>JAECWM010000001.1:12087500-17087500 GCA_018150695.1 Drosophila oshimai | reverse complement strand
TACAGGATAGGATATTTTTCCATTCCCAAAATCATGTCAAGTGCTTATTGATATTTATGTGTGACTCTTATTTGCTGGGAAATTCATAAAAAAAAGGAGAACCTATAAAACCCGTTTTATATTAAAAAACTACAACGTATCCAGAAACATGTGCAAAAAAACATTTACCACCTATTTTAACTAAGAACTAAATTTTTAAGCATATTTCAGATAAGTAAAAATTAAAATATGAAATCCTTAAAGAAGAAAACCATTTTTTTAAGGAAAGAATGTTATTTATTTGACATTTTATTACATACAATTTTATTAGGTCCATCCAGTTGTCAATCAATTCTTTGTTCCGTAATTTGTAGATTAGTTAAAGCCTGATAAATAAATTATAGAAATATCAGACCCTTCCCTGCATAGGGTGAATTCAAAACTTAAAATATAGAACTACCATTTACAAGATTCACTGATTGACATTTGACCCTTTCCGTGCATGTGCAGCGACCTTTGATTGATTGAATCCAGTGGAGAGTCCTCTCCCACCCAAGCTGCACCCCATTTCCCCCACCAAAATATTACCAAAAAAAAAGGTAAAAAAAAACAAGAGCATAAAGTAATAAACACAGATTGGCTCCGGAGGACGAAGGACGTTGAAGCAGCTGCTTCTTGGACCCAATCTAAGGAGTGCTTTGGGCCCCTGCAAATGTAAGAAAAGAAATGTTATTTCATAATGCAAATTGTGTCTGCTTTCCTTTTATTTTTATTTCACACAGAGAGAGATGCGGTGCCTGTTCTGGGGCGGGGGCTGGGGCTGGGGCTGGGGCGATGGTATTAATGTCGAATGTCAAGCGAATGAAGTGACGTCCAATTGAAGGAGCACGGGACGAAGGACGAGGGACGAAGGATATGGAAATGGGGCAGAAATAAGAAAAATGCGGTATTTAATGTGAATTACACCACTGTGACCACAAGGCGATTGCAGGACCCTCGATCATCGTCATCGTTGGCACAAATGTAAATTTTCAATTTAAATGCAAATATCAATTTGTCAATGCGGCGCTGCGGGGCTGCTCGAAAAATAAAAAAATAGAAAAAAGAGGAAAGCCAATGGCAAAGGCGAAATCCTTGCATTTTAACTAGTCAGGCGTGGTCCGAGCAGCAGGATTCTGGAGTCTGGAGTTCAATTCCCACGTGGCCGTGACAGTCAGTCCTTCAGTCCTGGCATTTAGCCATCATCATAACGAAAGCCCAAGGACTCTCTCTAACTCCGTCTCCATTTCCATTTCCATATCCCGGTGGCGAACAAACGGCGCTGATTTCCTTGTGGGTTGCTGGTTTGTGCCTAATTAGGAATTCACATCATTTTTTATTTGGGTTAAAATTATTCAAAAGTGGCAAAGACCCTGAGCCACAGAGTCGCAGGCCATCTTCGAGGCGGCTTTTATGGCCATGGCCAGAAGTCGAGGAGCTGGCTCTGCGTGCGGTCAGGACAACCACCCCACCCACCCACTCAACTAACCACCCACCGGTAGCAGAAATCCCTTTGCCCCTGGCCATCAAAAGAACTCCTCAAATGAACTTCGCTCAACTGGACTCGGCAAAATGCACGAGAGTGGCCTCTCTGATGAACTTAATAAATATCTAGGAAATTGAACATTACAGTATTTAAAAAAAAAGGGTTTAGTTAAATGGTTATCACAATAAACTTGTTTAAAGAATTGTTTTTAAAAAATATTTCAGGCTGTCAAATGTTCTTTCTATTAACTTACAACTAAAATATTTAATATTTATCCTTGAAAGCGTTCAAAATATCTCAGACTGAATAGAAATAAATTTCATTTATATTTATCAAAATATATACTAAAAATAACCAATATACCCTTGTGATACCCATCTAACTTGCTGATGGGCCGATAAGAATAGGTGGAAAATTAAACATATTAAAAGTTTTTACACCTTTGATGATGAATTTTGTGCCGGTGCCTGCTACTTGCTACTTGCTACCTGCAAACCTGCAACCCTTTTGAGTTGAGTTTATTTTTTCCAGTTATTTCGCCCCGAGTTTTCCACTTACCCCCCATAATATTCGAACCATTTTTTTCCTCCTTTCTGGCCGGGGCACTTAACAAACTGTCGCGGTGGCGGTTGAGAACTGAGAACTGAGATGACGAGGAGCTCGAACTCTGGTAACTGGAGGCTTGAGATGGAAGTTCCGGGCCGGGCCGGGCCCAAGTAATAAAAATGCAATTACACAGCCCGGTTTGGGGTATTCTAACCAACAGCCAACAACCAACACTTAAACCCCCCTCAGCCCGCCTCAATTTGATTCACTTCATCAGCAAGTAAACCGACGCATTAAAAAATATATGCCCGCTCGACTCTCGCTGCATGCAAAATGAGCCCGGAGTAATAAAACCGTAACAAAATAACCCAAAAATGAAAATAAAAAGGATGCTGAGACCGAAGCTGGAAAAAGGTGTTACCAAAGCCAAAGAGGAGGATGTGGCCAGCTGCCATAGGAAGCGTTAATGAAATGCGCTGAAAGGGTTAAGCCAACTCGAGCCGCCCACTGGGTGACCTCTGTCCTCCCCCTCTCCCTTTTTTTTTTGGACATGTGACACGCTCGCTTAACTTGGTCCAAAAGCTGTCAACAGGTTGAAGTTGAAGTTGAGGCGAGGACGAGGACCAGGACGACGAGCAGCTGCTGAAATCGTAGGGATGTCCATCCACTCCGGTCCCATCATCATCATTAACATTTCAAACGACGAGTCACGCAAACAGCAGCAGCTAAATAAAAATATACAACCAACGGAAAAAAACACCCAAAAACAACAGAATTTGAATCTGTTTTTTTATTCCAGAGTCACCGGGGTGGACAGTCCATATCGCGTGTCAATTGTTGACGAAAAACCAAAAGTCGTCAGTCAAAGTAAAAACGAATAAATGAAAGCCAAAAACGCCGAAAAAATTCTAAGTCATACTTTAAGTGTGATACTCTATAAAAAATATGTTTTGATTTGTGCCTAAGATAACTCACTGTGTTATCAAATTTTTGTAAGTTCTTTGAAGAGTGGTAATAAAACAACAAAAAAAACTAAACATATACTTGTATAACCAACGCTAAAAACCAAAAAGAAAATTTTAATTCCTTGTAAATTCTTTAAACAAATTTGCAAAATTTTGTGATAAAAAAATTAAAATTTTCGAAAAAAATCTTTTTGATTGCAATCGGCAGGAAAAGGATGGAAATCAATAACTTAAGTACTTAGCTGTTTGAAACAGTACGTCCTTTAGCTGTGAGGTTTGTTTAAGCCAAGTCATAACACCAAACCGTATTAAAAATATCTTGGTCTTTATACAAAGTATTAGACCTTGATCCTTATTTCCTAATAAATGTATTCCTTTGGAAGATACAAGCTTATTCACTCAACCCATGTGCCCCATTCGAACGCAAGGATATTACCATCAGAGAAATAAAAATAATTACTTGAATGTTATGCTACAGCTTTCACTTTTCACATTTCACAGTTTCCACGATTTTCCACGATTTTCCACGATTTTCATGCGTTGCGTGGCCTGGGCAATTGCGTGGGCGTAATTTTCAGTGGGGGCATGGCCGCGTTATTATGGACAGGTTGAGTTTCCCATTTCCCTTCTTTATTTTTTTTCCCCCAATTCTTTTTGTAATCGCTGAACATTTTTTTATTTTTTCTTTTTTGACTTCCGCTTGACATTGTTTGATTGTCGTTTAATTGAATTTAATTAGCGTGAGGCGCAGCAAGGACGCAGTCACCACCCCCTCCTATTTATTCCTTTTGGTCTCTGGTTCCTTTTCTCTTTTTAACTTATTAATGGCAGTTTAACTTTTATGAGTATGTTGTGGCTGACAACCGCGATTCTTTACCTTCTATATGTATGTATGTTTTCGTGGGAACTGTCTGCGGTTGTCCAATATCGTATATAAGCTACCCCCATTCGTCCTTCGTCCTTGGATCTCCACACCTACCGCCCACTTTGCCCACTTCTTCGCATTGAGAGTGCAGCTTATCGCTTTTCAATCACCCGAAATCGCTTAAGTGCGTATTGTATTTGCCTTTGCCACGCAATTTTCTTGTTATTTGAGGGTCCTAAACTATACTATAGTATACTATAACTATAGTACTAAAGCACCACCCCCGACCATTAACCCTCTGATGGCACTTAGCACCTTGGTGACTTAACCGCACTGGCGAACGCACTAAATGAAGCTTGGCACGCACCAACAAATGCTTGTACTACACATAGAACATAGAACAGCCACCCTCGAACCGAACTGAGGTGTATTTAAGTTTTAATTGCCGGCAATTAAAAGTACATAGATACAGATACAGTTAGTGCCTCCTGCCTCCTGCCACCCTCCCCTCCCACAGGGCAGAGCCTGAGTGATGTGTGTTAGATGCAGATATAAATACGCGTACATGAATGCATGCACTCGGAGAAATTGCTGGTGTCAATGGGAAAAACAAATTCTTAGTTAAGCAATTATTAAATAATATTTAGTAGCTAAAACACCAGAGAAAGTCATTTCTAGACATTTAGAATTTTTCTTAACAAAGTTTAATTATTATAAAGTGTATGAACTCGAAGGAATTGCAGGTGTCAATGAGAAATAGAATTTCATTTCCTAACAGCACAATTATTTAATAATATTTTAACATTTCCACACATTTAGAATTTTTCTTAATAAAGTTTAATCAAAGTTATACCTACATATAAGCGAAAATTACTTGCAGAAATTACAGGTCTCATATTCATTTTGGATTTCTTACAACAAGAACAAGATTTTGATTCTTTTTGAAAAGACACCGAAAGAAATCAACAGCACAAAATACAGATAGTTTTTGAAAATCTAGAGTTATTCTTAACAAAGTTAAATTAATGTTAGAACATTAAAGAACTATAGCACACATAATCCCAAATGTCTTAGTTAAACGACAGAATTTTTGGTTGTAATTAAAACTGTATAACTCTTGACAAAATATGTTTTTGAAAGGGAAATAAAATGCATTTTCTTGCAGTGCACCGAACACTTGCAGTCGTTTTTGTATCGCATTGAAAAGCAATTCAAATCCAGGCAAATGTAAGCACTCGATGGAAGGACCAAGGACTCAGGACTCGGGACTCGTTCATAGTTGCTGGCAATTAACGTTGGCGATTATGACAGTGAATGGAGATGGAGATGGAGTGAAATGGGTGAAAGTGATAAACCGATGGCTGGATCTGTAGGTGTTTGTGAGTTGCCAGCAGTTTCTAAATTGCAATTAACCGCCTTTCGAGACTGAGAGTGGGTGGTGAGTGAAGTGAACGAGGCCCGCATCCGAGACTAATTAAAGAGTGGCACACCCACTAACCATTTACCACTCACCATTTACCATTTACCACTTTCAAGCCAAAGAACCTTGAACTGAGCTGAACGGGAATCGAAGAGCGCTGCGAAGAAAGTTGCGACGACTTCCCAGACACAGATGCAGACACAATCCCAACTCCCAACTTCAAACTCCAAACTGCCAACTCCCAACTCTCAACTCCCATTTTGGCCACGCTTGGCATATTAAAAATATGTATAAAAGCACAAACTTTTGGCCGCCTCTGTCGTACTTTCACACTTTGCCTGATTAAAACGCCGCCGAAGAAAAGTCGAGGAAAAGCCAATGAAAATGCGAAAGTGCGAGTGAGGGAAGTGCGGGGGTGTGGCAAACTTTTTGGCAGCGGCAAAAGGCTTTAACTACATTGCAAAAGCAAAAGCAAAAGTCAAAGCCAGCCAGCCAGCCGGTGTCCTTGAAAAAGTCTCGCAGGACTTGCTGGCCTATGGAATCTACGTATTTATGTACCGACAACTTTCCAGCTTTCATTTCCATAAAAATGCGTTTGCTAATTTCATAACTAAGTCTGAAAGTGGGGGAGTGCGTTGAGGTACACTTCACAAAACAACAAAACCTGATGTACCTATATTAAAATTCATCATTATTTTACCCTTTAAATAAATTTATAAATTTATAAATTGTTTAAAAAGATAAATAAAACCCAAACCCTTTTAAATTTTATTAGAAATATGTTTGCTTATTTTCCAATTGATTTTTTCTGTGTTTTTGTCGGGCAGCGAGGACAAACTAATTGCAAAGAAAATACGCAAAAATCCTTTGGATGCTCTCGGATTCGGATTCGAATGCGGATTCACATGCAGAGAGACTCATTAGCTTTGCTTCAGTTAATGCAAAATCAAGTTGGGCCCCCTGGCCCCCAAACCCCCTTCTGTCTACTTCTGTCTACTGCGTGAGCGTTAATCATCATCCTATACGCGTAATTACAGAGTCAGCGAGGATGAAAAGAAAGTGCGAGGGAAAGTGGTAGTCGTCTAAGAAAGGGGACATCCAGAGAGGCAGAGGAGGAGGAGGAGGAGGAGGACCAAAGTCACGACGCAGCATCAACGGAATATTAAAAAGACTTTTTCGCAAGGAGCTGAGAGCAAGGAGCTCCCGGGAGATCCTTCTTTACATTCGCCAAAAACCAGTAAACCACTGCGGCTGCAGTCACTTTTGTGGCAGTGGCAATGGCCACAAGCCACAAATATTATTAACCACGAATCAGGCGTATTCAGAAGTCTTCCCCCACTTCCCAAACTCACTTCACTTCACTTCATTAGGCCAAAATGGATTCCATTCAAGCGAGTGTGGATTTTTGTAGCATACTTTTTGGGGCCAGTGGAGAACTTCGAAGGGTTATTTAAGCCAAAGTATTGAGGCTTTCTTAAAGTATCGAATAAATTAAAAATATTTTAATTGACTTTCTAACAACACTCTTCTTTTGTATTTTAATTTATTTGTTTTTATGTCCCGACGGTATAAGTATGTGGTATGACTTTGGAAGTCATATAACAGAGAAATAGTAATAATAATTGTACATTTAAATAACAAAAATATATATTCATAATATGATAGAACAACTTAAACTATTAAAATATAACTAAAAATACAATGTTACATTTTACATACATTTTTGATACCATTGATACCAAAATGTTTCCGTAAAATAAAAATCCAAAATAAATTTTGCAATCATTTTTAATAGTTATCACCCCCTTTATTATTGATACCTCCAAGCACTCAGAAAATAACCCCATCAAGTGTCCTGGACGAGTGGTAAGTACTTAGATGGAGTCGCGCAGGAAGGTCCTGGAATCCGAATCCTCATCCTTATCCGAGGCGGAATGTCAACCAAGAGTGTTGAGTGTCAAAGACGGATGCCAAGGCGAATTGCTGGCAATCAAATCCAAAATCCGCACAAAGCCCGAGTGAGAAATGAGAAATGGAAAGGGGACAGGGATGGGGATGGGGCAGGGGATGTGGCGATAACACCGAATGCTCGAAACAGAAAAGCACTTAACTCTTAAAGGCGAAATGCTTGTAAAATTTAAGCCCTACTTAATTTGCGATATACTCGTAAACAATTGCCCGCGGCAATCTCCGCGCAATCCTCCAGTCCTCCAGTCCTCCTCAATCCTTAACTTTCCCCCTCAGCTCCCATTGTGGCACTTGTCACTGGCCGCGGTGGATGGTTTTCAGTGGTTTGAGTGGTTGGGAATGCTTCAGTGCCCCACCAGCCCTTTTTCCACAATTTTTACTAATTTTAATAAAGCGCCTGAGACAAAGGCGTCGCCTCCTCTTCCACCTTTTACCCCGGGGAGGTGGTGGATGGCTGAAGACGAAGACGAAGACGCCGCAACTCGATATCAGAAGACAAAGGCTCACATCAAGAGGAAACCACAAGCTATGGCTACACCTACGCCTTAGCCCCCCCAAAGTGTGCTCCGCAAGGGGTTAAGGGTGGGGGCTTTGGGGCTGCCACATAGCATTCCGGCTTATTTCTTTCAATTTCGGTTTTTACTCATTTCGCGTCGCGGTTTCTCATTATGCAGACGCAGCTCAGGAAACGCCGCTAGAGATGAGAGCGGAAAACGTTGGGAAAATGTTGGCGAACTTCTAAGTTGTGAAAGAACCTTATACTTTGAGAAATATTATAATCCATTCGAGTGTTATCCAATCAGTAAATTCACTCAGTAAATTTCAAGAGAAATAACCACTAAGCACTTATGGTAATAATAAACCCCAATTGCACATTAAATTTATTTCATATTTATTTTATTTTAAAATTCTATATATATTTACATATATTCATGTTTGTGATAAGAGTAATTAAAACATGTCAACTTATACAAAAACCATTGAGTATGTATAATGAGTTGAGTTGACAGTCATGTAGAGACTTAATAACCATAAAGCAACAAATTCTTTAATGTCGTCTTTTGAAAAAAGAATTTTCTTGTAATATTATATATTGAGTAAATTATGTTTGTGTAATAATTATAAATTCAGTTTAGTTTTTTAGTTGTGAGCTTCCTTCACTTTATATGCTTTAAAACTGTTTTGTTGGTCAAATAACAAAATTTCAATTAAATATGTTATTAAAATTTTAGTTACTATTTTGAGAGGTGAGGTTTCTTAAGATTTTATGCTTTAAAAGTGTCTTAAATACTCTTTAATTTATAAATTATTGAATTATTTTCTAGCCCTCTTTTAGCTGCCGGCTCCAATATGATAAATAAATCCCGATTGGACACGAGTTTTCCATCAGCGATCTCCGGTTTGGCCAAGGCCACCACTAGCCCCAAATGAATTTTTCGTGTTCCGCGGTGGAAAGCTGGAAAACCCAAGGAGGTTTGGTGAGATTGGGTTGGGGTATGGGAAATGTCTTTCTCTTTTGGCTGAAACCGCGAGGCCTCGCATCAGCGGCACATTTGTGTGCAGCCTCTGGGAATTTAACCCTTTACTCCCGGTAAAACATAGCCCCCAACCCCCTCCCCCTCCCCCTACCCACCCCCTGCACACATAACCCCTTTACACCCCCAGCAGCCAGTGGATTACTCAATTAATTTAATTATGCGCTGTCAATCATTTCGTTGCCTTGCCTTGCCTTGGCCCAGGACATCCAGGACTTACTTTCTCTGTGGCTGTCTGCCTACCGGGCCACGCCCACTCACCGCTTGGCCCCTTTGCTAGCCCCCCGTTGACTACGCCCATCGGTCTACGCAAAAAGTGACTTATTTTCTTGTTGCCACTTAATTTTTGTTGTCCTTAGATTTGCACCAACGTCTGTGGCCGCTCAGCCGCGGCCTTCCACCCACCGCCCAATGCCCAATCCCCTCCCCCCTTGGATTTTCCATCCCCCCCAACTAACTTATTTTTCTTACCCTTTGCCTGTGGCACATCTCAACTGAGACGAAGCTCTGGAAACTGCACAGAGAACACTTAAAAATATTAAAGGAAAATAGGAAAATTAAACTCTTGTAAATCCATATGATTTTGTGCTATTAGAAAATATTAATTGAAGCCTAGAAGAATGCAAAAACAAAATATTTTATAGCAATTTTCAAAATTTAAATTGAAATTAAATATTCTAATTATTTTGTAGTTTGAGATTAGAAAATTCAAATACTAATCTCAAAATATTACAACAAATAAATAAAGATGTAATATATTTGTAATTCACAAATCCCTTATACTTCAGAGCATACTTTAAGACACCCTCTTTTTAACTGATTTAAAATCTCTAAAGATTTATGTTTTTCTTTTCAGTGTAAGACTGAAGCACGAAAATTTTGAGTGATGCCAAAGAGGGGTTAAGGCGACCCCCACTCCCAAGATAACCGCGACCGCTTGGAAATAAGAGAAATCATTTGAGTTTTTGCGTTTACGTAAGACACGGGCTCCAAGCTGCTAATCCCCAGCCCAGAGCCCCGCACGTAACCCCATCTGTTCCTGGGGGCGATACTACCACCCCAACCCCTTTTCTGTGGCGCCTTCTGATCCCGAGCTGCAGATTCCCATCAGCTTTTGTGTGCGTTCCTCGTCGTGTTGACTTTTCCATTTGCCTTGGCAATTTCTGGCACTGTTTTTTCCTCTTTTCCGCTTCTTCAGCGGCTTTTCTTTTTCTTCCGAGACGGCTTGTTATTTTTATTTTTTGCTTTAGCTTTCTTTGAACCCGTCTTGCCGTCTTCAGCTCGTTCTTCTGTCCTGCGTATCCTGCACATCCTGCGTATCCTGCGGGCCTTGTTTGTGCCTGTATTTGTACAACTGTGTGTGTGTCTGCGTGTGTGCGTGTGTGTGTGCGCGGTGTTTGCTTACATGTGTAAATTACTTTTCAATCTTGTGATTACTTTTTTCCACATTTAATTATTTTAATTACGGCCCAGTGCACACAAGGAGCTTCCGCAGCATCCGAAAACCGAAAACCCACTCCCCCCAAGAACTAGTTCAAAGAACCCGTATGGCGTGTGGCACCCATCCCATCCCCTCCTATTTTATTTACCTTACTCAACTTGAAACACATGCGCGGAATTCAAAGCCCTCAACTACTGCAAAAGTAAATTAAAAACTAAAAAAAAAAAGAGTGCTGGCCAAACATGTTTTTGGGGTCCATTATCAGGGATTTTCAGTCATTATCGATAGATCCTTTAAAAGATAAACCTACAGTTGCAATATTTTAGTTAATGAATAGCTTAAAAATTATTTTCAGCCTTCTATTGCCATTACTTAGTATTATAACCTACGAATTTTACGAACCAAAATTATATTGACAGCTTCACAAAGAATTAAATTTAATTATTTTAAAACTTCCATATTTTGCAAAAAACATACAACTATGTATAATGTATTCAATTAAACGCTCATTAATTACAAAAAATAAATAAACAAATTGTGTTAACATTAACAACTCCTTAAAAAACACAACAAAAATTAGTTCTTAAAGAACTTTAATAGTGAGAAAACAAAAGTTAAAACTGCAAAGAATTTAATTGTTGTTTGTTGTTATTATTATTTGTCGTAATTAATAATACTCTATTTGAAATTTAATTTAAATTTTAGGTATAAATCTGAGATGCTAAAATTCCCAAGATAGCAACAATAATAAATATCACTATAAATACTTTAATTTCTAACATAAGTTACCAAAATGACTATAAATTCTTTTTAAAAAAAAGCACCTACTAATTAGTGTTATTTGTTGAGTTTTCCATTATCTTAATCACTGAACTGCAACAAAAAAAAAACACATTCGCGCACACAATCAGCCAGCTGTGGATTCGTGGACTCCAACTACGGCTCCCTTGATGATTGTGATGTTGGTGGGAGGATCGATCGATCGTCGTGAATCAGCGTAATCAGCGTCTGGGAAATGCGTCAGGTGGATAAGTGCACCTGTGCACCAGTGTTTGAGTGCCTGGCCTTTCCAGCTCTGCAACTGCAACTGCATCTGCATCTGGATCCGAATCTCTTGCGATCTTCGATGGACGACGGACTGACTGCCCTGCCGGTTACGGAAATCCCTGCACTTGAGTCGTCGACGGGATAAAGTCATTTGTGGGCTAAAATCCGACGTCGCTGCCGACGTCGCTGCTCCGAAATCGCTGAAAGCCCTCCCCGTTTCTCAAGGGTTTGTTGTTTTGTTCTTTTCGGTTTTTCGGTTTTTCGGACAAACACAGACTGCGCCGACTCGCTGACTGTTATACTGTCCTACGACGACGATGGGGGGGATGAGTGCGAGTGCGAATGCGACAGAGGAGGCGCTTCGGCTTTTACTCCGAAAAACCGACAAGCCGACAAGCTGACAAACCGACAAAACCGAAGTCCGAAAACACGGAACAAGAACAACGGTAAAAACGGCAGCTGCGACGTCGACGTCGATTTTGGACTGCAATTTTCAGTGCGTTCGAAAGTTCGACAACTTTGGAAAACTGTCAGTTGGCAGCGAACTTAGAACAGGTAGAGACGCACGTTCCGCCTGGAAAATCGGAAAAGTCGGTTGTAGTAGCGGAACAGGCTAGAAAGGAACACAGACCCCCCCTTCCCGCCCCTTTTGATGAAAACCCGAACCCGGTTCGGAAAACGTGCGTTGGCGTCGACGTCGGCAGCGACTGCGACTGAGACTGCGAAAACGGCGACGATGTAAAATTTTATTACCCCAAACGCATCGAGCAGTCGGGTTTTGGACGTCCGGACTTCACCGCCGCCTCGCTGCGACGCCAGACTTTTCGACTGCAGCACCCATATAGAGCATAGAGTATAGAGCATAAAGAGGGTACTCCATGGTCAGCCCCAAAAGATCCCAAAAAAAAACTTTCTGAAGACGGAGACACACGGAGAGACAAACTTTTGTGAGCGCGGCATAAAAGTGCAAAAGTTTCCTCGCAGCGGCAGCAGCGGCAGCGCCAAAACTAAAAGAACAAACTTCCTGAGGTCGCGACCGAGCCGCCGCGCAACCCCCTCAAAAATATAATACAAAAACCAAACAAAACAAAAACAAAGTGCAATGCAACCCAGAGATATAATAAACAAATGCTATAAAGTGCGTGCGTCTAATTGATATCAAGTATACGCCCCCCCAGCCGGCTAAAGTTTTTGCAAACTATAAACTCTCTCTTTCGAAGATCAAATTGCCGCCGTCGCGTCTCAAAGAAAAGTGAGTTGAGTGTTTGTTTGTTTTTTGTTTACTACTACTGCTCACCCAGTTTTAGTTGAGTTTCCTTTTTTTTTACTGTTTGGTGATCCTATCAAATTCGAGTGCTTGTGTGGAATAACCAACTAACGCAACATCAGCATAATCAGCAGCAGCCACCGCCGCCACATCATTATCAGCAAATAAACCTAATAAACATAAAAAACAAAGGCCCTTGAAAAAAGAAGGGCTAACCGAAAAGTGCAGAGTGCTTAAATCAAAAACAAACCGAAATCGAAGTCGAAATCGAAATCCAAATCGCTAAGACAACCAAATCGCTAAACAAAATCGAAACAGAATTCACCAAATAGGTAAAGTTCACATATAAGTATTTGAATCTTGTAATATACCCACTAGATCTTGCAATTTTTTGTATCGAACTGAAAACTGACAGTCTGTCTATACGTATTGTATATAAACTATATACTATATACCATGCTGATCCTCACCCAGACCCGCCCCCTGCCCCTGTGAAGGCAAAAATTCAAACAAAACGAATCAAAAAAAAACCAACAAGAACGAGAAAATCAAACAAATGCGTAAAAACAAACCAGAAAACAAAAAATTAATAGAATACAAGTAAACGAAATTCAATGCAACAAGAATAATCACATTGAAAATTTGACTAACAAAATTTAAAATCGAGAATTTATTTTATTCCACACAATTTAAGTAGATGAGGTTGCAGATCGGCGTATCCAATGGATCGCCGGCACAGTGGGGCAAAAATTCGTATCCAACCATTTTAAAATCGTATATTGTGAAAGTTTCTAAAGAGAGTTTTTCAAAATCCCTTCTTATCTGTTTGTTTAGATTGTTCAGAACAGTTCAGAAAGTGTTTGGAATTTTTCATTTATTTACCCTTTAAATTTAACAGGGAGATATGATACAAAAAAGGTACTAAGTTTTTTCTAGCTTACTAAAAATTAAATGTTTCCTTTATTTTATTTAAAAATTCCCCTAAAAACAAATTGATTAGAGTTTATGGTTTGAATGATAAATATTAAACCGAACACAAAAAAACGACCATACAAAAGTTTTTTCTTTTAAGAACTCAAATGAAATCGAATGTATGATGTCAACCATCCATTAGCTCTCTTTTAAGTTGAAATGGATGGATAATTAAGAAGATATTTTTGCAAAAAATAATTATTATTTATATATTAAAGTAAAAATGGAACAGTAAATTCTTAGCTTTTAGGCATTTAAAGTTGTATTAAAACGTTTCTTATTTAAATTAGTGCGTTAAAAATTAAATTTGTTTTTGAATAATAATTCTAATAATAGGAGAATAATATTTTCCTTATTTTTTTGTTCATGAGAGTTTAAATTACGTTTTATATATTTTATTCTTTTTAGTTATTAACTTGGAATTTATAAAGCTCAGACAATATGACTTTTTTATTGTAACAAATAGTTTGGTAAAATTTTACCAACGATTTGGGTAAAGCTTAAAAAAAGGGTCTACGTTCCTTTGTAATAACAGCAAAAATTCCTTATTAACAATTATTTAAGATGGGTTACAGAGGAACGTTTCACGGTATTGAATTCTAATTAATATAACAAGTTGAGTTCCCCAGATTTTAAATATGTTTTGTATCAATAATTTTAGCTGGGGAATTAAGAAGTTCAACTCTTAAATTGAGACAATACAATTATTGCTAGGTGCTTAAGTGTGTAGCTGGGTTTTGGACAATGGTTTCGATTTTGTTTAGTCTGCGGGCCAAACATATTTCCCCATGTATAAGCGAACGCGATACACAAAAGGCAAATAAGCCTGGAGTTCGATTGCTGCGATAATGATGATGTTGCATAGATAGGTGGTTCCCACACAGAGCAGCTCCTGCCTTTGCCCTCAACAACAATTGACATTCCATTTCGTTCGACTTTCTTCTGATCAGCTGAATAGTGGAAAAGCGGAAAAGTGGAGAGCGGAAAAGTGGAGAAAAAGCGGAAAAGCCACAGCAAGATGGCTCTGTCCAAGCGGCCCCTTACCAAGGACACGCCCTTGGCCGAGAGCAACCACAACAGCAACAGCAACCAGGCCACTGCCAACGGATCGCTGAATCTGAATCCCAATGCCGCTGGAGGTGGTGACCACGAGACCTCCATCAAGCGGCGCAAGCGTTCCAGTCGCGACGACGACTCCTCCTCCAATCCCAATTTGAACAATAACAACAGCAACAGCAATAACAACAACTTGCCACAGAAGAAGCGTAAACAGGGTCACATTGCGGACAGTCCAGAGAGTCCCACAGCCACTCCACTGTCCAATCCACTGCCCAATCCCACGTCCACGCCCACTGGGAAAACGCAGAACACGGAGGCGACGGACCAGGACGATGAGACGCTCATCCGCGAGACGCAGGCGGCCCTGAAGAGCCTCTCGGGCAGCTGGCCGGACTCCAGGGGTAACCTGTACCGCCTGCAGGAGCAGGACGAGAATCCGCCACCCTTCCAGAATCTCTTCGAGGAGAAGCAAAAGTATGAGGCCATCTGCAATCCCAGCAGCGAAACCGGCCGTTGTTTCCCCAGGCAAAAGGAGAACGACCAGGCGCGCCTCAATGCCAATGCCTCGATGTTGGTGGAGCGCGGTAGCAAGAAATCGGATTCGGAGGCAGGTGGCGGTGACCTGGAGGACTCCTCCTCGGCCCCGGGTCTGGGCTATCCCCATTCGCAGGCCTCCGCCTTCAAGCCCCCCATCGACATCATCAAGCGCAACTATGTGGCCGCCGCCCATGCCCACTACTCCGCCTACAATGCGGCTGCCGCTGCGGAATCTGCATACTATGGCTATGCAGCTGCCGCAGCTGCCAGTCAGCAGCAGCAGCAGCAACTGAGTCTGGAGGCCACCACCAACAATCCAAGCAACAACGCACCCAACCCACGACCCACCGCCTTCGATATTGCCAGCCAGCTGGGCGAGAAGCGGCCCAAGGAGCCGATGGCCGATGGCAAACAGTATACGATCCTCCAGCCAGCAGGCGTGGGCAGTAGGGCGGCCTCCGTGATGCAGGACATTGCCTCGCGGGAGGGCGTTGTGGGTGTACCGCTGGTGGCCACGCCCCCCTCGACGGCGGCCAACAGTCCCGCAGCAGCGGCGGGAACGGGAACGGGATCGGGAGCGGCACCTTCACCCAGTTATTCACCGGGCAGCCAGAATCGCGGTAAGTGCCCAAAAATAGTAAGCCAATTGAGAGAGAGTGATTTTGCAGTTGACTGTGATGAGTTGGTGTTGTGACTCGTGACTCTGCCGTGACTGTACTGCGATTTGGTGTTAGGAAAGTGTTGTGATTCGCTTTGAGAAGTACTGCACTAAACAGTGTTGTGAACTGTACTCTGACTCGCTGCAAAAGCAGTGTTTAAAACACTATGAACACTACTTCTATGATTGTTATTCGCTGTAAATAGTAACTGTAAATAGTTCTATGTTCGCTTTATACAATACTGTCCTAAAGAATACAGTGCTGTGATTCGCTCTGAACAGTGTTGTAGGCTATTATATGATATGATAAAGCTGTAGATAGTACAGTCCAGTGCAGTTACATTAGAGCGTCGGAGGGCACATGTGATTCGTTGTGGTTCGTTCGGTTGGGTTGATCGATCGGCTGATCAGCTGATGTGCGAGACTTCTTGTTGCATTGAGTTTACCACTTCAATTGGCAAAATCAGAACAAAGTCCCTTGTCCCTCCCCCCCATGAAAACCCAAAAAACCAAAAAGACCCATGACCCCACCAAGAGACAAAGACAGAGAGTGTGTATGTGAATGGATCTTGATCTTTTGCTATGTGATCGATTATGACTGGCTTTATGTTGTTTTTAATATTATTTGCACAGCCCCCTGCCTGCCACCCACTCACATATCTAAAAATAAAACCCTTTTTGCAGCTCATTCAGCAGCCAAAAGACATTAAGCGATTTTGTCGTTGTCGTTGTCGTTATGAAAATGAAAATGGGATCGGTAAGGGGCAACAGCAACAACTAATGGCTTGTAAACCCTTTATGCCACACACACAACATGGACAGACATCTTTTGGCTGACTTGAATTCGAGTGTGAGTTTGAGTTGAGTGCCTGCTTTGGGCCTTGAGCTTTGCCTTCTACTAATTTCGCTGTACAATTTCCACAATTTCCACAACTTGCACACAGACAAGAGGGGTAAGTGTGAGTGTGGGTGTGGGTGTAAGTGTAAGTGTAAGTGGGTGTGGCATGATTAGATATAAAGCATTATGAGCACGTTTTCCTTCAAAAACCACTTTTGCATATTTATTTTGTCATTATGTTTTGGCATTAATATGCTCAGCCAGCAGCTAAAAACGTGTGTGTCTATGGCTTGACGTCGGTATTCATATAATTTGAATGACTTTTTAAATAGTTGACGGAAAGCCTTAGAAACTCGAAGCTCGACGCAATAAGTCATTAGCGTGTGGCAAGCCCCATTGTTATTGTTTTAGCCTCTTTGCTAATGTGGCTTATTAGGCTTAACCCTAAAGCCCTTCACTTTTTAGTGTATGTGTGCAGCCTCCTCTCAATCTTTAGTTTTCCTTACTTGTACCTTTTGCTTTTTTGTGCCCTGTGTCGCCTCCTTCCTGCTACAAATTTCTAATGCACAAACACTTTAGTTACCCAGCCCCACGGCTTTATTTTAATTAAATTCTAATTAGAGACGAGTCGGTTGTTGGTTGTTCGCTTTTACCTTCGCTTCTCTGCTGCAGTTTGACATTTTGCCCGGCCACGTAATAGACAAAAACAGGAGTAAAATATTTCGAAAAATATTTCATTAACCAACCCTGTTGTACATCACATGTGTGTGATGCTGATGATGGGGGCTTGGGCTTGGGCTTGGTATTTTATCTTGGAGGAGTTGCGATGCTTAGAAAGTGGCCAAGTTTTTTGGGTCTGGTTTGATTTTTGAAGCTGTCTCGAAACCATTTCATTTCCCCTTCTCCTTCTCCTTCTCCTTCTCCTGGCTGTCATGTGTATGTGAGCTTTTTAAAGTAAATAATGCAAAGCTGTTTTCCATCAAATTTTAATTAATTATTTAGGGTAAAAGAATTCGTGTTCGCATTCGCCTGCTGCTGCTGCTCTGCTCTGCTCTGCTCTGCTCTGCTCTGCTCTGCTCTGCTCTGCTGTTTTTTAAGGTTTTTCCCTATCGAGAGGACGTGGGGGCCACGTCAACTTGTCTCTGCCATATAATTAATTAGAAAATATTCACTCACGACGACGCACTCATTCCACCTGTCTCATCATCCCCGAATCTCGAATCTGCTCCTCTTTGTCCTCGTCGATATACGTTTTACTGTTAATTGGTTAATTGTAGATGGAGCCAAATGCCCCACGCCGCTTTGCACGGGCCAAGGACATGTCACCGGACTGTATTCTCACCATCGCAGGTAGCCCTCCATTGAACGTCCTTTACCTGTCCGTCTCTTTCTCACACTCTCTCTCTATCTCTCTATATATATATCCTCCGATCTGCCAAATTTTGGGACACTATTGACAGTTTATCGGGTTGTCCGAAGCGCGATAAAGTGACCACAGAATGTAAGTTCCTCAAAAGAATACAAAGAAAACCTGAGTTCCGCATGTCCTTGTATGCCTAGTAGTCGCTCTATCTCTGTCTCTCAATTTCCCTCTTTCTCTCTCTAACTATCTCCCTGTCTCTGTCTTTGTTTCTCTTAACAAAGTCTGGTGTGTGAATGTTTTTGATGTGTCTGTGCGGTATGTCCATTTCTCCCTTCAGATTCTCTTAAAAGTCTCTCAAAAAACTACTTTTGAATATCTTGTAGAAAACTTACGTTTTTAAAATATTCTCTTCTTAGGTCTTTTAGTTTTTTTCATCTTCTTCTACAAAAAAAATATTTGTTATAGCTTCTTATAAGGTATTTTGTTGTTATTTGATCAAGTATTCTGTTTTGAGAATATGAAGAAAACCTTTGGTAAAAAATTAATCTTCTGTTTTGTCTTTGATTTGTTTCGTGTTCTCTGAATTTTTAATCTGTCAATTTAATAATTTATTTATACAGAGAATGATCCTTGGTTTCTCTTCTTCTTATTTCTTATTTAAATTCCACTTTGATAGAATGTAGACATAAAGAATGGTATATATTTATGTTAGTAACTGTTACTTATATATAAGATTATCCTTTGCATGATCTTAGATCTCAGCTTGAAGGACCAAGAGTGTCACCATAGCGTTAGAGTCCTTGGTTCTGTCGTGAGCATGCATGTGGTCTGCCATTAGCTTCTGGGATTGGATTGATTGGCCCTGCGAGGTCCTTATCTCTGACCTGATAGAGGATATCTGTCTGTCTATCTCTTTCTCTGTCTCTCTCTCTCTCTGTCTCTCTCCTTCTGTCTGTCTCTGTCTCTGTCTCTTTCTCTGTCTCTGACCAGACTGTGGAATGCCTTGTTGTTGTAGTCGTGTGCTCTGATCTGATCTCTGATCTCCGTCGCTGAGACTCTGATTCTGACTCTGATTCTGATCCTGACTCTGAAATTGATACTTCCCATGTGCACTTGCAGTGCTGGCATTGCACGAGCAGATCCTGAAATGCCCCACGCCGGGCTGCAATGGTCGTGGGCACGTGCAGCCGCACCGCAGCGTGCACCGCAGCCTCTCCGGCTGTCCAAGGGCCATAAAACGGTCCGGCGGAGCCAGCCGCCGTCCGGGAGCACCACTAGCACCACAAGCAGCAGCAGTAACAGCAGGTGAACCACCGATCTACTGAGCCACTGACCCATCTCAGCCGACTGTGTGAACGAATCCGAATCCGCACCCTAGAATCACTCTGACCCGTCACCTTCTGCTCTGTCTCTGTCTCCCTATCTCTCTCTCTCTCTCTCTATGTCTCTTCCTATCGCTCCATGTCTCTGCTCTGCTCTCTCTCGCCCAATCTCTAGCCGAGCTGGACAAGCCTGAGAAGGAGCTGCATCCGCTGGACAAGCTGAAGATCGCCTCCAATCATTATCTGAATAACAACAACAGCAACAATAACAACAACAGCAGCAACTGCGTGAACAACAACAAGAGTGGCACCACAACGATGCCGATTATCAAATCGGAGTACAGTCCCGTCGCCAGCATCAAATCGGAGTACAACAAGAGCCCCATGCACTCGTATCTGTCCGCGGACGCGGCACCAACCGCCCCCGCCGCCCCCTCGGCGACATCTGCCGCCCAAGCGCCGCGCTCCGGGTCTGCAAGTGGAACAGCGAACGGTAACGGGGAGAGTAACCTGCACGCTCCGCACCTGAGCCGCTTTGTGGGTCTGCAGAGTCCACCCCATGGTCAGCCACATCTCAATCCCCACGCGCACCACCAGCAGCAACAGCAGCAGCAGCAACAGCAGCAACAGCAACAGCAGCAGCAGCAACAGCACACGCTGCACCAGCAGCGAGGTCCCTTCATTGAGGGCAACGACGTGCCCGATCCTTCGGCCAGTTACCACTCGGAACACCAGCAACAGCAGCAACAGCAGCAGCAACAGCAACAGCAGCAGGCGGAGGAGCGACAACAGCAATACGAGCAGATGCGCTATGCCCAAAGTCATGTGAGCGGTGAACTGTTGGCGCCCAATGGCGGTGAACTGTCACCGGGAACGGCGAGAAGCGCCTATGAGCCACATCCCGGACATCCGCATCCCGGCGGACACCCGCACCCTCACCCGCATCCCGGCGGCCATCCACATCCGCCCGTCTCGCTCAGTTCCCTCAGCTCGCCAGCGTTTGCGGTGGACGCGGTGACGGCGGTGAGCGGAGCGGGCTTCGAGCGGTACGATCCCAGCGGCGTCTGTTGTCCCAGCAACGGTCAAAGGGCAACCTCAGCGACAGCGGCGACGGCGGCGACAGCAGCGGCCGCCTATCATTACCTGCCGCAGACCACCGACGAGATGCAGGCCCAGCAGCAGAAGTATCTCCAGGAGCAGCAGCTCATGCTGGCGAAGGCCGAGCACGATGAGCTGGCCAACGGCGGACAGCCGCTGTATCCGCGGCCCATGTACCACTATGATCCCTCCATGGGACCACTGCCCCCCGGATTCTCGGCCATCAATCTGTCAGTGAAAATGGCCGCCGCACAAGCAGCCGCTGCAGCAGCTGCCTATCAGAACCAGCAGCAGCAGCAGCAACAACAGCAGCAGCAGCAACAGCAGCAACAGCAGCAGCAGCAACACCACCAGCAACAGCAGCAACAACAACAACAGCAGCAGCAGCTGGGGAAGCAGAGCAGCTCACCCGCCCCCAATGTGGGCGGGGTGCCAGCGGTGGACCTGAGCGGCTCCACCTCAGTGACGAGCAGCAGTCCACACGGTTTCAACTCGCCAGCCTCCCACAACCAGTACACCGCCCAGCGGATGGGCAATGGGAGTCCGCAGCCCGGAGCCAGTCCGAACATCGCCAGTCCCCAGGTGCCCAGTCCCCAGGGACAGACGCTGGACCTCAGCGTCACCCGACTGCCACACAGGTGAGAGAAGGCACATCAAGTGGGTATCTCCCATATCTGCATATATCCCTATATGTCCATTAGCCCAACATAGTTTCCACTTGTTCTCCATGGTTAAGTTATTCACCTATTACCCTGTCCACAGCATTATTACGAGTCCGCAGTACGGAGCCGATGGCCTGGTAGTGGGTCACGCCCAGGGCTTCGTCACAGGGGCGACAGGACCTCTGGGTCCCGGCAACGGCGGACCACCGCGATCGCCCCAAATGGAACCGGTGGACTTTAGCGGACCTCCACGACCGCTGGGCTTCGGCCTGGTGGGACACATCAGCGGTCCACGACCCTACAGCCGCGAATCCACGCCGGACAGCGGCGGCTCCCACTACATCGAAACGTACCGGGATCCTAGTGGTAAGTGTGGAAACCTCTGTTATCGAGGGAGGGGGGTGCTCCAGCTACAACTAAGTTGCAGCACCTTTTCTTTGTAAATTCCAGTAGTTTTTGGAGCACCCCCCTCGAATATGTGACTTTCGAAAGTTGTTTATTAATTGTTTCAGCTTGTTAGTTTTAAAAATATGTTTACCAACCATTTAAACTCAAATTGTGCTTAGCTAGCAAATAAAGTATGGGATAAATGTGTATAATTTTGTCTGTAAAAGTTTAAAATTCCTTTTTTATTTTATATACCGAAACTAATATAAATTCTTGACTACAAGTAGAAGCACAAAAGTAACCTAATTTAGAACCGCTTATGCTTGCAGGCTACTCCCCGCACCCCGGCTACGGGATGGTGGTGCAATCGGACTATCCCCCGGCCGGTTATCATGGATACGGTCCGGCTGCCTACCAGTGCAGCAATCCGTACGCCACGGCCGTCGGTCCCGGCGGCTATCCCACGCCCGTTTCCGGCGGCTACTCGCCCAGCCCGGCCACCTGCTACTCGATGCCACCGCCGCAGCACATCCCGCAGCACGACAAGTCCAAGGACGGGTGAGTCTTTCCTTTCCTTCCATTTCCCAGAGACAGAACATCCATCTATGTTGTGGGTACTCATCTCAATCCATCTCTGTCACATGGAAAATGTCGCTGTATCACCAGCAGCACATAAAGAGTGGCATGTACTCTCCACAACTCTTAAACAACTTCTTGTTTAGCGAAAAAATTAACCGTATAATAGTAAATTGTAAAAATATAAATTTTTAGAAAAAAAGAAAAAATAACAAATAAATTTTAAAGCTTAAATTATAATAATATGTAGTACATATATTCGAATATTTTAAAGCCCCCTGTTTTATGAGTTCAAAATGATAGTTCTTAACCAAACACTGGAGTCCAGGGGCGAGAGACTTTAATATTTATGATTACGACTGAAAGTGGCCGCAGAGCGGTCGTAAAACCAGCCCCTCAGCCACCCTCTGAGACTCAAATGAGACTTAAAAACCGAAAGTTTCAAGTCCAAAGTCTTAGACGAATCTTATCTCGCCGCGACCACTTGGCCTGGTTTTGAGTTTGGTGCTGGGTCACTCACTAATCCTGGTTACTCTCTTTTAACTCTAATCCTTGCCAGATTGACGGGCTGCTCGCGCTCGGACCGCAACCATCTGCAATCGCACTCGCAGGAGCTGAAGTGCCCCACTCCCGGCTGCGATGGCTCCGGTCACGTGACCGGCAACTACTCCTCGCACCGCAGCCTCTCCGGCTGTCCAAGGGCCAACAAGCCCAAGAGCAAGCCCCGCGATGGCCAGGACTCCGAGCCGCTGCGCTGCCCCATCCCGGGATGCGATGGCTCCGGTCACTCCACCGGCAAGTTCCTCTCCCACAGAAGGTGAGTGTCGATACTCTTGAGCGGTTCAGTGGGTAACACGATGTCCTAAGGCGGAATATTGTTCCTTGTCCCTCGTTCTTTAGCGCCTCGGGCTGCCCGATTGCCAATCGGAACAAGATGCGGGTCCTGGAAGCCGGCGGCACTGTGGAGCAACACAAGGCCGCTGTGGCAGCTGCCACGGCCATGAAGTTCGATGGTAAGTAAAGCTGTAGATCTCGTTGAAAAAATAATGTATTTAATCGGTAACATTTTGAAATTGCACATTTTATTTTGATGTAATAAATATAACTAAAAAAACATCTTAAAACAATAAGGTTTTAAATAAAAACCATTACCCAAATTAACGAACTTCTTTTCCTCTTATTTTAACCCTTCTCCTACAGCCTGCACCACGGTGGGCAGCCAGGGCATCAAGAAGCCCAAGTTCGACGAGGTCACCATGGTCTATCCAAAGGGTTACACAGGTGAGTGCCCAGGTCTCAGCTGCCTCATCTCGCTCTCCTTCTCTCCGCTGTCTCTCTCTCTCTTGCGTGTATTTTTCTGTTATGAACTGGGCCCAAGGCCAATATACCATACCCCTCCTAAAATCGGGATGGGGATTGGGACATAATGGCCTTGTCACAAAGTCTGCAACACACAAAGAAGAACAATAAATATTGTACTCATTAGAAAAACAATTTAATTGAAAAACATTATTTTTTTTTAGATGATTTCCCTCTAAAACATAAAAAAAAAAGAGTATTCTTCTTCTCTGTTGTTGCTCGCTTTTTGTCTTGAACATTTTCGGTTGGAATTTTGTGTGCGTGTGCTAAAGTCAAACGAAAAATAGAAAGCATAAAAAGAAATGAAAAACAAAAAAAAGAAAACATGTATTCAACAATGAAGTAACTTTATTTTTGGTTTTGGTTTCGGAAAATGCAACACAAAAATAATTTCAAAAACAAATCTAGCAAATTTTCGTTAAGTTTCGAAATCCATCGAGATCCCTTAACCTTCACATAACTTAACACCCACCACCCACTCGAAATATCCTCTGAAAATCCCAAAACAAAAAAAAAAAAAAGAAAGAAAAAACAAAACCCGGTACATAACAAGAACAACAAAGAAGCTGATCAAAAGAGAAAGAAACAATTAAATTCATAGTTTTAATTCTAATTTAATTCTGCGTTTCTTCTTTTCGTTTCGTTTCATGTCGTTTTTGTTGACGTTTTCTTTTAGATTACGCAACGTTTTGTATCGGTGCCGAGTATCTACTGTAAATAGAAAACGAAACCACTGAATCGCAGTCAAAACAGTCCGAATCGAAACTGAAACTGAAACTGAAACCACAACCAGCAACCAAAAATAAATGCAATGAATCCAATCAAAATGCAGCAGAATAAAAAAAAAACAAACCAAATACAGAACACCCCCAACAAAAAAAATATAAAAAATAATATGTGTCGTCTGTATATTGAACCGAAAGACAGCAATGCGAACAGACCACAAATTGTCATACCTACAACAACTCACACAAAAATCAGAGAATCCAAATATACATAAAAAAAATGTACATACAATAAAATTGCCAGAGAGTCTGTCGATCAAGGTAAGCCCGAGAATAAGATGATTAAAACCCACTTACTAACACCCACTACTCAACTAACCCATGACACTCATGCACACCAACCACTGAGTCACACACTGTGCTTTGAGATCTATGCGTCTCCATGTTTCCCTAAAGATCTAAGTGTTATAGGGATGAGTTCTCTTTAGACTGTGATTAAGCCAACTACTGTGATCACTCACAACACCCTACTAACACACCCTACTAACACACTAGTGCCAATTGAGTTGCTAGCACACGCGCACATTGACAAACCGTGGAATGCCAGACGATGTAGAGATCCCACAGATCAAAGAGAAAATATAGTAAAATAATATAAAAGAAAAGACATACAGCATAGTGACCATAGATCGTAGGACCGTACCAATACCAGTACCACCACCCACTAACGAGTCTCTCCACCTCGACCACTTAGGGGGCAGCGGCCTGGACATCGTCATGGGCGGCGGCAGTGTCGGCGTGGGACTCGGTCTCAACATCGGGGTCACCAGCAGCAGCAGCAACAACGGTAGCGGCGGTACCAGCAGTAGCAGCAACGAAAAGAGTGCATCTGTTGGAGGAGGAGGTGGAGGTCCCTCCTCGGGCGCCACTGGCAGCGATGACCTAAACACCCTGGAGGCCGAGATCTCGGAGCTGCAGCGGGAGAATGCGCGTGTGGAGTCGCAAATGATGCGTCTCAAGTCGGACATCAATGCCATGGAGTCGCAGCTGAGCACCAGCGATCGGGTATGTAGGCTCAGGTTCGTTGACGGCAACAAATTATGAGACCAAGTCCAAGCACAAACTTTGCAGACGATGGTCACACTGAAAGTTTATTAGCCCCTACCCAACACTACCTCACCCCGCACCCTACACCCTACACCCTACACCCTACACCACAGCCCTCTGTTTGAAAACTTTGACTCAAACGAGACTTTGAGTGGAGTTCTTTTTAGCCCGTATCGCTTTTGTTGTTTCCGAGTTTCGGTCTGTCGTCATCACCTGAGCGAGTCTTGGCACTTTTCAAGGACGTCTCTAAAACTCGGCACAGAAAAACAATGAACAACAAGTGAAACAAAGTAATGTAAAGTAAAGTAAAGTAAAGTGAAATAAACTTAGGCTAAAGTTCGAATGGAAAACGAGGGCGCGCGCAAAAGTTTTATCAGCCGCCGACGCAGACGTTGAATTGCCTTGGATCTTTTGGTGTTTTACCAGAGCCTAAACTCATATTTGCATACACAGCACAAAAAAAAAAAAGAAAACAAAGCTTGAAATCAAATCATGTGCATTTAGATAATTCTTTGTTATTCTTAGGTCTCATTTTCAAAGGTGGAAATTGAAACGAAGCATTTTTAATGAATATTTGTAAGCTAGGTTTTTAAATCCCTTTTATATCCCTTTATATCCCTTTTTATATCCCCTAATATAACTTAAATATTTAACATTTTATCTATCACAACAATGTTTTTTTTATTTTGTGTATAAAAACTAAGGGCAGATGATTTTTGTTAATGAATTATTCAATGCCCTAAGGATGTGTAAAATTAGTATTGTGTTTTTTTTTTTTGTTTGTTTATGGAAAACTAGAGACTGTCATTAAATCAACCCGAAATGCAGTGCATCAACACCCCCACCCCCACCCCCACCCACACCTCTTCCGTGGACAGCAGCCAATCGGGGACGTTGCATCCTCACTGCATCGGGCGGCGAATCAGAAGCAGCGATGACGGCAGGAGGTGTGGCTGTGGCAGGAGAATGGCAGGGGGTGTGGCAGGGGGCACACACACACACACTCACACGCACACGCACCCCTAAGCTCACCCATGTCCATGTCCCTAGAGCGTGTGTGTGTGTGTGCGTGCTGGTCATGCGCAGGATATTTTCCACATTGCAGCCCAACGAGGCGCCAACAAATCGCAGGACGCCATTCGATTTGCTCCTAAAAGCGGGTGACGTGCAAAAAAAAATAAAAAAACAGAAAAAAGGAAAAGAAAAAAGGCAAAGAAAGGCCAGCAGCAAAATAACTGTGCTACAAATACAAAGCAGCGGCAGCGGCAGCTGCGACGTCGACGCAGCATTAACCTTTGTGCTGTGTTGTCCCCCCACACAGACCCCCAAGAACTCCGAAAAAACCCACACTCTCTCGCTCTCCCTCTCTCTCTCTGTCGCTGTGCCACTCTGTCTCTGTCTGGCAACGGCTGTTCGTGTGGCTTCGTTGATGATTCGTCTCTGTTGTGTTTTTTTATTTCCCTGCTTACTCACTCCCACTCCCAACCCCAATTCGTTGTGTTCTTATTGGAATTTCGGTGCACACATATGTGTGTGTGCATGTGGCCACATATGTATTGGGTAATTGACTAAATTGGATTTCGATTCGTGACCATCGTCTGTTACTGTTTCCCCTAGCACTGCGACCAAGTACTAACCCCACCCACTTTATGTGTCCACTTTGCAGGAGGCTTCTCCACTGAGTGGCCATCAGCAGCAGCAGCAACAGCAGCAGCAGCGCTCCTCGGTGGCTTTGGCCTCGCCCAGCGGTCAATCGCCATTCGCCAGTGTCAGCTCCACCAGCGGTGGCACCTCCACCCACCCAAGTGGAGGAGGTGGTGGGGTCACCACCACCAATAGCGGCAGCAGCAGCACCGGTAGCACCACCGCCACCACCAACAACAACAACGATCTGAATCTAAACCACTCGATCAGCAACCACCTGGCACCCAGCAATCCATCACCCATGGACACTGGCAGTGGCAGTGGGGCAGGAGGAGCAGTTGGAGCACCGCCCAATGCCAATCTGAACAATTACTACGAGAGCTTGCGCAACAATGTGATCACGCTGCTGGAGCATGTGCGTCTGCCACCACCAATACCACCACCACCACCGCCCCCGGTGGGAACCACTACCACAGCCACGACCTCGTCCATGGACAATGGCCAACTGATGGCTGGAGGAGGAGTGGGGGGAGGATCGCTAGAACATGCGGCGGCCTACTCCACTCTCCTGCCGCCACCACCTCCTCCCTCGAGTGGTGGGCTGGGTAACTCGAGTGGTGCTTCAAGTGGGATGTACGGAGGTGGTGGTGGTGGTGGACACCAGGTAACCGGAAGCGGAACCGGAACGACAGTGCATCACCATCATCATCCCTATACCGTGCATCATCCCGTGAGCTATGCACATCCGCACACGCATCCGCACTCGCATCCACATGGACATCCGCATCCGCACGAGCACTTTGACTCGTACATCTCGAAGCTGCAGTCGCTGTGCGTTCCACCCGACGTCTACGCATTGCCCGAGGACGCCGAGCGAACCGTGTACAACTCGGTGAAGCCAGCAATGCACCAGGACTACGGCAAACTGATGCCCACGCCCATTTAAGCGAATCAAAAAGAGGAACTGGTGACCCCAACAGAGAGCCACATCCACATCCACATCCCGTCCAGGGCTCAGACGACGACGACGACGACGAGTGTAAATACCTAAACAAATGGGAGTTGCAAGTTAAACTTAGGCCCGACTTGAGGGCAGACTATATACAAGAATCGGGGTCACCAACACCAGCCCATTAGGTTTACATAGTTATTAGGCCTAGAAACCTAGCCATTTAGTTGGTCTAAATGGGAGGACAACGCTAGTCCCAGTCTCTTAGTGTTAGAACTGTTCCACATCCTAGATCCTAGACGCTTTCGTCGTGTTGATAGCAACTGTATTATATAAACAAGATGAAAACATAAGTGTGTAATTCGATTATAAATTGCAATTTTTTTTGTCTGTATCAAATACTAAACTAGAATATATATATATATATAGAAATATATATGAAAAACCCCGAGTATATGTTTAAATGTAGGGCATTTGTTTGGTGTTAATGTCTGGTCAATTTTTTGCATACGGAACGCAAGACGTTCGCAACTACTTAATAGCCCCCACCCAGTTCCACATATGTAGATCCCCCTTAGCCCATATCCCCCTTAGCAGGCTAAGTTAAGTTTAGTGGCAAAGTCAAAGAACACCAAAAGTGGAAAAAAGGACGAAGAAAATTACATCATATAAACCATGCAAATATAATCAGTAATAAACCTAGTGGATGTAATCGTACATATTTTTTTTTGTTTTTTTTTTGGTGTAATTGTAATATGAAAATTGAAATTTAGTAATATCAAGCGAATATCTAACACTATAATGAGTAAGGGTATGAAACGGGGTTTGAAGGTGGCCATGCATATAACCGGGAAAACATATGTCTGCTTTTCCGTAGGATCGTAAGTTTTAATGTTACCCATTACGAAACCGGGCAAGAGGCATTAACCACCCAAAAACCCCTAAACAAAAAAATACAATGAAACTAGACTTAAATTCAGTGCAATACATTAAACCAAAATGAAAGCGAAACGAAAACCGAAAATCGAAATAAACTAATTGTTTAAGCTTAAGTAACAAAAAGTAGTTGAACATAAAGTCACGTTTTTTTTTGTATCGTCTTACGTCTAATCTTAAAACTAACTATAACTGAATAACAAAAATAAAGCGTAGAACGAGATGGGAACCCCCAAAAACCGCAAGGTAATTTAGACGAATTTTAAAAATAAAAACCAAATCGAAAAAAAAGTTTAAAACAACAAATGAAAGGCAAGAAGGCGGAAAGCGAAAGCAAAAAGTATGAATATGAAAATAATTAGCAGGCTTAACAAAAATCATTGTACTAAGTGAGGTAATGCATAACGATGATTAAAATAATTACACTAAACTAAATATAAATCTAAAAATATATATATATAATATTATAGTGTATTGTATGACAAGAAAAAATTCTGTAATTTACAACCGAAAAATATTTTATGTGATCATTGTCTTTTTTTTTAATATTACAAGAAATAAATAATTCGAATACCAAATAAAGGATATACACAATAATAAATTGATTGTTTGCTTTTGGGGCTTATTTGTTATTATTATGGGTTTTATTAAACACCAAAAAACTTACTTGGTCAAATTGTGCATAAACCAGAAGAAGTTTTTTTTATGTATTACAATCAATCAACAAAACTCGGGGATTATAATGAATTTATTTATTTGCTTAGACTAATTAACCCAAAAATTATAAAACCTCCTTTTTTAGGGCTTAAATCAGTTTCGAATTGTTTCATTTATTCATTTTGTTTGGTGTTGAATCAGTTGGTAATCGAATGAAAAATGCGCAGCAATTTCTTGGCAACGTTTTTAATTTCAATTAGCCACTACCGCTGACCGTCCGCTAAACGATGAAGGACGAAGGATGCTGGTCAAGGAGCAGGGAACAGGGATGTTCTCTGGTTTGCTGCCACTTGATTTATGTGGCTTCATTAGACATTCCGCACATAGCTGTTGGTGCCCTTAAGTGATTGCCAAAAACTAAAAGCGAACATGGCCAACACACAATTAGTAGCAACTTCAATGGATGATGGGTTGATGGCTTTTCCGTTTTACGTTTTACGTTTTGGGGTTTGTGGGTGGGTTTTTTGGGGAATTTTGGTAGTTTTCCGATTGACCAGCATGGAATATTTTCGGTTGCCACCTCAAGCACTCAAAGTACTCAAAAAAAAAAATAAAATAAAAGGGTTCCCGGGTCCGGCTTTCCGTTTGTGTGTGTTTGTGTGTGTTTGCTCTCGTGTGAGCCGCAAAAATATTTGCATAGTTACCTTTAATGTGGTTCGGTTCAGGTCGGCTCAGAGTTCACAGTTCACAGTTTACAGTCCACAGTCCACAGTCTCGATGCGATGCGAAGTTCTTCAAAAACAAACGAACAAAAAGTTTTCTTTGCACAAACACACACATGCACATGCCAGCATGTAATTTAAAATGAAAAATTCTATTCTTTTGACGCAATCACAGACACACACACACACACACACACATACGTCAGCGAGCATTGATTTCATTTGCATAAATAAGGAAAAACTCAGATGGTTTGGGGAGGGGGTGAGGGGGAGTGGGGGAGTGGGGGTGGGGCAGGGGGTGGCCGCTGATAACGTGCGGCAAAGGAAACTATTGCCTACTTTCGGGCGCCAAGCGAAAACCCACGCACACTCGCACAGTGGTACAAAATGACAATTAAACAACTAAGATGATACGAATTAATCATCCATTTGGAATACGGTTTTTTTGTAACCAAAATTTTTAATAATATAAATAATTTAGTATTAGATAGTTATAAAAAAAAAGGTTACATTTTAAAAACCAGTTAAATTTACCTGATTTAGTAAAAAAAAACCTTTATCTTGGTCCAAAAATAACATGTCGTACCTTGTCAGACTCGTCAAGTGATCCCTAATCAACTGGCATTCTAACTTAGAAGATTTTTTTTTGACTCAAAATTTCAATATTTTGTGTTGTTACCCCTTATGAAAAATGTGAATTTTTGACAAATTTAGTTTTGATCGCTTTCGGTTTAAAAATAACAGGGATCATTAGCTTGGGCTCTCAGCTATTGTAAACAGCACTTCCTTTGGCTTAAGGGGTTGTTTTAGCCAAGTTATAACAAAAAACCACACAGTAAGTAAAGAATTTATATTTATTTGTTATATATTTATTTATTGTTTTATTAGTTTAAAAAAATCTGATATTTTGGGCCAAATATGAAATGTTATACTTTGTTGAACCCGTTAAATGATCCTTAATAGACTGACTTTCAAACTGGAAAGACTGCTTGTAAAAAATGTTAGCTTTTGACAAAAATCCTATTGATTCCCATGGGCTGGAAAGTGATGCTATAAGCTCTTTTTAAACAGCATTTCTTTTTGTCTGCGGGGGTCGCTTTAGTCAAGTTATAACGCAAAAACTCGGTCGAAATACTCTATATTTTTTAAAGAAAAATGAATTGCTTAAAAACAGTGTCCCAAATAGCGTTTAAATTTGTATAAAAGCCTTAGCATCGTAATTTTTGGTGCAATCGATCTAAGTGTGATGGCCACTGTGTCAAGCCCCTTACTCAGCCCCTCCTCAACTCCTTCCTCAACCCCTTCCACAACCCCTTCCGCAACCCCTTCCACCTATGCGTACGCCACTGAGGGCGGCGGCAGTCAAAAATCGCATAAATTAAAAAACTGCACACACTCACGCACAGACGATGGGTCGGGGGGGTGGGAGGAGGGGGGGCAACGGCAATGGCAACCCTTTGTGCTTACCCCCCCTTGCAACCCCCTTACAGCTGTCGCTCACCACCAAGGAAGTAATAAAGTATCTCGAAAGTAACTTATTAACCATGCTGACAACGCTGCCAGCGGAGGAGAGGAGGAGCTCCTGCAGCTCCTGGAGCTCCAGACACAGCCAGGATATCAGGATGTGTCTGTGGAACAACCGTACGCACCCGTACACACTCGCATACCTCCAAGGGGTGGTGGCAGTGGGTAGTCATGTTTCATGTTTGCTAATTGCGAGTCGATTTTTCATTTCGCATTTCTCTCCAGAGTGTCGTAGTGGACCTGGGATTTGGGAACTCTGAACTGGGAACTGGGACCTCTACGTCGACCTTAACCTGAAGCTAAAGCTGAATCCGCATCCTCAGCATGCACAGAAAATAAAATAGGGTATATTTTTAAAGATTTTAAGTATAAATATGTTAGCAATTCCTTCTTAAAAATTCCTTTAAAAAAATAATCACTATGTTTTATTGATGAAAATATAGTTTAATTACCATAATAATAATTATAATAATAATTTTAAGTATAATATATTTATACGAAAATCGAAAATATTCGATTTATAAGTAACTTTCTTAGTGCGTTGAAATATTCCAATATTCTCAAGGTTTAATTCTCGTGTTAACAATCCTTATCTAGCTTAATTTTTTTGTAAAGCCAAGCGCACTTTAATTTACGAGGAATAGAGTAATTAATCATAATAATTACTAGACTTTTTTGCTGTCGGTGTCAAAAAACGGAAGATGGACAAGGAACTGATTGAGTCTGTGGAAATTGTTGAGGTTTCCGCTGACCCACTCAACGGATCCGGATCCGGGGACTCCCAGGTCTGCATCATTCCGGAAGGGACGACTCACGCAAAAAGGCAAAAATATTTAATTTAAAGCAACGTAAAAACAAAGATGAAGGCAAGGTGGAAGTGGAGTGAGGGGAGGCACAGCAAATGGTTAATTTAATTACAAATTCTTTGCTTTCTTTTGCATTCGTATTAAATTTTCATGGGGTCCTGACATCCTGTGTGTGTGTCTGTGTGTGTGTGTGTGTGGGGCTACACATGTGGTGGTGGGTGTATGTGAGGCACCTGCTGCTGCTGCTGTCGCTGCCGTCTTTGCAACATTTTGGTCGCTTAAATACCCAAGAGACTTGAGAGAAAGAAGCATCCTCCAGCCAGCTAAATCACCCACCCACCCCCTCGTACACACACACACACACATGGACACGCTGATTGTCCTTTCAATGAAAAATAGCATTCATTAATGTTGCTCATTAGCAGGACCACGGACCCTGCTCCTTGACTTTGCCCTGCCATTGACATTCCCTTACGTGTCCGAGGTCCTTTACTCCACTCCACCCACTTTTCCCCCTCCTGCCACCCACCACCCACCACCCCCTCAACCATTCAGCAAGTGTCAACTGGCAAATGATTTGCCATTATTTACTAATAAAACTCATCGAGTTTTGGGCCCACTGCTAATCGAATGTGTGTGCCCCGTGACACCCAACCACTTATCCACCCACTCATCCCCCAACCCTCACTCCACTCACCCACTCACCTCCCACTAAGAAGTGGAAGAAGATGTCCTGACCAAGTAAAAGCGACTCACACGTTTACGCTGCCAAATGACCTCAATCAACGCCGCCAAAAAATATGTGAAGGGGGAATTAGGCTTCCTTAGTTGTATAGCAACGCATCCTTTAAACAGGAGGTGGTTCCTCAATGTTACCCAATGTTTTATTAAATTTAAATATAAAATATAGGTTGATGACATTTCTCACTACAACTTTTATTTACATGCATTCCTTCTTTTAACAAGTAGCTTTTCCCTCCTTTTCATATACAATTTATCTGAGACCATTCCATTAAAAAATTCATAAAAAATATAAACAAAGGGACTTTTTAACAAAAATGTTGAAAATATTTTTAATTTAGCTTGATGAAAAGTTTAGCATAAAAACTTTTTTTTTATACCAGGAAAACAGCTAAAAAGTACATTTTCTAAGAAATTAAAATCATTAAAAAAAGAAAAGCAATTAAACTTAAATTTTATTAATACTGTTTATTTATTAACAAAATCTTCGATCAGGAAAAGTAATGAAAGCTTGAAATAAGCTTGAAATGTTTAGATATCCCATTATGCATCCGCTCCACCAGAATTGCAGAGTTTCTAAACAAATGGATTTAATCTCAACCACCGATGAAATTCGAATGCGTACAAACAAAACTTCCCCCTTTTCACAGACGGAAAAAAGTGAGTGTCATATTCATAAAAATAACAAGAGTCCTGGTATTCCATTTGCTTGATTATTATTTTTTTCGTTGCCCAAAATATTATGACAATGGTTGACCAGACGAAAGTGCGATAATCTTTCCCCATGTCCCACATCCCATATCGATTCAATAGACGGCATCCGGTTCGATTGCGGTGCCTGTCAATCAGGAGCGGTCCCACATGGTTAACCGGGGTGGGAGTGGGGGGCAGGGGGGGTTGATCCCGTCCCCTTCCAGGTCGAAACTCCTTTGTCAGAGTTCTCCGACAGCCCAAGTCTTTGCATTTAATTTCGTTTATTCATTCGAATGACCACAAAATGACATTTGCATTTGGGCAGCGGTCAGTCCCAGCTCCAGAATCCCAAACCTCTAGCCCAGAGAGGTCTCATGTGCTGCCCTCCGGGGAGTTCCTGGAGTTCCTCCGGGGCTGGAGCCGTAATCCCGTAACAAATGAATGGCACAGTTGCAAAAATTTGTTTTGACAACTGAAGATGCTCGCAGCAGCAGCAGCAGCAGCAGGCAAAGTGCTAAATTTATAAAACGCAAAAGTGCGAAACTATCAAATGTCCAAGTGGAGGGGAGGAAAGTGGAGGGCAGAACAGAGTGGAGTCCAGTGGTGTGGAGTGTGTGTGTGTAATTAATTCTCTGCTGATGCTGAGTCGGCAGACTTCTCGGGCCTACGGCCAAAAAACCAAAAAAGCACAATTAAATGCACAACAAAAACAATGGGAGCAGCTTGCCCGGACATCTGGATGTGGCATGAACAAGTACACTGCTTAAAACCCGATTCCTCAGAATATAATTTGATAAATTTAATCGCATCGAGTTAGAATATATCCTATATCCTATATCCTAGAAGTAGACATTTCAACAAAAGCACGAGCTCCTTTAAAACATTACTCAACGAAAACTTTACTAATACAGACTTATAGTCCGAATATTTATATTTATAACAATTAATAACAAATGTTTAAATAATTTAGACAGTTTATAAATTTCAGCTCAAGAGTTAATAAATATTATATTATATTTAATCTAGATTTTTTCGCTTTTCACGTGCAATTTATTAAGTTTCCAAGTCAAATGATTTGATTTATGGGCAAATGGTTAGCGACGTAGGTAAACACAATATTGTAAGATTTAAGAATTTTTGATTTCATTACCCAGCTATTTTGTTTAAAAAGTAAACCAATTCACATAGTTTTACCTTGTCCAAAGGCCAGTGTGCAAGGCTCAACTGCAAATGGATAACTAGTATTTTTCGGATGCTGTTACTGTGGCCCGTTGCCGGAGTCGTCGTCGTCGTCGTCAAGAGCGTTTCCAGTGCCATGGCCATAGTCACAGCCATCGCCATCGCCATCGCCATCTCCATTGCCGTAGCCGTGGCCAAAAAGCAATTAGCAAAGTTTTCAGTCTCCAAAACACTCACTCCAAAGGGGATGAAGCTGGGATGGGCACCGAGCATCAGGATGGCAGGGAGGCGACTCGACTACACTTAGCCGGCCATCATCAATCTGGTGCAGTTGCGCAACGCAGTCCACCTCGCCCTCAATCCGAATCCCTCCCAGCCGATCGGATATTCCGCTCCTCCATCCATTACAGTTGCATACAACTATCAGGAGATTTGCACAGGGGAAAATGTTACACATATTCCACATCAATCTTTATTTGTTCGTATTAAAAATAATTACTTTTCGTATAATTATAGTAAGTTAAATAACTTATATTTAATTACATAACATTAATTTAAAAAAAGTTAAGCGAGTCTGGTTTTAATCACTGTTTCATTATTTTATATTTAAATAAAAAAGGAGTGGCAAGAAGATATATTTTAATTTAAATCAAATTTTGTTTCTTTAGTTAATAGATTAAGAGAGAGAGTTTATTCACTTAGGGGTGATATTACGAACTAATATAAATACTTAAATATCAGGCAATCTATTTAATATTGACAAGAGGCTTTTTCTCGCTGTGCGACAGGCGCGACCATCGTCATACCCAATTATTCATGGATAATCTAACCCAAAATGGGACGTTAATTACTGGCGCATGTCAGTGGCATTTGCCCCCTGCCCCCTGACCCCTGACCCCCTCACCTTTCCCTCTTTGGCGAGATGTGTAACTGTGTTAAGCGGCGTGAATTGCAGAAGTGCGAAGGAGTCCCTGCTTTTTTTGTCAAACTGCAAACAGTTGGGAGTCCCAGTAGTCCTCGGTACTCCTCCGGCCATTAATCGGGTGATTAATTAAGCTGCAAGGGCCAGCGAATGCAACTTTCTGCCGCTGACAACTAAACAAATACAAATGATGAGCATTAAAGATTTCCACAAATTATTAAATTAAACGTCTGAGAAAATGTGCAACCTTCACAGTTTGTAGAAAGAGTGGTTGTAGTTGCAGCAATATTAAAATGAAATATAGATATTATTATAAATATTTAGTATACGTCGAAATAGTAAGAAATATTAAAATAAAATATAAACATTATTAGAAATATTAAGCATACGTCGCTGACCATAAAATGGTAAAATTAAGGTAAGTTACTTTAAGGAGTATTTGAAAATTTAATCAAAAACCAGGCAATCTACATTTTATACACATTTTTCCAGCTGTTTTCAAGTAAAAAATCATTTAAAGTATCAACAAAATTAAGAGTCAACTAAAAATTGTATATTTGATTGAAGTTCTGTGTTGAAGAGATAATATTGGAAAAAATGTATACCGATTTTCCACTTGTGTGAAGTTGTGAAAGTTCCAAAAACCGATTTCCTTACTTGTTGTGTTCTTGTTATAGGCAATTTGCTTTTACAAGTAAAATATTCACATGGTGACACTTCTTAGCTGGCCGAAAATGAGTTTTTGCCTGCTATAATCCACAAAATCCTTCTCCACAATTAAATTTGAATTTTCCAGCCATACGATAATCCCATTCCCATATAAAGACGGTGTAACTTTGGTAAGATCTTTAGAAACAAAAAACAGTTTCACATTTCGGTCAGACATATGACATTGGATGAAAAATAATTGGTGATGGTCAGATAATAATTATTAAAAAAAATAAATGATTCAGTTCCTGCGGACAAATAATCGTCGAATACTTAAGTCGAATAAGTAAAATGCAGGGATCTGTTGTAAAACCTCCAGATAAATCCTAAGCATGCGGGGAAGTTAAAAAAAAAAACACGTAATCGTATCGTATGTATAGATAGAGACTTATGGCTAACACTTAGGGGGCCACATCCCGCGTGTCTGTGGAGCACCCGCATTCGGCCTAACTGTGGCCCAGCTTGTCCGCGATGAACTTCACGAAGTCGCTGCGAAACAGGATCTTTGGATTGTCCTCGGTGGCCAGCTCCTCCACCTGGCGCAGGTCCGTCCACTTCCAGAGCAGGCGGCGCGAGTAGCTGTAGCGGAACGAGGCGAAGATCTCGGCGGCCTTCTTGCTGGGTATCTGCTCCTTGTAATAGGACTCCTTGTTCTTCACGTTGAAGTAGTACAGCTGACCCCGCGAGCGGGAGTGGGCGGACACATAGTTGGTGGTCAGCTCGCAGAAAATCATGATGCCGCCGGGCACAAAGAACTTGTTGTCGGCGAGCGCATAGCCGAAGCGCTGCGAGTTGTCCTTGAGGACGTACTGTCGCATTTCCGCGAAAAAGCTGCCCATGTCCTGCAGCCGAAAGAAGGGCTTGCTGCGCAGCGCACCAAAAGTGCGCTCCTTGCGGTGCGGCTTGTTCAGGCTCCGTGCGAACTTGTCGCACATGCTCACCCGCTCGCGGAACGGACGCCGCCGGATATCGATGCCGCCCAGGCAGATGCCGTCGATGATGTGCAGGGCCGCCACACGCTGAATGGTCCTGCCCTCGCCGTAGAACTCGTACACGATCTGACCGAAGAAGATCGAGCGCGGCTGCACCTCGAAGGCGGTCTCCACCAGCTCCCACTTCTTGTGCTCCGTGTAGCGCAGCAGATTGCCGCGCGACTTGCACAGGAAGAGCGTGCAGGCGTTGATGTTGGTCTCCTCGCGCCCCACGGGCACAAAGTACCAGTCCGCAACGTTCTGCACCGCCATTTGCAGCGAATGCACGCCGCTCATCTCCGTGGGCTGCAGATTCAGCCAGTTGCGATCGGCCCCCCAGTCGGCAAGTAGCTCTTCGAGCAGCCGTTCCGTCGGCTTGATCTCCGGCGCCTGACGCAACTTGTCCGGCAGTCCCCAGCGCTTCAGGCACTCCTGCCGCACCTCCGACTGTCTGGTCTCCTTCAGCTCCGGATTCTGGGCGAAGGCGGCGATCTTGCGCAGACCCACGATCTGCTTCTTGCCGATGGCATTGTTCGAGTCGATGATGTAGCGCAGGAAGTCCTCGTCCTCGGCCAGCTCGTTCGCGTCGAAGATCTCCAGTATGTCGCCGTCTCCGCTGCTCTCCGGCTGCTGGGCCTCCTCGTTCAGCATGGCGTTCACCATGTTCAGGTAGGCGATGATCGGTGCCGTCTCCTCGTCCGACCGTTTGTACTTGCAAACGAGGTACCGCTCCGAATTGGCCGGCCGGCTGCTGTTCGGCTTGATGATGGCGATCTGGTGGAAGCACTTGTACATCAGATAGACCAGACCCACGCTGAACGGGGTGAACAGGTCGAAGACCTTGCACACAAAGCTGCCGTTCTTGCGCAGGATCTTCAGCGCTGTGAGGAACTGGCAGAGGTACAGCTGCTTGGACAGGATCTCCTGGATGTTCTCCTGCCCCTCCACCGAGAAGCCACCGTCGGCCATGACAAAGTGGACGCCCTGCGGCGTGTGGAGGCGGATGTATTCGTTCAGCGAATCCTGATTTTCACTGTCAAAGATGTTTCCGTCCTCCTTTACCCCGTAGAAGGCGTCGAAGGACTCCGGCGAGGCAGCGAAAAACTTTTCCAGCTTGAAGTCGTTGGCGCCGCGCAGGGTGAAGCCGAATCCCTTGGCCTCCCACGACTTGCGGAACAGCACGTACTCGGAGAAACCGCCAGGGCCTGTTCGAAGAAAATAAAACCTTAGATTAGTCATTATTTAAGACGATTTGTATGTTAAGGAGGATGACCACATTGGAAGCTACATTTTTCACTTGTTTATTGCATAGAATACTTTTTAAAATATATATTTATATTTATTAAAAGTTTTAAAACTTTTAAAACTGAAGTTTTTAAACAATCCTGTGTTTTGAAGTGAAAAATACATAATAGGGGCCTACATATCGTTCTTATTTTACTTCTTGTTTGTTTTTATAACGATTGACACATAAGAAACGTAACTTTTAGAAATAATACATATATTCTTATTCATTTGCAATACAAGTATTTCCATTAAGTCTTTGCTTTAAAACTAACTTTCTGATTCTGAGAATTTTCATCAGAATTTTAATTTTTTATACGAAGCCTTATCTCGGTTTGATTTTTTAAGAATTTATAGAGATAGAAGCTGTGTTTCCTTGCCTAACAAATTAATGGTTACAAAAAGAAATAATCTGGAAGGTAATACCTTCAATTTCACCTATCAAACGGAAGTAGAGAACCCCTGAGAAATCCTGTGTGATAAGGTTATCTTATTGGACTCCATTTAGTGGCTTTCCCCCTTTCTTTTCTCAAGGAACTCCTTTACCTGCACACATGTCCGTGAAGTAGAGCAGCTCGTCGGGAGCCACCAGGGATTGGCCGTCGGGGTCGCGGGGATTGGTGAACATGAAGTCGCACATGGAGTCGATGTTGGCCATCTTGACGGCGGCGCGATTAAGGAAAATGGAGCTGCGGATGGTCTCGAAGGGATTGCAGCGAGAGCGCGCCCGCCGTTTCTCGCTGTCGTTGAGATCGTCAAAGACCGTCTTGGCGTTGAGGATGTGGAGCAGGATGGCCGGGTCGCAGTAGCGCGTCTCTCCGTCCAGTGTTAGCTTCTTCGGGCCGTGGACTATGTGTTTCATCATCTGATCCAGGCTGTGGCTGTGTCCCGCGCTTCCTCCGCCGAGATTACTGAGCCACAGCACCGGTTCGGGTATCTCCAGCTCCTCGCAGGCGGGATCCCACTGGCCAGCCGACAGCTGGACAGTGTCCAACTTCAGGCCGAAGCCCCTGCGCCCATCCTGCTGCACCGCGATGATGGGCTCCAGGCGGCCCTGGTTGCTCTTGCCGAGACCCTTGTCGTTCTCGTAACCCATCTTCTTCATCATCTCCATGGCCTTGTTCGAGTAGCTCTTCACCCACTCCCGCTTGATCTTCTTGGGCGTGGGCTCCGAGTTCTCATCGTCGGAGGGCTCGTCCATCCTGCCTGTGCCTGCCGTGGCGTCTGCTGCGGGTCTGTTCGGTCTGTGCGTGCGGTTCTCCTCGCCCGCCTCGCTTGCCTCGAAAATTTTGCAAATTTGTTTATGATTTTTGGTCTACAGTGTGACCGCACTCCGAATGCCGCAAAATACCGCAGCACAACGACACATGCGGCGCTGCACGCGAAATAACAGATAAAATACTGCTCTCAAACGATTTGTTTAAATTAATTTTTTATTTATGTTTTTTTACCAAAATGAATTTGTTTAATTTATAAATAATTTTTAAAGTATTAAGTTCCAAAAGTATTTGTTATAATACAAGTTTTGTTTATTTAAAACTTCTTATTGGCAGACAAAAAAAAATATAACGGACTTTAGTTAACTTTATGGAAGTAAATTTTCTTTAAGTGTGTACTAATAAAATATATATAAAACACCATCAACATTTAAATTTTCTAATATTACGGCTGATTGCAGTAAAAAATATTTTAAAATGTCTTAAAAACTTATTTTAAGTAATCCAATGATAGTTTATTAAAATCTGTTTATTTATTCACTCATGCGGAGTTTATCTATTCTAATAATACAATATTTTTCTCATTTGTTACATTTAAATGATTTCAAGCAAATAAGATCCTAAACACTTATTTGCTAAATGAAAAAATATATATTCATGCGACCAGGATTCAATAAGATTTGATCCTTTTTTGATATTACAAGTATTTGTTTAAGCCTCGCTGTGTATAATTCATTCATTCGGCAGTATTACGGGATTTCCTTTGAATTTCTTAAGTTCTAAGGCGGCAAATGCTTCAAAATAACTCAAAATATAACTTAACAAATGGGTAAAAAGATGCAAAATATGATACATACGAAAATATGTCCTTAGTTCTATTGATTCTTCAAGTAATCCAATCTTTGGCTTACAAACTAGCAAAAAAAAAAAAAAAAAAGAAAGAACGCTGTTTACATCTTCTCGTAGGTCTCGCTGTACGGACAGGTGAGGCAGGTGTGCGTGTAGGTGTCCTCCGCCTCGTTGTAGGTATCCGGGCCGAACTCGTGCTCGTGGAACGAGTGCGTCTTCTTCGTGTAGATGCTGCTGCGTACCTCCATGCGGAGCTGCTTCATCTGCTTGTTGTACTTGCGCGCCTTGCCCACCTCGCGCTTGTCCTCGCGGCTCTCGTGCTGGCGCACCAGCTCCTCCTCGCTGCCCCACACCTCCAGGGCCCGCTGGTGGACCTGCTTGTGCAGGTACAGCTTCATCTCGCCCCAGCGCACGTTGTGCGGATTCTTGCGGCTGATGTAGCGCAGCACCGGCTCCCGCTTGTCAAAGTCGCAGTCCTTCAGCAGATACTCCGCCTTGGCCTCCGTCCGCGTGATCAGTGCATGACGATCCTCGTTGTCCCTGCACTTGTCGCACACCGAGTGCCCAAAGTTGTTGTAGAGATAGGAGTCCGCGAACTGGTCGCCGCACTCCAAGCACTCCTCGTAGTGCACGGGTATGGCAATGGCGTCGTCCAGGATCACAGGACCAGCCTCCTCCCCGCCGGACTTGTTTAGCCCGGAAGCAGCACCGCCTGGTAGAACGGGCTGCTCCAGCAGGAAGCCACCGCCGCTGTCTATGAACTTGGTGCCCTGCACCTTGATCACAGAGCTTCCCTGGCTGAGAGCGGCCTCCGGGTGGTGGCCTCCATCTTGCTTGCTACGAGATGGGTGGACTTAGTGTCTGGTAGGGATCATGTGCTGCGCAGTACCCACCTGGCCAGATCCTTGAAGGGGTGCAGCACCAGCTTGGCCTCCCGCAACTTCTGCGCCTTCGCCAGGTTCCTCTCGATCCGCGACTTTTGAGCATTGGTCAGGGTGGAGCTGGATGGAGCAGCTGCATCGGTGGTGCTGGCCACCGCCTCCTCGGACATTTTGATTTCACCAGGTTTTTAATAAGCGCGCTGAAATTCCTGAAATTCCAATTTGTGTACGATAGCTTCTTCTTCCCGAAATGACATTCAACGCCTGGAATTCTGTATTCCATCTGGTATTTTTTTTTGTGTTTTTATTTAAAAAGTCTTAAAAATAATTAATTATTTATTAGAGTACAAGTTGAGAATTTCAAATAATTTGTTTCAGATATTTTGTTCTCACATAAAGAAAAACAAATGTTATCAATGTAATTATTATTGATTTAAGAAATAATACGCAAATTCGGGTATTTTTGCTTTAGGACATTTTTGTTATTTTGATACCAAATATTCAGCAAATATCGATAGTAACGGCAAATAATACTTTTCCACCCCTAAAAAAGTCTCATATCGTATATCACGATAAAAATATCGACACAATGATATTGTGATATATATATTTCTCACATCACTAACGTCACATCGCTAGATTTTGTACTGTCCGAACGGAACGACTTGTCAAGCGTTTTTTTGGAAATTCATTTTCTATTCGAAATTCGAGGATTTGCTCGGCGCAAGTTATACCTTAAGGTGAGTAATTGAGAGGGGAAAAGCGTGGAAAGGAAAGCGCAGGGGTAAGGGGAGCTGGAAAAAGAAGGGAAAAGCGCAATGGAAAAGAAGAGCGCCATTTGCGATGCGAAGGCGATGAAAAAAAAAAACGCACGCACACACACACAGGCAGGGGCTATTGTGCGTGCGCTTGTGTGTGTAAGTGTGCTGGTGTGTGCGCATTTCTCGAAAGTGTTTCGTTTTTTTTTGTTGTGTGATTTCCACTGAATTTTCGCTTTTGTGCAGGAAAAACAAATAAACGATCCAGAGTCATCATGCCCAGCATTAAGTTGCAGTCGTCGGACGAGGAGATCTTCGACACAGACATCCAGATCGCCAAGTGCTCCGGCACCATCAAGACCATGCTGGAGGACTGCGGCATGGAGGATGACGAGAACGCCATTGTGCCGCTGCCCAATGTCAACTCGACCATTCTGCGCAAGGTGCTCACCTGGGCGCACTACCACAAGGACGACCCCCAGCCGACGGAGGACGATGAGAGCAAGGAGAAGCGCACCGACGACATCATTTCGTGGGACGCCGACTTCCTCAAGGTCGACCAGGGCACCCTGTTCGAGCTGATCCTCGCGGCCAACTACCTGGACATCAAGGGGCTGCTGGAGCTCACCTGCAAGACGGTGGCCAACATGATCAAGGGCAAGACCCCCGAGGAGATCCGCAAGACGTTCAACATCAAGAAGGACTTCACCCCGGCCGAGGAGGAGCAGGTGCGCAAGGAGAACGAGTGGTGCGAGGAGAAGTAGACGACGACCAAGTTGAACAGATGACGATGAAGATGAAGCTGAAGATGGGGATGTGAGGATGAGGAAAGACACGAAGGAGTGGACAAGCTATGAAGAGAGCTTAGTTTAGTTGCTGTTTTTTAATTCATTGTACTCATCCAAGCAGCTAAATACTTTTTTTTTGTTTTTGTAAGCCTTGAGAAGAGCGTCATTAAACTCTTACAATTGATCTGCTGCAAGCGTCCTTCGTGCTTGATGTGATTCGCGGGGTTAATCTTATGTCGTACATAAATGTATTATGAAAAGAATACGAACTCAATGTAGCCTATGCATAAGACATTTTGATTTTACCTTAATAAATATTACCCAACACAACGACAGACGATTTCCTGGAATCCATCTGAATTTCATAGAATTACTTAATTAAAACACGTGCTTACAATAATATAAGCACATAATATTTAATGTGTGTTTGTTTGACTTACTGTTGTTGTAATATCATTTATTGCAACGCAATATATCTTTCAATTCTATTTTTTTATTATTTGATAGCAATGAGTCATTTTTTAGAAATCTCTAAATCGCAACTTCTTGTCAACATTTTTGCTACAAATTCTCGTGGGGTCTTCTTTAAAAAGTAATCGTTTTATAGCTTTTAAATTAAAGTGAATACCAATAATAATATAAAATAACAAATGTTGGGTTTTGTAAAATGAAGTCGTTTACGACGTTCGATTCAAAATGCGCGCCACCAATTTTATATATCATCTTGCGTTTAGCAGCACAAAGCGCTGTTAAGCAAGCGGTTAAAAGCAAACGGTTGCAAATATTTGAATTTAAATGCATATGCGTTTTAGTAACTGATTTTACACTTTACCTGCAATCACTTCTTTTCTTTGTAATCTTCGCCCAACTTGTTTTTAAATCTCAAATGTCCTTCTAACAAATCTTACAGCGCTTTATCGGTTAACAGAAAATTAAAATGCTTAACCGATTGAGCATTAACGCGGCAAAAATTCAAATACAAACTTCAATAGAAACATAAAACAAACATTTTCATGGCTTATTCGCAGCAAAAAGCAGTCACTGGTTATACTTTTAAAAATAAACTTGACTTAATTCACACATAATTAAAAATATTATTTGAACACAAAAATAAAAGCAACAAGTTGTATTTGCATTTTACCTGCTGCCTGCTGCCTATTTAATATGTTTGATACAAATTTTTATTCAAACAATAAAGATCATTTTAGAAAATATATACCTACATATAATATTTATATATTTTCCATCAATAAAATATTATGGAAAACGGTAAAGTAAAATGTTTCTAGCCTGTTTTTAAGGGTCACATAATCACAGATAATTAATTTTAATAAAGAATCGATGAAAAGAGTTTTTAAATTATTATACGAGAACAAAAAGACGATTGCACACAAAACTTCTTACATAGAAAGACCCCCCTTAACTAATTACATTTTCAGGCAAGTTATCTGGAAATAATCTTATAGTTTCGCCAGCAGGTAAGGCAGCAGCTGTTGCATTGAACCCTCCATCCACTCTTAAAGGTCCTGAAGCCGTATTTTAAAATACCCTTTCTTGCTCTCAAAAAATGGTTACTTAAAATCTAACTTAAAAAAACGAATTGGGCAAAACTAATTAATTAAGTTCATAAAAACAACACATTTTTTAAGTACGAGTAAAAAAAAAACCCTTTCATTTTTGTTTTTTTAATTGTTTGGCCATATTTATAAAGCTAAAATAAAAGGTGGGTCTGATTATATTTTTAACATTACGTTTTATTACTTTTGGTACTAATCCATTGATAGAAGGTGCATTAAATTAATAAAATTACAAAGTAGAGGCTTGTGTAAACCATTTTTAATAAAAGGTTGCTTTTTATTTGTTAGAGCAGAATAAAAAATAGCAACTTATCATATGTTTAAGTATAAGTTACACAAAAGTTACAGTAACTTCGGATAGGGCAAAATCGCACTTTTATCCTGTTTTCGCTTCTGTTGCGATGGCGATTTTCATTGTAGTCGCATTCATTTCGTTGGCCTGTTTATGCGTCTTACTTGCCAATACCGAACAAAGTAGAGAAAGGGGTTTCCCCTTCTTTGGATTGAGATTGGGAAGCGGAAAGGAAATGCATTGAACATTCGCTTTGAGTGCGCACTTGGGTTAATTGTCAGTGGCAGACTTTGGGATTGATCGATGGCCAGAATCCAGCTTTTGGGTGTAATACAAAAGTTAAGTTAACAAGCTGAGATCCAAAGCACCTTCATTTTTTCGGGATTTACTGGGACCATTTCGGGTTGGCGGAGTACCTAAAAACTAGGTCAATATCTTCAACTACTCGCCATTATCCCATTTTTAAATATTTAATATTTAAATATAATTAAATATTTTTGAAAATTTATTGACACAACAATAAACAAGTTATTCAATTACCTTAGGTTATTTTACTTTAGATGAGTCTTCAATAAATTTAATAAATTGATACAAAGACTTGGGTTCTTCTTTAAAATAATTCAAGTCTTTAGCAATCACACAGCAATTATTCATATAATTCTTATAAAGTGACCCACTCAAATTGAAATCTTCTGTTTATTGTTTCTACACTGTGGTATACAAGTGCCAATTCAAATTAATTCGAAATCGTTGTTTCAATTGCCCTTTTGTGTTATGATTGCAAGCGGAGCGTGGCAAGTTATTAATATTGTTGGTTTATTATTATTTTTTGTTTTTATTCGCCACGGGTGGAAGGGGTTACATTGTGTTTGACTTGGGTCGCTGGCTCTTCCATAGGAAACCCCCAGCCAACCCCACCCCCTTTTCCCCCAGGGGCGCTCGCCATTTCAATTATCATAGGGGGTGGGGGTTGGGGGGTGCTGCTCTTGAGTAAAAAAGTGAAAGAAGAAAGCTGAAAGAAAGCGAGGCAAATAAAAGCAAAGCGGAGCTAAGAAAAAATTTTAAAATGGCCTGAAACGGAAGAGTAAAAAGGGTTTTCCCCCCACCCCCACTGCCAAGGAGTAATTAGTGTGCATTTCCTTTTCCCCCCACCACCCCCTTTTCCCCCATTTCCATGTGTGTGTGTGTGTGTGTGTGTTTGTGCAACATTTGCTTTTCCACTTCGTTTGCGACAATCAAATGTAACAAAGGAGCGGAAAAAAAAGGTAGCACAAAAAGAAGCATAAGGGAAAATCAAGTCGAGGAGACGGAGTACAAGAAACAGGAAGAAAAAGGAAGATCAGGAGCGGAACAACCACACAGCGAATTTTGTATACCAATCTTGAAAATGTAATATGAAATTACATTAAATAAGCTATTCAAAAAAATGGATTCCTTATATATAAAATATTTCAATATTTATTACATTTATATCAATTATTTTTTTATTATTTAATAACATTATTTATATACATTAAACTTTTAAATAAACATACTTCAAGTTTATGATGTTTAAAAATAATGTGTTCATTCATGTGACATTCGAGGATTTTTTGTGTTCAAAGTGAAGGTTTATTAGCGACTGAAAAGGGAAATATGTAGAATCAACAAATAGTATATAAAATAAAACAAGAAAGAACGCTATAGTCGGGTTTCCCGACTATAAGATTTGCGATACTTATTTCCCTCTTTAAAAAAACAAAACGAAAAAAAAACGATAGAGTCGCCACCTATGGGGCTACATTACATTACTACTCAAGGCATAGCAAAATGTTCTATAACTTCGTTATTATTTATTAGAGCACAAAATGGTTCGGAATGTAGTAAGACAGTGCTCATATCATTATATTTCTTTTAAAACCGTAACGATTGCATAAAAAATGAGGGCGCCACAGATTTTCGCGGTTTGTGGTCGGTAAAAGGGGCGTGGTCAAGTTTTGAAACAAACTTGATCTGCGCTTTGTTTCTAGAAGTCTGTGCCCAAAATTTGGTGGTTCTAGCTCTTATAGTTCCCGAGATCTCGATGTTTGTGCGGACAGACAGACAGACAGACGGACGGACGGACGGACAGACAGACATTTGATCGTTTACAGTATTTGCTTACTCTTCGAGTATCGCAAATAAATATATAAATTTCTCACAGTGCAGCTGCTGGAGCTGGAGCACCTGCCATTGCCATTGCACTCACCTGGCTGGGCCCTTTTATCGTCTAAGTCGTCGTCCTCCACTGAAACGTGACATTGAATATGTCTGCATCCTGGTTGCTCCATCTGCTCCACCTCCTCCTCCTCCTCGTCCTTACCCCTTTTTTTTGTCGTTTGCCACCCCGATTTCTTCCACTTTTCAGGTCCTGGCCATGCTAATCTCTCTGTAATTAAGACTGTCACTCATTCAGGCATTTGCTTGCCATTCAGTTTGCCCATCTTGATGCTCCCACTTTCTGCTTTCTGCTCCACTTGCAGCATGCATCAATGGGCGTGGGCGGATGGGTGGGCGTGGCCCATTTTGAATTGCCTTTAATTGCATATTGTTGTACCCACTCCATCGTTCCACCACTTTGGATCCCATCCTTAAAGGGGGAAAAATCTATTCTCATCTGAATTGGCCGGAAGGTTCAGGAGTTCAGCAGGAGGAGGAGGAGGAGGTGGCTAGAGGTTTCAGGTTCAGGATCATCTCGGGGGATCACAGAGGCCTAAATGTGATTTGTATTTACTTCTACTTGACTTGGGAGTTGGATAAAGAGCATTGAGAGAACACAACAAAAGATACAATGGATACAACGATTCACAATGGGAAAAGTCTGGCAATTAAGGCTTCATGTGAAACTCTTTTTTTTTTATCAACGTTTTGGTAAAGATATTTAAAGAATTACTAATTTATTTTATTTCCTTTTTTTATTTAAATACTATTTTTAAATTTCAACGCATTTGTTATTTAAAATAATTAACTTTAAATTTGCTAGCAGCGCTATAATAAATATTATGTTTTTCGTAGATCATAGAAATTGTAAGGTGCCACATATTTGTCACCCAATTAGAAACAGAACCAAAACATAGGAAAATTAGCCACCAATCACCTCGTAAAGTGTCAACTAATAAATTAATCCCCTGAGCTTTTCACAGTTTTATTCGATACGAATTTGTTTTGGAATTGAGATTGAGCAAGTGTTGTTAAAGTTTCTGTATGATGGGCCGCCATAAATTAGCGCAAACATTGGATCAGCCAAAGACTCCACCCGCTATTCCATTCGCCACTCGACTCTATTAATATCCGAGTGGCGATGGGGGAGAAACTCGAGATTTATGGCCTCCTAAGGGAATGCGTGGGACGTTATCGTAGGACTTGGTCTGGTCTATCGAATGCATAATCCACACACACGCTGCTGTAAGTAGGGGATATATACTGATATATAGTATATACACTGCGTATAAGTAGTAAGTGTAAATTTCATCTGGCCTCTGAGAATTCCCTTCTTCGCATCACCATGCAAATGTAAATAATGCAACTTTCGGTGGCTCCACCACTAGCACCAGCCCATCCATCAAAGTCTTTTGGGGGCGGGGCCGGGAGAATTTCAAATGGGGCTTTTGGGGGCTTCGGGGGGCAGGAAACTAAAGCGTTTTGTTTATTGTTGGCTTCGACTTTTGTCGGCCAACTCTTTTGCTTCTGCTTCCATGTGCATTTTCATTTTCATGCATTTCAGTATAAAACGATGATGGTGCAATGCTCGTGACACGATCTAAAGATGACAGCGTGAGAGGAAGTTGAGATAGATTGTAACCGTGACACGATCTTTAGAAGAAATGGAAATACTTAAGGAGGTTAACAAGTGATAGTCAGTAGAAATAAACTAACTTTAAGATGAGTTAAAAAATTTGTTTAAAATTATACAAAATAATTTAAATTCTTTGGAAAATAAGGAAATTTTTTAAATAAATAAATAAACGCACTTTTCAAAAGAACTAAAAAATAAATTTACAACCCAAATTAGCCACGGAGACATTAGTTCCATCTGATCAATACTAAATCTTTTGTATCGCTATACATCACCGCATTTCACAATTTCCCTGTGTTTTTCCACCTTCAACTCATTCGTTGTAAATGCTATTTATATGCACCCATGTTTAAAGTACATAAGAACTTGGTATGTATGCGTATTTTGGGTGCATGTGAGGTCTGTATTGTTATTGTTTCTGCCTCTGCAGTTTTGAAATCTTCAGTGGCACTTGAACGGAATCATTTTCCTTCTGGTCCTCCACCTCTTTCCTCCTTGTCTACATGTAATTCCCACTTTCCACTGGTCCATCATATTCGCTTCGCGCTTTCAAATTTTTATAGTTCTTTTGAACGGCCATTGACTTGCAAAAGATGTTCAGAGTTTCAGATTTTCCGGATTCCATCTGTTGCCAACAGCCAGTTCATAATGGTCAGATGTACGGTGCGGCTTGGGAATATAAGGCTGGTGAATAAAATAACAAAGAATTTTAGCAACTATTTTCAGTTTATTAACTTCGAAATTAAGTTTAAATATAACAAAAGGGTAAACTGTTTTAAAAGGTTATTCAAAAAGCATCGGGGTCACCATAGATTCATTATAGATATGGTCTCAAGTTCATCTGACAGATTAAGTTAACAGCGTAGAATGTTTTCTATTGGTTCAATATTATTTTTATTATAATTATTAATATTTATAAATTAAACTTAAATAGTGTGCCATACCGTACCATTTAACAGATGCTTACTATATGCGCATATATGTTCCTGAACAGTCATAAACAGAGCGTGCTTTAGTGGCGTCATAAACTCTTTTTTCCCCCATTGCAGTCCTTTGCGCCGTAAACATTTCACACCAATAAAAGATAAGACAACTTTACGAAAGAAAAAGTGCTGAAAATTCTCAGTTTTATAGAATATTAAAATCACTTTTCTTTTTTTTTTACAGATTTATTCGGAAAGTGTTTTATTTCTATGTGCACATGTTGCACTGCTCTCCCTATTTTTTTATTTTTTGCGTTATTGGGCTGATATATAATTTCCGTTCTACTGAATATTTTGCTGCAATTAGCAGCAGAAGTTCAGCTGACAGCTGTTGCATGGAATTTCCAATCGAGTAATGGAAACATCGAATTGGGAATTCCGAGGCAGGGGTTTATATATATTTATGCAGTATGCAGGCAGTGTGTGTGTGGAATAAACTGAATCGGAACCGGTCAAGCGTCCATGCAAATTGTTGGAAATCATACAGACATACACACACACACATTTCCACTGGGGCAGGGGTGTGGCTAAGAAGGGGTTGGGGGTATAATAGAAGGGGGGCAATGGACAGTTGTGCATGAAATTTACATAAAAAATTCAGAGCAAAAGAAGACCTTAGCAGGGTGTCATCATTCAATGCAGAGAAGAGTGAATTCCCTAAAAAGGAGATACTTTATCGATAACTAAAATCGATGTTTTAACGATTGTGAAATATATCTGTTTATTTTTATTAGTAGGTTTTTTTTGTTGAAAATCATTTGGTCATCTTTTAATACTAAGCGAATCAAGTTCCCTAAAAAGTTGACACTTTACCAATAACTAACATTGATATTTTATTGATTGTAAAATACATATCTGCATATTTTTATCGGTAGGTTTTTGAGTTACGAATTTTTGCAATGATTTAGTATCAAGTAAAAGTTTATTTTTTTCCAATTTTGCCAACAAATTATTTTTATTATTCCCGAATCCCATAACAAAACCTGTATGCTCCCTGAAAAACTGTGATAAAAACCCTGCCAAGATTGGCAGCAGCTGCTTGGACTTTCTCGGACGATTGTATCTTCTCACCCATCTTTTCAGCATTCACAGCTTGTCCACACCCCCGAATCATTTAAGCAATTGCAGTTAAAGATTGCATTTGATCGGGCAGGGGAATTTCGGTTGGCATATATAAGTACTATACAGGGCAGGGAGGGGACCTGGGGACTTGAGGACCAGCAAATGTTTGCCTTAGATGCATACTACACATTTGCTGACCAGGACAATGTCCTTGGAGGGAAATCAAACGACAGGAGACAGCTTCGGAAGATGCGGGCAGGCAGAACGCACAAAAGTGTGCAACAAAATACGAAAGGGATATGAGTTAAGACCTTGAAAGACTGGTTGAAAAATGGTGCGGAAAATGTACACGAGATGATAGATATCCAGGAAAGTGGCCACTTCGTGACCGTCCTAGTTGCCGCCGGATTTGCATAGACAACATAAAAAGTGATAAGCGGCTTAGGACTTGGCTAATGAGCAGTCCCCCACCCACTTCCCGCCCTTATTAATGCCCTTATCTATTGCCTTCACTACCTACGTATTGTATCTCATAGATACACATCCTTGTCCTCCTGCTGTGCTGTTTTTAACTTTTTAGAAATTAAATACTCTAACAGAGGGTGTGTTAGTTATTACAAACAATTCACAGGGCAAAAACAAACACATGAAGTTTGTTTTATATTTTCAATTAAATTGTTTTAAATTAGATGACAAAATTTTAAAAACTAGTAGCCCTTAATTGATTTACATTAAAATATTTGTAGAAAAAAAAACTTGTAAAATTATCCCGGATCGACTGACAATAAAAAATAAATTGAAATCTGCCTTCTTTGGCTGTGGGGATCGTTTTGGTCAAGTTTTAACGCAATACCCCTCCAAAAATCTGATAAATTAGTCTAAATATGAAATAATGCACTCGTAAAATGATCCTTTATCAAAAAAGTTTAAAACTGGAATTACTTTTTTGAAAGAGAGAGTACTTGAAGCCTAAATGACCGCAACAGGAGCCTATATTTTGCCGGTTGCAAGTCGACGCGTGTCTCCCGAACTTTTGACAGCAACCCTCACATTCTCATTCTCGGATCCCCCAGATCCCCTTCCCTTTTACCCCCCTCCCCCTCGTAAAACCCGACTTCAACCCCACCGCAACTTTCACCACAAAGTATTCAAAATTAGCACGCAGAACTGGCAAACCACACAAAATCTCACACCCTCTAACAGAACGGAAAGTTACTTGGCCAGGGTGCAAAAACCATAAAAGTGAAATTGATGTCAGAACAGGAAAACCGGAAAAGTGGAAAAGCGGAGGAGGGGGTGACCAGCACCCGACCAGATTATGACACGTCGCTAGTGCATATATTAATGCTCCTGCTCCCCGGTTTTCCAGTGGCTGTCACCTCATCGCAACCTCAAGTCTTCTGGCGAATGTCGAGATTTTCTGCGGTTCTGGGTGGGTTCTTTGGCGGGTGGTGGTGGGATTAGAATTTTTGGGGAAAAGGGGTTCAACATGGTCAACAATCCATTATCTGCTCAGAGCCATTAGCACTCACCCTTCATGACCACAAAGAGATTTCCTTATTTAAAAAGTGTTTGTCCTTAAAATGCGTTGAAAAGAAACAATATACAACAATCGATAAGTCGATAGGAAGTTAAGTGCAACACTGCACAAGCGATTGAATTTGTTTCGATAGCAATCCATAAAACAATTCATCAGATACCTAGAGAGCCTTGATTCGAGTGCAATTTCTGCTAAATTGAAATAACTGCGAGACTTCCCCATCGATGCAATTACGCAAACCGAATAAAGTGGTCAACTGTGGGGCGTTGATCCACATCAAAGGCGGATATTTCCTGTATTTATGGGGGGTATGGGGGAGGGGGGCGTCTGAGTTATGCAATCCAAAGTCACTCGCTTGACTGGCACTAAACAAGCTTCTGTTGTCGGTCGGTCCCCCTGCCCCCATACATAAGCTGAACCACCTTTTGCACCACTCACCTGCCATTGCTGAGCTGAGTTCGCTTGTTTGTTAAATTGAACAATTTATTTTATTTTCTGCTCTCGCCATTTCGATGTTTGCCGCTCGACACTCAGGCTTCTGGGTTCTGCTCCTGCTGCCAGGATATCCTGCTGCTCCATAAAGGACAACACCAAGGAGAGCTCCTTTCCACCTCTCCACTTTTCCCGCTTTGCTCTAAAGTGGAAAATGGCAGTGAAGTGCGATAGTTTAGCATTTGTTTGCCTTGCCTTTGTTGCAAATGAATGCGCTAGATTTCACTTGCATTTATTTGCAAACAATTTTCTATGTTTTCCCCCATTTCCATTTCCTCCGTCCCCCACTTTCCACTTTCCCTCCGCCCTGCCCCCAGATATGACAGCGCCAGTTGTCCACTCCGACCGGAAGTGTCCTGAACCCAATTAAAAAATCTGGGATCGGGTTCTAAAGGTTACTATTTATTTCATAAAATATACACAAAAATTAAAAAGAAAGAAATATATTGCTATAATTTAATTCAGTAAAACAAAATACTTTTTATGTGAGCTTCGTAAGTTTACTGAAAAGTGTTTTAGGTTTTTATTTTATTACAAATTTTGAAAGGATTTTGAAACGAATTAAAAAAATGTTGCTTGTTTTGTTGTTTTATTCTTACATGTATAAACAAATATATAAAAAACGTAAAATTCCCTTTGTTCATTTATTTAAATTTTCAGTTTATTAATTTATAATTAATAAATAATAAAATACTAATCACATTTTAGGAACTATAAATTTTAAAATGTTTACATCATAGCTTATGAAATGAAATGTAATAAACTTTTAATGTCGTCAATACAACTAATGATTGTTTTTATTTCTATAATTTTATCAAATTTAATTTAACGAAAATGATTTTTTTAATTTTAATGAACACATGAAAATATTTCCCAAAATATCAACATACAAAATTTAAAAACTGATTAATAAAATCCAAAATAGAAAATTTAAATTAAAATTGTAAGCTAGGACATGCTTACAAAATTAATTAATGGGTTTTATTGATATGTGCAAAGTTTATAATTAATTGAGGCCAGATTCCGAGAAGACTTTGTCCGTGCAAGCCAATTAGCGGCATACGCATTCAATTAGGTTTATTCCCCTTTTGTGTCTTGCCTTTGTTTACTATTCCTTCCAAGCCAAGGATTGCACCGACTTGTGGGTGCTAGAAGTGGGCGTGGCATATCGGCCAATCGGCCCTGATTGGGCCCGCACATAATGCTAATTACAGTCTTGATGGCGGTCATTAGGTGGCTCCCACTTTTCGCGGCACAATTAGAGCAAGTGCAGCAGCGGTGGCCACTTTTCCAAGTCCCATTTCCCCCTTTTCCTACTCCTCCTTTTTTGTTCGATTTTCACAGCTGCTGCAACTTGAGTTCCGCGTTCCGCGTTCCGAGTTCCGAGTTCCGAGAGTTCGTCAACGAGTTTGCGTGTTGTCACGCCTGGCCTGACATTTGATGACTGACCATAAACAGAAACAAAAAGCAGGCCATAAAGGAGTAGGACGGAGTACCCTGAAATACCCTGGACGTCCACTTTGACATCCAGTTTCAGCAGGTCAAGTTATGACACAGAGTATAAGCCCTGGATACTAACCTATTAAATCATAAGTATATTTTTATACCCATCTCTGCTCATCCTTAAACCAAATAACAAGGATAAATAAAAGAAAATATTATAAATAATACGTTTTTAAATAAGAATTAAAATTCTTTATGTTAGGTACAATAAATGTTTCTTGAACGTTCTGCTAGAAATGGGTTCCTTTTGTGCCCGGAAAACTGCTTGCTAAATTATCATGCCCACTTAAGGGGTATAAAAAAAGATTGGAACGAATGAAAGAGCCCATAAAATAAATCACTCATACGAGCTGGTGGCAGTTAGAGAGTTGGTGCTCCAATTTTTTAGCACAGCAGCGGCAGTAGTACGCAGGACTCACCCCTCAGTATCCCATTTCAAATAGTTGTAATTGAAGGAGTCCTGTGCGCCATGTGGCAAATCCCAAAATATATTCTGCGTCAATCTCCGGCTGGCTGATCCCCCATTCACCCAGTCACCCATTCACCTCTTGCCCCGGGGGAAGGGACTTAGCCTTGGCTCAGCTTTCCACTTAACCTTTTTTCGCTTGGCTAAGGCCATGGCTCGGATTTGGCTTTGGTTTTTGGCTTGTCTCGGCCTTGTCCTCTTGTCATCCTCATCCGCGCCCTGTCGTCGTTTCCTTCCTCAGGTTTCCCCCCCCTTAAACTCCCCGATTTCGCAGATTTTCACCCGAACTTAGTCGCCCACACAGAGAAAATAAGTGTTGGAAAACACAATTTAAATCTAAACTAAAAAGAAAACCTTTATAATTATGTTATGTTTTTATTTTAGCTAAGATAAATATAACTTACGTTTAAATATTTTATATTATTATTTATTAATTTATTATTTATTTTATATTACCACATACATTTTCGTTTTGAACATTATTTGAAGGTTTCGTATTGAAAGCAAGTATTTGTTTCGTTAACGATTCTTTTATTCAGTGCACTTTGCTCCGCACTTTTCGGAGCTTCTGCATGTTCTCGGATTTTCACTTGGCAATTCAATTGCATGAAAAAGAAGACTGCCTTCCCCTTTTCTTAACCTCCGTTCTTAGCTCGTTCAGCGCTTTGTTTTTTTTTTTTTTGCTCTTTTTGTGATTTTCTTTTGGTGTGATATTAATTCTATGGGAAATCCATTTTCAGCATAAACGTGCCCATTGAATCGCTTTCTAGCAGCCGTCAAATGCTTGGCGCCAGACTTTTGCCCCCACTGTGACTGCTCCTCCTTCTGCCTTCCCTTTTTTTGTTTGAATCCTCTATTGCTCCACTGCTGCTTCCGCTTCCTTTGTTTTTTTGGCTGTTTGCGTGGCACTTGCTCCTCCATTGGCTGCACTCGCATCGAATTCAATTGGACGCGACTCGTTTCGGACTTGTTGGGCGCCATTACCAAGGAATCAGTTGGGCATTTAACAACACTGGCTGAAATGTAGGGACTGGTGAATTGGGGAGAAGTGTTGAACAACGTGAAAGGGGGTGGGGAAGGAAGCGGAAGTGCCATGAATTCCAATCATAGCAATCGCAAACGATTCAATTTGCCAAAAAAAAAAAAGAAAAGGGTTTGCTTTTGTATACCTCACACGTGATTCCCAAGCATGTATTTAAGTTCTTAGAACAAAAGTCAACTCATTATTGACATTCAGGTTGTTACTAATTTGGTCTTTATTTATTTTAAAAATTATACTTATATTTTGTATTGTCTATTTTTAGAGAAGGAAACATTTTGTTAATTGCTTTTTAATCAAAACTTTTCCGATTGTTATTGATAGATAGGGACAAGGTCGCAGGATCCTGACCATTCAATTAACCCGATTCAATTGGCAAGCCATGATGATGTGGATTCCGTAAACATTCGATTGACATTTCGGTGCCACACTCAATTGAGTTTCAGTTGGCATTCGATAAGCAGCCGATTGCCATTCGTCAAACATTCCGATGGGGCGCAGTAAGAAAAAACGGAGAAAAGGGGAGGACAAGTCCACAGCACATATCCATATCCCGTATTCCAGCTTCATCTATGCACCGAACAATCCATCTGTCTATCCATCTTCCCATCTATCCGTCACACACCCACTTTACTGCGACAGCATCTGCTCTGCGTGCTCCTCCTTCTCCCTCTCCTCCACCCAAAAACCCCTTCTTCAACCCCTAACCAAACACCCACAACATCCCATCCACCCCCTCTTCACACTATACCTGTTAAACTGTTGAGTGACTTTCAACGATTTTTGGATGCATCGCATCGCATCGCCAGTGACGCAGTGACGGAAGCTGCCGTCTGCTGCTCCAAGATAAACCAGCAAGCCAAGCCATCTGTGCCCGCCCCTTCTATACCCCTCCCATGTCCCCTTCCGTACCCCTTCTATGCCCCTTCTTTACCCCTTCTATGCCCCTTCTATGCCCCTTCTTTACCCCTTCCATACGTGTGTGTGGGATTCCCCTTTCTGCAGGAGTTGAGCCCTCACCTGCGCCAGCTTGAAAATCTCGAAAAACTTTGCTTGATGAGACTGTTGCTGTTGCACTAAAAAATATTTTAAGAGAAAATATGTTCTAAAAGTGTGGTTTTATAATATCTGAGGAATTTTTGAGGTCTGTTGAAAGCAAAGGTTTACAAGCGCCTGAAATGGACAAACAGAAACATAATAAATGACTTCAAATATACACATTCTTATATGTGTGTAGTCTTTAACTTATGCTTATTTATTTTATTTAAATCTTATTAAAGATCAAAAGCAGCCTTATTTTAAATAGAATAAACAAAAAGGATGTGTATTGTCTTTATTCAAACTCCAGGTCATATAGAGGTTATTTTTATTTTTATATTTGAGTTTGGAAACTTTTGGGAAAGCTTTAAGTTTCTGGCTCTCAGTGTTTTTTCCTGCACCGACTGCTTATGCGGGTTCAGGCTTGGGCTTGGTATAAGGATTTTGGATTGGGAGTGGCTGGGATTGGAATTGGGATGAGGGCTGGAATGGGAATTGGAAGGGGGAGTGGGGGTGGGAGTGGGAGTGGGAGTGCTCCCCTCTGGGCAGAGTCGTGCAAAAGTTAAGCAAATCGCATATTTTATTCATGTGTTCATTAGGCAGCTACAATGTGCGACCGAAAATGCTTAAAGGAAGCGACTGACTGGAGGGACGACAGGTGAGGATGAGGAGTGGAGGAGGTGAAGGAGTGTTCTCCTGCCGAAGGAGTTGAGTGTGTGTGTGTGTGTGTGTGTGTATGTGGGCCCTGCAATTCATGAAACTGCAAAATGGGTCGTCACTAACACACACACACACACGGACAGAAAGGCAAGCGAGAACTTCAAAAGGGAAACCGAAAAGGATGAAGGGACACCTTCTGCCAATAGAGCCCAAAAGGGCGAATGGGGGTCTGAGTGCATCACTAGTTTCATATAAGCCAAAAAACGGGGACACCCTGATAAAGTCACTCCGCCACTGTCCTCCCCCTTTAGCCCCTCAATTATCCTGCTCCTGTTCGAGTGTGTCGAGTGTCCTTAAAGCCTGAATACCGCTACTGGCTGTGTGGACATAAATTTTTACTTAAATTATATGACGCGACATGACTCGACCGACACACACACATGAATAAAAAGGAAAGCCGCATAAATAAAACTCTTCTTTTGGATGCAGGGCAACTGCAGCAAACTTTACGTATGTCACTGGGCTGGCTTATCCTTGTTAGCTCCTTTCACGTTCCCGACGTGGTCAAATGCATTTTCATTTCCCCGCTGCCAAGCCAAAACTGCAAACAAATTTTTCGGTTGCCGCGCGGTTTTTGACCAGTACTAAAATGGGTTTTGAATATGAAACGCACACAGGAAAAAGGACTTCAGTTCTAACATAAATTCTATTAGTTCTGTATTTTAAAAAATACATTAAAAAGGGAAGCTGAAGTTTACTTAAAGTAAAAATATTTTTCTTTGAATACTATTTTAAAAACTCGTAATGTTTTTGATTTTTCTTTACTCTTAAATGTCAGTAGCTTATGTTTTAAAAATACACAAACATAAACTTACTAAATTAAAGTTAAAATAGTAAAAGATTATCCAAACTAAAGAAAAATATATATTTCTTATCATTCAAAAATGTATCAATAGTGTTCATATATTTCCCGACGCAATGGTCATTAATCGCTTGTTATCGTTGTGCTAACAGATAGATTTCGTCACGCAATCGGTAGTTTTGCAACAAAGCGCAGAAATTAAGTATCACTGATATCCCCTAATGAGGCCAGCGATTCGCACATGGCCCATGAACTCCCAGCCCAATCGTTGACCACCACTCCATCATTTAGTCCCCAGTCAGTGGTCGACTGCCGTCGATTATCGAATGGCCATCATTAAACACCCTTCGAAGGGAAACTTAATATATTTGCCGGTTTTGCAAACCGCATTTAAAATTTTCATTTCCATTTGCCAAACATTTTCCCTCAGCTCTCGCATCTAATTACAGTCACATTCGTTTGTTTTTTAAGAGAGTTTGGTTGCAATTCCCCTCAAAATTGCCATTTGAAATATTGGAACTCGCTGTGGTTTTCTACTTTGATTTGTTTTCAGTTTTCAGTTGGTTTTAGATTTTTGGGTAAGCTGGCCCTATAATTAGGGCTCAGAGTATCGGATTTTACACACACATAAATATTACGCATACGACAGGTGGGACCCCTATTTCAATTTTATGAACATTTTCTTGTCATTTTTGGTCACACCTTTTTCAGCTGCCACTTTTTTTGTTTTGTTTTTAATAAATTGCCACAAATGTTGTTGCTGCTGCTGCTGTTTGCATAAATTAAATGTTGCATTTATGCACATCAGTGCGCATTTAAAATTGTACAAATTGATTAAGAACGATTCGCATTAAAAATGTTCAAATTGGATGAGTGCGCTGTTCGCCGGTTGTTGTTTTATTTGTATTTTTGCCCGTGTTCATGTTTGTTGCTGTTTTTGTATCAGTTTCAGTTGCTGTTGCTGTTGGCCGCTCGCATTGCTGATAAATGATGTGAAAATCAATTAAAATAAATTACCAGACTGCAGACTGCAGGAGAGAATGTCAACTTGCCCAGCCAAGTGAGAAGCAAACATGCGAGACAAACTTTGTCCATGTGCCTATGAAAGAGTGGATTTATAGCTCCTAGGAACGGTATATGTCGGCTATGTGTCAGGTAAAAAAAACGAAATGAACACTCTATTTATTTTGAATTTAGTTAAACATGAAGCGAAATTCTTCATTTATTGTTTAGATAATAAAATTAACTGTTGGTTGCTAAAAAACAAACGCCAGTTCTTATTTAAAATAATGATATTAAAATATGAATCAATACTATTAAGAAAGCGTTTCAAAATATTCGAAAGTTTCCATTGATTAAATGCTTTATAAATAACTTATATTTAAGCCTCCTGATAAAATGATTTCATGCGATTTTAATATGTTTAAATATTAATATTAAATGAATTTCATATGATTATTGAGAGCGAGGCAACTGACAGATAATCTGCCACATTACTCATATTTGTGGCATTAATTGCAGATTCCTAGTGCTTAGATCCAAAGTCCTGCCATCCGCTTAGCATCTTTAATTCAAAACAACATTTGCATTTTAATTGTTTTCCATATATTATGTTATGTTTTTCCCCGATTTCCTTTGTGTCGTCATTGTAAGCGCATTAGCTGAGGGAGGGGAGGGCACTGAGATGATGTGCAAAACACAAAAACATAAAAATGTGCAACAAAATGTTGATGGCTGACAAAGATGCTTTGTTGGTCGCTGGTCGCTGGTCGCTCGGCCGTGGCGATTATTTATGCATATTGTTCAGATTTGCATATGGCGAATGTCCAACAACGGATTGCCCCGTGGTTGGGATCAAAAGTAAAAATACGGGGGCGGCAGGTGGTATCAGGTATCAGGGGGGCGTGGCACGGTGACACAGTGTGGCACTTTGTGCTGTGTTGCATGTTTTTAGGCGCTCGCCTCGCCTCGCCCCGCCTCGTGCATATTCATTAATAATAAACCAAATTACCTATATTTCGCTCTCTCCTTCACGTTTGTGTGCCCCATATTGTGGCCATATCGCTTTCGTCCTCGTCCTGTGTATCCTGTGATTTTTAACCTGCTTTCCCCCCGCTTTCACCGCTTATCCGCTTGCCCAGTGCAATTTAATTATGCAGGGGGACGGCAGGGGGGGGAAATCGAGGTTATAGAGCCTTTCGAACCGCAGCTCTCTGTCTGGACAGGAACAGCGGCTATATCTATAGCTATATCCCATATCCCACCCAATGTGTGTGTGTGTGTGTTGTGGCGTACATAATATGCATGCACACGCAGCACATTTGGGAGCAGTTCGAGTTGTTCCTGCTCTTCCACATATTTTTTTTTGTTTTTTTTTCACCTTTTTTTGTGGTTTGGCGGACGGTGGAATTGCATGACCCGGATGTGAACCAAAAACACAGTGGTCAAGTTTAATTAAAACTAAGACAGCATAAAAATAAAATATATCTGAATCGATTTCAAATAAGTAAAATATTTTCAAGCTAGATATTTCTTATCCTAAAACTTTATGTATGTGCTACTTTAATTTTTTGTTATCACAAACTTTTTATTGTTCTTATTATCTCAATTTGAGTTCACACGGATTTACAGCAAGTTGAGGTTTAAAAGGTTATAAAATAATTGAAATCTTTCGTTTATGTTAAAGGAATAAAATCAAAAATTAAAAGAAATTTGTAACAATGTCAATTAGAAATTTGAGATAAAAAAAACAACACCACGTACAAAATGGAGATTTTATTTGAAAGGGCAAGAAATTACACCTTTTACTAAACACATTTTTTTTTAAATTGTACATATTGTATTTACTTAATGTAACGAATTTTTTAGCGAAGTAATTATTTTTTTTGACTGTTTCTATATTTTTAAATTGCTTCTAGTGCTAGAACGTCTTTGATTACGAAAGGAAACTGATGATAGAGGTTAAAGTGTGTATTTTTGATCTGTATTTATTTGAAAAGTTGAGGACACTGTGCATTTTGTCCACTTGCCACCTGTTGTTGTTGCAGTTAGTTGTCGCTGTTGTTGCTGGCGTTATGCATATTTTGCCCATGTTCGACAAGTAAAGGGACATGTCGTGTCAGTTTTTTGCGCTTATATGGGCCAGTGATCCCCCCTCCTGCCAAGATATTCACATTGGGCTCCATTAGCGGCCATCGGGATTTGCATGTATGTAAATATATGTACATATGTGCGTGAGTGAGCGTGTCTCGCTTTTACTTTCACATTAATTGGCCAACAGGGGAGAAGTGAGAAGGCAAAAACCAGAAAGCATTTAACGCGCGTTTCGCGTGAATTCAAACTTTTTCTCCACCGCCCACAAAAGTGACCGCATCGGGGGCCTTAATTCCAGGTAAACAGCCCTGTTCCACATCCACATTTCATTCCCAGTGCAATGAACCACTGGCGATGGTGTTGGCCCAAATGGAATAACAAAAACAGAACAACAAGCCAAGTGCTAAAATCCCAGCGGATCTGCCCTGATGATTAACCCCTTGACGGCCACTGAAAAAATACAGTGTCTGCTTTTGGGTTAATACATTTTAAATGACACCATTTGAAGGCACTAAAATATGATTAGTATCTGAATGTTCTGGAAAAATACAGCAGGTGATGATTTTTTATAATTCATAATTTGTAATTTTTAGAAATAATAAAAACATGCTATATTGTGAAACATAGTTCGATTAATGATATTATATTAAAAAAAAAAAGACAAGATCAATACAATTTTTTCGCTAACAGTAAACAGTATTAGATGGATGAGGCAAAGCTAAGCTAATAAATTCCTGCACTGAATTGTTTCTTTAGCCCTTTTTCTCCTTTTTCTTATTGTTTTCCCTTGATTTTAGCCGACTGAACGCATAAATCTGCGGCTGCGTGCGACTTTTCTTTTCGCCACCCACAAAACGCCCTCTTTTTCACTATGACGTTGCCGGAAGACGGAAGACTTGATAAAAATCGTTGTTTTCGTTTCGGGAAATGCTTAAATTATGTTGCTTAGGCGACGACGTTCGTTGTTCGTCGTACTTGACTGCATGGGAACCGAAAATGGCAAGTCTTGAGTGGAGTTCAGAGGATGGGGCAAAAGTGCGGCAGTTGACAGGCAAATGAAGTGCAGAAATTTACATAGTTCAACATGCGGAAAGCAACAGAATTGTGGCAGCGAAACAGCTAAAAAAAAAGAGAACGAGAACTGAGATCTGTTTTATTCTTAAACGTGGCTAAAAGGAAATAAGTGATGAAGTTTGGAGATCTAACATTCTTCTGGTTCGATCGAATAAAATAGAAGAGTTAATTTCTTCAGAAACTTAATTGAAACCAAGTTGGAAGAAATTTAATGATTGAAAGTTGTAAGTAATATTAAGTTATAGGGCCAGTAAGAGATGCTGATCAGTGATCACAAATGTACATAGTAGAATAGTATTCAAACGCAATATATAAAATAACTAGATAATTTTGCAGTACTTAATATAACCGAACAAAGCTAAACTCTATGAACTTTCTAGCTTCAAATTGGAATACTAAGGCAAAATCATCCCAAAAGGAGTGCAAAATGCCAGCCAAATAAGTTTTATATGTACTTGTCATTCCTGTGCTGTTGCTATTACTGTTCTGGTTCCTTTTTGTTTTGCAAATGTTGCTAAAACGTGGGCGCATAAATATTTAAATGCCAAAAAGTCACGTCTTGAATAATTGTTTAACTTGTGTGTGTGTGTGTGTGCTAGCTAGCTATTGCTATTTTAAGAACTTTTTCAACTAAGTGCAGCTGTTACTGCCTGTATTACCCCCGAGAGCCCCCCATCCTTTTTTTGCCTGCGTCCTGCGTCAACAGGCACAAGGATTCATTATTATGAACGCAAATTACTCAAACTCACACACCCACACCCATGCACAATTAAGTAATGCGTGTGTGGGGGTGCGTCTGCGTGTGTGCTGCTGTTAATTTTCATATTAAATCCGTTAAAATGTGCAAATACCCAACAGGCACTCACCGAGCACGGAGCACGAAACCCGAAGCACGTCGCCCACCCAGAGATGGCAGCGTGAAATTAATCAAATATGTGGCGCCCAATGTGGGGCAATTTTAAATATAAAGACGAGGAGAAGAACTCAAGGAAAAAGGGGCAGGAGTGAACGTGAAAAAACGCTGGATGAGATCATACTAAATTAGGTCCCACTAAACAAGTCTTAGATTAAAAAAAAAACACTTTTTGACGTCCAACGATGATCTTTAAAAATAAACTATAAAAGCTTTACTCAAGATCATACAATATGAGGCCTAAATAGGGTATTCACAACAATAAACATATGATCGTATTGATAATGATTCTCGTACTGTGATTAATTTAATACTACTGAATCACGCACTCATCTCCGAAACGAACCGCACTAAACAAAATCCATTCAAGATGAGCCGAGCCAAAGTCAAGTCAAAAACGACGACGGCGCGTGGCACCCCGGTTAAGATGGTGGGGAACTTCAATGAACGAGCGTCGTGTAAGTAAAGTTATTAAAGGTACTTATACAACCGAACCACCAGAAGCAACACACATATAGTTACCTACTTACCAGTGTAACTACTTACATTATGAATATTACTTTCACCCACTTTCCACGGCATTTTTGGCTCCTCAAATGCGCAATATGTAACGCAGGGTTTGGGGAAACAGTATCTTCGACTGATGGGGTGAGAAATAATGAGCATCAAGGCAAAATCAGATAACTGTAGATATTAAACTTCAGTCTAAATTAAAGGATGCTATAAAATAATTGCTTAATAAATAATAATTGGAGCTTAGACGTCAATTTAGAGCTTCTGAGCTTGATAACTCTGTTAGCTACGATTAAGTTATTGTTTTCATTTTACTGAGTGTGTCTGCAAAATGTAGCAACTTCCGGATAAATGTCAATCGGTTGACAGGACTAGGTGAGCATTTGCAGGGTTGCATTTCGGACCGACAAGCATGTGCAGGTCCAGGTCAGCTAAAAAGCGACGAACGCAACTGTACCGCAGATGTGGGGCAACATTGTTAATAACTGGCAACTGGCACGTGCTTACCTGCAACAAACACACAACCCCTTATCCTTATCCTGTTATTTCGAAGGAAGATGGCCATAAAAAGCCGGTGCAAAGGAAACATTTTCACATGCCCACAAATTAGTGGCACATTTGGGAAAATTCACCATGTGTTTGCCAGTGGTTGTGGTCGTGCGGGCGTTACTAAGGGATGTGTCTTTTGTGGCTCTCGTGCAGCAAAGTTGCAACCACCAAACAACCCACAACAGACCACAATAATAGCATTAACTAGCTGACAATCTTTAAAGTGGCTCGAGCTACTCGTATATACTGGTACACGAGATACAGGTGGCAAGTTCAAAACAAAATGACAGGATGACCGGAAATATAATGGGATGTGTCAAGACATGTTTCGGTTTTTACGTGTGCAGTAAATGGGGAGTGAAAACTTTGCAGGTGACGGTCAACAAATTATTTCTTGTCCTTGATTAATACATCTAACGAAAAAAGTTGGTATATGTACTAAAAATTGGTGACCAAAGGCTATCTTTTTACCCAACTGTCAAACGAAATTAATAAATATTTCCTGATTAATTGAAAACCAACAAGATGGTAATGACAACAAAAAAAACTTTAAACATTTCATGTATGTTGCACACGTATCTGTTTTTTTTTTAAGCACGTAGGGCTGTCAAGGACATGAAATCGGTATGTTGTTGATTCTGTCCAGGCAACGAGTAGAAACGGATACCTCCGATTCTTCCAATCAATAGAGAGCCTCGGGCAGCTCCGTTCGCCAAAGCTCATTACAAACAATAAACAAACAGCGGCGGCAACCAAAATAACAACAATACAGAGAAAAAGCCACTGCGAAATTGAGTAATAATAAAGTTAAATGCGGTTGACAGGTGAAAATGCTCTTAACAATCCAGGAGTTGAATGGTATTACAAATTATTTTAATTAGGGTATTAAACTCATCAATGAAAAGCCCATTAAAGCTTATTTTTATAAATAATAAAAGGCATGAAGAGCGTAACTTTATTTGTTAATAAACAGAAAATTGTACTAAATAATATTTCGAATAAGCACAGGTGCTACAGATATTTTCAGTGATTTGCAATCCTTTGATTAAAGGATCTGACCTGTCAAAGGATATCAAATATAAATAAACGGCTTTCGTTTCGGTTGCTATCAAATAGTCATCATTATCACACACCTTGTCTCAACACTCTCGACTTTAAAGGGGATAAAGGATAAAGGCCATTATGCAATTTTATGGGCTTTGATTGCTTTTGACGTTTATTGATTTATTTGGCCAGAGACATGCATGCACTTGCACATGCATGTGCAGCTGTATGTAAATATTTATAAATTGCTGATATGCAATTAAAAATTATAGCAACAATCTGGCATCGGCCATGACAGCTGCCTCAGGTGCAGGACCACATGCCCACATATCCACATATCCACATGCAAATCAGTATCTGTTCATATGTGTAAATGTTTTTAAGCTCCGATGCAGCTCTTTAAAATGCAAATGTAAGCGAAAAAGGGTGCGAGATTTTCACAATCTCGGATTAAAAAGTATTATTCTTAAAACAGCTTATATTATGAAATGTAAGCAAAACAAAATAGTCATTCGATTGAAAGTTAACTTATGTGGAAAATTTATAAAGTAGGCACTTAAATTAATTTGCAATAAATATATTTTTTTCATAGGTTTATTAAAGTACAAATTAAAGTATTTTTTTGGGGTGATTTTGATATACTCCAGTGCATCATGTTAGAAGTCTTTTTATTATTGTTTATTCTCAAATAAAAATTAAACATTTCCTTAACCATAGTAAGTAGTGCGAAGCAGTGCAAAGAACTGATATGACATGCTGATCACCTTCATGAAGGTGTTGAACGATATGGGTGGAAAGGTGGGCGGTCTTATGGAGGCGGGTTTTTGGCTGCGCATAATAATGAACTTCAGGATGCGCTTGTATTTGGTGCTGCAGGGCAACCAGTTCTGATTGAAGGCGGAATGTCCAATCCGGGAGCTCTGTAATGTCAATAAAATATTTGAAAACAAATCAAACAATCCAAATAAAACTCACTGATGAGATCATTTCGTCGCCATAATAGCAGACCACAAAGACCTGAACCAGCGAGGCCGAAAAGAAGATGAAGTACAGCACAATGTCCTCCACGTTGGAGGCTGTGATCTGAAAGCCAGCGAAGCAAATCACCAAGGAAGCGGCGATAAAGTTCCAAAGGATCAGGAAACTGAAGATGCTGTTCACCTCCTCGCTGAGGCTAGAGTATTTTAACAAATTAAATAACATTTAAGTATTACTTACTAAGTAATTAATAACCTACTCCAAGGCCCTGGCATGATAGACGACCAGGTCGTGCAGATACTTGATGTTCTCCTCGTCCGTGTGCTCATCCCCATCGTAGGCCTCCAGGTCGTCGGCTATGAAGTTGAAGTGCATGGTCAGCTGGGTGATGGTCGTGATCAGCAGGAGGTCCACGCAGACGTAGGACACCCCGGCCACATAGGCACAGTGGGCCAGTCCCCAGTAGGAGAACCAATAGACGGTCAGGTCGGTCTCAGCATCGTAGGGAAATAGGATGTGGAATCCGTAGTTGCGCTCAAAGATCTCCGAGCCCATCAGGTAGTACTTGATGGTGGACTTGATGGCCGGATAGAAGCTGAACGACGAGGTGTACGTCATGCAGAGTATGGTGAACAGAGTCATCACCCGGTTCATGTGCTTCTGGTAGTACGAAACGTGGTACTTCCGCTGTGACTCCACGGTCATGGGATATATCTCCTTCAGGTCATCCAGGAGCTTCACCAGTCGCTCCTTGTTCACCGTGAGCCCGAACTGCTTGAAGTCGGCCATGAAACTGAAGCCAATGCAAGGAGCCACCGCAGTGGCCTCCAGTAAAGTCGTGGTCGACATGATGTGCACAATGAAGTACGCGATTTCGCCCACCACATAGGCATTGAAGTTGAGGAATCCCAGCACCAGATAGCACCGCAGTAGATAGCGACGCACCAGATTGGTATCCCTGGCCGAGTACAGATCCTCCCCGATTGTCTTGTAAAAGGACATGGGGAATCGGGTGAGCTCGTCAAAGGTGAGCACCTCACCTTCCACCTTGCGCTTCCGAAACAGCATTTTGATGGATTAATCGTTGCATCCACTGGGCTTTGCCTTTTATACCTATTGTGGTGTGGACTCCACCACCACTCGGGGGGCCATTAAATTGTCATGAGCCCGCCTGCCTCAGGTGACCTCATAATTACTTAATTGAATTTCGGGGTAATTGCAGACACCTGCTTACATGGGCTTGCTAAAATATTTAGCCCTTCAAACTGACCCGCAGGAATGTTCCCATGGCCACACGGAGAAAAATCTGTTTTTTACAATAAATAAATAATGAAAAAATGAGTCATTCCTCTCCGAATGATTACGACTTGTCGTGTTGACTTGTCCCAGTTGACTGCGTTTTTTGTCTGTTATCCCGCCACAACTTCAAACTTTACTGTAGCTCTTGTATATTATTTATAAATGTAACTCAACTTTGTCGCAAGTTTGTCAGTGCTCAAAAGTTTCTAACTGACTCTAAAGTTTGAAAAAATGTTTGTCAAGACTGAAAAAATAGTACTAACATTATATATAAAACTGCAGATATATAGGTCATGTCATGAATTAATTCGAATTTGAATTTTGGCCAATTTTTAATTTCCCTTTTTGACTTTCAAAGGATCTCATTATTACCTAGAAAGTTAATAAGATATTTTGATTGTCCTACATCTTACAAATCAATTAGTTAATACATTTTTAATAAAGGAATATCAAGAGAGATCAAACACAGTGTAAGCAATAAAAAATATGATCTGATTTTTATATTTAAAATTTAAAAGCATAATTTTAGAGCCCAAAAAATGATTTTGAAATAAATTAACCATATTAAACAGACAATGTTTTCTTTTAATTCCTTAAAATTATATTCCCAGTTATCTAGTATTTTTTCGCGGTGTTTGTATTATCCATGACTGATGTGAAATTAATTCAATTAAATGCCAAAAGGATTTTGCGAGCCAGGCCTCAAAACTCACCAGCATCGACATCAAAGACAAGTTCGCAAATCAAGTGGCAAATGTAAGTACCATTGTGCCCGGGGAGTCCTTGAGTCCTTGAGCATACACACATATATATCCTTACAATTGGCTGCGATTCCCTTGGTTTTGACGAATGCGGTTTCCATAACTCCCCCTTTTTGGGTCTTCTTCACATTTGGCATTTCGATGCTCAAACGGTTCAAACGGGCCACCGCCTGCCTCAATTATTCATTAGGAATGCCAGCAGGTTTACTTGTACTTATACTTAAACCATAATATGTTCGTACATATATCTTAATCTACAAACAATTTGCTTGCGTATTTGCGAGTGAAGGGTCCTTTTCCCCCAAATGTCCTTGTCCCTAAGCTGCGATTTAATCGTTGGTTAATGAATATTGGTTTGACATTACCCAAAAACAGCGCCACTTTTGAGATTACAAAAAAATCATAATAACTAAATGATTAGATTTAATATTGGGAATGATTTGATATAATTTTAAAATATTTAACTTATTCAAAGTGAAAAAATAAGATTTAAGAAAAATAAAATATAGTTTTTTTTTGCTTTTTAAAGTCCTGTCCACAAATTTTGGTAATTCCATGCTAAACACTAATTGCCAACGTTCCTGATCAGGGACATGGAAAATATAAATTCGATGATTTGTTTACCTTACGCTTAGTTTGCGGTTAAAGTTTTGCAATTAAATGCTGCATAAATTACACGGCTGGCGAATGCGTCAGATAATTTACGGCAAATTGAAGTTAATTTGAGTTAGATGCCCACAATCGACTGCCCAACAAGCAAATCAAAATGTAAACTTTAATAATAATTTGCAGCAAAAATGGCAAAGGATGCAGATGCAAATATTATATAGACTTGCAGGCGCCGCAAATATTCCAGGACGACGGACGATGGATGGTAATTAGCTTAAAAAAAATACTTATTTATTTATGGTCCTGGCCAATGGACAATGTGGGAATGAGTTGATTTTCTGGATTTATTGGCCGGCAGGCTGTGTGTGTTGTCCGGGTAAACAATTAAATCGGAGATATCAGTGCTCATTGGGCTAATAATTGAGTTAAATATTTGCACATGGAAATTCAAAACAACTCAGGGATTGTGTTTGTTTGCGCAGTGCACACATATGCCAGAAATTAAAATACATTTTAATTTGAAGCGTTGACTCAATTATTAATGCAAATTAATTTTATTGCCATTTGTATCGGTTTTTTTTCAGAATGAAAAGAAGCTGCAACAGTTGTCACACAATTTAGTTTTTAATTAGATTCGAAGGCATTTTTGGCATAAAGTATTGAGTTACTCCAACTAAATTAAGTTACTAGAGAAATTCTGAATTTAAGGGTTTAGTTTGTAAGTTAAAATATGAAAACCTGCAGCAAGTTCATCACAAATTAAGCTGCGACTGCTCGTTGAGTGGTCCCAATTTTTTATTGGGCACAAGACCATTTACAATGGCAATTTAAAATATTCTTGCGCCCACACAATTGGCCAATTGGTAGAAAGAAAAGTTCACAGAGGCCGCAGGGTTTTCCGAAGGGGAAACTTCCCTCGCTCGTCGATATTTGCCAATGTGCAGCACAAAAATTTCTATTACAATTTTTGGCTCAATTTTTTTTGTGCTCCCAGGTTGAGCTATCAAAGGCCAAAGGCGCATACATAGTGTGTGTTAGTGTGAGTGTTGGTTGGGGCTTCAAACGAGATATGTGTGTGTTTTCCCCACCCCCCACCCCCCTTTTTGCCCTTTCTGCATTTTCCAGATGAGTATTTGAGTATTGAGCTGTCGGCTGTCCATCACACACACAATGCGTGTGCCAAAGCTAGAAGCGAAAGGGTATTCTCGGCCATCAAATTATTTTGAGACATTTCGGTGGAATTTAACCCGAAATTCCTCTGCAAGTGGTCTGCATTCTTGGGCCCAAGGTATTTTAAAAAAATCTCCACTTTTGTTTACTTTGTTTTTAGGGAGGACACGTCATAAAATAAATATTTTAAGAAAACCTTGGTGGTACTTCAGTTCCTGAAGTATACAAAATAAAGATTCCCTTTTCTTTTTGAAAAATCAAACATTAAATCAAATAAAATAAGTTATTTTGGACGCTTTGAGAGTAATTACATATTTTTAAGTGTGCCCAAACCTCTCATTGAGTAATTTCAATGAAAGACTGCGAGAGCATCAAACTTCGTTTTAAATCATTTTCCTGCTCGCCGCCTTTTGTTCTCATTCTCGTTAACCGGTGGTTTTTTTTTTTTCTTTGTTGGCATTTTATTCAAATTGGTTGGCCGGGCAAAGAAATGCAAACTCAAAGAAGTCTTTTCTACCTTTACTGGATGGATGCGCATTTTTTTCATACCTTGGGGATGAGGTCTTTTTTAGGGGGAGGATGAGGATGAATTGGAGGACGAACTGCATCCGACACTTCCAACATTGTTTGTGAGTGGGTAAAATATCATCAGTCTGCACAAGCAGGCAAAGGTAACGAAATCTGCCCAGAAAGCGTAAGGAAAATCATTAAATGCTCGATTTGACACACACACATACTAACACAGGTGGGAAAACTTAGAGAGTGTGTGTGTGTGTGAGTGTTTGCTGAAACGCTCTAATTGCAGTAAAAACATTTTGTAGAACACACAAAGCGAAAGCAAAATCACCGGGGAAAAACTCAAATCGTCCATATCCTTTTTGCTGCATAACGGTAAATGTAACGGTAAAACCTGCTCCTTCTTCTTCTTCTTCGTCCTCTTCTTCTTGCGTTTATGGCTACTTAACGCGTAACGGTAAAAGTGGCCATCGTAGAAAAAGTAGGAGAAGAAACTCTTGCAATTTATTGACTACCACGACCAACGGGCAGCGTCTTCATTGATTGCCAATTGATTTGTCGAGTGTGTGGGCGTATTTGTCTGAGGCAAAGGGGGCGTGGCAGGCTGAAATATGTGTGGCCAAGTTAAAGCACAAAAGTCAGAAGTTGATCGTCGGTTTTCGGGGCGTGTGTGTGTGTGTGTCTGAGTGTCCATGTGCCCACAAGCCTCACATTTAACCCTTGTAAGTATTTTCTGGTGCCAGAAAAATCACTTAAGAATTATAGGTACACTTTTTATACCATTTTTTAGGTCTAGAAAGATTTAAAAAATGTTTATTTTGGATATTAAAGATAATTATAATTACTATTATTAAAATTGTTAATGAACTAAGTGAGATTTAGACTCTTAAAAATTAATCTAAAATCACACGAAGCCAACCTCGATCTTCAGCTTTGATCGCTAAGCCTCAGAACCCATTGGAAATTATAGCACTCCAGATGCATTTTACTTTGAAAGGTTTGAAGGAAATTCCTATTTAAATCGTCATACAAGAAACAATAGAGGATCCTCAATGGGTTAAGCAATTTTACAGCCAACTTATGACCCGAATGAACCAGAGAAGCTGTCCAGGACTTGCATATTCGTTAAATTTACCGCAGAGCGAGAGGGAGAAAGGTCCTGGGCCTGAATGGAGACAACCACATAGCTTATGCAGACGAGACCGAGACCGAAAACGGAGAGTCGTAAACGCAGATGGAGATGGCGATGGAGTTGGACAGAGCAGGCCCAGGAGCAGGACCAGGCTGTATCCGTATCCCTGCAAGGACTCGTACACCGGAGCCGGAGTGATGGCCGGTGGCCCGGGACTCGCAGCGGAGGATGGGGATCCCTGGGAGATGGAGGAGACGAACGGTGGCAGGAGGTAGCAGTCGGTAGTCGGCAGACAAAAGCACGCAAAAACTTTGTTGCAAAACACTTAGCACACACATATGAACTGGCGAATGTGCGACAGCCGACACTGGTTTCAAAATTGATATCTCACTTGGGTGTCTCTCCTTCTGACCTCCTTAACTTGGGTATTAACACCAAAGCAAAAACTATGTCGGTTGGGTAAAAATACTTGCACTTTTGCACACTAATAAGCCTTGGTTGAAATTTTATCAATTTTCCCTGTAAGTCGATACCATATATCGAAAAAAAATACATTATTTTGGTAAAAAAAAACCCCATAGCTTCGTCCAAATATAAAGTTACAAGGTGTAACTTGTTGAATTCGTAGAATGATCCTTTATCGACTGAAATTGACAATATAAGATTTATTTTGAACCCAAAAAAAAAATATTTTTGATCACCAATGGCTGGGAGTTGATGGGGATTATAAGCTTTGGCTTAAGGGGTTCAAGCACAAAAAAAGGTTAAAATACCTTATTTCAGCTTATTTGGCACTAGGACGTCCAAAACAGTGCTTTCTTTGGGTGTTGGTACGTTTTAAGTAAAGTTTTAAGAAGTAGTTTGAAACGACCAGAATGAATTTTTGATAGACTTTGTTTTAATTAGATGTTCATCTTAAGTACAAAGTTTATTCTTAGATGTATTGCTCACACTAAAGTTCCTGAGTCACTCACCTATAAAACGTAGCTTTAAGGAATCCGACAGAATTGTCGCCTGAAATTCGCATGTTAAATGCGCGCCGCCACACATTTCTCACTGAGTGCGGCTATGCGGAGTACAAGTGTAAGTGTAAGTGTGCGAGTGCGAGTGAATGCGAGTGAATGTGAGTGTGTTGTGCATTGTCTGGTTAGTCCTTTCCGCATATATTTGAAAATAAAGTTACGACAAGTTGCACTCAATTTTCAGCATTTACTGTCAGCGCACAGGCACGCCACGCCAGCCAGTTGAGCAGTTGAACAGTGGAAGTCACAGAGTGGAGGATGAGGTTGGGGACACTGCTACTGGGAATGGGTGATGGCTGGGTAACAAAAACTGTGTCAGGCCCAATGATGGTGGACAGTGGGATGCGAGAGGACGCACAGTAAAAACAAGAGCCAGGCAACGCATAAAGCGCTTGAAATGAATACGTGTAGCAATTGTTCCCCCTGGTCCTGTCCCCGTAACCCCTTTGGGTGCACACACCGCTATCGTCTATTTGCAGGCATGGTCATCTCAGCTTCCTCCGGCCTCCTTCTGTTTTGTTCTGGTCTTATGCGATTTGCAAACATTTTCATTATGCTCGGACATGGCAGCGTGCTTCTAAATTGATCAGGAATAAAGTTATGCACATGTCAAAGAGATCAAATGGGAAAGGAAACAGTTGCGTTCGCAGGTGATAACCTGCTCAGGTTGACAATGAATCTAACAATTTAATATTTATAATTGTTTAAAAATATTTTAAAAATACTGCTGATAACAGATGAATTCCTTTGAGTAAGCTACTTTTCCAGGATTCCTTCGTGCATGAATCCTTGCCTGTGGTCGGCTACTTGTTACATGTCACTTGTCGCCTCTTCCCTTTCACCATTCCACCCTACCGTTCCCATTCCCATTCGCATTCCCAATGAGGCACCAGTCCAATGTGGTTGCACTTTTGTCCGGACTCCGGAGAGTCCGGAGATAAGCTCTGCAGGTGGTCGTTCCGTTCTGTTCCCTTTTCCCCGACTTTCCATTTGCATATGGGATTGTGTGTGTGTGTGGTGCGTGCAAAGTAATGTCAACCAGCAGAAGAAGAGGGGACACATCCACCCACATCTCACATAGCACCACATCGCAGTCGGGAAAGTGTCACAACACTAGATGGCTGGGCAGCTAGCTGTCACAGCCTCCGGCAGCTGCAAGTGTATTTAAATTTCAACAAATTAGCTTAGTAAATTAGCTGCTCATAAATCTGTGGCCGTAAAAACCCGGACACGAGAAATGGGAATGGAAATGGGTATGGCGATGGCGATGGCGATGGTGACGGGGAGACAGTTGGGAGACAGCTAGAGCGACAGCATCTGTCATTGGTTTAGTTTCCATTTAGCCAAGATCCACACGGCATTTCCATAGCCATAATTAACAGCATCCAGTCACGTACTTCGGAGCACCTAACGTAATAATCTGAAACTATTTTCGGGATTAGGTTCGGTTTACGGTCTGCGATGTCCTGTTCTTTGGGGGTCATTCATTAGCCATTCATTACCCCATGGTGACTACATTTAGGTATGCATTCAAACAGGTAACAAAGCATATAAAATACCATGAAGTGACCTAATTTAAATATAAAATTAAATAATATGTACCTCAATAATATCTGCAGACAATGTAACGTGTTATTTAATAACTTATAAATTAAGAACAAGGAACTAAACTTGGTTTTTTGATTTAAAAGACTTACTTATACTTCAATTGCCATAATTTATTTAAGGCTTTTAAAAAAACACTTTAATGTAGCATTTATAATATATAAACAATACAGAAATCATTTCTTTCTTTTTTTATTTATCAGGGGTGCTACGGCAAACCATTCAGCTCACATTCAGCTTGATTTCAATTCCTGGGTGCTACGGAGCTTCAATTCAGCTGTGTTTAGCTGTTTAAAAACAGCTAGCAAATGTGTCAGCTATTTGGGTAAATACAGCTAAATTAAAGGGTTTTCATTAACAAGCCATATATCACAGAAAAGCTGGTTCAATTTCTGATAATTCTGCATCAAAATAATTACATTTTGCAAGCAATTATTATTTTTAATAATGTTTTTAGCAAATTGCTTAGAAACTGGCTTGTAAAAATTGTCAAACATAGCGAAATAGCATTTCACTGGTGCCACCTAGTTAAGTTCGAAAACCGAAAACATATTTTATGATGGTAAAACACAGATGATTGTGTTTAAAAGCAGTAACAAAGTATAACGAATAAGTTGTCATTCTTAATTTGTTAGTCAAGCGCGTTTTTCCTATTTATTTTGTGAAAAAAAAGGTTTAAATACTATTTTTCCTAGTGTGGCAACGATTGAAAATGTCAGCTGATGAATAGGAAGGGGAAGAAAAAAACAGAAATTAGCTAAATTGCATACATAAATGACCATAAACAATACCAAAAAGAATACCAAAAACAATAACAAAATCAAACGTTTCGTCCGATTTGGAAAATGGGTCCAAAGAGTCTCTTAAGCGTCTTCGCTCTATGGTTTCCTTTATCGCCTGTCGCCTGCGCAGCTCATGTAGTGCAGGAAGTCTTGTACAAGGCATTTTGTTTAATTTGTTTAAAATTTGTTAGCTATTTAGTGCCAGTTCGGGTCCAGTTCGAAATGGTTTGTGAGTTAGCTAAAAATATGAAATCGCTCGAAGTTCCGTGGCACCCAGGAAATTTTTCAGCGATTTGACAAAAAGCTGAATTCAAAATCGCCCCAGTTTGCCGTAGCACCCCTGTATAGCTAGTTTTAGTTTAGTTTTTCATATCTCTAATTTAATTTATTTTTTAGCAGTTGTTAGAATTTCTTTATATTAAAAAGTGAAATGTGCCTTAACTTATTTTTATTTTATTGGTAAAGTGTTAAGTAACGCCTCAAATGAGTTAATAAACAATCATAAATTGCTCAGCAAATTTGCAATCATATTAGGAAAAGTTATCCCCATTCGTTTGCTGCACTTTCGCTCTCTGCAATGCTGGCCATGTACCCTTATCAAAGCCAAGTTTCTTTCCTAATTTTCCACTTGGCCAGCACTTGGTTCGTCCTTGAAGGGGATGGACACCACACATGTACATTACACATACACACACCCTCTGCACCCAAATAAAACATAACATTTTGCCAAGGACTTTCGAAAGGGGGGCGCCCGAAAATAAGTTGTAAAGTGGAGTGCAAAGGAGTGCATATGGGGTGCAGGTCAGGGGTCACAGGGGTGTAGGGTGGTGGCTGTAGTGTGTCGGCAATTTCCCAAGCAGTTAAAATAATTGCAACAAATTTTCAAGTTTTCCTTATTATCCCTTTTTGCATGCTCCTGCACATAATCCAACGCAAACAACAGTCTGCAGGAGGAGGCGGAGGGCAGAAAGGGAAGGGTTTTGGGGCGGCAGCCACATAAATGTTTTAAGCTGTTGTGAATTATGGTAATGAATGTCAGCGCAAACTTCCGGATGCCTGGCTCAGACCGAAGACCGAAGACCGTAGACCGTAGACCCACCTGCCCAGCCCTGCCCTGCCCTGCCCCTCCTCCAAGGAGTACCCCCTGCCGCCACCAGTGTCTTTTGTTTTGACCGTCTTTTGTTCTCCGCCACGTCGCCACTCGACATTGGCCAGCGGCTATGGCAATGGTTATGGTTATACTTGTATGTGTGTACTATGGCTTTAGCTATGGGACGGTATTACCACCGCGTCGGAAATGCAACGTTTTCCACTGCATGCGAAACATAATTGACAAACGGTTACAATGACAATGCCAACGGAGCAGGCACGCTGGTATAGAGCACCCTGAAAATGGCCTTAAAATTCATTCGATTTATTGGTATTTTAAAAAATAATATTATTAAAGCTACAGAGATTTAAAACCCCTTCCTAAAATATGTGTAAAAGTGTTCCTGAACTTAAACAAATACTGGCTTACTTTGAGACACTTTTGAGTACAGATAAAATATACAGAAGTGCTATTCTAAGTATTTAAAATCCCCTTAAAATTGTATCTAAAAGTATTCCGTTAAAAGTAGAGCGATGTTTTTTGGTATTTAAAAAATAAAAGACACCTTTAACATCTGTGGCACTACGATTAGCCAAGATGTAAATGCTACAAACAAAATGCTTCGTATTATAATAGAAAAATGGGAAGGACCAAAATTTACTCAAATGGGTCACAAGATATCAAAGAGAAATCCATTTCAAACCACTGTTCTTGTTGAATTTTTGGGTGAAAACAGAAAGGAAATATTAAATAGCCACTTTGCGCCATCACAGTGATCACTTTAATTGGAAAACTCTCGAAAATGACACTTGGAAGAATCATGGGCAGAAAGAGAGGACATTTTTGGCTTATTTAGGGTGTGGATTCGGGGATTTGAAGGGTCTGGTGTCAGTGTCACTGCGAGAGTGCATGCCGCAAGACAATGCCACAGTCCGCAACAATGCTGCTGCTGTTGCTGCTGCTGCTGGCCAAGTCTGCCAAGTGGAGAGGCAAGTATCCTTTGGGAATCCCCGCCAGAAGGGATGTGGTGTTGGTGGTGGCCAAGGGAGAGGCACTGGCACTGGCACTGGCACAGGCACTCCTGATTTATGGCGTCGCGCATTGCCATTTTTACCTGTCCATAACAAATTGGACACCAGTTGATAGAAGCTCCAACTTGTCGCAATGCAGCAGGCGCCTCCTCTCTGAAAATAAAAAAAAAAACCGCAAACAGCTCCTCCATTCAAGGGAAATCACTTACCGGAAAACGGCTGAGTGAGTGAATTAATCGAAAAGAATCACAAGTTATCGACAAGTATCGGAACAAAGGAGCTGAAATTAACTGGTTGGTGGTAAAAAAGAAGCAATAATATATTTAAATTTACCATTATGCAAAAGTATACCTTTTCTTTTATCAACATTTAATTTAAATTAATGTAAGGATTCAAATTAAAAATCACTTTTAAGAACTTATACACTCAACTTAAAACTATCTACTGCAGTGTACTCTGGCTTTTATTAAATTCTTTTAAAATACTTAAAAATTCTGTAAACAAATAGGCTTAATTCACTCTTCGTTAAAATTTTGTAATTTATTGCAAAGTACTTGATTAAATTGTGCAAGCCACATGCATACTTGCAATGAAAACAATTGTAACTAAATAAAAATACGAAAATTAATCAAATTGTAAGCTAATTTTTCCGATAAAAAGCTCGCAATAATCCGAAACTAATTGAGTGATTATTGATAAATTCCCCGTGGGTCTTGAGTAAAGTTTTGTTGTTGCGGGGTGGTGACAACTTGAGCGACGAGTTAGTTACCTTACCGCCCACAAGTGCCTCCATTTAGCCCCCCGGAGCAAGGTGCAAGTTGTAATTTCATTAAACGTTAAAGTGTCTGATTAACAATGCTCAACATCGATAATGACAGCCAACGGCTTTGCAATGGATATGCAATGCCATTGACACCTCAGTTTCGGCAATTACGCCCAAAGGGGCCACGCCCACCACTTACGATGCACAAACTAAGCCAAACCAAACCAAAGTCTATCAACCCCCGTGTCACCTGTCCAGGATACCCCACCCATTCCGCTTATTCGCTCACTCAGTGTCGCATTAGTCACACAAAGAGGATGTTTGATTAAATAAGCTGCCATATACAAACACGCTCACACACTCACCTACACTGTGAGAAATATTTAGGTGTTATTCACCAGGTTTTGAATTTTTTTTTTCTCACCTGTTGTTACTCTAGAAACTTACAGTTTACAGATAGTTGTTACACAAAAAGTGATAATATGCTCTATATTTTGTATATAATGTATTGTAACTTAAAGCTTAAAGTAAATATAAAACTTAATTTAATTTTGTAAATTTTACTACGTTTTTTTCTATAAGTACGAATTTTGCTTTTGTTTTTTTTTTAATAGTTGATTCTGTTATTATTTAAAATGTACAGGAAAATGGTTTTAAAAAGAGGCAGCTATCAAGCTTAAAAGTTCTTCGGGGTCACCAATCTAAAGAAAATGTTAATAGCTTAGTAAGGAATATATAAAAAAAAGGGAATGACGGCTTTGTATTAGTGACCAGTTTTAAAGGACATCTGCCGAACTCTTTAAGGCACGCAAGGCTTGCCAGCACAAGCTCGCCGTATCAGCCTTAAGTTTTCAAATATTTTCTCCCAGTGTTGAGTCCGGAGACAGCAGCTGCTCTATCCCCTCAAAGTCCCCCAGAATCTGGAATTGCATTCGCTTCTGATGCGCTTCATTTGACAGAAACTCAAATTCGATTAGCCAAAAGTGCTCGTGTCCGTATCGAGGACAGTCCATGTCCGCATCTGCATCCGCATCCGCATCCGTATCCATCGACATCTCCACTTTCATCATCTGCATCTCCTGGAGTCCACGGCGAATGCCAGCCAATAACGCAAAGTCCTGGCTTATATCCCTGTCAAAACGGGACCATGACCATGGGCGGGTAGGTGGCCAGAGGGGGTTTTGGTGTTGATTGGCAACACGGATTGAAATTGAGGGGGTCGTTCGTTCCGATCCGTTCCGTTCGCCGTTTGCAAAAGTTGCAAATACCGAAGAACAAACAGCAACAACAATAAAAGGAATTGGATTGGAATGACTACTGCAGGAGAACTTGTTGCGCTTCAAATTCTATACCACCGCCGACCTCTTGCTTTTCCGCTTTTTCCGGGGTGGCCTTGGGCGGTGTGAACGGGGGGGTTGGGGCTAAAAATGTGGGCGTGGCAGCGGAGGTGGCGGTAACGTGGTTTTGCAGTGCGGTCCGAGTTCAAGCGGATGGATTTTCGTGCGCAAATAAATTTGACAGCTGCTTGTCCGGGTTAGGATAATGCCCTTTCTGTTTGACTTATTTAGATACCTCCAATTTTCTATAGCGCTTTGCCATCTGAAAGTTTATTCAACATTTTAAAGCGATATTACTTATCTTCTCGTGCTTGAACTTGGGTATTATTAATTTAATTTTTAATTTAATTTACAAAAAATTGTAGTTAACAGGGACTCACAAAAAAAACTAAATTCGAAACATATTAATTTATTTTAAGCTAGTACAAATAACATTTAGTTTTCTTACATTGTACCTACTACGATTAAAGTGAACTTATGTTTATTCTTTATTTTAAATAACAAAATGTGAGAAATATTTTTTCGTAAACAACTTAACAAATATATAAATATTTTGTGTTAGAAATAACGAAGCTATTGTTTCATGAAATTTATAGAGTTAAATGTTAACTTTATCCCATTTTGAAGTCCTTTTAAATCAGGTTATTAATTAAATTACCATTTTTTTATTGGAAAAGGGCATGCAAAGTTGGATAGCATTTGCAATTTCCAATTTCCCTGTTGTTTTTCACCATTTTTTTTGTTGCTGTCGGTGGGGTTCTTTTTGGGGGGGGAGGGGTATGTTTTTGTTGCATACTTTGTGTGATTTGCCAACGAGCTTGTCAACACCATACCCCCCTGGGCATCAAAAAGGGGACTTTGAAATAATGTGGGTGGTGGGTGGTATGTGTGTGGGTTCAGTGGGGGGTTTCGCAAGGAGTCAAAAAGGTGGACTGTGGCCGGTTGTGATTTGTTTTTTTTTTTATTTCCGAATGCATTTCGCTTGCACAATGTCCACAGAGAAACAAGCGTTGAGGTATTATTTATTAAATAAATATATTTCATAATGTTTGGATATCAAAAACACAATTTTAAAATATGAGAACAAACATTAAAGCAGGCTGTTAAATATTATAATATTATACATAATACATTTCAATTCGATCTCTTTTTATTTGAGCTTATACAAAAATTTAAAAGTGAGAGAACAAAAATATTTAAATATTTTTTAGACTTTGCACTTTGATATCGAACTGCACATTTTTTCCTGTGCAGCCATTTTCTATTTCTCATTTCCCATTTCCCATTTCCGATTTACTCACACCGCGTCTTTTTGTTTTGTTGCTGCAACCGTGTGTGTAGCATAATTTTTTAAGCACATTTCAAATCAATTTGAGTGTTAAGCCATGTCCGACTGACCAATCGACTGGCCATGTGGAAATTGAATGGATCACAGGTCACATGGAAATGGGGAGTGAAATGCTCCGTTAATCATTTAACTCAATTAGGCATAATTAAGTTTTATTTTCTTTTTTTTCTCGTTGTCGACTGGGGAATTTGTAATGAAATTGCACTGACACAAATGTAGGAATAAATAAATACGAAGTTGGAATCTGGAGCATGTAAATAGCTTTTTCAATTACAATTAATTGCAGAAAACGAATGTTTTTCACTTTCAGATTCAATCACGTGGAATTTTTGAGTTTGATGTGTGGCATTCGGCTTTTTTTTTAGGTTTTATTATGTGGGTCAATTAAGTGTGATTTAATTTCATTTTAAAACAATTTGTTAAAGCGGCCGAACAGTGCCAACATTTGTTAGTTTTATCACCAGAAAGGTTTCATGCTTCATTGAGCTTGAGTATTATTTATTTACGTTTATATAAATTATGATTGCAGGCTGCCAAATTAAGTTTAATGCTTACAATAAAACAATAAAACCGTTTCGCAATTCTCTGTTTCAGCACAATTTATTCAATTCGATTTTTGCTACATTTATGCAATTTACTGAATTCTTATTTTTACTGGGTTTTGTATTCTTTTGTCATTTCTTAAAGATTAAAATTGTTTTCTTTTGTTATATTCAATATAAAAATTGACTGTGAACATTTTATTATTTTTAGATCTTTTTTTTCTTTTGGTTTTTTTAAGGTATTATGCACTTTAAAGCAAATCCTACATGTCATCATCTTAAATTATTAGAATACCCTAAAATATTTAGCAAAAGTACCTGTCAATTTATTTTGGACTCCTTGCAAAAAACAACAACATTTTTAAGGAAATTAAAAACAATCATCATTTTGCATTGCTTTATTTAATCAACTTGTTGTATTTCTAATTTCCTTGGCAGCCAGCCATTCAAATGCTGCCCATTTCCCGCTTCCTCACTCACTCACTCACGCTTTTCATGAAGTTTTTCCCGCTTTCCCCCGCTCGATTTTCCGGACGTGTGAAATATCAGCTCCCAAAGGTAGGCAACACTTTTTTTTCAGCCATTTAGGTGGATTTCCGATTTGGGTTTGTGTGTGTTTCGAGTGAGTGAAAGTGGGTGAAAGTGTAACTCAAACACACACAGCTGGTCCATTTACATGGATACAATGCACCCACACAGTGGCAGCTTTTGACCGTCGTCGAGATTTTCTCAATGCTCGATTCTCGTCGTCGTCGTTGAATTTTGCCAACTTGTTGCGCAAACGACAAAAATCCAACTCAAAACAATACGACACATGCGTGGGCGGTGGGCGGCGATGGGCGGGGGGCGTGGCCGAACATTGAGTGCAAAAGCCGAGTGTTTTGTTTGCTGCTTTTTTGTTTTTTTGCGGAGTGCAAAAATGATGCCAAAATGTTGAAAAATGATGGAAATCGGCAGTCAAAGACGACAGGCATATTTACTCTCAATCGGCCGCAAGTGCATTCCCCTTTCCCCTTTCCCCTTTCCCCGATTTCCACTTGCCACACACATTTTTATATTTTTTTGATTAAAAAGTTCTTCCTTTTTTCGCCCCCTTTGCAGCCCCTTGGCCGCTTAATTGTTGTGTTGTTAATTAACTGAAATCGCATTAATAAAGTTACTTAAAATTGCGCTTGCCATCGCATGTGTGTGTTTACCGGCGATGAGAGCGTGACTTCCGCGTGATTTCTGTCAAAAATAAAATTTAAAAAAAAATAAGTTTCAATTTGAAATGAAAACAATATTTAAATTTGATGGGCTGAAGTTAGGAATGTTTTTAATTAGGAACAAAATGTATGCATCATACTTTATTTAAACAAAAATCTTACCTAAAAATGTTTAATGTCACGTTCAGTATTAATGGGTTATTGATAAACACTTCGCTTTATTTGTAGTGGATATTTGTACAACTGTTAAAATCAAAATGTATTTTATAAATATTTATTTAATAACGAATACAGTAGAGTTTTTGTAACTTTTGATGGCAATACAGAGTAGAATTGCATTGTCGAGGAATCCTATAACCATAAATTATATCAAACATTTAGGATTTGTCATATTCGATAAGTTCAGTTGATTTCAAACTTAAGAAAACAACGACTTTAGGTTTTAAAATTTTAAAAGCAGTTAGTTCTAAAAGTTTAAGTAAGTTCAATTGATCTTTGGTGTTTTCTTTACCTTTGATACTATTAATTGGGACATGGAGTAATGCTGTTATTAAATAAAAGTCTGAACTATTGTATTTAATTTCGATGTGCTATCCTAGATTCAACTGATAAACCATCTTCTTCAGTTGAAATATCTTTGAGACCTGTACTCTTTGGTGATATTTTAGATGGTTTTACTTTTTTTTTTTAGGATCCTCAGGTTTGTTGTAATCGTTTTCCGATAGCCAAAAAAAATATTGGAATCCCACTTTTGGGAACTGTCATCTCCGAGAGGCTGTTTATGCTACTCGTTTTGTGTGTGGAGCCGCCGCAGCGCATAAAAAGTTTTAATTGGCAGGCGACGAAGTTGACCTGACCTCTGGCGCTCACACACACTCACACACGCACACACGCACACACACAGTCGACAGCAATTTTTAAGTGCATTTTGAAATGCACATTTTATTTCGCATCTTTCTCTGCGTGTTTCTGCTTCTTCTCCAACTTGTGCAAAATGGAAATGGAAATGAAAATGGAAATGGGGAAAACACGCACACAACCTACAATTGCATTACATTTTGCATACATTTTGTGTGTGTTTAATTTTAATGCGGAGAAAACGCCAAGTTTAATAGCCGAAATGTGTTGTTAACACACTTGAAAAATGTGTGCGCCAAAAAAAATAAAAAGTAGGTAGGGTAGCGTAATCAGAATTTATTTATTTAGCATACGTTCGTACATGCATTTTCCATTATCACACTCCTGGATTTGCAGTTCAGCAGGAGAGTTGCATATAAAACTTTTCCCCACTTTTAATTGTTTCAAATCACAAGGTTTTTCCAAACTCTGTCAAAAGCACTTCTGGGAAGTAGCTCCCTTTGATTTTTGCTCAAAATTAAATTATCCAAAAATCATTTAAATCGTTCCTTAAATATTTACATTTAATAATGTAATTAATAAAGATGTCGCCACTTCGCCATTCGCCCGTTTGACTTTGAGTGCTTTTGCGTTGAGTGAAGTTGGCTATTTCGAGTGACTGTGCGCTGCTGTTGAGTGGATTTTGCACAGTGGGCCGCCGATTGTTTGATTGGAATAAATAGAACCCAGGGTTCTTTTTTTTGCTTAAATTGGAGTGAACATACATATATTATTATTAATATATAAATAAATATAAAAATTTAAACATAAAAAATGCATTATTAAATACATAATTACTTTGCCACAATTAATTTAAATTTACCAATAATATAAAAGAAGTCCTTTTTCCACTTCTATATTTCATTTTGTTGTTGATTTCTTTTTATGTTGTTAGCAACATTATTAATAATAGGTATCTATTTTTTATGATGTCTTTTAAGCAACATTTAATTACAGTGATTTAAGACAATATCATCATTACTAAAATTGTGCTAAAAATAGATAAATAGTATTTATAGATTTATTAATTTATATTTCAACATGATAAAGTTTACAAAAACATAATAATCAGATAAACGATTTCATTTTTTTTTTTTTTTTTTTTTTTTTTAGCACACTTATTATTACATTAATCAACCAAATTAATGGTTATAAATATTAACATGGAAGCATGACATGGAAATGGTTAGCTCCCTAACATATTTCATAATAAAACAATGTGTTGTTTACTTTTTAAAGTTTAGCATAATTAAAATGAGATCAACAATATTCACACATTCCACTCCTCCCTTCATTACTTCATTTTCTGTTTTTCACGTACTCGGCCCACTGTGCAAAGCCGAAGCAGCAGAGGCAGCAAAGCAGCGACAGCGACCGAGGCAGCGCAGTTTGTTTTGTGCGCGCGTCGTGAACGGTTCTCTGTTCTCCCTGTGTCGCTTCGTTCGGCATTTGCGACTTGCGATTTCTGACTACGAATTGCGATTTCTTGATTTGTTGATTGTTTTGTTGCTTGCAAACGTAAACGTTAGTTAGTCACCGCCGTTTTGTTTTGTTGTTTTGCAATCATAATTCATATTCATACATATTTGGCCGCGTGTTCTCCGAAAACACAGAAAATACCAATTGCTCAAAAGGGAGATGAAGTAAGCGCGCTGTCTCTTTCGCACCGATCGCGTTCCCGGTTCAAAGAAATTTTTGTTGGTTTTTGTTCTGTTTTATTATGTTGTTGTTTTTCATGTGATGAAGGTTAAAGAAGAGTGCAATAGCGCCAAAACGGCCAATAAATAAACAAATTTAACAAATTATTTCATAGCCATTGGTTTGCCAGAGTGTGCGTGTGTGTGTGTGAGCTTAAAAACGAAAAACGAAGAAGAAAAAACACAGAATTGCATGTGAAAAAGAAAAACGGGTTCGAAAACCAGTCTCAAAAACCCAAAAGAAAAAGGGTTCAAAAACAGTGTGTGTGTGAGAGAGAGAGAGAGACAAGAGAGAGAATTCATTTTCTGTTTAGCTCTCATTTCGTTAATTTCGATCGCTCTCTCTCTCCCTCTCTCCTACCTGTGGCAGGTGTGCGCTAGTGTGTGTGTGTTTGTGCGCGAATGACTGGCACAAAGCAAATGTGGCAACTGAAAAAGTGACGTTTAGCATTTAATGTTTGGTTTTATGTTTTCCCCTTCTTTTAGCCAAAAAGATGTGAGCAATGAATAATTAAAACTAGACTTCAGTGAGAGGGGAAAAACGCGAGCGAAAAATAAAAGAAAACCCGAGAAACATTCAATTGAAGCAAACCCGAAAAGAAGAAGCCAACAACAAATGCAGAGATCTGCGGCGTCGTCGCTGCGTCGACGTCGTCCGAAAACAACAACAACAATTCGAGTTCGAGGAGTTTGGCTTGAAATGCCGTCGCTGCTGCGGTCAACGTCGCTGCTAGCAGCGCTGCTGCTGCTTTGCCATTGGGACAGCTGCTTTTGTTACGCGGGTAAGTTCTTGTGCATTCCCTGTGCCCCCTCCTTCTTCGCCTTTGCCTTTTTCGGTTTTCCTCCTTGTTCGTCTTCTCGACCGAAAACAAGTACAAAACAAACAGCCGTGGGAATTTTTGGAATAAGGTAGCGAAACGGAGAGGCGGAGAGAAGGAGAAGCGCAAAGCAAAGAACACGAAGAAACCCTCGAGTTCGAAATCGAATTTCGAACGATCGGCTGCAATTTTTCGGGTTTTTGTTTTGTTGCTCCCATTTCTCTTTATGGCTTATCAAAGTGAGGCAAGCAAACATACATATATGTATGTAAAATGTACATGTGTTAAAATTAAAAGTACAGGGCCCACTAGATTAACTTCAAATTTGACTTCTTAGGAAATGGAGCCAATAAAACATTAAAATTAATCAAATTTAAATATTTAAAAGGACCAAAAAATAAAAAAAAACGATATTACTTAAATTTTTACTCACAAATAATGTTTTATGTAAAAAAAAATATTTAACATGAAAAAAAATATTTAACAGTATGCACAGTAAAATTAAATTACGTTCTGAAGTGTAAAAATATTTCACGCTTTTCCACGATCTGCTGGAATTCGTACGCGTTTTTTTTTTTGCCTCATTTTCTGTGAGAAAATATGAAAAATGGAACCAGAATCATAAAGCATAACTGTGAAAATGAGAACTTTACACGGGAGTGTAGAAACTGGAGTTGCGTGATTTTTAAGTCAACTTTAATTGCAAGCGAGAAGCTTGTGTTATATCATAATTCATGGAAAATATTCAGATCAAAACTATGAAGAAGGTGTATTTTGCTTTGAGAAATATCCAGTTACAGACAAGTTTCCATAAAGAATTGAATTGCCTTCTAGGGAAGTTTGAGATTTGTTTATTCAATTTATTTGCCTTGACTTGCATTTTCCCACTCACTGGCATTTTTTAGATAAGAGAACGGGAATGAGTTGAAAATGTATCTTTAGCGACACCTAAGAATGCGAAATTTGTAATCTTTCATTGGTTTAAGGAATTTTCACTAAAGTACCATTATAAAAAGCTCTTAGTTTTCATAGATCAGCTATCAGATAAAGCACTTTTGGTGCGGCCTAAGCTGATAGTCTCATAAAACATAAAACTGTGTGCATTCTTGCATTTTGTTCATTTATGCGCCGATATGTTTGCACAATAAATAAATCCCTGCCCCGAGGTTCCCGGAGCACAAACATTATACTGTGCATTGTATTATGCCCGACAAAACCAAATATTAAATACAGAATCAACAAATTCCCGATTTGAATTTCGCGGGGCGAGCACACACAACCTCATATTTCCTAGGCTTTCAACATGGTGGGGCTGGTTTGAATAGTATAAATAGTATAGGGATAAATAGCGGGGTTTTGGGTTTCTGGGGGCACCACCGGAGTCACCACAATGAGTCCCTCAGGCTCTGTTTGTGTAGCTGCTTGTATATTGTATTTGGGGGGCCTTCGGTTTTTGCGGGGGCGTTGTTCCATCAAGCCTGAAATTATTGTGCAAATTGAACTTTACATATTGGATAATGTAAGCCTATTTATGTACATGCATGTATATCATTTAGAGCCATCAGTAGCTATTGGATTAAAGATAAATAGTTGTAGATCTTCAATGGTAGTTTAAAAACCTTTATTTAATCAATAAATACTTTCACTTTGACAAGTTGATTGAAATTTTTAAACTTTGTAACTACAATTTTTTTAAAGCTTTTAAAACAGAGTATAAAGTAAGAAAAAAACCTAAGTTTATATATTTTTATAGCCTATACCTATATGATGTACAAAACTTGAAAAAAAACAAAGATTTCATGATGTTCAAAATAATTTAATCTTTCTTTTTCAGTTTCTTTTTAAATATGGTATCACCAAAAATATATTGCTGTGTAAAGTTAGGATACAAAAATAAATTCCAGTAAGATCTTAAGTGTCGAGTTTGTCTCCTCGGTTTTCTGGTGTGAAAAAGTCGAGGAAAAAGGGAAACCCTCATACTTTTGCGATATTTATGTTTACCCAATGCAATCTGACCTTCTGTCTGTTTGATAGAGTTGATCATCGACTGCAGCTGAGCGTGGAAAGTGCTGAATTAGCTTAATTTGTTTGTGAGCTTCTTGTATCGTCTTTCGTCTGCTTTGCTTTTCTGTCTGACTGGCGCTTCGTTTATATATATTTATTTTTTGGTCTCTAGCCATCTGTTTCTGCCACTGCAGGTGCACTACCCCCTTTTATCCACTGCCCAGTGGCTGTCGAACTGTTTTCCTGAAATAAAACATAAAAGAAAAGAAAAGAACTGGCTAAGAAATCTGACAAAAAATGCAAATTGTTTGTCCAGCTGCTTTACTTTCGTCTTGTCTTTCCGCACTTGTTTTTCTTACACAGAAAACACATGAAACAATATTGTTAAAACCAAAACAATCGTAATTTTACTTACATTCACTTTATAAAGTAAAATTAATACAAAATGTACCACAAGTTACAAACAATTCCTCATTTTCTTTTAATCTATTTAATTAAAAAAATTAATATAAGTAGCTTTCGTTACGTCTGACCTTGTAGAATGATATTTTTTTATATTTGGCTTTGTTTCTTTCCGTGTAGCCATTCTTTCTCCAGTTTAAGGTCTTCCGTCTCACATTTTTTTTGCGCATTTGTCTTTCCCATAGATATTTCTGCCATCATCTCGGGTTACACGGCAAACACGGAACCAAAAACTAAAGATGAAGACGAAGCGCCAGTCGACAGTTTTATAATTGGCTTCAACTTGTTGTTGTTGCACCTCAGGACCCATTCCCATTTTTTTTATTTTTCATCGCTCTCTATTCATTATCTTGTGACATCCATTTAACAGTGAAACAAAATCGCTTTTCAAGCCAAAAAGTCAAAAATAAAAAGACTACAAAATCACCAAGTTATGAAAACACTGAGAAACGAACCTGAAATCATAATTTTTAAGCTCTTTTTTTGTTTTTGTTGTTGTTTAAGTTGCAAATGGAAGGTTAAGGCGCGAAAAAAAAAGAAAATAAAAAAGGGCAGCAGACGAGAGCGGAGCGAAATAATTTATAAAGATTGTCCAAGGGAATTGACTGTGAAAGATATATGTAATTTAGGCAATATAGAGCGAGTGATGATGATGGGTGTTTGGCAATAGCGTAAACAAAGGAACACAGTGCGTTTCATAACAGAAAGTCCGCTGAGCGCTCAATTAAATTCGAGTGCGGTAAACAGAGCGGATCTTTGAAAAAAATAAAGAGTTACTATCAAAAGCGAAAGTTCAATATCGTTTTCGATAATAAAAAAAACCTGTGATTGTGCGATCTCTAGATTGAACAAGGATATTCTTTTATGGGGAACTATTTTATTAATGTTCAAATAATATAAATAATATTATTATGTTATTTTTAAACAAAAACCGCTTTCAAGAAAACATTTTGTTTCATATTTAAATGTGTGTTTATTAGTTATTTTATTTAAAACATTTGTATTTTGTTTCTGTTTGACCCATTCTCTTTCCATATTGCCTCACCTCTAGAATCATCTTGATTCTTTGATTCGATGTCCTGTGTGTCCATTGCTTATCGGTCCATATGCATTTACTCCTGGCTGCCCCCTCTTCCAGTAACAATTTTAACATAGTCGAGCTACGAAAATTCGATTAGTTTTCCCTTGCATCTCTGCGTTCTGAATTGCGGTTTTTTTTACTGCCCACATATATATGTTTTTGGTAGGGAGATGGGTGTGTGTGGTGTGTGTGGATTCATCAACATTGTGACATGATATTATACTGATATTCTTGTGTCTCTATGGCTGCAAAAGAGAGAGAGTTTCCATTTCCCATCGGGGACATTCGACGTCCTGTCAAAATGCCCTTGCCCACAATCTCTGCAACGAACTAAACTGAAAATCTCCATTCGATTTCCACTGCATTTTACTTCGTTAACAAGCTTGCTTTCTGGATTGCCATTTTATAAGCCAGTAAGCGCCTTTGGGCTAACAAAACTCTCTCAAATATTCTAGAATAAAAAAAGTACCATTCGATGAGGAAAAACAGAACAGGGACGTGCAGTAGCTAAAAAGTATCAAATGATTTTGTTCTTGGCTAATGATGACGACCCAGTGGCCATTATTATAATTTGCATTGTTTAACAGCCATATCAGAAAACACAAAACACTCGCCTAATTTAATAAAGAATTTCCGATCGAAGCGCCGAAAACGACCGCATTAGATAAATCAAATTTTACCCGGCCAATTGTTTGAATGCGTCAAAAATTGATTGACCCACAATGGACTTTCGTGGACGTTGCGCCAAGCGGTTTGTTTGTTTGTCCTGTCCAGTCCTGTCCTGGTGTGGATTTCGTGCATTATCCTAATGCCTTTCTATTGACAATGTAATCGCGTCGTGTCGCGCGTTTGGATTTTTGCATTTAACGAACAGTTACACACATTTGGGGGCTTCCTGAAAACAACACAAATGCTAACAGAGGAGTAGGCAAAAGGGGTTTGTTTTCTTTACCCTAAATATAAAAGACTTATAATTAAAAATATGTTTGACTTTTACAATATTAAAAATACAAATTCGAGAACTCTTACTTCCCCCTTATTTAAAGTAAACTAGTTTGATAGTTTCGAATTAAAAAAAATGTATGTGATGAAGGAAATTAGATTTAAAGCCCATGGAGGCATCCAAAATATCAGTGGCATCTCCATAGCATAAATAACAACAATAATAATTATCCGCGATCTATGGCCCCCCATCGGAAAATGCAAAGTGTTGATGCATGGGAAAATCGAGGGAAAAGCTATCTGAATGAGGCAGCAAACCGAAAAACGGTCAACGGCATTTACAATGCCAAATTACAACCAGCAGGATGACAATATAGAACCCTTTGCCACCCATTCCCGCATTGCAGTTTCCAGCGTTGTTTTTTTTTTTGTTTTTGGGGGTTCCCCTGTGGAGCGATAGATTGACCAAAAGTCAAATGGGTCTCTCACAGTTTGATATTTCGTTGGGCAAACTGTGACAAATGAGCCAACAGTTCAGTAAACAGTTTGATGATCCCCAAAATTAAGCAAATTAAACAGGAGGAGATTGCTCGGTGTTGAGTGTCCCTAAAAGTTTTTATACGTTTATTAAACAGATTAGCAAGTTTTCCGCTTGTTCCGCCAACTTTTCTAAAGTGTTCAAAAATCTGCAAGAAAACACTACAGAATGAAACTTTCAGAAAGAGAATGTTAAATACAAGTTAATTACGAGCTGCACTTTTGGGAGTATTTATTTAAAGCTTACAGTTTACCAAATGGAAAATATCTTTTAAAAAAGGGTTGTTCCATACTTAGTAACCCTAAATAAGACCCTATGTATTTATCCAATCGACTTGTGTAACATTTGGGGATGTCCCAACAAAGTCATCCTCATTCATTCATTACCTTTTCTCTGTCTCGTTTAGTGCAAAATAAACTCCAGTGATTTTCAAATTGCTGCCAAACTGTGTGCTCAATTGTGCTTAATTGCTTGAATTCAAAGAAAATACCTTCAGATACAAGATACAGCAAATACTCGCTCGTTAGTGTGTACATACATATATTTTTGTAACTGCTTGTGTAAATATTTCTTGATTTTTTCTCGCTTTGTTTTTTTTGTGTCTGATTTTTCTTTCTGCTTGCCACGCATTTCAATTAGCATTGATCCACTTGCAACAAAAGAAACTCCAAAGAAGCGCAAGCAGTAAAATCAAAAAAAGGAAAAACCATTAAAAACACAGAACACACATAGCCAGCAAATGCAATCAAAAATGCATTTTCCCTTCTCAATAATGATTTATTTATAAATTTATGAAGAATATTTTGATTGCTTCTAATGAAGCACGTTCGAAGATACAGTTAATGTTCACTAATTGATAAACCACCCACCCCCACCCCCCAGGCACCCCCTTTTCATGTTGATTACCAATTGTTTCTTGGTTTCTTCTTTTGTTACCTTGATTCATAAAGAATTTTATTGCTTTTACACCCCTTAAACCCGCTTACCGCTTACCAAGATTTTTAGTGCAATTAATATGCGAAAGAGGTAAGACCATCGTGAAGAAGAAGCGGCCTGTCAGAGGTGTGGTTGTGAGGGGGTTTTAGGAGGTTGTGTGGTTGTCAGGTTGTGAGGTTGTGGGGGGGTGACGCATGTCAAACTAAGCGAGCGAATGATTGAGTGAAGAAGAATTTTACTTGCAGGCAAAATACAAAATACCACGATCAAGGCCAGGCTAAGAAGTTGCAGGGAGAACTAAGGGGTCTCAGAGGGGGGAGTGTCAGGGGGCTGGGTAGGTCATTGCATGTGTGCTTACCTTCTTCGCTGGGCACATTTGCATAAGCTGCATAAGCACAGCAACAACAACAGCCAAAGCATTTCATTGTGACTTGCATACGGAAAAAGAGGTTGAAGAAAAAGGAAAAATCAAAGACTTTAGTACCCTCTTTAACGCAGCTTAAAACAACATAGTTGCATGTACAACATTTTTACAATTTGAAATTAAGTAGTATTTTTAGAAGTCTTTTTCTATAAATTGTGTATAAGGATCGCCCATAGTTCTCTGAAGAAGAGTTACATAAGAGTTCACAAATCAAACCTAAGGAGGCTATACAAATAAATAAGCTTTTTGAAGTCTTCTTTTCAGTACCCCCAAAGTTTTAACCAAGCATTGTAATATCAATAGTTTAAAGAAAAACAATTAAGGTATTATTTGAGAAAGCCAAAGTTATTTTAAAAATTGTAGGAAAGGTATAAAAATCAAGTTCTATCCCGGGTTGATAATGCCCATAGTCTAGAAGGTATTACAATAAAGAAGAAGAAGAAGCAGACGAAAGCCAGGTGCAAATTGAAGACACAAACAGCAGAAGACTAAGAAGAAGACGGGCTAAAGAAGAAGAAAAAGTGGAGGACATATTCTGGAAAAAGAAGAAGCGTTGATGGCGCCGCAGTCGCAGTCGCAGTTGCAGTCGCTGCCAGCGTCGCTGCCGCCGCTGACTGCTATCATTAGACATTTCCGGTCTGCACTCACACAGACACACACTCACACGCACACACACGCACTTCTTTCACCCAAAATCACAGGCACACACACACAGATACTAAACGCACACACACACTCACATGCTGCACACATGCGTTCGAGTTGAAGTTGCTCACGTTTCGGATTGCGTGGAGAAGTGGGAAAGAGATGGGGAGATGCAGTGGCAGGTAGCCGAAAGTAACAAAAGTAACTAAAGTACCAAAAGTATGCCTCATATGGGGAAAAAAGGCCGCCCAACGAGTAAGAAAGAGAGGGGGCGAAAACAATCTGTGGCGTTGAAGTTTCAAGAGGTTTTCCGCACAGATTCCACAGGCTGGAAAAACTCACTACTGTTTGGATTGAATTTTCTTTTCCCATTAATTTTGCCAACGTTTTTTTTAAAGCTGGAAGTATCTCACAGGCATAGAGTTGAGTTTAAGTCTTTAATCAGATGTTTTTGTGTTTGTGTAGGAATTTTCTTTGAATTGATCTGCGATCATTAAATATTTGGGGAATGGTTAAAAAAGCTTGCATTTTCTTTAATATACAATCATACACTTTTTTTGTTTTTGTTTTTGTTTTTGAAATAGGGGTTAAAGTTAACCTTAATGGCTTATTTTTCTGTGATTTTTAAGTAACTTGATTTATGATACTTTTGATCTTCTTTGCTCATAAAACATTAAACAGTCACATTTCACTTGTTTACGACGTCACCTATTCTTTTTCTCTTGTACTCACTTTTCAGCACCTTAAACCTAAACCCCATCCATTTGTTGGCCGAACTCGTTACCCTAACTATGCGGTCACACGTCCTTATCTCTGTAGCCTACTTAACTGCCAAGCACCCACCAACCCTGCACCCACCACCCCACCACCCCAGCACCCCAAAGGGGTTGTAATTGTGGGGGCGAGGGGGTATCGCTAATTTTATTATGCACACACACACACATTCTGCTTTATCACTTTCTACATGAACTCGAATCTGGTCATAAGGAATTCACCTTAATGTCCCTCGATTGTTGACGCTTTTAAATATTAAATAAGAGCCAGAAAGGAACGGCAAACAAGCAGAACAGAGTTATATATTTTACAGTGCTTGGGGCACGTTGTCAATAGCCCTGCATAGTGCACCCCCTGTAATGCCCCCCTCCCCCTCTCCCCATTTTTTTTCAGGCGTCACCCTGTGTCGGCGTTTTGAAGTTTGCTCAGTTTGCATTTTGTGTTTGCATTTTGATCAGCTTCAACTTTGAAGATTTGGTTAAAGGGGCGGGGTTTCCTCTTTGCGCTACCTTTTGTTTTCTTGCCCCACTCTCTTCTTTTTTTTTACCTTTTCATTTTACCCTGTTGACAAGTTCCCGTCCATCCCCCACTCCTCCACTCCCCCACATTTCTCCGGTCTTTTTTCTGGCTCCTTGAGTCGCTGTGCCGGCTACTTCATCTTGTTCCTCGTCGTCTCCTTCATTCCACTTAATTGTGGCCACTTTTCGAGGGGGGTTAAGTGTATAACACTTAAAAAAAACTAATGTAACCTTCATTGTCAAATTTATTTATTGCTTTTATGTACAAAATTTAGCAAAAAAACATAAAAAAACACAATATTGAAATCATGTTACTAAATAAAAAGAAAAATGTTGTAGGTACTTTTTTTAAATTTATTTTTTATTACTTATGTAACTGTTGATATAAAAATGAAAGTACCTACAATAAAACAATTTCTAAGATACTAAAAGTTTGCTGAAATACAAATTTGAGAAATATTAGATTTTCTTACATTTTTTTTACAAGTGCATAGTGGGTGGTATATGTATCTCGTACCGTGCACTCCTTGTACATTTTATTGCTTTTGTGTTTTATGACGCCTCAGCGTGTGCTGCAATTTATATTCATTTTCATTTTCATACCTTAATCGCTTATCCCCCAAGCATCTGGATGGATTCTCCTCCTTGCCCTTTCCCTTTTCCTTTCCCTTTGTTAGCTATCCGTTATTCATTCTGCTCCATTCATTGTTAATAGCAATTAAGTTTGCATTTAATATCTCATAATTTGCCAATTTGAGCTGATAAATAATTGTTGGTGGGGAGTTTTGCGTAAAGTAAAGAGAGATAGTTGAAATGTGATACTCATCAGTTTCGCATATAGATTGTGGGCCCTCATATATCTTCAAATATTCAATAAGTTGAAATCGTGTATTTGTATCTTATCATTTGCAAAACAATTTTATCTTCACTGATAAAATTTTTGTTTAATTATTTGTGAACAAAATTGGTTGGGTTTTTTTTTTAGTTTTGTTTGTATTATATCTTCATTATATCTCCACATTTCATTCTTAATTTTGTTAGCCTTTCATCGGCAGAGATAATCTCGGTTTGTTGTGGCCAATTTTACCCTGCTGCTGTTGCAGGTGGTAAAAAGTGCTCTGCACTCGCCGCTTGCAACAGAAAATAATAACAACAATAATGATGGAAACACACGAGCTTGATAACGGGGAGAAAAAGCCTGAGTCCATGCATAATTTGTGATAATGGGCCACACCGCACACACAATCCGAAATCCACAATCAACAACAGCAGCAAAAACAAACGGGCGGACACAAAAAAAAAAACAAATGAAAAAAGCACCAAAATCTTATCACACAATTGTTGACAAACGAAGGTGAAAAAAAAAACACAATAGAATGGGGCTTTGGTGGGTTACCTGTTTTTTGTTTGCACTGCCATTGCAGCCAACCCGCCCACTCTAATGAGCCTCATGTGTTGGCTTAAATGTTTCAACATTTATTCTACTTTTATGGTTACCACCGCAGACATTCTATGTTTATCAATGGGTTGCCCTTTTTTCGTATATATATTTTTTTTTAGGAGATAGGGTTATATTACTTGGACGATAAGCTTGGCATTTGCTCTTATGATTTTACATGGATTTTTTAGGTTTCTTTTGTTTGATAATAAATATTTTATTTTTACAAACAGTCAAGCAATTTTTGGTTCGATTTAAATGGAGTTTATCTGTTGATTCAGATTTTTAAGTAAACAAAGTTCAAGAATTGCTTAAATGTTAATTTCCACAGTGAATTTATTAATAAAACTTATGTAGACTAAATCATTGTAGGGCATTGATAGTTTCACTTCTTTGACACAGGTTTTATGGTGTTTTTCCTTTACCTATTGGTTATCAATTTGAGTTCCGCCGGTGGGCTGCCATGTTCAATTTGGTATCGATGATGGATGTTGGCCCGGCGATTAGCTAATAACCCGGCCAGAAAAAAAAAACGGTAAGGTGTTTTTTTCCCAGGCCAAAAACCTGGGGAGGAAAACGAGCAGGGAATGAGCTAAATGGGAAATGGAACAGAAAATGCGGCCAAACGAATCGAGCCGAGTTGAGTTTGCACTGAGTTTTTGGCTTTGTCAAGCTGGGAATTGTGCTTAACTCATAAAGCCGGCGGAACAGCAGCTCTCCGCATTGCCATATACCTTACCTGTAGAAAATAAGACCCCACCTCATTGGTAACCAGATGCATGCCAATGGCATGAATCATGAATATTGATCTCCCTCTTTTGAATGGCTCTTGGTGTGTGACTCAGTTCGGTTTTAGCCTCTTTGGTTCGCCTGTTGCCAACCGCTTTTTGGCCAAGAGTGGAGGAATGGAGAGTAGAGTGGGGTGGGGTGGGGTGGACATAAACAAGAAGCGGAAATGGTCAACACAGCAGCAACAGCAGCAGCAGCAGCAGCAGAAGTGGCAGCAAAATGTATCCGAAACTCTTCAAAATGAATTGTCATCATCATTTTGTTGTCGCTTGAATTTCTGTGGGGCCACAAACTAGTTTTGCAGAGGGTAAATTTCGGGTGAATTGGTCTTTAATGGGTCTCTTCTGGATTTAAGGGTAATGCCCAAGATCGTTGTGTTAAAGCGGAATCAAAACAATCCTTGTTTTTGGTTTTCAAATATTCGAAATCACAAGGATTTAGTTTACAATCAAAGAGAAAATTTAATTTGATTGGAATGAGTGATCTTTTATAAAAAAAAGCTTTAATAGCTTGTGAATAAAATTATATTATTTAAAAATATAATGGAAATAAAAATTGAAATTATTCATAAATTAAATTTAACTTTAAATGATATTACAAATATATTTTCAAAAAATTTTGGTTTTACAAATTCTTTTTATATTCATGGGTTATATATATATATACATATTTTTTATCGCATTTACGACCTTCAGTCCCATGGTGAGTGACATGTCATTATGAGTGCATCAATCACAATGGATCAATAATTTCACTGGTTAATTGAAATGAAATTCGTGTGAAATTGCAATCATAATCTATGTGGAAACTCAGTGAGGCTTCAGTTTCGTTCAGTTTGAACCCAGGCAATTAATTGAGAAAGGTAAAGGTATGAGTGTGTGACAAAAAGCTGATTGAAGGCATTTACTTTGGTTCTTCGGCAGGCAGGAGGCAAACAAAGAAATAGATAGAGTCGCTTACCCTAATTGGGTAAGCGGCATAGATTCTGATTCCCACCCACCCACAAGTCCCCCATTTTGTCTGTTCTTTGTCCAACTATTTGAGTTATTTGTAGTTTGCGTGCGGGCACCGCATATCGCATCGCATCGCATTCTCCCCTGGAATGCTCCAAGTATCTGCCCTCGAATCCCTGTAATTGTTGAGATTTTTCCTGGGAGGAGGGTTATGTTCCAGGGTTCCGCCGCCGTTCTGGCTTAGGGATCCAAAAGCAATTGAGGGAGTTCCCAAAACAAAAAACAGCCAACAAGTAAAAAAAATATGGATAAAATGCCTGTTTCCAAGAGGAGAAGCTCGCTCCGTCGCAAAACTTTCGTTTTGATGTTTTTTCTTTTGTTGACTCAATCTTTATGGCAGAAGGGAAGGCCTGGGTGGGTGGGGTGGTGGTGGGGGTGGTACTTATATAATTATGTGGTAATTATGTTGTTCAACTCTTTGTCCCAGTTGTTGTTTGTGTCTCTTTATGCCGTTACAAGCACAGCAGCAAATTGTACGATGACAATTGACAAAAGCGAGCAAAGAGTAAAGAGTCAAACAAAAAAAAAATAAAAAAACAGGAGGCGGGGGACATAACAAGCCAAGCTCTTTTAAATCGAAGTTTAAGTGGTCTCCCGCAAAGCGGAAAGGGGGGAATGGGCTGCGGACTTATAGTACACATGTTGCCCAAGTTTAAGCTTCTCAGGGATATCCTAACTTTGCTAAATACTTATTATGTTTTAAAAGATATCCCATGGGATCTTTATTTGAAATGTCATATATACATTATATAAGAGGGATTACAAATTTTAGTTTTCAAAGAATATTTTTATTACTGTTATTACCCAAAAGTTGCCTCAGTTTGGAGCTTTTCAGGGGAGTATCTTAATTTTTTTATTTTTTTTCCATGAAATATTTATTTAAAATATAATGTGTTTAATATTTTTAACTGATTTAAAACCTAAGTTGCCCAAAGTTTTGAAATGTTACGTTTCAATATTTATAGTTTTGTTTTCAGGTTTATTAAAGGGTATGCAATGTTTTGTTTTACCCCCTTACTTTATGCCCGATTCTTGTTTCTGTTTTTGTTGTTGATTGTGCATCTTCTTAATTAATTTGACATAAATTGCAAGCGAAATAAAACGCAAAGAAAAGTGCAGAAACATGTGTATTGTGTGTGCCCGCCCCTCTGGAATTCCGGAATTCCGCCCCCTTTTCCTTTCTTGCCAACCAGTTGCACACACAGTCTGTTGCAAAAGTTGGCGCTCGGCAAATTTGTTTGCTTAAGCCCTTTGTCTGCTGCCAGTGTTTGTATGTGTTTGTTTGTTTGTTTGTTTGTTTGCTCGCATGCGTGTGCATGTGCATGTGCATGTGTATGTAAGTCTGAAAAGGACGATTGGGCAAAGTAAACTTTTAATTGCATTCACTTTGCATCAAACATATACACATACTTGTATTACACACTATACTTAATTGGGCATAATATTGATTAGCCGCCTCAAAATATATATAGTTAAAGTTTCCCTTTATTCAGTCGAGCGAACGGAAAACTTTTAACACAGCGATTCAGTACAGAAATCCATTAGACTAGCAAATAATTAGTTTTGGGCATTTGCACTGTCAGTTTGGATTGCGAATTTAATTGTGATTCCCTACCCCTAATTTATAAGGTTTTAGGCAGATGAAGATCACCATTTATTGTTTCTTTTTGAGTTATAAAATTACCTAGTTCCGTTTCCTTAAATTGTTTTTAAATTGATATTGAAACACGGGTTCATTTACATTTTAAACCTATTGTTTAGTTTCGTCATTTGTCTTATGAGAAGAGTTTTCCTTCCCACAATTTCCGTATCATTTTCCCACCTTGAGGGGGCGTGTTTGTGTGGGAATCTTCAGCAGCTGCTGCTTCTTTTGGTGATTTTAGTGGGTGGGCCTGTCCATTACCTGTCGATGTCACTGAAAAACGTTGAATGTTAGAAAAAAGAAATAATTCGAAAATATAATTTCTACTTAATACTTTTGTCAGCCCAAAATATATGATTTTTAATTGTTTATTAGGTATATTTTCTCAAATAATTTGGTTTCGATTTTTTTACTTGACAAGGTTTTTAATAGTCTCTTGTTTTTCTCTGTGTAGTATTTAGGCATTTAGGTCCGCATAATTATTGTCATTCCAGTCTCCGATTTTGTTTCTCATTTTCAAGTCTGCATATATAAATATCTTTTTTTTAACCCACAAAAGGTTCAATGGGTGATTCATCCGAAGGCAGTTGTTGGGTCATCTTGATTGTGAAAGCTTAGCACCTTCGCAATCTACTTTTGCCTTTCTGTTTCTGTTTCTGCTTCTGCCCATTTGTTAATTTTAATGCCGTAATTTTTGTTTATTTCTTTCTTTTACTCATTAAACGTAATCGGAGACCAGAAACCAAATCAAACTTGGCTGAGTTTTCCTTTTTTTTTTTGCTGTTTGTTTTGCTTTCCTTTTTTTTCTCTTTTAGCCCAGAGTCCAATTGTTAATTTCAGCGTCAGCAGAGCGTCACAAAAGGGGGATAAGGAAAGAAAAAAATTGTAAATATTTTGCCTATTAAAAGCTGAAATTGGAAATTGCTTTATGGCCCCTTAACCTGCCCCAATGTGATTTTTCCAGAGCCGAAGGCACAGAGAGTGGAGTTAATGAGTTGGAAAAGCAAAAAGCAGCAAAGGTGCGGAATGTTATTAATGGAGGGTGGAATTAACCCTTGGTTAATCATTTAAGTTCATCTGATTGTATCTGCGCCATTTGTCTTTCATTTTCTTGGAGTTGTAATAAATTGTATTTTATAAATGGTTTGAATTACATGAGTTAACTTCAATATTTTCTTTACATATGGAAATGTATTTTCTTTTTTGCCCAGCGGCCAACTCTTATAATTGTGTTTTTTTTGTTTGCTTTTGCTCTGCTTTCGTTGCCTTACAATGTAATTTCTATTTGGTTTTTACCCGCTTTTTATTTTTCGCAGCGAAGCGTCTGCCGCACATTCTTGGTTAATGACTTTCGGTTTATTTATTTAAAATTTGATTACGTTTAATTATAATTTTTAATAATTCTGCGCTCAACTTTTGGCTTCGCCCTTGCCAGTTTCACTTTCTCACACTTGGCGGAAAGTTTCGCGTTAGCTTGTTGTGTGTTTTTCATTTACTTTGGCTTTTCGCTGCTTTTTGCGGCATTACGCAAATATTTACGCCTCACGAGGGCGCGTATTTAGCAGGAGAAATAACACCACCCACTTTAATTCCCTCTTTGTTGCTCTCCCTATATTTAGTTCAATAAATAACGAGAGTAATTAAATTCATTTTTTCAGCTTTTTCTCTTAGCAGACTGTTTTCTATGTTGGATGTGAAAACTTGTCAAATATTTTCTTCGAAGTTTATTAGGATATGCGTTAAATGTCGTTACGGCAAAGGTTTGAACGTTTTGGACAACTGAAATGGGCAAAATAAGGTTTTTCAAACAAGTGTTTCTGCTTTTACTTAGCTAAAACAATTTCTAGAGCCAAAAGAAAAACTGTTTCAAACATTTGAAACTTAGGCTAGTGGTCCCTATTATAATAGATTATTAGAAATATATTTTTAAAATAGGCACATATAATTTATATTCAACATTTCACTTAAAACATACATATTTAGCTAGACATTGCATTATAGAAACTATATATTTCTATAAACTCGAATAACCTTAACCTTCTTTAACATTGTAAGGGCATCGCATATTTTGTCTGAAAGTTCCCTTTTCCTTATTTTCCCTTTGACGAAATTATAGAATTTTTCAAAGAACTTTTGCAATGCGAACATTTCGTGTGAAAAGCGCTTTTGATGAGGCCAACATAACTGTTTGCCACGCCCACTGCTTACCACTGCCGTCCCCCAATCACCCACTCATGTGCGCGTCCTTTTTTTTCTCCTCTTCTGTTTTTTATGTGGCTTTCACTTCATTTAATTTGGTTTTCTTTAAAACAAATAATAAATGTGACGAAACAGCAAAAGATGGCCTTGCTGTTTTGCTCGGTAATAAATGATATCATTTTTTGTTTCAAACATGTAGTTTAATCATTTTCTGTTTACATATAATAAATTATAATATTTTTTTTAAAATTAATTTTTATATTTTTCATTTATATTTATTCTGTACTGTTTTTTCGGTTTTGATTCTTTCTTTTTTTTCTTTTGCTCTTGACTCTTTTGGTCTTTGGAGAGACACTGTTGACTCTCTTCCGTCTCTTTCTGTGCCCCCATTTGCCATCTCTTTCTGTGTCTCCGGTTGACTTGCCCTGCCGTCTCTTTCTGTCGCTGCTGCTTAATTGAGCATCAATTAAAAATGTCTCGCCTCATTAAATATACGTTTAAAGAAAATAAAAACAATGAAAGAAGATAAAAATGAAGCGAAACAAAGTGAAGCGACCAAAGAAAAGCAGATAAAGCACAGAAGCAGCAGCTCAGTGAAAATATTCGCAATGCCTGATGAGTGTTCGCTGTAAGCATTTATCAGTTTGCTGGTGATCATCAGTTTATCATCATCATTATAATCATCATCATGCGCCCCAAAAGCCCCCTTTGACCTCACCCATTTTTCGCCTTCTATGGCCTCTTATTTAAATATTAACTTACGCCCCACTCCCCAATGTAATTCTTACTTTAATGGCTGCTCCTTAAGTGCGAGTTGTGCATTTCGTCATGACTCATTTGCATATTTAAGTCTCGTTACTTGGGCGTGTGTGTGGGATTCTCCGGTTATGAATGCAGTTGTTTATTTACTTGTGGAGGGGTTCGCTTGTGAACTTGAAGCTGACTCTGAAAAAAGAGCTGAATAGTGTCGTTTGCAGCAAAGATATGTGTATTAAACAACACTATTAAATCCAGCATGAGTAAGTCGAAAGAAAATTGCATTAAGCTGAAGTTTATACTCTGAACTGAGACTCAACAATCAATACACATATTCTAACCACTTCCTAAAAGCCTCAATTAGTTTTGACCCATTTTGGGTTAAACCAACATTTACTGTTGAGCGTTTATCAACAATTTACATTTTCGCTTGAAAACTGCAAACGACCAATTTTAAATTGTCGATTGAGGCCTTTGCCTTTCAGCGCTGATTGACAGCGATCGTTTTGGGTTTTTGAATGACCTGCAACCTTTGGCCCACTTGGACTGTAATTAGATTAAAGACTCTTCGCTTCCCTCTCTCCTCTCCTTTCCTTTTTTCTTTTCCGGCTTTTCCGGTTGTGCACCCGCTGTCGCCACCGCCACTGCCGCCGCTCTTCCCATGACCAAATTAAAATAATTCCAGCGAACATAAATGCCAAGTCCTTGCCATATAAATCAAATCTTTTCCACTCCACCCCTTCTCCTCGTGCTGTTTGTAATTAAAAGATGCACAGCATCAGAAAGCAGCAGGGATTGCGGGTTAAGAGGAGGGTTAAGGGTGGAAGAGGAGGTGTCATTTCGGGGGTCTGTGTGTGTGCCCCACACACATGTTTGACACACATGTGGAAAGCTCGTAAAATGCAACGGAGGGCCAACGAAAAATGAAGGGCAAGAATATACCAGCTGGGAACACTGCAGTTCAGTGTAATTTAAAGCTGAAAATTATGTAGTGCAGTGTGGCTGAGATTTATTTGGTGTAGTTAGGTGTAATATAGTGCAATAATTACTTACGAACTTGCAAAAATATCCACAACTTGTTTTAGGGGGATTTAGCTTAAATTCAGAAAAAAAGTTTTGATAAAGAGTTTATATTAATATCAATTAAATAACTTTAAACGAGAATCAGGTGGCAGTGTAGCCAAATAGTGTATGAAAAATAAATTACAGGCGTGTGTGCCGGCACACAAAAGATAATAAAGTCAAGCTTTCGGGGGCAAAGGAGATGAGAAGGTGTGTGTGTTGGCCTTTTGCAAAATGCACATAGGTCAACCGAGTCGAGTCGAGTCTCGTCAGATATACCTGGCTGTATCGCATCGTGCTATCTTCCTTCATCTCAGTATTTCTGGGCATCTAAAGCGCATATCCCGACCTCAAAAAGCGAGGGAACAGGAATTGTATGCCCGCAGGCGTCCTCCTCCTCCTCCTCCACCTCCTCCACCTCCTTCCACCCAAAAATACTTGTGTGTGTGGGTATCAGTGTATGTGCAATGTGGCGCACTTCCTGGTTGGGCGCAGGTTGCTTTCCTGTCCTCCCATCCCACCCCCTTTTTCACCACCCATAAACCCCCCTAGTGTTGTGCCTGCTGCTACTGCTGCTTGTTAATGAAAAGAATGAAGGAAACCGACCAAGGAGAAAAATTCAACAGAGTATCTCACATGGTGTAAATGCTGTCTAGATAATCTAGAAAATTTAGCAACGATTGTTTTAAAAAAATTAGGAATAACCTTATATAAATCGTTTCTATTCGAGGGATCATGTTTTAAACAGTTTGTTTTAAAAGCAAATAATATATAAATAACTTGGAAAAATATATGCTGACTTAAGCTTAATGGGTAATAATTACTTTAAAATTAAAGATCAGTTTACGGTGTTATTCCTCATAGGTATTCCCCAATTCGATACAAAACCCAAGATAGAAGTTAAGCCAAAACAGCTGAGAGGGAATTTAGAGCTGAGTAGAACGCGGAAGCGTCAACATGTTCCCATCTCATCGCATCTCCTCATCTCAACTCATCTCATCTCATGGCTTCCCATCTCATCGCCTCAGATTGTTTGTTTGTTTGCCCAGGACGGAGCAGACGGAGCATTTTTCCAGCCATTTTCCCCCCATCCCAAAGTTTTTCATCATCTTTGCTGTTTGTTGGTTGGTTGCTGGCTGGCTAGCAACTATTTTGCAACAATTTTTTCCGCACTTTGCTTGTCAAATTATTTGTTGTTTCCACTCTATATTTTTTTATTCTTTGCTTTTAACTTGCTGTGCTGTGCCATTTTACGGAATGTGAACTGGGCTTCTTGCATCGTTTCTAAACCGTTTGCAAGTGTTTCGCGCCCATTTGGGAACGTGTTTTCTAGCCATTTGTGGCAAGAGCAATAGCACTAGCAAGAGCAAGAGCAAAAGTTTGTTTTCCCAACCCAACTCAACCCGCATCGCAGCATCTTCGCTTCTTCATCATCCTCCATCCTCCCCGGGAGTTAGTCTCTGTTTTTTATGCTGTTTGCTGTAGTAATTAAAATGCCAAATGTCCATAAATAGAACAACTAGAAATGAGAACGAGTAGGAACGGCAGATAGCCAGATACCGAAACCAAAACAGAAACAGAAATGGAAATGGAAAGGGGAAGTTAAGCAGGGGAACACAAAAAAAAAAACAGAAGCTGGGACTCAGATCTTTAATTGAGATCATAATTCATTGGAACTGCACTCGGACTCGCCGAGAAGATCCCTCAAAAACCCGAAACCAAAAAAGAGAACGCACATAAACATTTTGTCTGTTTCTGGGTTTTCAGCAGGAAGTTCGTATTTAAAATAAAAAAATACTAGAGACAGTCACGCACACAACACACCACAAAAAATCCGAGGAAAAAACGACGTCCAGAATTTACAGTCAATTAGCATAAAGACCTTTGACTTATTCATGGTGTCGAGGCCTACGCCCATTTTCCTGCTTTTCATTTCGTTTGCATTCGGCGATATCAATCTGAAAATCGGTGTTTGAAATGCTCACTTGTTAACGAAGCTATAACGAATGTTTTCTGGTAGTTTGCTTAGGCATTTACCATTTACCAACAAACAGAAAGAAGGTCAACAAACTTTGGAGCTGAAGAGTGTCGATGGCAGATAACATTAGTTGGAAAATCTAAAAAATAAACTAGGAAAATCCAGACACTATTTAAGTTGGTTTATAAATATGTTAAAAAGCTATGAATCTATGCTGGAGTTATGACATTTATATTTTAATATTTCTTTCATTCGATTGTTTTTTCATTATGTTCTCCCCCTTTTTTTTGTCGTCTTGCGTTGAGTGTGCTGGTGTTGTCGTTTTAACGCATTTAAAAGTCATTAGTCGCAGGCCTCCATCAGCATTTCTCAGCCATATCTGAAAAGGGGTTTTCCTTCCCTCTTATCTCTCTCTCAGTTCTCCTTCTCATTTTGCCTCTATTCCCTAGCTGATTCTCCGCTTCTGTTTTGGTTTGATCAGTTGGCCAAGTTGTGTGTGCCTGCTCCTCTGCTTCTCCTCTCTTGCCCCGGGGCTCTTTATCTATCATGCACTGTCATTAATTGTCGTTTAGTTTAGTCCTTGGTTTATGGCTTCCTCCACCCATCACCATCACCACCATCTCACCCACTCCCTGTCGGCGTAATTATGTCCATTAGCGTGCCGTGCCGCAGTTGCAGGCCAGAAGGCAGTTTCAGATTCTGAGCCCGTTCCAGAGTCCAGGCCATTTGGCTCAATTGTCTTGGCACGTTTCTGGTTTTCTCCCTTCGGACGCCTTGGAACTTCAAACAAATTTGTGCAACTCACGCAGCCACAAACACACATACTCACACACACACACACAACACGTCTAACACATCGACGGATGGTTTATACACAACAACAAATACAAAAATTAACAAGAAATACAGGGAAGGAAATATTACAAACAATATTTTGAATAAGATCAAAAAATATTTGATTGTTTCGGAAAAACTTGATTATTTCTCACAAAATAAGAGAGAAAGAAAAAAGCAGAACAAAAGCGCACGTACACTAAGAAATGTGGTTCTTTTTGTGCCCAGGTCAGACTTAAGATTTAAAAATACATGTACACGAGAAAAGATCAGTATTAAAATATTCTTTCAATAACCAAAAAATAAACCTGTATTACAGACTTCTTCAACCTTAAATATCCAAATGATTTTTTTTCTCTTGGTGTAGCCCTATTCATTCCTGTAACGAGTTGTGCAAGATTTATGTTTCTTTTTCACCCGTCTCCTTGTCGTCCTTTCCACATAAGTTTAAAAATAATTTCCCTTGTTTTTTGCATAACTTCTGCATAACGTCGGCCTATTTATATAAGCAACTCGAGCGAAAGGGCTGGAAAATGGGTGGAAAATTAAGGAGGAAAAACCAAAGCAAGCTAGAAGTTGAAAGCCCTTTTTTTTTAAGCTTAAAGCGATTTTACGGATAATCTTAAAACATTTGCTTAGTGCATTTCGTACAAAGTTAAACAATTTGCAGAACAGTGCTACAGCTTCTACATTTATATTTGTATCAATGTGAATAATTTTGTCATTATTGGTATATTTTTTTCTTACTGAAAGTGATACAATGAATTTGTTTTCAAACAGTCCTTTTCGACATATCACATTTCAAGGTTCTCCCAATTATTTTCATTGCAATTACATTTCCTTCACTAACAGTTCAAGATTTAATTAATACTGAACGAAATATATTTTCTAGAAACTTCTCTTTGACTTATTTAATGGTTTGGTTTCCTCCTTCCGCTGGCTGTGGTTCTCCTTTGCATGCCATTTAACATTCCGCAAAAGAAAGGCTCGAGGAAAGGGAAGAAAAATGGAAAATGGGGGGAAAAACTGGGGGAAATTCCCATGCACAAATATTGCCAAAATGCATTTCTTGCAGACGTTTGTTGCTTTGTCGCTTGCCTCGATTTTTATTCGATTTTATTTATTTATTTACTCCAGCCACCGATGTTGTTCCATGACTTTTTCCACCACTCCTAGCTGAATATCTGCATTTTGCTGGTTGTGTCTCCTTTGGCTTTTTCGTACACTCGAATTTAGCGGTAGATTTTCCAAGAAACAACCAGTTGCATTGGGGATTGGGGATGATTTCCCTGCTCTGAGGGTTTTGATAAATGAAATCTAGTGAAATTGACAAGTAAACGACCAAGTTAAGGATCTATTGTTTGTGGATACCAGATTTTGATATACTTGGTACTATGTGGTCACATAAAAATGCATTTCACATGAATATTTTTGATAATACACAATTCCTCTTATTTTTATTGCTGGCTTCCCCTTTTTGACTCCTCAAGGGCGCCACGTTTCCGTGTCATTTTCCGAACTGGAATACCCTTGTCAATCTTGTTTCCCCCACATTTCCAGCGTTCCCCGAATGTATCTTGTCTTGAATATCGAATGCAGATGGTCAATTTCTTTTAGGAGCTACAAATGTTTGGACAGCTTCCCCCCGAAATAATACAGAATATATATATATGTATGTAGCCCCCCTTTCATGTTTGTTTTGTCGCCTGTAGTCGACGTTTAATTGGGCAGATAACGCGACGAGTTCATCGTCGAGAGAACATTGTTATTGTTTATGTCACACATAACTGGGACACACAAACAACGACGACAGACAGACAGATGCGAAGAATGAGACAGATACCACAAAATACAGAATAAATGCCTCAACATTTGCCTAAATCATCTGTCTTGATGGCCCCATTGCAGCTGTGTGTTGTCTTGCCCTTTTGTGTGGCATCCACAATTGGCTCCATTTACAAGGGGGCACGTTCAAGTGACCCCGCTCCAAATCCCCCATCCATTTCCATTTCCATTTCCATACCCTCTCACACCTAATCCAAATGCTAAAACAATACCCGGGCTTAAGCCTAAATCCACAATTCCTAATTCCAGTTTCTTAAATTTTAATTGATTTTCTTTTGTTTTCTCGTTCTCGTTTCAGGTGAGTTTCCAAGAAGATAATTAATTCCAGCTTTGCATAGAGGTGGAAATCATCTCCTTAACGCAATCATGTGGTTGGTAAGCTGCTGAAAAGGAGTCGAAAATTTAGGGAAAATGATAAGTAGTTCCACTCGATTTAAAATCCCTTTATTGTATTTCAATTTGTGTTAAATCTAATAAATTAAATCTGTAAATTGGATGGGAAACAGAATATGTTTTAACCAATTTTCAGTTAAATGTTAAAGTCAATTTAGCATGCACAGGATATTTTATTTTATGTTGCGTACATTTTCTGTAACTTTCGTTGCATAATCCGTTTATATTTTTTGTAAACATTTTTATTTTAATTATTTTTCTTTTGTCTGATGATATTATTAACCTTTCACCTCCCTTTATTGGTGTTTACACTTGCATATATTTCCTTTTTCAACTTGAAACTTCAAGGGATATATCCAGTTTTATGCTCTCATCCAGATGAGCAGCCACAAAGTCAAATTCCTTCATTACGCTTCTGTTTCCCAGTTGTTTATTGCTCATCCTCGCTTTTGCTTTGTGTTTGTGCATGGCGCTTGTCGTTTTAATGCCCTTTTACAGGGTATATAAGATCGGAATTAAGAACTTAATGCAATGTAACATGGAAAAAAAACTGCATTTAAAAAATGTTTGAAATTAATTGGTAAAAAATAACAACTCAGAGAATGTTTATTACCAGATTTAGCACATGTTATAGGGTATTTTATTATCAGTTTCTATGGCTCTGTACTTTAACTTTTTTTATTTTGCGTGCATCATTTTTTTTCTCCGCTTTTGCAAACGCAGTTGAGAGTTCATTTGTTGTTGAAGGCTTTGGGCTTGAAGAGGAGCATTTGGAGTTGCCTCTGGCTTACACTGGAAACCATCCATCCCCCTTCCCTGATTATATTTTACTGCACTCGCACTCGCACTTGCAGTCAACTTCAACTCTTCGTCTCTGTTTGAATTTTTACTCCATTTCAGCACATGCACACACGTTCTTTATGGAGTTAAAAATGCATATAAATCGCATTTAAATTTTATGGTTGACACTTTGTGCCCTGGATTTTGTCTCATTTTTCTCTCTTTCACTCTCTCTTGCCGCTGCCGCCGGTCATAATTCACTTGAAAATATTTTCGTTTCTCTCTCTAGGCCAGGCAATTATTCCATTTTAATAAACCATAATTTATTTATTTTTTGGCTATTTTTAATTAAGTAATTGATAGATTCCACAAAGAAAGTCACACGGAAGGCAGGGCAGGGGGTGGGGTGGCCCAAAATCGATGGAATTTAATTAAATATTTACCGTTTTCTTGTTGTCCATAAACTTTTATGCAGTCGAAACGGAACGGAAAGGAAAAAGGGTTGCGAGGAGGTCACGGTGGAGACTTTCCTTTTATTTTTGGTGGTATCCTAGGCCCCAGAATTCGAAACGTCAAAATGTCAGCCTCGGGCACAAAATAATCTCTAGTCCTTGTTTAGCCTTAGCTTTTAACCACCCACATGGCCACCCACTCGCACCTGGCGCCCCTTTGTTTGCCGCTTAATAATCAAACACAATTTACACGCACACACCGAGAGAAAAAGGAAAAGGATGGGGATAGGTAAAAGGAGGAGGAATAGCTAGTTTGTCAGCCTTTTGTGTTGCCTACTTACAGGCGTTTACCCCACCCACCACCACCCACTCAAATCAGGACAAAAATGGATATAAGAAAAGCCAAGAGAGCAAGTCACAGGACAAAATCACAATCAGGCAGTCACGTTCGTGATTCGTGTAATCTACAAAAGTGAATCGGTTTACATGGAATAATTATTAACAGATTATGGCCTTTTATTCTCTCCTTTCGAGTGTTTCAGCTGTGTGTAATTGCCGTAAAAGCGATTTTATTTGATTAACTCTGCTGATAATTGAAATCTGGTCACAGTTTAATGAGGGCTTAGTACTACCTGGGTTTTGTTACACTTAATTCTTTGTTCTGTTGGGCATTATGAGATTATAACTTTGTGTCCAAGCGGTAATTGAGGTACGAAAAGAGTCCACAGAATATTTTAGGATTACCTAGTGGTATCCAATATGTGGGGTGTACAAAATATTACAAAAATCATTATATTTCAAAGATAAGACTTGGCTTATCCATTAGATCTCACAATTGTCCACTCAACTTTCAGTTAACTTTAATTTTCCACATAATTGTGAAACAATTGTTTACCCAAATTACAGACAAGTGGCAAGTCATTTCTCCTTTTCCCATTTACCATTTACCATTTGGAGCAGTCACAGTTTATTTGCCAACACTAATTATCCGCCACTAATTAGGTTTGGCTTCGGAGGCGATGGCAAAGGCGGAGGCGGAGGCGTGTGCTGCTCCTGGCGTAAACTAATTTTCAAAGTCAATGTCGCGACGTGGCCTCATGCACCACTTCCAACTTTTCCGCTTTTCCCGCTGGTTAACCCCTTTGCTCCACGCAACACAAGGCTTTTCCACTGCTTTGTTGGTTGGCCCATTACCCTGGAGTCCTGCGGAAAACTCGTGTTGGTGGGGAAAACTTCTGGCTCCATTGTGTGGGTGCTGTGGGTGCGTGAGAAGTTTTCATTATATATTCATACCTCATGCCCCGCACACACACTACACTATTGGAAACACATTCACACACAATTTGCTATTAGACGCTCGTTGAAAAGTTTTCGACTTTGGGTTCGCACAATTCAATCAACAACAACAACTGCAATCGCAACTTTAGCAGAAAAGAAATAGAGTGTGGGGTAAGTGGGCAAAAAAGGGGGGGAGGACATTAAAAAAATACAAAGGGGGAAAATATCCAAATGATATTATTGGGCACATAGTTAAAATATAATTTTAGGAGGTATTTAAAAAATTTTATTTTATAAAACTCGAAATAAGAAAAATCGGAAACAAATAACCCTTCACTTTCACTAAATATACCGAAAACAAGTGGTATTTTTCAACTATTTTATCAGCCTGTGAAACTTGATATTATTATTTTTAATAGTGTTTGTGAAAACATGAAAACTGAGATTTGTTCAAAGCACACAGGCACGATAATGGAGCCATAACAGAAACGTGTTGATTTGCTGAAATCATTTTCATTTTGATTTTCATTGCCTGGACAAAAGTTTCTCAATGCAGAAAGTCAATTGTTTTAGCTTCTGTGTTACTTTTGTTTTGTTTGCATCCTTTTGGATTTTCCACATCCCTGCAACGTGTCAATTTTTGCTGCCATGAATTCATTTCGTTTGCTGCAACCAAAAATCTTGAACAAATGTTGTTCAAAATTTATGTAGGCATAAATTTGAAATATTTGTTCTCTTTTTATTTATCTAATGAATGTTTTCTTCTAACATTTGCACAATGACTTCTGAATATCTAGAAAATTAAAGATTCTTACAACTTAAATATTTTTCCCATAATTTCCTAATGAAATGAAATGCAGCCTTTCGAGAGGACATTTAAGGACATTTTCGCTTGCTTTTTCGCAGTTCGCAGTTCTGTGAAATAGTTGCTAGTTGAGCTGGCCGAAGGTAGAAATCAAAAATGAAAATATGCAATTGTGCTGCCCTTTCGCATGGCAGGGTTGGGATGCAGGATTTGGAATTCTGCATCGGAAATAATTGGGGGCTTTTGCTGAAGGAGGCGGAGGCGGAAGAAAGGACATGTAAAGGCGATTTGATTAGCTTTGTCAAATTGCCAGCAACCGAATTTCACATAACCTGCTCCCTTGTCCAATGGCAGCCACGCCTCCTGGCCAAATTGTACATTGTGCAGTATTTTGGGCCAAATATTCAGAGGCCTCAGTCGAAAGGGAAACATAGTGCAAATACTTTCGTGAATTTGAGTCAATCAAAAATCTGTCTTTGACAAAAGTTTTCCTAAATTGAAATTTAAACCCTCCTCTACATTCTGTGAATCATATTCCTTACCCTTGTTAACAATACTCTTGGCTTTTTTCTCTAATCAACAACGATAAATACAAAGCAGCAGGAGCGCAATTCTATGAAATTCTGTGATTCATGAATCATCATAAGCGAGTGAGTAACTGAATGAATGGAAAGCATAGAAAGACGTGCTGCTTGCAACTGTATATCTAGTTTTGCAATCACTTTTTTATTTTTATATTTTATTATTTTTCCTTTTTATGGTACTCGACTTTTGTCTCTTGGCTTTAATCATTCAATTGGCAGCTGTTGTTATTTTTTCCCTGCTGGTTATTCTTTTTATCATCTCGCGCATTAATCATACTAGCAGTTGCTTTTGTTAGTCACGTTGCCAAAGTGAGGGTGGAGATAATTGGATGTAACTGTGATGGGAGAAAGTGAACAACATTTTCTCAAAGGCAAAAACTTATTTTGCAAATAAATTGAGAAGGCAGAAAAAGGAGTCTTTGATGCCTCCTATTTTTTTTCTATCATTTAGAATGTATATTTTTACAATTTGTTACTGATCCTCATCTGCCGAGACGAGATTTCAACCAAGCGAAATTAAATGATTTCCCTTCTTGAGGTCTTTTTCTCCAATTTAATTAGATAACATGTATCGGAACATCTACACTCGCCCTTCTTAAGTCCTTCCCTCTTTCCGCTGTAATTCTCCTCAATCTCTGTGACCCCAGACGTTTCATTTTGTGCGTTAATTAAAATTAAGAAAGAAATAATAAAAAATAGAACAGACTGGAAAATGCAGCTGGAGCTCCTTATCGTTGGTTGCTACGAAAAGGGAAATGTATATTCTGGAAAGGGCCAAAGGGGGGATAAGTGGAAATAAAACTTCTTATTCTTGGCTGCTGTCTGACAGGCGATAACAACACAAGTTGACTGCACTTTTTTTCTTATATATATGGTTGTTTTTTTTTTTTTTTTTTTTTGAGTGTCTGAGTTTTTTTAGGGGGAGCAGGGGGTACGGAAAAGGGAGGTTTGGACTGCACTTATTTAGAAATTATGCGCAACTTAGCCCTGTGTATTTGTGTGTTTCTTTCTTCGCCTCTTTCATTTTGTTTCCACTTGAATCGGAGCTCTTCCATGGATGCAGCAGCTCCTTTCGCTTCTTGTTGTCAACAACTTGTTCTTCGCCGGCAAAAGTTTTGGAGTCATGTCTCAAACCAAACAATAACCTATCACACAGAAACTTTTTAAAAAGCGATTCAGTATTTAACAAACAAGATCGATGTCCTTGAAAGGATTTTTATTTTTATACCACTTTAAGGAGTATTTGATTCAATGGGTTTTTTTTGTTTTAATTATTCAAATAATTTTTAACTATTTATAATTCAATTTTGTTTTCAAAGTAAACCCTCAAGAAAATTCTGCAATATTGTTCTCCGTGTGTACCCCCTTTTTTTTTTGACCGTTTTTCCTGCATTATCCTAAGAAAAGTAGCATCATCAGACAAAGACAAGTAAATCCCTCTACAAGAAGTCGCGAAGATTTCAGTTTTGTCTAACTTTGGTTTCTGCTGCGGGCCAATAAGAAATTCTACCAAGGAACATGGTGCAAGCGGGGGAACTAGGGGTACAAAAAGGGGAGTACTACGAGTACGAATTCGAGTACGAGGAGTTTGAAAGGGGGGCTAATACAGAAAGCGAGCCTTGGATGCCTTGCGACTGATTGAATTGCCTGATTGCTCTGATTGCCGCCGCCAGACGTCATCAACATCATCAATTCAGCAGACAGAGAACAGGGGCGTAGGAAAAGTGGTGGAAGTGGAGGAGCAAGAGCAACAGAAGTTGGGGCTGAACTAAGTGGATGAGTAGCTGAAGCACTTACAGATAGAGATGATATCGTGATGGCAGCAAATTGATAATTTAAATAGGCCATAAACTTTATTCAAACTATCTCTAATTTAATTAATTTATAAAATGTAATCTAAGTGTGATCTAAGATCAGCTGGTATCGATATATTTCACTAAATAAATAACCTTATATCTATGTTAATTAGATTTTAAATTCAAATATGCAATAGCTTAATGCAAATAATATCTTATCGGTAGTCCACATATCTTATCTTAGGGATACCATCTCTATCGAAGGGGCTGCGCCACAAGTTAATCTCTGAACATTTTGAGAACAAGACTTGTGCCCCACTTTAGTGTTGGTTTGCTTTCGGTTTACTTTTGTTATCTGCGGCACAGCGATAAATGTGAAATGTAAACAATTCTCACTCCCTGATTCCGCATGATTTTTATGGCTTTTGAGCATTGCCAGAGATTTTCGATAGCAAACTCTGACTCAAAATGGTTTTGATAACGTTTTGAATGATATTTCAATTGGTTTTATTTTTAATTTCTGTTTCTGATGCAGTCATCGATGATGAATGCTATGGGGGAATTATTGTTTGAGTGATGTATTAACGTGTAATCTTATCTTGCGCCACGCTTGGCAACAAATGGAAGTTCTGTTAGTTAAAAACTTTTAGTAAACATAAGTCATTAACCGATGTATGATTTTTACCATTTCACTTTTGAAAGGTCTTTAATAATCGATATTGAAACAAAAATGATCGATTGTTGAAGCTCTTGCAACATCTGTCGTTTGGCTTTATACGTTTTAAACACTCCCTGTTTAATTGCACTGAAGTGGAACCAACCAACCCCTGATCCACCCTAACTTTTGGCTTCCTGTTTTCACCAAGTACACCTATCTATATGGTACCAGGTACCCCCCGTCCTCCTCTTCTTCTTGGTCATTCTTCGTCGCCCAAAGCTGCTCAACTGAAATATGAAAATTTAAATTAACAAATAAACGAAATTGAGTTAACTTCCGTTGCAGCTTTTCGCTTTCTTTGGGGTGTGGTTGTTTTTATTTTCAGTTATTTATTTTTTATGGCATGTTGTTGTTGTTGTAGCTGTTGCAATTCTAGAGCAACAACAACAGCAGCAGCAGCAGCAGCAACAGCAGCAGCAATTTGGGTTAAAATGATTGGCGAGCGGGTTAACAAAGCAAAAGGCAAAGCAAAAGAGGCCTGAAAAGGAAAGAGTCAATGGCGCAGCAACAAAAGAAGCGAATAAAAGAGCAAAACAAAGAGCCAAATTGAACAAAATGCAGTTCACTGCATTTGTTAACCCCCTTTTTACCCCATATGTGTGTGAGTCTGTGTGTGTGTGTGTTGCAGCCACATTTCATTTTTTTTCATATACTATATATTGTTTTTGTTCGTGTTATCGACACTTGGCGATTTGTTGCAGCGTCCACTCTTGGCTTTTTCACCGCCTTTTTTTGTGTGTGAGAGTGTGTTCTACTTTTCTGCGTTGAGAGCGCAGGCTGATACCCTGGAAAATGTGTCTCAAAAGTGCGTGAGAGTTAGGGGTATAATAGACCATCTTGGAGGTGCGAAGATATCTCTAGGGTTTCGATATATAGATCAACCAAAATCAGTATGAGATTATCTTTTTAGCTAAGATCAGACTTAAATCTTTAAGATCCTTATATTTAATAATGATTTAAAAAAAGAGTTATAAACTATATTCCCTTATTTTTATCTTACGAATGTATTTAAAACATTCATTAAAGATTAAATATATCTATTTAAATATGGAGACTTTATTAATCTTTGAGTGATTTGTGACTTCTTATCTAGGCAGACACCTAGAATGACCTTTTAAACCAACAACGTTTGGGAGGTTCCCCAAGAATTTTTTGTTGATGGATTGATTGATTGATTGATGTATTGCATAAGTTTTCCAGGTCCTCTTGCAGTCCAACTCGATGCTTTTTCCCTTTTTTGGTGCAGCCACTTGGCTGTTTTCTTCTCCTTAGCCAATTTTTGTGTCTCTGTTGTTAACGGCAGCACATGTCGAAACGAAACTGACCCAAAAGGAAGGTGGGAGAAGGGGGGAGGGGGAACTTCTCAGGCTCAGACTCAGTCACAGTCACAGTCGGCCAAAAGCCAACAGCCAACAGCCAAAAGCAGCATGCAAAAAGGCGGAAATAAGCCACTCGAAGTGACCTCAAAAGCGGAGCCAGTTGCACACCGCCAGGGGTGTGGCAAGGGGGGGTCAAAGTGGTAAGGGGGAATCAGCAGCAGCAGCAGCAGCACATGTGAGTAATCGTGCGCGCCACTTGCCACTACCACTGCCACTGCCACACTGGCCAACAAAAGTCTCCAACCTCTTTGGCCTTAACTCGCTTGCAATTTTCCAGCCTTCCCTCCCCCTTGGGTTTTCCCTCCTCCCCAACCCCTTGTGGGCACACCTGAGCTGCTAAGCTGCTGCAGTTTCTGCTGCTGCAGCCAAAAGCCAAAAGACGAAATACTGAAGTCCAGTTGGGTCTCTTTCCTTTTGAGTTTCCCTTGATTCTTTCTGCTTTATGGAATATATATATATAACATATATATATGTTATATACTCGTAGAATGCCTGAAATATTTCACCAGCAGCAGCAAAAGCAGCGCAGCAGTGGCAGCAGCTCCAACAAAAGGTTAACACTTTGACGGCTGAAAAACCTGATTTACTTGTTCTCTCCCATGTCTCTCGACTCCACTCCTTTTGTTTCTCGTTCTTTTGAGGCGTTTTGCTTACTTCTCCACTGAGCTGTTGAGTGACCTGCAGCCATTGAGTTGAGTTTTCCATCGGTTAGTTAAGGTTGCGCATTAGCCAACTCCATTTTCCCCCCAGTCTATTTTTTCTCCTCGCTTAGAACTGCATTTTATTTGTATCTTTGGATGCACACACAAAAATAAGATCAGAAATTGGCAATTCCTTTCGATATTTTAATACCCCAATTTAAATGTTTAAAACTTAAAAAAAATCATATCCATTCCACAAGTTATTTCTCTCTGTGGAAGTCTGTTGCTGCTGCTGCATTTTGTGGCATCTCCTCCCGATCCCAAATAGAGAAATAAACAAAAACATTTTTAGACGATTTCATCATCATCAGCAGAAGGCTGCAAGAATTCGAAGAGGCAAAAGTTGAGGAAAAAAAAAAACTAAGAAGATGCCGCCACAGCTTGAACAACTAACGGATGCAAGATGCAACACCTCCCCCTTAAACTTCATAGATAGCCATAGTCCCTCCTCTCTTAGCCCCCCTCCAACTTACTTGCCTTTTCTATAATGAAAACAGCAAAATTGTTTATAAATCCAGAGCAATTGCAATTTGGTTTGATGACGATTAAACGGGCGGAGGGGCAAAAGACGAAGGCAAACGATGCGTTTTGTAAATTGGGTTAATGCGAGCATAACGATTTGAAATCCATTGGGTGTGCTTGCGAAAACTTTGGAAATTTCGCACAGCTAAGTGATTGGAAAAATTTGAAATGGTAAAGATAATGTGAAACGGTAAACGGTAATGGTTGAAAACTGTCTAAAGATGGGTTTTTAAATCCCTTTTCAATTCTATTTAATTAGCAAAGTGTTTAAAAGTCAATATATTTATATAAAAGTTACATTAAAAATTGGCCCATCTCAAATCAAAATCAAAATTAATTACCTTAATGAATGTTTGCCAAACATTGAGGACCCCAAAACCAAACTAGACATTTCCCCGAGATTTTGATGGGTAAAAAGATATGGGGGAGGAGATGGGTGGATGATGTTAATAGGGGCATGGAGGTTTTTGTAAAAATAAATTGCTTTGCTCAATTAGCGGTTTTCGCTCTCGGCTTCGTCGATGACCCCACTTTTGCCCATTTCTGCACCCAGTTTTCTCCCTCTTGACCATTATTGCATTTCTCAATTGCCTCGAGGACTCGAGAGACTCTTCAAGCTAAATTCTTTTCAATTTGGGGCCCATCTATTTTCCTGGGGGGTTTGGGGGTGGTGCTTCTCCTTCAGATTAATGGAGATGGGATATATGTATGCTTCAATCTGTTTGATTGGCCAGGTGACCCCTAACCTCTTGCCCCCCTTTTAATTTTGGCTTCCGTCTTGGAAATCTGAGTCGAACGAGCGTCTCAAATTGTGAGAGTTAATCGAGCTCTAAATTGTCAGTCAGCCAGCAGCTGGCGGCTGTTCCCCCCGCCTGGATACTGCTGGATTGCTGGATGGGATGCCCCAGTGAGTGTTACGCTTCAGCGGTGGCAACAAAACCTAATTATAATAATCAGCCAACGGGAGAGGGAACACAACTTACATATGGAAGGGTACACACAGCATTGACAGAGTGGTGCGGAGGATAAAATAATGAGGGTATGGGGTTACATTTCATCCGAGTGTGCATTACCACACCGCACAAAGGTTCTTGTTCAGCGATGGGACTATCTATCAGTTTGTTTTTCAATATTAAATATTTAAAGACTAATTAAAAGAGCACACTTTTATTTAATTTATAAAAATACTTATGATTAAGATATAATATCGTTGATACATTTATTGGATCTTTTAATGCAATATTGCAGTGGGATATCTAAAACAATCGTATCACGCCACCATACCCAATATTTCGCTGCTCCTTCTGCTCTGGTGGTATTGTTTCAATGTCAGGTTATCATCTCGCTCCCTGCTTCCCGCGGAAGTTCCTCCACTTGGGAGAGTGCGTGTTTGAAGTGCCAGACACTCTCAAGTGCTGAATGGGGAGGGGGGCACCAGTCAGGGGCGTAGTGGGAGAAGGGGATGCGAAGTGGAGCTGCACGCTCCTCAGACACGGATGTTCGTTCGTTCGTTCGGCTCCTCTTTTCCCTTTAACCCTTCTCCTGTTGCAGCTGCAGCTGCAGCAGAAGCAGAAGCAGAAGCTTCAGCTGTCGCTGACAGTGGCAAGGAAATGCGCTAATTATGTTATTCTTGCCACTGTCATTGTTGTTGTTCGGGCGAACTTCCCCCCCTTTTTTGTGGCCCCTTTTGCAGCTGAACTGCGACCTTGATTGCAACAGCGGAAGGAAAAGGAGCACGGCAGAACAATGAGCAAAGTTTTGAGGTTATAAAAATGTCAACAGGAAGAGAGCAGCAAGTGCAACAAAATGAGGAACAAAAATTCCCCTGATTATTACTGCTGGAAAATTTTGTGGGGGTTCAAAAAAAAGCCACTAGTTAACAATAAGCTGACGTAGAAAAAGGTGAAGTTTTAAGAACATGCGAATTTGTGCTTTCATTTTATGGAAATTAAAATTAGCTCTAAAGTGCAGAAAATTTTTTTTATTTCAACAACCAAAATTCAAGGTTCGACAAATTTACAATTTATAAAAAAATATCAATGGGCAATAAAAGTCTAAAAAAAGCAACATCTAAGCCAAAAACAAATGGAAAAATCTTCTTAAAATTTGCTACAATATAATTGCGTTTTCATTAGTTTTCAATTTGTCTTGCCTAAAACCCAACTAATTTGACTTTTTGTCTGCTTGTTAGGGGCATATAAAAAAAAAAGTAAACATGGAAGCCAACAATAAAAGGGCCAGAAATATCAGACAGAGGGCACAAAAAAAAAAAAAAGAACAAGCAGACAACAAGCGGCAATAAAGAAACAAAAAATACTTTATATGTAACATATAATTCCGAGAAGCTACCAACCCAAACTGAACTACTTAAAGTACAAATACGGCAAGATGTGGAGGATCTAAGGAGGAGAGGCCAGACCAGAGACACCTTCCCCCCTTTTTCACGTTGCCAAGTTGTCGTGTCCAAGTTGGTAACTCCCAATAAGATGGCGAAGGTTGCTCCATGCTCCTCCATGTGTTGCCAGCCAAGAAACACTGACAGCTTTGAGAGGTTGTCTGGGATCTGGGAAAGAAAAAGGCAGGGAAACTACATAAATAATAGGGACAACAAGTGAGGAGAACACAAGGCAAGGAAGGGAAACAACAACGACGAACAGACAATGACAATTGCTGGAAAATCATATTAAAATAAAAGCGCAATAAACAACACACAAGAATTCATTCGTTGGGTGGAAAACAGGAGCATTTCTTCGAAATTTCTCACCCACTGTGGAATCCTGGGCGACCCGACGGTTGGGTTTATTAAGTCGCATTAAAATACTCATAAATTACTTAAGATTTACCCGGATGAGTTGGAATAACGACGGGCATTAAACGTGACCGCAGGGTATAAAAATTGTATTAAGTGTAAAAAATCTGAAATTTCGGGTATATTAATACACATTTTTATTTGCGATACTCGAAGAGTAAGCAAATACTGTAAACGATCAAATGTCTGTCTGTCCGTCCGTCCGTCCGTCCGTCCGTCCGTCCGTCCGTCCGTCTGTCCGCACAAACATCGAGATCTCGGGAACTATAAGAGCTAGAACCACCAAATTTTGCACACAGACTTCTATAAGCAAGGCGCAGATCAAGTTTGTTTCAAAACTTGACCCGCCCACAAACCGCGAAAATCTGTGGCGCCCTCATTTTTTATGCAATCGTTACGGTTTAAAAAGAAATATAATGATATGTGCACTGTCTTACTACATTCCGAACCATTTTGTGCTCTAATAAATAATAACGAAGTTATAGAACATTTTGCTATGCCTTATACAAATGTAGTTAATGTACATAGCCCCATAGGTGGCGACTCTATCGTTTTTTTTCGTTTTGTTTTTTTAAAGAGGGAAAATGAGTATCGCAAATCTTATAGTCGGGAAACCCGACTATAGCGTTCTTTCTTGTTTTTTCTGGAAATGCTGTTATTATCAAATTTAGGATGCCTGCAAAATAAGCCCAACAAATTAAAAACCAAATTTAAAGCCAAAAATCATTTTATAAATTATTTTATATAGATAGAGGTTACAACCAATTATTATTTTTTTAAGCCCATTTAAATTTGAAGTTGGTCTTTGCATTTTTCAAAGTAGCTCAAATTAGTGTGAAACCAACAAAAAGAAGCTTCCCACTGCAATTTGAAGATACGATCCAAATACAGAGTGTGTCCTTCATGCTCAAATGATTTCCGTTGTTGCCTCCGCTGCTTGCCGCTTTTCTTTAGCGGATTTTCTGTGCTGTTCCACATATTTTCCTTTATATTCCTCGCAGCGGCAGCGGCAGCAGCAGCAGATTCAGGTGCATTGTGTTGCCACTGCCACCGTGGCTCTCATAATGAGCCCGAGAGTGAGAGTCTTGGCCAGGTAAAAATAAGAATGAAAAAAAAAATATAAAAATGGGAAAAAATAGGAGAAGCAGCTGATAAAGCAGCTTGACAGCGAAGGAGGAGGAGGAGGCAGCTAAGCAGGCGAATGGCCGTGCTAAAGTCTACTAAAGGAAAATTGCATGCCATCCAATTTTTCGTGGTGAACACACACACACAAAAATAGGAAAAAAAACACCCGCGAGAAACGGGTTTTTCCGAGTGAACTCTCTTCCTAAAAAATGAGAAACTGGTTCGGTGCTCTGTTAATATAATGTGGCAGCAAAATAAAATGCACCGGCAGCTTGGGAAAGTTTACTTTTGTTTTAATTGCATCTAACAAGTGATTATCGCTTGTATGCAAATCTCTGGAAGTAAGGAGAAACCATAATACACTATAGTTGCTAAAAGAATATGATATATTCACATAACATACAGCATACACATCTCGGTCGTGCGAATAACCAGCAAATGGGAAAACAATAATTACCTGGTTGTGTGCAATTAAAAACGGTAAAACACAATTTGTTTTCCCAATTTGAAAAGGCCGGCCAAATAGATTTTCTAAATACGTGAAAAATTATTTTCAGCTCGTTAGCACACTTGAATGCAATTATCCGAGTAAATTAATTTCATGAACAGAACTGGTATTAATGAAAATCGATGCAAATTGGAAATCTAAAAGCATTCAATTAGTCATACTTAATATCGGTGCAGTGTGCAATTTGTGCTACCGCCAAGTTTGTAAATTTTAAACTGTACCAAGTACCCTTCAATTTCAAGTTAAAATATTTATTTAAAGTGATGTAATTACCTAATGGTAATGGCACATTAATCCTTCTCAATATCGCTACAGAAATATTAAATTATTTTATTTAAAGCTCTGTTGTCCAGTCCAGTTTCCTTATAAATGTATAAAATATTCTGTGCTAAATTTAAAAAAGTTGTTAACAAAAAAATAAGTCACCGAAGTGTCTAAATCCATTATGAATCGAGACAGCAAACAAACATCTTTCGTGGGTTATTTTTATCGCAGGTTTCAGTTACAGCTACAGCACAAAAACGACGACAAAATAGAATGCCAATGGCCATTTGCCTCTTGGTCAGCAACAATGTCAGCGCAAAAAATATTTTTACAACTGCCTCTGACCCCTGAAATCCCTTCAGCTCATTCCCTAGCCCCCTGCCCATGTCCATGTCCAACGGCAAACTAAATGATTTCCAGCAGCCGCCAAGGGCCAAAAAAAAAAAAAGGAAATAGGAAACACAAAAAGTTTTAAAAAAGAACGAAAACAACGTGAAAATCAATAAACTCTGAACTTAAGTTTTTTGAACTTTCTTGTTCGAGTTGTCGGGCAATTCATTGTCATACTCGTACATACATATATGCTCAACAATGGAGATGTATGGGAAGATGCTGTAGGTTTGGGGTACATCCGATCTTTCAATCGGTTTATACTTATTTAGAGGGTTTTTTTTTTTATATTCCTGCTATAATTATTTATAAAGCATTACATCTTTTGTCTTATCGAAGAAAAAAAAACTTAAATTACTTGATAATTGTTTTCTAGCACTAGAAATAGGAATTATATACCAGTTTTTTTAACTACCCTTCTTATAATTTTATGTTTAAAACGTTTGTACCTTAATTTATACAAATGTTTAAATTTATAAATGAAAAAAAAAAAAAAAAAAAATTGAAAGTACATTTTTACAAGGGAGCTAAAAAATGCTTTCAGTTAATTCGGTTTCGACTTGTCGAGAGAAGCTTTTGGCAGTCGAAAGTCTCGGCCTACATGCATATACATATATATGCGCAGCTAACTTCCCTCCCTTCCGCCCCCTCACTTTTCCTGCACCCCCACTCCCCTTAGTTTTTCCTGCCGTTGAGTGCCAAGAATTTTCCGAAATGTCATTTTAATAGTCTTGCTACCACTCTTTTTGCCTCTGTTGTAGTCTAGTCTCAGTTTGGCCATTTGTCGCAATCCAAAACTTTTGCGGGGTTTGAATAAGCCTCTTCAGTGTAAGCCACCCCCATCCCCACGCCCCTGGTGATTTTCAAGTTGATCGTCTTTGGGCGCTGGCTTCATTGATTCTAAAATGGGTTTTTCCTGTACTTCGGCCCCCCCGACAATAGTTCAAAGTCAGTTGAGCCGAGGAATTAGTGTTTGAATAATGTCTTAATTCCCCAGGACTCCTTAACCCCTTAACCCCTGTTTCTGGCCACACTTTTAACCCCTTCCCTGATAATACGTGCTTTTGGCCACACTTTTAACCCCTTCTCCGATAAAACGTGCGTAAACGCAGCCGCAGCAGCTTAAAAGTGAAAATCACGGATGGATGGCATTTAAGGAATGGAATCAACAATTGGGATTGGGGTTTGCAGGGAGAAACGAAAAGAGAAAGGGGCTAAAACAAAACACAACAGGACAAGTGATAAGTGCAATTTCTCACGTGACACGAAACGACAGAGAAGGACGGCAGCACGACGGTGCGAAAGAGAGAGGGCAACGCGGATTAGGCGACGGACCAGCGACAGCAATGAAATTTATGAGACGTGTCAACGACGGCTGCTGGCCAGGAAAACTGCGGGGTGTTTCGGAAAAATACGGGGAAAATGCTGGGTTTTAACCCAGGAAAGGAGGAGGAGAAGATAAAACTATCGCGTGAAATAGGGAACTATGTGTGGGGTGTTTGGGGTAACTCCATTTGATAAACGACAAAACGTCAGCTGGTCAAGAAAAAAAAAAAAAACAGAACAAAATGTAATGAAAACGGGATGACAGTTGTTTCTTTGTTTTTAAATACCAATGAAATGGTATATACTTAATGTATGTACAGAAATGCGGTACTATAACACCTTCGAAATGGTTAAAAATAATTAATGTTGCAGCACATTGACTTTCATAACTTTAGCTTTGGATTTACTTTTGTTAAAAGAACCAAACAAATCGTCTATCCTTCTCACTCTCGCCCACAAGCAGCACGCTTTAAGGTAATTTAAGGCGTCACATGTGGTTTTAGCCGGGTGAAAATGAAAAGAGAGATCGTGAGAGGAGTTTTCCCTACCGGGCACATTCAAACATTTTTTTTTTTTTTGTATAAATTATTCGCTTCTTGACTCGGAAAATCTTTCACAACCCCAGAGGGAAAAAGCAACCGCACCCTGTACTTCATTTGAAGTCTATAATTACTGAACATTTTCTTTCCCCTCCTCTTCAACTATTTCGGGGTGAACGTTTTTATTATTATTGAAAATTTGCTGCCCATTTATCTTTGGTTCCTTAATCTCTCCCCCTCTTGTGTCCCATTGTTATTTTCTATATTTGAAGGCAACTTGAATGAGATCATTAACATGCATGTGCCGCATATATATTTATAGGGGCGGTACGGAAAAACTTTTCCCAAAAAAAGAAGAAACAGAACTAAATATTTGAAAAATGCAAAAAAGGGGGAAATAAAACTATTAAATTTCTAATTTAAAGAAATAAATTGTATGAATTAAATGTAATTAGTTTTGGAACAACTAACACATTTCTTCTTCAAGGCAAACATTTTCCCTCACGAAACTTAAATCTCGGAAAGACGCCAAAAGTTTGAGGAAAATGTTAGCCAAAAGTTCCCACCTAGCATAATTTATTTACACTTGTAAGTTTACCATTCTGGAAACTATTTCTCTTGGCCGGAAAACAACGTATACGATATATAAGTATGTGGGTTAAAAAGTGTCAGAAGAAAAGTGGCAGGGGAAAAGCTAACCTAACCCAAAGAAATCAAGTTGAATTGTTTGTGCGGGTTAAAGTTTGATTGATGTGCCGTGTCCCGCGTGCAGACAACATGAAAATTAGTTGAGAGACTCTCGAAAGTTGGAATACCAAATGGAAAATGGAATGGGGAATCGGGAATGGGGAATGAGGGGGATTCAGATACTATATTCCCCGGGACATATAGTGCGGCCGGCAGTTGGAATGTTATGATTGACGGTTAGGCAAACGAGCTGAGCTGGGCATTCTGGAAACGCTTTAAAACACAAGAGCCAACGAAAAATGAGAAAAACAGAAACAAACTGCCATGTAACTTGATCTATGGGCTGGGTGTGAGTAATCAATGTTTCACATTGGGATGGGATAATTCTAGCGAAAGGAACATTTTTCAAGTGGAAGTGGGTGACTAGCAACAGCTTGGTTTGAGGTTTTGCCTTCTGGGAAATTCATGAAAATTAGGTTTTTTATTTAGGCTGGATATTCAAACTTTTGCAAAATGAAGAACACTTTAGCAGAAACTCAAAAAATCAAAGAATTTCCACATTAAGCTCTCCCTTTGCCTTCATTTAAATTTAAATCTTATGAAAACATCTTGCAAAAGCCCAGCACAAAAGCCTGTGAATGTGTGGAGATATCAACAGGATCTTGGGACATTAAAAATCACTTCCCTCCAGAAAACCTTTTGGTATCTGCTGCAGCTACAGCACATCTTTAGTTCATCCCTCATCCAACGAGGATATCAGATTCAAGTGTGGTGTGTGTGTGTGTGTGTTTTAGGGCCTTTTCCTCCACTGGAGACTGGAGACTGGTAACTGGTGACCTGACCCCTGGACCACCCAGAAACACGCCCACTTAAACCCGATTGCCATCGCCAACATTAGCACCATGTGGCCATGTGTGTGTTTTATCATTAACTTGAGTTGCCGCATGAGGAAGTTACTTTACTCTACTTTACTTGGGTGTCCTGAGAGAGATTCCTGGCCCTGTTTGTGTGTTTAGCATCATTGGGCAAACAAATGCAGCACAGCAACAAACGGCGAGGCTGCTGCGGGTTGCTCTAGTGGCTGCAATTGCTGCATGCAGCAGCAGCAGGCCGCATGTGTTGCATGTTGCACGTTGCTGGTGGCTGGTGGCTGGTGGCTGGGAGTGAGGCACTGACACAGTTTCCTGTCTGTCGGCCTGCAGCACTTGAGTGCGTGTTGCAAATTGAGCGCATCACTAAAAACAGCAGATGAGACAGACAGAAAAAAAAAACATTTGATGTATGTTATTTTCGAATTTGCAGATTCAATTTATTTAAAATAAATTTATTCAAAACCTTTGTTAGAATCAAAAACTCTTTGTCATTTGATTTATTGTTTATACAATGTTTTGGAATATAACATAACATTTACATTTGATACAAAAATGGTTTCGTTGCCAAAATAAGTGTCATCTTAACGCTACTAGTATGGGACTTATAAGTTAGTATTTATTTCTTAAATCTTTTGAAATCTTTTTCTTTTCTGTGCACATTTGGTTTTAGGCATCCTAGGGAGGCAGAGCAGGATGAATTGGTATACAAGAAGCATCAGCAGTAAGAAGCTTGTCCGAGTGCCACAGCATATCAAATGTCCAATATGGGGAAGCCATGCAAAATGGAATTCGCGGTGGGCTGCGCATGCGCAGAAAACCACAAAAGCCAAGGGAAGGGAAAAGGGGAAGCCAGCCCTCCTGACCAAAGCAAAGCAAACCCAAGAGCTGCAAGAGCGTGCCAGAGACAGCCACGTGGAGATTCCACAGCCACTGCACTGCCACTGCCAATGCACCTCTCACCTGCTCACCTCCTCCACATCCCCTCCATTGCCACATTCCATATCCAACCCCTCCCCCCCCCCCTCGATGATGGCAATTTAACGCCTGCTTTGTTTGATGGCAGGACAACTGGCAGTGGGCCACCTGCCAGAAAAGCACAGAGAGAAAGTTGTTTAAAGTCCGCAGACTTAAGATTTAAAACTATATGGATTATAACAGGAATAGTAATCTTTTCATACAAACCATTATTAAGGCCTTTCATTTATTATTTTTACTGAAATTTCCAGTTCTATAACCTTTAAAATTGATTATTAAATCTGTCTATAAAGCTAGGATGGTAGTTTGTTTTTAATATTAGAAATAGCCAAGGGTCTAACATAGTTTTGCATACTTTTTGGCCGTCTAAACAAAAGGTTTAAATAGCTGATCTATTGACTTTGATAAAAGCTGCTCTATTGCTTAGTATTTTCGCATTAAGGACACTTATTTTGGCTCAGTGCCTTGGAGACCCATTGGTCGTCATGTCAACGCCTCTGGGCAGCGGTCGCCTGTGGCAAAGCGTCATTGACTCGGGCTGAAACCAAACAAGGGCTCAACAACTAGAACAACTAGGCAACGGGCAATGGCCAACAGTCAACAGTCAACAGCAAAGTGGCAGCACAACACACACAACACACACCAACCAGCACCCACTTACCAAACGCAGTGGCAGTGGCACAGTGCTGCCTTTAGTGAGGCGTGCCCTCATCATCACTTCATCACTCACCCAAAACCCTACAGCCATCACCCATCATCATCGTCACCATAGCCTCCTCCATGGAAATCGACATTATTCGCACGTTGGACACACAACAAAGCCAAGATCAACAACCGTTTGGGCAGAAAATGTTGCAGTTGACCATTTGATTGCGTCCTTAGCGGTTTCAAGATGGTTTTCTTAGTGTTGTGGCCTTTGATTAGAAGTACAGTTGAGCTTATAAGCAGATGCATATTTTTACTGTACTCGCTCTGTTTTGATTTACTAGTTAGCTGCGACAAAAATTCCTAGATAACAAAGTTTAATTGCCAAGAATTCGCACAAACATTTTAGTACATTTTTAGTTCTTTTAGATACTTAGTTTTGCGTGCAAATCATATTAAAAAGTTAAGCTTGCATGTGACCACTACAAACATCAACTTTTGGCTACCTTTGGTAGCTGTGGAAACAGACAAAAACTGATTGGCAAACAAGAAGGACAAGAACCTATTATTGAATATTAAATATAATTAGTTGAGAACTACCTAATTAGTTCACTTTGCGGTACAGTTGTGCTTGAAGCTCATTGAATTGTTCATGGCCGATAAAATCTACCTTCCCCTTTTGAGGTTTACTGCCCCATGTATGCAATGCCAATTAAATTGTGTTTATTGGCAGCCAAAAACGTAACTCATGCGTAACATATGCATCTGTATCTGTATCCTGAATAATTTACTCACCACCAATTGAAGGTACACTTCACACACAAATATAAACACAAACACCCAAGTGTTGCGTTTCCTTTGGGTGTCGACGGCTTCGATGAATGCAAATTTTCCCTCCTTTGATAATTGCTCTTGATATCATTGTTACACCATGTAGTGCACAGTCTCTATGCATACAAATGGCTAATATTTATGAAAAATAATTTACTCAACTATGAACACACACATCGTATCCCCGCAATTCCCCTTTTTCTCCGTGTTCCAATATTTTGCTGTCCGAAAAAAGTGTAAAATATTGCAGTCTCTGTTTGCATTGAAAACGAATTTATAATCCCACAAACCGGTCAGCCCAACAAAATATTCATAATGGGGGAGTGGGGAAATTGTCAGCTAGGAACAGAGACACAAGTTTATTGTTGATAATATCCTTTACTTATTGCGATTGAAAAATAATTCGATAATGTTGAAGTTTTCTAATTCAAAGTGTTTCTCACTACTGAGGTTGATGATGATAATGTTTATTTTTAACTAGTTTTCCATTTGTGACCTTAGGGCATACGGTATTCGATTTGTAACCCATTTAGTTTTCGGTTTCTTTTGCTTGTGTTGCATTTCCCTGAACTCCACCCCTTGAACTTCTCGATTTCAGTTTTGGGTTCAATTTGCGTGGACAAATTAAATAAAAATGCAAATAAAAATAGAACACAACAAAGTGTGTTTTAATATTTTTTACTCAAAATGAAATAATGTGCGAATGTTTTTATTTAAAGCTGCAATTTATTATTGCCCTTTTCCATATGGGTTTGTATATGGTTGTCCCACTGACCGGGAACTTTACTTTGTCCTAACCAAAAACCGAAAGGGGGGAGACATAAAAATCATCACAGAAATGGGAAATAAAATGCAAGTGCAATCGATCTCGCCTGTTGTGGGGGATATACCTACCTATATATATATATATACATATATATATATGTATTTATGGGTGCGAGTTCAGTTCGGTTTGCATTTTCCGCTCAGCTTTTTCACCCTCGCTTCTGAACTGCCATAAATCAAACATTTTCATCTTTAAGCCCTTTCGGTTTTATGCCAAAGCTGTACAAATCGGCCCTCTGAAATGATTTGGTGGTGTGATGCTTTAAAGTAAATCCTGTTAATGTTCGATTCGGGCACGGTTTTAGTGTGTGTGAGTAGCACAATGATCTTGGTTGTAATATCAGTATTTGAGTGCCTCTTGTTGGACATGGACACATCGTTTTTTTTATTGTTTACTCGAACTGAAATTAAAAATTCCTCGAATGGGGCTAGCATATGCACTGTGACAACATAAACTAAAAGTGACCCCCATCTTGCCTTTTCCCTTATTGCAGATGCCAATCCGCAGCCGCAGCAGCAGCTGGTCCAGCAGCAGCAGCAGACGCAGCAACCACAGCAGCAACTCCAGGCCCCCAGATTCACCACGCATCCGTCGTCATCGGGGTCGATTGTGAGCGAGGGCAGCACCAAGATACTGCAGTGTCATGCGCTGGGTAAGTTAACAACGAACATAATATGAATATGAGCAGGAAAAGAAAGTTGCGTCTGCAAAATCACATACTTTTGACTGATGAGGTGGGATGACTTCCACCGATATATGTCCTACCTAGTCAGGTGGTCACTACCTCCTCAAAAGTGATGATAGTGCTGAAAGCTAACGTTGTGTTATAAATAAACTTAGGTTTATGTGAAATAATGACCCTAACATCTGTGCTAAGGTGCTTTAAAATTTATTATTGAATCTGTATAAATAAAAATCTAACTATAACATTTTAAATAGTAAAAGTTGTGGAATATTATACATTTCAATTTTAAAAAATGTGTGCAACGTTAAATTTATTTTAAGACGTCCATTTGCCTTCTGCAGAATGACAGACTACAAGGAATACAACTCCCTGTGAAATTTATCTTTCAAAATCTGTTAATAGTTTGTTTACAAAACAAACTAACCGACAGCGCTAAACTGAATCAAATGTGGATGGATAATAATCCTCTATAAACACATTTTATTATGTCCGGTCCCCGTGGTGTCACCTGCTAGGCGTGACAAATATTATGTCCACCGTGAGCGGAATTATAATACCCTCGACGGGAGTTCACCCCCTTTTGCTGTCGCAGTGGCTGTCCTTTCGGCTTCTAAACACAACACTTGTCCCTCAAAACGCCTGACAGCTAAGCTGAAAGCGTCCTGAAAGGGCTTTGTGTAAAATGAAACCATAAACGAAAACACTTTTTTTTTTGTTCCACCATCGCCGCCGCCGCCGCCTGCTGCTCGTGCGCGCTTTTGAAAGATAATGAAGTAGAAAAACAATAACTTTTAACACCCACTTCCATTCCCAGGCGGCCATCGTGTAATCCTTTGAGCGCTTTAGGGCGTGTTGTGGCCCAGAGTCCGAGTCCAAGTCCAGGTTGCATGTTCCAGGTAAACGTAATGTCCGCCTGGTTTTGACAGTTTCGAGTATCGGTTTCATATTGTTCGGTGTTCCCCCCTATCCGAAAATGAGCCGAAAAAGAATGGAATGTTATGAACTGGCTTTAGGCCTGCCTGTGTCCTTCGGCCTCTCGGCTTCTGCTGTTTACAGGATTTTTTTGATGGTTGGGTCTACCCACCACTTCCACGTGCGGACTCAAAGTCCGTGCTTGTGTTTTATGGCCGGCGGATTCGCAAAATTAGTCGTGAAATGTCCGGGCTCGGTGGGGGATATATACACATTGTTTGTTGGCCAAATTACTGCTAAAGGGAATATTGGCAGTCGGGATCTGGAAGCCGCCGACTTTTTAGGCAACTGGTGACCTTGATTAATGTCCTGGGTTTGGGGTTGTGGTGACCTAAACATTTAACCTTTGAGCCTTGGGGCTGTGCAAGATGGTTTTGGGAGTAAGCTGTATTTAATATACACAATTTTTATACACAAATATGTTATAAAAAAGATTAGAGTCATTTTAAAAATTAAAGTACGTATTATTACTTATTTTCTAGCTCATACGATCATGTATCTAACCCAAGATGGTTTGCTTTCTAGTTATTTTCTATTGATTGATTACACAGTTTTCAATGCAAATTCAAAAGGTAAACCCAGTAAATCCCCGAATTCCCCTAAAAGCCGATCCAAAACGACAGTTTCTCGGGGATTTCAGACATAATCGCAGTTGGTTTTTTGGCCTTTGAGAGAACCCCCAATGGCTCAGGTTGTCGTCAACATTTTGATGCACATTTGAGCTGCACACAACATAGAACACACACACACGTGCGAGAGTTTCTGTGCACATTTATGGGGATCTATGCAACGGCGCCCGAGAGCCGTGCACTTTGCATAAGCTGCAAGTGGGCATCAAAAAAAAAAGGAAGAAAAAAACAGCGAGTGTGAGGAGTGATGGAGAATAAAAACAAACGCAAATCTCTTTAGCTGCTCTTTGGCGTCTGTTGTTGTTGTTGTTGTCACACATGCCGCAACAAGCGTCGACGTTCGCGCTTTCAGTCACTTTGGTGGTTTTAGCTGTCATCTCCCCACCCCCCTTTTCCCTTCCCTTCCCCCTTTTCAAGATAGTTTATGGTTACAAAAAAACAGAAAAAGAGGCGGTTTTCCCTGAGAGGAAGTTTTTCTGCTACCTTTTTAGTGTTTCGGTTGCAGTTTTTTCTGTTTTGCGACCATGAAGGGAACTCTCAAGTAAAACAAGTTCCCCATCACTCTCTCCATTTCATTTTCCTTCTTCTTGGCACTGCTTGGGTTTTCGTTCGAGTTTTGTGCCGCGACAATCATGAGAACAACACCAGTATGGCCAAGGGGAGTAGCTACTGTGAGTGAAAACTATGGGAATGCCCTGTAAAACTAACTATCTAACTAAGAACTTCATATGTACAAATGTTCACATGTTGAGGAAACGTTCATTAAAAGCACACTGTTATAAATCTCTAGCTTTAATATCTTTAGTTCTCTATCATCAAAATCTCTAGTTTTAAAATCTCTTGTTTAATAATTTCAAGTTTGAAAATAGAGAGCTTACAAAGTCACAAAAAAGGATTTGGAGAGCTATACTTTTCGATTGGGTTTCAAATCTTTAATTTTAAAATCTCTAGAGAGATTAAATATTCTTTGGTTGGTTTTGAAATCTCTTGTTTCGCCTCAACTTATACACCCCGTCGACGCGTCGAGAGGAGTTCATGGGCATAACAGTAGCATAAAAGCTAAGCAAAATGTGTGTGGAATTGTTTCTGGCCAACAAAATGAAATGCGATGAGGCCGCGTTAGGCGGAGAGAGAGAAAGGTAGTGGGAAGAAATGCATACAGAAAGAGAAGGAGAACGGGGCTTCTTTTTCTCCTTCTTTGGTTGCCTCGCAAATGTAGCGCATTCACTTGCAACACAAACTTTTTTTTTATGGCAACAACAAAAGCCGCCAAAGCTGTTTTCAGTGGCAATGCTGCAAGCCCAACATGTGTTGAACAAGAGGGGGAAAAGCAAAGCAAAGAAAGGAAAGAAAAAGAGGGGAAAACCCATTTTTAGAAGAAAAAAGGAAGGAAAGGGGCCAACAGTTTGGAGACACACTCCGCAGAAACGTGCGTGGTTAAAGCCTTTCTTCTACTTTTCTCCTGCTTCTCTGCGCCTTTCTTCTTTGCCTTGGAAAAAATATTGTGAGAGAAAAACAACACTACGAGGAGCAGAAGAAGGTAAACTGAAAAAATTGCAAACTATTGTTTTTGTTGTTTCCAACTTTTTGTCGCAATGTTTTTTTCGCTCAAGTCTGCTGGAGGTACAATTGTAATTCTCCTTTTTTACTTCTCTTTTCTCCCACTGCCGTAAATCCTCTTGTTTACTCGCAGAAAGAGACGGAGAAGGTGCTGCAGAAAGAGACAGAGAGGGGGCTAGAATAGAGGAAGAAATAGCGATATGCCTATGTGTGCAGCTCGTGTCGTCATTTAGGCTGAAGTGGATGGCTTTGCTTAATGTGTTGTGAAGAAAGAATGCGATATGTGCACAGAAAGTACATATTCCTGAAATGGAGAACCAAGAAAAAAATCGAGCAAAAAGGATGCAAATAATAGAAGGCAACAAGGATATTGTATTTACCTAAAGATAAGCTCGCTCCTTCTCCAGCGAAAGAAAAAAAAGGCAGACGGGTAATGAACACGTTGCTTAAAATCTTTTTTTATTTAAATGCACAGTGGAATGATAACCATATTTGTTTGTGGACTTATTTTTATAACTACTCTTCTTTTTAAAATTAGCGTTTTCATTGTGCTTTTTGTAGGTATATTTAATTTAAAATCCCGCATGGAATTCAATGCATTTTTTTCTGAGTGCAACATGTGTAAATTTCTTTAACCAACCAATTTGGCCCCGTGTTATTGTTGTTCTTTTGCGGTGTGCAACTCACAAACAAAATTGCAAGAAAACAAAAGAGCAGGAGACTAACAAAATGTGTAAACAAAGGCCAATGCATAAAAGTGAAATGTGCAGTTAAAAAGTGCAGCAGCAACAAGAGGCAAGACACAAAGCGAAAAAAAGCCTTTTAGGCACTTTTAAAGTTTACTTCGCTTCAAGTGCCTCAGTGCAACAACTACTCTCCATGCATACAAAACTCACCTGGGTAAAAAAATTAGTATTTTTCTTGTTGTTGTTGTTTTTGGCCAGGTCCAAAGGCGTCAGCGCATTGCACTGTGCATAATTTAGCAAACATGTGCCACAGACAACAGACAGACAGACAGAGAGACAGACAGACAGACAGACAGACAGACAACTGGAGGAAAAGAGAAGAGACCACCACCACCGAAAACTAAAGGCAAATTAAAATTGTGTAAGACACAAAACTGAGGAAACCCGACGACCGAGTAAAATAACAAAGGAAAACATGTGTTTAAAATGCGCAAAAACTGGCACACAGACAAATTGCAGCCAATCCTGAATTTGCATATATTTAAATAGTTTCAAATTGGTTGGAAATGCATACAAATGGTTCAAATTCTCCGTTAATTAAAAACACAGCACAAAGAACTTAATTGATTAAATCTATATTAATATAACTAATTAATCATTAAGCTTTAAAGTAAATCACATAAATTCCAGCATTGCAACAGTAGTAATTGCGGATATTTGATTAAAGAAAATGTATGGTAAAAAGGTCAAGCGCGTTTGTTTTTTACATCTAAAATTTATTAATTATTTACGACTAATTCGTATTTTCTGAGGGTGTAAATTTATAAGAATTCAGTTAGTGAGTACTTAAAAAATAAAATAATTTATTCAACCTTGACTCTTAACTTTTATATTAAGAGATCGAAAACATGTGCATCACAGTGTCTAGTTCGATTGGAAGGGACCAATTTAAGGTCCTTTGTGCGGAATGGACCTCAGAACTCCAGAACTCGAATGGAGAGCCAACGAAAAAGTGAAATCCGGCAGCACAAAGGAACTCACATTGGATGTGCGTATTAGGGCAGTGTGGTTTTCAGGGCTTTTGGGGTTTAAAGCCTATATAAAGGCCAGGTTGAGCTGATCCGATATCCGCTTTTGGGACGAGACGGGAGTCCAAAAGTTGACGCATTGGCAAATGGACTTTCGAGCGCCCTGTCGAGAGTTGGAGTGCGCTTGACAAACATGGATGATGGCCCGGAGTTATGAATGCTGCCGGTTCCTCCCCTTCCTTCCTTCCTTCCGTTTGCCCTACATACCTATGTACCTGTGTAACATATACATAGTGTACACCTTCGTATCCCAACTGCAACTCCCAGTGCGCTGCTGTTCTTAAATGCAATTGATTTCGTGGAGTTTTCGATGGGTTTGCTCTGGCCACAAATCAAACAATTTCCGCCATGCGTGCCACAACCCAGACACTCAAACACGGGAACGGGGGAATCCCCTTTACTGTATGTATGCACACTGCTGTGGTGCATACAAATGCAATTTGTTGCATTGCGACGCCTGTTTATTGAATTTATTTATATGCAGTTGGGCTTGCTTAGACACTGACTGATTGATTGATTGACTAACTGATTGACTGACTGATTGACTGCCTGGCTGATTGACTGAGTGGCATTTGGCTGCTGTGTGGCAAGCCGCAGAAGAAATAAAAAAAACACCACAGAAATATGTATGGTGATGACTTGTTGCAAAAAGCATAGCACACTTTTATGGGGCGGCAAAAATAAATCGCTGTCTTGTGGTTGTTTTTTTGTGTAGGGGGGCATAAAGCGATAAGGAAAACATAAGAGATTGAGTTTTTGACATTTAATTTAAGTTTATATTTTTCGCTTTGATTAAACTGATCAATTTGTGTGTGTGTTTGCAGTTAGCAAATGAAATTTGTTTCTTTTTAATGAATTTTGTGCTCTGTCAATTCCATTTGGTCTTCGGTTTACCAGGGTCTTCTTTCCCTTTTTATTTATTTTTTTTTACTATCTGATTGACTCTGGCCGCTTCCCAAGAGAATGTAAATTTCAGCTTCTTTTGGCTCCCTTTTTTTCTTGGCCTTTATTTTTTTTTCTTTGGGCTTCAGTCTTCGGTCTTCACTCCCCTGGCTGCCGTAAGTTTTCTTATGCTTTGTGTGCCTGGTTTTTGGAGTGACAGTGACTTTGTATGGCTTGGGCTTAAAGGATTTTTGTCAGTTTAGTTATTAAAAACTCATTACACACACATATGTGAACATAAACACACTCAATGTGTGAGACATGTGCCGAAGACACTGAGAAAAACAGGGACTACAACCAATTTGAAGATGATTTAAAAGGTTTCGCTTAATATTTAATTAAGAATACAACTTTTTTGAAAAATACTTCGTAAAAGATTACCTTTATTAAAATTTATTTCATAACTTAAAACTTAAAGTTAAAGAAGTGAATTTATGTTGATTCCTTATTTCTGTTTCAGGTATACTCAATAAAAATAATTAAGTTTTAGTATTTTACTTGAGTTTGTTGCTACAAAATTTTTCCACATTTTCTGAGGGTGTATTCTCTGGAAAGGGTCCATCGGGGACCCTTCTCCATCTTTTCTTGCACTTCCTCTGCTTTTTCCCCTCGATTCTCTCCATTTTTCTCCGCTTATTGGGCCTTCGCTTCGATTTAGCGCTGACACATTTCGCTGGAGAATGTTTGTTTCTTTTTGCTCCCTTTGCTGTTGACTAACGGCACTCTGATGTGTGAGCTTGCAGTGGTGTGAGTGTTCGTCCTTGTGGCCATGTGTGTGTGTGTGTGTTTGTGTATGTCTGGGTGTATTTGCCTTACAATTCCCCAAATTGTAATTTTATAGCAGCGTCATTGCCCAAAATGCTCAAATAGACTTTTGCCTTTTGGTCCGTTTCGGGTAACTTTCTTTTTTTTTTTTTCTTCTTTCTTCTAATTCTCCTTTTTTTTGCCCCTCGTTTTTCCCTTCATGTCCCGTTGTTCTTCTTCTTGTGCCTTCTTATCCTTGGATATTTTCCCTTTTTTTTTTTTTTTGGCCAACACTTGAGAAACTTTTGGCTGATGTTGGGCTTCTTCCTCTTTTCCCCCCTCGTTTCTCCACAAGTTGATTCCTATTCTCGACTAGTAGTTTTCAGTTTCGCTTCTAACTCGGCTCAATTCGATTTTGTCTGCAAACTGAATGAAGTGAATTGCATTGCCATTGGCCACGCTTTGCCCTAAATGCTACCCTGTAAGTGCCCAATACTAATTTTGGATAGTATATGTTCAGTGGGCATAAGAGTATAGTTTGTTTTAGCCATACCCTTGCCTAAGGTAACACCCTTTTAAAAGTCAGTTAAATAAGCAACCTTATTACTTAAGAAGGTATTTTCTTATATTTATATATTTTTAATAATACAAAAATATATATATGTATATGTAAAGCCTATAGTACTTGTGATTGATTGATATAATTCAGAATATTCAACATAGATGAGGCAACAGGGTATCGGGGGTATCCAGGATTAAATGCAGCTCCTTTATAGTCCCGACTTTAGCCCCTTGCAAAAGCGTTGATGGCACCGCCAGTGTGGACAGCTGAGTGTTTTGGGTTTGCGTTTGGGTTCTGGTTCTGGTTCTGGACTGGGCCTCGATGACCGGATTTCGGCCTCCAGCAATCCGTCTGCTCCCGTTCGGTGGCCTCCATCCATCCAGTGATGTGCACTCAATCCTGTTGCATCCTGGCATCCTGGCATTCTAGCATCCTGGCCAGTTAGGCGAATCGCATATTTTATTCAGACTCTCATTTAGTTCAGGCAGCAATCCACCCCTGGGTCACATGTAATTTTTGTTTAGCCATTCCAATTGCAATTCCATTTCGCAAAAGCCACTTTGGGCTGAGGAGGCAGGTGGGTGTGGATGCGGGTGGGCCATATAAATCAACTTTAATTTAAATGCTTGGCTGCAGCAATGAAATCAGAATGAGCACTCTGCTGCCTCTATATATGCAGCTCTCCGCTCAAGGGGGCTCCTTTGGCTCCTTTTCTGGACAGGCAGGCAGGCGGGAAGCTCAAACAAATGGAGCCATCTGTGGACAGGAGAGTGTCCTTTATGCTCCATCCGAGCTCTCCATCTATCGCTCCCTTTTATGGCACAAAAACTTCGCCAGCATGCGATTTAATCGCTTTGTGTGGTTGGCGGCAGTGGCGGCAATCGAAGGGTTTACAGCGAATTAAATTGTTTATAATTGATGGGTTCAACAAAATTGAATCGATGTCATATTAACTGAACAATTAATAGGATTAATCGAATTAAAGATTTGACATATTTTTTTATTTATTAAAGTTAAAAAAAATATATACATACAATTGTATTGCCTAGTATTTTTTGTAAACTCAAATTAACTTAATAAAAAAAATGTATTTTTTTAAATAAAATGAAGTTAAATTAGGGTTAATCTATTACACATTTTAGCTATTTCAAGCTCGAGCTTGAAGCAACCCTTTTCACCCCGTCGCTGGCTACTGCTGGTCCTTTTGTCAGCGCAAATCAAATAAAGCCAGGGTTTAATGATATGTACGATACCCTTAAGCGCCCATCACTCCTCAATGCCCAACATGATATTTATTAAAGACTTTCCCCGTTCTCACTCTCATTCTCCTTCTCCGTTTCTCAATTTCTCGCATCTCCAGGATACCCGCCGCCCACATATCGATGGCTGAAGGACGGCGTCCCCGTGGGCGACTTTTTAAGCAGCCAGTTCTACCGATTCCACAGCGTTCGACGCGAGGATGCGGGCAGTTATCAATGCATTGCCCGGAACGATGCCGGATCCATATTCAGCGAGAAAAGCGACGTCGTCGTGGCCTGTAAGTGTATATATATATATTTTTTTTTTTTGAGGGTCCTGCGGGGTATACATCCTTGCATCCTTGCAGACTAGTAGTAAGCGCTTTATTCATCGATTATGCCACATCAACAAAACTGAAAAATTGCGAAAACACAAAGGCGAAAATTAAGATTCTCCTTGGATAATCCCATTTCCAGTCATTTTTTTTATGCTGAACAATTCAGCAGTTTGAATTTCTAATTAATTAAAAATTCATTGATGGCTTACCTTTAAATCATTAAATTGATCATTAGTCAGCTAATAAATTATGTATTTTTTGTACTTGAACATCAGTACTTATTTAACCTCTTTAACTTTATAACAGAATTCTTCCCTTACAAGAAATAGTTTGAAGTTTTTATGATTACAAATTAGTTTTAAGAACTATACAACTAAAAACGTAGTTACTAGCGTAGCTGAAGTACTTAAGCTAATTTTAGCTACAAACTCATAAATCGAACGTACGGAATATGGGTTAATCAGCTGCCAGCAGAAAGTGTCGACTTTCAAATGGTTAAGTGAGAGAGCAGAGCACGCAGGGGCTCAGGGGGTAGTAGAAAAGGGGGCTATAAACGGAGTACTGAGAACTAATCAAACGGCTGTCACAGCAGCCAAGCCTTGGCCTTTCCCCAACCCCACGCCCCCAACTTCCAACATCCTCTGATAAATGTTTAGCTGCTAATTTTTCTTTAATGCGAACTTAATTACAACCAGAACGGAACGTCGAGAGGGGTTAAGGGTCAGTGGGTAGTAGGTGTGGATGTAACGAACAATTAGACAAGTAAGTGTGAGTGACACTTGAGCTCTGCTGTGCGTGTGTTGGGTAAGGGGGTGTGTGTGTGTGTGTGTGGGTTTGAGTGTGTGAGTATGTGAGTGCTTATTACCCCACTACTTGAACCTAATAAATCGAGCTCTCGACATGAGAGCGACCTCCGTGTGGAGAACCCCTTATACTATATGCTCTATATGCCTTATGCCATCTACAACCACCCCCCCTTTAACGGTGACCTTCTTTTCGGGGGCATGACGACGCTGGAAGGCGGGAGGTGGGCGTGGCTCACTGACAGACTGACTCAATGACTCGTCGACTGGTTGACTGGTTGACTTGGAGCAGCAGCAGCAGCGTCTTGAGCACTTAATTAATTGTAGGACCGAAGAGTAGGAGAGTGAGAGAGCGCTTAAACTGAACTAATAACCTTTAAAGCTCAGCGGGGTTGGGGAGGGGTTGCTTAAGGGGTCAGGGGTTAAATTGACTTGCCCGCAGGCCGCTCTGCCTTCAATTCAATTAGCGCATGACACCACAGGAAGGCAGAGTGCTCGTTCTCCTGGGCTTACACGGTTTGGAGTTACGGGGTAACTCCTAAAAACATCCAAACTGTAGAGCAGAATTAGTGATAGAAAGTACAGAATATAAGCTCTTATCAAGGGTGCTTTAATAACCTCTCCTTTGAAAATTCCTCCTTTGGTTTCAGGTTTCTGGAGAGGTTTCTGATAACTAATACATATTGGATCTATTTCTGTTGCGGGTACAGAAACAAGCTAAAGAATAACCAAAAACACTCCGAGTTTAACCAGCAAATAAACTTTAAACTATAAATATTCCATTATTTTCTTAATTTGTTTACTATTTTTTTCCCCACAGACATGGGCATCTTTGAGAATACCACCGAGGGTCGTCTGACGGTGATCAGTGGCCACCCAGCCATATTCGATATGCCAGCGATCGAGTCTGTGCCCGTGCCTTCGGTTATGTGGCACTCGGAAGATGGGCCCCTCAACTACGACATCAAGTACGCCTTCACCAAGGCCAATCAGCTGGTTATCCTGAGTGCGGATGAGAACGATCGAAGGGGCTATCGGGCGAAGGCGATCAATACGCAGCTGGGCAAGGAGGAGAACAGTGCCTTTGTCCACTTGAATGTCAGCGGGGATCCGTACATAGAAGTTGCACCAGAGATCATAGTCCGGCCGCAGGATGTGAAGGTTAAGCTGGGAACCGGAGTGGTGGAGCTGCAGTGCATTGCCAATGCCAGGCCTCTGCACGAGCTGGAGACCCTGTGGCTGAAGGATGGCCTGGCCGTGGAAACGTCCGGAGTGAGGTACACACTCAACGATCCCTGGAATCGCACCTTGGCCCTGCTACAGGTGAATAGCTCCCATTCGGGCGAGTACACCTGCCAGGTGCGGCTGCGCAGTGGCGGTTATCCGGCAGTCAGTGCTTCGGCTCGCCTCCAAATCCTCGAGCCCCCCGTATTCTTCACACCCATGCGTGCCGAGACTTTCGGGGAATTTGGGGGACAGGTGCAACTGCCTTGCGATGTGGTGGGCGAACCCACGCCCCAGGTCAAGTGGTTCAGGAATGCTGAATCTGTGGATGCACACATTGAGGGTGGCAGGTGAGTGGAAACGGATTGAAGCAGTTGAAGGGATTATCGGTGTTATAGCTCTCCCTTTACCCTTTGCTGCAGATACACGCTGAACGAGGATAATACGCTGGTAATTAAGAAACTAATCCTGGATGATGCCGCCATGTTCCAGTGCCTGGCCACCAACGAAGCGGGAGAGAACTCGGCGAGCACCTGGCTGCGCGTGAAAAGTAAGTCAAGAGCTGATTTGTTTAGATGCCTGTGTGAGACTGGTCCTAAAGTGGGAGTTAAAGGATTTATTTGTTCGAATTTTTGAACATTTTAAAAAAGTCTTGGAAAAAAAAATTAAACTACAGTTTTCTTAACATTTTTCATACACACTTAAATTATAAAAAATTCTGATCATCAACACAATTCTAGCTACAAATTCTTTATAAAATATAATCAGAGAAATCCCAAATAAAATTTATAACCAGTGTCACACAGTCATATGGGTTAAAGGATGCCAACTTATATGCTAATGCCTGATGCCTGACTCATTGATTTACTAAATAAGTGCTCTTTCTAAATGACCCCATGCCAAATATATCTCTCTTTTCATCTCTCCCTATGAAATAAATACCCCTAACTATTTTGCATTTTGACCTTTTAACCCATCATTAACAAAACAAATTCATAGCAAATACGGCCAAAAACCGCGTGAAGCGCTTGGCCCAGCCACGAATCCTGAGGGTAAGAGCTTCGCATGCTGGCGTGGGATCGGAAAAGGGATCGGGATCGGGATCAGGTTCCTCCGGTAGACGCAAGGAGTTTCGCTTTGGTATGGGCATACAGCTAAATGCCACACGAAAAACACACATAAGCACCACTCACCCAAAACCCACAATTCTTGCACCACTAGCATTGCACCTACCGCACTTTAGCCTTAGCCACCCCTTAAAAACTCACCAAGATGCCCCCTAGAAAGTAGCTACTCTTTTGATTGTTTTGCGATTGAATTTGTTGTTTTATTGGCTTGGCTTGCTGTTATTTTACTGCCTTTGGGGGATCTAAGTCTAAGCTTAAATATTATCAGCAAGTAGTCTTTTAGCTCCCTCGTTTCCTTTAGATGTTCTATTCTCTTTTTTTTTTTGTGCCCGTCCGTTCTTAATTTGTTTTTCACCCTACGGCTTGTGGAGCTTTGCTGCAGTCTTGCTGGGCGCCAGAGGGGTCAGTCCTTTGGCCAACAGCAGGAGGAATTTCATTTGCTCTATTCTCTAGTCTGTTGCTTTATCAAATTTGTCAAAAGCAGAAGAATTTTTCATTCAAGTTGATTAGTCCCGGCACCCTTCACCACTTTCTCTTGGGTAAACACAACCCAGCCGTCGGTAATCTAATGAACCCAAAAAAGTTTTGGTGGACATGCAAGGCTGAATTTTTTCTTCTTTAGCTATAAATATATTGAGCTTTGTCTAATGCATTTAGCTAATCGGAATTGCGAAAGATATCCCTGGCACTTTTTTTTTTATTTAGCAACTTAACGCACGGCTTTAATTATCTTGTTCCCCTTTAAAAAATTTGTTAACACTTTTACTACAAAAAGCAGAATAACCACCTAGTTAAATCATCAACTTTATTTATCTTTTACTCAAATACACCTTCCTTCTTAAATTATATCCCTCTATCATAGTTATTTGCGATACTCGAAGAGTAAGCAAATACTGTAAACCAGCGATGGGCACAAGATCTAACGGTTTGAGCAGCAGGTCGGCCAGACAAAAAAAAAACAACAACAACCACCACCGTCGCGGAGCGCCGCAGCCACAGCCAAAGAATGTGGGAGCAAAGAGAATACGCAAATCCCTTTAAAGTTGTTTTTGTTTTGGGTACGATGTGCGAGACTCAGCCAATGTATTTTGTTTTTGCAAACTCGGGATCGAGGCGATGAGCTACAGACTCTGTAGCATTGTTTTTGTTTCTTCGCGGATCGCTGAACGCGAGCCGCGAGCCGTCTGGCTGGCGCCTCCCGAAAAACATAACGGTTTGAGCAAGTGAGCAAATTGAGCCAGGGCGTGCCCATCTCTGCTGTAAACGATCAAATGTCTGTCTGTCCGTCTGTCCGTCCGTCCGTCCGTCCGTACAAACGTCGAGATCTCGGGAACTATAAGAGCTAGAACCACCAAATTTTGGGCACAGACTTCTAGAAACAAAGCGCAGATCAAGTTTGTTTCAAAACTTGACCACGCCCCTTTTACCGCCCACAAACCGCGAAAATCTGTGGCGCCCTCATTTTTTATGCAATCGTTACGGTTTAAAAAGAAATATAATGATATGTGCACTGTCTTACTACACTCCGAACCATTTTGTGCTCTAATAAATAATAAAGAAGTTATAGAACATTTTGCTATGCCTTATACATATGTAGTTAATGTAGCCCCATAGGTGGCGACTCTATCGTTTTTTTTTCGTTTTGTTTTTTAGCCCCATAGGTGGCGACTATCGTTTTTTTTTCGTTTTGTTTTTTTTAAAAGGGAAAATGAGTATCGCAAATCTTATAGTCGGGAACCCCGACTATAGCGTTCTTTCTTGTTTTAGATTAAAATCATTGGGTTCATTTAGCTACACCTTCTGTTAGTATAAATTATAAGGAAACTTTATTGAGTGACGGCTAATATAAGTATATACAAACATACATTTAGACCTTAGCCTTAAGTACCTTTAAGTGTTGGAGAAATGGCTACTTAGGGTAGCGCAACTCACTCTAAAAGAACCGAGCAGTCACACCCATTCGAATATGACTTGCTGTGGGGAACAATTTAGCATTTTAATGAATTTCATAATGCGAAAATTAAGACTGACACACAAGTCACACTTCTGGGGACAAGAGTGTCCTGTCACGCTGACATGACATCGTAGGGTTTACTTTTTCGCTCCTTTCTTTGGACTCAGGACTCTGAGCTCGAGAATAATTCCTCATTCATGAGCCTAACCCAAATCGAGTGACTCCTTCGCCTTCGCTGACGTTTTAAATGTTTGACAGACAGAGTTGGGCGAAGTGAAGTGAAGTGAAGTGACGCGAAGGCCATATTGTTTTGTGGGTCTAAAATAAAGTTCGTCTCTGTGTCGTTCTTGATGGGACTTTAAGCAAAGTTTGTGCCTCCCTCATCGCTTAAATTTTTATGGCCAGAGCTGGGATTTTCATGTAAATTTGAAATTTCCATGCATATTTTGTTGAGTTATTCTTGTGTTGCAGCAGCATCGCCATCGCCATTGCCCTCCTTCGTTTTCATCTACTTTTATCTGTTGTCCTTTTCTTATGCTTTTTTTTTTTTTTTTTAGCCCGGCTGCATTGTATTCGAGTTAAACTAGTTAAGAGATTTTGTCGTCAGCGGTTTATTGAAAAACTTTGTAGCTCTATAGTTTAACTTGGACAAGTTTCTGATATTTTTTTTTTGCTCCCTCTCTCGGGGGATTTCTTGGCATGACTGAATGGTAACCAATCGTTGCGGCTCATTTAATTTTATTTGCCTAGGCTAATTCGAGTCAATTTGTTTGTCTGCGCCAGCGCATTTAACGATCCTAGCCAGGCCATCATTTAGTCTCTCCAAGTCTCTAATTCTCTGCCCTGACTCCCTATCTCGGGGATAAGTTTTATTGCCGGCAGAAGTTTCTGTTCTGTTTCTGTTTCTGTTGGTGTTCCAATTGCCTGCCTGCATTTAGTCCTGACTAAGGAGATGGGGATAGAGATGGGGAAAGGAGCTGGCCTAATCGGCTTTGTCTCTGGGTAAGAGTGTGTGCCCCTAGTCGTCCCCATGTCGTCCCAGTGCCTTTTTCACAACAGTCAGCTGGCCTCGTAATTGGTCTATGCCGAGATAATCCAGATCAGTATCAGAATCGGCTTATGAACACCTTTGGTCGCTTGCTTTTTGACTCGGGTTCAGGCTCTGATTCGATTACCCAACCGGGTGGCTCCAACGGTCCAGCACTCTCTGAGCTATTTACCAGAGGTTTTCACACTGCAAAATATTGAGGAATACTATGAAAATCGTAACATATTAGCATTCAAATAACAACAAATTAGTATTATGAATTATGAAGAAAAACAACCTCAAATTAGAAGAAATTATTGGGTATGAAGCATCAGTGTGACGTGATCTTGCCCACAACAGGGGTCCATTATTCCTTGTTTTCTCAGTGCCTAAGGTTTGTATCCGCGGTGGTGCCCTTCTCCGCGCTTCTCAAGTTGCGCACTTGGGAGTCGCTTGATTTCATTTTGCAATTTCTTTCATTTATTGTTTGTGTGCTCGTTTATCTCTAGGAGCTACTGCTCCTCCTTCACCTTCACCCTCATCCTCCTTCTCATCCTGATCCTATGGCAACAAGTGTTTGGCATTTGTATTGCTGATTTCCCAGCTCCTCCCCCTTTTTCTATTTTCCGCTTGGAAGGCCACTTGAGGGATAATCCTTATGCCGGAGCACTTTTCACTTAGATAGGCGAAGAAGTTGAGTTGGGAAATTATTTTCCAGCCTTTCTCGTTCAAAGGGGATTGCGCGCGCGGGAATCCTGGGAAATGGGAACTGGGAACGGGGATCAGGGAACTTGGGTCCTGGGACCTGGCTGCATTTTAATTGCACCTCCTGCCGCCTGCCGCCCAGTGTTTGTCAAAGTTTTGCATCTTTCTCTGTGTGCTGGCCTTTTCTGGAGCGGAGGAGCGCCTTCTTCACTTCATTTTTGTTAAGTTGGCGTAAATCTGCGCACTCTTTCGCTCTCGTTTTCGTTTTACCCGCTTGCATCACCTGCCACAGTCAGGATTTTCCTTTTGCCTTGTTGCCCTGTTGTTGTTGTTGTTGTTTTTGTTGTTGTTGGTGTGCATTTTCCGGCTGCCTGGGCTTTTCTGCGCTGCCCCAACTCGAGTAACATAATTTCGTATTTTCCCGAAACGCAAAAGTGATTTTAATCGCCGCTTCCTGCCATTTCCCATTTCCAAGGTGCCTTCACTTAACACCCATCTCTGGTCCACCCACTCTTTTATTTGTTTGTGTACGTTCGTGTGTGTGTGTGTGTGTGTGAGTAATTAGGTGACTTTGGGGCGGTGGGCGTGGCCGTTTCACTTCCTCTTTCTGCCTGATGGCTCAATGCGATTTCCACTGTGCGAATTTGTGGAAATTTCTTTGTTTGCTCAGTCGCAAGTTTCGTTTCGTTTCGTTTACGAGGATTTTCGAGCCAACAGGTGGCGTATTCGTGAGGTCAGAGGTCACCCAGCAGTAGTGATTGATCGCAGCGAACGCCCTTGGAGCTGGGTGGTGTTTCGAGTTGATTGGTCTGCGACATGCCATGCCCATAAAAAGGAGTTTATAAATTCCATGAGTAAATTAGTAGGGCTGGGATAGTTATTTTGGGTATTTAAATGGGCCCAAATATAAAGTGGCTGCCATTAAAATTCTATTCTTGAAGGTATTTCGATAAACAGCAATAATTTACTTTAAACTACTATTTTCTTTTTGCACCATTTAAATTTTGATTTTAATTTATTTTTGACATTTTTTGTTACCTTTTGAAGTGCCGAAAGCGAGAGATCATAACCCCTGTAAGTAAAAGCTTAATCACTCTTACTTCGATAACTTCCATAATTTAGCACTGCTGAGTAGTTCTTTTTGATTAGTTGGGCGAGTCTGTATCAAAAATTCTGCAGCTCAAAGGGAAAGAGGAAAAGCGGCTCTCTTTATGCTTATTAAAAATAAGGAAAGGGTGCTGCTGCTGGGAGGGAAAACTGAAACGAAAAACCGTTTAAGCGGTGCCAAATGGGGTGGGTGGGTCTGTGGGTTGGTGGGTGTAAAATTTAGAGCCGGGCACAAAGGCACCGAGGGAAAAACAATTCGCATGCTAATGTTGGACTCTGTGGAATGGGTGGCCACTTCAATGGCCAAGTAATGGCAATTATTGCCATCGCACGCCATTGCCCACCCCCGCCCCCTTTTGAGCACCCCTCTTTTGGGGGGAGGCACTTGTCCGGCTGAGTGAGCGTTTTATTATGACTTTAAGTTGATGGCGCGGCCTCTTTAGTGGGTCAACTCGAAATTAATTACAGCCAGCCAAGTCGACGAAGGCAAAGTGGTTGTATATTGAAGAAAATATCTCAAAACTTAAAAATTTGTGTATTTTAATATGAGATTATTTTTAATTGTTTTTTAAATCAAATAATAATAATAACGAAAAAACTTAAATTTGTACGTATACTTAATAAATATTAAGTATACGCCACGTTTCATAGTGAAACATAAATCCCCTGCGAACATGACCTCGACTTGGATTAAATTTAGGCTGCTGCGCACTCTTTGCATAGATGCAAGTTTTAATTTTTTTTTTTAAGAGGTCCCTGGCGAATCCTGGCACAAATTGTTTCTCCTTTCAGAAGGTCCTTTCGTGTCTTTAATATGCGGCTTGCGTGAGCCATAAAAACAGGGCCCAAGGACCTGGATAAAAGAAAAGGCGACTTGTTTCTGACCACCGGGGCAGCTTAAGCACACTTAACACGTTGCCCATGGCGAAGGAGTTATCTGGGAATATATTTGGCCCTTAAATTGTACAGAATTAAAACGGGGAAGTGATGTAATATCCTCTCAGCTCAGCTTAATTGTCCCTTGAGTGCATATCATACAAAAGTTACTGGGTGGCCCTGGAACTCGGTTAATCATATTTAAAACTGACTTAAAGTTGCACTGCCGTGCATTTTTTTGCAACCAGAGTTGATGTCTTTATTATGATTCAGCCAGCACAACTGCAGCTGGCTGCAACACATTCATACTCGTACGCACCGCACACCGAGGAGCACTTAATATCTTAATGTTGCAAGGAGATGGTGGGGTGCTTTTATTGTAATTTTATGCACTTATTTACATAAGCGTAGTTAACGGGAATGCTTCATCATGCAAAATTATTACGAATGTTATTACATTTGCGCCCCAGTAGCAAAAACAGTTAAAAGCAGCCTCAGTTTCGGCCTTAAAGCGCGTGCCATTTGGCCATAACAATGAAAACAGGCAACGTCGTCGTCGTTGCCATCGGGATCCGCTGGTTGCAAGAACAACAGAAACAGCAGCCGCCACACCGTGCCACTCAAAATCCTATAAATAATTTACATTAACCAGCGGCAAGTGAAAGGGCGAAGAAGAGCCAAATGGGCTGAGAAATGAGGAATCAAGGGTATATATACATGTACTTAATATAACCTGCTGGCGAAAGAGGCAGCATGATTAATTGGTCAGCCTTTAATTTGGTGTAATCATAATTGCAAAAGTCAGCACACAATAAAGCCAGCAAATGAAAGGTGGAATGTGGCAGTTAATCAAAGAATAAGAATCAATTACAATCAATTGAGATCTCAGCGGATAAAGCTTTCAAGAATTTCGTGCACTGACTTAAGTTTAAAGCTTAAATGCATTTGGAAGATAAATTAATAATCCTATTTTTTATTTTCGGTCTTTAAAAACTATTTATTTCCTTCTAATTTTTTTGTGCGGATTAATCCACTTGCAATACAATATGTTTACTCTTCTCTGAAATCCCAACAATACTAAGCGACAAAAAATTAATAAAAAGACAATATAAACATTGAAAGCTCTTACAACGAAAAACTGTCCCCTTGCTGCTCTTTTAACAAAAAACCCAGTGTTTTTAATTTTGAAAAAACTTGCACAGAATCCACACACAAAAACCATTACTGTAACATATTATACATAAAAACTTTCAAATGTTTTTTCTCACGTATTTATTATAGTTTTGTGCATTGAATTATTTATTAGTATCTTTCATAGGCTTACATATGTAAATGTACCTTATTGTTTATTCATCGAAAAGTTTGCAGTAGATTTAATTTAATTAATTTTGTTTCAGCTTCACGGATTTTCCTTAGAAGCAGAGTAAAAACAAAAAACAAAAACACCCACACCACTTTACACCCCTTACTTAACCACTAAATGCGTTGAATCTAGCCTAAAACCCACCGTGATATTACCATTAAAGTTAATTATGGCGAATTGTAATTGAATGTACTTGAATATTCACAGCCTCGGCTCCAATTATGGAACTGCCACCCCAGAATGTGACTGCGTTGGATGGCAAGGATGCGACTATTTCCTGCCGTGCAGTGGGATCGCCCAATCCGAATATAACCTGGATATACAATGGTGAGTTCCCGAACGGAGATGAGGGAATCCCCAAAGCATGGCTAGACCCACTAATGATGATGATGATGATGCTAACACCATGTCGTTCTCTTTGTTTTATTTCCGTGTGCCATCTCTTTGTTTGCTCGCTTAACCAACCAATTTGTATTGCTAACAAAACTGCTTGAACTGCGGAACCCAAATTTGAATCCGCCTCCGCAACCGTAACCGTATCCGTGCATCGTGCAATCCTGTAACGCTGCTGCCAATAACCCATCCGAAATGCGAAACAATGCACAGAGACCCAACTGGTGGAGATATCCAGCCGGGTGCAGATACTCGAATCGGGCGACCTGCTCATCTCGAACATCCGGAGCTCGGACGCGGGTCTCTACATATGCGTGCGGGCCAACGAGGCTGGCAGCGTCAAGGGCGAGGCCTATCTGAGTGTGTTGGGTGAGTCAAGTTCCCAATCCTGTTCCTGTTCCCGTTCCTATGCCTGTGCCTGTACCTGTTCCCCCGATCCCCCGAAAATTTAATTGCCTGCTCTCGTCTGTTAGTTTCAAGTGCGTCTGTCTAGTCGGGCGCTTTGAGTGTTTAGCGTTTTAGTTGGCAGGGCTTTTGAGGGCTGCGTTTGCCATGTTCCCTCGCTAACTGTTTTATGTAGCGTAGCTAACACCCACACATCCAACCATCCACCCATCCACCCACTTTCCACTTTTTAAACCTTTTACAGTTTCGCCCGTCCAGGCCAGAGCTTTTATCCCGTATAAATAAGCGTTTAAAGTATTTAAACTAGTCCAAAAAGCATGTCAAACAGCTAGTCCCTTGTTTTGTGTTTATTTAAATGTTTTAAGATGGACTTAACGAAAGTTTTAAAACCAAGACATTTCATTTATAAATCCTTCCTTTTTTGAATTAGCAAAATTATGCTCTTGACATAAATCATTTTAGCCTTTTAACTTGTTCCTTTGCCTACTTATTTTTAAGTTTAAATAAGTTTATCACAAATCAATTTACATAATTTTCAAACATTTTGTATTATTAAATGGAATGAACAATTGTCCTATTAACATTCAATAAAAATCTACTAATTGAATTTTTCAATAAAATAAATACGTTAGTTAGTACATTTTAATAAACTTTAACTTGTTTTAATAGCTTATGTGCAAGTTTTAAGAATATCCCCATATATATTTAAATGACGCATAAATTAACTCCACTGTCTTTAAGATTATTAGGCTGTTTATAAAGTGTCGCACCATGTTTAATCCGTTCACTAGAATAAAATTCTTGTCCCAGCTATTTTAAGCGCCTAAGTTGATCAGAATTATTTCTCCAACTCTTTTGAACCACCAACTTCCCCATCAATTGTTCAGTGGCAAAGCTTTGATGTTGGCACATCCTGCGACTGTTACTGAAAAGCTGTCAGCAGTTTCCATATCCATCCCCCCCTCCAACCACTGAAAATTCTTGTGTAACCACAAAAGAGATTCAAATTGAGTTTACTTACCAACCATTTTCTCCATTAGACAGTTGTTTGTGCACCTGTTTGACTTTCTGCCTCTTAATACGAATGTATTTCAACCGCTCTGTCGCCATGTGATTGCCAATGACATTTTGGAAAACACACGCAAAAATGTCAGGTTTAACTGGTAGCCACTGCAAACATTTTGGTTTCAAAATTTAAATATTTGTTTTAAAACAAACATTTTGGTAATTTATTAAAGAAAATTAACATTAATTTAAATTGCTTTAATAAGAAATAAAATTTGTTTTTTTGGTAACAAACTTGATTGCTGTGTTTAAAGTTTTAAATCTCATAATTTAGAAACCATTATGTACTTATTAATGTTACTATTCAAGCTTAAAGTATTTCCCAAAGTGACAATTTGAGCGCTCTGATTTTTGTTCGCTGTAAATCTGATTGCCATATGTGTGGGTTTGTGTTGTTGGTTGTTATCTGTGCGTTAGAGTGTCCCTAACATCGCATCAAATCAACTAAAATGCATGGCCCAATAATAATAATGTATGTCATCAAAGCCGCAGCAGCCACAACAACAACAACAACCATAATAATGGCAACAACAAAGCAATGACATCGACAACTACAACTACAAGTACAAAAACCACGATGGGTTCAGTTCAGTTCCATTTGAAGTGCTCCCTCCTGGGCAGCGTCAATTGCTTTTGGTACTATAATACAAAAAGCCAGCCATTTCCACACATTTCCACACATGATGGCTATAGCTATGGCTATGGCTATGTTATGTGGGCATGGGCATACATATGGCTTTGACTTTTCCGAGCGGCAGGCAGGCAGGCAGCAAAACCAGAACCAGAAAATCCGAAAGCTTCAAATGATTTTTTAAGGGTTTTTGTTGCCACTGTCCATTGTGCTGTTTGTGTAATTAAAGTTGATTTGCACATGCAATATTTTTGGCCCTATACGTACTATGTGTGTGTGCCTAAAAGGCAGCATCAATGTGCGGCTAATTGGCAAAACGCCGCCGCCCAGGAACGCGAAGCGGAATGTGTTGCCTGTGGACTCTGGACTTTTGGCCACGAAACTGATGGCAGTTTTCCATCACCCATCACCCCTAACCCGTCAGCAATCACCCGCTGGCAGCCACCTCTTCCTCCATTTGTGTGTGTGTGTGTGTGTTTGTTGCATAAAACACAGTAGTGCCCAAAAGTCCGACAAAGAAACACAAAAAACAGGGGCTAAGAAGCAGGTCCTTTTTGTAAGGGAAACGAAGCTCGAAATACTCTCTCTAGAAGCAAGAAATTTGACAAGGGGACTTGTATACTCTTTTACTTATAAAATTATTGGAAGTTCATAGAAGAATTCAAACGTCTTCCTTTTGATTTCTTTAAAATATTTTCATTTTATTTTAAACTTTAATAATTTGTTAATTTTGAATAGAAAATTTTAAGAACTCTGGTTTTCAACTAATGTTTTTAGCTATGATGCTACATGTTTTAAAAAATGAACCCCTAAAACGTTGAAAAAAGTTTCCCAACAAATAAAATTGCAGTCTTAAAAATAATAATTATTTTATAAAAACATTAAGAGAAAAATACCCCTAATCCAGGGTATTGCTATAGAGGCGGGGTGCTGGCGTAAACCAGGTTCATTTGTGGACCTTTTGCTCCCGCCATTCAGTGCACTGCAGAGCAGTGCAGTGCAGTGCAGTGCAGTTCATCTCGTCAGTCCGTCCGTGGCTCCCATATGGGGAACAACTTGGCTTATGGCAAACAGACCGACACACCGCCAGCCAACAGGAACAACAAGAAGAACTATAACACAAGCAAAGCCAACACCACCATCGACAGAGGGCAGAGCCGTGCAGAACCAGCAGCATATAGCGCCAGTACCATACCATACCATCCATGTACCATTTACCATGTGCCACCAGTGGTACCACCAACAATGTCTAGGCCACGGGGCGCGTTGAACTTTTGATGCATGCGGGCCAAGTGACTGACTGAAAAGGGCTAAAATAAAAAAAAAGAAAGAAACGCCGAGCGAGAGCAAAGAAAAAGGGGAGAAAAAGCATAAAATAAATAAAATCAAAAGAGAAAAGCCATACATAAAGAGAACAAACGATGGGGGAATGCCTGCAAGTGTGTGGAGTGTGGGCTCAAAGACTGCGTAATACCCTGTAGCTACTACGATCAGATGGAGGGTCTTGACTTTGAGTCTCAAGATGAAGAAATTTAACTACGTAATCTGGGGTACCTCAGAAGTTTTATTATTTGTGTGAGTCTGAATTTGAAAAAGCGTCGAATAGATCTATTATGATAACGGGGACTACTTTGGAGTACAATTGTTTATAGGTTCTATACAATAATAACACCTTAATTAAAATAGACGCATGTTTTTAATATTTTTTGTCTAACAAACTGCGAATATTATTAAAATTAAGTATGTAAAATTGCTTATATGGGGGGTACCCATACACAACAGAAGCAATTATAGCTTAAGTATCCCAAGAAGACACAGCGAATATCGTTTGAATCCAGGGTGTTCATGAAACGGGCTTCGTGTGTCACTTTTGGGGCCTTAAAACTTCAATTCCCACCACCACCTCTCCGGCCGCCTCTCGGGGTTAAGGGATAAGCCGAGGGGAACAGGAGCAGGAGGACAGGATGAAAGATGAGGCGGTGGCGGTGGCCTGGGCAATAAAAGTGGGCGGGACTGTCGCGACTTGTCATTGCCACGACCTGCGGTCGTTGGTGGCCACGCTTCTCGTTTAATCTGCATTGCCGTGTTGTTAATGTTCTTTTCTCTCCTTATTTTCCCGCAGTGCGGACACAAATCATCCAGCCGCCGGTGGACACCACGGTGCTACTTGGGTTGACTGCCACCCTGCAGTGCAAGGTGTCCAGCGATCCGAGCGTGCCGTACAACATCGATTGGTACCGCGAGGGCCAGTCGTCTCCCATCAGCAACTCGCAGCGAGTGGGTGTCCAGGCCGATGGACAGCTGGAGATCCAGGCGGTGCGGGCCAGCGATGTGGGCAGCTATGCGTGTGTGGTCACTTCTCCCGGGGGAAACGAGACGAGGGCCGCCCGACTCAGCGTCATCGAGCTGCCGTTCCCGCCCAGCAACGTGAAGGTGGAGCGACTTGCGGAGCCCCACCAGCGCAGCATCAACGTGTCCTGGACGCCCGGATTCGATGGCAATAGTCCAATATCCAAATTTATTATCCAGCGACGTGAGGTCTCCGAATTGGGTAAGTTTCCGCTACTTTTATCTATATATATTCAATGGTAGCGTAGTTTGTGGGTTGCGGTGGTTTTGGCCAGTATTGGGTTTATGATTTATGGAAAACGGGGACTCAGGGGATCAGGGGCTCAGAGGGGGTAAAAGCGTACACGGTTGCCAATTAGAATAGAACAACTTAGCCACATCAAATATCAAATTGAGTCACACTTATATGTATAATTTCATAGCATACATTATAAATCCCATAAAAATATGTAGTAAATGGTTTGGGTTTTGCTTATCTATATTTCACTTTCAAAGGATTCTAGATTGATTTGTCCTGTGATCAAAACTGAACTGAGAATGAAATAGTGGCAATCGTTGGTAGTGATTCAACTTTAGAGACCACAAACCACCATTTTATTAGGAAACCATTACAGACAACACAAAAGGAAACCAAGATTTTGATGCGTTTCTTTTGTTCTCTCTTTTCTTCCATTAAATTTATTTTGAACACCATCAAACTGGAACGATCCGTATCATTACTTACTGTAAATAAATATTTATTGTATAATATATTGTATTTATTGTATAATTTTCAATTGTAATTTGTTGTTTTGCACTTTGTTTTCATCGCGGTCACATGAACATCAACAACATCACCTCACCACACGGAACACGCTGTAATCTACACACTTTTCAACACTATTCACCCAATAATTTCCACTAAATTATCACATAACACCCATATCACATTTATCACCCACCTGAATCTCTATACCCCACTCACCACCTCACCTCACCATATTCCCCGCCTGCTGTTTTTTCCAACACATTAACATCACAGAAAAATTCGTAGGTCCAGTTCCAGACCCCCTGCTCAACTGGATCACCGAACTGAGCAATGTCTCGGCGGATCAGCGCTGGATTCTGCTAGAGAACCTCAAGGCCGCCACTGTCTATCAATTTAGGGTTAGCGCCATCAACCGCGTGGGCGAGGGATCGCCATCGGAGCCCAGTAACGTTGTCGAGCTGCCCCAGGAAGGTGAGTGCTACACAGATCCCGCCAATGATCCCCGCTCTTAGGACTCGCTCCTCATTTTGTGCATCTCAAACTTGTATCGTATAGTATTGTGTGTGTGTATGTTGCTTTTCCTAAGTTGATTTTGACTTTTATTTGTGAAACAGTCCAAAATAATCGTAAGCTACTGCATTTATTGGCTTGTGTATATTTTATGATTTATTTCCTCATTGTTTATAAATTATAAACATAAATTTTTGTATAGGCTTATAAACATATTTTATGTTTTGACAGAATGGTAACTTCACTTTTGATTTTAAAGCCGTTTTCTGATTTCATGCTTAAAGATCAGTATAAATATATTAATTTTAAAAGCCGTTTTCTGAGAAATCAGTATAAATTATTTAGTTACATTTTAATATATATATATATAGATATATAGCCCGTATATAGCCCTGTAAAGTGTAAAGAACTAATGCTGAATACCCTGTATGTATTGTACTTTTAACTGCTATCGTTGTGGTCACGAAAATGAAATTTGAAAATCGCCGTTGGTCGCCCGCCCGCGCGTAGAGTTTCCGCTTCACCGAGGTATACATATAGCAGCCCAGAGGCACACCTCCCCAAACCTCCCCTCACATACAGATCACACACACAGAACCACACATAAATACACACATGACTCCACCCGCAGAGAGAAGTACATACTCTCCTTTATGTGGAATGTTATTCGTGCAGAATTCCCCACTGATATGTTTGTTTAATCCCCATTTAGCTCCCTCTGGTCCACCAGTGGGCTTTGTGGGATCCGCTCGCTCCATGTCGGAGATCATCTCCCAGTGGCAGCCGCCCTTGGAGGAGCATCGTAATGGGCAGATCCTGGGCTACATCCTGCGATATCGCCTGTTTGGTTACAACAATGTGCCATGGTCATACCAGAACATAACAAACGAAGCGCAGCGCAACTTCCTTATCCAGGAGCTAATCACGTGGAAAGACTATATTGTACAGATCGCAGCCTATAACAACATGGGCGTGGGTGTGTACACAGAGGGTTCCAAGATCAAGACGAAGGAAGGAGTGCCGGAAGCGCCGCCCACGAATGTAAAAGTGGAAGCTCTCAACTCCACAGCTGCCAGATGTCGCTGGACACCACCCAATCCGCAGCAGATAAATGGCATCAATCAGGGCTATAAGATCCAGGCCTGGCAAAGACGACTGATTGATGGAGAGTGGAAGGACTTTGAGAAACGCATGATGACAGTGCCTCCCAGTCTTATTGATCCGCTGGCGGAGCAGACTGCCATCCTTGGAGGTCTTGAGAAGTTCACCGACTACAACATCAGTGTGCTCTGTTTCACGGATCCGGGAGATGGTGTGGCCAGCATACAGGTGCCAGTGATGACAATGGACGATGTACCCGACGAGATTACCGCTCTGCATTTCGATGATGTCTCCGATCGGTCTGTGAAGGTCCTTTGGGCTCCTCCTCGCTTTTCGAATGGAATTCTCACAGGTTACACGGTTCGCTACCAAGTGAAGGATCGTCCGGATACCCTGAAATCATTTAATTTGACAGCGGACGATACTGAGTTGACGGTGAATCAGCTGCAGGCCACCACGCACTACTGGTTCGAGATCTTCGCCTGGACCCGGGTGGGAAGTGGTACTCCTAAAACAGCCACCATTCAATCTGGTGTAGAACCAGTCCTTCCACATGCTCCCACTAGTCTGGCTCTCTCCAACATTGAGGCCTTCTCCGTTGTGCTCCAGTTCACCCCAGGCTTTGATGGGAACTCCAGCATTACCAAGTGGAAGGTCGAGGGTCAGACAGCCAGGAATATGACGTGGTTCACCATATGCGAGATCAGTGATCCTGATGCGGAGACTTTGACCGTAACGGGCCTTGTGCCATTCACGCAGTACAGGTTGAGATTGAGTGCGAGCAATGTAGTGGGAAGCTCGCGAGCTTCGGAGGCCACCAAGGATTTCCAGACCATCCAGGCCAGGCCCAAGCATCCGCCGTTCAATGTCACTGTAAGAGCAATGAGTGCTCAACAGCTGAGAGTGCGATGGATTCCCCTGCAGCAAACAGAGTGGTACGGCAACCCCAGGGGCTATAATATATCCTACAAACAGTTGGTGAAGACTCCGGGTACCATAAAGTACACACCCCGCTCGGTAGTCATCGAAGATCATACGGCCAACTCCCATGTTTTGGATGGTTTGGAGGAGTGGACCCTCTACGAGGTGAAAATGAATGCCTGCAATGATGTGGGCTGTTCGAAGGAGAGTGGCACTGCCATAGAGAGAACTCGCGAGGCCGTTCCGAGCTATGGACCCCTGGATGTGCAGGCGAACGCCACATCATCCACTACAGTGGTTGTGAGATGGGGTGAAGTTCCGCGACAACATCGGAATGGTCAGATTGATGGATTCAAAGTGTTCTACGCCGCTGCGGATCGGGGACAACAGGTGCTGCACAAGACGATACCGAGCAATGCCACCTTTACCACCACCCTCACGGAGCTCAAGAAGTTTGTGGTGTACCACGTTCAGGTGTTGGCCTACACGAGATTGGGTAATGGTGCTCTGAGCACTCCCCCCATTAGAGTTCAGACCTTTGAGGATACTCCGGGAGTGCCGTCGAATGTGAGCTTTCCCGATGTCACTTTAACCATGGCCCGCATCATTTGGGATGTGCCCATGGATCCCAATGGTGAGATTCTAGCTTATCAGGTGACCTACACCCTGAATGGCAGTGCCATGTTGAACTACAGTCGAGAGTTTCCGCCCTCCGATCGCACTTTCCGGGCCACTGGTTTACTTCCCGAGAAGTATTACAGTTTTAGTTGTACGGCCCAAACGCGACTTGGATGGGGAAAAATAGCCACTGCTTTGGTGTACACCACCAACAACAGGGAGAGACCTCAGGCACCATCAGTTCCGCAAATATCACGCAGTCAAATTCAGGCCCATCAGATCACATTCAGTTGGACTCCTGGTAGAGATGGGTTTGCACCACTTCGTTACTACACGGTGGAGATGAGGGAAAACGAGGGAAGATGGCAACCACTGCCAGAGAGAGTGGATCCTTTACTAAGTTCCTACACAGCTCTTGGCCTCCGACCCTACATGACCTACCAATTTCGTATACAAGCCACCAATGATCTGGGACCCTCCGCCTTCAGTCGCGAGAGTGTGGTCGTGAGAACTCTGCCGGCTGCTCCAGCAGTGGGAGTTGGAGGTCTCAAGGTGGTCCCCATCACCACAACCTCAGTGAGGGTGCAGTGGAGTGCCTTGGAAACAGGAATGTGGAATGGAGATGCCGGAACTGGAGGTTACAGGATTCTGTACCAGCAGCTCTCTGACTTCCCCACTGCCCTGCAATCCACGCCCAAAACAGATGTACATGGCATCAATGAGAACAGTGTGGTGCTGTCGGATCTCCAACAGGACCGCAACTACGAGATTGTGGTCCTACCATTCAATTCGCAAGGTCCTGGACCGGCCACGCCCCCTGCTGCCGTTTATGTGGGCGAAGCGGTGCCGACCGGAGAGCCCCGAGCCGTTGATGCAGCTCCCATTTCCAGCACCGAAGTGCGCTTGCTGTGGAAGCCCCCAAAGCAGAGCATGCAAAATGGAGATATTCTGGGTTATAAGATTTACTACTTAGTAACCTACTCACCCCAAGCTCTGGAACCAGGTCGCAAGTGGGAGGAGGAAATCGAGGTGGTGTCAGCTACCGCGACTTCCCACAGTCTGGTGTTCCTGGACAAGTTCACCGAGTACCGCATCCAGTTGCTAGCCTTTAATCCGGCAGGAGATGGACCGCGATCTGCCCCGATCACAGTGAAAACCCTGCCAGGGGTACCAAGTGCTCCGCTTCATCTCAGATTTTCGGACATAACGATGCAGAGCTTAGAGGTAACCTGGGATCCACCAAAGTTCCTCAACGGAGAGATCTTAGGCTACTTGGTCACCTACGAAACCACCGAGGAGAATGAGAGTAAGTTATTGACTTTTAAGTAATATTCCTATTTGTTTGACTGAAACCCATTTTTTGTACACCCCATAGAGTTCAGCAAGCAGGTTAAGCAAAAGGTATCTAATACCACACTTCGCGTACAGAATCTAGAGGAGGAGGTCACCTATACGTTTACGGTCCGTGCTCAAACGAGTGTGGACTATGGTCCGGGAGTGAGTGAGAACGTGACCACAGGACCCCAGGATGGATCCCCAGTAGCGCCTCGTGATCTCATCCTGACCAAGACGCTCTCCAGCGTCGAGATGCATTGGATCAATGGACCTTCGGGGCGGGGACCCATTCTGGGCTACCTAATTGAGGCCAAGAAGAGAGGTAAGTTGGAACATTCCTCCGAAATCGTCTAATTGGTTTTGGAAGCATTTACTACATAATCTTTCTTTCTGTATATTATCCATTTCTCCTATTGCATTCGATTACTCTTTGGTGGCTTGGTTCTAAAATGATAAATTCTTTCCAAAAAATACAATTATATATTACATACTTGAAATGCTTGCGTAGAAAAAGGAGAGCCGTCGTTTGTTTGTAAGTATTGCTGTCCCTAAGTAGTCGGATTATACGATTTTACAGTGATTTTTGATCTCAAATTCATCGATACTTTAAAATCTAATATTTAAATAGTATTCCCATTTCCATTCTTATGAAAATTAACCAATTGAAATCCCTGAATTAACTTTAACCTTACTGAACTAGATTCATAAATATTGCCTGATTATTTTTTAAACTTTCTTAATTAGTATTACTAAATAAACATTAAAATTTCTTAACCCTTAATTTTAATTTGTCTTGCTATTCTGAAGCCCCTTTCTAGTTCCCTCATTATACAAATGGAAACTAAACTTTTATTTACCGTAAACCATAGACGACTCCCGCTGGACGAAAATCGAGCAGACGAGAAAGGGCATGATGCAGGACTTTACGGTCAGCTACCACATCCTGATGCCCTCTACGGCGTACACGTTCCGGGTGATTGCTTACAATCGCTACGGCATCTCGTTTCCCGTGTACTCCAAGGACTCGATTCTGACACCCTCGAAGCTGCACCTGGAATATGGCTACCTGCAGCACAAGCCCTTTTACCGGCAGACCTGGTTCATGGTCTCTCTGGCGGCCACTTCGATTGTAATCATTGTGATGGTCATTGCGGTTTTGTGTGTCAAGAGCAAGAGCTACAAATATAAACGTAAGTGGCTGGCCTCGAAGCCCTAAGAGATCCCATAACTAGCAAGTCTTAACTTAATTTGCAGAGGAGGCACAAAAGACCTTGGAGGAGTCCATGGCCATGTCCATTGACGAGCGACAGGAGTTGGCCTTGGAGCTGTATCGCTCTCGACACGGCGTTGGAACTGGCACCCTGAACAGCGTGGGCACTCTGCGCAGCGGCACCTTGGGTACGCTGGGCAGGAAGTCCACCAACCGACCGCCGCCGGGCGTCCATCTGGGCAAGAGTCCGCCTCGCCCCTCGCCCGCCTCCGTGGCCTATCACAGCGACGAGGAGAGCCTCAAGTGCTACGATGAGAACCCAGACGACAGCAGTGTGACCGAGAAGCCCTCGGAGGTGAGCAGTTCGGAGGCATCGCAGGTGAGTTGGGGGAAAAACAGAGACCAAGTAAAATATTGTAATGATTACAAAACGTAAGCAAACTCAAGTATTATTCACGTAAAGTATTTTCGCTCTACCAAATAGGTTGAAATTAAAGAAACAACCCATTTCAAATTAACTTATTTCAATAAAGTTTAAACGTATCTAATTTAAAATACAAAACAATCTATATTAAATAACAATCATTACCAAAGCAAACATATTTTACTAAGGACCGTTTGCCTGCTTGATTACTATGCTCAAGACATGTGGACTAGATCGTGTTTCCCTCATGTTTTTTAAGTTTGTATGAAGTCTTGAGTTCCTTAAAAGCGATTTATAATTTGTATTTGTGCTAAATTGAATGTTTTTGCCTTGTTTTCCAGCACTCTGAGAGCGAGAACGAGAGCGTGCGCAGCGACCCGCACTCCTTTGTCAACCACTACGCCAACGTGAACGACTCGCTGCGGCAGTCCTGGAAGAAGACCAAGCCTGTACGGAACTACTCCAGCTACACCGACTCGGAGCCGGAGGGAAGCGCAGTGATGAGCCTCAATGGTGGCCAGATTATCGTCAATAATATGGCCAGATCGAGGGCACCACTGCCCGGCTTCTCGTCGTTCGTCTGACAATCAACCGAGTTCTAAGATCTAAGCACCAGTAGCAACGGCACCGTCATCCGCGAGACCTTTGTCTAAGCCGACGGAGGGTATGGAGACATGTGGGATCCGGTGAGGAAGACGGAGCTGGGGGCGGCTGGGGCAAAAGTCTATTGGGGGCGGACACGCGCCACCCACCACCATCCACATATCATACAGATGGACTTCCAGGCCTCAGCCCCTCCAGCTCTCCGACGATGCGCTGCTACAGGGATATACATAAAACTAGGTACAGACATTCGGTTAGGTTATCTATATGCGTTTAGTTTTAGTTTCTAGTTACGAGAGATCTGAGATTTACGAGCATTTAGTTTTTTAAGTTGTGTTTCCCACTGTCCCAGCATGACTCTGCTCCTATTTAGTATTTATTTGAGCGTGTAAGGTGTGCTTGTGTGAATGTAATGCGTTCTTGTTTGCCACGCCTCTCCAAACAGTGGCATTTATGGGAGGGGGCGCGCTCAAATCGAATCGAATCCTGTGATAAACCGATTCGCGCCCCCTTTACAGTTTTACAAATGATTTCCAAGTGTGTTCAGCGCGTGGCAGGCAGCGTGAACGTGAGTGACTGTGAGTGTGAGTGATTTACGCGATAAGTCTGGGCGCAATCTCATTATATTTAAAACGACAAAACACGCTCGAGCGTAAAAGTTATGTTTTATGTTTTATTTTTTTTTTGTGCGAATTAAACTAGGCAATCTAGAGGTTTTGACGACGAGGACGAAACGGTGACAGCCACCGATGCAATCGGTTGGCTTTTGAGAAAAACCAAGAGAAAAAAGTTCAAGAGAAACACAAAAAGTGTAAACAAATATGCGGACGAAACAAAAAAAACAAAATCATATCTTATAAGCAAAGGAACATGTATTTTTTTTTTGGGAAAGGCAACAAAGGCAGGCTAGCTACTGGAATGAGCAGAATATCTAAAGGAAGAGAGGGCTTAGGATACGAATTCTTCAGATATATTGATAGGCCATATTAATGCAATTTCTTTAGCACGTAAGCCACAAACGAAAGCAACTGTAACACACAAAGCAAACCAACAAACCAACAAAAATGCAGACTTGCAAACACACAAAACAAACGAGAGCGAGCAAACACGAATAAGAGATTCTTTTCGAGCGCATGCGCAGCAGACTAGCACTTAGTACGATAAATACGATCTTAGTAGACTTAAGATGCATTTTTTTTTTGATTAGTTTGGGCCCAGTCCCGATTCAAAAACAGAGGCGGGACTACGCCCTGGTACTCTAGCATGTAACTCTTCGATTGTTCAACCCGACGCGTAGGTGTAATTGTACTCGTACTCGTACTTGTAATTGTAATTGAATGCAGTTTATATTTATGACTATATTTATATATATTGATGTATACATGTATATCTAAAACTTAAACGACTGATTATATATTTTTCCCCGATTAGTTGTACACCTGTCTCCTTTTTTATACTTGTACGACCTACGCATTAGCTACGTTTAGAACATTTTGTCGCCCGCTGGCAGAAACTGAAACGAAATCGGTGCCGATCGCGTTTTCTGCAAGCTAATAATTTCTAATTCAAAGACTCGAAGCACAAGTTCATCTAGTTAAGTAAATGTAATTGTAATTGTTGAATTGATTGATGGATTGATGGATTGATGGATTGATGGGTCGGCAGCTGGCCAGCTGCGTCCTCCACAATGTGGGATGCGTTTGATGTGGAGGAGCAGCTGAGAGAATGGCGGAGCTCAAGGATCTGGGCTCGGGGCTAGTTGAAATCGTGCAGCAAGCGCAAAGTATTAGAATATTGATAAATACAATTTAAATGTGTAAATGTAATTGATGGAACATACGAATATGAATCAATAAAAGAACATTAAATCAATGTGAATAATCACTGTCATTTGTACTTTTTCTTTCGTTTTCAAGGCTCGCTATTTATTCCATTTCCAATAACTAAGAGAAAAAAAAGACTGTCGGTGGGCTTTACTCGTATCTCGTGTATAGTGACAAATCAGTCGAGGAGTGGCTTAATGCTATCAAGTAGCTGTTGTAGACTAGACGGGACTATCGGAGGTCGTCTCCTGCACTTCCGACAGGGCCTTGGTGGCCCCCTCTTCCTGTCCCTGCTGCTCCTCCTCGTCCTCTTCCTCTCCCTCATTCTCTGTGTCGCTATCAGCATCCGCCTCCAACTCTTGGCTCTCCATGTGACGAGCCGCCGGCTGAGATTCGGAGGAAGTGGCCAGAGGAGGCGACGTGGCGGCTGGAGAGGATGCGACCAGGCTGGGCACACTCACGGGACACATGCAGGGCACGAACTGAATGCGACTGCCACTGGCTCCCTGCTCCGCCATCACACTCTGCGGCTGGTAGTTGAAGTAGTCCGGATAGGGGTACTGAGGTCTGCCATTGTACAGGTTGCTCACTCGGCGACTGTAGGTGGGATACTCGCCGTAGCGCAGCAAGCTGGAGGTGGATGTAGAAGTTCCGGATCCTTCGGAGAGAGACTGAGTTGGAGGTGGCGGCGGCGGTGGTGGAGTCGTGGTGGTGGTACTTGTTGTGGTCGTTGTTGGTGCTGGAGTCGTTGTCGTTGTGGTGGTTGTGGTGGTCGTTGGAGCAGGTGTGCTACTGGTGCTGGGTGCACTGCTGGTTCCAGCAGCAGCCGGAGGAGTAACTTCCGGGCGGAAGGCTGAGTCATGCCTTCGGGCAGCCGCGTAGCTAGTCACCGCATACGGATCGTACTGCGGACCAGGGAGCAAAGGACTCTGGGCCGCTCCATATCCGAAGAAGGGCATGCTGAATGCACCGCCGGGAGGCAATGGCTGATAGGTGTACGTGCGGAAGTAGGTGAGCGGGATCTGCTGCAGCATCTGACCACCATTGGGAGGTTCCCTAAATGGACACAGGTGGTTATAACCCGATAACATTACTCAACTTCTGACTTACGTTGTTGTCTTTGGCCACCAGAAGGCGTGGGTCAGCTCAGAGCCTGCCAGGATAACAGCGATCTGAAAGGGAAAGAGACGAGGTGCCACATAAGTTCACAGAAGAACACTTGGGTAAGTCCCGACCTTAATTTTAATACAGTAAATTTTTAAACACTTGGCGAACATTCAGAAAACATTTAACTAAATTCTGATAAACTTCACGAAAGCACCAATTTAAAATTTAATGTTTTTTTTTATATATTTTTTTTTTTTGTGTTTAATAACAGTCTTTAAGGATATCAGCATTTATTGCTTTGTTTATTTTTTCACATACCACAAAATATATCCACATTTTATTCAGATAAAACACTTCACTTTGGGAATGTCCCTGTATCCTTGGGGAACAATTAAAAAATATGAAAAAAAATGTATAACAACGATCTGTGTGTTAACCACTCGCGATCGCGGCTGCCTTTGTTCTAAGCCCAAAAAGAGTCACGGTCCGAGCTTTTATAGCCACGATTCGGGCTGAAAACTGGGAATGGGGACCGAACGGCTGGGATTGGGATTGGGATCGATTGTGTGGCCCATGGCAATGCTGGCAAGAACAGAAAAGCCGAAAGGCCGCCACCACGCGGGTTTTTCCCCAGTGAAGCTGAAGGGGAAGGGGAGGGGAGTTCTTGTAGAACAACGAGAAAATTAATTGCAGGCTGTAGAGCGAAAACTAAGCTGGGAAATCAATAATAATAATGAACAGGGAACGTGGAACGCGGAGAGGCGCATCGCATCATTGACAAAGTGATTGAATGAATGATGGACCCACTGACGGGCCCCAAAAAAAAAAAAAAAAAAAAAAGGGGAACGTGGAACGGGGTGCTTGAAAGGGCCGCATCCATTCGATTGGCCATAAAAATTTGTTGATGACTTTTCTTTGGCCGTGTATCCATCCCCATCTTACTGTTGCCTGCTTTTTAACACATTGAAATTTTGTTTTTCTTTCTGATTTTGTATGTTTGGGTTCTGGAATTTGGGTCAGCCGACGCCTTCAGCTTACCCATCTTGGGCCATCATCTTCGGCGGGGCTCGATTTGCACGGTGGGTTGTTATGCAACAACTGTGGCTCACTCAATAGATTCTTCACTTTCCACTTTACGACCGCCTTTCAGAGCCGATCCCTTTGTGTCGCCCAGGAATTTATGGCTGCCCTTTATGGCCTGTAAAACGGTTCCACTGGGCGACCCATTACAATCTAAACTGTCTCATCTGTATGGCCGTGCATAGAGGCGTTAATGATCATCTGTGGATCACTGTCATAATTATAATCTTTTAGTGGTTAATTCTGAGTGTCCGAAAAGAGAAGAGAACCATTCCATTTCCCCCCTAATGAAATCATACTTATTTTACTTGCTCATTATTTATAATCTGTAGTAATAGTAGGACTATCGACGGGGCCTGAAGCCGTTCTCTATGTACTTGGAGGTATAGTACTTTTCGGTGCCCAGTGAACGGTGGTGAGGTCCCTTGTAGCTGAAATGCAAAAGAAGGCTGAAATTCATAGGTGTACATTTAAGCTGGAGATCCCCGACTTACCGCGAATTCAGGATGAACCAGGTGCTGGGCTCCCTCTCCTCTCGATCGCTCTTCTCCTGCAGACTCTTGGTTGGGATTGGGGCTAAAGGTTGTGAGTGGAGGAGTTTGCCAAGCGTATAGACTGGAAAGGCGTAGTATTCCCTTTTGAGCGCGTAACGAGAGCTTTGTCGCAGCGCAGGAGGAGGTGGAGTGGTGCTGGTCAGGTGATCGTCAGACTCCACCACGGGTCGCTCCAAACTCTCATCGATATAGACAATCTGGAAGGGTTCACTGCTGCTGGCGGTGGAGGTCTCCAGGGGAAGCTCTACTTCTGTTTCGGTTTCTTGCTCCTCTGCCACCCAGTCAGGTTCTTCCAACTCCTCCTCTTCCTGAACATCAGGTTGTTCCTCAATCTCCACATCCCCACTAGAATAATGACGGTGATTGTCGCGTCCAGTGGAACGCCGTAATACAGACTGCCATTGCATGACCTCTTGGGGGGAATGAAAGGCTTCGTACTGCTTGGCCTTCTTCCTTTTTCTCTTGCCGGATCCCACTGTTCCCATTTCCTGACTCCTGGGCACCTGCGTCTCATAGGGCGGAGGAGGTGGTGAAGTGGGCGTGGTGGTCGTAGGTTCAGGTTGAGGTGTGGTGGTACTCCTTATCGTGGTGCTTGAAAGACTGGGATCAGTGATGGCCTCATGGGCATAGAAGGGAATCAAGGTGAGATTGAGCATCTCCCGCTGTCCCGGCAACCGGAAACGCTCCACAATCGGCTTGGGCCGGAACATGGGCGTCGAGGGTGGGTAAAGAACTTGGCCAGGGACTGGTTCGTGCATGGGATATCGCCTCCTGCTCAGCATGGTGTTCAGGATCAGCTCCCCCCTAGTTCCATTGTACACGAAGATCGGGAAGTTGTCCCTCCCCGAGCTCAGCGAGTTCTCTCCCGGACCATTATCGAACACGGGCAGGTGACGACTTCCCTCGCGTCGCTGACTCCTGGTGCGTTGTGCCACCGGTTGCACGTACTGATGGGGCAGCTGCAGACGGTGGGTGGGCATCATAAAGCGGCGCTGTGGCAGGGAGGGCAGTCGCGAATGTGGGTGTGGCGGAGCAGGTGCCCTCCGTTCTTCTTGTCTCACCAAAAAGGTAATAGGCCCGGGTTCCTGTCCTCTGCCCTGCCTCCGCATCATCACCGGTGGTGGTAGCCTTGTGGTGGTGGCATAGTCCGCTTCCGGCCGATCCTGTCTTTGCCTCTTAGCCAGCTCATCTTCCAGTATCCAGAGGGGACGATGCTTTCCGGCCAAGTAACTCTGCCCCATGGACACGGCACTACTCCACAGCAGGAGCTGTATTAGGGAAAGAATCCAAGGCACCAGCACCTCCATTTAGTGCGACGAATGCTTGTCAAATGGTCAACCAGCTACTCCAAAAATATCACTTTATAGGGCTCAAGTTGGACACTTACTTTCGTTTTGGTTTTGGCTATGGGTGAAAATCGCACAACTCGTTCTGAGTGGGTCGCCAAAGGTCGCAGAGCAGCCAGTTGTGGTCACAAGTGGGTCACTCGGTGTAATGTAGGTCCAAACCAGAAAGATAAACTTCCATTTAACTAACGTAACAGAAACAGTTCGTCTTATTAAATAAATATAATATTTAAATTATAGACAACCATTGCTAAAATCTAAACAAAAATGTCAAGTTTTATTTAAGTTAGTTTAAATATTTATTTACAATATTATTTGAAAGCATTAATTACTAAACGGGCAGACCGTATCTTATTCAAAATTATTCTTTTAGTCAGCTTTGTCATTCTGTAATGATTTTCATAATTTTGGGGTTTTCTTTTGTAAATGATAAATAGAATATGATGAAAGTTGTAGCTTTAACCCTATGAGAACCCTGGAGATATAATTTAATGTTTTACAATTATATCTTTTAATAATTATATAATAATCCATCGCAAGCTATCTTAAACGAACTTGTAAACAGTGAGCTGTCGATGATCTGTAGTTCAGACCATATCAAGCAATTAATACTTTTAATAGCTTTGCCACTCCTGAGTACTCCTACTCCTGTCAGATCTCTTCGAGTGGCTGGTGGTTGTGTCAGGAGTTGGACAGCTGCCAGCTCCCCTTTAGCATCAATGGAGCCAGCTATTTTCCATGTCCAATGGACAGCTGTCAAAACTGGCATTAATCAAAACACTCTTAACTGATTCCCTTTGTTGCGGTGGCCTGTGCTCCTCCAGAGTGGAGTGAAGTTTCGGGGACCCTTTGATGGCAGACAACCTTCCAACCTTTCTGTTTTGACGCTGACCATTCTGGGCCAACTTGTTTCTGTTTTTATTTTATTTAATTTTTGTTGTTGTTGTTGGTTTCTGTTTCTGTTTCTCAGGGCCACAAGTGTGCAACAAGTGGAACGTTCTGGCCGAAACGAAAAGAAAACGGGGTTAATAGCCTTTGACGGACGGACAGCTGCAGGCGGTCGTGAGTTCTCACTTTGGACTTTGGAAGCGGGCGCAGAATAAAAATGGAAATGGGGAAATGGAAATGGAAAATGGAAAAATGATTGATTAGCCCTGTATCGGGGCTTTGATCGATCAATCGGCGCTTGCATGCATGTGGCATTCGACATGTTGCGCTTGTAAAACTCGGACTAATTACGGACGAGGAAAATGCCTTTTCCAGGCGGGGACTCCATGTGGGATCTGTGGACCTGTGGATCTGTGATCTCCAGCCGTGGGGGAAGACGAGAAATTGCCCAGGCGAAATGAATCGAAAATCGTTTCCCATCATTCCCATTCATGGATGATCCGATCCTCTTCCTACAATTTGGGATTGGGATTTCGATTGCGATTGCGTGACTTGACAGCATTATTAGGTCAGGAGTCGGGCAGTTCCCAGTTCCCAGTGTGATTCTGTTTTCTGGCCTGAATTAATTCGCTTTTAATGGGCTCTAATGCGTTTTAAATTCCCCCTGCCCCTTCTGCCCCTGCTACTGCCCCTGCCCCTGCCCCTCGAATGTCAAAAATTCCACACATCCATCCCAACTATCCGTCACGCCAACTCGTGCCCATAATTAACAGCCAGAAATATTTGGACAATCATAAATACAGATACAGCTGCAGATACAAGTTCACAGGCAGAAGAAAGCCATCTAAATCATAGATGGAAGGGAACATTTTTGACACCGACAATTTGTTCTATCAATTTGGAATAGAATGCATTTTATGTAAATGAAAGTTGTCCTCAATCGAGGTCGTATCTTGTATCTTGTAACTTGTACCTGGTACCTGGTATCTGGTATCTCATGGCTGCAACTGATTGATGTCCGGCCTGCCGTGAGCTATGAACAATAAAGCAATCAAGAGGCAGATACTCAGATTCACTTGTGGAAAATGTCAAACGATTTGTTTGTCCATTGTCTTCCATCTCCTCCTCCTCCTCCGCCTCCACGGAACGTGTTTACATGGGCGGGGAACATCATTAATGCGATGCACAGATAAGCAATCTAATGGCTGCGATATACGGTGTATACGGTCTGTGGTTCAGTTTTGGGTCAGGTGTGAAGTTAGCTTGTCCTTAAATATTTGTGCATGTCCATATCTAAAGGAAACAAAGAAACCACTTAATGAGGTCTTAATCTGGAGATTAACTCAAAAAAATGTATATTTTATGGATAAAATATTATGTTATTTTCCAGGTGTTGCGATTTATTTTCGACTAAGGTGTTAGATAGTAAAAAGTGGTCTTTAAGGTAATTTGGAATATAATGTTATTAACTTTAAAATATTATTAAAATATTTAAAACTAAACTATTATTACCAAGACATAACTGCAGTCATTCGTTCTGCTTAGAAAGGTTTAATTGGTTGCATTTATTCCGTTAATCTTAATGATATTTTATCTTATCTATTCCATTTGTCAATATCTGAGGCTTAAATATTTTTCAAATGCCCGTCAAAGGGATTTGTAATCTTGCAGATACTTCTGTTTCCATCTTGAATGTTCCAAAGGTTTTTTCTTTGAACTAAATTTATTTTGCCTGGAATTTTCTATTTACTGTCGAGGGTGGTTTTTGTACTTGAGGGTAGTTTATGTTTTTTAGTCTTTTCGCTTAGTAGTTTTTGTAGTAGTTCTTTCCTTTTAACCTTTGTGTTGCCTATGGGCTAAATAAGAGCTTTCTTTGTCCGCATATCTTGTGCTTTCTGCTGGCTGAGATTGGGGATCTCGAAAAGCTCTTCCACAATTCGATCTGCGTGAGCGAATTCAATTAGCGAGTCGTTCCAGCACATTTGGCTCTCTGGGATTCGGATTCGGATTCCGATTCGGATTCCGATTCCCATTCCCATTCCGCTTCTGCCATTCTGCCGGCAAAAGCTCAGCTCCGACCCCGTTCCAGCCACCCTGTCCCACGGAAACGATGAGTCTCTCACCCTTCCCCCTCCCTCACTTTGTGTCTTTGTTTTGGGCACGGCAGCTGCCTCGGTTTTCGGAGCTCAGTCCGAATTGCTTGCTCGGCGAGAAGAGAAGCGTTCTCCGGTTGACTAGCACTGCCACATATTATTTTTTTTACTGTGTTTTAAGAGTTCGTTCCATTATCGTAAACCTCTTAGTTGGCCCTGCCTTATCCAACATAATCCCCGTCCCCAGTGGAGCACTTTTGTTCAGGCTTTCGGAGCAGTCGAAATGGCAACCCCACCAGTTACTCCGCAGGAGATCTCGCACGCCAAGCGCGCCGCCTTCCAGGTGATGGCTGGCGGTTCGGCCGGCTTCCTGGAGGTCTGCATCATGCAGCCCCTGGACGTGGTCAAGACCCGCATCCAGATCCAGGCCACTCCAGTGGCCGGCGCCACAGCAGCAGCGGGCGAGGTGAGTGCTCATCATGTACTTGAGATATAGGGCAGCTTAGTGGCTCTCCAAGTGAGCTTCTATTTACATTCAGCTCAAGATATATATGTATCTTAATGTCTCCATCAGCTGTGGCTTGTTTTAGCTTTCACAGCTGACTTGGGGCTGGGGCTTTTCGCTTTTTGGATAAGGGCAAAGCAAGGTCACGGACACCCGCACTCCAGAACGGCTCTCACTCTCCACCTTTTCAATTTTGAAATGTTTTGTGTTTACATTCCCCTGCAAAGGGGCAGACAATCCATATTTATCAGCAGCCGAACCAAAAGCTTATCAGCTGAGTTAGCCCACACAAACTTTTGAGTACACTGGTAGAATAAAGGTGGTTATTGTCACTATATTATAGCATGGGCGCTTTTCATATTTTTTCTCAAGCAATAGAACCAATCGACAATTAATAGAACATGTTAATTGATTTAAATATGTTTATATTTGACTTAAACATAAATGTACTTTACTTTGGTTTTAATACGAGTAACACCATATTAAATTTGTTTATATCATGAACAGTGGTGTTAAATATGTTCTTGTTCACATTAATAATTTTAATATTTGATTTGCATATAAAATAGTTGACTTTGCTATGCGTTCTTTTTTTTCCCAGTGTCCGTGTATATTTATACCAGACGTGTCAAACATGCCCCCATCGAAATTGAAATCGGAAATATGCTTGATAGCAGTCGCCACTTTCGATTCCGTTTCGACACACTGGAGATGCGTTGGGTAGGTTCCTCCAGAAATGCTTGAAAGCCTACAGGTTGAGAATCTAGGTTCCTTGGAACCTAGTCTGTTCGGTGCGAGGTCTACCTTCAGCGCCTATCTAATCGGAATATATTCTGGGGACTGTTTTTGGAAATCTTTATGCTTAACATGCCTTTAGATAAGGCAAGAGCTGTATAAAATGATGTTATGGGAGAATCGTTCTCCTTATAGTTCTGAAACAACAAAAAATAGGTTTACGAGAAGCATTTTAATCTAACGCTAGCTATATTTCGTGTGTAGACCGCAGCATAAAAATGTCTTAACACTGCGACACATTTTCATTTTATTCAGCATCTCTCAGTCGGCAAGGCGCGATGATTAAACAAATTTATGACTGCAAATGAAAGCAGTCACAGAAAGCGAAAGAAGGGGCTGGCGAACAGGGGGAAATTAGCACAAATACAGCTGACAAATATATGTGGAACAATGCACGCAGTTGCCCGTTGATATTGTTCCAGTTTTGCGTGTCGCGAGAATAGAAAGAGGGGCATAGAACAAAAACAGATCATTTATAACGCAACATTTCAGCATTCTTGTATCTTAAAATAACGTAGTATATGATAGGTTATATTCAAAATAACTAAACTGCTCTGTTAGATCTGTAAATTCTGTGTCTTTTTTTATTTGGTAATTAGGTAATGGTAATTAGGTACGACTAAAGATAATTTAAATATATTTCAAACTAAAAGCATTTATTTTGTTTATAAAAAACTTAAGTTAGACACGCTTTTATCTGAAAACAACACGGCTTGGGGCTCAATTAGTATTGCTTATATTGAATTCGACGCTTGAATAATTTATGTTTAAGATTTAAACTTACTTAAATTTGTACATTCCTGTTCGCTTATTTTTTTTAATGTCTCTTATATTTTCCAGCTTCACTACAATGGAGTCTTCGACTGTTTCGCCAAGATGTACCGCCATGAGGGCTTCACCTCCTATTGGAAGGGTATCATGCCACCGATTCTGGCCGAGACCCCCAAGCGGGCCATCAAATTCCTGGTGTTCGAGCAGACGAAGCCGCTCTTCCAGTTCGGCTCTCCCACCCCCACTCCGCTGACCTTCTCGCTTGCGGGACTGACAGCTGGCACATTGGAGGCCATCGCCGTCAATCCGTTCGAGGTGGTCAAGGTGGCCCAGCAGGCGGATCGGCAGAAGAAGATGCTTAGCACTTGGGCGGTGGCCAAGGGCATCGTGAGGCAGGACGGGCTGGGCTTCAGGGGGCTCAACAAGGGCATCACCGCCACCATGGGCCGCAACGGTGTCTTCAACATGGTGTACTTCGGGTTCTACCACAGCGTAAAGAACGTGGTGCCCGAGTACAAGGAGAGCCACCTGGAGTTCCTGCGCAAGGTTACCATCGGCTTCCTGGCCGGCACGCTGGCCTGCTTCGTGAACATCCCCTTCGACGTGGCCAAGTCCCGCATCCAGGGACCACAGCCGGTGGCCGGCCAGATCAAGTACCGCGGCACCCTCAGCTCCATGGGCATCGTCTACCGGGAGGAGGGCTTCAGAGCGCTCTACAAGGGCCTCGTGCCCAAGATCATGCGTCTGGGTCCTGGCGGTGCCATTCTGCTGCTGGTCTTCGAGTACTCATACGACTACCTGCTGCACAACTACTCCTAGTCGGTCCCTGGACGCTGTTCCCTCTTCCCTCTACCCAAATCCCGAACCCCTCATCTAGATCTAAGGAACGCCCTAAGCTTTTGTCGTTTTTATTTGTTCATAGGAAGTCGAGGGCTGATCGGGTAGCATTTTAATTAAAGATTTGCCTGTGATTCGTCTGTTGTGTATATAATAAATGTAAAATTAAAAATGATTTATTTTTAAATAGATTGTTATGTTGGTTATTTGGACCAAATGAGGTGTTTTTTAACTAGTTTTGGCACTATAACCTGGCTAAAACGAGCTGCACCGTTAAAATACTGCTAAAAACAGCTGAGAGCACACTTTATTGATCCTCATTTTTTTTCCAAACGATGTCGATTCTGACGAACAGAAACGGGAGCAGGTTTTCGCCGGTATTAAAAACCAGTTTTTGAACGGCCCAAAAGTATGCAGCTCTTTCCCTTAATTTGACCAACAAAATGTACCACCTTGCTAATTATGACCACCCAAAAGTATGCAACGGTTTTTTCGATAGTACAAACCTTTTGATCATTTGCCGCCTGCTACTGTTTCTGTTCGCCTGGTACCCCAGGAATCCAGGAATCCAGAAATCACTTAATTTGACCAACAAATCGGACTGCTCCGAAACATTTTTCTCAGGCAAATTGCAAAATTTTTTAATTTAAAACACCAGGCGAACAGAAACTTTAGCAGGTGTCCGCTGGTAGCTGAAGTCGTTGATTTCCCAGTTTATTTCGTTTGCTTTGCTCGCATCCTATAAGAAGCTTGAAAACTGGAAGGGCACTGTAATGTAATTAATGTTAAAAAAATGTTAAGAAAATGTTAAGTAAATAATGTTAAATAAATGTTAAACTAATGTTAAAAAAATGTTAGGAAAATGTAAAGTAAATAATGTTAAACAAATGTTAAACTAATGTTAAGAAAATTTAAGGAAAATGTAAAGTAAATAATGTTATATAAATGTTAAACTAGTATTATGAAAATGTTAGGAAAATGTTAAGTAAATAATGTTAAATAAATGTTAAGTTAATGTTAAGAAAATGTGAGGAAAATGTTAGGAAAATGTAAAGTAAATAATGTTAAATAAATGTTAAAATAATGTTAAGAAAATGTTTGGAAAATGTTAAGTAATATGTTAAATAAATGTTAAGAAACTGTTAGGAAAATGTTAAGTACATAATGTTAAATAAATGTAGAGCAAATGTAAAGAAAATGTTAGGAAAATGTTGAATAAATGTAAATGTTGTTTTCAATGCTTAAAAAAGTGAAGCATACTTTTGGGCTGACTAGTAATCAAAAATAGGTTCCTTACCAACCTACTACTGTTTCTGTTCGCCTGGTACCCCAAATCCAGAAATCCCTTAATTTGACCACCAAAATGGACCGCCTCACCAAATATGACCGCCCAAAAGTATGCAGCGTTTTTCTGGGATTAGAAAAATTCTGACCATATTCCACCTGCTACTGTTTCTGTTCGCCTGGTACTCCAAATCCAGAAGTAGCTAAATTTGACCAACAAAATGGACCACCTCGCCAACGTTGACCGCCCAAAAGTATGCAACGGTTTTTTCGTTTGTAGAAACCATCTGATCATTTGCCGCCTGCTACTATTTCTGTTCGCCTGGTACTCCAATTCCAGAAATAGCTAAATTTTACCAACAAAATGGACCACCTCGCCAACGATGACCGCCCAAAAGTATGCAACGGTTTTTTCGGTAGTACAAACCTTCTGTTCAATTGCCGCCGGCTACTGTTTCTGTTCGCCTGGTACCCCAAATCCAGGAATCCCTCAATTTGCCCAACAAAATGGACCGAAAATGATCACAACGTTTTTGGTACATTTTTTATATTTATTATATTATTATTTTATTATATTATTATATTTTTTATTATATTATTATATTATTATATTATTATATTATTATATTATTATATTATTATATTATTATATTATTATATTATTATATTATTATATTATTATATTATTATATTATTATATTATTATATTATTATATTATTATATTATTAATTTATTAAATTTATTATAATTTTAAAATAAACTTATGTATAAATGAGCCTAAAATAAAAGCAAATGGTGCTTGGCATCCACTTAACGCTAACCAATGGCGTAATATAACCAACACTTTGGGACCAACCAAATTAGACCGCCTCGTTCGCTGTGCTGGCGCCATCTTCCGTTTTTACAGGGAACGGCACCACTACCGTTTTTACAGGGAACTGGCGCCATCTACCGTTTTTACAGGGAACTGGCGCAAGCAAATCATTGACCATTTTTTAAGATGTTTTTTTTTCCAATTTTTGTTTTTATAAAATGCGAAAAAAGCTCAAGGTTAATTGATCACAATTTATCGAATTGAACAAGGTTTATTGGTCACAATTTATCGATTTGACAACTGATTTCCAATCGGATTGCTTTTCCGAGTTTGTAGGTAATTAAGAGTTTAATAATTCTGCATTTAAGGTTCAGCAAAATAAACAAATAAAAATTTTCATAAAATTTTGCACATTTTTATGAGCTTACCCCTTACAAAATTTTCAATTTTGAATGTCAATTGACTTGGCTGCTAAATACGATTGTAAAATAAGCAATTCCTTCATGAATCTGTCCTCTTTTGAGTATGTAGTTTAAACTTAAAATTTTCAGGAAAGTTTCCACTTTTTAAGTGTTTTTTTTATTTTAAATTTAATGTTAGGCCTCTACTTTGGTGCCCAATACAGTTCACAAACAACACCTAATAAATATATATATATATTTATTTTTAAAGGTGTCAAAAAAAGTTTTTAATTTTGTAAGTAGAATAGCCGAGAAAAAAATTGTATTGTATTGTTTTTTTTTTTTTTGCTTGCTAAGGCTCAAGTACGACGTAAGCAACACAACCTGAGCGTTTGAAAATATCTGAAGCCGCAAAAGTATGCTACAGAAAGTTCAAATAACTATGCTTCACCAGCTAACTATGCTTATCAACAAGTTAAAATAGAAAGAGATTGTATTCCTAAATATGCAAATATACGTGATCTCAAAAATAGATAAGGGTTTAAACTTTAAAGCCCCCGCCATAGAAGAACACCCAAGGCATATGATTACGTATTTTTATTACGGTTTATTTCGAGTGTGTTTTTTTGGGGGGTGTGGGCGAGTGTTTCATCCGCTGATGAACAAATTACATTTGACATAATACATAATGAAAACGCACTTGAGGCCATCTCAATCGGGTCTCACAATTTAGCTCGCATCACGAGTCTGCACATGAACATGAGTATTGTACAATATGTTGGGTGTACTTATGTGTTTTTCTGCCCATCATGTATCAACCCAATTCCTTAACTCTTTACTTTCCTTTCAATATTTATGTGGCTATCAAATATTATAGCATACATAAAGGTTTGTAGCCATGACCAGCGATCATTCATAACCAACGCGAACTTCAACAAAATTGAATTTGATTTATTTTCTTTACTCTTCGCTAAGGCTAATATTTTCTTATGTTTTTTTTCATTGTCGTGGGTGTTTATGGTATAAGACTAGCAAAAAAACGATTGCATTTTCATGGGGGGGGTGGCAGTGGGTCAGGATGAACGTACATAAATGGGAAGTGATGATAATGATGGTGTAATGATGCAAATGTGAGCGGAAACCATACAAAAACTGCCCGTACGCGTGTCTATATGTGTGTGTATATTTTCATCGATATTCGATTCAAATCGATTCGATTCGACAACAACAACAACAAAAAGAAAAGGCACAATTTTGATGAAACGCTTTCCCATGCTTTGTATGCGCGCGCGTGTGTGTAAGTGGATAGGATATATGTATCATATCATCTGGCTAGGGCGAGTATAGGTTTTTCGACAAATAAGGTCCTCCTCGTCCTCTTTCTCCTCAGCCGCTCCTTGCTCTAGTTTAAATATATTTTCTTTATCTAGTTGATAATTGCTTGATAGTTAGTTCTCAAGGGATTTCTCATGTTTGTTAGTAGTAAGTTCTAAGGCTAGTTGGAAAAGTGATTTGGATTTTGGGGCGTGGCAAGGCCGTCGATTTAAATATTTGATTTTATGTTTTTTTTTTTGAGCGAAAAAAAATCACTTGCTACGAATAGTCACCCAAAAAGACGTGGGGCGCACCTTGTTAAGCGGTTATCTATAGTTTACTCCTCTGCTCCTCGTCGTTTAATGTTATTGCAATGCTTTTCGTATGCTAGTTTGATGTATCAAATTGATTAAGAAGTTTCATTTTTATTTTGTTTATTACACTTAGGCCTTCTCCGCTTCTTTTTTATTTCTTTTCGTTTAGAGTGGAAATTATTCGCATATTTATTTGTTTTGTTTTTCATTGTTTCTCATTTTGTTTTTATGTTGTTTATTTAATGTTACAATGCTCTTGGCGCATACATTGTGAAAATTATAATGAATTTGTTTTTGCTGTAATAATATAATAGTTATGTGTATATATTTTTGAAATAATATCCATAGCTGCTGCTGCTGTGGCGTCATCGACGATTTTGCAATATACAAAAAAATTTGTAAGTAAAAAAAAAAAAATAAAAGAAAACATTGTTTCAAGTAGAAGAAAGAGAGAGACCACATAAATGTAGTAGTAAAAAAAAAATAATATTTATATGCATATTCGTATGGATAATAATGTTAACACTCAACTTGAATTTTGCTAAATTTTCTTGAACAAATTTCGTATGTGTTTTTTTCTGTGCGTTGGCTATAAATCGTAAATTGGTTTTTATAAATTAATCAGCAAATACATTATGTTTGTAGTTATCTAATTTGAGTTGATCTCATCTCCAGCTCTGCTTCCTTTACGTCACTTCCGCTTCCAATTTTTTGCCTTTGCAATTCGATTTGTCTTGTGTGTGTTTTTGTATGTATAAAATTATACCGCATCGGTAATCCATGTATGCTTGTATGGGTTCGTGTGTGTGTGTGTGTATATTATCTACATACTATATTTGTTTTATAGATTGTTAAATATACAATATTTTATTCATTATATAGATTTAAATTAACGCGACAACAAACTCCTTTTCTCCATATATCTTTTACCCTTTTCACTCAGTTGCTGCCGTAGTTAATATTATGCGGGTGTTTTTTGTGTATATTTATATAGTAAAATGACTCTGTTTCGACGATCTCTTGCGGACTATGGGCTAAATGGTACAGATATATATTGTAAGATGTGTGAATGAATGTTTGTGGTTTTTATATGCAACTTTTCCGCTAGTTCTAGTATTTATCATACGCATGTTTATTGATTCTTTCGATTTGTATAGTTCTTCTGGTTTTTCTTTTGTGTTGCTTTTAGGCAAAGGCGAGTGGGAAAAATTACATACATCTAACAACAAATGCACCAACGTTTTTCATCATCTCCATCATTATTAGCTTGATATTCATCAATATATTTATCATTATCAATTATATCGTAATCGTAAATCGTTACCGTCATCCTCTGACGATCTGCCACATCCGCAACCGTAACCGCTTTCGCATCTGCATCCGCATACGCGTCCGTCATCGTCGTCATTATTCGTAGTCAGCTACTAAACATTGTCGTACTTAAAGTTACCACCATGCATTGCGTTTGTGCATCAACATCACCCGCAAACATCGGTGAGTGCATGGGTGCCTGCATGTTTACATATTCATATAGATCAATATATATCAAAAAACACATTATCGTCAACAAAACTAACTCGCTATAACTCTTGGCTCTCGTATATAAACATCAACATAAACAAACAACACTCTAGCGCTTAACGAACTCCTCAAAGCCCTCTTCACTCGACTCTATGCTTTTATAATCGGATCTTACGTCTATATAAGTGGTGTGTATATTTATATTATATTTCGCTTCTTTTTGTTTATATCCAACTTTGTTCTAACTAAAAACTATACACCTTTGTCCGCTTCAGTTTGAACACCCATCTATCTCATCATCCCTACGATGCCAAATGCCAAATGCTTTGCTCTGATGTTCTTCTAGCTCTTCTCCATCTTCGTCTAGCTGGCGATGTACGTTCACCTGACCGTACATCAATGTGTGTGCGTCCAAAAAGTTGTTTTGGACAATTTGCTACATTAAGTTGGCTGCTGCGGCTGCGTCGTTATAAATTTAACTGTCTCTGGTCAAGTCACTGTGTCCGTGTTTCCGTTTCAGTTATAGTTGCCTGTCGTTGTCAATGTGGTTATAGTTGCTGCTGCTGTTGTTGCTGTTTCTGCTGCTGTTGTTGCTGTTGTAGTTGTAGCTGTTGGTATTACTGTGATGCTTCATCAGTGCGGCGTCTTCTGTTGCGGCTGCTGATTTGTTGCTGCTGCTGTTGCTCCTATTGTTGTTCTCGAGACCGGTCGGCATCGAACTCGAGGCGGCAGTGTCCATGTTGTGGTGGCTGTTGGTCATAGAGATTCCTTGGAAGGTACCCAAATGGTTGGTCCCGACTGGGACCAAATCATTGATTTCACTTTGCTGTAGATCTCTTCGATTGTGTCACCCTGGACAACGCCTGTTAAAGGGGAAAGATTAAGTTCAGCTAAATCTCTACTCTCCAATAATTGACATATTCACATTTCCATTGAAACATCTTCCTTGACTTACCCGTAAAGTATTCGCCGAATTCCTGCTCCATCTTAATCGCCCGCTCGTAAGTCTTCTTGGCCTGCTCCTCCGTCATGCGACGATTCATTTCCCTATGGAAACATATTAATAATGTTAGCAGGAATCTTAAACCACAATGCTTCCAAAGCCTACATCACAGAGTCCACCGACTTGGGCTTGATGAACACAGCGACGGGATAGAGCTGGGCCACTTGGAGACGCTTGATGGCATTTCCGGACACGTCCAGGATGCAGTGCTTGCCCTTCTCCGCCACCTCGCGCACACTGGCCACCGAGGTGCCGTACAGATTGTCATTGTACTGGCCCGCCTCGATGAACAGATGGTTTTGGATGTCCCGCTCCATTTGCTCGCGAGAGGACACGAAGTGATAGTCCCTACCGTCCACCTCGTACTCCCGTTTGGGTCGGGTGGTATCTAAAGGAATACAAAGTACACATTTAGTTTAAAGTGACACACCAGGAATGTTAAATTACAATGATCTTTAGTGTTAATTTCTTTAGATAACTTTCAGTCGTTTAAAGAAAGCTGATAATATTTACTTTATGTTTTGTAAGTTTTTAAGAGTACTTTTTCCGAAATTAAAGATCTACTTACGTGGCACACATGAGCCGAACTTGTCGGGATACTCCGATATTAGGTCATCGTTGATGCGATCCTTCAGGGGTCCAAGGATAATCACCGGGCGCGTGTAGTTGATGGACAAGCGCTGCACGGCCTCGTAGGACAGTACATTCTCCTCGGAAGCTGCAAAGTAGGGTAAGCAGTCGGATTAAGACCTGGACGTGCAGGTGCTCTACATTTTCGCAAAGTGTTCTAAATGAGTGGGATTCGTAGGGAGCATGGGAGGTGGGTTTTTTTCAGAGCAGGTTACTTAATTTTAAGGGGACTCTACGAAGCAAACTATCTAACTTGGACTATAAATGTTTAAAGAGTTCCATACAGAGGGCAAGTCAGTTAGAGATTTATTTTTATTTTTGCTAATTTAACTAGTTAGTAATTGTTCTACAGGGATTTATGGGGAATAGTAGGAGAGTAATTTTCAATACGTTAGGATTTTTAAGCTCTCACATTCAACAATTTACGTAAATTACGTCTTATTAAACTCATTTAAAAGTAATTCGCAAAATAAAAGGGAGAAAAACCGGTAAATACTTGTCAAGTCGTGTCACTCAACAAGCACTCCCTGAACTTGAATACTAATATATCGAGCAGGGGAACATTCTACGGCACTAATGTTAAATGTTCAATTGGGGTCCCTAAGTAAAAGTCACTTAAATCATAAATTATATATAAAATCATATCGAATCGAAACCAAAATACAAATGTAATTGCAAACTGTGAAATGGTAACCAAAGCTACTACACATATGTGCGACTTGGGCCATATACATTTAGGATATAGAAAAGATAGTTATGTAGACATAGAGCAGGCGATCTACGGGCAAACAGTTAACAGACAGTGGGCACACTTGGTAATGGCTTACATGGTTACATACAACATACATGACGTCATGATGTTACATACATGGCACACAAAAACTTGGACAACATAAAATCAAAATCATTGTTTGAGTGTAATGAGTGAGTGTTTAATTATGTGTAGATTATAAGTACTAGCTTAGGTGATTATCTTGGCTTTGGATGAACCCAGTTCTTGGAGTTTGCTTGGTTTCTTTTGGCTGATGCTGTTGAAGGAACACAGTCGCAATTCCTCTTTACCAGGGGTTTTAGGGTTTACTCACTTGACGCCTTGCAGAACTCACAGATCAACTCTTTTTGGAGTCATTTACAGACACACGTACGTTGAGTGCTACGGGGTGGATTAACAACTGATCGGTTAAGGCAAATAAAACTCCCTCGATTTGTACAATTGCTTTATTTCAGTTTCAGATTTGGTTTGGGTTTGGGTTTCGGTTACATCCCAACCCGCAAATGTTTCACAAATATCTCAGAAGTCAAAGACGGAAGGTTTTGGGGGGTCTTGTCTTAATCGGATTTTCTTTTTTGTAAACAGAAACAATTTTTGCGGTGGTTCGGGTGGAGGGCACATGCAAAACACACGAGACGAGCAATACAAAAAGACAACAACAAACCAACTGAATTGGAACCGGTCCAGTTTTCTATGAATATATATATTGAGATGTTTCGACAAGGTGAGTTTTAAAAAAAAAGGGACAAACAACTACCCAGGCAAGTGGATGAAGGGACTCTAAGCTCAGCTCATTCGGGGTGGGGTTCAGTTTGGATCCGTGGGTCAACTTTTGCTGCTCGGGTGATACTATGCAATGTGGCAACCAAAAAGAGGTACAGGGTGTAAGTGTGTCAGTTGTGTGTTCTCTGGTGGGTTCACAAAATTTGCTATCATCATTCGATTCTACGCAACTATCAACAATTCACAACAGTTCAAGAACTCATAAACAAACTATAAGGGCCAATGAGAACAAAATATTGATAGTTTAGGGTGTGTGTCCAAGGATAATGGATGGGTTTGGAATTGAATTTACAAGAACATAAAATTCCAGCTAAATCTTGCGGACAATTTGAATGCAGCATTTGCATTTCTTACATAACATATGAATAATATCAACGAAATGTCTCTCTGCTAGTACAAAAAGAATCGATCTACTTGCAAGAAGATAGTTAAGGCTTATCTTAATTAATACTCCGGTAAACTGAATGAAATCAATGAAAGAAAGAAAAGAAAGAGTACCCGAAATCTACTGAAAGCCTTTTTGGGAAGTTATATCTAAAATGTATTCTCTATGGGAATAATGCAATAGAGATAGATGTATAGCAGAGAAAGAATCAGAGAAAGATGTGAAGTGAGACAGCATGAGTGAAAGTCAAAGCAAGATATAGGCAGAAATTAAAGAAAGAACAAAATATATAACCAAGAGGGATTGATCTTGCAAAATTTTGTTTTCGTTGTATTCATAACTAAATATTTAACTTTCATTCTTTTGTTTTTTTTTTTAGGTAGAAGAAAACATAAGCTTTGTTGTAATTTTCACTAGTTTTACACAAAGAGAAAAGACTTGTTGCTTTTTTTTACTGTTGTTTCTTGTGGTTGTTGTTGTTTTTTTTTTTTTGTGATTGTTGGTTGTTCAGATGCTCGACTTACGATAGTCAGCATCATTATTCTCCAAGTAGATCAGAGTTATCTGCTCCATATCGGGTAACTCCACCCTGTAGATAATCTCGCCTGAGCAGTGATTAGTTGATAGCGGTGATAGCGCAGATTTAGAAGAATTTAGTAGTTGATTTTGTAGTTGGTTGGTTGTCGCAGTTCGTGAGCGCATGGTTATAACAAATATATATGTATACATATAGAGATATATATCGGTGGTCAAAGTTGTTGGTTGGTTTTTCGGTTTGTTTGGTTGGTTGTTGGTTTGATAAGTTAAATATTTATATATAGAGCGAGATATTGATATGTGTATGGGGTGTGTGTATTTAGAACAAGAGAAAGTATCGTGAGTTAAACAGAGGTTTACAAAGAACATATAAAGGGTGTGTTTTCGGTGTGGTTCCATCAAAGATATGTATTAAGGTTGTTTATTCAGAAATAGAGAGATGGAGTGACGTTGCGTTTGCGCACAGTTTTAAATCGGTAGTAGATAAAGTAGCAGACATAGTAGTAGAATAGTAGTAGATTCGAACGGTTGAGACAGTAGTAGTTGTTGTCGTTGTTGTTGAAGTAGTTGTTGTTGGTTGGTTGGTTGGTTGGTTGGTTGGTTGGTCGGTAGAAGTTGAGTAGTAGGCAAACAACACAAGAATTCAAAGTAGTTCACAGACACAGGGGTTAAATGTAAAAGAAGAACAAAAATACCAACGGATTAACAACAAATCGAAATCGAAATCACCATTTTTTTATGTCATATACTGTCTGTCTGTGGGTGATGAAAAACTCAAACATGGAACTCGAAAGGAAGATGAGGGAGTTGAGATCCTCCCTGTGTACGACAAGTATCGATTTTCGTGTGCACCTTGAGCTGGGAATTGTCCAAGAAACACTTTCTTTCGGTGTGGTGTATCTGTATGGTCTGTTCTGTATTCACACCGAGTACGCCATTCTAATTACATCTATATGTACATTATATATCGCATCGAGTGTGGCAACATTTAAACACGTCGTGGTACAAGCGGATAATAAAATAACAGCGAGTTGATATCTAAATAAAATCTGTCTCCAATGTCCGTATGTTTTATGTAAGGCTCACATCAAGGGATCCAAAGTCTTAACCTAAAACGATAACACAAAACCAAAAATCCTCGGAGGATCGTTGATGAACGGATTTCCTGGCTCTGATGTACATCGTCATCGTGTTGGTGGAGTCTATTCATATGTTCTATGCAAAACTGATCTTTTTACAACTTTTTAAACTTTCTTTTTTTTTACATTTATCGAACATTTAGTTGACATTTACATGCATATGATGGAGATTCGTCGAAAGTAACATTTGGACAATCCATTTTGTTCCGCAAGAGTCTTGCGGAGCGGTTTATTTGGGTATATAGAAAATAGTTGACTATATATATTTTTGGAGAATCTTGACATGTATTCATAGCGACAGAAGTGATGTATGAGTAGAGATCGCCAGAGACATGTGATGTACAGATGGATGAATGAAAAGAAAAAGCACTGAGAACCCAAAAAATCGAACGGAACAAACGAAAAATCAACTTACAGTTAATCTCGTGTGAAATTCTGATGTATGCATGTATATAAATATGTTTGTTATGTATGTATGTATATATGCAGGTAAGTGGTTTCAGCTGAGACTGTGTTAGTTCTTACAACAAATGCGTTTCTATGTATGTAAATCGAATGTTAGCTTTTGATAAAATGTTATGTTACGTATTTTTTATGTTCAAGTGGATATGGATATACTCAGATTCATATATATAGATAGATTGTTATGTATAAGTAGATATCGATATGCATATGTTGGTAAATTCTTCTGATCGAGTACATACCTCCTTCAGCATTGGCATCGTCTTGTGTGTAGCAAAGCATAAAGGCTAGAAAAACGAAGAGAAAACAAACGAGAAACCAAAAGGGAAGAGAAAAGAGAGAAACAGAAGAGAAGAGATCGAAAGAGATTTGTTTTGGTCAGTTTAAAACAGAATAGCGGTGGAAATCGGTTCATTTGGGTAGACACAACATTATATATTAATATATTTTATTCACACGTAATCCTGAATGGTTCTTTCTGCACCAAATAACCGTTAACGTGTGCACAAAAACTTGAACTTTGTGTAATACATTTTTTTATAAAAATAAAAAGATTTAAAGTGTACATACGATACTGAAATACATTTGTTCTAACTGGTATCTGATGACTAAATTTGGTGTGTGCAAGAACCATTCAAGATTTGGCGATTAGAGAAACCCACTGAAGGTTCTTTCTATTTCTGTATGTATTTTAGTTAAAACAAGATGGCAAGTAGTCAAAAATTGTTTTGCGGGTTTTCATTAAACTGTTTAGAGTCGTAGTGATGTAGATATTTGATGAAAGCAGCTGGACACACAGGTTTTAGTTTGATTTTTTGTTAGAGAAAAGAGCGATAAGAAGATAAATGAACTGTCCGTAGAGAGTAGCGGGAGAAAAAGCTTATAAAATGAACTTAAGAACGAAATCAACTTGGTTTCATCTCGATGGAGCTGGTGATGATGTATCGTATGAGGTACAGTGATGTAGAACGTGCAACTCTGCCGCTGAAGAACGCTCTTTGGGTACAGATACTTTCTTAGCTTATCCAAGACTATATACACGATGATGGCTATGAGCTATAGAACTCCCCTCGAGGACTAACGGTTAGTAAGATCGTGTGGCTATAGCTTACTCTCTAAAATGTGTATGTGTTCGTTTACAGGTGTGTTGTGTGTATGTTAACCAAGACTAGACCAGCTGAGAAGCCCTGACACCTTGATACATTTACAAGCGGATAGATCTGGATATATACACCGCCGAGCTCGGCTCCATTTGGAAACATTTCCACCTTATATCGTCGCCACTTACGTTGAGGTTCATTCGCCTGGTTGTTGTTGACATTGTTGATGTCAATTTCGCTGGTGCTGCTCACAACTCCATTGGCTGTACATTGGACAAAGAGTACGGGATCGGGGCACACAAAATTAAACAACATCCAAGCACATCGAATGGGACAGGAAATGTGTGAATTTGTGTGATGTTTGAGTATTGTTGATGCGCCGGTTCATCGGTGGATTCGATCGGTTCATCCAAGAGTTGGTGAATGGGGACAGAATGAGTGTTCGGACATCACGGGTTTCGGTGGAGGAAAACATATGAAAATAAACAGATTGTAAATCATATAAAATGCATAACAGAACAAAACCATAAGAAAGGAAAAAAATGGGTAGAACATTTTAACAAAAACATTAAACAATTGAAAAACATCAACTCAGGACAGGACAAACAAAAAGTGAAACGTGAAAAACGTTCGGCTGTTGATGATTATTCTTAAGTTGATTGCTTGCCTTATGTCTGACTGTTAATCCTTTCATGCCCACAAGTTACTTAAGATGAAACAAAAAACATAGATCTTCAGATTTAATGATACGTAAAACATATTGAAGATACTTAAACAAAACGAAAACAATTTATTACGGCATGAAGGGCTAGACTAAGAACAATCACCATTGGCTAAAAAAAAACTGGACAAGGATGTTGACAGTGGGGTATTGTGCAAATTTGGTGATATTTACGAAAAATGCCTCAACAACATATATATCTTCTTATCGTAATCAAAACAAATATACACTCAAGACATTCACACTCCCGCCCAGAAGCACATATGCACACAGTCAGAAATTCAGTAGAGAAAGCGACAGAGTGAAAGTCTTTGAGCCTTAAGTTTAGAAATAAACCAAAACGCCTTGAGTTGCTTGATGTTCTCCCATTATTGGCCGTCTCCGGAGAAAGAGCGAACGAGTTTGTGATAGAGACGAACTGCTGGCTTCCCTTGAGACTTGGTCTACTTACGCTCTTGGTCGCTGCCATCTTCATTCTTCTCATCGCGACTCTTCATGAACGGAAATTTGCGCGAGAATGTGAAATTCTTTTTCTTTCGATCCAATGTCGATTGCTGGAAAAAGAGAAAAATTTTCAATTAGTAAAGAACTTTGGGTTCAAAATTATGTATTGTAATCATCAAGTTATCCAAGAACATTGTTAGAGTGTTGAATTTAGTTCATATATCCTTAGACAATGATCTTACTTTGTTTGATAAAATACCGCTTCATGTTGTACAACTCATAAAAAACATTATTCAAAAATTAAAAAGGTTTTATATCACCACAATCATTTAACAATTTATTCAAAAAGAGCCAGTGTAATATGTATAGGTTACATATATAGAAATAGTGCAAATTGCATAACTGATGTTATCCAAGCTAAAGAATTTTCTTAATATTAAAAACTAGATAGCATAACAAAGAAGGCAAACATTAACATTTTGGTTGTATTTAATAATAGGTATGTATCTTTTAAAGCTTCTCGTCAATACCTCCTAATTTCCTAAAATTGCATACAGAAATTCATATCTTTTCTAAAAGAAGAAACCTGAGTTAACTAACCATACCCACCTTATCAAGATTGTTATTAGCTGCCGCATGTCCCTGGAACTTGACGCTGCGATCTCTAGCTCGCATCTTACGCTCCCAGCGCCTTTTCGACGGCACGATGCCGATCTGTTCGTCCTCGTTGTCGCCCAGGACTCGTCGTGCCTGCCACCACTCGTCATCGGAGGCGTTCGTCACGTGCAGGATGTCGCCGTGCTTGAAGGGCAGTCCCCGCGAGGGCAATCCGTCGTCCCTGTTCGGATCGTAGTCGAACAGGGCACGCACATACAGCGACCGCTTCTGCGTGGTCCGCAGCAGAGTACCCGACCCTCCGGCGCCGAGGGCCGCCTGTTGTTTTAGCTCCTGGATGCGTGCCTCGAATCGGTTGTATTCCTCGGGCCGGTACTGCGCCAACAGGGTCACCACACCGCCAGAAGTCTGCAATTGGGAGACCGGTATTTAATAAAAACAATAAATCCACTTAGTGATGGTACTTCAAATGAGCTTATTTCTTTAAATTAAAATGAACTTGTTTAGTGCAGGTGAGTACTAGGCTTCCACTGGCTGCAACTACATTGCCAAAGTGTACTGAACTCACCTTGAGCGCCTGGGCCGCCTCTTCGTGGGTGGCGTGCGTGAGGTTGACATTGTTAACGCTGAGCAGCTGGTCGCCACGCTTCAGCTCCGAGCCCAGATCGGCTGGACCGCCGGCCAGGATGAAGGACACATAGATGCCCTGGCCATCCTCGCCGCCAACGATGTTGAAGCCCAGGCCCTGCGGTCCCTTCTGGATGGTGATGGTGCGCGGTTCTCTGCGGATGAGAAGAGGGGGACTTTAAGTACCCAAGCATATAGAGAGTATATTGACACTCACCTGGTTATATCCTCGGTGCTGACGGCACGCGGAGTTCCTGGCGGAACGGCGGCCAGGACATTTGTGGAGGCGTATCGCGAGCCGGGCTCTAAGTTGTTATCAAAAATTTGTGATTTTGGTTTAGGTTTATTGGTCGTTTCGTTGCACATTGAATGAGAATAATTATTGAGACATGATAGAGATAGACAGATAGATAGACAAAGAGGGAGACAGAGAGACAGAGAGAAATAGAGCGGTTAATAATGCTTAAAGAAGTAATGACTTCTCGCTAGTTGAGCGCAGAGTCCAGAAGAGTCCAGACTGAGACAGATAGACAAACGCAAAAGGGACAGAGACAGCAGGCACCGCCGAGGAAGAGAAACAAACTGGTTAAAGAAAAATACAGCGACAAAAACAGAGGCCAACGGTAACGGAAACGGAAGACAACAAAACGGAAACAGAAGATTGCATTTGACATTTGATTACCCCCCACAGCACAAACACACACTATACACACGCATACACGATTCAAGCACACACCATACCGCTTATTAACACCTTAAAATACAGCACAACAAATCAACAGAGATCGATGATCAGATAATATGCTCTGATTCAGAACACAACTCTAGAGGGCGGGATTTTCAAATCAACAGCATGGCGGTGGGGAGACCGGGGGAGCACAGCTCTACGGGGGAAGGCGGTAGCAGCTTCCAGCATGTGTGAAAATGAAAGTGATCTTCTCTAAGCCCTCAAATTAATTGGCAGAGCAGCAATAGCAATAAATAGGATATATGTATGTGTGGCCACCAAAGGAGGGAAATATTGGAAGGAGAGCATATGCGGAAGGAATGTACATTTGGAAGGGTAAAAGGAAGGAATCATGTTTGATAATGAAAGCTGTCTCAAGTGCATTTATTCAGAGAGATCTCAGAAACTCCAAAAAAACGCACTTAATCAGCACTTAAGATATTCACAAAAGAATAATACAAAAACGAAACATAATAAAGTCGAAATGATGGGATTCTTTTTTAAACTTAGATCAGAAGGACACTCGCTTAGATAAATATAAGTAAGCTGGATAAAAAAAATGAAATAAGAAAGTCGATAGATAAGAAATAAAAATAAACAAACAGAATACAAAAGGATTAAGGTTATGACAAGAAAAGAAAGGAAATAATAGCGATGATGGGCCCAGTACAAGTGCATTTATTACAGCGGTCCCAGGACCTCCGATAAACGTCCTCGACCGGGATATAGATGATCATATATTAATTACAAGAAAGGATCGGTTAAATAATAAACAAATCAATCGCTTACGGCGCGGCTGGGGTGATTGGGATCGGTTGTTTGGTTGATTGGATTCGACAGGCAGGGCGGGCATGGAAGCATTGTTATAGAAAAAGGCGGGTGGAGTTGCTGCTGCTGCCGCTGTTGGTGTTGCTGCTGCAACTGCAACAGTTGCCGTCGATGTGCTGCTGCTGTTGTTGTTGATGTTATTGCTGTTGCTGTTATTGTTGCTGTTGCTATTGCTAATGCTAATGTTGCTGTTAGCGCTAAGCGACGGCGGCAACTTGCTGCTACTGTTGGTGACTGTGGTGACTGTGGTGTTGCTGATTGTGGTGTTGCTTGCAATGACTGATGCAGATGCAGATGCAGTGGCTGCAATAGCTGCTGCTGTTTGTGGTGTTGGTGGTGGTGGAGAATCGACAACCGTATGTCCCACACTGTTTAGCGCACCTGTCGACTGCGAATTGACCATCGGCGTCTGCTGCTGCTGCTGGTGCACCTGGCTTTGGCTCTGGCTGCTGGCCAGCTGGGACTGCGATTGCGACAACTGCTGTCCAACGGTTAGGCCTCCCCCTCCTCCGCCGGACGCACTGGTGGTCAGGTGCTGCGTCTTGCCGATGATCAGCGTCACCTTGTCGGTGATCGACTTCAGCGTGGCCACCGCCAGCTCGTGCGTCACGTTCTCCAGGTTCTTTTCGCTCTGTGGGCATACAAAATAAGTTAAATTAGTCTTGGTTAGCAATTAAACGTTCTCCTTTGGTTAAATTCGCGTAAATGATGTAAGCCATAATATTGTATTATATACAAAACAGCTAAGACAATCGTGTAACTACACCCACCCCATTCGTGCGCACTGCAATCAGCTTATCCCCGATGGAGAGACGTCCGTCCACCTGGGCTGCTCCGCCGTCCATCAGCTTGGTCACGTAGATGCCATTGTCGCCGGGGATGTGCTGGTTGCCAATGCCGCCGGCAATGGAGAAGCCCAGTCCCTTGCCGCCCTTGACCAGATCGATTTCGATGACCTTGGATCCACCGGCATCCCGGGCATCGCCAGCTGCCGACCCGGCTGCCGGTGTGGTGGCCGTTCCGCGTTTTCGCTTCACATGAAGCTTGACCACATTGCCGGCCTTCTTCAAGGCATCCACGGCGGAGGCATGTGGCACATCCACCACGGACACCTCGTTTACGGAGACGATGATGTCGTTGATGCTCAGCCGTCCATCGGCGGCAGCTGCTCCGCCGGAAATGAGCTTGGTGATGTAGATGGAGGTGTCGGTGCCAATGTGCGGATTATCCGTTCCGCCGGCAATGGAGAAGCCCAATCCGGAGTTTCCGCGCTCCAGCTGAATGTCCTCGTATAACCAGCTATCATCGCCATTCACCTGAAGAGGATTAAAGCTTATTGGTTTATTTCGATCTTAAAAAGGTTCAGGGGTTAAAAGGATGATTATACAAAGGCCACAACGCTGGTGTGATGATGATGGATGTGTGTAAAAGTGTATTAGTGTTTCATGATTTAAAAACATAGTGAGAAGTGTAATTATACATATATTATATAATGGGTGAAAACATAAATATTAAGTATTCCAAAATAAAAGACATATTTCTTTGTTTCGTGTAGAAATATTATGTTGTATGATTGCAATTTTATTACATTTTCAAGTTTAAAATTTTTATAAATGTATAAAAATCTTAACTTTATATTTTTTTTAGAAATGTCATAAAAATGTTATTTAAAATCGTAATATATGTTTTAAAAATATTGTTTAAATGGGCTATAACTTATCAACATGACATAATTGACCAATTGTGGTGACATTAATGTAATTTAAATCTTGCACCAAAATTGTATCGATTTCTAACAATAAAAAAAATTAACTCATTATTGAATTGACTGATTTGTTAACTACACTTCTATAACACGACGCCTTTAGGGCACTTTTTCTATAAATAGTGTTTTTAAAAATCATAGCTTTTGAGTAACATTTCGATCATTGCTAGAAACTTCTTTTGAATGCACCTGCAATAAATCTTCTTATACGCTAATTTTGGGGAGATGCAGTATTTGACATCCTCAGCTTTTTAGCGGTTTGTGATGTCATAGCATGAATAATTCAGTTAGGTAGCGAACACAGAAAACAACATGAACAAAGACAATCACACGACGAAATACGAAAAATGCAAATGCAGTTAAAACGAAGACAAACAACGTAGATTTATAGTCTGTTTCCATTTTCGATATCCACAACATTTTGGAAGAAATGTTTAACAAAAACAACTTACTTTACAATTTTAATTAAATAAAGTGACAAGTTTTTAAATGCAAAATTTTTTAAACACAAAATAAGACTTTTAAAACCAGGTCAAACCTAGCTCTAAGATAAAGAATTAAAAATGTAAGGTAATGTAACTGTGTTTATAAATCAACGTTTATTTAAAAATGTTTAATCTTGCACATTTATTTGTTGGTTTAATATTTGGGTGGTGTAAAACATTTTATAGTTGAAACAATTCCTTTGCAAAATAATGTAGATATCGACAAACGTCAACAGGACGTATTAGAATTTTATCTTGATTTTGGTTCCATATCGAGGTGGCTTACCTTTGCCGACGACGCCTTATGGAGCTGTTGAAGGTGATGAAAGTGAAAGAGGAAAAAGGGTTGTTTTAGAGGATCTGATCCATTCAGTGACTAATAAATGTGTATTAACCCTCCAAAGCCCCCTGGCCATAGGCCACACCCTCGCCGGAACCGTGTCAATGGCGTCTCGTCTCTTGAAATATCTTGAATTATCTGGGCCGTAGCCAAAACTCTCGGTTGCAATTAACAGGCGACCAAAAAAAAAAAAAAATCATACAAAAACCAACAACAGCACGCTAAAAATGGCAACAAAAAACAACAGCTTGCACAACTCGGTGAGATCTTGGGCGGGTTAAGGGGGTCTGAGAGGGTGGGGTGGCGGTGACGGTGACGGGTTATGGCATCGTTAAACGAGTTCAATTGATTAGCAGCCCAGTGTAAATGAATTCATCAAGCAGCGACGACGACAGCCATTAACCCTAAGAACATGTGTTCAGTGCAAAAGTGGGCGTTGCTGCGTCTTCCACCCATCCCATCTTAACCCTACATAGCCCCCATATGGCCCTCTTTAGTCTAGCGAAAAATTGCCAATTAACCCTGCGAGTGGGTCAAGTCAAGTATACGCCTAGGGAACTTAAGCAGGCGGGCTTACAGCGTATTAATATCAGCATATTGGGTTAATCGCTGGAGGATTCTCATTGGGACGCGGACAGTGAAAAATCGCTGTGCCGGTTTCTTTGTGGCTCCAGAATATTTTGGATTTCACTAATAGCTACATTGTCATTTGTAACTCATTGTTTTTGGGAAAACAAGTTGTACAAGCTAAGTACTTATTTGTAAATCATCTATAAATTCCAATTGTTACTAAAATGTTACATTTTATTACAGAGAGTTCAACAAATTCTAAGCTTTTTTAAGAGATAACCCCTTTAGAAACCCATTGCTGACAAACTCATAACTTATTAGGAGTCAGAGAATAAAGAAAGGGCAACATTTTAATGTATTTTTATAGTTAACGAAAGTGTTGCATCTATTAGTCCCCATTATCGAGCAAGCACTGTACATGGCACTTAAGTTAACAGGTTCGTGCTGCTTTTGCTTCCGCTGACAACTCTGGTTACACTTTTTTCCAGCCCAAAAAGAATTATAAAAAGAAGAAAAAATTACATCATAAAGTTAACAATCGGAACTCACTTAATAGGAGCGGGTGTTGTGTGGAGGTTATGGGGAAAAGGGGCTAAGTGTTGGGACAAACACAAGACTCTGGGCCAACTAAACCTCAAGCAAAAAAAGCCACAACAACAGCACGCTATATTAACGGGGCCAACGAGCTACAATCGGTTTTTTCTTAAGCTTTTTTTTTTTGTTTTTTGTTTCGTAGGCCTTGTTTTTTGTAAAGTTGCACACCCTTGAAATTAGTAGCTGGCACTAAAGCCAAAGCGAGAAGCCAAATCATATCACATATAGAGCACTTATCTTATCTATGATAAACATATGCTTGGGGGCCACAAGCACACTGAAAATGCGGAAAACCGAACGTCAGACGATAAAATTCTTAAGCTTTTGTAAGAAAGTCTGAATTCCAATGCCCCATGGAGGTTATAGAAAATGGAAAATAGAGATGCAATAAGGTTACACTGACAAAAGCCCTACCCATCAACTGAGTCATTAATACAACATATACTCTATATTTCAAGTACTTTTTGATTATTCGCTTTACATGCCAAGCAGGAAAATGAAATTGAATACGCAATGTACTAGTATTAAATTGTAAACAAGGCAAATTATCGTAGTCATATAATCAACATTTCTAGATCTAGAATTTCTTAGAGATTTCCATTGAAAACGGAGCTAAGATTTTTTAAAAGCATGAAAATTTTAAAGAATATGTATCTACATACATTTATTATCTTTTAATGGATTCAAATGTTTACCTAAAATCGTCAAATATGGTTTTGACAATAAACTCGAGTAAATAATATAATATTATTAGAAATCAGAAGCATTTAAATTAAAAACAAAACAGATAAAGGATATATATGTACCTACAAATAAAAAATAAAGCTCAAAGTAGTATTCTTTTTAGAGAAAGAAAACAAGACAACTTTCAAAAAAAAGAAAAACCAAAGAAAATATCCATTATAAACAAATATGAGTCACAGGAAAATTGCGTGAAATATTGTTCACAAGAAGTCTAGATAATTTCAATTAGCTTTAGGTCATAAAAGAATAACGATTACTGCGAGAATTTTTCAACATATTACTTATTAATAAATATATGTATAGATAACCATGGCCAATGACAAATTTGAATGCGTCAAGCTGCGTTGCACTTCATTGATCAAATCGAATATAGAAATGTTGGCAAAATGCCCAGGGGTTTGGTTTACTATATGAGATCGGACGTACGAAACGGGACGTGACGATGATCGGCGGCTAAAACACCTGCGAGTATCGAAACCAAAACGGAAACCCAAAGCCATTATTCCATTATAACGCCCAGAGGGGGTGGGGGGCACTACTAAAATTATGGTTCAATATGTAAACTTGTCCTTCGGATTTATTTGTTGTTGCCACTGCCAACTGACGCGTGATTTGTTTATAAGTTTTATTAAAAGAAGGAAACCAAGGGAAGGGGGTGATTTACTGGTCCACATATTTAAATGGCTTGAATTTTACAGTGGATATTGATAGACATAAATTATATGATATATCTGATTTGTTACTTTAGACATGAAACGCAATTATTAAATGTAAAAATTTGTATTTCTTTACACATATAAAATGTTTTACGTTTTAACACAATTTGTAGATTTAAAATATAATATTTTAAAATTTGTACTGCAAGAAAAACTTTATAGTATCAATATGGTACCGATAACTTTCCTATATAGCTAGCACATACTGTAAATTCCTATGTTTTGTGGGTGGCAGAAGACACAAAAATAAAACTATTTCGGGCAAAAAACGAGCGAGAAGGAGAATCAAATTGGGGACAACAAGTGCACTCGAAGAGAAAGAGCGAATCGAAAGAATCAAGAGAGGGCTACGCCTGCGCTGAATACGCGAGTGAGTGCGAGATATTAAGGGCACCAAAAGCAACAATAACAACATCAACAGCGAAAACAATAACAAATCCAACAAAAGAAGAACCGTTGGCCGAGCATTAGAAAGAGACGGGGTGAGCGTCTTTCTATTTTATTTTTTATTTTTCGCTGCGAACGCAATGCAAAGACGCTAAAACGATGACAACGCACCCAATTGTGTGTGTGCGTGTGTGTTGTTGAATGTGCACACAGTGGCGGGCCAAATGTTAGGTATACCACCACTAATGTTTTCAGTTTATTTCTAAGAACTACGACATATGAAAATCAGAACATCCAATAAAACCCAATTAAATAACCAACCAACCAATAGGAAAAGCTGATTTTCAAGTGTTTTGAGTTTACTAAAATTATAAAAAAAAAAAAACAATTAAAAATTGCTTATAATAATAACGTATAAAAATTAAAAGGAATGATTTTCTTGCCTGGAAACTTTTAGTTCTTGTTGTTTTCAATACTATTTAAAAAAAAATCCGGAAAACAATTAACTTTTTAAAGGTAAACAAGAACCCCGAGCAAGAGTATGGATAAACAAATAATTTCTATGAACAAATGCATCTGCTATGAATTGGATTCCAATTTAAAACACAAGGGATTCCAAGCAAGTAATAGTAGTAATATGGGCACTATCATTTTGCCCGCAACTGTTTGCACACTTGTATATCGCCTTTGAATCGAGGAAAATCGGCTAGCTTTCAGTAGTCCGTCTGCGAATTTGATTTATAAATAAACCATGGAATCATCGCGCACTATATAGACATTTTCCACCCAATAACATTGCATAAAGCTACTCTATAGATAATTCTCCGATTTTTACCGAATCCAGGTTGAAGAGCGACGAGACTTTCTTGATGAATCCGCCACCGCTGCCGCCGCCGTCGCGCTTCTTTTTCCGTGTTGTCATCGCTGCTGCCGGTGGTTTTCAATTTGTATTTTCCTTTTATTTATTTATTTTATTTGATTTTATGGCAGATCGTGGGGTTAAAGTTACAACAACAACAAAAAAATGACACACAAACACCAACACACGGACAAAAGCCGGCTGCTGTGTGAGCGTGTGCGTGGATCTGCTGCTTCCTTCTCTTCTTCTTCTAGTTACTATTTTATTTTAGCTTTTATTTGCTGCTGCCGCCAACGATTATCCAACTTTGCACTAGATAAACAAAAATGCACACACACCGAACGGTTGGTTAATATTTATTTAAATCGCACGCACGCCGTGTGTTTTTTGTGTTTTAGCGATCTAGTGAAAAACTCTATTGAGGCATTTGCTATGCCAGCGGCTCTGCCGATGCCAGCGTTTGGGAGAGCGCGAGCGCGGGAGCGAGAGAGCACGCTGATGTCGCCGAAACAACAAATGCCAAACACAAAAAATAACACTGTGGGTCAAAGAGAGAGAGCGAGAGAGAGAGAGACACTGAGCGGCGTGAGTGCTGAATTATTTATTTATTGTTGTTGCCTGCCCAGTAAATGGCAACTAGAAAAAAAGAATAATACACCAGCTATCTCGCTCGCTCGCTAGCCTGTGCCTGTGTGCGTTGCATGTTCTGGAGTAGCGGTGGCGGTGACGCTTTTGTTGTTGTTGTTTTGCACTCAACTTTGCATGTTGCACATTTCAGAGCTCATTTTCTGGGGTCACTCGCGTTTACTGGAATTCGTGGCACACACACACACACATGTTGTCTCTCCTCTCCTTGTTTTGCTGGCATTTTTCCCCGTTCCGTTACGTTTCGATCGATAGACCAACTATCGCTGCCCGCGATTCCTTTGCGCTGGCAACGCTCTCTCAGCATTCGCTCTCTCTCTCCCACACTCAGATATGTTATATGTTTAAATCCCGCCGTAATGCCAGTAACTGCACAATTCCCGGCCGAGTTCTGACTCACGCAAATGATTGTGGTTCGCTATTCACATTTCCAGATTGCGGCACAAAACAAACAATCAAAAAAAAAAACGGGGGAAACAGAACAGCGGAACACCGACCGAACACCGAAAACGACGAAAACAACACACCCATAGAGGTGGAGAAACAGCGATGGCACTATCGATCGATTTCAAGAACATCGATCGATTGCCAGTCTATCGATGTTTTCTGGCGTTAGTGCTTTTTTCAGGTTTGAGTATAAATGGGAAATTCAAATCTCTTTTTGAAAATATATTCCAAAATAATCGTAGCCTTGCATTTTCCCCTTAAATTTGATAAAACATATTATTTCAAAGTTTTCCTTATGATTCTTGAAACAGGCAATACTTAAATAAAAATGAATACAAACCATAAATCATGAAAGCAGTAAAAACAAACAAACATATCAAATAAGAAGCGCAAAAATGTATATATATATTTTTTAAGGTTTCACATGGATTGTTTCTTAAATTAAAATCAAATTTTATTTGGCAACTAAAAACATTAACATAACCAAATCATGCACAAACTTAGTCTAAAATTAAAATTAAATTTGATCAAATGGCTTTATTACAAGAAACTCTTCGTTCTTAAACACAAATTAAGTTTGATTTGGAAAAATGGCACAGAACTTAACAGAATCATGCACTAAAAACTTAGTATAAACATTGTATATGTATGTTTAGTTGCTTTAATATAAAGAAAATGTGTTACGGCTGTTGCCAATTTTCCCGTTTTCATTTATATATGTATTTTCTTTCTGGCTGGGTTAGCTACAACGAGCAACAACAACGCACCGGAAACGGAAATGGGCGACGCTTGGCCCACAAAAATGAGGAGGCCGAGCGCCGTAAGCGTCTTAAGTAAGTAACGATTCGTTAAAAAGGCAGGAAAATGGGAAAACAGGCGGAAAAATAAAAGGGGGGCCGCCGGGTAAAAAGGTATAAAGCAGGCGTGCTCCCAATTACACTGGCTTTAGCATTGGCGATTTAAAATTGTGGGCGTTCGAGACTTCCGAACGAAATAAATAATTAAGGTACAAATGCGGTTGCAAGTTCTACAACTCAAACAAGCGAATGCCTCATACAAATTCTACTTTGCTGCCACAAAAACTTGGTGTTGTCTGAATTTGAAAGGAATTTAACCCATTCTTCGAATCGATTCGTTGCAAAGTGGAAAATTTAATGCAGCAAATGCAATTTATGGAATTTAAATTTTAAAATAAAAAAATCTATGATGAAAAATTTACTTTTTTAAATGTTCTTTGTGTGCTATTTAAACATTGAAATTGAAAATTTAGTTTTGAAAAATTCACAGAAGATTTTCGGTTTTATCGACATGGCTATCGAATTTAATCGGTAATTAATTAAAGTTTTATTTCCTTTACAAAAGGAATAAATTTCCAGAGATATAAAAAATAATATTACGACAAAGAAAATAAACTTCTTGACTTTTAGAGATACTTTAAATTACGATTTGAATAATTGCCTTATTATTTATCGTAAATCGCCCGATTATTTTATTGGGAAAGTGCAAATGAAATGGAAGCAGCCTCGCAACTAACAACTAATAAATAAATTCTTTGGGCTGGGGGCTAATTACAGCCTGCTGTTGCCACTTCCGCAGCTTGTTCTCGAGCTCTGTGCTGGTGAGCCGCCGGAAAATGGGGAAAACTAGGTGGACTCGAAAGCGCGCTTTAGCATTTTGGCTTGATTGCTGCTGTTAAGGCGCAGTTGGTAATGGTGTTGGTTTCGATGCTGAGGTTGATGGTCATGTTGATGGAGGCTTACGAGGATTCGTTTGCGCTGGTGCTGGTTTTGGTAGTGTTGTGGATGGATCTGTATCTGTGTGAGTGACTGTATATGTATCTGGGATTTCTGGGATGGATTTCAGCTAAGGCCGTTGGTGCAAATGATTAAATTGCAGCGACTTACAGTCTGCGACCCGCTCCTGGATTTGGATTGCTGCTGCTGCTGCGACTGCTGCGGATTCTGCTGCAGCTGCTGCGGTGAACGGGAGCTGCGCTGCTGCTGCTGATGCTGCTGCTCAGCCGGTGGCTCCTTCGCATTTTCCGTATCCGACTCGATGCGCATCCGCTGATTCTGCGAACGAAGAGCAAAAAATCAATTTAGGGTTTTTGATCATAAAAACAACGCTTTAAATAAACCACTTTTTGAATCCTAGAGACATTTCTTTATCTGCATTATCTTAACACCTTAAAAACCCTTACACAAAGACTTACGGTTGTAAAAATAGCCTAGTAATATTTTGCCTGAGAAACATTAAAGATATCTAAGGTAAATACCTTCGTTTAAAACTCTTGTTTTTTAAATTAAAGAATATTTAATAAGGCTAGGTAAATGTAAAACACAGAGACTTATTTTACATATAATCCTATAAATTGATCCTATTAGAGTAAATTACAAATTACAAATTATGGAGGAACTGTTGCATTTTTATAGAACCGTTATTTTGTATATCGAAAGTCGCATGTAATATCGAAAATATCGATGTGTTGGCCCACAGTTACTTTGACACCGCCGCAGGCATAAGCACTACAGGTTAAACCAGAAACCCACATCAAGTGTTAAAATACATAATCATACAATTGCTGTTAGATTTTAATAAAATCGATATTTTGTATATCGAATGCCGCATGTTATATCGATTCCATAACTGAGAGCCCACTTACATTGGCACAGCAGCAGGCTAACCGCGAAGCTCCCCCGCCCCCTGACTCCTCCTTATCCGTCTCCTTATCCTTTTTCTGCCGCTCCCTGGATTGATGTTGCTCCTGTTGATGTTGCTCCTGTTGTTGTTGCTGCTGCTGCTGCGGTGGCGGCGCTGTCAGCTGCTGGCGTCGACGTCGACGCATGCGCACCGGCGACCGCGAGCCAACATAATTGGAAAAGCGACGCCGCGAGTGCCGCACTATCGACACCCAGTCGATCATTTCTCACAGTGTAGTGTCTCAGTCTCCCCCGCGGTTTTTATTCACTTTTATTGTTTAAATCGAAAAACAAAAACGTCTCTTTGTACTTAAATCGGTGGTTTAAAATAATTCCCGGTTTGTTTGCTTTTTGTGCGTCCTTATTTTCACTATAGTTTCAAAATAGAAATTCAGTTTTTTGGGGGTTTTTCAGGTTTTAAAAAAACAGGTTCAAAATTCGGTCCTTTTTTTCAGAAAAATAAATAAAAAAAAGTTACTTTTTGTGCGAAAGAAATAAATACTAAAAAAAACTAACAACTAAATTATGTTAATAAAATTGAGTAAGTGATGCTTAGCCAGTTAGTTTTGACACAAAAAGTTTTTTAAGTGCATAGCTTGTACACATAAAACGCAAGAAAACCTATTATATTTTATGCCCTTAAGCAAAAGCACGAAAGACATTTATTAATAAGATGTCACCACCTTTTGGGTGCCCTAAACTCCACATTATGTTCATGTACATGGGCTTGATTTAATAAAAGATGAAAATACGTGAAAATTAAGAAGAAAACATCAAGAGGATAAGGCCATGTCTTATTTTGCCTTTGAAGAGTTGCGATAGCAACAAGTTGTGTGTGCACAGAGCCGGAAAAGCGGAAAACGAGAACGAATGGGATTGAAATCGGCACCCTCCTCTCTGTCTTTGTTTGTGTTTCACCGGTTACACACACACACACACACCCACGAAAACAGATGAAAATCTGTTTGCAATATACACTTTTGTTAAGTCAAAAAAATGTATACAACACCCCAAATATTTTGGTTGCCGAATTTATTAACCGGAACAAACCGATTCCGGTTGGTATTTAATATATTTCACAAAATTTAAGTGAATCATTTAGACTGTTTAAGGGTTTTACTTTATTTTAACCGTATGTATTTGATGTGTTTAAAAGCGTATTTTTGAGTGACTACTGTACGCATTGTTTTCTCGCAGAGAGTTCGTTTGGCGTCAGATTTTTATAGAGTGTGTGCCAAGGCCCAAACCGACTACCGACTACCGACTATCGACTACCGAATGCCGAATGTCGAACAATTTTTGTTTACACTCCGACTGCAGGAACATGTGTTCTCATTTGCGGATGTTCTAAATTCAAAAGATTCTCGTTGCTGTAGGCAAAATTAGCAGCGCAAAATCAAAATCCAAACGCTATTTGGTATGAAAAAAAAAAAAAAAACGCAAGAAAAGCCAAACGTTGCGAGCTGCCAAAATAAATAGATTGATATATTGCTCGTCTCGCTTATGTTGTTTTTTTTTTTTTGTTTCTTGTTGCTTCACCGATGTTTTCCAATGCCAGACGGCCATGAATGAAAAACTCAATGGGTGAGACGGAAAAACACGGGGAAAATGGGTAAATACGGCTGGCTGATCGAGTTATTCAAAATGAGCTTATTAAAACTGCTTCACATTTTGGGAAAACACTGTGTATTCAAAAGGTTTTTATAGGTACTACTTTTAAATTGTAGTTTATTTAAAACCTTTTTTTAATATTAATTTTAATCATATTTTTAAACAATTTTAACGTGTTGTTAAAATTTATTTCAATTTATAAATATGTCCCTTGACGTACTGTATTAATAACAAGTTAATTAATTAATTGTTGTTGTCAGCATCAATTGAGAACTAAACAGTTTCACTCGAAACACCAATTTTCATCACCACTTTCTTGGGAATTACCTTAGGAATTTTCCCCCCAAACTAAAACGTGTCAACCATATGCTGTGAATTATCACGATTTCCAACAATTAATTAAAGTAATGGCTCAATTAACTGCTGTGCAGGTTTAATCGCTTTTAATTTGTGGCAGCTGGCGTTGGCTTTAATTTGGCGAGCGATTATTGTGCGGACGTGGGGCGTATACGTAATATTTGGAAGCCTGCCTGTTGTTCATCCGCCCCGTTGTTCACCTGGCTTCTTGCCTCAATGACTCAGTGTCTCAATGTCTCAGTGCCTCAAACTCTGTCTAGTAAAATGTATCTTGTGCTCACTGCCGTGTTTTCCTATTCGATGTGTACATTCTGTCTTACAATTATGTAAAATGTTTGCTTTTTGGCGCCAAAGGAGATGACTGATGGACACGCATGTGTCAGAGTCAAAATAAAAATGGGGAACAAATACAGAAACCGGCCAATGACTGATAACAACGTTAAAGAAAAACAGAGAGTGGTAAAAGAAAAAAGAGAGGGGAAGAACACGCTAAGGCTCACACAGAAAAAAAAAAAACAAAACAATACTCAATTTTATTTTCAAACAATATTTTTCATATCAATTTTACAAATAAAAAGGACAAAGTTTTTGCAATTTGTAGTTAAGAAAATTCTTAACACATTTTTATTATATTATTTATTCTTTAATTTTCTGTTAGACCAATTTTTATAGATGTAAAAAGATTTTAAATAGTTTTTGAACAATTTTTGTGAAACTACATCATAATAGAAATTTAAATTCGATTGCATTTTATTAGAATCTTTCAATGTGGTTATTTAACCTAATAATTTTAAAGTTGTCTTTTAAAGCTCATTATTCACAATTAAGCATCAGGTGTGTGTTATATTAATCAAATTAATTTATTTATAGTGTATAATAAATTACTCATTTAAATGTTTTTATCTTAGTCAAATATCTTCTCATAAAAAACGCTTAATATTAAGGCAATCTATTTAATTTTAACTTCTGTTGTTGTCAAATAAAATTGAGTTAAATTCACTTATTTTATTCAAAACAAAAAAAAACTACCGAATTGAGAACTACAATTTTTGTGTTTTTTTTTTTGGTGCTTCTTTGTTGTGTGGCGGCACGTTTAACGAGGGTTAAACAGCGTTTGGGGGGTTAAAGGTGATTCCCCGCACCCACACACACGCACCCACGCACGACCCAACACACACACACACACACACACACACATTAAGAGGCAGACAGACACGCGCCGCTATGCAAAATTTTGTTGTGCGACTCGACGCGTCAACGGCACGACTGTTACTACCGCCGTTTTTCCTTTGGCTTTGCTTTTGCTTTGCTATTGCTGTGTGTGCCACCACCCCCTAGATCACCCCACAACCCACCCACCCACACCCACAGCACCCCCAGAAGCATACCAGACCACACCAGAACAGAAACCCGGGTCCGGGTCCGGGTCCATGTCCGTCCGTTCGTCCCGTCCATCCATCCATCCGTCCGTCCACGAAGCACCAAACGCCAAATAACCGAGAGCGTTCGGCTGCTAACGCTTCTGCCGACGCCGCTGCCTCTGCTGACGTCGCTGCCTTGGCCCGGCCAAACAAAAACAAAAACAAAATAAAGCCAAAACGAAATAAGTAACAAGAACCTTGGGCAATCGTTCATTGGTTAGCACTGATAACAAAAACAGTTGTAGTCGGCATGCCGGCAGCATCCTTCAAAAGTAAGGTGCTTACAGTGATACCTCGCTCATTACGAACAACAATAAAAATCGAGAAATTACTCAACTAGGTACACCCAGAGAAAAAATCATAACTAAACGCTAGTATTTACACTTTAAATTAAATATTTTCGGTAATGATTTAGGCCCAAGTTCAAGTTTACATTTCAATTTATTGGGTTTGAAAAATGTAGGTACTCAAAGAGTAAAAAATATTTAACTTTTCTGTAATCATGTCTTCAAAGCATTGTTATATGTTTTGAATTTAAAGTCAGCTGTATTTTAAACATGTTAATGTTTAAACAAATTTACTTTATTTCTGTTAGTAATATTAAATTTATTGATACAAATTTATAAATTATAAATTAACATTTGTTCAAAGATAATGAAAGCCAGATGCGAAAATTGTTACAAATTCGGACAGCATCTTTATTAATACTTGAAACTCAAAATGTTTTCTACATATTTTAGGAATTAAAAATCACTAAAAGAAAATGGTAAAACAAATTGATAAGAACATTTGCTGCACTTAAAGGAATATGCCAAGGGAATTATCAATAGCAAGAGACCACTGTAGCCGCTGTACCGTTACCAGTTTACCATTAGCCGATTTGTAACGTGTTCCACCGTTTCGTTTCGCCGTTTTCGCCGTTCCGATGAATTTCTGGATTTCTGGATTTAACGACTTGGCGACTTGACGAGTTTTCAGTACGCATGTCCCATGTCCCAGGTTACAAACAACAACAGAAACAACAGAACAACAAAAAAAGCTGGCGCGAAAGAACAACAAACAATCGTTAACGGGAGCAAGCGAGACGGCAGGGTTGGGTGCAAGCGGGACGGCAGGAAAGGTTGTGAATCTGAGCCTTTGTGTCTGCTCCTGTTTTTTTTTTTTTTTTAATGTGTAGGTAAAGTGTAGCGACATCAATCACTTTGAATCGAAACAGATTCGACACAAGTATACCCCATAAATATTTTTTTACCTCGCTATTTAATTATTTAAATATTTAATTAAGTATTTAAGTATTTAAATAATACAACCCCTTATCGTAATACTGATAATAATAATTTTTTTTAAGTATCCTACAAAAAAAGCTACCCAATTGGTATAAGTATAAAAACTTATGGTATCCATTTAAGCACGGATTTTTACTTTTTTTTTTAGATTTTTTAAACTCCAAATCTCACTAAATTTTTTCCCAGTAGAAGAAGTGTTAAATATGTGTGTAATGGGTATTCAAGTGCCTCGATTGTCGTGGCGGAATGGGTTCACCCATTTGGTTGTCATAGCCACTTGAGCCGCAGCGATTTTGAAGGTACATCTGGTGGGCGTAAGGACATTCAACCGCCTCTCTCACGGATTGAGTGGAGCACCCTCTCATCCACCCCCTTCCACTTCCACCTCCATCTACAGTCACTTGCCACGTGCTTGGGTCCGTGGGACATGTTCAAGAGATTTCAATTAGCTTCGGGCCGACTAATGGCGGTGCTCTCGATTTTTAGCATTAACTGCCCCACATTTATGGGGCGGATATTAACCCATTTATTCGACAAATTGACATTCTCGGAACAGCTCAGTCAATTTAGGAGCATTTAATAATTCATAATTGCAAAAGGAACCAAAATTGTCCCAGTGAGCAATTAGTTAACAATTTCGCCCTTGTAAAATTAATGAGGAAATTGTTTAGGAAATATAAGTAAATGTGTAACTGTGAAATAGCAATTTGCTTGACATTTTAAATAAGTTTTATATTTTTGAAAATTCATAGTTGGAAATTAATGTCGAAAAATTAAAAGTTGCTTGCAACTTTCCACCCAAACGTTACTCATTAAAAGCTGGGAAACCAACCATTTACCTTAGTTTACCTTATATTATTCTAAAGATATATATTATAGATATTTATATATTTTATAAAAAGAAGGGACAACTGAAGAACCTCCTTAAAAGCTGTAGCGATGCCGATGGATATATGTAAATATGCTTATGGACTTAATGAAATGTATGCAGTGTGTATCTTACCAAAATCTCTTCCAATTCACTCTTAAATGTTCTGCTGAGGACCTCGGCATTGTTAGCGATCTGATTCTGATTGAGGGCTGTTTGGTTGGTCTGATTGGATGAGGCGTCGCTGTTAAACTCATAGGCGCAATTGCGATTTAAATTTGAAGTTTTGATAAACTGTGCGAGTTTCGGGGATAGTAAGTAGTAGTAGTAGTAGTACATAGTAGGCGTGGAGTTGAAGAAGAGAAGAACAGAGAACAGTATAGAGTAGAGCAGATCGAGTGAGATGGGAGAAGCGGCGAAAACAAAAGGTATAGTCTCTTGATCCAGATTAAAAATAACCTGAGGCACCACAAGAAAATCTCCAGGGATTTGAAAACACTTAAAAAGGGTGTCTAAAAGTATGTTTTAACATTTTGTTCATCAGATTTCTGAACTAATATCCATTGCATACTTATAGCCACTTTTTTAAGTAAATTCAAATCGCTTCGAAATATTTGTTGAGCCCTTAAATTACTATATTTTGTAAGGGAACAGGCAAAGGAGAGGTATTATATCAAAGTACAACTAAAACAAACTCGAAAATGGCTCTAAATATTTTATACGTATGGGAGTTAAACGGGTCTAGAAATAAAATCTTCAAGTTGAAGAAGAGCAGGAGAATATAAAGAGTATATAGTATAGATTATAATCATTAAATATATATTAAAGTATAAATAAAACTTAAATGGGTCTATAAATAACATATTAAATTCTTAGAACACGACTTAGGAAGAGAGTAAGTCAAAGTATAGGAAAAACGGTAAGGATTTAACTGGTCTTGAAAATAAACTCGAAACAGTATCATAATATATACATACACAAATGGGTCTTAAAATAACATCTAAAATTCAGAGAAAAATTTAAAATAGAATCGAACAGTATAGATTTATAAATTGTAAAGTTTGAGAGAGGGTTACGAAATGAAACGAAACTTGAAAGAGGAGCAGAATATATTTATAAATAGGTGGAAGATGAGGCCTGGACTATTATTTTTGAGGAAATGTCATGAAATGATTATGAAAGGAAAATCTAAATCTAAAATTGGTCCAATCGGGAGGAGATAAATTAGCTAATCGGGAAATTAATTTATATTCGCAGTCCCCAAAACTAAGTTTCTTCCCATACACTTCTATATAAAGAGTAATTAAGCCCGTGGATCCTACTCACATCGGCTATTTTAACGGCCTGCCCGTCCTTCTCCCACTTGGTTGCAATTTGCAAGGTCTCCGCTGTTTTTTGCTGTATGCTCTTCGAGTCATCCAATAATGTCAATTCATAGAATTCTTGTATATCTGAAACGGCAAAATATTCCATGATTAGCATAGGCTTGACTTTTAAGAACTTAAAACTAATTTCTTAAGAGATAAATATGTATATTTAGGGAAAGGGTTTTGTATTTCATTGCATAGTTTTTAATGTTGTATATGGAAACCCCAAAAATCTTTCTTAAATGTAATCGAAATATAAAGAAGACTATTGCAGTTTGTCAAATTTTTAATTTTTGTGTACTTGAACATTTGGAAAATTTCAAAATGCTTACAATTTTTAACAATATAAAAAGTACGTTTTTTTTTTATTTCTTATTTAGTTCTATATAAACCCTAATTGCAAATAAATAATACAATCCTTACGAAATAAACAAATAAAATAATATAGCGATAGCTTGATCAAGGCATTAAAAGTATAAACCAATTAAACTTAATGTAAAACTGAAACTAAGATAAACATGGAAAATATGACATAGTTATTTAATTTAAAAATGACCAAAGCATTTCTTTTAAAACAAAATAAAGCTTAAGATTATGAGCTGTTGGCCTAAGTTATAATAACACATCGTTATTTGATTTTAGTTCTAGATTGACAAATTAAGCCATTATTTCTTATTTACTTAATTAATTAAAATCATCACACAAATAAGGTAATTATTTTATCTTTGATGTGATCATCAGTAAATTTGTTGTTTTTTTTGGTCCATTAGGTTTATATAGCATTTTCAGCAAGAATCCCAGAAGACGGACAAGATGACTTCGAATATCTTCCATAGCAATATCTGATTTCGGGTTTCAATTCTGTAAGAAAAGAAAATCCATTAGAGATATTTTACGACATTTTCAATAACCAAATCTCTTACCTCACAGGGGTCATTTATCCAAGCTTCAATAAGTAATTATTTTGAATCTCTGTTTACTTAACCAGCTGCTTCCTTTTGATGTTGCTTTAAGTCTCACTTCACTTGTTTATTTTGACCAGCTGCTTCCTTTAAATGTTGATTTGAGTCTGACTTGTGTGCTAACTCAGCGAAAAAAGGAAAGAAACCAACGCAAAGCCAACCCTTCGAAATGAAAACAAACTCGGAATTAAAGTGGCAGTGCGGTTAATAACACTGAATACATTGAATAACAAAAGCAGTCGAACGAATAAACAAACTGATCGAAGACTGTGCCCCGATTTTGTATTTAACTACACTAAAGAAACACTGCAAAAAAATTTGACAAAATGTGACGAGGTATCCGAGAAAAAGGATTAAAAAATATGTAATTTATGACTTATCTTTGTAAGCCTTAAAGGTACAAAATAAATTTCTTTTTTAGGTGATTCAAGTTTTTGAAAAATAGTTTTCTATAGACTTTTCAATTGGTCTTAAACCTATGACACTAATATTTTTCATAATCGTAAATACTTATTACTATGTAAGAAGCCAATAAATTTGATGCAAATTCATAGTTTACATTTTTGTGAAACATTTTCGAACTTCAATTTGATAGTCTCTATTTGCCTTCTTATTTTGAAACATAGGATTCATAATTTATAACTAATTCAGAACACTTGAATAAGCTTTATTTAATGTTTTTTTTCAGTGTTTTAGGGGCATTGAAATGCCTTTGCCGGAGGAGCGGAAATCAGAAACTGTCGGAATGCATCTCAAATGCACACATTTCAATGACAGCGGAAAAGTAGGGGGCGGTGCGGAAGAGGGCGTAGAGAAAAGGCGGGAAAGAGGGTCAATACACACATATGTATGTACATATCTATACATATACCCATGTGCCACTGCCAATATGTTTCGCCTCAACAGCAGTCAAGTGGCCCAAATGGGGGAAAACTGAAATTCAAGTAAAACTCGGACCCAAAAAAAAAGGGAAATATTTAAAATTGAAACGAAATCCATGGCGCCCATTTAATTTCCTGTGACCGACAGCTTGAGAGTGAGAGGGAGATGGCTGTATTGGCGAGAAAGAGAGGGCACGAGCCTTGCTATACTACGAATATTGCATGGAAAAGTACGCGCAGTCATTGAAAAGTGTGTACATAAAGTACAGGGATCACTCGAAAATTAAATATTTTACTGTGGACATTTTTGGGCCACTCTAAAAGAGAAAGCTAAAATGCAGGATGTTTTTTAAAAGTAATTTAAATCATTCGCTTTCCGATATAGTGTATACGTAAATATTACGTATACGGTTTTAAAATATGTGACTATTAGAAACCTTTTATAATGCAAAATACAAAAATACAAAATAATAACTATAAGTTAATTTATTCTTAATCGAAAGGTCTATTGTTGTTGTTCAATGTTTGAAAGATTAAACTTGTTTAAAGACCATAAATAAATATAAATGTATAAAATTAAATATCCTTCAAATATTCTTACAAAAGAAACGATTTGGAAACTCATTAAAAACTGACCCAGTTTACCGAGTGAGCACTGTGCCCATAAAAATCGAAATTTCAGTGCGTTATGCAATCAATTTGGCCACTTGAACCTAAAGTTAGTAATCGAATGCCCCGAAATGCTTCCTGTAAATGGCTTTTTAAGCATTGTTATTTTTACCAACATTATTGTTCTTTCAATTTGTGTTCTGCTTAGTTTCGCTCGGTTTTTGTTTTTATTTTTGTTATGCCCACATTTTTTAGCTTGGCTCAGCTGAATGCCAATGACGGTGGAAAAAAAAGATGCGAAATTTCAGTGCTCGCCATTTTTGGTTTTATCTCGCTGTGGGGAATTCCAGGAAATCAATAAAAACCCCTTAAATATATCCACATTATATCTGCGTACATATGTGTGTTACATTTGTACATATACATATGTACAGGTGCAGTGAAACTAATAGTAGTTTATTTTTAATGTATCTCTGTAAATATAAATCATTTTAAAAACGTTAGCTAATTAAGATTTCTATATGTTTTTTATTAAAATAAAAATCATAAGCGAATCGTTATTTTTGTCACTCATTATAAGTTGTACATATTAAAAATATGTTTTAAAAAAATGTTTAAAGCTATTTCTAACTATGTAAACCACTATTTTTAGCGCAACTGTACTCTTATATATTTGTATGTATATTCACATGCAAATGTGAATGTAAATGATTCGAGTACTAGGCCAATTTAATTGGGATTCTGGCCCGCACATGGCTTCATGACCTTTCACACCCCTGCACAACCCCTGAAGCATCCTTATTTTTATACTTCACTTCTGTTTGAGTGTCAGTTGTGGGGTGCCCTTATGACACTAGAAACTTAAAATCCTAAAAAATAAAATACTTTAAAAAAATGCATCAAACAGACGTTACAAGAAAATATCAATAAAATAGTTTCTAAAAACTACAGAACCTAAACTTAATATATTACTTAAGATATTGCTATAAATTGAGTTTATCATATTTTATCTCAATTAATTTGTAAGAATTCATTAGTTTTCAAAGCTTAAAACTTTTTTTATTACAATATTTATACAAAAAAAAAAAAAAAATTAAAAGATGTACCTAGCTCAAGGCCTAGTAGCTATAGCTAATAACCAGTGGTTAGTGGCAGTTGGTAACTGCTGCGTAATCAGAAGCTAAATAAATAAATAAATAAAATAAAATGAAATTAGTGCCCGTGTCATACAAGCATACATACATATACGAAAAATCTAAATATTTATATCAAAAGAGAGGGAAAGAGAGGGAGAGAGAGAGGTAAAGGGGGAGACAAAAAGGATCTGAAACCTAACCTCAAGTTTAACATTGTACTCAAAACACACCCACACCCACACCTACACACACCCACGTGTTCGAAGCGCTTTGTGTGTTGGGATATGCGGCTAATGCCTTGTTAATTATTTCACACTCACACACCTTTAAATCGGTGGGGTGGACCTTAGTTTTAAATTTGGAAATCAAAGGTATAGTTAGCTATAAAGGTAAAACATGGGAAAATCGTAGCATCTAGAATTTTGCATATGAGAACTCAATAAATTTACCATAGCAATACAGCTTTATAAACATGTAATTATTTTTACTATTTATTTTTTCTTATCCCCCCATATTTCGAATTGGGTCCACCCCAATGCTTAGCCCTATAAAAGCTCCTGTTTTCTAACGTGTCACGTGTTTGGCTTGTTTGCATTTGAGTTTGTATATGTATGTGTGTGTGTGTGCTTGTTAGCCGTTTAACATTTCTGACACGCCAAGCGCAGCCACTGTAACAGTATAACGGTAACGGTAACGGTAGGCGGTAAGCGGTGAGGGCAACGGTAACAGGAGAAGAGGAAGCACCAGCAACAGCGGGATAGAAAGTGGGAAAGGATGAGAAGAAAGAGGAAAAGGAGAAGGAGGAGGAGCACTGGATGAAGGAGGAGCAAGAGGAGCGAAACGAAACGAAACGGATTATGCAACTGCCACTGACAGCGGGCAACACATTTTGCACCCAGGGGGCCAATAGAAAGGGATGGGGGATGGTGCAGTGTTCGAGAGAGAGAGAGGGGGACGGGGGGCCATTGGGGGTTAGACAGAGATAGAGACAGCAGAACTTTTGCAAATTATACAACACAGGCAAGTCCCGCAAAACAGACAACTGCAGACCAAATAATTGGACGTTTGGACAGAGAGCGAGACATGGGGATACCGAAAGAGATGGGGCGAGAAATAAAAAATTGTGCTGCCAAAATCCAGCAAATAAATGAGTTTAAAAATATATTCCCATTCGATTTTTAATTAGGTAAAAAAATTTTAACAGAAAAAAGTTTTGGCTATAAAAAGTTTGAATTTTTTTCAATCAAAATAATTAACCAAAAATTCTTACTTGGTTTCGATCAAAAAAAGATTCGGAAATCTAAGGGCTTTCAAAATATTAGAGCATTCTTAATGAACAAAAACACTTTTGTTTTATAACATAAGTTAAAACAAGAATACTTTTTTGAAGACTTTATACGTAGATCTCAACATCTTTAAGCTTAGAATGTGTCATCCCTTAATTGAGTAAAATTTATTACACAACTGCAAGCGACAAACAAAATTAATATAACCCAAAAATCTTGAACTTATGGTTAAAAAATGTTTAGCTTATAACTTTTAATAGAACACAAATTAAGGTATAGGTCCCAAAAATAATTGATCCCAGCGATAAATCCAGGGATCTTCATAACAATACGAACCCTCTTTATTGATGTTAAAGAAATAGCTAGATTTGGTTAAAAAAGCTGAGGTACCAGCAATATTATACATTAGCAGCCGCCTGCTGTTCTCAGCTGCTTCTACTGCTGCGCCGCTTGGGCTGTTTGACCCAAATCCTATGCAACATTATCGTTTTGCTGTCGCTGTTGCTGTTGCTGCTATTCCATGCCCTTTGTTGCTGCTTGTGTTGCTGCCTGTCAAGTGAAAATAATTTTCCAGCAAGAAGAAACAGACAACAAAATCGATAGGCGATAGTCAACTGCACAGATAAGAGCTACTTTTCAAGGATCTTTCCGGCTCATCAAACACTTCTTAACAGTCTTGGCAGAAAGTTTGCAACTTTGTTTGAGTTCGCAAGTTTCAAAATCAATAGATGTTGAATAGAGCTTGGTGCACTCTTTATTCTTATTAAACTTGGCTAAACTATTTTTAGTTATTTGCATTAGGAAGTTTACCCATTATTGACCACTTAGTTCATTTGCCAACTTGTCCCAGGATATTAATTCAATTGCAATAGGTTCTATTTCAAATAAATCATTAACTCAGAAAATGAATTAAAAAGTAATCAGTTTGATTGCTCTTAAAATACCAACGATTTTATCGATCATTTGTTACTTCATTCAAGTTATTGACATTAAGAATTTTGACCGCTTAATTAAATATACATATCATAAAACCCCATCTTATCCCAGGATATAAATTAAAAAACAGTTTGATTGCAAATCAAATACCTACGATTTTATCGATAATTTGTTAGTTCGATTACTCACCTAAGAGCGCTTGAAACAAGCGAGATTTAAATATGCGTATAACGCGTTCGATTGCAATACGCAGCGCCCGATCCTGCGGCTCGGAGAGTCTCGCATGATAGTCCTCGAGCAGCTCGAGAGCCCGATGAGCTTCTGCAATTCACAGAAAAGAATAATGGAGTTAATAAAATAGAATTAGACAAAATAATTTGCATCTATTTACAAGCAGTTCATTGGTTTTGAAACAATAAACAATACAAGTATAAATACACAAATATTTAAGTGACAAACTCTTACAGCAAACAACAAATTATATGAATTTACATCATAATCTTAAATGCTAACAAAGCTAATAATTACATTTATGCAGTGCTTTGATTTACTGCAATTTCCTTACAGCTCTAATTTCCTGTAATTATGGCTTACTTTTACCCAATTTTTTCTTATTATTTGGTCTATAAATTAATTGCTGTTTATAATGTTGCTCAAGAAAACGCTCTTAATAAATGTTTTCTGTAAAGGTTACTGCTTACATATTATTTTTGTTTTTTATCGATTTTTTCACTTTAAAATGAAGCAAACAAAAAAAAACCTTAAACATAATTAGAGCCTACTTTGTATATCCGCGATTCGCTCCTCCTCATCGTGGCTGATCTCCAGGCCCGCCTGTCCGAAAACCGTGGACCAGAAGCCCCGCTCGGAACCCTTCTCCGATCTCTCCGATCCCTGATCCGAGCCACTTTCCCCCGCCGACTCCTGCAGGTGGGATCTCTGCTTGGGCTTTGGTTTCGGCTTGGCTTTGCCCTTCAGCTGCGCATCCGATGGCGACTTTTCGAGGCTTTCCCGCTCGAGGGTCTCGATCATGGTACGGAAACGACTCAGTTCCATGCGCAGACCCTCGGCACTGTGACGGCTGGATGATGAGACGGAAAGACCGGAAATTCCGGACAATAAGCGACAGCGAGCGGCGCCCGAGGAAGAGGACGAAGGACCCTCCCACTCATCCCGGGAGGCATCGCTCTCGGACTTCTCGAAATAGCCAGATTCCACATCAGGAGTTCGAACCATGGAAGTGGACGACAGCATATGGCCGTATTCCAGAAGATCCTGGGCCGAATAGAAGCACTCGACGGACTCGCGAACACTGTCGCGCAGGGAAGAGGGACACTTCAGGGGTTCGACTTCGACGTGGGGTGGTTCCTGTGCAGATTCCTGCTCCACATCCATATCCCTAGCCCTTGCCTCTGTAACGGGTATAGCCTGGGGAGTGACATCGATTTCTTCAGCCACTTCTACGGCTTCGGCTGATGACTGAACCAAAACGACCAATGGTGGCTGGTCTTCTGTTCGAATCTGCGGCTTTTTCTGCGGCAGCAAAGACTCCTCTTCCGGCTCCTCTTCGTCGTCCGCGGGGGAGGAGTCCTCCTCGTCGTCCTGCTCGTCATCGTCATGGAAGGTCTTGTCATCGCTGCTCAGCAGCCCCTCATTGGGATCGCTGCTCTTCTCCCGATCCGAATCCGTATCGGAATCCATTTAACTGACCAGCAAAAATATACCTCTCTTCGGTCCCAGGTACCGCGCTCAACTGGCCCGACTTTTGAGCTTTATAATGCCATATAGTTCGAGGGCTGCTCTACCGCCAATAAATCAATAAAGATTGACGTTTTCTAAACATTTTTCTTTATTTGTCGGCCCTAGTTGTTCCCTTTTATGTTTTTGCAGATTCTACACACTACTACAATGTGTTAAAGATTGGTTTACCAAGAAAAAGAAAACCAAAACAACACGAGAGTGTAACTGCGATTAAGATTCTTAAGAACATTTTTTTTAAGTGTTTTCAAATTTGTTTAGTTTACCTTTTGATTTTTAATTTAGTTCTTTTCATATGATAAATCATTTGTAATAATTAATTTGTATAAAACTTTAAAAACATTAAAACAACACTGGTTTGTAAGTATTACTTATTTTGAAAATTTGTTTGCATAATAAACAAAATAAATATCACAAATATTGATCTGCTTTTATAATTTTTTAAATATCAAGCTCCTATTTAAACTTTATTATTATTATTTCTTTATTTTGCTCTTTTAAAATTTGGGTAAGAAATTTTTTTATCTCGTCCCTTTTCGAATAAGATAGGTCAGAGGTCAAGCCCATCCTGTCGCTGATTGTCAGTCGTCCGACGTTTGCCAAAAAATGAAACACATAATTTATTATTATAATCGAGTCGCATTATGGGCACACAAACACACACACACACACACACACTGCCACATTTAAACCAACAATGTACAATGTATCTGTGTGTATTGTGTAGTTTGATGTCCCCAGCACGCGTCAGACGTTGACCTTCACTGACCATTTGCACAGTTGAACATTTGAACGTTTGAACGTTTGAGAAAATGCTGGCAGCCCCAAAAGATTTTCCGTCTTTTACAGCTTTTATTCCCCCCATTCTTGCTGATTTTCTTCGTTTTGTTGGCCATTTCAGTCGCCCAAATATGATTTGTATGTGACATAATCGAATAAAATTCGTCGTCTGCATTAATTCAGTTTTCTTTTAGGGGCTCTAAAGCTGCACTTTATTGCCCAGCCCAAGTCCCAAGTCCCAAGCAAACTTTTCCGTAATATATTGGAGCAGCTCAACGAAATTGTTCTGCCAACAAAGTTAAATGATCTTCTTAAATTACAATTGAAAAACTAACACCAACATTTGTGTGCAAATAGTTTTGTAGTTTTTTAAGAAAAGAAAAAATTTTATTTCACATAAAACTGTTTTTTAGCTTAATGTTAATTACATTTCAAAGTTTAGTAGAAGTTCAGGAATAAAAAAAGTAATAATTTAACAGTACGATGCAATAGTTTTGATAAAACATCTCATTTTCTAGATAAGAAAAAGCCGTGATAATTTAGTTATATAACGTTTTAAATTTACACAATCATAAATCCTTATATTTTCTACTCTTACAACTGTTAAATACGATTCAATAATTTTTATATGTATTAAGTATTGACTGTTAAGTTCCTTACTATTTTTAAAAACTTATTTCATAATTTATGACAGTTCAAAAATTGTTTAAGAACGTCTACACATTAAAGCCCCATTAAAAAGTCAACAAATTAAAATGGAAAGAAAGAGTTATACAAACCGAACAAATAAAAAAAAAACGGGGGGGGAATAAAAATGCAATTTTCCGCTTACCTTGCTTTTTCACTGGCATTCTGTGAGCGGTGTTTCTGCTACTATTTATGGTGGTGCTGGTGGAAATGGCAGCGGAAATGGCGGTGGTGCAGCAGCTTTGATTGTGGTTCAACGCCGCCGAACTCGGAAAAGCGTGGGTCGCAATTTTGAGAATTTACTGGAGTCGCTTTCGTGTTGAAATATGCGGGAAAATCTTTGGCTTTAGTTCGTCCTTTAGTCGTTCTGCAGGCACATTTATATACTTATTATTCTTGTATGTAGATTGTGTGTTTATTATGTACAAATATTGTGGTTTTGGCTTTCAATTGAAGATGGAGATTTGATTTTTTGTTTTGTTTTAATTTTGCGCTTTCAGTTTTATGGGGCAGTTTTGTGGTTACATTGACGTGTGCGTTTCCTTTGATTTATTTGGGAATTTCACATTTCAGTGGCTCCTCCTGTACTTCCGGTTCTATAGCTCTTAAATTGCACTTGAAATTCAGCTATCATCGAAATGTTGCACTTTTCTTTCTCCTTGCACAACACAACACCAACACAAAAAATAAACTCAGATCGTTTCTTTTTTGATTCACTTTATTTTGTTATAAATTCCATCCACCATCTAGAAGGCGAAAAACAAAATACATAGAACGGTTGAAAAACAATGCTCTTTTGGATGTAATCATCAAAACAAAATTTGTTGTATAATCATTAAAAAAAATATATACAAAAATTGCAGGCACACACGAGCGCAGTTTCATTCGCTTCCGATTGCAACGAAAATTCTACAGTGGTCACTCGATTTCCTTTTTAGCATTTAAAGAAAGAACTTGAACATTTTTTATGTGTGTTAAAAAGTCAGCTGTTATATATTTTTAAGTTATTTCTCTAATAATTTTAAATTTAAATTGTATAAAAAATAGTCTAGACTTTGTTTTAAGAATTATACGAATTCAAACATCAGCTAAAGTCTATGTTTTATAATTATACAATATACATTTTTATTTTAGGTTTGTAAAATAAATAAATATTATTATTATTATTTATTTATTATTATTTTAAATAAATATTTTACAAATAAAAGAATAACAAGAACTATTTGGAGAATATTATTTGAGTCTATGTAATATAAGTTTTTTTTCCAATGACCACTGTATTTGTTTTTCAGACACTCATATTTTTGGGAAATAAGAAAATTGAAAAAGTTAAAACAAATAGCGTCGCGGCGATGTCGAAATTCTCGTCTGGTCGTTTGTTTCGCGATCGCTATTGTCGAGGTGATTTCATTTACATATTTTCGCCAGTCTGTGTGAGTTGCTGGCTGTTTTTTTGCGTATTTCAGCGAAATGGTTTTTTTTTGCAGTTGCTCTAGTTTCACTCAAAAAAAAAACAGAAAAAACACCAAGTACACGAACAAAAAATGCAGTGTGGGTAGAGAGTTGAAATGTCAAAGTTTGCTCCTCTTTTTTTTGTTTGGGCTCTGGGTTCTGGGTTTCTGGCTTGATAACTTGTTACATTGGCCAGGTCGAAATTCCGAATTCCGCACACCCGCACCGCACCGCACACAGACACACGTCCAACTGAGGCAATAACGGTGCTCTGCTTTTGGCCCTCAGTCCCTGCTTCTTCCGCTCTTCCGCTCTCTTGGCTAGCGCCCCCTGTTGGCCCCCTTGTTAGCCCCCTTTCTACGTCACTGTCTCTGCCGACCGAGTATGAGAATGAGAATTCCGAGCGATTCTGAGTCTTCGGTCGCCGGTCCAACAATTAATGTTTGCATATACACAGATACACCATATATTCCATATACACCACATACCAAATATATAAACTTATCTCTTTGTGTCGGATGCCTTTTTTGCTCCTTTCAAAAGTTGTCAAAAGAGAACTTGAAGCATTAGTTTGATTTTACTCTCAATATTTACCTTATAATATCATTAGTACGTTATCAACTAGGCAGATAACCTAAATAAATGGCTAGTAAATGGGCTTACATTTTAAGTTTCCACAAATCAAAAAAAAAAATTTAACTTTAAACAAGCAAAAATTATGATTAATTTTGATATTTATAATTCGCCCTAATGAATTTGTTTATCTCACTGAAAAAGTGTTATATATTTGTAAACATTTGAAAAGTATTTGCTTATACAAACGAATTTATACAAAGATGGCCTATATATTTTAACCATAATTTCCAAACAAAACAAACGCACAAACTGCAATAAAAGCCATATTATTAAACTCTAGCAAATTTGTTTATGCACAAAATAAATAAACAAAGCTGGCAATACGGAATCAGTTAGGGTAGTCCCAAAACTGATAATTAACAGTGAACACAATAAAAACTATTAATGAAAAATGTATTTATTTTTAATTGCATTGCATAATAATAATTGCATTTAAATCAAATACAATAAATGTTTTACAAAATAACATATGTCTCTGTTATTATTTTGTTAAGGGATTGTGACTATTGATTTGACCATCGTTTTATTTAGATAAAATTAAAATTATTTTAAAAACGATTTATATATATTTATATTAAATAAGTGCTGTTATTGAATTAAAATTGAAGAGTAACCTAAATAAAAACCCTGTTATTATCTTAAAAATATCTCGTTAAAAACAACCTGAACTGCTGGCTGTAAATAATTATTAAATGAATTGCTTCAAATAGCTGGAAAATGTTCAAGCCGACAATCCAAGCTACCAAGAACCCATTACTTTGACAGACAAGACGGGATCCTTGGGTCTTTGTTCGAAATGAAACCCATCAGGCAAGTCACTTTGATTAATGTTGTGGACGTCAGTGAAGCGAATTACTTAAAAAACAATCGAAGAACTAGACGGGTCAATACTCAACGCCACGGAAGGCCAGACAGAAGGGGGGAAAGGTCGGTGAAGAAAGTGAGAAAGTGAGGGGGGTGAGCACGGCGAACGACTGGAAACTAGGAAACGCGCTTCGAGTAAGACAACAACAATAATAACACTTATAATAATAACAACAGGGGTAACGATGGCAGGGTTCAATCACCTTTGGGAATAGCGTACCGGTTATTACGGTTATTATTATTATTATCCGACCCGCACAATTTTCACCCGTCGTTCAAACTTTGTAGCCTGAACACACACTAACAAAACCCCCTATTTCAAATGGATATTCCACTTGCGAATATTGTAATACGAAATGAATGGAATCATTTTAAAATTCTCTTTGACATCTTTCTTTTCGAAGCATATTTGTTTCAAAACTAAAATCCCTTTTTTCCACTGTGTACCTGCCCATTGTTTGGCCTGCTGTGCGAGTTGAATTCTATACATTTAATTTATGTGCGTCATTTGTTTCCTATTTTTAATGTCTTTCGGCAGCTTGAAGCACTTTTTTCATTATTTTTTTTCTGGCGCACACACGTCGTATAATTGATATGCACACTCATATGTATACTATACTACACACACGCATCTGTGTACAATTGTATTGCCTATTTTTATGGTCCCCGAGTCCTTTTTGGGATGCGTGTGTATGAGTATGAGGACATAGACATGAAACCATTTGTACTGTGATCGCTGGCTAAGATGAAAAACCATTTAATGAGATTAAATCATTAATACAGTAGTATATTAAAAGCGACCATGAACTGTGCGTTCTCAACGTTTTCTTCAATTGTTGTAGATCTAAAATAAATTCTTTTCTGTGAATTGAAAAATTAATCGTTGACTAAACTAAAGCAAAAACAGGACCCTTATTACTAACCGATTTAAATTCCAGTAGGAAAATAAAACGATAAGTGATAGAACTTTCAAAGATCAAATTGCGAATGATCCTAATTTATTTTCCCCTTTAGCCTGCGATCACTGTATCACACATACATTCAAAAGCTCTCCAACACGCACACGCATGCACCTGGTGCAGGCGCGAACCCAGAAAAGTATGCAGCAAAAATGATGTAGAAAGGGGAAATGGAGAGAGGAAAAGAAAGGAGAGGAGAGGAGACAGCAGCATATGCAATAAACACTCAATTTCACTCGCACACACACACACACACTCGCTCTTGCAGCGAGATATTAACCGTTACGGATTGACGTTTCGCCCAGCGGACTTCTGACCTTGACATGTCGCCTGTGGTTGTAATTGTAATTGTAGTTGTTTTCGGTGGATCGGAGTGCGAGTGTGTGAGTATTAAGGGGCGGCCAATTGGGGGCGGGCGGTAAAGGGCAGAAAACTGGGTCGCAGATAGGTGGCGATTAATTATTTAGCCGCAGCATAATTATTCGAGCGTTGTGGTGTGCGTGTTATTTATAGACTAGCCGAAAAACAAAAAAGGCAGATACTACAATAAAATAATACACACATAATGTATGCACAAAAGAGAGAGCCTGTAAGAGAGAGCGAGAGAGCAGCAGAGAATATTGTAAACTTATTAATACGAAAATTTTGCACACACACACACAGACACGGGGATGCTGTGAATTATGTATGTTTCACACACACACACATAGTGCAACTGGAATGCAACACACGGAAAAAAAAAGTCAGCTGGCTGCTGCACCGTTACACACAGACACGTGCCACTCAGCAATTATTTGATTTTTCCTGTACTTCCTTTATATCATCTGTATTTACAACAACAACAACATCCCTTGCATACACACACACAAGCTGACAACCAGCACACACACTCACACAGGGAAAGGCGAAAAAAATTGAAAGAACCTTTAAAAAAAACATTTAATGTCCATTTTTTGATCCTGCAGGCAAATCTAGGTAAATTTTCATGTTTTTCACAATTTCCTTTTTTATCCTTTTCTCGGTTTTTCTTTGTACACCGACCGACTATGCTTAATGTTTCACACGCACACAAACTCACAGGCAAAAAGGACATGCGTTTGGCACAGCCTTCGGGCATTTTATGTTTAATATAAATAAGTAGCGGTCTTATAAGCACGTTGGAGATTTTTTTACGAACGATTTTCAGCTCCGTTCACGGGAAAGACTAGTTCTAGTTGGAAACTGTGTTACCAGAGCCACTCAAATTGAAATCCCCACAAAGATTTCCGGTCCGGTCGAAAATTTCGAAGAGTGCGCGCCTTGTGCTTTATTTTGTGGATTTTCTAAATGAAACAAATAATTGAATGTGAGTTGATTTTTTAATAAATATTAAGCCTGTAAATATGTGCACCTTTCGTTACTTATTTACATTATTTTCACTTTAAAAATAGACAAATAACAGGATATGGCAGCCCTGTCTAAGGGTTGAAATGTGATTTTCTCTGCATATCTTGTTTGAACATTTATTAAGATCAAATTAAATGACCAATGTGAACAAGGAAAACTCTTATAAGAACATGCGGAGTCCAACTTCATTCCAACAGCAACAATCCAATTGCACTGACATTTTTAACAAGTGGCAACGATATTAAAGTTATCGAACAACGGTCTTCCTAATTTTTTTACTTTTGTAAATTAAAGAATAAACTATGTATCATTTGGTTAGAAAGATGAATACAAAATTCGATCAGTTTTTTTTATATTCTATAGTTCTATCTTGTCAAAAATGCATGTTAATTGCTTAAATATTTTTTTAATTAAAATTAAGCTTTAGTTTATGTTAATCTTGTCAACCGCGACTTTGTTAATAAAATACTTTATTTGTGAATGATTTTTTTTAAAATGAGTCTGTATTGTACATAAGACATAACTTGGTTACGTTTTTAAAATAAAAAGTTTACGATGCGTATAGCAGGTTGAAGCGTATATTTCTGAGTCACAAATATTATGGGGAAACAATGTACAAGTTTATAAGAACACAATGAGAAAGCACAATGTTAACTTATGTGAACAAAAAAATAATTTTCTGTTTAACTATAAAATCAATATAACTTAATTTCAGCACCACAAACTTTAAAAAAAACGAGTTTTGAAAACCCCTTTCATCATATGTATGTATAAAAAATGTAGTATTAACAAAACCGACATTTTAAAACCAGAAAATCAAATATGTAATGATGAAATCGTTGACTATTTAACCCAATCGCTACATATTAAATACGGATATTTGTACTGTTACTAACATTAAGAGAACCGAGTCATTAGAACAACATTTGTTTTAAACATACAAAACGCAAGGTGTATTTATTTTGGATTCGCTAGCATCAGGCCGTCAAAACAATAGAGATATAGTACAAGATTTACGTTTTGTTTGGCTGGCACTTTCTCCAGATTCTTGGGCAGACGCGTGGAGGAAACTCTGCCGGTGTCCGGATGGCGAGTTGCGGATTGCAAGTTACTGATGGCTGCACGGAACGCAGCGCGAAAATAAAATGCTTACATGATAATTTTTAGTTTAAAAATAGCTTTAACAGTAGGACAGTAGCGGAAGCACCCCTAATTCCCATCCCGCTTCCCGTGGGGAAAGGGATGTCTACAGGTCGCCGCCGCCGCGCTTCTGGAGCATCTGGGCGAATCGCTGGGTGATCAGCAGCGAGGTGTCAATGAAGCGGTCGACGCAGTTGCTCAGACACGACTCGGTGGCGGAGTCCAGCTTGGAGCTCGGCTTTCCGATGCACTTCTCCCAGCAGACCTCGTTGAATTCGTGGATCTGGCGGGGATCGTAAATGGATTACATATTTGTTGTTATCCGGCGGGGCGGTGGGAACTTGTCCAGCAAACGCAATCGCAATCGCTCACCTGCGCATTGACCAGGGCCTTCTGTTTCTCGATCATGAGGAACTCCTGCAGCTCCTTGTCGTTGGTGTTGCCCGCAAGGTTCTCGAAGTCGGACATGATGTGGTTTTCAGTGAACAATCTAGATACGAAGTCGGAATTTTATATTTTTTGAGGTTTGAGTTTTGAGGTTATATAAAGACGGCTAGAGATGGCACATAGTCCGATGTTTCGATTCGATACTGCCAGTTGAATTCACAGCTGATGTCGATAGTAACGAATACATTTAATTTCAGAAATCATTACGTTTTTGTAAACCATGCTACTTTTGTATTGTTTAAATTAAACTGGTATGATGGCACTCGCGAATCCCTACGACATTAAGTACAAATAATATATACTTTCGTTTAAATCTAACTTTAAGCTAATATCCGCTGTACAAATTGTACTCGATGTATGTACTTAGCTAAATATCTAATAATATTATCTTTTGACCAACTTGGAAAACAAAACGAGTTCTAAGCAATTTAAAGTGTAGGTTTTAAATTCTGAAACACTTTTGAGCCCTCGATATTAAACGATACTTTTTCAACGCTCAAACTCGTGACACGGCGTCGGGTCAGTGTGGCCAGTTGGTGCCGAGGCTCGGAATAAGAGCATTTTCCGGCCACTTTCGGTATTTTGGATGAAAGAGACGAACACAGTAATCCACAAACTTGGGAAAAATATTCGCTATTCGTGGCTTCGCAATTGTAGCTTCGCTTGAGCTACAGATTCGCCCCCGTCCTCAGATTGGAGGCGATAAACAAGGTGCGACGGCGGCAGCGGCTCCAAGTTTTCCAGCAGCCCCTGCAAGTTTGGGCTTCTAATTTCGGACCTCTGATTTCTTGTGCAAATCAGTTGCTGACGGTTCGCCCTGGCAGTCGGTAGTTGGCACAGCCGAGGAATCCTTGCGGTGATTACCAGGGAAGCGGCGAAAACAAGCCACAGGTGGAGCAGTCCTGCAACTCTAGCAGGAGGCAAGGGAATCCTGGAACACAAGCCCAAAGGACAGGCACGGATATCTCGTAAGGGGTAAGGGAACTCGATGGGACTGAAGGCGCAGCCACAGTAGACCAGGAACTCTTTGGGAGCTAGCAGAAAGCCAAGAAACTTGCATTTTAGGATAAGGTATGAAGGAGCAGCCACCTCAGTTCATATCCGCGGTTAAGGAACCTTAAGGGATCTCACGTCCCAGGACCTCCCACATAAGGTGGAAAGAAGTCGAGGACTAGTCCATAGACTTTCTGGCATTGCAGGAGTTGCTCAATAAACTCCAACTAGAAGCAGCAGCAATCAAGTAGCCTCGCATGGCTCTGGCCAGCGGAGGAGATAACAAAATGGACGACAGCAGCAGCGGACGCACCTCGCTGGCGGACAGCGCCAGCCTGACGAACACCTCCATCCGCAGTGGAGCTTCCTCGCAGAGCATCCACACCAACGATGGCACGATCAGGGTGTTCAACTTCATGACCGACGACTACGAGCGCTTCTTTCCGACGCTGCAGTGCGAGGAGATCTGCTCGGCCATGTGCCGGCTGCTGGGCATCGCTCCCACCTGCCAGCTGCTCTACGGGATCAGGGAGCACCATCACTCGACCTCGCGGAGGCCCACGCCCCTGGTACGACTGGATCAGACCTGGTCGCTGCCCTCGGAGAAGCTAAGCTGCCAGCTGATCTACTGCTTCCGCATGCGATTCCGGGTGCCCGAGGTGGACAGCCAGCTGGACCTGATCGACGGCCGCAGCCACAAGTTCCTCTACGCTCAGATGCGCTACGATATGCGCAACGAGCTTATCTTTGAGATCCGCTATCCGGATAAGAAGGACAACACAATGGGCCTGGCCGTGATGGACATGCTGATCGATCACCAGGAGCAGCCGGAGGACCAGCAGTCGGAGCGCTCCATCGAGAGGTCCTACAAACTGTATTTACCGCCCAGTTTGTGGCGGGCACACAGCTTCTTCGTCGGCTCCAAGATCCGCGAGGTGTTCCGCAACCTGAAGGCCAACTCGCCGAACGTGGAGCGGCTCAAGTGGCACTACGTGCACCAGATCTCTCATTTAGCTCCCTCCTACATGTCGGAGCAGTTCACATGCACCGTTCAGTATCTGCCCAACGAGGAGGTGCCTCGCGGCGGCGGACCATTAGGCGCCAGTCTGGCCAGCTCGGTAAGCAACTCCACGTCCACGCTTGACAGCTCCGGGTCGACCAACACGCTCTCCACCCTCACCGCCAATCCCAATCACGGCGCTAACGGCGGCGGCAGTCGCAGCGGCAAGAAGAACAAGCGACGACCCGCCAGCTCGGGTATCGATGTCTATGTGCGGGTCTTCCCACACGACTCCGCGGAGCCGGGCCTCAAGGTGGCCAGGGTCACCTCGGAAGCCACACTCAAGGTAAACTAAAGTACATAGGATTAGTCGCCCTCATTTACTTTAAACTTTCGGTGCATAATTATTAATAATTTATTAAAAATTACACTTTATGAAATACTTTGTACATCGAATCTTATGACTTAACATTCAGTTTTGTTGAAGACTTCTTAATTAAATTTAAACTCAATGATTTGCGTCAATGTATTTAAGTGCTGATAACCCAGAACCTTGTTTTGCTTTTATTTAGGCTAATAACTTTTGCGAATTTTTAGCGGGATCTTGGATCTTCTTTGCTTTAAGTTCTTATCAATGTTTCGTAATTCTCTGAAAACCCCTGTTTTTTAATACATTTTTATTGACTTTTTCGTTTTTCGGCTTAAATTGGCGCAAATCAGAGCCGATAAAGTAACAATGCGGCTTATCGGTAGCAAATAAAGTGGAGCTTGGAGGATATAAAATTAACAAAAAAACACACTTATAACACACTGTTTTGGTTTCTTGCAGTGGATTCTCGTTGGCGGTGTGGAGGGAATTTTCATGATCTCTCAAGTCAACGAAACGGATGTACGGCTTGAGATCGTGGGCCTGCCCAAAGGATATGAGATGCACTTCCAGACGGTTAAGGAGATGAAGTCCTTCATCTCCTACCTGGGCATCTACATCAGGTAAGTCTTCTCACTTACAAAATAATCAATTATATTTACATCAGAGCTTTGGGTAAACGAAACCGAAATATTCAAGATCTAGCGAAATTCGGAATTTAAGATTTTAGTAACCATTAAATACTCAAACAAAAGTCTGGGAATGGTTTTAAATAGAATATCCCTGCTTTGCCTTGCAGATTGTCCACAAAGTGGATGCAGGACCTGTGCCACACCTTTCCCACGCCCAGTCTGCAGGAGCTGAGCACCCTCAAATGCCACGGACCCATCGGCGGTGCCTACTCCCTGATGAAGCTGCACGAGTTTGGCGACAAGTGCGGCACCTACATTGTGCGCGAGTGCGATCGCGAGTATAATGTCTACTACATAGACATTAACACCAAAATGTGAGTGCATCAATACCCTTAAACACAACCATAAATAAGATTGCAAGATTTTAACTCCTTAAGTCAACCGCGATAAATAGTTTTATATACACAATATGGATAAAGTCAACTATGATCTCTCCTTTGCAGCATGGGCAGAAACACCGACCAGGAGCGATGCAAGACGGAGACATTTAGGATCGAGCGCAAGGACTCGCAGTGGAAGCTGTACTACCAACATGGCGAGCACATGTTCAACTCACTCTCAGAAGTAGCGCACTTCATTCCGGCGGACAGTCCCGATCGCCTCCGCATTAACGCCTCCAAGTACGACAAGCCTCCGCTGCTGCTCCTGCTGCTGCCAAAGAACCTTAAGGCAAAAAAGACTGACCTGCAGCTCAGCGAGGCGGAGCTGCAGCGCCGCAATCCGGTGATTTTCAATCCCAGAACAGATCTGCAGTGGTATCCAGGTAAAATCCAAAATTGGGTTATCAAAAACTTACATTAGGTGTCCAAAAAAAAGATATACATGTACATTCTAAGGGAGCTTCATTTACATACCAAAATACTCATTGTGAAGTGTAACTAGAGCCCAAATTCTTGACCTTCCGCAGATTCGATTTCGCTAAGCGAGGACGGCATGATGTTCACGATGCGCGGCGACTGGATCCAGCAGAGTCCCGTGAAGGATGTGTCCGTGACGATGAAGATGCTGAAGAAAGACGGCAACTTCATGGAGTTCTTTCGGCTGGCGCAGACCTGGAGCCTCATCCAGTCGCCGCAGTTCCTAAAGCTGTACGGCCTGACGATCGCCGATCCGTACACGATGGTAACGGAGTACTCGCGCTACGGTCCGCTAAATAGGTTCCTGCACTCGGTGCGCAATGTCAGCATGCAGTGCCTCTTGGACTTAATGCACGGCCTGGTGCGCGGAATGCACTATCTGGAGGACAACAAGATCATCCACAACTACATTCGGTGCAGTAACCTTTACGTGACCAAATATGATCCGTCCGAATTCGTACTGGAAGCTAAGATCAGCGATCCCGGCTATCCGCGTCCCTACCAAGAATCAGAGTGAGTACCTTTCGATTGTCACGTATTATTTATCTTTTATGTTTTAGATACATAAGTTTGGGGACAAAGGGTATTTGAACTATGAAGAGATGTTTGAATAGTAGCCCTATTTCAGGAAATGATATCACTGTACACTGGCGGGAAGGGGAATTGAACACAAAGAAGACTGTCCATTTATTTCTATGATAATTTGCCATTTCCAGCTCGCCGTGGGTTCCCACCCAGTACTACCGCAATCTGCAGGCGGCCAAGAATGATCTGAGCACTCAACTGTGGGCCTTCGCCACCACCATATACGAGATCTTTTCACGTTGCAGGGACGATCTGCGAAACATGAGGCAGGTGGACCTGCAGCGGCAGAGAAATATCGATGGCAACATACTCAGAACCCTCGACCCGGTACTTTGCCCCACGCCGATATTCGAAACAATCGCGGACGGGTGGAGCGATGATCCCGAGAAGAGGTTCAGTCACCAGGACATCTTCTCCCGCCTCAGCGAAGTCAAGCAGAGCATACTGCCCAATTATGAGCCCCCACCCGAGATTGCATCGAGTGAGTTTCCAAGTCGACAGTTCCCAGAAACCTATAGAGGTTAAAATAGTCAAGATAACTCAAAGAGGTCAACAAAGTATTTGATGTGTGTCAATAAACATTTACTTTTGCTTAGTCTAGGACTTCACCTTTTAATCTACATTAGATGATTCGTTGGAATTAATAATCAAATGCTCTTAAATTATAGTACGTTAAATGTTAATGAGTCAATGAACTCAAAGGTCAAAGTTAGCCTGTGTAATTTTTAACAATTTTGTCGAATCATCAAATTATTATTGTAACATGATTCAATACTAATAATGGTTGATAAGTAAAAGCTTTTCACTAAAACTTACAAATTTACGCAAACAAAAAATCGTATTTCCGCCGCTAGATAAGAAAATTCAATATAAATCTATAGCAAACATATTATTTGTTTCGGGACTAGTTTCATTAAATATTTATTCACAATAATCAAAACTCTAATGTGATCCGTATTTTACGCAGATGGAACCGGTGATGAGGAAGCCAATGAAGGAATCGATGAGCCGCCATGCCACTACCCCTTCCCCGAGGCGAACATGTGGATGGTGATGGAGCTGCCCGACTGCCGGGTGATCTATTGCATGGCGGACAAGATCGGCCAGGGTCACTATGGGGTCGTTTATCGCGGCCAGCTGGACTTCAACGACAAGGACCGGAGTCGGGAGCAGGTCGCAATCAAGAAACTGAACAGCATGCAAGTTGCGAACGACTTCCAGCGCGAGATCGGCATCATGCGCACCCTGGATCATCCCAATGTCGTCAAGTTTAAGTACTGGGCGGACAGGTCGCACTGCATTATCATGGAGTACCTTCATGCCTCATTTGACAACTACCTGCGCTTCCAGGCGCCAAATCTCAAGGACCCGCGACTCGTCTCCTTCGCTCTGGACATTGCCCACGTGAGTGGGTTCTTTAACGATTTTCGGGTTAAGAGGGCGTTAAGATTATTAATTATTTAAATTGTTTGAATTGGAAAGAATTCTTGGGAACTGGTTCCCCATGTACATTTGATAGTTTCCTTCCATATTTTTTCAAAAATAAGTAATACCTTTGCTTAATTTATTTTCACCAGTTTTTTTTACTAATGATGATTGCTTTCTATGATGATTAATAAATTATATTTCTTGGCGCAGGGTATGAAATACTTGTCCAGCATGGGATTGATCCATCGGGACTTGGCCGCCCGCAACATTCTCGTTGAGCACAATGGTTCAGATGCGATCTGCGTTAAAATCTCAGATTTCGGACTGGCACAATTCGCCAATTCCGATGGATACTACCTCGCGAGGAGCAAGCGAGATATTCCTATTAAATGGTAAGCTAAATTTAAGTAAGCATTTAACGACTTGAATCTCAAAGTTTATGTTAGCTCTTCTTAAAAGTAAAGTTCTTGAGTGAAACTTATTTAAAATGAATCTTAAAGTCAAAAAAACCACAAAGAGTCAGTAAATAATACTACCCTATGAACGTAAACATTAAGAGAAATTGTGATGCTGTAAAGTGAACCTAACCATCCTATCCCTTAATTTGACAGGTATTCCCCGGAGGCGATCTCCACCTGCAAGTTCTCATCATACTCGGACGTGTGGAGCTTCGGCGTGACGCTCTTCGAGATGTTCTCCCGGGGCGAGGTGCCTAACCTGGTGCCGATGCAGAAATCGCAGGAAGACTTCCTCCACCGCCTCCAAATGGGCGATCGGTAAGTTCAGTTATCAAAAAAGCCGTCATTAATTAGTCTCTTGCGTTAAGCTCGCCAAATTAATCAAAAATCCACCCATAAGTTAAGCTGTCATTAATTTGTCTCATGATGTAAATTCGGTGTGAAATGCGGCTGAAGTCAGGCCTTGAATTTATGGGCCTTTGATAACCTTTCCAATAACCTTCAGTTTTCATTTCTTTATAATAGATAAGCATTTTTTTTTATATAAAAGCAGTCTACCAATTTTTTACTTGCCTAGCAACTTGTCCCATAAACAAAAATATATTTATATTGTTAAAATAATTTAAATTGTAACAAAACTTGCTCGCTTTTTGCAGCTTACCGCGCCCATCTTGCCCTGACTATATGTGGGACCTGATGCTGAGGTGCTGGGACGCCATGCCCCGTGCGCGCCCCACTTTCGCCGAAATCGTAGAAACCATCTCGAGGGAAGTGGGCGACAGAGTCTTTCCTGTGACACAGAATCATCAGCCGTTGCCGAACCTTTCGACGGAGGGCGAGTGACTGGAAAAGAGTGTTCCAAACACAACAGAATGATATACACATATTTAAACATAAGTTTTTTAAGCTGTTAGCATTTTAACTGTACGTTTTTAAAACAACACAAGCAAAACACACCACTTGACGCAACGCCTTCGGAAGAATCACAGTACCAAACCCCAGTCCCCATCCCCTTCCCCATCCTCATCCCTATCGTCATCCTCATCCATCCAACCCAAGACCACACGCCTTTGCAAGCCTTTCTCTGATTCTCGCCAGACCTTAGTTTTATTCTTGTGCTAACCATTGGCTAACTTCCCCATCCTCTCCTGTTTTGACTAAGCGGTAGTCCCGACTTTATATATATAAACAATTCTCAACCTACATTGTGTTATACATTTTAGCCCCACTTTGTTAAATATTGTTAAGCTTGAGCTTCATTTTTTTGTAATGCCCACGCATAAACACTAAACTAAATGTAACGTGTACATAATAATTAAAGTAGTTAAGGGCTTAAATCATGAACGGCGACACACGGTAATTTACACAAAATAAGGCGGACGGATCGAAAGGATCGGTTCGCGGTTCGACTAAGTTAAATCTACAAAAACATGTGCACATATAGTCCTAAGGTATGTCAATTAATGTTGATCAAAAGCCATTTTAACCTACAATACTTCGAACCAGAAACGAATTATATATTTACAAGCTATACAAGCCACTATACAAGCCGGTATATGCACACTACACACACCCGCAGGCACAATAACTTATTATTGATGTTAACGAGAATGGATATTTCCGAAATAAATCAATTTTCTTACGTGTTTAAAAATGAACTTTTATTAGATACCATTATTTACGGGGTGCAAAATGGGAGTACCTGGAGTCCGGTGAAATAGGTGATTTCGGGTGATTTCTAGACCACAGTTTGCATATTATAAACATTTAAACAACACTTATAGCTTAAGTAGGTATATCAAAATATATTTTTTTAGTGAAAAATATGTTTTACTGGAACCATATAGTCATATATTATTTTGCTATTAATTTGTGGGATCAAAATAAAATAAATCGGTTCTTTCTTTCGTTTCAAATCAAAATAAATAATTCAGTTCACGAAAACGTTTTAGAGTACTATACTATTTCTCAATTAAATGTTGGTTTATTTCTAAGAGAAAAGGATATTTTTCATAACCATTTATGTTAGACCACAAAAAAGAAGGAGACGGCACTAGTATTAATTTGCAAATTTTCTTAAATGTATACATAATCTATGTTCTATGCAATACTGTTAATAAAGAATGATAGTTAAAGACATTCAATTATTCCTCTAGGAAAATAGATAACAGCAAATAGATCTTAAAGAGTTACTTGAAGTACCTATGTGCTGATTTCAATAGTTTGCATTTACTCTCAGACACGCTTATAACAGCTTTTTGTGAAATTCAGTTTTACTTGTTCATATATACAATTTTTACTTATCTCGATTTTCCTATTTTAAAGTTAGTAAAAGGGTTTGTTTTATCTTAAATGGCAGAAATTACCGTCTATCTTAAATACATTACTCTTCAAGTGATGGTTTCTATGCAACATTAACCAGTATATTTGCCAGTGCATAATTAAGAACTGAATTTTTAAGTGGAACATAATCGTCTTATGTCCTAAGTACTAGCTAGTCTTAGAGCGAAGGTATTTAATTAAAAATTTCCAAGTAGATGGTGCCCATTTACAACTCACTGTTTGCCAGCACTTGCTGTAGTGAAAACAAAAATTGTAAATATAAAATAAATTCCTTAGGCTATATACAAACTGCTGAAACTAGTTATTTATTCTAAGAAAAGGCAATTACATTCTCATGATACCGTGTACCGTACTTGCTGTTTAATTGAAAACTAAACTTTGAATGGGAACTTAAACTTCCTTAGGATCTAGTCTTATGTCATTGGTTTTTATAGAATTTACTCTTTTTATCCTATCGTATTCTGCTCTTAAATCTAGGTATTTATCAAATATTCGCAAGAACGTCAAGAGGTTCTCCCTTTACAAGCAAGGTTTGCCATTTTAGCCAGTGCGTTTTTAAAATTGAAATTCAATTTGTAAATGGTTAACAAAACGCTAAAATTAAAAAAAAAAATTGTACTTTTCTTTACAAGCTATTTTTAAGGGTTTTTTACTTATTAACTACACCATATCAATTTATTTATCTTATTTCCGCCTTTATAATTCATTTTTATCTGAATATGAAGAAAGGTATAAAACTTATACAAGCAATTTTCATATAAAATCAAAATGTCTTTTTAGTTATAGTGGTATTAACCCTAATATTTATCAGAACATTTAAAGGGGAAGCTCCCAAGCTAGGCATTTACCTAGATTTTGTATGTAGCTGACTTACAAACTAACCCATTTTGGCGTAGGGAGTCACCGAAAGACTTGACTGCACCCCGGTTCCTGGGCTTGGTCTGTTTGAGAACTCCGACCTTAACGACTTAACCATTCAAGTGTGGCTGCTCCAAAGCTCCGAACTAAGAGCTTTCCGCCTCAATCTTCTCTAGAAGACTGCAAACCCCTTAGGAGACTAAACCATTTTTGGTGTGCAGAGTGATCCAAAGACTTTTTGGGATTGGGCTGCATCAGAACTTTGGCGGGTGCTAGGAGCTCTCTGCGTTCTTCTTCTTTAGCGTCTCCATGACACCGGCGAAGTTGGCCGTCTTCTTCTTGGCGGACTTGGGCGTGGAGGTCTGGCTGCGGACGCGCATCTGGGTGGGGGCCACATCGTCGCTAAAATCGAAGTCGTTGGCCTTCTGGGGTCTGCAAATGGGTTGACACATTGATTATACCTCCACTGATGTATGTATAAACACCACAAAGTGCAGCCTATCTTACTCTTGCTCGATTGCATCGGTTGCCTGCTCCAGCTCCTTGCTGTTTCCCCCGGATCCTGCCTCCGGCGAGGGAGCCCTGCGCCCCGGGAACTGCCACTGCAGCTCCGGAATGTTGCCCGCCTCCAGCATCAGGTAGTAGCTCTCCAGCTCCTCCGCGTTCGCCGAGAACTTGTCCGCCGTGTTCGCCGGCTCCACTTCGGTGGCCATCGCAATTTGATTCACTTGAAGCGCTCCTCAAACTGGAGCCACTGAATTTATGTACTCCAAGAAACGTTGAAGTCTTTAAAATAATTTATAAACGCCACCTTTTTCACTTTTTTATGGAAAATCGTTTTCGAAATTTGGAAGTAGAGATAGAAGAAGAAGAGAATGAAAATTGATTTTGTTTTGTTGTTGTTTCGCATTTCGATAGGTCTGTCATCGATTGCGCAGACAGTGCTGGTAAACATGATCTGGGCGGTTCATTTGAAAAAAGGCCTCAGTACAAGATGGTCTTTCTATTTATAGGTTTCTTTATGCACTTAAGTGCACACCCATACGCGGAATATGTCTGTTCCGCGTATTGAAATCTTTCCAGACGCATCTAAGATGCCATATTGTTTGTTTTAGGGGAAAATTAAGTATTAACTTGTCTTTACACTTTTAACAATTTTAAGCTAATGGACTTTTTTATTATTACTTTTTACATACACATTTACCTACATATATTTTATTATATATTTAAGTACTGATTTTACAAAATTTGGAAGGCCAAAAAAAAGCTTTTTTTCTTTTAAAGTAAGGCATGGACAATGTAAACAACTTGTAACGTTACCGAATTTTTATTTACAATTATTTTTAAAATTTTAGAGTTTAAATTGAAACGTACCTGGTATAATCTAAAGAAAGGGAAATGACAAGAAATATTTAAATTTTAAAAATTGGCTTTTAGTTTCAATAGCAGAAAAGCGATTATTCAAAGCATTTTTAAATTGAGCACTATTATTTTTGTTTAACCTTTAAATGGGAAAACCTTTAAAAAAGCTGGAAACAGGTGATAAATGACCACAGTATTTCCCGACCAGATAAGACCCGAGCCTGTGTACGAAAAGCCATCGATTATTAATTTTATTTGTATTTATTTACTTTGTGATTACTAAATTCTTAGAACTTTATTCAAAATCATCCTCGTCCGCCTGCTCGTGCTGCCGTTTTTGCTGCCAGCTTCTAATTCTGCTCCTGCTCACATATCATATATCCCAGTTGATCTGATCTGATCGTCTCCACAACCGAATAATGCCGGACACAGAAAATCCCTGTGGTGTTCCATCTCCATCTCCTCCTTATCCTTTATCCGTCTCCTTCTCCTTCTCCTTATCCGTCTCCTCTCTTTGTGGCTGGCTGTTCTGTTCTGTTCTGTTTGCGTTCTTTTCTATGACTTAAAAGTACATACATATACATAAGTATTATTATAATTATTATATTGTTGTTTGCTGTTTGCTTGCTTTGTATACTCGTATATAAAAAAGAATAATCGTACATATTTAATTTAATTAATTAAAAACACAATTTGATTGCAAAAAGAAGGGTTTCTACAATACGTAATTAAATACGGATACGTCCTGATCGTTGGTATTGTTGCCACCGCCACCACCGCCGCCGCCTCCTCCGCCGCCTCCACCACGATTGGAGGATCCCGACGACTTGTTGGAGCCGTGGGCGGCGATGGTCAGCTGGTTGGCCTGGTGAATCACCGAGGTGATGTCGCTCTGCGACGCGGAGATGTCCTTGCTGGTCAGCACGTCGCTGCTGCTCGATCCGGACGAGATGTGTCGCTCGGCGATGCCGTACTGGATCGGCTGGTAGCCGTGACTTGGGTTGTACGTGGCCGAGTATGGCATGTAGATGGGCGGGTTCGGCAGCGGCCCGATGTCGCTGGTGATGCTCTCGGTGTCCGCATGGCTCAGTGCGTGCCCGTGGCCGTGTGGATGCTGGTGGGGATGCAGGTGGCCCTGGCCACGGCCCAGCAGATTCGGGTTGCGCTCCTCGTTGACCACGTAATAGCACTGCTCCGAGAAGGTCAGCTTGTTGACCGTGTGCTTGATGTAGTTGTTGCGCAGCATGGCCGACACGATCCGTCGCGCCTCCCTTCTGTCCTGCACATCCTCCACGTTCTCCAGCACCCAGTTGACCGCATCCGCGCCGATGAACGCATTGGGTATGGTGATCTTCAGCCACATGCGGTCCCTTATCTCCAGCCCGCTGTCTGGCTTCGTCATCGCCTTGACGATCTCCTCGAGGTTGTTCTGGTCCAGTCGCTCCTTGATCGGCTCCGCAATGTCCGCGATAATACTGTCGTGCGAGGTGAGCGCCTGGGTGTGGGCCACCCAGGCACCGGGATCGATGGGCCGCACCGGCTCCGTGCGCGGTATGGTGAAGTAGCCCTTGGGATTGGGGTCCCAGCACTTGGCCACCACCAGCTTGATGGGCCCAGGCTTCTGGACCACCTCGCGCAGCACCCTCACCGCCTCGTCGTTGGTCATGTTCTCGAAGTTCACGTCGTTCACCTGCAGTATCATGTCGCCGGGCTCGATGCGTCCATCCAAAGCCACGGCGCCGCCCTTCATGATGCTGCCCACGTAGATGCCGCCGTCGCCGCCGCGATTCGATTGGCCGACAATGGAGATGCCCAGGAAGTTCACCGCCTCCATGTTGATCGAGACGGTGATGATGTTCAGCGACATGGTCGAGTCGGTTATGGAGCTGTACGAGGAGGTGCGCGACATGCTGGGCGCCCGCTTTTTGCGACGCTGCGGCTTCTTGCGCACCTGCAGCCGCTGCACGCTGCTGTAGTCGGTCATGTCGCGGTCCAGGGTCAACTCCGACTCCGTGCCAAAGAGGCTGGTGGAGTCCAGGTCACTGGACAGCACCGAGGCCGACTGATATGTGAGCGGCGGTGGCTGCAGCAGCGGATTGCCCATCATCTTTTGCTGCTGCTGCTGGAGGTGGACCTGCTGCTGGACCTGCTCCCGCTGCAGATGCGCCTGCTGCTGTTGCTGCTGAACGGACTGCTGTTGCACCTGCTGCTGTTGCACCTTCCTGGTCAGGCCCATTCCCACTCCCATCTCGCACTCGCTGGTGGGCAGCTCTGAGCAGTTGTCCGACTGATTGGTGCCGTCCGCGGAGACCAGCCAGGAGACGACCCGGCCGTTGAAGCAGGGCAGGATGGTCGCATCGTCGGCTATCTCCTCCTTCACCACCCCGAAGTCCGCGTCCATCGACTTGAAGAAGTACTTGTAGTTGTTGTTCTGCTTGTTCAGCACCAGCTTGAAGTCGCGCAGCGTCACCTGGGCGGATGGTATGGGGATCTTCACCAGATACGGCGTCGTCTCATCGTCAATGTGGTAGATGACCTTCGTCTCCTGCCCGCTGCCCCTGTCCGCGTCCATGTCGCCGCTGGAATGGGATATATAATCCCTGCTTCGCTGCTGCTGCTGTTTTTCGCTGTTTTGTGTGCGATTTTTTGGTGTGGAAATCGGTACGGAAAACGGAACGGAAAATACGGGAAAACACAGAACGGAAAATCACTTTTCCCCCCGTTGCCGTTGCTATTGCCCTCTCGCTCTCGCACGCGCCGCCTCTGCCTGCGTTTTTTCTCTCTCCCTCTCGCTCTTCTCGCTTTTTGGGTTGGGTGTTCTGTGTTCAATGGCAGCAGAAGCAGACTATCGAAACAGACAAACTGCTCCACCGGCTGCAAATCCCGGGTCTGGTGGCCGTGGGGCCTATCGCGACTGTATCGGACGGGCGGTACGTTGCTCGAAACACGGGAGGGACACACGCATATTGCTGGCACTACCAAAAAATTTTGTTAGAATTTAGTTTTGAGACTAAAAAAAAACTGACCGACGCAGTGTGCTCGCCGCTTTTGCCGCCTGCAAAACCGAAACGCCTCGCAGGAGTGCCATGCATTTGTCAATTGGCCAGAACTGGTCACACTGGTCCAATGCGGAAAATAAGTTTTTCCTTTCAGATTTATTAATTTAATTGGCTAGCTCTTATTTCAGAGGTGAACATTTTTGGAGCGTTATTGTTAAGCCCTTATCCTTACAGAACTTTTTAAGCGTCGGTTTTTAAGTAGAAAGTGGATTTTATCAATAGAAAACCAGCGTTGCCAGATCGCGAACGCATTTTATATATAAAATACCAAAACTCTCAGATTAGAGATGCGCACGAACTGCAACGTGAGTCACGACATGGTCTCATCCGATTTTTAGTGCTCAAAATAATAATTAAATTTGTATTTACATAGATTTAAATTTTTAAAAAATTGTTTACATTGCTTTTTACTTGACTGATGAAAAAAATTGAACTTGCAGTGGAGCTGAGACCTGCGAAAGGCTTTACAACACCTCAACCTAATTGGCTACGGAGGATGCAAACATGGTATCCGGTCGGGATGGGTGGAGATTGCAGCCGAAGTTTTAACCAAAACTACTATAACCAGCATAGATCCATTCACAAATAAGATTTACTTGCTTAAAACTATTTCAATTCTGAACTGAGAACTTAGCGTTCTTTTAGTTTATACTTTCAGTCCTTAATCTCTCAGATTTATAAGAAACTCCAGCACTTTACAGGTTCTAGATAACTCTCCCATGGCAAATCCAAACGCATGCATTATTTAAATCAGTTTTCTCTTTTATTTGTATTCTTTAAAGGGCCTTACTTGCTATTCCTCCATTGCGACGTAAACAGAAATGTGTACGCCCTGCATTACATGTTATAAATGAACTACGATTTACAGTTTGCCGTTTAAAAAAGTGAATTATTTGGGGTCGAAGTCGCACAGTTTCTTCTCCTCGCCAGACATTACAATTAAAATCAGGATTACTAGCTCTGCTTATCGAGAACTTTGCATTCAGAGACGTAATATGAATAAATGTTTAGTATATAGATACACCTGCCGTCTGTAATTATGTATTTCCGTCAGCTGCTACCATATACGATATAGAATAATTACGCTACACTAACTATTAAAACTAAGTTAATGGTTTTAAAAAAAAAAATTATGTATATTATCGGTTTGCTATTGCGTAAAACAAATTATCGAGTGTCCGTTTTGTGGGTGTGAACTATTTTTACAATGTGTGATACGTGTCCTAGTCGCTTGGATTAGTTTACTTGGTGTTCACCATTTCCACCAAGTTGCTGGTGAGCGTTAGGCGATCAACGATGTCCAGCAGAATCTCCACATCCTTGACGGTGGTGACCACTTCGGGGGCACCCACCAGATTCACATGCTTGCCGTCGATGTTCGCATAGAAGCACTTATTCTTGAAGATGATGGCCCGGTCGTAGGGCACCCGGCACTTACTCCTGTCCATCACGGATCGACGGAAGAGCACGCACGACGGCTGGTACTTGTGGCGGTCCTCCTCGGGGATGTTGAACGCCTTGAGATCGCCCGAGAAGATGGTCATCGTCTGGCGCTGCATCAGCGTGGGCGACACCTTGTAGAGGGTCACCTTGCTGGTCCACTTGAAGGAGGGCACCTTAATTCTGGCCGCCACGTTGGCCAGCTTCACCAGCGCCAGCTCCAGGCAGGTGCGCTGCTGGCGCGTCGTCTTCGTGGGGGACTCCTTGGGCGTGCTAATCACGTGCCACGTCTCGTAACAGGTGATTTTCTTCACCACGCGGCCGTCCTCCTCGATGAAGGTGGTGGTCTCGGGTGGGAAGTACTTCGGATTGGTAGGACTGCCCGATACCGCTGCCGCCTGGATGTCCTCGAGTAAGCCACCTGCAGGGGAGGTGACCTCCTTCTGGGCGGCCTCCTTCTTGTCTTGCAGCTGGTTCTCCTTGCTTCTGCGCTGGGGACTCATGCCGGGTTTCTTGAACACCGTCGGCTGCTTGGGCTTTGGCTTGGGCTCGTCGACGTCGCCCAACAGCTTGCTGAGCTTCCGCCCGTCCGACCGCGCATTCACGGTGGACGTGGAGGTCGTGGAGAGCACATTCCGGCGGTTGCTACTTAACCACTTCTTGACAGCCTGTTGGGGATTCGCGGCTGGGATCTCGTTGTCGTCAAAGTCGAGGTCCGGATCGGGATCCGGATCGTCCTCCTCGGTGTCCACGTCCGTGGGACATAGCTCCTTGCCCATGCTCATCAGTGGCTTCATCGACTGCGTCTTCTTGCCCATCTCCGCATTGAGTATCCTCGGTCTGGGCTTGGCCATCTGGATTTGGTTCTGGTTCTGACTCTGGATATGTATGGGACCCAGTTTGGTGTTCACGCTACTGTTGCTGGCCAGGATCTTGATGCGCTTGGCCTGGTTGCCACTGTTGGTGGTGTGATTAGCAGCCGAAGTGGATTTTTCCGAGTTGACAGTGATGGATTTCTTCTCGCCAGCCCCCACATTGCTGGACGGGATGCCCCTGGTCCGGGGCCTGCCCACAGGCAACTTTTTGCTGCCAGCAGCAGCGGCTGTAGCATGGTTCGATCTTGTGATTAGTACATCGTCCTGATTGATAATGTCCTCGATGTTGACAATGGTGAATGTGGGCACTTCGTCGGCCTCAGACTGCAGTTTCGCTAACTCGCTACTACTAGAGCCTACGCCTCCGCCTGCTCCGGCTGCTGAGCGTGTGCTGGGCGTGGAGCTGGCTGCGGTGGAGATGGGGGTGCTGGAGTTCCCCTTAAAAGTGCTGGTCCTGCGCTGCGGCAGCATCCTGGCAGGAACACCACCACCACCCACCTTGGGTCTCGACGGCACAATGGGTGTGCTTGTTTTGGTGGAACCATTCACCACGGGCACACTGCGCTGATGGCCACTGGCCGAGGAGATGACCATGCGCTTGCGGGCCACCGGACTGTCGCTTTCGCTGGCCTCCAGCTTGCGCTTGGCCGTCAAGCTGTCGTTGTTGCGGGCCATGTTGACGGCCATGGTGCGTCGCAGCTGTTGCAGGCTGCTGGCTCCCGAGTTGATGGCTATCTTCGGTGTCGCACTGGCGGCCACGGGTGTGTTGGCATTGCTAGCCTTGGGCGGACGTCCACGTCCGCGCTTCACCACCGGCGCTTTGCGTCGCAGCTCCTGCTCGTACTCGGCCTCGCTTATGTCCTCGTCCTCAGTGTCGTCGTCGTCGTCCTCGTCGGACTTGTGCAGCTGCGGATTAAAGGCCGCGTCGGCCACCTCGTCGTCGTCGTCCTCGTCCAGGTCCAGTAGATCCATGTCGTCGTTGGTGGCGAACAGCGGCTTGGCCGTCCGCTGGCGTCCAGCCCCGGTGTCTCCCAGAGTGGCCATGTACTTGGGGGTGACCATGTCGTCGCTGGCGTACTTGGGATTCGGCTTGATGGAGCGACGCGAGCGGCTGGCCGCAATTGTGGGCGGCGGACTGGCCGCCGCCAGGTGCTTGCTGGCAGGCGGCTTGTACATCTTGGGCGTGGCAGCCAGCTCCGTGTGGCGCTCCTTGAGCAGGCCCACCTTGTGTGGTTGCTGACTGTGCAGCAGCAGGGTGCTGCGTCGCTTGGTTGCCGATTGCAGGCTGGTCGGCTGCTGCTGCTGCTCCCTCATCCTGGGACGCTGCTGCTGCTGGGGCTGTGGCGGTGGCGAGGGCCTAGCCGCTTGCCTGGTGCGCAGCATGGGTGTCTTGAGGACTGCTGGTCCTCCTCCTGATACTCCTCCGGAGCGGCGGTTGCGGGTTTCACGCAGCTGCTCCTGCTGCTGCTCCCGCTGATCCCTCTTTCTCAGTCTGGCGGCTGGTGTGGCTCCTCGGGATGGTGGCGAGTCCTCCTCGCGCAGATTCTTTACGTACACAATGCAAGGACGTGTCTTGACGCTTTCAGCTGCCTGCTTTTTTCCAGCTCGCATCTTTCATGGGTAGCTGCAGCGGAGAAAGACAAAACAATAGCCTCATTATTGTGACCATATATGAAAACACACACACGCACAGTGGGCACTGCCTGCGTAAGATTCTCACTGTTTTGGTTATTGCTTATTTCTGGGGAACTGACCTTCTCTCTCTTTATTTGGCCCCGCAAAAAATGCGTTCAAAAATCCTGATTGCCTAAACAAAAATGGACGCCTATCAAGAAATTCTTTGATTCTCTTGTAAACAAAGTTTTGGTCTATCTTTATAAATAACAACAATATGGAAGTGTAAAAACCAATGAACTTAGTTTGTGTTTCTTATTTACGGCCTATTTAAATTGTACGACCAGACGAACCTCTTATTCCCCTGAAAATACCCACTGTAGCCAACATCACATGACACATAGGCAGAGTCCACTGTATTCAGAGACATGTATGTAAGAACTGCCGCTGCTCTGGCAACTCTGGTGCCTATTTTCGTCACTTTTTCGCGCGCCAGCCGTGCACATACACATGTACATACAGCCCATGCAAGAAATTAGCTCTAAATCGGCTCTAAAGTTCGGTTCTTACCTCTGCAAATCACTTTACATTTTCCCAGGCGTTTGTTATTGCTCTTTAATTGCAATTTTCGCTGGCACTTTCACAACGCGCTCTCTTTTTTCCCTCTGGTTCGCGCTCTCGCTGCAACGCAACTGCAACACTGCTCTCTTTTGGCGACGGTAATTCGCTCTCCTTGCGATCGATCGCCGTTTGATGATGGCCAGTAAAATGCAACTGATTTTCCCGTTTCGATTGGGCAGCTTGCACAGATTTTCCAGGAGGCGCGTACAATTAAAATCGCAAGATGCACAACAACAACCGAACTGCAGAGGCAGAGCAGCAAAAGTGGTGGCAATAGTGGACCGACCAGGTGGCAACCCGCGATGGCGATGTTTTTCAACCCAACTGTACCACACACACACACGCACGCACTGTCTCCGTGTGTGTTGTGTTGCTTTTTCGACGGCGTTTGCTTTCCCCGCTTTGCACTACACTTGAACGCATGCACAAATCGGTTTAACTATGTTTATCAGTGACTGCTAGTCGTGCGCACTTAATGGCAGTTACTGATTTTCACAATTTATTGGAATCCGCTTCGCGCGCTCAAAATTGCTCGCTAAATTGCTCTGGGTAAAAATTAGACTGATTGAGTGAGGGAGAGAGAGCGGCGTCTGTGTTGCAAAGCGCGGCGTTGTCGGTGTTGGAAAACCCCGAGCAGACGCTGCCAGGGTCACACTGGCTTTCAACCCCCCCTGACAAATTTACAATTAAAATGTATTATTCGCCTCTTTATTTTACATTTCCTATAAATTTGTTGTCCTACTTCAGCGCCGAGGGTTGCGGGCAACGGTACTTGGCCATCTCCACCTCCGCCTCTGCGTAGCTGAAGCGGTTGAAGCAGTAGTACTCGGGGACCTTATAGCCCCCGGAAACGGAGGCGCCGGGTCCCACGGGTCCTGAGGTGGGCCTCACGCAATTGCTGGTCAGCCCCACAACCGAGGGGGCAGATGGGGTGGAGGATCCCGAGGCTGGTGCACTGGCTCTGCCTCCGGCTCCTGGAGGAACGGATCCCCCCTTGATCTGGCTGTAGCAGCGGCCCAAGGCCGGGCGAAGGGCACGCGTGGGCGAGAACATTGTGGACTGTGCTACTGAGTACTCCTTTGAACCGTTTAATTCGCCAAAATAATTCACGTAATCACGTATCAACAAAGTGGCCGTGTTCGACAACGCCAAAAGTCAGTTAATCGGCTAAGAATCTGGCAAGGCTGGTGCGTTGCCACGCTGGTGTGAAATTAAAGACACGAAATGACATTCAAAACGCTTTCATTAAAAATAAATTGCAACTTAAAGTATTTAAATATTTCATACTTTTGTTTTCACTTATTTATGAAAAGAGTAACACTAACAAATTATTTTGTAATTGATTTTGTGCAGAGCAACCTTTCAAAACCGAGGGCCTTTCAAACATAAACACAGGACGATTTTAACTATTTAACTTATTTATTGTTAAGATTAGACTGATTTAAACTACTTTCTCGTTTTGAACTTGGGCTGCGCCTTGCCGTAGTGCTGGTCTATGTTGGAAACGGGCGCCCGCTTCTTGTCGTTGCGCTCCTTTTGCGACTTACTGCGGCACTTGACGCTGGCCGCTCCCGCTTGGTTTTTGCCCAGCTGGTGGAACTTCTTGCGCTCCTCGCGGATGTTCTTCAGCCGCTGGCGCTCGTCCTTGAGGTCCTTGTAGTTCCTCGAGGGCTTCTTCAGCGGCTTGGCGCCCAGCTTGACCAGCTGGAACATCTCCATTTTGCGTTTGTTCTTTATCACGCGCTGGTTCTTCATGGCGAAATTGAGGACCTCGTGACGCGCCCTCTTGATGTCGAACTCCGGATTGAGTTCGATTCCCGCTTCCCTGGCTTTGTGAGATGGCTTCATGTCGGATCCTTCGTCCTGCTTTCTGGATGCACTCTTTACTGGGGCCTGCGGTTCGTGGAAAACTAGAGCCTGAAACTCGCTGCTCCCTTGTTTCTTCTCCAGCGCCAGGGCCGCTCGCGTGGGCACCGGCTTAAAGTCCCCACTGACGTTCATTTTGGCTCTGAGTTTCTGTGTTCTTTGAACGAAAATGGTAAATAAACTCAACCAAAATATTGAGGGCACATGTACAGTGCAAAAATGTTCTAAATTATCCAGAGCGCCTGTGCCTGTGTGGCAACGCTGGCAGCCTTTTGGAAGGTGGCGCTGTGTTTGTTTGTTTTTTGGCTCATTATTACGTTACGTCACAAATCCCATGTATATTGAAAAAAAGAAATAAAACTTCATTTTGGGACTCTTATCGTTTTATAGCTTGTAAAGTCAATTACATGATACAAAATGGCTAAAGTGTTTTATTAAGGTTTTATTTATATATTCATATTTAATTATATTAAATTTAAAAAACATCCATTAATTCTTTGGTAGCAAGTTTACATTAATAGATACATGACAATTACAAGTTTAATTAAAACAAAAATAAAATGTGCAATTTCTTTTTTTTTGTGCTCATTTTGGTTTTACACACTTTATATATTTTATTGATGATCTGTATAATTTATAATTTTTTAGTTAATTATATATTTTATTATATAGAGAACTTAGAAATCAAAACGACCTTAAAGTTTCCAAAATGGCCCAACATTTTAACACATTTTTGCAGGAAGGATAGAAATCTAAAGTTATTTTGATTAGAAAAAGAAAATCTCTTATAAATAAATATTTTATAATCTCCGACAAAACTTAATTTATGAAACGCTGGGGTAGGATTTGAGCCAAGGACTTTAGAGCCTGTAAAACAGTTACGGCAGACACACTAGCCCCTAGGCTACGGACGAAGGGGCGCAGCCGCAAAAAAGTTGTGAGCTTAACTCCTTCGAAAAACAATGGTTTTAAAATAATTATGTAAGTCTACGCATTAAATCATTTTTGAATTGTTTTCTTCAGTTCCAATTCTTAAAAGTGCCCTTAGATGAGCGGTTTCTTTGCGGACACATTGAAATGGTTGACAATGATTTGCGAGCTATGCAAAAAAAAAGACACAAGGCCGCTCTCCTTAAAATTTTAGAATTGCTATTAACTGTAGAATAACAATTTGTGTTGCAGCATTTTAGGAGCCTAAAAGGACACAGCTGTCAAAATTTTCATAGCAGCCTTTTAGAAACCCTAATGAAACCGTTTTAACTCCTATAATTCTCAAAAACTTATTCTAAGATAAGTTTGTATAAATACAACTTCGTTTTATGTGTGGTCAGCGGTCTCTGAGTATCTGACAATCTTCATGGTGTGCAGTTCTTTACCGAACCCAAGCCATATTGTCTTCCGCCTAAATAAGGAGAACCTATGCCTTTCACGGGCTACGGTCTCTTTCTGTGGAGCGATCCACCAAATATTCCCTTACCCTTCTGGTAAAATTGGTTCAACTTTCAAATGTTAAATCATTTATCCTTCACTTTCCGTTCACTATGAAACGATGATGGCTTGGGACAGTATACCGCCGAAAATTTGTCAGCTTCGTAATTTCCAATTGAATTGGGGTGTTAAGAGAGAAAACCCGCATGAATTTGCGACTCTGTATCCCTAAACAGTTGGTTGAGCTTTGACGGAACTAGTAACGCTGGGGAGAAATCCCACATCAAGATTTAATAGAACGAACGGATACAGAAGTAGTGATAGTATTACAAGTTCATTCGAAGAGATTTGACTTGGTGCACTGGGGAAGATTCACGACTAATCATGATGACCTGCGGGTGTTGATTTTTTTTATTTCAATTTTTAGACATTTATTTTAATTTTTAGGAATCAGAAGCGTTGTCAAAATACATATGATACATCTCTAATTTCCTTAAATTTCTGTCATGAAATATGGACTTGTTGTGTGATAATTCTTTTGATAAACTTAAAATAAACATTCCAAAACCACCATCAGCTTAACAGTTTTTAAACTTTTTATTAGAATCGTTACTACAATCAGCTTTGAGTGTATTTTGAAATTTGTCCAAGTCAGCACAAAAAATAATCTGCAAAAATAAAAGATTAAGAAACAGTACAGCACAGTAAGTGCGGAAAGTAAGTAAACTCACTGCTTGGGCCCAACCAGCATATTTTCCATGTAACTTTTGAAAAGAGTTCGCCACTTCCTCGTAGACCTTTTTAGTTACGCTCTTTTGACTGTTTAAATGTGGCAGGTAGTATTTCTTGGCAATTCTGTAAATATGTACGTCGACGGGGACAGCTTCTAAATGGTCCATGGACATAAGACAGATGCAATCTGCCACTTTATATCCGATTCCGGGAAGTTGTACCAATTCCTCCCGCGCTTCTTGGAACGACAAGCCCCTCAGCTTAATAAACCAGATCTGTCCACCTCGTTTCTTGATCTCTTGCAAGGCTTTTGCTATGAACTTAGCGCGATATCCAAATTTAGCAGCACGTAACTGAGCATCCAGTTGGTCGGATGTTACGCCTTCAAAACTATCAATCGTTGGAAATGTGTACTCGTCGCAACCATTAAAATGGCCGAGCTTAAGTCCGAAAGTAGCACAAAACCATTGGATCATTGTTGATATGCTTTAAAAAAATAAATTAAATTTAAGATAGGATAGGAGCATATGAAATAGAGAAGTATTTGACTTTACCGCTTGATGTTGTTGTTCTGACTGCACATAAAGCTAATTATGTTCTCCAATGGCTCCTGCGAAAGGACGCGCACCGACTTACTTCCAAACTTGACAAAATTCTCATCTTTGCTTAACCATTCTGCCTGGTTCTGTTTTAAATCAAAATCAGCACGAAGATAGTCTGATATTAGAGATTCATAGTCCACTGCGGCCTTGTTTGGTATCGCGTATGCCTCGTAGGATACATGGGAATTTTCCTGGGCGAGCACCCAGTAAGTTCTGAAAGCGACTCCACAATACTTCGTTCCACTAGCATCACATATGGTTCGCCAACTGAAAAGAGACACGTTTTTAAGCCACTTCTTTAAGCGGAATCATCGGCTACTCACCGGAAACTTTGTCCTCCCAGCAAAGTTCGTTCCAAGTCACACACATCCGCTGATAGGTTTATTTTCCCCCGCTCCTGCAGCGTAGCTGTCATGATGATAGTCCACCTGCACCTTCAGTTAACCTGCAATCAAATTGGTTGTGGAGCTTCGATTTGTTTGTAAACAAACCGTGAAAGCACAGCGCAAACAGTGTTCCCTCTAAAGAGAGAACTCGCGATTGCTTAAATATCTCGACATAGCAAACAACTTGTTTATGATATTTTCAACATGTTTGTTATTCTTACTTCCTGCTCAACTGAAGTGTTTTCTAATTACAGTAAATGGTATACATTAAATTTTATTATTTTCGTTACCCCGAGTGAGCACTGTACATTGGGATTTGAAGAAAATGGCAAAATCGCCAAGTACACAAAACACCTAATTATGACATAAAGCCAAGAAAAATACTCAGTACGCACTAGTATATGTGGTATATTTACGGTATTTTTTGAATATTAAAGAGATAATTTTGTGTCAACCCAACGGTGGTCACACTGAGTGTGCCGATCAACAACGTGCTACAAAATTTAAAGATAATGGTCCTGATATCTGATGCTTTGGGCTTGCATGTGTCCCCCAATTGTGTGTTGGTCGGTACGTAAGGCACTCAACAGCCCCTGTACGAAACATTAAACTGTTTGATTTTACATGTAGGCCATGGGGACCAGGCGGTGTTGTACAGCAGGAATGCCAAAGCCAAGTTGCCTCTCCGGCTGCGTCAAGGAAAAGTACATGGATTTGCACTGAGTCCAAGTTCAGGTCACAACCCACAGAGTCTATTGCTGCTGTATAGCGAAAATGAGTTCTCGCTGTTTACCTGTTGTGCCTCTGGTCTCGAAGAGCAGCAGTTTCAACTTGTGTACGAGGGTGAGACCAAAGACTGGATCAATGCTGCCATGTTCTTGGGGGACGGTGACAACAGTGCAACAGATAGGAAACAATTTGTGTTGCACATGTCGCACAGTGGACTTCTGTCTATGGAATTCGACAAGGCTGCAGCAGGAGGCGCAGATTGTCGGGTTTTAGAATTAGCTCAGTGCACCGACAGTTCCATTCTTTACTACACCCGATTGCACGGTAATTGCTATGATGAACTGGCCATAGTAAGCGGAAATGCTTTTGGCGAATTGTTGGTTTGGCAGACGCAGTCCGCCATTCAAAATTCCGTATCAAATACCTCGATGAAAACATATCCCCTGATATTGCGTCTACAAGCACATAATGGAGTGATCCACTCCATTGACTTTGACCTGGCCTCGCAGCTGTTAGTAACAACGTCCGATGATCGTTCCGTTAAGTTTTGGAGCATACAAATTGTGGGTAAATGGACCACCGCCGATATAAGGCCAATGTTTAGTTGCTATGGACATAGTTCACGTGTTATGTGTGTCGTGATTGTTAAAGTTGGTAAGCCTCTCTCTCAAAGAAATTTACTTGATTTTTATAAACAATTTTTATTGCAGGTAGCCAAGTATATGTGGTTAGTGGTGGCGAGGACTCCTATGTTTGTATTTGGAGTCGTTCTGGTGAACTACTGTTAAAACGTCGTCAACAGTTTGGGGCACCTATTTGGAGGCTAGCATTTAGTGAGGATTCCAATACCCTTTATAGCACCAGCTCCACTGGTAACTTAGTCAGTCAAAACCTTCAAGAAGTCCTTAACCGACCCACAAATCTCCCCAATATGTTGAGTTGCATAGATGCTACAAATGAGTTTGTCAGGAAGCTTAAGTTTGTCAATGATGAGATAATTGTTGGCCTTAGTAGCTCAAATCGATTATTTTATACAAGAATAGTGCCAGAAGATTCTAATGAGAACAATTGGTTGTTAGTAGACGACTTTCCTTCCTACAAACGTACTGTGTTAGAAGTCTTTGATGGAATCATAGCTACATGTGGTCATCGGCGAATAACAATTCACTGCTACAATCCACACACAAAGAGTTTCAAACAGCTTTTTGATGGGATACGAATGAAGGGCACTATTCGGTCATTTCATTTCCTAAGCAGAGAACAATATCTTGTATCTGATAACTTGGGCTATTGCGTACTACTGAAAGCCCACGACCTAAGCATAGATTCCCACATTGCACTTTTCACCCATCGTGAGCCGTGGATAACAGCTGCTTTGCTTATAGCTGAGAAATATCTCTTGTTGGGCAATCGCCAGGGCCATGTCATGCTTTACTATCGCAGTTCTGAAGAAACCTTTGAGTTGAGAGATACGTTAAAATGTTTACATGGTAACATGGGTTCCAATTTCTTCAAGTTGCAGAGTGTTGATCAAAACGATGCATATATCACGAGTGGTGGCCATGAGCCTTTTCTTAAACATCTACACTTGAGATTGACTGAGTGTACTTTATCTGTTAGGCAGCGCGAGAATATTCCATTAGCTTGGCTTGAAGCATCTCCTAGTGAGGACCTGCTCTTGGGTTTTAATGATAATCACATTGTTGCCTGGTCGCGTCGCTATGATGTTCTTCTGCAGTTGGCGTGTGGCGGAGGAAATCGTTACTGGGACTACCGACTGAGCGGGGATACACTTTGCCTAACATATATTAAACAGAAGCGAGTGTTTATCTACCGAAGTGAGCTCTACAAGACGGTCGCCAATCAAAGTGAACACATAAAACATAATAGCTGGCACACACGCAATTGCAATACCATTCGACTCCTTATGCACAAGGGTCAATCGCAACCTCTTATTCTCTCGGCCGGGGATGATAATCTTATAAAGGTCACGACAGTAATCGATGATACGTTAGTCCAATGTGCAGAACTGCATTCTCATATTTCGAGCGTTCGATGCCTGCGGGCTCATCTTTATAAATCAGATGGGGACTCAAGTACATGGATTATTTTCTCGGCAGGAGGACGATCCCAGCTTTGCATTAGCCAACTAGTTGTTGTAAACAACACAAACAAGTGCCTTGCAACTGAATTGTGCACCCACGCCTTGCCAAATGTAGCGCATCCCAAAACTAAAACCAGTACTGTTGAGGCGAGACTCATGGCAATTGATATCGCCCAGCACCACACTATTGAGTCTTGTTTTTCGATATATGTGGCAGGTGCTGATGGAACAATTTGTCATTATATCTGGAATTTAGACAACCCTGCCAGTCTCAAGTTTCATACTTTTGTGGATATAAAAGTATGCCCACTAAATGTACAGTGGATTAATACCAAAGGATTAGTACTAATCACAACAACAAACGGAGAAATCTACGGTTTCGATCAGACACTGTCCACCAAATGTGTTCGACTTCAGCTCCATGTGACAGGAATAAATACGATAGACACGTATGTTGAAAACCATCTCTTGCACATATTGTCAGGAGGAGATGATGAAAATATAAAGTACACAGTACTAAATTTGGACAACATGTCAGTGGAAAATAAAACGGAATTTTTGGGTCTGCACAATGCTCAGGTCAATGCCTTGGCCATACATTGTCCCAAGACCACAGAGGGATCCGAGTTGTTTGCCTACACTTGCAGTATAGATAAGCAGATCTATAGAATAGACTTAAAAACCCATCAATATCATCGGGTTGGATATACGTGCTTAGCTGATATCAAGGGAATGCTGATCGATGAGCATGAGCGAATGTATTTGTACGGGTGCGGATTTCATGTTGTATGTCGACAATAAATTGAAGAGCAAGAAAAATAACATTATATTAATTTTACTTTCCATATCCATATTTCAGCGTGACTAAAACCATGGGAAACTGAACTTTACAATTACATTTATTCCCAAAGAGTTAAATACAACAGAAAATTTGGAACAGCCCCTGTGTTTACCCAGTTAATGTGTATGTTCCTGCTCGGCTCCTGACGGCGATGGAGCCCTGACGTCCTGGTCTTTTTTAGCTTCGTCCTCAATAGCCATCTTCGCCTTCAGTGGCAGATTCAAGCTTCGCAGGAAACAGGCAAAGTTAACCACACGGCCCGCGTTCAAAAATGGAACTTTGGGGCAGAGCTCGAAGGCATGGTTCACTGGCACCATGGAGCAACCTGCGCCACAGGAGACGTCTATGAAGTTCATTAGATCGCATATCTCTATGTTATCGCACTCATCGCGATTCAACAGGGACAGGATATTGTCAATGAGCTCCAGGGAGAAAGGCAGACGACAGCCCCGAAGGGCCGATCGCACTTTGAACTCGGGAAGGAACGGTTGGTTTGTGGGGTTGATGTGATGGAAGTGCTCCATCAAGTCGTCGCGTGCATTCCACAAGGATCGCTTCAGTTCGAGATGGGCCGCTGCCCGCACAGTCGATCTATCACATTTTTGTGGAGATGGCTTCTGCGCAGAAAAATTACGACACAGAGTAATGATCTCGTGGTCGCTGATTGTGTTGCGCATTATGCCGATCAGTGATCCCTTGAAGCTCTCAAAAGTAACAAACACATCCTGCCTTTTCTCCAAATCGTCAGAATCTGAATCTGGCAAACAACATCCAATAAACTCCTCCATGCGGTTCTGCAAAGCACTGCGAACCTTGTCCATAATCATGGGAACGTTGGACATGTTAAAGGTCTCCGGATGGTGCTCCATATACATAAGCGTGTATTCATCCGCCGAGACTATGTGAAAAATAAAGTCTTCTATGGCCATGGTGGATCCAACAAAGAAGTTCCACGGCATATAGTACTGTGGTTGCTGGCACGGAAATCTCTCCTGGCCCGGCAACTCGAGTCTGGTGCGTTTCATGAACACGCCTCCAATAAATCCAGAATTACGCACTGCAATCTCCTGAATTTGCAAGGTATCATCGCTCATGTAGTAGCTGATCACGAAAATACGTTCGCAATTAGCCTTTATGGTCGATAGCATTTTCGCACCAAAGCGCAGTATGTAGCGATCAAATTTGATGAATTTCATAAAGTCCGACTTCGGTGGCTTGGGCTCCACGGATATGCAGTTACCCACGGAATCCTCATAGCTGCCCCAGCCGTTATAGGGCGGCAGGGTAGGATCTTTCACCTTGTGCTCGGCACATTCGTCTGGTCGGGCTGGAATGGTTAGTGGTGCGAAGTCTTGGATACCATATCGCTGGCTGTAATATTGCTGAGTAAAGGGGTCCAGCTCGGTAATAACCACCGACCGGCCGTAGACATTTATCACGCTACCAATCTGAAGGTCGCGGTCACCATAGTAGTGAACCACCTTGTTGCCCGTATTGAGAGGATCGACGCAATAGCGTATGTTGCGCATGTTTGTGCCCACAACGTTAAGGAGCGTCTTTGGTGTCACCTGGCCTGGCAGCGAGAGACCCTCAAATTCCTGTAATGAAAAGAGATTAAAATCAGTTAAGCTCGGTATGACTTAAAGGACTATCAGTCAGTATCACATTTATGAAGCACATATTTAAGATATTCACACGAAATTTGTCTATTTCCAAAATGTAGTTTTAAACTAAAATTCAATGACTTATCATTATTTACCCGAGCTAAGCGTCCACGTTTCAGGAAAACTGTCGGCCCATCGCGACCAGAGTTTCGAACGTGTGCTTCCTTGATTTCTATAGTATCGTCGGCCAAATAGTAACATAGTTCCAACATTCGTAGGTCACCAAACTCAGTTCGATCATCCCAATACGCCTTAAACTTAAGTATTTGTCGATCGTATTTTAAAAATTGAGCAAACGGATGGGATTTCTCCGCTGAACTCAGGGTTCGAGCTTGTCCACGCTTGCGCAGCAACTCGGTGGGATCACTGTGGGAAATGTAACATGATTTGTTGTTGACTTACACCAATATATTGTATTTTCTCACCTGGGTGATTCTACTGGATCGGGGACCGCTATTCCGCGCTTGTTCAGAAAGTCCCTGGTAAACTGATCGCAGTCAGTAAGATGATATTGACGGTCGAATATTTGGACTGTCATGTCAACGTTTAAATCAATCATCGACATGAACTCGTTGTCACAAGGTGGTGCCTTTCGCACGCGTTGCCGGTGCACGACACAGCCTTGCACAATGCCGGAGTTGTCGACGCGAGGTTCATATATCTCCATGGTTCCATCCTCCAAATAGTAGTATATCTTGACCTTACGCACCAGGTAGGGTGCGTGGTAGACCTCCTGAAGGGTCTGCTTGAAGTAAGCATAAAAGCACAGCACCTTCTTGTCGTTGGCCAGCCAGGGAGGCATTCGAGGACCCGATCGCGGTGGATAGATGGAAGCAGCGCTAACTGGTGGACAACTGATGTCCACCGCAATGCCGCTCGTGTCCACGGGAGGCACTTGCTGCCGACCACTGAGCATGCTCAGTCCATGGTCATTCAACAGCGATTGCGGCCTTGGATAGTGACTTTTAGACACCTAATTAGCACATCCGAAGCAATAGGATGATTTTATTAAATATGAACATTTGGGTACTTACGTCGCGGAACAGCGTGCCCGGTAGAAAGGGCATCCCGGGAATACGAAGCATTGCCAATTAATTAAAAATAACCGTCACTTGTATAAAGAGCTTATTTAGCTATTTTTCTTTGTAAGTATTTTGGAGCGTTGTATTCTCGTTATTCTAAATATTATACTGAGCACTAGTGAAATGTTATTGAAATTCATTACTTTCAGAGCCTACTAAAACCCTATCTCAAATTCTCACAAAGTTTTTATCGGGTAGGGTGAAGGATATTTCAATTTGTTTGTTATTTTGAGTAACAATAAATATAAATAATAATAAAATGTAAGTGCGTTATCTGTATACTCGTACATATTCTCTTAAATTTACACAAGCAAAAAAAAATTATTTCCGAAGAATTTAATTAAAAAAGGCCTAGCAAAAAAGTAGTTTAAAAAAACCCAAACAAGCCCCATTTTGTTATTGTACAATTCATAAAAATATCTGCTTGCATTGCAATAAACTATAAAATATTGAATTTATAGGACTAATATTTCTGAAAAATAATTTATTAATAGTGTGCAAGTAAAGTAACTTAACTAGAGCAGAGATTAATAAGACTTAACTTTTAGTCACCGTTTTAGTTTCGTCCACAATGCAAGGACGCAGGCATAGTGGAAACATGACTTAAGAAAGTTACTCTGCTATAAGTAAAATCCTATTCACATTGCAGTACATTTTATCGGAACGATGGAGTTTGGAATAAAAAGAAAATGCACTAGCACTAGAATTTGTTGTATTGAAATTGTTGTCTTTAAGATGGTATAATATTTAAACTCCGTTTGGAATACCGGTGGATATTGTTAGAATCTTCAAGCCACAGCTTATTGAGCACATTTTAGCTAATTTAATATATTTACTGATATGATTAATCATTTCGTCAGTGCCAGTCTGCACACCGTATTAATCATTAGCATTGCGCCTAACAGCACAATTCATGCACTTTACAGCACGTTTGATATCTTGTGTATTTTTTTTTTTTCAGACCTACATTAATTTTTATTTGTTTTCTAATCGAGGAAGTCGTACATTCTGGTGCATTAATATATAATAACATGGAAATTAACTCGCCGAAATAATTTTTAATAATGCCCTTAAACCATATAAAACGCTCACAACCTTTAATTCGCCATCTAAGAGCAACAGTAGATATTGAGAAATTACTCATACACTAATGTTTACTCTGTGAGTAATTTTAATATACAAATACAATACTAATGTTTGTGCGGCTGCGGTTCGGGAAAATCTAGCAACGATTGCCTATCTTATCTAAAAACATTTTTTTTATATCCGTGAACAGCAACTGGCTACCATAAACAACAAAAACAAGTGCTTAAGACAGACGTCTTGTTTTAAACGATGCAAAAAAAAAAAAACTTGTAATTTGATGTATTTATTTATTTGTGTTTATATGTGCTAGTGTGTGTGTGCGTCTGTATGCATGTACATCTCGTTTAGTGTAATAAACGAAGAATATATATACAAAATAAACAAAGGATATAGTGCAGCAGTTAATTTTCGTCCAAGGGAAATGCCCGAAAGCCGATTTGTAATTGTAGTTGCCTCGCAACCTGTTTTTACATGAATCTGTACATAGGTGCATACATATGTATGTACATACATTCAAATTCAACAAGTTTCTGCAAAAAAAAACTGTCGGTACGGTTTATTGTTTTTGTAAATATTATTTTAATGTGCGAAAATGAGCTATACACCATCTTCAAAAATGTATAACTATAAGAAGAAGAAAGTTTACATGTATTTGCAAGTTGTTAAATGAAACATGTGCGCAATATATCAACAAAATACATGCAGTGTATGTACATATGTACATTGTACACACGTATATGCGTTCATATATGTACATTAGGGTGGTCCTTATTTGGTCGATTGTTGAATTTGCAACGGGGCACTTTCGAATTCGATAATATACCTCGAAATATGAAATACCTTTTTTTTATTTTTTTTTAGGTCAAGGTTTAGGGGTCGCTACCAAGGTTTGAATTTTAAGGGTCTCCATACAAAAACAAAAAAAAAAGTTCGATTTTTTTTTTTTTTTTTTCATAAATAATTTCAGAATCTGAATACAAAACGTTGACTAAAATGTGAAGTCGATCCGAATAACAGTTTCGGAGATACAGGCCCTTGAATGTGCGCGAAATGCACAAATGCACTGCTTATCAAAATTACATGCAAAACATAACATTCAAGGGCCTGTATCTCCGAAACTGTTATTCGGATCGACTTCACATTTTAGTCAACGTTTTGTATTCAGATTCTGAAATTATTTATGAAAAAAAAATAAAAATCGAACTTTTTTTTTTTTTGTATGGAGACCCTTAAAATTCAAACCTTGGTAGCGACCCCTAAACCTTGACCTAAAAAAATAAAAAAAAAGGTATTTCATATTTCGAGGTATACTATTGAATTCGAAAGTGCCCCGTTGCAAATTCAACAATCGACCAAATAAGGACCACCCTAATGTACATGCATGCATGCTAACTTGGGCTGCGCACTCGCTCCCTCTGTAAATTTTAAAAAATTCTGCTCCGGCTTCAGCTAAAATTTTACTGGGCGTAATGGAGAATGTTTATCAATGCCGCGCTCACCAGTACAATTCTAAATACACACAAACATGCATGCACACATACGTACATAAGTGTGTTTGATCAGAAATGAGATCCCACCTATCACTGATCCAACAAAAAAGTAGCGTATTTTTTTTTTTGCCACTTTCTAATGGTGTGACGATTATTGATAATCCATAATCAGAGAACGTTGAATTCACGAAATTAAACCTTAAAATCAATGATCACTGATCAAAGTGCTTGTGGTGGTGGCCAATGGCATATATTAATGCATAATGGCATATATTAATGCACATACATGTGTATATACAATATGTACGTGTTGGTAACTTAAGTAACTGCTTAAACAATAATAGTTGTTAGTAGAAAAATCGGGAAATGGTTTGACTTGGCTTAAACAAAAACATTGACCAGATATGATAAAAGGTTTTGCGCAAATGTATTAACAAAATCTTAGTTATCAACAAACGTTACTTGCAAAGTCAAAAAGGTCCGGATTTCCCGTCTACCTTATCTTTAATCTGCATCGAGGATCACTTGGATGGAGCCCAAATAAGCGCACATTATCTAATACATATTGTTAGTAGCAAAGCCTTATTTAAATGTTTTTTTTTGTATGAATGACTTCATCCACGTAGTTTGTGTTTCAGCAAACGTTGAACATCTGCTATGGCTTGGAGTACCAGTGGTGCGATTTTAGGAGGTACATCTGGGATCATAGGATACCGCCTTTCGATCAGTGCACAATCTACTTTCTCCTTATGAATTAAAACATCAGATGATGCAAGGAGGAAGATCTCTTCTTATAGTGTTGTAGTGCTCGAGGAGAAGACTCAAGTTTGAACAGAGTAAATCCCTTTTTGACAAATTCTACTTGGTTTGATCCCCAGATCGGTTTTGTTGTTGACACCTAAATGTCAATGCAGTAAAAGCGCATCTGACAATTTTGGACAAAGAAATTTGAATAGCAACTCAATAAATCGCTTACCCCATTTCGCTGGGTGCTGCTGACATCAGCGCTAATGCTGAAGCTTATTTTGGCTTCTGTTGCTACCAATATCGATCATGCCTTGATGATCATCGTGTTGTACCTATTACAGTCGATATGGCTCCGAATGTTTCACTCTCTGTCATACTGAAGTATGTCTTTAGGTTCGACTTAAATCCGTCTATAAACTTACATCCAATATTTTTTAATTAAGGTGTTTATGTGCGTTTAGTGTTTTTTGAAAGCACCTGCAAAACTTCTAACATATATTATAACATAAATCTTTACTTTCATTTGTTGATTAACAGGAATACCAATATATATCATCCCACTACTGTACAAATATGCAAATGCATTAAAAGGAAAACATTTGAAGGGAATAATTCTTGGCGCGAATGTTGTAAACATTTCAGTTCAGTGTCAGGCGATTAACAAAGGATACAAGCAGAATATATCAGCCATTAAGGCAAATAACCCATCTCTGTTTAAACAAAAATTGAGCCCAAATAGTCTGAAGAAACCCATCCTGAAAATTTGCAACATTAATAAAGCCAAGATCAACCGCTATGGGGGGCGGCAAAAACATACGCCGCGGCTTGGAGCCATTGGAGTTTGAAGAATGCATCGTCGATAGTCCAGAGTTTCGCGAAAATCTAAATCGACATGAAAAGGAACTGGACCATACTAGTCATCAAATAAAACGCATAATCAAAGAGGTCAAAGATCTTATGAGTGCGGCAAAAGGTTAGTATAAAATCTATTTTTATATTAACTACTCAATAATAACCATCTTAAACCCAATTTTATGTCACTATTCTTTCAGTACTGTCCACTCGAATGAAACAATTGGCCATTTTACTTTCTGACTTTAACTTTGAATGCATAGGCACTGCTCAGACCGACGACGAGAATGTCATTTGTGAAAGCCTCAAACGCTTTGGTGCAATCATTGGCAATATTGAAGATGAGCGCGAGAAAATGGTAAGTCAGCAACAAAAAACACACACAAAACAGTGGCAGATCACAAAGGAACTGCTTAACCACATTGCTAAGTCGCTTGTTTCTTATCTGCATTATTTATCACACAGCTTACTCTCGCTGATAAACATATTATTGAGTCACTGGAGGATTTTCGAAAAAAACAAATTGGCGGCGTCAAAGAGAACAAAAAGAAGTTTGATAAAAAAACAGAGAAGTTCTGTCAGTCGCAGGAGCGTTTTCTGAACATGTCAACTAAGAAGCCAGAAAATACAATACAAGAGGTAAGTCAGCACAAATTGTGGCTAAAACGAAGATATGAGGTTATATTTATATAACAAAAAGAACATTTTTATCGGTGCTCCGAGGCTAATTAAAAACTTAAGAAAAGTACAGGGAAAGTACCAATTTAATTCCTTTACATCTTGGTTGACTAATGGCCTTATGAATTTCGTACTGATAATCTGTTGTAGTCACGGCCTTATCAAACGACATAAAACTGGACGATCGGACGATATTTCATAACTGCCATTGAAACCATCGTGCCAAGCTTTTATATCGTTATTTTTATAATATATATATATTTGCTCAGATGTTTGTAGTGCAGAGAAGGAGTCATCTCTGGCCCCATAAAGTAGACATATATATATTTTTGATCAGCACCACTAGTCAATTATTTTATTGAATGACTTTGATCTATACTTAAATGCCTATCCTATGCCCTTTCCCAAACTTATTGTTTGATGTAGGTATGATAAATTAACTCTTTAAATTACGCGGATACACAGGAGTTCTCTTATGATCTGTTGTGTTTAACAATTTCTTTCTTTTGTAGGCGGATGCCAGCTTGGGCATGCATGAACGCGAGTATATCCAAGAGTCATTAAGCTATGTCTTGCGCATACAAGAAGTGCAGGAACGAATCAAATTCGAATTTGTCGAAATATTGCTTGCTTTCATTTCCGGCTGGCTGGTCTTTTACCACACAGCGCACGAACAGGCAGAAGATCATCGAGACTACCTGCAGGATTTAAGGCACAAGGTGCAAAAGGTAATACAACATTTATTAACACTTTCTTAATATTTTTTGCACTCTGATATTGCTAATCGTCGGGCTGGCCCTTCTGTTTCTTTTTAAACATTTTTCCTCTAACTTCTTACGTTTTTGCTTTTAGACTCGGGAAAATTTCGAGGAGGCACGTGAAAAAGTGACTGAACTGAAAACAAAGTACATGGAAAAACGCACAGTAAGTGAATAATAGAAATGCAGTTGTTTATTTTCTAATGCTTCTTGTTAACAGAAGCCCGAGGAAATTTTCACAAAACGTGGTTACCTGTTTTTGATGGAAAAAAGTACGTGTTTTCAACTACATTTATATTTATATGAGTAATATGTTTTGTTTGACAAGTCAATATGCCTATTTAGGCAGATCGACCATTTGACAGGTATAGGATATCGTTTCCAGCTATTTTAAAAACGGAAAGGTTCCTCTGAAATTCTATAAAAAGATCACATCCCAATTTACATGAAAATATGTTGAAAAACAAAGAAGTTATAACCATTCAGCCCAATTGTTTACCAGCTATATCTTCATTTATTAACGGTTTTTATTCAAAAACAAGGCATTTATGTTAATTTGGCCAGATATTTCCCGTTGAAGGCTTCATGGCATTCACATTTTATTTAGCTACATAAAGAGAGTGAGGTTTTTTGTAATTGATTTTCTGTTTTTTCGAAAATTAATATTGTAGTATCGAAACAGAATTCAGTGCTGTAAACTAATGGTTTTTTTATAGGTTCTATTCTGAAAATCTCACTTTTAGAGCCATTTAAAGCAACGTGGACAAAATACTATTGTACATTCAAGAAGCAAAAGCGAGAATTCACCATGCTGCAGTTTAATCAAATGAATCACAATTTTACGAGACCCGAAACACGCGACGACGAAAAACTGACGCTTTTCTCCTGCCAGCGACGGGCCTCTGAATTTGAGAAGCGGTTTTGCTTTGATTTGACTTTCAAAGAGAAGCCGGGAGTCGTCTACACATTTCAAGCTTTAAGCGAAAAGGATCATCGTTATTGGCTTAGCGCTATGGATGGCACGGAGCCGGTAAGTACAAATGCATACACCATTCGTCCTTAATACACCGAAAACATCACTTTAACACATTTTCTATCTGTACCCAGACATATTTGGCTCCCGGTAAAATCAAAGTCAGCGAGGCATATCAACTTGATGAAGCCGGATTCATGTTTGTCCGCCGCTGCATTCAAGTGCTAGAAATCCGTGGTCTAGAGGATGAAGGCATTTACCGAAAAAGTGGCGTTGGAACAAAAATCAGCAAGCTCTTAGCGCTGGGTATAACCCAAAAAGAAAGCGAGGATGTTTTTGTCGATGACAAGTACCGGGATTTAATGGAAAGCAACACCATTGCCAGCGCATTGAAAATGTATCTTCGGAATCTTAATGAGCCATTAATGACGTATCATTACCACAGCGATTTCATTGAAGCAGCAAGTAAGCATGCAATTGGCAAATGTCTACAGAGTAATATAACAATAACAATTATTCTTAGAACAAGAAACCCTGAATCAACGCGTGAATGAAGTACATAGGCTAGTCTACAAATTACCGCAACCTAATTTTGAGATGCTAGATATGGTTATTTGTCATTTAACAGAGTGAGTATATATTTTATATAAACATGAAGATTTTTTCATAAACAATTACTTTCAAGGGTTTCACGCAAGTACGAGAAGAACAAAATGTCCGTTTTCAATCTTGGAGTAGTCTTCGGGCCAACTTTGTTACGTCCACGAGAAGAAACAGTTGCCGCCATATTGGATATAAAGTTTAATAATATCGTTATCAACATACTTATTGATAACTATGAGAGGATTTTCAAAAACAAGCCCAGCAGTGATGTGAAGTGTCCAGAGCCGCCGAAAACACCCAGTATCATGTACCCCAGTCGAAACAGCCCACCCACCCGCATGCCTCGCGCATCCCAAATAGGAAAGGCTGCTTCCACCGGTGCTATGGGCAGTACAGTGGGCAATTCAATGTTCTCGTCGCAGCAGAAGATCTATCGAGTGGTTACCAAATCAAACTACACAGAGCCCTCAATGTCATCCAGCTTGCAAAATATTCCAAATGGCGACAACTATGCCCTTGGCCAGGCAAATGTAAATAATACAGCAGCAGGTGGATCGAGCGTAATTAGCAGTTCGGGCGGTGCTGGCTGCATATCTCTGTCGCCTCCAATTCACATTCTAAACGGAATACTGTCGTCTACAATAGGAAGCATCAATAACCTTCACACAATAACGCCAAGCGAGACAAGCTCACGACGTTATGAAACTGAGGTCCCGCCCGATTATGGAGTATTAAGTGCCAGTGTTGCTAACAACGGTGGTGTGACGTTACAAGCGCATCATGCTATACCTGTGAGTAGTACGGGTAACTTTCGACATCCAGAGTACCTAAAAACGCCGGCCACTCCAGTGTCTCAGTCTGGCTCTAGTAACCACATATATACAAACACTTCTAGTGCTGGTGCTACCTCAAACAATCGTATGAGTCTAAATAATGTTTCCCCGCCCAATACTGCTATGCGAAAAGATCGTTTACTGGGTAGTGCCAGTGGTCCGCAGCAGCATCCCCCCGTTCAACGAGGACTCCATTCTTATGGCCAGACAAAGCATTATTCGCCCTTGATGCCAACTTCCACGTCGAGCTCCAACGACAGCGTATGTGATTCACTTTCTTCCAATAATGGCCTGGGTAGCTCCATTGTAGTAACCAGCAACAGTGGCAATGTGCCTCAGCATTTGAACACACGTAACCCGAACGATTATGCGCTGATAGCGTCACAAAACTCATCGTTGTCGACACTCCTTGGGTCCACCTGCGATGATGTCGTTGCGGCAACAACAGCGCCCTCAGTCAGTCTTAGCGGCGGCGGCTCCGCCAACGAAAGCCCTGACTATCCGCCTTCCAAAATGCATCGCAACCGTGACATCAACCAAATAAAACGTGATTTGTCAACAGGCACAGCGTAAGTATTCGGAGCTAATCTTGGCCAACGTTAAAATAACCACACTAAACAATTCATTACTAATTTGTTTTTTTCTTGTTTATAGTCGTGTGCGCACACTTTATGCTTGCATGGGAGAGAGTGAGGGTGAGCTTTCCTTTGAGCCTAACCAAATAATTACTAATGGTAAGTGGAAACTAAGAAAGTAAATTCTTATCTAACTTATTACATTCTTTCAAGTTCGGTATTCTCACGAACCTGGTTGGCTGCAAGGTACACTTAATGGCAAAACAGGACTCATTCCGGAGAACTATGTGGAACACTTAAAGTCTCACCATTAGAATATGTGTTTGTAGCGTTCCCTTACCTATGCATAATATATCGGTGAAGAAAATTAAAATGGAGTAATTCAAAAAGAACCGTACGCTTGGAGTTTTACATGAGATGAATTTCATTTAATGCCAACACCCAGGAAACCACCACCTTAACTTACAAACATATAAACGTTTATATTACCATGACTATAAATGTACTTATTTTTAATTATTTTATAAGGAGTATAAACTCAGTGCAACTGCAAAGATTTATTTACTAATTGTTACGCGCTTCATTTGTTGCTTATTTATACATAATTCACGTACTTTGTGCAAATATGAAAGGATTATATTGTATCTAATCTCTACTACATATACAATTGTATGAAAATAAAAAGCAGTGCTTCAAAAATTTTAAAAATTTTAACTGTAAACTGAAGTATATATCATATCATATACCAGAACATGCACCGGAAATAAATATTTTCTTAGCCAAACTAAAAAGGGTAAGAAGCATTTTTAAGAAAGTTGTTTAAGTTATTTCGCCCGATCTGTTCTATTGCAGCTATAAGATACAGGCGTCCGATTCGCGTGATTTTAAACATGATCTGCGTACACACAAAAAAGTTATTCAATTGTTTTTTGTTTCTTCAGACTGTTTTGTTTTTTTATTTATAAAAATCAGGTTTTTATCTATATATATTTATTTATTTATTTTTATTTATAAAAATCAGATTTGTATTTATTATTTTTTTTATTTATAAAAATCAGATTTTTATTTATTTATTTTTATTTATTTATTTTTATTTATTTATTTGTATTTATAAAAATCAGATTTTTTAGTTATTTATTGTTGTTTATAATAATCAGCATTTTATTTTTTTATAAAAATCAGCTTTTTATTTTATTTATCAAATCGAGAATTTTTATTTTTGGTTTTTGTCATAAAAATCAAATTTAAGAGTTATTTTTGATTATTATTTTGAAAATTCTTATAATTTTCGACCTTCTACTGTTTCTGTTCGTCGGGCGTCCCAAATCCAGGAATCCCTTAATTTGACCAACAAAATGGACCGCCTCGCAGCTCTTTTCTTGGGCAAATTGTAAGAATCTTAAATTTGAAATACCAGGCGAACAGAAACTTTACCAGGTGTCCGCTGGTAGCTGAAGTCATTGATTTTCCAGTGCATTTCGTTTGTTTTGCTAGAAAACTGGAAGGCAACCGTCAGTTCGGACCGAAATGCGAACTAGAGATGACAAACGATCAAAACAAGCCCGGTTCATCGTTTAGTTTCACGAGTTTGGCAGATTGGGCACGAAAACCACGAAAATACCTTATATTTGCTTAACTTTATACGATGTTTTTCATGCTCGTGCCGAAATGCATCACCTACTATTGTTTCTGTTAACTGTTATGACAACTGTTACTTATTCATAAAAATCAAATCATAAGACTTATTTGACAATTCACCAGAACTCAACTCTTAAATCATGCTTTTTAATTTAAAAATCATAATTGTAATACATAAGGGAATGCATAGAATTCATTTTCTTGTGTATAACGATTTTTTACTCTTATAAACAAAGCAATTCAAAGGAAATCTTTAAGGTTTTTCCAACAACTGCTAAAATTTCGCTTGAACTTGAAATATTGATCTATTAAATAGTGTAGGGAGTACCCTAAATAAAGCTGTGTTCACACCACTCAAAATAGTTATAGAAAGATTTCAAAACTATTTGTATTTATTTTTTCCAATTAATGTTAGTTTTGTATAAATGTGTCGCCTACCGTTTAAACACAGATTAAGCAATTTTTAAATATTATATTTTTGGGACCACATGGTATATTTTAACAGTTCACTCGTGGTCACACTGCTGTTATTGCCGCTTAGAGAAATCATGGGTATTTATATTTTGATGCTCCTCCTATTCCATTCATCAGGTTGTTGTTGAACGCTTAAGTTAAGACAAGGCATTCGGTTAGTCTCTGTGAACACCAAGAATATATTTTCAAGAAATGATTTCGGCAACTTGTATAGCTCCTGTTAACATAGCCCTAATAAAGTATTGTAAGTAAACTATTATATCCAACTGGGTACAAGTTTTATGTGAACTTTTAACTTTCTAGGGGGAAAGCGCCAAGAAGATCTCATACTACCCATTAATGACTCCATTAGCATGACTCTTAGCACAAGTGAGGTAAATATGACCAACAATTCTCTGAACATCTCGTTCCCTTTACCTTTTTTTTTTAATAAGATTGAAGTTAAACGAAGAAATCCGATGTACTTAGTTTTAATATGAGGGAGAAAGTTGGTAAATACCGTTGCACAAACGTTGATTACATTTTTTTTGGAAAAATATTGTCCAGTAATTTACACTTGAATGGAATATAAAAGTACATCTGGTTTTCAAGGAATACTTTAAATAATAAAGGAGCGGGACAATGGATTGTATGTCTATGTTTTAAAATATGTTTATTTATGTACATTTATAAAGCTGTGCGCCAAGACTACAGTGACGGCCTCAGGAACCTTTAACCAGAACCGAATGTGGTTGAATGAGAACGAAGTGCCTTTCGAAGAGGGTTCACGCCTTATGCGCTGTCTAAAGGAGGGTAAGTTAATATACATCACTAGACTGGAGACTAGACCTAATTCAATTTTCGATATTGAATATTTCTAGTTCAGCGTCTGGCCCTGGCCAATGGCTCCACCAAAGTGTCTCCATCGTGGAAGGTGCACATTGCATCGGTTAACAACTTTCCCACAGCTGCTGGACTTGCATCTAGCGCAGCTGGCTATGCCGCCCTCGTATACTCCCTGGCCTGTCTATATGGCGTTCCGGTCAATGATGAGTTGACCACTGTGGCCCGGCAGGGCAGTGGCTCAGCTTGTCGCAGTTTGCACGGCGGATTCGTTCAGTGGCACCGTGGAGTCCTCGATTGCGGCAGCGATTCTGTGGCCAAGCAAGTGGTGTCGGCAGAGCATTGGCCCAACATGCACGTACTCATTTTGGTCGTCAATGATGAACGGAAAAAGACTGCGTCGACAAAGGGAATGCAAAATTCTGTGAAGACATCTTCATTAATTCAGCATCGTGTCGATAAAATTGTTCCGGCGAGAATAATGCAATTGAGAGAGGCCATCGAAAAACGCGATTTTCAAACATTTGCAGAGATATCAATGAAAGACTCAAATCAGTTTCATGCCATCGCCATGGACACCTATCCACCATGCGTCTACATGAACGATGTGTCCCACAGGATTGTATCGTTTGTGCATGCCTACAACGAAATAATGGGAAGCTATCATGCTGCGTACACCTTTGATGCTGGACCAAATGCGTGCCTTTACGTTCTGGAGGAACATGTCCCCAGCCTTATAGATGCAGTCCAAAAGGTTTTCCCAAGCGATTCAGCAGGCAGTGAAATGTACATGCGAGGCCTTGCCGTCCCAAAAGCTGAGGTTGCTCACAATAAGCAAATTGATCTACTAGATGTTAATGCAAAAAATGCATTTAGGTATATAATTCATACAAAAGTTGGTGAAGGACCAAGCCAATTAAAGGATGATAATAGTTTATTGTTAAATGGATTTCCATTGGTCCGCTAATCGCAATTTCAGGAGAAAATGTTGTATGAATCAAATCGGTGCTGGTCTTTTACAAACGAATGTTTTTAAACTAAAATGTATAATGAAATTTTATATTAAATTATGCGAACAATAAAATAAAAGCTAAAATAATGTATTTTTAATGTGTTACCATTAAAAAGCCCCTAACTGTAAGGAAAGTGGACTTTTCTCGCTAGAAAATACATATCGTTTACAAATAACAAGTTTGCTACAATAAACAGTAATTAAGAGATTTAAACCTTAACCATTGCACTCTGCAGGTAGTAAATTGCAAGCCGTTACTTAAACCACAGCTGAAATAACAAATGCACACTGCTCAGTAGATAACAATATTGAATTAATAATAATAAAATCGTCGTCGCAAGTGAAAAGGCGTTTTTGCTACTCCTCCGTGACTTAACGAGTGGGTGGTGTGTGCTTCGTGGTTCGATAAGCGTCAAAGTCTCGTAGTCCATAGCTCCGAACACCTGCCATATCTTTAAGACTAGAATGATCAGTTACTGCTGTAAACATAATTTCAACATGGCCTGAGCCGTTTTACTATTTTCACAGCAATTTCACCACCATTATATTTCTCGTAAAATAAGACAGTTACTAGCCCAAAGTTCTAAGCGTTTTACTGGACAAAATCATTTATAAACTCTGGATTTCAGCTGTCTTTACAATTCTTCACCAATTGACTTCTTATATAGCAGGGATTTTTATACTTCTCCTTTGTATAGTTTCTTAATAAAAGATCTTTATTATAAATGATTTGAAAAATGGAAAATACATTACAAGTTTATAAACTTAAGGTTTGCTTTGCCAAGGTTCCAAATCATCGCATCTTACATGTCACGTATGTAACTGCGGATAAGCTTTCAGTTTTATATACAATTGAAAGGTATTTCCTTTTGGATTTCTAAAAAAAATTTAAAATAGTTATTTTTGTTTATGAAAAATATGTTTCGTTGGGTAAAAATAATAACACTATCCCTTGTACAAAACAAACAATTGTGTTAAAACAGTTAAAAGAGAGTGATTTTTAATGGGGATTCACTGGTTTAATAGGCTGAAACAAAATAGTTTAAAGTATATTAAATTAAATTATTTGTTTAAACAATTTCAAATATAAAAGATACACATTTTGTAAGTACATTGTGCAATTTGTCGTAAAAATTCAGCAAATTCTTGACCCCTTAAAAAAAAGTACTTTCCCCATGGACGTCATAACTCGTGACAAATTTATCTGCAATTAAAAAACCCAAATGTATGCTGTTAGTTGATCTTTAAATCTATTAACAGAACAAAGAGAAACAAACAAAAATTAATTTTAAGCTTTTCTACTTTAAGAACAATTTTTGTGTTAAGTTTTCACTCACTTAATTATTTGAAATTTAGATATGATTAAAAAATATATATCCTATGTATAAATATAAGAAATTTTATTAAAAAGCCAACAAAAATAGTTCAAATGAAAGTAACAGGGAGAAGAAGAAAGCGTTTCCAACCACATAAAGTATCAAAAAGCCATTTATTTAGACAGTGGACTTGCAACTCTTATTTCAAAGATTCACTAGTGAGTAAGCGACGTATTTTAGAGAAATAAGTTTATATTTAAACATAGCAAAATCGTTTTTTTTTTAAAGTTACTGTTCAGTTACTGTAATATTTATTAAAATATATCTTACAACTGTAAAGCTTAAACGAGAGTTTTCAACCGATTAGTAGGCGGCTTTCGGGCTAAATGATTCCTGTGAAGTCAAGGTGACTATCACATACATAAACTCCAGAGTAGCGCTAAGCTGCAAGAACAAATTCCTTGGGACGTAAAACTAATCAGCCGCTGCGCGTCGTTGTATCAAGATTGCAAGATTGGCCTTTACAAGATCGACGGACATCTGTCCTTGCTGCTAGAATTGTTAAAAACGCCTTTTTTTGTCTCGACTGACAAGCGGAATGGGACAAGCATTAAAAACACTTTCAGTTTGAGTGGTGCTTTTTATTGGCTTCTTTTATTAAGAGCTTTTATAATGCGAATCACATAACGAATACCGTATTTTCAAGCTCAACATATTCAAAGCAACTAAACTTGCTAAACGTGCACATGAAGAAGATATTCAAACAGTCATAGATTAAAAAAATATATTTTGAAGGCTTTTTCATGTATAAGCTTTAAGGAGGCAGGATGATTTGCAGCTTCAAACAAAAATTTGTTTACATATTTTTTATATAAAAGAACAATATCTCAAGAAATTCCTGTAGAAATTTCATGTCGATCGGATTTAAACTCGGCCTCGGCTTGAAACCATCCTGCCCGCTTAAATATTTCATAGATTTTAATGACTTATGTGGTATAACTATTTTCAAAGTTAAGGTTATGTAGCCTGTTATCCGAGCTGTCCGCTGTATGTTAAATGTATGTGTGTCCAAAATAATTTGAAACTTTGTATTAGCATCCGAATTGAAACACGGCTAACCAATATGGCCAAAAGCTGAAAGGGAATCTCTCTTGGTCCAAACTGACAATGAACCGAAAACGGTTTAGGTCTTAAACCAAAACTATGATCGGAAACGCTGCCTTCTTCCTTAACTTACATTTCACGAATCTAGTATACCAGCCTAGTATATTTGAACTATAAGAGTAACTGATGTAAAAACGGAACAAATCAAATATTGTCATGTGAATTACACACCTGTTACATATGCAGCTGATTTTGGCAAGTTAACAACGTCCCGCCGAAATGTTGACAAGTTTTGAGTAAACCTAAAAATAATTAATAATTGATTGTTAACTTTTATACATTACAGTTAAATGTATTATATATTTAAACTACCGAAAAATATATATTCCGCTCACTCAACTCATATAACATAATGTTGTAAACTCACTTTTCTTTGTTTTTACTGGAAACATTGCGCTCGATTCCAACCATAAGATCATCAAACCACTGAGCCATTGTCTGTTGCTTTTCCATTGGTTGCCCACAGATAATTCTTTCTTTTAAGGAACTATAAATTAATTAAAAAAGAGAACAATCGATTAGTTATAATTGTTAACTATTACATATATGTTTACTATCACTACGCAAACCTAACTACAAAGTAAGTTTCCATGTGATCTTCTTTAATGAACCCACTTGTTTTCAAACGATGTAGGATGGGTTATTGTTTAAAAACAAAGGAATAGAGAGTACAAAATCTTCATCATAGATTTGTACATCTAGTGTTATTTGTACATTAATCTAATCTAATCGAAAATGTTAAATTCAAACACTCTTACCGATAATAGTCTTCATAAAGTAAAATAAGAACTAGCAGTGGGCGTGACATAGACCACTGATTTCGACAATCCTCGGCCAAAACGTTGTTCAGTAAAGAGGACATCATGCTTTGTAGCAACTCAGAGTTAATCTCAACAACCTAAGATGAAATAGTAAATTAGATTCAGTTATCATACAAACTCAAGTAAAAAAACACACCTTCAAAAACTGTGCACTTTCTTGACTTAAAGTCCGAAGTTTTTTGTTTGGAAACGTGGAATCTAGAAAAGAATTGGAAAACAAGTTTATATGTTCATCACGTTAATGATTTTTTGTATACCTTTCATCTGAAGCTGTTTAAAGATGTAAGATACAATGCTATCTAAAATTGTGCAGCAACTTATATAAATCGCCGAATCTAGAAATAAAATTATATTATTCCCGTTTTTCCTTGTAAATGCTGTTCATAAATTTGCACTCACCCAAGGCTGCAAGGCCTTTTGTAAGACTTTTCAGTATATAAACGAAAGCAGAAGGTTCCAAAGCGGCCAAGTACGTAACATGGTCTTGTGAAAGACAATTTAATAAATTGTAATATGCCGTTGATAATTTCGGGTACTCCTGTAATTATTTAAATAGTTTTACAAATGAAAGCACTGATGGGCAAGAAACTCACAAGTAAATCTGTCTGCTGGATAGAAAGTATTAATTTTGCAATAATATTCAGTACATTGTCCAACGTATCGTCTCCGTACAGTTTAAACACTCCACAGTTGACATAGTTTCCACCCAGAGAGTTTTTTAAGATAAGGAAGCATATAGCAATTCCTTTGAGTCTCATTGGGTACAGCCGATCACGTGGAACATCAAGATGCAGGATACGATTGCCGTATATACAGATTAGTTTTGAAGCCTCGCGAAATAGCAGTATGCCCATTGGACTGGATACATTCCCCGCCAACCTTTGCGTGCGACAATGTACCAGCTCAGCGAACAACTTCAAAACTGGTGTTGTGACGGCAGGATCGTGAGCCCATAGTTCCACTGCACGCAGCAATATGGGCAGATAGTCTGCATAGTAGCTGTAATATATAATCTAAATAATATTTCAATTCAAAACCCTTGAAAGGGTTTATACGCACAGCCATTCAAAGAGCATCGTATACTGTATGCGAGCATTAAGCGGTAGAGCTAAGCCACGTAGGTCACGAGCCAAACCAATAATAGCCTTTTTAGCTTCATCATTAGGAATTATGTTTGTGTCCCACAGCACAGAGCCAAGGGATTCGAATTGATCTAATTAAGAAAGGTATTTTTATCCTGAGAACGTGAGTATTTTAAAGGGGCATTTCCAGAATTTGTTGGGCATACAAAAAATATTGTTTAACTTTGTCAAGTAATTAATACATGTTTTAAAGGTTTTTTTTAATCTGGAAATGCCCCTTGATTGATCAATCATCCACTGACTTGTCAAAGGCGCCAAAAAATTATAGAATCTTTCTTCATCTTCGCCCAAATCAAACATTAACAATCTTCCTAGAGATGTGTAGAACATGGTGCGACATCTCATTTCACTCAGTGAAAAATTCGTTCCTAGGAATGGAAAATGTTCGCTTGTGTGGTGTGTAAGCATAAACTGGACTTCCTCTAAACGTGCAAGTTTACGCACGGAATTAAAGTGCACAGAGAGATCCGACAGTAACATCAGGGTTTTAGTAATAATGGGTTCCGAACGTCCCCAAAACTTTAAATTTGTAATGCTGAAAATGAAGGTAACGTTTAATTAAAAGTTAAATATATGTACAATACAAACTAGACTACTTACATTTTGCGGTTTATGAAACTTAAAAGCATTTGTTCATCACTAAGTCCAAATACCTCGCTCAGCCTCTTGTACACATTTGCCTTTTGAGCCTGCTCACTGCTGTGCATTTTTCTGACCTGATCCAAAAAGCTTAGAATTGCCAGCTCCAACTTCTCGCAGCCAGCCTGGGGCAAACGAGCGTCTGTTAAGCTCATTAGCTGCAAGACCCTTATCACGAGTTCTGCGTCCATGGTGTCGTGCTCGTCGCTTGTGGTGACGGAAAGGCGACCGACAATGGCCGACCCGATTATGTACACCAGCCAAGTTAGTTGAAGCTCATGTATTGTGATGTCTATGTGGTTGGCGCTGGGCGACTGCACAAGATTCTCATACTCACGGGCTTTCTGATCAAAGTGCTGCACAAGGAGACTACAAGTCTTGTTGTACTCACACCTTTCAATTACCGATAGTTGCTCTAGCTGTTGCTGCACCATACAAAGATCGTCCAATGGATCCTCTAAATTGTCACGAACAATCAAAGGAACAGCATCTATGCGCGACTCAATGTAGGCCTTGATTACTTCCGGCGTGTATGTACCGAGCAAATGCGGATCCGGGGACTTTACGTATGGCACAGATGCTACCATACGTTGCCACAGTGTAAGCAAGTAGTGTACACTATTTGGGGCAAAAAGCCACAACTGAAGGTAAAGAATAAAGGTACCTATGTATACTTGTATCAGCACCAGAAGATTAATATACCTACATGCAGGGATTGCACAGTAAACTTAGCTATTAGTTCAATTGCTTCTGGATAACATGGGACCGCTATAAGTTCACCTAGTTGATAATTAGATTTAAGGCGAGCCAGCAAACGGCAGAACTCGTGATAGTTATCTGGATCACTTAAGCCCTGGAAATAATTGAATGCCGATAGATATTTGATTAATGCGTTAATGTACTTACATGCAAATTGGTCAAAATATCTTTGACCCCTTCAACCAAATGTGTCAGAAATTTCGTTCTTTCAGAATTACTGAAAAGAGACCGACGCACAGATGTCATTTGAACCAGGCAGGATATGGAGTAGCTAGCTAAACCATTTGGCAAAATTTGGTATAAATCAAAAAACAGTTTAAGTGTGTTTGAATCTAGGAATGCAGGACGCCAAGCTGTGGGTATCTACGTATAAGGTCAGTTCAATAGAAGTTCCAAATAAATTAATTGCATTTGCATGCATACCTGAACGTTGTTCATATCATCAGCAGATTCATCGGTAGAACTGCCAATAAAGTCGAAGCTCAGACAGTTTTTTGTGAGGCGCAGCACATGTGATATTAACCTATTAAGTAAAATAAAATATTTAAAATTAATAACTGTGTTTCAACATAAATATTTAAGTAGCAGGTGTATAAAAGTGGCTTATCATAAATCAATATGCGTTTAAAACAAAGTTAAAGAATTACTATTTATCATAAACTTACGTTTGCTGCGATTCATCCATAAAATTGAGGTTTTTGCTATTCTCACGAGCTGTAATCAATAGCGAGCAGGATAACAGAAAGGTGTCGTAGAGCTGCTGGTCCCGATACGATGTGGCTATTTTTCGATTTTTGGAAAATGACAAGTGCACATCCAACTCCACAATTGAATTCATTTCACATACCAATTGCGATAGGATTTGCACGCCGATTGTGCAGTGCTCAACAGAACCCTAAAATGTACATGATAAATAAGTGTGTACTTTGATACCATTGGGGGTGACCGATCATGCATACCTGTAAAAACTTTTTGACATCTTCCAGTAGGTTTTGAAAGACCATTTCCCCTTTGAACGTATCAAACCATCCGAATTTCGTTATCTTGGCCAGGAGCGTAACCAAAGCCTGAATAACAAAGTGCTGCAAATTGGGCCTTGTTGCCAGGTAGTTCAACGCATAGCTACGAATGTCGATGCGCTGCTCGAGACTCAGTCCTTGGATGAGCTTTGTGAGAGTGGAGGCAGCCAGCAACTGGGCATAGCTGGAGTCCGCTCTGTCCAGGAGCAACTGGCATTTCGGCAGCGCATCCTGGCTCGTTACAAATGTGACAAGGGCTTCCTCCGCTTCAGTGCGAATGCTGACGTCTGTGGCCTCGTAAAGTTGCTTGCAGAGTACTTCAAGTTGTTGTATATCCTATAAACGCAAGTACTCCAAATATGAATGGACACTCAACATTGATGCTACACATAATGTACATACCATAACGTCATAGATTTGTACTTAGAAGAACCGATTTGATTTAAGAAACAAACAAGTGGACGATGTGGCTGCGGCTAACACTGAACCCGGTGTCGGTATTATACATACATTTGATTTAATCGCTTCTGACAATATTGATCAAATGGGCTATGTTCAAAATGGGTTAAACAAAACGAGGGCAATACGTCAATGTCCGCAACTGGGCTACTTCGGTTTTTTTCATTAAGTTAAATTTAATAATGAAAACAAAACACTAAATTGTTCCTCAAACAAACAACAAGTGTGACCAACTCAAAAGAACCAAAAATACTGGGGACTCGTGCACTTGTTGAACCGTTGCACATTCAACAGAAGAGTGCTGCGATTGATAAAGCGACAGTCGTGTGCCTTTTAATAAACAAGGGATATTACTTTTATTGCTAAGAAGTCATTACTTTCCTTCAGAACCAAGTACTACTACAAAACTAGTAACTTTTTAACAAACCCAAAGATAAGCAGTTCACACTTGCTACATTATACCGTCGCTGACGGTCCGTAATAGCCAATTCACATCACATTTTCGTACATGAGATTACCGTATAAAAATTAAATTTGGTTCTTATTTCTACCATAAGTTTCTTCCTCATTTTATTGTTCCTATATAAAATTATTATAATAGTGCCACGTATTTTGTAATATGTTTAGTTAGTATTGTAAGCTTTCGTTTAAATAAACTCACAGTTTTCAACATTTTTTATTGTGACATTCAATAGTGCAAATCAGCTGCGTGGAACAGCTTGAGATTGGAACATCAGTTGTAGATGGCTTATATAAGTGTGTACATATTTCTATGACAGTACTCCGATTTCCACTGCCCACCAGGAACCAGCTGAGAATTGTTAAATTAAATTTATTTATTATTCACAGAAAATTATTTTTTTCTGCCCAGAGAGATCTTCCAAGATCCGTGGCTTTCGTGGTTTCGTGAGGAGTTGCCGTATGCAGATACAGAATTGTATCAGATAAGTTTTTTACAGTTCAAAACTAAATTCACAACACTAACCTCCTATAGTATTGTTTTCATAAGACAATACTGTTTACATTTTCTTCCTTGGTACTTTATATTTAATAAGCTTAAAAACAAATAATGGCAATTTTTTGGTTTTGTTTTAAACAATTTTATAACGACCAACTTGTGATTGCTTTTTGTTAATAACCATGTTTGTTTTAATGGAATGGAATTATAATTAAAGCGGTGGCACCCTTATCGAATCTTCGAATAATGAAAATTATTACATGCCTCTTTTCTTATTAAAATAGTCTTTATGATTATACGATAAGGGAAATAGGCAGTCCATTGAATTGGTAAGAACGTTTTCTAATTTCTGATAGTAAGCCCACAAGATCCTGCAGATCAAAATCCGTGATATGAGAAAAGGATATATTTTAGCAATTACATTTTTAACCCCAACTTCAAATTAAGAAAAAATATTTTGTTTTTACTTTAAAAATTTAAAAAAAAAATCTATGTATTAAAGTAATTAGTCTATTTCCAAAGTGGCGTACCACCATTAAAAAAACACCGAGAACGTTTTGGTTTTTATTAATTAAGCACAGCGTTGCTGCATTTTGACTCAGTTCAGTTCAGAGTAAAAACTGTTCGAACTGTGTAATCCCTTGATGAATAATCTCTTTACTGTGAGAAAAAACATGATTTGTCTTAATTTCGATTTGCCTCGAACGACGTGAAAGAGCTTTTTAAAAACTCAATGAATATTTTATATTGGGTCAATAATACCATAAACTAAAGCAATTCTTTTGTTGTTAGTGCGCATAATGGTTATGCCCCCTACGACGTCTGATTTAATAAATATTAATTTAATAGAGAAAACTCCGCCAATGTATTATGAATATGATTTGCTTATTTTTCTGAGTCAAGTGACAGAACGTCATATATTTTCAAACACACAAAAACCTAGTAAAATTTTCCAGGCTGATTTTATTTCGCTTAGTAACAATACAGTAATTACTTAGAGATCTGGGGGGACAACAAACAGATTTGAAATTTGTAAGGAAATTTTGCCCATAGTCAGTTGACAGAATACCTCTACTGTAAAAATTGCTGAAATGTGTTGATGATGAAATATGATTTAACATTAAGCAAAACAACAGACCAAGAATCGAACTTTTAACGGCAAAAAATGCAAGGAAAAAGTTTTAAATAATTACTTATGACTAAAGATCCCACCCGTTGTGATGCATATCCCGAAATTAAAAAAAAAGCAGCTCCCCAACTTTTAAATGTTTTAAAATCCCTCTCTATTTATATATGCTTTTCTTGTAGAGCACAACTTAGAAAACTACGTGGTTAGATCATATGCAACTTTTGCTCGTTAAGTTTGAATGCCGCCGCATCACTCAGGAGGTGAAAAGGCACGCTATCCGCTGTTGTGGCTATATCAAATGATGGTGACATGGACGTCGCCGTCGCTGTCGCTGGACTATTGCTACCGCTGGTATTTGTGATGCCGGCCTTTAGTTGTAAGGTGTCTAAAGACATGTGGTGAGGCTGGGGATGAGTTATGTTGGCAGAGGCTGTTGAAAGTGTTCCTGAGTTTGTTGTGATGATTATGTTTCCGGCATGGGAAGCACCACGTCCACGTTTCCGTTTCGGGAGGATTCCTTTTCGCGCCATGTAGAAACGAATGGTAGAGACAGGAATATTGAACATATTGCTCACAGTTTGGAATGTCTCGCCTTTTGAAACACATTTGGCCGCTTGTGCTAGAGATGCTTCTGAGCGTCGAACACGCTTATACGATGTATAGCCATCGATGGAACTGTGCGTCAGTCCCGCGGAAGTGTTAGCGGATGTGTCCAGCTCACTGTCCATGCTGAGAGACAGCCCGGATCCGCAGGCCACACCTGCGGTAAAACTGCTATCATTATTCTCATCATGAGCGGCCACGTAGTTGTGGTCGTCCTCAATGGTTGAATCCAAATAATGCTGCTGCTGGAGCTGCAGTTGTACCCTGTAAAAGCAAAAGTTTTTCTTACTTGTATTGTTATAAATAGTTTAGAATACCCAATCCAAAATTTCTATACAAATCTATTACACACCTTTCAATCATGGAAAAATGATATTACAAACCTCGTCTGCTGAAGCGATAGTTGAGCATTCATTTTGTTGTTGACAGCTGGCGCGGATACGCTAAAGTCCTCAAAGTGATCTCTGTAGGCATTCCAATTGTTTGAGACCTCATCAGCGGAATCATCCTCAGTGGGTGCGTTTGAGTGGCTGCCTAAACCTACCGCAGAGGCGGTATTAGACGACTGTTGAGCATTACTACCATTTATCTGTGGGCGCTGACGCACATCCTGATTCTGCCGCTTTAGTGCAGGCGGTTGTTGCTGTTTTGGTGGCAGCGCTGGCGCGGAGGTGGTCATCGTTGAGGTGGTTGAATTTGTGGCTGCATCATCCGTCTCAGTGCTATCTACACGCTTAAGGCCTTGCGGGGTAGGTGCTAAATCCTTGACAGCCTCGAGATTCGTCTGATGGAGTTGCTTGTAATTTATCGTCGCCTCGGATCCGTACAGACCGCGAATCCGAAGTTGTTCGGCACAACGAAGTAACTGACCAAGACCGGCTTGCGTGACATTAACCTCTCCCTTATACATAAAATCCACAAGCGCTTGAATTTCCCAGAGCTTGATCTCCCGGGGTAGTATGATTACGGGGTGTTTACACGGATGCTCTGCCAGTATCGCCTCAAAGTAGGTGGAACAAGCGGCCAGCACCAGGCGATGACAATGCAGCTGGTGACCCTCGCAGGCTAATGTGACATCGACGAATCTCTGACCGGCTAGGAGCTGTGGAAAAGCAGCTCCAATGCTTCCCAAATGGCTGTTCCAGCGTACACAAAATTCTTGCGTTGCAGTGCTCATCGTTAACCAAACTGAGCTAAGATCGGATCCTTGTATAACCTGTAATAAAAACAACGCATTTTAAATTCCATTTCTTAAATCATTGAAACGTAACTAGTTCAAGCAATTGTCACATTCATAATATTGAATTATTTACATCTTACAAATTTTGTTAAAAATCTAGAAAGAAAGCTAACTTTGCCCTTTTTGAGAAACACAATTTTTCTGACTTGAATATGAATTTAATATTAAATTAAAAAAATATTAAAATATTAAAAATTCAGATAAATTACTAGTAATTAGAATTGGAATTAGCAACTTCGTATTTTATGTAACATGGGGGTTTTCCTTCGTTGTTTTTAGGGCCGTTTATAAAGCATAAAATTTCTGTTTTTCAAACTCGATAAACACGAATTTAGACTGTAGGACTGTAGTTTCAGGACAAAATAATTTGGAAACCAAAGTTTATAGCACAAAAATATGTATATATATATGTATTAAAAAATAATATAAACAGAACATATTTTTAGATATTTAGTGCTTACTTGTTACAGATAATGTGCTTTCAGAAATTATAATTCGTGTTCCTTTGGTTTTTAAGTCATGGAAATACAAGCGTATGCTTAAAATGCTTATTATTAGGATATGGTAAGTTTACATAATTTCCGGAGTGCATATGAGCTTCCTTTCTGGGTATTTGTTCTTCAGGCGAGGCCTGCATACATACATATGTATTTAATATGTTTTTTTTTATGGTCTACAGGGTCTTATTACTTTTCGGTACAAAGGAGGCAGTTGCCTTCTTGAGACACACATGTGTGTGTGTGTGTGTGCATATGTATGTACGCAGACAGGGAAGTTTGCACTGCCTGTGACGTTCGCGAAAAGAAGAAGCGGAGTACAACAACAAATGTGCGATGTTGTATACATGTGTTTATACATCCATGCATGCTCATTTATATGTGATTTTTAGGTGCAAATAAAAGACATTGCAAGTGCAGTGATTATTTGAACGAAGGAGAAGAAACAAATTATTTACACTTGCACTTTAATATGTACACAACACAAACATGCACACATTTATACAAACACAAGCTCACTGAGAAGAAATAAAACAAATTACGGCTGCACGGCTTCTATATTTAGTATAAAGGATGCGTACATTTACATATATGCACACGTACCCATATATACATACCTGTTTGCAAAATAATCGTAACTTTTGCTGCCGTTTACTGTTTTGGGTTTTGAGTTTAGGTAGGGTGAAATCGACAATTATATGTTAGGCGCTGCGTGATGTGAGGCCTTCCCTGACTGTGTCCTGTGCGCGTGAGCTATCAGCGCCCGAGTCTTTTTGTTTAAAAATATACTATTCTTGCTTGGGGGGCGCACACACACATGCGTATGTACATGGGCATTAAATAATTTATGTTATTTATCGTTCTTAGTGGTTTATTAGGCCTGCATGTCATTTAAATAATTGTTTTTTGTTAAATGTTTACTTTGACAAGCGATGCTGCATGCGCGCGTTTTTACTGTTTTGGATGTTCGTTTAACGTCGATAGCTGCACATATTATCACAAAATAAATGCCGAATTCATGTGCCGAAACGGTGTTAGCCTAAACCTAAAAACGTAATCGCCTTTTTTAGCCGGGTTGATTTTCGAATAAAATAACATTTAAATTATGAAATTAAAATTTGTCTTCGCGCTGCCAACTTCTTTAATAATCAATTTTTATTCAAAATACGCGTTAGACAATTAATTTTGCCGTATTTGGCAGTTACTCATAATTTCGTTTTTGAGCAATATGGGTCAAGATAGCGACGGTGAGATGGCAATGAAGGTGGAATGGTAGAATTGGAACAATTAGATACTCGGACCAAAATAAAAACCTATTCTTACTACAGTCAAATTTGAGGAAAGTATGGTATACTTTCCCATCGCTCACACATATTCTAAAAAAAACAATCACAGATAAAGTTGTCTTCTAAAAAGCCTTTTTGTAGTATCAGAGCTCATTAATTTATTCCTATACCTAATTCACAATTTCACAGTTTTTAAACAAAGTTACAAAAGAAATACTCTAAAAAATTCCTTGTTTTTGTGCACCCGCGGGGTAATCAGCTGTTGTGACACTGAAAAGTGGAAACCAGATGTTACCGCACTGCCACTGCTACTGAACGACATTTTTTGAATGTTTTTTACGATTTAGTATTTTCTGGAAACAAGTTGTTATAACCTAAAGGTCAAGAGGCGGCCACACTGCACATCACACATTTAGACAACAATCAAATATTTGTAAGTATGTCTCAACAAGAAGGTGACAATAATACCGCTGTTCCCGCTGGCTATCATCTGGACAAGGAACTGAAGGATGACACAAATTTGACAGGGATATTTGGAAACTTTGAAGCCACCATTGAAGTCCTGGAAGCTGACCTGAAGAAATGCCTTTCGCTGCAACAAGGACGGCAATTAACCATAGATGAACAAATTCATCTGGACAGTTATTTAGCCTATTTAAACAGCACGTTGTTTTGGATTCACCTTAAACTCCAGGGAATAGATACAGCGAAGGTAGGAATAACAACTAAAATAAGTTAACCGGCTTAAAAATACAACGTTCCTTTGTTTATCTCCTGTCACATGCTGCCTCGTGTAGCCATACAGATGAGTTCGGGAATTACATATATCGAAGAATTGCTACCAAGAAGATGTTCTATAGTGAAATTAACAATATTGAACAGAAGTTTACAAGAAAAAGACAGAAAGCAAGTTAATTCAGAAGAGCAAGGCAATAAATTTTCCATCTTATTTAGAGCAGTAAATTAGGGAAAAAAACATAGTAAGTTGACATTATTTAGTAGAAATCACTTGTTTATCCTTTTTTAAAACAACATTTTTACCTATTCATTGATCAAAATTAAGTTTCAGGAGCATTTTAAATTCTATAAAATTTCGGACAACTTTTATAAAATATACATTTCAGGAAAGTGTCACAAAACAAATACATAGCAATATTGCACAGAAGAAAAATTATAAAATTTAAGTCTATTCTTACCTTTTTTGCTGTCATGTATATAAATATTTTTCTCATTTTAGCATGGTGTCATACATGATTTGGGCCGTGCTAAGGAAGTTCTGGCCCGCGACAGGGAAATAAATGCCTCACTCTCCGCACCCAGATTGGACATGCCTGCTACCAAGCGATTTATTGCTTCTGGCTTGCATACACGTTTCGTGGACATGGACGGCGTTATGGTCACTGAGGAACAATATAAGAAAGGGATGCAGCAGAAAGCTGGCAAATGAGAGATTTCAGACTAAAACACAATGTTATAAATTCCTTGTTTATCCTATTAAATGTACCGAAAGCAAGCAAAGTGTATTGTAACAGGGAGAAGTAAGTGGTTTGGCCACTCAGCATCAACATCCGAGTTGATATAGCACCACACTTGGGAGGTTTATAAGAGACAGTTGTCAAAAAAGATCCTTGTCGGAACCGAGAATCCTTATAAACTCCAGCCCACTGATTGTATATTTGGAGATTATAGGACATTTTTCAATATTATTTAAATAATAATACACTGCCAAAAAGGTGGCGATAGCCAAAAAGATTGCGAAGATTTTCATATTTGTGTTTGCAATTGTATTATAATGTTTAATGTTTCTCTTTTTAAATCATTTAGATCGTTTGTTTTTAACAATTTGACTTTCAACAGTTGCACAGTTTACATTAAAAATTCTAACAAAATAGCAACAACTCTTAAAGGATGAAAATGTTGTTATTAATGTGATTGGAATTCGCCGGGTTTCGCTGGACAATATATTGTTGCTAGAAATTAAATGTGTCATTCCAACCTGAGGAATAGAAATATTTTTATTTGTAATACTTTAATTCACAACATTTTGCCTTGTATGTATGTATGTATGTACAATGTACACATATTCTTTGCACATACTACTTTTATTTGCATTTAAGTACAATTTGGGGCCGTTTTCTCGTCCTCACTGCGCGGGTATTAATTAAAAAATGGTTATCTCGTGTTGACGCAAGGCTCAATAAGTTTTCGGGTCACTTAATTGTATCTTTAAATACTTGCGCAAATAGTGATACTGCTGTTTGTTGCTAAGCCGGTGGTACACTTTATCAGAAATCAGCTTCTCATATTTACAGACAAATATAAAACTAATTAACTCGCTTGAAATTTATGAGGAGGACGAGAAAACGTCCCCTACTCGTGTTTGAGTATTTAAACCCACTAAGTGACCATTTATAAATATATGTATATTTGTTACGTACGAGACCCAGTAAATTTTGTTTAGCATTGGTCGTGTTTGACAAATATTTAAAAATATAGGACTATTTTGTATACATCAAAACTAAATTGGATATATTACAAATATAAAGATTACAATTTCATACATACATAAAATATTTGACCTTCGTTAATACAGTATCTTAATGTAAAACAGTTTTTATTCAGATTCAATCAAGCTGTTTTATATTCTTTTATTTAGTTTGTCAATTAGTAGGCTTTTATTAAAGAGCTGTGTTGTATTGTCCTCACAAACCGAGCGCAGTAGGCGGCTCATTCCGTGGCAAGCAGAGAAAAGTTCTCAAAATTCGGCTTACCTTGCACAGACTCATCATCCAGGTCTTCGGTGCTGTTGGTAATACGTGCTGTTGAGGGAAGATGAGAAACTAATGAGAGATTCGATACGTATAATATGTGATATGTACGCACTTCTAGACCCTTTTGTGGAATTCCCACCAATTGAACTCTGTAAGCCTCCGTTTCGGCCATACAGCACATTCTCCAAGTAAGGCAGCCCATTGTTGTTAACAATGTTTAGGCCAAGGCACGTTTCGATTTGTTTCCAGCGATGCAGTCGCTCCTGCAACTCGTTTGTCACCTCTCCAAGGGCATTTCGTGCCTCAACAATCGATCGATCGACATCATCAATACTTTTGCCGTGCGTGGACACAAATGCACCCACCAGACTCGATCTTTTCTTACGCAATTTTTCGCATGCCTCTCTGGCCGACTGTAGCTGTTTTTCCGCCGACGACCGCTTCTTCTGATGATTCTTGTTTTCCAGCTCATAGGTGTATTGCAGCCACGATTGGAGCTGCGGTGGCGGTGCCCAGCAGTTGTCAACCAACTCGAATTCGGCCCGCGACAATTCGCTGCGTAGCATCTCAATTTCCTTCTTAAGCTGCTGCACTTCCAAATCCGAGTTCGATGAACTGAGTGTGGGGGCTTCCTTTAGACGTCGCTCCAAGTCCAGCTTTTCTGTGGCCACATTTTCTTGTTCCATTCTGGCTCGTTCTAGTTCCTTTAGGGTTGAAAATGTTAGAAATCGAAGGATATATTTTTAATGAGCTAAACAAACCTTTTGCATTTCCTGAAGGCTTTGCTCAGCTCTCTGCAATCCCTCCATATCTTGGGCCATTCGGCGAAGGTGACGCTTGGCGTTTTTATTTTGCTGGTACGCGTACCAACAACCAATAATAGCGCTAAGCAATAATGTTACCAATATGTAGTCTTTCCAACGGGTACCGGTCTCTATTATAAAAATATGAATACATTGTAATATGTACTATGAAAAGCCCAACTATGATATGTGTTTCCCAACAAAAAAAACAAGCTGTATTTTTCTTTTGCAAATGCGGAGGGTCAAACGAGATTTTAGAGTCAAAGTTTCTTTGGCAATAGTGCTTAGAATTGAAATAGAAATATAGATAATCAAAAGAATTATTAGATATGTTTTTCATTTAATTTTGATAACACACACACACATTTAACATCCACAAATATTTTATGTAAATACTGTTGAGCTTACCTCGCGGTGGCCCAAAAAGAACTACGTCCATTGCTTTTAATGAGATTTTTTGTTTATGTATGGGGTCCTTTATTCCAAGTACAGTTCCCACATACTGAAGATTATTCACAGCCAACCTAAAAGGCAGAATATAATATATAGGATTATACTTCTTGTTCGGTACTTATGTAGGTAACATTACCTTGGCAAAGCAGCTCCAGTAACTTTATGTAATTTGAACAGATCAACATATTGAGGTAGCTGCACAGATTGAGCCAACCAATCTGTGGTCTGTTCAATGGTCCAGTTGTGCACCTCTGACCTCAGCCAAGCCTCCCACAGCTCTTTGACTGATATGTGCATATCGTCATTGAAGTGAAACGCTTTCTGCCGTTTTTCATAGCCCGAGTCGTACTTCAATTCTTCCCGTAAGAACTGTAAAAATAAGTTTAAATATATGAAAAATATGAAAATAAAATAAGTTATGGAATGGTTATATTAATATTATTAATAATAAAAAATATACAGTGTGTCCCACGTTAATCGGCATGCAATTTTTGTCTTGTGTTGAAGCGTAGAAACTATTTTAGATGCTCAATCGAAAGGCTGACTATATAGGAACGAGGAAAAATAAATCAATTCTATATTCCTTATAAACATCACTTATCAGTCGATCTGTCCATTCTTCTCTATGAATATATGAATTTTCGGAATCTAAATAAGTCAAGTTACCACCGGAAAGAGCTGCGCAGCAGGATCAGGATGGATCAGGAAATCAGGGATTAGGGAAAGTCAAGAAAGAAGGTAAAGGAAGTGGTTTCCAAAAGCCAACTAAGTCCTGAAATCTGTTGAAGAGCTAAATAGTTTATAAATCATGAAATCATAGAAACATCGATAATGTAAAGGGGCCAATAATGTCAAATTAAACAACCTCTACGGAAAAGTCAAATATAGTGGCTAGCCAAATCAAATTTAAGAGCCTGAGCCTACAATGTCGAAGCTTACTAAAATTTCATAACCACTCTTACAGATAATATTTATGTCTGTAATATTGGAATGGTAAATGGTTCTTTAAAAAAAAAAAAAGAAACTTATTTGTGAAAACTAAAAAAACTCACTCCTATTGTTCGGTCCATTGACGTTATTATGGGTTGATCCTAAGACCAGTTCTGTATAATGAACTTTTAGTGTACTTGCTCGATACTGTATGATTTGTGTCAGCTAAACGAACTGTGATAATTATTGTTTTTGGTCATGTAAACATAGCTTTAATATATGTATTTTTAAAGATCAAAATGGTGTATAACATACGTCATCCGATTCACTCAAATCGATGTTGCCATTATCGTCGTCATCCAGTTGGCGATGTAAGCTGGCAATCGCCTCCATGCCAAAACGATCCTGCATGTTTCCGCTGTAGCAATCAAAATCGTCCGCTTGGCATGCTCCATCTGCTGAACCACTTCCTACGGAACCTGGGCAATAAAGATCGATTAACAACAATGTTTATGATAAAATAATTTATAAATATGTAAACTATATTGAACAAAATGCTCTAAACAAAACAACTCCACTAAAACGAGATAATCTAATAACAAATCTTGGGAAATCGAAGTCCCTCGCCTTGTTTGTGAATTTTAAAAAATAGTTTAAATTTTTTTTCCGCTTAAACACAAAGCTTTTTTCATAAATTTATCATGTACTTATTATGACAAATCAAGAGAGCATAGAAAACTTACTGAATTCATTACTGACAGCCTGGGACATAGCCTCGCTCAGGAGATTATATGAGCTCCTATGCAAATTTTGTTCAAGATGTGTCGAGTGTCCACCGCTTCCCGAATGCGACGTAGCAATATGTGTCATGTGCGAGGCCATAGGTGGCGACGCTGTCACTCCAGAAGCATGTTCTCCTCCGTGCAAATGGTGTAAACTTTGGCCAGCCTCATTGGATGAGTGATGCGGTGCAGCATTTGGATTTTGTTTGAATTGCTGTTGCTGTTGTGCGTTGTTGTATCGATTTGAAACGACGGTGACCGTGTGGTCGACATGGGCCAGCGTGCTTATGCCTTTCAGCACGCACCAAAAGAAGATGAAGGAGTAATTCCAAACCGTATTCTTTCGCATTATGCTTAGATATGTTTTGGACAACTTGGAAATTATATATATTATCGCATACGCCTTTGTTCTTATCAGTTAATTGGCTTGAGTTCTTGTAAGTGTACGGTTCACATTTGACAGTTTGTTATCAGTAATTTTCAACAGATGATGATATCCTGAAATGATAAATAGGTAAATATTGCAATTACAGAGCACTTATTCAAAGTGATTTCAACAGATCGTATATAAGTAATAGGCAATTATACCCAAAAATCTCTCTCTTCGTCTTATTGCGTCGAAAGCAAATGACGAACAACTATAAGTCAATTGTTTATTATTGTGTTGATGATTTACTTTATAAAGTTCAGTAGGAGAGCAAATTAGAAACTCAGTAGTGAACAGAAAAACAAATGAGCAGAGTGAGTGATTAATGAGGTCATTTGGAACTCCCAATTTAAGCTTTGTTCCTTAGCTTCCTTCAAGGAGAGGATGGCTACAACCTTGACTTAGGCTCAATGATTCCAGCTTAGCCACAACTGACGTGTTTAAGATTGGATCAGAACTGAAGTGTAGCAACTTCTTTAGCTTGTTTTTAATGGCCTGGGATTAGGGAGGTTCCGAATTCCTTCTGGTTAAGATCAGATCCTTTGTTATTTTCTATCGAAGCTTAGCCATAGCCACTATATCATTAGACGAGCATTAGTGTACATGTAAATGGTACATGTCAAACACAGGGCTCGTTGAATAGGGCTAGATGTGATCTAGCGAAATCGCTTTTCACCGGATTGAACCCGTTCAATCCACCCGCATTGCATTGGGTTTTCTGATTAGAAAATAGCTAAATGTCATAGCATTTCTCATACAAAATGGGCATTTTGTATAGAATTTAATATTATCATCATCGTCATATATATAAAACAGCTTTTTTTCAAAGTATTTTTGGTAATTTTTATTTTTGAGTTTTATTCATAAAATTCATGAAAAACGGATATAATAAAACTAAAAAAATAAAAGTTAAAAAAAACTGTTATACATGTGGGATAATATAATAATTATATACAATCAATATTTTTCAGTTTTGGGTATATTAGAAAACTCAATATTATATTTAATGTACAAATTGGTCAGATATTTAAAATTTTAGCAAGAATATGAGGTTTTCTGCTTCCAAAGTGTCCTCAAACCCAGCTTGAAAATGTTAAACTAAGTGAACGAATCAACCATCTCAGCCATCCATTTATCATTAGTTTTATTACATCTACAAAAAAGTAGAAGCTAATATTTTTGTGACCTTCGACGTTAGAGAAGTTTATATATGTACTTCGAACCTACTTTTAACTTTACATATTTTTAAGATTTGTATAATTTGAAATGTTTTTTTATTAAAACATTTTTGCAAAAATGCTGCGATACAGTTAATTTTAGTTTTTTGTGGCAATGTTCAATATGTATATGAATTTTATGTTGATAGGCAGCATTGTTTTTATATTACAATTCATTGCGTACATGAAAACCGAGTTCACTACCAATGAACAGGTTACTTTTTATGCGGACCGATCTAATTGGAACAATGCAACAAGTATGTATTCACTTTAATAGTAAGTTGTTTCTTGGAGATATTTTCATTGGCAGTGACATTCGCACACACAGGTATGTATGTAAGTATGACGATGAGTGTACACACGTACATACATAGTTATGGATGTCAATGCCTTATAAAACATTTTTGTGAGCTATGTAAATATCATCTCAAATAAAGACCTTTTAAGATCTACAATCGCTTATACGTTTGTAATACTTTTTTCCAATTGAAATACATAAGTAAATGCGTAAAATTGAGTACATTCATACAAATATCAAAATAAACTAAGCACATGACGGCAAATTTACATGTATGCAATAAATTGACTAACTCATAGGCAAAACTTAATGCACTACTGTTTTTTTTTTTTTTTTTTTTATACTAAACAGCGATACTATATACATATACGTATGTATGTAAGTTCCGGAAGGCATCAACGTTTGTTTACTTCTAATAAGGTAGAAAACTGACATTTACGCAGCTTTTAACTGCTTTGAGACTCCAAAATTTCCAATGCTATCGCTGAATACGAAACAAACACAGATATGTGGATACCCAGTGGCAAACTGTCATACGTTTTTTTTACACCTGAAATAAAAATAAAGCACTCACACTAAAATTTCCGAGTTGAACGATGTGACCAGTCAACTGACAAATAAAAATACATTCATTATTTTAATTTTGTAAAAAGTTTAAATGAAACTTGTTGAAATATTCAAACATGCATAAAAGTTAATTTTTTGTAGTGGCGCTTAAGGAACAGAGCGGCCAAAACAGGATTGGGGGCATTAAAATGTCGCTGGTAAATTATCGATAATATTTGTAATCTATAAGAAAGGATATTTGTTAGTATATTTTTAAACGACTTGTTTTTAAAACAAAATAGTTGTTAAACTCTCTCAATCAAAATTCTAAAAATCAAATTGTGTTGTTAAAATGCAAAGATATATCTGATATAGAGGTTTTACCAAAGCTTATTTTTTCTAATTAAGAAATGGGATATTTTTTCGCAAGCTCATGATTAAAAATGTTGAAGCAAATTAAGAAGGTTAGTTAAAAGTTCAAAAGGAGAATGATTTTAATAAATAAATAAATATATTGCAAGTTGTAAAGTACTAAATTTATATTAAATATATTGGGGATGAAAATTGGTCTTAATGCCTTTTAAACTAAATAAATATGTTTCCTCTATTTAATAATCAGATTGTCCAATTGTGAAGTGAATTGACCAAATTCCGGCCACATATGGCCAATAAAAGTAGATAAATACTGTCCATTCTATTATATCAAATTTGCACGTCTACCATCTATAATAGCCTATTTACATTAGTGAATTTAGAAGGAACGATGAGAAGGCGAAATGTTTACCGTCAATGTCTTTTTATTCAAGTGAATCAAAAACTTTTGGTAAGACATCCATCAAGCTAATTTTTCAAGTATTTTTTTAAATTTAATCATGTTAAATAACAACTAGCTTAACCGGCATATTTTTTTTATATTTTACCCAATTTCATTGATATTGTAAGCATTATCGACAATGCACCATTTTTATTCTTAACCGTTATAAATTTCTAATAAAATCCGCACAAATATCTATTGTATTTTTTTGTAATGAGGAAACTTGTATCGACACATCGCCACAACCACAAAAATAGGACTATTTTATTTTTTCACATTTATTTCAACTTTAAATCCCCTGGATTTAGTACTTGACGAACATTTATATTAATACGCGAATCATCAATATAATTTGAAAAAGGTTTCCAAAACTTTGGGTCGCCTACTTGTTGAAATAAATCCACATCCAATTCTTTGGATCCAATATTAACATCATTCACAGGTTCGTCTGTCAGCGTGGAACTCCAATTTATCTGAGTTTTGATAATACTTGGCACTGCGTGATAACACAAACGAGAATCTTCGGACATTACTAGAACGTCACCACTCTGGAGAAAGAGTGCGGTTGGTTGTTCTTCTAAGCTCGTTCCACCAATTAGAAATATTGCGGTCTGACCAAAACTGTGTGATAAACATACGAATTAGCTGGGAAAAGAGATGTCAATTATATATTGACATTACCTAAGCGAAAACAATGGGGCCGCTTTGTTTGGTTCAGAATGATCAGTATGACCCGACAGACTTGTACCAATTGGGTAGTAATTAACTATAGCAGCTTCCGCCTTAAAATCATGATAGCCTAAGGTAAGTGCAAACAATCGACACATCCTGCTAAGATCGTTGGGAAACGGTGACTGCATCAGCTCATCGTAGACCTTCGTGTCCCAATTGTGATGATATCCAAAGGTTGTCCAACGCATTCCTGCTTTTATCCGTTGAAATTCGGTCTTGTCGTTGGTGGACTCTTTGAGTGCCTTCCACCAGTCCGATCTTACGGAATCATTGAAGAGTCTTTCATTCAAGTTGACGTTACTTGGTGTCCGCGGATAATCGCGTAGACATCGGGCAATCCAATAACGGCGACCACGCTCTGTAAATGGGTTTCGTATAACTACAATGCCGGGATGATGGGTTAATCCATAACACCTCCAATCACTTGGTGACCTTATTCCTGGCATCATCTCAATATTTTGGTCATTCCAGTTACTCAAACGATGTACATACTGTGATAATAAATAGAGATTATCATTCAATTATTCAAATAAAAAGACAGTACTTATCAAACCACCGACTCGCATACTCAACAGGTCCCTTTGCTCTGGAATAGTACTCACAACATTAACATTCTGTGCAACGTCAATAGCATCAAAATTTATCACATTCGTTAAATCGGGACTAGTTTGTTTTGTTTTATACTGTTTAAAAGCTAACTTAAACATATTTTATTTTGTAAACAAATGATTTTTAGCCTCAACCATGAACAACACTAAAAGTGTGACCGCGATTGGGAAGATCTGAAATTCCATTTACGGTTAAATTTTTGGGGAACGGTTGGGATTATTAAAACACTCATTCAAAAATTTGAGTTTGATTTCGAAATTCGATTATTTTTAACACCCAACTACATTTAAGAACTATCAATACATCACAACACATTTAAAATGATTTAAAAATTATAAACATCTTGAATTGTTTTTTAAAAACATAATCAACATCGAAATCTGTTGTATGGTTATTTACTTTTTAAGTATTTTACTTTGACTTTGAACTATCAATTGATTTCTTATTTAATTTAAAAACCACTTGTAATGTTAAGTTAACAAATCAACAATTTTAAATTAACCACTGTTTTAAGAGTCTTTAAAAAGTTACTGTTATATTTACAAAATAAACAAAATTAAATGTTTATAAACGTAAGCTGAAAAAAAAAAAAAATGTATTTACACCTGTTAAAAAGAACGGTTTTAATTCGTAAAACCTTTTGTAATCATAAAAACTATATTTTAAAAATATAATTAAATCTCAACTACCAAAAATACTTACATATCATTTCAACAGGAATTAAAAAAAAAAAAAAAAAAGGAATAAGTGTAAACATAAACAGATAGTGGAACTGCTCTTAGGTAATCTAAATTTAACTCCAGATCCGTACAACGAAACTCGAAACGCCGCTTGGGGCACACATGTCATGACCTGGGGGAAGCTATTTATAGAGCCTCTGGCACTTCCCATTTGGCAGACAACAAAGCAGGATCTTAAGATCAGTTGGAATCAGACAATGGCCTCGTTCGGAGTTCGGGGAATGGGCCAGCCGCTGGGCATCCGGATCTGCTGCTGTCGCGTGTGCACCTGCATCAACTTCGGGTTTGTTCTGTCGCGGATCGGATTGCTAAAGCTAATGCAGCTGGGTCTGGCCATGCTCTGCGAGGGCCTGCTCATCCGCTACGGCGTGCCCTACGCCGAATCCATTGGTCAGGCGCTTACCAGCTTCCTGGCCACCACAGGTCACTGCTTCACCACCACCGGAATTCTGCTGCTGTGCTACGCGTTCTCTGATAAATCTTACAACCTCATCCGGCAGTCCTTGTTTGTGAGTCGTTTAAGTTCTGAAATTAATTTAATTTTTCTAAAAGAACACGAAATCTTTGTGTTAATTATGCTTTTTAAATAATTTTAAAAATACTTGGTGGTCTGCCACTATTTTCATTTAATGTACCAATTTTGCTATGCTTCTAGGAGACCTTGTTCAACGGACTCGCCAGTTGCATGTACTTTAGCTCTGCGAGTTACATGGGTTTCGCCTGCGTGGTGTGGCTGCATCCACAGTTTCTGGTACGACCCGGATTCTGGGCCTACCCGGCGATGACTGCGTGCTATGTGAGTGCGAATCAATGTTAAACATTCCAAACTTCAATCTTCAATCTGTATTCTTTAAAATTTCAGTACATGGGCTACGCGGCGGGTATTTTACATGCCCTGGATGCCTACTTGGCATTCCGGCATTTTAGAGGAGCTCGCTAAGCCCAGTCAAAACAAAAAACAATATCATAAGTAATATTTTGGATACATTTATACACGTAGGTTGTAGGTTTAAGGCACCTTTCCGATGGTCTCGAACATTCACAGTAATAGCGCTTAGTCGTATGTTTATAAATAATAACCTTTAAAATGGACTGGTTTGATTAGCACCAAAAGGAGTGGGAGATCCAGTGATTCAGTAACCCCCTCATGCCATCTTGTTGGCCTCCGCCTTGAACTTCCTACAAGGGTATAACAAATATTAAGAGATTTTTGCAGGCGATAGAGCTGAAACCCACTTGAGTTGCTTTAAAGCTTGACTAGTTTCGAAATCCGCCTTTAGAAGTCCGATGCGCACCCAACGCGGCCTTTCGTGGATAACCTTGTGGATGAGGAACTTCAGGCCCAGCAGCAAGTGCTCAAAGATCACAAAAGAGAGGTCCGGCACAGAGGGCAGCCAGTGAGAGAAGAAGCTCCTATAAGAAATGAGTGAGAATGGTATTATTTATTTATTCCAAAATGCCTGATACTTACTTGACGTTCGGCTGGAGGAAAAGCAGTCCGCAATTGCTGAGCAGGGACATGACAGAGAGCAGCTCAAAGGCCAGCTGCCAGGCGCCGATGTTCTTGGCCCGTCTCGCAAACGGACGCTTGAAGATGTTACACAGCTTCCACATGTCGATGTGCACGGCGAAGACATTGTTGAGCAAAGCTCCGATGGCGGCAAACGGGGCGACAGCAGCGAAGAGGACCACGTATCCAAACTGAATGCATACCTGCAGGTAGTCCTCGTACGTGGAATGGTATTCGTCCAAGCCGGACTCGTAGAAGGACTGCTCGTAGCGCGGCAGGTCGCTAATGGATCGCAGCTTCTCCTCGGCCACCTCGCGGTGACGGAACTCCACGTACTTCTGGCGCAGCACCGCCAGCAGCGGGATGCCAATCTCCTGGGCGATGCACAGCACCTGGAACACCAGCAACTGCATCATCAACTGGTACTTAAGCTGGCGCAAGTCCTGAAGCACGAACGCAATGTAGAATTGCGAGAAGAAGTTGTTGACGATCTCGAAGAGCATTAGCTTGTTGACTCGGTGGCGATCGTACTGCGACCGCGTGCGGTGGTTCTCCAGGTTGGTGAGGAATGTGGCCAGCTTCTCGTACGCCCACGAAAAGATCGCAATTAGCACGGACTGCACAATGACCGGCACGTACAGCAGCCAGGATTCTGGTCCGAAATCCGCCAGCACCTCGGCCTCGATCTGGAACTGGTAGAGTGCAAACCAGCCGGCGGCCACCACGCAACCTAGAACCACCGGATACGAGATGCAGTACATCTGCAGGTACGTGAAGCGCATCGGGTATTGAAGCGTCATCTTTCCGGTGATGGGATCCGGTTTCATCTGGCCCGTGTAGGCGGAACGCGGCTTGTCCAGGCTGCTCATCTCGATGGTGCCCCAACGGTAGGAGTAGCCGGCACACTTGCGTTTCCACAGCTCCAGGAAGATCTTCAAGTAATTAAATAATTAATAAAGTAATCAATGTATGTTAAAAATATAATTTTTATAATTATTATATAAGGAACTACAGAAAAATTGTGAAATGCGCACATCTGCTAGACTTAACATATATACATAGTTTTCTTTACCTAACCACTACATTTGTTTTTATTATCTAATTAAAAAGTTTCCTACTTAAGAGCACTAAAATTATGCTATATTTAGACTTTGCGAGACCAAAAAGATAAAATATTGATCAAATGTAAGACATTTGTTTTTATGTCCACAGATTAGGTACTTTGTCACCTTTGTGTTTTAACAAAACAAACTCACCGTGGTCCAGATCACATAGAAGCTGCAGACAAGCGAGATATTCAAGTCGAACAAGCATTGGAGTATCCCAAAAACAGAGGGAAAGATCAGAGCCTTGGTATAGAACTCGATGAAGCCGAAATAGAGACCTATGCTGGATCCGAAGTAGTTCCGAATGTCCTCAATGGGAAGCTTGGTGCGTTTAAGGTTCCAATTAAAGCGTTCCAGGTAGAGCTGAAATAAGTACCAAAAGCCTTTATAAACTTTAAACATGACCTTGAACCCAATTGGTTTCTTATTAAAACTCACGATATCGTGCAGCGGAAACATATCCTCGATGTAGCCCTTCTGCAGGTACGACTTAATGCCGTCCTGGATAACGTCCTTAATCAGCACAGGGATCTCGCAGTAACGCAGGATCTGATCCTTTCCCATGCCCGGCAGCAGGAAATCAGAGATGCAGCCGTTGTTAAACTTCTGCATGCTGTTTGTGGTGGTCATCTTCTCCAACTCGGCGGCATCTGCTAGGCGAAGCAAGGTATCCACGCTAGCCGACAGATACAAGTACTTCTCGGTTTTTCTAGGTAAAATTAAATTGGATTAGGTAACAAATTTAAACAACTTTTATAACTAGGTACTTTAAACATACTTTATACTACATAAACCATGTTAAATAAAATGTCAACTTCATTTTAGCCATGTTTTAAATTGAGATGAATAATTGGAATTTATTGTTTAAAATGGGTAAATTGCAATGCATACGATATTAATCAACAATGCTCTTTTCTTCATTTGAAATTCTAGGATTGCATTCTTCTAAATTTATGAACTTGTTTTTTCTTATTTGAATATTGTTTACACAGATGTTCCGTTTGTTGATTTCGGTTTGATTTACAGATATGTCCTAGATTAAAAGTGTTTTAGTTACAATGATGTATTGTAAACATTTATCTTTTTTTTGACTTGTTGCTTTCAATTTTTAAACTTCATATGGACCAAGAACTCCAAAAATGTATTTAAATTTTAGAATTGAGTTTAGAACCTTCTCTTACCCCACGATCTCCAGCGTGGTCTGTATGCCGAACTCCTGGATGATCTTCTCTACATCCTGGCAGTGTCGCAGCTTGGCCTTCTCCGTGAAAATGATGACGATGTGCGTCTGCGATGGGGAAAATATATATATTTTTGTTCAAAGACTGCCCTTGAAATGCGCCCAAATGATCGGCCCACTGACCTTGTCGAAGGGTTCCGCGTCTGGGCCCAGTCCCTCCGCACCGTCGCCAGAATCCAAGGTCCGCTGGCGCTGCAGGGCCTCCAATTTCAGGCTGCGCTGCCGGCGAAACAACTGGTTCTCAATGATGTTCCGCGTACGTGGTCCTGGACCTGCAAAGATCGCACATGGAATGCGATTTATAGGGTTATTATATTTTTTGTATTTTTAATATGTAGCGGTAGCAATTATGTAGGCACTCACTCTTGGCATCTTCGGACATCGTTTACGGGTGACGGCTGATGATGAGTGGCGTCGCTGAACTAATAACAAAATATAACAATGCCAGCGGCTCACATCCACATAGAATTTTCGAATCTCTCTTTTTCCCAGCATGAGTAAGTGGCGCTCCTCTCTCCTCCTCTTGCTCTCTCCTTCTCTCTCTCTCTCGCGTGCGTGTGTCTGTTAATTGCGCGTATTTTGGCCCGTGCCAATGCCAACATACACAATTTTTAATAATAATGCCAAAATATTGTGCGACTGTTTCACTATTTGCGGCGGTTCTTGCCGGTTCAAAGTGCTTGGTCCTCCTTGTTGTTGTTGTTGCGCGTGACGTCATTGTGGCCATGTTATCGAATTGGATTAGCCTCAAAAAACCATTAAAGTCATAATTGATTAAGTTTTATTTTGTTTAAATTAGCAACAATTTCCCCTTTCCCGCCATCCGCGTTGCAACAATCAATCATTTATCGATTGCCGCGTGCAACTCTGACAGAGATGCGCAGCTGTTGCACCTAGTGAACTGGGTAACAGTAACTGGTTAGCGTTTTAAACAGGTGTTTTAAGCGGTAACAGGTTATAATAGTACAGTGCACGCTCGAAAAGTAAACACTTAAAAGTGAAAACACTAGAAAGTAAACAAAATATTTGTTTTCTTCGTAAGATCAAGAAATATATGTTTTTTTCAGCAAACAACGTGAATTTATAAAAACAAAATCTGTGCTGTTTTTTGTTTAATGTATTAAGCTTGCAGTGTATTTCATAAATAAATATTTAAAAAAATGATTTGTTAGGTTATTGGTTGGAGGTTAGGTTTCTATTGGAGCTCTTTTTGATAATGATTGTCCCGTTATTTGACTTTTCTGGTCACAGCTGGTGACAGTACCTGGCAACGCCGTCCCGCACTAGGCCAACGGCGTTGCCACATGGGGCCAGAACAGCTGATTGCACCTTTTGCCGCCGCGCTCTCCCTGAAACGTTGTGATGCAATTTTGTTGTTTTCAGGCCTAAAAGTGAAAGTTTCCACTGATAAGCAGCCACAGATACCATCTGCGCCGAGCCATCCGCCCAGCTTTGGTCCACTGCAGCCCCTCCACTGTGTCAGTCAGGCCTTTGTGGGTATCAGAAGCACCAGAACTCGCACCCGCTCTGCATTCCAAAGGGCGGTCGCACATGGAGCGCAGGGCCGAAGCCGAGCCAGAAGCAAGAATAGATAGCGCCAGCCGATGAGCGGGCATCGCGAAGTGGGCGCCGAGGTCTAACCTCAAAGCACAAGCACAAATCGGATCGGCACAAAGTGATTTCCGTCTCCATTGCCCTTCGCTCCAGAATCCTCAAAGGATTAACCACAGCCCCAGGATGCAGCGACTCATGCCGGCGTCCTGGACCAGCGGCGGCAGCCTGCTGCCCTTCCGCGTCTCCACCACCACAAAGGTGAGAGGAGGAGCACTAGCTTTGGGGTCAAAAATAACAAATACATCTATTAGAAAATGTTAAAGATATATAGGGCAAGGTCTACGAATTTGATGAAACTACAGAATGTGGATGTCCCACTTAAGAAGAGTTTGTTCAAAGTCATCTTGTTAAGTTACGAATTGAATTTAAAACTTAAACAACCAAAAATATAAATAGATATTAAATGTTTAGAAAAACTAAACAATCTAGTAATATTAATTGGATTCAATATATTAGTTATTTTCATTCATTTAAAACTTCTTAAATTTTTGTCAAAAACAAATTTTTTGTATAAAGATTCCATTCTAGTTACTTACTCACCCTTATTACCCTTTTCCATTCATGAATCGTCGCCAGGTTGTGCTCTTCTCGCTGACTGCCGGCGTGGCCCTGATGAGCGTCCTCTCCCGCTTCCTGCGACGTCGCAAGCCGCCGCGTCCGCCTCGCCGAGCCAGAAAGTACACGGGCCGGAGGAACCGCAACAGCATGCGCAGTCCCAACGACCTCATCTCCATAGCCGGGTCAAAAGCCTCGGCTAGATCCGGTAGCCCCGTGGGCTCCACACTGGCCTACTCAGACCGCCTGTCGATGGCCTCAGGATCGATTGGAGTCGGATTGCTGGGAGGCCAGAATGCAGGCGCTGGCGGATCATCGGTGGTCACACAGTTGACTGCCCAGCAGCTGGGAATGATGGGCATGGAGGCGCTGGATACGGTTATCAATTTCTGGGAGGATGCCCTGGCGGCACACTATTCACCCGGCGGTCTGCCCGCCCTGCTGACCACCGCGGAGGACTCGGAGTTCTGCCGCGAGATTCAGAACTTGCTGGAGATGGCCTACACGCTGCAGGAGCAGAGCGAGCTGCTCTTCTTGGACCAGCGCTCGGTGCTGTTCCGCGAGGAGCATTCCATAGACGAGGCCGAGGAGGAGGCGGGCGAGACGGACGACGATCGTAGGTCGCGTAAATCGGGCAGTATCCTGAGTCGAGCTGGCTCCGATCCGAACTTCGATTCCGCAGAGAGCTTTGCCTCCGCCTTGGACCAGGTGGCTGATCTGCGTGAGTTCGACGGGTTCATCGAGACCTCGTACGAGGAGTATCCGCTGTTCCAGACCGCTCTCAAGCACCACGACGAGTACACGGTGCCGTGCCGCACCATTCGGGCGGAGCTGGTGCACTGCAGCACCGACACCGAGTACTTGGCCAAGCTGCACTGCGTCCGGCTGGCCTTTCAGTTCCTGTTCAAGGATCCGGCGGTGGGCCAGTGGATCTGCGACGCCGGCCGGCAGATCCTTACCGATCTGCTCTGTCTGGGCGACAAGGACACCAAGGAGTTCCTTGTGGGCTACGAAGACATGGTTAACTACCTGCACGACAGCAGCAACTGGCCGTGCATCCAAGTAGAACTGGAGCAGCGCAACGTCAAGGCCATGACTTTCTACGACATCTGTCTGGATTTTATCATCCTGGACTCGTTCAAGGACTTGGATGCTCCACCAGCTAGCGTTACGGCGGTGGTGCAGAACCGCTGGCTGTCGAACGGGTTTAAGGAGACGGTAAGTGAATCCTCAAATTGAAGAAATGCATATGTAAATTACCTGATCCCCTTTTGTGCGTCTCCAGGCTCTAACCACTGCCGTGTGGTCGGTGCTAAAGGCGAAGAAGCGGATGCTAAAGTTTCCCAACGGGTTCATGTCGCACTTCTACGTGATATCCGAGCAGATATCGCCGCTGATGGCCTGGGGCTTCTTTGGGCCCAACGAGAACCTGCGGGACATCTGCCATTACTTTCGGGAGCAGCTTCTCGCCTTTCTCGCTGACATCTTCAGCTTCCAGAAGAGCCGCTTCACCACGATCGAAGACTTCTCGCAGGACGTGCTGCAGCACATGCAGACGCGCGTGAACAACATTGGCGTAAAGTTTAGCCAGTAGTTGGACTTCACTTTTCTACCCATACTTCTTGGAATCCCTTTATTTTTACATCCCGTTTGGTTCGGTAGTTTCCCTAAGAAATGCTCCACAAGTTGACTAATTTTAAAGCCTCATGCATTCAATCACACGACACCAAACCACACCCACGCATCGTCATTGTATGATTAAGCTGCATTTAAGTCGCCAAAACATTTGTAAAATAAAACTGTTTACCGCCCGTTCCGAGCAAAAAATCCAGGTGCAATGCCTTCAATTGCATGGGAAAAGGGGGACTGCAAAAGTGACCGACACGTCGCATACCCTGTAACCTAATAAATTAGTGATATCACAGTAGAATTGCTAACATAACTACGCACAACAGAAGGTTCTTAAGGCAAGTTAAAGTTATTATTAATATAAATGTCGCTAATAACCCTTGATAGCAATTTGCATTTTTCTTTAAAGTTGTCTGAATACTGTAGAACGTATGTTCTTGGAAGAGTTTGTGAAACTTAGAAATTGAAAGCTTCAAATCCAAATGGTTTTTTTACCTTAAAAAGAAACGAATAACTTGTTTTCTCTAACATAAGTCTTAGAAATTAAATTAAAAACTACAAGTCATAAAAGATGGCCGCAATATAAATAACAAACATTGTTGAATTCATTTAAATGCCTTTTTACGAAACCAATGACCAATTGTTCCTTTGAGTGATCAATCCCAACTTTCAACTAACCAACTTTCCATTATAGATATGATTTTGTAAACTAATTCAGAATTAAGTGAAATATAGTGATCAGATTATGGTAAATGAATGTGAAATAACAAAAATTGTGTAGTTTTTCTGAATAAAATTCTTTCTGTTATATATTGATTAAGGGGTATAGGGTATCAGTTAACAGAGTTCGTAGAAACCAGAAAGAAAACACCTTTAGGGCCGGCAGTCTTTGGTGGAGTCACATTGAATCAAGATGTGCAAGAGCCTGGGCCTCGTTTGCGGTCTCCTGTCACTCGGAGCTTTAGTGAGTAACTTGACAGTACTATGTGTCTCTTGATTCGATATTTAATGCCCGCAGATGCTTTGCTTGGTGGCCCTGCACGTGCTCAACAATATCACCCACATCCAGTTGGACGACGCTGCCGTTCATGTGACCTCAAAGTTGGCCACCAAGGAATCCTATTTAACGCGCTGCTAAAACACCCTGATCGTGGACAACCTAGATGCAGTGCATCTCAGCTGGCTGGAGCTCCTCTATATGCGCTGGACAGTGGTGGTCACGCTGTTCTACTCCTTCCTCGTGATGCTTCTCATCCGGGCCAAGTACCTGAGCCACTTTGAGATCAACCTGACCACCTCCAACACGGTAGGAGAATTGGAACAAGTTCTGTACGGATTAATACAATCTTTTCTCATCTCAGATGGTGCTGATGGGCTCTGTGCTGTCGGTGGAGCTACTGGTGGCCACTAAGCTCCTCCACCAAAGTGAGCCCTTTATGGATATATGGTGCAACGACTTTATTGCCTTCCTCATATACTACATCGCCCTGACCACCGCAGTGGAGGTGATTTTCTTCCTGACCAACTCCTACCAAATCCACTGGCAGGAGCGAGATCTGCGTATGGAGCAGGGAATGCTAATCTGAGTGCTGGAAAAAACAAAAGGAGCAAACAAGCTCACCCTAAAAATAGGTGATTTTGTTGAACTCATTACCATTTGTTTTGTAATATCCAAAAGCTCTGAGTTCTTGGGATCTTCTGTTAAAAGACTTAAAAAAGATATTTTTTTGTCATTAGGCTTTAAAATTTTAAAACATATGTATGTAAACACATTACAATATTTTGTTCCAGATATCATTTCACAAAAGGGTATGTTCGAAAGTTCACACAACATTTTTTTGAACCCCCTTTAAAATTATGTATCGCAGCCTCATCAATAAAAATGCGCATAGGTTTTATGTAATTTGATTTTTATTCAAACAATTTGCTTTCATTTGGTTGGTTGGTTGGTTGGTTTGTTTGTTTGTTTTCTCATTTTTGTTTGTCGTATATTTGAGTGTTGACTGCAGTTCAGGAAAGGCATTTTAACGTTTACTTTTGCTTGTTTGTGTGTGAATTTGAAACGTAGGGCTAAAAGTTAAACTAAATATATCAAATGAGTTGTTATCGTCGTTTACGTGTGTGTGGCCTTTTGTTAAAAACGCATAACCACAGTTTTTCCACAAAACTTGAGAGGTTTGAACTCGGTAGTTTTGGGGGCTCAAAAGTAGGACGCCCCCCTTAACTGCCGGTTTCAAAAATCTTGCCTTTCAGAATAGTTCTCGTATTATACATTCATAAGTTATTGCTTGAAGTGTAAAGATGCGCCAAACAATTTGCAAATTCTCAAAATCAAAGTATACCTCTCTCTCGTCCTCACCACTACTCTCTTCTCCATATACATATTTATTTGTATATATATCCTTTGTTTAAAATCTAACTTATAGTTTTTTTTTGCTTGCAATTTATGTACTTACAACTAGTTTCAGGGATTAGGGGCACTATAAATCTTAGTGGGTATAAGTTAGCCAGTTAGTTGGTAATTGATTTATCATACGGTAGCTCTAATTATTCCGATTCTCGCCTTATTATAGACTTTTGTAGACTCTCCCTCCGAATTACCATGGATTGTGTGTGTGTGTGTGTGTGTGTGTGTGTGTGGGAGAGGTGACTCAACGTTTTGGTAAGGTAATTTCATCTTGCTTTTCGTATTGGATGCCGGACCTTTGAGGCCCGCCCTGGCTTGACTCGATCTCCGCTAGCGAATACTCCTTTCTGGGCTCTTAGAATCTAATAAATAAATGTTTCTTGGTTTTCTTTTTCATTGTTTTTTTTTTATAATTTTTTTTTCTGGTTGATTTAATGTTTATTCATCCATTTCTTCTCTGCTTAATGCAAAGCTAACTCGCCATCTATCAGTTATTTATTTATTATGTTGTATATAATTAATTGTTGGTATAATGCAGTCTTTACGGCAAAACAAAAACAGAATTATGCTATTTGATTTCTCAATTTGTTTTCTTAGTTATCATCGATAGTTGCATCATTATCATTATCATTTCAATTCATTGTTCTCGTTAAATACATAATAATCAAAAATATATCTGTATACTATATTAATATTTAGTTTTGCTTTTTTAAAGTTCATGAAACCAAATACACTTATTTAGGCCATTCGATCTGTCTGTTGTTGTTTTTGTTTTTGTTGTCGGTTGTTCTTGTTTAACAAAAGTGGTGAAAGTTCAAGGTTCAATCGAATCAGGAATTAATTGAAGCAATTTACATTCGTGTTAATGATTACATTGTAGTTAAATGGGCTTTTCTCGTTTCTCTTTTTTTTCGAAGGCAGTTAGACGTGAATTTCACGTTAAGAATAATCTCAACTTTACTCTATTGTGGGTTTCTTGCTTTCGTTTGTTTGTTTGTTTGTTTTGTGATTTGTTAACCACTATGTATTTACATTAGGATTACATTTAGGTTCTCTTTAGTTTAGGCTCCTTCCAAATTGTCTGTTATATTTCTTATAGACTTTTAGATTGCTATATGCATTTTGGCTTACAATTTAGTATTCCGTTTCTCAACTAACTTAGGGCTAAGGCTTAGTGGCTAGTTAATTTTGCAATTGTAACACGTTCGGCTTTACCTCGACCTATCCACATTCGCATACACAAAAAATACATTTCGGCTCCGATCCGTTTTTATTTCTTTATACCCTAAGCCCTATCTCTTTCCTTTTCGCGCTCTTCCGCTGTCTTCTAGTTATTTGTTCCCTAAAGGCATTTTCATTTCTGGTTTTTGCTTACACTATGCAAATCAAAATACAATTTCAAAAGATGTGTAAAGAAGTGTTTAAGAAAAACTTTGATGTTTTTCTCTTACTTATGTCTCCCTTTTTAGTTTTATTTTAGCTATTTTGATTATGCATAAGTTGAACGATATGAAAGTTGTTATATGTTGAGCACAAACAAAATGTGAAGTTGGAGAATGTGAAAATGAAGCACAATTCACATTTAGTTGGAAAACGTAAATTTTGAGTTTGTGGTTTTGTTTTTTTAACATGTATGTACAAGGTTTGGGTTCTGGTCTGGAAGTACTATTTCAATGATTGTACAATTGGCTATCGTATCCCTTTTTTTCTTCTATTTACTGGTGAAGGCACGCCAAAACATGTAGAGAGTTTTTTTAATGTTTAACGTGAGTATTGATTTTAAAAAATTGTATCTCCTCTTTTACAATTATATTATTGCTTATGATTCGTTTGTTGCTTTGTTTTTTGTTTGTGTACGTTTTGATGCCTTAATATTATGTATAGGTATACGTATGCTTGTGTTTATGTGTGAGTGTGTAAGTGAGTGTGTGTTTGTGTATGCGTATGTTTCGTTAAGTTTCAACTAAAATATGTTTTTACTTTCTCATTTTAACAACACAGGAACAAGTTTGTAAATCTACGCTTAAGTTACTTTCTCTTTCTGGTTTAATTTGTTTAAATTAATGCGAAATACAAAAAAAAAAACGTTGCTATATACGAATATATGTAATTTATATGTTATGCATGTATATATCTGATAATAGTTTTGGGGTTACGCATAAACTTATCGTATTAAGAATAAACACTTAGAAATTAATTTTGTTTTTTGCCTAGTCCTTCGTCGCTTGTCAACTGTCAATAGTTATCGTAGTTATCGTATTCGTCAACGTCATCGGTACAATCGTCTTGTTTGTAACAGGGACCGTAATTATACCAGCAGGCTATAACTTTTACGGTCCCTGTTTTTATTGTAATGCTACGTTGATAAATCTTTCTGTTTGCCTTCCTTCTGTCGTTGCAATGTATAAAGTATATAGGGCTCCATAAATTAAAACATAATTACTTGCTGTATTATTAATTTGTTGTTATTAGTTTACAAGTGACCAGATATAGGTGTTTGTGTGTGTGTGTATTTTATGATCATATTCAAATTTGTTTTTTTGCTTTGTTTGTTTTGCTCCACACGAAGCGCTTATAGCTTATATAAAACTTAGAGCGAAAACAAAAAAAAAATGGTGTAAAAATACATTGAATTTATCAGTTAATTAATTAATGCAATTATCCTAGATTTCTCTGGTCTCTTCTTCGTTTTTTTCATTGAGAATTTTGGTTTTGCTTGGGAAGAACTTGGTCTGAATTTGAGTTCAAACAAAAAAAAAATTAAACATACAATCCGTACTGCTTGGCTGTGAAGTGCTTCTTATGATAAGTCGTATGTGAAGTTTACAGTATTTATTTAGGCGGTGGTTCTGCTTACATAAATGATCTATTTAAACCAAAGGGCGAACAAAAAAAAGCTCGAAATAATCCTCAGCTGGCATACGTATTCATAACGCGTATATTTTCTGTCGGTTTTAGGGTAGACTTAATGTAACGGTGTATGGTAAGCTCTTGGGTTACCATCTGGATGTTGTTGAGGTGTCTGGGATCTTTCAAGTTCGAAATCATCTATATGCTATCTCTCTCTGCTAGTTTGTTGCTGGTGTGCTCGCTTAAGATACAAAGTTGTTTAAACGTAAACCTGAAAGGAAAAGTTGGACAGTTAGTTTATGGATAATTGAATTGCTAAACTAAATTGTACGCCACAAAAAAATGTATTAGCTCACCTTAAAAGTTAAATATTTGGCTCTTGTTTTTTTGTTTTGTTGTTGCTGCTGTTATGTTTCGAAAATGTGTGTTTTGCTTTGGATGAATTTATATGAGCTCCGAGGCAGAGGAACTGCCGGAACTCAGCGAATCCTTTTATTTTTGGGCTTTTTTTTTTTGTATGTTTTTTTCCGTCCTGTGTCCGTCTTTCCTCGAGTTCGTTTAAATGCAGCGAACACAAAAGTGATGAAAAATGGCTTTAAGATGATACAACAAATTTAGGGGGCAAAAGCTCTTCGGGCTTTCTGGGTTTGTTTTGTTTTGGATGGTGTGTTTTGGCATGTTCAGCGCGCGCTCAATACTGCAGGTCCATTTCGTCGTCATCTTCCTCCTCGATCAGGTCATCCACCTGGAAATCGCTGGGCGAGAAGCTCGTTTGGCGCAGCTTCTGCTGCTGCTGTTGCTGCCGCAGGAGGTGCTGCTGGTGCAGGTACCCGCTGGTGGGGCCAGTAGCTGTCGGGCGGGGGCTGCTGCTCGGCTGCTTGAGACTGACCATGTTTGTAGCTGGCAGCAGTTTGCCTCCACGCATACGGGCGTTGGCCAAGGCGGCTGTCTTAAGAGGATTGCGCAGGTGTGCCGCCTGTGAAGCAGCAGCAGCAGCAGCGGCGGCGGCGGCGGCTGACGAAGATGACGCAACAGTGGCGGAGGCGGAGGTGGAGGCGCCCGTGGCATTCATTGTGCCCGTAGTTCCGGGATCATTGTAGCGGGGGCGCTTATTCTGGAGCTTGGAGGCCCAGCATTCGGTGGCCCGGCGACGAGCGTTGGCACAGATGTTGTCCCCCGATGACGAGGCTTTAGCCGCTGCAGCGGAGGTCGAAGGGAAGGGTATGTGGCGGCGCTCCTCCTGCGTCTTCTGCTTGAGAATGTGGTAGTTCTCCAATTGATCCAGGCGCTCCATGCTGTCAAGATGGCTAGCCGCAATGCCAGCAGTTGCTGGTGTTTTCAAGTCCGCCGCTGGCTTCGAGTGCGCTGCCGTCGCGTTCACAAAGATATTGTCGTGGGCAGCCACCTTGTTCTCCGCCTCTAGTGAGCCCTGGTCGATGCCCTGCTGCTTCGCCTGCTTGTGGCGCAGGTGCTGCAGCTCCTCCGGCGAACGCTGCTTGCGGAACTCGAACACCAGCGGGTAAATGTGCTGGATAGCCGACTCCACGTGGCTCACACTGGCCGCTGAGGATATACAAAAAGGGGATAACTCAGTATACGTTTAAAGTATTTGACAAGAATTAAAACAATTGAATAAAACTGGCAATGTGCTAGACAAAGCACATTCTAAGGAACTTCATGAAACAAATATTCAAAACAAAACATAAAATACATACATAAACAAATTTTTAAAAGTAAAAAAAATTAAATAAAATATATACACTTATAAATTAAATTAAAACAGACTTGTACGCGAAATAGCTGACCACTTACCCGTGACGGTTACGCTACCGGTGGAGAAGATCTTTAGGGTGGCCTTGGGGTCGCGCATCTTGTAGGTCACTCCGGGATGCAGCTCCGGCTCGTAGCTGGCGTTCTCGCGATGACGCTCCGAAAAGTTGACGATCTTAATGGCCCACGGCATGCTGCACGTCCCCAGCACATTGACGATGCGGAAGTTCTGGAATCGGGTGGGAAACCCAAGTTTCCCCAGGACCCTGGCATAGCGACGAGCTGCCACCTTGGCCTGGGGGATGCGAAAGAAGAGATAGAGGTCATTAATCAGTAAACACAACACATAATAGTTTATAGTGAATCCATACCATTGACTCGGAGGTGGCACCAGTGCAGGTGATCCTTCCCGACGACCAAATCGAGGCCGTGGTGTACGGACGGCGTAGCTTCATTGTCACCATGCCATTCTCGCGTCGATACTCCACATTGGCGCCCTGCAGGGCGATGTCACGCAGCTTCAAATGGCAGCGCACGCTGAACGAGCACACCACATTGTTGATCACGATGTCCAGCTCGGGCTCCTCATCCGAACCGTTGTGCTCCGTGGTGACCAGCGCCAGCGGCTGATCCTGCGGCTGATCCAGCGACTGATCTGACTGACTGCTGCTGCTGACGGCCGATGGCTTGGCAATGGTCTGGACCTCCTCTTTCGGCCTAATCACAGTTTCCGGCTGCTGCACGTCCGGCTCAACGTCGTCCAGCGGCTCCGTTTTGGCAGTTAGCAAGCTATTTCCATTGGTGGCGGCTGGCACGGCACAACGATCGCTGGTGCTTGTGAGAAAGAAGCTTTTGCTGCCATTGGCCAGCACGATGGTGTCCCCGTTGCCAAGTTTCCTCTGCAGGCTGGGTCCTCCTGCCGTTTGCACCTTACTAAACTGCGAAAAGTAGCGCACAGTGCCAGCGGTGGATGCTGGGCCACCGGTGGTCCCAACTCCCGAGGACGCTTGCCGATTGGCCATGAATGTGGAGGAGGGCGTGAGGTAAACTCTGGGAGCATTGGCCAGCACCGCCGATGAGACGACGCCGCCGGTGGCCACACCCACTCCGGAACCGCTGGCCGCCTTTAGGCCGCCATTCAAGTTGGCCACCGGTATACTGACCATTTCGTTTTGCATCAGCGTGTTGGGTGTTGGGCGCAGCACCCACTCTGGAACTGCCTGACTAATGGTGGCTACCTGATTGTTTAATAGCTCCAGCGGTTTTTTTTTTTTTGTAACTCTCCACAGGCAATTGGTTGCCTTTTAGGGGAGAATATAATAGAGACGATAGATAAAAGTTATAAACCCTGCTGGGCAGTCTCTGTTGCTGCTTTCTGGGTTATTTCGCGGCTAGCTACGAGTTGGTTTGTTAAGGGAAAAGCAACTACTTGTTGGTCCCGTTCCACTTTCTTGAGTCCCCTGCCGATGACAGGCTGGATATTCTCCTTCGCGCTGTTGCTAGATTTAGAGGGGACGCGTTTTTGGATATATTTGCGCTTGCGTCCTTTTGAGTTCGATGATAGACTCTCACTGTCCTGATCTTTTTTAGGCGTATCCTCTTCAGAAGAGGACAGGAGAGATATGTCTGGATACTTCGTAATTAGAGGTATATGAATGGGCTGATCAATAGCGGGTTTAGAGGAGACGAGTTTACGTCCTTTTGAGTTCGATGATAGACTCTCACTGTCCTGATCTTTTTTAGGCGTATCCTCTTCAGAAGAGGACAGGAGAGATATGTCTGGATACTTCGTAATTAGAGGAATACGAATAGGCGGATCAATAGCGGGTTTAGAGGAGACGAGTTTGCGTCCTTTTGAGTTCGATGATAGACTCTCACTGTCCTGATCTTTTTTAGGCGTATCCTCTTCAGAAGAGGACTGTACTTTCTCTTTCTTCGTTTCTCCAGCAACAACACCTTTCTTCTCTTTTTCCGCGTCCTTCACTGCCGAAGACTCCTCTTTTTCTTTTAATGTTTCGTAGCAGTATCTTTAGGCAAATGGCGGATTAATTTTTTATATCGGAGTTTTTTTTTTTTTGGTATTGAGTTTTTCTAGTGTGTTTGTGTAAACGGTTTTTTTGTGTGTGAGTGGTGTCTACTGTATAGGGTTTATATTTATGGTATTTAGTCTTGAAGCCTACTTACAGATCCATCTCAACTTGCTTTCTCCCATTACTCCGTACAAATCTTATTTTTCCGTTTAAACTTAATACTAACTTGTTTTTGTTGTGGTTTTTTTTTTTTGTTGTATATAAGGCTTAAAGTGATTCTTGTTAAGTGTTATTTTTGTTTTGTTGGGTGTTAAGTCGAGTCTTCGGTTCTATTCTCCTTTTGTTTTTGTTCCTTGGTAGCAGTCTGAAAAGAAAGTCGAGAAAAAATAAGAGCCTGATTAAAAATCGAGAAAAATGTTTTTGCAAACAAGAAAACTTATATTTAAATTATCTAATTTAAATTTATTTATTTATTTATAAAATTAGATATTAACATATTTTTACGCTAAAAAAAACTTCTAATATATAGCCGAAATTAATTAAATTCAGTTTTGACACTTTTGTCGCCTGCCACTGTTAACTGGAGCGACGCTTAACAGAGAGTTTTAACAGACAACAAATTTTTTTTTTTTGGGATCGGTGAAGTGCGCTGACCTTAACATAGTTTTTTGCAGGCTGTAAAGATGGGAGTAAAGGAGGCGGTGCATAGAAAAACGGAAACTAGACAGCCGCAGAGAGGGAGGAATTTGTACATAGTTATCGTACATTACTTTTGGGTCAAGGACGCGCTCCCAAAAGTGGAACAATCTGCCAATTGAGGGCGCCGTCGCTGCTGCACCGAAAGCAACAACAAAACCAGCGGCAGCAGTGACGACTAACAACTAACAAAAACAACAACAATCATTGTCATATTTAAGCATCAACACCGATTGCAGCGAGGTTGCCATCTCGCTCGCACCCGCCGGCTGACAATTGCAACACTGTGCTATTTTCGGAGCAAAGTGCAAATGAAAAATTGTTATTGCTAATGCAAATTGCCATAAATTACAATAAAGAGCGGAAACACATACATATGCACATATGTATTGTACATATGTACGGCTGTTCATATGAATAATCTAAATGTACATATTTATGTAAGAGTACAAAATTACTAAGCATACAAATTCTTATTTCCACAAAACTCTTGCGACCCAATTTCCTGCAGGAAAATTTGACCGTTGCACTTCCATTAAAGAAAACCTCACAGTTAACACCCAACTGGGTGAACTTTACGGAGAGCGAACGAATTTATAAATGTTTCTGTTCTAAATGTTTTTACGCGGTTCTTGGTATACAAGTACGTAAGTTTATAACTATATATTATGTTCCACGCCCCTTTTATCCGCCTCTCACTTATGTACATATGCACATACACTTATGAACATAAATACATACAAATGTATTTATGCACACACCTAAAAGTGTATTTACTTGCTTATTGTAAATTTTATACGAAAAAAAACGGAGGGTAGATACGCTTGATGAATGAAATTAAATAAAACAAAACGAAATTATTGAAAGATGTGTGGGTGTGCGTGGGTGGTTTGGTTTCTTCTTTGGGTGACCCATTCATTTTCATGTATAATCAGTTTTTGTTTGCTTTTTTTTTCGCCCCAAAAGCAACTCAATAATACATACATAAAATAACTTTAAATCACAACTCAACAATTCATTAAAATGGCTTTAAATTTACTTACAGTCGAGGCAACTGTTGAGTGTGAATCTAAATCAAGTGGGCTCTACAATTTTGAGAAACAAAATAGATGTTTGCTAGTCGGGATTAAAAAAAACATTCTACACTCAGAATCATACAAAAAAGTAGATGTTAAAACTAACATTACTGAATGTTACATACCAAAGTGATGTTGTGGAAGAAATGAAAAATACCTATCAAATTCAAAACGTGCTTTCAGTGAAGACTTTATTTGTTTGCTAAATTAATCAAACTGGGTTCAGTTCGCGTACCTGCTCACCGTTATTTACTGTAAATAGTAATCAGCAAACGTAACGAAACAAAACAAAAAACAAAACGAAACGTCACTTGCACAAACACAATTGCTGCGTGCGCGCGTGCGTGCGTGTGTGTGCGCACTCACATGACGTCGACATTTGACAGTTTGTTTTGCTTTGTTTGACAGTTCGCTGGCTCTCCCAGTCCTGCTCTCTCTCTTCGGCGCTCTCACGACTATTTTTAACAGCTCGGCAACAGAGGCTACACAGCAACAACAACAACCACAACAACAACAACAAAAAAGCGTCACATTGCGGGTCAAAAATAGGAAACAATAAAAGCGAAAACAAATGCACAATAAATGCAAATGCCGCTCATCGCTAGAATTTCAATAACGAAAGAAAAATAGCAGAGACAGGCGGCACAGGGAATGCGAAACATGTACCAAAATATTTTATCGAAATCAAATTCAAACACCAACACACAGACACAAGCAGACAAACGCGCTAAAATAAGCAGCGATAAATGAAAAATTTAAATTTACGCAAAAAGTACCCCTAGATATACTCAAAACCAAGAAAAAAAAATGGTAAATTTCAGTTCATTAACCCAAAATGAAAATGAAAACGAGAACAACAGACAGAGAGTGCAATGTGTGACAAGGGAGAGGATGAGAGAGAGAGGGCAGCGCGCTAAGATAAAACAAAAGGCATTATACTAATAATAATAATAATAATAACCAACAAAAACAGTGAGCACACACAGCAAACAGAAACAATATAAAGTGAACTGCAAAATTCAGGTTCAAGGCCAAGTGACAATTCACAATTGACGGCCGTCATTTTGGGTTGTGTTTTTTCGGTGCTTCTCCTTCTGATTATCTATAATTTTTACAGTCACAATGCCAGCTAATTTGTTCTAAATACTAAATAAATAATATTGTTAATTTTAAAACTTATTTTTGAATTCGTTTTTACAAATATATTTGTTTTTATTATTATATATTTATTATGGTTTCTCAGTAAAATTTATAAAGAAAACTTATGTGGGTAAATTTTAACATGTTGTATGTACTATTTGTACATATAAATTCAATATATTTCAATATAAATTTGGTTATACTTAATTTGTTAAATATTAACTGATTGTTAAAATTTCATGCCTTCACGGTACCCATATTCACGTGATGGTATTATTTGAGCATGGAATTTAAAATCGATTAGAGCTTCTATGTCCATTTGGTTTTTATGGAACCCAGAAGTTCCCCATTTGTGCATTATCTACAACAAAAATGTTTAAACAGTCTCGAAATGATAACAAACACATTTTCCCACGATTCGTGAATTATATTCACACTAATTCACCACCTCATTTCCGCCCACAAATTTCGAGGCTCTCCAATTTCAGTGGAACCCGACTCATTCGAGAGCTGAGATTTGTTTTGTGGAAGGGTTTCGAAATATGAGCTACGTGCCTGACAAGAGGAATCATAAACTACGATAAAATATGCAAACGCGGGCACTCTCATACATAACGTACACACATACAGCTGTGTTCATCCAAATAGCAGTGCCGCATCTCACCCCCTTCCAACTCTCTTTTGAAACACTTCCAGTCTTCCAAATTGAACAAGCGATACCTTTTTGGAAAGCTCAGAGTATTAGAATTATAAAACCGAAAAAGTCCCGTTACATTGATAACTCTTCTTCTTCTTTTTCATTATTTTACAAAAATACCCATCAAAAGTGCTGTTCATTGAAATAGCAGTGTCGGGCGCCAGCTCATCAAATTTAGAAAAAACTTAACAAAATTAAAAAATAAGGACGCAATAATTAAGTTCGTTCTAATCAGCAACCGTATTGATAAACTTTGTTTTTGGAAGCTGCTTAAAATTTTTGTTAAAAATGGTAAAGAAAAGTACTACTCGGTGAAGAAGAAAAACCCTATGGTCAGCCTAAGAAATCATGGCAAAACGCAAAAGGAGATAGAAATTATAGCGGAATGCACTCCTATAGTGATAATCAATGCTAAAAAATATCAAAAGAATGCAGAGAATCTGGGTCGTAAGCGTAAATCGACAGTTTTGGATGATGGTCGCTTTGTGCGGTAGGGCAAGATGAAGCCGGTAAAATCGTCTAAAATTATAAAAATTGATTTTAATCTGTCGATTAGTGGTACGATAGTACGACTATGACCCATTAGTTACAATCTAATCCAAAAAAGTCCCAGGAAGGTCCCCCTCTTAAATCAGGAGATGGTCGTCGCATGGTTGACGTGTTTCAATATCCATGTTGACTGGCCTGGCGAATGGTGGCGAAAGTTATTGTGTTGAGATCAAAGCCAAATAGTTTTATTTAATGGCACAGGCTCCAGACAACAAGTTCGCCGTCCACCAAACACAGAATTAAACTTAAGATATACCAAAAAATCAAGTTAAGCATGGTAGTCGTTTCACAGGCCTTACAACATTTGGGCAACTTTTAACCGTGGACCTCGGAATTTTAAGGAGGTCTTCCTTTGGGACTTTTTGGAACTATTTTGTAACTAATGGGTCATAGTCGTACTATCGTACCACTAATCGACAGATTAAAATCAATTTTTATAATTTTAGACGATTTTACCGGCTTCATCTTGCCCTACCGCACAAAGCGACCATCATCCAAAACTGTCGATTTACGCTTACGACCCAGATTCTCTGCATTCTTTTGATATTTTTTAGCATTGATTATCACTATAGGAGTGCATTCCGCTATAATTTCTATCTCCTTTTGCGTTTTGCCATGATTTCTTAGGCTGACCATAGGGTTTTTCTTCTTCACCGAGTAGTACTTTTCTTTACCATTTTTAACAAAAATTTTAAGCAGCTTCCAAAAACAAAGTTTATCAATACGGTTGCTGATTAGAACGAACTTAATTATTGCGTCCTTATTTTTTAATTTTGTTAAGTTTTTTCTAAATTTGATGAGCTGGCGCCCGACACTGCTATTTCAATGAACAGCACTTTTGATGGGTATTTTTGTAAAATAATGAAAAAGAAGAAGAAGAGTTATCAATGTAACGGGACTTTTTCGGTTTTATAATTCCAATACTCTGAGCTTTCCAAAAAGGTATCGCTTGTTTAATTTGGAAGACTGGAAGTGTTTCAAAAGAGAGTTGGAAAGGGATGAGGTGCGGCACTGCTATTTGGATGAACACAGCTGTATGTACACCAGAATTCCCCACTTATTGTACGTATTTATTTATTTCCGTTCCACATTTGATGGGTGTATCAGTAAAAGAAACAAAAACAGGGAATGCGTTGTTTCTTTGTGTTTTTTTATTTTTTATTTTATAGCAGGCAATATAAAAATATGGTATTTTCTTTTGTTTTTAAGTACGTATTTAAATTTAATTTAAAATAATAAAGTCAAGTTTTAATACTGTTAGTTACTCGTGTAGATACACGTATGTATGTACATATGTATATAGAAAAATATTCTATTATAGTTGATTTTTGTGCACCATATTTATTATACGTTTAATTACTTCCAATTAAATAAAATTTTAATGTTGTTTGTATTAATGACGGTTAAATTTTCAAAGCTGCCGTTTTTAAAAACATTTTTCCTAAAAATACCGTTCTTTTCTGGATGTTCGATTGCAATCATGATAAAACGGGGTATTTCATTTGTGACCTGACAGCATATCATAAACACAATTCACAATTATCATCCGGCGGATATAACAAGTGCAGCACTCACACAAGTGACAGCGTACATCAACATGCGTGTGTGTGTTCGTGCCACTGCTCACGTTCGTTTTCATGCCCCAATGGAGAGCGAGGGCAAGGGGAACGGGGGGGCGGGGGGTACAGCGGGAGAAACGGACCCCCCTGAGGTGTGCCAGCACCTGTTTCGCTCGCTCTCCAGAAAATTCTCGAGAGCGGGAGGTGAATCACAATAGCAACAACGACAACAGCAGCTACAATCGCATTTCACCATCACTGCAAGCGACAGCTCACATCTTTACAGTTACACACTCATCGTGGTGCGTAATAACAGTGATGTAAATGTTTGCAGTGGATCTCCTCTAATGCAAACGAAAGGATGTCGCGCTTTATGTTAAATTTAGCCAACACGGCAAAATATCATCAACTATCAAAGTTTTATAATTTAAATATCAAAAATATTTAAAAATATTAAAACTTAAAAGCCCTGTTTTTCCTTATTAAAAACAGGGTCAACAACTACAGCAAAATTCATCATTTATTTTGTTCAAAGCTTGAAAAAGCCAATACAAAATTTGTAAATATCTGTTACAGTCACCCAAAATTCCTTGTTACAATGACTAAGCCAAAAATATAAAATTAGCACCAATCGACAGAAAAATTATTACCGTGCTCAAAAAATGGATAACCAAAAAAGGCAGGAGCAGTTTTTTTTTAAGGCGTACTTATGGACTTCGCCAATATAGTGTACATTCTGTATTTATTGATTTAATACAAAATTTAGTGCACACATTTTTATGACAACTTGCATGTAACAAAACGAAGTAAATCGAGAAGGGGGACGGAGAACCATGTGTCATTGGCAAACTTTCTAAATGTTATAAAAAAAAAAATAGGAAACTAAGGAAGCGAAAATAAAACCGGGACGCAATTGTTGAATGTCGACGTCAGTCAAGTGCAGATTTTTTCATAAAAAAAAGTCTGATAGGTCAATCTACCTACGTACAAAGTTCAACCTGTGAAGACTACGTATAAAGTATAACGGTACCCATTCTCATGTAAATAAACAAGCCACTTAAAGTGGATTTTAAGACAACGTTAAAATGTGATTCATTAAATATTTTTTTAATACTTGATGGCAGTCTTTAGAGTTAGTCACTGTCTGTTAAGTGATCTCATCAATAAGGTCACTGAAAATTCTGGAGATTTGTTTGTTTTAAAATAATGAAAAATAAACTAAAATATCAATATTAAGGGTATCGCTGATTTTTGTAAATATTTCTTTAAAACATTGGTCAAAGTTAGGAAAAGTTATATAGAGATTTTCTTATCAACTCCTCATATACATACATACATTTAACATATGTATGGACAAACATTTGGAAGTCTGACAAATCTGTAACAATTTTCGCACTGCTAATTTACCAGTCACGTTTTCCAATTACAGCATCTATTTTACCTGGCTTTTTTGGTGCACATGGTAACTGAATGAGCAACATGCAAGAAAAACCAGTTAGAGTCATGTATATTTAAGAGAGGGAACTATTTGGAGAAAGACGACCGGCTTGGGGCTTCGTCATCGTTAGCAATTCTTCGCGTTACTCAGAGAAGTTTTTGCACGTGTTGTCGTCAAGTGGTTAACAGTATCGATTAACCAGTTAACATCAGCGATTACCATTGCACTTGACCCTGTGGTCGCTGCTATCGATTGATCGTTTTACAACTCACCTCTTAAAAGTCCTTAATTAGTTGAATGGTTATTCTTAATGCGTTTCTTCTATTTTTGCTTTGCTTTGCTGTAGATGATGGAAATCTCGACCAGGAGAGCCTGTAAAGAAAAAGGAGGCGAACAACGTTTAGTGGGTGTGGCAGTAAAACGGAAACCAGAAAAAAAAAACGCTTTATAAAACAGCTGGTCAAAGACAAAGGAAAGAAGCCAGGGAGAAGAAAGAGGCAAGAAAGACAAATCTGCCCAGGTGTGCTAAAGATACAAAATAACATATTCATGTGTGTGTATTTACCTGCAACTGCAGTTGAAGTCAAAACACAATGCGTTTTAGTTTAAGCTGTGAAAGCTGCAGAGCTTGTTAAATCAACTTACAAACTATATGTTTTATAAAATTATAATTAATGTTGATGAACTGGATTTTATAATTGGGTTACAAAACCATGTTACAATAAAAACAAAGATCCATTAAAAACTAAAACAATGTACTGAGTTTTCTTTTAGTCACTTAAAATCCTTCGTTAAAAAATCAAAATATTTTTTTTAGCTTTAAAGCTAAACTAAAAAATGCAATTCTTAACGATTTGGTTCACTTTTTGCTTGAGAACCTGTATGCGTCCATGGTCTGTAGGTCTATTATTGCGAACGCTGCTGTTTCTGTATCTAAAAACCAGAGGGGAGCTACAATATGGGTGACAATTGCCTGGGACAGAGAAATAAGCACACATTCAGAGAGCGGAAATGCTGTGGTTACGAGAAATCAACGAGCTCTACAAAAATCCCATCAACACACGATAGAGAAACGAGCACCAATACGTACTTTCGTATGCTTAACTGCATGAATACATAATTTGTTCAGTGCACTCGACAATATATGACTCAATGTTTGTAGAAAATGATAAAAAGAAAATATGTACAAATGTATGTTTTACATACTATGGACATACTTGTGTATATTTCCTAGGAAGTACGTGCCAGTGTTGAGAAATCAACGAAATGCCCCACATTATAGAGGCCCCAAGCATTTCAAGAATATATGTATGCAAGAAAATAAGTAATAACAATAAATATCAAAGACAACCCCAAAATTTTGCGACCGTCTCGACCTCAAGTCAATGAACTGGTTGTATTTTGGCCGCCCCTCTCTCCTTTACCAACTTCTTTTGGAAAAAAAAGAAGATGCCGAAGAAGGCAAAGAAAAGGAACAAAAAAGCAAGTCGTTGACATGTCCTCCCCACAAAGAAAGGACCAAACTATAGGATGCAGACAGAGACAGCTGTCGATTTGTTATGATTAACCGTTATTTGATGGGTAAGACGGGGCGAAGAACTGTAGAATCGGGTAGGGAAAGAGAGTGCAAAGCTTCAAGGCTCCCAGACAAGGGCATTGTATTTATTTTTATTTTTTTGAGTTGAGGATCTGAAAAGTGGGATACACATACTAAAGATTATCTTTAATATCAGAAAACTAATAATAGGTACATATGTATGCATTTTTTAAGTTATCACATTTTAAAACCAACTTTAATACTTAAATCAAAAAAGTAGAGCATTTGTATACGTTTTCACAATTTATTTTAACAAAACGAAGGACATGATCAGGATAATGAAATCAATACACCACCCTCACACCACACAACCTCGCACAAAAGTTCAAGTAACCCAAGGGAAAGGTTCGGGTCGTTTGTTGAGGGATTTGTTGGGAGGGGGGAGGGATTACCGTCTGGCGAGACAGGATAAAAAGTCAGACGGAAATTAGCTTTTATCGTTGACCTTGGGTCTGCTCGTTGCGCATGGTATGAACCCCCAAGTCTGTACATGTAGGTGTATTTTGTGTCTACATTTATAAATGTTCGCTTTTGCGTTAAAGGTGGCATTGCCGTTGGCATAAACCATGTGCTAATTGATTACGTTTTTGCTTAAACTGCTAACTTGCTGTAACCACAATGTGTGTGTTCGAAAAAAAAACAATAACAATAACGAGCTCCTTGGCAATGAGTTTTTCCGTAAATCAGTGATATAGGGGTTTTATTAAACACCAATTTTTACTAAGTGCCAAATTCTTTTGTTTAAATTAAAACATTCACAGCAAAAAAGTCACTTACATGTAACCTTCTGTGATAATCAGCATATTTTTTAATACAAGTCCAACTATGGTATTTTAAATTTAATAAAAACAAAACAGCTTTTAGGAACTTATTAAAAATAGTTGTGTGTTATTTTGGTTGGTGCCTTGGTTATGAGAGCCTCCTTGTAATTTTGTTTTGCTTTGCTCCGTTTCATACATATACAACATTTTGCGTGCTAATCAATTAAAGCAATGAACTACATAAAGTTATAAGAGCGTGCGTCTTTTCACTTTATTATAGTTTTTCAATTCGCTGACGTCAGAAAATAACAAGGAATGAAAATGTAATTGTTTTGTCCATTTGGTGTGTACGCACTTTTCGCCGAAAAGGGGTCACACTGTATAAAAGGCATGACACACTTATTTCTCTCTGTGTCCGAGATTTCGGTTCTCTTTTGTGTTCTGCTTTGAAAGAAGACGCAACAAAGAAAGCGACCAAAGCGGAGGCGCAAAACATTAACAGTTATGCGAAGGAAAGTAAAAGTCGAAATCAATGAATTTGTATTGTTTGTTTTGGAATGTACGCGAAGTGTGTAAAAAAATCGTTGAGAAAAAATAAAAAGAGATAGGAAAAGCAAGGTGTTGTGTACAGTGAAACCCTATTTTGGGATAATTTTCATTTAAGGAAATGTAAATATTTCTCTAAATGTTTGGTTTCTAAATATTTTTCAATTGTTTTCTTCTTTTCATTAATTTCTGCTAATTCGAGCAAATCCGGAAATTGAAGCTTATGCATATTAAAAATGATTAAGTCTTCACTGTGTCTGCCATTTTGTTTTTAGCTTTTTGCTTTTTAAGCTTCGTTTTCACAGTTGACTGAAATCTCTCACAGCAGACATACGCCATCTCGCTCGCACGCCGCAAACAAGTTGGATTTACCGTTGCGTATTTTCTTCTTCTTAGTTTTTATTATGGGTTTTCTGCTGATTTTAATTGCCCACAAAAAAATAAGCAACACTATAACAACAGGTTGATAATGATGAGTAACGACAGAAGTGACAAAAAAAATGTTATACTCTCATGGTTACAGAGAGAGAGAAAGAGAAACAGGGAGGCGGAATGAGAATAAACGAAAAATTTCGAGCCAAAATAAACAAACGGTTTGAAATCAATTATCAGGCACAAAATTTGCTAGTGGCTTATCGCCTTATCACTTAAGCCCCCCTCCTCTATTTCCCTCTCTTTTTTTTTTTCTTCCTCACTCTTTTACTCTCTGGCGAACTACTACGAACAAAAAGGGGACAAATCAATGAAAAAGTGGAGCTTCTTTGCAGTGAGCTTCTACAATTTTATAAGTCTTTCCAAAAATTAGAAAAAATAGCCCAGCCCAAATGGTTTACAATACCTTTTTTAATTTTAAACATAATTTTAAAAAGTTTTTTTTTTTATGTTACGAATTCTTTGTTCAAATCAAGCGAAAAACAATAAAAATTATAAACAATTATTAAATAACCAATTTATTTCTTATTACTTTGCTGTATGTAATTACAAGATATTTAGTGTATAGACCATTTAACATTTGTTGCTTTTTATGCTACCACTGTTGTTCCTCTATATCGCTCTCTCACTTCCTCTCCCTAAGTATAACCTGTCATTTTACATGCTCCAGTTAAAAAAGAATATTTACATTTAAAGCAATCACCGCCAATTATTAACTGTTTATGGCCGTTTTCCAGGGGGGAGGAGGGGAACAAGAAATAAAAGCGAAGCACAAAACAAGCTCATTTAAATGACGTCACGTGGCTTGTTGGTTTAATGTAAAAATGTCAGGCACTTGAAACAATTTTTTTTACTTGTGCCGGCGCTTTTCCGACGACTGCCAGCGAACTGGGTCAATATCTTAATTAATTTTAATGGGCTTAATTTAAAGACAAAGGCAGCGAGCCCCAACAAAGTAGCATCAATCATTTGCGTACTGCAATCGAAGGAAGGGGGATGAAAAGGGGGAAAACCATTTTTTCTGCTCTACTTTTTAAAAATGCGACCTTAAGCTAATATTATTGTTCTATTTTAAACAAAAGTTTCTATAAATATTTATTTATCTGATGTAAGAGATTTAGGCAGAAATTAACAATTTTCCTAAAAACAACAATTGTTGTACTATAATTTTTAACCGCACTGTGGGTAAATGCAAAAGTGATGACAAATCTCTAAGTAGAGTGTTTATTTTTATGCATATGGGTATCGGAATCTCTGGATCGTCTCACATTCTTGAGATAATTCAATAAAAAGGGCGTGAAGTCAAAACAAGACTTAGTAATACTACAAACATACACATGCATAAATAAACCTTAATATGTGTGTATAGGAAAAGCAAGCGATAACAACAAAATGCGGGCATCTAATTTATGCAGAAAGAGTGCGGGAGAGAGAGAAAGATAGAGAGAGAGCGAGAAGAAGGCAGATCAAGCCGGAAGTAACGTTTCAACCATGGTGAAACTATACAAGGTGGTCTCGTCGCGAGAGCTGCCCTCTTTTGAGGACCTTATTTGTGCCAGTCGTTTGTCAAACGTTGTCGAAAGAGGTTGTGTAGCGCTTTTTTTTTTCGTTGTCTTCTTCTTGCTTGTACTTGCTTGTAGAAATACTATTTCTATCTCTTTCTAGCGCTTGTCTCTCTGAGAGCGGAGAGAGAGTGATAAAAAATAACGTCCTCGGCAGAGCTGACGAGACCACCTTGTATAGTTTCACCATGGTTTCAACGAAGAGTGTGTGCGTATGTACGTTAAGTAACAGATGCATTTTACAGTAACAGTAACAAGAGTGATCGTAGACAGGTAGGGCGAACAAAAGGGAGAGCGAGCGAGATGGAGAGAAAGCAACAGAACTGCAAACTGCGATTTATTTAGGGTTGCCGACTTGTGTTTGTGTGTGTGCTCATAATGCGCATGCATATGTATGTGTGCGAGTCTGACCTCGTTGGCAAACTAAAAAAAATAATAATAAAGAGCATGAAAAAGTGAGGAATATGGCAAAGCGAGCGAAGGCGGAAAAAGAAGCCGCACCTAAAAAAAATCTATTACATCACTTGGAAAATTGACACAAGCATTTGAAATTTACATACACAAAACGTGTAAATATGTGCGTGATACTGTTGAAACGGAAGCAATTTGAGCATGGAAAAACAGTCATATTGACCCTCTCAAAACAAGTAAAACCCAATAAATAAAGATAAGATTGTAAGGGGAAAAATTAATGGTAAAACCATAAATCTAAAACTTTGCGGGCTACAAACTTGCGTTTCTGCAAGTAAACGCTCGAATTTGAAGTTGTTATTATAAAAAATTATTTTAAAATCATAGAAAAAAAACCTAGAATTAACTACAGAAAATTTAGAATAAAGACTAAATGAATATAAAAACCACCCAATAAAAACTGTTAAGAACAATGTGTAAATATCTATAAATATATATAAAACGTTATTTTCTGATTCTACTGACTAAAAAATTTATAAATTTGCGAGTTTTAACCAGTTGAAAGACGAATTCCTTAACAAAAGTCTAATAAACCGATTACTCCAGATAGTATGGGAGGCATATTGAAAAAAAAAAATCGAGTAATAATCACTGGAAGCTCCAGTAAAATGAGAAAAAATACGAAATTGACTGAAAACAAAACGTCCAAAAGCAACATAAAATACAACCCAAACTGTGTGGCGACTACACTAGAATCTTCTTTTCGAAGAAAAATCGTTGGAAAATATTCCCGAGAGGTGCTGACGAGAGAGTGACTAAAAAGAGAGCCGCCGGCGACAAAGCGACAATTGAGCGTGCGGCGAATTTAAGTCGGTTATTTATTTAGCAGGGACGTCGGCGTCGGCAGCGCAGCGAAGTTCGTTGAAATTTTGAATGCGACAACGCTGTTCAGTCTGCCGCCAGCGCGGACCGAAGCAGTGGTATTTGTTGGAAAAAAATACTGGGCAGGTTCGAGACAGCCGCTGTTAAGTTCCCTAACAGAATGTTAACATTGAATGTTAGAAGGCAATTTTTGCTTTGCACACTCAAAAAGGACAAAGGATGATGACTAAGCGACATCTCTCTCTTGCTAAGGCAGCGAAAGGGGGGAAAAATCAACTAACGTTTTTTTTCCAGGCTTCCAAAAGAATATATCAACAAACGTTTTCAAATGCTTGTAAAATACCTTTACAATGATATATTTTTCAGCTTTAGCCAGGCCTGTGTGCGTTTTTTTTCGGATATTTTTACCACAAATTGCGGAATACACACGTACGCACACAAGGGCACAAATAACTAAAGAGCGATGAAGAAGCAGCCCCGCATGACGTCATCCCACCCACAAAACACTCGAAAAAATGCAGACTTTTTGTTTGGTTTTTTTTTTAGCAACTCTCTTTTTTGGTTATATGTTTATTGGTTGTTTTTTTTGTACGCACCGCTGAAAAGTTATATATGCATGTTAACAACAGCCCTCGTTACTGTTAAATGGTCACTCTCTCTCTCTCTGTCTCTGCCTCTCTATCTTTCTTTGTGGTTTCAATGAAAGTGAGCCACAAAGCTGCAAATCGGAATTCGTAATGATTTGATTGGAATTTAAAACGAGAATAATTTCACTCTCGCCGAAATAAAACAAAACATGTGATGTTGAATGGACCAAAAAAGGAAAAACAACAATATAAAGAATGAAATAAGAGGAAATGTATGCAAAACGAGTTATGAAATGATAGCGAGATAGAGAGCAAGAGGAAGTTGGCGAGAGAGAGCCAGGTTACATTACTTTTTGTACGATTTTATCTTAAAGTTAATTAGGCGTACAATAAATATACAAATTCTATAGATACCACAAAATACAACTAAAACGAAAATCGAAGGGGGTAAAGAAAGAAAAATCAAAAAAAATAAAAGAATGAAACGAAATACAAAAAAATCACCTTTTTTCAGTAGGTCGCGTCGTAATGTTCTCTCTCACGCGTTTAGGCTCTCTTTTGTAGCCTTGCTGCTGCTGCTGTCGCCACTCACTGTCGCCGCTGCTCTTTCTCGCTCTCTGTTGCTGCTGGCTGTCTCTTTCTTTCCCGTTGCCTCGCAGCGGAGCTCTGCTGCTGTCTCGCTTGCACTTGCGCTCCGCTGCTCTGCTGCCGCCGCTGAATTAATTTTTGCTGTTTAATTTGCTCCGCTCTCTGTTGATGATGGCTGTTCTTTCTTTTCTTTACGTTGCAAACGATTTTTAAGCACTTTTATTTCTCAACTAGAGTTATAGTTTTACGTTGATCTATTGGGTTTCGATTGATGACTCTGGTCTGACAGTTGGTGGGGGGAATTTGTATTATGAAGGGCAACCTACTAGATGACTACATTTTTGGAGCAAGCAAGACAAGACGACCCAAGGCGAATTGAGCGCGGCGAGAGCGAGACGCGGCGAAAACGGCACACACTGGCTGGCATTGGCAATGGCACCGCTTGTCGCCCGCCTTCAGTGTGTGAGTCGCGACAAACGCGAGCGAAACGGGCGGGCGCAACTAAAGTCGCGTACCGACACGCACGCACACCACCGCACTCGAGTCGTATACATATACGGGGAAGAGAGCGCATGCTCTCGCCACACACACGTTTTTCCGCTTTTGTGGCGCCGCGCGAGTTTTGTCGCAGCAGCAAACACGCAATAAAAGTTCAAAAACAGTTGAAGTATACCGCGACGCGAGTAAAAATCTTTCCTTCGACGTCGTCGCTGTTCGTTGTAGTAGTTGTTGTTGTTGCTGCTACTGCTGTTTTTCTTGTGTGTCTGCTCTTCCGCGAATTTCCGTGTGTTTATATATATATATATATATATATATATGTCAATGGCATGGCCAACAAAAAAAAAAAAATTAGGACAGGATAAACGCAAAAGTTAAGGAAACGTACTGTGTGCCAAATGTCTAGAGAACCCCCGCCCGTCCCTCTCTCCCCCCCTACATTTTTTTTTGTTTAAATTAATCTGCATATCATGGTGTGCGTTGCGGCGGCGGCGGCTGCATTTCATTTATTTGCTCGCTGAAAATCTTGCTTGCTCCAAAAAAGTGTGGGTTTCTTGTTCAATCGTATTGTTGTTTTAATATTGTTTAATATTTGTCAGAATTATCGAATTTGTACCAGAGGCAGAGAAGAATGTAGATGACCAAAAATAAATTCTGAGAGCACAAGTCTGAGCACACACGATACGTCTTCTTCGTTTGGCCGTTTCACTTTGAGCAGCGTGACCGTGGTGCCTCGTGCAAATATGCCGTCGCCTCGTCGCGAAATCTACCGAAACGCGTCTCGCGATATACCAAAAAAATACCAAGTGTCGATTGGACATCCCGGACCCAAACGGCGATGGGAAACTCTACTACACAGTGTTGATACAACAGCTTAATGGAGTTTAAAACTGATGCTTATTTTATTTTTTTTATGTAAATAATACATTATTATAAACAAAACAAAGTAAAAGTGCCTTTGGTTGAGGGAGACTAGGCAATCGTTCTCGAAAACTCAAACCATGCCCGTGCCTGTGTCGTTTTCTGTACATTGCTTTGCACGCTGTTAATAATGTCTTGTTGGTGGGATCTTTTTGTTTGCAATGTTTTTATAACAACAGCCATCTGTAACAAATCCTTTATAGTTTTATCGATTTTATACGCGAATTTGGTTAAATTTACATATATTCAATCCTCATTTTTTAGTGAACTTATTATATTTAAGAACATTTAGTTTGATAGTTTAATCTTTTTTATAACACTAAGTTAGAAATAAAGCGCCACAGTTTACTGGCAAATGTGCACAAACATTAATAAACTTTCAAAACAAAAACATGGGCAGTGTGACCCTGGCCGAAACCTTTGCCTGTGTAACATACTAAACCAAACGCTTAAAATACCATAAACAGCAAAGCCAAGACATGAACCAACAAAAGCGCACTAATTGTGCTGTAAGCGCGCGCTGTTAAATTTGCCTGACTGTCAAGGAAATTGCGGCCGAAAATGAATTTTACATCTTTATTTCTTATTTCTTTCGAATAAATTAAGCTGAAGTGAATAAATATTTAACAAAAAATTAAAATAAACTCTGCGTTTGTTTGGTTTTTCGTTTGCGGGTTTTCAGATTTCTATTTCGTCAGAGATGCTTGTTCTCGATTGACGATTACTGGGGCAAAAAAATACCCAAACTTTTCTACAGCTAAGAATATTTTAGCCTGATTTAATACATTTTTCAGGTATGAAAGTAAGTAAGGAGGTTGACACAAAATCTGATTAAAAAAAAATTTTAATAAAGCACATGTAAAATTTTCGCTGATATTTGTATCGGTTTAGATTTTACTTCCGCTAAAACAAAAACGATGGAAAGGTAACGCTATCATCAATTACCTGTAGCGGGCGCTTTTCAATAAATACATTCAGATGTTTGACAAATGTTAACCGCTTTTGTGCTAATTTGATCAAACTTACAAATAGTTTGTCTTAATAGATAAAAAAAATAATTCAAACCTAACATTTTAGATAATCGAAAAAAAATATTACGATAAAGTATTTATTTATGTTGAAAAATGTTGATATATTTTACACATAGATGGCGTGTGAGTCATTGTCTAGATGGCGTGTAAATAATCTCTACAGTTCAAGATTATTTAGGGCAAAAAACAATTCTCCGCCCGGCAACACTGATTTCTGGCGGTGGATAAAACGCGTCTATTTTTTTTATAACTTTGTAACATTTGTACCATTTTTAAAGGTAAGTGATAAGCGCCATCGTTGCAGTAAATTGTGCATTGTGTGCACTGTGCGGGCCGTAAGTGTGTTTTTTTTTTTTTTTTTTTTTGCGTTTTTTTTTTGGAGTAAGAAGGACAGGCTTTTGTTATAAAGTGTTCTAGCCGCAATTATCCCGAGCAGAGATCTCAACGGCCTTATTCTGGCTCCACATCCCCCCAACTCCAAATAACTTAATCTAACTCAATAATTTAACATTTAAGAAGGCCGCGAGCTCGCGTCACTTTTGTTGTTGTGCGTCTCATTTTTTTTTGTGTTTTGCGTCTTGCCTTTGTGCGTGTGCGTGTTAGTGTGAGAAGTGCAGTTATTATTATTTTCTTTTACTTGTTTTACTCTTTCTTATGCCCTTTTCCAGGCTGCCAGCCAGAAAGCGATGTCAATGGCCTACTTCGCAGTATATATCCCGCTCTCCAAAGCGGGATGCTTCCAGGGATCAGCCGCCCAGTGCGTGGGTTCGATAGCGGGAAACTCCTCCAAACTGAGAGCAGACGGTGATCCGGAGCATGCACGTAAGTGGGAGCGAGAGGAGGGTATGTGCGAATGCCGCATATGTACATATGAACATATGCATATGTGTTGCGTTCCAGTTATTTGCCGCTTGTTGCTGTTGTGCTTACCTGCAATGCAGGGGCGTGTATGTTCGTTGCTTGGCCAAAAGTTTTTAATTTTGAAAATTTTCTGTGGCGTTAAAATAATATGAACGCTAGGGATAAGTCCTCAAGTGATCTGTTAGGATGTTAAAAGATTTCCAGGGTATTTTAAAGTTCGGGATCCCGTTTCTTTTATATTTGGCGCCATGACTAACTGTCCATGAAGAAATGTACGTACATTTGTGTGAGTAAAAAACTTCTGAGAACTAAAAAAACAAAAAACAAAAAAATGGAGCTTGAGCGGCAGCTGTCTCGCTTGCAAAGTCGATTTCCTTGTCTGGAAGCGGTCTTTCGATTTAATTATAAACAAATGGTGAACAATTGCAATTACCTGCTTAATTAGATGCAACTGTCCCGCTCTCGCTTATTCTCTCTCTATCTCTCTCTCTCTTTCTACAAATTAATCCAATTAAATGCGATTCGATACACGATTGGGGGCGAGTTCATTCCCCTTCCATTCCATTTCAACTCCCATATCAGGCAATGCCCAAATGGAAATGGATGCATTACTGGAACCTTGACCTGTTAGCGCTCTTTCCATCTCTTTTGCTCCCTATCTTCATCTCGTTCCTCCTTCCAGCAAACATACAGCTGAGGTCAAAATAATAGAAGAGCACAAAAATATACGTAATTTTTTCTAGAAATATTTCCAAATTTATGAATAAATAAAAACAATTTGAGCGCATCATAGATTGTGGGTATTTTTTAGAAACGTGGATCTTTAAGTGTTTACAATTAACATTTTGTTACGCTTATGTCAATTGAAAAATATGACGTATAAATATTCCAAAAATTAATGATTCGTATCAAAACTATACGACTCCCTGAAATTTTTGACACAATCCTTATAATCAAAAAGACTTTTAAAAGAAATTCACATTGTACAGCCACTACTCCCCAAAGTGCCTCATATTTAAATGTTATTTTTAATTTGAGCTGCAGAACAAGTACCAAAAAAAAAAAGTGCGTGTGCTAGTAGTTTCCCGGGATCTAATATTTATAAACATATCCCCAGCTTTGCCGGCTTGTGTTCTTGTGGGTTGTGTCTGTCCCGGTTTCCCTGTCCCTGTCCCAGTCCCTATCCCAGTCCCTTGTCCCTGTCCCTGCCACTTGGCTTAAGTCAATAGTCGTTGCCCAGATGATGAAAAACAAAAGCAAAAAGAAAAATAGAAGCAAAAATCGGTATTGGGAATTAAGCCGACCTATAGAACACCCTCAAAAAATTGTTTTAACATTACATAGCAAAAACAAGGCAAAAATCCTAAGGAAAAAAAAATTAAAAATGAACATATGAATGAATGAACAAATGAAATACAAATTAAAGGTATTTAAAGTGAACTTAAAAGTACTTAACTAATTAAAGAAATGTACCAACAAGCACCCATCTTCACTATAACGTACCCAAAAGTACTCAATATGTTTTTATTGAACTGATAACTACTTAAACGATAGGATCCCCTTGTATTGTGAAGAAATAAATTAATAAAAACTTATCTATCTATAATTCAAAAAGTTTAAGAACTTTAAGTACCGCAATTAGTGTCAAATTAATATAATAGAAAAAGCTTTATTATTCCACATGCCGTACGTACAATGCTTTATGTTTAGTTTTTATCAAATTTTCGATAAGAAAAACTTATACCCCCAAGGCTGTTTGGTTTCTCTCACTAGTTTTATTTCTGTTTTTTGTTTTGCTCTGACAAGAGTGGAAAGTAAATTTAATTATGGATTACCCGCTAATTTCGAGAGGTAATGTTAAGAAAAAATTTATGAACACAACAGCTGCGATCTAAATTTATTTTATTTTTTCATGAAGCCGCTTGACCTTATGTATCTTGAAAATAATTTAAAAATAATTTAACTGAATTAAATATTTCAGTTATTTTTGTCGGGTTTTAGTTGTTATCAGAAATAATAATTCAAACATTAAAACGTTATTTAATAATTTAAAAATAATAACTTGAACAATAAATCGAAATTGTTTTGAAATTGATGATACTCCGAGTGAGGGCCTCGGAAAATTTAGCAGGCGTTGTGCCAACAACTGCGTCACACGCATGTACCCCCACCCCTTGCCCACCGACCAACACTTACCACCCCCTGGCCATTCAACGCCCCCTCGTATTTGTTTTGATTTTGTTTTGCTCAACACATTCCTCGGCTAGTCACTCGCTATTCGCCTAGCCATTCACCAGTCGCCATCCGATGGCGTGACCAAGCCAGTTCATTTATTAATGGTTTATCCCTCGATGCTCACACATCATCGTTTTTACCACGGAGCAGCCGAGTCGCCACTGTGGCTGATCTTCACAGAAAAATCCAAGGCGCTGGACGTCCTTAAACAGTACAAGGAGGCCTGCCTGCGCGAGTTTCCCAACCGGGAGCAGGCCGAGAGCTACGTCCAGTTTGGGTTCGAGAGCATCAAGGCGCTCAACAGATTCGGCAAGGCCAAGCCAGCCAGCAGTGAGTAGTACCTTATAATCATGGTAGTGATCACAAACTTAACTTTACTTTATGTTTCGCAGAGCCCATTCCGCTAAGCGGCGGAAGTTACAAGAGCTCATCGGGCGGCTCCACCGACAGTTCGTACTCGTCCTCGCCAACGGGCAGCGGGGGCACTGGTTTCAGCATACCCATAGGAATCGTCAGTGGTAGCAATCATTCCTCCATGTCCAGCCTTCTGCTCAGCAGCTCGCCCACCTCCTCGCCGAGCAGTCTCACCAGCAGCAGCAGCCTGTCCGCCGGCGGCAGCTGCACAAACATTTCCAACGGTCGTTATCAGCAGCAGCAGCAGCAGGATCCGTCCGGCGGCAGCGAAGAGCGACCCCCGTTCCGGGCACCCACAAAGCAGGAGCTAGTGGAGTTCCGCAAAGAGATCGAGGCCGGCAACGTTGAGCGGGTCAAGCGGATTGTCTGGGAAAATCCCCGCTTTCTGATCAGCAGCGGGGATACACCGACTAGCTTAAAGGAGGGATGTCGGTATAACGCTATGCACATCTGCGCCCAAGTAAATCAGGCCAAGATCGCAGACCTGCTACTCAAGATCCTTGCCGACCGGGAGTTTGCGCAGCTGTATGCGGGGAAGAAGAGCAGCGAGCAGATGTGCGCCAGGCTGAATTATAATCTGCTGGACTATTACTTAAATATGCCCGACAAGGCCCGAGGTGAGACGCCCCTCCACTTTGCCTCGAAGAACGGCAATGTGGCGGTGGCCGAGGTGCTTATTGGCCATCGCCAGTGCCAGTTGTCGTTGAAGAACCGCGAGGGCAAGGAACCCAAGGATATCATCTGCCTTCGTAATGCGCAAGCCACGCCTACTACCATCAAAAAGCTGGAGCTTATCCTTAGCAGCCCCTTCTTTGTGCCCGTAATGAGAGCTGCTGCAAATGAAGTGCCCCCGCAAGTGGGTAAGCCATTCACGCCCAACGAGCCGCCGGTAAGTAACTATTTTATATATCCAATTGGAAAATTTGTTATTTTGCAAGTATTTGAGTACAATTTGGTACATATTATTAAAAAGTGTTTCTGTCTTTTAATTATTTAAATTGTGGTGAGAAAAATTAAAAATCAATTTATTATTCAATTAAATATGAGTTGCCTTAAATTTATCTTCTGTCTTGAGAAGCTTGTAAGCCTATGGCCAGAAATTGAGCTTCAGGCTCGAGAATTATGCTTGCAATTGAAGAATGTGAAAAGTAATAAATTTTTCTGAAAATGTTTATATTTAAACAAACATATGTGAATGCTTCTTATTTATTTAAGAACTCTTAACACTGAGATAATGTGGAAATAATCATGCACCATTAATTGGACATTTTTGAATCTGTATTTTGCAGAATCTTGAACACAAGACCCAAGAGTGCGAGGGCCTCAGCGTAGACCTATCGATAAGCGCTCTCGCAGGACCCATGCCTCACGACATGGCCATGAACTTCTATCGCCGCTGGAAGACCCCGCCGCGCATAGGCAGCAACGTGAAGTCGCCACTGGCCAACTCGCCATTGGCCAACTCGCCATTCAGTTCGCCGGTGAAGTCGATCTTCAATCGCAGCGTAAACGGGAGTCCAGACCATTTGGGGCGCAGACAGCTGTTTAGCCCACTGGCGGCGGTCACCAGCTCACCAAAGCCAGCTTCAAACCTGCCAAATGGCATAGATTGTGAAACTAACAACAATTACAAGCGATGTCACTCCATGGAGCTGCCGGAGACACCCGTGCGTCAAACGAAACCTGACCTATTTATGGCGTATCGCAACAACTGCTCCATGTCGCTTTCATTTGCCGATGACACAAGAATCGAAGATTCGAGCCTGTATATGAGCCAGAGTTGCAGCTTGAACATGTCTGTTTCTACGCTGAACGACAGCTACCGGGAGCGCCACGTCAAGAACTCGGACATCGAGAAGGGACTGGAGGTAGTGGGCCGTGAGTTGGCGCACCTGGAGGAGGTGGAGTGGCGCGAGTATTGGGATTTTCTCGGCACCTACATCGACATACGCACGACTGATGGGCTGGCACGTTTCGAGGAATATCTGCTGGAGAAGGCCGAACAGCACGAGAAGCAAGAGCACGTCTGGGATTTTGCCCAATTGCAGCAAAGCCTCGATCTGGTAGCCGGCAATCATCATCGGACATCGACTGGAGCAGCAGCTGCTGCCTCACCTGCTGGAGCTATGACCCCGTACACCTGCGTGGAGAAGTCGCTGCAGGTTTTTGCCAAGCGCATCACCAAAACGCTTATCAAGAAGATCGGCAGCATGGTGTCCATCAACGACACACTGCTGTGCGAGTTCAATAGACTGAAAACGCTGATTGTCAGCTTTAAGGTGGGCAGAAAATATATACAAATTATTTTCAAATAGTAGCAGTAACTCAGTAGGAAAATGACTCAAATTTTGTACACCTTTCAGGGCGATGCCCGCTTCATTAGCGTCGACTTCAGCAAGGTGCATTCCCGCATCGCCCACCTGGTGGCCAGTTACGTGACCCACTCGCAGGAGGTCAGTGAGGCGATTCGCCTGCAGCTGCACCAGATACTGCGCTCGCTGCGCAAGCTGTTGTCCGAGGAACGCGGCAGGGAGCAACATCTGAGCTGTGTGTGCGGCAGCCTGCTGCTGATGCTTGAGCTGGCATCGACCAATGCCGTCAATCTGCCGGACACGCTGAAGACCGAGGAGCTGTGCACCGCCGCCTGGGAGACGGAGCAGAGCTGCACCTCCCTGTGGGACGCCAATCTCAGCCGAAACACCAGTCGGCGCAAGCGCACCGAGTCTCTAAGCACTGCCGCCCAGGCCCAATCACAGGTACAGCTGCCAGATGCAAGACCTGGAGCATCCAACATCACAGCAGCCCCCGCTCTGCGCGCCTCGCTGCGTCTTGGATCGATATCAGATCTCCAAGGATCTCCAAGGGTGGACGACGAGGACAGCGAGGAGGAAGCCTGCTTTTACGGCTGTAGTGATAGGGCATATTCGGAAAGCAGCAGCGAAAACGATTTCTGTACTCCGACAGGGAGCCCCATTCCTAGCCCATCCGTTAAGATAGAATCGCTCTTTAAACTCTTCATTTTCGGCAAAGAGCCAACTAAGCGCGACATTCAGGTTTTGAATGCCATCTATAATGTGGAAGTGGACAAACAGACATATCCACATGTCTACGCCTGGAAGACTGCCATGGAGAACTACTCCCCTGCTGAAATGGATATATTCCCATCGCCAAAGAATGTGCCGGAGCATCGTTATTGGAGTTCTAGTATTCCGGCCAGCACAAATGGCGAGACAGCTCACGCCAGCCGCTGTTACGAGTCGCAAGCGGCTTCTTTACACGCCCAAGCTTGATTTCGTGGCTGGAGTAAGACGTGGATCCGGACCAGTGGCTGTGGTACCGCCATCGCCTCCATCGTTTTCCAAAATTGCAGACAGCACAAACGGCGAGACGACTGTTGAGGCGGCGGCGGCGGCCCCCGTACCGTCATTTAAAACACCGCTGAACAAGATGCGTGGGTTGTTCAGCAGATATCGCGATCCACAACAGGGAATGGACAGCCCTTTAAGCACCCCCTAAACAGCCCTGTAAATCTTGTGAAATGAAAATATTGTGAAATAAAAATATTGTGAAATAAAAATATTGTGTAAAGAAAATAAAATGAAATAAAACCTTTTGCTACTAATTTTGAATTAAAATAGTGTGTTTTGCTTTAAAAGGAACTCTTAACAACATACTGAACATTTTCATAGGAGTATTGTACTTAAAAGGGGATAGAAATTTCTCAGAAATACTTAATATTGAGCAGATTTCTTATTGAAGTATTTTACAAGGTGCGAAACTTTGCATGAAATGAAATTATATCATAAAAAATTAAATAATGTATTGATACATTTTTGTGTTTTTGTTAGACATGAAGTGAAATAAAAAATTAACCGTTTATTCCGTTCATAAAACCGATGCACCCATTGTAAGACATTTTTAATAATTTATTTAGACATTTCTTAATAGAGTTTTTTTTTAAATCACACATAAAATGGTTGTTCAATTGGAATAAATACTCTTTAATTGTAGTACAAAAATAAGTAGCATGTACTTTTTTTATGTCGTTAGCAAACAGGTGAAATTGGAAATAGCTAATTTTTTATTTTATTTGAAGCTTTCTGATTAGTTTTATACTATGTATGAGCATAAAATAAGAAGTAAAATGTATACAGTGCTCTCTCGAAACAGTGAAACTGTGAAATTAAGTGCATACAATATTTTTGCCCTAACAGTACATATTCATTTCCTCCTAACAAAAGTCAATTGTCTTCCATTTTTTTTTAAATATAATTAAATGTTGTAAATAATTTTTTTGTTTATGTTGTTCGTTTAGTTTAATAACAGTTCGAAGTTTATATACTATTCCTCCTTCAAAGGGTATGGAAAACGTTTTAAACATGCAACAGAGCAAATGCGTCAATAAATGCAACGACAACAAATAGTTTATTGTGTCAATGCTGGCCAAAAGGCGGTGTAAAAATAAACCAAAATGGAGGTCCCAAGTGGCCAAAACAAATGCAGCAAGTTCGAATTGACACACATTGCAGCTCATTATGCCAGTTGCCATTAAAAGTGAAAGAGAAACCTGCCCAAGGACCCGCAGGACGCTCCTTTTTGCCCCAAAAAAAGCACTGAGAAAAAAATCCTTGCCACATACCTTGCACTTCAATCATTTGCCACTCGCATCGCCAATCAACAAGCTCGAAAGTCGAAGCTTGCGGCTCCCTTTTCCTTTGTATTTATTTTTCTCTATTTTTTTTTTATTTTTTGTTAGTTTCCTGCCAAGCCAAGGAAACCTTATTGGCCAAAAGCAAATTGGGGTCAGCGCAAGAAGGTCGCGATAACAGCGCAAATAATTGGTAATGGCAGTGCCACCAGAAGCCAGCCAAATTGCATCGAACGTTCAGGTTCTGAGTCAGGTTTTGGTTTGTGTTTTGGGCTTGTATGCAAGTCTGCAAGTCTGCAAGTCGGCAAGTGATTCTGATTCTGACTCTGAATCGAGCTGATGCAACGAGTATTTATTATATTTATATTTATGTTCATTTTGGGCATCAGCTGGGGCCTTTTCGCAAGCAACGTTTAATTGTGGAGAAAACAGCATTGGAGTAGCATAGAATATTGCTCAAATGGGCAAGTGAAAGAGCGCTTTTGTTCGGGGTATTAAGACATTTGTATTGTTTTGTATTACCAATTATAATCTTAATACCAAATTGATCAAATTAAACAATTTTAATATGTTTTATTGGTGCTATAATATGATGTTTACATATTGGTAATATTGAACAAGTTTCAAAATATCAAGTTGTAATATCAACTATTGTCTAAAATGTCTTTTTGATTCTTTCGGGCATTTCTTAAGTTAATGATACCAATGCATTCCATTTTAAAGTAATATAAAACATCATCAAAATCATCTTCATATTTTTTGCCGTGTGCTTAAATGTCTACTTATAATCATTTGAAAATTGTCGATTGGCTAAATTAATTCGTGTGTTATGGAACGACTGCATTTAATGAATTAACCCATTTCATTAACACTAAAATAAGATTTTGCTAAAAGCATTGGAACTTTTCTTGTGAAAGTAGTATATTCTTGTGGTGTAATTGTTGTGAATTCTGGTTTTGAATTGATATAACTGCGCTATATATTCTATATAGATATGTTAAATTAGAACACTCTCTCCCTTTCGAACGCAAACAGGTGCGCCAATTTAAGGCCACCGCAAATTTCGTGGCAAGCACTTGATAATATTTTCACCTCACACTTTTCCCTCAACTTTTCCTTTCCTAACTTTTTGAACTTTTCTTCCTCTGCACAGTGGAACTTTTCAGTCAGTTGTTGTTGTTGTTGGTGTGATTGTTGTTTTGTGGTGTTGGTGTTGGTGATGGTGTTACTGCTGCCATTCGCAACTAATTTACGACTGCCCGTCGCTTCGCTGGAAGACTCTCCAAAGACTGCGGCAATTGTCGGGCCCTGCAGCAACCCCTGTCCTCTGTCCCCAGATCCCTGACCCCTGACCCCCTTTAACCCCCCCTCCCCCCCTTAACAGCCACTCTTAACACCCTGCACCGCAAAGTTAAATGAATGTGCTGCTGGCCAGCGAAATATGCTACAAGTAAACCATGAAAATAAATGCCCAAAAATGCAACTAGAAATTATAGTATATATACATACATATATATAGAGAGGCAGCGAATGGCGAGTAGGCGTAACTCGCATTAAGTGTCCCCAATAGAGCTTGCTTCTACTACCAAAAAAAAAAAGAATACAAACAAAATAAAATTAAACAACAACTGGGGAACCTGACCAAAAACGACGATAAAATGTCGGCCGATGACCTCAAAGTACACAATCGAATTCGATGTGGGAGGAAGGGGCAAAGGGGAGGGCAAAGGCCACCAAGGTGCCATTAGAACTTGAGCCGCACCATCATCATCATCATCATCGTCATGTTGTTGTAGATGATGCAGCAAAACTAATAAAATTAAATTATTATGTAAAATGCAAATAAAATAATATGCAAATCGAATTTTGACCATCCTTACAGCCCCCTCCCCCCCACTCCACCATTTTGCAAACAGGGAGCCATGGAGCCATGAGTAATCACAGACGCAAAGCCAAAAACAAGGCAAATAAACACATAAATAAATCAAAAATGGACTACGACAAATCTCGGTTGGCCCCAAAAACAGACGGAGACAGAGGAGCAGCGAGAGCATTAAAATATGGCCAATAATAACCGAAATATCCATGTGATATATCCTAGCCTCCACCCGCCGCAAAAATACCAACCCATCCCCCGAACATAATGCTGGACTCAAATTGGTAATACGAGGAGAGGTCGATGGGGAGGCGGTGGAAGAACCATTAAGCCCAGGATCTTGATCTGGATCTGGACTATTTAATACTTAACAAATGGAGCTATCATCATGTTAGACAAAAGCATAAAAACATTGTTTCAAGATAAAATAGCCTTTAGTTTCATTTACACCCAGAGAAAAATCATACCATATGTTTATATTTGAATATTTTTGGTAATGATTAGGAACTAAGCTGGTTGTATTTAAATCAGGTGTATATTTTTATTATTTTAGTTTGATATTAATATAACAAATATATTTTAGATTCAAATTTTCCTGTATTGTGTGTCGTTTAAAAATGTGCTTATGCTTAAAAAATATGCAAAATTTTCAATAGGAAACGTGTTTAATTTTATTATGCACTTTTTCTCTGTCTATACTTTCTTATAAAATATTTATGAAATCATACGTAGGTTTATTCACAAATTGAATAATAAATTTAAAAAAAATTAAGCTGCCTACTGATCAAAATGACCTTAACACAGTTAAACAAATAATTAATAATAATATAATAAAAACTAAGTAATATATTTATTTATCTCCTTTTTTAAAATCTAATATTTTTCTAAAGTGAGTTTTGAGTAAGCGAATTTGAAGTTATTTCGTGAGAAAAATAAATATTAAAAGAACTTACTTATTACTTACTTACTTACTTATTTTATTATCATTTTTTTCCATTTAAAAAAAATAATAACCTCACTTAAAAATCAGTGACCTCGGCAAAAGCAATATGTTTAATGACAAAGATTAGCTTTAAACCAGTTTTTAAAAAATTAGGCATTAAATAAATTAATGATGCTTGTTAGAGTTAAGAATCCATAAATAAACCCTTGCTGTTGCTCTATTTTAATGGCATATGTACCAACATACACATATCTGTATTGGGTCATAACTTTAATCCGGCTATTAACAATTTTAGACTACCATTATCCTGCACCTGCACCTGCACTTCCTCTGACACTGGCTTTCTCTCATTCGCTGACCTCTTCCTCTGGCTGTCGTTTGCTTTTGGTCCTTTGTGCGGCTGTCTAGGACAAAGGAAAGGATATGGGAGGTGGGTCGGTGGGTCGTCGGTGGGTCGTCGGTGGGTTAGGAAAATGATAACGACAAACAAACAAATTAGCACAACTACCGCAGTAGCATTTGTGGCCTGCTGCTCCACCTTTCTCCAGGAGGTGTTGCTCTCTTTCAGCTTTCTCCTTTCTCCGTTCTCCTTTCTCCTTTCTCCCCTTTTGAATGTGTGTGTAAGCACACTGGCAAAGTGGCACACTAACACCCATTTGCTCACCTTTCAGCCTCTCCGCTTTTGGTGTGTCTCCGGCATAACTTTATCGCCTGCATGTCATATTCCATATTCCATTGTACTATTTGCTGTCATACGTAATGAAAAGCAGCGCACATTTGTTAAAGAGCAAACGAGCGCGCAAATGAACGTGCGAACTGACCCTCGCACTCTCGCACTCGTCCCTTCTCTTTCACCCCCTCGTATTGCCGTCTCTGTCGTTGGTAACCCTGTTCTTGGCCTCAGCGATGGTCGTGTGAGTTAAGGGGACTATTCATCAGGTTTTTCCTGATTTTGGGCACCCCCCCCCAGTCCCCCATATAATCAAAGATAATTATTTACGGAATCATAAAAAACAAAAATTTAATTTTTTCCTTGAATTCCATACAATTTTTGGGTTACAGTTCCAAAAGTGCATAACATAAAACAACTACGTAAGAACCCCCTCTTCCCTTATAATCAAACATAATTTTTTTTTATGACCCCAAGAACGACATTATATGCATATTCAAATGAACATGGATATTTAGCATAAAGTAAACTAGTCTTCTCTTAAAATAATTAATATTGTAAAACAAATCTTGAGTTAATCACAGTGTGTAAACTAAAAGAGCTAGAAATAAAAAAATAAGTAATGTGAAATAATTAAAAATATATTGATAGGCAAGAATAGAACAAAAATATAAATAAAGCCTTTAAGTTAAAATTATGAATTATAAAAAGGATAACTATTTAAAAAAGACAAAACACAAATAAAAAACTTTCAAAAATACGATTGCTTATCTGCAAAGGAATTTTTGCTGATAAAAGAAAAACTTGTGGAAAATTTAAAAAAAAACAGAGAAATACCAACTTTAAAAAACAAAATCTTACAGGCACCTATAGTAAAAATAAGGTTTTGTATAGCCTATTCTATGTAGGAAATCCTTGCACATACAGATATATTTATTATTTAAATAGTCTTATGTTTTCCATAAATTTCCATAACATTATTACAGGGAATGTTCTTCTTGGACTGCAGAATCTTTAGTGAGAAATCTTCGTGACACGAGCTCATCTCTTGGCCAGGAGGCCTGCTTCTGATGTTTGTCCGTGTTCTGTTGTCTTTTATTTTTTTTTTTTGTTGGCCAGTCCTTTTCTGTTCGGTTCTTTTGCTTGTTGTTTTGGGCAGTAGTGCGGTCAGCATGGCACCCCAATCTTCTCCCCAATTTCCCAATCCCACTTTCCCACAGCCCTTGCAATTCTTGTGCCCGTTTTTGCACCTTTTGTTATACATATAGTAAATACATACATATATATTTTTTTCCCACCTGCAAGCAAATACATATTAGAGCACACACGGAGATTCCAAGGGGTAAGGGGAAAAGGGAAAGGGGGGAGAAAGCGCTTTCACTTGGTCATCACGTACGGCAAACATAACACTACAGTGGCCCCCACCGTTCGTCCCAAAAGTTCGTCCCACTGTGCACGGGCACAGTGGCAGCAAAAGTGCAAATGTCATTGTGAGTCGCGACAAACGCGAGCGAAACGGGCGGGCGCAACTAAAGTCGCGTACCGACACGCACGCACACCACCGCACTCGAGTCGTATACATATACGGGGAAGAGAGCGCATGCTCTCGCCACACACACGTTTTTCCGCTTTTGTGGCGCCGCGCGAGTTTTGTCGCAGCAGCAAACACGCAATAAAAGTTCAAAAACAGTTGAAGTATACCGCGACGCGAGTAAAAATCTTTCCTTCGACGTCGTCGCTGTTCGTTGTAGTAGTTGTTGTTGTTGCTGCTACTGCTGTTTTTCTTGTGTGTCTGCTCTTCCGCGAATTTCCGTGTGTTTATATATATATATATATATATATATGTCAATGGCATGGCCAACAAAAAAAAAAAAATTAGGACAGGATAAACGCAAAAGTTAAGGAAACGTACTGTGTGCCAAATGTCTAGAGAACCCCCGCCCGTCCCTCTCTCCCCCCCTACATTTTTTATTTGCGATACTCGAAGAGTAAGCAAATACTGTAAACGATCAAATGTCTGTCTGTCCGTCCGTCCGTCCGTCCGTCCGTCCGTCCGTCCGTCTGTCTGTCCGCACAAACATCGAGATCTCGGGAACTATAAGAGCTAGAGCCACCAAATTTTGCACACAGACTTCTATAAGCAAGGCGCAGATCAAGTTTGTTTCAAAACTTGACCACGCCCCTTTTACCGCCCACAAACCGCGAAAATCTGTGGCGCCCTCATTTTTTATGCAATCGTTACGGTTTAAAAAGAAATATAATGATATGTGCACTGTCTTACTACATTCCGAACCATTTTGTGCTCTAATAAATAATAAAGAAGTTATAGAACATTTTGCTATGCCTTATACAAATGTAGTTAATGTACATAGCCCCATAGGTGGCGACTCTATCGTTTTTTTTCGTTTTGTTTTTTTAAAGAGGGAAAATGAGTATCGCAAATCTTATAGTCGGGAAACCCGACTATAGCGTTCTTTCTTGTTTTTGTTTAAATTAATCTGCATATCATGGTGTGCGTTGCGGCGGCGGCGGCTGCATTTCATTTATTTGCTCGCTGAAAATCTTGCTTGCTCCAAAAAAGTGTGGGTTTCTTGTTCAATCGTATTGTTGTTTTAATATTGTTTAATATTTGTCAGAATTATCGAATTTGTACCAGAGGCAGAGAAGAATGTAGATGACCAAAAATAAATTCTGAGAGCACAAGTCTGAGCACACACGATACGTCTTCTTCGTTTGGCCGTTTCACTTTGAGCAGCGTGACCGTGGTGCCTCGTGCAAATATGCCGTCGCCTCGTCGCGAAATCTACCGAAACGCGTCTCGCGATATACCAAAAAAATACCAAGTGTCGATTGGACATCCCGGACCCAAACGGCGATGGGAAACTCTACTACACAGTGTTGATACAACAGCTTAATGGAGTTTAAAACTGATGCTTATTTTATTTTTTTATGTAAATAATACATTATTATAAACAAAACAAAGTAAAAGTGCCTTTGGTTGAGGGAGACTAGGCAATCGTTCTCGAAAACTCAAACCATGCCCGTGCCTGTGTCGTTTTCTGTACATTGCTTTGCACGCTGTTAATAATGTCTTGTTGGTGGGATCTTTTTGTTTGCAATGTTTTTATAACAACAGCCATCTGTAACAAATCCTTTATAGTTTTATCGATTTTATACGCGAATTTGGTTAAATTTACATATATTCAATCCTCATTTTTTAGTGAACTTATTATATTTAAGAACATTTAGTTTGATAGTTTAATCTTTTTTATAACACTAAGTTAGAAATAAAGCGCCACAGTTTACTGGCAAATGTGCACAAACATTAATAAACTTTCAAAACAAAAACATGGGCAGTGTGACCCTGGCCGAAACCTTTGCCTGTGTAACATACTAAACCAAACGCTTAAAATACCATAAACAGCAAAGCCAAGACATGAACCAACAAAAGCGCACTAATTGTGCTGTAAGCGCGCGCTGTTAAATTTGCCTGACTGTCAAGGAAATTGCGGCCGAAAATGAATTTTACATCTTTATTTCTTATTTCTTTCGAATAAATTAAGCTGAAGTGAATAAATATTTAACAAAAAATTAAAATAAACTCTGCGTTTGTTTGGTTTTTCGTTTGCGGGTTTTCAGATTTCTATTTCGTCAGAGATGCTTGTTCGCGATTGACGATTACTGGGGCAAAAAAAATACCCAAACTTTTCTACAGCTAAGAATATTTTAGCCTGATTTAATACATTTTTCAGGTATGAAAGTAAGTAAGGAGGTTGACACAAAATCTGATTAAAAAAAAATTTTAATAAAGCACATGTAAAATTTTCGCTGATATTTGTATCGGTTTAGATTTTACTTCCGCTAAAACAAAAACGATGGAAAGGTAACGCTATCATCAATTACCTGTAGCGGGCGCTTTTCAATAAATACATTCAGATGTTTGACAAATGTTAACCGCTTTTGTGCTAATTTGATCAAACTTACAAATAGTTTGTCTTAATAGATAAAAAAAAATAATTCAAACCTAACATTTTAGATAATCGAAAAAAAATATTACGATAAAGTATTTATTTATGTTGAAAAATGTTGATATATTTTACACATAGATGGCGTGTGAGTCATTGTCTAGATGGCGTGTAAATAATCTCTACAGTTCAAGATTATTTAGGGCAAAAAACAATTCTCCGCCCGGCAACACTGATTTCTGGCGGTGGATAAAACGCGTCTATTTTTTTTATAACTTTGTAACATTTGTACCATTTTTAAAGGTAAGTGATAAGCGCCATCGTTGCAGTAAATTGTGCATTGTGTGCACTGTGCGGGCCGTAAGTGTGTTTTTTTTTTTTTTTTTTTTTTTCGTTTTTTTTTTGGAGTAAGAAGGGCAGGCTTTTGTTATAAAGTGTTCTAGCCGCAATTATCCCGAGCAGAGATCTCAACGGCCTTATTCTGGCTCCACATCCCCCAACTCCAAATAACTTAATCTAACTCAATAATTTAACATTTAAGAAGGCCGCGAGCTCGCGTCACTTTTGTTGTTGTGCGTCTCATTTTTTTTGTGTTTTGCGTCTTGCCTTTGTGCGTGTGCGTGTTAGTGTGAGAAGTGCAGTTATTATTATTTTCTTTTACTTGTTTTACTCTTTCTTATGCCCTTTTCCAGGCTGCCAGCCAGAAAGCGATGTCAATGGCCTACTTCGCAGTATATATCCCGCTCTCCAAAGCGGGATGCTTCCAGGGATCAGCCGCCCAGTGCGTGGGTTCGATAGCGGGAAACTCCTCCAAACTGAGAGCAGACGGTGATCCGGAGCATGCACGTAAGTGGGAGCGAGAGGAGGGTATGTGCGAATGCCGCATATGTACACATGAACATATGCATATGTGTTGCGTTCCAGTTATTTGCCGCTTGTTGCTGTTGTGCTTACCTGCAATGCAGGGGCGTGTATGTTCGTTGCTTGGCCAAAAGTTTTTAATTTTGAAAATTTTCTGTGGCGTTAAAATAATATGAACGCTAGGGATAAGTCCTCAAGTGATCTGTTAGGATGTTAAAAGATTTCCAGGGTATTTTAAAGTTCGGGATCCCGTTTCTTTTATATTTGGCGCCATGACTAACTGTCCATGAAGAAATGTACGTACATTTGTGTGAGTAAAAAACTTCTGAGAACTAAAAAAAACAAAAAACAAAAAAAAATGGAGCTTGAGCGGCAGCTGTCTCGCTTGCAAAGTCGATTTCCTTGTCTGGAAGCGGTCTTTCGATTTAATTATAAACAAATGGTGAACAATTGCAATTACCTGCTTAATTAGATGCAACTGTCCCGCTCTCGCTTATTCTCTCTCTATCTCTCTCTCTCTTTCTACAAATTAATCCAATTAAATGCGATTCGATACACGATTGGGGGCGAGTTCATTCCCCTTCCATTCCATTTCAACTCCCATATCAGGCAATGCCCAAATGGAAATGGATGCATTACTGGAACCTTGACCTGTTAGCGCTCTTTCCATCTCTTTTGCTCCCTATCTTCATCTCGTTCCTCCTTCCAGCAAACATACAGCTGAGGTCAAAATAATAGAAGAGCACAAAAATATACGTAATTTTTTCTAGAAATATTTCCAAATTTATGAATAAATAAAAACAATTTGAGCGCATCATAGATTGTGGGTATTTTTTAGAAACGTGGATCTTTAAGTGTTTACAATTAACATTTTGTTACGCTTATGTCAATTGAAAAATATGACGTATAAATATTCCAAAAATTAATGATTCGTATCAAAACTATACGACTCCCTGAAATTTTTGACACAATCCTTATAATCAAAAAGACTTTTAAAAGAAATTCACATTGTACAGCCACTACTCCCCAAAGTGCCTCATATTTAAATGTTATTTTTAATTTGAGCTGCAGAACAAGTACCAAAAAAAAAAAGTGCGTGTGCTAGTAGTTTCCCGGGATCTAATATTTATAAACATATCCCCAGCTTTGCCGGCTTGTGTTCTTGTGGGTTGTGTCTGTCCCGGTTTCCCTGTCCCTGTCCCAGTCCCTATCCCAGTCCCTTGTCCCTGTCCCTGCCACTTGGCTTAAGTCAATAGTCGTTGCCCAGATGATGAAAAACAAAAGCAAAAAGAAAAATAGAAGCAAAAATCGGTATTGGGAATTAAGCCGACCTATAGAACACCCTCAAAAATTGTTTTAACATTACATAGCAAAAACAAGGCAAAAATCCTAAGGAAAAAAAAATTAAAAATGAACATATGAATGAATGAACAAATGAAATACAAATTAAAGGTATTTAAAGTGAACTTAAAAGTACTTAACTAATTAAAGAAATGTACCAACAAGCACCCATCTTCACTATAACGTACCCAAAAGTACTCAATATGTTTTTATTGAACTGATAACTACTTAAACGATAGGATCCCCTTGTATTGTGAAGAAATAAATTAATAAATACTTATCTATCTATAATTCAAAAAGTTTAAGAACTTTAAGTACCGCAATTAGTGTCAAATTAATATAATAGAAAAAGCTTTATTATTCCACATGCCGTACGTACAATGCTTTATGTTTAGTTTTTATCAAATTTTCGATAAGAAAAACTTATACCCCCAAGGCTGTTTGGTTTCTCTCACTAGTTTTATTTCTGTTTTTTGTTTTGCTCTGACAAGAGTGGAAAGTAAATTTAATTATGGATTACCCGCTAATTTCGAGAGGTAATGTTAAGAAAAAATTTATGAACACAACAGCTGCGATCTAAATTTATTTTATTTTTTCATGAAGCCGCTTGACCTTATGTATCTTGAAAATAATTTAAAAATAATTTAACTGAATTAAATATTTCAGTTATTTTTGTCGGGTTTTAGTTGTTATCAGAAATAAGAATTCAAACATTAAAACGTTATTTAATAATTTAAAAATAATAACTTGAACAATAAATCGAAATTGTTTTGAAATTGATGATACTCCGAGTGAGGGCCTCGGAAAATTTAGCAGGCGTTGTGCCAACAACTGCGTCACACGCATGTACCCCCACCCCTTGCCCACCGACCAACACTTACCACCCCCTGGCCATTCAACGCCCCCTCGTATTTGTTTTGATTTTGTTTTGCTCAACACATTCCTCGGCTAGTCGCTCGCTATTCGCCTAGCCATTCACCAGTCGCCATCCGATGGCGTGACCAAGCCAGTTCATTTATTAATGGTTTATCCCTCGATGCTCACACATCATCGTTTTTACCACGGAGCAGCCGAGTCGCCACTGTGGCTGATCTTTACAGAAAAATCCAAGGCGCTGGACGTCCTTAAGCAGTACAAGGAGGCCCGCCTGCGCGAGTTTCCCAACCGGGAGCAGGCCGAGAGCTACGTCCAGTTTGGGTTCGAGAGCATCGAGGCGCTCAACAGATTCGGCAAGGCCAAGCCAGCCAGCAGTGAGTAGTACCTTATAATCATGGTAGTGATCACAAACTTAACTTTACTTTATGTTTCGCAGAGCCCATTCCGCTAAGCGGCGGAAGTTACAAGAGCTCATCGGGCGGCTCCACCGACAGTTCGTACTCGTCCTCGCCAACGGGCAGCGGGGGCACTGGTTTCAGCATACCCATAGGAATCGTCAGTGGTAGCAATCATTCCTCCATGTCCAGCCTTCTGCTCAGCAGCTCGCCCACCTCCTCGCCGAGCAGTCTCACCAGCAGCAGCAGCCTGTCCGCCGGCGGCAGCTGCACAAACATTTCCAACGGTCGTTATCAGCAGCAGCAGCAGCAGGATCCGTCCGGCGGCAGCGAAGAGCGACCCCGTTCCGGGCACCCACAAATCAGGAGCTAGTGGAGTTCCGCAAAGAGATCGAGGCCGGCAACGTTGAGCGGGTCAAGCGGATTGTCTGGGAAAATCCCCGCTTTCTGATCAGCAGCGGGGATACACCGACTAGCTTAAAGGAGGGATGTCGGTATAACGCTATGCACATCTGCGCCCAAGTAAATCAGGCCAAGATCGCAGACCTGCTACTCAAGATCCTTGCCGACCGGGAGTTTGCGCAGCTGTATGCGGGGAAGAAGAGCAGCGAGCAGATGTGCGCCAGGCTGAATTATAATCTGCTGGACTATTACTTAAATATGCCCGACAAGGCCCGAGGTGAGACGCCCCTCCACTTTGCCTCGAAGAACGGCAATGTGGCGGTGGCCGAGGTGCTTATTGGCCATCGCCAGTGCCAGTTGTCGTTGAAGAACCGCGAGGGCAAGGAACCCAAGGATGTAAGTTGAAAAACTGCAGATGATGAGCAGCACCCACTCAATCCCACCCTTCCACACAGATCATCTGCCTTCGTAATGCGCAAGCCACGCCTATTACCATCAAAAAGCTGGAGCTTATCCTTAGCAGCCCCTTCTTTGTGCCCGTAATGAGAGCTGCTGCAAATGAAGTGCCCCCGCAAGTGGGTAAGCCATTCACGCCCAACGAGCCGCCGGTAAGTAACTATTTTATATATCCAATTGGAAAATTTGTTATTTTGCAAGTATTTGAGTACAATTTGGTACATATTATTAAAAAGTGTTTCTGTCTTTTAATTATTTAAATTGTGGTGAGAAAAATTAAAAATCAATTTATTATTCAATTAAATATGAGTTGCCTTAAATTTATCTTCTGTCTTGAGAAGCTTGTAAGCCTATGGCCAGAAATTGAGCTTCAGGCTCGAGAATTATGCTTGCAATTGAAGAATGTGAAAAGTAATAAATTTTTCTGAAAATGTTTATATTTAAACAAACATATGTGAATGCTTCTTATTTATTTAAGAACTCTTAACACTGAGATAATGTGGAAATAATCATGCACCATTAATTGGACATTTTTGAATCTGTATTTTGCAGAATCTTGAACACAAGACCCAAGAGTGCGAGGGCCTCAGCGTAGACCTATCGATAAGCGCTCTCGCAGGACCCATGCCTCACGACATGGCCATGAACTTCTATCGCCGCTGGAAGACCCCGCCGCGCATAGGCAGCAACGTGAAGTCGCCACTGGCCAACTCGCCATTGGCCAACTCGCCATTCAGTTCGCCGGTGAAGTCGATCTTCAATCGCAGCGTAAACGGGAGTCCAGACCATTTGGGGCGCAGACAGCTGTTTAGCCCACTGGCGGCGGTCACCAGCTCACCAAAGCCAGCTTCAAACCTGCCAAATGGCATAGATTGTGAAACTAACAACAATTACAAGCGATGTCACTCCATGGAGCTGCCGGAGACACCCGTGCGTCAAACGAAACCTGACCTATTTATGGCGTATCGCAACAACTGCTCCATGTCGCTTTCATTTGCCGATGACACAAGAATCGAAGATTCGAGCCTGTATATGAGCCAGAGTTGCAGCTTGAACATGTCTGTTTCTACGCTGAACGACAGCTACCGGGAGCGCCACGTCAAGAACTCGGACATCGAGAAGGGACTGGAGGTAGTGGGCCGTGAGTTGGCGCACCTGGAGGAGGTGGAGTGGCGCGAGTATTGGGATTTTCTCGGCACCTACATCGACATACGCACGACTGATGGGCTGGCACGTTTCGAGGAATATCTGCTGGAGAAGGCCGAACAGCACGAGAAGCAAGAGCACGTCTGGGATTTTGCCCAATTGCAGCAAAGCCTCGATCTGGTAGCCGGCAATCATCATCGGACATCGACTGGAGCAGCAGCTGCTGCCTCACCTGCTGGATCGATATCAAATCTCCAAGGATCTCCAAGGGTGGACGACGAGGACAGCGAGGAGGAAAGCTGCTATGTGAGTATTATCTTATATTAATTTTTTAGATTTGGGATTTATTTTTTTTAAAAAATTAAAATTTTTGTTCTATATTTCAGTTAGACTGTTATGATACGGTATATTTGGAAAGCAGCAGCGATAACGATTACTACTGTACTCCGACCGTGGGCCCCATTCCCAGCCCATCCGTTGAGATAGAGCCGCGCTTTAAACTCTTCATTTTCGGGTGGGTTTCCCAAACCCTTTTCCAATACATTTATTAACATTTCAATGCCTACAGCGAAGAGCCAACTAAGCGCGACATTCAGGTTTTGAATGCCATTTATAATGTGGAAGTGGACAAGCAGACATATCCACATGTCTACGCCTGGAAGACTGCCATGGAGAACTTCTCCCCTGCTGAAATGGATATGTGAGTGTAGATCTTTAAATCGTCAAAAATTTAATAATAATGGTGTTATTTAAATATTTTTTCCCTACCTCGATTACAGATTCCCATCGCCAAAGAATGTGCCGGAGCATCGTTATTGGCATCGTCCGGCCAGCACAAATGGCGAGACAGCTCACGCGGAAGCGTCGCCAGCCGCTGTAACGAGTCGCAAGCGGCTTCTTCACACGCCCAAGCTTGATTTCGTGGCTGGAGTAAGACGTGGATCCGGACCAGTGGCTGTGGTACCGCCATCGCCTCCATCGTTTTCCAAAAATGCAGACAGCACAAACGGCGAGACGGCTTTTGAGGCAGCGGCGGCACCCGTCCCGTCATTTTAAACACCGCTGAACAAGATGCGTGGGTTGTTCAGCAGATATCGCGATCCACAACAGGGAATAGACAGCCCTTTAAGCACCCCCTAAACAGCCCTGTAAATCTTGTGAAATGAAAATATTGTGAAATAAAAATATTGTGAAATAAAAATATTGTGTAAAGAAAATAAAATGAAATAAAACCTTTTGCTACTGATTTTGAATTAAAATAGTGTGTTTTGCTTTAAAAGGAACTCTTAACAACATACTGAACATTTTCATAGGAGTATTGTACTTAAAAGGGGATAGAAATTTCTCAGAAATACTTAATATTGAGCAGATTTCTTATTGAAGTATTTTACAAGGTGCGAAACTTTGCATGAAATGAAATTATATCATAAAAAATTAAATAATAATGTATTGATACATTTTTGTGTTTTTGTTAGACATGAAGTGAAATAAAAAATTAAACGTTTATTCCGTTCATAAAACCGATGCACCCATTGTAAGACATTTTTAATAATTTATTTAGACATTTCTTAATAGAGTTTTTTTTTTAAATCACACATAAAATGGTTGTTCAATTGGAATAAATACTCTTTAATTTTAGTACAAAAATAAGTAGCATGTACTTTTTTTTATGTCGTTAGCAAACAGGTGAAATTGGAAATAGCTAATTTTTTATTTTATTTGAAGCTTTCTGATTAGTTTTATACTATGCATGAGCATAAAATTAGAAGTCAAATGTATACAGTGCTCTCTCGAAACAGTGAAACTATGAAATTAAGTGCATACAATATTTTTGCCCTAACAGTACATATTCATTTCCTCCTAACAAAAGTCAATTGTCTTCCATTTTTTTTTTAAATATAATTAAATGTTGTAAATAATTTTTTTTGTTTATGTTGTTCGTTTAGTTTAATAACAGTTCGAAGTTTATATACTATTCCTCCTTCAAAGGGTATGGAAAACGTTTTAAACATGCAACAGAGCAAATGCGTCAATAAATGCAACGACAACAAATAGTTTATTGTGTCAATGCTGGCCAAAAGGCGGTGTAAAAATAAACCAAAATGGAGGTCCCAAGTGGCCAAAACAAATGCAGCAAGTTCGAATTGACACACATTGCAGCTCATTATGCCAGTTGCCATTAAAAGTGAAAGAGAAACCTGCCCAAGGACCCGCAGGACGCTCCTTTTTGCCCCAAAAAAAAGCACTGAGAAAAAAATCCTTGCCACATACCTTGCACTTCAATCATTTGCCACTCGCATCGCCAATCAACAAGCTCGAAAGTCGAAGCTTGCGGCTCCCTTTTCCTTTGTATTTATTTTTCTCTATTTTTTTTTTTTTTTGTTAGTTTCCTGCCAAGCCAAGGAAACCTTATTGCAAAAAGCAAATTGGGGTCAGCGCAAGAAGGTCGCGATAACAGCGCAAATAATTGGTAATGGCAGTGCCACCAGAAGCCAGCCAAATTGCATCGAACGTTCAGGTTCTGAGTCAGGTTTTGGTTTGTGTTTTGGGCTTGTATGCAAGTCTGCAAGTCTGCAAGTCGGCAAGTGATTCTGATTCTGACTCTGAATCGAGCTGATGCAACGAGTATTTATTATATTTATATTTATGTTCATTTTGGGCATCAGCTGGGGCCTTTTCGCAAGCAACGTTTAATTGTGGAGAAAACAGCATTGGAGTAGCATAGAATATTGCTCAAATGGGCAAGTGAAAGAGCGCTTTTGTTCGGGGTATTAAGACATTTGTATTGTTTTGTATTACCAATTATAATCTTAATACCAAATTGATCAAATTAAACAATTTTAATATGTTTTATTGGTGCTATAATATGATGTTTACATATTGGTAATATTGAACAAGTTTCAAAATATCAAGTTGTAATATCAACTATTGTCTAAAATGTCTTTTTGATTCTTTCGGGCATTTCTTAAGTTAATGATACCAATGCATTCCATTTTAAAGTAATATAAAACATCATCAAAATCATCTTCATATTTTTTGCCGTGTGCTTAAATGTCTACTTATAATCATTTGAAAATTGTCGATTGGCTAAATTAATTCGTGTGTTATGGAACGACTGCATTTAATGAATTAACCCATTTCATTAACACTAAAATAAGATTTTGCTAAAAGCATTGGAACTTTTCTTGTGAAAGTAGTATATTCTTGTGGTGTAATTGTTGTGAATTCTGGTTTTGAATTGATATAACTGCGCTATATATTCTATATAGATATGTTAAATTAGAACACTCTCTCCCTTTCGAACGCAAACAGGTGCGCCAATTTAAGGCCACCGCAAATTTCGTGGCAAGCACTTGATAATATTTTCACCTCACACTTTTCCCTCAACTTTTCCTTTCCTGACTTTTTGAACTTTTCTTCCTCTGCACAGTGGAACTTTTCAGTCAGTTGTTGTTGTTGTTGGTGTGATTGTTGTTTTGTGGTGTTGGTGTTGGTGATGGTGTTACTGCTGCCATTCGCAACTAATTTACGACTGCCCGTCGCTTCGCTGGAAGACTCTCCAAAGACTGCGGCAATTGTCGGGCCCTGCAGCAACCCCTGTCCTCTGTCCCCAGATCCCTGACCCCTGACCCCCTTTAACCCCCCCTCCCCCCCTTAACAGCCACTCTTAACACCCTGCACCGCAAAGTTAAATGAATGTGCTGCTGGCCAGCGAAATATGCTACAAGTAAACCATGAAAATAAATGCCCAAAAATGCAACTAGAAATTATAGTATATATACATACATATATATAGAGGGCAGCGAATGGCGAGTAGGCGTAACTCGCATTAAGTGTCCCCAATAGAGCTTGCTTCTACTACCAAAAAAAAAGAATACAAACAAAATAAAATTAAACAACAACTGGGGAACCTGACCAAAAACGACGATAAAATGTCGGCCGATGACCTCAAAGTACACAATCGAATTCGATGTGGGAGGAAGGGGCAAAGGGGAGGGCAAAGGCCACCAAGGTGCCATTAGAACTTGAGCCGCACCATCATCATCATCATCATCGTCATGTTGTTGTAGATGATGCAGCAAAACTAATAAAATTAAATTATTATGTAAAATGCAAATAAAATAATATGCAAATCGAATTTTGACCATCCTTACAGCCCCCTCCCCCCCACTCCACCATTTTGCAAACAGGGAGCCATGGAGCCATGAGTAATCACAGACGCAAAGCCAAAAACAAGGCAAATAAACACATAAATAAATCAAAAATGGACTACGACAAATCTCGGTTGGCCCCAAAAACAGACGGAGACAGAGGAGCAGCGAGAGCATTAAAATATGGCCAATAATAACCGAAATATCCATGTGATATATCCTAGCCTCCACCCGCCGCAAAAATACCAACCCATCCCCCGAACATAATGCTGGACTCAAATTGGTAATACGAGGAGAGGTCGATGGGGAGGCGGTGGAAGAACCATTAAGCCCAGGATCTTGATCTGGATCTGGACTATTTAATACTTAACAAATGGAGCTATCATCATGTTAGACAAAAGCATAAAAACATTGTTTCAAGATAAAATAGCCTTTAGTTTCATTTACACCCAGAGAAAAATCATACCATATGTTTATATTTGAATATTTTTGGTAATGATTAGGAACTAAGCTGGTTGTATTTAAATCAGGTGTATATTTTTATTATTTTAGTTTGATATTAATATAACAAATATATTTTAGATTCAAATTTTCCTGTATTGTGTGTCGTTTAAAAATGTGCTTATGCTTAAAAAATATGCAAAATTTTCAATAGGAAACGTGTTTAATTTTATTATGCACTTTTTCTCTGTCTATACTTTCTTATAAAATATTTATGAAATCATACGTAGGTTTATTCACAAATTGAATAATAAATTTAAAAAAAAATTAAGCTGCCTACTGATCAAAATGACCTTAACACAGTTAAACAAATAATTAATAATAATATAATAAAAACTAAGTAATATATTTATTTATCTCCTTTTTAAAATCTAATATTTTTCTAAAGTGAGTTTAGTTTCCATTTCAGGTTTACCTAACAAATGAATTAAATTTAACATGTTTTGGTAAGATAGAAAAAAAAAAAAAGCTTAGTAATATATTTATTTATCTCAATTTTTTTGTATCTTATTTTATTTTGAAGTTAGTTAAGTTTCCATTTCTAGATTACTTAACAAATGAATTTTTTGAAGTAAGACATATATATTTTTTTAAGCCCCATTTAGCCGTAAACACCCCAGTTACCTAGCTACCTATTGCAATACTTTTGCCTAATTTTTTGTCAGGGCGGAAATAGAAGATATCTGTGAAAGGCAAAGCCAAAAATTCGACTTGCACACACATAGTATATAGAGTCGCAGACATTTTCGTAATCAACATAAAATCCAATCATCCGTCATGGACAGTAAAAGCAGCAAAGGGCTGTCCACGTCCACGTCCACTCCTCCTCCTTCTCCTACAGAAAACCCCCATTATCCGAACTCCACTGTGTTAGTAGTGTTCTGCCCCTTTAAAAAAGCCAAAAACGAAAATTTTGATTTATGAGCCAGCCGAAAGCTAAAGTAAAAGAGGAGCCAGAAATTATGAATGTAATGTGTGTGTGTGTGTGTTTGTGTATTGGCTTGGCTCATTTATAACGCGCTTAAATCTAATACGCGGACAGTACTCAAGATGGGGCAGTGGAGGAGTGGGGAGCGGGGAGTGGGGAGGGGGAGGGGGTGTCGGGTTACTTGCTAGAGTCTCTTGTCTTCCGCATCCGCGTCCGCATCCGCATCCGCAGCCGGCAGACGTGCGTAAAGCGACGCGTGTCCGCTTTATGATTAATATGCGCGACAAACACACAAAATACACGGCACAGTGAATGCTCGCTAAAGGGGAATTTCTAAATGTTTTTGAAATCATTTGTTAAATTAGTCGATTAACAACCAAATTCAATAAAACTGAAGCAAAAGCACTGAACAAATAATGGGAGTTTTTAAGTTACTGAGTCAAGTATGCTTTATGTTTATACATATATTATACATTTCAAGTTAATAAAGTTCAAATCTTATGTAGATGTTGTGCTATTGCCTTTTTTATTTAAAGATCCCAGTGGTTGTAATAAATACACGTTTTTGTTTTGTTTAACACCATCATGCTGTGATATCCTCAAGGAACTAAGGATCGGTTAGCGACATATGTATGTATGTATTTCTTGGATAACACATTGATTTTTGGAAAAAAGTTTTTATGTTATTTTTTTTAAAAGACTATAGCCATGTCCGTCTGTCTGCTTTTTTCGCTCAGACCTATGAACATCAATATTTCCCAAAGGGTTTTTTTGTGTGCAGGCAGACCGAGATGGAAGATTTTTACGATCGGATGACTATATCCTATAGCTGCCATACAAATCGACTAATCGCTTTTTTTAAAACTAAAAAATTTATAATTTAACCCGAATATTTTGTATTTTCTGTACACTTCATATCTATCGAGTGATTACTGTACACGACACGAGTGGGAGGGAGAGAGAGTTGCCCAAATTTACCGTTTGACACGCAGCCAAAGCTAAAGATGAACTAACGGGAAACGGAAAATGGGAAACACAATGCCCAGACATAGACACTCTCTGTCTTTCTCGCTCTTGCTCTCAGTCTTCATCTCCATCTCCCTCTAACACATCTGATGACCAGTTGGCAAGCACGGACTTGTCGCAGCTTTTTCCGCATATTTGGCATTGCACTCTTCGAGGTTATTCTTTGGGGGTGGTGTTGGATGGGTGGGTGTGTGGAAAACCAAGAAACGGTCATAAACAAGTGCGTTCCCATGGTGAAAGTGAAGGCAAACTGTCTTAGTATTAGTTTATGATGCTGATAAAGTCCTGGATGTCAATTTATAAAGATTGATTCAAGAAGCAGAGTGGTTCATAAATAGTAAATGTATAAAAGTAAGCGAATTTGAAGTTATTTCGTGAGAAAAATAAATATTAAAAGAACTTACTTATTACTTACTTACTTACTTATTTTATTATCATTTTTTTCCATTTAAAAAAAATAATAACCTCACTTAAAAATCAGTGACCTCGGCAAAAGCAATATGTTTAATGACAAAGATTAGCTTTAAACCAGTTTTTAAAAAATTAGGCATTAAATAAATTAATGATGCTTGTTAGAGTTAAGAATCCATAAATAAACCCTTGCTGTTGCTCTATTTTAATGGCATATGTACCAACATACACATATCTGTATTGGGTCATAACTTTAATCCGGCTATTAACAATTTTAGACTACCATTATCCTGCACCTGCACCTGCACTTCCTCTGACACTGGCTTTCTCTCATTCGCTGACCTCTTCCTCTGGCTGTCGTTTGCTTTTGGTCCTTTGTGCGGCTGTCTAGGACAAAGGAAAGGATATGGGAGGTGGGTCGGTGGGTCGTCGGTGGGTTAGGAAAATGATAACGACAAACAAACAAATTAGCACAACTACCGCAGTAGCATTTGTGGCCTGCTGCTCCACCTTTCTCCAGGAGGTGTTGCTCTCTTTCAGCTTTCTCCTTTCTCCGTTCTCCTTTCTCCTTTCTCCTTTCTCCCCTTTTGAATGTGTGTGTAAGCACACTGGCAAAGTGGCACACTAACACCCATTTGCTCACCTTTCAGCCTCTCCGCTTTTGGTGTGTCTCCGGCATAACTTTATCGCCTGCATGTCATATTCCATATTCCATTGTACTATTTGCTGTCATACGTAATGAAAAGCAGCGCACATTTGTTAAAGAGCAAACGAGCGCGCAAATGAACGTGCGAACTGACCCTCGCACTCTCGCACTCTCGTCCCTTCTCTTTCACCCCCCTCGTATTGCCGTCTCTGTCGTTGGTAACCCTGTTCTTGGCCTCAGCGATGGTCGTGTGAGTTAAGGGGACTATTCATCAGGTTTTTCCTGATTTTGGGCACCCCCCCAGTCCCCCATATAATCAAAGATAATTATTTACGGAATCATAAACAACAAAAATTTAATTTTTTCCTTGAATTCCATACAATTTTTGGGTTACAGTTCCAAAAGTGCATAACATAAAACAACTACGTAAGAACCCCCTCTTCCCTTATAATCAAACATAATTTTTTTTTATGACCCCAAGAACGACATTATATGCATATTCAAATGAACATGGATATTTAGCATAAAGTAAACTAGTCTTCTCTTAAAATAATTAATATTGTAAAACAAATCTTGAGTTAATCACAGTGTGTAAACTAAAAGAGCTAGAAATAAAAAAAAAGTAATGTGAAATAATTAAAAATATATTGATAGGCAAGAATAGAACAAAAATATAAATAAAGCCTTTAAGTTAAAATTATGAATTATAAAAAGGATAACTATTTAAAAAAGACAAAACACAAATAAAAAACTTTCAAAAATACGATTGCTTATCTGCAAAGGAATTTTTGCTGATAAAAGAAAAACTTGTGGAAAATTTAAAAAAAAAACAGAGAAATACCAACTTTAAAAAACAAAATCTTACAGGCACCTATAGTAAAAATAAGGTTTTGTATAGCCTATTCTATGTAGGAAATCCTTGCACATACAGATATATTTATTATTTAAATAGTCTTATGTTTTCCATAAATTTCCATAACATTATTACAGGGAATGTTCTTCTTGGACTGCAGAATCTTTAGTGAGAAATCTTCGTGACACGAGCTCATCTCTTGGCCAGGAGGCCTGCTTCTGATGTTTGTCCGTGTTCTGTTGTCTTTTATTTTTTTTTTGTTGGCCAGTCCTTTTCTGTTCGGTTCTTTTGCTTGTTGTTTTGGGCAGTAGTGCGGTCAGCATGGCACCCCAATCTTCTCCCCAATTTCCCAATCCCACTTTCCCACAGCCCTTGCAATTCTTGTGCCCGTTTTTGCACCTTTTGTTATACATATAGTAAATACATACATATATATTTTTTTCCCACCTGCAAGCAAATACATATTAGAGCACACACAGAGATTCCAAGGGGTAAGGGGAAAAGGGAAAGGGGGGAGAAAGCGCTTTCACTTGGTCATCACGTACGGCAAACATAACACTACAGTGGCCCCCACCGTTCGTCCCAAAAGTTCGTCCCACTGTGCACGGGCACAGTGGCAGCAAAAGTGCAAATGTCATTCGATGCCTGCCGCATTTAAAGTATTACGGAATTAACATTTCTTTGTGTTGCTCCTTTCTTCTCCTCTATTTTCTTTTTTCTCCTGTTTTTGTCCTTTTTCCTTTTTTTTTTTGCATATGCTGAGGTGTGAGTGTGCCTTTTGTGCCGTCGCTTCACATTTTTCATTAGTTTAGTGGGTTTGTGGCACATGACAGTCACAGTCGGGGAAAAAGCCAAGGAGCAGGACTCCAGAGAAGGAGCAATCGAGATGGCTAGAGGGGATGGGTATGGGTATGGGTATGGTTATGGGTGGATAGAAGACCCTAACCAACAACTAACGATGCGCGCTGTTCATGCCTCAGTCTCGGAGTCTCATAGTCTCAGCCGCTGGTTGTGTTGCATGCTCTTTTTCATCCACAGGTCCCATGGATCTTGGGAAGTACTTGTGTGACAGCCGAACTATTTGGGATGTAGGCGGGTTTTGACTTCAATGAAACGTTGTTGCCATTAGCGCAGCTCTACGAGCCTTGGGGAACTCAGGAACCCCTGGTCGTTCATCAGTTCTTTTTGGGATGGGCGAGTGATTTAACATGACTTAACCTTTTGATAACTCAAGATAATGCTTTCATGGAACTTGTTAAAATTATTAATAATAATAAGCTGTAGGGTATCACTTAGTAGTTGTTTTTTAGTCACATTCTGTTGCATATTATAGAACACACACATCGCTGTTGTTGTCGTTGTATTATTTCACTCTTTGAGTTCCGTTTTCTTCTGTGTTGTGCTGCATATTTCGTAAATGATTCAAATTTGTGCAGCTAGCGATGCGGGGAGGTGAAAGGTGAAAGGACAAGGAAAGCGGGACTGAGGTTGCCTCACAAAAACAACAACAAAAGAAAAAAATAAGCAGAAGAAATTGTTGGGCCTAATTCAAAGTGGAGCAATGTGGCAGAGAAACTCCTCGCATGCAACACGGAGACGCCTCGTTCCATTGGCTTCTTTCACTCTTCATTGACAGCCGACCTCCAACAATAAAGGATGGAAGCTAAGATTCTAGTAGAAACAAATAAATTAAGAAATATTTAGAAACACAGGTGTTTTTGAAACAGTGTTATATGTTTTTAAAATTATAATTAAACAAAATATGATATAAAACAGCTTTACTTGACTTGAAACAAGTTTAAAAGGACTCAAAATAAGGTTACTAATTATAAAATTGTATTTTACCATACGGTGAATTTTGGTGGCGTTTTTAATTGTTTATTAATGCTAGTAAAGTTTCTTCTGAAAGCTGACGCATACACCAAAAAATTAAAGCAAAGTCAGATAAAAAGTACTTATTTATGTATGTAACAGTATTAGTTTATTAAATTTTTTAAAAACTAATACGGTTCCTGCTAATTAAATTAAACAATTATGTTCAAACTTGATATTATTTAGTAGTAAGTCATTTATAATATATTATATATTTTTACTTCTTTGTGTACTTGTATATAAATATGCAAATAATTATTGAAATTAAGTTTCGTGTGCCCTTATTATTTATTTATTATTATTTATTTATATTAGGAAAGTTTTAATGTTTGAACTCAGACTTTAAAATAAAACTCATGAGTTATTCGTGTGTTTATTATAAAACGCAGATTGTAAAAGTTAATAATAAAGACTTTTATTTGTAACTGATTCAGTAAGAAATAAGAAAACTATATAAATAAAATGATAAATATTTTGTATAGTAACTCTAGTCTTGATGGCCTAAATGGGTAACACATGGATTTTACTGGCTGTAAATAACCCATAACAAATATAAACAATACTGCTTCCTTGATAGATTATCTCTTTCAAAGCTCTACCAATAATCCAACCCAAGAGGTTTAGCCCCAAGGACTTACTTTCCCAACTTCGAACGTCTCCGAGCCAATTATGCTGAGAATCGAACTAGAACTAGGAATCTCCACCTCCTGCCTACATTTTCCCTTTGTCTGCCCCATAAGTTGGGACTTGATCTATGCGAAGGCGTCTGTCTTTATACCCAATGCGACAACTTCAACTTCACATAAACAATTGCTTAACCAAACACTCACTTATTCGGCCTGGACACATAAAATCATATGGATGTGGGATGGGAGCCCAATCCTTGGGATTATGGGCCATGTGGATGTGAATGTAGATGTAGATGTTGAGGTTGAGGGGAATAGGAATATGTTTTTGTTATTGATTCATAAATATTTCAATACACATCGAGCTGAACGGGAGAACATGGCAACCAATTTCAATGAATATATCAAACAACTATAAAAATGCCGCAAAGTGTTTTCTTTTGCCCACCAGTTTACCTTGAGAATATCGTATCCCCTATCCTATATATCCTCCCCCCCCCCACCCGCTAATGCTTATCGGCATCAACAGTTAAAGAAGAAATTCATTTTTTGTTCAGCTCATCTTGAGTTTTCATTTTTATTTATTTGCGCATATTTGATTTTGGTCCACAAGAAGCGAAAAAAGGGCAGAAAAATCATAAAGATGATCTAGGCGAAGGTTAGAATGCTCTTTAATAAATAAAAAAAAGTATTATATTTTTTTTAAATTAATTTGGGATATTAATTTATCATTAAACAAATACAGTGACTTTTTAAGCTTCTCATCAAGCTACAAACTTTACTTCAAACTCGAACAACAACTTCTCTTGTGACCCAAATCTCACACTTAAAATTTAATTTGATTACTTAAAAACTTAAAAAATAATGGATTACATTTTTTTGAATTCAATTTGGGATATTAATTTGTCATTAAAAAAAACAGGAATTTTATAAACATTCCATCAACTATAAACTTTACTTTAAACACGAACAACAGCTTTTCTTGTATCCCAAATCTCACACTTAAAATTTAACTTAATTACTTAAAAACATAAAAAATAATGGATTATATTTTTTTGAATTTTATTTGGGATATTAATTTGTCATTAAAAAAAAAACAACTTTATAAACATCTCGTCAACCTACAATCTTTACTTCAAACACGAACAACAACTTCTCTTGTGTCCCAAATCTCACACTTTAAATTTAACTTAATAACTTAAAGTTTAAACACAATTTTAAGTGCAACATTAACTGCAACTTCAGCTGCAACTTCAGCTGCAACTTCAACTACAACTTCTTCAGCATAAATCGCACAGATGTAAACTAGATGGGAACACACAGGCAGAGCTGAGCTGTCTGAGGATTGCTTAACAAGCAGGACAAGCAGCTTCTGGCTTGAATTAGGGAAGGTCCCTGCCTTTGTGAGTGTATGTAGAGGGAAAGAGTTCTGGTCCTGCTGCTGCTCCTGGTCCTGGCCACTTCACTTCACTCCAGGAGATGCTTATGGGTTTTTATGCGCCTTGTTTGGGGTGCGCGCTCCTTCTTCTTCGCCTTGGTTCTGCCTGCTGCCGCATCCTTGAGCATTGAGCCAGCATATTGAAGTAGGCGTGTGTCCGTATCCGTGTCCGTGTCCGTGTCCGAGTCCAAGTCTGTCCATAATGTCCTGCTGCCATTAAAAAAGGACAAACCCAAACATACACACGGAATCGGGATTCGGATTCAGATTCAGATTCAGATTGTGTGTGTGGCACACAGTTATAAAGCATATATCTGCTCCTCCTGGTTACTGGTTACTGACTGGGCTCCTCTCGCCTGATTTAAATATCTCCTCGGAGTCGCAGACATCGCCGGGGCCCATCGGTGTCCGTTTTTGTCCGCTGTCCACTGTCCGGATTGTCCGCTATCCGGAGTTTGTACGGAGTCTGAGGGTTATGCTAAATATTTATGCATGACTGCTTTTCTGTGACATCAAATAAATCACTTTTATAGTTTTTGGGGCCGGAGTTGCTCAATATTCTTTACCAGTTCGTGTTCTTTTTTTTTTTTGTTTTTTTTTGTATTCTTTGTACATTTTTAGTGCGTTTGGTGTGTCCTGCTGAGGCCATATTTATTGAGTTGAACAAATTGCTAGACACAATTTGCATACATACATGCACAATCCAAGATCCCAATTGAAGGGCAAACAATGGCGACACGTTCGAGACTTTATTTAACCCTTAAAGACGGAACGTTCGGGCTTCGTTTTAAATCCACACACACACACACACATACACATATATATATTGATGGATGCCACAGATTTTACCTGCAGCTGGATTTGGGATTCGTTGATCCGTTGATTCGTTGAGTCGTTGATTCGCTTCTCCGCCGGGCACTTGGGAGGCCAACGCTTGACACTTGACCGAAAACATCAAATCCCCATTAAGCCAAAGGCTACGGGACAAATCGGGAATTAAGGGACGGGGGTGCGGACGCGGGTGCTGGGTGAAAGGGAGGGAAATGGTATGGGGCATGGGGCATGGTTCATGGTGCCCCAGGGCAGGCAGGATTTAAGCTGGTCAACGACGGAGAATCGGATAATAGAATGGCTCATCTTGGGCTTAAGAATATCCGATAACAGTTGCAAATTAACTACTTAAGTTATATTTAAGTATTAATTGAAGGGAAAGCTGGTTTAATATGTAGCTCTAAATAATAGAGAAACATTTATCGAAAGATAAAAAATATAAACAGAAATTCATAAATGTAATTAATTTATTTAAAAAAAAATACAATTTATATTTATAAAATAAATTACTAAAACATTGTTTTAATATTAATATATTTTTCTGTGCCTTTCTGTTATTTACTGACATGCCGTATTTATGTACAAAATACAATCTTTTAATACCAATTCATTGAATAAATATTTAAATTTTTGTTCAATTTTATTATACATATGTACATACATATGTAGTAATTATTATATTTAATTATATGTATTTTTTATTTTGTTAACACGATCATCTGCACTCTTGTGAGTATATTCATCGAATGCGTAACCTTTTCCTAAGCAAAGTGGAAAAGGGCCAGGGAAATTGGATGTTTGCAGGTTCTGTTTGGTTTTTGGGGAAAGAACTTAGCTTGCAACATGCCGCAAAACCGGCAAACTGCAAACTTAACAGCGACGTCTCTGCCAACGTGAGCAGCGGCGTCGACGCTGACAGAGCAGCAGCAGCAGCGGCGAAAGCTTTTCCGAGAAAACAGACTCGCGCTCTCTTCTGCATTTCCCGCTCTCTTTCTCTCTTTCTGGGAAAAGCTCAATTTTCCTGGATGCTGTTGCTGCTGCACATTCGCTTCCGGTTGTTGCAGCATGTGCTGCTGATGTTGCTGCTGCAGCTGCAACTTGCTGCTATACACTTAAAAAAATATGGTTTTGAAAGTTGTATATTTCTTGGAAAGAGTTTAAGTTTATCCTAAATAACGCTGATTTTTTGTGGTGATTTGATTTTTTTTTCTTAAAGATTTAAAATTTTTTGATACCAATTATTTTTATTTATTTTTTCCATAAGAACAGACATATTTCCGAATGAATATCGTTGAAATAATTTATATATTAATTTATAGTTTATTGATAATTTATTGATTTATTGCCAAATTAAATAGAATGACAATAAAGGTTTTAAAAAAGAACAGAAAGTTTAAAAAAAATACATACACATTAAACAATTAAGTTTAAAAATGTGGTCAATTTTGAAAACTTAAAATTTTTCTTGTATTAAGAATACCCAAAACTAAGTGCTAAATTTTAAAGTGTTAAAGTGTATCTTCTGCTTCTTTTACTGCTGCTATTTCTGCCTCTTCTGTTGCTGCTGCAGGTTGAAAATGTTGTAACTTTGCAGCTTATCCTGGAAATTACGTAAGCAGCGCAGGGAGCGGAGTTTGCAGAGGGGGCTAAGTGTGGCTAGAGAGAGAGGGGGGGCAAAGGATGGGAGAGAGAAAGGACACGCGAGAGAGAGAGAGAGAGAGAGAGAGAGACGGACAGTGGCGCAGGAAGGGGGGGGATTGCAATACTAGGACTACTGCAATGCTGTCGCAATGAATAAGGCGGCAAATCAAAACAAAACTAAATGAAAAATAAATCGACGACAGACGAAAGAAGGATGGCAAATGGGAGAGACAGAGACAGAGACAGAGAGGGGAGAGGGGGAGGGACAGAGTGGGTGAAAGGGGGAGGGGGCTACGGGGTTTCCCAGGGAATGCAATGAAGCAGCACAAACACAGAAATTAGGAGACGACGACGACGACGACGACATCGTTGCACCTTTTTGGCTAATGTCACCAGGGGCACAAGAAGAAGAAGAAGAATAGGTGGCCAAAGAAGAGGAAGAACAACCAGGGAATTCCTGGCCATATCAATTTCTTATTTATCAAGTCACAAATATGTACCTACAATTTATATAATTACAAAAACGCAGAGTTAGGTTAATTGGAAACTAAAAATACAAAAAATATTTACAGATACCCGAAAAATCTAGATAAGTTCTATGATCAATTTTGTTTCTTTAAAAAATGTGTAGAAAAATCAAAGTTTTAAATTATTTTTCCAATTGACCAAAATAAATTGGTTGTTGAGTATTACAATGTTACTTACAGGAGTAACATGTCGTATACGTAATTTTGTTAAGAGGCTTAGCTTTATCAACTTATAACTTTATATGTACCTACATTAAAAAATATCCTAATAAAAAAAAATGTTATGTAAATTAAAAATCCGTACATGGCGTATGAGTAATTTATATTAATTTATTTATTTTATACCTTCTTTTTAACGTCTGAGTGACTTATTAACTATAAGAATGTTGTTGATTTTGTTATTTTATTTTACGTTGTTCTTCTGTTAAAAAATGTTATGTGCTGAGATATAACAGATATATCACAAAGAGCCACATGGCGTATGAGTAATGTTGTGAAAAAGTTAAGTTTTCAGTGTTTTCAGTGATTTGTAGACAGTGTTTGGTAATTTCATATTATAACTAAAGTAAATTGTTTGAAACACTCAAATACCCGAATATGCAATTGCTATACCCTGTAAGCAGTTTGAGAAAGAACAAGACGATGACGATGCTGGCGGTTAAAACTTGGCTTCGCCTCCCATGGGTTTTCCCAAATAAAGGAGGTGGGGGTGGTGGGTGGTTTTTGGGTGATATACTACAAACACACACACACACATACACATATGGGCGCCTCTGTCTTTTTGGCAATGGCCACGTGCACTTCATGAGTGTTTGCATGCGTTTGTGTGTGTGTGTGTGGCCAGGTTGCGAGCGTTAATATGCCACAAGCTCAGACACACACACACACACACAGACGAGTGCCAGCCAAAAGGATAATGACACTTGGCGCGCATTTACCGTTAGTTGGCAACTAACCTATGTGTGTTTGTGTTTGTGTGTGTGTGTGTGCAGGGAAGTTGGAGTTGTCATTGCGATGCGATAACCCTGATAAGATCCTTCAGTCTATAGACAAATGTTCAAGGGGAATGCTCCTTTATTTCTTTTTTTTATTTGGCTTTTGGTAATTGTCGGCGAAAACTGGAAAAAAAATACGTCCGAGGAGGAGACAATGACAATGGCAGGGAAAATGTTTTCAAAGTATTTAAAGGAACAATGAGAGAATAACAAGCACTAGAGAGATTGTCAAAGTATAATTTTTAATACGGTGAATGCAAAAAAAGATTTTTTGACTTTATTAATTTGTATGGATTGTCAGGAAATGTTGTTCATTTAAAATCAATTGTCATCAGTTTTTATGTAGCCGCAAAATTAAAGCCATTTCAGTGTACATTTAAAAAAAAAAAAACAGCATGAGACTTAACCACTAATTAAGCGGGTTCATAATTTGTATACATTATTAATGCATCAGGATTTTTGCAACATTATGAGCATATGTAAAATTTTATTAAGCTTAAAAAAATAAATTTCTGTTTTAACTTTGCATCGAACAGTAAAAAATAAAACAGTTCTACTTTTTTTTATTTTGCCAAAGCCACACAGTTTTTGTTAACGTAGCTTTGGATTAATATTGCTTTTACTGAATGCAAAATATTAAAAAAAAAATTAAGAATAAATGGCTGCGCGAAATAGCTTTGTTTCGAAGTCTTTTTTTAAGGGACTTTGTTTTCCAATACGAAATACGAACTAAAACCATAAATAACATATCACTGAGTGACGTCTTAGTTATTACTAATAAACAAATGTAAGTCTTCTTTGTGTAATTTTCCCCTTTATTGTATGTTATTTCCACTTTGTAGTTGATTTACCAATGGTCAAAATTTGGCTGTGACATTTATTTTGTGTGACGAAAAGTTGCAAAGTTTACGACGTGAAAATCAGACAAATAAAACTTGCGAAAAAATTCGCATAACTTTCGGTCGTTTGCCGATCCTAAGTGTCATCATGTGGCAAGCACATACACCCACCCAAAAGCCTCCACTCAAGTGAGGCAACATAAACTTGCAACACAAAAAGCGGAGAAGAATAACCCTTTTTTCCTGGGGGTGGGGGAGGGGGAAAAGTCAGCAGGGGCGACAATGAAGTGGAAATTTGTCTGCGACAGAAAAGGAAAAAATTCAAATCAAAGCTCATCGGAAGGCGGCAATGACTGCCACGCCCACATCACATCACATGGGAGCCGAAATAAAGTTGCTTTAGCATACTCTTCTGTTGCATAAACCTTTGTGGACTTACAAATACTTATTTTGTTTTACAGAATTTTATTTTGATTTTAAACATACTTAAATACGATTTTGCCATATTTTTTTTCTTTGAATTTATTTAAAATACGAACAAATACGAATAAATATAAAAAGTAACTAAAATAACTGTTTCATTTATTAATTTATTTTAAAATTTGGCTGAAAGTAAATAAAAACTGATGAATTTTTTTTATTTTGAGTCTGGAGTGTATTTATGATTTCGTTTGATCCTCTTGGCTAAATCAATTTTCATTGTTTTTGCTTATGTGGATTATTTTCAGTGTTATTACTGCTACTTTGGTTTTGGCTTTTATTGCTGAAATTGTTTATGAATTGGAAAATTAAATTCTCCACAGTTTCCCAGTCCCATTTTCAATCCTTTCCTTTTGCAAGTTTATTTGCATGCAGAAAGTTCAATTGAAATTGCATGCTTCGTCGCACATACACACACCCACACACACCCCCCCCCTACACACACACACACACATACAATTTAAACGCGAATTTGCCACTCCCCCCATTTTCCCGCCCACTTTTCTCCCATTTCCCTGGCGACTTCATTGCCAGCTTCGACTTTTCTTACATTTTCAAACGACAAAGAAGAGTTGATTCTCACTGGAATGAAAATGGGCCTAAGTTTGTAATATTTTATAATTTTTTTTATAGAAAGTAAAATTGATGTTGGCTTGGTGTGCATTTAAATTGAGAAACACAGATACAAACATACAAAGCAATTGAATAAATACTTTAACATAAATCATTGAATTCGACAAAACTTTATTGAGCTTCGATTGTTTAACTTAGATAAATTTGTTCAAACAAAAAGCTATTTATCTTGGGGAAAAATAGGTGAATATTTAAACGTTTAGAAAAGTAGATCTTGATTATAATTAAGTATAATTTTATAATAACAAAATTCGTTATTTTATGCTCTAACCACAATATTAAAATTTAACTGAAACTTATTCAATGTTTTTCAAAAATGTGACCATTTTCCAACTACTTTCCCAGTATCCCTCCAGTTATATATATAAAAATATATATATATGAAACACGTAACGTAACTAATTCCCGATCCAGATTGACCAACAACTTACAAACAAACAAACAAAGTGGAGCGACAAACAAACAATTCACACTCAACAAGCGAAGCAAATGAGTTTTGATTCATTTAGCGTAAAATGAAACCCAAACTGGGTGCGGAAAAGCGGGAAAGCGGAAAAGCGGGGAGTGTTGCCATTCAGGGCCATTCAGCTGTCATTTCATTATTTATACTGCTGATTAAATTTCCGCTTATACTCATTAAGTTCCATTGTCAAACCACTTCCGTTGAGGAGTAACAGAGAAGGGACTGAAAACTGAAGACTGAAGCAAGGGGTCCGGGTCCGGGTGCGGGACCGGGTCCTTTAGCAAGGACTAGACGAGACATAGACAGAAACACGACCACATGGAGCCACCGGAAGGAGCAGGAGAGAGCGGGATGGGAGCGGGTGGATAACAAACTAATTAAGTCGACGGCAAACTGCAAAGGTGGCCCAACTTGGTTGCCACTTCTTTGAGATGAGAGCGGATAGGGAATAGGGAATAGGGAAGGGCCTTCGAATCTGGAGAACTTCAAACTTCACTTCCTTGGATTCAGGGATCCGGGGATTCCCGGATTCTCGGATTCCCGGGCACCTCGAGGTGCGAAACTTCCGCACACTGCGACGAGGAGCCACTTCAAAATTGCAATCGGAGCTCAGCACAATTAACAAGATAACACGGCCAAAAATAGGTATAGGGTAAATCGGAAGACAGAGTTTAGAGCACTCCAAGAGGGGATTGGGCCTTCCATTGGCATCCACCTGGCAAAAGACAATCTAACTTTGGCCATGATTGCGTTTCGGATAATAATGACAGCCATTAAAGCTGAAAATCACGCTTCACAAATTAATTAAATAAGCCAAGGCACCAAGTGCATTTAGATTCTGCACTAAAGATACGTAATTATTAAACTTTAGAGAATAGAAACACACAAAACAATAAAATAATTATTGCATATTTTGTAATAAAAAATATTCAATATATATAATATTTTTTATATATATATATAATAGCTCAAAAACAGTTTGACAACATATAAACTCCATTCTTATATTTATTTAAGAGGCCATACAGATATCTATTAAAAAATACCACTCGTTATTTTTATGCCTCAAATCAAACGCATTCCATTCATTCTCTTTGAAAATCTCAAATGCTCTCTCATATTTTGAGGGAAAAACAACCCGGAAAATCGGGATATTATAGATTCTACCCACTTTTCCTATTTTCCAGTCATTTACCACCAAATTCATTGCCTAATGCCCCAAAATGGCACTGTCTCTCCTCCCATTTTTGGTTTTGGACTGTTGCAATTATTAAGTTTATCAACTGCTGCATAACCGATTACCAACCAGTTAAGTGCGGCCATTGGCCATTGGCCATTGGCCAGTTATGTATCCTCATACCATCCAATATCTCCAGCATGCTGCTGGTCATCACCATTCCAATCGTCATCCTGGGCATCTGTCCTCGCGGCGATAAAAATTGCATGCAATTATGGTCCAGTCCAGACCCCCAGAATCCCAGGATCCCAGGATCCCTGCTACTTTACAGGAAACCCCAAAAATCCCCAAAAGCACAGAGTGAAAAAAAAAAAAAAAAATGGGAAATCGAACCAAATCCGAATGGATTTCCCAGCGTTCGTTTGGTAGGTAATCAAACGCTTAATTAATATGACACACCAATACAAGCTGAGTGTTGTTGGGAAGAGGGGGAAAGGGGCGGGGGAGGGGGGTATATCCGGATTACAGGACCTCTCCCAATCCAAAGGACATCGTATCGCATGTGGCTGATGATGATTTTTGGTGGCCAGGCGGCGGCAGTGGCATCGTTTTTCGGTTTTTGGCATATTACTGATAACACTCGCGGTGCCCCAAAAATGCGTGCGAAAGAGACGGGCAGAGAGAGAGAGACGGGCATAGTGTGGCAGAAAGAGACAGCAATAGTGAGACGCCGGCCATCGCTTGCGGTAATTGCTTCATAATTGAACAATTATGCAAACGTGATTGAAGTGATTATATGGCCGCTTATGCGCCTCTGTTTATGTGCGTTTGCCCTCCCCTTAAGCCCAATTTTCTCCCATTTCCCCAATTTCCCCAATTTCCCCGCTTTCCCATTTCCACATCTCTGCCCCGACTGATGCGTTAATTGAATGGATTTCCCATAATTTTTGCGTTTTGTTTTGTCGCTTTCCGAAATTGGTTAAACATGAAATTTCTATGCTAATTCTTACAGCAAAAAAAAAAAAAAAACATATGAAGCTAATCTGGTGCGAATAATAATAATAATAAACACTATCAGGAAAAGTTCTAGATTTACCAAAAAAAGGAAAAAGTTTTAATGCCCAAAACTTTAAAAAAGCCAATTGATAATTTAAGTTTGTTTATTATTATTGTAAACATTTGAAAATCTGCTTAATTGCTTTAAAATTTAAGACAATTTTCGTAATACAAACTTGCTCACAATTTTAATGAATTAAAAAATGTTTTTAAATTTTATGAAGATATATTTTTTCTCATATATTTCTATGTTTTTTATTTAAGATATATTTCCGAACGAAGTTAAGCAACTGATAAAATAATCGAAAACACCAAAAGTAATTGGCAAAAACATCGAAAGCTAATTTATTTCCTCATTCCCTATTTAAACAGGGCTTAGTTAAGTCCCGTAATTGAAATGGAAAAATAAACTCATCTGAATTGTTAATAGTCAACGTGGGCCGATTTGCCCACATTGATCATCCGCCATGTGGTCGCTTCATTAGGGGACCAATGCAACCTGGTATATCATCCCATTTCCATTCCCATTCCCATTTTATCCTGCCATGTGTGTGTGTTGCTAGTTATCAAAATTAGGCAATGGCATAAATTAATTGAAAGCCAGAAAGCCGTCGATTGGCTGACTGACTCAGTGACTCACTGACCAACTGACTCACTGACCAACTGATGGATTGACGCACTGGCTAAATGAGTGCTCACCATCAATTAACGTTGACAAATGGAAAAATGGGGCAGAGATTGGGGCTTTTGGAAGGCGAGAATTCGATGACAACGGGGCAGCTAATTGGCGCCCGGCTGAGGTCCAAACAAAAGCCAAAGAAATGACAATAAAACTGGCCGATTAGGATGGCGACACACATACATACATACAGACACAGGATGCAGGACACGGCCAACGATATACTAACGAGGCTAAAAGCGGCATTAAGTATCAATCATACAACCGAGCTGGGCAGCCATGTGAGCCAAGCAAGCGCAAATAAAGGAACACGCAAGGCCCAAAAAAATGCTCAACTCGCACTTGAAATTACCCTGGAATTTGTTTCTAAAAAATATTTATATTTTCATATTTTTTCTAATTTTTTTAAGGGTTTGAAAAAATATTTATACGTTTAATTCATTAATGTAATATTTGTACATATGTATATGACAATACTTATAATAAATTTAATTATAAGTGAAAATTAATTAATTAATTATTTAAAAATGCTTTTAATTGTTTCATGTCGATTATTTGAAGATGGAACAAATATTTGGCCATATTTTAAGTTTTGATATTTGTTATTATTTTTTTTATTTACTTACAAGTCGATAAATTTTTTTTTGTTTTTAATTTAATTTATAAATTTAACATGGCTTTAACTTTTGTAGTTGCTAGAACCTTATAATTCTAAGAAATCATTGATATAATTAAAATAAAATGTAATACACCCAAAAACCCAGCGGTATGCAATATTTCAGATGTTTTCCCTTGAAGAGGGCCCCAAAAACAGGACACGTGTGCGTGTGTGTGCGTGAGGGGTGGAGCCTTTTTTTTTTGGTGGTGTGCGTGTGTGTGCGATTATCGGTCGCCCGTTGCTTGTTACACGTCTAATCTGTTAAATCCTGTTTACCAAGATTACAAATCAATTGTGGCCAGGAAATAAAAACACATGTGGTCCCACACCCCCAAAAATATACACCTCCGCCCCCTTTTATTCCTTGTTTGTTGTTGTTGTTGTTATTGTTGCTGTTGCTCTATCAGTGATGAGGGTATTATTATGGGGCATTTGTCGACGGGGGAGAGCCCACTTTTTTTTGCTGGTCGTCCTGCCATCGGTGAGTCTTTAAAAGTGGGAAAAATGATTTTATTTATGGGTAATTTCTTAGAGCTTATACAAATTCATATATAGTTATGGTTGCTATTTATTTATTTGCATTTATAAAAGAGGAAATATTTAATTGGCTCGGGAGATCCCACAATTAGCTAAAGTCACATTGTTAGTTCTTGTTCTGAAATTCTGAAAGAAATTAAATACACTTTTAGTTATATAAATTTATTTAGAACCAAATAACATGTTTTATCTTATATAAAATCACCAAAAGTATAAAATTCCTATTTTATGAAGAATAGATTTTAAAATTTATTTACATTTTATAATTACCATTCGGTACAAAATGTGACCCATAAAATTTTGATTTTGTGTTATGATTATAATATAATTATTTATTTATTAAGAGCCTTTTACTTAATTTATTTAGGTTTCATGAATTATGCATGACTTGATAATTATAACTTAAAGTTATTTTGTACAAGTCTTTATATTAATTAATTGTTCATCGTAGTGCTATGAGCTTGCAAAGAACTTATAATAAATTCAATTAAAAATAAATTAAATCACTAGTAGTAGTATCACCATATATTCATCACAGGACTAACTTTTTTTTTATTTATTTGCCTTATTTATTTAGCCTGCCATTTCACCATAAATATTTCCCCGTTGAGGGTGGGAAATCAAGCATTTCCACAAGTCGGTTTCTTTTTATAATTATTGAGTTGGGCCATGCACATGTGTTCGATTAGCACCTACTAACCCTCGGCCGGAAAATTGGGGAGGGGAAAGCAGGGGGAGGGGGACATTTTGGCGGCCTTGTGACAAAAGAAAGACCTTTCCATATCAGTGACACTTTCTTTTTGTCGTGTTATTTCCTCCCTTGCCTCCCTTGACAAAGGAAAATTGTTGGGCTCAGAGTTTCAGTTTCGGTTTCAGCATTGACATTTCTTTTGCGTGAGAGAGGAGATGGGGGTGTAAGGGTGTAAGGGAAGGGAAAAATGGGTGGGAAATAAGGATTTTGTTGGCATTGCCAGTGGTGACTATAATTGATGTTATCAAAATATTGTTTGTGGCGTAATTTATCAATAAACATCAATCGAGTGGAAATAATTTGATTATGCTTGATTTGCTTTTGAGGCATATTTGTGGTGTAAACAGTGGAAAAGCTCCCCGTATATATCTATAAACAGATATATAAACACCCACACCCACAAAAGAATCCCCGTTTCATTGACTTAATGCGCATAATTTATGCGACTTTAAAGCCTTGGCCATTAATTAGCCGTTAATCAACACTGGCCAACAACTACCCAGTGCTGTTGCAACATAAAAGTTAACCAAGTTGATATTTAATTGTCAATTTGCGCGATGCGAGCCCCGTTCGCTCCAATGATTTTCGCGACTCTCGCGATTTGCCTCGCCAAATCGCTCTGGCCATGTAAAGTGTTAATAATGGGATTAAGTCCTCCGCAACAACACAACACATCACATCGTGTGCCCCCATATCTACTCTACATGTGTTTAATTGCTAATCCTGCAAAATTAATGAGCGGCAGACGAAAAGCCTCAAAATATGCTGTACATGCGTATTTATGTATTTAATCTAATTTGAAAGGGTTTCATCAATTTAATGGAATTTCAATTAAAGTAGCCAACATAATGAGAGTTTTTAAAGCTGTTAACCCACACTGGTTTCATATTTGATGCATTTTAATCATATGCGTTTATTAACAGAACAAAGCGTAAGTTGGAAAACAAATAAACAAGGTTATTTAGGATTGTAATCATTAATTTATTTTATTTTGTATTTTAAAACTTATTCATTAAAATTTGTAACTAATTTCTATATTTTTAAAAGTGTTTTTTTGTAAATCCTCACTTTATACAATTCTTACCAGTGGACCCTGGTGGGCAAATTAAAAGTCATGTCCATTTCTGAGAAGCTTTTACTGTTTATTCCCAGCCAAAATTCTTATGTTTATGTCCTTTACAACGCGCATACTTAATTTGCAGTTCTTCGTCTTTTTTTTTTATACTTTTACGACTGCTCACAGATTTGTTGGTTTAACTTCTTGTGTGTCTAACTCTCGTCTGCGATAGAGACAGACAGAGAGGGTGGGAGGGGGGAGGGGGGACACACACGTGACTAACGCTTTATTACCATTTTTCTTCATTAATTTAATTTTTTCGTCTGCAGTAAACTGCTTTCGTATGCAATTTTATTGTACTTTTGTACTCGTGCCTGGAGCGCTTTGTTGTTACGTTATGCCGCGCACAGTTTTCCCCGACTTTTCCCCCCCGTCGTCGTCCCAGCTTTTCCATCTTTGCTCCTGTTAATCCAGCACTTCTCTGCCCTGCTGGAAAAAGGAAAAACAAGCCAAGTTCTGCTGCTGCTGGTGCTGCTGCTGCTGTTGTTTTTATTTTTTATTGCCGCGCAAAAATACAAGTTTGACTGCCTCGGCAATTGTTTTTGCATGGTGTGTGTATGGGATTACCCTATGAAACAAGGCGTTACGACTAGATTTTTGGGGCTAAGAGAAATAAACACTATTGGGTAACCAAACACTTAATACTTTTTTTGAAGTCACGAACAAATTTATCAGACAACATCATTATATTTCCAGTCAATGACAACATATTTTATTTAAAAAACCCATCAAAAATATTAAATATACATATATGTGTAAAAAGTTTTAAATTAATTTATCAAAAAACATCTATCAAATATATAGGTAATATATTTTTAGCCCATCGAAAAATATTAATACATATATTTAAAAAAAAATTGTATTGTATTTTTGTAAAATGCTTCAAAAACATAATTTAGAAGGAAAAAATAATATTTTAACTTTTTGTAACTTTGAGGAAATTTAAAAGTTTACTAATGTGAAAGATAAACATACTCTATGATACATATGATATGATACGATCCTATTTTTTTAAATATAAGTTTATGGTGTACAAAAATAGGTTTTTGACTGCAATATAATTTTCTATATTTTTTTAGACATATCTCTAAGTGTTTATAAAAGGATTTCTGAAAGTTGCTTCACAATATGGAAAACCCATAGAGCGTGTCTAGAGATTCATATGCTGAGAAGAATGACCCAAAGTGAATTCTACTTTTCTGCGTTTGCTGTTTGTTGCTGTTGTTGTTGTTGTCTATACTTTTACCGTTCTGCCTGCCCATTTCTTACCCAGAATTTTCTTTGTGGGGCTTTTGTTTCGTTTTTCGTTTTGCAGTTCGCTTTGTGTGCGGGCTTTTCACAGAGAGTTTTTCCTTTGCCAGTTGGGTTTTCTATGCTGGCAAATTGTTTGCATTATTTATGGCATATTTTCGAAGATTTATAATGAAGTCGCAGCCGAGAGGCCCGCTCTTTCGCTCCAGACTCAATCATATATTAATGAGAATGTGAATGAGTATTGGCCTTGGTCTCCAGTTTCGAGTTTCGCTGGCTTGCTACCTTATTATATATTCGATCAAATCATTTTCCCCCACAGATTTCTTTGAGTTTCCGTTTTTATTTATTTTTTTCATTATTTTTCCGCCATCTTTGACTTTTGATTTTTTTCCTTTTTTTTTTTTTTTCGTCCAGCTTCTTCGCTTTTGATGAAAGTTTTGTTGTTTGAACCAAGTGTTTGGCTATTTCTCTTTGAAAACTTCTTACTTTTTCACATTTTACGAGCAATTAAGCGAAAGATGGCAAAAGTACTTGGCCAAAAAAGTGTGTGCCTACACTGAGAGCAACGGATGCTTAAATAGGTCAAAATTGGGTTTTACAATTATTGGCAGGGTTTTTAAGTTTTTTCTTAACTTTTTGGTATTCTTCAAGATTTATGAAAATGGCTTATTTTTTTTAAGCTTCTTATATCTTAGATTTTTAATTTTTAGACAGTATAAAATTAATATTAATTAAATATATATAAATATTTATATTTCCCAACATCATTTTTAAACCACTGATAAAATAATTTATAAGGTATATTTTTTAACCTCCTTATTTTAATTGAAACATGCAAGAAGGTACACCTGAAATTTTATTAGTACTAATGGTTAAATAAAAATAAATAAAAATAATTTTAATATTCTTATAAAATATCGACCTATTGGAGTTTTTTTTTTTTTTAATGTGCATATATATTAGTCCGGGAAAGTTGCCTAGACTGGGAAAATACCCCCAAATTCTCTTCCGTTCCTCTCTCTCTATAACACATACCCTTCTCCTTCGCACAATCATAAATATTTTAATATGCTCAAAGGATATGTGTGAGTGTACGTCACTGGAGCAGGCATCAAAGTTTTAACCACATGCTAGCAACTATTTCCACTACCCAAAACCCAGCCCTAGCCCCAGTGCCAGCCCACTCCTGCCACTCCTGTAGAATGCAAAAAGTTAATTAATAAAACATCAAAAAGTTCTACGTTTTTGTGTTACAATAAACTTTATATAAACTCCATGCATTTTACGCTCTTAAGCGGACCGTCGTCCTGCACAAAAACAACGCAAAATAACTGAAAATCAACAACAAAATCAGGAGGCAGCGCAGTCGCTGTTGACTTTGACGTTGCCCGAAAACTGTCTAAAAATAGCAACAAAACAACAACAAAAAAGGGCAGGAAAAAATGCAGAAGAGCAACAACAAACATTTAAATAGTTTAGTTAACATTTCAACGGGGGGCTAGTGGAAATTTTCGATTTCTGTTTGGCCCAAGTTAAATGAAAATTAAGTTCAGGGAGCCACAAACACAAAACTAAATGTTGATTTTTACTTAAGGGGGGAGTACACTTTGATTTTTCAAAAAAATTTTTTTTTTTTTTTTTTGCTTAAAATGTTCCTTGAGATGTGTACTTTAATTTAGAAAAGACTCCAAGTCCGCCAGAATATTCCTTACCACTTTACGAAGCGATTTCCTAAAACATGTACCGTACATGTACATGCACAAGCACATCTTTAAACGCGTGTATCTCGAAACGGGTTTTTTCAAACTGGTGGGGAAAAAAACTCTAACCAGTTATCATCGAATTTGGATATCGCCTATGTTTTCTTGTTCAGAATTAAATTCTGCTTAGAAATACGAGGCCACATTTTCGATTTTGTCAAAAATGGATTTTTAATCCACGATTTTGTAAGCATTTTTAGGGTGAAAAATGGACTTTTTTTTTTTCAAAGGCCACAACTTTAAAAAAAAATTTTTTTTTTTAAATCGGAACTCGTATTTCTAACCCAAATTTCATTACTAATCAGGATTTTGTTCCATTTATGTTCCGGGATCACATGGGAAGGAGCATTTTTCCCCACCGTTTTCCGACTTCCGCGCGAGGACGCCCCACGCGACCTGGTGCACCGGCCACATGGAGACGCCAATCGAGTTAAAAAAAAAAAATTTGTAGTTCGAAGGATGAGTAATAAATGGGTTATAACATATTTGCCCTCCCTGAGTGTTTTATTGCTTAAAAAAATTAACGAAAATGCCTTACTTTTTGGACGTTCAAAGTGTACTCCTCCCTTAATTACGCTGGCGGCTAATTGGCCAAGAAAATTATATCAAATGATCTATACTGAAAATAACTTCGTAAGTGATAAATTAAAATTCTCTGATATTTATGTAAATATATTCTGACTTATATACACAGCTCGATTCTTAAATATTTCGTTATTGAAAGTGACACTTTACTTATATTTTATTCGATTTTTATTATTAAGTCAACTTTGACATTTTTGTACATATTTTTTAATAACAAACCACAAAAAAATTAATCAACTATTAATGTGTTAAATATATTTTTTTGCACGAATAACTTTTAATTGAATTTTTAATTTCTAGATTTTTAAAATTTGGAAAAACCACACAGTTTTTGAATATTTTTCATGCTAATAAAAATTAAAGTGCTAATAATAATCCAATTTATTGTAAAAGGTCAGAACAAATCAAATATTAGTTTTTTTTTTCTTGTTTTGTTTTATTTATTTTATTAGATTCTTTAACTAAGAACTTTAGTCTTAAATTCAGATTCTTTTTGATTTCTTACAACAAATTATTGGTTTACTTTTATTTTTTGGTGCTTAGGAGGTTTTTCACCAATTTTTGTATCTAAATTGCCCATGTTTTAAAATGAATAATGGTACCATTACCTGCGTACGCCCAATAACCAAACTTAAATCTAACATTTAAATAGTTTTAATTTGCGAATTCAACAAGGGCTTTTCATAATCAGTTTACAATGCAGAGAACAATTTTTTGTGGAGAGGAAATACGTTAGATGTCATTGCGCTAATAAATTCACAAATGAAATTTAACACTCTACTGTTTTAATTTTTGTGTGGCAAATAATTTTCACGTACAAGTCGTAAATTTGTCGGTACGTTTCGAGTGCCATCCCTGGCACATACAAAATATATATGCTCCATTTATATGGAATTTTTGGACATGGGTATGGGTTTGGGTTTGGGTTTGGTTTGGGTTTGAGTTTGGGTTTTGGGTAACTGCAACTGCAACTGGTTTATTTGGCGCTCGACAAAGCGACATCGAAACTTTGGCCAGTCGAAAAAGTTTCTGCAACGTTTTCAGCTTGCAACGGCAGATGCTTCTTCTCTTAACCGCCGGTTAAGGGGGCGATCCCTTGTCCGCTCTGTCCCCCCCCCCTTTTCCCTGTTTATCCCGCCACCCCTGGCAACCGCTCCTCCATTCTGGAGCCGTCCCTCTGGCTGTGGCAGCTTTAATTGGAGTCCGACTGGGCATTTAATTGGACTGTGATTTGTGGTGCACACTGCAAACGTATCAATAACATGCTGCAAATGTTTAAAAAGCAAAAAATGGACACATAGATGGGATAACCAGATAGAATGTAAGATAGAAGCAAATGGGGTTGGATGGCTCGATTTGTTTATACCCTAATTGAATTAAAGTTTACGTCATTCAATGTCTTGTTTATTTTGATATTTTCAGTATTTCAGCAAAAAGCTACAAGGCTTGGAAATTTGGAAATTAAACATTATTGGGGGGCATGAGCTTTCCTTTCTTGATAATAAAACATTTATTAAATATTTTTTTCTTAATTAAAATGCTAGTTATTTCGCCTTGTTGTTGTTTGCCATTTGTGTTACTTATTTTATGGCTGTCATGGTTAGGATATGGACAAATTTATCTGTGTTGTAATATAATTAAAAATATTATATATTTTTATGATACTTTTATGGAGAATTTAATAAAGGAAAAAATAACATGCAGATATTTTTAAACTATTAAGACCTCAAAAATATGTTCCCGTAAAATGCAGCTTTAATCTTGGCCTTCAAGCGGCGTATTTATATTAAGGGGAAGTACAGGTAAAAATTATGCGGGCAGTTGCCGACATTTGGGGTGGACCTGATTTGGGCCTTCTGTTGGGTTTTGTAACTCGCTTTGCGGTTGGACCGCAGAAACCGCAACGGTAGCTCAACTAGAAGACCAACTGCCAACTCCAATCCTTTATCCTTTGTGCACAAATACACAACATACAACATGCAACACACACCCATATCCCATATGCCACATGGAGCATACACAGCGTACTCTGAGGTTGCCGCCGCCATTGGGATTTCCCACAAGCCGAAGGAAAATTGTGCTGACTTCAAATCGGATGCCAATTAATTCGCTGGCTTGGCAGGAAAATTAATAAATTTGCGGTAGATTTTCCTGACGCTTGTGGCAGCTGCTTGGACCGAGAAATATTGTGTGTGTTGAGATATTATAAGATGGTAACAATAATTACGCAAGTTTCATAAATTAAGTGTGAAATTGTGCACACAGCTGTGCAATTAATATCTTACTAAAAGAGAAAAAGTTTTGTTTTTATTAATTTGACTTATTTTAAATGTACAAAATTTCACAATGTTATATATTTATTTTTTAGTTATCCTTAAACCAAACCCCTTAATTTTTTTCAACATATTTTGTCAATTATCTTTTTCTGAATATTATATCTTTTTTTGAATATGTTTTGAAACTAAATATGCAAGTGCTTTAATTATTTTTAACACACTCATATGTATTTTATGTATTTTAAAATTAGTTCTATATTTTTTGGCAGTACAATCAATATAAAAATTAACTAAAATATCAAAATTGATATTTAGCTGCGTTTGAAAAAATTTTTTCTTTAAAACTAAGACACCTTAATATTTTTCCGGTTAATTTCTTAATCGTTTTCATTTTCCAAAATATTCCCTTTGCCATCTGCCATCAGATTTCCCCTTCCCCCGCTCATCAATATTATATTTGAATTAATTGCTCGGCTGTTAGCGTTAGTTAACTTCACTCACCACTTGCCTCCATTTATTTTCCTTTATTTTTTTCTCTCTCTCAGCTTTCACCCATTTGCGCTGTGTGTTTGATTGAGGGATTTGCGGCGGCTTTTGTGAGCAGGGGCGCCCTTGGGGGCGAGAGGGGTTAATACAGGTGGGCCTGCGGGGCACACAGTTCACCGGCTGCACCTCGCCAAAGATTAAATCATATTTAGCACAATGAGCCACGAGTCCGGGGATGAATGCGGCCTCTGAGATTGTTTCAATATTTGCCAGTCTATCAGTTTATTTTGCGCTAATTTAAAACTAACATTATAAATATTGATGGGGCTGGAGCCCCCCATTCCCCATTCCCCATCCCCCATCAAATCCCTAATCGTAGCTACAGCCTAAGGGGGGCGAAAGGGAAAGCGAAAAGTATGACATGCCCCAAGTGGCCTTTACACCGCCACTGGGTTCACTGACTGGTAAGTAAGCATGCACTGAGATAAAATCTAAAAATAAATGAAAGTACTGATCTTGATAACTGTATATTAGAGATGATAAAATATCGAGAGCACTATCAATTTTGCTGCAGGGTATCAAGAGCTATCGGTCGGAAAAACAGTTTTCTTGTTTATACATTTTATTTGGTGTCTTTTTGGGGATTTTTATTTTAAGCTGTGACAAATATAAAAATAATCTACGGTTTTTTTCTGACTACGATTTAAAGACTCTATTTTTATGAAAATAAATTTTAAGTCAACAAATTAAGAGAAGTTGTTAAAATCAAAATGCAAATAACTATGTTAAAATTATTAGTGTTTATAAAAAGTGTAGTCTAATTTTTGGGTTTCTCCTATGCTGCTAAATTGATAAATCTTGTATGTATTTCTGTTGAAATACTCTTTAAACATACAAAAAAATCGTTTATTTAATTTAATTGTAAAAAATAAAGCCTAATACTCTTATTTTTTACTGAAAATTTAAACAAATTTCCCTTTCAGTGTACTTAAAAACTATTTTAACCGTCTCAGAGTTGTTGAATCGTTTAATGGTTAGGAATAGGCAATATCCTAATTGATTTTTGGAGCCCTCATAATATTATGTTAGTAGTTAATTTGTGTTAATAAACAAACTGATAATTTCACTTATTTCTTTCGGTGCAGTTAAACGTCTTCTTGGCTGGCAAACATTTGCCGTGCGCTTAGTTAACGGCTTGCCACAGGTACGCGTAACGGTAGCCGAACATGGATGAGTGCCCCTGACGCGGAGCGGTGCGAATTTAGCGCAAACAAACAGGCGGCATCCTCCCCCTTCTCCACCCAAAAAAGAACCCCCCCTGAACGCCCACGCCCATGGCCCCCCTCCCAATGGCCCATCAAATACACGCGTGCAGAGGAGCACCTGGCAACCAGAGAAACCGCTATTTGTTTCAAATGTAGCTAGATTAAATAAGTTAAAAATATGTACACAAAAATATCTTCAAGTGATACTGCTGTTAACAGTATACAACACTAAAATTGTATACAATCTATAATTTTTTAAATATTTTTAAAATGATATGTACTTGATTTACCTCGTAGCAGCGTTTGTAAGTTTTTTATAGATATGGATAAAAGTTTAGGTATTTTGACTGATTATTTGATCTTATCTTAGTAAGTAAGATATAGCTAGATTGTAAGCAGAAACTGAACAACACTGATGGAAAAGAGGAGCAGGAGTTAAGAAGCGTTCGTGAGTCCCACGGCAATTGGTTTGCCGCTTTTGCTATCATTTTCGACAACTGTTACAAAGAACCCAGCAGCAGCCAAAGATATAAGCGAGAAATAGGGGTAAGGAGTTACTCAACTGGGACACTCGATTAGTGGGTTACCCAGCACTGAAATGTATTTGAATTAAGGATGGGAACACCGATGAAAAGTATTTAATTAAAGACACAGGAACACCAATAAGTGGATCAGATTTGCTGCCAGATTCAGTTCCTAATTATAAAAAAAACAGTCATCTCAGAAAAACTAAAAAAAGATAATTAGTTCAAACATTTACATTAAAAATCAAATGATAATTTCATATTTTTTCTTTAATTTATCCTTATAAAAATAAAGCGCAGATGAGTGGAAATATAGAAAATATACATTTATGTATGTATATATTTTTTAAAGATATTTGTAGTATTTTTGCATAAATATTTTAATATAAATAATTTTAAGTGCTTTCTTTGTTATTTGTTTGTTTATTTCATAAACGCTTTATGTTTAGCCTGTTAAACTTAAAGATTTAAGTTTTTTGGGCATACCCGAACGGTGGTACCCATTGACCTATTGAAACAGTTGAGGCTTGAAAACCATGAAGCCATGATTCGTGAGTGGCCAAAAGAGTCCAAACAGCAGCCCAGTTCCTTTTCCCTTTTGCCATTTCGCATTTTCCCCATCCCACCTTTCACTTTTCCCAACCCCCAGCTCCTTTTTTTTTCTGCGTGGGCGCGAGTTGCGATGATTGATGACAATGTTGGGGAGTCGCTTATCCCGGCCTTTCACTTCCCACCCCGCCCACCGCCTCAGATGCTCTTGTAGCCCCCCTTCAGAACACTGATAAAAAATCAATTGTTTTTGTAAGGACATCTTTTAGATGATGAGAAAACCTTAATGTTTCATAAAAAACTCGTCATATTCTTTTATTAAATTTTATAAAATTAAATGAAAATATAATTAATATTTTAATATGAACAAATTATTTTTTAAATTTTGTTAAACATTATTTGGATGAACAACACTTAGTTTCATTTATCCTGATGCTGTTGAATATCATGTTTTTATAATTGAATATTTTTATTCCCTTTATTCGAAGGGTAATAATGTCTATCTAATTAAAAAAGTCTGAGGGCAAATATTTAATGGCTCCAGCTCTTATAGTTCCCAAAATCTAGACGTTCATGGAAATTAATATGACTTGAATAAAATATCTTTAACTTTTTTTTTCTGTGCCTGTGGACCCCTTACCTCTCCCCCTTTGCCACCCAAACCGCCAAACACGCAGAAGAACCGTTACGTTTGGGGCACACCTGCTAAGTTTCGTTATGGCTGTTGTTGTTATTCCTTTTACTTTTCTGATTTGTATGGATTTCCGACTTGTTTTTTTTTCTTCTTTTCCACTCTTTTCGCGTGGGCTCTTTCTTTCTAATGTTTATTTCATTTTGGTTATGCCTCTGTCTTTTTGGTTTCAGTTTCAGCGGGAGAAACATATGTAAAATTCATAAAGCAAAGGCGCAACTTTTTCCTTTTCCAGTTGGGGACTTCCCCCTTAGTTCTCATTCTCTTTTTCGCGTTGATCCGCAGTCGGAACATCAGGCAAACATTTTGTCCAGAGTAAAAGGACTACTTTCTCGGTCATTCAATGTCTTTTTTTGTTTTCCTTTATTCTTTTGTAGACAGTCGTTTGTGTGTTTAGCAAAACCAGTTGGTTGAGTTGCTTTTGACGCACGCATGCAAGCAGGGCCACACTAAGAGAAAACGTAGAGGATGGTTACACTCGTGCTTCAAACACATTAATATTGTTTGGATTGTCTAAAGTTTTAAGGAGTTGTAGTATTTGTTTAAGTACGATTTAAGCGTTAAAATTTAATAAGACTGTTGTTAGTTTATATTTAATAAATTGTTGTTATTGCATTAACTAAACTTTCAGATAAAATAAAAAAAACGAGTGGAGTTTTCATTTTTTTGTATCGTGTAAAGTTAAAGTGAGGATGTCAGCGCTAAGCCGCTAAAAGTGAGAGAGAGAACCGCGATTGATGCACTTCACTTATGCTCTGCTAGAACTTTAGAATTGTAGTGGTCAGCAGTTTTTTGGTGGATTACACAGGATTCATATACACAGCCTTATTGAAGATAATACTCATGTATAACATTTTCTGTGGTATTTTTTCTTACAGTGATTTTTAATGAATAGCAATTTGATTTGATGCGAATTTTGAATATAGTTTTTAATTTAAATTATTATGAGAAATACCTGTTTAAATATAAAAAAAAATATGGTACACAATTTCTATAGTGGTTGTAATATTAACGTTTGTATTTTAAATATATGTTTCATTTTATGTTTCTATACTATTATATCTGTATTATTATAACATTTTTATTTTAAATATATATTACATTTTATATTTCTGTTTTGAAAAACAAAATCTTAAAATTTGTAAAACATATTTTACATTTGATATATACAATTTCAAACCATGTTAAAATTATTATATTTATTTTCCTAGTAACTTTGTGTAGAGCAGGGTAAATTGCTGCAATTAAAATAATTTTTTTCTTAAAGTTGTTCGCGGGCGATTCGCAGCTGTGAGTGTGGGTCTGTCCAGCTAAAGTTCTCCTCCTGCTTCCCGGAAAAACACCACTCCACCCCACCCCTCCAGGAAAAACCCTTGTCCTTGTCGCTGTTATGCACAAATGTTTGTCTTTAAATTAAGCTTCATTTCGGCAACTTTATGCGGCCTGTCCTGTGTTTTTCAGAGTCCCTTCCGCCCGAATTCTACGTGCCTTCTCTCTGCCACTTCATTTTCCGTGGGAAAGCGGGAAAACCTGGGGGTGGAGGAGGGGGGGGTGTGGAAAACGAGAAATTCATTTTTCAAGTTGTAGCCCGGCCTGGTCGGATGCTGCTGCACGTTGAGACTTTTACTTGTTAACGGGGTCATAAATCATGCGTGAAAATATCGAACGGAAAACAGATTTCCCTGCTGCCCCGCCCCCATTTTACTTCCCCGCCCACCAACAAACAATGAGGAGCGGCTCAAGCTGATGCAGCGACATTTTTAGCCAATACGCAATCAGTGTCCGAGTTTCGGACTGCTCAAAAAAAAAAAACAAAGAAGATAAATCCATCCTCAAAAAACCATATCCGAACCCTTTTTGGTATGCGTGCTAATAATCGATTTGTTTGTTTGTTTTTAATTTCTTTGGGGGGTGAACTTTGACTGCTCACGTAGGACACCAACTCAATGGCAATCCTTCTCCTTAGTCCTCAGTCCTCAGTCCTCCGATCCCAAATCCCGATCCCAAACTCTTTGGCTAATGTGCAGCTGCTTCCGCTTTTTGGCCCATTCATCGTTTTTCTATTTGTCATTTTTTGATACTCAGTAGTTTGGCAATGGATGCAGTGTATGTATGAACGTTGTATTTTGTTTTAAATGTTATTTTTTTTATAATATATTTTATATATCAAGTTATTTTTGTTAAAATGATTGATTAACTTAAAAAGTCAGCTAAGGTTTTGAGTAGTTAAATTATGAATAGTTATAATATTCTTACCCGATTCATAACCAGCTCTGTTTAGTATAAATTTTTTAGGACTATTTATATTTATATTTTAAAATTAATTTTCAGATTTTGAAAAGTGTATTAAGCATAAAGTGTTGTTGTGTATATATTTATTATTATTATTCATTATAAAATAATGTGCACTTTTCTTTGACAAAGGTTATTTAAAAAAATAATAAAGGATTGGTTTCTAAAATAAATATTACGCAAATCTCATAAAGTGTTGCACATTTATATCTTTTATATTTTAATTTCCCAAAATGCTTACAAATGTTTTAGTTAAACACGAGATTTTTTTAAAGGGTATCCATATCACAGAAACTGCTTTAAAATATTCTCACTTCCTATTTTTTGTTGTTGACTCGGTTTGTTTTTGGTGGGGGTACGTTTTCTTTTTTTATAGCATCGCAAAGCTGATTTTATAACGATTTTCTTTTCAATACCTGGGGATAAAAAAAAAACGAAGTTCGAAGCCCCCTAAAACCAGAACCACTCACGTGGTTTTGTGCACTGCGTGGCTTTCAGCATCCACAGTCGTGCCTTTGGTCCCTTCGCTTTGCACCTTGTTTTGTTGCTACCTGTGCTGAGTTTTTAATGAAAATCACATCAAATCGATATGCACAGGACACGGGACAGGACGACCCTTTAAGCCACCAGCAGAGCCCCTCGCATCCTGACCATGTCGCCATTGCGCTAAACTTGAAACGCTCCACAAAACGCAGCTCAGGTTGAAACCCTTTTCAGCTTTCCAGAGGCGTTGTCGCCAAGGGGATTACGGAAGATCCTCGGAAATCGTAAGCTTTAAACATTTATTTATTATTTATTTGAATGAAAAGTCGATTGAAGTACCAAAATGTAATTAAATAATTGAGGAAATACTAAAATTTGTTATATTTTTGTTTTGGCTTTGTAAGTAAGCTTAAAAACAATTTAAGACAAGACTAATGATTGCATGCTTTCTCCTTTTACAAAAACATTTTTAATTGAACGAAAGCCTTTCTCAAGAAATACAATAACTTAAAGTTTTTATATTTTATTGACATTTTTTTACGGTGAAGTTGTTTGTTATTTGATTCTTGGAAAATATGTATTTAAGTTAATTTGTAGTACAATCTCGTACAATCTTTTTTTAGCGTTTACTTTTTTAGTTATATTTTTTCCTTTTTAAATTCTAGCTGAGTAAATTGTTATCTCATTTGATAAAATGTATTTAGCACATTTTAGAACCGACACCTCTGCACTTTGGGAATGCTTTCAGACTCTTCAATATGCACCGGTGTATTTTCACCAAAGTGGATTAGAATGGTCCTTATGACCAGGCATGTCCTGGAACGAGAGGGGCTTCCAAGGGGGGGTTTTTGAGTAGAGGGTCTGAGGAGCGAGAGACAGCAGTTAGATGAATGACCATCGATGACTAGATGGAGCATGGAGCATGGAGCCACAGTAAACTGCGGTTAAGGTGCAAAGAGGCCAGATAGAAAAAGACAGCTTGATAGAGCGAGAGAGGGAGAGGGACATTAGGCCAATGCATTTCATATTTTCTGTGTTGCACTGTTGCAAAACCACCGCAAAAGCTCAATGGCAAAACGATGGCCCAAAGCAAAATCACAGCCAAAGCCCCCAACCTTTTTGGGGTTTTCCAGGATTTTTATGCCGTTCGGTTCGGGCTTAAAAAAAAATGAAGATGAAGCCTTTTACCCATTCGAACAACTATTTTTCGATATGGTTTTTAATACCTTTTCCAAATGGAATTAAAGCCGATTGGGTACATTCGCTTTAAGCAGGAGTACAACCTCGCATATCGAGGAGTATTAAGATATTAAATCCCAAAAGTTTATCCTTATGTGTAAAATATTTAAAAGGTTTCGAAGTTTATCTTAGGCAATTGTAATTTGGAATAAAAGTAGTTTTACAAAAGCTGTCAATAAATTCAAAAGCTTATGAAATTGAAATTAAAAAAAATTAGTTTAAAGAATTTTTTGTTTGGTTTTTATTTTTCCCCGCTCTTTTAGAGTATCAATTTTGTGTTTCCATCTTCAGTGACTCTATTGTCGGGAACATTTTCTGTTCTGTAGGTATTTAGTTTATATTTGATTTTCGATTTGTTTGTGTCTTCTGCTTTTTTTTGCTCCACCTACCATTTGGTTTGTTTTCAAAATTTTTTGTTTGGGTTCGGATTTCAGAGCAGCAGCCACTGACAAATTCTAATTGAACTCCGGTGCAATTGGCAGGAATGGTTGGTTATATGGGAATGGATATGTAGGGGGCAGTAGGTCCTGTAGATCCTGTTTGAAAGGCGCTTAGCAGGCCGAGACAAGGCAAAACAAAAATGTTTAGTTACAGTCGAATGACAGTCGCTTTTTGTCCCCCCATTTTCCCCTCTAACTCCTCCGTGGAGTTGGCAACTGTCAAAATACAGATACATGCCAGGGGCGTACAGGTGTGCGGTGGAGGGGTTTCAGGGGTTTTTTGGGTGGGCAAACAAACAAACAAACACCGCAAACGTGAGACGAACCGATGATGCCGACACACTCATATACACACGGGGGTATGGGTAAGCCACTGGTCATTCGTTGATTGCCATACTGGCTCTCTCTTTCACTCGATCCGTGTGGCAGGCAACCAATTAGGTGACCCTGTAGGACACTCACCCACCACCACCCACAGAACCACCACCCACAGCCTACCACCCCATTTGACAGGGGTCAAAAATGTCAGTGAAAATGCAAACCTTTTTTCCACTTACCTTATTTTTAGAGGTATATTGTTTGGAATATAGTTTTTTAGCCTATGATAACTTCTAAGGAATTTATGATATATTTTAACCACCTCCATTGTTTTTTTGATTGTTAGATTTTAGTGTATTAATTTATAAATTTTTGAGCTGACTGATATTTGTTTTTTTGGTTTTAAAAACACCTAATTATTATTGATAATTAACATATGTTATCAGAGGTGAAAAAAACGTTGATATCCATCTGATTGGTTTGTAGTCCTGCTTTTTTTTCAATAGGTATGTATTTTTCAATTGGTTCGAATAAGCAGTTATAAAATGTTAAAATTTTGTATTAAAATACCCTAAAGTAAAAAATTAAATTCTGCTCTAAATTGTAATGAGCTTTTAAATGAATAAATTTAGTATTGAATTAAATTTAAAAAAAATGTATTCAATAGGGTATCTTAGTGTCTTAAGTTATAGTTTCTGCTGGGGCTTACATTGCATCCTTCAGTCTCCATTTCTGGATGGACAGAGTTGAACGCACATTTGCGGTGGCCATTCGGCTTGCCACTCACTTACTCGCACATGCAGCTCGAAATGATGATATTGATGCACTTGAACTGCGCTGATGCACTTGGCATATTTTCAAATAAATTAAATATAAACAAATTAAATTCGATCGTTATTATTTACTCTTATGAACTATAAATAGAACCATTGGTCATTTCACATATTTATGCAATATTTTGTTTAACTTTTGAGGCTTTTTAAAAGTGTATATTGAGTAAGGGGAATTGGTTGTACCTTTTAGTGTTGATTTTGATGTAAATATATTTTAATATTTGTAATATCGCCTTAAAGGTTATTTAGATATAAATAAATTTAATTTTAATATTATTGGATATTATGTTTTAAATACATATTTTACCATACAGTCTCAAGTTATTTTAAAGACATGGCTAACTTAAACACATATATGATAAAATATAATCTTTATTTTGTATTTTCTGATGAAAGTCAGTGTTAATATTAAATTAAAAACAAATCCTTTTTGCTCAGTGCAACCAGATGCTGCCGTGTGCTGCATGGTGTGCTGCATGGTGTGCTGCATGTTGCAGATGGAGTTGCAGTTGCAGCTGCAGTTGTTGCTGCAGCTGTGCGCCTAATGAGAAAGGGCAATGTGGCACGTAGCAGCGGTGGCAACATCAGGCAAATAATCAGCATATGTCCACCGGAAGTGGGCCTGTCCCGTAACTCTGTAACTCTCATGCCATTATTCAAGTGCCAAAAAATCAACAAAAACAGTTGAGGACAGTCAATTGATAGATATATGAAAAGGATAACTTTAACGAAAATAACGAATTATCATAGGAAATTTAATGAAAATGAAAGCAAAATCGTATAGTTAATATTATAATTAATTATATTCTTTAAGTATTTGATTCATTTTTGCCTAAAATTAAACCTCATGTAATTAAACAAGTATTTGCCTTGTGACACATAAATTTTAAGATAAATATGTTTTAGTGCGAAGCTAATATTTAAATACATAAAAATATAATATTTTACTTGACATTTAATACCCATTTACAAAGAATTTTTTTTTTGCAAAATACTAGTAATTTTTCCAGTTTTAGAAAAAAGGTCCCAACATTTCAGGTGGAATTCTCCTAGGGCCAAAGTTCACTTGTCCTCAAGCAGATAGTAAGAAGATAGCTAAAAAAAAATACCCGAGATAGAACACGCATACTGTGTATGTGTATGTGTGTGTGTGTGCAGGTTGGGGAGTGTGTGTAAATACGTCAACAATTTTGTGCAAAGAAGGATTTCAATTTCCTTTAAGCGGAAGCGCGCTGTCAGCTTCGCATTTTGCGCCACAAATCATCAACTCTATCTGGCCTTCCCGCAGATACCATATAGATTGCAACAACACTGCACTCTTTTGGGGGGAAGGGGGTGGGAAGGCCACTTTCCACTGAGGGATTGAGGGATTGAGGGGGTGGCAGAAGGCAGGAGGCTGGTGGCAGGACAGGAGCAACAGCTACACATCATCCATCCATCCATCTAACAATAAGCGTCCAGCAACAGCTCCTACTTCAGGCCAAGGAGTGGCGGAGTCGACGAGCGGAGGAGCGGACCATCCATCTAGTCAGCCATCCGTCAGTTCGGGGCAGTTTTTGCATCAAAAGTGGTAAACACACTGAGCGAAAATATATATGTTGAACAGGGAAATTATATTTATCAACCAACCACTAAGGAACTTTTTAAATAAAGTACAAAACATTTTAAAATAGTTTTACACTTAGCTAATAATTTTAACTTTAACATTAATATTTGTTTCAATTTTTCAAAGTTATAAGTAAAATATGTTTTATGATATATCGTTTTTAATTATCCCCTTTTTAAATATAACTGAAAGATAAATGTTAAATACTGCAAAAAACATTTGTTACCACATTTAATTTAACATATTTTACATAATTAATACATTCAAATGGGAGACAAACATTTTCTTCTTTTAATTTTTTTTTTTTAAATAACAGTTCAATAAAAATAACAAAAGGTAATAAAATTACTAAATATTATTATTCTTTTTATTTAATCACCAATTGGTATTATAAATATTTAAGTTAATTTTCCTCATCCCTTTTAAGTAATTTAACATTTCCAGTGTATTTCTGTTTGCACTGGTCTTCGTCCAGGGGCGTGGAAAGGGGGATAGACCAGGGCTGGGTGAATTTATAGCAAAATGTCAACAGTTGCCGCGTAAATATGTAAAATTGTTTGTAAATAGCAATTTCGCTTTGGAGGCCGCCACCATCGATGCCGAAAAGCAAACGATGTGCGTCAATCGAGTTCAAACGTCGAATGTGGACGAGAGCAAACTTAATTTACCTTCAATTATGCGAGAGGTGTTAGAAGGAGAGTGCTCGTTGATCTCTTGGGAAGGCCAGAAAGCCTTAAATGGCTTTCACTTTAGTATTTCAATAAGTTACTGAAATATCCTAGTGAATATATTTTTGTATGTAAGTGAAATTCTAAAGAAGATTCCACTAAAAAGCAACAACGTGTCGTATGAGTAATTTTCCGGAATTCATTGCGTATACGACTTTAGGTTTAAAATTGAAAAAAATAGAAAAAACCGTGTTGTTACAAGAACCAGATATATTTTCCTTTAATTTTGTCAATATATTAATATTGGCTATCAACTAAAAAAACTATTTCCACAAAAAAAGCAACAACGTGTCGTATGAGTGATTTTCTGTAAGTCATTGCGTATACGAAATTTTACTTCGGACTTTTTGGTTTAAAACTGAAAAAAATGGAAAAAACAAGAAATAACAAGAAGCAAAAATATTTTTCTTTAATTTTTTAAGTATATTTATTTTGGCTATCAACTGAAAGGACTTCTTTGTGAAGATTCCAGCTAGCTCGAGCTCCCGCTTTCGCTAACTTTCATATCTTTATCCAAATCGCAATCCATATTAATCTTCTTGATCTCCACGTCTGACGGCTGCCAGCAGGGGTCATAACTCTCGATCCCATCGGTCAATGGAAAATTACTGCAGACGGTGGTCAGGCTGGAGTTCCTCTTCAACTCCTTATCGAGATGGTCCTTCTGCTCGAGGTCCTTGTTGCGATCCTGATCCACATCCATTATGTGCCTTAGTTTGTATTTTGAATTTCTAGCAAAAACGTATGCACTCAAGCGAAGTCAAAAAGGAATTTGACATATTTTTCTACGGCTATTTGTCGACAAAAAAAATGGTTTATATATATTGACAAGAAATTTTATTGTATACTTTTGTATACCTATTTTTGTCCATTATGAAGAATTCTCGGGAGAAGTTACTTTTTTGTGTTTTTTAATTTACAAAAAAAAAAGAGAAAACTCAGGTTTTTTTTCAATGGACTACCGAAGACTTTGCATTTCCAAATCGCATTTGCATGTGGCTGACCAAGGAGGAACTGCCTCTAGCTCTTTCCCCCCTTACTTTTCCAAATTTTCCTTCACCCCCTTTTACACCCGTTAACTGCCAAATGCCACGCCCACTGACCAGACTGCCCGCCCCCCGGGTCATCAACCTTGATGGCTGGCAGTGCGTTAATTGATTGTTCGGCTGGCCCATCATTATCGGCAGAGGGAAGCCCGTCCCGACTTTGGTTTGGATGTGGCCCATATGGTGGAATGGTGGGATACTGGGATGGAGGAGGCACCCGGAGGAGGGTTACGGCTAGCTGGTGGCCATGCTGATGACGTTGATGGACAGCAATGGGGGGCTAAGAGAACCGAGGAGCAGACATGGCTGGGGAAAAGGCCAAAACAAGCAGTGTTGACAAGAAAATTGCTTTCAATTGACAAAAGTTGGTAGGGCATTTAGAGTAAGCCAAAAGTCAACCAAGAATTAAAAAGTAAATATAAAGTTATGGTAAAAAAGGGTTTTGTATCAACTTATTTTATATTGTATTTATTTTTAATTTTAATTTGTAAAGTTTTTTTTTTTTAATTTTGTTTAATAAATTTTACAAGCTGTATTAATAGGCAATTTTATTTTGTAATTTTTGTATGCACAAATATTTCTTTAATTACAATTTAGCAACATTTTGAAGCTGAAAAAAATACCAAAAATTATAAACTGCATCAAAAACAATTTAGATTACAATCGCAATAAAAAAAATAAAAATTGTATTAAACTCTCTATTTTTTTTTGTTGCACGTAAATCGCACTTGTAGATGCCGCAAATGATTCGATTTTATCGATACTTCGATATCGTTTCGCTTTCGTGCAGAAAGGGATGGGTGCAGGGAGTGACAGGGACGGGGACAGGGACAGGGACAGGGACAAAGAGATGGAGAGGGAGATGAAGAGATAGATGTGGCAAAAATCGGCATTGATTGTCCGTCCGGTTCATTGCAATCGCTGCAATTTAAGCGGGCAAACTTTTTGGCTCACTTCGCTCCGGTTGCTGCCTTTTGCCCCTTTTGCTCGCTTTTTGTTTTTGGCCTACATAGAACACGGATATGAAACGCAGACTCTATCTCTCGGTCCATCTTTTCCTCTTGCACGCTGCACTCGGAAAAAAAAATTGTAGTTTAATTAAAACGAGTTTTTATAGTATAAATTTTAATACAGCCTTGTTTTTTAGGAAAATACATGTTCAAATATGATTTAAAAGGTATAGTACTTTATGTTTCTCAAGAAGTTAACTTTTTTTTGCTTTTATTTTTGTGTTCAAATTTTGATTCCTAATAGTCAATTATAAAATCAAAATTCTCTGATTAAGTGAGCAGTGAAAACTAAACCGAGAATTGTAATTAAATTAAGATTTTAGTTTTACTTCCAAGAAAGCTTTTTAAGAAAAGTTGTTTTTTAAATGAATGTTAGCTTACCCCAAGATTAAGAATATTGTTATTTAAAAATAATATTTTGTATTCTATTTAAAAGGAATTTTTATTTTTGGAAACCATTTTCGAATTAGAAACAAAGATCATGGCTTTTAGAAAACAATTTTTTTATTTGATTTGTGAATTTAGTTTTTTATTTAGCTGAGTGTATCTATGTCCGTCTCATTCTACGGACAGTAGCCGTCTCTGTCTCACCGCAGTGGAACTTTTTTAATACGCAACACGAGTGACCCGCTTGCGGACAATTGGAATTGTAACTTTTGATTAAATTCGTTGCAATGGCAACCGGGTGAAAAATCGAAGGGAACGGTACGGTTGAGAAGCGGGATCGGGTAAAAAAGGGGGGTGGACCGGGAAAAGGGGAAGCGGGAACGCTTGTGTTCAAGGCAAGCCAAAGGATAAACTTTTTGCGCTGGTTTTTCAATTGCATTTGATTACCTTGTTGCGTGGGCGGACACTCCGCTTGTTGCTCTCTCACTCTCACTCTCTCTCCCTCTATCTCGATCTCCCTCTCTTTCTTTTTCCCTATCCCCCTCTCTTTCTTTTCAATAAACTCAAACCGTAACGCCCACTTTCGGGAGTTGTTTGGCCACCACTTGTAAAATCAATTCGAAAACTATGCGAGCCCATGGAAAATATTCGCATCTCTTATTATTTCCATTTTTATTATTATGATATTTGTACATACTTTTATCTATGTGTTTAATGTTTGCTCGCCACATTTCCAGAAAATGTATGAAAGTTCTATAAAAACCATTTTGCCCGATATGCGTTTATATATACTATACAATATATGTTTGATCCTAGCAAACACACAAATGGACACGGCCAAATATTTGCATTGAAAATGCACAAAACACAACAACTACATGCACACCGAGGGCCAAAATAAAAGTTGTTAGGCATAATAATGGTGGAAAAAATATAAATAAATAAATCTCAAAATAAGTAACAGTCAGTCAGTTTTTTGGAATTCAGTAATTTTCTTTATTTGTTTATCAAACCCTAAAAATGTTTACAGCTTGTGGTAAATAATTGTTAAAGTAATAAATAATAAACAATACAAAAAATAAAAATTCCAATTTTAATATTTATATATATTTATATTTTTTATATTTATTTAAAATCAGCAGATCCTTTTTATGTTTTTTTAAATGTTTTCTCTTGTCATAACCTTCCTGAAAGCTCTTACTAAAATTTGAGCATAGCCGTACATACGAACTTATATTTTACTTTAATGCCAGCCTTAAGCTAAACAAATATGTTTTTCAAAATAACAACTAAAGAAATAAAAAAAAAACAATTGTAGATATTCAAGTGCAAGTACTAGAACAAGGACTAAAAAAGAACGGATAAATTAAGTTCATTTTTAAATTTAAGAAAATAATAGTAAAATCAAACAAAGAAACAAACATTATTTTAGGTTTAAAAATCCTTGTGCAATTTTTGTCACTATATTTACTGTACACAAACTAATATTTGACTTAGTTACTCAGCTCGGGGAAACACTTTGCATAAGCCAGTGGAAAGTTTTAGAAATTTTAAAGAGATTTCCCTGGGGGCCCAGCTCAGAGTTCAGCCTTTGTTTTTTAATCAATTATTATTGGGAATTATTTCTTGCCTTGGGGTGAAAATTGTTATTGGTGCATTTAAAGGGAGTGCAAAAAAGTCCACATGAAGAATTTCATTGACAAATCAAGTGTTTTAAATTTTCTGTTAAAATCGAACATTTTTGTAAGATTTATGGGCATAAGACACATCGGTATGTAAAATGTTTACATTTGAAATGTTGTAACAACTACGTACGTCTCCTTTATACTTGTGCTTCCTTCACTTCTTTAGCTTGCTTCACTTTGTGTTCACTTTTTGCAATTAGGCGAAAAATTCAAATTCAAATCAATAGACAAGGAGATTTTTGCTGCAGCACGTCGTATAGAATATATGTACCATATATATAGAGAGGTGCGGGACCAAGACCAAAACCAGGACCAAGACCACGCCAATTGGCCAATGCCAGCTCCGTACGTGTTCGGCCAAAATAGTCCCGGTACGGGTCCACCAAGGGTTCCAAATGCACTCAAAAAAATTGTTTAAATAAGTTATTTCATCTTTAGATCTTTAGGATTACAAAATATTTCCAACAGTCTAAATTGTATGTGCAAAAGGAGAAAAATAAATGAATAGTTGAAGCTATTTTAATATTTTTTAAGTGTAGTGTTCCGTTTACAGATCCGGGTTCCGGGTCCAAGAGTATTTGGGTATGGGGCATCTCCCCAAGGAGCTGCAACAAGCGAAGATGCTGAAAGGACAGACAGGACGGGATCTGGAGTTGAGGCTGAGCCTGACGTTGGGGCTAATGTGATTTCGTACGTTCAATTTGTGAATTGCCTGAAACACACACGTACAGTGGCGGAGGGCATGGGGGGATCGGGGATCGGGGATCGGAGGTCCTGGGACAACGACATATGCATAACTACGTGGCATGTGCATTTTGCTGGCTTTTCTTTTCTTCTCCTCATCTTTGTTCTTTTTTTTCCCTTTTTTTTTTGGCGGCAACTTGCTCATTGTCGTGCAACAATTTAACATACAACGCAGTGGACATTTTTGGGCTATACGAAGTTTGAAATACCTAAGGATAACGTCCAATAAATTATGACATAGACTTTGATAAGATTTTCTTATATTTATAGAGTTAAGATCAAAAAAAGTACTTAATTAAAATTCGAACAATAAATATTTACATTATACATTATATAATGATTTTGATAACACAACAATAAAGTAGAATGATTTGTCTAAAACTATTTGCTGAAATTAAACTTAAGGTTTGGTTTTTTGTCATACAAAAAAGGTTAAAATATATTAAATATCTACAATTATGCAGACTTTGTTAAATTTATCAAAAGTTACTTAGAAGAGTCGTTGGCACTACAATGATGAGAAACATCTCAAATATACAACAGCTTCTTTAAAAAGTAACCGCTTACTTAGTCTACCTTTAAGAAGTGTTAAAAAGATGCTTAATTCCTCAATTCCCATTCGTTGTTGCACACAGCATGAGTCATACATTGTCTTGGTCACACTAAACCTTCCGCTTTCAGTCGCTAATAAACCTCTGCTTCGAATCCCACAAACTCCTCGTGTGGTGACTTTTGCAGAGTATCAGGAACAGCGGACTGTGCAGCAACAATGCTGTCAGCAACATGATTACCTACAGTGCAGAAAGAGAAAGATGAGAGAAAGAGAGGGGGGATGGGCGAGAGGGAGAGGGCAGATGGATGACTCGCTCTGCAGGCTGCAGTTGAATGCAATTCGGGGCGAGAAGTTCAGTTGGAGTTCCGAGTTCCGAGCTCTGAGCTCCGAACTTCGACTCAGAAATTGCAGTCCGAGTTGGTTGCATTAAATGTAAGGCACTGTGCCAGACACACGCAGACAGAGAGGGAGATATACGACAGAGAGAGAGAGAGGGCAAGAGACTGCGGCAGAGACATTTTGCATTAAAATTAAGGCAAATTTATAATGAGCCAAAATTGTCGTTGCGATGCAATCGCCGCAATATATAATATATGTCGCATATAGCATCATACTTATATGTGTAGTACATCTGCATATATGAATGCATGCACATAAAATATATGTGTGCCTGGACGTGACTCCTGTTTCCTGATTCCTGATTCCTGACTCTATCCTGGCCGATTTCCCTGTCCCGAGCACCCGAGCCCATTATTGGGGTAATTTATAATTTGTTCATTTAAATGATTACAAAGGCAGAGGGCAACTGCAAGACAGATCGGACTACGTATACTGCCAACCATAAAAGTGTATGGCCTTTTTTTTATTACAACCAAGAGAGTGTTTTTTTTTAATAATTGCGTTAAAGGAAATATTTTGTTGGCTTAAAGTTAGCAGAATAAAATATTAAAATTAGTGGTTCTTCAGTTTTTATATAATTTTTTTATTAACTTAATTGTTTCTTAAACAGTTAATAAAATAACTTTTTAAATGAAATTCATAGAAAAATGCAGTAAAATTATGTGAGAATAGAATTCTAGAACTTAACGTCTTATGGAATTGCAAAATGTTTCTAGATATTTTTTTTTCGTATTATTGAGGAATGCAACCATTTGTGGCACCTGGTCATTAGGGAGCATGTGTGTGCGCATCCGACTGACACAACTGAAATTTAAAGTGCAACATCAATCACTGGTGCAAACGGGGACAAGACTTCTTCTTTTCTTCTTCTGGCAAGGAGCATTTATGCCTTGGCTAGGCCCAGAATACAGAATATATATCCTGGCTTCCTGTTGCTCAACATTTCAGCTGATCCCCTTCCCCCTTTCCCTTTTACCCCTTTTCCCTTTTTCCCAACTCGAATTGTAATGACGCAACAATTTAAAGTTTGTCGTTGATGCTGCAAAACTCCGTGCTAATGGCGTCAGCGTCAACGTCTCTCAACTCAACTCATCTTTAGCTCCCCGAAAACCTCGTCCTGGATCTTGTTTTTTTTTTTTTTTTTTTTTGTTGTTGATGACGGCGATTATTTGCGCCATGAACACATGGAAGCAGCTGCAAAAGGTGGCGTCCTGCATCCTGTAATCCTCGTCATCCCTCTGCCGCCCCATTTGTGACCCCCACCCAGCTGCATCCCAGTTCCAATCTTCGGCCAGGTTGTCCAGGCCGAAATACACTGGACGAAATTGTAGGAAAAGTTGTTGAAAATCATTTTTAATTAAAAAGCCATTTTATTTGTATTTATTTAAAAAATTAAAAATATAATTTCAATAAAAAATACTTTATATTCATTGTGAGAACACTTGAGGAAAGCTGATTAGGTAAGTATTACTTGTTTATGGTTCTTAACATTAGTTTGAGACCCTTTTAGTTTAAAATAGTTAAAATTGTTAGGATATTAAAAAAAACTTGGAGTCATGCTCAAATAAATAATGTACGAAAATAATTTATAATTTTGTAAATTATCTTTTTTATTAAAGTTTTGAATGGGTTTTAAAAATATATAAAACCCAAACTGTACATATACGAAAAAAGGTTCTGTTCGAAATAAAAAAAATCTTTTTATTTGAGTAAAGTGAGTTTTTTTTAATAAGTAAAATTTATATTATTTTCTGTTTTTTCTATTTTTCTCCCTGTGTATTAGTCACTCCGTGTGCAGCAATTCAAACTTTAAGCTGTCGACGGTGCAAAGTCGAGCATTGCAACTGCAGACAGTGCAAACGAGAGGGAAAGAGAGGGGGCTAAGGAGATAAAGAGGGACAGATAGATGCAGACACTTGGCAATACAAATTGAAATACTTCTTCTGCTGTAGCTTCTTCTTCAATGTCTATCCCCGTCTCTTTCGCAGTGAGTTTGACTGTTGCTCTGCAGGATGTATTAATATAAATGAATTATTCGGATGAGGACCTATACCTCTATCCCCGTCTCCCTCTAAGCTATCTCCCTCTCCCTCTGATAGATATTATGATGGATACGCCTTAACGATGCTGCCGTCGACAGCAAGGACAGCAAGGACAGAAGGACGTCACAGGACTATGCAGCTTGTTTCCAAAAACTTGGCCAAAACTTTATGGCCACGCACACAGGGCGACAAACACCTCGCAATCCCTACAAAACCAAGTCAGAAAGGCAGCCAAGAAAGTAAAAAGAAATCACTCGAGTCTCGAGTTTAGATGTAATGAATGAAATGAGCAAGTACAGGTGGCTCACCCCATGGAGAACAAATTAAAAGCAATTATTGATATAATCATTAATTTTAACAGGACATAGCTTTATATTTAAGAACCTACTTTAACACAAGAATATTTATTTTAATTCATTACCCATTTATTAATCAAGGTTAAGTTGATTTAATTTAAAAGCTCTTGCTTACGATTTTATGTAATCTTTATTTATTCCCAGACTAAAATATATTCCCGAGTTAAAAATAATAACATTTATACAAAACTATGATGGAAAACCCTTTTTGAATTTAAATTTAAGATGTTAATTGTGGTAAAACCCCTTTTGCAATCTTAATCGGCGAAAAGGTCACCCATGCAGGTCATTTAATCCCTGTACAACTGTACTCGATTGTACTTGGTTCAGTACCAAGAACAAAGCACATACATACATGGGGCACATATGACCTGCCCCAAGATTTTCGCCACTCCCCTAACCCCCCTCCCACCCAAAAACTTAAGCCTTAAGTTTTGGGTGTTGCACACAATTTTGGCCATGGCCCTGAGGCGGTAACTGCAATTTAGACAAGTTTATTTATATGAATGTGCGGCCCCGGGGTAAGCACACACTCGCACACTTGCACCCTTCGCACACTTGCACACTTGCACACTAGCACACTTCGCACAAGGATCTGCATCTGCATCCACACACACACACACACATACACACACAAGGATACCGGATACGCACACCAGGATCTGCATTGTTGCTGTGGTCGGAACTTATTGTCGTCGCACTGGCACATTGAAAAGGCGCTCGGGGCTCCGTTGCCAGCTAATGATATAATGAGCTAATCAATACAATTAATTAGCATTATCTGCATCTTAAACGGGCAGCGGCAAAAGGCCAGAGTGGAGTGGAGTGGAGTGGAGTGGAACTGGGCTGGGATGTGTCCCCAAAAAGCCGCAGCCAAATCCCAATTTGAGTGACTACTACTGGAGATTTTGCACACACACAAAAATAATAATCCACTGATGGAAATGTGTGCTTACCTCTTTATTTTAATGTGATAATTATAAATTGAGATAATAAGACTTAATTAATTCCATATATAAGTCTACAGCAGTTCTGGGCACAAAGAAAGTTTTGCTTTCTTAGTGTGCGTGGGCTTTTTTTGCTCAGCTTCTCTCTTTCACTCTCATTTTATAAATTAAATTTGTTCCAGCTGCAAGCTTGATATTTAATACTTCCTTTTAGCTTATAATTTAATTTAGAATTTGGCTAGAGGCTTTGTTTTATATTTCAACCACCTTTTAATATTCTAATATCTTTGGTAAATTTTGTTTAAATTTAACATTCAATTTACTTTCAGGAGCAGGTAAATATTTGCTGAGGAAACCAGTTGATATAATAGTGTTTCAGTTACATTTTAAGGCAAATGTTTAAATAAATAGCAGTAGAAACAAGATATTTTCTTAGCAAATATAAAAGAATGTAAAAGTTGGAGTTTATGATTTTTTTGCTTAAAACATATTTGCTTAGTGTATCAAGAGGGGGTACATACATAAGTAGGAGTAGGGGTGAAAAGGATATGGGTGGCAAGGATTGGGTCCTGGGGTTCTGGGGTGGCCCAATTCCGACTCTGATTCCTGGGGTGCCCGCTGCTGCGTAAAAAGTGGGCTAAATGTCGTTGGCAGTCGGCTGCCAGCACAGCTGGGATCTCTACCTCTTTTTGGCCCCATTGCCCCTTACTTACCCTTACTTACATTACCCCAAACCCAAGGCAACTTGAGCCCTGTGAAGCGCTCACCGAAATGGTCCAATTGCCGGGCAAGTGGTCCAAAAGTGCCGACGTCGCCTGTTGGATCTATGTCTACTTGCTGTCTCCATTTCTCCGTTTTGCCCTTTTCCTGGGACTCCACGTACATTTATGTATATCCACCATTGCCGACATTATATCTTTAGCTGCCTTTATCCGCTTCGTTCACACCTGAGCTAATGTTTTTGGACCTGTTACTTAAAGTTAAACACTTGGGTAGTTATATAATATTATTTAACTATATATTTCTAATCAATAAAGAAAATATGGAAAGTGTTTGTTAGTGTTCAAAATTGTATGAATAACCAAAAAAATAAGTAAAATAATAAATAAATAAAAATAAGTCTGAAACTTTATTGAATTCATGTGCTGCTTTATAATTGAATTGTTCTCAATTAAGCATATGCCTAAGGTTTAATTATTTTGGTGCAGTTATTTAATTTTATTAAAAAACTATTTTCAAATAAAATAAAAAAAAACCTAGCTAATCAACACACATTTCTTTATCTGTCTTTTAAGTTATTAAAATTGTTTAAAATTCTATTTGCACAATTACACAATGCGAAAAAATCCCTTAACACCTAAACATATTACACACACACACATTTACCAATTAATTATGGCTAGAAATTTGATTTCGTTTTGCAATTAGAATGCAATTCCATTTTTATCAACGGAAATACGAGCCACGATAAATAATGATAGAAAAACAATTAAATTTATTCAACACAAATGGGCAGTAATAAAAGTGTGCGCATCCAAACTGGCTTTATGTCGGTTGATAGTTAGTTGTATATATTATTGATAACAATAACTAATAACTTAAGCAGCTTTTGCGGTTGAAATTCCACAATTGGGTTTTTTTTAGTTTGGATTGGATTGCTGGAATACAAATATGTAAGCATAATGTAACTACAATGCATGGGAGCGTACGGAGCAGAATGCGAGACAATACAAAATGCTCGGGCCAAAAATTCTAAACAAAATTGTGGCCACTAACCGAAATTGCATTTGCTGCACTTCACCATTTTCCCCAACCATTTTCCCACCCCGTTTCCATTTCCATTTCTATTTCCCAGCCAGTGCCACTGTTATTGTTGCATGTCATAAATGATGCTGCTAAAGAGTCAAGATAATCCGCTTTTGTGTGCATATCACAATCAAATGCTAACCACCAAACGCACAGCAGCCACCCCCCAAAAAAAACGAAAAAAAAAGAAATACAAAATAAATGCGAAAGACAAAATGAACGTGAAACAGAGAAAAAAAAAATAACAGGCTTATCCTCGACAGTAAGGAAAATATTTCCCCTCCCGAAAAAAAAAAGAAAGAAATACCTGATGAAGCCACTTCAAGTGATAACTACTGGTAGACTGGGCAAACAGGTGAATGGGATTTTGGGAAGCTGAGTACAAAAAGAAAAAGAATATTCTAAAGGGGATTTTGATTGTTGGCGGCAAAAAAAATTGAAATGTTAAAAAGAAAATGTATGATATAGTTTCTTTTCCTCCAAAGCTATGACTTAAGAAATGCTTTTATTTATTTAATTTAATTCACTAAATTGTTGTTCTTCATTCTATATTTTCACTGTACTTTGCAATGGGAACGAAGGATATATACAAAACGTAATAGATAATACTTATATGGGGCCACCCACTCGAGTAAGTACTTCGTAGATCATTAACCGAAATTGCGACTCTGTGTCTCCCATATTTCACCACCAATTTCACCCAAAATGGACTCAAGGCGGGAGGGGGGCGGCAACGGGAAGGGGGCGTGGCTGGAGGATGGGGAAGAGGAAGCAGAGGGTCATGTGCAGAGCATGAGGAAGTTACAAACAACATGGCGCAGCATACCAACAACAAAAGACATCAAACGTCACAAGAACTGGGACGCTTACGCACACAAGTAAACAAGCAAGGACTTGCACACACACACACACACACACAAATGCATATGCACAGCCTATTCACATGCCCGCTAGATGGCGCTGGACCAGACACCCAAACAAACACTTACAAAAATTATGACTATTTGAAAATAAATCAAACTAGGCTTTTATCAAAAAAAATATATGGTGTATGTAGTGTTATGTTGATATGTGACATATTTAAAATTCACAAGAAAATTATAAACTTAAATATAACAAAAGAACGTAATGTACCCACCGTTAAAGGTAAAAATTAAAACGGTTTGGTTTGTCCAAAATTATAAGTTAAGTTAAGTTTTTGGGAACAAAAATTTACAAAGTTTAAAAAATAAGTAAAATTTATAATTTTCCAAAAAAAAAAAAAAACAACTTGTTCACTGCACTACCAAAGTCGTGGCTCCAAATCCGAAGCCTAAGAAAACACAACAACAGCAAACAAGCAACAACAACAAAACGAAGAACGAGAAGAAATCAACACTAACACATACTCGCCACAAACAACCACACACACATGCTGCCATACACACACAAACACACACACACACAAATTAAAAATGCAGATTTCTATTGCAACATTCGGAAGTACTTGAAAAATTGTTGTTGCTAGTGCCGCTGCAGTCGCAGTTGACGTCGCTGCCATCGTTCCCAGTCATCGTTATTGCCAGCTCCATCTACCATCTCCTTCTCCAGCTCCTCCAGTTTCTCCAGCTCCTCCATCTCCATCCACCTCTTCTCGTTTTCGTCCTGGTACACCTCCTGCTCCATCGCTTCCTGCTGTTCCTGCTGCTGCTGCTGCTGTTTAAAAAGCCTCGCAAAGCTGCCTCCTATTCTCGCTACCCATCCTCCTGCTCCTTTGCAGCTTCATTCGGTTGTTTTGAATGCCCTGAATGGGGGTACCATAAATTCGAGAAGATCCTTTAAGTCAAATATACCCAAAATAAAGTCCTCCTTAACATCAAAGGCAATGAAAATCATTAAAAAAAAAATTTAAGGCTTGGGAGAATTTGGTAACCTTTAAAACCCCTTAAAATATATATTTTGAAATTTCTTTAAATTCTAAGTTAATAGTTATTTTAACTGTATCACCGTTTTTGTGAATATAGGAGTTGCAATCATTAATTGACTTAACGATTTCTTAATACTATTTATCATTTTGAGATTGTGCAAGGATTTGTATTTATACCCTTTAAAAGAATCGTGTGGCTAAACAATGAAATTTCATTTAGTTTATAAAAGTAACTACTGTACGAAGATATCGTGAATTTGGATTTAAATGTCCATGCTAATAAGGAAGTAAATATATATAAATTTGTAAAAAATATATATCAGTAACAGAATCTTTTGAGAGTGTTAGAGCCTTCGCTTATTTTAAAGTCGGAACTCACTTTTTGTTTTCTCCTTTTTGTGTTCAGCAATAGCATCAAAATTGCAAAGAAAAGCCAGCAAACAGTCAGTAAAATATTGTAGCTGGCAGCTGCGCGAGGGCTCCAAAAGAGGAAAAAGAGAGGGGGAAGGGGGTGAGGGGGGACTGGGGCTAGTTTTGTATGAAAAGCGAGCGTAACAAAACAATGAAAACATCGTCGTCATCACAATCATCGCCATGCGGTGTTTTCTTGCCATTTGTTTCCCGAAACTCTTTCGCTCACTCCTCTCTATGGCTATCTCTCTCCCGCACAGTCCCCCCTCTCGCTTTAGCACGCATAAAACCAACAAAATGAAAGCGCAACAACAACAATAACAGCTAAAACATCCGAGTGAAACGTGGCCAACAAAAAGTACAAATAACCCACAGAGGAGTCGGCGAAATTCGACGCTCCAAAGTCTTAGACGAATTCTGAAATATCCTATCAAAAAGAGAGGAGACATGCAAATTGAAAAAACATTTTCTTTTCACATTCATATCAGTATCAAAAATAAGCTTTCAACTATACAACGTTTAAATCTCGACCTGAAGTCTTATACTTGTTGCCTTGAGTTTTTGGCGCCCAACGTGGGGCCTATGCGTAGCAAGTGCTTTTGATGTTGTCTTCGGCATTTTGCATCGATTTAATGCAAGATATTTTCCAAATAATTTCTTTGATAAGCCCCTTCGGTTTCAAATGACAACTGCACTGAGATTGGCTCTTTCTGAATGAAAATCTAACCATAAAGCACTCAGTTAGAGTTGAGCTGTCTCCAGTTTTGGCAAATGCATTTTATTCCCCAAAACTCTGTCAACATACGGACTTGAAATGACAAAGAAATTCTGAGATAGCTTAGGGTCAAATAGTGCTTACAGATTATCTACATTTGATACAACACTTGGAATTAGGGAAACTGTAATTTCAGCTTCGAAATTCCCAGCCATCGGTAGCCGCCTGGAGTTGAGGTCTCATCCACATCTTCACCCTCATCCTCATCCTCATCCTGCCTCGGACCCATCTTCTTCTTTATTTTAGCCAAAGCCAGTAGGGCTTGGGCTTGCATCGAGTTGACCCCCCCTCACATGCATGCATGTGGTACATACAAACATGTGTGCATTGTCTTTGATGTTGTTGTAGGTTTCGGCTTCATCTTCAGCTGCAGTTACAGCTCCGCATTCGTAGTCGTACTATATCTGTGCCACGTCTAAGTCTAATGTTTCAAGCGTCAGCAGCAGGAGTGCTGCACAAAAAAAAAATGCAAAAAAAAACAGCACAGAGGGAAAAAAGAACAAAAGCCATGGCCAGACAATTAACCAGCCATCAGTCATTTGGTTTTCTGCCTGGCACGCACCAGGGAAGGTTGGTTAAGTCCCAGTACCCATCCCAAACAGAAGCCAGTTGGGTGCTAGAACTAGCAAAGAACAATAATCCTTGGAGGAGGTATCTTTTGGGGTGGTTATCCTTCGCTTTTCCCAACGAATATCACCAGAAATAGTCCAAAAAGCAGGTCAAAACGATAGAAAACCAATGGGAACATTTATTCTTGCTTATTTTAAAAATATTAACAAAATAAATAAAACAGAATTTCAAACACAGATTAGCTTTAAGTGTTCTATGTTTGTTTTGGGGCAAACAAAGACGACAACCGAAATAGAAAGCTTTCAATTGACACTCTAATAAAATAAATAAGTAAATTAAATCAAATTGCTTTCTCTGCAGGATCTAATGATTTCCATATGCACACGCCCATGAAGATGAATATACTGTACATATGCATGTGTACAAGTATGTAGGTACATATATGTATATCTCCCTCTTTGAGTGCACAAAAGTTCGCATTGAATGTTGGGAAAATTTCAAACATATTTAAAAGATGTCGCATAAATTATGCACAGACATATTGGCCAAGTGCAAGACAAGGCTCGAATCCTGGCCGAGTTCGAGTTCGAGTTTCCCCACTTTTCATCCCACTTTCGCCTTTCTCAGTGTGTGTGTGGAAATTTATGGCCACCATAAATTGCATATCTCCCCTTATTGAATTAATTAATTTCACAAATAAAATTGTGAAATAAGAGACAGACAAACAAGAAAAAGTTTGAACATACTAATATTTATTTGAGGTTGCTAAAATGAAATAAATTTGAATTTTATAAAATGTGACAAATAAATAAACAATATCATGACTCTAAAAACTGATATGAAGTGCAGCTCAAATTAAGTTCAGAGCTATTGATAAATTATAAACCAACTAAAAGATAAATTCAATATTTTATTTGATTTATAATAAATACTTGTACCATTTGAAACAAAAACTATGATTTATAAGATATACTTTTTAGCATTTAAAACAAAAACTGTGTTATATGAGTTGTTGGCTTAACTATCATTATTTTAACAGCAATTATTTGCAGGCTGGTTTCTGGCTTCTCTCATCTCCCAAAATCACACCTGCCTTTGGGTTTTAGTATTCCCCTTTTCCCCGGTTAACTTTACACTCTATTGCCACTTGCAAATTAGGCCACAACTGACAGACAGCCATCAAACAAACAGCCCCAAAACCGAAATAACCGAGTGCAGTGGATGCAGGATGCTTCGAGGGATATGTGATATATAGACGGCAGGACTGGGCACAGGCAGATCAGCCGCAGAAGCCCCCCATGCCAATCCTTTTGGGCTGACAGACAACAAGTAAATTCCATTAAATGTACGAAATGGAAATTAATTTCGGTTGCATACAAAAACACATATGGGAGGATTTTTATGTTTTCATTACGATGGCGAATCTCCAAAGGGGAATCCCTCTTACCAAGTAGTGAGAAAGTGAAATGAGCTGTCAGCGGATTGGGAATGGGAGAAAGAGGAGCAGGAGCAGGAGCAGGAGCAGGAGCAGGAGCAGGAGCAGGAAGAGGAGCCTGGGGGTCAACGGGTGACCCCTGTCCAGGCCAATGTTAATTTCAATTGCCTGGTGCATGGTCCTTGGTCGCATGTCGTTGACTCCTTGTCGCAACTAAATCAAGAGCTGCACGTGGCAGATGCACTGGTCCAATCCTCCTTTTGGTTTCCACCCCCCTCGTTCGTCCTTTCCTTTCTGCCCCTTCTACCGCTCCTCACACCTCTTCATCCTCATCCTCTTTCTTTGCTCTCTGTCTCGAGCGAGGTTGATGCTCTGTTATCGCTGTTTGGGCACACTGTTATGCAAAAAGTGAAGCATGGTAACACTATATTATTTTAAAAAATTTGTGTTGTAGGATTACGAAATAAACATGAAATGTAGATTATCTAGTTACATAGACTTAAAATAACTATTTTATAGATTTAATACTACACAAGGGTTACGAAAGAGAAATATCGCTTGAGTGTGACCAAAACAACAATATTTAAAAACTTATATATTAATGAAAAGAAACAAATTTTTTTGCAGTGCCTGAACAGCAGGAGAAGCTGATGGGTTCGGGTTTGGGGCTATATGCGCCTCCTTTTTTGGCAAATGTCGCGAGTCGCGAGGCGTCGCTAACGTGGACACGGACATGAGCAATGTGCAATGGCGATAAGGAGGAAAGGAACTCTCGCAGCGGACATGGTCTTTGGTACTTGGGGGGCATAATTGGCCAGTCAGTCACCCCTTCACCCTGGCACACTCCACAATCAATTGAAGCGTAATGGCAACAGTTCAATAACTTTTTGGCCATTCTCCATGGGATTCCATTGCAGGCTAAAGATGAGATGAAGATGATGGGATGGGATGGCCACCACGCCAGGCCGATGATGATGATGCTTCAATTATCTATTATGGATCTAATGAGTTGTCATGTTCGGATATTACGGGAATTGATTCGATTGCTGTCATTTTTTTTTTGTTAGCTGCAGACGATAAAAATAGTTCAAGTTTAGAGTTTGTATTTGCTATTGACTTTTGATATTTCCTAGTGATTTTATCGCTAGCCCCTCTAGCTTTCAATGAGCCTTTTATATAGCAGCGTCTGTGATTCACAAAGAAAAATTATTTTTAGTTTAATAGTTGTAAGTCGAAAACTTGACACAAGTCACTTACAAATTTTAGCTTAATATATTGCACATTTGATAAATTTAAAAAATATTTTAATCAGTTTAGTAGTTAGAATAGACTAAAAATATAATTTTAAAACAGTACATAAAATCCCATAAATAATTTCGTCGTAAAGGATATATTTATATATCTTAGTGTGTTTAAGCTACAGAATATTTGATGTAAACACTGCTTTAAGTAAGTGTAAGAGCAACCTGATTTTATTTTAAGCCAAGTTCTTGAGAAATGTCCACTGCATTAATCAAAAGCCAAAGAACTTAAAGGCAATGACTAATATTTTTGGCTATCAGCAGCGCCAAATGGCCAACGCTCCCCGACGAATCCCCCTGCCCCCTTTCCCCCCTTGCCCACATCCATGTGCATATTTAAGGGAACTACTGGGAAAAGGGACACACACACACACAGACACATACACACGTACATGCAATTGGTGGAGTACATGGTCTACCTGGCTCCGGTTTTTGGAGTCCCTGGGAAGGGAAGAAGGGGGTGAAGGGCAGAAGGGCGGTGGTGGAGTACAAGGAGTATGGTGTGCCCAGGATTGATGCTGCTGGTTTGGCTTTCGGTGGTTCGCTATCATTGCACAAGTGCGCAAAATTTTGGACTCAATTCACGTGCTCGGCTGCCAAAATTGTTGCCTGGCCGTTGCCGTACCGCCCCCTCCGCCTCCGCCTCTGCGGACCACCCCTTTTGGTCCCGCCTTTCGCTCCATAAATTTGCACATTGATCGCCCTGTGGCGTCGACGCTGCCTCTATATGTCTGTCTGTATGTATTTAATTCGATAACAGCGCCAACGGTAAAGGGGGAGTTGTTCGAAAGATTTTTACCCAACTCCGCCCACTTGCCACCCACTATCCACCCACTTACCACCCCCTTCCGCTCCCCACAAGCATTGCACTCTCAAGTGCAGTGAAATAGTTGTGAAACACTTTGCCAAAGATGAAAGATAAATCCAAAAAGCAAATGGCAGCGCAAAGGCAACGCTCATTTTTGCATAGCTTTAAAAAATTTAATCAAAAAATGTGTGTGGAGTTAAAGTGCACTGGAATAAATACGACAGTTCCGACTTTTACTTCAAACAAACCGGTTCGGTTTTATCGGAGCTCCCGGAATTTTTCTGAAATTTTTGAATTTCTGTGAAATTTTGTTTTTTCTTGTTTGTTAACCCGGCGGTTAAAGTTGCGGTGTTCTGCGTTAGAACCGATAACAGAATTACATTTTGGACCTTTTTTAAACCGTGCTTGCCGGCCTTGCCTTTGGCTGGCCGGCCGTCGCGTTTTAGGAGCCTCTTGTGTACTCGTGGACTAGGTAACCATGCCTCTGGATGATGGAGCTAATCCAGCCTTATGCGCTGATGATATTAATGGAACGAAGCTATGCGCTGATGATGAGGACGATTGCAGGGATTCTTCGAATCTATTCGTTACTGGCAAGAAGTCAAATATGAATGCTGGCAAGGAGTTTTCAAGGTCTCCCAGGGGTCGTGGTATGAGGGTGACTTCTGTCAGGTCCAAGGAATCTAAGGCCCAGGCTTATGATTCTAAGCGAAACCTTTTGGATGAGGACGAGGACGATTTAGAGATTTCAAAGCTGAATAATTCTTCCCTTTCTGGGTTTGATAGTGGCGTACTTTGCGTTAGCACGGCTGGCAACCCACCTAGCCCAGCGACGCCTCCAGATTTCATTAGTCAAAATCTTGCTGATCAGTTGCGCAGTAAGTCTGTTACCCGAATAAGAAAGAGAAGCCATCTAGATATTCACAGTGGAAATGATGTTGCAACTGACTCTTCGTTCGGTCCGATTGTCAAACGATATCATGACCGTAAAGTAACTATTGCACAACTTACATCAGAGGATGCAACCCCTGCAAGCCAAAACTATACAGGTCAGGGCAACAGCTATGCCCTTCTATCAGATGATGAATTTCACATTCCGTCTCCTGTTGAACCTATGGAAATCCAGGATCAGCCAACCCTCTCGAACGGTCGCCAGTCCCCTACGACTAGTCACAGTTCTCAAATTCCTTTAAATTCTGAAATTTCCTTGAACTCCCCTTTATCAACGGCTCCTTTGGAAAACCCTGGTAATAGTTCTTCTCCGCCTAGTTCATCGAGAGCTGGCCCGCGGCCTCCTGCTTTTATAATCAAGGGTGTTACTGATGTAAAGAGACTTATGAATCTTATTAAGGCTGCTACGACCAATATATGTTTTAAGATAACTGGGCCTGCCACAGTTAGGGTATCTCCATCTGATAGCGATACTTATAAGATAATTCAAAATCTTTTGTGGGCTAATAATATCCCATTTAACTCTTGGCAATTAAAAAGTGATCGAGCTTTCAGAATCAAAGGACTTCACTCATCTACTGATCCCAAAGACATTAAGGAAGATTTAGCCGCTGATGGTCATGTCGTTCGCAATATATACAACCCTCCCGCTAAAGACAACGGCTATAGACCCAATGTGTTCTTTGTTGAGCTCGAGTCCTCACCAAACAATGTCAAGGTCTATGACATAAAATTTTTGGCCTATCAGTCGGTCACTATAGTTCCTCCTGTGCGCCGAGATGACGTAGTTAGATGCTATAACTGTCAGGAATTTGGACACACTAAAACGTATTGTTTCATGCCCCCAAAATGCGCCAAATGTGGAGGCAATCATGAATCTCGGGATGCTGCTTGCTCTGCTAATTCTCAGGACCTATTTAAGTGCATAAATTGCGGCTCCAATCACAGTGCTGGCTACCGAAAATGTCCAGCCTATATAGAGGCCATTGCTCGACGCAAGTCTGGCGTAACTAAAAAGCAGCCATCAAATAAATTTGTACCTGCCCCGCTTCCTACTCAGAATGCTTGGGGTCCAGTATTAAACTCCACGGCTCCTGCTACTAACCAACTACAGACTAATTCTGATTATCCTGATGTCCATGCAGCTCACAATAACCATGCCAAGGGTTCGAGATGTACATCTCAAGACTCCCCACCTAATGCCAGTTTTGAGCAACTTATTTCACGTATTGACCAAATGATGTCCATGATGATGAAAATGATGGAGCTTCTTATGAACCAGTTTACCGGCAACTCGCCAGCTAATGTGTCTAAGATGAACAGTCATGTCTAATCTCGGTATCCGTATCTCGTTTTGGAACGCCAATGGCCTCACTGGCAAAAGCCTCGAGCTTGAACACTACATTTCTTCCAATTCAATAGACGTTATGCTGATCAATGAAACACATTTCAACAGCCGTTCGCATCTAAGGATTTTTGGCTATGACCTTTTATTGTCCAATCACCCGTCTGATCGTTTGCGAGGAGGGGCTGCAATTTTAGTGCGCTCTCACTTGCAATATTCTTCACACAGTTTTAGTTCAAGTGACAAGTTTCAGGCTGCTGCGATAACTCTAAGCACGGACTTGGGTGATTTGGTGCTTGCTTCCATATACTGCCCTCCGTCGTTTTCCTGGTCTGCCGATGACTTCAAGCAACTCTTCAGTGGATTTTCTAACAGATTTATCGTAGCTGGTGATTGGAATGCTCACAATCAATTTTGGGGTTGCAACCGTTCGTCTCCGAGAGGTGTTGAGCTGCTAGATCATGTCACATCTTCTAGTCTGCAAGTTCTAGCTACCGGAGGCCCTACGCACTTTCCATCTGATGTCACCAAGAGTCCAACTGCAATTGACTTTGCGATCTACAAGGGCGTTGCGTCCAATTTCCTGACTGTTCATGAATCGACTGAACTTAGCTCTGATCACATTCCGCTTGAAATATTTCTGTGTGCCGCGGCTTCAACACAACTGGCTAAACCAAGGCTTCTCTCTCGACGGGCAAACATTGGTCGTTTTAAGGATCATCTTACGACCCTTATTGAGCATGAGGAATATGGTGATTTGAGCTGTCCCCTGGATATCGATGCTGCAGTTAATGGTTTGACCCTCAAAATACAATCTGCCGCGGCCGTTTCGTCTGCCAACGGTAATCATAATGTTGTTCCCCAATTAAATGACGCACTTTTAAATCCTGGAATATCGGCCTTGGTTAGGCAGAAACGATTGCTACGACGACGCTGGATGCGTACGCGACACCCTCAAGATTTAGCTGTATTTAAGAGGGCTGATACTCTTGTAAGAAAAGCTCTTCACGATGCTAAGTCAGACTTCTTCCTGCGTAAGCTTAGCGCTATTGATCCGGATGCTGATAGAGGTTTTGAACTGTGGAAGTGCACTCGTGGACTCAAGCGACAGCCACTTCAAAAGCTTCCCCTGCTTCGCTCTGATGGTACGTGGGCAAATAAAGACGATGAAATAGCTACCGAATTTGCCGACTCCCTTGAAGAAAGATTCAAGCCTTTTGATTTGGCCACAGAAGATGAAACTACTGTTACAGTAGCCCTTGATGACGTTCCCCACGGTCCTGCTATTGATATTGTGCCTATTGACGCTGAGGAGGTAAAGTTTCAAATCAAACGACTAAAGCCAAACAAGGCACCAGGACAAGACAGTATTGACGGAAAAGTAGCTAAAGCTTTACCAGAGGCAGCTATTTTGTTTTTAATGCGTATCTTTAATGCTATGATTGCTTTTTCGTACTACCCGGAGAAGTGGAAGCATGCGAATGTTGTCATGATTCCTAAGAAAGGTGTTTCCCCCCGGTCTGCTGACTCTTTTCGGCCTATAAGTCTACTGCCGACATTCTCCAAGATTTTCGAGCGAATCCTCCTTAAACGGCTTTTGAGTATTGATGTATTCAAGGATGCAATTCCTGACCACCAGTTTGGTTTCAGGAGTCTGCATAGTGCTACTGAGCAGATGCACCGTGTGGTAAATCACATTCTGAAAGCCTTAGAGACGAAACAGTATTGTTGCGGAGTGTTCCTGGACGTTAAGCAAGCTTTTGATCGTGTTTGGCACAGCGGCTTATTGTTTAAGCTGAAGTCTAAGCTTCCTCCAACTTACTTCAATCTTCTTCGCTCGTTTCTTGTCGGCAGAACGTTCCAGGTGGATGTTAGAGGATCTAGGTCTGCAACTCGGTCTATACTTGCTGGAGTCCCACAAGGAAGTGTGCTGGGTCCTGTGTTGTATACTGTGTACACGTCGGACCTTCCTTCTCCTAGAAGCAGACACATTCTCACAGCAACGTATGCCGATGACACTGCCTTTCTGGCGACGAGTTTTTTCAGACGAGAAGCGACGGACATGGTGCAGGACATGTTAAACGAGTTTGAAGCGTGGGCGTCGAGGTGGAACATCGCTGTTAATCCTGTCAAGTCCCAACATGCTACTTTTTCGCTGAACAGACTCAATACTTATCGGCTGACATTGGATGGAACTCCTATCAAGCACACTCCTTCAGTCAAATACCTCGGGCTCACTTTGGACCGTCGGCTCACCTGGAAGCCGCATATAGTGGCTACTTGCGCTTCCACTCGTCAAAAAGCCCATAAGATGAGGTGGCTTCTTCGTCCGGGCAGCGGACTTTCTTTGACGGCGAAATCACGGCTTTTTAAAGCTATTTTGATGCCAACGCTTTCCTGGGGCATCAACTTTTGGGGAACTGCATGTAACACATCGATAAAACTCATTGAATCTTGTCAAGCCAAAATTTTAAGACACATGATAAACGCCCCATACTATACAAGAAACACGACTATTTTTCGAGATCTCAAAATTAATCCTGTTTGTACATCTATCACTAACACTGCCACCCGTTACAGAACAAGACTCCTCTCACATACAAACAGACTTGCTCTAATACTATCCAGACCTATGACCAGAAGAAGACTTAAAAGATTGCACCCATCTGACAATTGGATACTTGGACGGCCCGCAAGCGGTAAACTCATTCCAGACATAGACGTATAGACTGCTACACTGCCCGATACTGTGAAGGGCCATATTTTGTATACTACCAGTGAACACCAACATGTGTGAAGGTGAATTGAGTTTCACAAAACACACTAGAATAAAAACGCATATCAAAAAAAAAAAAAAAAAAAAAATGGAATAAATACAACTTAATTTAAATATTGAAAAAAAAAAAAAAACTAGTATAAACTTGGCTTAAATTATATTTATCATTTATTAAACTTCAACGAAACCTTGAATTTTTATTTCATAACTATGTTTGAGAAACTGAAAAAAAATGCTATCATAATATCTGATGACTTAAAAGTTAGATGATAAAAATTATGTACTTACAACTTTGAAAAATAGTATTAATATAAGATAAAACGTTTGATATCTAAGAATTTTAAAAAATAAACCAAATATATTCCCCAAAAATGTATTATATATAAGGAAATGATAACATTTCACTCATTAATTTTGCTTAAAAATTATCCAATAAATTTCTCATTGAAGCATTCTGATATGCTATTATTCTATATTTTTATACATAACTTTTTATTCAAAAGTTTTTAAGCATCCTGCATTTAGCAAAGAGCTTTCTTTCCTTCAGGTATAAGTTTTTTTTAAGTTTTAGTTTAAAGTTGTGAATGTTAAAGTTAAGTTAAGTTGCCCCGTTAAATTGTTCCTCCAATTTTTATAATATGGTTGCAATAAAATAAAAAATCGGAAAAACGAAAGCCGTGCATATTTAAAATGTCTAGACCTCATACCGCCCCCTTTTTACCACCCATCACTGACCGCAGGGGGTGGTGGGATGGGGTTGGAAAATGGGGAAAGGGCAATGGGCGAAGGAAAATGCAAAAGGAAAAAAACAGTGAATACCTCAAGCATCCGGCCTGCCACTGTCAATAATTAAGTGCGAACCTTGATATAAACTTTACGCCAACTCCGCTGATGGCCGACGCTTCTTCCGACTCTTTCGATGTCGCTGCACTGAGAGAAATATTGATTAAATTTTAATACTAAATTAAATAAAAAAACCGGCTAAAATATTTTTGTGTTTCTTGGTTTTTAGGTATAGAACTTGAGTATGTCAAGCTAAAAACCTAAGTATATAAAAACACTAAAGTAATTTATTGCATTTTATGTTTATACTTAGTATTTAAATTTCATAAAATTAAAAAAATTTCAAAATAAACCATTTTTGACTTTAGCTGTTTTTTTTTTTTAAGTTTCTAAAAACAGCGTAGTAGTTAGCTTTCTTTGATTTCTTTTCTTTTTTGTGTGCACTTCAGATTCCGACTTTTCTTTTAGTCTGTCTACGCTTATCCTTTCAAGCGCTTCTCCTCTCCTTTCTTTTTGCGTTCGTTTCGTTTTGATTAAATTAAAAAGTTACCACAGTCTCTTATTCTCCCACAAACACAATCAAACAAACAAACACGCGTACGAATGCAGGCAAACAAACAAGTAAGCGAGGAGAATCCTTTTCTTCCCTCTCTCTCTGTCTTTCTTCCTGTTGCTGCCACGTCCTCTAATTGTCTCTTCAGCCGTCAATTGTTGCCGTCCCTTTCTGCCTGACCACCATCCCTCTCTTTCGCACAATGCAGCTTTGGATGGGCTAATAGATTTATCATGAATCGTTTCACCGTCCGTTACCGTTATTCTGGTTGTGCTGCCGACAATTGTCCTTCAGGTGTCCTTCATTCTCTCTTCGTCCTTTGTCTGTAGATTGAGTTGTTAGTAGTACCTACAGGCACAGGGATCTATAAGGATCACATAATATTATCCCAATATAACTTTAATGTTGTATAGTATGGTGGTTTAATATTAAATTAATAATAAATTACTTTTAAAAGTTTCTTCCTAATTATTTCCTAATATTCCTATAAACATTTTTTTAGAATACTTTGAGGTTTTCTTTTTGTAATAAAATGTTGTATTAAAATGTTAGTGTAACGATAATTGAACCTTGACTTGACACTTGGTTTAAATAAAAGAGAAAGCAATAAATCTCAATGCCGAAAAGTATGCAAAGGACAACTTATAGTTGGCAAGGTCAAACTACTCAATGAATTTCCCCCCATCAAGATTAGTAAATAATTCACTTGTCTGCCTTAAGCAATCGCCAAATCTCCTCGATAGTTGATTATTTTGATAAGATTGAGGCCTCAAAATAAATCGCATTGAGCGATTAGAATCGCGTTTAACGGTTAAGCAACCAGAGGGGTTAATACTACCTAACTTTTTGCATTATATTTAATATTTAATATATTTCTAGCTTAAGTGGTGCCCATACTATTTTGAAAAGTGATATTCAATGATAACTCTAGTAAGAAATAATTAAGCAGAAGTAATAATTAAATTTTAAGCAAAAAAGTAAATTTAGATATAATTTAACAATATATTTATCTCACAGATATATTTTTTAGGAGTCAATTGAGACAATAAAAACATCCGTAATAACCTTTCGATCATTTAATGTTTTTGAAGGTAACAGTACACACATACTATATATATAGTTTTAGCTCACATAGCGGTTAACTAAAGATAAAGGCAGTGTAATAAATCTTGGGAATATCTGTGACTATATATAGGTGGGTACACCGACTTGGGCTTTGCCCATTTGGAAAATGAGAACCGCTCAAGTTGCTGCCTTTGGAACCCTGCTCGCCTGCAGCAGTCTGCTGCTGCTGGTGCTGCCCGTACAGTCGGCACCCGGCAGCCTGAACGGTCGAGTGGTGGGCGGTGAGGACTCTGCCAAGGGCCAGTTCCCCCATCAGGTGTCCCTGAGGAACGGTGGCTCCCACAGCTGTGGTGGCTCGATTATATCCAGGAACTACATCCTAACCGCCTCCCATTGCGTGGCTAGTTACAATGCAACTACAGTGACTCCCCTTTCCGCGGACCTCTTCACCATTCGAGCGGGATCCAATGATCGCTTGAGCGGAGGAGTTGTTGCCAAGGTGGCGCAGGTGATTGTCCACGAGGATTTCGGTGCACATATCCGCAACGATGTGGCCCTGCTGCGCCTGGAGACACCACTGATCTTCTCCAGCAGCATTCAGCCGATCAGTCTGCCCTCCGAGGACACTCCTGCGGACGTCGACGTTATCATTTCCGGCTGGGGAAGGCTCTGGCACCAGGGTGATCTCCCACGTTATCTGCAACACAACACCTTGAAGTCGATATCATTTGAGCGATGCGACGAGCTGATCGGCTGGGGAATTCCCGGTGAGCTGTGCCTGCTCCACGAGGAGGACAACGGTGCCTGCAACGGGGACTCCGGTGGTCCGGCCATCTACAACAACGAGGTGGTGGGCATTGCCGGGTTCGTGTGGTCCCGCTGTGGCACCAGCTACCCGGATGGATATACCAGGGTGCACTACTTCAAGGACTGGATCAAAAAGAACTCAGATGTCCAATAAATATTTTTTTTTTTATTAACAGATTGAATAAAACTCTGAATGATTAATAACACAACTACAATTTAGATTAGAGTTGTGATGAATAAGCAAAATTTTTCTATTGATTATTGGACTTTTAAATTGATATTAAACTCTGATTGTTTAATAACACTTATTTCCAAATGAGATAAGAGGTGCGATTGTAAAGTATAATTTTATTATCAATTATTGGAACGTGAAAATAAAATCCCAGTGAACTAAATTCCTTAATTTTTTGCCTAAAAGTATATTTTACTTTTTTGCATACTTTTTATCTTAAATAAATAAAATACATCGAAACTATCGTTAAAGTTTTCCTTAAATTTAACTGAAATGGAAATAGGTTCCAGTTCTAAAATACTTTTAAATACATTTTCGAAATTACCCAATAACTTAATTATTATTTCAACGATTTAGTAAGCAAACCTATTACGTTTTAACTGCGGGACATATAAAATTCAAAACAATTCTTACCTTTGGCTTTGTTACCACTAATTAGCCAATTGTCAACTTATATTTTAAACTCATTTTAATGAAGGGCCATTAACCGCACCTGCAGTTTCCCACTCAGCATGTTATGACAAAAAATCTATTATTCTGCGCAAAACGACAAATCGATCGTATATAGCGAGTGGGGACTTTCAAAAAGTTGATGGGAACTTTGCAAATGTCTGAAAGCTACTGGTGAACAACTCAAGATTGTGGCCAACAAGCCATAAAACAATTACCAATGACATAATTCCCAATCGCGACGGCTACTCTTCGATTAGATTATATTTTAAAGGCCCCGTGAAATCCCCATATAAATCTCATCGGACGATAAGATAGTGATGGTGAGATAGTAAGGTTGCAAATCAGGAGGTGTTATCCCCCAGCTGTATCTCTGTGTATATAAGGAGGTTCTACTCACTGGGCTTTGCCCATTTGAAAAATGACTAAAATCACAAACGCAATTGCCATTTTGCTCGGCAGCTGTCTGCTGTTGCTGGTGCTGCCGGTACAGTCGGCACCCTCTAACGGGAACATAAATGGTCGTGTGGTGGGCGGTGAGGACGCCGCGAAGGCGCAGTTCCCCCATCAGGTGTCCCTGAGGTACGCTGGCTCCCACACCTGTGGTGGTTCGATTTTGAGCAGGAACTACATCCTTACCGCCTCTCATTGCGTGTCCGATGAGGATGAGGACCATGTGATTACTGTCATTCCCGCGGATCGTTTCTCCATTCGAGCGGGCTCCAACGATCGCTTCACCGGCGGCGTCGTCATCCAGGTGGCGGAGGTCATTGTGCACGAGGAGTACGGCAACTTCCTCAACGATGTGGCCCTGCTGCGACTTGAGGAACCACTGATCCTGTCCAGCAGCATTCAGACCATCGCTCTGCCCACCGTGGACACTCCCGTGGATGTGGATGTCGTCATTTCCGGCTGGGGATTGCTGAAGCATCAGGGAGATCTCCCGCGCTTCCTGCAGTTCAACACCCTGAAGTCGATTTCCACCGCCAGATGCGAGGAGCTGATCGAATTCGGCTTCGAGGGCGAACTCTGCCTGATCCATGAGGTGGACAATGGTGCCTGCAATGGGGACTCCGGTGGTCCGGCCGTCTACAACAACCAGCTGGTTGGTGTCGCCGGATTCGTTGTGGACGGCTGCGGCTCCAGCTATCCGGATGGCTATGCCAGGGTCTTCTACTTCAAGGACTGGATCAAGGCGCACTCGGATGTCTGAAAAAAGCAGCGGAAATTGTAATTTTTTTTTTGTTAGATGTAAAACAAAATAATTCAATAAATAAATGACTTTTTAAATGAGTGAAGAAACCAATAATTTATCTGAGTTCGCTTGAACACATATGTTTTAAATATTTTTTTTTTAAGTGAACTTAAAAATCAAAGAGATTGTATTGTTTTGTTTGCTCTCAACAGATAAGACAAATATTCCAAGAAATTTGCGAGTGACTGTCTTAATCTAGGTGATAAATTTGCACAACAAAATGATAGCTCAGGGTGTGTGTCTATTTATATTTTAAAGTTTAACACTGTCTATGAAGCTTCCTTTTTTTTAAATATAAAAATATTTTAACGAAATATTTAAAACAAAAAGTTTATAATATAAATTATTTGATACTTAATACTTTTTAGTTACTGATTTAATAAAAATTAATAAATCCATCAATTTACATGTTATTTGTTTATTTTTTCTGCTCTTTGCTATTAAAGACTTGGCTTCCTTTATCCCTGCTATCAGCCACTGTGTGCTACACATTTTTGCATATTTGTCAAGCAATTTTACTCTAAATTTGCCAATTATGCGCATTTTTTGAGCGTGACCCGAATGGCTACCGAAATACCCACTCAAAAAAAAAAGGGCATACAGATACGGATTTATACGCGTGTGTGGATGGGGAATATAGCCTTTTATCGCTTTGGCTACATTGTCTCCTGGCCATTGTTTTCAACGAGGGCTGCTTGAAGACATTAAAAAGTAACTGAATGTGCTTAAAAATATTAAAACAAAATTAAGTAAACGTTTTTTGATTAAAGTAATCTGTAAGCCTTGTCAAATTCATAGAAAAGTAAGTTATAAAATTTGTAAAACATTATTTTAATAGGTATTTGAATTTGGTAACTAGACACTTGGAAGCTGAAATGGCTTTGTTGTTTTTAGGTCTTTCATTAGGAATGTTAAAGAGATGTATTAATAAAAGTGCATAGATTTTTTAAACAGAAAAAGAAACTATGCTAAATAAGCTATAAGAGTAAATTATTTTTTTTGTGGCTTCACGATCCTCTATTTCTGTATTTGAATACACATCACACTTCTTATATTAAACTAATAAAAAAACATAAACTTAAGCTACAACCCTCGCTCATCTTTTGTGTCTCTATTTTTTTTGTCTCACTTAATTCGCATGTTGTTGTTGTTTGTGTTGTTGTTGCGATCTCGCGCATTTTCAAACTTATATATTGGCATAATTTATACTTTAGCAGCATTTTTATCGCTGCGCTCGCTACGAAATACCAAATACAAAATACAATAAACAATGGGCCGCTGCCCAGAAACAAAATAATAGCAATAACAACATGTCAATGTTCAATGTTAGTCCCTTCACAAAAAAAAAAAAGCCGAGTGCCCTTTTGAACCCCCTTCCCTTTAACCCTTTTTTGCTGCATTTTGCGTCACTTTGCGCGCTTTATTTATTTACGATTTTTGCGTGAGCCTCCCGTTCGATTTTTGTCCTTTTATTTATTGATTTACAATTTATACATGCTCGGTGTCACACATGCACTCACAGAGTACACACACTACGTATACGTAATATTTTTTGTGTTGTGTGTGTTGTCATCATCATAGTCATCATTGGCATCTTTATTTGGCTTCAGTTGCGAATCCAATCCTACTCTCTCCAGCTCCATGTCAATGCCATCAATCATTTGTAGCAGCATTTTTATGTAAATAATTAAAATAGAAAATAATCGTAAAATAAAAAGGAACGAGTGTAATTTCTTTTTGACGCAGTCTTTTGGTGAAGATGACTGCAGCATTTTGTGGCGATGGTGATGGCGATAAAATTCCGGAATTTCCAATGAACCTTGTCGCGTGTCGCTCCTCATAATTTCCTTCTTAAATTATCGTGAGTAAAAAGCCACAGAAGGGGTGGTGATAAATGGGTGACGACGGGAAATTAAGAGGAAATATTTGAGTTAATAAATATGAGCAGAGCAATAAATAGTTATTTATTTTAAAGGCAACCAGAAAGTTAAAGTTTTCGGTGGTATTATTTTTGGTTTCAAACTTTAAAATATATTTCCTAAAGTGCTTAAAGTGTCTTTTAATGAAAAATTTATTTATTGAACTAACATTTTTAAATAAAAAATAAAACGGAAATGAACAGATAAAAAAAAAAGAAATCGAACCCTATCGAAAATTCAATTTACCCAAAAACTTCATCATTGATTTTGATACAGGTTCGTTAGTTTTCCAGTGAAGTGAGCAGGAAGTGGCCATCAAATTGTTGGTTATCTATCAAGCTGTCTTTACACATATGTATGCAATTGCAGTGTTGCTTTTCAAGTCAAGAGTTATACAATTTCTGCAAAAATAAAACAATATGATTATTATTTTTATTTTTTTCTTGGTTTTGTGTTCGAAGAGGAAATTATAAACAAGAGGAACTATGATTTGCCACAGTCCTTCCTCCCATTTGACTGACATTTAAGTATGTGTCATCGTTTTCATATCGATGGGAAGGAAGGACTCAACTATATGGCTGGTGCCACTAGTGCGTGCACATTGGAATTTTAAATCAAAGGGAGAATCGGGCTTAAATAATAGGTGACTGAGGGGCGGAGCGGTTGTTTGCCATAAGAATGCGTCCAAGTGTATCAACGATATAAACTTCTACGCCCACATAGACATATATCCATGTGTGTGCACATATCTGTTCATATATGTATTTTTATTCAAATGAATTGCACGCAGCAGCAATTCCAAAAATTGATTTCGAAAGGAGAAAACTTAAAAAAAGCACAAAATAATTATTTAATGCTAGAGATCTTATTTTAGTTTAGTTTTTAATAATTTATTTTGGATAAATAAAATAAAAAATTACATTGCTAGTTTATGTGAGGCAAAGGTTAATTTGGATTGTTAAAAACAAGTATTTGGCTTCAAGATATTTTTGATTTTTTCAAATCACGATTTCAATAATGTAATAGAGCACTACAAACATTTTTTTTTCATATAAAACAAAAGTTTATTACTCATACGACATGTGTTTCGAACTTTGGATTCTAAAATTAGTTTGTAATTATTATATTTATGACGTTCCTTCAAAACTAGTTAAATTCAACAATTTACAAAAAAATAAAAAATTATAGAAATACCGCTCTGGAACGCACATATAAATAAGCCCACCTACACACACACTCACACACACGAGGGAGACAGACATGTGTAAGTACATACATCTGTGTATATTGGGAAGTGTCGTCGGTTGGTGCTACTTTTGCCGCAGGAAGCGGTCGCAGCTGTGGGTTTTAAAATTTCAATTCATTTCCGTTGTGCATACCGTATACGTATACGTTACACACGTATACGGTACAACAGTCAACCAACCAACCAACCAACCGACAATACACACGCACTCATACGCACTGGGCAAAAAAATGAAAAACAAAATGCGGCTAAATGGCAGACAGCAGGACCAAAAACAACAACAACAACAGCGGGCCAGGTCCTTTCTGGTCTGGCATGGGCAATTTATGTGCCGAAAAGGCCAAACAGAAACGAACCTGAGGCCTGTTACCGGAACCCCCTCGAACCCCTGGAACTCCAGAAACCCTCTTGCAAACAGTAGGAGCCATCGAGAATTCCATTGTCATTCCTAGTCGGATTCGAATGGTGGATTGTCTGTATTAATTTAACACGGTAGTTTAATTAAAAAAAATAGATTCACATGAACATTTCGTAAAAAACATTTACAAGGTGCTGCATATTTTTTATATTCCTAAACTTAAATCACGGTTTGTTTGCATTTTGGTTAATAATCGTTGCATTTAAGTTGAAACAATAAATTTAGTGTGACCAAATCACTCGAACGATTTGATTTGGCCACACTTTTTTCATTTTTTATTTAGGGCATTACAAGGTCGATCATTACAAAAAAATTTGCTCGTGCTTGTTTTATGTTTAAAATGTAAAATGCTTCAAGTCACAAAATTCAATAAATGCTCAGTGCCCAGTGCAGTACAGTGCAACCCCTCCCTCCCCCCTTTGGTGGGCGTGGTACAATGGGGTAAATTGCATAAATGTATGACAAATGAAAGCGTTGAATGCAGCAGCAGCAACAACAGGAGCAACGTTCGCTCAGGTGGCATATCATAGGTGCTATTGTGTGGCATTGACACACACACAGATACTCACTCACACACACACACAAAAGCAGAGGAGGAGGGGTGGGGTGGCAGGAAAAAGGGTGAAAAGGGCACTAGCCAGCGGTTGGCACCATCGAAATTAAGCGATTGATGAGAGGCTAATGAGCGGGCACCGCAAAATGAAATGCAACCAAAAAGTCTGCTCGATTGTGAAGAGGTGACAAAAGGAAAATGCAGTCCACATATCTCTGTGCATTTGTGTGATTTGGTCACTCTGAGGTTGGTTCAATGATTTTCGAATGCAACAAAGGGACACAAATTTATGTGCATGAATAACTTGTGTCACTTTTGTCAAAATTGTCGCTGAAAGGAAGACTAGTTGAATAGGAAATAGGAGTAAAATATTTTTGAAACATTAACATGAGTGCAGTACATTGTTAATCATCTTGTTTTAAATATTTGCTAACAAATTTGTATAGTATTTATATTATATTTCAATTGAAAGTGCCCATTATAAAATTTGTTATTTATTTTTAATAAATTTGCCTCTTTCTTTCCTGTCAAAACAAGTTCTCTAAAATTCCTTTACCTTGAGCTTTTCAATTTACCTGATTGAGCATTATCCGAAGCACAAACGGGATGATTGCTAAAGGCAACAAAACAGGTGCAACAACCCGATCACGTTGCAAATTCCCCAAGCAACCAAGCATTGAACATTCGCATCGATGTTGGCTGGTTGGTTGGTTATGAGTATCGCCAAAAGTAAACATATTTTTGGGGCTCCAACATTTGGTCACGCCTACCAACAACAACAACAAAAACAACAAACAAATGCAGCTACAACAACTACAGCACGGGAGCAACAACTTTGACCGCAGCAATGTTTGGGTCTCATAATTTCCAGGATGTTTTTGTTAAGCCTACTCTATCTAAGAAAATGTCAACAACATTTGATGGCTTTGTGGTATAATATTTAATTCAATAATATATCAAAATATACATTTATTTATATTTTAATTTAAAATCTTTCTTGTTTTCGGCACACACTTTACTCGTGCTAATTGTATGGTTTACATTTTAATTTGGAGATACTTTTTATTAATAATTTCAAAATATTAAAATTATCTTTTAGAATAAAAGTTGAAGATTAAGTGTGACCAATGTTGTTAAAAGGACATTTGTGTGACCAAAGAACATGTTCTATCCGAGCTTTTTTTTGTAATTTGTTATGGGAAGGAAGGGCAATACTCGGGTCGTTGTTGAAACTATCTGCCAAAGTTTATCCATTGGTTCAGGTTGCTTTTTGTTGCGCTGCTGGGAACGTGCAAAGATTTAGCAAAAGTACTTAGGCAAGCAGCCAGCTTGGACTTGGATGGGGATAGGGGATAGGGGATAGGGGATACTGGATGGGGGATAGGGGAATGGTGTTGAGCTCGTCTCGGAGCTGAATCTGAACCCGAATCTGAACCTGAATCTGTGGCCGGAGCTGGAGCTGCAGCTCTGGGCCATGGCAATAAAGGTAACCTTCTTAATTTGTTATGACTGTCATTTCGGGCCACGTAAATGGGTGCGGCTGTCCTGACCCGACTTCCTTGCTTTTCTAGGGTATTTTGTATTGGTTGCACTTGGCAGTTTTAACATTGTGTAAATGGTGGAGGAAAGTAAGGACTTTTATTATAATTTTGTTCCAAATTTTTTTTATTTATGGGAATAGTAAAATGTTGAATTCTTATTTTAAAAGTAAAGGAATAACTAGAGTGTGATTTAGAAAATATATTTAGCAACTAATTTTGATTTTTTTGTTAACAAAATAATTACTCAAATTATTATAAAGTACTTTTTTGTTTAACAAATAAATTTGTCTTTATAAATTTTAAATGAGAATTTTTTTTTTTTTTTATTGTTTTTTTTTTTTTTATAAGGTGTATGGTACTTGTGTTATGTAAATATATTATATTATATATATGTTTTTATTTAGATAAAAAATTGTAGAAAATTATTTTTCTTATTATTTTTAGGCTCTGGAGCAGGGATTACCGGGTAAGTTTCGGTTGGATAACTCCAGCTTAAATGTAACCCCCTTCCCCGCTCTGCCACCAACTCTCTTGGCCAGCTGGCAAAAACGTTAGTTCGTCTCGGAGGCGCCGCCAGCGCTGTTGGCCCAAAAGTGTGGACCATGTCTGGTCTGCGTTTTGTTTCAGAAGTTGCTGGAATATTTGCATTGCGGTGTCGCTGGCGTTGGAGGAGCTGCGATTTGTGTGTGAAGTGTGCGAAACACAAAGAAAAGCGCCATGGCGATGGGGTGGAAAACTTTGCATTGTTTACTTTTTGTTTTCATCTTTCTTTCATATATATATCTATTTTTTTGTACATTTTTTTATCCACATTGTGTCAGTTTTTGTTGGCTCGAAACGAAGCGAAAACTAAAGCTAATATACAAAGGGATAAAGGCGAAACTGAGATGACAAGAGAACCAGAAATAGAACAAAAAAATTGATTACTAAATTAATTCAGACGATTGGTAGATTAAAATAAGGGTACTTAAGTACTAAAACAAATTATTTTGAATTTATTATTATTATATATTTTAATAAATTAAATTAAGTTATGTGGGCTGTAATTAGAGCTGCAAAAACTTATTCCCATACCAGCAATAAGAAATGAATTTGTAACAAATCCCAATTGAAATTCACTCAATAGTCGCAGATCAAAAGCTGAACGAACATCCTTGTGTTTAAAGCGAGAAGGATTCCCCCAGGTCACCGATAGAAATGTTACCAGGAGCATGTTCATCCTGATGCCTATTTTTACCACCCCCTTGCAACTGCCACCCGCTGTGCTACCTTGTGCCAAGTGCTCTGGATTTTACCCCCCATTTTTGTTTTTTTTTTTGGGCCCACGCTAAGCACACAAAAACATAATTTGTTTGCTTGTCATTTTGCCATAATACGCTGACAACAACAACAAGGACGAGCACAGCAAGGAGGCCAGGATACTGGGATGTACAAAAAAAATACAAAAAAAAAATAATACAAAAAATTTAGGAAAAAACTAAAGAAACGAGCGAAAAAGAAAATCAAGCACAAATACTAATAAACGGAATGAGGGGATGCTGCGAGGAAAAGGAAAACTCGCGCTCACCACTAATGTGTTTTAGTTTTTGGTCAAAGTGTGAAGGACTGAAAATGGGCGGGATAACCAAAATTTTAGAAGCGTATGTTTCAAGCCACAAAATACTCTTTTAATGGATTTTTAAAACCAATTTTTACATATTATTTAAAATATAACAAACATTAAATGTGATCACGCATTAAAAGAATATAAATAGCAAGACCTTTAATTTTCTTAATATTAAAAAAAACGTACAGATACATACATAAAAAAACTTGAGATATATATTATTTTACCTTATTATTAAACTAGTAATTATGTTTGTTGTTTTAACATTTAAATTTTACAGTAATCTTTCCTTTATATTTTTTATTTACCTTATAGAATATTAAATATATAAAAAACATAGTTCAGTTTTTTTTCTAAAGTTTCAAGCCAATTTTTTTGCTGACCATTTGAGGTATACTTTAAATTTTGTTGTACTCTGGAATCTGGACTCTGCTTACAGAGCAAAGTGAATGTGCTTACGAATTGGTTATTATATTTTTTAGGGGGGCAGGGACTGGCAGGACACTGGACACAGGACAACCGGGATAAACCGGAGGAGAAGGAGGAGGAGGAGGCGATGGCGAAGGACAACATACAGCTCTGTTTGTTGTTTGTTTGCTGTTTGCTTTTGGCTGCCTGTTGACCTGCAGAGCAGCGCAAATGGCTAAAAAGAAAATTGAGCGCAAAATGCTTAACAAATATTTTATGACTCCGAAGTTCAAACGCTTAAATGTGGCAACATTGTTCTTGGCCCTGTGTTTCTTTTGTTGTTGCCGGCAAATTACCCACAGCAGCAGCAGCAGCAGCAACTATTTTCCAGAGCAACAACAACAGCTACCACATGGCATATTTTTGGTCCTGCTCCTGCGAAACAAAGGGACAACAACACACACAGCACACACACGGTAAAATTCAGGAGTGGGGAAAATATATATATAAAAAAAAAAAAATATATATATATAAAAAAAAGCACAAGGAGCCGAAAGAGTGGGAAAAAATTGTTTGAAATTCCTAACAAAGCATTTTAACAATTTGCTGACATTATAACGGCGACAAGTTGAGCGAAGTCAATAAACTGTTAACTGAAACTGAACAACAAAATATCACAAAAAAAAAGAAAACATTGCTAATAGAAACAAATTGTAAGGTCAAGTTTTCGAACTTCGCAATACCTATTACTTTATTTTCTTGAAGTTCTTTTTCTGTAGTATTTTGCAAGGTATTGAAAAATATTATATTTGTAGGTATATTAAAATAAAATTTCACATAAGGTGTTCTTTTATTTTCCATTTAAATTTATTGGTTATTGTCTATCTCATGTGTTTTATTAAGTGTATACAACTTTGTTTATTCTAGCAAATTGTTTATGTTTTTAATGTTTTATTTTAGGGTCTTGTTGGATCGTTTTAATAGCACTTGATTTATTAGACTTTTTCTATGTAAATATTTTCTTAATACAAATTTTTATGTATATTTTTTTATTAATTTAATTTAACCCACAAAAAATTGACGAAAATCTTTCAATGGAACCAGTTTCAAAGTTGAGGATTATCTTCGACACAGAACATGAGACTTGAAGTTTCTTATGCGATTGCAACACTCCCCAAATCCAGCATTCATAATGGGTATAAAATTCAGGAAAAACAAAATGCGCCAAAGTGAAAAAAGTGCTGATAGTAATAGACTGAAAAGACGTGCATCAATAGCGCCTCAAATGCCCCATAACATTGCTCGGTCAGGATGGGATGATATGGGATAAGCGGGGTGTAGAGTACGATACGGATATGGATACGGAAAGTGAGGTACCGTAGAGGAACCAGGAACCATGTCATGGGATTGACGCAAAAGTTTTTAACAAAATTCCCGCAGCAGCAGCAATATCAATGTTTGGCAGCTGGCAGCATAAACGGCATGAAACTTCATTAAAGCGATAAAAATCAGAAGTGAGGTGGCAACCAAAATCATGCCACTTAAATGAGTCAGACGAATGCCAGACAGTCGGTTGCTCTACAATAATTTTTAATTATAGTTATTTATAAATAAAAATTAATATTTACTTATACTACTGTTTATTTTTTATTATTATTATATTTTATATATATTTTATTTTTTGTTATAAAAGGTATTTTGTTCGTTATTGATTAAATTTAAAAATAACGCATTTTTTAAAGTGGAGATTTGACTTGAATATTAAATGCGATTAAAATAAAGTAATTTCTGGAGGAAATAATCCTTTTTGAGTTAGCTATGGACATAAAAGACCCAGAAAAACTATATATTTTAATGATTTTTTTATACAAATTTTGTAAGTATAAAATGTTTAAAAAATTTATTGTATTCTTAAGATAACTTAGAAATTTAATAACCGATTTTAAAGCGAAATGTTTTCCCTTAAAAAGTTTTGAGAAATATATTAAAAAATGCAAATTATCTTACTTGTGGGCGTAGGTTTTAGTTATGAAATTTATTATTATTGGTAGAAAACTTAACTTAAACTTAACTTATTTTCGCTGTTGCAGAGGGTAGAGAGGGTAAATTCATGAGCTCCTGGTGAAAAGCCGGGCTCAAAGCATGCCCTGCACACCGCAGTCAAAATATCCGGCGGAGCCACATCACCTGTACGTAGTATGTACTATGGGATACCCACCGCAGAATACGAAGGCTCCCAGAGTTATTAAACTTGTTGGAAGCGAAAAGGCTTGTTTGTGCAGCAGATTCCACTCACCAGGACCAAGGACCACCAGCCTGAACACCTGATTAAACGCTGGGCCGCCGGTGCTTGCCAGTCAAAGATTTATGACGAATTGTCTGCCCTCCACCTCCACCTCCATCTCCACCTGTGAGTGGGTGTATTAATTATGGGTGAAAACAGGGGGGGAAAAAGTGTGATTTAATGTGCAGGTGCTGCCAGCACATATTACACTATTACAGCATTTTTGCACTCGCCGATGATGGACATTGATGGACATGAATGGGAGTTTATGCACTGCCAGCACATGACGCAGATCGGCCTGGAACTATATGCAAATATTTTATATGGGTAGCGATATTCATTTGGCCATGACAACCCAAAAATAGGCACCTAACAAAATTTTTGGGAAAGGAAATTTCCCTAAACACCAAAAAGTCAGAAAATTGTCAACCAATTTTTAAGATTGCACAAAAATAAACAACAGCTGTGCTACAATTTTTTCTTGAATCTCTAATAAACAATATACCTACATACAAAGACTATTTTGAATATATTTACATATTTATTAAATAAATTTAGCAGTAGTTATCTTAATAATTTCTATAATGATTAAAAAATCATTTAAATATACTTTTTAATATGTAATTCAATTCATTTAAAAATTATTAATATTTTGTTATGTTTAGAGACCTCGAATGATAATAAAACAATTTAAGTTTTTGTATTATCTAATGCAGTGGTATATCCACTTTATTTGTCCTAGAAATATCCTTGAATTAACGCCTGTTAATTAACCCTAACATAAGTGAGTCTCTGGCCAAGTCAAGACCTTTGGCATTTGCGATGTGCTCGGCCAAGATTTTAGTGGCCACCACAATGGACCCAAAAAAAAAAAAGAAGAAACCAAAAAATAATAAAGAGGCAGCAACAAAAGAGCGGCAACATAATTTGTGCCATATCAAAAATAGTTGCTCGGTTGCGTGCTTTTTCTGCTTTTGCTACTTTCTTTCTACTTTCCCACACATCTTTGCCATTCCCATGCAGCAGACAAACAAAAAGGCGGGGAAAAGCGGAAAATCCGGGGGGAAAAACATAGACTGGCATAAAAGAAATCAACTATTTTGATTGAACGCACACACACATGAGCGCACAGGATCTGAGCAGCGCTTTTGGATAGCAAAGATTCATAATTACGATAAACAACGCAGCAGCAGCAGCACTGAGAGAAAACGGGGGGGTGGAGCAACTGGGTGAGTGGGTGGGAAAAACCAGCAGAGCCCAAGATAAGCAAATGCTCCCCTGGTTGAGGTTTTTCCTTTTTGTTGCCACCGTTGCCACTGTTGATGTTGCTGCTTTGTGATAAATCACAAGGGGATGCCTCCTCCGTCTTGGCGGGGCCATAAAAATGCTCACAAAAACCAGGGGGAAAAACCGAGGAGAAAATCGGAGTGGGGGGACAGAATTTAGCATGGGGAAAACAAGGGGGGAAAACTAGGGGACGAGGCAGCTTCCCAGGGATAAGAGCTGCTCTCACCGCAATCAGTGTTCTCTGTGCTTTTAATTGATATCATTGGCCATGATTTTAATTGAACAGTGGCTGGCCATAAACCAGTAAAAATAATCCTTGCTCAACCGTGTTCCACAAACAGAATTCAACCGGGAAAAATGTCGGAAAATTAAAAACAAACTTTGAAAATATTTTAACATTTTTGGTTAATTGAAATATATGTATTCAACCACTCAAACACTTATTTTATAGATTTAATCGTCGATTTATTTAATAAATTCTGTATACTTTTTTATAAAAGTTCGTCACATATATAAAATGTTACCAATTTTTCATTTAAAACCTTAAAGCCATTTATATTGATAAGTATTTTTTTTTTATTATTTTTATAAATTATTGTTTTAATTTTAAATAGTATCAGTTGGTATTGAGAGATGTGTTTAACTTTATATTTAATGTTTCGTTTTACCTATTTCTGTGCTTTAAACTAGTTAAATTCAAATTTTAGAAAATATAGTAAAGTAAAGTTTACATTTCTTGTAAGTTAACAACAATTTTTTTGTATAACATTGGAAAATGGAAAATGGTATTTATTTTAAAATAGTCTTCCTATACCAGAACATCCTTCCTAGCCTCTACATACTATTTGTATGCGCACGTGTCTTTTTGTGTTTACCATGCCATTAATTGGATTATCTAGCGCTTCGTGGCACCACAACAAAATAATTATAATTATTTAAATTTTTATATTCGCACACACACACACATTCGCAGGCGCTGGCGCACTTGGAAATAATAATACAAAAAAAAAAAACAAATTAATTAAAAGTTATTATCTTGCGTGTTGCGATCTATTGAAGGCCAATCAATCGATAGCTGCATTGCCATCTTGGCTGCCATTTTGCATGGCATTTATGAGGATTTTCCCAGCCCCACTCCACCCATTTTCCCCACCCACTTTCCCAGCCCAACGATGCAGTTAGATGGGGAATTTTCCGGGCTGCTGTGCTGAACTCGTGCTGTGCAGATGAGGAGGCTTTCCATGTGTTGGTCAAATGTGTGTTTGACATTTTCGTTATGTTCGGTGGAAAGTTGAGCGGGGAGGGGGGAGTGGGTTGGGGAAAACGTGTGCCATTTAATGCAACCAGCTGCTGATGCTGATGCCTTTGTTGCTGCCGCTTTTTGCGGCATGTCCTGCGTCCTGCGTCCTGCGTCCGCAGCTCCTGCATTTTGCATGAAATTTCTCAAAATTGTGCGCATTTGTTGAGGTTGTTGTTATAATTTAGTTGGAAATTGCTGTCACACCCACACAATCACAATCCCAATCGCCAGCAGAACCATTAACCCACTGAGGCGGCGGTGTCATCTCAACTCAACTCGGATTTAATCTGCAGCAATTTGTTTGATTTTGATTTCTATTATTGGCCTTTCCACTGGACTACCGGCCAAACATTTTCTACAAGTTTTTAGGGGCATTTTTACTTCATTAACAGGGCTGCCTGAAATTCAAATGAGGTTTTTTCGTAGCCCACTGGTTTTATATTTTTTTGAATTAAGCTTAGACTTTTTTTTTGCATTTAAAAATATATAATTAAATAACAATGTATTGCTGGTAGACAGAAAATTTGTTAAGGTTTTTTTTAGCTTGACCTTACAAAGACTATAAGTTGTTATCAAGTTATTTAATATCCCATGACTTTTTTATAAAAAAAAACAAATTATTAAAATAATGCAGCTTATTTTTATTTGCTTATACATTTTTATTTGCGATACTCGAAGAGTAAGCAAATACTGTAAACGATCAAATGTCTGTCTGTCCGTCTGTCCGTCCGTCCGTACAAACGTCGAGATCTCGGGAACTATAAGAGCTAGAACCACCAAATTTTGCACACAGACTTCTATGAGCAAGGCACAGATCAAGTTTGTTTCAAAACCTGACCACGCCCCTTTTTACGCCCACAAACCGGAAAAAACTCTGTGGTGTCCACATTTTTAGTGCTAGAGAAAAGTGGCCCTTACAAATGTTGTTCGTATTGAAAATATCTACCCAAATATCTATAAATATCTTTTTAATAAAAAAGAAATTGTGTATACAAATGCGTTGAAAATTTTTATTGCGCTCAAAAGTATGCAAAACATTTTTTTTAAGAGTGGGCGCTTAAAACTGACTGCGCATGAAAGTAGGCTACACATTATTGAAGAGGGCTAGCTTGCTGTTTTTAAAGAGGGCAATGAGTATCGCAAATCTTATAGTCGGGAAACCCGACTATAGCGTCCTTTCTTGTTTTATATTACATTATAACATTTAATTACATTATATATATTTTATCCATTTTTTTGCCTTTTTTTGTTTTAAAAGTTTTTTTTTTATTATTATAAAGATCCATTGTCAACAAAGATTGAATTTGAAAATTTGCAAATCATTTAATTATTTTTTTTCTTAAGTATAACTGGTATATTGGGAGTTAAAAAAATAGACTACCACTTTTTATAAACCAAAATCTCATATTTCTAGTAAGTAAACACCATTTCATTTTATTAACTTTTAAGCAATTTATTGTTTGCTCGTTTAAAAATCCTACACAACTATAATTTTTATTTCTCTGCCTGCTCTTAAGGGTTAAATGTTATACATTTTCAATTTAATTTTAGAGCGCGAATAAAAAAAATAAACAAGTTGCGAAAAAAAAAATGGAAACCAAACTCATTCGCTCACGCGCTTTTGCGCTTGGATTCAGTTTCAGTTTCAGCTTGCAGTTTTAGCTTCAGTTTGAATGGGGGAACCCCCGAAAATTCAACTCGGAGCCAATTCCACGGCCATGGCCATGGCCAGTTGGCCAGTTTGAGTTTAGTTTTGTCAGTGTTGATAAAATTTGAGGCCAGTGAAAAGTGGGGAAAATGCAGAGGGTGGGAGCAAGGGGCAAAACTGTTGAAAATGGGTTTTTAGGGGCTGCTGCAAGTGTAATTTTAGCCAAAACGCGAATTGCGAATTGGATTGCGGCTTATAAGCACGTTTATAAATTACTGATTCGTCTATGGACTAGGTTAGCCGGAGTCCGGAGTCCAGAGTCCAGAGTCCCTAGTCCGGAGTCCCAAAGCCGGACCCGGGCTTATGTCAGCGAATGAATAAATTAAATATTCCATCTCCATCATTGAAAATGTGGCAGTGTTTATGTGAGATGTGAATGTGCGCGTCGCTTTAATTAACTTTTTTTTATTCGCAATTTGGTTTGGTTTTAGCAGATTGTGTGAACTCCTAAAAATTGAATTTCCTCGTTCGTAATTAATTTGTATTAAAAACCAATTTTAGAAGGGGCCACAGTGGCCAATCCCAGCCAGAATCTCCGGCTTAGTCCGGCTTAGGCCTTGTCATTTGACCCTAATGCAACAACTGACTTTGGCCCTTTGGTTGATTGCATTAATTAAGCTTGAAATAAAATATATGGCAATGCGAATGCAAAAAGTATTTAATCCGAAACAAATGCAGCTGCTAATTGGAAAATAATTGAAAAGTTTTCCCCCAAATGGATTTAAACATGCGGGGAATTTGAAATCAAAAGATGAATATGTTAACAGCAAACTTCAGTTGGAATTTATGCCGCCAAATTGGGTTTTAGACGGATTTTCATAAAAGACAGATTAAGCTTCTTCTGGGCATTTATAAGGCGAGTTTTTAATGCAAGATTAGGGGTAACAAAAGGATTTAAACAAAGTCGATTATATTGTTTGGTATTTTAAAACATTTAATTTTAATTAAACAATTTAATTTAATTTAATTTTTTAAGGCACAAATCTCTACCTTAATGTGATCAAATTGTTTTGTTCAAATATGTTCAAACTACCTATGTATATTTAACTCTTGTTTAATTTTTGACTTTAAATGTATTACTTAAAAGCAAGAAGTTTATTTTTAATTATCTCAAAGAATACATACCTACTCAATAAAAATGTCATATAAAATATACTTGTCATACAAATACTATACAAAAACATTCTTTTACTTTTCTTTATATTTTCTTAATAAATAATAAGTAATATAACATTTTGTAGAATGCAATTTGATTGAGTTTATTTCTGCAAAATATTTAAAAGAAAATAAAACCAGTAACCAGCAAAAAAATCCGTGCTTATCTCGTTCCAATTTCCGTTACACTCTCGAACGAATCCCGAAATTCCCCAACTAATTAAAAAACGCATTATTCAAAGTGCCACAAAAATAAAAAAAAATATTGAAAACGAAAGGCAATGCCCAGTGGAGTTTGCCTTTTCGAAAATCGCGTTTTTGTTTGCCGCTCTCCGCTTAATGGCAGATGCAGATACGAAGATACAAAGATACAGATAAATACGCATTTTCCGGCCTTTCCACGCATATATCCAATAACCGATTAATAAATATGCGCAAATTTTATTTTAATGCTTTTCTCGTGGAGAGACTGCCGCCAATCCGCACGTGAGTTATGACCTGGTTAAGAGTCCTTTTGGCCCCGGCCTTTTGGCCTTTTATGGCCCAATGGGAAGCCGCCTAAATTGGCCACAAATCGTGCGAAAATATAGCAAAACACTCGACGGGGCAAAAGAGGATCTGTTATGTTTCGCTTTTGCATTTTTGTATTTTTTGTATTTTTTGTATTTGGGAGCCACATGCCGCGGCGGGCAGCACAAAATCAATTAATTTAAATTTTTATTGCCACACTTGCCACATTAATTCGTTGATTCGCCTCAATTTCTGTGCGAAATGTGTTGGCTGCTCACACGCATGATTTATGTGAGTCTGCAAAGATGTTCCTAATGGATTATTTATCTGTGGTGTGCTGTGCTGTGCTGTGTTGTGGTGTTGTGTGTTCTTTTCCAGTGACTCCAAGTTCTCCAGAGAGATCATAACTGGTGTTAGATGATATTCCGATGGAAATTTGTAAACAAAACAATACAAAAATCCTTCCATTTATGAGAAAAACATTTAACTATTTAATAAACTTACGTTAAGGATTAAATTAAAGCTTAAAGTTAAAAAAATATACCTCTTTTTACCTTTAAGTTTAAAATATAATATAAAACGTGAGCAATGTCAAAATTTGTGAGTAATAAGATATACATATGTTTTAAACACAAAACATTTAAACAAAAATATTCTATTTTATTCTTAAATAAGAGAAATTTTAACTATGCAGTACATAACAGAAAAAAAATGTTAAAGTCAAATAACTTAACATTTTAATCGGGAATTTTAACTAAAAAAAATATATTTCCAAATTATAACAATATGTGTACTTAAAACAGAGATTTATTGTCCAAAATCATTAGGTACAAATTTTACAAACCAACCCCTTCACATTTTGTAATGCACTTACTTACAATTTATCCTGTCTTTTGCCCCCAAAAAACACTCGAAGATCATTGAAAATTAGCTGGGCGCCATTAACGTGTTTATTTTCTGGCCGAGATGTTTCGGCTCATTGGGTTCATTTTTGGCATTAGCACTTGGAATTGTTAAAGCACTTTGAATGGCAATTAAGTGCGAGGATGAAAAACATTCGGACACACGGACACACGGACAGTCACGGAAATATGCGTAAATACGAGTTCAAACACACGGACAACTCAATTTGCACTTCATCTGCCCATGGACATGGACGTGAGAGTGTGCTGGTAATTGCTAATTGATTTTGATTTTGATTTTGCCATATGCATTAGTTGATACATTTATAATTATGCCTTTTGAAGTGCCGGCGACTCGATGAGGCATGAATCTTAATGCCGCACACATTTCAACATATTTCTCCGCATTGGATTATTACTTATTAAGAGGGGGGCGGTAAAATACAGTCCGGAAAAGCATGGAAAAGCATGGAAAAGCGCCACCCAAATTGCTGGTTTAGTGACCACGGTGCATGCGGAAAAACCACTCAAAACTTTATTAATTTTAATTAAAAACACTCGACTCATTTTGAGGGTTAAACGCTTTTCTTCCAGCTTTTCTCTGTGTGTGTTCCCGGTTACCCATAAGCCGCAGAACACTCGACTGGCCAGCAGGCGGCGAGAGCAGTTAAAAACAAGGAAGCCATCATCGGGAAAACTTACTCCTTTCGGCCAGTTGGAGTTCTTAAGGAAGCGGGAATGCCCTTTCCCTCGATTTTTATTTTAATTTTATATTTAATCAAGTTACTTTTTTAAATTTAAAATGTAAAATTCATAGCTTATGAAGCATTAAAATTATTTATATATTTATATATAAATCTGGGTAACCTTTATTCTTATTCAAAATACCTTTGCAAATATGATATATGATTTCCGGATCTTTAAAGAAAGAAGTACGCAAAATACTGCACACATTTTATAATTATTTAGGTAAAAGCACACTGTTGCTATGCAAATAATTTAATGTTAAAAAAATTAAAAAAAAAGCCATTCAAATAACTTAAAGACCTACCAAAATGTTAAAGAGAAAGAGCATTCAGGAATTCCCCAAAGATTCACAGATATCATTAAAAAATCTGAGCTAAACTTTTGCCCAAAAGGCGTAAGACGTTTTGTGTATTACCAGAGAGAGAGTCCAGAGACCAGGACACCAAGGAGTCAGGATAAACAAGGGTTGGCTGGAGCTGAAGTCCTGGAAATCGCTGGTTTGTGTTACTTACAACCGCATCCCGCTTTTTGTTTATTGTTTATTGTTTTGACGCCGTACGCGGCAGTTGGTCGCTTTAAGCCATAAAAAACAAAGGTGCGACGACGATAAACAATGGCTTAGGCTCAACCCCCCACTGGACGACGATTGTCTTGGCCAGAGTGTACAGCTTAAAAGGGAAATTATCTTTATTATTATATTTTCAAAATGGACAAAAAATGGGGTAACTCCGATTTCACCAACTGATTGCTGGGCAATGTGCAAAAATTGGGTTTTCAACTTCTTGTAAGGTAAAGGTTCTTCTTTTAATTTTAATATTTAAAGTGGGTAACGATGCAGGGGTAATTATTGAACTAATTCTTAAGGTTACAATAAAAACTTTGATTTTTTAAAACATTTAAGAAATTAGTTGTTTAAGTAAAATTAAAATAAAATTAAAAAATTATACCCACCCACTAACTGAGTTAACAAAAGGTTTAAAGGTTTTTCCCTTATGTATTGTAAAGATAAATATATTATAAAATGTTAAATTTGTTTTATTAATTTTGTTCGACCATTTGGACATGTTAAGCTCATATAAAAATCGTTTATTATTATAAAAGGCAAAAATCAGACACACACAAAAAATTCCAGGCACTCAAAGACACAGGCACACACTCTCTACAGACTAAAGGTATACAATATATACATTTATTGAGGGATAAACTATTGCGATCAGTTCGATCAGGCGGAGGTGGGAGTGATGGGCTTGGCACTCGATCTGTTCATCGGTCCCAGGAGACTCAGTAGGACTGGGAGGAGGATCAAGCCGTGGGCAGCTCCGATCAGGACAATGCCCAGATACATCCGGAAGTAGAAGACCTGGAAGATCTGTGAATTGGAGAAGCCCAGCACCGCGATACCAGCGAATTTGGTGAGTGTGATTCCCGAGAGGACACTGCTCCCAGTGACATTCAGGGAGTGTTGGGCCCGCTCCTGGGCAGTGCCCTCCGCCCGCTTGAAGGACCTCACAATGTGGGCCACGAACTCCACACCAATGCCCACGCTCACCACCAGATTCACCAGCGATATGGCATTCAGATTAATGCTCCACGCCCACATCATTCCCAGCATATTGATCAATATGCAGATCACCATGAAGAGCACAATGAGTGTGGAGGTGATGTCCAGTCCGGTGACCAGCAGGGTCACCAGGAATATGGCCACCAGTGACATTCCCAGCGAGAACATGGCGTCCCCCCAGATCGTCAGATATTGTTCGTAGTAAATGTAGAACACACAGTAAGCAAAAATCTCCGCATCCACGTCGTTCTCCGCAAACATTGCGTTAATCTCCCCTGCAATTCTTCGCACCTCGCGCAGCTGCGAGTAGAATTCCTCCGAGGTGGTCGATGTGGTGGAGTACTGCATGAAGTAGCTATCACCCACAGTGGACATTCCCTCATCGTCAATGGTGTAGATCACGGCCTTTAAGAGAGGAGAGGTATAAAAATTAGAAATTCCTTCATATAGTTCTATGATTTTCTTCCACAAAAAAATACTTCAAAAAATGTATTTGGTTTCAGAAATTAATTAAATTAAATATGAGGCTCTTCTATGATGTCATATTTTTAAAAATCGTACTGTACGTGTGTTTAAAAATTCGAACAAAAAACTTTAAAAAATGTATCCAATCGAAACATGGTTTAAAAAAATTACCAAATAATAATAAACCTTTGGGAAATTTAATTGTTTTATTTTTACAGAGATATTTTTCAAAGAATATAAATTTTAACTTTACCCACATCAGCATAGGAGGTTCTTTTTATGATTTTATATTTTATTAAAATCGTTTTATATATTTCTTTTGAAAATCAAACGAATAAACTTATTGACATCAATTGAATCATTGGTTTTAGAAATATATACCAAATTAAATTTGAGGATTAGATGTGTGTTCATTCGAAATTTTTATTTTTTTTTTTTTTTTGGAGCAGAAATATATATTTTTTTGGTTAACTTATTTAAACTATACTCACATCAGCATAGGAGGCTCTTCCTGCTTTGGCACACTCGGCATCTGGCAGATCAAACAGGAAGTACGGAATGTACTTGCTAAAGGTCTCGGGATCGGGTCGCAGGCCATTCTCAGTGAATCCACGTTCGCAGGGCAGACAATCGTCGCTTTTGGAGTCTGCAAAAATAAATGAAAATGTATTTATTAAAAATTGTTTCTTTTTTTTTTAACGATTTCAGCTTTTTCTTATGTGAGCTTAAATTTAACTGAATCGTTGTCAAAATATTATTAAATATTTTTGAAATTGTACGTTTTAAAAAACTATATTTTTTTATGCAAGATGAAAATAAACTGATATATGTGTGACCAATCTAATCCCAATTTGTTCTGTGTGTAATATCTGGATATTTTATGCGAAAATGCGAAATCAATACTCACTGCTGGAGCAGAAACCTCCTGTGGTGACGTTGTATTTGCAGCAATCGGTGATGGCCAGCCAATCGATATAGTCATCAAGCCAGGAGGCGGCAGGTCGGGCCAGGGACGAGATTTCCGGATATCGGGATTGCGTGTAGAGCTGCACGGACAGTGAGTTATTGTTGCACTCGACACCGCCGCAGATGAGATTCTGCTGCAGCGGCTCCGAGTAGTTGAGACCGGGCTTGAGGACCCAGTAAACCGGAGCACCCATCGCCAGGAGGTCGACCATGTAGCGGAAATACTTCACCACATGCGAGTTCGTCGGCATGGACATCTCCTGGTCCAGGCCCTTCTCGATGGAGGGCACCACCATCAGGGACAGGCAGGTGATCACTGTGAAGAGCAGCAGTACTACCACTTTAACAGGTCTAAAATGGGAATTTTAGTTTATTTATTAATAAGAATACATAAACAGTTGCGGTCAAAATAATAGCACTGACGTAGCTTAAATTACAACACAACAACACTAAATTAAACAAATAATTTTAAAAATGTGTACATTTTTGTTTAATTTTTCAAAAGAATTTTACCTGCTAATATAAATAATTTAAAGAGCTTAAAGCTTTAAGTGATATGAAAAGAAATGTAAGAATGTGTTTTAATAGAAAAATAATTAATTTGTGTTAAAACTTTAATATCTTGTTTTGTTTTTCTTTTTGATTTTAAAAGCTTTTAGCTTTTTATGTAAATTAATAACCAACTTATGTAAACACTCAATATATATTTTTATAAAGGTGTTTCACAAAGTATTCTCTGATATTTTGTAAGTAATAAATATATATTCAACATATCTACCTTGCTGCCTTAAGAAAGGGTTTTTTTTTTGTTTTTCAAATGAAAAAAAAAACATTATCAATCATCTACTTACTTGGACAGCAGGAAGGGTGAGTAGAAGTTCTTGAACATCTTCTCCAGGATGCCGACCTCCTTGGATGCCGGCGGTCTATCCACACCGTCCTCGACTTGGTGGGTGTGGATTTTCTTGCCACCGCTGCCTCTCACGCAGCACAACATGTCCAGTCTGCCGTCCAGGTAACGCCTCTCATCGATGGCCATCAGGGCCACGAAGGCGGTGATCTGGAGCACAAAGTCCAGGAGCAGAGCGATGGCCGCGTACATGGCGAAGGTCTTCACCGCCGGCATATCCGATATGCATCCGATGGCAAAGCAGGCCATCTCACTGCCCGCCGTCTGGAGGATCGAGGGACCCACCTGGCCAATGGCCTCGCCAATCGCCTCGTGGGTGCTCTGAAATTTCGAATGATCCAGCCGCTGGTAGGTGTGCACCATTATGAATATATTGTCCACACCGACGGCGAGCACCAGGAACGGAATCACCTCGATGGCCAGCATGGTGCTCGTGACGCCCATGTAGCCCCAGAAGCCCAAGCTGCAGATAACGGAAAACAGGACGATGACGATGCCTCCGATGGCCAGCATGATGCGCGACTCCCTCAGGAATCCACAACAGCTGCGTATATTGCCCAGGGCAATGGCCACATAGACGAACATCACCACATAGCTGATGACCACGGTGCCCACCTCGCCCTCGGATAACTCGACAATCGCATCCTGGATCGATCTCTCCGCCATGTAGGCTATATCCAATCGCTCGCTCTTGTACTCCGCCAGAAAGTCCACAAATAGCTTCTCCCACTTCATGTTCGGCTCCAGTTTGCTTTCGTCATTCTGGTTTTTACCCAAAAAGGTGATCACAAGGCCGGTGGCCAGCATGTAGTCGGGATCCTCTCCCACCGCCACCTTGGGCATGCCACCCACCGCGATTCCAGGCTCGATGGGTCCACCAAATGTGCCAAAGCAATCCTCCATCATTGGGACTCTGGGAAAGTATTGAAGAGAGGATAAAGATATTATTTTGTTATTATAGTTTTAACACTTAATGATTATGATTATGTTTTTAAATGTTATTATTACACACTAGGTAATCCTTACCTAAGACAATCCTCCAACTGGTTGAGATAGTTGATGGTGTAGTTGTTGCTATCGACATAGGAGTTCTCAAAGCGATTCATATCGTGCTGGAAGTACCCATAGACCGACTGGATAACGCAGGAATCGACTGTGGGCGTTTCTCCCGCCAGCAGGACGGGAGCATAGCAGATCTTGTCCAGGCCCTCGCTCTCCTCCACACCCAATTTCATGATGGCCTCCTGCAGCTCGAAGACTTCCTTCATGAAGTTGTACTCGAAGGCAGGACCAAAGGTTAGCGTTCCACTGGGAGCCTCGTGAGTGAACTGAAAATGTTTATAAAAATAATAATTATATTGTTATGAAATTTGCTATTCAAAACCGAACATTTTTATATTTTATAACATTTAGTTACTAAATTATAAATGAACTTACATAGCTCTGATCAATGGCCTTGATGAACAGCTGATTGTTGCGGTAGAAGGGTCCAAAGTGCTGATCGAAGTAGTCCTTCTCCAACCTTGTCTGGCTCTGTTCGCCCGCCCACAGCTCCACGGGATCCGTGGTGATGGTCATGTACCTAACACCGTAGGTCAGCCCACCGATGGCCCAGGAGCAGAGGGCCAGGACCAGAACGGGATGCTTGGCACAGAAGGTACCCCAGGCGCGGAAGCCATGGTAGAAGAACTCCCCGAACAGTGTGGGCATGCAGACACCACAGGACGAGGACGAGGAGCCAAAGGCACCCCAGCAAATCCAACCCGAGAGCACAATACCAATCACGAGGGCCAGAATGAAGGTGACACCGTACAGCCCGCCGATCTTCCAGAGCTCCTCGGGACCGGTGGGTGCATCGGTCAGCGGGCAGGACTCCTCGCAATCGATGCAGGCACACGCATAGCTATCCTCGTAGCTCTCACCGCACTTGAGGGGACTGAGATCCAGGTATATCTCCTCGGAACCGTCTCCCGAACCGTCCCCGGAACCGGAGCCCTCCACCTCCTCTGCATCCCTCGACCAAATGTAGTTGATCTGGAAGGGCACATAGTCACCGGTGGCATCGCCCATGAACTCGTACCATCGCCGGTAGTTGCAGGTCTTCGCATTGTAGGCACCACAGCCCAAATCCATGGCAGGACGTCCGGTCTGGGTGTGCTGGATGCCAATGCAGCTCTCGTAGACCCGCTCCACCGTCTCGTCCGTCACGCGGAAATCAATGTGCTCCACAAAGTCCACACCCGCAGGGTTCGTGTCATTGTAGGCGGTGAGGAAGAGCGTGTGGTTCTTGGCACAGGTCATGGCACAAACGGTGAGGGCCATGTTCCTGGTGCAGGTGGGGCATCTGGAGAAGACCCCATCGGCCTGGGACAGACCCTGCTCCATGGTCTCAATTTGGGCCGCATCGCAGCAGAGGCTCAGCTCCTCGTCGCCACTCTCGCCCTTGTACTCCTTGTAGAGCAGGGGACACCGCTTGGCGAATATGGCCTCGGAGGTGGGACTGTTCAAGGGTCTGGCCGGATTGGTATCGGCCAGATTCTGCCAGTGGGCGCCTATCAAGTGGCTCTGGCCATACCAGATGCAGCCCAGCTGCTGCTCCTCCCCGCTCTGGGCCCAAACTCCGGCCCAAATCAGGACCAATAGCGAGCAAATCACTTTCATTGTCACTCGCAAAAAAAGCACAATACAAAAATCAAGAAGGGAGAGTGAAAACAATTCGCGCCGGCAGCACGCCACTAACTGAACCAAACCCAACCCAATCCACTGACCATTAACACATTAGCTTGGGTGTCGGCAGAGGCTATATCGGAACACCACCGGTTGGGTTGGAGTACTCCAAGCCCAGCGATTAGATTTCCCCTGGGTTTCTGGGTTTTCTTTCGGCTTTTTTTACGCCCGCTTATCATCGGCGGCGATAAGCTTCTGAATTCTAAATATGAATTCTAAATTCTGGGCAATGGGATTTCGTGTTGAAGCAGGCTTAATGGGTATGCAAGTGGTCTTATCTTCACGGGGATTAACGTGGGCGCTCACATAGCGACAGGTGATCGGAAAACGATTAGATATTAAAGGTCAATTCATTTTTTTTATGGGTAAAGGGATAATCAGAATCTCTTTATTTATTTAACATTTTCACATTAAGTTTTAAGAGAATGCTGATAAAATAAAAATACTAATGCAAAATCGTTTTAAAAATAATTAAAGATTCATGTAAAATAAGAAACATTTTATTTAGTTTAAAATGATTTTTTCAATTTATTTTAAGCTTAAGTAAATTAGTGTCTAACTTATTTTTAGATGATATTAATATGGTTTCTTAAAATGGAATTTTTTAGGCTATTTTCTTATAATTAGATTATGTTTTTTTTTTAAAGATTATTAATAGTAAAAGTTAACTATGGTTATTCATTGATTTTTATCATAGTTTTGTGAACGACAAGATAGTACTCAAAAGCATTATTATTTTTAGAACAATCGATGTCTAATGGGAATTTCCTATAGATAATGAAGTTGTTTTTATTTTTATAAACATTTCTCAAACAGTTTGCAAATCGTTTAGTTAACATAATAAATGGTTATTGACTTAATCCTGCTAATTTAAAATATTGCAAAGAAGGGATCTATTTTAAACTTAAATCTATATAAAAATGAACCTTAACTTGACTCATTCCCAAAGGTGCACAATAATCCTTACGGCTGGCATTTCTTGCACAATATTATCTACCAACATTGTTAGTTGGAACCGCACCTGTTCCGACACCTGAGCTTGTATCTTGGGCTTATCGCCGAGCAGCTGGCTCAGCTGGCCGGCACAATAAAATCGCGATCGCCCCTTTTTCTGGAACACCTGTTCCCATGTTCGACGGATCGCTGATAAGTCCTAAGGCCTCAAGACCTCTCAAGACCCTCGACAGCCGTAAACCGTAAAATTATACGGCTCGGCAACGTATGGGCCTTAATCTGGCCGCCATTCGCTATCTGCTCTTCCCCGAGAGTCTTGAAGACCGAAAATCGCCGCCGGATGAGTGATTCATTGAGAAATGCCAGAAGTGGCCAACTTCTGGGCCAAATTAACACCAAATCGGTTTTAGGGTTTCGGTTTCCAAAGAAATAAATGCTACGTTCTAAGAATTGGGGGATTATTTAGATTAAATTGCTAAGAACTTCTTGGATGAGATTTAAAGTTGTTTTATTTTAATAATTAAAATATTTATCTTCTGATATTTACGAATATAGAAAATACAAATCTTTATGGGAACTCTTTACTGATCATGATTTTTTGTTTAACAAACAAGTATCTAATAAGCTGTGTTTTTGATATCACATGGCTTTTGGTTGACACTTCACATATAAACTTATTATTTAGCTAGATCTATGTGAAACTCCGGTTAAAATTTAAGTTTGGAAAATCAGTTCAAAAAGTGTAAAACAAAATGGGTACAAATTTCTGCTACCCGCGGATTACACATAGGGATAGTAAGAGCAACGGAAGTGGGAATCAACCAGAAATGAATGTCCAGGAGGAGAAGGACGATGGAGCACAGAATCCTCCCGTTTGGTCCTCATTGCTTGGAGGGCCCGAAAAGTCACCCCCAAGTATATTGTACATGAATTGTATTTATGTACCTTTTTTTAAATTTAATTACCTTTTATATGAATAATTTTCTTAGAGATGAACAGGTTGGCTCACCTGGCAAAGCGCTACTTGGAGTTTACCAATCAAGTCCGGGGTCATCTGGGCCCACGTCCACCTCCTGAACAAGAGAAACGAGTGGAGGGTGGAGACACCCAAAAAACCTCAAAGTCTCAGAGTGAAGAGGAAGTGACAGAGTCTTCAAAAGAAAGCTCTTCGTCGGGCATTAGCTTTGTAGAACTCTACAGGCGCCGACTTGCTTTCGATCGAATGGGGATTACCCACACTGCCTTGGAACTCTACTTCATGGAGAAACAGAAAAGGGAGCAATTGAAGGGCAGAATTAAGGGCGGCTTTCGACCTGAAACAGGTTTAATTATACCCAATCAAGAGTCACTTAATTTAGGACCCCCTAATTCAAATCAAATCGCACCTACGAGAGCAGGTTCTCCTCGAAGAGAGTTGCCTCCACCTAATACCGTAAAAACTACCTTTTCTCAGCATTCTTTCTCAGACAACACCCCAGCCTATCAGAAGCCCATTGAAACCCATCAAGGATTATGTGATGTATCAGATGTACAGAAAAAACATCCTCTTGTCAAAGAAAATGGAGATCAGTCGATTAAATACTCAAGTGAAAAGACAGAACAATCACATGCTCGTTATCCCATTCAAACTCGTAACTCCATCAAATTTTCTGTTCAAAGACCAAACAATATTCCGGAAAAATGGATCAAAGTTCCCAAGAAATCAACAAATCAATTTCAATCTAGATTACCAATTAATAGCAAACAACCAAACCCCAAAAATCGTAGTGGATCGCCCAGGAAAGTTTGCGAGATGAATGTCAGGGGCTCAGGAGAAAAACCCAGTGGTTCCCTGAAATCACCCAGACAGATAAGTTCAAACAAGAAAGTTGCAGGTACGAGGAGCAAGGTTTCCAAATTGGGTACAAGTCCACGTTGGGTACCCGTAAAGCCAGAAGCTAAACCCAAGCAAGCAAATCCTCGAAATGAATCTAAAATTGGTGGAGTGCCAAGGATCAAAGAGGACAGAGCTTTACCTGTGGAGACCCTTTTGGCACCCAGACGTCTTAAGGACGTGAAGAGTTCCTCTTTCGAGATCTGCAACAAAAGTGAACCCAAGAAATCCTGTCTAAAGAAGTCCGGCTCGCATCGTAGTAAGCCCAAGCCCAGTGCCCAGCTGGGTGATGATGATGAGCGATACGCCGTGCGGAAACCCAGAGGATCTCGACTTTTAGCTCTTCGTTCCTCCGATAGCTTCACGGAGGTTTGGCTAAAAGAGGATCTGGGTCGTCGCTACAAGAATCGCGGAGTGAAATCCGGAGGTCTCTATGGTCAGGTGGACAAGCTGAAGTTTCAACCCATCGACCGAATGGATCCTGGCTGTTCGGAGTCAACAATGTTCAACACCTCCGTTGAAGCCCTGGAGAGGACACGTTACTTTGTGACCGAGTTCGATAAGCTGAGTCGCGGGCAGAGGCTGCAGGATATTGAGTTGAGGATGGGACAAGTACGCTTGCTGCAGGCCACCGCGAATGAGATATATCGCCAGCTCTTTAGGGAGCAGGGAGGAGCAGGGATCTTCAGGGCAGTGCAAACCAACTCGTTGAGGTGCAACTGTCCCCTGGACCAGTACCACTGTCCGGCGGTTACGAATGCCACTCTACTGGCACACTTTGTGGCCCAACATTTCAACGAGGACAAGGACGACATCGAGCTCCAGGAGATCTTCGCTTACGATCGCGTACTGCTCCTCGTCAATCCCGATTCCTTTCCGTTGGGCAGGAACTCGTGCATATCCGTGATGGCCTACGCTGGCATCCGGGATCAGCCCTGCACTCTGCCCGCCGCCAGATTCATGCCCACGAAGAACACACACCTGCCGGGGCCCTTCGTCCGCTACTCCGGACACCTGCCCCTCTTCGTCATGATCTGTAGGAATCGCCTGAGTGCCGTCGAGGGTAGGAGAGTGCGATTCAAGGGACTCAAGGAGCAGGACGAGGAAGTCCTGGCCCTGTGGATAGCCAGCATGGATCTGGAGAAGCCCGTTCATGTGGTGATGACGTTGCTGAGCCGGCGCCTGGACATCACCAGAAGCTGCATCATGAAAGTGAGGGGACTGCACAAGACCCACCATTGCCTGGACCTAATGCGATCGAGCAGTCAGTATATGCGAATCGGCGCTCAGGACCTGCGGGCCCTCACCAACAATCACTCGGACCCGTTCTACATGGAGATCTCTGTCAAGGAATACACCGGTATACCTACCTGCAGGCACCCCAACCACACGTATTACTAACCACAAACCATCTGGAGAATAGATCGTAACGTTGGTATATAATTTCTAATGACATATATACTTTTGTAAATTTAAAAAACATTTTCGGCCACCTTATAAAAATTATTTATAACGTATTAAAACGCTTTGTAATTTGGCTGATTTTTAAATTTTATTTGGATTTTAAGCGAGATAAATATATACAAGTTCAAATAGTTTACAATTATTCATTTTATCTCTTCAGTTTCTGTGTGTCACTCATATATTTTATTGTCTGGCCAAACAATTATTAATTTTATTTCGCTTACTCATGCTTATCAGTTGGAAACATTTTCGATCACTCGGTTAACGATCTGCGGGGCTAAGCCAACAAAATCATTTCCGAATCCTTATCTTATCGGCATTTCAGAGCCCTCAGTCGTAGATCATAACAAAGTTGACTTCGCTGAGTGCTTTTCATTCAACATTGAGTACAATATTTTGAGTGCTTCTACCCTATCCAACGATATTGTTTATTATTGGAGTAGCTTGGTTAATGGAAACATTGTAGTAAAATTTTAATTTGTAGTATCAAAGCTGTTTGTCAAAATGATTGGTGAGATTTTTTTTTTAAATTAATTTTCTCAATCTTTACAATTTACAAATTAAATACTTCGTTCTAAAAGGCTCAACTAAATTCTATTCAGGATTATATACAAAAAAATAGTACACATATAATTAATGGTAATGAAATATTAGGTCATTATTTGATTTTTTTAAACAATTTTGTCTTATAAAATCAATAAAATTAAATCCTTTCTCAAATGGTTTTTCATTAAGTTAGTAGTACAAGGTTTTACCGAATTTTGTATAGTTTTATACGAATTGTTTGAAACTTATTTTCTTTGCATTAGTAAAAACCTCTAAATATCAAAAATAGTTAACTTAGTTTTTTTTTTCAGAATTTAACTGCTTTGTGATGAAAAGCTTTTTGTTTAAAGATCGCTCAAGAACAGTTGATCACTTTGCAGGACTTTTCAAACGCCTCACTCCCATTTTGCTTTTGTCTGCTAAAAGCTTTATCTTTTATCTCACTAAATGTTAACGGACTGTTAAGCTGACTCTCTCTCACTCACTCCCCGTTATTGTTTCGCTCTTTCTCCGAGGAAATTTCTCTCTCACTGCAGCAGCAGCAGCTGCAAGCTTCTGGTTTTATTTATTTTTTATTTGCCGGCCCAAAATGCTATTGAACTCACACGTACACACACACATACTCTCACACACACACACACACACACACCTAAGCGAGCGCACTCACACAGAGAGAGAGACACACCTACAGGGGGGCTATTTAAATATTTAAATTGCATACAAAAATCAAAAAAATATGTAGAAAAACATTAGTTTATGGAGGGGGGAAAAGGGGTTTGCGAAATGATGGAATAATAATTATAGGTATTTGAAGCAAAACCGAAACTCGGCCAAACTAGAGAAGCCCCTTCTGCCACTCCGCCGCCTCGCAGGACCACCGGGGACACGTGTCCTGAAAATCCAGACCTACATCAACAAAAGCCATCTCCTCACCCCCTCTTCCCCCTTCTTGAAAGCCGAGTCCCGAATCACGAATCCCGAATCCCAAATCCCGATTCCCGAGCCCCACAAAACTCGCAATGCGCCGCTGCAAAGTTCTTCTACCTCATCGCCCACTGTGAGTGCTCCCGTTTTTGTTTCGTTTCGGTTTTCGGGCCTTTTTCTCCTTTTTTTCCCCCCATTTTCCCTGCTCTACTCCATTCCAGGCGCATTTCTGGAAAATTGTGTCAAGCTGACGACACAATTTTCAAATCGCATGTGCCCGGAGTTTTCACATTGCAGTTTTCCGGCTGCACGACGGCCAAAGTGCTCTGCTGAGCGAATGGAGAGCGGCTAAAGCGCACTAAGAGAGCGGTGGAGAGAGTGCAAAAGTACCGTTCGTTTGCCGGCATGCCACAAAATAATAACGGTACAGTAGCCCAACAGGAAGTGGTGCATTAACACGCGCCGCTTTTCACCTCAAAATTCGTGCTAAAACCAACACAAAAAATAGTGGAAAAACTTCGCGTAACAGTAAACAACAAAAATATTTGACAGTGTGTGTGTGTGTGTTTGTGTGTTGGAAGAGTTGTGTGTGTGTGTGTGTGGAATGCGGCATTCGATTGCATCACCGATATAAAGCAGAAACAACAACAAGAAATGCCTTGGCTGTGACGTCAGTGTGTGTGTGTGTGTTTGTTTTGCATGTGTGCATGTGTGGGAAAACTTCGCTAATTTTTTTGAAAATTTTTAATTTTACATTAAGAATTTCCAGGGATTTTTTTAAATTTTTTTTCTGTGCTACTGGTTTGTTTCAAATTTATTTTCGATCTAAAAGTCAAGACTTAAAAGGTCAAGAAAAGAGAACATGCATCTTACTGGTTTGAAAAATATTTATTTTTTTCTGAAGTTTAATAAGTTTTATTAATGTGTTGAAATAATAACCAATTATTTATTTAAACGAATTTTGGTACGTATTTAATAATTGCTTTTATTTAGTTAAAAAGCAAAATTGCCATACATTAATTTATTTGGAATTTCAAAAATATCATAACTTAAAAGTAATATTCTTTCTCTATAAATATAATTTTAAAAAGCATTGTTTTAAATAAAAGAAATTCAAGCAATATGACAAGTGACAGACTAGGTATTTTCAATTAAATAAAAAACTGGTACTCTTAATTGTAAAACAAACCATATTTGTTTTTTTTACTAAACAGAAGACCATTTAATAAGAAATTAATATTTTAGAAACATTAAACTAAAGAAAAATGGGAAATAAAGGGCTTTAACCTTTTTTTTTAGGTTACAGAAAAAACAACGGTTTTATTTTAAATTAAGAAATAAATTTTCCTGATGAAACCCACTTAAATATGCAATATTTTTGTTAGCCACAAAAAGAAGGCAAAAACCGGCTGGGCCAAAAACCTCACAAAAAGAACAATGAGCGGGGGAAAAGGGTGAGAGAGAAAGAGAAAGAGAGAGAAAGAGCGCGGCTCGGAAAACGTGAAAAGCACGTGCAGCACGAAAAGCGACGGAAAAGCGGCGAAAACTTTTCGGTGTGAATGCCTTCTGCACAGACACAAAAACGTGTTCTTTTCGGCCAACGTCGACGGCAACTGCGCTGCTGGCGTCGACAGCGCTGCAACTGCGGCCGATCTGTTAGGCGGTTAATGTTAAGTGGGAAATGCAAAACTCCAGAAATGTTAGGAAAACCGCTTTTCCAGCTTCTGTTGCATATGCTCAGGAGCTCTGCACTGTTGTCGTTTTATTTTCCAGGATAACTGTTTCAGAACATTTGTGATTACTTTAAAGCAAACGAATTCTGCTTAAAAATGTATCCATACAATCATTTAATTAAATTAAAAATGGAATGCTTAAATTATGTTTATTATGTATTTACATTGTTAAACCAAAAGGGAGTTTGTTTTGTTAATATAACATTTTAATGTTCTATCCTCATTATCATTATTTGTATGTTGCTTTAAGATTTGTGAAGGGTGTCGAGAACTTTTTAAACTTTGAGATGTAAAGTGTTAAGCTCAATTATTGAAATTATTATCAATATTTTTAAACATTATAATATTTTATTTTGGTTTACCTCTTTTAAATATTTTAAGAAATTATTATTATTATTATCTCCTCTCTCTTTTATTTTCTGGTGAAATAAAATAATCGCAGTGATGTAGGCAATTTTTTGGCTTACACTTTGTATTCATGTAAAAAACTATTTTAATCTTAAGAAATTCAAGAGCCTTAAATATGAATAATTGTCTACTTTCTGTTGTTATTTTAGGCTTTAAAAATAATTTGATTTTTTGTTTTTGGTTTTTACTCTTTAACCCTTTATTTTATTTAGCATTCTCTCGCTCTCTTTTTTTTTTCTGTTTCTCGTTCTCGGGTAAAAAATTAGCGCCTCAATGTAGGCAATTTGTCAATTACTGATGGCAATGCAGCAGAAGCACAACAACAAAACCGAAAGCAACAACAAACAGCTGCAGCAGGAAAAACGCTGCTCGCTGTGCTCTCTCCACTCTCTCTCTCCGCTGCGCAGTGGAGAGAGCCGGCAGCGACGCCGGCAGCACTCGCAGCGACTGGTTGCTGGGCACTCGCCCTCTCTTTCTGCCCCGCAGCCCTCTCCCTCGCACTCGCACAATCGGTTGGTGGCTTCGGGTGCCGCTGCCGACGTCGGCGGCGCCGTCGGCTTTTGCTTGCTGAATTTCGTTTTTCCGAATTTCCCTGCAGCAAAAACAGTTTGCATTTGTTTTTCCGCGTGTTCGCACACGTTCACGGGTCTGCGTTTTGTCTTCTCAGATTCTCACATTCCCACATCCTCACATTCTCACATCTCCACTCAACTTTCTTCTTGCGGCTTTTTTTTTTTGGCAGTAGAAATCACCGTTATTGCACCGCGTGTGTGTGTGTGCCAGTGTGCGTGTGTGTGTGTGTGTGAAGGATTCGAAAAACTGCACTTGGGATTACAAGTTTTTGAGGTTATAGTGGATTCGATAAAACGATGCATGAATCAACGTCGCGATGTTGTCAAAACTAGGAAATGTGTTAGAAGTTTAGGTAATACCTAAGCCTTATTTTTTTTAAGTTTTAGTTCTAGGATTTTTAAAAGATTAAGAGGCGGTTTTCCCAGATGAGTAATAAACAAACTCTTAGGCTTAGAAATGCAGCTTATAGTTCTTTTGCACCAATAATAAAATGTTTCTATGAAGTTTAAAAATCTTTTCAAGGAGTATAATCATTAAAAAAAACTTGTGTTTAAAAGTCCTAATTTACTTGTGATTTTTAGTGTTCTAAAATTTTTACATCCATGGCTTGATAGTTAACAGCCACAGAAAATAGGTATGAATAAAAAGATTTAAAAACAAAACTTGCTGAAAAAAAATAAATTGAAATATTTAAAGTTAATCGTTCTTTCTTTAAGTGGGCTACAAAAATAACGAGGGCTATAGGTTTTTTAGGCAGGTTTAACAAAGTTAAAAAAGCGTATGTAACTTCGATTTAAGCCAGCTAACAAAAAACCCTTAGAATAATTTAAACCCAAAAACTAAACATAGTGTTTCAAAAATGCTTTTTTAAAATCAATTTAATGTTGAAGAGTATATTTTTTGACTCACTGTTAGTGTTAAAAGAAATGTTTGAAAAAGATTTTCCTTTTTTTAAAGATAAAATAAAAATAACAAAGCTATCAGACTTTTTTTTTGAAAGCTGCAAATACAAATTAATATTTTTACTGGCTAAGGCTAAAAAGCCAATTTTCCAAATACAGTTTATTCCTAATTGCAACTTTAAAACAACATTTTTTTTTAAGTTTTGAGCAACAAAAAAAACATTTTGGGAATGAGAAGTGAGTTTGAAGTTTTAAGCCGAGCAATTGCAGTTTTTGGAGAGGGAGTCAAAAACTCTCAAGCTGCAACTCCGCAGAGCGGCAACGGCGACTCTCTCGCTGCCGGCGCCGCAGCTGGCGTCGCTGCCGCCGTTGACGCTTGTCGAGGCAGCGCCGAGCGGCCAAGAACAAAAGTCGAGGAGTCGTGTCGAGATCGAAGCGCCGAACGGAACGGAACGAACGGAACTGAACGGAAGTGCAGTGCAAAGCGGAAACGGAAGCTGGAGCAGTATTCCCACTTAGTACTTGGCACGCACACGCTGACGCACACTCCCATACACATACACACACACACACACGCAAACACACACACGTGCGTTTGGTGGGGTTCCCCTTTTATTGTTTGTGTTTCACATTCTTCCCAATTTTTTGTTGGTTTCAAACTGCGCGCAAGCGATCGTATTTTTTTGCAAATTTTTTTAACGTGCTCTTTTTCTATATATATATAAAAAATAAAAAACAAAAAATTAAAAAAATATACAAACAAACCAAAACGAAAACAGCAGCGAGAACAACAACGTGCGGTGTTGTGAGCTTGCCGCAAAAATCAAATGAAAGTCCAACCACTAAGTAAAGCAAATAGAAAGTCGAGCAAAGTGGCAACATGCAGTGCGTGTGCATAGAAAAACCAGATATACAGCGGCCACAGGGAAAAGTACTTTGGACAAGTGAAAAATCCCTCGAATTGCAGCAGTGAAAAACTCGGAAAGCCAGAGAGGAAAAATCAACAGCATTCGCAGAGAAAACCGCTGGAAAACCGGACAAAATGTTTGGCAGCCAAAGTGGCTGCCTTTGAGGCTGAGTGAGTGGCTCAAGGTGTGTGAATTCATATATATTTTTCTACATTCTTTAACCCAAAGATCGAACATAAAACCACAGTGTTTACGTCTTGTTTTTTGTTTTTGTTTTTGTTTTTTGTGTATTTTTCTTGTGTTTTTTTTTTATGAGCTAAGTCTGCTGATTTGTGGCCAATTTTTTCGCCGAACACTTCCGCTTGGGATATACGCGCTGAAAGGAATGACCTATTTTACCGGGGGAAATCAAAGAATATTCTATATAAATAAATATCAACACAGAGTTGTACAAATATATTTTTTCTCTGGCTTGGCCATGGCAAAAGTATTCAAATAATGGAATTCCATAGCAGTGATAAAGTGCGAATGAGGCAATGATTTCTTTTTCATCCACAATTGTTTATGCATTGTTCAATAATAGGAAATGAATAATTAAATATGCCGAGAATACTTTAAAAAAGCTTTTGGTCATCATACAAGTTTTTTGTTGTGTTTTTGCTTTAATTTTACTAGTTTGTTTACTGCTTATAAACCAAGAAATTTTATAGAGCGATTATGTATGGTTTGTTCAACAGGAACATTTAATCAATGTTTAATAATTTGAATTGTTGTTTAAAGCATTTTTAAATAGCAAATCTTAATAATTAATGTTAAATGTACTTTGTATACCATAAAAAATAATTATTAATGGTTGACAACAATTTTAAAAATGAAATGATAAATCCAGAAGTTCTGCTTAAAAACTATGCCCTCTCTTACCACTTCTTTTTTATAAGTCAAATAAGTTTATAAACAAATTCAGCCGTCAGCTGCCGCCGCTAGACAAACATAAACAAAATCGAAAAAAAAAAACGAGCAAGCAAAAATGGGAAAAATTACAATATTTTTGAAAAAATAAATGCCGAGTTGATTTGATGATTTGTTCATGTCTTTCGGCATCTTTGCCAGCCCATCGCTCATTGAGAACCCAGCGAACCGCTGAGGGAAAAACATCTCTCGATCTCGACGGTCTTTTCCTAACGGTCTATTAATAATTTTGATGCATTGCCATCTCCCTCTGGCGCTTTTCTTATTGTTCCGATCGCTCTTGCGCTAACTTAAGAGGGCTTTGGGCCCTTGATATACGAGTGTTTCGACTTTTACTGCAAATTAGACGAATTCTTTTTATCTCCGCAAGCCACATTTTACAATGTCTGTGAGGCATTAAATTGGGAAAAATCTCATAGGCTATATTTATGCTGCTGATCAAAGCTGCACTTCTGAGCACTTTGTTTATACAAAACTCAGAAAATCAAACACCATTTCTAACCCACTTGTTCAAGGTCATTTGTGATGTGTTTTATATTTAACTTAATGAAAAGTAAAATGTTAAAATCTAAATTTTCTGTTTATAAAATTTTTTTAATTTTATGTTTGCTTTCTTTTGCACTTTTACTTATCATTACATTTTGGTTGAGCTAAATAGGGTTTTTCATAATTCATAAAAAAAAGCAATGGAGTATCCGTTAGCTAATTATTACATTTTGGAAAATGTAAATGTTGTTTGCTTTTTTGTTTGAATTTAATTTTGAAATTGTTAAAATTAAACCTTTTCCGGCAAAAAAATGTTCAAAAAAAGACATTAAATTGATATTCATTATAATTATTTTCATTACTTTACCAAAGCTGCACAAATTCACTCAGAAGGAATAATAATTTACCAATCCAACTTTTAACATATTTTCGCAATATTTAAAAACATAATGGGAGATTTTATTTGTTCAATCCGTTTATATTAAAAACAATGCTGTCACATCCATTAATGCTCAATCGTAAAATTATTCCGAATTTTGCAAAGAAATGGCCACTTGGCTTCCTCCAATTGCAAAAAAATGGTATTGTCAGGGGCTTCCCCTCTTCGTTTTCCATTTCCACATACATAAATGTATGTTTCGAAATTGGTTCCGCACATTTTGCCATATTAAATCATCAAAATAGATAACAAAAAAAACAATCAGATCAAAATGGCCACAAAAAATTAATGCAAATGCTGGCGCTTTCGCATTTAATATGCAGAAATAAACCAAAAAAAAAAAGGTTGATAGGACACAAAAAAACTCACAGAGCAAAGTTGAACGAAAAAAACAATTGGAATAATTGTGCAATATAATGACATATGAAATTTCATTTCAATTTTCTTTTTGCATCTTTTTATTTATTTATACAAGCCGAAACAGCAGCATGGAGGAAATCATGTCCATAAACTGAAAATAGCCATGCAAAAAAAAAAGAAAGAAAGAAAAAACCCAGTCACACATGAAATGAACAACAAAGGCTGCTGCAGAAATAAAATACAAAATAAAAAAGGCGAACAACTAAATGGATGATAAATATTATAAATAAATTAAAATGAAATAAATTTACTCAACGATTGGTCAGAGGGGCAAAAGAGAAATTGTCAGAATCGAAATCAAAACTTTCCGGTACAGGGTAGTCAGGGGTATATTTATTAAAGAAAAAAATTAAATCAATTTAATAATTTAAAACGATTGATTCAGCTTAAAAATGTGTATTTATAATTTTTAATTCAATTAAATAAATATAAAATTTATGGACTTCTCTTCTTGCTGATGGATTAAGAATGTTTTGATTAGAAAAGTTGACGTTTTAAAATTTTCTACTTAATTTTGCTTTCCTTATTTTTGGGAACCAATAAGTCGACTTCTTGCGATAGTTTTTTTTTTTGTTATTGTCATTTTTTCGCCTGACCCAATTTACGAGCAGGAAAAGGAAACAAAATGGCAGGACGAAAAAAAAATCACATCGCAGATAATAATAAGGAATGGGGACCGGGGGCAATGTCGCATATTTGTCGCTATCTTATTTTTTTTTAAGCCTACTAAAAAATCCATATAGGAGCACACTGCATAATGGCAAATAATGCGGACTGAAAACAAAAGTGACTTCCTTTATTGTCGTCTCGACATATCCTTCCATTGTTGGTCTGAGTTTCAGCACGGATTTGGGCTTTTGGATTGTTGGTTCTGGGTTTTGGGTCCTGCGCCTGGCCTCATTTGTCCTAGTTTAAATGGTCTTTAGGTCGCGCATTAAACCATTGCAAAATTTTGCATACATGCACACGCTTGCTCCTTCTTTGTATGGGTGAGTATCTATATGTGTGTGTGTGTGTGAGTGTGTCTTCCTTTGTGTTTGTGTTTATTTGTTTGCTGTTGGCTTTGATTTGGTTTCTGGCCTGGCCTGCTATCGCCATCAAATCAGGCACACAAGCATAATTGTCTCTGTGTGTGTGTGTATCTTCTCCTTGCACCCCTCTTGTTGGCCTGTGTGAGTGAGTATCTGTGTTTCAGCCAGTGTAAATAGCAATTACAGGCCAACTCCCCTTCAACCAGCCCCCTTGCCTATCGCTCAATGTGTTAGGGTAAATATACATAATCAAGCGAATGCCCCCAAAAACGAAAATGCAATGAGGCAGCACACAAAGAACAACAAAAACACAATTTTTACACTCACCAAACAACAACAGCACCAGCTGTAGTGCACTTGAAAAAATTGTACGATTCTATTGCAGACCATGAAAATATTTATTTGGGTCAAATGTCAAAGATTTCGCATCCTTAAGTTTTGTAGATTAAATGTGATTTAAGTTAGTAGGTTAAAAAAAATGTTTTCTTTTGATAAATATTTAAATTGTTTAATTTGAAATATAAATACTTAGGCGTTTCTAATAGGCTTTGGCTCTTATGTGAAGAGTTGTGCTTTTGACTATTTAATAAATAAAATGATAACATTTAGTTTGTTAAAAAATTTTTCTGTGCCCTGATAATTTTAAATAATGCAGTACTTAAATTTTTATTCAAAGGGTACTAAAATAAAAAATATATATTGTTTAAGCTTAAAACAAAAAGGTGTAGGTACTCTCTTTTTTTACGTGCTGCAAGGCAACAGCAACAATGTTGCACTTAAGCTTCGCCTGCGCCCATAAGTATGCTTCGATAAGTGTGAAAAAGCGTGCCTCGTGATGACGATGAATAGCAAGAAGAAGTGGTGGAAAATGGGTGGATAAAGAGGAGAGTACATAACGATGCACTAACTTAGTTAAAGTGCTTAAAAGAAGATGGAAAATTTCTAGCTAAAAATAGAATACACATTATTCTTGTGTACATACATATATTTAAGGATAGGAGAGCTAATGGTTATAGAAAAAGAAATAAATATGTTCAAAATTGTATTATGTTTTTTATTTACTGAAAACAATAAATACCATAATATCAAATATTAACTCAAATATTAAGCTCCCAAATTCTTTGTCCACTTAATGTGGTACTTTTAATTTTCTTTTAAGATTTTTAAAGCTTATGGGAAAGTATTTGTCTTAAGTCAGGAGATATCATTTTATTGTTTTATAAAGAAATTTGAAAATAGCTATGAAAATGTCAGTTTTACTTGTTACTGTTATTTAACTGAGTGCTGAACAAAAATATGAATTTTAAGGCCTAGAAATATAACCAACAAATCATATACGACATTTTTATAAACCTTTCTTAAACTGGTAAACCTTTTACAACAGGTTTTTACTTTTTTATAATAAATTGATTAATTAAAAGTGTGATTTGAAATAAAATGCATTTTCCCAATACTCAAAAGACTCAAATGAGCATTCAGAACAAATACTGAACATATAGTCAAACATTTTCCTTGCACTTAAAAACATGTTGAATATATTCTTGTAGAAATTAAATATTTCAAGTTATTGCATTTGTTTTCCACTGGCTGCAGCTGCCGCTCGAACATACATAAAATCCTCTCCATTAACTTTTGCGAGTGGCTTCCACAAAGTCCAAATGGGGCAACCCCGAAAATTTCGCCCCGCAAAACCGCGTGAAAGGGTCGCGCAAAAGTGGGGGGAGGACCCATATGCAAATTGGTAAAACTAACTAAATCAGACAAGTAAAAACACCAAATTTAATTACATAGTTGGGACCCAAAGAAGCGGGGTGGTTGGCACAGCGAGAAGTGAGACACAGACAGACGGGGCGCATTACACAATATTTATTTAATGGCATGCCCTTTCATACATAGAACAGCCGCCAATTTATGTCGCCCAGAGTTCTTCCACTGCCACTACTAGTGTATCCACTTCCACCCCCTGAACTCCGCCTCGTGACCGAGATTCGGAGGAGCTGACGATGACTATGACGACGACGACGACGATGAAGCCTCAACCCCTTTTGGCCAAGAAGAAGTTCGACTTTTGGCTTTGTCTTGAAAACGAAAGCAGCCCGGAAATGTTTGTGCTGGCCCCATCGCATACAGTATACACAGTAACTACTTAACTGTACTAGACCATATATCAAGCGGGGGGGAAATGGAATGGAAAAATGGGAAATGGGGAAAAGTGGCAGTGGAAGGCGCGATGTGTGCATATATTATGCAGTCACCTCGCAGAGGCAACCGCAACACTTATAAAATTTCGAATATATGCCAAAGAATTTTGTTTTATTTTGCTAGAATCTATATTAAAAGCCAATTAGTTTACCAAATGTTAATGACCTCTAACAAATGTTTATTCACAATTTTAAAAATAATTTAAAAATAAAATAGAAAAAAAAAGTTTCATTGGAAATTTTTTGAAAAAGGGTCTAAAAGTATGCTGTGAAAAATATAACTTGGTTTTTTGGTATTTCTTTAAAGGACTTTCTCATTAAAATTTTTTTTATTTATTTATGATTTAAGAGCTCTCTCTATAAATTATTTTAACAACTGATTTCAAAAATATTTAATTAGCTTTCTTCTGTAACATAAAGTGTGCTTTGCATACGTTGATCATCATTATTTTTTTAACTCAATTTTTATATTTAAACAACTCTTTTTTTCGTGCAGTGAACTACTGGCTCAATCTATAGCTATTATTTTATTTTTTTGTTGTATTTTCTTTGTCGCTCCTTTTGCGCTATCTCTTACCAACTTTTCGCTTGCCTTTTTGCAGTTTCGCTTTAAGTTGGCTTTAATCATGGCCCGCATATGCATATTGGTATATGCACTTGCACACAGCTATGTGGCTATATGCATATGGCTCATATACATATATAGTTCATATACGTATATATACAAGTCTGACAAGCCCGATTTTCCACTTCTCCGCCACTCTGCTGTCTCAATAAGTTTGGGCTCTGCATTTTCGTTACGTTTCGTATGCAATTTTCGCATTTGTCTATCTCGCTCGCACGCCGGAAGCGGGAAGTTGGGTGTTGGGTGGGGAAAAGTGGGTGGAAAGTGGGCAGTGGGCGGGGGCCACGCCCCATGCTCGCTTGTTAAATAGCATCCACAGTTCTTGTTGTTGTTGTTGTTGTTGTTCGTCGCTGGTACGTGTTGGGAATGTAGGACATTGTTATGCAGGCAGGCGGCACAAAGGAAGAGCAAATGAGTAAAAAAGAGATGGGGAGATCGGGGAGGAGCGAGAAAGAGATGGGGCTAGTGAGCGGGAAAGAGAGAGGTTGATGTAGGCCAGCTCAGCCGCATGGCACGAAATGTGCAACACAAAAGTTTTCGTCATTATTGGCTTATGAGGTGAAATTTATTGCAGCATAATTCAATGGAAACGGCAACGCTCACTCCCTTTCTCCCTCGCACCCTCTCCATTGGCCGTCTCTGTCTTTGGGTCAACAAAAAAAAAAAAAGCCAAAAGAAAAAAGGGCGAGGTATGACTTTAAAGTCAGAAAGTTCCAACAAAAACACGTACATAATTTTAACAAAAAGTATTAACTTTACTGTGATTGTAACTTTAAAAACATAATGTAAATAATTAAACAAATAATTGTTATAGGTATGTATTACTAAATAATATTAATACTGCCTGGCAATTATGAGAAAGAAAATATAAGTAACAATTATCAATATAAAAAATTTACATTAAATCTTAACCTAAAATATTATTACTTACATATGTATATAAAATAAAGATTATGGGACAAACCTTCTAAAAACCACCTATTTCTATTTGAAACCAATGATTTCAGATGTGTAATAAACAACCAATTTTTGTATATATTATTGGTTTTAATACTTAGTAATCTATTATATTTTTCACTTTCCATTACTGAAGAAATGTCTTAAAACTAATTAAGTTTTTCCCATTTTCTCATTTCAGCACGAAGATCTTTTTTAAGACAAAAGCCTAAAGAGACTTAAAACAAAAAAAAAACGTTCGAATCATTACGAAAATCTTCTATATATTTGAAATATTTTCAAATTCAAATTTAAATAACTTAATTCATAATAAACTAATTGATAATTAATTACATAATAGTAAACAAAGCTCAAATAGACTGAAATAGAGTCCAAATATATTACGAAAGTAAAATGCAATTAATTCAACATATCATATAAATTAATTAGAACAAATTGCATTTAAGTTATTAACAAAACCAAAAAAAAAAACAAAACAAAACAAGCGTATATTAATTAAACAAAAACAAATGCCAGAAAAAGCGATGAACAAAAGTCAACAATAAAAACACCGAAAAAAGCGGAGAATTAAGTGAATTAATTCGAATAGAAAAAAAGATCAAAGTGCGAAAAGTGTGTGGTGGCTCCATCGCGAAGAACCAATAAAACTATATAATTAAATTCGTTTCAAATTCGCCGTTTAGTTCGCGTTTAATTCAATTTAATCAAATTATAATGCTGAGCCCAACATAAATGGAGCATAAATCGTAGAGGCAGAGAAAAGAAATCAAGGTAAATAAATTGAAATCTCTCTTAAGATCTTTGGGATTACTCGTAGTAATTTTCTGGAATTTAAAATATGCAATCGGGCGGGGGAGATTTTCCGGAAAATGTATGAGAGGTCATGGCATTGCTATCTTGCCTCTCTCCCTCGTTTTATTTTCAACAAGTGCCTGTGTGCCCCAAAGTATCTATTCTTAGACGAGTGTTTTTTTTTTAGGCTTCACCATTCAAATTGTCTTTATTTATTTGTTGTTGCCGTCCGTGTGTTTGTTTGTTTGGTTCCTTGTAAAAAATGATTTCTTAATGAGTCGCAACTGTGTGGTAGATTGAATAGAAAAGCCACCGAAAAAATATTAAATAGATTTGCTGGCATAGATCATCGTGAGTATTACTCTGACTAATGGGTGTCTAATGAGTGGAAGAAGTGAAAAATGCTCAGGAAGTTATTTGGCTGAGATTTTGATAAAAAAAGTTTAAAAATTAATGTAGAAACAATTTAAAACTGTTAAAAATCGTTAGAAACGTGAGTCCTTCATAAGAATATTTTTATTGAATGGATAGATTGAATGATTGCAAAAGAAAACACGCATAAAATGGTTTTTCCATTTTTAATTAATAATTACTTACACCAAATAAATTTTTTAGGGAAAATATAATTTAATTTTAAGTTTCTTTTTACATTTTCGCTAAACTTCAATCAAAATTTGGCCAGAAAAGCGGTCAAAATCGGTAAACACGTCAGTTGCAGTTTGTGAGAGCCATCTGGCTGCAAAGCCACAAAGTAGAAAATTGTGAGAACGCAGAGATTTTTGTGGAAATATATAAGTGAAAAATCAAAAATTTTCTCACACACCGAAGAGCACATGGCGCTTCATTAATATCATTCCACTTTCGTAACTCAATTTGGGAGCTGAAAATTCGTGGCACATGTGCGACAGCTCAGGAAACAAGCTAATTCCAGAATCAGAATCAGAGTCAGGATCCAGCACACCCAAACATATATATATATATATATATATATATATAAACGGAAAAACGCTGACGAAGCCAAACCAATTTCAGAGCTCAAAAATTGAGGGAGAAAATCATAAAAAAAAGGGGGAATGATTTCTCTGCTTTGTGGCCATTCATCGGGATTCATTCATAGAGCAATCAGTCGAAGGATGGCGGGGGTTTAGCACTAATCAAATCAAAGAGTTCGAAGGAGCTGGAGATAAAACACTTCCGAAGGGGAAGGCAAACCAGAAAATACGAGACAGGAAATGAGGAGCCAAGGCGGGTTTATTTTTTTTCCTTATTTTTCTGTCAACAAACAAAAGTCTTTAGTAAATTGGAAATCAAATGTTATCAATAAAATAAAGTTATATATAAAAGATTAAATATATCATTGGCAATGCAGTGGTTTTTTCCACCTTGTTATAGGCAATAAAAAAGTTCGTTTATAAAACAGACATCTTAGCCATGTTTTCCCTTGCCTTGTCACTTGTCGGCTTGTAATTTTCTTTGATTTTCCCCACAGATCCACGCCCCATTTTCCCAACTCCACATGTTTTTCACTCGATTCGTTTGAGAAAAACACATTTTGTAAAAGTTTTGAACAAAATTTCAGAAATAAAGTGGCCCGCAGATAAATTAAAAAATTGGCTGATTTGTGAGTTTATGGATTTTATGTAATTTCTTAACATTTCGGATAACTTAAATGTGATTTTTTTGTGTTACGCTTTTGGAATTTCTTATCCAATTTTTTTTTTTTTTGCTTATTTATACATTTGATTTTTTCTTCTTGGGAACACATAGTTTTTTTTTGAGGGCTCTGTACAATTTATTTTTAATCGTAATGTGTAGTTAAAAAACATATTAAATACAAGAATTTTCGGTTTGTTTTTCATTTAACATTTTTGAAAAATTAATCTTTTACTGAAAACCATAAGTTACAAAATTTTTTTTAAATAAATATAAATGTACTTTTTCAATTCCCTTAATAATCCCTTAGAAAGCTCATTCAAAATTCGTTATTCGAGAATAGTTTTCCTTGTTTGCTTTTCAATGTGTCCGCTGGGAAACACCTTTTTCTCTGTGTTGTGTGAAAATATCCTGCATAGGTCCCACTTTATTCGGGGGCGTGGCACTGGGTGTTGATGGATTTTTAGTTGTTGCGGTCGTTGTTTCTCTAAGGGCGTTGCGCATACGCCCAGTGGGCTGCCGTAACCCTTTGAGTGCCCTTCCCTTCATAATTTTTAGAGCTCTCCACCCACGCAATTTGTATTCATCAGCAGCGTTGATTTCTGGGCTATGGTTTCTCTGCTGTACTGTAATTAATTTTAATGCAAACATTTTTGCGGCTTGAGGCGGCATTTCATTTGTTCCGTTTACCGCTTGATGTTGCTAATTTTTATGAGCATAATGATTGATTGATTGATGGATGGCTGGATGGCTGAATGGCTGAATGGCCGGTGGGCGGGGGATGAATCCAAATGAATGCTGATGGTTCGGTTGAGTGAATTGCTTTTTGATAGATCACAAATATGTCAGCGGGGGCGAAAGGGGCCAGGTCGGTCCCAGTTCATTGTTCATTGTTCATTGTTGTTGGGGGCGAAATGGAAATCGAAATGGAAATTCAATAACAGAAGAAGACAAACGAAAATAGACACGAAATTCGGTTTATGAAGCGCAAAAATGGAACAACGGCAACTCAAATTGGATTAACCTCATTACCCAAAGTACGACCAAAAATCAACTACCATAACTGCAGTGGGTGGTAAAAATAATTATAAGCCATAGTTTTTAAAGAATATAGATACATTAATAAGTTTGTATTTTGTATCTTGATAAAAGAACCATAAATAAGAAGCTTACATTTTTTATAGGGTTTTCCAAGTGGTAGAAAATGGTTATTAATAATCTAAATTATATTTATCTGAATTTTATGAATTGAGTCTGCTGCTAAATTATCAATTTAAGGAAATTAAAAATAATTTCCCTAATCCCCTTCGATTTAATTTATGTTTTAAATTTTTAAAACAAAATAAATAAATTAAGTTTAAATTCAGGGATTTTCTGTTCTGCTTTAAACCGACTGTAAGCTTTATTTCAGCCATTTCTCTTTGTCCTGCCATCAGAATGATTCTGTTAAACTTTTTGGTTTTGGCCAAACAAATTGTAAATTTAATTTGAGCCCCGAAAAGAGCGGAAGGGAGCCAAAAGCAGAAGCACATACAAATAATTGCCATGTGTGGAGTGAGGAGGGGGAGGGGGAGGGGGGTCAAAGGGAGCGCAGTTGCCACGGAATGCATTTGGTTTTGTGTTTCGCATAAAGTTAAACTCTCTTTTTTTTTGTTTTTGTATGCACCACGACGATCACAATAAATAAAACTCTTTTTCCAACGGCAAAGGCATGAATAAATTTCCACACCGAATGGCTGGATGGGTGGGAAAACTGAGACACATTTGACAAGTTCATAAATTATCGGGCATGGCGAAAAAAAATGTGTGTAATTTTTTTGATTGTTTGAAATATTTCATTGAAAGCCATTGCCCCCACTCCCCCGCCTCTTTTAAAATGTATTAAACACAATATAAAATGGCTGAGAACATTTCCATTTCAAATGGGGCGTGGCCGGGCACTTGCAAGGCAGGAAATAAATAAAAGGAAAGTTTCGCTGGTGCAAAAAAAAAACAATATACATATAAATAGAGAAGAAAATAAAAACTTGTGTACAGCAGCACATAAAAAGCAACAATAAAAATCCAACAAAGTGAGACACAGCCACCAAAACTATCGCCAAGTCTAGTTATCCAGTCCTCCAGAAGGACGAGCAAAAAAAAAACACCAGAAATATATAGTAGGAAAAAGGCGATTTAGAAGAGAAGAGTTGTAAGTGGAAATAATGGCCATGCGGCGTATGCGCGATTTAAATTTTTCATTTCCAGTATGGCGATCCGGGAATAGTGGGCGAAAAGGGGGCTGAAACGGGACTTTAAATTATACAAAAGATGTCTGGGCAAAGGGGAGAAAAATAAAAGCAATAGATTATAAAAAAGAGTCTATAGAAAAAGTAAGGATTTTTAATGGAACGAAAGCACAAGGGAATCTATAAATCGTTTCATGTCGCAAATAAATTATGAAGACGAATTTGCAAATAATAGGAAAAAAATAAAAACAGAAAAATAGAAACAGATTTAAAAGGATTTTTTCGTTTGCTGCCGTTTAAACTTTATTAATGTGGAAAAAATCTTTATTAATTATTTTTGAATTGTTGTTTTATTGAACTAAAATTTTCCTCCTAAAATTTTAAATTAAAGAATATTTTATCTTTAATTTAATTTACACATCTTAAATATTCCCCCAACTCCTTCATCTTGTGAACTCCCAACTTCTCCCTCAATTTTGCGCCCGCTCAACTTCTTCATTTATCAATCATCCGCCCCGTTGCACTTGGCTGACTTCATATGCAAATAGTTTGCCCTAAGTGAATATTTTCTAATGTGTTTTTGCCTTTGGTTTGCTTTGGGCTTTGGGGTTGGAGATTGGGGTTGGCCTGGTCAAAGCCTTTCAAGTGAAATGCATTTGCCTCCGCCAATTTTATTTCCCACCCCCACCCATAACATATACCGGATTTTTTTTTTTGAGGGTCATTTTTCTTGGAGGCAAAGCAAACTTCTTGTGCTCCTTTATTATCGCATAGGGTAAAAAATGAATCAGGCCCCCACAACAAATACACACGTATGTGTAAGTATACAATGAATAATGGAGGCTGGGTCCTGAGAACTGAGAACTGAGAATGTAGCTGAAGCGATGACAACTATAGAAAATATTATAAGGATATGCGACCATAAAGCAGAAGGAGACCGATACCGACGACCGACGACCAAGAACAACGGGGGAAGACAAATAAAAGAGAAATCGTTTATTGCAAAAGAGCCCATAAATTGATTTTTTCAAATAAAAATAAAATATCGACACACGAAGGGGAACCAACCCAAGCACCCAAGAACCCAAGCACCCAAGAACCCGAGAGTCAGACAGATAAAATAAGCCATCTACCATAAGGAGGTGGTTGGGTGGGCGCAAGGACCAAGGACTACGGACTACGGACTAAGTGAGATGCTGGCAAGATACACGACTCAATAGCCTGCTTGTGGTCCAAAAAGAAGCCGCCTCCAAGACGCCAGGGGAAAAAAAAGAAATGGAAAAGGAGAAATGGCCAGAAGGAGTGGGAGATAGTTGCGGGAAAAAATACACAATGGGAAGGGGGATTCTTTGTCGTCATCAGATTCGCCTACGTCCTTTTTGGCCAAGGTATGTGTCTCCTCCTCCTCCTTGGCTCCTTGGCCCCCTGCCCATTTCCCATTTCCCATTTAAGTTAAAAACTATTAGGAGGCACCCTCAAAAACCACCCACTGTCGTAGTACATAAATTAGGTGAGCCCACACACACACATTTACCCAAGAGAATGGAGTAGAATCTTTTTTTTCGGTGAGGGTTGGATGAATTTTTATTAAAAACTATGGCCGTCTCTTTAATAAAGATGTGAGAGGCACCACCACTACACACGAACACATGGAAATACGGAAGCCATCACAAGGCACAAGGACCATAAATAAGAACACACACACACACACACACATACCGCATTTATCTAGCCTAGAAAAAATGATACAAAAAATGGTAGAAGGGCATAACGAAGAGCAATGCGGAGATAGTTTCCTTTCCGGACGGAGAAAGGGAGAGAGAGAGAGAGATGACGGTTATATAAGACCCATATTTGATTCCATTTCATTTCACTTCATTTAGCCGGGAAATATGTTTTATTCTCTGTATTGTTTCATTTTTTTGTTGGCCTCAATTCATCGTTACAAATCGTCAAAACATTTTATTTACAAAATACATTCTCTTCTGTTTTGATTAATATGGGATAATTAATTATTTTGACCATACCTCCAAAATATTTTCTTAACGGAAATACTTAAAACAATCTGTGTTGATGATATTTTTTAAAATTATAAAAAAGAACATTTATATTTATATTTATATGAATTATGAATTTCTTATTTTGAATATTACGAAGATACGATTTTTGCCTCGACATCCTGATAAGTAGGTAATTATTTACTTTTTGAATTTAAAGATTGAGTTTAAATAAGAAGCAAGTTATGGGTTTATTTCCTTAGCAAATAAATAGAAAAGTCGATCGATCTTGTCGTTACTGGTCATATTAAGTGCGATTTATTTTACTTTATTCAAGCAAGCTTGCTGCATAAATTGACAACATATTAGCCGCAGTTCCACGCTCCTCCAATCCCTGAATCCTTGAATCCCTGCCATAATCCCTGTTCCTGGAGAACATACCACCCCGTATTTGTTCGAATGCCTTTGGTTTCTCCGCCTGACTCGCTACATAAATCAATTTGGCCATTTATTTAGCAGCCGGCAGCAGGCGACATTTGCATTTGCTTATTAAAAGCGAAAGAGACGGAGTCAGAGCGAGTCGTCGTGACAAATATATTTCACAATTTTAATTGGCCAAACAAACTGGAAGTTTTGAAGTTGGAACCGAGCTGAAGTTGAGGCTAAAAACTTGATTCCTTTCTTTCTTTATTTGCTGCACTTTTTGTTCTTGTGCCGTTTTTCTTTTCTTAGTCTTATGCTGTCGCATCTTCATTGTTTTCTTATACCCTTTTTTCTTGTTTGTTTGTTAGGGCATGGTAATTATGACGTGCAGCTTAGAATAAAGAGATTGAATATTGTTTGTAAATAATTAAATATTTCTTAAGCAAGGAAAATCTGTTGATGATTTCATTCATGATAAAAGGAAATTGTACGTAGGTACTTCCAATATATAAAATAAAATAAAATCTTCTTGGAATTTATTAATCTTTGTCACATTTTTAGCAAGAATAAACAATATTAATATTTAAAATTAAAATAAAACATATTTATTTTGGTTCTATTAATTGACCATCATCGTGTGTATTTAAAAAGCCATCTTAAAATTTTGTTTTTAAATCTGAAAATATTTCTTAAGCATGGAAAATCATTTGATGAAGAATATTAAGAATAAAACCAATTCTTCTTGGAATTTACTGCTTTTAACATTTTTAGCAAGAATGAAATATATTAATATTTAAATTGAAAACTAAACTGAAAAATCTTTTGAATTTTGAACTCATTGGCTGACCATCATCGAGTGTATTAAAAAAGCCAGCTTAGCATTCACATGGCCTGTTTTCTTTTTGCTAACTGGCAGAGGAAAAGGAAAAGTTTTCGATCCAAAAGGCAGGTTCGCTAAATTAAAAAGAGTGCGTGGGAGGAGCAGGAGGAGCTTTAGATGAAGGAGATGGAGATGCAGATGGAGATGGAGATTCATGAGCGGCAGTTTCAGTTCCAGTTCCAGCTTGGCCATAAACTTTATAGCCGGAGAAGGAAACACCAGGAACGGGAGGAGCATCTGCCGGAGATGCTGAAGAGATGATGTCTGGAGTTGTGGAGTCTGGGGCAATCATACATTCATATCCTCATGTTTATTTAACGATGCTTTTTACGCTGCACACACACACATACACACACATATACACAAAAAGGATTAAAAGTCAGCCTTCGCCTTCAAGTGGCGTGAAATTTGGCACTTTGAGTGGCGTTTCTCGGTCTTTACGAAACTTTTAACTAAGCTGCAAGCACTTGTATGTGCCTGCTAAAATATTAAAAAACATCTTTTACTTGAGGCTCATCAAATGGCAAAGTTGCCACTCGTCGTGAATTTGGCTTCTCAGAAAAAGTGAAGAAAAGCCATTCGCATTCGCTCAGCCTTCGTATAACTATTTTCCATTGATTTAGTTTGATGTGAAATGAACTTTGCTTTTCTATAAATAAATTCTAAGCTCTGTGGAATTTATTTCCTTAATCGGGGAAATGGACTTTGATTTGCAGGACTTTTGCTTATGTAACTGCAAAAAAAATCATAGTTTATTTAAAAACTTTTAATTGGTTATTTTTGGCACTAATTGGTTTTAGGCTAAAACTCTGTTTCAAGTTGAGAGTGTAATTGACATCAAAACGAAGGTTTTTGTCAATTTAAATTGGAATTTAGTCAAATGTTAAATATTTCTTGATTTAATATTTTGAAACATTTCTTTAAAGCTAATTTTTAAATTACAAGTAAAAAATATAATAAGTAAAACCAAGAAAGCTTAAAATTGTAATAAAAAAAACCAACTGCTCTGTAATTATTTATAAAAAAGGAACGAATATTCTCTGATCTAGTTTCTCGATTTTTTAATTAAATATATTACAAATATTTAAAATAGTAAGGTTGTTTGGGTTGTATATTTTATCAGAAATTCTGACGAAAACTCACTTCTCGTTGGTATTTTTATATTTTCCTCATATTTCGCTCGACTTGTATTTTTTTTATTTTGCTTTTTACTTCCATTTTCTGCTTGTTTTTACGCTTTTTGCATTGGCCAATTACGTGGGACAAAAGCAAACGGAACGAATGTCAATTGGTTGCCAGATAAAGAATGCAGCTACACATTCGGATTCAGATTCAGCTTCAGATGCAGATACAGATACTGATACAGATACATCGACTGAGCTGAGCCTCAGATACGGATACGAAAGCCAGGAGATATATATTTTTTAATATCACAAATGGAAAGAATTGTTATTGAAATATTTACAGGGCACAAATACCATTGAATCGAAGCAAAGGAGAGCAGAGCAGAGCAGAGAAGTGGAGAGAAGTGAGCCAGAGCCGTGTCCTTTGGCTCCTGTTCCTCGTTTCTCGTTTCTGTTTCTGTTTCAATTTCAGTTCCGGCTCCAGACCGAGATGACATAATTTATGGCAGCTAGTGGAGTGGAGACAAGTGTCCTCCAGCGGTCTCCCCCTGGGCAATTAAAACGCCAAACTAATTAGATGAATTCTGTGTGATTTCCGTATAATTAAATTGCCCATTTGAGTGGAGTCGAGTGGAGTTCAGGCTCTGATTCTGGTTCCATTCAGCAGGAAGATTCCTGATTCCCATAAAAAATGAGCAACTTTAATGTTGAGGTTAAGAAATCAAATGAAATGCAATAAAAATAAATAATAATTTGTATTTGTATAATTTGTGAATTAAAATGCGTTTACACTTAAATACATAGATAACTTAAATCTTATACAATACCACGTGGTTTAAACTCCCTTGTTCTTTTGTTAGGACATTCCAGTTTCCAGTTAAAAATTATTTATAATATGATATAAACATTTTAAAATATTTACTTACACTTGATCAAATTTAAAATGTAAATTTGTCTGTATTAAAGGTCTTTTATATGAACAGTAAAGCCTGATAAATAAGGTTTAAGAAGATATTTTAGAAGGACCATTTTGAGTATGATTTCGATTTCATATTTTTATTATCTGTGCACATGTCTCTCTCAGTGTGTGAAGATGTTTTACAACATTTATAACATGCTAACTATACACAACACACGGCTGAAACTGGGGACTTTATGCTGCCACCCACTCGGCGTTTAAGTTTACGGTACTTAACGTAATTTCCTTTTGCTGGCAACTTTTTCACCCACCCGCGGGTGGTTGGGATTTTCGGGTGGCTTTTGGGTGGGTGGGTCGGCTCATGTTGATGTGGAGCCTCTAGTTGAGCCAAAGATAAATAAGCAAATAGGCAAATAAATCTTCATTTCAACTTCTTGTGAGGCTTTCTTAACTTTTTCTCAGCTGCTCAGTGATGCTGCACCGCCTTCCTTTCATTTTCCCCACCCCTCCCCTCCACTCCACTTGTGCCTTTTAAGTTTTTCGTTTCCTTCCCTTTTTCTTCTTATTTTTTTTTTAGCTCCTTGTGCTTCTTAGCCAATTCAAAAATTTCCAACTTACGCTAGTAAATTGTTCGGGTAACATGCACTTAAGTATGCCACCGCACCACACCACCCGCTCATGAAAAGCCGCCCGCCGCTTTTCCTTTCCCATTTCCCATTTCCTTTTATTTTTGGAACCCGCAGCTGGAACATGTGTACCATGCACGCTTCTGTCTTTGGGCCCTGTTCTCTTTGCTCTTGCCATTAAAAGTTGAGCCCTGCAGGGCGAAAGTTTCCCTTGAAAACGCTTAGCCCTGTGCTAACCAGCCAACCAGCCAGCCAGCCATCCAGCCACCCAATTTTCCCAGCTTTTCCTTTTGGGTTTTCATTGTTCAGAGAAGAATTTTTGGTATTTTACTTTGGTATTTCATTTACGTTTTCCTCCCATTTTATTTGTTCTTACCATTTCCATTCCCGTTGTCAAGTGCAACATTTTGGGGCTGCAATTGGGAAAATGTGGGAAGGGGGAGGGCCTTGAGTGATGTGTAGGTGACAGGGCAAAAAATGGCTGGAAAACTTTTGCTGGCCGTAACTTAAGTGTCAGTTTTAAGGGACTAATTAACATATCGAGTAGCACAATTAGGTCAGCAGTGAGATAAAGTAATTATTTATTAGGGGGCTGAGTTTAAAGTTTAAACACTTTATACATTAAATAAGCATTAAATAAGCAGTTAACCTAAAATTAATACACTAACAAGTCATTTAATATACATATATTTTAATCACCAGTTTATTTAATAGTTGACATCCATTAATTCCCTGAAATTCTCACTTTAAAAATATAATTTATATTCTTTGGAGCAAATGCCTTTTCTCTAGGGAATCCACACAAACATTCTCTGTGTCTCTTGTGTCTGAGCTGCATTGATTTAAATTTATTATGTCCAACGTCAGCAGAGTGGCAAAAATTTGATTACAAACATAAAAGTTTATTTGTTTCTCTCAGTTTTTTTTTCCGTTTGTTTGCTTGTGTTTGTTTGTTTGTGTGTTGTGTGCCGTATTTGCCAGTTTCATTTCACCTTGCCTTAACACTAATTTCATTTTGCCGGTGATGCTGCTCAACTATTCCGAGAAAGAGAGTCGCAGCATTTCCGCCTTGGTTGGCTTCAAAAAAATATCCATTAGTTTTGAATGAGTAGGGTATACCGGTTTTCGGACCAATCGAATAAATCAAATCAATCGATCGTTATTTAAAGTTGACATTCACTTTTTAACGTTTAAAAAACTAAGATCTTAAATGTATAAAGCAACTTTTATTGAAAGAAAAAATATACTTTAGTTTCAACTTTATTTAAAGGTAAATTGTTCAAACAGCGCTTGAGATTTACTTGTTTATATTATGTGTTTAACTTTATGTTTTTTTTTTATAATTTTTGTGTAATTTAATAGTTTATGAAAGAAGTTTGGTGCCTTACAATTTCTAGTTGTTAAATCAAAAGTTTAACTTTAGTTTTTAGGTGTGTTAATAATATTCTAAAATTTTGTATTTTAAGGATAAGAATTGCAAGGGGTATAAAATATAAGGGATGTCAACTAGTTTATTTACTTTTCCTTAGTGTCTCGTCCTAATCCGTCTGTCTGCTCCTCTAGGCTAAGTCATTCACTCAGTCACTCAGTCACTCAGTCACTCAGTCATTCATTCGTACACTTCCTGCATACCTTTGCATATTTTTGCAATTCAGCGGAAAGTTCACTTCGCTCTCTCGCTCCTCGCCACTTCCACTTCCACTTCCTCTCGCTTTTCCGCTTTTCCTCTGCCTCTGCCTCTGTCGCGTCGTCGCTTTTCTTCTCCAGCTTTGTGTCCTCGGCTTATGTCAGTAAACTGTAAATATTTAATTAATTTGCATGGATATTTTTTATGCCAGCTAAGTTGAGTTTATTAGTCGCGCTGAGATGACGATGACGGTGACGCTGTGTGTTTTTCCCCTGCCCATTTTCCCACCCCTCAGTTTTTCCTCTCAGCTTTTCTCGCTCTGTGGCTCTGCATAATTTACCAAGCGCCTTAAATGCTTACACGTGTGTTTGTGTGTGTGTGTGTGTGCCAGCTTTCCGTTTGCTTTTCCGCTTTCCTCCTGCGAGAACCTGTGACTCGGAAAATGACCACAGCTGGAGGACCATTTTTTGACCCCATTTATTTGAGCATGGGACAAAACTTGACCAACCTATGGCCACAAAGGAAATTACAGGGTGTGGTAATTAATATTTGCGGTGGTCTTCATTTAAAATGTATAAGGAAACTTTAGTGAAAAATTTACAACGTTTTTTTTTTCATAAATATTTTTTATAAACGAAAAGTTTGGGTTATATGAAAATTATAATTAATAAAATGAATAGTTTAAAAAAACTAAAAAAAACGCTTTATAGTAAATCCAACCAAAAAGTAAAAAAATAATGTTTAAAATGTTTAACGATAAAATTGATAGATTCCCTGTCGGAACAACGGGCCGGCAGAGTTGATGGTGTTTAAAGCGTTGGGATGCCAAATGAAGATAATTTCTTGCTACGGTTACGCAGCCAGATAGCCAGCCACAAGTGAAACTAATATAAAGCCATTAAAAAAATACAATTTGTTCTTTTTCTACATCTTTTAACTTTAGCTATATTTCAAATAGTTTATTTTAAAAATGTGGTGTCGTGTTATCAATAGCGGACATTGCTGGAACTACACACGTTGCTGTCGCCATCTATCTTTGGCTGCGAAAGCTTTCAAGAGCTTAGTGGTGTTACGCAGCCAGCCAGCCAGATAGCCAGCCAGATAGCCAGCCAGATAGCCAGCCAGATAGCCAGCCAGCCACAAGTGAAACTAATATAAAGCGTTTAAAAAGGGATAAAAGATAAGAGATGAGAATCATTTAAATCTGTGAACTTGTGTTTAAAATAAGGATTTTCTTTTTATTAAGTTTTAAAAATAGAATTAAATTTTATTTATTATATTTTGGGTCCAAATTTGATAGATCACAAAACTGTGTACTCCTCAACAAAAAAGCTACTTCAAAAAAGGTCACATGCTCATCTTACCACCCCCTTTTTTTCCTGCCCTTCTCTTTTTTTAGCCCACCTGCAACCCCCCTTTTTCCCCCCACTTTAAGCCCCCTTGTGCGTTTGTCCGTGTTCATTATTGCGGTTAATCTGTTTGTTCTGCTCCGCTCGTTGTTTGGGTTTCACTGACAAAGTTTGCCCGAAAAACAGAGTCCAAAAAATTCCACTTTTCTCTTCTTTTATTTGAGGTGTGTATGTGTATGTGTCCTGTTTTTTTTTTGCTTTTTTAATAAGCTTTACTGGATGGTCAGGTGCAGAAAAAAAATTAAGAGAAAGTGGTCATTGGACACGGGAATGGTTGGGATGGCGGATTTTTCGGGGCAATCATCTGCCTGGCACGTTGTTGACATCAAAATAATGACTTTGGCATGGTGGGGGGAGGAGGGGGAGTTGGAATTTCGGGGCTTGTAAGGTGGATTTGCCCCAAAAAAATGAAAAAAAAAATGGAAAGCGTTTTGCGGCAACAATGCAAACATATGCTCAGGAAAAACACCCAAAAATACACATGCTGGCGGTAGGAAATGCACTGGAAATGATTAAAAGTCTTTCAATGTTTTAAATTGTTATTTTAAATTTTTAATAGCAATAGTTGGCATTGTCTTTGTTTACTTTTGTATTAATAATATTTTTAATAATTTAAAAAACATATTATTACAATAATATAATTCATCTCTTAAGTATTTATAATTATTTAACATTTCATTAAACGTTTTTACATTAAAAACTTTTGTAGAAAGAGAGCGGTATACAAGGGGTAAAAGAGATGGGTGGATGGAGAGGGAGAAGAAAGCACACATTCTACCTTTTCTTTATCACATTTGCTGGTCTTGTTCTTTATCATCTTCTTCTTTGTAATGATCATCTCTTCCATCTTATTCATCATCATCATCTGACGCTTGTTGTTGGTAATTACAAAAAAATGCAAAGGCACGAAAATGCCGCTGTTTACCAAATTAAATGCTACTAATTGGACGAGTTTAGCGGCGCTCAAGTGTGTGCTTTGCCCCGCCCCCATTTTTCCTCCCCCTTTTTCCACCGCCTGTCATCATTTTCATTTTCCGCCCACCGCCCCCTTTCGGCGGTTATGACTTTTGACGGCGGCCCATTGGAATTTTTAATGAAAGAAGTTATTAGTATGTATCAGAAGCATCGTTAGCAGCCCAAAATGAAAGTTGAATGATGTAGCCGGGGAATGGATGTACTTACATATGGATGTGTGTTAACGGAATGGAGGCTGGGGTGGCGAGGGTTAATCGTACACAGCAAAAAAAAAAATGTTTAGAACAGTGATTGTGCCCATAAGTATCAATAAAATTCTCAAGATTTACTGGTAACTCCTAAAAATGTTTATTTATATTTATACTATAATATGCACATCTTCTATTATTTTGATTAATTTTAACTTATTTTACTGTCTTTTAAAATTAAATTTATAATGTGTAGCACCAAGAAAGTGATAAATTATAAATTGATAAATTAACAATAAAACCGATAGAATGCTGCTACCCTTTAGCCAGTTTTAAATATAAAGATAATAATGTATTTTAATTTCATGCTGCATTACGCAAATAAATAAATCAACGCAAAGTTTATTCAGGTTAATAAATTGCATTTTAATTTTATGAGAAGCTAAGCTCAGGCTTTAATTTGGTAGATTAAATCTTCTGCCAGGAGAAAAGTCAAACGTAAGCTCATTTCAAACTTCCGTTTTTACCTGCTCTAAATTTTTAAAAAGTTGACTAATACCTTCTGTCCTCTGAGTTTTGAGCATGTAAAAGAACACCTTGAGTTTGGGTTACTCCTGCTGTTGTTGTTCTTCTTCTTCTTCTTGTTTTTCCTGCTGCATTATATTTCTGTATATATATACATTATTTTGTAGGTATTTATTCATTTCATGGGCGCTGCAGCAGCAACAAATAGCAATGACATACTAAAACAAAATCAAATGCAATCCACAGGGCGTATGAGTAACGTCAGATGAGCCGCTCCACTTTCGAGTCTCCACTCGCCACTCTCCGCTCTCTCCGCTCTTCTTCTCTCCCCACTATCCACTCTCCACTCTCCACAGACATTATGTGGGGCATTAAAAGCGCCGACTACCGACTGCCTGCTACATTTCCTCGTAACCCCATCAGGGCTTCAAGTATTATTAATAAAACGTTGTCGCATCGTCGAGCGCATGATGTAGCCGCTTAGAGTAAAAGGAACAAAAGGGGGTGGGTGGGAATAGCGGGAAAAGCGGCGGAAAATGGGGGCAGTGGGCGTGGCCTGACAATGCTTATGGAACAGCGAACATTTGCAACAAAACAAAATCCGGAAACCACGACAACGACCAGCAAATAAATACGGAAAACGAGCTACGCGATGAAGAAAAGGCGGAGTGGTGGGAAAAGGCGGGAAAAGCTGGGTTAATAGGTCTCCATATGGAGGAAGGTCTAGCACGGAGTGATTGTTCCCATCGTATCGTTAGCTACTGAGATAAATTGCAGTCATGTATAAAGAGTTTTCCGCAGCTCTGAGTTCGCATGTTCGAGTATATGTACATTGTACAAACTTTCTCATTTATTTATGTTTGCACTTTATATAGAAAATCAGCTGTTAATTTGGTATTTCATTAACAAATTAATAAAGTTAAGACTTTAGAAAAAAACAGATTAACCTTTACTATTTTAGTAAGCTAACAAAAATTCGATCTACAAACAGATATTCAAAAGCGTTGAAAGTTTTGGAGGAAACTTGTTTCATGAATTGAATTTAGAAAACAATATTCATTCCTATATAAAATTAATTTACTAGAGGAATCTAGGACAAATAAATATTAAATTAGGGTAAAATTCAAAATATGTAGGTACCTACTTTCAACATTTAACAGAAATGAGATGAAAAAGTAAAGCTCTTTGCTTAAGACTTGAATATGTAAACAATTTTAGGTTGATTTATATTTTGTTATTCAACATATTTCCAGCATCTTCCATTTGCACACTCATTTTTCTTGCCACAAACCAAAATCTCGGCTCAACGAAAAAACTATTGCATACTTGTGGGTAACTCACACATACACCCAAGCCACACACACTCACACTCACACATTCGCACAGTGCTGACGCGGCTGATGACGTATATGTTGATGAGACGTCGACATGGCCACGTTTGCCGAGTGGCCTGATTGACGCTGCGAGCCATTGTTGTTGACTTGGTAGTTGGTAGTTGGTTGAGTGCCAAAACGAAAGTGGCTCCCAAAAATATAATTCATATTTTATACGCACGCGGCTGTGTGTTAGTGTGTGTGTGTGAGCTCACATAATTAGTTGCAGCATACAAACACACACATACACATACAGGCAGACAACTGAAATCAGAATTTATTTGTACCAGAAATAAATAATTAAAAATGCCAGTGAGGAAAAGGCAGAGGTTTTCCGGAGATCTTTCACCGAAAACTGTGCAAAATTTAATAAATAAATAAATAGTCGACGAACACAAACACAGATACACACACACACAGACAATGTTTGACATGCCGCACAACTCTGCAGTTAATTAAAAATTGCGTCAAGAAGAGCTGGAAAAATATTTTACAATTTTGCTTGAAGGGCAGCTTGCATGCCAGCCATTGTTAAGTATTGAGGAAAATCTAGCGTTGCTTTTCAGTGAAAAGCATTGATTTTCTTAAGCCGATAAGTAGTTTAGTTTTGGGGCGAAATATTTTTGTAGTTTGGGTGCACATAATAAATATATCATTTTTGGAATTGTCTACGAAAAATGTCCAATCTTCGGTTTCCTTTCACATTTTTAACACAGTATTTTAAAATATATAAGCTTTACATAACATAATAACATAATGCTCAATCCTACCTTTAATTTAAAACTTTGTATAATTTTATTATATTTAAAATCTTTTACCAATGTTATATTTATCTGAGGGTGCAGTTAAATGGTTGATTGATTTCATTGTATTATACTTTGATAGTTTTTTATAAGTTATTTTTAATCAATATAAATGTTTTTTTGTATTCTTGACAGTTTAATAAAGGGTGCCAAAATATATATTTTGTGACCATTTATTTAATACTTCAACATAATATTATAACATTTAATTGTAAATTAGCCAAATTATGCAAAAACACGCAGGAAGGCTTTTCTTAATACTGCCACTACATTGCAAACAAAAATGAAATTAAATTAATTCGCAATCGCAAGTTTCGCATTGAATAAATGTGTAGATAATATTCTATATATTTTAGGAGTGTATTGACCAAGTACGGGAAACAACAAACATAAATCCCCAATGCGGAAATGAGTTCACAAAGCCCCAAATAAGCTATCATGGGTGTCGGTTAAAAGGGGGCGTTGCGGAGGAGCTGCGCCTCATTAATTTAACTTTCCCATTTGTGTGTGTATACGATTTTCATGAAATTAATTTTGGCTGCATGGCACTTTCTGTGGTTATGAATTTATTAAACTCGCAAAATGGCAAAAACTGCACCAAATGGCAAATTAAGCAGTTTAACAGCTGAATTATATGGGCCACTGTGTGTGCGTAGGCCAAAGGTCTTTATGAAGTCGCTTACATTAATGGCTAATAAATATGCATGTGTATTTAGATAAAACATTTGATTTTTTTGTATCCCTGACAAATCAAAGCAAAAATGCGTATCCGCCATGTGTGCCATTGTATATCTTTGTGGCTTTGAGTCAGTTTTTATGGCCGCCAATTATGTTAGATGGCACTTAAATGGGTTGTATTATGGGTATCTTATTGTAAATTATTGTATTTATTTCGTATACATCATCTTGAAAACGTTGACCTTAAATGGCTGTCAGTCGCTTCAAACTTTTTGTGCCAATTTTCCGCGGAATTTGTGCATTAAACGCTCAGGGTCACTGCTCATTTTCAAACCTGACATGATTTTACTCTTGGCCATCATAAATTTCACTTGTCTGCTCATTGTTTTGGCGTGTGAAAATCAACGCAACATAAAGATTTCACCGATGCAGTAGTTCTAATACCTAAAGATTAAATTGTGCACCATATAAAGATTTTGGAATACCCTAAAAATTTACAAGTAGAATTATATATATTTTTTTTAATATATTATTTTATTACTTTTAAACATTTTAGTTTTTTTTTGTTTTGTATTTAAAGTTTTATTTCGCACTGCCTGTAATGAGTCTGCATATTTTCCAAATAATTGTTTTGACAGTATTACATTTTCGCTGAAAAATATTGAATATCTGTCGTTCGTCAAACTCAATCATACATTTTGTATTGTAAGTCTCTTCTTCTGTTTTTGTCTGGTTTATCTGGGTATTTATTTAGCATTTTTCGTGTTGTTTACTGGCCAAATAAACTTTTCCACACATCATTAGCTGGGAAATGGCAATCAATGCCAGACGCGGGACAACATCAAGCAGGCACCCGCTTTTCCCCACTTTTCCCCGCTCGATTTTCCCCAGCTGCCCCTGCTGATTTTCCTCGATTTTCCCCTGTGCTAATTTGATGCATTGTTGCAGGCCGTTTTTCATGCTTTTCTTGGGAAACTGAAAACGTGCTAAGTGCTGGGCAGCAACAAGAAAAGTACATTGCACGATCAAGTGAGCAGCAGCTCAGCTCCATCATAATGGTCGTTTTTAGGCCACTGACTCTACGATGACTTCGTCTGACAATCCGGAAAAACCCGCGGGCCGGGGGCACTGATGAATTCCCTGTTATTGGTCACGTACAGCCGGAAAAGCTGGGCTGGGAAACAGCCGGGAAACAACAGGGCTGCCAAGAAAACGGTTGACTTGTGCACTTTGTAAAGAAATTAATAAGTGAACGTTGTCAAGTGCAATTTATTAATCGGGGAGAGGAGGCTGTGCTGTGGCTGCCCACTGATTGATTTAACATCATCGTTTTCAGCTCCTAACCCAATAGAATATATTTTTGTTATTGATATCTTAAACAATTATTATTTTGAGCTAATTTATTATATTTATAGGAGTTGTTTTATATGAAACCCGAAAACTTGAACTACATTAAAATAAGGAATAATCAAAGGCTTTTTTACTACTTTTTTGAGTCATATTTGGAGAAGTATTTATATCACTTCTCAATATATTCTTATATCTTTAAAATCATATTTTATTTGTGCTAGTCAATACTTGTTTATAATATTTAATCAGGTTAACGTTCGTGGTTAACTCGCTAAAAGAGCTAAATGCTGATAATATTCTCTTAAACGTTCCCTAATTGATTTATGGCCCTGAAACGCACTGTAGTCGCCATAGAGAGGCAGCAAATCAAATTTGTTTGTGGCTGGTTACATTATTATGCGTATTATTATCATTAGCCCAAGTCCTTCCTTCCTTTGGCACCTCCTTTTTCCCGATTCTGTCCCCCTCACATAATTCTATTTTCCTTCACGACATTTCTTTCATTTTTATTTGTATTTTTTTTTGCTGTCCCGCTGACGTCTTTCTCTGGTTTTTATGACCCAAAGTCGTAAAGGCAAATACCAGAACTCAGAACTCGAACTCAGAGACCAAACTAGATGGGGCCATCGCGGAAAAGTGGGCGGAAAATTGGGGAAAGCTCTTACTCTGCTTGCGGCAGTGTTAATGCGATCTTTGGCCACGTTTATGGCATTGTTTAAAGCCACGAAAATCACAGGAGCTGGCATAAAAACTCTTAGCTCAAATCTATATAGTTAACTTGTACATAAGTACATACTATACTTTACTATATATGTATATATATATGTATAGTGGCAGTCGAGCGTTTACAAATTCAATTTAATGGCTCGTATAATGCCAGTTTACGATCCCTTAAATATTATGCTCGAGCACAAGTTAATTATGTTGAACGTTAAATAAACATCAATTAAAAAGTTGTTGCCATGCAAACATATTTCGTGCATTTTAAAGACAGCAAACGGAAAGACGGAAAAGGCGGAAAGGCGGAAAAGCGGAAAAGCGGAAAATGGCCGCACGGCACGACAATAAATATTCATAGTCGAGGCTGAATCGTAAAACAAATCAAAAGTCATCAAAAAGTGCACTTTGCTCTAATTCCCTGTCTCTCTTCTGTGCTGCCTGCTGCCTGCTGCCTTTTGCCTTTCCTTATTTATTTTTCCCCATTTTGTCCTGACAAGTCATGCTATGACCTATGACCCCACCTCCTTCGCCTTCGCGTATCTGAAAAAAAAAAAAAACGTATCGAAAAAATGGGAAAATCAAGGAGAAAACACACAGCAGGAGCAACAATCAGCATGGCAACAACTGTGATGGGTGGAAAACTTATTAATAAACGTTATGACGACAACAACAACAGGGGCCCCCTTTTTGCACCCCTTTTTTCGAAACCCTCCCCTCAACCCCCCCTGAGCCCCTCCCAAAAACTCCAAACGACATCCAAATTGGCAAAGTTGGTACGAAAACGAACGGACAACAACAAAAAAATAGCAAAAGCAATGACAACAAAAGCAGCAGCAGTAGCAGTGGCAGTGGCAGCAACTAAAAGAGCAACAGCAGCAACATTAAGAAAATAAGGATAACAGGAACAGCCAACAGCAACAGCAACTACAGGAGCAACAATACAGGAGCAACAACATACCAAAAACGAAGCCATTCGAGCGGCATAATTGCGAAACTGTTTTCATAAAGCCCAGCAGCAACATCAGCCACACCAGCAGCAGCAACAGCAACCTGCAACAATGAGGCAGAGGCAGAGGCAGGCTAGAAAACAAGGAACGCAGCCAAACAATCGAAGCACCAAAATACGGAAAACACACAAAAGTACAGTGGAGGCCATAACAACTAATTAAGTTTCTTGGCCGTTTGTTTATTTACTTTATTTATTCACTTGAGCTACACGATACGAAAAAAAAATACTATAAATAATATAAAAAAACAAGAAAGAACGCTATAGTCGGGTTTCCCGACTATAAAATTTGCGATACTCATTGCCCTCTTTAAAAACAGTTAGCTAGCCCTCTTCAATAATGTGTAGCCTACTTTCATGCGCAATCAGTTTTAAGCGCCCTCTCTTAAAAAAAAAATTGTTTTGCCTACTTTTGAGCGCAATAAAAATTTTCAACGCATTTGTATACACAATTCTTTAAAATGGTCAGATTTTAAAAATTTTTAGATAATTGGGTAGATATTTTCAACACGAACAACATTTGTAAGGACCACTTTTCTCTAGCACTAAAAATGTGGACACCACAGAGTTTTTTCCGGTTTGTGGGCGTAAAAAGGGGCGTGGTCAGGTTTTGAAACAAACTTGATCTGCGCCTTGCTCATAGAAGTCTGTGTGCAAAATTTGGTGGTTCTAGCTCTAATAGTTCCCGAGATCTCGATGTTTGTGCGGACAGACAGACGGACGGACGGACGGACGGACGGACGGACGGACAGACAGACATTTGATCGTTTACAGTATTTGCTTACTCTTCGAGTATCGCAAATAAAAACTTAGTCATAAGAGACAATCAAACGTTTTGATAAATTCAGGGACAGTTATATTAATATTCTTAGGTCTTTCAATTTAATTTTAGGTTTCCCAAATACTGAAATCTGTAATAACAAACTGTAAAAGCTTTGTTATTTAAAAAAGTGAACTAGATTAATTTTTTGATCAAATTTGATATAAAAATCACCTTTACACAGTTAAAATTTTTATTTTTTTAACCCTTTTTTACCGTTACTTAAAAATTTCATGGATGATTTTGGATGAATTAAAAGGGTATTTGCGTCGTTTTCATGCGAAGGGTGCTCCTTTGGACAGAGATATGTGTGCATATGTACACACAAATGTATGTATGAGCGTGTGCTCTGTTTATGAGTTTGTGTAAATGCAAGTGTGTTTGTTATACGCGCTTTTTTTTTTTTGCAATATTGTTTTTGTTTATTTTTCCTTCAGTGGCAATAACGAAATATGTATAATTGATAATAAGGTATCTCTTTAATTTAAGAGAAATGTTTTATTTTCGTGTTAAGTGAAAAATAAAATGAGGAATAGTTAAATTTTCAATTTAGAAAATCAAAGATCAGAAATATAAAACACAGAGGTAAGTGAAAGTGTTAAAACTATCAGTTAAATTGAGGATTTATCAGTTTCCCATTTTCTTATATCCAAGTGAGTCTAGTCTACGATCGGATGACTATACCCTGTAACGTTTTTCGCTGAGTGTAAAATCTATTAATATAAAATTTTTCAAAAATAAAATATATAAAATATCTGCAAGGGTATTAACTTCTGCTTGCCGAAGTTAGGTTTCCTTCTCGTTAGTGATTGTTATGGAGTTGTTGGCTTACGATTAAATCACCTCGATTGCAGCCAACATTGTGTCATCAACACCCAGGACAATTAGCATTTTCTGGACGCTCCTCTTCGTGTTCCTTTTCTGTCCCTTTCTTCTGGGCTATTTCCATCTCTTTTTCGCAGGGCCATAACGAACCTGGGAATGTTCAATTTTACCCCTTTTGTCGTTTGTGTTGTCGTAGCAACATTTGTGGCAATTATAAGTGGAGATTTCGAAGAGTGTGGAGCCCAGGAAAATTCCAGGAAAATGGTGGAAAATTGAAAATGGAGGGTGGACATCGGACATAAAGGACGGAGAGTTGATTTCATCATTTTATTGGCCCCGCGGCTTGTAAACAATTTACAGTTTACAATTTACAATTTACAATCGATGCCCAGCTGCTGCTGCTGCGATGTCCGTATTATATATGAAAATGAAATTAGTTTCGTCGTAAAATATTCATCAGTGTGGATTCCTATTGTAATTTGCATTAATTGAATTGTTTGTTAAATTGGAAAATTCTCGCCATCATTATAAATTGTGCTTAGTTTCCGCCCAACTCCGGTCCATAATAACCATAACCATTTCCTTCTCTCTCGGCCATCCCGCAACAAGGACAATAACCATAATAATAAAATGAATTAAATATGACCCAAAAGCCGAAAGCCAGCCCCAAAACCCCGACCGATTCGCACTGAACCAGCTATATATGTATATATATATACATATATATATCCTATATCCAACCGCATTGTGATTAAACAGCTCAAACAATTGTCGCACGTGCGTCCATCTCGGCACAATGGCAAAAATCTCACACTCGACCGCAAATTGAATTTAAAATGAGATCCCAAAGTGCACGTATACAGTAAGTTTCGAGAGTGTAAAGCGGCTGCAGGTTAGACACGACCCAACTTAAGTCCGGTAGATTCACACACCACAAAAGAAAGGAGAACAAGTGTTTAAGGGGCTTTTAAATAATATTGAACATATGTTGAACGAACGACAAATTAAAACGCATTTTTAATTTATTATTATTCAACTTGGTAGCTTTAATGTGCTTTAATGGTTAACATTAAATTGAAAGAGGAACATAGGTATGTTCTTTATAAATATTACAAAATATTTCTTGCTTAAAAAATCTCTTTATATATATTTCGCTCAAGAATTTTGTAGAACTTACAATGGTAAACAAGATTTTAATTAATGAAAATTACACAGAAGCCAACAACAAACGTACCTTTAAGAAATATATATACTTACGGATCAAAACCAATTTGTTAATGTTTTATTTTCCATTAAAAATTTTTCACTTGGCCTTCGCATTTCTATGGGTATTCTCTTTATGTAACACCAAACCCGCATATCCATACTAAATGTACCATTTTACTGCCACAAATCGCTTACTAAAATTTGCAAACTTTTCCCCAATTTTCCTCTCTCTTTTTTCCAGGTAAGCCCACGTAAATTTTCCTCCCCGGAGCATCATCAATTTATGCGCCCAAATGTAATGATGTGTATGTAAGTGAAAAGACGATTTTCTTATTGATTAAATTACACACACATGAGCACACACACAGTGCAAAAGAATATATATCTCGGGCTCCCCCAGGGCGATAAATTTGGGAAAATCTATATCTGTAAATGCGATTTCGGTTTGTTGGTTATTATACTTAGATGGCCATTGGATTTAGCCAAAATGGGCATATTCGATTTGGTTTGGTTTTTGGCCAAACGCTACACAGCCTCTACACAATTTGCTGGAAGAGTTCAGAGAGAGAGTGAGTGCAATTTTTTATCCACCAAATTATGGGCAGTAAAAAAAACACACACATTCGCATTGCATAAGCGATTTCTACACACAATAAAACCGATTATTTTAAGCGATAGTTAAATCGCGATAAACACCATAAAGAAGACAGCCCTTTAAATGCTATAAAATATCCAACTGACCTTAATTCAAGTTTTACTCCTATAAATGTATTAGTTTTTTAGTGCACATAAAAAAGATAAAAGCTTTGGAGAGCACTTATGTTATCTTTTTTTTATTTAAAAAACATTTTATTTATTTTTAAGCACATTGCAGAAGTAACTGTTAAAATCTTGAAGCGTTTAACGATTAGCGAGAATTTTTGGTTAACTTGTAAACACCTATTATATGACTATAAATTTATTTATTTACCAATACTAACCTACTATTTTTAAACTTTGTTCTCCTTCATTTTATTAGTTTTCTTATACATTTAAACGTTAATTTATTTAATGATGGTCTTAAAACTTTTATTTATTTGTGCTAACTTATTTAAAAAATCTCCTACAAATAGATATTCTACGACAGATATTCTTTAAATTATTAGCAGTTATTACTATTATATATATTTTACTAAAACAATTATTTGTATTTTGAGGGGAGAGCTCTTCTTACTGGGAAATATCGTTTATTAAAAAGCTGTGCAGTTTTTTTTTATCTCTTAACCTTGGATTGTGCTTTCCTATAATTTAATGTATGTGTTTTATCCCACCTTGGTATTCATCTCCTTTAAGAAACTCGGCCTGCTAGGGATAGAATAACCTCCTGCAGTGCTTCTCATCCCTGGTGTTGGCCATATTAATCTCACAATTCGTTATGGACACGATTCCATTGCCTCCACTTAATTAATCCTGTCACACATTGCCTGCCATCTCTCAGTCTCTTTCTAACCGTATATTGCCCTCTCTTTCTTCCGGATATACCCCTCTCTCTCAGTGTGTCTTTAGTGTTCACCTTCGTTGACCGCATGCGGTGCTTGAGTTTTATGTGTGGCTCACGTAAGTATGCTACGCCATTTGGCGCATGAATTTAGCCAGGGGGATTTTCCTTCCCACCCCCTCTCAGCACGCCCCAGAGCGCCCCTCTGCACGCCCCTGTTGAGGACACGCCAAATAGTTTTGATGCCCATTTAATAAAATTTTCTATCTATTTTCCTGTCTCAGCTCGACGACTTCTCCTTGAATTCGTTTTGTCATTTATAGTGTTTTTGGCCCCCCTCCACGCCCCTGGTCACGCCCCTTGTGTGGGACTGTGCGGAAAACACCATCCAACGCCCACCGCCCCTGCTTTTCCTCGACTTCCTTCTCCGAAGCCGGAAAGTGAAAAATCCCAAACGGAAATACATTCATTTGCTTGTTTTACTTTTCCAATTTCAATGCCGGAGGTTTGTCTCCCTCTCTCTCTCACTCACTCTTACACTCTGTGTCTATCTCTTTCCCACATCGTTACACATGTAGGCGATGTGGGCGGCGGTGGGCGAGTGGGCGTGGTCCGGGGACCTCGTGCCGCAGTCACGTTTAAAACATTAAAGTTAGATTTATGACTTTTCGGGTTATAAAATGACTTTAGATTGATTCCCGTCACATGATGACAGTTTTTCGTTTTTCATTCGCCCAACCAACCAACGAGCCAACGAACCAGCGAGGACGTTTCCCACTTTTCCGGTTTCCCAAGTGGTGTCCTGCTGCGAGGAGGTCCTTCTTCCTGGGCACCATGTGTAGACAATGAATTTTTAAGTTGTTCATAAGTTAGGGAATCGGAAGGAAGGATTTCCGCGCTGAGTGAGTGGGGATTACTTAGGGAGCGAGTCGAAATTTTTTGTTACCATTTTTATTATATTATTTACTAATTTTAGATCCTATGAACAATTATTTCAAAACTTCTGTTACTTCTTAAAACTTAATTTTTATATTTAAAAACTTGTATATGTACTGCTTAGTGGTTAAAAATCTCAGTTAAATGATTATATTTCTAATACTGATACGGAATTATTTTTTAATATTCTGCTTAGATATTTTTAATACAAATAATCTTTATTTTATTATTTTAAAATTTGTTCAAAATATAACCTACTGTTTTTAAAATGGTATGTTACTTGATTTTTCATTAAAATATTATAATTAAGTTTTTCTGCTTAGTTAATTTGAAATTTCCACTTTGTTTTTGTGGTAATTCCCTATTTTCCAGAAACCCAAATGAATTGCCATTTTTCTCGCTGCTCGTTGACTAAACCAAGTGCACACTAATGTTAATTTAACATTTTGGCCTAATCAAAGACCATTTTTAATTAGCCGCCGTCCATTTGCACGCTTTTACCCCCTACACCCCTCCCCCCGCCCACTTCAGATCAGCGTATCTGTGGATTTTCCGCTAACCTCAAATGCTGATGAAGAAATGCCATGACAGAGTTGCATTTCCGATGGAAACCCCTTTCGCAAAATAAAACGGGGCCATCGTGCATTCATTAGCGTGTCGCTGGGATCTGTTCTCCACTTTTCTTCCCGCTCGTTCTCTCTCTCTCTCTGTCTCTCTGGGGCAAATGGAAAAGTCGGAAAAGTGGTAAAAAAAAAAAAAGGAAAATCAGTGGCAACCGGACCGCGATAGAGTTATCAAACGTAGCCGCAGCGAACTATTAATGAAGGTGGTGTGGTGGTGGTTAGAGGGGGGTGGAAAATGCTGGAAAATGGTGGAAACAGGGGGATGTAGCATAGCAGGTTCCACTTTACGTGCCACTGCACACATTGTGGCAAAAAGAGAGAGGGAGATGCTAAACACAAAAAGAGAGAGCAAGGGGGACAAATAGATTTGAAGCGCTAATTACGTGGTCATTAATTGCGCTAATTATTTTTCATTTTGCTCTATCTTTCGTCGTTCCCCTCGGCTTTTCAATTTCCATCCATTTCCATTTATGCATCATTTGCATTCCGTTTGTTCCTTGTCTCCAGATTCTCATTTCTTGTTGTCCTGTTTTCTTTTTTCTTTTTTTGTTGTTATACGCTTTGGTATTTTCAATTTGCAGCCAGGTATTCCCAGAAGGGGGACAGAAATGCAAAAAAGGAAGAAAATAAGAAAATGCAGATGACTTTTTCCCTGTTCCATTCCATTGCATTTCTCGTTTTATCGCATTTTTTGCTTGGCTTGGCTCTTTTCAATGTTGTTTTCCTCCATTGAAAAATATTTGATTACCACTCTATTTCCCTTCGTTCCTTCATTCGGTTTCCATTAGTTTCTGTTTCGCTTTTCCATAGCAATTTGATTTGTTTTTTTATTTTTTTGCTTTTTATCTCATGTGGTTTCAATTATATTTTCCTTGTATTGTTTCGTTATGTGTCATTTGGTGTTAATTTTTATTAATTTTGTTGTATTTTTTACACATTTATTGTAACTTAGTACATTAATTTTAATCCACTTGGTTTCTTAAAATAATTTTTCTTGCTTTGTTGCTATTATATTTCCCAATGTTTTCTTTTTGTACCTTTGTTTCTTTTGATTTTGTAAATTTTTTTTATTCTGTTTTTACCCATAATTCTTTTTATTTTGTTACACTTTTCGATTAATAAATCTTTTGAGATTTTCTTCCTTGTTTTACATTTTTTTCATGGTCTAAAAATGTTATTTTGAACAACTTTACTTTTTTTTTAAAGAAACCCTAATGGTATTTGTTTTTGCATTTGTTTTCCTTAAAAAAAATAGTTTCTCTTCAAAATTCCTTACTACTTTCCATTTTGTATGCTTTGAACCTAATTTTATTTGCCACTTTTAATGCATAACTAATTGTGTTTTATTTTCAGGACTCTCTCTTGGAGAATCTCATTAATTTAATTTGAATATTTTAAAATAAATTGTTTCATTTCCGTTGGATTCCCAACAGGTATTTTCTACATCGACTATTTTTTCCCACTGCGTTTCTGTCCCCGCTTTTCCTTTTAACCCCTCCCCCCCACAAAACTCTAGTATTCTGTTGTTGTTTTTGTTATTCAGATTTTTTCATTACGTCCATTTTCTTATGCACATTTCTGTAATAAGAAAATGCGCATGAGGTAATTTTCCTGGCTATTTGCAGCATTCTACAAATTGGGCACAGCGAGGGGTGGGGAGGAAATGGGGGAAAGTGGGCGGGAAAATGCTGCTGTTAAGGGGGTGGGTGAGAAAACGAGGATGGTTTGGGGGTAAGCCGCAAGTGACCGACATTTTGTGTCATCGTCGACCAGAAATGAAAATGGCTAAAACCGTGGCAACGGAAAAGATGAACACGCCTGCCTGCCTGCCTGCAAAATGGGGGCGGCATTTCAGAAGAGCAGGAAAAGCAGGAAAAGCAGGGGGCGTGGCATCCGCCCAGGGAAATGCGACGGCAGCCAGGGAATCGGTTGTCGGTGTCACTGGTAATTTGATGAAAATGATGCCACCGCTGCTCCATTTTACACTTGGCGCTAATTGAAAGTTTCATCAGCAGCAAGGAACTGGGAACTGGGAATGGTAAAAGGTAGGGGGCGTGGCATTTGGAAAATGGAAAAAAGTAGGAGGCAAAAAATTAAAACCAGAGCAACGAGCATGGGATTTCCTTTGAATGGCAAATGATCAAAGGGGATAATTGAGGGAGATTAAAGCGGATTAATTGGATGATGAGATAATGAAGAGTTAAGATGACTTGCACAATCTACAAAATCACCTGGGAAGTCAACGAGCTAAATATGAGAACAAAATAATTATTTCAATTAGCAAAAGAGTAGGGCACAAAAAGTAGCTAAGATTTGCAAAAACTAAAACATTCTATATATTTAGTTAACGAACTGAAATTAAAAGTTTGCTAAGCGTGATAAAGGTTGATAATAAAAACCAATAAAACATTTGAATTTTTGGTTTTTAACGTTATTAACTATATTATACAATAAATAAATGGTTCCAATATTTTGTATTATATTAACTTAAAATCAGATCGCATGGAAACCTTGCTCATTTTATTTTTTTTAATTTATTTTATATTTTACAGAATAAACCATTTTTCACAATAAATAAAGAACCTAAAATGTGTTGTTAAATTAACTTTAAATTAAGATTGCATAGAAATTGACCTCACATGGAAATAAACATTCAAATGCAGTACCCCAAAAGTATACTAAACATCTAAAAGACTTGGCCAAATTTATACATACATATACATATATGTATATTTAACCCCGTGAAATGTGACTTTTATTTAGACAAATTACAGGAGTGGGACAACATTTGGGCACATATGTTTCCAAAGTCGTTTTCTTTGGCACCCATTTAGGGTCTTTAGTTATCCGAAAAGTTTGCTCTTGTTGTTTTTGTTGCCTCGGGATTCCGGTTTGTCTAATGAAATAAATGCGAACTAATTATTTATTTAGATCTCGCTAGCAGTTGCTCAGTTTGCTCAGTCATTCAGTGAAGAGTGAGAGAGTGAGGAAAAGTTTTCATTTCGCTGTTGGCTGTTCACATAAAAAAAAAAAGGGCAAGCGGAAAAGCCAGGGGGAAAGGGAGGGGGAGGAAAACAATTTTCGGGGCACTCATAAGGGCATCAGGAATGTTTCAACAGTTTACACAAAACTTGAAATTAATCAGAAAATTGTTTGGCCAGTAGTCCAAACTGCAATTTGCAGTTTTTGCCGGCCGGCCGCCAAGTTGAGGGCAAATATGATGGCGCTCTCTGTGTTCTCTGTTATGATGACTGAAAGGACGAAGGACCAGCAGGAGCAGGAGCAGGAGCAGGACATATATAGGACATAATCGGTGACACTGTCCTCCTTTGTTTGTTTAAAGCCCCCAAACAATCGAGAAGGATTTTAGGTGGGTGTGGAATGGGCGGGCACGTATCTAATTTATGCCATCTAAACAAAATACAAACAACAAAGGACCAACACAAAAGTTTTTCACCCAGGACATACATGGAAGTTGTTGCCTGATTTTGCTATCTATAAAACGCTTTTCCACCACGTCTCCTTGCAAAAGTGTTTTGTCTAACTTTTGTCTTTGAGTTCTCGGTGCTCAGTTCTCGGTTCTCGGTTCTCAGTTCTCAGTTCTCGGCTTTATGAATTGTATCTTTTACGGTTCTGGTTTCTGGCTGGCTGCCGTAAATAGCCCGATATGATTGTTTGTCTGTCTCCCGATATTAAATACAAATATATATATAGTTTATATATATATATATATATAGAATTATCCAAAGGGAAAGGGGAAACAGAGACATAAACGGACAGTTGAGAATTATTGCCGATAAAGTTGGGATTGGAAGGGACGAACGCAGACGCCGTGACTTCTTGGACAGATTGAACTTGTCGCCGCTTTCCTCTCCCGGAAAATGCTACGAAAACTGTTACGCTCCAATGTCCTTTATATATATTTGATTTTATTTATTTTCGTTTTTCGTTAAGTTTACCCGGGGCAGGCGAGGCGTGTAATTTGAAACTTGGCTCCCGACGGGGGAATCTTGACCTCCATTTCACCACCCCTCAAAAAAAAGGAGTAAAATGCTAATTCGCCCGGGAACTTTATCGAATTTACAAATATATATTTGTGTATATTTATCTCCAAGGGGACATATTTTGTGGGGTCTTCCTTTAATTCTAATGGTTGTTGATTTTTTATTTTGGGTAATATTTAAATTTATAATAGGAATTTTATTTCAAGGCGCTTAAAATAAAGCTTTTAAAAACAAAAATACTTAATGATTTAGAAATATTGTAACATATTCTATAAATATTTCGATTAAAAAGGTTACTTTCTTTAAATAAAATACCCGATAGTAATTTGAGCGTAATTTTTCTATTATTTTTTTGGTCTTAGTAACTTCACAATTTTAAAGTTTATAGCCCACACTTTACGTTTTATTTCTGCTGCACTTCTTGCCCTGGCCACACTACACATCCAATATCCAGCACATTTCCCAAGTGTGTGTGGCTTGGTAAATATTATTTGACAACATTTGGCCCCGCAAAAAGCCAAACGGCAAACGGGACCAGATGTGGAAAGTGGAAAGTGGGATGTGGATGTGGCAGCGTCTTATCCCATCTACTTACTTGCCACTCCTCACTCCTCACCACTCGCATATGCATGTGTGCTTAAGAATGTGTCAAGTGGCCGCCATTGTCGAAAAGGAGAGGAAAGTGCGGAAAAACGGGCGGAAAAGTGCTGGAAAAAACTCTCCACAAACTTTGCATATTCGACTGCTGCTTGCATTAATCAAAATGTTAAATAAGAAATTGGAATTGGAATTGATTTCCAGGCCAAAAAAAGAGCAAACCTTCGATATTATTCCATTCTTTTGTAGCCCCCCCGAAGTGGCAGCTGCAACATCATTTATATTTGCCCCCCATGGGTGTGGCAACTCCTGACAAAAGGACACTTTTTCTTGGACATCCAGGACCTAATCTGCAGAAGGTTTTCCACTTTTCCACCTTTCCACCTTCAACTGCATCATTGATTTGCAAGGCAAGTTGACTTTGTATTCAACCAACTTGGAGTTCGACTTAGATTGAGTTTTATTAGCCAAAAATGTGAGGGGGAAAATGGTTAAAAAAATTAGTTGTCTAGAATCGGTGTTTGCATTTATTATTTAAATGTTGTGTATTAAATAATAATTTTAACATTTTAAACTGTTGAATGGATCAACCTTTTAATTTTTAGTTAGTTCACTAAAAGGTTCTGAAAATCACCAAAAAAGTTAGTTAAATATATTTTTGTATTTAGGAAGTGCACCTGTAACTTGGACATTTAAATTCAAAGGTTATTTAAAAATTTTCTCTCTTTAAAAAAAAAATTGTCTTCACTGTGCTAACTCTAAAAATAACTAAATATGTTTTAAATTAATTATAGTACCTATTCACTTTCAGAAAATTTTTTTTTGTTACTAAACTATTAGTTAAGCCTTTTTGGAGTGGGGAAAAAGCCAGCAACTTTGCCATTCTTAGTTGGGTTTCTATAACGTTTATACATCTGGCTATAAAAAAAAATTGGTGTCGAGAGTTGGGTTTGTCGATTGTCGAGCGGTTGGTTCCTTTTTTGCCGTCTCTTTTTCGCTGGTAATGCGCTAATTAAAATGCCTGAGCTGTAGGAAAAGCTTAAGCATTTTCTGGGCTCTCTGCTGTTCTGCTTTTCTGCTGCAATGGAAAATGGAATGCAACCTGCCACTCAAGTGTGTGTGTGTGTTTGTGTGTGTGTGGTGCTCGGGGGAAATGGGAAATGGGAGGAAAAGTGCGAGGGTTTGGCCAGGGGATAAGCTTTTTGACTTGCCACTTATTAACTTGGTAAGCAATTATGGCCTGAAGATGGAGCCGAGAAAAGATTTCAGGTCGTTGGACCACCAGGCCAGGCCGCCTTCCTTGCCTATCCGTTCTGTTCCTTTTAGCCTGGTTTCGCTATCCTTATCCTTATACTTATCCTTATCCTGCGATGCTCTCTCTGTAATTGCTCGGAGCCCGGTGAAATTCCAAGGGACAGGACAGGATAGGAGCAGGAAGTCCTTGCTGGCACACACACACGTGTGTGCTTCTAATAGGTAACAAGTTTCAAAAAGGCAGACAACATCCGACCATCTTTCCCCCTTTTCCCTAACTGACTGACTGACTGACTGACTGTCATTATCTGCATCAGCACGCGTAAACTTCGTTTGCACCAAAAAAAAAAAAAAAAACTTAAGAAAATAGAAGAAAAAAACATTTTAAAAGCAAAAAAAAATAAGCTGCAGCAGTCGGTTGAAAAATGGGTGAGAAAAGCTGGAAAAGAGGTAACTGCTGGCGGAACAAGAAGTCATTTCTTTTAAGCTCAGCGGAGGCACTTTGCCAGGTGCATTTTGAACTCAAAGAAAAAGGAACAGTGGGGCAAGTAAAAAAAAAGAGTTGCATTGCAAAAATACTTACAAAAAAAAAAATCGGGTTCCCCGAATATCAGATTGCCGTTACTCGTTGTCCTTTTTTTTCTTGCTCAAAAATATTAATTTATTCATTCAATTTTTATACAATTTTTGAGTTAAGGTATTCCTTATTTGAAAAAAAAGTACAACTTTCTTTCTTGACTTTTCATTTTGCTTACTTAAAGATTACATATTTAAATTATTGTCTTTCTACTAAAATTATCCTATGTTGTTGAAGAAACCATCTTTCTTTCATTTACTGGATTCAGGACTCTGTTTTCTCACTAGAAAAATAACATTTAATTTGTGTTCCTTCAAGTTTCATGGCTTTTTATTTCTTGCATTATTTTCTTTTATATTTACTGCTGCCTCTTGCCATTTTTTGGTTATTTATTTATGCATGTAACATGTAGCATACACTTACCTACTTACCCACCTCATCGCCCCTCCACCATCTCCTCGGAGTCCGCTTTTCGTTTCATTTTTGGTTTCATTTCATTTCCTCGGCTTACTTTCTTCCTTCCTTCATGATGCGTTTCCCCCTGCGCCACTGGCGCAATTCTAATGGGAATTTACAATTTTTCACCAAAAAGCGAGCTTTTCCTCCTGCTTTCCGCTAGCGTTGTTTCTTGCATAAAATGAAATTGTATTGCATTTCCCCCCCTATTTTTTTGTGTTCGCTGCTTTATGGCTGGACATTGAATCGCTGCCTCAGCAGTAGAGCAACACTGAGTGCACTGAGCGAAAATAATAGCATAAAAGAAAAATAGTTCTGATTTTGACAGAAAGTATGCAATGCATGGTCACACTGTACGGACGCTTTTTAAAATATTCAAAATATTCAAAATAAAATATACAAATGTTTTTAATTTTAAGGGTATTTAATCAGATTGATCAATAAATAAATTTAATTATTAAAAATTTAATAATTAATTTGTTGTTGACTAACTGCGACTAATTCATGGTCACATCGAACTTGTAACAGGAAAAGTGTGACCTGTTCTCTATGTGTAGCAGGCAGCAGCAGCAGCTCGAGTTCCTACTACTACTCCAGTTGAAAGTTGCTGCTGTCTTGGGCTTGGCTTTTTATGTCCATTGCTCGCCACTCTCCAGTGGAGCACAATAGAAAATCGCGAGAGCAACATGAAAATTTATGATGCATTTCTTTTGCCGCCTTTTTCTCCTTTTTTTGCAGTACAGTACAGTACAGTACAGTGCAGTGCAGTACAGTACTCCCTCGCATAACTCGTTTCTGTCCAGTCTCAGGCTTTCAAATTATTGCGAACTTAAGTGAAATTTATATAATTGTAATGGAATTTATATTAGATTTTTTTTTCCCTTTTGCTTTGCTCCACTAAGGGTAACTGACAAATGGATGGATGCAGCCCAACGAACTCCCCCTCTATAGGGAATACCATTGTCAACGGCTTCATCGTCTTGGTTTCGTTCTCGTTCTCGTTCTCATTTTCTTGTTTATTTTGTTTACATTTTGCTCGAGCAGATGGCAGAAAATCTGTGACACAGATTCCGTTTTATTTATTTCGATTACTTAAGCTCAAGAATCATAAAAATAGTTTGAGTGAGCCAAGGAATGAGACGGAAGTGGAGAAAGAGACAGAAATTAGCTGGAGCTTAAGCTCGGACAAATGAAAGAAATTGAAAGGATGTGAACTGTGAAAGAGCGAAAGGAAGTCTCAACTTTCAACAGCAAACTTATTTGATTGAGAGCAGTGCAAAATTGACATTTATTGTGGAGGGCAGGAAAAAAAAAAAATAAGTAGGGAAGTGAGTTTGAAAAGTCGAATGAAGATGTTGAAAGTGAGCTCAAGTGGTGGCAGCAAATGTAAATGGTCAAGGGGTAAGTTAAGTCTTAACTGTGGCTTATTATGCTCATCTGGAAAATGTAGTATGCCAAAGCGACGGTAGTTTAATTCTATTTATTTGACAAACTAAAATCCGTACGTTTTTTTATGGTGCTGGCCACACTGAGCTCTTTGTAAGGAAAAGGTGATTTTTTTATGAATGATAAAAAGAAACAGGATTCTATCCCCTTTGCCTTCCTTAGGAATTCTAATATATAATAAAAGTTATAGATTGATTGATAAGAAAATGGGAAGAAAAGGAAAAGGATACAAGGAACGATTGGGAATCACAAGTGAGGGGTCGTCTTTCAGATGTTTTCCCTTATTTTTTTGTTGTTGCGATAACAGGGAGTGGAAAAGTGTGGTAAAATGCGAGCAAATAGTTTTCCGCTTGCCGTCGCATACAATGGGTTTGCGAGGGTGGATTAAGGGCGACAGTGTGTTCTTTATCAATTTTATCTGTGAAATATATTTCCGAAACATTTGCCATTATATTTGCATTAGTATCCACAGCTTCCGCTTCCGCTTCCCTTTGCCGCCTTAACTATGAGATGTGGCTCAATCCCAAAGCATTGGCCCATTTTTTTGGTTTATGGTCAGTGTGCATGCACTAAGAAAAACACCTAATTAGGTCAATAAAGATTTAAACATTATTTACAGTATAGTTTCAAATATTTTATATTAAATAAACCCTTGTAATATTTAAAGATTTATTATATAAATATTAATTATTTATAATAAAATAATTATATAAATATAAAACAAGTAAATGAGTTTTGATAAGCTAAATAAGAAATTAAAGTTTCGGATATTGTTTTTTATTAAATATCAATACGGTGCAAATACGTATAACTTTTTATTATTATGATATAAATATTTTATGATTTATAATTACCAATATTTTGATTTTCTGCTATTGTAATTAGTATAAGAAAATAAGGTATTTTAATACGTGAACCCGACCAAGAATTATATATATTTTTCTATGTGTTGGCTTGTCGGACTGGACACTTCGACGCCAATGAAAAGGAAAAAGGGCGAAGCCTAGGCATTCAAAGAACTATCTTCGCACACCACTCCGAATATATGTATGTATATGTGTGGTCTATTCCCTGGCGGAAACTGCTTATCACACATTTCCACACAGCCACGCAAAATCGCACACATAAACCAAAACCAAAACCAAATACAATACAGGAATGCCGAAAAAAAGAAGAAATATACTTACTACTATATAGTGTGATAAAAGGGGGAAAAGAGGAGTGGACTTGTAGAGTAATAGCACAAAGAATGATGCGTAGACATGATTTCCGTGCGGTTGATTTCCCTCTCTCCCCCTCGCACTTTAGCTGTCTCTGTCTCCCTTTTCACCGGCACACTGCTCTTGATGCGATTCGGAAATTGTTAAATGGATATTTCCATAAATTTCGAACAGCATGGGGTGATCGTTTAAAGATGAGAAACGCGAGGCGAAAATTAGGGTTTGTTCCCTTTAGATGCAGTTCCACTTTTGAGGAATTTTTTCTTGCAATCGAATAATTTAAATGGCACTTGTCACGAGCTTTTATTTGTTCATTTAATTTAATTCTAACGCAGTCAAAGCAAAATTCATTAAATTTCTGTAAAAACAACCTAAATTTGACAAGCAAAGCGGTTGCATGGTCACACTATTGCTAAAAAGTGACCATCGCATCTTAATAGTTTATCAAGATAAATAAAACATAAGGTTGTGCTTGGCTATATAAACAGATTTTCTTAAAGTTTTTTTTTGTAGCTTATATTACTGTTTTTCAACCTTTTGTATGTAAATCTCTCTGCGTATGTCTACGAATTTAATTTTCTAGAGTTCTCCTACTCGGGACTCTTTTCCGCTGTGTTTCTTTCAATTTTTTTAGCTTTGTTTTCTATTTCTTTGGGGCTCAAGTCCCACTGTTTTTAAAGGGAACTTCCTGCTGCGAAACTATGCGCTTGGGGATTTAGTTTCTGTTTCTGGTACCTTTTTGTGCGTTATCTGCATGATTTTGCATGCCCAGGGACAGGGAGTGCCGAGGGGCGATAGTCGAGTAAAGAACAGAACAGAACAGAACACTGAGGTGGATGAGGTGGAGGCTGAGGTGGAGGCTGAGGTGGAGGCTGAGGTGGAGGCTGCCTGAAGTAGCATGTAATTCATCTTATTCCCCAAGGACAACCACCAGCAGCGCTAAAGGAGACACGGACGCTTGAGCTTACAATTCCGGCGGGTAAATTGCTCGCGCAGATGGGGATGCAGGAAAATCCGGAGGAAAACCAGGCACAGGCGACAGAAGACAGGAGACAGGAGACAGTCGAAGGCGTTGCTGTCGTCGCGTTTTGTGCGTGTCTCCATTGGGACATAAATGCCATTTGGCCCCAACAAGAGGGAGGCGATGGCATGGGGCCGGTTTAGGCCAGGCACGCGCCTCATTACGTGCCACCCACCTCCACCCACCAATCCCCTTCCCCTTTTGGCCAATCCCCAATCTCCTTTTGACGCATAAAATGCGTAATGAATTTTAGATTTCATTTCAATGGCAGACAGAAAGAAAGTTATGGCCACAGGCGCTCGAGGATTTGGTTTTCCTTGGACACAGCAGCGACCCCGCTTTTCCGCTCCTCCGCTTTTCCGCCCACCGGAAACTTTTATTTGGCCGTTAAGTGCGTGAAGAGCAGCCGCCAAAGTGTTTAGTCCAATGGCCTGCAAATAGTTTTAGGTGATTCCCCAACTGGGTGTCGGGGAAAAATCCCTAAAAAAAAATCAGGAGGGCATTAAACGATTAAGGAATACGGAAGGAGAAAATCTACATGTTTATATTAAATAAATAATTTTAATTGAGCCACACTCTCAGTTCTTTAAAATAGAGACCAAAAGACAATAATGTATACAATACATACAAATAAATATTTTTTCCACATCGTATGAAAAACAAAAGTGATCAATTGCTTGTTTTCTAAATTTTTTAAGCAGCCAAGAAAAAACCAAAAAAAAAATCCTCAAATTTATTTTGTTTGGAAATCACATTAAAAATTACTCATATTTTCCGCCAATCTGTTTAAATAACTAATTGTCTTTAAAAAATACTTATTAATTTTAAAACTTTATGGTTTATTTTGTGAGCCTGATAAATAAAACAAATAATGATTACAGTCGCTGACTGGACACTTTATAGTAAACAGAAGCTAGATTTGAAAAAATCACTTATACGCAATGTGAACATGACAGGAAATCATTTATTTAAGCAAATGCCTTTTTGATACCTAATTTATTTAAGCAAATAAATGTTGTAAAGGGTTCAACCAATTGTTAGCAAGTAATTATATTTCTGTCCTGCTTAAATTAAAATTAGTTTGAGCTAATCAATCAATTTAACCAAAACTTGTCACCCCGAGCCCGAATTCCATTTGAGCTTTGCACTTGAACCCAGACCGCGCCCTCCATTTTTTCGCCTGGAGGGCGGGGATAACTTAACTATTCAAAACAGCATTGAGCATAATTTTTCATTCAGGGTCGTTGGCTGGACTCTGCGGCCATTTTTTTTATTATCTGCTGAAGAGCAGACAAAACCTCCTTTTTTTTTGTTTGGACCGCAAAACATAATTTTTCTTGCTTCTAATGCCAGATAAACGTAGACAAGAAGTGAAATACACGAGGCTGCGAACAAAAAATAAAAAAAAAAAGTGGAAAAACTAGTGAAAAATAAAAAACGAAGGAAAACCGAAAGCCAAGAAAACGAAAACGAAGCTGGCAAAAAGTTCTTTAACCCCGAAAGCAGCAGCCATCATATTATTTTCAACATTTATTTGCCATGCGTAAATAAAAAAAATATATATATATACATAGGAGGAGGGGGGATTTTTTGTGCGATTTTCAAAGGCAAAAGTGGTAAAGTAAAATGGAAAATGGCTTTTCCAAGCCGCCACCCCCCAACCTACCCGCCTTTTCGCCTTTCCCAATAATAAATGCAAAACTGCAGCGGGCAAGGAGAATTGCATTTTAGGTAAACATAGAGCCAAAGAGGCAAAGGAGCTGCTGCTGTGGGACTTGGGTTGAAAAGTGGGTGGTGGTGTGGAAAAGCTGCGGGTTAAATGGGGCGGGGGCGGGGGCACTGCGGGGTTAAGGCGTGTCCTGGCGCTTGTCCAATTGACGTAAATCGTGCACAAGTTTTGGCAGCCAAAATGACTGCGGCTAAAGCTGGAGACGAGACAGGGTGAGTGAGAGGGGGAGAGAAAAAGACAGAGAGAGAGAGAGAGAGAGGGATAGAGCCACAAAGAAAGAGACGAAAGAAAAGGGCAAGGGGTCAGCAAACTCGATGGCTCACAGGCAGCCTCCGAATTCCCATCGATGGATATACATATATATTGCATTAGCTGCACGTTAAACATTTACTTAAAATATTTTATTTAATGTATATTATTTAATTATTATTTACCTTAGAAATAACAAAAGTCTTTTTTTTTCTGTATGAGTTTGATGGAAAAAAAATGACTTAAAATGTAAATTTAAGATACCTGAAATAAGAGGTTATTTTATTTATATAACTGATAAAAAACGTTTATCAGAACTTTTAGTGAAAACAACTTAGCTTGCTGTTCATTTCAAATTTTGGTTTGGTCAAATCAGAGACTAAGAGACATAATTTCGGAACGAGTTTTCTAAATTTGTCTAAAAAACAGTCCCCTAAATTCTGTGGATTTGATTTTTTTTTTGCTTGTTTTGGCACCATGGATCAGCCACAGACCAAGGTATTGAACATCAATGATGAGACGGAGTCCAGATCCTCCACTAAGGCCGCTGCCACAGCCAGGACGATTCTCGTTAAGGCAAGCTCCGGGAGCAGCCTGCTCCGCCTCCGATTGGCGCCACAGGAGCGGGTAGCCCGAGTATCCTTTCACAAGGATGTTATCGATAACGAGCACATGAATCGACGCAAGTCCAAGTGCTGCTGCATCTACAGGAAGCCGCATTCCTTCGGCGAGAGCTCCTCGTCCTCGGACGATGAGTGTGAGCACTGTTTTGGCCATCCAGAGGTAAGGACTCGCAATCGCCTGGAAAAGCAGCGAAAACGCAAGCAAACCTCCTGCGCCTGCTGCTCCGGATGCTCCTGATGTCAACATCACTTAAATAAGAATTAAATATATATCGAAGGAAGGATTCCCAAAAGGTTCTTTGGCAGCCCCTAAAATCTTGAGTATCCTATAAAAAATCAAATATGAATCACTTGAAGGGTGAATAAAATACGTCATTTAGTATTACAAAACATTTTAATTATATTTCAAAATTATCTCCACAATCTGTATTCAGATTAATGTATAGGAAATGTAAGGGAACTCTTATATTATAAGATATATCTAAGAATATTAATCACAAATTAGGAATTCTTCGATATACGATTACGTTACTAAGTAAATTTTCATACCATTCCCAGTTTGGTGTTTGGAGGTGTCAAGTTAAAGAGCAGCAAGGACCCTTTTCCGGAATTTCTCTTATCCCTCGATCTTTATGGACCGTGTTCTTACTTAATTAATTTTTTTTACGCCACATCTTTCACAGTTCCTCTGCAGTTTTCCCCGGGCCAAAGAAAAGCCAGAAGAAAACCCGCTTAGGAAATGCTATCCTGTTCCTGTCACTCAGCGGGCAGAAAACCGCAAAAAAAACTGTCACACGACCCCCTCTCAGTAGTCACGCCTACCTCCAGGGGCGGGGTATTAAAGGGGGCAACATGTTTACGCCCCAGAGTCCCTTGCACCCCCCTTCCTCCACAACTTCCACCGTGTGTCTATTGATTGATTATGCGAACTGTCTGCGCGAACTTGTAACTAGATTAATGAACTTTTTGCCGTGGATGCAGTGCATCACAGATGCTTGTGCTTCTGCTTGTGGAAAGCCCCTCGAAAGCCCCCTGTAACACCCCTCTTGAGCCCCTCTCTCTCTATTTGAACTCTGTGTCCCAGTACTCCCAGTGTTTTCAGTTTGAGTTTGAGTGGTGGGGAATTTAAGTTGCCAGCGAAGCGAATGTGGAACTCGATGAAGCGGGCGGAAAATGGGAAATGGAAAATGGGAGCGGTGCTGCTCTGCTCTGATGGCTTTGTGGTTGTCGCCCTGTCATCCTAATCCCTAATTCCAGTTGCGTTTGCAGCTCTAGTTTAAATTGAAATATCACAAGCAGATCTCTCAAGCGAATTTAACAAAAATATTTAAAATAACAATCGAATGTACAAATGCACAAAATAAGTTGAGACTTTATAATTTATGTAAAAAAATGAAAAATAATATTCTTTATTTCAAATTGATCTACATCACTTAAATCAAATATATTTCAACTCAGAGTTAAGTTGCAATCTGAGAAATGTTAGCTCATCCATTACTTAAATCAAATTAATTTAAACTCGAGACATTGCCAAATTATTAATTCTATTTGAGGTTTCCTTTGTTCTTAGCTATAAATAAAATGAAAGACAAGTCGATTATATTGCTGAAAATTGGAGAGGCGAATTTTCTGTGTCATTTTCCCATTTTCGGTTGATACTGCTAAAAGCAATCTCTTTCTCTAATTTGTGAAATTTCACCTTATTTAATTTATGGTTGCAGCTGCTGCTTTCTGTTTTTATTACCCTTCTACTGGTTGCAGTTTCTCGTCTAGTTTCAATTCCCCGTTTAATCTGTGGAAATTTTCAGTTGCCAAATGAAGCTGAGGCCGCACAGAGGCGTGGAGGGGGGCTGCTGCTGCTGCTGCTGCCGAGAAGGGGTTATGCAATCCCGGGCACATGGCATGACACAAATTTTGTGAGAAGAAAATATTAAAAAAAAAAAAAAATAGGAAAAACGACGTACAGAAAAATGGAGCGAAATATTTCTGTTTTGGTTTTTGCGCTCCTTCTGCCAAACTTTGAACCCTTTGGATGAGTGTGTCAGTGTGTGTGTGTGTGTGTGTGTGAGTGTGTGTGGCATTAAGCCACAACTCAATATGTGCCTTAGTGTGAGTGTGTATCTGTGTGAGCCAGTCGCGTTAGTCGTTTTTTATGAGGTCTCTTGGCGCTTGATTCCGCGGCCCCAAACCGCATTTGAAGTGCCTCCGCGGCAAAAGGAAAAAAATATATCATATATATTCTCGCATATATGTATTTATGTGGGTTTGCATAACTCACACATATCCCCCCATACCACACATATAACCATATAGCTCTAGCCTTTTTAACTTGGTCAATGGGTCGCCGTCAACGAAGCTGAATGTTTCCTCTTTTCACATTATTTATTTTCCCTCTCCTTTTTTTTTTTTTAGCTTTTTCTTTGCTGCGCTCTGCTCTTTTCTCTGTTTTTGAGTTTTAGGAGCAGGACGTAGCAGAAAAGGACGAAGGATTTGTGCCAGGCAAATTATTCGTTCTCCTTCAATGATTAAACTGATGAGGCCGCAGATGACATCAAAAAATGATCGCTTTGAACATGACACAAATACTTGGCATAAAAGGGGACAAATTATGGAGAAATGTTTCCCCTGCAATCTTAACAAAAGATGAATGCTCTTTAATTTGAGCCACAGATATTTCATTGAACAACATTCCGAATTTATGGAAATTAATTTGTACAGCTCATGCAAGTTTGGAAAATCTCATCAGCATCCTTAAAAATTGTTCATAAAGTACATTTAGAACACAGAAAAAAATTAAGATCAATTTTAAATGGAAATCCATAAGTTTTATTATAATATCAAATTTTATTGTGTGTGATTTTTGTGTCATTAAAAAAATGTTTAATCAAGTTTTAAATGCACACTTATACAATAATCCAAAAAATTAGCACTTTAATTCCTTAAATCGTGCCTTAATGTCACTTACTAATTGCTATTAAAATTAATCTGACCCCGAAGCCAGCAGCTCAGAGGTCGGAAAATGGGGGACAATGATGTCCAACACCTTGCTCCTGTTGACCGTAATCCCCAAATAGCTTTGAGGTCAGCAATAAACAATTTGCGAGCAATTCCACAAAAATATTGTGGTCAAATGTAGGAAAATGTAGGAATTGTGCCACAAGCCAAAGGGAACCGAAAACTCAAAAGACTCGGAAAATGAACCACAATTAAGGGGGGACGGGGGAGCGAGCGGTCTGGGAAATGATATCTGTTTTGGGGCTCACTTTTCCCCGGCTTTTCCCCTGCCGCTTCTCACCGCCTTTCCCCTGACCAGATACAAATAATGAGGCAAACCACAACAATTACAGCAAACAAACAAACGGAGCGCTGCAAAAAATAAAAATCTGAAAAAAAATAAAAAAGCAATTGAGGCAAAGGAAAACTGGGAAAACACTTTATGCACAAGTGTGTGTGTGTGGGTGTGCCAAAGTGAATAATTTCTTTTTAATTTCCACTTAAGTGACTTTTAAATGCTTCACACACAAAAACCGAGAAGGGAACTCGACGAGGGGAGGTGGACAGCAAAGAAGTCAAGGTGGGGCGGAAAAGGGGGGAAGGGTGGTCGGGAAAAGCGGAAAAACCTTCCAGACGACACGTCACTTTGACGCCCTTTGGTGTTGAAAATTGGCAGGCAAAAATGATGCGTGGGAACGGAAACGAAAAAAGGGGGAGGCTGTAACTGACCCTCCGTTTGATTTACCTACTCCCGATTTCCTATTATTTTATTTGTTCTTTAAATATATTAATTGGGTTTGTTTACTACGTTGTCCACTGTTTTTTGTGAAAATTTTACATTATTTGCATTTTGGTAAACATGAAATAAAACTAAGCTTATACTATAGTTGCGCAATTCATTGATAACGCACATTCCACTTGTCTTAATAACCTTTTTCCCATTTATTACTTATTTATTTTCCTTTATTGCACAACTATAACATATTGTCCTCCTTAGCCTTTTTCTTATTTTTTTTAGAGCAAATTTAAAATTTCATTTTCCATTTTTGGTTTTGAGGAATTTGAAGTCTTAACTTTCTTTTTTCGTAATATCTACAAACCTAATAGAAGACTTTCATTTTTTTTAAATATTTAAAATCATGTTATGAAGCTACTTTTGCAACCTATTTTAGGAGCTCATTTAAATGCAATTATAACATTTTATTTCAAATTATTTCTTCGCCTTGACTCCGCCATATTTATTGATAAATTTATTCAAAGCTCATCATCGAATAAATTGTCTACCTCATGTTTCCCATCTTTTTCGCCACCCTCTTTTATTTTTTCATGACGTTTATGTAATTGACTTCATTGCCAACAATCGATTCAAGTACAAAAGCAGCCTGCTTCTCTTTTTGTTCCCATCACTTGGGCTTTTTTATACATATTTTTTCTCCTTGTTATTTATGGCTCACAATTTGAAGGCTTTTGAGCAATTTTTGAGTATCGAAATGAATCCCACTTGAGAACACACAAAAAAAAAATTGGTGAATGTGATATGCAAATGGGGTCGAAAGTGGTTGAGGTGGAGGGGGAAAACATTGACAGCTGAGTCAGCGGCAAGAAAAGCAAATGAAAAGCGGCAAAAATGCTGCATAAACGGTAAAATGATGAGCGACAAAATGTTGGGGGAAATGTTCTAAGGAAAAAGTAAAAGTGGTGGGTGGGTGGTACTTATTAATTGTTTGATAAATTATTGTCTTTAAATAGGGATGTACATTTTAATCTTAACAATCTGAAAAGATTTGTTTTAATGAAGAAATACAATAAATAAAGCAATTTTTGTGTGATACATTGTGAAATTTTGATGTAGATATATGTTATGCAGCAAAAACATTTTTTTTATTTTTTTCAATTTTTCGTTAGCTCTTAAGACATATAAAATATATACAGGGTCACAAGTTTCCAACAACACTTTTTAGTGAAATAAATTTTCAAATTCTCAACAAGGTTTAAATTAATTATTTTAATGTTTGAAAGATGAAATTAGTTATTGTTTTTAATGAAATAGTTTTCCTCAATCGATTCCTTAAGAATAAAAAGCACATACCTACATCCATATAATAAAAACTTTTTTTTGTTCAAAAATGTTGAATGTAAACATTAAAATTAGTTACAAGCACATTAAATACATATACGTCACATGCATCACCCAGCCTAATAAAGGGACAAACAAAGAGGGCAAACCGTAAACATAAATAAATAATAATAAACAACAATAAAAATTGACTCCTCCTGACATTTCTCCTCTGCCATTTTGACCAACACAAATCATGGAAGCAAATCATGCGAAGCACCAAAAACACACACACTCGGTGTCGGGGGGTCGGAGGTCATTTTTACGCTGATGTCTATGACATTATCAGCAGAATTTATTAAATGACAGACACATAAATATATAATATATTAGGCCATAAATATATGAGCAGGCAGGAGAGGGACTGAGATAGCCAGTGTGTTTATGAGGTAAAAGTCGACCAGAAAAATACCCTCGAAGAAGAAATATGAAGGGCTTATGAAAGTTTGTGTGCTGTACAGCAGATATTATACAACACAAATTGACGCGAATAAATTACTTTATACAGGGTATTTGAAAGAAGAAAAAAGAAACAACCAGACAATGACAGCAAAAAAATATGGAACATAAAAACGAATTACAATATTTTAATTTGATGTTATTATTATCGCGCACACATGCTACACATTCTCCCCCCCACAAGGGGGGCCTTGTCTCCTGCATTATTATATACATTTTTTTTTTGATATTTTATTTATTTTCTAATGGTTTTCGAGGGGTGCGAAAATAATGGCAGTGGGTGAACCCACCAACCACATGTATTTGTCGAGGGTGCGGCTGTATGTGCAAAAATTATTGACATCTAAATTAGGAGAATTTTGGGGTCTCTGGCTTTTCTTTTTTCTTTTTTTTTTTTTTGGGTGCTTCGTTTTCGCTTAATTTCTGTTTCATTCCGTTTGATGTTAATGCCCAGATTGGAAGTGTTGCTCAAATGCAAATAAATCTTAATTTAACGCAAACATGCAGGGAATTGGCTTATAAACTCTTCAAGGCAGCTTTTTATTTAATTTACACTCGCAGTCACGCATTTTTTTTCTGTTTAAAGATTTTTTTTAAAGTAGAGAAAATTGGGTTTTTTTGTGGTTTTAAATTTTATTTTTTAAGAATTATATATATGTATTTTTGATTTGATTAATTTGGTTTTCTCATATTAGTTTAAGTTTTGGGTTTTGTATTTTTAATAAATTAATATTTATTTCAGAATTTCATTGTGTTTTCACCTAACCTTTGTTTCTGTTGAATTAAATAGCTTTTTAGTTGTTTCCCCTTTTTTAATATATTAACAAATAACAAAAACAATAATAATTATATTTTTACGATCGTTTTTAAGAGTTGAATTTTATTTCTTTTTTGTTTGCAGTACATTAACGTATTTTTTAACATTAAATTAGTGTTTTTAGTGTACGTTTTCCTGTTGCAATTTATCGCGATATTTGAAAATGATGTTAAAATCCCTGTGCCACGCCCATTAAACCCCCTTTTCTTGTGCCGTCTGTGTGTGTGCGAGAGGAGCTTATGTCTTTGTTTGCTACGTGGCCTGTTTTCACCCCACCCCCTGTTCGCTTTTCCGCTTTTCCCACCCCACGCCCCCTTCACTCCTTACAATCAGTTACAGTCTCAGCTGTCAATAGATTGTTGACATTTTTTCTTTATACTTTCGCTTCAGCGAAGGAGACGGCGCTATGTTCGCAGATACAAAAAGAGAGAGAGTGTGAGAGAGAGAGAGAGGGAACGAGCGGGCCAGAAAGAGAGGGGGCTACACATGTTGTTTGGGCCTGTTTTGTTGGCCGTTTTTTTTGTTTACTGCTTAAATCTGCCAATTTACTCGTTTACGTTTAGGCTTTATGCCAAAGAGAGTGTGCGAAAGAAGAGGAAAAAGCGGGCACATGTGTGCGTGTGTGTGTGTGTGTGGAAAATTAATATCTGTGTCATTTTTTGGGTTAATAAGGCCAAATTGAGTATATGTGCGAGAGACAACACACTTAATTATCATCATATTTATGGCCGTCACGGGGGCGACACTTTTGTGGGCCTCCCATGTCCTTTACACATTTCCCACGCTTTTTTTCCTTCATTTTTTATGCCCGTTTATTATGATTACGGGTAATTATATCTAATTTCTAATAGGGTGAAATGTTATCGGTGAAACCAGCTCCAAGGGTTGTACAGTGCGTTTCGGTTGGGTAAGGTCGACAACTGCCACGAAAGCCTTTTAAAATTAATTTTCAAATTGCAGTTTATAAAATTAACTTTAAGCTGTTTAAATTTTCAGTTTTTTAATTCAAAAAATACCTCTCTGATTCATTTAAAAATAACTTCGAATTAATGAAACAAATTTTAAAAATATTTATATTAAACTTGGTTCATCTGATTGAAAATATTCGACTTGCAATAAATTAAAAAGGTTTCTTTCTTTATTTATTTATTATGTTTATGTTTTGGTTCATTAAATGCTTCTCTTCATCCTTAATAAACTATTATTGTTTTTTTTCTACTAGCTTAAACTTTAAATTTTAATGTACTTTAAGGGGATCAAACACTCATTTGAATAATTACATTTGTAATACTTTACCAAGCCCATTATCATCTCTGTGTTAATTTCTTTTATTTTTCCCCCTGCCTTTTCTGAGACTCACTGTCTATTTCCTGGTGTCGATGATAAAGTGGATTAGAGGCAATTTGGTATTCGTCGGAAAATGACTGTTGAGAAGCCATCGACAGATGTCTGTCGCCAGTCCCCTTCTTATATATGTACATATATATATTTCCCTCTACATATCCACCAATGTCTCAGGTCAGTGCGAGTGTCTAATCTCCCGGCTGACTGTCTAATCGCATTTGATAATGACTCGACTTGACTCCACTTGATTCGATTCGATTCCATGCGATTCAATGCTACTTGACTTTTCCTTGGCTTTCCCTTCGCATTTTCCCGGGAAAAGCCGGGCTTAATCAATCATTGGCCCCCACCTTCTATCGCTTCCTGAACTTATCTATTCGGTTTCAATTAATTTTCCAGCTTTCATGCCAGCTGCATTGGCCACAAAATTTTGTTTGGCCAAAAGTTGGTTTTTGATCAGGGGAATCCCTGAACTTTGAACTGGCCGAAAGCCCAGGCAATTGAAACTTTGTCAAGTGTTTTTCGGGGAAAGTTGACCCGGAAAGTGACCCGAAAAGTGTGTTTGAGGAAATTTGATTCGATTAGATGGGGGATTTTTCCCTCTCAATTTTAATGCTTCTATCTAAATATATATTTTTTTGTACAGCTGTACCTTTGTTGAACAATATTTTGCAGAGTAAAGTTTTCCCTTGCCTTTTCTTGTGAGGGACAGAGAGACAGACGGACGGACACACAGGTGCACAAATGGCAAACACAAGGTAGAACAACAGGAGCAGAAGCCTCAGAATTCAGAATTTACATAAAAAAGTTTTGTCATGCCCGAGGAAAGGTGGAAAAAGCCAGCACAGCACATGCATGTTGTTTTTTTTGTGTATACAAGTATTAAAAATGAAAATTCTGCAAACGCTTGAGCATCGTGGTGTCTCTGGGTTCAACGCTACTACTACCGTCTGGGCTCTCCCATTTTCTCCCTTTTCCCATTTTCCATTTTCCCCCCTAGGTGCGCATATATATATGCATGATCATGTCTGGATTAGCTTAATGAAAGCAAAGACTCTGGCGAACAACAGCTGATGGGAAAGCCGGGAAAGCTGGCAAAATGTTAACAGCCAGTGCCAGTGGAAAATGCTGTCACGATTCAGTGCTAAGACGATGGCAGTGTACAGATTTCCTCTGGAGTTTTGCTTGGAATTGTTTGGTGATGACGTGGGAGATATTCTTGATAGTGAAGTTTTGAATAGTGTCCCTGAGTAAAATTTCACTTTGTAAATGCAAAAATATTATATCCTTTTACCTGTTTATTAATTGGTTTTAACTATTTATAGTAATTTTTAAGCAGTTTTTTCATATTTATCTTTACTGTTTGAGCTCATCTAAATTATCTTAATAAAATGCTACTCATTAATGTTTTATATTTCAAATTAAATAAAATTAAAGGCCATATCTTTTCAAATTAAATATAGGTTTTCATAATTTATAATTAATAAATTACTGCCCTTATTTATTGCTCTTTCCCCCCTGGTAAGTGCACTTAAAAGTCGACTTCAACTGTGTGTCCTTTTGCTACATGTGCTTACATGAGTGTAAGCGCATTTTCCGCGCTCATGTGAACGTGTGTGTGGCAACGTGTTGGGGCTCTGACATGCTGACGGCAACATGCAACACGACCACGAAGAGCAGCAGCAGCAGCAGCAGCAATAACAACAACAGCAACACAGTAGCAACACAGACGTGCAACGGCAGCAGCAGCAACTACAAAGGAAAACCCTACCAGCCATGAAAATCCTTCAGAGTCGCGCCGAAACATCCGCGTGACGACGTCATCGTCATCGTCCTTGTCTGATGTTGCTATTGTTGGTGTTGCTGCTGCTGCTGCTGATGTTGCCGCTGGCAGACATTGCTGCAAAGATTTACGAAAAGTTTACAGCCTCAGACATTTGTTGTGGCTTTTATAAATTGTCTGTGCGTGGGTGCCAAGGTGTCTTTGGTGGTCTTTGTTGCAGCAGCAGCAGCAGCAGCAGCAACATCAGTACACGAGACACGTTAAGCGCATTGCCATTTGTGCCACATCACTGGGAAGGGATCCCCCCATGGGAATCCCCGCAGCTGGCAAAGCTGTTCAATTCACCCAAACAAAACAAAGCAAAGAATACATCAAATATATATATATATACTTATAGTATACACGTTGTATAGGTGAAAATAAAACACGGAAACACGAAAAATTGCCCCCCTTTGTGCAACCGAATGGCTTAAGCGAATTCGATTGATTGCTCGATAAAGATGATCGATGATTTGGGGGGCTATTATTCTAAACAATAAAATTATGTGAGTTCTGTATTCAGGTTAATTCTACAATTAATCAGCAGCTAAGTGGAAATTATCAATAATAACTTGTTTATTTATTATGAGATTGAGAAATAGAATAGAAGTAGTTAAGGAGCAATTCATCATTTAAATTGCAAACGAGGTATTTAAACATATATTTCAAAATAATTATATTATTAACAAGCTTCCATATTTCACAAATAAAAAAGTTTGGAGTGATTTATTTTAAATACACGCTAAATCATTAAACTCCAAGCATGAAATTAAATTCATACAAACTTAGCTTTAAGTATCCTGTCAAATATTCTGCCGTTCTCAGCTTAAATAATCCCCACGAATCCTTCAAAGACTGTATCTATGGCGATGGACGTTGTGCATCCAGCAGGCATCAATTTTTCACATTTATCGATTACGGTTATTAATCATTCCCTTTCAGTGCGATTCGATGCACCTTTGCCGACTCACTCGATGGTGAATCCTTCGGCTTAAGCGCTTTCAGCTTGTTAAATGCATCGCTGGCAAATTGCATTCCCCCCCCCTCTGCATTTCCCTGCCATTTCCCATTTTCCACATCCTGACAGGACACAGATGTTGCCTGGTGGTGCGAGTGAGATGGATAGCTTAACTCGCGTTGTAATTAACATTAATTTCGTATAAACTTCGGCACATTGCGTATACGCCATGTGTGCCACGAGAGGATGTGTGTTGCCCTTTCAATTGTCTGTCACTGGCAGCAACATTATCATAGGGAGTACACAATGGAAATAAAAACTGAGAAAAATAATAATAATTATAATAATAATTTCGAATATTTAAAACTATTTAATAAAAAATAAATAAATTAATTTAGTATTTTATAAATAAAAAAATAAAAATCTTACCTTTAGAAAAATATATTAACAGAGAAGTTAAATCAATGAAAATAATTTTGAAATATTTCAGTAATGGTTAACGATGTTAAAAATAACCCAATTAAATATGAAGTGTCTTAATTATTTTTTCTGAGTGCAGAGGTGGTGCTAGATTGTCGCAGCACACAAATTAACTGCGAGCACAATTGTTTTACACATCGTTGTCTGAGTTGTTGTTAAGACAGCAGTCTTTATGAGTCCTGTGTACGGGCTTTATGGACCTTATCCTTAATCCTTTCGGGTTATGAGATTGTAACTACGCAAACTGAAACTTAAAATTGCCTCAATTAACCTTTCAAAATCCATGTCTTGTTTGTATTTCACGCTATCACTAATTCGTCGACTAATAGAATTCTCCTCTCTTTTCGTTTCAGGTGAGTTGTTGTCGCTGATGATGATGATTGCTTAATTTTACCTGCTGGCTGTCAAAATGTGAGAGCTCAATTAAAGCGGAAGAGTTAAGGTAAGGGAACCGTGCTTTAGATGTCAACAAATCCAGAGACACAGCGGCTTTGCCTCGTTTGTTGTTTGCTATTTGCCTTTTGCCATTTGCTATTTGCGGTTGGCTGCACTGCCAACTGACAATTGCAGCTCAAAAGCGACAATACAAGGTAAAGCAACAGACGATGCACCAGGGATATACAGTACATATGTATATATATAGGGGCAAACCAGGAAAATATGGCTCACAAGGTGGTGGAATTTTACCTCTTCAAACTAATAAGTAAAAGCAAAGTAAAAGGGTGAAAGCCATAAACAAATGGCGCATGCACGTGACTCAACTCGCTTCTTTTATTGCTGTCAAGGTGCATGACAAAAATGTAGTAAACTGTTTATTTAATAAATCATAAAAAAAAGCCCACTTTTGTAAATGCTTAAAAAAACGAACTAACATGTTAAATTTTTGTTGAGCTAACAAAGTTTTTGTGAAAAATCAAACATTAACAGTTATTTAAAGCTATAACATAATTAAGATAATTTTAAAACAAATTACTTTTAAATTGCTTCATCTAAAAATTATGGTAATATATATTCTTTGTAAAGAATCTGACCGCGTAAAAAACTTAGATGAGAAAAACTTTTAATTTAATTAATATAAAAACAAAACATTTTAAATGATTTTAAATTATTTCAAATTGTTTTAAATATTCAAGAATACAAATAATGAATTAGCTTCCACAAATATTTTTTCTAAATAAATTGATTAAACTATTTTTTAATTGGACCTTACTGCCATGAACCGCACTGCCTCTGCGGCGGTACATTCTATTGTGGATTTGAGACCAAAGGAGTTGTGGGCGGTGGGCGGCGGGGGGAGAAGGGAGCGTGGCCGCAGGGAGTTCGGAGTCCTAGTCCGACTGTTGCTCTCTCCCTCTCACCTCCCACTCCACCTTTTTTTTATCCCCTCAGTTGCATTTCGTTGTTTCACAGAGGGAACTTGAGTTTTGTTTGTATTTTGCTTTGTCTTGTATGTTGACACATTTTTCTTTCCCATTTTCTGTTTTCCACTATGTGTGTGTGTGTGTGTGTGTGTGCGTGAAACCGGAAACTGGAAATGCAAAAAAATGTTTTCACCAGTTTTGATGGTATATTGTCTCAGTTGCAGACTGAAAATTCTCAAGAATCTTCTCTTGAAACGATAATCCTTTTTCATATTTTGCTGCTATCAAAAGCCTTTAATAATCCTTCATTTAGTTTGGTTCATAAACCAAAAAAAATGTAGTCATGGAAACGGAACTTTTGTATTATGCATTCTTAACAATTTAGTATTAAAAACATTAATTAAATACGATCATATTTTGAACAAACTAAAACTATTTGGTCTAGAAATAAAAATACAAGTTTATTATTTAATGAATACTTGTACTTTGGATTGCCTTTAGTTTATTTTAAATAAGTAAAACGCTTATACAGTTTAAACTTGATGTTCTTTTTTGAATTTGGGTTTAATATAGAAACCTGAAATATTTTATCATGTTCAAAATTGTAGTTTGAGTAGCCTCTGAGTCCTATTTTAAATGACTTTCTTTGGAATATTCATAACTTAAACATTTCGACTCTCACAAAAATTCCAAATAAATTCCTTGAGAACAAAAATTCTTTGAAAACGTAAATTCCGAGATGGAGAGCAAAGCAATGGGCAACGATTCGGGATCGGGATCGGGAAAGGACTTTTCGGCCTACCTAAGCTACGCTAAGTCGGAGTACTCACTGGACACCACCCTATGTGGACTGGGACACAAGAGGCTGCCAAAGAACTGCAACGAGAACAACGAGGATAATGCCACCGACGAGGAGGTGGAGATCTGCATAACGCACTTGAACTTCCGTCCCGATCGGCAGAGACGTATCTATATGGACTGCCCGCTCTCTGTGCCGGCGGGCGGCAGTGTGCAGATGCGTGGCGGGGCGGAGGTCGTTTCCGGTTCCGGCTCCTGCGATTTGGAGGGCACCACCTCGTCCACACCGGAAGTGCGCTACGAGCGTCTGAGGAGCGCGGCTGTGGAGCAGCAAAAGCACTGGAGACTGCAGAAACTGGCCTTTGGTTGTCCCCTGAACCAATGCGGAGTCGCAGTGGATGCTGGTAATCTGCTGTGCCACTGCCTCAACTCTCACCCAGAGATCCCCTGCCTGGAGCTAAAATCCGATGAGACCCGGTTGCTCAAGATCGTGGGAAAGACGCTGCCAGAGATGAGGGGCAGAAGCAACTGCGTGGGCCTGCTTATCCACGGGAGCAGCAGGCAGGTGGCTCTGAACTCGAATCTTCCCAGGATCCATGCGAAGTGGGAGGGCCAATTGCCGGTGCTGGTGATGCTGTGGAAGACGTCGTGGGACTCGCTGCCCGGTGGCCCGCCGGTGACCCAACTCTACATACTGTGGCTACTGTGTCCGCAGGCCCAGCCACCGTTGATGGTGACCGTGAAGACGGGGCATCCCGTGTGGCATCGCCAGGTGGTCAGCACCTGTCCCAGTGCCGAGATACTCGAGCAGTGCGACCTTTTGGGCGACAGTCCGTTCTTCATGCGGTTCACCCATCGCGAGATGAAGGAACTAAGCAAGAATTACGCACTGGACTTTGAGCTGGAGCTCGGTATTCGGGAAGTCGGGGTGATTGGTCCATCTCCTTCAGAAATCCTCCCGAGAAAAGAAGACCACCATGAACTGAAAAGTCTACTGTCACTGGAACTTTTGGCAGCCGTCGAGGAGCTGCGAAATATTGGTACCAGTGGGGCAACTTCCCGGGATGAGTTACCCAATAAGAAACCAGAAGACCTAAACGACCTCAAAAAATTCAACTGAAAAGTATGTGAAATTAACATATTTTTTTTACTCACTTTGATCGCAATATAAGAATGATGAAACACTGAATTTTTGTTATTAATTAACATATCATGTTGAACATTTTTTATTATTTTTTTTTGAGCATTTTACACAAAAGGTTTCCTAACTGAATTATTTATCTATAATTGAACTGAAAACAAAATGCTTTGCAAAAACTCCATGTGATATAATTATAAAACGGAAAAAGGAATCCCTTGAAAGCAAATTGTTTAAAACTCACATTAATTTAGTTCATTGCCCCCTTCTAACATTTGAGGCAAAAGTTTGACCAATCTAATTACTTAGTTTAAATTAACCTCAAAACAAAATAGTTTGGGAACTGCCATAAAATCAGCTCTTTGAATACAAAGTTAAATTCGTTCAAAAGTGCAACATAATTTAGTTTTTGCTTTTTTTGTTTTGTAATTTTTGTAATTTTCTCGCACAGACTGACAGCTTAATTTAATTATTCTCGAACACAAATGTTGTGGCAAACTCACCCACTTAACCCACTGTGTGTAAAGCGTGTGTGTGTGTGTGTTAAGTGTGTGTGGGTGTGTGTGTTTGCTTGGCCAAAAAGCTGTTCTGTTCGTTCGTTCGTTTGAAATTTTTCGCTTACGCCGCAGAGTATGCAACATGTTTGCTCCATCCATGTGAGGATCTGTAGGGGATGGAGGGAAGGGGGGCACTGCTTTGCTGTCCAGGTCGTTGGCAGCCATTAGCACAAATGTCGTCGCCAAGGGGGTGCAAGGGAGCAGGAGTAACTGCATCAACAACTTTTTAACCAACTTGCCAGCCCAGACTAACAAGACCGCAATTGTGGACAGGGGCGGGGGGACTGAGGGAACTAAAAGGGGGTGGCAAACTAACTAACTCGATGCTTTCGCCTGCCACTTGTAATGTACCGTTATTGTTGCAACAACACGGTAAGGGGGTAAAGGGGGAGAGGGAGGTGGCAGCCACTGCTTTGTCCGCGAAATATATATATACATTTTTTTTTCTCCTCTTTTTCGGGTGCAAACAAAATGTAAGTTCAACTTCAGCTGCAGAGATTTTTCGGTCAGCGTTAATGCAGCAGAGTTAACCCCCTAAAACCACCCACTTCCCCTCCACAGGACACTGAGCGCTTTATGGCCACAACGACATTACACTGAGCACAAAATTGGGTAACAAATTCAAGAAGGAATAGGAACGTAAATTAACTGGACAGATTTCATGTTTTTTAAGTTAAGAGAAATAATATCGAAATATAGGAGAGTTTATTTTGATAATAATTTGGAGTTTGTTTTAAAAAACTTATTAAAAAAAGAAGCAACATCGTTGTCTTACAAATATTAAAGAACCCTTTTTTTTAATTATTAACTTCACAATTTAAGTTTAAAATCAAAAATCAACAGATTTTTTTAAGACTAAGACTTAAAATAAAATCAAACTAATATGAGTGAGTTTTTAATATTTTTTAAACAACTATTTGTACAGACAAATTGGTAAATTTTATGTTGTATATGGTATTTGAAAAACCATCATCAGCGATGCATATATTATAATATTTTCATAGTTTTTAAACTGACATTAAGTTCACTCTCCGATTACTTAATAAAATGTTTCGAATAAATATTTAATGTTTCAACTGTGAGAAAATAAGCCTCTCCGTAAATACAGAAAATATGTGTAAGATGTAAATGAAAAAATCAAAACATTGAGCAATTAATTTCTTCCTTATAAAGTTTAAAAAAAATTATTCTCAATGTAAGGTGTTTTCTATTTTTTGCACAGTGGATCCCCGCGGTCAGTTTCATTGCGGCCTGCTCATCTGTGTCCGTGTCTGCCAAGTTTTGGGGCCCCTGAGCCTCTCTTGTCCCGAATCCTCGACTAAATAGTTGGAAACTTTTTGTGTATGTACAATATATACCAGGGAACTGGGAACAGGGAACAGGGATCAGGGAGCCCCCCCATTGGACACTTTAAATTGCACACAAATTGGCAGAAACTGTTGTTGGCAGGGTTCTATTTTTCCATTTTGGCCGTTGCCTTTGACAAGTTTTTGCCTGCGAATGTTGCTTTTTTTTTCGAAACAGCAAAAAACAACGCATTTTAATAAAACTAAGACAATAACGATTTTGTGTCTCCCTTTGTTCGCTCTTTTTCGGTATGTTTGTTCCGATGTTCCCCCCATTTTTTTCTCAATTTTTCTATTTCTATTTTTATTTTGTTGTCTGGTCTCCTTGAAGTGGAGAATTAAGTGCTGTGGTTTGATGTTGTCCATGGCCAGCCACAAAATAAGTGGCAATTGAACATTTGATTGCACAGTCGACGGTCGACAGTCGACTGTCGGAGACGGGAAGTTTACTGGCCAAAGCTTAAAATAATATTCACCACTCCAACTAATTTTAAGGCTTTAATTATTATCTCTGCTTACTTTGTAAACTTACACAAACTTAACAGGCACAACATTCGGTTATAATTGTTAAACAAAATGTAATTTGTATTTGTTCGGCTGCCTTGCTGGCCCTCAACAATTAATCATGCAATTGCATTCAATTTATGTTTATTTGTTTCCATGGTTTTGTACTTTTTCATTTGCACACAGGCCAACTAACCAATTAAATGTTGTAATTTCAATTTGGCATTGACAGAAACAGGCAGCAAATTGCTTTTGGGGATAGTTTTTAGCAACAGCAAAAAAAGGAGAAATGTTCAACAGACACAACGTTGAGTTTTCAATTCAAAAAAATATACATGCTATGAAATATCATAAAAATTACTCATAAAGAAATTATCCTAATGATTTAATACATTATTTTGTGCAATTTATTCTTTAGCTTAAAAGCGTTGTTGCCAAATTAGTGAATAATGGTAGGAAAAAATAATTATAAAGTATAATAATGAAAATAATTTATTTATTATATGTTTTTCTTTTATTTCTTATTATTTTTTATTTTTAAAATTCTTGTTATTAATTGTGGCTAAGTAACAAATTTGCTTGCCTACTTTAAGGCACCTAAATAAATGACTTGAAATCAATTAAATGAAATATTTCACTGCCCTCTTTTGGGCACACAAAATAATGTTTTGAAATTCGTCACATATTGCCATATTAATGCTGGTAACTGGTGGGTAATTTCTGGGTCACTTGCCCAGCCACGTCTCCAGTTCAGTTCTCCGCCATCCGGAGGACAATAAAAGCCAGCAGTCACCCCATGTCCTTCCTTCCCTCCCCTTCCAGCCCCCTCGCCAGGCTGCATGAATTACGAGGTTAATTAGAAGTTTGACACGAGGCATGGGGCACTTACAATATGTACATGGAATAAATATATATGCGCACACAGAGAGCAAGTTGGTCCAGCAGTCTGGGAGGTAGTGGTAGGTCCTGGATACTGGGTACTGGGTACTGGGCACTGGGTTGGAGTCCTGAATCCAGGAACAGGAGCAGCTGTCGTTGCAGTTCCAGGCACGTACGTGGCACACACACACACACATACACACATACACAAACTGCATAAATAATGCAAGAGTGTGAAAAGACACACACACACACAACATTTGCTTTTCAATATCAGCCTAGCAACTACTGGGAAATGGAAAACCCCCCTTTGCCACGCCCATTTGGCCAGCTTGCACTTGTTTATCATTTATTACTGCAGTCGGAAAATCTGTTTCAGCTCCTTCTACATTTCACATTGTTTGTCTTCTGTACACTAAGAGCCCCTCCACTCCCCTAGTTTTTCTAGATTTTCTAGATTTTCACTCGCTTGCTGACATTTTTGCTGGCTGCTGAAAATGTTAAATTGAAAGTGGCAAAGGTATTTCACGATAAAAATAGTAAGTGTCATCGGAGGCAACGAAGTTGTATTTATAAATGTTATTTGTTCTGTGTAATTTGGGTTGAGCTGGTCAGGAATTTAAATTTGGTAAAATGTCCATGACAAATGAATGGAATTCATTTAAAAGTGCCCATTAAACTGTGGAATGTGTCGGTAAATATGTCCCAGCCCCATTTTTTTTTTCTTGCTTTAAGCTCTGCACAGGGTATTGATACCTGATGAAAAAATGTGTAAAGGTAATAAGGGTTTCAATTAATTAAATAGTTGAGTTGATATTCTTAATCGGATATATTTATTCAGAAGCCTGTTACGAAATTAAAAAAAAAATGCATTTTTAAATGTGGTTGTCACAGATATTTAATATAGTTTGCATTTGTTTTGTCCACATATCTTTTATTCGTGTTAATTGCATTTCAGTTCAGTTTCAGTTATGTTTACAATGTTTTTCGTTTCATTTTTATTTAGTCACGTTCTTAAAAAAGCGAAAAAGGCTTTTAAAATAAATATTCAATATTTTAAATTTGCTAATTAAGTAGTTAAACAAAAATATAATATATCACCTGCCTAATTTTACTTCACTTACCATGTGTTTTGTCTCACTAAGTCATTTCTAATCCAATTTAATGCTACTTTAAGGTCACACAAATTTGTGGCGCCGAGCCTAAAAGTTTTTAATGACGTTTGCAAATTTAATAGGAGTCAGTGGGTGTTCTTTAGTTTAATAAACACACCCATACACAAACATACATGTGCATGTAGATGTATGCAGGCGCAGAAATTCAATTTCATAACCAAAAGTGGAGGCACACAGACGCAAAACGCACACAATGAGCTGCAATTGCAGTTGTGCATGTGTGTGGGTGTGGGTGTGGGTGTGGGTGTGCTGGGTGCGAGTGTGTGCGTGTGTGTACACCTCGTTCCTTGTTCGGTTGATAAAGTTCATTTACCTTTTGGCGTTTATCTAAATGCCCTCTCTCTTTCTGGCTGCCTCGCGCCGTCTCCCTCTTGCAGTGGCAAAAGTGTAATTGTCTATCTTATGCTTTACATTTGCACACAGCAACACACGTGCACTGCAAAAAAAAACTATGCGTTAAGGCTTTCAAATTCAACTTTATTAATTAAAAATAGCTTATTATAACTTATGTAAATCATATTTACCCAAATAGTTTCCCTTAAATTCAATATTAAAAGTGTAATTCATGAAATTCTCTATTTTTTGTTGAGTGCACAGAAGCCAGCGAAAAATTAGTTTCTTTATGTGCATTTATCGCTGTTCTCAAGGTGACACATACATTTCTCTCAGTGTGCCTGGTGTCGAGTGTGTGTGTGTGCTTGAGTGTGTGACATTAGTGCACCGTCTTCCTCTTCTTTCGCGCAATTTGAACTTGGTTCTGTGGGAAAGCCGAAGCCAAAGTCAAAACAAAATGAAATGCACCAAATTAAGCTAAACTCGGATGGGTAAAGTTTTAATTTTACATTTTAGTTGGAAACATTTGAAGTTGAAAACGGGAACTTGAAACTTTTGTCGCAAAAACCAGACTTTCCTTTGGCATTGTCTTTTTATTATAAAAAAGTTTTTTACTTTTTTGTGTTTTCATTTAAAATGTTGTACAAAAATTTCCTTTTGTGTGAAGAATTTGTATTTCAGTCTAAAAATATTAAAAACTTAAATAAAAAAAAGTAAGTAGAGAATAAAAAGTTTACAAATTAAAAAATATTATGCACACACTGTTTTTATTAATTACCGCTGAATTAGTGAAGTCGAATTTGCTTTATTAATTTTATTTCATGTAAGGGAAAAGGAAAAAACAAATGGAATGCTTTCATAAATATGTGGAATATCCCTTGCAATTAACCCATTTGGAATTTAATTTCGAGTTTGTTTCGCTTTCGATTCAATTTCCATTTTCAATTTAATGCAATTAGCTGAAGTTCTGTGCAGGAGGCAGGAGCTCAATAAATTGAATTTAATTTGCGACGCAGCTCTTTCCACTTTTATGCGGCTGCCTCAAAGGTATATATTCCATTTGCACAAATATCGGGCATTGTGCGGTCGTTGCAGTTAACATTTATTGCTTTTTATACCTTCGCGCTGTTAAACAAAATGTTTTATTTCCCATTTTCCATTTTGCTAGGGGCGAGGGGGGGAGAACCCCTCTTGGCATTCCATTTCAATTTCACTTGAAAATGCACTTCGAATCGCACACAAACACATCGAATCGCGAGCCACTCGGAAATCCGAGAAATCAGAGGAGCGCGGCCAAACGCAATTACACCAACCCCACTGGGCTGCCATGGGTTAAAGGGAGCTGCTGGGGGGCCGCACGAGGGTTAAGGGGGTCCAGGGGCAGCTGGTCCATATAAAGCATTCGCAAAACTTCATTACTAATTCCATTTCCAGCACAAATTTACCCACATATGCGCAGCAAATGCCATTGCAAGTTGTACGCAATTTACTTTTTAAATCTCATCTGCGGATGGGTGGTATTCCTTTGGAGTTGCGGGGTCCTTGTGGTGGGTTCCTGCAGAGTTCAATTTGGGATAATCAAAGGGAAAATTGCAAACGTGCAGCTGGAAAATTGAAGATGTCGGAACTTAAATATTTTCAAAGCAATATATAAAATCGTATTTAAATGTAAAATCAATTAAAAACGGGTTTTTATATCTTTAAATAAAATTGTATGAATTGAACCAATTGATAGAACGTGAAATTCAATAAAATATCAAACAATAAACTTTGAAAATTAAAATTAAAAAATAAAAGCTAATTTATCAGCTTACTCAACCATTTTAATGTTTGTAAAATAATACACATTAAGTGTTTAACACGTTTATTTATAAGAAAAAAATATTTGTTAAAATATTCAAAATGGCTAGATGCTAACCAACCGTAAGGTTTCTAATTATGTTCCCCAAAAATTACATACAAGATCCATTTCATAACTTTTGTCTCGTTCCCCAGGGATTTTTTCATCCTTAAATTTCTGGTAGAAAATGGAAAACGGCTTGCGAATTTATTCATCAATTTGTATTCCCATTCCGCGTTTCAATCAATTGAGAGACCAACCTCTATTTCTATCTCCTCTATCGCTATCACCCGCCTCCCCCCCCGTTTTCCCCTGTGTTTTTCCCAGTTTTCCATCGCTTTTGCTTTTGCTGCTCACGATTTGGTGCACCCAATCGACCCATAAACCCAGTTATTTACTTAGAAGCGCCTTTTAACAATTTTTTTTTTTTGTTTTTGCCACCGCTGCCGCTTCTTCTTCTTCTTGTTTTGCTAGTGCAACGGTTTAATGGCAACTTGGCGTCGCAGTTGCAGTTGCAGTTGGCTTTTTGCATTAAATCAACGCGCGACCACCGCCAACAATAATCAACAAAACAGAGCGCACAGAGAAAACTTTGGCCGCAATAAAAGCCGGGAGCACCAACACCCCTATAGTACATCCTACACTGCACAAAAAAAATGGTTCTTTTGGAAATAAAATTCGTTTAATATTTGTTAAAACTGTTGAAATTTAATATATATAATTTCATTGATAAATAAATCATTTTTTATGATTTTTAAAATTTTATATTAGGTAAAAAGTTTGTATTCGATTTTGAACAGTTTATAAATGCTTGATAAATACAGCTGTGTTTTATTTTAAAGATTTTTGTGTATATTAATTTTGTGACCATTTTATGAACACAATATATAGTACATAATACGCACATCATATAATTTTTATAACCATCAATGAGCTCTAATTAAGTAATTATACTTTGATAAAACCATATTACTCTACACTCTACTTGTAAATAAATTGCAAGAAATATTTCTTTAACGTGTACACAGCCCACCCAACGGCACTGTGTAGTGCAACCAATTTCAATTGCAATTCGAACTCCAATACGAGAATTCGTTTCAATTTGTTGGTCACCCAACATCCAACATCGCCCCCCTCCCCCTTTTTTTTGGGAAGCAACCGCAATCGAGGGGGATTTTCGGGGGCTCTGAATGATTAAGAGGGGGGGGGGGACATGGAAATGGGGAGTGGGAAGTGGTGGCTACCATTACCATCCTGCCAAGAATTGATTCGCGCCGAGTCGCGCCGCATGCAAATAAGGTCAACGTGCGCTGGCCAAAAGCCGCCAGTCAGTCAAGGAGCGGCTGAGACGAACGAATGCGACTGAGCCAGCGGCCCATTTAGGCCCTACACTTCCCCAAAAAATAAAAGGTTCCAAAGTTTTCACAACTATAATCCAAAATTAAAATTGAATGATGTAAAGTAGTATGTAAATAAAGTAACTTTGATTAAATTCGCACAACTAATCACACATTTTGATCCCCGTAGAACAAAGTGTTCACAATTTACAAGTTTTACAAATCATTAATATTTATTTAAAAAAATAGATAAATTATAATAATAATAATTAATTTAAATGAAGTAAAGTCATTTTTATTAACTTAACTTACGAACAACTTTAAATTCAAGAATATAAAACATAGATGATAAATATGAAAATAATAATATTAAAAACAAATAAATAATTTCCAAGTTCAAACCATTTATTTTACAAATGAAGCTCTCCTTTTTTTCTCGCAGTGCATCCATGCCGGAAAGTATGCAACACTGCGCCAACCGCTTGACTGAATGACGGCTGATGTGGGAGGGGAAAGTGGGTGGTGTTTGGGTGGTTGGGTGGCTGGGCGGCTGGGTGGCTTAGTGTCGGTTGCCTTGTCTGTGGCGCTTGTTTGCCACGTTGCCATTTGGCACATTTCGAATGAGCGAACGAACGAATGAGCGTGGCACAGAACACAGAACAAGATGAAACAGCGGAAGGAGCGGAAAAACAGGGGGGGTGGAAAAACAGGGGGGAGGAGAAGAGGAGGAGAGCAATAGGAAGAGGGACTAGCAGTTTCTCTTTGGTCTTTGCAGTTGTTGTGCAATTGCAAACATTTAGCATGGCGACCTAAAACAGTTGGCACACAAACACGAACACGCTAGAAAGGGAAAGAAATCGAGGGCTTCAAAAAGGCGCAAAAAGAAATTGGAGGGAGGAAAAATGCAAAGAAAATTTCTGGGAGAAAGAGAACAATCTCAGATCGAAATGAGGAATTGATTCAGCATCAATAACCGACAAAACTCATGACTTTTATTCAACTTTTTTAAATGTTGGCGCCCAATGACAAAATATAATATATTTTTTACTAAAATCTTAAAAACACTCTATAATAAATAAAACTAGTTTATGAACAAGCAAATAAACTTCGGCTATTGTACAACACAAAATAAATACAACAATGTTCTTTAAGATCGCAAATCCTATTATTTCACAGAATGATAAAATACTTTGACAGGTCTTGTCGTTTAATTAAAGCTCTGCAGCATTTATAAATTGCATAAACACCTAGAGCCATTCACAAACTGCTGTTAATTGAAGGAATAAATGAACGGGAGCAGGCTTTCCATCTTCTACTCCCCTGTTTTCATTTTCATACATATTTTCCTATTTATTCAGGCTCAGGCTGTGAATAACATTTAACCCACCCACTCTACCGCCTAGATGGAACTCACAAATCAACAAATTTGAGATTTAAATTCAGTTTACCCACCACACAAAACCCCCTTCCCCCCTTTCATCCACAACCTGTTAATGGCTTGCATTTTCATTCATTCAAATCTCATAATGGATAGTGCGAAAGAGATAGTGAGTGAGAGAAAGAGCGCGAGAGAGAGAGAGAGCGACAGGGTGGGAAAATTGCATTCTAATGAAAAGCGTTTAAGACAAAATCGACAACAGAATTGGCCAAAAAAAAAAAATGAATGCAAACAAATCCAGAGCGGCAGGTGGGAAATTTCTGTGGACTTTTGGAGGGTTATATGAATGGTTTTTCGGGGGCTTATGGAGGAGTGTGTGCTCTGTTTTAGTTTCAGCGACTGCGGCCAATCAATAAACTCGTTGCGAATTCCGCTGCCTGCTGTTAGTGTGCATCAATATGCAGTCCCTGTATCCTCTTCATGCATTGCAGCCCCATCTATTCCCTGTGTACCATAGCTTACCTCACAAAAATGGTTCTACCTACTAGATTTTCAGGTATTATTAGTCTTTTAAAATAATGTCCCCGACTAGTCACCTATTTTAGTTCTGTTTTATATCGTCTTCTTTTCCCTTTTCTTTTTATTTGCAATCGATCATAATAAATATCTAAATATTTACTCATCAAACTTATGGTTTCCTTGGAAAACAGTATTCTGTGAAAACAAAACCAAAATAAAGAATTATTTTTATTTAAAAAATTAATTGAATATTGACTGATACTTGCAGAGCTCATGGAATCATTTTGTGTAGGGTGTTTCCATAGTCGATTTCTGTTTTCAGTTCGCATCTACTGCACGTGAAATGGATCAAAATGCGCTCTATTTGGCAACAACAATGGGCACAAGAGGGAAGCTGAGGGGGGGATGGTGTGGAAAAGTGGGAAAGTGGAAAAGTGGAAAAGTGGGGGCTTGTTAAGCCCTGTAAGTGGAACACCAAAAGCACAGGAAACACAGAGGGGCAGAGGGGAGGAACTCTCGCTTCGTTTCAATCAATTAAGCGCCAATAATTAATTCAATTGATTTCATTTCAAGCGGGATCGCACAGCTCACTACCCACTCCCCCTTCTCCTGCGATTTTCCCTGTCCACACAGCCTCATAATGTCGCTGAGGGTGGAAAAATGAGGAAAAGCGGAAAAGTTGGAAAAGTGGAGGCCGCTGAATGTCTAAGGCTATTTGAATCTCGGCCGCCATAAATTCATTTTGAAATTTATTGCTTACAAATTTCTGTCGCACATTTGGTAACTACAAAATATGTAAAAATATATAAGTATATAAATAAACACAAAAACTAACAGGAGACACACTGCGTATGAGTTATAAACTTAAATCCATCTTGCAGGCAAATAAATCCTTTCAAGCACCCTATTGTTTATGTACGAATATTTATATAAATAATTGCAGATTTATTTTTGGGTCATTGCGGCACTTTAGTGGCTTTGACAGCTGCTGTGGAGTTGGAAGTGAAATTTGAGATTAAATTCGCAAGAGAAGAAGGGTTTAAAAGAATTGATTAAAGATAAATAAGAACTACTTATAAATAAACTTCAGTACTGAGATATGTTTGGACTCTAAACTATTAATTTAGGAAAATCCCATGCAAACTCCTCTTCAACATCAATGTACAAAACTGTCAGCATTTAATATGAATACATTTTTTTTGGTTTGCCCTTTCTTTTTGCCCACTTAACCCAGCAACTGAAATCATTTTACCAACAACTTCATAAATTCTTTCCTCTTGTCGTTGCAGGTAAATTCCCACAGTATAAGAAGACGAGACTTTTGTTGAATGTAAGCCAAAAATCCATTTACATAATAAGATACCACAGAATTTCGAGCAAAACAAGAACGAGAGGCAAAAAGACAAATACGGACAGTTAGAATAATGCCACATAAGTCATATGTTTGTAAACGTACTCAATGTGACTCACTCTTTCGACTTTGGCAAGAAAATTAACAAAACATAAATCGTTCCAAGGCACTTTACATGATAGAGAAGAACAGAAGGAAAAAGTAATACTTTCTTTGGCCAATTTGCTCAATTTCAAATGAATACGAATGCAAAATTTGAGGCTTTAAAACTCATCATTCGTAAGCCTAAAGCTTCTCCCTTTCTTTTTTATTGCCAAGAACTTTTGACTTGCAATCAAACTTATCATTTTCAAAGCACTTTGCATGGATATCGGTTAATTACAACACAAAAATTGTTAAAGGTTAAGAGCCTCAACATGTTTTAAAGACTACCCATATTTATTATTTCTTTGATACTCGTATTCTGAATAACATTAAGCCCACAAAGCCTGAATCAAAAGTTTTTCGAAATAACCCAGATCTAGAAAGATATATACCCCACTAGCCTCAACTCTTGCTTGTGTTTTCATCATGCATTTGAACATTCTTCAGGCTCGAAACGAAACTTTGACTCTCAGACGCAGCCATTACTCTTTTACCCCCTTTTTGCCTGCGCCTCCGCCCCCGCCCCTGTCCATAGATCCACTTGAGCCCATCGCCGCTGGGGGGCGCCACTTTAAAAAAGGCAGAAAACGAACGAAGAAAAAATTCACACTATAAAATCATAAATTACGCCATTTAAGTGGGTCAAATGGAGGCATTTGTGCGGAAGACACCCCGCTAAGGGGTTTTTCCAGGGGCGCTCCAAAGGGGGTGGGGCTTTGGGGTGGAACTGAGACTAAAACTGAGAGAATACAACGACTGCGGCGTTTTCCATGTTACTGGGTCACTGCAGGCACACACAAATTGTGGTGAGAGGGGCGAGTGAAAGGGGCGATAAGGGGGGCTCTCGATATAAATGAGCAATGTTAGTAGGCCTGCTGAAAATACCCCCCCAATCCATCCATACCCCGGACGCCACTGGGTTGTTGTTAAGTAAAAGAAGCCGCAATAAAACAAACGAAAAATGGAAAGCGAAACGGGGGGAAATGGGAAATGGAAAATAGGAAATGGAAAACCGAACGCGGACACTGACGACGACGTCATCGTCGCCGATTGTTTGTTGTTGCTGGAGTTGTTGTTGTCGTTTTTGCTGCCGCAGTGGCAATTATTGCAAAACAAGAAGGCTGACCCCCCCTTCGCCGCCCCTTTTACTACTCCTGCTGCATCGACCTTGTCAGCATTTTTCGTCTTCTGCTGCAGTCACGTTGACAATTTTTCCAATTGCAGTTTTCACTGCGAGCAGCAAAAACTTCGCCTTCAGCAGTAATCAGTTAACGGGGAAAGCGGGAAATGGAAAATGGCAGCTGAGGACCAAGAGACCTAATCAATAATGCCTTCAATGTTGGCTCTGCATTTTTATTATTTATTTATGCCCTATAACAAGGTAAACACCTCAAAAAAAAAAAACAAAACAAAGATCATTTTCAACATAACTATTTAAAGTGTTTTATTAATCTCTGCAAGATGTAATCATTTTTGAGTTGTTTAGTCTACCCTACAAAATACATCAACAGAGTATCTAAAAGTATATCTACAAAGGGTATTTAAATCGTCAACTTCTACACTTTTTTTGGGGCTGCCGCAGTTGGAATTTCATTAGCCCAAGTCGAGTCAAGAAAAAAAAAAAGAAATCGGGCCGAAAAGGAAACAGAGGCCTCACTTGATTCGCTTTCATGTTCAGGGGTGTCCCTGGCCCCCAAACCCCCCTGGCCCCTGCCCCCCATGTGACATGTCACGGCTGACTGAAGGGAGTTGCGAGTGCCGAGGGTTATGGCTCATATGTCGCTGGCTTTACATTATTTTCCCAGCGATTTCCCCCTCCGCAGCGCCCTTGACCCCAATTGATGGTAATTTCAGTTCACATTTTGCCATGGTTTTTTTTATTGGATGAGCGAGTGTCCCCCGGTGGAAAAGTGACAGGAGAGCTGAGATATTTGCATGTCACGTGGCTTAGAATAGGGACATTTTTTGGGAGAATGTGCGGAGAAACAAGGTCTATCGATCTGAAGTTGAGACTTGTCCTTACAATTGGCCTCCCAAAGTCTAATTTGCTTGTATTTTTTTGTAAGAGCTTGACTTAATTATATTTTTTTAATTTAATGTTCTTCGTGATGAAAGTGTGTTACTTTTATCAGAATACTTTAAATGTCAGTGTATTTCTAGCCGAATTTATTTTTATTTCAACTTATTTCTAGCATCGTTGTTAAGAATAAGCATTTCAAAGGAGTATGGTTAAATTATTATTTAAAATACGTAATAATAATGTAATAAACTGAAACTTCTCTGTTGGCTCAAAATAAGTTTTTGTTACTTTATTCAAACGTTCCATTAATGTTTATGTTGCTTATATTAAAACCAAAACGATTTACCATTATCAACCAATTTTTTGTGCTTAAAATTAAGTGCATTTATTTGGAGCGTTTAATGTGACTTAAATTTCGCATCGACCTATCTGCCATCTTTGTCTAACTATGCAAATGATATATAGTATGCACAGTGTGTGTGTTTGTGTGTATGTGTGGCCATATACCACTGATATCTGGCTCACTAATCTTAGATACAAACAATATATTCAAAAAGCGACCTAGATCCTTGCCTAACGTTCGAACAACAGCAACAAAACCAACAAGGATGGCGATAATAATAACAATGCTGAGAGTGAGTGAGAGGGAATGAGGGGGCTAGAGGGAGAGGGCATGACATAGTCTATAGAGGCTATAGAGACCCTCCTGAAATATTTCACAAATTACACTCGAAATGAAATGTGGCCCACAATTGTTTGCCTCACTCTCGACTTTTCGACTCGGCATTTTCATTTTTTTTTTTTCGTTGTTTTCCGGAAAATGGGCAAAGAAAATGGGCAAATGTCAGTGCAAAGTGCAAGGGGAATAAGTGGGCGGAGGTGGGCGTGACACAGAAATGAAGTGAAGCCCCCCGAAAATAAGGAACCAAAAATAATATAAGCAGGTCAGACATTAACATTAGTGGGTTTCCAGATAACGAAGGGAGAATGTTAGCCTCCGCTATTAGGAATTGTAATTTACTTTATTTGCAAATTGTAAAGTATTTTAAACGTATAGATTTTTTTATTTAATTGTGAAATACACACGACCTACAATTAAAAATGAAAGACAAACAAATTTAAAAAAGACTAGACATGTTCTTTATTTGTTTTATATTTAAAAGTATTACCTTAATAATTTTGTTTCACTACTGATTTTCATAACGAGATATTACACTTTAACAAGTCATAAAATCTCATAAGAATTTATTGATTAAGTAAGTATTATCACTAATAAATGTATGTTAAAGCTGCAAAACCCTTTCTATTTGTTTGAATACTTTGAGATGCTAGTATTTGGGCTTAAGTACCACATATAATAGTGGTGACCTATATTTTCTTTATTTTTTCTCTGGAGTTCACAAACTTATCTCTGTAAGCATCCCCAAATTACCACCAAAATAAACTCGGAGCCCAGCACTTCATTCCCATAATTCCGCCACTCGAAATGAAACCGCGATGGCTCTGAGTGAGAACATTAAATTAATTTAAGTGGCTCACTTGCTCTCATCCAAACAATTGTCAGTGCATTAATGCCAAGTACACAATGGGGGGGTGATGTGATGGGTAAAGGGATGAGGGATGCGGGATAAGGAAGAAGATGGCAGCGATGGCAGACAGGAAACGGAAACGGAAACGGGCCAAGTCTCGACGAGAATCCATTTCCATGTGTTTGTGCCTTTTCGGGTTTCGGGATTGCCTGCAATTGTGCGGGGAGAAAAGAAAACAGAAGCATAAAATCAAATTACAAACTAATATTACTCACAGTGCGTTTACTTTTCCGTATCGTTAGTTTTCACTGTCAATTGACAAAAGAACAAAAATGAAATTGTGTTTGTTTGTGTGTGGGTTTGGTTTTTTTCGGGGGATACATAGTACAAACGACGGTCCAGGGGCGGTGTGTTTCAAGGGGGGGTTGACAAAAACTGCAGCAGTGGCGGAAATATAAACCAAGACAAAAGAAAGGCCAAAAGGGAAGGGCAAACAAAAATACACAAAGGAAGAAACAAACATGAAACAGCAAGAAAGCCAGTTATGCATGTGTTTGTGGTGTTTTTTTTTTTTGGGGTGGGAGGGGGTTTGGAGAGGGGGGTCTTGAGCGGATGGCCTTAAACAATGCCAGAAATAATGTAACGAAAATTGTGTCGACGTCATCGATACGCAAAAATGACGTGGAAACCCCCCTTGAGCAACCCCAAAATACTGGGGGAAGTTCGATGGGGAAAATGGGGGCTATATGCACAATGGCACAACAATGGTTTGTGGATTTTAAATTTAAGCTTTGAAAATATTCTCGTTTATTTGAAAGCGTTTAGATTTGTTTAATATTTATTTTTATTTTTAATAAAGTGTATCTACCTTATTTTTATTTCAATAACTTTATATAAATGAAGATTCTAACTTATGAGCCATTTTTAATATTTTCAATTGAATAATTTAAGACTTAAGCGGGTTAATTTAATTTTAAAGATGTCTTCAAGCTTCAAACAAACTTTCTATGCATAAATTGATGAAATAAATATATTTTTTTTATTTTTTCTACAGAAAATAAGAAGATAAATTTCGCTTAATTTACAGGGTGCTCGATTGATTGGCCCTCTCCTTTTGCTTTCAACAACATGGCTTGCATGTTGGTTTGTTTGTTGGTTATTCCTTCTCACACACACACTCACTCTCTCTTTATATAGTCCTTTATGTGTGTGTGTGTGTGTGTTTACATTGTGGAATCGGGGCCAGCAGGCATCAAAAAATCACGTATACGTCAGCGCGGCCGGCGGCGTCGTTGGAGCTTATCTGCTTTTCTGTTCTTGTTCTTGTTGTTGTTGCTGCTGCTCCCATAATCGCAGGGGCCATAAAAAACGCATTGTTTATGCGACGTAATTGGACACCATCGAGGAACTGCCCACCACCCACTGGGCATTTGGTCATCATCGGATCTTTGGTACGAGACCATTTTCAATGCCATTAAAAGCGGCCATTGGGCGCGTGTTCACACAAAAGGGCGGTGGTGCCACGCCCACCCCCCAGAGACAGTCCTCCCTCCCCTCCCCGCCCCCCCTCTCACTATTTTTCGACCCCCCTTGAGCTTTGCACGCTTGTCGTGCGCTAATCCTTCGCGTACTTTATGCTGTTCACTTGGCTTGGCAGAGCTCCCAAAAGCCCACAAGAAAAATGAAACATCCCCGAGAGAGTCCGGTGGTTTCTAGCCCCCCGATTTCTGACCTGAGCCAGAACAATAAAGAACAACAGCAGGGGGGCCAAAGCAAAAAATTTGGGATAGGGATATCAGAGATAATGTATCGCGAAATCAGCGGATAACAGTGATTGTCGAGTTTCGTTTAACAGAACCAAAGAACAAAAGAGTCAAACCTAAACACATTTTCATTTTTTCTGTCCTTATTTTTAATATTTGTTATATTCAATTTTATAAATTTGTCATTTAAAGAAATCAAAAAAAATTGTATTTAAAAATAAAAACCTTAAATTTAAATTTACATAATATCTTATTATTTATTATATTTTGATAATTTAACTTTAATCGGGGACATCCTTTTCACTGCGTAGAAAATATACTGATAGATTTATAAGCCCAATTTATTCTAAATTATAGTAAAACCTTACTTTTTAAGCAGTTTGAGATATTTAATTATTAAAAACCAATGATATTTAAGAATACCTGTCCAGTTTTATTTCCCTTACATGATTTTAAATGAGAAGTAAAATGGAAATTCAACATTTGGATTTAATTTGAATAAAAATTTAAGGAACATTTATAGTCAAGTCAATTCCCCATTGAATTCCCAGGTGTTTGAAAACTTTAGTTGCCGCCTTTCAGCACAATTATTTTTCATTCATTTTCTGCCTGGCTTGACACGGCCGAAACGCACTGTACCGACACGTAGGACACTGTGACAGTGGCCAAAAAAAGGATCCATCTACAATTTCGGTTTCAGTTTCGGCTTATGTAAATGGCTTATCGGGTGCGAAAGAGAGGGCCTCTGTGGGCCGGAAAGAGATAGACAACTTGGCAAACAAGTTTTGAAGCGATTTTCGCTTTAGTTTATGTTGGCACATAATTTCTTCTTCCTCTCGCTTTTCCTTCTACTTTTCCATTTTTCTTTTTTTTTTGCATAATTTTTCGTTTTTGGCAAATATTTTGCCAGGCAGCCAAAGTTTCTGGCCACACACACACACACGCACCGAACTCGTCGAAAATTTCAAATTAAAATTCTGCAAAGTTTGCCATGTTCTCCATGTCCATGTGTGTGTGTGTGTGTTTGTGTTTGGGCAAACACTGCGCATAATTTTGCTCAAATCTTTGATAAATATTTTCACATGCTAATTTCACGTGAGCGACCGACCGGCCCAAATACCGAAAAGGCACACGAAACTTTGTTTGTCACCCTCTCTGTTTTCCTTCCTTTTTTTCCCTTTCCAGAGTCCTTGAGTACCCCCACCCACACACCACTCACCACCCACCGCCCACCGCCCACCAAATGGACCAAAGGATTTATTGTTGCATAATCAAATTCCTGGGGATAAAACAAGCCAAGAAAATTGTCAGCGTTCCTCAACTTTTAACGCTCTCTCTCTCTGTCTCTCACTGCAAATTTTCCGTGGTTGTTCGGGGGGCGTTTGGCTAGAGGGGGCGTGGCTATCTGAACTATTCCCAAACTTGGCAAGAAAATAGCTGGGATATTTGGCCTGTGAAAAACTCCTCTACTCCTTTTACTAAATTTGCTTTACTTCTCGGAGTTAAGCGCTAAGTAAATGAAAATGAAACGAAAATGAGAAATAATTGAGAGCGTTTAGTCCCAAGTACAGTGAACTCTTTTCAAGGGGAAAATCATATGTTTGGATTTAATTTTGCTTTTTTTTATATCAAACTTTTATTTTTTTTATGCAGAACTATGTAAAAATATTTATATAATTTACTTATCTATTTAACTGCGGCTTATAATTTTTTTAAATTAACTGTCTTAAATGTTTACTTATTTTTTTTAATTTTTAATACACCTTTTTCACTATGTTCGCCACGCAGCAAAGCCTTTTAAAGTCTGGAAAAAGTCTCATTTCCCGTCGCGCGGCTTTAATTACAGCACACGCACACCTTGGTTTCGGATTTCCGGGGGGGTTGGGTTTTGGGTTTGGCACAAAAATAAGCAGAAAAATAAAATGAGGGCTTCTCCATCGACTAGCTCTAAAAACTGGGCCCCCCTCAGAAAAATTCTTTAAGCCCGGCACCAAATTACACGCAGCACCACCTTTTTTGGCCACCTAAAAATTTCGCTTTCCCCGCTTTTCCCTCACGTAGTTGGAAAAACTTTTCGTTTGCAATTTTTCTTGAGCTGGCAGAGCCATTATTTCTGGCATTTCCAGCTCTCCCTTAAGCCCCCTCAAACCCCCTCAAAAACCCCACCACTGTAAGCATGTGCAACGTGCAGCGTCATCTGAAAAAAAAAAACTCTTTCAGTTCCCTGAGTCGAGGGTAAATTTAAATGCGGCTTCGTCTGCTTTTTTGGTTTTTACACTATTTTTTGGGGAGTAATTCGGGGGGTTAATGTGGAAACTTGTGCACCAGAAAAAAAAACATCTGTCAGGGTTAAAAGTATGTCTGGCAAAGAGGTGATTTTCGGGGGTTAAAGATACTTACAAAAAGAAAAAAAACCCAGGGAAAGCTGACAAATCTAAAGGAATTGCCCCCGAAAAGTTTCGGATTTGTGTCAGCAAATATCTCCCTCTCTCCTTCTCTTTCTCTTTTTATATACCCATCTCTTTCTGAGTTTAATTTTTGCTTTCAAAAACAAGACTGTTCGCAGAACGCATCAATCAACGGACAGAGATTGATGTGTGTCCACAAGCGGGTTAACAAAAATGCCCCCTCTCTGCCACGCCCCTGCCTGCCTGCCGCCCACTTAATTAGCCAGAAAGAGACAGAGAGAGAAAGAGAGAGAGAGAAGGATGAAGGATAAAGGCAAATCAAGTCCATATCCATGGCCAAAAAAAAGAGCAAAATCATTCTCGATTTCCCAGCAATTCTATTACCAATAATTGAAACTTAAGCATGCCATTAGCTTTTGCTTTAGTTGGCTCCCAGGACATATAAACACACACATATATTTGGATGGGGATTGAGGATTGAGGAGGGGCAAGTCGAAGAGTCGAAAAGTCGAAAAGTCAAAGCCCAGACAGACATTAGCATGTATTTTTATCATTTATATGCATGGCAGGCACATGAAAGTCATCTTTATTTTATATACCCAACTTGGAGCAAAGTTATGCAGAGCAACAAGAAAGGCAGCCCACATATTTGCCGCAAAAATACCCTTCGTCGAATATTTTCACTTTTGCGAGGAATTGGAATTCCTTAACTCACTAAACGATTGGGGAATGAATATTTGTGCCTTATTAATTGGGACCTTGACTTCAATGTTTAATTCTCTTTAAGCTCTTCAATTTAGGCTTTAACTTAACCCATCCTATTTTATCCAAAAACTTCCATAGTTAAAATCACTTAATTTGATACATATTCATTTTGACTTTTTCCCCATTGGCTGTTCTCTATTATACTTAACTCTCTGTTAAGTAAGAGTATCCAAACTGCAGTTTATTAGGTGGGAAATGATAAGGGACTGGGTTCGTGGAGAGTCCAGGAGAGTCCTGAAATCCTCAAGTCCTGGACTCCTCTGAGTTACGACCACTGCGACAATAAACCGACGCTCGACGCTCCGTGACGTAATAGATTTTACGCGCCCATAAACATTCATAAAACATTCTTGACCGTAACTCACATAATCGTGTAATCTTGCTTTCCTGCCTGTTCTGTTCTGTGCAGTTCAGTTCAGTTCCACCCACTCGGTTTTGTGTTTCATTAAATAATTCATTTAATTTGATTTCGGTTTTGCGCTCCTCTCGTTATTTTTTTATTCGCGCCAGCGAATCGATTAGGAATTCACATGTGTACATATGCGATATATATACCATATATTTAGTATGTACAAGGGGGTTCGAGGGGGCTGTGGAGTCCAGTGGCTTTTATGTGCCCCTTTTTGAAATTTATTTGGCAGCGCGTCCAATGGAAATTTACTCTGGATGAGTCCAGCATGAATAACACTCTCTTATACCCACCACCACCACAAGGATCCACTGAAACAGTACACTCCAAAAATTGTGGAGGAGTCTATTTAAAAACCAATGAGAACTTTTAGGTAATCTCTTTATTAAAGGCTCTCCAAGTTTATAAAAATAAAATTAAACCTCATAAGTTATTTCATTGCCCACAATAAATTTTGTGAAATGTAAACAGAATTTTTATTTGAAATCTTGATAATTGCTAATGAAAATTAAAATACTTTTAAATCTTTGTTTGAAGTAAGTAAACAGTTTAATAAAACTTGACTACTTTCACTACGTTAAATCTTAAAATTTTGTTTTTAGAATAGTTACTGATCAGTGTAAAATGTATTTCCATAATATGTATAAATATAAATGAATACATTTTTGAGTGAACTCTTATACATATACTATATATATCGATACATCTCCCCACATATCCGTTTGTTTTGCCTCTAAATGGCTATTTGGTTCTTGGCTCGCTTTTGTTGCCTTGAATAACTTAAAACTGATTTAGTTGTTTTGGGATTGGCAATATTTTTATGGACTCTCGATTATTGGAGTGATCTAATTTGGCGCGGAGTCTCTTTTATTTTTTAATAGAGCCAATCTTGATAAAGTCACCTTAAACGAGCATTTTTCCTTTGTTTTTTTTCGCTGAGTTCTGCATGTAGTCTGCCGTCTATCTTGATTAGCAATTGACATTGAATTGATTAGGCCATAACCATTTTTGCAGCACTCTTAACCCCTTGTTTTAACCCCTTTTGGCAGCCCTGTTGGTTTTTCGATGGCACTTCGTTAGCATTTGAAGGTCGTTGCTGGCTTAATTAAAAAAACAGAAGAAAGAAAAAAAATGGCAGTCGATTGTTGTTGAGAGGCCCACACTTTTGTTATGCATATTTTCCGAGATTTTCCGTCGATTTTCCCCGCACATCAGCACCTTTTTTGTGTGTGGGTGTGTGTGTGCTTGAGGTGAGCACTATCCGAACATCAATCAATGGCTGAGACTTGTCTCAAGGTGGAGCTTCTCCACCTTGATCTCGCACTGAACCTCTCGGGGAAAATCGGAAGAAAAAAAAAATGGAATGGAAAAATGGGAAAAGGGGCGGCCAGTCAGCAGAAATTTCCTTTTGATGTCGCTGCAGAAAATGAGATGGGAACGTGTTTATCTAGTCGCAGGCCCGGTCTAATCAGCTGATGATGAGCGATGAGCGATGATGAGGCCCCCGGCATTGTATTGTTGATTTAACCCTTGGGTGCCTCGGAACAGCCTTCGGTGTAGTCAGTATACACACTCATCCTTGCGGGACACTTTGACTAATTAGTGCGCCAGCGGAAAATGATCAATTTGCATTTCACAGACGCCGTCGCCAATTACTATGCCCTAAATAAACTTGGGGCACAAAGCTGAGGAGCAAAAGGCACCAGGGACAACAAACAAAGGGCCCAAAAAAAGGTTTACTACCAAGGATTTTTTTTTTTGTTCTCCTTAACCCAAACAAATCGTAAATGGCCAAAGGTGAGGTCGTCGCACATTTGAAGAAATTGAATTTTCAATTTATAGTTTCACTATCTCTGGCCTCTTTTTTTACCCTCTCTCTCTCTGTCCCTCTTTCTCGGTTAACTGCTCGTGTAAGCTAAAAATTTTATCACTTGACAAAAACATAAATTTCCCGTTACCCCCCCTCCGGTAACCCCCCCTCCGGTGAGCCTTCCGAATTTTATGGCTTTGACGAGGTGAGTCGAGAGTTGAGAGTCGAGAGGGGCAGTGCTACTTCATATTCAAGTCCCGAAAGGCTAATAAAGCATAATTTAATGAAGCATATATGGCAGACGCTGGCCCAGGACTTCCGCTTTGTGTAAACAATAGTTTATAATTCGCACACACACACACACACACACCAACACACACACGCACGGGGCAATAAAAGTGGCCTGGCAAAAGGGTTAAACACGCCGAGACTGAAATGAGCAGGAAAAACAGGCCCAAAGGGCGGACAGGGGGGACGGGAAAGGGGTGAAGGGAAAGCCAGGCATTTTTCCTGATTGCGGGAAATACCCTTTTGCCTTAAAAAGACTTAACAATTTGAGAGGAATTCAGGACAAAAAATAAATTAAAATATTTTTATCGCTTTTAGATTTCATTTGACTTTAAAATAAATTCCTTACAGAAATATACATATGTATCTTTACCTAGCTTTATGTCATTAAATTAATATAACTTAAGAGTAAATTTATTAAAAAAATTGAGAGGAAGTAAAAACAAAGAATAATTTAAAATGTTTTGTGCATCTTTCAAAAATCAGTATCATTCAAAATTATTGGTTTAAATGATGAATTTGACTTTTAAATAAATTCTTTACAGAAATGTAGGTACATACGTATCTTAACCTAGCTTTAGATTTTAAAATAAATATAATTTTAATAACTTAATGCATTAAATTTTAAACATTTAAATTAAAAGGAATAATTATTCCCAAATATTTGATTATGTAGAAGTTTTGTAACCCATTAAAAGGGTAGTGAGTGTGGGAGTGTGGGCCAAATGCCTCCGGTCTGCACTTGGAACCCGGGTTAAAGGTTTAAAGTGTCCGTCTAAAATATGTTCGCCTGTATGTATGTGTGTTACCCTATGTTGGTGTGTGTGTTGGCCCGACTGTCGCTCGCTTGAGCACGCCTACGTGCCTAAACCAAAGATGGGAAGGGGCAAGGACCACGACCAGGACCACGACCAGGACCAAAACCAGGACGAGGATCGGGAGGACCAGAAGGGAATAGGGCCTGTGAATAGGCCGCAAAAGGTCGTGATAAGGCCAGCAGCCAGGTGGCCAGGTGGCCAGGTGAATGAAATGGGGGCCCCCAAGATGAGTGCCACAATTGAAAAGCCTCCTCCAAGAGGAGGGGACTGAAAAACGCTGAAGAAAAGTGGAAAGTGGGAAAAAGAGGCAGCACTGCTGACCACTTTGCATTAAGTATGATTGCACTTGGTCGAGATCTGGCAATTATAGATATGCAATGTGAATGTGTCTGGCCTGCTAATTACTATGATGGGGATTATACTGCTTAGGAGAAGGAAAACTACTTTTAACGAAAGTTTTTTATAAAATTTATCGTTGACATTAATATTACTTAATGCGAACTTAAGCCTTTACAAACTTAATATTTGTTTTTTTGTGGTAGGAAAATTTCACTGTAATTTGCTTAATGCACATACTTAATTATTTTGTATGCTTTGAATTAATTTGCTTAAAAATATTTATTAAAAAACAGTTGAATATATTCAGCCAAGAACTTACCCTTTTGAGTATAGTAAATACAAATATAAAATAAAAACCATCTAAAAGTCACCTTTAAGTCAGCATAAAATTTTTGTTATTCATTTCACTGTCATCATGATCTCGCTGCCCCCTGAACTTTCACCTGATGGACATCCGAGCTAACCGAATCTGTCCGCTGTCACCTGCTCCACCTGTCCGCTGACCTCTCGACAAACAAGCAAACAAACTAACAAAAAAAACAGGAAAAACAAAGCCCAACTAAATAAAATGAATAGTTTAAAAAAACTAAAAAAAAAACGCTTTATAGTAAATCCAACCAAAAAGTAAAAAAATAATGTTTAAAATGTTTAACGATAAAATTGATAGATTCCCTGTCGGAACAACGGGCCGGCAGAGTTGATGGTGTTGCGTTGGGATGCAATCAATCTGCGTGCTGGAATATAATTCGCACTATATTGATGCACTAAATCTCCATGATGGAATACAACTCCTACCATATAGATACACTAAATTTACATGCAGGATTATAATTTGTACTATGTCAATGCACTAAATCTGCATTTGAGAGTACCTACACTTAGCAAGAAATTATCTTCATTTGGCATCCCAACGCTTTAAACACCATCAACTCTGCCGGCCCGTTGTTCCGACAGGGAATCTATCAATTTTATCGTTAAACATTTTAAACATTATTTTTTTACTTTTTGGTTGGATTTACTATAAAGCGTTTTTTTTTAGTTTTTTAAACTATTCATTTTATTTTATACTTTTTTAGTTTTAATTAGGTAGGTAGGTACTGATAATTATCGGTAAAAAATCAAGTTGGCAGGCCTGCATGCAAACCAAAAAGTGTTAAACAGCCAGCCAACAGAAACTTCTAGAAAAACTTTCAAGAAGGATCTACAAAATACTATGCGAACGCACAAAGGGACATGTTCTAGAATTTTATTAAGCGTTCTAAAAATTTCTAGAGTGTTCTACAGTTTTCTATATATCGTATGCTTAGTGGTGTTACGCAGCCAGATAGCCAGATAGCCACAAGTGAAACTAATATAAAGCGTTTAAAAATACAATTTGTTCTTTTTCTAAATCTTTAAACTTTAGTTATATTTCAAATAGTTTATTTTAAAAATGTGGTGTCGTGTTATCAATAGCGGACATTGCTGGAACTACACGCGTTGCTGTCGCCATCTATCTTTGGCTGCGAAAGCTTTCAAGAGCTTAGTGGTGTTACGCAGCCAGATAGCCAGCCACAAGTGAAACTAATATAAAGCGTTTAAAAAAATACAATTTGTTCTTTTTCTAAATCTTTAAACTTTAGTTATATTTAAAATAGTTTATTTTAAAAATGTGGTGTCGTGTTATCAATAGCGGACATTGCTGAAACTACACACGTTGCTGTCGCCATCTATCTTTGGCTGCGAAAGCTTTCAAGAGCTTAGTGGAGTTACGCAGCCAGCCAGCCAGATAGCCAGCCAGATAGCCAGCCAGATAGCCAGCCAGATAGCCAGCCAGCCACAAGTGAAACTAATATAAAGCGTTTAAAAAAGGTAAAAATCCATTCAGCCTCCAGTCGTTTTTTTCTTGCGGCATTTAATTTGGCCACACACATGGGAGGTGGGGAAGGGGGTTTATCAGGGGTCTGAGAGGGTCGATCAAACGTGGTCATAAAAAGCAGAAGGGGAAAAAAGGACAACAAAAAATATAAAAAAATGTGAACCCCAAAAGAAGCGCAAACGCACACATACAAGCCGCAAAACGAGCAACGACACAATATGCTAAGGCTTTCCCTTTTCTGCTTTTCCGATTTCCCCCTGTTTTCCCTAAATTTTCCTGTCCAGTCTGTTCTTTACATTTTAAATTTTATTATTTTTATCGCTGCGCACATTTTTTGATGCCCTTTCACAGGGTAAACCACTTTTCTAATTATTACTTTTAAATATTTTATTTTCCTCAACAGGAGTTCGGAGAAAAATTGTGTTCCTTTTAATTTTTGTTATTTAATCCAAAGAATTATTTGATTATTATTTGTAATAAAAATAATTTTTCCTTTGTATTAAGTATACGACATGTTGACTCAGCAACATGATTTGAAATGACTCGAAAATGTTGCATTAACTTTATTTTAGTTTATTATTCTTACAAGGTATTTCTGTGTTGAACAAAACCTGGTTTTATTTTGATTAATAAATATTGAAGAATTACTTAAATTATTTAAGACTTGATTAAACTAAATTTGCCTCAGTTAAATATAGAGTATTTCTGGTTTTTGAACCTGAAATCATACTGTTGCTGACTTTCTGTCCTATTTCCTTGCATTATGAAAGCATAACCCTTTTGCTCGACTGCGTGAAAACAGCAAAATATGCTTTTTTCCAGCCTTCCAACACCTTTGCGGAACTCAGCCACCCCTTTTACACAGGTTTATTGCCGCCTTTTGTCTTTGGGTCCTTCGGTTATGTCCTTTTGCGTTCCTCCTTCTGTGTCCGTTCTGTGTTTTGTGTTTTCTTTTTCGTCGGACGGACACCTTTTCGACTTTCTGGCCACATTGTGTTGATTTTTGCAGGCAGCGAGATGGGCCGATAGGCCGAGTCCTTTCTTCGCAGGACCTTCTGTTTGAGTTTGAGTTTCTTGCGTGGTGTTGACAGGTAACTCAGATTACCCGAGAAAGTTAAACAACTCGAATAAATTCATGCATGAGTGTGCGCGACACCGGAGAAAGGGTGTAATATTTACTTAATTGTTTTTTTTTCTTGTCGGTGAGGAGTGGGCGACATTGATCAACCATTTTGGTTGTCTACTTTTTTGGCGCTTGGCAAGCAAATTGAAAGCATTTTTATCAAGCTACCAGTTGGTTGTTGGTTTTATTAATATTAATCAAACAGACGCAAATTGCACACTAACATTTTAAGTATTTCAAAGTACATTTGGTCCACAACATAGAACATTAAAATGAACTAGTTTTAAAATATAACTTTAAATTTAAATTGGGCCGATAACTATTTTAAAATTGTGTGAAATGTAGTATTTAATGAATTCTTTTTTATGATTAAAATAATCCACATTAATTTAATAGAAACTTAAAAACAAAGAAAGCAGTCTAAGTAAATATAGAACATAAGTAAGAAATAAAGCTTAATCTAAACAACCTAACGTGTGGCCAGTTTCTCAGGCTCTGACTCCACATTGATTCAATAAAAAATCGCATATGCTAAAAGGGGTTCCGAGAGTGCAGCCAGTAAGAACAGTCGATATCCCTCGGATTCAATCTGTTTTGCTTTGCATATCGAATCAAGAAGGGATTTAAGCCGATATGCAACGGATGATGACCAGTCTGCGCCCCTCTTGCCCTCTCTTTCTGTATGTCATCCGCCTGTATCATCCCGTCCTTTTCCATTTTCCATTTGCCATTTTCCATTTGCGGTGCCTGCAGCTTTTTATGGATAATCGATGCTTAAAGTCGAGACGCACTCAAAGGAAAGCGGGAAAAGGTGGGAAAGTGGTGGGAAAAGGACGAAAGGCGAACAAAAACCTAACGACAGCTTAATCCTTTTAAAACTGAGACCACATAAAAGCTGGAGAAACGACAACAACAACAACAACAACTACAGCAGCAACAGCAAACAGAGAAATAAACCGCAAAGCGCCAACAAAAAAAAGTAAGGAAAAGCTGGGAAAAGCGAAGAAATCGACGACGATGGATGATGGGTGATGAGAACAATAAGGTGCTTGAGCGGACCACCCGCTTTTCCCACCCCCCTCACACATCCGAAGGCAAAGAGTTGAAGCGACAGCGTGACACAATAAAGACAACCCACGACAAAGGCAGGGTGTAATAACTATAAAAATAAACCGATGCCAAAAAAAAGGAGGAAAAAAGCGAAACTGAAACCAAGACGGGGAAAAGCCAAACACAGACTGCAGAAAAGTAAGCCGAGAAAGGGGATTAGGTGGGAAACTTCCCTAGGCCAGCAATAATACCTAGCTCCCCCTGGTGAAGGCCCATTTTGTTTTCGAAAAGAGCCACACAAATTTTGGAAAACAAATTTCCTCTTTTCGCGTATTTACAATTTGTCTTTGCCCTCCCCCCAAAAAAATATATAACAATAACGAGCTTTAAGGTTGAGTAGGATTTAGGTGAACATGAAGTGTCTATAAACAAATAATACTTTAATGTAAAAGGGGACAAATAATAACGCTTAAGCATTAGACTTATTTTATATTTATATTTTTATATATAAAAAACTTTACTTAATTTGTAAATTCTTCAGAAAAATTTAAATGGCTTTTAATGCAGACTCCTTACGTTATGATTTTGTATTAAATAAAAATCAACAACTCAAAATTGTAAAAAAAATAAAACCTTTGTGCTTTAAGATTTTAATAAAATCTATTCGCAGAGCCAAACAAGAAAAACAGTTTTGTATTTTTTGGCAGCCTTCTGTATATTTTCTTTTAATAAATTTGCAGTGAAAATTGCATAACCTACTTCATCGCCTTGGCTTTATTTATTTTCCTTTGTCTCAAATTATGTTTCCAAGTCTTTGGGAAAGAACTAAGCTGCCAACTTCTGTGTTTCTGTGTTACTTATTTGTTTTTGCTGGCAAACCATTAAATATTGAGCAACACTTGAAGTGCAGGTCCTGCCCCCTGGATGCCTGGTTGCCTGGATTTTTTGCCATAAAGCGTAGCAAATTTGTTGCTCTTTAGATGCTCATAATCGGTTTTGCCCAGGATACAGCTAACACACACACACACACATACACGAACGCTTTATTGCCTTAAAGCTGTTTTGCCCAAGGATTTCACCTAAATTGATTATTAGACGGCAAAGAGGAAAAAGTGATGGCGAAACTTTGTAAATTTCAACACGTACACAAATCCCATAACAAAGCCTTTTAATGGCAGCCGGGAAGAACTAACAAACCACATTAGCAGAGGGATTGGATTGGGTTTGGGATTGGGTTTTCGGGTTCTGTGTTCTGGTTCTGTTTTGGGCAACTTTAACTAAAGTTGCCACGCATATTTGCTGAGATTTCCACACACACAACGCACAACACACAACAGGAAGACATAACACACATCCTGCAAGCGCACAAATCCAATAATAAATCCAGGACACTTAACGCCTTGGCCGCAGCCACCATGACCCACAAACTAGCTGAGGGATTGCCCAAAGTCCTGGGGAAGTCCTGGAGTCCTGCGGAGTGGGCAAATTGGAGTTCGCCAAAGTTCCCCCCCAAAAACCAAACGGGGGATGCAAATCGCCGAGAACCCAACGAAGCGTCGAGGAGGCAAAGGGGAGTGGCTGTTGGTATCCAGCAGGGATAAGGATAAGTATGAGGATGAGGATAGTGCCACAAATCCAGAGCACCCATTTTCGGGGGATTTCTTTTCCATGCCAGCACACTTTCCCTGGCTTATTTCGGTTCAATTGACTGGGAAATAAGCCCGGAATAAAGTTGTTAACAACACTTCAATCGACGGAGTTTACATAAATTGCAGCTAAAAACAATATTAAAAAAGTCCAGTGGTAAAATCATAACACTATGCTTCACTGAATTTGTTTTTATGAATATCAGTGCAATTATTTATTGTAATTATTATAATTTTAATAGAATACATATTTAGCTAGAAAAAGGATTTATTTTTATTTAAAGTTAATGTGATGTCAGTTTTTTTTGTATAAAACTTATTTGATTTGTTTATTTTTTATAAGCCATAACTTAACGAAAAAACTATTTGATTTGTTAACTAATTATTGGCTTACGTTATTAAGTTATTAATAAGTCATTAATTTGCTTACATACAAATGTATTTGAATACCGTTATGAGTGACTTAAATGTATTAATTGATCATTTTAATTAATATATTTTATAGAGCATCTTCTAGTCCATTTTATCCTAGTTTTTTCTCGTTTGTTGTCTCTGAATTTGCGGTAATTTAATTGAGCTTGCGGTCACAGCGCCGAGGAATCATGGCAAATTACTTGATTCTGATTTGATTTGTCTGGATAACAAGTCGTCCGATTTTTCCAGAATATTTCCACCCCCTTTTTGGTCGGCGCCAGAAGATGATTTTCCTTTTGTTTCAAGTGGCCAGAACCACAAACACTTTTGGCCAGAAGAGCGAATCCTTTTTTGCCATGCCAATGGATGGCTAAATGATTGGACCAGAATGGCAGTAGGCGGCAGGCGGTAGGCTCGTCTCGTCTGGTTGCCCAAAACTAATTTGAATTTTATTGATTCGATTCGCGGGGCTCTGGTCCTCCTTTGCTCCTCCAACTTTTCGCCTTTTCCTAATCCCCGGGAAAAAAAAGGAAAAGGATTGTGTGTTGTCCCTCCTGGTCTCGAATCGAATGCTTTTGATCCGCAATTTCGGGCCTCGTTTTCTCTCCATTTTGTAATATGCCAAATTGTCTTTTAATGTGATAAACGCATATGCTCATTGAAATCGCATTATCGACGAATCACTTGGGTGTCCCTTGTGGGAATTTGCATGCATTTATATCCCTAAGTAGCTTAAGTCGATGTGACAAATTTTTGCGGTATGTTGACAAAGCCCTGTCGCTCTTTGGGTTTGGGTTTTTGGGTTTTTGGGTTTTGGGTTTTGGGTTAGGTTTTCGGGGCTAGTTGTGTGGCCAAGGATTTAGGCTAGTTTCCGAGGGATTATCGGGGCTGTGATTTGGGATCTGATGAGAGTGTTGAGAGAGAACCCTGAGTAAACTTTTCTGGGAACCGAAACCCCTTGACATACACAAATATATACACCCAGTTTTGCGGCTATAATCTCACGAATAATTACACACGAGAGAATGAAATTTGATTAATTCAATATTTGCGCTTTATCTCGCTTTTCCCCCCTCAAACGTGCCGGAGCCAAAGTTTCTCGCTGCTGTGTGTGAATTTCCATGTTTGTTTAGCTAATAAATTCCGGGAGCAAAAGTAATCAAATAATTGCAGAATATACAGAAACAGAAACACCCATACCCAACATATACACATGTTTCTCGGCTTGTTTTATTGCCATTTTATTTCATAAAATTTACGAGCCACAAAAAGTTTGCCACTACCACAGAATACAAAAAAAAAACAGCCCAAAACACACAAAGGAAGTACCAGAAGATATAGTGGAAGTGGAAGCAGTTTGCCAAGAATAATAAAGTTGAACAAAGAAGTACGAGTCTATCAGTCAAAAGTGGCGGAAATCGTGCTTTTTTTCTGCTGGTAACCTAATATTGATGACGCTGCTTAGGAACTTAGGAACACCGCATCTCTCAGTGCTTAAAAACTCCAATAATCCTGACAAATCGCAGCTAGTTTTTGGGGTAACCAAGTGACATTCACGTTATGACGCGCACTTTATACTGCAGACAACTTGCAACATTGTTGGATCACTTAATGGACGCATTTTATAGGTAAACTTTTTTAAGGGAAATGTGTGATTATGGACCATTTTGTACAATGAAGTAATTAAAAGTGTGACATTATAATGACTCACAAATTAACATCACATAAAATACAAGTTCATTGCTTTTTAAAAAACGTTTCAACACATTTCATTTGTATGCTGTTTGAATTTAAAAGCTGTCATTTTATTTTATTTATTTGATATATTTTAATAAATAATTTTTATATGTTTTCTAGTAAAATAAATGTACAATATATCATGAATTAAAGGAACCTATTTTCTATTTATACACTTCAGTTGATTTTTATTCGCTCACTCAAAAATACACATGTGTGTGTAACGTGGCAAAAGGATTCGAGTTATTTCCTTTAGAACCCCTTCCCAATCCCGTTGTCGTTTTGTGATGTCTGAAATTTCATTTCGTACGACTTGTGCATATCGAATTCCTTTTTTTTTAGGGTTACGTTTAGGGCTGGCCCCCGCTCAAAAATGTACCAAGAAATGGGGCCACCCACATTGTCACTTTTGTGCGCCCTCTACGTGCGGCTGATTGATGGATTCGCTTGTTTGCCCGTCAAGCCGCAACAAGAATGTACTGGGAAAAGCTGGAAAAGGGGCTGGGGGAAATGGGAAAGCGGTCTGGGGAACGGATTTCAAAATAAGCAATAGTCAGCAGTAATCGTGATATATCATATCGCAAACCGTAGGGGAACAGCAGCCGCATGATATGGGTCTTTTTCTGCCACGATTTCATTTTTCCCAACAGCCTAACTTTGCTGTGTTTTCGCTCCTGTTTCTTTTTTTTTCTGACAGCTGCCGCGGGGCATTTGCGGAATAAATTTTAAAGCCCAGCGAATGTAAATTCCTTCTCGAGCGGAGACATAAATCATAGCAATTCATTGCCCTCGAGCACGCACTCTTTTTGGCCAATTGACGCCAAGACAAAGCGCTTCCGGATGGGGTTAAATTGGCCAAGGCCACGGGGGATTGACAGACAGATATCGGGAATCGCGACAAGATGGTCCTTAAATAACGCTTTAAACATTAAATGACACTTTGAGTTTTTGTCTTTAGAAAAATAATTTAAACATGCATTGAAGTCTAATTGCTACAATCGAGGTAATTGTTAGTATTGACAATTGTATAATTTAACACAACTTTTAAAGTGTTTCAACACAGAACAATTTCTCCCTGAGGAGAAAAGAAACACCTGGCTAAATTTTGTTGAATTAAATTCCCAATAATTCCTTTGTTTATTCAAATTAACTAAATTAATTATTTACATAAATATAAATATCGCTGAGGGCTATATATTTGTAGTTAAATTATTTATTTCAATAATTTCATTGATTATATATTAAACAAAAGATCAAAATAAGCGTGAAAACACAAATTGAACATAATTATTTACAAAGAAACAGACAAAAAGCAAATTGATATCAAAATTAAATGTAATAGCTACTAGCTAAAGCAAAATTAAATTTTTATATATTTTTAAACTATTTGCAAATTTAAGTGGCCCCAGCAATGGTAAAAGTTTTAAGAAGACATGAGAAACTTTTCTTTTTCCACGCAATCTTTAATAATTTGCACCCGGACACATTCCGAGATGATCTAATAAACTTGCCTGAATGTCTGCAAAATCCCATTTGGAGGGGCTCAGAGTTCAGAATGGAGCTACTAGCCCCCCTCCCCCTTTTTGCCCCCGCCCCCGCCCATGTTTCGCATTTCCATTTCTGTGCGTGTTGCTTGAATCTCATTACAATTGCAAAGGAAAGCGGGAAAATGGAGGGGAAAGTCAGTTTTCTCCTTGAATCCAAGAATACGCATTTCATTTGCAAGAAGCCAGCGCCACTAGCTTTCCCATTTCCCTTCCTGTTCTGCTGTTCTGTTCTGTTCTGCTCACCCGTCCAACTAGCCGGGGAAAACTCAGAAAAGCCATCTAAAAGTTAATTACAATTGCCTCAGCCAGCGCTGCTGCAACTTTAACTGCCGCAACGAGTTCGCATTAAGCAAAAACGAGGCAAGCTAACAAAAAAAAAATAAGAAGCACGTGAAATGCGCTAAAAATAGTACTTAGCAAAGTGCTGAATACCCTGGAAAGTAATGTAAGCAAATTAATTTATTCTTGAAACAGAAAAAAGCTACAAAATATATCTCTTAACTAGATATGATTAAAATCTTCGTTTAAAAAAAGCCATACAAAAAAACTTAAAAAGATGTATCTCTTTATCTAATACTAGTGAACAATAATTTTAACTTCTTATTTGTTTGGAAAAAGATAAGTACAGAGCATTAAAAACATTTACAAAATAACACATTTTATTTTATAACCAAAATTTAATTTTTTGCATTTGGAAAACTCGTATTAAAAATAAATGAATGAAAAACTTATAAAATTAAAATTTCTATACAATATTTGAGTGATTGCTTTTTTTTTATTCAGTTATATTACACAGCTGGAAACCTTTTTTTTTGTAAAACAACGTTGTGGGTCTACTAGAAAAGGACACTTTTGGTACAAAAGAAGAATCCTTCCGGATTCGTAGCACCTATAAACCCATACCTCCCTCAACACAGGGTGTACAGGGTATTCCGAAAAAAAACCCAACCCGCAATGAAGTTCGAGCCGTAAGCAGTGCCAGTGGCTGGAGCAGTAATATCAGAAGTAACTGGCAGTGCCAGTATCTAACTGCTGCAGTTCAGTTTTTGCTGTGGGTGGGAGGGAGGGGGGCGTATAAATATTAAAAAGAAAATCTGCTACATGGCTACGTGCGACGCATTTCAACGCAGCCAACGCGACCTAAGTGAACTCTCCCACATCCACCCACGCCCACTTTTCCACCCATTTTCCCACACACACACACACACACACACGCGCAGAGGGAAATGGATACAAAGGAGGTCGTATTCAGAGGAAAAGAAAGAAAAAATGAAGAGAAATTTACTTTGACATATTTTTGTGCTTAGCAAAGCAAATACTTTCATTATTTTTGCTGTTGGGCACAAAATTTCCCTTTCGTCCACTTTTTTGCCCTGCAGGAAAATTGGGGGGGAGCTGCATTTGAGTGGCTGCGGTCCACGCCCACAGCTTGAGTGGAAAATGACGGAAAAGCGTAAATGCGAGGGGAAAAGCCCATCCAATGACCCAAACGTGGACAGCATCTGTAGTAATTTGGCAACATTTTTCGCCTCTTCATCGCAGCTGATTTGCAGATAGGTCACGAAAAAGTTACCAAAAAAACAAACAACAAAAAAAAAGCGAGTGCGATTAGAAATTTTCATATTTTTCGATTATTTGGGGCATCGTTAGACGAGAGGGAGATTTGTGGTATTATCAATCTATGACAAGGACTGAAGTGGAATATTTTTCAGGGAACAAAAAAACAGTTTAAGAAAAGAACTGTTAAGGCTTAACAACTTTTTAAACACAAAACTTGATTTTCTATAATTAAATACTCTGCATTAAAACTATGGTTTTTTATTTGTTTATGTATATCTAAAGACATTCAATATAAAAACAAATTTAATTTTTTATCGAATTTTAATCACTTAAAAGAGCTAAAAAAAAGACAAATTAAAGCAAATAAAAAGGTATTTCCTAATTTTTAATAAAAATTACAAAAAATATGACAAATTAAAGCAAAAAAAGGTTTTTCACGGTGGGAAATTTGCGTTTGGACATAAATTGCACTCACATATTTAACAAAAAAGTGGAATAAGTTTTAGTAGACAGATATTTTAAAATATAAATATATAATTAAAACAAAATATTAAAATTCATCCCCTTTCCCCCTTTTATTTCATTCGCAGATCGTCGAGTGTCTATGAGGACAGCTGAAAGTATTTTGTTTTTTTTTTTTTGGGCAGTGGCTCCAACTGCCCCACGCCCACACACGCCCACAGGAGCAAGTGAGACGGCAGACAGAGCGACAGAGACAGAGACAGCGACAGCGACAGATGTGTGAGTGTCGGTGAGTGAGCGGATTCCAGGGGGGTGGAGAAGGTCGTCGAGAAGGAGAAGGAGCAGAACGAAGACCATGGATTGGACTCGGTGGCAAATGGCCAGAGAAAGAGCTGGCAACCCTGGACAAGTCAGGAACAACCCTGGGCACAAGGATTGCGATCGCGAGACCCGATTGGAGTGCTTGCCCATTTGATTCGTTGCGGCTTCACACGTAGGTTCTATCAGTCAGTCAGTCAGTCAGTCAATCAGTCAGTCAGTCAGTCAGTCAGTCAGTCACCCACTCAATAAATCAATCGTGCCACAGCGCTCGGTTGTCGTTGTCCCCCACATCATCAGATAAAAACAGAAGTACAATAGCAAGCGATCAAGCCATGCACATTACTGTAAATACCAACTCAAAACTAGTTTCATAACAGTCGAAAACCAAAACAAAAAACCAAAACAAAGAAAAAACAAAAAAACCCAAAATAAAAGTGCAGTGTTCAGTGTTCAACGACAGAGGAAAAACAGACGGCAAAGGAAAATCGAGCGGGGGAAGTCTCCAGGGTGAGAGGGCGGCCGAGGGCTGCCCCGCAACAACCAACAATCAAATATCCAAAAAAAAACCAAAAAAAACCATCTACAAAATCAACAAGAAAAATCAACAACAACAAGATATCCACAACAACAACAGCATAACGCCCCCAACACTGCCAATGCCATTGCCATTATCAAGAACAACGTTCGTTCATCATCGTTCGTTTAGATTTGACACAAGTGAGTCTAGCTTAAATCATTGTCATTCTATATATCTTTATGATTAACAACAAATCCCTGCAGATTTTAAAACGAATTTAAAAATATTCAAAGTCTGCGGGATTTCCATTTATATAAATTTATGTATATACTGCATTTTCTGAACATTTTTAGACCTAAGTATGTGAAACGTTAATATAAGAACTAGTTTTCATTCATCTGAGAAAAAGACTCTCGCATAATTTCAAGCTCATTCTTTGGCGGCTTAAAGTGGGAAAATAATTAATTTCTTCCTTACTTTTAGTTGTCTAAAATAATGGTTTTAATTATGTGGGGTTGTAAGGCTCTTCTCCATTTGTTAAGTCTTTTGCAAACTGCATTTTCCAAACACTGATATCTATAAGTAGGTATTTTGTATATATACTACATTACCCAAGACCTAGCACTCCATACATCTAAGATACAATTTTCCTGGAATTTTAGTCAGGAAAATATTATACTAAAAGCAAGGAAACATTAACAAACATAGTTTCTGGATTTAACACCATTCCATAAGTTTTTTTCATGAGTAATTAAATTACAAAAAATCAGAGCATATGTTTGTTAACAAACGTTTAAAATAGCTAATTTCCAAGTCTTCCCACTAATTTTTTAAATTTTTAAATTAAAAGAAAAACCTATAGCACTTAATTCTTAATTAATATCTGAAAAGAAAATCATATCGAATAATGATATTAGAGAGGATAGCAATAAATCCACTTACTAAATATTTTATCAAAAAATAAATAATAAAAATATATTGAAATGGCTGTAAGGGAAATAAATCATTGAAACATTTAAAGAAAGAACTCACCAGCAAGTGCGTAATTTCAGTATATCCGTGAGTTAATCATTAGCGCGTCGGGCTGATTAGTGAATAGCCCTTAGTGATTAGCGACTAGTGTCAAGTGCCATCAATCAGAGTTGCTTTCGATGAATCACTTAGCCGACAGCTGCCGCGAATGCTCCATGCACCACGCACCACACGATTGGGTGACGCGTTGGAGGGCGAGTTGCAGTCGCCATCCATCAATTAGTTGTGCACCACTTGCGCCTCGCCTCGCTTCGCCTCGCCACCCACAAAAACCACCCACAAACAACCCACAACAGCCCAGTAACGAGTAGCGAACCTCCCAAAAACCCACTTTGCATATTCGTTTAGTCGGGGCAACCCCGCCGGGGAAGTCCCGCGTGTCCACTCCCAATTGCAATGGCAATCTGCAATCTGACAAATCAAATCTTGTATGCAAAGCAGCCAAAGCAAAGCGGTAACTAGCGACACGAGCAACAAAGCGACAGCAACAAAGCGACGAGCAATTTGTACAAGCATTTGCGACAACAAAACGCCAGCAAGCAGGCGACAGAAAAGCACGCGAGGAAGAGCAGGTGAACCAAAAGCCACTAGCAACAGGTGAGAAGAGCGGAAAAGCATGCCAGAAAGCAAGCAAAGTCAATAAAGCTAGAGAAGAAATCAAGAAAAGCTGAAAACCCAGCTAAAAAGTAAGAAAAGTAAGAAAAGCAGAAAAGCATGCTATCATTAAGAACGGAAAAATGAAGCGGAAATGTTAGTTATCAAGCTAAAAAAAAAGGAAGCAATTTTTAAAACGCGAAGAAATGCTTGAAAGCAAGCATGTCACCGCAAGCAAGCTAAAAAAAGAAAGTCAGTTGATAACACACGGCAAACTAGAAGACAAGAAAGCTAGTTTGTCAGCCAATATACGCTAAAAGCAAGTAAAAAATAAAGATATTTAGCAAAATATTAAGAAAAGCAGAAGAGCGAAAAAGCAAGCTTGCAAGCTAACAAGCTTACAGGAAAGCCGAATGGCGGGAAATCCAGGGAGCAGGACACGTTGACCAGGCTAAGCAGTTGCGTGACCCGCGAGTTTTACACAATAAACAGCGTAATTGCTCATAAAGCGACTGCTGCGAATAACCGACCGTTTACGGCAATTACGAATTACAAATTACAAAAAAAAAAAAACAAAACACAAAAACCCAAACGGCGACGCGTGTGCGGGCGGACTGGCCGGAGAACCGGAAAATCGGATAACCGGAGGACCGGAGGTGACAAGCAATTAGGCGAGCGGCAGGCGGCGGGGGGTCGTCGGTCACCCCGTCACCCCGGGCTGTGAACCCCCCCTTAAGACCGGATGTATAAGCCGGACACGCTCACGCGCCGCGGCAGCTTGAGATCCCTGCGCAGCGCCCCGCTCCTCAGCACCGTTTTAGAGAGCACGCTCTCGCTGACCCGCATCCACCCGATCGCCTCCTTGGAGCTGCCCGGCCTCGACTATGCGGTGCACTCGCAGTCGGCCTATGGGCCCTATGGCCTGGCCCATCCCCGCGATCTAGCCACCTGCACCTCGTTGCGCAGCGGCCTCGCGGCGATCACAGCGGCCTCCGCCTCCGCCGCCGGCGGCGTCTCCCAATCGCAGAGCGCCCTCCTCGGGCGGTACGGACCCAACGCCTCTATCCGCCACGGAGAGCGCAAGATTGTCCAGCCGAAACGGTAGGTAGATGTCCCCCCTTCTTGTCCACATCCATGGTCGTAACCCACCTGGTAGTGTCCTCGCAGTGGGAACTAGAATCATCTCTCATTGGTCGGTATGTGCTATAAATGGTGACAATTATTGTGTGAGCTTTACCTATTTATAAACATAAAATAAAACTTAAACGCTTTATCGCTGTTGGCCACGTATTCAATGGATTATTTTGTTGTTATTTGGCCTAAAAGGCCCCCACAACCCAAGTACTGTTCTATTTAAAACAGTTGAGAACGTAAGCTATTGATCTTTATTTAAAGAAAGTGTTCCGCGAAAACTCGCATTTTTTATCAGGGCTAACATCTCAAAATTTCGAACCCCACGGCCATAAATGGTTTACAAAATTCCCGCAACAATCCTGTTAAACTGTTTTTTTACCCACGTAAAAAAACGAGTTGCAATTTACCAAATAAATAAATAAATAATTCTATAAATTTGACTTTTTCTAGATCCCTTTTTAAACAACTTAAATTGTTGAAACTCATTTTTAGTCTATTTTAATTCCCTTCTTGTTTAATGTATTTTCGAGAATTGAGTGTTGACCTTTAATACAAATGTATAAGTATTTGATTATTGTCATGCCTCAATAAACAATTTAAATTTTTAAAAGAAGCACAAAGTGTATGTACAAATTGTTTGGAAATAAGTTAATAAGTCCTCGAAAGTGGACATGCATGAATGTAGGACTACAGCCAGTCCTTCACTTTGGACTAAATCTCTTCAGGTTTCCTTGTTTGTGTTACTTGTTTGGATATGAGTTAACAAATTCTCGAAAGAGGGAAATTATGATGTGTATGTAGGACTACAGCCAGTCCCTCACCGGACTCGATCTCTTCAGGTTTCCATCCCAGGGCAGATCAACTAAGTTGGCCTTGGCGGCTATGGCCTCCTTCACGCGATTGGAGAAGTCCACGGGATTCTCGTCCCAGCGCCGCTCAAGAGGCGGCAGGTACCAGACATCGCAGCGGATGCACCAGGAGCTGACCACCATCAGCATGTAACGGAGCATGGAGTAGCGGTTGCTGTCCCAGAAGATCTCACCGTATCGCCGATCGTAGCGAATGGCCACCGGATGGACGACGTCGCTCACCGCAAAGCTGCCCTTCTTGAACTGCATCACGGCGGTGTTGTTGATGCAGGTGCCCTCGGGAAAGAGGAGCATCGGTGGTCGCCGGTATATGGAGGACGTTCGGAGGGTCATTCCCAGGGCCTCCCTGTCGGCCAGCTGCCTGCGATCGAACCAAATGTGACCGGAGACGCGGGACAGAGCCCGCTGGAGGATACCGAGGATGCCGTCGTGGATCTGGCCGGTCAGCGCGTAGTTGTTGTCGCACATCAGCACCAGCACGTCCAGCGGACTGGTGTGGTTGCACACGCAGATGCCCTGTACGGGGCGGTTCTCCTGGTTGTGGAACGTCTTGTATATGGGCACCGTGGCCGCCGTGATGCGGAAGCACCATGGCATCACCCACTCCGTCACACGCCTCCTCAGTCCGAGGAATCCGGGCAGGAGGCTTAGCAGGGCCGTGACTGCACTTATCATAAAGAGGCATCCCCAGCAGCCAACGGTCCGCACGGGCACCAGGAAGAGGTAGCGCACGATGAACCCCAGCAGCCAGGCCATCTTCAGGCGGCGGGTCAGGTAGCGCTTGTCCAGGCGGAGATTGCGGGTGAGCAGATTCCATCGGTTAATGGGAAGTGGAGCTGCCAGGAAGCGCGGAGTCACCTCGTCCTCCAGCACCAGGCCAAGACAGGAGGTGATCAGGACGCAGCACTGCTCCATCCGGAAGTTAAGTGTGTTCTTGAGAACCATCCAGGGCGATATGGGAGGCGAGACGAGCGGGTAGAATTCCTCATCCTCGGAGTCACTTAACTCGTTGTAGTACCAAACATTCATCATCTTCAGTTGATGGGTGATCCATGCGAAGAGGCGGTCCAGATTATCCAGGTAGCGAAATTGCAGAAGGCACAAGGCGGCCAAGTAAAACTGACCCACGATGATATACAGAAGAGACATTGCTGCGCTGAAATTAAGTGAAGTTTGATTAAGTTGGATGTCAGAAAAAGAAGAGGTGGAAAAACTTTAAAGTTTTCTTATCGATGTCTAAACATCGATAAGCATCCATCTCTAGAATCACTAAAACAGGCTGACCATCCTAATTGACAAATTTAAAGCCGATCTAGCTGAACTTTTTAAAGTGGGATTCAAAAGTATTAAGAATAGTTATTTGACTCGATGAATGATAAATATGATTAAATGTTTGAATTGGCATATGCTGGTGTTTAAGTAAACAACTATCTAAAAAGGAAACATTCTTGGTACTTTAAAGCTTAAAAATCACAAAAAAAAAGTTAAATAAGTTAATCTCTTTGAACAAAGCACAAATGCACAGATTTAAAATAAAGTTTAAAGTTTAAAAAACAAAAGGAAACAGTAAAGTTAACTACCGATTAGATTTAACAAAAAAAAGGTATTTAAAGCTGTCACAAATGCAAATAATTCCAGTTGAAATTCATTAATGCCCTTAAGAATTCACCCACAAGTTTCCCAATTAAAGCCCTAATTCAATTTGGCGCCGACTTTTTGGCTTTTGCCTCGCATTTTCCCGTTTTCCTTCCATATTTTTTTGCTGTTCAGCGCCCAAAAGACTTTTGATTTATTTACCCCGAGATGTGAAGGGAAAAAAAACTTTGGAGTCGTCTTTCTTATTTTTTTTTTTTTGGGGTTTTGGGTATTTGGGTTCTGGCTGGGTTTTTTTGGCGTTGGGCGTTGGGCTTAAGCCCGTTTTGTTTTTTCATATGGCAATAATTCAATTATGCCATAACAAGGCCGCAAAATGTTTGTTGGGGACTTCCCTTCGGGCGACCCGAAATCACTTAAAAACCGCAGAAACTTCTGGCTTTGTTAATTCGTTAATTAAATGGGGTTTGCCAGCTGAGAGCTCCTCCTGAACTCAAGGATTACGCAATGAGCGATGAGGAGATGAAGATGATGATGCCGCTGTCGGTGCTTCCTTCCGCCTGTGAGTCCTTCATTGATTACATTGGCTACAATCTTGGCCTGGCTTATCAAATGCAAACAACGACGACAGGCAACGTCAACGTCACAGCGACGACAACGACAACGACAACTCATTTAGGCCCAAGCTCGGGCCCTTAATTAGCATAGAATGTGTTTTAAAAAGCCACTTGAGCTAAACATTCAAAACACACCTACAGGCTACACGGGGTGTTTCTGCCCCCACCCTCCTCTCCTTACCTGACTTTTCCCACCCACCTACCAACGGCTTTTCCACTTTTCCAGCCTCAACGACAACGACCTTAGGCGCTTCTGTCTTCTGTCCTCCGTCTGAATCTGGTTCTGAATCCGAGTCAGACTCCGAATCTGTGTGGCACAGTTTGGCAAGTCTGAAAGTCTGGGAAGCCGGGACAGATTTAAATACTCTAACTGCCAAAAGCGAGAAATTAAAAGAGCACCTGTGACTACTCGTAGAGGTTGGCTGTTAGCCCCAAATATAAAAAGCTCTACTTAAAAATAACATAAAAATCCTTAAAAAGTAAGATAGGTCCCAATTGAAATTCACAAAATACAGGCTCAATATTGTGGCCCTCCTACTTAAACTTACTTTTATTTTAAAACGTGTCCTCTAATAACTGCAATTAGTTTTATACAAAAATCATAAAAAGATATCTGAATCTATGTATTTTTGATTTCAATTGTCGCTTAAGTACAAAAATTGTTGAATATAATTTTTATACAAAAGTAAGAAAATGGATCACTTAAAATGTTATAAAAAATAGCAACCCCTTCAAGATTTCTTGAATTTCCTCTTATATTGCAGAATTTTATACATTAAAGTTTTAGGAAACATAAGTTCTAAAATTTAGGCACATAAAAAATACTATAAAAATAGGTAAAGTGGTATTTAAAATATTTTAAAGAGAAGGAACAGTTTCATTTCCAGGCTTTAGACGCCTAAGCTGTAGCCTAAAATATTAGGGACATAAATCCATATATATATTTAAATATATACCTATATATATATATTCAGGTACAGTTAGAGTACACCTGCGTCGACGTCGACGTAGCAGCGACTGAGGCAGCGGCAGCACGTGACGCTCAAGTGTTGGGATAAGCATTTCCGCTCTTCAGACGTTACGCGAAAAAAGCGCCCCTCTTGTGACAAAGCGCTCGTTGCTGTTGTTGTTGTCGCGGAAAAGCGGTGGAAAAGCGGCGGGGAAAAGCGGTGGGTGGGCAAATGAGGAAGCACAAAATGAAATTGTGACGCTAGCGCTGCGACACGCCCACATGACGAGGCGCCGCCACGCCCACCTGCCATTCAAAAGTAATTTAGCGTTTAAAAAACATTTTTCTGGCTGACTTTTAAAAAGTTGCGCGTAATGCGAGTAGCGTGTGGGTGTGCGTGTGTGTGTATGGGAAAATGAGAGGAAAAGCGGGGAAAATCGGAAGAAAAACACCAGCACACTCACCTGCTTCTTGTACTATAGCCACGTTCCGATTTCGATGTCGTCGTCTGTCTGATCCGCGCGATTGTATTTTTTTATGGTATAGCTTCAGAGAGAAGAAAAAAATAACGAAAAAAAGCGACTGGCTCCGAATTTTTTCCTTATTGACTTTGACGTTTCACCAAAAAAAAAAGAAGGAAAACGAAACGGCTACGTGAGTGTGTAAATCAAGGGGTGCTGAGATTATGAAAAGCCTACGCTTCGACACAAAATAGGAAAGCAGGATAATGAGATTAGGGAAGTTGTTAGCACTTAAGTACAATATCAAAAGCCAGCTACTCGTGTACAAATTTGAATTTGAAAAAACATTGCGCGAGGGCAAAGTTAAAGTTCACTTTTTATTAGACACAAACTGGGCCTAAATAGGACAAAATGTAGCATTAAAGAGGTTGTTAAACAATAATTGTTTAAAAGGGCCCATAAAGCATTTAAGTGTTATAAAAAATTTAATTGTTAGGGGGACTGCAAATTGAAATGCTGGCCTTTTTTTATTAAACATATGTTAAATATTATTATTTTCTAAGAAAATATGAATAATATAGATTCAATTAACTAACCATGATGAACAATTTGGAGCACCCAAAATTTAATAAAATAAACAATCAAGTAGAATAATGACAAAGGAAAAACATTGCCCTTTCTCTCCCTGCATTTGCATAATTTTGGGTAATTATTTTCTTAAGTTGTTTTTCACCCCCAAAAGCAAGGAAAACGTATATAATTTCCTTGTGATTTTTCGCCACCCCAGTGGAAGTTTTTAAGCGGCTGTTTCACAACCAAGTTAATTAAAAAAGTGTTGCCGTTTGACCCTCGAAATTCGGAACTCGGAACTCGGAAAACTCAAATCCCTTTGACACTCGATGGGAAAAGCCCGCCCGCACTTTCCCATAATTGGTTTATACCATTTTCCCTGCTTGTTTGCTCGCCGCCAACATTTGCATAATGAGAAACTGGGAATCAAATACGAGAAATGTGATTTATAATTTTTCTGTTGTTGAGCCGGGCATTTTAATTAGTCCCGGAAGAGGATCGAGGACCGTGGACCAAGGACCAAGGACCCATCGTATCGCCTAATTATGTGGGGTCTGTCGTGGCATCAAGTCATTATTTAATATAAGTCTCCCCGCTTTTGATAAATTATTTCCGCCTGATGGACGCTACGTGACGAAAGTTGTCAGACGAAAAGTAAAAGGGGGGAGAGTCTTATGTATTTTTGATTTGCGGCATTTCCGCATCGAGCAGTTTGCCAATCATCCATCCATCCTCGAGAAGTCCTCGTTTATTTGCGGCAATTAATCAATTTGGCCGGCGCGGTGCGGCTCGGCTTATCCCCGAATAAGTGATAAAGATTTATCACTCAGCCGCAACGTTGCCGCGGCCCTTAAAGCGCCTTAAAGCCACGTTAGTGGAGAGTGCCGGACTCTCAACGTTCATTGAACCAAACATTTTGACTTTTGCGTCTGAACGCACATGAAAAGAGCTTGGCAAATGGAAAATGGGAAATAGAAAATACACGCGGGGGGAGGAGCCGTCTATTTTGACTAAGAACCGACCAAACTGCAGGCGTAATAAGCAGCAAATGACACTAAAGTCGCACAACCAATGCTCTTAGTTCTTTTACTTTTGTTACATTTTATAACAATATTAAATTAGAGCGGATTTTTGTAACTAAAGTATTTAAAACATACTATGTAACTTCTTACGCAAAAACTCTACCATAAAATAATTAAAATTATTATGTATAACGAATGAAAAAGAAAAATATTATAATTCCGTATATACCATATAAATAAAAAATTATAAGAAAAAAGTATAAAATCGCTGTTAAGTTAATATTTTCTAAAACTATTATATTTTCTAAATATTACATTGCACAAGCAATTGATGTGATTTTTTGTAAACTGAACTGAACAAATTTGTAGTGCTGAGCCGATGTCTCGATTGTGGCTAAGTGCATTCAAAGCTACAAGCGCTGGAAATGTTGAACATAAATCTTTAAAAGTGAAGAGCACAGGATAAATGTATACTGCTCTGTCCGACCCCCAATTTCCCGTCCACCCAACCATTTTCCCATTTTCCCGTTTTCCCCACCGCCCACCATCATTTAGCCTGCTGCATTTTTCGATCGTTTTTTTTTTAAGCGGCTCCATGTGGGAGAGAGGGTCAATGCACCCGGAAAACCGGCGGGCGGGAAAAGTGGGGGGAAAAGCCAGGAAAAGTCAGACGACGACGACGACGACTCGTTCACGATGTTTACGTTTTGAGCCGCGCTTTTCGGGGCTTGTCAACGCCATCCTTCCAACTTATTACTGGAAATTTCTGAAATGCGAGAGAACCTCTCGCAATTTCTTAGGTGCAAAAAGTTGCACTTCAACTGCAGGATTGGGTGGTGCTGCAAAGTGGGTGGGGTGGCGAACCACCACCCTCAAGGGTGGCTCAGTGGTTCAGTGGCGTCGTGCTAAGTGAAGTGTAGGCGCAAAGGCGAAACACGCGAAACTTGTCGGTGCAATGTAATAAATTTTCGAAAACGTCCAAACGCTCGGCCCATAACGAATGGCTTGCCCAATGCACATGGACAGAAGAGACACCCACCCACTCTGCACCACCTTGCACCACCCTGCACCACCCAACCACCGCCTTGTTAGGCCGCTGCAATAAGTCGTTTATGGCTTAGAGAGCCACCGAAAGAGAGCTGGAAACTTTTATCATTAAAGTTGAAAGGTAAAATTCTGCCATAAAAACGCGCAAACAGAAAATGGGCGAAAATCGGTAAGAGAGTGTGGAAAACTCGAGAAACGTGACTCACAAAATTCGCTCACGTGACCGAGTCAATAAAGTGTGCGAAAGATTCGCGAGTAAATGAATTTTTTCCCTTTTAATGTCCGTGTTGTTTCGTGTCGATTCCATTTTACCTGTTCAACACTGCAAAGAGATTTCGATTTTTTCTTATTCAACACTCCTTTAAAGTTAAATATTGGTTATCGTTTTTAACTTATTTTTTTAGGCTACTAAAGTTTATCCCACATTTCTGATTGTTACAATGCTTTTTGTTATTACCCCGTAAGTTTATTTTATTTTTATTTTATTTTATTTTATTTATTTGCTGGCAGCGTCCGAATAAAATGTACCTTAACGTGCTCGAAAGAAGTTTAAGGCAGTTCAATTTTATCCCACATGTGCAGACCTAATCCCTAATCGATCATCGTGACCCCGGCTATCGAACTTGACTTTGTGGAATCTTCTCTGGCAGCAGCAGTTGCTCCGATATCCGCAGGGTTTCCCAGCTGTTCCCCTTTTTTCTCTTCCTTTCAGGTAACTGAACTCGCACGTACTGCCGCCCCATTTTCCCTCCTCCTGCACTTCTCCCACTTTATTTCATTTCATTTCCTGCCATTTGCAATTTTCCATTTCGGGTGAACTGCCAGTGCACATTTTATTGATTTCGAATGCAATATTTTTGGCTTGAGGGATGACGATGGAGGACTGGGAGTTGGGGATGGGGGTGTTTTTAGATGGCAAATATTCGTTTATGGGTCTTTTTGGGATCCGTTCCGTTCCGGCAATTTGTTAATTGTATTTCATATGCAAGCGTCGCATGCATTGTACATTTTATTAGCTCGACTGCCAGTGCAAATAGAAGTTGGGGTGTTTTTTGGGGTGGCACAATAAATTGAAACATAAAATGGAAATCAACTTAAAAATGCATGACATGTAAATAAAGTAGAACTGATGCCTTCGAGGGTTTGTCGGGTGTCCTTTGCCTCTTCTATTTAATTCTGTTAAATATTTGTGCATAGTCTCTGCTTTTTTCTGGCTATATGACATTTGGACTTTGTCTTCGGTAGCTGGCGAAATTGAAAAAATATTTATTGAAAATATTGCGATTAAAGTTTTGATTTTTTTATCGTTTAAGCTATTCAATTGCATTTTTTTTTTGCTTTTACGTTGCCTCAATTAGCCTAGAATTCGTTGGCCGGCAACTTAAAGCTGGTTTCACACACATCCTTCAGATCCTTGTGCCCCTGCTATGCAAATTCCAAATATTACTTGCAAAGTAAACCCGGCCAAAAAAGGGGGAAAAAGAGTGAGTGAAAAGAAAACCAAACAAAAGTACACACAAAAGTTTAGCTTGGCAAAAAAAAAACACACATATAACTGCAAATATTTTCTTACGCTTGTATGAAATGTAAGCATGTAAATACCAGCACTCGCACTCACACACTGATAAGTCGGAAAACAGCCACAGACATGCATAACTTTGCTGCAGTCGCTGGGAAAAATGGGAAAATGGGAAAGCTACAGCTTTTCCTCGAAGACAGCTGGGTGCCGACGAGGGCCGCTTGAATGGTAATCAAAGAAATATGTTTAAAAAAAATTAAAAAGAAAGGCATAGGAACCTACTCTAAATCAAATTTCTATTTTTCTTAGCATACTTTTCGGGGCCCACCCTCGCAGACACAGAAAACTTTTTTCAGCTCGCTGGTCTCTTTCTTTTTTACTTTTTTGAGAAATATTAATAACAAAAGAAGAATTTAAACTTTAAATGAAGTGTGTCCCCTCAATCTCGTGTGTGCTTCTTGTATATTGTATTTGTAAACAGATATGGAAATTGCTGCCGCTGTTTGTGCTGTTTTGAGGAGCTGAATGACAAGCAGCCTGGGGTCGGGAAAACTGTCGGGAAAATGGAAACTGGGCGGTGCATGGGGCGGTCACAACATCAACATAAATGCCAAGTTGTAGTGAATGGCAGGAGTCGTCCTTGCACTTTACAGTTTGGGTCTTTAAAGTGACTGGGCAGCCACAAAAGAAACAATTAAGTTTTAAAGCAAGAATTGTATAGGTATAAAATATTTGTTAAAATTAAAAATTATATTTGGTAATTTATTGGTTTATTTTATTTATAAATGCATCATTGGATATTCCAAGAAATCAATCTTAATTAAAATGTGACATGTGACTTTCTTGTAAATACATATGTTCATATATATATTAGTTTACTCAAAAAAAGCGTTTGTTATGAGTTTTCTTCCTTTAAAATAACAAGGGGGAAAAATCCTAGAAAAAAACAAACAACAAAACACTGAATTTTTGAACACGGAAATTTGACAACTATTAAGAAATTAATCTACAGCAGCAAGTTAAGCCCATATGGATGCAAAAACATTGCGGTCCCTTTGACAACCCGGGACTTAAGCGGTTTATTCCGGGGGATGGGATGGCAACTCTGGTTGCATCTATCGATCCGTTCACTGCACAGTTCGTAATATCCTGCTGGGCTTTTTAATATCGCAACGGCTTTCACTTGTTTACCGCTTTATACAAATTTCATTGTGAGTCCACCAGAGAGTTCGGCTCCGCCTCTGATTTGTGTGCTATATGTGTAACTATATATAAATATATACAAGAGGATATATGTATATGTATATTTACATAGCCCCCCTTGCACACATTTGTCTCTGGTGAAGCTGGCCAGTTATTTACGCTCATGGGCAATAAAGTAAACATGGGGAGAGCATTAAAATATTAAAACTTTTCAAGTGGGTGGCATAAATCAATAAGGAATATGTTAGGCAGATCTCTGCCATATCAAATGGTTGTTCAATTTGCAAATTTCTGCATCACAGACAGTGCACAGCTTGTCGATACACTGTAAAAAAATAAACTAGCGTTCAAATGTACTTTTATAACTAATTAAATAGTTTTTTTTTTATAAATGCTGGTTACTGTATAAATTTTCTAAAAATGCAGGTCCATCTGTTTTCTATTAATACGGAGTATCTGATTTATATGTACCACTTGTTTAAATATATTTTAATTAAATAACATTATTTTGCAAACTGTAATGTAATTTTAAATATTTATGGCAGCTTTGAGCTATCAACAATTGCAAACTATAACAGCATTTTAAAAAATGGTAAATATATAAAATTAAAGTTAAACTCAGGTGATATTTTTTCCAAATATTTACAAATATTTACAAGAACTGTGTGCATTTAATATGAATTTAAATTCCAAGGAATAAAAATTCCAAGTGCCTGCCGAACAATGCAAAATGTTTCGTTTACAAAGCCCATTTGCTCATTACGCATACGCACTGGTGGCCGTTGGGGCTCAATGGGAATTAATTATGCGCCTAAGTGAATATTGAATAAATTCATCATTTGTGGGCAGAGGTCAGCAGCCAAGGGCTGCAGGCACACACACACGCACACAATTAACAATTGAGAAAATTATTCACCAAATCATAATGAATATTTGGGCCAAAGTCCAAGGGTCAACTGGGTCGGGTTTGCCAAAAGCTGCTTAAAGCAAGTAATTCGATTGGCAGCTGCTTTATTAACATGTGTGCCGAAGTCCTTCCTTTATTCATTTGAACTGGAAATTTCTCAATTAAATTTACAGCATTCAATAACGACATTCCAATTGCTAGTTATTAGTTTTGTGGAAAATGCTTGGAAAATTGGCATTGAAGTGAGCTAATTTAATGAGTACATTGTCTGCATAATTGGTAAAACATGTAATAGGTTCTAATAATAATTTAATTGTACCCAGTCACTTGACTTTTTACTAACAATTAGACCCAATGAAACCATAAAAAGAGTTCTGATTTGTTTGGCCAAGGAAAGGGGAAATCTTTGTCGATTAAACGGGCCATGTTCCTATGACAACTGATGCTCCTGCGATTTTTCCAGCCGCAACTTCACCCCCTTTGGCCAGCACTTAGGGCCAAGACCATTTGGCCATTGCAAATTGGCCCATTCAGTAAGCCGCCCAGCACTCAAATGCTTGCCCAGGTGCATCCCCCACCTTTGGCTATATGTTTGTGTGTATAAGTATATATCCCTATGTGGGGATCCCCCACTGCCCCACAACCCGCCCCCTGATCCTTGGGCAAAGTGTAATTAAATATCCATTTAGTGTACATTACGTTTCCTTTTGGCCAGCTAGCCTGAGTCGGGTAGACACATTACCAACTTTGAAACAGAAAAAAAAAATGAAAAAAGCACACACACCCACACACACACACAGAAAGCCTCAAGAAATAGACAGAGGCGAGCTGAGAAAAGCTGAGGAAATTCGAGGGAAATGGGGAAAACACGAACCGCTTAGAGATGGTTCTAAAGCAGAAGTTTAAAGAGCTGCTTATGTCTAAATTAATTTAAAAAGTTCGTTCACTTGAAAAATCGCACTGCCCCGCCCACTGGCGGCTTTTCCTTTGGCATCCTCTTGTCGTCCATTTGCGGCCGCTTGAGAGTTTTCCCGCGGCTTCTCCACCCCCCTACCCACCTCTCGGTGCCCATGTTGCTCGGAGGAGCTTCAGTTGGTTCCCTGGTGTTCACTCGTTTATTAAAGATTATGCTTATAATGACGATGACAATGACGACGACAAGCACGGAGGATGGAGGATGGAGGATGGGCGGATGGAGGTGGGGAAAATGGAGGAAAACCCCCTTGGGCTAACGATGATGCTGCTATTTTCCAACATTTTTCTTTCGCTCTCTGTCTGCCTGCGCTTTATTTTATATTATTTTATTTCATGCTATTCTTCTCTCCTTTCTAAATTTATCGTTCTCTCCCTTCCTCTTTGAGGCCATTAAAAGCGACTCTGCTTCTACTTAATTTCCCCCTCAACCAGTAAACTGCTCAGGATTCGCGGACCCTTTTGACGACAAGACTCCGTACATCGAGTCCTGGATTTGGTTTTGGCTTTGGAGTTGAGTGCTCTTCCTTTACAGTCAACTTTTAAAACCAATCCTCAAATTCAAATTGATTTAAACATTTTTTGTTCAGACTGTAAACACTTAACTTATATAAATTTTAATATATAAAGCATTAAACAATGTACTTAAAAATGTGTATTTAATATGTACTACATGATCAAATTTAAGCTTACAGATCTTAAAGTTTAGTCTTCAGATTCACAGTGCCCTGAATCCCTGCCCTAACTTTCCCTGACTGAATCTCTCGCTTTCCCGAGGGCTTTCTTCCTGCCCTACACTTTTCCGGACTCCGTGACCCATATAGATTTCATATATGGGTTAGACTCCTACACATAATACTTTCTCCCCGCGACTTTTTTGGCTTGGTCGCGCTGCCAGAGGATTTGTGCCACTGTCGGCATCGTCACCGTCTTTGTCAGCATCGGTTTTATCCTTGTGCTCAGTTCCCAGTTTTCTGTTCTCTGTTCGGAGCCAAGTCATTTGGCCATTGTGTGTTGGCCCGAAACCTTTGCGGTGAGAGGTGAGAGATGGCTGCCATTGTGTGTGTGGGTGTGTGTGCCCCCTTCCAGCCCTTTACCGCCGCCCCTGTGCTGCTGGCCATTGTTTCATTTATATGTCATTTCCGCTCTCGTTCTTCTCAGGCACAGTGCTCAAAAAGGACATTTTTCAGGCAGAAATTTGCAATGTCAGTTGGTTTAAAAATATCTTTATAAGGCATTTTATCTGTTGGTTGATCTCGGGTACAAATGTTTTTGGTCTTAGAAACTTAGGATAACCTGAAAAATAGGAGAGCTAATAATATCCCATTAACTTATCTTATTTTATGGCACAATCGTTTAACTTTATGGAAACCTTGAACTTTCTGCAGAAGTTTAACCAAGAGTTGTCCTCGATTTCCGACTCCTGATTGAATAAGAACTAACACCTCCTTACTCAATAGATTTTTTTTATAAGAACTATTAATAATTATTAAAGAAAATTAAGTAAATAAAACAACATTAAAATATGTTACCTTCCTTTCCATAGAGTTCTTAGACCAGTGTGCTGGTGGATGTTGGCATTTCACAGCTAATTTCGACGAGAATTTTTTGGATCGTGAGATTAGTGGACCGTGGGGAGGTGGTCCTGGTTTTGGGGGAGTGCGCGGGGAGTGCTCCAAGGGTTCCAAGGGGGGCGGGGTCCTGGTGTTTTGGGCAGGACAACCATAAGTCATCCGACCGCTTGCCAGAGTGCGCTTATGCAAATTTGTGCCAGCTGACAAATGGGACAGCATTTGCACAATGCCGAAAACGAAAGGCAGGGGAGCCAAAAAGGAACGGTGGCCGCTTTTGGGGGGGGTTTTTTCTGGGTGGCTTTGGGCTGGTTTTTTGGGGGCGCTGGGGCGTGTCTATATAAATGTCATTGGTGTTGTTGTTTTCTTTTCTTTTTATTTTTTTTATTCGGGGGAAAGGCGAGAGAGAGAGCGCTTTCCTCGCTTAGCCTGACATGATGATGATAAAGTGCACATTAAAAAATATTTTGCCATTGCCTCTTTCGTTGTTTCTTGGTTGTTGTTTGTTCTTGATTCCGTTGTTGTGTTGTGTTGACGTTGCGGCTGACTGCTCAACTCTAGTTGGGAATTATTTATGGACGAAGCGCGTTTTGAATTTTTAAAAACTATGGACAAACTGCAAAAAAGGCATATGTAACATAGCTTAAATCGATGGAGTTAAATAAATTTACCAAGAATATTTACGAAACAATATAAAACATAGAACATGGTATGTTTCTTCCCCAAAAGTACCATTTAAGTCTTTAATTTCGACAAATCAGAATAACACCCACTCAAATGATTAAGTTCCGAAATCAAAGAATAGAGCAAAACCCATTTGTAAAGGCAAAACAATAATCCCTGCCAACTGCTGTGTGCGGTTTTCCCTATATTCTTTTTTGCGACCAGCTTTCACCCAAAAGTGGGAGTATATAATCATTATTACACATTATATTATATAATGCCTCCGCATATAATTCACACTTGCACACACACGTGCCACGCCCCATCCTCGGCGGCCGCCTCTTATCAACATTCTGCAAGCCACACAAATGAAGTCTTCTCTTTTAATTTTCCTCTCCCTCCCGCAGCTCACCACTCGCACAGCCGCACATAAAATTATTTTCTTCATATAATAAGTGTAATAACTTTCATGTGTCGCCCGTTTGAAGCGGAAAAGCAGGAAAGTCGGAAAAGCGGGAAAGCACTGCGCCAGAAATGAAGAGCACCGCACATGGAAAATGTGGTTGGGAAATCGCTCTTTGGCTGAGTTGAGTTTGGGGATTGTGTAGAAACTTGTAGAAATAGTATAAGTAAATGTCTAAGGTGTGTGCTGCAAATTAAAAACTATCTAAAAAATCCTTAGACTTATGGTTTTAAATTAATAACAATTTTTGATTGCTTATTTATAAATATAAATAATATTAACAAGCCTAGGACGAAGGTTTCTTCCAGTGAAACCCTGCCATCGCAATTGGGTCGAAGTAAAAGTATTTTTAATTGAAATTTTACAATTACTTTTATTTATTTTATGTGCAATTTCCTCATGTACACATAACTTGTGAAGTGAAATGTCCTCATTTCAAGCTTGAAAACAAGGGTTTCCCTAGTTGGTCTCGATATCCTTAAAGTCTGATTTTAAACCAGCACAAACTAGCAGAGAAGTGTCACAAAAAAAAAAAGTTAAAGGAATATTAAGCAGTCCGCAAAAACGCAGACCGCATTGAATGCAGAATAACCGCAAGCTATTTACCCGCAAGTAGGGCAAGGTATGCATGCTAAGCTAGGGGCTAGGGGTTTGGGGTCACCAGGTGATTCACTGGGAGATTGACAGGTTGTGTGGTCTAATTAACAGCAAACAAAAGACTGAAAATTGCGCAAAAAGTCGCAATCGAAATTTATGGCCAGGGGACAACGACAAAAGAAAGACGTAGAAAGTCTAATCGAGGCTCAAATACTCTACAAAATTATTAATACATTGGTGCAAGAGCTGGTATTGAATGCACAAAGTCAAAATATGTCCAATAATATTTGATAATATTTTAATTTTTATTTCAAAATTTATTTTAAAACTCGCATAAAAAGGGACTCAACATTTTTGTTTTATGTGTGTTGAAAAGGGAGTCCAGTTAAATGATCACGGATTTAATATGCTAATGATGGTACCCATGCAATATGGCCCTATTTCAATTTAATATATTTACCTGAACAGGTGGATACGTGGCCAAACAATGTGAATGCATGGTGAAGGGCGGCAGTTGGATGTAAAATGCAAAACGGAATTATGCACAATTATTTTGGCATTGGCTTGGAGGAAACTCCCCCCGCTTTCCATGCAATTTAATTGACGGTGGTTAACAGGAGCAATTATAGGACAACAAGGAGGCAATCTTGAAGGACTTTTCGCAACAAAGGAGAATGCATGAGAACAGTGGGGGGATTGTGCCTTGCGACTGGGCAACTATGAGGGGGGAAATGAGCGCAGGGTTGTCAAAGTTCCAAAAAATTCAAGAAAAGAAGGTTGTCAACTTCGCATGTGAGACCTTAAAGGGATTTGTTTGTAATATGAAATAGCGCAAACCCCTATTAAATCAATTTATAAAGTATACATTATCTTAAAATTGTTAAAAAAATTAATTAGTTATTATTAAATAAATTAAAGCTCTTTGCTCTCCCTAATTAATCCTAAAGTAAAGTTTTATCTAAAAGGCTTATCCTTATGGCTTATCTATATTCATGTATATAATTTTCCTTTTCCCTCTTGACTTGCACTTGGCTTTTCATCCCACTTCTACATATTTTCCACCCACTGTTCTTTTGCTAATTGCGCTTACTACGCTTACAACAAAATGGCGAATAAAATAAAAAATAGAATGAATAAAATAAGGGTAAATGAGGCTTTGTGGGTCTGTCATATAAAATGGGAATATCATTGGTGGATTTCTTACCCCTTCTATGCTTTTATTTACCCCATGCACGAGAATATTTTATGGTTGCATATTTTTCCTTAACTGCGCTGCTTTTCCATTTTCTTCATTCTCTGAAAATATCTGCAGGTACAAACCTTTTGGTTAGTAGTCGGTGCATCGCTAAAGAATCGAGATACGAAAGAAACACATGACATTAATTTTTAATCTGTGATTATACCTCATACCTCAAAGGTTACTAAAGTAGAAGTGAACGTTTATAAATAATTTCTCATCTTTTTAAAAACAATAATTTAAAGTTTCGATATGGTCAATAAATTTTTAATTTGACTGACGTGACGTCGAACGTCTACTGGAGCTCCAGATTAGCTGGCTTCATATGGAAAAAGCCACAACTTCCCCTTTCCAGCTTTCAAATTTGTAATTCCACTGCTTCGCCTGTCAGATGGCAAAAGTGAATTGGATGCGGCTGTAAAATAACCAGACAATCTCCTGTTATTCCCTGATATTTTTCCCCCACCCAGCTAAAAGCCAATGCGCCAAATTTGATTGTGAAGCTACGTCAGCCTCGTTTTCCGATTCAGATTCGGATTCAGTAACGGCAGCTGTTTCACTTGCTGCATTATACAGTGCACACTGCAGCATGTGAAGTATGTGCAGCACGTGAGGGGGGGCTGTGTACCCGCCCATGCAAATTTGTGACATACTACATGAGCCGGTATTTTAAGGCAGGAAAAACTATTTAATATGGGAAAATATTCACCCGAACTCCGTTTCTTTGCCGTTCAAAATAGACAAAATGAAACTGCATAACATTTTAATGAAATCGGAAAACAAAACTGGTATTTAAATTGAAGAAATTACTTTACTGACAAAGTTATTCACTTTTAAATTTATCCGAAATGTAGCAACGTGGTAAAGAAAAAAATATTGTTATATGAATCCCATGCAACTTATACTGAAAAAATCTTACAAAGAAGAAATATTAACCTATTTTATTTAGCATTTTATATATTTTTTTTAAGTGATAATAAACTTTAAAATATTAATATATTTACGAATAATTTCGTATTACCAAAATAAATGTTACAAATACATAAGTTACAGACATCTCAACGATTTTCCCCTTACTGATTCCAATCTATATATAAAATTCCCTCACCTTTACCTTTTTTTGCGGTTTTCTTTTTTTCAAATTAAATAAACTGTTCTTTTAACCGCCAACAAGCGATAGCGAGGCGGTGTGGGAAAGTGAAAACACATTTATCTCGATTTTCACGCTGTCAGCAGCAACTCAAAAGGCGACAGTTTGTGAAAAAAGCACAAAATAAATAAAACAAAAACCGAACAAAAATATATATATATATATATAAAAAGGCGTCTGCGACCAAAGCAAACCGCACCCTGCACAAAGTCAATTTCAAGATTTATTTTTCGCAATTTAACATTTCTGTTACGCCTGACAGCCGGGAAAACAAAACAAAAGCCGGGGAAAACAAACTGAGAACCGCCGAAAAACCAAAGGAAAGGTCCTGCAAAAGGCGAAGCAGAAGGTGAATGCGGTTAAGAAAATAATAATAAATTAAAAGCTTGTGCCCCCAGCCGAAAGGTCAAATAATTTCAATAACACAAAGAGGAAAAAAAAAGAAATCGTTGTCCTACCGCGATCTGGAATTGTAATGAAATGCCTAAGGCAGTGCCAAAAGTTGGAATGGTAAAATCCCCAACAGTCTGCTCGGAAATACCTTAAAATATGTATGTATTTTGTAATAAAATTTACTGAAGCTTAGAAATCAATAAATCAAGGAATTTAAAGTGGTAAACAATTTGTGTTTTTTTAAACGACAAAGAAATTATTTTCACCTATTCTAAGAACAAAAAACAAAGCCCAATGCTGCAATAAGATTTTTAACTATAAACCAAAAGGACTTGTTGTATATAACAACATTTATCAAAAGCCAAATCATAACCGATATACCCTGCTAGCCAACCCGGTGATATGTTAAAAATACAGTTTTTGTAGTACTTTCAATTTTGGCAGCCCAAAATTGAACTTTCCACGACCTCCGCCCACTGCCCTGTACTCGAATTTATTTGACCCCGCGGGGTCAATATGCAGAGAGTCACGTCTAAAGGTCCAAAAGCAGCGCGAAATTCGTGTATGATCCGCGCGAAAGTAATCAGCAAGCAGTTGCGCCCCGCCCCCCTCTGCTCCGCTCCCCCTTATTTTTCATTAATAATAAATTAGGAGCACACCGGAAACGGAAATGCGCGTTGGCAGCCCGCCCAGAGCTAACTTTATTAGTTTCATTTTGGCCGCTTTTCTTTTTTGGCCCGGGGAATATACGGCATTAGGAAGATTTCATTTTTGCATTTTTCAAGAATTAAATTCCACAGCTTCTCTCCCCCTTGGTGTTTGCTAAATATTTTTTGCGTTTCGGCGGCCCCAGTGCCTTTTTCGCCCACATGGGAATCCAATTAAATGCTCTGCTAATCCACAGAAAAGTGGAGAAAATCACAGAAAATCTCCGCTGGCTGCTGCTGTCTGTCGGCTGCTTAAGTCAATAGAGTAGTAAATGAAGCCTCAGTCTTATCAGCCAACTGCCATCGTCCCGAATGTCAGCAGTGCACTGAGAGAAAATAAGTAGTAACTATTTGCAGTGATTTAAGTAAAAATATATATATTCTACCTAAGATTTAATTTTTATTTTATAAAGAGAAAAACTATTTACTTGTATTGACCTTACCTAAAGGGTTTAAAAGCATTGAAAACTTCAACCACTGAACAATATTTTCTAAAGATAAAAATGATATATATATAATACCTATATTTTTACTGGATGTTACATATCTAAAAATAAAATCTCAACTAATTTTCTTATTGTGCAAACCCCAATCTCCGTTTCTCTGGTTAGTCACAGCTTAAAAGCTTGGCTAATAAAAACTGGAATTATGCGTGAGTGTGTGCCAGAACATAGAGCAGATAGATGTAGATGGAAACTGGATGTGGATGTGGATGGAAATTGAAGATGGAAAGTCAGCCGGAGATGGAGATACAAGATGGGAAGATGGGTAGATGGGATTGCCTCCCTGTTGCTGGGGCAATTAAACGATAAGCGTAATCTGCGCTGCCAATTCACACAAAATGCGTAAAGTCGTCAGTCGAGAAGGATTTCAATTAGCCGTCTCAAAAATTCCTTTGCGCATATTCCATGTCTATGGCGCACACACTACTATGTTATATGCTAAAATACTATACTATGTATGTGGAAAAGTCGGAAAAGCGGAAAGTGGGTGGGCCACTAAGTGCGGCCAATTAGCACAAAGGCTGGGGAAAGTGTTTCCGTTTAGCAGATGAGAAAAGCGAGCACCTCTCGAGTGACAATTTGCTTAGCGCTTCAATTTGGCTGCGAGCCGAGGGCCACCACTTGAGGGGGGCGGTGAGGGGGCTGAAAGGTGGGTTGGAGGGTGGCAGGTGGTGACCTCGACCAACAATGGTCCACATGTTACCGCAGTGTTTCCATTTTTTGGACTACAAAAATGGTAAACTGTTGGTTCTCCTCACAAACATTTAGCATATTATGTCTTTTTATCATAACGATATACTTTTTAGTTAGTTAACTTTACATGACCAACAGTTGATGGATTATTTCTGGGCTTCAAGTGTATATTATTATTAATTTTAAGGGATTTTAACACACTCCATTTGTACGATCATTCGTTTAACTGATCCCTGATCTGATCTTGCAGGGTTCTATCACGCAAACTAAAGCCACATCTTGTTGCGGACACCGTTAAGCAGTATATAAGTCGGGCCCAACGCACAACCAAAAAGGGTTCTCAAGAGCAGCAAAATATGGAGTTTTTACGCGGCGTCTATGCGTTTATGCAAGTGAGTAGATCATCGGTGAGTGTCCACTTCCTTTGTAACAACCGTACTAATCCATGTGAACTTGCTCTATTTTTATACCGCCTTTGGTTGATTGATTGATTATACCATACCATACTCTACTCTACTACAACAACTCAACTCGTACTCAATATCAATGTCTCAATCTCAATCAAAATCAAACCAATTATATATCTCTCAAAACCAAAATCGATTTGAGTCAAAAAAAAAAAAAACCGCAAAACAAAAACGCAAAGCAAAATCGAAAATCGAATATCAAATATGTTACCACTACCTTCTACTACCTATTTATTTATACTACTACTCTACTACTACTATCACTCTTATAAGCGTAACCAATGAACCAACTGAATACCAAATACGAAAGAGTATCAAATGTATCTTACACTAACTATATACTGCCCCCAAAAAAATACAAAAAACCAAAAAGAAAACCAGTCGAGTCGAGTCCTCCCATGTGTAAACTTCGGAACTCGACGACAGATGCCTGTGAACGTCGTCGTGTCTGGGGACTTAGGACTTACCCCATAACCATCGTCCCATCGTCGAGTAACAATGCCAAAAGAAGAAGAAATACCAAGCTAAAACCATTCCATCCCAGTCAAAAGTAATACTCGCCTCCACCTTACTCTTACTTTTCCCCCCACCATTCATTTCGTTTGTGTTTTGAGTTTAGTGGCCATGACTTTTTAACCATTGCCATTCCATATATAACCCGGCCCCTAGATGATAACAATAAAGCGAAATGCAAATGAAAGTAACAAGAACCAGAATAACAATACTCGTAATAATGTACTTACCGTGAGCACATTCCTTCAAAAGATCACAGAACAAAAGACAAACAAAAAAACCAAATGAACATTCATAAGAAAAGGTCATCAAAACAAGCAAAAAAAAGAGAACGCATCAAAAAAAATGAAATTAATATGCTAAACATTCATCAAGTAGGATTTTAAACATTAAAAAAAAAAACAACCGGCGGGACAATAGAAAATGACATCTCTTTCTCGCCCTCTGTTGCCGTCTCTCTTTCTCGGGCGTTGCAAATCTCATTGAGACCCATTCTGAGCCCATTGTCCATTAATACCCATTGTCCATCCAACATTCCCATCGCTCTATCTCTCTCTCTCGGACTATGTTTCTCTCTCTCTCTTTCCAACACACACACACAAAAGATACATGTCTCTGTCTCTCTTTTTACTCTCTGTAACCCTGTTTGCGTCTCTTTCTGTGTTGAATATGAGTTTTGTTTGTAATTGGCTGTGTAATTGATTGATTAGTTAATATGTTTGGAGTCGTTGAATACAACCGTAATTATAAATATGTCAATGTCTGTCTCCCCCTCGCTGTTTGTGTGTTTGTTTGATTGTTTGTATATATATTTTTTGAAAAGCAAAATTTTTAAGCGATTACTTCAGTTGACCTCTATCTATAAAACAACCCGATTTTGTGCGTGCTTACCCAAAAAAGAACTCAATAAACGAACACAAAACACACTCTCACAAAACTCTTAACTCCCTCAGCCCCTTGCTCCGATGAAGTTATAGGGTTTAAGATGATCCATGTTATTAAAACCCAACAAAATGCTTTATATATTCTATATAACGCACCGATACCGATACCCTTAAAACTGAAAACGAAATGAACCGTATATCGAATGTGTGCCGCACGTAAAGGTCGACTACAGTGGAAACGGATACGGCAACGGCAGCGGCGGCTATGAGGCAACCCTGACAACCCTGCCCAGCGATAACCCAGAGCCGGCAGCGATAACCGGAAGCGGAAACAAAGGCAGATCGATAACCGACAACGATAGCGATAACGAGAACGACAAGGAGGTCGAGCCCGATTCCACGACGGCAGCTAAAGCAGCTCCAGGGAAAGCTAAAGCTGAAGCCTCCTGGCCAAACCCCACAGCCAGCTGCAGCTGCAGTTCCAGTTCCAGATCAGATCCTGCCCAAACCCAGAAGAGAAGTACCCGGTGCCAGTACCAGGCGAAAGCGTCGTCGACGAATAACCCTAGAGACAGTTGAGAGTGCGGCAGAAATAATGGCCATCGGTGCCAGATGCGGTGAATTACTAGCAAGAACTATGAACTACGATCGAATAATGCTAACGAATGTGATAACTCGTATGTACATATAGCCACGTATATCCAAGTATATAACAAAACATATTTACAAGCGAACTGCAATATCAAAATCGAATCAAAACAAAACGAAACGAATCGTGACGCGATAACTTAGCACCAGCAATTCAAACATCTAAAACCCAAAATCAAAAACAAAATCAAATAATACCTAATCGTTAAATCAAATGAAAACAGGGCAACTCGTTAAAAAGGTGGCCTTAGATTGTGCGACTGAACAACCAATAATCAAATCATCGATTAACGATAACCGATAAGCAATAACCGATCAACGAATCAGCGATCAATCGAATTAAGAGCGATACTCAAAAACGAAATCAACGCAAGGCGGCGGCGGCGATAACAATTATCGATAGCCGATAGACTGGCTCTGAACCACTGCTGGCGGTGTGTGTGTGTGTGCGTGTGTGTGCGGTGCCGCCCACGCGGCCACGCCCATCCATCCCCACCCCCCGCTAAGAGCAAAGTGATAGAAAATGGTAATTACAACTTAAGCAATTCTAGTTCTCATTTTTAAAACTCACCACCCACTCTCTCCACCCGCTCCCCCGAAACTATCGAAATAAACGAACTTCAGCTCGGTCTCTTTATCGACATCCCTTAATAGGGACCTATTCCCTCTCTGTCTCTCTCTCTCTCTCTCTCGAGCCCAGCCCGTCCCTTCTCTTTCAGTCTTTGTCTCTATTTTTTTCCAACCACACTTGCGCCTTGTTTTTGCCTTATAAATATTGCATATATACAAATATATCGTTATACCGTAGTTGATTAGCTAAAATTGTGCTTTTTAATTTTTCGTTTCCATTGTTATCGTTAGTCAGTTTGATTTCAACCTCAACTTTCCAATCCTGATGTTAGCTGCAACCTTTTTCGGTTCACGTTTTCTTAACCTTGCGTTAGCTTTGTCGTCTCTATTCGCCTCCTTCTATCTATCTATCTGTCTATCTCTATATTTTTACTTATGTTTTTTTTTCAAGTCTAGTATAGCGCGATTACAGGATTTCAGATAAAGAACAGATATACCCAGAACAGAAACAGAACAAATCAGGGGATGCAATTTCCAAAAACGATAATCGATATTTTATCAAAAACGCAGCCGCACCGCGCCAAAACCAAAAATACTACCAAAAACCAGAACCTTAACCCGACGATAACAGATTGCTCGCCTGCCACTACAGAATATGCTGTCAACGTCTACGTAATAATTAAAATATTAATAATCTTGAATTAATAAATAATGAATCAAAAATGAATCAAACCTCAAGCTGAAAACCAAATCAAATTTAATACAAAATGATGTTTGTATCGATTTATTCACCCTAACCCTACTTGTATCTCTTTCTCTCTCTCTCTCTTTCTGTCGATATCTCTCTGTCTCTCTCTAGTAACTTTGACACACCTACACAGTTACAGAAACAGAAACACACACACTCACACACGCAGACTTTGTAAAAGTATAGTAAAGTGTTGCGAGTGCCTAGCGATAACCAATAACAATCACGATAAACATTACGACAACGTTAAGCTGGCAAGAAAGCGAAGAAAACGATCAGCCAAGGTTAACTTTTCAGTTGATTTCAATTTTGATTTTCCACATCTATCAATAACGATGACTATTTATGCGTATGTAACTAATTAAGTAGGTCAACCAAATGCAATCGAAGTAATCGATAACTGTACCCGACTGCCATCGCAGGGCAGGAGGATGTGAGCCAAGAATCCAATTGAGACTGAATGTCTGCAAACCAAAGATAGCCCTTTAAATAGCTCTATTGCCGCGTATATGGTGTTCTGTGTAAATATATATATTCTGACAAAAATCGAACGCGACCAAAAGACGAAAAGAAAAAGAAAACGAAACACATAAAAGCAAACTTGAAATTGAGCAAACTTGAAACAATCCTCCTTATGTGGAACTATTATCGCCAAGAACCAAAAACAAAACCCCTCTGTATCTCTCTCTCTCTCTCTATTTGCCGCTCTCTCCGTCTCTCTCTCTCTTTCTCTCTTTTAAGTCTTTCTCTCTGAGTCCGGAAAACCCTTTACCTGAAATCTAGATAGATAACCTTTACCTTAATTAAAATTCGTTGAGAAAACCGAAAGCCACAAATAAACCCCATAATTCCCAACCAAAAATTCTGTTGACTCTCCCCACACCGCGCACACCCCAAAAATAAAACGCTTTTGATTTGAGATGATATTTTGTTCCAGTAACGCCCTCAGTTTTCTCACTAACCTCGTTCTCTCTGCTGCCCCGCCCCCAATCTAGTAGTTAAAGAACCCCTAATAACCCCCAACAATACCAAAAACCGATACCGATACCGATACCAAAACCCCCAAACCCCCAAAGAAATTAACTACAACTTGCACGTGTCTTAAGCCGTAAACTGTACGCAACAACTCAATCAATTGCAGTCTCTTGTGTTCTATAATATGCATACTCGTATCTATATCCATAATGCTACTCGTACTGTACCAACTGTATCATTTGTTGTATTGTTTGCCGGATATCCGTATCCCCGTAGTAACTTGAGCGTAACAAACACGGAAATGTTTCGATCGACAGATCTCAGCAAGCAAGCAAGCAAGCGGTGATAATACCAAACCATATACCGTAACGTATCGTAACCAATAACTATCTATGTATATCGTATTGCGGCATTTGTGGTATTGTATCCGTATTCGTAATATCAAGTGCAAACTAATCTAACTACCAACTAAGCCAGATATATATCAGCACACATACATATATGCTCAAAAATCAAAACATTGATTTACATTTTGTATGCATTTAGCAATTTAATTTCATAGCTTCAAGACACATACATTATTTAACAACAGTTTATCAATCACCGGAAATGAAGGTTATTAAATTGTCTTTTGTTCATCTTAAGTTTAAAAAGAAGACATAATGCAGTAAATGGTAAAAACTTTTCAATTGATAAAGAAACTATTTTTCTTAAGTTACGTACTGAGAGCATATACATATGTGTGTAGGTAACTAACTCAATCATACGTATGTCGCATTGTGTATGTGTATGCTTGTCTGTATGTGTATGTGTAATCAGTTGTACGTATATATCGGTGTAGACGTATCTTGAATTTAAGTTTTTATTTCGATATTCTCCTTTCTTTTGATTGATCAATCACCGAGCAAAAGAAAGCAAGCAAAATTGTTGTTTGTTAATTTTCTAGTAATCGTAAGCGTAATTGATTTTTCATTGTGCTATCGTTTGTTTTGTAATCGTCTGATTTTTGTGTTTCCTCATTTCGATTACCGATAAGCGATCGATGGAACTAAGCCGAACAGAAGCAACAACTATCGTATTCCACACCATCTATATATATATCTCTATACCTATCTACTCGTTCTCGTACTCAAATAAATATATCTCTAATATACCATACTCAATATACAAACATATATATATTTATATGCATATCTCTACATACATATACCTCTATGTATACATATATACATATATATATATATCGATATCTATCTAAAGGAACAAACAAAAAAACAAAACCAAAGAATAACAATAAATATTACTCGTAATACCAAAAAGTAGTTGTCGTTGTTGATGTTGTTGAAAATGTGCAATTTTAATTGATTGAAAACGCAAAAAATACCAAAAATACCAGAGAAGCCAAATGTAAACGAACACTTTTTTTGTGTCAAATGCCAAAAACAAAAACTGAAGCTGAAGCTGAATACCAAATAACCATAATCAAGTATAAACAAATATCACAAAAAACAGAAAGGTACCGGTTTGAATGCCAAAAAGTATGCAACAGTATTCTTTTTGGGCTGGCATTTTTGCGAACTCTTTGTTTTTGGAACCGCAATAAAAGTACCACCCACTGAAGACAAAGAAGCAGAAGAGGAGAAAAATCCAAACTGAAACCAAACCACCCCCACTTACCGAAAACCCACCAACAGCACCACCCCGAAGATACTAAAAAATACCAAATACTCTATTCCACACTTCCACATCCCTCTCTCTCTCTCGCTCTTTCTCTCTGTCTCTCACTCAAAAAATGCTAATTTCAATGTTTTTGTGTGTGTGCGTGTGTTGCGTGCGCTTGTGTGTGTACAATTCAATTGTATTAAATTTGGTTAACTAAAAAGCGATCTATATACGATATATATATTAACAAAAACCGATAATCCATACCAAAAAAAAAAATAATACCAACTGCTAAGCGGACAGGCAGCATATATGTTGGCAATCGAGCAATTTCTGTGTAGAAATCGGCAAAGGCATCGCCTTGTCTCTCTCTCTCTCTCTCTCTCTCTCTCTCTGTCTCTGTCCCGCTCTATATATCTCTCTTTCTCCCACACTCTCTCTGTCTCCGTCTACCGCCCACCCACCGAGCGTGCGCCGCTCTTTGCATCTCACTTACTCAGTTTAGAAATATCGAGATTTGTTTTTGTTTCCATTTTTGAAATTTCGATAAACGAGATACAAAAAAAAAAATCAACTGAAAGCAAAAAGTGTGAAATATTCCCAAAAATAAGTACAAAAAAAAGAGAAACCAAAACCAATGCAAACCCCACAGCTGACATGAACATATCAATACCGTATACTACCAATATACCGCATTTATACTAACCGAATTGAAAACTATTTACTCCAAGTTAAACTATATACAATACTATACTGAAAATATACCAAACTATCCTATACTTGTGCAACTTGAGCCACAGAGACTAACAAAATAAAATAAAATAAAGTATACACCAAGTAGCAAACACCCAGAGTTGACACATTTTTTCGCATTTAATTTTGATACCACTCTATAACTGTATGATACTGCAAACACTATATGATATACACCTATGACTACCCATGTACCATACAAAATATGTATAAGTTATGAATAAGCAGCGATCCATCTGAAGATTTCCCTTATTTTGCTGCCGATTGCCCTCGCTTGAACTTGTTGCTTGCATTTTGTTGGCCAGCCCTGGCAACCCTGGCTGTGAAAAATCCCCCCTGTGAAGCATGCACCTTTTAACTCTTTGTCCTTTCTCTCCTCCATCTCTGTAAAAGCAATTTTGGAAAAAAAAAAAATACATAAAAAAATAAAGAGCACGTAGAGCTATATTTTCCTTAAGTTTTCCTTATTGTTTTTCTTTGGCTCCGCTTTTGTTGTGGCACGTAAAAACGTTTGATTTGTATACGTAAATCAGTAACTAGCCTTAAAACGAGACTTGACACCCAAGCGTGTGTAAATAAGTGCCGATCAGCCGAATTGACAATCACAAATCGATTACAAATGGTCTGACCCACCCGCCCACACACCAACAACACATCCTATTCAAAGATAATACCCAACTCACCCAACCGTATATACAATATATATTTAAATATCTTACTATAATCCCTTGTACTTGTATATTGCATAAGTGAAAGCATCCAGTCTGCCTGCTGACTGAAAAATAAAAACGAATACGATTACGAAAACTGAAACTGATACCCAAACGCACACAAAACACTATCCCCCCTGAAAAGCCTGTTGTTAGTTTTCACATTTTTACTATTTTAAGTTCTCTGAGTTCAGTTCAGTTTTCTGCTGAATTTTCCCGGGGGCCAATTGTTCGTTTAAGTCGCCAATTTAAAGTCAACTCCAATGATGTGTAACCGGGGGGCGGGGCTTGGGCTTGGGCTGGGTTGGGTTGGGGGCGTGGCCCACTGATGTGTATCTGTCCTTGTTGTTTGCTTGTTTATTGCCACCAGGCACTTGGTACTTGCCACTTGCCACTTGGCACTTGGAACTCCGAGCTCCGAGCCCAAAAGCCGAAACTCTGAGACTCCCAGAGACTGAGATGGCTTCAATTTATTATTGACTGGCTGCAAGAGTTCTTAGACGCATCCTAATGAAGCGTAAGTGGCAAGCACTGCGGCAGGACCCATAACAATAACAAATACAGCAGCAAGCACCAGGCAGCAAGTACAAATACAAATACAAATACAAATACGAGCCAGTGCCTTCTTGTAGCAAAAGCTTATTTTTATTGCCCCAAATATATTGCCAATGTTGTTCTAATAGCAGAAACGAGCCGGAGCCACAGAGCTTTCCATTCGGTGACTGCACAGAGAGAAAATAACAGACTTATTTCTACATGAATTCCTATTCGATTTCTGTATCTGTAGATCTAAAACTACTTTTTCTGCAACATATTGAACTAAATCAAAAAAATTTGGTAAGGTAGCTGAAATAACTAACATAACAACCTAACAACAAACTTTGAGCTTATCCAAAAAACCTTTGTATGATGGGCACTATCCGTATTGCTTCAATATATTTAAACTGATTTAACAAAAGGTAGCTTAAGATTGACTAAACAGGATCCCTAAGTATTAAAATAACGTGTTGGAAATGTGTAGAAATGATTTATCAAGATACACCCCAACTATTTCTCTCTGTGTAGCAGCAGTGGCACTAACAGTCGGCAGTCAGTGGCAGTTACCAGTGGGCGGAAGGGGGGGAGGGATTGAACGTCCAACGAAAGGGGGTGGCTGGGCATAAAATTCATTGTTATGGTTACTGGGCATAAGTCAGCCAGTCGGAGTCGGAGTTGGAGTTGGAGTCGTCGTAGTCGTAGTCCCCTCATTTCGTTAATCAGCCCTGAGTAAGTCAGTCCAGCGCACATGATACTTATTACACATGCTACTTACGCCCGCCAAACAGGGACGTGGGCGAAGGGGGGCTGCTGGGGAACAGTCATTGTTTATCCACTTGGGCTGAATTCCATTATAACCCAAGGGTGCACTCGGGCAGATTGGGCTGGGTTGGTCAAAAGGATGTGACTCTGCACTGCAGGCGGGGGATCGGCGTACAGTGCGTCCCGGGGGTGTAAGTCGGATACTAGGGATCCCTACTTTCGAAGGAAATCACTCGCAAGAACAGAAGACTCTCCAAATAGAGGCTTTGAAGTAGGACAATAGCCAAATGCTTTTAAGTTCGAACCACTTAACCATTCAGCCTTTTGCAATATGGCATTAATGTTAAGTGACATTTAAAACTTTTTGATTTATAATTTTTATCATAATTGATTACAAATCTCAGAAAGTATAAGCAAAAAAATATTTAAACGGAAAACATAACTTTTGTGTATAGATTAAACAAAGAATTCAGTCAATACTTTAGGTAAAACTAGAAGTTAAATATTTATGACACAGAAAAAGAACAAAAAAGACATGAAGATTATTTGTTAAAAGAATAAATTCATAGAACATATTAATATTTAAATTTAAAATTTCCAAATGATAAGTACATTTTGTTTAACATCTCAAAAGGAACCTTTAAGTTGGACATTTGCTAATATAATGAGAAAGAGTTGTGCAAAGGGAAATATAATATTAAGGATGGTTTGGAAATGAGTCCAGTCCTGGGCCGCACTGTATCCTCCCCCCGGAAAACCCATCCCCCTGGCCTGTTTCTGTTTTATGTGTGCGCGCATTTCCCATTTTCTTTGCTCGTTTCGATTTCGTTACGTAGACACTTTCGGTTTATGGTTTTCGTTACTTTTTTATTTACGCCTTCCAAAGATCATCGCTCTACCTCTCTCTCTCTCTCTCTCCACAGCTCACTCCCCCTCTCTCTCTGCCCCACTCTCACTCTCTCTGTCTCTCTCTCTTCTCTTGTTGCCGTCTCTGTCGTTGATATGAGACGTGTTTTTTTGTATAGTGTGTGTTTGAACCCGAGTCCAAACCCTGGAAAGTGCCAAGAAAAAAATATGAAGAAAAAAGAACAAAACAAAAAAAAAACACCCAGAAATCCAAAAGTAAACGCCTCACATAAAGATTGACCTCTGCTAATTCAAATGTAAAAACTGCCAATTTGGACCCAACATCCCAACAGAACTCACGAACCAACCAAACAAAAAAAAAATATATATATATACTGTGCCAATTGTGATGAACGTAATGCCAAAATCTGCCTCTGCCTCTCACCAAAATCACAACTACAACAGCAAAAAAATACAATGCGTAATGCAAAATCTTAAGCCAAACAAGAAGTTAAGCAATTTTCAAAAAAGCAGCAAACAGCTAAAAGTGAAACACGCCAAAAGCACAGGACACGAACAAACACCAAGTCACGATCACGATCACGAGCTCACCAAAGTCACTAAAGTCACGAATCACTTAAAGTCACCAAAGTCACAAATCAGCATCAAATTAGCAAATGCCGAAAATAAGCTCACACACGCCAGCACACTATTGAAAACCACAAACCCCGATTTATATCCCCTTCCCGATGCTATTCCAAAACTATCTGGGGGTTCCGAAACTCTTTTCTATTTTATATCTATGATTTGTAAACCAGTCTTTTGGCCGACTTTCTAGATTATATATTTATTTAGTCTTATCAAAATTTTGTTATTTATAACTAAAAAATAAATAATACCTTTTGAGGTGAAATTTCTAGCCTACTTATAGCCATATAAGAGTGTTTTGGGCCCCCTCCACGATCAAATTAATTTACGAACCTCACGCTCTGTCTCTTTCTCACAAATCACGCCGCTCTGTCTCTCTCTCTCTCTCTGTCACTTTAACTCACAATCACTCTGTCTCTATCCGATCCAAGAAACTCTCTCTATCTCTCTCTACTCACTTTGGAATGACCAACTAAATCGCCGTCGGCTGCCAAAAACCCAAGACCCTTATTTCTCTCTCTGTATCTGCATAAGTACACTCAAACTAAAACGAAGTCAATTAAATACCAACAACTAAAGCAAAAGAAATTGAACTAAAAGAAACCTATATAAACCTACTCACTATATCTCTCTCTCTCTCTCGATCACTCAATCACGGATTCACTTACTCACCAAAAAAAAACTCACTCGAATCTGTCTGTCTCTCTCACGCAAAATCTCACGTCCCCCACCCACAAAAAAAAGCAATACCAAATGCAATATGCAAAAAAAAAGAAAGAAAAGCTAACGAAAAGCAAGCGTAAACAAAACCAAAAACAAACCAAAACAAAATAAAGCAACTACAAGATAATAAACTACACGCTCTATATCTATATACATGTATGTATCTTTGTCAGCCTTAAGTATCCTATATCGTATATATATAACAAGAAAGTAAAGCGAATCCAACAAGAAATAAACCTACAAACTACAAACTCTAAACTTCAAACTCGAAACTAAAAACTCCAAACTACAAGATACAAGATACAAGATACAAATGCCAGACTCCACAGAAAAACCAACAGCAACAATAACCAGTAACAACCACAACAGAGATCCAACAGAAACAAAGCAAACAATATCCGTACCATGTTTTTATATCTCCATATAACTTATAGCTAGAAGTATTGCTCTCACTCCCAGATGTAATTAACCTCGTTACGATTTTGTGTTTCAAAATTAACCAGAGCAAAAAGCAACAACACCCAAGAATCCGATACATGTTATTAATAAATCGAAATTGTAAAGCAAAAAAAACAAACAAATAATAGATCTTAACTATAATAAAACCACCTGAAAGTATGCCAGGGCTTAGATCGATGTGTGCTAAATATACCGTCCATCTGGGCTACTAAAATATACTTAAACAAGAGTAAAACCAATACATAATTAAGTTTAGAACCCAGCTTTGCCGCGCTATCTGTCTCTCTTTGCCACACACACTATCTCACTATCTCAGTAAATATATATGCCTAAATATAATATAATATAATATATGTATCTCTCTCGCTCTCTATGTCTGTTTGTCTCACTTTAAACTTGTGTATTGATTGTTTGATTTTCTTACAACTAGATTAAACATAAACCGATTTTCAACCATCTTATATAAGCAGTTCTCGTACATTTTCGCCACATTCAATTCAATTCAATTAAATTCAACTCAACTCAATTTCAAGCTCAAACTCACCTAGATTTTTCACCACGTATTATACCTAATTCAACTAACATTCAACTACTTAACTTATATATTCAATTTGTTTCTATATTGTACTCACTCACTCAATCTCACTCTATATCTGTTTCGCTCGCTCTCGCGTTCTCAACTTCACCACTCTACACCCACCACCAAGAACACCACTCAACCACCCAGATCACAGATCACAGTTCACAGTTCACAACTCACCACCAAGTGGCACCAAGTTTAAGAACTAACCACGATCACAGACCACTGATCACTGATCACAGATCACTGCAGTATTCAGTATTCACCTCTTAAAGTATGTCTCTCACCACAGCTCAGCTCACGAAACTCACCTCGCTAAAGCCGCCACAAACGAACCACCACTCCAAATTTCAATTCAACCACTGAACCACTCACTTAACCACTCAGCCAATCAATCTGCATTCGATTCTAAATCAAATCAATTCTGAACCAAGCCATTATCGAAATTTCACAGGTCTCTTTCCCTCTTAACTCTGTGTTTTCTTTTGATTTCTCAGCCATAACTAGTCAGTCAGTCAGTCAGTAGAGCGATAACATTTTGAAAAATATCGATTAAGTGGTCATCGTTAAAAGTATCAGAAGAAACAATTCCAATTCGGTAACGAAATCTGCGGCTAATTTTGATTGGTTAAAGAAAAATATGAAAATGGCGGCAGAAAATTCAAAGTCTACTTTCCTTCTGCGAAATAAGTTCCCATCCTTACCGATCTGAAAATTATATATCCGCCTTCAAATGCAAAAGTATCTCGAAATTTGCATTCCCAGCAGTTTAATCACTTTTCGTTTATCTCACACCTTTCTCTCTCTATCTCTTTCTATCTCTTGCTCATACACATAAAACTTAGTTTTTTGGTTCCTTGAGTTTTGTTTGGATTGAACAGAAAAGAAAGGATAGCTGAAGCTAGCTGAGGAAGTCGAAACAATTGCTGTGACACCTTACTATACTTACCTGCCATAAGATAAAAAAACAAAAGCAACCCGAAATGAATTCGAGAATTCTTCCAAAATCAAATTGTATTTATTTCGCATTAGTCTTAAAACTCCTTTCTTCGCCTGCAACTTGAACTAAGAAATGTATAGATAAGAGAACGAAATATATAACGGTACATAACTAAACATATAACTTCAGATTGCAGGCGGATGGGAGGCCCCTCTATTTATTGATAAGTGAGTTAGCTAATTGTAAGGCCCCCTGAAAGCGGAAAAGAAATTGCTTATGAATGTACATAACCAGATATATTACCTCATATGATAAAGCACCCGAGAGCAGTCCTCTCGATTCCATTCAGAACAGACATAGCAAACGTTTTGCGTTCCAGAGATTACTCTCATCATCCGTTTTCGTTTACCTCTTTTGGGTTACCTCTTGCGTTTGACTTATGTAACTTAATCCACTGCCAAGACCTTCAATAATAATGTTCTCTCTCTTCGTCCCCACCGAAAAACACAATGAAAATCACCCAACAAACTACACACAAAACACGATAACCTCGATAACGGTTCGATAACGGACAACAGGTGTCTCATGTCAAAATCGATTCACCTGTTTTTCGCCTGCACACCAACGCAACGGTTATATTACTGATCACATTCTCGATTGCTGTGACGACGCGGCAGTACGTAGGAAATCCCATAGACTGTGTACATACAAGGTGAGTGATTAATCGGGTCGATTATTTCGATAGACTTCTACTAAACGCCGTTGCTTCGATTGCAGAGACATTCCCGAAGATGTTCTCAACACATATTGTTGGATACACTCGACGTATACAGTGGTCGATGCGTTTATGAAGAAGCAAGGTTCCGAGGTGCCTTTTCCCGGAGTTCACAATTCACAGGGCCGCGGGCCTCTAACAATAAAGCACACAAAATATTATCAATGGGTAGCGTTTACACTATTTTTTCAGGTAAGTAATGTCCTAAGTATTCCAAGTACCTTATATTTTCAAAGAGCATATCCTTAAACCGAAAGCTTGTGGGGAGAAAGCTTTCTTCGGTGGTAACGGAACTGTCTAAAAGCGATGAAAGTTTTGCCTGGGTGGGGAAAATGTATATTGCTTTTTGCACGCTTTGTGGTAAAGTCATGGAAGCTTTAGAACTTTTGAATACAATTCAAACAAGCTTTTAGTTTGGGATCAAACGAACCAAAAAACTTTACAAAAGCTATTCTGATGGGTCCATGCTAAATAACTCTGATGCTAACTACTAAAATATTATAATTATTCTAAGACAATTTTATTAATTTCAATCCTTTAAACACATATTAATTAATGTCTGTTGATTTTTTGGTGAAAAGTTTTTCAACTTTTAAACAATTTAAACGGGGTCCTTGTTAAAAAAAATAGTTGTTAAAGCTTTAATTTTTGTCGAACGTTGTGTTATTAAGGGGGGACATCTGAGTAACTTTTTTAAAAATCGAAAATTTTTTTTTTCGTCTAAATAATTCTTTATGGTCTTAAAAATAACATACCAAAAGATAGAGTCCGGTAAAAGTGTCTAAGTGTCGAAATTTTCCATTCTGCGGCGATGCCTCACAGGTATATCCCATGGAACCTTTTGTGTTTAAACGCGTTTTTCTCGAAACCACTTTTTTTGAGTTGGCCGAGTAGAAAACTCGCACAAATCTTAACCGATCGATCTGAAATTTTGACAGTATATTCAAAATACCTTTGTCTATCGACACTCGTAGGATTTTTTTTATGTTGCTTACTTTTTTTTTATCAACAATTTTGTGACGTTTTTTCGTGAAAATTGTAACTTTTTTTTCAATCTCTCACCATTTTGCAAAAAATGAATATATCGAAAAAATCCTACGAGTGTCGATAGACAAAGGTATTTTGTGCGAGTTTTCTACTCGGCCAACTCAAAAAAGGGGTTTTGAGAAAATGCTGCACAGCCGCCATTTTGTTTTTGATTTATTCCAAAAAAATTTTATTTTGTACTTCGCACCTTATATTATAAAACCTTCTTTACAAATTTTCGATTGGCTTTTTCATTTAGCCAAAAAAAATTTCAGAAAATCCGATTTTTTTTTTCAGTTACTCAGATGTCCCCCCTTAAAAATATAAGATAAGTTTTTTAAAAAGCTTCAAAGTTAAACAAATCAGTTAATACATATTAATGGATTCACACCACACTCGAATTAATGTACAATTGATAATAAAATGTATTTTTAAAACATTTTTATCCTACTGATTAAATAAACATTTTTTTAAAAGGAAGCTTTAAGTTGTTTAATTAATTTATTTTAAAAACCATTTCTGATAAATAATTGTTATTTTTAACATTTTTCTTGTAAGGGCTATCAAATTTTAAAAAGAAAATCTTTATTTTTAATATGTGTTATTAAAATGTCTGTGCCTTAAAAAAAAGGAATGTTTCAAGTAAATTTTGGGGAATCATGTTGTTATTACTTCCCCATTTTGGCCTGCGGTCGAGTTGACATTGAAGTGGAGAGCCCGTCTAGCCGACCCTTGGGGAAAATTGAACACAAACGTCACAACAATGACCTTTCGCACTTTTCGAGGCGTTGTCTCTTTGGATGATGCATTAATGCGGCACAGACAGTTGCTGCAGTTGCTCCTCCTGTTGCCCACTCCAGGTCGAGATGTTGCATGTTGCTGCGGGGCAGCGATGCTGCCGCTGCTTCTGCTGCTGCTGTTGTACCGGAAGAAGAAGCGAGAACTATTTTGGGACGCTCTTTCTCCAGTTTTTCCAGCTTTGCGCGTTCTGTTATTATATTTTGTCTGCGCTATTTTTGTTAAAAACTGAAAAAATACACAGAATGCAATCGCTTGACCCCGTTTAAACCCAAACCGATGGGCAGGGCCTGCATTTTCCCGCTTTTTCCCGCTCAATTTCCCCCAAACGAACGTCTTTTATCAATTTTATGCGCAGTGTGCTTGATATTTCCATTAATTTTATTTATTTACGCCACCGTCCCGCTGGGCGGGCGGGTGCTGAAAAAATTATAATTTATGTGGCGAGTGTGGTGCGAGGGGGGACCTCTGTCCCCCTGGTCACTCCCCACCTGCTGTAGCCCCTGGGGAATACCCGAATACAGAACATGAGCTCGTTAAAGCGTTTTTGATATCCAATCTTACAAATCATATTTCATTCCGATCGCAACAAGAACTGACGCAACCATTTGACATCGCTCATAAAACCCGCGTGTGCGGTTGTCGATCATAAAATCATAAAGATGAGGATAAAGATCAGGGGGGGTCCCAAGGGGCGGTGCACCCAGCCAACAAACCATCGGGCAGTCCATCAAAGTGTTTGTCGGAAACGAGAAACTACATAAAAGTGGCTCCCCAGTTCTTCTTCATCAGGCCAATAACCACAAGTTTTATGGGATATATACTATATTCCATTCCTTTGTATCTGATTCTGTTCGGTTCTGCATGTTTCCGCAGCAGGAACATCTTAATTCACCTTGTTGTGTTTTATTTTCTGCCCCGTGCCCCGAAAGATACAAGCCTACGAAGTCTATGAAATGTGACAGAGATGAGTATCCGTTGATTTTATATAAAATACAGTTGGATAATTTACCAACTAATTATTAAATACAGCAGAACTTTAATTACAAATATTTATTGAAAAATATAATATAATTGTTTACCCCAGTAAAACAGTAGTTATTGTCCTTCGACACCTGTAAGTATTTAATACTTAGCCCTTCAACTCCTTCAAGTAATTATTTTGCAAAAAACATGTCTGAATAACAAAGACACACCTTTTGCGGGGCCCTGAACAAGACATAATTAACATGTTTTTTTTGGGGGCCTCTCCCTTTGATTTTAATGCATCATTTGGCGCTGGGCCCAATGGCGGAAAATGCACTTCCCATCCGGGTAATGTTTTTCGGATGCATTAATGAGGCAAAGGCACGACAAGGACATTGTCTTTGCTGTCTGCCGGAACCAGAAACAGAATCTGAATCAAAATCAGAGTCAGAATCCCCGGAAAAACCAGGGCCAAGAAACATCGCCTAATGGCCGAATTATGCAGAGGGATCCGCCATTGTCTCAAGACGTCTCAAGAAATGGGGCTGAGTATGCTAGGCGACTCACGTAGTGCCTCAAACCAATTGAATTTTGATGGCCAGCCCCCATTCAGTCCATTCCATTCCCAATTTTGAGGCACTTCCTCCGGCCAACTCACACCCATTATGTGGCGACTGCGGCAGCTGCGAAGATTCAGATACAGAACGGGATTCAGATACATTTAAAGCCACAGTCGCGGGAAAAAAGTATATGACTAGGAATTTTAAAGTAAAAAAAAATAAATTGGACCGTACACTGATGTATTTTATAACCAAATCGTAATCTTTAGCTCAAATTGTTTTACATTAAAAATGTATTTATGCAACAATTTGAAATCCAAACTTGATTACATCTATAAAATGTTTTCAAAATGCATATTTAAATATGGTTTATATATGCTGTGGTTTTCTAGTCAACAGATTTTGTAGCGCGATTAAGAAGGAAAAGCAAAAATCTAAAATATTTTAAGGATACCTTAAAATATAAATATCTGGATATGGAATAAATAACCTTTTTTTAGATAGGTCCCAAAAATATTTAATTTAATGATTTAAATCTAAGAAAATCCCATGTCACTCCTATTTGAATGGCCACCACTGTGGCAGGGCAGCTGGTCGCGCTGGGACAACTTAATCAAATCGGCCAGCGGATATGTCAGACAGTTTTTATGCCCACCACTCCAGCTGTGCCCGTCCCCGTCCTCCGTGCTCCGTCCTCCGTCCGCCGTCCTCATAAAACTCCAATTGATATGCCCCGCATGATGTCTAGGCGCAGGAATCAAAATACGCATAAATCCCGGCTCCGGCCTCGCAACGTCACATGTCCTGCCACAGGACAAAGAGCTCCGACTGCCTGATTGCAGCAATAATGAGCGGAAATCACAACAATGCAGACCGGAAGCCCTTCACTCCGGCACTAACAGAAAAATATTTATTAATAAATATTTTCTTAAACATTTTCACTAGTAGGTATTTTTTATTTCCATAAATTAACTTATTTTTAAACAAAATTTAACCCACTTCGGAATAACGAAAAAAGTTCCAAAAATATTTGAGAAATTAGCAGTAATAGTTCAATTAATGAAATGGCTTTCACTCGTGCATGAACACAATGTTTTTTTTTTTATATCGAACTTTTTCGCTAATTAGCCAAAATGTTTAAATATAAAATTAATAACATAGAACTTACAAAATTATTTACCCATAAACATGAAGAATTTCATATCCAAAACTGAAAAAGAATATAATTCCTTAATCTACTAAAAAAAGGAAATCTTAGACAAAAACATATTTTGACTTTATTTTTCTGGTAAATTATTTAATACATTTAGGTTTTGCAAATGCAAAAAAATCTTAAAGGTCCACATAAATAGCTGGCATTTTTTTTGGAGTGTATATTTTGCAATCCCTTCAAGTCAGACTCCTTCTGATGTCGCTTCAAATCATTGGATATCGGGTCTTCCTCGGGTTGTCGCTGTCGTTTTCGTTGTCACTCGCAATTCTCCTTTCTCCAGTCTCCCCTTTCCACGCCCTTTCTCCTTTCTCCGCCTTCGCTGTCGCTTTCGCTGCCATTCGCGAGCGTGCGAGAAATAAATACGAGTATGTAAATAGTATGCTCAACTGCACAGTGTCCTGCAAATATTTATTCAGAACGAAAATTTTTATAAATTTTTAAACCTAATTTACCAACTGTCAGTAATTTAATTTTCAAAAGCAAATATTTTTGTTAACTAAACCAACTTTTAAAAGGGAAAAGCATTGCATTTTGATTTTGTATTTACTTGTCTATAACTATAATTAATATCACTTTACGGTCTTTGATTTATGAGGCACACAATTAATTTCACTAAACTATTATTGTTGTTATTTATTATTTGAAGTTCAAATATAAATATTAATTTAAAAATCCACAAATTACCTATAAAACAAATTCAATTGACTTGGAAAATTTTATTCTAAATAAAGATTCTTATAATATTAAGTTTTAAATGATATTTGGGATAGTTATGGTAATAACATATCCAAAATTTGTCAAATTTATTTTTAAATAAGATATTTGTGTCTCGTTGTACTTTGTCCCACTATCCTAAGCAATGTTTTGACGCCATTCGGACTTTTAACTTGGAGAGGGGTGGTGACCAGGGGGGAGGGATTTATTTGGAGGCGGGAAGGGGGGGTCCTGGGCCTTTTGTTTTCAGTCTTTTGGGCCTGGCCACAGATTGTTGCAACTACCATTGTTGTTTATGGCCGGCAAATGCATTCCTGGGCTGCTCCCTTTTCCCTCTTTCCCCTCTGCCCAACCGACGACCCTACTCCCCACTTTACCCCCCACCCGTTGGCCGCTTTCCCCTTTTCCACCCGCCCTCCCCCTGTCGTCCGCCGGAAGTGTGCGTGTCTCGCGAGGAGCAGAGAACGTGTTGCTGCTGCCCAAATTGTTGGCAGTGCAGAGATCTGCTCTCTGGATTTTCCCCACTCTTCGGATTTTCCACACAGAGAGAGAGGGAGAGCTGTGTCAGCTGTGGCCGGGCCATTTTCCGAGTGGCTTTTCTTGGCCAATGCCCGCCAGTGTCTGTTGCGTTGGCAAAGTGAACGCGCGCGTCTTTTCCTGCTCCTGCTGCTCCAAATCCAAAGTCCACGGTCTCCGCCCGATCTGATCTCGAGGAAACCCCCTGAACTCAACTCAACTCAACTCAACTCAAAAGGGGAAAAGCCATTTTCCAATTTTCCATATCAACAACCAAACTTTTTTTTCACTGTGAGCGATCGAAAAATGTGAGGTGCTAAGAGTTTCCCCGTGAAAAGCTCGACCATGTTGCACACGTGACCCGCGCTTGGTCCGCGCGATAATACCGATAACACGCCGATAAAACAAAGAAATAACACCGATTATTCCGATTACGATAACGACTCAATCCAGACGAGTGTGAGATAAAATGCGATAAAATACTGTGTGCAAACAAAACTAGCGTTTTTCTATATTTTCACAACACCCACGAAAGATCATTGACTGCATTGCGGGATCATAACATATAGTAGAGTAGGAAGCCACATGCCCGCAGAATTTATATTTATATAGACACGTATATATAGTATTGTAGGGGCTGTGCACAGGCCACCGCTTGATCATAATTAACTCTTACAAAGTAAATAAACCAACTGCGAATTCGGGGGCCATGTGTTGCCCCCAAACCAAACCAAAAACCAAACCAAACCAACTGGCGATCCGCAAAGTCGGCACAAATTTTTACAATTAGCATTCGCCGATTGTCCAAAAAATTCAAAAGCAAAAGCAAAACCAAACCAAACAAGAAATTCATTTTATTTTTCTATTTTATGCGAGTTTGTTGTTGTCTCATATCATTCACACATTGTTGGGAATGAAATATTAAGTTTTTGCCTGATTGTTTATTTAAGTTACTTTTTTTTTTTTTAATAAAGTATTTCTGGCACGGCAGGAGATCGATTCATTTCCGAAAAATCTGAAAAAAATTAATGGGAGCAATTGAACAGAAGGTTGGATTTTAAAGCGAGCTTGACTTTGGGTATTTAAGCTAAATTTTTAATCAAAATGATGGTTACTTCAGAAAATTTTTTAGAGTTTATCAAAAGTTTATATGAGCAAATAAAGTAGAAGTCAATTTAGAGCAGTTTGAAATTAAAAAAAAAGAAAGGGGAAAACAGTTTTATATTTTATGGAAATTTTACTAAATATTTGAAGCCAACTTTTTCTTAATTTATCTATTGTAAAAAAAGTTAGGTTTCTCTTCACATCTCTGAAATGGTTTAAATAACATTTAAATATAATAAAAATGTTAAATAAAAACATAAAGCTTTTAAAAATATACTATTTTTGTTGAACTCTTGTCGAAATAATATTTATAACTTAATATTACATAAATATCATTATGTTTCACAATGCCCATTTAGGTTTTAACCCATCATTGCAGACATTTTGTAAGAAATATTTATAAAAAAAATTGAAAGGCCCTAGATTTTTGATAACTTAAATCGCATGTATTTATATAGTTGGTATTAAGCAACCATAAGCCTAGGATTTGCATGTTCTGGTCGTTGAAAGCCCCTTTAAGCTGCCTGAAAATGTATCAATAATTATGAAAAACTTACCCAATTTCTTTTCTACCCCAATCGCACTTATTTGGCCATCTTGGCCGTATTGACTCTGAAAATATTGAAATCAAATCGATTTCATTTCGGGTTCTGGGGCTGCCGACTTCAAAGTGTGCTGGCCTCTTTTGATCGGGGAAACATATATTTTTGTTAGCATTCTTCGCTGGCTGCATGCGAAAGGGACCTCAATTCGAATTTTACGGGTAAACGTTCTCTTAATTTGTTGTGTCTTTGTTATTGGGGGAAAATCCCAATTAGTCACCAACCCCCAATTCTTGGAATGCCTTGTCTCAGTCTCATTTTCATATTTTGTCCACATGATAATTATGGGCACGCGTGTATGTGGGAAAAACAGATGAAAAGTCTCGGATTTTTGGGTTGTCCCTCTGGTGGTTCCGCCTCCGATTCCGAATCCGATTCCGATCCCCCATTATCTTTGCAGCATTTCTGGCATATTTCACAACGCCCAGCCCAGCCCAGCCGAGCCGAGCAACGAAATAGTTTCGATGAAATGTCAAGTGCAGGCAGGAAGCCCAAACAGGTCGATGGGGAGATTTCTCTTGTGTGCTTTATAAACAAATCGGGGATCGGCCTGAACTCTGCTGGATTACGAAACAGATTAACGATGCTCTCGCCTTGGTCCATATCCCCCACATATCCCCCATATCCCCCCGTATTCTTTGGCTGCTTCTTCTGGTCAGCCTTCGCCTTTGACTTTGCTGGGCCACGTGTGCGTATACGCAATTTTTCCGGTGTGTGCGTGGACTTTTCGTGGATTTTTCTCTTTTATGTACACGGGAAAAAATATTCATTTAATAAACACCCAACGGGTTATATTTATGAGCTTTAAAATATTGAAATGACTTTAGTTTCTAATATTTTTAATGATTAGCTGTGATTTTATTTTTGGGTAAGAAGATTAAGATTGGTTAAAAGTTAAAAAGATTAAAATACTTTAGTTGTGAGTAAATGGTATGTTGCAAAAATATAACAAAGAGATAGAAATGCTTAGCTTTTTTGCTGTGTACTCAATATAAGTAGTTTTTCGCTTTGGCTTTTCAATTTTTGATTTTGCTGTTGTTTTGATTTTATTATCGGCAACTCGGCGGGAAAGTTTGTTTATAAACATTGCAATTTTAAAATTTACAGTTCATTTGGAAACTGTTGTTCTCCAATTTTTTGGACTTCCATTTTTCCCTCTACGTCAGTCAGCATAAGTTTATTAACATATGCGAAGGAGGGGGGTGATGCCACATTTTATTTATATGCTCAGAGCGATTTTTATTTGTTTTGTTTCTTTGCGCAATTTACAATGCTGGCAAAGCATAAAAAATAAATATTCGACCAGCAGGAAAATTAAAGGGTTTGGCGAGCAATTGATGTTCCATTGGTTTTGATATAAATTAGTGGCTCCTTTTAACAATATAAACGATAAAATATGTAGATTAATTATGTAAGCCTCCTGTAAAATATAAAAAAAGTATTTTTAAATATAAATTACTTATTAAAATTCGGTGAGTCCAAAAATGAGTCCAGTGAACTTTTGTGAAAATATAGAAAAACCCGCGAAAGATAAGACCAAATTTGTTAACCCCCCTGAGCAGTGAGGCGTCAATAAAAAAGTTCAAACTTAGAACGGAGAAAGCCTTAAAAAAAACAAAGTGCCAATGTGAGACGGAGGGTTGAGGATAGCGGAGAGCGGAGGAACGGACCCGAAGATGCCCAGCTCTGTGACACTCAGACCCACAACGAACACGTCGAAACCCGCCGAGGAATCGGAAAAGCAGCAGAATCAGAATCACAGCCAGAACCAGAAGCCGCACCACCCGCAACACCTGCACCACCACAGGAACCACCAGAAGCCGCACCTCCGGCTCCGGTTCAAGTCCCGACTGGCCGATGCGCCGATGATGGGCCTGCCGCGCAAGAGAAAGCACAGCCAGGAATCGGGAGCACAATCGGTCGATAGCCACACGATACTGATACTCTGATACTCTGATACTCTGATACTGATACCGATACTCGATACTCAATACTATCGATAAAACAGAAAGAAAGTGAACAGAAACCGAGCAAACGAAGCGCAGCGAGAGGAGAGAGTGAGCCAGTGAGAATCATCGCCGATCTTGCCCAGCTCGCTGACGACAAACCATGTTAGATATATTTCGTGGATTGAAAAACCTTGTAAAGGTCAGTCACGTTAAAACCGATTCGATAGTATTCCGCCTGCACTACTCAATAACTGTGATGATTCTGATGTCATTCTCGCTAATTATAACCACACGCCAGTACGTGGGCAATCCGATCGATTGCGTGCACACCAAAGATATTCCAGAGGATGTGCTCAACACGTACTGCTGGATCCAGTCCACCTACACGCTCAAGAGCCTCTTCCTCAAGAAGCAGGGCGTGTCGGTCCCGTATCCGGGCATCGGCAACTCCGACGGCGATCCGGCGGACAAGAAGCACTACAAGTACTACCAGTGGGTCTGCTTCTGCCTCTTCTTTCAGGTGAGATTCGGGCGCTACGATTACGATTCCAGTGGATAAATAACGAATTTCTAAATATCGATATCTTCATACTGAACTGCAGGGTCTCTTTCGATAAACAAACCATAGATTTTTTGAGAATATTATCGATATTGTTCATGGTCTTACCATAATACGATGTAATGTGTTTGAAGTTATCAGAATAATAACGATATAATTGAAGTAAACATTTCCTCAGAGAATCAATGATATAATATCACATGATAACAATGTCAATTAACTAAGATCTTTACAACCTCTTTGATTTTACACTTATTTAAACAGGGTCTAGAGTATTTTAGCGGTATTATAGAGTATTTTACTTTAAAAATGTAATTAAATATATAAATTTGTTACATCACTTTATTAGTGTAATTTCTTTTAAAATCCTTGATCGCATTCTTTAGGCTGAATTATTTTTGATTAATGATAATTGTGTGGTGAAGACAGCTAAATCAAAAAAGCTTATAATTAAGTTAAACTAGATAAATAATTAATATAAATCAATCAATTTTCAATTCATTTTATACAACACGAATTTAAAATCGATGCAATAACTCACCCACTCAGGAAGCTACGCCTGCGCAGCAAAAAATCCCCCAAAATTCGACCCACAAATCGGCCATAGATCAGTTTATCGTTATGTTTGGGGGCGTTGAATGATTTGATGGATTAAGTAATTAAGCGATTCCTCGCCGACTGAGCGTCCCATTGAGATACATCGCTATACATACTTATGCTTTGCTTTTCAATTTCCAAATATTTGTTCCACTTTTTTTCTTAATTTTTTGTTTTTTTTTTTTTGTTGCTTTGCGGTTTTGGCCTTTTGAGAGCCAAATGAAAATGTTTAAGTATTTCGTGTGTGCTCCGTTTTGTTATTGTTGCTGGTGATTGGTCTGGCCTTGTATCGCTGCGAGTATCTCAAAGATACATAGTTCGAGCTGTGACGTAGGCAGTGCCAGAAGGAGAGGGGTGGGAGGGAGGCTGGGCGGGAAGGAGAGGGAGCGAGCGACAGCGAGTGATTGATCGGCAATCGATGGGATCAAAAAGTGAGCAAAGGCGCTAACAAAATTTTACTCGCTGGGGATGAAAAGAAAGTGGAATTTATCTATGAAAATTCCATAGATATCATATTTTTATAAAAATAAAATAAAAATAATATTATTTAAGCTGGGCTTTATATACGTAAACCTTTTGTTTACTTGAAACATTATTTGCAAATTATTATTATTATTAAGAATACTTTTGGTTCTTATTGTTTGGGGTAAGCGAAGTCCTGGATCTATTATTTAAATTTGGTTTTAACTCTGAGTTAAAATAAAAATTATTTAAAGTATTACAAAAACTAAACCGTTTAAAAGTTGTGCATTTTTGGGACTACTAAACTTTGTTTACATAACATTCTTATGATTTTTCCAAAATATTGCAATGTTAGGAGATGGCTGTTTTTTTTACATTTAGCTTTGGTACACACAAAAATTAATTTTAATTTTTGTTTACCTTTATTTTAAGGTAGGAACATCAGCTTTTTATATAATTACCTTTTTTAACAATCGTAAAAAAAATGTGACCCGTATGTATAAAATTTAATTAAAAATACTTTTGAATTTGAGTTTTTTGTTTTTTTTTGTTTTGTTATTTTAAGGTGCTCCCCCAAAGTGAAATCGATCGAGAAAAATATAATTTTAATTTATGGCTGTCTCTATAGTTCTCTTATGTTTTTCCCACTCTCCCCTCCTCGTTTCCCGCCACCTGATCTATTCCCAAACTGTCATCGCTAATTGCTGGCACCGCTTAAAGGAGATTGATTGTGTCATGGATGCCATTTTCCCCAATCCCCAATCCCCCCCCTCTCATTTACCACCCCCACACCCCTGCCCCAATCGGTGACGTCGCCGTCCATTTGGCGTACATATAGGTCTACCTACATACATATATTATATGAAGATCTACAGTCGCACATATAGAGACAGAGACGTTGCTGCTCGGTGCGACGATTACACAATATATCTTCCCGCTAACAATGTACAAATATTAAATGTATATTTTTATCACACTTTGTCGGGCGGGGAAAATCGGTGGGAGGGAGAGGGGGAGGGGGCTTTTCTCGGTTAGTGTCACAGAGCGATTATAGAGACGTTCTAGTCACCCAAATTCCTATAAATACATTTATCATGGTATTCTCCCTGCTTAATGACGCGTAGACGCGTATCTATAATTTACACTTTCCCCCAATTTTCGTTGCACGATTTATTAATAACAGAAAACAAAACGAGAAATAGAAAAGATTGCCGGCAATCGTGGATCATTGATTTTCGAGAGCAGCCAGTGGAGGAGTAGGGGAAATTACAAACCAAAAAAAATATAATAAAATGTAGCTTACAGCCTGTTTAATAATTTACCCCAAATTAAAAACCAATTTTTTTGCTTCTGTGTAGAAACACCTTAGATGATTAAAACGACTCAACAGCACCTGGTCCAATTACCATTAAAAATAGTGCTCGGTTATTATAGATCAAATATTTGGAGATCAGTCATTAAGCTGAACAATGCAGCCATAAAAATTGAAAGACCTGCAGCCATCAGCTTCCCTCATATCCATTTGATCGATCAGGCCTTTCTTCCCCAGCGATATGTCAAAAATTGGCATTTCTTCTCCACCATAGCCTCGCCCCGACTTTCCTCGGCTTTCCCTGAATTTTCCCGCTTTTCATCCATATTTCTGCGCCCGGCATGTCTAGATATTTATTGAAAAGGCGCAGACAAACATAAAAGTGAAATAATATTTCTGGCCAGATGCCAGAAAATTGCTGAAACAAAAAGCCATGGATATGGCAACGAAATCGGGTGAGGAAAAGGGAAGGGAACCGGGAACTTAGGGAATATAGCCAAAGGTTCTCTGGAGTGGGAACTGTTTATATTTGACTTATGTGCGAGTATTTTTGGCCTCCCCTCGATTTTTTAGAAAAATAAGGGAGGTGCCATCGCCATGGGGGAGTGACAGTTCGGATCAGATGGGATCAGACACTTCCTAGGTTTCCTTACGATTCCTTACATTGGGTAGCCAACCGTGGTTCGTCCTTTAAAAAATTACAAATAACTTTGACGCATTCAGATAGTCCATGCTTATTATTATTCATTTTCGTGTTCTGCTGGGAAAACAACATTTAAAATCTAGTATAATCCAAAAAGTTACTTTGTTTCGTTTTACTTTTGGGTTGTAAAATTAAAATATTGACTACATTGTTTTACAATTTTTATTTTAATTATTATATACATTTTAAAACTTGTTGAACTAAGTATTTGCGATTTTAGTAATATTTATTAAAAGTCCGCAAAATGTCCATTACCATTTTTATATAGAAATATATACCTATTATTTTAGAACTCGATCCGGTTGTTTTTGCGCTTTTAAGTTTAAGCCATTACAACTGTGAGTTCTACCTATCAAAGTCCAGATATCGGAGCACTGTGCCCTGTGCTCTGGAGACCCAGAAGAATTCTTCGGAGACGTCTCTTTCGCCTTAAGGCTTTCGCTTTGATTGTTGCTTCTGCTGCAGTTGCAGTTGCATTTGCGCGATGCTTTTGCCATTTGAACGCTTGCCAAATTGCTTTCCACACACGCACTGGGAAATGGAAAAGCCGAGGAGCGGGTGGAAAATGGGGGAAAATGGAGGGTCACCCTTCTCTTCTCTTTTCTCTTCCTAGTTTGGGCTGTCGTCGGGGAAATGCAATTGGCGATTGTATACACAAAAGGGCAGACTGAGATGATGGAGGCCAAAGCAAATCAAACGCATCATTTGACTTCCGGCAGGGCGTGGCAACAGAACTCTCCCAGAAAAAACAGTGGCGATCACAGAAATAGCAGCGAATTGGCCTTAGAAAAAAATCAGATTTTAACAAATATTTCATTTAATTTTGTTTATATTCATATTTGTTTATATTCAATTTTCTCAATGATTTAAGTGCAGTTAAATACATTAATTAAAATATTTATATAAATTGAGTACCTAAATATTCAGCCAGAAAATATCAACATAATATTTATCTAAATTTGGAAATAATAATAAAAAACTTCAAAAAATGCAGACCAACCTAATTTTTTAATGAAAATGTATTCAATAAAAAATGTATTTTATATAAATGTCAATGTTAATGTTATTAGTTTATCACTAAACATTCGACCGCCTTTGTGCATTGCCGTCATTAGACTATGGAATGTGCCGCAGATGTTGTTTTTTGGGCCAATTAAATCCAAATGCCAACGACAATGGCAAATAGTTTGGATTTGGCTTTGGATTTGGAACTGCAGCCCCCAAAAATCTAGGGAGGATCGCAGAAATGCAAAATTCCAGAGGCACGAACCCCAGCGCATGTGGTGAAATATTCGAGATCGAGATCGGGATGGAGATCGAGAGTGGAAATTCGAATTCGCTGGCCGCCAGTTGGGCGCCCACTAAACAAACTGAACTCTCACCTATAAAGACTTTAGAATAGAATCGAAATAATATAGCGAGGCAAAGAATGAGACATGGGGATTACCACCTGCCAGGGACTCAGACTCAGACGCAGACGGAATGGACGCGATGGCCACCAAGATCACGTTGATGGGGCGACATTGTCATGTGCCAAAGCAAACACACAATTTGCACAATCCCCAACCCACAATCCCCAATCCTCGGCTGTCTGAAGATGGTCCGATTCGGACGAATCCCCCGCTAATTTACGATACAAGTTATTATTAATTTGTCATCGGGTCGGGCATTAAAATCCACCCGACAAAAGAAAATACAGCCAGCAGGAATGCTAAGGTCGGGATTTAGAACTCAAAAATACCCCGTACTGTTGTTTCTTATTTTTTTTCTGAGTTTTCCAATGAATGTCAAAGCAACACATTCACAAAAATTGTTAACTAGAATATATACATTTTGAAGCTTTAAACCATTTCCAAGATTTGTTTTAAATTTATTGGAAATATATAGTTGCATTGAAAAACTAATTATATTTACCTAAATATTCATTAAAGTCTAAGGTAACTTAAAAAAAAAAACAATTGGCTAACGAAGAGTCGAAATATCGAACATTAATACTTATATTCACTTTATTGAATATATTCAAACTACTGAAACTTAAAGCATACGAAAATAATTTTTTTTATTTTTACTTACTAGGTTTTTTTTAACTATTAACATTTAGAATAAAGTTTAGTTTAGTTTTGTACTGATCAAAACAAAAATTCTTCCCGGAATCAAATATATTTTGAGTGTTTCCTCTTTTGGATAGCCATTTTAATATTCTAGAAACAAACTTCTTCCATTAATTAATACACCTTTGCCAAATGTCCAAATAGTGGGTGCAATTAAGCAAGAATTCGTGCCTGCCAGTCTGTCTTTCGGATCGTAAGATATTGTGATATTGTGGTAGGTATACCCAGTACCTAGTGCCCAATGGACTGCCCCTAATGGGCCATGGCTAATTGACAAGGCTCTGTGAGAAGGGCTAAAAGAGTGAAGTGGAATTAGCAGAGGGGAGGTCAGTCACTAATGCCCTGTGTACTATGTGGTGTATGGTGTATGGTGGATGGTATATGACATTGTTTTCGGCTGGAATCGGGGGTCCACCAAACCAAACAGCTGGCAAATGTCACTTGTCAGGGGTATTTTTCTGTTTCTGCTTTTTTTCCCTCGCTTTTACGACAGTTCCAATGCGACATCACGCCCACACGAAACTCAGAATTCAGAACTCAGAACTCACCTTTGCAGATCTCTATAAATACGTACCTACATATGTTTCTTCTGCTTTTTGCAGGCAATCTTATTTTATACACCAAGATGGCTGTGGAAATCTTGGGAGGGTGGCAAGATTCATGCGCTCATCATGGACTTAGACATAGGCATTTGTTCCGAAGCCGAGAAAAAACAAAAAAAGAAATTACTTTTAGATTATTTGTGGGAAAATTTAAGGTAAGTACAAACCAAAAAAATCAAACCTCAAATGCATTTTTCAAGAAATATAAAAAAGTATTTTGAAATCAAAGAAATTTAAAAAATTTTAACACTAATGAAAAGAATAAGAATAATAATAAAAATAAATTAATTTTTAAAATTAGTTTTTCACTATAATATTGAACAAATGTTTAAATAAATTCGTTTACTGCAAAAGCTTTATATTTTTCGTTTAAAAAAAGTATACTAATTGCAAGTAAATTGAACTTAAGCCAAAAAGAAATTAAAGTGTTTTTAATTGATTCTTAATTATTTACAATAAAATTTAAAGAGTACAATGTACTTTCTAAGGCGTTTCCCCGAACAAACATTTCCGGGCAATAGAAACCTCAATTAACAAAGAGTTCTTCGGAAATCGAGTGTGACTCACTCGAGTCACGAGTCAAAGTTCTCCAGAGACAAAGGAAACTCGGGGAAACAATCTGGCTTTTGCACAGCCTGCTTATACATTTATTTACATCTGAATCACTGCTAATTGCCTTACTTCCCCCGATTCCATTTGCAGATATCACAATTGGTGGGCGTACAGATATTACGTGTGTGAGCTGCTCGCCCTTATAAATGTGATAGGTGAGTAGTGCACGGAGAGAAATACATATATGGACCATGACAATGAGTGTATAACTGTAATTTAAGGCTTTGAGCATATCAAGCTGATATGCAACGTGGAAGAATGCTATAGTCGAGAATCTTGACAAGGAGAAACCTGGTAGTCAAATTAAGAAACTTAAGCTTAAACTGTAGCTTTGTATCAACATATATTTTGATGACATGCAATAGCTGACATTAAAGTAAATTTAAAACATGTTGTAATAATTATGAAATTTAAAAAACAGAAGAACACACATTAAAATACATTTATTAACCAGAAAAAGCAATTTACCAGATACAATAAAACATGTATGAATATTAAATTAAATTTGATTTGAACTCAAACCCATATCATCATCATCCCTAAACGATCTTTTCAAATTGTTTTTATATCAAGAATTTAAATTTCAAAATTTAAAATCTCAATTTCCATACAACATTTTTCTCGGTGTACGTGTATATGCGATCGGCATCTCGACTTCTCCAGGTGTCAGTGAGATGGGTAAACAAAGTTTCGGGGTTAACAAAACGAATTCTTGGGACGGGGGCAACGCAACATAAATTCGGCATTCATTAACATTCCCCGTTCGATTTTACGCCGAAAAATCAATGACGAATTTTTATCGACTGACCGCCCCGCATCAAAATAAACACAGCAGCCGCCCGATTCGTTCGATTCCTTCAACTTCTGGTCCCCTCGTGGGGCGTGTGCGCTGAAATTCGAAATCTGACAAAATAATGAACTGTCAGAAAACATGGGAAATAAACAATAATAATGCGAGTAATACACGTTTATAAAATGGCTGACATCGCGTTTTAGACAAGTGTGAGAGGAGGAACGCGGGGCTAATTGGCCTGAAATTCGAAATGGGTCAATTAGCCAGCAGGGGAAAGTGGAAATATAAATGGAAATCGTGGGCATTTTCCCTGGCTGATCGGTGAGGCGCCAAGGAAAATGCATTTAATGGTGAATACCAAAACACTGCCTCATAATTTGAAAAAAAATCAAATTTTAAATAATATTAAATCACAATACATACATTAGTTTTTTTATTACATATTACATGTCTTATTATGCATCTCACTGGTGCTGGTCTTTGTCTTTAAACATAAGTAATGGCATAATTGTGTGTGAAAAACTTGAACTCATCTCTGAACTTGAAAACTTCATGATGATAACAAACTAATTTAAGTTTAAGCTATCATTTCCTGAAACGAGTACCGTTGAGGTCCTCGACTATAGCCCTCTTTCTGGGTAATGTACATTCGGTCGGGATGTAGAAATATGTGTCAGTGGAATCACGCTTTTACCTCTGTGTATGAGAAACCCAAACTATCTGCCTATCTAGTTGCCAAAAAAAACTTAGTATAAAAAGAGTAAGCCCTAATAAATCTGATGGTTTTATTCCTGTATTGTTCTTACGATTCAACCAATTTAAGAATCAGCACGCCTCAAAATTAACGTACCTTGGGAATTGTTTGTTCATTGACCTCCATTCCAATTAGCCGCAATTAGCGCGGCCAATTGATGGATTTCGAATCCGATTCCGATTCCAATTCCGATTTGGGGCTATCTGCCACAATTAATGGGCCACACGGTTGTGGATGTGGGTGAGTTGTAATTGCAAAGTAAATCGTTTTCCGTTCTCCGCCGATCGATCAAGCGGATCCCCGTGTCCAGCGGCACTCACTCGCATCGCAGAGCAGAGCATCACATGCACACGGCAATGCACTAAAATTTAAATAAAATGAGGAAATTTACAATGGGAGGAGGTGCAACTTGAGGAGACGGCAACGAACCCATTAATCCGGGTCCGAGTCCGATTCCGACTCCGACAAACAGATAGGCAGATAGACAAGATAGATAAACCAATCCGAACGCAACGCAAAAGTGTATCTCTGTATCTTTTGGTGCTGATTTGTATCTTTTTTGTGGTTCCTTTTTCAGGTCAAATGTTTCTTATGAATCGATTTTTCGATGGCGAATTTATGACATTTGGCCTGGATGTGATAGATTATATGGAGACCGATCAGGAAGATCGCATGGATCCGATGATTTACATATTTCCCAGAATGACCAAATGTACATTTTTTAAATATGGTTCAAGTGGGGAGGTGAGTAACGAATGCACGAGCGCGCTAACACCCAAGTATCAAATAATAACTGATCTGTTCTTCTAGGTGGAGAAACACGACGCCATTTGCATTTTACCATTAAACGTTGTTAATGAGAAGATTTACATTTTCCTTTGGTTTTGGTTCATATTATTAACGTTTCTCACATTATTAACGCTAATATACAGGGTGGTTATTATATTCTCTCCTCGAATGAGGGTCTACTTATTTCGTATGCGATTTAGGTGAGTTGTAGACAATCCGTTTAGGGGCCTCACTAGGAATGATAAGGGGATGAGTCTAAGGGAAGAAAATATTAAATAATATTTAATATATATAACTGTCCTCTGTCCATTACTTGTGAACAGTTGATACTTTTATTCGAAGTATTTAAAAGAACTACTGTGATTGTTTTCGATTGCAATTAGTTGTGATAGTAAGACTCTTAACCATCGATAAAGTCTTGTAATTAATTATCATGTTGATTATTATCCCCCTATCAGATCTATTGATTACCCCTCCCTAAAATTTATTAAACACATTTTCTAATCTAATTTTTTCCCCATTTACAGGTTAGTGCGTCGTGACGCTATTGAAATAATCGTTCGTCGTTCGAAGATGGGCGATTGGTTTTTGTTGTATTTACTAGGTGAAAACATAGATACAGTTATATTTCGTGATGTTGTACAGGACTTAGCGAATCGTTTAGGACATAACCAACACCACAGGGTGCCTGGCTTGAAAGGTGAAATACAGGATGCATGATATTGGGAGTATTAGAAACAATACAAAATGCAATTTGTCGTCTCCATTTGAAAACCATCGAAATCAACAACAACAACAACAATGTCAATGTCAATGTCAACAAAAACAAGACTAAGAGCAACTACAACCACAAAGAAATCTAGAGATCTTCGCAGCAGCAGCCGCTTCATTAAAAACCACACCGTAAAAAATCTTTAAAAAAAACGTATCTCAAAAATACAACCAAAAAAACTATCGTCAGCGCAGTCAGTCATAAATCAGCATTCTCAGTCATGGAGACCATGATCGATAGCAGGCTAGTCTATCGGTAGTCGATAACATTCAATCGCAGGGCATAACTAACTCAAATCTAACAATGGAAGCGGACGGAAGCAGGGAAGAAAATGGAGAAATAGGAAAACAACAACAACCACGCAACGAAAGGAATATTAATTAAAGTAAAGTAAAGTAAAGTGAAATCGAAAACGAAAATTATAATGGAAGAACAGGATCAGGATGAGGAGAGCGGAAGTCCAGGGACTTCCGGTCCGGACTCCACGGCCAGGGGCACGTAGCGCCTGCCTCGGGCCAGGGGTCACAAGGTTACAAGGTCACAATGTCACAAAGGATCGAAGGCTCGATCAGCGGACCCATAGAAAAGTTGCCCCCAAGGACAAGGTCAAAGTGTGAGGAGAACAGCAACAGCAAACAGCATACAGCCACAGGAAACGGAAACGAAATCGAAAACGAAGACAGACACCCACAAATACACACAGAGGCACACACAGGCACACAGACGCCACACGCTTACAGCGACATCACTCATACGCCCCGTAGAACAACGACACCCACACACCGACACACCGCACTTTGCTTGTCACGCAGCGTTAACTAAACCAAACATCAACAAAGTCGAGACGACGACCGCGGAAAATTGCATTTCTGTATTAACCCAAAGTCAAAGGAGGAAACTCAAGGAGGAAATCAGCATCACTTTCACCGATTTCACCAAGGAGAAGCAGGAGAACACCATTAAACGATGCCAACAACAACACAAGGCAGGGGAGAAAAGCGATTTTCCCCCCACCACCATCACATCACCACCCCAAATAAAAGAAAGCAGCAAAAGAAAGTCAAGAAAAATCGCAAGAGGAATGAGCTGGCAAAACCAGAGAAAAGTAACAGTTTAATTAAATTAAATTCAATTCAATTAAATTACTTATTACAATGATATCTTGAAGTGTTCATGTATTCGAATGTAGGTTAACTAAGTCAAGCATACAAATAATTCTACATATATAATATATATATTATATATATATATAAACAATTTTTTTTCTAACTCTAAGCATTTGTATTACCCGCTAAACAAATGAACAACACAACAAACAAAAATGAAATGAAAACAAAAAAAAACACAAACAAAAAACAACCAAAAAAAAGCAAACAGAATTTTTTGTATACAGAAAAGAAAAATGAAAAGAAATGAAATGAAAATGATAGAGAAATAATGATAAAACCGAGACGAAACGAACAGAAAATATCAGTAAATATCAAGAAAGTTCAGAAAATACCATACCGAATACCGAAACCGAAACAAAAGATACATTTACATAGTTTAATTAGAAGGAAACTATAGCGCGCATCATTATATAACCGAAACCGACCGAACAGAACGCAACTCCCCAAAAACAACGACAGACAGACAAAAACGGAAACGGAAATGTTTTAAGCCCACACACACATACACACACACACACAGACACACAAGTATATAGAATGTAAAGCATATATATATATAATTATCGATCGATCATTCAGCAAAGAGAGCAGCCAACATTCGCAGCATAAATCAATTAACTCCACTAATAATAGAGCATACTCAACTCTCTCTCTCTCTCTCTCAACGATAAGCGCCTAGTACTCAAGCGGAAAAGTTCCCACGATCCCAAGAAATATGAAAAGGAAAATGTAAGGGAAAGGGAAAAGGAAAAGGCCGAAAAAAGACTCACGCTTTGCCACATGAATCAAGTGTACACATAACGATAATAATAACGCCGCTAGCGAATAAAGTCCTAAGCATGAGGGTTCAGTTTGCAGTAGTTCGACAATTCAATTTCCCAGGTCAAAGGTCACAGGCATTGCAGTTGGCCCCCCAAAAAAGGATTCCACCCCAGAAGTAGCCACCCATCCGTAGTTACCAGTCACCCATTCATCATGTGCTACAAATCGTAATATCCGTCCAGAAAACCTTTTGAAGCGCACCTCCCAATCCGTTGAGCTAGCAGCCGTCTCCTTCAGGTCTTCGGATCCTCAGATCTTTGATCTGCTTTTGATCCTTCCGACTTCCCTTGTAGCCCCTCAAGAAATGGACCAAAGTTTTCCAACCCCTCTTTCTCCTTCTCCTTCTCCTCAAAAGGACGACCAATGACGCACCGGACACAGCCAGAAAAAGCCAAGCCAGAGATGCGAATCTTACTACAAATGTCACTGCCAACAACAACCAGTTAAAGTAAAATCAAGTTAAAATAGTTAAATGCCATATTGTAACTGAGGATTGGCCAATACACACGGGGTGTATTTCTCTGGAGGGTAAACTGCAATGCAAAGAACTCAAAAGAAGGATCTTAAAAAGCGAAAGGAATTAACCCCCCAAGATTGTTCCTTGTCTCAGAATCAGGAATTGCCGATGGACCTGCTCAGAAAACCTCACTCCTTTCGGGATTTACTTTGGATTTACACACATCTAATTCGGGTGCTTTTTTCTGTCTACTCACACTACTCAGCATCAGCATACTCAAAGACGCATTACAATTAGAGGGAGGAGAAGTGGGGAGAAGGTTGGAGCGAAGCGAAAAAACAATAAATGTAACAATAAATGGTAATAAGTAATTTTAGCGTATTTTTTTTAACAGCTTATAGCCAACTAAGTGAAGTAATTGTAATTCTAGTTCAAACTGAACCATTTTTGTCTGCGTTTTTTTTTTCGTCGTGGATTCATAGGTTAAGCCCACACACACACATCCACAAACACACACATACAGCCACAAACAACACCCACACACACACAGAGACACACACACAGACACGCAATAAGAGAAACGGTAAACGAAAAGCAAATGTATAAATATCGAGGACACTTACACTGTAATTATATAGGGAGCGAAGGAATACCATACCAAAACGTAAGCATATTACAAGGAAATTGCCATTAGTCGATAGTGTTAAAGCGATACACACGTATGATCTTCATACATGCTAGGCTAAAACCCTAAAACCCTAAAACCCAGAATACTTAGTGTAGCTCAAGATGGAATCTCTCGTATCTCGTAACTCGTAACTTGTAACTCCAACTGAAAGCAATTGTAAAATATCGTAACAGGTCAAGGGCGATCGAACGAACAAACAAACAAACAAAACGCAAGACTTTATTTTTAAAAGTGTTTGCCGCAATATTAACTCGAAATCGAAATCGAACTCGAAGCAGAAGAATTCGAATTGTACTAGCTGAATGTAGAGATTAAGAAGGACATTTCATAGACGCAATCCTAGAAGCAATAAGCACAGGCGGAAACGGAAACGGAAACGGAAACAGAAACAGAAGCGAAAACGGAAACGGAAGTGAAAGCAGGCAGAGCTAACGGTAACATCGATGACTTTTCACCACGTTTCACCACACCTCCGGTCAAGTTTTAACCACTTCTCACCACACAGCACAGCACTTCTCTCTCTCTCTTTCTCTCTCTCCCACTCTCTCTTCCCATCCCTTTCCCACTGCATTCATGGTTTATAACCTGTTTCCACTGTCTGAAGATATCTAACTTAACCAGTGCATTTATCTCTCATTAGGAAAAACACTGGCCAAACTTGTCACTTTTTTCAATACGAACGTGTCAAAATGCGACAGTGGAAACGGGCTACATTACTTTTAAAATGTACATCCCATTTGAATGACACTGAGTCTGTAAAGATTGGTTTCAAAATTCTGTATCAATTGTGTTTCTTTTGTTTTTTAGTGCCCCAGAATCTCAATTAATGTTTGTGTTTGTTTGTTCATTTGTTTGTTTGTTTGTCTCCGGTCTGAATTTTCTGCCATATTGTTTGTGTATAATTATTATGTATTCCTTGGTGGCTATGTTAAGGTTTAAGTTCTGTAACTTCTACCGTACTTTCTCACTCATTTGTTCTTTCGTGCAATAAAAACGAGACTTGTATACATACCATTGTTTATTTGGTTTTATTTTGGGGTTGCCTTACAGATTCTCCACCCACCTGTTTTCCCCTTCTCTCCTTCCCTCTCTCACTCTCTCTCTCTCTTCTATCTCTCTCTCTTTTTCTCACTATCTATCTCAGCACCCGCACAAAAGCAGAAAGTCAATTTCTCACGGCTCAAAAAACGCATTGAAACGAACCAAGAAATCGAACTAAAAGCAACAATTAGTGAAGCATATTGGTGAAATACTTGTAACTTATATTTTAAATCGAATTAGTGAGTGTTTAGCGCAACGGTAACGATAAAATACAATTTAGTTGATTTCCCTAGCAGAATCGAATCGAATAGTGAGAACTTTTTATTAGGAAGCGAAAGCGTTTTTTAATTGTATACTAATCGAATCAAAATTTGTAAAAAAAAAAAGAAACAAAAAACAACTAACAAGTATTGTATAACAAAATTGAAACTGCCAATTCACATTCTCAGACAAATTTTTACGAAGCTAAAACCAAACTAAAGAACACCCAATTAATAGCACTAAGCGAAAATATACAAAATTGCTGAATATTTCCGACAAGCGAAACAAAAATCGATCTCGTATCTAGATCATTAACTTTGAACCTCTCTCGTTTCGTTTCCCCCGATTTTCGATTATCGATTTTCGATTTACGACTTACGATTTCCGACAGCCAATATCCGATATCCGATTTCCAATATCCAATATCGGATGGCGGTTCAGGCTTATTTTAGGCACTTAGCGTATATCAATTTGTGTGTGTGTGAACAAATAGCAGACAATAATTAGTGAAGGGAACTTTTAGGCGAGATCGAGGGTCCAGGACTGAATATCGTGAAATGGATTTTCCTGGATTTTCCTAGGGGGGCGTGGCCGGGGATTTTTACAAGCAGCTAATTTATTGTCTTCCAACTAAGCATAAATGTCTCATTACTTTAGTCAAATACTTTGTTGTCGTTAGTTGCAGCTTTAAGGTTACTTTTATTTTCCTTTATTATTGGATTTCTTTTTTTTAATTGTGTTTTCTATACGAGAATGCCACTCCCCCAAGATCTCAAGGGCTTGAGCATGATAGAAAGAGATTTATTTCGTAGGTGGCCAGAGTTCAGCAGCAAAGTTAGCGAGCAGCATTTGATGGAGTGTTTAGGAAAACTGCCTTAAAGTGATTTTCAAGTGAGACCGACCGACCGATCGACCGATTGATCGATCCACCAGCAAACCTTGTACATATATAGAAGCCGAGTCGAGTCGGTGAGAATTTTTTTTACTAAAAGAACATACGAGTAAGCCTAACTTTTAACACAACCACACACGACCTGTACATAGCCGACATACACCCTGCATATATATATACAAGCATAAACCTATATTTAAAGTGTTTTATAACAAAGTGGATTAGTTGGTAACCGTAGAGCGAGACATCTTTAGCAAAATTACACCTAAGTTTTCCACATTCAGATGACTTTTTAACCAGACAAAAGCGAAAGGCAAAAAGCAGGCTGGCAGGTAGACAAATTATGAAATTATGGAATTATGAAGTTATGAAATTATGTAGAAAAGCAGTCAGAGTAAGAAACTATTTGTATTTAAACTTGTTTTCCAGGAGATCCTAAGTTTAGTCAACGTAATGTAATGTAAATGATAAAACGAAACAAACGTATGTAAAATAATTGCATAAATAATTTCAAATATATTCGCCGATTGCCTTCAACTAGAGGAATTTTGATTACACTTAATAACGAATAACGAATACTAAATAAATAATAATAATTAAATAATGCATTGAATATTTATACAAAACGAAAAGAAAAGAAAACAAAAGGTAAAAACAACTATAAATATATGGAAAAGAGGGGACTAGATGAAGCAAACGCAGGAGCAGACGCAGACAGAAAACAACAAATCTACACAAAAATGAAATTCAAAAAGAACTGAAGTAAAAACAAAGATTTTAAAGCAGTAACAAATGGCAAACAAAAGAGAACAAAACGAAAAACAAGATAAAGCATTCATATTTGTACACTAAAAACCCGTTAAGGAGTACGCAACGTATACACGCAATATTAGACTAAACCGACTTCGATACCCGATAAACGATAAACGATAGATTTCCCCAGCCCCCAGGCACAGAAGTAAGGGGATTCCCCCTTCATTCAGGGGGCCCCATCTTCAGCTGCTTCAAACCAATTGACTACTGTTTTTTCTGTTAACTAGAGACACTCGCACATATCCAATGAAAGACGTCGATTACTTTCCATCCCCATTCCTATCGAAAGACCACCACCCCTAGATACGCACTCCCCAAGAATCGAAAGCGAAAGCGAAAGCGAAATCGAAATCCAAATCGAAATCACAACCACAATAACGATTGCAATTACAATGGCCACCACAACCACAGATGCACAACCACTGGAGCGAAAGACATGCGATATAAAAAACGGATATAGGAGCTGAAGGAGTAGATCGAATCTAGTGAATACTTTTAGGCGTTAAGCGTACTTCTAGTTTGTATCTCTCATATACACACACAGATATATCTAGGTATATGGATATAGCGTAATTATACAGATATACAGACGTATGGATAACTCAAATACCGCATACAACTAGCCAGTGAGAAGAGTCGAGAGTGTTCGAATCGGAGAAGATCGATGAAAATCGATCAGAGTCGATGTCGATGTCGATGATAAGTAGATCCAATCTTTTTTTTTTGTACTTGTATGGTAAATGCTAACGGTAAAGGTAAAGGTAATGGTAAAAGGTAACGGTAAACGGTAACGGTAATGGACATTTAACTAGTTATAACGTGCAGTTATCGTAATTTATGAATTTCGATAATTGAGTCTTGAGTACGATTATTACGAAACGTTTAATTTTGTTAATACGAAAACAAAACGCGAGCATGGTTAATAAAGCTTTAATTTGAAGCTATAAAGGTATATATATACGCCCATATATATATATACCCCACACACACAAAAACAGAAACACAGACAGAACACAACACACACCCTCACACATTTACATACACACACACGCAGACACAGACAAGGAAACGTCCTCAGTTTATAAATTTTCAAATGAGTGACATGGAAAACTTGAAACGAACCGAAACGAAACGAAAACACGTAGGCAGTACGATTAGGTCTTAAGGCCCATATTAGTAACATACAGTTAAAATTATTTAACGAATCAATTTATAATTGATGGCAAATGGAAACGATAGCTGGAACGAAACGAGGCGATAACGATAGCGATGATAGCGATAACGATAATGGTGGAAAGAGGAAAGGAAAAGCCAGACAGACAGGATATATAGGTCAAAGGTGACCGATATGTGGCCGATATGCACACGGACACCGGACGCCATACATATACACACACATATACTATATGCATAATACAGTGACGAGAATTTTTAGTCTATACTAATCGATCGATCGATGGGGAGGAGGAGGCAAAACAAATCTATATACAATACATGGCATACACTTATATGAAGCCCCTATATTGAGGATATAAACGTGAATTTTTAGCAGTCTAAGTAATAAATTATACACTCACACACAGGCGGACATAATCGAACTACACACACGGTATACAGAGGTATACAGATATGCATATATATATATTATATATATGGTATATATTATGTACGTCAGCAATACGAATACAAGTAATAATAATACTATGCAATAAAGCGATGAGGAGTGAGTACTAAGCGGAAGCGAAAGCGGAGGCGGAGGCGAGAACACCTAACATTTAAGACACTGAACAAAGAATCGACTTGTAAATAACACACACACATTCACACACACTCTCACCCACACACATACACTCAGACACAGACACAGACAGACCGCAGACAGCCACATCAGTATACATACACCACTCACACACAGCCACACATTTTACGATTAGTTAATTTTACAAACTAAAATTATTGCAGCAGGCGCATTACATAAAACAAATAAATCTAAAAAGGCAGAACGAAAATAAAACCAAAAATCATATGCATTAAAGTAAAGTAAAGGCAAAGACAAACAAAAGCAGAAGCAGAAGCAAAGGCAAACCATAAGCGAAAGCAAAAGCAGAGCAAAAGCAAAGCGAAAGAGCCAGCGGGTGAGGGGCGGGGGGGCCACTCTCCCCCCGAGCCACGCCCCCCGTCCCCGCCCCTACAAAGGCCAGGGACGTTGATGGGAATTAATAAATTACCAAGTAATATTATAAAATATTATTATATAAATTATTATAATTATAAATTATTATTAAAGAAAGCAAGCAACAAACGTAAAAACGAAAAACAAACATGATTAAAAATACAAAACGAAAAAAGCGAAAAAAAACAAAACAAAACCAAACATAAACCAAAAACACATTATTATAATGCGATAATTGAGTAATCAACAAAACGAATTGACAACGTTGTATGATTTTGATCAGAAAGTAATAAAAACAATTTTCGATTTGTTACGAAATATACATAAATATTCAGTGGCTTTTATTTCATGGAAGGGGTTTTTTGGCACTACTTCAAAACTAGGGGTTATTTAAAGGTAAGGCTCAGCATTTAATTTAAGATTTTATATTTTGCAGCTATTTAGGTTAACAGTCAAAATTAATGTTCATTTAGTGCAATAAAGTGCTGCTTAAATTTTACCCACAGGCAATTGATCAAAATAAGATATTTTAGGGGTGTACAACTTGGCTGAGAAAAATCCCCACAGGAAAAGAAGCACTATTTAAAACAGCTGAATCCCCTAAGCTATTGATCCCTATATGTTTCAACAAACGTGTATTTTAAATCTTATTTTTTGATGAAAGTTGAAAACAAATATTTCTAATTTAAATGTCGGTCTCTTAGGGATCATTTTACGAGTCCCACACTTCATTCACTTGCTCAAAGTAAGTTATTTTTGACGGAATATTCAAATATTTATATTTTGCTGTGCCCAAAAGTATGCTTTTAAATAAATCGCTTCTGCTGTTGTTTTTTTTAAAGTTCTGGCCCCTAGTATCGCCACCTATCTACAGATGGCGCTTATAATTTTCTTGCCCCATTGTCCTGCAGTTTTCCGCAAGGTGGTGTTTGGTGAAGTTGCCAAAATTACCAAAGTGGCCAGGCTCAAGCACCATCTAGCGGTGGCGCTCAGTACCTGCAAAATAGTTGGCGTGTGAGTAAACGTTTAACAGGGGCTCCTTTTCCACTGCTATCCTAACAGCGACATTTCTCTGCTAATAACAGCGAAAAAGAGCTGCATACTTATAGGCAGCCGATAAAAGCGCTAGATTTAAGTGCAACTAAGAGTTAAAATTTCGCTGCATTCTTTTAGGCTGCTAATATTTTCCGATGGCTGCAAAATATAGCTGCTGCATACTTCTAGGCCGATAAAGATTACGCTTCCTACTGGAAGAAGGATATTTTGTGAAATTTACAAGGATTCCTTGGCCAAAACATGGAATGTCATACCTCGTTGAACTCGTAGAAAGATTGTCTATCGATTGGCATTCAAACCTGGAACATTTTTTTCTAGCCCAAATTTGCAAATTAGGCTGATCTTTTTGATTTTTGGGGTCAACATTTTTGTATCGAAAAAGTGATGGGGTTCGATTGCTTAGGTCACAGCAATCCGAAACAGTCACTCTTTTTCCTGTGGGTTATGTTTTGGCCGAGATATCCCGCAAAAACACAGTCCCATACGATTTTTTTGATTTGCAACTTAAAAAAACGTTTTTGTTCGCAATCGGGAAAACAGTGATGAGGATCTGTAGCTTAGGTCCTTAGAAACCCAAAACAGTCATTCTTTTTGCCTGGGGGTCCTGTCTAAACCGAGTTATCCTGCAAAAACACTTTTAGGAGCAATATTTTTCTAAAATTGTTGTTGCAGGATATCTAGGCCAATACGCAACCTACAGGAAAAACAAAAACAGTTTTAGATTGGTAAGGACCTTGGCTATCGATCCTTAAGACTTATTTGACCTGCGGGGTGGTCCATTTTGTTGGTCAAATTCAGCTATTTCTGGGTTTGGAGTACAAGGCGAACAGAAATAGTATACTATTGGTGGATGTGATAGAGAAAAGTATGGTCTGACGATATCACTGAGGAATATTTTTGCGCTTTGTACAATTCGATGCCCACAGGGTAAAATGTGTAATTAAAGCAAAAGGGTGTACTACAAAGTACTAATTTAAATTAAAAAAACAAAATTAACATTATTTTGATACAAAATATATATAAGATTATAGAAAATTAAGTAAACTTTTGGAAAAAAATCATTACTTGTTGAGTATATGCACTTTAAAATTTATTATAATTTTTTTTCTTAAACTAGTCATAATAATAAAAAGTCACCAAAATTGATAAGGGTCTGGAAAAAAACCTTATTCTAAAAAACTAACATTCATAAAATAAAAATTGCAATGCACTTTTATTTAAAAATAGGCCATTAATCAATACAAAAAAGAATTGGGCAATTCGGAAAACATTTATAGAAACCCCAAGCAAAAAAACATTCAAGTATGTGAATATTTAGACTGCGGCTTTTTTTGTGGCGCTGGGTGTAGTTTAACATTTATTTAACATTATTAGGTTTACATTTTCCTAACATTTTCTTTTATTTACATTACATTACACTTATTTAACATTAATTACTTTACATTTTCCTAAAATTTTCTTATCATTTATTTAACATTAATTACTTTTCATTTTCCTAACATAGTTTAACATTTATTTAAAATTATTTACTTTACATTTTCGGAACGCCAACGATGACCGCGCAAAAAAATGCAACGGTTTTCTCGGTAGTACAAAACCTTGGGTAATGATCCTCATCAAATTTTTTCTGATTCGTCCTTTTTTAATAACATTAATTTTCAGAAAAAAACGTTAATTTAAATCGGCCAAATAAGTCTTAAGGATCGAGCCATAGTCCTTGTCAGTCAAAAACAGTTTTTGTTTTTCCTGTGAGTCGCATATTGGCCGAGATATCCTGCAAAAACAAATTGAAAAAATATTGCTTCTGAAAGTGATTATGCAGGATAACTCGGCTAAGACAGGACCCCCTATGCAAAAGGATGATTTGCTACAGATCCTCATCACTATTTGCCCGTTTGCGAACCAAAACGTTTTTTCAAGTTGCAAGTCAAAAAAATCGTATGGGATTGTGTTTTTGCAGCATATCTCGGCTCAGAAAGGACCCACAGGAAGAAGACTGACTGTTTTGGATTGCTGAGGACCTAAGCAATAGAACCCCATCACTTTTTCAATACAAAAATTTTGACCCCAAAAATCAAAAAAATCAGCCAAATTTGCAAATTTGGGCTAGAAAAAAATGTTCCAGGTTTGAATGCCAATCGATAGACAATCTTTCTACGAGTTCAACGAGGTAGGACATTCCATGTTTTGGCCAAGGAATCCTTTGAATTTACAAAATATCCCTCTTTTAGAAGGAAGCGAAATCTAAATCGGCCTTGAAGTATGCTGCAGCTATATTTCGCATCCATCGGAAAATATTAGCAGCCTTAAAGAATGCAGCAAAATTTGAACTTTTAGTTGCACTTAAATCTAGCGCTTTTATCGGCTGCCTAAAAATATGCAGCCATTCGTTAATATTTGCAGCATAAAAGTATGCAACAGAATTTGTACTGAAAGGCGCGCCTAGATTTAATGCGATTACCGTTTCAAAAAAATAAATAAATGAAAATCTGATTTTTATAAATAAAAATCAAAAAATAAAAAGCTGATTTTAATAAACAAAAATCTTATTTTTTAAAATGACCTCCTCTTTTAGGTTGACTACTTTGGAGCCAATGTTTTTTTCCACCCAATAAGAGTTATTTTCTGTTTCTGGCTTAAACTCACTTTAGTTTACTTACTTAATTTTGGGTTGTACTATAAATGAATACAATGCTTAATTTAATTCTTAAATTAAAATTAGTTTAAGCCAACGACAAAACTATGGTTTTTCAATTTTTATTTTTAAGATAACTTTTGTTGATTATTTTATTTTTTTAAGTGTGCTACAATTCTTCTTGATAAGTTTTTAAGTTTCACGAAGTTTCTTTCTCTTTAGCTTATTTCTTCTAATTTAATAATTTAGCTCTTTGTTTTTTTGTAGCTTATGGCATTAGCTGCGTAACATCATCTGGGTGGCCTTTAAATGTCCGATGGCGACGATGGCGACGATGGCTCGCATCACAATTAGCATATTTTGGCCCAGAAGCCTGACTTACGATGATCTCTTTGTGCTTGTGCATGTGCATGTGCATGTGCGTCTGTGTGAGCCACATAATTGCTGGCAACAGGACGTGACATTTGCGATGGCTTGCTACCTTGGCAATTGGTTGGTCGAATCTGCCAAGGCTTAATTACACGATGCAGCTCTCCTAAATCCACCAAACAATTGTCCCCTTCATGTGTGTGCTTAAATTCTACGATGAGAAAAATATTACTTTAATACGTGTGTCAGAACTAAAAATGTTTACCCTCTAAGAATTTCTTTTCTTATTGTTTATTAAAGAACGTGTAAATTTAAAAATTCCATTTGGTTTTTATTGAACCTCGCCTTTTGTTTAACATTTGTTCCGATGACTCGTAGGTTTCCCATCTGCTGGTTTGTTCAATTAAAAACTAAACTAATGTTTAGTTGTTGGGCTAATTTTATTTATTACCACAACAAATTTAAAAAAAGGCTTGTTGTAAGTATAAATGAGCCCCCGTATCTGTCATTTCCGTTTCCCTAATCATTATCGAGTGAATCGAAGGCGGAAACAGGGGCGTTGGGCTCCGTTCAACTGCGATTAAATCTAATTTTCGGATCAGGAAACAGGAAAGGGAACAGTGATATTTTTGGTTGCTATTTCCGGCTTGTGTCTTGGCCAAAAATATAATGCGTATTTCGTAGCGCGGTTTGCTGGCTTTTCCGATGATATTTGGCAGTTGTTTTCGTCGTTGTTTTTGTCATTACTATTGTCAGCCAGTTGTCAGGTGTTTTCGCAGAGGGCCAGTTGCATTTCATTTTCATTTTCATTTCATTTCGTTTTATTAAATTTAATTTTCGGCTTCGTCTCTGAGGCACACACATGTGTGTCCGTGTGTGTGCGTGTATCTGCACTAATTAAATTCATGCTGAAATTTTTCTAATTAAAAGTTTACTAATGAAATTTATGCAGCTGCTGTCTGCATTTGTGTGGGTGTGTTGTAGTTATAGTTGTTGGTCGGTCGAAAGCCCAAAAGTCGCGCTTTCAATTAAAAATCGCCATGAACGAGAAATGGAAATGGCAATGGAAAAAAGGGGAATGGGTCTTCACACACGGACAGCTGGCCAGCTTGATGTGCTCGAATTAGATTTGTATTAAATTGCATTTTTGTGGTTATTACTTATTTCATTGCAATTCGCAGCACTTTCCGTTTTCCCCTCGGCAGCCCGACGGCCTTTTCCTTTTTTTTTTTAACGTGATTGCATAAACAACTGCGTGGGCAAGTTAATGCAATCAAATGTGGCATAATTAAAAACTAATATCGAGTGGGTGGAGCAAGTGAGTGAGTGATGAGGGGGCAGAAGAGTTGCGAGTTGCGGTTTGATTATCCACTGCGCTTAAATAAATAAGCAGGCCTTGATTTGGTTGACTATATGGATATTTATGTTGTGTACACACGGTCATTAGCCCCAGGAGATTGATCGGTTTTTATTTAATTTTAATTCACACTTTTTAACATCTTTTAAGTGATTTTAAAGGTTAGATCCCCCTTAAATAATAATTGCTCAAAAATTTTAATCCTGACCAAAGCTGGTTTATAATTATATACTAAAAATAACTCTTCAAAGTGTGAATCATAATCATTAATAGTGTTAGGTACCTATTTTAAGGCTAATATCATATCTATATCTATCAAATATCATCACAAATAGTGTCCATGTGTTCCTTGACAAGTGCACAATTAGTTACTTATAATTAAGAGTAAATTGCATTAATAAACTCTGTCAAGTGAAATACCTCAAAGCCCGAGCTGGTAGGTTGGGGTTTTGGTCTCGGTTTCGGTTAGGGGATTGTTGATTGGGGAGTGTCCTTCCTCAAGGAGGGCAATATTAAGTAATTACATGCACACATGTATAGTGTGTTATGTCTGCTATGCGATGGCGATGGCGGTGGCAACTCAATTACGGAAGCGTTTGTGCGCCATGTGGCGCCGCCAAGAATTTCATTTAACTGGCAAGTCACGTGATGTGCAACAGCAGCAGCAGCAGCAGCCGCACTTGGACTTTGGACTTTGGACTTTGGTCTTCGGACTTGGAGGAGGTTTAGGTTGCAGGAGGGTCAAAGGGGCAAAGTGGCAAAGTGACCCGACACAATGATAAACTGCGTGCCGCAATATGAGGCAGCTAGCCGCAGAACGCGCAACTTTTGGCCAAGAGCAGCAGCGTAGGAGCCTGCCGCTAATTTATGTCGTCCTGGCCGCCAAAAGATGGATCCTGGCCTGCCCTGGCCTGGCCTCGTCCAGTGTTTAACATTCTAGCCTCCATTTTAAGGCTGCGACATGGTCAACTGGCACAGGCACCAGGCACAAGGCACATGGCACATGGCATTCCCAGCGGCACGCTCCGGGGGCATCAATATTCCCGACGCTGGACGCGCATGGCCACTTTCCCCGGAGCACAAGGAGCTGAGTAGCGGAGAAGCGGAAAAGGGCAGTCGCTGGGCAGCTAGGCTCCCAAGACACACACAGCTGCACTGCGAGAAAATACTAAGACCCTGAACGAACACTTGCTAAAAAAGAAGTTTTACATCTTCACTTAAACTTGATTCGTTGAATACTGTTTCATTAGTTTTAAAGTACAAGAATGTTCATTAATATAAGATATTAACAATGTATGGTAACAATATACAGTTGCGGACAAAATAATAGCACTATTTAGACCTTTTTAAAATGCAAGAAAAGCTAATTTAAAAGCAACTTAAACAATTTTAATTTTTATTTTCTTAAGATAATACTATAAACTAAGTGGGATTTATATTCAACACGCCCTTTTACATTAGTTTTATATTTTTTAAAATTTTAAAGTAACTCGTTAAAAAAAAAAGTTTAAACTTTTTTAGTTTTAAAACTGGCTCAGTTCAAAAAAAATATTTTCAATCCTTTGTAAAGTACAGATCACCGAAACTTTATAATAATTTTCACAAAACTCTATAAATTGTATTTGATATTTATTTTAAGAGGTGAAATTTGGCAACTAGTTTACATTTTTTATTGTCTTTGATAAACTGAATACAAATTAAATACTTTTGTTTTGTGATTGTGTTTATTATTAAGTAAGCTTTATCAAATAATTAAAGATAAAATCCTGTTTTGCTTTAAAAGTATGTTTTAACATCATTTTATGTTCCCTCAGTGCTATTATTATGACCGCAGCTGTATATTAACAATAATAGAAAAATTCATTTATTACTTAATATAATATTTATGAAGATTTGAAAATGTATAAAAATTAATTAAATCTCTTTAGTAGTCGAACCAATAACTTACTATATTTTTATAATGTTACAATAAACTCGTTCAATTCTTCCTTTTGTATTGTATTTCTGTCAGTGTCTCGATTCCGATACAAATACACCGCACAGAGTCACAGGAGAGCCAAGGCTAAAACACAGTCAAAATATTGACACGACTTGCTCTTGGCCGAGCTCTTTGTTGCGCTTTATTGACACTGCCCAAGGACGTGCCACAGTCTCTGGGCAGCCCCTCCCACCACCCACTTTTCGCCCTCCGTCTGCCGACTTCCTTTTAATCTCGTTTCCAAATTGGCCGATTTTAAAGACATTTGCCCTGTTTCTTCGAATGGCCTGCATTTTAGAATTCGTTTACTTCAATAATGCCAAATAATGGCTGAGATTTCGTTGGGCGATTTATATTTTCCGTTCCGTTCCGCCGTCTGCCTTCTTTTCTTTTCCCTGGTTTCCCTTGGTTTTCCTTGGGTTTTCCTTGGTTTTCCCTTCCCCAAAGAAACGCTCACGTATGTGGTTGGTTTTGAAATATCGCTGGTATTTTGTATCTCGTGTTTGCCCTTTATTTATGCTCCTTTCGTTTTGTTTTGTACTTTTTAAGGGCTTTTGCTTTTGTCTTTGCCGCATTCGAAAAAAGCAAAAAAAGGCGTGTTTGGCTTAGGCGATTTGCACGGCTTTGAAATAATGCAGCGGTCTTACGTTTGTGGCTGAAAATTCGATAGAAAAGATAGAATCTGCGCAATACCAGCATAAAGTAATGCAACACATAAAATTATCAAGCAGTCAAAAATATTTTAGTTGCTCTAGACAATTTTAAATAACTTAAGACATATTACTGGTGCTTTCTGCAATTCCCTAAATTGATTTAGGGAATATTTACCTCATTACCAATAGTTTTGTAGTTTTTAAAATTATATACATTATAATTAAATGTTAAATCTTACATGGTCATAAATTTTCTGTAAATGAACAATTAAATTAAAAAATATATATAATATAATTTAAAAAAAAAAACGTAATAATGGCAACACTGCGTATGAGTGATGCACTTTGGTCTGTCTCGCTGGCATTAAATCAGGTGAGTCTTAAGAAATCAATGTGTTGCAACACACGCTTAAAAATCAAAAGAATTTCAAGACACTAGCCCTGTTTCATGGCTTTTATTCCGACACAAATGTCGAGTGTTTAACGCAAGTCCTGGCTGTGTTTAAGCCACGTTCACTGTTCACTGTGCTTGAGCCACTCGCATCATAACGTAATCACTTGGCCACCAGCAAACACGCATATATTTTTTCTCCTTCCCCCACGACATCTCCATATGCAATTGGGCGCATTAATTCAATTGATCCGATGGCAGGACGTCAGGATGGCAGGATGGCAGGATGGCAGGATGCTAACGATAATGACCCGGGAAGACCTTGCCAGCCAATGGACAATGGATGATGGAGAAATGGACAAATGGCATTAAATAAATAAGCATAATTAATGCAGTCGACAAGTCCCGACAGGACATGTCCTTGACTGTCGGCGATACTTATCTATCCTTCGTCTAATTTAGCCTGATGGCAGACTCTGTGCGACAGGAGACAGGAGACTGCGAGGCCTCAAGGATTCGAGGACTCAAGGACCAAGTGCGAGCCGATTCCCAGAGACTCTATAAATATGACTGCGAGTCATAAAAATGTATGAGGCGCAGTTGTCGGAGGGCATGAATTTTATGCTTGGGCCTGTCGATGTGTTTGTTCCTACACTGTGAAAAAAACCATGGATTTACATTTCTTTGATGACTGATAAAAGCCGTAAAAACCGTTAAGAAGCTACGAATCCTAGAATTTTATCAGCTTTACACTTATAATAACAAAAATTAAAGAAAAGCTTTAAATTGATTTTTAGTTGAGCAAGGTAACTAAAACTATTATTACAGTTTTCTTTCTAGTGCTGGTAGTTAATATAATTAATAGAATAGAATAAATATTTTTATTTATTTTATCTATTCAAATATTACTAAATAATTCGTTGAACCAATACTGTTGTGCATAATTTTTTGCGTGTGTATGCGTGTGTGTGGCAGGGACAATCATTACGTGTTGGTGTCGTCGCGCAGCTGGGACAACACCCCCAATATCCCGTCCCAATCACCGTCTTGGTGGGGAAACTCCTCCTGCCCATCCCCGGAACAAGGATCTCTTATCCTGTGGATGCCGGATTGGCCGGAGTAGCCCCATCGCCACGTGGCCACGTGTTTACATGCGCGCCGGCCATAAAGTAACGACAACAAACGCACTTTACAGCCTCCTCCTCCCCTTAAAAAAGTCTAGATGGCCCAGAATAGATGGGAATGCGAATGTATTTATGATGGGAATGGAACCCTCGCCTCGATATGCGCAAGGGAAAGGTGGCTCATGCTAAATTTTTAATGAAACGTCGCATAGAAAACGGCAAAAGTTGAATTTATGACTAGCACATGAACCCACGGACATGGGGCAGCAAGGACAAGGGCATTATATCCTGTACTTGTGGTGCACAGGGGTATGTTGTTACAGCCCAAATATATCGAGCACTAACGGATCAAATTATCGAGATCAAGGGCAAAGTTTTATATTTGCTATGTTAAATTTACACACGTATATAATAAGTGATTTATCTAAATATGTTATTATCAGACAGCGCAATTAAACACAAAAACACAGAGCTCTAAATTGTGAGGATTAAATAACATTTAAGAGCTTAGTTTTCTCTACGTTAATAATAATTAAAAAAATTTCATAAATGAATGACAATGCAGTAGCAGGTATGTCATAGTCAGGACCAATTTTCCTGCTGTCCTGTTGGCCGTGAAACCTTTTTTTTTGGAAGCCGAAGCCTTGGGTCACGACCGGGTTTTGATTAGCTGCGATTGGTCGCAGATGTTGACGGCTGCTAGACGCTAAAATAAAATGAAGATGGGACTTCCCCTTGTTCGCCAGGTGAATGGGTGACGAAGACCTGCCCACCAGGAAAGGATTGAGCTCCGCATTTACCAAGAAGTTTTGGGTTTAAGATGAGCTCGATCTTTGGGATGTGTCCTCAGTGTGATGTTTGTTTGTGGGAAAGGGACAGTTGACAGTTGTAAAAAGCTAGAAGGAATAGAAAGACTAAAATTATTATTTAAATTTTAAACCAAATTCAAATGTTCCTAAGTGTGTAAGTTTCATTAAAATTATATTTTTAATGATCAAGTGAGTTTTTATTTAAAAGATGTAAGTATTTAAACTTTTTTTGTTAATTTAGTTTTTATTGTTTTAAAACCCAGAAGACGAATAAATTGGTTGTGTCGATCTGTTAAAGTGTGATAATAAAATGTAGCTACTGTTTAATTTGTGCCAGTTAGTTACCTTCGAAGCTTTTGAAACCCTCAAGCGAATCCTAAAGAAACTTCTGCGATAAATTCACCGAAATGCACCCGAAACGTTTGAGTTCTCGTTCTTAAAGTTAAATAGGGTGAATCGGGTTCTGTAATTTGACCATATAATTCACTTATCTGTCTCTTCCACAGCTCCAGTGGAATGTTAAATACGAGTGCTTCCGCAATCCCCCAACGATTCAATAACAAATGCCCTTTGCATTGTTTTCCCAAATGTGCCGCAAATTGCGAACATTTTATGCACTTGGAGCTGCTCATTAATTCGCACACAGCACATACTCGTATACTCGTACGTATTGCCAACTTGATTGAATTTGACAGTAAAATATTTTATCCTAAATCATTTGCCATTTTCTGCCTGCTGCCTGCTGCCTTCTGCCTTCGGTTGGGGCCTGCATTTTGAGTGCTTGGCAAATCAATGGGAAATTTGCTTAGCCAATTTGTTAAATGCGTCAACACGCACGCACACAAACAGGAAACGACACCCTTACACACACATATGCATACAGTATGTCAGTACGTGTATATGTATATAAACAAATACACAGACAGACAGGCACATCGGTCAAAAAGACCAAAAGTGGACAGACAGCGGTCGTCCTGCCATGTCCTGATGTCCCGATGTCCTGGTTGTTAAGTGCAGCACGCAAATAAATCATAAAATATTTAGCCCAAATTGCATACAACATTCTGAATTCTGAAGAGGGAGCGGTGTGCGAAAACATTCAAGTTTCTGGCTTTCTGGCAATCGGCCAAAAAATCTTCAACTTCCGATCTCTCGCTTTAGTTTGTTCGTTGTCGAAGCAATTAAGTGCAACTTCTGGGCCTATAAAACGTGGCTATGGCCACGACTTGGCTAGGACGCACCAATCTTCGGGACTAACCGCATCTGTGTGGCATGTGCAAGGCAATCAAGACGCTTCATGTAAAAACATTAGTTGGAATATGAAGACAAAGGGCTGTCAATAATATTACGCAGAAAAAAATTAGTATGGAATTTATTTATGCAAACAAAAGAAGCGATTGGATAAATTTCATGTTGGTCAATTAAGAACTCAGTAAAATATACCAGGTAACAGACCATTGGCTCTTAAAACATGAGTTAAATAAAACTCAAAGAAAAATAAAATATTAATATTAAAATAAGAGCAATTTTGGAAGTGAAAATAAATACATATGTTTTTCAATTGTTGGTTTTTAGGTACCACAAATAAAGTTAAGGTTTATAAATATATAAGTAAAAAAATATCATTTAATAGAAGCTAGTACGCATTTCTCTTGGTGGTTGTTGGAGCATGTGTTTGGGAGATGCACCTGCAGGTGGAGGCTGCCGTTTGTTCTTATCACTGGGCATTCCTTTGGATTTCCCAGTGAAGAGGATCCAACTGTGTGTCACCATCGCAACAGGAGCACCCCTTTCCCCCCTCTCCCCCCTCTCCCCCTTTGCCACCCTGGGGACAGCTCCATAAAACGACGGGTCACTGGAAAATGCAACCAAAAACACAAAACCGCAAAGCGGTTCACCTTAAGAATGCAGCAACTCAATCAAAAGGACAACGGGCAACAAGGAGAGGGAAAGGATTTAAAGGGGGCAAAGGTTAAAAAGTGACAGAAAATATATTGTGGACCCCGCAAAAGGAATCACAAATAAAAAGTTAAATGTAACTGAAACAAAGGGAACACATAATATTAAATTAAAATTGCTTTTTACTTAGCACGTTTAATAAAGATTAAAGAAACCGAAACAACAATTTAAGTAGGTTAGTTAAAGTAAGGAAAACAAATTAGAATTTCTTCTACACCATAAAGTTTTTTTGGCCTCCTCGGCAATCAAGCCAATGACTAATTCGTTAAAGTTCAAACACTTTCGTTGAAAACTGTGCGGATTTTAATAAACAAAGTGTGTGCGTTGGCAGCAGCCACAAAATCGTCCATGTTGTTGTTTTAATTTGTTGATTGAAAACTGAGTGGGTTGAGTTAAAAAAAGAGTAAAGTGGCAAAAGTGAATCATCTAGAATAGTGGGGCATCAGTTACATTGTGCTTAAAGTCCTCTTTATTTATCCAGTTTACCCACCAGTAAGGTGAAAGCACCCTTTAATGTTTAATTTAATTGAATACAGTAAAGATTTTTTAAACTGTAAAATCGCACGCAGCTATTGGTTTAGCATGGAGATTAGAAATGAGCTAAGGGTTGCATTGATATGAGATATGTAATCATCGTGTTAAGGACCTCTTCAGTGCTATTTTTTTGGCCGCAGCTGTGCACAAGTGTCTGTGTGTGTGTGGTCGACAGGGTGCGAGTGTTTGTGAGGGATTGGAATGGTCAATACCGACTAATTGCGCTTAACAAGCCAAAAAAGAAGGAGCTCTCGAGAGGAGAAGCGTTGTGTAAAATGCAGCTGGAAAAAGGAGCCAATAGCGAACGAAGAAAAAGGATGGTGGCTTTGCAGGGGGATTTGGGATGGAATAGGATGGAATGGGATGGATGATAACATGCTCCTAATGGACTTGACATGCAAATTGTCGTCATCGTCATCAACGTCATCAAGAGTGACCCAAACGACCCACCCACCACCCACCAACCCACAGCCTTGCCCCCGAAATGGGGACGTTCAACCACGCCCACACGGCCAACGACTTTGGGTTTTGATTGTTGATTACCTTGGCTCAACCAGCAGCAGCAGCATCTGTATCCACATCCTCGTCCGCATCCTCATCCCCATCCTCATCCTCACCATCATCCTCATCCGCATTTGCATCTGCTGCAGAGTAAATTGCATTAGGCAAACAATTGATTCGGGTCCCGTAGGGAAAATCGGTCGGTTAACAAATTTTTAATGCATACATTTAGGGGGCAGTCGATGGAATGCATTCGAATGGAATCCAGAGCCCACAATCGAGTGGAGTCGTCGGCCACATTCGATTCATTGGCTTAACGAAGTTACTTCCTCTCACCTCTCACCTCCACCCAGCTCCATCTCCATCCGACTTGCATAATCCAAACGAATGGAACCAAATTTAATTATAATTGCCAATGGGGCAGACGGAAAAGTTAGTACCTACACATTTTTATTTCAATACCCTTGCCAGGGTATCACAATTTCTGTGTCTATCGAAAATCTTCTCTAAGATCTCCTTATTCAAACTTTAGAGTGACTTAACATACACCACACCAAGTACAAAGTAAACTAGGCTTACAAGTTTCATACAAATTCTTAAGTTGAACTTAAGAACATTACAGTTATTAAACACAAAGTACAGCTCGTAAAGAAATGATTTAACTGAAATATTTATTACGTTATCTGGATTGATCACGTAAATGTGAACGTAAATGTCGCATTCTACTCCACAGGTCACAATTGCTACAATTTAACTTTTTACTGCCATTTCTCCTAAGAGAATTCACCTTTTAAAAACACTTAGTTTCGATTGGATTATCGTGCCCATTCGGTGCGATTCGGCACAGAGAGGTATTTTTATTTTTTACCCCGCGTAAACTCGAATTTAATTAGGTTTAATGCGTCGGAGGACCTTAAGCAGCTGACAGTTATTCATTTACTGGCGAGTAACAGTCAAACTATTGGTGAAATAGGGAAAAAAAGGGACAAATGCAGAAAGCGGAGGAAAGTGCTGGAGAAAGGGAGAGATAGAGATAAATGGTGGCTGTGAAATCGGGCTTTGCATTGAATTTGCTTCAATTTGCAGGTGAAAAGGAAATTTCAATTAAAAAATTGATACCATTAATTAAAAAGTCAAAGCGCCAGTGCACAAATTGAAATTGCAATTCACACACATAAAATGCATATATGCACTGAGTTGTTGTTGTGTCATCTCAATGACTATTATCAGTTTTTAGCACAATAACATGTCTAATAATTCAACATTTAATCAATCGAATTTGTTATTAATAATATTTAATATTTACATCTTAAGCTTTTCAATCATTTTTTGAAAACGTTGCGTTTTAGACTGTTTTATCCAACTCCTAACCATTGCAGGTAAAATGTCCTGGTGGAAGCTCCAATCAGAGTCAAACGAAGGGGCTTTGACCTTAGTGCGTGTCGCTGGCCCACCCACTTCACCCACTCCCACTCCCAATCCCACTTCCACCCCATAGATAGCACCCTGGAAAGCCCATCCTCTCGTGACCAGAACAGAACAGAACAGCCCGACAAACGCTATTCGCTTCGCTTTGTTCTAATTGAAAACGAAAATGTAATTAGTTCGCCTACAAGCGACAATGTCGGAGGCGACGCTTCAAACGAAAAACGCACGCAAATGTCGCAAAGTTTGTTTAAAAATTACCAAGGCAGCCAAAAGGAGGAGCAAATGAGGAGCAGGCGGGGCAGGAGGAGGAGGTGGCACTGAGTCTGTGGGAACAATTAGCAGCAAACAGCTCAAGGAATCGGCACGGCAGCTTATTAGAAAGACGACGCCAGCTCCTCCGGATTCACCAGTCCTCCAGATTCCTGAAAAGTATACTTTATGCATATGGCGGCAAACATTTGAACGGCTGAGCCGCGAAGCCAACAAAGCCAACAAAGGCAGCAAGCCCGGTTAAGAAGCCACTGGCCCAATATGGCAGCCATTTACATGTCCTTGTCTACACGGAGAAAACAATTAATTAGCAACAAATATATGAGAGCCTTTTGCAATAGTTAACAACTTAAAAATATAGAATTTAAGTCGATAAAACTGTGTATTAAAAGTGGATCTATTATTGATCAAATTTATAGTTTATATTAGAAACAAATCTTTTTTTATGTTTATACTCTTCAGTTTGTTTATTTAATTTTGAGGTGTTTGACTGTTACCCCATCTAGAAAATAAGTATATTTTAACTAATGCTTTCATAAAAACACTTTTAAAAAACATTTTAAGCAAAGTCTTAAATAAATTATTAATAAGCTTATTTTTCCAGTGCAGCAGACCTTTTTCTTAACACTTTGCTCATTCTGCTTGGAGATCACCTATCCACCCCACCTTGAAAAGGTTTACATCTTAACTTTTGAATTGAAATCACTATTAAGGTGTTGAAAAGTGTGTTGCTAAAAGGACTATGAGAAATTAAAAACTAATTTTTGAATATATTTGTTACAAACAATTGTTACCTTCTTGTTGCAGTGCAACCGACATCCTTTTTTGGCGTGAGGCTGGGTTTCTGGGTGGGATTTGAATGGTCGGGCAGGGGAATGGGAATGGGAGCAGGGAGCTTAGGCCTTCAAGGACACCGAGTACACAAAGGCGGGATCAGGTTTAAAGCAGCTTCCAACGAGATGAGACACTCGTACACCGAGAAACCGAAACAAAACCAAAGGAAAGGAAGGAACAATTGCCAAGTGATAAGTGGCAAGTGGCAACTCTGGCTGCCACGCTTTGACACGGGATATGTGTTATAAAGTTTGTCAACCGAAATATCGCTGCTCTGGTTTGGTTTTAATCACAATTAAATGGAAGTGAAAATGGTGTCTCAGACAGAACAAACAGCTGCTGCCTCTCGCTCATTAAAAGCATAACTTGATTGGTGGTTACTTAATTGACAGGAGAAAACACAGTGTAAAGATAACTCAATCCAACAAACAACAATATGTGTATCGTATTTCGATGATGTAATTACAAGTTGGTCATTAACTACAGCTCACAGCACTCAGGTTTCAAAAACAGCAAGTGCTCAACAAAGTTTTTTAACTACTTCAACCACTTTCATTGCCGGTGTGCAAAAGTATGCTAATTACGAGAGTTATTGTTCAGCGCAATAAACAACCGTTTGAAAGTTATACATTGTATTTTAAGAGTGAATACTGTCATTATTAGAAGGACTCAAGAATTGTAATGAAATATAATGAAATTTAAACATTCTATGTTTGAACAGTTACTCCAACAGTCAAAAAAAATATACATATAATATAAAAAAATGCCTAATAAAAATATAAAATGTTTTAAAATCTAAGGGGTCGGAAATTTTAAGAATATGTATGTATGATTTTTTTAACAATAAATTAAATATTTAAGAAGAAACATTAAATGATAATGAACCTCAGAACAATGACCTTCCTTTATGTGGAAAAACGTGAAACATCTGGGTGTGTTCAGATAAAAAAAGGAGCATATTTGGCAGTGGCCCTGAACTGCTGGGAACTGGTTAAAGGAATGGCGACGAAAGTCAGGTCAGCTGATGCGCTTAGGCAGTGGAACGAGGCACGCAAATCCGCATCCGAATCCGAATGCAACTGCGGCTGCGAATTTGGAAGCGGTCATGTGGCGAGGCCAAGTGACCATAATTGGTCAGCAGGCGGCAGAATCGCATCGCACATCGACTTAGCAGCTTTTGCGGGAATCGGAACGGGTGAATGGGTGAGTGCGTATTCCATATTGCACATTGCACACTGCACACTGGTCGTTGCATGAGTGCTGCACATTGAACGTCGCAATTAGCAGGAATATCAATTGGCGGACGGAGTCCAATTCCATTCGCTTCACTGTGCCGCTGGGAAGAGTGTCACTGGAATCACTGGATGGAAAAGGTTATATTTCACTGTCTCCAATATAATTTAAAAATAATATAAATGAATTTAATTTTAACTTTGTTATTTTAATATATTATATATATACTTAATCGTAATTATAATACTTCTATAGTTAATAAAGTTTGTTTACAATTTTGCCTAGGTTATTAGATCCCTATTGTTAGTCGTTAAATTAAAGCAGCAGGTTCTATGTATTTGTTTATAAATTCTTAATGGGAATTAAATGCAGGGTTAAACTCTGACTGTGTTTTCCCATTTTCTATATCCTATTCCTATTCCTATTGCTATTCCATTGTAAGTGAAACAACGTTGTGTGCCCATAATTATGCCAGGAGGAGGTTACCCTTAACCAACGGAGGACTCCCCTCCACTCCAACCTGCTGCAGATTTCTGGGCCCCTGCCACTGATAGCCTGGTGCATGCACCACCATGGTGGCTATCATTTTGCAGGGCGAATGGGGCGTGGCATGTCCTGGTCAACGCTGCTGACCGCAGGACGCGCCGCTGCGTAAATGTTACAGCAATGAGCGGTTTTCCAGTTGAGTGAATTAATCTGCGCTCACACGCCCCGCACTTGTTCACAATCGCATAAACATATGCATGTGCGGCCTGCAAGCCACACTGAGCGAAATACTATTAATTAGCCAAATTTATTCCATTTTACTAGAGGGCATTAGAAGAATTATTTAAGAGTCAATGTGCATGTCATATATCAAGGGTTTTTAAATCTATGCTTTAAAAATAGGAAGTATTTACAATTATATTTATTTACCACATAAAATATAAATGCACAAATGAACAAATAATAGGCCTATACAAATATATGAGATTCCTAAATTCTGCAAATTGTGTTTTCTATTTGCTTGAATATTTGGCATGCAATTCTGATTTTAAGTTAACTAGTTTTGTAATTTTTAATAAAAATAGGGAACAATTTATTTCAGTGTGAGCACATACATACTTATCTATAGTATATATATTTGGAATTGAATATTGTTTACTTAACTGTTTAAAAGATTTTGCAAAAATTATATATTTTTGACGTCCGTTTTGTATGACTTAGCTGCGTGGTGCAATAGAAACAACAAATAATAATAACTAGGCACACGAAGGATTAACTGGCTTCTTATTTACTGGGAAAATATAACGGAACGAAAGTAATTAAAGAGCTAGAATATTAAAATAGATTATATTGTGTTTCCTGGAGGACATTTCCTTGGAATTTTATTTTAAGGTTGCAGTGCACAATTCGCAGTGCACTCCCCCACACAGGTGAGACCAATTATCATGTTTCAATTTGCATTTGTAAGCACTGCAGTTGAGTTCAGCTTTCAGCTTTCAGTTTTCAGTTCAGGTTTCGTATGCAGCCGCTGATGACGTTCGCTCTCCACCTCACCTCACTCTCTCCTCCCCCTCACCTGCCTTTGATTTTGATTTTGCTTTTGGGCATTGGGCATTGGGCATTTGGCATTTATTGCAAATGGCCGACACCGTTTGCCCTTCGACCTCACCTCACCTCACCCAAAATGTACACCCGAAATGGCGTCATTTCCGCACCTGACGCTTTTTACAAATCAACGCAAATTTCTCAAAAACATTTGTGGGCCAATTCAGCACACCCCACAAAAAAAAATAAACAAGAAAGAATAGGTTTAGAATGACAGTTTGGAGATCTCCGACTGGGTGATACCCTCTAGTACTTGCACATCTGATTTTTATTTGATAAAGTAACTATTATTGTGATTTTATTTTAATCACCATTTTCTATTTACAATTTAATGAGAGTAAATTATTTATATGTGGTACTATAATTTTCTTACAAAAATTACAAATTATAGAGCTCTTTTTGATTTAAATGATTTATGTGTTAATCTGTACAGCAAATTTAAAATGTGATATATTTTTTCTTTAAATTTTAAAGTGTAATTTATAGTAAGTTAAGCATTTCCCCTTTTTAATTATTGATTAAAGACTTAATTCGCTTCTGTGTGAATTTTTCAGTGGGGAGCGGTATAAAAATCTATTGATGGCTTGGACTCTATATCAAATACACCCCAGAAATTCTTCAGTTACCGTGTATAAAAATAAGAAGAATTTGGTGTGTATATTTTGTGATTTGCTGTTGTTGTTCGGGTGTTATTATTGTTGCTGCTGTTGTACGTTTAGCATTTTGGCCGTGTTGTTTGCTGGCTCTGCCATTGTGGTTTGTTATTGGCCGTTGATAAAATCATCAATAAATTAAAAATGAAACTAGGCGCTCCCCCCGCCCCCTGGGGCCACGCCCCCTGTCACTCACTCGACCATAACATCCGTTGGCAGTTAAATGCCAGGACGTCTGTGGCCGGCGCCTGTGTGTATGCAATGGTATTTTTATTTTTATTTTTATTTGCGCTCCTATTTCTATTCGCATTTCTACTTGTATTTCTATTTCTATTTGCACCATACTCTTCTCTTCCGGGGGCCAAGGGGAGTTCCCCTAACTAACCAACTCGCGGGCCATGTCGAATGAATGGCTGCAGGAATTTTCGAGATTTGTGCTAGTAAAGCATACACCGATGTGACCATTGGCCCTATAGGCCACAGGGCACGGGGAGCGCTCTAATCTAGCAACAACAAAAAAAAACCCTCAGCGACGAACGCACTTTAGCCCTAGAATTTTTAGCATTTTAGTAACTAATAAAAAAGAGGCAGTCACCGGAAGAAAAATGTTTTCATTGATTGTGATTACATTTCCAAATATATCCCATTAATAAAAAGCAGTCACATTTTGTAAACTATTATATATTACTGATTATAAATTAAATTGACATAAGCAAAGCTAATAAGAATTCAAAGAAACATTATTGAATTGAAAAGGTTCCTGCATTTTTCTTAATAAAGGCTGAAAGCTAAAAATTAAAGTCACCTTCTTAATATTACAAATAAAAGTTATACAAAATAATACGAATTAAGACTTAAAAAACTGCAAATGAAATGAAGCAAAGCACAAACAGCAGCGGATAAAGTGACTAATCGGAATAATGTCTTGAAATCACATAAATTTGTACGACTACAACATACTCTTTTCGATTCGAGCACTTCAAGTGTATCTCTTACTCGACGACCATATTTCTTTGTTTGCTCTCATGTTCCCGGGTGCTTTCAGGTGTTTTCAGGTGTACGTACGTGTACCTGATGTCCCTGTTTTGTCTGTTTTGTCTGTGGCAGCAACAATGGAGCAGGGGAGCGGGGAATGGGGAACCACAATGGACAGACACACAGACATTTTGCATAACGCATTAGAGGTGCATTCAAATGGGCAGGCAAACGCAGGCACAGGCAACATTGCGTATACGCCGCGTGGTCGTCGACACGCGTTCAATGGATTTTCGCCCCTACTTTTCGGTGAAGTGAGAGTGAGAAAAGGAAACTGGGAAATGGAAATGCTGCTTCTGGCACGTAATAATAATGGACGCAGCAACAACAAGGCAGAATTTGTCGAATTTTGATTATTTTATAATAAGCAGAGGAAGGGGAATGGGGTCAACCAAAATACTATATTGATGATGAAGACGACTCTGACACTGATGGACGATTCTGGACTCTGAAGTGGTGGTGAGAGCGATTGTTCCTGCCATCATTGTTTTCCCGTTTTGTGGCCTGCTGAATGGAACTCGGGAGGCTAACACTTTGCATACCACTCATACATGTATGCACCAGTGATGGCTTTTAATTGTAATGGCCTTTGCTGCTGCTGTTTAACAATTGTGCACTTCACTCTCATTTGTCTTCTGCTTAATTAACTTGTTGCCCAAGTCCTTTTGTTGGCTTCGACCCAGTGCACTTGCATTGTTCCACAGCTTAAGCCTGGGATCTTGATCGGGTTTCGGGTTTTCTGGTTTCTGGTCTCTGGCCCATTATCAGAAATTCATTTGTTGAGGTAATAGTCAAATTGATTTTGAAATATCCGTAAGCCGCTTTTGTGTGTGCTCTGATGCTGATTCTGATTCATCAAAAATGAACGTTTCACTCGGACATGGGCATTTTCCGTACCATTTGCCGTGATTGATTACCATCCTGCTCCCAAAAAATTACAAAACGTTGCTCACCTCGTGTGCTAAATAAAACTCAGATAGGTTTGCTTAATTGGGTCTTTTGTGCGAATCGATTAAAGGCAAATTACAATATTCCCAATGTAATTCTTTTGTATTGGTTTTAACTTTAATTTGTATTTACATTATACATTTACATTATAATAGTAAAGTATCAGCAACTAAAAGTGTGCTTTACAAAATATTTATTTATATTTAAATTTGTATATTGAGCTTACTAAAAATAAATAATTCCAAATTTCTTTCTCTATTTTATAAAATTAAACCACAAAGCTGGGAAAATACGTGTCCGTTTAATCAAGCTTGTAGATTATCAGCTGCTTTATATATAAGCCCTTCAACTTAATTTACATCACGTATACGTCCCGTGTGACACTGTTTTCCCCTCTATAAGCTGTTGACAATTCAAATTATTAGATAAGCCATTGCCTGACTGCATTATTTTTATGGAAAACTGTAAGCTATTGCACTTTGAATCAAAACTAAAAGTAATTTTATTGCGTATACGTGTTTTCTCCCCTACATGAAGATATGAATAAATGTTGGAGCCTCTTCAGGATTTCTCTTGCATTATTCATGACAATGATATTTTTCTGCATAGAAATTTCGCTGGATTGGACAATGCATTGGAATCTTGGCCTACTTTGGCTGCTTTTTGTTTAATCAAACCCAAAACGCAATTAAATGTGCGCATCGTCACGTCGTAGTCCAGTTGCCACTTGGGAGGCAATCCAAGACAATGGACGCCCTTCCGAAAATGTAGCACTAATGAGGCACATGCCACACGCACACTGCCACCCACCAAACAACCTTTCACCACCCACCACCCACCACCCACCTCCCGAAATTCCCACGCCCGCGAAGAAGTTGCGCCCTGCAGTCGCGCAATTGTCAACAGCAAAACAATATACAAATAAATTGTATTTTATTTCACTTAAGTTGAAAGGCAGCCTCGCAAGAAAAGGAGCCACGCGCAGCTCCGTCTTTTGGCAGCTACACTGGGAGGAAAATATGTAAGTACTTACAATTTTCATATTAATTTATATAATCTTTGTGACTGTATTTAACAGAATCTAAAGACTTCGTAGTAAGTGCTGCTTGAAAATGTATGTGATATTCGAATTCATTAAGTTCCTCAATTTTGTAATTTTAAGCTACAAACCTAAAATGTTTTCTTGTTGCTTTACATATTAAAGAAAAAACACTGATGGATAATGTTCTTTAAATTTAAACAAGATACATATATGCAATTTTTATAAAACAGCATTTATTGAAGTATTGAAGTTTTAATTGAATCACAACTGGTAATTTAATTTATTTTATTGGCCTTGTAACATTGCTTCATTTCATCTTCGGCTTGCTTTACTTTTAAGCTTTATAATAATTTTCAAGATAAGTTTCGCTACTTATAAATTTTAAGTATTTTAGTCAGAACCATTTCTTTCAGTGTACAGGACGAAAACGTTGCAGACGCGGGACATGGGACGACAGGATTTGGAGTAGGGAGTCGGAAGGAGCGGGGATCCGTGAGGCGTTCAGGTGAACGTCGGCACTGACAATGCCGCGTCTTCGTCTTCATCCTCGTCCTCGTCCTCGTCCTCGTCCTCGTCTTCGTCTTCGCTCTCGTCATAGTTGCATTTCGTGGCTGTTGCACTAAAACAAAGGAGGCGGCCAGGACAATGGAGGAGCAGGAGCCACGCTCCGCGGATAAGCAACAACTGGCAACGACAATAACAGCACAAAAGCCAGGCCCAAAAAAAGGGAAGAGCAAAAGGCAGTGGCGACGATTCTGGGTTACACTTAACCCGCAGGTGGAATCGACTTAATTGCCCAAATCGATTATATTACATTCCGTCATAATTGCACATTTGTCTTTAATGGACAGGTTAACTTTTGATTCGGGGTAATAATTAAATAAAGAAATAAATAAAAGTGTTGTTGTTTATACAGGCTCATTAAGAAGTTTTTTAACTAACTATATTTTCTAATACTAAGTGCTTAAGTATCTTTTAAAACCTTATTCTTGAGACCTTAAACTAATTCTTCTTAGAGTTAAAAAAGTAGTGACATGGCTTTCATTTGTTAACTTATATCAATTTGTTTGGAATTAGTGTTAACATTCCAACGGTTTACTTTACTATTGACAAGAAATCTTAAAAGTAAAATGTTTCAAATATATGCCAAGAAAACGAATACTTACAGCCCTTCTCTGCTTAGAGTAAATCGTTTAATCATAATGTTCTAATAATGGTTGCTAAGGACTTCCAGTTCAATACACAAGTCAAATTTTTGTATAAATGTAAACCAAACATATAAAATACTTTTTGTTTTCCACCTACTTTATTTTTAAAATACTTATAAAAAGTTGTAAAAGTCGGGTAAAAAAAGCAATGACAAGGGCACAAAAATTAATGCAGCAGGATTTCTGTTACAGATCATTTGAGGTAAGCTTTCACTAAGATTAAGAACTTTTCCTTTTTTTAGTTTGCAAAACAATTAAGAATAATCAAAAATTAATTCCACAGGGATGTAAAAATTCAGTGACATGTGCAAAGGTTTCAAAATTACTGCTTTCATTTTTGTAAAAGCCTCCAAATAAAAATGCCTATTGAAAAACAGGTTCCACCGGGGGATACAAAAGTTCATGGACATGTGTGAAAAGGGCAAGAAAATATGTGATGTGTCGGGAAATTATAGTACACTTGATGGCCTGGACGCTAAGCACACTGCTCTTGATTTAAATGAGACCTTAATGGCTCATAGAGAAGGGGTCCTTCGGGTCTTCGAAGAGAAGGAGATGGAGATGGCCCAGTCAAGCATATTTTCACCCCAAGACCCAAGACAGAGGACTCTGTCGCCAAGCGGTGGATTGGATGAATGCATAAATGCACAAACTTTTCCCCGAGTCAGCCTTGATACTGCTGCTGCATTCCCATTCCCCCACTTTCCTTTACCACTTTTCCTTACCACTTTTCCTCACCCACTTGCCACTTTCCCCACCTGCATTGCATGCAACAGAGTTGCATCGCTGAGTGCAATTTTTTAATGACAACTTTCGGCGGGGTGGGCAGTGGGGCTGAAGGCTGAGTGGGTGGTCGAAAATCAACTTGATGCTGCTCGACGATGCGCGAACCGAGCGAAGTGAGTGCAAAGGACTTAGGACTGCCACCAGCAACAACAGCAACAACAGCAACAACAACAGAAACACTAACAACAACAAGGCTCCAAGGAAAACCGTTCAAGTGAGCAGCCATAAGAGATTTCCCCGCCGCACCACCAGCACCACCAAGAAATTCGAATCCGAGTGGCAAGTCAGAGCAAAAGTAAAGCAAAGTCAGCAAAGTGCAACGCGCAGGGAAAACAACAACAACCTCAAAGCGGTGCACAGAAAAAAAAATGGTAATCACCAATTAATTTGATAGTTTCTTAAGTAACTATTCTGATTGATTTACCTTTCTGCTTTCCCAAAATAAAGTTTAATTTAAAAGGAGACCAGAGTAGAAAATTCAGATGCCCTCGCAGATCAAGTTTGTATCTAGTATGTGTACTATATATGTATGTGTTATTATTTATAATTGGATAAAAGCTTTGAATATTTATGGTGTACCAACACCAATAAAGTCAAATTAAAATACATATTTAAACCCAAAGCCATTGCGAGTTGGCACTCGTTGAGAACCAAACTACAAACTCCAATATGAAGTTGAGAAGTAACCTTTAAATTGGTAAATTAAAATTATAGAGTATGAGTTTAAAGGTACAATATGTATTATATGTTAAAGATTTTATTCGGGTTTCTCTCTGTTTGTTGATGGAGGGCGGACTGACTGACTGACACACTGGCCGAGTTCGAGGTACAGACATATCTGAAGTTGAAGCTGAAGTTGAAGTTGAAGGAATGCCAGCTCTGCGGCTGTCATCTTAATTTGCATGCACTAGCTGGCGGTGCGTGTGTAATTTATTTGTCGCGTGAAATTCCCTTGAACTTGTCCGGCGGCACCAGCATCAGCAGCAGCAACATAAGGAGCAGCAGCATCAGGAGGAGCAGCATCTGGAGCAACAGCAGCTCGTCGGGACGCCTTCGTGTTGCACGTGTCGCTGCAGCACTGCTCTCGGCCACGACTGTCGCTCGGAGGCGCCACAAGAGCTGCTGGACGCAAATGGAGTCCACATGAGGTGCCGCCAGCGATGCCACTCCCCTTCGATAACCAGTGGGCTAAGATCCTCTAAACAACTCCCTAAATTTGTGCTGTCATTTGTTGTAAATATTACAAATAAATTTAAACAATAAATTAATGGAGTAAATACTAAAAACAACTTTTTTAAAACATGAATGGCTTTTTTAACACCAGAAATAATCTTAAAATTGAATTAATTACATTTGGTAAAAATTACTTTTAGTTTGTCTCTAAGCTTGGGTATTTTAATGTCAAATTAAATTGTTAAAAAAAGGGACATTATGAAATTTCCTATGATCGAATTGATTAAAGTTAAAAAGGTTTCATCTGAGAGCTAAGCCATTAAAGTCTTAAATTCTTTTTTGATAAGGTTTTGTAATACTTGACGTAAAAAAATTATATTTTAAAGAAGTAGTTATCAAACGAGAAACAATTAATTCCAATTTTAAAGGGAGAGTCGTATTTAAGAGCTAAGTATTTTGGTGTTACTTGATATTTGATTTTATTGATGTACGTATGTATGTATAATACATCAAATTTGAAAAATATACGTATATACGTATACGTATATACAAATGATCACAGTAAATTAAGAATAAAAATGTTAACAAAAATGAAAAGAATAGCAAAAACATTAGGAAGTTTTAAGTGAAATTTTATTTCTCAGAATAAAAAAAATAACATCCAGAAAAAATTAAAAAATATAAATAACGAGAAATATTAAAGGGAACATAGTGCAGTAAAAATTAAGAAAAGTTCTTGTAAATATTTTAATAAATAAGTAAATACAAAAAAATAGGCTGGTTCTCACTTTTATTCTGTAAGTGTTGTGGGACTTAAATATATGCTTTGATTTTTATTTATGTGTGAACCCTTAAAAACCCTCAAATGGGTTAATGTACTATTTTTTTTTGTTATTTATCGAACTTTTGCTCATCACCCACGCAGTTGGGATCCACAGATGGGATCCACGGTGGCCACTCCACGCCTGCGCATCGCCACCAGAGTCCAGGAAAGGTGATGGCCCGGCGGGAAGCGGAGGAGGAAGTGGAGCTCCGGAGCCGAGCACCGACTCACGAGCGGCGGGCTAACTTCGTGTGCCTCGTCCTGCCCCAAGGTGTGCAAGTGTGCGAGGGTGCAAGTGTGCGAGCGTGCGAGTGTGCGAGCTGTGGAACTCGAGAGCCGAGGACTCAAGCACACGGACTCGGAATCGAACTCGGGACCTACCGAGTCGTTGGCCGAGTTTCGAGTGCTCGGCGATTCAGTTTCGTTTAGGTTATCGAACGCAGCGGTCTGTGCCACGCGACTGAGGACGGAGAATCTCTGGATTTGCTTCGATTCAGTTTCGATTCGATTCGGATCACATCGGTACTCGAACTCTGTCACCTTAACGGCGGTGGAAACGGTCGCGATCGCCTGTGCAATTGTGGCTGGCCATTTGTGTCGGATTCGGTTTTGGACTTGAATTTGGATTATTGGGAGGACGAGGACCTAGGACCCCGGAGCCAGGACCCTGGACTAGGACCAGGACCTCTCCCCTCCCCTCGACCCCTTTGGGCCCAAACACCAAACACCAACACCAACACCAACAATCAACAACCCCCCCGCGAGTTTTCCAAACGCGACGCGTCGCGTGCCGCCGCCAATTGCATCTGTTGTTTGTTGTTTTTTTCGGTTGAGTGTGTGAGTGGTGCTGTTTCTGTTTTTTTTTGGTTTTTGCTTTTTGCATTGACAACAACAACAAAACAAAAAACCGGAGAAAACAAAGAGCACAGCGTGGAGAATTCACAAGTGAAACGTAAACAATGAAAAGTGAGGCGGAAAAGTGAATTCCAGTTTTCCAGATTTCCCAGCTGCGAAAGCGAAAAGCTTAGCATACTTTTCGGCCTGCCCCAATAACTCAAAACGTAAGTGTCCTGTGTCCTGTGGAGTGTGTGTGTGTGCTATGTGTGTGTAAATGTCCTGCGGCTGTTGCTGTCAAGCATAACTCAATTGACACACAAAATGTCTTGAAAAATAAGGGCAAAGAGCAATCCAACATATCAACCAAAGTTATTTTAATTGAAAACGGAACGTGTATATATGGAAATATTAAGAGAGTCCACTTAAATAAAGTTTAATAAACTAAAAGTGTCTTACCATCAACTCAAACGATTTAAGATATATTTAAAGCTTACTTTGCTGCGAAAAACTCAAGTGGTTATGATGCATTTTACTTTGGTGTTCATTTTATAAAAACTCACATTTATGTAAAACCTAAAACTATATAAATTTAGTTTTTCGCCCATTCGTAAAGCAAAAAAGTAAATTTTTGTACACCTAAAACGTTGCTAAGGTGAAAAATCAATTTTCCTTTAAAAGTGCAACTGCAACAATGCAAAATCATCAACAATTAAAGGCAAACCCCACAAGAGGATATTAAATTGACAACTTGCACACACAAAAATATGCTTACAAAATGAAGCATCAGCGGGTGGAAACGGAAAACTTTTCCAGCCCCCAAAAAGTGTCACAAAAATGGGAAAATTTAAAGCAGCCGGAGTTTGATCTGCGATCTCACCAAACTTGCAGACAAACAAATTTCTGTCGACACTAATAAATATGCTTCCCAGCCAGCCAGCAGCCAGTGTGTGTGCAAAAACTTATTTCAAGAATTTTTCAGAGCCTTAAAATGGGAAAAATGAATGCTAACCACACACCTGAGCCAATAGGGAGCAACAAAAAATAAAAGAAAAAATAATTCCATGTGCCGCCGCCTCAAAAAAAAATAAAAAGAAAGGAAAATGTTTAAGGCGAATATGCGAACTTTCACTCAATTTATTCGAACTTTTCTCGCCTGCCTACGGATTTGCTTTCTTTTTTTATATTGTGCTGCTTTCTTTTTGGTTAGCAAAAATCGAATCAACGATGGAGCACAGGAGCTGGAGAATATATAAAAATATAAAGAAAAATGCGATAATTTAATCTGGTTTAAGCTGCGAAGGCCATAGCCAGGACTCAGGACTCGGGACTCAAGTCTCCCAGGATTCTCCGTCTCCGAGTCGCCGAGTTTTGAGCTCCTCTCCTAGCTTTCGGTCGCGTCTAAGCAAATTAAAAACTTTTGCTCCCAGTGCCCCGGGAATGCTCCTCCGCATTCCTCCATTCCCATCCTGATTCCGATTCCGATTCCCTTCCATCTCCTGCAAAGAGTTTGTCACGTCTTTGGGCAATTTTTCCCTATGCGTGTGTGTGTGTGTGTCGTTTTTCGTGTACATTGTATATGCATAAATTCTGTTTATGCTAAAAATCCAGTCGGCAATAAAGTCCGCCTTCAATTTTGGGCAATAAAACGGGCAAATGCGATGGATCTGGCTAGAAGGTTGCAAGATGTCGATTTCAATGAGGTGGTTGTGGTGGTGGGGGGGTTATGTTCCATACTCCATGTGTACTATATGGAGTGCAAATGTCTGATACAACCCGTCATAAAAGCTGAAAAGGCTAGAAGGAATGGGAACCGAGGGACAGAGGCGCAGCTTATAAATATGCGCGACTTTATGGCACCGGGGAAGTGTTGTGTGCGAATCGCAATCGCAATCGTATTCGCATTCCTGGCCCATGACACCTGCTCTCTCCTTTGGCCCTCCTCGCAGGATAACAGGGACAGAATAACAGGGATAACAGGATGACAGGGGAAAGGAGCAGCAGCTGGCATGGCAGGGCTGATTAAAGTGCCATCCGCACATTTCGCACACACCAAACAGAACAGAATCCAAAGTCAAAACTCAAACTCAAACTCTTAACTTTTCTGTGACGAGGCAAAGCGAGTGCCACGCCCACTCGAAGCTCGAAACTCGAAGTGAGGGCGCTAAGTAGCAGGTAAGTGCGGCAATAAAAATAAATGGCAATCGCGAGCCGCGCATCAACTTTTTCGCACATTTTATTGGATCCACCACGAAAGGAACTGCGAAATGCGAACTGCGAACTGCACGGGGAAAAATAATAGTCAAATACTTTACTAGGTAGTTTTTAGTAGCAACAAGTTTATTGATTGTCTTAAGAGGTATTTGATATCCAATTGACAGTTCTAACATATCAAAGCCATAACTTTCATGATTAAAAAAGTGGTATTTCGAATAAGCAATAATATTTTTAAAACAGAAATTTCACGTCATTCTCTGTTTTTTAAATGATTTGTATTATATAAGATTTATGAGGTTAGGTTAGGTTAATAGTTATTTCCATTTATAAAAAAATCGAAAAGACTTTTAAAATATAAAAACTAAATACAAAGTTTGTGCAAAATGTGTTCTAATATTTGTACTATGTACTTCATGTTTTGAGCTGTGTGGGCATAAACATGAACACGAAACTGAACCTCAGTGAAAACCTCTCTGTAGAGAGCTGATGATTGTAGAGAAGGGCTACTGCTGGAAATAGAATAGAAATGAGAATTTATAAGTGGAAAGAAAGAAGGAAAAGATGATTCCGAGTTACATATTAAAATTCTGCAATATCTAATCAAAAGCCAATTTGATGTACTATCTAGAAGTGTAATTATGAATATGAGAGGTTCACTTCAGGAAGCTACTGAGCTGCCTTACAAAAACACCTATTAAAAAACAATTACATGATTTACTATTCATAGAATGCACAGTTCTTGGCAGTTGAAAATACCCTGCGAAAGGTGGGAAATCAACAAGCTGAACGTCATATTTTTGTTCACATGTGATTCCCCCTCAATCGAAGACAATCAAAATAATTATAAAACGACTCCGCCTTAGATAAAACATGCGAATTATCCTTTGAACTGCTCAATGTGGCCAGTAGGCTATTAAAAAGCCAATTTGGCGATTACGCATTCAATGAGTGCGACCGTGGAAAGTGTCCTGCGTTGGCAAAAAGGCAAGGAATTCAACTAGCAAGGACCCCCCAGAAAATTCGCTCAACTATTCAGCGGAAATGTGTGTGTTTTTCCTCTCTCGGTTGATTGTGCTTAAATATTTCATACAGGTGCACGCATTTTCTTTTCCCGGCTCTCGGCTCCCGGTTCTCGGCTCTTGGAGTTCCAAGTTGGTGGGCCCTCAATGCTAGTTTAATTTATTTCGATCTTTTATTTGGAGCCACTTGCCCAAGGACTAAGGACCAAGGACTCTCTGTCTGTCTGACTGTCTGTCTCCCAGGGAAACGTTGTTTGGCCCGCGCTTATAAATGCCATAAAAAAAGTCCATTACGGGCTAAATGTGTGTTTGCTCCGTCGTCGAGTGGGTTACGAGTTGCCAACTCTACTCCATGTGGTGGCCATATGGGCACTCCCTCCTCCATCCTCCGACCTCTGACCCCGCCTTATTTGCATTGTAATGCGAGCCGCGAGCGGTGATCACTCATGGCAGGTGTCGACAGTTTGTTTTTGGACAGCCAGGATACAGCGGGATGTGGCAGGAGTCCTCCTGCTGACGAGGACTTAATGCCCTTTCCTGTTGTAATGTGTGTTATGTTATGCCCTGCAATCCACAATTTGATTGCCTCCGATTATGGCCTCTGTTTAGGAGGCTCTTTGGGTGTGGGTGTGGGTTAGGGTGTGGGTGGGGGTGGATTAAGGATTCGCATGGTGGATTTGGTATTTCGTCAACGGTTGCGGTTTCGTTGAATAATTGGGTCATTACAAATGCATTTAGCTGTGAATATTTCTGTGAACTGGAAATAATGCAGCATTCGTCACACTTGCGACCTGATTTAACCGACGGTGTCAATGAGTTTCTCGTTACTATCAATTACTTGCAGTGCTGATGTGTAGATATAGCTTATAGAATAATCGGATAATAATTCAAATTCATTTTAATTTTCTTTTAAATTGGTCCGTTTTGTAATTTATTAGATTATTTAAATCATTCTGAAAACGTTTTAATACTGATACACCTAAAAAAAACCCTCTAATTTGTCGAAAATTAATGGAAAACTTATTTATTATTTATTACAAAATATGTGCATTTTACCTATATATATAATATGTATGTGAAGAGTTTAAATTTGCAAAAAATTAAATTAAAATTAGGCCCACATAGCAAATGTGGGTATTTAAAATCGTAAATTTTTATCTAGGAAAAACTTTTCTTACCTGTTTCTTTTGTTGGGGTTGAGAACACTGACGTACTGCTTACTTGATCCTCTGGCCATAATCGTTTTGTGTTCCTTGACCGTGCACTCCACTCCAGTCCACTTCACTCCACTTCATCTATTCATATCCCATCCACTTGCTGTCCATCGATGGACTCATCTATCAATCCGCTTGCCCATTTCTTGACACTAGACGGCGCTCCATCCTTCCGCCATTCCGCCATTGAGGCGGAATCCATAAATTTGCCAGTCGGATGGCCGCATTAAATATGAGTTTGAATTTGCCACGCTAAATCTTCTTGGTCGGTGCTGAAGATGGTGCACATCCACGTCCACATCTACATCCACAGCCACATCCGATCTAATAACCGCCATATATCATGCCAGTAAATAGTGCTAGCTGCTCGGACACTTTGGACACACTGCATCCATTCAGGCATCTCATTTCGTTATGCAATCCTTCCGTTCCTCTTCTGCTCACCCTGCTCCACTCATCCTCCCTCCGTTTAGAAGGCATCCTGACCGGAAAGACCGCGAGGACAACGGGAAAAGCAATAAACTTGTTTGTATTTGTATTGCACTTATGCGCTGATTGCTTTTCAGCGCAATTTGCTTTTAAGCGATTCCGATTCCGAATCCGAGTGAGGACTAGCTGCCCACCCGTCCCTTCCCCACCTCCACCTGGTCTGATCCTGACCCTCCCTGCATTTCGGTTAGTTAAGACGCAGCTCATCAGCGTCCTCCACTTTCCATTCTCTGCCTCATTACAAGACTCAGGGCGCAGTTTCCAAGACAAGAAAGGAAAAGCGGAAAAAAACACACACACACACACCAGTCATTGAGTCACCTTCCACTTGTGCACTTGTATGTGTACACACACACACACATTGACTCTTACATCCTGGCACTCAACGCTGTTTGCCAACGCCTCCAACGCGCACACACATTCACATTCCCATACATTCCATGTCAACGTTCCCGAACCATAAACTCACTGGGAAAAATAATGTACACATCAATTAGAAATCTGTAGGATGATGTATTTATTTATTTTGTTAAATAATTTATTTATTTATTTTTAGGAGCTTTTAAATCTTGAATTCTCATTTGGGACTTTTACTGAGGGCTTTGATTAGTTATTAGGTTAGTTATAAATTTTATTTATTAAGACAATACAGTTTTTAAACAAATTTAAAAATATATGGTAAAAACAATGAAAAGCTGAAATTTATATTGAAACGTGTAGCTTCTTTATCGATTTAAATTGTTTTAAGTATTGTCCAATAAAAATAACTGTCTTAAGCTAAACGGAAACTTGAAGAGGCTTTTTGTTGGAAAAATTTCAATTACAGAGTTTGTTTACCCACGATGCATTTTCTAGCCACTTCATGGGGGACTGTTAACTTTTTCTCAGTGCAGGTGCAGGTACAGGTCCGGGTCTGAGTTTAGGTCCTCGTGCCGGTCATGTCCGTGTCCCTGTCCCTGTCCCTGTCCCTGTCCATGTCCATGTCCTTGCTCATGTCTGTGTCTGTGTCTGTGCTGGTGTCTGTGTCGGTGTCCGCTTCCCATGTCCATGTCCGTGTTCGCTCCGCTTGTTCATTTTCAATTTCGTTTACAGCATAGAAAATTTTAGTTTTTTCTCTGTTTGTGCTTTCCATTTTATTTCATCTTCATTTTCATTTGAACGACTTTGGTAGCTTTGGTGGCACTGACCCACCGAACACCACCCACCACCCACCATCCCATTGTGTGTAGCCTTTCGTTGAGGCTGTTGTTTCATGGCGGGGGTGTCCAAGTGTTCGAGTGTTTTGGGTGTTTGGGTGTTCGAGTGTGGGTGCTCTTGCCTAGTTACTTACTTTAAAACAAATCTATCTCCCAGATACGGGATACGGCTCCTCGCCTCCGTTGTTATCTCGTTGCCGTGGTTGTATTTTTAGACTCGGCCATTGTCATTTGATTTCCCGTAATTGTTTTTGCTGCGAGTGGAGGATGAGGAGGAGGAGCAACGAAAGCAAATCGGTTCGGTTGGTTATCTTCCCATTCCCGCCCTGTAATGCTGTAATGGTCCTGTCAACCGAAATCCAAAATCCCAAATCCCGACTGTGCAGCCAACACAAAGCCGGGCCAAAACAAACCCACTAAATGCAGCCGGGACATTGTTTGTTGTCCTTTCCGTTCCAGGAAGGGTGTCCTGTCCACGTACGGTGGAACGCGCTTCTTGTTGAAAAAGGATTACGCATCCTGGTGGCTTGTAATCCCGTTGCATGCAATGTTTTCGGTACTTATGTGCCACTGATAGGTTTCTATTATCACATTACCACGCAACTTAAAAACTGTTGCACAATGTCTAGTGTCCATCTTATGATTTCTTACGATGATTATATTTAATTATAAACAAATAAAAGGAAATTCATTTAATTACTCATCTTGTTACAATATTTTTGTTTTTTTAAATACTTGTACAAAAATACAAATTAATAAATACCTTAAACTTTTCCTAAATAAATCAGTAGTCTGATATTATATCTTTTTAAGCTGTTTTGTTTAAGTAATCACTGCAAGTGCCAAAGTATCTTAAAAGTTTAATTTAAGGAAATTTCAATCAGTTAAATCCCAAAATAAACCCTTCAACCTTGACCGATTTGCATCGGAATCCTCCTGGAATTATGCCCAAGTGCATCGTGGCATTCACATCGATGATATTTTAATAATTTGCAGCAATCTATTTGCTGTCCTGCATAGTTTATAGCCGGGGCTAATCCGTTGCCACATTGTTGTTATAATTCGTCTGACCTTAGGTTATCTGCAAGGGGTAGCTCAGTGGGTGGCTCAGTGGGTGGCTGGGCGGCCCCAAAAAGTATGCAACAGAAATTGTTGCCATTGTTGCCATGCTGCGAATTCAATAAACGAAAAACGCAAACGAAACGAGACGAGAGGAGACGAAGAAATGAAAAGGCCAAACAACGAGAACAGCATTTCAGCCATTCCAAATTGCCATTCTCAGCCATTCCAGCTTTTCCATCTTTCCATCTTGCCAGCTTTTTCCGCTCTCTGTTCCCTGTTTTCTGTGTTTTCTGTGGCTGCTGCATTTTTGTTTATTGTCATTTCAGTTGTTCAGTGCCGGGCTGTTTAGTGCATCAAGGAATGCCGGAGTGGGGCTGCCATTCCTGCTGCATTATCCTTTATTATATTGCCGGCATTAACGTTTCCGTTTGTGGATGCCACATGCAGAGGAGCCCACACAGCGAATAATAGTGCCTTCAAATAAATCCTGTTACTTAAAAATCACATCACAAAATATTTTGTATAACATTGAAAAATGTAACCAAGTAGAGTGGGAATATTTCCTAAGTTCTTTGTACTCCAAAGTCCAAAGGGGAAAAAGGATAATTTGCCTAAGAACTGCATTATCTGCTTTAAGACCCCGTTGATCCTCTCAGTGCATCGTCCAGGTCACAGATGAAATATGCAGGACACGTCGAAGCCGCGTCCAAGCTCCTGCTCGGATTCTGCTTCTGGTTTGCATTCGGTTTCTGTTTTTCGTCCTGAGCCCGGCGATAAGCCCAACGATCCTTGGCCCTGTTTGCTGGCTGCTGCTCCACTGCTCCTCCGCTCTTCTTGTGGCCCCTCATTTGGTTATTCTTAACTGATTTCTGTGTGTGTTATTTTTAAAAAGGAATTTCAACAATTGCACACGCAATCCAGCCCTTAAATAATAAATAAGCCAAGCCACGCACACCGCTCGGGGGAAAGAGTGCGTGAAAGGGAGTGCAAGAGAGAGGTCCTTCCCTCCACAGCCACAGGACGATTGTCCTTTTGGCCAGCTCAGCTGGAGTCTGGGTTAAGTGCGGCATTAACAATCAATTACAAGCATTACGAGCCGTAAAACTGACGCATTGACCAAATACCAACTCCTCATGTCCTGCGAACGGGTGGCTATGGCAGTATGAGTTTCGGGAGGACGAAAAGGATGGCATTACTCACTCACGCACACTTACACACACACACATACACACTGCTCGCTGTGAAAAATGTTGCGTGCAAAGTAAACTCGGTGGGGAGAGGGGAAAATAAGGAAAACAGGGGAAAAACTGGGAAGAGCGCTGGAGTCTCAGCGGTGTCTGAGTTACGGTTTGTTGGCTCCTTGTATAATAAGCCAAAGGGATATGGCCAGGACGAAAAGTGAGAAGGAGCCCAGGCAGCTGCATCCTGCTGAGATATATTCCTGGTCTTATTTTCCTCGCTAGATCTCTCACGAGCGCAAAGCCCGCAAAAAGCTGGAAATGTATACAAATGGTGGCTGAAATGATTTACTTGAGAAAGTGTACAACATCCCCATATGATTTCAGGAAACCAATATTGAAATACAACCATAAGTGTTATTGTATTTACTGAAATATGCTATATATATCATTTAACAAATAATATCCATTATAAATAAGTGTTGATAGGTAAAAGATGAAGTGAAATATTTACATCATATACAAATCTTAACATTCAAAATTTTATTTGTAACTTTTAAACCTTTTTTTTATTTTATGCCTACGGAATTGTTAAAATTCAGGTGAAACTTTAAATGATATGCAATATTAAAACGAAAATAAAATGTTGTTAAAAAGCAAGAAAAAAAATCAATAAAATAAAGTCCACTCAAAAAGTTGACCGTTATGAGCTATGATTTTATTAAAAACTCCATACTTATATTGGAGTTCAGGTCATCTTTTGTCCTTTGAATCTTTGTGAGTGCTCTGTGAAATCTGTGGGAGGAATAGATAGCTAATTTGAACATTTAAAAGGCAAAGAGTCTTTATTGCTTTCTCTTTGCATTATTAATTCGACTCATCTTTGCTTTGTGTTGTGTCAGTGGGCTGGGAAATAAAATGGAAATGGAAATTGCGAGACAATAAGTACGAAAACCCCAATAAACCAACCTCATGTTCGCCCCACTAGACGTACATATGGTACAATCCTATTATGTTCGTTTTCCCAGGGTTCCAGGATTGGGTCAGGAATTTAATTAACTCGAACTCAAACTCGAGCCGCACAGGACACATGGCCAAATGAAGCTTGTACAGCTTGGGAGGATTCTGCTCATTAGTTGATGACATTTTAAAGCGAGTCGCAGACATTTTTTCCTTTGAAGTGCATTTGAAATTCGTTCCTTTTAATCGTGCCCCGAAAAACAAAACAAAAACCCCTAATTCCATATGTCTGTGCCCCTTTGTCTTTTCTTTGTGTTTCCATTTTGTTTTGCTTTATTATTATTTTTATTTTTATTTTCGGTTCTAGTTCGCACTTGAGCGACAAAACAAACGATGTCGACGCCGGCAAAATAATACAAATAAATTTTATTGTGGTCAAGTTAAACACGCACACTCGCCCATCAGTAACGCACACAGCAACAGATACAGACACGGATAAGAGTACACGGAAAGAAAAAGATTTACTATTATTGAATCCTTGGATGAAGAATATCAAATGACAACCTATATTCGTTGTCAGTTTTATTTAACAATTTTATAAATTTTATTTAATTTTTAAACTTAAAAAGGATACGAAAGAGGGTCCAATATAATGACCTTAATTCTTAAATTTACGTACTTAATCCCGTGATAATTTCGCTCAGTGTATATATGTATATGGTGATGTGGAGCAGGGGCGGTCATCAAGCAACTGCCAGACGCATTGTGCACAGATTTATGCCGCCTGTCTCCTCCGTCCCCTTCCATAAAAAATGAGTTGCCGTCGGTCGTCAGCTGTTGGACTCGTCGACCTGCTCCTTTTTTATTCCCCCATTTCCCCCCACTCTCCCACCCACCCAGCAACCCGCAGCACTTTAATGGCCATTGTTATGGCCGTTATGTTGATTATAAGCTTCCCATATAAAATCCCTTTCCACTCTGCAACTTAAACAAGCTAACTGCATAGAAGCGTGTAAGCCTCTGACATTTTTGGGTCTACACCCCCTTTACTGGCGCCCCTCGGAAATAGAAAAAACAACAACTAAAATAAAAAAAAATATTGTAAATTTGAATTTTCCTACTGCGCCGAAAGGTGTAAAGCCTGATGAGGGTTAAGCGGTGTCCAACTCTGTGCGCGTGTGTGTGTGGCAGCACTGAGAAAAATCAGGTGTTAAATACAATTTTGAGTTTTTACATTGCTTTTTTATCCTTGTCTTAGATATTAAGTACATTAAATTAAAATTTATAAAAATAACCATATGAATTATCGTAGGTTTAAATATGTTATATATTATAATATATGTTATATGTTATGTTATATTATGTTACATATTATATATTTTCATAATCATTTCTATAAATATATATAGGAATATACATAAATTTTCCAATATTATTATATTATTGTATATATTTTACCACATTTTTTTTGCAGTGCATCAGTGTGTGCTGTGCCAGCGGAAATGTTTTTACCTTGTCCGCTGACGGAGCACAAACCAAAAAGGGGTAAAAGCTAATGGAATGGGCAGTGGCGGCGTGGTGGAGGGGGGTCAGGGGGGAGTAGATTAAAAAAGTGGATATAAACAACATTTCATTGCCGGGCAACAACGTTCAGCTTTTCGCTAACCCTCATCCACCCAAACCCAAAACCAAAAAGAAACCACCTGACCCACCTGGCCGCTTTATATTGAAATATTTCTGTGGCCATGCAAATTTAATTCGCCGTATGAGGAAAACAAGCGAAAACCGAAACCGAAACCGAAACTGAAGCCAAAGCCTCTTGGACCCATGTGTGCTAATTGGCGGTGCCGCCAAAACCAGTGGTTCGCTGGGTGGTTCAGTGGGTGGTGCACCCTTAAAAGGGGTACAAGGGGTGGTGCAGCGTTACAGAAACAAACGAAAGCAAACACGGCCAAGTTAGTTAATTTTTTAGCATGCCGCTAAGCTGCAAAAATGTTGATCCGGCACAAATGCACAGCAAAAAATATGGGTACAGCATTTGATCAAAATAGATATGTTTTATTGAATGTTTTAATCTCTGTGTCTCTTGTGTTTTTAAAAAATACACCCTGCTGATATTGTGTCAACTCAGCTAATTTGTATTGTTTTTTATTTAAATAATCTGTGCTTACTTTATTATATTTTGATATATATTTTAAAGGCTTATCTCTTTGATAAATATTTTATTTACGTATAAAATTGGCTTAATGAGCAAGATTGCAGATTTATAAGCCTATATAACAAGTTGTTTTCTTTAATTTGAAAAAATTCCACTTAAAAAATATATCTAAAACCTTGAAACACCAAGTGTTGGTATATGTACATACTCCACTCTTAAATGAAACATGACATTTCTGGCGGAAGCCATCATCATCTATGAATGTATATTCCCTTGACCAGGTCTTTGATTTATGAATGTGAATGCGAGGAAGTGCCATCCTGATCTTTGGCTCTCAACTCTCGAAATCCGGTATCATCTGGATTTGGCTTGTGCCGTGCAAACAAGTTGCTTGTGGGTGGGTTAAAAACTTTTGCATTTCCCCCCCTCCTGGGTTTAATGCCTTGATTTTTTGGCACTAGGGGCTGTCTCTGTCACAGAGAGTTCCTCACACCTTTCGGGGGGTTATTTTTTGGGTTTTGGGGTTTTCGGGGAAGTTTCCTTCCGTCTTACTTAAGGCGGCCACGCCCCCACTACCGCTGCCGCCCATCTGCGGTCAACTGCCTAAAGGCTTGCGGCTTGGTTGTCCTTTTGGTTTTTGGTCCTGTCATCTCCAGGATACGACGACGATGCTGTAGGGATCGGCCAGGACGAGGACGAAGTCCACAAGGGGCAGCAACAGGGACCGGAAGTGCTGCATTGCGTTCACTTCCGGCCTGGGCCTTCTCCATTGCCATTGCCATTGCCATCCTCTATCCCTCCATCTCCACCTCACTTAGGTATTCCCTCAAAAGGACTCTGAGTTTTCAGTATTCAGTTCATTTAACATGCCATTTGTTGGGAAGCGCCAGAATGGATTTATTGTTGTAGTTGTTGCATAAATTATGGCGCTTTTCACGCACTTTTCCACACGGCCACCGGGAAATGAACAGAAAAGAAAGGAAAATAAAGGAAAAGCCCTTTCTTCTTTTGTCTCAGAGACACAGACAAACTAAAGTGGCCGGCTGGCCCGGAGGATTGGATTGGATTGGATTGGATTCAATGGACCACTTAAGCTGAGAATGCAAATTCTTAAAACGTTGGTATTTGGGATATTGATAAAATCAATAAAAGAGATAATAACATTAATACATTGCCTATTTTTAGCCACTTGTACATAGACTTTAATATTTTTTAAAGGAGGAATTTCATTCAACAAATAATTTAACAAACATTTTAGAAACATTTATCCCAACTTTAAGTTACTATATTTATTTGAATATAAATTATTGCAATGGCCAGTAATTTTTCAACATTTTAATTCAAACAAAACGTTTTTTGCATTTCACATACATGAAATATGATTTGGTACGTCAAAATATAAATTTAACATCACTGTTCTTAGACATATAAAAAAACAGGAACGAATAAATAACTATTCAAATGTGAGAATAAATATAAAAAAAATTTTTAACAATAATATGTATTATTCTTAGCCTTGTGGGTAATAATTTCTCCTACTGCATAGCAAATTCATTAGCAAAAAGTCGCTGCTGCATGACTTATTTTATAAGGTGCCCCAGTTTTGCAGTTTTTGTTTATCTAAGCCAGTTTAGTCGATCAATCTCATTCATTTTGAGGAGTTACTCGTACAGCCTTTTGTCAGCCATCTAAAATCCCCAATTCGGGGTAAACAAAGCTGTGCATGCTATTCGCTTCCGTTGAACTTTCCCAGCTTTTCCCCAGCCTTTTCCCCTTTTCCCCCTTTCCCCCTTTCCCCCATTTCCCCGGAATGCAAATTGCTTTCGAAATAATTGCACTGATGGGGAGGGTGGAAAGTGGAAGAGGGGCTCGGATTGAGTTCAGATTTGGGCTAGTCACCTGCCAAAGCGCTCAAATATTTTCTGGCCATTTCCTTTGCTTTCGATGGCCAAAATATATACGGGTATGGAAACTACTATACAAAATGGGGGATAAAAATAAAACCAAATGAAACAGGGCACTAAACCAGAGGGGAGATAGGGGAAAATTCGAAACAGATTCCAAATCTATTTAAAAGTTATGGCCGCAACTATTTGCGGCCTTTCTGGAGAGGATACGAGCAGGGGGAGAAGGGGGTCTGAGGGGGGTTTTCCAGGTAGCAGAGGGCGAGGGGAGGGGGTGTCAGGTGTATGACCAGGGGCCAGAATGCAAAGTGCGACATGCAAAATTGCACAGCCCTTTAGCCTTCCCTCCCCTTCCCTTGCCATCTCTCGATGGCCACTGAAAGTGGCGCTGTTGATGATGCCGGGTGACGTTGCCCAAACTTTTTGACACTTTAAAAACTTTGGCCACACACTGCCATACACACACACACACACACTTTACACACACTCACCCACTGACACGCTCACACATATTTGGCAAGCCTGGTTTTGAAAGTTACGTTAAATGGTTTTAAAGGTTTCGGTTTTAGGGTTATGCCAGGGTTGCCAACTTGTGGCTGCCTGCAAAGTTGCTTGTGTCCTGGCGATCCTGCCACATCCTTTTTGCCACTTTCTGCCTTTTCCCATTGAAATTCTCCTCCCCTGTGAATTAGTTTTCGTCTCTCACGTTTATTTCATGTCCCCTTTTTTTTTGGGAATTTTGTGAATTTTGTGAATGTGACGTGTCCTGTCCCTGTGGAATGGAATGGGCAGGAATGGGCAGGAATGGGCAGGTTCGCATTTGTCAATAACTTTCTTATTGCCACAAATTTTTCTATTAGCCCTTAGGTTCAGCAGCATCGATGGAAGAGTTGCTGGCATTTTTGTTTACATTTTTGGCATCTTAAATGAGTGTCTATTTGTGAAAGTTGAGGCTTGTTTGGCTTAATACTTATCTGAAATATTTGTGATGGTTTTGGATAAAATAAAATTAAAATTTCATTGCATCCATTTCAGTTAAATGGCTTTTCTTACTTAAATATATATATAAATTTTTTTAGCATTTAATTAAAAACCTATTAGCTCTTCAGTATTCTACTCCTTAATTTACTCGCGTGTTTTTATGTTTTTATTTATTTATTAATTTTTGCTCTTCTTTATTTTAGTTCCGTTTTTTTTGTACGGCTTTTGTTTATTATTTTCTGTTTTAATGTATTTGTTCAATGCTAAATTGTCTGTGTGGCTTACCCATATAATCTTCAGATCTTCTAATACTCCCTTTAAAAACAGCCTCTTCGACTGACTTCCTTTTTCGTCTCGTTTCGTGAGCTTATTTCAGTGCGCTCCTTCCGTTTCTTTGATTAATGAATCTTTTTTGGGCTTGGGAAACTGAAAGGAGAAAAGAGAAAGTAGAAAGGAGTTTGCTAGGAGTCCTGGGGATCCCGAGAAGCTCGACTGCATTTTGCCTCAATTTGTCAGAGACGGCTGCGATTATGGGGCTTTCGTTTTCGATTTCGAAATGTGCACAAAGCGGCATCATGGCCCTCTGGTCAGAACTCATTAAGGAACTCTAGAACTGGAAAGCCCATTCCCCATTTTCCCATATTTTTATTCCTATTTTTTTTGGCGCCTGACAAAAATTTTACACTTCTGCCATTTTTCCAGCGTAATGAAAAGCAATAACATTTTTATAATACTCCGCCAGCAGCAGTCGTGTTGTGTGGTGTTGTGTTGTTTGAACATCATTCAAATATTTGCCTCAATGATTCGTTTCATTATTCTTTGTCCTGCTTATTTTTGCCATTTTTTGAATATGCGATAAATAAAAGCAAACGAGGTTGATGGAGGGCAAGGGGGAGAAATCTGCAAATGAATCGCTCTATTATGGTTGTGTCCTGTGATGTCCTGCTCAATGATGTTACCCACACTTACGCACGCTTTCGTCCTGTCACACACACACACCCGCACACAACTACAAACGACGCTATTTTTTATCGACTGTCATTTATTTATTATTTATTTGATATGTTCGACTCGATTTTTTCAGTCGCTGATTCGCCTTACAGCTTTATCCTGTCCGTCCCTCTCTCTCGTTTTTTGTGGCTGGTTGTTTGAATTTATGCTCAATAATTTAATAGGACATCAGTTTTATGGCTTTGCTGTGGGAATAAACAAGGGGGGAAAGGGGTTCACAGTCCCCATCCCCCATCCCCCATCACCCATCCCCCTTATTTGCCGCATGGCCTACGCACTAGCATAACATTTTATGACTGAAGCAATGCCAATTTGCGGAACGCAATCAAACAAATAAACAAAAAAATAAATAAGGCCGTGCAAGTGGATGTGGAAATGTGGAATTGTGGAAATGGAAGTGTGAGAGATGTGACCCCGCCAAGTTGTAAATTTCCGTAATTTACTTGATTGCCCCGGCAACCCTGGCCACCTGTCGTCGCTCCTTGTGCCTCGTCCTCGTCCACGTCCACTTCCTCGTCCTCGTGCTCTCTCTCGTCCTGCCGCCAAACTCCCAAACTCCCAGCCTTCCAGCTGACAATGGCACATAATCAACGAAATCGCGCATATTAAAATTGAGAATGAGCGCGCATTACGAGTTCACACATCTCGGGGGCAGCGGAAGGTCCTTTCTGATGATCAATCCCCTGACTGTCTTCTTTGAGGTCCTTTCCTCCTAAAAGTATCAGCAGATCATACACATTTCCTGGGCCCAAAACCATAAATTTAAATCTTAAATACAATTTGTAAATAAGAATTTTTCATATTAAAATAAGCAGAGCTCATAAAATAGATATTTCGTTTATAAATGGGTTGATTGAAAATTATACATTAACTCTCACAGAAAACTTTTTATTAGGATTTCATAGAGTTAAATAAAATTAAAATAAAAAAAGCAGAGCTTAATAAATTAAAGTTTCGTTTCTTTATACATATATATATATATTTATACATTTATTCTCACAGAAAACTCTTTACTATTTCTTATATAGAGTCAAATAAAATTAATTGTTTAAAAAAACGTTGCTAGTGAAAATTGGTTACACCCCTTTTAAAATGGAAATACAAACGTGTTCAAATAAAAATTGGAGAACTTATTAGTACCTACAAACTGCTGATGTTCTTACTCAAAAATCACAAATTTAAGGAAACTAAAAAGTGTTTGAATTTGAATCCGATCTTAGGCAATCCCGATTAGATCTAGACAAAGTCCCCCAAAAGCACTCATATGGCTGGCAATAAAATAAATTCGGGTAATTGGAAATGTCATTTCTGCCCCTCTCACACATCGCATCGCGCATACGCCACCGATTCCCATTTTTGTCACTGTCTCTGCGCTGTTGATATTTCGTCGGCTCGTTTGCAGAGCGCTCCCTAAAAAAAGGGGGGCGGGACTTTGATTACAAACACATCAACATTTAACACAATTTGCATTTTCATGGGTTCTAAAAAGCAGCAGCAAACAAACACAAACACTGCGAAGGCGATGGCGATGACGATGGCGATGGCAGTGAAGTAAGAAATGAGCCGAAAGTGAAACAAAAACCGGCGAGGAAAGAGGAAGAAAGAGGAAGTGGAAGCGGAACCGAGCGTGAAAGGGGGGAGGGGGGGCTGCGGAAACGGAAGCGGGCGCTTGCATTAGCGGAAGTTGTCTTACAAGCGACAGGCGGGCTGCTAAGTTGCTGGGCTGGGGATATTACGAAAATAATTCGCGAAATGTGAGAAGAACCAAACCGAACCCCAAAAAAAAAATACTCACGAGGGGCGGAGTGGGTGGATTCCACTCCTCTGAGACTCATGCGGTTGATTTGGCCAGCCCCACCACCCCGAAACACCCACGCCTTCGTGGCTGTCATATTCATAACAACATTTAAACATGCGCGCAATTCGCAACGAAAATTCAGTCACATCTCGCGGCATGCTGAACTTCTGGTTGAGGGTGTTAAGGAACCCACGGATCCTGTAACCATTTCCTTATAAATTAAGTTTTATAAAAGGCTGTAATCTCTTTTCTATGGTAACTTCCCTAGAAACTATAAACCATCTTTAAAATCAAGGTATTTATTTATGAGCTTATAAGGTTAATAAAAGAGTACTCACATTTTCTTGTTTTGTTGTATAAATATTTGATTAAATATATTGATTTTATATTTAGTTGTACGAGTATGTATCAATATGAAACTTGTACGTTTTTTTGACATGTGGATTTTATTAGCTCAAATATATAAGTAAGAAAAACACATAAAAAAAAAACATATTGTCATTAAAAATAAGCCTTTAAAATTAAATGGTATTGCTTAGTCGATCACGTAGTTAGCCAGTGAATTCTGACATGTTTTTTGAGTTAAAGTTTACTTTCTTTGGTGTTGCTCGACATTGTCTTTGGCTCCGTTTTTTTTTTACACGTGCGTCTCAGTGGTGCTGGCCCACTCCGACACCCAAAACCACCCATTTCACACCCCCCCCCTTCTCCGAGGACCCTTATTTATGATGTTCATTTGCAGAGCTTAGCATAACTGCCCTGCGAGTGGGTGGGAGTGGGTGGGAGAGGTGCTCATAACTCAGGGGGTGGCATCTATGCTTGGCCCAGGTAGTGCTATAAAAAGAAGCTACAATTCCGAGGGGGTGGGAAGATGGGAAGTGGGAAATGGGAAATGGGGAACGGGTGCTGGGTGCTATCCATAAACAAAGGCAAATTGTCGGTGGCTGTCGCCGTTTTGTCATCGCCTTCTAAATTATGTCACGTAATTAAGCTGCATTAATGTGATAGTCCTGTCTCTCTTTCTCTCTCTCTCTCTCTCTCTCTCTCTCTCTCTCCCTTTTTCCCAGTTAAATGATTAATTCATTAATAATTCACGACCGGCTCTCTGATCCATGGAATCCTTGGCCGAATCCGATTCTGAATCCGTTGTTCATTCAATTCCAGCTGCCATTTTTATTTCGCTTTACCTCGCTTGTGGTACACACAGAAAAAATAACATCAAACAAATTAAAGGGTACTATAATCGAAACTTGATTAAAAAGTTATTATTTCTGTGAATTTCATATATTTTAAATTTTAAATCAGGCTAGAATCAATAAAAGCAAGTTCTTTTCAAAAAAGTGTAAATAAATCCCTAACAAAATTGTTTTCCATGTATGTACGCTATGGTTATCTCATTCCGTAATGTTTCCAATTCATTGCTCATCCAAATTTTGATTCATCATGGAATAACAACTGCAAAAACAGCAAAGGCCTTACCCAAAATTTTCATTAAATTTTTAACCAAATCTGGCCATAACAGCAAAAGCAAAATCAAAAGCAAAACAAACCGCAAATTGCCAGCACCCGACAGCAAATAGCGAATAGCGAATGGCCAGCCGTACAAATTGTTATACAAAATGGCCAATTAAACTGCCAATCGCCGCCAACGCCGCGAGGGTCTAAATGGAAAATGGGGGAAAGTTGGGGGGAAAATGGGTAAAAGCCAAATTCTAATTCGAATTGCATATGATGTACACAGGCTAAAGTGGGGAAAACAACAAGCTGGCTGAAAGCAAACAAACAAATAGAAAGAGAAACAAAGAAAGGGAGCAAATAAATAGGCAAACAAAATGACAAAAGGCCTAATGCAAAATTTAAAATAATCAAGCGACGAAAATTGTCTCACTATTGTTTTAGTTTCACAAGTCACAAGAATGTCACTCGCACACACACATTACGTATACGCCGCGTGGGCTGTTGAGTTTAAAAGAAAAGAAAAGGAAAAGAGAAGCGAGAAGCCTGAAAAGTCCCCTGCATAATTAGACATTTGATGAGAAATCCACCCCTTTAGGCCCCTCTCTTACTTCGCCCCTGTTTAAATGGATAATTTTCTAATTTGTTGATTTTTTTCCATTTGGCTGTCGTTTAAAGGGGGAGTTTGTGTTCGTTATTTATAGACCCCGTTCAACCCCTACAAGTTGGCCGGCAATCGACCTCTTCCGGCTGCTTTTATTCCCATTAATTATGTCCTATTTTTGTTGGCTGTCGCTTTGCTTATTTATAAAGCCATGCGTCTACTTTAAATAGTAGTTGCCTTCGGAATCGGGTGAATCGGTTGAATCGGGGAAAATGAGGTCAGGCATTCATGATATCTATTGATTTTGCCCCAAAAACAAAGCAGCCGCCTCGCGAATTATTTATGAGCTCGTATTCGCGTTTTCCGGTGGCAACAATAGATACGACGATACTTCATTACCCACTTAATACCTGCAGCCAGGCAGTGGAGCCAGTGGAGTCAGTGGAGTCAGTGGAGCCAGTGGGGGAGTCACTGCCACTAATTTTTGCACCCCACTTGTGGGTGGGTGTAGGTGTGGAGAGTGTAAACCAAACACTGAAGTTAGTTTTAAAATTTGTAATGGAGGGAAAGGAAAGCACACACACACAGATTCTGTTCTGTTTGTGAGATGTGTGAAAATTTCACTTGGCGCACAGCTGAGTCAACGCTTGGATGCCTTCGTGGGTGGTCTCCTTTGGTGTGTCCTTTCCCCCCGCCAGACCACCTAGACCACCCCCTTCCGCCCCATTGCCTGCATTGTATTTGGATTGTAGCCCGTTTGCTATTTCAGGCCAGCTCCATTCGCTCCATTCTTATTTTGCAGCTGCATATTTTATAACTGCGAGCTGCGAATTATCGCTATACCATATAGTATGTGTGGTTAAATAAAAAATATTTTAATTCCATTTTAATTTCCATATTTTCATTGTTGATTCGCAAGTTTTTTGTTGCGCTTCTCTAAATTAAATGCTGTTAGGAATCCCGAATGCCTGCCCCAAAGAGCAAACGTGGGCAAAGGACCTTCACCTGAGCCAAGGATTCCAAGGGGGGAGAGGGAGAGGGGGGGCTATCCAAACAGGACGCCCTGCAGCTGTTTATTTGTCAGACTCTAAATGATTTTTAATAGCGCAGTTGAAAGAGTCGCCAAGTCGACTAAACTCAAGTCACTGCCCGCGGCTGAAATGCAGGTGGGGGCTACGGGCTCACGGGTCGATTTGGGGCCAGGGGGTTGCTTGCATGGAAAACGACGTCTTCGTGTACCCCGCACTCATGGATTTTTACTGGGGTATGTCCACAAAATGTTTAAAAAAAGGAAATTTTAATATATATATCTTATTTGGCTTTTATTTACTTTTTATAAATTGTCACATTTATTTTTTATAGTAGAAAACCCGCGGATATATTATTTTCAACAACTGGCAGTCAATAAATGATGTAGATGTATTGTTTAAATAAAATCCCTGTCAAGAGGGTTTATAATTTGGATACAGTTCTTCTCCTGTAAGCCACGTGTTAAAATATCATATTTTTCAAAAGGAAATGGTAGTTTTTATTTGGTGCCATCACATCACCATAATGAATGATAAAGAAGGTTCAACAAGTCCGAACAGCAAGAGGAACTCCCTGAAGTGTCTATTGAGCCACTGAGCAACACAGTAATAGCCATTTGTGTGTTCCATCTCTCCATCTCAATACCAAAATAAAACCAGGTATCTTGAGGTCGGAACTGTGAACTGTGAACTGTGAACTCTGTGCTCCTCACTTGTTCTGTTGTTGTTCTGCTGTTGTTGTTGTTGTTGTTGATGTCAGCACTCGCCCTGTGTTTGCCCTTGAATATGAAATGGAAAACTCAATGGCGCAGGCAAACAAGCCAGCAAACAAATAGACGACCGACGAACAGCAGTCCGCTGGGGGGCAGGAATCTGGCAGGAGGATGGATGGAAGGATCTGGGGGGTTGGGGGTGGACTGGGTTCACAATTCACAACAAGGCGAAGGAGCAGCAGACAGGACATACCTCAGGGTTGTCAGGTAGCCGTCGTTGTCGTCGCCATTGCTGTTCCGTTGTCGCATTGTTTTTAGCTCTGAATGGCTGACTCCTTCAAGGCACCGTGTCCTTGTCTTTGGGCCAGTCAGAGTCACAGTCAAGCGGGCGAGCAAGTAGCTGTCAGGTGGAGCCCCAGGACACTGGGATACATTACATTTCCCACCCAACTCAACCCAACCCATCATCAAGGTATCGATAACATGCAATGGAGAGCTCAACAAATAATCGGGGGCGATGTCTTCACGCTCTTATTAGTGAGTAGTGGGTCTTAATGTGGACCAAGTGCAGGAAAAAACAGATATAAACATCATGAACCATAGCCGCTGTCAACTCAATTTATTTTCTTATATTAAAACAAAAGAAAACTGTTAAATTTCTAGACCGATTCTAAGTTAAAAGTTGTATTTTTGATTTTCTGTTGTATGAATAAAGAGCGGCTTATTTGTACAATGTATTTAAAATAAGCTTATCATTTTTATGAACAGTTTTTTAAAGATGCAGGAAAACCTTAACTTGTGGGAAAAAATCAATTTATTTGTTTATTAATTTTTTTAATTGACTGGTCAAGATTTGTAAGTCGTTATCTTTTATTTTCCTTAAAGAAGAAAACTGTCTTAAATAAAGGCCTAATATTCCACAATAATAAACATTGAGTTTTATTTTATCGAATTTATGAACCACAAATATTGGTTTTACAAACAAAATCCATAAATCTCAAAACGAATGCTCGAAATTTCCCCTGGATATAAGGATATGGGGACTTAGTGGAACTTATCGACATATCGACTTGCCCCCATCTTAGCACTTGTCTTATCAATTTACATTTTGCTCAGCCTCTCCCCCGCAGCACTTAAGTATCCTTGGCTTTCCCCTTCAGCGCACAACAACCCCGCCCCCCAAATACACACCCATTGAGTGGGTGTGGTGGGGTGGGGGATGGGGGATGGGTGGCATTTTCCGTCATCACTTTTCCGTGGGCACTTTTCCGCTCTCTAATGAGCTTTGATGAGCGATGGGGTGCGTTGTGCGTTGTGATTGCGATTGCGACAGTTGGGCCTCTTATCCTTATCCCCATCCTCCCTAGACTCATTCTCATCCTTATTCTTGTACAGTGTACCCCACCCACCGGATGAGTGATGAATTTCAATTGATTGTGCCTGCATTTGGCCAACGCATCAAAATTAAATGTAGCGGAGATACAAGAAATTAGGGAGCAAGGAGGAGGCATTCGGGATTAAGACACATTCTTCTTTCGGCCCATTTCTTCATTTTTCCGGCTAGACTAAGCAGCTGGTTTGATTGATTGATGGATGATTGGCAGGCTTGATTGATGCCTCCTCCGATTGATTGACAGGTCGCGTGGGAGTTGAAGCTGGAGTTTGGGGTAAATGGAACCGAGAACCGAGCACCGAGAACCAAGAAGCGAAGTCCACGGAGTCTAGACACACATAAGCCGCCAGAGCCCCAAGGCTAAGGTGAAATGGGAATGAGCTGCACGATTGAGGGGCTGCAATTTGCAATGGTTTGTTTGTGTTTGTACAAATAAGTCTTTGGCTTTCACGGCCGAGACAACAGCGACAAATAGACTTACTTGGCCACAGCCACGGAAAACATCTTGGAAAGGCAGACAGCACTGGCACGTGACATATATGTATGAGATGGAGTTAAGCGGAATAAGTTAACCCGCGACTCGACTGCCATCTGATATTTATTCCCATTCCCAGGCAAGCGAAAGGGTAACATCCTCTTAAGACCACTGCCACATGAAGTCTAGCATGGAAAAAGGAGAAAAGCTTTTAAGTTCGAATAACAAGATATAACACCCAATATTTAAAACCAAGATATATGGTTCTGTGGCCAAAAAAAAAAAAAAAACAATGCTGGCCCTGGGATTTGTTCCGAAATGATTCTTAAGATCAGTTATATCTGCCCTGAAAATGTAAGATAACAAAACCGAATAACAGATAGATCTGCTGCCAAAAGCACTTCCACTTTTCATGACTATGTTACTAGGCAGACTCCCAGGACCCAGAAATGTGAAATATTCTTGGCAAATCCAACGAATAATCGTATTACACGACCGTCCTTGGGAAGGGACAGAGACACCCGTAGATAAACTCGCTGCTTTGCTGGTTGTTTGTGGCAAAGACAAACACAATCTCACATCAAATGGGTGGTACTGAGTGGTGGGGCCACCCACCCAAAAAAAGGAATAAAAATAAAATAAAAATAAAAATAAAAAGGAAAATAAATAATAAAAAAAGCAGGGGGAAAGGCAGCTGGGCAAACAAAAACGGAAAACGATGCCCCAACGCGAAGGAAAATCGCTAAAGGCCTCTGGCAATTACCACATGCAGGAGGCTCTCTCTTTTCTTCTCCCTTTCTCCGCACTTTCCCCGGACTTTCCACCGCACTTTCTCCCCCCGCTTTTCTCCCCCGCGTAATGGCGGGCAAAGTGTTAAAAAAATGCTTTAAAACGAGTGCAAAAGAAAAGGCCGCACTAACAAAGCCAATCCCGGGAATGTTTTGGGCCAAAGCAAAACCGATGACAAGTCGCAAAGGACATTCCGCTTTTGTATATGTGTGTGTGTGTGTAAGTGTGAGTGAGTGTGTGTGTGGGTATTAGTGCGTCCTTGCAGATTGAAACACTTGTTAAGTCATACGCTCGATTCGCTCGTAACAAGCCACAGGCCGGGAAGCCCAATCTGCTCGAGGTTCGGAGGTTCGTCCTTGTTCTCGCCCTCCTTATCCTTATCCTTCGCCCCATTGCCTTTCAAGTGTTAATTTGAGATCCCTGTGGCATAACCAGGACACACTCTCTCCTGGAGGTGCGACATGTGCCTCCATTGTGCTGAGGATTGTGCAAAGGAACACAAAGAAACGAGGAAACGAAGATGTTGAGTCAACTAGAGACAAGAGTTGATTCCTTTGCCTCAAACGCTGTCAACGCTTCGCTTGTCACCACCACCACCTCATCCCATCTCATCCCATCTCCCAACCTTCCATTTTCCATCCCGCATCCTTTGTCCAGAGGGTCCTCGAGTGCTCCGTCACCCTTCCATCCTGTTCCTTCGAGTGTCTGTCTTATATTCTCCGTTTGAAGTAGTTTAAAAGCTTCAAATTTTCATCGACATGATTTGACCATGGGTGGTGGTGTCCTTCGGAGGACCCTGTGTCCAAGTGTTGGCCGTAATTAGGTAATATAATATGTTGGAGTTATTGTGATGACCAATTGGGACAAGTGCGGTGCTCGGGAGGGCCTCAGATGTTGTTGTTTCTGATGGCTGAGGGCCTGTTGGTCTATCGATAGACAGATGGTGTGCTGTAGTGGTGTCCTGCCCCTGATAAGTAATCGATATTGCGTTGTGTTTTGATTAAATAGTGCTTTGTGTTAGCTTAGATGGTTAGCAAATCAATTTAGTATAGTATGTCTGGACTGGACATGGGAGTATCTGGGGGTTTCTGAGAAGTAAAGATTTTAAACTATTATTGTTTCTTCAGAAAATAATTAATAAAGTATCAGTGATTAATAGGCCATGCATATGGAATCATCATCATCATCGACTCGAATGACAGCCCAATCCATAATGAGTCCCTGCGAAAATCCCCGTCAGGCTTTTCCCGTCAGAATAAACGATTTTCAAGGTTCAGCCGAGAGTTTTCCATGACATTGCAGTACCTGGAAATCAGCACCTGGCCACCAGGACTCTCCACTCGACTCTTTAAGCTGTCGTCGAGGCAATGAAAATGGAAGAGGCAATGGCATCCATTGCCGTGTTGGCGGCGCAGTCTCATGACAAACGTTTGTCAACATTCTTTAAATTGAATTTCAATGGATTTTCCTTTCGCTTGTCAACGCACGCAAACAATGGAACACACACACACATTTTGGGGTGTGGATGGTGTGGAGGGTGTGGTGTGGCTGCTGAAAAGGTCACGGGTTACAAGGGTTAGGCAGCTGCCACCCATTTTGACCCCTTTCCACCCCTTTCCACATATTAACCTGACGACGAGCCGGCAAACAAAAAGATCTCACGCAGCGGCCCCTTTTTCCTCTGCAAGAGCTCACCTGACGCTTATCTGCACTTGGAAAAATTTAGAAAATATATTTAATGTTTAATTATATTTAAAATTAATTCTTAAAATCCATTTCTCTGACGTGAAACGTATTTTGTTGCATTTTAGGCTTCTACTTTTGATTTAATTCTTACGTATTATTTATACAATTGTTATGTTGTTTTTAGAAAATATACTATATATCTGTTGGTTAAATATTTGTAAATTTTTTTAAAATAAAGAGCTCTTGGAGCACCCTAGATAAATTTATCTCACTATATTAGTTTAATCTTAATCGGATGGTTTAATAGGAATACATAAAGTAATAAAGATAAATGGACCTATTGATTTTTTTAAGAAAACGTTAAAAACTAAAGCTGTTTAAATATTTTTCTAAATGTGGGGGCTGCATAAACTCAACGTTTGACTCTGATTTGGTCAGCGGGTGGTTTTGTTTTGTTCTCTTTATTTTTTGCTGCTGCTGCTGGCCCGCGATATTGTTTTGTATAATGGAATACATCTTTGAAGTGCATTAGCGCGTAATTGATTGAATTGAAGTTCCAGTTCCCACACACACGTGGCTAACACACACACACATAACCACCACGCACACACTCACACACTTGGCAGCCATTTTCGTTTATGGCGCATTTTGTATTTTGTATGTGAGTCGCATGGTAAAACAGCTTGGTTTTACCAAGCGACCAAAGCGAAACTGGCATGGAATTTAAATTATATGAACGAGAACGAGAATGAGAACGAGAACTCCAACGAAAGAGGAGAAAAGTGAGGCTGGAATCGGCAACAAAGCGTTAACATTAAACGCCGTTTGCTGGCCCTGTTTTGTTGTTGTTTTGTTGTTTTGCTGTTCAACTTGACGCTTTAGTGGACGGCTAAAATGTCAAAGGAAAAGTCGAGTCGAGAACTTGGTGAGGCTATTCGGTCTGGATTTCCCAGCATCTCTGCATCCTGAGCCGTGACAGCCGACCACAAATCAATCATTTAGTGTCCTCTGGAAATTTAATAGAGTCTCTCCGCACACAGCAAAAATAAAAGAATTTTTTAAAGGCAAAAGGCAGAAAAATAATGTACAAGAGTATTCGAATTTATAGAATTGTTTCAAGAGAGAGCCAATATTAACCATTACTGTACTTTGCTGTTTATGTATATTATTATTTTTCATCACGAGCTTTTTTTAAATATTTTTTTATGATCAATAATTTAGCTTAAATTCCAATCTTTGTAAATAAAGTGCTTTGCAAGTGCTTTGACCCCTCTTCAGATTTTTCTGTGCAAATTCTTTAGCACTAAACGCATTTTTATCACTCTAAATTCTCTCTATATTCAGTGCCAGAAAATCGCCACAAAATTGGCCACATATCCACATGCACAGAGCTTCACACAAACGGATTTCTTAAGTAATTAAATGGTAGAGTTATGCGCTTCAGTACCTCCTGTATGCCTGACCCATATAAATGTGTTTGTTTATCTGTCCACTGTTGACCCAAAGGAAAAGTCAGCTGTCATGCATAATAGCTTGAGCTCAAAATACAAAAATTGCTTAAAAAAAAATAGTTCAGAGAAAGAGACCAAATGAACTGCAACGGTTGCCAGAAAATAAATAAATAAGCAAACTTCATAACAATTTCCACTCGGGCTGAGAGTGAAAATCGATCGATGTGGTTGATTGAGTGGCGGAGGGGAGGGGAAATATAAGGGGAAAGAGGTGGAAAAACCCGTCATCAAATCTGAATATTTTACCAGTTCATCATTTTCACTTTTGTGGGGCGGAATAAAAAGAGACACACACACACACGGTGGTAAACAAAAGCCAACCTAAATATAAATAATTAAGGTAATTCCTTTGGCAGGATGTGTGTGCTGCAAGTTTGTCTATGCGGAGGAGGACTCTTAAAATGTCATCATGTAGGTGAAATGAGCTGCGGCAGACACTTGGCCAAATCCAAATCATCCACATCCAGTGCAAGCATATCTATATCCAATCCCACATCGCTCTTCCCACTTCCCACTTCCCACAGGCAAACTCAATTAAAAATCCATTGATGAGAGCAGAGGCTTTGACAGCAAATGGCTTCATTTACATTATCGTAAATGGGTAAAAATAAATAAAATGACAGCCGGGTGAAACGAAAAAAGAAAACCCGGTTTATCCAAAACATATGCTCCCCGTTACCAAGTATGTGTATTTATAACTGAGCAGACTGCCATATGTTTGGCCCGGGAATTTTCCAAAATGAGTGAAAGCAAAGTGGATAATAATTATATACAAATCTTTTTAAACATTTTAGATTGGGTTAAAAATGGGAAATTTTTTGTGTTATAATTTGACTTAAAAATGAAAACATTTTGTAAAGATAAAAGTCCATTTTAGATTTTAAAATTCGGTAAGCTTGGCTATGACAAATTAAGTGATTACGTAAAGTACCTGAGATATACCTATTCCTGCAAAACACACATTTTTAGTTACGCATTTTAAAATTTTAAATGGTTTATTGCCATTCAAAATCCTTGAATGCACATTTAAACTCCTGCACCGATGACCCGGTGACCTCAGGCTGATGACTGACATGCAGTTGCATTCGAGGGTCGCAAATGACATCGGAGGCTGTCAGGGACTCAGGAACAGAAACAGAAACCGAAACCGAAACAAAAAATGTGATGCGTGTGGTAAATGCAGCCTGCAGGCTCCCCTTTGGCCATATGTCCGCATATCGCAGCCACTTTTGCTGCAATGTCCGTTTATTTTTTATATTTTTTTTTTCTGCAAGGGCAGGGGAAGAAACAGAAACAGAGGCATCTGGCTTCAGACAGCCATCGTTACAAATCATTTTAATGCGGTTATACACCAGCACCAGCAGCAACAGCAGCCGCCCACAAGCGCGCCATGTAAATAAAAATTATGAAAAGTTGTCGCGGCAGCGCGTGGCAAAATCCACATAAGTATGCATTTAAAAATAATTTATGGCAGCGCGTGAGGCGAGGCGAGGCCAAGGAATGAATTTCCTTTAAATGGACAGGGGACAGAGGACACAGGACATTGGACAAAGTGCGCTTAATGAGGCTCAACGCAACAACATGCCGCAAAAAGGACGCAGGACGAAGGACACAATGCAGCAGCAGCAGGAGCAGCACGTGAACTGAAGCAACAGTGGGTGTAAAGTGTAATGTGTAATGTGATGTTATACCATGATGTGAGATGGGGTGGATGGACCATCCTGCTCCCTGCTTGCTGCTTCCTGGTCCTTTCATAATTTCCAGCACTTTAAGCTAAAGCCCGTGCGGTCCATCTGGATCAACGTTTTGGGATTAATTAATGATGGGGCTATGGCCGATGTCCTTTCAAGCTGCTCCGTTTCGGTATGAAAAATGCGCATAAAATATGAGCGTTAAATATTTATAAAACCCCACTACATACTATATGCTATGTGCTACATACTATGTACTATATACGTTAACTGTCATTGCAGTTTGCGGCTGTTTGAAAATATGGCCGCTCTTTAAGCGGCTCCTGTATTCTGTATTAAAAACCAGGCAGGGCAAGGCAAGGTCCTGCCCTGATCCCAGGACCCCAGTGTGTTCCCAGTGTCCTGCCAACAGCGTAGAAATTACATTACATTTTACAAGCGACAAGGGCCGTTTTCAAACAACTGTGGGTGAAAGTGGGTGAGTGGGTGAGTGGGTGGGTGGTGCTTTTCCGCTTTGCCCAACCACAGCGGCATATTGTAACTGCCCACACAGTTCAGTTCTGCTCCGTTCGGCTGCCAGCATAAAAATTTTAAATATTAACATAAATTTTTACAATGAGGCTACAATTTCTGCCTGCCAACGAAAGAGAAGACGAACGAGCTGTGCTTGTGTGTGGTGTTAAATATTTTGTAATAAGCACAATAAACCAAAGGCATAACAAGCTCGAAATTTATTCACAGCGAAGGATAGGGTGTCCTGGGGTCCTGGTCCTGGTCCTGTTACACACACACAGTGCACATACCAATTGAGTGTCCACAGGCCGTTGCGCCAGACTGCCTGATAATGGTTCAATTATTTTTCCGCCCTATTTAACTGCAAGTAAAACGGGCAGCGGGCAGCTCGCAGCGCTCGAAATGTGAAAATGTGAAACTGAAACAGTGAAAATGTGAAAAGCCCGCCCTGCAGGCACAATGGCCAGCCAACCTCAACGCTCCCGGATGTGTTGGACAATTTTCCGGCCATGGACGAGGAGCTGAGGAGTTGAGGAGGCGGTGGAACCACACCTCGGATCCCCGATTCCCCCCCTCGTTGGCTTTCCAACCGCAAAAATTTGTCACACGTCATACGGCCACGCCCTCTGGTTTTTCCCAGTTTAAAGGGCAACGCCCCCACCGAGTGGAACAAAGTCACTTTATATGCAACTGAATCGGATCGAATAGTATCCTTCATGTCCCTCAAAGGAAAATCCTCAGTCAGTCAGTCAGAAGGGCTGAGGTGAGGCCCTGATTGACCTTTCAAACACCGAACCCCGTGGCTTTAGGATTCAATTTTGGCTAGCATTCTGCACAAAAAAAAATTGTTGTAGATATTTAGAGGTCACGTTAAAAATAGTCAATAAAATTAATCACTTAAAAAGGTGCCTTACATTTGTTTGAGAAATTGTTAAATAACTATACTTAACTGCATCCATGTTACCTTTTTTAATAAATATTTATTGTAAACTCACAAGCAATACGCTTGAAATCCCAGAATTTGTACACTTTGTATTAGAAACAAATTCCAAGTTATTTAATTTAAACTAAATAGTCTTAAAAGGCACTGTTTTTAGGCCAAAGTAATCTGACTATTTAATTGTAAAATTAATAATAATTTAATAGAGTGCATTTATTTTTATGGTTGATTTATAATTTCCGTGGTCAAAATAACCTGCTATTAACATTGGTTAAATTTACTTTTTGAATCAAAGGTTTAAGAGCAGTTTCAAGAATTATTTAAAAGTTTTTTCCCAACTTTTTTAAACACTGAATTTTGGCTGAGTTATTTCATCTACATTTCCGGTCAATGGATTTTACTTTGGAGGAGGACCCACTTGGCCCTGTGAAGCGTCAACGTCACAACTCGATGTAATTATCAAGTTATTAATGATGCTGATGGGCAATCGAAGGCGTTGACGTCCAGGACACTCCAGTCCACTCCAGGACACGGCCCAGTTGGCCTGGCCTGGCCTGGCCTGGAAATAGATGGGGATTTTGGAACGCCTAGGCATTTAACATTAATTAACATTAATATAGCCATCCTGCTCGCCTGAGTGGGCAGCCAAAGGGGCCGGCCGGTGTCCTGGTGCTCCAAAAGGACACCCGCAGGATGCGGATGCGGATGTGGATGCGGAGCGACTAGGCCTTAATAACTCAGTTAAACAGCTTATGGGCAATTTAAGGGCCGCAAACTGTTGCCACTGCCACGACTTCTTCGTCCTTCGTCTTCGTCCTCCGTCGTTTCCTGTGTGCACTTTTGAAATTTTTTTTTTGCTTTTTGCGGATACTGAAATTTAATTTCCTTTGTAACATTTTTATTGCTATTTATTATTATGATTATTATGTACTATAGCACTATAGACATTTTGTCGGCCCCGTGTTCACAGGACTCCGGAGTACGGACTCCGGACTCCGGACTCCGGACTCTCGACTCTCCGGCCGTTATGATGGTCATAAATTTGTTTGCTCACCCTGCTCATTGTGCCAACGACGTGGATGTGGATGTTGGATGTTGGATGTCGATGGCTATAGCGATGGCGATGTCGATGGCTAAAACGATGGCGAGAAGGGTTCGATATGCAAACAACAATATTTGCGCAAATTGTTTGCATCCCCGCTCGGGGGTCTGTAAAACTGATGCCCACTGTTGCTTCTCCCTCCTCTGATTATGTTGGCCTTGTAAAACTATAAAGTTTCATGATTTATCTGAATTTTGGTGCCCCGGCCAAAAAAGATGCCTTTCTAGGGAGACTCTTCGGCCAGAAGTGGCCTCACTTGCAAAAAAAAAGGCTTTATGATAACTTGAAAATTAAAAAAAATACCTCCTTTAAAAAACTGTCTAACAACTGAATTTTCTGGTATATTTAAGCTAATTAAAAAAGCTCTCAAAAAGGCCCAATTTCCGCATGAAATTATTTTTTATACTCAAAATTATAGTTTACTTTATTGAGCGTAAAAGCTTTAGCTTTAACAGAAATTTTATTTTTGGCAATTTTTGTAAAAGGTTACATCACAAAAATATGAAAATTAAAAAAACATTTGTATTTAACTTTTATTGCAAAATTGTTTAAATATTAAAAACAAACATAGAAAAGCAATCCGAATGAAAATCGGGTTACATTTCATTGAATTATGATCTCAAAACCCAGGGTATTTTACCATTTTATTCAAAAAACTTTTTTAAATATAAATAAATCTGTTCCTAAATTTTTTGACACTTAAAAAGCTGCGTTACAAATTTGTAACAACTAGGATACATTTTATTCACGATATAAAAACAAAAGTGTAAAGTTATTTTTTTGGTTACTCAAGTTATTTTATTTTGGTGACAACATAATTTTAACTTTAAAATAAAAAAACCACTTTGATTTTCCAAAGACATGTTTTTCAAGTGCAGGACAGCTTTCGTGCTTAGAGGAATTTAGAAGATTTTGAAGAGATTTCGCAAGTGTGGACCCTTGCCGAAGGCGGCTGAGATGGGTGAGACGGGGATGCGTGATTGCAAATCTGAACCCAACCCGAATCCGAATCCTCGGCTCATCCCATCCCATTCCGGGCTCGGCCGCAGGCACTCCAAATTAAACCACAAAATATACGCATATGAATATTTCTGGGCGGCCATTTTGGGATCCCGCAGCTTGAGCCAGGTCATAATTCCTTTTCTCTCATTTTTTTCCTTCTTATTTTTCAGGCCGCACACAAGGACGACAAGGACGACCTCAAACCGAGCAGCGGAAAAAGTATAACCACAAGAGCTCTTTGCAGACGGGTAAGTTTCTGGGGAGCGGCTGCGGCTGTGGCTCGATAATGAAGTTGAATGTGTTGACAAGTTTATTTGCTTAATTTTTACCCGGCACGCCATTTTTGAGATTCTCGTGGGCCGTTCCCCCAAAAGAGGACGCCGGGAGCGGCCTTCGCTTCCAAAGTTCCAAGTTCCCATATCCCAGTTGCCAGTTCGCAGTTCCCAGCTCCGAGTTCCCAGCTCCAAGTTCTGAGTTCTCAGTTCTGAGTTCCCCGGGGGGCGGCTTAATACACATTCGACGCGGGAGTGGCCCGCTGACAGGCGCCCTCCATCACAATGATGAGTCGTTGATAAATACGGAACGAGGTTATGTACACCACGGTTGGGGGCGTTGGATAGGTTGGATACGTTGGAAACAAGTTCAATGCGATTCGCAGAGGTGGGGCCCATTTTCGACCTGGGGCCTGGTCCTTGAACTCACTCATTTCACTCTACTGATTTCCCTATTGCAAATAAGTGGGTATTTCTGAAACTCTCAGAGAGTCAGTTTCGGTTTCGGTTTCGGAATTTGCAAACATTTAAAAAGCTGACTTTTTCGATTGAACCGTGCTCATCACACAAATTTCTTTAAAAGCTGGAAGGTGATTGAAAAGAGGTACCAACTAGAGCGATTTAATCGACTATGTCAACATCAACAGAGCCGCCTAATCCTATAATTAATTAAGCTTTTTAAATTAATTTTAATATTGATCAAAATTAATCAAAAAATGTGTAAATTTAAATGAGAATAGAAAGTACATTGTAAGGTACTTAAATATCTAATTTTGGTTTAAACTGCAGAGCAAGTGTTGTGGCGCTGATATGATTATGAATTTATAGCGCTTATTTGTGTGAAGTCTAACTTATACGTTTGGAAATGAATAAGGTGGAAAATAGTAGGTAAAAAATATAGCTAAACTACATTTTCCTCAATGAAAAATCAAGTCTGGAGTCAAAGAATCAAGACGCGGGCAGGGATGGTGCCGAGACCGTTTTTCCAATTGCCTCGTGCCCCTCCCCAGAAGCTGCAGAAAAACCTGCTACTCATCGCCACCTCGATCCACTCATCAGTCCAGTTCGGTTAAGTTCACCATCGCACCATCCCTGCCCCTGCCTCTGCCCCTGCCACTGCCACTGCCACTGACTTTGTGCGGCCAATTAGAGCGCTTTGACGACGCCTCGGGTCACTTTGCGTGCCATTTGCTTATTTTGCTTTATGCATTTCATTTCCCAAATTGCGGTCATATACTTAGTTTATACTATGCTATTTCATGAATTCTTGAATGCGTGAATTAAAAATAGCCCCTGTTTATACGTTAGAGACGAATGCATGTATTCATGTCAGCAGAGTTGCCAGAAGTATAATTTGGCAAAAAATGTAAGTAAAATCCGTTCATACTATTTGTATTGGCGTTGCCACCTTATTTATACAGTGTTAAGTTGGTAGCGCCTCTACATTTCACGCAATGACGCTGAATTCATAGTCAACTTTCGTGTGTTGCCGAATACATGCAATGGTGTTTATACACACCGATTTCATGAAATGATTGCATGAAATGGGCTACGTATAAATCCAGTAATAATTTCGTAGCTCACGGACTTCCCTTTTTGTGGTGAAGGGTCTCTGCGATTCGAATAATAAATTTAAATGCTCTCACTGGTAGGGTTTTTAATACGCAGTTGATTTTGTGCAGTTTAATGGGCTGAAGAGTATCCAGAGTTCGGCTGGCACTTGTGATGTTGTCACTTTTTCCCCCGTTTGTTTGTGAAAGTAATAAAATAATTATTAATTATGAACTGGCATAAGCACACACACAGACACACACACTCACATAGCATAAATGAAAGTGTGTAAATATTTAATTTAAGCATTGTAATGGCAATGGGGGCCAGACATGTTCGTTTATCGATTTAAAGGGCCTAACCTGTGAAGCATAAACTGGCAACAAAGCCCAAGTCCAGTGCGTATGAGTATCACGTATGCGCCCTGTGTTCCCCCACTCTTTTTCAAAAAAGAGGAGGCTAGGGTTAGAAAACCCAGAAAGCCCAATTACTTATGCCAGCGGCAAAGGAAACCAGGGGCACATTAAGTACATTATGCACTCTTTGCTCCTGGCAGACCAGACAGCTGGGTAGGATCTGGATCTGGGTCTGGCAGCTGCATATATTAGCCAAGTTTCGCCCTCGTTTTCTGGGGCCACGTTCTCTCCGCGCAGTTTGTTTCGTTCTTTCCTGGCATGAACCATGTACCATGTACGAACCTCCGTCCGTTCGAGCCAGAAAAACCACACCCACATCACCTCGACCAAATCCGAAACCAATTCCAAAACCAACCACGCCTCAAAGTTCGCTCAACGGAAACGGAAATAATTTGTCATTTTATTTCTATTTTATGATTATTTATTTTATTCCAACATTCAACATTCTTAGCGACGTCACGAGCAGCGCCCGAAAGTAGACAGCGATTTTGCCCTACACTGCACACTACACCCTCATGCACACAGAGAAAAAATGCATATTAAACGTAAGCACATTTAAGCTTTAGGGAAAATTTAAATTTAAAATATATAACAATGCGTTAAAGATAGGAATGTTAAATATTTGTCATATTTAAAATACATATTTCAAAGTAAATTAATTGAAAAATAAAGTAAAGTTAAAGTAAATATGATTTTTCTCTGGGTGTACTCACACATACATTAGCATTGGTTTTTGGCCACGCTAACGGACTTCCGTCAGCCGTCGAGCGTGATAGTGTTGGTGGGGGCGACTTGCGTTTCAAGTGCCACAAATTGTTGCATGCTTGCGGGTGTCGTTCTTGCTGTGGTGTCAAGTCGGCACTGTGGAGCCCACCTACACATTTATTTCACTTATTTCACCAGCCAAATGTTCAAGGGTTTACTCAAAAATAAATAAAACACACATAAATCCAATTCAATTTTCTTTTTATCATTTATATATGCAACGGCAGCCGCTTAATTCGTTAGGCACACAAATAATATTTACAGATGGCACGCTTAAAAAATTATTATTTCTCCTGTCAATAAACGGCTGACCAGAAATGTATTCATTTATGTTTCATATGTATTTAGCATTGAAATGTATAAAATGCAGTGAATAAATCGCATTTTATTCGGTCTTGGCTATCTGTGAGAATTTAAATCATCATTGAAATTCTTTTTATTTACGGCTGGCAGAAGCCTGACATTTAAAGCGATTATATTCAACGACTAACACTTGTCTTTGTACTGTAAAGGTGATTTTGTAATCATTTGATTATTTCGACATTGAATAAAAGGTTTTTTCTGTTGGATCTAAAATCTCTACGACTCCAATCAGTTCTTGCAACACGCCAAGCTCTATTTTTATTTGGTTATTAGAAACAAGATTGTTAGCTATTTTTAAAAATGTATATCGATAAACAAACGGACTTATTTAAATTATAAATTCCAACTTCATGATACTCTAAAGGGTAACTTATAATAAAGTTCGATCTTTAATGATTCAATCAGTTCAACCAGAACTATAATTGTATTATTTCTATTTAATTTAGTACACTCAAAAAAAGATTTATTTGATCCTTTGAAAGAAAAAATTTGGTGAAATTAACTTGATCTTTTCGCATACCATTTTAATGTTTAAGTGATATTAATTGACTAATATTTTAAAAATATGGGGTAAGCTAGATATGGGTGTTAGGTTCTTCTGTAAATTTGAGCCGACTTTGCACCTCATTTGCACCACTGTGCTGGCTGTCGCTCTATCTGCTATGCCTGTTCCGGATCCGGGTCCTGTCCGGGCGCTCCTGTCCCGATATCGTCCCTCCCCGGGAAGTGTGCCACTCAGGGCCTCGCAGGCTATCGCTTACTTGCGCATACTTAGTGGGCAGCCGCCAGTCGCCTTGTTCATGTCACATTCCCTCCTTTTTTTAGCCCTGTTTGTGCTCTGTTTTGACCACATTGCTGTCGTCGTCGTCGTCGTTCTTGTTTGTTGGCTTGTTCAACAATCTCGTGCGTAATTTTCACCCCTCCAAGGACCCCCCCCATCTCCAAGGATATAGAGTGGAGAGTGTGTTTGTTGTCACTTTATTTATGGGCTCGCTTAGGCTGTCCTGTGCTCAGGTTTAGTTTCGCATCCACTTCCCGATTCTGCCGCTGCTGCTGCTGCTACTGCTGACCACTGATACAGTGATTTTTCATGCGATGATTAATTAACTGGAGTCCGGGCTGCTGGCCATTATTTAGGCCCATAAATATTTAGGCCAGACAACTGAGGTGAGCTGGGTGTTGGGTGCTAGGTGCTGTTGCCCAGGTGAGTGTGTTTAATTTCCACTCGAGCACCTTGAACGCAATGCAAATCGAAAAAAGCGCAGGGAAATACATAACGAAGAGCAAAGCGAATTACTCTTAATGAGTTGGAAAATGCAAACAAAGCGCCGCATAAAGTTGGCCGAGAGCCGCAGAGTGCGCTGAATGCTGAATAAAAAATGAAGGCCTCTTCTTTTGGAAGCCAGGAAGCGCGGAAAAGCGACCGGATATTACAATACAAAACGAGCCGCAAAAGGAATCAAATTAATGCAAACAGTTGAGTGAAAACTATGAGCTATGTTGGCCTGGCCAAGAGGGGACGCAAAACGACGACGACGACGATGACGACGACCCCAGTGGAGCGACAACTTTGCGTCGACTTTCTGGCACATTGTTTGCATTATATTTGAATAATATTAACAAAAAAGAAGAAAAAAATGCTGAAGCAAGCCATAAAGAGGTTTTTGAGGCCAAGACGACGAAGGACATACTCTAGGGTCAAAGGAATCGCCTGGAATGCCGGGAATCGCATTGAATCGACTTTCGACTTTGATCCCCGATGTCAAGGAACAAGGAGCAAGGAATTTCCAGCTGCTGCTAGTGGGGAATGCACCCGAATGGGGCAGGAGGAGGAGGAGATACCATTGAGAAATCAGTCGTCGAAGGTGAAAAGAACAACAATGCAGCCACTTCTGACCTCTGACCTCCGACCCCCCAACCAGCCCTCGAATCCGGACTCTTTTTGAGGGCCAGTTGCGTTGACAAATGCCATTGTGCCCTCTGTTAGGGTATACATAATGGATGCCTTCATTTCCGCTTACGAATGTTGCTCCATGGACCGACTTCCTCAGTCGAAAGTCAGTCGAAAGTACATGAGCAGAAAAAGGCATTATTAAGTCATGATTTTGCTCAGATACTTAGATACTCGTATAAGCAGCGATCATCTCTGGCCTGCACATAAATTATATATTTTGAATGCCTGTGGAGTCCTTTTTGGGTCCCCAAAGTAAAATATCTAAAAAAAGGTGCTCAATGGGAAAATATTTGTGGACTTTTCACGGGTTTTATTAACGACACCTTTGTCAGTATAAATGTTGTTTTTATTAAAAGATACTCAATATTCGCATTTTTAAATAACATTTAAAAATGGGTTGATTATAAGTAATAATATTTATAATTTCAGTGATTAAGCTCTTATTTACAATTGTAATTTTAAATTAAATTAAAGTGGGATAATTTTGAACACTCTATATACTTTTCTCTTCGTGTACGAGTGTGTGCCTGAGTGGAGGGCAATCAAGGAGCCAGTCATGCCGCTGACCAGTTCGGCTTTTTGGCCAGTTCATTTCGCTGGCCACTTGAGCGGCTTCAAAGCTTCAAAGCCATGAGTTGGCAGATGCCACATGCCACATGCGGCTACATGCGCTGCTCTCTCGGCTGTTTAATAAAAAAATAAAAATCACACTCTAACGCACAAACGCTCTCTCACTCACTGGTGATGATGATGCTCGGACTTTTGGACTCCAGGACTCTAGGACTCTCCGATGGCAACAGCTGCGGCTGCCATAGTTGAAAGCACTTAATTATGTGCGAACATTTTGTGTAGCATGTTTCAGGGCCTTCAAGGCCCCGAGTCATTTATAACCGCCACCCCATCCCACCCCACCCAAAAATTGTCAATTGCAAGGTCAATGTAAATCAAAGACACTTTCTGGTCACTCTATCATCCAACAGAATGTTTGAGGGGGACATACTGGTCATGTCAATGAAGTAATTTCTGGGCCATCCAGTTTCCAGGACAAAATGAAGGCATGACTGTGTCGGTGCAGCAGAAAAGTCGATAAATGACATTCACATTCATCCAAGGCTATGGAAATTCTTGTGCAGTGTTAATTTATGGAATCCAGAAGCTATTTTCGTATCAATCGATGGGGTTACAAGTTATTTAAGTTATTTGGAAGCCATTGGTATTGATTGAATCCAAAGAATTTGGATACCTTTTGGATAACTGAGCTTATGATTGAGTAATGTGAGCCAACAGGTTGGAGATAATTATGTTTGATAAATTTAAATATCGTATTTAACTTAGGGCTATGGCTGTCACCTTTTAGGGTTTTGAAGTAAAGCACTTTCAGATTTGTAGAACATGTTTCTGACTTCGCTTGGATCTCTTGGCTTATCCTGTTGCTCCCGTCCAGCTTTTCCCGGAGGAGTTTTCCTCAAACTCCTTGAACTGAATCGCTGTCGCGCACATCCAGAAAATTGTGAAGTGCTTTCCGCAGTCGACGCTGTTTATAAACATTTTTATTTGCACATTTGTTTTATGGGGCATTTGCTTTGCTTTCCGGATGATGCACTTGTTCTGGCCGCCGCCTCGCCTGCAGTTTTGGGATTCGGATTCGCTTTTGCTTGTTCGCTTGTTGATGTTGCAACTGCCACAAAAAAAAAGGGAGGAGAAAAGGAGAAGCCAGAAGTCAATACTGGACTGTGTGATACCTCGTACTTTATATAAGTAGATAGGATGAATCATAACTTTGTAGAACCTTAATTTATTTTATTATATATGAGTATCTAGCAAGTAATCTTATTATTGTTTATTCAACAGTTAATTTAATCCAACATTTGTTGGATTATTTGTTATTTATATATATGATAAACATACTGAACAGTAAGTTTAGTTCAACATTTCTTTTTAATTTTAAAATTGAAAAATAAACTCTATTTAAATTCCATATCCCCCTAAAAGCTAACGATTACGGGGTATTACATTTTTGGGTGGGTGAGCGATGGCCAAAAACAATCTGTGCATGAAAACAAATGGCAAAGGGCGTGGCGGCAGCGCCATGCCGATGATTGTCGGAGTGCTTTATTCGATTTTGGGTTCCGTTGTTTTGCTTTAATTTGCAATGGCGTGGTAAATCGTTCATCATAAATGTCAAGAGATTTTCAGCGCGGATTATATATATATATATGGTAGAGAGGATCGCAAACAGGGCGCTGCACCACTGCACTGAGTGGTGCGATGTGGTGCAGTGGAGCATTAAGTGCATTTAGCCGCCAGTTGTTCTTGTTCCTGTCATCCTGGTAAAAATAAAGCGGAAATTCAGTAACGATGTGACAGGGATTCTTGGGAGATACTATGCTCCACCTTCAGACTTGTTGCTCTCGCAGGACTCTGGGGACGGAGAAGGAGACGGAAGGCGGGATTAGGGTCTGCCTGTCATGGCGTCCTCCTTCCTGTGTCCATGGCCATAGTTCAATTTTAAGCATCAGCTGACAGCTGAAGCAGTTTCTTTTTGGTTGTTGGATTGTTGGGTTGTTTGGTTGTTGATGTTGGCTATGGCATGTTTGACAATTTCCACTTTCCGCTGTGGCTCTCTGAACTCTGAATTCTGAACTCTGACAGTTCTCGCCTTTCTCTGTTCCCTGTTCCCTGTTCTCTGTCCTCTGTTGTCATCCTAAACATGCTTTAAACAATCAAAACAAACGGCAGCAAGGACATCGAACACACACACACATGCACACTCTTTCTGCGTTGTCAGTTTTAATAAATCGTCATGTGTACATAGTTACATGTGTGTGTGTGCATCTCACATGTATCACAGTCCGAAAACAAAAATGCAAAACAAACTCTTGACCATCAACAAAACGACGGAGCGAAAGCTTAACAAAAGATACTCCGATGGATACAGATGGATAGATGGCCAAATGCGTTGCAAAAGCGGTGGATGGATGGATGTGGAGATACATAAAGAGTTCGATAAATAGGAATGCAGAATTTTAGCTTGTTCTTTTCCTGTGAATTGTAAAAGAGTCTCACCTTAAATTTACTTTTTACCTGTTGGGGATTAACTTCAAAATTTTAAATTAACTTTTTTTCTAAACAAAAAAATATGTTAGCTTTTTAATAAAATTTATAACAGTTCGTTTTTTAACAATTTTATTTGTTTATTTAAAAAAAGTGTGTTAGGAACGGGGTTAATCAAGAGAAAGGGAAATTTTTGGAAATATTGATGTGGGAAAATTTAAAAAAATCCAATTTATTTCACCCAGGACCTTCTGCTCCTCCGGTTACCACCTTCGTCCTTCTGGGAAACGCACTCGTACTCGCACACTCATTGCCATTGGATTCCGTGCGTGATATTTGCGGCCTTTGGCAGCTTTGGCGTCTGTTTTCGTTTTCGTGTGTCTTGGGCCTTGTGGCCTTCGCTGTAATTCAACTAATAAAATATTTACGATTCCCGGGTCCTGGGACCTCCTGGGAGCTCCTCAAAGCGTAAGTAGTGTGAACAAAGGGCCTTTCCACATAGGAAACCAGAAAAAGAATGGAGCCAAAGTTAAACAATCGACGCATTCGTGTTTATTTTTACTTTCAATTTTCTGCGGGCCCCCATTTCTGTTTATTCATTTTTATACACGAAATACCCTTGTCGAATGGGTATCACACCTTGGAGGGAAAAATGTTGAATAGTGAATGTTATGTATCCGTATTTGTCATTGTCATATTTTAAAACTATGGCTAAATATGTAGGTTAAAATAGGGAATTAAATATAAGTATAATAAGTAGGTATGTTAATTTGTTCATACTTATTTTAATAGGTTTCCTGTTAGATGTACCTAATAATTTATTAGTTATAAGATAAGCAAGTTAAATTAAATAAGGGCATTAAATGTTTATTATTAAAAGTTAAGTATAATACATGAAACGAGGATTGGTAAATTCAGTTTTGGATTTCATAATATTAAACAAAACTACAATATTAGTAAATAAACCCAGCTACGAGTCCGTAAAACCTCTTTATATTAACCATTAAATAAGGATGTTGACAAATCTCATTTTGAATAATTTAGTGATGGTGTTAAGATTTGCTTGGCTAAATGTGCAAGGGTATGGAAGCCTTCGTCATCTGGCGATGGCTTTTCCCTTTGCTCATTTTTTTCTGTGTTCTGTGTTTGCCCGTTGCCGTTTAATAATTATCAACGCATTAGTGGGCGTCTCTCTTGTCCTTCTTCGTCCTTCGCCCTTGCAGCTCCTGCTCTCCCCCTTCCCCATTCGGGGCCAGGTTGGCAGCCTCAGGAAATGCTCTTGCCGCTTAATTATTCACGTTTTGGCTTGTAATTTCCCGAATGAATGCGGAGCGAAGGGGTGTGGGGAAAATGGAAGAGTGGAAAGGGGGATAAAATGGGAAAATGAGGGGGTGGAGGAGGATGACGAGGAGGCGGAGGCGGAGGTGGAGCAGGGAGGCCACCTGACACTTGTTGGCCGCCGCTGTGGTTAGGTGGCGATTAAAGAAGGAAGCAGCCGGAGGCCAGGCAGCCGCCAGCATATTTAATTAAATTCTAAACTCAGCACAAAATGCAGTCGAGAGTCGAGTGAATAAGAGGAAAAAACGATGATGATGGGGAACTAAGTAAAGGGCAAATACGCTATATTTGCATATGTCTCTGTGCGTGGGCTTTTGTGTTCCCCTTGCTTTCTTTTCTCCTTTCTGGGCGCCTGGAATTATGCAGCGAAATATTCAACAAACATTTTCACTTCATTTCGCGGGGCATCGTTAGCAGCTGCCACGCCCCCGTGCCCCGTGTCCGCCCCCTCATTGTGCTGCAACTGATTTTAATTACATTTAATGCGAGACACTTTTTCCCCCCACATTTTCCTTTTTCTCGTTTTTTTCTGCTGCGCGCCACCTGCTGACTACAAATTTTTATTAATGTTAAACGCTAGTTATGCCCCCCTAGCAGTGACAGTGTCCCCCTTTGTCCCCCCTTTGCATATCCATGGGTGGCGAGGGAGGAGGAGCAGGACTTCATGTTTGTTTGCTCATCAGCCGAAGAAGACAACTGTCAGTGAGACAGAGACGGAACAAGTGTTCTTCGGTGGAAGAAGGGGGATTTGCTGGGTAATTGCTGGGTAAAGTTTAACTGAACTGAAAAGTTGTAAACACAGCAGCAGCAGCAGCAGTGGAGAGTGGAAAGTGGAAAGAGGAAAGTTCTCGGCTAGTTGATTCCCCCGAAAGTATGCAACATTGATTGAAACAATTAAAGTAATCCCTAATCGACAGGACTGGTTTATCCTTGGCAGGTAGTTAAAGCTCACTGGCTGCTGTGCATGTGCGTGACTTCACTGAGATAAAATATCACTAAATTGTCATGTATTTGGGCTTAAAGTGGGCTTAGGCTTTTAATTTATTGAATTTATTCAGCTTGTGCCTTCGAATATGTATAATAGTGTTTATTTTATGGACTAATTACCATTTGCAAAGTCATTACATTAGGTAAAAACCTGTGCAAAGAAATCCTTTTAATTTTAGACAGACAATATTATTTGTAAAATTAAAAAACATTTTTATTCAAACGAAAAAATATTAATTGAATTTCATTCTATTAAGCAAAGAAAGTTTCTTTTGATCTTTTAAATTGGGTCAATTCAATTGATTGTGTTAAAAGAAATTACAAAAATTACAAGAATATTGGATTACCGCTTTCTTGTGCAAATAAGTTTAAAAGGATATTTTTAAAACTGTGTGTTTTTCAGCTGGTGTAGGTACTGCTGTTATTTATTTTCTCAGTGAGCCGGATGCATTCAATTTGTTTTTACTCTGCGGTGGCCGTTCATTACATTGATTCCCAGCACAGATTCACAGATTCGAATTTCGAATCGCGAATTGCGAAGCCCCCTGTGTCCCCCTTGTGGCTTATTTTTGCGCTTTTTGTCCATTTAATGGCATTTGTAGCTGTAGCTGGCTGTTTTCGCAAATTATTGCCGCCAATGCGCACACACGAACAAGTGCAGCGGAATTTAATGCAAAATAATGATGCGTCGACCAACGACCAGCTCATCCAATGCTGGGCCAATTTTCAATTTGATTTGCATGTTCAGTGGAGAGGGGGAAGAGCGAGACAAATCCATTGGGAACGGCTACACCATCGGATTCGGAATCAGAACCAGAATCAGGGTCCTACACTTATAGCCGATCATTCGCAGTCATTACGACCACGCTGAAAACTGGCTTTCGTTTGCGTTTATTTATTGTAAGTTTGTGTGCGTTAACGGAGTCCCAGATTAATGATGTTTTTGAGGACGAACTAATGTGCATTCCTTTCTCCTTTTGCGGCTGTTTCAGTGCAATGAAATGACACAGACAAGAGTTGAAGAAACTGGGATTCACATATACATTTTAAACTATGGTTTTTGTTCTACTTTTAAGCTTAATAATTTTAAAAATAATGAATAATTTAATTAAATAATTTAACTTAATGACTAATGTTTAATTAGGATAAAACTGAAATGTAGTTTCGTAAATAGACTTACTTATTAAGGTGACAGTTTTGTTCTGGGTGTAGTAGCTTCAATGCATATTACATATATATGTTTAAAGCACCGCAGGACTTTCCCATCACTGTGAATGAAAGGGGGTTTCCATGTGAGCTGCAGTTGCGTGTGGCGACAGGACATGCCACGCCCCCTTTGGAACCTCAGTTGCCCCCCTTGGCATGTGCGTGATTGGAAATGAGTTCGAATTAAATCGCGGGCGGCAATTAAATGAAATGAAATGAAATTTCCCCCCCACAAAGTCGTCGCTCTGCCCACAAAGTTTAAACTGTTCCCACCCTCCCACGCACACACACACACACACTCTCACATACACGACATCACGCAATGCACACAGACACAGACGCACACACACACACTCTTGCAGGCGGAGATAAACTGAAATCAATGACAAAAAACACAACGCTATCTGTGTCTGCCCATGTGTGCGTGTCCGTGTCCGTGTGTTTGAGTGTGAGTGTGCGTATGCGTGTGTGCGAATGTGAGTGTGCAGCCAAACGAAGACACAAAAAAAAGAGAATTGGAAGCTAAGCGAAGGATATGAAAGCGCAGAGCAACACTGCCAAAAAAAATGTATAGGGTTCAGTATTTATGCTCCCTAAAAAATTGAAAACAAAAATAAAACAAATATTTAAAGCGAACTAGAAAGGGCTAAAGTCATATAAAGCTCGAGCATTTATTATTAAGAACAACAAATCACACTGATGATTGTTTTCCCCTTAAAAATCTAGTTGATTAAGTTACTTTAAATTCACATATGATATGACAACACTTAATACCTTTTTAACATCAAAGGCATCGCCTTATTTAAGTGCGACAGAGTATTACTTTTGAGTTCTACTTAAGTTCAGGGTATTTACTTATTAAAAACATAAAACTGTAATCACACTTCTAAAACAAAAAGATGGTAAAAAAAAGGAAACTAAGTCCCAAAACTGAAAATTTGTAAATAAAATCTATTTTTTTATACAATTTTTAATCAAACTTAAATAAATATGAAAGTTTCCTTGATGACAACAAAGATAATCATTTTAAATGCATCAAGAAATTAACTTTAAAATGGGAAACAATCTTTTTTACTTAAAATTATGTGAGAAAAAAAAAATGAAATTATTGCAAAGTGTTTTATAGACACTTACAAGAAATTCCGAGGAACCTTAAATCGTTCTCCTAGTTCCTTAGTTTTTTGGTAATATTTCTTTAAGTGGAGAAGGAGTGGGAGTCCGAGGAGGCAGGTGAGGCCATCATCGATTGCTTTTGTTTTCGCTGCTCGCTGCTCTTGCCGCTGCCACTGCCGCTGCCACTGCCGTGGTGTTGCCGTAGTTATTGGTATCTGGCTGCCGTGTTAATCTGCTTCCTTCCGCTATATTTGCGCGGCATATTTACGCGGCGCGACGTTGCTGTTGCTGCTGTCGACGCAGCAGCTGCTGCTGATAAGTGCAGCAGCCGTGACAACAACGCGAACGCAGTGCTGCTCGTGCTCCAAACGTGCTGACAACAACAAAACCAACAAACAAGCGGGCGAAAGATACGGAGAGCCCGTTCTTTTACCATTTTGCACCTTCTCCACCTCCACCTCCAAGTCCTGCCACTATCTCCTTTTTATCCGTGTTGTTGGGTACGGCGAAAGTGGCAACAAGCCAAGGACTCGCTTATCCTGCGAGTCAGACGGTGAGCTGTTTAATTAAACATTAGGCTGGCAACCGGCACAGGTTGATTGCGAAGCGAGCGGAGCGTACACCACCGCGTATGAGCAATGTGGAGAGTGTGGAGTGTGTGTGTGGAATGTGGAGTGCCAGTTGCTGCGGTTGCGGGTGTTAAACTAGCGAAGACACAAGCATTTTATTCTGGAATTGAATCTGCCGACGGATAACAGCTGATTAAGGTGGGTGTACTATATGGTGCCCACGGAATGTACTAGAAAAATATCAGCACTGCAATAAAGAGAGAGAGAGAGTAAATAAGAATAAAAAGTTAGTAGTTTAACTACAAGTTAGCTTTATCTTTTTTACAATCCGACTGATTTTTTAAGCGAAAGACCCAAGACAGAGCCACTTATTTCGGTATTTTTAATGATATAAAAGTAAATTAATTAAATTAAATTATAAAATAAAGGTTTTAAAGTTGAGTTCAAGGAGCAGATGGAGAAAATACATCACAAATTGATACCCAAGAAGGGTTTTTCATTAGAGCTTTCAAACCTCATAATTGCATTAAAAATTCAACACAAAATGAATTTCAAAAAAATAAAAGCAAATTACATTTATGAGGAATCCACTAATTCCTTTGTGGGTCCTTTGTTTTTTTTTCCACAATCGCACAATCGCAGGGCTGCGACATCGGTGGTGGTGGGCCATGCGACGGATCCCTGGATGCCCAAATGTCTGAGTAATGGGATATTTCGCAAGTGAATTGGGAATCTCATTTGCTTGTTATTCATTGAGGCAACTAAAACCGCTGCCGGGCTAACCAAATTAGTCGCAGCTCATCAATTTCCGTCATTAACTTGAAGTGGAAGTGGGACTGGGATGGGGATGGGGACTGGGATTCAGGGCAATGTCCTGAGTCCTGAGTCCTGAGCTGAGACGAGTGGGTGGCTGGGGGCGATTGTCAAGGCCGTTGTCGGAGGGCCTCTGGCCTTTGAAATAAGCACTTATGACAATGGACCCAGAACAACCAGTAACCAATATCGATGCATTATTCATGCGGTGCTTTGGGTTTTGCGCTTTCCACCGCTCTTGTTGTGCTGCTCTCTTGGCGAGCGGTGTCTGGGCTTAATTACATTTCAAAGGTTATTATGTAATTAACCTCGGTCCTGTGCTCACATCTCACATATCACATCTCACATCTCCGATGTATAACAGTGATGGAGCTGTCACATTTCATTCCGAAAACTTCTGCGACTTGTCTCGGGTTCCCGGGGCTTCCCGGTTTTTATCCTTTACCGGATGGTATCCATCCCCCCACCCGCTCCACAATCAAGTTATATACCTTAATTAATGTTCATGTTCTGGGTTTCCTTTCATTTTTTTTTTTTTTTTTGGTTTTTTCGTTCTCGTGTTTTATTTTCTTGGCACGCGTCAAAATTGGGGGTTTAAATATTTCTCAACATGAACATCTTCCTGCTCCGACAGCTGGAGCCCAGTGGGTTTGTGGGCTTAACTTTGTTCCAGGCATAATTTTCCATCTTCGTTTTCTGTTTTTCCGTTTCCGTGTTTTCCTTTCCTTTTTTTTTCTGTACTTTTTGGATGCCGTAAAATTGTTCAAATGTTCTTCACATAAACGCGGCATATTTTGCCCCTTTTTTCGCCCCGTCACAAGCTGGGGCCACCAACAACAAAAAGAGTCAAGGCCGCCTAAGACACACGCACACACTCACAGACACACACACACATACACGGAGGCTGTGATGTGTGCTTAATGTTGGCGCAAAATTAAAATTGCGTTTTAATAGCAACAAGAACAACGATGGGAGCAGCAGCAGCACCAGCAACAAGCTGAGAATTTTCGGGGCTCTTTTTTGGGGGGCCAAAAAGCATATGTAATAAGGGGGGGCTGTGGTGCAAAAAGGGGGGAGGGGGGGGCAGCCTAAGTTGTTCTTCTTGTTCTGCAGACCTGAGCTTAATGCCCCTGTGTCTTGCCAAAAACATTTTATCCGGCTCTGAAAGAAGGCCAAAAAGTACGAGATACGAGGTTTTCTTATGCATGAGCACAATAAAACAGGAAGCACAAAAACTAGCTTAGCTTCACTTGAAATTGGACCTGCATTTGTTGCATACACACATTTATTGGTATTCGGGGGAGTTTTATATCTAGTATATCTATTGGAAGCCAGCAGAAGCCTTGCAATCTAAGTTTAATAAAATTTAAATATATTTAAGAATTTAATCAAAGTATTTAAATATCATTTTACCTAAAGTAGTCATATATGTAGGTTTATGAAATATTTTTGTAAGCAAAAAAATATAATATAATATTGAATATATTTTAAGCTTAACATTTGATAAATTTATCAGATTTTTATGGATTATTAATTATATAAATTGTGCTGCATCGACAAATGTGACATTAGATTTATTGTTAATGAGTTTAGAAAAAACAAATACAATTTTAAAGAAAAAGTAGTTCCTCAAAAGACTACAGATCTTTTTAGCCACTTCATCTTTAATAATTTGATAATCCTTGTTGTTTATCAACATAAAATAAATTAAAACGCAAAAAAAGCTTTAAAATTTAATATAAAAATGACACGCTATGGAGGTGTAATAAATAATAAATATTAAAAAACAACCAGCAACACCCAAAGTAAACTTGAACTCCATTTAGATGTCTGATGGGGAAGTATAGGAATCCCTTATCCCTTATCCTGCCTCCTTTTTAGTTTTCGTAGTTAATTTGGTTGCTGTCTCTGTGTTTCTGGGGTCGCACTGCGTTGCTATTAAATTAACAAAAATGTCTGGCCCAAGAGCAACTGTAGCATACCAACTGTAGTGCAGCAGGGGCATTTGTTTAGTTGGGGGGAAAGCCAGAACGACTCGCATACTAATGCAAAACTGTTGTTTGTCTGGTTGCTAGGATGCTCTGCTCCTTGGTCTTTGGTCCTTACACCCTCTCCCCCTCCCTCCTGCTGCATTAGAAGCCAAAATGTGAGCAACAACAATAACAGCGTTAACTACTTAACAGGCGCATGTAATACGCTCTCCTCGCACAGAGAGTACCACTTACACTTTACATTTACATTTACATTTAGATTTTGGTGTGTGGTGTTCGGTGGGACCAGGGTGGCATTAGCTTTGTTTATTTGTGACCTGTGGTCATACTTACGACTGACGACCGTACTCACAGCCACAAATCAGACTGCAAAGTGATTAAAGTTGTCCTCGCACAACACAAAACACACAACTTGTCCCCGAAAAAGTAGGCAATAATTCTGGTGAGCTCTGCCAAAACGGGGGAAATGAAAGGGGGAAAAAGGGGGAAATCCGCAGACAGGACGCACTCATTACTCCTAGTAGATGTCGCATTTAGTTGGCTGTTTGGCTGTTGGCTGTTGGCAGTGCATTAAGCAGAAGCTAGATGCCACATGCCATTTGGCAAATGACACGTTTTAAAACGCGCGACAGCGGCCATAAAAACGCGCAAAGCGGCTGAATAAAGTGGGCCACTGTGACTGATGATGGAATCATAAATTTCTTGTGATCCTTTTGGCCTTTTGTCTTATCTGGGAAAGTCTATTTTAGATTTACGGATTTTATAATATAAGAAAACATGATTTTTATTAAGTATTCGCAGACTGGAAACTTAGAAACAAATAGCTAATTCTATTAAGGTACTTTGAAATCAGGAATGCTGCTTCTACATTTGATGTTTACGAAAGACAAAAACTTTTTTAACTAAGCCCATCAGAAAAAATTTTTCGGAATTTTTCTTTGAGCTGCTGCCGGATATTTTAAAAGTACTTCTTTAGTAGAAGAAAAAGTAGCTGCATTACAAATAGTTTAAAGCCTTTTGAAACATTCTTACAGTTTTTGCTGACTTAACGGAAGAAAATATTTATTCAGAGTTTTGCAAAAAAAAATAAAATTACAAGACGCTCTTTAATCAAAGCTGTGCAAACAAATATTGAATTTGCAAGACACTCTTTAATCCAAAATAAAAACATTTGTGCTTAAATTAATAAAAAAGGCATTCCATGCGGGAATTGTTTCTTTTGCGGAGGAACTATGAGCTTAAAAGTACTAAGAAATTAAATTTTGTATATGGTTTTTTAAATAAAACTCTTTTGACATTAAAATCTATTTATCATTTATTAAGTACATATTATTTTTCAATATTTTTAAAATAAATCTAATTAAAATTTTGTTTATCAACAAACTGACCATACTTTCTTTCCGTTAAACAAAGAGATTAAAGACAATTTCCTAATTCAAAGAAATTAGTTTCAGTATTTTAATGCAGTTTCCCCTCTGCTTAAAATGTTGAAACAAGGCAAAACAAGGCGAAACAAGGCAAAATAATATTCTAAGGACTTTTGCTCCGTTTTTCTAAGTTTCTTTGTGTTTGTTTGTGAAGTTTGTGTCGGTCGCAAAGCCCAAACCCAAACACACACACACACAAAGAGGTGGATCCTGGATCCTGTCGCAGGACAATGATAATGTTTTGCTGATGTCTGCGCACCTTCGCTTTGAGTGTGTTATTTGCAGCACATTTATAATGATATCAGCACATAAAAAGCGTGTTATTTGCCAACTTAAACATAAGCGTATCAGCTCTTCTCCTCCGTGAGGAGAGCCTGCTTATAAATACGGCTTGGTTCGTTGTTGTTTGTCAAACGTTGTTGGTAATGGTGGTGGTGGTGGTGGTGGTGCTGGTAGTGGAGCATCCTTTGGCAGGAACAGAACAGAACAGAACAGGACCACATCATCAGCTTCAGCTTCACCAACAGAATCAGCAACTGTGGCAACGTCAACAAGCGGCGAGAAATGTTCACATGTATATACACCCCGGATTTGCCTAAGCGCCGCCTCTGCGTGTGTGTGTGTGTGTGTGTCCATAAACTCACACACACACTCACAGATCTGCATACATATGCATAAATATATATATAGTGTGTGTGTGTGTAATGCGCTCCAAAAACTATCAAGAACAGCGATGGCGGCAAGACAATAACAGGAGCCGCAGCCCAAACAGCAAATGCAAATGCAAATGCCTCGGGGTTTAAGGAAAGGTCCTGCCAAAGGACAATTGAATACCCTCAAGTGTAAGCCAAGCTAAGAGGCCATGTGCATTTCGTTCTAAATATTTCTACAGTTTCTTATTTTCTAACTCTTTATTTGTAACAAAAACATTTGTATTACTACAAAGTTTAGAAACTGTTTTAAATAATATAAACTCACAAAAAACTATATAAATTATTTTAATTTAAAAGTGCTTTTAAGAAGCTCTTGTTAAAGCAAAAGTCAATTTTAAGTAAATCTGCATTATGGTGTCGTTTTGATCTGCTTTATGAAACATTTTGCTGTAATACCTCAGTTGGGTGAAAAGCGGTGTCGCCGGTCTGCCATCACTGCCGCTAAGCTAAGCTTTCCCCTGGTTTTCCCCGTGGCTTTTCCTTTGCTTTTGCTGTTGCTTTCCACTTTCCCCTTTCCTTTCCACTTTCCCCTTTTCTATTCTGCCGTGATGCTTCTTGCTTCTATGCGACGAAGCACACGGGGCGCATGAGTAATCTAGGCAGCTTGTGCTTTGCATTTCCGCCTCCTCCCACACTTTAGCCATTCCCTTTTGCATCCTTTTTATTTACTTTTATTCCGTGATGATATTGTTGTTGTGTGTGTGTTGTGTGTGTGCTGGTGTATTTTTGGTATTTATTTTTGGCATTATTATTGCATATTTTGTGTCGCCCGTTTTCCCTGCTCCCCACTTCCCTCCTCCTCTGTTTTTTTTTTCTCGCGCTTTACGTTAATGCGAAATTTATGCTTCATGCGCTTTTAGTTCTCCCCACCGCCCCCTCCCCCTACATTGTATGCGAAAAAATATATATTTTCGCCCAGGAGCCACCGGATAAAAATGGGAGCACCACCGCCCCTTCTTTGCAGGTATTTTTCGCTTGTGGGCGGGGCAGCCCATATATTGATATTGACCGAAAAATATCACACACACACACACACATGAGCAGGGGAAAAACTTGTTTATCCTGAAAGCAGCAAAGCAAGAGAAATAGATAAACAAATACATAAACATGAAAAGAGAAAAGGGTGCAGGCGACAAGGGAATAAATAAATGATAAAGAAATGCTGCAGCAAAATGCAGAGGGAAAACAAGCCAAGAAAGCCATTCCGCTAATGATAATGGGGCGTATGAGTAATGTGCTGTTTTGTCGGGGAAAAGCAAAACCAAATTAGTTAGCAATTATGTAGATACGCATGAGAGGAAATGGGGAAAACGTGAGACATATAAGAGAGCTGCGAAAATGTTGACTAAAGAGGATTTCGCAGGGCAAAGGATTTTATATTGATGCTCCAATAGTTTTCCCCCATCTCCTCAATTCATTTGGCCCTTCATTATATTCCTTCCGCTTACAAAAACTTCGATTGCATTTCCGTTACCGTTTCCATTTTACAAGCACTCACCCACACACACACACAGTCTGCTTTTGGAATCCTTGGGTTTTGAGTTTGGTTTGGGTCACCCCCTTTCATGGCCCCCAACTTAATGGCCTCCACTTGTCGTGTTTTATGCCGATTTCATTTTCATTTTCATTTGACTCGCCACGCGCCAGGGCCAAGTGCATGCTGTGTTTTCCAGCCACGTTGGTTTGCTGAACTTTTCATTTGATTTTCTTTTTTCTTTTTCATTGGAAAAGCACGGTGGACCCACAAGCCGCCCCTCACATTCGAGTTTCGAGCCCCTGAACCCACACCTTCTTGCCCACTTTCAAATAATCATAAAAGAACGACGCTGGGAATTTATTAAGAAACTTGGGCACTAAAAATAGTTGCTAACATCGCAGGGGTGTGGGCTGCAAAGGGGTTGTTTTTCGGGGGGAACATATTGACCCCCAGGCCCACAAAAAGCCCTTAGGTCGGGAATGTTGGGAAAATATTTAAGTAATAAGTCCACATTCAACATTTTGGAAAATAACTTACGTTTATACATTTTAACTTTACTTACTTTTGTAAAAATTCAAAAAATTAAATCTAAAAAAATCACTGATTTATTTTAAACTATTTTCAAACACCCCTGGTTTTAAGTTATTTAAAATTTTATTAGAAAACTTAATAAACCACATACACTTCTTGAAAACAAAACTTTTAAAATGCAAAATTGAAAAGAAAAAAAAACTAAGTGACTATTCATTCAAAACTTGAAACCTTTAATCGCAGCGAAGAATTCAATTTCATGCAAAGTAAAATCGATAATTTGCGTTAAACTTTTCTGGCGATGGTATGTATGTGTCACAAAGAATTTAGCTTAGAAAAATTCTGCTGTTTTTGTTTTTAGGTAAAATGTATTTGGCCAATGCCGTTGGCCATCACGTTCATTAACCCCACCGACCAAACCAGATCCCTGGAAAGTCCCAAGTCCAAAGTCCAAAGTCCCTCAAACTAACTCAGTCTCCTGTCCTGTCCATTGTCCATTTTTCAGGCAGGTCGGGGGCTCTCTTCCTTTTCCTATTTCCTACTTCCTATTTCCTATTTGGGTTCGGCTCCAGCGGCCTGTGAAATCCTTTTAATGGCTTAAACGGGTTAAGCATTTTGGTGACGTAAATATGAACAGCAATAACGACATCGGCTATGGGCATGGCCATGGACATTGTCTGGTTTATCCTGCTGCTGCTGCTGCTGCTGTTGCCTTCTGAATCTGAATCGGTGAGCTTTAAAGCCTGAATTTCAGTTATGAACCGAACGTGTCTGTGAATTTACCCCCACTCCCCCCACAAACACACACACACACACACACACAGCTCACTCTGCATGTGTGCATTGGGCATTTTTCAAAATGGCAAACAAAGCGCGCGTGACAGGAAAAAACGGCCAGCAAATCGTTCACTCAGCCTCAGAAAAACCCAAAATCCATTTCCTCACTCACACACTCACACTTCTTTTGTTTCAGAGTGTGTGTGTGTGTGTGTGGCAGACAGTTTGCCCAAGCATTTGCTTAATTTAATTTTGCCTGGCTGAACGGCTGCCTCTGCTGCCCATTTTGAGTTGGATATTTTTGAGCAGCTCTGCGTTCTGTTTTCCACTCCTGAAGGAAAAGGAAAACCCAGAGACTCGGAAAATCCCTTGGAATTTTCGCTCAGTGCAGCACAGTGGCTGTCTTGACTTGCAGTTTGTTTTCTTACAATTTGCAATTAATCAACTTAACGTGTCCGCTCCGGAATCTCCATCTGAGCTCTTTAAACACGCCAGAAGCTTCGACGGACAGACTCAACTTAACCAACAATTTATAAGCCACTGCACTGAAAATATTTAATCACTGTTAAGATATGTTTCTAGCTTTTTTTAGGAATCGATTCTGTCAAGAAATTTTAAGACACGTTTTAACACAAGTTATTAAGTAATTAAAGCAGCACAAAATATATGAACTTATTACACAGCATTCTTAAATTATTAAATTAAATTAAAAATGAGCTTTTGCTCAGTGGAGCTATTATAATGAGATGAACGAAGACGTTTGCAGACTTCGGGGCTTCATATGAGCTCTCTCGCTGAGGGGGGTAAAAAGCCCCTGCCACCCCCTTAGGAACAACAGCCCCACCAACACCACCCACCACCCCCACGTGAACGTTGAAGGCCAAAGGCAAAGAAGGTGACAATTGTTCATTTGTTTGGTCCTTTGTTTTTCACAGAGCAGTTGACAGCTCCACTGTTTTGTGGAGCAAATGGAAGGGAAATTAAGAGGGGGTTAAAAAGGGGCTACAAAGGGGGTGAAGAAGGTAGCTACGGTAGTATGTGTGTATGTAGGTGTAGTTTCTTTTTGCATTTTTAATTGTTTAGGGGCTCCTCAAAAATTACCTGCGTTTCAATATTTTTAAACATTTTGTAATCCATTTTAAAGGGTTTACCAAAACAAACAAAATTCACAGGAAAACGATTTTCGCAGAGAGTGCAAACAATTAAATTGTCCTCATCCACACCATTGGTGTGTTTAGAAAACTGTTGGTTTTCAAATTGTTTTTTCTTATAAATTCTAAATACCTATAATTTCAAGAACTAAATTTATTTACACACTTTTACAATTATTAATGGGTTTTTTTTGAGTAATGTCAATAAAATGGAAACTTTGGATAAAAGTTAATTAAAAGTTCAAGAATTTTATACTTAAATTCAGATGTTTACATTTATTGTTCAGCCTGTCTTAAAAATACCACAGAATTGTTCAATTGCTTTACATCTGAGTTGTCATTCAGTTCTTTTTTATGGTTTTATGGGCTGCAGCGAAACGAAACTCACAGGAGCATGAAAGATACCAATTAAATTGAAATAAAACCCCCATCGACACTTCCGTGCATTTAGATTTGCAATTCCGTAGCTGTGCTACGACTGGCGATTGAGTTCCGCTCCCCAGGATGCCAGGGCACTTTGGCACTGTGGTCAACACAATCAGGATGCAGTCATCGCCAGTTGGCACTCCATTGCTCACCTTCGTCCTCCGCCTCTCTCTCTTCACCACCTCCTGAGTCCTGAGTCCTGAGTCTGAGTCCTCTGGCCAGAATATTCCTTCGCCTCTGCTGACATAACTCCAAATGCACTTGCTGACAGTCACTGAAAACACAAACTGTAGATTATGCCACTGCCAGCAGAGTAGAGTCCTTGCCCCTCATTTCCCTGTTTCCCCCCTGGCAACCTGGCAACCTGGCATCCTGGCACTTGTTATAAATCACAAAACAAGTAAAAAACCAAAATTATCTATCGGAATGCTACTCGAGCATCGAGCATTGAGCATCGGGAAAGCTCGAAGACCGAAAATAGTCAGTCGCCTCGTAAAATCGCAAAATCGGGGGCGTGGCAATGGTCAGAGGCAGTGCAGCCGTTTTGTCCTTTTTTCCGGGACAGAAAAGTCCTTTTGTGGAAAGGTATTTGCAACCAAAAAAATCTATAAATAATTTTACACAACAATTAAATGTTTTGAGAAAAAATCATAATAGCCAAATAATTAAAATGTTTGACTACATTAGTTCTTAAAAACAAAGTAAGGTTTAAACAACCACTTCTTTAGATAAAAACATTTGTTTGTCTCAACTACCACAACGTTGTCAAATTTTTAAATAATTTAGAACGATAAGTTTAAGAAATGAATCGTTTCAATGTAGAATAAACACCTCAAGACATAACATACTAAAAATTGAGGTTTTTCTTGATTTTCTATAAATTTGTGCCCGCATTTTAGGGTTAGACCTGTCGTGTTTTTCAAATGGGCTGCTGGAGCATCGCTGGTCAGGTGTCTTGTCTTTCTTTCCCTGGCTTAAATGTGCAGCATTGCAGAAAATATTCCAACCAAAACGCCCATTCCCCACCCACTCCCATCCTCCTCCCCTTGCCTTTCACCTCTTTCTGGTCAGTTTGGCAGTTGGTAATGCGGTCAGGATGTGTTTTCTCTGTCTCTGTCTCTGTCTCAGTCACTCCCCTCTCCCCCTCTCTTTGTCTGTTTATAAACGTAACAATGACCGCATTCTTGTGTGTGAGTATGAGCTGTTTTTTTTCTTGCTGAGCTGCCCCGAAGGCAGGACCTCCCACTTTCTCATTTCCCATTTCGCACTTCCCAGCCGTCCAGCAGCAGCAGCCGAAAGTGCAGCAACAAAGTTAAAGTTTTCCCCCGCTTTTTCTATTGACAACTGTGCGGCTTTTGTGCCCAAAGAGTGAAGGGTGAAGAGGGGCAGGGATCTGGCAAGGATACACACCCAGAAACACACCCACAATCACCCACACACAGGCAAATGAGCAGCAGCCAAAGTGCTGCGAGCTTTTTACGCGGCTACAGTGACTGCGAAAAAAACATTCCACTGCGCCAAGCAAACAGCCGCTGGCCATTGGCAAAAGCAGAAGTGCTGAGCCGGCTGAAACGATCTGAGCCCAGTTAAGAGCCCAGAGTGGAGAGTGGAGAGCTGAGAGGTGGGCCAACTTGAGCTCGCTAGCCGCATTAAAACAAATAAAATCAAATAAAACGTTTATTGCACTGAAATGTTTACGAGGCCTTAACGAACAACAATGACGGCTATGGTACAGCTCCTCTACGGTAAAAATCTCGCAATTTAATCAGCCCACTGGAAAAATAAAAAGAAACTGAAACAGAAACAGAAACTTTGTTGGTTAATAATGGTTACATTCCCATTCCCATTCCGTCTGTCACTCGCTCGTTATATTTGTTCTTCGGCCTGACCTCCTTTTAATTGTATTTTTCCGGTCGCCTGTCACTTTGTGTGCTGCACCGTCCCTCCTTTTTGACTGCCCTTTGACCTTTCGGAGTGACACAGATTTTTACAACTTATGAGAATATTTGTCAATAAATTGTCCACCTTGTTTGTCTTTAGTTTATATAACTTATAGCCTTACAAGGATTATTAGACGTTATAATTACGAAATATGTTCAAAACCAGATTAAACAAATATTGTTTAAATTTTAATATTTATGTTTGAGCTATCCTATTATGAGAATGTTTATACTATGCATAACAAAGACCAAACAATTTTTTAATCATTTTTTAATGCTTTTCCCACTTACAACTACAGTAACTAAGGTGTAAAAAAGCTAATTTACTTTTTCTCTTCCAAAAATAATGATATATTTTAACTAAAAATATAAAGAGTTACCACCTAACAAAATTCCTAGAGAGGTTTTCGCTTAAAACTCACTGCCTGATAACTGAGGACAACAGTAAAATTTTATTAAAATGATTATTTTCTAAAGCTTAATTTTAAACCCTAGCATCAAATGCAGTTAAAAGGTAATCCCTTCAAAATAAAAACAGAAAGACAGAATGGATTTGTTAGTGAATGCGTTTTTTTCTGTCCCTTTGACTGCAACAATTGTTTTCGATTGTACTATACTTTACTATTGTTACAGATTTTAAACAATTGGAGGAAACAATGACTCGAAATGGGTTTCTCATCTTCATTGTTTTGTTTAGCTTTTTAAGCTGTGAACTGTATCGTTGAATGCTCTTTTCCGGATCAAAACATATGTTAGTCATAAATAATTGAATGCTTCTGGATAACTTTAAATACAACTATCCTGTGGACTTACACATTTAATTTACCTCTCCGTTGATCGTTTCTTTTTTCTCATTCCGCAGATGCTTGCACTTAGGTATTAAACGAAAAATACATACAGAATTAATTTAAGAGGCGTTTAGGGGCAAAGGTTATCGGGATGTCGGAGCCAAAGTTCAAGGGGAGAAACTAATCTGCGTCTCGAAAAATGTACGAAATTAATCTGCACATAAATTAAGCATTAAAATTTAATATATTTGTTTATGGGGCCTCAAAGTGCGAGGAGCGCTCACGAGCAAAACAAGGGGGCGGTGGTGAGGCGGTGGGGGCGTGGCCGGATATGCGGAATATGTGGAGCATGTGAATTTGTGTGTGTGTGTGTTCTTAGTGGTAATAAATAAATAGCAAAAAGGTAATAAAACAGATAGCGAAAAAGGAAAAACAGAGAGCACAGCACAAAAAGTGTTTGGCGGAAGGATCAGGAGAGGATAGGGATGAGGAGGACGAGGACGAGGACTGGTCGCCCATTATCGTATTAGCACATGCCGCCAGTGATTATTATGAGGTGTTCCCCCCCTTATTCATTGTCTATGCATGTGTGTATAATTAATTTTGCACCCCCACCACTCCTACACATGCGAATTACGAACGAATCGGCAACCCCCTTTTTTTGGGGTGAACAATGGATGATGGCCTTCGTCCTGGTTATGGAATATGAGGAGCTTCCCTTGTCGAGAATTCCTAGGAAATTCGAGGCTGATGGGCTGCAGACATAGACAGACCTTTCTGGGCTAGGAAGTTGCATTTTAATTTGCCACAAGTCCCTCACAATGCAGGCCAAATTGGCTGTGGTTACCACTGATTGATCTGGACGTTGCCTGGTCCTTAACTCCTTTGTGCTGGGCTGCTTTTACACTTGAATAGGAACTGATGTTGCATACAAATATTTTCATCAAAAACAAGAAATCTATACCTTTTACATATGTTCCAATTTAAATTGTTTGCAAGAACAGAGCAACATTATTAAATGGGATAAATGATAAATTAAAATCCATCCACTAAGTCCTTAATGTTACATTTTCCCTGATGTCCTAAATTTATTTTATTTCCCTAGAAGTAGCCCAAAGATTACTAACCTTACCTGGCACGTGTTTCCAACAGATGTTTATGGAACAGTGACAAACTGCGACTTGATGAACTCTGCAAATGCGTGGAAATAGTTGCATTTAGGGAAGTTGTCATTTCGATTTGATTACTATTGTCGAACATCATCTACGATAATTCATAAAAGAATGTTTTATATAAGGGACCCTCCCCGTGGAAAGAAGATGGATGAAGATGAATGGGCCCTAAGAACATCTCATTAGGCTGAGTGAAAAATAGTCCTTGCTACTTGCCACTTGCTGCTTTGCTACCTACTCGAATACTCTGTTTGGACTCTAATGAAATACGCATTATTTGGCAGCCGTCTGGCAGGCGAATTTAATATCTGGCAACAAGGATATGTCGTGGTCGTCGCCTGTCATCCGCAAACGATGCCATTCATCTGGAGTCACATGTGTGACACACATCCCCGACGATTTGGAGGACATTGTATTGCGGTGCTGTCCTGTTCAGTTCTGTTCTGTCCCCTGGCTTAAGTGTTTATTAATATCGACTCGTGCGAGCCAGGACATGTGTTGGCCCCAAATTGACTTTGCCGTAACTGATAAGGTCCCATTCCCACTCCCACTCCCGTTCCCATTCGAAGAGGGAACAGTCTGTAGTTATTGTAGCAAGCCATTTGTGATTGCTATCGGAATGGCGAAGACAACAGCTGGCCACACTACACGCACGTTTGTGTTTATCGGAGGAAGAGGACAACTCAAAGGAAGTCCTTGCAGTCAGCGGTTCCTTTATTCTATTCCCTTCGATTCGAGAACAATTGCAGAAGGTCTTCGTGAAATGGCAATTATGAACTGCTCCCCAGCCCCCTCTCTCTGCGCTTCTCATTGACTCAAAGGAGGTCAGGGGGTCAGCACAAATTCACAAATTCACAATGAAAGCAAAAGTTCGCCTCCAGTGCTCTTCAATTATTGTAATCTATTTTAAGGGCTCTTCTATCAATATTTTCGATTCGCTCTCTGTAAAGAGTGTTCTTAGCAGTCTCGTTTACAGTCCTTGCCAAAATTCTTTGCCCAACTTGTGTGTCTTCTCGACTCGAACTAACCTGCCCAAAAAAAAAAAGGGAAAAAAATACTGCAGGATGCTTTCAGGCCTTGGCAACTGAAACACAGGGCCAGAAGCTGGGTAATGCCTTTATATGTCTGAAATTGCTTTGCTATTAAAACAAAATAAACGGCGCGACGCGCAACTTATAAATTTTGTTTGAAAATCAAGTGAAATAAATGCAGTGGCTGCTGTGTGGAATTCGGGAAATCTGGACCAGCAAAGAAACAAACAGAGAAAAAAGGGTGAGGAGTTGGGGTAATAAATTTAACTTTTAGCCGGGAAAGTGTGTGAGTGTGGAACAACACACACTCACACACACACACATGACCATAAATACCAGAGCAAGAAAAATCCTTTTCAGAGAGAGAGAGAGACTTTTAATTTTATTGCCAGGATCCAAAGGGGTGGAGGGAGGGTCAGCTAATAATTGGGAGAAGGTCCTTAAAGCTCCTCATATATCACGCACAGGACACTGGTAAATAATTGCTATGAAAGATTTACAACTTTGCTTTTTTTGGGGCTAAGGGGGCCTTTCAATTGATTTGGGTGTCTTAATGAAAATATGTCAACTCAGCGAGGGACTCTTTCCCCCTCTCCCCATTATTCATTTTAATTTTAACATTAATTTTCAATTCAATTTCGCTGCTCATTGTCATCGATTGAAGGCAGCAGCAGCAGCAGGAGCCGGAGCAGCTTGATCCTGCCGAATGTCACCTGCTCCTTGACTTTTGTCATTGATGAATGCCTCTCGCCGGGCTAAAAAGTTTCTCATTTATTTCCTGTTCACGTTTCACGTTTGTTCGTTTGTTCGCCAAATTTGATTTTTATTTATTGCGCATTTTTCTAAGGATTTGACTTCTAAGGCTGCCTTTTAATAACTGAAAACTCACATAATTTCTGAGCCGAAACTTTCCCCAAGCTGATTAGCCCTGCTTGCGGTGGCAGTGGCAAAGTCAAAGTTCAGAGTCACGAGGGGTCCTGCTCCTGGCTTTTGATTTGTGTGTGCGTTATGTAAATTCATTAAGCTGCTGCCTAAGCTGCTGCGGCTTATTTGCCTACCTGTGTCCCACTTACAGCCCACTTTCCACCCACTTTCCACCCACTCCCCACCCAACTTTCACCCAAAAGAAAAGCCCAAACAAACAAATTGATAGCCAGACTTTTGCCTTGCACTCACAATGCCGAGGAAAGTTTTCATTATGCATGTGCGCCAAAAACTTGGCAAACACAAAGAGCAAAGGGGGCTAAGCTTGGGCTTGGGAGGGGCTTTCCGAGGGGTTGGTAAGGGGGGGTAAAAGTTTTCCCAGCGAGGCTTTCGAATAATTAAAATGTTTATGCGTTTAATTGCAAATGAATTCGAGGCGAGAGTTGCACACACTCACACACACTCGCAGCGACAATTGGTATATCAAATTTCCCGAAAAAGGATAATTGCTTTGGGCTCGCTCAGTCGGAAAATTGTCTTTAATATTTAATCAAGAGGGGAGAAGGGTGAGGGGGTGAGAACCACATTTTGGAAACAGAGAAAGCCTCCTGTGTGTGTTAATTTATGTCCCCGCTACTTATGACATCACTGCTGCTGCTGCTGACCGCAATGTCTGAGGTCCTGCCGCCAGGATATCCTGCCACTGAAAGGGACAAGTTAGTTGAGTGGCTCGCCGCAAAACTGTCTTGGCCTGTAGGAGACATTAAACAGCTTCATTACCTGCAAATTTCTAAATCAAATACGAGGAAAAACCACAGAGCCAGCAGAGCACAGAGCACAGAGCTCACCAAAAACTAAAGCTGAAACTGAAGCTGAAGCCCCACAATTGATTAGCCAGCAAGCAGCAGTGACAATTTGCGAAAAGGATGGGTCCTTGCGACACATATATGAGACGGAGGACATAACCAATGCAGAAGCATAAACGATGTTTGTTCCCAGATTTGCTGACAGGACGAAAATGTTGCGGTTAATGCTTGGTCCTGGAACTGGACATTTGTGGGTGGAGCAGGAGCAGGAGCATTAACTTGGCCCATGAAACTTGCTTTGTTGCCAGGGAAACATTGCGGTCGTCCGGTGGCCAAGTGAGGAATGATTCTGCGAGCTTATAAAACGAAACGAAAGCCTCTTCTATCTGAAATGGGAATGGGAATGGGATTTTCTCCTTCCTTCCCTGCAGCAACAACCTCATTAAACCGCTTCCATCTGTTCTCCGAATTGTTTATTCTCAATGGTAGTTTTTGGCTCGCTTTTTCAACTGGATAGGTTCCAAAGATTGTGGGGCGTATGAAAAAGCAGATACTTTGGCTTGAGGTTCTCGGTTCTTGGGATTTATTTCCATTTCCAGTTGGTTAATAAAATTGTCAAAGGCTTTGGCTTTAACAGTTACCGAGTTCAGTCGAATTTTTCAGGGGCCTTTTGTTTTTTTTAGTTGGCTATAAAAAATTTTGAAACTAAGAATTTTTTCTTTTGTATTTTTATAGCATTATTGTTAAGAGAACATAATTTTTATTGTGCAAGTAACTTGCACTTTCTAAAATAAAGACTTGATTTTTCACACATTTTGTTTGGCTGTAATTTTGGAGAAGTAACTTCGCCTTATTTATATTACTTATTTTTTATTTGTAATTTTTGTAAGGAGTTTGCTATCTTCCAGGAGTCACTGCTCCTTTTATACCGTCTCTATCCTGACTGCTCCTTCTCGTCCCAGGAGTCGCCTCTTCTGCTCACTTACTGTTTCACATTTGAATGGCTCGGCAGGTCTCCAATCAGTCTCGCCTGGAGGCCTTCTTCTAGTTCATTTAATGCAATTTGCTGTCATCGTCACCCAATGAACTCCTCCACTCCACTTCACTCCTCTCCGGCTCCTGGATTCCTGATAGGATCTCTGTATTGTCCTGCGCTCCCAGGTGGCTGGGCTGAGCTGCTGTCTGCTGTCTACAAGGACACCCACCTCCACCTCCACCTCCAGCCACCCACCTCCTGATAAGTCCCTGTTATCTTTCGGCTGCAACAAGCCAAACAACAAAGCCACCAGAAACAACAACAGATACAGATATTTTGAGTGTTCAGGTGTATATATACAGATGTATATATATATATGTGTGTGTGTGTGTCGGAGGGACAGGACAAAAACACAGAAACAGAAACAAGATAAAGCAAACGTCTTGAAATGAATTCATCCCCGGGGACTTTTGACAGCGCCCCTAAAAATTTGTTTACGCTTTTTGGCTGGGGCCAAAGAATAATTATATAGTATCCCTGGTCGGTTCATCTGATGACACACAAAAGTTAATGAAAGGCGCCTGTCTGTCGTCTCTGTCTCCGTCTCTATTTTGAATGCTGAGTTAATAAAACGCTCTGGAATATAAAATATGTAAATATCATTTGAAATGTGCCTTTAATGTGCGGGTCCCTAATGAGTTCCCACTTAAAAAGCCTCCCCCTCTTTTTTCCCTTTTGCTAAAAAGAAACTAATATGGCAAATATTTGATTTCTGTTTTCCCATTTTCAGGCGGAGACCGGAGACCAAGCCCTGGCCCAAGGTAGCTGCAGCTGGAATTAACACAAAAGGTAAATTTGGCCTCCAAACTTTTGCCACCCGAAAGCACTCAAAGCCCCACAAAACTGTCATGCACTTCAGCGATGCTCCAGCTAAGCCACTTATTTTACTTTACTTTTTTTTTATTTTTCACTTTTCACTTGGCCAAGAAGTGGGCAAAAGGTGTGATACCCTTTGTTGGGCCCAAGTTTCGGGGGTTTCGAATGCTGGAGGGCCTAAAAATTTGATTTAAATACTTTATAACGAGGAAATAAATACAAAAATTATAAATATCTAAATAAAATAATTTAAAGAATTTGTATCTCATTTTAAAAAAACAAAAAAAATAATTTAGGTAGATTTGGAGGGACACTATTGTTGATATAAAAAATTATAAGATAATTATATATGGGTAAAAAAAAAAGTAAATCCAACAAATGGCTATTTTTATTAGTTTTATTTAAAAGTATAAAATAAAATGTAACCCACTTTTTAGGCATTGTAAACATGAACAAGTTCTACAGATTAAATTTAAAAATTCAAAGGTAGGCATTGCTTTATTTATATCCTTTCATTTGGGACTCCTTTTTGCTCCTTTTTTTTTTTTGGTGGCCCACTGTTTAGTCAGTCAGTCAGTCGGAGGCTAGTCGAGATTCAGAGACGCTTAACGAGCTGCACTTCGCGATGGGAAAACTACTTTTCCGCTCGTGTCTGCCCTTCCCCTTTTCATATTTTTCTATTTTTTTATCTTCTGTACTTATACCTTTTCTGTATGCTAAGTGAAATTTAATGCTGTGGAAAATTGTAAGATTTCAGTACTAATATTTATTTTCATATTTTTGTGCTGAGCTGAGCCAACCGCTGTGTGGAAATAAAACAGAAAGAAAAAGGAAATTTCCTCGCTTGTGTGCAATAATTTAATTTGCAATTTTCCATTTTTCCATTTTGCCATTGCTGACCGAAAATTTACACACACGCGCACTTGCATTTTTATTATTATTATTGCACCGTGCACACACACATATGAAATTAGTTTTTCGGTTGGCTTCTATTGTTGTTTGAGGATTCGTGTCTGTGGGCAAAACTAAATTGCGAAATGATATTACCACAATATTATTACCAGTTTTTCATTGTTGGTGGGTTGGTGGTTGGGTGGTTCGGTGGTTGGCCATTGGGCACGTGGAGAAGGCATAAAGTACACAAAAACACAAACGGAAATGGTCAAATGATCGCGCCGCATCTCCACCGCCGCTGCAAATTTAAACAAACAGCCGAACGTGTTCCGGCTTTGGGTTTTCCCTCTGAAATTGGCTCTAAAATTGGGAGACTTTTCTGGGCTCTGGGTTGGGCTGGGCTGGGCTGGGCAAACGGAGATGGCTAATGGCTAATGGCCCGTGGAAACGTGCCTGACTGCGCTGATTTGATGGGATTTCCCAGGCATTTGCAGATGAAATGAGCAAACACTTTTATGAACCCTCTTTCAACAAGTAAGTCAGTCGCCGCCACCACAGAATTTCCATTTCCATTCAAACTCCCCGAAAAGAAAGGACCCTTTGCATGTTCATTAAGGCTTTCCTCGCGAAATTGCGAGGTGCATGATGCATTTTTGCAAGTGCATTACGTATACGCCGTGTATACGCGATGCAATCACGCCGAAAATTCGTTTCCATATATATTACACAAACACACGGACACGGACGGAGGACGGAGGAGGTGGGCTGAAATGCTTTTGATTGTTTGGCCCTGCCAGTTATTTATATTTGTATTGACTGCATTTTTGGTTTATGTTGCAGTTGGGTGGTTGGGTGGTGCGGTGGTGCTGGTGGTGGTTAAAGGCCCCCAGCGAAGGCAGGGAATCTGTTTTTTACTCCACTCTGCCACTCTATTTTTCTGTGGGCATTGCGGCAGCTCAATTTCGTTAGCTATATACCTACAATTTCTCTGCTTCCCCTTTTCCAGATTTTGTTCACTTCTTGGGCACTAAAAAAAATTGTTGCAAATGCCAATTTTTGTTGCCGTTTGTGTTCGGTGCATTTCTCGTGCTCGTTTTTGGCCAGTTTATAACATTTTGCATGGCTGTTGTTGTGCGAGTTTGGTTTTTGGCAAATTGGTTTGCAGGCAGAGCAACAACAACAACTACAGCTACAGCACAAGCATCCTTAGGCTAGAAAACTGCGTCGAACACTCAGCCATTGTTGTTGTTATCATTGTCGTTGTGATTGCTGGCAAAATATTTATTCTCCTCCTTTTTGCATCTGTTATAGCATATTGTGATTCACATTCGCTCAACCACTCTATCCGTGTTTTTCCCCCAACGAACTCACCGCATTTTCCTCGCTTTTCCTGGTTGCTCATTGTTGACCAGACGATTTTCTCACTTCCTACTTACAAAATGAAACACATGTCCCAAGCGGATATGAGAAGTCCAGCAAAATGCAACAAAAAAAAGGGATTTATAAATTGCAGAGTCAAAATTATTAAATTCCCCCGCTTTTTTACTACTTGACGGTTCATATAATTGCAACATAATAATTGTTTTAATTTAATTCTTTAATTAATAAGTTAACTTGGCTGAAATAAAATTAACTGCAAAATATGAAAACATAAATCAATGAATATTACCTACAAATTTATTCTTTAAAAATTCCAATAATAAATTATGCAATGCGTTCTTTTTGAAAGTCGCTTTGAATAATCTCAAAGACATAAAAATAGTTGTTATAGAAAGGTGTATAAAATATATTGCATTTGGAATTTTATGGACTGACGGTCGTCTACTTTTCATGCGGTTAATTCAGCTGACAAAGCATTCTTTCTGGACGGAAAGCCCATGATAGTTGTTTTTTCGGGGGGATGGGAACTGTGCGTTCGTGTTTTAGCCAGAAATTTCCGAGTTGAAATTCTTGAAATTCCAGAATTACTCGCTCTGGGAGCTGTGGGAAAAAGTAAGCCGCAGAATAAATAAACAGACAGTCAAGAACAATGGCAAATGGCAAACGGAAAACGGGAAAGTGGAAAATTGGGAACCGCAGCGAATTGGAAAAAGTGAAAAGCGAGAGAGATGTGTGCACGTGTGGGTGTGTGGGTGTGTGTGTGGGAAAGCATCCAAATGACAAACATTTCAATTAAATTCCAATTTGAATAAATTCCTAGCAACCAAAACAAACTCCATCGACTCGCTCTTTTCCCAGGAAACGAAAAACGAAAAACGAAAAATGGAAAATGGAGAACGGAAAACGGCTAAATAAAATGAAATAGGGGAAAAACGAATGAAATGTAACAAGCAGAAAATTACATCAGCGGCTGTCCGAAAGTCGAACGATGCCAAATGCCAAAAACAGCTAAAAAACAGAAAAGAAAAAAAGGTACAAAGAAACGCACCAGCATCAGAAACTAATTAAGAGAATTGCAATTGACAATGAGACGGGACGAGACGAAGAAGTTGTCCTGGTCCTAGTCGCATAATGAGCTCCGGATTCGAGATTCGAGATCCGACTTCAGCAGCTGCAGCTGCACCCGCGAGTCGGTGGAAAATCAGCGCTTGAGGAAATTGAAGACTGATAATTTTCCATTTCCCCAGGATCGAATGTTAGATGCTCTTTGCGAGCTTTATATCTAAAAATTATTTGAAAAGATTTCAAATGGCCCAAATGTCTCTTATTATTTGTATCTAAATATGTGTATGCAAGAATACATATAATATCTAACTAATTACATTTTTAACTGGAGACATTCAATTAATAAAAAAAAATCAAACAAGGTTATTCTAATAAAACTCATTGGAGGCTTCTTTTATATCCCCGAAAAATTCAACCTTATAATATAAAATGTACCTATATGAAAACGTGGATTTTACCATACTATTTTTGACAGAAAACTTTTAGACACTGTTTCAAATGTTAAAATTAATAATTATAACTATAAACAAATATTAACTGGGGTGCCTTAAAGTTTGCTGGAAAATAATGTATGTAATTTACAAACCCTTTTTTATTGGATTTTAAATTTTAAAATAAAGCCAGTAAACATTGCTGATTTTTTCTGTAAAAAATAAGCTTTAAAATCAGAAAGTGATAATAAGATGGGGCATCAAAGAATTATTTTCAAGATAGCTGATACGCTCTACTTTCTCAGCATTCATAAGCACTGTTAAAGCAAAAGCCACTGAGAAGGAAAAGTGAGACAGCGAGAGAAAGAGATAGGGAGTTGGAATGAGAGGGAAACAGGCAGAGATAGAGGCCTTCTATCGACCTCAATTCACGGGCTCTGGCTTCAAATGAAATTGTAATTTTATACAAATCGCAGTGGCAATCGCCCTAGCCAAGTCAAGTCGGTCGGAGGAAAGAAGAAGGCAGCACGAAGACGAGCCGGTGGGCGGAAAACTTGCGGAAAAGTGGGTGGTGGTTGGGTGGATGGGTGGGGGAGGGTCACCGCCACCGCCATACGTGCCTTGGCTTCATGGTACTGATGGCCTTCCCCATCCCCATTGTCCCTTCCAGCAGCGGAACGTGACAAACGAAATCTCCTATTTCCTATTTCTACCTTTAATTCTAGGTGCTCCTCTGCAGCCTCCAACCTCCAACCTCCGAGCTCCAAGCTTCCTCCGCTTTCTCTGATGACCACAATTTGTAGTCATTGAGTGTGCCAAGGAGGCGACCTGAACTGAAGAACCAGATTTCTCACACAGGGACAAAACGAGAAACGAAAACGAAAACGAGAAAAATCCTTGGGAGAGAAGCGACACGAAAACGAGCCACTTGTGTTGTTCACTTAAATAGTTGCAAGTTAATTAAGTTAAAATATGGCCAGAAATACGTATAGAGGGGCAGGAGGGGGGTGTCGAGTGAGGAGTGTCTATTAAATGAAAGTGCACAACTTGAAAGACAAACTCGGAACCAGTTAGCGTCCTCGGCAACGGGGCGTATGTGTGTTGTCCTTGCCCTGTCCTTGTTGACTAATAGCCAAGCGGTGTGGATGTGTGTGTGTGGCCTGCATTAGACAAATCAAAAGGCGTCAACTAAAGATGATGGAAATGGAGCACCTGGGAGCACAGGGGCCAAACTTTTCAGGCCAGACATAAGCAATCATCTACTCAAGGACCCAAGGATCCTTGCTCTCAAAGAGAAATGTTTTTTTAACCTTACTTTAGCCAGGTGTTTTAATTGGTTTACTTTTTGATTATATCAAGAAGGTTATTCTTACTTTTTACACACTTATGTCTTGGGTTATTTAAGGTTATAGGTAAAAAAGTCATTTAGGTTTAAATTTATTTATCTGAAAATTAAATAGTTTATTAATTAGCGAATTAATTAAATATTTTTAAATAAAAATAGTAACTCAAGTTACTAAAAACTAAAACTAAATGTTTATCCCAATTTGAAAGTCTAAGTAAACTTAATAAAAATTTCATATAAATTGGCCTTAGCTCAAAATTCCAGCTTCATTTAAACGCTTTTTAACTAGAGCAGACAGAGGCGTTGCTATTGATTAAAAACCAATATGGGAAGAGTCGGAATGCGGAGCAACTTTTGTGGGGGCAGAGGACGAACTTGGTCGCAGCTTCATCCAACTTTCATCCCATAATCATTCGACTGAAACTTTCACCTGGCTGAGGTGAGGTGATGTGATGGCTGTAATGAGACAACACCCCGCCATGTCTGTTTTCTAATTAGTTTTTAATACATTTTCCATACACAGTCGAGCGAGTGATGCGAGTGATACATGCGATACAAGCCGCTTACAGGGGATCAAAGCCACTCAATGACTAATTAGCATACGAAATGCGGAGAGGACAAAGCTCCACCTGATGCGGTATATAACCACGTTACTATATATATCTACTCCCATCAATAATGGGGAATCTAATATTTTATGTAGACCGTAGACCCTGCGAATTAACACTAATTGCTAAAGCCCCTCTTCGATTTTGATTGGGATTTCGGATTTCGGTTTTCCGTTTTTGGCCATGTCAGAAAAACAGAAAAGTTTTTTTCCAGGGGTGGGGAAAATAAAGAGAAAGCCAATGCGACTATTTCTATTTTTATTCGACTCCACTGCTGCTTTTTGGAAACTGATAAAAACAACGTTTGCCATTTCGACAGCCGTTTGATGGTTTTGTTTGCCCCCAGTTCTGCTGTGGTTAGCACTTTTCCACAGCACAGCACAGCACAGCACAGCACAGCAGCCCCCTCCCATCCCCTCCTCCCTCTCTTTGAGTTTAGTTGTTGTTCTGAGCCGCCATTGCGTGACAGCCATTTGTCTCCACCCACCCCCTATCCCCCTATCCCCCTTGAAACCCCCACGCCCACTTGAGTGCCCCCCGCCCCTGGCCCCGAGTTCTTCAGACACTGAGTGCCTGAATGACAGACAGAGGGACAGAGAGACAGACTGGCTGACTGACTGACAGCGAAATCATTGAAATGTCACTTGTGCTGTCACTTTCGCCGGGTTTTCTTGCGGTAAACGAAGGCAGGGCCACACGCAGCAAAACATTTGTGCCCCAAATTGGGAATATTTGAAATGGTTCTTAAGCTTGAATTTAGGATTTTAAGGCCCCACTTTCCAATTTGTTACTATATACTTATGTTGATATAAAAGGCTTTGGTAATTGGGACTATGCTATCGAATCACTACTTACTACATTTTTTTAAGTGGTCACAAAATTTCGCAATTTTGGTAAGAAAAAAATGTTTCAAATTTTTATGTCAGTCGATTAGGGATAATTTTACGATTTCAACAGGGTATAACAATTAATATTTTGACAAAGATAAGGGTATTTCTATAGGGGTTTTTGTGCTATTTCTTTTTGTATAAATCCTCTTAATTAACTTATTTAATGGTTGAAAAATGACTGTGATTTTGCAAGTGTATGTGGATGGTGTCGTGTGCGGTTGCCGCGTGCCTCGTATTCGATTTCAGTGGCTGTAAGAATTCCCCTCCCCCCACCAGTCACTTAATGTCAGTTAATTGAGCTGCCTGCCTGTAGCTCCCTCTTGCTTTTTGCTTTTGCATAGGATTAAAATATCCTTTGGCAGTAACACGAAACTCGAAATAAAATTTAAATCGATTTCGGTGAATGCGAAAAATCTACTATATGTGCACGAAAAATATGGTAGAATATATATTCGGGTGTGCACTTTTTTAATTGAAATTGCACTCATCATCATCTATCATATTTTCAGTTCAGTTTTCCAGCCTTGCATCGCTATTTTTGGCGACTTAATTAAATTGCCAGCCCCCAGGCAGTCGTACATATCTGCATATCTGTATTGTCCTATATATATAGTATATATGTTCAAATGCGTATGCGCAGGCACATTCAGAATTCAGAATTCACTGGGGGAAAAGTGTCACCTGCAATGGATGTGGATGTGGATGTGAAAAATATAGATTAGTCGCTTACGGGGCTTGTGTTTAAGTGAGTGATAAGTCCGGCACTCGGACAATTGAATCCCCAGCAGTGTTGTGCATGCATGCTCCATGTCTTTCTGGGATTTTTTTTAGAGCTCCAAGGTTCCAGGATTCCTTGATTCCTTGATTCCTTGAGTGTATTCATATACAGCCTTTGTGTGTGCTGTCCACCTGCTCGCCTGCTCACCCTTCTTGGCCTGGGACTAAAAGCATTTCCGTTTCCGTTTGCTGTTATCCTGCTGCTGCCCCTAAAAGCATGCTGCATAATTTTAAGCTCCTGTGCAGGACCCATGCAAATGCATTACGTGCCCTACGCAAATGTGTGCGTGCGAGGGCGTGCGGGTCTCAGGATTCAGGACTCAGGACTCAGGACTCGGGACTCGGGAAATATTGCCTGTCAAACATATCTTTGGCTTAATTCATGCGTTGAACCCCTGAACCCCCCTTCCCCCAGAGTCCAGAATCCCAAGTCCTGAATCCTGAATCCAGGATCAATCTCGCGGCATATGCGGGCGTGCGTGCCGGGATGGTAAACCAAAAATCGACACACCCGTAAGCCATTTGACGTGGCACGTGAGTCAGCTTATGAAAATCAAATTTCTATGCAGAAACAAACGGGAATACGAGCTATACGACCTGGCAATGCCCTCCAATGGTGGATGTTCCAGGTGAATATTCCGAGTTGCTCCTCGTGGAATGTCAAAGGTATTTTGCGCTACCCTGTCGCAAAAATTTGCATCATTTTCAGTTCACACATCAGGAAGCAAAATGTTCACTGCAAAAATATTTATTTACTCAATGAATAAATAGATCAATTTATAATTATAAAATATAATTTGATTTTTTGATGAGCGAAAAGTAAATGTTTTTAATTTATGGTGTGCTATTTTCGATTTATATTTTTTTCCAATCAAAAAAAACTACTTATTTCCAAATAATCCCTTTAAGACCAGAGATTAAGTCTTAAAATATTGTTTATTTTCCTCACTGTTATTCCAGCTGGCCTAAAGAGTTTCCCCGATAGATCGTGTTTTGAGATTTGTATTTATTATTCCACTTTGTGCGGGTTAAATCAAATTTGCATATAAGACATCGTCTGAAGTCTCGCACTTCCCGAACCGCAAGCAAACTTGATGAAAGACTAAGAGCTCCCACTGCCGCGTATTATAATCAATGGCTGGGGGTTTTTGGAGGAGTTTTGGGTTTGAGTTTTGGGCTTTTGGAGGAGTGTTCTGAATTGAGGTTTTCACATCAAATTGGTTTGGTTTAGTTTGCTGAATGGATTTCGGTTAGCGCGCCAAGTGCTGCGGTGTTTGGGGCTCCAGACCTGGAGCTCCTCCATCCGTGAGCACATCTTGTGTGCGTGTGTTTTAATCATTTCACGTGGCAGGCTCAAGGACACTGTACACTGTAGTGTTGGCCAGGAAACGAAGGAAAAGCAGTCGGTTTTTTACGCCTCCCAATCGGTTGTTAGTCAATCAGAAAAACGGGGCCCAAAAGCAGTTTTCACCGTGTTTGAGTGAACTTAAATCAAGTTGGGCCAAAGTTTTCCACTACCACTACCGTTGGCTGGTTGGTCGGTTGTTGTGGCCCGTAACTAATATAAACATGCATGCCAGCGGGCAGGAACTCCCTCGCAGAACTAAACAGATTCAGGACTCAGGACCAACTCCTTCCTGCGTGTTTGTGTCTAAGTTATTGAAGTTGATTGTGGCTGCTGTCCTTGTTTGGCTGCCTGCAGCGAAGGATGGCAAGGATGTGCGGGGTTCCAGGGATTCCGGGGAATCCGGGGAGTGGAACTCGCAGTAGACCACAGAATGCGTGCACGTTATGTTTACTGATTGAAGTTCAAGCGTTGGCCAAATTAAATACAGAAAACTAACCCAAGAAAAGGAGCAAATAAAACCAGCAGGCAGAGCACTGAAACACCAAAAGTTGCACAGGGCAAATGAAAAATTCTATGAAAATTATTTTTTAATATGGTATTTCTTTTTTTTACTTTTTTTACTGTAGAAAAATATTTTTGTTAATGGAATTTGTATTTTATTTGTAAGACATTTTTTCAATGTACTCTAGTTATTAGTTCTTAGTTCGCTTTATTTTACATTTTATTTTTCACTTAAATAGTTTCTTGGGTACATGAATTTTTTTAAGACCTAGGTGCTTGATATTTGTTAACCTTAAGAACAACTATTTATATAAAGTACGGTTTTTAACTAAGTAAAATTCGCAAGACCAAAATATTAACTATTTTCATTAAATGATTATTTTAAATATATTTAATAAAATTTAAAATAAACCTTAATTAATACAAAAGTATGTTTATGTTTAGTAAAAACGTATTAAAGTAAATATTTATAAAAATAATATTTTTCTAAGTGCATGCCTTTTTGTGATAGCATTTCCACTAGCTGAGAAAGAGACTTTTTTGAGTGTGGAACTACATGTAAATGCCAGAGTTAACTGGCAAAAAGGTGGTGGGTGATCACGGGCGGTGGGGAGGAGGGGTGGAGAGGGGGGCTGGAGCAAACCAAAACTGTAACCAACACATGAACAGCAGGAAGAGCCGAAAAAATGCTGCAGAAATGTGTAACAAAGCGTTGCTACTTCATTAAAAGCGTTTGATGTGCGTGAGTGTGGGTGCTAGATGTGTGTGTGTGCGTGTTTGTTGGTTTGTTCATCTGTGTGTGTATGTGTGTGAGTGTGTGTGAGCTGAGGATACGCATATGTCACGTATTTGTTTTTCAGTTGCTCAAAATTTCCCCATCTTGTCTGTTCTTCATCTTGCACTTGTACGCATTTTCTCGTCTTTTTTGTTTTCGTTTTTCCGTTTTTTTAGTGTTTAATGAAAATTGCTCAGGTTGCAGCAAAAAGCTGTTCCTTTTTTCGAATTTTCTCCCTTATCCTGCTCCTTACCTCGTTTGCCACCAGTCGCTTGACGCATATTAAAACCGAAGTTGCACATTTTTTGCAATCTCTCTCCAATTTAATTCTTTTGTCCCTTTGCTGCAACACTTTTCAATATAAAACGTCGGCACATACTAAATGTATTTAATTGGACGTAAAAATTACCAATATATGATAAAGAAACCTAAGAGATTGATGTCCTTAATCTTTTTTACCCTGCGAATCAAATGGATTAACCAAATATCGGAACATATTTCTTAATTTTCAATCCACGCTCAACTGATTCAATTTTTTCTCTGTGCAATATTCTCAAAATAAAATCACGCATGCAGGATTTATATAAAACAAACATTGTTTTGCCCTGTTATCATAAAGTAGAAGCATAACCAAAAATAACGTTGAGCAATTGCAATATTTTATGCCGTGGGGCAGCAATTGAAAAATAAATATTTGGTTTCCTTGTATCAAAGAAAAGAAATTTAAAACTGAAGAAAGTAAATTTAATTTAAACAAAATTAAATCTTAACTAAATTTGGTTCTTCTCTTAGCTCGTCTCTTCTTCTATCTGTTTGAATATTTACAAGAATTATGCATGTTAAAGAAGCTATAATTATATTTTAAATAGATCAGATTGCTACTTAACTTAAAAAATTTAATGTTGGTCCCAACGATTTAACAGTGATTAGTGCCATGAAAATTTCTAGAGATTTAAAAACATTTTTAATGCTGCGGTATAATTTCATTTCGAAAGTCTAATTGATAAATAGGTAAATTGGAATTTATTTTTGGCTTCTTTTTAAACTAATTTTTAATAATTCTGAGGGGCTTTTGATTACGATAAATTTACACGAATTGTATTGGAATTCAAAGTGGTTTTTTTTACCTCCGAACAGAGGGAATTTATATAGGAGTCCAAATCGGAATTTGGAGTTGGGATTTTACCTACGAATCAAGGGAATTTCGACAGAAGTCCGAACGTGCGTTCCACTTACGCAGCGACGGTAGCGTAACGGTGAAAGTAGCGACAGCGATTCTGGCGACGCTTTTAGTATTCGCATTATGCATGCAGCAATGCCGCGCATGTGTGTGTGAGTGTGTGTATGTGTGTGTGTGTGGGGTGAGTAAATGTGTGTGTGAGGTATGTATGTGTGTGTGGGTTGGCTTCAGCAAAAAGTCCAAAGTAGGGCATGGCACTTAATTGAAAAACTTTTATGCGGTCGACAACGCAGCGAGTGAACGAACGAACTGGTGGGTGGGGCAGTTGTAGGGGGAGGAGGAGGTGGAGGAGGAGAATAAGCGGACAGGACGGTCGACTCTCTCTTGGCCAGCACCTTTGCCACGCCCCCAAATTCCCCACATCCCCACAACCCCACATCCTACACACAGCTGCTGTCCCATCTCGGCAGCGGCAATAAAAAATAGTTTATTGTGGCACACAAAAGGCTTTGTCCTTGTCTCATATTCTTCTCGCCTCTGCCAGTCGGGTCGACTATTTTGATTTTTCCCCACATTAAGCCCGGCTCCATCATTTGCAAAAATGCCACTTTATATGCCACATGGCAGAGTGCATGTGTGTGGGAGTAATTTGCATATGCACACAAAGAGATAGATGGGGAAAGGTGGTGGCACACGAAGGACGCAGGACCTAAGACAATATGATTCAAGCGTGTTATCTTTCCTCCCTGCGCAGTCACATTGATTCAGATTAATTCTTCAAAATTTATTCAATAAGCAGTGCTCTTTAAAAATGCAGAATTAATTTAACATATTAATAAAACATTCCTTCGATTTCCATGTTGTGCGCTCAAATGGTTAGCAAGTGGTGCGTATGCTCAATATTGAAAACATGTAGATTGCACATACGCAGCGTTGCAGGGATGTGCATTTCCATTTTTGCAATTTAGAACCCAAAGATACTGTAATTTTTCCTGTCAATTTACAATTTGCATACGACGTCTGGATGAACAGCTGCAAAAGTTTGTTGTGCGGAAAACTATAATTTATTTTTAATTGCAATTAACATGGTTTCTCAGCTTTTATATATGCATCTAAAAAGGAAAAACTTTGAGGGTTTTTTAAGACAACTTTTGAGGCAATTTCAGCTCACAAAATAACAAATAAGAAACTTAAATTTCAGAAGATATTCTATATTTTCTATACATTTATATTTATTAAATAAAACAACAACCTTATGACATTTTTGTAAACAAACTTAAGGAACCCTCCAAGGCTTTTGATATAAATACTTCCAGGAAAATTTCTTCAATATTTGTTTATTAAAAAGTGAACCTTGTTACTGGTTCTTGCATCTGCATCTTTGTGAGCGTTGCAAGTCCATCATCCCATCATCATCTCCTGATTTCTGCTTGCCTCAGGCCTAACATTTTAATTGGATATGCATTACACGACGTAAGCGTCTCGGGGGCATCATCTGAGGATGAGGATGGGGATGAGGATGAAGATGAGGGATGAGTCCTGGTCAGCAGTTGCTCGAGCAGAGTCTGTTTATCAATGGCTTAACCCCCTTGGATCCCTGTTGCCTGTCAGCCGGTTGGTTGTCCAGCGTTTGTGTGCAGCGAACACAATGATGAGACAGCTCCTCGTCCGCATCCGCATCCTTGCTGCTCTTCCCAGAGATTTTCCAGGCTCCACACCAAATGAAAATCCAATGACACACACACACAACTGCAGCGAGTGCAATTTTCTGCCAACTTGGCCGCACATTTGCGGGGAGTCGTGGGAAAAGGAGAAGAACATGGGGAAAAGCGCAAAATCATTACGATTTGAATGCCATAAAATGCGTTTTCTAGTTTTCCAGTTTCCTCGTTTCGAAAAGGGGGTTTTGGTTTGGGTATTGTCTGCTTAACCGCAAAGTGAGCAGGAAAATGTCTTTTTTAGTCGACAGCTAAACACTATTCCGTCTGCCACTCCCACTCGTCGCACTCGTCCCTTCTATTTTGTCGCTCTCCCCTGACATAATAAACTGAACTGAACTGTCGCAGACATGCCACGCCCTCCGCCCTCCGCCCCTTCCGCTTTCCCATTTCCCATTTTCCCTATTTCCCCGCACATGCAATTGGCAGAAAAGGAAACTCAACACACAAAAGGCGTCGCGTGTTCTTGGTTTTTCCCTTCTTTTTTTTCTCCCTTTTTTTTGTTTTTTTTTTGCTGTTTATGGCGGTCAACTGTAAGAAACAAGAGGCGAAGGGATTCAGGGATTCGAGGATTCAGTCCCTGTTAAAATGGCAGCTGCATTCACCACCCTTTAACACCTTGGATTTCGCCTTCGGCTGAAGCAGCTCCCCGAGCAACAGAAACAATCAAATTCAGCTTAACGACAAGCACTTGACTTACATACCCGTGGATCCAGACACTCGGAAAATGAAATCCAAATAGTGAAAGGGACTTGAATCTACGAAATACCCAATACTCACTCACCTGCTACAGAAACTGGCACCAATTAAATCCAACTTTAAATAAAAAACACACTTCTATTAGCTTTTATGTAGAAATGTAAGTAAGATGACCACCATTCAATTGGCTATAAACAATTAAAGACTTATAACAATTTAAACTTGTTTACACCTTGCTTTGCATTTAGTTGCTTTAAAATTTAAGACCTAATTTAAATTTAAATTAATTGTTAGGAATGTACAAATAGAAACTTTGAATAAGGAGGATCAATGCGTTCTTCAAGCTCTTACGCATACTCCACATTTATGTATGTTTTTTATATTATTTTCCATTTATTCTCCAAAGCTGTGCTGGCTGTAACCCACTTTGCAACTTCCTCAAGTACCAGGGGTTCCCCTCGAGTAATCATAAGCTAGCTTCGCCTCAAAGTATGCAATGCACTTTTTGTGATCTTTTGCAAGGGAAAAGGGCGAATTAAATTGCATTTTGTATCGATTTCAATTAGGTTCCGTTCGCTTATCCGGGGGAAAAGTTTGTCTGTGCTTTTCTTTCTCTATTTTACTTTTTCCCCATTTTCCCAGCGACTCGAGTGGCGTGTGGAGTGTGTGTTACGTATACGCCTCGTTGCGCTCCAATTGGTTTTGGGGTCTCCCCTGATTGATTGTCTAATTGTTTCGGTTTCCCCTGGAAAAGTGCATCGATTCCATCTGATTTGTGGCAGAGTTCACCTGCTTTCCAGTCGTAATCTATTAAAAATGTGATTTTAATGTTTTCTTAATACCCCTGCACACACTCACCTCCAGCCACCCACAATTTCCCGGAAGTCATCATATGGGTGTGCCGCTTGCAATCCTTTCGCCTCAAAGAGCTCCCTACTTATGTCACCGAACATTAAAATGTCAAAATATTCTGCCATTTGAATTGTGTTCGCCCTTTATCAGCGCACAGTGGTATTTAGTTAATGGAAAGTCTAATCGTAATGAAAAGTAATGCTGCCACGCAAAATTAAAAGCCAATTAAGCGGTGACGAGTGGGGGGCATTTTCACCATAATTCACAAGGCCACCCCCGTCGGCTGCAGCCGCTCCTGGACTGGGGCCATAAATGCCAATCATTGCAGCAGTCCAGCCGAAGGACTCAGGACTAACACTGCCAATGCTCCTGCTCCTGCTCCGGAAAAAACAGCAAAAAGGCAAGCGCGCAAAAATAACAATTCAGCTTTTAATTTCATTGCTTTGAGCACTCTCTTGGGATTCGCATGATAAATGGCCCCGGCCAAGCCAAGCCCCCTGAAAAAAAAGGAAAAAAGGAGGTGGGTGCCAAGCCAAGTTCATTCACACGACTTGTGCAAATACAAGCGTCGAATATCTGCACTGAAAATAACATTTACAGACCTTTACACTATTACAAAAAATGGAAGAGTGAAATTTAAAATTGTAAAATATTTTCCAAACATTTTCTTAAGAATTTATTTCTTTTTTTATGAATCTTCAGAGAATAAATGAGAATTAAATATTTAAATAACTGATGGTAAATGAAGAATGGGATTTTCGTTAGTAATTTTTCCCTCTGTTACATGAAAACAAAGTACAATTATTTGGTGAGCTCCGGGTAAAGCCTTTGTCCCACGATAATCCCTCAAAATATGTTTCGGCCACTTTCGCGAGTGGCTTACCCTAACCCCTAATCGAACTTTCAACTTCGTGGCTAACTTTTTATACTCAAAATAAAAAAAAAAACCCCTTGATATTGTTGTAATGAAATTCGAATTGACTCCCACACCTCGGAAATGGCAGCCATTTTGTATTTGCCTCAACATTTTAATCTAATTTCAATGTTCTCACCCAAAAACCAAAAAGTGAGGGGGGGCCACGGAGCGTGAATGCTGAAACGCTGAAAAGTTTCACCCCTAAGCGAAGTTCACGGGAAAATTCCGAGAGGGTCGAATCGCGTGAAAAATGTTGTGGTTAGTTGTTGGGATTTCCCATTTCCATTTACCCCTTTTTTTCCACTTTCCACTTTTCCACTTTTCACCTTCTCCCCCTGTCAAAGCGGTAAAGTTAAAGTTAACGCCAATCGGCAAACGCTCTCAATTAGCTTTGATTAAATGGAAGAAGAAATCCTCGAAGGCACTTCAACCTTTCCAGGGGAAAAGGTATTAACATAACTCTGACAAGGGTTTCTCCACACTTCGATCGTCCATAAATAAAGCTTAGTTTTAAGTGTCCGCAGGGTAAAAAAAAGGAACCACAAGGAGTTTCCTGTAGTCAAGTGTCCCGACTATCAGATATCCGCTACTTATTGCTTTGTAAGAAAATATGATGAAAATAACCCAATATAAACTTCCTTTTTCAACAAATAGATACTCATCACAAAAGTTATGGAAGTTCTCCCTTTTCTATGTACATAATATCCTGACACAGAATATATTTAATTTAAAATTATTGATTAAATTCCTAGGTATTCCGTATAAATTTTCGGTACCTGAAGGGTCATGATATTAAGGAATTTAAATGTAACGAGCATTAAACTGGGTCAACAAATCTTCCTACTGCCCCAGAAATAAAAGCGAAAAAGCATCCATCATTAGTAGAAGGAAAATTTCAAAGCGATCACGATACAAAAACTATTCAAATTGTTGTGGGGCCCAATGTGCTTTTCAAATGCATTTCAGATTTGTTGGGCAGAAATCAGAAATCCAGAAATCTGCATGCTGTCAGGGGGTAATTGTCGGGCTGCCGTTCTCCAAAGCATTCCAGCTTGTCGTTTTATTGGGATTTGATTTGACCCAAAATGTTTGCCTTTGACAGCTCTTTTTTGGGTGTGGGTCTGCGTCTGGGCCCTTGACTGCTGTGGGTCTGTGGGTTGTAGGTCCCAGGACCTAGGACCCAGGACCTCTCACCACCTCAACCCTTCCTGGCGGGTCGGGGTCCCTTTTCATTTGCATTTTGCAGCATGCTTTTTTGCGCCTAATTAAGATGACCAACGATGCAGGCAGGACACGGACATGGACACAGCCAGGACCTGCACAGCTCTGCAGCTGCATCCTTTGAGCTGGCTGCACAGTGGCTTCCAACCAGCCAGGCCGGCTTATTATCTCATCTAATTTACGGGCTTCCCCCTCGACCTCCCGGTCTCTCGACCTCTCGTGCTCGCACAACTAAATGAAATCAAGCCGTGTAATGAGCAAAAAACTTTCTAAAATGTGCCAATGCTCCCCGAGCAAGATGGAGTCCATAATTTTCTGTTAACGAAAGCACCGAAATCCCCGGACACCGAAATCCCTTGCCCCTTTTTTACACTCTAATTAAAAAAAGTAACAAAATGGTTTGGTAACTTCAAAAATCACCATAAAATAAGAATAAAAAATAATAAAAAAAATAAAAAATAAGAATAAAAAAAAAAAAATATGAGAATAAAAATTTTAATTGATTTAATTAATTCTAAATTTTATGTATTTCTTAATTTAATACAAACAAAAAAAAGCAAGCAAAGTTAGATTACATGTTAAGATAAAAGGATAAAATGTTAAAATAAAAGTTTAAAGAATACATTAAGTAGATCCTTTTTTCTTCGACTGTATGCAGTACATTTTAATAAAAACAATTTCGCGCAATGCGCTGCTATTTGTGAAGTGGGTAAAAATATTCCGGGAGTTGCGACAGAATGCAAAAATTTTAATTGTTGCCTGCTGACACATCCTTTCCAAGCAGCCTGTAGCCTGCATCCTGCGTCCTGCAGGATATCTGCGCTCCGGTGTGTCCTATTCTGTCCCGTCCTGTTTTGTCCTGGACGATGTTAATGTGTCCATTGTGCTGGTTAACAAAACCAATTTGCCTTAGTGGATTTTTATGTTGCGCTTCGGTTTTGCAGTTTTCCGGGCAACACTTTTGTCTGCGGTTTTCCGGGTTTGTTTGTTTGCTTGTTCGTCCATTTGTCAGTTTGTTTGCCGACTTTCCCCCCTCTCTCCGTTTCCCCATTGTGTTTGTGTTTGTGTTGTGTCGAATGGTTATGAACTTTTGGCTGTTTGTGTAGGTCATGATTTGCTTTTAATTGCACTTCGCTGCGGGCCGAATTAAGGGGTTTTGTTTAAGGCCTAATTTGTGCCTGTGTTTTGCTGCAAGACTGCTCGACGATTATTACCAATGTGTTAACACACGAGAGGGATAGAGAACGAGATTTAAGTTTTACAAAAAACATTAAAAACTGTTAGTTCACGGCTTAGAAAATTAGCATTCACGTAACGCAGCTTTTACAAAATTACCACAGAAAATCTGTGTTTGTACTTGAATGTTTTTTTATTGCAAATAAATTGCTTCGAAGAAAAAACCTTTTTTATTTGAATATCATATTATTAACAAATATTTTTTACAATTAATAGTCGATCTTCAACTGATATAACAACAATTAATATTATATGTGGGATATGTTTTGTTTATTTATATAACTAATCTATTTTCCTTCCTATTACAGCTAACGAACACTAAATCAAGTTCCTGAGAAACAGATTTGGCAGCAGTGCATCCAGATATAGACATATAGATAGAGATACCCCAGATATCCAAGATGTCGACACACGGACTTATCCTCCTGGGCATGTTGTGTCTGCTGGCAGGTGAGTTCAACTATCTCCTCCTACATTCAGGACCCATGGGGGTCAGGGAGGATGCCAAGATGGCATTCTTAGGAAGTGGGGAGTGGCTGTGGAAAGTGGGAGTGGAAAGTGGGAGTGGGAGTGGGAAAGGGGAAACCCAACACGCTCCACTGGGGGATTTGGGATCGCGCCTTTGGAATCTCGTTTGCATGCGCGGCACGTAAAAACAATTTCGATGGCTTGGGCATCCGCGACTGCAGCTTCATCAGCTCAGCTCCAGAATCCCTCCGCATCCCGCATCCCCCCCTGAAATTGTTTTAAATCATCTACTCCGGCGTCTATTTTATAAACTGAAATTTAAAATAACAAGCCGTGAGCGTGCTTTGATTATTGTGGGCGTGGCAGGAGCAGCAGCAGCAGCAGAAGCAGCAATAAAAGGAATATTGGATGCGGAATAGAAATAAAATAGAATAAAAATAAAATAGAATAAAATAAAGGCAACATTTCAGAGCATTGCAAATGGCAAATTGAGCAGAAAAAGCATTCGGTGGGAGACTGCAGGTGTACAGGATGCACTGGGGTATCCACGGGATACAGATACAACACAGTGCTCGTTAAAATATGAGTGCTTCAGTTCGATTGCACTTAAATGTTTATCCCAGTTATCCCTAAATGCGATTTAAATGAGTCCTGTGCAGCAGCTTGCTGAATTTATTTACTTTGTTTTGAAATGCGAGTAAATCTTAATGGATTTTTGCTTTTGGCGGTCACAAATTAATGTTCAAGTCAAGTCAAGTGGCAATCAATAAAAAAATACTCATTGTCGGTCTGATTAAAGCTGGAGTTCGTGCCGTCGTCCCTTCGTGTCGCTTTTTTTGGGCCACCACCAACCCATCCTCCTGGATGTCCTGAATGTGCCTTGGATATTTAAGGAGGAAAGATCAAAGGGCGGAGGACGATTGCGTGGAGGACAAATGCTGGGAGCTTAATGACAAGCGCTAAATGAAAAGCAATCAATAATTTCGTGGTGAAACTTTGGGGCACGTCCTCTGTCACTTCATTCTAGCAGGTTGCATGAGTAGAGTAAATTGAATACCAATTAGGTTTCGGTGAGGTCTCCACGCTAAGCGATTAAATTGGTGACCCCGTTGATAAGCGAGTTATGGGAGTTATGGATTCCTTCTACGGAGTTCACAATTAGTGTTATTAAGTTCAACAGGTTGATTGGGTTGGCCCATTTAATATTAACGAACTGACCCACTTGATGTTGTACTTTAACAACTATTAAAAAATTATTTATATTAATTGCTTGGTGGCCACTAATTTTTACTTATTATTAATTTATTAATTATCCTTTTTGTTATCCACTAAAAATAATACATAAGCATTTAATAAAAGAATTTATTAAGCTATGATGTTTATACTTCATGTTGTTTGTTTAGTTTCAAATTTAAATTACATTTTTGTGGTTTTCATTTAAACTTTAAGAAGACTGTTTCATTTCTGTTATAACAAAATAAGGGAAAAACTTATTAAACATAATAAAAAAGCAAGGAGAAATAATTTAAAACATATTAAAAAAGCAAAAAAAAAATAAATCACCAAATGAGTTCACACTTCAGTCGATTAAATTAAATATCTAAATATATAACACAACTTATTTGTTGTAGAAAAAAAGCTCAAACTGATGTATGTATTTTCCTGTGTTTTTTTACGGTTATTAAATTTATTTGCAAATTAGTTTGTGTAACTAGGCGTGAAAATAAATGTTGCACAATCTTTTTATTAATTGTTCGCTTACCTTTTTCCTATGTACTTTAGAGGTAACATTTTTAATTAGCTATAATTTTCAGAATAATAATTTATAAACGTCAGCTCAACGCAAATTATGTCATTTCCTTTAATATATTTTGTGGTCCTTTCCTTTGACCTTAATACAACCTAAAACTCCAACAAATAGCTTTCAACTGCAATCTTCATAAATTGCATGTAATTTTCAAGCAGAAAGTCCAAGACTTTGGAATCTGGAAGAGACTCGAATGACATAAATCAGAGCATTCGCATTCGCATTCCAACCCAAACCAACCCATTCCATCTCATCTTTCTGTTTGGAGCAGTGGCCAACCACGAGTTAAATAGTTTTCAGAGCGTCCATTATGGGGATATGGGGGCAAATATGAAAAATGCCATCAAAACGCCGCGAAATGAACTCCCTCAGACGGTTGACTCCAACTTGACTGAATGACTGACTGACTGAATGAATGACTCACAAACTGACTGACTGACTGAATGACTTACTGACTCGCTGAATGAGTGACTTAGTTGAACTGAAAGACGCTGTGCCATTTATTACAGAACTGCGAGTTGGGTTAGATGGCTGGTTAGGAGGAGTCCCTCCTCCTCCTCCTCCTCCTCCTCCTCCTCCTCCTCCTCCTCCTCCGCCGTTCCATGGGCCATGATGTTCCCCTGATGCGATAAGAATAATTGGAATGTCAGTTTAGATGCGCGCACGTAAAATGCGAACGCAAAGCGACACATCCACATCCGCGTACACACACACATACACATACACACAACAGCCGCCCCTGCAACGCGGCAGTGGGCGTGGCAAGCTGCACATGTTGCAGGCCCACCAGCTGTCATATACTCGAAAAAAATGTACTCATCTTTAAGAACTCTATTCCCTTTTTTAATTCAATAACTCTAAAGCTTTTTGAAGATTGAATACCATTTAACGATGTCACTTTTTAATCAAATCGATAAAAATGCACAGAAAGAAATAAAAGATTTTTTTTTTAATGGTGACTTAAATGGGAAAATAATGTGTTCTATACCTATAATTTTTTTTTTTTTAGTAGGAACAAAAATCTTTAAGTATAAAGTATATAAAGGCTATTTTTGTGTTTATTCATTTAAAATTCGTTGTGTTGTAAACATTCAACAGTTTTTGGAATAGGACTTAGTGAGTTTTATTTTCAGTATTAAGTTTTCTGAAACAGAAGACATTTTTTAACAATTTACAAATGAATAATTTCCAAGCTTCGGAATAAATGTCTTAAAAAAGAGAAAATATTTTTTTTAAATTCAAATATAATTTTTTGTTGAGTGCAGCTGCAGTAAATATAGCACAATAGTTGCAGCAGCATCGCTGATGTTGCTGCTGCTGCTGTTGCTGTCATCGTCGTCGCCGGCGCACTTGGCTGAACAATGACATAAGTCTAATGACAAGCAGAACGACGATGACGACGATGGCCGAATAGCGAGTAGCAAATAGCGACCGCAAAGCCACCGCCAGGAGCAGGAGCAGTGGAACAGGAGGAGCGGGAGGAGCAGGAGGTCCTGGGTGTCACCAACCAGAGCTTCAGCTGCTGTGATGACACTGACAACAATGACAACGCTGACATGACATCCTGGCCGGGACGGGACGAAACACACAGATGCGGTTGAAGCTAAAAAAAAAAAGGAAAGAATTTCCAAAAGAGCAAAATTCCAAGTTCCAAGCCATAAAGAAGCTGTTATACCCTAAAGTATCTGGAAAGGGGAAGCTTATAGTGCATCGGACATTAAATTTAAAAAAATAAAATACAAAGGAATTGCATTATCTTATGTGAGTTTGGGGAGTGTGGGTTTTCTTGTTTATAACCTAAAAGAGCTGGCAACTCAATTGAGTTTCTGCTTTGTCATAATATTATGATTCAACTGAACTCTCCCATAATATTTCCATTCATGCACTTTTGTGCTTTTATTTAAGCTATATTTCAGGCCATATTTCCGGTAATAGTTGCCTTTTGTTTAAATTTATATTTCTGTTTATTGTTACTTGTGTTTTTATCATACATTTCTTAATACTTTCTTTGTATCTAGATTTATTTGTATATTTCAGACTTTAGTTGCTTTTGTTGTTATCAATGGTTTGAGATAAATTATTGATCATATTTAATAAAAACATTTTCAATAGATGCCTTGTGTATTAAATTTTCCTAAAAAACCATTAAAATAAACTTTTTAAACTATGCTTTTGCTTCTAAGGTTTTTTTACAATTAATTGCTTTTTAAACAAAAAAATATATGTTTTTTTTATAATTTTAGTAATTTTAAATAAATCTTTCCCACATAGTTCATGATCGATGCGAAATATCCATTTCACGGAAGAGTCTCCGCAGAAATCAAATTGTAACACAATGGTGGGGGTGGTGCAAAAGTGGGTGGGTGGATGGGTGGTGCCAGAGTGGGTGGACAGCGGGTGGGCAGTCTAAGCATAAATTTAGCTGCATGCTGCGGTCAGCAATATGCGTCCATGATAAACGAGCTGGGATAGGGATTTTCGTCCTGCCAGAGGGGTGTGAATGTAGGATGCAGGATGCAGTGGGATGCAGTGGGGAACTGGAAACTGGGAGCTACCCAGTCAGCCAGCCGTGCCCATTTATCGTCCAAATTGAAATTGAAATTCAGGCAGGCGCAACGCGCATAGAATGGCCGCAAAGTCCAGAGTTGGGAATCGGGAATCGAGAAGCGTGAATCCTGAATCCTGGAGCTCCTTGTGGAGTCCACTTGTGGGGCTGGAAATTAGCTTGTTGCGCATGCGTTGTGGGCGTGTCCTTGCCCCCAGGATCCTGCTGCTGCTGCTGCTGCTGACATGTCCTCAAGTGGACACTGGGGGAATTGCTCATTTGCCCACAGATGCAGCACACATGCAACACATGTGTTGCAACTGTTTTTGATGTTGCTGGTGTTGCAAGTGTTACTGCTGTTTTTCCCGACTTTCTGCTGATGTTGCTCCTGTTCCCGTTCCCCTTGTTTTTCCGGCTTCCATATATATTTTTGTAGTTTTCCCTTTTGCGGTTTCAACCGATATTGCTGCTGCTGCCGTGGCCATTCATCTTTCTGTTGCTGCTGCTGCTACTGTGACTTTTCAAAAACATTGAAAACAAGTTAAAGAATCGTTTGTTTCTGTCGGCAGAAGTCATGAAAAGTGTGAGTTATGTCGGAAAAAGAAAGAAAAATGAAAGAAAAGCAGAAATTGTTGGGTTGAGTCTCTGTTATTGAAATACCAAACGAAAAGTTTTTTGAAATCCGCCTTTTCCTCATTCAATTTTTAGAGGGGAAAAAACAAGAGACTATTAGTTACTTATTGGCGTGTTAATTTGTTTACACGGTACTCGGGATTTAAAAATATACAAAAACCTTTCCAAGCCTTCAAAAAATGAACTACATGTCAGCATCAAAAGCCATAAAAAGTCTACTAGCCAAATGTTTATTCGATATCCGACGTACCCAAAAAATAAAATCAATTACCAATAATAAATCATTTTAATGTGATGGAAAAAACGAAACTATAATTGCGAAATTTAAAAAGTCAAATGTGGGTAATGCCGTTGATGGCCAATTTCGGCTACAAAAAAATAGCCCGGAAATTATGAAGGGAGCCAATTGAAAATGTAAAATTGCTGAACTTGGCACAAAACTCATTTGACATTCAAATGGCAGTCAGGCGAGAAAAGGAGCATGTGGATGGAATCTTGAGGGGTGGCGTTTCCACTCGATTTTCGCCTCGGAAAAACTGCGACTCGCTTTAGTTTCTTGTTCGGACCACTTTTTCCTTTTTTTTTGATAAATGTCATGGCTTGATGGGCTGCCAGAGCCATTAGGCGACAGCCTCTCAGGAAACCCTCTCAGAATAACCACCCAACACTTGGACTTGGGGGTCAACAATATATTACACGCTTATATGCAAATGAGTTCAATTTCTGACCAACCGAAAAAGCATTATGGACTGGACTCGACTGGGGAAAATTGCCAAGTTAGTGAATTATAAAACGGCTGAGGGCAGCTGCAAAAATTGAAAATCTATGCAAAGGGCACAGCAGGCAAAGGGGGAACAAATTGCTGGCCGGCATTATAATGCGGAGTGTGTGTTCGTGCGGTGTGGGTTTTCGTACCGGAAAGAACCTTGAATTTGCATAAGAAACCCTAAAATGAGCTCCTCACAAGTATGCTAAACTTACCAACTACATTTTACCCAGTATTTTACAAGCTCTGGGGTATCATGTTCTTCTCACTAAACATTTTTGTTGCGAATTTTACAAGACTTCCGAGTGCAAAAATATGGTTTGAGTGTGCATAACTTTCTGGAAAAAAACTTTAAACTTCACCTAGCTTACTTTAAATCGATGAATATATGTATTTATTAACTAATTTATCTGCTACATGTTCAACAAATTGAGCAGATAAAAATATTGCTTTTAGAAAAGTTAAAAAAGTTACAAAGAAAAATTCTAAACAATATCATAATATTATTTTTGTGTAATTGCTTTAAAAAATATTTATTTTTATAATTTACTCTCGTGGAGTCAGCTTCCTGTTCGTTTTTCTCATTATTAAAAAGTGACGGGAAAAACACTTAAAGTCAGGCGATTTTAAGTGCTCATACAAACGTGCTGAAAGTCGTCAAGTTTATGGAGCTTGCATGTTTAAAAGCGGATTTTACATATTGCCCTCGGTTTCTTAAGGCAGTAATATACTAAGCTAGTTAGTTGGTTAATAACAACACTTCGAGAAGTGTGAGGTATTTTTTTGAGCACCTTCAGGCTGATTTTTTTTTGAGAAACTATTTCAATCAAAGACAAACTTTCAATTGGCAAACCAAAGCGGCTGCTTCCTCTTCCATTTGAATGGTAATCTTCAGAGCCACACCCCCCTCCCAAAAAAAAAAAAAAAAATGAAAAAGCTTCAGCTCAGCATTAAAAAGTTTCCGTACAAGTTTTTTGCAGTCACTCTCCACATTTCTCATAGATATATTTCATCTCCTGCCACTTTGGGCGCTCGTTTTTGTGCATTTTATCAGCATATCATGCGATTAACTTTTACATAAATGCCTATCAGCTGCCCCTGCCCCCGTTTCCCCCTCCCCCTCTCCACTTTCATTTCCATTTCCATCTTTAGTGCCGTTTTCCAGACGAGGCACAGTGGGGTATTTTTCAAAAAAGTGGGACTTAATTCACACAGGCTAAATAGACTCTGCCTTATATTTTTCTTGTATTAAGTTTATAAAATTAAACTAAAAAAAGTTATTTTTAGATAAGGCTTAGTGTAATTTTATTAAAAAAAATTGTTTTTCATTAAATTTTTGATGTTGAATTTTCTGACTTTTTGTTATTAAAAATTCATATCTTAAGAACTAATGCAGATATTTTTAAAATTTAAAGCGTTTGTTATAGCTAAAACTAAAGGCTTTCAAATGAGTGCTCAAACGTGGTGCTGCAAACAAAGTGTGATTTTTCATAGATTTTCAAAGTTAAATTTTAAAAACTCAATAATTAAAAATTAATATTTTTTTTCTTGTTTTTTTCAGTAGTTTTATTTTATTTAAGTAAGAATTAATTGACGTTTCATGTTTAACTTAAAAAAAAAAAAAAAAAAAAAAAAAAATTGTCTTAAGCCATTGAAACCGTTGACTCTCACCAAAAAAAGCACGTTTTTCCGTCCAAGTTTACAACTTTGATCTCAAATATCTCGCTTATCGCACAAAATCGCACGATCAAACTTTTTAAACATATTAGTGACACTTTAAAGTATAATTTAAATTAAAAATGATCGCGTGCGGACGCGTGTGAGTCAACTATATGTCCATGCAAAGCAAAAAAATCCATACATATTGTAGACTATTAATATATATTTTTTTTAAATCCTAAAAAATTTTTTTTTTTAAATTTAAAATTACCATAAAATTAAAAAAGTTCAAAGTAACGGAATAAAAAAACACACACACATTCTTTGAAAAATGTTTAAGATATAGCGCCTACAAAATGCACCAAAACGGAAAAATATGTATCTTACGCATTAACTAAAAACTAAATCTGAACTTTGAACGTAGATTGTGAAGCCCAAAAAAATCATAAAATTATAATTTAAACAGGGTTTGATAGAGAATTTTATCTATTTTGAATTGGTATGACTCACTTATTTGAAATCGAAAAAACACTTTTTGAATTAAGTCCCACTTTTTTGAAAAATACCCCACTGTGCGAGGCCTTGACTCATGTGTACTCGAAATACACTCGGGGAAAACAGTATCAAAAATTATAATTTTATAAATCAATATTTTATATTTATTATTTCTTTAAAGTCTGTTGACTACGAAACTAATTTTAAAATGTAGTATCCTTTTTATAATTTTAAGTAGGATTTAAATGGATTTTTTAACTCGATTTAATGAAAACCCTTAAGTTTTGATATTTTTTTATTTATCTTATAAATTTGTATTGTTTATAATTTTAACGATTTTCGATAGATCTTTGTTCTGTGTCACAGGAAAAAGTAAGGAACACACATCGTAGAAATAAAATAGCGGGAAAAGCAGGAAAATCGGGAAAAGTGGGAAAAGCGGCGGCTCAATCTCGATGGGCAGAGACATTCAAGACGGCGCGACGTGAACGTCAAGAGTCTGGTGGCGATAAGGAAGAGACGTCGAAGGAGCACAGGACCCGCGATGGGCATGCGGATGAGTTTTCGAGGACGAGGACGAGAACGAGGATGAGGCAGATGCTTAGCCCCGTTGACAATTTTATTTGCATACTTCTTGGCGCACGGGGCGACGGGACTTATGACGCATGACGGAATCGGAATCAGAATCGCAATGATTGCGCCCGCTTCGAGGACCTCTCCACTCTCCACTCTCCCACTTTTCCACTCTTCCACTTTCCCCAAGCTTTCAGCCTTGTTTGTGTTATTCTTTTCTTTCTTTTGGCTAGCTATCGCTCTCCCGTTTCGCTGCCAACTCAATTAAAGTGTCCCCACGGTCGCAGCTTTTTTGGCAGCCGCCTCACACACATGTTGTGCCACTCAGAGATGCGTTGACTTGGCTCAGCCGATGACTTTTCACGCAGATTCCCAGCCCCGGCGAGAAAGTGAGGAAAATTTCCATTCCCACACGTCCTAGCAGCGCTCCCCGTATGCTAATAAATTATTTTATTTGCTTTAAAAACCATAAAATTGGCATGCCACACGGCGAACAGCCGAACAACAGCACATGACCCCTGACCCCGCCCACTGAAAAGCGCTTAAGTGCACACTTAGCTCGGCCCACACTGCGTATGATAAATGTTAAAAGCAATGGGCAAGCCGGTCTGCTGGTCTGCTGGTCTCTCTCTCTGTGAACTCTGCGTTCACTGGACCACAGAGCCAGCCTTTTTAGGCTCTTTCGCATTTCGGGGGATATTTTTTCATTTTTTTGGGGGATTTTTCGTGCCCCAGATTAACCAGCAAAGGCGTAGCAACAGGTACGGGAATAAAAATGAATGGTGAGGGAGGGGGAAAAGCGCTCAAATTGCGCGGCGGTAACATAAAAATGCCCGTTAAATTGAGCTTCGCTACAAAAAAATGTGGCAGAGGTATATATACACCTTTATATATGCATATGAAATCGGCCTAGAATTGCAAAAGGGCTGAGAGCAGACAATCGATCGAGAGGGCCTACAATGTGTTTGGGCATTAAGGCCATAGTTGATGCTTCAATCGCATATTTTTATGGCCCCGCCAAGCATTCAATAAAAAATTGCACAAATTTATTATACCATTTATAGTACACCTACGTTTTTTATTTTAGCAACATTGCAAGCTCTTTTTCCGAACGGAAAACGCGTATATATCCCACGGGCTTCGCAAATAAAGAAATTACAAATATTAATTTGATATATAAATCTGATATATCTTCTATAAGTAATCGACGAGTTTCGCAGTTTTTCATATGCAGATGGGAAAAAGTTTTTAGGGCCAACTTTTTCACGATTTCTGACGGGAAAATGCTGATCCTTGCCAAAGCAGAGTTTTTGTCTGGGTTTTAATATTGCCATGACATTGCGGATTACGCAAGGTGCCTGTGTTTTTCTCTTAAATCACATTTTAATATTGGTTTTAATTTTAAAATAAATTGTTTAACTTCAGTTCCATTAATAATACGTATAAATTACATTTTATTGTTGAAGAACGTATTTTAAATCTTAAGTAAAAGATAATATAGTAAGTTCTAGTTAGATTTTCATTTGCTGTTGCTTAAAATGTCCTTTTATTAATTCTGTTATGGAAACTATGAATTCATACTTCCACAACAAGATATTAGAAAAATTTATGTGCCTAAGCAACTTGGGTCCTAATCAAGTTGCTCGAATGCTAAGGCAGTTCGAGAGCTGCTCCTTTCCCTCCTGCCAGGACATCCCATCACTTTTGTTATCCTGGCAATTGACAACTTAACGATGCCTTGGGTTCTCCTCGAATGGCATGCTCAAAACATTATCACGCACAGCGGGACAAGTCGTTCGAGTCCTGGATGTCCTGGCTGTCCTGGCTGTCCTGGCTGTGCTGGGTGGATGGGGATGTGTGTAAAAAAATCATAAAAATGCTGAAGACAAAGGACATGTGATTGCTGGGCGTCCCGTCCTTCCGCCTGCCTGAATATGTGTGTTTAATAAAAAAATTATGAACTTCAATTACGCGAGACGCAAGGAGGGAGAAGGACGAAGGACGAAGGAAGTTTAAAACGCAGCAGCGAGTGCATTAAGCGCTGAACAAATAACAGCAGCCAGGATAACAGGGACAGGATAACGGGGCCACGGGTGTAAGTGTTTGTGTTTGCATAACATAATTCTTTCTGGCAAAGTTGTAAACCCAAAACGAGGACGTGTAATGAAGGCAGGGATGCGAGGGATACTACTTCCATTTTTTCAGCTTACTTTTGTGACAAATATTATACCTCGATATGGGTAAAGGTGCACCTTTTCACTACATTACCTATTCAAAATAGAAAGTAAATGAAATATTGTATTTTTTTAAAACATATTCAGTTACTATAAATTTTTGTCTGAATAAAAATATAATAAAATAAATGAAGTTTCGAAAATTCCATCAGTTTAAAATGTTTTTTAAGCGTTTATGATTAAAAACTAGGATTATTGACTTTTAAAATTATTATCATTTTATTGAAATACCTCTTGAAGATGAAAGTAGGTAGAAAATTATTTTAAATATAGATTTTTTAAATCGTGAAAACACACTCAGTAAATACAATTATTTTATAAAAAGTGTTTTAATGATTAATAATAATCGGAGTCCCAAAAACATTAAAATATATAATTTGTTTGTTGATTATTTAAATTATTTTGCTGTAAAAATTGAAAACTTAAGCAATTTAGTTTTAAAATAAGCAAAAGACCGAAATTAAAAGAGGAATTTACGATAAGAAAGATGAAGGACACTTAGAGTTTATATTCGCCAGGTAGGCAAAGTAACATGTAGTGAACAAATTGTGAAATCCTTGCCATCACTGGTGCAAGTGTATCTGTATGAGAGTGAGTGTGAGAGTGAGTGTGAGTGTGAGGAGCAGACGTGCATGTGAATGGTGGCCATAAATCAGCTGACGACAGCCAAGGGCAGCCAGGATCGTGAGGATGAGGAGGAGGAGGAGTGGGTGGTGTGTGTCACCCTAGAGGACTGATGGTTTGGCTTTAATTGGCTTGCAGCCACCAAAGGCCTTGGGCACACCACCACCCACATCCTCTTGCTCATCAGCATAATCGTCGGTGTAATCGTTGCAAAGCAAAAGCAAAAGCGCTTTCGTACCTGTAAATTCTCCCCACACAAAAATAGAAAAGTGCCACCGGCTCAGAGATCATGGAAGCCAAAAATGGCACTTAACACTTAGCAAATGTCGCCGCCATTTTGTGCGGCCATTTTGGTCCGCTTCGTTTCGCTGGCTTCCGTTTCCGTTCCGTTTCGTTTCGTTTCGTTTTGTTTCCCCCGTTTCATCTTCATCTGTGTTTTGTGTTAGGCTTTTGCTATCACTCTTCAGGTGCTATCAATTAAAATGATTTATTTAAATCAAAAACAAAAAATATGTGTTTTTTGTTTAAAATATATACGAATGTGCCTGAACCTTAAATATTTAACCTGGATTTTAATATTTTTATAGGAAATCGTATATTTTAATGCAATTTATTTATTTTATAAAGATAATTTGGGTTAATTTTGATTAAAACTAAATTTTTAATCTTTACTCTTAGTACGAATACTTCCAATGAAAAGTTGTCAATTTGTAACCATGTCATACAACCAAAAAAATTAATTTTCAATAAGCTTATCAGACTTTGTTATGTTTTATTTATCTTTAATCTTTTTTTTAAATTAATTCTAAGAAGAGGTATTTTTTGTAATAAAAAATATGATGAAATGGCATACAAAATATATTTTTGAGAATTTTGTACACTGGAATACAGTATTATAAGGGAATTTCTCGCAGTGCACTCACATGGGCTGACTTTTCGTTTATTTTCGTGATTTGTGCATGTATGGGATGTTGGAAAAGGACTCCCGACTCCACGGACTAATCTGCTGACAGCCAGGGCACAGTCATGTCTGCTGCAAGTTGCAGGTGGCACGTTGCAGGTGGCTGGTTGCTGATTTCGGATGGTTATTTGCTCTTGTTTCAGTTTTCAGTTTCCAGTTCCCAGTTCCCGTAAAGAAGGGAAGGCAGCTCTGGGGGCCAAACAGAAACTTATCTGGCCAGCGGCACTCGGGCCTCAATTTGCTGCATTGGGGCAGTTATCGGAGAGACACCAGTGGTATATATATACAATATGTATAACATATATAGCCATTATCGCCGAAGGTTCGAGGCAAAGAGTACAGCATGTTACGTAAACTGCTTACAGAACAACAAACAAGCTGCTGGGCATATAATATGGGCGTTTATCATTTAATTAATTGCCTTTCGGAGCCATTTTCATTAAGTAATTTTCGCCTTTCGCTGTTGTTTGCTCTGCCTCTTTTTCTCTTTCTCTTTCTCTCCTCTTTTTTTTCATTTTTCCCTTTATTTGTTGCACTTCCCTTCGAGCCTTTGGCGGTGCAGGGAAAATCGGTGGGAAAATTCTGGGGAGCCAGAGCAACAGCTGTGTACTCACCAGCTTGTATATGTGTTTATTGAAGCTGCACAGAGAACAAAGATTTACCGAAACTGTTAATTAAATTCATAAATATTTTACTCTCTTTTGTAAAAATACGTAAACCCTTTTCTGTGAGAAACTTTTACTTTATTTCATATTGTTTTCCAAAAACCATAATTGCTATAAAATTAACTATGCTGAATTCTGTTAATTTATGTGTAGAAAATTATTATAAAAAAATATGCTTTTATTTCTTTTTAGCCAACAACTTTTATAAGAAAAAATATGGTTATCTTTGAATTTATAATTACTTTTATAAACCGATCATTTAGATCTTTACTATTATTGAATAGGTCTTTAAAAAATGTTCATTAAAATATTTGCAAGTGTAATAGCCAAAATTAAATTTAGTTTTAATAAAAAACTGGATTTTTTTTCTATGTATACACAAAGGCACATATAAACATCCACTTTTGCTTGTATAAATACATATACATATACAGATGTATATATGTATTTGTGAGGGTCCTGGCGAGTCTGCTTATGTGTGTGTGTTTGGTTGAGTGAGTGTGTGTGTAGAGGGAGCCGGCTTTCGATCGGCTCCAAATTGCCACTCGTTGTAAAGTGGCAATTAACGCCACATGACGCTGTCAACAAATGGCCCTGGCTAGGCATTACACACCCAAACATATACACACCCACACCCACACCCCAACACACACACACACACACTAACACACACACCGATATGTGGGGCACTTACAACACTTGTTAAGTGCATTTTTCAATGCCCCCCATGGGTGTTTTGGAATACAGAGAACAGAGAGCTCAAAGGGTTTGGCCGAAGGCGGAGGGGGGCTCTCGATTGTACTAATTTTTAAATTATTACTTGAGACTAGACAGCAACACGAATGCACTGCCAGGAGAACTGGCTGGGGTCAAATAAAATCCGATAACAAAGCCATTTTCATCCCACCCATCAACCCATTTTACGACGAGCCAACCCACCTGTCATTTTGAGTCACATGAAGGCTGGGATTTGGGATATGGTATTTGGGATATGGGAAAGTGGGCGCGTCTCTGCGTTACTTTCGACATAAGCCTGTCATGGCTGTCACGTTACCTACTATCAGGTCGTTATTGTTGTTATTTTTATTGTCCTCTCCGAAACAATAGCTGGTTGTTAATTATAGAGCAGTCAGTCGATAAATTAGAAAAAAGATCAGTGCAAAAGTTCAATACAATACAAGGTAAGAAGCTTATATTCTGACCTGTAAGCTGGCTTTTTGAAGATTTTTATTAATTAAAGTAGAACATTCAACACCTTTGAGGTAAAGTGTAACATATGGAAGGGATTTTTAGTGTTCATTTAATATTGGGTTATTCAGATTTAAATACAAACTATATAAGGATTATTTTTCGTACTTCTGAAGTCTTAAAATATGTTGTTTCTCATATTGTTGCAGGCAGTACGGACTGCGCCTCGAAGCGCTTCTTCACGGACTTCCTGCAGGACCTGCCGACGCCAGGAACCGGAGGTCCCACCTTCGACACGACCATTGGCACCAACATCACAGGACTCGTGGGCAAGACGGTGAAGCTGACCTGCCGCGTCAAGAATTTGGGCAATCGCACGGTGAGTACGACGCACCGAAAGTGGAAGTGGTAGCTCTGCATAATAATTTTAAAGTACTTGACCAAAATGGAGGGGAGTGGGGTGAGTGGGGAGTAGGGACTGGGGATAAAAAAGTAAAAGTTTCCCAGCAGCAGCAGCAGCAGCAAACTTGTCAAAAGGCGTTACGCTTGACAGGGCGGCGAGTGCTGTTGCTGCTGTTGCAGTAGTGGCAGCTGCAAGCTGCAGCCTCCCACGCCCCTTTTTCTCTTCTTTTTTTTTTTGCTGACGGCAGCTGTCGCCTGTCGTTTTTGGTTTGGATTTTAGCCAGCCCCCGGGGGAAAGTCCCCTTGATCCCCCGCTGCTCCTAAGTGAAAAGTTGTAAGCCCTCCGCCCGCTTTTCATTATGAAAATGCAGCTGCGAAATGCGAAATGCAGTAGCAGTTGCAGCAGTCGCTGTTGGCCGCTGTTGCTGTTGCAGCTGTTAAACAATTAGCAAATTAAACTTTCAACTTTCAACTCTGGCAGCCGGCGAGCGAGCGAAATCAGAAAACAATGCGAAAACAAAGCCGGGGCGAATGTTTCTGTTCTGTTCGTTTAGTTCTGTTTCAGTTGAGTTCGGTTCAACGCTGCGTATGAGTGACGTCTCCACCTACCCGCTACCACCTACCAGCTACCACCTACTACCTACCACCGCCTTTTAGCAAGTTTCCTCTCGAGTGTCGCGCGGCCATAAAACTTTCGAAAATTTTTACGCTTTGCTGGCTTATTAGGTGAGTGGGTGAGTGCATCTACACAGCACAGCGAGTCCTGCAAGCCAAGCCCTCCTCAAAAAAGCCCAAAGTTTTCGCCGCTCGCTCGCTTCCCGTTTTAATTTCAGTTTGACAAAGTGAATGAATGACTTGAAGCTCGAGTTCTGTGTGGGGATTAATGGCAGGGGACTTGGGGGTGGGGTCTGGGGTCCAGGCTCTGAGTGGAAGTTATGAACGCGTCCAGCTAATTACGAGTCTCACGCAAACAAGCGGCAATTAAGTACAGTGCCGTCTCGGTATCAATTATTCCACAGTTGTTGTTTACTTCTGGACTGTTGGCCAACAAAACTATCGGATTACACCGGTGAGACTTTTCGGAGGTCCTGCGAAAATTACTGTCCAGTCATTTTAGATATTTCATCCCGTTGTGGCTTCACGCTGGCCGAGAAACTTTTCAACTTTTCCGGTATTGTTTTCACTCAAAAAACCCACTGAAAGGCTTGAGGTAGAATTGCGAATTATTTTATTTAATTTGCTGAATTTGTTAAGCATTTTGTACGTGGTTTTTGTTGAGGAATTTTAAATTCTTTTATTGCAAAATGCATAAATAAAGCTTGATATTAAATTTATTTTGGGGAGAAAGTCCTATTGTAAAATAAAGTTATGTATAATTCACTTTATTAAAAACGTACCCATTTCTACCCTAATAAATTATGTTTTCTGACAACAGAAATACCGATTACTCCTGCATTAGTTCCAATTAATTTTCACATTACTTGGCTTTATTTACTCCTACAAGTAGTTGCTGCCACCTGACTGGCAGAAACCGAGATTTCAGTGGAGACTTAGTGCGCTCTGTTCCCAAATATTCATTTATATAAACACATAAACTCGAAATTCCCAACGTGATGTATGCATTTGTGCGATGGTCCGTTTTCGATGTAGTGAGTGCGAAGTGCGTTGGTCATCGAAGCTGATGAGCTGGCTAAATACTGTGTAATTAATCACAGGGCGAGCAGCTTGCCATTTATTACCCGCTCCCATTCCATGGAACATTATATCAGTTCATTTCCCCCAGTCGCCTAATTACTCACAAGATGTTGGTTCATGAATTATATCGGGTTCACTTTGCGATTTTCAGGGGGTTTGCAGCTTGCAGCTTGCACATGTCGCTTAACAGCTACAATTTTCCATGCGATTTAACAATTTGCAAGCATCTTTTTATGCAAAAACCAAAAACGGCGCCATTAAGTATGTATTAAGTAGAACAACTTCCGATTCAGGTTCAGTAATAAGTGTTAAGTATCACTGCAGAATAATTGATTTAACTACTTTTAAATTTACTAATATAAAATTGACAGATTTTTAAAAACATATTGAATTTATAAAATAAATGAAAAGCTATATTTTGCAAATCAAGAAAAAAAAAAAGTTGAAAAAGTCCGAATTTATGTTAAAAATATAGAGAATATAGGTATATAGAGAGATATAGGTATATTAATAAATTAATAAAAAGTAATTTTAAAGTACACTTAAAAAGCCTTAATAAATAATATAGTAAATCATTGCTAGTAAAACAGTTATAAAACCAGAAGCTATCGACTCGATGTAAGTAGCATATAACCCCAACTTTCACCCCTTCCTCTGGGATAACCAGACCAATTTCCACAAGATTCCGAGTGCGAAATGTCAGGGCAATCAAGCCACATTAAAATTTCCCTTTGCAATTCATTAGCAATCGCGATTTGACGGAAGTGGCGGAGTGTTTATTAACAAAGCCTCCGCTTAACTTTGGGTGGGTGCTTTTAGAGAGTGGGTGTGGGTGTGGGTGGTGGCTCAACTGGGTGGTGGTTCATGTCATTTGCGGTCTTCGAGGGGCGACAACCGCAAGTCAAGGCTCCTCCGGCACCACAGAATGCCAATGGAAAATGGAAAACGGGGAAGAGCTGAAAACTGAACTGAATGGGTGCTCCGAATTCTCATTGCATGTAGTTCATTAGTGTGTAATTGTGTGAGTGTGGTAGTGTGTGTGTGTGTGTGTGTGTGTGGCGGGGGTGGAGGGGGTGGAGGGGAGGGAATGCGCATCGATTTGCATCAATTGAATTGTCAATGCCCTGAGCAATGACCGCAGCCACAGAAGGAACAACGACAACGACAACGACAACGACATCTCGTGGCCATCCATGATGACTGAAAACTAAGGACTGAGGAGCAAACGTACAGTGGCCAAAAACCACAAGTGCTCCACACCATTCCGAAAATATTGATTTTGTCCTCCCACCTGGTTTTTCAAGTGTCATTCGACAAAGACAATTTGTGTGCAACACTTAAAGTTTATGTTTAATTAATTTGGAAAAGCACTTGTCATAAATATGGAAATGAACTGGTGAAAATATTCATTGTCCAATTACTAGGTTAATGGTTTTTAAATATTTTCTTGTGACTGATATTTAATTATTATTTATATTAAAATCTAAGTAAGAAATGCTAACAGTTAGCAGTTTTTATCTCAGGTAAATTTTATAATTGCTGACTAATTTTAAAGCTCCAAATTTATTATCACAGTTGTAAAAAATCTCAAAGAAATTTATAGGTCTATTAGGAAAATTCAGGTGCATCTTCTCACATAAAACTTGGTTATTTTATTCAGAAAACAGAGAACATATGTATCTCCTGATCCCTTTTGGTAAAATAAATATTATTTAATTAAACTTTTGTTAAATATCTAAAAACCATAAGGTTTTGTTATACACTTACCCTCGGTGAATTTGATGAAAGCGACTTACCTAAAAATACCCACTGTCCAAGGGGTCAAGGGGCGAATATGGACCACGGACTGACCCCCCTGGACAGCTGGGCAGCTGAACTGCAATTGAAATTGTTGCGGTTGATTTTACAAGTAAATTGTCACTGCCAGTTGTAACCGAAACGGAACCCCTCTGAACCTCGGAGCCTCTGGACCCCGTGAACCCAGTCAGTCGAGCCTTCTGCCCCGCAGCAATTGAAAATGCAATTTAGCGTGTGAGGTTTCGCTGCGCCTTCTCCTCCTCCTCCTCGTCCTCGTCCTTTTCCGATCCGTTCCGTTTCCGCTGTTCCGTTCCAGAGGACCCTCCTTTTTGTCCTTTTTTCTCCCGTATCCAATCTTCGGCCCTTTGTTTTGCCACCAGTGGCCACCAGTGGAAACCCAGCCACCCACCAGGTGAGAGCCACTGCGATTTCGATGCGTTTTCATTTCGATTTCATTTTGTGACCTGAAAAAAAACGAATCACGGGGAAAAATTAAATTTTTACTTTGTATATGTGTGACTTAATATGTGCGACTTAAAACAAATTGTTTTCATTTTATTCCAAAGCATGTCTGCTTAATTGTTTGAAAATTATATTTGTTTTTTTTTACTGTCTAAGCATACTTTCTGAAAAGTATTTAAGCAATCGGGGGTGCCACAGAAACCGTTCCGCCCAAAGAGGGCTGGAATTTACATAGAGAAGGGGTTGGACATTCGGTTGGAATTTGGGCGGAACGGTTTCTGTGGCACCCCCGTATATGTTTCTTTTGACTATTATTTAAAATATGTTTCCTGTTTTTATAAATTTAAAATAGCCACAAAAATTTGTTTTGATACTTATGAACCATATATGTTGTTTTAAGTATTTTTTTCTGTGCCGTTGAAAAACTTTTCCCCTTTTTTTGCACTATTTTGTTCGCTTTTGCGAAAGTCAAAGCCTTTCTCCACGCACAGAAATAAATTTTAAAATTGTGTTTTTACTTTTTACTCTTCCTTTGGCCCTGAGTGGGTGTACGAGTGTATGAGGGTGTGTGTGTCGGCTTTGACTGTCTGTCTGTTTGTTTGTTTGTTTGTTTAATGGCAAAAGAAGGGGTCGCGGGATGCAGGATGGCATCTCACAGAGGAACTTTCGCCAAAAAGTTAAAGACTGTCAACCCCCGAAAAATCTGTCTGCTCTTTTGCATTTTATGCAAAAAGTGAATTCGTAGTGCACTCATTAAATTAGTTGTAATGCTCAGAGACTCAGGCGAAAAGTCGCAAAAGAGCAGAGACTTCGTATAAAAATATCACTTTTTCCGAAGTACTTGGGCGAAAAACCCCACGATTGCCACGCCCCTGCAATCAGGAGTCAAAATAAATATGGCCTAAAAAATAAGCGTGTGTTGTCATCGCTTTCCAGGGGGCGGATGTGGGCGTGGCACCCTGCTGGCTTGGCCTAAAAGCAAATCAATCAAAGAAATGTTTAATATTTTTCGCTATGCGCTTCACGGGACATGCGAACGAAAGCGAAACTGAAAACTGAAAGTCAAAAAGCTGAGCATTTCGGCGACTGACTGCCATGGCAGCCGGAAAAACTGGGAGGAAAAGCGGAAAAACGCAGGCATCAGGCAACAACAACAATTGTCTGCCCTTTTGTGTCAGCTGTCAATTTTCCAGCAGCAGCAGCAGCATCAGCGATGACTTAGCTGGCATTGGCGACGCACGGGAAAATGTTCGGAAAATGCGGGCGGCTTTTTTTGTGGAGAGTACAAAAGAAAAACCAGCTAATGATCTGAAGTGTGCTTACCCTATCCCATCGTGAATTCCTGAGCCTCCAGTCTGCGTTTCACACTTGAAGAAAAGTTGTTTGATATTCGTCAGGGTTGTCTCAATTAGCTGGGATTTTACATAATCTCTGTAGCTTCCATTTTTTTATTTGATTAGTAAGTTTTTATCATTATTCTATTTATATTTAATCACTTAGTTTAATAAAATGAATAGTTTAAAAAACTAAAAAAAACGCTTTATAGTTAATCCAACCAAAAAGTAAAAAAATAATGTTTAAAATGTTTAACGATAAAGTTGATAGATTCCCTGTCGGAACAACGGGCCGGCAAAGTTGATGGTGTTTAAAGCGTTGGGATGCAATAAATATGCGTGCTGGAATATAATTCGCACTATATTTAATACAACTCCCACCATATAGATACACTAAATTTACATGCAGGATTATAATTTGTACTATATCAATGCACTAAATCTGAATTTTAGAGTACACGTAGCAAGAAATTATCTTCATTTGGCATCCCAACGCTTTAAACACCATCAACTTTGCCGGCCCGTTGTTCCGACAGGGAATCTATCAACTTTATCGTTAAACATTTTAAACATTATTTTTTTACTTTTTGGTTGGATTAACTATAAAGCGTTTTTTTTAGTTTTTTAAACTATTCATTTTATTTTAATTTTTTTTTGTTATTTATTATGTATTACCTTTATAATGCACAAAAGTATTAACGAGAGTAATTAACGGTTCTTTTAAAACAAAATAAAAAAAATACAATTTGTTCTTTTTCTAAATCTTTAAAGTTTAGTTATATTTCAAATAGTTTATTTTAAAAATGTGGTGTCGTGTTTTCAATAGCGGACATTGCTGGAACTACACACGTTGCTGTCGCCATCTATCTTTGGCTGCGAAAGCTTTCAAGAGCTTAGTGTTGTTACGCAGCCAGATAGCCAGCCACAAGTTAAACTAATATAAAGCGTTTAAACAAATACAATTTGTTCTTTTTCTAAATTTTAAACTTTAGTTATATTTAAAATAGCTTATTTTAAAAATGTGGTGTCGTGTTATCAATAGCGGACATTGCTGAAACTACACACGTTGCTGTCGCCATCTATCTTTGGCTGCGAAAGCTTTCAAGAGCTTAGTGGAGTTACGCAGCCAGATAGCCAGATAGCCAGCCAGCCAGCCACAAGTGAAACTTATATAAAGCGTTTAAAAATAATAAACGAATACCAAATTAGAAATGTTGTATGTCCGACTTTAAAATCTTTGGTTTAAAACACATCTTTCTAAAATCAATAAAAATGTTTTTAAAAAACCTCTACGTAACTGATTAACGATCATAGTCACCATAAAACTGGAGTAAGCTAATAAAAGTGACTTATTTAACTAAACAAAATGTAGCCCAAATGAATGTTATAAAGGTCTAATAATAAATCCTCAAATCGGCAGCTCAATTCCCCATTTTATTGATGTATTTTCCCGGTGTGTAATATCAGCAAATAATAAACATAATAACACAAAGCAAATTGTGCTGAATGTGGCAATTAAAGGGGGCTGCGTGTGTGTTAGGGTTGCCAGGTGACAGACAGGTGTATGCAGGTCGGTGGTGGCAACCCTACCCTCAAGCACTCAAACACTCGTTTATCTTTGTCAATGTTTTTTGATATACGTGCCTCAAAAAAAACCCATCACCCCGCTAATGTGCCAGGTCAAAGGTTGAGCAAAAGGCATTTAAATACGATTTTGCTTAAACAAAAAAAAAACGAAAGTAAAATAAGCGAAATTGCGTTACGTGCTCCGATCCAAGGGGTGGATTATTATTATTATTATTATTTCATCTTTCTGCTGCTGTTTTTGTTGCTGTTGCTGTTGCCCAGGCAATTTCATTCAATTTCGCTTACGAATTTTCGACGCCTCCGGCAATTGAAGCCGGAAAGCAAAAGGCAGCGAGAAAGGGGGAAGGGTCGAAGGTCGAAGAAGGATAACAAGCACCTGCCTTAAGGACAGCCACCCACTCACCCACCATTTAGCTCGTTAGGATCGGACACTTGCGGTTTATGAAGAGCCGCTGACGCATCCTGGAACGTGTCCTGCGAGTGTCATTAGCGAGACAAGAGAAATCCAAAATCCAAATCAAACACTTCTGGTTAACCATAAATTTAACACGCACACGGCCCCCGCACATTGATGGCCATCTTATGCTAATTCGCGTGAAATTTTCATATTTATAACTCTTCGTTGGCCTTTTATGGGCTTGGGCTCTGCGGCGGCAGCAAAGACAATTTGTATGACCGATGGGGCGTATGAGTAATATTTTGCGTGTCTGCATGAAAAATTCATGCGACTTGCAATCGCTCAGCAGCACAGCCACCATCTCCATCTCCAGCTCCGTTTCTTTGGAGCAGCGGTGGAAAAACGTTTTTGCAACAGAATGATAAATTATTCAAAATGCAAAACGTTGCGTATGAGTGATTTAAAGCAAATACAAATACTATATATATTCAGGCAGCCCCATCCCCTCAAATATATCAGAAAATGCGTAGCCATATGGTAAATGGTGTATGTATGAGCTATCTGGTGGCCCAGGTACACAAGTGCCACGCCCCCTCCGCATCAATACGCCCCTTTGAGGGCTATTTCGATTCTGCCTGGCATCTCTTTGCATATTTATTGGCTTTCAACACACCAATACCAGTACCTCCTCAGTCTTGCTTACTTTTTATTAGCATACTTGGCTCCGAATCAAAATTGCCCCGGCAGGCGAGGGGATGGGGGAAAGGGGGAAAAACTGAACTGGACCAACTGGAGGGTCAACCAGCAGGGAAAGTGCCCTATATCTATATACATATATATCTATGGATAAACATTCTCCATATATGCTCTGTGCAAATAGATAATAATGGACTCAAATAATGTGTGTGCGACCCCGTTTCATTCACATCGAGTTTAGGTTGTATTTTTATTTGATTTTTAAAGTAAATGAAATCGAATGAATCTATTCCATTTCCACCACATTTTGCAGTTATTTTTAGTTATTATTATATTTTTACCATCACTATGCTCTAAAAATAAAGCATCAAAAACTGTTTAAGCTTTACTTGTTTTTTTATGTTGGAACGACCACAATCTGTGGCTGAAAATGGTCCAAATAACATTGTTGTTTTGTACAAAAAATTCCAGATTTTTATTTAAAAAATTTAAGAAAAACATTTCTCGTTTTTTAAGATCATTCATTTTTTAACAATGAATTTCACTTTTCTCCAATTACCATTTTTTGGTTTTACTTATATTAAAGAACAAACAAAAAAATAAATATATTAAGGGTAACGATGGATAATTTTAATAAAAAATGCGATTTGTTAGAATGTCTTATCTGAAATTGACAAACATGTTTGTTAAATTCTCTAATAAAATAGCAGATGTTAACTATTTCCTCACAGATGTCAGTTTAAAATCGTCCAACGAATTGCTTGAATATTAACATGTAGTTCTGATAGATCAACAGGCATGTAAATGTAATCACCTCTAAGTTGCCAATTTCCCTTCCCTCGCATATCGCATGGGGAAACTGCAGTGTTGTTGGGCATTCATCGATGTCAAGCCGCCCATTGAGTTAAGGCCCGCAATCAATCATCCTTAAACACATCGCCCAGCACATCTCCTCCTTGGGGCCAATCGACTGCCAGCCATCTTGCCAATCAGGCTCAGGCTCGGGCTCAGGCTTTCCTTTACTTTTCCTCCTCGACAGCAGTCGTGCATCTTATTTATTGCTTTATTAAACAGCAACGGCCAGAAAAACATACAACAACAGAAAACAGAACAAAAACAGAAACAAACTGTGTGTAAGGGTAAACGGGGCCAACAATGGCAGCCGGAAACGGAAACCAAAGCATAAGCCCCCCAAATACAAAAACAAACAATGGAAAACTCCCTTTTCCAGCTGCGAGTATTTTAACGCCTTCAATCAAAATAAACCCCTGCATGTGACTAGTTTCTGGGGTGGCAAACCCTTTTCTAATTTACTTACACTTGAGGAGTTCCCTCGGACGTGGAACTTCTGCTTCATTTGTGACTCTCGAGGAGAGATGACAGAGATATGAAAAAATAAGGGACAGGGATTTGGAAAAACACAACTAAGCAAAACAAATTGTTAAGTTTTAGGATATATTTTAAAGTATATAAAAAAAATATTTAATTTTCATGTATTGAATGCTCTACAATTTTTGGTGATAAAAAACAAAGGACTTAAAGGTTAAGTGTAACCACCAACATTTAACTATATGTATGAACTTTAAGATAAATATAAATAATTAATAAATAAATACAAAATATAAGGAAATTTATTTCAGAAAGTCATTTTATTCATTGTGAGAAAAATGAAAATATAACAAAATAAGACTTGAGTTAATAAATTAAAACCCTTTATCAGTATTCTGTTAAAATCATCAATGTTCAATAATTTTAATTGATATTCAATTGATTTTCTGATATTTAGGAAAACAAATAATATTACAAATGATCTAAAATTAATTTTTAAAATATAGACACACTAAGATTTGATGACTTTTCACCATTTGGTTTTTAAATTGCCCAGTAATCCAGTAATGTGACATCAAATCAAGCCCCAAACTGACCTCAAACATCCAACTGACATTTAACCGAATTGTACTATATAATTCCAATTCAAAAGGCGAAAGTCAAACGAAACGAAGTGGAATTTCAACGGCAACTGCACACGACAACCGAGTTGAGTCGGTGCAAAAGGGGGAAGAGGGTCGCAATTATAATGCCGAGTCAGTCCGAATGGCATAAATCATAAATTACACGACGAGCTTGTCAGCGACACGCGCTCTCATTCTCATTCGTCCCTCTCTTAACTTGGCCAAGTCAAAGGCAGTGTTGTCGTAGGGAAACACATTTACACTGCGAAAAAATAAAAAATGTTTAAGCACAAAACTGCGGCCGCAGTGCGCTGAAAACTAAAAACCGAAACAACCGCAACAAGCCGACAAAAAATAGGATAAAAAAATGGGAAAAATCAGGAATGGAAAAAAGAGGAAAGCCCGAAAGAAAAGCAGCAAATGAAAACTGTCATAAAAGTTGAGCACAGCGTTGGGGGTATTTGTTGCATTTGGAGGTGAGGTGAGGTGACTTCAGGAGGGGCGAAAAGGACGAGGAAGACGAGTCCTTGCAGGTGATTTCCGTTTGTCGCCAGCGGCAACTTAGCTGTCAGTTCAGACATCGTTTTTGTGCAAACTTTGTCAATGTCGCTCCGCAGTGCGCTTAGCATTGGGTTCCTTGGGTCTTCGTCTTGAGTTTCCACCCCGAATACGGGGGCTAATCTTAGCCAGGATCCTTGGACCTGGGGATCCAGTGAGTCAGTACCTGGGCCCAGGACTTTGGACTTTGGAATTTGGAATTTGGACGAGGGCTAAGCGAGACACGTACAAGGTCGCACAGCCGTGGTCCCGCCCCACTCGTTGTCATTCCAAAGGAGTTCCATTCCCCTCACCCACTTACTCATACACTCAGAGAAAAATCAGTCACACATTTGTAGTCCTTCAAACTAAGTTTCCTTGGAAAATAAAAGTTCAATCGCTTTTTTTGTACTTCACTAAAATGTACCTTATGATAAGCGAGAAGAAGATGTTAAAATATAAAAAACATAAATATATTCCAAGACCTTTTGCAGATAAAACATATTAAGAAAAATTCATGGATATAATAATATATTTTTGTAATTTGGTTTGCTTTAATAAAAACAGTATCTTAATGAAATGTATAGCCACCATAAAAGTATGAAATGGACATATTGAATCATTTATATTAATAATCATTTGTTTCTTATTTTTTTAATGTTAATTTCAACAAAACTTGGACAGATATTTCCATAAAGTATATATTTTAACAATCTTCAAGTTCTAATGTCACTCTGATTTTAAGCGACTTACTCAGTCTAAAAGTTATTGATGTGAAACTTTAACAATTATTATTATAAATGTACGCAGACTGTAAGAACTCAAAGTTCGTAGTTTTTCTAGTTTTTAAGTAATATATTAAAATTTCAATTTGTATTAAAACTACACGGAAACCCCCTTTGCCAAGCCCAATTTCGGAGCTATGCCCCCGAAGTGCTTAAGCTTTCATATTCGGCACTCTTCCCAATCTCGATTTCCCTTCCGCAAGATTAATTTAGGATTAGATAAGTTTTTCCCCTCGTGTACTCGGAACCCCCTGCGTTGACTGGCTGTGCTTACACTTGATAGGCTTCACGTGGAACGTGTCCGTGTCCATGTCCGCATCCTCGTCCTCGTCCTCGTCCTCGTCCTTGTGCCGCTCCATGTCCTTGTATCCTGGCATTCTGGTGTCCTGCTGTCCTGACAATTGCCGCGGAGAAGTTTCGACGCAGCGGCAGCAGCAACAAAAGAAAAGCGCTGAAAAACATTAGAGCGAAAGTTTGCTCTTAACGAAGCGTTCAAGTGGAATAAGTGGAACAAATGCGAACTTGAGCCCACTGTGGGCCAAAGGGGGCGTAAAGGGCGTGGCGTGGGCCGGGTGGAGGAGGCAGCGACTCGATATAATCAGCATCCTTGTCAGTGAGGCCGAACAAAAGGTGCGCCCCGAGACAGGGACTGAGCCCCCCACAGCAAGATACCGAGGACATGACAGCGTTCACTGGGAAAAAACAGAGTACTGTCAGCTCATTACAGGGTCCTTAAATGAATAACAAGTCTTCGGACATTATATATATTTACTTTAACAAATTCCCTTGAATTAAAAGGGATTAAAGTGGTTACAAAAAAACTTTTAACTCATTTTATGGCTCATTACGAACGTTGGTGGGTTAGAAAAAATTTTTAATAATTTTTTGTTGTGTCAAGAATGACTTATATAATGTCTAAAATATTCCCAATTGATAGTACATTTAATTAAGAAAAACTATAAGAGATTCAGCCTCAAATTCTATTGTTGAAGTGTATATACCTACTCACAATTTACACTTCGCTAAAATAACAATAAATATTAAAAAACCAAAACTAATAATTTTTTCATGAAATCCCTTTGGTTCACCCAAAGATTTTAATGGAAATGTTTCGCTCAGTGCATTAGTGCAGCAACAGTGAGATTGTCAACCGAAAGGGGGAGAAAACTAAGGACGAAGACGTTCATGCTGAGTTGATCCCCCCTGGGCGATACCTATTGATGTTTTCAGGAAAGTTGATTGTAAAATAATTGAACAGCAGGCTGAGCAAGTGCCAGTGGCACATGACAATTGCTTGGTGAACAATTGTGGGACTCAGGTTCAGGTATTTGCCTTTTATATCACGCGGTGGTAATAGTGAACAATAAATACTGGCAACTGTGTTTATTTTCTTGCTTATTCGGTATGAAAAAAAAAAACATTTCAAGCAGCTGCAACAGTGGAAAATATGTGCAATGGAGGGGCAAGAATTATCCAGGAATACGGAATCAAAAATGTAAAATAATCGTATAGTTCCATAATAAGAGATTAATAAGTATTTAAACACTCAAACATAATATAAATATTATTTATTATTGATTTATTGTTTTGCTACAAAAAAAAGTATTTAAATGAATGGTGGACATATTTTTAACAAAGTGACCAAAACATATAATATATATATAATATATATATGTTAACACTTAATTTTTGTAAAACCAGTTTAATTGTTAGTATATTTAATTTCTGTCAAAATAGTTGAACAAATAAATCTACAAAGTGAATATTTTTAGTTGACACTTCTTATAATTCCAAGTAAAAGAGCAGCTGAGGGAGATCTCTCACACTTTAATTAGGCAATCATTTTTCTTTCCTCCGAAATCATTCTGGTCTGGTTTAATTCTGGTAATCAGTTTCTCCCAGAGAGACGTCCCACCAGCTGTCCGGGGCAGAGACAAAGGGAGCCGTTCCCATGGCCCTCATCCACAGCGACAACCTTATCCTTATCCACCACCCACCGAGCACCAAGTGAGTCCCTCAAGGCCATTGTTTGACAAGGCCAATCTCTCGCAGTCCCTTCGCTTTAAAGGAGGGAAGTGGGAAGCAAACTAATGAGTGAACGTGTTCAAGCAAATTGGCCCTAACGGCATTTATCCCGATCCCGACCCATAAATCCAAGCCATGGCCTAATCAAACCCCGGCCAAGTCCAAGTCCCAGTCCCTGGGACGACATTTATTGACCAAATTAAAAGATGCATAACAAAAGCTTTGTCATGCTGCTGGTGGAGCTGTCTTAAAACTTGGTCGAGCATAAATCATAAAAAGCTGGGGAGGCACAAGGAGCAGAAGCTGGAGGAGCAGGAGGAGCTGGGGGGAGCAGAAGGACATTTACTAACTAAAAGCGACGTCGTCAACTAACAAACAGTAATGAAAACTTTTAACAGAGCCGAACCGAACGACCGACAACAGGGAAAAGAGGAGTGAAAAGAACAAGAAGTGGCAAGAAATTCAAAATAAATTAAAAGCAATAATGTCATTGAGGCACTGGGTTTGATTGGCATCCTCTCTCTATAGGGTTCCTTTCCTTTGGCCCCACTGGACTTTTTAGACTTTTCAGACCCGTAAAAAGTTTTAATCTTAAATCAACCAAACGACGACAAATGTTCACAAGCAATTTCTTGTGCTTAGCAAATATTTACCCAATAAATTCCATTAAAACTAACAATTGGTTTACTTTTTAGCTTAAATGGGCGGTGGACGGTGGATGGTGGATGGTGGTTTGGGGGGTGCAAAGTTTCGACTTGACTCCGTAGTTTTGTTGCTGCTGCTGCGGTGACTGGAGACAGTGCCAATCACTGTACACTCTAAAAAAAAGTTAGTCCCTAACTTTAATATTGATTTTGATATTATTTTGTGAACGAGACTAAAATTAATAGTTTTTTGAAATTTTAAAGTATATTTAAAATATATTCTAACGAAGTTTTTGGTCCTAACAATTCAATTACAACATATGTAATTTTTTTTAAATATATCCTCTTGGCTAAAACAAACCTTAATAAAATATATAAATACAATTAATATCAAATATTCTTTGGAGAATATTGTAATAGTCCAACCATTGCTAATTCAAAAAATAATTTTGTTTATTAATTGCTTAGTATTTATTTAATAAATCTATATGTATGTAAATACAACTTTTTGTGTATAAATATATTTTGTAACCAAAACTATTGAAAATGTTCTATATTCAAGTGGCCGCTTTTCCGCGTGTATGAAGTAAATGAAGAATGTGGGTGAAAAACGGGTTATGTCGGGGAAAATCCCCTCCAAATAGGGGGGTTGGGGGGAAATGCGGATGGGGTAAGCCATGCGTAGGTGTCGTTGCAAGTGCCGGAAGTGGCTTTTTGCACAGCTTTCTTCTGGCCCTCCGTCGTTATTTTTTGCCTTATTTTCTTTTTCTTTCGTTTTTTTTTGGGGCTGGATGCGCGACATGCATAAAACAAAGCGGGGCGAGTGAGAGGGAAAATAAATAAACATGCAGTCGGGAAAACCCAGACGGGGAGGAGGAGGAATAAGAGGAGGAGGAGGCAGCCTTGTGGCTGAGGTGGCTGCAAATTGGGAGTTGTGGCTGCAAATTGGTTTGCGTTTTTTCCCCACCGCTTTTCCGCATTTTCCCGGCTGCAACATCAGTTGCGGCGCCTTACCAACAAACCAACAGCCAAAGTGCAGCAAAAACCCAAAGAGGCGAAGGTTTCAATTGCCAAAGTCAAATAAACTTGGGCTGAGCCCCGATCTAGGAGTTACTTTTCTGATAGGGGCTTATCACGCAGTTCAACGACTTTATCACTAATATCTGCTGAAAAACAGGGTACATTTTATTATTTGTGGCTCAAATGAACTATGAATATTTGTGATTATTTGGGTCATACAAGAAAATAACAGCAATCAATTATTTTGTGAAAAAGCGAGTAAAAAATAAATGATTTTGTTTTATTATATCAGGATTATGCAGCTTTTACAAAATAGATGCAACTGTTCACTCTTTAAAAAAAAGTAAATAATACAAGATATCAAAGTATTTTAGTTGAAATTAAAAAGCAAACAAAAATACACTGATTTTTTACATTTAATGTAACATGATTTATATAGTTTTTTGCGAAGTCGAAATTTGAATATCTACATAAAAACATTCACTATGATGCAATAAATGTCATGCACGAAATTCGATGTAATAGACCCGCAAGATTAATATGAAAATGAATTCAGGATCTTTGCGGGCAGTTTTTCAATTGATTGACGATTGAATTTGAGTCGAGGAAATTTGCAGTTTTGTTTGCCAACTGCAGCTCTGAAAAAGTTTTTTGTAACTTTGAGTCCAAGTTCCCACTGCGTTTCCCCAACCCAGAGCGAAAAGGAAGGCGGAAAACAGCACGAAGAAAATGCCAATAACAGCAGCGAATAAAGAAATGAAAATCGCATTACAAGGGAAAACTAAAGCGGAGTAGAGAGCATCATAGTTTTTTTCTTTCTTTTTTTCTGTGGATCTGCCTGCCGCGTTTTCCTTTCCGTCCGGAGCGCCGATAAAGTCGCCGTAAACTGGGCGCTCTGTTGTGGCAAAAAGATTTCTGGCTTGGCTCCTCTTTTCTCCTTTAATACCCTTTCGAGTCCTGATTTATTACAGAAGTTGGCTAAGCTTCTTAGGACAAGTTGGAGGCAAAATCTACATATCTATATATTTGGCTTAAAGTAAAGCCATCTCTGAATGTATTATTTAAACATGGACATTTTAAAATGTTAAGCAAAAAACACTGTCGATAGTTTTCGATATTTTGTATCGATAATTTCCCATTTCTACCCAAGCATAACGTTTATTTTCGATTGACAGTTGAGATGATTTGACTATCTGAGATGAATCTACGGAGTTAAAACATATTTGTGTTTAAATAAAAATTCCTAACTTGATGTGTTCCATATAAATATATTTTTTAATTTAATTTATTTTGTCTAGCAGGGTATTCAAATCTTCGTCTTGAGGGTTGTAGCCAGAGCCTCTGGTTTTTTGGTCGCACACATATCACGGACAACGGGGACAACGGACAGCGGGGACATTAGGAGGGATGGGGTTCGGGTTCCCGCCCTTCTGATGATTGGCCAGATGGGTGAGATGGTGGAATCTTTTGGGGGAGGGGGATGCCTTAGTCGAGTCGGGACTGCGGCATGTGCTTCATGTGTCCCCAAAGCCGCGCTGACAAGTTTTTTCCACGACGCCTTTCTCACTGGTTGTTTTCTTTGCTCCGGCGACACTTTGTTATTTTTTTGTATTTTTTAGTTGGGGTTTGGGTTGCTGGGGAAGCTTAAAGTTTGCGCTGCGTGAAACTTTTTAGTTGGTTTATATTGCACCGAGCACCGAGAGCACCGAGAGAGCTGGGCGATAGAAACGAGCGCAAATTATGAGATGTCCTTGCTTTTGAATATGTAAGGAGGAAGGGGAGGAGCTGCTCCCTTTCACTCTCACTCTGAGCCACCCTACATTTCCCACCTAACATTTCCCATTTCCACTTTCCCACCTCCGTGGCTGTCTGCCGAGTTGTTTGCTTAGTTTATTGTTGCCATTGTTGCTGCACGTGAGAGGTTGCTGATTGGGACTAGCAGGCGATACCTGGCAACTGAACTGAGCTGGGACTGCAGCCGAAATGAAGTGCCAATCAGTGCCCCCCACCTGGTGTTAAAAAGCTGAGGAGCTGCGAAGGAACTGGGGGGGTGGGACAGCACTTCGACCTTCCGCCCAACCAGCGGAATTTCCCTCCCTTCACACACAAACACACAAAACACAAAACAGACAGACGCAGACTCACAAGTCATTTCAGCAATCTGCGAGGAAGCGGGTGGAAAAACTGTCCAAAGATTTCCCGGGACTCGTGATTAACAATCCTCTGGTCTGGACTGACTCACAACCGAATATATTTGATGGTTGCCATTTACGGAGAATATTATTGTCGTTCAGGCTTACAATTTATTATTCTCTACCTTTTGAGATAACACAAAATATGTTACTCATGGATGTCTGCCTAAAGGCTCATAACATATAATCTGTTCTTTATAAATATTGTCATTATTGTTTAGCTAGTTTTTGTGGAATTTATGGAAGTAATTTTTAATCGAAAACCTTTCTGAAATCGTATTCTTATTCGTTGTTTGTAGGGGCTTAAATAAAATAAAGACATGGGTAAATCACCTCCTTTATAATATTTGTTCTAGTATTCTTAAACTGATTTTAAATGGAATTAAATTTATTAAATAACCCTTTCAAGATTGTTAATTTATCTGACAAAAAAGCGTTATTTTGAAAGTCACAAGGGAAAACAAAAACTTACTAAATTACATTTTCAATATAGTTTTAATTTAACTAAAGAAATTTGTAGGTTAATATTTGCCTACATTTTAATGAGATTGAAAATTTAAAGCAATATAAAAACCCCTTTGCTCGATGATGCCCTTTTATATATAAATGTATAGTATATACCTCCACCGCCGATGGCACAGAAGCTCGACTAATGACACTTCCGTGATGTTGGCCAGAAATTGTGAAATTTTCGCTAAATAAATTGAGTCCTGAGCCCGGCCAGATAGTGCAAATAATAATCACATTAAATTAGAAAATGCTGCACTCATAATTTCTGCTCATTTCTGCAGCTGCTGGGTGCAGGAGAGGATGCTGCCCCTCCTCCTCTTTGTTTCCTGTTTCGCCTGCCAGGGGCCACGCCCCATTTGGCACACAAAAAGGGCGGAAGGAGGATCAGGATCAGTTGGAGTAGGAGCCAAAAAAGCCGGCGGGGCACAATTGAAATAGCTGTAACGGCAACTGTTTTTGTGCTTTGGCCAGGGACTGAGATTGGGATTGGGATTGGGACTGGGACTGGGTGGGGGTCAGTACTTCATTTGGGGCCGGGAAAAGGGCCGGAAAGTAGGCAACGCGGAATTGTGGCAGCTGCTGCTGCTGCTGCAGACGAAGTGAATCGGAATAGGAATCGGAATCTGAAACTGAATGGAAATATTATAGCATACAATAATTTTCCCTTTTCTTCAGAGCGGCGGAAATCATTTTGGAGCATCATAAATTGCTTTGCTTTTCGAAAAAGGATGGGGATGGGTATGGGGATGGGGAAAACTTGAACGAATCCAACTGAAATCAAAATGCAATCAAATTTATGCATAACAATATTTGGCGAGCTCAAGGCTTTGTCTCGATTGGCAGAGTAAGTGTACTGTGTGTGTGAGTGTTTCCATCACAATGGAATGGATTCACTTCAGTCAGAAATTGTGAGTTTTTGAATAGCACTTACATGTGATAGAAGAGGTAGCCATGGCCATCATAAATTTACATCTGCAAATATTTCGTATTTTCCCCTCATGATTAATGCAATTTTGTTCTGTATTTTTTGCTCATGAGTTTAGAAGGTTATTTTAATATTTTGAAATGTTTTCATATTTTCCCAGTCTCTAAATTTTAATATTTATTGATTTTTAATTTTCCTGCTCAGAAAATGCCTTCAGGGTATTGTGATTTTCGTGTGAAGAAAGTGAAATATGCATTTTTTAATTGAATATCGAATGTCTGTGTTCATTAGAGGTGAGAGCCCCTGGATATTATTTAATTTATATTGCTGGGAATTTATTTTGGCCCTGCTGCTAAATGGGCCAAGGCAATGGCAATCCGACTCCCCCGACTTCCATTTCCATTTTCATTTCCATCCTCACACATTTCCTTGCCAAATCATTTGGCCTGCCGCCAACACAACAACACCAAAAACCATTGTAAATGCAACAAAAATGCGCATTTTGCGATTGCACACAGAAAACACAGAGGGAATATCTCCTTTCCTATATATTCATATATATATAGAGAGAGAGATAAAAAGGGCGGGGAAAATTGGTGTGGGAAAAAGGCAGTGCATTTTCCTCTTTCCCCTTATTTTTGGCGCTTGGCAGGCGACGCATAAAATCAAAATTAATTTGCTAATAATGTTGTCGTAATTATCTAATTGCCTTCGCACACACAGAATGCCCAGAATGCAGCGGGTAGTGATTGGTGCAAATTACACAACAAATTCATTAACAGACCAAAAGCCGCACAAAATAATTACAGACTGTTCGTAATGACTAAACTAAACATACTTAAACAGCAAAAAAGCAAAAGCCAAAAAAAATGGACAAAATTGATGGCCTGACATGGGGCTTCCAGTATCTTTGGCTTTGGTTGCACGGACATATATAATATTTTAATAGGCCATTCGATAAGGGCAGTGAGTTGTTGAAGCTAATTACATAATAATATTATTTACTTAATAGGCCCAAATTAGCTTTTAGATACTTCATTACAAATTAAAAAAAAAACATTTTATATAATTCGTAAAAGACTCTACCATATTTAATATCAGGAAAAATACCTAATTATGTTGTCCTTAAAGAGTTCAACAATACAATTTTAAGTTAATATTTGACATTGCAACTTATTTCGTGCTGCAACACATCTGATTTTCAATTCCCAGAGCAAAATATTCTGCCATCATAAGTGGTAATGCATAAAGCCAGCAGTTCAAAACAAAATAATCATAGAGACTCATATATGTCCTCCCCATATGGATACTTTAAATGAAACTCTAGCAAACTGAATTTTAAAACAAAAGTACAATTAAAATTGGGAACACCGAACAGTGTCCCTTAAAATAATCACATCAGCATGAGCGTAGAAAAATTATTTACTTCCATGTGAGTATCAATTAGCACAGAAAACAAAAATGTAATTAAAACCAAAGATTTATGGATATTTAGTTTTATTTATAATTAAGTACTCATTAAAATAGTTGGCTCCAAGTCCATAAGTAAACACTTTAAAAGTGTGTTTCGTCTAATAATTTCAGAGACATAATTTATTATTTTAATACGCCGGATTAAGGCCGTAATCAATAAATCTTAGATATAATATAAAAAAATTTACCCAGAGCTTAAAGCCATACAAACTATTTCTCAGTGTACGCGAGTGTCTAGCAGGAAATATGAAATTGTAAAGGGGAAAGGGGAGATTAGCAGTGGGACATCTGCTGAATCCCGCTCCATTTGCCAATCACCCAAAATGTTCGATTCGCAGTCGCATTTAAACATGCAGAAGCCGTGGGATGGAGGGCCTCATATATATTTAGATGCGGGCAGTGGGGCAAAGTCAATAATACAGACCGTAGTCCAAAGTCCAAAGTCCGAGGTCCGAGGTCCGGAATCCCAAATCCCAAATCCTCAATGGCGGACCGCTCCCACACACACGCACATACACACATTTGGCAATACGATTGTTTCGCGCCATTGCCGCAGACCACAGGCGATGTCAACGTTCCGAAGCCCCAAAATCCTTTTTCCCGCACCCAAATGCGATGCGTTTGTTGATTTGTCAGCCTTTCGTCCTTCGTCCTGTCGCTCCCCTCGACTTTCCAGCGAGTTAAGCGGCGCGTAATTATGGCCAACGGTTAAGAGCCATCGGGGGTGGTGGTGGGTGGTGGGTGTTGGGCAGGGGGTGGTGTTCCATGGTGCTGGGTTAGGAGCATAAAACTCAAAGAGCATGCAGGAGCGACCAGCCGTCGAGGACTTTTCACGTGCTCAATGTGGGCAGCTTGAGGGTCCAACAAAAGGCAGCAGGCCCACTGAAAAAAACATTTTTAAATACTTTAGTAAGAAGACAGGTTTATCACACAAACCAAAACAAAATAATTAAATATAAAACTAAAGAAAATCGGAAAACATTAATCCGTATTTAAATTAATGAATTAAGCAATACAACTTTTTAATAAACGAAATTGTTTCATAATTGTTATAATAAGGTATTTTGAAACCAAGGCAGTTTGAATTGTTCAAGGTCAGAAAAGTCATCTTAAAAAGCCCCATTTTGTGCTGAAAAATAAAACTTTAAATTTTATAACATTGATCAACAATTTCCGCCAGTGCAAAAGGTGTTCCAGCCACATTCGATTTCAATTTGGCATTTAAATTGTTTGCTGTGCGACAGTCTCCGGCTTAGAGAGTGTGTGTGTTTGGGTGAGTGTGTGATTGTGGTGGGAAGGATGTGCTGTGCGTTGAATGTCCTGTAATCGAGCGACACACACGTGAACACGAACAGGAGTCAAATCGATAACTAAGCGCGCAATTAAGAGCCCCAAAAGGCTTCTCGTCGCCATTTCAGCTGTCGCCAGACACCGGACTAAGTGCCTCCTTCTCATCCTGCTGCTCTCTGCCCTCTCTCTTGCAGGTGTCCTGGGTGCGGCACAGGGATATACACCTGCTGACAGTGGGCCGCTACACGTACACCTCCGACCAGCGATTCGAGGCCATGCACTCGCCCCACGCCGAGGACTGGACACTGCGTATACGCTACGCCCAGCGCAAGGATTCGGGCATCTACGAGTGCCAGATATCGACCACGCCCCCAATAGGACACTCCGTCTATCTCAACATTGTCGGTGAGTAGTTCACACAAATAATTATTTGGGTTTGGTTATCTTAAATAAGCTAATAAAGTACCTGATAAAAAATTTAATTATTACTAAATATTCTTCCTCAACTTTATATTTTTTCTAAGCAAATGATAACAAAATATGATAAATATTTTATTATTATTAAATATATGATAATAACAGGCTGTTAACAAGCTATCCTTATATTTATTTAAGAAACCTATTAGTTTAGTGTCCTGTGATTTTAAACATAGAAATATGTTAGCAAAAATGAGTAATTTATATTCCACTTAACTGAAATATTGATAAATATCCATATTATTATTAATACCCAAACAGAAGAGATAGAGTTTCAATAAAATCTAGACTTCTGTTAGTCAAAGAGTGAGTCCTTGTCAAAACATCTTCCTACATATTCAAAGGCTGATACAAAAGGCGAAACTTGTCCCCATTATGGTATTAATTCCACCTCCACCTCCTCCGTCAAGTTAATCAAGCCCCAGTCGTTGTGAGCCTATTTCGTTCAGTGTGGTCCCGAAACTGCCGCCAATTTGTATGCCATGCACACGATGAGATGGCCATCTCCTCCTCCTCCTCCTCCTGCTTGGCCAGGCCATCTTAACCAACCTCTTACTAGTCCTGTTCCTGAGTCCTGTTTCTGGTCGTGAAGCTGGTCGTGCCAGCGCTTTTAGTTGGCTACGTGTGAGTGATTTGCCAACTACTTTGATGTTTACACTGATATCCAATCTGGCAGCCAGCACACACACACAGACGCAGTCCAGCAGTCCAACGAATGTTGACCACTTGATGGCGTATCTATTTCCGGGTGGGTCTGGTCTCGTCCCCGTCCTCGTCCTCGTCCTCGTCTCCGTTTCAGATTCACTCTCCTGGATCTGGATCTCTTTACCGCGCGGTGGTGTTGGTGTTGCGCACATGTTTGTGTCGTTTTATGGCAGCTTTTTGCTGTTTGATGATTCCCCTGGGCACCATTTGCACTTTATGGCTTTTCACAGGCCAGCTCCAGCTTCAGCTACAGCTTCAGCTTTCCCCCCTGATGACACCCAACCCAAAATGGTCCAGGGGACGCGTGATGATCTGAGATGGAGGAGATGTCGGATACGGGACACAGGGATACAGTATATACTGGCCGGAGGTGCCGCTGCCTCGGCTCATAAATCACAACTTATGCGACTCGAAAAGCGAAGGAAATGGTTGCCTTCTTTCAGGCGCCGCAAACTAATGACACGACACACAATATTTTGCGTATTTTAGATTTACTTTGGCATGACCACAGCTGTGGTTTCTTGAGGGGATTGCGGATTGCGGATGGGAGTGGATGAATGAGAGGGATCTGCTGAACATTTTTACTAAGAGCCACATATTAAGAAGGTTATTAGGACATCTTGTTCTTATGGAGATTTGTAAGTTTTTTAAAAGAATATTAAATACTGAATGTTGAAGATAGTTTGAATTTTTCTAAATGAAAAATATTCTACAGGAGAAAAATGTTTAAATTAAAAATAATGTAAATTAAAGAAAAAATGATATATATTAGGCTCTTTGTGAATATTATATTTAAAGAAAAAAACAAAAATAGGTCCCTCGCTGCCGCTTTTCAATGCATAATTTGTTTTATTAATTGTTTTAAGAATTACGAGCGGAAGTTTGCTTGGGGAAATGGAACTTGGGAAAGCGGGGGACAGGGCAGGGCGGGAGTCACTCACTCAGGACTCACACTGGGATTGGGATTGGGACTGGGCGTCAGAGTCACTGTCGGGCCCACAAAGCAAACAAATATGAAAATAAATAATGCAAATTTGTTTATTTTTCACACTGTCACAATATTTGAATAGTAATCAAAAGCACACACTCACACTCACACTCGGAGGGGACATGGACATGGGAGCAGAAGTTGCGAGGGGTGCGGCTGTAGGGCTGTGAGGAATCGTAGGACTCGGATTGGGAGCAGCCAGGGAAAGGACGAAAGGACGAACATGTGTACGGTTGCATGAAGCAGACTATAAACATAAACCAAACCATTATTATAATGTCAACACAAACACACATAATTCCACTTTCAACACTTTGCCTTCGGGGTTCGAGTGGGGTGTGTATATAAGTGTACATGTATATGTGTGTGTATGTGTATGTGCGGATGCGGATATGGATAGGGGTTGCAGGATATGCGGGTGGGAGGGGCGTAGGGAACTGGGCGTGGCACTGCTCACAGTCACGCACAAACACATTTGCGGTTGTGTTTGCCTGAGAACCATGGGTATTTCTGCCCAGGCTCAAGCTCTGATTCCGATTCCGATTCCGATTCCGATTCTGGTTTTGGCTGTGGATCACACCCTCAAATGGAGTCTCCTGCACTTGGACAAAATACTAATTTTAATTAAATAGGTTTAATTAATAAGGTTTCCAATTAGAGTCAATATTTCCAATTAAATCTTAATCACATCAAAATAAAAACGCAAAATCATAAGGTAATATTAAAATTTTTAAAGCCTTTTCATTATTTATTCTTGTACCCAATTTCTGTTGTAGCTTTGCTTGGCTAAAATTAATAAATCTTAAAATGAGCTACTTTACATATGTTTTTAGAAGTAAGACCAAAAGACAATGCTTAATTTATTACAGCATATTTTTAGACATTGATGTCAAGGAAGTTAAGTTCTTACTGACGACAAATGTATATATTTTGCTTAAAAAAAGTATGAAATGCTTCTAAATGCTTCTAAATTCATAAAATAAACCAAACTTTGAGCTGAATTATTTATTATTATTTTGAGTGTAGCTAGGAGTATCCAAGTGGGCCAAAGCCAAAGCGTTAACATTCCCCTTTCCTGTCATGCCAAATGCCAACAAATAAAGTGCGTGAAGTCCGTCTGTTTGCGGAGAGTGAGTTTTTAGCATTTGTCAGTGACGACAGTCGCCATGAAATTGGGCGATGGAGCCGTGGAGCCATGGGATGGGTGGTGGAGCAATCGCTGGCTAAGTTATTGGTTTGTGGGGTGCGACATGCGATATGCCGTATGCCAAATAATTCAAGTCAATTTCCTGGACAAACCCTGGATACATAGAAGGTTTATGGGGTAGAAATTGAAGGAGAGCACGAAGGGACAGGACAGCAGACGTCACCTATAGTAATGGAGACGATATGTAACGAATACTACATGTATGTTACATATTGAATAGTGCGATGCAGCAACTAATAATAGTAGAAAAAAGACTATATAATAAATGGAAACTCTTGGAAATGCCTTGATTTTAATAGATTTTTGTATTCAAATTAAAAGCGCTGGGATAATACAAAATTAAATACATGAGATGTATTGAAATTTGTCTATCAACCTAATGTAGGTAAATTAAATTAAACTAAGACCACAGATAGTTTTGTGTCCTGGACTTGTAAATTTGGATTTTGTTGGTTATTTAATTTAATAATTTAATCTTTAAAATAGGATGCTAAGGATTAATTGTAAATTTTATGTTTTCCCTTTAAATTTCATGGTAATGGCTAACACTTTTAAACTGCTCGCAATAAAACAATAAAAAAAAAAGGGCAACGGACACAAGGGGAGGGCTTAAACTGGCCAACACTTTCCGTGGGCCAATGGGCGAGTAATCACATGACAATTGCGAGCGTCGACGGCTCTCGATGATTATCAAATGTGCAATGATTCCATCGAATCGATTTGAATCGCATCGCATCGAATCCATCAGCTATTCCAGTGACATATAATATGAATGGAGTTCGGATGCGTGTGCGGTGCATATTGAATTTATAATGCACGGCTGATAGATTCTGGCTTTGCATCCTGTCAACTGCAAGCTGTTTGCCAGGAGGACCGAGGACCGCCTTTTGTCCCGATTGTTCGGACATGCGGAGTCAATCAACGGACAAAAGTCGATTTCGCAATTCGCACTCGCTTTTGCATTCGCATTTATATATGCATGTGTCGTGTTGGGCCAAGTTGATAAGCCGTCGCCCAATCAACTATTCAACCATTGGACCATTGGACCATTGGACCATTGAACTATTGAACCGTGTACGTGCCCCGGACCGTGGCAGCCATGTCATTGTCCAGCTGCCCCATTGTTCCCCTCCGTAGCCCGAATCCGAAACCGACTCCCAATCCGAGTCCAAAGAGCTTGTTGCGCCTTGTCGAGGGACCAATTTACCATTTCAATTGGCCAAAACTTTCACGACTTCACGACTCGGCTAAGAAAGTCATTTGATTCTGGAGTTTGTCAAACACTTTTATGTTTTGTCAAGGTGAATTTTAAACTAAAGACGATCCATGTGTTTCGCATAGAATAAATAAGCTGCTTTATATCTCGATATATTTAAATTATTTTTATATTATTTTCATAGCCGACTTTTATAATCTTTGATATTTTTAATCAACCAAGTTAATACTTCTTAAATTTAAAATGTGGTCTAAAACAGAATATAACATATTGTAAATGGCAGCTTAAAAATATAAAAAGAAGCACCTTTTCATCTTGATATATGTAAATATTTATATTTGTGTATTGTTTTATAATTTTGAAATGCAACAATGCAATTGAAAAATGTTGAATGTTATGTTGAAAGATATGTTGACAAAATTAAGTGAATTTTTTTCTTACATATCAAATGTTTTCTAGAACATAAAATATATAATAATTTTGTCAACGTAAATGTTAAATGGCAGCTTAAAAATATATTGGTCTATTTATGTTTATTATATTATTTTGATTTGCAATAAAATAAAGCACAAGCGACAAAGAATTTAATTTTATTTTATTTTTGAACCTTTGATAATTCAATAGTTAATTGAACTGTTTTGAAAACATCAAGTTCATGCCAAAATAATATCACACCCATTTTTATTTTTGTGTGGGACTGTATGCACAAGCCCATTAAAGAACCCATCCCACTTTTGATAAATATTTTCAAAAATTGAAAATGTCACAAACAGATTTAACTGATTAAGGGCATTCAAAGGTCGATTTGCGACGCTCTTTCTTGTTGTAAAGATGAAATATGTTGACGGTATCATAAAATCGCGCCTCGTAGAACAATGGCGACAACGGCAACAAATTTTATTACCCACAGCCAACAGTCAACGAAGGAAAAAATGAAGGTCGACCCTGCCAGAGAACAGAGAACTTTGGGACAATTCAATTGAAAACGCATAAAGGTTTATGGGCGTGTAAGCCTTTGCCTTCTCAGAGGTCCTGCTCCTGGTCCTGGAAGTGGGCGTGGCACACAGCCCTCTAAGTGGGTGCTTGTGTGATGTTATAGGCAGTATTACGTTAACCTTTATGGCAGCAGCAGCAGCAGCACAAAACATGTCAAAATCCACAATCCACCCCCACGAAATGGTGAAACTTTTACACTTCAGCTTAGAGATTTTCAAGGGTTTTCGCGGGCCAAGTTTATAGTGTATCCCTATCCCTAATTAATGGATACTCACAGTGTGTAAAACAGGGCCAATCGAACAAGTTAGAAGAGTGAGGGAATAATGAATTAATGAAAGTTTTAAGTTCAGGTTGAGGAGATACTTTAAAGAACTTTCTTACTTAACTAAATACACGTAAGACTGCAGCCTTTTGCTAGCTTAAAATAATGTTACAGCCTTATTCCTTGCCATAAATGTTTTAAGTTCAAGGGTATGTCTTAAATCCTTTTTTTTACACACACTGAAAACAACACATATGAATTTTAAACGATCCATTACATTACTGAAATAAAAATGTAAACAGTCTACTGTCCCCACATTTAGTATCCTTTAAAGAGGTCCTAGACAGCAGCACATGTGTATGTATCAAATATCGAATGTTTTTTCGGCTGGCGTTTAAAATCGGCTTGTAAACAACCAGAAAGAAGAAACCATGTGGGCGGGTCGACCTTTCGGGGAATCATTTTCTGGGCACATACACGTTTGATAGCTTTTATTTGTCTTTTTATTGAAATTTATTGTTTGATTTACATGCCTTTAAGTGACAGGCAGCAACACACGCAGAAGCACATTGCGCCATTTAAATTTGGGGGCTGTTTTGGGTTGTGTGTACACACAACACACACATAGTTAGTGTGTGTGCGAATTTGGTTTGGTTTTTGCCTTTGGGCCATAAATCACATTCGAAAGCCCCGGCATAAAAGTTGCAAATTAGGCTCAAATGTTGACGTGGCGATTAATCAAAGTGCAAGGCGCAAATGCAGCAACTAATTCGATAAGAGCGAGTCAACTCGAAAAAAGAGGGAAAGGGGGAAAGTAGGGAAATGGCCTAGAGATACCAAAAGGGAGCCATGAATCATTCATAAGCGCCGTTTACACTCCCAAAGACTCCAAATTACGTTGATTAATGAGCTGGAGTGTTGCCCCGCCCCAGAGTCTCGCCCACTGCCGTTTGCCGTTTGCAGTTTGGTCACGCACTGGGAACCCTTGGAACAGCCAAGGTAAAATATTTATAGTGGCTGCCCAATTAGTAGCACTTATTACATGGGAGCCCTTTTTCATTTAGTTACTTTTTTCTATTTTTAAAAAATATTTAATGGGTTTTTTAAATTGTTCGTTATTTATTTGGCATTCAATTAAATTGTTTCGAGGTTTAAATATAATAAAATCTAACTTTTTTTACATTTACATTTTGGAGTTTTTAAAAATATACAAAAATTAGATTGACTTAATTAGCTGAACCTTTCTTTTTTCCAATACAAATGTATGTAGAAAAAAACATTATGAAACATTATAAAAAAAGTAAAGTATTTAAGTATATCTAAATTTAATTGATATCTTGATAAAAATATAAATATAAATATATATAAAAATATAGAAACAAAAATATTCAATGATTTTTTTGTTTGATTAAAAACCAAATTACAAAATTGTTTCTTGAAAATATGAATTTTTCTTAGTTGGGAACCTATAAATCAAAACCTTATTTATTGTTTTATTTGTTTAAAGTGAACAATGAACTGCCAACTTACTTCTTCAAAGATATGTGTTGAAGTAATACGAACTTAGCAAAGTAAGATTGCTAAGATTAAATGTAAAATAATTCTTTGAGGCCATGATTTAGTCAAGGAAGATGTTAGCTTATTTGTTTATTTAAGAAATAAAATCAACATAAACTTTGTTCAGGCTGAAAAACTAACCGAATGACCCCAACTGTGCTCAACTGCAAGTCCGAATTGGACTGGTAATTGAGTCGGTGAGTGGCAGAGTGTGCTCCCCCTCGTGCAGAAGGAAAACTAAAAATCACCAAAGATAATCCGTTCGGAATGCTCCAAGGAGCGCATGACCGCATGGAATTCGCCTCTCTGTGCTCCGCCAGATATCGCCCCCGTATCTTGGCCAAATTAAAAGTAAAAAGGTCATAAATTCCTCCCGGGACTGCGGGAATGCGATGCGGAAAGATGGGGAGGTCGGGCCGATAGGGCGATATGGTGGGTTATTTGAATGCTCCGCCGCATGAATGGCATAAATAATAAACCTGCTGCATACTTCTTGGCGCTACAAACACACAAACACACACACAACACACACACACACAATGCGAAAGCGTTTGATGATTTCCAGCTGCTCCCTCGTGTCGTATGCGTAATATTTGTTTAATATTAACTCGCCGCACACACACACACAGACACACACACAGATGCCACGCCCTCCGCCCACATAACACCCACATGTGCCGAATGACCCGCAATTTCCTACGCAACCAGTCCCTTTTGGCATTGTTTTTAAAGGCTTCACGGAGCGGAGCGGGTTTTTGGATCAATAAGTTTAATGTGTTGCCAAACAGCAAAGTTTAAATTGCCATAAAAGCTGTTGGCCCACGAACATTTAACATATGTAGTATAAGGTAAAAGGAGAAGCATGGAAAATAAATAACAGTTTGTTTGCAGGGATCTTGAGTCAGATTCCTCATTCGACTGAATAGTTAAGGACAAAAGCCTGACACTTTATAAATTCTAAAGATATAATCTTTAATTCACTAGAGTTTAAACGAAATAACTTAATTAAAAAACTTTATATTTCATAACTTTTTGCACTTTATTATCCTTGGAGTGCTCCTCCTCATGTAAAGTCAGTGCGTTTCTACTGTTTTTTAAATATTACGTAACAAAATAATACGTATTTTATATATTTTGAAGTCCATTGAGCAATACATTTCTCCAAACAAATGAACAAATAATTCTTAGAAATTATTTTGAGTTCTAAGACCAGAGTTATTTACACCAAAGTACAATTAATAATACTTAGACTATTCGTAGAATTAAACAATTTATTTAAATAATCTAAGATATGTTTTTATATAATTGTTTTCTGCTTTAGTTGGCTTTTAGTTTTATAACTTATGCTAAGGTACATATTTCTTTTAATTTTTTACATTTTTGCTGACATGGGGACTATGTGAAATAAAATGGTTCCACATTAACAAAATATTTAATGTAAGACCTAATTGAATCAGCCCTAAAACATAATTTCACCTGGCTTATAGCCAAAATGTTTCAAAACCAGTTAACCAGGTCTGTAGTTCATTGCTCCATTGTCAGTTAAAAACTAACTTAAGTGTAGCATTTTTCGGTTGGAGCTATTTCCTTGGGAAACATGTTCTTATTTCACTACCACTTAGCTTACAGTACTCCCGAGGCCTTTCCCTGCAAATTCCTTCAAGAGAAATCCCAGCAAGTTGAGTTTTCTTTTGTGGCAAAGAAGATGCAGGGAAACTTTTAGAAAAATGTGGATTATTCGCAGAGAGAGTTAACTGGATGGGCTGGGATGGGCTGGGATGGGAGCCATGCACATCACAGGTTGACCGAGTATCCGGAGATGAAATCAGTGGCAAGCGGAAACGGTCGGGGGAAGAGTTAACTATATGGTGCATAAAGAACTTCAAATGGAGATTGAGAGATACGAGGAGGAGCTCGTTGCATGGAAAACGGGGCATAACCCAAAAAGCCACACTCACACACTCGCATTTCCCTGCTCCTTTCAACTTTCTCCTTTCCCCGCTTTCCTCGTCAGCCATTTGAGAGTACATAACTTTCACTAACCTTTAGCGGCGTTTTCTGCCAAGAGGGCACATTACCGTTAGCCGACTACAGTAACTGCACTTTCAGACACACACTAACAGACTAACACACACTGACACACACTGACACGAAAGTTGTTCAAGAAGCGGAAGCGCTAAAGCAGCCATTTTGCTATTCTCCAAAATGGCGGAGGAGGTGCCGAAGAAGAAGAACAATAAGGCAGCAAAGAAATCCCAATTTATTAGCATTGAACAAGGGAACAGAGCGAGAAAAATGCTTTATGCACAGAAAACAATTCTCATTTAGCTTTTTAAATTTTAAAATAAATTATAAGAAAGGTAAACAAATAAAATATAATAAAGGAAACAAAATACATAAATAAATAATATGTAAATAAATTTCAGATAAAACTTAAGTTTAAATATTTATTTTAGTAGTTTTGATAGCTTTTAGCCGTACAACTTACTATCTGAAAGTTACATTTAAACTTAATGGTAAAAGTAAAATTAATAGAAATAGATTAAATACTTATTTACTTATATAAACAATATTTTGTCAAATGTTTACAAAACAGATAATAATCGTTTTTAAGTAGTGATGGTAGTGATCAAAGGTTTTACAAAATATTGACAAAGAACTGCATTTTTTTCCTCACTGGACCATGAGATGTGTACGCAAATGTGTCTGCGGGGAGCCAAAGAAGAGCATGTTTAAAAAATGTTCAATTTTAGTTACGGCCAACCGAGATTTCAATCAATGTCCTTGAACTAATGACACAATTTGTTGTTTACTTTGCCCAGCATTTGAATTTGAGATTTCTGTTGTTCTCTGCTTTTTCCCCGATGTCACTTTGCATTTATTTCAGCTCACTTTTTGCCTTCCTCATTCTGATTCCGATTCCCATTCCCATTCCCAAGTTGTTGTTCTCTTCGCTCGAAAGTCAGAAATTGTTTTACGATGAATAAGAAAGTAAACAAACGTGTAGATGTCAAATACATGCACACACCCATTTGGTTGGGAGTTGGGCGGTGGGTGGTGGGTGGTAAATGGGTGTTTTTAGAGGGTTAGTACAGTACACACGCTCTGGTTACGCAGCAGGAAAGAAAACAATTTAACGCAACGGTAGATAAACTTTTCTTAAACAGGCTCAGGATCAGGAGGACGACTCCGAGTGTCCTTGGCCCCCTGAATTCCAATCGGCCCCTGCCCCCGCCCATCTTTTTGTTTTTCACTTTTATTGTTGCTCTCGTCGGGCTCATCTGAAATGAGCTTTCAAAATGTTTTATGCGCCATTCAGTGTGTTCGCCACAGCTTAGAAATGATTTTAACCCTCACTCTACTATACACATATATGTATGTTATATTTTTCCCCCGTCTTTTTGTCTTTTTAGAACCCGTCACCGACATCATCGGCGGCCCCGAGCTGCACATCAACCGGGGATCCACCATCAATTTGACCTGCATTGTGAAATTCGCACCGGAACCCCCGCCGACCGTCATCTGGTCGCATAACCGCGAGGTGAGCCAAGCAATCCCCCTGAAAACCCCTGAAAACCCCTGAAACCCCTGAGCAGCAGAAAAAAAAGCTAAAACTAAACCATGAAACCGCAACGAAGACCACTTGACATGTGCACGTGACTGTAAAGCATAAATTCAGGGCCACCCAAGTGCACCCATATGGTATGGTATGGTATGGTATGGTATGGTATAGTAATATAGTCGTAATAGAGCTCAGGCTGCAGGGTCCTGCAAGGGTCCTGCAGGTAAATTCTTAGGACTTTTACAATTATAAGTTCCTAGCTACTCCTTACAGTTAGTTAACGGGATAGCCTTTTAGCCTTCTAATAAAAAAAAGGACAGTTTTTTAATTATTCCCCAAACATAGTTCTACATATGATTTTTACTTTAAAACTTAAAGTAGGTACTTTTATGAATTCTATCCCTGGAATATTTCCTTTACTAATTTTAACTTAAAGTATCAATAAAAGGACCCACAAAATCAAAATTTTCAATTTTATATTAGAGAAACCTGGTTGGTGAGACGCCTAAGAAAATAATTAAAAATTGGCCACACAATATTTTCAGTGAGTCGCAGCTTATCCCTTGGAAGTACAGAATCCCCATTTTGGTCAGCCGCAATCTCTTTCCACCTACAAACTCGTATTGCTTATGAACACCCAGCTTTTTTATTTATTCACATTTTTTTTTTGTGCAAATGTCAAGGAAATGCGTTGCTGTTGCCGGTTTCAATATTTTATGTTTGTTATTTTTTGGGAGTTGCTGGCGAAACGAAGAAACACCAAATAAGAAATAAGAAATTTCCCTGGCATAACTAAGCTTTGGAGCTAAAGCGCACCCTGGCTTGACTAACACGATGTCATTAATAAAAATTTAACTAACATGCTTTTGGCCAGCAGCATCCCAAAAAAGGGAACACAAATACTACACAGGGAGAGAGAGCTCTGAAAAATATTATTTTGTGTGTTGTTGTGTCCTGGCACTTAAGCTGTTTGCATACTCCGCTCACTCCGCTCCGTCGGACGGTGGTTATTTATTTCAGATCATAAATTTCGATTCACCTCGCGGCGGCATATCATTAGTCACCGAGAAAGGTGTGCTGACCACCAGCCGGCTCCTGGTGCAGAAGGCCATCACGCAGGACTCGGGACTCTACACATGCACCCCCTCCAATGCCAATCCGACGTCGGTGCGCGTGCATATCGTCGATGGTGAGTAGCCCGGTATGCAAAACGCTTTGCTTCACCTAAATATGAGTGTTGTCCTTGCGATCTGTTCTGATGGGCTGATGTTCTGATGGGCGGGTGCACTGAGAGAAATCTATGGGATTTGATTACAAAAAAGAGTCTATTTCAGTGAATAATAAAAGTTCCATGCTTGTAATAAAAATAAAACAAATGCAGTTAGTCCTAATAGTTTTTTTTATTAGTTTTTCTGTTGTAGGCTTTGACGATTTAAATAAAATACAGCAATGCTCGCTTGAATCAAATAAATATTCAGTTTTTTTAGCTTAGCTATATTGTCTTAGCTAAGCTTCTTAAATGAATCCTAGTGGTATAACAATTATTAAATAAAATTAACCTGACATTATTTTAATCGGAACTCTAAAAGACGATAAATGTTTATTACATACAACTGCTATATAAATATAATTTTTAAATAAATATTCTGTTGAGAAAGGGAAATTTTAATTCAGCAACTTAGCTTTTTATTGACTTATAGATCTTTATGGTATTTATTTGAAGTAAGCCCTGTTGAAACCTACTTTTTATATAGTTACATAGCAAACTAATATTTTGAACGCAACTGTAAAATACTAGAAAAATTAAAAAAAATATAAATAGGTGTGCTTCAGTATACAAATTAAATATTTCGTTGAGAAAAGGCAATCTAGATTCAAGGACCTCTTTAATGATCAATGAATCCTGTTGGTCTTTAATAAAAGTTCAGAGCCTATGACTTGTGAATAGTATTTGTATGTTTAAGTTATAAATAATTTTACGAGAAATTTGGTTCCCGACAGACTTTTCTCAGTGCTGGGAGATAGTTGGCCAAAGGACCAGGACCAGGACCAGAGCCTGGAGGGGGTCCTTTGAGGATGGCCCGGCACAGCAAGACAAATGTGCGGCGCCCAAAAGTCAACTAAGCTTGTTTGGCTTTATTTGACAGACGAGCGCGTCCTGTGATTGACGACAACTTTTTGCAAAAGCTCATGGGGAGTTTTAGGTTTTAGGTTTTGGGTTTTGGGTTTTGGGCTTTAGGAAGCAAAATAGCTGGGGGTGCTGACCAACAATTAGCCGACAACTTTGCGTATGAGCAATCTGCTTTTTAGTTTCGTTCACTATCGAACAGGATGAGGGTGAAAAACTGCGATTGATGCATGGCAAAAAATGTTTGGACTTGTCCTAAAGTCATTTCCTTTGACGTTTTACCGAAAAAATCGAGCTATCTAACGAACCTGAAAAATAAGCGGTTGGTATTTCCTTTTAAAACATAGGATATTTACTTTATGTTCAGATGAACGTACATTTTAAGTATTAACTGTTTCCTCTAGCCGTTCGTTAGAAATATGCTGCGAAAAAAAGAATTTTTGTCTATTAACTAACCCTTTAAATCTATTAAAATGCTTCGCGATAAGTAAATGTGCAAATTATACTTCCACCCTATTTTTGTATGTTTTAAAAACATTCTTGCACAATTTAAATGGTTATTAACAACATGTTGGACCTTTTAAATATTAATTTGTGGCTGCACCTCAGAATCGGTTCGATATTATGTTTACTTTCGGTATTTTTTCTTATTTTAATTTTTTTTTTTTTTAAATAAAGAAAACAAACCCAACGATTTAAAAAAATAAGTTATTAATACTGAAGTAAATACATAAAAATAATTGGGTTATTTTCTGTTTGGTGGCACTTGAACAATGTCTGATTTATTTGAAGTATATTCAGGTGCAGTTTGGTTAAGGTCCAGTTCTTTTTGCCTTTTGCAACTTGGATCTCTTCAATTTGTTGCTCAGTATTAGCCAATATCTCAAATTTTCGCACACACACAGGCACACACACACACATGGTAAAGTCAAAGAAAATTAGTTGGGAAAAACTTTGAGCATCAACATTTGCGCAAGTTTTGACTCGTTTATGCCGCAGACGCTCCTCTCACTTTTAGCCGGAGGATTTGGCTCCGGCTTTGGCTGCCACTCCCTCTTTTTCCCCCCTACCCCCCATTTTCCCCGCCCCCTTTTCCGCCCGACGTTCGCCGCTTCCGCTGAGGCCGGAAAAAAGCGCTTACAAAGCAAAAAGTTTAACAACTTGAGCGCAAATGACTTTGGCGTGTAAGCGGCACGCTACAACAAACACAACAAACACAGCAAATTCAGCAAATACAACAAATAAGCTTCCATGGAATTAGACTAAAATACTAAAATACCAACAACACAGCGGCTGAGAGTGTAGAAAAAGCAGAAGAAGGAGCAGCGGCAACTTGTTAAGTGGAACAACTGCTGAAACTTAAGTAATTAACACAAGTTGTTTGCGCTGAACGTTGCGGGCCAAAAGTGCCGCAGGGCAGAGTATTGATGCCAGGGATACATGGGGATACGTAGGGATACTTAGGGATACACGGGGATACTCCCCCCACGAGTAGTTTATTTAATAAAAATATCTGACAGGCTGCACACCGAAAACAATTATCCAAAAATATCAACCGTCAATTGGGCAATTACCTCACATCAAAGAAGCTTATGTGTCAGCTTACAGTGAGCAATCTTACAAAAAGATTTTACTTTTAAAATTCTAAATCTTTTTGAGGTTTAAAAGAGTTGTTTTTTCACATTTATTATTCTTCTATTTGACCAGCTATTTTTTTTATAGTTTTGTTTCTCTGAATATCATACAATTTTATTTTAAAAGCATTATTATATATTATAGATCATAGATAGATAGATAGATTCGATTGTATATTTTTTTTTTACTTGTTTATACTCAAAAGCAGTTATTAATTTATTTCAAAAAGGTTAAAGAATAATAATTAAGATGTAACTCATTAATATTGATATTTCACTAATATTTCAAACCATTTTGAATTTTTTTAGTAATGATTTTAATTATTTTATAATTTTAGTAATTTTTTTGCTGTGCTAAAGCCATTGGGAACGAACAACCAAATTGAAACCGACACAAAGGCGTTCAAGTGCCAGCGAATAGAGAGATCACCCCCTTCCGGGGGGGTGGTGAGGTGGGGGTGCTCCGGGTATTATTTCCCCTTCCGGCGGAGTCGAACTCTTTGAGCGGCGGAGCATACGTAAGTCGGTAAATGAGCTTTCAGCGGCATCTCCCCAAATGAGTAAAGAAATCAAGAACACGAAGTCGGACAAGTTTTGGTTTCTTTTTTCGTCCCGAGAGTCGGACCGAATCCCATTTTATGCTCCAATGTTGTGGAGGATTCGATTTCAGCTGTTCTAATTACTTTCGTGGGTGGGTTCTGTTTTGGGAGAAGAAAAGTCATGAAAACTTTATCCTAATAGCTGTACAGTGTACATTTTAAGTCCATAACAATTTTATGTGTTTACATACCATTAAAATATTTTGAGGAAAAAATTAAATACAACGCCTTTCAAGATATTTTTCAATCTAATTCTTTTTTGGCTGTCTAAAAATTGATTAAATGTCAATAAATTTATAATTTATTAAAGTTTTAAGCAAGCTAACAAGCACCAACAAAATTTTAAGAGCGTTGGAAAAACATTTAATTAATTTGCAGAACCATCTGAACGAGTTTCCCTTTTCCAATAACGATTTAAGAGTGAATGGCCAAATCAAAGTGCCGCTGCCAGCCAAACGGACGGAAATGCATCCAGCATTTAATTTAATATTCTACGGTTTCCACAGGAGCGTGCTCCCATGCCATTGTCTCGACTGTCATCTCAAATTCATTTGTTCGCTTTCTTTCCGCATTCAGTTGCCACTTCCACTCTCGAAATCAAAGTTCACCTCTAGCTCTGGGTTCGCTTTCAGGCGATTGTTGTCCTGTTGCAGCCAGAGAAATGAGAACACTAAGAGAATTAAACCCGTAAGTTGACAAAATTGTTTTGACATTGATTTGAAGTATACGATTGTGTGTAAGCTTGGTCACACCTTGACATGCTGCATGGCCACACTGCAGCCGGTTGCATGGTCACACTGCAAGGCTTTAATTAAAATGTTCTAAACATGAAAGGATTAATACCAAAAGGCTCTATTACTTGGTTGTATTTTGTGCTCTGTATTACCTCCTCCGGTTGTTGCATTATTGATCATTTCTTGGCCCAGCATCAAAGCTGGAACAAAGCCGCTTACAGCCATTTGTTTGGCTTGTGCTGGTCCTGTTTTCTGGACTCGGTCATTTAAGGCGATCATTACACCTAGCCACACAAAAGTCGACTCTGTGGCAGCACATCAAAGTCATTTTCATTAATTGAACGGCTGCCTCAGCTCCACCATTCACCACTCACCATTCCATGGTCATGTCCAAGTCCACGTCCAAGTCCAATTTTCGGGCGAGACGTGGACCACTGGACCACAAGAAATCCGACCCCCAATCCAATTAAGAGTACTTTCTATGGCGCTTTTATCTGCAAGTGCTTGCTTTTTAACGCACTCCAAGGAGCTGAGCTGAGCTGAAGAAGAAGGACTGATACTGGTGCTGGTACTGGTGGGGCTGTCATAAGTGACACTGGGATTCATTGTGTCTTGGGCAACTTTGCAGGCAGGACGCTTAATTATGTCAAAACCGTATTAACCGAGGGGATACTCCTCTCTCCTCTCTCCTTTCTCCTCTGTCCCCCTTTCATTCTTCGACTGCCAGTAATTAGTGACTCTGGGCCAAGTTATTGGCGTTGTCGTTTAGCATTCGGCATGGAAAACTTTTCAAAATGCTCACTTACAGCCACGTGCTGCACAGAGGAGTACTGTGGGGCATATGCTCTAGGGTAACTTAAAACATAAAATATTTTCTTTACACTCCTTTTAACAAAGTCATATATTATTATATTACATTTTCCTTAGATTTTTTGGTAAACCTATATTTGAATTATTTTCATTTTAAAAGGGTATTTCATATCCTAGATAAATTCATAGATTTCTTTTGAATAGAGTTGAGCTTTTAATCATTTTTAAGGCGGTGATGATCAGGATCTTGCAGGATCTACTTTGAACCCAAGTTAGAAAGAGTTTTTCCCGAGGAGAAGGAACTAGGACCACAGTGCGACCCAGTCGCACAAACACGCACATGCAGACACAAACAGAAATACAGAAACAGACTCTTAAGTAACAGCTCATGATGGGCATCAACGAACTCGTAAAGGACGAACGATGCATGATAATTGAAGCGGCGGAGGCGGAGGCAGTGGCAGAGGCTATGGAAGCACAGGACCTGCTCTCGACGACTACGACGACGACGACAGACTCTCGCGCATTTCATGCCAAAATTTATGGCTCCCTATCTGCCATCTGGGCTCCACTACCACCCACACCCACTCCTAACCAGGATCCTGTCGAGTTCCGCGAAGTAGTTGGGCAGTTTTGAATGCTCCTCTTGTTTTTTGCTGCGTTTTTTTTAGCCAGTCTTGGCGTTTTTATTGCCGGCAATTAAGTTAATAGGCAATAAAGCTTCTGGATTTCCACGAGGTCCCATGGAAAAGTAGCAGCAGGCGCTTACTGCCGCCCGGAAATCGGAAATGGAGATGCAGATACAGCTGCAGGCTCAACGCGAGTCCTCCTCTCGAATCAATGTGTTTTAGTGGATCTGCGAGATGAAGTGGATGGATGCAACGCAACTCAACTCAACTCCCAAAATTAACTTCTTGTGTCGCCATTTATTGGCCTAGAGCGATTTCCATCGCATCTGGTCGATTGGTTTGGCTGATTGTTTACCAACTATGTGGATTGGCCACATAAACTGTATAAGCCGTATTGGCCAAGTCAATTATTTGTTGCTTTGCAGGTCAGTCGATTTGCTTTTGCAATCACCGTTGACACTGCTGAGAAAACATCAGTGGAATTTGGTATTTTCATGATTTTAATGACGAGTTTTCGTTTAAAATTTGTCACACGTTTTTCTATCTAATGGTTACCATGTGTATTCCATTGCATATGCAAATATTTTGAATGAAAAGCGTTAAAAGTTTATTACTCATTTGCAAAGTTGTTGTTGGGTTTAAGACTATTAAATTAGCTTTCAAATATTTTTCGTGTTGTAAAAAATAATATTTCATATAAAATATTTTAGTAGGTATTTAATATATTGTTTTTAAAGCAATCATTTGGCAATAGTCTTTGGATATAAATTTCCAAACGGAATTTGGTAATTGTGGAAAGTTGTAAGAAGTTTTAGACTGGCTAAAAATTTGAAACCCATAGGTCAATACAATTTAACACGAAGATTTCGAATTCAGCAGTCTTAAAATATATCTTATATTTTTTCTTGAAGTCTGGGGTAATCTATCAGAAATATGGAAATGTGTTTTTGGGATTAAATTGCTGTTTGTGTCGCTGTTGCACAGGCCACAGTTCCACCGCCACACTGACCGCTTCCGTTTCCCTTTTTTTCGCCCATTTCCGTTTCCGTTTCCATTTCCGTTTCCGTTTCGTTTGCAGGCGAGCATCCGGCGGCCATGCATACCGGCAACAACGGCAACTCCACGGCGTCCCAGCTGCCGCCGGTCCTCCTGCCGCTGGTCCTGCTCACATGCGGCACGCTGATGCTCCTCCAGCTGGTGGCCTACTGCTCCTGCTCCGCCGCCCTCGTCCCGGCCACGCCCACCGGCCGCAGCACCGCCCACCAAGGACCCACTTTCATCAAGGACACGGCCCGAGGACAACGAATCAGGACCAGGAATCAGCACCAGCAGCAGGAGCAGGAGGAGGAGACCCTGGAGGGACGACCCTTCCGCAGAGGATTCGAGAGGAGCCCGGTGCCCGGGACATAGCTCTTCGGCGCATTCGGACTGGGAACCGGAAAGGCTGCCGAATTGCCAACAGGAATCGCATTTTAGGTTCGCAGCTTGGACCTGCTCCTGCTCCTGCTCCTCCTGCCCTCTGCTCCTTGGTTAGCACCTGTTTTCACCGGTTTTCGATTTGGTCCTGCTCTCGTCCCACCTTCTGGGCCGCCTTTTCCCTTTGTGAGCTGTAAGCTGGAGCTTATCCTGTTATCACTAAATTAAGTAGCCATATGCTCTGGAAGACATGTATTTATCGGACTTTTTCTAATGTATTAACGAAGATCGAAGATGGTGCAGTGCAGCGGAGATTTCCAATGAGGAAACGTGAAGTTTTCAAGTCGATCATGAACTTTGAAGGCAGGTAGAAAAGGTAGAAATAACTTAGCAAACAACTTAGCAACACACCCACAGACACAGTCAGACTCACACACACACACACACCTTGTAAATAAAACCACTTTTATGATATTTCTCTTCCATCGAGATAACCAACTGGTAAAAGGAAATGTCGAGTGTATTAGTTCATCTTTTCAACCTTTTTTCGGTTGGTTCCCCACACCCACACATTCTCTAGTACAAGGATAAGCTATAGGTGTCTAAACTTATTATAAATAAATAGAAAAAAGGAGAAGATATGGATGGAACCCCCTTGCGATTTGAGGCAAGTCCAAAGTACGATAAAGAATTTTTTTTTTGATAACTAGCATAAGAGTTAAATGTAAGCGAAGGGAGAAGTAGATAAAATGGATAGATGGAGTGCGAAACGAATGGAGGATTAGCGATTGATTGTTGGACTTAATGTGTACATATATAAGCAAATCAGCATAATTAGTCTATGGATATTTTTTTTGTTTTTTTTGCTATTCCCCTATATATCAGATCAGAATAATCTCTACCTACATATAGGGCATTTTGATGTGTTTAGGGCTTAAGCGATATTAATTATTGTTGTATGTTTGATGAAATGAAAGTAAAACAAAGGAAAACCACTGAGAGCTGGTAATATTGACATAGTGAACTAACCAACTATCCAGTTAAGCGTATTGCTAATTCAACTCGAGTATTTAAGTGTCTCTCTCTCTCTCACTATCTCTACCTATCTCTATCTCTCTATAATTCTCTATAGCTCTCTAACAGACTTTCTCCACACAAAAACACAGGACACCTAACATTTAAGCCAAGCTAGTGGAAAGTTAGAGATACACGAAATACCAGATCCAGAATCAGAGTCAGCAGATCCACGATCCCACCCCAGAGAAAGGGTCTAACCCTGTCCCACATCCCAGCCCCCAAGAATCTGGAAGAAACTTCTCATACGTTTTCGCTCCACATGAAAAACCAAAGATAAAAAAGGAAATATACTGAATACTCTCCATACCAAAACGTAATTATGTGGATATGAATAGTATGCTTAACTATAATAATAATAATAATAATGATGAAGGAGAAACGGAGACGAAAACCAAAAGAACATATATATTTTATGAATGTGATGACGTCGTTTAGCAAATTGAAACTATACTTAAAACCCCCAAACTAAAGACCAACAAATTCAGAGAAGAGAAAAGAAAAGAACACCCGGGAACCATTTCAATAAAAGTGTTTTGAAGCCAATTAGTCCAAGGATCAATATCAGAATCATCCCAATCACAATTCGATTTCAATTTTCCCCGCATTTAAATTAAACATATTTGTAAATGTATATTTTGATTTTCTCTCCATCTATCCGCATGCACTAGTCTAAGTCCAAGGAAAACTTAAAGAATGTTTAAATGTTTATAAGCTAATTGAATGTAATTCAATATCAAACCGAAACCAGAAACCAGAGCATAGCAAAAACTCAAATGTCACACAGATCGGATAACAATAACAAAAAAAGAGAAACGACAACAATTTCTATGTATAAAATAAGGTGAAATAAAGTCCATGTTGCAGATGCTCTAAACCTATGAATATATGGTATATTGTAATTGAATGAAACCGATATAAATATGTATGTAAATGATAAGCGATAATTAAAAATGTGTTGACCCCATTATTGTGTTCGTTCGATACGTGTATATTAATTTGATGATGCTATTTTATTTTTTTATTGCTGTTTCCATTTCTTTGTGAGGGTTTTCCATATTTTGTGTTTTTGTGGTAGAGTTAATTAAAGGAAAAAGTAAACAGAAAGTGCGTGAAGAGAGAGCAAAACAATTTTAAAGTAAATATGTTAAATACAATTTTAAGCATAAACAATGGCGTCAAAAGCAAACAATTTTAATGTGGTTAAATAAGAAAAATGCCGACTTCAATGGAAAATATGTGTGTTGTTCTCCAATTGAAGCGGGACACTTTGAAATATTACAATTCATAATAACTATAATTACGAGGAGGGTAAGAGAACCACGGGTCCTACCAGCAAGTGGAACAAGAGTTGAGGATTAAATTGCATTGGTCTAAGCAGAAATAAATGCAGGACTCACCCACACACACTGACACACACACACAGACACCAAAAAGGACACCATGCAATTTGAACCAAAGAATTTGAACAGAAAAACGAGAGATTCGATCAGAAAAAAACCAAATATGAATTCAATAAAAGTGTAAAAAATAAAAATAAAACTCAAACGCTGCATTTTCAATTCAAACAACTGAACGGACACTTTGTGACCGTTTTGTGGACATTTTCATTTTCATTTTCCCGGTCCTTCAATGTGATAGCCTACAAATTTGCTGACACATCCGAGCGAATCCACACCAGAGTTAGAGTGCCGCCGCAGGAATAAACTGGTGTGGAAAAAATATTATGAAAAATGTATAATTTATGCATACTGCATTTTTTCCATCCAGCTGTTGATGGTGTGCAATTAAACGAACATGGGTCTCGTGTTTCAAACTGTGTGTGTGCATGCATAAATGATGTCAACTAGGCAATTAAGTTATTGCAGTCTGGCCCAGGTGTTAAAATTGCGACCAGATCGATTAGCGCATGCAAATAGAGAAAATATATACAACAAAATATGTGTATAACCTATGATGGACTTCGGACTTTGGTTAAGTATCCTCCGTTTAGTTCTCGCCAATCAGAAAGTAAGTATACTAAGTTCTTAGGTTTTTTTTATAAGGTTTGGACATACAGTGATTTTTTACTTAAACGATTTACTTCGGAGTTCAACATTTTCCCATCTCCCAGATAATTATATATTTGTTGCTTCTCAAGATCCTTGAATGAGTCGAGCTCATCCACATCGAACGCTATAGTTTGCATCACGTGCAGAATGACTTCCACCAGGAGAGGAAGCTTCTGACTGAAGCCACTGCCATGCAAAACCAATCCCTTGTCACCAGCCTCCAAAGATGGGTACAGTTGTTCAGATATTTTAAACTGAACTAAGCTGGTGTTCAGCACACCGAGCATATAATAAGAGGAGTGATGAAGTACAGATTAACGAAGCCGTCGGGGAGTTGTAATATGTTGTCTTGCCGAAACCACGGCACGTATAAATCATTTTTATTAAGGGTTTTAGGAGATCGCGAAATATGTGGCCTTCCGGCTTCTAGTCAATAGAGTGTTGAATCCGTGGCTTCAAATAGATTAGGATGCGGGAAATTGAGTCCGCTCAATATTGGTGGCATTGGCATATAAGTATAATTTAAATTTGTTGTAGTACTTAATTAAACAATTGATTACAAATTAACTTGTCCTGTGTGACTAGCGCATTAAATTATAAGTTTTATACTTGTAGCGTTAGGAAGAACTTTAAATAAAATAAAATTAAATTAAATTGGAATAAAAATTTCTTAGTATAATTATTTGAAATTAAGAATACTTAACATGAAATATAAATAACTTTAAATAGTTTCAGCTATCGCATTTGCGACTTTGACTTGTGCCAAATAGTTCAGAAATCCAACTTAAAGTCGCGACTGGCAGTCGAAATCCGATTGTCCACTCCATTTTGATTTATTGTAATTAATATTTAATTTACTAGATGGCCTCGCTATCTGTCTGTGTCGGTGGTCTGTGGGAGGACTCTTCAGTTCGGTTGCATTGAATGTTTTATTTGATTTAATTTCGCACTGTCAGCTATGATTGCAATGCACATTTTGTTGTTTGTCTTTGGCCGCCGTGGGGGCTTTATTTTTATTTTTATTTTTATTTATTCCTTATTCCACTTTACATTTCTGCAGGACTTTTGCATATTGCCTTGTTTTTTGTAGTTCAATTAATTTGCATAATGCATGACACTTTTGAATCATGGGACATGAAAGCAGCCGCCGCTGCTCCAGAAATCGATGTAAATGCAAATGGCCATAAATTACGCCGCCTCCCCATTGCCCACCTGCCCCCTCCTCCGAATATTAACTTAATTAGTTGAACGTTATTCCTTCACTCCTCTCCACTCCTTTTTTTTTATAATTTTTTATTTTTGCGAATTTAATCGCAATTTCATTAAATGTTTTTATAATGAGACTCAGCCGGGGCCTGTGTGCCTATATGAAATATTAATAATAATATCCCAGATCAGTGATTGGACATGGGCAGGCGGACGGCGATTGAAATCGTTGTCATTGTCTGACAGTTTTCATTAAGGGCCTTAACGTCCCCTGGACATTGGACATCCACCATCCACCATCCGACATCCGGCCAAACAATGTCAGAGACATCGGATGATAATGCTGCTCCGGCTTTGTGCAGCTCACTTTGATTGCATTCTGCCGAATGTCATCTGATTGTGCCAGTTACCAGGAGGACCCTATCCACCCCAGAATAAGTTAAGCCCGGATTGCAAAACCTAATTGGACGTTAATCGGAATAAGGCAAATCCAAAGGTAGAACACGATCCTTAGTCATTGGGTTAAACAAAAATGTATTACAGATAAAGACCAAGAAACTGCTTATAAACTTAATAATTATGACAAAAACTACCTTCGACTTATTTGATATTCATGGTCAATCCCTGGTGGAAAACCTAAATACCATCGAAACCATAAATCATTCAATTTTGTGACAAACAGGACCCAAGACCAAAAATCTGGACTTACGGATCAACTGTGCAAACTTCCACTATTTAGTTACACAAAAACACTATAGAAATGGTAACACAATCAGAAACTGGTTGAAATCAGCTTCTAGTTATTTGTTTTTATTCCCTTTACTCGTAGAGTAAATCGAGAGTTGTGTTGCGAAGGAAAATTAGGTCTTGTTTTTGGCAGCTGTTACCTTTCCGTCAAAAAAATAAAAAGAACAAATACAAAATTTACTTAATGCCATTTTTGATCCCTGATTGGGTGAGCTTAAGATTATGCTTAAAAATAATAGAATAAATGTCTAAAAATCGTTTTTATAATGTCGTGATATAATCTTAATGACCGTATTTCATTGCTTTAAATTTTCATTTACTTTGTAATAAACCGGATCAAAGTTGTCTGATTTTAGTCACTAAAATACTGAAAAAAATCATTTAGATGACCCATAGATATTTCTTTTGGGTAATGTGTAAGCAAACTGTAACTTGTACCACTGCCTCACAATAAACCCTGAAGATAAAAATATAGTTTAAAATATAAAAGTATTTTTTAAGTCTCTAGCGTTCTTTCTTTTTGACAAAAGCAAGAAACAACCTCTGGTAATTAACATTTTGTTTCGCAAGAAACCTTTTTGGGCCGAAACGAACCAAGATGTGTGCCCTTTAGAGTTTAAATTTGTCGCATGCAGCTGCTATCTGTTTTAGCCACTTTCAGCCACCCCTCCCCCTCGCCCTCGCCCCAAGAAGGCCCATTCTGTTGTCCATTTGTCGTTGCTTTTTATATTATTTACGCTCGTTTAATTTTTCGCATGCTTTCTTTATTCGACGCGCTCAAGTATTTTAACAAATTTTACAACTTTTTAAGCGGGTCTAAGCGAGTACGGCCACCTGTCAACCACCCACAACCCACCACCCACAAAGGCCTTGGCTTTTGGCGGCGAGTCTCTCTCTTTTGCAAAGGTCGTGGGTTGGAATGGGGGTTTGCTTAAACGTTTTGTCGAGCATATTTGTTGGCCATAAATTAACACGCCGCTCGCCTGCTTAATCTTTTTATGGGCCCCTTCCCCCTCTCCCCCCAACTACCGCCCCCTCCAAAAACTGGTCCGAAAAATTTAATAATTTGCTCAACATTAACCACTTGGCGGCCTTGTTGTTGTCAACGTTTTTTCCTGTCCTGTTTGCTGCTAATTATAAGGGGATTATTTGCTTATCCCTCGAGGTCGAAGGTGGGCGGCATAAATTGACCCTCTTTCTGAGAGGGGGGCCAAGGGGGCCAAAGATCCCTCTGACTGTCCGCCCCAGCTGTAAATTAACCACTTTCCTCCATCTCCTCCACTCGTTCATCCACTCAAGTCCGCCATAAATTCCCAATTAAAAGGTGTAATAAGCGTTTGTTCCGCTTCAGCTATGAATAACATTTTGGGCCCCCCTTTCCGCCGCCCCTCAACTTACCCCTTCTCTCACTTGTCAGCAGCTGCGACTTTGTAATGCAATTGCAATAAAACAAACTACAAAATGGGCCCAGGGGCCAAAAGAAGAGCCCAACGGGTATCCAAGGTATCCAAAATAATACGCAGGAAGGAGGTGGCTCAAGGTGGGTTACAAGAAAGGAGGCTCTGTGCACACTGGGCCAAAGTGGGGTTTATGGGGATTTTCTTTGGCGAATGACAGCTTCAAATATTCACAGAGGCAAACAAAGAAACAGCCAATGTAGAAGAAAAACTTATTTAAATTGAAATATAAATAAATACAAAAAGAGTTAAATGAAAACAGTTGAGTCCAGAGATAATAGAAAAAAGAGATCGTGGACAAATAAGAACTCTCTAAAGAAATTAAAATACCTTCAAAGGACTGAAAATGTTACATGCATCACAAGAAGTGGTGTTAGGCGAAATTGTTACTAGTAAAACTTAAATTTTATGAGTCTTTGTGTTTATGTTTATTTTTAGTTTAATAAATAAGAATTAGTGTCGTAAAAGGTCATAACTTACATTTGAATCTGCTTCGTTCTGGGGAGTTTATTTTGTACTATTTGCGAAATAATGTGTTAATCTTTTATTCATTAAATTAGGTACAATTAAAAAATAGCCAAGGGCTAATAATATTTTTAATATTTAATAATATGTTTAAGGTGAGAAAAACCTATTTTCAAGGGTTCCAATGATTTCATTACCACATTTAATTTTATTATTATTATCACTTAAGATTGTTTCAATTTTTTCGGCTAAAATTACAGGTTTGCATTTTTGCACTTCATTTGATAATTACAAAATAAAAAGGTCAAGTTTTTATAAAGCTAATTAAGTTTATATTTGTTGTTCAAGGACCCTGTCAAAGAGATCTAAAATACTGATTTAGATTCCACTGTGCCCTGGGGCCCTTGTGTTCTTGTGACCTGTGGACCGTGCGAGGCAATTAAAAGCGGGTTCGAAGTTCAGGGCGTCTCACAAATTATATGCGCATTTAATGAAGTGTGCCACGCACACAAACATCCCACATGCGACTACGTGCAGTCATTAAACAGGCAGCACCACACCACACACACAAACCACCACCCACTATTCCACCACCACCAACACCACCCAGTATTCCTCCACCTGGTCAAAGGTCACGCGCTGTCCGGGCCAAGAGGTCACTTAAACAAAATGAAATGAATAAATGCATGAGGCGGGGGGAGGGGCTCCAAATGCTCCAACTCCTCTAAAGGATCGGGATGACAGCCAGTGGCCAGCAGGCAGTGGGTAATGGCTCCTCCATGGAATGGCCAACTAAACGGTTTGTAATGGACGCCTTGGCTGCCAGGATTGAAACTTAATTGCAAAAATTTTAACAAACACTCGGCAGCAATAACAATAATTTCCAGCGACTGAGGAGGAGGCAAGATTTATGCGCCGCTGACTGAAATTGGAAACGAAGCGCCTCGTCCCCGTCCCCGTCCCCGTCCCAGTCCCCATCCTCTGGTGTCCTTGTTTTGGCCAGCAGTAAACAAGGATACTCCTGCCAAAAGGGGGTTGGTGGTTGGCCGTCCTGGTCAATGGCCATTAGTTGTTGCTGTTCGCCTTCGTCGCGGCGACAAGTGCACTTTATTAGCGCTTTCCATTCCGCTCCTTCGAAGCCTTCTCCTCCTGCTGCTCCTCCTTCTTCTCTTCCAGGGTCCTGTGGATTTCCTTGCCTCTTCCTTGGAGCTGGCCATTTGGCATAAATGCGTTCATTAAAGGCACATTGACACGGTGCCACAGTGGGCCCTCCCTGAAGGGGCAGCTCTCACTATGAGTAATGCAAGCCAAAGCCCCCTTTGTTGATGTTATGCTGCCTGAGTTGCAGGGGGATGCAGTTTGCAATTACTATCTTCAATCAACACTTGTATAAGTTCTGGGTAGAAATCAGTAAAGTCAGTAAACAAACAAACATATTACTAGATCTTCACTTTACCTATTAGATATTTGTTCAATTTTAAGCACTTAATACATGAGGAACTCAAAATTTATTGATTTACAAGTGTTGAATTATTTTTGGTTTTGTTTCACAACTCAACCGCATTTAAGAAATGAAGTACTGATTCCAGAAAATTTTAACTGAGTTTTAATTTGGACAAAAAATCAATGTAATAGAAAAATTCGTAGCAAAATGCGCTTATTAAAATGTTATAAAAATTTTTAAAAGTAACCTAAGGTATTTTGAACATAACTTTACGATCAACTTTCAAAAGTTTTCTCCTTCTCATTCGAAATGATTTTTAAACTTAATTTAAATATTATGTTTAAATAACCAAGTAAACTGCATTAAAATACAAATTTTTTATTAATCAGAACCTTACTTTGAGTTCCAAGGAGCATTGCAGCAGAAAGTTAAGATATGTACACCCCGTTCAGTTTTAAGGTGGCTGGTGTGTAATCGGTCAAAGGATCCAACTGAACCGGGCACTCCTCCTCCTCCTCCTCCTTCTCCTCCTGCTGCTCCATTTGTGCCCCCAGGAGCTCCTTGTTCTCCAGTCTTGGGCGCAGCGAGCGCCTTGACCTGTTATTTATGCTGACCGCAGTCACGTCCTGGCTAAGTGCTCATGTGTGTCCTTTGAGCCCCTCTCCTCCCCCCTTACCATAGTACTTTTCCCCTTTCTGCGCCCCGGGTGTATTCGTATTTGTGTCGACATTTGCCGTGGCATTTATAAAATTGTGCATAATTTAAGCTCAGCAGTTGCGGGCTCCAAGCAAAGCAGACCAAGCCAAACGCAGCCAAACCAGAGTGACCGACCACATGAATGATGGTTCCCGTGGAGCCAGCTAAAGGATAATATAGAGGGGAACTGGTTGGTGCACAGCAAGAACATGGGACACCTTGGACGCATATTTCTGGTTCATAAAATTGAAATTTATTAAGATTATTTAACCAAATTATATCGCATGGCTTTAAAAGTCTGAAAATCGTTTGTATGTCGCCATACTTGTTATAATCTTTATAAAAATGTTGAGATATTAAGATTATAAAAGAGATCACTGCCTTAGGAACCAAGAAATAATTTGTACGCCCATCACAATCTCAAACTAAATTAACATGTGCATAGTGAAATATTTAAGATTAAAAGGTTTTTGATAATTATATTTAATTTCATGTAATGAGCTCCTCCTGTACATGTCAGATATAAAATATATAAAAAGGAGAAAAAGGGGTGCTGATTTTTTTCCAGTGTTTCGGGGCAAGTTTCTTGTCTCCGCATTGCAATTGCAGCTACGCCGGCGACATCACAGTGGTGGTCAAGGGAAGGGTGATGGGGGAAAGTGGAAGAAGGACGTCGCCAACACGGCAACTTGAAAAGCATAATGAAGGATAATGAGTTCTTGATTAGTACAAAGTGGAAAATTGTGTATTTTGTGCCCTGTCGCGCAGTGCGTATAAGCTTTTGCCCATCAGCCGGGAAATTCCACCCACCCACCCATCACCCATCCCTCCCCCCAGCAGGCACCAATTAACTGTAATTAGGGTCGCCTCCCCCCCCGTTCAGCGTGACCAGAGCAAACAAACACCATTTTCCCAATTGCTTTGCGCCCCCTTTCTGCTCTTCCCTTTTTCCCAAATAAAAAAGCGGTCAAGAAACCGATCCGAAAAGATATTTAACCAAAAAAAAAGGGCAATGCATTGGCACTGGGCAAATACCTAAGTGCAGGGCCAACAACACTCGCTTTCTGGCCACTGTTCATATTCACGCTGCGTATACGTATTGCATATTGCGTATACGCCGTGTAAACAGCACAGCCTCACCATCAAACCGACGCCACATGGTAAATAAGAATCTGGAGAGACCACCCCCCACCTCCCGAACAAAATGCTCCAATAAAATGCTGAAAAATCAACACGATTTTCAGAGAGCGCTTCCCTTTTATGCCTGCTGTTGTTCTTTTTATTTTTTACCACTCGCTCTGGGTCTGGTTTCCCTCACTATCCATAGTTTTATTTGGCAGGAAGTTGTTGTTATGATACTCTAAAACTGAAGGGTTAAAGTGGCTGGAAAACGAATCTAAGAACTATAAAAATAAATAAGTTTTAGGTCAAATTTACGACTAATAAATACTAAGTAATTGTTTTACTTTACGTTTTAAAATAGCTTATTCTATTAAACATAAAACAAATGAAAACAATTTTAATGAACTTTAAAATCGGCAGTACGAGAGGGTTTTTTATTTAAAGCATTTGCATATAAGATTTAAGTTATACAATCAATTTTATTCAAACTCCTCAAGCTTCAATAATATTTTCATTGTGTAACTTTAGAGAGCATCGAAAAATCGGTTACAACACAAAGCATTTATTCAATTTGCTCCTTTTTATATGAATTGATTTTCTTGGCTGGACTTTTGTTGGATTTCCGCATTCGCATGCAAATCGACGATTAATCAAAATACCACTTTCCCCCAATTGTTGCTGCAAATTACATTTTTCGCGTTTTTCGCTGACTGAAATGACAAATTTACACAATTGGCAGCCGATCAGCCATTGGATTCAGCGATGGATTCAAGCGGTTCGGGCGATGGCGATGGCGATGGCCATGTGGATGTCGATGGAGAGTCAAATTGCAAAAGTTAATGGAAATAAGTGAGAATCGGGCGAAGCCACAGCAAATACATGCAACAACTTGTCCAGGCGGGTCCTCGTGAATTTCCATTCCATTTCGGTTTGGTTTGGATTCGTTTTTTGGTGGAAAATAAGTGCAGGCGAGTCCTTTGCAGGGTAAGAGATTCAGTTTCACCCGGGGGCGTAAGTGTTCCTTTCCACCATTCATTTGCAGTCCTGGTCAGTGAGATTGGACGTGAGTGATATTATTGGGGGTAAAGTGTGTGCACGCGTTAAATGCAGAATAACCTAAAGAAGTCAAAAGATTTTAAATAAATTTACAAAAAATACAATTAACTTATATATAACTATATATAATATTGTTATAAAAAATGTTAAATGCTCAAGAATATAAATAATATTTAAATCAGAAATTATTTCTTCTACTTAAAGTTTTAAAATGTCATTTGAATAATTGGGAGCATAATAAATTAGACTGAGCTATTCGGATGCAGAGTAATTAAAATGTTATGTAAATCCGTGTCTTAGGATACTTTATTAGCTGGCATTTCATGCAATTGCCCCTGTCCCTCCCCCTCCCCACCAATCTGCAGAAAAAGGGGACCCGTGACCCCCCGCACTCCCCTTCGAAAGGAAAGGCGTTCTAGGTGCTGCTCATTTTGACTTTTTAATAACATTAATTAAAAGTGCGCAAACTGAATGAAAGCGCTGTTGGCTCTGTTGGGTGGCGGACCACCCCGCCGCTTTTTCTGGCCGGGAACTGGAACTGAACTACCTCTGAACATTGGCCTCCTCCGTCCTATCGTCCGTCCGTCCGTCAGTCCAAAATCCGTCCGTCTAACTGGCCTTCTGTCCTCTGTCCTCGGCAAACAAAGGTGGCGGCTACGTGGAAGGCAAATGGTGCAAAAAATTAAGTAGAAGTGAGAACGCAGCGGGCTATTGAATGCACAGAGAAAAAATGTGTAGTCCTCATTGTAAACTATTTTTTAAGTACAATTCAACTGACTATTAGGGGATTTTTTGTTTATTTTTATCACATATATTTACCCCTTTTGTATAATGCATTTGTCTGTTAAACATTTAATTTTTCACTTTTCTTAAAAAAATTAATAAATAAGTTTCAACTAAATAAAGTGTTATTATTAAGTGAATTTAATAAATGTGTTTATGTGTAGAACTTATGTAGGTACACATGTATGATTTAGATAATAATTTTTTAAGATTTCTTAACAGATCTTGTTCACTGACATTACTGGCTTACTTAAAAGTAAATTTTTATTGTTTTAATATTATTATTTTATTTTTATTTTGTTTTTTTTTTATCAGTGTTGGTGAATGAATCGAAATCAGGAGCAAAAGAAGGCCCAAACTGAAGCAACCAAATATTAATGAATGAGTAAATAAAGCACCTACATAGCCACCCACCCACCAAACCGCCCAGAACCACCCAACCACCACCACCCCCTTGGCGGCCTCAACCCAAAAAGTCGGGCACGTCTTTTATACCGTTTTCCCTTCTCGGTTATATAACGGTATAAATTTCTAGTTAATTAATCACCTTTCGCTTTGTTTATGGCTAATTTAATTAATTTTATGTCTTTTATTGTTTCTTGTTGCTTTTTTCGGGAGTCCGTTGCCCTGCGGATGCGGATGCGAATGCGGATATGGGTGCCCTGAAATTGAAATGGAATCGGAATCGGAATTGAGCATGACCCTTTGAAACTAGGGCCAAAAGTCGAAGTATTGTTTTTAGCGGGTATAATTAATAATACGAAATTGGTGAGAAATATTTTGTAAAAATAATTGTGCACATTTTACTGCTAGAAATGTGTAACATAATTATTTATTTCCTTTTTTTGTTTAGGAAAAAATAAGTTATTATCGTACATAATAATTAAATGCTTTGCAAGCCCTTTCTTAAATAAATTCTGTAATATAATCGTACTCCGAAGGTGATCGATCTATGCAGAAACGTCTTCTTATTAATTAATCACGAAATAATCAAAAATAACAACTTAAATACCTTTTGTCTTTCAGTGTACCATCGGTGTAAATATTTAATGTTCGTTTCACGCTTTTGCTACAAATTTGTGAGAGCTGCAAAAGCGGCTTTAAGGCGGCTTTTAAGTCAAAGCCACGTCCCCAATGCAGTTTTTTTTTCAGCTTTTTTTACCTTTTTTTGCATGCCATTCATTGACTTGGCCCTATGTGAGATGACTTGCACTTTTCTCTTTTCGTTTTGTATACATACACATACATACATGGATGTTTGTTTATTGTTTAAAGCATAAAATACAATACAATGCTATAATAAATTAATTATTTATTTAGATAATTTTTATACACGAGCTGCATGAAGAGGCACTTTTAGCGCGGTAGCCTCTCTGTTCTCCATGTGTGCCGGCGTGCTGGATGGTTGATGGTTATGAGGTGACCTCCCCTGACCCCTGGACTTTCACTTTATGGCAACTGGGGGCCAGAGGGAGCTCCCTAGCGTTGCGTTTGCGTTTAAAGATGATGAGAGGATGAGGCAGCAATAAATAGGTACAAGCGGATGAGTTCGATGCTAACTAGTGACTGACTAATGCTTGGCCTCCTCCTCGTTGACCACAATCGGTTCGATCTCCTTGACCTCGGCGGGGGTCTCCTCCTCGTTGTCCGGGTTCTCCGGCAGCACACGCACCTCCACGCGGTTCGAGGAGCTCAAAGTCTGCTCCTCCGCCTCCTCCTCCTCCCCATGCTGATCCTCCTCCTGATCGTGCTCCTTGTTCTGGTCGGAGCGACTCTGGGCCTTGTGGTTCTGGGGCAGATTGTGCTGGCTGGGCTGCTCAATGGCCGTGAGGATGGACTGGAGCAGGCCCTGGGACAGGATCTCCTCGTGGTTAGCGTCGCCGGACGTCACTCCGGGTGAGTTGTTCAGGGATCCCCCGAACTGCACCTGGAAGTTCTGTGTCGGCTGCTGTCCATTCAGCTGGATGCTTTGCGACTTTTGGGCCGAGAGGACGTCCAGGCCATCCAATCCGGGCAGCTGCTGGGGATCCGTGCCATCGGGCAGAGCAGACACCGAGTTCTTCTGGGAGGCATAGCCCGTGTGGTCGAAGCTATCAATGTCGTTGCCAGAGGGCGGTGGGCCATAGCTGTCGGAGGGTCCGGTGACCAGTTGCTGGGTGTGCTGCTCGGCCACGGGAATGCTCTGCGAGATGGCATTGTAGGCACCCGAGGAGGCGGCTGACACGCTTCCGAATTGCTGCTGCACCTGCTGCTGTAATTGCTGCTGTTGCTGCTGCTGCTGCACCTGGTAGCCATTGCTGCTCACCAGATTGGGTCCATGTCCGCAGTCGTGGATGATGATTTGCTGGGGCTGCTGCTGGTTGGGGTTGAACTGGTTGAATCTGGGAGCCTGCTGGGGCAGAGGCAATCCCTGGGCATGGAACTGTGAGGCACTGTAGCTGTTCTCCGAGTGGTGGTGGTGCTGTTGCTGCTGCTGCTGCTGGAAGAACAATGGCGGTGGTGGAGCAGCGGGCAGGTACTGCTGGTTGGGTGGCAGTGGTGGTGGTGGACCCAAGGGCCTCACATTGGCCACTGGAGGAGGAGGTGGCAGGTACTGTTGCTCCGGTGGGCCGAACTGCTGCTGCTTCTGCTGCTGCTGCTGGTGGTGGACAAATGAGGGTCCGGGCTGTGGGGCAGGCAGCTGCTGCTGCAGGATCACCTGGGGAGGTGGTGGTGGTGGTGGCTGGTAAAGGGCCTGCGGAGCAGGAAGGGGTTGGTGTGATCCCGCCAGGGCTATCTCATTCGCTGCTGGGGGAATGTAGGTGGCCGGCTGCTGCTGGGGCTTCACTCCGAACTGGTCCAGGTGCTGGACGGTGGCTCCGATCGACTCCAGGAGACCGGCGGGCACTGGAGGACGGTAGGCCACCGGCTTGTTAGGCTGACCAGCTCCGTGCTGGGGGAATGGCTGGGGATTCCCCGAGGGAGGGCCGTACTGGAGGTTCACATTCGACTGGGACTGCGAGTGGGACTGCGAGTGGCTGCTGCTGGTGAGAGCCGCAAATTGCGGAGGCGGTGGTCCGTAGTTTCCGCCTGGTGGTGGTGGTGGAGGTCCGTAGTTTCCGCTGGGAGGTGGTGGTGGAGGTCCGTAGTTTCCGCTGGGTGGTGGTGGTGGAGGTCCGTAGTTGCCTCCGGGAGGTGGTGGTGGTGGTCCGGAGGAGTGGCCGATGGTCTGGTACTTCTGCGCGTGCACCGATCCAGGAGCAAAGGAGTCCGACGGGGGCTTGGAGTAGGAATCGTCCAGGGATCCAATGGCAGCCTGTAAAAAAAAAACAAATGTGAATATGGGTAAGTTCTCTGCTTATCTAGGAGTAAGCCAGGTGTCGAGGGACACTCACCTGAAGAGCCTCGGCTTCGATGGAGTTGCCTCCGGGTCCGGTGATCACTTGGTTACCATCGCTGCCTCCCTGAAGGGCCACGGCCACGAGCTGCTCGTCCGAGAGTCCGTCGATGATGCTGCCACCACCGTTTCCATTTCCGCTTCCAGAGCCTCCCACGCTGTACTGGGTTCCAAAGGAGCCACCACCATGTCCCTGGGCTACCTGGCTGTAGCCGCCCTGCGTCTCGATGTGGTTCTGCTCCACGTAGGCGCCAATGGGGGCCGGGATCGGCTTCCAGCCATCGCAGGCGGTGTGGAAGGGCGCCTGGGAGCCGCTCACGCTGTGGGTGTGTCCGCTGGAGTCGATCTGGATCTGCACCTGCTTCACGGGTCCAGGGCCACTGGGTCCGGGACCACTGGGTCCACTGAAGTGTCCTCCTCCTCCTCCGCTCAGGATGATCGTGGTGGCGGGTGGGCCTCCATGGCCATGTCCATGTCCTCCTCCAGGCAGGGCCACCGGCAGTGGTGGGGGTCCGTAGTTGGGTGGTGGGGCATCGTAGATGGGTCTGGGCGGCAGGTTGAGGGGTCCGGAGGCGGGTGGCCCATAGGAGGTGGCCGGCTGGTGGGCTGGCTTGAAGAGTGGGGCGGAATGGGGCGAGGGCAGCAGCTGGGGTGGTGGTGGTGGTCCGTACTGCGGCTTAGGTGGCGGCCCGTACTGGGGGGCAGGACGGTGCTGCAGCTTCTGCGGCGGTGGTGGGCCGTACTGGGGTGCAGGTGGTCCGTACTGTGGTGCTGGCTTCGGCGGTGGTGGTCCGTACTGCTGCTGTGGTGGTGGGCCATACTGTGGCGCAGGCTGTGGTGGTGGTGGGCCGTACTGCGGTGCCGGCTTGTGCTGGATGTGAGGGGGTCCGTAGAAGGGCTTGGGCACACCAAAGTGGGTCTTGATCTGCTCGTGCAAGGATCCACCGCCTCCACCGCCACCTCCTCCTCCGCCTCCTCCCAGGAAGTTGAGCTTAGGGGGGCCGTATTTCAGAGCCGGGGGACCGTACTCCCTGAACGGAATCTGCTGGGGCACACCGTACTCCCTGTGGGGCACGTGCTGCTGCTGCTGGGGCGGCGGACCGTACTGGGGGGCAGGGCGTGGCGGTGGGCCGTAGGTGTCGAAGCCGGCCTCGCGACGCTTCAGCTCCTTGCCACTGAGCACCGCTTGGGCGGCACAGAAGCAGAGGGTGCTCACCAAGGTCAGGCGGAGCAGCATCTGTGGAGTGGATGGAGAGGATGGGAGTGAAACTGGGTCAGTCATTTGTCAAGATGTTTGTTGTCAAGAGATTAAAACTCCTCCAGGGACTTGGACTCAAAAAAAAACACACACACAAGCAAACCAAATCAAGATTTTAATACTCACAAACTAAAAAATAAAACGATTTTAAATGGATTTCTGAAATAACAACACAACACACCCAAATCAAATGCTCTTTTTTCCTGGTCAAAAATTAATCATATTTATAAATAATTTGTACACTTTAATAAATACATTTTTTAAGATGCCCAAACATAACAAAAACCTTTTCTACGGAAACTTAAAAATTGATTTTCAATAAATTTTTGGAAAAAAGTAATATAACTTTAAATTTTATACCGAAAACAAAAAAGTGTTATTAATATACCCATTCAAATATATGAATCTTCAAAGTTAATTTTAATTGTGGTCAGAATTTTGTAAAAGACTTTTCAATTTAAAATCAATTACATCGGCTTAATTTGTATAATAATAGGTTGCTTTAATATATTTTATCAAAAAAAAACTGCCTAAATAAGTTATTAATTTGTTTGCATAATTCCAGAGTGTAAAAACTTCGTTTCAGTTGTCATATGTTCTTATGTGCCCGTTTTTTGTAACTTTAACAAATGATTGCTTAAGAAACTGGGGCTAAGTGACGGGTTAGTCGGCTAACCGACATCGTAACATCCATTGAGTGTCTCCAGTCGCCAGTTGAAGGCCTCCACCCTCTGGAGGCGTCTCATTTGTCAGCTGTCTGGGTGACCTTTTTGGCCGAAGGCAACTTGTCAAGGCCTGTCAGGGGTCACAGGTCACCCAGAGGTCCTGGGTTCATTCGCCAGGTGTCGTTTTCGGAGAGTGCGTGTGTGACTCAGTGACTCAACCCCCTCTAACCCCTGCCCCAACCCAAGTATGTAACCATAATCTGCGCTAATTTGCAAACCTCCGACCTGCCTCCATTAACTGGTTAACACTGAGCAGCAAAATGAAGTTGCTAAACAGTCAACAATTACAATTAAATGTATATTTTAATTTTCATATATTTTTTTTAAAATTAGTTAAGCAACGATATTGACCAAACTAACAAATTCAAATTATAACATATTATGTGCAACTGCTTCGACCTTCCCCCTAAGTTTCAAAGAAAATGTCAAAATCTTCAAAAGGCCATAAAACAGTTTTCATTAATTATTTTGGCCAACGCGTCGAGGAGGCGTTAATTGAGCCATTAAGGCCAGGTTTTGTTGCGTGGTGTAATTGGCACTGCGGCTGCCCAGAAACGTTGGCCTTATTACGCTCTAATTAAAACATAACCCGGCCAGACGTCGTCATTACCATCATCCACATCCACATCATCATCATCATGGATGTCGCCGCTCATCATGATCATCAATAATTCAGCAGGCGAACGGCGACTTTGCGGCACGCAGCGAACTAAAACTCAAAAGCCAAGTGGAATATTCGACATTTACTCTTATAATTGGTTTTATGTTTGTTTGACAACAAATAAGCCACGCAAAACGGTTCAAAAAACGGCGCTTTTTCAAAATTCCACGCACAACACGCGATTCGCCAATAAAAATAACAAAAAAATCAAAACACAAACAAAAATAAAAATAGCAATCGCCATGCGGATCAACCGCAAAAGGTGACGAAGCTGGAATGCCCTTATGTAATTTATATAAGAAAGTGATTGGGATGTTATGCAAGAGGTGAAGGTATCCCAATTCCAAGATGAGTAAGTTGTGCATCCAAAATGATAAGTGGATTTTTTATAAATTTATATAATTTTTAGCAACTTTATAAACCATCTTTGGTAAGTAACACAAGTTAAGATCAGAATTTAATTTATAAAAATTATGAATTATGAATAACTCTTTTTTATTGAGCTCGAATTTAATTTGGAAATTTATCTAACTCAATTTCCCTCAACCCTTTCACCCCCAATCAATGTAATGGCCCAAAAGTCTTGTGCAAATATTGTGCAAAGAACCAAATTAAGCCATCATCTTCGGGCCAATCGTAATAGCCAAGTTATTATGCCACTTACTGAATCTTCCCCAGCTGGATTACATAATGCGGGGCAATCAGCGATCTTTGGAAACGGAAAAATGGAAAAGTGCACCTCAATGGTCAGCGATGCGCATTGAATATGAGTACGGGTACGGGTACGGGTGAGTGTATCACAATGGGCCACAAAACAGATGTTGTTACTGTTGTTTTTTATTTTTATTTGGCCAGCGGCGGCGGTGCTAAAATGTCATAAGCGGTCGAAACTGGCAATGGAGAAGAAGATACCAAAAAAACGAAAAAACCGAAAAGGTAACTTTCACTTGGCTCCGGGTTAGTATCTCCATGTATCTGCGTATCTGTGAGCTTCGCTTCGTGGAATGGATGAGGATGGGTAGATGAGTAGGTGTCACAAATGTTGGCAGTGAAATTATGCGCTGCATAATGAAAATACATTATAAAAGAAATGGCAAACAATTAAAAGGGGGCCTTTTAAGGGGGCTCTAGGGGGCTGCCGGTGCCCATTGTCTGTGAGGCGTGTGAAGTGACCCGCACTTGCAACTCAATATTAATTCCATTGGAAATGGAGGTGGAGGCGGAGGTGGAGTTGGAGTTTTTGAGCCAGAGTGCTCTTTTCCAAAAGACATTTTTCGCCTGGTTGCGAGTCACTAAGTCAGTTGGTCGCAGGTGTACAGTACAGTTGGGCTCAAAATAATAGCATTTATCAACTCTTAAAGATTGTTTTTATTTTTTCAAAGACCCTTTTAGTTTTCTCGATCTAATAAAACACTTTTCATACTAAAATTCCTACCAATACCAGCCAACTTCCATAATTTGATTTTCCTTGAAAATAAAACTTTACATATCTTTACCTTAAAAATATATATATATATATATTCATACTTAATACTTAAAAACTAAAGTCAATTTGTGTATACAATATATTTATATACAAAATGGCTAGTAATTTAACCAAATTATGCGGGTATTTCCCTTCTAAAGTTCTATAATTTTATGATTAAAAAGAGGAAAATATACATATTTATACATATGTATGTTTACAAAAAAATTGCATAAAACAATTTAAACAAATCAAAAATCAAGAGGTGAAGACACCTTTTTAAAAAAAGAAAATGACTTGTACATTTTCTTTCTAGAATATTTTTGTTAAACATATATTAAAAAAAAATGACTACACTAATAAACTGAATATTATTGAATTGAGTAAATAAATTTTAAAGACCAATTGAGCTTGTAATTCGCCTTGACAGTTTTTTATTTTTGACCTGGGCCGTGAGTAAATGTGTGGGCTTTATTTTGCCACCACCTGTCACCTGTCACCTATCACCTGTCACTGTTCACGCGGGCGGTCGGTCACTGTGAGGAACAGTCACAGTCACGGGGCTCGAGTTAAGGCCGCTTTCTTTGGCCGGTGCTGCGCTGCGTTCGATTTCTGTTCATTAGCATAGGCCACAAATATTTGTTATTGATGCTAAACAATTGACAACAACGGCAGACAGCAGACAAATGAAAGGCAGAAATGCGGGGAGCGGCAGCAGCAACAGCAACAGCAACGGCAAAAACAAATAAACAAATAAACAAACAACGCCCGGCGAAACTTTCACTCTCGCTGAGAAGACGTAAATTTAGTTTGGAGATGAACGACACAAAAACACAAAAACAGAAAAACCCAGGAAAAACCAGGCAAGAAACCCGCAAAGTTCCAGAAGTTCCTGCTCCAAAGGGTTGGCTCTGGTTACCCGGGAGATGTGTACCCATCCCTCCAAGCCAAGTTTTGGCCACAGCTGCCGAGAAGTCGGGAATCGTAATCTGCGTTAATTAAATTTTATACCCATCCCCATCCCCATTCCCATCCAAAAAGGCAAATGTGAATGCGAAATTATTTATGAATCAATTTCGATAATGAATAAATTATGTCTGGAGACAGGCCCCTGCCCTTGCCCCCTGGTTCTATCCCCTAACAGCAAATGAATAATCTGGGCCAGGATTTCCTGCATCAATTTTCGGTTTTTGTTTCAGTATTTTTGGGGCCCACGCAACCCTCATCAATTAGCAGAGGTCGTGTCGCAAGGTCACAGGGCCACAGGGCCAACGCGCAGGCGTGCCTATCGAGAACCAAACGCATCTACACTGAAGCAAAATTATTATGCATTTTTATGCACTATTTATGACATATTTATCTGACAAAAAACTATTGAAATTGCCTTAAATTTAACTATTTTACTTTGAAATACTTCTGACTATATAATTTAATAAATTTTAATAAATTATTTCAGCTAAACAGAAAACAGTAAGAGGTCAAACCGGATGTTATTTAAAAATTATCTCCATAAATTGGTCCAGTTTTTATTCCTCATCAAGTCTCCTTTAATAATAACTATCGAAACTATAAAAACAAACATGCTGTTTGTAATATTTTTCAATTTAAAACCAGATATAAATATTAATATAAATGCACTCTGGTTTTAAGTTTCCAAAAAACATTTAAAACACATTTTCCACTAGTAAAATATCAAAATCTTTAACCAATCGAAATTATTTTCGGTGTGTGGGTTGGGATATTTTCGAAAAGTTTCAAGGAATCTATCTTTCCCCGAGGGCAGCTGAAAATTCCCTCAAGTCGCATAGGACTTTTGCTCCTAATTGGGCTTGTGTTTGAGTTTCTTCCGTAATCCTTTGCACTCGAGTCCAATTAGGGAAACGATTCTTTACCATGCCAGCTGCTGGTGTTTGTCGGGTTATCCTCGTCACTCGCAAAAAAAAGATGTGATTTGATTAATTCGAAGCGATTATCGCACACAGCACACAGGATCCGGGGGACTCGTTAAAAAAATGTAAAAAAAAAAGAAGATGTATCGCGTCGCTCGCGGAATCGGTTATTTTCGGAACGGAACGGAAACGGTTAGGATCGGATCGGATCGGATCGGTTAAGATCGGGCTAAGACCTTCGACAACGGATCGGCGACGGAATCCGCTGCTTGTCACTGGCGGCGAGTCGAGTTGAAAATGCTGCCGCTGAGATGATAACGCTCGTTCATATAGGTAATAGTCCGCCCGAAGTCGAAGTCGACGGCGACGTCGCAGTCGCTGCAAGTCGCGCAGCCGCAGCCGCAGAAGAAACCGAATCCGAATCCGAATCGAAACCGAAAGTGAAGAAATTTCGTAAACGTAAGGCCCAAATGAGCCATACACATAGACATGGCCACCAGGTGCCTCCAAAGCACCAGCCAAAAGGGAGAGATCTTCCCTCTCGCGACCAGTTTTGCAACATTTTCACATCGATGCGATGAGTACTTTGGTACCTTGGCTCTGGGAGAAGCCTTGCCACTTGCCTCTTGCCTCAAACTCAAACTAAAACTCACAGCCAAAAAACTCAAGAGCCAAGTGTCATTCGGCAGTCGGAGTTGAAGAGTTGAAGATCCTTGTCAAAGTTCAGAGCCTTGAACAGCACGAACCTCGCGAGTGGAGTGGCTGAGTCTCAAAACAATGTAAACATCGGCGGCCTAATGGGTTTCCACCCAGGAAATGGGGCTGATTTTTCACCAAATAATCACACGTTATTTGTGTTCCGTCTTCTTACACTTTTTCTTACTTATTTTAGACTAAAATTGATTAAGCTTAATAACTTAAATTGACTTCATTTTTATATAATAATTGTCAATAATTATAATAGATTTTTAATTTATGTTCCGGCTTCTTGCTATTTATTTAAGCTAAGCTTGTTTTAATTGTGGAGAACTAAAAAAAAGCTTACTTGGGAAGTCAGTTAAACTTAGTCACTTAAATTCAATTCAATAAGTATGAGCCAAAGATTTTTATTAGCTGTATAATTAAAAATAATCAAAACTAATAAATTTCCGTCCGCTGGGTAATACATTTGATGAAAAACTTTATTTAAGAATTTATTAAAAATGGAATATTGCAATTAAATGATGTGTCTGATTTAATATATAACTTTTCTAGCTCAAAGCAATTTCCATTACTTTTCATGCATTAGTCCCACTGATAAAAAAATTAACCTATATTCTACCTAATTTAAAAAAACCTTAATTTTTAGCCTCCAATAATGTGTTTTTTACCCAATTTAAACTCCGTTGTTACATTAATTTTGTAGCCACTTTAACATCAATATGGAGTCCATTTCTATTCCGCTTAGTATGTGTGTGGTATTTACATAATTTTCATTTCGTGTTACCTAATAGCACCAACTTCGCTGAAAGTCAAAGCAGATTCTCGTCTGGGCTGCAATATTCATGAGCTGTCCCCTTGTCGCCAGTAGAACAATGTCAGCAGACTTGCCACAATGTCCGATATCACTCCATTCAACACTTTTTACCTCTTTTCTGCCCCTTCTATCTGGAGGGGCACCTCCACAAAAACACAAAGTTGAGTCATAAAAGTGCTTCGGCTCTCAACTTGTTGAAGAAGAAGTTGCAGTCGCTTGAGAGATCAAGTTTTTTTATATTTTTACTATGGGGAGATGGGGATGGAGATGCGCGGCCTTCGCGTGACTCGATTTCGCTTTCATTTGCATTTCTTGGGCCACTCTTTTCTCCGACTTTTGCATCCCATCCCAGCATCATCATCATCATCATCATCATCATCCATCCCATCATCATCGTCATGATCTTCATGGTTATCGCAAAGACTCTCCGTCTCCGGGCCAAAACAAAACCCAGAAAACGGGAAAGAAACGCGCTGGCTTTCTCGGATTGGGAACCCAAAATGGGAATCCACTCCTTACTCCCTTACTGACTGACTGAAGTGGAAACCACGAAAAGGAGTACTTGATCTGGGTGCCGAATGCAGAAATACCCTTGCACGCAGCCTTATAATATATCAATCTATAGCTGTTCAGAGAACTTATATTTTTGATGGCCAATTTTACATATTTTAAAATAACAAAACATTTTTCATCTTTAAAAATACTTAAAAAATTATTTATCAAGTTAAGATTTGATCACGGAATTTTCTGTATCCTAAACACTGTGTCCTCTACACTTCAGATCATAAAATAAATTCTTTCCCTACAATTTTTAAGATAGGAATAGTTGTAGTAAATAAGTTGGAAATAATAGTTGAATAAATTATGAAGAACGAGTAATACTTTCAATAAATAAATGAGTACCCATTGTCCTACTCAAAAGTGGTGTTAGTTCTTGTCCTATTTTAAAGCTATATTTTATCTAATTTGAACTAGTAATACTCATTTGTACAAAAACTAGGTACCAAGTTTAAGATACCCTCTGCTAGGGTATGACAGAAATTTAAAAATTCGCACAACACAGTCCACCGCCAGACTTTACCCATTTGACCCTCTTCCCTCCTGGCCAAGTTACTTCACAGTCAGAGTCGCCGCTGCTGTTGCAGCCAAGTTTGGACTTCCTGCTGTTGCATCTTGCGGGTGCCGCATGACCAGCATGTGACCAGTTGCAGCCAGCAACAGCAGCAGCAGCAACAACAGCAACTAGCAACATGCAGCAGCAATATCAGACAGCAGCAGCAGCAACATTCAACTTAAGTGGCAATACTTTTCGGCCGCATCTGTTGGCCCGCTGTTGTTTTTGTCATTACACATTTAAAATATCTCCTTACACACTTACATATTTATATACATATCGGTTGGTGCTGCGAGTGTGTGGGTTTATGTATATATAATTTTTGTTTTTGGTCGCTCGCAATTATTTGCGCTTTTACTTCCTCGAGTCTTGCGTTGATGGCTACTTTCGTTTCGAGCTCTAAATGGGTTCGTCGGTTCGAAAGAGCCCTCCAGAAACGATGGTGATAAGGGTCCACAAAGTGAAGACCAACTGGAATGCCCTTCCCCAGCCTCAAATGGCTGCAAAAATCGAAATGCTAATGCCCTTTTGGTTACAATGTTACCCGATTATACTATTATCTCAAGAGTAACATGGGGAAATGCATTAAAAAATGTTAACTTCCTGGTGTAAACTTTTAACAAAATGGTTGATATAATGTTAAATTGTTTTAAAGATTATTTGGATAAATGTAAATATTAAATTTCAATCGCAAACTGAGGATTTGATCTTTAATACAGACACGAGCAGACATTTTTACATTTCTTTGGGCTATAAAATATGTATAAAATTTAAAGATACAAAAATTTAGATGGTGTCTTTTGAGAAACAACATAATAACTTTTTTTAGCTTTAAATTTATCAAAGCAGACAAAATCAACAACCTCAAGAACATCTATTAAATATAAAGATTAAAGATGAATAAATGTGCCTTGTTTAGAAACTCACTTCTTTTCGTTATCAACTTCCATCATTGTCACTCTCCACTATTTCTTTTTTTAATAATGATTAAATCTTTTCAGCTTCAAAATAATTTATAAGAGAGCCACAGGTTTTTTTTGCTCTGGATCGTTGCATTACTTAATAATAGAAAACATGTCAATTGAAATGATTAATTCCAGTGAGCCTCCAAGTTCAGTTGGAGGTGTAAACCATTTCGGAGGCCCAGAGACACGCACAAAACAATTGGGAAAATATTTAAAGAAGTGAAATTGCATTCCGATGTGATGAGGTGTTGCTGCCGCGCTGCTGATGCTGCTTTTTTTGTGGAGCTGGTGCTGCGCCTAAGGCCTCGCCCACATTTCGCCTCCGATTCGGATTCGGTTTCAGTTTCAGTCACTCAGTCAGTCAGTTTCTCAGGGGCGTGGCAGTGGCAGTGTCAGTGGAGAGAGAGCCCTTAACTTGTCTTCAAGTGTAGCCGCACAATTATGCGGGTCCAGTCCCCATCACCCATCGTCCATCGCCCAGTCCCCTTTTCTCCGCCTATGTCTCATCGACTTACTTGGCCTCCGGTTCAGCATTCAGCATTCAACATTCAGCATCAGCATTGGCCGCTTTATGTCATGACGCAGGTATTACGCAATCCGCTTTCTTCTTGCCGTCTTTCATTCTCCCACTGCCGCACAGTGGGCCTCAGATGACCAAAAAGTCCATGGAATAGCTGATCTTGCAGGTGCTGCTGGGTGCTGTGGTCTGAAGGGGGGAAATATTAAAGAAATTTAATCAAATATTCAACAGCTTAAATTAAATTGGTTATTTATTGTGTTTCTATTTATCACTCATCTACAAGATTACGTTTTACTTGATAGAATTAGTCTATTTGATTTTATATTTAATTTATATGCTTATTTTCTGTGTCCCATTACGATTTTCTTAAATATTTTATTTAACATTTACAGGAGAACAAAGCCAAGTCAACTGATCTTGCAGGTATTGATCGGTGATGTGGACAAAAAAATATATAAAACTAAGAAAGGAAACTTATCATCAGTAAAACATTTTACACTTAAAATTTTTATTAAAAAAGGTCACAAAACAAATTATAAAAATATGTAAAATGTTACTCATATCGAATTCATTGTTTCTAGTTTTAAGTAGGCACTTTATTTTAAAATACCCAAATTTGGGACAACTTCTGCACTATAAATACATATTTTCAGATAGTTAAAATAAATTCTTTAAATTATTTTTATATTTTAAAAGACAGATACTTTAATTTTTCAATTCCATAAACAATGAGGCATAACAACGTTGTCTTGGAAACATTTAGTTAAGTTTTAAACACACATTCTGAGTTTACCTTTTGTCCCACGGTGCGTTGTTGCTATGACACTTGACGTTACCGTGTGTCGAAGTCTTGGGCTCCGGCATCCCAGCGTCCCAGCATCCCAACATCCGCTTCTTGAGGCCGAAACCCAGAGGGACAGAGACGGAGACAGATGGAGGAGATGGAGGCCAAAGCGATTTGCAATTTGTCATGCCGCGTGCCGTGTGCTCCAAAAACCATTGATTGCCAGGCGCACAATTGCCATTTCCATTTCTACTTACACTTTCACAAGTCTGGTGTGTAAGTCTCTGGTACTCTGTTAGTCTGGTGCTCTGCCACTGTGGCTTCCACTTCCACTTCCTCCTCGATTCTCCGATTCCCCGATTGCCGCTGTTTATTGCTGTAGCTGCTGCTGTGTTAGTTTTGTGCCCGAGAGTCTCGCAGTTCGCTTTAATTAATGCTAATTAAATGCGCTTATCGCCGAGCTAAGGCTTATCAGCCAGTGCCCAGCTACTCCCAACTCCCTACTCCCTACTCCCCACACCGATTTGGATTCCAGTTCCAGTTAGGGTTCCGGCTCCCCTAGTTCCCTCAGTCCCAATACAAAACCCCATTTGCCGCCTGCCTTTCGAACGCTTAATTTTATGTTAATCAGCCAGAAGCCTCGACTCCAAACTTCTCCTCCCATCTCCATCTCCATCTCCATTTCCATCTCCATCCGTTACCAGACCAGACCAGGGCTAATGCAAATGAGCCCCGTCTTCGGATTCGCAGCATTCCCATTCATAGTCCTACTTATGACAATCAAAAACGCAATGCAGAATAGAAAATTCATAAATATGTTTATGCCAAAAGCCGAGCAGTTGGCACATTTTTGGCGGGGAATCGCACGAAGGTGGATTCAAAAGTATCTTAAATCTTTTAAAATATATACAGCAAACATAAAACATATTTTCGTCTAATGTTGAGCTCACAAAATTGTATCATTGTCTTATGTACACCATTTAATAATGCCTTTAACATTAAAAATATAAATTAAATTAAAAATATAAAAGTATATTGCAATAATAATTATTGTTATCAAAACAGTTTGAAGTAGCTTGTTTTATTGTTTTTGAATTACTATTAACTATTGTAAAATATATATGTTATTGATATGAGGAAGTATTAAAAGCCAACTGAAAATATCCAAAAAATTTAAAAATAGTTTTTGTTAACCTTTTAACTGTGTTTTGGAACATAAAAACATTAAAGGTGAACAAGAAATCTTTGGATATAGTCCTATAAGTCTAGAATAAACGGTATAACTTAATTATTTGGCTCTTGAAAGTTTTTTAATACTAATTTACTATATGATTGAGCCAAAACTGATTTACCAGCCCGCTCGCATGCAAATCCATTAAGATATAAGCGAGCGACTAACTGACTCGACTCCTGACTCCTGCAGCCCATTGATCCACCCTGCCCCAAGAATCATTAGGTCTTTGGGTATAGCATGGGATGGGGATGAGGATGGGGATGAGGATGGGACCCTCAACTCGCATAGTTAACGCATCCTCGCAAAACATTTCCTACATAAATATCTCGTTGATTAACTTTGAATTTCGGGGCGCTATGTTGGCGCTGTCAACATTTGCCATTTCAATTTGGGCGCACGCATCTCATTTGCATTCCCAATAAACGAGTGGGTGGGTGGGATGGTATGGGATGTGGATGATGTGGATTCCTCATTATGACACTTGGGTACGCCTTTAGAAGTGGATGTGGATGTGGAAGAATCCACTCCCAGTCCGTCGTGCTCATGCGGCGTGAGCACACATTTCCCAGGCAACTGGCTGCAGATTTATGTTGCGTTGCCGCGACGGCCATAAATTACCATATTAATCGCCGTGAGGTGTTGTACTCGGAAGCGAACGGAACCAAAATTCAGCCCAAAACCGAACTGGAAACCCAAAGTCCCACAGTCCAAACTACCCGAACGAGACGAGACGGTATGAGATGGGATGGGATGAGATGAGCATCGCATTATGCAGCTGCCCATGTCCATAATATAATGTGTGTGGCTATTGACGACTGACTGACTTCGAGTTGGCCAAAAAGAAAGAAACTCAGCTCATCTGCCGCACAGCAAGTGTTAACCCTCCACCACTTTCACCCATTGCGCAAAATGTGGCCAACCGTCGAGATCTCACCTGGAAACTGGAGGAGTGCCAAGCCTATCCAATCGATCGATCGTCAATTCGCTTAGTGAAAGCATTTAGGATTCCATTATCATCCTCAATAAACAGTTTTCTAGACTCAAATAAATCCACGTTAACAGTATTTCAACTAATACAACTTGCTTATATTTCTTTAAATCCTCAATTTAAATTATAAATCTTAAAATGCTCATTAAAAGTGTTTTTGTATGGTGTTGTTTATGAGTGTATTGATTGTTTGAGTTTTTAATAATATAATAATAATCATTTTAAATGTTTTTGAATGATATTGTATATGAGTTCAATGTTTGAATGAATATTTTTCATTAAAATCTTCTCGAGAGCTTTAAAATGTCTTCAAATAGTTGATTATGTTTAAAATTTGTGTCTCACCCGCTGAGGGGTGACTGCTTCAGGTTGATGGTGGTGTCTTCTCGTTGGGATGAGTGTAGAACGAAGCCTGGGCATCTGGATCAAAGGCCAAGTGATCGGTGAGCCACACCTCACGCATCTTGAAGAAGACCACGCCAGTGAGCAAGGCATCGGATCCAGCCTGGTGCTTTTGGCCCACGCGGCGCACCTGCAGCCTGTCGGCCACCTCCTGCAGGCCTTCGCAGCCTGTGTAGTTCAGGCACGACGTCATCAAGTACTTGACGTCGTAGATATTGGGGAAGTACTCGTGGATCAGAGTAAAGAACGTCTCCATATCCCCTGGCATATCCCGAGCGGTCAGCATCTTCAGAAGGTAGCCAAAGTCGTAGCCAGAGTGGAAGCACAGCCACTTGACATCGTTCACCAGGACGAGGCCGGAGCTGGTCAGCAGCTCCGCGAAATCGGAGGGGTCGATGCCGTCCTCGTGCTTCTCGAACTGAATCCCAGCGTTCTTCAGCAGTTGGATCGATTCCGGTGCAAACGTGTCCTTGCTGTGGAAACAAAACATTATGACCTTGTGACCTACATGTGTCCATTCTAATCTTCACGGTTAAGCTTGAAGATGGGAAGACAGACCATCTTACCTCAGGTTAAACTTGAAGTTGAACTGCCATGTGGAGAAGCCGTGCGGCAGCTTTCCGTCCTCGTCCATGAAGGTGATTCCCAGCTGGATGATCTTCAGCATGTTGACGTTGCAGCGCAGCAGCTGGTAGTCGTTGTCGGTGGCACACTTACTCCCCAAAGACTTGACCACCACGCCCGGGAACTCGGTGTCCAGGGCCACGTACTGGTACTGCTGCACCAGCTTCCGGATGACGCGAAACTCCATCTCCAGGTTTTGCTTCCACACATCCCGGATGATGCCGTCGCTGTTGTTATATTTCATGTTAAAGTCGGTTCCTTGGCTTCTCTGCTTGTTGATGATGGTGATCTTCCTGCGCAGGGAATGCAGCTTAAGAGTCCTCGACGTTTGGGATTGACTTCGCTTCGAAATAACTAATATCAATATTAGTGAATATTTGCACGTGACAATAGGAAAAATTTGACAGTGTTGGCAAGCGCTCGGTTTTGGTTCTAGTGATGGAAAACGCCTACCCATTTCAGTGTACAAGGTTATCGATTGTTGACAGTTATGAAACTATTTTTTTAATTTAAAATTAATTAATAAAAACCTGTTACATTTTTTAAAAGAAATTTAAGGTCTTTCATCCACTCTTCACTGGCCAAAGCAAACCAAATAAAGGGTCCCAGACAGAAATTGTCGCCAGTCCCTCGGGTTATTATTGTTCCGGGTTCGCACTTGTCCCTATTATGTCATCCCACCACCAAGCGACTGCCTCCCTCCGGCGGAGCCTGTCATCCACAATCGCTAATCACTCAAGAGCTCCAAGTTAAAGCCAAACTCCAGCGGTAGCCCGTTGTGTTTCGGTGTTTTGACCGTGTTTTCCATTTCATTTCGGCCGTGTGTTCAATTAACTTTCACTGTTCACTGTTCCCTGTTCACTGGCCAACGCCTCGAGGCGCCCTTCTCAACTTCTCAACTTGGCTCAAATAAATTTCATTGCACGCATTGCTTTCGATCGGCGGCTATCGATGGGAGATTGGTGGTATCCGCGGGGTCAACACCTGAGGAGAGCCCACATCTTGATGGACATTGGGGAAGCGGTTCAGAGGCCAAACAACCCGTCAATGCGAGCTGATCCCCTGGGGAGAGGTGATTTCAGAGGTGATCCGATAATCAGGGGCGGGGACAGTGTCGCGATCAGTGTCCAAGGGTCTTTGCGAGATTGGCTGATCACCTCGGACTCGGACTCGGATTACACAATGCATTGAAGACGATCGAAAGTTTTAAGTAATTAAAACCACTAATGTACCTTTACATTATTGAAGCTTTTCGCTATGCTACCCACATCCTCGGGACTCTTTGCGAAATTAATTTAGTTTGTGGTGGGAAAAGTTAATTAATATTAGAAAGCAGTCTATTTAAATGCTGGACTTTAATTGCAAAATTTTGCAATTTCTTAGAGATTTTTTGGTGGTTAATGTTTTAAACACTTAACTTTTTTCTGCACAACTACGTATCTTTTCGACAAAAGGTCACAATATAAAGTTTTATCTTAGTTTACTAATTTACAGTGAAATAATTTTATTGTTTAGTTTGTTTGAATTAAAACCATTTTGATAGGTTTAATTTTTGATGAGTACATACTTTAATAAAACTCTTTTCAGAACATATTTAAAAAATGTTTCTCAAAAAGACCCTTAGACTTTAAATCCCGCATGTGTTTTAGTTTTCTGGCGCAATTAATTCGTTAAAATAAATTTGGCCTCACATTTCCTATGCCTTTTTCTTTCGACATAAGGTGGTTAATTTAGCAGGTATTTTTTCGACTGATGCAAGGAATTCAAAATCCAAGTCCCGGCCTGGCCTGTCCTCTCCTGTGTTCCATTGTTCCGCAGTTAACTTGGCAGAAACTCAAAAACAAATCCGGACTTGCATTCTTGCATTCGGTGGTGGTGCAGTTGCACAGTCTGTTTGCTCACAGCACCACCAACCATCCTTATCCCCGTTAAACCTCCCAGTACAATGGAATAGAACCCAAAGATAATTGCTCATTAAATCTTTAGATCTACTGAGCTTATATATATTTATTAAGATTTATTTTAAATGTAATATTAAGTAGTCCAGTTAGAAATTTTTTCGAGTGACTTAGTTACATTTAAACTTAAATTACTGATCACAAAACATTTTATTGGGTACAGATTGACCTAAATTTCAGTCCCAAAGAACTGTGTAATTTTGTCCACTCTCATGGCTTACCGTTCCACTGTGCACCGTTTCACTGTCATGGAAACTTTTGAGAGGCATCGAGCATCCAGCATCGAGCAGCAGCTGATTATGCGCTGTATGCTTTGTGTTTGATATGTCATAAGCTTGTTTGTTTGCTCTTGCTCTGCATGCATGCAGTTTGAAAACTGTCGAGAATCACTCAAAAAAATAAGGGAATTAGAGGAAACCTGATACCACTTACCATCAATTTTTATAATTAAACATATAATTCATTTTATTAATTATTGTATATAAAGTAACATAAAAATAAATGAGAAATCATATCTATTTTGTTTAACAGTCAAACAATGTTGATAAGAAATTTTTGGTACCAATCAAAGTTTTATAAATTGTCATTTTTTTGCAATTTATAAAAAAAAGTGGCATAGTGATTTCTATTAAGAATTAATAAAATCTTTATTAGCTTATTTCTTTCATTAAAGTTTATTGAGTTCTCAGTTCTCAGTGTTTCGCTATTTACAATCCCTATGCAGAATATTTTCTATTCATAAAATCAAATTGAATTTCTAAAAATTTATTAAAGATTTGGAATTTTATCAAATTGATTTTCTTAAAAAGTTATTAAAGAGTTTTTATTATAACTTTGAGATGACCCCATTGATCATTGAATGAATTTCAGGAGGTTTATTTTCCAATAGGTGTGACCTCTTTGAATGCTTTTTTGTTGCTGTGCAGGAAGTGCTGCCCGGTGGGTGGATGGTGGGTGGTTGGGTGGTTGGGTGTTTTGCCCAAGAAGCAGCAGCAGCAGCCACATGCGAATTTATTTTGCTTTTATTATTTTCCTCGGTTTTTCGCATATATGATATTTTTGTGTGTCGCTGCTGTTGCTGTGTTTTGTGTTGGTATTTGGGCGAAAGTGCAAACAGCAGCGGCGGCGCTCTCGAAATGTGCAAATATCAGCCAGTGGGCTCCCAGGTCGCCTCGTCGCCTCTTTCCATCTCCATCTCCATTTATATTTGCAGCTTCAGCTCCATCGCCATCTCCATCACATATCCCACTATCATTTGGAGCACGCAACTGCGGTCTTTACGGTCTTGAATGGTTTGGTTTGGTTTTGGTTTTGGTTTCCAGGGGGCTGCAGAGGAGGAGGAGAGGGGGGTGGGTGCCAAAATCAAATAACATTTGCCATAATTACACAAGTACTCAACTATATTTATGCTTATTTATTTGCACACTCGCACACAAGCTGCAGGCGATGGCGATGTCTTCGTCTCCAGATCAGCTTTGCCACATTTTTGCGTATGCAAATATTTTCACATCCCAGGGCATTTCCGCACCTTTCGCCCAACAAATTCACTATAATGCCCTCTCGCAGTGCAAGTTGGTCGTATAAAGTAAAAGATCCTTAGTATATAAGTCCATCAATATTTAATTTAATGCCTCTAAAAGATATGTTATCTTTCGATCCCTGAATATAGTTTATTAATGGCTTCGGTTTAGTTTGTGAAAATTTATAAATCAACAGTTTTAAATTTATTTACATTTTAAATGTTAAAAAGCTTACAGTATTTTATTTATTTTGTGGTATTAAAATAATTTCTTTTTTAAAATTCATGTTATGTTTTCCAGCAAAAAATTCGAGTAAATTTAATAAATAAATTCCATATATCTTAAGAAACTTAGTTTTTAAGGAACTTAAAAGTTTTTTATTATAAAATAATTATTTCTTCTTATTTTGACTTTATAAAACAACCATTACAATTTTTAAAATAATAAAATGTTTTATTATCAGTAATTTTAAAAAAAAAAGTGTTATCATCAATAAAAATTATGTATACATTTAATGCAGAGTAACAATTTTTTTTTATATATACTTAGGTAGGTACTTTTAAGGGATATTTTTTAATATTCGTTGTGCTTATCTTGTATTACCTACAACGGTAAAATATAATATTTATAAAATACAAGCATTTGTAAATAAATATAGTAAATAAGTCTTTTTTAGAATATAAAGCATAGAGATAGGGCCATAACGAATACAGATAACTGATCAAGGTCAGAGTATGCAAATTTCGCAGTGCCTTGGGCAATGTTTTCCGAGTTGCCCCAAGTTGCCCTGCTATTGACTTTGGGGCATCTGCATCGTCGTCGCCCCAATCCGTATCCCCACCCCATTTCCCCATTTTCCCCCCGGATTTCTCGACACGCTTTCCCATTCCATCGTCTGTTTTGTTTGTCTACCTGTTGTCTGTTTGGACTTGGTCTTGGTTTTGATTTTGATTTTGGTGTTGGTCTGGGTCGTAGTTTTGAGCCCTGTCGTCTTCGTCTTTGTAGCCACAGTGCATGGGCATAATTGAAATGCAAATAAATGGGAAAGACAGAAGGAGAAAGAGGGGTAAAGACCACATATTTTCATATTTACAAGCCCAAACTCTCCTCGTTGCCTAACCAACAAAATCCATGATGCAATTACCCACAATGGGCCACTTAACACTTGGGCGTGATCGCATCAGCCAAACCAAACCAAACCAAACCAAACCAAACAAGGGTTGCATAAACGATGCGCTGCTGCTGATCCCTCTGATGATGTCCGGGATCTCGTACTGGAAAAATTAAAAAATATATATGTATATAAAAAAAAGATACTAAGCCGAAAGATAAACTGGCCCTGCTTGTTATCCGCCTTTTTCTTGGCTGTTTGCTGTTCGATTTCAACGATCAACGGAAAAGCGGTGGTAATCAGCGGTCTCCAGCTACCAAGAAGATAATAATATAATAATGGGGAAAGACTGTGGGGAGCGGAGCATTTCATAACTCAGAAACAAGTGAACTGGCCGAGCTGATCAGTTCCCATTCAATTTTACAAGATTAACAAGGGTTAATAAATAAATAATTGTGACGGGGGATTTCTCTTTTGAGGATTAATTGGAGAGCTCCATTTGACTTACACAAATTCCTTTTTTACTAATACCTTTTCGATTAAATGAAAACACTATTTACCATGTAGTTTTTAAGTAACTCTTATTATAGCAATCCGATAACTAACCGATTAAACCGATATTGTGTTTGTATCTCTATAGGTAGCGAGCCTAAAAATTTCCAAATTTATTTCCGCATAACTCACGTTTCCCTGACCTGCACTAAGTGGTGCGCTTAACCCACAACTCACAACAAAGGCCCCAGTAAATAGTAAATAGTAAATGCTCAGCCACCCGAGGGAGCTTATGCAACCGATAGTCCGATTGTTTGCCCGCTGCCTATCGATTTTGCATAATTTTATTGGCGCCACAATGGGGGCAAACAATTAAAAGGCAAACAACAAACTACAAACTAAAAACAACAAACAACATAGTGCCCCCGGCAGCGATGACAACGACAACAACAATTTCATTGTGTTGACTTTGTGATGGCAGCAGCAGCAACAACGAATAACGATCAACCAGCAACAAACAAATCAAATAAAATTATTTAGTGACTCGCTGTAATAATTTTATATTGTCAAATACTCAGCAGATACCGAACAGATACTTTTCGAATCTGCAAATCAATTTTTTCCCAAGTTGCAAATAAATTCCTGAGGCAGTAGAGTCAAACACAATTTAGAACAACTTTCTTTGTTATCGGTGGCAGTTAAAAATACTCCTGTACCATTTTAAACAGCAACCACAATTTTAGTTTTAAAAATTAATAAATGCAAAAGTATTAAAAAAAAGTGTACATTTTATAGAAGAAAAATGAGGCCGAAAGAGGTATAAAACAAAAGGCATAATAGTTTAATACACATCATTCTTAGACAAATTTGTTGTATGTAATTGTAATTAATTGTTAATTTTTAAGGATTGAATATACTTTGGGTGGTACGAAGTCTTTAAGTGTTATCCTGTCGTATTCCGCTGGATCTGTAAAATAATGGGGTTTCTTACACCTGTTTTTTTGTACTCAGTAACCTATAATTTTTTTATGGCATCCATGGATGTTCGCTGCCTAACAAACATCGTCGTAACCAAAAAGAATAGTTTCCCGAGGAAAATTGCATAGCCCAGGAAATGAAGGAATGGTATTTAGCCGGACTGAAGTCGAAACTGACTTTTGATTAGCTCGGGAAACTTGTGGATGGCCGAAAACTGTTGCCAAGATACGAGATACTCGTATTCCCTTTATAGTTGAGCGGGGAACCCGTCAGATACTGGGATACTGAGCTGCCAAGATACTCGGATACTTGGATGGGCAGTCCCGGGAGGAGCTGGAGCTGGAGCCAGTTGCCTGGCTGGTTGGCTGGCTGGCTGGCTTCCTTTCCACTAAGTAATTAAGCCGAAAAAGTATCTCGTATCCATGGCAGTAACCGAGCTTTTGTATCTGCATCTGGAGAGTTGCTCTCTTGACGCATTTGCATGCTTATTACTTATTCTTTATGCCGTTTGTTTGTTTGCTCTCATTTTGGCCAAGTTCCCTGCTCCCCCATCCACTCGTTCCGGATTCCAGATTCCAGATTCCGGATGCGACTCCTCCTCCCCGTCTCCTGTCATAATTCTGAGCATTTAACATGTTTCTCTTGTCCAAATTGTCAGAGTTGTCAACTTGTTTATTGCATTTCAGTTTGTCATATAAGCCAGAGCGATGTGGGTGCTATATGTATCTATGTTTTTCTGTATCTAAGTGTCTGTGTATCTGTATCTGTTTCTGAGGAGGGGTATGCAAAAGCAAAAGCAAAGCACTTGGATGGACAACGTACCAAAACTTTTCATTGACGTTGATGAAGTTGTAGCTGCTGCTGCTGCTGCCTTTTGTGGCTTTTGCATTTTATAGAAACTGTCAAATAATAAAGCTAATTTGCATATTTTCCGCAGAGCAGAGCAGAGAAGCGTTGACGTTTTCTTTTCTCCGGGAAACTATGTGAGTCAGATTTCAGTTTATCCCCTCTGACTTTATATATGAATGCGACTTATTCCTTCGTACCCTAATAATAAACCTCTCTGGGCCTTCATTGTCATGAGCTAGATACTAAAATTTAATTACAGTCCTCACTTTACTTAATATTCTACACTTTTGAAATGAGTTTACCAGCATTCAGAGGTGGGATTTAAGACTTTTTGGAAATACAATTTCGCTTCGAAGCCTCTGTTGTCATATTTTATTTTATTTAAATATTGGCTTGTTTACATTCCGTCTGCAAATAACTTGTGTAAACATGGCACAGCCATCAACAGAAACATCAACAACCAGGAAAAACTCCTGAGAGCACAAATATTGGTTACACACACACACACACACTCAACATGGAAACTAGAACAATAAAAATAACAACAATAATAATAATAATAACAAAAGCACTTGTTGGCCCACATATTTCTAATAAACGAAATATATATCATATTGTAATAATAAATTTTACATGACAAATAACATAATTAACGTGAATTGAGTTTTATTAAAAATAAATGAGTTTTGTTATTACACTTTAATTTGGATAGGTTTTTGTTTGTAATAATAATCGCAATCATATTATATTTAACAAATCAGTATAAAAATAATTACAAAGTAAAATTATTATAAGTACCCACAAATGGGAATTGGGAATTTTAATTATATTTAATTTTAATATTTAAAAAAATATATAAACCTGATTGAACTTAAATGAAATAAAAGTGAGAACTTGCTCCCAGTCCCAATTTATGGCGGATATATAAATCAAAACACCCACAAAAACGGCACAATAAATATTTGTGAACAATACAAAATGGATTTCCGAGAGTTACGAGCTTCTGAGTTTAATTTTGCATGTGCCTTCTGGCCGAAGGGAATTTCTGTGGCGGCATATTCATTTATTTTGTGTGGCAATCGAAGGTACGAGAACAGGTAAGCGGGTAAACGGGCAAACAGGTAACAGGTGGGGGCGGGAGGCGGTGAAAGGCGGTGCAGGTGCGGTATGTGGGCGTGGCCTGGGCCTAATTGAGGTCACTACTGGAAAGTGGCTGTGTTCGCAGCAGCAAGAAGCAGAAGCCAAAGTGACCTGTTTTTACAGGTAAGACGAAAGACCAAACTCAAGATACAAACTCAAATGAGAGAGCGAGATAAATTCCAGCGAAACGAAACGCAACGCAGCGAAAACCAATAAATAAAAGAGGGAGACGTAAGGGTGAGGTGAAGGCAAGGTAAAAGTAACACGTTACGTCACATGTATCTGTATCCACAAGATACGCGCACGTACGCGCACGTACGCTGCCCGATCGCTTTGTTCTGCTGCTTTCATTACCATTTTTTCTGGGTTCGAATTCCGTGGAGCTACACCAACAAATTGAGATACATGACCACTTGAGATGCGGGCTTCGCAGAATTAAAATATACACACACATGTGCACATAGTTACACTTTAAAGTTAATACGCAAATAAAGTCCATTTAATAGTAAGCAAAGTATCGATTTAAAGGGTCGCCTTCAAGTACTCATTGAGATCTAAGAAATATTGCTTGGAATTTGTACAAACTTAAACACTTTTTGTTATTATTATTAAACCAACATCTTCTGTCTTTTGCAAAAAAATCCAGTTCAAACTAAAAGAAAAGTTCTAAACTTGATTTAATAAAAGCCCTGATATTTTATTATTTTTTTTAATTTAGCAATTAAGAAGGTCATAAAAATGTACAAATTTTACATAAATAAAAAATTTGAAAAATAATTGCTGCAATGTTTTATTAAGACAAATAACACACAATAAGTATTAATTGAAATAATCATTTTTGATTCAACTGACACAAGATATTAGATATATATATTTAGATATTTATTATTAATATGAAAAATATCAATCGAATTTCAAAATTACAATTCAACACCAGCTTGACATTCTTAATTTCAAATGTAATATTTTAAAGCCTTAAATATGTTAGCTAAGATAAAGGTAGTTTTATTAAGGTTGCAAAATGCAGTTAAATTCATTTGTTTGAGTCAAAGGAGAGACATGCAATATGTTCTCATAGATAATGTCTTAAAAATGGCAATTTATGTCACCGAAAGTGTATTTTTCTCAAGTGAATTTCAACCGACAACCTGGGTTTTGTAATGTGTGGGGCTGTGAATGCGAAGCCAGCTGACTGGCTTACTCAGAGATTAACGCTGTTACTTTACTTTACGTGAGATCCGAATAGAGGGCGGCCCATCCATCTTGTTATCTGCAAGCCCGCATTTGTATCTGTATCTGCGTATCTGTGTTTCTGTGTATCTCCATCTGCATCGCCATCAGCTTTAGTATCTGCAGCAGGTGATGACATCACTTGTGTAATTTTTTGTGTCCGAAATGTGAAATGAGAATGTGTGTGCGGAGACATGACAAGCGGATTTGCATCAGAAACGTGCAACAAATTTACAAGATAATCAACACATAACGAGATACACGTACTCAAGAGTCAGTTGCAAATGCAAATGGAAATCAAAATCAAAATCAAAAGGAAAATAAACCGAAAACATTTCATATTTGTTTGTATTTTTTGTGAGTTCCGAAGGGAACGGCCTTTTATGTTCGCTTTCATCGGCTGCATTCGAATTAAAGCAGCTTAATTAAATGAAATTACATTTGGGAGACTAACTGGCCCGCAGGTACTTTCCAATTTCGATGGTAAGTGCAAAATGCGAGATTATATTCAGGGAGAAAGTGAGTCGAAACTAGATCAAGATCATCGCACCTCCTAGAATCTGAATCTGATTTTGAGTCATTAGCATAATGGGCAGAGATCAATTAGCAGCTCAAACTTCAATCAAAATGAAACACTTTCGCCTCAAGTGATTAACACAAAGAAAAAAACAACCGAAAACTATCGTTTCTGATGTTTGTTTTATGCGCATAATTCGAAATTTATTTGATGTCTTATTAATTTTACATAAGCGAGGCAAAGTCTGGGAAAATAACTTGGAACTTGGAACCTGGCAGATGAAGCAATTAACAGCAGCGGAGATGAGATGGAGTTTGGAGTGAAAAAGTTAAAAAGTAAAAGTTGAAAAGGTTGCAGCTGCAGGTAGTCTTCATTGGGGTTCGAATCCGCATCCAAATCGATTTCGCTGACAATCGAGAAATGTGTCACTCGCCAGAAAAAAATATAAATACTTTTCGAATCTGAGTGCGTGGGAGTTTTCGGCTGAGTTTTGCCAATCAACTTGTCAGAAAGTCGAATAAAAAACATCCAAACAACTGGCTCGATTTAGTTCACTTCGCGGCCCCCGTAACTTTCGTTCAGATTTTCAGAGGTTTTTGGTTTTTGGTTGCCCACAAATTCAGCTGCTGGAAAGCTGAAATCCGAGATCTGATGCTTTTTTTCGGTCGTGCTGCCTGAAGAGCCATCAAATCAAATTATTTATGAATTTGTCACAAGTTGAAAGCGAAAGCCGCATCGATCGATTGTCAGATTGTCAGATTGTCGGACACTCGTGGCTCTATAAAGGTTTCCTTTGTTGCAGTCGACAATCGACAGCCCCGGCATAAGCATCTCCATCTCCACTCGTTCCAGCTCCGCAAACTCTAAACTCCAAAGCTCCGACTCCCAGGAGAACTCTGTCCGGACTCAGGAATCCCAGATGTTGCGCATACGCAGTGTGGACCTCGCGCCGTTCTTCGTACTCTTACTCGTATTTTTGGCCATCGCCTTCGTAGCGGGAAAGCAGGAGAGTGCAGGTGAGTGGTCGGATTTGAATTCCAGTTTAATTATTGTATTACTTTGTTTAAAACAAAAAATTACACTTAAAAATCTAGCCTTTAAAACTCAAATAAAATGCACTCGGCTGTTGATCGTAAATATATTTACTTACTTACTCTAATTTTCTTTATAAATGTTATGGATATATTTTTATATTTAATTTCTTAACCATAACTTAGTAATATAAATCGTAGTATATTTTCTGTACCGAATAATTTAGTGAGCATGTTTTTTAGGAATATTTCATAATAAATAGTATACAAATTCTTGTAAGATTAATTTCGATCTGAAAATTATCTTTCAGCCCGTCAGTTTGGTGGCCAAAACTTTGGCAATGGCCTGGGTCCGTCCTTTGGAGGTGGAGGGTCTGGCTTTGGACCAGGGCCAGGACTAGGACAAGGGCCCATACCCGGAGCGGGTCTGGGCGGAAGTTCCGGGTTTCCCGGACAGGGTGGACTGGGTGGTGGCTTCGGACAGCCCGGACTCGGCGCCGGATCCGGATGTCCACTGTGCGACTCCTCGGTGTACACGTACTGCTCCCACAAGATGGTGCACGATGCCTGTTGCTGTGACTTTCCAGGTAATTAATCACGGGGCCAGAGGCCTCGTTATTTATGCTCGCACTTAGTAACCTGCATTTATAAATTTCATTTTATTTAATTTAATTTAATTTTATTTCAACATTTTCGCAGGCTCCGCCCCGCAGCTGCGACCACCGCAGTGCTTGTACTACGACTGCTCGCTTTTGTATGCCAAATCCTGTTACGAGCACGGGCTCATCAAGAACTGCTGCTGCAATAATCCTTACTGACCCCTCCATTTCCATTTCCATATTCACATTATCGAAATCGGAATTGGTTTCCCTATTTATTCCATTTAAAACCATTTAAAACGCGCATGTGCATGTGCTTATGTTTTTATTTAAATCAAATTCTGCAGTGGCCAGTGCTGAAATTAATTAAGTAAATTATTTGAAAACGAATCGTTAGATGTGTTGACATTGATTACCGGCAGGGGGATCCATTGAAATTGAAATGAGTTGGGAAGCTGCATTAAGACGTCAAGCCGCTTAAATTGGCTTACCTGAGAACACTTTTTGCGATGGCACCGCCATCGTCATCATCGATCCGCAGAAAGTTTAATGGCTTAAATCAATTAATTGTAATTAACGATAAAAAGTTTGGCAGTGTGCGAGCAAACAATTCAATTTTATTTATGTGCGCATTTTTTTGTCCAATCACAATTGTTTAAATTGAAAAAAATATATTTTATGTTATGAAAATGAGGTGATGATTTGAGAATCCCCAAAATGCTGAGGATAATTTATTTTTAAACTAAAAGAATATGAAAGTCATAGCTGAATTTATTAAATTTACCTTCTTTATTATTTAAAATAATTCTAAAAAAATAGCTCACCAATTTGTCAAGCTATCTTACTAAATAAAATTAAATAATAACCAGCATGATTTAATTTTTCCATGGGCCGCAAATTAAATACATTCTGCGCTCCATCGCATCGCATGGCCCAGGGAGGCAAACTTGTTGGTCGGATTATTGGGCATTAAAAATGTGTTCAATTAATTCATGGCTTTTGTTTTCATTTCACCTACTCGCTGCCTCATTTATCAATTGTCGTGCCGTGTTTTTCGCTCCACTCGATGCTATTAGCATAATGAATGTTTTCTCTCCAGATTAATTGATTTTTAATACGCAGCCATAATCGGCACACAAATACGCATCTACATCGATGTTTATGCAGATACTACACACTCTTTTTTTTCTGTTTTCTGTTCCATTATCTAATCCCGAAATTATGTGGCTCAATAAATTATTTACGAAAAAATCACATATAACATATAAATAAATGGGGCTCTGGCAATAAAGTATAAAACTTTCCATTTACACGCACATTTAAATTTAAATTTAAATTAATTAATTTGAGCACAAACATGGCCAATTGTGCATAAATAAGGCGAGGCGAAAGAAATGAATGCGAATGCCAAAAACAAAATAAACAAAAATACGATAATTTCGCCCTTGCCCCTCTGGAAATAAATAAATAAGAAAGAAACAAAAAAAACAAAACAAATCCGGCAAAACTCTGTTGAAATTTCGTTGTCGATTATTAGATGTAACAGCAACAAAAAACACTCAGAAGATATATAATAATAACAACGACTCAAAACTTCTCTGGGTTTCTCTTTCTACGAAGCTGAAGTTCGGCCGAGGCCTCTTTCCATTCCATAAATCTAAAATTATAAAAAATCTCTCGTAATCTGCAGGAGAGCAGCGAAAATTCAAAACCCAAGGCGCGCCAAGAAATATTAGCATATTACATAAGAATTTTCACTTTCATTTAGTATGACGCCACTCCTCTTCCCTCGCCCTCGCCCTCGATTCGATTTGATTCCATTCCATTTGAGCCACGGAGATGTGGATTCCGGATTCCGGATTCCGGCTATGCTGATGGTGATGACGAAGTGGCCGACTTGGAGTGGATGGGAGTGGAGTGGAGAGACCCCTCTCGGCAAATACTTTTGCCTGATTAGCATAAATCTCTATATTAAGTGGCTCTCTATATTAAGGGGGGTGTCGGACTGCGGACACCAAGGCCACTTTCTCCCTCTCCTTCTCCTTCTTATTTCGACAGGGTATTACGGCACTCTGCTTAGTCTTGCAACACCCTCTCTTAAATATTTACGAAAGCGATTTGTATCTGCTAATTTGATCCAATTTCAATGCGATCCGGATTTCACTTCGATCTGATTCGATCGCAATTTGGCCCTTAGTTCTCAACTAACTTTCTCTTGCTAGAAGTTTCTTAAATAGAAGTAAATATTAAGAACTGGAAATTCTCTACGAGTTTAACTTTTTATTGTGTCTGAATTGTTTGTTATTGAAGGTATTTTATTATTTGGTTTACTTTTATTTTTTATATTTTAGATTACTATCTATTACTTATTAACAAAATTATATATTTCTGTAAATAAAAGTAAAACACTTATTATGCATAAGAAAAAATTTATTAAACTGGGTTTGTATGCCCTATAAAATATATGTATAATATAATATTTATATATATTTTTAGAGCAATTAAATTTTGTATGAGCCGCATAATGAATTTCATTTAAGCCTTGTGAAGTAAACTTAAACTTTCTTGCTTTTATAAAATTAAAATTTTGTTGGTACAAAAATAAAACATCTTCAAGCATAGGAATTTGTTGCTGTTAATACAAATTCGATCTTTTGGTAGGTAAGTTAAATATATTTGTATCTAGTTAAGGTAAAATCCAGGTTCCAAAATATGTGTGTGCTATGGTATTTTAATACTTGTAATTAGAAAAAAGGATAGGGTAATCCTGACTCGACTTGGCGGAAATCCCCGCCCAAGTGACTTGGTCACGCCGTTGTGGGCGCAACAATTGTCCGGGAAATCGAGCGAGTGGCCACGCCCAAACGCTTGCCGCATTGACAGTTACAGTTACAGATATATAACATTCTTTTTTTTTTGGGCAGTTCTAGGATTGGGATAGCCCATACTCGGAGCCATAGAACCGTGGAACCATTGGGCAGTGGCCCAGGCAAAGGCAACCGAGATAATCACAAAAGTTTCCTAATAATTTCAATTTTTTCCGGCCACTTCGTCCTTCGTCCTTCATCTGCGGTGTGCGTGTGTGTGTGTGTGTTTGGGTTTTTTCCTGACTGACTGGATTTTCCTTGCCGTTTGCACTTTTCTAACAATTTCACTTCAAATGAAACCTTTAATGGATTTCAAAAGAAAAATTTATTTTGACTATGACAATGAATTTTCCCTGCTTTTCGCTTCTCCTACACATTTCATTTTATTTATTCATCTTCAGTCGCCGTTGTTGTTGCTGTTTTTTATTGCCGTTTCAAAAGTTTTTAATGAGCGCGCGTTGAAATTTTATCTGTGAGCTCAACCCTCTGCGCTTTTCCTTTCCCCCCCCTCTCCCTTGATTTTCCACCCTCCCACTCTTTAGTTTCGTTTCGGATTTTTGTTGCCTTCTTTATGAAGTAAAAACTCGGGACACGTTTACTTCATCAAATGCGCTTAATTAGAATTAGCATCGGAATGTGGCTCTGCTGGAGAATTTGGCCCTTGGCCCTAGGCCCTAGGAGCCAAGGAGCCCCACTGAACTATGTCCAACTGGGGGGGTGGACTCAATCCAGTCAGGTACACAGAAGTCACAGCGGGAAACTGTTCCGGGGTCAGGTGGAAAAAATTTCAAAAATGTTTTAGGAAATGTCAAAGGGATTGGAGATTTGCAGACGGAACAATGAGGGCAATAATTCAACATTTGTTTGAAGTCAACCCCGGAATATATTTTGGAATGAAAAGAATACAAATTCAGAATTTAAAAATTGCAGGATGGATTTAATAAGAAATTCCTTCTTCAAGCACTGCACTTTTTGCGTTCCATTTCCACAGATTTTCATTCGACGAAGGCTTAAAGTTTCCGCCATGCTTTCTCCCTCGATTACGAGTCATCCAGACAGTCATCTCTTCGTTACCACCGAGATGGACAAAACGTTGTGCAATCCCATCGAGCAATTACAATTTTTACAAGCACACGCACACGCACTCACTCAGCCCGCAAATAAATAAATATTTGAAAACAAATTATGCTTTCAACGCTGCCAAATTGACAAAGAAGATGGGAAATGGTCCAAAATAAGTTATAAAAAAAGCGTATACAAACATAATTAACGTGGCTCGTTATTGTTGTGGGGATCGCGTGAAGGATGCGGGAACAATTGGTTCCGTGAGCATTTCTCACTTTCGGTAAATTAAATTCGCATAAGCAAAATCAGCAAGAAAAACGAAACTAAAAACTTAAACCGAATCGAAATGGAACAAAGGAAAGCAAAACAAGCCAAAACGTTTACAATGATCTATGAAAATAAATAAAAAATAAGCAGGCGGCACAGAAAGAAATTTTTAAACAATTTATTACTTAAATTCTAGATAAATTATAATAAATATATAATAAAAATAAATATTTAGAATGAAATATGTAAAATAAAAATATAAAATAGTATTCATAACTAAAATAATAGATCAAATTTATCGTATGTAAACTTGAGTAGTTTTATAATAATTAAACCTATAATTCCAGTTATAAAAAAGTCTTTTTTTCTCCATGTGTAATGACGAATGAGACGATATTAAAGTGGCCAAAAACTGCAAAAAAAGCTTAAGGTGCCTTCCAGTTTTTGGGGAGAGCATGAAATGCTGGCCATAACCGCTTCCAATCGCGCCGAGTCATCAAAATTGCCAGTGACTACAATGATTATGATGACGATTTTGTTGATGACGAGAGTTGCTTGACTAGGAAACAGAAAATCCAAAAAAAAAAACCGCAACTACAACAATGTAACGATACCAAAAACTTTTGAATGAATCATAAAACTAACAATTGAATACAAATCAAGCAAAAGCAATCGAAAGAAAGGCAAAAGATGCTGAAATAACTAAACACTCTCGTATCTGACGCAATAAAATTCACAACAAACACTTAAGTGGGGCAGCAGAGCTGAAATGTTTTAAAGAATTCACAATTCAGAGCTGAAATATTTTAAAGAATTCACAATTCATAATAGTTGTCTACTGAAGTTTGAAAATTCCAGCTTTTCGCTAGATAAATTCATAAAATTCTTCAGCCAATTACATATAAACATTCATTGAAGTATTATTTTTACCCATCACATTGACTAACAATAAATCAAAGCTACTCCTGTTTTTTTTTATATACCTACAATTGCAAATTATTCATGAATTTATTAAAAAAAAAAAAAAATTTCAAAATAAATAATTTAAGTACGTTTTTTAGCGGACTCGAGGTCTAAAGCGGTTTTAGATTTAAAAATCTAATACCGGCTTTTTATGCCACACACCCAAAGTTCTTGTCAAAGACAAGGAGCAAAGCTTATAGCCTACAGCGCTGTTTCGATGTTTGCTAGACATCTCATCAGGACTATTTTTGCTGACTTTACTTTAATTTAAACGCATCTTAGACTTATTGAAGTATTGATAAAAATACAAAAAAAGAAATTTTTGAAATTTAAAACCAAAGAAAGCTTTGATAGTCTTGCGAAAACTTCTGTGTCTTAAATCGTTTACATTTTTTGTATTACTTTCCAAGTGTTTCGTTAGCTTAACTAATAGTACATAGATGTGTTAAAAATATATCTCTCTGTCAAAATACTTATTTGGAGCTCTCAAAGCGTCAACCTTGGCAAATGAAGAGTCACAACACAAAAGGCTTTCTGCCACAATGACCCCTCTGACCAGGGACTCCTCTTTGGGTAAACACAGCATCCTCGACTCCTAATCCCCACCCTCAACCCCATTCCCATCCTCGTGCTGCACTCCGTCCGGAGGTGCATTAAACTCCCAATAACAATGAGCTGAAAGACAGATCAACTGTCTGGGTCTTGAATGGATGCGGATTGGGGATTGGGGATTGAAGAGGAAGTCGCCCCTAAGTGGTTGCACATGTCGCTGTCTGTGTCTCTGTCTCTGTTTCAAAGCGGAAGTAAAAATCCAGCTACTAGGGGGGATTTTTGCAAGGGGTTGCTGGACTGTGAGGTACCCTGTTGAAAAAATAAGATAAACCGAAAAATAAAACCCTTAAAAAATACAAAAGGTGATATCGAAATATTGGGTATGAGAGAACAGAGGTAAGTGAAAACTAAAGTATGGATTATAATTATTAAGTCACTTGGCCAACTAAATAAACTTTTTTGTTTTACAATAAAAAATTGATAACTATATTTAAATTTGGAACAAGCTTCAATATAATAGTATTTAAACTAATTCATTCTGGTTTAAATTTAAGAAATAAAAAACTTAAATTAGGCTTAAACCTTAATTAAGAATAACCATGATGCACATACGTATGTATAATTTTTTTATATGACATAAAATATTTATTTTAAAACACCTTCGTCTAATACACCATTCCCTACCATTTTTTTAAAGAGTATCTCAAGCATTCCGTTGGCTTTGTTAGTTGCAATTGTTTTGACCCAAACAAAACAAGAACAACAACAGCATAAATTGTAGATACTTTTTCGCCATGTTCATTGTCTGTTTTTGTTTTTGTGTGTGTTTTTTTTTGTCAGATCTTCTTTTTCGGGTGGTGGATGGGTGGTCAGTGGGTGGGTAGGTGAAAGTTTTTCCTGGCTCTGCGCTCATTTTCTAGCCGTTTTCCAGTTCTTTGGCCCTTGTTCTGCCTTTCGTTCTTTGTGCATATGCGAGTCGAGGTTGGGTTAAGGGTCCTAACAAGGACAATTGGCTACACAGAGAGAAAATATTGTCATTTTAAGTTGGACACAAAAACCTTAAAACTATCATTAAATTGTTTTCTCGAAATTCATTCATTTATTTATGTTTATAACTAAAAACTCAACACTATCTGATTAAAATATATTAAAATGATATAACTTGTAGGAAATGCATTTAATAAAATATCAAATAAAATACAAATGTGATTGATACAAATAATACAATATATATAATATATATTTGAATTTGATGATAATTTTTTCCAGTGCATCCTGCAATTCTATTGTTTTTTTTCTCGAAAGAGCTTAGCAACGCAAACAAAGACAACAACAGGGAGACGGACTGAATGTAATTTCTCCTAAGGACATCAACTAAGCAAATACACGACTAGTGGGCTTTAGTTTAGTTGCCCCCAGTTTTCAGTTTTCAGTTTGCTGGCTGCATCGTGTTTGCTGGGGCATTATTATTATTTCATTTCTCTATTATGTTTTGTTGCGTTCGGCGGACGGTGTATTTTTCCATGTCCTTTGTCATGTCCTGCGAGTTGCCAGCTGCAAACATTTTTCACCGCTAGTTTGAAGTCCTTTCTCGTCCAGGACAAATCAGTTTATGTTACATTTTTCTTTGTTTTCTTCTCGTCATCTGTCCCCCCGAAAGTTTGTTTACTTTCCTCATTTCTTTTTTCACGCGTCTCAAGTTCCACAAATAAAACAAAATTTGTTTCGACTCATAAACAATAAGAATGACAGGGACGAGAAAGGGAAAGTATCCAGAGTTTCCAGTTAAGGGACGAATCGAAAGTGGACCTAAGCTTGGCTCTTTCTCCCCGACAGCTGTCGTCAAATAGTCCTGGCTGGCAGAGGTCCTGCGGAAATTCTCAAGGAGCTTTCAAACGATTCATTTCGTCGGGAAATGTTCGAAGGGGCTCCAGTTCACCTTGAAAATATTAATTACACTTTGTGGCTAGTCTTAATTAAACAGAAGCTTTGTATTTCAGTTTTATTCATTTTGTTTTTTTAATAATGGTTTTCATTTATATATGTATTTTTAAGTATTTTTTTAACATAATTTCATTAATAAAAATTTCAATTTACTATGTTCTTTTATTTAACCAATTTTTAATTTATTTGATTAATAGGAAAATACCTTTATGCTTTGTTTTGACAAACATTTTTAAAATAATTACATATAGTTTCAAGCATTAGAAAAATCCAAATTCTATTAAAATACTTGTAATACTTAATTGATATTGTTTAAAAATCAATGTTGTCTGCTTTGTTTTTTTTAAATGTAAGGAAAATGCTTAAAATATGTTATCTAAAATCAAAGACAAAGGCTTATAAGCTAAATATTGAATCACAATATCTGTTATATCAGTACCCATTAGGGGCTGCCATCATTAGTCAGTTGCCTTAGTTTATTAAACCCAGACCAAGTCGGTATCATTCTCAGTCTCAGTTTCATTTTCCGTTTAATTTCCCAGAAATTCTCCGACTGACTGATGCGTGCCTAAAGTTTCGCATTTCGTAGTTCGCATTTTTGATGCCTTCAGCACGCGTATTGCATTGGCAGTTATGATGCGGTTGCCTTGGCTTCCACTTCCTTCATTGGCCACCCACTTTTACAGCACCACCCACCCACCGCCTGGAAAACTGCATTTTCAGCTTCTGTTTAACCCGTTTTTCTCTTTCCCTGTTATTTGCTTTTTTGCAGCCATTTTTGTGGGCTAGGGCTGTGGCATTTTGTGTTTGCCGGTCACGTTGTTGCACTTAATTGTCGAAAGTTGTCAGCAAAGCCCAGCCACCCCCACCGCCCACTGCAGCAGCTTTTCCCCCCTTTTCCACCCACTTTTCCAACCATCTCGTGCTAATTGCTCGCAGTGCGTGAATTGCGTGAGTTCTTCTTGAGCGACTCGCGCCCAAAATCAAATGGTGGAAATCGACGCCTGCCCAAAAACGGAGAGAAAAAATGTTTATTTAGAATTAAAAATTTGTGTCATTAAATACGGGTTTTTAATTATTTTTTTTGGATTAAATAAAGTTTGTGACTTTTTTATTTGCGGTGCCAAAAAAATTTGAAACATTTTTTTAAACAATTGCCTAAAAGTATGCAATGACATATGTATGTACATATTTAATTTTAAAACTCATTTTAGTTAGCTTTAACTTATTTTATCTTTTTATTTTAAGATATATGTATGTAAATAAAATATTCTTTAACTATCCCAGATCCATCTTTTAAACAACAAAAATTGTTTTGATTTTGTGCATTTTCCGAGGCTTTTATTGTTTCACTATTTTATTTTAATTAAATATTATTAAACCTTTTTAAATTGATTACGGCTGTTAATTTATAAATCATTTCATTTAAAAAATATTTGTGATCTAAATAAGTACCAAATAGCTTGTGTATATTAGTTAAGGTCTTTTTTTAATAACAATTTAAAATAAAGTCCTTTCATTTTGCAAACATATAAAACATATTCAAAAGTAAGTCCAATAAATGTCAATTTTTTTTAAATTGGTTTTATAATTATTTTTCGCTCTGTGTGTTTCGAGGCGAGGGAACGGGAGTTGCTCAAACTTGGCCATAAATTTCATTGCCTTGGCTCCCCTTCATTTTATTATTTTTTCTTATACATTTTCTGCGTTCATGTTATTTTCAAGTTTTTGGGGAAATAAATTATGTTCTTGTTGTGTTTTATCAGGCGGAACACGAGACAATTGCCTGCTGCTGCTCTGCCTCCCTCAGGAAAATGACGAAAAAAAGTTTCCGCTGCCTCAGATTTTCTCCATTTTCTTTTTTTTTGTATTTTCAAATGAAATACAATTTTTCCGCTGCCGCTGCAGTCGCAGTCGACGGTTGCTACACATGTCAAACTTTCTTTCATATCATTGAATCAGAATCAGAATCAGGCAAAGTTACATAAAACTTTTCCTCGCCTACAAGTATGCAACAACATTTAAAACGGCCAACTTGAGACCGTGTGTGTGCGTTGCTTCGGTGGTGTGTGTGTGTGTGAGTGGTACACAGATACAAATCTCAAACATTCGAAACAAATTTGCAAATAAAAAAATATAAGGAATAGAATACGAATTTTCATGATAAAGGTAATCGCATTGTTTTCATTGCTTTCCAGTAAACTCTTTGGCCAACTTCACTGCTGGCAAGCCAAATTGATATTTAAATTTATCGTTATGGCGAAATAAGGACTTTTAACGAATTTCTAACATCGGTAGGCTCAAGGATATCTTTTTCATTTACTTTTACCCTTTCCCCCACCCTCTGACACACTAAAGTTTATACAAATTGTGCAAGCCGAGAAAATCTGGGATTTTAATTGGACAGACTTAACATATATTGGCGAAAATAAGATCATAAAGCTGTCAAGTTAAACAAACTTCACTGCAATTTAATACATATTTTTCATGAGGCGTAGTTTTGAAACTGTAATTTAAATCATTTTGTTAGCTGTTGGTCCGATTTAATCCGATATTATTGTACGAAAAAAAACTGGTGAATAAAATACTATTTACTGAAGCATACTCACCAGATACCATTGATTAAAATTCTATTGGCTTAATTTAAATAAAATTTGAGAGTGTTTAAAACGTTGTGGTTGTAAATAAATTATTTGTTTAAAATTCTATGTTTTAATGGTATAATGTTTCCGTGAGTTGTCCTCTGTACAGTAAATTAATTTTTAAATGGACCTTACCTTTAAAAAAAAACTAATAATTAAAATCGTGAGCTCATTTATGAACTTATATTTTTATATTCTTCATTTTAAACTTTTTTTTAAAAGAAAATTTCGATTAAGTAGCCTTCCTTTCTTTATTTTTTTAAAATTTTTATTTAAAGCTCACTCAGAATAAGTTTTTCAATGTAACTTGCATTCTTTACTAACCAGTTTTTATTGGTTTTTTTTGTCTGTCTGCAAACAGCGCACTTTATGTACCTTGCTTCGCTTCAGAGGGATTCTAAAGGTTAATTGCTATCCTTTTGTAGGAGCAAATATAACGGATAAGAAAACATTATTCAGATACATCACTTAAATTACAGGGTACCCACTTCCCAGTCCACGTGGCGCCAGAGCCAGAAACACAGAGTTGGCAATTGGCGCGGGTATTTTTTGGCCAGAAGGGAAAATGTGTGATACGATGGCTGGATGGCTGTTAAATTCGCATGGCCATGCATCTTTCAGGGTTCCTTTGTGTCCTTGCAAGGACCTACTGCTGCTGGTGCAACCAAACCACAATAAATCGTTGCATTCTTCTTACCAACTTTTCGAGGGAAAAGGAGTCAGAAGGGGCTGGAAGGGAGGTCGCTTTGACACTATTGACAGTTTTATTGCCGCCGAACGTCATTGGCCGCTACCTGGCCAAAAACAGCGAGCGATACAGCGGCTACAGAGGATTGGGCCCCAGCTCCTGCTCCAGCTCTCGAGCATAAATTGCATCTTCCTCCCAGGAAAATATATATTCGCTGCATCGATTGCATTTGCATGGCTGGCACTTTCCACTGGCTCCTCCTCGGTTCCTCGGGTTAATTGCTGCGACTAGAGAGGGGGTTACAAGGGGTTACCTACTGTCCTGTACCTCCTTGAATCCCCAGCATGATTAACGCCAAAACAGGGCACAAATGAAGCGAGTTGTGGCCCAAAGAAGCCGTAAATTGTTTGGAATCTTCCGTTGCAACTAAAATCTATTCGTGATATTTATGAATCACTTTTCAAATGGGGTAATTTTTGAGGGAAAATCTTATTACAATCGTTACTCCGTTACACATTTAAAACATATAAATAAAATATAAAATTTCTAACTATTTTAATTAAATTGTTCTCATGATTTTACACAGTTACAGGTGTCTTGAATTATTCAACAAATTACTTTAATTATTCAACTATTTCTTGATTTGAATGGAATTTTCATGCTTGATTTGAGTTTTAAGTAGAAAATGCATTCACAAAGCGTGTGAATTTAGGGTTTCAAGGAAAGGTTCCTCGATTTGCTAGCTGCCAGATTCAGATTCAGATTCAGGGAATGTGGTGCCGGGATAAGCGGCTTAGTGGCCAAAGAAGATGGCGATACACTGGTAGTCGTCCGCCGACAGGAGCACTCCACTGCTCCGCACACTGCACTCCATACTTCGCAGGAAAATGTATCCTCCGCTGACCGTAAAATAACCGCAAACTGAATGCTGAATACGGAATACTGAAGTGCCACCAATCCACGTCCACGTCCGCGAGCGGACTTTCTTCGCCCCTGGCGGACGTTAAATGCTACAATTTAAGCGGATTTCACAATGCACAACATACAAAGGCATGTGTTTCCAGTTTCCCCCAGCAGGTGGAGAGCGGTGGGTGGCGGTGGTGGGTGAGGGGTTTTCCATTTTCCGGGGGAAGGAGAAAGGCGAGAGTGTCCATTAAATTCGCCATGTGGGAGCTGCTACAAGATTGCTTGTTTGTTGAACTTATGTCCAAACATTTGGCCAGAGTCCAAGGAACGAGGAGGTATATCATTGTTTTTATTTCGTAACGATATGGGGAAAAAACCATCAAGTAAAAACACACACCTATGTATTAAAGGTGATATGTAGATAATTAAATGGTATTTAAATGTTTCTATATTATTTTATTATTTTTTAAATAATATTTGAATGTTTTTGATGATAATCTATCTATAAAATTACTATATAATAATATTACTATATTCAAATGCGTTCTTGTGTATTATGTACTTAATTGTCGTTACTTCACAGATGAGCTTTAAGTACTTTAAGCCATTGTCCCCTCATCTCGGAAATTGGTGAATTGTATTTGGGTCAGTGTTACATTTGGGTTACGATAAACGTTGTACAAGTTTCACTTCTTCCCCTGGCCGATGATGGTTTGTTAGCTGGTCGTTTGTTGTCTTGCAAAAACGAACATTGCCTTTCGGTAGTAGTAGTTCTTATTTCATTTTGCCTTTTTAGCCTCGTGTCTACATCCTGGCCAAATAAATTTCCCCAGCAGATAAATCACATTTTGTGCCAGCCGACAGACACATCCCAAGGATCCCAAGATCCAAGGAAAACGAAAACAATTGGCTGGCGAGGCGGACATCGAGAAATGCACAGTCCAGCTCTCATTCCTGTCGAGAAGTATGCCTGTGGTATTGCTGTGGCAACCCTCGCACGGACAGCAAAGCCTCGAGCTGCCACTTTGCACTGAGAGAAATCGGACTGGGAAATACAATTCCCTTCTCATAATACTTTATCAGCAACGAAGAGCAGTTTGAATCCACAGGGATTTGCAGTGCTTGAACTCTTTTGATCTAAAGAATTCGCGTGGTTAAAGTAGAGTAAACTAATGATAATAGAAAATAAGAAACATATATGTTTAGGATTATTTTCAGTAAGTACATATACAAAAATCTCAAATAAACTCTCAATGATTTTCGCAGCGTGTGTTTGGCCTGCAGTTTGAATCCCAGAGTTTCGGTCTGCTCTGGGCCTTGATGCTAGTCTCCCGATACACCAAGGAGTTATTAGTTAAAATTTGGCTACAAACATGGGCAGGCCATCAAAGAGGACGCACTGCACCCAAGCCCAAGCCCAGTCCCAAGCCCATGATGCTCTCTCCCCGCTTATATTTAGTCGAGTGGCCCTCATGATGCTGAGATTGAAAATTGTGTACAAATTTTTGGGTTTTTGTTTGACTTTGGCTGGAGAGCCCATGGGTTGCGTTGGGTTGGGTTGACTATTTGCCCAAAAAATATTGATTGTTGCATGTAAATTGACTTAAATATGGCTTGGGCCACACACAGGAAAAGGAACAGGAGGAGCAGGACATGGACATGGAGGGTTTTATCTGCTGGTAGTTGGCATTGATGATGTTGCCATTTCGGGTTTGTCTGCTTAAATTGGCCAACGGCAGTGGCGGTGGCCGTGGCGATGGCGATGGAAGTCCATAAGAATTTCGCCCTTTGACCCAGTCCATCGCAATGCGTTCGAACTTCTACCCTCGTCGACCCTCGATGAATTGAAAAGAGCTTGTTGGCTATGTTGCTGTTTTTGGATAAGAGATGAATGGATCCAGTTTGGTGGCCATGGAGGCAGTTACACATGGTAGATACCCCATTTGCACCGAGTGTTTAAACTACACTAGAAGAGTCCGGGATGGAAAATAATTGCAATAATTTGTCCCCCTCTTTTTTGTTGCTATTTAAAACACACATATTGATTCAAGCCCTTATAATATTAATTACTGACAAACATTCAAGTGCATTTATCATCATAATAATGGGGTATAAAAAAAAAGCAAAGTGATTTCAATTAAATCGTAACCGCTTCTTAACTGGTTCTCAATGTTTGTGAAAAGCACTCGCCTTGTTTAATGATTTGTATTCCGGTAATGGATATGGAAAATAAAATATAAATGTATATTTAAAGTATGACGGACTTTAGGATTCAAGTTCTCGATAAATAAATCGGAATTGGGTAGGGTAGAATGGGGTTAACCAACCAAGGGGTTAAACAACCAATTGCCTTTAACTTTTTTCAAAAAAGTCGAATCGGAAGACCGCCGATAACGTAAATAGTGTTGGGAACTACGCAACTTTGGCAAAAGGTTCCGCTATCGCACTTGTGTTATTACCTGAGTTCTGACGAAAGAAAGTGTTCAGGCGTCCTCGCCAAAATATTTTCAGACAACAAAAGTTCGAAATACAACAAATCAGTGAAGTACAAGGAGGAAGGTAAGTGTTTTTTAAAAGTAGAATTACATGCTTAATCCAAATCTGTAATTGGTTGTACAAAATTTGAATTGGTTTAAAAGTTATGCGGTTACAAAAAAAAAAACAGCACTTGGGGTTAAATAACCAGTTAACAGGTGGGGTAAAACAACCAATGTTGAAAACATATCTGTAGTGTCTTTATGCGGCTGTACCAATTTACATTTTATTCTTTGTTATCCAGAAGGAGGTGGCTGATAGTCCAAATGAGCCTGAACCGGAAACCTTGGAGGAGGAAGAGGAGATTTCATACAATAATGAAACATATGACGATGAGCAAAACTTCAGTGGCCAAAAGAAGCAAGAACAGGCATTGGCGGCAATGGTAAAATCTGAAAAAAAAGTTTTGAAGAAATTTTCAAAAGAAAAACAAGACACGGCGGCCAGTAAGGAAAATCGTCGCTCAAAGAGAGGTCGACCGAAAAACGCAGTTCGCGCTGCAGAAAATGACGCCAGCGATGGATGAAGTTCCATAAACTATTTGTTAAAATCTCTGTTACTAAAAAATAAATAAAAACCATTAAAATAACAACGTTGTTCACTCTTATCATAAAAATCAATTTTGGTTTTCTTACCCCACCAGGTGGGGTAAAACAACCAATTGAGACTTTTTGTTCAAACTCGAATACCAAAAAAACAATGCGAGTTACAAAAAAATGTTTGCTGGGAATTTTGTAGCCAATTGTTTAACGAACCAGGGACAGTTGGAATTTTTCAATTATCATCATAAACAAAGTTTTTACAGGGTGCCAAGTCTAAATTGGTTGTTTAACCCCATTCTACCCTATCAAATAAAATCTAGTATAACTAACTTTCTTCTTTGTTTATTGTGCAACAACTTGTGCAACTTTGCAACATTATTTCAAAGCACAAGTCTTAAATAAAAATAAAAAAGAATATTTTAGTTCAGTTTATAAATTTATAAATAATAAATTGATAAAATGGTTTAACACATTTGATATAAGATTTTAAAACTGTATAAGCTGAGCAAAGCTTCACAAGATTTACTTATTAAAATATATATAAAATAAGCTTAAAAAACTGCTAGAATCCCTAAAAGAAATTAACGCCTAACTTAATTTAAATAAATAAAAATCTGAGCTGATTAAAAAAGCTCTAAATACCCCTTGAATAAAGTCAAAACTCAGTGCTGCCAATTAGAGTAACCGAGGAACCCCAAATGGAGCTCAAAGTTCCAAGTTCCTGGTCTTTTTCCGGCTCCATTTGTTGCCAATTTATCAAGGGCATCCGGCTGTCGCACATGTGTTTGGATTTGGGATTGGGTGTGGATGTGGGTGTGGGTGTGGGTGTGGGGTTTGGGTTTGTTTTTGTTTCTGCCCAGGCTCTGGTTGATTGCCATTGCCTTTTGCATTGATTTAACTTTTGCTGATTCCTGCGTGGTGTTGGTTGCTCCCTCGTCGAGTCGAGTCGAGTGCTCCGTGCTCCGTGCACCCTCCTTTCTTTTCCCCTCCTGAAGCCCAGTTCCAATCCCAGTCCAAGTCGCAGTCCCAGTCTTCTTGTTGCTATAATTCGATTAGATTTTGTTTCAGATTACAGATTCAATTTAAATTTCAATCATGAGTTGTAGCATTTTGCAATGGCAGGACCAGAGGGGATTCTGCAGGATTCTGGAGCTGAACTGGTGGAACTGGAGTAACTGGAGGATCCTAACCCAATAGCAAATGGCATGGGCTGCGTGTTTGCGGTTTGATTTAGATTTCATGCTTGTTAACACATCGTTTGCAGCAGACCAGGAACACATAGTTCGCTCGTCCATCCCTTCTCGTCTGTGTTGGGGCTTTAAGTTCGAATTCATAAGCGAAATGAAAGGGAAATCTGGGGGAGGAACTCATAGGGCGTCCTGTCTGGCTTCTGGCAAATCCAATCAACCAGCAATTGCAATATAAACGCGTTGACAACGAATTTGGGGTCTGAGCAATGTCGGCCACCTGACAGCCACCGCACAGGACTCGGTCCTCGGTCCTCTGTCCTCTGCGAAACAGGAACAAAAAGAGTGAAAAGGTTGCCAGGACTAGGACAAAAGCCCTAGCACATCCTGGCATCCCAGTGCATCCTCCTCCTCCTCCTACTCGCCCTCGTCTAGTCTCCACCATAAAAGTTAAATTTTGTGGAAAAATGCATTCATGTGCATCGAGCAGTGAATCCGATGGAGCGCCTGCCCACCATCCACCATCCACTCTCCACTCGGCTGCATTGTGTGCTTACATGTGTCGAAGTCGCATCCGCCGAAGCTCATCCACACATCCGTCTCTGGCCAGGATCCCTGATCCCTGCCTCCTCTGGCCTGGTTACCCCAACCACTTGCATCCTTGTTCCATCTTGTTGCCATTGGCAGCATTCCATGAAGGATGCGTTGCAATACGAGGCGCTTAGAAATATATTAGGGAGTTCCACTGCTCTTCCCCTAAATGCACTGAGGAAAAAACAATAGTAATTCAATTTCCTTATAGGTCAAACTAGTTATATTTAATTATTTTATTTAAATTTTATTATATTAAACTAACTAACATTAAATTTCTTTTAGTACAATTATACAATTAAACTAAACTAATAAATTCATTGAAATTTATAAGCAAACGCAATGAAATAATAATGTTTCTATTCAATAAGCTGCTTAAAATCGCAACTGTACAAAATTATTGATTGTTGAAAAACCATTCAACGTGCATTGTTCGCAACCTAAACAACTCTTTGTGGTAATAATGACTAAATTACAAATTTGTATTTGTTTCTAGATTTATTTTACCCATTTTCGCTCAGTGTACTGTGTCTTTCCCTCTGTGTGTCTCATCTCAAGCGGTTATTTAGCTCTCGCTGCTGCCGTTGACGTTTTCGCGGAAGTATTGAAAACATATTGAATGCTATAAATCTGCCTCGACTTCCACTTCCACATCCACATCCACTTTCCCTTCACTTCCGGCCAGCGCAACAAATGACCGTCCATATGGCAGAAATGGCAGTGAGTGCTGAGTTTTGTTTGGGGAGGGGCTTCGCTCCTACTGCCCTTGTCCTTGTTTCAGTTCCTCCTGGTGATTAGCCTGCACCTGAACCAAAGATGTGTAAAAAAGAGATCATTTAGAAGTACAGAAATGGTGAAGTTCCTTACAATAATTTCCAAGTGGTACTTACTTGTTAAAGAATAAAATAAAGTCTAATTATAGTCTTGAAAATAAATTAAAGGAAAATATTATTTTTATAATAACTATGAAGATGTTCAATTTGGGAATTAATTTTTTATATTTTTAGTTTAATGTTTGTATATTCTTGTCAAAATTAATGACAGGAGAAAACCAAGAGCAACTTAAAGTTTCCCTTTAAAACTTTATACATATGTAAGTCAAGAGTTTTCAAATGTCTAGAAGTTAACCCAAACAAAAACACACTCATATTGAGATGTGAAATATTGTTACACATTTTGCTAAACTTACTTACACATATAGTTAGATGGCAAGTACTACACATACCTCTGCTTCGATTCAGCCACCTATGTATGTATAGTACATCCCATCTCCTCAAATAGGACACTCTGTGCTGTGGGCCACCCCTTTTCACCCATTTGGGTCGCCAAGGACCAAGGACTCAGGACTCGCTTGTGGGCTGCCAATCAATGAATTAGATAAATATTTTCACAGCAAATGGAACGTAATGAAAAGCATGCTTAAGTTGCTCAAAAGCCAAGTCAAACAAGGCGGGTAGGAGATGGTAGCGAAATCATCCGAGGAGCAGCCGGCTTGAGTGGATGGCATGGATGGCAACCAAGGAGGACCAAGGACTCGGCTGGACCCTGGCCGATAAGTTATCGAACGGAACTCGGACCAGAAGGCCGCCAATTAATCATACGAGTGGCCGAGTGGCCACGGAAAATTCAGCAAGAATATGTCAAAATGCCAATTAATTAAATTATGACCAGCCGACAAGTCCACTTGAGCGAGTGCCCACTGTGGGCCAAAGGACTCTCGTCGGGATCGGGATTGCTGTCTGGGATCGGAATCGGTGTGGAAACAGTGTGGAAATAACGAAGACAAAAGCCGACAACTCCAACGACATACATGACATATTATTAATTCCGCTCGAAATTGACACAAACACTTAGAGCAACAATAACATGCGCCATTTGTTCATGCAGCGCAGTCTTCTTCATCACGAACACCAAGACAAAAACAAAAACCGTATTGACTATACTCTCCTACACTGAGAGAAAAGGTGCACAGGTGCATATTTAATATGTTGCATGTTTATTTTATGGAAAAACCCAATTAAACTACATACAACAAAGGAACATTTAAATTTTAAATGTATAACAATTCTCTCAATTCTTTTTAATTATTTTCATCATATTTTTTGCATGTAGGTACACATAAATTCTATAAAAAGAATAAAACAAAAAAAAAAAACATTTTGTATTCGTTAATTTTTTGTTGTTGAAAGAGCAGTGAACTGCATTAAACAAAAAATTGAATGTCTATATTAAGGCATCTATAATTTGGTTATACATTTTATGGTAATGTTTGTTCAAATTCAGGGTCGTATATTTTTTTATCTTACGTTTTTAAATCAATTTAAGGCTTGAGGGTTTTTTCCTTAAATGGTAAATATTATCAATGTCCATTTTTTTTTATTTCTTGATTTAAATTCTTAAACTTAATATTAGAAAAGTGCAGTGCGCCACTGGTGGAAGTGGAAATGGAGATGGAATTGGAGATGGAGCTGAAGATGGAGCTGAGCAAAGTGAGCGTGAGATTGCTGCTCTGAAGTCTGAAGCTGTTTGTCGCCCATATTAGAGACAAAGGACGAGGGACATATGTCAAAAGGGAGTGGAGTGGAGTGGGTGGTTTAAAGGGTGAAGGACGAATAGCGGAAAACATGCATCCGTCTGCAGTTAGCACTTCCGCTTTTCCGCGGAAAACATATTTACAACCTGTGGTGTTAGTTATGTGCATGCTTCTACTAAAAATAAAACTTATTTTTTTATTGTATTTAATAAAGGTGTTCAAACTAAATAACTTTGATAGCTGGGCTTTAATTATAAAGACCACATTAATTTAAATGAACCCCATCTGAATCTATGAAAACAAAGCAATTTTCGACACTCAAGTTTCATGACTGCCAACATGATGACATGTAATTGAAATGACTGTAAAATGTACAATTTTAATACGAATTCCTACTGCATTTGTAGGCAAGGAATCAAAACGATACATTAAATTAATATTGTGTGAAATTGATATAGAAAATTTGAAATTGCGATATTGTGGCACTTGAATGGAATGCGCTTTTAGAAATGACACAACAAGTGGCATTCATAATCGTTTTATTACAGAACAATTTAAAAGTGATGTGGCACTAGAAAACTATCATTTAGACTGGAAAATGGACTTTAAGCATGCTAACTGAATTACCAGATGCTTCACAGGAAGTTTCCTCCTTTACCTACAAATATATGTTTATTTACTTATATAACCTGTCATATTCGCAGCTGTTGTGTTTTTACGAGGAGGCGTTGTCTTCCTAACTGGCAGGCTCTTTACATACCCAGGATACAAAGATACAAACGCGAACTCCTGGATAACAAAGCTTGTTATCATCAGTGATGAGTTGCTTGTTTACAAGAATTTACCTTGAATTGGGTATTTTATGTACGCATCATAGAAAATATTTCACTTATTGCTTATAATGATATTTTTTGGTAACAGAACCTTTTGTTACAGATTATATATAAAAAGTGTGATTTTTTAATATTAATATAATAACATTTGAATAATTATGAACCTTAAAACAGCAACCTATATAAATTACTTAGTTATCTGAGTATTTTTTAAACACTCTGAATGTTACTATTAGGTACTATACCAAGGCCTTTATTGCTCATAATGATTATTTTTGGGCTAACAAACATTTTTTTTTAATAGAATTATAACCTTTTGCGATCAATTCTGTATAAAAGGTCTGGATTTTTAAATGTTAATATAGGTATAATCCAATAATATTTGAACAATTATGAGCCCTAAAAAAGTAACCAATACAAATTAGTAAATTATCTGAAAATATTCTAGATTTTCTGAATATTATTTAGGTACTTTACCAAGACCTTTCGCATCACTGGCTATCATTGTGCTGGTTTCTGGCTGGGAGTATGGGGAACTGGGAGTATGGGAAACAGGGAAACTGGGAGCTGGGAGCTGGGAAACTGGGTCTATTGACAAATACGCAATTGACAGTTTGCAGCACGTAGCTGCGTACAATAACAAAACACAGGCACGAACGTTACAGGACACGCATATGTGTGGCGCACATCCTTGTAATAGTTGATGGGTGGCAGTTGCTGTGGGTTTTTATTAACTGCCACCCGAAAAAAAAAACAGGGAGACAGAGAGACAAGTGTAAGCGAGCAATTATCGCGGAAGGTGCGGTGGCTTCTGGGATGGGTTCTCATTCCCCCACCTGACTTTGCTTTTGGGCATTTATGGAACCCATTTTGTGGATTTTTCCAACGCATCTGCTCCTGCTGCTGCTCCTCCTGCTGCTTGTGTTTCTGTTCCTGTTTCTGCTGCCGGAAGGAAGGAGCCTGCCAAAATTTATGCTCGCACACCCACACACACACACGCATACGCGCGCAACTCAAATAGAAGAATCTGCGCGCAAATAAGTGTGCTACATAAATTGTGCTCATTTGTGCGGGGGCCAAAAGGACGAAGGACGCAGGACGAACTTTCGGCAATTTGCCTTGCCTTTACCTTACCGTGACCCGACCCGAACAATTGCAGCTTCCAGAAATTGCAACCCCGGAAAAGCCGGAGAAAATTCCAGTGGCAACCCAGAGAACTGGTCATCGTTTCGGTGAAAAATATATTGATAAACAAATATTAATTGGAAAATGATTAAAATAAAATCAAATTAAAGTTTTTAAAAGATTTTCAGCACATGTAACATATTACCCTTTTCGGCTAATTTATTTTTAATACAATTTAAGCATTTAAAGCTATACAAAAAGGCAAATAATCACTGAATATAAAAGACTGGACATTTAATAGAGGGAGTAAAGCAACACCACTTTGTCTTAAATAAAATACAACTTATTAAAATTCAAAAAAATACAAATCACCGTTGTTTTATAATATATTTTATTAAACCAATCAAGCTTTGCTTTTTTTTCTGAGTGCCTGCCAGAAATAGAAAGAAAGTGACAAATAGGGATGGCTTAGGTGGCTCAGGTGTCAACTTTGCCCTTTGGATGCCGAAAATCGTTAACAGAACCAAGTTTTATTTAAGCTTTTGGTCAGAGTTGATTTATTCGCGACTAGAACCGAGTCCTCCTAATGATCGTTCATTTGCTGTGCGAACCTGTTTATCTGCAAAATCTGAAAAGGTGACCCCGAATCCCTGTCCCTATTCTGTGTGCTGATGCGGGGGAGGGGCAGGAGGCAGAGGGACTGGGACACCACCTGGACCACCGTCATCGTAACCACCACCATCATCACGTGGCCGGAGGCGTTGAGGCAAAAATATGATTCATGTCAGAATTGTCGTGCGTATAAATGAATATTTGAATTATTGTTGTCGTGCTACGTGTTTCGGTGCATGATTCTGTTTCAGTTCGTTGTAGGTGTATTTCCATACACCTCCGTGTATCCTGGTATCCGTGTATCCGTGTGTGCTGCGCAAGTTCATAAATTATGCCAACTTCCTGTTTTCCTGGGACACTCGAAGCCACGAAGCTGCCTGCTCCAAACCAAAATTCCAGTCCAAACCCGAATCACCCGAATCTCCAACGTCCACAGAGAAGTGCACAGAGAAAATTATTGTAAGGGATTTATTTCTTTAAAATTATATTCCCATGATTATAATACTGAAAAATAACGTATGTAATTACAAATACAAATATTTCCCTTACAATCATCCTTCTAAATTAATTTTAATTAATTTTTCAATCATTATTTGTTTTTGAGAGTAGCACTTTGAAATGAAGAACTTTCTTAAAAAGTTGACCATGAACTAAGAAAAAACTTACCAAGAAGAATAAGAATTTCAAGCACTAGAAGGCAATATAAAGAAATAATAGCAAAACACTTCAAAATTCCTATGATATCTCCATGTCCCATTTAATTTGAGACTTTCGTTCTGTAGCCTCTTTGATATTCAGGTGAGTTTAGTTTTTGGTTCTGTTTCTAAACGCTGGGAATATGTAAGTGTGCATATGGACATATGTTGGGGAATGTGTGTCACCTTTTAACTTTGCTGGGGTCATCTGGTTATCCTCAGCTTGAGCTTGAGCCTGAGCAGATAAGCATAAGTTTTAATGTCTCAATTGGCTTTATTACCATCTCTCTCTTTATTTTGGGTTGTTTGTGTGTGTCTGGAATCACTTAAGTTTGGTTTTGTTTTTCAGTTGGCAAAACTCGGCTTGAATGCATAATAAGCGTGTTCTTTATGGCATACAGATTCGGATTCGGAGGGGAGAGAGGGGCTGCTTTGTTATATTATGTATTATGTTGAGTGCTGGCTATTAACTTACACCGTATGAACGTGCGCCACACGCGGCGTATGAGTGATAAATAAATGATGCGCCAACAGGCCTATGTTGTGTGTAGTCGAGTCCTTCGAATAAGGAGAAAGGAAGGTGGAACAGCAGGTCCTGTTCGTTGTGTTGTCTCTCTCGATATTCGAAATAAATTAAAAACTTTTTCAATTGCATTTCTCGGGCTACGTGCTTCGTGTAAATCGTACTCCAGGCATTCTCGTACACATAAATATTCACACCAATTGGATTACATAAAATATATTTTATCACGCAGCTTAGGTACATGCATACAGTGCGGCTTAGTGTTTTGCCAATTTTAACGATACAAGGCTCCCTCACATAGCCCCAACACCACGAACTTAAATTTGAAGCTTTGCTAAAAAAATATCGATTAGCAGGTACAAATATCCAGGTTAAAGGCTGTGACAAATTATTGCAAAATAAGAAACAAAATTATATTAAATGTGTGAGTTAAACTGAAAGGTAGTAAATCTATTTAATTGAATAATAAAACTTAAAACTTTTCAAAAAATACTAATTTGTATTAGGTTTATGAAATTTAAAGTACTTTATTTTTATTAATTATTTTATTTAAAAATTTTTCATTAAAATTATAAGAGCTCAAGTCAAAATTTATAATATAAGTAAATATGTATTTAGTAATAAATGAACCTACTTTTTTTAATAAAATAAATCACAATTGATATTAATTTGATAGAGTGCAAGATGAATTATCTAAATAAATAATATATAAACTAGAGATAAAGAAACATATTAATTCTGCTACCTGCTATTTTCATAGCCTTTGATGATTTCCCTTCCGCTTTTCCGCTTTTCCTGCGGATCTCCGAAAAATTACCCAGCACATTCAGTTGTGGTTAGAGGGGTTTTCCCAAGTGGTTGCGGCTTGTTGGTGAATTGCCCTGCCCTGCCTTGCCCGTCGTGAAACGCACTGTAGCAGCTTTACACACGCTCATTTTCAATTAATTTCGCCTCAGCCCCCCATTCCCAATTCCATTTTATCCCCCTCCTCCGCCTCCGCCTCTGCCTCTGCCTCAATTCAATTAAGCTTATGAAAACTTGAAGCACCAAATTTAAAGCATCATTAACACTTTCATGTGTGCCACAGTCTCTCTGTGTGTGTGTGTGTGTGTGTGTGTGTGTGAGGGCATGTGGCATGTTCGTGTTGTATAATAAAATTAACAACTTTATTGCATTGTCGCCGTCAGGAGCAAAAGGAGCAGAATCCCCAAGAGAAGCTGCAAAACGGGACTTTAAACGCCTTTAAGAGTTCCTGTCTACAATTAGGGGAAAATGCAAGGTGGGGAAAAGTGCTAAGAAAACTGCTAGGAAATCAAGCCGAATTTTCCAAGGTCCCCGATCGGAGGAAGTGCAAATCTTGACCGGAAATTGCCATTGTTCAACTTTTGGTATATACATATACTCGTACTTATACATAGTTTATAGTAAATGGCCGAGCATATTTTGGCCTTCTCACCGCTCGGTTATTTTTCACTTGACCGCCGCCAGAATTTGTTACCAAAATTGTTTTAGCCGCAGTTGAAATGGCGACAGGAGTGGGCTCCTCAGCTCAGCCAAGAAATGCATTAGCCAGGATAAACAAAGCGACACAAAAACAAAATTTATCATTTTCAAAAGCTAACTTAATTTTTAGAAAATTAGTTCAAAGTTTAGCCAACACAAAATATTTTTTAAATGCATTTAAATTTTTTATTTACTTCCTTTTTGAATGACTTTAATTTATTTATTTATCTGAAATTTAATTGAACTAATATTAAAAAATAGTAAGTTATGTTTAAGGAAAATCACATATTTATAGTTTTGTAACTTACATTTAACCAATTTTTGTTTTGCAATTTGTATAATAAAATACTTGTAACTTACAGATATTTTGTAATCAAATATTTTAATATTTTCAATTGTAAGTAAACAACAACTTCCTTTGACTTTGGCTGACTTAATGTCCTAATGTTTTTAAACCTTAAGTAAAGTAACAAATATTTATTCAAGTGCAGAAACTAAGACCTATGACACAAGTCTGCTGGCCCAAGTTTAAGCCAGAGGCTCTCAAAGTGATTTAGTGCCAATCACGAGGGCATGGCTTCCATTGATTTACGCTAATGCATTTTTAAATGCAGAGCACAACAAGGTAAGGGCACTAAAGTTATGAGCTGCTAACTACACACACACACAGCACAGCCCCAGGACATCCAGGACGGCAGGATAAAGCCCCTAGACAGGATACTTTAAGTCACCTAAGTGCGAATAAATCAGCAAATTGCCAGACGGAAAGGAAAGGAAAGTGAGGACGTGGAAAAACACATTATAAGCTAAAATTATTATAATCGTTGCACACTTGCAGGCGTGCTCAGTTTCAGCTTCAGTTTCAGTTTCAGTTCATAAATAATGGCCCACCACCAACGAAGTCGCATAAAAACGCAGCAAGGCAGTAAATAAAAAACCCCAAAGAAGCCTAAAAAACCTCGCACTTGGGATATACTATGATACCTATAAGGTATCATGGTATCAGCCCCACTGGGACTTGGGGAGAGGGCGCTTCTTAATTAAAGAGGAACATTCACAAGCTTGAGCATATTTTTTAATAAATATTTACCTTCTGTTCAGTGGTTTTTTTAACACAATAAATCACAATAAATGACCAAAAATTGACTCCTTTCTCACAACATCGTCTCTCAACTTTCCCCTGGGGAAAGGATATTTAGCCACTTGCCGGCGAAGCCCCGTTAAAAATGTCTTTGCATCCTTCTGCATCCATCGTGTCCTGCAGAAAGGACTCAAGTCGATGCAGTCAGCTTCAGAATTCAGATCCAGGAGCAGCCATAATTCAGGAGCAGAAGAAAATGGGGGAAAGGACCCAGGGGCATGGGGCTTACACCTTCAGTTAATATCTTGTGGGTCAGAGATTCTTGCTGGACTTTTTATCGGCTTCGGTCTCTTTTTTTTCTGTGTGCAGCTGTCGCTGGGAAATCTCTGGGAAAAAAACCCCAAAGAAATGCAGAAAGGATATAAAAAACTGTGGCCACTCTGGAGGGCAAGCTTTAAATTTATTCGATCCGAAGCAGAGAGAGAGTAGTAATGATAATCGCAATAATCATAATGCAAATATTGCATAAAGCAAATTGCCGCAAATATTTCACAAATGCCGTGCCTTTGGGGGCTGATTGCATTTTGTGGAGCACTTTTTTATGCCACTAGTCGTCCTTTATCCCCTTTATTTTTTTCACTTTTTCCCTTTGCCATTGTTATACTATTATTATTGTTATTGTCAATGTCCATGTTGATGTTGATGTTGATGTTGTGGCGTGCTCATTGACGCACAGTTCCCACAATGGCCATTAATTTGTTTACAATTACATGGATTTTTGCTTTACGCTCATTTATTGTTTTCCTATTTTTTCAATGTGCAGCTCCTGTTTTATTTGTTTGTCATGCGGTTGTTTGCTAGTGAAGATTCGGGTGTGGGGGGCAGGTGAGTCATCCGTGAATTTGGGTATGTGAATTGAGTAAAAATTACAGGTGGAAATCGATGAGTTTACATGGAATTCCACATATTTCCGAACTAAAACACAAAAGATAGAATTCTTATAAAAAAAAGGGAAATACAAAAACCACAAGGACTTAAGAGCACACACAAAATATCTAATATATTTTTTATTTTATATATATTATGTGAAATAAATTTATAATATTGTACATTCGTAAAATTGTACATTCGTAAAACAAAACTTATGTGTCACCTACTCAAAATAATTAATTCCTTTTTCAACTTGAAACACAAACAGAAAAATGTTATGCTAATATCAGACACAACATATGTACATATGAATCGTTAAATAAATATGCATTTTTATGTTATATAAAAAAAGGTAACCAAATGCATTTTAAACTTAATTTTATTTAAATTGAATTATTTGTTGTTTTGTTGACATGCGTATGCGTATTGTTAAATACTCCCTCTGTCACGAAATCTTTTGCAAGAGCAACGATTTAAATTTGATTAAACCTCAACCAATTTCGTTTGGGGACACTGGATGGCCTTTCCATTTTCCATTTCCCATTTTCCATTTTCCATTCCATTTTGTTAATTCACTTTAAATGCAATTAAGTTTTTAATGCTTTTTGAATAAACAATATGTGCAGTCGCACGGAGGATGCCCTTTGTAATGAGGCTATTGTCAGACGAGGGCAGATGTGGTTGATTTCCAGCAACGGAACGCCATTCATTTAGCTTGTGTCATTTTTGTTAATATTATTATTATTGCTACTTTCGTGCTTTTGTTGCCTTTGCTCCTGAATTCAGGATTCCTGAATCCTGGCTGCTGCTGCTGTGCTGTGCTGTTAATAAAGCCATAACAATCGACATCATAATCATCGATGTCATTGTGAGTAAATAATTGTAATTAACCTCGAAATTATTTTTTAATTTATATTTTGATGGCGAAAAAATGCACAGCATCAATGGCAACGCTCTGCTGCATGCAATCAAAAAATTATTTCGCTTTTTCCAAATGATTTACTTACAAGAACATAATAAAGCGTGATCGCAACTGCTTAAATGATGCCACTTGTCTTTTTTATGAGCTGCCCCACACAATTTTAATTTGAATTTAATCGTTTTGCCACAAGTGCTCTGCAAACTTGTTTTTGTTTTAGCCCAAACTGTGTATACAAAATACAAACAAGAGGTTTTGGTTTAACAATTGGATTGAGAAATTAAAAAAAGTGAGATTATTACATAATAAATATTGATATGATATTAGAGGTTATTATAATTATTCAATAAAATTTCTTTGTATAGGTATAATTTATTACACAAATTGCTGTATTTCTATCTGTGAGCTTTCCTTAAGTTTTTTTATTTTCTTTCTTAGAAAATAAGAAAATAATTAAATTAAAAATAATTTTTAATAAAAATACTGAGCAGCTTTGGCTGTGGTGAAGTAAACTGTAATTAAAACGTATATTGACATACGAATTAATGTGAGTGAGAAAACCCAAAACCGCTGACCAAGAAGCAAAGACGGATGAATATCATCGTGTCCACTTGTTACACACTCATTACACAGGAACTCACCTGCGGAAAAAAAGAAATTTTAACAAAAAAAAGGGAATGATGTTTCCCTGAGAGCGGAAATCAGCTTTGATAGGACAGAGGAGTCCTGAGTCATGAGTTATCTCCACTAACCAACCGCTGACCCACGTCATTTCGCTGCCACTTTCAGGTTTTAACCTGTGTGTGTGTGTGTTGCATTTTCTTTGCGTATTAAATTTGCATTTAATTAAAATGCCACAAACTCTTAATGAGTCCGTTCCCCCTCTTGGCCGTTGGCTGTTAGCTGTTAGCTCTTAGCCAACTTTTTACATTAGTTAACGTTGGTTACACGGCAACGCTCAAGGCTTCAGGTTGCGCTCTGCTCTTGATTCCCATTTCACATTTCCCATTGAGCCAAAAGAGCGCGAAATATGCAGGCGAACCACAAAAAAACGAGAGGTTGCACAAGAAAATTGTGCAAATGACCAAAAGTTCAAATGCGAATGATTTATACGGAAATGGAAGCGGAAGCAGCGGGGAAAAATGGTAAAAATGCTAAAAAATGGCAGGGCAGCGGAGCAAAAAAGCATTGCATACTTATGAGGGCAGCGATTTGCATGGCGAACACAACTGCGAACAGTAATTGTTGCCTAAGCTGAATAAATTCAGGAGCAGGATCCTTATCCCATTCCCATACCCAATCCCAATATTAAACCTAAGGCAATCCCAAGCCAAGAAGTCTTCATCGATTAGCTGCACGTGCCTTTGAAAAGTAAAAGCAAATAAAAATGGACTTTTGTTTGACTGTTGGTGAGAATCTGTGTATTTAATGCACTTAATTAAAATATTCTAGGAACGTTTTGTATTATAATGTGGACAAAAATTGCATCAGCTTCTTTATTAATTTGTGTTTGTGTGGTTGTGTTCTAAAAAAAAATGGAAAGTATACAGAACAGATTAATTTATAATTTTACAAAGGCTTTGACCATTTCGGTTTAATTAGGTTGATAATTGAAGACCAAATTATTTTTTTCTTTTCACTTAGCTCATATTATTAAATAATATTTCCAACTTTTTTTTCCATCCATCACTGCATTCTACTTTGTTGTAGGGTTAATCAAAATGAGTTAATTAAAGTATGCTGCAAATTGTTGATAGTTAAAGACTGAATATTTTGACATTGGCTTCATGGTTGAGTGCATTTCGACCCAGACGCCGAGCAGTTTGATTTATTTGCTGTGTCAAGTGAATTGCAAATGCAAAACTTTCTAGACAACGTAAAGGCACACGAGAGCAGCATGTTAAGTGTAAGTTCCACATCCATTTTCACCCCCATTGTAGAAGTCACTTGCCCAAAAGACAGACACACAAGACAGACTACAATTTGCGCAACTTTTCTAATTGTAAAATTGGGCAGAGCAGATTTTCCGGCTATAACTCTGGATTCTGTCACTGCATTACCACCACTTCGGCCTCATCCCGATAGCCCCAAGAAATTTCCATTCCTGAACGTGTCAAGTGCGGCAAGCAGTGAACTTTTTGTATTAAACTGTCAATGAGCCCTGTCCGTATGCCCCTTACCCACAGCCCACAAAATTCGCGAGCTGGCACACTCACGGAAATTCTGAGATGGGGGCCGTACACTGCTACAAAAACTCACAATTTACAGGCATACAATTTTAGAAAAATAAATTGTTAAATAAGGTTTTAGCTTCTAAAAGTATGGCTCTATATTGTGATTAAAAATATAGGTAGAGCTTGTTAAAAAAATATATATTTAACAAAATAAATAAATAAATTTAACACTGACTGATGAAAAATTATTCAAAGGTTAAATGGTAACAGCACAAGTACAATATTTTCACAAAATTATTTCAATTAATTTATTCAATATTATTCTAACTTATTTGTAGGTACATTAAAAAAGGCATGCTTGTGTCGATTGATTTTTTTGAAAATATAAGATATAAGAAAATAAGAAAATATAAATAAGAAATGTTATAATCACTTGAAAGGTGTCTTAAAATATGCAATAAATAATATAATTAATAATAATTTTCATTTAATTCTAACAACTTTGAATCTCTATATTTTTCAATCCTAACTATATTCTATAGATTAAGAAATTTCGCTGAGTGCATAACAGCAAGTGTTTTCGGCTGGGAAGGGTTTGGCAGTCAGCGAGCTAGAAAAATGGCGAAGCGTGCAAAACAAAAACATAGCCAATGGCATCAATTTTCAGCGTCAATTTTCCAGGACAACAGAAACAACTGAGACACAAGTCGTGTGTGTGTCTATGTTTTTTTTTCTTTTTTTATTTTTTGCCCTTCATTCGCCATTTTTCCAACATCCCCACTTTATGGGCATGTGTGTATTTTTGGCTTTATTTGCTTTATTTAGGCTGTTGTCTGTCTATTTACTCAAGTTTGCATACAAATGTTTAAGGAGCGGGTGAGTGAGTGAGGGGAAATCAGAGGATCAGGGAGATTAAAGACGGAATACCCTTACTCAAGAACTGATAATGTTCTAGACAGACTTTATAAATTATTCGAATAATTTTGTATGCTTGTAGTAAGTTTTTCAAATATTTAAAAGGTACCTTTAAATTTTTTTATGATTATATTTTGAGTAAGGAAATCAAACTGCAGTAATTTTGATTAATATAGCTATACAATGTTCGAGGTATGAAGAAAGGACTTTTGCTGAGAGTGAACTCAACTCATTTTTGGCAGGACATCCACGCAGTTCATTTATTTTAAAAAGGAAAAAAAACAGTAAGGAGCCCGACTGGAGTGAATTCTTTAATGTTATTAAATCAAAGCTATAGCTATCTGGCAGGCCACAAGTAATTTGGATTTATAGCAGACTTCTCCCCACTTTTAACCCTCGTTCAAAGCGCAGCGAAATGTTTTTCCTTTGCCTTCTTCTTTTCACTTGGTCAGCTTTTTATTGGCAATGCAATGCAAAAAGCGGAAAAGTGGGTGGTGGGTGATGGGTGGTGGTGGGGCTCTTCAGTGGGTGTATAAAAATATTGTGCCAGGCGAAGGGGTGAGGGGTCACGGGGTCAGCGATGCTTTGGCAGGAGTTGAAATTTATTTGCTTGGCCTAGCCAAACTAAGGAGTGCACTGCCAAAATAAATATATATAGCTTTGCAAACCCTTTTCTTTTAAGTAAAATATCTAAGGTAATATTTCTCTTTGTTTTGAATATTTTTTCACATTTATATTTAAATCTTTATTTGTTTTAAATATTTTATCATATTTATATTCATCATATTTATATTTTTTTATTTTTTAAAAATTAACTCAGTATTACACAAACTCTACATTTTATTAATAATTAAGACTTACATTGTTCATCACTGGGGGCTAGAGATCACTAATAAATATCTGAAATTAATATATAAAATATTTAAATGCAGTCTTTTAGACACATTTTGGGGTAATCAAAAAAGTAAGATATCTATTATTATTTTCCTGTATTTTCTCTGCGTGAATAAAAATAGTTGGTGTGTGGAGCTATTGACCTTTGGGTGGCTCCCAGCCGAATGTCCTTTGTGTGCTAGTGAGTGTGTGTGTGAGTGGGGCTCCTTTGTCACCCACGTCTCAAGTCCTCGCAGCTTCAACTTTCCACTGGAGTCCAGGATGTGTGTAAGAGAATCCTGCCAAGGGCCACCCACACACACACACACAATCATCCACACATACAGATTAACACTTCCGTTCGCCCGGTTCCGGTTTTTTATTTATTTCATTGTTCGCTTCCCGTTGATTCGTTCGGGCCTTTGTCTTTACCTTCGTCGCATCTCAACCGAACCGAAAGGGAGAACTCCACTCATCTGCACCCGAACCATTCCCAATCCCATTCCCATTGCCCATCCCATTCCCCCCTGCTCCTTTGTGGTTACTTTCCGGGAGTCCTCCTGCGAGTCCTGTCTCGCATTTTTATTTCGAGCAACTGATAAGCTTCGATATAAGAGGATTTCAAAGTGTCTTAAATAACGCTTGAGCGCATTCTGTGTGAGTGAGCCGCTGGGACTGGGGACTGGAGACTGGACTGTGGACCACTGGACGGGAGCCATGTGGCAGGGGTTCCACAAGGACGAAGGACGCAGGACGCAGGACGCAGGACCTGTTTCTGTGGCTGCATTTTTAGCTTTGGCCCCGCACAATAAGCCTACATCCTGGCAGAGGAAGTCGGGACAGCTTTCATTGTGTCATCGTCGCTGGAATCCCTGACCTTTCCCCACCGCCCACCCCCCTTTTCCTGGGTCCTGGATCCCGGGTCCTTGGTCCTGCCACTGACTTCCTTTATTCATTATGGGTGTGAATAATATGCCCCAATACGCAGCGCAGTGTGTATGTGGACGTGGATGTGGAGGGCAGGGGAGGTAAAGGTGCCAAATAGTTGCAAATGCTATGCCTGTGGGGCGGATCAAGGACTTTCAGGACATTGCTTTGGAAACCCTTTTATTATTTTAAGAGAATATTTATTGAACTATAAGAGTATTCTTTAGTTATCTTTAATTTTTTTTTGTTATTTATTATTTTTCGTTTTTTTTTTTTAATTTTCTTAAATTACCTTTCAATTTTAAATCTTGGAAATACAATTTAAAGAATAAATAGAATAAGCATTATATGTTGGTACAATTTCACTATATATTTTCTTTTTAATAACAGATTTACAAGCATATATTTTTGACGGTCCATCCTGAAATTTTGAGGGTGTCTGCAAAAGTGTCTGAAAAACATAGAAAAAAAAAAAAAAACATGCCCAAATTTGAAAAATATCAATTTGTTTATGAAAATGTAATTTTTTTGCATAAACAATTAGTTGGATCGCTTTGCAATATATTCCATTCGAAAGCTGAGAAAAATCCTATATTTCATCATGGTTTGATGTATTGTTAATTAAATGTTTCTTTTGCATATTAGCAAGTATTAAGAGGGACTTTGTTTGAACCTGAAAACTTTGAATAATCATAGCTTGCGAATATCATAATGAAACAAAAAAAGTACGTGTCTTTTATTTTTAGTCAAACAATGCAAAAAAAATTAATTCGGGTCAAACAAATTTTTGAATGTAAATCTTATATGGAATGACCCATATATAATTTAAATTTAGTTTAAAGATATGTAATTTAATATGATTAATTTTTATAAATTGTTCTAGTTTTACGTTGCTTTTAAGGTAAGGTAAATAAAAAATTTGTAAAGACCATTGAATGTTTCTAAAAATCTCCGATAAGTACCTCCAAACTACGAAACCAGTTCCAGTATTTACAGTCTAATTTCAAAAGGGCTTCTGTGAAAACTTTTAACTAAAAAATATTGAACTGCATAAGTAGTTCAAGAATAATTAAATTGTTACTAAAATAAGTTATGTTTGTTGATTTAACCAAGGGCTTCTTGTGGCCACACATGGCATTGTCATGGCCAATTTGAGCTTAATTTGAAGGTGATTCAATCACCTCGATTGTAGCTCTAGTGAACTCCACGAACATATCTCGCAATGACGTTCCGTATTCCGCACTTCCGCCTGCCTTGTTTCTGAAAGAGAAAAAGGTTTTCACCTTTATTTGCTGCATGCTTCATTGAATATTTCCCTTTCGTTAGTGAGGCAATGAAATGTCTGTTATAAATGCACAAACACACAGCTGGAAAAGTTTGAGACAGGACAGGCACACGGACATGGACATACTCGTATAGTTTATAGTCTGGCGCTATCAACACTTTAGGATCTCGTATGTTAAACCGACTTAAACACACAAGATTTATGCCTTTTTCCACAAACGTGCCCCACACACTCCACACACACCCACACTTACACACTCACACCCACTCACACACCTTTTTCCAGGGTCTTCATCATTTCCACTTAAGTGCCAGGGAAAAATCAGGAGCCCAAGGAGCAGGGAAGGCAATCGAAATGGGAAATGGGAATGGGAATGGAAGGGGAAAGAGTAGGGCCAATAAAGATCCCCACATTACTAGGGATTGAGCAGTCTGAAAATAAGATTTAGGGCTTCAAGTTACTCCTTGTGTCCTATTTTTATCGATTGACTCTCCTCGCCAATTTCCAGATAATTTATAATTATATAGTTTATACATATAGTCCCAATAACATGAGATAAGCTATTTAAGGCAAAGTTAATCATACAAAGTAATTAATATTAAACTTTTATTTATACACTAAAATTAAATATATATCAAAAGTTTCATACATTAAAGTCTTATTTATTTGAACACCTAATTCACACACTTTACATTGTAGATAACTTTGTGAATACTATTTTTTATTCTGCACAACATCTTAAAAAAACAAGCATAAAAGCCTGATCGTTTGTCAAAGATTTAAGCCAATTGACGGCAATTTAAAATACATAAAAATTTCAGCAGTGCCATAAATAAGCCAGCATTCCATCCCAATCCCTCCCGTTGGCCTCCTGTCCACGAATTGCAGCTGCAGCCAATCCGCTTCAGTCAGTCACTCAAAAATACCCAAGGCAAACATGCTACATACTATGTACATACGACATGTCTCCCAAAAAGAAAAAAAAAAAGATTGAAACAAACAAAACTGCAAAGGGAAACGAGTAACAAAATGTGGGAAAATATTTTTGGGATATAGCGGCAATCCTGGCATCGTTGAAGTGGCACCAGCAGCAGCAGTGGCCTTCCTTCAAACAGTCACCCAACCTTTGTCCCGAAAACCGAGTCAAAATTAGGCTTAGGCACAGATTTCGTCCTCCTGCGTCCTTTTGGGTCCTTTGGACTTGAAATGCTCTAGCTTTTGTGAGGTTCCTTAACTTCTGGATCAACTGAATACCTAAATTGTTGTTAAATTGGCTTACTCAGTATTTTATTTTTACTTGGATGTAGTTCAAATAAATAAATTTATACTTGTAGTTGTTTATTGATTTAATATTGAGCGATTTTTAGTTATTGATAAACCATTGTTTATTTTGATATTTAAACTTAGATTTTCAAAGCAAAAATACATAAAAAAATAAAAGTGAAAGTGAAATATGGTGCTAAAGAAGTATTACTGATGGTAAGGAGTGGCTTTCTAATTTTAATAAAGCCACAAAACCCAAGTTAGGGTATCGCCAGTTCATCCCCTTTAAATCCCATTGCATATTTTTCATTTTTTTCATTGTGTGTATGTTTGTTTCTCTACTATTTTTTTTTTTTTTTAGCAAACAAGAAGAATCGCAATTTGGCTCGGCTCACTGACTATGCCTGCGCACAGGACACAGGACGCAGGACATGCATGGATCCGTAACTACGACAACAACAAGAACCACTAAGCAGAGCATAGCAAAACATTTTTGTGGTCAATGGGACAAAAACCTATTTAGATAGTAATCAAAAATGCTATTAACTTTATGCCAAAAAATTTTACAATGTCGTGAGCCCAGCCAGCTTTCCCTACTTCCCCCAAAAAAACAAAAAAAAAGGCCCAAAAAGTGAGTGTGTTTCTTGTTTTTTGTGTCCACAATCGGACATTGACTGTCATGGTCAAGGTAAAAGTAAAAAAGGTAGAAAAGTAGGAAGAGGAGTTGGGAGTCAGGAGTGGGGGGCAGACAAAGTAAAGTAAATAAACTTTTCAATTCAATAGTCAAGAAAATCCGCACCATAAAAGAAAACAAAGGCATTTGGCCCATTTTGTGCTAGAGGAAAGATGAAACGCTGGAAGGGCGGCATTAAAATAAGCAAAACATTTGGGATCCGGGATAGAAATAGTTTGGGACACGGGTCCAGGATTCAGGCTTCAGGACTCAGGCTTCAGCTCAACTGAACCCAAGGGATGAGACTTGTTTAGCAGCTTACGCATTTGAGATTTCAAAACGGCCAAGGGGATGGGGGTGTAGCCTCCATGAAATATTAATGTGCTTATCTTAAATGTTGCCACCACCCCCTCAGAGTTTCCCCCTATTTCAATGGCCAGTGGCCAATGGCCACGCTTAATGCAAAACAATTTAATTAAAGGATCCAGCGAGTCCGCGTTTTGCACTTTCCCCAGCTTTTGAAACTCCCAATGGAGTCGGGTTAAAAGCAAAACACAATAAAAATCGAGCCAAAAGTTGTAAATATCGCCCCGTGCGTACGTGTTGAGTGCCCCTGCCCCTGGCATGTGTGGACTCAGTGGATCAGGGGCTGGAGGTCAGGAGTCGGGAATCAGGAGTCAGAAGTCAGGGGCTTATCTCAGCTAAGCTTTCCAATTTGTGTTCGTGGCTCGGTTAAGTCCGCAATCGACTACGGCTTTCGCTTTTTCAGGGCAATAGCAATACTCTGCCGATTTAATGTCAGCCATAGGTTATCAACTGAGATATGACTGCGGGAGAACTTCATAGACAACACTTTAAAGCACCTTTAAAATCGAGATACAAATATTGTAACTACTGCCTAAATAAGTATTCATTTGTTTGTTAAGGCATTACATACAAAACAAATCGATTTATTTCAGATAATAACAACAATAAAGGAAAGTTACTTAAATCGGAAAAACATAGAGTTACTATCAATCATCGTTGGAGTCAAAGCCCTCAAAATAGTAACACATGTCAAAAAAATGGTATTTTCCTTTTTGTATCACTCATCCGCCATGTAATCCAACAGTCACACTTGTCAATGTCCATTCTTTAAATGAAAGCTTAATTGTGTTCAATTTGGTTTATAAAAAAGTCCACAAGTGTTGTGTTTTATAATATTGGGTATATTTGCGATTAATCTAGTTTGAAACTCAATCATTTATGGTTAAAAAACATTTACTAATCTGGTTTTAAAACTTAATAATTAGTAGTTAATACAAATTAACCAATGTAGTTCAAAACCTAATAAACATTATTGTATTTTCATCAGTTTTCTTTGATTTTTCTTTAATATTTTTGGGTTGTAAAAATAGAATTTTTTTACATAGAAACAGAATGGCAAAGAGAATTTAAGTATTAACCTATTGTAGTCTCAGATTATTGTGGTTCATGTAAACACTTTCCAAATTATAAAATTTAAATAAAATAATTATACTGTTATAAATCATAATTTTTAAGAAAATGCTGTTTAAATGGGTAATCCTAGCACCTTTGTCACAATTTTTTTTCGTTTCGCCACAGTTGGGCTTGTAATATTTTCCATTCAGTTTTCTGGACTGTATCCCAATCTCCGTTCTGCTATTCTCGGCTGGACTCGCACTATTTGGGGGCTTACAAGAAGCAAAGTTTATCTACAAATCGTTTGCATCGCAGATCAGGTTTGTCCACACTTAGCCCAACTTTGGCCGTCTCATCCGGAGTCCTTTGCTTCTGCTCCTGCTTCTGCCTCCGACATTATCCTTTCCCGACTCCTTGGTGACTTTTCACATTTGCATTTCTCCTCCTTTGCAGCAGGACGCTTATGTTTTGGGCCAAATCCCCATCATTTTGCATTCTTAAATGCTTTGAATTTGATGCCTCAGTTGGCCTCATTGTTGCCCCGCTCATCCTGGACATCCTGGACATCCCGGACGTCCTTATTCGTCCTTTTTGGGGACTTTAGCTGTGGCACAACTCACTTAAGCGTCGCTTAATGGCCTGCCACGCCCCTTCGGCTCTTCCGCCCACGTTAAATGCGCAAATAATGAGTAAAATAAATAGTTGCACAAAATATTTGTAAATTGCCTGAAAACTTTCGCGTTTCGCTGGCGCAAAACTTTCATAGTTTCATATTCATTGGGCAAAAACATGAAACTATTGGGAAGTGGGAAAGGGGAAAGAGGGTCGAGGGGAAGGGAAAACTGCGGAAACTGTGAAAACTGCGTGGCATCCGCATCCGCCTTCTCTCCTTCTTAGGCAGTCAACAGCATTAAAGCTAATTGCACTGCCAGTTTGTCGTGCCTTTTATTCAACCAAAAGTGTCGTCAAATTGTCACTAATTTCTTACCTCGTTTATGGAATGAAATTGTTAACTTTAAAAGACGTATTTAATACTACTTATATATATTGTTCTATATTAGCTTTAACGATATAACGATAAATATATATAAGTAAAATACTTGCTTAAAAGTCAGTTATTCTTATAGCTGTATTCATTACTAAAACGAACTACTACCTTATTTTGATATGTTTTGAATCCGAAAATTAATTTAATAATTAATTTATTGGTACACTTTTAACAAACAATTCCAATATTAGCGAAATTTTATAGTAAAATCTTTAATGTTAATTGCTTTCAGATTGACTTGATCTTATGATTCAACGCTTCAACGTTTTATTTTAACTTTTTATCATAAAAAAATAGTTAAAACACCTTTTCCCCTGAATCAGTTTATGATAAAATAAAATAAATAAATTAATGCCCTTTGGAACCGAAGAGCTGTGACCATTAATTTACTTTTCAGTTTGGCTAGCTCGAGTTATTACTACATAAATCTTGTATTTTCGCTGTTTGTTTTTTGTCCATTAAGCGATGTCAATTTAGTCAATGTTGTTGTCGTCGTTTTCGTCTAGACGCGATTTCATTAAAAAGCAAACACCCACACACACACACACGCAGCAGGGCCACGCCCCAAATGTCATTTTATGTATGTGTGCGTTTCCACCCACTAACCACCCACCCACCACTTACCACCCACCGCCTTGATGGGCCATGTTTATGCTGCCAGAGAATTTTTAATTGAAAATAAAGAGTTTAAGCAAACATCAGAAATCACACATACGCCATGTCGGCCGCTGTCGCTCTCGCTGTCTCTGCTGCTTAATGACTTCATTTGTGTTGGCTCCGCCACCAACACCACCACCACCACCATCTCATCCCTTCGCATCCCATCTCATATCCTTTTATTTCATTTCATCTGGTGCCGACAGCTGCCTGACAGGCAACAACAACCGCAGAATGTCATTTTAATAGACTAAACAAAAGGCTCAAATAAAAATTAACAGCATTTGCGTTGAGCAGTTCCCGGGGAAAATGAGGCATTGGATTTTATGGCCATACTTTTGGGCGCATTAAATATTTTTAGAGTTCTTTCGGCCACTTCACGATCATCTTTGGATTTCGTTTTCGATTCGCTCGCTTTGACTGCTTTTTGTTACTGCTTCTCAAACAACAAAAACACCAACAACAAGTGGCAATTTTATTAATTAGCCGAACAGCCACTTTCCGCCCTCAAGACATGGCACTTGAATTGGCCACATCAAAGGTCACAGGTCACACAGAGGCAAACGGGGGTAATTGTGAAATTATTAAAGCGGAAGCAACGGGGCGCATACGCAATCAAGCGTTAAAGCTTCTTCTTTGTGGAGTTTTTAATTTAATTTATTTTAAATCACTATTTTAGTGTATTACGAAAATTCTTAAATTTAAGGAACTAATAACAAAACAATTTAAAAGCTCATCTGACATGGATTTATCTTTGAGCTACCTTACACAAAGAATTCTTATCTAATCAGATATTAACGTTGTTTATATATTTGTTAACTTTTTTTTTTTTTTTAATAAAATTAAACGTAACTCGGACTTATAAATTGTCAATAAAATAATAATAATATAATATTTTTAATCACTCCTCTCAAAGCTAACGTCCTTTATCAATGTCTCAATAGGTTATGGGTCGACTGCAATATTTTTTCGTTGTTCAAAAACTCACCAAACCCTTTGAGGCAATGTCAGGAATGTGTTGGGCTGCGTGAGTGAAATGTGGAAACTGTTCGTAATCGCTGATTATGTGCAATGGAGTTACAAATTCGCCCCGAGGGCGTTCCAAACAATTCCGCTTTACAGTCTACAGTTCGCCCGACACCGCAGTAAATTTGAAATTGATTTTCACTTAAGTGTTTAGCTGGCAGCTCAAGTTGCTCGTCAAACAATGCCTATTTGCATTCGGGCCCATTTATATTGCACATCCGTGTGCGTTGGCCACACACACACATTACACGCAGTACACACTCACACATTGGCCCATGGAAATGGCAACAGCAACAACATCAACAATAACAATGACCGTCGGGCATGGCAACAAAGTCAAAGTAATTTCCCTAAGTAAATTCCGAATAGTTAGATGTGGAAAACCCGTTGGCTTTGTCTGCCCCTTGAGCCACAAGATTTTTATAGTATTTTCCCATTCGCCACATCGCCACATCGACATTCGACAGCAAGCAGCTGGATAATGTTTTACGTACAGACAAGGTCAAGATAATAGTACTCAACAAGCTTTTTTATAAATTCCCATACTCACACAGTTATTTGTTGAAGATTATTTTTACTTGCCCATTCTATAATTTATTTTTAAAGATTATGATAATTTCTTTATGAATTTTGGTGTGTTGAAAACCAGAGGACCATGCTTAGATTAAATGTAAGAAAAATATTTGTAACTATTATTTAAAAAACACAAGTCCAATTCCATTTTTTAATGCAACTATTTTTTAAAAAACACAAAAGCAATATGGTTTTTTAATGCAATTATTCCACAAAAAAATTAGAACAATAATAAAAAACATTATCATAACAAAAACATTAATATTTTTAAAGAAACAATTTTATTTTAAATTTTTTATATTTCTAAAGGGACTATTTGTCGACAAACCTATTCAAATTATTTCTGAAAGCTGTTTTAAATTTTGTATTTGTTTTAAAACACTACGTAGTATCAAAAATCTAAAAGAACTTTGAAATTTTGTGTGTATTTAAAAATGATCTATTGAACTTCGCCTGGCTGTGCATTTATATCCCGACCACGCCCACATTTGGCCCATTTCAATTTGCACGTTTGCCATTCTTATCAATGGTGAAAGGCTTTCTGCTTTCCACTTCCCCTTTTCCCCCCCTGTTCGATGTCCAAAGTCCAAAGTCCGAGGTCCGAGGTCCGAAGTAGCCAAAGAATGGAACTTCAGCTGTTTGCGGACTAACTGACTGACTGATTGACTGACCTCCAGATGGCGAGCAGTGCTCCTCTGCCAGGACAGGAGCAGAACCTCTTTAGTATGCCAGTCGTGTGTGCGGCTGGCTGGAATGGAATGGAATGGTTCTGGTTCTGGTTCTGCTTCTGGCCAGGCTTAGTCCTCCAGCCTCCAGCCCTCCGCCAAACTTGGCTCGTTTTTCAAATTTGAATTTACTGCCCTCGTCCTCCGATTTGAGCAGTCAGAGTCAGTCGGCCATCGAGAATCCAGTCCAGAATCCAGAATCCAGTCGGATTGCAAATGGGATGTGCTCATTCGTTCATTCATTTAGCCGCTAATCAAACAAAATTGAGGCATGCATTAGTTTTCTGCACGCACCACAAACTGCTGCAGGCATTTCACTTGCACAGTGGGCCTCGAACACTCTTTTCTAGGTACAGTGGGCCTTGTGGAAGATTAGAAAAGCACACAAAAAAAGGGGGCTCAACATAGGGGTTTTACAGGCAAACAAAGTGGCTAAAGATGTTACCTCAAAGCTTTAAATTGCATTAATTAAAAAGTCCAAATTAAATGAAACCGGCGAGAAAATGTTTAAAGTTTTAAACTCGTCATAAAAAAGCTATGTACAAAAAGAAGAATTTTAAAAGGGTGGTGACAATATATAAAAACAACTCAACGCAATAAAATATAAAAATGGAATTAAGTGGTTTTAGTGCCCGTTTAACCCTTAACACGTGTACTAAGTATAAAAGTAATTAAAGATAAACAAATGGCTTTAATTTATTTAAATATTTTCAAAAACTTCGTTGATCATGTAATATATTCATAAAAATATCAACACCCCTTGCACACACAAATGGGTTTTTTGCACAATATTTACTGGCTTTTAAATAAACGGTTATCCCCGGCAACCCGGGAACCAAAATTAATTGAAAAATTGACTTAATATTCGGGCAAACAAGGATTGATTCCAATCGCGGCTAATTCGTTACGGCTTGTGTACCTGCCAATTTCCTCCACAACATAAACGTTTTTTAGCCTGCGGCACAGTGGAAAATAATGTTAAAACAAAACTGTAATAAATAAATAAATTAAACAAGTTATACTTATAATAAGCTTTCTGTTGAAAATACCAGTTAAATCTCGTGATTTTCCTTAAGAAATAAAAATAAAGTTAAGGAAATATTAAATAAAATGTTTATTTTGTGTATTATACTTTTAATGAAAAATATAAATTTTGTTTTACTTTTTGAACATTTCTTGTTAGGTGTAAATTTTACAACATATGGTTTTCTGTTTATTTTAATTGTAACCAAAGCAAATACAAAAAATGTATGTTTTTTTTGTTTAAGTATTAAAAAAAGTTTATTTTGCGAATTCCTAGATATTTAGTTAAATATTGTCATGTTTTTTTTTTTTAAAACTCCTTTGAGTAAAACTATGTAAATTGCTTAATTTGATCCCACTGTTTGCCGCCAATGGGAAAATCGCTTGGCTTTATGGGATGTATTAATTTTGGGGGATTAGCGAGCTCTTCGCTTTCGCTTAAAGACCAAATTATATAGCGGCTCTAAAGTGGAGCACAATGCAATTGATTTTGGGCATCAAAACGAATGGAAGTAATCCACTGTCATCAGATCAGGATGGGGCTAATTTTGGGTGGATATTTTGAAGTGGTTGTGGAGGATGAGGAGGTGGAGGACAATGGTGCACGCGCTGCCCGTTAATGGCCGCTGCCACGCCTCCATTTTTGGGCCACCATTTCCGTTCCCGTTCCCGTTCCGTTGGAGGGCCGCACACGTTCGCAAATAATGTCGCTTTCAGTGGGATGAGGATGAGGATGAGTTCGAGGATGGGATTGGGGATTGAGGATTGAGGATGAGGGGCGGCTGTTGTCGGTTTGCTAACTTTTAGCCAACTGAAACGTGATTTGCCGCAAACAAATAATTTCGTATGGGCCAGCTAGTTTGTTTTGGCTTTCGTTTCTATTTCTATTTCGCTTCGCTTTTAGGTGGCCAATATATGTGCAGCATTTATTTGTGCAGAAATCGCATTTGCGGAAGAGCGGCAATTAACACACAGCACAGAGCAAGCCCCCACTTAAAGCCAAGATGAATCGCTGAAATCACTAAAGTCTATCCCATAATTGGTTAAATAATAATTGGCCAGCTTTAATCGCCCCACAAGTGCCATGGGCAGTGATTGCTGTTTAAATTATAACTTAACCGGAATGCCTTTTTCGGCCAGGGAAAATCATGATGGGAAAATCATAATTGGCTAACTTTGCCGCACTTTAATTACACACTAATTCGGCAATGAGGCATAATTGTTGCCTGTTTTGTTGCACTTCTTTCATCATAACTTATTGATTATTTTATGCATCCAATTACGACTGCTGCAATTTGCAGTTTGTGGGCCCAAACTTCTGCAAAGCCTCCAGGCTAAGTCTGTTTTCTTCGGTTTGGGTGACAGTAATTATTATGCCTAAGGAGATGTGCACTGGAAATAACAAAATTACCAAATAAAATCAGAGAATTAACTTTTAAAAACGTATATTATAATACAGTTGATTGGACTTTACTCAGTGATTATAAATAAATTTATTTTCGAACCTTTTTTATACTAAGTTGTAAACACTTTTTTTACTAAATTATTGACTGCCTTTTACCTTACCATTTTTTAATAGTTATAGTATAAAACCTATGACTTGTTTATTTCCATCCTTTATAATAAAATCACTAACTAAACTTAGGTAATGTTATTTGAAATTTTTATTTAAATCAGAAAAAATTTGAATTAAGACTCTAAAGATTTTCCATGCGTTAAGTCTTATATTTCAATAATTTTTTTTTGAGTGAAGTTATTTAAGCAGGACACCTGTCCACATCCACATCCACATCCTCATCCACATCGCATTCCGTATCCATTTCCCTGCCTTGCGCGTTGATAGCAGAGCTTAGCTTCGAGACAGATTACAGCTTAAATGATGCATTAAAACACACTTCTGCCTGCACCCGGGTTTATTATTGACTGCTAAAGAGCCAGGACTCGAGGACTCGGGGACTCGGGGACTCGAGGACTCCAGGACTAAGCCAGGACGATTCGACCGGAGAGCAGCTAACAGCCAACGGCAAATGCCTTGGCATTTAAGAGGATTTGGGGCGGATACAGACACACACACTCGCACAGTCGGTGTCAAAGTTGGTCAATCAAGGTGGAATGGTCAACACTTTGGTTTTGGCAGGGGAAAAAAACTCAGAAAAGCTCCCCAGGCAAAAAAGGTGCGTTTTTTGCAACCCCCAAAGTGAAGATCATCTCAATTGGGACACTTCTTTCCTTTTCCCGCTATTTTACACCTCATCCTCAGCCAATTCAGTTACACTTTCAACAAAAATCATGCTGCTAAATTTCGACTTGAAAAAAATCTAAAATAAAGTAATGATAGGATAGATATTCTTCATTTTTGTATAGATAATTTAAAGCTGTAAGCTTCTTAATTTTTAATAATACATAATTTTTAAAATTTATTACCGTTTCCCTTTATATTAATTTGATTCTTGGGAAGTCTTTGATGCTGTATCATTAAATAAAAAAAATAATAATAATATTCTAAGCTTCTTGTTTTGGTTGTACTCATGTTATCCAATGTTTGGTGGCCCAAGGATTTTGCTGTTAATCCCAGTAAAATTTCCCTTAGTGTAATTTAATTTACATTCCCCTCCCAGCACCTATTCCATCTAATTGTATTACCCAAATGACCAAAACTCCCTGTTTTTGTTGAGCCCAAACCTTGATGTGTGTGTGTGTGGGACATTGTCTCAAGTGTTCTGCTGAGGGATTATACTGAACACAAGTAATGGAAACTGGTGGTAAAATTTTGTAATGTGCCCCAATAAATTTCCAGCGTCGAAAAGTGCGTTTTATGCACTCTAATAACTCAACAACATCCCCCTCCCCATACCCATCCCCCTGTAACATTCGTTATAAAGTGCCAAGAGTTTCCAAGGAGCTCCGGGTACCTTAAGCCCAATGAAAGATGGGTTTGGAAGTGGAGGAGTGTGTATATAGGAGTGCACACCCCTCACAAACGACTGTCCACACTCTGCTCGGCAGAAGGAAAATTAATTATAAGCGCGGACTTCTAGTTAAGATTAACAAACTGTGAAAATTGCTCAGCTTTAATTGAAATTAAGCAGCACTTGAGCAGACTTTCCCCCCACTGCTACTTTGTAGTTTTTGTGCTTGCGGATTAATTTAAATTTATTAGCACAGCTTTTTAAGTTGCATTTACATTTTACGTTTGCATTTCTCTAACGCGCTTTTCCCGCTTTTCCCTGGGTTTTCCCTGGCTGTAATTTATGCCACGAACGGCAAATCATTTGAAAATCAGCTAAGACCCAGTCGATAACTTGACACAGGCAAAATCAACAAGGAAACCTACATAGAAAGGCTGGTAAAATAGTAGAATAAAAGGGGGAAAATAGGAAAAAGGACTGTAATGAGGCGGTTGTGTGGAAAATGGGGGAACAAGTGGGGAAAAGATGGGCGATAAGCCCCAAGTGTTGACAACTGGCAGATGGAAAACTTTGGCCTGAAATTCAGCTGCTGCTGGAAAAACAAGCCTACACTCAGCTGGGAAAACTTTCTAATAAATAACTTATTAAAATATTAAAGTGAGGCTGCCAGCCCCTCCCCCTCCCCATCCCCCATCCCCTCACACATGAACCGCTTTTAAGCCGCCCTAAGCCAAAGTAACTTTTTAAGTTCGTTTCTTCGGCCAAGTTGTCTGGATTGCGATGGAGGGATATTGGGGGAGAGAGGAAGTGGAAATGGAAATCGAAGGGTTTTTTAGTTGCAGATGGAAATCCGAGGCAGAAGGAACCAAAAAGCTAAGAAAACGACATTGAAATATTCGCAAAACAGAAGCTAACAAGAATTAACAAAAGCTAAGCTGTACAATTTTGATAAAAAGCACGTTTCTATTTTTGAAAATTAACACAGATTAAAATTGCCATTATAGCATTATTTCTAATTAAATTTATTTTTAATAGCATTCATTTTCAAATTACCTCTGTAATTATCGCCCCATTTAAATAAAGCTCAGTTAAATCAAATGATTGTGTGAATAGATTTGGTAACCATTGTTTTTATTTAAACAGGGACTAAATTAAATAACGAAAAAGCGAAAGCAACCCAAAATTTAAATATTGACAAATACAAAACGTAAATAAATATAATTTGGGGTCTTAATTTTTACCAATTATATTTTTAGCTGATTAAAATGCTGAACTCAAATGGAAATTTAAAATTTCCTGCAAATCCAGCGATTATTTAAGGCGATTCCTGGCCTTAAAAGTACACCTACATGTACACACACTTTGTATCTCGCATCTTGTAGCCCCCAGCGTCGTCTGAGTTCCATCGATTGGTAATCCCAATTCGCCGCAAGTTCAATTCCATCATCGATTTACCCTCACCAATCTCCTCCATCCTCCACATGAGTTTAACCTTTGGATCATTTTTCTTTGTCCACCCTTTTTTTGGGGGGTAAAATCATTTGGGCCCAAGGTTTGCAGCTTTCAAATTTAATAAAATATTTTATAAATAATTTTAATCTATTTTAATCTCTTTTATTACAACGTTTCGATGGGATTATTCTGGATTATTAATTTTATTTCATGATAATTTAAAGAGCATTGTCTGTGTCAGTATTTTTTACCAACTTTTTCATGATTTGCAATATTTTTTCTTTTTTTTTTTGGGCGCAACCTGTCAAAATCGTTGACAATTTAGTGACATGCCCAAAAAGTGGGTTTGTTTCTTTCTTTTTTTGGGCCAGTCTGGGATTGTCGCTCACATGTTGCTGGCTGGCAGGAATTATGCAAAAAATGACTTCGAAACTTTGGATTATGAAGCATGTAAAGTGGCACCGTCAAAAAAAAACAACCCAGAAAGCAGAGAGACAGACACAGACAATTGGGGTTAGGTGGTTGGTGGTTGTGGGGTCAATTTTGGTTTTGCGACTCGTTGGACACGTAAAAGTGGCAATAATAAAAACGATAACAATGCAAATACGTGATGGGCTTCGTACGCTTCGTTGCCATGTGTCTCGTCTGTCTAATCCATCATTAGGCCAGGTAATTATGAGGGAAATTAGGGGAGTGCCTGCCATGTGTGTGTGTCATAAAACAGGCTTAGAAGCTGGAATCTCTGACAGATTTTTGGGCCAAACTATTTCCGCTTTCCATTGTCATGTTTTATACACATATAGTATGTATGTGGGGATAATAAATTCTGCCGTGTAAATGGCAGCTGCTTTTCCCTCCCATTTATGCAAATTGAAAACTTAACAGCATTTTTAGTGCTCTGCCACTGTGTGAAATGTGAAATGGCGGAGTGTCTAAAACGGGGTTTTCGTCTGCTGTTCTGCTGTTCCATTTTAGACACTTTTAGACCCGGCAATTAATCGTCCACTCGACTAACTGACTGTTTCTGTTACTCTTACTGCTACTGTCTCCCTTTCCCAGTAATTGTGACTGTTTACAGCAGCCAAACATGTCGCATGTTTTATGGGGTTAAGGATACAGGATAAAGGACAAAGGATGGGGGATACAGGATGCAGGACACGGGATGCAGGATAAAGGATTTCAAGGAGGGGCTGTGTCATTTGTGGCTCAACTTTGATGCGATGCGGTAAAAGTTGTTTATGACACAATGTGATTTAGACGAGTGAACTGCCACAAATGGATGGTTTTTTGAACACGCCACGAAATATCCCATCCAGACAGTTATTTTAAGGTCCCTTTTTGTTGAAGACATCAAATTATAGTTAGGAATCCCTTCTATAATTTATATTATTCATGCAGTTTTTAAATAAAAAGCTTTAAATAAAAGCATGTTTAATTAATCTTTAATTAATGAAAGTTAGTTCATCTTTAATAAAATAAAAATAAACATGTGAAAATGTGCTCAACTAAAGGTGGATTTTTAAATGCAGATTCCTGTTTCATTTCAACCACAAAGAAAATTATCAAGAATTGAAAATTATACTGTTGAAATTTTTGGCCAGTTCTGTGGGTTAACATTTAATTTGTTTTATATTTTAATTATTTTAATTGCGTTTCCAACACACAAAGAAAATTAAAAGGAATATTAAGTTAAATTGTTTACCTGTTTTACAGTACCTTTGAATTTATTTGTAAATATGATACTCGGCAAATGCAAACTTTGGCCCCTCAAGCTTTCAATGCAAAGACGTGTATTCAATGTTTCACCCTAAATGCATTACCTTCGAATTATGTTCGATTTTCATGCTTGGAAAGGAAACTAAATACTGTTTCAGTTGCACAAGATTTAACATTTTGCAATATTGAGTGTCTTACCTTTGGAATTTAGTTGGATTTAAACTAGGGATGAGGGCAAACCTGTGTATTAAAATGTAAAATGTAAATAATAATCCTTTGATAACCCAATCAGCTTTAAAAGCTAAGTATTAAAGCCATAGTCGTCATATTTTTAAACACCATTCAGATGAAATTTGTTTCCAAATTTGTAAAAGCCATGGAAACTTGGCCCGAACCATACAAACTTTTGGCCAAAAAATAAATAAAGCACCTGCAGCAGCATAAAATGGATTAAATTCTGCTCAAAATAGTTGTAAATCGTTCCACTGTGATTGAATGATTGATAAATGCACCACAATGCAATTTCTTCGGAGCCGAGAGTTAATTTAGGCATTATGATTATGACGTTGTGGCTCACAATAATAATTAATTCGAATTACCAGACAGACGTGAATGTAAATGCGAAATTCTTTAATTAAGTGGCCACAGAATTCATTTATTGAAATTGTATTTTCATATTCATTTTCATTTTCATTTTAGATCCCAATCGGGTGCAAAAACATTTGCAAATTATTGCATAAATCAGTTGTACACATTTTGGCCATTTCAAAATTAAAGTCGTAATTTGTTTCGGCCACTGCCAAAATTACAGATTACTTGGGACATGTTGTGCGATTTATTTATGAAATGTGTTTATGCAAATGAACTCTGAGACAGTCATTGAGATGGAGTGGGATTCCTGGGTCTTCGGTCCGTTAAAGCGGAATAAACGATTCCATTGTGAGTTTGAATTGGGTTTGAAATGGAGACGTTGACCGCATATAAAATTCCAAACGAATGCAGCACATTAACTTGCAATACCCAAGGATTCAAGGACTCCTCTTGGACTCCAACTCCGGCTGACCAACACCACAAATGAACAATTGCCGCACAGAATACGAAAAATTAATGAAATTCTCGAAATGTGGCAGTGTGGCAATGAAGACGTTGCCACAAGTCCGAGTTGCTCCTGCTCCTGCTCATGCTCCTTCAACGTGTCCTTGCCACAGCCTTTACTTCACTCCACTTCACCCTTATCCCCTCCATTGTGGGCCTCTAAATTTGCCAAAAAGTTCATTAGAGTAAGACAAAGCTTCCGCTCATTTTACCATCTTAGCATTTACCATTTCTCCCTCCATCTTGGCCTTCTGATTCTGATGCCAATCCTTTGTGCCTCCACTGCCTCCACTGCCTCCTCCTGCTGCTCCTCCTCCCACTCCTTTACTGCGTGTTGTGTTGGTTATTTTAATTAAAAGCACATAAACGAGTTGGCCACGGTCCGAACTTGGAACCTGCACTGAAAAAAACAACTTTATTGGTCAATTGAACCCACAGTTAAAGCAATAAAATTATACTTCTTTTTACTATAAATTTATAAATTTTTAGGGAGTGGTGTTTCTGTTTTATTTAAATTATTAAAATTATGTTTAGGTAAAAAAATCAATAAAACATATTTTATGAGAATCGTAACCTATTTATAAGTATATAAAGATTTTCTTTGGGTATAAAGAAAAATATTATTGTAACCAAAACAAAGAGTGGTGATGTGGAAAATTCCCTTAAATTTCTATAAAAAAAAGGTTAAAAAAAAATAAATTAATTTGTACTTTTTCGTAGGCTACAAACAAACATTTAGGAAACAAACTGAACACAAATTATAGGAATTGTGGACACACAAAACCCACTTCTTTGACAGTTTCCGCTGAGATTTGAACCCACAAGATCTGTTTTGGAAATTGGGGAGACCCACTGTCAATATGGTAACCAAAACTAAGTTTCTGGCTCTGCTTCTGTTTGTTTCTGTGTACTCCATGGATGCTGGAATAGAGCACAGTCCGCATCCAGCATCCAGGATCCAGCATCCATTCAGCTGCCGTATGCATGCGCCTGCCAACTTGCGGCCACAAAATAATTATTGCAGGGAAATGTTCTATGAATGGACGCAGAAACTTTCAGGGCTGCTCACTTTGTGCTACGCCAAACAATGCAACATGGTAAAAGTTTTGCACTCCTTTCCACTCCTCCTCCTCCTCCTCCTGCAGCTTCGAGTTGCCTGCTCCTCCTCCGATTTTCCCCAGACTTTTCCACCGGCTTTTCCGTTTTCCTTATTCCTTTTCCATTTTCCCCGCCCCGCCGGCAAGGTGAGCGAGTGTACAAGATGTGTACAAGAATTCTTGGCCACAGTTTACGCTCCCAAGTTCCAAAAAACAATGCAATCGAAACTTTGACGATTGTAGGCCACCAGAGCGATGTCAAATGGAATTCCGTTCCAGCACTCGAAACTCGAAGCTCAAAAAACTCGAACAAACTCGAAACTCCTACAAACTGCCAGTCGATCGATCGGTTGATCTCACCAACAAAGTTGCGTAGTAGTGGAGTACACACGGAGAAAAAGTGCATGGTAAAATTTAATAAGTTTATACTTAACATTTTGCAGTTTTTTTTTAAACATAAACACTTTTAAACTACATGAAACACAGGAAAATTTGAGTTGAAAATATAAAACAATGCTACAAAGATAAAATAATATAATACAAAATATGTTTTATATTAGACATCAACTTTTCAAACAAAACTAGTTGAAAATTGGGGCTAAATCATTACCGAAAATATTTAACTCAAAGTGTAAATATTAACATATTAATATTTAACATTAAATGGTATGATTTTTCTTTGGGTGAAGTCAACAGGAATGTTCACTCACTCACTTGTATTTTTTATATTTTAATTATAAGGTTTTTGTTATTATAACATTTTGTATTGTTTTTGTATTGTTTTATTTATTTAGAAAAAATTCAAAGTTAGCTCTTTTTAAACATTGAAAGTATATTATTTTAAATATAAAATTTATTTTTACTTCGTGTTGAAAGCATTCAAAATAATTTTAATAAATAATAATAATAATCACTTATATATGTATACTAATAGTAACCTACTGCAAATGAACATAATTTAAGGGGCTGTTCCTCAGTAGTTTGCTAATCCGTTGCATCATTTCCTTTGATATATGAGTGGCTGCAGCTTGGGTGAATGGGATTAGTGGCCTTTAAAGTTTTCCCATTTATCCATATCCACATCCATATCCGTTTTCCCTGCGACAGCTTCACCTTCAATTAGTTGCTCCGGCGGAGCTCTTAAAGCATTTAAATAAATGTTCACACCATATTAAGCGTAATCCCAGCCCTGTCAACCCAACCCCATCAGACCCAACCCAATCCCCTGGCCAGGATTCCCTCTGTGGAAATTCGGGTTTTTAAGGGTTTGCGCCCTGTGCGTATGAATTTGCAACTTAATTGAGTAAATGTGGTCATCAGTTGCATTTGGGCGAAGTTGGAATGGAAGCGAATGTGGCTGCCATTCCCATCACCATTCCCATCACCAGTTTCCACTTCCATTTCCATTGCCAAAGGCAAGTGTGCTCCACTGTACCGGACGACGAGCATTTGCCGCTAAGCAGCTTAAGTACGCCAGCTGAACGCCACACTAGATATGCGGCCCATCCTCTGTCCCACTGCTCCTCCACCGCTCCTCCCCCGCACTTGCAGATTCCCCCACCAAGTGGGAACTCCACTCCAGGCAACTTAACAGAAGGCAGCAGGTTGTGGCCATCGACGTGGAGCGCTGAACCTTGCTCCAAAGTACAAACTTTGTGGCCTCCGTCGGCTCCTCGAAACAGGCTACACTGTCCGAAAATTCAATGGATACCAAAATTTCTTTTCTAGAAGAGTGAAATAGTCATTAAAAAAAGAGATGTGTAAAAGAACTTTGTATTTAAATATTTTTTCAGACTTTAGGCACCTTTTTCAGGTGATTGTCCTGCGGACTATTGTTGTCCAAGCTTTAAAATAAGAATTATTTAAACAAGTTTGTGGACATTAAATATAACTTTTAAATCGTGTTTTTAATAGAAGGAATTCACTTTACAGTTTTTATTTTTTGTGCTTTGTAAAATAGTTAGATTAATGTCCAAACAAAAATGTTTTCTAAATATTTTCCAAGCAAAAATGTGTAAAAAATAAGATTTCACACATTGACTGACATACGTTTAAAGGAAAATAGATTTTAAGTTATATTTATTTTGGTAAACAATTACTTAAAATAACCAGAAGGCTATGCGTTTATATTTATATGTTCTTAAAACACTCCGTTTTCTCACAGTGCTTTTTCCTCCAGCGAAATCACAAAGCAAATTTGCATGTGTGCGGTGGTCCTCAGCGTAATGGTGGTGGTGGTGGTGGTGCTGGGTTCGTCCTGGTGCTCTGTCCCGGCATCTCCATCTCCAGAAAACCGATGGCCACGTAAAGGAAGTGGGCTGTCCAGAGAGAGAGAGACACAAATTCGGATTCGGCCACTGCCAGTTTCGGTGGCCCATTTAAATATTAAACGCATTTGAAAGTTGCACTGTGCCATTCAATGAGCTCTGACAACCAGGGACTTGTGGAAATATCCTTGGCCCCTTGCTCCCGTGGGCCCTGAAAACTTTTCCATCCCAATGAGGCCATCCGAATCCATTTGCGAGAGACATTTCTCCGGGTACTCCGGAGTCCGGAGTCGGGAGTTCATAGGGGCATCCTGCGAAAGGATTTTATTTCGTTTCTAATTTGCGCGCAGCCCCAGCAAATTGAAACATTTTGTGCACCGGAAACCAAGTGCAGTGACTCTGTCGGGGGATCGTCCTTCGTCCTGCGTCCTTAGACCTGCCACATCCCACTACATTGTTGACGTCACCACTTGTCGTCATCGTCGTCGTCCCTCAAAGTGGCTTCCATTCCACTCCGCTGTGCATCAGTATTTTCCCGAGTTTAAGAGGGCCTTCAAAGGGTTATAAAAAACATGTAAGTCGATGGTAAAAACTTGATTCCAGTAGTTAAATGATTGCCTCTCTGAGAACGTGTTGAAGTGTTTACATTATTTTTATTTTATCTCTCCAAAGTAGATATTTTCACAATTATGAGGTATTTCCAGACGATCCATGCGACTGTTTCTTAGAAAAGTTTTCCCACATAGTATTAACATTATTCGTATTCTTTCCTGAATTTGCTTAAGTGATCATTTTTTGATTCCATTAATGCTTCTTAAGTATGTAAGTAAGTAACAAAATATATTTAAATAAATGAGGTCATTTACATGATGAATCGCAGAAGGCGCATTTAGCGCCCATTCAAATTCATATCAATGTTGAAAATAGGAGAAATTTTATTTGTAAAAAATATGTACAAAAAAGACGAGATGCAAACGCAGTCGCAGGTGAGGAATCCCTTTGAGGGGGCGATGGCGAATCGCTGGCACCTGCCCCTCATTGCCAGTCCCTCGTCCCTGTTCCGCTGGATTAGCCCCCAGCCCACTTCGCCCACCCACTTCGAGTGGGATATAGACGAGGTTTCCCAACTGAAACCCGTGGACATCCAGCTCCAAGAGACGCAGTTCCACTACTCTCCCACCGATCCGGAGCAGGAGTGCAAGGCCCAGCTGGCCATCAGTGCCTATTTCAGGGAATCCCACAATGTGCCCACTCCCGTGGAATTTTCCCTGCAAAGTCGGTGGGTTTTACCGAACCTGAGCGAGGATAACACCCCGAAGACCAATAAATCCAGGAGGAGGAGCCCAACCAGGGGAAGTGGCCAAGCACGAAGGAAACTATTTGATGTGCACAATGTCATTGTTTTGGACGACACTTCACCGCCTTTGTCCATGGTGGGTTATCCATTCCAGGAAACTGCATTCGCGGGAAGACTTTCGGATTCAGCTTCTGGAGAAGAAGAGGGGAGCTTCAGCCTGGGAAACCTCTCAGATGCAGATGATGGCCTACTCCCGCAGGAGCTAGACCTGGAACCATCGCCCATTGCTCCCTCAGAGCATCTCAGCCTGAGATTGGACAGGAGTTCTTCGCCAATGGACTGGACTTAGTCGGTAGAGGATCGAGTCCTTGTTATGGGAATCCAAAGGGAACAGCCTCTTGTCACAAGCCAAAGAGAGGAAACTGCTATGTTAACCCACCGTTTATTATATATATTTTATTTATTGTATTTTGTTTGTTCTTAGTAAAAATTTAACAATTACTTGAGTAAGTTCTTTATTTTTGTCATTATTATTAATCCTTTCGTTGAAGAGTTATTTAGAAACACTTGTATAAATAGAAAAAAAATGTAATCCATTCGAATCCTCTATTTAAAAAACATTAAAACCAAGTTCTAGGTTTTATTTATAAACTAGTAGACCCACTTTAATTTAACTTGATTTTCTGTTACCACAAATTAATTCTTTGAGGCATCAAGATGTCATCATTAAATGTGTGTGTGACAAGTTTATTTAATAATGCAAGAGGAAATTTAATTTTTAATGGAAATTGTTTGAAGTTTCGCACCCGACTGCCACTCCACGTTATTTTTCTATATGTGGGTCCATGCACAGATGGGCATTCAGATATTCAGATATATAGTAAATATTTATACATGTCGCTGACTGGTTTGATTTATGCCCCAGAGGGCCATGCACCGCTTTGGATTTCTTTCTGCATGTTTTTCCTTTTTTTTCCTTTTTTTATTATTATTTCTTTCTTTCGCCACGACTCAAACATATTTATTGCCTTTAATTAAAAACGCCATTTGTCAATGCGCCCACATTCCGCCCACTCACGAGTGTGTGTATCTGTGTGTGTCGATATCGGTGTTGTGCTTTGTAGGTGTGTGTGTGCTGCCACATCGATATTATTATTAATTGCTTTTAATTAAAGCAACAACACAAAGCATGTGGAATCGGTATCGGAACCGGAATCGCAATGGACCAGCCGGAGACTCCGAAGACAGGACAGGAGAGAATCGACAGGAGAGATACTGCACCCAAATACTGTCAGTTTCCAATCGCTGCCATCAATCAAGGATATCCCTCTGATTGCTATAGGAAAATATTAATTTCCAGGCCCTCACTTAACTCCTGTGACTGGGGACTGAAAAACTAAAGTTAGGGAAAAACTAACGTATTTAATTATTAATAATACATTTTATTTTAAACTAATTTGCAGCCGAATCACATTGCTGTCCTATAAACGTACATTTTTATATCGTATTATAATGCTTAAAATAAATAAGAGTGTTACTTAACAATAATTTTCATTATAACTATTTTTTAATATTTCCTAAATCTATAACCTTTATTAACATTCAATTATTATGCTTAAAAAAATTGTAATCCAATAAAAATTAGTTTCTTAAAATACAAAAGATTGTCAGCCCCTTGTAAACCTATGGTTAATAATATTTATACAAGTGTTAACTTTTCCCCTTACTAATTAATGAAAATATTATTAAAACACATACATTCGCTGTTCAGCTTAATGATTCGAAATTGAAAAAAACTTAGTAGCACCTTAATTAAGATTTAAATTATCACTTTATTTAGGCCTTAAGCCCTAAAGACACCTAAATGTAAATAAATACTCACTAACAGTGTCTAATTGAAAGCCACTCCGCAATCAAACTTCGACTCAAAGTGGTCATGATTGATGGGCCTCTTTCTCGATTGGTCCTTGCTCAATTTAAATTTCAATTAATCGTCCTTGGGCTTGGGCTTGGGCCCAGGAAACGAAACGAATCACATGTAATAAGGAGGAAGCCTTCAGTGGGCTGCTGAATTGTGGTCGGAATAAATGCGAGTCCATTAGAAATGAGCGATTTGTAGTCATTGCTTAGTTGCTGGCAATAAAAATGAGATCAAAACAAATAAATTCGCTTCGCTGAATGGCTGAAGTAATCGTCGTTTGATGTTAGGAGGTCCTGTGTGTCGTCCTGTGTGTCCTGTGTCCTTGGGCAAACAGCCATTGCTCACCGAGTGAAATAATGATGTGGCAACGACATCGATGCAGGCCAGGACTTTTCGGTTGCACCTTTAGCCGCAAAAATAAATTCCCCACAACAGCAGCAGACCAACCAGCCAAAGCCACATATCTCGCACATACTCTTGTATTTTGTATTTTGTGTTTTGTGGCTCACGGCTGCAGACTGGCAGCTAAATGAATTTAGTTAGCTCTCTGCCTTTCTTCGCCCTGAGTCCTGCGTCCTGAGTCCTTCCTTCCCTTCTCCTTTCCCCCTTCCACTCAATTGTGGCCAAGTTTTTGACTTGGCCTTCCATTCTCGCTCGCATCCGCTCGTCTTCTTGGCCCATAACTTTGTTAGACGCCATATTATCAGCAGCCACAACGAGCAGCATCTGCACAGAGAGAAATTGGGATTTAATAATTTTTTCCTTGTTTTTCAACAAAAAGCCAAACATTTTCTTGAAGGTTTCCACATCATTTTGGGTTGTTTAATGTGAAAAGAATAATACAATAAATGAATGAATAAAAATTATTTGAACACTATTAAATTTTTTTTATAATATACATTTATTCTTGTGAATCAAGTTATTAAAAAATTTTTTTTATAAGAAGGACTATAAAGCATATCTTTTCATAGAAATTGTTACGCTTAACTTATTAAACATTTGAGAAACCCATAAGAAAATAATAATTAATAAGATGAATAACAAGAAGCTAGGAGTTTTTCGCAGTGCACGGCAAGTGGCAGGTCCTTGGAAGCAGGAAACTCAACTTAACTCAACGGAGCTGCTCAGCTCAGTCATTTTGCCCGAGTCGAGCAAGTTCAAGTTCAGCGCAAAGCGCGCTAAACAAATTGAAAGTAATTGGAATGCTTAGATCAGGTCAAATGGGGGTGTACTATGGATATAGTGCACATAAACACACAGCCACATCCACAAACGGGGTCAAAACTGGGCCAATAAGGTGCCAAATGCCATTCCCATTGATGGCCGACAATTTAGCGTTGAAATTGCCAGGGGAAAAGGGCAAGTCCAATCAATCAGTGTGTGTGCAACAAGCGGTTGCAAGTTAGCCGCACTTTGTTGAGGCTCATCGGACTCAAATGGGTCCTAAATGGCAGTAAATTAAGAAAATGTTCTCGTTTGAAATAAAAAAAAATAATTAGAAACCATATTTAATACTTTAAGGATATGTTTTTATATATAGATAAAAGCTTACTTTCTTCTGTTGTCTGTTTTGTGTTTTATTTAAAACAAAGCTTTCACATACTGTTCAATTAATTATTAATTTTAAAATGAAAATATATAAAAAATGGCCTGACGCTTTTAACAACTCAATATAGAAATATTCACTGTTTATTTAGTGATTCATTCGGAATAAATTAACGCATAAATAAGAAACATATAATACATTTTTAATTAAGTTTGCTAGCAAACCGCTTTTAAACAAATACTTCTTTGTTCAAGTTTGTGTAAATAAAAGTGTAAAAAAAAATCAAAGCTTTGTCACATTAAAATTCATCAACTTGCTATTTGCGCAAGCAAACTAAATACAAAATAAAAGTAATGCAATTAATTTAAAAGTTTTGTGGCGTTAAACAAAAGGGGGGTAAAGTCGACAATAAGATAAGCATTTTACATAAGTATACATAAACTAAAAAAATAAACACTAAGAAACGACTTAGCTACACAAAATGAATACGATTCGTAATAATAAATATATAAAAATATACAATTAAGCCTGTATTAATAAAGTATGTACATATAAAAACTATACTAATAACTTTGGTACAAAAATCAACTTGCAATTCATCGCAGATGTTGCAAAATGATTATTTAATTAACTTGGCGTGCAGGCTGCAAAAACGCAGTGGAATCTTGTAATTATCCCAACAACGTTAGAGCATGGCCACAGCCCTAAAATCCCAACCCACTTCAAAATCAAGTCAATGTCTGCCCCCGTATTTTCCCGTATTTTTCCGCATTTTCCCAAATTTTCCGTATTTCTGGTGTCCTTGGCAGCGCGACACGAAAACAGCCATATGGACACAATGGACTCACATCCTCTGCATGGGGTAAATGCCAGAAAGGACTCTGTGTCTTTCCAACTGCAACTGATGCAACTGACGCTGGTCCAGCCAGGTCCTGCTGAAGTCCTGGCTGAAAGCCGAGAGTCCTCCCTCCGAATGTGGAGTGGAGTGGAGTGAACGTGCCACAAAAGTATGGATGACGAGGCACGGGCCAAACAATTTCCGCGATTCACAGTCACAGTCGCCGCTCAGTTTCAGTTTCAGTTTCAATTTGGCTTCAGTTGCAGCTGCACCAAAAATGTCCGATATAGGGTTCACCTTCTTATCAAATTAAAAACCATAGTTGAGAGAATGATTTTTAGAACAACTTAATTCAATTATTTTAAATAATGTTAATTTTTATATTCTTGAAGCCTCTATTGTAAAATCTATTTTTATAAATTCATTAACCTGGTTTTTGCTTATCAAATTGTTTCCTTTGAACTTATGCCCCTATGATAATTAAATCGTTAACAAAAAATATAACATCAGAGCAATTTGTTTACCAATGTTTTTTTATTAATTTAAATTTGTATTCATGGTTGAAAATTTATTGGAGGGCTTTCAAATATTTACAAGTAACTTTTATAACATATTTCTAATCTTAAATACATTTTTCTGATCAATTACACCCAACCATCACCTAATGTAACTTTTTAATATGCGTTTTACATCAGTTAAATTTGAGTCTGTCCTTAAATAGCTATAACATTTTAATTGATACACATCTAATTCCAGAAAACTAAATTAAAAACACTAAAATTAATAATTCCCAAAGCCAGTTTGTGTTTTTCTTAATAAATATTCTTTTTCAAACTAATTTTCGCTCAGTCTCTGCCACTAACCTGCGGTTGCCAGTGGATTAAAGCTTGGGGGATTAGAGATGGAATAGTGGCTGAGGCACGGGAATGGAAATGGGATGGAGTTGGGGATGAGGATGGGGCAATCCTTTCCAGCACGTTCGCTTTTCGCACTTTGGGAAATATTTCACACTTGCGGCGCAGTCAGCAGTCGCTTTCAATAGAAAGTCGGGCTGCAGTTTCTTCCTTCTTTTTTTTTATTTGGCGCCTGTCAGCCCACGTCAGCCATGTGCCACGCCCCCTTTTCCCCTATTTCCCACTAGGCTGCAATTTCTCAAATGGCCATGTCCACTTGGCCAAAAAGCAGCAGTTTGTTGCAGCCACTGGCTATTTACAAAGGCAACATGATGAAGGGAAAATACACTGCACTCAAAAAAAAGTTTAAAAATATAAATCGCTAAAAACATGGTCGGTTTTATGCATTTTGGCCTCATAATTTTGTAAAAAAAATTTAATTTAGCACTGTTTTGGCCAGCTGATAACTCAAGCTATTTTTTCTTTTTATTTTTTTTCTAAAACCTCATTTTGAATTTCACAATTTTTGGCTCAAAATAAATTTTTTAAATTTAAATGTCAGTCGACTGGGGACTATTTTATGATTCATGTTTTATTTGGAGATTTGTTTATGGGATTCTTCTGGCCAAAAAAATTTTTTAGGTGTTTTTTCTTCTTATTTTTAATTGAAGTTAAATTGTTTCAATTTAACTTTTTCTTAATATTTATCTTATTTTTCAGTACTAACTTAACTTGAAATTTAAAGTAAGTATTTACTTTACATTAAAAATTTTTCTCAGCTTTATTTTTTATGATTTTACAGGCGTACCCTTTAAGAATTAAACCAAATTTTGGTTGTGGAATAACCCTGGATGTGTCAAGAGATCACCAGGGAATGGTAGTGCCTACAACCCCTCAAATATTGACTCCAGTGATCCAAATCCCCATCCACATTCACATCCACATCCCCTTGATGGGAAGCAGAGGCAACAATGTGGGTGTCGCGTTTTTCGCTGGTTGCAATGTGAAAATGCAATCGGAACTTTGCGGTTAACACTGTTGCAATCGGAATGACTTGCAGCACCGCACGCACATGCCACACACACTCCATGCCCCATGCCCCATGCCCCCATATCCCCATATCCCATGTGCGTCCTGCCAAGTTTGTTGTTTAAACTATTGCAACTTGCACATTTTAGCGCTCTGTTGTGTGTTTTGTGTGTTTGCTTCGTGTTGCTGTCGTGTCAGCGGCAGATTTCGGCTTTGAATTATGTGCGTGGCACGCACTGTGCACCGCAGGCACGCACTGTCCCCTCCTATATGTTAGTCCGCACTCCACACTCCACATTCCATTTCAATTGCACACCCTTTCAATTTGCTGCGGGTCCGTTGACAGTTTTTAATGCGAAAACAATATGCGAGTCGGTCTAATTGAGAGTGTGCCAAGAAAGGATTGGTGCCCCATGGCACACAGAGAGAAAATTCGACTGATCTATGAATGTTTTCAAAAGAAAGCCTTAAGGAAAAAAATTTACTTTCAATTTGTTACTATATAAAGTATTATTTTAGTCTAATTTGGAATATTTTTCAGCCTAAAACACAAGTTCAAAATAATAAGATACAGTTAATTCGTACATCTATAGTTGTTAACAGTAAGAAGACTGAAAAGATTATTTAAATATATATTATCATAACATAAACATACACTTATTTTACAGCGCATATAGAAAACAACAAAAGTCTATTTTCAATTGTTATCGCTTCTTTTTTTTTGTGGTCTTTCTATTTATTTAACTTTTATTTTTTGCAGTGCACCTTGAAGCTGCTCTCACGCACACATTGAAGGTCTCGGTCTGTGCGTGTGTGCGAGTGAGTTGGCTCACGTCAACTAGACATAAACCAAACAATAAACAAAAGTTTATGCATCTAATTTAGTTGTGAATGTTGGCAAGTAAATTCGAGCGGAGCTCTTGATGATGCACGCTGCCAAAATGAGCAAAATCCAGAGTCCTGGATCCCCCTTTCCACCCATCTTCCCCGCTTCCACTCCTCATCAACTTCCTCATCCGCTTGCTGTGCTGTGCAATGTCTTTGGCTGCTAAACTTAATTAGTTTGCTGGCAGCAAGGACGACGATGTCGACGCGGGAAGCCAACCGCATGCGGCGGGCCACACCCACCACCCTAGCATCCCAGCATCCCACCACCCACCGTCCCTCAAGGTTCCCCCACCCACACCCCCAATCCCACTTTGTTTTATTGGCAAAAACCTTGCATAAGCTGAGGCGCGCCTCATCTCTTAGTTTACTTAAACTCAACTCTCCAGAATATTTCGCACACTGAGACAAAAACATGGCATTAAATGCAGGCAGATGTAATCAAACACTTGAAGAAATAATTGTAGAAGGAAACCCACGGGAAAGATCACACATTTTAGATTCAAAAGTGCAATTTAATTAGATAGTTCTTTATTGAAGTAAAAACAAAGTTAATTTTATAAGGTAAAATACAACGATTTAAAAAATTTGATGAATAAAGATAATTAAATTATAAGAAAAACAAATTCAAGTATTAACAAATGGGATTTTTCTGGGATGGGAGTATTTTTTTTCAACAAATTTTTATAAGACACCTGTACAAAATAAACCCTTGTTATTAGAAAATTGACAATGGCTCGGATATTATTTGTTTAGTAAGATAATCAAATAGCTAATCTTCAGACAAAATCTTATTCTGTTTTGGTTTGAAATTTTTTTTCCCTGTTGCATCTGTTGCAATAAGACAGCTTTAGTGAGGAAAAAAGGAAACAGTGATGTCCACTCCACTGAATTTTATTGAAATTTCGCGCTGCCAGACAAATGTACATTAATTGGGTTGCAGGCCAAAAGGAGTCGAGGTTTAAGACGGCTCTCGTGAAAGCAGTTTTAAGAAAAAATATGGTTTCACTGAATTTCCTAGGACGGAGATTTCCCGAAGACCGGAAAACTTTTCCCTCGAATTAATAACAATATGATGTGGCAACTGTGAGTGTGTGTTATTGTGTGCGAAGCGCAGCGTGACTGCTTTTCTAATTAGCTGCAAGGGCACCAGCAACAAGGATCTCTCCACTCCTCAAGGAACAGGACCTGCAGCACCACTACAATAATATCATCTGCACACAGACAAACACATGCAGCCGTGGGGAAGAGCACAGCCCCCACTTATGGACACCTAACCTAACAAGTGGCCACGGAAAGCCCAATTGAGGCACAGTGAAACCTCGAAGGACAACATAACAAATAACAATATTATTATTAAACATTATTCTTAATGTACAAATAAAAAATATGTACAGGTTGAACAGTTATAAATATTTATTGGGCCATCGAATAAATAATTTCTTTTAAATTAATTAAGAAATTTATCCTTAAAATTAGGGCTCCTCTTGTGGAATTTTTCCTGCGTGGTATTCTATATGAATTCAATTTTCAGAAAACACTTCTTCATATTTTCCTTTTTTTTAATTGCCCTGAGTATTTTTTTTTTTTTTTTTGTGCTAACATACTTTGTTATTTACATTAAGAGATTTATCAGACTTACTTTTCCTTATTTTATGACTTTTTTATTTTCGCTGAATAAATTTTACAATTTAAGCTCCAAGGAATTAATTCTTCCAAATTTTAGGATCCCTTTTCATTCGTCTGTGTGCAGTTATGACTGTGTGTGTGTGTGTGTGCCGAAATCCTGCTCTCACACACTTACACCTTATTGTCCTATTGTCTATTGTCCCCCCTCTCCCTCCCCTTCCCTTAGCCCCCTCCCCACGCCCTTTTCACCTGTGTGTGCACGTGGGTTAATTGCGTGTAGCTCACCTGGCATTAGCAACGCTGATGTGGCTAATAAACTTGCCTGCCAGTTGCTACAAATAAGCGAAGGGAGATGGGGAAAGCTGGTGAAAGTTGGAAAGTTGTGGGGCACAGACTGCAAAAAGAAAAACCTGGCTACATGCAAAACGTTTTCACTAAATTTTCGGTGGTAAACTGGCTTTTTCCCGGCTAAGTTTTCCCCGAAACTTTCAAGTGAATGGAACGGAGAAGCCGTGATCGATCTCCTTGGCTGATCAGTGCATTCCCCACTTGATTGATTGCCACCTACCACACCCACCACCCACTTGAGAACTCAAACCAGCCAGTTCCTTTGGCCAAGTTTTTGTTTACTTGGCCACTTCACTTTAAGTTGGCACTACAAAATAGGCAACGCAAAATTTGATGGCCAAATAAACGAGGCGAACGCAATGTCACCCACTTCTCCTCAACAGAGATGGCCAAATGGTCTATGTACATATAGTAGGTACACCACTGTGTTACTTGTTTTAGGGGCAATAAAAGGTTTTTATTTCGTATTTTGTTGGAAAGAAAAACATAGGTTCTTAAGGTTTTTACTATTATGAAGCACAAGGCAACAGATTATTTGGGTCTCTTGAAATTTCCTTACAAGTTATGATTGTTAGCAACGTTAAACGCAATTTTGAACTTAGAATTTTATTACAAAACACATAAGAATCATTTTTAAACATATGAAATATAAGGAATGATTTAATCTAAAGTCAAGTCTACCTGTAGCCCAGTATAACAAAAATCACTATCTAACAATAGGGTCCTAAACTTATTTGTAGACACTTTTAAAATGACCCGAATAATATTTGTTTTGTAAGAAAATAAAACAACTATCCTACATATTTTGTAAGCAGCTTCTATAGTGTTCTTATACTTTAAGAACATATCATTCCTAATGAATTCCATTTCGTATTAAACTGAGTAAATGTGTTTATTTTTCCTGACTAGTTTTTAAGTCAAGTACTTGGAAATTTAAATTATGGTAATAGAAACTAAAATGTTAAAAGTTTGCATTGGTTATTTTACCGCTAGGTACTGAAACGACTTCGTCTTACCTTGAACGTGTTATCTGGATAAAAAGCGGGTACCTTGTCCATCAATGGTGCTCAACCTTCGGCTCAATTTGACTGGCTCTTGTGGGCGGGAGACGTGAGCTGAAAGCCGAACAAGAAATTAACATGACGAGGACAACAGTGCAGAGAGTCACCGGCCAAGGGGGATGATGATGATGATGATGATTGTGGTGGTGGGATGATGCTGATGGTGATGATGAGACGTCGCTTTTCGCTGATGCAATTGGCAGGTGGGGGCGTGGACCAGTGACCACTCGGAAATTGGCAAATTTGTCACACTTCAGGCCTAGTCGATTGTGTCTCAATCTTCACAAGGCACATGGGCATGTGGATGTGTGGATGTGGGCCTGACTCTGGTCTGGATTTGATTGTTCCTCGTTTGTCGCGATTGTCGGGTCCTCCACGAGGACACAATTTGTATCTTGTTAACTAACACCGTCTAATCCAGATCCGTAACAACTCACTTTTGTAGATGCATGTTTTTCCCCTGTTTCAGGCCTTGTTAATGTATATACATTTTATTTGAAATGTTTCCTAATTTTGAAATATTGTGATGATTATCTTTAAAATATATGTGATGTTAAATTATGTTAACTGCTTGATGGCTTCCAGAAATGCTCCTTTGAAGAACTCGGCTGGGCTTGGTAATTACACATGAATCCACTCCATGGAGTAGCAAGAAAGGAACCTCTCAGCCCCTCAGCCACTCCACTCGACATTGATGATGCACTTGGATGTCAGCACACTCACGTGCATAAACACTCGCACATGCCACTTGACACTGGAAGCCAAAAGTCTTGCACTCGTCGAAAGCCCGAAAACAGTTTCAAGTCATCAAATTCAAAGTTTGTGGAGTCGTCGGGTAGTCCGTAGTCCGTAGTGTTCATGTGTGTTCATGTGGCTGCCATAGTTTCCATTACACCCACATCCACATCCACAACCCACGCTCGATGTGGTTGCATGTTACATGAAATGTTAATGAGAAATTTATTATGGCAAATAAGCTCGATTTGCGTTCTGCGTTCTGCCTTCCCAGGCTGTGGTGCACTGTGTGGTGGGTGGTGGGAGGTGGGTGGTGCAGGCTGTGGGTGGATGGATGATGTTATGGGTAGGGAGATGGGAATGGGTGGTGCTTGGCCCGGCCTGGCTGTGGTTCGCTTCGTTTTGGCCATCTGATGGCATTGGCGAAGGCGTTGTTAAGTGCATGTGGCGCGCAATTAGCGCAAATGGCGTAAATGTGCAAGCTGCAAGCACCACCCATCCACCATCTAGCATCCTGCATCCCGTAGCCACCCCACCCACCACAACCACCACCCATTCAAGGCCCCTCTTGTAATTATTATTGTTATTATTATTACAATCAAGCCAAAGCAAAAGGGCAACCATAAAAGAGTTGGAGTTATGGGAGATTTTCCCCCTCAAAACACTCGCATGATCCCAATTCAAATGGTTCCCATTTTCAGCACAAAAGATTTCCTAACTGGAATGTTCATCCATCATTTATTAAATGATCTCTGCTTTCATCGTCATCGTCATATAAATATAAATATCGTATATAATAATATAATATAATAATATATATATAATAATATTTATAAATATAATTACTGATTAAAGCAGCTGAGAACTAAAACGAAAAAAAGGACACAAACAAGTTTTAAGGATTCAAAGTTACAACTTACAACTGTAAATAAAAAAAGTAAAACGTAGTATTTTTTTTACACGGAATTTGAATTAATTTTAAATTCAAAAATAAAAGTGTCATAACTATCAACAATCGATAACCTTGTACACTGAAATTTTTTTTTTTTTTTTTTTTTTTTAGTATCAGCGCGTAGTCCCACGGCCCACTTACCCGCCCAACCGACCGGGGGGCGCAGCCGTGTATCGTACGGCACGATTCGCGAGAGGATAGACGCGAGTTATGAAAAGATAGGCAAAAGTCCGAGGAAAAGTAGGATCTAATTTTGTGCTAACGAAGTTAGTATAAGTCGTTTTAAGAGCGGCAGAGAGTCAGAATTTGAGATTATAGGATAAAGTCTATTATAGTCAGAACATAATACTCTGAAAGGCTCATGCAAGTCATAGTTAGATCTACAATGGTTTAATATTAAGGGTATATAATTTCTAGTTAATCTACTTGGCACAGAAAAGTTAAGCCGACCTACCAAGTCGGCACTGTCAATATCACCACGAATAAGATTATAAATAAAAATAGTACCAAGCATCGTTCTACGGTTAGCTAGGGAGGGTAAATTAATTAAAAGTAATCTGCTAGAATAAGAAGGTAAGTTAAGGTTTGCATCCCAGTTGAGGCGCCGTAAAGCAAAAATTAAAAAGTTTTTCTGTACAGATTCAATGCGATCTATATGAACTCCGTATTGGGGACTCCAGACGGGAGACCCATACTCTAGAATCGGACGGACTAGCGAAGTAAATAACGTTTTAGTAACGTAGGGATCGTCAAATTCCTTCGACCATCTTTTAATGAAACCAAGCACTCCCCTGGCTTTATTAACCATGGACGAAATGTGATCAGTAAACTTAAGTTTTTGGTCCAAAAGGACGCCAAGATCGTCAACCATAGTTATTCTATCCAAAGATTTCCCACTTAGTGAGTAAGTTGCAAGTTTTGGATTGACTCGGCAAAAAGTCATCAGCTTGCACTTAGACCCGTTTAAATTTAGTAAATTATCACGGCACCAGTTTTGAAAATTAATCGGTAGGCATTTTCCATCACTAGAACCAAAAGCGAGCGCTTGTCAACACTGTCAAATTTTTCCTATTGTCACGTGCAAATAACATTTGATATTTGCTGAGTTATTTCGAAGCGAAGTCAATCCCAAACGCCGTGGACTCTTAAGCTGCATTCCCTGCGCAGGAAGATCACCATCATCAACAAGCAGAGAAGCCAAGGAACCGACTTTAACATGAAATATAACAACAGCGACAGCACCATCCGAGATGTGTGGAAGCAAAACCTGGAGATGGAGTTTCGCGTCATCCGGAAGCTGGTGCAGCAGTACCAGTACGTGGCCCTGGACACCGAGTTCCCGGGCGTGGTGGTCAAGTCTTTGGGGAGTAAGTGTGCCACCGACAACGACTACCAGCTGCTGCGCTGCAACGTCAACATGCTGAAGATCATCCAGCTGGGAATCACCTTCATGGACGAGGACGGAAAGCTGCCGCACGGCTTCTCCACATGGCAGTTCAACTTCAAGTTTAACCTGAGGTAAAATGGTCTGTTTTCCCATCTTCAACTTAACCGTGAAGATTAGAATGGACACATGGTGGTCACAAGGTCATAATGTTTTGTTTCCACAGCAAGGACACGTTTGCACCGGAATCGATCCAACTGCTGAAGAACGCTGGGATTCAGTTCGAGAAGCACGAGGAGGACGGCATCGACCCCTCCGATTTCGCGGAGCTGCTGACCAGCTCCGGCCTCGTCCTGGTGAACGATGTCAAGTGGCTGTGCTTCCACTCTGGCTACGACTTTGGCTACCTTCTGAAGATGCTGACCGCTCGGGATATGCCAGGGGATATGGAGACGTTCTTTACTCTGATCCACGAGTACTTCCCCAATATCTACGACGTCAAGTACTTGATGACGTCGTGCCTGAACTACACAGGCTGCGAAGGCCTGCAGGAGGTGGCCGACAGGCTGCAGGTGCGCCGCGTGGGCCAAAAGCACCAGGCTGGATCCGATGCCTTGCTCACTGGCGTGGTCTTCTTCAAGATGCGTGAGGTGTGGCTCACCGATCACTTGGCCTTTGATCCAGATGCCCAGGCTTCGTTCTACACTCATCCCAACGAGAAGACACCACCAACAACTTGAAGCCGTCACCCCTCAGCCGGTGAGACACAAATTTTAAACATAATCAACTATTTGAAGACATTTTGAAGCTCTCGAGAAGATTTTAATGAAAAATGCTCATTCAAACATTGAACTCATATACAAATCATACAAAAACATTTAAAATTAGCATTTAAAGAAATATAAATGACTCATACAATCATTACACTCATACACAACACCATCCAAAAACATTTTAAATTAATATTTAAAGATTTATAATTTTAATTGATCACTTAAAGAAATATAAGCAAGTTGTATTAGTTGAAATACTGTTAACGTGGATTTGATCGAGTGTAGAAAACTGTATATTGAGGATGATAATGGAATCCTAAATGCTTTCACTAAATGGATTGACGATCGATCGATTGGATTGGCTTGGCACTCCTCCAGTTTCCAGGTGAGACCTCGACGGTTGGCCACATTTTGCGCAATGGGTGAAAGTGGTGGAGGGTTAACACTTGCTGTGCGGCAGATGAGCTGAGTTTCTTTCTTTTTGGCCAACTCGAAGTCAGTCAGTCGTCAATAGCCAGCCGCACACAGATAATATCTCTAAAAATCCTTTGCTACAAAGGTAAATATTTATATTTCCACTTATATTTACATGAAATTTTCTCTTGTTATTCAATTGAAAAATTGTACAAAAAACTGTTTTACTTCAGTCTTCTTATAATTACTTTATATTTTATATTGTGTCTGTTTGGATCGGAACTTGTACCTTATAGTTATTATGACCAAATATTCTTTCCCAAAATAGTCAAATATACATACTAAGTTTAAATTTCGTATATAAATAACTCAGTGCTGCGGGCCCCAGTTTTTCCCGTGAGTAGTCAGCCATCTTCGTTAACGTTTAATGCCTTTAATTAAATTTTAATTGACGACTTCATTAGCATAAGGCACAAAAATGTTGTAATTAGTATTGAGAGGGCATTTAAGACGAACGGGCGATATTGTTGAAAAATTTATGGCAGCAGCCCAGCAACAACAGCAATCAGTTCAGTGGGAAGTAGGAAGTGAGCCCCCGGGAAAATGGGAAAACATTTTCCCCAAGAGGGTGCGGGGCTGGGAAACTTTGTGAGGAATCAGAATCAGAAAATGAAGCGACAAGCTGCCACCCAAAAATCGGCGCCTTTCTGTCCGAGTTCCAGTTCGAGTCCAGAAGAGAGAAACCCCGTCCATTTCCCCCTCTTTTCCCTCAGCCACTTCAATCAAATGCCGGGCGCCGCAATATTTGCGTTTAATTTACCAACAATTTGTGTGTTTGGAGCGTTGCAAATTTTAAACATGCGGTGCGCGTCAAGTGGCCATTGAATCGGCTGGAGAGGATGGAGGATGGAGAACGGAGGAGTCCCAAATAAACGAACAGCAGCAACAGCCGACGCGTAAACATTAAAATCCCTCGCAATTTAAATCGATAAATGTTTGGAGGCGAGATTTCCTGGGTCTGGTCCATTCGACGACCTCCTTTCTTCTTCATCTTTGCTCCGTGCTCGTTGCTCCTTGCTCCTCCGATTTTAACTGGAAGCCATCCTTCTTATTTCGACTCCTCTTCCGGGGAGGAATGGGAATTCATGAATCGATTATTTGCTGTTTAATTTCCCAACAATATAATTCGATGGGTTCGTTACAAAAAATAATTTATGTGGCTGTTGAAATTGTCTTCAATAGGCTCATAAATGTTCGAGCATTACGCTGATTACAGAAAATTAATATAAATGACCGAGAGTTATTGTATGAAATGTGTTTATCAGTTCGTGAGAGGGAATTTACTTGTACTTGCTGGGCAAGCCATAGATCAGAGCTATGAAAATTCAATAAATACAGCTGGTAAAAAATATATGTCACTGCCTGTTACTGCAAGGAAATGAGGTATAACTTTTATTTTCAGAAAATATCAAAGAACAACATTTTCTTGATATATATTTAAAGCAGGGTTATAAGAGTCTGGTAATTAAATAATTTGAGACTTAAAAACTTCTTTAGTTACTTCAAAATGCTTAATACATAATCGATGTTAAGCCAGTTATTTGTACACTTTAGATTATTTTATCAAACGTAGTTATTGTATTTATATTTTAGCTAAGTGTACGTATATTTAAAAAATCTAATTTATATTAAGTAGTTTCAAATGTTCTCTTCTGTTTTAGTGCAGTCTTTTTTAAGGAAACAGTTGATTTTAATTGCAACCCCAGCCACATGGAAGTCACTTCGACTTTGGGTTTCCAACTATATGTCCGTTATATACCCAATACCCGTAATCGGGGGAGTCGGGAGTCAGGAGCAAATTAAGCCCGGAAAACACTTTCCTGCCAACACTTGCACTTGGCCAATGCAATTTCCCCAGCATTAAACCCGTGTGTGTATGGTTTATATACTCCATATGTACCATGTGCACATACGTGCAGGAACTGCCGTATAACGATTTAATGATTCTCGATTCTCATTTACATTGCCACTTGATATGGAATTCGCGCCCCAGGCGCTTCCCTTCTGGTTTGACGCTCAGGTAACGACATCGGGAGCTCTGCTGCCGTTCCCGGCGGCTGCTTACGTAACGGTTACGTAATGTGCACACTTCGGGCCACTCGGAACACCCACAACCCACCACATCCCACCACCCATTGCCACCCTCTAGGCCACCCAGTGCAGCCCACACACCACCCACTCCCAGCTTGCATATGAGAAGCAGTGATGACAAACATCCAGGTGGTTTTTTCTAGGCACATCCTCAAACTTTAAATAAAATTATTACAAAACTATCTTATAAACCAATGGGTTCATATTAAATGAACACATATGTGGGATTTTATACATAACATGTACAGAACATGTACAAAATATAAGTATTTTGTTATGTTTTAATAAAAATATTAAGATTGAGTTTATGTATTTAAACGACTTAACCTAAGATCCACGATTTTTGAAGAATTATGTAAGGCATTTTGATAAATATGGCCAAATATATACATAAGTGTTTATGAGGAAATACTTCCCTGAAAACTTGATCACTTCCTTTGTTCATATTTTTATCTATCTAAAGAATTCCTTTCTGACAATACACATATTATCCAAGATGTCACTGAAGCGGTAGTGATCTTTCTGCTTAAAACTCCTCAAATACTCTGGATACCCCAAGATGTAAAGAACCCAGCGACAGGTACAAAGTGCTGCCATCACGATCACATTCTCAGGGATGCAGAGATGCAGAGCCCACAAGCTGAGTTGGGGAAAAACAAAATGCAAATTCTGCGAGACGGCATCGTGATTGACATTTGAACTGCTAATGAAGCTATCACTCGTCCGGGGGGTGAGATGGGGTTGGGGTTTGGGTTGCGTGGAAAGGATGCGATGTCGCTGTAGTAGCTGTCATCAAGTGGCAGTCAGAGGTGCAGGAGATGCAGGTCCTCCTCTCTCAAATCCTTTGTGTGTATGGAAACTGCAACAACGTGACTACGTACGGTGCAACTACAAAAACACAACGGAAACGGGACAAATCCGTCTGCACATTGCACTTTAACATTTTGTTTTGACAACTGCGAATTCATCAGAGCTCTGACGGAGATTGGGTTTTCCCAACCATCACTTTGGGAAGCCTCCCTGCCCCATCTCCATCTACCCACCCGAAAGACAATCAAACGAATGCAAATTGAAGTAGAAGCGATTAAGCTGAAAATGGATTTGTGTACTTTATGCCATTGCCAAAAGGTTCTTGAGCTTCTTTTAGCTTTTTCCCACCGCTTTCCACCAGGGGAAATCCAAATCCGGGGGAAAACAGCTTGACTCGGCAAAGTTTTTGTAGGCCGTCGTCGCCACTAAAGTTTGGCACGCCCACTTGAGCAGAAATCGAGGGGCTGTGGATGAGGATGGGGATGGGGATGGGGATGAGGACTTGGTGCATTATGCAGCCTTATTGTGAATTTCTGCTGATGCGGCAGCAGAGGCAGCCAACGTCGTCAACTGCGATTGAAACTCTCGGGCCAAGACGGCTATGAAGATGGGGATTTTACGGGGTATTTTAGGGTACTGGTACTGGTACTGGAGCGGTCCTGGGGACGCAGGACGAGGGACTCTGTGTAGCTGAATCTGAAGCAGACAAATTGCAAATGCCGCACAAAAATGCAAACGCAAATTCTTCGGAAAATACTTTCGGATGGACGGGAAAAGGAACTGAAAGCGCTTTGCCACAAAAGCCAAAGATAACGAGACAATTTCATGCGACGATAGTTGAACAGAGTTTGATGGAAATCAACGAGCCAACTCAAATACGAGTACGTCTACGAGTACGAGACACTCGTAATCTTCGCGCGTTACTCTCCACGTTATGTTCATGGGAATTTCCCGATTTCTACCCCTTTTATTTGGCTTGAAAAAATAATCCAAAGGGGAGAAGAACGATTTAGTCAAGTGCCTCATCAGTAGGAGGTCGGGTACTCACTTGCACAAATCTTATAAATAAATAAATACAAGTTTGGGCCTAAAAATTGCATTTAATTCCATCCTCTTCATAAAGTTGTAGCTGAGATCTTTCCACAAATTATCAGCTTTAGTACGATGAGTATCTAAAAAAAAAAAGAAAACATAAATACTATTTTAAATCGATGTGAAACAATAATACAAAATGCGTAGGCTTGGATATGGTCAAGTGATCATGGGGAGCAGCGAGGGCCCCAGCAGGAGAATCGCTCCTTGAGGAGCTCTGCACATCCGCAAGGCACCCGTCCGCAAGGCACTCGGGGTCCCAACAGTTCAGCAGGATCTCCTCTGCCGCCAGCTGGTGACACTATCATCCAAAATAAAACATGAATCCAAACATATTTTAAACATAAATAACAGATCTAGGAAACCTAAACATTTTATGTTTGGTGTCTTTTTTCAGAAGTTTTTGGCTTAGGAGCAAAAAGATAAAAAAATGTTATCAGTAAACTGAATGATTTAATTTTAATTTTTATTTATTGTTGTTAAAGTTAACTACAGGTGGTGCAAAAAGCCCATTCAGTGTGTATTCAAATTATTCCGACCACTTGATCGCTGTCAATTTTCGCTCGCTGGCCAATTTGCCACGCTGACGCATTGCAACAATGACGCAGTGCAACAATGGCGGCAATCGGAAGCTCCAAGCCCCCAGAAGATGTGCATTAAGCATAATTTCGCTTACGTCACTTGACTGATTAACCATCTGGAACCATCATCTGGAAAAGGGGGTCGAAAGGGGTGAAAGTTGGGAGGGAAGGAAGGAAGGAAGGAAACAGGGGCAAACAGCGAATATGACAGGGCAAATTCAATGCATGAAACATGAAAACGCACTTAAACAGCAATCAATTGCACTTTACAACACTGAGAGAGAGAAGCACCTCCGGAGGACACTTGACCCCCCACTGGCCACCTAGTTTCTCCGCCCCTGTCCCGTGTCCCTTGCTCCCTTTTCCCTTTTCGATAAACTATGCGGCAAAGCAAAGAACAAGGAGCTAAAGTTCGATGGAGGAGGGGAATGCGAAAAACAATATGCACAACACATGCAAATATTTATTTTACTACAACGCAAGAGCGCCCCCTTTGTGCCACGCCCCACAGCTCAAAGTCCCCGACGATATTTTCATCTTGTTCTCATGATGGTAGGGGAGGGGGGAAAAGTGGTAAGAAAGTGGGTGGGAAAATGGGGGAGGCGACAGCAAACACAACAAAATACGGCGAAACTTTTCCCTGAAGAAGTTCAACTAGTGAAAAGTTTTCAGCACGAAAAAGGAATTTTTTTGTGTTGTGCTGTTTTGTTTTATTTTCGAAAATTTCCCTTTGCCTGCCATGTTTATTTTGAAATCATGCAAAAACAGCAAAATCAAATTATGCAAAAAATGCGAATGAAAAAATAGCGCGACAGAGAGGCAAGAACTATGTACAATTGCAATCAAAAGTTTTGTCCATTCCAATAAGCAATAATTTGTGCACAAAGGCCAACGAAAAAACAAAAAAAAAACATAGAGAAGAATGATAAAAGCGAATCGAGCAGACTGTTCGGGAATTCTTCTTGGGCAACAGTACGTATACGTAATGCGGTAGTTAATTAATTCCCATGGCTTAATTGCTGTGAATAATGCGGTCTCAATAGTCGTCATCGTCATCGCCATTAACAATTAACGCACGGGCATAAAATAAAGTGTCGAGTATCCCAAGTGAAGAACACAGTTCATTGGTTTCTCCAGTGCGAAATAAAATAACGCAATTAATCAGTTAATGGATTAAAGGTGAATACATATGTATGTACATTTAACAAAACAAGAAAAATGTATTATACATGAATGTGTATAACAAATTCACAAACTTTTTATAATTTAAAAACTAGTTATTACAAACTTTAATATTAAAAATTTTATAATAACAAAAAATGGTTCTTTATTATCATGTCTCAGTAAATTGTTGCAAAAAAAAAAAACTACCTCCCTTGGAACGTCGAAAATCTGTACCAGACGAATAACGACCTATTATTGATGGGAAACCAAGCGCATGAATGTTAAATATTAACCGGCTCATCCTTACACTATCATCTCCGCTTATTTAAGCGTCCTCCCTGGGAAACTGATGAACCCTGAGACGACGCTGAGATACTGACCCCGAAACGAGCACAAGAAAGTGCCCTCGTGCCCGTTCTTTGCTTTTTTATTCTTTATTCTCTATCAGAGCTCGGTGAAACTTTGTTCGCTGTGCTTTTGTGCTGTGCATCATCAGCAGTTTATGAAATTGTTGCAGCTGCAACACCAAGATGCCCCCAGGCCCCAGGCAGTCCAAGTCCAAGTCCAATCCAGCCATGTTTAAAGTTGCCCACGTAACTTGCAGCTGCTGCAAGGCCTCGTAAAACAATAAAAACACCCAACTTGGCCGGCGGAAGAGGAGGAGGAAATCGAATGGGAATGGAAATGGGTGAATGGGAGAATGGGAGGAGGTGGTAGCCACATGACGGCAAACAGATTTAGCCCGCCCTCCACAGAGCTAAACTTCCTGGTCCAGATTATCCCTTCTTTGTCTCAAACACAAAATTTACGTGCGATAATAAACTGTTTAAGAGTTGAAGTACTTCGTACTCCGTGATCCAGTCCAAATGTGAATAAGGATCATTGTCATTCTTACAAATTTCACTACACTTTTCCTTAAACTTAATCTAATAAATTTGTCTGGAAAAATAGCTTACAGTTTAATTAATAAGTATATATGCATAAATGAATTTTTATTCTAGTCTACATAACATAAAAATAAATATTTAAGGTTAAAGTATTTAGGCTCATTTAATTCATTCAATAAATTCCTAACAAATTAAACGTTAATAAATTCACTGCTGATATATTTTCCACTAACTAATCTTCTTTTCTGTGAACTCCTTAATACATTTTTGTTGTCAATATTAGTTGATGTAAAAATTCAAAAATATATATTTTTTAAGATTTTTAGATTTTAGGTAAATTATATTTAAAAATAGAAAAACTAACTTTACAAATATTGTCCTTTCTGCCGCTCCTGTTTCCCTGTACTGCTCCCCTTACCCTTATTTTTTCTTACACTTTTCCCACCCACCTGCACCCACCTGGGTGCACTCAATCATCCGGCGGCCTAACACGGGCTGAGCTGCTCTTTAAGTCGCTTCAGTTAGCCTTCGCAGCTGAGCCCTTGCAAAAATGCCTTACAAATGCTAATTCACAATCTTAATGACAATGAGCAGACAGCAGGTGGCAGGTGGGTTGGTGAGGGGGTGGCAAAGAGAGGGGGAGTGGGGAAAAAAGGCGGCACGCCAAACAATTCTAAAATAATTTGCATATTCCGCTGACTGCCGCAGCCGCGAAACGCGAATCGCGACTTGTGGGCAGGAATTGGGCTTAGGACTGACTTGTCTCCGGGTTTTGGGGGTTTTGGGGGCTTTGCGGTTTCGGGGTTGCGGGGGTTGTCATAACTCTGACGACATTTATCTCAATTTCACGCACGCTAAATACTCACCACACACACCTACACTCAAAAAAAATCGTATTAGTACAAGTTTCTATCTCTATTTTTCTAACAAATGGACATTTTTTTTAAAGTCATTTCAAGAAGCCTTTAAAAATTATCTTTTGGCTTTTAAAAAGTATTGTTATTTTTTTTTCAACCAATTGTGAATATTAACGATAAAAGTTCGCTAAGTTATTTAAACATTTTAATAACAAATATTACAAATTTCTAAAAAATAAGCTCACTTTCCATAAACCCCTAAAAAAATAATATTGCACCAAAAGATTTATCTGAAAACGTATTTATTTCTTAAAATTATGTGAATGAGAGAAAACAATTCTGTATATTTTATGCATAAAAATTTAAAACAGATTCATTATGGATATCACAGTATTTTAAATAAATTAAAATCTTTATTTAAAAAGAATAAATATTTTAAAATATAATTTAATAAAGTAACAGACAATTCGTGTTCTAACAAACTGGGACATAAAGTTTCTGTAAAAAGGTTGCGGGAATATTTTGGGTAAGCATGTATATTTTTTTAATTTAAATTTCCAGTGTAAAGAGACACACACACAGGGCCAGAGACAGAGGCGCAGCTACTTGGCACAATAATAACCGGGGCAATATCCTTGCAGCTCGTCGCGTTGTCGTCATCGCTGTCAACGTCGCTGGCTTTCGCCGGTTCTGTTTCTGTTCTGTTTAAATAATAAACTAAGAAAGCTTAGCGCAGCGCTCAAATGCAAAGTTAAATATGCAAAATACACACACGCACCCTTAAAATGCTTAAAATGCTCAAAATGAAAATGAAGGCAGGATCATAAGCCGCTCAGCAGCTCGTTGAATGTATTTAGGCATTTCATAAATTTCAATTATGCACAAAATAAAGGGGACAGAGGAGGAGAGGGTTCTAAGCCGCTGCCATTAAAGCCGGCAAGTTACCGACGACGGCTTAAAAGATATTCCATCTTGTTCCTTTACTTTTTTCTTTTTTTCCGCCACCTTCAGCTCGTCCTGATTTTCCTTCTTTTTTTTTTGTAGACATTTTGCGTTGATTTTCCACACACGCCGAACACGCGTCGTAAGCGCGATAAGAAAAACAGGAAAACGGGAAATGGTAAATGAAGAATGGAAATTTAAGTGGGTGGGGACAACCGGGCGCAATCAATTAGCATTAGGAGCACAGCCTGAGCGGTAATGAAGACCCACAAAGCCACGAGTCCGGAATCCGGAATCCAAGCACCTGAGTTATGACTCCAATTAAATGGATCAATTTTTTCTGAATTACTCAGTTGGAAACTTAAAGTGTCCTTGACTTTAGACTTATTTTTTTGGTATTTATAGTTAATAAGCTAAAAATTAAACAAAGACACATTATCGGATTAGGGGAAGTATTAACCTAGTTTAATTAATGCTTAATGGTAATGAGTGGTGCAATCTTGTCAGTTTCTGCATTGTTTTGCAATCTGCATTGAAACTTTAATGAGGATTAGGGTAAGTTTTAAGTGAATTTGCCTGGAGCAAATTTACTTTGCTCATTTTGGGAGTAATAAGCTGCTTATTAGTTCCCAATATTAATCTGGATTTGTTTTCTTGAATGCACTCCCAGCACTTATCTACTTAAATCTTGCATTGTTTCCTGGGTCTTTTGTATTTATCCAGATGCCTTAAAATATATATTTAGGAGGGCATACTTAGTTGTGGAGATCCCAACACCTTCAGTTTAGACAGTGAACATAGTTAAACACTCAGAAAATAACTTGTATTACTTTGTCCTGTATTTAATTCTAAATCCATTTGTTATTTTTGTGATTTAATTTGGTTTTTTACAAGAGTTGTTTTACTAATTCTTACTTTATTCAACGTAAACATAGTTAAGAAAATATTCAGTCCTGGCTGTCACCTATCCTGAAGGTTGCTAACTTACTTATTATATAAATTCTGATAATCCCTATTTAAGGTTATTTATTTCAAGTGCTGCGAGGATTACAATTATATGTACTGTGTTTATGTACAGTATGTTTGCAGCTCCCTTGACGGCTTTTAGTACCTTGGAGCCAAAAACCTTTCCTATTGGCCGTTTCTTGCGGCGGCGAGTTCGAAATCAAATTACATGTTGGACAAACAAACCACTTGCATGCCACTGAGCACACATAGGCACACTAAACACTGAACACTGACCATTAATGCATCCCCACATCCACGTCCGCATCCACATCCACAGGCCACCAACCAATTGCAGGTCCTATCGCAATCGCAAATGCCCCCAATGCGTTATGTTTCGACTAATTATTCAACATTAATTCTAATTTGATTTGTTTATTTTGTATAACAAAATGTGTTTGCTGTGTGTGTGTGTGTGTGTGTGTGAAAGGGGAGTGTATAGGTGTTAGTGCATAGATCCTAGCTACACACACACACACAATCAGATGAGGAGGAAATTCAATTGAATTTTGTTTGAACGTAATTAAATAACACTCGCCAGTTGGTCAGTTAGTCAGTTGGTCACTCCGTCAGTTTTCCAGGCCATTGTTTGATGGTCATCCAAGTACGCATACATTAACATTAACCCACACATGCATCCAGGCACACACACACACCCGTAACACCGATCTGAGCCGATAATAAATGCTGGAGAGCTAAATGCAATCGTGCCAGGACTACAAAATATAGCAGGTGCACTCACAGAAATGTAATATCACTGGACAAAATAATAATATTTGAGAAGCAGAGCGAAAAACCGACACACACATACTTAGAAATGCGGCTCTCTCTTTGTGCCCAGGCCTGGCTTAGATTTTAGATTAAAGTAGACATCGTAGGAGTTCTGCTAAAGAGCCTTGAACTACTTCCAATTAAATTTAAAATACCTCTTATCATTAATATTAGAAAAGCGTCATTTGTTTTAATATATTTACATATAAACAAAATAAGGGGGAATAAAGATTATTTATTTGTGTTAATATGCAATTGAAAATAGAAATGATTTAATGTTCTGTTTTTTGGCTTCGCTTTATATTTTTTCCAAAAATAAATTATTTCTGGTGTGTTGAGGTGAGTATTTTTGGCGAGTGCTGCCACTTTACTAGGCCTAACCGTAATTATTGGGCTTTGATTAAATCTTTTCCATGCGTTTGGGAGAGTGTGCTCAAGTGTGTGTGTGCACACGGGGTCACTGTGTGGGTGTTTATATATAAACACGCACAAAACACCCCCACACACACACACACACATATTCATCGTGGAGTTGATTATGCCAAAGAAGTTTGATGTTGTCAAACAAAAATATACAACAAAACCAAACCAAACACACAACAAATATGCACGTATATAACCCTGTGACCCTTGGACCCCCTGGCGATTTGGGGATTTGGGGAAGAGGGGGTCATGGGAGTGGGTGTTCCGTCATTGGAGGCGTCGCAGCTGCAAGTGAGGCCGCCAAATGCTAAATGCAAACAGCAAAAGAGCAGTCGGCAGACAAAAAGCCAAACAAATCAGAAAAATTCAGAAATGGAGTGAGTTTTGAACACAAGTCCTCACTCTTCATCAACTTATGAGTGCGTGAATAAAGGCTGTGAGTTCCAGCATCTTGTATTTAGTAATAAAATATTTGTGGTAATTTATTTAAAACTAGATTTTAATTGTAAACATTTTAAGCCAAAGCCATCGAACTGAAACTGATTTTTTTAGATTTTTTACTGGGATGTTAAAATGCATTAAAATATTATGTACATAAAACCGACTTTAAATCAATATGATAATAAATTGAATATGAGAACAAACTTTAATTTGTTTTAAAAAGAACATTTATTTGTGCTTTTATTCCTTCTTTAAGCTCGGCTTTGTAACAAACTACTTCTGATCGATTTTACTGAGCTGTAATTTTTAAATATTTAATTCTTTTCATAGCTCAAATGAAAGTTATTCTCAATCAAAATACAATTTCTATCTAACTATTGACCACACCCCACTGTAATAGCTTTAATGTTCTTTAGAGTTTTCATTTAACCTCCTACGATATACTAATACATAATCCTTTCGTTCTTAATGAGTAAAAAGCTTCGTTTAGTTGTCACAAAAAGCAGAGCAAATATTTGGACATTGAAGCCCACAATCGGGATAATGAAGGACAGGACATGGAGCTCCACTACACATGCACAGGCACTGTGCATGCGTGTGTGTGTGACGGTTTGCATTATAAAACTTGACCAGGATCCAGGGTGCAGGATGCAGGATGCAGGATCCCAGGCCATAGTCCAAATAAATAGGCAATAGTTTTTGTCCCGTCGCCACCGCAGGAGCCACACGAATGGTGACAAAGCCCAGGGGGGGAATCGAGCTGGATGAGGTCGTGGTGGCTCAGTTGGATGCCAGCGGGGCTGCCACAGTGAGCCCTCGGTTGTCATAACCGCACTTCCCGGAAAAAAACAAAGCCACCAGAATGGAGTTTGCTATGTTCGCTTGGTGTATTTATGACATTTTGTAATGGAAAACCACAGCCGTACTCTAATTAGCAAATACACGCCACTCACCCACTTTTCCGAACGTGCAGAGCATCTTTATCTGATATTACGCATACGCAGCGTTGGCACTGTGCTCGTGAGGTTCAGTTACCTTCTCAATGGTTGGGCCTTCAAAAAACCAAGCCATTTTAATGAGCACATGAAAGGGATGAAAAGACATGCACATCAAAAAAGACATCACTTGAAAAATATATTAGGGACTCATGGCTACATTTTATCTTAAATAATAATAAGTTATTGAAAATATGAAATCGTATCCCTAAAACAATAAATAACACATAAACTGATAATTACAAGTTAACCAAAAGTTCCCATTTATTATATATACATTTATTAAATGTTTTGTTTTTAAATATTATGTAAATACATATATTATTTTAAATTCATTGAGCAGTACATTGCATTTAACAAATAAACAAATAAACTTGTGGCTCAGTGTTGTTTTCAATTGATTGACAATTCGGTGGTTACTTTTTTTTCCAAAAAAAAATTTCTTTAACCTGGAAATATAGTAATGAGACGCCTTTACCCATTTTTTTTGTTGGTGACATTGACATAATTGACAATGATGATTTTTGGGCGTAGTTTTCAAACTCAAAATGCACTATTTTTTAATGGGAAATTTATGATTTTTAGGCTCAGTTTATAGATGCATAATAAGGCGCGAAAAGTGACGTGTGTGTCACAGTAGTAACTGAGATCCGGAGTTGGAATATTGAAAACTCGAGGCTAGTTGCACACACATATGTATGTATAAAATTAATTTAATATTTAAGTCAACTCTCTCTCTCACTCGTTGTCAATAAAACACAGAAAACCGCACTGCCTCCGCGACGGCACTCAACAAATTAACCTTTAATGAGCCGCAGAGGAAACATTTTTGTGGGTTGTGCACTTTTTAGTTGATTTATTTATTCCCAGCTCCTCTGCCTAAGCCTTTTACATCCGGAAGGGGTTGGGGTTCGGGTTTTGGAAGAGGGAGTGGGAGTGGGGAGTGGCAGATTGCAGCCAATTAACGCTGCTGCAATTAATTTTAAATGCAACGCATCAAAACTAATTGCTCAAAACTGAATTAATTAAAAAAATGAAAACACTGCCAGCGCAAGCTAAACTCAGGGAAACAAAAGCACCAAATGGGAAATGTCAACGGGGATTAGTCGAAGCTTCTCGTACCCTTTTCCGAATCCTTCGAATCCGTGTTTGCAGAGCAGCTAATGCCTTAACAAATTTTTAATTGGATTAAAGTATTAATTTGTTGGGTGAGGGTCAAGACTTTTATTTATTTTCCTGGTGTCGGATTTTTCTTACGCTTTTAATCAGCTTTCCATAAATAATTATTTCAAAATATAATTATTCATATGTTTAATTTTTTAATATTTATTCAGAAAGTCTTGTATTTAATCCAACTACACTTTTTAAGCTACGGTAATAAACAGCTTTTATAAATCATATTTTGATTTTAATTTTTTAACTTTAGCTTGTAATTTTTTCTTGTTTTGTAAGGGTATCTTACAATGTATTTTTCATACAGAAATATTAAAATAAATATATGCTAATAAGATAGGAATTTCTTATATTTTTGTGTCGTGCACCTGTACAGCCTTCTCCCCAACGAACCCGCTCAGATCGGTCAGAAGCCATACATAAATCTTGGAGGACCAACACCATGGACAGCCGCAACTACCTCATGCTCCAGGCTCCAGGCGGAGATCAGGCCAAAGGAGGAGGCGTCCTTCTGAGTCCTGCTCCCGATGGCGGCGAGGGAGCTACAAAGTATGGTGAGCGGAGGCGCCATATTGTTAACAATTCTGTGTGCATACTAAAATAGCAGCACCCCCTCCCTCGGCGCCCCTGTGTTTAATTTCTTTTTGCCTTTCCCGCTGCCGCTGCCTTTGCCTTTGCGCGCGGCATGCAAATGAAATGTCATAAAAATTGCAACTCGGCAGCGGCGTCAATGTTGCAGCTGCCACTATTGCTGCACTGAGAGAAAGGTGGGGAAAAACGGTCTGTGTTAAAATTTTAATTTTAAACCTTAAGTGTTTAACACACTATTTAATTTGGTTACTTAAAACAGCTTTTAATACAAACGAATGATCACTTTTCATCTGATTATAATCAAAAAGAGTTTTTTCACAAAATTTCTAAATTTTACATTTTAATTGTCAGTCGATTAAAGATCATTTAACGTGATCAAAACAATTAATTTATTTTTAAGTTTTATGTTGAGTAATTTTTATTCTCAACATTTACTATTTTTGTCTGAGTTTTAATAATAAACATTGGGATTATGATTATTATGAAGCAGAAAATAAATCAAGAATAATGATAGCTTTGTAAGTTTTATGAACACAAAATAAATTGTTTACATTTTCAAATAAATAATAAAAATTGGGATTATGATTATTATGAAGCAGAAAAAAATCAAGAATAATGATAGCGTTGTGAGTTTTATGAACACAAAATAAATTGTTTACATTTTCAAAGTTAAGTATTTGTACTATATATTTATTATTTCTGTTATTTTAAAGGACACAACATTTTTGTGTTTCAGTGTGATGTGGCGATTGGTGTTGCTGCTGCCGTCAACCGCAGCAACGAAGCAGCGACTGCGCTCGCATATATTTTCAGCGTTTTTTTTTTTTTTTAATTTTAGAAAAACGCAGAAACATTTTTTTTTTGCCTTTGCTTCTTCTGCCTTCTGCTTCTTCGCTCTGTGGCAGTGTTGCATGTTGCATAGATGAGAACGGGAATGGGAAAAGGCACAGGGGCCCACACACACACATGTCCTGGGAATCCTGGGAAAGGCCAACGACAGTTTAGAAAATGTGCAAAAGTATTAAATTTCAGACGCCAGGCCACAACAGCGGAACAGAATGGGAAAGGTTCCGTCAGGGGAGTGGGTAGGGAAGTGGGTGTGCAAGTGGTTTTAGGGGGCAGATGAAAGGACCCTCAGCTGCGGTTACTCACTCCCAACAGGACCACCCACCCACCCACTCTCGGTGGAGGCCAAGAGGACAACTTGATACCGCCACTCGAGACGCTGCCAAAAATAAAGTGTCAAACGAGACGGTTGCCCAGAATTAATTACACCGTTTCCTTTAAACAAAACTGCAAGCTGATTGAAAATTTAATCAAATTCTTGGGTTTGAGCTGTAAGATTTTTGGTTACTCTCATAGATTCATTTAGGTAGACAAATAATTTTCAATATTTTATAAGAAATTGAAGTGATAACCCATTAAAACACATTTCGCTGTTACAAATCTTTTAATTTTTATTTAAACATTTTTTATATAAAAATAAACGTGCTGACAAATGAATTATACAGCTGCAGCCACTCCTGAACCTTGGGCTATCGGGGGCACTGGTCCAATATCTTGAACCTCAGGATCCTCTGGTGGTTCTTTCCCATTAAAATCGTCCTTTCAGCACTGCAGCAGTTTTGAGCCCGCTCTCCTTTTGGTTGGAGAAGGTGCCCATCACGCTGTAGTCTCACTTGGCAATAGATAAATGTATGTATACACCAATCATTTCCAAGGATTTGTATGGAATATATTTTGGAATAGGGCAGTGAGTAGGGGATATCACAAAGTCTGAGCACTCGACTTCATTTTTCTGCATTTAGCAATTTCTTATTCTTCGAATATTTATCCCTTAATCTCGGACTCTTCTCTTACCTTTTCCTCTGTTGCTAACCCCCAGATTTGTCTGCTTTCCTACCCTAAATCCTTCATTATCCCTGAAGTTTTTCCTTTTGAGCACCGGCCGCCTTAACTCTTTCGTCTGTTTTTCCGAAATTCGTGTTACATTCGCAGCAGTTGAGGGGCTGGAGGAAGGGATGAAGGGGAAGGCCAGAAGAAGATGTACTACCAGTGCACCCAACTTTTCCCACTCCCACATACATGCACTCAATGCACTTGATGATGATGTTGCTCCGACCTTCCCCGCCGCCTGAATTGTTGTGTGGCTGGGACTGGGTGGACTTTCTGGACTGGGTGGACTGGCTGGACTGATGATGACCACAAGCACCGCACACTTGACAGCCACCCCAGGACAGGACCCACTGATCCACCCACTGACCCACTGGCACAACCCGTTTGAACAATGTGCCAAAGTGCGTGCAAAGTTTTTCCACATCCACATCGGGCAAGTTTCATCAGGATCTCGTCCCCCGACCAGAAACCGGTCTCATATGGTGGACTGTCCAAAGAAAGCGGCTCGAACTGAGATTCAGTCAACTCCCTCGCACAGGGGTGCCTCCAGGAATGTTTTCAAAGGGGTTGGACATTTAAGAGGACATTTTTGATTCGAGTTTTCAATCAAATCAAATCAAATATCAAGTTTCAATTGCTCATTTGAATATTCATATTATTTTTCACATTTACTATGCTATTAATTCAGGTTAATTTTATTTTTTTAATATATTTTTTATGAAACCCAAAAGAAAATGTATTAAAACCTCCAATAAATCCCCCTTGAGCCGCCACTGCTCGGAAATTCCCTCGAAAATTCAGCCAGAGAAAGCTGATCAAAATTATTTGAAGCTTTTGCAATTTTTGTAATTAAGCGAACAAAGCCAAACATTTGCTCAGGCATTTTCCCCATTGTCTAGGTGGGTCATTCGGGGTGGGTGATGGGTGGTTGGGTGGTTGGGTGGCTGGGTGATGGGTGGCTTTCGAGTGTGGAATCTGCTGCAAGTGGCAGCTGAAAGTGCCATTTTTATTGTTGTTACTGTTGCCCTAACTGCTGCAGTTGCTCCTCCTGCTGCTGTGGCTGCCACTACTACTGCTACCACTACTACTGCCATTGCTGTAACTGCTGTAAAGTTGCTGGACAACTGAAAAACTGCAGCATGCAAATCGAAAAATAATTACAATTGCGCAAAGTTTTAAAACGAACAGACAACTGAGGCGGGGAAATGGTAAAATGGGGAAATGGGTAACTGGGGGGCAGTGAGTTATCCTTCGGGGCACGGGGAGCTAAAGTGCCTGATTTCTTTCCGTTTCCTGTCCGAGTTAGTGGGAAAGGGACGCGGGACGAGGGACAAGGACAAGGACGAGCGGGAAGGAGGCAGTCCAATGTCAGTGCGAACTGTAGATAAACCACATGTGTGCAAAGGGCGAGGAGTGGTGACGAAAAGACTTCGATCACTCGAAACAAAAATAGTTATTCTTAATTGAAAAATTAATTTTTGTAATTATTTACATAGTCTTTTTACTAATTTCAGCGTCAGAAAAAAAATTTTTGGTTGGATAGGTTTTGCTAAATTTATTTAGAAAATTTAAAACTCTGTTTAAATGTTTTAAAAAATATAGTGAACGCATTAATAAAATGTATAAATAAAAGACTTTAGTTTTTTTCCGGCTGTTTGCTAAAAAGAGAGAAATTCAGTAAAAGCAAAAGCTTTTAAATCCTAAAAAGTGTTACAGCTTATAACAAATATTACTCATCCGCCGCGTGATTCAAACGACATGAACTTTTAGATGCTAAAAACAAAATAATGCGTGACTCTTTTAATGAAAACTTTGATTAAATTTATTTTTAAAAAAAAGACAGAGTGACATAAACAAAAGCCACAATAAAAATTCTGGAAAGTGAAGCCAATAAAAAGGTTTGTGGCTCACTTTGAGGTATTATATCTTGGAGGCGAACGATCCTTATTGGCTGTGGTGAACTGGTAACCTGGTAAACCCGGTATTCAATGTTATTTTCCCAGTGCTCTTGGGTCTGAAAAGTGGGAAGGGGGCAAAGGAGGTCGGAAAGAAGTGCATGTGTGCTTTGACAGAACATTTGGATGGCTTCAGCAGGAGCAGGAGCAGGAGAATAGGAGTACGAATTCGCTCCTCAACATGCATTAGACACACATTTGCCAGGCAAGGAGCAATACCCACACACAGGGACACTTACCAATGCCAAAGGATAATGCGTTTGTCCCTCTCCTTTAGAAATCCCTCCCCCTTAGCCCCCCCCCCCTTTTCCGAAAACTGGTAAACTTTGAAAACTCATTCAGTGTCATGTAGATTTTTCGTATTTTTGCGTTTGCTCCGACAAAAAATAATTGTTGGCTAACTTTTTGCCAAGCTCATAAAACTGTGCCCCTGCTCATCCTCAGCCACATCCTCATCCATTCCCTGGAACCTCCAGGCAGTTATCCTGCGTTGGTGGCATTTTAAAACTATTGTTCATTTCAAGCATCAAGAAACTTGCCAAATTGTTGTTGAAGCGCTGTCGAAACTTTTTAATTTTGACGCCTTGGCAGGTGGCTGCCCCCCACCGCCCACTGCCCCCTGAAAGTCACCCAAAAGTGGGTGATGTAAAATATGACAATTCAAAATATATATATATATTCAATAGGTTTTTTTTAACCACCCCCAAAAATATCAATAAATATTTATTGAATTATTTATGTGGATATATTGATGAAATCGGAAAGTGGTAAGTGGGGTGTCCATCATGACACATCCAGCCAATAATTTAACCAGAAGACCATGATTAAGCCAACAAATTTAAATACAGCACACTTCTATAAATAAATCCCCCGAAGTTCCTCTTTTTTTTATACACAAAAATTCGTAATTTCTCAAAGCGGTTCAAATTTCCAAAACTAAAAAGCACAAAAAACGTTATAAAGATTCCAACCTTTAAAAAATAACTGGGAGATTTTGTCTCAAAAGGACTGATCACCCTTTTAAAATATTCATTAAAATGTGAGGGCTTTAAATATAAATGCAAATGTAAGCTATTGCTTTATAAATATAATATAAAAGAGATATGATATATATAGAGATACAATTGATCGAAAAGGTAACTGAAAGGTAAATGTAACTGTTAAAAAAATCGGTGAATAAAAGTTTTTGGATCCCCCATTCAAATCAGCAGCAACCGGAGTTAACTATCATTGATAGCACTGGTCATCCGGATCCGGAATCAGGCACTAATCTCATTTCTCATTGGAAATTTCACTTCGTGCGTAACGGACACTGGGACATTGCTCATACGCACCATTAACGAGGGCCAGAGTCCGAATCAGAACCAGGAGCACAACCAGGAGTAGGAGCAGAGGCCGCGCCTTTGCCTTTGATTCAATTAACTTTGTTTATCGCGCATAATGCATGGATTATCAATATCAATTGACATCAATTTTGGTCGCTGTGGAAACCAATAGCATTAACAGCAGCGCTCCGGCGGAGGACGTGGAAAGCGTAATGTTTGGACAGCGTTTTGTGCTGAGGCATTGATATAAGTTTTCCCTGTTTTCCCTGTTTTTTTTTTGTTGGTTTTTGTTGTGCTGTCGGCGGCATTTCAATTAAATCCCCCTCCGCCCCCTGGAAAACCCCTGAAAACCCAACCATCTAATTGAATTGAACGAAAATTGAATTGAACGCCGCTGCTTTCGTACGTGTTTTTTTGGTTGGGTATCTCTGTGGGTATTTGTGGGTGTAGGGAGTAGGGAGTAGGAGTATTTGCCTGTGCGTCACTTAAAGCTGACCCTGTGACCCATTAAATATCCCACCCACCCAGACACCCAACCATCCACCCATCGACAAGGCGGAAACACAAACCAAAGTAATTTTAATTTCAGCTTGAGATGGGGATCAAGTTGATTGGGGATGACAGAGGAGGACGGGGGAGTTTGATGTGGGTGGCATTGCTGTTCTATATATGTATGTATATAGCTTTAATTGGCCACAACACATACACGCACACACACACACACAGATAATTAAAAAGTTTTTTTATACTGAAAAATCTTGGCATATTTTCATCTTTTTCCCTCTCATCTTGAGGATAACACAGAAACAAAAAAAGAAGACGGCTACAACTTGCCACAATTTATGCATTATTATATGGCTGCTGTGGTTTTTTGCTGTTCATCTTAATTTTTGCACTTTCAGTTTGTCTATGCACCGAATATCTGGGGTATTTTGGGTTACAGTACGCACATTTTGAATATTCAAATTTTTGATCAATTAACCAAATAAAAGAAAACTCTTCTGAGCGGTATTTAAGGTGAAGAAAGTTACGTTTTTAATGTGCTATTTTTATTTTTAGCATAAAACAATTTCCAAAAATATTAATAATGTGGTTTGTAATAGTTAAATCAATGACAATACAAATTTTTGTGTTACAAAGTGGATTGGCTTTTAACCTAAGCTTTTGATCTGTATACATTTTCAGCTCAAATTAATTTAAAAAATTTTAAAAAAATTTGCATTTTTGGTAAGGGGTTACATCACAAAATTTCGCAATTTTGGGTCAAAAATAAATTTTCCAATTGTGAATGGTAATCGATAAAGGGTAATTTCGCGAGTCTTACAAGGTATAATACTCCATATTTGGACCAATATTTTTGATTCTTTGGCCAAAATATGTAAGTTGCAAATACTAATGTGAAATTAAAAAAATTTATAAATTATTATGTGTTTTAGTTGACTGTCACCAGGAACTCTTTATGACCTCTTAGTTATATTTGTGTTAATTATTCTAGTCTAAGACTTAAGAAATCAAACTTTGGCCTTCTCAAAACTCCAGGGTATTTTTACGTCCATCAATCTTTACCCGAAACATAAGAAATGGTTGCTCTTACATTTATGTTGTGCTTTTTATTGCTGAAGCTGAAGACGTCTGCGTCAAAGAAGGCGGCTGGAGGTGGAGGTGGAGGTGGAGATTGTATGTAGATTGTGGATTGTAGATGAGCAGCAAAAGTCATTTCGCCAAGGTTCACATATAATCAAGGCAGCCCGTCCCTTTCGCACCCATTTCGACACATCAGCGACGTCGGCAGAATGTAATTTGTTATATGGTTTTGTAGCCGTTAGTTTGCATGTGCATTCACCCGACCACCCACTCACCACCCACCACCCACTTGCACCTAGATGCTCCCAGATACACACGCACATGCACACATACAGGTTAAATTTATGCAGCACTCGTCATGCCTTATTATTGTTTAAGATTCCTTTCCATCTGCCATCCTGCATTCCCCAAATAAGTTTTAATTAAAACCGAAAATCTGTCTGCATCTCACTTAACTAATTTGCATGACATCTCGAGACAGTTGGCACCTTCGAATTCACATTCCTGTTTCCGGTTTCCTGTTTGCCATTACAGCACCTATCGAATAATAAAGATGGGAAATGCATCCTTTTAATTTGGCTCTGCATATCAGACATTTTGTACTATTTAGTGCAAAGCTTATACATTATTAAAAACATTTGTTCAAGGGTTAAATTCCTGAAAGTGTTTTCCAATTAAATCCGAGTTGATAACCATAATTATAGTAATTATAACATTCTTATTGAGAGTCTTTTAAATATTCTTGTCTAAAATATATTTAAGGCCAAAACTTTTAAAATATGAATTCCTACCTTCTATTTTTTTAATTTTCTTAATTTTTTAATTTTCTACAAAAGTGCTTTTATATTAAGTACATTTAAATATAATGTTAATGATGGGGAATCTGTTTGGGTGGAATGATAACGATGGTTCTGTAAAATTCCAAATTATTAACTAATTATAATTATTAATATTGGAAATACAATTTTATATTACAAGTGGATTTACTTGTTTGAATGTGGTGAATATATTTTAATCCACATAAATATCAAAACAGTGCCTTTTAACCTCCTGCCTCGTGGCATCCCCATTCAATTGCTGCTAACTAATTTGCATGGCATCTTAAGACAGCTTGCACCTTGGATGCATTCCTGATGGCCATAGCAACACCTTTCCAGGATGCTAACGATAAGGATAAGGCACTTAGCCCTCCTGCTGCCCCTGCTCCTCCTGCAGCTCCTGCTGCTCCTCATTTTCATTCACGTTCCAGAGTTTTCGGCTGAGGCATTTTATTGCCTTCATATCTTCCATGTCCTGATCCCAGACGCTGTCATAAATTGCACAAGCCTGGCACAAATGAACTGTATACAGATGCCCTAGAGGAAGTGAAAGGACGAAGGACGACGTAGGACCGAGGAGCAGGACCAGATAGATACACACCGATGTGCATACATAATTTGAATAACTCACAAAAATGCACATTTATCGCATAATACTCTCGTACATCAGACTGTCTAGGACACACAAAGGACCCTTTCCCCTCCATTTACTCCTTCCTTCTCTTGGAGCAGAGTCCCACTATTTTTACTTTCCTGGAAAACTCACAGACTTATCTCAAAGGTATCCATGTCCTTTATTCCATGCATTTAAATTTAAGCAATTAATAACTTACTGATTTCAGTCAATACTATACTATAATACAAATATATTCTGTAAAATATTCAAAGGTTGATATATTCATTTAATTTTAGCTAACTTATTTTACAATTATTTTGCCTTTGTGTATTTAGCCAAAACATTTAACTTATCTACAATTTGTATGTGTATATAAGCTCATCTTTAAAACTCGCAAAAAAAGTTATGAAGTTTATGAAACATTCAAAATGGATATGTTTTTCCATTTAGTTGCAGTTTTCATACCTTGTACTAGTTGGTGGTTAATAGATGTCATAAGTGGCAACTTGCAGTGTGCTAAATAAAATTAATTATTGTGCAGTAGACACTTGTAATTTGCAGGTGAAGTCGTTTTAACTGCGGTTTGACCACAGGATCTCACTCGGAATCCTGGAACTGCATTAAGTAGCCACACGTCAAATCACAGAGCGTATTCATAATGTGTCCGCAGGGGGCAATGCTTAATGTGTTAAGTAAAGTACAAATGTACTCCGGAATCCGGAGCATCATCAAGTGTTTAATGCCAGGAGCAGACTTTGGCCGAAGATGTGACCATAATTTGGAGGTTTGCGAGAGAATCTCTGGCTTCCTTGGGTGGTCAAGTGTAGTAAGTACAAGATATAACTGGTACACAGGTACAGGAATGTTAAGTACCTCTTCTACCATTTGGACACCAAAATTTAAAACAATTAATTCCTAACTATATTTTAAAGGTTAATAAGCTGTAATAAGTAAATAAGAAAATTTAGCAATGCTTAAACTCAAACTGTTGATTAAATTAAACTAAATCAAAATTAAATGTATGTACCTATTTATGTTGTATTTAAGTTTAATGATAACTTAGAGTCTGTATGTTCTGTGCTTTTCGCAGGTAAAACAAAGTTACCTTTCACATCACAGCTGACAGGATTTAGAATCTGGTTGGTTGTCAGAGGAACAATGGTGGTTTTGTTTACTGTCCACCACTAAACGAATGTCCAGCTCCTTTTCCACCCTCCTCGCGGCTCGTCCTTTGCGTCATCCTCCCTGCATTCCTGCTCAGCCTAGCTTATGTCCCACAATACAGAACTCATGACAAAATCATTACAACCATTTCGTGTAGTTATCGTTTCATATACGAGGATAGTATGTACATGCATGCACTCATATATCCTTCGTCCTCCCAGCCCATTCCATTGCTGCGTGATGTTGCTCTAGGAAATGGCAAAAGCTGTAAAAAATTTGCATTTTTATAACAACTTAAGTCACCAGACGACTTTACTTTTCCGAGCACTTGAACTGGTTTGCTTCCCATACAAAGTTTTGCATGCGTGTCACCTCCTCCCACCGCCCACCGCCCACTCAACTGCCACGCCCCCTCCTATTGGGAGCATATATATATATATATATATATATCAGCATATCTTATATATAAACACGGTAAGAAATATTAACCATAACGTTCCGAATGAACTGTTTTTTTTGGGTTATTAATTTGCTGTAAAATCAGCAATATCTGACATACCTTTCCTTTCTATTTCTTTCTTTCCTTTCCCTTTATTGCATTTTTCAACTTGTTAATTGGTCAAAGGTTCATTTTCAAGAACCACAAACACACAGAAAAATATTGTTAATATTTGTATAAAATCTTTTAAAAAAATATAGAAAGTACCAAAAATTTAATAAAAATTTCCAGGACAGTTCTCACCTTATATTTTATGTATTATTTAATTATTAAATTTTTTTGCAGTGCGTTGTTGTGCGAGTGTGTGAGTGCAGTTAGCAAAGCAGTTATATTTATGAACCAAAAAGAGAAAGCGATGTCCCAAAAAAAAAAATACAAAAAAAATAGGAGCAAATACCGACAAAAAATTGTGTCCATTTTGCAATTTGCCGCCGGCGCATTGCACACAAGGCAAAGTGGTTAAAAGACACAGCTGGAAATGTGGGCGGAGGAGGGGTCAGTGGAGAGGGAGGCGTGGCAGTGGCTAAGTGGGGACATATGTATACCAACATATAGAATATAGAACAGCAGAGTAGCACCACCGTCCACCGACCACCGGCCAGCGACAACAAAATAAACAGCAGGAGCCGGCAAAGTTTGCCCTCACCGGAAATTCATTTTGCAATGAATTTCCCAGAAAGGAAATTATGAAATCCCTAATTGGACCTTCTACGCCCACCTGCAGTTTACCTGCAAATAAACATAAAACTGAAGTAATCAAATTAATCATCATCAGCTTCCTCGAGGGTTTCTCTTTTCAAAGCAAAAGAACGAAAGGTCAAAGGTTATTTTTAATGTTATCAATATTCTACAACTCAATATCTTAGCAAATAAATTTGATATTTTAAAGACCACTGAAAAGCAATAAATAATCTAGCTTAAGCAAGCCGCATAATTTACCAATAATTAAACGGTATTTATGAAACCTAAAAATAATATCAAATAATATTAAAAAGTCTTGACGAAATGCAGCTAGTTTGGCCCGATGGGATATAGGATATAGTAATTGTCAGATCCTGTAAATATTTAAACACCTTCCTCATATAAGCAGATAGACAGAGAGAATGAAATTAAATTTATTCATGTTTTATTCAAATGCAGACCTTAAAGCGTCAGCGCCTCAACTGTACCCACTAAATTGGCATCGTTTTAGCGCCATCAAGTGATTTGCGGTCCGAATTACGTATGCAGAAAATGACCAACATGTTGCTCCCAGCTCTCGGCCATAAAAAATCGGCACACCAAGAAGGACGAGTGTTGGAAGATAAGGAGCAGGAGGAGGAGGAGGTGGGCCTGGTCCTGGTTCTGGCTCTGGGGATAGAAATTGCAGCATGCATACTAAAACGCATTCCTTAAAGACACTAAGAAAAAATTTTTAAATCACTTTGAATCAACCGATACGAATTATTTGAAAGATTCAATCTTCTTGACAACAAAGAATATATAATTTTAAAGAAACATTTTCAATTTAAAAAATCCTGCAGACTATACAAAATATTTAGGTTTAAGCTTCAATAACTGAAAAAAACTTATTTAAAACTTAAATGTTGTTGCTGTACAAATCCAGAATTTGTTTTTAATTTTTGGGGTATGATTGTATGTATTTTGTGAGATTTGCACATTTTTTCTCACTGCCTAACTGCAGCATTTGTGACCTCTGTCAGCGACAACTCCTTAGAAATATGTACGAACAGCACATATGAATGCGAGTCCATGTCCATGTCCAGTTTCCAGAGCAACTCGATTTGCATGGCGGAAGCCGGCGTCTCGGTGAATTATTTAAACTAATGCCGGAGCAGCGATGCTGGGACAAAGATCAAGCACCAGTTTTTCATCATCACTCCCTAGATTCACCCACCTCCATCTCGGGCTACTTGTTAGTGGTGCCTCAGCTCAACGATGGTAATTTGTGTTGGTCGTGCGACAAACTCCTGGAGATTGGTCACTAAAGGACAATAAATTTAAACCATATTATAAAAATGTAAAGCTCGACTTACATTTTTATAATATGGCTTAAATTTATTGAGGGGAAGGTAGTTTGTGATATTTTATCAAAGTGTTCTGCTGGATATTCCGGCCGATATGCAACCGACAGCGAAATAATAACGGTTTTGGACTGGTAAGGACCTTTAGGGCCCCAATATTTTACTTGCCCGATTCCAATCTGCAAATGTTTTTTTCCAAAAATTGATCTTATTAAAATGTTTTAGATCCCTCAGTTTGATCAAAATAATGTTAAATAAATGTTAAGAAAATGTAAGGGGAATTGTTAAGTAATTAATGTTAAATAAATGTTAAGAAAATGTTGGGAAAATGTAAAGTAATTAATGTTAAATAAATGTTAAAATAATGTTAAGGAAATGTTAGGAAAATGTTAAGTAATTAATGTTAAATAAATGTTAAGCAAATGTAAAGAAAATGTAAGGAAAATGTTAAATAAATGTAAATGTTGTTTTCAATGCTTGAAAATGTGTAGCATACTTTTGGGCTGACTAATTACCAAAAATAGGTTCCATATCAACCTACTACTGTTTCTGTTCGCCTGGTACCCTAAATCCAGAAATCCCCCCATTTGACCAACAAAATGGACCGCCTCGCTAACTGTGACCGCCCAAAAGTATGCAACGGTTTTTTCGGTTGTACAAACCATCTGATCTTTTGCCGCCTGCTACTATTTCTGTTCGCCTGGTACTCCAAGTCCAGAAACAGCTTAATTTGACCAACAAAATGGACCACCTCGCCAACGATGACCGCCCAAAAGTATGCAACGTTTTTCCGGTAGCAGAAACCTTCCGATCATTTGCCACCTGCTACTATTTCTGTTCGCCTGGTACTCCAAGTCCAGAAACAGCTTAATTTGACCAACAAAATGGACCACCTCGCCAACGATGCCCGCCCAAAAGTATGCAACGTTTTTCCGGTAGCAGAAACCTTCCGATCATTTGCTACCTGCGATTTTTTCTGTTCGCCTGGTGCCCCAAATCCAGGAAGCCGTCGAATTGACCAACAAAAACTAAAAAAAATCGCGCAACTCTTTTTTATTTGTTTAAAAATATTATTATATCATATTTTTATTTTGTTTTTTTTTTATGTTATTTTTATTTATTATATTATATTTTAGATATTTGAATTCAAATCTCGCGGGTATTTGAACTCCCCAAATCATTATCGATAGCTATCGATAACTCTTTTCCACCACACACACAAGATATCTGTGCCGCGTGGGGTCACACTGGCTAATCAGCTGTCCGCACATTACACAAGCACTTAATATTTCGTGTTTTAAGGGGTTTTATTTGAATTAAAACAGCGCCATGCCGTTCATGAAGGGCCGCGAGCCCATCCGCAGGACACTGAAGTACCTGAACGCGGGGAAGCTGGTGCTCAAGGACAAGGTGCGCATCTTCAGCGTCAACTACAACACCTACGGCGATCATCATGCGGGAGCGCGGTGAGTGTTTGGCTTCCAATCGGATGTTAATCGGAGATTGCAGCTATAGCTCCGTGTATATCTTCACAGGGACTTTGTGTTCTGGAACATACCGCAGATCCAGTTCAAGAACCCCGAGGTGCAGGTGCTCACGCTGAAGAACATGACGCCGTCGCCCTTCGTGCGCTGCTACTTCGACGACGGGCGGGACATGCTGATCGACGTGGACAGCCGCAACCGGGACGACATCATCGAGCACCTGGTGCAGGTGGTGGGCAAGACGCGGTAAGTTCCTATGCTTAAATATTATCAGTACTCTATTCTATTGCTTTTAAATTAATACAAAATTAACTAAACAGTTGCTATAAACTTAAAACCACTTTAAAAACTATGTTTGACTTAACATAAACATTACAACAGTTGTAAGTAATCTTATGAATCCTTTAAAACGTAGTGTTCAGCCTGTTAAGTCGATTAAATCTTAAATTAGATTAGTTTTTTTGCTCTAAAATACATATATTCCTCTGTTAATTTCCAGTGAGCAACTAGATGCGGAGGCGCGCTTGCAGGAGAGCAAGGACAATCCGGCCAACTTCGGCTACGGCTGCGGCAGGCACTGCATCTGCGAGATCCCCGGCCAGGTGGCCTGCCCTGGAACCGTTCCGCTGCCCGATCACATGCGCGGCAAGGTCAAGTTCGCGCCCAAGTAGGCAAATAGCCCGAGTTTTGTACGTGTACGCTGTTTTTTTTAATAAATTAATTGTAAATTACACCTGCAAGGCTCTTCGGATGAGGTAGCGCCCTAAGTACTAAATTTGTTTACAGTCTACGGAGTAAGGCGGAGGCCTCAGCGCCGCTTGGGGCGCTGCTGTCGATGATACGGGGCCGAGGACTTGCCGTAGCGCTGCGATCCGTCTCGGTCCTTGTTGAACTGATAGCGCTGGATGAAGGGCACATTCGCCTCGCCCCTGCCCGCCGTGTTCAGCTCGAGATTGTCGTCCGTCTGCCGCTCCAACACTTTCAGCTTGGCTTCGATGGCGCGAATGGCCTCGGATTTGCTGATCTTCTCCTCGCGCTTGCCGGTTCCCAGGGCGGGGATCTCCAGGCGCGGCTTGGGCTTTTGCAGGTCGTCCTGCAAGTGAAGAGTAAATGCTTGTCGTTAGGTGGTTATGTTTCCTTTCAGCCCTATTTGCGGAAAATATGGACCCAAGAAACATTACATAAACCGGACTATTATAATCTGATTTTTGCCAGCAGGTTTACTAATTTAAACGTTAAACGTTTAACTGCATTAAATCACTTAGAGACTTTCTGCTAGGCTCCACATATTAAGTTATCTATAATACCAAAGTAATGGACAAATTTGGGGCCTACTTTGAACTATATTATAATTATAAACCTGAATTATAAACCTACTTTAAACATAGAACTCACATTAAAAGTGAATAAATTTCCTGTAATTGCTTACATATGAAATGTTCTTTAATTTAAAAAACCATAACCGAAATCAGAACTTACTCTGAACTGTACTCTTATCTAAACGTAGCCTTTTAAGGTGGATTTTCATGAGGACTTCATATTCGGCGTTCTTTAAATGCCAAGATTCTACTTTCATTTTAATGTGATAACCTTTTTCAGCTAATATTCGCTAACAGGCTTATAATGTGTACAGAAGAGTGCACATTGGAGGTGCACAGACTTCCTGCGAGCTGCTACACATAAGTGGTCCCGAAATCTAAGGTTGTAGTAATTTTCAGCTGGATTTTTAGCTCATAAGCAATAAATAAGGTAAATAAACGTTGGAGGTGCACAGACTTCCAGCGCGTTGCTTACATATTTGATGTTCTTGGCCAGGCGCACGGCTATCGAGCGGTTTCCCACGCTGGTCCCGTCCAGCTTCAGCAGTGCATTGGTGGCGCCCTCGTTCTGGCGGGGATTTAGGTTGAGATTAAGCTGAATATATAGGGAATACCAGAGAGGGAGACACTCACCTGGGAGAAGGTGACGAAGGCGTAGCCCCGCGACTGGCCAACCATGGGGCCGCCCTTGTGGAACAGCATGTCGAACTTCTCGATGGCACCGCATTTTTGCATTAGTTTGAGGAGTTGGAACCGATAGGGGGCAATGCAAGAGGAACTATTAGCACGACCATTTGACACTGCGTTTGTAACACTGCAGCCAACTTACTCGGTGATGCGCGAGTCCAGGTTTCCCACCCAGATGCGTCGCGTCTCCTCGGAGTTCCCGCTTCCTGTTCCTGTTCCCATTCCACTACCGCCGCCCGTGCCACTCGAACTGGCCTGCAAGGACATGGCCTAGATGGCAAATTGACTGGTTAGTGTGCTGAATGCGCTGAAATACGAACAGCGTTTACCATTTTGCCAATTTAAAATAAATAAACAGAAAACTACGCCGTGTTGGGTTTTGGCCGTGGTGAGGTGAACTCCCGACAGCTGTTTATGGCAGTATATCGAGTTGGCCAACTCGATAACTCACCACTGCTATCGATACAACAGCCGGTGACATTTGGCAAACTAATTTGTTTACCTTTTTTTTTGGCACTGTTAAACTCGAGGAGCCTCCTCCGAGATGGAGATAACCCTGGCTTTGATTAAGCCGCACGTGCTGCGCAACACCTATGCGATGCAGCAGATCCGCGAGCTGATCGCCCAGCACTTCACCGTGCTCGTCCAGAAGGAGGTGTGCATTACGAAAGAGCTGTCGGAGCGCTTCTACGCGGAGCACCAGGGCAAGTTCTTCTACCACCGCCTCACCAGCTTCATGAACAGGTAGGTAGGAGTACCTATGGGCTAGGGAGGTGCACATCCAGGTGGTAGATTCACATGGTTACCCTTACATCCTGCTGATGGGTATGTGTCCATAGATCTAGAGGTCCTGGGCCTTGAGGTGGTGCGTCCTTAGCTAGTAAGAGTTTAAGTTTATATTTCTTATAATCCGTTTGTTTCAAACAGCGGGCCCTGCTATGCGTTGATCCTGCAGTCGGACGCCTGCATCCAGAAGTGGCGCAGCCTCCTGGGTCCCACCAAGGTGTTCCGAGCCGTCTACAGCGATCCTAATTGCATCCGAGCGCTGTACGGGCTATCCGATACCCGCAATGCCTGCCACGGATCGGATAGCGAGGCATCAGCCCTCCGGGAGATCAGCATCCTGTTTCCGGAGTTCGATGCTGCTGCGGCCGCAGGCCGTCAGGCCAAAAGGGAAACGTAGCCACGTTGGACTAGTCGAAAGTATGCTAAGAGCATTTGTAATAATAAGCATAGCATTTTAATTGGATAGATTTCGAGCAGGCCCTTGAAAAAAGCCCATCAATTTGTGCTTATCCTCATGCTAAAAAGGGCAGAGAATGTTTGACAAAGACTACTTTATAAAGTAGATTATTTGTAAAACAACTTTTAACAGTTTATGTGTATTAAATTATGTGTTTTAAAAAACCCAACATTATTTATCTTAGTTACAAAAGGTTCGAGCTTATGGGCTGTGTTTCAAAAACTTTATTTTGTCAATTTCTGGTTTACATAATACAATTCTTTTGTTATTAGGTGGTAGGTACATGTATAGATAGAGATTTTCGATTTGTTCTGGTTACCGTTTAGCTCATTGTAAATAGTTGGTAATAAAAATTATAAAATTTATAAACTTAACAAATTATATAAATATATGTATATATTTATGTGTGTATGTAAGTTCTGTAGTATCCCCTATATAAAGGTAAAGATATAAATGTTTTGTATATCGGTTCAGACAATTGAGAAGCATAGCGAGAAATCTAAAAAAAAAAATAGGGAACTTACAAAATTTTTAATTTTAAATTCTTGTATTCTTTTTGCAGCCGGCACTTTTGGGTGCGAGAGCGAGTCGGCACCTGCATATCTGCTGTCTTTTTCTAACTCGCGTTTCGAAAAGCGAAAAAACCGAAAACAATTTAAAAAATATGGTGTAGTCATAATAGTCTTACTAAATCTAGTTTTAGCTTTGGTTGCAACGATTTGTCAAAGCTCTACAAAAAACTAAAAAAAAAAGAAGATATTTAACAAGTATCCATAGTTGTATTTATGTTTGCTTTTCTTCAGTGGCTTTTGCTATTTTTTTGTTTTGAATTTTCTGTGTTTCTGTTTTCTTTACCTTAATTTTGGTATCAATTACAAATCTTTAATGCCTATTTGCAGTCCTACGAATTTCACACGCGACAAAGCGGCTCAAAGTTCGAAACATTCAGTTGGGTTTTTGTAATTAGCATTTTGCCTTTGTCCTTAGCGTTTCCTAGTTGGCTTTTAGTATTATCATCGTCATGACCCCATGTCACACACATGTACATCTAAATATTGCTATTCCAACCGATCTCTAGATCGTTAAACTCGTATATAATGTGGGTATGTAAAGCCAACGGAAAAATAACCGAAACTGCGGCGAGTGTTGTTCTTAGGTGGGAGTTACTGTACGGATTGGTGGTGTCTTCGATTCACTGTACTCAAACCTCAACCTGGCCCATTTTCTGATTTTCTGTGGGTTTTTTTTTGTGGGGCACCTCTAACCGCTTGGCAAAGACATTTTTTTAGACTGTTTAAGTGTGTTTTTGGTTTGGTTTTTGTGTGTTTTGTGTGGCTTTTGTCATTTTTTTTGTTTTGTAATAGAACATAAAAATATATGTATATATAGATTTGTTTGTATCAACTATGCAACTTGGCCTATGCGCGCTACATACAATCGATAAGGATACGCAATAAATATCCGTATATTCATATATAACCTGTGAATATAACCGTAGCTCATAGCATAAAAGACTATTTCAAATAGTTTCTGTTTCTCTAGCACTACTTTGTCAACGACAACGTCAGTATATCAATATAGGTTGCTCTCCTCGTTCATTTCCTTTGTCCATCGCTATTCCCACATCCTGTCTATGCTTCACTCCTAGTTTATCCGTATCCATATCCATATCCTCGTTTGTATAGTAATTAAGTGAATGTATTTGCTTTCTCTCCTTCTGAGTTTGGTGACTGTGCCCCCCAGTCCACCTATTTTTGAGCACTTCCCCCGGGGCAGCAGCCTCACTCGAACATGGCCATCGACGAGGTGGGCACCACCTCCAACAGCAGCTGGAAGAACAGTGTCACCTTGTCTGCAGGGGGAGAGGAGAGTGATAAGAAATTATTGGAGTCAGGGGCATGGGTTTGGGTATCCAGGTTTACTTACTCATGAACCGCGGCGTCATCCCGAGCTTCACGAACGGCACGTAGAAGATCAGGCCCGCAAAGATGAAGAGCAGGGCGTACAGATACTCGACGCGCGGTGTCTCGAAGATCGGCGCCGCCACGAGATACACGGAGATGACCAAGACCACAACGGGAATGATGATCGGCACCTTGTAGGGCCGCGGATGGTTGGGCTTGGTGTAGCGCATCACGATCAGGGCCAGCATCGCGCCGCCGTAGAATATCCAGGCGGTGAAGCTGAAGAAATCAATCAGCGAATCAATCGTGCCATGCAGCACCATTGCCGAGGCAATCAGCGACTGATCACGGATCACGGATACGGAGACGGATACCAAGACGGGGATAAATACGCACAGAGAAATAGACAGAGAGAGAGAGAGAAGGGGATTTAGAGCGAGGATCGGATCGACACATCAGCATTCACATAAGCCATCAAACAAATGATAAGGGGGACCCGCGACTTCTTAATTACTATAAGATTTACACCCTGATGTTCATACAAAGTTTTTAAAATATATTTAGATCAATCAATTGCAAAAATTGTAGTATACCACAAAAAAGCATCTTGTTATAGGTTAATAGTATTTAAATAACTTAAAAAAATAATATTTGGTTACTTCATAAATGTATATTGATCATAAGGCTATCAAGCTTCTTGACTAACATTGCTTTATAATATAATTTTTATTAAATAAATTAAAAATTATTTTACTTTATATAGAAAACTTTGGAAAATCTTTGGATAAGGGTTAACTTGTTTTCAAGACCATATTATTTTCCATAAAATTCATATTATTCGCGAAAAAATAAGATAGATTAAAACTGTTAAAACAATAAACCAACGAATTAGACAAAGAAAAACATTTACCAACTATAAGTAAGGAATGTATGGATAAGAAGGATTATAAAAGGGGGAATATCCATAGGAGAGTTACAAATTTCGAGTTTTTTGTACGAATATTTACTATCGGGGGTGCCACAGAAACCGTTCCTCCCGAAGTCCGCCCAAGTTCCAACCCAAGGCAAAACCGTCGGTGCCACAGAAAACTCTATCATTTCCCCCATGTTTTAAACGACAGTTTTATAAAATAAGCTTACTTGCACCTTTTTGTAAATAATGAAAATTTTTTTAAAACAACGTTAATGAATTGTATGTGCTATCTGCATACAAAATTTTTTATGTTTTGATCTTTTATATTTTAAATTAATAAATCTCCAAAAACCGTCACCTCAAAAATTGCTTGTGTGATTCCGGCCAAATTCCACCCGAGAAACCAAAATGCCAACTTGCTCCAAATAGAAAATGCCAAATTTCGGAGTAATTTTCATATTTTAAATATGATTGTTTTTATTGTTATGGTACGCTATACTATTGTTTATAACTATAACTATAGCGTGTCAAAATTTCAAGTGAAAATAAGTTGTACTTCTTGTGAAATTTATAAAACAAATCGTTGCATTGCACTTAAGTGTGACCGCGTGTGGCAAAAAATACCGGCTTGGGTAAAAACCCTAAAAAACGACGAAGAACAAGACAAATTGTTTGAAAATGTCAGTGAATTCAACAAATTTTAAATATTATTGCCTAAATGTTGTTTAGTTTTAGGGAAAGCATAGGAAATCAAAGCAAGCCACCGTGCTCTTGATTTTTATATTAGAAAACGCCGATTTCGCAAAAGGATTCGCTCTGGGGGACTGATTTTATGTAGCGGCCTCTCGTAAGAAGCCATCTAATACAGGGATGGCTTCTGTTGTTTAGGTTGGCGGTCATTTTAAAATGTTGAACTATTTTGTTCGTTACGATTTATGTGTAGAGTTTTTTTTTAGTTATTGGTATTGTCTTGCAAAAATAAGTAAAACTTGGCTTGAACTCATTGAAAAATAGCAAATAAATGACAAATAAAAATAAGAAGTCAGCCCTGCCTTTTTTCCGAATCGTTAGTCCCAACAACAAGTTCGAGACGGTTTCTGTAGCACCGACGATTTTTTTCCGAATTTCCGAAAAATTACTCCCCAAAACCGTCGACGGTTTCTGTGGCACCCCCGTATAAGAAAGAAATTTTTGTTTGTTTTCGGAATTGCTAATATGGTTTCTAATGCAATGAGGGATGTGAAAGGTAAGGTCTCCGTGGAGTAGATACTTACGTGGAATATCAGGCCCGGGGCGGGTGTTAGACGGCGCACGTGGACATAGGAGAGAATGTCCAACAGGTGACCCTCTCGACTGGCTGCAAAGCACAAACTGCAACGCGAAAAAATAGATCAATATAAGGAAGAAACTTAAATAAAAAGTTCATTATATTTTTATATTATTTCGAACTATTTCAGTATATAAATTACAAATCATAACTTATGAGAAATGCCGGTTTCTGTAGCTAGCACCCCAAGTCAGACCTGGGCACGCAACAATCGTATATGGGATGAGAGAAAAAGAGAGAGAGAGACTTGTGCCCAGGTCGGCTCTAGATCCCCACTAGAAAACACCTTCCATAAAGTACTTTAAAAAATATTAGTTATCCTTATCCTTGTGGCTTACCGTCCAGCTGCAAAGAGCGTTCCATTGGCACTGCCAAAGGTGCTTATGGTGACGCTGAGTGGCATCAGCCAGGCGAGCGCCCCGAGGATGCGATTGCCGAAGGTGACGGCCACCGCCTCCGATTCGATCATCTCCTGGGGAGACATGGCCGCCAGGTAGGAGATGTTGATCAGGGCATAGCAGAGCGTCACCAGCGGTATCCCAATGATGATCGAGCGCGGCAGGTTCTTGCTGGGATTCTTGATCTCCTCGGTCACGTAGTTGAGGTTGTTCCAGCCGTCGTAGGCCCACAAGCCCGTGTAGAAGGCCGTCGCTATCGCCCCCACATTCGGCATTGGCCCGTTAAATGCATTCGACAGGTGCTGCGTGTTGCCCTGCATCAGTTTGTAGGCTCCGCCGCAGATGACGACCACCACGGCCACCAGTTTGGCGGCGGTGAACACATTCTGCACAGCCATGCCCAGGTTGACACTGTAGCAGTTCACGAACAGGATCATCACTGTACGGGAAACATCCATTAATATTGAATTAAAAATAAGTATAAAGTGAAGGGATCAATACCGAATACAGAAATGATGATCAATTGAATCTCAATTAACTTAACATTTTAAATGCTTAAAATTCAAAGGTTGACCAGGTCAATATTATTATTTTAAATTTAAAAAATACATCATAGCATAAGTTTATAGCAAAGAGATCAAAACAATTGAGTGACTCTTAATAAACTTTTCTAATTAAATTACTCGAAAAGACCTGGACTACAAGACATCCGATAAGCCTTTTAAAAAACCTTTTTAAATCTTGTAGAATCAATTTTCTTTTCAAGAACATACGGTACTAATCCCCAGGAATAAATTGTAAAGAGATTCTCACCAATGGCCACCAGGGCGACCATCTTGACCACGCCCCTGGGCGGATCGCATTCCGTCACAAAGGCCTGAACGGCGTACTGTGCAAATGATAAGCATATTATAGCCATTTGAGATGGCTTCAACACCAAAGTCGATACCCATGAGAACAGAAACGCCGGCGCCGGTCCATAGGCGTCCATGAAGTACGCCCACTCCGCCCCCGACGACGTGTTCATCGTGCCAAGTTCAGCGTATGCCAGAGCGCCTTCAAGTTGTCGGTTAAATAAACAAAATAAAAAAGATAGTAATTAAATCAGACTGAAATCAAATACAAAGTTTCTTCAGCTTCCACTTGCAGTTAAAAAGGGTTTAAAAGAAACATTTTGACATGAAGACTTTGTTTTATTTTTTTAGTTAGTACAACCCATTTCCCAGTTTTTTTTTGGTCAACAAAAAATAATGATAGTAATAATTTAGATTTCCACATTATATTTTAACATGGCTTCCAAACAATCTTCGTGAAATATAGGAAAGTTCTTCCTTGTTCTTCAATCATTTTTGATATAAAGATCTTAGTTTTAATTTATAAAATAACAATTTTATTTTATCCAATTAATTTAAGTATCTACCAAATCTAAGGAATAATTTTAAAGTAATTCTTGTTATTTGAATTATTTAATTAAAATAACAATAATCTTTTAGTTACAAATGTTATTGATAACTTCAGTGAAACTATTTCTCATAGTTCATCATATAATTTATAGAAAATGTTTCAAATTAATGGTTGTTAACTTTTTCAAATAAAATACATATAGTTTATATTACAGGGTATCCCTGATTTTCCCACGAATTTTCATTGCCATTTGGGAAATATTTTTGGGGGTTGGGAACTAGTTCACTCGGTTCATGCACCGTGCACATATATAAGTGAGAGGTGTGAGATTCCCGAGAAACTTGGCCACTTGCCAGGAGTGCAACAAGTGTGGTGCACGATGGGTAGGTGGGTGGGATTTAGTGACTTGGTAAGTGGGTCTAAGTGGGTCAGCTGCACGTGGTCATTCATATTTTCTGTACAGTACTTACCCAGCAGAGAGAGCACACCACAGGCAAGCCAGATTATAAAGCTAACTCCAACGGAACCAGTGCGAACCAGTAAACCGGAGGGTGACACAAAAATTCCAGACCCTGCGGAAAAAATAGAAAGAAATGAAAATGGGAAAATGGGAAAATGAGCACGTGGATGTGTGTAAGTTTACAGCTGAAAAAACAGCTGATTAGGGCCTTTCCACTTTCCCTATTGAATCGCTGTGTTTATGCTAATGAGGGGGTGGGGAAAATTGGGGGTGTTGCAGACGTCATCAGTGGGCGGAAAAGCTCCACTTCGCTTCGGTTCGGCGAAAGCTCTCAACAATACCGGGTAAATAGTGGTATTTTCATTTACCGGGGAAATGGTGGTTGACGTTTTCCAAAAGGGGGAGGGGGAGGCGTGCAACAATTTGGTAACACCCTCGCGTGCCACAACTGGCGCCATTGCCTAAGGTCAAAGTGCATCAGCGATAACACAACGTGGCACGGCACTCGTGTCATAAATATGAATGTATTTTCCTCTCCTCCACATCCCTAACCTCGCTTCGAATTAACAGTTGCGGTCAGTTAAATTGTACATGTTTTTCCTACTTTTGCAATGTTTTAATACTTTTTCCAGGCACTATAATTTAATTCACTTTGAAATAAAATATTTTCTGAATAAAACTACAATCCATACTTGTTCAAAAAATATATTAAGGATTGTAACAAAACTTTCTCAGCAAGTAAAAAAATTCACAACCAATTGAGTAAATATTCTAAGTTACAATTGATACAACACGGTGTTAATATGTATCAAGTTTTTATGTTTAAAAAAATATTTTTGTTGTCTTGCTCATATGTAAAAAAAAAATTATTTTCCCATGTTCTTTAAAATGTTAAAAAAAAATTGTATATTGACAAATGTCTTTTAATTTTAGTTGTATTATTATATTAAATGAAATCTATATTACCAAAGGTATTTATTGGCCAAAAAGATATAATTAAAAATTATTTTTGCATATTTAAGCCATTTAGTTAGCAGTTTTATTAACATTACTTTCATTAACCAAATGAGCTTTTCATTGAACCACAACTGTAACTGTATTCCTCCCATTTCCACCCCTTAAAATATGCCTGGAAAATGCCCTTAATCCACGCAATTTGTTTGCCACTTTCATTCTCACACCGATTGCGTATAAACACATATACACTCTGACACCCACACAGAGGCAGACAGACAGACTATACATATACATATAGCTTAAAGCTGTATACATATATATGAATATATATAGACATATATACTGCCGTACATATAGCTAAATTTATGCGTACGTATTTCTGGCCATGCGCGCCTCCAATCTTAGCCAAAAAAAAAAATAAACCGAATGAAAAAATGTGCCTCAATATTTTTCACCGGCTCCCATAGAGAAAGATGTACTAAAAAAAAAACAGGAACGAAGGAAAAATTCAACAACAGTGGAATCGCTTGACACAATCCAAGGAAAATTGCGTGTTCGTGTTTTTGGGGCCATGATGGTTTTTCTTCTTTTTTTTCTTGACGGCGCCACATTCCTAGCTCGTGTTTTATGCATTTGTTTTGACAACTGGGTTGGGGAAAGGCATCTTTGAATGGCTTTTACACTCACCTATCATAGTTCCAACAATTAAAGCCACCCCACTGAAGAGGCCCAGCCTGAAATGATAGGAAGATAAAGGTAAATGTACATAAGTTTGGAAAAATAAAACAAAACATTTCTGATACCAAAAGGGTTTTAGAGGTTTAGGATAAAAAGTAAGAAGATATATTTCAGTGTATAAGTAGCGGCTTTTAATACAAAGCCAGGCTTTTTCATTCAATACTGATCATTGAAAAATAAAAATTAAATTGAACGCAAAGACATAATTTCATCATTCAAATCGTTGAAAAGTTGATAAACAATGGTAGTTAGATGTTTAAAATAGACCTGTTAACTTGTTAATTATGAGTGAGTAGAGTATATCATTTAATTGACAGCAATGTGTTGAAATTAAGTCAACTGGACAGCGCGTTTCTAGCCAAGTAAATAGAAAATGTTTACGTCTACACTGATAAACAAGTGTTTATGTTATTCAAGGGCTTGCAAGTTGTAATTGTATCGGCAAGAAGCCTATAGTAGAAGTCAGGCATAAATAAACATTAAGCTTTGCAAATCGAAGCCATCTAACAGGAACTGCGACATCTTAAAACAAAAATATGTATTGGATCGAAATATATACCAGTAGTGTGGATCTGATGCGTTGTAAACATAATATTAATGGGGTAAAAACAGAAATGTCTATCATTTCTGTAAAATAAAAATAAATATAACTTTCTTAGGGCTGCAAGCAGTCCAAAAGGACATGGCCGAGGGAGCTGCGATCTGTTTTAGGCACGTAAGGCTGTGCCCACATAAGCTCGCCGTATTTTAAGCCACTCCAAAAATTAAATGCTTAAATGTTTAATTTAACTGGAGTTGGGCTCATTTACATAAAAGTTTTGGTATGGATGAGGTTGAGATGAAGCGATCGTTACCTTCTCTCGAGGTGAACAGCGTGGTTCTGCGTTGAGCCATTCCTCTCCAGCGGCTTCCGCATCCGCCCGGTCCCTGATGCGTCGGTCTCTGGCGCTTCGGGCCCTTCTGTCCCAAGAGACCCATTGGCGCACATGGTCCCGTTGCTCGTTGCTTTTGTTGGCACATTATGTCCTGCCGCATTTTCACATCACAGGGTATCAGAGTGGTCGGAGCAAAAAAAGAGAGAACAGAACACATGGATTAGCATTGGATCAGCATTGGGCACCAGAAAAAAAAGAACAATATGGGTTTCATTCGATATTTCTCATTCATTCCAATTCGATTTAATTTTATTTCACACATATTTTATTTTATTTTCTGTGTAGACAGAGTTTATGAATGAATGGTACACCACATACACACATACACTCTTTCACTCGCACACATACACAGTCACACATACACAGTCACACACACACACACACCTCTATTATCTGTTGAATTATTTTTGCAAGCGTTCTTTTGCAAGCAAAATAGCTGTGATATTTTATCGCGCATGGCATGGACGGATAACAAGTTGCTAAAATTATTTCGCCGCGAATTTCAGCTCTCAGCGAATACGAAATAGAATTTTTCGAGTCGAATCGAATCGAAACAATCGGTAAACGGGAACGGGTGAAAGAAAATGTAGCGCAGTGGGCGGCAACTCGCAGGCAACTGTCCGCATCCCAATTTTCGACGGCGTCAAATAGTCCGCCCGGCGGAAGCTTTTGCTTCTGCTTCTGCTTTTCCCCGAGCTGAAAAAGCCGAGTGAAAAGCAAACTGCCGACGAGACGAGACGAGACTGCCACGAGAGCAACCGAGCGGCGTTGGGAAAATAACCACTTTCTCTAAACGAGATTGGGTACAAGATGTACAGCAGGGCCAACATAAAAGAACCCCTCGTTAAATACATAATAAATTTATCGAGAATGACACTTGGTTATTTAATTTAAGAAAGAAATTACACCAGAATCGAAATGAATTTATTTTGATCAAGTCAAAAACTCACATTGTTTAAAGCCTCTTTAAAATGTTACATTTACAGCGGATATCGGACAGGATAAACCAAAGTTTAAATTATTAAAAAAATATATACCTACAATAAATAACACCCTGGAAAAAGATAAACAAATAGCGGAATATTCTGGGTGATTGACTTTATTTTCAACATTTTAAAGAAAAAAAAAACAATTTGATGAAAAACGATTTATACAGATAATCATATAATCCTTAAAATCATATGATACACAAATAATAAATCAACTTCCATAGGGTTAATTTTATTGAGGATTTATTGTGCCTAACTGGGGAGATAAGCACCTAGTTATGTATCCAGGAACAAATGCCGCTCTCTTGGATTTTTTGGTAGCTTTCATCGCTACAGGCTACGTGACACACTGTGTATGTACAGAAAGTCCTCTTCTTTCTGACTGATTTATGCAATTTGCGACTGGTTCTATATTTTGATTATAGAATTGCCAAGGTGAAGGCATCCGCACTCTCTCTTCTCTCACGACCCATCTCCCATCTCCCCGGCTATTTATAACTTCACATAAAATTTAAAATTGAATTAGTCGGCTAATTCCCTGGCGACGTCAGAAGGTTTTTGGGTGGATGCTCAGTGGCAGTGGCAGTGGCATCGGTACGGAATACAGAACCTATGACTCGCTCCGCTCACGTCGCCTCCATTCATCGGCTCCCCTCAATTAATTGTGGGTTGCGCATTTCATTTGCCTCAATTGGCCGCTTATTAATGGTCATGTGCTGCCTGTGCCTGTGCCTGTGACTCCCTTCAGCACATCCCAATCCCATTCCCAGTACCAGTACCAGTTGTCTGGCTACGTCACTGGACATCTTGCTCTTGTTTTTTTCGCCCACGAGGCTTCCAAATTTCATCAGCCCACCGACCACCGCATGTACATACATAACAATCCATGTAGCTTCACAGTTCTCACACTATTTCTGCCACTGGATGTGCCCCCAAAAATCGTATATGTACCAAGATAGTGTGTTGAACAAATAGATATCTGCACGAGCATAAATATTATACGTATTCAAAGATTTGGGTTTGGATACACACGTCGTCGTGGCACCTACGTAAGTATGCATTCACATTCACATACAGCTGAGCCAAGCAATTAGCACCGATTTAACACGAATTGTTAGTTAGTGGCGGTAATCAGCGATATTTGGGGCCCACGTTGCGTATACGTAATGTGTACATGACGCATACGTAACTAACAAAATGTTATTTTCTTTAGGGATTAAAATTGATAAAAATGTTGGTTAACAACTGATCACAATAAAAAGAATACTTAATTTATTTGCATTGACCAATATTTTCAAGAGCTCAGGAACTTTTAGTTCAAAAAGTTTTAAGTACAAACAAATAAAATTAAAACTTCTGTAACCGGTGATTTTTAGATATCACATTTTGTAAACTTAGCATTCAGTGCTATTGTTTTGACGGCTAGTGTACGTATAAAAATAAACAATCTACGTCTATACACAAACTCTTCGTATATGTGTAGGCACATAAACATAAATAAACGATTCCTGCGTTAAGCTTTCTGTCGCTTTTCCGCTTCTTCTTGCTCGACTTTTTTCCTCAATGTATTTTCTGTCATAAAAGTCACGCGGCCTTTGAATAAATTCCCCATGTATTTCGTTTCTGTTTCTGTTTTGTTGATCAGCCGCCTCCGAAAGGGGCGTGGCAGGTGGACAATGGGCGGATCAAATTATTTTTGTTTGAGATCTTTCCAAGTCAACAAATGCACATCTTTGAGGGGTGCAGAAAATGTAAACAAATGAGTCAATCATTCAGTAAATCGACCACTTTAGTTTGTTTGTGCATTTGAGCACGTCGCATCGACAGTTATTTGTCGATATAAATATTTAAATTAGGAGCTGTACATTAATTTCTCACCAGTCATATATGAATTTTTAAATATTTTTAAGTACCTGTGTACCTTATCAATTAGTTACACTATGCAACATGAAACTTCTGAAGGGATTTTAGTGTCTATAAATTAAATTTATTTAAATTAATGGAAATGGGTTTTATAACATTATGTATTAAGTATTTAAATATGATTTTACCAACAATTTATTTAATAAATTATTATTTTAATTATTAAATGACCATTTAAACAAAGTTCTTTCTTTAAAATTAAGTTATTGGATTATTTTCGGGATATTTGGTGGGATCTCGTCTGTGAATATGGTCAATTAAGATGGAACACGAGCCAGACCCAAAGTCCCCCCCGTTTTTGGGGTCTACAAACAGTTGAGGGAATAAATGAAATGTGATTTCGATACGTCTAGTCAGACACTCGACGCCCCAGACACCAAGCGCCACATTAATTTGATGCCTTCAATTGGATTCCCACAGTAAACACTCGTAAATTGGAACCAGCTCAAGTTATTTGATCATACGCACTATCGATCAAATAAAAATGTGTTTACCTTGTGTGTTTAGCCAGTAATTTCCACCCATTCCTTACTAAAATGTATTATAAATTTTAAAAAACCTTACCATTTTTGTTAGTTATTATTATTTTATTCCCGAACAAATATTAAGCTCACTTTCCAATGCGAAAGTAATCACTGTTTTGAAAAGGCAAATATAGCCTACGCCCTGTGATGCACGTAGACATTGCGGATAATTTGTGGTGTGAATGTGCGATACACTATATATAGATATGTATTTGCAGTTTGGACATTGTCGCCTGATTATTTAGACACTAATTATTTAACACGAACTGCTAAAATGTTCGCGTAGATAACAACTTGTCACTGGACACCGCAATTTGGGGCTAAAAGGCTGTCACAAATTGAGAAATGAGCTTTTAAGGGGAGCAAACAAAAAACAAAAACAGTTTTCACCAGGTGAACCAAATATTATTAAAGATAAATTGGGGTTCATCATTGAATTTTTATATTTACAGCGTATTTATTACTAACAATGAAGGAAAAGTCATTCGAAAATCTACATATTTTTGAAATTTCAGAATATGGAGATTTCGAATTAAAGATCAACAAAATTCCACGTTTTCGAATATTTTTTGTTAGCGTAAACAATGACTATTGTTTAAATAATGCTGTGTTTACCCTCTCCATCAAATTCAGCAGTAGCACTATGATTAGATGATAAACTGGCCTTGAAAACTATATTTGGGTTCGAGCTAAACTACATTTTCAATGGTACTTTAGATCGTATTTACGAGTTGATCATAAAACCACTTTTCCGCTTTTCCCGCCAAACTCCAGGAACGTGGGGAAAACTGTCAACGTCAGCGCCACTAAATGAGTAATAATCACGCGCAACACATCCCATTTTCCCCCACTTTTCTAGGTCGAAGAAAAGCTGCTTCGTGCAAATGAAAATCTCAAATATGCAGAGCTAAATGGGAAAGGATTTGCGGGAAGTTGATGCATCTTAATTGGCTGGCGGCCAAATAAAAAACGATTTTCGATTGGTAAATATTTTCAGTTAATTTTTGTTGCGGGCGTCGTGTCAGAAATTTTTGAGATGAAACGATCGTTTAGGGGAGAATACCCTCTCTTTGAAAGGTTTTCAAAAACTTGGAACATTGCCTGCATTTAATTGATCCCTTAAATTATAACTAATAAACTAAAATAAGCCTAAAATTAAGCTATAATCCTTCTTTAAATCTTAATTATTAAACTGATCGCAAGTCGAAACAATTTTTGAAAAGTGCAAGAGCATTTAAGAATATGTCTTTCACTTATTTAAAATACAAATGCAATAACTAATTCCTTTTGATTATGATATTTTTGTTTGTTTTAGAAGTGCATGCACAATAAATAAAATAGTATAATTTCTAAGATTATTTTAGTGCACAGTTTATTGTTAAAAGCAGCGACTAAATAGAATGGGAATTTGAAAAGCCAAACACTCGGATATTCATTGTTTTCAGAGACTTTGAATGATGTGCAATATTTTTTGTGTAATGAAATTTGTATTCCCGAGAGACCTTTAACATATTTTTTCAAATAAAAAAACCCCTAATTTAATGCTTTTCCAACCTGTTCAAGTGACAAAATTAAAAATTATTAAATATGTGCAACATTTATAAATGCTTTGCGATCCTCGTTTATTAGCGGCGCGGCTGCCTTTTAAATTCAATGAAAATTAATTCGAGTGCCGCGCTGGTTGAAATTAAATTTAAATTATATTGTTTATTAAACGAAGCATGAAATGTTTCATCTGCATGTGTCGCAAATTCGTTTGTGCTAATTAAACGAAAACGGTTGGACGGTCCACTGATGGATTGATTGATCCGCGCTAATGGATCGATCACCTTTGACCAACCAGGTCCGCCGAATCAATCAAAGAACTTGCTCCACCAGTTACAAGTGTTTGCTTAACCCTCGACCGACACGCGAGCCACAAACACAAGTGCGAGCCCGAAATAAACTCTTAACCATTCGCCTAATTGATTTGTTCTGTATCGATAGACTTGGGTCCTGGGTCCCAAGTCCCCTCAAAGTGTCAATGGCCCTCTCCCGGTCTTAGAACGCTGTCAAAAAAAAAACACCACTTGTCACATAACCAGAGCAGCGGTTTACACGTAGCCCAAACTCACAAACAGGAACGGTAATTGGAGATCTTGTTTCCACGTTATCATTCACTTTCTTTTCATTCAGTCGCATTTTGTTTGTAAACACCTTTGGTTTTTAGCCCACAGACCGTGAAATTATTGCTGATAAATCAGGTGAGAACCAGTTGAAATCTAACTGAAACTTAATCTGTGACTTGTCTTGAGTTCTTTTAACCTTATTAACCGGTTATTAACCAGCTTAGGGATGTTTTGTTTTGGTTTGGGTATGGTTAATGCTCATTATTTAAATCAAATAATATATACTAAATCACACACCATATTTTGTTGTATTTTGTGTATCACAAACTAATGAATTCAGACATTAAACCTATGCATATTTCTGTCGCTAAATATAACTAACTTTGTAGGTTAAAAAAGTTGATAATAAAAGATTGATAAATTAACAAGTTTTTAAATTTTTATAATATTATGAAATGTGTGTATTTAGTTGTGTATTGGGACCTAAGTTCGCGATATCCGGTAGCGCATGAACATCCGAGTTCGCATATGAAATGCTATTATTTCAACATGTTCTGTGCTCCATTTGCGTCAGGCATCCCCATTCCCATTCCCATTCCCACCTCTGTGCTCCCCTCTTTATTATTATTATTGGATGCTGTCGAAATGTTGTCCACACTCTCTAGTCTTAATTGAAATGTATCGTTTGTCGCTTAACGCTGCTGGCTTCTTTGGGTCTTTTGTTAATTGAGATATTTATATGGAGGAGCTGGGCAAGGGTGGAACTTGGGTGGAACTTGGAGTGTACGTGCAAAGTCAATGTCAAGGCGAGGGCCATGCACTTCAAGTCATTTCATTTATTTGTATGGTTTCAGGAGGGCGTGTCGCCATTTTTTCAATGTCTAAAAACTGTAGTTAAGATCATATTGCTGTGAATAATTTATAAATGTAAGGTCCTTTTCAAACCTAAGTAGGTACCTATATTATAATCAAACTTTAGGCAGTGTTTTTTTTAAGTTAAATAACCATTAGATTATTTAATAACAATTTTCAGTCATATAATAAAAAATCTTTCAAAAAATAACAATTTGCTTGTCATGTCCATACAAGTCTTATTTTTTGATTTCAAATAAAATTTGTCATCGTCTGCTTGTGTTGATAATATATTTGCAAATTAGCAGATCGTTAAAGCTTTACTGAAAAAAAAGAAGAAAAACTTCATTCTTTATAAGAAGGAGGTCTGGAGAAGCTTTCATTCTACGTAGCAGTGACACAAACCCAATATTCTGATGCTGAATAAATCTTCAGTTGGGTTTTTGAGAGGAAACAAGTGTGTTTAAAATATGTCCCCATAAGAAAATAAATAAGACTTAATCTTAATTATATTTTAGACGTTTTTGCAAGACTTTCCTTTACAATATGGCTTATCGCCCACTTCAAATATTGGTATCACTTAGCTAAGGCGATTTGCTTTCCCCCTTTTCAGATATTACATAAATATATAAATATGTATTCCTATCCAGTCGGCAGATGATCTTGTGTTAATCGGTTTTGCTGACTTGTGCCTTTTTTGGTTCCATTTGTAATCGTTTGTATTTGTTTGTATTTGCTTTTCTGCTGGCATTTCAATTCGACTCAATTGATTTTTTATTGACTCGTGACGCGCCGAGCGTTATGGTGACTCGGTCTTTCGATCTTTGATGATGACGCTAATGATCGGCCGTAATAATTACAGAGCCATAAATTCATTTGGACGACACGAGAGTCGGCGAACAAGGCGATTTCTATATTCTATTCGTGGCAGCCGGAAAATTGAACAAGTTCTTGGTTTGTGAAAGCCGATTGCAAAATAATACTGCACTTGGAAAAAGAGGTCTAAAATAATTTAATTTTTTTATTATTTATTGTTCAGAAATTCGTACTCATCAAAAAGATTTCTAACATAAAGCCTTTTTGTTAAATGTTTTAAACTGAGCAGCTATAGTTATACATTAAGTAGAAAAAGAAACCTTGGTCTAACCAAACTAATTTTGATATATTTTAAAAGGCTAAGTATGTTTCCAGTGTATACGATATAAATATGCAAATCGGACAGTAAATTGATTGAAAAGCGCTTCTAAAAATATCATCAAACAGCTGCACTCGAAAGCACCGTTCTCGATCCCGTTATCTTTTATGCATGGTGGCAACCTCGGCACATGTCCATGAGAATTGGAAATGGAAATTGGAAAACAGCAACTAGGCAGCCCGAAAAACTTTTCCCATGCCTTCTTCCCTCATGCAAGCGTAATAATGTTTCTGGTGAAATAGAGAAATTGGCTTCCCAACAGAAATACAACACCAGACAGATGGAGAAAGCGGCCACAGGAAGAGGGCCACTTCGAGGCATTGAACTCGTTCTTTCCTGCTCGGGCGCCACTCAATTATTTGTGAGCCAACGAGCAAGGACACGCACACAGAAATTAAATGAAAAGGGAGGATATACAGGCACAAGTTTTGTTTGTGGGCGGGCCATGAATTTTAGAGGCTCGTCGTTCTCCCTTCCACTTTTCCCCGTGGCTTCCGTGGATCAAAATACATAATATTCCCTTCACTTTAGCAGGTCGCTTGACTGCCCACTTAGCTTTAGCCATGGAATTTCGTATTCTAAAGAAAAGCCTTCACATAAACTATAATCTCATGATCAAGTTTAAATAAAATATGAACACTTTAATCCTGAATCAAGTAGCTCGAAAGGAAAGAATGGTGTTTTTATATTTATACACATTTTTCCGCGCATTGTAAGTCTTATTCCTTACTGTACAACATTTTTGAAATTGATTTCCTTTTACCGCTTGACCTTTTTTTTATGCATTTTCGGGGTCACCTTATTTTAATCAAAGTCTCTTTGCTTAGGTCACACGCTTTATGCAGGCTTCTGTTGGCTTTCTCATCAAGTGTATGAAATTTTAATAGGCGACTGCTGCGGCTGACATCGAATTTGGGCCCACGTGTCGCCATTTGCGTGGGTTTTCACTTGTGCACTTGTGTGTGTGTGTGTATCTGTGTGCTTTCGAGGGGCACGCCCCACAGAAAGAGGGGCTGGTGGGGTTTTGGCCACCTGTTTTTATGGCACCCCCGAAACTTACGCAATGGAAGCCGGCTTGGCTCCCAGCTGCTCATGTACATACACTTTTTGATAAGTATTTTTGTATATGTGGGTGTTTTTGTGCGTAGGCCGCGAGAGTCTGGGCCAAAAATAGCCAAAGTCGGGCAGCAAAAAAGGAAACCGGTATTCAGGCGGGAAAGCTCTTTTTCGGTTCTGGTGCCAGCGCCTGCGCTGTGAGCCATGTCCTTGCCAGGACATCTCCACTGATAACGCAGCTCTCGCAGGCTGCGTTATCGCCCGAAATTGCTGAGCGCCGCTTCAGCGACGTAAAAGTTTTGCGGCGGCAGCAGCTGGGGTGGAATTCCAACCCCAAGCACGTAGCACACTTAAAAGGGTCGCCCCAAGGACCTTACCACCCACAACCCACCACCCACTAGCAGGCGAATGACAAAGCCAAGGACAATGCGTGGGCACAATGGCGAAATTCTTAGCCCTGGCCCCCAAACACTATGAAATGGGAATGGGAAAGGCCATGATGATGCTTTCTTCCCAAGTCTTAATGAAATCAGCTAACTGCGACGTTGTTAAATCACTGGGGAAACAAGAATGTAATGATGTTTAAAGATCACGTTTTACAAGTATTTTAAAGGAATGGGATGGAAGCAAATGATCCCTTTTTTTTATTATGTTGCTACTTCTAGTTAAAAATTACATTTTAATTCAAAAACATTACTTTTAATCAAGAATTTTATATTGTTAAATTTTCTAATTCAAGCAAACAATATTATTTTACTAGTTTGTCAGTTAGAATCTGATTGTTTAAATTAAACGCTAATAGCTATTTTTACATATATCAATTAAACATTAATATTGAATTGAATATATTAATAAAATATTTTAATATTTACCTTTTTAAATAAATACAACCTTTTAAATCACACATTTTTTTAGCTCTGTAGAACGATAACTTTATTAAGAGTTCGTTTTTCATTTAAACAAAAGAAATGTTATTGTTTATTTCTCATTTAAACAAGCAGACAGGAATTGAAATTAATTCGTCAGCCCACTAAATATCATATAAATCATACTATAAAATCTTTAATTACGGATTGTCTTACGAATTGCCTATAAAACAAAAACCACGTGTGTGGGTTGTCTAAATGGCTAATTTTTCTGCTTCGTTTGGGGAGGCTGGGAAGAGTGGGTGGGGCTGGGCTGGGGAGGCGGTTGGGTGGGGCTGGGACAGCCCCCACATTCAATGAATTTCACAAGCAAACAGCGAACTGCAGTTGTGCTAGGAAAACCACCGGGAGACACCTCCCTCTAAGTGTGATTAATGACAACACGTCTAAATTATTACCCAAATGCATCAGCTTATCACACGCCAACAGTTCTAGCCTGTGCACAATAAACTGGCAGGTACACAAAATATGTCTTACTTGTAGAAACGTTGTTGCAATTTAACACAAAAAAATCCCTTAGGAAAAACTTTTCTCAAATGTATAAAAATAAAATTGTTGACTTATTTGTAAGGTGTTTGCAATAAAGACATTTTGTTTGCCTCTAAGGGTTCTTAAAATCTTTAAGTAAAGCCAAAAATCTTGATTTGGTTGGTTAATTATACACATTGCCCTTTTTAAAAACAGCTAGCTAGCCCTCTTCAATAATGTGTAGCCTACTTTCATGCGCAATCAGTTAAATCTCTTAAAAAAAAGTTTTGCCTACTTTTGAGCGCAATAAAAATTTTCAGCGCATTTGTATACACAATTTCTTGAAAATGGTCAGATTTTAAAAATTTTTAGATATTTGGGTAGATATTTTCAATACGAACAACATTTGTAAGGGCTACTTTTCTCTAGCACTAAAAATGTGGACACCACAGAGTTTTTTCCGGTTTGTGGGCGTAAAAAGGGGCGTGGTCAGGTTTTGAAACAAACTTGATCTGCGCTTTGCTTATAGAAGTCTGTATGCAAAATTTGGTGGTTCTAGCTCTTATAGTTCCCGAGATCTCGATGTTTGTACGGACAGACGGACAGACAGACATTTGATCGTTTACAGTATTTGCTTACTCTTCGAGTATCGCAAATAATAATATGTATAACTCAATAATTTTTTCCATGTTTTTTATCGGAGGATTAACGATAAATTAGCTCATGAAAAAGATTGTTGAAACACTTATAACTTGAAAAAACATTTTTTGAAATTTATGCAGAACTTACATTCAAAATCAATCAGTTCAATCACATTTCACATCACATTTTCCCTTTAAAATATTTTATATTCAGTGAATTCTCGTTTATTTTGTCCAGTGCACAACGTTTCGTGACCAAATTATGTCAAGTGCAAATTGCAGTCACTTTTCACCACCCAAAAGCCCACCCACAAACGCACAGAAGAATTCCAACCCCTTTTGCGTTGCCTTGACTTTGTCCTTGACTCGCTGGGCTGCAAGTTTCGGCTTTGAATGCTTCCGGCTGCCAAAGAATCTCGGTTTCAGCCGGCTTTTAGCTTATGGCTGCTACACACTCCCATTTCCCATTTTCCATTTCCACGACTATAATTAAACCTTTTCCAGTAATGCGAGGGCAGCGCCCAAAAATAGGCAGCACTTTTGGCGCGGGAAGACCTCCGAAAGCATCGTATTTGGACTATAGAGACTCTATGTATCTGCAAACACCCATATGTAGATATATCTACGGATACGGATGCGGATACGAATGCGGATACGGATGGGTTGGGGTACAGTCGGCACCGCTGATAAGCTTTCAACGATTGCGTAACAGACATGGGACAAGGGCGAGTTGGCAGGGGCCATCGTAAAAATGGCTTTTAGGGACAATAACGTAAACAACCTCAAATGAAAGTGAAATGGAATGAATATGAATGGGCACATCGACAAGAAGAGCCCATATAGTCAGTAAATGTAAGCCCATTTATGATGGGTCTACAACATAAGATGGATTTGCATGTTTAAAAGCCAGTACTCATTATTTTAAGTATTAAAAAAAATAATTAAGTTTTTTAATAATTTATTTAAAAAACTAAAACTAAACAAAACATTAAAGTCTTCTTGTACATTTTTTAAATATTTTCAATTTCTTCAAACTGTTCACCTTGTTTATCATCTAATAATAACGAACGCTTTAAATTAATCCCTTAAATAAAAGTAATATGTATTTGAAATAAATTAAAGATGCCACAGGAACAATCATAATTTCTGTATTTTACTTAACTGAAAAAATATCTAGGCCTAGGAAAGTTCTCAAAACTGCTTCTTAATTTGAATCCAGATAATATATTTTTATGGGTGTGCTTTTCATTTTGCAATGATCTTAAGTGAGGGTGAAAATGTCAATGTTCTGTGTCAAAAATAAATAATACCACTCAAATCATTTGTCAGTTTTTATCTTGGGGCCAAAAGTCTTTATAGAGTGTCCGTTTTGATTTGATAAGTTCATGGAGTGAATTTCGGGATTTTCCCTACTTTTTTTTTTTAGGGTGGGTGTGTCACAGTTTCGTTGTCGTTGTCGTTGTTTATGTTGCAACGTATGTTTTTTTGTGAACTTGGCCTTTTTTGCTTTTGGGTGCCGATTAGAACAGCTGTTTTGTTGCAGTTTCACACGAACACACACACACACAGCCCATTCACACACACTGCACACACACACCGCACATACACACGGGAAACCATTCGCCGGCCCGCAATTAACCGTTATTCCTCATACGCATGCGCTTCACACACCAGAAATTCACATGAAAAAAAAATTAAATAGAGCCTTGTAAAGTCCAGGCCGCAAAAAGAGTGTAGCAAAAAAAAGTGTCACATGCTGCAATTATTATTTACCCTCTCACTTAACACTTTCGGCGAATGGTATAGGGAAATATTCATATAATAACCACTAATTCGAACCAAACAAAAAGTGGGCATGGCAGGGGCGATAACGATAACTCCAACTCACCATTACCATTGGCGTGAATATGATTTGTGTTGTTTGATTGGACATGCTGATACATGACTTGCTACAGTGCGCCAATGTCGTCACTTTCATGTCACTTTAAACACTGCGAGAGAATGAAAGCGTCGCCCTGCGGCTCTGCGTATTTATAAGGCGCCGGGGACTCGGACTCGGAATTTGGATTCGGATTCGGAATCGGGAATCGGAATCTCTGGGCGTCTCTTTGCTTCTCTCCGCTGCACACTGGGCACTTTCACCATTTTTCTTTAAAATAAATGTATAATAAATAAATATTTCGACATGAATTTTGCAAGAATGTTCTTAATAACTATTTCTGGTAATTTTTTCAGTTTTTTTGTGTCAATCAATTGTATTACTTCGTAAAATAAAAAACCTAATCCCAATTTTAAAAATATAAGAAAGAATTACAATAATGTATTACTCACCCGCCCTGTTGTTAATGTGTTCTTTTTAACCCATCAAAATCAAGCAAAATGCCCACTGTGCCGCTCGCTCTCTGCCCAAAAGCTCTGCCGCAGCCGGCGTTTTCCCAGTATTTCTCTCTTTTGCGCTGCTCCTTTCGTGCAGAGCTTTCGAGAGAGCTCGACTTGGTGACGTAGTTGGGCGGTGGGCGGTAGGCGGTGGGTGGCTAGGAGTGGGTGGTGGGCGGAACCGAACCAAAAGCGAACTGAATGCATTTCCTTGCTTCCGAAATACAGCCAAAAATCACCTGTTCGTTTCAGTAATTTATGAAAATATTAATATAGTAAAAAATCGTTATTTTAACCGGGTTATTGCCTTATAACTTGGCAAAAAAATACCTTTTACAAGAGGACACACTGTTTGAAACAGTTACAAACTCAAGCTATTTTCCAGACGATGGCGATCGAAAAATTGTTTGTCACAAATTAATCTTTTATGTTTGTATGTCAGTCGATTAGGGATACATTTACAAGATCAACGGTACACAACATTTTTAATGAGTTTTCAATATGAGTAACGAGAATCTGATAGTCGTGAAACGTCCTTTCTTGTTTTATAATTCCAATGAACATTTGACAACAAAAAACAAAAGCCACAGATTATAAAATTTCTAAGGTTAATTTTCTTAGAGTTTTGCTGCAACTTAAAATTTAGTTAAATGTCTCATTTTCAAAATTTCATTTGAAATAAAAGTTTATCGGGGGTGCCACAGAAACCGTTCCGCCCGAAGAGGGTTGGAATTTACATAGAAAAGGGGTTGGACATTCGGTTGGAATTTGGGCGGAACGGTTTCTGTGGCACCCCTATATATATTTATTTTTGATAAGTCGCGGCTTTCAAGTGCTGCCACATTTTTCTTTAGCAAGTAAACCCTCCCAATGAGTATTGCCACTTAATGCTCAGCGAGCGCACCAACCATAATGCTGCCACCTTTTTCGATTTTTTTTTATTGTTCTCCAAAAATTGAATATTTCAAACTCCAGAAAATAAGCATATGACCTTAAAAAAGTATCAGGTGAACAAACACTGTGGATATATATTGGTTTATAGGAATTATCGGCTCAAAACTAATTTTTAAACCAAGTGGCAAGGCTTGTATAAAAATAGGAAAGACTGGCAGCACTTCCAGTTACCCGCAAAGCGTTTAAAACTTCAAAAGAAAACTCTGCTCTGTACAATATTTATTTATTACGATTTTCTGCGAGTTATGCATGCATCAATGCAAAAGGGTTTTCTTACAGGTAAATTATTGCTTATTGCTGAGTCCGCTCTAGTTATCGTACGTAGGTTGTTGTAGGTTCACAAATGCTTGGACTGGGCTGACAGACGGGAATCTTAACTTAGCGAATAATACAAGTCGTATATATAGATTACATAGATTACATATATAGATACTTTCGTGTGTGCTCCATTGGTAATAATCAATAACCGATTGATTTGTAACAATTGAAGTTAATTAAATAAATTAAGTACCGCTAGTTTGATCTTACACTGCACAGAAAAAATTTTCATGGGTTGAATCAACCAACTTTTACAGTAAATTTACTGTAAAATTATGGTACGTGTAATTTGTTGTTGCATTTTCAACTGTATTGACGGTCAATATTACCAAGAAATTTGTAATTTTTACGTAAAGTCGCCTGCGTGTATTTTGTTGTTGTTTCGATTACTGTATTGACGGTAACTTAACCACAAAATGTTGTAACTCTAACGTGAACATTTTTATATGTATTTTTACTGTAGTGATGGTAAAGTCACTGTAGACACAGTTACAGTTTTCCCTCTCCTGTGAATTTACAATTCCCAACTGGTTCTAGCTTGTCTCGAACCAAGACCCAGAGGCCGGGCACTTAAAAGGGAAGACTTAAGACTTCTATAGTCAGTCTTCACATACTTTCACACTAGCTGAAAACTACTGTAAAAATGTTAATTTTTACAATTTTTTGGTCATCTGACTACTATGCGTGGTAACATCACCTCAAAAGTAGTATTTTTACAGTAACAGTAAAGTTACTGTGACGGAGAGGTAACCTTACAATTGTTCTGTACTGTAACTATTGGTAAAAAGTTGGTGTTTTTAACAATTTTTGTTGGTTGAGGCAATTTAACTGTGGATTTTTGGTTAAATTAACTGTGGATTTGTAATCTTTACGTAGAGTTTTACGTAAAATTTACTGTTGCTGACAGTCAGTTACAGTAAATTCAACCCACAATTGTCGGTTGAGGCTTTTTAACTGTAGAATTGGTTGAATTTACCCATAGAATTTTTTCTGTGTGCTACAAAATCGGTTAATTCGACGACGACAACGACGACGACGAGAAAAAAAAAAACAAAAAATTGCTTTAGAGATTTGATTGTTTTCTCCTGTTCCTTGGCTCCTTAGGTCTAAAATCTTGAGACTACGCTGGGGGATTCGGGACTTCGCAGGATTTCACAGGAGGAGGATTACGCGCAGGTGCGCGCCCTCCGTTGGAAGCGCTTCATGCGTCGATACCAGTCCTCCTTCCACTCGATAACTATGGAGTGCGGCCCGATGCCCAAGTACCCGGGTGGCGCCTCCGAATCCCGGCCCAAGATCAAATAGGATCTGCAAAAAATAAATTTGAATCGTATTAAATATTGATTTACCATTAAATCGTTTATTTTCAGTTTACCTGTTAACTCTGATCTTGGGGCAGCGGCACTCCAGGTTCTTAGTCGGTATGATCCAGGTCATAGGACCGCGTTTTAGCGTTGTACTCGGCATTCCATACACGTTTCCCGCGCCGCTCCTTTCGCTCCTTTCTGGCTTGCTGCGCTTGAAGACGGCCTGGATCTGCAGATCGAAGCGCACCGCCTCTCCATTTCTGGGGGGATAGTCCGCCTCCGCCGCCTGGAACTCGTACTCCGCCGTCTGCCCCTGATCCCGATCCTGCTCCTGGTCCATTTCGTAGTCCGCCACGTCGGGATCCGTTGCGCGCCGCTGGTACTCCCTGCTGGCCGCCGCCTCGCTGCTCGTATCCCGACCAATTACTTTGGCCATTATTGCTTCGATAAGAAAAAGGTAGAACATAAACTTTAATTAGTAACTATTATTATTTTAATTCATTTTCTTTACTCCACATTTTAGCACTACCAGGATGCCTTAGAAAATAAATTTAGACAAGAAATGAATAGAGGTTATTTTGACATCAAAAAATATCAAAATTATGTTCTCAAAATAATTAATTTTATTCATATCAAATCAATATGAAAATCCTTAATTTCTGACTAATATCTTTTTTTTTTGTTTTACAATTTTATTATTATATACTTAAAAGTAACTCAAACTTACCGTAATCTCTTTTGCAGAACTTGTTTAGGTTTAACCTTTTGGTGCTTACTTTGCATTTGCCGCATTCTAAAAAGCAGAAAAAATAAATTAACAAATATTTAAAGAGAGATAATATATATTAAGTAAGATCCTCTGGGTTGAGAGATCTTTTTGATATTTCACAAATGCCATGAAGCTGAGCGATTGGGTAAAAGAGGATAAATAAGAGTGATATTGTTAAGGGATTAAGTTTGGAATAGAACTGGGAATTGGAATTGGGACTTCTCCTCCCCCAAAATACGTCCCTTTTGCCCTTGTCCTTCGGCTGGGGCATTCCACTTTGGTGTTTACAATTTAATTGCAAAATTTATGTCTTTATGGCCAATGCCAATTAGCAGAAACAGAAACAGAAACAGCAGCAGTAATACTCGATCAATTTTACATTAAGGTCGCTGCTTTCTTGCACAGAAAAAAAATAGCTACAAAATTCCCAGTAATCAAATTTAAATATTTAGCTACGAAATCAAATGCAAATAAAATTCAGGGATTTTGTGTGCTCTAAAAACGTAAGTAAAAATATTTTAAACTATATTCAAGTGTTTAGTAAGAAAAGACTTATATAATATTTCTGTATTATTTAACAACAATATTTTAAATAGTTAATCATTCCGATTTTGATGTACTTTCAGTTTGGAACTTATTTATTTCAGTGTATTTTGCCTTCGTGCCTTGGGCCGCCTTTTGCGGCAACTAAAATTAGCCAAGAAATTTGTATTTTGTTTTTCCTTCGGCTGGGAATTGCAATTCGCATTGGTTCTTTTTTTTCTTTCTTTTTTTTTGCTGCCGATCGCAATGTCAAAGTAAACGTGACACAATTGAGACAACTCTCGATCTGTTCGTAAACATAAACATTTACATGAAACGAGTTGGGGTGACACATAAATCGATCGATTTGATATCAAAAGTGAAAAGGAAAATGGCACTTTCCCTCGGCTATTTATACACTATATAGAGCATCCCCCCATCTGATTCAGGTGAGTTTTCCCGATGCACTCAGCGAACAAATGATATTTATCGTTGTCATTTAAAGATCATTAGCCACGCCCCAAATGCGAACGAAAATATCCGAAAAGCAAAGAAATCTGGGTCTGATTTGAAGTGTCCTATGAGTCATTATATAGTACTTGGAAATCTCTCATTTTTGCAGAAGTGGGTATTTTCTATGTTTAAAACATAGTGTGGATATGATTGGGGGCTTATGTTTTATTGTGTATAATATATATAAACACAACTTTCCTATACTATCGTTGATATCAGCTGCAGGTATGTATATAATATTTATAAGTTAAAAATTCTTTATCAACTCTTATATAAATATATAAATTATGGATAAAACAAATCAATTAAGATAAAAATGTATAAACATTAGAAGATGTTATTGAAAATCAAATAAACTGTAGAGTTGGAGAAAAAATAAAAATTAAAACCTTTTTGAAAACTAAAAAATAAGAGAAACGTAACCTAAGTACTTTCTTGTTAATTGCGTTAAATTTATTGCAGCGCTTTAATTTCCATTTTAAAGCTCAAATAAAGCATTCGCAGCACTTTGATTTGTGCAAATTTTGAGCAAACATAAATCTTCCATAAATTTGCCACTCATCAAATTAACATGGCATTAAAATTGACCCCCATGCCCCCTGGAAACTGGAAACTCACAGCAACTAACTTTAAATTAACTCAAACTTGGACAGAATTTTAAATTAATTTAATAAGATTATCAAATTATGAATTCATAATTAACATTCATGTTCGTGCTGGGCGAGAAGTGGGCGAACACTCGTGTTGTGTGTGTTGTGCCAATGAATGGCAAGGATAAAGGACGAACTTTTTCGCAGGCACTGTGCCATGATGTGCTATGTGTCTGTGTGTCCATTCCATTTGCCTAACTCAACTCAGCTCAGTTCTTGGTTACAGGGAAATGAAAAACTTTCCACCGACAACTTTTCCCAACTTGCGCTTTTCTTTGCCGTTGACAAATAAATTTAACATTTAAACGCATCTCATTCCATTCGAAAGTCTGCGTTTTGATTTGCATATTCGGTATGAGTGATAGGGACGGAAATTGCAGTCGGGAAACGATCCTAGTTTGGGTTTGGGTTGCAGAAACTCCTAACCATGTCTTGTTGCACTTTTAATGGGCTCCCATGGACTTGTTACTTTGATAATAACATGTTCCTTTTCAGGGGTTTTAGGATATTTAAATAAAATATAGCAAAGGTAAAATTTAAAACTAAAATAAATATAGCAAACAAGTTTTTCTTGAGGATGAAGTGTAATCCTTTTTTTTAACGATTCTTGGAAAAGCTGGTTTACATTCCTATTTTTTCGAAAAAAAAGTATTATCCTTCATGTTATATAGTTTTTTCCAAGTGTAAAAAAATATTTTAGAAATTTCTTTATCAACTTAAGAATATTTGTACTTGTTCTTATGTCTTTATTATTTATAATTTTCCACAAGAATTTTTTTAAAACGATGTTCATCTTGGCTTTGGCAGAAAAATCCAATTTATTTTATTATTTTCTCAAGTGTTATTTTAATTAAAATTTTGAAAAATTAAAAAAACTCTCTAATAATGTAATGAAATGAAAATTTGCACTGCTTTTTATGTCTTCGTTTTTATGTTTTTCCATGTGAAAAGAGGCCATCGACTCCTGTTGATTCTTGGCCTATTTCCTTCGTTTTCCTTTGGCCATTTGACGATGACAAGGCGAGTCTATTATGATTAAATCGTCGTTTATTTCCTGTGGCTGCTTAACTTGCTCAGTCAATTTGCCATTGTCTCCACTGCCAGCTGCCCGTCCTTCCCCTGCCTATCCCTTATCCCTCGGTTGTCCTTCGGTTATCCTGACTTTGCCTAATGCCCTGTGCAAATAGTTGGCAGCAATTAGCGGCGGAGGCGGAAGTGGAACAGGAACTGGAAGTGGAAGTGGATGTACTGGACACAGTGGGGATTGGGGAGTGTGCGACGACTGCTCTTCTCGCTGCTGCTGCAGCTTATTCATGGCAAATTAAATAAAAACTTTTTTAATACATTTGCTTTGCCAAGTTTCGCCTGCTCCCTCTGTCATTCTCTATATTTTTGCTGCACTGCATCCCCCAAAATCTCCCTGTTCCGTATCTTTTTCTGTTGTTTCTTTGGGTTCATCCTTGCTGTTGCTGTTGTGATACCCTGTACTTGTAGAATTCAAAGGGGTTTGCTAGCTCTGTATATTCTTGGGTTACCTATCATAATTATATTTCAATTTTATACTTTGACACTTAATAAATTTTATTAAATTTAGAACCATTTTAAAAGAGCCAATTTACATCACAATATTAATTTTTAAATTAGAATTCCTAGTCACGTTAGTTTCGGCTATTTACACACTTTTTTTAGACCCGAAAATAGTAAATAAATTTTACTACATACCATTTTAAAAATGTTAGGAAAATGGTAACATTTTCTCCTAATAAACCATAAACATTTACTTGAGGCGCATCTGAAAGTTGGTAGCCTTCATTTGAAACCGCCTTTTTGCTATTTTTTTTCTGTAAATTTTAGTGCAAAGTTTATGTTGCTTCTTTGAGAGAGGGAGTGAGAGGGGTGGAGTGTGCGAGGGAGAGAGAGATAGGAGTGGGCTTAGCATGATTTATGCTGCGTGGCGCATCTTGTATGCTTGTTGCATGCACTTTCCCCCCTCAGAGCTCCACTGTACCTTCTTCGCAACTGTAACTAAAAGTTGCGTGCAAACATTTGCGTTGTCTGTTAAGTGCCGCTGTCTCCGTCTCCCTCTTCCGCACTTTGTTTTCCCGCTTTTCCCGCTTTTCCCACTTTTCCCACTTTTCCCACTTTTCCCACTTTTCCTGACCGACAACCGACTGCACTTTAGCGGATTTGTGTTTTCTCACCCATTTGAAAGGATTACAAAGGCGAAGCAAGCGCCGAAGGGCCCTGGACAGTGGACACTCGCTATCGGGGAAAAGTTTCAGTATCCCTAAAATTGGATCATGTTTCATTTATTGACTTTATCGGGGGTGCCACAGAAACCGTTCCGCCCAAAGAGGGTTGGAATTTACATAGAGAAGGGGTTGGACATTCGGTTGGAATTTGGGCGGAACGGTTTCTGTGGCACCCCCGTAAAATTGACTTTTAAGCTCATACAAGGTAGTTCTTTAGTATCCGATTTCTGATGCTGTATTTTGGTTATAGCTTTACTTTTTTAATTGATTTTTAAGGAGAAAGCCACTCACTTATTACCGGTAATTGCTTTTTAAAAAAAATTTAAATAAGCCAAGTTATCTTTATCGTTTTTAATAAAATTATCCATAATACCAATAATAATTTCTACCCTTGGCCTGCATTTAGAATTTAATGTACTAAAGTATTAAAATATACCCAATAATAAATTTTTGATTATAAATAAATTGTTGAACAAAACAAAATTATTTTCACCTTTAGTGAGAGTGCCCTGTGACCACTGATAAACAATACTGACAGTTAGTATAAGCATTCGCAGCAGGATCTCAGGGTGCTGAAGGTGGGTAAGTTGGGGAGGAGATGGAGGACGGAGGACGGATCCGGATCCGGATGGTCGGTTAGCACACAAAACACAAACAGACACAGAGATATGGATATGAGAGGAGGCACTTACTTACCCCTGCCGCCCTCGGTGCGATAGTACTGGGACTGGGCGGCGGTGCCGGAGGAGGCGCCACCACCGCGATCGCCACCTCCACCAGCTCCTGGCGAGGATGCGGTCTGATCTGGGTCGGGAGCAGTGTTCTGGGTGTCCAGCATGTTGATCATTCGCGGTGGTTGCTCTACGGGAAGGGAAAAGCAGTTGGTTAGGAGAGTCTTAGATATATGAAAATCTTGGGAAAGGATTAATTCTTAGCTTGATAATTCGTTTTAAATATATATTTATAAATACTTAAACGACTTAAGAAAGAATTGGGTATACTCACTGATGCAGGGGGCGATGTGGGAGCGACTCTGCTGGTAGCCCCGCGCACAGCGGTTGCAGGTCAGTCCGGTGACCCCGTCCTTGCAGGGACATTGACCGCTGGTGCTGTTGCAGATCTTGCCAGATGAGCCGATCGGGTGGCACTCGCAGGCTGCAACGGATGGAAGGAGATACAGATGCAATTAGTACATGGAACAATGTCGGAGAACAAGACGCAGATGCCGTCGCAGGTTTTTGTTTTTGGTTTTTGGAGCGTGCTGAGAGCTTAATGGACCCCGTTCGGCCACTTCAAAGCCAAAAGCCAAGAAGCGGAATCGCAAATCGCCACTGGAATCGCCACTGGAATCGCCACTGGCCCACTTGAGTTTTACTTAAAGCCTTTCAACTTCTGATTTCTGCACCACCACCCACATCCCAACACCCACCACCCACCACCCACTACCATCTTTGCACCGTCCTTGCACCCGATTCGTTTATGAGCCGTGGAAATGTGCATTAACAGACGCGATTACGTTCCGGATTTTTATCCAGTCGGATTCAGATTCTGTATTCCCGTGTTCTTATTCATGTTCCCCAGCAAATTGAATCCATCCGCACACAGTTAATTGCAAATGAGAGTGCAAATTGTGTCCCAACCTTTGTTTTCTTGATGGAATATAAATGCACTGGAAACAATATAACATTTTGCATATAAATGTGTTTAAACTTAATTCGAAGTACAAATTAAATAATTAATAACAGATCTGAGACACTTTACTATATACATGATTTTAAAATATATCAGGTTTTTTTTACCTTACCTTAAATATAAACAGATGCGTAGGTGCATAAAACTGGTTATTTGTAATGTAATGAAGACATTAAAACCAAATAATTCAATTAAGATAGGATATTTTAGATGTATATTAAATTACCAAAATATATTAACATAAACCATATTTATTTAACAAATATTTTGTACATATTTAATATTTAAAGATTGCTTATCGTTTTTGTCAAGACAGAGAAAACTAGCTTTGTATCCTTTATCTCACCATTATTTTTCTTAATTTGGGGGATTATTTGTGTCATATGTATGTTATGTGTCGCCTTGAAACTTTTAGGAAGGACTTCTGCAGTTGTTTCTTCAGCTGCTGGCCAGCTCCCAGTGGGTTGTTTAGTTAATAAGCCGCTTTTGGCCACATTTAATGGGTCTTTGCACCGCATGGCCCTTGGCCAAAAGCTGTTGCATATTTAAAGATTTGCCTTGTGTATGTGGTATTGGGGTTGGGATTGGGATTGGGAGTATAGGTGTTACGTGGGGGGGAAAAGGACAGCTGCGGGTTATGTTCTGAGTAACTGAGAAACTGAGTATCTGAGTAGGCAAAGGTGCATGTCAAGTTCTGAATACACACTCATAAAACTTAACCCATTACTAAAGCTGTTAAATTGATGGTTAAGCAGCACAAAAAAAAAAATATATAAGTTAAAGGGAAATATTTACTAGCTAGCTTTTGTCTTTTGATCACGTATTTGGGAATTTTCTTTGATTTTATTGGATTAAAAATAAGGTTTAATTTGTACCTACATATTCTTTTAGTGCCAATTGACAAAGTCACATTTAATATTTAAATCATGTTCATGGGCCTGTTTAGATTTCACATTGAAAACAATTTTTTTTAGGTTAAAGCCACTTCGTGTAAATGTCAGGTAAAATAAGTAGATTAAAACGTATAATTTTCAGGTGAAAAATGAAGTGTCTTTTCTGCCAATGGAATCTAATGGGTTAACTAGGTCTGCAGCTCATCCCTCCTCCGTCCTGCTCTTGTGTCCGTTTCGTGCGTTCGTGCAACATTTGGTAATTTAATCCGATTTACAATAAATTAAATGCGATTTATATGCACACAGTGACACATCCGGATGATAACAACAACAACAACAATAACAACAGCAACGGACAATAATAACTTGCAACAACAGCAACAATTCAGTGTGTCCATTGTTGCCTGCAGGGCGTCTCCATGGTCCGCGTGTGCCACAGTGGGGTTAGAGGTCACAAAGTGCCACAAATAAATAAACAGCACTCTCAGGTTTCCAGCTTTGCTAGTTTCGATATTCCTTTTAAATTAATTACAAAAATTTTCCATTTTCAAAACGTGCACTGATCTAAACGTTTTGAAAAGTATTAAAACCCATCTAAATGCTTTAAGTCGAATTTAAATTATAATTGAAAAAAGCAGTTGACTTCATAAACATTTAAAAAATAAATAATAAATAAATGATTAAATAGAGGCTTTTTAAATTAGAAACAACATTAAATTATCTCTTAACATAGAAGATTTTAAACATCTGCCTAATCTATTTATTTAATATAATAAAATGATAAAGTTTTTTAATAGGTTAAAATATTACTTTTACTATTTACAATTTTTGTTATTAATTTTATTGGAAAAGTATATGTATCTAAGTATTGAGAAGTTAGTATCACATTTGTTTAAATAAAACCTGAACCACTGTGCAACATACGGTGGGTTTGGGTCGAACAATATGACAACAATATGCGATGCGAGTTGTGTGCGTCGTGTGTCGCGCTATCTGCGAACAGCAGAGTGTTGTGGATGGTCCAGCAGGATGGGACACCCTGGGCTGTACGGGATGTGGGATTGGGATGTGGGACTTGGGACTCTCAGCCCTCGAAAAATGCTGAAATAACCAAGCCAGAAAAAAACGGTGAAGTGAACGAGTTCATTACACATCCCATATCAGTGCAGGCCATTCCCGTATCCGTATCGGTTTCCGTGTCCCATCTGCATCCCCATTGCATTCCATATGCTCCTCCGCCCGGATTTTCGTCTCATTTTCCATTTTATATTATTTTTTGTTGGGTTTTAACCATTGGTCGAGGCAAAGATTATGAATTTTCATTACATGGAAGCAACAGAGGGATTCAGGATTCGAGTGGCTTCATTTTCGCATAGTTGGGTATGGATTTCCTCATGTCTATTTAATTACTGAGTGCACAGATCCCCAATGATTCATCCATTTCGGGGAATCCCTTTCACCTGGTCTCTTTATACACATATATTTCCATACTCCAAGTCTTGAATCATTTGGCCTGAGTGGACAAAGAGCCCATGTAACCAAGTAAAAATGTAACCAGTCACTCCCGCTGGCTTATCCAGATCCACATTCAGATCCATTCAGGTCAGGGTTTCCCGAAATAAATGAGCTCCTAATGAGAGAACTCCGCAGATGAATCATGCGAGGCAGCTGAACTCCTGCCTTACTTTTATGTGACATCAGAGGAGTTCAGTGAAAGCGAATGAAGTTATGGTTTTTAATCAGAAATTATTGGAAATTAATGTAATTTTTATCAGAAAAAAAAGATGTTATTAAAAATCCCATAATTATTTATCATTTAATTTTTATCATTCAAGTTTTCCACTCATTTAAACCAGAAAATACTACTCCAAATTTAACAAAGACTTATGATTGGTTTCCTCTATTGCGGAATTAAATGCATTATTTTACATTCGTTATGGTTATTAATAGCTCAGTGATTGATTCATAACTCCCATTCCACTCCCCATTAAAACTGGTGATTTAAGGCCATTATCCACTCATTAGATCATTGATTTAACACGAATTTCTGGCTGCTGAATCGGTAAAGTTGTTACCTCATTGAATGACCCATTAAACAGTCGAGTACACAGAAATAAATGTTCACTTGCGTATGTGGAATATATATACGTATATAAATCCATGTTTATTCACATTTTCAGGTATGTTTTATGGCATCTGCCAGGCACCAAAGTATTTTTAAATCAATCATTCGCAGTATGACTGGCACTCAATTGTGGCTGAAATACCCAGAGTGTGGTTTTTTTATTCTCTGGACATTTTTCGATTACCACTCAGTAAGAAAATATTATTCATAGATTCAAAGTTAAAATTTTGATATTACATTTTCCCATTAATACTTAACACTTCCAGGTAGCAGGCACTAATATTTTGCTTAGTTTTCGCCTTAATTAAACACAATTTGGAGGCACAACAACACAAACCACCCACTCGTACCCACTAAAGCCCAAGTACTAACACACAACAACGAGGCACTGGGCCTAAAGTAAACATCATAAAGCAAATCAAGCCCAATTTGTTATTGTTTATTTCAACTTTGCGCAAGTTTCCCAACCCAACATCCCACTTGACCACTGGATCCACTGGATTTACTGGAGGAGGAGGAAAGTGCGTTACATAAATTCACCGCAAGAGTCGACCATCAATTGCCATAAAATATTACCCGAAATTTTCTAGTCCAACGCGAGAGGAGGAAAACGAATCCGAGAACGAGAATCTTTGGCCATAAAGAGCACACACAGCTGCTATTTGTTATTATTAGCAAAAACAAAAGCCCAAAAGATCCATGCAATTTTCCGAAGAAAACCAAACAGACTTTTCCACAGCCGATGGAGAATTATGAAGAAGATTTTGCAGACCGAGTCATCGGATGATTTGCAGTGAGAGATTACACCTGACCAAGTGGGCTCCAGTCTGGAACACTAACCAGACTATATCGGTGGTATATTTGGATATATATGTATATGGCTGTACTTTCGCACTCGAAGATAAGTCATTTGTGTAGGCAGGTACTGGGAAAGAAAGACCACATGACCATGTGATGTGATTTTTATAAATTTTGTAAAATCAGATTCTGTGAAAAATCCATTTAATTATTATATCAAAAATGTAAAAAGTGTTCTCAACCAAAAGCTATCAAAACGTATATTTTTTAAACACCATTCTTTGTTATAATCTCAACAAATGTAATATTTCTTAAGTGATAAAACTTTGTTCTTTTCATACCAGCATTTTAGTGTAAATTCCTTGTTTTTTCAATGATAGAGGATAGACAGTAACTCAACAAATTTACAAACATAGCTCAATATAATAGCTTATTTTAGTCTTAATTGTTTCCTTTACCCATAAGCGATGCTCAATAAGAGATAGGAAAAAACATTGAATTCGATGATTCGCTGAAGTGATTCACCAATTGCACATGAACTTAAATGAGCAATTCGATTTAGCCCAAAAAAAAAGGCTAAGGACTCACCTTTGCCCTCTTCATCTTCACACTTGAGCCGTTTGAGGGAACTTTTCTTTTGGGTCTTATTAATAAATCAAAGGCTTCGCGCGACACTCCAGGAAAAGTTGCTCCACCTCATCCTCCTCCTCCTCCTCATTGAAACTCCTCCTCATCCTCCCTCAAAAAAAAGTTTATCGCGGTTGCAACTGGCGCAAAGTTCGCTCAACTTTCGCCCAGCGTCAAATGAGCAAAGTGGGGAAAAGTGGGGAAAATGGGGGAAAAGTCTGGCTACAATTTTCTGTTGCATGTACAAAGTTTTCCCCAACAGGTGAGAGGTTAAGGAGAAGGCTGGGAAAATCGTCTCAGGCCAACAGACGGATGGATCGGACGGAAAAGAACTTTTCGCGCTTTTCAAATTGTGCGTTAAAGATTGAGGCGCCTCGAGGAAAATGGGGAAATGGAAATGGATCTCTGAATGGGCCTATTGAAAATCAAACGAGGCGCAGTAAAGTAGGCAATGCCGAATTGTTACCAAACTCCCTCCCTCTCGCTCTCTACTTACTTGTGACTTCTGACTGAAGTGCACCGTTTCGGAAAATGATTTTCCAATGTTTTTGGGGGGGTGGTGGTGGGTGGAATGGAAATTTGGAAATGGTGAAATGGCAGCGCCAATTTGACGCTCGAACAATTTGCCAGCTTTAAATGTCAGCCGGCATGCAAAATGTCATAATTCAAATTGAGTTTGCCCCTCGGCAAGCCGCTGTCCCTCCAAAATGCCCAGGGTTAAACGGCGCAGCAAGCGAAGCGTGTTAAATACACCGAAAAATATCATAATATAATATTTTGTTTTTCAGTTTTCTGATTTAATTTATTAATCCATACATTTTATTCGAATTTTTTTAAACGTTAAAAGGAGCAGTAAGCAAAATATGTAAAGTGAATACACCGAAAAGCATCAGTAGCGATGTTAAGCGATAGCAAACTATTGATTCTGAAGTTAATAGTATTTTTAGAAATGCATGGTCTATAGTTTTTAAGTCACAATAATATAAGAAATGTTTCTTATTTATTTTTTTTAATTCATATTTTATTTGCATTTTTTATATAGATATATAAATTCATTATGTTATTTTGTTTTTAAGTTGTCGAAATCAATGCAGATCGAATTCTTAAAATTCCAAGGGAATGTCTAATTCGCTATGACGTACAACCTTTATTTTTCTAAACAATTTATTTTTTTTCCTGTTTTTGGCTGTTGTTTAGCTTTGTCCAAAAAATGTTTGAAAATTGTCTGGGCATGAACATGGCATGAACTTTTATGGCTTTGCCAGCACAAAATTTGTCACGGCGCTTAGTTTGAGTTTGGGTTTGGGTTTGGGTTGGAAAAACCACCACCACCACCCTCAACACCCTCATCACACTTTGCAGCGATTGTAATAGATTTTTCCGGCTTAGTTTTCCTCCTCCACTTTTCCACTGTGTATGATAAATGCATTCCCGAATTTCAATTAAGTCGCTGAGCGACCCTCGCCCTGTGTCTGTGTCTTAGGGCCTTTAACCTTTGAGCGATTTGGCACAGTTTTATGAATTTCTAATGATGTTTGACTGATTCCTCCCCCACAGATTCAGATGCAGATTACAGATACAGATACGGATACCCATGTAAATCCCGGATACAAATGAACTTTGGGCAATAAAGAAACTTTTCTGGGGATACGTGTGTGTGGCATTATTTTAATTGCCGCTCCTGCTGTGACCTGTGACCCCCGCCCTTTTGCTCCGTGTTATTGCTGTAACATTTCGCACGTGACTTTCCGATTTAATGGCTTTTAATTTCACGTATTTAGTTACGGATAATGTTAATTGTATTCGCAGCCACGCCCCACCGCCCACCGCCCCCACATGCGATTTCAGGATCCTTTTGTCATAGTCGTCGATACAGCCATTCAATTGCATATTACACACGCCCTAATTACTGGGTGATTATAATGGGTGATGGGATATACGTATATGGATATGATAATGGAAAAATTCATCCTTTGTCAACGCAAAAGAATTCGGAGCTTGGTATTAAAATGAGCATTTGCGGAAATAATAAACCAAAAATGTATTTCATGTGCAACTAATTTGGAAAAAATTATATATGAGGAGATATGGCTAACGAATACTAAAAAAAGCAAGGATTTCATATTTTCATTGGTCTAATTGAAGTGAAAAAAATATTTAATATTTTCAACATTTTTTACTGGATATTAAAATAAATGAAAGTTGAATAAATATAAAAAAAGCACTTTGTATGTATAATTTAAAAAAAGTGTCGAAACAAAATAAAGATTTATTTCAACTATCAAGATGTCTTTCTTTACTCATAAATAAATAATTAAAGAGGCTCCATAAAAGGTTGTCTACTTAAATGGTTCTGTTTAAGGCAATACCCTGTTTGTATTTATTATTTACAGGGCATTTAGGATTCGATTGGCAGATGCTGTTCATGTTTTTATTGCCTTTATGTGTCATGCAAATTTAATGATGTCAACGAAGGCAATTTAAGGCAAAAGGGCGGTGTATACTCTTTCGGAAGGAATGAAGGGAGGGTTTCGGATTTTAATTATGAAAGGAGCAACACATGCAGACAAGTGTATGAATACCGATTCGTTTACAGGACTCTCTGTCTCGTCTCGTCTCGTTGGACAAATAATAATATGTAATTTTCCGGTCATTGAAGCATTTGCACAATTAAGGAAATTGACCGAGCCGTTTGCCCAAAATGACTTTGACTGTGTACGTATTTCTATCTGTGTCCAATTTCAAACCCAATCCTTATCCATATCCATATCCCCATCCCTGTTCCCATCTTTACTCCCTGTCTGAGCGATGAATTATGGCTTTGGATGGCGCTCGCTCCATTAGACACTCCACTTTGGCTTCCTCAAGTAAATCATTTGAGTATTTAAATTAAATCAACTTCAAACTCTGCACACAGAAATTTAGTTTGCTAATCTTTTTCTATTTTAACTGGCAATCGAAATGACTTCAAGGCGTTAATTATACGGAGTTGGGTTGAGGGGATGGGAATAATTTCAATGGGCTCAAAGCCAGAGATTCGGAATGCAGATTGCGGGCTTCTTGAAATTCCCTGCTGAAAACCAATGATTGATTTAATGGTAATGGTAACCTAATACTTCTGTGTCACTTGATTTTCAAAATGTAACCCTGACATTCTAATTTATTGTGTAATTGTGAAGGTTTATTAATGTGTATTTAAAGAGCAAAAGCATTCCTAAACGTACTTCACTTTAATTAAAGTTTTTACAATTAAAAGCAAAAAATCTAACACTTAAAGAATTAATAAATTATATAAATTTTACAATCTTCTTTTGAATAATAATTATTTTTTTTGAGTGAAATATTTGTACAAATTCCAAAAGATTCAGTGCATCAATGGAGACAATTTAAATACCTTTCCAGACATTCAATCTGCATATGTGACTGCTGCTGTCTCTTGAGAAAATGCCATTAGTAATGGGAAATTATTTAAAATATGAAAAATGAGCATGCTCGAGATGAAACGAATAAATCATGGGAGGCCATCCAGACGACGATGTCTGCATCAGCTGGAGAGCATTTCCCAGCTTCCCATTTCCCATTTTCCATTTCCACAAAGATTCTGCCAACAATTTCGGTTGACTAATTGAAAGTTCAGGAAAAAGGAGGAGGGGACAGCCGCAACATTTGGCAAATGGCAAACATGACGTAAAACATTCTGCCAACAAGTCAACAGGAACACAAACGACTGAAACAATGACAGCCACTGTAAAGGCGGGAATTTATAAAGAAAAAAAACACAAAACAAAAAACAAATCTTTCTTAACAAATTGCACGCGTGTCAAAATTAAAACGAATAAATTTTTTATGGCCACACAAAGTCTTAAAGCCTTAAAAAATTGTCGCAGCGGCGGCGCCTTTTGTCTCCCCAAAAAAAAAAAAATCTCCAAATCGCAAGTGCGGTTTTTGACGCTGCCTTTTTAATTTACGATGTGCCGCTCCGCTTTGGATAATTAATTAAAAATCGATAAGAATTTGATTTGGATTTAACGGCCTTGGCTGAGCGAGCACGAGAATTATGGCGCTTAGTCAGCAGCCGAAAATCCGGCAAAACATCTCGGACATCTGACATCCAATGGGATTTACGATTCACTCGATTCGCAATTAGGTATAAATTTTTCGAATGCGAATTCCCAGCGGGATGTGCGATATATATACTATATATCTATAAATAGTCGAGCTGGTCGGATTTTAGCCATGTGGTCCACCTGAGTTGATTGTTTGCCAATGAAAATGATTGCAGGCTATAAATTTTGGGTTTGGATTCTTCGTGTGTGCGCATTTCCTTTTCCTTTTCGTTTGTATTATATAGTTAACAACATCCTACATCTAAATTAATACATAATTTCCTTAATTTTCCCTCACATCCTACATCATTAATATCTTATTTCGGGAAACAGTAGTAATTATTGGGCAAACATTTTGAACAGAACACAGGTGAGTGTGTGCTCTAAGGTTAATATTAATATTTAAATAAATTTAATTTCCTTAAATTTGAATTACAATTAAATTTCAAGTCTACGGTATCCAATGGTCGAGGGCCCTTTTCCGCTTCTGAAACTTCTTTGGCTGCGTTTTCTCCTTTTTACTGTTTCTGTTTCGATAGGAACGCGTGAATTTATGGCGGCCATAAATTACATTTACAAACAACAACACACACACTCGAAGGTCGCCGCCTGGGGACGCCCGAATATTTTGCCACAGGGGGTGGAAAAGGGGTGTTAAAAGGGGGTCAGACTTTGATTTCACATAGAGCTAATTACTGTTAATTGTGCATTAATCTCGGAAGACAGCGTTTTCTTGCAATTAAATGTTGTTTAAAGTATTTAGATGGCTGAGTATGGTTTATTAGCCAAGTGATCGCAATGAATTACTTGGCCATAACTACCGAATGAAAAGTAAAGTAAAATAAGAATGAAAATAAAATATTTTGAACAATTTGTCTATTTTTATATTACATTTCAGAACAGTATAATAGTTAATAAATTAATTAAAATGGAAAATAAAAGAATTGCTCACTGCATATATCATATTAAATGTTCTCAAAGTTTTGTTTTGTCCTTCGCTTTGTTTTAATTTAATTCATTATTAATTAAAAAAATTTTTAAACCAGTTAAATCGCAGCACACTTAAAGACACCTTTATAAATGTTTTCAAATCTTTGGAGATTTCAGTGGGTACCTTCAGTAATTAATTATATTATACTAAATATCTGTAGAGACATAAAATCGAAAGTATGCTGAATTTGTTTCAGTATTTATAGGTAATTATGTAGCGAAATTTTTTAAAACATATAACATACCATAAATAAGTAATATAAACTCTCAAGAGATCTATGTGGTTCTCCTAAAACTTGAAGTCTTACCTTTGCACACCTTACGGTGGGTGAGTGGCTTGGTGGGGTCCCTGTAGAATCCCTCCTTGCACTGGTGACAGTTTCTTCCGGTGGTCGAGTGCCGGCAGTTCTGGCAGACTCCGCCGGAGACGCCCTGTGAGAGTCGGAAGATCTCCATGTTGAAGCGACACTGGCGGGCATGCTTGTTGCAGTTGCACTCTGAAAGATACAATATACGAGGGTAAATAAGTAAAGATACATAAATACATTGATATTAAGTTTATGCAATTACTTAAGACTCAGCGAACAGATATTGCCCTTAAAAACTGGGGTATGACCTATACAAGAAAGGTTAATTAGCTGTTTTAAACTAAGTAATTTTCTCAACATTATTCAAGTTTTTATTTATTTCTGAAGACTTGAAAGTTGTTTTCCTAGCTCTCTTTTATATGTTATATATATAATTCAAATAATCGTAAGAGGTCTTCTTTAGTTGTGTGTGTATATTGTATTTATTTATCTATATCTTATTAAATAATACATAATACGTGGTGCAATCACTAAAGTCAGGTATCTGTTGATTTCATACCCGATGCATTTTCTCTTCGATCATTAAAGACCAGAAGGTTCCTTTTGCCTTACTGCTTGTTATGCTTTTGGCAAACAGTTTTGATATTGACATTCGATGGCGACTGCTGCGGTTATTGCTGCCAGCCATTCATACACAGAGAGAAATCAAAGCTACAAAATGTAACCAATTTCACTTGAAATAATACAAGACTGAAATTAAAACATTAAAATGCAATCAATAAAAAAAAATTTGACAAATAAAGGTATTCATTTGGCGTAGCCACTCATGTTATACATTTTTCATTACAAGAAACCTTCAAACTTGGCTTAAAACCCTCTGTGTTTTTTATGTCCGTGTACAAATGCTGAGTTGCTGAGTTGGCATCTTTTGGATTTGGTTTTGGCTTAGAGGTTTTTGGACAGGACAGCTGAGCTGTCAAAGGCCACGGACACGGACACGGATGCTGCTGCTGTTGCAGCTTGCGGCTAGACAAAAACTTGAAGCGCCTCACCATTGTCATCGTCATCCTGGTCCTCGTCAGTGGAGAGTGGACACTGGACACTGGACACTGGATTTCCTGCCATCGACAGGCAGTCGCTTTCGTGCTGAGTCCTTGGTTCTATTCTGTATTCTGTGCTGGGCACACATGTTATAATTATCGCTCACACATTGCTCTTGGGCAGTGGCAGACAAAGCGACTGCGACTTCACTTCACTCCACTTTCACTCCACTCTCGCTGGAGGCTCCCCTGACCCTGGACCCCTGACCCTTGACCCCTGCTGAGCCCCCTCTTCCTCCTCCTGTGGCCCATCGGAGTCAGCGCCTCGAAACTCAGCGCTTTGCCAGCCGCAGACAAACTTATGTCAGCGCAAATATTTGAGCGCAGTCCCGGGACTGTCACATTCATTATACACTTAAAAATAATAATAGTGCGTAATTAAATAATAATATTAAATAATAAAACAAATAAAAGCTTTTAAAAAAATACACTTTTCATTGAATATGTATGATTCCTTAACCATTTTTTAAAATACTTTTTATTTGTAAAGACTTACGTAAAAAAACCTAAAAGTAAATTTAAAAAAAATATATATATTTATTAGTAATTTCGTATTTACTTAAAACAAAAGTTGACCCATTTACTGTTAACTATTTACTATGATTTCATATCGCTCAATTTCTGTTTATATAACTCTAAGCTTTTATTATTGGATTACTTTAGGTAAAGTGTTAAAATAAATAACTTCTCTGTTTTTATGTAACAAAATAAAACAAAAAACTGTAAGGAGTAATAATTATTTTGAAAATTATACTTAAAGCAAGAAGTCTCTTTCAAAATATTGTTTCGGGAAAATCAGTATTGAAATACTTTTAATTATGCAAATTTTAATATTCTTATCTAGAAATATTAATAGTGGATTTTGTAATTTATAAAATTTGTACTTCCTAAATGTAGAGAAAATGCTGTAATTTTTTTTAAATAATGCAAACTGTTTTTCTGAGTGTAGTTGCAGTTGGAGAAGCCGGAGAAGCCGTTGTAGAACCGAACCGTCAACAAAAGCTAGGCAAATATTTGGAGAACGCAGAGCTCAAAGCACGGCGTGTGGCTAATTGACAAGCTACCAGGCTATTGGACATACATATAGTATATCTGTGGGTACACATAGACACAGATACCTCCCCACTTCCGCCCTGGAAACCTGGAAAAGGGTTCGGCTCTCGGTGTTAAAAATGCTAGATAATTAATTTTAATGACACACTTACGACCTGCGACTCGCGACTTGCGACTTGCGACTGCCGGCGAATGCCACTTGATTTATGGGCCGGGCCACAGATTTTCGTTTGTTTTTCTTCATTGGTTTTTTCGGATTTCGGATTTTTGGGGCCATGTAAATTTCGTTTCGACGATTACAAAATGCCCATCCAGCTCAATCAAATGCGACTTAAAGCGATGCATAAAACCGTTCATTAGTGGTGCTGCTGCTGTTATCCGAGAAAGGTGAGTCCAGTAATTAAGTTCAAATTTGATAAGTGGCCCTCAGACACTCTCATGGACTTGGACTTCGATTTGGAGTTGGATTTGGATTTGGGTGGATGGTGAGGTGGGGGAGACAATGAAATCGTCAGTATCTGTATCTGTATCTCAGTCTCAGTCTCAGTTGCAGCCTCGAAATTAACTGCCTGGGAGAGTTTCCCATAAAAACACACATTTTTAGCCCGCTTAACTTTCGACACGAATTAGTCAACCAGCCAAAAATAAATGTAATACTCTTGACAGGGAAAGCTTGTAATTCGGAAAAATATAAATACTGCAATTTCTTTTTGGGATGGCAAAACAAATAAGTAATGAGCTTGCATTGTCATTTATTTACAAAATGTTGAAACGATATCTTATTTAACACATTTAGTTTTAGCTCAGAAAAAAAAGCATTTTTATCTTAGTAAGTTTTATAAATATTCCTGATGTTATAAATACCGATATTAAATATTTAATATAATTAAAAATTCGGAAAGTGAAATTTTTATAATTTGTAATTAGTTTGATCATCTATAGAAACATCGATTTTATTATAAAGTTATTAAAACTTTACTTTAAATTATCATAGCTAAATGGGGTTCTTGTGGGATGATTAAACATTGTTTTAAAGGGAAATAAAAGATTGATGTTTACATAAAGAAATTAAAATTAAAAAATTCAATATTTTAACATTTAAGAATGGCGATTTTTATACAGTATATGCTTATATAAATACATATGGAGTAATGTTTTTTTCTTTGTCCCAGCAATCTTTAAAACGCAGTGGCCTTCACATCTGAATGGCGACTCTTTCCGGTGGTCGAAACTCGTTGACACACACTGTGTAGTGAGTGTAATGCTTTGGAGTTATGAATGGAAGCCCTTTGATATCATCCCAGTCCCCCTTCAAATCCCAAATCACAAATCCACAACGGGTCGGTTGGGCATCTCTAATTAACTGCCCCAGAGACGGAGTCAAATATTTCTTTTTTTGGTGCTCCGGGGATTTTTGGCTCTGGCTTTGGCTATGGCTTTGGCTTTGGCCAGGAGCAGATTTGGCCAGGAGCTTAGCAGCTCACAAATGGCCAGAGAGCAGCGGGAGCTGGAGCTGCAGATGGAGCTGCTGCATCGAAAACCGTTGATAAATTGTCGGAAAGGAAAGCTTTCGGATTGCCCAATGCCCAGTGCCCACTGCCCAAAACAAACCAAAACATTCCGGACCCAAAGCAAACGCAAACCAACCAAAAGCCAATCCAACGCTACGCTTTTGACTTCCAGAGTTCTAGGTTTATGCGGGTTATTTCATGTGTTCTCAAAAAGGAAAAAAATAATCAATCATTTGGTCACACCAATTGTATTTTCTGACGCCTCAAGTTTAACTATTTCTTTGACATTTGTCTTAAAGACAACTCTAAAACATAAATTAGTTTAATTATAAAAATTGTGCAGAATTGAAATAAAATACATCAGATGTCAAAAATATATGATATGTTGGCCACACTAATAAAATGTTTTTTTTGTGATAACTTTAAGTTTTGTGTTTCTTTGTTTTTGAACATTCTTAAATATTCGTTGAGGTTGAAACAATTATCAATATCTTATGAGTCTTTGAATGTTTTTATTAGCTTCAGAGTTTTCTAAGATTTTTTATTTTGATGATTTTTATTCGTAAAATAATTTTACAGAAAGGACCTCGCATAAACGGGATAGCTGTTGATGGGTTTTTGATCCCCCCACCTCCGCCCTCTTTTGGTTTGTTTGGGCTGGGGCTTTTCCTTGTCCATGTCCTGACTGAGAGAGTTTTCAATTTTCCTAACCCCTTCCCCATTTTCCGACCCCCTCCCCCTCCTTGTGTGCTAGTCGTTGTCGACATTTCATCGTTTTATGATTGATTGCGTTCGCCTCGCAGTGATTTTCGGTTACCGAAAATTGTGAATTGAATTCGTGCTGCGCAAATGTGGGGGTTTTTCCTGGTTGGAATCAGAGGGGGCTTGAGAGCCCCCCAAAAAAAGGGGGCTGGTGCGATTGCGGTTGCGGTTGATGCTCTTGCGTTTTTGCACTGCAATTTGACAATTTCATCGCAAAATTGTTTTGGTGTTTGTGGCCATGTTGTTGTGTTGTGTTGTGTGTGTGTGTCTCTGTGATTTATCAAAAGTGGTTGAATTACAAACAAACAAAAGAACATCTTACTTGGGTAATTATTAATTTGAATTTTTGCGAACCGAACAAAGCGAAAGCGAACGAGTGAATGTGATTCACCAGAATTATGTCATCACAAGCATTCTGGTTAACCCAATTTCGCCACTCTTTGAACAAATCGTAGTGCAGGGCGCGTATTTATAAACATTTTCATCGTAAATGCCCCAAAACAGTCGTAAACACAGCTAGAGGCACAGCACATCCAACTTTCATAAATTGTTCGCACTGACTTCCCTGGAAGAAGCGTCCACGATTCCCCAGAAATCGTCCATCCTCTGCATCTCCACATGGCCCAAACATCCACCAAACATCCAAACAAAGATCGACCCCGGGCCAAATGGCTTCTCTTTTTTTCCTACTGCCTAACTGCATTTTAATAAGCTCTTTTGGATCCAGTAATTAAGTTGTAAGGTTGTTTCAGCTGTCACCCACTCGATAGTATTTCGCTAACGACCTAAAAGTCACTTTGACACAGAGAAATTTCTTTTGAAAAATGCAGATACTCAAAGACTGTGAAAAAATTTTATTAAAGGAAATTATTTACATTTGTCAAACATTATAAGTTATTTGAGACCTTTTATTTAAGAGATTTGATATTAAGATTGTATACCTCATTCAAAAATACATGTACATTTTGTAATTCAAATTTGAAAACCAGTGTTTCATCTACGTAAATATACAATACAAAATTAAGATATTATTGCTGCTGTTTCAACTCCAGAATATTTAGCTTAAACTCTGCTAGAATTTGGTCAAATGAGACCTAATCAAGAATGACAAATTTTTAAAAAATGTAGAAAGCCAAGAAACTCTTTGACCCACCCACCCACACTCTTATTTTTGTTTTCAGATGCAGATACAGATTCAGACAATAGAACAAGAGTAATGGATTAAAGTTGGCTGTGTTTTTTGCGGCCCACGTCCGTTCCGTTTCCATCTAATCCACTCCAGGCTATTCGGAAAAGTTGGAAAAACTTGCACAACATTTTCTTTTGGCGCTTCCTTGCAACTGCAATCTGCAATTAAAGTGACTGCATTCAGCTTTTGTTTTTTGTGTTTTTTTTTTGTGTTTTGCGTGCCGCAGCTGCAACATTTTCCTTGTCAACGACACAGTGGCAACAAGAACAACAACAACAACGATTACAAATTGTTTGCTGCCTGCGGCCAAATAAATAAATACAATAAAAAAACAGGCGGCACATATAAATACACTTTAGTGTTCAGCACTCGAGGAGAGTGCTCGTTTTTAGCTGCATTCGTAGTCAGATTCGGATTCAGATTCAGAGTTTTGTTCACTAATTAACACCAGCGAATTAACATATAAATATATATGAGGGGTGGGGGATGGAAGGTGGTGGGGTTGATATCCTGCCGCTAATAAAAAACAATGTTCATGGCTTCACTTCTCCTTCTATTTTTTTCCTTTTCTCTTTCGGCCCACACAGGCGGCGGAGAAAAAGAGTGGGGTGGGGGGGTCGATAGGAATTTATGTTTGGTTTTTCCTCGAACATTTCTTCTTCTTCTTTGGAAAATGGCCTCTACTGTTTGTGTGTTTTTTTTTGTGTTTTTATTTAAATCAAGGCCCCGAAGTTATTTCTCTTCCTTTTAAATATTCCGTATTTCGAATTCGAATTCCAACTCCGAATTCAGTTTTCAATTTTCAATTTTCAGGTTTCGTTTCCCCAAAAATTAGTGCGGAGGACGTCGAGGAAAAACAATAAACAAATTTTGAAAATGTTTGTGTGCTCAGCTTCGATTTTGAGGCGAAAGAGAGATAGATAGGGTGGGTTAAATAAACGACTCGTTAAGACACATAAATAAAACGCACCAAGTTTCCTAATTAAGTCGCCCAGCCAAACACGCACACTCATTCTCATCCTCCATTCACATTCACATTCGGTTGAAAAGTGGGCCCGAAATAAAAACAAAATAAGTTAAGTGAACAAATGGAGATCCCACATATAAAAGCCTATTCACTATAAAGCCTGTGATGTATAATATTGGTAATTTGATGGAACCAATAGGGCTCAGTAAAATGTGTTATTTAATGTAAGGCCTTTTAATAGAAGTGTTTAAAAAGATCAATTAACTTAAGTTACAATAATATATGTATTATTTTCGTTTTATTTTTGAATATTTTATTTTATTGGTAAATATTTCAGTTACCGTGTTTGGAAATGATTACCCCAATATAACCTTTGTAGTTTTTAGTTTTGTTGACCTAGGACATGTGCGATACTTGGTAACAGATCGATTATTTTGTATCTCTCAAATCGTTTTGTGTAATGAAAACATATTAAAAAATACTGAACTTATCCCCTACATTTTCCTGCCCCTCAATGTGCTCCTCGTTAATTAGTTTGTACAGCCTCAGAAATCCAAAAAAGAGCAGACAAAGCAAACTCAATTGAGTGCCACCGCTTGCGGGAGTTTCTAGTTAGCTGGTGTTGAAAACAACGCAGTATATCGACTCTCGTATCTCGTGGGTGTGCATCTCTGTGTATCTGTATCTGATGGATAAACAAAACAGCAGCAGCGGCAGCAGCGCTTGCAGGTGATGTGAAAGGTCGCCCGCCCGCTGATCGTCCGTCCCGTTCATTCGGCTCATACCGCTCTCGTACCGCTCTCGTACCGCTCAAGTGCGGCATTGTTCGATCTTTGTTTTGATTGGTTCGGTTAGGGATCGGTACACTACGATTTTAACACTCAGAAAAACGATTTGACACACAGCATATAATTTTTAATAAATTCAAACTAAAACAGTTCTAAAGCTATTTTAACAAAAATTATATTAATGTTTTTGTAAAGATAAAACAAAGTTCTAATACTCGATCAACTGTTAACTCAAAGCACTTGGATGGATAATAAATAATTTAAAAAATAAATTGTAAGTAGTTACTTACTCTTTAAAAACAATTATAATTAAAATTGTTTATATTCACATTAAATTCGAAAAATTTAAATTTAACCACTTGTCAATAATTTAATCGTTCGTGAATAACTTACACAGGACCTACCTAATTATTTTGTTTATTCTTTATTTAAATGGTAACACGCAAAAACAGTTTTATTAAAACCAAATTTTATTATTTTATGCTAATTGAAAATTATTTTAATGCAATTTATTTTAAATTAAGTATTAAATGTGTACACCAAATAAATACGAAAATTAGTCACTTCTTTTAAAATAAATTTAAGCAGGAATTGAAAAGGAAAGAATAAAATATTCTGAATTTCAGAACTTAAATCCAAATGGGATAATCCACTTGAAGAACTTTTTTCAGCTTTTGACCAGTATTTTTCTCGCTGTGTACCCGAGTGGTGTTGGTTGGTTTTGAGTTTTAGAGTTTGGAACTGGCGATGTTAGTGGTGGTGTTAGTGGTGGTGGTGCTGGTGGTGCTCGTTTTGTGGTGTTGAAATGTCAGCCAGCACTTGCCACTTGCACATGGCCTCCAATTGCGGCAATATGTTTTGTTTAACATTTTTCTCGCCTTTTTTTCAAATATGCAGTTGCAGTTGCATTTGTTTCGTTTCATTTGCATTTTGTTTGTTTATCTTTGGCAGTTGCAAGTTGCAAGTTGGAAGTTGGAAGTGGGGAGCTGCACGTGTGGGGCAAGTCGTGGACTCTGTGCCCATGACCACGCCTTAATTACCATTGGCCATTTACCAGTGGGGCTAATTCGTATAAATGATTTTTAAATGCGCAAAAATGCCCAGCTACTGATTCTACTCAATAGAGTTGTAGATTGCATTTAATTAAGCAGAAAAAACTCTGTCACTCCATCAACCCTTTTTCTCTTTTGTGTGTGAATGTCAATTAAAAATCGTATCTCCCATGTAGTATCTCCAAGATAGAGTATCTGGCCAAACAAATTCCCCAGAAACCTTCCATGAAATGCGATGCGTCCGAAAGGTCAAAGATGCTGCTGCTGCTGCCACCAACGAAACACACATAAATCAGCTCCTCCCCATCCTCCTCCTCCTCCTCCTCATCCAAATGGGGCAGGGGCAGGGGTGAAGGGGCACGAGTTCGAGTCCGAAGACGGAGACGGAATTTTCAATGTCACATGCAGTTATTTGCAGATTTCTCAGTTAATTTTTTTCTTTTATTCTGGAACTGCGATTGCCCCCTTGCTGCCACTTGTTGCCCCTTTGCGAAGCACTCAAGAGACCCAAGAGATCCAAATGGGGGGTATACGTGACTTAGGGATCCACTAGGTCCTAGGTAAATTCTCAAAGTTTCTAAGATAATATAACCAATTTTTTCGCATTGCTTAGATATATCTATTTTGAACTGTTTAAATACGTTACATTTAAATGTAAATAAAAACTTACACTTATTTTTTTTTTGGAAAAACTTACAAAAGCTAAAAAAATATTAAATACTGTTTTAGGGGTAATCAATTGAGCGGTAAGTAATCAAAATAAAAATACTTATTTTTACAAAGTTATAAGCTTAAGTAATAGTGAAAAACTTTAATATTTGTGATATCCCTAGACCTACGATAAAATCATGGTAATTAATAAAAATAAGTAGGTGTATAATTTATAGAAAAACATATAATGTATGATATTTTGCAAGTCATTTTCTAATGTATTTTTATTGTTTCTTCACAAAAACCAACATGAATTGCAAAAAACACCTGAATATGTACAAAATCGACCCAAAATAATAGTTTTTGAGCCCACAGATGTGTTAACTTGTCTTCGAGTGCACAATGCACCCTAAATTGCATTTTATTCTGCAACTGTTGTGCAAGAGCATTCGGATTTCTCCAGAATCCATGAGTTCACTTTTTAAGTAGTTTCCCCCAGTTTTTTATTGTAGTTTTTCGGCAATTCGTCATGGTCAGGAGATCGGAGTACGGAGTACGTGTAAAATCTCCAGCTGGGCGGCCCGGGTAACGCAGTAACTTAAATCCTTTTGTGTGTCCCGGACTCTGGGATGCCGCTTCTCTTTCGGGTTTTCGGTTTTCGTTCTGTTTGCCATTTATGGCACTTAAGCAAATTAATAAGAGATGCCACCAGAGGCCCAGGAGTCGCACAATGCCACTGGATACTGGGACATATGACAATGGGCCAGGAACCGGGAGTGGGGAGCGGTACATGGACATGGACATGGCCATCATGGGATTGGGATTGGGAAGGGGAATGGGATAAACTATGTAGCAAAAAGGGGCGTGTCGGCCGCCTCGGTTTCGTTTTCGTTTTCATGGATTTTAATCTTTTTTCTTTTTTTTTTTTGCAACATTTCACCAACAGGATCGAATCCAAGGGGCATTCATTGTGCATTTATTGTCCGTTTCTGTTTCTGTTCTGAGTTTGAGGCTTCGATTTGGTCAATTGTTCATTGAGTTTTCCGAGCAGCAGCTGCTCTGCTCCTGCTCCTGCCATGTTGCACATTTTTCGGCCGGCTGGCCCTTTTCCTGCACTCGGAATAATAAGTGGAATAAATTTGCGTTTGGTTGTCTGCAGTTCACAAATATATTTCACACAATTTCAGTGACAAAATCAATGGCAGAAATTCATTTTTGCTATAATTATTGTAGCACAGAATTAATAATTGCAATCTTAATTTGATTTTAACTTAAAAAACTATGTAAATACTTAAAAAAAAAAAATTTATTCACTGTTTTCGGAAAAATATAACTTTGAGTATCCTTCTTTATAAATTCCTAAAATTTAATCAGAATATTTGATTACAGCTGTACCTATGTATATATGTATAAAAGCTTATTAAAAAATACTTTTCATTTGCAAAAAAAAAATTCTAAAATAAGTTTTTAAATAAAAGTTAATAAAAAGACAATGCAATACAAATTCAAATCAGTTAAATACTGGAATGTCTGTACATTTTAAATACGTTTTAAAATATATTTTGAAATTTCCAAATCCTACGAGTTGCGATTTTTCCGAGTGTGATGGAAGGAAAATGCATGCAAAACTATGTATGACGGCCCTCGTGCAGCCTTTGCATTTATTTACATTTGTTCCATGTGCACACGGACAGTGGACACTGGGACAGACAGACAGACGGACAGACAGACAGACATACGGGTGCAATGCATTCAAATTCACATTCACATTCGCATTGACATTCATTCATTCACTTGCCGCAGACGCGAAGGGGATTCCCAATCCCACTCCCAATCCCAAGCCTTTTCTTCTGGGTTTTTGGGAAATCATTGCCCAAAAGGGAACCCAACCTAACAGGTGTGCAAACCAAACAGGCAGCCGAAATGGAAATGTTTTATTATGGATTATTTTCGGGGGTGGGTTCATCGTTCTCCCTTCTCCGTTCATCGTTCATCGGCAGATGAAGCAAGGATAAAGCTGCTGCTAATCAATTAGTGACGACATAAATCGATTTCCATTGGGAGCTATTAAGCCATAAAAGTGGAAATCGAAATCGACATTCACAGGAAGTACAGGAAGTGGCGGCGAAATCGCTGATATTACTAAGGATATATAAGCTAGTCTAAAAACCAGACTGTTCCACATTTGTGATACATAAATACTTATACTAAACATTTATTTAATAACTCTACCAAAAGACTGTTTAAGCTTTTACATTTATTTAAAGTATGTGTTTAAATTTCTTTAGTAGGTATAGTAAAGCAAGTATAGAAAATATATGAAATATATTTATAAACAATTATGATATATATATTTATGATTTATATGATTATTATGATTATGATTTACACATAATTTTTGATCCAGTTTTCAGCAACCATTTCTGACTTGTATCCCTCATTTAGCCTATTTATCTGTATTTAATTAAAATTCCTTTGATCTGTGTGCATCTCGCACATTAATTTCTCCTCCTTGTCCTCATGCCTTCCCATTTCTAATGAACCTGTTGTCACATCTCCATCTCCCATCAGGGACACACACTTGTGTCACATATCTTTGGGTCCATCTCTGGCCCATCTTGGCCCATCCCATAATAAACGGGCTGAAAATCAGGGAATCTCATGTAGGCCATTAAACTGAGGCAGTGATTGGGTTTGATTACGGGTATTTGTGACAAAATGAGCTGCTTGGTGAATATACTGCACTCATGGCTGTGAATCGGATGAATCGGATGAATCAGATGAGAAATGCAGTGTGTTTTGGATTATTAGTTATCCTGGGCTCGAGTGCCACTTCCATGTTCTTCCCATTCCCATTGAAGTCTGGTATCCACTACCACTTGCAGGCCAAGTCAAGTCGAGTCAAGTCGAGTACTTTGACAAAACGGTTACCCGATAGCTACCATTTGGCAGTGCCATTCACCTGAGTGCCGCATAAAGCACAAAGTATATTGTCAATGGCTGCGACTACAGAGCCACAGATACAGTTCGGCTGCTGAGATACAGATACAGAAACAGATGCAGATGCAGATGGAGATGCAGATACTGGGAGAGGACAAGTCGTGAAAGTAACATGAACGGGGCCACTGAGAAGCAAATCACAATTCACAATGGCCCAAAACAATGATAATAAGTAAAATGTGCAAGACTTTTCCCGCAGCGACCTCGATCTGCACTGAGCGAAAAATATATAAATACTCTGTAATATTGGAGTAGCAGTTACGAGCTAAAAACGAATTGAAATACCTCTTAATTCATCTCCCTAAATTTAAATGAATACTTTTTCCAGTGTGGTCATGATTCCAGGCAGCCAACTCTTTATTAATATTTGTACATATATTTATCTGGTTTGCTCTTTTCCAGAAACAGAAACGCTCGAGGTCAAAGAGATAAACGGAAGCTGATCCGCGCTCCAATTGAACCTTATGAAAAGACCAAAAGACCAAAAAACCAAAAAAATAAAACAACAAACGAGACTGCAACTGCAACTGAGACAATGCAATTTGCATATTAAGACAATGGTATCTATGCATCTATCTCCGCAGCACCAAAATGTATCTTCTGCCTTCTTTTGGGCTATTATTCGGCTATCTATCTATGCTCTTTTTCTTGGGGTTTTCAGATGTTTTCCGTTTCCCATTTCCCATCTCACGAGAGGAGCAAAAGTTAATTGCTGGGGGAGAAATTAACACTTGACTGTTAGCAACTTTTAGCCACAAACCCAAGGATCCCAGGATCCCAGTTCGGATCTGGAATCGGGTCGTAAAAAAGAAAACAAGAAGCCAGTGCAAAGTTATAGGCCAACAAGTGCAGATAATATTTATGGCCAAGACAAAGCCGCAACACAAGATGGCCATGTACGAGTATCTGGCTGCCTTTACAGCTCGTTTTGTGGTCAGTCGTTCTCGTTCTCGTTCTCCCACTATCTTTGTGCCATTTTACTTTATGGGACATTTTGCTATTTCATAAAGAAAACCCAGAGGATAGGATAGGATCGCAAACGGTCCTTGTCCCGGGTATCCTGGGTGTCCTCGGTGTCCTGGGTGTGTGTGTGTTTATTAAATGCTATTCACAAAACCAGGCCTAAAAAACAAACAAAACAAGGGACACACAACAAAAAATCTGGCTCTGCCCCTTAACGACTTTTGATTGCCGTTGCTTTGTTTATACCCTTCCTTGAGGTCCCTTAAAAGGAAGTAATGGGAAAACTTCCACTTTAACCAGATCCGATTACTAATTTTAAGACTCTTTATAATACTTAAATTTAACAATTTGACGCCTTAATTTTGTTTACCTTTCCTCACAAAAGACATATAAAATAAAATTATTAATAATTTAAACATATGCTGTTAATAGTTAAAGGTGACTTAAGTAGTCTTTAAAAATCATATAAGTTAACACAATGTTACTTTAAAAAATGCCTTTCCAATTTCCGTATTTTTATAGAGTATTTACTTTATCAACCTGATGCTCTACGCTCCCTAAAGGATTTTGTTATTTTTTTTCCTTCTTGGCTATCTTTCTCAATTTTTTGTGTCACATTTATCGCACTTTATAATTAAAAGAAGAGGACAGCTCAGCGAAAAAATGTATGAAAAACGAGCAGCTTTTTTACCGGGACTGGGGACTGGGGGCCCCAAGGAGCTACCCGTTCTGTGTGTTGTAGCTACTACCAAGTTTCATCCCAAGTCCCCTGGCCGCTGCCTTATCAGTTGGCTAAATAATGATAACAATAAACAAAAGTCGGGCCATTGTTGTAAACGGTTTTCTCAGCTGTCTCGCTCTCCCTCTTCTTTTAATAAATTACATATTTATGTATCTCCAGCTGACTTTTTCCACGGAGTCCCTGCTATGTAGTTTAGTTGGCTTACATAATTGCTGGACCCACGCGATGCGACGCGGCGGAAGATTAACAACTTCCGAAATGGCTTTTTTAATGACACCAATTATGAGTTTCTTATCGGGACACGGGACAGCAGCTGGACACCTCAGCAGCTCAGCAGCAGCTCTCCCCCGACCTGACTTTCCATCTCCAGTCTCCAGTCTCTGCGACAAACAACCTTTTTTCGGACACTTCTTCTTCATTTCGAACTTTTAATGAAGTAATTTCTCCTCTGGTGGCCCAATGTTTCCCAAAATTAAACTGGAGGAGGTGTACAGATTTTATGTATTATTTTCACTGCATTGTTTGTCATTTTTAATGCTGGATGCTTCCAGTTTTTGTACCCACTAGGTACTTGTAGAACACTGGATTATGCTTAAAATAAAAAAATTATTTATGTAAAAAGATGAAGAAGTACAGATAAATCGAGTACTGGGTATGTCATCTTCGAGACACTCTATTTTGGCTAAAAAATAATGGATGCGATTTCTTGCTTGCTTACATTTTGTATTGTTTCTTTTTTCCCGAATTGTTAAATTTATTTTGGTTTTCAGGAGCGTTTTGTTTGCTCAGCTTCTTGAATAGTTGGGTGTGATAAGAGAACTTGGAAATGGGGACAGATTCCCGTAGGGAAATAAACATGGGCAATTGCTTGAATTTAGCGGTTAAACTTGTGATTGCAGCTTAAATGCAAAGATAAATTATACATTATAAATAATAACATTGGGAGAAAAATGTCTTACTCTTCAAAGTTTATATAAAAATTTATTAATAATTTTTTGAAGCCATCTGCTTAATCAAGCAGTTTGCTAAATTAAACTTAATACCTATTTTAGTAATTTTTCTTGTTATATTTTTTCTTGTTATCCAAAATGGAGCAAAAACCAACAATCCTGTCCTGTCATCTCAAGAGACTCTTAAGAAAAGGAAATCACTGCTCTCCACTCTTCACTTGAGCTCCTCCAGAAACCCCTTCAATGACCACCGATCCACTCACATTCATTCATGCAAACGTGGACCATTCATCAGAGGAGACTCATCGTTTTCCCATCATCATCACCATCTTTTCACCTTTCACTTCCTCAATATAAGTAAAATGCGGCATTCCAAAGACCGGAATCAATGAGGTTTCGAAATATTTGTCGCCTTCAATCAGGGAACTTGACCGATTTGTTTACGCATGCAGATGTCCAACTTCAATTTGTTTGAGCCGATAATTTGGTGTTTGTGTTTATCCCATCGCTAATGAAGCCAATGTCGATTCGCCAGTTTTCAGTTAAAAGTTTTCAGTTTTGGTTTTCCAGGGTTTCCTCTTATTTTCCCCCTCCACTTTGGGTTTTCTGCAGCGGCGCCTTTCGATTGTGCAACGTCATCGCTTCGAGGTGTCGGTGGAGCTCCCAGTCTGGTTGATTAATTAAATGTAATTGAGATTTAATAAGCTTGCAGAGAAGCCAAACCCCGTAAGAGCAACACCCACACTTGGAAAAATAGGTGGCTTTATCAAGAAATTAACAGGAAAATACATACTTTACTTTTTACGAACTTTAAAGTCTTAAAATATTGATATAATAATATGAATTTAGACCGAGTGATAAGAAAGTGTGTCTCTCTAGCTGAATTTTCCATTTATTATATTATCTTCTAAGATAACATTTTTTGGTTTTTTAGGTCAGACTTTAATTTAAGGCACCATTTTTTTCAAGTGCAAGATGCGGGTGTCACCGAAGGTCGCGAGAGCTGTCGCAGTTGTCCAACCACCAGACACCAGACTCATTAACGACTCCACCGAGCCTGACTTTGGAATCTGTGAGATTGGGAAAGCCAAGAGCCAAGAGCCAAGAGCTCTCCATCTCCACATCTCCAGATCTCCACCAGCGCTTAACAATCACTTAGCGCATTATTAAAAACGCTTTTTGATTGCGCTTTGGCGTGTTGTGTTGGCTTTTCGGTGTTCGGAGGATGGATCAACATTTGCCGGCAGACCGATTGAAATCGATAGGCGTTGCCCCTCGGAACTTGGATCTTGGATCTTGGATACTAGATACTCTATCTACTAAGAGCTGATTAGTTTAGACTTTCAGATCTTTGCTTAATTTTCAGGGTACAAGATATCAAGCATTATTTATATTTTAGCTTAAAATTTACATATGGACATAAAGAAATCCAATGCAAGTATATTTAGTATGGTATTTATAAATGTTTAACTTTAAATAATAGTTTGGAAAAACATCGATTGTTTTAAAAATTTCACTAGTTAGATTTAATATTAAGTTTTATTAAGGATTTGGGTATATAGTGAAATGTTATATAGGTTCCTACATTTTTATTTTATTATTCAATGTTATTTTTTTTGAATGTATATTTTAATCTTAAATGTTTTCTGCCAATTTGATTTTTTAAGTCAAGGTAGAACCCTGCTTAAAGTCTCTGTGGGAAAGTACCCTTAACGTGCTTATTTAATAATAAATAATTCAAAGTCAAGTCCCCATCCTTAGTTGAGGGTATTCCCCTTCCGACTACCATCTCCACCACAAATCCCCCTCCCCCTCCATTTTCGGCCTCGTCTACATTTTAATTGACCATGGCCAAGAAGTCGCACTTGGAAATGTCTCAATCAAAAGGCAAGGAAAAAAAAGCCGAAAGACACAACTGCCCACAGTAAATCTACATAAATGTTGTGGTCAAGAGGGAGAGACAACAGAAATTTGGTAGGGAAAATAAAATAAAAATAAAAAGCCGAATCGAAACTTTTTCTTTTGTGGATGTCGAATGTTGGTTTTGTTTTTGTTTTTGTTTATTGGGAACACGCCCCCTTCTTTTTCCATTTTTTTGTTGTGAGTGTTGATAATTTGCATTTGATTACGGGTTTTTTTGTTGGCTGCGAAAATTGCGGTTCCGGCCAAAAGGCTTTGATTTCTAATCAAAGTTGTTGGATCTTGTAGAACGAAGATTAGGAGGAGTTTCTTTTGACACGGGTCTTACTTTGGATACTTGATCCGATTTTCGGTTTGTTATGTTATGTTATGTTATGTTTTGTATTTACAATATTTCCCCGAATGCGACGACAACGTTCTTTTTGGAGACTGGAACTGAGACTGAAACTGACTAATAATATCGTTTGCAGACCCCAGAAAAATTAATAATGTCGCATTGACAATGGGAAAGTCTGCGACACGACAAGAGGCCAACTCAATAACAATAAAAATAACAAGATGTCATTAAACGGGAATGGCTGGCTCTCGGCTAGCTGAAAATAAATAAACAAACAAGTGACCAGAAAGTGGAGGAGGGGACTCAAAGCAAACAAAAATATAAAAATACACAAAAACAAATTAAAGTGAGCCTTTTCTGAGGAGGGGGAGGGGCAATCGCCCTTGGCCAAAAAAAAAAAAAAGACAAGACAGCGACAACGACAACGAGAAGCAACCACCAAAAAGGAAATTTGAAAATTTGTCAAATGAAAATATTTTCAAAAAGGGAAAACGATGAGTGCCCCGAGTACCACCCACCACCCCCCATAAAAAAAGACAATGAAAGCCAGATTATTGCTGTTGGCTTTGCTTTCCCTTTTCCTTTCACTGAGTTGCCGCTTCGATGGCTTAATCTCGTCGTCTTTTGGCGCCTGTCAGGATCCGAGGCGAGGTCCTGGGACAAGATAGTCCTAGTCCTAGATGGGAAACCCTTTTCGCATTCGGCTTTACCTTTCCAACCCAAACAGGTGACCATTTGTCAGACGATGCTGAACATCCCCCAGTTCTGAATAAGGGTGGCTTCAGGCTGCTTCAAACTTCAGAAGCTTCAATTTGGGAAATACTTTCGCACAAAATATTTGTGTAAAATTTAATTAAAGCCAAAATACCCAAAATAACATCGATGGATGCCTCGATGCTCGGATGGCTGCGCAAAGCAATAACAAACTAAATGGAAACTACGTTGCGAGGCGGAATTAAAATCAATCGGGGTTGGTTGACCAAAGACCGAAGGACGACGACCGACGACTTCCAAGGCAGCTGCAGGATATTTCTCCTCATATGTAGTAATAAAATAAATACATTTAATTGTGGGACAATCTGCGAGAAAGTCTAAGTCTCTTAAAATATATAAGTTTAAGTTTTAAAACTAAAAACAAAAACAGAAATGTTAAAAGGTTTTATTTTAATGCGTTTGGGTTGTAAGAAAAGTTATGACGTGGTTTTTTTCTCGAAAGTCATACCAATGACATACATTTTTCAATGGGAATAAGTGTAAAGTGCACTCAAGATAGATAATATATTTTCCAAAAAATTAAATTTGTTCTCCATTTTTTTTAACAAATGGTAAACTGCAAATTTTTAACATATTCAACTTCCCAATATTCTTATACATATTCAAGTAATTTGGAATATTAAAAGTCAAAAATTTTAAAATAAAACCAACAGTCAAACGAAATTTAACGTTTACCAACCAACTTAAATTATTAAAAATGTGAAACTATCTTCATTAAAAAGTGTTCACTTTGGCTTAGATCTTAGATACTTTTACAGACTGTCCAGTGCATCATTAAATGCCCAGAAGAAAGCACCATCTCCGGAGAATTCTCCGTGTTCGTGTGAAAAATAAAAATCGCTTCGAACTGATGCCCCAGAGTTAATTATTTGTGTGACCCAAAGGCAAGGTGTGCTGACCCACCTGACCCACACCTGCTCCAGTGGCCCCGCCCCCTGAAAACGCCCCCATCCCCTCCCCTGCATTTCCCCCCCTCCATCATCGTGATGGGCATCATTCGACAGTTTCAATTTTAATGACTTTTAACGTCTCTTTGGATTTTCCAACTTGAAATTTGCTTTTCATTTATTTTATCTCATTTTATTTTTTTCGTTGCTTGTTTGTTTGTTTATCTTTTGTTTGCCATGGGTTGGGGCAGCTGGAGGGTTAATATTTGAATTGGCTTTTTTCCCGAGGCGTGGCAGCCGCCCTCCCTCAAAAAAACAACAAAAAAACGACAAAAAACAACAACGAAATTAAGAAACATGTTGCAATTTGGTCAACTCGCCTAATGAGCTTTTTATTTGACTAAAAAACTCAGCCAGAGAATACAGAGAACAAAGTGCTGGAGGGGCAGCTGGACTTTCAGCAGTGATGGACTACTTGCACTATGAAAAATACAAAATTAACATATATAAAACATATTTTAAAATTTAAGATTTATTATTTGCGTGACCACTATATTTCTTTTTTATTTTATTTCTGTTTTTTAATATTTTATTTAACACTAAAAAATCCATTTTAGCTACTAACTTATAAGGTACAAATGATTTTTCTGCTGACAAATTCTAACTTATGAGAAGAACCCAAATTTGTTTCCATCACTGGGCCTTCGATAGAGAGAGATCGGTGAAACCCCACAAATTGTGTGTTAAAGTCTTGTGATTAAAAAACTTTGCCACCTCACACTTTCCAGCACCACCCGCAGCCCATGCACTCGGAAAAATTTTAAAAACTTTTGTACGGTTTGTTTAATTTCAAAATCCTTAAATCAAAACCGTTTCTGTCTTAAAGAATAAAAATTATCGGTAACTCAACCTAAATAACAAGGGTTTTGTTATTGCTTTCAAATTTATTAAATTTTTCAATTGATTTAATGTTAAAATCTATAAATTTGACAATTTGCTTTGAATTTCAAAGTGTTTTTTTGTTTCAAAATAGAATTTATATTTTAGAGTAAATTTAATCATCTAATTATAATAAAAATATTTTAAAACAAGGGTGAATCATCTATTATTCTGAAGGAAAACTATTTTCCTTTTGAGTGTAGATTTTGATTGCACTTCACACCTTTGCAGATGACGCCGACCGGGAGGCGTCATCCACGTCGTTTTCGCTTTTGGCCACTTTGCGCAACTTCTTCGCCCCTTTCTGGTTTTCACCTATGTGTAGTAGTTTCTGGGTTTTTTTTTTCTCTTTTTGGATAAATTTTGCCGCTGACAGCCAGAAAACTGTTCTGCACTTTACCCGATAATTAGGTGTATTTGGAGCAGATTTTATGGCGTGTTCATCCAGGAGATGAGAGCTAAATTCCGTAAAAAGTTCGTGGTGCACAAAAAGCAAAAAGGGAAAATCTAAAAACCAACTGCGGACCATTGTTTGTTTATCTATAAAACAAATCCAAGAACATATCAATCAAATTGCCTGACTGAATACAACTTAAAAATGGGTTAGTCAGGCACATCAAAAATAGATTCAGACCAAATAAAAAGGAAAATAATCGTACTTTTCACGGGAAAATACAATAAATTTACTTTCAGTTCAGCGTAAATTATGGAACGAAGATAAAAGATTAATGCGAGAGTGTGTCGGAATTTTCGTTTAAATGGTTTTTTTCCTCATAAATAAATAAATAATGAAGTTTTGTAATGAGATTTGATAGCTTTTATCACAAAATGTAAACTAAGAAAAGATAGAGTTTCTGATCATATGTATATTAATATATTTCTTATGATATAACGCAATATTCCCTTAAATCTCTTCGTGCTATTTATATTTCTGCAATGTTTGGGTTAATAAATATTACAAATGATCACATTTCCTGAGAGTATAGTCTTGATATCTAAATGGCTTTTAAATAATTCCTATAAACAGTAACTCTATGGTATACAAGTTTTCCCATCAGAGGTTCAAATGTAACCTGAAACTCCCATTCCAACCGTAAACCTTTCCTGTTTGGCTATGTTTAATTTCTGGTCATTTTATGGCGCCCACAACTGCAGCTTCTGTGATGTGTTGCTGCTGCATCCACTGGTGTGTTGCTGGTGGGCAAGGTGCAGCAGCAGCAGCAGCGGCGGCAACAATAAAAAGCGAGATGCTGTTGCAAATCTCGAATCGCATGTCCAAGTGTTTTGAAGCGTGCAACTTTGGGTAGCTGAAGGTGGAAACTGAGAATGAGAAGTTGTTGCACTGAAGGCAGTGTTGCACTGTTGCAGTGTTGCTGCGGCATAAGTCAACATGTCGGCGGCAACACCATGTGCAATGTTGCTGCCTGCATAATTCTCCGCTGCATGCTGCATGTTGTAAATGTTAAGCGCGGCAGCAACTTTAACTTTAACTTTAACTTTGGCGGCGTCCACGTTTTTCATCTGAGCATTTGCGCTTCAGTGCGATTTATTTGCCCGTTGTTTGTAATGCCATTTATTGCTGATGTTGCTGCTGCTGCTGCTGTTGCTGTTGCTGTTAAATGCTTATTTACATTACGTTTAGTGGCACTTGGCTGCAGCGGTTCCCCCGAAAACTTGGAGCCACCCAAAGCCCCCTTTCTCCCCTCTTTGCTGCACGAAGGTGAAAAGACTGCACACATTTTGATTTATGTTGCCATTGCTGCTGGCTTTTTTTTATTTTACTTTTTTCCTGTCCGATATGCCATACATATCATTAGGCCAGGCCAGTCAGTGGGTTGTTTCAGGAGTTTTGAACTCACTAAATGGCTTTGTAATAATTTTGGCACATCACTGTATAATGATATGCTTTGATTTCTATATAAAGTATTATGAAAATAAATGCTTTCTATAATTAATTATTTAAAACTTAAACATGAAATAGTTTTAATATAAGTCTTCTTGGTTTTCAATTGAACATATAAAATTAAAATACATTTTAAATCCAATAAAATTTCACTCCGCAGTGATATTTCACTTGAAAAGAAGAGAAAATGCAAAACCCAATAAATGGAATAGTAAGTGAAGTGTATATAACTTTGTTATTTTAAGCTAAAAATATATTTATTTTATAATTTAAATAATTCGTAGAGTAAGAACTTCTTAGCCCACCCGTGCAGCATGTCTTGATGTTGCTTCTTTATACTATATGTTGCTTCCGTGTCTATTGTTGCAGGCAGTGGATATTGATGTTGTTGTTGCGCATGAGCAGCTGCCCCAAGTCGCATTTCGCATATTGGCAGCACTCGAAGGGAATTTTCGTAATTCAAATTCAAATTCAAAGGAATTCCCAAGAGCAGGGGCAGCAGTGGCAACACCAGCAAAGGCAACAAAGGGGAGTGGCACATATGCTGCTGCTGCTGCTGTGCTGCTGCCATGTATTTTATGTACAAATGTATTAGCAACAAAAATGATTTAATAGATTCCACGAACATCCACATCTCTGGGGCCCCAGGCATTCCTCGGGTTGCTGTTTGTGTTGACATTTGCCATTCCAAACTCCAAACTCCAAACTGGCCAGGCCATCCGACATTCGCATTCGCATTCACAGCCTATTAAAAATGTATCTGACAGCTTGGCTCTCCATGAAGTATGCAACAATCTGGTAAGAGAGGAGGAATCCAAGGACTCCAAGGACTCCAAGGACTCCGAGGACACCAAGGACTCCAGATTCAAATTCAGGGGGAGGTAGCCGGAGCCCCTGATCCAATTAACTGCTTACACAAAACTCAAATGGCCAGACAAATAGAGACGGCGAAATAAAGGACCTCGGGGTCGAGAGTCCTTTATTCAGAGACATATGTATAATGGCATCCCCTTACCCCTCACCATGCCTCACCTGACCAGCAAGTAATAACAGTTAAAATCAACGCATCCTGCATGACATCCTTGCTGGCCCTTGGCCATTTTCCATTTTCCAGGAGACTCACACACACACACACACACACACACAGATGCGGGGGATTGACTCAAAAAAGGAGTTCGGGCTCAGATCCTTTTCTACCTTTTGAAGCTGTGGCATAGGAAAAAAAAACCCAAGGGCAGTCCTTTCACTTTTTTGAGCAGTTTGAATATCTGAATAGGTCTCTTTGGGAATTAACACGGAAATTGATTCATAGTGCAAGAGATGTTAGTTAAACAAGATTTCACTTAATATAAATAAAGAGAGCAGTACATAGCTTCAAATAATTAATACATAAATAAATAATAAATAAATACATTTGAATTGTTTGAAATTAAACTTTATATGGCCCACGAAACTTACGTTAGCCTTTATTTAAGACTAAGTTTAATTATACTCGGTTGTCGTATTCTTTTATTTCCAGTTAAAATAAAAAACTTTCTAAATATATAAAATTTTCCATAATTTTTATCAATTAAACGTTTAAAAAAACTCTTATAACTGAAATAAATTGTGAAAAGCTATGAATATATCTTAGTTTATACAGACATGAAACAAACCTTAACTAAAACTTTTTAAAAAAGTTAAATTTGATCACCTCAGAAACATTAATAAAAACTAATCTGCTTTTAAAAAATTTAAAAATATTTTCGAAGCTTTAATAAATTGAGACAGGAGTCATTTTTAGTAAGGAAAAATCCCAAGAGATTCTTTATGATATCTCAACTCTTTCTGGGTTCCTGTATCTTGGATAAGGTATCTGCGGGTCGGTTTTATTTAACATACTGATCCACCTCAAAGCTGCTGACTTAACGTTTCGTTTTGTTTTGTTTTGGCCCTGTTTTGTTTGGCTTTTGAGCTGCCCGTGTGTCCTGTGTCCTGTGTCCACGTGTCCTTTGCTTTTGACGTTCGCTTGCCTGATGATGAGCCTGCCACCAGGGTTGCTGCGTGTGTGTAACGTTATGTGCATAAAAAATAATCATAATCACTTGAAAGCCAAAGCCAAAAGAGGAGGGTCCTCCTTTTTGTGTTTTTTTAGCTGCGAGCGTTTTGAGAACTTAGCCTGGCTGGCACACAAAATAAAACATAAAACTCGCAAGTGATTTTCACTTTGCATTTGTTTGTTTGCCCACACTTTCCGGGGGCTTATTAAAAAGTATTGCTAAATGAATTTCGCTGAAAGCGAGCACGAGGTGATGAAAATCAGTGTTTGCAGTTGCAGAAATGTTGAAGAGCAAAAATTAAAGCAGGTGATGGTGGCCAGAGGACATGGACATGGGTGGAAGGCAGAGGATGAGCATGTGCGAGGATGTGGCGGCCAGTAAATCAGAGCGTATGGCGATGACAGCCTCGTCATAGACAGCCGGCCATCATAACGAATGGTCTACGGTCTATGGTCTATGGTCTAGGTGTCCCCGGATCCGGATTCCCCCATTCAATCCGCACAAATCCCAAATCCCAGCCAGCCGCACCACCTGGGGCCTTTCATTTCTCGTCCCGGTCTCGTCCTTTTTTATACCTGGCTATTTGTATTTAATTTAAGGTTTAACATATACGTTCTATGAAAGGAACGGGATGTTTTATAGGGACCTTTTTTTGACAAACTTATTTCGAAGAATGTAACTAAAATTAATCTTTATACTTCTAGATTTAAAAAAATACCTCTAAAAATCTAGAATCTTCGTATCACTCACAGCTTTAAAAGTAGCAAAGATTTCAGAACTCATATAATATATTATCATTGAAATTTTTTTAAATCAAAGAATTATTTTAGACACATTTAGTAAAGGGTATCACAAGGTCTGACACCTAGTCCGCTAACATTTTTTTTCTAGTCATTTTTTTGCACTGAAGTGCGCATTTGACAAGCCCGGTAAACAACAATTAAAATGACAACGAAGGAGATGGCAAGGCGAAAGGATTTTTGCACGTTTCGCTTTCTACTTTCCACTCGCCTTTCACAGTGGACGGGGGGAAATGGGGAAAATGCACGGGCGAAAAAAATGTCATGAAATGTTACTGATGAAAACTGACATAAGGCGTCGAGGACGAGGGAATGCTGTGCGAAATTATAGCCACAGGACATTCGCACACAAAGCAGCGGAATCAGAGCCAAACAATGCCCTGTCCTCCCCTGTCCGCTCTTTCCCTTTCCCCATTTAGGGTAAATAACTTGAGGACATGCCAATGCAATTTCAAATCAATGTCCAGGAAAGCCAAAAAAAAGAGAGGGACATCTTCGGATAGCGACAGGGAAAAATCTGGAATAGCAAACTAAAGCTGAATGATGGAAAATGCATTTACAAAGTTGCAAAGGTAAAAAGGCCATAAAAGATGAAAAGTATTAACGAAAGAGCTGCGAATTACCTTAATTTTGTTGAACTAATATCGAGAAATATTAGATTGTGATCTACTTTATTTTGTTTATATTGGGGATACATTTATTTTACAGCTTAATATTTAATAAGACTGGATAAATATAACAAATTCTCTAAGCTGAAAAAAATTTTGACTTTTACTGGACTGGTATAAACATACATATGTATATCGACTATACACCCAGAGATCACTTATTTATGAATTTGTTTCTTTATTTTAATTTGTTTATTAGGGAATTTTTGCAAAAATACGTTTTTTTTAATCTAACTTACACTTATTTCTGTCTGCCGATTTATTTCCATTAAATGTTTTATAAATCTTAATCAACAGAAACATGATTTTTAAATAATATGTTACAAGATAAGTGGACTGTTACTGTTATGAATCAACTACAAATTCGGTTTTTAATGATACCTTGGACATCGGAAAACTTAAGCTAATCAGCAATTTAACAGATTAATTTAGAAAATCAATCTGTAAGCTGACTGTAAGTTCTGGTGACCTTGGTATACACTCAAGTGCCTTGTTTTAGATGACACATAATCATCATCGACCGTCGCCGCTTTCATTTGATTTTTGGTTGGACAAATGGTGTGGCTAATTTTCGCGGCATTTTACTAAAGCCCGGCACATTTATCACCACTCCGAAGCATTTCATCCGTCACAGTAATTTCGATGATGGAGGGGGATCGGGGATGGGGATCGGGGATGAGGAGCTGGCGAGGAAGCAGAGGAACTATTTCGGGTGCCACAACAACACGGCGTATGAGTAATGTCTTGATTTGCCAACCGTTTTAACGGATTTAAATTTATTTATTGCGCGCCATCTCAACGATAATTTTAGCCTTTAGCATCACGAATTTGTTTGTTTGTGTTCTTTGGTTTAAACTAGAAGCCAACACTCGTCCGCTCTATTTTCTGCTCTTTATTATGCCCATGTGCCCGTGCATATATATTATATACACTCAACCCAACTATTTCGATCCGGATCTTGGGATCTTGGGCTCTGGGAAGGTGTGATAAACTGCATTCGCCTTATGATTGAGGGGTTAAGTGCGGGTCAAAGTTGGCTCCCGTCTCCACTCAACTCAACTCATTAAAAATATGTAGTATGTGCGCAGCATTCGCCTTTTGTTCTCGACACCTATAAATCTAACGCAATTTATGCGCCGAGTTGGGAGTTTGGCAATTTATGGTAAAAGAATGTTCAGAATTCAGAATAGATGGTTTCCGGCGCACACGAAAATAATGGGATTGCATCTGTGCATTAATCACGATTTCTGGAGATTATTTCGTAATTCGCTCTCTAAAATATCAGCATCAGCGATTCCCTTGGGTATTTTGTAACCCCAGAAAAGATTGCTATATTATTTGTCGATTTATTGTATCTTTGTTAAATATAAAGTGGACCTAATTGTAAAATAAATATCCAAGAAAGTCGAAAGGAATGTAGTCTTTCGGTTTTAAGTTTTCTTTTGTATATTGTTTAATGGGTTTTGTATATATCTTAGATTTTTTAATCTTTAGTTGTTAATTTTATCTAAATGTACTCATATTTTTATTGTTATTGTTTAGATTTAGATAATATAAATACCGATTAAAACGAGCTCTTGAAACAAGAGTATTCAGGACCAAACATTAATACAAATTTTTCATACTTTTAAAAGGCTGTAGGATGCTATTTTTTTTGTCATAATCGACTGCAGCCTTTTTTCTTGTTTTTTTTTTTAGGGTTCCCATATGTTCGTCTAAAATATTCAAGGTGTTTTTTATGGTCTTGAAAAACTCCTGATCTTAGAAAAGTCCTTGCCGTATCCTCATTAAAACCCCTGGTAAATTGTTTTGTCAGTTAGTTTGCAGATATAATCTGGTGTCTCCTATTTTATTTTATTTCATTCCGTTCGATTCGATTTCCATAACCATTTCCATTTCGTTTGATTCGATTCGAATGCAATCTGTTCGCATATGTTCCCTTTTTCCCAATTTTTCCTGTGGTTTTTTTTTGTTTCTTTTCACGCCGCCGCGCTCATCGGAAATATTTTCCGGCCTGGACATTTTCCGTTTCCCTTTCATTGTTGTTGTTGGTCTGTAATTGCTGCCTGTTGGCTGTTGTTTGTTGGTTGTTTGTTGTTTTTGTAGCCGTTGTTGAGGTCACATTGAACGTCAAAAGCGGCGATGGCAACGTTAATTTCGTTTGCCCATAAACATGCTACATATGCGATGTGCGACATGCGAGGGGTAAGTGTGTGTGTGTGTGTGTGTGTGCATTTTGCAACCCTAATAAACCGAAATGGGCGTGGCAGGAGGCGGGGTACAGAGGTCGAATGGATGAAGGAAAGTCTGGCACACGTGCCTGCCTCTGATAACAGTCTGCCTGCCTGCTGGTGTGACTGTGATTTATGCACTAAACAATACTAAAGGTCCCGTCCCGGCTGCATGTCCATCTCCTCCTCATCACCCTGCGATTTCATCCAACTGGAGCAGAGGAAAAAATTGCAATGTTATGGCACGTGATGACCACGAAGGACACTCTCATCAAGTGCCTGAAAAACACACACATTGAAACATTGAATGGATGGGACTCCTCCAGTTATTGTGGGGATGTTATGGAGTCTTCTAATGCTAATTTAAAATATTTATTTATTACTAATGTATGATGAGGGGTTATTAAAGCAGAAGGCTATTTTTATACTTTATTTTCTTAAATGTTCTTTACTTAATATTTTATTTCCACAAAGGATAGATAATAAAATTATTTTTTATCCTATCTGACAAAGGTATTTCCTTTTGTGAAGATATGTAAGAAATACTATAAACTATTTTTAATGAGCGTTTCAATCAAAATTTCGATACCCTTTCAAAGAAGTACTTTTCTTCATAGAGAACCCTCATAATTTTGGCTGTTTTAGCGATAAATATAAAACACAAACCTAAAACCTTCCCCTTTTTATGCTTCACTCTCGTTTGAGAATGCTTATCAAATTAATTTCGCTTAAATTCGCGCTTATTGTTCGGGCTCAGCGAGTTTTTAGAGGGTTAATTGCGAGGGTTTACCCCGGACTCAATTGTGATTGTGCTGATTGAATGTTGTTGTTTGCTTGTTTAGCCTGGCCAAAGGTAAAGTGAAGTCTCGATTTCAATTTCAGTTTTGCGAGGGTTGTCCCAGGAATTGTTGGCACTTGATTGGGAATTGGTAACGGAATGGGTCTCACTTACTCACTCACTCACCAGCCCAACCCCAACCCCACGCACGTGTCCATCGAGTTGTTCAATTATGGCTAAGCCAAATCCGCAGCACAAACAGTATTGCCTTCAGGAGGTCCTTCTCCAAACTCCAGACTCCAGACTCCTGTTCCAAAATTCTTATCCTGCCCAAGCAAAAGAGCAACCCCAGAGCAACTTTTAAGACGAAAACTAAACACACGCGACTGCCTCGAAAATTGAATTCTAATGGAGTTGTCGCCTGCCCCGTTCTCCAAACCCAATCCCAATCTCCAATCTTCGTTCTCCGTTTATATATATCGCCAGAGATTACCATTTGCAACCCTGTGTCCCGATATGTTTACCCAATAGATTGAGCTGGAAGAGCCCTTGGGGGTTACCTTTATTTCGCAGCGAAATTTCCCTTTTATGTGGGAATATTTTCGGGGGAGTCTGTTGACTCCGGCACAGATAATGGGTATGGCCATGGGGAAAGTCTGGATGACTGGGAAATTTCAACAGACCAACAGACCAGCAGTCCAGGTAAAAGGGCGTGCGGGAGGCAGGTAAGTCCCATTCGGGAATTATTATAAGCCCTCTCAATAATATTGGGCCAATAAAACAACAAATAATCCCACATTTGCTCAACATATGGCTTAAAACCAAAAGGGCTAAGGGTTTCAAAAAAATTAACTATATTTAAATTTAACTAATATCTGGTTAAAACCAAAAAAAAAATTGGTAATTTTCAGTCATGCGCAAAATGAATTCTCTGATATAATTGTAGTTGAGGGAAGGAAGACCTCTACGTGCAGCTGCCGAACAATAATGTTTATATAGTGTCACTCCTTCCATTTTTATAACACAAACAAACCAAAATTTACAAATGAAATAGATTTCTATTTATATTTTTTCCTAGAGCTATATTATTTATTTTAAACTATTAAAGTGCCCTTGAAAATGAACAACGATATTCCCAAGTCTTAAAAATTGTTGAGAGAAATAGTTGGATTCCTAAGTTTATTGTTAAATTAATTTGTATTTAACTTTTTAATCTAAATGAGCTATAGTTTTTGTACGAATGTTCATAAATGAAAATGTTTTGTTTATTTAAATAATATATTAAATAAAATTATTGGTCAAGAAGTGAGGTACATTTATCTTTGAGTTCCCAATTTAGACATATCCATTTAATGAAAGTCCCCACTTTATTTGGATTACTTTTAAAATACATATTCACACGAATATACAAAGTTAAACTAATATCTTTTAAGTGAATTTAAGTGACTTTATGATAGTTTTATAGTGAACAAGAAAATCCGTGTTTATGGGTAAATTATATCCCATAACCCATCTCATCTTCAAGAGTCTTGGTGTAAAAAATAAATATCAAAATGAGAAGGACTCACCCTTGCACTCGTTGGTCTCCTTGGGGGAGGCCCTTGCCCAGGGGCGGTCGAAGTGGAAGGGCTTGCAGCGCTCGCAATCCCTGCCAGCGGTGTTGTGGCTGCACTCGCAGTTCAGCTGCCCACTGGCGTCCGTGGAGCACTTGGAGGCGTGGCCGTTGCACTTGCACCGCCCGCCCACCGTGAAGTCGGAGATGGCGTAGTGGAGGCCACTGTCCCTGTCCCTGTCTCCCTGGATCGCAATCGCCTCAATGTTGTTGCCGGCGGGCGGGACGCTGTACTTCCCGCTCGGATCCGCTGCCAGGGAGCCCGCCTCCAGGGAGAGCAGGGCCTGCGGATCGGGCTTCTGCAGACGGTGGAACACCACCCGGATGTCCGTGGCCGTCACCCAGTCCTGCAGCACCGGTGAGGAGTCAAAGTCGCGCGCAGACGGCCTGCCCTCCAGCGTCTTGAAGGCGATCCTGGAGGCCAGCAGATAGGAGGACACATCCGAGCAGCGGGCCTCGTGCTCGTGCTGCCGACTGATGGTCTGCCTGGCGGGTCGTCCGAAGAGCCGGCGGCACTGAGAGCTGTAGAACTGGAAGGGCTGCCAGCTCAGTCCGTGGTCGGAGCTCTTGTAGATGGCCATGGAGTCCGGCTTGGGGGCGTGGGGACACAGCTGCAGGCTCACGTAGGTCAGCTCGAACTTCTTGCCCAGCGAGAGGGTGAGGGTGACGTTGTCCCCCACCCCACTTCCGCCTCCGATCCCCGCGACCGGAGCACTCCGCCAGCAGGTCACGTTGTTCGAGTTGTTCAGGTCGGTCAGGGAGCGGGCCGGGTAGCTCCTCTGTGGACTGGCCAGGTCGCAGGTGTGACAGCCCGAGTCTAGGTCGCAGTACCGCTGCGGATGGTCCGCTCCACAGGTGGAGCTGGCCACCACGGGTGCATCGTAGGCGGCGTTCTCAAAGTCCGGGACGCAGGCCTTCGGCTCGTGCTCCTTCCCGTAGCAGGGATCGTCGGGAGCGGACTGCTGCTCCTGCTGCAGCAGCTGCTGCTGCTGCTGCTGCTGGAACATCTTGAAGTACACGTCGTTGGGAATGGCCTGGGCCGTGTCCAGGACAATTCCCATTCCCAGCAGAAACACAACACAGATCACCTTCGACAGAGGCATGTTTTGGGTCACTTCGGTTTTTATTTTTCTTGATTTTTGATTTGGTTTAGAAGTCCACTTAAAAAAATTCAGAAAACACTCGATGCACTGCACCCGTTTGCGCAGGCGTCTTGAATACCAGATCTCAAATCTTTTCGAATCGCGTCGCTCGTTTTTTCGGTTCTCGGTTCTCGGTTTTCGGGTGGTTTTTTGCGTCAAGTCGGGCTGCGTGTCCACAGGCGACTAAATCGTCGGTTTCCCGAGTTTTCTGCACGTGCGTCGCTGGTTTCGATCGCCGCCCGCGCAACATGTTGCTGGGCTGCTGGGATGCTGCGCGCCATGTTGCTGGTCTGCCTCTCTCTCTATGTGGAGAGAGTACTCTCTCCCTCTCTGTGTTGCCCGCTCTCTCTCGCGAGTTGCGCAGTGCGCCCAGCAACATGTTGCTGCTGGCGCTGCATTTTGTTTTGTTGTTTGTTGACTTTAGCAACATAGTCGTCGGTGTGGCCACACAGTAAATCAAAATACTCGACTCGATTCGATCAGTGGGTACACACAAAGAAATTGAGGGGTCAATCATTTAAAATTAGAGTTTTTAATAGTAAATAGCTGTTGCGTTACAATTTACAAATGCAAACCCCTTTCAAAACTTTTTACCAAGGAAATTCTAAATTTTCAATACATTTAACTTACTTTTCCAAGTAAAGGATAAGTTTAAAGTTTAATACAAAGATTATAATCAAATGTTCGTATGACCCTATTAATTCCAAATAATTAGTTATTATTTTAATTATGTTTGAAGATCCATAAAGTGAAACGTCCCGATGACCAAGGAAGGCATCTTCATTCATCCATCGGCCTCTTTTTCCGCGTCCAAGCTTTGCCCTGCCCTGTGTTTGTTTACCTTTCGATGGCTATCGATAATGAAGACGCCTCGGTTTCTTTTCTTTTTCCCCGACTTGAGCGTCCCATCCAAATCTCGTTCTGGCGCTGGCCTGGCTAAGTTATTAACTTGTCGTTAATGAAAATCATCAATTTCGAAGAGGGGCGCGTAATGACTCCAAGTTGATGGTCATGCCGATGCCGATGACGATGACGATGGCTTCATTATGGCTCCATTGGCTTTCCCCCTCTAAGCTCCAACTCTGCACCCACCTCCACCTCCACCTCCATAGGTATTAAAACCACCATATCGCCTACACCAATATTTTTTGCATTTTGCCTGCACCTTTCTGATAAGCGTTTCACTTTCGGTTCCCTGGCTTTGGTTTGTTTGTTTTAATTTGGAGGCGCGTATAATTAGCTTGGATGGGGCAGGGGCAGGGGCAGGGGCAGGGGCAGGGGCATGTGTGTTTGGGTAGGAGTTTTGTATCGGAATCTGCTTTAGTTATTCGGTTTCTCACGGAGTCCGCTGGATTCGGTGGATGGTTAAGGTAAAGCCTTTGGTCCTTGTACAATCTAAAAGTGCAACCTTTATCTCCTATATCTGAGGAATATTTTTTTTGCTTAGATTCAAGATGCCTTTTTCCAAAGGCATTTAATTTGATTTGAATAGTAGTTGTTTAAAAACGAAAGAAAGCCACAAACTTAATTCCTTTTTCTAAACTAAACAAATAAAGGTTTCTAATATTTTTTTTTTAAATACTTTTTGAAATTTTGCAAAAATGTATATACCTTTAAGAAGATAAATTCTACATATTTGGGACTTAAAAGACATAATAAAACTGAAAAACACCCGTTAATTAAACTTATAATACAACATTAATGGTCCCCAATTTACACACTTAATTCGTAGAAAAATAATTGTGCATTTTATGAAAGAGATTTCTCCCCCGCAAGCACCAAAAAGGTATCACCCACAATTTAAATGGCCAATATTGAGCAGCGATTAGAAAAGTGCCCACTTTTGAGCCTGGATGCGAGTGAACAGTGAGCTTCCGACCAAAAACGAACACTTAAAATTCAAAATCAACACCTACTGTAAAGTACAATACTTGCACCCAATCCCAATACTCACACGTGCAGGGAAAGACAGCTGGCCGGCTCATTTCCGCTTCCTTTGTTGATGCGGCTGCCACTGCCACTTCCTCTTCCACTTCGGAAGCTTATCGGCTGGCTCCTTGGTGAGGTTCTGGGGTCCTGGGTCTCATGGGGTTCAGGGGTCAGGGGATCAGGCAAAAGAGATGGAGAGTTGGAAGCTGGATCAGAACTTTTGCTTTATTACCTTGGCAGTGGGCGTGGCAGCAGCAACCAGAAAGCCCACGACCGCAACACGACTGTGATGTGCATGTGTGCATACACTGAGCGTAATTGGGAAAAATTGTAAAATATTTTCAACAAAAAACACATAAAACTATACAACTTTAAAACAATTTAGCTAGAACTATTTTTATTTTTATTCTAAATTGAATTGTAAATATTACATTTTTCTAAATAAAAAGAAAAACTAATTAGTTTTGTCTGTTGTCAAATAAATTGATTGACTTTTGAGTACACAACTTATTTTCGAGTGTAAAAAAATTAGTAATTTCACGGATTGATTTAAAATTTGTTTTAAAAAATATGGTTCTTGTTTAAAGGGATACAAATGTTGTCTTCCTACTGGTATGAAAACAAAAGTAAGCCCCTAAATAGATATTTATTTAATTTAGATCTTTGCTTTTAAACAAATAAAATTCAAATTTAATAATATTTCTTTTAGTGCACTTTTTGTGTTTTTGTCCCGCTCAGTGTTTGTTTGTGAGTGTGGGCGGCCAGACAGTGCTAAACTTTGGCTTAATATTGGCAAGTGCGTAATGAAAATTGCATTGTCGTTTTCCCTGGCTTGGGATTGGGTCCAAAGGGGTTTGATTTGGATGGATTTGGATGGGGCACTGGGAGATGGGAGATTGGGAGATGGGAGATTGGGAGATGGAGCTGTGGTCCAGGATTGTCCGGCCTTTTGTCATTTGTGCTCTCGAATGGGGCGCAAAGTCCAAACAGCTTTCGGTTGCTCTGTTTGTGTGTTTGTTTGTTTGTCTGTTTTGTTTGTTTTGTTTGCCAGGCCGGCCGGCGGCAAGATTTTTAGATTATGACGGCTCTGCAATCCCCACCAGCTGGCCAATAACCAGATCCACTCTTCCCCAGGTGATGCACCATGCAAAACAGGGAATAAGTGAGCTTTAAATTGGTCAGAAATTAGAAGAACAACCTCAAAGTAGTTCCATTTTAGGAGTAAACAGTTGGTGTACTCTATTTTCATATATAGAGTAAATTAATTTTTTTTATTTCACGACCAGGCTTCAAATAAATAAAAAACATATTTATAAAGTAAACCTTCCATTCAATACCTCCCATTTGCTATTTAAGTTATACAAATTTATTGAAAATAAATGTTTTTAAATAATGTTCATTGTTTCTGGAGATTTCTTGATTTATTTACTTTTGAATAGGTGATTTTAAGTTTTGATAGACTATATTATTCTTCATATGTTTCATTTAAAAATGTACCATTTTACCTTAAAAATTACATGATTACCTACATGATTACATTTATTTAATATTTTAAATTTTGGTTAATTAAATTTTAGCTAAGATCACATTTTTTCCCCCAGTGCCGATGGTTTGCTGTACTCGTACTTATTTATTTGTGTTGGGAACTCTTTCACTTTATTGGTGACATCAATGACTGTAAACTCCTTTCACTCACACTCAACTCCTCGAGGATTTGTAGATTCACACGCCTGCCGCCCAGTCGCCACCATGTGCTCCTCCTTCCCTCCTTTGGGTTTTGGACTCTGTGGTTTATCTTGGACTTGGTTTGGTCAGTGTTTATCTTGGGGTTTTCGTTTGTCTTTTACAAAGCGTTTGACCCAGCAGTTGTCTTTTGATTTTATTGCTCGGGCTGCAAACATGCAAAAAAAACAACCCACAATACAACAAAAAATAATAATAAAAGAAATAAGCCCAAAATTAGAAGCAGGTATAAAGCCTGCCCCCCTTAAATTTTTTGGGGCGGAGGTGGATGAGGAGGAGGAGGAGGAGATGGCGGTGCAACTTAAACGCACAGATAGCTGACTAGATTCCTATCAGCGTCAATAAATAAAGTTTTTAAATGGGACAAGAAAATAAATATGTGTCTCCTTGTTGTCACAGAACACAAAAAGGGGCAGGAAAGGGGGGAGGGACTAGGACAGGGACAGTGGGCCAAAAGCGAATGATTCGTCCACGAAAAATCCAGCCATAAGTTATTAGCATAAAATTTTTATTTTTAAAAGTGAATTCTTGAAATTATTTTGGCTTACTGTAACAAAAAAGAAAAATATTTATATCTTATTTAAATGTACACATTTTTTTAAATTATATTTCACTCTAATGAGAAACATTCTAAGGAATAAAGTAGAGCACTCCACTGTTCCCCTGAAAAAAGGAAAAGGAGCACTTACATCAGCTCCTCGGCTCTCATATTGAAAAAGTTTCTTTGGAGTATCTTTGGCTGTGTCTCTTTCGTCTATTTTGGCCTTCTCACCATTCCCATTCCCTCTGGTCTGGATTGGTATTTTTTCTTGGCCTTCTCAGTGTTGCTTTCCTGTCTGTTGGCTGTCTGCTTGTTTGCGCTCTTTGTTTTCCGTCCTCTGTCCTCTGTCCTCCGTCTGGTGCAATATGCGTCGTGTCTTGGGCCCCGCCCTCTATTTTTTATCACTTCCCACCCACAAGTCCCCCTTCCACCTTGAAAATTCGGTTGGTAAATTCAACGAACCGATAATTGCGGATAATCTAACCTGAAGTTACCCAAAATCATTAGAAAATGATAGCAGTCGCTATTCTCAGTACACTGGTCGAACTTAATGATTTATTTACTAAAAATCTTTTACTCAAAGCTCACACAGTGAGCCCCAAGAGGTCACAGGTTTGATGAAAATGGTGACGAAAACTAACGATGGATCTTGGTTCGTATGTGTCCCCAGATTACAGAACTGAAGAGAAGTAAATCCTAGCTGATCGGTTTCGCAAGATATTTGTAAATGTAATTTTTTACAAGACTAAATTACAACATAAAAAAAAAAAACATTGAACCGGACCGAAAAGTTTTTTTCTGGTAGAGTTAATTTTCTACATTAAGAAAAAAATAAAAAATAAAATTTTTTTTAAAGCGAATTTTTTAAACGATTTTTTTAAGTTTAAGAAAAAAATGTTTAAAGGCCTTTACTAGATTTCTTCATATCTCGGGTTGTAGTCGGCCGATTTGGATGTTTGATACCAATTATCACTACCAATAAACTGATCTTTTACTTTGCCATACAGATAATTTTCATTCGATAAGTAATTTGTCAGCAAGAGCTCAACAAACACAAATCTTTTGACTTTTTCGGTTTTTTCACCATATCTTAAACACTCGAAGAAAAGTCGATGAAAACAATGGTATGTAATAAAATGTTTGTATTCACATACACTATCAATATGTAACTAACAAATCCACATCAAAATATCACTCTTAGCTTGCCTCAGGACCAACGACAAGGACGCGGTGACAGAATGGTCCCATTTTTAAAATTTTTTTGTTTTTGTATTTAGTATTTTTTTATATATTTTTTAAGTGTTTTTTGTTTTTATATTAGTTTACATATTTTTGTTGAATTTTGAATTTTATTATTTTTTATTTAAAAAAAATTTTTTTTTAATGTTTTTTTTAATTGGAATTTTTTTTTTAGGAAAATAAAAATAATAAAATTCAAAATACAACAAAAATATGTAAACTAATATAAAAAATAAAAAACACTTAAAAAAATATATAAAAAATACTAAATACAAAAACAAAAAAAATTTTAAAAATGGGACCATTTTGTCACCGCGTCCTTGTCGTTGGTCCTGAGGCAAGCTAAGAGTGATATTTTGATGTGGATTTGTTAGTTACATATTGATAGTGTATGTGAATACAAACATTTTATTACATACCATTGTTTTCATCGACTTTTCTTCGAGTGTTTAAGATATGGTGAAAAAACCGAAAAAGTCAAAAGATTTGTGTTTGTTGAGCTCTTGCTGACAAATTACTTATCGAATGAAAATTATCTGTATGGCAAAGTAAAAGATCAGTTTATTGGTAGTGATAATTGGTATCAAACATCCAAATCGGCCGACTACAACCCGAGATATGAAGAAATCTAGTAAAGGCCTTTAAACATTTTTTCTTAAACTTAAAAAATCGTTAAAAAAATTCGCTTAAAAAAATTTTGTTTTTTATTTTTTTCTTAATGTAGAAAATTAACTCTACCAGAAAAAAAATTTTCGGTCCGGTTCAATGTTTTTTTTTTTATGTTGTAATTTAGTCTTGTAAAAAATTACATTTACAAATATCTCGCGAAACCGATCAGCTAGGATTTACTTCTCTTCAGTTCTGTAATCTGGGGACACATACGAACCAAGATCCATCGTTAGTTTTCGTCACCATTTTCATCAAACCTGTGACCTCTTGGGGCTCACTGTGCTCAAAAGTAAATAGTAAAAATAAAGAGTTATTAGTTAAGTTAAATATTAAATTTTATTAAGCTTTTCCCAATGTTAAAACCATATTTTCCATATAAATTTGTATTTACAATTTGTTCTGCTCAAAATATTTACTATATTTATACTGTAATTTCTTATTTAATTTTATTTCATGTTAATTTTGAAATATTTATTTATTTACATTTTTTAGATTAATCTAATGAATCGATTTTTTCCCTATTCCCTTCTGTGAATTTTAGTACTCCTTGTGCCATCTACATGCACCTACTTACATTGATTTTATATTTAGCTTTGCCAGCGCAGTGGGCGGCAGGAAGTGGATGAGGAAGTGGATGTGGAAGTGGAAGTGGAAGTGGTGGGCTAAGTGGTGGGTGATGTATATGGGGATGGGAAAGGGAGCCATCGGAAGGAAGCTGGCAAAGAATTGAATGTCGAAGTCAACTCGTGGCCATTAAAACCAGCCAATTACCTTCAAGACTCATTAAGTGCTACGAGCGATGGTGAGACTGGCCAAGGAGAGACCTCCGACTGCCAACTGCCAAATGCCAAAAGGGCTAACAGGGACTTCCCCGGACTTCCAGTTAGCTGACCGTTACAATCGAATTAGGCGCCGCTCGCAACGCTAAATGCAATTAAAACTACAAGATGTTGATTACATTAGAAGTGCACGACAAACAGGAGCAGGAGCAGCAGCAGCAGCAGGAGCAGGACCAACCAACGACGATGGGTGGACTTCACCAGGACATTTCAAGCGTTTCACAGCGACTGTTGTTGCCATGCCTGGAAAACTTGTGGCCCCACTGTAAAAAAATTATTTAAAACTTCAATCAATAATTGAATCTTCATTTACAAAAAGAAACCCACACACAATATTATTGTAAATATTATTGGATGACGGTCCATAACCTATTAACCTAATCTCCATACTTTAAGCACTAATAGGACAATTTCCAGAGCTTCCAGCTTTTCAGTTACATTGTTGTAAAAGAAATAGAAAATTAAATTAACTTCCGTTTTATTTATATTTAAATGTAAAAATACTTAATTTGTAGGTACTTATAACACTACCATTCAAATTTGTTGTTTAATGAATTCGCATGTTTTAAGTTTGTTTTATATATTTTATATTTTTTAAATTGCAAGAAACTAGGTTCTCAAAAAATATATTTAAATTAAATCTTAGCAAAAACCTTTGATTTTGATGAAAACTTATTAACTCCTGGTAAAATAAATCAGCAGTCATTTAGAGTGATTTCAGATAATATTATAAAACAACTAAATATTAAAAGGTGTTCAGTTTTTAACTTTCCTAATTGCAGTCCAACTTTTCTTCACGTGGAGAGAGGTATTGAGCCAAGTCTCCTACCCTGACTTCTGGTTCATAATTTATCCCTTTGGCAGGACGTCGTCGTCCTTATTTTTTCCTTTTTTTTTTTTGCTGTCACGTTCCAGCCGAAAAATTGTTGTGGCTGACCACAATAATTTTTTTTGTGTCGCAAAAAAAGGCGGCAACGAAAGTAAACAGAAAACTTTGTCAACGTCGTGGGGCTGGGGCCGAAAGGGTGAGGGGAGGGGAGGGGAGGGGATGTGGTGAGGAGATGTGGAAATGGGGTAACGAGGGACCCAACTAATGTGTCAGCCATCACTCATCACAAAATAACACAATCGTGTGGGGAGGAGGAGGACATGGACACAAAGCCGAAATCCTCAACGCTAATTTGTGCATGATAAATTATTTATGTTAAGGCGAAAACCAGCGGAAACGGAAACGAGCGGCAACCACAGGGACGACCGCATAAGCTGGCTAAGCGCAAATTAAAATCCGAACTTGGCCAACTCGTCGGGGAACTGGCTAAAAAAATAAGTTGTCAACAACAAGCTAATCCCCTGAACCGCTCAGCCAACACGAACACGAATCGTTCTCATTCACAAATCATTTTGCTGCCATTCAATATGAGTTCTTGATTTCACAACTCCGCTTTTCCCGACTTTTCTTTTGCCTGCGACTTCTGGATTCTCCATGTTGAACCCACAGGAATGCCGGGAACTGGGAACTGGAAGCTGGGAACTGGGTGAACAAACTTCAGCTGGATGCTGGGTAATAGAATCAAAGGGAATCAATGGGGAATCACAGTAAATTCGAGCCGTTGCTTGGATAAACAGATTATACAAGCTAAGCCGGAGGAGAGGATCCGAATCCGAATCTGAATCCAAGTCTGGATGGGGGATTAAATCGCATGGGATGAAAATGGAAATCAAAATGGGTAAAGTGTTTAAAGGGGAAAATTTCACTTTGAGTTAACGGATGTATTTAACTAATTACCAAGATAACTAAGGTGTAATAGGTACTTAAAGGTAGTTAACAGATTTCTTCCAACTCTCAAAATTATAAATATTAAATTTTTGATTTCGTTGAAGTTAAAGTTTGCATAAAAAATGTATAAATAATTTTTGGGACTTAATTTTAAAATTTTAATGGTTTTTCCATTTGAGCTGTTTACATTTTATACATAATCTTGAAGGTATAATATCTTTTAAATTAATCCAAAACTTGAGATTTAAAATTGAGTTTAAATAAAAAAGCATGTAAGTAGTCAGCAGTTAACAATTTCCATAGTGATGAAATTATTATTTGCACTCTGACCCTTCTTTATTCACAGTCGGCACATCTGCTTTCATCGCATTATCGGGTTATGCAACTCCACAGAAAGCTAAGCTTCTTCCAAGGGCAAACCATCAGCTAATTGATTTAAGATTCCCTCCTCGCTCAACCGCACCTGTTATTTGGAGCGGAGACAAAATCCTTGAGCTTAATCAGCTGCTCCTCCTGCCTCCTGGTGCACTCAAAGTCATTTGCCATGCCCTGCAACGACACTGAAAAAAAAACCAAGCAAACAAGGTCAGAGCTAATTCCAAAATTCAGTTGACAATATATACAAATATTAATAATTGGTACAAAGGTGAAATAACTATATTTCTTTCCAAATATCTTTTATCTTTTATTAAATGTTAAAATGAGAAAGATTTTATTAGCTTGAGGGTTTATTATCTTTTACTTATAAAAAATTACATGATTGATTTCTGTTATTTAAAGTAATTTACTTCTAAATTTATTCAAACTTTAATTAACGTTTTATCCTTACAAATATATTTAATCTTTCTCATGTTAGAATGGGAAGAACATTATTAGCTTAAAATGGATTTCTTCTGAGTGCTTTTACCACCTCTTGGCCCCCTTGCACCTGGCCACTTTCCCTTTGTCTTCAGTTTTCAGTCTTCTGTCTGCTGGCCATTTCATTGCTTTGGCAAACACTTGCCGCCAGCTGCTAGCTGGCTTCATTTGAATGGAAGGTGGCTGAAACCTCTGGGGGATTGGGATTGGGGATCGGGAATGGTGGTGGAGGTGGCCAAGTCGGGAGCTTGGAGCTCATCAAATGACGACTCCCGTTCCGACTACCGATGGCCACTTGGTGGCGTCTGCTTTTGTTGGCTTTTGGCTGGCTGGCTGGCTAGCTCCTCCTCCTCCTCCTCTTCCTCTTTAGCCTCACCTGGCCAAGGTGTCCGGCATTGTTTCAATTAGTGCTGCAAGGCCATCGGGGGGGAGAAGAGGACAGGGGGTGTCAGAGTGTTGGGGAGGTAAATAGGGAGGTGTCCACCTGCATTCCAGCCACTCATTAGCAGCGCTTGCAGTTTGCGGTCTGCGGCTGATGTCGGAACACTTTCCCACTCGGCTCTTTGCAATCCAAAAGGTAAAGAGGGGATCCCCATCTCTACTGCCATCCACATCCACGTCCCCATCCTCACGCTTCGTCACCTCTTTGCAGCCATTTGGCGAACTGAATCGGTTAGTTGGATGCAGATTCAGAAGGCTTTTTTTAAGTGGCTTCAAATAGAAAATTCATGAGAGATTAACTTCTTCGTGGAGTAATTTTCCTGGTTTTAGCCAATCTGTGCAATGTGAAATAGTTAACAAGGGGGTATTTTAAGATTTTAAATAAAAAAAACATTAAGAAATAGAAAACCACAAAGTTTTCAACTTTTAAACATACAATAAGTTTGTTAAGTAATTTTTGACTACTTTTTTTGTTTTGTACTACAGTTTGTTACTGATTTTTAAAAGTTTTTAAATATTAACAAGTATAAAGTTAACAACAATAAAATTAAATGTTCTAAAATTACTTGTATAATTATATTTGTATGGTTTTAAGCTATGAAATGGTAAAAACCAAAGAAAATATTTTCTATGATTTCAATTTTAAAATTTTGCATCCCAAAAAAGCTTTTAAAAAGGGTGACTCACATACCTTTGAAAGCAATAAAGTTATTTTGTGCTTGATTTTTATTATCAAAAATGTTATTTATTTATTAGTGCTGATTTTTACTGCATTTCATTGAGCAAGTCCATTTTTCCAAGTCCTTTGGCTGTTTAATTATTTGTCATTTTTGCTAGCATACTTTTGTGTGTGGAGCTCCCATTGAAATTGCTCGGCAGGACTCGTCTCTGCAGGACTCCCTGTGCCCGTGATCCTGTGCGCTTTCCTGTTCCTTTTCCTGTTCCTGCTGCCACATAGAATCCACCTCTGCCATTTCTTGTCTGGGTCGCATGCTTTGTGCATTTATAATCATTTTTCATAAATGTCTGACCAGTGGCCATGGAAATGGAGTTGGAGTCGGAGCTGGGAGATGGGAGATGGGAGATGGAGGATGGGAGATGGAGCATTCACGTTTACTGTGACAGCTCTCAAAGGATTAGACGTGTTTCACATTTTAAATTGTTCCCAGCGACTGTCCAGCTGCCTCATAATGATGATGATGACGATGACGATGAATCAGATGGGACTGGGACTGGGGATTGGGCATGTTGATGATAACGATGATGACGTCCGGCAGCTGGCCTTTGTCCCTAAACTGTCTAGGCGCCGATTGCCCAATTCGTTAGGGACAACACACCTTTATCCTTTATCCCTAAGTAAGTGTCCTGATGCTGGAACCTAATGGTTTACTTTACTTGTATCTGCATTACATTTTAATCAAAATACATTTTACTTATAAAACTCAAGTAAAACACTTAATTGCTATTTTCAAATATTACATAGAAATGTCTTAATAAGTATAAAATATTAAAAACTTTTTTTTAAATCTCATTATAATATTATTGACTGAAACGTTAATCTTCAATAGTTTTGTTTTTAGTGCAAAAATGTTTACAAAACATTTTTCGTTCTCTTTATGTAAAACATTTAGAATTCAAAAAGTGATTAATATTTTTATTTCACTTTTAGAAAAAGATTTAAAGTTTTTTATAATTTTATTCACTATTCACTATTTAATTTCATTATGAACTTATTATTCACCTAATAAATCATTTAATACATTTAATAGATTTTTGTTTAAATCAAAACAAAGCATTATTAATATAAAAAGAAAGAAAATATTTGAAATATTTTAAAGTAGCTTAAAAAAGAATTAATAAATTTAGAAACTGTTCTAACAAAAAAATAAAGCAACGTCAGAGGGGCTTTATTCAATTACCATTTGTTGCTCGCTTTTGACCACTTTTCGCTGTCTATATTTTTTTTGTTCACATTTTGACTTTTGCGCTACGGCAAAACTAAGCCGCTTACCACTCCGAGTGGGTGGCCAATGTCCAGTGGCCAGTGGCCAGTTGGCCAATAAGCTGGACGCTCGCAAATGCCAATTCTGCGTGTTGGCCAACTCTTCCTTATGGCCGACTTCCTCCGCAGTTGCCACTGGCTCATTTGAATGGTTTGGGTAATTGACGTTGATGGAGATTATGCAAACTGACTGAAATCCCCTCCAGGAGGGTCTGTTTCTGTCCTGGCGACTTGGATTTGGATGCCAACCCCCCGCCCCATAAAAACAAAATCACAATAATTAACTGGAAAGGCTTTTTGGAAATTGGGCCTTCATATATTTGCTGTTAAGTAGGACATAAAAAATATTATTAGCCTAATAATATTATTAACAAATTTGAATTATACTTTCCTTACTTGACTGAAGATGCATATTTAGCTCTTTTATTTGTAGGTTTATGAACCTTTTCTAAAAACAATTTTCGAAGCTTATGTTATATGTTTTTTTTAACGAAACCTTAAAGAAGAAACTAAATTTGTTATATGTGTATTATTGTGTTTTATATTTCCATAATAATCTGTAGACTTTTTGTTCCCAAAATCCTTATGTTTTCATAACACTTACATTTGCCTTCTACCTCATTGAAATTGAATTATTTTTGGCTTATCTATGGCCTAAAAATTCCAATAATTTCCCGCAATTTCGATCCAGCTGGGTTCGCTTGGCTGCGACGACTTTTCATCCGAGATTTTGCAGAAAATAAAAGTATTTTATCGCTCCACAATTAAAAGTCATTTGCAATGGGCCTTGACGCCCCTCGAATCCCTCTTTTCCGCACGACGGTGACGGCTTTGTCTTTTTTTTTGTAAGGGGAGCGTCTAATGAAGCGGCAACAAATGCACACTAAGAAAATTGTGTGCAATTTAAGTTTAATAATTAAATGTAATTCATTTAAAAGGCCGCTTTCTACAATTTATAATTATCAAAGTTAATTTGGAACTAATCATTAGCCAAATAATTTTTAAAATTTGATCAATTTAGTGAGCTAGCAATGATTATTTAATTTTTGCTTATATTGTCAATTTGATTGTTGTTTATTAAATTAATTATTATGTATTTAAATGCAAATGTTTTTAAACTACACATAAAACACAACAAAAATGTTTAAAAAGTTCCAATTTAATATTTTAACAATCAAATTCGTTTTGAAATCATTTTTAAAATTATGATGAATCTGATCTGAAGTTTTTCCCAGTGCAGCGGTTTTAACTTTGTTGGCGGCCGCATCATCATTAAGTAATAAGTCTTTGGTTTGGACAGAAAGTCCGATAAAAAGTGACAGGGGGCAGGGGGAGGGGGTACATGAGGTATAAAAAGTTGAGCCAAAAGCTATTAAAAGCCCAAAAGGCGCCTCCCAAGCCAAACCGCTTAACGACTTCATTAAGTGATGGCCAAAAAGGAAGGTGGTATTTAAAATGGAAAAAACGGGGAAAACGGGGAAAGATGAACTACAAACTGCAGAGCTGCCGAGGAGTCCCAGTCAATCACTCAATCAGCCAGTCAGTCAGTCAGTCAGTCAGTGAGTTTTCCGAAGGGCAAAAGGAGACGCCATTCTCAAGACGTGGCACTTCCGTTTCCGCTTCAAGTCCGCTGCACAAAAAAGGACGAAGAAAATGAGAAAAAGAAGAAAAATGAACATTGCACCAAACTGACAACACTCCCATTACCCATTACCCATTTTCTCCTCGCTTTTTTGGTCTGCTATTTTTTTGCTAAGTGTTTCTCCTCTTTGATTTCGCTCTTTTTCGCTCTGTCTTTTTACACTTTCCACAATGAATGACCACCCAACCACCCAGCCACCCACCACCCCCATTTCACCCCTGACCCCCCTTTTGTTTGCCATTTCCGTGCGGGGCGCGAAAAGTGGTTTCTATTTATTTATTTATATTCCCATTGTGCAAGTTGCACAAGTAGCTGCAAACACACTTTTCCTCACTTTTCCTTACTTTTCCTCACTTTTCCTCACTTTTCCTCACAGCTTTTGAGACTGTTCAATATATATTTCCATTGGGCGTGGCATTATTAGATTGAGAGCCTGGAAAAATTCCTATTTTAAAACTTAGTCATTGAGTTGCAAAAGATAAAAAATACAATGATATGGAGAATTAAATTTTATTAAATTATAGTTTATTTTTAAAGTGAGCTGCAGCTTTTGTTATTTGTTCCATAATATCTCCTTTTTTAAAATAACATTTTTTTAAGTTTTAGATATATTTTTCTTTCGTTTAAAAATTGCTCTTATATACTAGAATTTCCAGCCTTTGAACTACTTTTCAATACTTAAATAAAGCTTTTGTGGAATAGCAATCAATCATGACATTGGGCCATCAATCAGTAAATGACATCATAATTCTCAATCTCAATTGCTGTTTTCCTGACCTGTCCCTGCTGTCCTTGCTTTTCCCTATCATTTTCCTGATCTGATGCACTTAAGATGAGGGAAACTTTCGACTGAGAGGACGACTCTATGCATTTGTCAATTTGTTAAGCGCACAAGTTTCAGTTTCTTGTTGTTATTTTCCCCTTTTCCTTTTGCATTTTCCCCCAAAGCAAAGAGACAGAGACGGAGACAGCAAAGAGAAAGAGATGGCGAGAGTTTATAATCTTTTACGGAGCTGAGAACTAATTGCAATGTAAATAAATTACAGGCGACACTTGCAGCGCCAGCAAAGTTCTTTCAGCTGGCAGCTTAGCAATATTTCACTCAATATTCAAAAGCAGGCGGAGAATGCATCCAAGTCCTGTCTCCTTTCTCCGCCTCGCCCCCTAAAGGACCCCCTTCCACCCCCTCTAACCCCTTTTCGAAAATCGCATTCAACTCGACTTAACTAACTATTAAGCACTACTTGAAGTTTTACACAGGATATATGCATGTATTCGTCCTCGTTGTCCCAGCATCCTGCCACATTGACTTTCACCAACCAGCAATGGGGCAGAGACCAGAAAGTAGAAGTGGAAGTTGCAAGGACCCAAAAGGGTATCACAACTATCAAACGAAATAAAATAGAGGCACAAAAATAAATAAGGAGGAAATCATTGAATTCAAAAGCTAGTTTGAACGTATGAACATTTTTAAATCTAAGAAGTTAAAGGTAAAACAGGACAGGAAATAAATCAGATTGTTATCCTTTGAGTAAACTCTAGGATTCGGAGTTTGAATTATTATTTTGCATTATTTATCAAGGGTATTTTTTCGTCGACTTGGAAATAGTTAGCAACTAATTCCTGTTTTAAGTTGTCGTTTGTCGTTTGTCGGCATCGTTTGCAGCATGTCCTTGCCGTTGTGTCATTACGACTTTGTGTGCGTGTCCCCAATACTACACATAAGAGAGTGCCAGTGTGTGTGTGCGTGTGAGGGTGTGTGCGTGTGAGTGGGCTGTCCTTGTCGATTTACAAGAGTTGCAATTAGTGCGCTCTGCAGCCAAATCCCTTGTAGCTTTGGAAACACTTTTTGGGCGGTCCTCTGGCCTTCTGCGAAGAAGATGGAGATCTCCATCTCCATCTGCATCTCTCCTCCGATCACCCAATCCATGGCCCTTTGCCTTTGCCTTTGCCCCTGGGCCTCCATTGTTTGCGGTGTGCCTTTTGTGATGCCCAAAATGTGCCGGAAAGTGTTTCAGCCCATGGGAGTACACTGCGGGAAAAGCAGATGCAAATAGTTACCACACTAAAATACCAGAGCAACTGCAGCAAATTTTGAAAAGTTTTTGTTGGTTAATTTGGAGTCTCTATAAGAACTTTTTGAAACATTTATGTTTCGGTTTCTGTGACATGGCTCAGTTTGTGAGCTTGTAATTGAAACCTCATTAAATTAGAGGCACTTTAAAACTAACACTTGTCACAAATACATTGTTTTCAGTGTAGACCAGTGTATGGGTGCATGGGCTTGTGCTTGTCGGCGTGATCCTGGCCGGTAGGTATAGTGGTATAGTGTCCTGTCGCTGGCTTTTGGTGTGTGTAACTCATGCCTATCAACTGCATCCGGCTGGCACATCCGTTTGGCAACAGCTCTTGGCTTTTATGGCTTTTAAATAGTTGCAGCCAGAAGTTTCAGCAACTCACTCCCCCTTCAGTCCCCTTAAAGCCCCTCAAGCCCCTCAAGCCCTTCAGTTGGCCACTTTTGGCAGGCGCCAAAATTTATGACTGTATTAAAGAGTTTCACCCTTTTTCGAGTTTTTCGCTCACATAATTTTTGCATAGTTTTCGTCGCCCAAGCTGTCGACCACTTAAGCCCTGGCCCCTCATCCTCATCCTCATCCTCATCTTTATCCTCATCCTTATCCTCATCCTCTCGAGATTTCCAGTGGTTCAAGATCTTGGGAAGCTGCTGAAAATTTAGCTTAAAGAGTGCAGCTTAAAAATGGATTTTTTTGGGGGGCAGGAGTGTTTACTTCACCATCATCGTGGAACGTTCTGTGAAGCCTATTATATTTACAGCTGTTGATTGTTTCTCAGCTGTCGACCTTCGCTTATATCTTACTAAATACTAAAAATATTAATAAAATTCCAAATATTCCCAAAACGTTTCTCAAAAAATTAACAAATTTAAAAGTCAATGTCAGTGAATGAAAATTATGTTAAAGTTGGTGTGTTGCTAGGGGTATTAGACAAAAAACTATAACTTAATTCAAATTGAAAGAAAAATGTAGCTTTTAGTTTGTTTTAAATTAAAATGTATACAAAAATATTCATAGTATGAAAACAAGGAAAGTTCAGTATAAGTTTTTCTTTGTTTTTTGTACAGTGCAAAAATAAAGATAACTTATTCTTTAATAAATAATAAAATTTTTTCATGTGTATAAAAATGATACATTTTTAAAACCTATTCAATCTTGTTTTTTCCGAGTGGGAAAACCAGTGTAACAAACTATTTAAACGTTGTTTTAAGCCTTATTGCTGGTCGAGCTATTCGAGCTGGCCATGTGTCGTTTTTCGTGTGTGCCATGTGGCTGTAGATTTCCTGTTGCAGGATGTGTCCAAGGAAGTGGCCAAAGGCCGAAGGACAGTGCTCCAAAGTGTCCAGAGTGTTCAGAGTGTCGTGCGGCAGCTCGTGACTGCCGCAATGATACTTAAGGACTCACCTTCCCCCATTGAGGTCCTTGCATTCTGCAACTCCGTTTGCCACTTGAAGAGCGCTGATAATGCACGCCTATTATGTTGCTGCCACACTTTCCACGACTCGTTTGTATTTTTAGTGTTTAACATTAAGGACACGCCATCCTGTGCCCCTGTGCCCCTCCCCTGATCCTTTGGCTGGGTTTTCACATTGTTGTGAAAGCTTAGTCAACTTCAAGTCGAGAGTTAGTTTATGGCCAGCAGCTCATCGTCGTCGTCGTCGTCGTCGTCGTCATCCTGTTGTCGTCTCAAGTTCTCGTGTGGCTGTGGAGTGTGGAGTGCACTCCTTATGTTAATAGTTGACACTAATTAGATATGTTTGCACAACAAAGCGTTCTCCCTGCGTGCCACCTACCACGTACCACGTGTGTGCACATATTTAAACACACTCTCCTGCCCTCCTGCACCACCAAAGTCTTCAAAGCACAACAAAAGACTTTGTTGGCGAGTGTCCTCTTTAAAAGCCATGTGAGCTGCGTTGAGTTGAGTCCTCTGTCCTCTGTCCTCTCTGCGGCACTGCGGCACAGGTGGCCCTGGCTAAGTGGGATAAATGAGGCGACTGCGACTGCGAGTGGAGACACTAATTAGGCGGTGTTTTAGCTAATTAAGTTTAACTATGTGTCACTAGTTTCACAGTTGAATCAGGAAAAGTATTTTAGGTTGAAGTTATCTGAACTAGGACTACACTAAGGATATCAATAAAATTTAAATGAATCAAGTATACAAAAGCTAAAAATAACTGCATCAAAATATGTAGTTTTAAAAGTAAAATAGTTTGACTTTTTTTAGGTTGAGATAGTTTGTTCATTTTTTAATGTATATTTTCTAAAGCTCCCTAAAATTTCTTCATTAAATAAAATATAATTTTCAAAAATTTAAGATGATCTGAATATTACTAAAGGTAAGTAAACGTGATTCCTTTTTTTTATAAAACCCACTTCAGAAGTTCTGTTTTCCATCTAATCCAAACAATTGAAAATAACCTTTTAAGGTGTTAACCTACTAGTAATTTAGTACTTCAAGTGCCATACTTCACTGTTTGATGGCTCACAGCATTCTTTTTATTGCTGCTGTTGTGGTTTTCCCCTCCGCCGTGGACGCAGTTGCTCCACATACTGTAATCCAGTGTTAAGCACGGGCACAACTATTACTTAATCATGGCAACCTGTTTAATTAATGTGCCACGAGTTCACGCCCAGATTGTGGGTGGTGGGTGGTTGGGTGGTTGGGTGGTGTTTGTTTGGGGAGTCCTTGAGCCTTTATTTTCCCCTTTCATTTTGCCGCTTTCACTTTGCTGGGAGGCGTGAGGAATCCAACAACAAACGTCTACTGTTTTTATGATTTTAAGCCAAATTATAGGACAAAAAGTCTTCAAAAATATGTATTAATTTTGATCAAATTTGTATATATATTATTTTTTTTAATTATTTGTTTTACCTTTATTTTTTTGTAGCTCTTTGAGCGCTTATTGTAAATTTGCAGATTGAAATGGTAATATAAGTTGTTATATCAAATAAATTGTTCTATTTGATAAACAAAAAATAAAATAAAAAATATGGATGTAATTAAAGAAATATCAAATACAACAATTTATAAATTTGAAAGTAAATATAGAAATAATTTTTTTCTTTAGCTCCAAACTTTCGGTTAGTATTTGGTTTGAAAGTTTTTTAAATTTCTTGCAATGTTTTTTGATTTAATAATTTGTTTACAAAATATTTATTTTAATAACCTTGTCATTATAAAATTAGAACACAGTGTGATTATTAAACGTTAGATATGTAGAAAGCACCTGTCGGCTACGCCCCACTTTCCCTTGTGACTCGCAACGACAGTCAATGATGGCCGCACATCCAAGGGGTTCAGGGGGTCAAAGGTTGACAGCTGTGTGACTCCTCCATTGTCAGCGTTTATGCTCCACCCAAGGAGCCCCGAAAATAGTTGAGTCTACTCCACGCTTAGTGGTCCGCCCACCAATCATGCATCCGCTTTTGTTGCTCCTAATGAAATTTTAATTTGCTGCGGATATGCGCAGTCAGAGTGTTTGCGAACTTCGACAGACTTCGACGCTGCGTCAGCACGGGAACATGTATCGTATGTGTGCACACATAGTTTCTAGAGAGTGGAACATGGAGAACAAGGAGATGGAGGAGGTGTGGGTATCCAACTGGCCAACTGGCCATCCATCCATCCACTGGCAACCACCTCACCCACTCACCGGCACACACAATTACTTAGACTTATTTATGATTTATGTCTATGGTTCTCTTTGGCGCTATTGCCTTTTGCATATGCACTCGCAGAAAAGATGAGTTGGAAGGGGTCATAGATTGTTTATTGATTGGGTGCATCTTTGAGCATCTGAATCCGTACGTGATCTCTGAAGTTTCCGTGTACATTGTGCGGCACTGCAAGAAATATTTTAAATTTATTCCTTTGCAAATTCAAAGTTTTAGTTAGAAAACTCTATTCAGCATGTAAAATTAGTAAGTGAATATTTTTTACTTTCGTATTGAGCTTAAAAACCTTCTTTAAATCTGGGGGAATTTGTTTCATTTGTAAAAAGTGTACAAACAATAATATTATAATATAATAATATGATAAATGTTATACTATAACTTCGCTGTTTATATTTATTTTATATTTTTCGGAAACTCTTTTTTAGACTTGTTTATTCATTTTGAAAGAGAAACTAAAATTACATTTAAAATCCCTCTTACCCCTTAAATAAGTATGACATCAAATTGAATTTAAAACAATGTTAAAAATGACTTAATTTTTACCTGATTGAGAATGTTTCCCCTATTTTTCACAGTGCACTTCAGGGAATACGTGTGCGTTGACTCACATTGGCGTTCCTGTTTCTGATTCTGTTTCTGAATCTGTTTCTGTTGCTGTTTGGTGTGCCACTGTAAATCTGGCTGCGTCGGCATCACCATCCACATCCACATCCACATCCACCATCAGCATCATCTCATCCAGAGGGGGAGGCCACAATGGAGTTTCGAAGAAGGGGGTTTTCCGAAGGGGGCTTGTCGGTGTTTAGCCTAATTTGTTGCGCTTTTGAGGGAGCCATTCTCTATGGGACACTCACTGCTTAGTGGAGGTGGAGTTGGAGGTTGAGGTGGAGGTGGGGCAGAGGGATCCGGACTCCAGAGTGGGGGACCATGTGGGGCTCCTCCTTTTTCCACAAACGCAAGCGGCTTTGATGTGTGATTTAGTGTTGATTGATGGGATATGCTAAGTTTGATTGAAAACCGATGTTGTTGATGGGTTGTGAAAGCGAGAGCAGTGTAACAACTCATCGGTAAAATTGAGTTTTGAAAGTTTTGAAAGCAGCGGCAGCAGCAGCAATGTGTATCCTTTGGAGTGGCTCTTAAACGGATTTGTGGAGAAGCTCTGGGACTTTAAAGTCTGCTCCTGCGAAGGATTACGACTCACTTAGATGACTTGACAATGATTTTGATTTTATTGGATTTGTTCGCTCCTCCTCGCGACACGTTGGCTTCACTTGGTTGTTGGCCCATGTAATCCAATCGCAATTCGGTTTGTCTTCCTCCAGCCATGAATTTTTTATCGCCTCCGTAAACCTGCCTCCCTGGCATCCTGAGTTTTCCCGAATTTATCCTGAGTTTTCCCTCCACCCTCTGCTCAAATTTTCTGCAATGTAATGGCAAATGAAATACATAAACAATTTATAAACATGAATTATCACAAAAACGTAAGAATGATAAGGAAAAAATGCCATCGCTCACTGACAGGGGCGTTGTGGCTCAGTCGGTGGAGGGGGGTTAGCTACCGATTTGTATAAAGCTGCTTTTTATTTTTTACTCCCTTATTTTTCCCTCCGACGGGGCGTGTGCGTTACAAGACAATAATTGTGGCTAGAGTGTCTCGAGTGTCGCGAATAAATGTGATTACATTGCCTGCAGAGGAGTCAGTATCCAAGATCCTGCTCCTGCCCCTGCTCCTGGCCGTGATTTGTCATCCGCCCACTCATCTACTCATCTGCCCTCCCCTCCCCCCACCACACACCTCACCTTATCTCGTACAGTCTGGAACATAAATAAGCATCTGCAGCTCAAGATGGCCGCAGCCAGTAGATTTATTTAAACGCTCGGATATACGGCTGTACATTCGACTATTTGTCTGCTCAAGTTTGTTGATCTGTGGCGAAAAGAACGGGGGTTAGTCTACGAATTGGTTGCCCCTGGTTTTTAATGCGATGAGTAAGCCAAATATTTACACTGACTTGTTGGGAACAAACTGCTCTCGTCTAAAAGGTTTCAAGAGTAGTAAACAATTTTATTTCAAGACACTCAAGTTATTTACCATCCCCAAAGAATTTGCATAATTTAGCTTATTGTCTTATGTTTTATTTGAAGTAAAGAGTTTAAAAGTTAATAAAACTATAATTAACTACCTAAGTAGCTATGGCTGCCCCCTGTGGCTTTAGTTTATAACTTTAAGCGAACAGTATGTAAATAAATAAATAAATAATTAACTAATAAAAATTAATTGGTTCTTAAAACTGCTCAGAGCTAAGCTTGTAAAATTCAAATATTATTTAAAATAAAAATACAAGCGATTAGTTTGCATCTTTTTACTCTAAACAAAATATAAAATAAAATATGTGTGTTCTTTAAACAATATGGTTGACTTTGTGAAGTTTATAATAAGCTATAAAATGACACTGCAAAAGTGTATTTAGTTTTTTAATTTTTTTTTTTTTAATTTTGTTGATTTAATATCCTATCGCTGCAAGCGTAAGCTTATTATTATTGCGCCAGTCACTTTGACAAAAAATTGCTTATTACATTTCGATTTAATACTTAAAAGCTAACAATTTTCAAAATCATTAAATTACAGAACAATTAAACATTAAATTCTTATATACTATATGGATTCCTTTTTTTTTTTTTTATTTTGATTATTTTATTAATTTTTTATATATATTTTTTTTTATTTAATTTTTTTTTTTTATTTCACATTTCAAATTTTCCCTTTTGTGTACCAGAGTTTTTTAGTAAGATATCACCCCCGAATTCCGTATTCCGTTGGCCAACTTCATCACGAGTTCATTATGGGCCACTGGAGTTGGAGTTGGAATTTTCCTTTTGGCCGCTCGTTCGGGCCCCCTTGGGCTGATATATAACGGTTCATAATTTGACGCTGCCATAAAATCTGTAATGTTAAAAAATTGTCTATTATCTGATATTCTCCTTCGTGCTCATCTCCTCATCCTTCGTCCACCGGCTTTTTTATTGTTCTGTTTATTTTTTTGTGTATTTTTTTGTGGGTGTTTTTGGGTGTCGGGGGCTGTGGTGTTTAATAGAACAAATATTGAAACAACTCCACGGGGGTTGCTAGGGGGCTGGGGGTGGTTTCAGCCCCATTTCATAGGCCATTGACCAGAGTTGGCCAGCTGATTAATCGCTTTTCATTCCAATCGCCTGAACCGCTGGACTTAAGGTTCAAATTCTGGTTCAGGTTTAAGTTCAGGTTCAGAGGCTCAGCGGCCAATCCATGTCCACATCCACATCCACATCCATGTCCTTGTTGGCCAGGAGCCACGTCCTGTTCGGCTGCTCACTTGCATGCGTTTTTAATGCGTTTATTAATTACATTTTGGCCCGGAAATCGCACGGCAGAAAACCAGCAGCAAAAAAATTGTTTTGCTGGAGGCTCAACAATGTGTAAGTAATTGCTTGAGTGCGACAGAGAGGGCTGCTTACCTCAGAAGTATTTCAAGATCTCCGTCTCTGTCGCTCACTCGTGCACTTAGCGAAATTAACTTTACTTCAAAATAAAAACTTTTCTTTATAAACTTTTTCTTTATATTGATTTATGTCAGAAAGAACCTTCAGGTTTTATTTAATAATATTTTATTTATTTTTATATATGACATATTTATTTTTTTTACTTGTTTATATATTTATTTTGGGTAATAGATTTCAATAAAAGGAGTCATTTTTCAGGTACCAAAATTAACGATTAATTCTGGTTTCCTAATTAAAAATGTCAAGTACTTTGAAAGGTTTTTTACACTTTAAATTAATAAACAAGATAACTATGAAATGTAAGGAAAGCAATAATAATTTGCATGATTAATTTCTTGGGAACTGACATATTGTGTACCTACGCTTTATTTTTTAATGTTCAAATATAATTACCAATTTTATTGAGTGTTTTTCCCAGTGTGTTTGCCTGACGCTTTCCGCGTACTTTGCGCCAATTAATTTGTTAAATAAACGCATTTATCCATCGTCCTCCCGTGTGTCCTGCGTGTGTGTGAGTCCGTTAATTATCCTTGGGCATGGGCATGGGCATGGGCATTCATGTTAGGCATCAGCGGACACCGGCAACGAATAAAGGACAAAGGACAGCGGACAGGATAATTGCATAACGGCAGACATAACACACATATGTATATACATATATACACTCAGCGTCATATCTCTGCGTACAGGGCAAATAATTTTTAAGTTGTCACTTTGACAGTTTATATCTAAAAAAATATGAGATGCATAAAATTGCCACATTGTTCTTTTAATAGTCCCATGTATTACCTTCATTTTCCATACCAAAGCAATATTGTATCCTCTTTGGTACTCTTATAACTAGCTTTTAAGTGAAACCCCTCGCAAAAAACATGCTTTCATAAGTTTGCGTACAGCTGATACTTATTGCATTTGTGGGACATTGACTGGACAGATTTTGGTTTGTTTATTAACGTAGGCAGAGACATGGTTGACAAACTATATTTCAATGCACTTTTAACCATGGAAGCCCAAGAGGCGCGGTTAAAAATATTTGAAAATAAAAATCATATAAAACTTGCATTTGGAAGGTAAAAGGGCTATGTATATTGGCGGAATCGAAGGTAACCCACTCTCTTTAGTTTGGAGAGCTGTACAAAACTTAACTTGCGTTGGCTTAATCCTTTTTAAGGTCTGGGAAAGCTGTCCGGGCCGCCTAACATATAAGGAAAAATAATAAAATAATAAATATTCTTTTTAAAAGATTAAATTAATGGAAAGGCAGATGAAGTTGACGGTGAAAAGTGGGTTTTTAAAAACTCTTTTTGGTTGGACTATACACAGAATTAAAAAAATAGCCGGATTTAGCAGCTTTGTTGCGAAGAAATGGTAAACATCAAAAAAAAAAAGAGAAAAAAAATGTAGTTTGCTACGATACGCATTTCTAAGACTCCAGAATTTATAAAATCGACCATTTGTTTCCATTTGATTTTACAAATGCTCAAATTGCTTTCGTTAGCAAAAAGCTAGACTTTTAGAAGTCTGGAGTCTTAGAAATGCGTATCGTAGCAAACTACATTTTTTTTTCTCTTTTTTTTTTTGATGTTTACCATTTCTTCGCAACAAAGCTGCTAAATCCGGCTATTTATTTAATTCTGTGTATAGTCCAACCAAAAAGAGTTTTTAAAAACCCACTTTTCACCGTCAACTTCATCTACCTTTCCATTAATTTAATCTTTTAAAAAGAATATTTATTATTTTATTATTTTTCCTTATATGTTAGGCGGCCCGACAGCTTTCCCAGACCTTAAAAAGGATTAAGCCAACGCAAGTTAAGTTTTGCACAGCTCTCCAAACTAAAGAGAGTGGGTTACCTTCGATTCCGCCAATATACATAGCCCTTTTACCTTCCAAATGCAAGTTTTATATGATTTTTATTTTCAAATATTTTTAACCGCGCCTCTTGGGCTTCCATGGTTAAAAGTGCATTGAAATATAGTTTGTCAACCATGTCTCTGCCTACGTTAATAAACAAACCAAAATCTGTCCAGTCAATGTCCCACAAATGCAATAAGTATCAGCTGTACGCAAACTTATGAAAGCATGTTTTTTGCGAGGGGTTTCACTTAAAAGCTAGTTATAAGAGTACCAAAGAGGATACAATATTGCTTTGGTATGGAAAATGAAGGTAATACATGGGACTATTAAAAGAACAATGTGGCAATTTTATGCATCTCATATTTTTTTAGATATAAACTGTCAAAGTGACAACTTAAAAATTATTTGCCCTGTACGCAGAGATATGACGCTGAGTGTATATCCTTCGATCCTTGGACTGCTGGCCAAAGTGGACGGCTCATCCTTTATTGGCCCATATATCAGGGAGTCCTGCGTTAGTCCTGCGCATTTTCTTATTAATTGATTGGCCTTTAGACAATTGCTCCCGCCGACTGCCGACTGCCGCTGCTCCTGCGAATGGCTACTACTTTTTAATTGAATTCCAGTCCAGTCCAGTCGGTCGGAATCCCCCCCCTTTATTTTTTCATAAATCAATTTTAATTGTAGGTAATTATTGGTGAAACTTTTTCCCGCTGCCTGCCATCATTAATTGCGCTGAAATTATTATCATAATCGCATTATTTCATTATTTAATATGTTGTTCACAAGGGGGATGGGTTGGGACTTTGGGAGCACAGCTCCCGATGCCTTTAAGGTTGAATTACCTAATTAAAGTACTCCGATTTAGTTTCTTTAATTAATTGATACAGCCCCTCAGGCCTTTCACAGGAGTGTTCATAATATAATAAACTTTTTTTAACTTAATTAGAGGCGTAGATATTATGTTTATATCTAGAAAATAATATAGTTTTATATTTTATTTTGAATACAAACCCTATTTAAATACAAACATGGAAAATAAATAATTGAAATCATTTACTCCTTTCATCAAAAATACTACAAGATAAAATATTGTTGAGCTTAGTTGTAGATTTTATTACTATGCTTAAATTTATGTACGAAAGCTGTAAATGTTGACAAATGTCAAAAGGGTCGTCAAAGAAGCTCAGTTAAATTAATTTTCCCTCTTGAAAGTAATATTTCTCGACCGCCCCCTGCCATTTATTACTCGATATCACATTTCAGACTGGTTTTTCTTCAAATGTGCGGTGGAAAGGCACTTTGTTACCTCAATTCAGTTGGCATTTATGGCTCTCCGGCAGATCACACGCATCCGCATCATGGACGTGAGTCACCCCACTGGTAGTTTGTCCACTTAAGAAGGACCCTCGCAGGAAGGGGTAAAAGGGTACAGCGTGTATTCCAAATTTCCATTCCTTGGGACTGGGTTAGTTTAAGGACCTCTTGCCCATTCACATTTCTCATCATATTTTGCGGCAATTTTCTATTCCATTTGTCCACTTCCTTGGCCTCTCCTTGGGTTCCTTGGGCTCCTTCGGTTTACACTCCTTTCCTGCTGTTCAAGGGGGCACTTTTATTGTTTTTTTGTTTCTACTCATAACCGGACTGGAGACTGGCGACTGGAGACTGGCAACTGGAGTACAAATGGCCAAGTTTATGGCTTGACCATTTCAATTTCATGCAGCTTGACCACATTTACAACATCCTTCTCCGCCAGCATCCCACCATCTGTCCCTGAACCTGAACATATCCAACTCCACTTCCTCGGCTACTTGAGGTCTTGTACTTTTTAGTTCTGGTTCTGCAGAGAAAACAATTTTTAAATGAAACATTTTTCCATTTATCTCAGGTTTTCTGGGAGCATTATCTTAAAACATGGTTTCTAAGTATGTTAAATATTTCATAGAAAACAAAGGCAACTAGTGATTTTTCTCTAGTTTGTTAAAGATATTCTGAAAGCTCTTAGACAAAAGAAAACAATTTTCATAATAAATAAAAACTTATATATAATATTTTAAATGAAAACAGGAAATAACCAAAAATCATTAAATGTTGCATAACATTTATAACAATTTATCTAAACGATAACTTTATATTTTTATTTTATTATTTTTATATTTATAAAGTATATATTATAATATATTTACATAGTTAAATTAATATAATGTGAATGTTTTCTGTGTGTCCTCTCCTTTGGCATTGCCGTAATCATCTTTCTCCTACTTTCTCAATTTCCACAAGACACTTGAACACTCCGTTTTCCCCTCTCCCCCTCTCCAGCCCGAAGTTGTTCAAACTGTGAGTATCATTGACCTTTTACGGCTGCCCAGTGGGTGGAGGAAAATGGTGAAATGGGGTTGGGGATGGGGATGGAAGGGGTAATAGGGATGGGTTCAATAGGCGCAACAGTTGCAAGTAATGCGGCGGCGGTCCACAAAATTACCTTAAAATATAAACAAAAATTAGAGGGGGGAGGGGCAGGGGAGGGGGTACACAGAGCGTGCCAAGCAACGTGTGAAAATAATGAGCAGACATGCCAAACACAAAGGCTGCGGGGTTGAACTACAAACAACAAATCGGGCAACGAAACAAGGTTTTTTTTATTTTTCATTGAAAAGTTCAACTGAAAAATGCCTGGAAAGTTGTTTTCGAAACTCTTTCATTTGAGTGTGTGTGTTTCTGTGTGTGTGTGTGTGTGCGTGTGAGTATGATCCATCATTCAGTGGCTAAACAAACAAAGCACAAGAAGAAGCAGAGCAGAATCAGCTAAACAAAAAGCACACTGAGAGAAATAAATGTGGCACGAATTTAAATAAATGAAAAGTCAAAGATAATTTAATTTAAAATTTTTATAATTGTAAATTTAACCATAAAAAAATCTATATGATATATTTTTTATTAAAATCTAATTTAATAAAATCCTCCATAGACACATTTGGTTTATAACTTTCTATTTAAATGTTAAAAAGTTTTGAATTAATTTTCCCAAGTGCAGCGGCGGCATCAACGTTAATTTGTAGACGGCCGCGTTGAAAATAAAAATTAATATATTCCGCAACACGTTTCAGCTTCCCATAGAAGCAGCATTTTTAGGGAGGTGAAGAGTTGGGTTTTTGTGTTGATTTTCGAGCCAGAGCCAAAGCCAAAGCAAAGCAAAGTATAGTTGGAAACAGTTTCCATTGAAAAATGTCAGAGAGCGTAGAATGCTGCACACACACATCTGTGTTTAATTGGGGCTTGGGATAATGGATATCCGCAGCCACATCCGCATCCACATCCGCATCCGCACTTTGACATCCAGCGGAACTGCTCAATTGGAATTGTCTCGAAGAGCGAAAACCGAAAACTTTTCGGTAGCCACGCCCCATTGCCCACTAATTAAGTGAAAAGGCTGGGAAAATCAGGGGTTTTCCGGGCAAGAGGGGGTGAGAGGCATAGGGGTTAATTTGATTTGTATTCCTGTCGACTGGAGATGCAGACTGCATTAAGCGCAGGACCCTCAAGGATGTCCCTCCTCCCGAGACCCGAGAGCCGAGACCCGAGACAGGACAAAGCTGTAAACAATGCGCAAACAACTCCTCAAGGAGTGCCTCCCGGAATGAGCTGTAAAAATTGCAGAGCAGAGAAGAAAAGGGATATTTAGACGCGGCTTACCGAAAGCTCAGCCAAGGAAAACAGGATAACAGCCAGCCAGGGACAGCGACTTTATATATATATTTATATATATATTCTTATATATATATACAAAACAGGAGACAGCGACTGTCAGGATTGCTGGCAGACAATGTGTAAACTATGCAGGCTGTGTATACATAAATACACTTATGCATGCACTCCAAGAGCTGACTTTATTTGACTGAAAAAGTGAGGAAAAGCGGGAAAAATCGAGGAAAAGCGCTTTAACTGGCCGAGCTCGGCACCCCCATAATCGATCTCCGGCACTCCAGAGGTATTTAAAAGTAACCCGAAAACGTTCGACTCTTGGGTTTCAATTTGTGCAAACCAAACTTAACTATTTACAAATCAATTTAATTTGTTAAATTTATTTTGCAACTTAGGTTCAAAATAAAAATAAAATATTTAACTATTTTTAATTTCCAACTAAAATATAAGTTAAATAAGTTTGTGAGTTGGTTTTTTTTAATATTCCTAGTACACAAAAATATAATGTGGCTTATTTAACATATAATTTGTTATTTTGGCTTGTTATAATTTGTTAATTTATTTCTAATGAGTTCTATTTACATTTTTGTTTTGTAATAATTAAACATTAAAATAAATTAAACATTAATTTTTGTTGAACAGTTTACTGGGAGCGGTAAACATATTTCAAAGGCGCACTTCTCTAGCAAATGTTATTATGCTTGTGTTTAACTATTTTCGTAATTTTACAAAAGTAAATTGTGTGTAAAATAAGAACATAAGAACGTTATGATAATTTTTAAAATTATAAAACATTTAGTAGTCATTCTTATAAGTTTTTTTTATGTATGAAGAGTTGAATATAGCACAAACAAAATAATGTAAAAATGCCTAAATCTACATAAGTTAATTTATATACAAATAAAGCCCAGTTAAATTATCTCTTAACTTGGGTACATTAAATTTTAAATATGTAATGGGGACTTGTTAAAAACTAATTTAGCTGCCACCATTTAAAGGACAACCCACAAAATCCGTTTTGGGAAATGAGCTAAAATCTGGTAACCTTTTGGAGTTCATTTAGCTGAGTCACTGCCACAGATTTCCGCCTCAGAATCCTGGAATCCTGCAACACCTGCATCGCCCAGGAATGCGCCACTTGCTGATGAAGCTTCCCTCCAAGGACCCAGGACCAAGGACCAAGGACCCAGGATATGTATATGTATGTGCACATCCTTGGCTGCCAGTCCGAATGTCTTGGGCAATGAATTGCATTACCTGTACCTTGCCGCATTCGTAATGAAGACTCCATTGGACCCTCGGAATAGGGAGTGCATACACATGTAGCATAGGGATAGGTCTTGGCCCATCAAGTTTGTTTGTTTGTTTGTTTGTTTGTCTGTTTGTTTGCCAACTGTCTGAATGTCTGAATGTCTGACTCACTGGGCTCGGGGGCAATAAAATAAGCAGCCAAATGAAATGGCTGCAGACGTTGCCATCTTGGAGGATGTTGCAGATGCCACCTGCAAAAAACCAAAAAAAATAAAGAAAAGGCTGCCTCCTGCCGGAAAAAATAAGATATATGAAGCCGTGCATGGAGCTAGTTTCGCACCATTCCCCAAGGATCCAGGGATCCAAGGATCCCCTGCCCAAGCCCAAGGATGTGGATGAGTGGGTGGCCTGTCGCAAATAGTGAAAATATTTACCAATAGCTGCTGTCCATACCGATACCTCGATGCCTCTCGAACCTCTTTTCCCTGTTAACGAGTGGCCTTTGAGCGGCACGTTCGTGTTTAGACTCTTAACACATTTTTTGGTCCGCTCCGGGCCCGACTCCTTGGTCCTTACGCTCCTCCAAGTGCAATCAACGAAGACGGAAAGGAAATGAGAAGGTGTTACCGACTATAAAATACCTTTCTCTTACTAGGATATCCATCATTGACCAAATGTATCCCACCTATTTTTCGTCAATGACAAAATCTTGCTTTATTTTCATATTTGGTCAAAAAAAACATGTTAATTTGTATAAAAAATTCACCTTAAGAATTTAAAATTAATATTTGCAATCAAATAGGCTGCTCCTAATTAATAAAAACCAATACAAACATAAGTATATACATTTTTTTAGCAGATAAAATCTACAGTAAGTATAAAAAAGATATTGTAAGTTGATAATATATTTTTCAGAAATAATATTTACTTGTTGGAAATGATATCTTTACTTTTGTTAATATTTAGATATTAAGGTGAAACTACTAGCCTATAAAAAGATTTTCTAATTCTGTTTTTTAACCGTTTATATATTTTTTCTTTTAATACTAGTGTTATTCAGAATTTTTAAAAATGGATAAATATGTGGATAAAAATTACTTCAGATGCAGACCTCCACTATAGACCAACCTGATCACGAATATATATGCTTCTGAGCGTTGAAATTGCCCCAGTGCCACATGGACTATGTATATACCTTGTAGTCTACGGGTATCAAATCGCCGGATCTCGGACTGAGGGACCAGCGGACATGGACATCATCCGCACGTACGGCGTTGTCTCGCCCAGACAGTTTGCAAACACAGAGAACACAGCGAACCCATCCTAATCCAACCCAAACCCAGACCCTAACCCACACCCAATTCCAAGGACCCCATCTCTCCATTGTCTTGCTTTCGCAGCGTGGAAAGCCAAAAAGCTTTCACTGCTCCCTCCACCGAGTCCTTTCATCCGTTTGGTCTTAAAGATAAAAACTAGTGGATCAGCAGCACTTAATTACATGAAACGAAAACTGTTAACATTTCTGTGCGGACACGAGGAGTGCGGACAGGGATTCGCCTTAAGTGGTCGGTAGTCGGTAGTCGGTGGCCCATTGTGTGTGTTTTGGGGGCATGTGACATGATAATCATCATCAGCTATCAGCGCTCAGCTCGTCCTGGCGAATCACTCACCATATCGAGGCATGAAGGACTCTCATAAAGGACCAAGGACCTCAAGGGTCGTCAGTGTTAATTGACCCAATTGAAGGGGGGGGAAGGGGTTGGGTTGCTTTTCGTTTTGTGTCCAAGGAGGAGGCGTTGACCTACAAAACAAAACGACAAACGGGCCAGGATGACCAAAACGGGACGGGAGCCTGTTGCTGAATGCTCCATCGCTGCTGCATCGCATAACTCGTATAATCTGATGCGATTTTGAGATTTGTACAGCGAACCGGAGAGGCAGCGGGCACCGGGCAGGGGGATTGGGAATATAAAAGCGGACCTGCGTTGCCTTTAAAAATGCAGCAGCAGCTGCAGGAGCAGCAGGAGGAGGAGGAGGAGCAGCAGGAGGAAGCCCCAGTCGAGTGCCATAAAAGGAGCTAAAGTACAAATCGTTGTCACATGTGAGCCGCATTTTTATGGCCGCCGGCTTGGGAATTTCTGCAACATTTCCAAAAGCCTCCGGCATGAAGAATTTATTGTCCGCGCTGTAAATGGTCAGGGCAGGCAGACATTTGGGCATTCGCATCCACGTCCACGTCCACATCCACCCGATTCAGCATTCAGCCACTGCACCTGCACTCGAAAACCACATAGCTCCCTTCTTTATCTTCGAAATCATTTACAATTATTGGGGTAATTCTCTGGATTGAGATTGGAATATCAGGATTTCTTTAAAAAATAAGGACAACAAGCACACAGAATATGTAATAATTTAATCACTCTTAAATTGTTTTTTTGGTACATTTAAATAGGAGGGAACAAGTAGAAAAACAAATCGATATGTTTTTGTATTTTAGGTAATTGTAAAAACTGAAATAAAAACGATTAGGAAGACATGTATGTTTTTGAATTTCAATATTATAATTTTTATAATATAGAACATACTTTAATCTCCCTTAAAAATTGTATAGAAAATATCTATGATTTTGTACGTAATTTAAGTAACATTTGTTAATATTTTAAGCAATCTTTGAGGGACTTAAGTTGAAATGCGAAAAATTCAACTGTATAAATAATATATTATACAGCAAAATATTATACAGTTAGCTCTGGTTTTTTCCAGTGTACCTCCCACTGCTGCCCTTAAAAGTTGCAACTGCCACACAGTGGCACACACTGCTCCTGCTGCTGCTCCTGCTGCTGCTGCTGCTGCTGCTCCCATTCAATTGTGCAACAGGTCAGCTTTTCAGCAGGGAAGGCGCTGCAATTTTTATTGCTTTCACGGGAATCGGGGAAGGCCCTTTAAAGGCGTTTAGGCCAGGCTCAAACACAAACTCAACCTGAAACTCAAACTCAGGCGGACAAAGATGATTCAATTGATTGATTGATTGATTGATTGACCGCTGCTGCTGTGGCAGGGGAACGGCCTCCAGCAGCAGCAGCAGCTGGCTTATCATTTCCAGGCCCAAGTCGAAGTCGAAGTCGAAATCGAGTGACGTCAAGCAAATCGTTGCTGGGTGGCCTTTTGAGATTCATTCGAGCTCCAAGCTCCTCCAAGATGCTAATTCAGCGGCGGATTGCTCAGCACAAAACAGTAAAATTGACTTGCAGCTCTAAATTAGCTGAAATTGAATAAAAGGGCTGTGAAAAGCGTCTACAAATTGTGTCACAATCTGTGCAAATGAAGTGATCAATGGCTGTGACATTTGTGAACTGCACTTACATTCTAGCTTTAATTCACTTGGTCTGTGATACTAAAATTCGTTCGATAATTTAAAATATTTCGCACAAAATTACAAGCACTTCATTCGAATGTTGCGAATTTTTTTCTTCTGGCCTACAATTCGGAATTAAAAAAGTGAGGAATAATAAAAATAATTTAAAAAACCTTTTTTTTAAGAGAAGGTGATCATGCTTATGCTAAATAATGACTGTGCCACTGTGCCCTTTTTGCTCAAAATATTTGTACTTAATATATGTTTATGTTAAATGTGTCAAGAAAGTAAGGGTCAAAATCAAATAGTATGATATTTCGAAATGAAATCGTAACTGAAGCAAAAACTGCTGTTGTTATTTTGTTAAGTTAAATTAAACTTTGAACTTTTTAAACCTCTATCTATTCTCTGCCGATAGATACAGCAACTTATCTTATTTCACTGCTCTAAATAAATAAACAGATGTTCACAGACATTCCATGGGAACTAGTTTGCTGATAAGACGATGCTCTCATCCAGAGGTGACTGCATAATTATTTTTAAGGGGGTCTTTAAGTGATCTTCTCAGATTTCAATTATCAATAAATGAAATCATTAATATTAATAGTACAATTATTATTATTATTATTATGACTGACAAAACTTAAAACGAAATAATAATAATAATAAGAAAAATTATATTTAAAAGTATTTAGTTTTGAGCAAAGTTATGTTGTATGATAAAACTGAAATAAAATATCTAACTTCATGGCAGATCCCCCAGTGACTACGCCCTTGTCCGCCCAAGTGATCAACTTGCAAAGATGAGCTGGCAGCCAAAGTCCACAGATTATAATCGGTTTCGTTTTCGTTTTCTATACCGCTTTCTCCGGCGGCTCATCATTCCGCATTCGACGCTCAAGAGCAGCGGATCTGCTGGACTAAAAAAAAAGTGAGCTATGTGGGTGCAGAGACTGAGTCGTTCTGGGCTTAGCCCCCTGAAGACCTTCTGCCGCCCGATCAGCGCCCGGATCGTGGACGAATCCAACGTGGAGGTGCGGCGGGAAACGGACTCCACTCCGCTGACTTTTCCGGGTGTCTGGCTGCGGGACAACTGCATGTGCGAGGACTGCTTCCACGGCAGCTCCAAGTCGCGCAAGTTGGACTGGGACAACTTCGACACCCGGGTCCGGCCACTGAGCCTGCGGACAGATGAGGAGACAAAGGAGGTGGCAGTGAGATGGAGCGACTCCCACGAGAGCAGGTTCCCGCTGGAGTGGCTGGAGGAGCGCAGCTTCCGGGAGGAGCGACAGGAGGCCTATCTGCGGGACTTCTACAGACCCACACCCCAGCACTGGGCGGGTGCAGAGTTCCAGGCGATCGCCCAGCACTTCCAGTACGACGAGGTGATGGCCCAGGACGCGGTGCTGCTGCAGTGGCTCCAGGCCCTGGCCATCTACGGAGTGGCCCTGCTCCGCGGGGCCCCACTGGACGAGGGAGTGGTGCGGAGGCTGGCCGAGCGGGTGGGCTTCATCCGACGCACCACCTACGGCGAGGAGTTCGTGGTGCAGGCCAAGCCGGGAGCCCAGAACTTCGCCTACCTCTCGCTGCCCCTGCCCCTGCACACGGATCTCCCCTACTACGAGTACAAGCCCAGCGTCAACATCCTGCACTGCGTGGTGCAGACGGAGTCGCCGGGGGGCAGCAACATGCTGGTGGACGCCTTCCACGTCGCCGATCTCCTCCGACGCGATCATCCCGCGGACTTCGAGCGCCTCACCCGGGTCATGGTCGACTGGAACGACATTGGCAGCGAGGACGGACGCGAGTTCCACAACATCTGGCGGGCGCCGGTCATATGGTGAGAATGGGGGATGTAGGATAAAGGATATAGGATGGTGATGTCCTCTTCTTCTCTTTTCCCTCTCCACAGCCTGGATGCCCAGGGGCGGTACACGCGGGTGAACCACAGTGTCCCACAGCGGGACAGCCACTTCAATGTGCCCCTGTCGGAGGTGCTTCCCTGGTACGAGTCCTACGCCCGCTTGGTCCGCTTGGCCCTCCAGGAGAGCCACGCCTTCAAAACGCAGCCGGGTGACGTGCTGACCTTCAACAACATCCGGCTGCTCCACGGACGCACCGGATACGACGACTCCGCGGAGAGCCCGCGCTACATTGTGGGTGCCTATCTCGACTGGGACATCATTTACTCGCGACTCCGGGTGCTGAAAAAGAAAAGGAAACAGAAAGAAGGAGAAAGCCAATAAAAGCCAGCGAGGAATGCACATATTTTCCAAGCCATTTGATGTGAGCTTCTCATTTGAATAGTTGCCCCCTCCAACCCACCATCCCCCCATCTCCATCTTTGGCCGCCACATATGCTCCTCATCCTCATCCTCGTGCTGATACTGATTTCGAGACTGGATACTGCTCCTAATCCGGTTTTTAGCCTCAGGCGACAATTTCGGCAGTTAAAGCAGCTCAAGCGCAAAAATGAAAAGTTGTAAAAAATCATCATCGCGATTTGCGATGATCCTGGGGATCCTGGGTATCCTGGAGAGGAAAGAAGTCACCAAGCTGGTGGCGAAATGGAAATTTGTGCTGCGATGTCCCAGCTTATTTGCATCGCGGCATTTTGCCTGACAAATCGTTTGTGAAAATGATTGACAGCGGGGACTTACGGAGTTAGGGGCTGAAATTGGCCACAACACGAAGCTGCTGACTGGTTGGAGGCGGAAGTGGATGTGGAAGTGGCAGTGGCAGTGGAAGTGCCAAAAATAACCAAGTCGCTGGTGTTGTGCCTCTCAAGAACCACAGTTACACTCAGACAAAAAGCGGTTGAATTTTAGATCGGAATTTAGTTTGCACTTTTAAATGGGAAACCTTTTACCTCGTTCTTCCAAGTCCTAATAATGTTTGGAAAACAATTTATTATTCTCACTTGAAATTTATAATTTAACGCGTTTGAAAAGTTTACAAATAATTAAAATTAAATATGAATTTTGACTTTATAACACATGTTTCAAAGTTAATTAAGTTTTTTGCTCTATAAATAATTTTAATTTCATTATGATAAAATGCCTCTTAATTTGACATTTATATATTCTTTAACAAAACAAAGGCTGATAAGATAAAGGGCTTACAAATTCTAGAATCATGAATTTTCATTATTTTCATGTTTTATTTTGGTATATTAACAAATATTTTATAGATGAACATATCTTTTGTTAACATCACTTTAAGTAACTTGTAAATAAAAATAAAGTCTAACTAAGAAGAATTTTTTTCTGTGCTGTGCTAGCGCAAGGAAAATCCCCTAGAGAAAAATCCAAGTTTGGAGTGCATTAACCTTAAGAAGCGCTCCTCAGCCTCATCTCGATGAGGAGCCAGGAGCCACCACGTTAATCGCTTAGCTCCTCGAGGTGGCAGTATTTTGTAGCTCTCCGGGTTTCTCGAAGTACCCGCCTGAATGGGGCAAAAGTACTTGGGAAAACCCGGAAACGGAAACGGCATCGGAGGCGTAAACGTAACCGTAACCAAATCTGCCCTCGGCTGGCAAACTTTCTATGCCAATTTCCTTTTAAATATTTTATAGGGCCCCATTATGCCTACTTATGTCTTGTTATAGTAATAAAATAAAATTTAAAAGTGTGCAGAGGCTGGCGGAGGTGGCAAGCGAACTGTTAAGAAAAATATATGAAAAGTCGGTGGGTAACGAAAAAAAAAAAAGAAAAGAAAACCCCGACAGCTCCCAGCCGCTGGAAAAACATTTCGAACAACAGTTACAACTCCACATCGACATGGCCACGTCTCCGGGTGGAGACTGGAGCCCCAAACCCCTCTGAAACCCCCTCCCCCGAGTCCCAACAATAACAGGAACAGCAACAGCCACGTCAAGTGGAAAAGGCAAAAGGAAAACCCAAACCCAAGGGGGTGACAGGGGGCAAAAGTAAGCCGGGGAAACGGGGAAACGGGGAAAAGTAAAGGCCTTGAGCGTAAAGGAAAAGCGGTGGAGATTTGCGGTCTAAAATTCGGCTGTCGTGGTTCAGTTGGACGCTGCAATAGCTTAAGTCTCAGGGGAGTTTTAGTCTTAGTTATTATTTTCCAATTTATTTTGTGATTTAAGCGAGAAAATTGTGTAAACACATTTTAAGATCTAGAATTTCTAGAAAAGCTTCAGCCTGAAAGTATACTAAGTAATCTGATATCTGTGACCTACTGTAATATACTTTCAGGAAATTTCTTTCTTTATTAAAAATATCAAGTTAATAAGATAATTTCTTAAATAACATTTACCTTTCTTTTTTACAATAATTTAAAGCTATTGAACATTTGTTTAATTGATTTAGAAAACGAGAAAATTTGTTGCTTCAGTTTTGATTTGATAAGAATATCATACACTTATAAAAGCCTTAAAAACCAATTACATTCACACATTTTTATGGATCTATTCTGGATCTCCCAGATCTGTTTTACTTACATATATAATAATCTCATGCTTAATTTTAATTTTATTTTGCTAAGTTTTTGAATGCGAGTATTTAAGATCACCAACAGCATTTATTTTTCCAGAGCAGACAATAAAAAAGATTTTGTATTCTCTTATCCTTCTTTTAAAAACTTCTTAATTTGATGTAGAAAATCTAAAATTTTTTGTAACACAAAGATTTAATTTTTAGTTGGTTCTGCTAGTAATAAGTAAATAAATTGTTCTGATTATAAATTTCTATACTGAAAAATATCAATAATTCTTGATTCGACGTTGTGTTTTGGACTTCGATTGATCATCCCAGCTGAGCGGAGTGCATTTATCCTTGTGCTCCTTGTAGCCAAGTGAAAGCATTTCCCTAGCAAAATGGTTGTGTGTGTGTGTGTGTTTGGCCTATGTGTGTGGTGGGTGTGCGGTCTGTGTATATTCCCTTAACACGCATCATGACGCCCAGACAAAAAGCGTACAACTTCTTTTTCGTTCCGCACTTAGCCTCCTCCTCATCCTCCTCCTCATCCTCATCCTCATCCTCATCCTCGGAAAAGCGTCGGAAAAGCGAGGAGCGCAGGAATGAAAAGTCTATAAAAAGTGTACTTTTTTAATACTTTCTCGCATTTATATGTAATAAAAATCTTGTAAAATACGCCTTTTTTGCACTTCACAATGGGCCCCATGTGAATGCCATCAGTGGGACTCAGCGCTCAACTCAGCACCGCAAATCCCAATCCCCACTACTCCAGGACTCCAGGACTCCAAGTCACCAGGACTCCATCTCGCGCTCAAAGTTCAGTGGAAAATTTTGTTCTTGCCTCCGGCAATTTGCAACTATGAAACAGCAGTTGGTTTTTTTTTTTTAAGCCAGGAGAAGAGAACTTCTACATATAGTAGTATATCGCAATTTGGTTTTGAATACCTAAATCCCCACTTCGATTCGTCTTAATTTTATGTTTATTGTTGTTATAAACTCAACTTTAAATTGGATTTAACTCTATAAAAGTGAGGGCCATTACATGTCAGGTTGTAAAAATGATTCCCACATTTTGTATATATATATTTAAATATATTTAAATTTATGGGATTTATTTAATGCAAATAAAAGTCTTAGTTAGCAAGTTCAATGGAAATTATATGTGCAATATTTATAAGCCAAAAATTCTAAATAAATTCTAAAATAATTAAATATATAAAATAAAATATACATATGTTATATGCTCTTTTTGAAACTTTTGAGTCGTTTGTTGTATTGTTAGGTTTTAATAAGTTTTTTAAACTAATAATAAATTGTTTGAAAGGAGACTTTGATATAAGAATCTTATTGAATTAGTGGGTAAACCCTTTTAAAATATTTCTTAATTTTTTTTCCAGTGTGTTGGTGATGGTGCTCTGTCAACTTTTGTTTAGTATTTTCTGCAACAGCAAGTGGCTGCCACTTGAAGCCCAAACGTCGCAGTTCCAGGGAATGCTTCTTAGCCGGGCTAAGCATCTCATTCCCAAAGGAAGGGAAAGCAAAGGCCTTTGAGTTGGTGTAACAAAAACAACAATATTCGGGGGGGAGGGGGGAGGGAAAAAGGTTTAATGCGGCATCCCCTAAGTCGCAGAAAAATACAGAGAACGACGTCGTCAATCGGCATTTGGCATTTGGCATTTTTAGCCATGGCAACCCAAGCCCAAAGCCCAAGCCCACAACCCAAACCCACAACCCAAACCCAAGCTATGATGAGGTTGTGCAGCAGGCCACAAAATCCCAGTTGCCTGCCTCCACTGATTGGCCAACTAATCCCCGTATATCTTTCCACAGGGTGGCGAATTTTTCGGGGCCCAGCCACGTTTAATAGAGAGTCCCAGTCACTGTCCCAGTCCAAGAAAAAAAACCTAGAGCTTTGCCAAGGAAGCGTTTTTCAATTTTTCACTTTAATCAAATTAAAATTCATTCGTTGCGCTTATGAAGCGTGCAAAAGCGCGTGAGGGGGAGGGTGGCTGTGGGTGGCAGTGGGTGGTTGGGAGCTGTCTGCCACTGACAGACGCCGCTTTGTCCTTGCATATTACCCTGGCAACCAGACCCTCCTCCCTCCCCCCTCATCCCAGCCCATCATCAGCCATCGAGAGACCATCGAAACTTACCACCCACCAATGTCCAATGAAGTTATAGCGGTTATTTTTTTAGACATGATACCTTTCAGCTTTCAGGGGAGGGTATTGATTTCGAACACTCGGATTATCATTATTTCCTGTCCCTTGCAATCAATTATTCGGAATTTACAGTGATTCTACTCACTGACTTTCCTCTTAAAAACAAAAATACATATATTTGTGCTGTTTATGCAGGTAATAAGAACTTTGCTGCCCAATAACATATCTATTTTACTTGATCACAAGAGCTTACTAGTCTAACTTCTTAGATCGAAAAAACGTTACAAAAATGTATTTAAAAGGACGGTGGGGAATTTAAAAATCTGCATTAAATATATATATTAAAAAAGATCATACAAATCAGAACCCGAAATAATGATTACCAACAAAAAATTTGACCAACATTTTTAAATTTGCAAATATTTTTAAATATTTTTAGTGTTTTCTTGAAATTTCCAATTATATTCCGTTAAATATTTTTGTACTTAAATTAATAGCCCTCAATAAGTGTGAGATGACAATACCTTTCATCCAGAATATGTTACTTTCCTGTACTTGGAAAGAAATAAATAAATAAAGTTCTGTTGACAGGCATCTACGGCTACGTGATTCCAAGGTATCTCCTGGTCGAGCACTCACTTGCAGACGTGCCTCGCCACTTACTTCTCGGCGCATTTTATTTCTTTGTCAAGTTTGGCCGACCGAAAACTTGGTCCGTCGCTTTGCATTGCGGTCGCTTTTCCCCTTTCCACTTTTCGCTTTTCCACTCTTCCACTTTTCCACCCATGTTGCCGAAACTCGAACCGCTGGCAGGCATTTTCCGGAAAAAGTGGATGTACATTTAGACACGACTTGGGATTGGGATTGGGAGTGGGACTGGGAGATGCAACGGAAGCAGCAGCAGCATCAGCAGCAGCCCGGGGTAGCTAGTGAAATTTGATAAATATGCGTATTAGTTTCAAGCGGGGGTCCTTTTTCCTGGATGCTGGATCCAGGCGATGAGAGCAGAGCTCAAATAAAACTAAGAAATGGCCCCCGGGCGGGAATCTTACTTAAATTGTGCTTTAAATTAATTTTGGATGTTGGATGGGCAAGTGGCAACGGCAAGTGGCAAGCGGCAAGTTTTCCCGCAGCCCGAAAAGTATGCAGCACTAAAAGCGAAGTGGCCCACAATAAACTGCTTATGCAAATGCAAAATCAATAGAAAAAGCTAGAGGGGCCATCCGAATAAGTGCTCCAGTGACAGGAGGTGGTCCAGGAGATTGGGATGAGTGTCTGGCGATGACTTTGTGATGACTCCTCCCTAATATCATCAACCTGATGGTCCCAGAGATATTTTGTACGGTATTTTAGTAATTTAAAAACTGTCTTGGGGAACCCTAAACGGCAATCCATTTATTAACATTAAATGTTAAAGTTTATTATTTATTAAGATGATTAAAAAGCTTACAACTAAAGCTATTAACAAAATAATGTATTAAAACAAACCATAATTAAACAAGGACCTAAAGGTAACTGTTCTTTTGTATCGTAAAATAATAATCATATTTAATATCAAAATGTGTATAATTAAAGAAAACTTTTTATTAAGAAGTACCAATTGTAACAGGGCCTTAAAAGGGTTAACATGTTACATTTCCAAACTGTAATTTTAATTAATAAATAAATAAAATTCTTTTCATACTTACAATCCTTACTTACTCATAGAAACAAGTTAAAAGTAATCACCTGGAACCCCAAAATTAAAACACAATTAAAAGTTTGATTTCGTTATTAGTTTTATTATTATTATTAGCAATTTGTCCACTTAATTCGATTAAACTTTCATGCTCTTTTTGCTTTGCTTTCGGTTTTTTACTTTTTCAAGTACACATAAATGATATACATATACATGCACATATATATATATAACTTGGGTTCTTTTCCTTCTGCTTGTCTTTGATATATTTTTTCCTTTTGCCACAAAAATTGCATATTTTATGTATTATGATTAATCATATTTTAATATTTATTTATATATATATTATATAAGTACCAACTACAATACTTTAATATCAGACAATGTGAATTCTTCATGTTTTCCATCTTATGTGTGGGTGTGTGTGTTTGTGTGTGTGTGTGTGCGCAATTTATGGTTCAACATAATAATTAGCAATAATCGAAATCGTTATCAATTTTTCAATATATATATATTCCATATATATAGTTCGTCTTCTTCGTTCGTTACGTTTTTTGAGTATTTACAAAAAATCTAAGAAAAAAAATTGCTTTCTTTTTGTGTTTTTTTGATTTTTGATTATATTTATGTTTCCATATGTATGTATGCATTTTATATATTCCTTTGTGTTTTTGTTTTTTTGTTTAGCTTATCATATGAATAATTCGTTTTGGACACACACGCATGATATTCATATTAGTCTGACAAAAAAAAAACATTATTTAATAATTAATCGTGTTCATCAGTGTGTGTGTGTGGCTGAAGGATATGTGATTAGTAGGCCATGCTTAATGCATATGCAAACCGAAAGGGAGAAAGGGGTAGGGAAGTGATCTACGAGAAAGAGAGAATTTTCCATTTTCCATTTCCATTCCGCTCCCCATAACATATAAATACATATCAGCTCTCTGGCCTCCTCTTATCGTCCGTTTAAGTGTATTAATTTATAATTAAGATTAGGAAAGAAAGGGGTGTAAATAAATAAACGGCTTGACATATCAACTAATGACTAATTTGGTTATGTTTGCATCTCTCTCGTTTTTTTTTCTTTTTCAATTATTAAGTACTTTTTCGTTCTTTCGAAGAAATTTCATTTTGTTCACGTATTTGCGGAAACGGAAGTCAATTTGTCAGCTTGGGGCTGTTGTAGTGTTTTTGTTTGTTTTGTTACTTTTTTTTAAGTTAAGTTTGGTGGGCAGTGCAGTTAATTTTTGTTTGTATTTTTGTACCAAATGCTAGTTAACAGTTACGAGAGCCATCCATCCCCCCCGCTGATTTGCATTGTGAAGCGGTTAAGAGATTTTTTATCCACTCAACTGTCGCCGCGTCAATTTATATGCTAATGGGGCCTGCATCCTATTTAAAATACATATGCGACAACACGCCTCCTTCCCTCCTTCCCATTGTGCGTTAAATGAACGACAAAAATTGCAAAAAAAGAACCCGATTTATTTAAATCTATATAAATGTTTTATATCTCTGTGCGTACACGTACATTATATAAATAAATATGCTTTTTCAGGGCCGCACGCCCACATGTCCCCTCTTTTTTTTTTTGGAACTCCCCAGCCGAGGGAATAAAAAAATTCAGTTAACGCAAAATCTCATTTAAATATGCATGAAGGCATGAAGCCGGCCACAGTCGACGGCCACAATTGAATTTCCCATTTCATTTCACCTTTTTTTTGTCCACGTTGATGAATAATTTTTTCAGCATTTATTCAACGTTACTTTTCGGTGTGTGTTTCTGGTTTCTGGTTTCTGGCCAAGGGGTTGACTCAATTAACGAGGGCTGCACTCGGTCCTAATAAGATTGAAAAGCGGGAAACAATGGCATTGTCGCATTTTTCGGAATTTCAAATTTCTGCATACAGCTAAAATTTCAATTTTAAATGATTAATATGTTAAAATTTAAACGCAGGTGGGGAGGATTTTTAAGTTCATAAAAATCTTTGAGATGAATTGTTTATAAATTTAATTTACTTATTCTTTTGATAGTGTTGGATATATTTTTTATTCAAATAAGATTCCAGTGATCATCAGCTTTTTAAGCAAATATAATTACAATTTCGTTGGGCCTTTTAATAGTTAATATGCAGCATCAGGCATTGGAGTGTATATAAATGAATTGCAGTTAAAAGTTGACAATTTTTGCATTTATGCGGCTGCAGGACACGCCTTCAGGAGAGTGTTTGCGGTGGGCACACACGTGTGTCTACATGACTCATACGCAGCGTTGGCCAGTTGCAGATACAGATCCAGAGATCCCAGGGCTAATTATGCGTCCCTGGGCGGAGAGTGAATGCGAATGGGACACAAATCTCGGCTTAAATGCCGCAGCATGTTAACTGTCCAACTTCGGACTGTCCCTGCATATGTTGCCACTGCCCCATTTTGATTTATCATACATCATGGTCACGGTCTCGGACCTGAATAACTTGTACACAACGTAACATAAGTATAAGTGCGGGGGGAAAACGAGAAACGAGGGCATCAGACCATCAGAATATCAAGCCACAAAAGACACAGAGCAGCAGAGTAGGTGTCGTGTCGACCCAAAGTCAGCCAAAGATCTCGATTCACTCACTCACTCACTCACTCGCAGGCAGAACATAAACACGAAAATAAATTCATTAAAACATTTATCAAGTTCGACACTTGGCTGTCATATATCATGTTACATTTTGAGCCCGAAACATGTTTAATCCCCAGCAACATTGAATACAAAAAGATACAAAAATACAAAAATAAAATGTAACTGCAATCGTCGGTGGTTTGAGTTGTGTGTGCTGTGTGCTGTGTGTGTGGGGGGCATGGATATCAGTGGCTCAGCCCACGAAGTTCAGTTGTACTCCATACACTCAGACAAAAAATGGCTTTACATATAAATTATATATGTCTTCTTCATATTTGTTTCTTTGGTTTACTCATTAAACGTCTTTGAAAATATAAATAACTTCTTCGTTTGTTTTTTTGTAAAGTGCTTATTTTTGTTATTTGCCTGTGATGTTTATCGAGTGCTACAGTGAGCTGTCTTTGAGATGGGACTAAAAATGTGTCATTAAAAGAAAGGAAACTAATTTAAGTAAGGTATCAAAACCATATTCGTTTGATGTATTTAAAAATAATAAATAAATACTGCGCAAGTGAGTGAATTTTTTCATTTTCGCACCTTTAAAATAACAATTCAATTTCTATTCAGATAATTTATATTGTAAGCAGTGCTCACTGTACAGGGGAATCTATACCCGGAATGGGTTTCAGGTGTTGCGTTGTTGGCCCACAGATGCTCCAAAAACGGGTTACAAGCCCTCCCCTTCCCCCGTCGCTCTTGACGCCTTCGATTTCAGCCAGGGAGACAAATTGAGTGGATGCGCTGATCACAATTTGCATGCATAATTCAAATTGAAAAATAAATTCAGATAAATGCATTTTAAATGCGTGTTTTGCCGCTGTTTCAGTGCCTTGGTTTTGGTTTTTTATTGATGCACATGAAAACAAATTGGTATGCAAAAGCGCGTGAAAAATCAACTAGCAAATTGTCAATAAACATGTGCATAATTATCACACCAAATTCACAATTTGCATAAATTCTTGAGAAATGCTTTTTATGCTGCCTTAAAATATACGAAATGCGAGCTGCCTCGGCAAACACAGAAATACCTGGGTAAACAAGCAACAAATTGTAAATATTTAAACTGCAATTTGGCAAATATCAGAAATCGAATAAATGTTTGTTTAAAGAACGGATAGTTAAAAAAAAGTAAAAAGAAAGAGTTAGAAAAGTGTGCTCAGCTTCATTAGGGGTACTCAGTGGTATTTCGCTTCAAAACTCTGATGACTTTGAAACAGATGGTCAATTATGACTATTGTTCGGTTTAATTTGCCCTTCCGAAAAGATTTGACTGGGTTATCGGCGATTAGCGTAGACATAAATCCATTCCTCTCTCTTTTTTTCGGACGATTTAATGCATTATATATTCAAGTTTCAGGTTTTTCACGGCCTCTTTAGTTTTCCATCTATTGTGTAGTTTGATCAAAATATTTAGTTTTGTATCTACAGTTTTATGTCTGTTGAAATTAAATGGTTTTTCTTAAGAAAATTTATTTTATATGAAGAAATTTACATTCTTATCTGAGTTATAAAAAGTTCTGATAAAAAAACTTAATAAATAAAAATATCATAAACTTGAATGAGAACTCAGTTTGTGTAAAGAGGTTTTTTTAATCCCACATACATGACAATTTTTTTGTGAGAGAGACTAAGAGAGATAAACACATATACCAAGAAATATGTCTCTGTTTGTGCCCAGTTCTGCTTAAGCTTCTTTCGTTATATTTGAACCCTTTCTTTTGATTTTCCTGCCATATTTCGCCCCGAGTGCCCCTAATGTGGATATGGATATGTAGGGAGTGCAGTGTGTGTGGACAGCCTGCCGTCGTCTGGTCAAGGCCCATGTTGTTGGTTTATGACTGCACTTATGTGTCGACGTTGCCTGTTTGCATATTCACATATTCCCATTCCCGCATTCCCCTTGAACGTACACACACATGACCATAACCCATAACCCCACCCAATGTCCTCGATGTCCGTTTATTTGCTTGTCTAGAATCGCGACACGCGACGTTTTTCGCTCAATGTTTCGGCTCTTTTTCGCACTTGTTTTCAATTTATAACTGTTTTTTATGGGCCATGGTTTTGGCCATGAAAGAGAACCCACCCATTGGCACGTAACTGTAATTAGCATTTGGTGTTTCATAAAGAGAGGGGTTATTACGATGATGATGATGTTGATGTTGTAGTGTGGAACGCTTTATAGACTAGAGACACCGCCCCCCTGAAGAAGCTGAGTTTATATATCATGTATTATTATATACTTTCGGTTTGGGAACTGCTGATCTGATCTGGTTGGGGGTGGAGGGGGGTTGGTTGCTCCGGTTCAATTTAATTTGATTTGATTTGATTTGAGTTGAGTTGATTAATTTATAGCATGATGCCGAAGAAGGTCAGAAACTTGAGTAAACTGTACAATTTATACAAAAACCGATACCTAGCCAAGTGTGTGAAATTGAAATCCGCTCTGACATATTCCGTTTCCGGCTCGATTCAACTGCATTTGCGTGCCCGCCGCTGGAAGCGCTTCATGCGCAACGACCACTCGTCCTTCCACTCCAGGACCACCGAGCTGGGTCCAATGGCCAAGTAGCCGGGCGCCGCCTCCGAGTCGCGACCAAGGATGAGATACGATCTGTGGGTGGAGGGAGAGAGGGGGAAAAAATTGGATCATTAGGGGGCTAATATTGGGGGTTCATATATCCTGTACTCTCTTGAGCCCTCTAACAAATACTTAATAAAAAGAAAATTGAATATGATCCAAATAAGATCTGTGGATGATACAGTTTCATCCAATTTAATGGAGTCATCTCTACTTCCCTGGCTTAGTTTGCGATTTATTTTTAAAGAACAATTAATTCCTTACAGTAAATATTTAGTCTCCTTATTTTAAGACACACAAATAATCATTTTACACTCACTTGTTAAGCTTTATTTTGGGACACTGGCACTCGATGCTCTTGCGCGGCACCAGCAGCACCATGTTGCCTCTTCCCAGCAGGGAGCTAGTTGTTCCGGACATGGGATTCCGCTTGAAGATGGTCTGGATGTTGATCTCGTACTTGTAGATCTCGTTCTGTCGCTCGATGGAGAACTTTTCCGTGCTGATGTCCTGGGAGGCGCGATCGTGGCCAATTACCTTGGCCAAAATGGCTGTAAATTGGGAAAAAGAAAGAAATTCCAATAAGAAAATTTCCTTATTTATTTACACATTTTTGTGGAAAAATTTAAATTCAAATTTAAATTTTTAAATGGAAAATTTGTAAGTTATGTAAATATGTTAGTGTTCATAATTGTCATAAAAAAGTGTGTGCTTAAATTAGTTAACAAAATGAAACTCATTTATTTTAAAACAAAATTTTGTTTGGTAAATTAAAGCCTTGAATTTAATTTGTAAATAAAGGTTTAAGCATGCTGACTAGAGAACTTAAACTCATATGATATATAGGACTCACCGTAGTCCTCCATGCAAAACTTGTTGAGGTTGAGCTTCTTGGGACTCGCCTTACACTTTCCGCAGTCTGTGGGAGATTTAATATCAGATTGTGATTTGGCTTTTCTGTCAGTGTACTTACACTTTTTCATTTCCTCGACCTGCGAACCGCCGCCGTCCTTGTAGTCGCCCGTACCACCTCCTCCGCCGCCTCCTCCTCCTCCTCCGCCGGCACTCTCGGCCTGAATCATGTTCGCATTGGTGGGCACTTCTGTTGATTGTAATGGGGGAAAAAGGGAAAGAGGGAAAGGGGGACATTAGGAGGCTGTCTTCTCTGCAGGATCCCCTCATGGAACCTAAATACTCACTGATGCAGGGTGCCACGTGGGAGCGGGTCTGCTGGTAGCCCCTCGCACAGCGGTTGCAGGTCAGTCCGGTGACGCCCTCCTTGCAGGGACACTGGCCACTCAGGTGATTGCACGTCTTACCCGTCGAGCCCACCGGGTGGCAGTCGCATCCTGCGGAGAGGGAGAGGGGGAGAACAGAACAGAACAGGAGCGGGATGTCATCATCCTCATTAGAGCGACTGTCCATCTATCTGGCTGTCAGTCAGTCTCATGAAGACCACTGATTGATGACAGCTCACAATCAATAAGCGGGTGGGATGGGCAAGGCCTGTCTTGGGTCTTGGGGATACCCCTGCAGGTCCATCAGTTCCATGTTAGATTAGATGTATGATTCGGAACATCTCCCTTTCGAACTCCCTTTCTTTTTTGATTTTGTGTAATTTGCAATTAAAAGCTGTGACCATCTAAATAATTTAATGTCCACCAAAAAATATTACGCAAAAAAAAGACTCGGAAAAGAGCAAAATTCTAACTTAACAAGTATTCAGGAATTAAAATAAAATAAATTTCTGAGAGTATTCATTCCCTGCAAGGGTATTTTAGATAACCAATAACCAAGACTAGGACATTGCGATGTCCCCCACTTAATCCGCTGAAGACTTACGCTTGCAGACTTTGCGATGATTTGGGGGCTTGGTGGCGTCCCGGTAGTATCCCTCGCGGCAGTAGTGGCAGTACCTGCCGGTGGTGTCGTGCTGGCAGTTGTAGCACACACCACCCGACACTCTTCCGGAGAGCTTGTAGAGCTCCAGGTTGAAGCGGCAGCGACGGGCGTGTCCATTGCACTGGCACACTGAAAAAAAAGAGGAGGGAGAGGAAGCTTAGGTTATTATTCTTATTTCAATGCAATTATTTATTTGTTAAAGTTGTTTTTTCTTATTTAAATCAATTAAGTCCAGTGAATAATAAATATTCTTAAGAATGTTTTGATTTTTTAAATATGTCGCTTCATTTCATATATTTGAACATGAAATTAATAAACTCTCAAGTTTGTTCAACCTATTTATTGACTTCCACGATGGACATAAAAACACTCTGGTAAAATAAAAAAATATAGGCATTATATATTCTGACCCTTAAAAGGTATTGTTAGATTTCAACGTTTTTAGCATTAGATTTTATTTTTTTTAAATCAAACCATTTTGTAGTTAAGCAGTTAAGGTGTTTCTCGTTTTTAAATATTTTAACTATAAAAGTATAATAATACCTTCGACTATATTTCTTTCAATTTCTATCATAATTGTAAACCCCAATAAATAAAGTGACAACAAATTTCCACCAACTTGCAATAGTTTGGCCAAGTTACCGTCATTTCCCAAAGAGCTTAACCCGCTCCCATTTTGTTATTACCAAGGCCAACACCATCATTTCGATGGGGTAAAAGGGGCTAACCATTTAATGGCAGTGCGTTAGCCTTATTTTGTCCTTGGTGGAGGGAAGAGGAAAGGGATCTGCACATTTCATAAATAATTAATAATGATGGGAAACTGTTACGTGCTCTATTTTTTGGACAGGTGCAGGCAGGGGAGGAAAATTCAACCCCCTGTCTTGGTTATGATTGATTATTGCTGTTCGTTGTTCGCTGTTCCCGTTGATTGATGAAAAAGCCAGAAAAGGATGTTGGAGGAGTTGGTATCTTATGGGATGTGATGCGGTGGGTCCAGCTTTTATTTTTTGTATTTTTTACGCTCTCCTTCAACGCTGTTGTTTATAGATTTTGCAGACTGACCTGCACCACCGCCCACTTGGCCCACTTGGCGGCACCGTAAATGTTCATTTAATTAGTTGGAAAATATCATGAAATAATTTTAGCAACTAATTGGCAGCACTTGACTTCAATTTATGGTGTTCCTCCCAGTGTCCCAGAGTGTCCAGGGACTCCTCCTCCTCCTCCTTTCCCCGAAGTTTCCTTTTCCTTTCGGCTGTTCCCCCAATCTCTTTGGGAAAAGGCATTAAGGGTGATTTATACACAAACGCAGACACACACGTGTTCCCCTGGGCACACATCACACAGTTGGGGTTAAAATCTATGATCTTACATTTTAATATATTATATATTAGACTTTAATCACTCTTGATGGTCGATGTATCTTTATAGTTCTTTAAAATATAAAAATATAAAAAATATAAAATATACATAATTTATAATTTTGATATTTTTATAACAAAAGTGAATTGAATTTTCGCTACTATTTCGTTGTCCTCATCTGTTTTTCTGAATAAATATATATGTAAGTACTGTATGTGTGGGGCTTGTCCACCGATGCCCACGCATGAGGAGCAAATGGGATAAGGGATCGGGAGATGGTTGGTTGGTTGGCTGGTGATTGCCTTTGGTGACTGGTGCGACTATTGTGATTGCTGTTGCCTCATATTTTTCATATCTTATGTCTGCATCATCGACGAGAGTAGAGGGCTAAAAGGCTGACAACAAAGGACCTCCTGGAAGTGGAAGGAGTCCACAAGGAGGAGGAAGACAACGCGGATGGCCGTTCGCTTATTTGGCAAATAATATCAACAGCACAGCCACAATGGACCGGAGTGGCAGACAGGACAGGACGGCTGAGTCTCGAGCTATCGGAGGACCTCATTCTCATCCTCATCCTCAACCACATCCTTATCCTTGCAGCAGCCATGTGCTCCCTGTGCTCTCTTAACCATCCATATTCCATATTGTCATCATCGCTTCTGGCTGTGGTCGTTGCGCAATTTTAAATGGATTTTATTTTTACTTGACACTTACTCACTCGGGGGGTCAAGGCCAAGAAGTGGTTGGGGGTGGAGGTGGGAGTGGGTGGGGGAGTGGCTTGTGGACAGCCAAAGAGCATTCGAGCATAGCGACTTTTAACTCGAATTTAACTGGGGAAATTATGATTAAACGAAAATCATTTTACAAAACTTTATTTGTGCTACTAAAAATGATTTCAAAGTCAACAAAAAAGACCAGCGAAAGTAAATAATTAATTGGGTAAAGATCTTAATCCGACTTTTCAGTTTTTATTACTGTTTAATATTTTATTATAACAAAAATAAATACTTTTAGTGAAGGTTATAAAAAGTATAGTTTCACAATATTCAGGCCAAAAATTAAAGTACGAATCTTCTAAGTTTTTATTAAATTTTACTCAACTCAGCTAAATATATAGATATTTCATAATATCTATTAAATTAAAGTAAGCTAAGAGCATTTCCAGTTCATTTCCGAATTTCGCACTGTGCAATTGAGGATTATTATTTCATCTTGGTCTCCGATTCCATCAATATGAATCCCACGAAGAGTCTTTTCATTCATCCCCTCGCTGCATATCGCTTTCAATGATAATACTTAATAATAATAATAATAACGTCCACCAGTTGGACTTCACTTCACTCTGCCACTGCCATGGGGCAGATTCCAGCACCATTGACACGCATTGTAATTGAGTTGATATTGCGGAACGATAAGCTCTTGCGATGAGAAGATGAAAAACGATGAAAAGGGGCGAAGCTCCCGCATAAATTCCATTGGCAGACAATTAGAAAAAAGCCAAAAAAAACACAAACTCAAAGCTCCCGTCCGATTAGCCGAAAAGTAGCACATAAATTTTCGGTTCGGAAATCTCGTGCTGGGGGGGATTAACCCAATCCCAATCCCAATCCCAAACACAAACCCGAAACCACACATGACCATCGGAATGGAACGGAGTGGCACAGCCGATCAACTTAATTGGGGAACAATAAAACGCATTTTTACGCGAATTTCCTTCACAGTTCATTTGCTGCGGCCCCATTACGTGTGTGTTCTCTTTGGTTTCGCTGCTTTTTTCCCCTCAATTTGCACATAGTTTTTGATATAAGGCCAAGAAGGGGAACCCAAGAAAATTTGCAGACGGTCGAGAAAAGAAAAGTTCATAATTTAGCTGCAATTTTAATTAAAAGTACTCTCTTGGCCTCTTCAGGGAAAACGAAAAGTGGTAAAACACATGCATATATGTGCGAAAACAGCAACGTATGGATAAAGGAAAACATGTGAAAATCATTTTGCACTGTAGAGGAGGAGAACAGCAAAAACTGAAAAACTGAAGAAGTGAAGTAGTGAAGACCCGGCGCCGACAGATAAGCCGGGACCGGAATGGTCCACACTCCACACTCCAAACCCAATCCCCCATTCCCTCCTCCGTATTCCACAAGTCCACACTGGTGAGTCTGGGGTCTCTGAGAGTTATGTGCCCGTTTGTTGTAAAACGGCACAAAAATTATGGGCGAAAACCAAACAGGCCTCAATTGTGTGGTGTGAGTACTCGTACTCGTACTCGTACTCCTATGTAGCAATGGCAATGGAATGGCTCTGCACTCACCATCTATAAACTGGCTACAAAATGTCTAAATTTTTTTTTCTTTCATACGAAAAGAGAGAAAAGTGGGAGGTGCAGCACCAAAGAAAAAAAAAAAAAGAAAGAAATACAGACAGGGGGAAGTAACACGATATGTGATATGATCTTGAGTACTTGCATTCGCATTCGCATTCAAAACTGCAAGAGAGGCGCCAGACTGTAAAAATCTATCGGCCAAAGAATGGTGGAATTCTCCACGGGTAAAAACAATGTGGCCAAAGGTGAGCGGGAGGGAAAACAATGTGGCCAAGAGTGAGCGAATGGAAATAAATCACATGAAATATACAGGGTCAGAAATGGGTTATTGCAGATAGTGCAAGTGCAAATGGGGCCTGAGGCGAATTTCAGCCATAAAATATATCATAAAATGAGCTGTTAGCAAAGCAGTTAGCAATTTCATCATTTTTAACATAAATCAAGATTTCCTTGGCAACTGGCTCTTTTAAATTCCATTAAATATTTTAAGCTTTCTAAATATTCTGTAAAATTTCATTAAAAATCTTTAGCTTCCATTATATTCTTCAAAAGAGCTCGTCAAAATAAAACGAATTTATAAACAATACCATAAAGTATTTTAATTAAATCAAAATAATAATTTGCAGGTATAAATTTAAAGATAAAATTTTAATCTCCAAAACTTGACACTTTTCTTGATTTTACTCAAATTTTCCAACTGCTTAACTTTTTATTCTGCTAATGGTTAAAAGCCACGGACTTGTAGCCCTCATAATTTTGATTATTTTTCATTTCGTCAGCCTGCTTCATTTATGTGTGTGTGTGTGTGTGTGTGTTTGTATCAAGACGTACACATTGAAGTAAATTTGCCGTATCGTCAAGTTTTCCACCCGCTTTTCCACCCACTCAACCCAACACAACCCACCCATCCAAAAATTTGCTTTGCCTGCACAAAGAATTCCTCCTTAGCATTGTTCTTGATATATATTTTTTTTATTTTTCCCGAGGACCTGGCAAATTTTTGTGACTTTTCCGAGCTGCTTTGTGTAATTTTCTCGCCCGTTGACAAGAAAATGTTGAATGTCTCGCCTTTTGGACTGCCTTTCACTTTCACTTTCACTTTCATTTCACGTCCTCCTTCGGTTATTTTACTTTTATTATTATTATTTTTACGTTCTTTTCTTGCAGTTTCATTTGCTTCGACGGCGATTTGCGTGTGGTTTGTGTGTTTTAGAATTTGGTGTGATTTGAATTTTCAATGGGATGCCTATGCCCATTTCCGAACAGAAGCCAAATTGAGTAAAATTTGTAGGTTGTGAATAAAATGTGGGGAGGTGGAGAAGGGGAATCGAATCAAATCAAGTGAAGCGTGAAGGCACTGAGACAAAATGAAATTCAGAAAAACAGAAATGCTGTCACGCATAATTTTATTTATTTTTCAATTTTTAAATTTTTTCGCCCTGTTACAAGTGTTGAGTTGTCTAGGTCCTTAAGCACTTTGTCTGTTATGATATCTCATTCCCCCAGCCCCTCAAACGTGTTGACACTTTTCCCCACCTCACTCACTTCTCATCTCTTCAAAATGTGCTTCGAAATTTGGTTTGCCAAAATATTTTCCGCTTGAATGGCCACTGATTTTTATATTTAGACTGAGAGTGCATTATCCCCGTCGAAATGCAGCGACTTCTTCTCTGTATTTTGTATTTTCACAAAGCCTCTGTAAACATTTTTGCTAATGATGTCGGTTCTTTAAGTTAAGTTGGTTAAATTATAAAGAATCAGCGAAGGTAATTGCTTTCTTTAGTTACTTACAAATATTTGTTTTTCTGCTGAGTAATACACAATAATATTATTTGCACAAAACTTAAATAAATTAAAAAAACATCACTACATTTCATGGGATTTATTGAGTGTGTTATTTTATTCACTAGATATTAAAAGATTGAATATAAATTTATATAATAGACAATATTGCAAATGTAATCATTTATATACCATGATTTTAATTTTAAAAAAATGAAAACACATCTCTAATATGCTTTTCCAGAATAAAATGTTGGGAGTTTTATTTGTGTCTTGTTTCTTGTTTTGACCAATTAATTCAGTGTGGCCAAGCCGGCTTTGTAGCTGTGGAAAATACCAATTTTCTCCCACTAATTTCCTTTTGAATGTGAATATATGTGTGTTTACGCCCTCTTCTCCAGCGGAAAAAGAGATTCTCCCACCGAATGTGAATGGCGAAATTGGCTTTTGCCAGCGTAAAATTATTTATGGCCAAGAGTGGGCGGGGTGAGCAGCATTAATGCTGTTGTTGCAATCGACACCCCCACAAATACAACAAATACAAGTACCCACAAAATCTGGCAGGCGATGGGTGACAGCTACACAAGTCGATGATGATGATGAAGCCAATTCCAATGATCATCATCATCATCATCATCGGCGACGATGACGCCAACACGCAATTTGGCAAACAAATTACGCCAAAAAATGTGCATTTGGAGTTGGAAATTGGGAAATGGAAATGGAAAATTGCAGGCCCAAATCGGAGCCAAATCCATAGCCACCCTTCCATTTTCCACATTTCCACATCCATTTTTCAGCTGCAAAAAAATAGCCTGGGCGTTGATAATTGAATTGAAAAGCTTTTGGGAGAAAAGAAAAACCCGCTAAGACGCCATAATTCGAGAGATTGTGCAACTTTAAGGAAAACTGCAAATGAAGGAGGAAAATTATTTGAACGCAGTCATAATTGGGGACACAGAGAGAGAGAGGACCATAATAATAAAAGGTATAAATCAGATTTAGCCTTATTCAACTCCTGGCAGGGTGCTTTTCCTCTTGCTTTTGGCCACTTTAACGAAGCTGAGTTACTTGATTGGCCAGTTTTCTGAGTTTTCCAGAGAAGTCAAGCTGTGTCGAGGTGTTGGGGAATTGTTCTTTACGAGCTTCCAGAAAATATATCCCTATAATCCGTTCTCAAGCTATCTTTTACACCTTTTGTAATGGGAAAATCATAGCTTGAAGAACTTTTTAGTTTTGGAGCACTAGGAAAATAAATTAAGTATTAAATTCTACAATCTTAACAGTTTTTATCAATTTGTTTGAATCACTATTTGATGGTTAAATTTTGTATCTTTTAAAAATTAGCAGCTGAAAATATTTGTAAATGTTTTAAATAATCTAACAAAATGGATTTGAACGAAACAATTTCCATTCATGTTTTATAAGAAAGTTTAAAATATATTTTAGGTCATCTAAAATTAATTCGATTTAAAAAAAGCACTAATGTGCATTTACTTTGCAAAAATTATATAAAACTATGTTATTATTTAATTTGTATATAAATTTACCTAAATATTTTAATTGAAATATTTTTTAGCAAAGCCTTTCTGGCAATGTCACTTGGCTTTAACCCTCACCCTCACTCCCTGAGGTCTTGGTCTTTGGTATATGGTTTTGGTTTTCGGTTTTGGTTTCGAGACGCAAGCATTTTTATAAGACATGGACTTGGCCGGGTAATTTGTGGCCTGCCAGGGTCCCTTCCCTGGGTCTCAGTCTCCGTCTCCAGTTTGTATGCAAAAGGCAGGGGGAAAAAAATGGGAAGGAAAATAATGAAAATAAGGAGAAGGGGGAAAAACTGCAGCAGCATTAAATTACAGTCTCACATGCAGGCACAGGCACACACATATCCCTGGGAAAACGGGGAACCAGCCGAAGGAAGGCGACTCTGCGACTGGGACAAGCTCATATTGCTTTATGTCTACGGTTAAGCGCTTTTAATGGGACATTTTGTAAGTAAATTGCATTAATTTCACAACTTGGCTGCGCACTCTGCAAATACATATATAAATATAGATATAGATATATATATGTAGGTACATTTAGAAAGAAGACTGGTTCCGGAGACCGATTGGCAGCCAAAACGGCCATTGCCGCGTTGTCAATGTGCCATTGATGATTGAACGATTTATGAGCTCCTTGGAAGCCGACGACGAAGCCTCCTCGATTACGATTGAGGGAACTGGTTTTTTGGCTGCAAGTTCGATTTCGATATCGCTGAGTCTCCTCGCTTCCAAATCAAAATGCAATTAAAAGTAGAGGATCAGCTATTGCTTTGGCCATTTCCATGGACCATCTGCAAACGAGTTTGCAATAGATGGCCAATTTCGGAGCAGGCCAAGAAGTCAAGCACTCAAATCAATAAATTCACCATTCTATACTTCGGCTTAAGATTGTTACACATAAAGTTGACAGTCAAAGTAAAACGACTTATTTTAGGTTTTTATATATTTCCTTCACTTAAATGACTTTTGTTTTATTAGATCTATTTTAATTAATGGGTAAATAAAATGGTAAATGGGTTTATTTCATTTTTACAGTACGTATTTTTAATTTAGGTAACTTATTTTATTAAGATAAATATGACATAAATTATATATTTGCAGAGAAGGGCCAGCTTAAATAAACTCAATATAAATATGATTACTTTACAATTGAAAAATTTATGCATACTTTAACATTTTCCAGGATTCAACTACTTAATCCTAATCTTTAACATTTTGTTTGTGGTGAATGAGTAGTCTCCTAACCTAGAGATGTTACCCATTCAACCCATTTTGCACCTAATTGAAGAGCTTACAACCTGAATTGGCATTCGATGAACTCTCTGTGCTGTGGCTGCCACAGAAAGGAGTCCAAAGAGATCTGCATTTTGGCTCCCCAACTGAGTTTTCTAATCTTCCTGCGGGGCTGCAGGACGCAGGATGCAGGATGAAAAGCTTCGCCTCACCATTTTCCCTCTTTTCTCTTTACTTTTATGCTCGTTGTTTTACGTGCACATATGCAGACACACATGCAGATGGTAAATATGCACGAGAATTTGTATTTTGATACCTTACAATCTTAACTCATAAAAGGTAGATTGTATTTACACATGTCATATATTTTTTATTTATTTTTAAAGTAAACTATAATAAAAAACCATTGAACTAAGCCTTGTAATACCAACAACTGTGTCAAATATATTCAGTAAGTAGAGGGTATCCCAAAGTCCTAAACAAAAGCCTTTTTTCGTTTTGCTTCCGAATGATTTTGCGTATTGTGAACACAGAATACAGACAGTGCAAACGGAAAAATGCAAAGTCAAACTGCTTAAAATGCAAAACTAAAAGCTCTCCATGTGTGCGGGTGCTAAGCGGCAAACAAAAGCTGTTTGAAAACATAGAAAACCCCTTTTGCGAAACAAAGTGCAGTTGCACTCTGGCAGGAGCCAGAGGTCGGAGCACGGAGCATCCGCATATCCGCATATCTGCATATCCGCATTTGCATATCCGCGTATTGACAAAGCACAAAAATTGTGCAATATAAGCAGCAGTTTTTTCCATCGTCCTTTTGCAACCTTTTGTTCTCGATTTTAGAATGCAGAAAGTCAAAGAAGAATTAAATTTAACCCAGAAACATAAATATTAAAAAGATTCAAAGCAGTTTTGGCGTTCATTTAATCCTTAATCATTTTACTGGGTACTATAATTTGTTTGGTGGTATTAAACTTTAATTTGTAATTTTCCTAATCACTTTGATGCGGTGGAGTGTTGGTTTTATGACCACAAAGCCAAAAATCTGCATTTCACATGCGTAACAGGAGAATTAATTGGGTTTAATATTGTAAATTTGGATAATTATTGTAAATTTCCGATTCAAAGTTAATTGAAGAGGACAAAATCCATATAAATATCATCATTAAAAAGCGTCAGTTGAAACTGAAACTGAAACATGATGGGGACTCGGATTTGGGTTACGCATACGCCGTGTGTGACAACTTGAATGCTCATCTTTATGCAGCCAGCAGAGGCGGACAAAAACACGAATTGTATTTAACTTAATTTAGTTCGAGTTACTTACTTAAAAAAGCTTTTAAAAGTAACGCAAAACAAAACAAAACAAAGACGGACAAAAGCGAGTGAGCGAATACAAAACACGAGCGAGCGAAACCAAAATACAAACACGAAACAAAAACAAAAGTTTCGGGTGGGCAACGAAAAAATAACACAAAGTTTGTGGGGAAAATCGAGGGGGAGGGAAATTCAGGGGAAAAGCCTGGGTAATAATGGCACGGACTGCTGAACGTTGAAATTCATTAATATGCACATATGCAGATTATATGATTAACAGTATAATGCACAGGCTCCACGAGTTGCTGGTGGATTTTAAGATTTTCCATTTCCCATTTTCCGTCTCTCATTTTCCACAGAGCCATGTCCTTCAGCCACAATGAAATCCGGTCCTAATAAGGGATCACACAGATGGAAAAACAAGTGGCTCATCGACTATGCGATACCCTTAACTAAAACATTGAGTTATTAAGGCCCAAAAAACATTCTTAAATAGTTTTTTAAGCACAAATTACAACCTTTTTCTTTGGGTGTGCAAAACAAAAGGGATGAAAGCCACGCATAAACTATCAGCTAATGAAAACCCAAACTCCATTTGTTGGCTATTTGCTTGGCAAACGGAAATACATCAAAATAAATGCAAAATTCAAAAGAAAGGTACTGGGCCAAAAATGCGAGCAAAGCAAACGTCAAAGAGGGAAAAATGCAAATATGAACATGGATGTGGATGTGGATGTGGATGCGGATGTTTCTGTGTTGTGATGAGTTGCGGATATGAGAACACCCATTGGCCATTGGCAAATATGCCTAAACAAATATTTGGCACACTTTTCCACCCATTCCCCACCCCCCACACAAAAAACGGAGCAACCCTCTTCAACTGGAAAGTCCGAAAAAGGGTTGAAAGGCGAGGCGAAAGGCAGCGAAAATTTCTACCTGATGTCAAAAGTAATTAAATGAAATGCCAGCAGCAGAAGCAAGCCAAAGAACAACAACGACGAGTGAAAAAGGCAGATAAACACACTTGGAAAATTTAAAGGAAAAATAAAAGGAAAACCCAAATGTTCTTAATACTTAAAAAAAAATTGTATATCAGAAAAAATATTTGGAAAAAAACTGCTTGCATGTGCTAAGTATTTTTAAGATTTAAGCCTGAACAAATTATTCCTAAGTGTAAATAATTTCTGTAAGTGCACAAATGTAGACATTTAAATATTTACAAATTCATAAAACAAATTCCTGCGTGAACATATGCAAATACCTTTATGAATGAAAATACTGTGCTGTTTATTTATACTGTTATTAATATTTTATTTTTCTTTTTATTCTCCTTAACTTGTTGAACTTTGGTATATTAATTTTAGACCAGAATAAGTTGGTTTATTTTGTTATTTTTCTTTCTGTGCAGTTTGTCTATATATACAGACTTTGTGTAACCCGGAACTAGTGGGCAAAAGCCAGGACAAAGATGGGATGAACGTGCAAAATGTGCAAAACTAAAGTCAGACTTCTCGAAGAAAATTGCAGTCTTGTTTTTATAGCTTCGTCTCTCCCAAAGCACCATTCATTTAATTTTTCGACAGCGACTAGTTAAACTGTCAATGCCAGTCTACACAATTTATTTTATTTTACCCTAAACTGCTCATAATTGTAGGTGTTTAAAAATATGTAAATTTCTTTAAATCTGTTTTTAAAATCACTCTGACTACAAATAACACCTATTAAATAAAGATGTCAAACATGATAAAAACTTAAGCTTAAAGTTCATAAATAAACAAAATTTAACTCGGTTGTTAACAAGAACTTAAGGTTGTTATTTACAGGAGGTTGTAAAACTTTTAAACTAAATAATTAAATGAATAAAAATGTTATTTAAATGATATGGATTCTCATAAGTTATCTAAATACTTATAAATTGTGTGACATAATGTCCTGTCTATTTATACTTAATTAGGCTTAAACTACTCACATATCTTTTTTGGGTTTTAGCCGAATTAGAATGCCCCCCACCCCTACCTATTTTTTGTAGCTGACAAACCCCATTGGATGCTCATTACTCCTCCATCCAGCAGAAGGAGGAGGAGGAGTCCCAGTCAGTCATTAAATTACCTGACAAAGATGAGATACCAGCCAAGTGTGGGCAGAGAGCAAACACTGAAGAAAAGCCATGCAAAAAAGGGCCAAAAGTAGTGGAAAACTTTCCGTTGCAAAGAAAGAAGCCGGCGAAAAGTCAAAGGGGGCAAAGATGATGTAAAAATGTAATGAGAAAAATTGTGTAAAGAAAAGCTTAAATGGGGAAAAGGGGGGGAAAATAAAAAGAAAATAAAAGCACAAGAACAATCAGCGTCAAAGGTTGACGACGAGGGGAGCTAAAACTGAAACTCCAGCAAAATAGTGTGACAATGGGCGGAAGGGCATTTTCCGCCCAAGAATTTTCCCTCGGAAAATCTCCCCTCCGCCCCCTTTTTTGAGGTGATGGCCTTAAGTGCGCTCTCTCCCCGTCTCTTTCTCTATCTCTTTCTCTCTCTACGTAGCTGTTTGCCGTAAGTAGCTGTGTAATAAAATTACTTTTTAAGTGCGCTGCGCGTACCTGTGAAAATACAGGTGAATGGTGAATGGGTGGTGGTAATATTAATATGGGGCGGCAGCTAACTGAAAATTTTCCAAGCGGCAGTGGAAATGAGGGAAAACCTCTCTCAATGTCAAAGTCTGAAGTCGGAAGCCATTTGAATTATTTAACGGAAAATAAGAAGTGAAATCTAATTTTTATGTTTGTTTTTTTTTTGTGTTTTTGTGTGCGGCGTATGAGTAATGCGGGAAAACCCAAAAAAAAAAAAAGAAAACTCAGCAGTTGCAGTTTTACGACTGGCTGTGGCTGTGGCCGTGGCCGGAAAAGTGCAATATGCTGCTGCTCCTCCTGCGCCTCCCATAAAACATTTTGCAAATTATGAAATATTTGAAACTTTGTAGCCAAGAAAATGCGGCAGACGTTGGAAAATGGGGGAAAATGGGTCTCGGGCCTCGGGTCTCTCCTCCGCATTTCCACATTTCCAGATGCTGTGCTGTGGGTCTGTCGCCGCCGTTATGGGCATTTAAGTTTTCATAAGTTGTGCAAATAAATTTTAATCGAAAAATGTGCCAAAGCAATAATAAAAGGAGGTGTGGCAAGTGGGCGGTAAAAAAAGAAGAAAATGCGACAACTTGCAGCTGCCCCAACTGCTGCAGTAAAAACTTTAAGCGGAAGCCCAGTGAAATGGCAATCAATGATAAAAGTTGAAAAAAGGGAGGCGACTCAAGTCGGATTTCCGCAATTTATGAAACCAAACGGGGACTCGAATATATATTAAATCGACATATGTTTTTAAGGGCTATGAATCGCTGAGAGTTTCTGATTTATTTATGAAATAAGGGAGTAAGTTTAACATGCAAATTAATATAGTTCTTTAAGCAAAATTAACAAAATTAACCAAAATGAAAACTAATAATAATTTAATTGTAAATGACTTAATTTCATTTTTTTAAATAATTTTATTAAATACCATTTGACTCCTGGAACAGTATTCGCTAACCATGGGTAATTGCAGGTGACTTGTAATCTCTGTGAGCCCTCTGTGACCACCAGAAACAGATATATATTAACATATTCCCCCTCTCACCTTTCGGTAATGTTATTAGCTGCTGCAGGGCAGCCAATTTGATTAGCACCCTGGCAGAATCATTAGCAAACCCAAGGAAAACAGGCTGTCCCCTCCCATCGTTTGGTGGAGTTCCCCGTTCCCAGTGCCCAGTGCCCAAGGAGGAGCCAATACAAGGACACAATACGCATACGCACTGTGTGTTCATGGAGCAAACAGTCAAGTAGACAAACAATGGGGTGAGTGGTTGGACTCTGCCGAGTTGAGTGGGAGAACATGTTAAACATATGCAAACAAGTGAATGGAGCCAGGAATTTGTCGAGTTTGTATTCGGATTGGGACTGGGACTGGGACTGGGATTGGGATTGCGACTCGAAGATGGCAGCTGCCCTGGACTTGTTTGCTTGTTGCTTCTGCCTCTGTCTCTGCCTCTGCTCCTCCACAAGCACAAGCACAAATAAGCAACAAATTAAATAAGTAACAAGTAACCAGAGCGAAATCACAGAAGGGACCCAGGATTCAGCGCCCAGGACCCAGGACCCAGGACCAAACCCAAAACTCAAAGAGGCAGATAAGGCGGCTTAGCAGATAACATGAGACAGTCATTTGTGTTGACGAGCGGACAAGGAGCAGGCTCACCCACATCCAGGACACCCAGATGCAGATGATGATGACTGGTGGGTGATGGGTGATGGGTTGTGTTGTGTTGTGTAAGGAAAAAGCTGATGGAGAGGACGGGTTTCCCCCAAGGAGAAAAACCAAACAACCCAAGCACCAAAAATAAACAAACAAAACTAAGAAAGTTAAGGAAATTGTAAAAAAATATGTATAAAAAAGCAATAAAGAAAATAAAAATTTAACTTAATATACCTAATGGCGTAATGTATATTAAAATTTTACTACATGTTTATTGTTTCTTCTTTTAACGTTAATATTTTGATAAGAAACAAGTTAAATAAATGTATATTTTTTAAGCAAAAGTATTTGAAAATATATCAGCATACCAAAGCTTCACATTTAATTTATCTGTGAAAAACCTAGATAAATCATTAAACCTAAGAATTATTTCATTTTGTATACCTAATCAATATTTGCCTAGAAAATTTACCTAATTAATTTCAGATAATAAAACTTTAATTATATAAATTATTTTTCCGAGTGCAACAAAAATTTGGGCATGGCTGGAAGGAAGGCTGCGTCTCGTGGGGAGGAGGGAAGAAAGCTTTCTTTTCGGTCTTTTTAATAAATTATGCTGGGCCAGAAAGGAGGGGGGAACTCTAGATCCCAGATTCCAGACTCCAGGTTTCGTGTGCGTGTCATGTAATTAATGCGAGTCAAATGAATGAGCAAGCCAACCAGCGAAGCAAAGGCAAACAAATAGACAAATTATTCGAGGAGGAGGAGGAGGAGGAGAAGGTCTCCGCCATATGTGACTGCTATTCCTTCCGCCACTTTATATATACATATATTTATTCTTAAAGCTGATCGGGAATACATAACATATATGTAGGTATGTGTGCACATGTTGGTGGAGGAGGAGGAGGAGGAGAAGGAGAAAGCTGCCCCTGGGGACACTAAGCTGGCATTCCCATAGCATCGCACTTTCTGCACTCACTACACTCAGCAAATTTTCGTTGGCTGAATGAGACTAATCACAAGTTAATTTTAATTTATTTTAACTTTTTTATATTTTATTTAAAATTTGTGTGTTGAGAGGTATATGTTATATTTTTATGTTTCATTTTCCAAGTCAAAACATATATTTTATATTTAAAAAAAAACTTAAAACTTAAACAAAATTGTACTTATTAATATAGCAAAAATGTATGATAAGCGTAAATAACATTAACTTTATTAAAATTCTTTTAGCATCACAATTTAAACTAATGATGTATTTTAAAAAATGTAACAATATTTGAAGCGTTAAATAAACAGAAATATATTAAACGTTTGACTTTCTTTTTAATTCTGGTTAATTTTCCTACTTAACAATAGTTTTTCCTTTATTTTTTTTAATTTTTCAGAAACTTAAATATAAATTTTGGAACCTAGTGTGGTTGTAGTTGAATATTTAGAAACCTAGTGTGGCTGTACCTTTACATTTAGAAAATCAAGTGTGCTTTACAATGTAGCAACTGAATTGTTTCTGTTTTTCTGTGTAGATCGCACTGGCAAAACCCGGTTCCGCTCCTGTTTTCCGACCCCCTGGCATCCGGTACGCAAATTTCTTCGCGTTTGCTGCGCGTGCTACGCAAGCTGGCGATAAATTTTAATACCTAGGCCTTCGCAGGACCAAGGACGAAGGACGAGGGACAAGGGGATGCCGACGCTGGCTGCCAAGGCGCATTTGAAAATTTATTGTTATTATGTGAATTTTATAAACGATGTTGCTATCGCCAGAGTCTCCAGTCCCCAGTCCCCAGTCCCCTGTCCCTGTCCCCGTTGTTGTTGCACTTAATTAAATTTTATGTGAGCTCGCCCAGAATCCAGAAAACGGAAGGAAGAAGCCAAAGGAAAAAAAGGCCCCAAACGGGGAGCGAAAAGGATTTCCATGCTGTTTATATGTTGTATAGTATGGTATGAATGCGTCGAGTCCGCGCATTCCACAAACAAAAAATTATAAACAGCGGCGGGTCCACTGACCCGACAAGGTTTTTCAGTCTCCATGGTCTCCATGGAGTCCCCCACTGATAAGGAAACTTTCAGCCAAAGCAGCAAAAAATAATTTGTTTTTCTCCTCATTTTTATTATTTGCAATTTACGAGGTGTTGTTGGGCAGTGGGAGGATTCGGAGGAGGAGCCGGAGAAGCTGTCTAGCAGGAAGGTGGCCAAGTGGACTTAATAGGCTTGTGTAGTCATCAGTTTATTTTTGGTAGAAAACTGCGACAACTAAGCTATGTAAATGTGGAGCTTATATTTAAGGTAATGAAATTTTAAAGTAGTTTATTAAATGATAATAAACATAAAACTAAAACCCTCAATTCCTACAATTCCCAAGCAATTAGGATAAAATCATTTGGAGTGCCATCACTCCATCTTCATCCGCACAATCAGCAATTATCCACTTAACGATTCGCCAATGGACTCCTTCTGATTGAATGGAGAGGATAAGGATTAGGGCTTGGGGGCAGAATTTGACCTGTCACTTGTTTAATTCAAAATATTCTGGGAAACGGGAAAAATACCTTTGGGTCAGCCAGATCTAGCATTCCAAAGCAAATTCGGGTCAACTCCCTCGGGTGCTCGATGAAAATCGCACCAAATTCCAAGCGTTTAACGACGAACGGCGAAAAGAGCGTCGAAATTCATTGCAAAATGTTAAGAATACATTTTATAGGTGTTCGGGGGGAAATGTTGGCGTCAATGTTGGCGAAAATGTCAAGAAAATTCCAGCACATTTTTTATTGAGCAACTTCGATTGAGCGATGCTCCCACCTCTCATTCTCATTCTCATTCTCAGTGTGTAAAAAAGAGGAGCTAAATAAACCCGATACAGAAATCCTTTTAGAATGGAAACTCAGGATTCGGGATGGGTTCAGCGACGACTGACGACGGCAATAAAAACCCTGCCCTGTGCCCTGCGAATGTCGGAAGGAAATGTCGTCATTACTGTGCAACTTATTGGGGGGACTCAATACTCGACATGAACTCACAAAAATAAATAGAGGACGCGGACTGCTGGAATGCTCTTGAACACTTGACAATCCGGTGGAAGTGGAAGTGGAAGAGGGGAGTTGGGTTCTATTGGGTTCTATTTCGCTAACGCAATATGCAAATGTGCTGAGAATCTCACAAATTTGTTAAGCAAATCGAAGAAAAGCCAGCAAAGGCGTGTTTTCGCTACACGGCACATTTATCATCTGCGAACGAGGGGGCTGAAGCTGAGGATGAGGCTGAGATATATCCAGATATCCAGATACATTTTCAGGGTTTCTGGTTTCCCTGGGTGGTGGCTGTGAACTGTGTGAATCACCCCGTGATTTATTCATGTGCAAAGGTAACACGTTGTTGGGGTTAATGGGCGACTCAATGGCGGCCCAAGCAATTGCCGCATTTTGCTGCTTTTATGAGCTGCCAAAGAGCTCGCCAACAGGCCAACAGAACTCAGGTAACTAGAGCACCCAGCCATCCCATCTCCCAGCCCATCCAATCCCATCCCATCCAATGGCCATCCATCTCCCAAACATCAATAAAAGATTTGTTCCTTTTGAGCTGCTTAAATGGCCACATAACGAAAAAAAACAACCGAAGGGAAAGAAGGTTCAGTGAATTCCCTTAAATCCAAGTCACGCAAGTATGATTTGAAATTAAGTGGATTAAAAAAATAAATTTATGCACAAGATAAGGTTTCCAAAATAAATATTTAGTATATTATTTAACTACTCCTTAATTGGTCGTCCATAAGAATATTTTATATTCTGTAAATTAAATAGTTTTACATTACATTTATATATATTTGTAATATATTAAAACTTTAATAAATGCATTAAATATTATAAATAATAAATATACATAATTTTAGAATGTTCCCACTACCTTTTTTAGGAAGGGCATGGGTATGGGTAATAAATTCTGGTTAAATGGAGGAGCCTTCTAGGCGCCTTAATGGTGGCAATGGCGTAATCGATTGAATTAAAGACCATGTAGGCAAGCCTTTAACCATGGCAGCAGTTATAAAAAGAGGGCTCAAGTTCTTAAATCTTCAATGTCTTTGCTTTTATTTCGGTTAGCTTTTTGTACACGTGGGAGCTTTGCATTTGTGAGCAGTGTGAACGCCTTCCTTTGAGGTGGCGCCATCTAGTGAGCGCTAATCTCTTTGAACGCACGAATAAATAAAAATAATTTGGCATCGTTTAAAAAAACCTAACAGGCCACCCACAGATTCACATTCACATTTTCACATTATTCACGTTATTCACCCCCCTTGCAGATTAAGACTTCAAACAAACCAACCCACCTGGGGGTGTTGTTTTTGGGGATTTAATAGGTGGTGGTGGGTTGTGGGATGCTAAATGGATGGATGTTAGGGAAACCCCCATGGAAATGGTCAAAACTTAACCGATTTCGGCTGCCACTCTCTCTAGTTAGTCGCGACTCTGATAAGGATCCCTTTGAAATACAAATACTCGGGAAAGGAAGCGGAACTCAAAGCGGATTCAAATTTGATTTCGCTACCGCAAGCCAAACAAAAGTTTGCCAGCGAGCTCAGCCTGCATGCAAATTAAATTTGAATGCTCTTCAATGAGCGCGGCGGCTTAATACACTGCGCGAAATGCATTTTCAATAAATTCGACAAATTTCCTTTTAATAAGAATAAATTCAAATTATACTTTTAAATTTTTAAACACTTGTTTTACTCAGTAAAAAGAAGATATATCTTATATATCTTATATATTTTCATTGTTCATCACATTTTGGAAGACTAAAATTGAAAGTAGGTATACATTTATTTTTGATTTTAATAAGGCATAATGTTTATTATTGTATTTTTTTTTGTGCAAAAAAAAACTTTAAGGAAAATCCTATTATATTTTTAAGTTTGTTTCCTACCAAGTACTACCAAAATATTAATCTATAAAATAAGGCTTTTTTATTTAGCTGTGCATAAGCATTTGTTGCTGCCGAAATTAAAAATTTAAAAAGGTGATCTACATTTTTTAGGGTGTTTTTTGGGGGTGGGAGTTTTCGTTATCAATTGCGGGATGGGATGGTAAGACAAATGGCAGTTGGCAAGGACGGATGGGTCGGATGGGGTGACTGCATTAACCAGCGATTATCCAGCCCCTGTTCCGGCCTAAACCTTAACCTAAACCTACCAACTCCACTCGAAAAGTTGCTCCAAGTTGCTCCAAACACACACACACACACATGAGCACTCATAAATAACATACCAGCGGCGTGGCTTATTATATATTCATACGCGGATGTTGTGTGAGCTAGCTGAAAATTATGCTAATGTCAGAGACTCCAAACACCAAAAACTCCACTCCCCCTTTGCTCCCTGTGCCCCGTAATCAAAGAGTGTCTGCCTTTTGTACAATTGCCGCAAAAACTTGGCTTAAATGTCCGCGAATTCGGGTTAAAAGTGAGGGATAAGGAAAAGGGGAGCTTCAGACACCACAAACTATATAATAAAGTAGAGTTCATGCACTCCAAAACAGGTGATAAATGTCAAATCCCAGATCCAGAAAATGCTGTTTCTAAGTTTTATTCTTAATTCTGATATTAGTCAACAATATGTGGTAACTCAGAACTGATACAAAATATGTTGTTTTTTTAAATCGACTAGGACTTAATTTTTGTGTTTATTTTTTTATTCAATTTATAAAAACTTAGTTTTTAAAACATGAAAATATTATTTCAAAAATTATGTCAATTTTACCTTAATTTTTAATGTGTTTGTTTCATCCAAATTGTTTTTGAATAAATTAATTTTACAATTAATTTTTCTGTGTGTTTTAACTAACTCTTAAAGCTAAAATCAAATTAAATAAAAAAAACTAAGCAAGAGCAGTTTTAAAGGTCATATTTCCTGATTCAAAAGCGAAATCAAGAGCAGTAAAATTCATGCCTCAATGAATCCTCTATAAAGTGGTTGTGTATCAGTTTTGAAGCTCAAAATGCTTCAAACTTGAATAACAAGCGGTTACAAACCACCCAAGAATCAAGAATCAAGAATCGTCATCGAATAACTAATAAAGCAGTTACAAATTAGCAATGCATATATTAAATTCAAATTAGTTGTGGCCAAGTCAAGCTTGATTTTATGGCTATGAATTCGTGACAATCGAATTGAGACAAATATGAACAAATGTGGTTTATGAATCTGCCCAAAATGGTCATAAATTAGCAATTCATTGGTTTAAAGCGGAGAACCATGAATGTTAAACATAAAGTCTGTTATTTATTATATGTTTTGCTTAATAAAAATTTAAAAAAGGAGCAATTATAAAATAAAGTGTAATTAAGGTATTTTTAAACACACAGAAGGCACTTACAATGTTGTAGCTAATGAAGTCAACTCAATTTATGAGTTGCTAATAAAACACCCACTAAGTCACGCCCCTTGGACAGTAACCAAAAATATTGTGCACAAAAAGCGGTTTAAGCCAAGGCAGTTATTAATGTTAATGTATTCATTACAGTTTGTTCGTTTTTGGGGGCCAAGTCAAAATGGTCAAAATGGGCGTGGAAAAAAACGCAAAACTGGAAAACTGGAAAACCGCACCAATCACACAAATCGAGGGGCCATAAATTGTGAAATCAATACGAAATACAGACTCTATAAATATATGCAGAAAAGTCAGGGAAATAGCTACTGCCATTGACTTTAATCTGTGTGCAAGGGGGGAAAGGTGGTTTTTTTTATTCTGATGACTGCAAATGATACTTTAATGTGACAGGCGGTTTTTGAGGGGAGAAACTGAGAACTGCCACTGAAACTGACAGCGTGCTGATGATTTTTGCACCTTTTTTATATAAATATATATATATGTATATTCTACTGCGGTTTCCTGCTCCATTGCTGTCATAAAATGAAGTAAAAAAATGGAGAGAACTATCGCATCCAATTCTCTTGTTCGCTTCTGCCTTTTTCCCCATTTTCCCCATTTTTTTTCCGCTATTTTCCCTTTTTTTGTTGCGTTTGCTTTTTAATTCCCCGGGCGCACTTTCAACGCTTGTCATCTTACCGCTAATGGCGGCTACATGTCAACTACTTATACCACTCGACTGTAGCCTTGGCTATAGCTTCAGATTCGGATTCGGATCCAGATTCGGATTCACAGGAACTCTTTCTCCTTTCGGTGATGCGGTGATGCTCGTTTTTCAGCCGTTCATTCATTCGTGGCGGCATCAACGGCACACTGAGAAAAATTTAACTTCTTTGACCGTTTGAATTTATATATAATCTATCTATCTATGTGTAAAACATAATTTAAATATTTCTTGTTGCATAACTGATTTAATAAACATATTTCTAAATTAAGCTGTTGATTAAAAAAACCCTATTTTTATTGTTTTACTTTATTTTACTGTTTAAATTTATGTTTACTAATCCAAAAATTTTTAAGTTTTATGAACACACATTTTGTTGTTTTTTTATTTAGTTAAAAAATATATTATAATAAAATAAACACTGTATTCAAATATAGGTAACAAAAACCGACTAGTTTAAATTTTAAATTTTTTTTAGTTTACTACTATTTTTGTTTGCTTTTAAATTTAAGAGAATTAAAGTCGAAGCATTTACATAACATAACAAATTTACATCTAAGAGAAGGTACTCTTTGCCTAAAATGAAAATGAATGTGAACTGCATAAAAGTGATCGGAAACCTGAATTTATATTCCTAACTACTCAGGTATTTTTTCGCAGTGTAGCTGCACCATCAATGGCACCCGCTAGGTGGCGCCTCTGTGTGCATGGTGGCACGTGGAGCGTGAAATCGCTTTGCAGGGCTGCCAGTCACCTCCACCTCCACCTCCTCCTCCTCCTACCCACAGTGAACACTCAACCAACCGACGAACCAACCAACCTGTCGTCATAAAAATTTGTGTACAGAAAAAAAAAGGAAAATAAAATAACAACAACAGCAGGAGCTTAACAATGTGTCGCCACAAGGGGCACAGGATGGAGAGGGAAAGGAATGGAAAGGAAAAATGCAGGCAGACGAAGACGACAGCGGTGAAAATGCAGCACCACAAAACAGCACAAGAGGAATACCCTAACTTCACGCGAATTTGTTGCACCAAAGTTACTAACCGGTTCAGTTTAGCATCGGTCCCTTGAGACGCAACAAAGTTTGAAATATGGCCAAGTTGACAGGCTTCAGGGGACTCGAGGAGTACGTAAATATATCTTAACAACTTGACTAACAAGACCATTAAAAAATGCAACTACAATTTCATGGCTTTTCACAAAAGGGATAGATTAGCTTAAATTTATTATCCGTAAGTCTAACTGCGCATAAAATGATTTAATATTCTCATAACAGTTTTTTCCTAAGGTTATTAGTAATATTGACATTTATGCGCTGCACATAAAATATTTTATACAACTCATCTTTTATTTTGGATATTTAATAATTTTATTTAATAGCTTAAAATGTATACTTAATGTTGTATATTATTGAAATTCTCATATTTCTTTCTTTATTAAATAAATAAAACCAACAAGTAGCACGTACATAATTAAGTAAAATGTAGAATTTTTAAAAATTAAATTACTCTCATAGTTTTAACAAATTTTTAAAAGAAACCCAAAAGCTTGTAATTTTGATTTCCCATTAAAAAGCAAGACCAATTAACGCAGCCATCATGCACGGCTGTCCCCGTATATATTTTCACGTATTAAAGACTTAATTGAGAATTTCATCAATGGCTGAAAATAGCACAACTCCACATACGACAGCCCCACAAAGTATGTGTGTTAGTGGTGTGTCTGCTGTCTAAATTTAAATTCTGGTTTGGTCTTAGAAGACTAAAAATACCAATAGCAGAACCAAAAAATCCCAACCAAACCACAAGACTTCCCGGAAGATTTGTCTAGATTTCAACAAGACGATGATCGCTTGGCCAGAATTTAAGATTTATGTGATCTTTTCTGTTCCTATCTGTTAGCTAATGTGCTCTTCGTGCGACCTAGGATATATCGCAGGACCTGTGTGTGAAAAAGGGATTCCGAGAGAGCGTCATAACGATGTTGCCAGGTGACTGGTGGCAGGAAGGCATATATATGTATGTACATACATATGTAAACTCTACGATATGTACATAGATGACAGGGGAAGGTGAGGTGAGGTGGGGTGGTGAGGTAGGGAATCTGCCAAGACACAGTTTCACTAATGAGTTTCCGTCTGTTCAGTCGCGTTTGTCGCTGGGCTCCTCCTGTACATCCCATGCACTACACACACTTCCCCCGGCTGATGGCTGATGATGTTGCCTTGCCCAAATACTGGATATTACGGGGGATTTGGGTACAACTAAAATCGAAATGAAAAAGTCTAAAATGGGTAATTTTAACTAATTGATCAACCAGAAATGGTAAATAAAGTTACGAGTTGAATTACTGCTAAAACAATAACGTAAACTGAACTATAAAATAACATCAGTTCTTATAAGTGCACAAATACTCTGCGATGTCATGTTATTCTACTGAAAAGTTTATAGTTTTAAAACTTTAAGTGCAACAAATAATTGTTGATATTTAATACACCTTTACTTTTACTTTGGTGAAAGTAATGGCTTTCATTCCTTTGTTTAAATTTATTTTTGAGTATTTCTATGAAGTCCAAACAAAATGTTATGAGTTAGGAAAAATAAGGGAGAGCCTGTTTATTTATTTAAAAATAATTGTATTTAAAAAAGGGATAAAAATCATTACTTTTGAACAGGTTAAAAAAATAATTTATTGAGGAATAATATCATACTATTTAATGAAAAACTTTATAGCGTTTAAAGTTGGAAATGTACATGTATGTATGATTAAAATCTACAATTAAGAGTGAATTTGGTTATCTACTGATTTAAATGATTTAACTGATCTCAACTGTAAGGTTTTTTCTCCACGTGTAGGGGGAAGGGACTGAGGGACTGACTGACTAGGCGATGAAAGACGGCTGCAAATGAGCTGCATCGTTTTCTTCTGGCGGCTTCTGGTGGCTTCTGGTGGCTGCACCACATCCGTCAGCGGGCAATGCCATTAGTGGGTTTATTAATTGGCCAGACTCCGCGGCGCCGCATCTGCTTTTCAGCTTTTCAGCTCTTCTGGCCTTTCAGCTCCTCTGACTTTTATTTCCGGCCGCCTGTCAATTGCACAAGTGGAGCGGACCCGCTGTTTGCATTGACAATATCAACAAGCCAACAAGCTGGCACAGTCAGTCAGTCAGTCAGTCAGTCAGCCAATCCATCAGTGAGTCATTCACGCGCTGACAACTCAAACAGAAATGTAACACAACAGGGACAACAGGGACAAGGTCGTCTCTCCAGTTTTCACTTTTCTGTAGCCTTGTGTCACCGTCGAAATAAGCTAATCCACCTCCTCCGCCACCTCCTCCGCCCCACTGAATGTTCTCCAAAGAACGATGGCAACATTGCCAACGACAACATGGTTAAGTATCTTGGAATAATATTTACACTTTACGCAAAAGACGCAACGCAAACAGACACAAAAATGAGGAAGATTGAGTGGACACGACTGGGGGATACCTAGTACTCATATAAAGTACTAAATAGAGTTTTTAAAGGAGAATTAAAAACCCAAAACTGCATAATTTTAAGCTCTCAAGTTACCTTAAATAGTTTTTTATACAAACATAATTTTTAAACACTTTTTTTAAACACAAAATAAGTACACCCCATCGAATACCGTTCATAAAAACGCAGGCCAGAGGATGTTGATATATTGATGGAGGAGAACGAGAATGTGGGTAAGGCAAAGTCTCCTACTCAAATAAGTTAATCGCCCAGCCAATGTGACAATGGATCCCAGCCATGTGGACTCAGGGATCCAGGGATCCAGGGGGAACGCGGAGAGGGAGATGGGTCACTTCAAACTTTAAACTCCAAACTGGAAACCGGTTGAGGGGTCGGAAGATAAATGGGGTCGAGGCACAGGCAAAGTGCAGATAAAATAAAAGAAGAATCAAATTATGGAAGCCTCGAATTGATGATGACCACCAATGGAAACCAACATTGATTGGTTTTATGATAGCATTGCTGGCACTAAATTTACAATTTATTCTTTATAGAATACTTACTACTAACTTAAGTCATTTGGGGTAAGCTTATTTAAAGTGCCTACAAATTACTGTATTACATGTAAACATTTTCATTTCCACTTTTAAAAGTCTTGAAACAGAGTTTAAATATTAAAAGTTTGTTTAACATACATAAATTACTACAAATATTTAAACACTTTCAGCTAAGATAATGAATAACTCTTAACAAAATAAAAAAACAATTATTAAGTTTTTGGTTTATAAGAAAAATAACAATTCAATAAGTTGCTTTATTATATATAAAATCTATTTAAATCTGCTTTCTTTTCTTATGCAAATGTGTATGGGAAAACACCTTCATGTTTTTTTTTTTGCCAGTGTACAAAAGCCGGCCGCCGCCGTCATATTTTTAGCTTAACCTGCTCATTTCGATTTCGACCCCCCCTCCGATTTTTCCGCACGCAAAACTATTTTTAAATGACGCCGGGGCAGAAGATGCAAAAGATGCAGAAGATGCTGAAGATGCAGACAAAACGGCGCAGATGAAGGCGATCCGGGCCAGAAGAAGGGAACAGGGAGCAGATTCAGAAGCAGTCAAGCTGTTGCCGCAGACGACTTCCCACTTCCCACTTCCTCCTGCCAGCACCTTTTGGACCAAGTCGGGTTACTCCACTATCCACTCTCCACTCTCCAGTTAAAGCCGAAAGCCAAAGCCAGACCAAAAACTGCGGTCAAATGGGGCGCTGAGACTGAGACTCTCGGTCGTTTCATCTCTTGGCTGCCGCAATTGAAATTGCATTTGTATTTCCATCTCCCATTTCCATTTCCATTGCCATTTCCATTTGAATTTAATTGAATTGCATTGTTTCGGAGACATCGGAGGATCTGATCCGGTATGGAGTTGGCCTCTAAAAGTGGCCCATGCTTATGCCCATGAATGCCCATTGTAAATTATCCATTTAGCGTTATGGCCTCTGATATAGCGAGGCTTTGATCTTCAGTTATCGGATGGAAATCAGGGGATAATGGTATGTGGTTTTTTTTTTATATCATATCAGGGGCATACAATGTATGAATTAGCACATTTTTTGTGTAGTGTGGGAACGATATGTGGTATTGAAATTCAGGGAAAACGTTAAGGACTTTGGAAAACATTTAAGTTTAAATATTTAAAATACTTAGATCTACTTTTAAACTTACTTTTAAACTAAGACTAAAGTATAATACGATTTATAATAATTGAAGCCTTAAAAAACTTCAAATTTCTCATTTATTTATTATTTATTTATCAAAGTCAAAGATATATTTATAAATATATATCCAAAATACAAAAACTATAATTAATGAACTTTGAGGTTCTCTTCCCTTATTTTTTCAGCTTGATTTGATCAAACACTTTGGGCCCATTTAATTGGCCAATTTAGTTGGCCGACTTTTATATCCCACTGTTTGTTTACTTTGACACCCCAGAGGCAGTGACCTCAGGAGGGGATTGGGGGAGAGGGGGATCCGTCCCAGACCAACTTCATCTGCAACTCAAAGTCCGACTCGGGCTTTTGTGTAATTTCCAAGAGAGATAATTGAAAATTAAATGCTTTCGACAGCTGAACACGACCAGAGAGAGTTTGGACTTGGTCTTCAACTTCTGAAGCTGAAGGTTCAGTTTCTCAGTTTCTCCGTTTCTGTTTCCGTGCGACTGCATTGTCGAACGAGTTATTTAATTAGTTTTGACGCGATGCTTTCCTCTCCTCCAGATACCCTCTGATACCTCCTCCTACTCCTCCTCCTCCTCCCAGCCGAGTGACACTGATCGCACCTGGATAAGGTTGATCACTGATCGCGTGTGCCTGTCTGTCTACGAAAAAAAAGCATCTAGGAACGTTGATTGAATTCCCATTTTGTGGCCCATGACTCAATTTGCCAGTTGGCAGTTCAAGGAGCCACAAAAAAGAGCCAAAAAGGAGGAGGATACTCCAGCACACACAGAAACCAACTGGATGGCTGGACAATGGCCAATGTTCAATGATTGAGGGGGTGATTGAGAGGGTGAGAGAATGAGGGAATGAGAGGATGAGGGTCAGTTGATGGCAACAAACAAACAAGATTTCACAATCAGCGCTAGACCGAAAAGTGTGTTTGAATTTAGAGTTAAACGACAGCAAGGGAAGTTAACTGGCCAACAGGGATGAGCAATAAAGGATAAGCTGTGACTACTCCCAAAGTCACTGATATTTTTTTAGAATTTAAAATTATTTGGATATCCATAAATTTCGTATTTTAATTGGATGCTTTTTTTATTTGTTATATATTAATTTTATAGACAAACAGTCTCTTTGCTAAATACATTTTAAAAAGCTTTGACTTGGAATGACATTTTTTTAATAAACAAATTTAAGTTAAAAATTGAGAATACAATAAATTATTAAAGTCAAATTGTTTATTAAAGAATTTAGCATTAAACAAGCAAAAATGTTAGGTTATAAAAGCGGATGAGTTATAAAGTTAAGTGTCAGCTGTGGGAATTTGTAAAATAACTGGTTTCTTTTAAGCCAAGTAAATGAACTGAACTCATATTTAGTCATTCAATTAACATAAGCCCCTCTTGACAACAAACACAAATATTTATTAAGTCTTAGGAGGTTCTTTTTGTGAGCTGTTAATTTTTTGGTTTACTTTGTTTATTGCAAAAACAAACCTGTTTTTTCCCTTAAACTTGGGACTTGATTTATAACAAATCCATATGTTAATATTTATCTCCAAAAAAGGTTTTCTTTTATTTAAAAAAAATGTTTAAGGGTGTTATCACTTCTGCAGAGGCCCTTTGACTTTCGTAATTTCCTTTTCTGGCCATCACAGTTATCACCACGACTAGATGCTAACGAGTTTGCTGGCCAAAACTGCCACTGCTTCGCCCACTTCAACTGGAAAAGCAGTGGAGTCAATGTAAATGCCTCCTCCTGGGCAAAATACTTGACCAAATCGCATAGTTCCTCCTCTTCTCCACCAGCAACCCACAAATCCGACTTGACCAACTGCTGATTTCGCATGACAACCTGCAGGAGGCAGCAGGCAATCGTTGAAGTTGGCCAACAGAACCGAACCGAACAGAGGAGAAGAGAAGATATTTCATGGCTGTAGCCTTTGGGCCATGAAAGTGCACAGTTGTCAACTCTCAACAGGCAGCAAAAACAGAAGGCACAGAACAGAAGAACAGAAGTTGAAAGAGCAGGGGGGTCACAGCACATCACAAGTACACATTCAGACATTCGAGCTGGAGAGCTTGGATTCGGATTCAGATTCGGATTCGGATTTGGATGCTTCTGGTTTTGCTGGCTGGCCAGGATTTTAACGATCGCCGGAGGCTACATGTACACACGAAGCTCCAACTCTCCAACGCTCTTTGAGCCTTTGTGTCTGTGTAATTGAAGCGTCAAGCCTTTTACCATATGCCAAAGGCCACAGATTCGGTCCGAACAATGATTCATTCACCAATGTCCAAATTCCATGTTCAGTGCTCAATAAATCCTACTTGTACTTAAAGCTTTGGAAAATGGTTTAAGTTTTAAATTATTTAATAATTAATATACATTTTATAAAAACAAATCCCTAAAAATAGTATAGCTTTTGAATTAACAAAACTAATTTAAACATTTTATTACATGCAAAATCTGAAGTTATCAACACTGAGGAATTGCTGTAATTTAATCTCTTAAAAAAACCCAGTAGAATTATTTTTTATCTATTGAATTATATAGAGAAAACTAAGAATACAGTGTTACACCGTAAAGTAAAAGGGTTTACTGTAAATGTGACTTAGAATGTCAAAGGGAGAGTAAGGTCTTTTGAGAGTATACAAAGTATAGATAAAATTGAATATTTAATATTGTTAATATAAACAAAAAGTATCTCGCATTTATTGATTGATCTTTTTGACACAGCAGGAATAAATAGAAATGTTATTTTTCCAATCACATTTCTCACAGGTAAAATGGAATGCAAAGTACAAAAGATGATATCCATTTGAAGAGTTGACCTTTATTTTGTGGTGAGCTGCTGCTTTTATCACGGGGAATTTGGGGCTAACAACAAAAAAAAAAAGAAGAAGGAGGAAAAAAGGGTTCTTCAGTTCACCGCTGCGTGAATCACGCTTCACATTTCCATCATCATGCTGGGCTTTTGTTTTTGGTCTTTCCCTCTGATTTCTGATTTGATGCGGTTTGGATGCGGAGTTGACTTTGCAGCTGCTGCTGGCGCCCACGTCAAAGAGCCAAATACCAAAATACCAAAAAAACAACAACAAAAACACACACAAACTTAAACAAGAGCAACAACAACAAAACAGCAGCAGTCAGCTGTAGCATAAATCATAATTTGTCAGCGTGAAATTTGGTTGACGTGGCTGCCGCCGCTTTGTTCTTCTTCCCATTTCATTTGAGTTTTATATATTTTTTTTATTTCAATTTTTTTTTTTTTTTTTTTGTTTGTGCTGTGGTTAACCTTTTTTTCAATTTAGCTGCGCTTGTTCACAGTCGCCCCTCGCATTTGCTTTATTGCTGCGAGGAGCGAGGAGCGAGGAGCTTGTCGACGATACCGTCGCATTTTTCTTCATTTAATTTGCATTCTTCTTTGGGCGCTGCGCTTCTTTTTTGTTCACTCGCCTGTCGCTCTTTTTTAATTAGCCGAAAAGGCGCTTAACGACAAATAACAACATCAACAAAGAGAAATTATAATTTATATGCTGCTTTCTCCTCCTCGTCTCCTCGTTTCCCAAAGGAGCTGTGCTTTTTTTGTGTACAACTGGGTCAACATGTCGTATGCGCAATGCGAAATTTCGCCACTCTACGTACCACATATATCGCATACGCCCCGTGACTCGTCGTGACTCACGCAAGACATCGCTGACACTGACAGTGATGGGCACATCACTCACTGGGGTCACGAAAGTGGGTCATTTTCAGATGTTTTCAATTCTGTTCGAGGGCAGTGAACAATATGATTAAGTTCTCTGAATAATAATGATTATATTTAGGCAAGAATTTTGAATGATCTACCGTAAATTAAAATTTAAACAAGATGTAAGCACTAAAAATATTAAACTTCCTTCTGGAGCTTTAAAAACATCTCCTCTCATAATATTCTAATATCCTGAATACATTTGCACATCTTATCTAATCCCATTGCTTACACTTGCGACAGAGATGATTTTAAACTTTCCCCCACTCAACGATTTGCAACAACTGCCATTGTCCTCCATAGATTTTTATTGGATGGTGCATGGTGCATGGTGCACATATGAAAATCAATTTATTTGAAACGTGGTGAGGGGAAAACACAATACAACAAAAGCCATATTAAAAGGACTCCCAGCGGATGGATTCTTCAATGGCAGGACGAAGCGGAAAGAGACGAAACGAGACGAAATGGTCGTCTTTTTTTGTGCCAATCAAGTGCTCCTCTCGTTCGGTCGATGAATAAATGGCAACTGTAAGTGAAAACAATTCAAATTAAACATGGTCGGGGCCATGTGCTTGAAAATTGCAACAGAGGCAGAAACTTCAATGGCCAACTGGCCACTGGCCACGGCCAGAAATGAAATGCGAAAACAAAATACAACAAAAAATACAAACAGAAAACAACAAAAAAATAAAATCAGCAAGTGTACTTCAGGCTAATATCACAAACGCAATTACACGGACTCTCTCACATGGACTTGCCCACTTTTTGGATGCTGAAAATGGGGATGGGGGATGGAGGATGGAGGATGGAGGACGGAGGAGAGTGGTGGCCAGTGCCCAGTGGCCAGTGGCTGGTGAAAATGTGTTTTTTGTTCTAGCGAAACAAAAGCAATTGCCCTGCGGGCCATTCCAGACCAAAATCTCCTTCTCCTCCGACTCCTCCGAATCATTCCCATTCCCACGGGGCCATTGGACAATGTGGAGCGTTCAATGGGCCCTCACACATACGCACACTGTGCACACACTGCGAGAAAAAAGGGAGTGCAAGTATAAAATATTGGGAATTTCTCACTCTTGGAACTTGGAAATAAAATAATGTGAGATTTTAATTTCCAGTCTCCTTTAAAGCATCTTTAAGACCAGCTTTAAGATTGATTTCATGGGCTTTTTTATTAGTTTAAATAAATTATAATTTAGCAAAAAAAAATCAAATCAATGTGAGCCCATTTCTGAATTCAATACCTTATTAAATAAAAAAATTCGTTAATTTTTAAATGCAACCCCATATTAAACATATAATTTTTCTCTCAGTGGGCACACACTTGTAACTTGTAGTAGGCAGGCCACTTGTGCTCCTGACTGAGCTTTTGTCTCTGAACCTCAACTGGATCTGGATGTTTGCAGGTAGCCAGCCGGCAGAAGTTTGTTTGTTCTATTCTTGTTTTTGCCTGTTTTCTTTTTTTCCTTATTTTTTTTTGGCCTGTGCCCGTTGGGCAAGTTAACGGAAGCAAGCAATTTAGCTGCTAAGAAGGCCGATAACAGGGAATTGGCAATGGTACCGTTGGGATTTTGCAACGCAACGCAAGTATATCGAGCAGCGATTGAAAAATCACAGAGTTTTGAGGTGAAGAGAGCTTCAGGTTGTGGAAAGGTCGTATAAATCAAAATGAATGTTTTCGAAAAGTTCCCTTAAACCAGAATAAGTCTATAAATTAATATTAAACTATTAATTGTTCGGTAAATATATGGGTAAGTGATTTTGAGAGATGGTACGCTTGTGGGTAATATTTTCTAGTTTCTTAATGAGGTGATTTCAGAATAGCTAATTCTTCTAATTTTTTAGACTTAAAGTTTTAATTTTTTGTTTTTTTTTTAACTTTTAAAATAAAAATGTTTAAATTTATTGAGTTAAATAAGCAGTGAATTAAAATATTTTCGATCATTTAAAGAAGGGGCATGAAAAACATGGTCTTTATTTTGTATAATATTTGATTTTTAAGCGATTTATCTGTCTGATTGCCTCCATCCTTGTCTCCTTTTTTCCAGGTGATCCACCCGCAGTATCTTTTCTACTTACACAACAGCCTCCCCCTCCCAGTTTAGGTAAAAGGGCGTAATTTGCGCGCTTTGTTTTAATTAAAATTCAAATGCGTTGCAATTTCATTAATTACCAGGCGGCAGACACACACACAAAACGGACATAGACATGGCTGGGATGTTGCTTCCATTTGGCTGCTGCCACTTGCAGCCATTTTATAGTTGGGTTTTGGATTGGGAGGCCTCTGCCTCTGCTCCTGCTTGTGCCTTTGCTGACGTGACTCTACTCCTCTTGAGTTGCTGGTGGCGATTGCATGCCAGGAGCGTAGCGAACCATGAAAGCAAACGCATTCCCATCAACTAAGCGGGGGCATCCCCCCTTTTCACATTTCCCCGCATTTAACCCAAAAGCGGTGAACCGCATTCGCACGAAGCCTGTCCAGCAATTTCACCCCTCAGTGCCACAGTGTGTGTATGGTGTGTGTGTGTGTATGGTGTGTCTAGTGTGTGTGTGGTGTGTGTGTGGTGTGTGTGTGTGTCAGTCAACAATTCAATTAACGTGTTGATGATTTTGCGGCATGCAACATGGCGAACGAGTTGCAAATGCGTTCAGAAAACCAAACTGAACATCGCCTGTTGTTCGTCGGTTACATCATTTTGAGGAACAACTGATTGCCACCTAACCATCCCACTCAAGCATCCCAAACCCACCCACAACTACACTTAAAAAAATGCATATATATTAAATATTATTTGTGGTCTTAAGAACAAACTAAAGCTCTTAAGAATTTATTTGGACTTATTTAAGCCAGAGCATTTTTTTATCATAACTTTTTAAATATCATTTCTTCAAAATTCTTTGATAAAAATAAATAAATTATAGAAAGTTTTCAAACAAAATTCGTTATTCTACCAAGAAAAAAACATTTTCAGAAGCGATATATAATATACATATTTTTAATGATTAAGAAATCAATTCCTTGATTTAGTACCATTGTTATAAAATAAAAACCATTGACTAGATCTAAATTTTTTAAAGATATTATATTATGATTTAAAAAATATTTTACCACCTGATTTATAATAAATTAAAACCAAACTTAAGTAGAAATCACAATCCAAAAAAACCATCTCAAATCATTTAGTATAAGTATAAACTTAATTTAAATTTAATTAATAATTTTTCGCAGTGCAGAGCAACTCCCGCTGGCGTTGCCTACTTTGCAGCGTCAATTTGTCAATTAGTTTGCCAATTGTTGGCAACACTTTTCACTTTCCCTGTCGCGACGCGCGGGGAAAACTTTTTCAGCAGGAAGCCGCCGCAATTAAACAAATGCTCCATTGATGCCCCATTGAAAATGGCCAAAGGCACAAAATAAGAACGCTCAACACTTTCAATTAAACGCATTAATTTTATGGGATTACGTCCCTAGGAAAATTGGGCGGGGCAGCAGCGAGCGTCGCATATCAAATTTAATTTGCTCATTTGCCCTAAGAGCTTTTAATGTGACTTGGGTGGCGGCCACCCAGTCACCCAATCCCACCCAATCCAACCCAGAATGCGTGTCTTACCTAGCAAAAATGCGCCCCCAATTAAATTCAATATTAAATTGAGCAAAACGCAATTAACTCCAAAGGCAGACGGCGATGGCCACAACTGGCAACGAGCCAGGAGCCATAGGCCACACCAGACCAGACCAACCCAGCACAGAAACAGAGCATCCCCATCTTTATCTTCGCCATCATCGCCATCCCCAGTCCCATTCCTGTATCTCATTCCTGCTCCTCATCCCCATCTGAATCTGTGTTCCCCTCTCCCATCATTTCCCAGTTTCACAGGCACTGAGGCAGACATATAGTTGAGGTCAATTAAATAGCAAATGTCTTTTAAAAAATTATTTATCTATTATATTAGCCTTTGGTTATATTTTTTAAAATTTAAATTTACAACTAAATGTGATTTTATAACCATCAGTTTTGATTTATTCATTTAATATTCCCTTCTTAATCTTGGTTAAACTAATTTAAGTTCTAAAGAATACTTAAATATTATAAATAACTTAGTTATTTGGGATGGGAAAATATTTTTAAGTTAACTATAATAAATACCCAAAGTGTTTTAAACAGGGATGTATTTTTTTGACCCCTGTGCTGTACATTCAACGTAGAAATAACGTATACGACGCGTTCGCCCCACAAAACTGTGATTTGCGGCACAGATACAGAGGGGGAAAATAAAGAGAAATCCTGGGGAAAAAGGAAAAGCAAAGGAGACATAAACAGCATGGGTGGCAATATAGGACAAAGACAATTGGCAGCTACTCCTTTATCAACCCGATCGAGTAATCGATAAGAAAGAATTTATACATGATTTAAATAGGAAAAGCAAGTAACTTAAATAATCTAGTTACGAAATAATGAAATACACACTTGATGCTTATTCGAGTCTTGAAATTATCCATCCAAATGGTGCCCCACTGTGTGCGACCTCAAGCACTTTACTGTTGCCATTCGACTGCGTTTATGAGCCGCTGACTTACTCCGCAAGTTTAGGAGGTGGTGAGGTGGGCGTTGGAACAAAAACGGGGGACAACACAGGCAGCTACATAGATAACAATCAGCCAGTGACCACGCCCTCCTACGCCCCTTCTTCTTGGCCCAAACAGCGACTGTGTAACCCGCTGGCCACGTTTGCCAATCTTAGATGTCGGCAAACATTTTGTGTGCGTGTTCTGTCTGTCCCACTCTGCTTACACTGCCCATAAAAAGGTTGGGATTCTGTTTAATTTCAGATCATTAAAAATTTTCGTCTTTTTAAGCAATTCTGATACATTTTTTCCACAGGAAAACTGGGATTTACCACTACTTTTTAGGTCTTTAATAACCATTTATGTAATAATTTTTATAGTTTTATTTTACATAGTTTTATAGTTTTATTTATACAATGTATAAAGGATGTTTTTTGTTTAAAACAAAGATTGTAAGAACAATTTTCATTTCATTATTGTGGTTTGTACACACCTCAAGTGAATACTCAAGCAAAGTATTAGAAAGTTTTTAATTTTTTCTGAATATTTTGTTAAACATTCATTTACTTATGTATTTTCCTAGTGCAGCATAGTCTGGTTGTCTGTTGCTCGTGGTCTGAACTGAACTGAGCTGAACTGAACTGCTGTGATGTGATGTGTTACCCCAATCCCATCCCCATCCCCACTCCCATTACCATTCCAGTGAAACAAGCCAAGCAGGCAACCAAAACTTTAGCTACATCATGCAAAGTGTTTAATGTTTCATAACACAACTGACGAACTGAGAACAAGGGCGGATGGGAAGATGTCAAGGTGGAAGGTTGTAGATGGGTGGTGGTAAAGAGTGGGAGGTGGTTGGTGGTGCAAAAGTCAAGCAGCAACTTACGCAAAGGAACGAGGGGAACTGTGGGTAACAGCAGAACAAATGTCATTGCAATCTCACTTTCAGTTGTCTGTCAGTTTTGCGACTTGCCCCGTTCAGTTTTCAGTCTGGCTATGAGACATATGCGATGCACAGTGGTGCAATTTATTTTAATTTATTTATTAGCTTTTCTAAAACTTTATTATTGTAATTTTTTAAATATTTCTTTTACCATAAATGGCTTTTAAATTTTTACAAGATGTCAGTGATACCTTAATCATTATTATTAAATTTTATGTAACATTACTTTATTAATAATGTTGAAAAATAGCTCTTCTCAATGGTGAGTTAATTAGTTCCAAATAATGCTAATAACATCACTGAGATTCCATTACTTTGATTAAATTAATTATGCCCATGGTTAAGCTTGTCTTGCAAAATCTAACCGCCTTATCAATAAGCTAATATCGTTTTCCTCCCAACGTTTCCAACCGGTCCAAGTCCAAGACCAAGTCCAAGTCCAGACCCCATCAATCTGCATCAGCATCAAAATCCATCGAAATGCGGCTCATGCATATTCATTGACCACCAACACTTGGCACGTTCCTCCAGCAACAATGTTATAGCAAAACAGCAACAGCACCACCGGCACCACCACCATTTCCGCACCACATCTACAGTACATCTCTCCAGTGAGACCGCCTTCCATTTGGTTATGGCACGTAGTGGTGGGTGTGACCATAGCAAAATGCGCAACTCAATTGCAATTACGGGAAATGTTAGCTTATAATTTGATTAAACTTTTCAATTACAATATGCAATGAAGTTGCTCACTCGACTCGACTCGGCGACTCCAGGTACGAGGGCGTGCCACCCAAGGGGGCGTGGCTGGGGGCAGTTGGAGTAGAAGAAGAGAAGAGGAGGAAGACCGACTGCCCGGACTGCTAATTCCCACAATTACAATTTGCTGGCAAAGCAATCGGGAGCAAGTCAACTCCCAGACCTCCCAGGCAACATCGGATACCGAAGCGAAAATGGGGAAATAAAATAAGTACGGAGGATTAGCGTCGAAGACCGCACCACCCAACTACCCTAGAGAATAGGGCTAACAAAGGAACACTTGTAGTTGCTCAAAAAATAAATAAATATTATAGAGTGGTTAACAACGTGTCATATTTTAACTTTAAGTACAACATTTTAACTTAATTCAATTTTTGAAATCGATAACATTTAATCTAGAGAAAAGGCTGGAGCGTTTTTATTGTCTATTTTGCTTTTCATTGTCCACAATTTCAGATATTAAAAAATATATCATAAATAAAATACATGCTGGTCGAGAAAGAATTAATTGTATAGAAATTTATTTAAGTATCAAGCTTGATCAATTCTCAACGTCTTTTTTCGCTGTTATTTAAAAAAAAATTCGGAAATTAATTTAAATTGTAAAAATTAAAAATTTAATCGCAAAGAAGACGCAGTATTAAATGTTTATTAAAAGAGAAAAATAGTTATTTGCAATTTATTCTGTCCAAGACATTGCAATTAAAAAGCAACTCTCAATTTTCAAAAAAATAAATACGATTCATAAAAATTATAGTCAAGAAATAATGAATTCCAATTAGTTAATAATATATTTTAGACGATTTTTCCTGACCATTCTGGACTTGGACTTGATCTTGACAAGGTACAAACTTTAATAAGCTCTAATCCCTTAACCAGCACTTGTTGGTGGCCCAGCCGAAAGGGAAGGGTATTAAAATTAAGTTGCAGGCAGCACCTGCAGCAAGGGATTCGGAGGTGGAGGTGGAGGTGGAGCAGGATGGGGGGCAGCAGGTGAACAAGGGGCTTGGCCATGCGCCAGAGTCCCAGAGTGTGGAGCATATGCCAAGGCCTAGACTTGCTCTAGCCCCTAGGCTTTTCTTATTTTCTGCTATTTTTTTATTTACTTTTTCCCCCTGGTTTTGCTGTGTTCTGTCGCCAGTCTGCGTGTGGTTCATAATCTTAAATTGCCAGGCTTTGGGTTTGGGTTTGGGTTTGGTTTTTGGTCTCTGGAACGCTGCCATGTACGTGCTCATGTGTGCAATGCGATAGAATTTTTCTCCTTTTTTCTTTCTTTTTCCCACATCTTCTACTGCGCTGCAGGTTAATCTAAATTAGTAAAATATACACGCAGACCCAGGCATCGGGCTTAACTAACTCAAAGGTAAATAGACAGCGTCAGCAGCAGCAGCATCACAGCAGCAACATCAGGCAGTCGCAGCGACATCGTCAAGCGTCGTCAACTCTTCAGTTTGTTTGTTGCTGCCGTGACTTTGCTGTTGCTGTTGCTGCTGCAGCTTCTGATGTTGCTGCTGCTGCTGTGATGATGTTGCTGCCGTCTGATGAGGCTGTGGATGTGGATGCAAACGGGACTGAGACTGAGACTGAGGCTGTTGGGTTGGCTGCCTTGACGCTTGACGTTGCCATCGTCATCGTCGGCGGCCCATGCAAAAACCAAAGTAAACTTTAAACAAAACTTGGCACAAAGCAGCCTCAATGTTGTTGTTTTTAGTTTGTTGTTGTTGCTTATGTCGTTGCGGGCTATTGGCTTGCTAGAGATGCGTCAAGTTAAAGGTAGCAGGAGAAGCTGTGACTTTCAGGAGTTTCATATACTAAAAGACTACATAAAAACTTTAACAAGAATTTTAATGATTAATGAAAAGAAGAGAAGATAATAATATTCTAGCTATAAAGTGCTTAATGCTTCAAGATCACATTGTTTTGGATCAGTTAAGTCCCAAATAGAATCGTAATTATTATTATTATTGTGGTATGGAATATGTTTTTGTTTTTTTAACGGGTTTTTGTATTAAAACTTTGCTTAAACAACCCCCAAAACTCAAGGGAATTTTTGGACACAACAAGATATTGTTTACGGGATTTTGTGCTATTTATTATTTTATTTGTGTCAAAGAATTCTTGTGATCATCCATGATTTTGGAGAGTTTTAAATTTTGGTACAAAAAAGTAACGAATATATTGTTAGGCACTCGTTTAATATCTTTTAATGTTCATAAATGTTATAAAGAGTAAGTGGCGATAAAGAAAAAGGAAGTTACCCCCTGAACGTGGACTTTCAGAGTCACCGTTTTCAGTCACTGTTATCCCCTCATCCCCATTCACTTCCGCTCGATGTGACTACAAATGAAGGGAGCGCTCAATGAGATTCCAGCTTGGTTTTACCTATTTTAAGCCGCTTTGCTTTCACAATCACGTTACAATAACAATCGCAGTGTCAGTTGGCTCGTGACTCCTCTCCAAAAATTCTCTATTCGCTTTTTTTCCTTACTTTATTTTTGCTTTTGCAACGAGCATAAGAGGATTTTCATTAAAGCGCATAAAAATGTGGAAAGCAAAAAAAAGAACCCCCTCCTGTGGCAGTTGCCATTCTTCTTATTCTTCTGATTGCGGGTATCTCCGCATGCCGATACAAAACGACCAGAAAACAGAACAGAACGGAGCTGAAAAAATTGTTGTATATGTAAGTGGAGTCCCAGGCAGGAGACACTCCACTCCACTCCACTCGACTTTCGACCTCAGTCGTCGTCGTCGTCGTCGTCGCAACTTCAGCCGGAAATGCGCAGACAACAACAACGCGCGTGCCCCAACAACAAACACCGCCTTGGCCTTTGGCCCCCCTGAACACCTCACCCCCCCACCCACTACACAAAACACCTACCTTTTGCCCTCAGTTGTTTGGCCCAAAAACGCAGCCAAAGGTAAACACACAGCTTCATGTCTGCACCGCAAGAAATATGATTAAATGTCACTTTAATTTGCTCAAGGACGCAATTAACACCCTTTATCTGTCTTTATCAGTTTTATAATATATGATCAGGTAATATTTTATTATATTTTATATGTACACCCTCAGAACTTCTTTGAAACTATAAAAGCTAGTTAAAGGTTATAGGTTCGATATCCCCTTTTTGTATTATTTATATTATATTGAAATATTACTAGATTTCAACAAAAAGAAACATGTATTCAAAATGCACCCAACTGAGTTAAGATTTAATTTGTAATTTCTGTGCATTGAGGTCGCGTCCTTTTTTTTTTTGTTCAGGAGCGGAGCAAAGTAATAGATGTCACAGATTAGTAACAGCTTGTACCGCCCCTGGAGTTGAGTTTGAGTTTGAGTCTGCGGCTCAGCCGTTGTCGCTGTCATTAAAAGTGTAATAAATACAACGCACCGCAGCAACATGCAACTGCAACAGCAGCAACAGCAGCAACATGCCGTAGCAAAGTCAAGTACATCGTACTCTGTAGTATCATTTGCACGTTCTTGTCACCCTCCTCCGATTTCCATTTCCATTCCCTTACCCTTACCCCTAGTAAAGCCTCTTCATATCTTGGCTACTGCTGTGATGTTGCATGTTGCTGCTGTGCTGTGATGTTGCTGCTGTGCTGTGCCCAGTGGCCAATGTCTCGATATGGTGGCTGCTGCTGCTGCTGCTGCTACGATTGCCCTTTGGGCTGCTGCCTAGACATCTTGTCAGCATATCTATGGAATCCATGGAGCCCACTTCTCTCTGGGATGCGCATTATGTCCAGTCGGCTGATTTAGCCGAGAGAGGGGAGCTCCATCCACACTTTGCATAAAATTAATATCGAGTCCAGGGAGTCCAGAAAGTCTCCCCAAGAATCATATTTCCGTGACAGTTCATTGCGAGTGTTTTAACGGCCGCCACATCCGCTGCTTCTTATTTTTTCAATTTGTATTTTTTTTTAGGTTTGTTCGCTCGCATAATTCGCTTTTTTATGCCAACTTTGTCGTCATTTCAAATATTTAATTTTGAAAAATAATTTATTCATTTCCGGCCCAAAAGGCAAAAGAAAGACCCTCAGGAAATCCCTCAGCTGTTGATGATTTCCTTTCGGTTTCTCTGGCTTGCCAACCGCAATTTCATTTGTTTTGCTTGCCCTTCGCGAAGTGTTCGAGGAAATTAAAAACCAAACTGTAATGAAAGCTGGCTATTGATGTCGAGATTCCAGTCTCAGTCCCAGTCCCAGAATCATCATCCACTGACTGGGAAATGTAAACGAATTTATGCATCAATTGCCAATATGAATTTGAGTGGGTCTATATCAATTCAATGAGCTTTGTGTTTGTGCACAAGGTAAGCAAACCTTATCGACTGGTTTTTGTTTTCTTGGTTCCGTTTTTTAATATACTTTACTTGATATTTTCACATTCATTGGTTCGTTTATTTTTTAATTTATCTTAATTATATCAATATTCTTTCTTAAAACTCTTTTATTTAAATATTTTAAAACAAACCACTGATTATTAACAACTGTTTTTAGCCCAGTAACTTTTTAAGTTATCAATGCAGTAAAGTAAACATTAAAATGCAGCAAAACAAACTTATTTACACCGTTTTTTTACACCTTCAATCAAAGTTTAAAGGGTGTTCCCATTCCCATTAAAAAAAGAAAGAAAAACCACAGCAGCAGCAGCAGCCGAGTGATTAATGGGTAATTTAAAGCGAAAGTTGAGGGAATCCATCGCTAGAATGTTTCGCTCGCTTAATGGGTTAAATCGTAAAAATCACTCATACGCCATGTGTGCAGTGTGCAGCGACACGATACGATATTTTGAAAAATGCAGTCACTTAACTGCAGAGCGAAATCGATCAAAGTCATTTGTGCGCAGCTTAAAAATGCATTCGATTTAATTATCGCACATACATTTTCCAGCCAAGAAGAGGGGAATATACAACCCGAATATAAACTCCATCCAATCAGCGGCGGCAGCCAACGACTCTTGTTAATTGTGCGGCATTTTGTGGCATTGGCATCGAAATGGAAATCGAAATCGAAATCAAATTGAATAGGCATTCAGGCGGACTTAAAATCGAGTACTTGCGATTCTTCAACGACTTTAATGACGATATTTTCCCAAAAAAGCCAAAAAAAAAATAACAAATTAATATGCGTTTGGCACGTTTTATTGCTTAATTATTTGGTTCAATCAATTTGGAACGGTGTGATGCCCGTTTACCCAACGAAATTTAATTACGGAAATTTATTCCTAGTCACGTTTTTGGCATTGTGGCTTTTTGATTTTCCAAACGAACAACACAACACAACACGACCGACACCACATTTTGTGTTCAAAATGTTGACAATTAACGGTTTAAATTGCCTACACACACAAAATGCAAATGCAAAACTAAAAAGCATTCTAAAACTTCCTTTTTTTTTTTGTTTTTGTTTTAATGAAATGTTTTTAGCCCTCACTTTAGTTATGCTAATAATAACTTTTTGTGTGTGTGCAACATTTTAATGAAGTCGAAAAATATGTGAGATTTTATTAGTGCATTTTATTGTTTTTTGTCTGAGTGGGTGGCGGGTTTATGGGTGTGAGTAAGTTTTCCTTTTGTTCAGCTGCTCTTCATGGCCATAAATAATGCGTAATGAACCCAGAACTGTGAACTGTGGAGTGGAAACTAAATCACTTTGTTAAGCTGTTTCCAAACGTTTTTGCGAATTTTACCAGCACCCTGGAAAAATAACAGGGGGTATAATAAGCATAGGAGATGATTTGTTCTACCTACTATTTATTATCAACTGCCTGTTTTATGTGCTATTTAATTTAATTTATTTTTTATACAGGGTATAACCTTTTTCCATCATTTTTCAGCGTTTAAAATTTAAAAAATTTCATGTAAAGTGCTGATGCGTGTGCATGTGAATTTTTTTTTTAATTAGCCTGCATTTTATTGCAGCCTTTCATCCCATTTCCAAGGGGGCTACCAATTCCCTGGGCCCACCACCTCATTAGCGGCAGCAACGTGGAGGTACCACCACAACAATACATCATTTAAGCCTTCATTAGTTTATCGGCCACTGGCAACTGTTGGGTCGAAAGTTATTAGCGACAGTTTAAAATTAAATTGGCCTGCATTTTTTATTTTATTTTATTTTACATGTATTCGCTGTTGTTGTTTCTCTTGTTAGCATATTCATTTGAAAGTTAATGAACTCGTCAATTAATTTTCCATTGTTTGAGCCGCCGCTGGGCAATGACAAATAATTCAATATTAATATTATGGCGCAGCCCACGACAGGACGGCGATTGGAAAGTGGAAAATCGAATGGGAAAATTTCAACAATTTTCAGCTGCAGAGAAGCTTAAAGTTGGACTCTGTTTTAATATTCCTAAAACAAAAGTTTGATTATGATTTATCATCGATGCGAGACATTAACCTGCATAAAGGTAAACTTCACACAAGCTATCATTAATTTTGGGAATTATTGAGATGGTGTAATAATAATATTGATTTGTGACTGTGATTTGTTTTTTAGTTGTATCTTTACATGTATTTTTTACTATGTTTAAACTGACATTTCCAATTATATAGTTAGTCTTAAACAAAAAGTTAACTTGAATTTTAATAGAAAAAAATATATATTTGACATCCTTTTTATTTTAAGGTATTTATTCAAGGTAAAAAATAGGAAAACAATTATTTTTATGATTCTGAATATGGTAATGTAAAAGAAGGATCTCAGCTTAATGATTTGAAAGCAGTTTTTTTAAATCTCTTATGATGCTTTTATTTATTCAAATATATATATTAAATAAAGTTAAAAGAGGAAAGGTGTAACTATGTACTGTTGATGTTATTCGAATTGGAACATACTTAAAGTTAATCTTCCAGAGAACTAAGTAAAACTGGAATTGCGGATGCATAATACCTACATATATGCTTGGATATCCCATATCCATGTCTTTTCGCTTTGCTTTGGCTGCTCCCCATCCATCCATCTTTTTTGGTGCATAAAAACCACGCAATTTGCTACACTTTTAACACTTGCACGGCTCAATGAAGTGCAACGAGACGCACTCAACTAACCACCCATCCACCCAACCACCCATCCTCCCACCTCCCACTGAAGTCAAAGCAAAAGGCCCCAAAGTGCGAAAAACGAGCAAAAAAAAAAAACAGAGGAAAGAAATGGAATCTGAAATGGTTTTGCACACAGGAGAGAAGGGATTCAAACTAACCGAAGGCTGCTTGATTCTGCGGTTGCCCCACCAGCCCCACCAGCCCCCCGCCCCCCTTTTAATCCCACTCCACATCACACACACCACCCATGGTCAGTGTGTAATCGAATCTCTGCCTCTGCTTTCATTGCAGAGCCTCCTCCCTCCCCTCCTCTGGACTCCACCTCCTCCTCCTTTCAGACGGAGATGGCTTTTATTTGCCTGGCTTTTCATTTGGCAGTCAACACGCTACACGCTCTCGCGCTTTTCATCGCTAACGACTACGTGCCGCAGTTTTAACTGCCTTTCGAATGACCCATGCAACCCGCCGCTCAACCCGCACTTTGTGGCCCACGTGCAATTCAGAAATCGGCCTCAAATTGCAGCCAAGATACTGAAATGGGATCCCGAAACAGAAACAAAAAGGTCAACATTACAGCCCCCAAAGAAATTAAGAAATGCAAGCCACAAAGCAAATTCTAATTGGAAGTAATTAACACTTGAATGTGGATGGGGGATGGGGGAATGGGGATCCATCGACTGACAGGCAACAAATCGCTGCAACTTATTAACAAACACCCATTTCCATTTGGAGTTGGGGAAAAACCATCAAAATGCTGCTTGAAAATTAATTTGAGTGCGTGTATCTGGACTCCCCGATGGGTTGTAACACACACACACACACACACACTCCACTCATTCCCCGATTTTGGGTCCACCAGTTTTCCACTGCCAAGTTAACATACTATAAATATGGTTTTCCTCAGTTTCCTTTGCACTTGAGCTTCGGTTAGTTGAAACTTTATGGGGCTGTGTAGGTAAGGTAAAAGCGTAAAGAGAATATTTCCCATCGTCTTTAAAAAGCGGAAAAGAAGCTGCAGACATAACAAATATTTTTGTTTAAGTAACATTTGTTTGAGGATATGTATTTTTATAAAAAAAAATACAGACATACCTAATGATCTTCCACAAATAATTTATTTAAATTCTTTGTAGCACTTTTTATGCAAAGCGTCTGCTACTTTTTATCGGGAAAATCAAGGTGGGGTAAAAGCGACCTCAGGTAAATTTTTTTATATTATTTGCGGCACTTTCTTAGCTTTTTATATAAAACAAAAATATTTTAATTAAAAGAAGGTCCTTTCAATTAAACCATAATTTATTTATTTCACATATTTAATATATTTCGCTCTCAGAAAGTGAATATCTATTTTCTAACACCTCTTTCACGACCCACTGTAACTTCTGCCATTTCCAAATGAGGCATTCGAATTTTAGGCACAAGTTTTTGGCTTGTTGTAATGGACTGGCTGTGGACTATTAAAAGCAGCCTTCCCCAAAACCACAGCACCCATTTCGGCCAGCACCATCTAATTTTCTTCATTAACACACACTCGCAGGCGAACACACACACATGTAGACAAAATGCTTTAATAGTTTTTTCGTGCCTTTAATTTATGTGAATTTTCAAGGTGGCTAACGAGATGAGGAATGGAGGTGGAGATGTTGGGGAGTTTTGTGGTGTAAGGGGGACATTGTAAACGAGCCTGCGACAACGCCATTCGATTTGTCACCTCCTCACCCTCCCCCCTTTCCATTACCATTACCATTTCCATTTTTCCCCTCCCGAATTCATTTAGATTGCCATGAAAATTGCTTTTAAATTAAGTTCTGTGTGGCAGCAACGGCGGCTTCTGGGAAATAAAACCGACAACTAACTAACCAAACATTATTTCAGTTTGGCTCCTTTTCGTACACATAGAGAAAAGTGCAGGGATATTTAGAAAAAATATAAATACCAAGTTTGTAATTACAAATTATTGATTGATAAATTACTATTTAAATGTATAAATTACTAAATGATGGGAACTGAGTTTAATCTTTTAAGAAAAAATAAATTATATAAATTATAATAATAGTTAAAGTCACATTTTAACATCCCTACATAGTAAAATGTTGTTTTATTAGATAATTAAAATGTAACTTAATTTTTTTCTCTGTGTATGTAATCGCAGTTATTTGTTGGCTGTTTCAACTTTGTTTTTGGTTGCTTTTGCATCAGCTGCGGTGTAGAACAAAGCATTTGGCAATTAAAATACTTTTTACAGGTGGCCACAGGTGGTGGGCAGGTGGACTTTGAAGAAGTGAAAAGGTTCGGGTCGAGGAATTGCATTTTCATAGAGTCAATTGAGCAAGTGAGCAAGTGGGCAAGTGGGCAAGTGAGCAACTGAGATATTGAGCATCTGCAGCCAAACAGCCCGCAAATGCCGCAAGGATGTGGAGGAGGATGGAGGATGGTGGATGGTGGATGCGGAGTATAAGTCAACACTAATTGCAATTTGCAGCTAAACACGGACTGGTGAACTGGAGTCATGTATCTATGGGATACACGACATAAATAAAAGGGGATACAAAGACAGTAAAGCAGAAAAGCACAAACAAGAACGCAACTTTTGCGTGGATACTTTTAGTTTTCCCCCGATTAAGTCAACGCAGAAATAAGTGGATAAAGTTTTTAAGTTAGATAGTAATTAATTTATATTAATTACTTAACAATGTAATTTATATATTTTATATCAATTCCTATGGGAATATATATTAAAATATTGACCTCTTTAATTTAATCTGATGAAATTATAAAAGGATTTTTTACTTTTATAATATTATTATTATTTTATTTTAATGCTTCTTTTTTAACATATAATTAAACACTTCTTTCAGTGCATCTGCTTGTGTGGGTGGGAAATATAATTTGAAATGAATTGACACTCGAGGAATTCAAATTCAAAGCAAGAGGAGACATCGTGAATGAGGCTCGCGAATAATTAGTGAATAATAAGTGGATGGCGAATGTGAACTTGCATTTATGTACAGTACCACTCAGTGCAAACTCAATGAACTTGAGTTCATTATATGGAATTATATGGAAACACCTTTGGATAAACGAATCTGTTCGTGACTGAGCTCATGGTCAGGTCATTAAACGAGTATAAACAGACCCGAATGAGTGGGAACGGGAACCTCAGAGCACCCATGCGTGCAGTCATAATTTATATTATTAGCTCAGCATCTCAGGAGTACTAAATTATCTGCAAAATTTAATTCTCCTTCGCTAGCAGTTAAATGCACTTCATCATCGGGGAAACCAGGCTGGAAAAGCCCCGAAAAGTGAAAACAAAACCAAAGCAAAGGCAAAACAATACTGGAAAAACAAGAGGAAAAAGGAGGATATGGGATATATACACATAAACTTCTGGGCTGTTTTGGATTTTGTGGGCCAGGATCTCGGGAGCAGTGGAATCACCAGATGCCAAAGGAGGACCAAAACCAAAATCCAAAACCAGGACCTGAGGGTAAACAATACACATAAGCAAACAAAACGAAAACCGGGAAAAGAAAACAAAGCACATTCATTCAAAACAAAAAACGAAGCAAATTTCTCTCTTTTCAGAAGGAAAAGCGAAGAAATTAATTGAAATATGCTTCTATCGCTGGCAACACAAGGAAAAATTTTGCAAAAGCCAGAAACCTTCGAGAATAATACTGCTAAATATTTTTTAATTAATTATTTATTCAATACAAATATATACCGATTTTTTAGGCGCCTTTTGTTATTTTTGTGATGCATTGTTTCGAATTTTCGGGCACATTCCAATGTATATTGTTGTATATAATAAATTAAATTCTTCCTAAATTCAGTGATTTAATTATTTAATGTCTGTAATAATTTTGTTCTTGGCTGTATGCAAATATGTTATGTAAATTGGCCCAAAAGACACATCCAAAGCGTATTTCTTGGCTTGCCTTTTCTGCGGCAACAGCAGCCACATTTGGTCAGTTGTTTGAAATCATAAATTACAATTTAAATTTTATAGCGAAAACTAATTGGAGCAACATCGGCAGCACAGCGATGACGACAGAGACAGAGACCCCAAAAACCGAACCGAAAGCTCTTTGAAGTGCTTGTGTTTTGTTTTTTTATTTGGGCCCAAAGCAGCGGATGATGGTTGATGGTTTCGGTCTCTTGGCCAACAGCTGCAGCTGTTTTCTGACCAACAACAAAAAAAAAAGTCATAAAAACATGACTTGATGCGATAAGGGGAGTGGAGGGGTCAAACACTTCCACATCCACATCCACTTCCATATGGGAATAAGAACCGGCGGCTAAAACCAAAAAACGGATCGCGTGGGCGATGGTGGGTATGCTCTGTTTTTGTTGTTAACTTAAGCAGCTTGCGGTCAACAAAATACAAAAAAAAAAACAGCAGCACACTGAGGTAAATCATAAATGAAATCAAGATTCTAGGCAAAAAAAAAACCTGACACTTGCAAGTTATCTGTTTTTGGTTATTTTATATTGATCTGATAAATCAGCTTCAAATTAGTTCTACATGAGATAGATCGAAACTTGAATGTATTTTAGAAGGCTTTATGAGGCTTTATATGAAAGAACGTTATCTTTATAAAAATAGTTGGTCAAATCATTTTGTGTTTAATGATTTTTAATGGTTTAGAATTGCTCAATAAGAAAGCTTCATTATTTTTTATATTTTCTATGGGAATGTGCTTCTTTTAAGTAGGTTTAACTTATTAACAATAGGTTTAACTTATAAAAATCATCCTTCTTGGTCTCTAAATGATTTCATATTTTATAGGTTTTAAGCTTAAGAACGAAAATAGCAATGAAAATGATTTGCCAAGTTTATTCATACAAACAAATATTTTATGGAATAGTAAAAAATATTTGCTTATAACTTTTATATTTATATATTCAAAATAAATAGAGGACTATTAATATTTCCTATTTTTCGTTTAGTGTGCCAAGCCAAAGTCCCAAAAGAACGTAAGACAAGAAGCTATAGAAGGTATAGTAAGTGGGTGGAGGCTGTTAAGGGGGCGTGGCAACTACCGACGGTTTTTGTTGTTGCTGTGGCGCCAAATGCTTGCGCAAATTAAAAAGTAATTGCTTGAGAAAAAGTCAGAAACAGAGAGCAGGGAAACATGCAACAAACAGCAGCAGCAGCAGCAGCAACATCAGAATGCGGCGTTGATGGCTTCTGGTGGCTTCCGGGGTAAAGACCGGGGTAAATCGAGTAAATCGAGGGGATGGGCCACAACACAGTTTGTGTAGCCTCTGAAAGGTTTCCGAAGGCTGCCAGCTAAAAGCCAAAAAGTCATCAACTTATCGTTGTTTTTCGGCTAAAAGAGCGGCGAACAATAGAATGCAAGTTCAAGGGGAAGGTGATGGTAGTTGCTTCGTCGAGAACCGAGAATCTTGCCGAGAAATGCTCGGGGGAGCAATTAAACAGGAGTAAAAGTGATGAATCAAACCCACTGACACTGGGCGAAAAGGAATTAGAGTGCCAGGAGCCATTAGTTGGACAGATGTAAAGGACCACAAAGGACTACAAAGTACAGTTGCACTCTTAAGCTTAAGATTTGTTCAATAACAAAATTCAAACATTCAATAATTGTGGAATGTAAGTTTATTTTGTGCAAATGTTTTGCTTCAGAATGCTTTTGCAAACTCAATCAACTAAATGATTCCTTTTGTGTGCATTCCACCGATGGATATCCTGCACAATTTTGCTCATTAAGTTAAGTCCTCAAAGGTCCACATTTCCCACATGGACCAAAAACAAAGAGTGATTCCCATTGCGCATTTCTTAAATTCCAAAAGGGCAAAAAAAAACAAATCACATGCATGCAAATTAAGTACAGTCTCCAGTCTTTGGTCCTGCACAAAGGACACTCATTATGGTCCTTGCCAACGGTTGGTTTTTTCTATCCACTATTTTAAATAGCAAACATTTTTTCACACTTTAAGCCAGCCAAAAAAGAAAAAAAAATGGAGGCATGAAGCAAAGCAAATGGAAGCTGCCAGCATTTTATCACATTGACACGCCCTCCTCTTATTTTTTTGGGGGCGGAGGGAGCAGGACAGAGACATAGGGAGAAAGAGAGAGAGATAGAGCCGCAGTGTTGCGGTTATGCAATAAAATGTTGCATTTTGCTTTCGGTTTGCCAACCCAGAGAATCCTCCACTTTTGCATATGTGCAACAACTTAACTGCCAACCGCTAGGTAACTCTCACTATTACAGCTACTGTTCTTCTGAACAGTGAGAAAAAAGTATGCAAAATAAAATACCTAATCCCTTGTAAGTGTCTAAAATAATATATTCATGTGAATATGTGAAAATATAATTAAAAAATTTTTATTAAAATACTTGAGTCTTTTTTATGTGATATATTTTGTAAGCTTAGAGTCTTAAGTTAACCAAGCTTTGGGTTCCGATTTTTACTCTCAAAAGATATAATAGCATTCGAAACCTTTAAATTTTACAAGAAAACAGGTCAAATGATAGTATTTTAATAACTGCTTTCAAAAGTAAAATAATTTTATCTAAAAGTAAAGCAATCATAGTTTAAAAGTGATTTTTAGGAATTAAATTTTTTTCCAAGTGCTTCACTGCCACTGCCACTGGAGCTGCAACTTAAGCTGCGGCAATTTGTTGCAAGTCAGTTTAGTTGTGGGTGCCGGGGATTCCGTTTACACCTCCGTTGCTCTCCCCTGCCCTCCACACCTCCACACCTCCACTCCTCCTCCACCTCCACCCGGACACGTTAAATGCGCACAGCTGCCGGGATTACCAGGCGGAATTCGCAATTGTAAACGCAGCAAATTAGTCGCGCCCCGAACATTCCGAACACCCCTCGCAAAGGGAAAACACGGAGCACACACCCACCACCAACCAATCCACAATTCACAATCCACAATCCAGAAATGGGAATGGGAATAGTAAACATATGAAAATCACACACAAATAAATGTAATAAAGAAGGCAGCAGCAGCATCTCATCTCTCAATGAGGGAGAGTGTGTGCAGTCCGCCGTCCGCAGTCCAGTTGAATGGATGCCCCTTGGCCTGTTGGCTTATATAGTATATATACATATAGTCCAGTCCATCCAGTCCATCCACCCCATCTCCTCTCCTCTCCTCTCCTTTTCCAGCGATTGCAGCCTGCCAAAAAATTAACAGATGTCTCGCATTAGATGCGCCTCACTCGACCCCAGAGACCCGCGAGCTCAATGAGCCACTGTACCGTGCGGTACAGTGGGCACCCAGCACGAGTGTACAACTCAAAAGTTGTTTGTTTTGTTTGCGGAAATATTTATTCATCATTTTTTAACAGACTCACTTCTATTAAATACTAAGTTGGCATTTTAATTAACTTTATGAAAATTAAAAAACAAAAAAAATTCCCTTTACCCATTTTTATGTCAAAGCAGTTTTATACATTTTATTTTAATTCACATTAAAAAAATATATATATATATTTTGTAAGTAAGTTTTTAAAAGTATTTTTTGTCGTATGTTTTTATAAAACTAAAACAAACCAAAGCGAAAGTCTTTAAAAAAAAGGGGTGATATCAAAAAACTCTTAAGAAAGTGTAAAAGGAAACATTGTTTTAGAATCTTTTTTAATCTTTAAACTTTGGAATTATTAACTTTAACCCACAGCAGATTTTAAATCTTTTTACAAACCTTTTAAAAAACCTCAAATAAAAAAATCCAAGTCTGTTTTTTAGTTCGGTATGAAACCCATCTCGTTCCACTGTGCGACCATCGACCATTGCGGGTGGATATGGGAATGGCAATGGAAATGAGAATGGGAATGGGAATGGGAGCAATTTCTCGGCTCGCTAGAAACAAATCGTCAACGAATAAAGCAAAGTTGGAACACCGCGAGATAAGCCGCACGCCAGCAGGTAGCTAAATGTTTCGCGTTCCATTTCAATATTTACTCAGCCCGATTTATGTATTTCCCCTGCAAAAGGGTTCTTTGAGATTTTCTTGATTTTAAGTTTATTCCAATGAAATAATATACAAATTTGATCGAAATTCTTACGACCGAAAAAATGGCTTTGAAATTTATAAGAATGTTTATCAAATATTAAGTGTTTGAAAAAAAGGGTGTAATTTTTTGTATAACTACAGGTTCTATAGGTTTTTTTTGCTATAAAGATAAAGGGTGTTCAAGGACTCGGTGTCAAAAGACAGCACTTAGTTATTCCTTTATTGTTTGCTCGCTTTTGCTGCCGTATCGTTTGTGTTCGTAAATCTTTTTGGAGCCGGATCCGCCGCCTCCTGCTTCTCCAGTAGCCAAGTGGTCAGCTGGAGATTGTGGGCTAGACAGAGGGACACTTGAAATGGGAAATGTACTGAGACTGGGGACAGCCGGCGGCTGGAATTTTGCCCAGACATAAATATTTTTTATCACTTTCGTAGCGCTCCATCTCCACGCGCTGTTTATTTCGTTGCATTTGTAATGAAGTCCGGATTCGGGATTCGGGATTTGGGATTCGGGATTCCGGCGGAGACTAATTCAAATTTAAGCCATAGAAAATTAATTTTTCGCCTTCCCAATTTTTGGCGGTGGTGGAAAAAGCTGATGGAAACGCACGGAAAGTAGACGGACAACTTTGGGCTTATGCGGCTTAGTTGGCTTCAAGGTCGATTAAGAACCTCTAGTCCTGTCCTGTCCTGTCCTGTTCTGTTTTGTTCCTGAGCTAAAGAGTTTAGGGAAATTTTGGCCTTAGGGCCTTTCGTTTACGCAGATTTTACGCAGACATTATCCCCATGGAAATCCCAGACTTGAGTGCCCGCTCATAAATCAATTTGAAATATTCCAGTGGATTACGGATTACAATTACAAGGATTTAACCAGGATTCTAAATAATTTTCTAATTAAGTTGTTATTTAAAGGATTCTTGAATTTCTTTGTTAAAGACAGGAAGTAGTGGTCTCTTTAAAGCTAATCCTGAAGCCAATTTCTTTCTCTTATAAGCCATAAATTAGTGCCGACCGACGTTCCGACCCCACTGACCCTCCTCCTCACCCATTGATGCCTTTTGATTAATTCGGGATGAGGATGAGAATGAGGACGACAACGTAGCCGTCAATGGGCCACGAAAAAAGTTAATCGTTGGTAATTTATGGCCATGTGACAAAGGTAACTGGTAGCCAAGATTCAATATGTAGAAGGGATATAAGCAAAATAGGTGTGAATGAACCATGATGATGACAGATAGAAATTCTCTATATATATAATATAGAGTACTTATGAGTGGTACCCAAAGTGCAGACAATCGTCTAAATTCCAGTTCCCAGCTTTGAATAAAACACCAAAAATGCAGGCGAAGAATGCTGATGGCAATGTCGATGCCAAAGTACTCAATGCAATCCGGAGCTGGAGTGACGACAGGATGGGAACTGGGAACGGGGGAACAAGGGCACACACACACAATGCTGAATGCTGAATGCTGCCAATTGAAAACGCCACTCGAATCGGAGTTCCATGCTCCTCCCTTTTCCCCTCCTCCGCGAATCCACAAATCCACTCAATTGCAATGTCCAATGTCCAGTGTGAGTGACCATGAAAAGACCTCTGCTCTTGACCGAGGCCAGCGCCAAAGATCAATGGCAGTGGAGCAGACAGGCTATGTACAATTTAAGTGCCTCATCCAGGATTCAAAATGGGTTTAAAAAAATATAAAACCCTTATTTATATATTTTTTTTCTTTTATCAATTACCACTGTTTAAAGGGTTTAAAACGTTATTTCGATAATGTTTTTTAAAACTAAAATGGAAACAAAAAAATGGTCTTAGCAACATCTTCTTTATTTTTCCACCAGTTCGTTATACTAAAACGATTGTGTACATTTAAGATAACACTATCTTGCTTTTCCACTCCTCCTCTTTACCATTTTAAGATCATTTTCAGTTTAAACAATAAATTGAAAATTAGATAAGAGATTTTGGGTCATTATCTAAGACATTTTTAAATAGAAACAATTTTAATAATTTACAATTTTTGCAAATGCAACAGTCTAAGCAAAATATGAATGTTTATGTCTTATTGGGCACATTATAAATAAAAAACACCTCAAATTTATTAACAGAAACAGGTCTACGCAAGGGTAAATTTTACTTGACAAGATATGAAGTTTAAAGGACTTTCACCGTAACAAAAATTATACTTTTTGAGAAAAAACAACGACTAAAGCAAAGTAAATTAATAACCTATCTATCTTCAATTAAATTTTGAAAGAAATCCAGTTTACTTGTAATTCAAACACTATTTACTCGTTCATAAAAGGTAGTATTGTCAAGTATTTTTAGGGATTTAAAATGTGTTCTTGATTGTTGAATGAATTGTTTATATTATAATTTACTTATTTTTAGAGTAGGTAGTATGTAACAAAAGGATAAAATAAACAAGGACTTGGACTCACTCTTGCACTCGTTGGCGTCGGTGTCGGTGGCCCTGCCCCAGGGACGATCGAAGAAGAAGGGCTTGCAGCGCTCGCATTCGGGACCGGCGGTGTTGTGCTTGCAGGCGCAGGTCATGGCCAGCTTGGTGATCAGCTTGGCCCCGAAGTGGGTGCTGAGTGAGTGGGTGGGCGGGGAGTCCTCGTCCTGCCCGTCATCCTGATCCTGAGAGAGTGCCGAATGTCCAACGGTGGCCACACACTCGGAGGCATGACCGTTGCACTTGCAACGTCCGCCGACGGCAAAGTCCGAGACAGCATAGTGCTGGGATATGGGCAGAGAGGACGAGGAAGCAGGAGCTGCAGGCGCTGGAGCTCCACTCGAGGGTGAGATGATCTTCACAGCAGCAGCAACAGCAGGAGGAGGGGGCGTGGTCTTGGGCGGCTGAGGAGGAGTGGTCACCGAGGCGGCCATCTTGGCCTGGTAGTGCTTCTCGTAGACGCTGCCCTTGTGCTTGCCATGCCGCTTGGACGACGTGGACAACGACGACAGCTCGCCATCGCTGGCATAGTCCAAGTGCAGGTCGTCGTCCAGCTCCAGATGCTTCTTGGGCTCCTCGTACTCCTCATCGTAGCCATTGTCCGAGCTGTCGTTGTCCTGCAGATTGTAGTCGTACTCATCCTGATCCCCATCCAGCTCCAAGTCCGCCTCATCCTCCTCATCCCCCTCCCTGCTGCCGCCCATCTCGTCGCTAAAGGAGTTGGCATTCTTCTTGGCCTTCAGCAACTGAGGAGGCAGCTCCAGACGATGGAAGACCACACGAATGTCGGTGGCCGTCACCCAATCCTGCAGCACCAGCGACGAGTCCAAGTCATTGGCCGACGGCCTGCCCTCCAGGGTATTGAAGGCGAACCGCTGGGCAGCTCCTCCAGTGTCGTGCTGGGAGTTCAAGCACCGTGCCTCCTGCTCATTGAACTTGGAGATCTTGGCCCTGTCCGGCCTCCCGTAGAACTTCTGGCACTGGGAGCTGTAGAACTGGAAGGGCTGCCAGGTCTGGCCAAAGTCCGAGCTCTTGAAGATGGCCAGGGAGTCGGGACGTGGTGATTTGGGGCAGAACGAGAGCGATATGTAGGTCAGCTCGTACTTCTTGCCCAGCGACAGAGTCAGGGTCACGTTATCCGGCGGCGCTGTGTCCGGGTCATGGGGCACATTCACCGCTCCCGAGCGCCAGCAGGTCACGTTGCTCGGGTTGTTCAGGTCAGTTAGAGAGGATGGACCGTACCGCTGCTGGTCGCACTGCCTGCACTCGCCGGCATTGCCGTCCCTTAACATCTCGCAGTACCGCTCCACCTGCTGGCCACCGCACACGCTCGACGCCTGGACGGGATTGCCGTAGGCGGCGTTCACGAAGCTGGGCAGACACTTGCGCGGCTTGCCCTCGAAGTAGCAGGGATCGCTGCTGCTGGGCGACATCCCGGCGGATGTGGCGGTGGATCCGATGGCCAGCGCTACGATCAAAGGCAGGAGCAGGCCCATGATGCTGCACTCAACCCTAAATGGTGGGAGAAGGTGAAACGATATAGTCGACCGATAATGCACCGACTATTACTCACACCAACCAAGCAAGCTTCTCACATTCCCAGTTGTGTTAGTAATTTAATTTTGATTGAAAATAATTCAAAATTAATTTAAAAAATATATTCAGCATAAGAAAAATTCCCTCAACAGGTTTATTCAAATATTTATTTAAATAAAATATTTATTTATTCTTTATTATCACCTCTAAAGACTTTTATTGTATTGCAAACATACTCAAAATAAACATTAGTTTGTTTATTAGTTAAGTATTTATATATTTTTCAATTAATCGAAGTAGAACTTACTATTGACATTAATTTCTTATTTCAACTAATCAAATTACCCTAAATTAGAAAAGCATATTGAACAGGAACAGTATCAAAATGTGACGTAATTAATATTTTGTATATCTCATTAAATATTGGTTGAATTCACATGAAAACAGTAAAGAATCGTTTTATGTTCTACTTTCTTTTATAATTCTTTAAAGTCTGTCAAATTTATTCTAAGGGAAATTACTTTAATTTCTGAATACTTCTTTTTAATAGTCACCATCATTAACTTTTCAAGTGGTATTATATTATCACCAAAAAGGGCACAAAGGCAATTTTAAACTAGATCGTTGACAAGCTGAATAAAATTTGTATTAAAAAAATATAAAAATTCAAATTATTGTTTCTAGTAGTTGAATTAAAATATTGTTATTTATGGTGATTTTTTTTGGTCGATGTGGAACTAAATTACACAGCTTTGGATGGGGAATATGCGAAGCTTGGGGAAGGAAGACCGACGGCGTTTACGTACATTGGCTCGAATGCGTAATACCTCGTACTCCTCGAGTACCGCGACTCCTTTCAGTCTCTCACTGTCTCTGTTTCTGTCTCTTTTCAACGGCTGTAGCTCTGTCTCGGTCACTCACTAGCGAGGAGGATCGGTTCGCGGTCACCAAACAAACAACAAAAACAAGACGCGACGACGGCGACGGCACTCGCGACGGCGGCGGCAGCGGCAGCGGCGTCACTGAGTCTGCCACAACAGCATGCAACAGCTGCCCCGTCGTTCTCAGTTCCTCCGATTCTCGCGGATTCTTAAACTCTTGAATTCTCCGATTCGGATTCAGATTCCGATTGTCCAATTCCGAATCCACTTGCAATTCTCTTGATATTCCGGGCTGCGTTGCCACTCGGTCAACGGCCAGCGTGGTTCTGTTCGCCACGGCGACGTCCTCGCGCCAGTTGCCCCAAAAAAGAGTCCTGCGTTTCGCTTCGTTTTCGCTCTCGTCGTCCTTTCGTCCTTCGTCCTGTCTGTGACTATCCACATCCACTCACTATTCACCATGCATGTTCGGAATCGCAACCGGAGGCTGTCGCACTCCCACTTCCACCTTCACTCGCACTCGAAAAAAAAGCAACGAAACGAACGCACGACGCGCGCTTCGGGTGGTTTTTCTCAACTCGGATTCGGTTTCGGATTCTCGAATTCTCGGATTCTCGGATTCGGACTACTCGCTCGTCCGCTCGTTGTTCACCTGGCAATGTTTTGGTCGTAAATGAACACTGAACGCTAAAAGAGAGCGCGCGATGATGATGCTGGGGCTGCTGATGCGATGCTGCTGGGCAACATTTGTTGCTAAACTTCACGCAACATTTGATGGCCAAAAATTAATTTGTATAATGCTGATTAAAGTAATTATAAATAAGCCATTGAGTTATTTCTAGGCTTCATTAACTTGGCTTACCTAAAACATTTTATATTTATTTGTTTAAAAAAAAAACCAACAAAAGCAATTTAAAAAATGTTTTTCCGACTTTCAGTGGCTATAACTTCTACTCGTTAACACAGGTTTATTAGTTATATAAATATTTGGTTTTGAAAATAAATATATAGTTTTAAAAAACGTTTTCGTTATTCATTTAGGAAGTACACTTTTTTTAATAATTAAATTTACATAATTGTTATGAATATCTTTAGTGACATTCTAGTCTTCTGCAATCACATATAAGTTTAAAACTAGATTTTTCAGGAAGTACATTTTTTAGCTTATATTTAAAAATGTTGGTGATCAAATGTTTATGCTAATTAAATTCAAACCCATTCAGCGAAATGTACTGTAAAATACTTTATTTTCGACTTTTCAGTGGTTTTTAGAGCTCTCTTTAAAAACTCCAGGTTTTGGTCTCGGTAGGTAAAAAACCGAGATATTTTGTTTTTCTTTACAATTGAGTTAAAGAAAACTCTAGAAATATGCTTTAAAATAATAGTTTTAATATCAAAATCGAAATTTTTATAACTAAAATGTTGCTAGTGCAAATGTTTCCTGATGCTTTTCGTGTTGCTGCAGCATTGGTGCTCCCAGAAACATTTGTTGCTTGCTCTCTTTCATGGGCACTTTGTATACATGATGCCCACGGAGTTTGAAGTGTATAATGTTGATAAGGAACTAGTAAATAAATTTAATTATATTAAGATCTATAAACTCTAAATTATCAAGCCATTAAGAAGGTATTTCTTTCATTTATTACTTGGAGCTTTTTGCTAAAATTATATTACACTCAAATTTATGTCTAAATTAAAGCATTGATCTTTATCTGGTGGGAATTATTTAAAAACAAATGTATATTTAATTAATTTTTGTGAAGAGTTTGGTACAACTTTTCTCATATAAAATACGTATGTATGTATGTCACAAAATAAACATACATACATACATATGTATGTACCTCACTCGATTTTTGGGTCGCACCTTTTTGCACAACAAAGACACCGTTTCGTTCCCAAAAAAAAAAAAAAAACTTCCGCTGTCTGGATTCCGTTTTTCAAAATTCCTTTCATTCAGAAATGCTAATCGCAAACAGTGAGAGAGAGAGATGGGGCTATGTGACTGCTGCGAGTGGGAGGGAGAGGGGAAGACAGGTAAAGAGAAGACACTGTGACGCCTGCGCAACCGATTCAAGATGCTTGACCCTCTCTTTGCTCTTCACTCTCCGCTCTCCGAAGCTTCCTGCAAAGCGATTTTTAATGCTCAGATTTTGAATGGCGGCATGCCTCAACATGTCTCCCACCGCCTTCTCTTTGAGTACCACCCACCGCCACCCCCTCTCTCACCTGCTCTCTCTCTTCGCTAAGAAAGGGAACGTGCCGTGAGAGATCTTCAGGCGCTCTGAGGGCTCCACCTTTCCACCTTTTCCTCTCCCAAGTACACTGAGCAAATTAATATTTACCTCCTTTTTACATCTCCCTTGAAAATACTCTTTTTATGTCAATTATTTGTGTAAAATGTTAAATGTATAAATATGTGTAAATAAAACGATTTAAGTAATTCGGTAATCTTATTGTTATATTATACACAATGTTATTTAATATACATATTTATTTACATATTAATAAGTATATTTTTATAAAAATCAAAGTATAATTTCCATAATTCAACACATTATTTATTTGAATAAAAATATATTTAGTCCACAGCTTTATTATTAAAGAAAACAACCATTTTATTTAATACTTTTTGTAATTAAATAAATAAAATATACACTTATTTTTCTCAGTGCATTTTTTTCTGCTCTGCTGCTATCGTTTGATTTATTGTGTTTGACATTTTTTTCGTCGTCGTTTTTGGGCTCATATATAAATATTTCTTTGGTTACCGCGGATGAGGATGAGGATGAGGATTGAGGATTCCTGGTTTGAGTTCAAGTGGATTCGGAGCTGGAAATCTGTTCGTTATGTTTTATTTATAACGGATTTGTTGCTGCCTGCCGTTCGTCGTGCATTGTTTATAAATATTTATGCCCCTCCATCCATCCATCCATCCATCCGCCCATGTGTGTGCCTTTATTTGACCTGCTCCATCTCCAGCTCCAGCTCCAGGGTCTTGGGTTTGCCTCCTTGATATGGATTCGGATTTGGACTTGGACTTGGGTCCATTTCACTAATTCCCAACTTGGCCGTAATGGAATTTTAATTTTGTTTGATTCCTTCGAGTCGAGTCGAGTTGTTGGCTTTTCCCCATCGAGGAAAACTTTCGGTCGATTTCACTCTGCCTGGAGCTTCTCTCAACTCTCAGCTCTCAGCCAGGGAAGTGACCAACCGCAGGTATCCAGCTTCGGACCAGGTTCAAATCACACACACAAAAAAAAATTCCTTTGTCGAAATAAATTCACCAATACTAACCGAAAAAACAAAAAAATAATTGTGTTTTATTGAGAGTAATAATTGCATTTCTTTATTTTATTCTCAATTTATTAATATTTAATAATATTTTGTATAACAAATATTAATCATAATTTGATATTAAATTGTTCTTTTCTTTGTTTGTTTTATTTTTTACTTTTGTGAATAAATTTCATGCATATTTTCTACCAGACTATTCAGATTTATTTTAAAGGACCCTAAAAAGAGCTATTATGACTCAAAGTTTTAATATGTTGTAGTGACTTATGATTAAATACATTTTTTTCTGTGCACCAAAAACTGCACAACGTGTAATTATGACGCCGCCTCGCACTTGGCCAAGTAAAATTTAAATGGCCAGCACCACCTGATCATTACGATCATTACAGAGCTGGCTGAGTTGCTCCAGATGAGTTGAGTCCGCTGAATGATAACCATGATGATGATGATGACGGCCTGGTCAACGCCTTCCCAAGTGTCCCACAATCGCGATATTTTCCAGCTAAACCAAAACTCTAACCGCTTTTCTTTTAGGTATAACAACAAGGTGGGAAAATAAAAGGGGAAAATGTGTGAACAAAAATGCAACGAGGCTTCAAAAAATTTTAATAAAAAAATATACCAATGCGGTAAGAAATAAAATTTATAATTCATAGTTTTACAGATTTTTAACACTTATGAGTTATATTAAAATAATTAGTTTTAAGTTTTAGAGTTTTCGTAGTACCAATTTACAAATATGTTGAATAGCTTGCCTTTATAGAATAATAAATTAATGAAACTCTAAGGTAAAAGCAATATGTAACTTCGTTTTTAAATTATTTAAATTGTTTTTCATACTTTTGTATTAAAAAATCCCTGACGTCACAAGACTTTTCCTCTTCCCCGGAGTTGGGAATTCAATCGGAAAAAGCAGATTTATTTATCCTGTTTTAATGGCATATCGTTTTCAGTTGAACTCGTAGACACCCCCAAATCTCTCTTACCCAATGTCCCAGTATTTTGTGGTTTTCGTTTGTATTAAATTTTCAATTAATTGTCCAAAAAATTGGTCGGTTTTGCTTTTTGCGAAAATGTTTGCTAAAATATCTCAGTTTTGGTTGTTGTTGCCGTTGTGGTTGCTTTTATGTATTTCTAATGAGCCTCATGGGTGGATATTCACCTCCCAGCTCCTTCTTCCTTTTTTTCATTTAAATGATTTATTTATTTTTGCTCATTGCCTTTTGCAAGCTTTTGGTTTGTCCGCCGCAACACACACATCCCTTAGACCCTGGATTGACTTCTACACAAAGAACTAAATTTAAGTTTAGCAAAATATTGAAAAATTATTAAACCTTTACATACTTACTTCTTTCAGCATTTTATGAACAAAGGCAAAATAAAAATTAGCCATTGGGAATTAAAACTAAAAAAAAAACACTAGGAGGGAGAAAAGAATTTTTAGTTTTTCTATTAAACTAAATTGGTTCAGATTTTCTGTTAAATTAAATATAATTCTATTAAAATTATCAACCAAAAAAACAACTTTACAGTATAGATTTAAACATATTTTCACATAATTCTGTCTCTGTTAAAGTAATATTATCTTAAGTCAAATATTAGTTTTATTAAGCTTTAACTTTTTGGTTATTATCTAAATAAAGTTTCCATCTACTATTTATATAGTCAAACCCTATAAACACACCTACATATATTTTTTTTTATTCCAGTGTACATTTTTTAAAATATCAACCAGTCAAAAAATAAATTTAGATTTAATTTAAACATGTTTCCAAATAGTTTTGTCACTTAAAAATACTTTAACTTCAGTTGACTTGAGTGAAAGTACCACATTTAAGTATGAGCTTTATTAAGCTTTCACTTTTTGGTTATTATCTCAATAAAACCCCTGTTTTTTGCAGTGTACTTACCACCATCCTTGCGTCTTGGTGCCGCATTGTTGTGGCTTTCCTGTTGTTGCTGTAATTGTTGCTGGGAAATTGCTTCTGGCATTTGATTTGTACATCATTTTTAACGAAGCATAAAGTTTTCTATATGTATAAGCGATGTTTTTGGCCAGGACTGGAGGACTGGAGGACTGGTGGGTAAAGGGACATGGACATGGCAGGACTGGAGGACTGAGCGACTGAAGGACAGACAGAAACACATCCTTGTTGTGGAGCTGTGGCTCTTGACTCTGTGGTTTCAACCCAGACCCTCCTCTCCTCGCCCCCCAAAAGTCGAGTTAATGAACAAAAAACGTGGCATGCAGATGTATTATTATTATTATTATTTTTGCCCTCGCTTTCCCAAAAATGTGCTTTGCAGTTTCCACGCTGCACAGGCAAATCCTCCTCTCTGTTCCTGACAGAACCTCAAATAGGCATTTTCATTCGCTGGAAATATTAAATCAACCAATTAGAAAATTACAATGCGGCAAAACGGAAAATGGAAAATGGAGGAAGCAATTGTGGAAAAGTAAGGGAAAGGAAAGGGAAGAAACTCAAATTTAATGGTAATTTGACTGAAATTTACGGTAATGGTGTTTTCTTGTTTAATCGACCACAGTTTGCATGGCTTTTCTGGCCTTTTTCAAAACGCATATATGATTTTTAAGGGGGGAGTACACTTTGATTTTTCAAAAAAACTCAGTTTTTTTTTTTGGGCTTAAAATGTTCCTTGAAATGTATACTTTAATTTAGAAAAGACTCCAAGTCCGCCAGAATATTCCTTACCGCTTTACGAAGCGATTTCCTAAAACATGTACCGTACATGTACATGTACAAGCACATCTTTAAACGCGTGTATCTCGAAACGGGTTTTTTCAAACTGGTGGGGAAAAAAACTCTAACTAGTTATCATCGAATTTGGATATCGCCTATGTTTTCTTGTTCAGAATTAAATTCTGCTTAGAAATACGAGGCCACATTTTCGATTTTGTCAAAAATGGATTTTTAATCCACGATTTTGTAAGCATTTTTAGGGTGAAAAATGGACTTTTTTTTTCAAAGGCCACAACTTTAAAAAAAAAATTTTTTTAAAATCGGAACTCGTATTTCTAACCCAAATTTCATTACTAATCAGGATTTTGTTCCATTTATGTTCCGGGATCACATGGGAAGGAGCATTTTTCCCCACCGTTTTCCGACTTCCGCGCGAGGACGGCCCACGCGACCTGGTGCACCGGCCACATGGAGACGCCAATCGAGTTCAAAAAAAAAAAAATTGTAGTTCGAAGGATGAGTAATAAATGGGTTATAACATATTTGCCCTCCCTGAGTGTTTTATTGCTTAAAAAAATTAACGAAAATGCCTTACTTTTTGGACGTTCAAAGTGTACTCCCCCCTTAAATCAAGGAAACAGGTAAAAAAACAAAACAGGTTTATTTCCAAATACAAATGGAAAGGTATCGATTTGTAAATAATATTTTATTTACTCGAATATCTAACTGGAATTTAATTAAACTTTAAATTTAAAATTAGTCCAACATTTTTTGGTTGAAAAGCCAAAAACTCATAAAAGTGAGCAGGGAAAAATGAGGACACCTTTTTTATGTTCTCGATTTAAATAATAACTAGAAATGTATTATGTTATATATTGTTCTACACTTTTACTCTCACAAACTCAGGGACAACATATTTCCACATTGCCCAGATCCAAAGCCTCAAAAGTATTTAGTTCCCATCGACTTAACCAATTGCTCGGGGTTTCAAAAACCAAACGAACCGAAGATGGAAAAATTTCAGCAGAAGATTTAGACAAATCTCGCGTTTCTCGGATGGAATGGGATGGGATCGAATCCAATCCCCAATCACCAGTTCGTTGGCATTGAGGCATGAGGTTTCCGTTCTGCATCTTCTCTACTCAAGTAGCCAAAGACCCAAAGACCAAAGCGGTGCAGCAGCCCATCCTCCATCCTCCATCTCAATCTCAAGTGCACCTTCCCATCAGCATCAGCATCACCATCACCATCTGAATCATCATCATCATCATCCTCGACGTCGTCATCTTTATCGATGGGAGACTATCGGAAAATCACGTAATGGGCACGTAGGCCAAATATTTACTTAAGCCCAAAGATGAGGATGAGGATGGGGATGGGGGTGCGGGTGAGGAACTGAAACAGGAACAGGGGCCACACATTAATGTTGTGGTGGCAAACCAATTGACTTCACGAGAGGAGGGATTGGTATTGGGATGAGGGAAGATGGGAAGCGTGAATGAATAGCTGGGGAGCTGGAGACAATGACTTTCTGCTGCGTTTGTTTGACTTAATTGCCCACATTGACTGCAACTTGCATTTAAGCCACTAAAAAAATATAATAGTAAAACTAAGATTTAAGGACAATATGCTAGTTAAATTATAATTTTATAACGTGTTTTTCTTATTATTTTCAGTCGCTACTCAAGTTGACTCAAACTTATATAATCCATAAACAAATGAGATTTATCTTATAAAAAATCAATATATGATTGCTTTTAAATACTCTTACAACTTTTATTATTATAATAACAAAAATAGTTTCTATAGATGAAATAATTATTTAATGTTTTTGTTATAGATTTTTAATCTTAATAAAGTGTTAGTGTTTATTTCAGTGTTGTGCAACTGCAAGTGCAACGTAAAGTTCATCCTGGGCTTGGAGACGATGCACACAATGTGGATGGATGGGGGCCAGGGAATCCCCTGAATTAACAGGGATGGGTTTGAGGTACTGAGGTCCTTTGACGACCACCCGCAGCGAGCGAGATTCCATTGATTAGGAGTGAACACGTCCATTCATGTGTACATCAATTTGGGTGGGCTTTCCCAACGAGAATCCCCTTGATGCTCCAGTCCAAACATGCAAAAAAAACCTTTTCACCCTCCCAAGGAGAGTGCCAAATATCAAAGTCAAAGAATTGTGAAGTGGCAAGGCGAGGATACAAAAAAAAACAAAAAAAACTGGAGAAAAGTGGGTTAGAGGTGGCAAGTATTTTGCACTAAAAGCGAAACTACTTAGCATTTGCCATCGAAGTTGCGACTCCAAATGGTAAGTGGGAGTCGGGAGTTGGGAGTTGGCCAGGCGGAAACGGAAACAGCAAAAGAAACAGCCACAGAGGCGGAAGTGAGCAGAATGAGCGGAAATGGAAGTGGAAGGGAAAGCGAAAGCCCAGACCGAGGAATGAGGTCAAGAGACAAAATAGGCTTACTGACATGTGCGTTGTATGTGAAGATGTGGGGATGTGGAGATGAGGAGCATGGGAAGTCCTTCCCTTTGCGGGAATTTAACGGTCAAATCCCTTGACTTTCTCCTGCCCAGAAATTCATTCCTTTAGCCTTTGTTTTGCTCCCTGGATTTTTTCACACACTTGGATCAAGGGAATATTTGTTTGGCAGGCATTAAACTAATATATTAAAAAATTTATAAGCTTTAATTGAATGCATTTCATCATTAAGTCATAAGAAATATACTTTAATTTTGATAAATATAAATTAATATGTTAGATCATATGCAACACAAGAAAATGTTTAAGTGACTTTTACTTTAAGGTCTTAAAAATAAATATCACCTAATAAACAAAAGCTTTTCATTTTAAATTTGAATTTATTCCAAAACCAAATAACTTGGACCTAACAAGTGTTTATAAATATTTCAAAAATGTAACTTTAATCAAAAAGAAAATTCTGTAAATTTAGCGTAATAAAAATAAGGCGAAAAGATTAAAAGTGCAAGACTCCACACGATTTCTTAGTTTAAAATTGCTTATTTTTAAATTTTTATTTTTAGAAATAAGAGTAAAGGGTAAGTGGAAATCGCAATGGATGGTTTTCATAAGTTTTTTCCTTATTTTTTTACGCTTTTGGGGGATTGGACTGGAGGTTGGTTGCGCTTACGCTTAATTAACTCGTTTGATGCCCTTGTCCACGTCCACATGGATATGGAGATGGAGATGGTGGCTCTCGGAGATCATTCCGTTGACCGCTTTGGACCCATTGGAGTTGTCTTGATTTATACAGCCTAGTGGGTGGCCGGGAAAATCGCATATTAATTATGGGGAGTGCTCAATTCATTTTCCCCAGAAAACAAGCAACCGGGACATGTTAAATGAGCAGTTTACTGTGAAATTGTCAAGAAAATGCGTGTTTAAGCCAGATTAAATGCAGCTCCCATTTGATTTATGGCACCATTTCGAACTCAAATCCGTTGCGCTGGCCATTGTGTGTTTCTGGGGTAAACACAACAATTATTTATGGGTCAAAAAATCAACCCGAACAAGTCAAGAAGGCAGCGAAAACAACAAAGGCCCCCCGAAAAATACATAATATATCAGATATCAAATTTCAGTTGAGCTCAGCAACCTTTTGGTTGCTGCGACAGTTTAGTGCTCTCAGCAACATGTTGTTCGGTTTTAGGCAACAAGTTGCAAGAGAAAGAAATAAAAAGAAGACTGGTAAAAGGTTCGAAATCTAAATTACATACACTGTGAAAAATAAATCAGTACAGTAATATTGTTTTGTGTAAAAATTATGGTTTATTTGTTATAGTTTTTTTTAATACAAAGTTTATTATTTTTTACCATTGATATTATTTTTATTTTGTGCGAATTGAATCTATATTAATACTTGATATGACATGTTTAATGTAATATTAATTAATTGTATATCTTAAATACAAAGCAGACGTTTTAGGAATTGAGTTTTCTTTTTTTTTGTTCACCCAGAAAAAAAATCATACTAAATGTTAATATTTACATTTTCAATTAAATATTTTCGTTATTGTTTTAGTACCAAGTGAATCAAAGTTTATTTTTCAATTAATTTATTTTGAAAAATTTATTTTTAATATAAAAAAAATATATAATATTCCCATAACCGTATCTTTAAAGCATTGTTTCTATATTATATATTTTAAATAACAATTTTCCTGTGTTGTATGAAGTAAAATACGCATAATTTTAAATATTAATCTATTTAAGCTTACTATTTTTCTCTGCGTGTACAGTGCACAAATCGACGATCGAGTGGGCGCCAGCTCAGGGGGCGTGTCCCAGGTGGGCGTCAGTATCGAAAAAGTAATTAAAGGCAAGCGAGACAGCGACGATGCGATGCCAATGCCAATGCAGATGCAGATGCTAAATGCTGATGCCAGTCGCAGTTAAAAGCAGCGCTGCCCAACCAACCACGCCCACCCAAAAAAAAAACCACCGCCCACCTCCTTCCTCCCACCTCCCGCCAAAAAGGCACTGTCAAGTGCAATACGTGCCACGTGCAGTTGCCAAAAATGCCGGAGCTGCAATAATGTGGCAAAAATCGCAGCGAAAAATTGCATCGAACTGCAAAGTGCTCTCTCTTTTTTTAATTTTTTATTTTTTTAGTCCTGACTCAAAATTAAGATTTGAATAAGTTGTCAATAATTTATAAATAAAGATTTCAATAAGTTATTAATAAATAAATGCTCATATTTTATTTGTAACAATTGCTGTTGAAAATTTGGTATTTATTCACTGTTTACCCGTTTATATAATAAATAAATTGTTGAACACCATACTACACCAAGCTTTCAGCTATTAAAAGATTTTATTAAATATTGCAAATAAGAATATTAAAAATAAGCAACTTTTAACGGGTTTTTAAACTATAGCTTGGCTAAAACATACAGCCAACAGAAATTCACTTTGAAAGGGCTGAAGTCCAAGCTATTAATCCCTATCATTTTTTAGTTGATTTTTTCAAAATTTGCATTTTTTTTTATAAGGGGTGACATCACAAAATTTTAAATATTTTGGGTCAAAAATATATCTTTAACATTAAAATGTCAGTCGATCGAGGATCACTTTACGAGTCCAACAAGGGATAACACTTCTTATTTGGGATAATTTTGGCCAAAAATACAATATTTTTTGGTGAAAATGAGGAAAAAGCTGTTTTCACCTTTCACGTTACCTTCCTTTTTCGATAATTTATAAACTCAATTTTGGGCCCTGTCACGGTGGCTCCACCCTCATCCTCTACAAACTCGTGATGGGGCAGATGCGATTCCGATTCCGATGGCGAAGTTATCACACAGTTTATGCACTTGCAACCTTTGCAACCTTTGGGGACACCGCAAAAAGAACAATCATGGAGCAAGTAGACACTCGTATGTGGCTGCAACAAGGGGCAACGGCAAAGCGCATCCGGTTTGTGTTTTGTGTTTTGTGCAACGTAATCGACAATTATCAGGGACATGAGCAAACCAATTGTTCAGTGCCCCGTGTCCGCTGTTCGCTGTCTGATATCCTGATATCCCGGTATCCTGATATTTGGGTATGGTATTTTGTATCCTGTGTGTATCCTGTGAGAGGAGAGAGCGATAGATAGGTCCTGGGGCCAGGACTCCACTCGACTCCACTCCATTCACCATTCCCCATTGACCACCCACCATCCAGTTCATTTGTGTGTGTAATTGTTGGCCAGCGACACTGATTACGGTGTTCGCACACACACTAGACTACAAAATAAAATTATTATGTACCAGCACTTGTCATCAAAAATTAAATATTCATAAACATGGATTTGGGACATTAACCCTAGATAAAATGTACTACGTCCAAAGTAAAACATCCAACAAAATAATGATGAATGTCTTTAACTTAATTTATCTTATTTGCATATTTATGTAATTTTATAAAATAATATAGCAAAAATCGCTGTTGAAGTTTAAAAAACTTCTAAAATAAAATCATTTTCGGACAATGTTACATTTATTAAATACTTTTCTTAACGCTCCTTACAGCTAGGCAAAAAAAATAATGAAATTACAAAAATAACAAATTGGAGTACAATAAAATATAGGATAATTAAAACAAAAACAGAAATACTTTTACAAACTTACGTCTAACTAAAAAAAAATAATATTTGTTATTTCTACACATTGGAAAGGTGAACAAGAAAAGGATTTGGAGGAAGGTTCGAGAAAATATTGATTGAGTAATTAATTACAGTATTCTCTTTTGGGATCCGAAATATCAATTATTTAAGGTTTTTATCATAATTATTACAGCAATTAAGCTTGTTTTTCATTCATTATTATGGAATATTTATAATTGTTAAAAGGCCTCTGAGTAGAACACTAGTTTACAAATTAAACATCCTTTAGTGCAGTTGGACTCCCTAAAAATAAACTTTTAAAAATCTATTTGTGCCAGAAACTTTACCAAAATATTTTATATTATGTCAAACAAGGGAGTCTACCTGCATTGAGAAATTGTAAACTATTAATTATGTAAGCTAGTAGTCCTTATCGATTTAAAGGATTTTAAAAAAATTCCGAAATTCAAAAAGCATAGAGAATAAAATGGAATTATAATTTCTTTGAAACCCCAAAAGTTTGAAATTCGAATCCCTCTCGAATCGGTTCCCCTTTGATCCCCCTCTCCTGATCCCCCAGCTTTTCCAGCGGAATGTGAGTATGTACATGAGGCAGGGACATCTGACCCCCTGACCCTCAACCCTTGACCTTGCCCTCCTCCTGGACGAACCCGTGGTTCTCTACTCCTCCGGGTGGTGGCGCAGGCGGAGAAGGATCAGCGTGCTCCAGGGACTCGTGTATCACATTGGCTACGATGCCGTTCATCTGGCCCTTGGCCTCGCTGGCCAGGACCAATGCTTCGATGGCGTTGATGTTGCCATTGGGATCCTTGACGGCGGCGCGCTCCGCATCTCCGGGAGCCAGTTTCCTGCGCTGGCGTACCTGGAAGCGGTACATCCATCTGGTGGACAAACAAATAATTTTTTAATACATTTTATTAAAGAACAAAAAGGGAGCACTAAAGACTATTCCTAAAAAAAAAACACCATTATTATTTTTAAGGTATTAGTAGAAGGTAATATTTTAAGGTATATAAATATTATAAATAGGTTTATAAAATTTATAGATTTATGTTTAGAAGTTTAAGAAAAATTCAATACTAATTTTGACATTTTTAATGCGTTTCGATTAAAAATAAAAATGTATCTTACATTTTTAAGTAGAAATCAGCCTTTAAATTTGTGTCAAAACCCTTTTTGTTTTTAAAACTTTAAATATACTTGTATAATTATTTAAAAATATATTTTTTTGGATGATAAATGTTTGTCATGTTTTCTTAATTAAGAAGGAGTAAGGTTAGTTTTTTTTTAATAAGAAAAGTGACTAATATTATTATCAAAATACCCAAATAAAATTGCATAATTCATTTTAAAGATACAGTACTCACAGAAATATGAACACCGAAAACAGGGTGAGGCCGCCGCCGAGCAGGAAGAATGCTCCTGGGAGGACGCGCAGAGTGGCCGCGTACAAAGTGGTGTACATGGGGGCAAACACCATGGGCATCAGGGCCTCCGCCACCCCAAAAAGCGAGTTCACCTTGCCCAGCTCATCCTTGGACACCAACTTGGTGGCTATCGAGCGCATCGCTATGAAGGCTGTGCCATTGAAGATCTCCACCAGACCACCCAAATACATGTGCCACGGCAGCGTGGCAAAGGCATAGACGAAGCTGGACAGGATCTTCGAGGTGCTGGACAAGACACCCACCAGAGCGTCATCGATGTTCAGCTTGTGCGAGAGGATGCCCACGCAGAAGATCACACCGATTAGGCCAGTGAACATTGCGTACGTGGAGAAGAAACTGAACTCCACCTCCGACCAGTTGAACCGGAAGCGGGTGAACAAGTAGGTCACCGCCATCTCGCCGTGCAGCGGTCCAATGATCACCATCACCACGATCATCAGCAGGATGACCCGCTTGCGCCGCTGGTTCTCGCCCTTCTTGAAGGCCACCCGGAACGTCTGCACCACGTGCTCCTTGTCAAAGAAGTCCGCCAGCAGGCTCTTCTGCTCCGCACTCTTCTCCGGCCGGGCCACCGGCTCCTCCAAAAACCAGAATCCGTACACGAACGCAATCACATAGAAGGCGGCCGAGATCGAGAATACGCCGTAGAAACCAATTTGCCTGCAAGGGGAGCACATGAGTTTCCACATCCACTTGTTCCACAACAAGGACTCACTTGAGCAGGACCCCGCTGAAGGCCATACCGATGGGCACGCCCACGGAGAAGCATACGTTGAGGATACCAATCCGCAGGGTGCGATCCTCCTCCGTGGTGATGTCCGCGATGTAGCTGAAGACGCCCATCAGCATGGTGAACCAGCCGCCGCTGAGGGAGGGGAAGATGGCCTCCGTCAAGGCGGCCGCCTCCATGGGCGCCTTCTCGAAGTACACGCACAGCATCAGGCCCACCACGCCCAGGAACTCGCCCACCACCGGGATGAGGATGCAGGGCTTCCGCCGCCGATGACGGTCGCTCCACGACCCCCAGAACATGATCAGCAGGCAGGGGAACAGGGACTGGATCACCGTCTTCCAGGCGGCCATTCGTGCCACCATCTGCTGCACTGTTTCCTCCTCCCTGAAACAAAGGAAAGTATTTAAATTAATTAATTTTTTTATTATTTATTAATTCATTAATTTTTATATTTCGGTGAATGAAAATATAATTTTAATAGGTGTCTTAAAGTATACTGTAAAAAATGTATTACAATTTATTAATTTTTGCATAATTTTAAGGTTTATTTAAGAAAGCCAATTAGTTGAACTTCAAGCAATGTTTTTTAGGTCACAAAAAAGAAAAAAAAAAAGTGTTAGAACATTCAAAAAAAGAAAATACAAGAAAAAAAAAAAACAAAATAAACTATATTTTAACTTGAAATTATCTTTGAATTAAGAAGCTCATTATTTTTTATATTAATTAATAATAAATAAATGTAGTATAAGAAATCACTTATTTTCAAAACTGAAATTTATATTAATTTTAAAATTAATGTTTGTTTTTAGGAGCTTAAAGTAAAAATTTATTTGTTTATCATAAGGTTCATCAATAGATTTCAACGATGTTATGAATTTGGAGTATTTTTCTAAATTTAAAGCAGGCCTGGGCACACATAGAGCTGCACTTCTTGGTGTGAGTGTGCTTGTCTCTCATTCTCTCTCTTGATCCTTACAAAATGTATGGAAAAATGTATAGAAAGTCCGTGAGACTTTTTCCCATTTGCCCAGGCCTGATTTAAATTGTAAAGAATACGATATGTGCGCATCGCTTACAGTGTGTAGTTGGCTGTTTGGCGGGCAGTGAGGGCGTCGCACACCACATCCCCGTAGGCCATGTTCACGCGACAGGCCTTCTCCAGGTTGAGATTCTGGGTGGCCAGGTTGGAGAGCACGCTGGGCATGATGTAGGCGGCCAGGATGGGCTCCACGGTGACGTTGTTGGCCACCAGGCGGATCTTCTCCCGCCAGGAGCGCTTCATCGGTGGCGTTGGGGTCTCCTTGTCCTTGGCCGTCGTTTTGTCCTTATCCTGTGTCGTTGTGGAAGGTGGTGGAGGTGCATGATTGACCGTGTATTTCGGATATTTGGCATCGCCCAGGCTGCCGTCCTTGGGGGACATCGTGCTGGCGGGTTGGTAAAATCTGGGAAATCGGGGAAATAACGTAAATAAGAAACTCTAATTTCAATCTTTATTATTTTTTTAAATCAAAGACAAAAAATCTAGATTTTAAACACAATAAAGGGCGACAACTGAGAGCAAATTAGCACTAATAGAAAACGAAGTATGAGCAAATTGCTTATTTAATGAGAGCTTTTAATTGATTTCACTCACAACTCTGTGAGATAGAGTTTAATTACTCTTTTTTATCTGCACATCGAAACAATCGAAAGAATTTAAGCACAGTCTTTCTGTCTGTTTCCCTAAATTGAATTGTCATAAAAACAAAAGTAATACAATTAAATCAAAGCTTATTATCTGAGTTCTTTGCACTTTTAATCTTTTTTCTGCCTTCATTAACACAATTTACAGAAATACCTTTAGAATCTTAATTGGAGTCTTTCATTAAATTGTTTATGAAATTTTATTTTAAATTGTACCATTTTTGTACACATATTTTATTTGAAGAGTATTTTGGCTTCGGTTCAACAAATTTGGCTAACTTTCCCCATCTAAAGTGCATTGTTTGCATTTCAATTTCGTTTTCATTTTCATTCACCCTTGTTTTCTGTGTCATCGTTTACTTTTTTTATTTGCGATACTCGAAGAGTAAGCAAATACTGTAAACGCGCAAATGTCTGTCTGTCCGTCTGTCCGTACAAACATCGAGATCTCGGGAACTATAAGAGCTAGAACCACCAAATTTTGCATACAGACTTCTATAAGCAAAGCACAGATCAAGTTTGTTTCAAAACCTGACCACGCCCCTTTTTACGCCCACAAACCGGAAACTCGGTGGTGTCCACATTTTTAGTGCTAGAGAAAAGTGGCCCTTACAAATGTTGTTCGTATTGAAAATATCTACCCAAATATCCAAAAAAAAAATCTGACCATTTTCAAGAAATTGTGTATACAAATGCGTTGAAATTTTTTATTGCGCTCAAAAGTATGCAAAACATTTTTTTTAAGAGAGGGCGCTTAAAACTGATTGCGCATGAAAGTAGGCTACACATTATTGAAGAAGGCTAGCTAGCTGTTTTTAAAGAGGGCAATGAGTATCGCAAATCTTATAGTCGGGAAACCCGACTATAGCGTTCTTTCTTGTTTTCTTTTTCGTTTTTGTACTGGCAGCCTAATCATTTAATCACAATCGCAGTCACTTTCCCAATGGGAAAGTCACTCAAAATGCGACGTTCACAGTGCGCATGACTGCGGACTCGGACAGTGGAGACGCGTTATCAGCATCGCGGTAAGGGGTCTGTGTTATCTGTGTTATCTGTTATCGCTATCGAGAAACCCAGAGAACACAACCCTGTTTTCCGTGCGCAAAGAACAGCACAGCATCTGCTAATGAAGTGTAATTAGTGGAAGCCCGATCTCTAGTAACGGAATTTCCACAACGTCTGCAGCTTTATCTTCTTCATATACAGCCTGTTATTTGGAAATCCCAGACAGCACTTTGCTTTTTATTGGTATTCTGTTGCTTTGTAGCTTTTTATTGTGTGTGTTTTTTTTTTTGTTCGTTGAAGGTGTTTACACAATTGTTGCCACATTTTGGCTTAAAGCATATGCCTGTCAATATGTCGATCCCCGTATTTTCCGTACCTTCCCCAGAAACCCATCTTCACGTGCCGAGCGCATTAACCCTATCAAATTTAAACAACCAGAATGATAACAGCTTAATAGTAAATATTATAAGCCAATAATACAATAATAAAACTAAACTTAGCTCTAAAATCGCTGATATATAAATCCAATTAATTTCAACACACAAACAAAACAAGAACTTAAATTTAAGTTTAAAGTTATTTATAGTAAAACTGGTTCTTGCTATGTTTTTAATTAAAAAAAGAAATAAATTTGAGTAGCGACTGGTGAAATCCTATAAAAATAAGAGATAGGTGAATGGTTTTCGCAAACGTTTTATTTCAGTCATCGCACTTGGCCCCAAAGTAGCAACAAATTAGCCAAAAATTAGGCAAAGCTAATTGACCTTGACAGGTGACAAAGCTCTCTTGGTCATAAAGTGCAGCTCTCTGACCGTTTTAATCTTCCACTTCCGTCTGGCGATGACGCAGTCCATAGTGCCACATAGTACAGCTGAAAACACATAGAAAGTAACAGCGAACAAAGTCCAGACTTGGATTCGAGTATCTGCTGTACAGTGGAGCCCACAGACAGTGATCGAAGTCGTCACTTTTCTGCCTCTCTATTTTAGGCACTTTTCCCTGTAATTCATGCATGAGATAGCATTGTTTAAACAAAAATTACCAAGCCAATCACATAGATCTGTCTATAGAAAAGTTAAATAACGTTATGTGTTCCTGCTTAGTTGACCCAAATTGGTATTTAATCAATATATAGATATAAAATGCAAATATTCATTAAGATAAATGACTGATGATGATTAGTGTTTGCTACTACTGGTGTTCGCAAAGTGCAATTTAAAGAGATAGTTACGGTTTGTATTCATCATGCACAATTGCCTAAACGTGACTTTTTCACTAATTACTTTAAAGTGTCTTAACTTTTCGAGCTTATTATTCATAAATTTATCTTAAGCTTAAGCTTGAGCTCAAGTGAACTGAACATATGTATGTACACAAATCCAGCATGTAAACCGCAATATCATCATTGGAGAGCTCTTGACATTGAAACAGCATGCGAATGCGAATGCGAGTATCTTGATATCTTAAGATCTTGAGTTTTTCTGCCTGCACTGCAGTTTTCTACGGTTTCTACGAATGAGCCCCCATGCCACAATGCCCACAACGACGTGCGTTGAACCCACACTTGAAGAAAATACATGGCAGCTATGAGAAAATTTAATCTAGAATTTTTGAGTTAAAATACGATCGTACGGTCTTTATAGAAGCTCATAAAATTATTTGCGAAATTTCTTGGTTCAATTATTGTAGGTTATAAAAATGACTGGCTTAAGAATTTTACTACCCATTTTTAACTCAAAAATTTTACTCATTTTTATACAGTGAATCACAAATTGTGAGCTCACTTTAAATATGAAGTTTACATCAAGTTAAATATAAACCATTTGACCAAGCACAAGATTTATATGAAAAAGAAGTTTTGCTTTTACAGCAATTTCATTTTTATTAACTTGTGACCTTTTACCTTAGTTTTCAAAGACTAAGTAAATATAAACTATTACAATTAAAAGAATTTAAAACTGAATTAAATTGATTTGGTTAATTACCCAAAAATGAAGTACCCAAATTTTATAGTTAAGTACAAATAAATAATTTGTATTATTAAGAATGTTTGAACTGTAATTACTATTAAGAAAAATGTTATGTACTTTCGCACTTAAATAATACATTTTTCTAGGTGCGGCAGCAGCGGTCATTGCGGGACAGGAAAAAGCGTCATTGAGGTCATTGGGGCCAACGATCGACCCACTCGATTTGGCCACCAATCGCCGTCTCTGGAGGAAGGCGACATGACAATGATGGGTGACGAGTGAGTGGCATATTAACTAGCCTGATCGATAATTATGGACAGACATGTGCAACTCCAGGAAACATTTGTTTGGAGGGCCTCAGCTGTAAGCCTTACATACTTGTTTTTTGTATATGTATATATGTTACATAAAGTATGAACAAAAGACCTACGTACATAAAAACAGATTTTGTTTCCTAATTAAAAAATTTTACAGAAAACATTTAGTTAAAAATACTTAACTTTTGCAGCAAAGGCCCAAATATAAAGCTATTTAAATTTTTTTTAAATAATATATTTAATTGGGGTAAAAGTTAAACATTCCATAAGAAAAACTTTCTTTTGAAAAGGGTTTGTTTTGACTTATTTCAGATTCGAAATCTTAGATAACGATTGCGAGCATGTACAGGACGTTGCAGAATCACACATTTTTCTTCACTCAAATAACTTTGAACACTTTTTTCCAGTTATAATCTTTATTTAAAATATTAAGAGTCACGATGACATGAGGATGATATTTTCTCCCTGTACACAAAATAAATTAGAGACTTCCCACGATGTGATTCATGGCGTGAAAAGCAAATACCAGACGAACAACAAGTATTTATAGCCGAATTTCATATTTGTTTCAGCTAACCATTGTTTAACTTCTATTTAATTTTCTAATCTATTTATGTTTGATTTTTTTTTTTGGGTTTCGGGATGCTTTGCTCATTTCCGGCTGGCTGACAAAACATTTCACACAAGCGAATCGAACAAACGATGGCGCTCCAAATTACCCATTTACGTTATTAATTGCATGTCTATGACAGATACAATTAGATATATGAGTGTGGCAACACAGATACAGCTGCAGATACAAATACACACGGATACGGATACGGATACGGATACATAGATATATAGATATAGATACGGCTACGGCTACGGAGAGTCTGCCTGTGACACAAACTTCTGCTTTAGTTGGGGATTCTAAATTGGAAATAATTAAATACAATTAGCTGGCGAAAAAAAATAAAGAGGAAAAACTTTTCTTGCCGGATTTATTTATGTACAATTCAATGGTAAAATTAACAGCTAAAAATAGTTAGATACACGCAACTGCAAATCGTTTTTTTATGCACAGAAAGCAATTTAGTCTTTGGGAAAAATTTAAGTACACTGTGAGCAAAAAAAACAATAAAAAAAAATTGTTTATTGGGTTTAAAGCTACTATTTTTCTCTCTGTTTTGGATTAACCTGGTTTGCAATTCGCAGAAGTTCCAACCACCAAAAAAAAAACAGAAGCTCAGATGCTACCGCCGCATTAGAAACAGACTAGCAAAACAAATAATAGAAAAAAAAAAAAAAAATACCGTGATTCGACTATAAAATACCCACTCAAATTATGCAATATACGTGGAAATTTTACAGAAATTGGTTTGATTTTTAAACACAACACTTAATCCGCAAAATAACTCTTTATTTCTTTTGTGAAAGGTTTGTGTTAGGTATAATTTCTAGGCTTTGAAAAAGCATTTTACTTTACTCTAAAACAAATACAATTTGCCCTTTTTCACTTTGCGAGTAACTACGGGTATAAATAGAGAAAAACGACAATCAAAATAATGATAAACGAACCACTAATTTGGGCAATCAAACAATAGCGAAAACACGGATCTCATTTTGCAAATAAAAAAAAAACAGAGACAGAAAAACCGGTGCAGAAAATGTGTAAACAGACAAATTTAGAATAAATTAAATGCGATTTGTGTAAATTTATTCATCCCCTAATTATAATTAATTGGGCTTGACAAATGGCTTGGAATAGTACGAGATGGTCACCAAAATTCTGTGATTGTCAGAAGGGTTGTCAAAGCTCTCACAAAGTTTTAAGACACAAAAATATCATAAATATTTTCTAAAATTTTTAACTTTTAATTTAAATATTGGTACGGAAATTCAATTTGGAAATTATTATATTTGTAATAGACTTTGTTTTTGTTTTTTTTCTTATAATTTTTTGAGAATTGAAAATGTAACAATTTTTATAAAGAAAAAGAAAACTATTAAATTTCTAAAATAGTTTAAAGAAAGAACTTGCAATCAAGTACCTTAAATAGTTTGTATGTTTAAAAAAATACCCGAAGAGAAGCTTAAGCATATTGGTAATAGTTGAGTTTTACGTAAAAAAAAATAATAAAATAAACAAGTGCTTGCTTAAACACAATACAACAAAATTAATAATATTTTTAAAAAAAGTCCATGTGCACATTAATTATCTTCACTTAAACAAAACAGAGCTCACTTAAACTTTGTGCTTAAGTATTTATATTATGTTTTTATATATAGGTAAATTTGTTTTTATTTATTATATTTTTGACAACCCTAGGTGAAAGCAGAGAAAAGCGGAGCAAACAAGCACATTTGATTTAATTTACATGTCGTTAATAAAATTAGTAAAAAGCAAGACACACACGCACACACAAAGGGGGGAGGGGGTGGGGGTGGGGGGTAGGTATTTAGGTATGCTGTAAGCAATTGCCTGAACAACGGTAAACGACGGTAACCGCCCCGAATTTGGATTTTTCAAATTTTCCTTTTTATTTTTACTTTTACCTATTTTACCTGAGACTCGCTGATTATCCTTTGTTTACTCGCTGGCTGTTTGATGTTTATGTTTATCTGCACTCTGCAATCACCTACATTAACATGGCTGCAGCTGCAGTTTGCTTTTTTTTCACTTTTTTGGGAATTAAAATTAAAATTAAAAGTGCGATTGTAGACGCAACTTTCGGCTTAACGAGAGCTGTGATTTTTTTTGCTTTTTTTTAGCTTTCGGTGCCTAAACCATCGGCGTTGAGCTGAACTCGGCGACTAAAATATTTCGTATTCGTATTGAATTTGATGAGTGCCGCTGGTAAATAAAACGCTGCTGTCGCCGTCGCCACCGCCTCTGCCACTGCCACTGCCTCAGCCACTGCCACTGCCTCTGCCGCAGATTCCAGAGAGGTGTGTTTGTTGTGTGTATGTGGGTGAGTGGGTGGCAGAGCGGGCGGTTGACGATCAGCCCCTCCCCCCCACCGCAAGCAGCGCTGCCGACGTCGACGCAGATCGCACTGAAAACACACTGAAACCGAAAGCGAATGAAAAACACAGCTACAGGTGGGCCCACAGGTGCGATTAACAACAGCGATCCTCCTTTTATTTCGCACGAATATTGTGACCCTTATTAAAAAAATTTAATTGGCAATTTTGTTAAGTGACTAAAATAAAATTAAAAAAATATACAAATTACAATGAAAGCCAACAAAATCTATTTAATAATGTTTTAACAAAAATTTCAGAATAATTTAATATAAATTTTGAAACTAACGATTCTTCAAAAGAAATGCTTAAATTCTTTTTGTTTTATAAAAAGCTTCACTTTATTTTATTTATTTATTTATTTTTACGTAAGCTTCTAAAGATACTTAAGTCAGATGACTTAAATCTATTAACTAAAATGTTGTATTATACTTAAACAAGAAAGAAACTTATAAGTATCCAAGAGGGCGTAAATCCTCAATACCCCTCAAACCACAAAATCAGACAATTTATAGGTAATATGTAAAGGCCCTGTTGTCAAAATGCAACAACGTAAAATTAATTTTTTTCCAGCCTAAATGCATTAAAAATTCCCATTTCCCATACATCAATTCAACTTCACTTTAACAACTTACTTTTAGTAGTTTTCTTTTGAAACCCAAACACTAGTTGATTACACTTTGGAAACTTAACAAAAAATATATTGTAGCTCTGACACTTGTTTAATTAAAAAATTCTTTAGCTCTAGATAGTTACAAAATGCCTTTGTTTACACAAGTTCTGGTTTAAAGCTTAAGTACTACCACTACTTTCTATACATGTTGCAAATTGCTCCCTTTAAATATGACATTTACGTAAACGCGAATTCTTCAGCTCAACATAATTTAAGATAAGAATTCCTGGAACCAGTCAAAAATGTTTACCTTTCCATAGCTTCTATTTATTGTGTGTATTGTTTTTGATCTAAAAAGTTCGACAACAAAATAAAAAAAAGCCTTCTTGTTGCAAAATAACTTCTTCTCATAGTTTGTAAAAATATTTTGATAAATTCGGTGTGCGTCAATTAACGAATAAATTTCTTTTCATAATCCCCGTTCGCTAAAATACAAAATAAAAACAAAACACAGTACATAACACACAGCAAAGTTTCACCTTAAAAAAAAAACACGCCACAACACAAATTCAATTGAAACGTTGCTGGGGAACACCCAAGCAAAATGGGATAAGTGATCGATCACGAATCAATACAAGTACTAATTTATACAATCAATTATTATGAGCAAATTGACCGCACAATTGGTTGAGTAAGGTTCGGTTAAAAGTATATTTAATCTTTAATTTGATTAGACACTGGGTCCCAGTTCCAAAGAAAACCTTCTTTAGAGTTTTAAATGGAATAGAATTTCACTTTTAATTTATAAGTTTGCTTTTTTAAATTTTATATTATTATTTTACTTTTAATTACTAAGTTTGTTGCTTGTTTTCAACTGCAACTTGCCACTTGCAGCTTGCGATGACCATAATTATCGCACTTGCTGCCACTTTGCCACTTTGAATTTGATGATGGGTTTTCGCTGGGCGGAGGGGTTCATCGAACGCCTGTGTGGCCTTGACTCAAAAAGCCACAATGCCGCGGAGACCGCAAAAAGCGAATTCATTGACTGCAGATGCTTCGCCCGCTTCGACCCACCGCCCACCACCCACCACCCAACTCCCCCTTTGGGCCAATGATCGAACGTAATGGAGAAGTACGTCAGCGCTGGCAAAGGTACTACATAGTTTTTATCTAGGTAACTAAAAACATTACAAGTTGTACCACAAAACATAGAAAGTAGTTTTTAAAAAATCTACTTATAAAATATTGTTAGCTCACAAAGTTAATGCTTGCTCTCTTTTTTAAAAAGCTAAAATAAAGTTATATGGTTTTAAGGTTTTACAGGATTTTTGTGGTTCCTCTATTTTAATTTAATATTAATTCACAATTTCTTTTTATTCTTGCGCTGTTTATTTACAACATAACATGTATTTAAAGCTAAAGTCTCAAGAAAATCTATTAAAACTTTAATTGAGAAAATTAAACGAATTTAAAAATTGACTCAAATTTCAAGGGTTTTTCTCATTTTAGTTAAAAAGAATTTAATATTGATAAATGAGTTATTTTCTTCTGATATGATATATATTGTATTTTTTATATATTTTTTGTGATGTTTTTCTTTATTTGTCATGTATTTTTTACCACACTTAACATATTTAATGGTCCAACTTAAAATGGAATATGCGATAAACTTTTCTCTTGGTTTTGTTTTTAGATTCGGAAATTAAATTTAAATGATTGGATATTTTTGTATAGCTTAAACCAGGGAAGATATTTATTTTTTTGACAAATATTTTGTACCTCCGAAGAGTAAAAAGTACTAAAGGTACCTGTAACTGTAATGAGAAACCGATTAAAATCAGCATGGCAGCAGCCACCCGACCCTCCAGTCTGTAATCAAGCAACAATATTTAGTTATTTGGTAATTCAATGCAAAATAAGTGGTAAGTGGGCACTTTGCTCCGTGGCTCGGAACGCTTTTGTCCATTAATCCATTGAAAACACCCTTCACTCCATCCATCGCATGCTAATATTTACTTAGCTTCCATGCAATCGCAGTTTTGTTCAGCATAATTGCTGTTGGAAAACTTGGATCCGCAGCAAAAAACACAATGCATCTGCATCTGCGACATCTGTCATCGGATGGGTGCACTCAACACCTGTCTCAGGTGTCTCCAGATCCGATAAATCAGGCATTGTCTTGGCCAGCAGTGCAGGTGATATTGATCTATGATTTGCGGACTCCCTTTCACCTGCTTAAGGCCCCAATCACCTTATGGAATTAACAGAAACTCTATCCATGCAAATGCTTGCTGCTGCTTGACACACTTAATTATTCAAACCAGTTTTTTTTTTTTTGTTTTATTTATTTTATCATTTGCGGAAGAATCTCAAAGAAGGCGCATGCATCTGCCAATCGATTATTTAAAAACTTGAGATAGCATCGCCTTCAAAAACTCTTCCTCATGTTACACAATCCTACCATTCGCTATTTGTTATTATAATTTATTATATAAGCCCAATATAAACAAGTTCACACTATCACAGCACTTTCTCCCGATCACTGATCACTCAGTGTCGTTGGCCAATTGATTAATTGTGCTGTTGTCGCCAATTAACCGAATCCATTGACGTTTTTTGCATATAATAATTTTGAAAAGTAATTATGACCCGCAGATCGTTAGACCAAAACAAACAAAAAAGCTACCTATCTACATCAAGCGAAAAATAAACATGTTTTCTTGCGGCCCCTCGAAGAAAAATCAAAAAAAAAAAACTCTGACTCAAATCAAACGAACAAAAATAAACAGGTAAGTTTGGGAAGTTTTAAATACCCTTTCTGAAATTTTAATATGTATTTCTGGAATTAATTTAATTTTATTAATGGTATTTCACTTCGCTAAAAGTTAAGTTTAAATAAAATATATACATATTTTTCTTGTTTTTAAAAAGTAGCTTTGTGATTTTTGGTACGATGTAAAAAGGTATCAAAGATAATGCAATTACCCAACTTTTGTACCATTTAATGAGTCCTTCTTGTCATTTAAAACAACACAGAAAATCCACATCAAAGTAGATATGCTAAGTCACGTAAATATTAAATATTTCGAGGCTATTTATTATGACCAAATTCGGACCTGTGTCAAAAGTTGGTCCAGCGCATCAGAAATCAGAGGCTGATTAAAGCTAATAGCAACAGTGACGCCTCAGTGGAAGCGTCAATGATATTGGCCAATAAATATAGGTAACAAATTTTACCCAATTCTGTCTGAGTTTAATGCAAGTCAAGTTGACTCACTCACTTGCTGAGTTTTGTGGGTGAGTTGCCCCAAAAGAAAAAAGAAATAAAAAATCAAGTAAAAACTGTGGTAGTACTGTGGTTAAAAATCAAACATATTTTTTAAAGGTGGTTAGCTAATAAAAGCTTAAAAAACAATAAAATACTCTTTACCTGTCAACTTTTTCTGCTTTAACTTTTACAGTATTTAGATTTTACAATTCTTTAAAGTCTTAAAAGATATAGAAATCTTTCTTCTGGCACCACAACTAATGGGTATTAAAATAAGCAGTTCTGTGAGCTGAATTGGGACCCTCAATACATTTGATTGACGAACAGCTTATGCCCTTGTACTTCGCGAGTGCCCAGTATAATTGGCAGCAACAATAAAGAACTAGTAAATGGGTTTAGCGAAAATCCAGCCGTTATTCAACGTTATTCACGACAGAATCACAATCACAATTCCCAACTCACAACTCACAACTCACAATGCCCAACCAAATACAAATGCCCATGACAGCAACTGCAACAATCTGACTGACTGACTGACTGGATTGTTGTATCATTTGTTGGATAAACAAATTACAAGCTATGTGTGTGCAATTTAATAATAGTAATATAGTGCTATTGAGAATCGAGCCACGTCAAATGTGTCAGCACTTTTGGGCCATCTCTTTGAATTTGGAAAATGATATGTGTGTAAGGTAAGCTAAAAATTAATTACAAATTCAAATAAAGATTTTATGACAAAGCAAACATATTATGATTTGAGGATTTTTTTGTTTTAAAAACCGCTCTTTGTTTAAATTTTATACTTTGAATCTGTAAATTGTTTTGAGAAAATTCTAAGAAATAATACAAAATATGGATGAACATTAGCTAACTTTAAATACTGTTCTTTTAGTAGGAACTCAGTTTTAAAAAAATTAAATATTAATTATAAATCAAAAAAAGTTTATGAGTTTATTACAAAGAAAACATTTTATGATTTAAAGATGTTTTTAGTTTCAAAAAGCATTGTTTGTTCAAGTTTTATACTTTAAATCTGTAAATTGTTATGAGAAAAATTATAAGAAATAAAATAAAATATGCATAAACATTGGAGGTAAATTTGAAATTTTTCTTCTTTTAGTAGAAACTCAGTCAAAATTAAATAGTTTTTTTTTACAGACATTTATTCATGTTTAAAATAAAAACCCGGAGAACATTGTGTTAACAAAAGATGGATTTATACATAAAAAGACGATGTCAATATATCCTTTGTTTAAACCCATGTATGTACATAACATATATTTCCATTTGTTGTGTACAAAAGCTCAAAGTCTTGATTGTGTTGCCCCATTTCAATGCAATCGATTTCAATCGAACAATTCAAGCAGCCTGCTGTGCAGTTCATTAATCCTCTTGCAAAACCGCATAATTTGCTGCAGCCACCAGCTACAAATCCCTACACAGAGAGAAATATTTATTGAGCCCATTTTCAGTCAGTTAATTTTATTACATTTTAATTGTCGGTTTAATTTAATCAATAACGGATAAAAATACAATCTGATTACAAGATAACATTACATTATAACAATGCCCGTTTGATGGAATAACCTAACATAACTTAATTGTCTAGCTCTGTATTAATTACAGTAGCTGGCTAAAACGTGAGGTCTCATATGCACAAAATGACTTGTGGTTAGTAGAGTCACATAAGCCAACATTTACCCACTAACGTCAATCAGGCACAGTGGGTGTATATTTTAAAAATAGCGACTTAATTAAGAGGACTATTATGTATATTATATTTTGGTAATATTTTTATAGCTTACAATGCATATTCATTTATGTCTTTATTAAGAACCAAAAATGTTAGATACATACATGTAGCATACTTAAATTAAATAAAATTAATAAAGTTTTATACAGAAATATAAATAATCATTATGAACCACAGTGGAATGAAATTTCAAAAATCGTGACTAAAATTCAAGGCAGTATTAAAGCCCAAAAAAAAACATTAATTACATAGCTTCTTTGATTAATTTTTGTATACTACCTATACAATGAACAATCTTTTATGTCTGTACCAAGAATACAAATTATTTAGAACTTAGCATACTTAAATTAAATAAAATTAATAAATTTTGAAATAGAAATAATAATCATAATTTACCAATTAATGTCGTGACTTAATTGAGAGAAGTTTTCTAGCAGAAAAAAAATTTATTACACAGCTTCTTTGGTTTCTTTTTATAAAGTATACAATGCATAATAAGTTATTTCTGTATCAAGAATAGAAAAATATACATATATAAATTAAAACAAAACCTAATTAAGTTTCAAATTGAAATAAAAATCATAAAGTTTTTTCTACCAGTGTTTGCTTTCTTTTTAGGACGAGCCCTTTCTTCTTCTCTCTGTGGCATGTTGCCCATTAAGAAGTATATCAATTGGAACATTTAATGGCTTACTTTAGTGCGACCTTTTGGTGCACTAAGCTTGGTGTGAACTGTACCCCCAGGGTACCTTCGTTTTTATTTGCCAGAGACAATATTGCCAGCATTTACATATAAATATTTATGGTCTTCCATGTTGCCCCAAGTTGCATGTGAGCGGTCAATTTAACACAACGAAAATTGCTGGACAGGCACAGGCACAGGGCTCTTCCCCAAGGGGTTATATCTTCGTGTTGCTTGTGATAAGGAGCTGCTGTTACCACCGGGCCCCTTTGTTTGCCTCTGGCCACCATCACCATCTCCATCACCTTATCCATCTGGTGGGCCCCCTCACAAGATGCTGCCAAGACGGAGGATTGCCCAATTCTTTCGGCTTCTTTTTTATTATGACCATCAACGGTTATTGCGGACAGGATGCGTGGGCAGCTCCCCGAGGATTTGTTTGGCCTTTCAGCGCTCCGGCTTTATTATTTCATCATTATAACATTTCCTTAATGTGGCCACAGTGCACAGTACACAGTACATACATATGTGCATACATATTTCTTAAGATACTTAAGCTTTCTGAGATCTCTACACACTTCCCAACAAATCTTCTTTGATTTACAAATTATTGTGAATTAATTTTTCTAAATTATCTTTTTTTAAACTCGTCACTATTAGTGTGAATTGTGTGTGAACATTTTTAGTAACGATTGTGAACTAGAAACTTATTTTAACACCGTGAAGCCCAAAAGTAGGCAAAACAAATAAAGAAAAGGCTTTGAATTTAATTTAATTTTTATTGGAAATTTGCACGAATGATAAATTAAAAATATAATAAGTATTTTTGACGTTTTTTTTATTACATCTCAATCCTGGAACTTAAGTTCTTAAATTTTGAGCGCAGTTGAGAGTGGGTGGTGGGATATGGGTGATGCTGAGGCCCAGCAACCACCCACTTCCGGTGGCAGCTTCTTCACCTCCAGTTTCCCATTTCCCGCTTCCAGTTTCTCAAGCTTTCCCAGCATTCCCAGCTTTTTCAGCTGACACTGCTGAGGCTAAGCGACCACTTTAAAGTGCCCTGAACTTGATTAGTGAATGGCAGCGCTCTAAAGTATGCTACGTTATGCAGCCACACACACGCACACCAAGGCAGCCACACACACACACACTCAAAGTGTCAACGACACGGGGCTAAAATAAAAAAAAGAGTGCAAAAAAAAAGAAAATGGAAAGAAAAACCTTTGCGACCTGACACGGCTTAAAATCTGTTTGCCACGCGGAGCACAAATTGAAATTGGCTCACAACTTGGCAGCTAATTTAATATTTTCAGTGAACAGCGAAGAGCCGTGTTCCGTGGGTTCGTGGTTCGTGGGAGTAAAGCACCTGCTCATCCTCACCTGCCATACTCACATACTTATAATTGTCACAGACACAAGGTATAAATAAGCATTCAAACAAACCCGGAAAGGTGTGTATAAATAACAATTTGAAAGGATGGAAAAAGTTCTTCTTGCTAGGAACGGCACACAAAAAGCTATTTTAAGTTCTTTACAATAAAAAGATTTTGTTTCATTAAAACCTGAATGAGTAAAATGTTTATCAAGAACATTTTGAATAAAGGTTTATGACAAAAATATTCAGAATTATATAATTTTCTCAGCAAGGGAACATAAAAATAGGAACTTATAAAATAATGTCCATACAACAAGAGCTATTTACATAAGCTATTTTATTGTTATTAAATGCATTTCCCACACTTTATTTCCATTCAACTCCTTAAGAATCTTGCCAGGGAAAACTTTAAATAAATTTGTTTACTCATGATTGCTCAGGTTAAATGCTAAGATGCTTTTCCCGAAATGAACCCCGATTAAATCCACCATCATTTACCGAGCATTTTTCTATCTTGCTAAAAATATGGCTTCCTGCCAGCAAAAGCACTTTTTAATGCTTCCTGTGAGACGGTTAAAAAAATATATATTTATTCAAGATACCCCTTCATCTCAGAGGTCCACAAATTCCAACACTCACACACATTATGAGGCCAACGACACTTAGCTGGTAATTTAAATTGCCACTGATTCGAAATTCAATTCTGCTGCTGCTTTTCTGTAATCGAATTCAAATGATTTTACACATGAAAATACAGGTTAAATTTAAATGCGATTTTAGAGAAATAATTTTGCTTATCGTACATTTCAGCTGTTCTATTTTATGATAATTATACCCCTTTATTTCTACTGTCAAATATAAGAAAACAAAGAAAAAGCAAATCTAAAAAGTCTAAAATATTTAAGTCATAAATTAAAGCATATGAAATAGTTTGTAATATAAATAAATACAATTTTCACCAAACTTTTCCCCTATTTTGCTCTGAACTCTTCATTTCATCAAGTAAACCCACATTTCAATGCTCAGCACATTTGTGAATAAACTCATTTAGTCATTAATTCGAACGTCAATTTATTCATTAGCTGAGGAAATTACACATACGCAGCGTGGGCACGTTTGAACTTCAGCCAGTTAATCGAGGGTACGAAACTTTGCCTCTTTTTCGATTTGTGTTTGTGTGCAGCAAATGAAGTGAGAAATTATTTGTATTATTATTTATATTTTACTACGGATGCCACGGATGGAATGGAGTGATGTCGTAAATCCCCCCTCGAATCACGAAGCACGAATCACGTATTCCACAAAGCAAACAAACGTTGGAGCCCGCATATATAAACAGGCAGCGGCAGCAGGCGGGTAGTTATGAAAAGTAAGCAAAAGCCATGAAAAAATAATAATAAAAATAATAATAATGGGTGGAAGGGGAAGGGGAAGGTAAGGGAGACCATACCCAAGTAAAATACATTTTTTTTGGTGGGCGTCCATCAGTCACATCATTAAAATCGAGCTCCACGTGGAGCTCCACGTAAAGCTGCCGCCTAATTCGAGTCCTTGCCGCAAGATGTGCAGAAATGTGAGTGAACTAGATAGGGACAACCATTCCCATTCCAATCCCGTTCCCATCCTCATTCTCTGGGGGCATTCATCAATATGCCAAACATGTTTTGTTATCGTCAAATGGAAAATGCTTCATTTTCACGTACGCCAAAACGGAAGGAAAGTGCACTGCAGAAAAAAATGGTGTCCTCTATAAGAGAAAGAAATTTTTAACTTAAACAGAAAAAGGTTATAAATGTTAAAGTGCGTTGTACTTCATTTTTTATAAGTATTTAAAGTACCTACAAAATATGTCTCTATTAACTTGATTTTATTATTTACTTATTTTCTTTAGTCCTGATTTCTTTCTCTATTTTTTTATTCATTTTTGTACAGCTTTTTTATTAAATAATAATTTTTTAATTATTACTTTAATTACTTTTACATTTTTTGGATATCTTTCTTAAACTATTTTTTATTCATTCATTTTCTTTTATTTTTTAAAGGATTTTTAACTTTCATATTGAAATATTTTAAATTTGAGGGACAAGAATTTTAATTAAAAGGTATTTTCTAAAATCAAGAATTATACAGTAACTAAAGTTTTTCAAGTTTGAAATATTTGAGGCAGCTTTAAATTGTGTTATTATTTTTAATTTATTTAGAGTGCAGAGCCAGAGCAACAGGAACTGACAGAAAGACAGAGCCCGTCAAAGTTGATGGCCTCCAGGCGGAGATGAGTGGAAGTTATCGTTGAGAATTCCGCAGGTGAGTTTCCAGCTCCCAGCTCCCAGTTTCCCGGCTCCCATTTCCCAGCTCATCCCGCATTCAGGCGGCAAAAAAGTTTGCGGCTGGCTGAGGCATCTCTTGCTTAAACCACCCAGAAACCCAAAACTAGCGACGACGACGACGATGACGGAACACATAAATTGATTACCAAGACATTTCACGACAAATTCGGCATATAACAACAATGACAACGCACCAGGAGATTTGGAGACGGAGTCGGAGACGGAGACATGGAAACCAGAAGGGGAATCACCTCCAGCTTATCGGAATGGCAGACAACAGTTGCCGGAAGCAATATACTCGTAGATGTGGCAATGGCAATCGCAGTGGCAGTCGCGTGGAATCGGAATCGGAATGCCGTAATCTGCGACAGTCAGCCCCAAAAATCCGGATGCCAATGGGGTTTGTTGCTCCGCCAAATCAATCGCGACAACTGTTGAGCAGGCCAGCGGGATTCCATTTGGAAATCAGGCTTAAAAAGGTGGTCCTAAATGGAGAGTATGCTAAATTTATTTAGCCTAAAACTCATAAAACAATTTATAAAAAAAAAAACATTAAGCTTTGTTCATCGATATTAGGGTTCTTCGAAAATTTCCATAAATAACCATATTAATATTTATTAAATAATTTATAATTTATTTATATTTATTAAATAAATTTAATTATAATGACTAAAAAACAATACCCATAATTTTGATTCTTTTTTAAACATGGACCACAAATTGTAATAATAAGAATCCTATTTAAATAATTTAAAAACGAAAATTTTAGCTCAATCTTAAATTGTTTTACTTATTAACCAAGCCATGATATAATTATATAAATGTATTTGGTTTAAATACTTTTATTCATGCACTTTAATTAGATGACTCGAAACCACAAGAATCATTAGAATGGTTACCAGCTGTTGACATCGTACCACTCGGAGGCGGAGCAGAGGTTTCCAAATTCGCCATTGCTGCCGGAACCGCATCCCTGGGCACCCCAGTCGCAGCTGGAGTAGATCTGTCTGCCGATCATGTTGGTGGTGGCGTAGTTGCAGGCCACCAGCACCTGGTTCCAGCCATCGCGATTGTACCGGGCGGCGGCGCAGCCCAGACGCGTGTTCCTCTCCGACATCATCACGGTGAAGTGGCCAATGGCACTGGGGAATAGGATAAACAATTAGATTACTTCACACAGAAGAAAAAAACCTTTAAGTCAGGCCTGGGCATGTGGGTTCAGGTCCCACAGACACACAGAATGAGAGCGAAAGAGTGAGCAAATATTAACACCAAGAAAAGTGACTCTCTTTGTGCCCAGTTCTGCCTTAGATGTAAATACCTCTGATATTTTGTAAACCATATAAGATCAAATGATGAAAAAAAAAAAGAACAAAGATGAGCAAAGATTGACATGGTTAAGTATTACTTACGGTCCACTATAACCCGAGGGGTAGCCGCCGGCGATGATGCCGCTGTTGGAGTGCTGCACCTCGTCGAACCACATCTGGACGCTGTTGTCGAGGATGTAGCCCATGTCGGGCAGGTCACCGGAGTAGGCCTGCCAGGCCAAGTTCTGGCCAGAGTACTTGAAGGCGTCCGTGTTGTGGCAGCTATCGTGCACCATGTTGCACTGGCGGACATTGAGGGAGGCCAAATAGGCCAGCTCGTCGTCCCACTCCATGGTGGCCATCCTACAGGCAGCATTATGATTGGGATCATAGCCACCGGCGATGTAGTTCCGCTTGTCGTTGTGCGAGTGGACGAAGACCCACTTGTAGTCGTCGTTGATGTCGATCAGCTGGGCATCACCGGGGCAGCTGCCATCCCACCAGTTGTTGTGTCCGCACGCGATGTGCGATCCCCCGTTGCAGATGTCCCACGAACAGTAGTCGGTGGCCTGGGTCGCTCCCAGAGCCAGAACCACCAGAATGACCAGCACTGCGATCCTCATACTTTTGCTTGACTTTGCCCAACCGACTCAATGGACGATCTATAAGGCGGCCAGCATGGCAATGTGCTTTTATTGGCAGTATCAACTTGTACTTATCAACCGATCGGAAGCGCCCAAGTACCACTGTATATTATCCCCATCTCCATTCAAATTGCAGACACAGGTGGAATCTAATCACACGACTTGTATTTACGAGTGCTAATTTGGTGCTCGGTCTAATCAGTGTTGCTTACTACTTGTATTGCAATAAAAATCAATGAACAATTTAGAATTTTTTTAAATGAATAAACAAGTCAATCCGAGCAGAATAAAAAAGTTTTAAGAGAATGAACAACAAATTTAAATTAATTTCTTTTTATTCTTAATTCAATTGAATTATTTTTAAGGCAATTTTTAACCAGTTAACTTTCTGAATTTGTTGTCATAAAAAGTACTTCACACCTTAACCGGACACAATATATTTTAAATTAAAAAAAAAAAACGTTATAGCTGTATAATTATATATTAAATGTAGCTTTGGTGCTTGATAAGTATATGTATTAAATATTATATATATTATTATATATATTTGGTGCTTGATAAGTATATGTATTAAATGAAAAAACCTCCATTCCATATTTACAATGCGATAAGACCACTTGGGGTAGGTCGCAACTTAAACAAGTAATGTGGACCTTAGCACAACTGATTTAGGATCAATTTATGGAGCACTTCCCCAGTAAACTGTCAACCTGTATTAGCACTAACAATATGACCCCCAATTTAAATAAAACCACCAGATTTATAGCATTTTATTAGCTTGTTTTCATGCCTCATGATTGGACAGATAAAAAATCAACTAGGAAAATAACTAACATTTATAAATACAGATAAAATACATACATATAAAACATAATATTTGTTTGCTTTTTTTTGTTTTCCATGCCAGACGAGCCTTCATCTGAAATTGCTTATCTTATCTGCTAAGGGACATAACAGAGATAATCCCTTGATGTCTGAGCTGAGCAGTTCCACTGAAGTCACAATGATTCTTATCAAAAATCGCAATCATAACCAACAAACAAGATAAACAAGTTTTTATTAATGTCTTATGTTATATTTAAAAATTTATTTCCTAATTCGTTTTTTATTTTAATTAAGTCTATATTTATTCGATTTTTTTTAGCTCAGACAAGCCATAAATGTAACTACGTGCAATTAAAAACTGTGACATTTGAGTTATCATTGTGTTCTGGTTGCTTGGCTGATGGATATCTTACTTGGTCGTTATTGATTCGGGTAAGTCACCGCTTAGGGAGTGATTACCACAAAGTTGCAGTTGAGTTTACCAATCCGCTTTGAGCAGTCAACTTCAAAATGTGGCTTGCTTTATATCTTATACTTACCACCAGTTTGGTGGTTAGCACTCAAAGTTTTTCCTTGAATAACATACTGAAATCACTCAAAGAAGAGCTGTATTATAAGACAATTCTTCTCTTGGAAATGTCACCGCTGAGTGATGATTCGTGCTGGAATAAAACAAACTTTCAGCAAGAGGTTGCCATCCTTAATTTCAATGCAAACCAAAGTTTCTACCTCAAGGATATTTTCAATTCAAAGATACTGGCACTTGTTTGCCTGAGGACCAACGATGTGGATACCATGAGGGGGTTGTATAATAATCTACAGGATATGCGCGACACTCCCACCATATTGTTCACACTCTCCCATGATGATGACAACATTCGCGATTTATTCCTGGAGTGTTTCAGCGAGGATATGCTCAATGTGTTGGCTTTCAAAGGCTTGGACTGGAGGTTCATCTACAGCTACAGGGCATTCCCCAAATTCAAGGTTGTGAAACGAAGTGTGATGGAAGTTCCCAGATACTTTGAGCCGCAGCTTGAGGATCTGGGTGGCTATACGGTGACCATTCTGCCCGACAACTCCATGCCCCGAACAGTGGTCTACCGGGATGCAGATGGAAGTCGAAAGTTGGCCGGATATCTGAGCCTCTTCATCCGGAACTATGCGACCACCATAAATGCCACGCTCAAGATTTGCTGGGATCTGGTGCCAGAGGACGGTATCACCCATTTGTCGGAGGTCTCGAGGCTGGCGGAGCTCAGTGACGTGGACATACCGCTGGGTATTAATAGCATTTCCCTGGAGTCGGCCAACCAGAAGGTTCCCATGGAAATATCCGCTTGGTTCCTCATGATGCCCATGGAACCCAGCCTTCCGCGAGCTCTTTTCTTCAATCGATTGGGCAATCTACGGTTGATCCCTTTGGGGCTGCTCATGTTGGTGGTGGCCATAGTGCTCAGTAATACCCATCGCATAGAGGCGGGCTTAGGTCCCAGCTGGCGTCACTGCGGTATCCTGGGAGATCAGGTGCTGCGGGGTATCCTAGCACAGCCATTCATCCTACCCACAGGCCTCTCCTCCACCCTGATGTTTGTCTATTGGCTGCTCCTGTACTCCGGTTTCTTTGTGAACATCTACTATACGGCCAGTCTGGAGACTTGGTTCGTCCATCCACCGACATTGCCGCCCATCCACAGCTGGGATCAAATGCGTCGAGCGAAACTGAAGGTCCTTCTTATGGCAACCGAGATTAGTTTCATGACGCGCGCCTTGGGCACCGACTTCATGGATACCCACAGTGACCTGTTCGAGATAACCAACTCGACGGAATTCCAGAGAATGCGCATCTCAATGGGTGGATCGTATGCGTACAGTGTTACCCCAAGTTTGTGGCCCCTTTTGGAGCAGGCACAGGCCAGACTCCAGCGACCCGTATTCCGACCAGAAGAAGTCATGACCTTGTTTCCCTTCCTCATCCTGTCCTTGCCGCTGCCAAAGAATTCGATTTTTAACAAGTCCCTCAAGCGATACGTGGCCCACACCCACGAGGGTGGACTGTATGTGTTTTGGATCAAGAAAAGCTTCTACGAACTATTGGTCCTTCGCAAACTCTCCTACAAAGAGGATAATGGGGTGTACGGCTATCAGGATCTCAAATGGCAGGACTTTTACTTCGTATGGCTTGCCTACGTGGGAGGCACGATCATAAGTATCCTGGTGTTCCTGGGCGAGATTAAATACTCCTGGTGGCTCTCGAAAAAGTCGCCCAAATAAATATCAATATTAATCACAAAAAAAAGGTTAAAGAATGTAAACTGTATGACCACTTGGAATATGAAAATTGTTTCTTTTTTTTATCTAATATATTTATAGCATAACCATAAATAAACTTGACGACAACTAAAAATGGTGACCCTTGAAATATTGTTGTTTTCTGGCTGACAGATATCTGATTTAATCGGAAAAACCCTTACCCTTGGGATTTTAGTTAAACCACGCTAGTGTTTATTTTACAAACCCATTTAAAGTAGTTTTGTTTTCTTAAATTTCATTATCATTTAAAAATGATCTCTCTTAAAACCGTTCGTAAGAGTTAAAAACTTTATTACATTGAAAATCCCAGCGAATAATTTAATTTGGTTTTTAGCAGTATGAACGAAAGTAATAGTATTTTTTTTGGAAAAGATAACATTAGGCCAATGATCCACGACGGATTCTTTAGTAGAAGAGATTGTTGACATCGTAGACCTCACTGGAGCTGCACAGATACTTGTATTTGGGATTGGTGCCGGTGGTGCATTTGGTGGCCGGCTTCTTGGGGCACGAGCTGTACATCTTGATGCCCAGGACATTGGTGGCCGCATAGTTGCAAGCCAGGAGGAAGGCCTTGTAGGATTGCCCCTTCACCGAGTAGGTGGCAGCGGCACAGCCCATTTCCGTGTTGCGATCAGCGACCAGGACGGTAAAGTGGCCAATGGCCGGACCATTGTAGTCCGAGGGATAGGCATCGATGTAGGCCTGCTTGGTGTACACCGCCTCGCCGTACCACATATCCACGCCCCACTGCACATAGTGGGTCACGTTCAACGGATCGTAGTAGCTCATCCAGGCGAGATTCTGACCGGACCAGTCAAAGGCATCCGTGTTGTGGCATCCGTCGTGGCGCATCGCGCAGCTCCTCACGTTCAGGCCGGCCAAATAGGCCAGCTCGTCGTTCCACTTGATGGTGGCCATGCGGCAGGCGGCGCTCAGGTTGGCATTCAAGCCTCCGGCAATGATGTTCCGGTACTCGTTCGTCCTGTCCACCAGGGCGGCCTTCTGCTGGGCGGTTAGGGTCACTAGGGTGCGGTCGCTGGGGCAGCTCGAGTCCCAGGCCTGCAAGGATATGAAGTTAATAGAGATTGAGATTTAATTTTTGTTTAATTTTTATTTAAATTATTTTTAATGAAATTTATTAAAAATTCGCTATATGTGGCCAAAAGATTCTAAATCTTGGTCCAAATATGAAATGTTATGACTAATAATCCTTAATCGATTTATTTTTGCCAAAAATTTAGAAATTTTGTGACCTTAGCCCTTCAAAAAAATTTAAAAAATAATTATTTCTTGAGCTGAGTTTCTCATTAGTGTTTTTTTTAATTGTTTGGTATTTTTAGCTCGAGGTAGCGATAAGAAAGATGTGGTTATTAAAATTCCAAACTAATATATAACCAACTACCTCAATTTCACATTTATAGATAACGATGAAGACTGCACTCACCCCACTATTGTTGCATCCCAGATTCTTGGTGCTGCCGCAGCTCTTCTTGCAGTAGTCGGTGGAGGAGACGATGCCCACGGCCAGGGCCAGAGATACTGCTACGATCACGGTGTTGCGCATTTCTATTCCCATTCTTGATTGCTGGCGCTTCCCGTTGGCCTGGTGGCTTTTATGGAAAATGTCCGCGCTTTTTTTTTTTATCAACATTTGATTAAATATTTACCGGAGTGCCGGAGTGTCTCATTTGTAGTGGGTGAGTCTGTGTTTTCCTCTCCTCCTCCTCCTCCCCCAAAGACGTACGTCATCCGAGCAGTCTGATAAACAACACAGTGTCTACGGGAACCACCTGAGAGTTCTTTGCCGCCGTCGAGTTCCACTGAGTTCTTCGCTGATTGCTACCTTAAAAAGAACAAAGTGTTGGGAGCAAAACAGTAATGAGTAATGCAAAAAATTGTTATCAATGGAAACATTAACAGTTTTTCCATTATTTGTAGATCTGCTGAAAGAGGACTTAATGATTACTCCGAAACACCATCTTAAAAAAAAACAAGTAAATAGAAGATCTAAGTTTGTACAAAAGTTAGCATACTTTCCTATCTATTGATAACCAAGGATAATATTGATAAGCGTGGAAAAATAAATTGTAAAACAATAAAACCTTAAGTGTTTGTTTTTTGCAATGTTTCTTGCACGTGTCGTGATGACACTCGTTTACACCAGTTAAATGTTAGCCCAACTGCAGGCTTAACAATGTTAAAACTAACAGTCAAAGTGTAAAAAATAAAGTTGAGTCTGCCCCAAATACATATTTACCCAGCTGTTGTTATTTTTAATAAGAAAATCAAATATTTTGAATTGAGATTTCCGCTACTGTGGAATATTTTACCAAACCAAACAATTGCGCATCGATTTGTAAAATGTTTTGATTTCCCTTTCCCGCTAAATAAGAACCATAAGCAATTTTATATTTTTGTATATATATATATATATTTTTGACATATTTGATATGCTGACATTTTATGTATTTTTAGTAGGGTTTTGTTCTTATACAGGCCTGTTCCACTCTCCATTTTTTTTATAAAGACTTCACGGAACTTCTGTGACCTGTTCCACATTTTCACTTCCACAAAGGATCTTTTCCAGGTGATCTGTTCCCATTGACTCCTCAGCAAAAACTACATTCCTTGCATTTTTGCAAACATAACACAATTATACAAAAATGTGGTCAGAGGAAGCTCTTTTGCTTTACCAGTTTGCAGACCTTTTTGGTTACAAGTTATAAATCTGCCAATTTGCAATCGATCCTCAAATTAAGAAGATCAATTTCACTTCCGCTACGGAAAAAAGAACAGGCCTGATATCGCAATTTTGCCAACTTCATAGTTACATTTATAATTCAAGTTGAATCGACAATTTCACAAATCGGCCTCCAGAATTTGTATGCCTCTTTATAAGGCTTACACCCACCATTATATTGTGTAGATATAGACAGATGGCTGTCATTTTGCATATAATATTTAATTGTATTTCTTTACATTTTACTCTCTTGTAGTACAGAAAAATAAATATACTTGCACACTGTTCCCAATGTCCAACTTCCTGTCTGCGCCTCTGTGTACAATCATATGAATGTGTATACATATACGGATATTTATTCCAGCTGGTTCTCTGTTTCAGTTATATGTACATGTATATATTTTATGTAGACAGATCTGCACTATTTGTGTTTATACTTGCATAAGAAATTTATCTGTGGGCTGTTTGCAGTTCTTGCAGTAGCTGTGGTTCTTGCTTTTGTCGTGTAGTTTAATTAATAATATTTGATGACGCTTCAAAGGCGACTTCATAAATTTCACACACAAAATATGGATTTATTTGTTTACATGATTTCTTATGTATCGTTTGCAGAGTTGTACGAGATTTTGTTTCAGTTTTTTGCTTGGTGTCGTTTGGTTTTTGTTACTGGGTTTTTTGGGGGGAGGGCAGGGCAACAATATCAAGAATATTTTGTCTCTTTGCATCTTAAGTTGCTAGTAATTGTAAATCATATTCATATACTTCATATACTTTATTATACCGCTTCAATTATCCTATGTACAGATCTTACAGACGAATACACACTAAAGTAGCGTAGCAAAAGAAATTTGACAATTGTGCAGCAGCCAACAGAGTGGAGTTCACTTAAAGTCACTCCGTCTAGCACTCTGGAACTTAAACTAAAAAATTCTCAACAATTCATATATATGGAATACAAAAGCTAAGTTGCTCAGCCCAAGAGTAGGCAACAACACACGGGGTCAAAGACGCTTGGCGTGGCACAAAAAAAGCGTTGGGGTTCGAACAAAAAGTTAAACAAATCAGTTACGTATCTTCCACTTGGGACTTTAATATAAATATCCAAATTGGTTTTCGATTTAAATTTAAAATTCGAATTCAACTTAACTCAATCTCCATTCAGCTCAAGGTGGCACAGTCTATGGGCAATTAATAGCCTTACAATAATATCGGTAAAATATTTATAACACTTTGTTTTATTTACAACTTGTCATGCATTGGTTGTGGTTGCTTATTCGATTATCAAAATGATACATAAATATATGCACATATAATATATATATATTCGTACGTAAATAACATATGGGTTCGGTTCCCGCCATAACTAAGTCCTTAGAAGGACTAAGCGCACTAAATGATGAATTCATGGGTTAGCATTGGGTATCTCGAATTGCGGTTAATATCAAGATTAATTTCGCGGGGGATAGTAACTGGAACGCTTAACTGGGCCAATTGGCGACAGATAACCAATGACTACGTGCTTACATTCTACACATATAGATAATTTTGCATACACTTTTTACTTTATACTTTATACTATGCATTTGATACACACTAGGCATGAGCTAGCCACAGTTAAGTAAACGGGCTTACATAGAGCAGCTTTAGGTGCCTTTGCTTCTTTACATACATAAATATATATATATATTTATAGATATATATCTGTCACCTATTCTAGATTTAGTTTACTTTAGTTTAGGTTTAGGTTTATTGTAAATTATTAGACACCATTTGCATGTAGCAATAACAACGTTTGAGTGTTTAACGCTCCTCCTTCACGAACAAGTGTCCCCGAAAGTACTTTCAATCTTTACTCTCTCAGCTCCTCTGCTGACTGAACATGCTGAACCTGAGCCAGTTGAGACTGCTGATGTTGCTGCTGCTGCTGCTGATGCTGTGCCGGCGAGGTGGGCTGTCCAAACTTGCTGGAGATCTTGTGCGAGGCATTGACAATGGCCAGCTCGTGCTTGGAGTCCAGGTCGCAGTCATACAGACCGCTCAGCGAGTCCAGGCTGAGCAGGCGGGAGCTGGCCCGGCTGGACACCGAGGTGTCGTCCACGTCCGGCGCGTTATACAATGAGTTAACGTCCGAGAGGGCGCCCTCAGCATCGGTGAGACCGGCTTCGTTAAGCAGCGAGATGTTCTCCAGTCCGGGCTCATCCGTAATGTAACCCGTGGACTCGGCTCCACCTGATGTTAAATTAATTTAGTTAGTTATTTTACCAACAATTGAATAAAATGTAAGAAAATTAAGCCGAATTCCTGTTTTTTTTTCTTCTCACCTGTGGCTTCTTCACGACAGTCGTCGTCCGACCATTCCGATTGACTTTCCAACGGATTGGAGTCCATGGACTGGTGATTAAGATGTGCCGCCCCGTACTTCAGCTCGTCGTTTATCACATTGGCCTCCAGGGCGCGCCTGCTGCCGTTTGCCAGCGGCGCCGCCTCCCTGTGCCCTCCATCACGGTCCTCTTCATCATCCTCGTCCTCTTCTTCATCCTCGTCGTCCTCCTCCTCCTCGTCGTCAGCGGCCGCATTTGCTGCTCCAGCTTCTGCTCGCTTGTGATTGAGGTCCGACTTCTGCATACGCTTCTGTCGCACATCGCGACCCACTTCATCGTCCTCGAACTCCTCGTCGGCCAGGTTGTCCTCGGTGTCGTCACGCTCCTCCTGCTCCTGCACATGGTTGTAGCGTTGCTGCTGTTGCTGCTGCCTCTGCTGGTGGTGATGGTGGTGGTGATACCGCTGCCGCACCACTCCATCCAGTCCGTCCAGGCTCTCGTGGCTGTACTGCAGTTCCTTGGAGCGCGGTCGCTGTCGATGCGTCCTCTGCTGCTGCTGGGGATGTGGATGTGGCAGGTGGTGGCTTTGGCTCCCGTTGAGCTCCTTGGTGTGCATCTCCAGCATGGCCAGCACATGCATCTGGTTGCGGTTCTCGTGCAGGATCTCGCAGGACTCCGTGTCCGAGGTTTGCCTGCAAGAATCACATTCACATTCACATTGGATAAAGTTGCTGCGTGTTTTATGTAAATAAACTAAAACCAAAAGTAACATAGGGCCACCCACGCACCGGTTATGAAAGCGGCGAACCTACACCATATGGACATGGAATGGAAGCTGTTGTCATGGTCAGTGATGGGAAAGATACCTTAAATAGGCTTTAAAGTGTTTCAAAATTACTAGAAAAGGCTTGTGTAGCATCTACTACACAAAATGTATACCCGAAATTCGCAAATTATTGAATATTTATCAGGGACTGCAAATAAGAGTTAAAAATAAAAACCATACATATTTTGTTGATTCATGAATCCAAAAATAACATACAATTTTGTTTTAAATTTAACAAAAATAAAAGCACTCATTTTGTGGTCTAAACATTAAAAAAATCAGAACTTAAAGCAGTTTTAAATATACATTTTAACACCTTTAAGTTTTTATATTATATATTATATCATATCATGTCATAAATTAAAAGAAAAAACATTTAATGGTTTTACTTTTTGATTTATAATTTAAAATATCATTAGTTGAGTATTATAATTCGCATATTAAGGGAATAATTGCCTGTTTTTACTTGAGTAGACAAAAATATTTATTGCCTCTCACAGATATTTCCCATCACTGATCCATGGTCTACTCACATTTGGCTCGACTCCGAGGGATTCTTGTTGCGCGTTATCTCCTTGATGGCCTCCAGGCCCACCGGGTGCTTGGCGATCATGAAGCTGTTGCTGCCCGGCAGCACGTGCTCCATGTCCTGCTGCTGGTCCTGCTTGTGGTGACTGCTGCTGTTGTTGTTGCCGCTGTTCGAGTTGCTGCCGCTGCCGCCGCTGAGGTTGCCATTGCTGCTGCCGCTGCCGCCGCTCCCATTGCCCGCTGGTGCCCCATGACCATTTGATGAGCTCAGTTTGCCGTTGCTGAGGGAGTAGCTCATCTCCCGACTGCCATTGCTGGTGGAGTGATCCGTTGTGGCGGTGGGGGCCGCCGTTGTGGTAGCCACGCAGCGGGAACGCGAGGATTCGTTGAGCAGGCGCTGCAGCTCCCGCTCAAAGGGCGACTTGGTGGCAGCTCCAGCTCCAGCTCCAACTGCTGCTGCTCCTCCAGCTGCAGCCGCAGCTCCCGTTTTCTGGTAGTCAAAGCTGCTGCAGCTGTCGCCCTTGTGCTGTGTGTTGCTGGTCGTCTGCTGACCCTGGCTCTCGGTGGTGGAGCTCAGTTCGAAGTCGTGCAGCTGGGCCACGTCGACGACCGGGGATGTGGGGTCAACCTGTATGTCGCAGGGGTACAACCACTGCAGCGGGTTAACCAAACCATTGCGCTGCGGCAAATGCTGCAGGTGCGTGTGGTGGTGCAGGTGGCTGCCGTTCAAGATGCGCGGCGAGTCCTCGTCGCCGTCGCCCTCTCCCTCGGTGGTCTTCGAGTAGCTCTCGTCCGAGCTGCTCATCGAGGGCGAGTGCGGCCGCGAGCTGAGGTCGTCCGTCGAGGACATGTCCCTGCTCTCCTCCAGATCCGCCGGCAGCTTCGGCAGCGGCTTCATGTACGTCCTCAGCGCCGGCTTCGGCGGCAGCTGCGGCAACTGGGGCATCTGCGGCTGCTGCGAATACATGGCGTACTGCTGCTGTCGCTGCGGAGGATGTTGCTCCAGATTCTGATGCTGGCTGGGATGTGGATGCTGCTGGTGCTGCTGGTGCTGCTGCTGCTCCAGACACTGACTCAGACTGTGGCTGGGATGCGACTGCAACACGGTGTGGGGAGAAGTGTAACGTGGTGGCTCGTACTTTGGCGCATGCTGCATGGGCATGATCTGGGAGCGTGGTTAGTCGGAGATGAGCAAGCGAGATAGAGAGAGAGACAGTTGTGCGGGCATGCAAAGAGTGGACACAGAGAGTTAGACACATGGTACACACAGTATATATATAAGGAGGGGGGGATTACTCTTTGGTTTTAGCAAGCATCAAGAACAGACTGGCATGTGAAATTGTACGGAATCGTAAAAGGAATTGAGTTTCTCAGTTATCAAGCTTCCTTTTAAATATAATCAAATTATCTTTAATTAAATCCAGTATTTAAATTAGCTTAGTAAATGAACAAATAATTTAAGAATTCAATTTGTGCTTGTTTAATGTTGAGATCAACAAATGAAATATAAATAAAATAAATGATTAATCTGAACTTCTTAGCGAAATTATTATCTTGCGATCAATTAAACTATTCATTTCTTTCTTTACTAAATTTTTAGCTATTGTAATGCAGGCGAGCTAAAAATAAAATTTTCATGAACATAATAACATATTTCATCCTCTTGGGGAAGAAAAAAGAATCACTGCATTAAGTAAGCTTAATATCACCATTATCATGATCTCAAAAATGCGAAGCCTATGATAGACTTTTCAATAAAAAAAGGTTTGTTCCAACTTTGAATAAAATATTTTGTCCTTATTCCTTTAACTGGTGCAATTTCTCACTAAAAGAGATCTATGAAATATTCTTACTAAAAAGTGGAAAGATTTTCATTAAAAGTCTAGTACAGGTTTAGGTTTTCGTTTTGTAGGTTAAAGTACAGGGCTCATTCTTCAATCCTATTTCAATTGACCCTAGTAAAAGCCGAAGCTTCCCTTTCTGTTTCACATATATACAAAATACATACAAGTCTATTCTGGGTCTTGGGTGTTAGTTACGAATGGGATGTGGATATGGGTATCGGTTTGGCACTGGTTATTGGACAGGCGGTGGTGCTGGCTGTTCAAAGGAGGATCTCCTTGCTCCAGAGCAGGTGCTCACAGGCGTCTTCACTCACCTTGGCTACCGGCGCGACGCTGCTGGCATGCAATAGCGGCTCGCTCTCCCGGCAGTGGCCATAGCCCAGGCTGGTGAACGATGGCGGGTGCTGGTTCTGGTTCTGGTTCAGATTCAGATTCAAATTCGAATGGAGGTGATGCGGTGGATGATGGCCATGCTGGTTTAATCGATCTCGCCGCGGCATCATGAAGCAGTCGCCGCCAAGCACGCCAGCCCCGCCCACACCCACACCCATTCCCATTCCCATGTCAAGGCTGCCGTGATGCGGCGGCAGCTGCTCCATCTGCGGATGCCCACGGCCACCGGGAGTCGGGTTCTCAATGATATTAAACTCGCGCAACATTACCGAAGGAACGGGCTGATGCTGGAGCTGGAGCTGGTGGTGGAGTAGGATCTGGTGTTGCGGGTGCTGGTGCTGGAACTGGATCTGGTTGTGGTGGTGCTGCTGTTGATGGTGCTGGAGGGGAACCGCCACTGCAGCCGTTGGTGTTGTCGTGGAAGCCACCATGTAGCCCCCGCCGTGCTGCTGCTGCTGCTCGTGGCTGCCGTTGTGCCCGTTTCCATTCTCCCGGATATTCGGCAGCCCACCGTTGGCCATGAAGATCGGCTGCTTCTGCAGCTTGCTGTTCAGCCGCTGCTGTTGCTGCTGGTGCAGATGGTGATGCACCGGTGGCGGTGGGGCGGGCAAAGGCAGCGGGTCAAGCTGTTTGTGCTGGTGCTGCAGCAGCAGCTGCTGCTCCTCGCCACCGGTGCCGGCGTACAGGTGTCCGTTCTCCTTCTTGCTGTACGTATCCGTGTTCACGCGGTTCTCCGGAAACTGCGAGACCTTCATGTAGTAGTCGGGCGCATGGAGGCTCTGCGGCAGGGACATGGCATTGCGCACCTCCCCGTTAAGTGACTTGTTGCCGCTGTCGCACAGAAAGTAAGTCACCATGTCGCCTTTGCCCTTCACCTTGATAGTACCGCGACAACTGCAACGGAATTATGTTGGTTTAAAATGGAATGATTAACTTGAGTATATGAAATTTGCTAATTCTTTTGGAGGTAGCACTCCTTTCTTAACTCTATTAAAAGCTGACTCACCGGAACTCAAAGTGCGAGCCCACCAGGCTGTCCACCACCTCCTGGGTCACTTGCGAGTAGCCCGGCACTCCGGTGGAGTCCATGCGGCTGGCCACGTTCACAGTGTTGCCCCAGATGTCGTACTGCGGCTTCCGGGCTCCGATCACACCTGCCACTACAGGCCCAATGTTGATGCCTATGGAATATGGGTAATGTGAAAGAATGAATTAATACTCCAGGGCCCTGCAGTCCCTGGGCTTTTGATACCCACCCACGCGCAGCATAAAGTTGTTGTACGAATGGCTGTTGATCTCCTGCAGCGAGTGCCGCATGGCCTTTACATATTCGATGAGTGCGGTCATGTGACGTCGCACTGAATTGGGATCGTTGGGCTGGATCTTGTACTCGGGAATGAGACCGACGACGGCCATGTAGGTGCTGCCCACGGTCTTGATTTTGTCGATGCCCCGGAAGCGATCCTCCTTCAACAGTTCGTCAAAGTCCGCGATGATCTCGTTCAACAGTCGGAGGCACTCGAGGCCCTGGTCGGAGCCATCCATCTCGGTGTAGAACTCGTTGAAGTTGGGCACGCTGGCAAAGATGACGCCCACCTTGGCATAACTCTGGTGGTAGAGCTCCTGCTCAAGAAACAACACGATCAGTTAAACATATTCAAAATAAAGATGTGTTAATTAAATGACTAAAGAATAAATTAATCATAATTTCACTTCAAGCTTTCTAAATCTGTCAGTGGGGCAGCAGTGCAGCTGGCTCTCACCATGTTGTTGCGGAATTGCGCATCGAGGAAATGTGCAGCCACATGAGCGGGCAGCAAATTGTGCAGAATGCGCTTGTTGGACTCCTGCAGCACGTCCATCTCCTTCTTCTCCTGCGAGGCCTGCAGCTGCCAGAGGAAGTCCAGCCGGGCAGTGCCCTCCACCAGCCGGCCGTGCACCAGTATGGCAATCATGAAGATGCCGATGCGGGCCAGCGAGATCAAGTGAAGTGGAATCGAGGCGCTACGGAGGGAGGGAGGGAGGAGAAGGATTAGTGCATTATTAGTGGGCCAAAGCGAATGCGGTGACCTACTTGACCCTGTTGTCGTAGCACTCGAAGATGTTCTGGTGCGACAGCTCTATGAACAGGCCGTAGATGGTTCCCATGCCCAGCACCAGCAGCGACTTGAATATTATGGGTAGCCTGTGAACGTGTGGCAATCAAGGATTTGCATTAGCTGCGTTCTCCACTCGCTCCACCTCCTCCTCATATTCGATTCACTCACCTGAGGAACACGGACACGGACAGAAAGGCGAAGGCAGCCGAAAGCGACACGTATTGGGGCAGGGAGCACTTGCGGTGCGAGTCGTTCTGGTAGCCAGCCGTCGTGTTTCCCAAACAGGGATGGTCAGAGACACATGTAAACTGGATGGAAATGGGGTTAAAGGAGCATTATTTATTTATCTATTTATGCGGTGCAAAAACTACATCCAAAACTTAATGTTCCCCTTGGCTAATTTGTTTACAACTTTTGGTCTAACCTTCTATTATTATTTATTCCAAGGAAGAACAATGCACAAATGCGGTATTTTTGATAAGTGTTTAAAAAACTTAAATATATGATTCTACTTTATCTTATATCTTAACAAAGGAACCGACGTTTAAAATAAGTATATATATTGACCAATCTATTTTTTCTAGAGGGGATTTACTGAGCTACTTCAAGTTATAGCAACTCCCCATGATTTGTAGCCAATCTACAAAGAGTTTAAAAAAAACCAATCAACTTACCACATTCACCTGACCCACAGAGTATATAAGAATGATCGTGAAGATCGTGATGGCCATGCGCAGCGAGAAGCTCTCCGAGATGTCCCAGATGATCCACTTGAGCCGCACGGCGAGCAGGAGCATCAGGATGGCGCTCACCCAGATGAAGGCGGTTAGAAAGAGCAGCAGGAGGATGAGGGTGCGCGGCAGCGCGGTCACTTGGAGTGCCGCCCCCAAGATGAGCAGCAGCAGGGAGCAGCCCATGGCCGTGGTGAAGCCCAAATCGAAATCTTTGTGATACTCCCGCTCCATGTCGCTCTGCCGGAAGCGCAGCGTCAGCCTGTCCACGTGCTCCGACTTGTCGCAGTCCACCGACCGCGCGTTGATCGCCTGCGACAGGAATCGGTTGACCCGATTGGTGGGCTGATGGTGGGCAGCCACCGAGTGCCGCTTCCGGAATGGCCTCTTGAACTTGTCCGCCACCTTGGACTGCGACTGCGTAGATCCGGGTCCGGATTGCGGGATGGAAAGCCATGCAAGAGGGAGCAAGAAGAAAGTGAAATGTTAGTTGTGGTTGTGGTGTCCGGCTTTATTCGTCTGCTTGGATGGCTGGCACTTGAACTGGCTGGCTGAGTTGAAGATTTAATATTTAAGATTGTAGATTGAAAAGAGAGAGCTCTACGTATGTGCGTACGACTTGCTACATGCTACAAGAACTAAGAACTAGGAACTAAGAACTTAGAGCTGAGGGGCTGCGAGCAGAGCTGGGCAATTGCACTAAGCATGCTAAGAGTGAAATGGGAGCTGAAACATGCACGTCGTATGTGAGAAAAATGAGGATAGAGCTTCAGCGGCTGCAGCTGGCATTTTTAAAGCTCCCTAATGAGACACTGCACCAAAGGTTGACTCAATAATGTATGTAAGAAAATTTCTAGCGTTAAAGTCCACCGAGATGAATAACTAAAACATTAGTTAAACCCCATTTCTATAGGTTATGGTCCCTGCATAATATTTTTAAGTCAGTTAAGCTGAGTTCTCGTCTCGATATTAAGAAAAAGTCTAAGGCTATTCTTTTAAAAATATGTTTTACACACATAAAATTGACGTAAAATTACTCATACGCAGCGTTGACTATTTGATTATTTATTTATTAATCTATTTAACATGTTTCATTGGAAACAAATTTCAAAAACCTTTAATTTATTATATTTATTACAAACACAAATCATTTTTAACGTTTAAGTCCAGTGTCTTGCAGCTTCAACAAAGCAAAAAGGCAAAAGCCCGCCCAGAAACGAAATAACTGAACGAATGAACGAAGCACACTTATGAATTAGTTACACTTAGAACATTAATTTAATGCGAATGGACGAAACACACACAAACTGAACGAACGAACAAGGAACGATTGAACGATTGAACGATTGAACGAACGAAAGTAAAGAATGTTTGTTTTGCTGCTGCTCTGCTCACTTTATTGTTCTTGTGATTGTGCCTATGTATGCGACTAATCGTATTGGCCGTTGAGTTGGGATCTGTGCCTACGGTCACTTGAACACTGCCCCCACCGCCACCGCTACCGCCAATATCGCCACCACCACCAAGACCACCAACACCACCATTACTACCGCCGCTGCCGACGACGCTGCCATAGTTCATGCCGTGCGGTGGCGGTGTTGCATGCAAGATCTTTTGTAGACGTATCACCTATATAGATCGGAGAATATACACAGTTTTCATGTGAGTAAGTTCTTAAATATATATTTACATACAGAGTCAAAGAAAAAAATAGTGTTGATTAAATAGTAGCAAGAAGTACAATTAATCGTAGAGTTAGAGGTAGAAATAATGGATAGATAAAAGGGGGAGAAGTGGAAACAAAACTCAACTTAAGGATCGCTGGCAGTAGTTGTTTACCTAGCATAAGTATAAGTATAAGTAGTAGTACTGTAATCTAAAATACAACCTAAGCACAATCTCAAGCGGAGATAATTTCCATACCTAATTGTGTACAATAAACTGCATAAATATTAAATATTAGTAGTAAGAATGTCTTCAAAAAGAATAATACCGCTTTAAAATTTATGATGTCTCGTACTTGTATTGATATTTAATACAACATGTTTAAATCCAGCAAACTGGTAGTTACTGTCTAAAAGTATGCTATTTAAAGATGATATCAATTATTAAAACCATTGACTAAGATTGAATTTTACTCAGTCAATCAACAAGTCCCAAAGAAATTACATTTATTAAAATATCTGCAATGATTTTTACTTTCACTGTAATTTTTATAAAGCACTCTGATAATTATTAAATAATAACTTAAGGAATAGTTCAAAGAAATAAGTTAGATTTTTAAATTTGAAAATAAAATTAAAAAATTATTGTCTTTTAAAGCAAAAAACAAACCTCAGATAACAAGTTTTGTACACAACTTATAGAATAATCATTATTCCATTACCGCCTTATTAATAGCTCTTACTTTCAAAGTTAAATTCAAAAATTATTAAAATGTAGCTTTCAAAATAAAACTGAGAACGGTTAAGGCTTTTTATTCAAAACTATGATAATATAACGCAAACCTGCCAAAATATTATTTCAAGCCCCAAGCTATTTTAAGAAGAAGAATTAATTTCGTGTGTTTTGTGTTTTCTAAAAGTTTCGCAAGTTCGACGTGCAGATATCACTGCATTAGTACTACTGACGATTCAAATACACAACCGATAGATATATTTATAGATATATACATACATTTTATGGCACCAAGTTGTTCTACAATCAAAATACACACAACATTGACGCAAACGAATCTCAATACATATTTTACACTACAATTGTTAGTCAAAGACAGCGGTACGAATTACGAATGGCTGATCTTGTTATGCTGCGAATACAGTCTCAAGTAAATAGGAATAGATACATATGTGTACAATGCGACTACGAACGAAAAAGAGCCCACAATATACAGGAATCGGTCGAGAACTTAAGAGGGGGATGGGGAAGGTGATAATACTATATGGTAACGGATAACGGATAACGGATAATCGGCAACGGAACCGGGATTTCGATTGGTGGTAGAAATACTTAGACATAGGCGAGGAGGCAAACTTACCGCATCCTGAAAGAAAACGAAAGGAAACAAATCAAAGCAAGAAATGAAAAGGCGTCGACCCGCGACTACCAGTTGGATCTGTGTGTACGGTTACGTACGCAAAATGAAAAGCACACCAAGCCAGAACTCAAACCACCGCCACCTCCACCTCCTCCACCGAAACCCCTGACCCCCAATCCGGACATGCACTGAACTGGAGCTACGCAACAAAAGAACTGAACAGAACCGAGAGAGAGAGCTACTGCAGGACCTCCAACTTCCAACTCCCACCTTGAATCTCCCGAGTCGGCTTTTCATTGAGTTGATTGAGCTGCTGAGCCGAATGGATGGAACACCACATGTACACTTACCTTGCGCGATCCCTTCTCCGACACCTGCACGCTGCCGGCGCTCGCCTCGCAGGTGCTTCCACGTGCCACGCCCACGCCACCGCTGACGACTCCGCCCACTCCCAGAGCGCTGGCCGCCGAGGGGAAGGATCCGGTGGCAATGTTGGAGAACGGCACCGGTTCCGAGAACTTGATGGTGTGCAGCAGCTGCATGACCACATTGGACACGTTCCTGAACGACAGCTTCCGTCGACTGCCGATCGCCGAGCGAACGCCCAGCGTGTTGAGCATCAGCGGCTGTCAAAGGAATACAGAAAGGTTGAGGGGATTAAGTCTTGTCTAACTTTATATAATAGCCTTTATAGAATAACCACAGGCTACTTCGCGGATGAACCTAACTTAGCCTTCTTAACTAAAATTCATATAATATCAACAGTTTAAATGTTCTCACAGTCTAGATTGAAGATTCTCATTATGTAGATTTTAATGTTTCAATTCAAACTATGAACAAGAAATACCAAAGCACCTTGTTCTAATTAAAAATATATAAATAATTAAATAAACAATCAGTTAAATTAATAATGTTAATTATAATTAATTCATTACTCCAAAAAACTATTTATCATTTACGCAGTTCATCAATTAATCATAAAATAATGGACTAATTATGTGAGAAAAATTACATCTTACCAGAAATTGAATGCAAACTCTTCGGCTTATTGTAACTTTGCCTTATTTTCTGCCCTATTTTATAATTTTGTATTTTTTAAATTGTTTTATTCGATTTTTTAAATAACTTTCTATCCCTTGAAGCCTAAAATAGAACTCATATGAAATGGTCGCAATGATCCCTACATAACCATGTGATCTTTGATCATATAGAAAAATCGATGTGCCTATCAGGTACTCGGGACTCACATTACTCACCTTGCGGCGATGAGGAGGCGGCACAATGAAGAAGGTGTCGACGCCGTGGTCGCGCAGATACGATGACCGCTCGTCTCCGTGGCCCGCCTCCACCTCGTATTCGCCCGACAGCGAGTCCAGGGTGGCCCGGGTCACGTGCACCCGTCCGGGCTCCCCGCCCGACTCCATGTGATTGGCCAGGGTCACGTCATTCGACCACACATCGAACTGCCACTTGCGGAGGCCCAGGACACCACAGAGCACACGGCCCGTGTGGATGCCCACGCGCATGTTCAGGATGACGTCGGTGGCCTCCACCACGGTGCTGGAAGAGAGGAAGCGGGGAATTTTTAAGTAAAATAAATGCAACAATGTAAACATTAACTACTTATAAGGAATATACCAATAATTAACTTTAAAGTTTGTATATAATTAAAGTCAAATTAAGTAATGTCTTGTAATTGCACTACTTATAAAGTTTTTGAGTAGTTATACAAGTAACTTCTTATTAGCAATACTTATGTATACAAAATTTGAATGAATAAAAGCATTTAGATATTCATTTACACGATTTAAGACTCGTTAATCTTTCGCAATCAAATCAACTTAGCTACGAGTAGTAAGTATTTGATCGAAGTTTTTAAGTAGAGGTACTTTCTTATCAGAAACGACTGATCACAATATAATTGTAAAAATATATGAAAAAAATTGGTAAGATACTCACGCAATGGCATCGATCATATCGAGTCCCATTTCCACGGCGCATTTGGCATGATCCTTTCGCGGCTCTGGCAGTCCGGAGACACAATAATAGCAGTCGCCCAGAATCTTAATTCGCAAACAGTGGTTGTCCTGTGAAAGAGAAAAACATTTAGTTTATGCAGTATATAAAAAATTAAAATATCCGCGAAAGAAACCTAAACTGAGGGGCAATATCCCAGGCGGATGAGCCAACTTACGTGGGCCAGTTGATCGAAGCGACCGAAGAGCTCGTTGAGCAGACGAACCAGCTCCTGGGCGCTGCACTGCGAGGAGAGGACCGTGAAGCCCACAATGTCCGCGAAAAGAATGCTGACATTCTCGTGCTTCTGGATGTAGATGCGATGGAACTGGCCGGCCACCGGCGAAAGGATGTCGTTCTTCATCTGCATGGCCACGTGCTGCGGCAGCACAGAGAGCAGCAAACGCTCGAGCTTCTCGTTCTCGTCCTGAATTTCCAGACGGGAGGCGATGCAGTTGCGCGTGTCCAGGAAGGTGCGACGCTGGGCCCGCTCCATCATGATGTTCACCACCAGCCCAGCCACATTCACGCCGATGAAGATGACAATGTTGGCGATCAGCTGGTTGTACTCCAAGTAGCGCAGCGCATCCGTAAAGATCTTGTAGACGGTCAGGCTGATGTGCACCGAGGGCAGGGCGATGCCGAAGGCCACCGCCTCCCAGATTTGCAGCGGCATCATTGCGTAGGCCAGAAAGACCACGAACACGATCTGCCAGACGCCCTCGGCCATCACCTCCTTGGTGTCCACCGGGAAAACGCTGCCCAGCGTCGGCATCGACACCACACAGATGCTGGCCGTGAAGAGCAGGATACCGTAGCACAGCGTGGGCAGGTGGTGGTCCTTAATCACCGAGCACTGCAGCAGCACCAGCACCACCGCAAACAGCCCACACACGATCGCATTGAAGATGTTCTGCGGGAGGGGATTAAAAATGGGTTTGGGTATGCGTTTAGGGTTCAGGTCTGGTTTAGATACTCACGTGAAACGTGGCCGCATTGTTAAAGGTCAGCGACAGGGCCGCCATCACCCCGCAGAGAACGAAGACCAGCGCCACGACGCCCAGCACCGAGAAGCGCTGCAGCTTGAGCGTGTACCGCTGATAGAGGCATTCCAGCTCGTCGTTCTCGAAGCGCAGCGTGTTCAGCGGGCGGCCGCGCGTCGCCTTCACGGCATGGTCCATGCGGCGCCCCCGCAGCTGCCGCTCCTTCCGAGCGGCTCCTTCCGACGCCTGCCAAAAGGGTGGGGGCCGCCAAGTTCAGGGGCTGCAAAAGTGTGAGAAAAAAGTGGAAGATTGTAAACACTGTGGAAAATATGGGTAATTCTTAGATCTAGATTTATGATACCTTTTTTTTAAGGGGTTTTTTAATTTATTCATTTTAATTATTTAATTATTTCCTGATTTCTATTATATCATTTTAACTATTTCCTCAGTACCTTATTTTGTTAACAAAGAAAACTGTGTTAGAATATTAATAAAACTTACTATTATAATAATATTTGTTTACAATTCCTAACGATATTTTAATTGAAATTTCGGATATTAGTCGCTTTTTGTTAACAAACTTCCCTTACCATAGCATACACAAATAAACTCTTTTTAATAATAACATGTTTTTCCTTATAACTGATATTTAAAGTGAGTAAAATAACATGTTATTTAGATGTGGTTGATAACAACAGAGAACAGGTACAACTCCATTGATCCCACTTCTCCGCTGGAGGAATTGCTGCTGGAGTTGAAGCTGCTTCCAAAATCAATATTAATTATTTTCCTAGACTTTATAATTTTAGGCGGGAGCAGGTCACCTTGAAATTAGGCTGGCGCTGCATGATGGATATGGTGGATGTGAGAAATGGGTAAATGGGAAATGGGCAATGGGCAAAATGGGTGTGTGCTTGTGCTTGTGCATGGCACGCAACCAATGGAGGAGAAAATGTCCACGTCCGTCCGTCGACACAAAAGCCCCACCAACGTTTAAAATAACATTTCCCATTTGCTGAAAATATCCGCTAAAAATAAGCAAGCACAAGCAGTAGCAGAAGCTGGCGTGAAATCAATCAATGTTCAGCAATATTTCCCACTAGCAAAACAGTGGAAATACAGAGTGTGGCCCACGCACTTGAAAAGGCCCAAAGACCCCAAAAAAACAGAAAAAAATCAAAAACTGACAAGAGAACTTTTGCTGACAACGGTCTTTCGCATTCTCATTCGAGTGGCAGATTAATGGCGATTTGTATGCGGCAATCCGTTAAATTCATTAAAATATTATGCACAAATTCATTTTGCAACTATATAAAATCCGTAATTAGCCGCCTTTAACGAGTGCAGCGTGGAATATTTGGCTGCTGCCGCCGTTGGATCGATGTGTCTATATTCGGCAATGCCCGAGACGTTAAATCAATTAGGCATGAAAACATTTTTAGATACTTTGGCTTTTGGGTTTGTGAGATGGGGTATGCCGCAAAAGGTCCAAACTGGATGTTTTATACCCTTAAAGAGGGTATTCTGGTTTACATTTGGGTTTAAATTAATTGTTTTTGTATTTTTTTAAAGATAGTTACGATACGATTGATTAGTATGATTTCTGGATCATTCATTGAGCTTGTATTTATATTAAAAATCAGCTCTAACATTTTTTATTTAATCATAATCGCACAAGGATTTAGTTCGTTGACTAAATTAAATTTGAAAATTAAATAAATGACAGTTGTTTTATTTTATAAGAAATTCTAGAAATCCTTTCATAGATTTCATCTGGACATTTACATAAAGAAGAGAAGTAAAATTTGATGTTTAAGATAATGTGGTAAGATAGAGCTAAGGCTGATAAACCCTCTCTGCATATTGAAGAATCTAGTGATTATATTAATTAAGAGTTTGTTCAGGAGCTGTCACAGCTGTTATCCCTCAAAGAGTCTGAATTTGATACACAGATCCTGCAAAATATTAGCACGCATATTCCCAAATTGGTGGCAACAAACTGTGCGAATAATACGAATCCATCCAGTTGAGCAATCATCATCCAGCATGTGGACATATAGGTAGAGCCCGAACCTGGTATTTAAACAGTTGTTGATCCGCAGAACCCTCGACAATTAGACGTCAACATGGATGTTTCTGTTGTTTTGGCAGTCATTCAGTAAGTTGGCTCACTCGTTTTGAGTCAAGTTGATTCGCTGTCAATTTGTTTGCTTGTTTTCTGTGTTTGTTTGCTTATGTGGGCTGTTGTTTGAATCATTTTTTTTCTGTTATTTTTTTTTTTGTCGATGTGATGTGCGCATTTCGAATTTGCATTTTCGCAGCGACATTAATATAATGAGACGTGAATATTTTCAATTTTGTGTCCACGTCCCCGTAACTTAATGGCTTCAACCCCATCACCACCACACATCACACATCACATCATTTTCTGTGTGTTGTGTGTGGGCTTGTCCAAAATTCTATTTGCGGCACGCAAAGTGCTCAGGCGAATTTCTGAGTTATGCAAGTGTAAATACAATTTCAAGTGGCACTCGACTCGCACACACTGCACAGGTTTCAGACCCAGACCCACCAACTAACCAGGCTAACAGCCAGCTAACAAAAAGCCAAAACACAAAACAAAACGCAACGGAAAAATTGCCGTCATTATAAATTCACGTCAAGTGGGAATTTCGTGCGTATTTTGGAAATTTTGTATTTATGTGTTGTCCTACATAAATTGCGCCAAACTGTTGGCCATTAGATTAAATCTTATTTTCTTCATTGCCGTCGCAGCTAAATTAATTAAATGAGCTTCAATGTTGAGAGTCCACAAACCGATTGACGATTGAATCAAGTGGGTCAAAAATGGATTTTAATGCTGGACAGAGGAGATCGATTGAGAATTCTTGGTAGTGTGCAACAGCCCAACACCTACACTCAGGAAAAAAAGCACTATCTATATTTAAGAACAACGTTTTGATTGTTTTTTATACCGAAAATTCTTTAGATTAAATAGTTTTGGAGTAATATTAATAAGTTTAAAATTAGAGATATTTAATCAGACTTTGTACACTATTTTTTATTGATTTAAGATTTCTTTATTTTTCTCTGTGTATCCATTTTATCATCTCTATTCATCCCTCGAGAATTCTTTAGATTAAATAGTTTCGGAGTAAAGTGTTTTAATTACAATTTGGTTAGTTTAAAAATATAAATATTTAGTTGGACGCTATTTTTTATTGTTTCTAAGATTTTTGTTTTTTTCTCTGTGTATTTATCTTATCATCTCTTTTCATCTCTCCAGAATTATTAAGATTAAATTGTTTCGGAGTAAAGTGTTCTTTATTAATATTATTTTTAATTACGATGTAATAATAATATTTAAATTGGATATATTTAATCAAACTTTGGACACTATTTTTTATTGATTTAAGATTTGTTGTATTCTTCTCTGTGTATCCATCTCATCATCTCTGCTTATCCCTCGAGAAGCGCAAAACATGACAATTTCTTGTGTTTCTTGCTTGTTTCCGCTTGACGGACGCATCTACCCATTCCATTGCCCCAAAGAGATCAGAGTCCAAAGAGGTTTCTTGCCAAGACCAAGAATAAAATGTCTTAACCCAAAGGGGGGGATTCGTTCAATCAGCGAAGGTGAAACGAGTGCAAGTGCAAAAGTGAACTTGCAGCGATTTCTCAATTGATTTTCCATTCTCGGCAATTGACAGCAATTGGGTTTGCAACACTTTTATGGGTGCTCCGCATTAATCGACTCGACTCATCAGCATCATCTTCATCATCGTCATTTTCGCGCAGCATAATCAATCAAATTTCAATTACCAATTTCCAATTTTCGCTCTCAGCAAATTAGTGACAGCAACAAAGTGATAGAAACCCCGATGCAAATACAACAAATGACGCAAACAGAACAATTTAGGGAAGCAAAAAAAAAAAAAGGAAATCGCAAACTGTGCACATGTATATATACATATATATAGACATGGCCATATCAAACGGTTTTTATGGCCCAATAAACTGATTGGATTCTCGGATTCATTTATAGTTCCGCAAGGAAAAATCCAGCAACTGCAGTAAATTAACGGTGTGAAGGGAAATCCTAGTGAACTGTTTGTTGGTTTCCCCTTTATTCTAAAAATAGTTTAATTAGTTTGTGAAGCAAAAAATCGACCCACAATTGCTAAAAGCCATAAAGGTGCTAAAACATCAATTTATTCCTTACTATTATTATGTATTATGTACAGGTTGACAACACAAAGGGATTTAACCTGTATCTTGCTAAAGAAAATCATAATTAAATTATTTAAAGTTTTATGAACCAAAAAGAAAAAGGAGAAAATTCCTTGACAAAATATTAGTCAAAAATCCGTCTGTCAATTACAAGCAACCTGCCAAACAGAAGCTCACTCATCCGCCATGTGGCACATAAATACATATTTTCGCTCGGAACCGTGTCCGCTGCTGCCAAAGGGAAAAGAAAATCGTATTATAAAATTTGTGATGGACAAAAAAGTTGCTCTTTCGGTACCGGACCAACAAAATATAATTATATTTTCATATATCTTTACTATAGGTCACCCACCAAAACCAATTTTCCCCTTTTTTGCCTGACAAGTGGCAAAGACAAAATCAATTAGTGGATATATTGCAAAGTTTGCCGTCCACTCTAACAAATAATTTATTACACTAGTTTACACACAAAAAAATAAACGAAATATCCACTGGAATATTTTATTATTTTTGCTTGTTTTTTCTGTTAAAGTGTCAGGATTTATGGACACATTTTAAAGTTTTAGTTGGTATGAAAAAAAATCTATATATTTCAACTACCAAGTTTCTAATCAGAATGCCCAATCATAGTCTTTTGTGGAGCATTTAAATAAATAATATTTTGTAAGCTAGTGTTGTGGATCCTAATGCCAATTTAAGTAGGCCATCAGGTTCGGGGGTTTTTGCAGCAAAATCAGTTTAGCTGACCCTCCAAAATCAGTAAATTGAACGGAGAGACTGGGACATTTGGGAGGGTTGAAATTGGCGCCACACAAAATTTGGTGTCGCGCCAAGGAAATCGTATATGTGAGCGGTGCGGTGCTTCTCCCTATGCGAAAAGCCCTCCCCATAAAAACCATCAAATCCTCTGCCATTTGTGGGGCTTTGGCATTTTTATTAGCATGTGTGTGAAATTCGGTTGCCATTCAATTCAATAAAAACGAAACGAAGCCCCTCGACGTTGTGATACACTTTGGGGTATGGACTAAGAGGAAGTAGCTGATGACTTATTTAAACTGAAAGACAGGATTCCTATTCCAAAACGTAGTAATACTACATTTAGGTAGAATATATTTTAATGATAGGAATGCATTAGCACATCTGATAGTCGGAGACATATTCTGGTTTCATACTGAAACCCAAAGGAAACCCTTTAGATGTTTTGGGTTCTGCTCCTGGATGTTAGCTCGCATTTCATTGCTCGCTGGGGAAAGAAAGTACATGACCATGGTAGGAATTGAAAAAGCATTACACTTTGCACTCAGATAATGGCCAAGGCAAATAGATGCATTCAGCGCTGTGTACACATGTAGACACTTATGTGGATACTTTAGAATTCATATGGGAAGTGTATTCAGATCTTTCAGTCGAAGGAATACAGTAAATTTTCCACAATTATAACTTCCCTTAGCTGATATTTATAACAGTAAATAACATTTTATTGAGTTTTGTTTTCAATTAATATATTTTCAATAAATTCTCATTAAACACAGTTCAAAACGATTCAAGTTTTTTTTTTAATTATATTTATATTTTTTTAAATGGGTAAGAAAGTCTCTGAATAATAATTCAAAGTTACAAAAGATTTGTTTTACTCGAGTTACAGAAAAGGTCGACCTTTGTCGTCGTTACCCGCGGCAGTGGAACCAGGTAGGTTCAACTACTCTTTTTACAAGGCCTCTTGGCTCTTTAAATGCAGCTGATAATACGATAATACGAAAAACCTCACCTCCCCAACTATAAGTGATAAACATTCAGTTTGACTTCGAGTTTTAGAGTCAAAACTATTGCAACAAATGCAAAGTGCAACTAAAGCACTTAATTAACCATTAAATAAGTTAAGGAAGCTAAGACAATAAAACGAAACTGATTTGTACTTTTAATTTTTAATTAATCACTTTTCTTTGGTTCTATTTTGCAGAGCTTTGTATCGTTTTCATTTTAAGTTGCTACCATCAATTGACTAAAATTTAAAGAGTTATTGGGAACTTTTTATATCACTTAAAAATATAATCTAAATCTTCTTAAAATATCTATGAAAGTTAAAAAGTGTAAAAGAAACTAAAAATAGTGTTTCAACCAATAATCGAGAAAAGAATTGCATTTTTGCAGTGTGGGCCAAATAATGTGTGAATTTGTAATAGGGGCATTTTCTGTGAATCCCTTGAGTTGTTCCCATGTTTTTTTTTATTGCATTTTTGTGCCTAATTAAACGCACAAAACAAAGCGAAAAGTGAAATACCAATGGACGCATTGAGCATATGCAAAAACCTATATCGCATGGCTGGCTTGAACGAACGTGGACGTGGTTTTGCATCCGCAATGAATCGTCATTCAGGATAAAAAGAGGGGGGCAAGGGTAAGGGGTAAATAAGCGGTACAAAAACACGGCAAGGGCACGATGCAAATTAACCCGAAAGGCCATCGCACACAAATTAAATCAATAAAGTTTATTTTTAACACACACACTCTCTCTCTCCGAAATGCTAGTCGATTAAACGCCCAACGATCTGGAGTTAATCGTGTGTGAATGCATCCCACATCCCAATCCCAATACCAATCCCATCACCCCCTTGCGATGATTCTCGGATTACTGTGCGGAAGGAGACTATAATTATAAATAGCTGAGGATCGGATAAAGTTATTCGTTTAGTACATGGCTTGACTTTGAGTTAGTTTGTTTGTTAAGAGAAGCCTAGTTTACAGGCAGTTAGGAATAGTTGGTGTTATGGCTGTATCCACATAATTTTTGGTACTTTTCCTTAAACGAATATCATTTAATTTTTAGAGGCATTAGACACTCAAACACTGCCAGTGGTCAATCTTACCGAAAGTGGCAGAATTTTACCCAACTTACCCGGTCTTCGTCAACTGTATTAGCGACTCTCGCATCTCGTTTCCATTTGAAATTCACAGGTAAATATTAACAACATTCGTTTAGCATGTTTGAGAGTTGGCTAAATAGGTATACAGTAATTGATATTGAAATTACTTCAAAGATATTTGTGTAAAAAAAAAAAGGTTGTTATCAATTTAAATCAAATCTACGTTAAAATTTTTAAACAATTCCTTTTAGCCTAAATGTTTTCTACCCTCCCAACAAATTTTACTATTACCAATTTCTTGGTAATAGTAAAATAATACTGTCTTTAAAAAACAAAAATATTCCAAGTATGCTAGAGTCAAAAACCTGAGAAGAAAAAAATATTACCAATCCAAATTGTAGATAAATTTATATGCATCTAGAGAACATCTGCTGGGCTCGTTTCTGCACCATTGCTTTTCTGTGGAATCCAAATCCGAATCCAGCATGCACAATTGATCGTCACAGACTGCAACCGGAAGTTGCATGATCCACATGATCAAAGCAACCCGTTCACGCTTTTAAAGACGGGAATTTGAATGGCTAATGCTGTCTATGAATATGAAAACCACACAGTACACAGCTTACGATCTTGCCCTTTGCCCCTGAACACAAACACTGAACCCTGAACCCTGGACGCTAAACGATTATCGAGACGACTTTGTCAAACAACTGTAATTTTGTAATTTAGCCAAGAAGCAGGTGGGGGAAGGGGGAGATTTGTTGACTGTGTGTGACGCAATTTCAGCCATCAAAACGAAAACTGATTATAAGTAATCTATGATATTAGCGGCAACTTAAGGGGAATTGCATAAGCGTACAAAACTGCTAGCTAATGCAGGAAAACATGGAAAATAATTCTAAAATTTAAATCCACATTTGCTTGACCTCCAGATCAACCAGGCACTTAGAGTGCAGCTGGGTTAAGCGGGTGATTATATTAAAAATGTTAAATATTAGATATTTCGAGTGAAATCAAAACAAAAACAGCACTAAGATTCAATGGAATTTTTAGGAATATTTAGGAAATATTTAAGAATTTATGAAGCAAAACAAACCTTTTCTATCACTTTTACCTTGATCATTAAAAAATGCTTTAAAAAATAATGTGGTTGAGATTTTAGCAAACTATAAACGTGCCACGAACACCATAAAAAACATTAACTTATTTATTTTATTCCTAAGTAAGTTGTACGTATTTTTTACTCTATTGCCCGACGAAAAGTTTTTAAGATGAATATTTGAATGATTCATTGGAATGAATTCTCATAATGTGTACTATATGTTTTATTTTCATGGTGCATATAAGAAAGTCTACTTAGTTTGTCGGAATCGACATCTGCGAAATCATTTGCAGAGCATGTGTTGTCGTTTTGAAGGGAATCTCCATCGACAATGGTATTTGCTGTCCACATTTTACCAAAACAGCTCACTTAAAGTGTTGACTTTTAAATGGCAGCCAGCACAAGCTAACAGGAACAGCAAAATGAAAATAATAATAAAAAAAAAAGAAATTAACAAAAGAAAACGCCAGCAGGGAAAGAACTAATATTTCCGATTGTCATTGACTTTGTCCCTAGAATACGAGTATTTAAAACAGAAACAGTCCCGACAAATGCAAGAGACCATGAAGTTTGCAAAAAATAATGTCAGAATTTGTTTGGTTTTCAGCTCAGACAGAGGACAGCCGGAAGGAAGCGATGAAAAAGGATTCGCCAGCAGCTGACGTTTTGACTGCTTCATTCTCGGTCCTTAAAAAACTGAAGCCATAAAGCCAAAGGCACACATATGGTCAAATGATGCGAGAACTGTGGTCAAGTGGTCATCTAACACGAAAGAGGATTGGGAAATGGGAAATGGGAACAAGCTCCGAGCACAAAAGGCAACCCGGGCAACTTCTGGGTTGTTGAACTAAATATGCCAAATGAATTGCAGGTGTCTTGAGTGCAGCGACCCACGCGCACAGGAAACAGCTGTCAGTGCTCTGCAGCAAAGTGTCCTTTCAGCCATGTCCCACCACCCACCAGGACACCTGCTCCACCTCCTCACCTGAGCACACACACTTAAGCCATTATATGCTCGCGGTGCTGATGACCCTTTGGCGGCCTGCCAACAACAACAACAACCAGCCCTCTTTTGGTGAAGGAATCCCAGCTCCATGGGAGGCTCGTTGTGGATGTGGACAAGAGTCCAATGTCCTCTTTAGTCTGCTGCATTTGTCGTGTACCTGGAGATAAGTCATACTTAACCATAGTTATACCAAGAAGGTATATTTACTAGTGACTTATTTGGAACTGTCTACAATATTATTTAGTAATTGAAAATAAGTTTATATATTTATTGGAATTTTAGGTCGAATTTAGAGATATGTACCAGACAGCGAGAAAACCCCACAAAGACATTTATCCCACGTAGAACACATTGTAATAAATATTCTTCTCATAGAAAAACACAAATTCCAGTTTAAATTTTATACTGTAGTTTAAATTTAAAAATATCTATAAATTCCATGTTACAATAAGACTTTAAAACATTGTGTTTGACGTTCCACATTGCATGTTTATGTTTAATATGCGACACTATAAATCAAACCTATTAAAACACGTGTTAAACATGTCAATTTTTGTGTTATTTTATTTAAAAAGAAAACATAAACAATTATATGTGTACAAAACGATGTGAGATATGATTTTGAAACATCTGAGTTCGCTCCGAGTTCATGCCACTAAACCAAAAGGTTATCGGAAATATGGATTTAACTAGTGGAAAGGAGAAACCCTTTGTCTTTGAATTTGGTTGCATCATTTGGCACGCAATTTCCACTTGACCTTGACGTGCCACCCAGAGCTTTGCTTCCCCTTCTGTGGACAGTGGGAGACGACAATGACTCCCCCTTTGACGCAGTGCTCTTTATCTGTCTACACATGCCCCATGACATCACTCCCCGTGCCGAATCGCGAATCGATAAAAGGTTTTCTTCTCTATTTCGGAGGCCGTAAACAAAACAGCAAGGGGAAGTAGCGAGACATCAATGACAGATGATAAGGGGCAATAAGTCAAGCCGCTTTTAGGATCGATGGCATAACATCATATTTTTTTAAAGATAATTATTGCACATAGCCAAAGTACAATAAGCTCCATATTTTCTATCATGAAAATTTAATTTCTGTCGAGAAGGAAATGTATTTAGTACAGAACACAATCCACTTGAGCACAAACCTGCGAAAACACACTCTAAAATGTGTATAAAACTCAATGAGTTAACACTTGAGTACAAGTTAAACAGGAATTCTTTTGCAGAAATATGTTTAACAGCGTAAAATTAATCTATTTATTGGCTTGTTTATATTGATTCAAAATTAATAGAGAATTGATATAAACAAGAACATGTTCTTTTAAAAAGATTTTTGACAAAAAGAATGTACAAAAATTGATAGCAATTGAAATATTTAAAACGTATACTAAACAATATTTTAAACCCTTTTTTTTAATTTTTTAAAATTTTTAACCAAAACTTTTACGGTATTTTCTTAGTTTGTTCCACTCCAGAGTGCAGTCAAACAAACAAAATTTTATTTGATTTAAAGAGAGAGGTGACACTTCTATCATATTATATTGTACACAGTTGTATATACTTGTTCAACGTAAATTCAAAGTAGCGTTTCCCATACTTTCTTATCTATCTTCTCGTCTTATCAACAGGCCTCTGCGTCCGTAGCGAAAGTTTCCTGACCCTCCGCAAAAAAAAACAAGGAAGAAGCTATTCCAAAGTGTTTCGACCACAAAATACCCGGCCCTTTTTATATATTTTAAAATCTTTTAAAATATAAATAAAATAAATAATTATAATAGATATAATAATATAAAATAAAATAAGTAAAATAAAACTTATGGTATTTTGCTTATACTTTTTTACATGTCACTTCAACAACAGTCAAATATCCCCGCTTTGTGGCTTTAGAAAATAGGTATACATTTATATTTACCCAGCACATTGAATGTGCAATCGGCCCGACCACTTGAGTTTTTTGTTTTTTATCAGCACAACTCGAAAGCTGATTAACCCCTGTCCACACTTTTTATTCCCCTTTCCACAGTTCAAAGTCAATTTTACGTCAAATTTTCCGCTGCACTAGGAAATGTCGTGAAGGAAAATTTAAAGGTTTAAAAGATCCTCAAGTTTTGCAGAAAGGGTATTACGATTTCCGTCGCAATTCCTGTTATCTGATGGATCAACTGTCAGACCAGGAATAATTCAGCTGCTAATTTCGTTAAAACATCAAAATGTTGCATTTATTTTAAACCCTTTTTAATTTTCGGTACCTCTTGTCATATGTTTAATGGATTTTAGCCATATAATTACGCTGTTTTTCATGGCATTCACAGCCGTCTGGGTTCGGAATTGATCTGCCCATTATGTGTTTCGCTTTCATCTCAGTTTTGGTTGCCAACATATAACATGTGTGAAACATCTGAAAAGCGTCTTTTGCGTTGTCACGCTAAAACAATGAGTTTTTCGAAAAATACTCGGACGGACACAAAGACACAAGGAAGCTATAAATAGGAACCCTTAGGTTCTTTGGAGAACTTGTTTGCCTTTGAATCACCTCCGATTTGTTGTGGGACGTGCTTGGGTATTTAGCGGAATGGAAATGGAAATGGGATCGTGAATGGGAATGGGAATCGGAATCTAAGTGGCATTTTTAATTAGCCAATTTGTATGTGTGTCAAAGTGGAAGTGTTATTTCTCGCTAGATGGGGTTCTTAAGTTTTATATTTATATGCCATTTTATTTTTCAGTTTTATTTATAACTGCAATGAATTGTCAAATGCTCAAACTTAATTGTTTGCCATGAGCGGATTGGGAAGATCGTAAAACGTTGTCTAAAAGTGGGCAGTAAATTATCATACATGTCCGGCTTTCATTAGGGGAGACCGGGGCTAGTGTGCCGATTTTGGACTTAGGCATTTCTTTTAAAGTTGTGGGCTAACTTTTTCGGAAACGGTTTACGCTGTCATTAAGGTAGAACCCTTGAGCACATCTGTGAATTTTCTTATGAATGAAAAACAACCATGGAAAAAGTTATTAACAAAAAACTGCGACAGAAAAAATCGGCACACTTACCCCAGGGCCGGGGTAACTGTGCCGAGTTTGGTTAAGCCAATTAAACACAAGAAATCAATGACCGTATTATGTTTATTGAATTAAAAGTAAGTGTACATAAGTTTACAAGTTTACAATAATAATATTGTTGTAAAAAAAAACTCCCCACTTTACTTTTTAGTCTTTTTAGTCTTGGACTTAATGGAGGTAGCTTTAGTGAACTTCTTGGACTTTCTAGCTGCTTTTTTTTCCTCTACCAGCTCACCTTTAATTTTTCTCCTCCATCAATGCTGCTTTTATCGGCGATCCTGTCAAAATTTTGGTAGATCGGCATTTACGACCTTCACGCCCTACACTAAACTCGGCACATTTGCCCCACACTAAACTCGGCACACTTACCCCAATGCATTTGTTAAGATAAAATGACGATGCATAAACACAAAAGATAGATAACCACGGAAAAAGTCACACTATTTTGTAGAGTTTTGAATGCCCTTTCCAGCGGTACCACGTTTTCGGAAATCGGATGATAGTTGTTTGAATAGAATATAAGTAAACACAACATGAATAATTTACTTACCGGTGCCGAAAACAGAAAAAGTGTGCTCGTGGGCAAACCGCGACACCTAAATAATCCCAACTACGTTGGTAAAACCGCGAACTAATACTCGACATAAAAAAGTGTAGATTACGCCACTGCGCTTTAAGCTCTTTTCCATAGAGGCACTCGGCACACTTACCCCTTCGGCACACTAGCCCCGGTCTCCCCTACATAATGTTTGAGTTTGAATTCTGCGGCTACTAAAATTCATTTACAAACCTCTTTCCTGCCCTGATTAGTCACTTCAAAGTAATTAATTTCTTCAGATGATGAAGTATTCCAAAATGGCCAATAACGTTGGCCCAAAGTGGTTCACTGACAGGTTCGAGTGGTGGTGCTCCTGAAATCGAAGAACAATGGCCAATGGCCCATCTGAAGACCCTCGAGAGTTGGCAGGCGCCAACTTCATAATGCAGATTGCGTGATAATTGTTTGGTCAGGCAGGCAGCTTCACTTGGCCAACCGATGGAATGGAAATGTAAATGGGAATGGGAATGGAGCGGGTTCGCTTCATTTTGAAGCAGCTAATTGCTGGTATTAACAACTATAACACTGGCTTACACGACAAATGTACAAACCGGTTTCTTCACGACTAATTTGAAATCACTTAAATCGAGAAACGTAACTAAACAAATTGCTTGAGTACCATTCTAGGAATATTCGGTTTGTTTAGTATATTTAAAGCTTAAAAAAACATAAACTATTGATGATTGACTTTAAAATTAATATAATCTGAATGAATACAAATTTAATTTATCAGATATAAATGAATCCGATTCATATTGATAATCATTAGTCAGAAAAACAAGTGTTTTCCTAGTGAAATATCTAGTTTTTAAAACATAACAGAATCAAAATTGATTTTTTAACTTTAATATTCTTAATATACATATATTTTTTAAAGGTAGATGGCCAAATTTGTAAACTAGTGTAGTATTAGACCTATGTGAGGTGGCCATTTACCCCCCATTTCCACCATGTCAAAAGCCTGTGAATCTACTCTCTCACTAGCGTTCACCTGCTCATGCATGATTGATGGCATTGATTGATCGGCAGTGAGTGGGGATGGGGTTGAGGAGGACTCACCCAAGATACGAGCAATCATCTAGCCGGTCTCTAGCTGATCATTGTCATGTCGATCAAATTAGCAATTAGATAAACAATCGGAACAATGAATAAAAATATACAGACCATCCGATCAAGTTATGACTTTGTTATGAAATTAAATTGCAAAATGCTTAAATTAAAATGTTTGAAAATAAAAACAGAAGGCTAGACCGGCTCTACAGAGAGAATTGCTAATACCCTAACAATAATTTGTTTATGATAATAATCGGTATATAAATAATAACTGTTTATTGAGCATACATATATTTATTTTTAATTGTTTTAAGATGTCAAAAAAACCATTTAAAATTCGTAGATTCACAAAGGTATTAAACTGGAAAAAAAAAGATCTGCGGACCTTATAAATTATGTATATTTCGGAAACTATTGTTATGCCCACGCAAATTTATGGTTATTATTATTGTGTCTTTTAATTAACATAAAAATGAAGTAAATAAAACGATTGCCTAGCTTGTATTACAAAATACAAAACAAATGTTTACAGAACTCCATTTTAAATGGGAATTAAGTGGGCAGAAAACCCTTGATTCCAGTATTTGTGACAGTTTTCCATTCTTGTGGTAGAGCATTCCCAGTTCCATTTATTGTCACCTGTCACACCGTCAATTGTTTTTCTATTCGCAGCTCGTTTCGAGGCACAAAACACACTCAACACACACAGCAGGCTTGAATGTAACAAATTTGCTGCGCGTGCGCAAGTGTCTGGGTTTTTGGTTCTCAGCTCAGTTTTGCTCCAGTGCCTCAAATCAAAATCAAAATAAAAATCAAAATCAAAACAGAAATAGAAATCAAAAACTTAATCAATGCGCGCGCTTTTGGTGTAAGTGGCTGGCTTTGGGAGCACAGAGGCAGGTTTATCTATCTCACTTTTGATTTCAACTGCAACCGCTACTGAGCTATTTGATATTTGCTATTTACTATTTGCTATTTGCCCAGTTGCAGTTGAAGTCGCTGTTGCAGTCTCGACTCTACTGGAGGCACGTTTTTGTCAGGGTTGCCAGTGGCCAGTTGCCAGTTGCCAGTGAGTTTTCCAGCCAGCGTGAGTTCATTTTAATTGCCAGCACATTCCGCACTCCACAGATACTCACTCACTGGTGGCTACCAACCAGTAGCTACTCCATCCACTATGTAAGGAGCTTTGTAATGAGCGGGGATGGAATTGCTGGCCAGCATTTAGCTTGATTGGTTTACGGTTTGGTTTACCCCTCACTGCCATAATGGTCTCCTTAAAATAATTGAATGGCCAGGAGTTCATCAAACTGCCGCCTGCATTGCAACAGGAAATATTTATAGACACTTTCTGGAATGCCTTTAGTCTTTATTTGAAAAGTTTACTCGGTTTTTAGCTTACAGATTAATTAAAAATAATAATAAAATAACCATTATATTAACTAAACTAGAAAACATTCAATTGGTTAACAATTTGGAAGTAAGTAAATAAAAATCTTATACGCATCAAGTGGGGAACAATAAACTTTTTGAATAATTTATCAGACCTGTTCCAATTTTCATTTTGCAAATAATTCTTACGGAAGTAAATTTCTCTAACCTGTTTTAATTTGAGCTTCCGAAAAATAATGTAGAATATTTAGCTTGAATTTAATTTATACTTCAGCAACAGCATTGTACTTAACATTTATAATCATTTTATTTACTTAAAAATGGAATAAAAATATTCATCGCTAGTGCATTTACACTCTTAAAATTCCCTTGTTCTGTGAACTTATTTATATTATTTTATTATTATTTATATTACTACTAATAACCAATTATTTAAAAATGAAATGAGGACATTGGTAGGTAGAATTCAACTGTTTCAGCTGCTCAAAATTTGATTTATCTCTGCTGTCCATAATTGATTTCGCTCCCCTTTCTCTATAGAGAGATATATATCTACTCCTATCAACTTGTTTAATTTCTGCGCGTGAGAATGGGATTTTCTCTGTGTTTTTTTTTGTTTTGTTTTTTTTTTCGCTGACTCTGTCACATTTGGCGGCGAACAAATTAATTTCTTCGCCTACATGCACTAATTGACTCGCATATGGGCGTCTGTCTAATCTGCGGCGGCGTTTAGTAATCCACATAAAAAAGACAAGCGGGGGCACCACTTTTGCCATGCAAAATGATGGGAAAGATACCACTTTTTATACTCTTCCAGAGGATTGTTTAGTTTTGGTTAAGAAAAGAAAACTTTTGAATCGCAGATTTATTTGACGAAAGCCTAAAAAACAAAATTCATAAGAAACCATACTTTGTTAAGATCATTATATAATTTTATATTTTTAATCTGTCTTTGACATAAATAAGCACTAGCTTTTTTTTAAAGATATTTTGGTTAAATAAAACTTTTTCCAGCAAGTAGTTTCCAAAAACTGTAAACTGTAGACAAGGAACTATATCAAATATATTATAATACATTTTTCTCACGTCACATACTAGTGCTACAAGATAAATTTTAAAATTTAAGCACTAGTCAGTTGAAAAATGACTTTAGGTCAAAGCAATAATTTCAGTTAAGGTAAAGTATCTGTCTATAAGGTATGGTAAAATATGGTATGTAACTGGCTGTTCATCTTCCGACTGCCCACACAAAAACAAAGAAAGCTTGACCTACAAATGGTTAAAGAGATAGGAGAAGCCGACACCTTTACACCTTTGCACCTGGCTGAATGCCACGCTTAAGGTGTGTGCTGATGGGGCAAGTACATCATGTACATGTACATGAATGTGAAGCAGATCAAGTGTATACACGTGAGAACATTCGCACATGGACACATGGACACATGGACACTGGCATGCAGCAATGCAGCAATGCAAATGGTTAATTAGAAATCAATTGAAACGTATATGTGCTCGTAATTGGCCAACGCCTGCAAATAGAAAACTGGCGACTGCAACTGCAACCGATTGGCGAGCCGAGCCGCCAACTGCGACCCAAATACGCCACCAATTGGATGTGGCATGCAAACTGCGACGAGAACCAGTTTGGCCCCTGCCACTGCCACTGCCACTGCATCTGTCCAAGCTATACCCCTCCTCCACAGCTCCAACACACAACTGAACTTCAGAAAAATATTTTTTAAAATCTTTAAAATCTAAAATGTTGAAAAAAGCCAAGCAAGCTTTTTTTAATAAGGGGTTTTCAAAAAGGAAAATATAAACAATAAGTCAAATTCTCATATTTCCTCAACACGAAACTTTTAAGGAACTTTTGTTTATTATAGGGTAGAATGGGGTTAAACAACCAAGGGGTTAAACAACCAATTGCCTTTAACTTTTTTCAAAAAAGTCGAATCGGAAGACCGCCGATAACGTAAATAGTGTTGGGTACTACGCAACTTTGGCAAAAGGTTCCGCTATCGCACTTGTGTTATTACCTGAGTTCTGACGAAAGAAAGTGTTCAGGCGTCCTCGCCAAAATATTTTCAGACAACAAAAGCTCGAAATACAACAAATCAGTGAAGTACAAGGAGGAAGGTAAGTGTTTTTTAAAAGTAGAATTACATGCTTAATCCAAATCTGTAATTGGTTGTACAAAATTTGAATTGGTTTAAAAGTTATGCGGTTACAAAAAAAAAACAGCACTTGGGGTTAAATAACCAGTAAAAAACAGGGTAAAACAACCAATTTTGAAAACATATCTCAAGTGTCTTTACGCGGCTGTACCAATTTACATCCTATTCTTTATTATCCAGAAGGAGGTGGCTGATAGTCCAAATGAGCCTGAACCGGAAACCTTGGAGGAGGAAGAGGAGATTTCATACAATAATGAAACATATGACGATGAGCAAAACTTCAGTGGCCAAAAGAAGCAAGAACAGGCATTGGCGGCAATGGTAAAATCTGAAAAAAAAGTTTTGAAGAAATTTTCAAAAGAAAAACAAGACACGGCGGCCAGTAAGGAAAATCGTCACTCAAAGAGAGGTCAACCGAAAAACGCAGTTCACGCTGCAGAAAATGACGCCAGCGATGGATGAAGTTTCATAAACTATTTGTTAAAATCTCTGTTACTAAAAAATAAATAAAAACCATTAAAATAACAACGTTGTTCACTCTTATCATAAAAATCAATTTTGGTTTTCTTACCCCACCAGGTGGGGTAAAACAACCAATTGAGACTTTTTGTTCAAACTCGAATACCAAAAAAACAATGCAAGTTACAAAAAAATGTTTGCTGGGAATTTTGTAGCCAATTGTTTAACGAACCAGGGACAGTTGGAATTTTTAAATTACCATCATAAACAAAGTTTTTACAGGGTGCCAAGTCCAAATTGGTTGTTTAACCCCATTCTACCCTATTATATTTTATAAACAATATTCATAATATACTTATTTACATGGAAAGCAAGAAACATTCTTGATAAATAAAATTACTAAGATTTTCTGTCTTCTGTGGGTTTTGCTTCCAATGCAGATGCATTTAAAGACTCCAAAGTGTTAAATTCTTGCTGAAAATATTGGAGCTATATTCTATATATATTCTGCCACAAAAGCTGATCCTTCGGCACTTGTGAATGAAGTGAAACCAATTCAAAAATTGTCGATTGGTCGTGCAGAGTGGTTTATGTAAGTGAGATAACCATCGATTGAAATCTAACCCACTTGAGAGTTGAAGATTTTAAAGACTTGTAACATGTCCTTCAATTGTTTTTAGGAACACCATTGAAAAATATTAACTGTTATTGTTAGATAGAAATGTTTTAATTAACTGTTACTAAAAATTTAAAACAAATCTAGTATAAAAGCTTAAGATATTTTAGGAAAGTTACCAATGGTAAATGGTTAAGAAACCTGTTTCTCCAAAAAACATTTCCTGCTCTTTGATAATTTATTTATTTTGATTTCGACTTATGTAAACAAAAATACAAGAAGGTTTGAATTGTTTATGTGGAATAAATATAAATATTTCTGACTTTACACTTATATATTTGGATCATAGATGCACCATAAATTAGATTGCATTTTCAGGATGAATTAGAACATTTTCTATAGTAGTTATATGCGTGGAAATTGTAGGAAGTAATTCTTTTGTAATTCTTGAGTCGGTTTCAATGGCACGACTGCCCCAGCCCGTGCCCCAGCCCCATCATGTCGCCCACTTGCACTTTTCTGCTTTTCTGCCTTTCAGCTCAACGACTGTGACTGACTGTGTTGTCAAGCAATTTAGCTCACTTGGCCGAAGGTTAGAGGCAACTGACTCTTTGGCTTTGGGACTCTTCGCTCTTAGCCTTATCGCATCGCCGTTTTGCCCCGTTTGCCTCTGCGGGTCTCGCAATTTGCATGCATGTCACGTTCACGTTCCCTGTGCAACGATGACGGCTTCGTCATCGTCACCTGGCCCAAACGCACAGTCCCCCGGACAAGAATTTGTACATTTCAAGCAGGAATATACATAACACTAAAAAACAAAGCATTCAAAGGGTCAAGTGTAGGCCGAAAGGCAAATACCCTTTTTTTTAAGTGGACTTGGCCTCAATTATATTTATAGTCTAGTACAAAAATAGGGATATTTGGGAACTTAGCTTTGTTGTTAATATTAAATCAAGTCGCTAATGCTTTTGGCCTTGACATGTTGACTGAAATTGTACTTAAAGTATGTACAAATGCACTGAAATAACCTACAACGAGATAAATATATTTAAAAATACTAAACTGAAACTAAATTAGCACACATACTAATTTATTAAAATGGAAAACAAATCCAAACTTTAGTGTTGGGTTATTTTGTTTACATTTCGAAAATGTTTTAAAAATATAAAATAAATTTAATCAAGTTATATTCCAATTCGTTGTTGTGAGCAAAATATTTAAAGCATTGCATACAAATAAATTTGGAAACAAAAATGTGGGAAGTCAATTAAAAATCGTTGGCCATGTTTTTGTCTATGTGCCAAGTTAATTGAATTCACGGCTGGCGCCATGATTTACGATATATAGAAGAATATAGCCATAATTGAAAATCAAAATCGAACAAAAATTGTTTGCCTCGAATAGCATTTTGTGGAGTATCTATGAAGCCGATGATGTCGATGATAATGATGATTGAGGTGCTGGTGAGGGGGCGGTGAGTGGTGAATATAATGATGTTGTTGTAGATTTTCTGTGGAAAAAGTAAACTACAGTCTGAGTTATAGATTCGGGTTTTCAGAATTTTTAGCTTTAGAATACTGGAAACTCAATTACTTTAGCAGATTTGGTTACTCTTGCTGCTGATCAAGAATATAAATAATACTTTATTAAGCGATTAACGTGTACAAAAAATTTGAAGAAATTGTTTTCAAACTTTCAATTTTGTTTCTTTCAGTGGGGGGCCTGCACCTCGTGTTGCATGTAAGTTGTGTGTGGTTGTTGTCGGCTGTGAACAACGCGGCTTTGTGTAAATTGGCAGTGCGTACTGCTGCAACAACAACAGCAACAACAAGAACTACAACAAGAAGAGCTGCAACAGCAACGAGAATGTGGTCACAGTTCATTGAACCGTTAGAACACACTTTGCCTTGCCACAGAAATGCTGAATGCTGAATGCTGAAGAAGATGCAGCCGATGATATGGATGGATGGATATGGATATGGATGCATGCTGTGTGTGTGCATCATGTTGCACACTCGAAATATTGCACGTTTTTACATATTTCTTGATAGAAAAAAGTTAACTTCGGATCAGCAAAAGTTTTTTATACTCTAGAAGTTCCAAGACAACTTTTAAATAGTTTCTGAAGTTCTTTAAAACTAAAGTATATATTTAAATTTATATGAAAATATAATAAAAAACAAAGAAATTTGCAACTTTGGACTTTGTTTAGAAACATTCAAAAGTCTATTTAAAAATATCTTTTAAAATTCAATAAATTATCTTCTAAATCTAATGTTGATTGGTTACGCTGATCAAGAAGGTTTATATTTATGCAATAACTTTTGACAAAAAAAAATCGAAAGGGTTTAAAGAAGTATGGTTTGTATTATTTTATATATTTAATTAAAGTAATAATTAATTTCTCTCTGTGTACCCATGCTGGAGGGCTGTTGGTGGTTCATTCAGACAGACACTCCAGAGCGTGTCAACAGCGGCACCACCGAGTCAGTCGGAAAAGAACCGCTTTTTACTCAGAGGTGGGTGGCTGAGTGGTGGGATGCGGGTGATGAGCGATGGCGATAGCGATGATGATGATCTGCGAGCGTTGCGAATTGTGAATGCTGCTTATTTTTAGCACAAAAACTTGGCTTTGCTTTTAATTAACAGATAAATGCTGACTTTTTATGAAATTAGCAGAAAATTTAAACATTTGTATGGGCCAATGTGTTCTTGAGATACAATTTTAGATATTTTTCTTAGCAGCTGAAACTTTAGCTTTTTAATAATTTAGGGAATATACAAGCTGAGTTCTCAATTATCGCTCTAAATGCGATAATCTGTGAGTGAGTTGAGAGGTCATCTGAGAGGCTCACATGTTGTAGGACCCACCCGACCCTCTCCCATCCCAAAGACAACGACCCACTTGACACATATCCTTGAACTCTAAAGAAAAGCCCTCCGCCTTCGGTGACCTTTTTGTGTGTGTGAACAATATAAGTAATAAATATTTATGAAATTGTGCACAACAACCGAGAGCACAGCCCAGAAAAAATAATAATAAAATGCATGTGAAGAGACAACAACTACAGCTTGAGCATGTGAGAATATCGAAGGCCAAGAAGGCCAATGCACCAAGTGTTATTACCAATATGCGACGCAGGCACATCAAAGGCCAGGAACGGAAAGGATGGGGGAGACTGGAAGGAGAATCTTCCCCTGGGAGATCATCGCCATCGTCGTGAGACCGTGAAACCATGAAGACCATTTAAAAATAGCAAAATTAAACGAATCCCATAGATTTCACAGAGGCTTGTCGCATGTCGTCTCACAACCCCACGAGGGGGGGCATAGAACACAGGAAAAACACAAATAAATGAAAGGAAAATCTGCGGGAAAAACACGAAAAACATGTGTCAGTTGCACCACAAAGCTTTCATAAACTATTACCCATGATGTCCAGTTTGTTTTCAACAGCGTAAATCCCTAATACAAAGTGTGGAAATGTTTCTTTTAAATAAATAAATAATTTACAATGTTAACATGATGAAAAACCAATTACCAACTGTTAATTGTGTCTAATTATCGAATCTTCTCAGTTACTGATCAAATAATACGTTAATACGTCAAGTGCCTCTAATTGATTGAAATCATAGCTAGTTGTCAAATCCCAGGTAACACCCTTTTAAAGGGGATTACTGGCTATTTTTTACTGGGTAACGCCTTTTTAATTATCACTTTAAGCCATATTAAAACAGATTTCGTTAACAGTTTTTAATTATTTACCTTTTGAGAAATATTTAACAAGATTTAAGTCTACTTGCGTTGCAAGCTTAAGGCATAAATATTCCTAAGTTTATTTATTTTCATAACTTATTAAAAGAAATAATCATTTTCATTGTTGTTGAAAGATTTAAAGTTTCCTTGATCTTTCATAAAATTCTTAATTAGCTCTAGGTTGCATATTGTCTTAAATGTTATGATACTTTTTATCAGTGGAGAATTTTGAAATTTTGAGCTGAAAAATTCCTAAATATTGTTAAAGTTTTTGGTATACATATCAAACAAACAATATCAATATCAAACTTTTGTTAACTTATTTAATTTGAAACAAATATATTAATTCCTGACCTCTCATTTTTTAAGATATAAATTTCTCGCTGTGTAGCCGCAAAGTAAACTTACCCAAAAGCAACAACGATTGCGCTGCAAGTTGACTTTGGATTCCTTGTTCTGTATCTGTTGTTGTTGTGGTTATTGTTGTTGCAGGCTCAAGATGCATAGATGGCTGTGACGAAGCAGAGAGGCAGCGGAGAGAGAGATAAAGAGAGAGAGAGTGAATGAAGTTGCAAAGAGGAGAAGAAGAGTGGAGCCCTAATTGAATCGAATGTTTGGCTTTTAATTAAACAAGAATTGTGTGTGCACTCTTCTCCGTTTCTTTTGGCTCTCTTTCGTTCTCCCTTCCCCACTCTCTTTGGTGTCTCCTTTCGTTTCGGTTATCTAATCCCGGGAGGCAGGTGACACTTCAACTTGAGGAAGCACTGCAAAGCGGAAGCAAGTACCGCTGCTCCTGCCACTGCCGCTGCTGCTGCCAATACCGTTATTGATTTTTTGCGGCAGCTTGTCGTTGCTGCCGTTGCTGCTGTTGCTGCTGTTGCTGCTGTTGCTGCTGCTGCCGTAAGCCAAAAAAAAGGCGTGTGGCAAAAGCAAAAAAAAAAAGAGTCAAAAGGAAAAGCCAATGGCAAAGCGCCGTCTAAGCGCATCCACAGACAACACACACACGCAAACACACGGACAGAGAGTCGCAAGAGAGAGAGACGCAAAGAGAGGAGAGGAGAGGAAGGAGAACCCAAAACGAGTTAAGACGCAGACGAAAAGGGAGGCAAGACAATGCAGATAAAGCCAGCAGCACAACAACAACAACGCGGGGCCAAGAACAACAAAACAGCCGCAGCGGCACGCTCGTTTTCTTGTTTCTTTTTTATGTTTTTCTGATTTTCTGTTTTCTTCTGCTTCTTCTTTTCAGCCAGGTTCAAATGCATTTTGGGTTTGGTTTTTGAGTTTTTTTTTTTTTGGGGAAAATCTTTACTTTTGGCCAGCTCCTTTTTTTTCGCCTTAAATGCGCGCGCGCATTTCCACCGTCGAGGAAAACAAAACAAATAAACACGGCCAAGACACACAAGACACAAGAAAAAACACTGAGTGGCACCGAAAAAAAATCAAATAGAATTACAATCAAACGCGTTATTTAACGGCTTTCCCGACGACGACGACGACGCGACATCCACTTCTGTTGCGACCTGCTCCGTTTCTTCGGCTTGTTTGGATTTGGTTTACTCGCTTTCGGTTTGTTTGGCCAACAGCGTTGCCAGTGTAGCTCTTTTACGGCTAGATCTGGCGTTTTTCAAAAGCTAAATGCCGTTTATTTGGCCAAATTAAAGCGTCGTCCGAAACGAAACGAAATGAGACGAAACGATAACCAATTAGTGGGGCTCCGAACCAAAAATATATCGAATGCCAGCTCCAGTGAGAAAAGTATGTATCGATAAGAGCTTTTAAAAGAAGAGAGACCCAAACAAACACACAACAACAGCTGACGGGAGAGCTTTCTGCTGGCTCAAAAAGCTCCCCTTCGTGTTGTCATAACGCAGTTGTTGTTGTTGTTGCAAAGCTCTCTTCGGCGTGAACACAAAATTTGGAAATTGATTTGCTGCGATGCTCCGTGGAAATGGAAACGAATTGACCCACTGAAACGAGTCGACCCGCTCCGCACCACCGCCGCTTCCTCCACCGTCACCGCTGCAGTGCGTCGTCATCCACTGACCCACTCTTGGAATAACATTTCAATTTGGAAGTTGCAATCGCAGGCAGCAAAAGAGAGCGGAAAATGTCAACGGAGAGCAACACGCCCGTGGATCCGAGGGTGCAGGTAGGTGGAGGGTGGTGTTCCAGGTGTCAATCCTCAGCCCTCATCCTCCTTCTCCTCCTTTTCCTCCTCCAGGTGGAGCTGGAGAAGCTGAACACGGCCACGGACAACATCAACCGATACGAGGTGGAGCTCGATGTGAGTTGAGTTATTGATTTTTCCGCACCCCCCCATTGATTTCCCGATTAACCCGATTTCCGTCCAGGAATCCAAGTGCGAATTCAAGCGACTGCTGGCGGAGAGCGTGGTGCGGATCAAGGCCGCCGCCCACAAGCTGGGCAACTCCATAGACGCCGCCAAGCCCTACTACGAGTCCCGCATCTATGCCGCCCAGCTGGCCAAGGAGACGCAACTGGCTGCGGCCAGTCACGAGAAAGCGAAATCCATTCATGCCGCCGCCAAGGAGATGGTCTACCTGGCGGAGCAGGGATTGGGGGAGAAGTCAACGCTGGACACGGCCTGCCAGGAGATGCTCAGTCATGCGGCCAGCAAGGTGAATCAGTCGCAGCTGGAGGTCACCGACACCCGCAACGCCCTCAAGATGTGCCAGCTGAAGCTGGAGGTGGCCAACAACCGGGTGAACAAGCTGCAGGGACAACTCAAGCAGGCGCTGCGTGCCTCCAGGTAAAAAGTTTCTAGAGCTAAGATTCTTTAGCTGATTGGGATTGGGATGGGGAAACTAAGTTAGGATCCACAGTATAGATGTTATTTTAATGGTCAGAAGGTCAGGCTTTTATTTGTGCAGTTAAATTCTGAAACAAATCATTTTTATTTAGAGTTCAGAGTGTTGTAAAATCTTTAAAAATAAAGGGGTTTCTTAAATTTAATAATTCATAATTTTAACAGTTTTTTAGATCATTTGCTTATGTATTTAGGCTTTACTCAACGTTATTTCTTTATGTGTGTAGTTTATTTAACAAAATTCCATTAATGATAGGCTAAAAAGTATTTAACTAAAGAAACCTAATTTGAATTAAACGATATAATAATTTAAAATGTGTAATAAAGTGTAGAGAAACTTTAAATAATTTTTTGGACATCAATTAGCGCAGGAAAATAAATCGGACTGATTACGTTATTGTCTTTATCAGTTCAGTTTATTTAAAAAAATTGTATAGATACCTAATTTAAATTAAACGATATAATAAATTAAAAAGTGTAGGGAAACTTTAAATAATTTTTTTAGCCAGCAATTAGAGCAGGAAATTCAGTTGGACTGATTTAGTATTTTTAAATACCTTTACGTCTATTATATCCGAGTTTTAAAACTTCGGATTTTTTCATTAGGCTTACCTTGTTTTACAAATGCTTAACTTTTAAGTTTCTTTATTATTTATTTAATTAAAAGATTATTATGTACTTTTTTACTTTTGTTTTTTGGCTCTGTGTGTTTGTTTTCTTTCTTTTAGATTGCAGCTCAAGCGCAATTTACTTTTGTTGAGATATTTTAGCATTATGCACGCTTTGTATTGTACCCTCTGTTCGTGAGTATCGCCCATTGTTAATTGCACCCATGCAGCAGTCCTAATCAGTAATTCCGGGGGATTCCCCCACCCAATCCTCGATACCGCAGGCCGTACTACGAGACGCGGGCCAACTACAATGGACTGCTGAAGGCCCAGAAGACGAGGGTGAACGAGCTGGAGGCGAAGGTCAGTGCTACGAAGCTCACCTACAACGAGGCGCTCAAGAATCTGGAGCAGATCTCCGAGGACATCCACCGTCAGCGGCAGCAGCGCAACAATCTGCTCAACTACGAGGCGATGTTGCGCCAGGTGGACGCCGTGGACACGTTGACGGCGGGTCTGGAACGAGTGGAGGCTGGCGGTGGCGCTGGTGTGGAGTCCGAGGAGGATGAGGAGGAGGCCGAGGCCGAGGAGGAGGAGGAGTACCTGACCATGCCGGAGCGCCTGGGGCCCAATCACCTGCTGACGGACTTTGAGGCGGTGCTCACCTTTCCGCAGAAGCTGGCCGGCGGTATGCACAAATCCGCGAGTACGAGTGCAGCGGACGGGGAGTCCGGCCTGGGACCTTTGGGCCTGCACGCGCCGTACGAGGTGAAGTCGGGCAGCGGCTCCCTGGCCTCGGGATCCGCCTCCGCCTCTGCCTCAGCCTCCGCATCGACCGGTGCACCGGCGGACAACGACATTGAGCAGTGGACGGAGATCCGGTTGTCGCATTCGGACAGCACCAGCTCCAGCTACTCCAACCAGTCGCTGCTGGATCAGCACGGCCTGGAGATGAAGGGCCTGGGTGGCGGAGCGGGCGGTCTGGGGAGGAGTTATCTAGATGCGGACGCCCAGTCGCAGCACTCGACCTCGTCGTCGGACGAGCCCAAGCGCAAGGTGACCTGCACAACGATCTTTTCGGACGACAGCAGTGCTGTGTCCAGTGGTGGGCAGCAGATGAGCCGCAAGCAGAGCCTCAGCCAGTGGCTGTCACGCTCCAACAGCTTCAAGAGCAGCGGACGACGACAGAGCCTGGACCTGCTGATCGATGCCGGTGACAAGGTGAAGGATGTGTTCAGCTACGGATTCCAGAAGGTGGGACGCAGCCTGGAGCGGCGTAACAGCGAGTCGGAGATGGCTGGCGATGCTTGTGTCGAGGGTGAGGCCCTCCTCGGCGGCGGCGGTGGCACAGTGGATGCGCTGGCCATCTCTGGTGGCTCCTCCAGCGGCGGCGGCGGCGGTTGCAGTGGCTCCGGATCCGGATCTGGTGGCGGAACCAGCGAATTTTTCCTCTTCAGCAGGTCAGTAGACGGTGGCAATGGCCCCCATAAAAGTAACAGTAACGGGCGCAGTCTGCTTAACTCGCTGCAGAGCCGCCTCACCAAGCTCATTTGAATTCGAACTTAGCCAACAAAATAATATACCACAACAAAAAAACCAACCAGCGATGATCAGCGCAACTTTTGCACCCATCCATCTCTATATGTATCTACCAACCAACCAACCAATCAACCAATTAACCAACCAACCAACAACAACAGCTACAAAAAGAACTGCTAAATTTATCAATAATTCTGATACGAAATTGGCTGCTTTGATTTGGTCCTCTGCTTTTGCTACTTTGATATTCTCACAACAACAACAAAAATTATATACAACATCAACTAAAAAACAACAACAATAACTACAGCAACAACAACAACAACAACAGCACGTACGCACACTCGCTTTAAACCACAAATTCTGTATGTACCGCTTAAAAAAAAAGAACCCAAAAAAAATATGCAAAAATCTAAATCAAGTTAAAATATCTGTGTGTTGTGTGTGTTTGCTCCGTGCTCTTAGTTACTTTTTCCACATTTCACCATTGCTTTCTCACTCTATCATTTTGTTTATCCTCCTAACCAAAATTAATTTGCCTGTGTGGTATGCCCAGTACTCTAGGTTTCAGCCCCATTTATATTATCTAGTCTATAGTCTATATATGATATAGATATTCTTCTAGAAAGAACTGATAATCGTTGTTTAATGAGTTATGAGTCCCAAGCGACGAAGCCAATGTTATTTAGTATTATTTTTGCAAGATATTCAACTTTCAAATTTTGAAGAACAGTAAAAAAATATTTAAAATCACTAGAGATATAAAATATATATATATATTTGTTTTATTAGAACTCCAACGAGGTTCGACTTGTCAATTCAAAGAAACAAACACTTTAGAACCCATGGATAAGGCTTTCATTTTCTACAGTTTAATTTCATTTTCATTTATTTAATAATATATTTAATATCTGAGTACTGGGTATATCCTCTAGTCGGCCGATCCGACTGCTTCTTTGATTTTTTGTACACCGTTTGTAACCCCGTTGCTGCTATAACCATACTTAGATGTGTGTGTTGTTTTTATGAATATGAATATGATTACCCTGTAAAGCAATTCGACTATATAATAATAACCTAACCTTGCAGATCTTCAGAGCCTAAAGAGTTACTGTCCGATGAGCAGGTTGAGAATTTACTATTAAATCACACGGTGGACGAGAATGGAGCCATTATAGTGGAAGAACTCAAGTCGCCAACAACCACAAGCATGTATCACACTCCACAGCAGCAACAGCAGCAGCAAAAGCAACACCATCAGGCGCTTAACGTGGTTGGAGCCTTGCTGTTTTAGACCGACGGCAAGATACCCTCTACAGTTAGAAAAAACACAAAATCAACACCAACAAAACACTCAATCACACGCATAGTGTGCAGTGATGGGAGAATGTCTCTCTCTATTGGTACTCTACTTGACATGCTATTATAATTTATGTACAAGTTATGGCTCCCATCACTGCATAACATTTAAAAATGAATTATGACAAAATTTTACTCTATGAGTATGAATTCGGGCATCGATCTTAATCCCAAAAATCCAATTAGTCAAAAGCGTAGCGTACATATCATTCGAGTTCAAGTTCGAGTTCAGACGGATCCAGGATCGGAATCAGGATAAGGATCAGCACCGCTGGAATCTGAATCTTTTTTAAAAAAACCACACACCAACGCACTCAGTCAGTCACGTGTGTTGCATACTATTATATGTTCTAATCCTAAATAAAATGTGCAATAACTTAGTTTACTTAGAGGCATATACATACATAATTAAGAGAGTTACATTTTATGCTGTTTACAAAAACCAAATAACTAAATGCTAGTCAACACGAACGAAATACGAAATCAGTTTAATAGTCTTAGTATGTATGAGCTAAATCTTCGGCAAAACGATTCAAGAAAAACCCACAAAATGCATACGATTGTACAAATAATAAATGTGGCATGCACAGAACTTGATAGGGGATGAGGAGCTATCCTGAGGTCACCTTCTGTGGATGCCACTGAATGTTAAATACCTGCATATATGTATAAATACCTGCATACAAATTATATGAAGAGTATTACACAAAAAACCGATTGTTTCATTTCAAAAAAGAAAATAAAAACTGGTAAGTTGCTCTTTAATGCATTTTTCTGCTGGTAGTTTTTGTTTTAAAAAGTCCTACTATGGTATTTGAAACCAGAACAAGTTCCTGGGCCGCTGTATCCATCAAAATCCTAAAAAACTTAATACATAGAGTAACTTTCATAAAATGTTCTATTCTACAGATGAAATAGGCTTTCAAACACATATTTTCAGACTTAATGTTAGATTTTTTGATTCACTTATAATTCCTGAGGAACATATATAAAGAAGAAATCATTCTCTGGTTGCTATGTGAAAAAAGAACAGCATGGAGATAGCCGGCTACATACAGATTTTTGTAGAATAGATATTAAAGTAAGAGAACCAAACCTTTAATTAAAATGAATATATTTATTTGTTGAAAATAACAGAAGATTTAAAAAAAGCTTATATTTTAATTTAATTTTTAAGTTTCTGTTCCTTTTCTGGTGAAGAGAGGTTTCCAAGAAAAATGAAATTGTTTTTTTAAGAACGCCATGATATTTTTAAATCAAGAAAATTGCTCATTACCTGCCGAAATAATTTTATTTTCAATAAATTTTCAATTTTCGCAATAGAGAGCAGTAAATTTTGTTTTTTTAATGTTTTTTTATTACCTAAAAACTAAAAACATACCTAAAAAACTAATTATTTTTTTCAAAATTTTTTAAAGAACAAGAAGATGCCCGTGATCACCACCAAATTCACCAAATTTAAGTTTACTTGGTGGCCACAGAAACGATGGCGATATGTGGAACTATCGATAGCCTCTGCGCCTCTGCGACTGGGACAACAACAGAAACATACACCATGATCCGTTAGTTGAGCACATCTACTAGTAGTCGGAGGGAGGGAGCCATGGAAGACGAAGCCAAGAAGCAGCAGCGCCTGGTGGTCTACGACTGCGATATTGGAACGGACGATGCCTGGGGCCTGGCCATGATGCTCCGAGCGGAGGAGCTGTCCTCCCTGCCCGGCGGTAGGAGCACCAAAGTAATCGCCATCACCACGGTGCAGGGCAACACGGATGTGGACAATGGGACGCTGAATGCCCTGAGGGTGCTCCACACGCTGGACAGGCGGGAGGTGAGTACTTAATGTACTCCACTGATAATGTATAGCCCACTTATTTCCCTCCCCACCTAGGTGCCCGTTTTCAAGGGCTGTGGCCATCCCATCGTGCCCCGCACCTGGGTCTACACCAATTGCTTCCATGGCCAGGATGGCCTCAACGATGTGGGTGGCTATCCCGTTGTCAACGGGGAGGGGGAGGAAGTGCAGCCGGAGCACGCTGTGAACGCGATGTACCGCCTGGCCAGAGAGCATCCCGGCCAGGTGGACTTCCTGCTCTGCGGCCCACTCACCAACTTTGCCAACTGCATCAATCTCTATGGCGATGCCTTCCTGGACACAATTGGTGGGGTCTACATCATGGGTGGCAACATTTACGGCAAGGGCAACGTGACCAAGAGTGCGGAGTTCAATTTCATGATGGATCCCGAGGCGGCGCACATAACCCTGGAGCGGCTGAGGGAGCCGGCGCTAATCCTGCCCTGGGAGCCCTGCATCGATGGTGACTTTGGTATAACCCTCGACTGGCGACTGAATGTCCTGGGCGCTGTCGAACATCCGTTTGTGGAGCTGCTGACCCGCGTGGAGCGCTCCATGCTGGTGCCGCGTGGCTTCCAAAAGTGGATCAGCTGCGATGCCCTGCTCACAGCATGGGAAGCAGAGCAATGTGCGCATCGTGAGGCGTCTCAATGGGGAGCCCTTCCGCATGATCATCGCCTGGACGGGATTCCTGCCCAATAGCGATGTTTCACAACTTTTTGTTTGAATTTTAAATTTACGTAAATCAATTGTGATCTATTAAATCAGCACACAGCTTGAAATATTCGTTTACTATGTGTTATTGTTAAAATAAAACATTTAAGGTGAGGAATCTTTGGGTTCCTGGCTTCCATAGTACATCATCTGATAGTTTACGGCCTGATAAGGTGTAAGGTGTGGCCAGAAAAATACGATTAACCATCCATGGATAAGGTATATCTCAAAGAGTTAAGATAACCTGACTTAAGCGTTTTTTTCAAGCATAAGAATATGTAGTAAAGATTAAGTTAAAGTTAAGTATTATAATTTAATGGATCACATGTGAGGTCTTTCACCACCGGATATCTAAATGATCTGCAAGCCACAAAAATCAAAAAACGAACACCCAATCCATTTGAAACTACAAAACTTTCTGGTGTATATATTTCCTTTTTTCAGAGGTGTACAATCAGTGTTCCATTAATTCGATCCGATGCGAGTGTTCAAATTCACAATGTGCTATAAATCTACATTCATTACTAATCAAAAAAAAAAAAACATTGCTTATTCACCCAAGAAAGTGTTATAAAACTTAATCTAACTTTTTAACATACAGTAAATTTGTGAATTGAGAAAAACAGATAATTCTTAAACTGTTTTAATGTATGTAGTTTATTATTTAAACAAATTTAAGCTTTATTATAGTAAAAATAAATGTGACATAGCATTAAAATGCTTAATATACCTAATAGACGTTAGAAAATAGTTTCGTCAATTATTAAATCAATTTTTAGTAGTTGATTCTAAAATTTAAGGACATTTTTTTGGTTGTTTTGGGCAAGGTGTATAAGTTCCTAAAAAGACTAGCTAACAATTATTTTTCCAATTTGGAACCCATCGAGTTTGTAAAGCAAACACATGCGTGCTATAATATAAGTGGTATCAATATTTTTTATGGGATCTGGTCTAATTTTTTTTTAAGGGTTGCCCCAATTATAATTGACGCTTCTAATTTTTGTTTTCAATACATTTATGTAGTTTGCGTTCTGCGATTGTAAAAGTAGAGTCGAGTTTCTTGTAAACAATGATTATATCTTAATTTAAATACATACAGTGCGATTCAAAGGGTATAAGTATACATTTAATTGTGATTAAAGTAGTAGAAAAAAATTAACTTTATTAGGGGAACATTTAATATCTGTGATAAAAAATGATCAAGCTATAGTTATTATAATATAATTATATAATATAATATATTATTTTTTCAGACCTACACCTTTGACTCGCACTGTACACAACCAACAAACACAATTATCATTTATTTTTAAAGTCAACGAACATGAGTGTGATTTTTCTAACTAAATGTGTGGCAAAGAGTTCGCCTAGTATTTTGTTAAAGATTGTTGTACAAATTGTTTTGGACAGGCTGACAAATGTTTGTCTAGTTCTTAGCATGAGCACAAGAAATTATGCAGATAACAACTTGAAGATAAGGCAAACTGGAAAAGATGCTACAAAGGCTGACTACACTTAAGGGGTTACAGAAAAAAAAAGTATATATTTAGACGGACGAGAAACGCTATGGTAATGACTACGCCTATGTCTACAGATATGGGTTTGTATATATACAGTATAATGCCTTTCGCTGCTGCTCAATATAAAAAGCCACCTCATAAAGATTTACAATTTAGACTTAAGGGAGCTCAACTTATATTAGTTTATAAAAGACTTTGTATATCATATATTAATAATAGATATTTTTCAATTCCAATTTAATTTTTAAGAGGCAAACAGGGTACAATATTTTATTAACTGAAATCTAAATAAATACATAGTTAAATCTTAAAAAATTATAAAGACATCAATTTAAAAAGAATTTTTAAACAATTTATCAACAATCAAAGGCACAGAGATTTAAGGATGCGGTTGCAATTAGAATTTCAATGGGGAACGTTTTTCTTTGGAATATGTATGCATATATTTTGAATGGCCATAAGGATATAACTTTATCAAATATTTTTGGATAACAAAAACTGGGAAGTAGAAGGCACATAGTAGTCACAAAAGATTGATAGTAAAGTATTACTTCAGTGGCAGCAAAAGACATCAAACTGTGCCAAAAAAAACATCTATATAGTTGCAGTGCCTTGCGAGTGTCTCGCTCCTAGACGGGAATGCCCGTGCGATCCTTGATCTTGCCCAGGACATTCACATGGACCTTGGAGTAGCCGCTGGGCTTCTTGGAGAGACCGCCTGGTGCAGCGGCTCCGGGCAGCGGTACTGCTGCCGTGGAAATGCCAATGCCCACGTCAATCGAGGCGGACGCCGAGGACAGGGGCGACGAGTGCTTGGAGTCATCCAGATGCGACGACCTCTGGGTGGACAGCAGCAGGTCCTCGCTGCTGGGACGCAACTGGGCCGACGAGGGCGTGTAGATGGGCAGCAGCTTGTCCACCTCGTCGTCGATGGCCTTGAACTGCCAGCTCCAGTTGGGCCGATACAAGAAGGGTCGGTGGTCGAACCGATTGTCGTCCGGACTGTAGCTCTCCATGTGCACCGATGGCGTCAGCACCGTCATCTTGTGCCTGTTGATGGCGTAGCAGCGAAAGAAGTGCTTCACCTTGTCGGCCACCTCCTTAGGGCTGAGGTCACCCTTCCAGGTGGCCACCAGATGACAGAACATGCTGTACGGCCCGCAGAAGGACTGCTTGCGCAGCCGTCCGTACTGGGACAGCTCTGCGTAGGTCATGCCCATGTCCTGCTCGTCCGTCTGCTGCAGCTCGCCGTTCTCCTGCAGCGGCTCCAGCTCGGCGGTGGGCGGTGCATCGATTATCGACTCCAGCACGGGCAGGTTAAACCTGAAAGAGGGGGAAAATGAGGGTCAGTTTTTTGGTTTAAATCCCCTTAAATAAAAAAAATGTGCTTACTTATCCTTCGCGTAGACCAAAAACCTGCGCAGATCCATCTTGGAGATGCCGCCAATTGGATTGATGTCCGCCGAGGAGCAGTCGTACTTGGTCAGATAGCCGCGCAGCGACTCGTCCACATTGGCCGAGCCGAGGACGAGCAGGCCGCCGGGCCTGTTCCGCACCCACAGCATCAGCTGGGCGAAGATGTAGGCCAGCACCATGCGGATGCGCGACTGGATGTTCTGCAGGGCCAAGTTCTGACGGGCGCAGCCGCCCTGCGTCCGGAATCGAGGCGTTAGACCCGTGACGGCATTGAAGATGCCCAGCAGAGCGTTCACGGCCAGATCGATGCTGATCTCGATGTGGTAGCTGCCCAGCTGGCTGGCCAGTTGGGCGGCCCTCCTCCTCGTTTCCTTGCTGCTGTTCACGCTGCCCATGAAGCAGGTGACCAGCAGTCGATTGCACAGCCCAGCGGCATTGTCCGGCGTGTAGTCCGAGTCCGCGAGGATCTTGCGGATGTCATGGAGCACTTGGGCGTCGCCCAGCTGCACGGCCTGCACTATCTGGCGGCACATGGAGTGGACAATGGTGGCCGAGCTGCTGGAGTCCACACCGCCGCTCAGGGGCAGAAAGAAGCCACCCTGACCCGATCGCCGCAGATAGTCCCACAGCCAGCAGGCCGGCCCCATGGCTATCTCCTCCTCCGGCGTGTGATTGGGCCAGTTGAGGGGCGGCGTGGAGGTCTTGAAGATGTCGCTGTGCGTGGACATCTCAAAGTCGCAGTGGATGCGTGGATAATCCGCTGCCGCTGCGGCTGCCGTGCAGCGCGACCTCAGGCTCACCCGGTAGGCACGAATCTCCTCCAGATCGATGGTGGCCAGCGTCACCTCCACGTCCTGCAGGGCAAACTGCTGACCCCTCGCGAGGAGCTCGCCGTTGAGGGCTATGGCCGAGCAGCCATTGAAGTACACCCGCTGGCCATCGCATCCACGGAGATTGCTGAACAGATAGGCTCCTCCAGCCTTGAAGCTGGCATTCCGGATGAGATCGGTGGTGATGTGGGCCTTCCTCAGCTCCATGTAGCTGCCCGAGCTGTTCACAATCAGCTCCACACCGGCCAGCGACATCTCGATGTGCTTGCTGCGCACATTCCACAGCTCCTCGCAGATCTCGTAGCCCAGACAGGTGTCCCTGGTGGCTATTACCGCATCCCCGAAGGGCACCGTCTGCTGGCCCGTGTGCTGGGCAATCATGCGCGGCAGGACGAACTCCTCCGTCTGCAGGGCCTTGGACCAGGCGGTGAACCAGCGCGACTCGCGATAGTTGCCATCATCGCACATGGCCATCTTGGGCCGGATGAGCAGCAGCTGGCGGTTGAAGAACGCCACCCGGCAGTTGTAGGCCACGTTGCGATGCATCACCGGCATGCCCACATCCACCAGCATGTTCTCACTAAAGGGAAGTAGGGGTTTCTGGTCATTTACAGTGTTCCGATTCGATCAGTGGATCAGTACTCACCAAATGGGCGACATCATCACCTCCAGCAGCACCTCCCACGAGTGCAGGAATGTGTCCGGCTCCCGGAAGTGATCCTCGCAGCTGTAGCCACTGTCCAAAAATATAATTTCATTAATTTATTAATTCTTTACTCTTTGATTTAATATAAATATATTTCATATTAATTTAAATATAATAAAAATAATTTTATATAATTAAAGTTGAATACTATATCGTATTAATAATATATGATATTAAAAGTATTTTTATTTTTTTAAGTAAAATATAAAATAATTTTTAAACATGGTTTCATGGTTTATAAACAACTAAAACATCATCTTTTTTAATCTTAATTTAATTTAAAATTTACACTCATTTAAAGCACTTACCAAACCTCCAGTTCGGGTCCAGTGCGATAGCTGGCTCCCATGTCCTTGGCCTCCAGGATGGACTGCAGTATCCTCGCCATATTCCCCTCGAAGTCCAGGGCCCATTGGTTCAGTGTGGACACCGCCACGGTCACTTTTCGTCCCATTTTCTCCTCTTTTTTCTCCTCAAATTTAAGTAGTTTATTTATGTAGTTTAAGTTGTGCTTGTTGTGCTTGGGTTTTTGGTTCCTTGTTGCGCTTAGTTGTTATTGTCAGTTCAAAAATCGGCAGTTATCAACTGAGGAATCGGGAATATATATATATTAATCCAAAGCAGAGAGACTAAAGGTGTGCAGTGCAAGTTGCAGTTGCAAATTGCAATTAATTTTGATGGCAGCGATTCGATTCGATGGACTTGGCTCTTGGGCCTGCTTGGTGGTCTGTGTGGCATTGTTGATTTGGGTATTGGGTAGCAAGTGTATCTGGGTTATTGATCAAACAGCCGCAGAGTCGCCGGTGGCAGCGACTCTGGCCCGTAAATTGGCCCGCTGACGTAGCCGGCATCTAAAATTAGAGCTCCAATAGAGGACCAAATACCCATGGAGTGCCATGGAATGGCACCGGAGGAGGATGGAGGATACTGAATGCGGCACAGAGCCCCAAAAATCACCCAATTAAACAGCGAACTTATTGAATTGCCTCAGAAAAGGTTTAACAAAGGGTTATAAATTCGTAATTTAATTTATTTTATTTATTTTCTAAGCTGAAAAATTGTCTTGAGCTCTTGTAAAAACTTTATCATTTAAAAGGGTAAATAAATTTTAAAACTTACTTTAATAATTCCGTGAAAAGCGATTTAATTGTTTAGTTTATTCAAATAATCACTAACTTTTAATAACAACTAAAAGTAATTTTCCAAAAATAAATATTAAACTGCTTTAATGCTAATAAATTTCAATTCAAAAACATTGAGTGCTATTCCTTTAAATATTAAAATATAAAATTGCTTAAAACATTTCCTAAAATAAGGGGAAAATCCCAGGGCCAAACCTTGGCCTCCACGATTTTTTTATTTTTTTGCCTTGGATACTCCGCATCAAGTTGAGGAATTTCCGGTGCTTTAACCACTTCCTTTCACACCCGAGGCCCACTTTTGGCCACTGTTCCCCCACACCCAACACCACACCCATTTCCTCCTGCTCGTTGCCACAGCTCCATATTTCATCGTACCTGACGCACTTTTGGCATTTCAAGCTGAACAAATTGAAAGCCAAACGGAAAACGGCTGCACAGCTAAAATATTTTATGCTTTTGGGTAAGAATCCGATAAAAATAAAATTTATTAGTGGTTACATGAACCTCAATTTTTAAATTAAAATTTTAAAAAAAATTTAAGTTATCGAATTGTCTTATTTTACTCAGTTTTTCTCTCATTTTGAAAATGTGAACCATAGTTTAATTAACTTTGAGCCATAGTTACAAAATCTACTATTTTCCAAAGTTAAAAAAAATACCTTAAGGATAATTATTTTTCATTTTTACAGATTAAACCATTTTCCAATTAATTAATTGGAGCTCCATTGTAAGATTTAACAAAAAAACCAATATTTACACCGTCTACATTTTTGGGATCTTTACTGTCTTTTATTTAATTTGTTAATACAGTTTACCTATTTAAATAAATTATTTTTAAGCCGTACCTGAAAGTGAGCTAAGACCTATGGCTTTAAGTTTGTATTAATAACCACTATTTCTTAACAGTTTTCAATGTCTATTGGTTTAAACATTTAAGTAAAAAAAGATATGGACAGTTTTTAAAATATTTTTCTTGTGCGGTGATGTGTTCAACTCCCTTAACCAAAAAAGTTGTGCAAATTTACTTTGCCAGGCTGCAAAAGTTTACACCTCAGCCCCCTCAGATCCTCACGTGCATTTGCTTGCATGAGGTGAAATTTCGCATAAAGTTCAGAGTTCATTTAATTGGCCTGTAGAAGTCGCGCATATTTCATTTCTCCCGCTTGATGGCTGACAGGAACACACACACTCCTCTCCCCAAAACTCGGATCTCAAGGCCCGAAACCCGAAACCCAAAACCCAAAACCCATCATGGAACCCCCCATTTTTCCCCATAAAAGTCTGACAAAGTTGCGTTTAGGATTTTTCGACGCCTCGGCATGTGTGGAAATATGTGAAGATGAACTGTCAGTTGCAGTGCTGACAAATTTTTCCTTAGGAAACTTTTTAGCCAAAATATTTAATTGATTTAAAAATATTTAATAGTATAAATAGTATGATAGAAATAAAAATACAAAAGTCTTTCAAAAAAATAGAGTAAGTAGTATAGTTTTTAAAGTTTTTTGAGTGCTAAGAATTTTTAAAATTACAACAAAAATAAAAAATCATTAACCTAAGAACTGTAAATAAAAATCTTCTTAAAATTAAGACAAAAAACATTGTGTTTTCCAGTAAAACAAGACACTTAAATTCACTCTTAAATTCAAAAGTATAATATGTTAAATTTTTAGTAAGCTGTAAGAGACAATTTAATTTTGTTTGCTAACTTAATTTGATTTTAAGTTTTTTAGTTTTGTTTAAAAAAATATGTAAAAGAATTAAAATTCTTTATGCAATAAATATTTTAATTTAACTACTTATTTTTTCTGTTTAATGGTAATTTCCAACCATCATTTTACTAGAAAAAAAGCCATTTAAAAAGTTGAAAATTGCCGCAATAACATCAACACTGGTCAGGGATATAGAGGAAAAATGGGCGCAGGGGGGAGGCGTGGCACATCGACATGCGAGTGTGTGTGTGTGTGTGCGAGTGTGCGTGTCGCAAGCGAAATGCATTGAACTTTGAACCGCGACAAAGGGCAAAAGGCAAAAGGCCTCAGGCCAAAAGAACAAACGTTCTGAAATAAAAAAAAAAGAGAAAAAAAAACTGGAGAAAGCGGGAATGCAGAATGCAGAATAAAAATAAAGTTTTACCAATTGGCAGCCAATTTTAATGGCACATAATCAGCAGTGATGGTGATGGTATGAATGTGGTATGTGGTATGTGGGGGAATCCATCCGGTAAATATGTATAACCCAGTACATACGATTATCTGCGATAAGGGGTGTCGTCTATTCATTAGTTTACATTTTTAAGGAACTCAAAATGTTTAAGATTTTTTACATAAAAAAAATTTAATTTAAAAAACTAATATAAATTGAAAAGGAAACTAATAATAGTTCCAAAAAGACGCCTTTAATTAAATAAATAAATTTTATAATAATAAAAAAAATACTGAGAGAAATTAGTTTGACTCGTAATTTTTATTAAGAGATAAAAGATTTTTACTAAATTTTATTCCAATATATTAAAAGATATTTATCGCCTTTTGACGAACATTTAATTTTCAAAAAGTCAAATTATCAATTTATATTTATCAAGTTGTTAAATGTAAAATTCAAACTCCACAATGTCTTTTTTGTGAGCAGTGCTTATCTTGTGGTTTTTATTTTTTTTATAAACCTTTTTTATTTTAAAGAAAAAGTGTTTTTTTTGATCACGAAAGTTCAAGGTTCGGGAAATGGATTTAAGCCTCCCCTGGAATTTTGGTTTGATTTTAACTTGGGACAGGACACCCTGTTTCATGATGGACTCGCATGTGCACTGTGGCCCTAGGACCTAGGTGCTGCTGCTGGTGGCACGATAGGCTCTTCCACTGCTCCTCCTTCGACTGGATGGAGGAGCAGAGGAAACGGAAACGGACACGGATACACGGGATGGGGGACCTTAAAATGGGACTGGGACTGGGATTGGGGCAGGAGAGTCATTGGCAGCGACGCCGCATCCCGGAGCAGTGCCGCCGCCGCTGATAGCTGCCACTAATGCAGCTAATTCGCTTTGATTTGTTTGCCAGTCCGCGTCGCATTGTCACGAAGAGTTTCCCGGGTTTTCCGACCTTTTCGACTTTTCCAACTCCGGCTTTTCCGGCGGCCTCCGTCGATCCCATCTGGTGGCCAGTAGCCAGTCACCCGGTATCCGGCGTCGGACGCCGTTCACCATTCACATTTACCGCTCGCAAAATACCGCTCTGCCGGAATCGTACACTGCGAAAAATTATTTACACACGAAAAAAGCTACACCAATTCTGGTATGCATATCTTAAGTGATAACTCTACTTTCAGTTCATAAACTATAACATTTCAATGAAAACTGTGACAAAAACTTAATTTCAAATAAAAAAAACTTGTGAATATCTTAGTTTTGTTTTTATTAAGGTGCTTTGTTAGAAACTTTGGAAAATCATTTGTTAGGTCAACTAAAAATAGTTTAACTTTAATGCTTATCAATCAATCGATTAGTGATTATTATATTTTAAAAATTGAAATTCAGTTTAAAAATAATGCCATAATTGTTTAGCTAAATTCAGTGATCTAAAAACTACGAAAAGTTCAAAGGACTGAATTGATATTACAATCGATACTATAAAAACTTTAAAATAAACGATTTTATATGTTGTAAAAAATTACTTTGTAAAAACAACTTTATATTTTTTTTTAAGTGATCGGGTCATTTGGAGGAGTGTGCCATTTAAATTTGAGTTAGGTTTTGGAATCAATGAAAAGTAGGCCCGTAGACTTCAGTTAAACTTGGCCCAAACCACACACTAGACACATGTGTAGGGATAATCACAAAATATCCCATTTAAAACTCACCCCACACACACATTAACCCTCTCTATATATATTCATAGTCAAAATCAAAGGTGATTTAAGAACAAAGATCGTCCACACATATCACTCACGCATTGGTATCGGTATCGGTACACCCACAACACCCCCTAAAATTCACAAGATCTTCGTGAGAAACACAAGGTCTTGGGATCCCTAACAAAATGCAGAAGAGCGTCAAGGACAAGGAGAACCGGAATATGGGACCGGAGATCTGTGAGTTTCATCCACAGCAGCAGCAGCCATCCAAACAGAACGAAGGTAAGTCGATTTTAAACATTGCACTATGGGCCAGAAATTTCACATTTTGGCCAAAAATACGTATTTTTTTTTTAAGAATTTTAATAAAACTAGTATGAGATCTTGTTTAGAATACTTCAAGCTATTTTATGCCAACTTTTCAAACAAATTGATTGGTACGTTTTTTTATGGCATATTTTTAAAGTTAAAACTTCGTAAAATATTGCACAATTTTTTGAAAATTGCAGCCAAAATGTCGTTGCCTACAGCAATACGAAACATTTACAAAAGTTTCACATATAACTTATTTAGCAAATAAAAAATATAATATCGAAATTATTTCAAACACAAATTTTAAAAATTGAAAAAATCTATAGGTTTAGCTGTTTTTTTTTAAAAATGTACTTTGCATTATTTGTGCAAAAAGTACCTCTCGCGATTTGAGTAAAACTTTTTTAATAAATAGTTTAATCAGTTGTCAAGTCGCCTGGGGGCGCGGGTTTTGTGCGCCTCTCTTAGTTTTTTTTATGAATTTTTAAAGTTAGGCGTTGAGCATGCTCAAAAGCAAAAAAAAACTGTCAAAGTCCATTTTTGGAAATTGTGCACATGTTAAAAGTATCCAAAACTCTTGGAATTTTCTTGTTTGGTAACTAAAATACATTATTTAAAAAAAATTGCGTACTTTTGAAGTCTTTTAAAAAAGTTGATTTTAAGAGCTAAAAAATTAAAAATTTAATTAAATTAAAATTTTTTTGTTTTAATTTTTAATGATGTAAAAATGTTAACTAAGCTAAGCCTGTGCTTAAAAAATTGTTTTGGTTTCGATTTTTTCATAAACCTTAACGTAGTTCCCACGCAAAGTTGGCATATTTAAAGGTTGATAAATATTTAACCACTTAATATTTTTTTAAGGATATATTTTTTTTGTTGCGATCTGTTGTTGTTAAGTTTGTGTTAAATTGGGTTGAATCCCTGCAGAAGTTTTTTTTTTATAAATAAAAAACTAAAAAATAGGAAATATTTTCAACTTTGGCTTAGATTATCTAAATCTTAAAAAAATAGTACAAAATTTAAATTTTGTTTTTCCAAAAGTTTAATCTTCTAAGAACATAATGGCCAAATTTCAGCTTCCTAGCTACGCCGTGGAAGAAATGCCAGATTTTTGGCCAAAATGTGAACTTTCTGGCCCACTGTGCATTGCAAAATGTGATAGATACAATTTTATACATGTAAAATCATAAAATTTCTTATCAAATATTTTGAAACTATGTACAATTTTGTAAATAATTAATAGCTGAATATTTAACAACGAAAATATTTGCAATACATAATGGGAAAAATACTTTAAGTAATACATATATCATATTCCAGTTTTTCATTAACCAAATACCAAAGTAAAAAGTTTTTTTCTATATTTTTTGGTATTGAATGTTTTGATTTATATTGGGTAAAACCAGGTTTTGCTCAAAAGTTAAAGCCTAGTTAAATTATATTCATGTCAATTAATTACTTCCATTAATGAAGTCTGAAATTTCAGTCGAAAATAAATCAAAAGCCTGCTGCCGTAGTTTTCGTCTTTTACCTTTTGTGAGGCATTTGGATTTGCATTTGACGTACCTGACGCCTGACGTCCACCGTAAATAGTTGCAAAATTGTTTCTTTTTTCGGTGCTAGCGTCTATTTTGGGCTCTTTGGGCTCCTAAATGTATATCAATAACGGCAAAAACGGAGCACTTGCCGCTCAGTTTTGGCTCCTGTCACTGTCTTGACTGTGACTTGGACGGGAGCCGGAAAAGGGGCGGCGGAGGCGGCTGAGACGGCGGAAGTACGGAAATACCGAAATACTACGGGTATACTTTTGGACGGACGGATAGTCTTCACTGTACTGCGGGCGGCCGCAGCTAAAAATATAGAAAAAACAAAATACTACACGAAACCATTGAGCAAACACAACAAAAAGTATATGTATGTGAACGAGGCAGACGCAACCAATTGGTGAGGCGAAATGACATGCAAGCGAGGCTACGGAGCTACAGCAGGGGGTTGAGGGTTAAGAGGGATCCGGATCCGGATACGGATACGGCGGGGTGTTGCACCAAGTGTTGGGCCCCGGGTTTGGGTTTGGGTTACCCCGTTGGGCCTAATGACGCATTGCAGACAATGGCTATACAAAATGACGCCTCGCCTCGCCACGTGGAAACTCCGCTCCGGATTTTGACTTGAGTGTGGTGGGAATAAGCGGAATAGGCTGATTATTTCAGACGACTATTAATCGATACTTGGCAATCAAAGGATACCTTTTACGATTGCTGATGGGTTCCCTTGGGTGTGACCATTATTATATGGATTACGCACAGATTATTTGCAATTATCGATAAGTAATCATAAATAATAATTTTTTATAATCGATTAATTGAATATTTCAGCGATTATTTATCGATTATTTATAATGATTGATTTTGAGGAAAATATTTCGGGGTTTCACGGATTATCTTTGATGATAGAAAATAGAAAGGTATATGTTTCAATATTTTAATCTTCATATGTACTCATTATTAAAGCGAGTTTTAACCGATAAATTATGTTTTCTTGGCTATAAATTTGAATAAAATAAATCCTCCTTTAAAACCCTGAGTAAATGTCCTCGCATAGTTTATTAAAGTATCCACTGAATCCAAAAACGGATCTGTGCCACACACTTTGAAAGGCTTTCGGCTTTCCCTTGCGTGGCGCCACCGCCAAGTCATTGAGATTGAGCCGCCCGTAAGGACCTCTTCTCTAAGGACGTCCCGCCGCTGCCAGGGCGCTGTCAAATGCCAATAAGCCGAAGCCCAAGCCGACATCGTCTCCATCTCCGCCAAAAACAACTAAGCTAAAACTAAAGCTAAAGCTGAAAAATTGGTGCCAAGCGGCCCATGCAAAACACACAAAGAGCGACGGGGTGATGGTGATATGGAGATGGAGATGGATATGGAGTGGGAATGGGAATCGGTGGTATTGCCAAATCATCTACTTTTATAGCCTTTTTTTGGGATTTTTAAAAGTTTTTATTCGATTTTATTTTGGGTATGACCATTAAAAGTTTAAAACTTATACTTTTCATTGGAATTTTGTATTTCATTTTGTCTATTTTCTTTATATATTTAGTCTTTTCATTTATTATAATTTTTTAATGCCTCTTTCCTGCATAATTGCTTTTTAAAATTAAAACTGAATTTATTTATTAAAATTATTGTGATTAAAATGTATTCACGTGACTAGAACATTAATATATAAGTTAAACTTATAGTTAAATAAATAAAACAAAACTAAACCTTAATATGTGTAACAACATAACAAAATAAATCGGTGATTTATACCCCTGAAAAGCACAACTTATTTCAGCTCAAAATGTTTATTTTGAGTTTTGGCTGCCAAAATTAAGTACAAGTGCCAAAATTGTATTGCAACATTTAACAGAAACATAAATGTCAGTCTTTTGAGGGAAAAAATTATAGAAACCCTTAACAAAATATTTGATTAATTTATTTGTGTCATTTATACATTAACTTAAGATTAAACAGCACATAAAAATATTTAATTTCCTGGTGAAAATTCGGCAGCACTGATGGAAATCGCTCACGCGCCAAAAAGTAGGCAGCAAAAAAAGGACATAAAAATGTGGAGGCGAAATTTCAATGGGGAGATCCCCGTACTTGGGTTTTAGTGAGCATATTTTTGTATTATATGTACGGTACATATATTTTAAAATTGCAAAACAAATGCTTTATGGCCAAGAGAAGGCAAATATGAATAAGGGGAGGGAGTTCTTTTTTTTCTTTTTTTTGCTGCTTTGCTGTTTATAGCCCATGTCGTGCGCAATTTATGTTAATCACAACGGAGTTTCCCCAGGGGGTGGGGGTTTATAGGGGTATAGACCCCCTCCCCCCACTTCCCTTTGCCACGTGTAGTAGGCCTACAACAAAATAACGAAAAACAAGTTGTTTTTTTTTTTGGTTTTCAGTGTTTTTTCTTTTAGTTAGTTTACCCTGTTCACGGGGTATTCAAAATATTTGAATTTAAAAATTACGCATACGCCTCGTTAGCATTGTCAACGATATTTTTGTTTCGTATTAAATTCACTGAATATATGATATAGATAAAATAAAAAAATCTACTTAAATATTTTTGTAGGGCTTTAAAGTCATGAAAATTTTGTTGGTATTTTGTTTGATTTTAATAAATGTCAAGATATGAGTTTATTCTAAGATTAAACTGTGCTCCATAATCGATTGAAATTAAGCCCATTATGTTTAATATTGGACTTAAAAATCATTTTTTATGTTCTTGAACGTACAGATATTTAATTTAATACATATTTATTTTGTATTAATTTTTTTTTTATTATTTGAAGTGAAACTTGGCCTTTTGATGTATAACAAGTTGACAAGTTATGGTCTCAGTTTTGGTCAGGATAGATCGTGTATATCAGGAGTGTGTTTGGTTTTAGAGGGTTTATATATACTATATTTATTTATATTTATTTATTTAGAACAAAAAAATATTTAAATAGCTTTAATAGAATTAATATTTTTGGTTTTTCAAGAGCATGAATTTAAAGCATTTGCTATGGATCGATAATATCAATAAATTAAGGAGTATTTTTTGTTGAGGGTAGGGTATATGTTCTTCGGTCCTTTTCGCACACAGGGACTTTTATTTTGTTTTTGTATTGTTGTTTTTTGGTCGGTGCCTTGCACAAAGGCAACGCCGTGTGGCAGCAGCAACAATTTTAATGCCGTGGTTTACTGTGATTCGCAATTTCGCTAAAGGCAGCGGCAGAGCGGCAGCAGGCAGAGCTTCGACGGACCGCGACGTCGGCAGAGGCCACCATTGTCGTCCGCTTTTGATTTTGCAGCTCAGCTTAGCTCAGCTCAGTCAGCAGTTGCGCTAGCAGCTGAGCTGAGTGAGCGACTCGAGATAAACCGTTAGTTGGGCTGGACAGGCACGCGCGCGCCTCTTCTCTGTGTGTGTGTGTGTCCAAGTGGTGTTTATTTTGTTGTTTTTTGAGTGAGTGTGTTTTCGAGATCGAGGTGAAACGATGGAGCAAGGGGAGCATGAGAGCAGCGTGAGAGAGGTGACAGCGGCCTCCTTGAGTCGCCTGCTGCGGACCTTGAGCTCGGCTTCGATGAGTCGACGTCGCTGCCACCCGCTCACCACCCTCCTGCAGCCGCTGACATTGCGACAGCGGGAGAGGGAGGAGCGATGCTACAGCAGCTGCAGTGATGATGACGATAGCAACAATAACAACAATGGCAGGAGAGCTAAGAGCGCAGACAGGGAGTTCCAGCAGCAGCAAGCAGAAAAGCAAGCAGTGCAGCAGGATGCGGAAAACGAAGAGGAGGCGGAGGAGGAGGCGGCGCTCAAGAGAGATAGCAGCAACAACGTTAATGTGAACGTGGTGAGAGCCAACTTCAAATGCAATGACATGGAATGCTCTCTCGTCCTCGGTGACTATGTGAATGGTGAGTGCCGTTAGAATTTCTCCCCTCACCCTACCTCCCACCCACCAACTCAAGATGTTCACTCAAGCGCTGTCCTGAGATAATGAAGATTCAATTTGATGCGATGGCAGAAAATAACGGAACAAAAGAAGTAACTTAAGGAGGTTTTTTTTTTGTTGCAGGAAAAACCCTTGGGAACTACACTCAAAATAAAATTTACCCTTCAATTTAAAAATAAGCCATTAAAAGTAAAAATTTGTAATTATAAGAAATACAATTTTTTTATTAGTTATTTTTCTTATTTTTTTAAAGGTTTAAAAAGCTTTAGGGCTTTATGTTCTTAGTTTTAAAAAAGAAACCCTTTATCCCCAAAGACACTTTATACAATCTTAAGGTTTTAGGACAAACTTATTAAATTTTAATTTGTTATGTTAAATTTTTACTTTGCATACAAAACTTTTATTTGTCTGAACACTTTTTAAATAATTTTATTTTATGTCAAATTTTTGACAATCCAGACAGCTGTTAAAGACAAATATCGTTTTAATCTGGCGCACATGGCGTATGAGTAATTTTTTTTTGGTCGAGACTTTGGAACTGATTAAACTTTGGACCTTAAACAATTAAAGAAAATAGTTGAATTTGTCTTAAATCATTTTAAATGCTTTATTTTAAATCAAAGGCAGCTAAATAAAAATAATGTTTTAATCTGGCGCACATGCCGTATGAGTAATTTTTTTTCTTTTCTTAAACTTAAATAAAAAAATTTAACCAAATAATTTAATTTGTCTAAAAAAATGTTCAATACTTTATATAGTATCAAATTTTTGACAATCTGGGCAGCTGAATAAAAATGTCGTTTTAGTCTGGCGCACATGTCGTATGAGTTATTTTTTTCGGGCAAAGAACTGAGAAAAATTTGGACCCCAAACAATTAAACCAAATTATTTGTTTTCAGAATTTTTAAAACATTTAGAGATTCTGAAATTATTTGTTAAATTTTAATGGTTATTCTCTGAACGACTAAATACAAATAGAAACTGACTCACTTGTCCCTTGAGCTCGAGACCTCTCCACACATCAAAAGAAGATATCTATCGGGAATATTATTATTCAGCAAGTTCATAATTCGCTTTTCACTTCCAATTCGTGTCCATCGTTTATCTCTGTCAGCATTATTATGCAGCTTCGAAATTCGGATGATTTTATATTTTTTGTGTTGTTTGTTGTTTGAACAAAACACACACATGATGTCGTCCGCTGCCAAAATATGGCAAACGGAAATTTTTAATTGCAATTTGTTAATTTCGCCCAAAGCAGCAAGCAAGCGAGTGAAAATTAAAATGGTGCTACCGTAAATACCAGATGAGCGTAAATTATGCAATTTAAATATTTAACGAGTTTAAAGTTTTATCATTTATTTTTTTCATTGATTTTTTATATATAATACAGCACTATGAGTTCTTTGTTTTCCATAAAGAAGAGTAAGGTATAATTTGTGTGTTAAATTAGGTCAAATTAAATAAAAAATAAATACCAGAGAAGCGTAAATTATGCAGTTTAAATAATTAACTATTTCAAACATTTACTATTTGTTTTTACATATTTTGTATTTATTCTTTGTTATTCATGAATAATATAATTCTTTAATGTCACTTAAGGCGGGATTACTAAACAGAGATTTTCCAAATAAAATAAAATACTATTTAAATTCAAAGTTATCCCATTTCTTTTTTTTTAATTAAAATTAACAACAGATTAATATATATTATTATCCATGAAGAAATCTAGAAAATAATTCTTAAATATCACTTTAAAAAACCAGAAGTATTAAATGGAGATTTTCCAAACAAAATAATATATGATTTACAGTGTTTTTATGGTTGGCTATATCATCCACTATATCCACTGCAGATACGCAAAGTGTGGCAAAGTGTTTTTGGGTGGGGAAAGTCTGGGGGTAGGGGGGGGTAGGGAGGGGGGCATGGGATGGCGAAAGCTAATCGCTGGCACAATTCGATGATTGACGAGGCCAAAAAGGGGGTGGGTGAAATGGGGGAGGGGACAGCATGCGTTTACGGTTCGGTTAGAAAGTCTCTTCTTTTTTTTCTCTTTTTTTTTTTGCCTTGGCAGTCACGGCGTCTTGCCAAAATAGAAAACACATAAATTGCACGATCAAGATCATTGCTGATGCTGCCTCTTCTTTGTGTCTTACCCTCTAGAAGAGAGTATTATCAATTTTTTTAACTTTTATAACTTAAACTCTTAACTTTTGACTAATACGATGTGTATTAATTTAATACGATCCTAGTTCGATTTTGATACTAGTAACGGTTAAAAACTGATACTATTTTGTGCAAAATAAAACTGATCGGTAAAGAATTAAAACTACAAAGTATAGACTACTCATATTATTTTATTTATTGAAATAGTACTAATACTTTTAAATGTAGTTTATGCTTAAATACCATGACTATCAATATCAGATACAATAGCGATCAGCCCAAATGCATAGTTAAAGAAAAGATGGGCCAAGTTTTGTAACAACCGAAAGAAAGGGTATAGAAGATCGGTTTTCTTCAGCTTGTTTTGTTCTCTTGCCTCTTCTTCTTAGTCAGTTTGCTTTTCACATCCACTTCGATGACATAATCTCCCATAGGCAGAAAAATAGGTGGAAAGAAGGGAAAAGTCAAAGTCGGATGGGAGAAGGGGGGAGCGGACAGAAGGGAGGCGGAGGACGATAAATAGAGAGTGGCAGATTAAAAGTTTCTGCACTCGCACTCTCCCTCTATCTCTTGCACTCTCTCCGCTCGCTCTCTTTGACACCTGTTCGTTTTGTGTCCGCGTAGGCAGCTGACAGCTGCTGCGCCCCTCCTCCCCCTCCACGCCACCCTTCCTCACCCACGGTTCTCTTTCTCCCTTCCCCCCTCTCCCCTATTTTCAACTCACCTCCCCTCCCTTTCTCCCTGAATATTCCAAGCGACTTTGACAAATTTGTTTGGCATCGAGGCTTTGCTTTGATTTGTTTTGCTTTTCTTTTAACTTTTCTTCTTTTTTTTTCCTTTGGGTTGTGGCTATTTTTTTTTGGTTGCTGGTTTATCTGGCTATTAGAAAAATAAAAAAAAATAAAAGAATAACAACAATTAGGGCATAAATGCTAATTGCTGAAAAAAGAATCATAATTATCATTTGAGAAATAAAACATTAAAAGATATCATTTTAAATAGTTCAAATAAATTATAATTTTAAACTTGACTTTTATAGTTAGCTTAACAATTTGTTAATGTCAAAAGAATATCCAACTTAGCTATTTATAAAGTTAAGTTAACAAAAACCCTGATATTAACGATCCTCTTTCAGAATCAAAATGTAAGGATCAAGCAATACGAGATGTTATGACGTTCGGTGTAGACCTCCTAAAGATATCCGTAGCTTTAACCTGCTGAGAATTTTAGAAATATTTTTAAATCATAATAACTCTACGCAAAAATGTTGAGATAACGTTGCAATATCCTGATCTAAATGATCCTCTACCACACTTCACTCGATAGTCACGTTGTGAACTTTACCCACAGATAATAAATTTTAATAATGTAAGAGTTATTTTTACCCCTTTTTAAAATAAACCATAGTTACTATATTCAAACCGAAAGTTTTCATAATTATTTTTAAGTAAACTTAGCAAATTATCAATATCCTGACCTAAATGATCCTCTTCCAGGATTTACTCGATATTAACGGTGTAAACGTAACCCATGGATATCCGTATATCCGTATCCGTATCCGTGATTCGTCCCGTCTTCGGCAAACATTTGTTGCTCGTTAGAATATATACATATATGCACAAGAATTCGAACTACGGAGTGTGTGTGTTTATATTTTTTGTGTTTTTTTGTGTTTTTCTGTGTTTTTTTTTTGGCGTATCCAAGGCTGGTTGCCTTTGGCTTTGGCTTTGTTTGAGCCATCGGAATCGAATTCATGTTCACGGCATGCCGTGGATATCCGTGGATGGGTCATAGATATGGTATGGCATGGAGGGTGCATGTGTAGGTATGTGTAGAATGCCAGGACTACCTTGCACTTCCTTGGAACTCCCACTAAAAACATTAGACAACCACCAGAGAGAGAGTTAGAGAGAGAAAGAGAGAGCTTTGTTTATTTGTTTATAACAGTCTCCTCGCAGTGGAAATTCGAGTTGGCTCACAACGAGACTTGAATCATCGACTGACTGCGGCTCACAGTTCGTTGAAATCAAATCAAATCAGTAGTTATCATTTGGCGACGCAATGCGAAAGAGCCACAAAAAAATCGGTTAATCGGTGTGACAACTACTATAGTACATATAATAAAAATAATAATAATGCCGCAAATCGCGGATTGCATAAGGACCTACGCCTGCAGAGGATATTGTAAATCTTCCGAGTGGTTTGCATTTTTTCAATGTGTGCCAAACAACAAAACGAGTGAAAAGCGAGTGAAATCAATCAGCTATTTTGTTTGTGTTTTCCTGCCATCATAATGCCGTAAGAATCGAGATACTATATACATATATACACCATGGATTTCGGCGGTGGTCGCGTGCAATTTTTGCAGGCCCAACTATTTCCCGTTTGCACGCTGACCACGTCAAGTGGAGGTAAAGAAATCTATTATTATTTAAGAACATATTTAAGCGCTCACTTATTTCTAAAAATATTTCCCACTTATTAGTTAATTTTGTTTCATTAACATTGCATTTGAATCTGAAGTCCTTTCAAAATAACTGAGTTTTAAACAGCGAATCATGGTTATTTTCCCTCTATGTTAGATATTATGAGTATTATTGTATCTCAAGGTATCTAAATTTGTTTAGTGGCAAATCACCTCTGTTTTAATTAATTTATAAACACTTTTGTCAAAAATATTAATCAGATTTGAATAGTTAAGTAAAACAACTCCAAATGAAACTAATATCAGTCACAACAAATTTAGAGAAATAGTTTTTGTTTGGAAATATAGAGAATCTAATATAGATCGTAGAATCAATTAACAAAGATTTATGAACGAATCTCTATGATTATAAATGAAATCTAAATTTTTTCATGAAAAGAAAATCATATTTAAGGTTTTATTTATATAAGGAAAATTACTTTGGGATCAATAAATTTAATTTAATCATATATATTGACGAACTGTCGAAATTATACCGAAGGAGGAGCGCATTAAAGTTCTTATCAAATTAATTAAAATTTAAAGACAATTTAAAAAAAAGAGCCAAAGTCCAAAGTTCGAAGCATTTATATTTAATGATTTTTTATACTCACTTTCAGTTTGTTGTTAGTTAAGTTTGTTGCTGTTACTGTTGTACGAATAAGATTGTCTAAGGGCACCTCGGTGTTGTTGTTGTTCGTTAAGTTGTTGCTGTTACTGGTAGTTCACTGTACTAAATGGCCAATTGTGCAATTCGGCTATAAATTTCGTTGTGAATCGTTGTTCGATTGGATTTCGTTCCTTTTCCGTTTCGTTGCCGCCTTTATTGTCCTCACTTTTTGGCCCACCTGCAATTGGATAAAGTGCGGATAAATGGGAATTAGAATTAGCCGCAAAACTGTTTGATTTTAGTTGCCACTTGCGGCTGTCGTCATGACAACGCAAAAAAAAAAAACACAAAAATCATTAACACACAAATTCTGGAATCACAGCTCGAAAATCACAGTCGTCGTTGCCTGTTGTCAACGTAAATATATATTTTTTGTATATATAAAATGGACAAGGTATTCGAACCCAATTCAGTTCATTGAATTGCGATTAACGATATTTCATTTCACCTGCATAAATCAAAGACGGGGGGATTATACTGAAGGCACTCAACTCGTTAATGTTCATTGACTTGGGGCCCCTTGACTATTTCATTAGTATTTTTAGCGTAGAATTTGGATCACATTTTCGGGTCTGTTGGCCATATCAATAAAGAATTTGGGGAATCCCCTAATTGTTGCATTTTGGTTAAATTAGGACAATTGCTTGTATCTGGGTTAAAACACACACTAATTTGTGGGCCACCCACAGAATGTCAGGTTAATTGATCATTACTTCTACTAATTTGGTATCCCATTTACTGAGTTTTATGAGAATGTTATACATAACTGATGAACATATTCTTTAGATTTTATCTACTAGAAAAATGTGTTTATAAGGTTTTAAGGTAGAACCCTCTGTAGAGTTTAAATAATTGAAATTAGAGTTCAAAGTTTGAGATATTTAAATTAAAAGTATTTGATAATAGTTTTTAAATCTGTAATTTTTTATAGAAAAAATGGTACTACCCATTCTTTTTTTTATATCTTATAAAATTAAGTCAAAGTTGATGTACCCGAAAGAGAACCACATTTAATAGATAAATCTGGGGGGCAATGCCATAAAAATGTCTGGAGGAGAAATGGCTGAAACAAAGAAATGCAAAATGTAACAACGAAAATTTATTAAGCAAATTTTACGAGAATGCCAAAACAAAGATCGCTGGCAAGTGAGCAAAAAAAATAGAAAAAAGGCTGAATAAAAATTGTGAAATATTGTGGGGTGGGCAAAGGCATTGGCCGAATGCCTGCGATTGAGATAAACAAAATGCCATAAATATTACGAATAATAATGCAATTTACAAACATTAACAAAGTAAATAAAATGCAGAAAGCCTGTGCAATTAGAGGCGAGATCCCTGGCTCTCGATTGCCGCCTGCATTTGAGCATAAAAATTTAATTAATGCTAAATTCCTGCTGTCGCCGTCGCTAGCGATTTTTTGGCGCAACAATTGCAAACAGAGAGAGCTTTCTTTTAAGCCCTTTCATTCCCCCCAGCTGCCTTTCCCCCGCTTTGTTATGAATGAAAGCGGAATATTCGGCCAAAGCTACCCCCCATTATATTTTCTAAATTACCTTCTACTCTGAAAGACTAAATTTAATCTATTATTTTTGTCTAGAGAAATTTGTAACATTAAATAAATATATTAAAAAAAACATAAGTGGCCCTATTAATAATACTTACATATATATAAACAAAATATTGTGCACTTTACAATATTTATTGATTCAAAACAGTTTCTGAGTTTTCGTAATTTTCTGAAGGAAAAGATAAAATCGAAAGCTTTTTTTTCAAGTGTAAAAACCCAAGCGTATTAAAAGCTCAATAAATTGCGGTCCAAATGCAAGCAGAGCACATTTAAAATAAACAACAATAATAAAAAAAAACATTACACATGCAGAGGGTTGCGTTGGGTGGCAAGGTCAAGGTCACCGATTGAGCTTTGTCATCTCATTTCAAATGCAGCTAAATTGGTGGCTGCAGTTTTGTGGTAAACAATGCGATTAGAGTTCAGAAGTAAATCAAACTATTTAAAGTTTAAATTATCAACTGAATGTGGCTACTTTGAGTTATTATTGTAATTTTAATTTATTAAAATCCCTAACGTATTACTAAGTCGTTAAGCAAAGATAAAATAGCTAAGAACACCGCACAGACATCAAAGTGATTAAATGAATAAATAAAAAAGAGGAGTCGGTTTCACCCCACTTCTTAACATATGTTCAAACACATATACATATGTAACATGAAGATCACCCACGCACTTTCCCTCACACAAACACGAACACACACACATATCCCCAAAAACAGCTGTCATCGCGAAACTTTAAGCTAAAGCTTCTTCAAACAATAACAATGGCCACATCCCGCACACACACGCAGGATAACGGTGCAGGCGAGAACAGCTGAGCGCGCGAAGCTTGCGTTGGCAGCGAAAGTGCAAAAGCTCGTCGCTAGCTCCCTCTCGCTTTCTCTGGTCTCTGCCGCACTCTCTCCCTGGCCCTCTCCCTCCCTCTCGCTTCGGTTGCCTGCTCTTTCGCATTAAATAATATTCGCAGGCAGCGACGCCAGCAGCGCCGCAGCAGCGACGGCGGCAGAGCTGAGCATTCCCCATTCGCTTGGTTTTTCTGTTTTAGTCAACAACAAAACGCGCAACGGGGCAATCGACAAAAAAAATAAAAAAAATAAATAAATAAACTGTAAATAAACCAAAGTAAACTGTTAAAAAAAAATCAAAAAGAAATCAGTTTTTCAAAAAAATAAACTAAACTCCGAACAACAAACGTTTGTCAAACTCCGAATTTTGAAATTGAAGTAAGCGCGCAAAGTTCAAAAACATTTCGAATTCGCAAATATTTGAAAAGTGTGCCACCAACAAATCTGTTTTCTATAGCTTGTCCATATATCGTTTTTCTATTTGCATTTTCTTAGCTTTGTTTTTTTTTCTGTTTGTTTGAGTGCCACAAATTTTGAACATCGCTTGTCAACAACAACAGCAACAACATCAAAATCGGCTAATACGAACAGCTGTGCGTGTGCCGCCCCCTCTTTTTAACGCCCCCGCCACCCACCACCCAGCACCCATCACCTTTAGCGTCGTCTTCATCTGTTTTCATTTCGCTTTTTTCGCCCGTGTTTTTCTGCGATTTTTGACGATCGCTTGGAGGAGCGCGAGTTCGGAATTTCTGCGGGTAAGAACATTTCTTGCGATTGGGATTACACAAAACGAAAAAACTTGGTCTTCAAAACTTGAAATTTACATATTTACCAATATTGTATATCTAAATTACTAATTTTGAAGTATTTACTTCTAAATAATGTTGGTCCTTCGAGCCGGATAGTTGAGTTTTTAAAGATGCACAGTGTTTCAATTAAAACAATACAAATAAATATATTCTTGCATAATATGTATAATAGATAATTTCTTATAATGTTTGAATAAACAAAGTTTTATAAAATATGTTTTTATCACTATTTATATATAAAATGTATTTTCGCAGTTTAATTCATAATTCTTTTATATGAATTTCCAAAAACTTAACTGATTTAAATAGTAATCATTTTCTTTAAATTTACTTACATTAAGATTAAAACTTCCTTTTTTAGGAAAGGTTTGTCTTGAATTGATATTTTAAAATTAAACCAAATGATTTGTAATTTTTATATGTATGTATTCTTTTTTATATACAAAAAATTCACAAAGTAGAAAGATAATTTTCACTGTGCATTCACATAGATCCCTTCAAAATGAGCCATGAATAATTTGACATACTTGTGCTCAAGTGTTTTTACTAAAACATCAACTGAATAATGCGGCAGCTTCCCAAAATAATTGGCAGAAGATTCCCAACTCTGGGAAATCTCGAGATAAGATGGGAGGAGAATTGCCTGTTTGAATGGGAACCTCTTAATCATTTCTCAAATGAGTCTTTAAATATTTTAGGAAAAGGTATTAAAAACAAATTTTAACAAGCGAAAATACGCAATAGATTTCGGTGTTTCAATTAAGATTATAGATGTTAATTTTTAATAGAGGTATTTAGGTTTTGAGGTTTTAAGTAAAACCCAATTCCAATTTTAAGAAAATCCCAATTCAATCGGTTAAAAAAAAATTTAAGTAGATATACATTTCCATTGAACTTTATTTTCTTTGTGTTAATTCTGGCGCTTTGTCATTTCTTTGTATCATTTAAAATATTTCGTTTTATTCCATTGCTTTTGTTAACAATTTAATTTACGAGTTATTTCAAATTTTTGGATGCAGAACAGAAATTTAAAATGCAAACGAAATACATTTTCAATTTTGTATACATTTTTAATGGCCTTTTCGTTGAGCTTAAATTTACAGCGAACATAAGCCACAACCAACAACCAACAACCAAATCCATTAAAAACCCCCACGGGACATAAACATAAAAAGTAAAAAAGCTGCAAAATTATTAGCGATATTAATCGACTTGACAGGATCTCTAAAAATGGTTGGTTGGCGGCTGTGGAAAAACTTTTTCGCTGGAAGCTACCCAAAAGATTTACAGTTCCCAGACATAAGCCCACCACCCCATTTTCCGATTTTCCGCTTTTCCAGCGAAAAATTGCAATAAAAGATGCCAGCGACGGCGAAAAAAAACATGAAAAAAACCAGCTTTTTATGTGCTAATAAAAACCGTCTACACACAAAGTTAGAAAGAAACCCGAAAAATTAATTAACAAAATATGTTGCAATGCTGCTGCTGGCGAAAACGAAATAACTTTTGCACCACAAACAAAACTTTAATTTTAAGAAATCGGGGGGCCACCCGCATATATGGCAATTAATTGTTGACAAAAGTCAAAAGATTAGAGCCAAAATTAATGCGCCTTCCCCCGCTAAACTTTGACCCCAAAAACTGGATGAGGAGATAAAAGTTTTTGGCCAAACGACAAATGTTTATCTGTACACATAAATTGCTGACCCACTGAACCACCCCCTCAAAAAAAAAAAGAAACACAAATGCCTTGACTTCAAAATCATCTCTCTCGGGGCACATATTCTATATGTTTCATATTCTCACACAGTGCCGTAGACAATTCATTTTTAAATTGAGAATATTTTTATTTCGGCTATTTAAGTTGGCTAAATTTGACCTCACGTTTCTTGAAACGCAATCTCTTGGCCAAGTACCATAAGTTTGGGATTTAAGCAGAAGAATTGTGTTCTTAACCACTTTTTCAGGTAGTATTAAAAGAAGCTTATAACTTTTGAACAAAAACTTAAGGTAATTCTTCTTTGAAAAAAAAATAAACAAATTTAACTTAAGGGGGAGTACACTTTGAACGTCCTAAAAGTAAGGCATTTTCGTTAATTTTTTTAAGCAATAAAACACTCAGGGAGGGCAAATATGTTATAACCCATTTATTACTCATCCTTCGAACTACAATTTTTTTTTTTTTTGAACTCGATTGGCGTCTCCATGTGGCCGGTGCACCAGGTCGCGTGGGGCGTCCTCGCGCGGAAGTCGGAAAACGGTGGGGAAAAATGCTCCTTCCCATGTGATCCCGGAACATAAATGGAACAAAATCCTGATTAGTAATGAAATTTGGGTTAGAAATACGAGTTCCGATTTTTAATAAAAATTTTTTTTTAAAAGTTGTGGCCTTTGAAAAAAAAAGTTAATTTTTCACCCTAAAAATGCTTACAAAATCGTGGATTAAAAATCCATTTTTGACAAAATCGAAAATGTGGCCTCGTATTTCTAAGCAGAATTTAATTCTGAACAAGAAAACATAGGCGATATCCAAATTCGATGATAACTGGTTAGAGTTTTTTTCCCCACCAGTTTGAAAAAACCCGTTTCGAGATACACGCGTTTAAAGATGTGCTTGTGCATGTACATGTACGGTACATGTTTTAGGAAATCGCTTCGTAAAGTGGTAAGGAATATTCTGGCGGACTTGGAGTCTTTTCTAAATTAAAGTACACATCTCAAGGAACATTTTAAGCAAAAAAAAAAAAAAAATTTTTTTGAAAAATCAAAGTGTACTCCCCCTTAACATGTTTGGCCCAATTAGGAAAAATTAAGCATTTTTAAATAATTAACATTGCAACTAAGCAATTTTCCGATGAATTTCATGTTTTCTGTAAACCTTTTTTAAGGAAAAGATTTGTTTTTAAATTGTTAACTTATTAAATGCAAAATTCTGCTATCTCTAACAGAATTTAATTAAAGCATTTAACATCAAATGTAGGCTTTCTGTTTATTTTAAGGTTTTATATTCTAACCAAACAATTTTAAAATAGTTTTAATTATTCCTTTAATAAGTAAAGCATTTGATATTATATTTTCTAGGCTTCCTTGGCAGATTCCTGCTCTCTTGAAAGTTTCATATTTTACCCAATTTTTAAAGATTTTTCTCCATTCCTTTTAATTAAGTAAAACACATGATATCATATATTTTGCAGGCTTCCTTGGCAGTTTCCTATCGAAGGGCCTGAAGACCAATCAGCTGGTTGTGAACACGGATGAGAAGACCCTGCGACCGGTTGCACGTTTAAAGGAACCGCGCGATCTCTTCGCCCTGCCGAAGGACAAGGACAATGACTGCTCACAGCAGGCCCCCAGATGGCCAGTGGAATGTCAGGTGAGTACTGGTAGTAGTTGTGGACCCCATTCCCAATCGAAGGACACGACGTAGCTGTCCTAGATTTGCACTGAAGTATAGGATGAGGGGATGAGCTTCAATGCCTCTGACACGCACCTCCTTGTCGTCGTCGTCGTCGTCGTCGTCGTCGTCTGCCAGCCAGGATATCTTAGGACATGCGTGCCGCTCCCCATAAATATTAATGCACATAAAAAGATTCGGTGGTGTGGTGTGGTGTCGTGTGGTGGCGTGGGGATCAGGAGGTTAATGGGGTGAATTGAAGGCTTTTAAAGGAGCAGCCACAAATCCACAAAGAAACAAGAAAGAACGCTATAGTCGGGGTTCCCGACTATAAGATTTGCGATACTCATTTTCCCTTTTTAAAAAAACAAAACGAAAAAAAAAACGATAGAGTCGCCACCTATGGGGCTAAAAAACAAAACGAAAAAAAACGATAAAGTCGCCACCTATGGGGCTACATTAACTACATATGTATAAGGCATAGCAAAATGTTCTATAACTTCTTTATTATTTATTAGAGCACAAAATGGTTCGGAGTGTAGTAAGACAGTGCACATATCATTATATTTCTTTTTAAACCGTAACGATTGCATAAAAAATGAGGGCGCCACAGATTTTCGCGGTTTGTGGGCGGTAAAAGGGGCGTGGTCAAGTTTTGAAACAAACTTGATCTGCGCTTTGTTTCTAGAAGTCTGTTTGGTGGTTCTAGCTCTTATAGTTCCCGAGATCTCGACGTTTGTACGGACGGACGGACGGACGGACAGACGGACAGACGGACAGACAGACATTTGATCGTTTACAGTATTTGCTTACTCTTCGAGTATCGCAAATAATCACAGGTCAACTTCACTAAGCTGAACTGCTTTTTGGACATAATGTATATTGTGTAACGAAAATAGTTTAGGTAATTTTTAAACGTTAAAAAAATATGAATTTCTGACAATTTAGCAAATTTTTTAACTGCAATTTATCGTTTACTATATTTATTTTTTAAATATTGAAGGTAAAATTTAAATTTTAATTATGTTCAGTTCCATTAATTAAATTGAATTTTATGAAATTATTAAACTTAACTTTTTTAATAAGCTCTGAAATATAAACTTTGGTTTTTAAAGCGTTCTTGAAAAGCATTTAAGTATTAAAATTAAAATAAATAAAAAACAGAACTTAACTTAAAACAGAATAGAGCTTATATTAAGTGAAATCCTTTTGGTTTATACTTTTTTTTAAAATAAAGTAAGGACGTGCCGCTCCTTTCCGAATGAATTTGTTAGTTTATTTTTTGTGGAATATAAAGAGGTTTTTTATGAAGAAGCCAAATAAAATTATGTTGCTTACATATATTTAGTGAGTGAATTTACTTCGACTTAAGGAAAGACTGTACACTGTAGACTGTAGGGCCCCCCAACCATCTTGCTTTTATGTAGGTCAAATTGCAATAAAAGGTGCACACACTAGGCCACGCCCACCGCCCACCGCCCCCCGCTTAACCCCATACCCCACACCCCACACCCCATACCCATGGCATTGCGGTAAACGCTCGCCAAGTGCACATGAAAATCCTTTCGTTTCCGCTTTGAGATTTTATTTATGTGGCTTTTTCGTTGCTCTTTTATTTATTTTTTTTTTTTGCTTTTCCTAATTGTTGGCCAAGTCGTTAGCATTGTTAACAATCGATTTTATTTATTTGTACTCGATTTGCATTCGATTCGCTGCCAAAATGTGTTGTGGGCAAATATTACACATTACACATACGCCCCGTCTGCCGTCTGAATGAAAGCGATTTATTTATTGAGAGAGGTCTTGGGTCTCTGGGGGTGGAGGGTGAATTTTTCTGGGTGCTTTTATTTTGGGGGTTTTTCACAGAGGAGGAGGAGGAGGAGGGGTCAAACAACAAATTGGCCAACTGATTGATTAAACAGGCGGAAGGGGGTTGAAAATGAATCAATTGGAGGTCAATTGTTGAGCAATTTGTGTTGTGGCGCAATTTGAATGAATCGGACAAAAAAAAAAAAAACAAAGGAAGTCCCAACCAACATTTCCTTGTCAATTAACATGGCTTAAAAAGCGCACAACAAAAATTGTGGGGAAATTTCCATGAAAGTAAAAGGAAAACATTTAAATTTAAATTGAAAATCAAGGTAGAAGAAAAAGTTAATATCAACTAAGTAAGGATTTACATTGGATTCACAAAAAATTTAATATTTTATTCCAATTTAAAGCAAAAATTAAAAACCGAACGAAAGTTTTCAACAAAATTTAGATTATAAAATGTAATTTTTAAAGGAATTTGTCTTTAAAAAAATATATTTTAAGCTCGTTAAACTATTGATAAGGAAATTCAATTTCTTATTAATCTCAAATTCAACACATAGTTTAAATTTGAAACTCACCACATTTGCTAGCGTGTTGTTGTCCTGCTCGCTCTTCACCTTCGCCGGTGTTTTACCGTTAGTTAATTCGGCTGCTCTTCCTCCACACACACTCGAAAAGTTCCGCAAACTGTAAATGCAATTAAAAGAACAAAAATAAATAAAGAGTCAAGAAAGTTTTTTGGGGGGGAAATCGTCTTTTTGCTACGTCTCTTCTTTTCCGTTTTCGGCCATGACGCCGCCCCCAAAATGCAAACTCAAATAAAAAGTGAAATTCAAAGAAACGAAAAACGCCTTCGGTGTTGACTTGACTTGGTTTTTATTGTTATTGTTGTTGTTGTTGCCACAATGGCACTGGCATTGGCAATGGGCATGAAAAACGTTTCGTTTTTTATGTGTGTGCAAATTTTCATTACCAGGAAAAGAGAGACAGCCGTAGGGTAAAATAAACAAGCTAATTAGTGAGTTTGATATCACACACACACACACACACATACAAAAGTAAAATAAAATAAATACATGTATACCTGTACATGAAACCGAATTAAGAGAGCAACAAAAACAAATAACCGTAAGCCTGGCACACGTCAAACGCAGTGAGAGAGGGGGAGAAAGAGAAGAAGGGCAAAGAAAGGGACTGAAAAAGGAAGAAAGGGAAATTGTGACGCTGATATGTTTCAATTAAGCCATCTCACACATACACACAAATCGTTGTGTTGTTGTGTGTGTGTGTGTATCAGATTTGCATGTTTTATCGTCCTGTTTTAGCACAGTGTGCAAACAATTATTTGCAAACATGTTTAATAAGTAGTTTAAAGATTGTCAAATATATATTTTAAAAATATCAAAACGATATTTTAATCCAAAAAAAAAGGGGTCAAGACTTTGATGTAAATGTATTTATCATAAACTTTAGATAACCCTACTTTTTTTCAAATATTTTATAAACATTATTTACCATAATAGAGGAGAGTGGGGTAAAACCGACCGGTGTACCTAAACCAAAAGCCTTTTCAACTGTTATACGCTAAGGTAAAGCTTATTTTGTTCTGAAGTTCAATGTTTTTAAACTATATCCTATATTATTTTTTTACAATCTCACCAAGTTCGTTTTTTTCTTGAAGAAAATATATTCAAAAACTTTTGTAGTTCCTTTTTTTTTTTTTAATTTATATAGGGTAAACTAGATTCTTAATAATTTGTTATACTTAAAATTATTTTGTGCACCTATTGTAGGGCTAAACTTTATTTAAATCAAAATGACTATACAATCTTAACAAAATTTAGAAGCTTCTCAGTTTTGTATACCATTTGAGAATGGTTCTTGGGCCACTGTGCGTGTCTTACATGTGTAAGCATAGCATATCACAAGGCTAAGCAAATAAGCTGCTCAGACTTGTGGGAAGAATTACAACTACGACGTCAGAAGCAACAGCAAAACGACACATCAAATCCTCAACTGGGGACAGACGAAAAAAGGGTGGAACATTATGGAATACTACTTATATTTGGGGTAAAACGGAAGTGGGCAGCAGCTGAGCATAAAGGCAGTCGTCGTCGTCGTCATCGGTGACAGGGAATTTAAATATAATGATAACTCTGACTGACACTCGCCAATTTCCTTGTCAAGGATGAAAAAAAGGACGATGAGAACTTTCCTGGCAAATGACATCTGTGTCATGGAATGTGCAAATATTTAACGCTTTAATTGGCGAAAACCTTGAAAAGATTACTGGTAACCCCTAAAAATGATTTAAATTAAAGCTGAAATAATCAGTTTTGTATTTAAATTAAGAATGATGTTATTTAACATTTGGAAAAAAAAATTACCCTTGCTAAAGAGCAATTTAATTTTTTATGAGGTCCAAAAACATTTAGCACAAAGTTGCGTTATTGTTTTCAATTTACACAATATATTTACAGTGCTAATAAATAAAATTTGATAACAAAAATATGTCATTTAGTGGCTGCATTATAAAACAAATAATACAAATTTGTTGAAGCGAAAATAAATATTTAAAAAATTATTCCAATTTGATTATTATTCCAGGTCATCGAGGAGCGTATCACCCACATTCCGTACGTGCCCGCTACGCCGGAGCCGCTCAATGCACCAACGGGAAACGAGCTGAAGCCACGTCCTGTCGGCGAGGAAAATGGCACCGTTGTGTTCAGCTATAGTCCAATTAGCGCGGTTAACTACGTGAGTATCTCCAGTCGATATTGTACAAAATATATGCATATATGTATCCTCTCGCTGGATTTAATCGATTCCGATATTGTTCATTGTTTTGATTTCAAAAAATTGTTCGCAAAGCTCCTGTATTTTTAAATATTCCAAAGTATTTATTCTCTTGTTAAAGTCAACTTAAAAAAAAAAAAATAAACAACGTAATTGTGGGACTCCGCTGTTAGTTTTTACCATTTATAAAAAAATTAAAAGTTAATTAAAATGTATATATTTATAAACCTCAGGATTTTATCCTTAAATCATGTTTACTTTTAAACCAATTGTTTTATAATCTAAACTCTATGGATTAAAACCGTGTGTGACATTTTAATACTTCTTTAGTTAAGCTTTTGAACTCCCAAAGTAATTTATTTCCTTGCAAAAGACTTCTTTTATTTTTGTGAAAATTAAGACTTTAAAGAAAAACTATTCATGAAGATGAAAACCTTAATTATAGATTATGTAGCTTCAGAATAATTAAAAAAAAATGAAATTATTAATAATCGGAATTGAATAAAAACAGTGATATGAGGATCAACTGCCCTTGCCCTGCACTTTGCACCTGCACTAACCAAGGGGAATGGGTTTTCGAGTATGATAAGCCAACGAACTAATCCACTTTCGAGGAAATGTGCAATGTTTGAGTAAACTAAACGCAACGAAACCACAAACCACACAGGAAAAGCCCAAGGCAAAGAAGAAGGAGGATGAGTCCAGCGACGAATCGGATTACTCCTCGGATTCCCACTTGGATTCCACGCCCCCAAGCAGGGCCACGCCCATGCGGCTGGCGGGGGGCGGCGGAGTCTCGGCCCATGGTGGCAAGCTGACCAGCAGCGTGTCCAAGATGATCAACAACGTGGACAATCGGTCGACAAGTGCGTCCGTGGACGACTATGATGACTACTATGATGAGTGGTACGATATGTCCGGCGGTGGCGAAGAAAAGGAGAAGGCCATCATCAAGGATCTCATCGAGGCGACAAAGAAACGCTACCAGGAGGAGGGCGGTGGTGGTGGTCCTCCCTCCGCAACGGCCAGGACACCCCCTTCAGAGGCCAGCAAGGAGCAGCAGCCCAGCAGCGACATCATCGATGACATCTGGAAAGACCACACCAGCGAATACAAGCCCGCATCCCCACGCTACGTGCTCAGTCAGTTTGGCAAGAAGGTGGCCAAGGCGGTGATCGACCGGATAGTGGATCCTTACGACGAATCCTTAGCACCGCCCTCGGGGTCGCAAAAGGTATCGAACAAGTTCGTCGTTGCCCCCATCCAGTTAACCCAGACGTACAAAGACCGCCTAGCGGAGGCCTTTCAGCAGAAACCTTCTAAAAGTGAGGGGAGACGAGATTTGTTAAGTAGCTCGGAGGAGCAGGAGGAGCAGGAGGATGAGGAGGATGAGGAGGATGGGGATGAGGATGAAGAGGATGAGGAGGATAAGGATGAGAATGAAGAGAAGGAAAGAGTCATGGGCAGCAGTTCGGCCCGGCGAGCTAGTGGCGCCGACAGGGGTCCTTGTCCTTATTCCGGATCCGTTTCGGATACCGAAACCCTTGTGGGTGACGAGAGCAGGAGCCGTAAGCAAAGGGGTTTGAGGAAATGGCTCAATAGTTGAAGCGATTTTTACCGAATCTTCAAGGGATTCATAGTCTTCGCTTCAACTTGAGGGTCATTGCAGAAAGTGAAAGCTTTTTTGAGAACGACAAGAAATGTTTTTGGTAAACTATTAAATATAACTTTCGATATGAGAACCATGTGAAATCGTTATGACATCTTAAAAATATTTATTTTTAATTTTATAATATTAAATAGAAATGTTTACAATAACGATTTCACATTTTGTTATCATTCAAATTGATGACAACATCATATAAGTTTTTCTTTCTGACTAAAACATTGTCCCTCAAAAGAGCTTTCACTGCGGGGAAACTTGCGTCAGTGCTGTGTTTAGTCCCTAAAACAACCGAATCCCCCAGCTGGTGGACAGAAGCAGTTGAGGATTCCTCATTCGCCTCGAACGATAGCCCTAAGCCATGCAGAGATCCTAGCTGCCGCAGCGGCCGCCAGAAGAAAACAACGCGACAGGAACAACGAATCATCCACATCCAGGGAATGGGGACAGAAAGGGGGAATAGGAATGGGAGATGGCACTTCATCATTAAGCACTCGCCCCATGTCGCCCATCGGGTCCAACGCCTTCCGGCTGAGCAAAAATCAGCAATCAAAAGCCGGCCAGGAGACGGCACCCGACACTCCCATCTCAATCTCAAGCACGAGTACTAACCAGGCGACGACGACGACCACCAACTCGTCGCAATCCTTTCTGTGCTCCGATTTACCCCAAGCACAGTTCAGCCGATCGGCAGTCGGTGGTGCCCGCTTCGTGACCAACTGCCACCCCATGAATCCCGAGGAGTACGACGGCCTGGAGTTCGAGTCGCGCTTCGAGAGCGGCAACCTGGCCAAGGCGGTCCAGATCACGCCCACCTACTACGAGCTCTACCTGCGCCCCGATCTCTACACCAGCCGCTCCAAGCAGTGGTTCTACTTTCGAGTGCGTCGCACCCGCCGCAAGATGCTCTATCGCTTCTCGATTGTGAATCTGGTCAAGTCGGATAGCTTGTATAACGACGGCATGCAGCCGGTGATGTACTCCACATTGGGGGCCAAGGAGAAGAGCGAGGGCTGGCGGAGATGCGGGGAGAACATATGCTACTATCGGAACGACGATGAGTAAGTCTTCCCATTTAAAAATATATCATAAATAAATAATACCCTTTTCCCCCACCAGAAGTGCCAGCAATAGCGCCAACGAGGACGACGAGGACAACTCCACGTACACGCTGACCTTCACCATTGAGTTCGAGCACGACGACGACACGGTGTTCTTCGCGCACAGCTACCCGTACACCTACAGCGACCTGCAGGACTACCTCATGGAGATCCAGCGCCATCCGGTCAAGTCCAAGTTCTGCAAGCTGCGCCTGCTCTGCCGCACGTTGGCCGGAAACAATGTCTACTACCTGACGGTGACGGCGCCCTCAGCCAACGAGGAGAACATGCGGGTGAGCTGTGGGTCCTCCTATCACTGAGCAATTAATCTGGCCAAAACTTTACTCATTCATCACACGACCCCCAAAGGGGCAAAAGGGGGTAAAAGTTGTAATAAATTAGGTCGCAGTCAAAGCTTTAAACTTGACTAATTATGAGCCTGAAGTCATGCAAATTTGTCTCACTAAGTCCTTAAAAGTTGGGAAATTTATTGTTTTATGATTTACAACTGCTTAAATTATAAATTTCCTATACTATCATTCATTTTGTGACACCCAAAGTGTATAATAAATTGCATCTCACATGTTTCCCTGTATTTGCATATTAATAAAAATATTTTATAAATCTGTTAATATTTTTAAAATAATAAACAAAAACTTCCTATCAATTCACATTAATTTCTAATTGAAATCTACAGCGAAAGAAATCGATTGTGGTGTCGGCGCGAGTGCATCCCAGTGAGACACCCGCCTCGTGGATGATGAAGGGCCTGATGGACTTCATTACGGGTGACACGACGGTGGCCAAGCGGCTGCGCCACAAGTTCATTTTCAAGCTGGTCCCAATGCTGAATCCGGACGGAGTCATCGTGGGCAACACCCGCAACTCGCTGACCGGCAAGGACCTCAACCGCCAGTACCGTACGGTCATCCGCGAGACATATCCATCCATTTGGTATACCAAAGCCATGATTAGAAGGTGAGTTAGCGTTTGAGAAACCATCATAGAAACCTTTCCAACCAAATTCCAACCAAACTCCAACCATATTCCAACCGAACGTCAACTACTCTATGTAAATTCTAACCCACTTTGGTTGGAACGGTTTCTGTGGCACCTCCGAAAGTATTTTGATAATATTTATTACTTATTTCCTGAACTGCAGACTGATTGAGGAATGCGGCGTGGCCATGTACTGTGATATGCACGCTCACTCACGCAAGCACAACATATTCATATATGGCTGTGAGAACAAACGCAACCCGGAGAAGAAGCTCACCGAGCAGGTCTTTCCGCTGATGCTGCACAAGAACAGTGCGGATCGGGTGAGTAACCTCAGTCCTTGGATAAGTGAAATCCCCTAACCCCTCCCTATTCATCCCCCATCGCAGTTCTCCTTTGAGAGCTGCAAGTTCAAGATCCAGCGCAGCAAGGAGGGCACCGGACGCATAGTGGTCTGGATGCTGGGCATCACCAACAGCTATACGATCGAGGCCTCCTTCGGTGGCTCCTCGCTGGGATCTCGCAAGGGGACGCACTTCAACACGCAGGTAAGCATTATCAGTCAAGAGAAATCTCTATTATAATCTGAAATCTGGATGTACACCTTGCAGGATTACGAGCACATGGGACGAGCATTTTGTGAGACACTTTTGGACTACTGCGATGAGAATCCGAACAAAGTAAAGCGGCACGCAAAGTTATTTAAACAAATCAAAAAGATAAGAAAACGCGAGAAACGCGAACAGAAAGCATTGAAATTACAGAAAATGGGCGATCAGGGATGTATAATGAACGATAAACTGAAAGTGAAACGTTCTGTGGAGAAAAGTGTCTCCTAGGAAGGTTCCATCCACACATATCTATATCCCTCAAAATAACTCTCAAACCAAGACACACTCCCCTTTTTGTGCTCCGTGCGTTATCGTTGACTTGTAATCGTAAATCGTTAATTGTTAATCGTATATCGAAAAGCGTATTTGTAATCCAACTCGTCGTCGCTGCCTGCAATTTGTCCAAAGAAAAAAGGCGCTGCTGTGCTGACCCAGAATCAAAGTTCCCCTCCATATCTACATATCTACATATTCAAAATAAACAGTCACACATCGGCCAGAGCCCCAGAAGCTATATGTGACATATATACACCGCATCGTGTATATCTGGCCATGTATCATCTGCATATGTATCCCAATCGGGGAATATGTATGTGCTGCATTGAGTTGAATTTAATTTGAATGCTCTCTATTTGCGCGTATCGCAGTTTTTCTAATGTTTTTGAGCACCCAGTTGCGTGGGTAGAGCCCCAAAACGGATATCCTATCCACGCAATGGGTCCTTAGCTTATCTATATATACATATATTTAAACGATTGTCACATGCACCACCAACCTTACTATCCAGCACAGCATCGCCAGGCACTCGAGCTCTCTATTACTATATATATAATCCTAGTTATTTTTTTTTTTAACTATAATTCGCGTTTCTTTCGATGTTGCTAGCCGTAAGCGTAACCGTATTATTATAACCAAAGAATATTATTATTTTTGAAATAAATATTATAACTATATATGATTTTTGTCATTGGTTTTCAGTAGCATTAAGTTTCACGCTTTGCTTAATTATTCAACACGTTCACATTGATTTTGATTTTATCACCTTTTTAATATTTATTTTCCGCCAGTTTATGATTTCTTACTAATCCAAATGCATTAACATTCACAATAGATTTTAAATTTACTCAAACAACAGGACAGGCTACGATCCAAAATTATCGAAAGACTGATGCGAGAAGGCTCCAGTGCCGACGAGCCATTGAATATCCCTCTTTCGGATTACTCAAGGTGGGTATATCATGTGATATATTATATGTATATCCCTCATTTAAACTAACAAAATCCCAAAGAGTTCCTTACTAACAAACTAAACCTCTAATAAACTAACCCATTAGCGACGAGGGCAATTGCAGCTCCAGTTCGGATAATGAGGGCAAGCACTCGATAACGGCTTCTGATCTGGAGGGACCCTGCTGTGCACCCACCCGAGCACCGCCCAGTTCGCCAGAGGTGATCCACGAGATCCGCAAGGTAATAATATATCTTTACTCTTTCCCGCACTGCACTTGCACCCCATTCCCGTTCCCGTTCCCAATCGCAAATGTAAATGTAGTTTCGCATACGACGCCTGCGCAAGGTGATGCGTGAGCTGGACAGGATCTACTTTGCGCCGCTGTTCCAGAGCAAATTCAAGACGCTGACGGGCCTGAAGAAAAGGCGCAACAAGGTGGCAGGCAAGAAGGCGCCGAAGGGGAAACGTTTGCGAGGCGGTGGAGAAGCCACTCCCACTCCCACTCCCCTGTCCAAGCCATTGGCTGTCTTGCCCATGGAAGCCACTATTACCATGTCTCAAACCAGAAACCAAGCTAAAAGTTCGGAGAGCACAGATAGCCTAAAGTCCTCGCAGTCGGAATCCCTTCTACCGGTTCCGGAGTCCTCCAGTAACAGCAACAGCATCACCACCACCACTGGAACCGAGGCCAAGCGGAAGGTCAAGAAAACGGGCCGGAAGAAAAAGTTCATGACCAAGGAGAAGAAGAAGAAGCCGGTGGCCAATTCCAAGCTGCACGTGGATCGCAATTTCCGGCTGTGGCTGGCCAACCGGCGAATCTTCATTTACCGCCGCAAGAAGGTATCCGTATCCGCTGTGTGTCTAAGCCGTTTTTTAGCATTTTTAAATAACCTTTTTTTAATTATAAACCAGGGTGGCTCCCTTAAACAAATTTTAGTTAGGGAATAACCATATATAATCACTTTTAAATGAGCAGAAGGTCACCCTTGTTTAATTCTTCAAAAATTTCTAAATTTGAAAAAAATTATTGCAATTTTTAAACAATTTTAATTAGTTTTTTCTACTAACATTAGAGACTTAATTATGATATTTATAATATTGAAAATAATACTATTATTAAGACAACAGTTTTAGCCATAATTTTTTGAAAAATAACCGAAAGATCAATGGTTAATGTAAAAAATGCTTTTTCAAATGAAAATATAGTATTAAATGTTTACTTAAGGAGGATTCAAAACCTCCTTCTTTAGATATTTCTTCAAATGAATGATTTTCCATACGTTTTTTGAAAAAAAAGTAACCAAAGAAATGATCACTTTAGGTGCTTGTTTCTTGCAGCGTAGCAGCACCACCCAGCACCACAGCACCACTAACTGCACATCTCTCGATTCCTTCCCTGTCCCCCAATCTAACCCCTTTAGTCCACGCAGGCGCGCCGCACCAAGGTGAGGAGTAAGCCGCCAAAGAAACGGGGCGAGGTGGTGCGCACCACCCTTGATCTGCCCACCACGGACCCGGGCTCCGATCTGCACTTCTCCACCGACGACGAGGAGCACTCGCCCACGACGGGACAAAATGGCTACGGAGCGGTGGCACCACTGCGGCACACGCTGCTCCAAAGCGATCTGCAGCGACGGTATATCGAGGAGATTGGCGATACGGTGGTGCAGAAGCCCAAGCCGGCGCATATGCCACCGGAACTGATTGTGACCACGCCCTCGAAGAGCGGCACTCCCAGCGGCGGCGGTGGTGGAGGTGGCAAGAAAATGGATGTCTACAAGCTGACGCCTCGCACCGCCCCGGAACTGGACATGGGCACGATGCAGCGTCAGGGAGGAGGTGGAGTTGGTCAGAGCGGTGCATCCGCCAGACGCACCTACTCCTGGCACAACCTCGACCAGCAGGAAATGGGAGCAAATGGTGGTCAGGGCAAGCCCAACTTCTACATGGGCGATCCGAAGCCACCGATGAAGGCGATGCCCAAGCCGCCGCCCAGAAGGTGGGTACTGCTACCCAATACTCCTGGTCCTTAGCTCATGTGGATGGTGTGCTTTCTTTTTAGGAGTGTCCCCAGCAACTTTATCCCCCAGAGGCATGGCCAAGTGCAAACGGCGGACGACCTGCAGCTCAAGCTCTCCCTGAAGAAAAAGGTGTGGACGGGGGCGCACGGTGATGCGGATGGACGTCCACTGGCCTGGTTCAAGGGTCACCCGGGGCCCCAGGTGGCCGTTCGCAGTGCCGGTGGCGGTGGAAGTGGCCAGAACCGTTCCATGTTCACCTCCAGTGGCAGGGAGCCCGCAGCAGCAGCAGCTGCCTCCGGTGGAATAGCCATGGGTGTGCCACCTCCCTTTATGGGAGCACCGCGAAAGCCCAGGAAGCTGGAGCAGGTGGATCTGTTCAAGTAAGTGTTCTCAAGGGTCGTTGATTAGACATAAAATTCACCATCCTGTTCCTTTTCCAGTGCCTGTTCCCAGAAGCTACTCCAGTGGCAGCAGCAGGAGGAGCACAAGCGATCGCAGCCGCAGCTGGCGCAGCGCCTAATGAAAGTGGATGAGCCACAGCAGCAGCAGCCACATCCGCGGGATCGGGAGCAGCAGCAGCGCGACGTGATGCGCGCCTTCAAGCCGATGCACATGGCCAAGAAGTCGTCAGGAATGGGAACGGGCCAAAGCAAGGCCACGCAGCAGGGCTTAGTGACCGAATCCAGTGGCAAGGTAAAGCGCAAGTCTAGCAGCATGATGAAAATAGCGGAGACCACGCAGCTGGTGACGCGGTTTGCCCGAAATCGCAACAGTGCCGGCGGATCGGCTGTGCAGCAGCAGCAGCAAATGCAGATGCAGCAGCAGCAAATGCAGATGCAGCAGCAGCACCACCACCAGCATCAGCACCAGCACCAGCGCCTGCTGTTCAAGGGCCAGGGAGGAATGGGTCCGGGATCCGGCTACGTAACCGGTCGCATGCACTCCGCCGGAGTACAAAGCAGCGGACGGGGACCCAACAAGTTCAAGACCGGCGGCCTGGTGGTCACCGCCGTCCAGCAGCCAGCCCATATGCCGGGTGGAAGCTCCCGGCGGATGAGGAACGCCGCCGGACTGCAGGCCAAGAGCAGCACAATGGCCACCAGCATGGGCTCCTCTGCGGGAGCAGGCGTGCAGGCCAACAACAAATCCGGCACGGTCATCTCGCTGGACACCGTGAATCTGGTGCGCAAGGTGAAGACGAAGCTGAAGAAGCGCAAATCGCGCACCCTGTCCAACGGAGCACCCAAATAGAGGAGGGTCCTGGTCCTGGTGCTCCCCTCACCATCCTTTTCGTTCAATTCCGATACAGAGACCAAATTTTAGTCGAATTTTCCAAGGAAATGATTATAGCAAAATTGATTAAGTAAACTCATATAACTCTTTGGTCCTAACCCACATTATATGTATGTATGTATGTTATCCCAATAATCCCTAGTGTGTGTATTTGTGTTTTTTTTTTCGCTGGAGGTTTTTCTATTGAGATTTGCAATAAAACAATTATGAAAATGTGTGAAGGGAGTGTTGAATTTGGGTTTTTGGTAAATAAATAATGCAGCAGTGACCGCCTTTGACCGAAAAATCAATTACATACGCACATGTCCGGCAATCGGACACGCTAAGGACACTGGACAGGACGGCAGGATCCACCTACGTACCTCCGGCTCCAACTGTCGTCCCTCGATCCTTCGCACAACTCACGCAGCGGCTCCTCTCAGTCACTTAACCGCTCGAAAACCACCGAAAAGCTTCCACTGGCGAAAGGTAAACAAAACAAATATTGCCCAATTGCAAGTGTGACCTCTAGTGATGGCAGTGCGCGCGCGCTAATCGGCTATCGCTTATCGGGAGCTTTCGATAGTGTCGATATTAAGCAAGTGAAAGTTAAATAAAGTTACAATAAATAACGATGCATTTTAAGACTTCAAAAAACAGATTAAAATAAATAATAACAAAAGATTAACGTTTAAACTATATATTATTAAACTGAAAAACAAAGCCCACTTGGTGTTTTCTCTTTTATTTATATAGTTATCTCAGTACTAAATTTAATTTAACGAAAAAATCTAAGAGCTATGAATATTTTTCGAAATAAATATAAATTTGAAATTAAATTTAAATTTTCTTTTTATTACCAGCACAGCCTTAAATATATTTTTCGAAATTTAAGTTGAACTTTATTTTGTATCTAAATATTTATATGATTATTATATAAATTAAAATATTAAAAACAGATTACAAAATAAATCTGATAGACTTTTTGAAAGTGCGGGTGCTGTTAAATATATTTAAAGAGTTTTTGCTCTTAAAGTTTGACTATTCATTAATGAACATTAAATTAAGTTGTCCTCCAACTACGGGTTCTACTTTGTTATGTATTTTAGTAAAAACAATTTTAAAAAAAGGCTGAAATAGTTTACCAAATTACCCCTTAATATAAAATCATAAAAAATGATTTTCAAACCAAAATAAGTGACTGCTAATTATGAGGTAGAACATAAATAATATAAATTATTATAAGGCCCACACCGCCCATTGCTATCACAACTTGAATTGCATATTGTGGAATGCTGCGCCCTAGGCGCTATAGTTTATTTGATTTAATTTATTTGTTATATACCCAAGCCATTATCATTATGCTAGATTAAACTACGTACACATGCATGCCGTGTGTGTGGTGTGTATACTGTATACTGGTTAAGTGTTGTGTCCTGTTGGCCTCCTCCTCCTCCTCCTCCTTCTCCTTTTCATCGTGACCATCCTCCTCCTCTTTGTCTTCGTCTTGCTAATATTTGTTCCTGCGGGCGGGGGAAGCAGCATTGATTTAACTAAAACTAGGTGACTAACGAATAAATAGAGTAAACGAAAGGCTAAAACGAAAGAAACGAAACGAAACGAATGATTCCGCGAAATTCAACTGAGAACCGGCTCTAAACGTTAACGGCATTCTGCAGAGCCGTCTTGTCATCCACGATGATGTTGGCCGCCGTGGTGGTTGTGTTGGAGCTGAGGAGCTGTTTAGTGGAGGAGCTGGAGGAGTAGCTGTCGCTGGAGCTACGCGTCGAGGCCGAGTTTCCGCTGATGGGGCTGTCCAACATGTCTGAAAGTGGAGAAGATGTGAATGAATGTATTCGAAAGTAAAGTAAAAGTAAAGTCACCCACCTGGAAGCGAGCTCACGTTGTTGGACTTTAAGTCCACGACCGTGGCCGCCGATCCAGAGCCCACCATGTTGCCCACCGAGGTGGACTTCTTGTGCAGGTTCTTTTTCACCGCACTGCTAAAGCCGACGACGACACCGCCAGCTCCTCCTCCCACTCCAGCCGATCCGCCCACTGATCCCGCACTTCTGCCCGCTCCCAAGCCTACCGCTCCCAGAGGATCGCCGCTCTTGGCCCGCTCGCGCTCCGAGGGACACAGTGGGCTCAATATGGAGTTTTGAGTATCCTCCGGCGTGTAGTAGTCCGAATCCTCGGCGGTGGCCTCGGCGGATGACGGTGCCCCGCCACCACCACCTCCGCTAAGTTCTGGCCGCGGTTTGGAGCGCTTCAGCGACGAGCCCTTCTTTAGGCTAGACTCCTCGGCTGGGCCATCGCCACCAGCACCCTTATCCACATCGTCTGCCTCCAGAGAAGCGACCACCTGCTTCAGGGACTTGCTGGACATGTTCTTGCTCTTGCTGCCGGGTGAAAGAAGCGGTGATAGCTTCTCGTTCTCGCTGTCTACGTCATCGTCGGTGCCCGCAGAGCCATCACCACCGGATCCAGCCGTGGATCTGGGATACTTTCGCTCATTGACGATCTGCAGCTTGTCTTGCTTCGGTTCCGGCGACGTGGATGCCCCCAAAGTGGGCGAAGTGCTTGTGGCCGTGCTTGACTTTTTCGGATCGCTCTCAATTTCCACCGAGTGTGTGGATGAGCCGTTGCCGTTTCCATTGCCATTGCCATTGCCATTGCCTCCTCCCGATTGGTTGGTAATGGTGCCCACCTCACTGGTCGACGTGCACGTCGAGGCGTTCTTCTTGATCTTCGGCCGGCGCTGGCTGCTGGACTTGATCGGCGAGGTGGCCTTGATGTCGGCACTGGTCATTGTCGAAGCAGCCACTGTGGCGGCGGAGTCCGTGATGTCGTGATCGCTGGTCCTGCACGGGATTGAGAAAATAAGAGATTCATTTCAGTTGTTATTAGTTGTTTACAATTTGTAAAATTCCATTTCAAAAATCCCTATTGAGCTAATAATAGGACTTCAGCTTGGAGTATTTCCTACCTGGTTCTGGCCACATACTGCGGCGGTCCGTTGAGCGCCTCGATGAGCGAGACGGGAATGTATCCCGGGGGCACATCCACCGGAGCCGGCTCTCCCGCCGTCGAGGTGGGCGTGTTCTGGTGCAGCACGTGCGTGCTAATCCCCTTCTGAACGGCCCTGATCTGAAGCAGCGCCCGGAACGGAGCACGACAAATGGGACAGTTGTTGGCCTGGTAGCGCAGCGAGTCCGCACACGAGTTGCACAGGCAGAGGTGGCGGCAGGGCAGGATCAGCGTGTCCCTGGTCTCGCTCATGCAGATGACACACTCGCTGCCATGGTCGTCGATCTCCTCGTCCAGCGACGTCTTGTTCACCGCCTTGTTCTCAATGCCGTAGATCTCCTGCAGCAGGTAGCACAGTCCGTCCACGAAGATCTTCTGCTTGAGGGCGCGCAGCACATAGCTGCCGTTCTCCGGATGATGGTCAATCACACAGATGGTGGTGTGCGACTGGCGGCACTCGTCGCTGCCCTCCTCCACCACACAGTGGATGGCCACAGGATACTGCTCGCGGCCGGGGCTGTAGCCCAGCTCATCCTCGGGCATTTGCTGCGGATTGAAGACATGACCGGGCTGCGAGAAGCACTGATTGATCCCCTTCTCGTAGTGGTACGTCTCCGAGGTGAGGCCCTCGCGCGGCACCAGCGTCACACCGCTAGGACTGACGTCCTCCGAGCAGAAATAGTAGATGGTAATGGCGCACTTGGCGTCCGAGTCGAAGGTGAACTCGATGTTGTAGGAGCAGGGCGGCGGTGGGGGCGCCAGATCAGCATCCCCACCCCCCAGGCCCATGGAGCACAGCACATTGCCGTCCACATCCTCGATGGTCACATTGGACTTCTCCTTCTCCAGATCCAGATCGAGGTCCAGTTCCAGCTCCCGCTCTATCTCCCTTATTTTGGGCACAGCCACAGGCACCACTGGCACACCCTGTGCCTTGTTCTTGTCGTTCAGGGTCTTCACGAAGCGCACCGACTCCTTGCGGATGTTCACCAGACTCTTGAGGGTCTTGGTGGGCTCGTTGGCCTGCGGCGGTGGATAGGGGAAGGCCGTCGGCCTGTTACCCAGAAAGTTGAGGTCCGCATTCTCGCCGAACAGGTACGACTCGGGCTGGGGCGTGTCGAAGCGCTCGCCACCCATGATGAAGTGCGTCCCAAAGAAGTTGCCCATCCGCGGCGGATACTTGTACGCATTGTTTGTGCTCGGATCCGCCTCCTCCACCGCCGCGTTCTGCCTGCTCACAAAGTTGCCCATTCCGGTGGCCCTTGGTCGCTTCGGATCCGCTGTATTTAATACTTTTCTCTGTTTATTTTATTATTCTACTTTCTTCCTTTCTTTTTAGAGCTGTCAAAAAGCCATCGATGACTAAACTGTTATCAATATATATCGATACTTTTATTACTGCTAGGGCTGCCAGATAGCTAACCAGCTCAGCAAGCGTTGCCAGCCAACTCAAAGCGACAACAACAATCGGCGCGAAAAAACAGCGTACGTAAAACTGGAAAGTGAGCAAAAAAACAAACCAGGTGAAACACCGACCAGAGCAGACGCAGCACGATGAGCAGCCTGAGCATGGACGAGTCCATCTGCGCGTACTTCGTGAACAACCTGAAGCCGGGTCAGCAGGACGGCCAGGAGGCCGTGGATGCACACGCGGCGGACACCTTGGAGCAGTTTGAGGCGGCGCGGGAATTGCTGGGCCAGCAGCTCGCGGAGACGCAGATCCGGCAGATCAAGCCCAGCGAGGGCTATCCGCTGATAGCAGCCGGCCATCTGACCAAGAAGGACGTGTTTGTGCTGGCCCAGTTCGCTGGTGACTTCTTCGAGCAGCTGATGCAGACGCGTGCTTTGATACTGGGTCCACCCTGCCTGCTGAACTGCCTGCGACAGGACGAACCGATACCCCAGGGCAGCAGTGCCATTTACACCACGGCCATGCGGGACCTGCAAGTGTCCGCCACTGGGATTACGCCCCAAAAGAAGGATGAGCTGAGCAGGCTTATCCACTGGATGGGCGGCGTCTACTTCCAGAGCTTCGGCCATCGCACCACACACCTCATCTCGAACACTATCAAGTCGCACAAGTACGAGCAGGCCACGCTGAATGGGGTGCCCGTGATGCACGTGGACTGGGTGCAGTACGTGTGGGACCAGAGTCGCCGCAGCCAGCGCGAGGGAATTCGGGCCACCGATCCCGACCTGGACAAGTACCGCCTGCCCACCTTCTTTGGGGCGAACATCACGTGCAGCGGCCTGGATTCCACGCGCAAGGACCAGGTGATGCGGCTGGTCAACGAGAACGGGGGCATCTACCATCGCGCCTTTCGCTCCCAGGTGGTGGACATCGTCATCACCGAGCAGTCCAAGACGGACACCGAAAAGTACAAGGCGGCCATACGCTACAAGAAGGACGTCCTCCTGCCGGAGTGGATCTTCGATAGCTCCAGTCGCGGCTATGCCCTGCCGACCAAGAACTACGAGATACGCCCTGGAAAGAAGGCCTCCACACCCACAAAGAGCAATCGCTCGACTACCAGTGCTCCCGGTGCGGATCAAACGCAGCTTTCAGATCTCTCCCGGATCAGCTTTGTCAGCGGCTCCCGGCGCATGTGCAGCGATCTGACCACCGTCGACGAAACTCTCAGCAGTGTGAGCTCCCCAGCCGCCAAGGACCTGCTCAAGCTGGCCACCACCAGCAGCAGCAGGAGCTACCAGCAGGTGCTGGCCGAGATTTGTCCGCGACAGGCCAAGAAGGCTGGTGCCCTGCTGGACGGCTGCTGTGTGTACCTAAGTGGCTTCCGCACGGAGGAGCGGGAGAAGCTTAACCGGGTGCTGAACCTGGGAGGAGCCACTCGCTACGACGAGGCCAACGAGGGCATCTCGCACATCATCGTTGGCCAGCTGGACGACGCGGAGTACCGTCAGTGGCAGCGCGACGGTCTCATGGGCTCGGTGCATGTGGTGCGGCTCGATTGGCTGCTGGAGAGCATTCGGGCTGGTCGCGTGGTCAGCGAGCTGGTGCATCGAGTGTCGCTGCCCCAGAATCGGGAGCCCGATGTGGCCTCGCCGGCCAGCAAGCGCACCCTGCGCTCCATGAACCACAGCTTCAAGCAGCCGACGCTGCCCATTAAAAAGAAACTGTTCGAGCAGGAACCAGAGAACCCCCAGCAGCAGGAGGAGGAGCAGGATCATAGCCTGCTGAATCAGTACTCGCAGGATCAGGGAGCCGTGGCCCAGCTGCCACCGCCGGATGTGAGTCTGCTCCAGCCGGCAGCCAGTTCCACCCAGATGGAGATTCGCCAGCGACCCTCGAGTGTCGCCGCAGTGGCGGCCAATCTGCATCCAGCGCTGACCGATCTCAGTGCTAGCACCCTGTCTATAGACTTTGACAAGCTAGACTACTTTGCGGGCCTCTCCGTTTACGTGCACAAGGAGAGCTTCAACGCAGAGTTCTACAACCAAATGCTGACCGAGTGCGAGGCTGCCCAGGGACTGCTGGTGCCCTCGAGCTTCGCAGATGAGGTGGACTTTGCCATCGTCAGCTTTGAGGTGGCCTTCGAGATGGAGGAGCTGCCCGTGAAGGCGCGTCATGTGGTCACCGAGCTGTTTCTCGAGAGCTGCATGAAGCAGAACAAGCTGCTGCCCCTGGAGTACTACCACAAGCACATACCCGCCACCGCACTGCGTCAGCCGCTCAAGGGCATGACCATTGTGGTCTCCGTCTACGCAGGACTGGAGCGGGACTTTATCAACGCAGCGGCCGAGCTGCTGGGCGCCTCCGTCAACAAGACGTTCATCAAGAAGGAGAAGCCTCTGCTGGTGTGTCCCCATGCCGAGGGCTCCAAGTACGAGGGTGCCATCAAGTGGCACTATCCCGTCGTCACGGCCGAGTGGCTGGTGCAGTGCGCCCGCACTGGCCAGAAGCTGCCCTATGTGGGTCACCTGGTGGGCAAGAGTCCCGACGACTTTCCAGTATCTCCGCGCTTGCGGGAGATCAACAACAGTACAAGCACCAGAAGAACCCCGAGGAGGCAGGAGGAGACCACCTTAGTGGCTGCACCAGAGCTTTCCCTGCGGCAGCAGCAGGAGGAGGAGGAGGAGGTAGAGAACCAGCCGGGTGGATCGACAACTGTCACACCTGTCGCGGCCGCAGCAGCAGCTGCTCCCGAGCTGACCCCACTGAGGAACAAACGAGTTTCCGAGCTCGCCGGAGGCAGCGCTCGCCACCGGGGCAGCAGCAACACATCCTCACCCACTCCCGATTCCCCCTGCACACCCCTTAGCCAGGTGGGTGGCCAGAACTACAACCTGGACTTCCTGGAGCAGTTTGTCCAGCGCCTGGACACGGACGAGGGCAAGGACTGTGTGCGGCAGATCATACGCGAGATGCGGGAGAACCAGACCCCCGAACTGGAGCGGATTCGTCGGCAGGCGTGCACACCCGTCAGTCGCAAGCATCCCCGCCCAGCTCCTGGTATTCCGGACTTTTGTCTCACCCCAGAGTTCCAGCAGCGGATGGCGGACGACTTCGAGCGGCGCTGGCGCCTGCCCACCCAGAAGATCAAGCCGGACACGCCGCTGGCCGTGATCAGGCAACGGGTGATGCGGATAACTTGCGAAACACTCGGGATTGAATACGATGAGGGGGAGCAGAAACTACAGGAGGACAGGCAGCAGACGCCATCTACCCAGAAGAAGAAGCCACCAGCAAACAGGACTCAGGCTACCAAACTCAACTTTGACAGGTCCCCCAAGACACCCAAGTTGTCGGCGGCCAAGAAGACGCCCCTGCCCTTCAGGGTGTCCATGGGCAGCAGCCAGTCGCCCTTCGTGCCCGCCACGCAGAGTCCAGGCGAAGCTGCTGCTCCTGGTGCTGCTGCTGCTGCTGCTCCAGGACGATCGGAAGTGGCCACGGTGAGCGACGAGGGCCAGAGCACCATTGACTTTGACAAGATCAGCTTCGAGGAGTCGGCAGCGCCATCTACAGTGGCTCCCGATCTCAAGCAGATCACGGACTACCTAAAGAACTGCGAGACGCGCAGGAATAGTCTGAAGCGCGGCCACGTCAGCGACATGGAGTGCGTGGAGAGCGAGGTGCAGTATGTGCAGCCCTTTGAGTCCGAGGGCTTCGCCCTGGGCACCGAGGACATGGTGGACTGGCGCGATCCGGCCGAGTTCAATGCGGCCAAGCGGAGATCCTCGGGTGGGTCGCCCAAGATGCAGCATAGGGGCACACCCTGCTTCAGCATCTCGTGCGGCGATGACGATGAGAAGCGGGCGGAACTGATCGCGAGGATCGCCCAAATGGGCGGCAAGCTGTGCGAGAATCTGGTGAACTACGACGACGCGTGCACCCACCTGCTGTGCGAGCGTCCCAATCGCGGCGAGAAAATGCTGGCCTGCATCGCAGCCGGCAAGTGGATCCTCAGCATCCAGTACATCGAACAGTGCCATGCGAGGGGCCTGGTCTTTCTGGACGAGGCCCTCTACGAGTGGGGCAACCCGAGGGCTCTCAATCTGCCCACTCTGGCGCCGGAGGAGCAGCCCATTGCCGCCGCCGTCCATCGCTGGCGCACCGAGCTGGGCGTTCGTGGCGGTGGTGCGTTCTCCGACCATCGAGTGATCCTCAGCCTGCACGAGCGAAGCGGTGCGCCCATCAAGAATGTGCTTCGTGCCGGCGGTGCCTGCATCCTAGAGCCGAAATCTCCCTTCTCCAACGATCCCATCACCGCCACAGCCACCCATTGTTACGTGGACGTGAAGAAGGCTCCGCTGTCGCCGAGGGACATGGCCCATCTGCACGACAGCGGTGTCCGGGTGCTCAGTCAGATCGCCATCAACCACTACCTGATGAACGGCAGGGAGGCCGATCTGGGGAAGTACGAGCTCAACTGAATATGTTATGTTTTGTGTGCTCCTCAACTCAAAATTAGTTATGTTTTTGTTCGCCATCGAATTGGCTTTTTTCGTTACTTTTTAGGTTAAGCATTTCATTTTTTGATCCATCATTTGTAAATTGAAGCATTAAAGTGCTTGATATCACAGAACCTGAAAATATAAGTTTTTGATTTGAAATTTAAATTTTTTTAGTCGCATTAAGTAATTATAAAAATTATAAATTAAACTCATTTGAAATGAGTAATTTCTTTGTTTCTTTTAAAACATTTATTATTCATTACTTGTAAATTTATTTTAAATTCAAATTTATATTCTTTGTTGTGTTACCCAAATTTTGATATTTTTCAAGGGCATTACTTACAAAAATAGTTATAAGTTAATAGTTTTGAAATTAAATTGAACTGAAACGTTTTTGTTTATATATAATTTATAATTTATAATTTATTTATTATCTACAATTTATTCTTTATTTCCGATACAAATTTATTTAAATTGTTTCATTTCTTTTCCATTCATAATTTTATAAATAAAATTAAAATTAAACTTAAGCAAAAGGTTTATCATTGAAATTAAATTTAGTTTTAATGCTGAATTTTGTTGTATATATTGTTTTACGTCGAAGTCCATGAAGGATATGTTCCTATGAGATGATAGTCCTCAAGGAGCAAACTAAGCGCCCAATATCAGTTTTTTAAGGAACAAAGCTGGTATTGCGAGGCTTTTGAAAGATTGGTCACGGACTAAAATGTAGGAATCCCTCCCACATAAAATCAAAAACAAATTAATGTCCAACTGTATTGTACTTTTCATTTATTTAACGTTTATATATTTGTTTTGTGGGTGTATGTGTGTGGGTGTTTGTATATAATATATAGCATGTATGTATGTTGTATGTATAATTTCACTTAGCTTCTGTTCCGTTTCTGTCTCAGTAATTATGGTATAGCAGTACTTAACGTTTGATTCATATGGTTCACATGTATACGTACATATATAACTTGTTTTTACAATCTGTGTGTGTGTGTGATTCTTTACAAAATTCAATATTATATATCTATAATTGTTAATTTTTGTGGGTGTTGTCTGTGTGTTTGTGTGGAATCGCATGCTCTCTAGGCTACAAATTCATCAAAAATAGATAGTACACAATATAAATCGATCTCCATCGATTTATGATTTATAGTTGATCGTTTTTACTCCATCTGGTTTCTGCTTTTAAGCCGCAATTGGCAGACTGGCGGCAATTTAAATTTTAAAATTACACTTCTAAGTATTTATAGTTATTTATATTTATATATACGGTTTATGTTAATTTTGTTTTTCTTTGTTTAGCATTTCAATTTGTTCAATGTTGGGTTTTGTTTTTATATCGCAGCGATAATTTGTTTAGTTTTCAGTTGGTTTAGGAGGCAAATGTTTCAACTCAACGCAAGTCTGATGGATTCTTTCTCTTTTGGATTAAACACGTAATGAATCGGGGGACACAAAATACATGGTTCACAAAAACGTATTAATAGTAATAATAGTAATAATAATAATGGAACTTGGAGCTTAGCAATTAAAAAATCTCTTTGCTGGGCGTTGAGATTCCCAGTGGCTGTTCGTAATCGTTTGCAGATGCGGATGCTGATGCGGACGCGGAAGCCTTCTTTTCCTTGCGCTGAGACTTTTCTTTTTTATGCTTCTTCTTGTGCACCTTGGACGTCACCTGCTCCTCCCCCTCCACCCCCACATCGATGATCGCCGATGCTTCGGGCGCCGCCCGTGACTTCTCCTTGTTCTTCTTCTTTTTGTGATGCTTGACATCGGCATCGGGAAGGACGTTTGAAGTGTTGTTGTTGTCGTTGGCGGAGGTGTGACTGGGGCTGGGAGTGGGCGTGTTAGCATCGATCAGATCGATCACCGGCTGGGCAGCGGCGGCGGCAGCGGCCTGCTTGCGTTCCCTCTTCGCCTCCCTGTCCTTATCTTTGTCTTTATCCTTTTTTCGGTCCTTCTTGGAGGAGCTACTGCTGCCGGCTGTCTCTGCTGGCACCTTGAGATTCTCTTTGCCTCCCGCCGCCGACTTTTTGGACGACGACCTCACCGTGGGCGGCACAAAGTCCGTTCTGTGGATGTGTTAAGAAGAATCCACATTTAATTTCCTCAATATATTTGCTTTTCGAAGACTCTTCCATCACTTACATGTCCAGTTCAATGTCCAGAGCTCTATGGGGATCATTTGGATCGTACTTGCCGTCCTTGTCCTCGCTGTCCGACATCGAGACACCCTCGGGCATGTCCAGTGTGGTGTTCACAATGTGCAAGGGTTTCGGCTCTGCAAAGTTAAATAAAATTAAGGGGAATCCTGTGGGGGATGTATGATATGACTTGCCTCCTTCCGATTCACTGCTGCTGTTGTAGGCCACTTTATTCTTGGCCTTTTTGCTCTTCTTGCCCTTTTTATGCTTTTTCTTGCCATCCTTGCCGCCCTGTGCCGCCTGCTGCTCCTGCAGATATTTGTCCGAACGCTTGGTGACTGCAAAAATAAAGGTTTTCATTAGTTTAATTATTAGTCTGCTAAAATTGTAACCTATATTGTAATTTATTAAGTTAGTAACAAGTCCTTTTGATTTTTGTAAAATAAAAATATTGAATATTGTGGATAACTTACTGCCCACACGCAGAGCGGCCACGCCCTCCATGTCCAGCGGCAGCTCCGTGATGGGTATGTCATCGATATTGTCATACTGATCCGCTGCGTTCGCTGAAGCCCCACTAGCCGTTGGCGTGGACTTGAGGTAGTGGGGATTGTTCGACTGCTCCATGAGGCGGGCCATTCGCTGCCGCTCCAACTGTTCGGGGGTTAGTTCCAGACTCTGCCGTCGCTTTCCGCTGCCTGCTCCTCCTCCTCCACCTCCTTCTCCGCCAGCCGTTCCGCCTTGCGAGGCGCTAACAAAGAGCTCATCCTTGTCGTGCTCCGAGGACGAACTGCTCGCCGCCTCCTCCGGCGGCGGTGCATTGATCCACTCATCCAGATCGAGACCATCCGGCAGGGGCACCTTCCGCTGTGCCTTGGGCGCCACCGGAATTAGCTCGCCTGCGAACAGGAGCGTCATCTCCTGGACAATCTCAATGGCCAGCGGGGGAATGGGAATGCCACCCTCCGTCGTCGTCACATCCAGGGCCAGGGAATCTTCCGTCGTCGTGGCCAGCTGGGTGCGCAGCATTTCGATCAGCATGCAGGCCGAGTTGGCTCTCTCCTGCACCTCGATGTCGCTGGAGCCATTGAAGTGCTGTAGCTTATCCAGCACATGGTCACAAAGCTGCAGAGGATTCAAGAGGATTAATTTTTTAGGTAGTAAATATATTACAGACAAAAAGATGCACTTACTCTTACTAATCCGGGCAGGTCCTGAAGCTCTAAGCACGTGGTGGCCAGGCGGGCGAACAGCTTGATCACGTTCTGCACGTACACGCCCTGGATGTGGCCGGGCAGCTGCCTGGGACGAAGCAGGATATTGAGCGTCTTTTCCGCATCCTCCAGCTCGCCGGCAAACTCGCCCACAATCCAGGCGGCGGCGTAGAGCACCTCGTACATGGAGTTACTTTGCGCCGAAACGGCGAACGTGTCCAGCAGGTTGGTCATCTCACCAACAGCGAATTGACGCACCACTGGCACCCGAATGGCCACGTCCAGCAGTTGCTCGGCAATGAGGCGGCCGTGCCGCGAGCCAGCCTCCAGCTGTATGAGCTCCACGAGCACGGTGAGGTACCACTCGAAGTTGGTCACGTACAGGTAGGAGCTTTGGGCACAGATCTCGATCACCTTGTAGAGCAGTTCGTCCCGATAGGCGGATCCCTCTGCCCGCTCCATGTGACCCAGCAGGCGCTTCACGATCTCCATTAGGTTCTTCTTTGAGACCATGCCGTACAGCAAGTCCAGGGAGCGCAGTCGAATCGATTCGTCCTTGTCGTCCAGGCAGGCGAGAATGAGGTCCTTGTGCGCCTGCACACTCTTCGGGTGCGTCTTCAGGATCTTCGACATGGCCAACAGTCCAAGGTATTTCACTGGAAAATCATTGAATATTTTTTACTACAATTTTACTACCAAATCAGTTTATATTCTGTGGTTAAAAGCTGTTTTTCATGTTCCTAAAATCATAAGTACCTTAATTAGGGAAAACACAATTTATTTAAAATTATATTTAAAAGATTCCCTGCTGGTTGTGAATATAAATAAATAACAATTTTAATTAAAAAATTAAACTATAGGTAAGATAAAGAAGGTAACAATCTTATCTTGTTTGTTGTAAAGTTTTGTTGTTTAGTTTAATCATTTAATTTAGTTTTATGTGCTTGATTAAATCAAGTATACTTCAATAACACCAGGAAAAGTTACAGTTAAGGATTTGAACAGCCTGAGAGGACGAAAAGGACTAGATCATTGTGCAGTACTCACGATTCTGGTCGGAGTCCTCGATGAGGATGCGCAGCTTCTGCACGCAAAGCTGAATGGAGGCACTGTGGTTGGGCATGCCGCTGCTGATGCTGATGAGCACCGCGATCACCGTGTTGATGCACTCGTACAGGAGACTCATCGCCGAGGTGCTGTTGGGTGAGTTGTTGGGTTTTTGGTTTTGGTTCGTTTTTGTTTTTTTTTGGTTTTTTTTCGTCGGTGGTTCGGTTGTTTGTTTGTTTGTTTTTTTTTTGTGGTTTTTGTTGTTGTAGTGGTTTGTATTAGTTTGAGAATAAAAAGGAACTTGTATTAAGAGTAAGCAGCGGTAAAGCAACAAACATTGCACTACAACAATAGCAAATGGCAACAGCAACAACAATAGCAATATCGATAGCAGTAGCAGTTTTGTGGTAGCGATAACAATTATAGCGATTATTGCGATAGACAACAGGAAACAGAAGATGGCGAAGCAACGCAGCCAATGCAACTAAAAAGGAAAACACCAACAACAGCAACAACGACAACAACTGCAACGGCTCGATTCCATATTTGTACTCGTTATTTTCCGTTATTATCTGTTATATATCTTTTTTGATCTCAATGAATGTGCTCGATTGGCAAATAATCGATAAGCAAACTTAGAACAAACACAAACTAGAGCAGGATGGCGACAGTCAAGAGTTAAGAGAGATTGAGTTATGTTGAAGATGGATATATAGGATGGTTAAGTAACATAAGAATCTAGAAGATATGTATGTACAGGAAAATAATGAAAACTAAAATATAATACTCGGTCGCACAATCATCGAGCAGCTGCTTCAATTATCAATATATCGAAAGTAATCGGTCTGATTTTATTTTCGATTATTTGCTTTAGCCTTGCTTTGTTGCAATCGTTTTTCACACACTTTCGGATAATTGTAATCGTATTTTTTTTTCGTTCAGTTCATTTGTATTTTGTTTGTTTGTTTTGCAATGATTTAAGACTTGCCTATGAATTAGATTTGTGAGTGGTTCTATTAATTTCTTTCCTAGCCGGGGTTCTAAGGGGGTTAAAGCGCCAAACTGCAAATGCAAAGAGAAAAAGAAACAAGCAACAAATTATAATTTACATACAATCGAAATAACATCCTTATCCACAACTAAATCTAAAACTAAAGCTATAACCGAAAAGAAAACTTAAACTAAAAAAATGGTACTCAAAATTAATTTCAATTCTATAAAGGATTGTTATCCTCTTCTAAATCTGGCTGTGAGTTTATCGTTGTTTATTCTTGACTCTTGGTGTGGTCCTTTTCCTTCCGGATTGGATCTCATGATGATATGTCTACATATTAAGAGTTTCTCAGGGTCTTGAGTGTTTGCTTTCGTTTTTTTGTAGCGAAATAAATAAATAACAATTTAATTGGTATACATTTTTGAATTTATATTTTTGGTTTTTCCTTAAATCAAGCGAATTAAGCAGTTGTATAACACAATGAAGCCAAAGGAGAACGACGTGGTGGACTTAGGTGGTGATTTAGGGAGATTGAATAAAAGCTTATAGAAAAAGATGTTAAAACTTAAATGAAATTATTTATTAACTCTTAAGTTTTAAAAGTTCTTGTAGTCTGTTCTCAATTTCTGTAAGCTTCAATCATTTAAAAGGATATGGAACATCATGTGCATCAACATGTGTGTTAAAATATGTGTGTCATTGAAATTGCAAAATATGTAAATTTGGGTCATTTCAATACAATTATAATAATCAATTACGACGCTCATGTGGTTGGGTGTGGTAAATGTGATGTAGGTTCTGGCAAGACCGTAAAAGGTGAAGTTCAATTGGGAGTTTACTCATTTACTTCTTAACCCAGTACGGCCCCGCCTTGAATAAACCAAATAAAAAACATGGAAATAATTACTAAAGTATACAATATCTGTGTTGCTTCCATTTAAACAATTAGGAGACCAAAATATATACCAACGAGAAAACATAAGGGTTTGTTCAATAACTAAATTGTAAATAGTAAAATGCTTTAGAGTAAATCAAAGCGCGTGCTGGTTTTAATTAAGTTTCTGGATTGGATTTGTCGTTGGTCTGATTTAAAGAAAGAAAAGCGCGCCGATAAAAACCTGGAAATAATTTCAATTAGGGGCTGAGTCAATTTGCGTCCCAGCGCCGGTTCAATTGTCGTGAGGCTCGCGAACTAAAATTCATTCGATTTTCATTTGGCATTTCATTCGTTTTTCATTAGTATTTGTTTGTTTTTTTGGAGTGGTTTTTTTTTTCATATATATATATTTTGTTTGTTTTGGAGCGGGAGCAGAGGGAGGAGAGGTGGAGGAGTAGTTGTAGTGTTAATTAACTTTTTGTTAGACAAAATATCATTGTCGGATATAAAAGTATACGTATATACTATATACATATACAGCAAAACGAAATCGGCGTTTGTCCGTGAACAAACGAAAACGATAAGATACATACTTAAAACAGAACTTAAGGAAAAGTAAACATTGTGAATTCTTTTTTTTTGGTGGCCAGTGAGGTGGAGCAGCACTCACCAGCTTGATGATCTTGATCAGCATCCAGTTGTTGGTCGATGTGGTCATAAGCTTGAAGAATATTGGCGCCAGGGGCAGGTAGTTTTTTGGATTCTTACGCGCTAATTCACAAATAACATTCACGGCAGCTGATTGGACACCTGGAAAGCAAAGAAAGTTGTGTTTTAGCATAATTAAACATGGCAAGCTGCACAATTCTGTGTTTTTTGATTAAACCTGGATCTGGATCTTCCAGTTTCTCCTTGAGTTTGGGAAATGCAGGTCTCAATGCTTCGGGGTAGCGTAAAAAAACTTTATACATCATAAGGACGGCTTTCATGCGTAGATACGGTTTCGTTGAGCTCATCTAAAGAGGGTTTTAAAACAGTTTAAGTCAATTAAAATGTGCTGATTATGGTGCTTTGATTGCTTCCTACCAGTGTCATAATATCATTGGCCAAATCGCGGGACAGATCGGGTGATATGAAACAGCTTAATCCACTCAGCGCCACACCCGCATCGTATTGGTTCTGTGAGTTGAGATCCTTGCGTATCATGTTCGTGGTCAACATGAGCAGCTGCAATATAACAAGAGAGAAAATTAATATATTTCATTAATATAAATTAGATATCGTATAATTTAGGTATAAAAATACTTAAATTATTTTATGTTTCTGGATTAAAACGTACCTCGCTGTCCGGATGAAAACACTGACTGGCCGCTAGGTAGCCAATCCGCTTGCAGGTGAATCTGGAGGAGCTCATCACCTCGATAATGTTAAAGCCTGCCCAGGAGATGTCATAGCCCAACATTTGAATCTGTCGAAATCAAATCAATAAATATTAACATTTTTTTTTTTGCTGATTTTGTGCAAACGAAAAGGGTGCAAAGTGTAAGTGTTTGGATGTGTGTGCAGGATAAGCCCAAGGACTCGGTTCCTTGCCTTACGCCTGCGGGCATAATTATGGAATCGAAAGGTTTTATCTATCCTTGAAATTTAGTTTAAAAGCTGAAACTAAAAAGGAATTGCCTTAAATTATTTTTTGTAAAACATTTGTATGATTTTTTATGTGAACTAAAATATTTAAAATTTTTAAAAGTTAAAAGGTTTTAAGCAAAATGAATAAGAAATTCTAATATTTCCACAACAACTGTATTTACTACACTTATGCTGCTGATGGCATCTAGTCTTGCTGGTTAGTCGTGGGTGGAGGGCATTGTTGTTGCTCTTACTTGTTATTTTTGTGGCTGTTGCTGTTTTTGTCCTTATTGTCACACTTGCCCACAAAAGCCCCATACGTCAGGCAATTTGCGTTGAGTGTTGGGAAGGCACTTTGTGGACTTTCAATGGCTGCTGCCACCCAAATGCATTTGCATTTCTTAATCTAACACTAAGCCTTCTTGAAGGAAATTTGAATAATTTTCAGTTCGAGGGTGCAGGTCTTGATTTTATTGTAAGAGAGGGTTTAGATATTCCTATTTATATGTTTTACATGATAAAAAAAAAAAACAACACACCCTATTTTGTGTACTTTCTGAATCTATAAATAAGTTAAAAACAAGACTAGCTTTAAACAAATAAGTATAGAATATTTTGAATAAAAGTAAATCAGAGGTTTAAATAAAAATAAACCCTTGAACGTTATAAATATACCTTTAAGGATTTTCTGTGATTTGGAGTGGGTGATGTGGGAGTTTCATAGATTTAAGGAGGTACTTGAACTAATTAACTTACGTAGGTCAGCTTGGCCACCGCATTGCACTTGACACTGATATTGTCCTGTCGCAGCTCCTGTTTGATCTCCTCGATGCACGTGGATATGTATTTGGCCTGCGGAGAAAATAAATGTCAATCAATATTTGCATATATGTATATGGTCGTGTGTGTAAATTTGCAGAGGCAGCAAATCATAAAATAATCGTCTTGGGGCTATCAGTTTTATACCCCCCACATATACATATGTTCATAAACATACAGTTGCAACAAAAAGTAAAGTCTTATTATTCTTATTAATTGATGGAAATTAAAATATTTTGGATGCAATTTTAGATTGAGTTTTATTTTTATTTTTAAGAATAAAGTACTTTTATTATCCTCTTTCAGATTTCAAATAGAATATAACAAAATTCGATCTATTTTGAGAATCTTATAAATTAGCAACATTTTTTTTTTTAATTTCATATTGTTTTAAAATCGAAAAATATATTAAAATTTCCATAATTATTCAAGTTTAATGTTAAGTTTTGAATATTTAAATTCATTTTCAGGTGGGTTTAATTAAAAATGCTTCTCTACACAGAAATAAATGTTTTTTTTACGATATGAAATAAAATTGAAACTAAACGAAACTGAAATAAATATTTAATTAACTTGACGACTAGTTGTGTTTTTTTTTGTTGGTCAATGGATTTCTGCTAAATAAAACTAAGTCCTAAAGAGATGCTAATTATTTAGCCATAGCTGTAAATCAGCACCTAAGCACCGTTACTTGATCCTGCCAACCGTTCTTTATTCGCTCTCCCCCTCCTCAAGTAAACAATAAAAAACAAATATAAAAAAAGCGCCCACTCAACTTTTGCAAGTCAAACATCTGGGCGCAAGGACACGGCTGGCTGATAAGGACCAACCAAAACGCAATCAGCGAGGGAATTTACATGGGTAAATATTTGATAAAACGTGCGCTGCTCTCTCCTCCGGAATTGACATAAAAACATTAGCGGCTAATTGAGTGAGCGAGTTTGTCACTCGCTCTCCTCCTCTCTCTTCCTTCTTTTTCCTTTTGCATTGTTGGCAGATGCCAAGCGCACCCACACACACACACACACACACTCGGCCACTTTCACTCACCCACAAACACACACACCCGCGCATTCTCTTCTTCTTGCAAACTTCTCTAACAAAATTCCCTTAATGCAAACGAAATTTGTCAGCCAATTAGCAAGAGTTCTAATTGGACTCACAGCTGGGCGGTTAGCAGGGGGAGGAGGCGTGGCAGTGGGTGGCTACGAGCCGGGGAGGGAAAAGCAGGGTAAGCTTACCTCATTATCCTTGTTGTTCCTAATGCCGCGCACCAAATCGGTGAGGTTTTTATCAAACATACGCTCGAAAAAGTTACCCTTCACTTTCTTCAGTGCCATGTTCGCTTCTGCGTTTGTTTTGCTGAGTTGGCTGTTAGCAAATTTAATGCAGTGCAATGCAATGCAGTTGGTGGCGAGACGATCTCAGCAGCAGCACCCGGCGGCAGCAGCAGCAGCATTCACTTCCGTTCTGTCGTCGTCTATTGCTCTTTTGTTTTCTTTCTTATTTTTTTGCAAAAGTTGCTGCTGCGAATAGGAAACATCGATGGTGTGGCCAGATGGTGGCTGAGGAGGAAATACCACAAAAAATACCGTTTCTAAGCGATCTATCGATATGAGGACTATCGGTCGTAGTGGCAACGCTGGCAGCATTGTTTACATTCGTGATTTGTCGCTTTCAAAATCAAATCCCCTTTTTTGCTGGCTTATCAGTGCCCGCACGGCGGAGATTACGACCTGCAAAGTCACGTTGTCCGGCGCCATGTCCCTCTCGATCTTCAAAGATCTGCCAGCGGAGCATCCGCGCCACCTGATTCCATCGCTATGCAGGCAGTTCTACCACCTGGGATGGGTCACCGGCACCGGAGGTGGAATGAGCATCAAATACAAGTGAGTTTGGATTCCTCTCAAGCTAAGAAGCTCTTTCAACGGGTTTCCTTCGTTCCCTGCCCTCCAGCGATGAGATCTACATAGCACCCTCTGGAGTGCAAAAGGAGCGCATGCAGCCAGAGGATTTGTTCGTGCAGGACATGACCGGCAAGGATTTACAGCTGCCGCCGGAGATTAAGGGTCTAAAGAAGAGCCAGTGCACGCCGCTCTTCATGCTGGCCTACCGCCATCGCCAGGCGGGAGCTGTCATCCACACGCACTCCCAGCACGCCGTTATGGCGACGCTCCTGTGGCCGGGCAAAACCTTCAGATGCACCCACCTGGAGATGATCAAGGGCGTTTACGACGAGGCGGACAAGCGGTATCTGCGCTACGACGAGCAGCTGGTGGTCCCCATCATCGAGAACACACCCTTCGAGCGCGACCTGGCTGAAAGCATGTACGCCGCCATGATGGAGTATCCGGGATGTAGTGCCGTCTTGGTCCGGCGACACGGCGTCTACGTTTGGGCTGAGTCCTGGGAGAAGGCCAAGACCATGTGGGTTTTTGAATCGCCAATGTCTGGCTAATGAATTTGTTTTTAATTTCTGTCTCTTTTTATAATAATACAGGTCGGAATGCTATGACTATCTGTTCTCCATCGCTGTGGAAATGAAGAAGGCCGGAGTCGACCCGGAGAAGTTTCTAATATAAACCATTGACTACAAAAACTATAAGCCATAAGTGAGTTTTATATAGAAAACCACATTGGTATAGTTTATGTGAGCCTTACATTATATCTTAAGCTAATTGTTATAAAACAAATTAATACAATAGACATTGTTTTGTTAAATATATGTACAAAAGTTTATCTGGGGCATCCCACACATATAGTAAATTGGGTTTTAATTGTAATTGAGCCCTCTTTAGGATTACAAGAATTTGGGGCTTTAAAAATTTATTTAGATAATAAAATATAGTAGGATTGGGTACACAGAGGGTTAATAATATTTCTTGAATGAGTCCATTAGGTGGCATATTTTTGCTAAATAATCTGAAGACACTTGAGGGCCTTATCGCAGTTTTATGGGCATTTCAAATTTTGTGCGCACTTTGCACTAAAACTTGGACCAAGCCGGGGACAACAGCTGATAACCGCTGTTGCTGTTACGACGGGTCCATGTTAAGGTTCGCTCTCATGTTAATGTTAAGTCTAAATTCCACACCAGGAACAGTGGTAAACAGGTGATGAAAAATATGAAAAAATTTCAAGAAATTAAAGTATTTTAGCTTGTGAGTAATTTTTGTGCACCCGAAAAATCTAAATTAATTAAATTTGAATTTTTAAAACATTAAAATGTATTTTACCAATTTTTAAGTTTATTACTCGGACGAAATACATTAAGTATCGCTTTTAAATATGAATAAATAAGGAATCGAGCTGTGCTACAATCCTTTAAAACATTTAGTTTCATTTTATTTTTCGTTTGTTGTCTTATGTTTAAAAAAAGTTTAAAAAATTTAATTTTCTTAAATATTAACAACATAAAATATTACAAAAATAAAAACAAAAAAAAGTCTCTGAAGCCATTATTTCTGCTGGCCCCACTGTGCAGCCAGCTGGCTAACAGTTTTTCAAGAGAGGGAGATAACAGTTAACAGCACTGCTGCTGCTACGAGCAACAGCAACGCGTGCGAAGGAGTGCGGCATAGCTGACCGGTATCAGCTGTATCGCCATCTCGCTCACGCCACAGTGGGTAAGATAGCGAGAGAGCGACAATAAAATCACCGTTGGCACGCCGCTTGCTCATTACTTCGCGTTCTCCGTTTTAAGCGTAAGCATTTTCCACGGCGCACAACCAAACGACCCGCTAATTTTTTGTACTATTAAAAACACACAGAGAAAACACACCACACACACATCGAGCAACATGTCTCTGCAGTCGGACGCCGTTTTCCAGAAGATCATCGATGGCCTGAAGGAGAACGAGGCCAAGGCCAAGGCGGTCAACGGCGTGTTCCTCTACAAAATCACCAAGGACGGCAAGGTGGCCAAGGAGTGGAGTAAGTTACTCATTGCTCACCCTCACCCTACCCCATCCCGCATCCCCCAAATAACCACCCCCTCCGCACGCTACGCCCTGCATGGCGAGAGTACGTGGTGCTTTGCATTTTCTAGTGGCCACCAGTTCAAAGTGCAGAGTTCTTTGTACTTCGGCACCAGCTGTTGGCATTCAGAATTAAGAAATCTTTTTTTTCTTTAATGTTCACCTCCAGTCTAAATAATAAAGTCTAATGAAGGCTGTTGGGAATGCATAAATAGGACTGGAGAAATAAATTATCTTCATTTGGTATGTCAACATACAGCTGCGGTCAAAGTAATAGCACTTTTTTTCACTTTTTCAAAAGCAAAAATAACTGAAAAATTTTAAATTCCCTATTTACAATTATTTCATATTTTACAAAAAAGTTAGAACAATTTTTTTAACACAATAACAAAAATATTTGTAAACCTATGTAACAAAAAAATGATTGAGGCTTTAGAAGGATTTTCTTAAATTTATTTAAATATTTTTTTAACAGGTGCCATATTACAATTCTTTAAACAAATTCTTAATATTTTTAAAAACTGATATTTAGGAGTTTTTACATGATTTATTATTCTTTTAAGTTCCCATTAAAAGTTACTGGGATTTCCTTAAAAAGTTTGCATACTAAAATTATATACACTCATTACTTTAGAAATATTACCTTATTACTCACACGATTGTATAAATATTTGCTTAAGCTAAAACAGGTAGAAAAGCCGTCTAATCATTGCCCTATGACCCTAATTTTCAGCTCTTGACTGCAAGAACGCCAAGGCCTACGAGGGACCTGCCCAGGGCATCAAGGTGGACACCACCCTGACGGTGGCCGACGAGGACATGGTGGACATTGCTCTGGGCAAGCTGAACCCCCAGGCTGCCTTCATGAAGGGCAAGCTGAAGATCGCCGGCAACATTATGCTCACCCAGAAGCTGGCGCCGCTCCTGAAGACCGATGCCAAGTTGTAAATAAAAATGGATGAGAAGGAGGAGAAGGAGATGGATCAGCAAGGATCAAAAGCCCAGCCCGCACATTCCTCACCAGCAACGTTGTGTGTGTGTGTTCTTTTTTTTTGTGTGTAATATGTAATCTGTATTCGTGTTTTTGTTTCACCTAATCACATAATTAATGTTATTTTTGTACGGGAAATCGTCTACAAAACTAGAAAATAATACATAAGGCGAAAGCGACGAAATTATTGTGCCCTTTGATACTATTGGATGGTTTATCGGTAAGTGGGGTAAGCGCTGTGGATTAGATTGCAGCACTAATCTTATCTGCATAGGTGCTATTGGCGATTTTCTTGACTGTAACCTTGCGAACTATAGAATAGATGAATAGAATTTCTATTAATCCTTGGCTTCTTTTAATATTGGAGTATAAAAATTGCGCATGACTGAAGGTTCTTAAATAATTTAAATTAAAGCAATTGGTTTGTTTTATATGTACATTTTTTGAGTATTAGGGATATCTATTATACAGTGCTTATAAACATTTTAAGACACTTTGAATTTATAGAAGATTTTTTAGAACAGAACTTAAGACATTTTTGTTTTGTTTTAATTTTTTAGTTTTGGCTTCATATGGGTTTAATCAACATAATGTAAGAAACCAGTTTTTTCAACCTCATCATAATTATTATATACATTTGCTTATTAAATACTACGGATGTTGAAGGATTAAAAATTGTTTTTATCGAAATATACGTATAAGGAGTAATTTAAGATTCAGTTTCTGATTTTTAAAAATGGCAATCATTTAAAAAAAAATTCAAAATTTCATAAATATGAAAAAAGTGAAGAAAGGTGGCAATATTGGTTGGTAAAAACAATTTGTACATACATTTTCCAAAACTTACAGTACTTGTACACCAACTAGTGTTTCTTTTGGTATATTTAACAAATCTCAAGTATTTTTGTACGGTCCGTTTGCGGCCACACTGACTGGTTACTTTTTTTGTAAACTATTGTGGTTTTGTTGTTGTTTTGTTTATTATGCATTTGTTTTTTATTGTTAGTTTCGTTCGGTTTGCGTGTTGAGCGTCGGCATTTAAATAAGCGGTATTTCGGCAGCTGTGGCCAGAATGGCATGGCGGGAATAGAAAAAGAGTCGCAGAAAAAGCCAACAAAAGTGCAATGTGCGTCAAATCAACAGCAATACAAATGAACAATTATGTAAGTGTGTGTGTGTGTGTGAGCTTGGCTTAATTTAGTGTACAAAAACACAAACAACAATAGCTATTAAAATAACAACAACATACTGGTAACAATAAACGCGCATGTTGGTAAGACCAGTTTGTTGTTGTTGGAGCTGCTTTGGGCCATTGCTAATGTCGTTGTTGTTCCCGTTCCCCCACACAAAAATTTCCTAGCACTGTGTGTGTGTGTGTGTGTGTGTGCAACACCTGTACGCGTGTTCGTGTGCGTTTGTGTGAGTGTGTTGTGCTTCTGGCTGCCACCGCACAGTGGGGCTAGTTTGTTTGTTTTCATTGTTAAAAATAAATAAATTTAATTTCTTATTACCAGTAAATAGCGGTTAATCAATTACGATCATGTAACTTTAAATAGATTTACCTGAAAGGTTTTCACTAAAATTATATTAAAAAATAATTTATAAATTTGTAATTTAATTAAGAATTTTCAAACATTTTCTATTCGAATTATGAAAGTTTTTATTCGTTTATTTTTTTAAGTTTCTGCAAAGAAAACTAACTAAAATGGATTAAAAAAAAAACATATAAATAATCCATTAATATATTTCTTTATTTATGATTTTCTGTTAAAAAGAACCGCCCCAAAATGACCTAACTTTAATAAGGTTTTGATTTGTATTTGCATTGCGTGCCCACTGTGCCTGCATGCTAGTGTGAGTGAGTGTGTGCTTTGCATTCGTCATTCATAGTCGTTATTTACGCGGGCAGGAGCGGGATAGCAAGCACAACAACTACAGTTAACCCAGCTGAATTGTAATTGTAATTGCGATTGCAAATATTGCATTTGCATCAATCCAAAGTTGTTGTTGCATCAACTTCGTTTTCACGGTCAATGATGAGACCATCAAGAAGCGCTGGGAAATCCGCGCGCGGAGAGTCCATCAGAGAGTCAGGTGGTGGTCAGCACATATGTAATTGCAATGGATTGCAGAATTCCAAGGAGCTGACTCAGGATCACCAGTCTTTATCGCTGTGTGTGATCCATTTCGACAACAGAAGCCTAGAGTTACTGGCTACCTCATGTATGGGTCATTCTTATTTCTGTCTTTCGATTATTGATGAGTGTTACCAAAAATACATAAGTAAATAAAATAAATTAAAGTAGCTTTGCTTAAAGAGAACACCTTCAAAGGGCAGCTTAAAGATACATTATTAACATACAAATTCCACAAACTAATGTATCGTTTTATTGTTATATTTTCAAAAGTTTTTATTTTAAATCTTCTTTTGCAACAAAGAATTTAAATTAAAAAGCGGCTTTAAAAAATATAGTTAATCTCTATCATGAGATTTAACTAACAGCTAACCCAGCCATCAATGATTATTTCCATGTATTAAGGCAGGTTCTCACCTTGTAGGCCCGAAAAATGGCACATAAGAAAACACATATATTTAAGCAACACAATGTTTTAAATTGAACAAATAAAAAAAGTGGGGGAGGGGGTGTCCATCAAAGTCGACATTTTTTTGAAAAGGTGTCCTGCTACCGGAAGTGATGCCGTAAAAACGAGTGATCCAAAACACAAAATCGAAACACATTTTTAATCTGAATTGTATTATCTATAAAATGAACTAGAATCATAACAAAAAAATAAAAATTACAAAAGTTATGAAGCTTTGAAAAAAAAATTTCGATTTTTGCATGTTTTTTTTCACTTGTTCTTTTTTAAAAAAAAAAAGTTTTCAATATTTTTGGCTGATTCTAGTTCATTTGTTAGAAAAGACCCTTACAAACATTGTAAAAAAAATTGGTGACGATTGGTTCGTCCCAGCGCCTTCAATCACTTCCGTAAGGTCCGAAAACATGGTTCTGAGATAAACGTGTTTGTTTCCCAGGCGACGTAGGGCGCGTAGTGTAAACTGGCAACTTTAAACTCCTGTAACTTACAAAGTACTTGGAATTCGAACATCAAATTTGTAGAACATACTCTTTAAGGGTTATACATTCGATTTATAAGATAAAAAAAAAAATTTTTTTCCAACCACAAGGTGAGAACCTGCCTTAAGCGCTATCAGAAGTTGAGAATTATAACGTATTTTTGATTCATCAAAAGATTTGATTTGTAGAATTTAAGAAATAGTTTTTTCTTAAGTTTTATACTGAAATTAAAGATGAGCTTCCTGATATTTTAATCTTATTTATTGCAGCAATATTGATAGATTGTAAATTAACATAAACAAAATATAGACTGTCAAGTCTTTTTGATATTTATGTGATATGTGAAAATTGAAATTTAAAATGGTTTTGTAGTAATAGGTCTGCCTTTTTTGCCTGATCGGAATTTTCAAATGTGAAAATAAATTTGCTTAGTTGTATTGCCTTGTTTACGATTATTTGTGTATGTTTAGGGTTATGGGGTATTTTCCATGACTGTTGTTGGCCTATATTTGCTATATTTAATACCTATTCCGTCATTCGCTAATACCCTCAACCACTTTACCTTCCCCCTAGTGCTAACGTAATCGGGCCAAGGCACAAAAACATTCCATGCATCATCAGCAGCAGCGCCTCCGTTCAAATGGCGCCCGAGGAGGTGGAGGAGGATCGGGATTGGGAGGACATCCGCCACTGTGCGCCCACTGCCGTGGTCAACTGCTACCCCATCCGGAGGAGCCCATTGTGATGGCCTTGGGTCAACAGTGGCACTGCGACTGCTTCCGCTGCTCCGTTTGCGAGGGCCACCTGCACAACTGGTACTTTGAGCGGGAGGGTCTGCTCTATTGCCGGGAGGACTATTACGCCCGATTCGGGGATGCCTGCCAGCAGTGCACGGCCGTGATCACCGGACCCGTCATGGTCGCCGGGGAGCACAAATTCCATCCGGAGTGCTTCTGCTGCACGGCATGCGGCTCCTTCATCGGCGAGGGCGAATCGTATGCGCTGGTGGAGCGCTCGAAGCTCTATTGTGGCCAGTGCTACGGCAAGCGATCCTGCCAGCCGGCGGATGCCAAGGCGCGAATAACGACGGCGGGGAAGCCCATGCACTCCATCCGGCTGGTGGAGATCCCCAAGGATGCCACACCGGGTCTGAGGGTGGACGGAGTGGCCCTGGATGACGGCTGTCCCACTGTTCGCATCACAGAGTAAGGATCATCGCCCTGCTGTACATTAGATTAAACCCATTATCATCCCACACAAATATTCAACCAAACGCACCACTGCATGCATCTCTATAATGCTTTTGTATTGTCATTTTGATCAGAGAATGAAAACTATATTTTTTAAATTTTCAATGCAATTGAACCTACTATTTTGCATTCCTTTTTTTTTTTGGAACGATGACTATAAATTCAGCTATTAATTACTCTATTATTTTACCCATTCAGATAATTTATAGGATAATTCATGCGTTAATTCATACTTCTTACAAAAACTAGACTAACCCCCTGCAAGAAGGGTATACAAACTACAAAAATAGTTGAACAGTGATATAAGAACATATAATCATACAAATTAAACATAATTGCACCCAAGCAGTTGTCCTATTTTCAGTCGTTGTAAAGATGTTATTGATTTCTGTGGTGGCTTACTTTGGGTTGTAAACGCTTTCACATTAGCTAGTTGGCTGCAATCCTCCCCATCATAATCTCCTACTAATTTCGCTGCATTCTCCGCATTCCTCTCTTAACACAACATGCTTACCCTAAAACAAATACAAACATTGGAACAGCTTCGTCTGTAACTTCTTCTTCTGGCTGACCTCGGTGGCGGAGCAGTGCTGTGGTGTTGGCCCCTATAGGTAACCACCACCACCCGGTGGAAGCTGAACAACTAATTAATGCAATAACCTCCACATAAGAAACCTTTTTTAATGTACAATTTATTTTCACCTACCTAGGATCGATGTGAATCTAACAAACTTGCACATTGGCGACCGCATCCTGGAGGTGAACGGGACGCCCGTGAGCGATTCATCGGTGGAGCAAATCGACAAGCTGATACGGAGCAACGAGAAAATGCTGCAGCTGACCGTGGAGCATGATCCGGTGCAAGTGTGCCGCTCCTGCAGCCAGGCGGACATTCAGAGGGCCTGCTCAACCTCCACACTGATCCTGCCGCTCAGCACCTCGGCCTCCAGTGTGGAAGTGGGCAGGGAGCGATTGTATAAGACAGCCGGAGAGCAGGGAAGCAAGGCGAGGAAACTGCGACAGGCCAGCAATGCATCCAGCACAATTCCCACTGCAGCAGCAGCAGGAGCAGCAGGCAGCACAATGACCCAGCTGAAGGAGAAGGAGCGCTGCTCCAGTCTGTCCAAGCTGCTCGACGAACAGCACCAGGCCCAACAGCACTCGGCCCATCCCCAGCTGTACGATCTCTCGAGGACACAGTCCTGCAGGGTGGTCCAGAAACCGCAGAGAATCTTTCGAGCCTCTGACCTGGTCATAGGAGAAAAGCTGGGCGAGGGCTTCTTCGGCAAGGTGTTCAAGGTAACCCATCGCCAGAGTGGCGAGGTGATGGTCCTCAAGGAGCTGCATCGGGCGGACGAGGAGGCGCAGCGGAATTTCATCAAGGAAGTGGCCGTTCTCCGCCTGCTCGACCATCGTCATGTGCTCAAGTTCATTGGTGTGCTGTACAAGGAGAAGAAGCTGCATATGGTCACTGAATATGTGGCCGGTGGCTGTCTCAAGGAGCTCATTCACGACTCTGCACAGATCCTCTCCTGGCCGCAGCGCGTCTGTTTGGCGAGGGACATTGCCTGCGGCATGAGCTACCTGCACTCGATGAACATCATCCATCGCGATCTGAACTCCATGAATTGTCTGGTGCGTGAGGATCGATCGGTTATTGTGGCGGACTTTGGACTAGCACGCAGTGTGGATGCACCGCGTCTGCCAGGTGGTGGTGGTGGTGGTGGTGGAGTGTCCTCTAGCGGAAATGGCACTCCCGGTGGCTACGGATCGGGAGCTAACAGCGATGCGGGCATTTCACCGGGCGGCACACTGAGGCGCAGCAAGAGCAGGCAGCGTAGGCAGCGATACACGGTGGTCGGCAATCCCTACTGGATGGCACCCGAGATGATGAAGGGCCTCAAGTACGACGAGAAGGTGGATGTCTTCTCCTTTGGGATAATGTTGTGTGAGGTGAGGTTTAGGATAAACGAACCTTTCTAGTAAAACCTTTATCTAAACTCACCTTTTTCCACCCCACAGATCATTGGACGCGTGGAAGCAGATCCGGACTTTATGCCCCGCAACTCGGACTTTAGCCTCAATCAGCAGGAGTTCCGCGAGAAGTTCTGCGTCCAGTGTCCGGAGGCGTTTGTGAAAGTGGCCTTTGTGTGCTGCGACCTCAATCCGGATCTCCGTCCCTGCTTTGAGACGCTGCACGTGTGGCTGCAGCGACTGGGCGATCACCTGGCCGCCGAGCGTGTGCCGCCGGAACGACTCCTGCACGAGATCGAGAACTTCCAGGAGTGGTACGCTAGCTCCGAGGACGCCCTGTCACCCACCTCACAGCGCAGCCTGAACAACCTGCATGAGCTGGTCCACGAACAAGTCGTGGGGACGGAGTCGTTGCAGTTACCAGATTGCGTGGAAAAGGACAAGGAGAAGGAGAACCAGCAGCAGCAGCAGCAGGTGATCAAGCCGCAGGATATACCGAAATCTCCGCATCTCGGCAAGGATTTCTCGCCCAGCGGCGAGCGACTGAGGGACAGCATGCGGGCCAGACGTCGCCAGCGTTTCCTGGGCGCCCAGGAGGAGCAGCGTCGTAATCTCACACCGGAAACGGAGTCCAAGGAGCGGGCCCTGAAGCAGGCCCTCCGGAAGTGCCGTCCGTTTGGGGAGCGAGGCTATTTGGTGGACTTGCGACCCGGTGCCGAGCTGCAGCTGCAGGATGTGAGGGATCTGAACACGTACTCCGATGTGGACTCCAGCTGCGATACGAGCTTGAATTACCTGGAGGTGAACAATCTGCCGCCAGCGGCCACCGAAGATGAAAAGCCAGAGGATATCAACGCACCCAGAACGACGACGACGACAACGGCGACGGATTCCCAGCAGCATCGGCTGGCCATCGACGACATGCGCAACCGCCTGCATCAGTGTCGCAGCAAATTCGAGCATTTGGAGGAGGCCAGCCGGAGGAACTTCCACCAATCGCAGCACTCGATGAGGAACTTCTTTAAAACCCCTCCTGTGGCCCTGAAGATGTTCCAGCGCTTGGAGCACGAGGCGGCCGCGTTGAATGGTGGCAACAATTGCCCACCACCGCCACCACGGACGCAGCGCATCAATCAGACGCCCATTTTTGGACGAAAGAATCCGCCAGCGACAATTGGAGTGGAGCCGAAGCTGCAGCATGCTGAGTCCCTAGAGCATCTGGCCTCCAGTGGAGTCGGCAGCAACACCTTGGCGCCCAAACGGAGCAAGGCCGCCACCACCACCACAATGACAAAGAACAGCCCGCCTCCCATCAGCATCAATAGCAGTGTAAACTTGAATAGCAACGGCAGTGTGAGCACCAGTTGCTCGCCATCCGCTCCAGATTGGCTGCCCAAGAAGCACAAGATGACGCTGCCACTCCCGCCGCCGCCGCCGCAGGTTCCTTCCCAACGAACAAGCGGCAATCATCATCGCCAGCAATCATCGAGCAGTGGCAAAGGAAAGCCGCTGAAGCTGCCACCCACACGCACAGCAGCCCAAGGAGTCCATCCCCTCCCCGTCTCGCCCACCAGGAGCAGCAACAACAACAGGCCCGGATCGCCCAGCAAGCATCTGGCCCAGAGGCACACCGCAGCCACGGCCCAGCGACTGAATAATGGTAAATATTGTAACATATTAACTCTTTTCTAAAATTTAACTCATGTTCTTATCATTTTTTTAGTGGCCGTCGGCGGCCATCAGCAACAGCATCCGCATCCGCACCCGCAGCAGCAGTCCTCCAAGACGACACGCATGAGCATTCTCAGTCCGGAGAGAGTGCATCGATTGGGAGCCCGTCTCAGCGATCAGAAGCAGAAGATGCGCGAAGAGGCAGCGGCAGCGACAGCTGCCTCGTCCACCGGTGGGGGATCAGGAGGACCCTCGACGGGATCAGGAACAGGAAATGGATCTTTAAATGGCCATCGAACGGGTGCCTCCGGATCGACGACAAATCCAACGGGGGCTGAAAGGAGAAGGAGAGCTCCACCGCCGCCCGTTCGCACACATTTCAATACGCGCTGCTAACTTGTGAAATTACACTATACTCCACATCCACATTGTTCCACTCAGGGAGCTCTCTTGCAAGCGGTGTGTAAAGTTCCACTGACCAACTGTTGTAATTCGTTAAATTCCACTGACAACTATTCCCCTTTTTAAGCAGAAACATAACAAAATACTTGGTTTCTGTCAAAATCAAAAAACCTAAAATTTGTAATTACAACAGTTTAATAATTGTGAACATTAACGCTGTTATAAACGCAACTGTTATACGCACATGACGAAAACCAACATTCCAACAACAACAACCTTAAAACGACTACGAAAATTGCAAAAAATAATACATTTATGTATATTATAAAAACGAGAAGCGAACAAGCGACACTTTTGGAATTGAAATCTGATCAAATCTCTACAGGTATCAATTCCAAAGGCAGCAATCGACGACAGTTTTTAAAAAACCGTCGAAAAATCAACAAAAGGAAAATGCAGCTTTCAAAAATATATAACAGTGATGCTCAAAAAGCCCAACGAAAACTGTTATACCAGCAGCTCTCTATTTTTTTTTATTTTTTGTTTCTAACATTCAATTTTAGGTTTAAACTAAACGAAGGTTAAGTGCCTGTTAAGAATAATAATGATAAAAACAAAAACAAGTTGCAATATTAACATAGATTGTATTAAAACCAAGCGAATAATTATAGTATTTAAGATTACAGGGTAACAACTGTTCCGACTAACCTAACGAACTCAACTAAAATGCTAAGCAATTACTTTTTTTGTAACCCACTATTTGAGGGAAAGCGAGAAGGAGCGAGAATCTTGTGCCATGAAGCTGAGCGAAGAAGAATCTGATGAATGAAAGGAAAGAGGGGAAGGAGGAAGCCCACCACCACCCACAACAAAAAGACAAAGTAACGAAGAGAACTTTTTACTAGCAAAAATTGTGGTTTAAATATTTTTTGATATATACCATATATACATAAATATATAAATATACATGTATTCCATAACTATTCCATGTTAGTGCTTAAATCTAATTTATTATTTATCGATTTTCCACCCATTCACAAGCCCCCCGCCCCCATTCCATGAACAATAATTAACCATGCTAAGGAAAACCACTTTTTTGTATTGAGGAGTAAAAGTCTAACTTGTATAATTATTATATGAATGTTTTGCTCAAAGGCAATTTTAGTTTTAAGTGCCACACACACACGAACACAGACACACACACTCACGCTAACTGTTATACAAGATACGCACACGCTCAAGCCTAATACTGTTGTACCGTTAAACTGTGTACTTTATATATATCCATTATACATTAAAACAACCTATATATGTATGTACATAGGATCGATCGAAACGCTTTGCAATTAACAGCTTCTGTATGACACTTGAGTCGTGCCACTGTTATACGGTATAACAGTAGCACCGGTCAATTGATCTAGCATTTAATTATCTACACACAACAACAACAACAACAACAAAATAAGTACGATATTTTTATATAATGCAGTCAACGTAATGTATGTTGTATTTTGACTCCAACTTATATAACTACGTTTATACGCCTGCCATTTGATGTTACAAAAATATATATTTTAAATATTTACAAAAACACCTAACACAATGTCTCTATATAATCTCCATACACAAATGATCAGAATATCGAACTTTTTTCTACCCATTTGTAAATAAGCTTACTTACTAGTTACTTTGTTATAGGGAAAGAGAATGAATAAAATGGGTATAAACGCATTGAATATACTCTTTTTTTTAACTTGAATATATGTATTTATTTTCAAAATAATACAAAATACTAAAAGACTTTTAAAAAAGCATCCCATTCTTGGCCCATGACTATAGCGATCGAGACGAGATCAAGTTGATCACCGGCAACTCAAACACGCACTTAAGCTTGACTTCCATCAGCTGCTCCGGCTCCAGTACCTCCCAAAATGTATGCACACCGATCAGACCGACCAAATCGATCAGATCAGCATCCATCTTGCGCACCTGCACCATGAACCTGTGCTTGTTATCATTCTGCTGATCGTAGTCTAACGGATGCAGGCAAATAACCACCTGGGTCGCTCGACGGGGCAGGATCATTCCAATGTTTGGACGTACGGAGTGGAAATATGGGCGGTTTGTCCTGATCTTGAAGACCAAAGTATGAGCCGAATTGTTGTACAGCCTCATGGTTGTGAAGGCGGGTCGGTTAAAGGGACCAAGAAATCGCAACTCACGCTCTGGGCTAATGATCAACGGAAGATCAAATTGTGGTATGCTCATTGTGGCGGCTGTTGTCTCTTCCCTGCTCTTAGTAGTACTGTTTCTTGTTTTCTGCTTCGAAAAACAAAATTCTCGTCCGTAGGAGGCGAAATATCGGTAAATTTATGCGACCAAAAGAAAACCAAAGATGACGCTATACTCGGGTTTCCCGACTATCAGATTTGCGATACTCATTGACCTCTTTAAAATAAAAAAAAAAAACAAAGGAAGCAAAAACGCCTAGAGTCGCTAGCCCTCTTCAAAAAAAAAGTGTAGCCTGCTTTTAAGCGCAGATTTTCAAAATTTTCAAAATATCAATGTAAATATTTTCAATACAAACAATATTTATGTGGCCTGTAAGAAGCTGTAATGCTCAGCGGCCTTTTATTTTGAGCGGATTAAAGTAAAAGGCCATAATAATCATTATTTTTTAATTTTTTAATTATTAAATTTTTGTTTTATATTTTTTTTGCTCAAATATAATGATTATTTTTGGAGAGAAACGTAACAAAGCTGAATTGTTGTACAGCCTCATGGTTGTGAAGGCGGGTCGGTTAAAGGGACCAAGAAATCGCAACTCACGCTCTGGGTTAATGATCAACGGAAGATCAAATTGTGGTTCGCTCATTGCAGCGGCTGTTGTCTCTTCCCTGCTCTTAGTTGTTCGTCCTTTTTATTCCTGTGCTTTTTTTTGTTGTTGTCCGGTTCTTTTATCTTTTATTTCGCCAATATTCTCCGAATCTGCTACTGTTTCTTGTTTTCTGCTGCGAAAAACAAAATTCTCGTCCGTAGGAGGCGAAATATCGGTAAATTTATGCGACCAAAAGAAAACCAGAGATAACACTATGTATACTCGGCTTTCCCTACTATCAGATTTGCGATACTCATTGACCTCATTAAAATAAAAAAAAACCAAAGGAAGCAAAAACGCCTAGAGTCGCTAGCCCTTTAAAAAAAAAAAAAAACGTAGCCTGCTTTTAAGCGCAGATTTTCAAAATTTTAAATTAGATATCTGGGTAGATATTTTCAATACAAACAATATTTATGTGGCCCGTAAGAAGCTGTAATGCTCAGTGGCCTTTTATTTTGAGCGGATTAAAGTAAAAGGCCATAATAATCATTATTTTTTAATTTTTTAATTATTAAATTTTTGTTTTATATTTTTTTAGCTCAAATATAATGATTATTTTTGGAGAGAAACGTAACAAAGCTGAAATTTAAAAATCATAGAGTGAACAAAAAAAATGATCATTTTTATCTAGGTCTGTTGTAAGTGGATGATTTTTTTGTTTAAAAAACGTAAAATAACCATTATTTACGGTCCCTGCAAATAATAGTGTTTATATTTTTTCACTTTTCTATGAAACTGAAATCGAAAGAATAATTCTGATCAAATTTATAAAAATGTAAATAACAGAAACTAAATTCGCCGACAAAATAAACCGAGTACAGTTGTGCCTAATTAAATGGCCGGTATTGTGGGGTGAAAGTAGGAGGAGACGGAGGATGTGAATCCCGTTACGAGGTCGTTGCTTGTTTGTGTGTGTATCTGGTTGCTCCTTTTCCGCATTGCCATTTTCCAGGATGTACACGTAGAAATGGGGATATGCATGTATCGTGGAATGGAATTTGTCCCAGACCATGGTCGGGAAATCAGCCAGGACACACACACACACCTACGCATATGAAAAGTCCTTGCAGTTTGTGGTCCTGCGCAGTGGAAAAGCATTTCCGTTTTCCTTTCTTTTCCCTTTTTTTTTTTAGCAGCAACAGCAGCAGGCGACGTTGCCGCGCTTCAGCTTTTAATTTCATTAACAGTAACAGAGCTCTGTTAAGTCAGCTGTTGGTGCGCGAGCGAGAGAAGGAAACAGCTGATTTCCCTTTTTCGTTTTGTTTTTATTTTATTCCATTTTTGTTTTATAGATATTTATGTGAGATATTTTATACTTACAAAAATATTTTTTGTTTTTATAAAAAAAATTAATGTTGCTTTACCATTAATTGTAATTTTTGAAAATAAATAGCGAATGCCTTAATTCAAGGTCTAAATTTCTCTACCCATTTTGTGGTATATATACATTATGTGTATCCAGGCAGGATACAAACTTTACATGGTGTACTCACCAACGGGCTTCACCACCCACCCAAAATGTCCACTAGCTATTTTGATTGAGACGTGCGAGCACGTACGCAAACAGAGTCCTTAAAAAAAAGGGGTTATGGGATACGAATTTTAGACTACAAAAGTGCAGATTTGTACTTTTTAAAAGAAGGAAATGGTTAATTAGAAAAAGAGTTTAATGATGATCACCTTGTGACTAAAAATAAACCAAGAAATGTGTAGAAATGGTGGCTTAGCTTTTCTAACAAATCAACCTGTTTGGGTATTTGAGATGCTTAAAATAATGTGTTATATTAATATATTTTAAATATTTCATTGGTTGTTTTGGTATACTTTAAATTGGTTTAAGCTACAGAAGAAAGCCTAAAATTGTAATGAAACTTTAAATTTTACACGTACAGGGTATCAAAAATTCGTCCAAAATGCCAAATCCTCGGTTTGTGTCTGCGGAGTTTTCCCACCAAAGTTCACCCCGCATGGTTTGAGTCTTTATTAAAATGCCATGCATAGCGGCTCCTCTATTTATTGTTAAGGTCATCGTTATGCGGTATATTTAAAACATTAAACAATCAAAACAAAAATAATAACAATAACAAGATACATGTTTGTGTAATTCGCAGGGATTTAAAGTGCGTAGAATTCAGTTAATAAACGTTAAATATTCAAACTGGGTTCAAGTCTCTGCTTAGATTTCTGAATGGTATTTTTGTGTGAGGCCCACTTGGTATTTTTTAGTGCCTTTTTGGGACGACGATCCCCCCCAGGTATATTCGCACGGCGGCTCCAAGGTCACTCTGTTAGCGAGTTTTGTGGCGTCCGGTTGACTTTTCCGTTATACGCTGCGTCGCTCGTTCCTCCACGTTGTTGGCGTTGTCGTGTACGTGTCCCGCTCTCTCTCTCTCTTTCGCCCGCCCTCTCTTTCTCTCTCTCTCGCTCGCTCGCTCGCACGCGTGTGTCCGACAGTGTGTGTGTGTGTATTGTGTGTGTGTGTGTGAGGTGAGCAGCGCAGCGCAGCGCAATAGAAAACATTTATATTTTTTTTTTTCGGGTGAAGAGGAAAGAAAAAAATGCGTGCGCGCGTGTGTGTGCGTGTGCGAAAATCAATATGAAAACATGAATAAGAAGCAACATCGCTAAGGCAAAAAGCACACACAAAACAAATTAAAAATACAACATATAAAATAAAACAAGAAGTGAGAACAGTTAGGCACAGCCAGCATTCCAGTGAGAGGAAGAGGAGATATACACAACATATTTCCAGGATGTCGCTGCAAACGAAACGGCAGCACTGCTATTTGTGCGACTTGCCCCGCATGCCCTGGGCGATGATCAATGACTTTTCGGAGGCAGTGTGCCGCGGCTGCGTTAATTACGAGGGTGCGGACCGCATCGAGGCGGTGCTGGACTCCGCCCGCCAAATGAAGCGTCTCCATCCCGCCAGCAAGCAGCAGCGTGCCCACGAGAATGGCGAGGTGGTCACTCCAGCAGTGGTCCTCCAGCAGCAGCAGCAGCAACAACAACAGTTACAAGTGGGACCGGTTCCGGGTCCAGGGCCGGGCTCTCATCGCGGCGGTCCTGGGCCGGGTGGCCAAGGACCCTCTGGCTCCTCCGGTCCTCTATCATCTTTGGGATCCGCTGTGGCCGCCGCTGCCGCCGCCGCCCATCACCACCATCATCAGCATCAATTGTCAGCCGCTGCCGCCGCCGCCCAAGCGGCTTATCAAATGCCCGTGCCGCGCATCGGTCCGCCCCTGGACTATCCCGTCAAGCTGGAGGATGCACCCTGTGGCGGTGTTCGGCCCGTGAGGATCTCGCACATGACACCCCACCACCTGCCGCCCAATGCGTCGCGTCAGCCGGGTGGGGGCGGGGGCGGGGCAGCCGTACCGCCCGCCCTGTCTGTGAATTTGAAGCGACCGCCCAGCGAGGACGTCGACGTGGACGTCACCCAGCAACAGCAGCAGCAACAGTCGTCGCATGGCTTACCGCCCGATGGCGGAGCAGCGCCCCTAACCGCGGGAGTCGGTGGTCCGCCCGTTGTGAAGCGGAGCGCCATGGACAATGATCCCACTGGCGGAGGGCGACCGCCACTGACGCGCGGCGAATCGCTGCCAGCGGCGGTCAGCTATGTCCCAGAACGACAATTGGGCGGTCTCCGGGATAAACAGCAGCCCGTCAGGGCGCCCAGCTTCGATGCATCGACATTTAAAGCAGGTGAGCTAAGCTAAAAAAAATATTAATAGGTCTAGGGATAACTATGTGGACTATTTTTGACTTCCTTGGGTTAGAATTTCTTTAAAAAGGTGTTAAATTACCGATAGATATATTTTTTAGGGGGGTAAATACTTTAAAACAGGTGAGCAGAAAGGGCGAAGAGTGATCCCTTAATTCAGTATCAGTATAAGTATACAATGGATAACAATCTTTTAAAGAGATCGAAATTATAATAGTTATAGTAAACATTCTTTGACAATTAGGCATATCTTATCAGTTACATTATCAAAGAACAAACTAATATGAATTATTCCTGTGCTATATTATATAGCAAATCAAAATATATTAAAAGATCACTCAAGGTATTTCAGATTTTCAAGAAGCTAAACCCAATTTGTAGGAGGTAGTTTGAAATTATTCCTTATCAGTTTTAGTGATCAATCGGTAATGGGGAATGCGATATAAAAATAGAGTGAGAGGGAAGAAAGGGGGGTTATTTACTATCAATTATAGCGATAGCGCAGTCTGGGGAAACTTTCAGTTAGCCAAGCACTACAAAAAAAAAACTAAAAAAAAAAACCAGCCAATTAGAGTCAAATCAGTTACAGTATTAACTCGTTACAATTTCTTACATGTGTCATATAAAGAAATAGGCTTAAAAATGTTTTAAATTTTAAAATGTGATAAAATAAGATATCTAACGGGGTTTTCTCATTTACACAAACTTGTAATGTTAAGATCTTTTAGAGTCCCAAGAAAAAATTTCAACCAGGTATTCGTAACAAAATATTGTTTTATAATGTGAGGAACGAGGTTTAAATTGTTTATAGAGGGGTTTCAAACAACCAAGTAAAAAATGCATTCAAATTGTTATCAATCAAATTTACTGGGAATTTTTTTTTGTAATAATCATAGCTTGAAAATGAAATCGCTGGCTTCAATTATCTGGCGCCCACTGTATTTGTTTACCGTTTTCGGAGGGAAGAGAGTGAGCCTGCGATCGGGTGAGAGGGTGAGAGAGAGGGACTGGGAGTGGGTGTGAGAGAGGGAGCGATAAAGATAAGGCAGGGCAGCCAAACTGGCACATATAGAGATATTATTCAGGGCAGAGTGAAACGGCGTGATTGCCTGCTCCTTATCTCCTAGCGGCAGCAGGAACCCCTGCTATCTATGAGAGTGTGTGTGTGTGTTGATAAGCGGAGGGTGCTGAGATTAGATAACGCTGCTTATCAGCGTTCCCTGGGCCTTCTTATCATCCACATGCATAAGCTGCTGCAGCAGCTCCTCTCTCTTCCAGTGCGTGTGTATGTATAACACACAACACGCACGTCCAAAAAAAAAAACGCATTTTGCAACCCTCCGAAAAAGGGGCAACCCTTGCCATTAAAAGGCATGCGCACATCCCAATATATAGGGAAAATGTACATGTACACACGTATATACAGGCTACGTGTAGGAACAGTCACATCCACGTTCGCTTACATGCACGTACGTAACAGTCGTAATTGCAAAAACAACAAAAGACAAAAAAAAAGCGCAAAAGCCACACCAAAAACAAAAAAAAAGGGCGGTCGGTCGCCGCGCAGAGTGTAATAAAAACAGAGACGTGCAAAAATCGTCGAAGCGCTGACGTTGTAATGTTCTCGCTCTCCCTCTCTCTTTCTTTCCCACTCTCTCTCCCTGTCTCTCCTTTACAAACTCGTTTCGGCTGCTGGTTTTGTGAGTGTATATGTGTGCGTTGGCTTTTTTTTTCTGGGCTGCGCGCGCAAAACGTCATTAAACTTGTTTTGGTTTGCGCTGCTGCTTCTTCTTCTTCTGTTTCTCCTTTCTGCGCTGTTTTACGCTATGCGATAACAAGTTGCACACACACACACCAACACACAATCGGACAAGAGTGTAGATAACTTTTAGTTGGTATACGAATTACGGAACGAGCTGCAGTGACAAAAAAAAGCACTCCCAAAACGAGATGACGAAGAAGCTAAGAACAAAAAGGAAAAAAAAACAAACTATTTTTCGCTCATACCGATGCCGTCACCAAACAGTGGGGCAAAAGTTGACTTTATTGTAATTGTATAAAATATACACTTGTTATATTTTAAGATTTTGGTAAAAAATAAGTTCTAATTTTAGAAAAAAAAAAAACATTAAATGTTTTGTTATGGATGCTAAAATTAACAAACAAAGAGCCTAACACTATTGCTCGTTTTCCTTTGATATTTAATATGTGTAATAAAGGTAACACTACAAATGTTTTTGTTCTTTCTATTATATCGCACTTAAATAATATTTCTGGAATTTCCCACATTTTACCCACTGTGTCAATTTCGTTTGTTGTTTTTTATTTACGTTACGCTGCTGCTGCTTCTTCCTGTGTGTATTCGTTTCATTACCAAAAAAAAAAAAAAACCAACTCGGGTACATACACACAAACAAAATACATACATTGTGTTTGTGCATATACTAAAAATATAACAAACATTTTCTCGGTGTACAGAGGAAAAATTGTACAAATGTATATGCATGGAATGGAACGGCAACGTGCGCGCGCACCCCCACCCCCCCTCCTTTTCGCCCACTTCACACCCCTTTTTGTTTCGTTTCATTCAGCGCTTCGTGTTGCCGGTCAAGTGTGTGTGTGTGTGTGTGTGTATCTAGTTCGTGTGTATGCATTTACTGACCGACCATTCCAATGCGTTCGCCAGGAATTCGTTCGTGCCTTCCCCTTTGGCACGAGGAGAGCGGAGGAGCGGCGGGAAGTTGCTGCATCTCCCTCTCTCATAATTAGACATTGCGTGCGCTCAGTGCAGCTGCAGCACATCGGGCAAGTGCGAGCGAGATGGCTAGCCGAAGTGCTGCATGTTAACCGTTAAAACACGTGAAGCAGCAGCGTCGTCGCTGCCGCCGATTAGACACAGTTGAGGTCACAAAAATGTGTAAGGCTCCTTGTGTACAAAAAAAAAAACAGATCAACAAGGAAATTTACATAAAACATTAAGTTTTATTCATATTTTTGTAATTGGTTTTTAATACTATAAAATATCACAATCACAATTCTAAAGCTCTTAACAAGTTTTGATTTTAACTTAAACAAAGTATCAATAACTTCAAACTTTAACTATGATTATGGCTGACATTGTAGGTACTTCAAGAAGTGTGTTTTTGGTTCGTTAATAAAAGCAACATTGTTTTTTTTATAGCTTCCCCAAGCTTTTACATGTTTTTTATGCATTCTGCAAGAGTGTTAATTAAGTATTATTATTTACGACCTTGTGTACTACATAAAAACTTATGCATATTCACACCAATAACTGACAAGTTATATACTGCAGTGAAAAAGTGATTTTTTAAGCATGCAATTTGAAAAGAAGAACTTGAATTCTTGGTATTTTTCACTTTATGAACAAATATTTGAAACAAAATGGAGATTCTTTGAAAAATTTACTTTTGTGAAGGGTATTTACATAAAGCTTTCTTTACTCATTTTATTTGCCCTTCCTTGAGAGTGTCGATGGTGTGTGTGTGTGTGTGTGCTGATAAACGATTAAAACTTATCGGTGTAGATTGCGACAGCAGACCATATCTTATCATATCTCAGGGACCCGGCCATGTGGTTAGTAGATAAGCTAAACAACTGCTCGATAAGGAGAGTTAAGCCCCAAAACATGCGACCCACAGAACAAATAGACGCAAAGAGCGGCAACCTGAGTGTATTGTCGGTAAAAAAAAAATTCCAGATATGATATGCTATCGCCGGTTTTTTGATAACTTGTCGATTATTGATGGATAGACGCCGGAATGGTATTTGCTTCACTTATCAACAGATTCGGGAAATTTATTCCACTTTAAATGATTGTATTCTTGGGATTTTCTTACTTTCGTTATGAAAATAACTTTTTTTTTACTGCTTAAGGTATTTATTACAGAAGTTCTGAATTAGTGGGCCTAAAATGAATTTGAATTAACTAAAAATTTTCAGGCATTAGCTAAATATATATTTAACAATTTGATGATTTCGTTTAAAAAGTTTAAGATAATTGTTTAATGTGAAATTTAAAGATTTCTTTGAAACCAAATTTAATGCTAAGCTTTTTTGAGAACTTGAGCCAGATCCATACAGTTTCCTGATCTCTTCAGTGAGATCACACCGATTTTATGGCAGTTGATAAGCTCTTTTTTCTGCCGAAAGCTGTCATGTGGTGATAAGGAAAACAATCTAGGGGGATTTCGGGTGGGGGAACTACGAGTACGAGTACAAGTACAGGGTACACTGAATTCCATTTTCAACTCCAATTCCACTTTCGTTCGCTCTTGGCCGCTCTTTATACTTAATATACACACAGCTGTTTTGTTTATCTTATCTAATTGTTAAGTGGACTGGTCGATGCTGTCGTCGTCCATCGGGGTCCTCAGCCCAGCCTATCTTATCAACCATGATGGCCAACTTTGACTGATAAGCGACGCGTTGTGCCGGGTCGCTTTATTTTTGGTCGGCCGTTCGGTCGGTCGATCTGTTTGAGTGCACCCTGTACAAAACACATTTGTTTGTTTTTCATTAGATCTGCTTTTTGTTAAAGTTTTCTACTTTAAATAAACACTAATAAGCGAGTGCTGGCTTTTTTCTTTGGCCTTTGAAGATGTGTTATGCTTGCGGAAACCAATCGATGGAGATTGGATCCACTTGAAAAAGTATTCTATACCACTTGAAGCACTCTTCCATTTTATCGTATCGCTAAATAACTTGTAACATTTACCATGATAAGAGTTTTGCTTCATAAGAATTCAGTGCTATTTTATTAGTTTCCGAAAAACAATTAATACAAAAAAAAAAACACTTTTGGTAATTTTTATTATCATCTATAAACATGCTTTACTTCTTATGAAAAAATCAAGACTTATCAGTAATTAAATTTTTCCATACAAGCAAATTATGGAACAAATGAAATATTTTAAATTTTTATGTAATCCTTGGTAAGAATTTCTTACAAATTTCATTGATAAAAAAAAAATTATCTTGTTGAGTTATTAATTGTGAAATACTTATAATCACGTAATTGGATGGCCTTATAAAATAATATATAAACTAAAAAAAAATTAGAAGGTCAAAACAATAGTTTCGATTACGCACAAATTCCTGCAAAAATTTTTTTCTATTACTTTGCAAACAATTCTTTTCCCAGGGGAATCTCATATCTCAATACCCGGAAAAAAAAAGTTAGAAATAAAGAAAGGCGAAGGCGTGGCCGCCCACTGGGTGTGGTGTGCGATTCGTTTTCATTCATTCGAAGGCGAATAGTTTCCATTCCACAAATAAACACCATACACAGTATGGTTTTATTTTCTCATACACAACATTGTCTAAATATTTATTGTTTATATTTCTCGCCCCGATTCTCTTACTCACGACTGTGAATATTTGTAACGAATTGTCAAATGATTCATTCTAGCAAGTAGTGCAAAAAAACAAAAATAAAAAAAAACGTGGATCATTGAAAATATTCCATAGCTAGGCAAAATGTGCTGAGCGGAAAACGTAAACTAATCTAAAAATAGTTTCATATTCGATACTAAGAACGGAGATCGGGCAAAATTTGTTTGTTTTCAGCCCCCCCAATGTATGAAAAACAAATAAACATTGGGGAATCGGGCGGGATCCTACATCTATATGTACATAATTTAGTGCATAAAGTATATGCTTCCTCTGGGTGCTTGAATCAAAAGTCGTTTCAAAAATAGATTGCAATGAAGTTGCAGTCAAGTAAAGTTCGAATGCAGCAAACTGAAACTGATTACAGTGGTTCGTAGGAAATGGAATTTTTTCAAAGGAAATTTTATGTGAAGGAGGTAGTACGATATATTAGTCTAGTTTAACTTTAAAAGTTTGTTAGTCTTTTGATACATCTGAAAAAATTCTTCGATTTTCAAACAATTGCTAAAATAATTTTTTTGATTTATAAATGAATTGGAATTAAACATCTAACCTCTATTAATTTAAGTTTTTGAATCAAATTGTTTGTATTATTTTTTTTAAACACATTAATAACAAACGATTTAAGTATAAATACATAAGGAAAAGTTCTTTTGTTTTTTTAAAGATTTAATTTTTTATATATCCGCAGAAGTGTATTTTATAAATTGGTGATCTTAAAAATAAAAAAAAAATAAAAAAATAAAGTAACCCAATCCTAATGAATAATGTGTATATTTTTATTTTTTTTTAGCTGTAATATCACACTAGATTCCACTGTTCTTCCTTTCCACTTTTATTTGCATTTCCGCCCACTGTGCATGATACTTGCAACTGTTTGTAGCAGGCTTGCTATCTCGCTCTGACGCACGCTATCTCCACATTCTTCTACTCAATGGGCCACGCACATGCAACTGTGCAGCAGTGCGAAGGGGAGGGGTGGGGACAAGTGGGAGGTGGGTGGTAGAGAGAAGGAGAGGGGGAAGGCTTTCGCTTGGCATTTATTGCTGTTGTTCTTCAACTCTCGCATGCAAAATATAAACAAATGCTATAAATACACACGCACACGTACATTAAGTATGTGTGTGTGTGTGTGTACGTGTTGGGGCCACACAACATGCACGACATCGTCTTCTTCTTCTCCTCCGCCTCCTTTTTTTTTTTTTTTGCCTTTTTTGCCGTTTTTCATCTTCTTCGTTTTTGCCAATTTAGCCAGCGTAAGCAATTTAGCAAAAGCAAAAGCAATAACAACAACACGAAGCAACAGTTTATCAAATAAATAAACATAACAGCGCACAGCTAGCATATGTGAGCTTAATTTCGTATGCAGCCCACTGTGCGCCGCCGGCAAACTGACAAGCGTCGTCGACATTTGAGCAATGTGCAACGTCCGTTGGGCATACAAATTAAATACGTTTTTCCATTCGCTTGTTATATTATCTTCTTTGCTTTTTTCTTCTTTTTTTTTCAATATCAAGCAGCGCTACGCGTGCGCGTGCATTGCATACGAAAAAAAAAATGTAATTATTAAGCCAACAAAAGTTAACAGCGCAGTAACAGCGCTATAACAGAGAGCGAAAATAAAAAAAAAAACAAAAAGCACACGAAGAGGCACAGTCAAAACAAAACTGTCTATGTGTGTGTGTGTCGTCTGGTGTACATACACATTATTGCATGCTGGCATGCAAAAAATAACAAAACGAATGGCAGTGAGAGAGAGAGAGAGAAAGGGAGATGCAGAAACCGGCTGCAGCTATCTCCCTCTTGTGACGTATGCGCAGCAGCAGCACAACTCGTTTCGTTTCATTTCATTTCGTTCCATTCCATTTTCGATTCGCTTTTGGCACTTTGCCAACTGACGTTGAACGCGAAGAAGAAGAAGAAGAAGAATGAGCGCACAAGAGGCAACAAAAACAAAAGGAGGGAAAAAAACAGCTGTGTGAGCTGCTTGCACAGTGGAACAGAAATGACACGCAATCGTATCGTGCCGCTGTGACGTCACACATGGCTCGCCGGCGGCGGCTGGTGAATGAAACTTGTTGTTGTTCTTGTTGCTGAGCCGGCGTTGCCAAGTAATAAATGTGAACTTATATACATACAAAAGCACAAAAATATATATATTCGAGTTTTATATGTACCTACAAAAAAGAAGAGATCGAAATATGTTTCTCCGTGCCAAAATTCTAAAATTACACAGTCGAAACACAACAACAACAAAAAGTATAATAAGAAAGTGCTAAAATCCACACACAGCACTAAAACAACAATTTCGTTTTGCACTAAACGCCGCTGATTAATTTTTGTTGTTGTTTGATTCATTCGCTTCTAAAAAAAATCGAAAGCACAAGAGTTGAATGAAAACTGTATTTTCTTTTATTCCCTCAATTCTGCATAACATTTACAAATGCACAACACACAGTGGGTAGTAAAATAAATAGTACTGCGTCATAAATGCAATTAAAACATGAATAAAATAGCTATTTTAATGTTTTGTAGATAGAAATTAAAGCTTTATTTTTTTCTATTAATATTAATAATAATATTAACTTTTTTTATTAAAGTTATATTTGGTTTTACAAATATTTGACCGAATTAAGTTTATAGCAATATAAGAGAAATTAAATTTTAATTTAATTTTACATTGGTTTTTAAAGTTGAAATTTCGTTTAAGAAAACAAATCATAAAAAACACTTTAATAAATTAAAACATGAATAAAATATCTTAATTAGCATAATAACCCTAACTAAAATTAAAACCAATATTTTATTTAAATTATCGCATTTATAATATTAATAAAAAACGTTTTAAGTACCAAACTATATATTTTCTGTTAAATTATTTATTTTAGTGGCTTTTTAAATATATAAAGTGTGATTGTCAATGACAATTATGTATAATTTAATATGAATAATAGGATGATTTGTTAAATGATAGGTTGTGTTGTGGATGTATTTATTTGTATGCTACTGACTACAGACAATCGAAAGTGGGTGTGTTGGCAGCATACTGATCTCCGGCAGTGTACGATCATGTGGCGTTTAGGGGGCCAAGGCCCATTGTACGTTGCACTTGACTCACGAGATCGCTGACTTTAGTCAGTGGAGGCAATCTCCGATCACATGAGGCCAAAAGCTAATCCAATTCCTAATCCGATTCCACACCATCTTCCCATTCCAGAGCACATGTCCACGGGCAGCCGACGCAATGGATCGAGCCCGCCCTCGGGACCGCTGCCCCCGCGCAGCGTACACTCGCCGAACAGCTCGGGTTAGTTTTGCACTAATTTCATAAAAAATCAATTATTTGTATTTTTTTGTTAGTTTTCTTTATTTTACTGTTTTAAAAAACTATAAATAAATTAGAGAATAAAATTCACCAATATTAAAGTAATGAAAGTGTGAAACAGTTTTTAATTTTTTACAAAAGTCAGTTTGTTCCCAATCATTTTATTTGTTTCTGATGCTTTTTATTAAAATTAAGTTAAAAATTGCACAAGGTTTTAATTCAAATAATTTAGTATTTTATAAAACCAACGTTTTTAACAGTGTAGTGTCCTTTATTTTTAAAAATCTTTGTGTTTGATTTTCAGTTGTTTAGTGTCGCTGTCTTCTCCTGTTCTCAATTATTTTATTTTAAATTAAATTGTATTTTTTTCTTTACTAAATATTACTTTTACTACTTTTTAATTATTTATTTATTCTTTATCTAATTAAATTTTAAAAGAACCGCTCCAGGTTCCTAGTTTTATTTTTGGGTGTAATGTTAGTCGCAGTCTTTTATATTTCTGATTATTTAAATTTTTTTTTATGGTTAAAAAATTCTAAACAAAATCAATTTCCTTGCGAATCGCTGCAGGTTCCTCGTCGGGACGTCGTTCATCTGGATCCCGTCACGTGTCCAGCACCACCGTCACCAGTTCCGAGGTGGGCGGCTCGAATCCGGGCCAGGCGGTGGTGGCCGGCGGCCTTGGAGGCGGTGGCGGAGGAGGAGGTGGCCCCGGGGGAGCCAATGCCAATGCCGGACCCCTGGGCGGACCGAGCGGCGGCGGACAGCTGAGCTGCACCAGCGGCGGCGGCGGCGGTGGACCTGGCGGCAGTTCGGGATCTGGTAGCGGGGGCGGAGGCAACGGAGCCATAGGACCCGCATCCATGGCCCCCAATTCGGTGGCCGGCGATGGTAGTCCCTCCGGCGTTGGCGGCAGCAGCGGTCCATCCGGCAGCAATGGCAGTGGAGTCGGCGGCGGAGCCGTGAATCCCGGTCCCGGCAGCAGCGGCAGTCAGGGTGGCACACCCTTGGCCACCGGCGGCGGATCCACGGGCGGCGGCGGTCTTGGCGGAGCTCCCGGCAGCAGTGCTGCCTCAAATTCCGCTGCGGCAGCGGCGGCGGCAGCCGCCCAAAATGCCACGCTCAAGTGCACCCTGTGCCAGGAGCGACTGGAGGACACCCACTTTGTGCAGTGCCCCTCGGTGAACCATCACAAGTTCTGCTTTCCCTGCAGCCGCGAGAGCATCAAGCGACAGAATGTGAGACTTGGATCTTTGAATATTTTCACCACAACATATACTACTCCTTCCATCACTCTTTTTTTTGGGTATTAGTTTAGATGGTTTTTTGTCCATCTTCAGGTTAGCTGAATTATAGAAATAACTAAAAAAAATTAGGACTACTTTGAAATAAATTTTTAAATTTCCTATATTAAGCTTATTAGGCGTTCAAAAATTATTAAATCATTCATAATAAATTCAAAGTAGTAAATAGGTATTGAAATTGAACTTATTAAAAAAAAGTCCAAAGGAGTTGTATTCAAATTTCTTATTCAGTGCAAATTAGTGGTTATAAAATTGCTTTTGTTGTGATTAAGTCTTTAAAACTATTTTGCTTTCTTGAAAAATGTTTCAATCAAGTACTAGGAACTTTAAAATACTTCAAATTACTTAAAAGAAAATAATTATTGAATTTTAAGTCTTTAATTTAGTTATGAAAAAAACAATATATAAAAATATACAGGACATGATGGATGGATGGAGATAAATATGTTGTGGTGGACTTGTTGAACTTTATTGAATCGCACATACTAATTCTCAACTCTTTTCAGGGTCTGGGCAATGAGGTGTACTGCCCCAGTGGCGATCGGTGTCCGCTGGCCAACTCGACGATACCGTGGGCCTTCATGCAGGGCGAGATCACCACCATTCTGGGCGAGGAGGTCAAGGTGAAGAAGGAGCGCGAGTCTTAATGTCCATTTTACTGTAAGAAGCTGCGCAGGGCTTTGGAGCACTTTTGAGAGGTGAATCCCCCTCGACCGTCGAACCGGGGATCCGATCCAACTTACACAACTCTCAACTCTCTCAGTTGGGTCGCTGGTTGGTTGTACGATCGATTTAAGGAGCAACCAATGATGATGATGATTTTTTTTTTTTGGCCACGGCGGCGGCATCTCAACAGCAGCAGACATAAATATAACTTTAAATTATAAATATGAATGCTCTGTCTTTGTCCATGACGACCGACCAATCAAGAACAACAACAACAGCAAAACCACAATTTTGTAGGCGTAAGCAACAATACAAAAAAACAAAAAAAAAATTAAAAAGAAAAGATGAGAGTTAAGAGAAGGAGAAACCACTTAAATGAAAAATGCAATTTGTTAAGAAGAAAATCGAGAAAAAAAGAACACCAAAACGTTTGCAAATGAGAAGAACAACAACAACTGTAAGCGAAAGCGTTGAAACACATTTTTGTAGCAAACTTATAGGCAGCGTTGGAAAATTGTCCAAACACCAACCAACACACAAAACTTATACAAAAAAAAAACTGCATACGTAGTAGCCAAGTGAGAAAAATTTAAATAGAAGAAGACGAACCGAACAGAACGAGAAACTTGAAATATATCTCTTAATTACGGAACAGCAAATACAAAACGAAAAAAAAAAAATCAACCTAATTGTAGCAGAGCAAAGCGGCAAATCACAAAAAAAAATAATGGAAAATACACTTGCTGGCATTAGATATAAAATCCTTTTTTTTAATACGATTATACATAGAAAACCTATATATTATACGATAACTATAGATTCTGTTATGTAGGCGAGCGATTTAATTCATAAGTTACGTTTAGTTTGTACTAATTAATTAATTTATTTCTATACATGTTGCCTAATTTACAAACTACCTTTTTATCCTCCTCCCTCCTCTTACCCCCTGACACCTTGACGTTTTTTTTTTTTAAAGTAATACCTTAATTTTTATGAATACCTATTTTTTTTTAGTTTGTAAGTTTAACTAATTTAAAAACAAAACACACTGCACGAAGTGAACGGAAAAGAAAGAGAGAGAAACAGTTATTATGCTAAAGAATTGTACATACGTATGCTACCACATAATCGGAATATAAATATATACATATATTTAATAATATAGAAATATATTTGATGTTGAACACGAAATTGGCGGCAAAAATCATCAACTGGCAACACACACAGAAAAACTAAAGAGGAGTTGCAGTTGCAATTTTAAAAACAGACTTTTTAAACCACAGCGAAAACACCATTCGCTAACCACAAATTTTAGCTGTATGTTTTGAGGGAGAAGGCGGCTAAGCTGCGATTTGGCTGGCCGATAGCTCCTCTTGGGTATCACAGATTAGCAAGTTTTTGTAGCTATATATGTGTGTAGGGTGTGTATATAGCTGGTTGTCGCTGTGGGCAAGCACTGCAAAACATGAAATACACACACTGGACCAACCGAATCGAAAAGAGCACACAAAATCTCGATGCTGGTTAAAGAATCCTTTTTTTGCATGCGTCCAAAAGAATATGGACGCGAATTTTTGGGACTGGCCAACTGTACTTTTTGTAGTTCCAACTCAAAACCAATTATAAATGCAGTCTACTAGCGGTTTTTTTTAAACTAGATACGGAAGGAAATCCAAATCCAAACGGAGAGCGAATATTAATGTAAAAGAAGGAAGAATGTCAAGTACATGTATTAGAGCCAGGCGTATTATCGTGTTACGATTAACATTTCGAACTCTGCGTTTTACAATTCGATAAATGCAAATCGTAGATTTCATTTAAAAGATGTATCAAATCACTCCTTCATTTATTGTAGTTCCAAAACACATTTCATCCCATTTAGTAGAACAATTCATTCGATGTTTCCCTTTTTTTTTTTGGCGATTTAATTGGTGCTCAAAATTATTGATGGAAAAAATTTGCATGCTTGTGCAATTGGTGAGATTAATTGCGATAAATTGTATCGATAAGGACAACGTTTGCATGCAATCGATAGAAACGAAAAAGTAAGTGAAAATAAAAGCATGGCTGAAAACTAAAAGAAAGGTATTATATAGTTTACTCTGATTTTTCTTACATTTATCATTCCTCCTTCTCAGCCCATGATTTTTGTTTGCGGAAGAGCAAAAGTTGCGCAAAAAAAAACCGAAATATAAAAAGAAAAAAAAACACATTTTGTGATATAGCCTAGCAAGAGCAAAAACAAGAAGAGCATATGAAATCCTGGAAATCGGAAATACGAATACGGAAAAAGAATGGAACGCAAAGAAAACTTTAGCAGGTTCCCAAATTCGGACAACCAGAAAAAAAACGATCTCACATTTTGACAAAAATGAGGTTCGCAATTGAAAAAGAAAACAAAAAAAAATGAAAAACAATTTATATAGAAATCATACAATAGGCCAATACCAACGTTTTAGCAATCTAAGTCTAAGAAGGAAAACTAATCGAAATTTTCTTTACACCAAAACTAAACTAAAATAATAACTAACGTTTGTAAACCTTGTGCGTGTGTGTGTAAAACAGTAGTGCTATCTAAATATAATACAGATCAGATATCGCATAATGCATCAACCTTATATAAGTACGAGTACATACATATTAAAAACGAAAACCCCGACAAAAACAAAAGAAATATAAACTATATTTGTGTGTTTGATGTCAGTCAACTAAATGTTAAAGTCAACTAACGATCACGTAATTGTATTGCATAGCCTAACATTTTTTGAACGAAGCAAACCAAGTCGATTCGATTTAGCATGAGTATCAACTTTATACTACATATACACTAACGACTTACAACTAAGCGCAGGAGCGGATGAAGCGAACACGAAAACAAAAGCGAAAACCGAAAACCGGAAACCGAATCGAAATCGGAAGCTAAACCGGAAGCGGAAGCTGGCAATTGATTGATTAACTAATCGATTGGGGACTTTGATGACGGGCAAAACAATTAAAAATACTATACAAAATCGAAAAAACCATGCAAGTGTTTTTCTTGTAGTTTTATTTCTTTGGTGGGTGGCTGGCTTTTAAAACCATTATACATGCGCTATCTAAATCATTAATTAACTTTTTAAAATTTAAATAAGTATAGTCTACTTTTCAGATGATCTTTTTTACTCCCTAGATTTCTAAATCTTTTACTTGTATTGGGTTTAAAGTTTTATGGTGAAACATTATAAACAAACCCGGTATAAATATGTCTTGAAAAGGTTCTGAATTTCTAGGTTTTCTATCAAAACTATGAGGGCGAAGACAACACTGCGTATGAGTGATATTTATAAAATCCAGAGTGCAGCGGTCTCTTTAAGGTAAAATTGGAATGTTTTTAAGTGCATTAATGGTATTTCAAAATTTATTTGGAGTTAATAATGTCTTAAACAGCTTTTGGAAAGAGCAACGCCAAAGCTACGTATGAGTGATATTTATAAAATCCAACTTACAACGGAACTTTTTAGGGTAAAAATGGAATGTTTTTAAGGTGCATTAAAGGTATTTCTTGACTTATTTGAAGTTATTAAGGCCTTGAATAGGTTCTAGATCTCTGTTTTTTTTTTAAGAGAGCAAAGCTAACACTACGTATGAGGGATATTTATAAAGTTGGATTTCCAGCGGACGTTTTTTGGTAAAATAATAAACCTTTCTCCCGGTCAGACATATAGAATGATTTTAAGTGCATTAAAGGTATTCCCAAATTTACTTCAAAGATTTCAGAAAAAATTACTCATCCGACACGTGATCCATTGAGAATTTATTATAATTATTAAATAAAATTAGATAATGTTTAAATAAATCGATAGATTACACTGGACATTAGTGAATTGCTATATATTGGCTTGATAAATACAGGAAATTTTCATTGTTTGACTCAACAGTTGATAATTCAGGTAATACGGTTAATATTAAGTTGCTTAGATGGTGTTCCTTATATTTTCAATTAAAATTTAGCTAGGAAATATATAATTGCTAAATTTATAAATGCGTAAAATCTTTCTTGAAAAAGAAATCGTGATTTTCATTGTGTTTTTGGTTTATTTTCTTTGTGGATACTACCAAAGCGTCCTCTGTTGAATGCTTTCTGAACGATTTATCGATAAAGGATGCGAAATGGCCATTTCTCAGCTGCGAGAAACGCACCACAGATGTCGCTTTCCTGCGCAATCAGCCTGTGAGAGAGTTCTCGCTCTCTTTTCCCTTCACTCAGCCCGGCAAGCGATTGCTTCAATGTTTACATTTTAACGACCTGTACGCACACACTGAAATGGAAAGACAGGCTTCGTGTCTTCGGCTCTCAGCTGCTGCTGCTGCCAGCTTCGCTGTCGCTGCCTTCGCCGCTGTTTTCACCGCTGCTTGTGCCACAGTGGCTCCCGTTATTTGTGCGTGCGCGTTGCCAATAAACGGGCAGCGGCCTCTGTCTCTGCTCTCGTGTGATAAAAAATGTGGATTCCTGGGGATTCCGATTGACCGTTAATCGTTAACCGTTAGCCAATTAACCCGTGTGTTCCCCCATTTTGATCCGGTATTTAAAATTTACCTCATATGTGTGTGTGTGTGTGTGTGTGTGTGGGTGTGTTGGCCCCAAAATGTGGGCAACAAAAAGTATCAAAACGGTTAAGCAGGCAGCTTCCTTCTTGCACCTCTCTCTCTCATCCGCTCTCTCTCTCTCTCTCTCTCTGGATTCCTTTGCAGCGCAATGTGTTTGTGTTATACACAGGACACGGTAACGAATACTGCCGCAAAACACACACACATACACGGCCACGGGATTGGATACCGTAACTCGCCTTGCGCCCACGCACAACTACATCCACATCCTTAGCGGCAAGAGCGCACTCTCTTGCTCTCTTCCGCCATCCTGTTCTCTGGCTCTCTTGGTTGCACAGTGGGCATTGGTTGTGTATTTTTTGGCTACCACAATTAAAGCTCATTTTATGAATGGAAATATATGGTTTTGAATTTTCTTGAGTTTATTGTTTAAACTTGTAAAAAGCGACTTTTAAATTAAAACAAAATTTATTTTTGTAAGATATTCCGCTTAAAAATTTTAAGTGCAAGTTATTGTTTGTTATTTATTACTAATTTATTGGTTTCGTTTTAAGGATTTTGCTAAAAATTTTTCAGCACCATAGTTTAATTGGCTGCTTGGAGTTTGATAGTTACTTCAGTATCCTATAAAAACGGAAATACCGCTTTCGTTGTAAAAATGATTTATACCCCATCTGTCCCACCGTGCAGAGAGACAGTGTCCCTGTTTTTTTTCGGCTTTTTTTTGGGTGAACTAAAATGATGTTGACTCAACGCGCCAGCAGCCAGCCAGGCGCTAACGGCAACAGCAACAACGTTCCTTCGTTGCGAGACAACAACAACAATAACCACAGCAACAACCTGACAACTAGACAACAACTGCGTTGTAGTTGTGGAATTCTCGCAGCTCCTAATAAGTGTATTTTCCACGCTGTTTGGCAAATAACTAACGCAAAATTACACAAATTGTGTGTGAAAAATAAAACGGTGAAGGTGAAAGAAATGTCGTTAGAAAAAGTCCTCAAAGTGTGCTGATAAGAAGAAAAAAAAACCGTAACTTTTGTGAGTAAGCAAGGGAGAAGGAGAGAGAGAGAGAGAGAGAGAGAGAGTGAGTAAGAGAGAGATTGAGTGGAAGTGGAAAAAATTCGTCATTCATTCACAAGTGCAATGCGAAAAGCAACAACAAGAACAACAACAACAAGGGGCTAGAAATAGAGCGGCTTAGCCAACAAAAAGAAAAGCAACAAATAAAACAAATACAAAAAATGAGTGAAGCGCGTGCTTAACCTAAAAGTGCAGGCCACTCACCCACACAATTACACACAATCAAAAAAACCACACACACACACACACACACTAGCGTTTGGAGTCACACTCAATTCATGCTCTTTGTTTTCCACTTCCGCTATCCACAGACAAAAACAACAACTACAGCAACAATCGAAATAACAACAACAACAATGCATAGTTCCTGCTGAGTAGCTTTTTTGTATAATCGAATGAGAGGTGTGTGAGTGTTGGTTACTTAAACGTACAAGTATTTATATGTGTGAGATCCAAGGTAAACCAGATGAAAGCCAATCGAACAACAACAACTAAACACTGCCGCCTACAAACAATAAGTTAACAACAATAACAACGACAACAACAAAGCCGCAAAGACAAAGCGAAGAGGAAGAAAGAGAAGAAGAAGAGTACCCAACCCTCGTAGCTAGTTAAAATGTCCTAGGAAAATTGATAACAACAACACAACTAACGAACAACTTTAACAACAATCGAAAACAATAAGCAGAAACAACTTACAACAACAGCCCACAAAAACAGCCTACAACAACAATCTTACACCAGCAACTTAAAACAACATTTTAAAACAACAAAAAAGGACTCAGTGTTAAATAAACTTTACCAATAAAAATGTATTATAAACACTAACTTCAACAACGACAAGGTTAACAACTAGATGTTATAAACACGAATCTTCCTAGCAACTGCTAAATCCAATAAACAAGTTGGTTTATTTAACAATTAACAAACCTTTAAATCATCCACATTAAATTCACAACAACTTAAGGTAAACACTAAAACTCGCACTAAAACTCACGTTACATTTTAAAAACAACTATTCCAACAGCAAACGAGCACAAATTTTAATACTATCGTGGGATACGTAAAACGAAAGTATTTTAGATCTACGGCTTCCACTAAACAATACATTTATATTATTGGTAATTGTCAAATAAAAATGATCACAAATTTACAACCAAATTAATCTAAAAACAACTTTTAACAACAACAAAAACTAAACTTAATTAAGAAGCTTTGCCTATAAAAAATGATTAAAAAACTTCGTGGACACTGTTGGATTAAATCAACAAGTAACCTAATTCAATTAAAATGATTTATGTATATCAGAAATCAAAAATTTAAATAACATAATTTAAAGAGAATAAATATTGATCTTTGGCCTACAAGAATGAAATTTGAACAGAAGTAATGGAAACTGTAACAAGTTAACAATCATCTTCAACAACAACAACAACAACAACAACAACACTATTCAACAACACACCACACCAATCATCGTCAACGAATCACCAACACGAATCTACAAGATTCTTCAAGATGGAGCGCATGTGGCGAAAAGTGAACCACAGTTTGCGCAACACCCACAAATCCCATGGCCACCAGCAGCTGCAGCAACCACCGGGTGGTGGCGATGCCACCCTGGGTGGTGCCTCAGTTGGCGGAGCCACTGCAGCCACGCCCCAGTCCACCGATACCATTAGTTCGGCTGGTGGCTTTGGAGATGGTCAGCTAGTGGTCGCAGTCCAGGGATTGCCCATCGGGGGAGGAGGAGGAGCCATCACTGCCACTGGTGGCAGCAATGCCACCGGAAGACGTCTGGCCAGCAGTGGAGGCGGCTGCAACAAGTCCCTTAGCCAGCATGTCCTGCAAACGCGTACCGCATCCTCGGAGCGGCGCAGGCGACGCAGGCGGAAGAGTCGACCGCGACGTGGTGGCGGCATGGGAGTCACCAGCTGCGTCGGCGATCCTGGCGGCGATAATATGTCGTAAGTTATCATGATGATGTTTGTCAGTTGGTATTTTAAATGCGTCTTAACCACTTATTTTTCATAAGTTTCTATTCCCTTTGATATGTCGAATAATTGGGGGTTTTTTCTTAAATCTGTCGAGATTTAATATCACTTTAAAAAGTGTCTGAAAGTATGCTATACTTATTAGTCATCTTTCGGAATTAATCCGTTGGATTTTTAAATATTACGTATTATACTTACTTAAGGCCACCTTCATAAGTGGTTCTAATCTCAACAGATTCCTATAACACCACCATCAAACAAATTAAATTTGCGTTTTTTTTTGTTTATTTATTTATTTTTATTTTTTTAGATTTTATTTATTTATATTTTCTTATTCTTCTATTAATTTTCTTATTTTCTTTCTTCTTTTTAACCGAAGTTTAGCTATCTGAATGTAAGGTATTTTGAAATTTTGGAATAATTGGTAGAATTTAATTATTTTTGAAACAAAGTGAAATTGTTTTGAAATTTTATTGTTTATGTTTGCCTTTATTAATTGTATCTCCATAAAATGTAATTTTCACAGTAGACTTTTAACACCTTCTCAAAAGCTTGCAATAGATATTTCGGAAACAAAAACATGTTAGAAGTATGAAGCTTTTTCTGGAAATATAATAGCTTAATATCTAATTTAATAACTAAATCTTTTTATATATTTTTAATAATTTCTCAAAATTTATTTTTCTAATTTAAACAATGCACTGAATGCAATGTGTGATTTTAACGAGGCCTTGACTTGCTTTCCATTGCAGTTCCTCGGGCGGCTTTTACACATTGAAGGAGCACCAGCACTATCGCCCCAGTCACCACCATGGAGGGGGCGTGTCTGCCGGGGGCGGTGGCTCATCGCGGCGTCTGTTCGCCACTTCGGCGCCCAGCGGCACAGTGATGATGTATCCGAATCCCCAGCGAGGAGCCACGTTGCTGGCACCATCTGGAGGTTTTGGGGCCGGACAGGCCACATCCACATCGGGCGGAGGTTCAGGAGGAGGTGGTGGTGGTGCAGGAGGAGCAGGGGGAGGAGCAGGAGGAGGAGCTGCATCGGGAGGATCTGGAGGACAGCCGGACATTTCGCTGCGACAGCGGGCGGTGGCCAAGTTGCGCATGTTCAACTTCCATCTCAACTGGGATCTGCACATGACGCACTGCAAGCCCTGCGGGTGAGTAGCACTGCTACACTGTTAGAAAAATTATGTGTAATTCCAAGATAGTTTCTAATAAATTAAATTTAAATTTAAGCTGTAAAAACTAGAAAACTGAGAAAAATTATGTGTAATTTTAGAATAGTCTCTACAAAATTTAAATTGAAGCATTTAACACTATAAATTCAAGCTAAGGAATGTTAAAAAGACAAATTCTTACTTAAAACTAAAGAAATAATGTTAAAAATTTTATTTTTAAAAAGAGAAGAAAAAGGATAATAGTTGAAATGGTAAATAAAACTTTAAAGCTTATTTTTCAATACTCTTTTCAAAATCTCTGTAATCCAAAGCACTCAAAACAATAACTTTGGTGTCAAAAAACAGACAAAGATTTATTTTTGCTAACATTCGTGTTTATTTTATTTACTAGACTTTCAGGAAGACTTCATAAATTGCAGTGTATTTTTAGTATTTTTGTGAGTGCAGCCTGCAACTGGAGTCGCAAGTGGAGCTCCAGTGAGTTGGAGTGGCCCAAGTGGCTGCCACTTGAGTCTGCTCCAGTGGCTTGTGCTTTTGTTTGCCGCAGAGTTTTCCCTCGGTAAAAATGCCTTTGCCCATTTTTCCCCCTCATTTTCTTCCGCCCTCTCAAAGTTTTTCATTTTTTTGTTGTTTTTGTTGTTGTTGTGGTTCAGTAGGAGTTGGTTGCAACTGAGGTTCCACAGCCATTGAAGTGGCCGCGGGCGTTGAACGAACCCGAATGCAAAGTGGGTCGCCATTCCATACCAGTCCCCTCCATTTCCCCAGTCTCCTCCATTTGGGCTCTGGTTTGGTTTAACTTTTTGAGGCTTTAAGCCCAACCCAACAACATCAGACATCGGAGGACGCGCATAATAAGGTAAATGGAGCACAGTTTTCTTTACCGCCCCCCGAATGTGTGAAATTTTAATGAAGCGCCAGCTAACGAGCTCCAATGTGACCACCACCCGTGCCCACCATGCGGTTGCTTGGGTGTCGTTCCCTTTCATATAAAGACCTTTTTTTTTTTCTCTTTGGGTGGTTAATGTGGTGGGAGGATTAAGGGGGTGAAAGCCCCTGTCATCAGAGAAATCATATTGATGGCACCCCTACAATTTCAGGGCTTCACATTTTTTGGTAACTAATTTTGCACTACTCAACTGGCTTATTTATAGGAAGTAGGAGTTCCATTAATTTTTATGGAAGGAGCCAGCTTTTTTCATGAGTTTCCGTATGTTGATTAGTGCAACAAATAAATCTTTTTATCATCCATTCAATGTGAGTTAATATTTCTATATTTTTTGTTAATAAAGTGGCCTAAAGTTAGTTATATATTGAAAAACTAAAGGGACCTTAAATTGTATTGGAAAAATATCCTTCTTACAATAGTTTTACAATTTAATTTTCTAAAGAATCTCAAAATCTGCCTCCTTACCGATTCGTTTACTTTCGATTTCAGTCCCCGACTGAGCGGCAGTGGTGGCAACATAATCACCCGTCGCCTGTGCCGCAACCGTCGGCGGGAGGACAATGAACTGTACCGCTCCAACAGCTTCAAGTTCGAGCGTTTCGAGCGCAAGGAGTGCCTGGAGGAGCTATCCAACACGTTGCAGAAACAGGTGAGTCATCCCAAAACGATTAATACACTGAGAGAAATCATATACAAATAGACAAATAGCATCTAATATAATTCCGCAATTATTTAGGAAACTTAAAACCAAAACAAATAAGATTAATGTATGTGTTTTAATAACTTTCAAATAGTTATTTGGAGAAATTACTTAACGTTTTTTAAAGTCTTATCAATAATACATAATTTTATTTGATCGATGGGATATTATTTTGAAAATGTTAGTGCTCCCATGCTCTTACCACATGTTGCACACAAGACGACCCATCAATTTATGCGCATAGATTACAACTAATTGAAGTGTCCGAAAGAAAAGCTGCGTTGCAAGCAGCGTCGGCCACACTAATTAGTGGGGCCGCCGCCCAAACGCTGCAGGTGGTTTGCAGGGGCTTTTGCTCATCAAAGGATGTGTTGGCAAATTGCATAAAGATTGGTGGGTGGGTGGTTGGGTGGTTGGGTGGATAAGTAATAGAATAATAATGAACGAATGGGGAAGGAAGCCGAGTCTCAGGTGGCATCGTTCGTTCGTTGCTATTAAAAGATGGTTCAATCTCCTCCAGCACCCTCCATTATCCTTTGAGGAGTGTGGAGGAGGGCAGGGGAATCTAATTAATGGCGCGCAACAAATTGAATTTTAATTGGGCGTCGAATTTGATTTGGCAGCCGAAAACGCTCTCTGGCCCCGGGGAGCCACAGCCGATAACAAAGTTAAATTGAAATTGAACCTGGCGGCGGCGGTGGCAGCAACGGAGGAGAATGCAGCCCCAGGCCAAGCTTAATTAATATTTAAACATAATTAAAGTCACTTTTTAATAGGGCTAAAAAAAATGGAATGCCCTTAGGCGCCAGGTGGACACTTGTAAGTCAATTACCTGAATTACTTTAACAAAATGGAATATGATATCTTTGGCTGCCCAAAAATATACTTTTAGGTTGAGTAATCTTAAATATTTTTGAACATATTAAAATTAGATATTATTCTACTTCCGTTCCAAATTTTAAATTCGTTATAAGCCAGCAGGTAGAAAATGAAATATCTAAAGCATCCCAAAATTATAGTTTTTCGTGAGCTTATCTTTAATATTTTTGAAGTTAATTTAAGTAGATATATTATTCTACTTCCGTTTGAAGTTTTAAATCCAAAGCTTTTTGTGTTATATATTTTTTTAATATAAAATATAAAGGTATAACATGTTATTGCAAATTTAAACAAGAAAATAAGTGCTTGATCCAAAGATCAAAATAACCTCCAATAAGTATTACTGGAGATTCTTTTGCTGTTTTTAACTGCTTAAATTATAAACTTAAATAAAATTTAAAGATTTTGAAACATTTTAAATTTTGTTGGGGTGTATTTTTTTTTGGGGTTTATTCTATATTCATTTTATGCCTTCCTCTGTAAAAAACTTGGCCAGCGGCTACTCCAAACTCCACCTTTAAACTCCGAGCCTCAAACCCTGAGCTCAATCTCAAATCCAACCTGAAACCTCGGGCTCACTAATGCGATTTCTCGTTTGGGAGAACTTCAACTTTGTTTTATTTTTTAGCACGCCTCCAGGCGGCTTTGTGGAGCGAGTGTGGGTTAAGTGGGTGGTTCGGTGGGTGGGTGGTTCGGATGGATGTTTGGCTTAGTACTCCATCAAGAACGCGGCTAAGTGACAGGCAACCATTTATCAGACGGCAAACATTGTCTAAGTACGCTGCGGTTTCTGTCTGCCTCCGGAGCACTTCAAATCGCTGCCTCATCATCGGCCGGCGGCCTCATCCTCCCATCCCGTTGAAAACCTCCAATCCATCCATCCATCCATCCTGGTAGTTGCTCCTCCTACTCCTGCTCCTGCTCCTGTGAGCTTGTTCAACTGTCAGGCTGTCCGATTCGATAAGCTGCGTGGACATTAAACCCCTGGCGAAACCGAAACCCAAACCCAATCCCAATCCAAAAACGAAAGTCCAATCCAAAAACTTTGCCTCACCTGCCGCAGTTCGCTCCATAAATAAATAAGCAGAACAAGTTGAATGGCAGGGCTCTTTCACTGCAGTATAATGGTTCAAGTTCTAATACTCTAAAAAAATTGTTAAATAAGGTTTACAAAAGTGTTATGTTAAACTAAAATTTTCAGGGCTTCTTGGAAATAAAAAATGATTAGGAATTTGGGAAAAACCTAAATTTTTGTGTCCAAAATTTGATTGAAATATTTTTTGAATCAGTGTTATTATTTGACTTTTTATTTTCATAAAGTCATGGAAAAGCCCTCTACCGAACACAAAAAAAAAAAATTAAAAAGCTTTTAAAAATACAAATAAATTACTAAATTAAAAAACATTCAAATAAAACAGAAATAAAACAAAAAGTAACAGAAAAGAACTAACTAAAGATATACCTACATTGAAATAGAAATTAAAATAGAATAATTGTAATAAGTTTTTAAAAATTCTAAGATTTATGGTCTTAAAAGTAAAATGCTTAAATATTATATATCTGTGTAGTAGAACAATAAATATTCTCTACCAACTGCTTACTAAAACCTCAAATACCCTGAAAAGCAAGTGTAGACCGCACTTTTCCCTCTGGACCAATGCCTCCTCCTTCTCCTCCACCAAATCCCTCTAACTCTGCGGACTGCAATTCTCTACCTGACTGCTGAGGCTTCCGGATTTTGATGGATTTATCAGGTGTGTGGCGGAGTAGGAGGCAGCAATCCGTTGGGTTGGGATTCATGCAACCCCACGTGAGGGGCACTCTCACTAATCAGGAGTTGGAGTCCCTCGATATACTCCGACAAAAAAAACCCAACCACTTGTGGCTGTCGTTGTCAATTTGATTTTCCCCCAAATATGAGTGAAAACAACAGAATAATGCATACAAAGAAAACACTCAGGAAAAACAAATGGTGTTTGAACATTTTCCCGACACTTTACGCAGTTCAACCCAATCAAAAACACTTTCAAATTGTTTCCATAATCGATCACACCTCATCTGAAGTTTTTGAGGGAACTTTGGGGAATTTCATTTGACTTTGATTGAACTTTATTGAAATTAGATTGACCTTAACATAATGGAAATCAGTTTATACATTATTGAATTTGGAGTTATTTTTGACAATTTTTTTTAAAAGATAATTGAAGAAGACTTTTGTTTATTTATAAGTTTTGTTATAAAAGATTAAAAAATAAATATAAGAAAAATATAAGTTAAATGTTTATAATTATCTTATATGATAAATAGTTAAAATAAATAATTTTTCAGTGCTATGTAAATTTTTTAAAATTAAACTTGAACAAATTTTAAAATCCTTTTATTTATTAAAGGTTTTCTAAGTAAGCTTTACAAATGTATTTTTTTTTTTACATTTTACAGAGTGCAAAGGACTGTTGAATCATTTTTTATGCCTCAAATTTCCAACTGTTTATTTTTTTTTGGCTGAAGTAATTTCAATTTCTGCCCCATTTGAGGACCTTCATTTATCAATGTTCACCTCTGGCTTTCTCCCCCTTTCTCCCCTGTCTCCAGTCTCCAGTTTCGCCATGAGAACCACAATGGCCTGTCCCCCCATTGTCCTGGGTAATTTCCATCATCTAAATGCGTTATCTTGGGGCCAGGTCCCGATATTTTGGGAGTAGGAAAGGTGGAGGGAGGTGGAGTAAAATTACCCGCCCACCCATTATTTTTGATGGCACAATTTTGAGCATTAGAGCTGACGAGGATTGCTCAGTGATCTGTGTGCTGTGCGCTGGCAATCATTAGCCCCAATGTCCTGATGTCCTGGCCGCCGCTTGTCGCTTTATTCATGCAACAATTGTCGATGGCTGCCACTGCCACTGCCACACTGCCACTGCCACCCCCGTTTGCTGTGTGTTGCGTGTGAATTATGGTCGGCAATAATGCGGAATTGCCTTGTCAGTCAGTCAGCAATCTGCGGAAAGTGAGGGCTTACTGCCAGCTACACAGAAAAAATGTTTATTTAAATATTTTTCTATTGATAAGAGTTAATATTTAATTTAAATGTTCGATGATATTAACATTTTATAAGAAACGATTACAATCTGTGAAAGTAAACTGTTAGTTTTTAAGATAATACACACAGAGAAAAAGGGCATAGTACACCGAAAAAAAAATCGTCATCAATATGCCCCTATTTAGACATCAATGTGACACTATTGCTTGGCAAAAATTCTCTAATATGATGCTTATCAACTTGTTAGTTTCGAACATGACAAATTGATACTTTCGAAATTGTCAATATGCCCCTAAGCAGTATCAATATGACACTTTTCGTTAGCATATTGCTGGGGTCATTTTGACACTAGTTCTTATTGGATTGACAAAAATCTCATGCAATTCTAGTGTCAATTTGACACTATTTCTTATTAAACTGACACGAATTTTTGTAAATTCTAGTGTCACTTTGTCACTATTTCGTATCAAACTGACACGAATATTTGTAAATTCTAGTGTCACTTTGTCAATGTTTCGTATCAAACTGACACGAATATTTGTAAATTCTAGTGTCACTTTGTCAATATTTCTTATCAAACTGACACGATTTTTGTATATTATAGTGTCACTTTGACACTTTTACCCAATTTTACCCAAAAAACCACAAAAATTAAAACAATGTTTGGTTGCCTTTTTTATTATTAACAGTGAAGTATTTTAATTATTATTTGTAAGCCTTAAACATATATTTACATTATAAATAATTAAATAACATTAAAGATACAAATATTTCGGAGAGTGTACATGTACAATGTGAATGTAAGCTGCCTAAAAGTGGAAATTGTTTTGTAAGTATGCATGTAGGCCCTCAAGGTGCGCAAATGTATTTGTATGTATGTACACTTGTTTATAGGGAGTGCTCCTTGCGAACTGCGCAATTGGGTTTTCTTTACAAATTGGAAGAAACATATGCAAATGAAATAATAATTTAGTTAAAGACTTTATAAGTTTGCATGGTGCTGCAGGCTTTGCCATTAAAAAAAAACGCACAACTATGAGTTTCGACTTATTTTTATTACGAACATACATACAATGTTCCGTTATTGACGCTATAAATTTTCTTATTGTGCGTTTTTCTCAAATCACATAAGCTTGCTTGCAATAATTCTTGGTTGTTATTTAGTTATTACTCACCTGATAATTATAATAACCACACAAATAACTTTTTTCACAATTTTCCGAAATTTATGCGCAAGTGCGGCTGTTTTTGCAAAACCACGATACTTAAATCGATAGGACGATAGCCACGTGTATGCGATATGTGTATGCGATATGCGTGCGATGTGTGTGCGATATCTGTACTTCGAATTTCGAGAATCGAAACTTCGATTTGTGGTGTCGAAACGACACTGAAAGTTGACAGGTTGATACTATTTAGGGTCAAAATGCATTCTTAACACTTTTTCTTGACCGATTGACACTGACTTAGTATCAAGTTGACACTAGAAAGTTGAAACTAGGGCTAGTGGCGTTTTGAACCACACTTATCAATTTGACACTTAGAGATTTTTTTTTGGGTGTACAAATAAATACGTTTATATTTATAATTTTTTTTTAAATATACACATTTGAAAAACATACATATAACAAAGGTTAGAGAGACGATTATAGAAACATTAAATGCTTTTTATACCAAGAGTGCATTGTTTTAAATTAAATAAACTAAATTAAATTGCAAGCACTTTTTTTAAATTAAATTATCTTAAATATATAAATGCAATAGAGCTGTAAAAACCATCGATGGACCATCGATGGTATCGATGGTTGGGCTTCGGCCGCCACCATCGATATTTTTCCAACTATCGCGATGTTCCATCGAAAAAATAAAATAGTAAATAAACTACTAAAAACCTGCCAAATAATGTTATAATAAATAAAGGTCTCACTTGAATTTAAACCTATATAACTTATTCAATTTATAATTGTTTTAAAAGTAATTTACTTATTTTCATTATTTTCAAAAAATAAATTTTGCTGCGGGAATTCCCCTATTATATTTGTTTTTGCATGAATACCCATATTTTATTTTTTTATTTAGCTCTGAGCGATATTATCGCGATAGTATCGATGTACACCCCCCAAAAATGAAAAAAAGATCGATGGAGCTAAAACCGATATTTTTGCAGCTCTAAAATGCAAGCACTTTCATTCAAATACAGCTTGGTTGCTAATTCATTACCGCAAATATTTAATTCCAAGTGTAAATATAAATATTTAGTATGGTTTTTCTTTTGCTTAAGTAGGTCCATGGTTTTAGATATTGCTGTCTGTTTTTAGAATGCTAAATTGTTACCGATAACCTATTAAATATTATAATATTGCATGTGAACTTTCATTGAAAAAATGTATCTTAGTTTTGTTGTGTAGGGAAACCTCTAAGTAGCCAAGTATCTTGAAGTAGCTTACCTTTAGCTGGATAGTTCCATAAAAAGCGCAATAAAACGAGTTAATTTCCGAGTTAAGTTTCCAAAACTCTCGCTACCACTACATGTACATATATGTAGTACTTATTTCCCCTACAAATTTAATCAAACACACACACACATGGACGGCTGGAGGGGGGATGCTGGGGGGCTGGCTGCACCCTCACCTCAACCCAGTTGCCGTTCTAAATAATTCATGTCGGCAGCATTCGTTCTGCGAGCTTTTTAGCTTGGAGAGTTTTGTGTGCAACATTTCCAACTTGTTGTAATACATTCAAATGAGACTGTTTTTGGGGGTGGGAGGTGGTAAAAGTAGGGGTTACATGGAATAAGAAGGGGCAAGGAAGGTGCAAGAAAGGAGGTCGGAAGGGGGTTAAATGGGGGGACAGAAAAGTGTGAGGGGAAGCACCCAACACACATGAGAAAAATCTCAAGTTGTACACGCAAAAATAACAAAAAAAAAGCACCAAAAACTTACAGCAGAGAGAGAGAGAGGTGAAGAAAGAAAGAGAAATCTCTTATGCGCACAGTGGGACCAAAAGTATTTAAGGTTGGGAGTACACAGTGTGACCAAAAGTATATAAGGAACTCACAGATGATTTAGCAAAACAAGCTCTTAGATTATCAACAACTAATGTGTTATTAAAATGAATTTACATTACAAGCTGGATCTGTTTCGTAACTTAAAGTACCACCCATTAAAATCATTTAAGCTCAAAAAGCATACATTAGTAAGAAGGTATAATAATGGCCTTATGATCAGGATCACTTCCATAACCAATAAGTGTGCCTAACACTTTTTAAAGTAAAGTTAAATGCATAGAAGTGCTATGCTGCCTGTGGTTACATTTTACATTTTTTTTAAAAATTCTACTATTTCTTATGAATATTTTCCATGATCTTATATATATTTTACATATTTTCTATATATTTTATATATGTTCTAAATATTTTCTGTACGTACTCTATATATATTTCTATATATTTATTTCTTTATATATTTCTTTCTTTATATATTTCTAAACATTTTTCCACCGTTCTGTAAAATTCGCGACGTCATGCCGTTGACTTGAGTGTGCCATTCACTTCACTTTATTTCACTCCGCCCGCCGCATTATTTGGCGCACTAAATTTATGTGCGCAATTGTGCTGAGTTGTGTGAAACGAGCGCCCCCAAAACACCAGCAGGATATATTCTCCCCACATCTCCACATCTCCAAGTTCCCACTTCTCGACATCCCCCAGCTCCATGGCAGGATTTGGGAATGTATTACATGGCGCTGCCTTTGTGCTGGTGATATGTGAGATGCACTGCTGAAAATAAAATCATTATTTACAAATTGATTTATCAAGAAATCATTATTATTCTTGAAATAAAGATCAGTTTACATGAAAGATATTTATGGTATTCGAATTAGTAACACATCCAATTTTTACATATACATATATGTACATATACAATCATAGTTGAAGTTTTTACCTTAGTTTTATTTCATATATGTACTAAAGTTGTTGCTTGAAATTTAATTTTAAACACAAAAAAATATTGAAACTAAGAAAAATTAAGAAAGATAATTTTTAAATAAAACATTTTATCGTTAACTTTATTTCTTTTTTTTAAGTATTTTATTTTAAGCTTCAAACATACTTTTCTCAGTGCATTACTGTTCACTTGCGTTAGAGGTCCTTCTTGGGTTTCCGTTGCTCCATTCGAATTCTCCATTTGTCGCCGGTCTACAGTTACACGGATCCCGTGGATTCTGCCCGCTGCACCTTCTCAGTCCTCGTCCTCCATGGGGGTCAAAAGAAGGGTCCTTTGTGTGTTATTATTCAAAATCCAGTCAATAATGCGAAACGCGATGCTAATTTATTATACCAAATACGCAACAAGATGCTCGATGGTTGGGGGGTTACAATTACGAAGACCATAGGAATATTGTAAGTCCTCTGTGGACGCAACGCATATGCAAATTATATATATATATTCGGAGGATATATGTATGCTGGGTGCTTTTCAATGTTATCCCTTTTATTGGCTCTGCATTTGTGGCAGCTGCTTAAAATTCATACGTTTTCTGGGGGAGGCTAAGGAGCTTGAGAGGTCCTTTGGCCCATAAGGTCTCCCGTCAACCAGCTGCCAAAAGTTTCCTCGCCGCTTTGTGCAAATTAGTTTATTGGAATTTCTTCGCTTCGATTTATTTCCCTTCTAAACGAATTGCAAAAAGAGGGGAAATATGTGCGCACAGATTTATAGTTTTCAGAGATCTTTGTGCGTATTTCGCAGTCTTAAAGTTTTATATTCAATTACCATAGTATGCAAATATTTCAACAATTTTAAAGCTGCTTACAAAGTCGAAGGACCAAATTTTACAGGTTTTAAATGTGAAGTTTGCAACAGCTGTAAAAACTTGTTTTAAATTCAGGGATCTTTTAAAGAAAAAGTAAAATAAGAGATTAAAAGAAATTTTGAATGAAAAAACATTTTTTTGTTAAGTTCACTGTGTATATATATTTTATTTAAATTTAATGTAAATAAATTTAAACAAAAGAAAAAAGTTTTTAAAATATTTAGGTACAAAAAAAGTATTCAATTAAGGGCTGTTAAAGTACATTTTATATAAAATATATTTATATAGGAACAAACGTAAATCTTTTTGAAGTTTAAATAATATTTATATCCAGGACCCAGCAAAAAGGCTCCTTAAAAAACAATGTCTGAGGCACTGCCACCCCCTCCATGAACTCGGGGCACTTTAGCTTACTCCATAACTTGCTAAATTTATAATATTACGTGTTTGGCCACAGTGGCAGCTTGGAAGGGGGGCAGGGGAGAGGGGTACCCACACAAAGACTATTAAAATTTTAATGAAAATGATGTCCGCTGGGAATGGGTAACAACAACGTTCTCGCATTGCCAATGAAGATGACTCACCCAAGTCAAAGGAAGGGAAATGCTTTGGCTAAGGCTAAGTAATGTAACTGCTTGGGCTGGGAAAACGTGGGAAAAACAGGGGGGAGGGGGGAAAAGCGGGGAAAATGTGCGTGCAACTGCCATATCAATATCAACACACACATAGCACAGCACATCCATTCGAAACACAGGTGGATTAACATTGAAATTGACTGACACAAACGCAGTTTTTCCCCTCGAAGCATTTGCGATTTTGCACGCAATTTATAAACACCAATATGTTGGGAAAATTCAAGCTAAAGTTAAGTTGTGGTCAATCTTTAATTTTATGGTATTTAATCAATTTAAAATGTTTCAAGTTACCTCTTAAGATTATATCTCTGGGATTTGAGCCACAAACAATTTGTTTTGCTTTTGAAATTTTTGTAATTGAGATTTCATATTATAGAATAAATTTGAGTGCACTTTAATGACTTGTAAATGCGTACAGAAAATTTTGTTTTGTTTCTGCTTAAAATATCAATCATTCCAATATGTAGTAAAAATAAATTCAAGCTTCAAGCTTATTCCTAAGTATTCAATTAATTTCAAATGTTTTAAATGAGTTTCTCTATAAAACATATCTGAAATTAAAGACAAAAACAATTTGTTTATCTTTTAAAAATTGTGTATTTGAGAGATATATGATCAAATCAAATTTTTTAAACGAATTTCGGTACAAAATAGCTTTCTTAATTGATCTGTCAAAATTATTTGTGGCAAAGCTGAAAATTGGCAAGCATAATTTATATTTTATAATGTAGAATTGTATTAAATAAAAATATGTATCTCAAAAATTTGTCGTTAAAGGAGGCGCTTAATTAAAATGCAAGGTAATTGTTAATATTATTCACTTAAATTCATTTAAATTGTTTGAAAAGTTCTCTTAAAAACTAATTTTAGTTAAGTATAAAATAAACCAAAAGTCTTCGAATATATTCCAAACTCCTGACGTGCACAAAATATTTACTTGCATTGCGGAATTTCACACCTGAAGGGCGCTCGCTGTTTACCTGTGTGTTTTTTGTTGCCTTTGTGTGTTCTTTGGCTCGAAAGTGTGTGTGTTTTGCCCCTGAGAAGTGTCAGTGCACCCCCCTTGCTCCACCCCTGAACTACAATTCACCCCCTCCCCCCCCTTAAATCGTTTAAGGGTTGCTCTCTCTCTCCTCTCTTCTTCGTTCTTTGCCCGCGGCGCAACGCCAAATCCGTTTAAATTTATGGCGTGTCATTGTTTTGGCATAAAATTAAGTGAGTTCATTGAGGGTGGAGGGGGGGGGTGTTGGAAATGTAGTTGAACATGCACAGACATGCATGCAAATGATTGCAGTTGCCACACACCCCCTCCCCTTCACCCCCCCGAGAATCGACGAAGAAGACCCAGTTCACATGTTAATGAAATTCAATACACGCTGCCTACTTTCGGGCGCTTTTGAGGGCGATGTCTGCTCATAATGGTCGGTTTTTTACACTCGAAAAAAATGGTTAAAAAACACATTGAATTCATTTCCTAAATTTAGAGCTTGCTCTAAAAATGATGGTCGGAAATAATTTAAATAATTAAAAATTATAGGCACAAAATGTTCTTAAAAGTTTGGTTTCGTTTTTGTGAAAAATGTTGTTGCTTATTTTTCATTTTAAAAAACTTACGTTTAAAAGTAGAAATTACCAGTTTGTAAAAAATAAAAAATCTGAATAACAAATTTCTTAAATTTAAAAATGTATAAAAATTGTGACTTGTGATGCCTCAAAATTATAATGTTTTATAAGATGTTTTTTTCGGTCCTTTGGCTTAATCTTATAAAAGCCTTGCTAAAATCATAATGTATTCTGGTTTTAGGGACTTTTTTTTTGTAGTGTACTTCCTTCTCCTAGCTTTCCCCTCTCTTTGCATTTTCCCCCCTCCCATCGCCAGCAATTGTTCATCTTCTCCAGCGAGGCCGCAACATGGAAAATAATTTATAAAATTCATAAGCGCCTTTAATTTATGAGAACATCCTTTTGCCTCCCCCTCCCTTCCTCCCCTTTTTCCACTGCTTTCTCCTTCCTGGAAATCCCCCTGTTGGCCCCCAAGCAATTCTCTGTAATTTTAATTAATGCTAAAACGGAATGCGAATGCTAAACGACCGAGCGACGGTTAGAAAAAGACAGGACGTAGAAGACACAAAGAATAGCTGGGGAAAAATCAACGAAAAGAAAGTCGAAAAAATAAAAGAAACGGCGGAGAAAGTTCAGAAGAGACAATGCAAGTGGGAAACTTGACAGGAAAAATGCGAGGGGAAAACGGGGATGCGCATTTACATTTGAAAAAGCTGTGAAAGGTTTTTTTATTTTTTGTTTTTTGCATTTTTATTTCCCCCAGCTAAGCGGTTTTTCCAAAAGTTTTTGAATAATAAGAAATCATGATAAATATTATATTTGCCTTAATTTTTATTTATATATTTCGTTGAGCAGAAAATGAACTATAAATATAAAGTAGTTAATTATTTTTTTTAATTCAAACATAATTCTCCCAATATATTTTTGTGCTTGAACAAAAGTGGTTATCTTTTAAAAGCCATTATTAAACTTATATTTTTTTACCACCTTATTTTCCTTTTTTCAGAGGTCTTTAAGGCAAAGACCAAACTTTGAGACAAAAATAAACAGAGCCTCCAGACGGATGGCCAAAGTTGGCTTTACTTATGATTAATGCCAGGCGACAATGGCCAACAAAAAAAAGTTGACACTTTTTGTGCATCAAAAGGGGGAAAAAAGTTAGCAACGTGGCAAGAAGAGTTAGAGGAGGGATTGAGCTTGTTTTGATTGCCAACTTTAACTGCTTAACTGCATATTAATACCCCATTTCTCTCAGAAGTCTGTGTTTGTATTGAGAACTTATTTCGGGCTTTTGGCCAAAAGTCAAAGACCACAAAAAAGGCAAAAACAGCAAAGAGGCGTGGCTGTGTGTTCTTTTGGCAGCAGCGTTTTTTTGGTGGGCGGAGTTCAGAAGTTGTTCACTAAAATTAGCTACAAAGGCGGTTTATGCTTTTTCGTAGTTTTGTGGTTTGGACGTTGAATTCCCAATTTAATAACGAGTTTAATAAAACAAAAATTGTTTTGGTATTTAATCCCTTTCAGCCATAAAACAGCTTAGATCATAGCATGTAGAAAATGTAGAAAAACTTTTTAAGTTATATTAAAATAACGACAAACAAAGGTAATTTCTTTCTATTAAAACTTGGCTTAAAATGTTTAATGATTTCAAAATGTAAACTATTAAAGCCCAAAATGCTAAATAAATGCAGGCATCGAAAAATTCCAAAAGAGTATCAATTTATTGAAATTTACATTAAAAAATTAGATTGTTCGTTGGCAGGGGAAATACTTCCCCTACATTATAACCCTCAGTAGTGTCTGCGTTGACGATAACTAGGGGGAAGATATCGCGTAGCAGGAGCAGCAGCAGGAACATGCGAAGAGGCCGATCCACGGTAGCCACCACCTCCACCGTACGAGCTGCGTCTGGGGGATATATCAAATATAATCAGATATATATTCGAATGGGCACAACCCATACACGCTTGTAGCAGAGACAATTTTGTATGGAGTGAGAGAAAAGAGAGAAAAAAAACGCAGCTCTCTTTGTGCCCAGGCCTGCTCTAGAAACTCACCCAGCTGGGGCAGCCGCTGGCACCGACGGGGAAACGGGCAGATGGGCTCCTTCGGCATGGAATCCGTTCTTGTCCGCCGTGTAGTTCACCGTGTACTGCTTGCCATCGTCTCCGGTGTACGAGTAGGATCCCTGGACTCCCAGCGATCCGTGGGGCCATCCTCCATGGAACTCACCGGTCTCATCGCGATGGATTCCATTGCCCGTGTCGAAACTGAAAGCGGGATAGGTTTCAATTTCTGCTAGGTATTATAGGGTACATTTAACAATTTTCTATTTTTTTTTTATATAAACCATTAATTTATACCATTTAATAAAGGTTTTTTTTGTATGGTAAAGAATACCATTAGAACTATGGGAGACGATTAGAAAATTCTTAGCTGTGAATATGTAGGTACTATTATTTCAACCAACAAAATAATCGTCTCTTTCTCTTTAAAATATGTAGATTGGTAACAAAAATATATTTTTTAATAATTTGATAGAATTGTGATAATGAAAAAAACATTCTTTTTACCCAAGTTTTTTAAAGTTAAATGAAATGTTTAATTAAAGAATTGAAATATAATACCTGTTTCATGCGAATTAAACTTAAACTTAAACTTAACTTATTTTTTGTGATGATGTTTCTTAAATATCAATGGAAAAAGTATAAAAAATTAGCATAGAGCCATATCTAAATTTTTAAACTTACCCAAAGTTGTAGTTGCCATTGGCGTCGCTCTGGTAATCGCTCCTCACGATCGGGATTTGTGGCTGCTGCTGGTGGCGCTGGAAGCCTGAACCATGTCCCGATCCAGGTGCAACTCCATGTCCATGTCCATGACCTGCCGCCTGTCCAGGACGAGCGTGTCCCTGTCCCTGACCCTGGCTGACCCCATGGTAGTGCAGCTGACTGGCCTGCGGAGCGGGCAGATACCGCTGGCTAAGACGACCGGCCAGAACGGCCGAGGAAATGGCCAAGAGCAGAACGGCAATGGTCAACAGAGGTCGCAACATTTTGTGTTCGCTGTTCGCTTTTCGCTTCACGAATCACAGAGATCACACACAACAAAAAAATGGGATTGGATGGGATTCTCGATCTGGGGACGTTCGAACGGCAACTGCTGGTGAATCCGCTGGAGCGTTTTGGTTTTATAGCCCCATGCCACCCATTCAAACACTCACACACACCGGCAAACATTCCATGCTCGGTTTTAATTGTTTTCTGTTCAACTTCTTCTTTGCCCGTTTTTTTTTCTTGACTGAGATTTTGTTCTTGTTTGTTTTCTGTTTGTTTTTGGCCGTTTAATTAGCCAAAAGGCAGACGCGACCAGCAAACAATTTTTGGAATAGTTTTTCAATACCCCCTTCCCCCTCTCCTCGCGCCTCTGAAAATTAGGGTGGCACACCCCCTTTTTTTATGTGTGTGTGTGGTGTCGGTTTTGGTTTTGGCTTTGGTCTGCAACCCGCTGAGTGGTGCATATTGGTAGTACATGCCACTTGGCACTTGGTCAAAATGCTGCGGCTAAACTAATTATAGCAACTGTGTACTTTGTCGGGGACAGGGACAGGGACGGGGACAGTGGAAAGGGGGGTAAAGTGGGGGTCAACCTTTTGTTGCTGACATTCTGCAAAATTAAAGATTTTATCCATGTTTTAAATATATATATGATTTTTATGCCATTTTGTCAGATGTCAAGCATTTAAAATCACTGAAATCTTATAGTAATATGTAGACTTATGTAAATATTTATTGCTTAATAAAACTAAAGGTTAAATAATACACACATACATACAAATATTTTTAAAAATAGGTTAAATATCAATGAAATCCAAAACAAATCTTTTATTAAAACAGATTAAGTTTATATTGAATTTTCAATGTTACAAACATTTTTTATTTAATAGTTTTTTCTTCTCAATTAAGTTTAAATTCTTTGGTAAAATATTAAGTTCCGTTTTCATTTTTGATCAAGATAAAAAATTTTTTTTAAGATATATACATTTAACAATTAAAAGTACTAAATATTATCTTATATCTTATTAAATATTATAATATTAATAATGATACAAATGTTATAAAAGTTTTAACTACATTGCTTTTGAAATTCCAGTAATTTTTTAAACACCAATTGTACCTATTTATTATAAAATGTAGTTGTCAGTAAAAAAACTCTACACATTATTGTTATTCAAATTTTTGACAGACATTTTGGGCCTAAGAAATTTCTAAAATGAGTTTCGAATAGATCAACGTTTGTATTCCCCAATTTTCCCTGTCCTAAGCATTATCTCTCTGATCTACGCGCCTGTCTGCTATAAAAGCAAAAAAAAATTAGAAGAATGCAAAGAGAAAAACACTTTTGCGGAGTTCCGGTTCGCGATTCGCTGGCTTCGAGTGTTTGGGGCTACCCAGAAATGTGTTTTACACTCGAGGGCCATTACAACAAAAGTCGCCGCTCGATTCTAGATTCTAGAAATTCAAAACAACTCGAGGGGCATCAAAAGTTGATGGGGTGATGATGATGATGATGATGATGATGTTGATTGGGATCAGTGGACGTTGATGATGGTGAAGAGCAGAGACGATTAAGACCTGATGATGTTGTATGTGTATGGGCCCAAAAACGGTAGCAAAGTTTGCTAAATTCTTCAATGGATTTTTTTTTGAATATTTCTAATGAAAATTAATGGGTGTTGAAATAGCAGAAGGTAGCAAAAGGTTTGAGTTCAGATTTTTTTTTATGAATGAAACTGATATTTAAATAACATACGATTATTAAATACATTGCAGAAAATAGTGGTTCTGCAGTTCTAAAGATAATATATGACTATGAAAACAATGGGGGATCCTAATGGCTTGATAAGTTCACGGTCGACCATCAATCTTGGGCAACTTTCAGCCGAGTCAGTTAAGTTTTACTTTCCTTATTTATTCGCATCACATTTATGGGTAGGTACTCCCACCGATAGATAAACCCATTCAGCTGGGATTAATTTTTAAAAATACTTTTGCAGCATCATCATAGCTCGTTGTTGTTGGATTGCAGTTGAACCCGAAAAACCGAAATAGAAATACGATTGAAACTGGTTTTTGGTGTGCGGCTTATTATGTTTGTTAGGATTTCCCAGTGCAGAACAGAACATACACACTACAAGTTCAACAATTCTGACCATACCATATCCGCAATTATGATGATTCGCGTTTGGGATGTTTAATAATGGTTAATAATAAACAGCCAAAGCACTGCGAAACTCCATTAATTAATAATAATAAATGATGAACTAATCAAATGGAAGCGTGAAAAGTGAAGCTGCGATGGTAATGATGCCTGAGGCGCAGATCGTTCATTAGTTGGTTCGTGTCAATCATTTTTTTTTATTTTTAATTTTAGTGAGGCCAGTCTGACAGAAGATGGAAGTGAAGTACAGCCACACTGTAAGTAAACAACAAATTGAACGCTTCGCTGGCGTCAGAAAAGTGCATAATGCACAGTTAGCCGCGACACTCGCTAATGGCTCCCAATTATGTTCTATTAGCGGTGACTGTACCTTGTAACCCCCTGCCCCCTCTTTCTTACTCTGTTTGCTGCCTCTGTTTCTGTTTCGTTCCCTGTCGATGGGTGCCTCATAATTTATGCAGCTTGGCAAAGTTTTTCGTGTAAGAAGGTCTGGCTTAAGCGCTTAAGCGGATGTAATGCCAGTAGTCGCAAATGAACTTGTAATTTACAATGCATCTGACACTGACAACTGACAGGTGACTGTACCCAGGTACTCGATGCTTGTACTCGTTTTTTTTTCTTATTTTTTTTGCAATTTGCAGCTCATAAGCCATGCAAAGTACTTGGTACTTGGTCAGTGTCTGTCTATGGGATTCTTGGGTGGACTTAATCTGGGGTTTTAAAGCAAGCTGGTTATCTTTGATGATGATGGACGAGATTTGCTAATTTTGGTTACGGTTGTTTTAGCTTGAACTTCGTTTTTTGAGGAGTTAGAAGTAGTGTGGTAGTGCTTTAAAGTAACTTTTGATAAATCTTTAGTAGCAAATTTTGAAAGAATGCTGTTAAACGTCTTTTAGGACGAAGAAAATGTTTAATTTTAGAGTCTTTAGAGATTATTTAAATGAAGTCAGTGTTGAAATTTTATGATTTAATTAAGTTTGACTTATTAACGAGCAAACCTTACAAAAGGGGTTTTACTTAAGGGGTTTTTAAATAATCATTTACAATATTCCACTGCACTTTCTTCAACTGATTTATGTGTAGAAAGTTTTGGTTTATCCAAAGGATTCTGTGTATCCCCCTTGAAGTTCACTCGTCTGTGGCTAATTGAATCATGAATGAATCTCAACTGCAATGTGTTCATTTCTTTACCATTTCCCATTTTCCATTTTCCGAGAATTCCAAGTAATCGCCTTAAAATTGAGAGATATGAGAGGGCGAGGGGGAAAAGTAAACATTTGCCTAGGCTGAGAAGAGAAGAGCCTGTTTCACTCCCACTGTTCCCCGCAGGATTCGATGGGCCATCGCGATAAGAACTCCAGTGACGTCGAAAAGGGGGTGGCTGGGGGGAGGATGGCCTGTCAACGCTCTTATCGCGTTTTTCTCCTTCTTCGACTCGTTATTTCCGTTTATGATTTTTCCCTTTGAACTTTTCTTTTCTTCGCACAGCAAAAAAATGTCAAATTCAGCTATTTGTTTAATTGAAAATTGAAAAAAAAAAAAGAATAAGGGCTGCAAGCAAGGCCTTCTTCTCATACGGGGCGTGTCCAATTGTTGTGTGTCATTAATTTAAATTAGAGCTGGATTTTCATTCCACATCGATTTGCTACTTCACCGGATATGGCACATGGGGATGGAGTTTGGAAGTCGACGGATTATGTGATCAGCTAGATAAAACAAACTAATGGGGGAACACGGGTAAACACTCCAATTTATTCATTGAAATTCAGGGATTTATTTTGTTATTCCTATTTAAATTGGTCCGTTTTGGTGTCTTGTGTTATTTTATTTTTATTTAACTTTACAAATTCTATTCTTCAAAGTTGATGGACCTATGATACATAAAGAAAGTCAAAGAAAAAATATAACAGCACAATTAAAAAATGTATTGTGGCACTTCGAAATATTTTATAACATACTTTTAAATGGTTGAACTTTTAAATAGAGATTTCTGGGATACTACAGAAGTTTTCCAATTAATTTAAAACAATTTGGATATGTTAAATAGTTAAATAATTAAATAGTTAAATAGTTACATTTGATTATTTTTCGCTTTCCTAAGGTTTATCAGTGAGTTGTCTAACCAATTGCTCATATTTACATATATGTATGTAGATTTAAATACCAAAATATTTTTGTTCTATTTGTTTTCTGTTTTCTTATCCTTCTTCTCCCCCTTTTTTGCCACCCTCCGCTCCGTTGGCAAAAGTAACTTTAACTTTTTGCTTATCGCCTTCAGCCTGGCAACAATAACAATTTGTTGCTAATGCACATTGCTGTTTGCTTAACCCACACACACAACCCCCCTCCAAAGCGGACTTCCCCGTCCATGGTGCGGATGATGTGGATGTGGATGTGGGAACACGAGCTAAACTACTCATTAAGCCAACTTTGGCGTTTGTCCATATGAAACTCAAGCGATTTGTCCAGGGTTCAGACCAAACAAAAAAAAAAAGAGGGGGCTGGCTGTCAGGGGTGGGGGGCTCTTTGTTTTTCCAGGGGGATGAGGGCCGAGTTTATCCCCAGTGCTGTGTTTGATTAAGCAATTCCAGGCGGAAATTAAATGGACACGCAAAACAAACTGTGAGCTGGAAAAGCTGCTGCTCCAGCTCCAGGAAAAAAGGGTCATCCCGGACGAAAAAAAGGGGAGTTGGGAGGATCTGACCCCCCTGGGTACGTCCGTCGTCTCTATCAAACTTAACTGAGCAGCGCTCAAGTGAGAAGATTAAATCGCCATAAATATTAACTACAGTTGCTTCCAGCCCAAAGCGATGCTACATGTCCATCTGGGTGGTGGAGGAGGGTGTTGGGTGATGGGTGAGTCCACCGAAAGGTAAGACAATTCGAAAACGCTCGCCTTGCCTTGATTTAGCACCGGAAGGCACGCACACCACGTGCCCCGAGTTCAAGTCCCCTGGACTTTTCCCCTTACCCCCCTTCCCCCCTCCAAAATCTCCGCCCCTGCCCTCGGGGGCAAGTGTACAAATCAAATGATTTATTGGACCACGGTCAGTTGTTGTGGCATGCGAATTTGGAGCATCTTGCGTGAGAGGGCCACCAAATAATTGAAACGTACGTCTGTCAGTCCAAAAAAAAAAAAAAAAAAAAAAATTTGGGGGATCCACCTGGTGCGGAAAACGTTGTTTTCAGCTGTGTGCTAATTGGTAGAGGGATCAAAGGTGGTGGGGCAGTGTCAGGGTTCCTGATAAATCACAAGACCCTGTTTCAAGGGTAAAAATATACGTCCTTAATTATGTATTTTTCACATGGTATCATGTAAAATAAAAACTGACTGTTCAATTACATTTTAACAATTAACACTTATATAAAGTAATAAAGATTCAAACATAAATGTGTAAGACAAAATCATAAATAAGGCGTTGTAAACAAAAACTAGAATAAAAAAAGGACAATTTGCTTATATTTTTAATAGTTTAATATTTTAAGATTTTAACATAAAAATTCGTCATTTCGCTGAATAAACTTTACCATATTACAATATGGAAATAGCCACATTTTAACTTTAGTTTAGTCTACTTTAATTTGTTTAATGAGTGAAAAAAGAGGTATAGCCGTTTTTTAAGGATTCAATTTAAATAAAGTAAAGTGCATGCAATTAAAAGCAATCGCATAATAATGAAAATGTTTATGATACAAAAATAATAGCAGAGCTCTGACAAAAATCCTCCCAAATAAATAAGATGAAGTAAAAAATAAGTGATTTTGCAACAAAATGCCTTTTGGCTGCATGCAAGTCATTAGGCAATAAAGTTGATTCATAATCAGATTTCAACTGATTTCAGGCATCCATCTAAGGCATCCCCCTTCTCCTCCTCCCCCTCACACTCCACCCCACCCCCCTCTTTTGACCCAGCTGGCATTCAGGAATCAACCCCATTTTCAGTTAGTTAATTGCCAATATTACACAAGTGCCACATCCAAAGTCGCAGCGCTCAATTGTATGCTAGCCGCTCTCTTCTGAGGGCGTTCTCTCTATTTCTTCCTAGGCACAGTGTCCGCTGCACTATGGGCTGAACGACCACTTTTTGTGGCATTAATTAATAACTTCAAAACGAAGCAACATATTAAGGTTCTGTTTTTTAAATTAAGTTTAGGATCACTAAAGCAATATATTTTAAGAAAAAAGGCGTGGTCTCGCCCTTAATTTGTTTTAAATACATTTTTTTTTCAGTGTAACTGTTGAATAATTTTTTTTGTTTCTTAATTATAAAATATAATTGAAATTTAAAACTACAACGTAAAAATTTAGATCGTTTTACCTTTTTTTAAAATAAAATTTAAGTTTTGTTTTTTTGATTCTCTCTTTTTAAAAGCAAATACTCGCTAAATGTTCCCAAAAAAATCTGAAATATTAAAAAATATAATTTTATGTTAATTTATATGTTTATTTTGCACACCTATTGTTCATCGTCATCCTCTTCGTTATCCAACTCCATATTCCATGAATATCCGAAGAAATTATCATTAGGTTCGTCATCGTCCAATTCGTCTGCGACATTGAACTCGCAAGTCAATAAGCTTGAGGTTAGAACCTAAAAAGTTAAATTTCGGAGAAAGTGCGCAAAAGTGCACTTTTATACTAACAACATAAAACAAGAATTAACTACTCTACAACATGTAACTAGTTTCAAAGCTGCAAACTGCTGCGAACACTTTGTAGCTCTATATTAAAATTAAAATACACTACAAATTTTTAGTTATTTTAGGGTTAGAGCTTACACAAAATTATAGGGACACCACAGTCGAATTCTACGAATCACGCTCACAAACACAAATTACAAACCACAATGATGCGACTGCATCTTAAAAGTAGCACATAAATGATTTGTTTATACACTTTTTGTCACTTTAAACTTTTAAGATTATGAAACGATTGCGCAACAATCGGTTATCGCGGTAGTAACAGAGCACGAAACAGCTGATCTAACAGTGGTTATCTTAACAGTGACGCGCTCTGTTAAAATTTCTGGTACGTATCATTACAGTTTAATGTTTTTTAAATACACCCCTGTTAAAAAAAAGTTTTTTTAACGACTTTTAAAAAATGGGTTTTGGCCAGATAAAGTGGTCGTTCAGCCCATAGTGCGCTGTAAGGCAAATCCAAAGTCAAATGAAAACATACTGCTGAGGGGGTGTAAAATATAAAATGAGTAGTTGTTGTAGGTTTTCGTTAGGATTTTTGGAAACTAAAAGTAAGTAATTGTTAAATTTCATAATAACACGTCACTGCAACTTATTGAAAACTGGTGTTCTCAATTAACGTAATAAATATTAATAATAATTATATAAATGTTTAAACAACATATGTTTTATCCTGCCCTATTTTGTATGCAGCATTGTTCAATAACTTTCCATCCGCATTGTGTGAATCATTCGCGTTGTCTTTGGAGCGTTGCCACTGTGCGCAGACTCCGGCAGCCGGCAACGCCGCAGGGCGGCAGCGCGCATCTCTTCTCTGTTGTTGTGCTTTCAATCCTTCTCTCCTGCGCTTCCTCTTTCTTCCTCTCCCCATTCTTTCGCTCTGTTGTGGGTGCCGCCGCACCACTATGTTGAATTTGACCCGTTTTCGTGGCCAAAACTAATTTTTTGCGAGTATGCAAATTTCCGTTTTTTCAATGTTAAAATGTTAAGAAATGATCAAAATGCTATGTTACATACCTAAAATGTTAACTTAACAGTTAAGTGTTAAGATAACGGCTGTTAAAGTCAGCTGTTGCAAGCGAACAACACGTGCTGTGTTAAAAGTTAACTTTGCGGTGCAGTTTCAAATTGGCATATCTCAGCCAAAACATTATTAAAAAAGCTAATTCAAAATGAATATTGATTTTTCAGGTTAGTACTATGTGTTGATACTAATATGTTGCGTGTTTCGTTCGTACTTTCCTAACAATTTGTGTATTTAGCAAGTGATGTCCCCTTGTTACTTTTGGAAAGAAAGTTGAACTTTCCAAAGAGTGTAAAAACAAGTTTCAAATTCTTTCAGTGAGTGTCTATATACATGTTGTAGAGTTGTCAATTCTGAAATCAGAACTAGTAAGCTAATTCTGCTCATTTTGCGGATTTTTGCGTTATTTGGTTTTTTAGGAAGCAACATCTTAAAGCAGGTTCTCACCTTGTAGACCAAAAAAATTGAACTTTTGAAAAAAAAATTGTTTGAGAAAACGGTTAAAGGTACAATGCTGAAAATTTATAACAAATAAGAAAACACATTTATTTAAAGAATGCAATGTTTTAAATTGAATAAATAAAAAAAAGTGGGGAGGGGGCGTCAATCAAAGTCGACATTTTTGCAAAAGGTGTCCCGCTACCGGAAGTGATTCCGTCAAAACGCGTGATCTGAAACACAAAATCCGAACACATTTTTAATTTGAATTGTATTATCTAATAAATAAACTATGATCATGAAAAAAAAAATACAAAATTCAAAAAGTTATGAAGCTTTGAAAAAAAAATTCGATTTTCGCATGTTTTTTTCACTTATTCTATATAAAAAAAAAAAGTTTTCAATATTTTTGGCTGATCGTACTTCATTTATTAGAAAAGACCCCAACGAATATTGAAAAAAAATTTGGTGACGATTGGTTCATCCCAGCGCCTTCAATCACTTCCGTAAAGTCCGAAAGCATGGTTTTGAGAAAAAAGCGTTTGTTTCCCAGACGACATAGGGCGCGTAGAGTAAACCGTGCAACTTTGAACTCCTGTAACTTACAAAGTACTTGGAATTAGAACATAAAATTTGTGGAACATACTCTTAAAGAGTTATACTTCCGATTTATAAGATAAAAAAAAATTTTTTTTTTTCCACCCACAAGGTGAGAACTTCCCTTAATCATCAATTATTGAATAACTTCTATATTTATTTTGCGATATGGACCAAATTTTCAGGACACATTAGAAATAGGACATTCATCTTGCGTTCCAAAATTGGGGTCTCTAACTTTATAACTGCTTTAAATTTTCGATTTTTTTCCGATTTCTGTAGGCGGAGGGGGGCGTTGACACGCCCACTTTTCTAAAATACCTTCCTATAGTCATAACTATCATTATACAAGAAACCTGCAGTCAAAAATCTTGTTAATTTCAAAAATTTTAATTTTGGCCACAAAAACGGGTCAAATTCAACATAGTGCGCACGTGCCGTATCCGCATCCGTGTGCTTGTTGTTATACCCGTTACTTGGAGTTTACTGGGGTATGATGTGTTCCTTGGGTTAGCTTAATATAAGGAAAATAAATTCTTTCTAAAAGTTAAGTAGGCTTAAATAAATATTTATGGCGCACCTTGATTTCAGAAGTCGTCATTAATAATTGTAACAATATCGATCATACGCTATTTTTTAGCGCCATAATGTATGCTACAGCTTTCTGCATAATAATTTTCTAGGCCAGAGGTTTCGGATGTTCTAATTTTTTTTATGTAAGTGTTATTCCGTGTTCCCCAAAAAATTAGAAAATACGTACTTGCCGAGTAACGAGTATTTCAAAGTCGGGACATCCAGCTGAAGCTTTCTCATTTGTTTTGCTTTCGCTCCGGCTCTCTCTCGTTCTCGCTCTTACTCTAGGGGTTGTTCCCAAACAGAGAGAGAGAGTGTGCCAGTGGGGGAGGTGGGAGGTGGGAGAAATGGGTTGAGAGCGAATGAGAGGCAGAGAGTGGCGAGGCGACTTGGCGGCTGTCGTTGGAAGTGCCGTTAGTTCAGCATCAGACTTTGCAACGCACGCAACTGCACGCAGAATACGCGGGCGTCGCTGTCACGTCGCCGCCGACGGCCCACTAGCAATAAAAAACGAACGAACAAAATACAGTGACTAAGATAACAAGCAGCTTGAAAAACATTCCAAAATACGTAAAGACAAACTAAGACTCAACCAAAGAAAAGCAAAAGCAAAACCCAGAAGCAAACAAACATAAATCAAAGCGCGAACAGTGACTTAAAAATCAGCTTAAAAAAAACTACAATTTGTTGTTCACATTTTTTCTAAATATTTTGTTGTTGTGAGTGCGATAAACTCTCAGTGTAAAGTAGAAACACAAAAAACACACACACACATATCAGTGAAAACGAGGAAAGTGTGCTAGAGGTGAGTGTATTATATTTATGGGGATTTTAGCCCAATAAAAAAACAACGCCTAATAAAAGCCATTAAATTAAGTTTTCTCATTTCCACAAAGGTGCTTAATTAGTGTTAATTGATTAGCGTAATTTGAGCTGGGCGACCGTTAAGGCGCAAAAAATTAATAATAATAAGCGGAGAGTAAGGCAAAATGCAAACACAAACACAAACAAACATGTGCGCAAGTCAACGTCGTAACATTGCGAAATTGATTTTTCATCTGCTAGCGGTACTTTTCGCTCTTTTGCTCTCTCCAAGAGAGAGCGGGAGAGAGTGCTGCCACAGTGTCTGGCAGTCAACCTGTCACGGCAACAACAACAACAACAGCTACAAGAAAACAGCGCCTAATCAAAGCGGCGCGTTTTGGCAGCGACTTTTGCCGCTGCTTTCGTCATGACCTTCATGACTCATCGTTTTGGGGAGAGCCTCCACCTCCACCCCCACCCTCTCTATTCTCCTCTCTTTCGCTCCCCGTTGTTTTTTTTGCTCCAATTTGCTCGCCTGCGCATTTAATTAAATTGTCTTTACATATTAGCCGCATCAAATTGGAGCGCCTGTAATTTATAGTTGACCCATTGTGTTCATTAATTTTGCCACGTTTTCCACAGTTTTTTGTGTATATTTTTTGTTGGGTTTTTTGAGACCTAGCCACACCTTGTGTCCTGGACATTGTTTTCCTTTCATTTTTATTTAAATGCGTGTGCAAAAAACTAAAGTTTTGCAAGATTTCTCATTTTGTAAGCTTGACAACGGTCATTATTCAATGTGAATACTATATATTGTGTAGTACCATTCTAAAAATGTTGGTCTAAACCTTTTAGAACAGAAAATTTGAAAGTTTTGGCCAATTTGTTCTAACTATTTTAACTTGTTCTATATATAAAAAAAAATTTAAAATTAAAATTCTCAATGTTTGTCGGTCTAAGAAAAACATAAAAATGTATTACAATTTACAATATTTTTAATCCAAAATTATGTTATAAATCTTATATAATTTGTACATTTTTAATATGCTTTTTTTTTAATTTTTTGAATGTATTTTTGTATTTTATTAGAAACAAGATATTTTATAAAAAAACTTTAATTACAAAAACCCCCAAAATCCCCAAAACCCGTTTATTAAAACCGTTAAATACGACTTTTGACCAGCGATTAAAGTTTTTAATAAACTTTTTGTAATTAAACTCATTTTAATTAAGTTTTAGTATTTCAATTCCTAGAACTTTGGCCTGCTTCATGTGAATTTCGTGTTTTATTTGAACAGTTTTCGCCAGTGGCCAAAAGGGGCGGAATTAAAGGAGGGATGGCAGGCGGTGGTGTCAAGTTTTAAGCCTTTTAATGAGCCTCGAGGTCGCCACGTCAAACTTAATGAAAGAGCTCTGCAACGGAAAAAATATGCAAATGAATTTTCCAAAAATAGCTGGAAATTGGGGAAAAGTTGCTCCGTTGCGAAGGCGTTGCTGGGTTGGATCTCCAGCTTTTTCGGGGGGTTCAATGCCCAAAGCCCGCAAATAGAGTTCGCAACCCAAACCAACAAAAAAAAAGATATAATCAAAGAGCAAGAAGCCCATTTTTTTGTTGGTCTTGATTTGCCTTTTCCTTTTCTGGTCAGACGTAATATTAACAAATGGTTTGGCCATCAATTTGGGGCTTACTTGATGTTCAACAATTGCCCAAGAAAAAAGGCAAATGTCGCATTACTTATTCCAGCCACTGTCAAATTATATAATCCCACTGAAAATTACGTGTTTCTCCAAAAACTTTCGGCATATAAGGACATGAATAATAAATTATGTGAAAAAAGGGGGAGAGAGGTACATGTCGGTGTTTCATGAAGTGATTTTCCGCAATTTTCATGCAGACGTCTGCGGCACGAGATAAAGAACATTTTAGGCCCAGTCTATTGTTGTCAAAAATGGGGAGGCACGCAAAAAAAAGCGGTTTGGGGGGCTGAGAGATGAAAATACTTCACAAAAGAAGCAACAGAACAGCCAGAAGCCGCTTAGCAGAAAAGCTTGGACTTGGGACTCCATTTCTTTCTCCTTACCAAAGGCATCCTTTTACTCACTCTCCTTTCACCTTTCCCCATCTCTTGACTACACAAAAAAAAAACTCAGGGGATGATTGATATGGTATAAATTAGCTTTAACAAAAGGCCTTGATCTTAAAATGTTTTTACCATTGAGAAATAAAGTATTTTAAAAAATGTTTGTAATAAATAAAGTACGATTCGAGCACTTTTTTTTTCGCCTAAGCTAAATTTTATGTCCCTTTTTATGGGTTTATTTATTTCTTTAGGTGTAGCACTGCCTTTTTTTATAGACAGTCGTCGCATTTTTGCGCTAATGATTAATGGCTGTCGTTGTCGTGGAAGTCTAGCTGCTGTCCTCGCCTCCGGCTTCAAAATGCAAAACTCTCGGAGTTTCAAATGCTCATGCCCACCCCATGATTCATCCTCCACCAGCTTTTCCCTTGGTTTTCCGCACTTGTCGATTGCAGCTGTTGCAAATCTCAACAGTCAGTCAGTGTTGATAAATGCAGGCGGAGCGTGTTGTGTTGACATTTGTCATGGGTCTTAAGTAACCAGCTTATCGGGTCTTAATCTCAAGGTGCTGGGCTCCCTTCACGCTTTTCCACCTCACACCTCCCACCTTCACCCAATTTTTGCCCCCTATTTTCTTCTTTTCTTTTCCGTTTATTTTACCACCCTACCCCTTAACACGAGAGGTAGTGTTGTAAACTGCTTTGTAAGTGTCTGCCATTCATTTGGGTTCATTAGTGGCATTTGCCACCTGACAGCGTTAGAGTGGAAAACTTGCGTACCGGCGATAAACCAAATGAAAATTGACAAGCTTTCACACACGCGCTGCGCTGAGTGTTTATATAAATAAACCGGATGACAAAAGAAAATTCGAAAGGCAAAGAAAAATATGGCTTGGAGTTGGGCGAAGGGAAACGCTTGCGGAATTTTAAAATGTCCCATCTCATCCTTTGTTCGGTTTGGGATGGGGGAATCCCTACCAAAAATCCCTGCAGGTGCCAGCAAAAAAAAAAGGCAGAAGTCAATCGATTGATTAGACACTTCGAATGTCACACAAAATGTGAAAACAGATGTGGGAGCTCCCGTATAATATAGAACAATATAAATCCAGCAATTTTATGATTTTATATTAAATGAATTATGACTTACCAAAAAAGTTTAACAAATTGTTGTCTGTCAATTGAAACTGCTCAAGAGGTAAAAATTATCTTAGCTTGTACAATAAAACAAAGCAAAGTACGATAATACTAAATCCAAAAAAAAAAAAACAGTTAAGTGCCAACTATGTGACGGCTTAATGATTAATTTACTACACAAGTAAAAGTACCTTAGATCCGACATTAAATGACTTTATGTTAATTAACTAAAGTGACTTTTTGCCTTAACAGAGCACGCCTTTGTTTTATTACCCAGCAAATACAATGAATCATCATAGTGGTTTTTTCAAAGTGATGACTGAATTCAATAGCCCAAACAACAATTAGGTTGCGTAATTTTTCGATGGCTGAGTATGACATTTTCTAATTGCTTATTTCATAAGCTGAATGAAATTATGAGCTTAAAGGGGTTGAAATAATAAATGAGTGGTGTAACTTTAAAATAAAACTCTTCTTAATGCTAGCTTTGAAGTTGTTTTAACTTGGTACCCACTTTAATCAAGTACCTGTAATAACAATAAAATAGGCTTAACACCTGTGAAACTCAATATATCTGTTACCAACGGTGGCTACACCTTTGTCGGTGTAAATGACTCCCCCTTTTCAGATAGATGAGCTCATCACGTATTCAACAGTTGATGATATACATATATACACACAGTATATATATATTGTGTGTACGGAGGGAACATTATTTTTTCAATTTCAATTACGCACCCTCAACTCCCCAAAGGTTCCGAAAGGAAATCTTTTGGCTAATGCCTCCCAGGTGTAATTCAGGGAAATTGCGTTGAAAGGTCTCTCCAAAAACTTACTTCATATATATGTATACGAATATATATATCGGGGGTAGAATAACAAAAACAACAATTGCAGGGGGGGATGTAACATGTGTAACAACAAGTGTTAAGTCAAACACCTTTTGTACCATCTCCACCCGCCGAAACACTGGACAGTGCAATTTGTCATTGGGTAAATGAAAGAAAAAAAACCAGAAAAAAAAGAACCGAAAAAGTTGGAGAGGTAACCTTAACTGGCGGCACTTGCTCTATTAAATATTCACCCCTTTTTCGTGGGGAAATGGGACCTGGAAAAGGAAAACAAGTCGTCGGGGGGCGTGACAACCCCCTTTACCCAGCATGTAAGTTTCGTTTATTTGCTGATGTTTACAAATTTTCACGCCAAAATGAAAAAAGTTTTCCTGTTTTGCTGCGATAAGGTGAAGTGAATTGTGGGTGTGGATTTCTTGGTCGCTTATGTAACCATTGCCAGGATACGTGAGTTGTTGCTAAAACTTGCTTTGTTTTCTGCTCTTCTGTTCTGTTTATTTTTTTTTTGGCCACTTGTCCTTGTCATGTGTCAAGTGTTGGAAGCAGTAAACAACTTGGCAAGGAAAAGTCGAGGAGCATGCGGTTTATAGAAAAATATAGATTGTCCATTAGGTTTCTTGGCCAAACCCTCATAATTCTCCGTTTCCCATTCACCATTCGCCATTCACCATTCGCCATTTCCGCCGTTGACCATTGACAGTAATGAGTCGTCCGGGGGCTCCTGACAACGCCTAAAAGCTGGCAACAGTTTGCCCAAATTGCTTATTTATGCCATGTGCACGTCCGTCTGCCAATATGTATGTGACCCAAGGCCTTGCTTATGCATACCCAGTAATCGTAGTGTCCAGGGTTATGCTGTTTTAATGCTAATTTACGATTAAAAATAAAACAAGAGCTTCGTATGAATGAATTTATTAATCCTCAATGCTAAAAGTAACTTTCTGATACTTAACTGTCGTCCACTAAAAACCACAATCAATAAAACATGTTACGTATTCAAAATAATTGAAGTAGGGGATAGGTAAAAAATTTTGTTTGTTTCATAAAAAATAAAGAATTCCTAGCTCGCTCAAAAAAGGATCAATGCCCACGTGAAACAGCTTTTAAAACTCGCATTTACCAGCCAAGTCAGGAAGTATTTTAGGTTTTGCTCTTCACAAAAAATATTTTCTTTTCAATTTTTTTAAAATTTTGTAGGGGTTACATAATAAAAATATTTTTTTATTTCTCAAACTTTAAATGCAGATTTTGTAAACTATTTAATAAAATACAGAAAACCAGTCCAAAAGAAAATTGGTTATTAGTTCGTTAAGTTGTGATCAGGAAACTTTTGGTACACTACATCTAAATTCTTAAAAGAGATTTCTACAAATATAATATAAGTTTTTAATAAGTGTATAGAAAAACCCTATTTCTCCTTAAAGAAAAGGTATAGAAAGTCTCGTACTTAAAATGTATCTAGCAAGCTATACAAAAAATTCAAAATGCTTTCCAATTTAGGTATCTATAAGTCGAGAATCCCAACTGCAGCACATCTGCAGCTATTAGTTATGTAAAGTGCGCTTAGCTGTATGGTTTGTTTTTTTTTTTTTTTTGTCCAGCCGTGTTGCGGTCACACAACCAATAAGGCTCGCATCCTGCAGCATTGCCACGCCCCTGCTCCTTTTGCAATTTTCGTTGATTTGTCACGTAGGACGGCCAAATACCAGATACCAAATATGTATGTTTCAATAACGACACAGGCCCCGGCAGTTGGCCAACAGATGGCGCAGCGGTCGCCCAGAGAGTGAGTGACCACTGCACTATGGGGAAAATGACCACTTTATCTGGCATTTATTATTGTGAGTAAACCAAAAGAGATTTTTCACTGCGGTTTTTTTTATTTTGTTGTTATAGACCATAAGAAACTATTTTAGAAAAATGGGCGTGTCAACGCCCCTTCCGCCCAAAAAATATAAAAAATAGCATTTTACCAGCATTTTTAGAAGTAAACTTTTCAAATGTGGAACAACATACACATAAAGGAGTTTTGCCACGCCCCTTTCCGCCCCCAAAATTATAAAAAACTAATTTTTTTTTTTTTTTTTTTATGCTGCTTGAACTAGTACTATAAGAAAACCTCATCACCTTGGCAGTTTTGTAGTTCCGCTGCATCCAGTCTTTAAACTCTTGCCTTTTGATCCAAATAAATGAAATGGCCATCAAACCAGTCTTTTACTTTTTTTTAAAGGCAAAGTTGTTGTACCGTTTAACCATTGCGAATGTCTTCATTCAAAGTTAATGTAAATGCTATTACATTTAAGCCAATTATTATACAAGTTATTCCAAAAATGTATGGTTTTTTACTTTTAAAATGTTTTTATTAACATTATTGCATGTGTGCAGTTCAAAATTCCTTTTAACTGCCTTTCCTCGTTCGTTCCGGCCCCTCTCGCTATTCCACACAGCAAAGAAATCTGCGTTGGAAAAATTGAGGTTACGTAACAAAAATGCAAATTGCACCAAAATATGGAAAAATATGAAAGTAAGACCAACACCTGTGAACTCAGAATTGAAAAGCTATAACATAAACTAGGACAAACAGCTAAACAATTCTAAACTCTTTTACATAATCCTTTCCAAAGTTGAAATTTGTTACTAAAAATTCAGCTTAAGAAGCTCTTATAAAACGACAAAATATTAATATACAGACCCACTATTTAAACGATTTAATACATTAAACGCACAGTGAAAACCTGCTAAATCAATGTTCATGATTTGATTTCCTTCTAATTGTTTTGTTATTACCAAAAATTAAGAACAAAACTCAATGCAAAAATTTACAAAACTTAGCGCACGTGCTTTCGATTGCAACTGTTAACTTAACAGCTAGTTATTCTAACATGGGACTGTTAAATTTAACATTTTGAGTTCGGGGCATAACAGTCTGATGTTTTCTTAGAAAGTTAACAATAAATGTTTGTTAATTAGAAAACTTTTAAAAAACATGCAAATGCCAGATAAAGTGGTCATTTTCCCCATAGTGCACTGCCGCCCACTGGCGCCATCGTGTTCAAATTGCGAATTATGCTAATTTCCACTCTCTGTTTTACCCCTCCCCCTTTCTCGGTTTCTCCTTCTCACCCCCCTTTCGCCCCCTTTCTTGCCGCTTAGTTTTCACACTTGTAACGTGTCAAAAAATCTAGTTTGCCTCTTTTCCGCCTCTCTTTCGCTTTTACCGTTCTTACCGGGCAGTATTGTGTTTCATAAAATATGCACAAAAGGGGGACGCAAAAGTGGGAGAGGGCGGTGAAAGGGCATGGAGAAAGATGGGAGAGAGGGTACACACAGAAAAAACTATACATAAAAGTTTTTACGAAAACTTATGAAGTTTGATGACTTTAGAATTACGAAATCCTTGATTTAAGTTTTACCGGATTTATATTTTTAAATGTAATAAAAGAAATTAAAAATGTCCGTTTATTGGAAAGTAGAAGAATTTAGTTTAATATTAAATTTGTAGACTAAAGATTGGCGTATCTATGAATTACATTTTTAAAATAATAACATTCGCCAGCTGTAACCAAAAAGTGATAACAAAGATTGTTGTAGTAATTTTTACGGATAAAATAGACAAAAAAACAATCTCAAACACATTAACAAAATGTAAGGGGTAAAAAGTATTCTAAAACTAAATTGATTCGTTAATGATGATAATCTATCAAAAATTTCAATAAGCTTGGATATTGGGTATGCCAGAAATCAAATCATTTAAAATTGAAACACTTTTAAGAATGCAAACAATATTTGCTAATATTATTTTTGCACTGTGCAGCGGTCAATGGTTGACAGTCGGCGTCCCCAGAGGTTCCACATGTGGGGCCTTATGCGTCATAGTCGCCGGTAGTCGCCTTTGTATCTCACTCACATCTATCTTTCTATCATCTGTGTATCTACCGGCGTCTGCCAAAGGCACACACACACACACACACACACACACACAGATACTCACACAGATACCCATACAAATACAAATACGCAGACAAATGCGTCGTCACATGTGTGCGCAACAAATTGCGTCTGCCGCTTTGAATTTTTGCGGTTACATTTCCGTTGCACCGCCATGGCGACAAAAGCGGCGACATCGACGGCATTTCAATAAGCCAAAGGCATATCAACGATAAAAAAAAATATATAAAAATAATAAAAGGAGTATGAGGCAACTAGAAGATGGTAGAAGAGTCGGAAGGAAGGAAGCAGGACCCCCAGGAATCATCGAACTTCCTCGCACATTGGTCTATTGGTATGCCAAGCAAATTCGATTGACTCAAATCAAATAAAGCTGAAAAAATAGGAAAGAAAAATATGAAAATGTTTTAGGTTTTAGTTTCAAATTGAATTTAAAATTCAATTTTGAATTCGGAGCTGTAACAAATGTAAAAACAGTATCTTAAAGTCTTAGTTATTTTAAATTGAGGGGTTCCTAAAGTATCTTTTGTACCTCTGTAATAAATCATGTAAAGCTCTAAAAATTAAAACGAGAATACTTATAAGTATATATTTATTTAGGCCAACTACAAGTTTACAAATTCCATTAAAACTTGAAATGTTAATGTGCAACACATTTTTTCATTGCTAAAATATAATGCAAATGGCAGATACTAAACATATCTCATGGATACTTACACTTTGATAGTTTATTTTGGCTCCACTGTGGAAAGTGTGCAACGTGAATGAAGGAAAATATATATAAATCTGATTTATGCCGCTGGCTTTTGCTTTTGCTTGGCCCCTTACAAGTGGTGTTCACATATAAAAGTACATTTAGTGTGTGTGTGTGGGTTAGAGATTGGATGAAATCGCAGCAAATTCGCATCAAATTTTCATATTTACTATGAATTACAAATTGTCAGATTATGGAAATGGTATTTTTTTTGCCTTTTGCCCAGTTGGGAATCAGCTTTTTAGATTTAGCCGCTTTCGGTTATTGATCTTGTACACATACACCACTCACGATGCACAGAAAAAAGGATTCAAGATGGTAGATAACTCTGTTGTATTATATTATAACTTTCTGAGATAAAAGTAAAGAAATAATAAATGAAAAAAATATTTAAATTAATTAAATTAAAAAAATTATCACTTTTTCTATGATATCTATTGCAAGTAAAACAATTAATTTATTTCCTCAGTGTACTCATACATTATTACTCATATTTTTGCACGTGCGTGGTGGTGAAGTCAAGATAGATTTTTGTTGATGTTATGACTCATGGTTGTCTAGTGGGAAGTTGGGAATAGATAGAGTCATGAGATGGGAGGATTAGGTGGCTCCCATTAGGTGGGTCTCAACCTGATACCCACCAAAGTTATTCCATTCCCAAAACCATAATACCTGTGGACAAATAATTACAACAACTACTAATCTGAGTGGTTGCGATGCGTTGGGTGTGTGGTGTGTAGCATATTTAATGACAAAGGAACTCGTGTCAAGGATTACTAATTAGTGTCTGGACGTTGACGACCATGATGATGTTGTGCTGTGTTGTGTGCCGGCTGCTCTTGTTGCTGTTTATGCGTCCTTTGGCTTAAGTGCACCCACCACCACCACCTTTTGGCTGGGGTTTATTCGTTTATATTTGCTTTTTAAATTGACTTTGGCCGCCGCCACGCTGGCAAATTGAGTTGTCTGATAAGCGTTCCATGGAGCACCATCCTCCATGCTCCATGCTCCATGCTCCATGTCTTACCTGCGGCTTAAGTGAAATTTCCTCGAGGGTTTTGGGTTTTCGAGGGGGGATTACACTTGTCCTTTCGTTTGGGTTTTGGGCTTCTGGGTGGTGTCTGTTTAATTGCAGTGGGGGACATTTCTCGGTTTCCTTTTTTGGGAGAGGTACGTACGTACAAAAATGTGTGCGCCATTTGCGGCTTCTGGGAAAGCTGATTTGTATTTAATGAGCTGTATATCCTTAAGCACACTCACGCACAGGTACACATAGAAAAAAATCAGACCTCAAACTTCCAGTTTAAAAAATAAATATATTTTTTTTTATAATAAAATAAGAGCTAATTATGTTATATATAGATTTATACCGAAATTAGTTCTGTTTATTTAAAATCACCGCATATTAAATTGTTTTAATAATAACATAATGAGTATGCCTAATTTTTTTGTGTAGATATAATCAGAATTAAAGTGTATAACATATTTAAAAAAAAACATTTTAAAAGTGATTTTAAATCACCAGAGTTTTAAGAGGTCTCCCAGATAAATGTAATACCCAAATGTCATGTGTCTCTGCTTTCATCAAATACCCAATTTCAATATTAATTGCTGTAATTATTTTGGGTAATTATTTTGCTCAGTGCAGCTCCGCGCAGACAGGCACTTATAAGGACAGACAAATTGCCGTTAGTCTCGACAGCGAAATGAAAACATTTACTTGGGGGATAAGGGATTAAGGATGGAAAAGTGGGTGGTGGGTGCGTTGGGCTGCCACCTGTCAGCGACTTTTCCACTCGCCGAAAAGCATCTCTCAACCTCACATCATCGTCAATTATTTGTTTATCTTTGGTGGGGCAAGTGGGTGAATGGATAAGTGGGTGGTTTGGGTGGCTATGTGGCTATGTGGCTATGCGGGTGGTTTTATCCACAGAAATTCTGTATTTGCTTAGCATTATGACGACGAGCTTCGTTTTTTGATGTTTTAACCCCCCAAACGGCTCGAGTGCAAAATCATAAATTAAATTCCTCGAATATTTCTGGCGAATGGAAAATTTTCGAGACATCTCCTGTTTGCCTAGCCAACAATTACAGGAAAGAGAGCTTGTATCCACTTTAATTTTTTAGGGTTTTTGGCCATATTGAAATTTAATATGATTAAATATATTATTTGGATACGTGTGCTTAGGGAAGCAAAAGTTAATCGTCTAGTTATCTACATATTTATTTATTTATTTAAATATTATTTAAGCTTCCAGCTTAATACATCATTTAAATTTAATGATAAGCAGTTGAATTATTTTGTTCTTTAATTATAGCTCATACATAAATTCGATTTAAAAGTGCCTTGAAGTTTTTCTTGGCATACCAAGATATATACCATTAAAAATTAAATATTTCTTTTCAATTTGCGTTGGGCAATCTTTTTCAATTTGCCTGCCATAAATTTGAGTTTCAAGGATTTCTGTCCGTTCTTGGATAAATCTAGCTCATTGCCATGCTTTTTCTTTTTATATTTTTTATTTTTGGCAAGGAAATTGTTTAGCACTCGCCGAGGATAAGAGTGTATGTCCTGTGGCTGAGTCATAGACAAGCCATTAACATTAACTCCCTTTTCCTTGCCCTTGCCCTTTCCCATTTTATTTCCCTCTCCAGTTAGCAGCTGCGGACAAAGCTTAATCGACTTTGCCGACATTAAATGCGTGCGGTTAGCCAAGCCCAAAGTTGCCCTCTTCCTTTTGGCCCTGAGGGGGAAAATGGCGTGAAAAACAGTTTTCCCTCCCCCCCCAGGCCATCTCCCTCTCCCTGCCTGTTGTATTATTTATGCCCATAAAAATATTATTGCCATTTTTTCGCATTTGGATTTCTTTTCATGGAGAGACCACCACCACTCTCTGCTTATTTTATTTTGTATTTTGTGGACGTCATGCAAGGAAAATGGAGAAAAACCACCCAAGAAAAACACAACGTCTTCTTGTCAAATGTCAGGCGTGAAGTGTTTGTTGATGCGCTGCCATCCTTGCGGGTGTGGAATGGGAGTGGGTGGTGGGTAGTGGGGAGGGGTGAATCAAGGAAGCGCCGGAAATGCTGCGTAATTGGACCCATATGCTCAGGAATTCCAATGGAGCTGAAAGTGGAAAAGGGATCGGGTAGTTTTGGTGGTGCGGTTTCATTTCATGGTTATGGTTGGTGGTGGTGCTGGTGACACATAGTGGAGAACTGGAACTGGAACCTGCCACTGTCCCATCACAAATGCCAGATTAGTCACACACACACACACACACACAAAAAAGGGTTTCCCCGGAGTCATAAGAAAATGTGTAGGAAATCCAATTTCATTGGGCTGTTTTTTGAGGCTACTGGTTTTTGCGGTTTACTCTCAGGCAATTGCCCCGTTTTTTACGACAATCTTCTGAGCTGTGAAAAAGGGAATATACCAAAAATGGTTTAATTCTACGGAGAATTCCCATAAGTTGTTCTCCAGAAAAAGTTTGTTTTTATTAAGCTACTTGAGAAATCCATTGAAATTAATTAAGCAAACAATAAATTAAATTTATGCAAATTTAAATGAAATGTGTAGTTGCAAGTGACTTAAATCTAACGTATTTCAACTGACAAACCAATCCAATTCAACGAATAACCATTAAAAAAAAATGGCATAAAAATGAAATTTGGTCAATTAGTTGCCAACGTAACTGACGGAATAACCACATAAAAAAAAAGAAGCAAAAATAAAAGAAAGAAAGAGTTTGGATTAGATAATGGCCATTGCCCCAGATGGATGACCTAACCCACAAAACTGCCAAAGTTTGATTGCATTTTGAGGTTGGCGGCTAACTGGAGCGACTGTACTGTAATTTCCGATCTGGGGAATGGCCATTGGGATCTCAATTATGGCCACTCGGCAATGGGCAATTCATTTGGGCCACCGCCACCACCGCCACGTAATGTCCATTTAAACAAAGGCAAAGTGGGTTTGGGATTGGGTTGGGTGTGGAAATATTCGCAAATAAAGTGGCGATTGGATATTACTGCTTTCCGGTCACTGCATTTCTGCAAAGTTCAACAAAACTACAGAACACAGGGACACAGGAAGGAGGAGGCAGGGAGGAGGAGGAGGTCCACCCACTCACCCAGTGAAACTTCTGCTCCCGTGAGCAGAACAATTTCCAATGTTCGCTCAACTGTGGTGGCAGGAACGAAAGGAGCACCGAATACGTACTATACGTATACGTACACGTAAACGTATACAAATACGGTTTACAGGACAGGACAGGACAGGACAGGACTCGGCGCAGGCAGGACCACTGCTACGGACACAGGAAACAGGAAGTTGGCTTCGCTTTGCACTGTGCAATAAAAAAGAGAAGTAGAGGAAGGGCTTTTAAAAAGGGTGCTGATGTACGTATACGTTGGGCAACATGTGTAGTATTTAAAACTCAACCGTCCTTGGTCCTTGGTCAGCGGCCACAAATGAATTTATTTATTTTACGGTTTCACTTCGTTGTCTTTTCGTCTGTTTGACCATTTTCGATGCCCTTTCAGAGGGTTGCACAAATCAGTTGAGATATAATATTTATATATTTATATGGTTAATAAAAGCCCAACTTATAAATGCTTTTTGAACAAATATTATTGTGTTATTTTTTGGCCCTAATTTATTGCAAAATAAATTTAAAAAAATATATATTTATTATTTATATTTATATTGTTTTATATCATTCTAAATTTCTTGTAAAAATAATTCTGTTATTTTCAATGATTTTTACCTTACGTTTCAAGAATAAATTAAAAGATTTAATATCTTAAATATTCCTTTTAATAGTTAATATCAGATTGGAATATTTATAATTTACTTAGGGGTATTATAACATTATATTTCACAAATAACAAATTCACATTTAATTCCTTTTTGTTGAGATTTCAGTGTTAATATTTGGTATTTTATTTGTGTGGGATAGAGTATTACCAATTCGTTTATGAAATCATTTTTGTCCTTTTTTTTGGCGGATATCTCTGAGTTTCTTCTTTTTTTGTGATTTTCATTAGATTTGGCCAAACAATTTATGTGGCCCAACGGGGTGGTCGTTGTCACTTGGTGGTTGGGTGGTTGGGAGGTTGGGTGGTTGGGTGGTTGGGTGGTGCCTGCTGCACTCCTGATCTCCAGTGCTCTGCCACCCTTGACTCGCTGGCAAAGTCAAAGCACGCATCGCATCGTCTGGTTTGAGTGGTGCGACATTGAAATTTATAGACCACCAACCAGCCTCCAGTTTTGGATTTGGTTTTGGTTTTGGTTGGTGGCTCTGCTCGTGGCAGTCAGGTGGTGCGCATTTCAAGTGGTGCACAGATACGGGCACAGGACCACGCACCACTCATCCACTCATCCACTGTCTGGCGGCCCTTTCGGCTTTAAAACACAGAAACACATCGAAACACACCGAAAAATATTTAATTAAAATTTATGTGCAACCCCAAAAGCAAAGTCAGCGGGTTGCCCAACCCCCCCCCCAAACCCCCTTGAAAAAATCCCCCTGAAAGTGACGGCTGCAGTCGAGGGAGCGCTTTGACGATGACACCCTTCAGCGACCTCCCTCAACCTCTCAACCTGCATAAATCCCATCCCAGAATCCCAGTATTCACTGGGGGAGAGCACTTGAAACTTTGCTTTTTACCGTTTGGCTTTGGCACTTCGGGAAAAATATTTGATTGCTTGAGGTTTCTTTAAAAAATATTTAAAAAAATTAAAATATTAATTATCTAATTGCTACAAAAAATTTCTTTGAAAGAAAAAAACCTTAGAAAATTTTCATATTAGATAAAGTAGTATAAAACAAAATATATATTAATTATTTGCGATACTCGAAGAGTAAGCAAATACTGTAAACGATCAAATGTCTGTCTGTCCGTCCGTCCGTCCGTCCGTCTGTCCGTACAAACATCGAGATCTCGGGAACTATAAGAGCTAGAGCCACCAAATTTTGCACACAGACTTCTATAAGCAAGGCGCAGATCAAGTTTGTTTCAAAACCTGACCACGCCCCTTTTTACGCCCACAAACCGGAAAAAACTCTGTGGTGTCCACATTTTTAGTGCTAGACAAAAGTGGCCCTTACAAATGTTGTTCGTATTGAAAATATCTAAAAATTTTGAAAATCTGACCATTTTCAAGAAATTGTGTACACAAATGCGTTGAAAATTTTTATTGCGCCCAAAAGTATGCAAAACTTTTTTTTTTAAGAGAGGGCGCTTAAAACTGATTGCGCATGAAAGTAGGCTGCACATTATTGAAGAGGGCTAGCTTGCTGTTTTTTAAGAGGGCAATGAGTATCGCAAATCTTATAGTCGGGAAACCCGACTATAGCGTTCTTTCTTGTTTTTACCTTAAATTTGTTGAATACTTTATCATAGAATTTTCTGAAAGTAATTTTAAGAGTTCCAAGTTCTAAATAAATATTCTTTCTATGAAAATGTTTTTAATTTTCCTGCAACTCGAAATAAAATTTCTTCAAGTATTGCTAAACTGTATTTAATTTAATAATACCTATTTATTTTTTTTAAATATATTACAAATTAAATATATTGACTTCAGGCACTTAAAAGTAATTTCTGGTTTTGTTTAAAGGGCTCTCAGAATATGACAAAAACTTCCTTGATGTAAGAAAAATCTTCATAATTATCTGGAATAATTTCCATGAATTTTGTAGAGTGTAGGGCAGGTCCCGTCTCCGGCTCCCGAAAGTCCCATTGACGCGGCCACGTCGGCCATTTTTAATGGTTCCGCTGCAGAAGGGGGCTGTTTGGTTTGGTTTGGTTTGGTTTGGTTTGGTTTGGATTGAAGCTCGTGGAGAAGCGGAAAAAATTAAAAATATTTTGCATACTTGCCGGCGCATATGCCGCAAAATGCTCCTTTGGCCGAAGAAGAGCTATTAAAAAGTTTCACAAACATAATGATGGGGAGGGAGCAGCTGCAGGGCAGGGCAGGGAAATAATGGGGTTTGGGAGGAGAGGAACACATGAAGTGTGTAAACAGTTCGCGAAGCAATTGCCCGGTCAGTGGGCGGAAATTTACCTGTTACCTGTAATCGACCACGCATTAACCAAACAAATCAATTGAGCGTTAAAGGCCAAAAGGCCAACAAGATGGGTGGGAGACGGAGATGGGGCCTGGTAATTGAAAGTGGCCCTTGGCCCCTTGGATTCCGACCCATTTGACGTCTAATCAATCAATCGAATGCGCGAACGGCAAACGGAAGAGTATAAGATGAGGTAAAAGGTGTAATGGGTGTGGGTGTGGGTGGGTTAACCAATCGATTAATCAATCAGTCAATCAGCCAGACAGACAGACAGACAGACAGTCCAACGGATTCCCAAGCAAAGGTCACAGTGTACCGGGTTTTGCTACCAATTAGCGAAGCTAAACATCTGGATTAGGGTTGCGAATTAGCAGAGTAGAGTCGAGAGTGACAAGGGCACCAGCCAAACGGAGAGAGATTATCCAGAGTTTGGCTTTTGTCATTGGTTTCCATTTAACTCAATTAGGATGGCAGATTACTTAGCATTTGACGGGGTCACCAAAGGAGTATTTCTACCAACAAGGAAAAATAATCTTATTGCAGCTTAAATGTTTGATTTTAACTGGTTTCTTTTCGATAATTAAAGGTCTTTTAGATCGCATTTAGATCCCAGAGCTTAAATGGTTTCGGGGTCACCAAAAAAGAAAGTAACCAATTCCAATGATTTCATAATTTCAATACAAGCTGAAAAGTTATGAATTGGACAAAAGAGTCATATGACTATCTCAACTGGCTGACATTTCCTTTCAGAGTCTATCCATTTAATCAGCATGAAGTATGAGTGAGGTCACCAGAGCAACATTGCCTATCAAAGAGCCACCATTACCATTACCATTCTTGTTACCTGTCGGTGGGTGCTATTTTAATAAAAATCAAAGCCAGCACAAAACAGAGAAGACAAAGAATGCCACAAGATGCACAAGATTTCTGTTTGTGGCAACGCAATCTCCGCAATATGTGTTGAAAGGAGAAGAGCCAAGGACCGAACGGCCATCGTTTCCTGCGATGCCACCAAAATGTGTCACACAGACACACACAAAAGCCAGATGGCGGAATGAAAAGGAGACAAGGGCAACATGTGGCCAGAACTGAGAACCGAGAACTGAGAACTCGGAACAGTGCCAAAGTGCCTGCGGCTATGCGATGCACTGTACTTGCCACACGAAAAATGGAGGCGACACAGCCTTGGAGCTAAGCTACCTGCAACTCTTGGAACTGGGAACTTGGAACGAGCGCATTAATGGCGCCTTTAAAATTTATGATATTTACTCAACCAGACAGAGAGGCAATCCGCAGTGGGTGTGCGTTCTGCATTTTGCATTTGGCTCAAAGCGCCGTAAGCCAAAGTGGCAATCATGACGTTGGTTGGCTGCTTGGTTGGTTGGTCTCAACGAGCCAATGAGTCATCGCCTTTTTTGTGGTCGGTTGGTGTCCTGCCAGCACACAGCTGCTTTCCCTCAACTTTCACTGCAAGAGAAACTTTTGCGCCACATCTGTGGTTTTGCCAGCACTCACATTAACGTGTTTTAAATTGCGAAGGAAATATATTTTTTAAAAAGTTTTTCTGAGTGTTAAGTGTCTGTCACAGTTATTATTATAAAGTATGTCTTTCAATATCGAACTAAATGTTCTATTAAACTCTTATTAAATTAACACTTAGCTAGACTTTGATACGTTCCCATAAAAATATATAAAATCAAGTGGTTTTACAGTGTTGGAAAAGTGATTAAAAGTTTATCATTTGGTCCCTCAGAATCGCTTCTATAAATTACTTCTATTTAAGAGCAGTAAACGATACCCAATAAGTGCTGCCAATATACTTTACTATTTTCCCCAGACCAACTAACCCATGTCAGACGATGTCAACACTCTGGGTGCACCAGAGAGCATTCCTCCTGCTGCATTGGCCATTCAGTTTCGCATCATGGCCCCGGGACATCACATCTCCGACAACATCTGTGCACGAAAGCTGGCCATAGTTGGCCTTTCATCCATTCCCATGGCAGAAAGGCGACCCAGTGAATAAAAAACCATTTCTGTCAGTTCGGTTCGAGTTTATTTCACTTCGGTGGAAGGCGTTCGCGTGTCAACACCTGAGACGCGCTGAATATTTGTAATTTTCCTAAGTGTTGTCGTCGTCCTCGTCGTCGTCTGGTGGAAGTGGGTGAAATTATTGGCAGCATGTTCTGTCGTCTCTGCTGGATTGATTTTAATGTCGGGGAAGCAATGGTGGTGGAGTGTTCTGGTCCCTGTGGCCGCCGCTTTCACCACAAATGCGTCGATGTCACCGGGGACGTGGCCCACGAACTGGACGCCAGCGAATCCTCGGGACTGGAATGGTATTGCCGCTCCTGTCGTCAACTTTATCGCCTGCAAGTGTACTTCGAGGTAGCGTTATAAGTGCTGCAGCTTGACATCCCATCTTCCGTCCCACACAGACAGATGCAGGTGTTCACCTCTGTAGTCCTCCTGTTATCCTGGGATTTACGTCCTGTTCGCCTGGCTGCTCGCTAACTTTCTTCTCTGATTGAATTTGTGTCGCGTGTCTGCGTTATGCAGTCTCTCTCTCTCTCTGCTGTGACCTTCAGTTGTTCCCCACCAAGCAATTCAATTATGTTTTGTTTTTTGATTGCTCCATGGGATAAGATAATCTTACAAGCGTTGAATAAATTAGCTTTGGTGTGGAAATGTAGTCTTTGTGGGCAACTGTACTTGATTTACTTGCATTAAGTGCTAGTAAATTAAAAGTAATTAAAGTCCAATGAAGTAAGGTCTTTGTACGCAACTGTACTTCTTATAAAGACACTGAAGTGTTGCGTAAGTGTTAAAAATTAAGCTGTATACAGTGTTGGTAAACTGAAACTGAACTGTACTTTTAAGTCTAACTAATATAAGCCTGTGAAATAGTGATTTAGCAACTTCAGCTTAAGCCGGTAATTTGTTGGCCGCTTTAATATCTCTCGATTCGTTTCCATCTCTTCCCTCTTTCAAAAAAAAACCCTCCCCCACTTAACGTTAATTGCAATGCTCAAGACTTTTCCCTCAGTATCAAAAAACAGCAACAAAGCTCTGTACATTTGCATCATCTGGATACTTACACTTACTTGTACACCTGGTGGAAAATATATATAGCTTATAGGGGAAGCCCCCGACAAACAAAAGAACCAGCTGAAAAAGCATCGTCGCCATTTTTAATTGTAACTGTAATTTAGCCATTGTTGTACACTTTTGATGACGCAGACGTTCAGCCAAATGGCAAGAAAGACAGTGGGTGGGGATGGGTGGGTGGCTTGAGTTGGACTGGGTTCTGGGTGGAAAAGCGAAAGAAAAGCGAGGGGGAGGGAGGGAGGGTTCACACACTTGAGGTGCACGTGTCGTCGTGGCGTTCGTTATTGTTTTCCTTTTTTTTTTTTTTTATTCACCCGCTTCTCATTCAGTTCAAGGGTATGCACATATATGTGCAGTGGCGCAACCCATCAAAAAGTTATTTTAAGATTTTAATAAAGCCTACCAATTTATTTATACATATACATATGTGATATATATGTCAATTTGTGGGTAAAAAAAGAATTTCATCTCAGATAAGTTGTATTAAAATAAATTGTTTTGGTTCCCCGAATATTTGCTAACTTTAACATGTTTTAGGATCATCAAAGTTATTTTGTTAAACATGTGTATATGTATGAATATATACATAAATAAAAATATATATTTTTAGGTAAATGGAACACAAATAAAAAAATCTTGAAATGTTAAAAAATTAGAGACATTAAAAAATACAAAAGTCATTTGAGAAGTGAGTCTAAATTTGTTTATAAGGCAAGGGATAAGTACTTTATCTAAAGGTTATTTAAACTAGCTATGCATGTGGGATAAACAATGAGTAAAGAACAACCCCCTATTTATATTTTTAGCAACCTTTGCAAATGTTATTTTTAGCACTTGACATTTTCCTTTACTTTTACTAATTGTGCTCATCTAACTAAATGTCTTTGTGTGTCTTTATCATTCCAGATTGCCATCTGTGATGATTACAGCCTGCCCGTAGACTTTGTTAAAAAACGACCGTCCAGCTTCGATCCGTGCCTGGCGGAGGCGATACCAGCGAATCCCGAGCACTGGATTGCCCCCAGTCCGCAGACCGAGTTTGTAAGTCGTCCTTCAGTTCTTTGTCCATCGTCCTTAAGTGAAGGGTGGGAGTGGGAGTGGCTGGTTGAGAGGCAATTAACTGCTCTGGACAGCTAATTGATAAACTGCACGCTCCAGCGAATCGGGTGATGGGTTGGGATTTTGGACACACAGAGTCATCACAACAACGTCAGCCGCATCATCAATGTGCAGTGCGTTAATGAAAAGCTGCTCACTCCCCCTTTAACCCTCTTCCCCCTGATTTTCCATTTCCCAAGTTTTTCCCCCTGGTTTATCCTGCAACGGCAGGCGTGCAGACAAACAAAGCGTTGCTCAAACAATGCACGGGCTATTGGCTAAATATTGCAAAAAATAAAAAAAATAAAAAACATGGAGAGAAGCCAAGGCAAAAAGCGAAAAATAAACGAAACAAACAAAAGGGGCGTGGAGGGGGAGGGAGAGGTGGAGAAACGACAAACAAAGCTGCCCAGCGGGCGATGGCTGCCCATAAAAAATGGCCACAGATAGGAAAATAGCCAAAAACTTTGCTGTTAACTTGGCTTTTTATTGGCTAGAAATATTTATAAATTTTAATGTTTAATTCTTATAAACTTTCAAGTCTTTAAACAAAAAACGTTATTAAACAAAACAAAGAAATATTTTTCATTTGAAAAAGGTAAAAGCATTCTTAAGTTTTTTAAATAAAAAAGCTAGAAAATAATTAACAATTCCAGACAACTAAAAAAAAATAAATTTTAATAACATGGATTTATGTCTAATATATTTTTACGGTTAAAAGTGTAATTTAATTTGAAGTGATGCCCATTTAACTGTGTCGTAATACAAAAGTTTTTTAATTTGTTTTTTTTTTTTTTTTTATTCAGTCGGGAATTAAAATTTTAGCGAGCCGGAAATTAACAAATTTGTGAAGGTCAGCAAATGACTACTGATTATATGTAAATGGCTCTTACTTTAAAAAATTGTTTAATTAAATCTGAAAAAAAACATATTAATCTAAACCCTCATCAATTAAATTTAAACTCTATAATTCTGATATTTTAACTACAATTAGCTTACTTTTTGCCATTTAAATTTGCCAACACTAATAAAGTAGAGGAAAAAACCGCTAAGATAGAGCGAGAGAGATAACCTCGGGCTGCAGCAAATGCGCCGTGCCACACAAATCAAACGATGCCCCAAAAACCAAAAAATCGTCGAGCTTCCGACCCCTGGATATCCCCTCGGTAACCCCAGATCCAAAAATCCAAATCCTAAAAGAAAAAAAAAACAAAAGAATGCCCTCGGGGGGTGCGTCGCTTTTTTATGGCCCATACGGAAATATTTGGTGTTTTGTTCCCTTTTGCATATTGCCACTAAAAATGAAAAGGAAAGCAAAGGAAAGCCGCATGAGGCGCGCACATAAAACAGAGAAAAAGCGAAGCGAAAGCGAAACAACAGAATCAAATTGAAGGAGCAGGCAGGCAGCATCCTTGCCACTTGAAATTCATTTTATTGAAATTTGTTTAGCCCGAGTTTGGCGAGTAGCAGGAATGCAAAATGCTGATGGGGGCCATGGGAAATGCCGTAATAAATAAGATTTGCTTGGCAGCAACGACCTTCAGCGAGCCTCCTTTTGAGGTTGAAGTGGCTAAATCAGTGCCAGAGATTCAATCTTTAAACAAAGAGTGGTGTACAAATAATTCAAACAGAGGCTTATAATCTGTAGCTAAGAAATTCATAATTGTAAGCGTGGTAACGCTTGGAAATAATTTATATCAAAAACTTTTTTAGTGTAAAATGATCATAACTCAACAATTTTACAACTTGTTTTTGTTTGGTTAACTTTTCTGACTTTGTTTTCATAAGCTTAAAAATTCTGCATTTAAAGTTTGGGAAAAAAATAAAATAAAAACTTTCATAAAATTTGCATATTTTTATTATGTGACCCCTTACATAATTTGTAAAAGATTAAAAAATTTATTTTGTATTTAAAATGCAAACATTGTTATGCTTATTAACTCGGCTGAGTCATAAAAACTATTCCTCTCTTGTTTTGGACCTTTTTTAAGTAAGCTATAATGTACCAGAAAATTCAAAATTTTACAGTTTTTTTTTTAATTATGTAGAACTTTACTTTAAACTTTGTATCAATTTGAACATTCAAAACATATTAACCATTCATCTAGCTTAACAACTTTTCCCATTATTTTTGAGTTCTATTTTAAAAAGTTTGACATTTAATACATATTTTATAGTATAAAAATAAATACAAAAAATATTCAAAAAAGTGCATTAAGAGATTCCAGCTAACTAAAAGGGTCAAGTGTTTTAAGTAGTACTTAAACTCTCTCTTTCTTTCTACCCATTTTTATTCCCCATTTTTTACATTAAATTAATTCTCTGCGTCCAGAAAAAGGACTTCCCCAGATAATAAAAATATTCAGGCAGCAAATGGCCCAAAGCGATAACGTTTAGCGCCTTTCGATGCTCATTTTGTTTTTTCTTTTGGCCATTTCTTCTTTCTCTTCCTCCCATACCTTCCTCTCTTTCCCACCATGGACTTTCCATGCTGCATATTAATGTGTTTGTGTGCGTGTGTGTGGCTCCTTACAATTATTAATGTAATTTTATCTTATGAGAGGGAGACAGAACGAGAGAGAGAGAGGGAGAGATCTGTATATGTGATGTTGCCATAATAGCTTTCATTGTTTTCAATTTTTTTTTTTTTTTTGTGCCAACTCACGTTTTAATGGAAACGAGGAAACGCGACATTTTTGCGATAAATGTTTGTGTGTCCATACATACATATGTATGTATATATGTACATATGTGGAGCGTCTGGCTCTGAAGTGGTCTCTGTAAATTCAGAAAGAGAATAAGGGGCAAAGAGAGGGGGAGAGAGAGAGAGAGTGGGGGGACATTCGTTTGGCTTTTACAGTTGTTGCTATTACTCTCCACGGAGTAATATTCAACGATAACTCACAAACACAAAGGCCGCAAGCGTCTGTGTGTGCGTGCTTTTTGTTTATTTCAATAACTTTGGATATGGTTTATACAACATATCTCTTTCCTGCTCACTCCCACACCCGCAAACAAAATCAAAAACAAAAACAACGTGGAGGAACGTCTGCTTAGATATCACTCATACGTCGCGTTGTCTGAGCTCAAACGACTGAATTCCCCTGCATGACAGAGCTTCAAATACAAAATACTCCGCAAGAAAATCACACTGGTTATTAAATACTGAAATTATAATCAATTTGAGAGTTTATTAGCCCTAAAAATATAACGTTTGCAACTAACAAAAAATCTAACAAGTTACTGGCCATTTACTTTCTTTGCTTTTAAAAAATATGTGTGAAGTTTATTCAGTTTGTTGCTTAAACTTTTTCATTAAATTTGTCTTCTTTTTTTTATTAAATATCAAATATCATTAAATTTAAAACTTTACTTCTTTTGATTATTATACTTTTGATGATTATCAAGTTTTAATTTTTTAAAACATAAAAATTTATTTTAAGAACATAGGGTATTTTCAGTCTTTTGTTGCACAATTGTTTATAAATTTATATAACTGCATTTACATTTTTAAAGTAATTTATTTTGTATTTTAAAGGTGTTTTCAAAATCAAGTGTTAGATGGGAAATTTATTTCTCAGTGCAGTTAAATGGTTAGGGGTTGACCAACCAAACTGAAGAATAGGAATGGTAAAGATGCTAGACAGTCAGACAGACAGACAGGAGGCCCCAAACAGTATTGTTCCTTGTTTTCCTCGATTACGTTGATTTCTTTTTTCATTAAGGTTGGCATAAAAATCACGTTGCTGCGGCAACAAGCACAGGACACAGACAAGTAGAATCGGAACTGGTGGGGGATGGATTCTAACAGTTTTCATTATTCTAGAAAAAGCCCCAAACCCCCCAATATTTGTGGAGGCAATCGTGCATGAGGATATGCTATATGTACTATATGTGTGTGCACATAAACGTCTGCTTATATCGTTTGTGGATAATCAAAGGCAAATATTTAAACAGGAATATGTGAATAGACGGATGGATGGGCTTTCTCCCCGCTCTTTCAGAGCCACAGCAACCCCAGATATATTCTCTACCCCTTGGTTCAGTTGGGGGACTCTCAATGGGGAGTTTCAAGTTCAAATTCATTAAAAATGTTTTTTTGATGCAGTCCACCACTTCACTCTTAATTTATGAGTTTCAATTAAACGTGTTGCTGTCAGCAGCTGCCGCTGCAGCTGCAGCAGGTTCTGCCTGCCTCTAACAACGAGTCGTGATGTCAACATCAATTTCCGTTAGCAACGCATCCACAGTTCAACTTTGAAGTGGACATGGGGACCCTGTAAACGGAAATTTATGTTTAACATAATGGGAAGCCAGGCAAGGGGGAATCTGGGAAGGGCTATGCCCTGCACACATTAGGATCCTGTTAATGTCACCGATGTTGCAGTTGCGTAATGTCCAGCTATTTGTCAAAATCATCGGAAGTGGATCGAGTGGAAAATACAAGAATGGAGGAGGAGGAGGAGGAGGAGGATTCAAAAGCAGAAGGACTAGAAACAACAACGGATATTGTGATTGACGTGGAATTGTTATGAGCAGCAGCAAACTGGGGACTGGGGAATTGGAAATGAAATCCATCCATCATGTGGGAAACATCCTGAGAAATGGCAAATTAATCGAGTCCAATTCAATCGGGGGAAATGCTGCAGTACTGAAATATAATGACCATCAGTGAATTCAATTTCTATATCAATTAAAAATATTTACCCTGCAAACTAGAGTAAATACCTAAATAAAATTTGTAACTAAAATAAATTGATAAAATAAAATAATAATTTCCTACATTTCATAATACTTCTATGAATAAATATAAATATAATATAATTTAAAAAATATAAATCGTTTACCAAAGTTTCTCGTTTAAAAAAAATCGTATACGCCACCGAACCACTGCACTATGGGAAATTTTCCAATTTTTATGGTATTAATTAATAACTTAAAAACTGAGCAAAATCTTTGGGTTTTGTTTTTTGTATTATGTCAACATTAACAAAATGAAAGTATTTAAAAACAAAATTTGTGTAAAAAATTAATTTTTTATAATTTTTTTTTTTATTTTTTAGCTGAAAATATTTTTTAAATTATTATTTTTTTTTTTTATGTTTTAAAGGAGAAACTGAATTAATTTTGAAAAAAACTGGGTTTCCAGCATTTTTTTTAAAAGTGTAATCGCATTTTTAATATTTTGTTCAATACATTTCATACGAAATACTGTAAGTATGCTTAAAAAAGTTTTATCTTAGCTTAAAAAGGTGTTTCATTATTATAAAAGTAAACATTTAACTAAAATGACTGTTTCATACTATTTTTTTCACATTCTATCGTAACTGACGTTCACAGGCCATACAAAGTGCAAGTTTTCCTGCGCCATACTTCAAAGAGCTCCGCGTTCGAAAACTCGAAGTTACCTGCCAAAAAACGAATTTACGCAGATTGTGCGGATTTGTGCACATTAAGACAAATTGCTTCTTATTCAGAATTAATAGCTCTACAACATACACTTGGACGCACACCAATACACAGACATATATTTTTTGTAAACCTAAGTAAAGTTAAATGTTTTTGCAAAAGAATTAAATTTGAGAACATTTAGAAAAATCGCTAAAGATTAGTAAAACAAAGATAAATCGATATATTATTACACACAACAAATAATACAAACCAGTACGATTGGTGTCCATCAAAAATTGAATCAATAACTTGTTACACTTTCGAGTTTCACACTTTCAAAGTTACCAACAAATAATGCGAATTTGCAAGCGCGTGCTTTTTGGCTGAAACAGTTGACTTTAACAGCCGATAGTTTTAACAGTGCACTGTTAATTAACATTTCTGGTACTGAAGTTTACAGAGCCATATGTTTAGAATATGTTTTCATAAAAAAAACTCAAGTATCAATAGTTTGATAAAATGACTAAATACCAAAAATTCGGGCAAATTCCCCATAGTGCACTGATATAAAAAAGGTGGCTAAAAAAGTGTTGCCTACATTTCGGGGCAGGCACGATACGATTGGCGGTCAAGTGGGTGGTGTGTGGCTTAGTGGGTGATTTGGTTTGCTGTGGTTGCTCTGACCAGTAAGAGAAACCCAACAACCGCTACCAACGAGTTGGCCACGCACATTCCTTTTATTCTTTTCAATTAAATGCCGAAACAAATTGAAATGGAAATTGAAATGCAAATCAAATTAGCCGCTAACAAATGCTAATGCAAACCTCTCTCTTTGTGCCTTTGCAGCTGCCATTTGGCGAAGCCCAACAAGCGTTGCAGCTACCAGCAGCAGCAGCAGTAGCAGCTGCAGCAGCAACAACATCAACAGCAGCACCTCAACTACCGCCCCCGCTGCCTGCACCCTTGGCAACTTTGCCTAGTCAGGCGACAGCAGCAGCAGCAGTAGCAGCAGTAGCACACCAGCAACATCAGCACTTGAGCAACAACAACAACAACAGCGGCGGCAGCAACACACAACACACCCATCCGAATACGCACAACAATAACAACAACACATTGCCAGTGGGGCATCAGCAACTGCAACAGCAGCAGCATCAGCAGCAGCATCAGCGTGCAACACTGCAACATCCGCCGCTGCCCAACAGCAACATCAAGCAGGCCTCAGTGAAACTGATCGAGGGATATTCGGATCCAAAGGATACGCGTAATCACAAGAAGGTCTTTCACAAAAAGGCCAAGAAACGAACAGGAGGCAACGGACACAAGCGACACCAGCAGCAGTTGCAGCAGCAACATCAGCAGCAGCAGCAGCAGCAGACATTGCCAACGATCAGAAGTGCCCAGCAGCAGCAGCAGCAACAGCAGCGACATTCCACCTACAACAACAACAACGGCAATTTGAGAAGAGATAAACGAAGCAGCCAATACAATTCAGGTAAAAATAAAATAATTAATTAGCTTTAATAATTAAATCAGTGGGCTCAACATTAAAATGCACTTTCGCAACTTAATTTCATAAAAATGAATAAATAAATGGGATTGTCAAAGTGTATTTAATAAATAACAATTACTAGCCGGTGGTTAAATAAGCAATTAGTCAAATTAACTTATGAAAACTATTTAACCTGCATTAATGACAGTCTTAATTATTTGATTAACTGATCTATAACAATATAGGTTTAAAAACATTTAACACAATTTCACTTCACTTAAAATAAGTAAAATAAATAACCAAAGACTAACACAATATTTATTTAGACTTGAAAATGTTAGATAATTAATTAGTAAATCAAGAATTTATTCTAAATCAAGGAACTTTCTCCAAACTCGAAAAGAAAACCACTTTAAATTAATAATTAAATCAAATTCAGTTAAAGTTCATTAGGCGTTCATGCTCGAGGGATCTCCATTATCCCGATGAGTGGCTGGAAAATCAGGGAAAATGAGGAAAAGCCGAGGGCAGGACAACTTTTACCCGCTGCGGCGACTTCGATTAGCCAAGCGTAAAATGAAAAATGGCAGGCTCTGATTCTGATTCTGATTAGGGAAGGAGGGATGACTGCAGCAGGATAGGGATAGAGATAGAGATTGGGATGGGATAGGTTTCCTTGGCTGCAGTGGAGATAACAACAAGAGCAACAGAAAAAAGTAGGAGGAGGTAAAGGAGCAGCGGGCAGCCAAGCGCCAAATAGACTGCGTCAACTCCATTTGCGTTCTGCGTTCCATTTGGAAGGCCTGCGGCGACGCAGTGTCGTCTCGCTGCGACTTAATTAGAAGCTGTCGGCAGTCGGGACAAAATACTATATACACTCCACCTAGAAAATCACAGTGGTGCTCTTTAATTTAATTTAGAACATGGCTTTGGGCCTGGTATTTATTATTTTATTCATTTGGTTACATTAAAATTGTGGTTAAAAATTAATTTTGGTTATTTTATTAATTTGGAAAAACGTATTTCCGTTTAATTGCTTGTCTTTTTGCTAAAAACCTGGAATAAAATAATTACTTATACTCGATCAAATATGATTTGAAACCCTTTATTTTAAACCAAATTGGCCAAAGAAAGGTGTTTCAAACGGGTTTTAGTGTTATGACTTGGCTAAAACCCAAGCTAATGATCTAATTTAAAATAAAATCTTGGATTGAATTCTGGTTAACTTTTAGCTCTAAATTATGGTTACCTTGAAACTTACAATAATCTTAATTTTAATGCTATAACTTTTAGCTTTACAACTGTTCTCAAAAGTCTAGTGATAACTACATTTATTTTAAATCTAAAGTAATAACAAAAATGATCAGAATTTAAAGTTACATTGCTGTTATATTTAAATTTAAACTTGAACTAAAAATAATGTTAAAAAGAAATTACTTTGGAATTAAGCTTGTGAATAACCTTTTCTTTGACCATCATTGCAGACTCCTCGGCGCCAAAGTCCTCCGACGACGAAGCGGACATAGACGAGGAGGTCGAGCAGCAGCCTCTGCCATTGCCCCAAAGCGTTAACCAGGCTGCAGCTCCAGTTGCAGGTGCAGTTCCTCCTGCAGCCCCAGCAGCAGCAGGAGCAGCAGCAGCAGCAGCAGCGGTCCTCAACTCACCGGACTCCATATCCGATGACCTGGTGCGTCCGCTTCCACCGCAACTGCAGCGCAGTCCGCGCAAACTGACCGTCGCACCAGCCGAGCACAACAAGCGTCAGCCCTCGCCCTACTACTACTCCGATCTCCTCAAGAGTCGCGACAAGGACAAGGACAACGATAAGGATAGAGACAGAGACAGAGACAGAGAGAGGGACAAGGACAAGGAGGACTTTAAGCTCAAGTGCCGCCAGTCGACGGCCAGTGAACCGCCGCAGCAGACTCCGAATCAACCAGGCGGCTATCGCAAGAGCTCCAGCTTGGATGTGCCGCAGCAGACGGAGGAGCTACAGTCACAGCCACAGTCACAGCTACAGTCGGGAGCAGGAGAAGAGAGCCAGGAGGGTGAAGAGGGGGACCCTCACAATCATCCCGACTCCCAGTCCACGCCCAAGCGCTACAGCTTCACGGAGGAGGGGGTGCACATCATCCGCTGCGAGACACCGAGCACCAGCACCTCCGAGGAGTCGGACTGCAGCGAGTGCCTGAAGCGACGCGAGTGGCACGCCCGTGCCTTGGCCCTGGTCCGCAAGACCTGCAACGTCCAGCCGAGGAACCAGAACACCACCATCACCACTGGCAGTGAGCTCCAGCTGCAGCTGCAACATTGCGACTCCGGTGAGGGCGAGCTGCTCAAGTGCTGCCCACCGCCACCGCCACAGCCACAGCCACAGCCATCAGTTTCAGCTGTAGCTTTAGCTGAGGTCCAGCCCATGCCACCGCACCGCCTGCTGGGACCAGCAGCCGTGTGCGGAGCCTGCATCACATCCGCCTCCGCCTCAGCCGCACCAGCCAACTGCTCCTCCTCCGGCCGGGTCAGTGAGCCCGGCGATGAGCCGGAGGAGGAGTACTTCCGGCCGCGCAGCATCTTCTACGTGCATCCGCATGGCGTGCACGAGTGCGTCGAGTGTGCTGCACCCCCACCCGCATCTGCATCTGCACCAGCGTCATCGCTGAGCCTGCCCTCGCAGTCGGTGAACACGCTCGATCTCTACGGGGACGACGAGGAGGAGGACGACGACGACGAGGACGAGGAGGACTCCGAGGACATCATGGGGAGCCGGCGGCGGCAGATATACGAGACGGCCTTCGACTGCAAGATAGCCAAGTCGGACGATGACCTGGACGAGGTGGATCGCATCACCAACTGTTCGGTGTTGCTGCAGCTGAGCAATGGCAACAATGGCGACTTGGCTGGCTCTGGATCGACGACGACGACGACGACGACCGCCAACAGCAAGGTCAAGGGTCGAACGGAGTGCAAGCGGGCCAAGAACTCCAAGAACCAGGCGCTCCAAGAGCAAACGGGTGAGCTGCTGCAGGTGGTGCAGGTGCATCAGGTGCAGCAGGAGCTGGGTAAGCTGCAGCTCAACTCAACCCAGGTGGTCAGTGATCAGCAGAATCAGAATCAGAACCAGAATCAGCGTGGAAATGAGCCCACTGGCAGTGGCAGTGGAGGAGGAGGTGGAGGCGGAGTAAGTGCATCCAGCACTCAGCAGCTGCCCGTGAGGGGCTACACCCCATCGCCTCCATCGACAGCACCGCTGCCCGTGAAGTTCCCGGGGAAGCACGAGCGCTACCTGAACATGAACAGCATAAGGAGTGCACCCAACCTGCCCTCGGCCAATCCGGCGCATCCGCGACTCCGCGATCTCCGCCTGCCCATTCAATCGATGCGACACCAGCAGCTGCAGCTGGGAGGAGGAGGAGGAGGAGGCGGATGCGGAGGAGGCAGCAGCAACGACAACAGTCTCACCGACAGCGCCTACGTGAATCCGCCCTCGACCAACTCCAACTCGAATGGTGGGGCCTCGGGATCGGTTTCAGCTTCAGCCTCGGCCTCCGCATCCGTTTCGGCCTCGGCGCCCGGTGTCTGCATCCCGGCCAGCCAGCGCAGGCCGCGCTCCTTTGTCCTGGAATCGGGCAGGGTGCTCGAGCTGCGACGCAGTGCCCAGGTGGGCTCCGGTGGCGGTGGTGGCCACCACCACTCCTCAGCAGGTCAGCAGGCCGCGTCGCAGCGCAGCAGCCAGCATGGACACCACCACCATCACCATAGCCACCACAGCCATCATCCGGGGACGAGGAGGAGTGGTCGCCACCAAAGTGGGCCTGGGCAGCACAACTACAGCAGCACCGAGAGCATCGCCACCTCGAGCAGTGGCGGCAGCATGGAGTCGCTGCGTTCCAGCACCAGCGAGGGCAACCGCAGCACCTCCAGCTCCGAGTCGCGCCACTCCAGCTCCCTCAGCTCGCACAGCTCGGAGAGTGGCAGCGGCAGCAACAGTGGCAGTGGCGGTAGCTCCAGCGTGGCCTATCCCCTGCGACCGGCTCCCCTGCTGCTCCACTCCAAGCTGCACATCCTCAGCCCCATCTCCGACAAGTCGTCGCAGGAGCCGGCCTCGGCCAGTGCCTCCGAGTCGCAGACGCAGCAGCCTCCGTCCCAGCAGCAGCAGCAGGCACCGATAGCGACGCAGGAGGAGGACTCCAGTGGCGCCCAGGCGGGCACACTGCAGGCCACCGCCTCCATGAAGCAGCAGCGCAGTCGGGCAGCTCCCAACAAGGCGCTGCTGCACCTGGCCGATGAGCTCCTCGGCTCGGACAGTGGGATATCGCTGCATTCGCGGGAGGAGGGTAAACCAAACCAAACAGGACCGACTCTACAGCGATTGACCCTGCCCAAACTGCAGCTAATTGGAGCAGATGGAGGAGGAGCTTCATCGGCAGCCGGCGGAGCCTCGGGGTCGGCATCGGGATCTGCAGCTGCAGTTGGGGGAGCTGGTCTCCCCCAGGATCTGCGCGATCTGCCCTTCGATATGCCCAAACTGAGACGTCGCAAGACCCTCCAACAGGAGGCCGCCTGCACGTCGGGCAGTGCCACCTCCGTGGATCTCGGCGAGCTGCCCTTCGACATGCCCAAGCTGCGGCGACGACTCAGGGCCAATCAGGCGGAGATCAACAACCTGCTGATGCACAGCACCGAGTCCAGCGGCATCTCGCAGGCCTCCTCCAGTCACTCGATGCGCGATGACCAGAAGCTGGCCAGCAAGTTGGGTGGGTTTTTGTCCCCTTTGATTCCCCCAGAGTCTCCAAGGTTATAATGATGATTGTCCCCACCCACAGACACAGCACTCTTCCGGCAGAACCTCACCCTCAATCTCAACGAATCGCGACAGGCCACCAAGCAGTTTGGCAGCCTGGACCTGCGGGGTCTCAACAGCAACAAGGAGCTGAACATGAACCTCAGCCAGGGCTATGTGACCGCTGTGGACCTGATCGATGTCACCATTCCGCTGGAGCGACAGGGGTAAGTCAACTTTAAGTCGGATCAAATCTTTGGGAACTATTTAAGTTGAATAACATCATTTTATTTTGTCAGTAGTTTTAAATTGTAAAGAAACCAAACTATTTAAATACAATATTCATTTCTTTTTTAGGATTTGGTTTGCTTTTACTCAATAATCTTATATATTATATTTACTTATTTAAGGTATAATTTAATTAATTTATTTATTTATCTAGCAAACATTTATTGTTTTCGCACAATCATAAAATTGTTGACTAATTATACTAATTTAACTTAAACTAAAATGTTAATTCCTATTTAATGTTTGTAAAATATTAAAAGTAACATTATTTTAGTGTGTTTTTGTTTTTATTATTAGTTTTGGCTTTTTTTCTTTGATAAATAAAATATTCAACATTTTTCAAAAATCTTACAAAAAATAAAACTCTAAAGTTATTTTAAACTCCTTGATAAAATATGAATGACAGTATTTTAATTGGATTCTTGTTCTGTTCTATCCCCTAGTTGGTACCATGGCGCCATTACTCGAGTTGAGGCGGAGACCACGCTGCGTCCGTTGTCCGAGGGTTCCTTTCTGGTGCGCAATTGCGAGTCCACCAAGCAGGATTACTCACTGTCACTCAAGTAAGTGGGACGACTGCAATCCACCATTGATTATCCTTATTAAATCCTTATCCCAAACTTTACAGGGGCGCCAAGGGCTTCATGCATATGCGGATCCAGCGCAACGAGATGGGTCAGTACATCCTGGGCCAGTTCAGCCGACCCTTCGAGACGGTGCCGGAGATGATCCGGCACTTCTGCCTCAACCGGCTGCCAGTTCGCGGTGCCGAGCACATGTGTCTGATCGAGCCGGTGATTGCCCAGCTGCTCTAGGAGACGACTCTGGGAACAGCAGCAGCAGCAGCATCTCCAAACCAAACAGAATTACATATTAATAGCGTGTAGAGGACCTAGTATGCACTAGTTATATGACGATAGTTGTAAAAGGAAAGGATGGCAAATTTTTTTCATGTTTTTTTTTGTCGGCCTCGAGGTTTTTTTGTATGTCGGTCTACTAGCAAACAAAACAACAAAATACACCCACTCACTCACTGACAACACACGAACTAGTTTAGCGTTTAAAAGTACGTAGCACATTCAGACAATACCAGCAAATTACAAAACAACAAACGATATTTATATAAAAGATATATACAAAAGCATATTGTATGGATAACAAGAGCACTCAAGACGACAGTTGCTAAACGTAGTACACACGATCCGAGGAATATATACACAGATATGTAGAGGAGGGAGTAAGGATTACGGACTACGGATTATGGATTACAGATAGAAGAGCAGCATTTTTTAGACGTGTTTACACCGAACCGAGCAGAGCAGAGTAGCAGGAACTTTCGTTTGGCTAGAGATTTACGGTAGAACACACACTGCAACTAGCACACACACACACAAACACATAGCGACTATTATGCAACTTTCCGTAGCACACTCACTCACACACACATACTCGCCCACTTGCTCCGCCCAGGATCAGCCGATTATTCAGATATTTAGATATGTATTTATTCTATTGTATGACTTGTAACACTTTTTTTCCGGCGGCAGCTGCAGTGGGCATCGCTTAGGGCACCGTTTACACTAAGAAAAAGTTTTAGCAAGCAACTCTAAAAATTTGTTGATTAATTTTATGTTACCAAAAACAATGAAAATGGACAAAACAAAAAAATCCAGTATATATATACAATGAGAACTAACTTTAGCAAGGAGCGATGTCAGTTAATATTTTTTTTTGTCTTAGCTGTAGGTCAGAGGTACGCGAAATAGAACGCTCAAAGCGCTTTTGGTTAAAGGATCGATAAGGATATGGATATTGGATATGGCAAGGATATAGTAACGCATATGAAAAATGTCGGTTTAAGTGTTAGTTTCTAATTGAGGGAGACGAAGGGCAAACTATATATATATACATATATTATGAATGCTAACAAATGATATATACTTACTATTTATATTTCTATATATACATCAAAAATATGTATACACGATATTAAAGAGCAGTCAATGGTTTTTTGGTTCCAGTTCCGAGAGAAGCAAGTGTCAGGCAGGATGCTAATTAACTAATTATTGTTTCTGGCAGGGTTTTTTCTGTTTTCTGTGAGTGTTCCACCTTTGTACCGCCGAGCAATGCAACTGATTTCCAGTATCTCACCCCAGAGTTATGTTTATATGTGTGTGCCAAAGTATTATTCTAGTCATATATGCATGTGAATATATCAGCGCGTAACCTTATTTTCGATATGTTGATTGTTGCCTAATTTCTAATACTCAAGCAATCCGATGCAGTGCAATATATATGATTTATTTTTGGATTAATTTAGCTCTAAGTTAAACCCTGATTTGTCCATAGTTAAGCGAATCGGTTTTTCATTTCCAATTTAAAGAAAAAAAGGCAAAAGCTTTTGTAAATATACAGAATATATACACACGACACGACAGATATGATGTATCCAAGTCGATATGATTTTATTTGCAATACAACTTGTAAGCTAAGATTTCAACTTCACATGGAAACCAAACCAAAAGCAACCACATTCATAAACGACGTACATAGCAATGTATTTTGAGGCTTCCGTAGCAGTAAAGAACCAACCAAACCAAACCAAACAAAGAAACAACCAAACTACCAAAAAATCAACCAAAATTCCAAGATAATCCCAGCACTCAGGCACTCGATATGATGCAATCGTAGTGCAAACACGATGAGTGTTGATCGCTTCCGTTTTTGTTGTGTATAAAAATGTACTTATGTAGGTCTGTGAACGATGATATGATGAACCGGCTAAGGCTTACTCTAACCGAACCATGTACTCCAACTAGAGGCGCTCTCTCTTAACGGCACCCTAATATCTGATTAATTCAATTAGTACAGAGCGAATACGTAACATGAAATTAACAAACAGAAACCGTAACAACAGGCGAAACAAACGAAATGTATTTAATAAAAATAAATATAACAATTTCCAAAAATAATCGACTTGGGTTCCTTTAACAGATGTGGTGGCTGCATACTTTTAGGCAGCTGCTGACAGAAGCTCGCGGCTATCACATGGACTTAAGTACATCTAAAAGTTCTTATTTTGCTGCATGCTTTAGGCTGCAAATATTTTCTGATGGCTGCGAAATATAGCTGCAGCATACTTTTAGGCCGAAGAAGATTACGCTTCCCACTGGAAGAAGGATATTTGGCGAAATTTACAAGGATTCTTTGGCCAAAACATGGAATGTCATACCTCGTTGAACTCGTAGAAAGATTGTCTATCGATTGGCATTCAAACCTGGAACATTTTTTTCTAGCCCAAATTTGCAAATTTGGCTGATGGTACCATCAGGATTTTTTTGATTTTGGGCTCAAAATTGTTGTTTCGAAAAAGTGATGGGGTTCGATTGCTTAGGTCGTCAGCAATCCAAAACAGTCACTCTTTTTCCTGTGGGTAATGTTTCGGCCGAGATATCCTGCAAAAACCCATTCCCATACAATTTTTTTGATTTGCAAATGAAAAAACGTTTTTGCTCGCAATCGGGAAAATAGTGATGAGGATCTGTAGCTAAGGTCCCTAGGAACCCAAAACTGTCATCCTTTTGCCTGGGGGTCCTGTCTAAGCCGAGTTATCCTGCAGAAACACTTTCAAACGCAATATTTTTGTCAATTTGTTTTTGCAGGATATCTCGGCCGATACGCATCCTACAGTAAAAACAAAAGCTGTTTCGGGCTGGTAAGGACCTTAGGTATTGATCCTTATCAAATTTTTTTCGATTCGTTCTTTTTTAATAAGATCGATTTTCAGAAAAAAGCTTTGTGAATTGAAATCGACCAAATAATCATTGAGGGTCGATAGCCAAGGTTTTTGCCAGTCCAAAACTGTTTTTGTTTTTACTGTGGGATGCGTATCAACCGAGATATCCTGCAAAAACTGTTTGCAAAAAATATTGCTACTGAAAGTGTTTTTGCAGGATAACTCGGCTAAGAAAGGACATTAAAGGAAAAGGATAACAGATTTTAGCTTCTGAGGACCAAGGCTATAGATCCTCATCACTATTGCGAACAAAAACGTTTTTTCAAGATGCAAATAATAAAAATCGTATGGGATTGTGTTTTTGCAGGATATCTCGGACAAAACAGGACCCACAGGAAAAAGAGTGACTGTTTTGGATTGCTGACGACCTAAGCAATCGAACCCCATCACTTTTTCGATACAACAATTTTGAGCCCAAAATCAAAAAAAATCCTGATCAGCCAAATTTGCAAATTTGGGCTAGAAAAAAATGTTCCAGGTTTGAATGCCAATCGATAGACAATCTTTCTACGAGTTCAACGAGGTATGACATTCCATGTTTTGGCCAAGGAATCCTTGTAAATTTCGCCAAATATCCTTCTTCCAGTGGGAAGCGTAATCTTCTTCGGCCTAAAAGCATGCTGCAGCTATATTTCGCAGCCATCAGCATATATTTGCAGCCTAAAAGCATGCAACAGAATTTTTACTTTAAGGTGCGCCTAGTTTTAAATTGATTTCCGTTTGAAAGGTAAAATTTGTGGCCTAAAAAATGCATTTGGTAAGATGTTTCGATATAACCCAGTTTTAGGTATTTGAAAGACGAGTTTTTAAAACATTGACAATTACCAATCACCAAATATCCATCTTCCAGTAGGAAGCGTTTCCCTTCAAAATATGTTATTTAGAAATAGTTTCCTTTTTTTAAAACTGAAGCCATTTTTAATCTACTTAATTTATTTCTTCATTGTTAAGTTAAAATGATGACCAGCTTTTGTTTTGTATTTTATTTTTTTTGTATTTTATTTAAATCGTTTTCGCATATTGGTTTCGTACATATAGTATTTTGTTTATATATATATTTATGTAAGGTATATATAAAGTTGGTTTGTAATAAATTATAAGCGAGTCGACTGTACTCGCACTGGAAACGCGAAGAATTATATATACAACAGAGTTCTCGAATAGTTCACCTACGCGTACACATTACAAATTACACATAAATCGCTTTAAGTACATGCAACTCAATTCAGTTTCAGTTTTAATTTCAATTCCCATCGGTTGGCGTTAAGATTAATTCGTTGATAAGCAGCTTTCGCAGTAGGAGGATTAGGATTAGGATTAGGAGGAGGATCAAGTGTGTAAATGTGGACACTACAATAATAATTTGGTCTGCTCTGCACCAGATCGTTGGTGTGTGTGTTTTTAGTTTTTGGGGTTCCCTTGGGGACACCCACTCCCTAGATGACCGCCTCAATGGCCCCAACCTCGGCGTTCTTTTTGATCAGGCTCTCCCACTGGGCGATGAGGCCCCGCGACGAGGGCGCCTCCTCGGGCGTCAGATCACAGAGCTGGGCCAGCGACATCGCCGGTCGCATTCCATTTCCATTGCCGTTGCTGATTCCATTGGCTATGTACGCGGCTGCGTTCAGGCTGCGATTGCCGGAGGGCTTGTGTACGACAATCTCCTGCTCGTTTCTGCAAATCAAATACTATCTTTAAAATCTCTGATCATAGGCCTTGACCTCGGGTACTCACCCATTTCGATCGAGTTCCTGTGTGGACTGCGCGTTGCGCAGTTTTCCGGGTCCGTAGCAGTGCTCCACCTCGGAGTCCTCGTCATCGTCATCCGCATCGGCCTCGTCGTCTGTGCTGAGTTGTCTGGCGGGAAAATACAAAATATGAATAATCCTTTTCGGCTATGGGCTACAAAACACCACCACTCACAGCTTGTCCAGGGAGGCCTTCAGGGTGTTCTGCCTGTTGATCTTGCGCAGACGCTTCAGCTCCGACTCGCGCGACTTGAGGTCCTGCAGCTCCCGCTGTATTTTCTGCTCGACGGGGACATACCCCCTGCGCAGTGGCCTGCCCTCCGAGTCCCGCTCGATGGCCGCCGGCGAGAGGGTGACCGCTGTCGGTGAGCCATTGCCGTTGCTCTCCAGGAAGGCCATTGCGGTGCGGGTGTTCAGCTTGAGGGTGCCATTGCTCTGGATATTGTTGTTGTTGACGTTTCCATTGTTATTATTACCAACATTTCCATTGGTCAGGGTCAAGAGGGCCAGGGGTGTGGAGGCATTGGGTGGAAGGGGACTGTTGGGGGACACCTTGCCATGGGAGGCTATGAAGCGCTGCATCACGCCCTTGGTGGAGCCCCCGAAGGCGAACTGCCGCTTCTGGGGCAGACCGCTCAGCTGCGGGGTGGATATGGTGCGGGTGATCAGCTTCTGCTGTGGTGGCTCCGGGGTCAGGTTGTAGCAGTTGGGTCCAATGTAGCGCTGCTCCTGGCGGGTGATCACCGTCAGCTTGAGCGGCTGCTGCTGCTGCTTGGTCAGGTTAATATTGATGGTGTTGCTCTGCGAGGAGGCCGAGATGCCCGAGTCGTCCGAGTGCTGGCCATCAAGGCTCTCCTCCTTGTTGCTGTTCACGCTGGAGGCCAGCGAGGGTGTGTTGGACAGCTCGTCGATGGGCAGCAGCAGCGAGGTGGTCACCGGCTGGGCGGTGACAAGCACACCCTGATCCACATCCCCATCCACATCCTGTTCGTGCTCGAGCAGATCCTGCTCCATTTCCTGCTCCACCTTCTGCTCAAAGTCGATGCCATTGTTGTTCACCGTGTATGTCTCAAACTCCACCAGCTGCGACGAGGTGGTGGTGGTGGTTATGGTGCTGCTGGAGGAGAGCGTGGCCAGCTGGCGGTACTCCTCCTCGCGCCGCACCACTTCCTTGATCTCCTCCTGGATGCGTGTCAGGGGATCGATTTTCTGCAAGGCACAAGCAAAAGGGAGAAAATTATAGCAAATTTTCACAGAACAAAATATGTTATAGATATAAATTATAAGTATTACCTAAGGGATCAAATATATCTTGAAATTTTCAAGTTTAAAATTAAGTTCATTATATTTACAAAGAGTTATCATTTGATAATAGTTACGTATAGATAAATGAATTTTGTTCAATGTGTTTGTTTTGTTTAAAAACGTAGTGTGTTTACGAGATATTATAATTAAACTTAAATAAGCACTATAAGTTAATATTAATAAGCATGAATATTTTCAGGGTTTTTGCTAAAAGGGCTTAAGATTTTTTTTTTAATTAAAGTCTATTTATAAGTTATTTTAATTCCATATGTTATCCAAGTTTGTTTTTATCATGAACGCTTAAAAACTTGTTAACGTCTATTCCCCTAACAATAATAAACTCTGTTTAAAAATTACTTTAAAACTTAAAACTTACAAAGTGAACTTCGATTGAACTTGGTCTTATTTTATTTTGAGTGCATTTGGTAACCCAAAACGGAGGAAGTGATCGAGTTCCAAGTTCGAACTTCTAAGCTGCATGTTCATACGTAACCGAATATGCCGCAAAACGAGTGCCATTCACTTTCGATCCGCCACAAAAATCAAAAGAGTTGCAACCCGCAAGATGCAGATACATGTACACCCGCATCCGTGAGCTGCATCTCTGAGGGAAATCGGAGGAGACACTTTGAATCTGAATCTGAATCCGAATCCGCTGTTTGCATAATCCAATTGGCTTCCATTCGATCGTGCTGCTGCCCAAATGATCCACCGCAGCCACACACGTCGTTCAGTTGGTGGGTGGAGCGGTGGTGCAGGGTGGTGCACGGCTTAGAGTGGTGCAGAGTGGACCAAACGAAGCGTAACCCAAGCCGATTATTGTGCGTGACATCGACATCGGGTTGCGGGTTCCTGTTCGGTTCGTTGACTGTTTTGTTGGTCTGTAACGCGGTTTCTGAATCGCTTTTGGAAAATGCCAAACTTAAACAAAACACACATCGAGAGTAAAAGTGTTGGCCAGTCTCACTTTCGGTGCGGTTTTATTATATTTTTTTATATTTTGCGTACCTACATAGAGGAATTTGTCGGCTAATTAACATGTTTTTAGTGTCATATTAAAAACCTACAACTATGGGTATTCAAGTAGTTTCGAGGGAATAGCTGCCTTTTTTGGGTAGGCACACAATTGCGAATTAGAAATTTCTTGCTATTTTTTATTTAATTAAATTATAGAGCTATTTTTCTATCTATATAATAAGTAACTTTATAGATAAAATGAGGAAAATAAACATACTTTCGTAAGTTTCATCAAACATATTTACTGGATGGTAAAAAAATATAAAAATAATTTTTTATTATGATAATAGCACACCCAAATAATAGTTTGATTTCTTAAAAAAAAAAAACGAGCATGCTTTTAGTGAAAAAAAAACTTTATATTTTATCCTTGAGTAAACAAGAAATAAATAAATATTTGTCAATCGCCATCTGTTTTACAATTTACCCCTTTGAAATAGTAAATTAACTTATAGTAAACTTTGTCAAAGATAAGATTTTTAATATATCAATTCGATTGTGTTGAAGGTTTATATCTAAATAGAATTCACATTTTTTTACAACGCATTTATTGTTAAAGTTATATACAAAATAAAACGGATAATTGTGTCTTCTTTTTTTTCATAATTATTTTTAGCACCTCTTTTATTAGCGCATTTATAAGTTTGAAAATACGTGAGGTAAATATTATAAAATTTAAATTGTACCCACGTTATTTAATTTTAAAGCTATGATAATGAATTCCCGTGTTTAGAGTCAAAACAAGTTCCAGAAAAGAATATTTTGCACTGTGTTTACTTTTTAGTTATTTATAACATTTTTAGAAACCCAAAGTATTTAGAATTTAAACTGTTTGTATAAAGGAGAAATTGAAGTTGTATTTTATGTCTCGTTTTGCAGTCTCTACATATTTTCCCATTGCAATCAGCATCCATTTGATGGCTAAATACTTCCCCTGCAGTCATAATTCGAGCACTTATGGGGTTTCGAGTAAGGGTTGTTTTTAGGGGTAAGATGGGACAGCTTTTATTTTTTTGGGTCAGCGAGTTGGCTTTTAGGGGCATTTAAGGGGTCTGGGGTCTTTGACACCGCCATATGTGGGTGCTCTCAAGCTGTTTCTGGTGCTGATGTTGCTGTTGATGTTGCTGTTGCAGGTGTGTTTATGTTTATGTTGCTGCTGTGATGTTGCTGCTGCTGCTGCTGTAATGTTGCTGTCTGACTGTCGGTGGGCTTCCGCATCGTTGTCGCATTAGAAAGTGGCAGCCATTCAGAGCCGCTAAGTGCTCGCAATGAGCGAATGAGGCATTTCTGTTTCTTTTTTTTTTTCTTCACCTTTTTTTTTGTTTTGTCCGAGTCACCGTTTTGAGTCACAGTCACAACAAAATCACTGCCTGCAGTCACCATCGTCCGTAGCTCATCGATTCGATGCAGATTTTCACTCAATTGTTTGGGCAGGCACCCAAAAACAACAACAACAACAACAACCACATCAACGAATCGAATCATCAAAATGTGCGTTTAACGACGTCGTTTTCACTTCACTTCAAAACGAAAATTAGCGGGGAGAAAACCACACAAAGTAAAAACTGTCAACGGAAATCGAAGTGGGTAATACCCTGATGACTCCTATATAAATATTTTGTAGATTAAAATAATTTAAATCTTCAGGATATCAAATTTAGTTAATTTGTTTACCTAGTGTTGAGTATTTAAATGATTATAATAAGAAACTTAAATAAAAACAATTTTAAAAATACTATTTAAATTAATACATTGTAAACAAAATATAAATTCTTTTTTTAATAAGTTTCCCCAGCAAAAAATGTATTAAATTTAAAAATATATTTTGTAAAGGTTTATTGTCTTCACAACCACTTTTTTTTTACATTTAGGTAAGGTAATTTAATATTTTAATGACTCTAACTGAAGCCCTCAAAGGGCCAAGGTTTTTTTTTAACGAAATGCGATCCAGGATGTTTACAGTTTAATTAAAAAAAAAGAAAAAACCCATCGGAAATGCTTCCCGTAGTGGGTTCTTCCCCACTTTTATTAATAAAAAGTAAGGGTATGCACATACCAAAAACGCAACAACGAAAAAAGTTGTACGATACTTCCGTTTGGTTGCTACTTGTTGCTGGTTGTTGGTGCCGTCTCGTCCAAGTGCAATGACAGCAGCAACATCGCAGCAGCAACATCGCAGCAGCAACATCGCAGCAGCAGCAGCTGCCTTAAGTCAAGTTGACAGCTGCTCCTCGGCCTTCTGTCACTTTTGGCGGGAGTTTTTTTTTGTTTTTTTTTTACCATACCGCCTGGGGAAATGGAAATGGAAATGCAAATGCGAATAGAAGTCAAAGTGGCAGGCGGCTCTTGTCCAAGTTTGAACCCATTTGCATGCCGCGCATTCGCTGGGGTCAAACGCCCAACGGGTCGCGTGAGCAGGCAGCCAAAAGCCAGCGGAAAACAGGCTAAAAACAGGCTAAAAACAGGCAACAAGCAAATAAGCCACAAAGAAATAGGCCCAAAAGAGCCAAGCCAACTTGGGCGCAATTTGTTGCTGCTGCTGCTGCTGTTGCTGCTGCTGCCATGACAAGATCGGCAAAACAACGAGATCAGAAAACAGCAACAGCAACATGGCTAAAAGCAAATTGGTAAGAAGGGGAACAAAAAACACAACATGGTTAAATGAAAACGAACAAATAAGAACAAGGGAAAGAAGGTACAGACTTGTAAATACCCAGCATTCAAGGCCAAACGGGATTTCAAGAAAGTCTGTAGGCAGTAAAAATATATTAAACTATTTACATATGTTCCAATTAAAAACCAAAAAAAAAGTTCTAGCATTTCTTTAAGAAGTTAAACAAGCAATTAAAACTTAAGTAACAATTAATATGAGTTTTTGACAATTTTAAAATAATTGTTTTATGAAATGTAAGAGGCACATGATTAAGTGTTGAACATTTCTCAAGATTTGTGTTAACCTTTTTTGGTTTTCTTAATTCTTAAATTTACTACATTTTCAACACACACTTTTTAAAGTCATAAATCTTTTTCATTTACTAAATTAACTCATGGTTCACTTATTAATAATAAGTAGCATTTCTTGTCCAAATTGAGCTCTTATCATTAATGTTGAGGTCTTATCAGAGATATTTAAACTGTCTGTAAAGTTTTAAATGGAGATAATAAATAACCTTGCCCTTGTGGGTAAACAAGAAAATTCCATTCATTAAGCTATTTAAAGAATTTTTTTTACAAAAATAAGTATTTACTATTATTTATTTAAGAAAGCTGTTTGATAAATTACAAGTCTGAGTTATTTACAACACCTGGCACTTCAAATGGGAAATCAATTAGCTTTCGGATAAGAAAAGTCGTATATTCCCCCATATCGGTGGAATTAGGGGGTACAAAAGAAGCAGAAGAAGAGGAGAGAGAAGAAACAGAGGCGGAGAAAGAAGAATCGAACAACAACAGCGGGAGAACGTGACAAGAAACGTGACCGTGACTGTGGCTCTTTCTTCCCCCTCTTTCTCTCTGTCTCTTTCTTGCCTATGCGCCATCTCTTTCTAGCAACTGATCCACTTCTGGCAATAACACAGCTACACAGAGCACAATTTTCACATTTCTTATTGCTTAATTGGAATTTAAAACTCATTTAACAGTTATTAAGGGGGGAGTACACTTTGATTTTTCAAAAAAATTCTTTTTTTTTTTTTGGGCTTAAAATGTTCCTTGAGATGTATACTTTAATTTAGAAAAGACTCCAAGTCCGCCAGAATATTCCTTACCGCTTTACGAAGCGATTTCCCAAAACATGTACCGTACATGTACATGTACAAGCACATCTTTAAACGCGTGTATCTCGAAACGGGTTTTTTCAAACTGGTGGGGAAAAAACTCTATCCAGTTATCATCAAATTCGGATATCGCCTAGGTTTTCTTGTTCAGAATTAAATTCTGCTTAGAAATACGTGGCCACATTTTCGATTTTGTCAAAAATGGATTTTTAATCCACGATTTTGTAAGCATTTTTAGGGTGAAAAAATTGTTTTTTTTTTCTAAGGCCACAACTTTTGAAAAATTAATTTAAAAAAATCGGAACTCGTATTTCTAACCCAAATTTCATTACTAATCAGGATTTTGTTCCATTTATATTCCGAGATCACATGGGAAGGAGTATTTTTCCCCACCGTTTTCCGACTTCCGCGCGAGGACGCCCGCGCGACCTGGTGCACCGGCCACATGGAGACGCCAATCGAGTTCAAAAAAATACAAATTGTAGTTCGAAGGATGAGTAATAAATGGGTTATAACATATTTGCCCTCCCTGAGTGTTTTATTGCTTAAAAAAATTAACGAAAATGCCTTACTTTTTGGACGTTCAAAGTTTACTCCCCCTTAATATTAGAAAAATATTTAACAACATCACACAAAAAAAAAAACTATTTTTACAAAACGATTTAACAGTTATATGTACATAATTATCAATAATAAGAAAATATTAAAAAGAAGTTTTATTTAATAATTGAGCTGCTTAATATACTATTCATAAAGACTTATTATTTTTTTGATGTAAACTCGTTGATTTCATTAAAAAAGTTTGACTATAAGTATTGGTAATTGGTAGTTTGAGTTGTTACATAACATAATAATAAAAAAGAGCTTCTTCTTAAAAATATATAAGTTTATCTTACAAAGTTAAATCAGTTATAAAAAAGATGTCAACTTGATCTCTAAAATTTAAGAAAGAAAATAGTCTTGGAAATTTATACAAATAAATATAAAAAAAACCGATCTATGATTTTTTTTTCAGTGCACTCTGCTCTGCTTGGGCTGCTGCTCTGCCGTAGTTTTTTTTTCCAGGCGAGCGATCGGCATTAGCATAACGATCATCATCATTATCGTCATCATCACCTTCGTGATCATCGCGTACAACACTCGTATTTGGGGCAATTCATTTAGCGTTTTCCTCAGTGACCGCCGCACAGTTGCAGCTGAAGCGTGCAAAAAAAAAATTAACAAATAAACAATGAAGACGCAGCACCAAACAACCAAAAAAAAATGTACACAAAAAAACAGCAAATTGAATATGCAAAAGAAGGGTGGTACTTAACATTTTTTTCAAAGGGAATATCACAAGATGATTGATAGAATTATCTATGACATAAATCTTCTTTATTTGCAACTTCTGTGCTAAAAGGAAAATAGTTTCCTCCTGAATAATATCTTTTTTATAGAGTTTATTTTGCAAAAATTTCATAACACAATTTTATGTTTGCATATTATTTCTAAACAAAATTTGTAATAACATTTTTTGTATTTTCCCAATTATTTCACATTCTTTAAAATAATTATTAAACATTTATGACATCATTTTAAACACATAAAAAACAATATTAAATCATAATTAAGCTTATTTTAACAAATATCAACTTAATAATTTAAAAAATATATTTTTAATTCACTCACCCTTACCCCTTAAAAAATATAGAAGAGAATTTTCAACCCTTTCTTCTATTTATAAATATAGCCAATTGAAGACCTTCAGTTCCCACGAACATATAAATATTCCAATGTCATTATCTTTTTGCCCCAACTGTTGTGTGTTTGTAGCCACCAACGAACGAGATTTAAGCCACGATCCGATCGACCCAGTTTTTTCCTACCCATAGCAAATCGTGATCTACACACTATATTTTGGTTTTTTGGGGCCACAACCCAAGAAGACGAAGAGTGAAAAGGTACAGATAGATGGATAGATAATCTCCAGTGGAAATCTAAGGCGGATGCACTTGGAGCATGTGTCAATTATGACGCCATATCATTAGCATTACCATTACCTTTAGCATTACCATTACGATACCATTAAGAATGGACCGTTGGCTGTCATTTGGATTGGATATGCCCAACACAGAAAATAATGTTGGCTTTGGGCTCTGATTTCTGATTTCTGAGCTCCATTAGCGGACCAAGCAAATTGGTCAGCAAACGCGAAATTGATGGCCCAAAAATGGCACAAGGATTTGGAATTTTTTTGTTTTTTTTTTTCGCAATTTGCGGACAAATAGTTCGTGTGGCTTTTCATTCGAATTTCGAACCTTATCTCCTTCGTGGTTTCCTCGATGTGTTTACCGAAAACGAATTTGCGATAAGGGAAAAATCAAATGGGCAAGTGCTGATAAAAAGCCCATCGATTGGATCACTTTTTCCATCCCACCTCTCTTTTTTTTTATATTATTTTGGCCAACAATGCGTGACCTGGCCAAATCAGGGGCTCGAACTGAGGTTTACTTTTTCAATTTGGAGCTCGTTACTCTCTCGGATTGTTTGGCCATTAATTTGGCTTCGGTTGTCCGTTGTCTTGGTCTTGGTCTTGGCCAGCTTTTATTGGCCCCGGACAGTTAGTTTTAGTTAGTTAGTTGGTCATTAAATTAAGTGCCTGTGTGCTGACGGTGGTCTAAAGATAGTCGCTGGACTTGACTTGATTGGATGATTCAGCCCACTTCTCCGGCGGGGAACTTTGTAATCTCGGGGCGGAATTATTTTATTGATTCCCCACCACTCAGTTCCAAAGAATTTGCGTGCCAATGAAATTGGATTCCATGCTCTAAATAAATGTTATTTTCTTTACTTCAGGCAAACAAATTTAAATTCTTTTTTATTATTTTATATATTTTAGCTGGTCTTTGTAAAGTCTTTGTTATATTTTCTGAAACAAAAAAACCAAAAATTACATAGTTAAAACTATACATGAATTTTCCTGCGCTTTTATGCACATGTAAATTTCTAAAATTTTCTCAGCAACATAACAGTTTTCTTAACAGCTGCAATTTTCAAGCCTTTCCCATGCAAATACAAAGAAAAAAAAGCCTGGTCACTCAACTAGAGCAATCCGCAACTGAAAAAGCCATAACAATAACACACAAAGCCCAAGAAGCAAACAAATCAAAAGACAAAACCAAACAAATTATGTCACCCGAATGCAGAGTGGAGCTGAGTGGAGCATTCCGATGTAGACCCACAAAACGTGCCCAGCATGGCCAAGACTTCGAACTGGAAATGGCACTGGAAGTGGAAGTCCGAGTGGTGTCCACATTATGTCATCCATCCACCGCAAAAAAAAACAAAAGAAAAAAATGCAGGGGCAGCTGCTGAACTTCTTCCCAGTGGCAGCTGGCGAATGGCGACTCTTTGGGCCATTGACACGCCGTGTGGCAACAAGAGAAAGAACAAGATCCAAGATACAAGATACAAGATCCGATCCACATGTACGAGTATCTGCATCTGTAAGTGCAGCTGACTGAGTTGCGTGCTTGAACTTGGGGCGCTCCACGGAGCACGTAAAAAATACAGAGCACACAGAAAGAAAAGTTCTCTAGGGATATGACGATATATTTATTTGATATCTCTTATATTTTTAATCATTCGTTGGATTTTTGTAATCATATATTGAAGGCTAAAAACTATGGTTAATTGTTTAATTTGTATTCAATGTTTTAAAGGTAAGAAACAAGCTAAACCACAATATCCTCTGTTTGAAAATGTCCTACGTGCACTTAAAAATATGTGTTCACTTTTAGCACATTGCTTAATGTGTTATATATATGTAGTACACAATACAAGTTTTAATTAAAAATAAGTTTTTGAATAAAGGATTTTCCCTTACAAAAGAAATAAAACAAAAAGTTTAATCTGTATAAGCTTTGTGTTAAAAATCAGCTCAAGAATATATAAAAGTATTCATTTCATACTAAATATTATAAAGTTTGTAGTTTTTACTTTTGCAAAATAGTAAGTTTCAGCTTTATACATGGTATTCAATGCAAATTAATAAGGGGAGCATCTCTTTTAAAACTTTGCATAGTCAATAATAGTTTACATTAGTTTCTTTTCTATGGTTTTTTTTATTTGGGTGCTGATCATATTCCCATTTAACTCTACTAATATGTATTTTTAATGTGCATTACCTGGGGCATCATTTGATTCTGGCCGAGACCAGGGATCAGATCACTGGCGTGCACATGGCATCCACATATCTACATATCTGGGGCCTTTGTAATTGCCATGTCTTGGCAGTGTTGTTGTGGTAATGGAAACTGTGTTTCATATTGTGTCGCTGGCTGATTGAAATATGTAGAGGTATGTACATCAGCCAGCCAAGAGACAATGGTAAATATTTGCGAAACGCTTTGTCGGTGAGACCACAAGACCACAAGATACTTCTACGGATGGGACAAATAGATACAATATACACGGGCAAAGTTAATTGACTTGCTTTGTTCGTCGCCTTCGAGATATTTGCTCTCATTTTGTTGGTTGTTTGGTTTTTTTTGGCCAAAAAGGAGAAGGAGGAGGAAACGGAACAAACAGAGATCGATGGGGTAACTACGGCCTGTCCGGAGTGTCAAGATCCGATCCCAGTGACAGGCAGTTTTTTGGCTTGATTAAAAGCGAAACCATTTGAGAAAGTGCCAACACTCAACTCCGCGACCAATGACGTGACAATGGCCCGCGTTTTCCCAACGGTTTTCTGGTCATTTTCCTTGGCTTAGACACAGTTAGCCGTTTAACATTTGAATTTCGAACCCCACCCACTACGATACGGTCCACACACCCACCCGAGCTGAACTTGAATGGTCGGTCAGCGGTTCGGTTTTCTTTTTTCCCCCTTTTCTTATTTTTTTTCTATTTTTTGTATTTAGTGAATGAAGTGCACCATCGTCCATTGTCCGCATTTATGACATTTAGCAGCCGCTTAACTGTTAACTGTTTAGACGTCTTTAAGACATGCTAACTGCACTTTATAAGCGTCATATTTTGTCCGCTGTCCATTGTCCGTCAGTTGGCATGGATCGTAAAAATTATCATTATCATTATCATAGTCGCTGGGCTATTTCTTTCCCCTTTTTTTGTGAAAGGTTGTGCATACTTATTAAGACCAAGTGTCATGGAATTGCCTTTCACCAAGCTCAGTGGATGGATTACCAGGCATAACAGTACCTCTGCACTTCTGTAGAATTTCGCTGATAGTGAATAGACTCGAATAGATAAGTTCTGTGGACAAAATCAATGGCAGGGTAAGTCCATTTATAAGGGTTATAAATCACTTCAAAGATTACTAGTTCTAGTAATGATAAGTGGCTCCTGAGTTTCCTCATAGGTACATAGTATAGTATTTCTGAAGTAGCTGAATGATTGCTTGGTGCCTCTAGATTCGAAATATATAACTCAGTTTTTGAAGAAGTTAATTCATACGCTTTATAATTAATACAACATTTCAATTTTACTTAGAACGTAAAGTTACTTAGTTTATAAGTCGTATAACCCTGTTTTATTTTGGTTTCCAACTAAAGCGTAAGTAAACTAGGTCACCTGAGACCTAAACCGCCAACACCTTTTGCGAAAACAAACAATAACAATATCTGACTCTAATTTAGTTAAATGTACTTATAACAAGAGCATAACAAATGTGAAAATGCCTTTCCCACGCTTTAGGAACAAACTGGAGATGGAGATGGAGATGGAGTCGGTGTCTGTTTTGGGGTTTGGTTTAGACCAACTTCAAGAGACAATTGCCAAATCATGTCAGAGATAAATTACGCGAAAGGCAGAAATCTCCAATGCAAATGCAAATGCAAAGCCAGTTGGTGACTCTTTTTGTCTAATGCTCCACTCCATTTGGAATGGATGGTAGATGGGGGCCAAGCAACTGTCTCCGCTGGCTTATTTATGTTACTATGTTTGTGTGACAGGGGCGATGTGACGATGACGATGACGATGTCGGAGCTACTTAGTGGTAATGCGGCGACCGTTAAACACCCAGTCCCCATTGTTATACAAATGGACAGCCAAGCCAGCCAGCAGCATTTGAAGCATTTTGCATTCTGCATTCTGCAGCGGAAATGCTGTGGAAATGGCTTCATTACGGTTCATACGACTATAAACTGCAGGCACGAGACCAGCAGGTTGCTTATGCAATCAATTGACACAGGTGCACAGGGTACTACATGTTTTATTACAACTTCAATTTGAACCATTAAATTCTCTGAGAACTTAAAACATCCAAGTTATTCAAGAGTTGCATGCAAAAAAACAGGTTAAGACAGCATGAAACAAAATGTACATATGTTAAGAATGTGCTAAAAACCCATATTAATATTAACCTAATTTTTTTTATTCAAATAAAATTTACATTTGTGATATCTAAAGCTTGAAATTTAATAAAACCCGAGACAAATATAGGCATGTCCAGTCTAGGATATTTAAAGTCCACCCGGGGGCGCCAAAACATTTTGATTTGGATTTTGGACCAACTTGACATGATTGCGTTACCAAGAATTGTGTTACCAAGAATTTCGAACCAATTGAGATAACAACGTGAAGCGGATATTGTTAAGTTCTATTTTCTCTCTAATAAATTTGTGGTAAAGCACCGGCTGTGCCGGGTGAACCACACACATGCTGCAGTGCAGTGAGTCACCCTGCCATTTATAATTAGCAACGGCATTTTCAATTACTTTCGGCCAATACCAAAAAAAGCACAAGGAACAGAACAACAAATTGCCAAAGTATCTTATCTGGTTTCTGGTTTCCTTTGCTCCACTTGCCGACATTTCCCATACTCCCCACTTGCTGTTTCGTTTGTTTAGCACCACCACCAACCACACAGAGTAGCACCACTATTTTCCCTGTACTCTGTGGCATTACAGAGGGACTGCTGCAACATTATCTCGGTCTTCTGAAGAGCTGAAGAGCTTGGCGCCCCTAGCAGGTGTCTCTATATGTACCATATACCATTTTACACTTTGCCCAAACGCAGGAAAATTACGACTGATAGGCGCTATCAGCTATCATTTCGTTATCGATATATACAACCCACACTTGCAGGCAGCCCGACGTTCAAGTTCAGTTAACAAATTGAGTCATCATGGCTGAAAAGTTTTCCAAACTCTAATTTTACCCAAAAATATATTGTAAAGAACGGCGGAAACGATATCACCTCTATAATTAATACGTAATAAATCTGAAATGTTGTTCAACCTCTGTGTATAATTTGAAAAAAAAAAATATTAATATATATATATTGTTCTCTTCGCGGAAAAATATTGCTTGGCCAATAGAGCTTTTCGATTAGATAAAGTCGCTGATTTCATTAATATTTTACTGTATTTGTATGCTGGCATTCTATTTGCGGTGTGCACTCATTTGTTAGTTAAATAAGAGTAGGAAAAATTCTGTCCTTTTGATTCTTCTAACAGTCTTTTTAAAAACTAAGGTTTGTATTTTTTTTAAGGTCAACAATTGCAAACTCGCAACAGTATTTCCTGCAATACATAACCAGTGGATAAGAGTTGATAAGCTATGATATAATATGTGATAAGAAACACCTTAAACTCTCTCTTAATAATATATAAATTATACTTTCGTGGTTTCTCTTGTGTGCAACAAATTTCCGGCTAATGAGGCTTATCAAGCGACACTTAATGCCCCCTAAATCCAGCCATATGCTAATTAGCCCCCAGCCCCGCCCACAAATAACACCTTGACATTGATGAATTGCCAAAGTTGGTAATGGTAATGGAACCCGCATTTCGTTTTCATGGAATGTGCATGGTAGAGGGCTTAGAGAGCCTTATTTTTGATATATACCATATTCCGTATCGATAATGCCGCTCTTATCACACCAATAAGCCGCAAGTCAATAGAACCTTGACTTATATAGAGTCTATATGTGTGTATACCACTGCAATTGCAGCACACTGGGTGCCTCTAATTTGGCGACTCTCACGGATTGCCATAAAGCGATTCCATACTTTTGAAATGGTATTCAATTGGAATCGGAGAAAGTACAGCCACGGCCCATTGTTTAGTTTTTTTTTCGATTTGATGATGGAAATTGCGACACGCTTTTGCCCAACGCCTGCCATTGACACTTGTCTCTCTCGCTTTCATTCAAATTTTCACAGTCACAGTCAAAAGCCAATAGAAACCGCCTTGCAAAACAAAAAAAAATCATAAACAGTGTGAAAAGAAAGATCCCACATCATCCCATGTGGAAAAATGTAAAGTAGCACAAAATGTTTCCAAGTCGAGCAAACAAAATGCATCAACGGGGTGGCTGCTCTCCCCCAAGCTCCCAGCTCCAAGCTCCACTAAGTATATCCACTGGATTGGATACTGACGATGATTGGCCCGCCCACCCAGCGATCCATCCATCCGACATGCAATCGAAAGCGCGGCTCTTCGTCTCCTTCGAGATCTTGAAAGCCAAGCCATCTAATTGATATTTTCTGCTGCTGGCTCATTTACATGGATTCCATGGATTTGAGATTGGAGCAGCTCTGGATTCCGCTGCCTGTGAAAATCCACAGCTGCACTGGGGGGCTAATTGAGGTGGAGACAGAGACAGGGAGAGAGTGTGCCAATGGGTTAAGGTTGCCATGCAAATCACCTAAAAACGAAGCATTGTGGTAGGTCACCGTGCTAAGGCTTATTTTATCAATAAATAAAATACCACGGCCCGCCCCAGACAATGGAGTGAAGTGGAAAGTGTTTGGGAGCGCCAGTGCCAGTTCAGTTATGAGCGAAATGCCTGGGAAGTCGACACACGTTGAACCCTTCGGTTGCGGGGAAAGTTTTCCCAATAATTTCCATGACATACTATGCCACACCAAGCGACGTGGAAGAATGATTTGAATAGGTCGCAAGTTGTGGGGGTTTTTTCAGACTTTGAATTCCTTCAACAATTTATTGAGATGTAAAATGGATGCAAGGGGATTTGAATATAATATTATATTATATTTAAGAGTATTTACTCTACAAAAATGATATTTAAAACAATTTTTTAATGGATATAATAAAGTCTTTTAAGGGAATATGAAGTCTCTGATGACATCTGCTAAATAAATGTCAAAATATCTTAATTAAATTTAAATAGAAACTAAAACATCAAGGCTAATATCTTTATAGAACAGAAACTCTGCTCTATCTTTAAAAACGGATTGATAGATATCACACAAGTAGATGTTTTCACACGGGGCAAAACCCTTTCATCTTGCCGTAACCAATCAATCAAATGCTAATTGAAAAACTGCAAGTTGTGTATGTGCAACATACGCATGACACATCTGCTGGGATGAACTTGCATCTTCATCCAAGAACAGAAGTTCCTTCTTCCGCAGAACGGAAAAACAAATCTGAACAACTGGAAAAACAATAAGCGAGAAAATTGAAAAAAAGGCCATGCTGTTTGCTGCACAGAAGAGGAAAAACTTTCTAGAAAAAGAAAATGTAAAATCTCATTATTTCTCTTGCACGTTCTTCTTCGATGACTGAGGATGAGGATTGGGGATTGAGGATGGAGATGGGGATGAAGTGAGTTGATTCGAGTCGAGTTGAGTTGATTTGAGTTAAGTTGAGTTGATTTGAGAAAACAACTTTCAAAGCGAAGCGATCATGAGAAAAGAATGGGAAAGATCTGGGGACTTGAAATGCATCTTTCATCACTTGGCCAACGATTTCCGTTGCCACACAGAAAGAAATTCAGCTTGATTTTGTATGAACTTATATTTTTTAGAGATAGATTCAAAACACTGTCAAAGAACAGAATAGAACACATTTTTCTGTTAAATTTTGAAATATACGTTTGATATTTAAATGTTTATAGGTGGTAGAATACCACGTCTATTCAAAATTTATATTTTTAGAGATGGATTGAATAAACACAAAATACCAATTAGTAACCAAATTCTAAATTTATTCATAATGTTGTCTCTGTTTTTATTAGTTCACTTTATTTTTTTATCTGTGTAGAAAACAACCAAAGAGTTGCAACAACAGCATGGCGAAAAATCAATTTCGGAAACGTATAACTAACCCCGTCAAATCAGCGATCGTGGATCAGTGAGTCGCGCCGAAATTACAGACAATGACATCAATTCGTCCGAGGGGTATCCAATCAATACAATCAATTGATTTACTACTAATTGCAGAGCGAACTATTTATTAGCAATTATGTGTGTTATGGTCGCGATCTGCAATCTGCAATCTGCAATCCGGGAATCTGTATCTCGTATCTCGTGTCTTGTATCTCGTGTATGTGTGAGCTAATCGACGTTGACTTGCGATGACTTCTTTCACTTTGATTGACAGAGTTTTATGTTTTTTTGTATTATTTTTGGTTTAAGGCAAATTGATTTTTCCGAGTTCGAGTTATAAAATCGACTTGCGGCCGGCAATTATATCAGCCGGCCAACGGTAAACTGCGATCGATCAATTAAGAAACGCGGCGACTGCATCGGCACTCAGGTATTTAGGTATTAGGTATTAGGTTTTTACATAGTTTGGTTTCATTTCATTTCGTTGGATTGCCGCATAAAATGTAGTTCAAATCACTTTCGAAAACATGGCTCTGAATATAAAGGAAAACATTGCATTGTTGTGGGGCTGTTAAACGATTGCTTCATTTTCGGTCATCGCATTCGCAGCATTTCACATTCACTTTTCATAAGAAACGAACACCACACACCAACCACTCATTTGAATTTCTAATCGGCCGAAATGTTTTATGTGCGTCTTATTACTATTATTATTCAGATGTGGCATATATGTGGGGCTTATTCGATTTCGTAATCGTCAAGCATTTCGCTTTTACACCTCTGGTGTCTGGGAGTCTCTTTGGAGTTCATTGTCAGAACTGAACTGAACTGAACTTAACTTAACAGATGACGATCGCATGGACCGGTTTCTGTTTCGGTTTCGTTGTCGGTGAAATTTATGATGCATAATATTTGTTTTATTTGTTTTATTTGCCATTGTTTTGTGGTCATAGACACTCGACCTGTCGAAATGGTCTAAAATGGTCCCTGAAAAGATTTGGGGGCCCCAGATGCAATTGAAAGTTCCCAGAATAAGTTGAGGGTTCCCAGAAGGCTTACGGGAAAATTGGGAGAATCGTTTTACACAAATTTATAGAAATTTATGAACTCATTTTAACAAACTCTTGCAGTCATTTTCTAAACTATTTTATTCTAGTTAATATTCCGCATAGGTAATACTTAAAAATACAATATAATGATAGTGGAAGTTCATTAACAAATCACCGTTTTTATAGGTTCTATGATGGGTTAATATGATTGATATGTTGTGATTAAATCTTGATGTGAAACCAACAACTCATCAGTTATTTGTCAGCAGGTACATTTCGATTTATTTGAAGCTTTAATCAAAATCATAATAAGGTGAACCTTTAAAAAAAAATGTATACATAGGTAAAATATTGTGTTCTTTTTTTTGGTTTGTGTTTATACTAGCATCAATTTTAAATGTGTTAAGTAAATTTAATTTAATTTTTGATACCTATCATCTTAATCTTTATAGATAGCTATTTCATTATTAAGAATTATGCATAAAACATAAATGGGTTCATGAGCCCCATTTTCAAATTATCTTGGGTTAGCCACCTATAATTTTTAGATAATTAATTTTGGGGGATTCTCTTAACCATATAAATCCATTTTCTTGGCTTTTCTTTTGGGGCTACCTTCAACTGCTCCAGTTTCACAGAGAGATAATATCTCTCATCTTTTCGGTTTGAGTGCTATAATAATAACTGTTGTTTTTGGGGTTTTCTCTGTTTGTTGTTTTTGTTTTTTGTGTTTTTTTTTTTGATTGCCAGAGGTCAGGAGTCGTTGAACCCAGACTTTGACCTCCACCTCCCTGCGGCGATCGACGCACGACAAGTTTCAACTTTTGTTTTATTTTATTTTACTTATTTCGTGTGTGTATTTTTTAGCGTACTTTGCCTGGCTTGTTGTTTGCGTTTTTCATTCGAGACTGTTGTGGTTGTGGTTGTGGCTGTGGCTTTGGGCCATCACCATCTCCCACCTCTTTGAGCTGAGTTTACTTTCGGCCATCCCATCCTATCCTATCCCCCTTTCATCTGGCCATCTGCGTTTATGGGTAATTACATTGGGCTCTCTAACTTTGGCTTTGACTTTGGGTTCTTTGGATCCCTCCGACACGCTTTTGTGGCTCTTGATCGCCGCTGTCCATCTTCCAAACAAGACCAGGTAGCGCTCAACCCACCTATATATTTATACATAATTATATTTTTTTTTCGGTTTGGTAATTTCCATTTTTACAAACATTGTATTGGCTGCCAATGCTGCATAAAGACATCCATTAGGCATTTATCAAATGTTGGTGTCAGGATCTCACGGTGCTTTTTGTTTTGTTGGCTTTGGTTTTGGCTTTGGCTTTGGCTGACCGGTTTCGGTCATTTTTACTTTCAATCGCCAAACGGGTAAAATAGACGTGAAAATTTTACTACCGCCGTCTGCGTCCGCAATGCGCAAAAAAGCGAAATTTTAATAGACCAGCAACAACGAGAAATGATGCATCAAATTCTAACCGGTTTTCGGGGATTTTCTTTTCCTTTTTTATCTCAATTTTTTGCCTGGAATTTTTTTGGGGAAAAGCTGTGCGAGGAAATTGGGAAAAACAAGCGGAGGCGTCATTAAGAGATGCAGAATTTATTATTTTTCTTATTTATTCTTCACGTTTGTTCAACAGATCAAATTCTAACTTTTTTCTGGTATTATATTTGTTTCTTGAAGACACGTAAATTTTTGATAAAATTTCTTATGTTCCTTTTGTTTATTATATTGTTAATTGGTTACTATTCTCATAAGTTGGAAAATCCAATATTTGATCAAGTTTCGTATATCTTCATTGGGCCAAAAACTTGTAAGATATTAATTTTTCATATTATATTAATTTTTCTAGGAAAGACACAATTATTCAAATATGTTCTCCACAATGTTTTAAACTAAAATTTAAATACTTGCTTTAAATTTTTGGTATGTTTAAATGAGAACGTTCTTAATAATTTTCAATACTTCTTTTCTGAAACAGAATATCATCTGTTGAGTGTAACCAAGTTAATCAGGAATTGAGTCTTCATTTCTTGGACTTGGAATTCTGCGCTCATCGTTTTTTTTATTGACGCTCTTCGCTGAAACAGAAGTCTCTGACTTATGATCGAGTGCAGATCTTCAGGTTGGCCTGAATCGCATCGGGGAGATCCTCAATCCTCAAGCTCAATCAGCCAGTCTCAATCACTTGACCATGGGGATCCCCAGTCCCCTCTTGAAACCCCTCTTGATCATTTGTCGACTTGTCCATTGCAATTCTCGAGGCATTTTTTCGTTCGCTGCCATTTATTTGGGTCATGGACAGTCATCTCGCTCGATGTCCCCCCCCTTCTCCGTCGTGTCTTTACAGGTTTTTCGACTTTTACTTGCAACTAGCATTGGCCAGGCCAAAAAAATTGTAGTTTTTCTTGGCTTTTTGGTTCCGTGTTTCATCTTTGTATGTTCTTTTATTGGATTTTTTTTTAAAACAACCAAAGATTGGAGTTCTAAACTGTTGAGTAAGCCGCTCAAACAGCTGTTATGGCGCTTCTTATTATTCTTAATTTTCTGTTGTCGCGGTTTGTATTTTTTTCTGAATACTTGCACTATTTTTTGGGTTTTTTTTAGATTGAAACATTATTTATGTTTTGTTTTCTTTTGGGCTCTAGTATTTTTTTTTTTTTGGTAAGTTCTTAAAACAAATCTGGAAAAATATATTATTCCTCTTTTCGGCTGTCAATGGTGCCTACAGTTTGATTTACATAGAAACTCTTTTTTTAGTTTTTCGGATAAGACCTAAGTATTTATCAAAATAATCTAGAATTCAGGACAATACTTTTAATATGTCATGTTGTCATTATGATACTTTGGATTTTAACATAGACATTTTTTAAAATTAAATGTCACAGAAGAAAATATGACATTTTAAGCATTTTTGATTTTAAAACAGATTTTTTATCGATAGTTGATTATAGTTTTTTTTTAGTCAAAAATTTAAGTTTGGTTGTGAATATATCACAGATCCAAATTAAACGAAAAAATCTTGAATTTATTTGTGTCATGATGGGGAAGAATTTTGGAACTGCTTGTGTTTATCGAACTTGACATTTGTGGCACACTTTTCGACTTAATGCCCGATTTTCCATTATCATTTATGTGTTCATCTTCTTCTGGCGAAGGAGACCTCAAAGAGAAAGAGAGCGACAGAGAGAGAGAGAGAGAGCAAGGGAGAGAGGAGTACGAGAATTGGAGTCCGAAACAATGGCGATGAGAATTTCACAGCTTTTACCATGACTTTGGTTTTGGCCCCCAAGAAAGATCAAGACGACGGCTCCAAAAAAAATTTTACACAAAATATATTAAACACAAAACGTTGGCAACTGTGCAAATACAGCAGCAGCAGCAACAAAAACAACAATAGCAACAATGGGCCACAAGCACAACACGTACACACATGCACATGCACACCTGTGGGCGAAAGAAGATGTAGAAGAAGAAGAAGCGGAGCGGCAACCGAAAAAAAAAAGTAAAATAAAAGAACAACAACATGTAAATGAAAAACCAAACAAAACCATTTTACAATTGTTGCCAGCATATTGCATTGTTGTTGTTTGCTTGTTGTTTTTCTGTTTTTTTTCCGCGGAAAGTCGGAAAAATCAGTCAATGGAACGTCACGGCAGAGCAGCGGCAGCGACGCAGGCAGAGAAGCCAGCAGCGGCTGCGCAGCATCGGGGGCGTACTAAGTTCAATGAAATGCAGGAAAAGGGAGGCGTAGAGAAGAAGAGAGCGCACAAAAGAAAAGAAACAAAAAAAAAAAGGGGAAACTAGAATAATAGTAACAACTAAGAACCCCAATTATTTTCACCAATATTTTCAATCTTCATTTTAAGAAACCAATTGGGATCATAGTTTATATTTAATATTATTTAAGAATCATTTGAATTTGAATTTTTTTCCTTGTTCTAAATCAGGAATTCTTTAAAAGGTTTTGAGTAGTTTTTAAATGTTTAATGTGCTTAAAAAATAAAGAAAAGATTTGATCATATTTGAACCTCATGTCCTAAAAATGCAGTAAAATTAACATTACTTATAGTCTCTACCATAAATTTATTTTTAATAACTCAAAATAACTTTAAAAGTAGCCCGTATTTTACCTAATATTTTCTTATGTCTTTATCATAATTTAGGCTGATAAAATAAAAACAAATCTTATTTATTTAAAACGTTCAAAGTTGTAAACCCTTAACTACATTTCTTAAATTTATTTAATAACAGTTTTGTAAGTATTTTTCAAGATCAGACATTTTTAAACAATAAAATTACTTCTTATAATAATATATTTACTCACCTCTTCAACTTTCTGCTGCATTTTGCTTAAAAGTTTTGTTTTTTGTGGGGGCCGGAAAAATGCCTTTTAACACTTAACAGAACAAAATTTGCAAAAAAAAAAAAAGAGAACAATGTTAATGTTTCAATTTAAACACGTTCGCGGGGAACGTCAGCTGAAATTGAAATTTCAGTTTTTTATGCAGTTTTTCCCCGGGTTTTTCTCTGTTTGACGGCGGTTGCGCGCGCGCAAAAAGTGCAGCGAATAAAAACAAACAGGCAAACAGACGAAACGAAACGGATGAATGGGAGTAGTGGTTGGAGTAGGCGCGAAGAGTCGGAGAATCGGAGAGCCGGAGGAGCGAGCGACCAGCACGCAGAGCAATCGAAAACAATGTGGAGTGCAAAGAGCAACCGACGATAAAACAAACACGGCGCAAAAGCTCCGACGGCAATCGATAACGTATGTCGACCGCCGATAAAATCCCAAACAATTGTTGGTATTTACCAGGGATGGTGAGCACGCTTTTTTCACGCCAAAGTTGGCTAGTTTTGTAATACGTTGAATAAATTCATAGCCATATGTTGGCATTGGATTTTAATTTGTCGTGATAAATAATTTAATTTCAAGATTAATTATTTTTTAATGTGTCGTGATAAATGATTGATATTCAATATGAATTCTTCGACACTTAACACAAATTGAATATTAGCAAAACAAAGTATACATGTACTTTTAATAATAAAAGCTTTTAAATAATCGTAGGTTATTTTATTTAAAAATTTAAGTTTAAGTTTTATAAAGACCAAAGTTTGTTAACCAAATTTAAAAATGTAATAAAAAAGTAAGGTCTATGTGTATTTAAAGAAAGAAGGTGCTTAAAACTTTCATGTGAATTATTTAACTACACCAAAAATAAATAAAACTAAATTTCTTGGCTTTTTTCCAGCTACACTGTGCCCACCGATAGTTTTGTCAGCCCTGGCCACGATAGTTGTCATGGAGACCATCGATAGTATTTGGTATATATTCGATTGGTTGCCCTGGAAACGGGCTTTCAAACACCGAAATCAAAACAAACCGAAATGCTGGCCAAATAAAACAAAGAAGGCCTGGCCAAGGGATTCAGGAGGAGTAAATCATGCAAAGCGGAAGGGACATGAAGCGCACAGGAGTTTACCGCGTGAGTGGCAACATCGGGGACCTTCAGCTGGAACTGAAGCTGCGACACATCAGCGAGTGGCTCCCGGTGCCCAAGTTCGAGTATGTGGGTGCCCAGTCGCATTCCCAGTCCCAGTCCCAGTCCCAGTCCAGGGAAAAGGAGGAGGAACCCTGGCAGGACTGCTTGATTCACATCCCACAGGGCGACGATTCCTATGGCGGACCCAATCGCTTGGGCTACTACTGCAGTTACTACAACGAGGGAAGTGGCTACCAAAGCATTGTGCGGAGGCGGAGGAGTCCTGAGTCCCAAACGGACGTTGATCCCCCCGATCCGGAGACCCAGAGCAATCCCTCGTGGAGCATCTACAGCGAGAGCAGTCGCCCAGGCGGCGACCTCTTCTACGAGAGGAACAAGGAGCTCTGCAACGGCGCCATAGCCACCATGCGCATCTCCTGGCAGCAGAAGCACTTCAGTCACGCCGAACTGGAACGCTATCTGCCCGATCCCGGGGCCGGTGCCCCGAAATTCCAGCGGCGCTACCACAAGTGGGCCCTGGAAACCCTGGAACTGCAGCAGCGACATCTCAGGATGGACGAGGACGACGGAGAGACTGCGAAAGTGCGCCGCAAGCTGCGGAAGTCCAAACGCAGCAGGCAGGCCAAAGCCATCATGTCCTCCTCCGATAAGATGTCGGATGTTACGTTACGCGAGGATCCCAACTTCGCGGCCAGAACCTGTCTCATTCACACCCTGGTGGATGGCGATGCGGAGGATCTGCTGCCCCCAGAGGCTCGATCGCTGCACAAAGAGGGCTACCAGCTGATGTACGTGTATGCGGATCTGCAGCAGGACACTCTGCTGGTGAGCATCCGGTATGATCCCCAGCAGGGACTGCTCTATGTGTACCCAGACTTGAGTGGCAGTGCCCAGGACCTCGACTATGTGGTGCAGATCGAGCGGGACAATGACTGTCGGCAGTTGTATGCCTTTGGCTTTGAGATAGTCACGCCCTTGGAGGCGATAGAGAAGAGCAGTCTCCTGGAGGAGCAAAAGAAAGAGAAGGAGGAGGAACTAGAAGAGGATACAGGGCTACAGGATACAGAAGAGGAACTGCCTGGGGATGCGTCTGCTTTGGAGATCTTGGAGTACTACTACCGGAGGCGAGCAGCAGCCAGCGAAAGGCGTAGCCTGCTCCATTTCGAACTGCCGCCCAAGAGGATGAAGAGGATCTCCCTGCTCCTGGAACTGCAAGAGGCACAGCACTTTGAGTACCCCAACATCCATGTGAGATACTACATCCAACCGCCACCGCACACTCTGTGGGAGCCTTTGCCCGGTGAGGTTACCCTGCAGGGAGCCACTGCCACCTGCCGGAATGCCGGGGACTGGCGCGTCGCCCAACTGGGTCACTGCTGGCAATTGACGCTGCTTTGTGAGGAGCAACATCAGCCGGATCACCTGCTGCACCTGTACTTCGAGGTGATCAGCATAGACAGTTGGCAGAGGGAGCGCTGCGAGGGCTATGCCCACTACTCCATATCGCTCTCATCTGCCCTGCCCACGGACTCTGTTCGGCTGCAGTGCATCCGACCCCTGGGAAGTTGGCTGGATGCTCTCAATCGATATTTCATAGGCGGTCGACAGTTCTTCGACTTTGTGGCCTACTTCAATGTGCACCAGCAACCGGAACTCCATTCTTGTCTAGATTTGGATCCAGGGAAGGCCATGACCAGCACGGGATCCCTGAAGCTCCGGCTGCAGAAACTCCAGCAGCGACAGATTGATAATCCCAGAGAGACCCATTTGGAACTGGGCGACAGCAGCGATAGCTACAGCGATGTGGAGGACAGGGCCGGTTCAAAAGCGGATGCAGGCAGGGCCACCACTTTGGACGAAGTCATGGCCGCCTATGTGGAGGCCAGGGAGCGCATCCAGTCGCTGCTGGATAACAGTTTGAGGAGCACCTAAAGCTTCCGTTTGTCGCTCTGCATACTTCCAGGCTGAGGCCTCTTTGTACGACTATGTAAACCTAAATAAATTGGACTTACTTAAGTGCCTTTTTTTGAAATATACAAAATTCTTTATTAGCATTTAAATGTAAAAATTTATGTACTTATAACCTTACTCTACCATTTATTTGGTTTGACTGTTTACTTTTAATTACTTTATTTTTTTTGTGTGGCACAATGACATTATTATTATTAAAGTAGGTATATATTTTTGTTTGCGAATAATTAAATAATTTTATTGTTATGTACTACATACGTTTTGAATCAACAGTCACTTGGCAATATAAGATTTGGTTTAAGCTAAGCAAAATAAAACTATTTTACCATATACAAGCTGATACATTAAAATTAATACCTATGTATTTCCTATTTAAGGTCTATTAATTTATTCTAAAATATATATTTTTGCATTAATTTCGAAGGCAGGCTAAGCTTGTATTTTAATTATATTAAATATTACGTATCACATTATGAAAACAGACTAGATCTTGCAAGAAATAGCCAAATATTCGAGATTAAAGATTGTTAGACCCGGATTGACTTAATGTTGTTCCTATAACACAATTATATTTTGATTGCAACTGCAGCTCGTGCTTGACAATAAGCGGAATAAAAATCTGAACTCGATAAGTGGGGACGACCAACATGGGCAGAGCCAGGTGATAAGCCTCGCTCGCTGCTGGAATACTTGGCAACAGATGGTGCGACCAGCACCTGAGATACACCCGACGATCCCTGACCCCGGCGTCGATGCCTCGCAGATATTCCCCCTAATCTGGAATGTGGACTATAAAAGCAGCCCCGTGGACCGCAGTAAGGCAACAGTCTTTAGGCATTGGATCACCTGGGTGCATCTAATCCGGAGCAGTTGAAGTCGAGTAGAGTCGAGTCGAGTCGAGAAGTCGCCAACATGAAGGTCGCCATCGTATTGCTGGCTGTCTGCCTGGGAATGGTCGCTGCGGCCAGTTTCCACCAGACGCACGAGGTCAAGATCGCCGACAAGTTCTTCTTGGAGAAGCAGAAGTTCCTTTTCGAGATCGTCTACCGGGTGGAGGATCCGCTGGGCTTCGAGGAGCACATCAAGCAGGGCCAGAAGTTCTACTTTGAGGAGTCCTACTACACGGTAAGAGAAATGGGAAATTATTTGATATTATTTTATTTAAATCACATTTTTGCACACACAAAAATTAATATTTTTAAAGTAATTATGTTTCTATAATTTAAAACGTTCAAATTTAAATAGTCAACATAATAATATAAAAAATAATATTGATCCTAGTTCATGTGCAAATTTAAATAAACTAGAAAAAATTATAGATACTGGTACTTACAAAAATCTGATTTTTATATTAAAAACATAAAGAATTATTTTTTATATGATGTAATACTTAATTTAACCACATATCATGTCAATACTAACTTTTAGTCACTTAAATAAGTTTTTGAATGCGACAAAACTATAATTTATCTAGTATCAGTGCTGTATTTTTTTCTGTTCTCGTTTTAAGTTTTTATTTTCCATTTGTGTTTTTTTTAAGAATACTTAATAGTACCCATTATTTAAAAATATTCTCCTTATCCAACGACAGCACTATGACCTGTACATGAAGAAGTTCTTCGAGGCCTACAAGGCGCACGCCCTGCTGCCCAAGGGTGAGTTCTTCGGTGCCCTGGTGAAGAGCCATGCCAAGCAGGCCCGCGGCCTGTTCGAGTTCTTCTACTACGCCAAGGACTGGGAGACCTTCCAGAGCAACGTGGCCTTCGCCCGCATGCACTTCAACGAGGCCATGTTCGTCTACGCCTTGACCCTGGCCGTCATCCACCGCGAGGACTTCCACGGACTGATGCTGCCCTCGATCCACGAGATCTTCCCGCAGTTCTTCTTCAACAGCAAGTTCGTGTTCGAGGCCGAGAAATTCGACTACGAGATGTGGATGAAGACGAGCATGTACGAGAAGGAGTACATGGACGTTTACTACAAGACCCATTCGCATGGATATGGCAACATGTACCAGTCCACCGACTACATGTACATCAAGGACTTCAAGACGTACCAGTGGTGGAAGCTGATGGGTCTGGGCGAGCACTTCTACAGCGAGGACAAGTACATCCTGCGCGAGAACATCCACGAGTTCAACCAGGACAGCAAGTGGCTGTCGATGATGAAGGACGTGAAGAAGTTCTACATGCCAGTGGACTACTCCCGCGACCTCAACCTCTACAACGAAGAGTCTAAGCTGTCCTACTTCACCGAGGATCTGGGCTGGAACACCTACTGGTACTACCTGAACATGGACTACTCCTTCTTCCTGGACGGCAACACCTTCGGCCTGAAGAACGATCGTCGTGGCGAGTGGTGGCTGTACAACGTGCACCAACTGCTCAGCAGGTACTACATGGAGCGTTTGTCCCACGGCTTCGGCTCCATTCCCGAGTTCTCCTGGTACCACCAGATCGAGATGGGCTACGACCCCCAGATGATCTACTACAATGGAGTGGGCTTCAGCTACCGCAAGAACTACTACGAGATGGAGACGTACGGCAACTTTGAGATGCTGGACAAGATCACCGGATTCATGAAGCGCATCCACGACATCGTCGACATGGGATACTACAAGACGGCCGACGGACACATGATCGATCTGCGCAAACCCGAGTCCATCGAGTACATTGGCAGCATGATGCAGGGCAACATCGATGCCATGGACAACATGTTCTACCAGTTCTGGTATCTGTTCGCCCACATGTACTTCGCCGACACCGACTACTACCAGATGGAGGTCTATCCCAATGTGATGCTGAACTTTGAAACCATGATGCGCGACCCCATGTACTACATGTTCTACAAGTCGATCGCCCAGGTTTACTTCCAGTTCATGCACTACCTGCCCAAGTACACCAAGGAGCAGCTGCTGATGCCCGGTGTGACCCTGAAGCATGTGGAGGTCAGCGAGCTGACCACCTACTTCGACCTCGTCGACTTTGATGTGACCAACATGCTCAACGACAAGATGACCTTCCACGAGGGCCAGTTCGTGTGGGACAAGTCCCTGTTCGGGCGCCAGATGCGTCTGAACCACAAGCCCTTCGCCTACACCTACACCATTGAGTCCGACAAGGTCGAGAAGGTGGTGGTCCGTGCCTTCCTGGGACCCAAGTACGATGAGTTCGGCAAGACCATCTCGCTGACGGAGAACCGCATGAACTTCATGGAGGTGGATGAGTTCTTCTACGAACTGAAGGCCGGCAGCAACATGATCACCCGCAAGTCCAGCGACTTCTACTGGACGGTCAAGGATCGCACCACCTACACGGAGCTCTACTACTACGTGATGATGGCCTTCGACGGCAAGTACGACTTCCCCCTGGACATCAGCGAGCCCCATTGCGGCTTCCCCGATCGCCTTGTCCTGCCCATGGGCTGGAAGAAGGGAATGCCCATGCAGATGTTCTTCATGGTGGTGCCCTTTGTCGCCCCCAAGCACGAGCAGTTCTCCACCTTTGACTACACCTACTCCTGCGGCATTGGATCCGGTGCCCGCTTCGTCGACTCCATGCCCTTCGGCTATCCCTTCGATCGCGAGATCGATGAGTACGAATTCTTCGTGCCCAACATGTACTTCAAGGACGTGATGATCCACCATGTGGACACCATGGAGAAGTACTATCAGTACAAGAGCTACTCCAACTATGGCCACTTCGACTACACCTTCTTCAGCGACTACTACACCAAGTACTTCAAGTTTTAGGTTTTCGGTTAAGTCGTTGTGTGTGCGGCTGACTAACTAACGATTCACGACCCCGGATTGTATTTATGGATGATTTTTAGTGTGTAAGTCAAGCAAAAAGTCTAATAAACTTTCGAAAAACCAAGCAAATAAGTGGTTTTGTTTTTGATGGCTTTCTTTTCTTAGGTTAGAGTTACTTTACAGATTAAAGCAAATTTAATTCAGGAGTAATACATACAAAAAAAATGTATACACATTTTCACTACACACTTAAAGGTTTTTTTTTAGCTCTAAATCAATCCAAATCTTTTTTATCCTTTTTTGATTTTATAAACATGCTTTTAGGCTTTAAACAAATATTTCCAAAGCTCTATTTAAAATGGTTATATTTAGTTTAAAAGTAATACTCACAAATTAATCAGATATATTTAAATATTTTCAACTTAAAAAATACGAAAACATTTATTCAATTTAAATTAAATAGTTATTCAATTATTTATTCAATTAAATTATACGGTATTGCAAACTAGTTTGCAGAGTCCGATGACAGATATCGTTGGGGTCTTCTAAGAAGTCTGTAGAACTTATTGGGCCAATATCCCCAGTATTAGATGCCCAATTAAAACCAATTTAGACTTTGATCGTTAGTTTAGCCATTTTATTTACTACTAATATCACTCAGTGTATATACATAGATTCGTTTGTGTCTTTTGTCGGGATTTGTGTGTGTGTTTGTGTGTTTTGCGTGTGTTTGTGTGTGTGTGTGGGGGGTAGATATATAACATATATCCGTGTATATAATATCATATAAAATTGTGCTCTGTGTATAACACTAAAAAATGATAAAAAAAAATTTCGCTAGCTCTTGATTTATGCCTGTTTTTGTGGTGGATTTTGCACCTAAGAACTAAATACTTGCAGCTGGGGAAAATCGTGGGATCGGGGATTGGGAATTGGGATTGGTTGGGGAGCAGGTGTACCATATATGGTCTGTATATAGCAGGGAAACACCTTAGGCCACGGGCAGATATGCACGAGAGGGCGTTGACAATTGCTTCTGGGGTGCCCGGTAATCGTAGCCATCATCATTGAGGTGTCCATTTCCATACTGGTTGCCATTGCCATTTCCGTTTCCATTGCCATTTCCGTAGTAATCGTTTCCGATACCCGAGCCATAGGATGAGCCAAAAAGCTGGCCATTGGCTCCTGCTCCGCTCTGCGGAGTGTAGCTGTAGTCATCGCCACTCTGTCCACTGCCTCGCAGCGGTCCCTGGTCCGAGTCCAGGTGCTGTTGCAGGAACTGGAAGCGGTTCTTGTTGCCCAACAGGCTGCTGGGATCCACGCTGGGACGCTTGCCGGCCGGTGCCAAAGGTTGGGGCCTGTAAAGTGGTAACGGAAACACATTATAATTTAATTTAAGTTATTTTCAAATTTTAAACTAATTTTTTAGCTATTTTTGTAATCATTTCGAGTGGTAAATATTGTTATATTTTTATTTACAAATTTTTCTTAGCTCAAAATAATGATATTTATTTGAGAAATATTATTTAAAACAAATTATTTCTTTTTTTACGTTTTAAATTTTTTTCTGACTGCCTAGAGGTATTTTTCAGTTTAAAATATTTTGTAGAACGCAACAATTAAAATATATGATCCCTTTTAAAAAAAATTATTATTCAAAATGGTTTAACATTATTATTATATTCTTGGGATTTTTGCTAACGGAAAATATTATTATTGTTTATTTCAATGTCTTTTTTAAACCTCTTAAAAATTATAAAATGTTCTACATTTTTGTAGTTCCTTTTCATTTTAGTGTTAAGTTGTTTTTTAAAATCCTTAAGGTATGGTATACTCACTCGGGAATGTCCAGATCCAGCTCGGTGATGGGATGGTAGCCGAACTCATCGGCAGTGTAGCGGGTCTTGTAGCGCTTGCCATCGGCGCCGGTGAACGAGTAGGAACCGCTGACCACAAAGGTCTTGTCGTCCTTCAGCTTGCCCACGCTGCTCACCTCGATTCCATTCTGGGTCTTCAATCTGTAAAGAATTTAAGGGATTTTTAAGAATAAGTAAATATTTTTAGCTAGTTTGAGTTATTTGTAAATAATTATTATCAAACTCAAAAACCCAATTAAAGTTCTGTTAGTTTTTGAGATCCTTGAACTACTTGTTTTATATATATTAAGTGTAAATGTTTTTCACTGTGCTTTGGATAATATAAAAAATAAAAATACTTGTTTCAAATCTTTTATATGTAAATGAATTTTGAATCGTTGACTTTATTTAAGCCACTACATTTTTATACTGAATTTAATTTAATTTGATTATAACCTTATAAGCTTTAAATTTGTTTATCTAAATTTCCAATTGATTGATAGGTTTAATCTCCCTAATTTATTATTATTTATCCACGCAATTTATACTCACTCCAACTTGAACTTCTTGCCGGAATTGTAGTTCTGGAGCTTCTCGGTCTTGGCCTTCATCACGTCGCCGCTGAACTGCACCGCCGGCTTGTCATCATCGATGTCCTCGGGAAGGGTGTAAATATCGCTGGGATTGTACTTGAACAGGTCCAAGTTGCGATCCGTCAAATGCTTGACATCGGCAGCCGCCAGAGCCGCAAAACCCAAAAGGATCAGCTGCAAAATATGGATAAAAATTGACTGGTTAGTAAGCACACTCGTCACTCATCGATTTGTGTTTATTCCGTATTTTATTTGAAATTTTTATATTTATGCATTTCGCATTAGTGGGCAATTAATCAAAGTCGCGCGCGTTTCGCTGGCGTTTTCCAAGCGCCCAGCGTCGCTTTGTCTCGCAAATTTCGGTGTTTTTTGTGCTGTATTTTAGCTGTATTGCTGTATTTGCGGTGATTTATTTGATTTGGGTTCGGGCCGAGGCACTAATCATAATGGGATGGGTTCCAACCGTTTCGATATTTGTCATTCGTCGCTTTGGACGTTGATGAGCTGTGCACAAGGTGGCACAAGGTGATCGGACATTCGAAAACAGAGTGTTTGTGTGGCCCAATTTAGTTGCCTTTTAATCCGTTTTCATTTTGAACTATTTTCAAAATTTTAAATTCAAGGGTTTTTAAGGTTTTCATTTAGTTTTTTTTTAATTTTTTAATAAGCTCAAATTAAATTGAAAGCCTTTGAATCCGTTTAAAATTATATCTTGATCTTTAAAAATTGTTGTAAATATTTGTTGGTACGTTCAAAGTCTTCACACTTTTTAAGGACATTTATTTTCCGCACTTTCACTTGATCCTTTTTTTTTTTGCATTAAATTGAGACACCACCAAAAAAAATGTGCTGTTTATATTGTTTATATTTATGCACTTACAAAACTCTTCATTTTTGTGTGTGGGTTTGTGTGGTGAAAAAAAATTCGAAACGAGGACTAAATTTTTTTTATTGTGTCGGCTCGGCTCGGCTGTTAGTTCCGATGCTCACAGATTCTAGCAAATAAATACAAACGATGCGACTTCTTGTTTCCTTATATATGGTATTATCTGCGACGCTGGCAGCGACGTCGGCAGAAATAGGAACCGGACAACGAACTAAGTCGCTGCCGCTGCCGACGTCGCTGCCGCCTTTTTAGCCACTTAGAATTAAAGAAAAAAAAAGTTTGTCAACTTTAGGTTAAGGCCAACAAAAAGCAGAGGGAGGAGGAGGGGGGAGGGGATTAGCCCAAATGGGCTGTAAGCCATCTGTGTGTAGATTGGATGTAACATTTTAGGGTCGTCTTCTGGCCAATTCTTCTGGGCTTTCGTTGCTGACGGAGACTGATCGCAGATCGCTGATCGAAGATCGAAGAAGCATAGAAATCTGGTTTTTAAGGGGGCAACAAAAGGGGTGGCAACAAAATTAGAAAACCGCCATCATCAAATTAGCATACACGTTTAATGATGATTCTCGACGCTGTGTGTTGTGTACATGTGCGTAAATTTAAATCTGCGTTAATTTTTTATAAAGCATGGAATATACAATATATAAAATAAAATCAAATAAAATATGCGTCGACCAGTTTGAGTTTTGAGTTGAAGTTCCAAAAATTTGTACTGCTGAATGAACGCGTCTTCAAGCTGATTCTTCTCTCTTGGCAGACATTGATTCTCCATTGGTGATTCTTCTGATAAGATACCATAGCCCATTCTCATGTCTTCATATGTTAATGCATTAGATCAGATCAGGTCCCTCTTGTCCGGCCTTCGCTTAATTAGTCGTTCCGTTTTTCGGGTCTTATCAAAATTTATCATTATCAAATGTGATTCTTTCCGTCGGATCTTCTCTTCTCTGGCGGATCAGTGTCTGTCGCGGTCTCAAGCCTAAGCCAAAAAATACAAAAAATACAGAAAAATCATTTAAGCCGCACAGGGTCATCGCTTTTCGCCTTTCGGTAGCTTTTCAACGTTTTGTATTTCCCTCATTTGCATTATTATTGGTTACACTAATGGCTCTATATTTACGTCTGATTTATTTCCGAGCGGTGAGTAGCTTTTTTCATTCATAATACTAGTCAGAAGATCTTGAACTTGTAAATTGTTTATTTATACCTCAAAAATCCATTGTTTATTCTTCTTGTAAAAACCTTGACTTTCAATATTCTAAGGGTTTTAAATTCAAGTCTAATGTATAAGTAATATTATAATGGTGGTCAGAATTATATTTAATATTATCGATTAAATAAAATAAATTACTTAAAACATTTACATTTACATTTTATTTTTATTATTTGGAATTCTCCTCAGTGAAATTGGTGCTGTTTTAAAAGTTATAAAATGTTGAGATATTGTATATTATATCATTACCAACAATGACCACAAGTTATGTAGGTATTTATTTTTTTTATCAATCTATTTTTATTCCTGTCGTTTTGCATTTTAATAAATTAGAGATAAAAATAAATAATTAGTGCCTCAACCTTTTTTGTTTATTTACGCTGTAGACTTTATTGCAGTTCTTAAAACTTTTCGGTGCTAAAAAATTGCCATTTAAGTTGTTTTTTTTTTGGGGGTCAGTAAAATCTCCAATCACAACCCAATCAAATCTTGCTTTCCCACCGAAAAAAGATAAGATTGAAATCAAACCGGACCGGACACGCAACTCCTAATGATAATCGCTAATGGTGCCTCTAATTTAAGTTTTATGCTTAATAACTTAAACGAATGCCGCACGGCATTATTCATAATTCAAAATTCATAATTCATAATTCATTTTTCATCGCCCCAAAGAAGATTCTTCTTCTGGGTTGCTGAGATGCTGTGTCTGATCTTCTTGGCCTAATGAAAACGTTTTGGCCATTTCGGTTTCAGTTTCGATTTCGATGTCGGTTTCAGCAAGTTGTCTGTCAGTTCGCCTTGGAAATTAGTGTTATGTTATGTCTTATGTCTCTGATATTTTCATATCGAATCGCATTTGTTATGCATACTTGCACACACGCCCAAAAAAGTTTTGTCTCCTCGATTTTGATTTGGATTTTTGATATTTTCATTTTTTTGAGCCAATCTTGATGTCTCACTTAGAGTTGTCCGTAAAAACGAGTTGGGAGTGGCAAATCGATCTGAATTTGAAGCTGACTCATCTTGTCACCTTATTAATTGTTCCCAAGTTCCCCCAAGTTCCGAGTAAAAGCCAAAAAAAAGTAATATAAAATAAAAGCCTGCAGCTGCCGCATTAATTACCATCCGCTTAACTTAACTCAAATGCTTACCGCGAATTTTGCGGCTCTTAATTTTACATTAGCCATTTGCATATGTGAAAAGAAAGTGTTTCATTTGCCCGTGTTTTTGTCTCTAATTTTTATTTTTTATTTCACTCTGTGATTTCTTTGGCAAATTAACAGATCGAACAACTTGTTACGCAGCCGCTTTGTATTTTGCCGAATTTTGCTTATTTGTATTTACCTTTTATTGGGGTATTTTGATTTTTAAAGGGTTTAAAGTTACTTATTTACAAAAATATAAGCATAAGATTTAGTTAATATTTTGAAAGAAAAAGAATGTGTGTGAAAAAAAGATTAAGAACTTAATTACAAGAAAAAAGTATAATTTCTCTCTAAAATATAGTTTAGATTTTTAATTTACGCTTGATGCTTAATATTTAACAAAATATCAAAGTACCGAAATTGTTTAGTTTTAGGTAACCATATTTTTTAAGAGTTCCCATAGAGCATTTAAAAATTATTCGACTCTTTATCATCCATCGTTCTGTTTATTTTTCCCCCAACGACAGCGCTTAGCCAAAACAATAAAGAAAGAGCTGCAAAAAAAAGTATAAAATAAATAAATAAATTAGCAATTATAAGGAGACAGAAACGAGATTTCCAAGAAACCAAAACATTTCGTTCTATTCGATTCGAAACGATTCCGTTCTCTCCTCCTTTATTTTTGTTTTTTCCCCTGGGGCCCCTGTGAAATGGATGATGTAAATATTATGTAAAACCTCAGTTCGAGTTGGAAAAAAACACAAACTGAAATCAGGGCCTAAATTTGGCCAGCATGACGAAGAGTCAGAGCCATTAAATGAGACTTTAATTAAAGATTTAGCGAGACTCTGGGGCTCCGGCAGTAAACAAACAAAATTTTCCAGAATTCTTAAGTGTTTTCTTTTTGAGAACCCAATAATTGGGCCATATCAACGGAAGTTGCTTAATGTTTTAGAAATACTATATTAGTAATATATTATTTATTATATATATTTTAATAGCTGAGTTTTTAAAGAAATTGATTTATGTTTCATAAAGCCAATTAAATATAAGTTTAAAATTTTGTACTTATTTATTTTGTTTTCAGGATATTTGTTTTTATTATCTCCTCAAAAAATGTAATTTACTTACTTGTTGTTTAATTAATTATATTATTTTTATAATAAATATTATTATTAACAGTTTAGTTTGAGGAAAATTTAGAAAGATTCACTTGTTCCTTTGTTTCATTTTCCCTCACATAAAACCCCTATTAATATAAACTAAGTTATATATATTCCATTAATATGCTTTTTTCATTAAGAACCTATAATTTTAGACCATGCATATCACTACTTTATTTTGATAGATTTATTAATACATACAAGTAGTAATAAAAGCATTTAGTATGTGTGCATGCGATCCCGTTTCTAATTCACAGTTTCCATAATTTAATAAATTTATTGGCTAAATTAAGCAGTATTTATCGGTGCATCTATTAATCTATTCATATGCAGATCACTTTATGAGCCTCTCCTTATAGACGAGACGCTACCATAAATCTGGTCACCACCATTTTGGAGCAACCCATCATCCCCAGCCCACATTTCATCCACAACTGGTTAGGGGATCCGATTGTGATACCGATATCGATTCCGATTCCTATTCCGATTCCGTTCGTTAATCCGTCGTCTCATTTGCATTGGGGGACATGCACATGCCCCCATCCGTCCGTAATTTAGTCCAATCATCCCCCATCTCATCCGAAATTATGCATATTAATTCTTATTCTAATTCTTGTAGGTGGCCGATCGATCGATCGATCGATCCTAATTTTTAAATTGGCCAAAGCGGGTTGGGTGTTGTCATTGTCACTGCCATTGTCATTAGTGGAGCATGTCCAGGGCGTGATTGAATCTGAATGGAATATTAAAAATCAGTTATGGCTGCACGTTCTTGCTGAATCAGAGATCGAGATCTGGTTGCGGGCAGCGGGCCATAAATAATATGTGGCTAAATCATATTTTATGGCCAACTTAAGGAAATACGCAACGCAGCTACAGCTACAGCTCCATCCCAGATAGATTCTAATTTCTAGAACCCCCAAAACCAACTAAATCGAGTTGCGATCAGGTTCTCTGTGGTCTTTGACCGGTTATGCATATTCTCCTCCACCTGAGCTGAGCTGAGCCGATCGATCGATCGATCGATCGATTCGAATCGAATCGAACGCTCCTTTTTATGGCTGTTTTCTACGGCTCTTTTTTGGTCTCAAAGGGGGTGAAGGGGGGTTTTATTTTTGTTATTTCTACAGTCAAGAAATAAATAATCAATGCGAATTTGCATAGTTTAAATAGAAAGCTAAACACGTTTTGCTTTTACCCCAAAACGTAAAGTTATCTGTCTCTGCGCTATTTGGCTTTTTGTAGTTTCTGCCGAATTTGTATAATTAAGACCAGTTTTTTGTTGTATTTTATTTTTTTTATTTTTTTTCATGCTTCAGGTGAGTGTGTTATGTTCCTTTAAAATATTATATATGCAGGCAAAACAGTGCGTTTCGGTGGTAAAGTTTTCATCGAGTTTTTGGGATGAAAGTAGCTGCGCCGCTCGGCCATAATTTACACACTTTATTAATATAGGTTAATTATTTTAACCAGTTCTAAATAATATACAGAATTAATACTTACATTTTTATAACATATTTAAATCGATCCTTTATGTTAATACTTGTTCAAAACAAGTTTAACCGTTTTGTTTGAATTCAATTTAATGTGATATTAAATTCGAAAGCTTTTAGGGTTTGGCTATATTATTTAATTACGTCTGCTGCTCTTTTGATGAGGTAATCGATATTATTTGATATTTAAATATAGTAAATTAGTAACTGAGTTTGGAATAGAACAAATATTTAAGCACCACAGCATGCTAATTATAATTAATTTAATTTGATTTAAATCATTTTTTAAAACTTAATAAAAATTATAAAAGCAGAAAAGAAATATATTTTATATATATACCTACATATGTATTATTTTCAGTAGGTCATAAATCTTTAATATTGTTAGCAGAGCCTCTTACAATCATGAAACCTACTGTACCCCTCTAAGTTATTCTAGATCAAAGCTAGACAACGATTACCGGGCGTGACAACAAGTGCAGACAAGTGGATCCAGAGATCCAGAGATCCAGAACCCGAAAATAAGCTCCGAAACCGAAACCCAACCCCAAAAACCAAAATCGCATTAAATTGAAGCTGTCACCATTTGAGGCCGCCATTCAATTAACCCAACCCCACTAATTCCATTAAAGTTTTATAGGGATTATAAATCTGCAGACTGATATATAGCTGAATCGAACAAAAGTCAAAAGAACTTTTGATTACCCAACTAATTAATGGTTCGTAATCGAAGTTCGGGGGCTTACGACTTGTTTATTTCATAATTTATCAGAGTTTTCCGCAAAGCTCGCAGATCCGGTCACCCCCCACCACTCAAAAGCGGGTTTTTTTTTTTATTTTTCAGATGATTTTTCAACTTTTGGCTTGTTAGCATTTTGTGCGCACAAAGGCTAAAAATAGCGTAGAAGCGTTGGAAAAAAACACACATTTAAAATAGGAAAACAGTTTTGGTTGGTCCACTCTAAACCCTCGCCAAGGGCAAAAATTGATTGGGCACTGTGTCAATCATCGTGTCAGGGGGTCATTTAAAGTTACTCAATAACTTCTAAATTGGGACTATTCAGTCAATCAAGATTTGATTCAGTTGTAAATATTTTAGGAAAAATATATAATTAATTTATCATCAAAATAAGAAGATACAATGTCATCAAATATTTAATAATGTCATACCAAAATTCCATTAAATATTATAGTTTATGATAGAGTCAATATCTTATATTGTATGATGTAGTTATAAGTCAAATCCTTAAAAAGTCCACACAATAATTAAAATGATATAGTTTAAAAACTTAATCATACATATTCATCCCACTTCCCGTATTATTTATTTTCCCAATCAATCATTTATTGCCTCAATCTGCAAATCAACAAGTTCTTAAATTGCTTAATGATCGGTGGACTGCCCAGGCTTTCAATTAAGTTGAAAGACGAATCAATCATTCAACCACAATCGCACATAAATCAAGAAATCAAAAAGGGGGGGCTACAAAGGAATATAGAGGGGGTGTTATATAGCCAGAAATCTATTTATGCATATCGGTTCTGAATAGAGTATCTTACATACATATCTTCCCACCGATCGATAGCGATGCCGTTACTCTGCCACTGCCTCTGCCTCTGTCGCTGCCTCAGTCGACGTCAACGACGCCCCGTGGAGTGAGAAAATCGGAAATCGAAAATCAAATATCAAAAATCAAAAATCGAGACACTTGCTCTACTTCCAAGCGCTTACAGCGCAGACAGCGCGACTCCACCGCATCAGCACTCAAACACTCAAACACTCAGATACAGCCACTCACTCACACGCCGTCAGTGCTGTCAGCGCCAGAATCTTGGATTTATTCAAAATCCACCAGAATTTAATAGAACTATAGTCATTCTACCTATTAGCCAGTTTTATCCTTTATCAGCTAGTGTAGTGCAGCCTGAAACTATTAATATTATAAATGTATTTAAAAAAAACACTTAAAACGAGGAATATGCCCCAATCTATTGTGTTATCAAATAAACCTGCGTACATATGAAAACAAGATTAAGAAGTGATCATTTTGAATATACAAAACTTGTTTGACAATGTCGATCAAGAAGATTTTGAAATGTCTCTTCAACGACTTTACGATCACTTAAAAAAATGAAAGCCCCACTCCTCAAGATAAGAAGTTGTTGGTCCAACTTTAATTATTTGCGATACTCGAAGAGTAAGCAAATACTGTAAACGATCAAATGTCTGTCTGTCCGTCCGTCCGTCTGTCTGTCTGTCCGCACAAACATCGAGATCTCGGGAACTATTAGAGCTAGAACCACCAAATTTTGCACACAGACTTCTATGAGCAAGGCGCAGATCAAGTTTGTTTCAAAACCTGACCACGCCCCTTTTTACGCCCACAAACCGGAAAAAACTCTGTGGTGTCCACATTTTTAGTGCTAGAGAAAAGTGGCCCTTACAAATGTTGTTCGTGTTGAATTTATCTACCCAAATATCTAAAAAATTTTAAAATCTGACCATTTTCAAGAAATTGTGTATACAACTGCGTTGAAAATTTTTATTGCGCTCAAAAGTAGGCAAAACAAATTTTTTTTTAAAAGAGGGCGCTTAAAACTGATTGCGCATGAAAGTAGGCTACACATTATTGAAGAGGGCTAGCTAGCTGTTTTTAAAGAGGGCCATGAGTATCGCAAATTTTATAGTCGGGAAACCCGACTATAGCGTTCTTTCTTGTTTTAAATTCTTAAGTTGTAATAACTTCCTTTCAATAAATAATTTAATTGTTTGGGGAGCAAAATTACAAAGCTTGCAAGCAAAACAAAAAAAATTCCTGGTAAAAAATGTAGAAAATAACATAGGGGTCGCTCACAAAAAGGGGTTTATTTTACAACTTTTACCTCGAAGTTTTTAAAAACGTAGCCATGAAGCATGTTCATGTCCAAATTCAAGTACAGCCCACTAAAATCAACTAACATCCTGTATATATCCATAGGTTAAAAAAATTATATAACTAATAAATTATATATTATTTCCTATATGTATAAAATTCAGCGTTTTCCGAAATAAACTTTGTCGAATTGTATAAGATGGTAAATTTATATAAATTTTTACATCGCCAAGTTAAAAATCTAGCCAGAAAGTAGCTAGCTTGCTATAGCTATTGTCATCGCTGGCGGGGCCAACTCCGCAGAGCGGGAGAGTGGGAGTGAGAGAGCCGCAGCGCGTGCGCGTTTGTCATGTCACCTAATCGACCACTCAGTGGGGAACAGTTATACATACAAACAAATGTACATGCGCCAATATTACGTATACGTACGCGGGCAGGTGTGTGTGCTTGTGTGTGTGGCGACGCGTGCGGCGCATGCGCAGCATTTTCGATAGCCGTTTTTTTTTTTGTTTGTTTTTTGTTTTTGTTTTTGTGTGTTTTTCTGTTGCCTCTGTTCCATTGCCTAACTAACCGATTTTTTTCTTTATCTCCGCCTTACACATGTCGCATTTAATGGCCCACAGTAACAGCGGCGGCGGCTGCTTCTTCTTTCCCAGCTTCATCTGCTCATTTGGCTTATTCCCCACTTTTTCGCCATAAATTATTATGCCTTTTGTTGCTTTTGTTCGGTTGTTGTTCTGTTGCGTCCCATCATAATTTGCACCTGCACGAGAATCGAGAATCGCACTCGCAAATTAGGTGCGTTTATGGGTGGTCGAAAAAGGGGTGAAGAGGGGTGGGGGGTTGGATTTGAGAAGAACAACAGTCTCAACGAAATGTTTGCAACATTTTCCCTAATATTTAAAACAAATTTATAAAAATGTGGATAGTTATAAAGGAAAAATAACTATCTTAGCAGTCGATCATGAAGAATAACATCTTTATTAACTTAATTATAATAATTTAAATTTTATAAATATCGATAGAAAAAAAAGTAGTTGAACTCAAATTAAAGCTACTTGACTTTTCATTTAAAAAAAAATGTAATACAGCAAATAAATAAGTTAAAGTCTTAAAGAAAAAAAAGTTCAATGCAGGCTAATCAATATATATGGTAGTTTTTAGGAACTAAGGGAAAAACTCCTCCCTTGTAATATCTAAAAATATCCTCTATTAATTTAAACTAATAAAAATCAAATCTTTTCAGCAAGCGGTAATATTTTTAAGTGCTTTTTTACGATTTCTTTTAAACATAACAAAGACATCAGGAACGTTTCAGCCAAAAAGTAGGTGAATTTTAAAAATAAACAATGTTTTGGTTATAAAACAGTTCTTGAAAGTAGGATAAAATGGGAATAAAATTACTTGCTAAACAGTCTGACGGGAAAGTATGTAAACTACTAAAAACTACTATTAAAAAACAATAAAGATAAAGAAAATCAACAACATTAAAAATATTTAAAAAACTGCTTTAAAATGATGAGCTTAATAAATGTCAGAATATAAATTATGAGCATAAGTAAATAGAGTTAGTGTGTATGTGTAAAAATTGTGAATTGTGAAAAATGTGAAAAAATTACCCATTTCTGTATACAAAAAAATAAAGTAAATAAAAATATAAAAGTTATAAATTAAGATATTTGCTGTAAAGTTTACAAGTCCCATCTAAAAACTAAAACGCATTGAAACACGATTAGAACCATTTATCCTTAAGTACCGCATTGGGAATTCTAACTTTCCTTGTACACCGACTATTGAAAGCCACTGTTGGTGTCAGGCCATGTGCCCATAGAGATGAAAACACGTTTGACCATTAACGATGACTGACTTTCATTAGATAGATGGCCAAAATCCAGTTCCCCTTCTCCATTTCTGAGTGGGTGCCTTGGGTAGCATCACCAGCATCACTATATTCGCGCATCACCCACCCAGCAACATCATCGATATCCAAGTCTTGGATCCACCATCCACCATCCAATCCAATTCGATGAGATCGTGATCGTGATCGAGAGGCAGAGACATTTCCGCTTACTTAGGCGCAACAATTTAAAAACTGACAGCTCCGCGGCTGCCAATTAATCTTCCAGTGGAATCCGAATGCGAATGTGAATCGGAATGGCCGAGAGCGAGAGCCATAAACCAAATCCAGATAAATTGCTATAAATGTCTTTTCGAGTCGAGTTCATAAATTAAATCAACTCTGAAATTGATTAAAACTTATATATATATAAAATAAATAAAGAATAAATCCTAATTCTGGTTTTCCATTTTAAGCGAATTTAATGATTGGGAAATCGTTGACCCTCCTGGATTTTTTTTAACTCCTCAGGATATTATGTTAAGAAGTTATTGAGACGAAAAAGAACCTACGAAAATTCCACCAATTTTAGATAGAGAAACCTTTACAAACTATTCCATTTCAAGATCTTTAGGGAGTTGTTTTAATTATAATTGTAATAAAAAAAATATATAAAAAATAAATGAAGAAGAAATCCTAATTCTGGTTTTCCATTTTAAGAGAATTTAATGATTGGTAGTTAGCTTGGGAAATCGTTGACCCACCAGAATTATTTTTAACTCCTCAGGATAATGTGTTAAGAAGTTATTCGGGGGTGCCACAGAAACCGTTCCGCCCAAAGAGGGTTGGAATTTACATAGAGAAGGGGTTGGACATTCGGTTGGAATTTGGGCGGAACGGTTTCTGTGGCACCCCCGATTAAGATTTTAAAGAGAATTCCACCAATTTAAGATAGAGAAACCTTTACAAACTATTCCATTTCAAGATCTTTAGGGAGTTCTTTTCAATTATAATTGTAATAAAACAAAATAGTTTCAAATAAACCAAACAAACGCCTTTCATAAACAAACGATCTAAAATCACAGATTGTTAATTTTGTTATGCAGTTGCGTCATGGGCTTAATTAACTAGCCATTTTGGCTAATTGAATCGATTGGATTCGATGAGGTGAAAGGTTCCTCGACAGTTCCACGTTTTGCTGTCGATTTGGTTTCTGAATTTATTTGAAATCGATTTGGTCGATGCGGAAGCATTTTAAGCGATTTGTTTGCCTTAAACAATTGCAATCAATTATCCGTCGATGGAGTGAACTAAAAGCATTCATCAATCAACGGCTTTGGCTAGCCCACGCAAAATGTTCATTTAACAATAAAAGCCTACAAGTTTGTTATAAATTTTTTCTGCGAGCCCTCAAAGTTATGCTATGAAAATTAAAACACCTTTTGATTCATTTTTGCTTTCGTTTTTTTATTTAGGATTTTTTTATACAATAACTTAACATTTTGTTGGTTTTCTTTTCTTTTCTTTTTTTTTATAGGTTTTGCTTTCTTTTTGGAATCGGAAATTTACAATATTAAATATTGATTTTATTGCTGTACTGGCTGCTGTTTCTCCTTCTCCATCGTATTGATTTAGTTTACTGATTTGTTTATTTTTTGTTTTAAGTTTTTGTTTTGCGGACTTTGGAATAACCCGTTTTTGTTGATTTGCTTAATTTGTCAGTTGAAACAATATTGCTATTTCATATATCTGTGTTGTATATATATATTTAATTTATTTTGTTTTCATTATGTTTATCAAATGCAGTACATTGATGCTTAGGCTGTAGGTGTGTGTGTGTGTGTGTGTGTGTGTGTGTGAGTGTCTGGGTGTAGGTGTGTGAGTGTGTGTGGCGGTCCATTTCGGTGTTCTCATTACTTTCTTTTGCTATTTGGTTGCTGCTTTTTCTCTCAGTGTAAACTTTCTTGTACCTCGCTTTGCTTGATTTACCTGCTTATTATTTTTGCATATTTTTTTTGCTTTTGATTTGCCTTCAACTGAGAATAAATACTGAGTGAAAGGGGCTTGGAGAAAGAGAAAGGGGTGGTGGTGGTGGTGTGTTTGTTGGGGGGTGGTGATGGGTGGTATTGTGCTTAACTAAGCTGAAAAACGGTGGTTCTTCCTCTTTAAACATACTCTTTTTCTGGCCTCTTTTCTAAGCTTCTGTCTTGGGATTTCGGTTTCGGTCTCTTCAAAAGCTTTTCTATTTAGCCCGCTTTCTTTCTGTAATTTCTACCCTTTGTTTTCAGCACCGCCTGCCTTTGATCAGCCGCTACAGTGGGCCCCAAAAGTCAGCGCACCCGTTTTTATATTCTGTTTCCTCATGTATATAATGATCAAAAATAATTCTTTCATTATTTAGCCTTAGAAAATTGGGATTTCTTTAATTACTTGTTTGTTTTTTCCTACTATTTCCGCTTCTTTTCGTTTGCTTTATTGCGTCTCATACATTTTCATCTCATATATCGTATAGTATATATGCGTATGTGTGTGTGTTTTTATTTTGTTGTATATGTACGTGTGTGTGTGTGTGTATATTTGTTTTAAGGTTTAACATTTAATTTACTTTCATCAGCTTCGTCATCATCGTCATATAAATAAAAATAAATACATTATTCTTTATGTTAAATTTTTTTCATTCTTTTTTCGATTTTTTGTATCCATTATGCATGCAAGCAAAACGTTTTTCGTTTTTATTTTTTTGTTCTTTTTGTTATTACTTTTGAAACGTCCCTACATCCTCCTCTTTTTAAAAAGCCGCACTAAATTTTACAATTACAAAAAAGTATAATACATATATTTATATGTAATATATATGCATGTAGGTCGAGTCATATTACAGAAAACGAAAAAAAAAAAAAAGTATGTATATATAATAATGTAAAGTGTGTGTACTTTAGATTTACAATTCAAGTTTTGGATTTTCTTGATCTCATATTTGTTTCTGAAGCAACAGCTGCTGGGTGCTTAAATTTTGGCTCTCACTGTGGCTGCTGCTGCTGCTCCTGCTCTTGTTTTATCTAGTTAATCATCTGCTGCTGCTGCTGTTGGTCAGAGAGCTTGGTTTTCATTTTAATGTTCTTCTAGTTAAATCTTGTGTATGTGGTGTGTGTGTTTTCCCCTCTGGTTGGTTTGGTTGTCTCGTCTTGCAGCAAAGCTAAGCAAAGCGATTTATGCGGCATGAAAAATATCAACAGCTCGGCTCCATTATTTTCCCCCTTCGAAAAAAACATTAACATCATCATCAAAAAACACGGCTAGCCGGAAAATGCCCGCCCCCTCTCCTTCTTTTGTTTTCCCCCCCCTCGATTGGTTGCAGTTGTTGTTGTTGATTATTGCAGGACGCAGCAGCCCTTCTTCTTGTTCTTCTTCTCGTCGATGACCACATGACTAGCGGACGTCGGTCCCGGAACCACCTGTTTGGACACCTGTCCCAGCGAGGTGACCCCATTGTTTCCGCCGCCGCCGCTCAGCTCGGTCGCCGTCGCTGCTTTTCCGGCGCCAGCGTCGGCAGAGGCAGAGGCATGGGAATTTGTACCATTTTGTGCTGTTGCTAGATTCTGCGAGAGCTGTTTTGTTTGAAAAATACACATTACATTAGTGGCTATGTCCAAGAAGTCGAGAATCCACAAACTCACGTTCGATTTGGTTACACTCTCGCCAATCGCCGCTCCGCCATTGCAATTGTCGTCCGCATGCTGGGCGCTTCCGTTGCCAATTGTACGCTCCTCTGTGGGTGTGATGGGCTTGCCGCCTGCAATAAGAGAGAGAGAGGGATTCTTGTTAATAATCGGAACATATATATTGGGTTATCACTTGGTGTCAATATCACATGGCTTTTGCCTCTATGCGTTGCAGCAATGCGTTACTGATGACAAGGGAGTGGCTGTCTTTTGTAACAGCTTGTAACTTGTAACCAATATCAATCAATACTAATCTTGACCCTTTAAATAACAGTGATCAGTGATCGGTTGGTTATTATAAAAGAGAATCTCTCACTTAAAACATTTTTAAAGTAATTGTTTACTGATCATAAATGATCTTAAAAATATCTTCACTTTGAGTATATATTAGTTATAAAACAAAGTAACTATACTATCTTGAGGGGCGCTTCCTCAGGTACCAAAGCTCTCTTTTTAGTCCTCTTAAACTGGACAAATCCATACACATTCCTACGCTATTCCTACCCCAACCCAGCTTATGAAAATCAGTTAACTTAATCCATAGCAGCACACTAAGATCTCCATGTAAAACTTACCTCTGATCATGTTGACAATTTCATCAGCCTCTCTGGACAGATCGCCGCCTGGACGAAAGGGATTATCCCAGCCGGAGTCGGTGCTGTGGATTCAAGTGTAGAATAACCATTAAATGGAGGTGTCCAATGTAGGTGGATAGAGTTTGGTAAGGTAACCCACCTCTGCTGTCGATCGTAGGCCGCTCCCAGGCCGATAGCCTGCTGCTGTTGGATCCCCGCCGCCGTCGTGGCCATCGTCGCGTAGTCGAGGTTGCAGTTGTAGTTGTAGCCTCCGTCTAAGGCGTCCAGCAGGTAATCCGCCGGTGGACAGATCTGCTGCGGCTGGCTGCTTTGGTAAATGGAAACGCGCACTATCGAACGCTCCGATCTGGAATGAGTAGAGTAGGCACACACAAATCGAATTAGAGAATCGCTATATATTAGATTATATATATTATATGTGCAGTTTTTATTTTATCGGGGAGGCGGGGGCGGGGGAGAACACAGAACACGAGCACTTAAATCACGCATCGGCGCATGTGACCTTAAAATAGCTGAGCAAGTGCGTCATCCACCGCCAGAGGAGCAGAGAAGCCATCACCGCAATGTCAATTAAATTAAGTCATTTGCCAATTGGCTTTTGAGCAAAATATCTGATTCAATTGATTGAAAGCCACTGCGTCCGTTCGTTGTGCAACTTTCTCGATTTGGTCAAGATCTTAAATGGAATTGAGATTACAACTAGTTTACTCCTTATCCTTAATCCACTGTTTGGCCTCATCCGAAACGGAATGTCTCACCCACCATTCCTCTTCGGTTTCGACCACCGCCAGGAGTATCTCAGGTGCCTCAGCACGCTCCATATTTTTCTTAAAAAAAATCCAAAAAATCCGATTCAAGTTCACGCACTTGTACAAATTTTAAAGGTCACTGGAACACAGAAATTCAATCGAGATGAGGGGACACACATCGAAATGGGGGAAAGTGTTCCAATTTGGGGGGGACCTTTGCAGTTATTTTGGGATTACTTATCTTTTCATAGACATTTTTGGGTTTATTTATTTGGAACATTTTCAAGTTCTAGAAATACCAAGGGCTATTTTAGGAATATTTCCCATTTGTAAAAGATTTTTGGAAACTTATTTAATCCAGAAATACAATATTATTTTGATTGCATATGAAAACTTAAGAATTCCACATTTTGAAATGTTTGAGTAAACAATTTCAAAACTTTAAATGAGGCATTTAATTAGTTTACAATTTTATTTGTGAAGACTTTGATTTTGATTTCAAAATCATGTTAAATCAGTTTAGTAAAAAAAAATCAGTTTTATAGCACACTTTGGTGGACAGGTAGGTAATTTGTTTTATCTTTATAACTGGTTTATGTCGATGACTTCATTTATGGCTGGTTGGTTGTGTGAAAATCCTGAGACTTACTGAGCCGAAACGCACTGTATGATCTAAGAATGGGAACTGAAAGAAGGGAAACCTGGCGATGTGGAGATTTTATTAAGATTTCTAAGATCTCAATATCTCCATCAGCCCATGGGACATTCACTTCCTACATCTTTCCAGAATTTTTGTTTTTATTGTCCCAGAACTTTGAACCCCAGTGGGAAATCCATTAAAGAAACCTGTCGAACAAAAAAAAAAAAAAAAAGAGGAGAACCCAAAGAAGTGGCGAAAAAATAAACAGCCTAAAATCGACAATCGAATCAGACAAACCCGTTCGTTCACTATATAAAAAAGGCCCCGCCCCCTCCTCCTCCTCCTCCCCCACACACAACTTTTTATCTGTTTACATTTCAAATACACTTCATAACTCAGTGTGCTTGTTGTTGGTATTATTTGTTATTGTTTTTGTTGCTGTTGAACATGTGAAGATTACGTCATGTGCCGAAATTGATATGGAAAAAAAAGTAATGATACAGTGCACGCTCTGAAGTGTAAACTTTGCGTTTTTAACTTCTTTCTTTAATATTGTTATATTTTTCATTCCAACTTAAAAAACCCCTTTAAATTTCAGATTATTTTAGATACTGTTTTAACCAAAGATGCCTAAAAATAAATATAAAGACTGCATTTAAATGATCACAATTCAATATTATAAATTTAAAATTGTAAACAACAATCTTAGGTTTTATGAAAATATTTGAAAACATTGTATCAAATTTCTGTGTTTATTTGGAACTGAAATTAGTTTGAAATACAACAAAAATACTTCTAAATATCTCGGTAAAAAAATTAAAAACGTTAACTGATGATCGTAGATGGCTAACTCCATGGAAAATAAATCATAACTCGCTTTTGATTCGAGTTCACTATATTGAGCGTGGCCTGTAGCAACTGGAACAACAAGAACAAGACCATCAACAAAAACACGAGTGTTACAAGCTCAAAAAAAAACAAGTTTCAAACAAATAAAAACTACGCTTTCAACTCTTGTTTTGGCCCAGAGCATTATTAAAGGTACAAAGCTTGTTAGGCATAAGTATAGGTAGGAAAAATTTAACAGATTTAACATTAACTCATAAACGCGACTCCAAATTGAAGAACTAAAAAAGATGGGAAAAAAACTTGTTGCCATTAAGCGATGAAGTAGGAGTAGGAGGAGGAGGAGGTGGAGTGGATAATGGAGAAGGAGAGTAGGAGGAGAAGAGGAGAACGAACATGAACTGTTAATGGGAAACAGAAGCAGGAGAAGCAGCATCATCAGCTGGGGAAAAGCTAACTCGAAGATGAGCGCATCAATTTGGTTTGCCACCAACGCTCTAGATAGTGCAGTCGTCTTGGCTTTTTACTAGCCAATTAATAGCTATATCAGCAGGTGATTTTCATTAGGTTTTTTTTTAGGGGAACTTGAAACATTTAAAAATTATAAATAAATTACACAATTGTGTATTAAAATTTTTCATTTCACTTATAAAAAAAGGCACTTTAAATTTGGATTATTATTGTTTAAAGCTCAAATAAAGCTAGTTTTTGTTTATTTATGTTTGCAACAAATGGGTGGCAACACTGCATGGGGCTGCGACGCCGGCAGCGCAGCGGCTTTTCAATTAGTTTTGGTTTTTGCTGTTGTATTTTTGGGGCACACACGCGAGGGACTACGTCACAGGCGAAGAAGAAGCGGAAGCAGTGGGACAGTGGGAGGGGGGGTGGAGGGCCATACGGAGAGTGAAAATTAATTTAACAAATTATGCGACCCCACCCGCAAACACAAAAACACAATAAAAAGAAAAACAAATAGCGGAAAATTCGTTTCTGCACTTGAAAAGCGAAAACAGAGAGGAGGATGGGAGAGAGGGCAAGGCAACGAGAGAGAGAAAGATAGAGAGAGGGCACCTGCAGTGCGACGTTGATTTGTTGTTATAATTTCAAAATATATATTCACTGGCGCAATTGATGTGCATACACATATATTGTATAATGTATATAGTATAAATATCAGCGACTAAGGCTAATTTATGTACAAACAAGGTGCTATTTTAACACGCACACACACCAGCGCACATTTATTTTAATTGCGTTCAGTGGGGTAAGTGAGTGCGAGTGAGAGGGGCGTTGTCGCTCTCTCACGCGTTACCCCCTCTTTCTCTTTCTATCTCTCTATCCTGGTATGTGTGTGTGTGTATTATTTTTTGCGATGAACTCACTGCGCGCAACAACAACAATTACAAGTGTACTACAAATGTTTTATAGTGGGCGAGAGTATGTGTGTCGTCTGAACCAAATAGCAGGAATTACTTTCACATTGTTTTTGGCATTTAGATATTTAATTCAAATGCTTTTTGTGTTTTTTTTTCCTTCCTCGTTTCCCGTTACCAACCACTTGCACTTGCTCTTTGGTTCTCTTTGGCCCACCACCCCCACTCCCGCTCTCTCCCGCTCTCACGCAGTTAACTGTAGTTTTTCCCTCGCCTTATTCCTTTTTTTTTGATTTTTTTTGCACTTTTTGTTGTTAAATTATTACTTATTTTTTTTTTGTTAAACGCACTTAAAAAAATTCTCCGCGCCTTTTGCTCTCCTTCTCTTTTAATCCTTTGACAAAAATCACACGAAGAGCAGGAAGAAACAGAAGCAGCAGCAGCAACAACGATTGATGAGCGCGTAATTTTCTTTCGTTTCGTTTGGGTTTTGTTTTTGTGCTTTTTGTGTGTGAGATGAGCGCTCTTTTTGGAGGCTCTGGGCTCTGACTTTTGCTAAACTGAACTGAAATGACTGCCGACTGTTTGAGTTTGACGCTGCTTGCTGCTAAAAGTAAAAGATACAAAACACACAGATACAACGCACACGGTCACACGCACGAATGTTTGCAGGAGCGCGAGAGAGAGCGCTCTCTCACAAAGTTTGGATAGAGTTGCCACCTAGCTTTGCGGGGCAATGGCGCGCTTTTTGTTTGGTTCAAATGTTCGAGTCCAAGTTGGTTATGGAAAGTGCAACAATATAAAGAAAACCATAAAATATTCTAACAAGAATAATTCTATCAACTGAATGAGATAAATATACAAAGCATTAAGCTTTTACAAATTGTTAAGCCACATTTATACTAGTCTTAATCTTAAAACCGTATACATTTATTAAACTTTTAATCGCTTGAGGTATCAGAAACACCCTGTAAATTTTAAACTTAGCAACAGAAGACACAAAGAGCAATTAACATTCCGTTTAATGAGCTTTTTAATGGTCTCCAGCCACACACGACTATCTTTTCTTTTGTCATGCTTTTATTGCGATCTATTTCGAGCGAAACAAAAACATTTCACTTCCAAATTGTTCAATTCGCGCATTTCCTGGATACAAAATTTCACATTTCGGGCAAACAAATGAAAACAAACAGCAGCGCAGCCGGCAATTTGAATGGCGATTTTAGACAGCTGCTGCGGGAAAACCTGAAAGTACACTCGTCAACAAAGTGATTCTTTCTTGAACAACTTTTGCGCACTATTAAATTTATTCTACGTTGTATTTTTTTTGTTTTAATAATTGTTAGCTTTTTCCCCCTGGATTTATTTGAAAAGATTTGAAAGATATTTTCAAGTTTTAAAAGACTTCGTGATGTAACAAATTGTTATGTGAATTAAAATGTTTCTTATTTAACTTAAATTTATAAATTTTTAAATTACCAAATGTTTAAAATTATAAAATCGTTAGTCATGATTTTTTTAAAATCAAAAAACCTTGTGGTTTAAAAAAATGTATTAAAAAATATCAAATTTTCTTTGAAAGATGTAGGTTAGTGCTATTTGCGTATTTGCCAGCATCTTGTTGTAAAAACGCAGATAAATGCGCAATAAGCAAAATCGAGAAAAACAACGACAAGAACAACAACACCGCGCATTTGTAATGGCAAAAACGGGAAAACAAACAAAACGTTAAATGTAAATGCGCCACATCTGGCAACGTCGTCAAAGCCAACAAACATGACATCACTTTTTTTTGCGCACTCACCAAGTAACAAAAGAGCGTAAGCTTCGCTCTCTCGCTTCCCGCTCTTTCTCTCTCTCTCTCTCTCTCTCTCTTACTTGTTATACACAAGCAACGGACCGAAAATAAAATAATAACAAAAAAAAAAGGCGAAGAGAGCCGCAAACGAAACATGGAAAAACATAAACACGTAACCACACACATAAAGGTAAAAATGGGGAAGCTGCTGGAAATAGAGATGAAAAGGGTGGAGGGGGGAAAAAGAGGGAGGGGTTGATTAAAACAGGGTTGCCACCGCCTCAAAGTGATGCTGAAAATTGGGGTCCCCAAAATGGGGGAAAGACACAAGCCACACACATTCACACCTCCGGTCAGCCGAATAGCACACTATGAAAATTATACAAATACACACATTCAACAGTTGTAGTGAAAATTTGAGAAATTTCATTAATTTTTAATAGTTAAATAATTATTTACAATTTTTGTTGATTATTTTAAATTGTTTGGAAATAAAATACTATTAAAAAAAAGAAGGTTTTCAATGGAAATGACTACAAAATAACTTGAAAAGTAAAATATTCTTAAGCCTAAAATTTAAGTAAGAAATATTAGTAAAACGAAAATTTTAAAGAAAAGGAAAGCTTTTTTAAGGCTTGTAAAACAAAAATGCATATTTTTTTAACTAAGATACTTTTTGAGAATAAAGACTAAAGTGTGTTACAATATATATTAAGGTAAAAATATTAAAACAACCTGTATAAAAATACTTAAAAATAAGTTTCTTTTTTGTATTATTTTTTCACACAAAAACTGTTGCTCTGTGGGATGCACACGTAAATGAATAGTAAATAGGTAAATAGGGCTAAATGCACAGTGGGAAACAGAAAAGTCGTCGATCCAATTTGAATATGACAGCATTAGCATTAGCGAGGCTAAATATAGAATTTACTACTCCCGATTAATTGTCCGCTTGATTTACGCTCTGTTTTGCACACACACAATATATTTTTGGGCATTTAGTGATTCGAGATTATGTGGTTTTGCTGGGCATTGAGTGATAAGTCCACCAACAATTGATAACGATTCGACCCGAAGATGGATGATGACGTTGGCAACACAAAAATAAAGAAATGTCATTGCCAAAATGGGAATTTAATGTTTTTTTCGAAATAAATTGTACTAAACATTTAGATCTCTTAAAATATACGATCTTGGTAACACACATATTTGGTATGTTCACATTTTTCCCATTTTCCGTTCCAATTTCAAACAAATAACACAAAATTGGCATAGTTCCCAAAGAAATTGACATTTAAAGTGGCTTTTGCATACAAAATATTAGGACATTGCGATTTTCTTCAATTTTTATACAAACAACTATTTTGTTTTTGTTGTGAAACATATTTGCAATTGTATAAATATTCCGATTTTTGATTTTGAAAAAAGTGTGAATATGAAATGTGATTTTGATATATTTTCAAAGGAAACAATATTTCTTTTATTTAAACTAAACTCAAAAGTTATTTTAGTGTTGTAAGCTTTTAAATTTAAGAAATGTTTTGAATCATTTACTAAATCTTAAAATATTTATTTCTTTTAAAAGAAATTCTGTATTTATTCCTAGCGGTATCGCAGTATAAATAAATCCCCAATTTGGTTAAATATGACAACAATCCCCATACAATATCATTTGTTCATCTTTCTTAGGAAAAAATGAAATCCATTATTTTATTCGAATATCTTTTGTTCTTGCCTGGTTTTTGTTTTGTTGGCTTTTCAAGTTAATAACAATTTCCACTGTTCCGCTGCAGGCAACAACAATCACACACGCATTTCTGGCCAGCGGCACAATTACCGTTTGGCATTACAACAATGTGACAATGGCTGTCCTATGATAATAATTATGATTGTGATTATGAATATGCCTATAATGATGATGATGATGATGATGATGATGATGATGATGATGAGCAGCACTCTGTATGCATGTCAAGTGTGTGCTGCCGTGGGTACCGGAAAATCAATTGACTGAGTGACAGGCGGACAGTTCGAGATGTACTTTCACAATGGCTATATAGATATATAGATATAGATGTGAGCGAGGCCCACCGGGCGATCCAATTTCTTTAGTCCAAAAAAAAAAGTAGGAGAAAAAAAACGGAATCATGTCGAGGTCAGCTGTTCAATCAGCCTCCTTTCCTTGGGTTTTACAAAGAAAGAAAAACTATTTAAATGGAATAACTGTGAACTAATCAAAAATATGCACAAACATTTTTTTAAATTTTATTTCAGAATTTATACACTGAAAATGTATAAATCAGCTGTTGGATTTTAAAGAACTTCATATAAACATGAAATATTGATATAAGAATATGTAAGGTAGACCCTTAAATAAAAAGTTCTATAGCTTTAGAGATGGATATTTTCTGTTTGTGTATCTGGGATAATCGATTAGAAGAAGCAACAGTCCCAAGATTGCGGGTTTTTCTTTTCCGTTGCGTTCTTTTTTCCCTTCTCATGTTTTCTTTCTGTGACTGAGACACTGACTAACTGTAAAGAAAGAAAGTTCTACAGCAAGTGGCGACGACGAGCTCTAAGCTCTGATGACATCACGCTCCACCGGCAAATTAAAGCTACCATGTCACACAATAAAAAAAAACTAAAGAAAGAAAGAAACACGCATGTGGAGAGACTGGCTGAGACAACCGAACAAAAAGGTCACAACATGTGTTAAGTCTAATCTCTCCGAAAATGGAATATGCCAACCTAGGCGAAAATGCGAGAGACAAAGTAAAACAAATTGTCAGCAAATTTGATTTGAAGTCCATTTGACAGCCGTCACATACCAGAGAATAAAACCTTCTAAAAATTACTTGTCAGCTGTTTCGACCTAATGCAATTCTTCAAAGTCAGAGATAAAAAAAAATAATCCCAAATAACTCTCAAATTCCCTGAACCAACTCAACCAAACAAATTTATCAAAGAACATTGTTTTGAGGTAGTTGTTTTATGAATTTGAAACGTACTTTTATTTGATTTAAATTTCTAAAAATCCAACTTAGATTTAACACCCTAAATAAAAAGCTCTCAGAATGGAGATTTTGTATAAGTAAAAGAGTTTTCCATAAGATTCAATGGGCATTCAAAATGATAAACGTTTTCAACGTTGTATTGCAATTAGTTAATCGATGAGTTTGCGTTTATGTTATCGCTTAGCTTGCAGCTCTAACACAATAATCGATTGGCCAAGCCTAATGGCGCGCTCTGCGTTATCGGAGATATTCCAACTAGAACCCAGTTCAAATTTCGTGGGTGCGGCACATCCATTAGATACGCGTTCAGATACACAGATACGGATACGGATACATAAAAATGCAACCGAAAAAGATGTGGGTCAACAACCACCGAATGAAGTTGACCCACTTGTACATGTATTGCTTTAAAATGCACACACACACACACGCACATATGGTCATTATGTAATAAAAACGATGACGATGTTTAACGGCATTCCAGTTAGAACGACGACGCTCTGCTTGCAGCGCCGGCGCATTAAAAACTCCAATTGGAGTTCCCTTCGGTGGTGGGAAATGCGAAAAAGCAGACGGAGAAGAACCCAAACAAACAAACCCATCTTCCAATTGGACTGATAACAAGAAGGGAAAGGGGGAAGGGGAAGGAGAGAGAGAGGGTAAACATAAACACAGTGCAAGCTCGCCAATTGGAATCCTTTTTGGCGGGTTTTTTCTTCATTTTTGAACATTCATTAAAATATTATTTTAGGCTCATTAGTTTTAAATAAACTAAACTGGGCTTAGTGCACATTTAAATTGTTTATATTGTTAGATTTAAAGCCAAAAACTTAGTTTTTTATTTTCAAGAATATCATAGTCAAGAAAAAAAGTTTTAATATTTTATAAGGATATCCAATAAGCCATTAAACAATAATTAAACATGTTTGTTTAAATCTAACACAGCATTAAAGTTATATTTAAAGCTCAAGTCTCAAGTTCTTGTTTTATTACTACTCGTTAAAATAGTTTAATTAAAATCGTAATGGTAACGAACAAATGGATTACCAACAGTTCTAACAAACTTACATAAAAGGAACCAAGAAAACCAAGTTAATGAGTTTCTCACGCAATAAGAAATAGACCTGCGAGGTATTTTTTTTAATTGTTTCCGCAATTATTTTTCGCCCTTCTAACGATACGATTTTATTTAATGTTTGGTACACATGTCCCTGACGATTTACTATTAAAATTCCATCAGCAGAGCGACCACTGTACGTGGGTTAAGGCAAAAAACAGAGTTTTAAAACGGTGAGCGGTAATTATCGATTCAAAAATTTGTGTGTCTCAAGCTTCCTGCCTTTGGGGGAGGTTGTGGGTATGAGTTTTTTCTTTTACTAAACTGAGGGAGGGGCTCTTTAGTTTTCGGGGTTGGGTGATGAGCACAAAGTTCATCGCTTGCTATTTGGGTTGATGGAAATGGAAATTTGCTCAGAGGTTTAGAGGGAAAAAAAGAGATCAGATCAGCTAGACACAGCCAAAGCGGCTCAGTTATGGATTGGCCTAAAAAAAACCGAGCTAACAACGAAAAACAAAAGTGAAAGCTGCCAAAAAGTCATTAAACGGATGCTCTAATGAGGTAAAAGTAGGCCCTACAATACAATAAAAGCCCTGCAATGTAATAAAATATACTATCTAAATGATAAACAATATCCAAAGGAAATGTAGTATATTTTATTTTATGTATTTATTGAAAACGAAAAGAAACAATTCCACAATTATATTTTGAAAGGGTATTCGGAATTTATTCTGTTTAGATTGGGTAAAAAGTACTGACGTACTCAGACACATTTTCCTTAATACCTTTGTTTACCTTTACTTATTGTTTTAGTGTAAATCTTTCAAGAGGGAGGAGTGACTCATTTATATTGGCTTAGATTTAGTACACACAATTAGCTGCATGAACTGAAGTGCCTCATAATAGTACTTTTGCCTAAGAATATATACAAAAAAACTGCATGGTAGAAAGCTTTTTATGAGTACAGATAAGGATGAGTGCCTTCTTTTTTTAGAACTGTAGAGAATGTATACTACCTTATATGGTGCACTTTAATTTGTCACTTTTAAAGATTTGAAAAACGTATTTCGTGTTTAGAGAATCAAGTTCCTAATATGGTATTCTATTGTTAACTTATTTGGTAACAGTAAAGTGTGGGAAGATTAAAGTGTTGGCTACTAAACAGAAAAGAGCTCCTAATTTGTACGTTTTATTGGTTACTGTAGTTTATTGATTTAGTTACTAAGTATCAAAGGTAGTTACTTACTCTTCCTGCACCTCAATGCCGCTGTCATCCAGGTTGCCCTTGGCATAGTCTCCACTGTAGTTGCTTCCGGCTGGCGGATGATGCGGATGCAGATGCGACGGCAGCGTCGACGCCAGCTGCGGCTGACCAGCGGCAGCAGCGGCGGTATCGGCGGCAGAATCAGCTGCTGCAGCCGCTGCCGCTGCATCGAACCCGAAGGTGGACTCCACGTGCTCCGACAGCGGCGTCGGTGTCTCAAAAACGAGCGTCTCCACCATTGAACCCTTCGAGGAGCCAAAAGAGACGCTGCGGAAACAGGAGAGAGAGAGGTTAAAAGGTCAAATGGGGTGTACACTTTGCAGGACTAAATTAAATCACTTTAATAAAATATTTATTATTACAAAAAATGTGTTTTACAAGAACCATTAAACAATATTTTATATTTAAACAAATAAAAATATAAAAGCTTTAAACGAATATTATATATTTTTCTGAGTAAACTTTAAGCCATGAGAATACATATTTATTTTTTAATTTCGAATAAATAATCGATCGGTAATCCTTATAATATTACCCTTCAAGATACTAAGTAGTGCTTTGCTGTGAGGGAACCCAATCTAAAGCTCAAGCTATAGACGATCGATCAAACTAAGTGAGAGTGTTAACCAGAAATACAAGACATCATAATGTTTTGTGCACAAAAGTTGTTAATAAACGGAATTTTCTATAGCTACAAAATAAAATTGTGTTTTTATAACATATTTGAAACGTTTGGTCCAAAGTTTAGACTCTAAAGTGACATTGTTTTATTTGAAACGAGGAAAATTCAACATGATAATGACCTTCTAATACGGTTTTAAAAGAATTTAAAAATCATATTTTCAAGATTGTTTTGGTTGGTAACAACCAAAAACTTAAATATCCTCTAAAAATGTACTTTAAAACTTAAAGTTCTTAACAAGTCCGACTATAAGAATTCATACAGCTGGTGAGAATATGGAAATTATAATTAGGAATAGGGTTTTAAAAAAAAATGTTATAAAAGTAAAACCTTTATCTTTAGGAAATTACTTTAAAATTGTGTTCTGTACAAGAACGACTTTTAGGGCTTTATAAAGCAGGTGAGATAATATTATAATTAGAAGTAAGACTTTAATAATTTTCATTAATTTAAATATATTTTTTGATGGACATTTGTTATAAAGCTCAATGTTTTTCATAAGTTTTAATTTATATGGCAAGTGAGAAAGTAAAATTTATAATAAGGAATTGGGTTTTTAACAAAATGCTCACTACGAATATAACCTTTATCATATTTTTAAGAGATGTTGAAATGACAACAAAGACATTTACTCTAAAATTGTACTTCTTTAACTCCAAATTTTATGCAAGAATGACTTTAAAGTTTTTAATAAGCAAGTTATTAATGAATTTCAAGAGATGTAATGGTAAAACTTAGGATAATTCACTCAAAGTTTTTCATAAATTATCAGGTAAGATGTACTACGTATTTAATATAAAAATTACTACCTTTTTTCATATATTTAAGAGATTTTTCAATGATAAGAAAGACATTTATTATAATATTTTACTTTTTAAGCACGAAATTCTATACAAGGATTGACTTAAAAGATTCCATAAAGCAGGTAAGGTATGGAATTTATATAGCGCATAAGGTATAATAATTACATATTTAATTTAAAAAAATTAAAGATATATAAACGCACCGCTTGAGACCGACGCTTTTGGTGCCCAATTTGCTCAGTTTGCCGGGTTTCTTTTGGGGACGTGGGAATTTGTCGCTCAGATCGCTGGACATGTCCTCATCGTCAGCTGTTCCTGTGTCCCCTGTCGTTGTTGTTGTTGTTGCTGCTGCTGCTGCAGATGCTGCTGCTGTGTTGTTGTTGTTGCTGGTGCTGCTGGCCTCGTTGCTTTTGTTGTTTTTACTTCGGTTATTCTTATTATTAGCCATATTTTTAGCACTGACCACAACCATTGCATTGTTGTTGTTGTTCACATTGTTGTTGTTCTGCTGCTGCTGCTGCGTTGTTGTGGTTGTTGCAGTTGTTGTGTGCACCAAAGGCAGCGAAGTCGGCGGCACAGGAGCAGCGACGCCGGCAGCGGCAGAGGACGACGAAGGAGGCGAATGATGAGAGGCAGCAACAACAACTAATTCCTCGCTCAGCAGACGCGTTCGCTCGTCGCAGTCGACGTTGGCAGCGCTAGCAGCAGCGACGCCGGCAGCGCCGTTTGACAGCATTGCGGTTGTTGCAGAAAACAGATTCGGTTTCGTCGGTTTCGCGGCTAACGGGGCATTTCGAGGGGGCGGCGTGGTGGGCGGGGCCAGGGCCAACATAGGTGTGCACACACAGCAAACACACTAGCACACACACACACCCACACGCTTGATTGAATCTGAATTTGCACACAAAAAAAACCCAAAAAAAAACAAAAACAAATCAAACAAAAAATCAGCAACTGTCACACACGCACACACACAGTCGAATATTAGCACATTAGCACCGCACACACATATGCACAAGCGACGTCGACTGCAGCAGCGGCGACGCGTCGGTGACCTGCACTTTATTTTCCCCACTTGGCGCCCTTAACTAAAACTCGCGTTTATAAATAAATATTTCGTGGATGTTGTGCATTTAATAAATCCACTGCCACTGCACTGTGACTGCGACTGCGGCGCTCTGTTGCTCTCGGATAATATAATCCCGGATAAAACGGAACGGAATCGTGTGTGTATATTTGGCAGCGCTTCGAATTTCTGTGTTCTGTTCTAGAGATGTCAAACTACCGGTGGCACTATCGATAGTATCGATGGTTTGGATTCAGCTTGCACTATCGGTAGTTAAAAAACCAATCGCGATAGTATCTTCCCCAATTTTTTTTTTCTCGTCACTACTTTTCTAGAAATAAATCACTACTTTACTAGAAATATATCACGAGATACCAAAACTGAATAATTTGTCTCACTATTTTTATTACTTTTTAAATTATTACCATATTAAATCATTAATCTTAAAATCTTTATCAAATTAATAAGGAATACCCTTTACTTGTTTGAGTATTTTATTAGATGAATTTGAATTTATAAAATTGTATAGGCCGATACTATCGCGATAGTACCGATAGTTTGCGAAAAAACACCCGAAACTACCGATAGTGCGAATACCGGTAATTTGACATCTCTATTCTGTTCTTCTGTTCCGTTTTGTTCGAGCGGCGCTAGCGATGGCACCCGCCGAGCGATAGGTCACTTCTTTACGATGGCCCGATAACAACTTGCGATAGTTGCGGGGGCGCTGCGATAGTTTGGTCAAGGCACCTATTTTATTATATAATTTTAACTTATTGCATTTCTAATAAATAAATAAACTTATTCATTCACATATTTAGGATAAGTTGATTTTTGATGGGCCCCCAATATAGATATTTCAACTTGTTGCATTGAAACCACTAGAGTTGCCAGGCAGTTTAAATAGGTAATAATTATAATATCAATTTACTCAACACTTTATAAAAACTTTCTGATACTAAAAATAAAAGTCTTAAATTGAATAAAAATTCATTTAAGATTATGTAATTACTTTTTGATTGCAGTTAGATGAGTTACTGATTAAAAATAAATTGTTGCGGAATTATATAAAAGTTAGAGCTACTGAACTTTTTCAATCAAGAGGCACTGATGTGTTTTAAAGGATTTTAAGCATTTTTACATATAAAAAAAAAAAACATATTTTGACTTATTTATAGAGCTTTTAACTTTAATTATAGTCTGGTCAGCTTAGATTCTTACAAGCGCAATATCTTGGAAATGGTGGGTCCTACAGAAAAAATCATTATAATCAGTTTTATAGAGAATTTCGGGATCTGATATATTTATCGACAAAACCCACCGTTTTCAAGGAAAATCTAATTAATAAAAAAAAACCCAAAATTTTGACCTGGAATACTTAAATTTGCACACATCGGATGGGTGGGGACTTTTGACACTTTATTCATTGTGGCAAACCAAAGGACTCCACCAAAATATGGCTCTTTCGGAATTTACCGTATTTTAATGTCTAAATTGACCGGACTATTAACAAAGAATCTAAAAACTCCTAAATTGTTATCCTGAATATTCAAAATTTTTGAATATTCCTTTGGGGAATACCCCATTTAATTTCCCCCCACAACACTCTCTTCTCTATCGATAGTTTATCGGTCAGCCCCACTCGCCACATAGCCCATCTCTATTGAGATGAGCAAAATTGCAATTTTTCGCTTAATTTTTGCAGCACAAAAGCCACAAACAAACTGCAACGAACCGACGTAAATGGACGATATAGCCGCAAGACGATCTGAGCAAATCGAGGGGACTTAGGGGCGTGAGAAAGCCGCCGAAAGGATAGGAAACAGTCATCAAGGGCGAGGAGATCGCTGCTCATCTCTATTACAAATACGAAAATGAAATTGCGTGCATTCTAAATGGTAAGTTAAACGCCCAAAATTCAAAAGGTTATACTTAACAACGATTTAGTGGCTATTAGTATGTGAATTTTTAAGATGGAAACTAAACATTCCACGGCATTTGCAGGCAAAAACAGCAATCAAAATAAGACATCACTCACACAAATGCACTCAATCACACACACACACATGGTCAAATGCGCAAATGTTTTTCTTTATTTTTATTTATTTATTTTTTTTGGTGTAAACTAAGTTTGTGCTTTTCTTTTGTTAACAAAGTGCATAGAATGCATTGATTTCACGCCGTAATGGTTTTTATAAACATCCATTAATTGCCTGCAAATCGATGCAAAACAAAAACACACCCAAATTTTCCCATGTGTGTGTGTGTGTGCGAAAATCCTTTTACAGTGCGCGACATAAAAGTCTATAAATAAGTAAAGTGCATATTTTGTTTATAGGTTTCCACAGCATTAATTTCTGCACTTACATGACTCACTTAATAAATTACTGTGTGCTTACATAAAAATAGAACGGACAAATATTTTGCCGGTGCCTCTGCATACCGGTTTTCCCGGTTAGGAAAACACTACAAAAAAATACAAACAAAACAACGTCAAAGAACCAGAACCACTTTGGTCACAAACATTTAATTGCACTTGGAATTTCGTAACTTCAAAGAAAATAGTGTTGTTATGTGATAATATTTCCTTCGTTTGTTGTATTTATTTAACGTAAAGTCTTTTAAATTATTTAATGGTAGCTTTCTAAACAGTATTATTGTTAAATAAATAATACAACCGAGAACAGAGCCTTGTTTTTATGATAATAAATATTAAATAAATTTATATTTATAAAAATGTTTTGAAATTGTTTGAAACTAAATTAAAGTTTTAAATTGCAAAATATATAAAAAAGTGAAATATTTTGATGATTTAAATTTAGCTAAACTAGGAAGGAAGATAAACAAAAAATAAAAAACATATTCCATAAATTTTCAATGATTTTATAATTGTTTTGCAGATATCTATTTTACTTAAAGCTTAAAATAAACGATTTATTCCTTCAAATAAATAGTGCAGTTTAATGAAAGTTAACAAAAATAATTCAAGATAAATTACAAATAAAAAATAACAAAGATAATCACGATTCCCAACCTTTTCCAGCCACATGGGAACCATGACCAAGGACTACGACTATCTGCTAAAGGTTCTGCTGGTGGGCGACAGCGATGTGGGCAAGCACGAGATCCTCTCGAACCTGGAGGACCCCTCCACGGAGAGTCCCTTCTGCAGCGGCAACGGTGAGTGCTCAATCACATCCTTTCGTCGACCAACCACTGCAATCTAGGCTAATTAGACTGCACATCTCACATCCTCCAAACGGTAGCCTACAAGACGACCACCATCCTGCTGGAGGGGAAGCGGGTGAAGCTGCAGTTGTGGGACACCTCCGGCCAGGGACGCTTCTGCACGATCATTCGATCGTATTCACGCGGTGCCCAAGGGATCATCCTCGTCTACGACATAACCAACAAGTGGAGCTTCGACGGCATCGATCGCTGGCTCAAGGAAGTCGACGAGGTCAGTTGGGAAATGGTTGGAAGCTTATTAGTCACAATAAACCAATCCCTATATTCGCAGCACGCTCCTGGTATCCCAAAGGTGCTGGTGGGGAATCGCCTGCACTTGGCCTTCAAGCGACAGGTGGCGGCCAAACAGGCCGAGACCTACGCCAGCCGCAACAACATGTCCTGCTTCGAGATATCGCCTCTCTGCGACTTCAACATCCGCGAGTCTTTCTGCGAATTAGCACGCATGGCGCTGCACCGCAACGGCATGGAGCACATCTGGCGCAGCAATAAGGGTAATATTACCTGGTTAATTTCGATCGGAGGGGGAATAGGGCAGTGCAGAGGCTTGAAACATGATCAAAAGATTATAGAAAGATTGTTTTGATTGATTCATTTGATATCTTTTAAAAAACTAGGGAAATAGTATTATTATTGTATTTAAAATATGTTATTTTTATACATTTTTAAATGATAATCTTGGTTACTTGTTGATTGGTTCAGGTTGGACAAGCAGCCTTTTTTTTTTGCTTAATTTTGAGAGACGAGCTAAACATCTTTGGATTTTAGCAGTACACCAAAAGTCATTATTTCTTTTCAATCGTAAACGTTGCTTTATGGTTAGATATTAATTGTAAATGCTACTTTAAATATGTTTTAGATATTTGCTAGTTTGCTTATGTGGGCCTTAAAAATCTGATAGGTTGTTCCTACATGTTTTTATAAAAGAGCTTCCAAGAGAATCTGAAACCGCATAATTTCCCACCCGATACGTAGAGCTTTTAAACTTGCTTACCAACTGAATCCCCTTTCCTTTTGCAGTGCTGACGCTGCAGGAGCTGTGCTGCCGAACGATTGTGCGGCGGACGAGCGTTTATGCGATCGACTCGCTGCCGCTGCCGCCGTCGGTGAAGTCGACGCTCAAGTCATACGCGCTGACCACGTCGCAGTGCTTCAACTCGCTGACGCAGAGCTCCAAGAGCAAGAACCGCTGCAAGACGCCGACGAGTGGCAGCCGGAATAGCTGTGCGATCGCGTGATCGTTGCCTTGTAGGCCGCCGCCCAGCTGCCTACGCCGCCACGCCCCCCAACCGACATTAACTTTAATTGAGCTCTACTTATGTACTCTAGGCTACCACACACACCACACCACACCACACACACACATCCCCCTTTTGGTTATTATTATTTTATTTGTTTCATCGACATTGATATTTGTTGGTCCAGGAAAAGGAGCAGTGGCCAACAATGTTTACAGTTTAAACTTATTTAATTTCCAACCATCCTTACCCAGCCCCATTCTCCCACTTCTCTCTTTTGCATTATTCTAATGTTGTTAATATTATTATGTTTGTATAATTCTAATATTTAAAGCGTCAAACACATCAACATAACAAAAACGACAAGAAAACAAAAAACGCAAAAAACAACAGCAAGTGAAAATCAATTTTTATATGGATAAAAATAATAATTTTTTTTGTTTGTTTATCATCGGATTAAAGTATTCTTAGAAATCTATTGTAATTGAAGCGAATTCAGCAAGAGAAGCACACACAAAGGCGAATTGATAAAGATAATTCATAATGAACTAAAATGAAAATGTGTCTTGTTTTATTTTCCATCCCTTTCTGATTCCTGCCTGGTTGACAGTCTCTTTCTACGCAGGTTTTTAAATTCTCCTAATTTCCAAATAAAAGTGAAAGCTACTGCATCGTTGGGGTATAAGATGCTAGTAAATTATGCAATTTCTATTGAGGGAGAAAAACTATTGATTTGCTTTACCAAAAGTTTGTTAAATAATTTCCAGCACTTTATTTTTAAAGATAATTGCAAGACTGCATTAAAAAATATATTTTTGGGTATTTCTTGTTGTTCAAATTAATTTTTAATTATACTTAACAAAGTATCTAATTATTCAGGAAAAACTTCATATTATATTTATTTATAAATAACGACATATAACTTCATAAAACATAATTTCTTTTTTAGTAAAAGTAAATCCATGTTAGAAATATAATAACTTCATAGTATAGACGTGTTTTATAAGAATGTGATCTTTATGTGGAATTATTTTAGTACAAAGGCTTATAAAATCGCAAAATCCAACCGTAAAAAAGGTTTTTTTTTTATAAATTTATGAAACGATTTTCATTTTAGCCATATTTTCCCCCAATTTAATTTCCAGAGGCACTTAAACTTCTCCCCCCAAATCGATTTGTATAGTTTTCAACATCTGGTCGGGGTTGTCCTCTGTCGGATGTGATTAATCGGCCCGCTTCAAACCCAATTTGATATTGTAATATTATTTAAATGATTCAAATTGCCTTTCATTCGGTTAGCTTTGCTTTGCATTTGTTTCGCCCTTTTGGCCAAAACATTTTGTGGCTTCCTTTACGACATCTGTTTCTTCTTCTGTTTTGTAGGTTTTTGGGTTTTTGTTTTGCCCAATTCGCCAGTTGGCCAACAATCAAAAGACCCGCCCCCTTTACCACTAAATTAGTGGACTCGTTATAGTTTTAACGCATTTTCAAATTTCGAACGAATGCGAAATGACAGCGAAATTATTGCAATAATTTGCATATATGCCTTAAATCATTTTTGAATGGGTCTTTCTTTTTTTTTTTTTTTAGCTTTGTTTATAGTTTATATAAATTTAAAGTTTTGTTAAAATGTTATGTGTTTAAGTAAAATTGAGATGAAGAATTAAGGTTAAAGTTTTTTGCTTATTTTTGTAAGTACTCCTAACATTTACTTGAAAGTGCAAAAAAACTTTTCAAACTATAGATATTCACGTAAATTTTAAAAATAATATTTTTTCATAACATTTATCATTTATCTTCAAAATTAAATTAATGGTAATTATTACCCTTTTTTTAATTTTAGAATAGCGGATACAATATATTGAAGATATTTTTAAAAATGTATGAGTTGTGTTATATATAGAAAAGCCGAAAAATGTTCTTCAAGAAATTGGTGTTTTTCAATGTATTTTTTAAACAGTTTATTAAAAAATTATTAACGATTTTGTTTTAAATAGATTAATTACTATTTTTGTATACATTGGGAGCATAGCTTGGATTTTGTAGAGAATGCGGCTTCCGAAAATTTCTTTTCTCCCTTCGTAACCTTCGTAACCTTCGTAACCTGCATTGGGAAAGTATTAGTTAATCTCACCCGATACCCGATCGATCCAACCTGAACTGAGCCCTAACTGACCTAACCCATCGATCAGGTGATTGGTGTCCCGTGGGGCGGGAGGCGGGGGGCGGGGGGCGGGGTCGCATCATCAAGAGATTCGTTTGTGCCCGGCGGATTAGTTTCGGCGGCTGGCCCAATTATGGAACTGCTTTTTAATTTTTGGGATTTTATTTTCGTTTTTTTTCCACCGGACTCATTTGCATTTGCGTTTGTTGTTGGGACTTCTTCTAATCCAGACTGTTGGTTAAATGGTCGAAAAAAAAAGTGGGCAGCAGCTCGATGACGAAAGCAAAAGTTCAGGCGGAAGATGGAGATGGAAATGAAGATGAAATGAAGACGGAGATGGAGATGGGGCAATCCGGCTGCTATAAAAACCCAGCCTCGCTTGCAGTGGAGCATCAGTTGGCTTCCAGCACTTCTTCAGCTACGTGAAGTTCCCCAGTTTTCAACCCCCAAGCAAGAAACTTCCAGCAATGAAGGTGAGTCTTCATTCTGTGCACCGTGAAAAAAGTTTTTTAAGTGTTTTCCTTTTTTTTTTTGTGTGCAAATGTGATTTTTTTTTACCTACGAAAATCGTAAATATCGTATTAAAAATATAAAATCAAATTCTTATCACTGAATACCAAAACATTTTGGTTGCAAAAAAATTAAATGTGGCTTTAAAAAAAAAATTATATATATAATTAAAAAAATTTTTTAACCAAATTAAAATTAATATGAATACCATTTAAAATATTTAAAAATTGATTTGTGGCATTCATTCACTTTCTGTTTTTTTAAATATATTTTGTAAGTAATTTTTAAAAAACTATAAAGTTAATTAAAGTTACTAATGAAAATAGGTAAAAATGTTATTTAAATCATCTATTTTATAAAAGTTTTTGGTAAAAAAATCTATAAGAAATATTTTATTTCATTGTTATGAAAAGGTTAATTAATATATTTTTAATTTATTACATTTTGTATTATTTTTCTACAGGTCTTTGTGTGTCTCCTGGCTGCTCTGGTTGCCACCTCGTCGGCTGGCTTCATCGGCGGATCCGGCGGCGGAGGCGGAGGTGGAGGAGGCGGTGGCTACAGCTATGGGATCGGCTCGGGCGGAGGCGGTGGTGGTCACCAGGAGGTGAAGACCATCCAGGTGATCCACCAGGAGGGCGGTGGCTACTCTGGCGGCGGCCATGGCGGTGGCTACTCTGGTGGCCATGGAGGCTACTCTGGCGGTGGTCACCAGGAAATCAAGACTGTGAAGGTCATCCACCAGGAAGGTGGTGGCTTCTCCGGCGGACATGGCGGTGGCTTCTCCGGTGGACATGGCGGTGGCTACTCTGGTGGTCATGGACACGGTGGACATCAAGAGATCAAGACCGTGAAGGTCATCCATGAGGAGGGTCATGCTCTGGGCGGGGGCGGCGGTTATGCTGGTGGCTTCTCTGGTCACGGACATGGTCATGATCATGGACACGGTGGCCACCAGGAGGTGAAGACCATCAAGGTTATCCATGAGGAGGGCGGTCACAGCCACGATCATGGACATGGCGGTGGTTATGCCCACGGAGGCTTTTCGGGCGGTCACCAGGAGGTTAAGACTGTGAAAGTGATCCACCAGGAGGCTGGCGGTCATGGAGGCTTCTCCGGAGGTCATGGAGGTTACTCTGGCGGCCATGGAGGCTTCTCTGGCGGCCATGGAGGTTACTCCAGCGGTGGACACCAGGAGATCAAGACCGTGAAGGTCATCCATGAGGAGGGTCATGCTCTGGGAGGCGGCGGCGGTTATGCTGGTGGCTTCTCCGGTCATGGACATGGACATGATCATGGACACGGTGGCCATCAGGAGGTGAAGACCATCAAGGTTATCCACGAGGAGGGCGGTCACAGCCACGATCACGGCCACGATCACGGACATGATCACGGTCACTCGCACGGCGGGTTCGAGGAGGTGAAGACCATCCAGGTCATCCACGAGGAAGGTGGCCATGCCCATGGACATGGACATGCACCCAGCAACGAGTACCTGCCGCCCAGCAACGAGTACCTGCCACCCGTCTCTGCCCCCCAGCCTGGCTACCTGCCTCCCTCCTCCAGCTGGAAGTGAGCGATCCTCACAGTGGGCCACACTGATCCTTGAGTCCTGTTAAGTAGTTTTAGGCCTCCTTTTTTTCTTACCCATTTTTTTTTAAACTGTTTTATCCATCTTACCTCACTCGTTGAACAAATAAACCATTGTAAATTATAAATATTTTGGCCTTTGTTTGGTTTTTTTGGTATGGGTTAAATGGGAACTCCATGCTGACAGAGCAATCAAAATGGTTTTTGCATGTCATGCTAAAAATTTATCCGATAGTGAAGATCTTTTGATGATTCAAAAATGCTCAATCATTAATGGCTTTATTGTTAACTAAATTTGTTAAAGGCTTGATTAAAAATTAAGTAACTTTTTACATTTTTTTTTAGGAATTTGAAAAACACTTGTCAATAAGAAAATACGTTTTGGAACTTATTTTTTATATGCAAACACATATTTAACAAGAAAGAACGCTATAGTCTGGTTCCCGACTATAAGATTTGCGATACTCATTGCCCTCTTTAAAAAAAACAAAACAAGAAAAAACAATTGAGTCACAAGCCCTCTTTAAAAATATGTAGCCTGCTTTTAGGCAAAGTCAATTATTAACGCACTTGTACACACAATTTTTGAAAATGACCAGATTTTCAAAATTTTTAGATATTTGGGTAGATATTTTCAATACAAACAACATTTCTGTAAGACACTTTTCTCTAGTTTTAAAAATGTGGACACCACAGAGTTTTGCGGTTTGTGGGCGTAAGAAGGGGCGTGGTCAGGTTTTGAAACAAACTTGATCTGCGCCTTGCTTATAGAAGTCTGTGTTCAAAATTGGTGGCTCTAGCTCTTATAGTTCCCGAGATCTCGATGTTTGTGCGGACGGACAGACGGACGGACGGACAGACAGGCAGACATTTGCTCGTTTACAGTATTTGCTTACTCTTCGAGTATCGCAAATAAAAATAGATTTTAAAGAGTTAAAACATGATATATTTTTGATAAGTATAAGAATGTAACCTTTTCTTTAAGGTAGAATTTAAAATGGGAAAAATCTCTTTGTGATCCAAACTATTTTTGTTAATAACAAACTATTGTATCCCAAAAACAATTTCCATGGTTTCTAAACAAAATTTAAAAAAAAATACATTCTATATAGATGTTCTTATTCACCTGGATTCACGGTTCGTTAGGCTGTGTTTATGTTATCATAAAATGTTACCTCTCATTCAATTCCATTCAGTCACTCGATTCCACTTTCGATTCGTGTTTTAATTTCACTTTCATTCCCATCGATCGACTGACTGACCAACATTACCATAATCACGATCATGGTCCTCTAAATTAGCGGTAGCTCAACGACCAGTTTATCGTTGGGATTATGTATCTCATGGGTTTACTTTGGGTCTAGTGAATTTATTTGGTGTATCTTAAACATTATTTTTAAGCATAGCGATTTGTTTTGTATCTTATAGACTATTTTCTGTGTCTTGGGGATTATTTTGTGTTGTATGGTTAAGTCTGTGTACTTAAATTGATTATTTTGCATGTCTATATTGAATTTAGGTATCTGTGCATTTAGATAAGAAAAACTTCGTTTTGGACCTGGTTTTTTTAAATTTAAGTTTTTGTCTTTTTATTTATAGTTTGTTTCCAATAGCAAATCAATTTCTTGAATTTTATAAAACGATGTTTTTATATTGAATAAAAAAAAACAGCTTCGTTTTTAACATTTTCAATATTTTACACAGCAAAAAAACTATGTTGAACTTCGTATTATTTTAAATTGATTTTATACTAAAATCATTTGGACATTGGTTTCATATAAGGTACATTTTAAGATATAAGATGTGTAAAAAAAATTAAGACTTCGATTACTTTATGTGTGTGTATTTTAATGCTATGGTTTTTAATTACAAACCATTTTAATAAATAATTTATGATTAACATTAAATCTCTTAAATCTTTTTTGGAATCAGCTCCAGTCTGATGTTGTTTTTAATTGAATTTTTACTTGTGTGGCCACATGTTGTCCTGCTGCCGCCTTCTTTTCGCCGTGTTTTGTTCGATGCGATTGTTTTGGCCCAGAAACTGGTGCAGGGGCAGTGGGCGTGGCGAGGAGGAGGTCACTCCGAGGGGAAGCTCGCTGGTGGGTCTCCACTTCGAGGGCAGCCAAGGTGAGTCGTGGTCCTGGTACTGGCTTTGGTACTTCTCCTCCGGCGATCTGCTTTCCGGGTAACTGGGACTGCTGCCCCTTTGATGCACCTGCTCCTGATGCACCTTGAGATTGAGCAGCAGTTCACCGTCGTCATCGATGAGATTGTACAGCTGCACGCCCTTGGCCTCCCTCAGTGGGTGGGCCCGCTCCAATCGGATTTGCTGCTTCACCTTTGGCCTCATCATGGACTTGGGTCTTTGGTTATAGAGCCTAGATGACCGATCCTGGGACTGCAGTTGCCGGAGAATACCCAGGGGCAGTAGAAGATCCGATTCGAAGGGCATGAAGCCGCTGGCCCGCACTTTGATAATATTTCTCAACATCGGTTGGTCATAGCCGCCATAGCCATAGCTTTTGGCCAGGCCCAAAGTCAGGCTCAAAGTCAGAAGGCCCAAAGTGTGCATTTTTTCAGGCAGTTTCAGCACATTTCACACGAATTTTTCAGGCACTCGAATAAAAAATATAGAAAAAACGAGGCTGGAGCCAAAGAGCAGCGCGTTCTAGGCCCGTGTTGCACCAACTGAACGGACTCCAAAAACCCGGATCGGTCCAAGCTATAAGCCATAAGATAAAGCCAAAGCCAAAGCCAGCCGACAGCTGACAGCCGACTGACTGTGTGCACTGCGCTCGTAAAAGCGAATTAATTAGGGAAAATACCGTACGGTACAACTCCGCACAGTGGGTCAAAATATATGTAAGAGCTCTAATAAAAGATACAATTTTATTTTCTAATTTTTTTTGTAGCACAAATCTTTGTAGGTATATTTTAATTCCATCAAAAACTTTAAAACAATTGTTTAGCTCTTTTCAAAATTTGATTAATTTTATAAAAGATTTAAAAATTACCATAGTTTGAATAAAAATATTATATCAAAATATTCTTAGTATATTTAAGCTTTGAAAAACGTATGGAATAACATAAACTTTACATTAATATTTATAAAATTTAAATGTGAAAAAAATGTAATGAAATGTGATCAGGAAATCACATAAAAAAATCTTTACTTTTTATTTCATTATCTCTTTAAAATCATTTTCTTATTAATGACAAAAAGATAAAAATTAAATACCTTCTAAGAAACTAAGAAAATAATTGGTTTTAAAATATGATTCCTTCTCGAAGAAAATTTCGAATATTTCGATTGCGCATATTTTTTCAAAACAAATATTAGTACTAAGTTTTTAATTTAAATGTTTTTTGTGGTAATTCTTTTCTGTAAATTTTTGTTGGGGAGTTAAGCACATTTTCCTCTGTAAGCCACTGTCCATGTTGATATGTCCAACACTTTGAATTGAAAATAAAAACATAACTGGCCGCGACTGACTGGACGTTTATTGTTTGGGGGCCTGTTATTGTTGGCGGCTCTTTCCTCTATTATTCCCTCTATTATGCTATGGGCAGCACAAATTTATTAAAACATCATGTGAGTCAGCAGCAGCAGCGTGTTTAGTTGATTTATGCCAGAGTTAACAAGAATAATTCTTTGAATGCCTTTTGTGGAATGACATTAAACTGGTTCACGGGCCGAGAGTTGGGCCATTACAGTGCCCATTAAAAATAACATGACCACTCTCCACTCTCGCTGCCACCGGTGACCCAAACAAAAAACAAAAAACAAAAAAAAATAAAACACATCTTCGGCTCATTAGCATTAAGACAAAAGACACCCGCATTACAAAAAAAAAGTGAACTCTCTATGCAAAATAGTAAAATGGAAAAGCGGGAATCAGAATTTTCACTCCACTCGTGTTTTTTGCAGTTGACAATTAATTTAGAGGCTAAAAACGCTCTGCTGATCACTCTCGCTGCTCCACATTTGCATATATGGACATTAAAGTCTAGTTAAGTGCCTGTACAGTGCGAGTCATTACTGTAGAAACCTTCGTTAAATTGTCAAAGTAATGCGGCTTTTGAATTAGTAAGCAAATCTAGGACATTTTCGAATATTTATCATTCGAAAGTAGGTACTATAAATATTTTCCTAAACAGGTGTAAATGGAAAAACATTGTCAAATAAAAAACAAAGTGCACTTATAATATTTAGAAGACAAGTTTTGTATATTTAAATCCTAAATAAATAAGAAAATCTTTAAATTCATTGGACATTTTCGAATGTATTTCATAAAAAAATACTAGGATTTCCTTCCTTAACATGTGTTGAATGGTGAAATTTTTAACAAAAAAACAAAGTGCACTAAAAATATCTGACAGATAAATTTAAAATATTTCGATTTTTTTGAACCCGTTCCAGAGTCTTACTCTTACCGAAGCGTACTGTACGCATTTATAATCACAGGTAAACACAGGTAACTCAATCACAATTTTAGCTGATTGACACATTGTTTTTATTCACTTACCATTAACCATTTTCAAAGCCCCCACATGTTGTATATATTTTTAAAATTTTTTATTTCTCATAGACGTAGACCTTTGCTTAACCACTAAAATTAAGAACAAAAATTTGCCAAAAAAAAATGTTTTATATATAGGTAAATATGAGGAGGGATGTCTGTACAATTAGGCTTAGACATTAAAGTATTGCTAGCTGACTAGAATTATGTGTATGCTCAAAACTTGAATAGATTTTAAGCTTAGCTACAAATTATTAAAATTCCGATTTATATTCCAACATTCTTTGGTCGTCAATCTTCCGTTTCCTTCTTTCTTTTCTCATAATAAATATTTACATGTACAAATACTGTTGCTCTAAATAATTAGTTAGGATATTTTGTTGATTAAGCCCTTTAGTCCAGGGTGATGTGCGGATTTGTGTAGGTGAAGCCGTGGAACTGCTTCTGATCCATGGAGGCCAGTATCTCCTTATCGATGGGGGTGAGACGCACCCGTTCCCTGGTGAAGACCCGATCGAAATATTGCGTATCCAAGGGGTGTTTCTTAATTACAAGAAATTAAAAAGATTAATTACTACAATGAATAAATAAAAATCCTGTGAATGACCTACCACTTGGGGTTTGAAGGGCGGTTCGATTTGCCGCTTTTCCAGTAATCCCCAGTCGATCGGCCGGAAGAATATGTGATCTGCTATATCACCAGCTGGACTATACTGCGAACCAATACGCTTCGTGTAGTCCTTCTCCAGCAACTATTAAATATTTATTTATTTATTTGTTTGACTTTTAATTTATTTATATATTTATCTCACCCCCTTGAGTATCCCAGTGGCCTCGGCGGATATGTAGACTGGGAACCATGGAATCTCGTTGCAAATGGACCAGAAGAGCTCGTCCTCGTCGCAGCCACTGAATGGTGACTGACCGATCAGCATTTCGTAGAGCAGCACACCAAACGACCACCAATCCACATTCTGATTGTACTTTTCACCCTGCACATAGGGAAGAAAAATGTTTAAAAAATATATTTTAAATTAATAAACAAACTAAAAATATTTGGAAAACCTTTGCTGGAATTTTTGGCATATTTAACAATTATTAAAAGTGACCACAGTGTTTTTAAGACCAAGATATTAATTTTAGTTGTATTTAAAAAAAAATTAGCATTAAATACCAAGAAATCTTGCTTAAAAATAAATCTTTCAAAGTGTACCTAAAAATGATTTTTATATCCATAAAAATTAATGGAAATTATAAATACTATGTAGATTTATAGAAAGGTAACTTTAAATTTTGTTTTAAATTGTAGGAGCATTCTTATACATTTCAAAGAAGATTTGTTATGCTATTAATTGACTAAAAATAAGGGCTAATTTTGTAAGTAAAATACAATAATAACCTTAATGATTTCGGGCGCCATATAATCGGGTGTGCCGCAAAAGCTATCGGCCGTCTTGTCCAAATAGATTTGCAATTTGCACATGCCGAAATCGGCAATGCGCACATGTCCCTCGTAATCCAGCAGGACATTATCCAGTTTGAGATCCCTGGATATAAATTACGGAAAATATTTATTATTATAAATATCTTTAAAAATAATTTAGAGTCTAACCCACCTATAGATAATGCCCTTTTTGTGCAGGAACTTGAGGCCCGAGATTATTTCGGCGCCATAGAATCTGGCCCGCTCCTCGGAGAAGCGTCCGCTCTCCTGGATGTGGAACATGAGATCACCGCCATTCAGATACTCCATCACAAAGAACAAGTGGCTCTGCGGGAGAAGAATATAAAATAAAGATATAGCGAGCAGTTTCGAGATCGAGAGACTTATAGCGAGAATGGGCGAGAGATCGTCCCCCAAAGTCATAAATAATTAAAATACCTTCTAATCGGTGTCAATGCAACGGACGTTGCAGTTGCAGATGCAGTTGCAAAATTCGGATTGAGAGAACACAAAATGGACGGACAGGCACCCTGATCTACATGATGTCCGATCGACGTCGTGTGCCCCAGCCCCAATCGATGGCCAGACCCCAGTGCACTAATTTTAGCACATTTTACCTTTTCATGGGCTATAATTAGCCGGCAGATCGATTGTTCTATATGATAAATATCGATCAAGAGAGCAGACAGACACACCTTCGATTGGTGACCCCCACCTGGCAATTGCCTCTAACTGACAAAGTAAAAAAGAAGTGCAAAGTGCACGCAACAAACACTTTCACCTGAAATAAATCTCTCACCTCGCAGCTAAAAGTGTTTATTATTTATAGGAAACATATCATCTAATTAGTTTGTTATCCAAAATATAAAGTTGTACATAATTAAGAGATTCAAAGAATATAAACTTAATATTTTTTGAGGGGTCATTGACCTATTTGAACTATTTGTATTTTTCAACAGGTGCTAAGCAAATGACTCAGACTCAAAGTATTTTTTGTACAGCTTAGAAATATGTTTATTTAATTTTAAAGTTTATGTTTTTAAAGGTCTCATCCTGACAAATATGTTTACAAAGTTTCAAAACCAAAAAATGTATGTTTTTTGTTTAAAAAGTTTATCAAAATTTTGATATTCTGTGTGTATAAAATTCTAACTTTTTGAATTAAAAAATAATATTTAAAATACTTGAACAAAAAAATGTTTTCACTTACCTCCGTTTGGAAGGTGCAAAACAGATGACACAGATAGGGATGTTTGGTGCCCAGGGCCAGGACTTTGCGTTCAATTAGCGTGGAGTCCACATCGTCATCCTCCAGGACGACATCCTTTTTCAGGCACTTGATGGCATAGTAGTAGGTGGTATCGCGCAGCTCAGCCAGCAAAACCTATATGAAATTTAATTTTAAAATAATTTAAAATATATATATATATTTTTAGAGATATAGAAACTCACCTTGCCGAAACTTCCCTTGCCGAGAACGGCCAGAAAGTGGAAATCATCTACCGAATAATTCTTAAATCTAGGTATTACTGTTGCTGGCGCAGTGAAACGTCCGGATTTTTGGAATTGTGAATATGTATATGATGTTTCTGTGCGATCGAGACAGCAAGATTTATCAAGTGGGAAAGAAAGAGAGCCATGGAATATAGAACATAGTTAAAGTTAGTTAAACTCGTTAAAAAGTAATTGATTATGTTCGTTGATGAGCAGTGGTTTCCGTTGGTCACTTGAGTGGAGTTTTAGGGCTATATCTAGGGGATATATTATATATAGTCGGCATACCATCGTGTTCTTCGCTGGCCTCGATTTTATAGGCTGGATTCAGACTGGGCGGTGTGCTGGGTGAGTCACGGGCTTCACGGGCTCCTAATTGTTTTATTCGAGAATATTAGTTGGGGAATCTGATCTATCTGAGATTTCTTAATTTTTGGGTCCGATTTTCCTCACAGAATTTAGGTGTGCATTAGCTAAGGGAATCCTTTTTTTTTATTTTAAAGTTATGAGTTTATTTTAACTAACGTTTAGTAAATATTTTCAGTTACTTAGAGCTTGTAGAATTTGTTTGTATTTTATTTTTAGTTCCTAAGTTAAGTTTCTCAGTGGATTTTATAATTTAAGGTAATATTTTAAATATATGTATGGGTGGAATAAGAAATATGTATATATAATACATACAAAAAAAAATTAAAATAATAATGTGTTAAGTTTTTAATTGCAGTAATTGTTTATGGGAAAAACTTTTTAAATCGTTTTAATTCAAGAACCAAAAAATGCATAGCAAGGCTATTTCCTTTAAGTTAAGTTTCAGATAAACAAAATTTTTAGGATTTTTCAATAACATGAAAACAATTGAAAACAAATCGAAATATGTTCTTTCATTTATTCCCCTTTCACTCAATTAGCAATTAACACATTCTAAATTCTTTTTAAGCAAAATCGCACCCATAAATCCGAAGCACAAAAAATATGAATATTATTTGGCCTCCAATTTTCCCCATTTCGACTGTGAATTGTGCATTTTGTGTGAATTTCTGGTTTTTACCTCGCTTCACGTGGTTGAGTGCCTCGACGATGAGTTTCTGATTGACACCGCATAAATTGGCCGTGAGCCTCTCGCATTTCTTGTGACAATTCACGTCACATTCTGGTTCGGTGTTTTTTTTTTTATATTATTATTTTTTATTCGATTTGTGGGTGTATGTAGATGTGGCCCACGCATAACATCGCATTGGAATCGAGGGGAGAATTAATTGCAAACAAATTGTTATTAAATTTTCTGTTGCGGCAGAGACTGCGGAGTGTTACCCAATTTTCTGTTGCGATTTATTGGCTGCACGCTTTTGGCTTTTTGGCTCGAGAAAAATGTTTTTGAAAATTGAGAATATTCTATCGAAATGTTTTTAATATTTTGGCTTGTAAGCCACTCTAAAAATCTGAACCAAAGATTATCTAGAAATCTAGAAAATACACAGTTTCTAGTACCAGAAAAATGTATTAGCTAAATGTCCACTTTAATTATAATTAAAATAAAATAAAAACAAATAAGAGGATTTTTAGTTTACAAACAAATTACAAGCCCAATTTTATACAATTAATACAATTGTTTTCAGTGCACATCAATCGGCTTAAAGACATGAATTTCCGCTGATTATTTTGGGTGGATGGTTCTGTTCTCTCTGTTCTCCCCGCATAAACATTGTGAATTCCCATTTTGATTGCATTTCCAACTAATTAATGGGCGGATGGCTGCCCCCGGATATCACGTATACGCAGTGTGTGCGGTGGCAAGGAAACTCAAAATATTTTATATAATCAGGGAACATAACTGCGTTGTTTCGTTAGAGCTGCATGGGGAATGTCTAAGCACATATAGTATCTATGCAGATATAGCCCACAACTTTGTATATAGAAATATTCCCCAGAGAAAGCTTTTGTTTTTTTTTCGCTCTCTGTTTAGTAGACAGACACGACGATGACCTAAACAATTTGTTTTCATTTGTTGTTTTGGCTAAAAGTAAAATGCCAACTTGTCGATTCTTTTTCGTTCTCTATTTCTATTCGGCGGATCTCTGGCAAATTCTCGTAGAAACATCAAGGAAACGCCACCACGGAACAGTAATCAACGATTAAGTTCTCATTCTCGGCACAAAAATTACATAAAACACACGAATCGAGCGAAATCGAGAGAAATAGGAAGTCGATTTGCCATATTCACTAATCGCACCACATGACTAACAATGCTAAAATAAATAAAAAAAACCATAAGCTAAATTCGGGGGGCTAATCGATGGGAATTCAAGTATTTTAATTACTCGAAAACAAAGTTTATGAGAATTAACTTAACAAACTAATTTAATAGACCTAAAATTCCAAAAATTATTCACAATTAAAGTATGGAAATAATTTTGAAATATAATAGGAATCACTTTACTATCCAAATAAAATGTAAAGTAACTAAACAAACCTATGCAATAAAGTGCACAACTAAGTAAAAAAGACACGTAGAAAAACGAAGCTATCACATTATTAATTAATCTAAAGGCTCCACAAATTCACCCTTAAATTAAATCACAATTTTTTTTAAACAAGTTACACACAAAAATATGAAAAATTGCGCATTTCCACCATTCACCTCACAATAACTCACAATTTTCCTCCAGCCGCAGGTCATTGAACCCTTCTTTTTATTACTGTTTTTATTATTTAAAAATATTTGTGTGCACTTTCTAGTTAACACTTTGAGTCCGTTTGCATTACTATGCCACAAAATAGTCGAGAGTATATTTTTATAGCCGGGCACCGTTTTCCCCGGATGATATACTAGCTATTGATCGTTATGACTTTGTTTATTTCTTTGTGTGTTTTCCTTTTTATTTTTCCCCCCAAATTGTTTGCATGCCTGAGGCTGTTGCTATCTGTATCTCATATATCTCATATCTATAGCGATCGGTGTTGTGGGAAAACGAAAACATTCCGAAATGCCTGGCGAAGTCAACTAGTAAGTCGAAAGCTCTTTTTTGACCCAGACACGTGCCGCACTCAAGTGACCAGCGGGGAAGAGGGGATTTGTTTGGGAATACACAGAGAAAAACTACAGCAAACTGTATAAAATCTATTCAGAAAAATATATCATCATCAAAATTATTTGGTGACAAAGTTTAATGAACATTTTCAGCGGTGTTGAATTTAAATATTTGCCAAAAAGAAATAAGAACAATTAAAACATCAAGTAAGTTAACAAATATTTTAGGTACTTTAGAAAAAAAACAGAAAACTAATAGGTATATATTAAATAAATATATTATATATTCGATATATATAAACTTAAAATTGATATAATTTTAATAAGTTAAAGCAAAGTAATATGAAAACGGTTTAGAAAAAAATATATCACTTTTAAATTTTATTTTAAATATTTAAGGAGTTTATTTTCCAATTTTTTATAAATGATAACGAATTTAGTCACTTTTAAATATTTGATAAGATTTAATAAGATGTATGTTATATTAAAAAATAAAATGAAGCTGTATTTTCTGTACTTAATTTCATTACTCAACAAAAATAAAGGGTTCAAATACTGACAAAAAGATAAATAAAAAAAGAATTTAAAAGTTGTTTTATTTATAAAAAAAATATGAGTTTTGTCTACGGATTTAAACAAATGTTTTCCAAAAAATAATGCTGATATATTTCAAAGAAATGGCTGGATTTTCTCTCTGTGTATTTACTGATCTGTCCGCTGTCTTTTTTTTTCTTGGGCAATCGAAGTCCTTACCTAACATCTTCTTGGGACTGGAGGGCGCGGTGCCGCCCTCGAATCCGGAATCGTTGCTGCACGTGCTCATCCGGATGATCGAGGGCGAGCTGGAGGAGCTGGAGGTGGCGGTGGTGGCCACACCCAAAGTGCTAGTTCCCGTGGAACTTGGCGGAGTGTCGACTGTCGTCGTCGTCGAGGAGGAGTTGGCCTTGTTGTTGTTGGTGGGCCTAGCACCTGAAGGCACCTCCAGATCCACGGAGCTGCCACTGCCACTGCTCGAGGATGAGCACTCCTCGCTCTCGTCATCACTGTCATCGTCCAGGGAGCCACCGGTGGCCTCGCTGCCCTCCTCGCTGCCGCTCTCATCATCGGTGTTCTCATCGGAGTACACGATCTTCTCGCGCTTCCACAGGGGACGCGGTGTGGCCACCAGTGGATATTTGGGTGCCTCCTCCTTCACATAGCACTTCTGCGTTGTATCGATCTTGATCTTCTTGTGCGGATCGAAGCGCGGAGCAGCTGCAGCGGCGGCGGCTTTCGCCTTCTGCTTCTTTTTCTCCTTGCGTTGCTTCTTTTTCATGCTGGCACTTAGATTCAAGTAGTCCGAACTGGAATAATCGTCGTCGTCGTCGTCGCTATCGTCGCTATTCTCCGCCGACGAGGGTATGTAGTCCTCTAGCTCGGCATCAACGTCTCGCAGACACTGTGCCAAATTCGATACTGTTGCAAACTTTGATAAATTATTGCCGACGCCTTCGTCGCAGCTGTTTCGCTCACCAGCAGCAGCAGCAGCAGTAGGAGCAACAGCAACAGCAGCAACATTAACAGCAGCAACACCAAGCGATTCCTTCTCAATTGTTATTGCTGTGGGCGTTGTGGTTGCATCGTTTGTTGCCGCCGCCGCCGCCGGCGATGACGCATTTGTGGCCTGTTGCTGCTGCGGCTGCTGTTGCTGTTGCACTTGCAATGTTGGCGATGTTTTGGCCGATTTAGTGGGGGCCAGCGTTATAAATTGATCGGCATTGATTGGGGTCACATTGCTCTCAGACAGCGCTGTTAAAGTTTCTGCTGCTGCTGCTGCTGTTGGTGTCGCTGCTGCTGCTGTTGCAGCTTTCTTTTTGCCAACATTTGTTTTGCCGGCACTTTTTGGCTTTGTCGTTTTCGGTGATTGCACCTTTGACTTGGCCGTTGGCTCAGCGGCTTCCGTCAATTTCGTTTTGGTTTCCGTTTGTGGTACCAATGTTGCTGCCGTGTCGGATGGTTGCTGTTGCTGTTGCTGCTGCTGCTGTTGTTCCTTGTGCGTTGTTTTATTTATTTTCGTTTCGATCGCGGCTGCCGTTGCTTGTTGTTGTTCAGGTGACTTGGCCGGCTGCCCGCTATTTATTTTTGGCCCTGCTGTTTCGTTCAATTTTGATTTGCCTGTTGCTGCTGCTGTTGGTGTTGTTGGTGTTGCTGCTGCTGCTGCTGTTGTTGTCATGACTACAGCGTTGCCAGACTGCTTCGCCCCCATGGCTGATATTGTTTTTCCTGCTGCTGCTGCTGCTGCTGTGGTTGTTGTCTTATCAGCATTTGTTGTTGCTGTCGTTGTTAGGCTTATCTTTGCTGTTGCTGTCGCTGTCTTTGGTGTTGCTGCTGCTGTTGTCTTTGGTGTTGCTTCATCTGTCGCTGGTTTGCCTAGTGGTGTTTTCTGTGTTGTTGTTGATGCAGCTGCCTTTCTTGTTGGTGAATCCACCTTTATTTGTGGTGTTGTTGGTGAATCTTCTCTTTGAGTTGTTGATTTAGTTGTTGGTGAATCCTTTGCAGCTTCTACCTTTATTTGTGGACTTGTTGGTGAATCCTTTGCAGCTTCTACCTTTATTTGTGGACTTGTTGGTGAATCCTTTGCAGCTTCTACCTTTATTTGTGGACTTGTTGGTGAATCCTTTCCTGGTGTTGTTGATTTAGTTGTTGGTGAATCCTTCTTCTTTGGAGTTTCTACCTTTGTTTGCGATGTTGTCAACTTAGATTTTGGAGAATCCTTTGTTAATGTATCTGCTTTTGTTGCAGGTATTTCTGGTGCTTTTGCTGGAGTGACTTTTTTGGTAATTGTGATTTTAGCTTCCTCTGTTGTCACTAATTTTGGTGAATCTTTTTTAGGTATAGCTGTCGCAGATTTGAATTTAATATCATCTGTTGCTGTGGTTGTCTTGATTTCCGGTGATTCAGGTGTCGATTTTAGTAAATTAGTAGAAGTTATTGAATAATCAACTGCAGTTGTCTTGGTTTTTGGTAAAGAACTAGTTGTTGTTTTGCTTGAAATATCGCTTGTTGTGGTTATCGCTTTTGGTATGGCCGAAGTTGGTGTAAGAGGTTCTGGTAGTGGAACCTTTTGCATACCTGTCTTACCACCTGGTGAGCCACCTGTTGTCTTCAGCTCAATGAGAATTTCCGACTTGAGCTTTGGTGGTGCCGCTGGTGTCTTTGTCTTTGTGTCCTTGGGCGTTGTTGGTGTCTTTGGCTGGATTTCCTCCTCTAGGATCTCCTCCTGTTGCTCTTGTCGCTCGTTGAAGGCCTTCTTGCGTTGTGTCATGTACAGCGTTTCCCGGGAACCAATTTGCGACCAAAAGTCCTCGCCGCTCTCCGATTTTTGGATGGCCTTGCGAATGGGTTTGGGCGTGGCCACACCCTCAACCTTGGGCTGAGGTTGCTGAAAGGTTTGAGGTTGTTGCTCCAGATCCTGCTGCTGGATGGCTGCCTCATCGAAGGTGAATATCTCAGCTGGCTTTTGATTGGCCTTCTTCAGAGGCGATGTCTTGTTGGTCTTGGGAGCCGCCCGCATGAATCCTTCGGGCAGAGCCGACTCCTCTTGCTCCTTGGGCACTGTCTTTTTCTTGGGCAACTTGAACACCTTGTGTATCTGATGGTGCTCCTCCACAGTCTCCACATTGACGGTGAACTTTGGCTTGGGACTGGGACTGGGGGTGGAACTGGAGCCAGAACCAGAACCGGAAAGGGAAACCAGAGGCTGCACCAGTAGGGACTCCTCCTCCAAGACACTGGGCATATGATCTGCTGCTGCTGCTTGGAGGGCAGGAACAGGCGCATTCTCCACCTCCACAATGGCGGTGATTTTGTGGCGCATCTTCTTGCTCTTCTTGGAGCGCCTCTTGGACCGCTCCTTGAGGTGATCCTCATCGGCGGTGGTGGTGCTGTCGTGACTGGATCTTCGTTCCAGATGAATCAGCTGAAAGGTCCCAGAATTTGATTTCTGCAGCTTATTCAGTATTTCCTGTTCCTGCTCTTGGATAATGGACGCCCTGCGCCTGAGCTCTCCGGCATTCAGATCATCATCGATCTTATCCGACGATATGTCCTCGCAAATGTCATGAAATGTGGGACATTGCACCAGGCTCAAGCGTCGTATGGTCTCCTGCATTTCCTCCAGTTCTAGTTCCTCCTGCTTATCGAAGGTGTCATCATTGTTGTCCTGGTCCTCCTCTGTCTTCTTTTCTAATTCGGGCTCTGGAGTTTGTATTCTTTGAGCAGTCCTAAGCTCCTGGATTCTGGGTGATGGCCGCTCCTCCTTTTCATCGCGTATGTAGAACCTCTCACGCAGCAGTTCCCCGGGTGACTTTTTGTTGCTGGTGGCCGGAAAGGCGGCCAGTTCCTCGGCCAGTTTTTGTCGCCAACTCAAACTGGGTTCCGTGGCTGGTGGTAAATCCCTGAATTGATGTTCCTGCTGCTGCTGTTGCACCTGCGACTGGGACTGAGACTGGGACTCCTTCCTGGGACTGCTCCCCACTGCATCCTTGCGATCCTTGCTGCGTCTTCGTATGGTGGAGAGCCGGACAACAGGTCGATTTCTCTTTATGGTAGACCTACGATTGGGTTGGTTTTCGGGATTTTCAGGTGGTGTTTCCTTGGGTGATTGGGATTTCACTTCCTCCTTGGGCTGCGGCTCCTTCTCTTTGTCCTTGTCCTTATCCTTCTCCTCCCTGGTGGCCTGGACACCAGCACCCCTGCGATATCGCGAGGAACTCACATCGATGTCAGCCGTATTTATGGCTATGGGCCTGGCTGGTATATACCGACTACTGGCTGAGCCCGACGATGAACCATAACTGGAAGTGGTCACCGAGGAACTACCAAACTTGGGCGAATTAATCCGGGTGAGGGGCATCAAGCTGCTGTGATTACTGTGCCTGCCCGTCTCCGTGATTGTGGTCAACTTGGGCTGGTATCTGGAGCCCAGTCCATGCAGCGAGCTGCTGGTGCCCGAGCTGCCACTGGAGTAGCTACTGGGTGACCGCGGCGAGGAGGGACCCAGGGGCACCATGTAGCTCGCCGGATACGAGCGGTTGTAGCTGGACGTGTAGCTCGATCCCGGCGAGGAGGAGGAGGAGCCCAAGTTCAGGCCCAATCCCGAACTGTAGTAGGGCGAATACAGCTGGCTGCTGCCGCCACTGTAGTAGTAGTTGGTCGAATCCGAATACAAAGGCATTTTCACTCAACAAAAATCACTCAAGACACCAGCAAAAAATAAAATGTTCTTTTGTTTGCTTATTTTCCGGCACTTTTCCGCTGTTTTTAGCTTAATTGTTTCCTTTTGGTTCGTTTAGGCTCTCATGTTTTGATTGTAATTACGCTGTTTTTAGGAGGGAACACATAGATATATCTACTTCTAAATGGCACATGTACACTTTTAATTAATTACATTAACCTTATTATTCATTTATGTTTCTATTGTTTATCGAGAGTATATTTACGATTTATTATTGTATTTCGAGGGTTACAGTAACAATTCTTCGAAATAATACAAAAAATGAATAAAAACAATATAAAATTAAAAAAAAATATTAAATAAATTAAGGATTCCACAAGTTAAATATTTGTGTTGTTAAAACTAAATTTAGTTTAAATTTTGAAGAAGAAAATAAAGTTTTAGCTGCACTCTAAAGTCAAAGTGAAATGCATAAACATGGAATTTCATGGGGAATTTAATTGACTTGTTTTTCGAATTGTTTATTGCGAAACGCACTGTTCTCCCTCGTTTGTCCATCGCCAACTAAATAAACTGATTCAATTTCAATTCGATTTCCGGAATAAACTAACTCAGTTGCTAATTCCGTGTCAATAACTCAATTTAATTGCCGAGTTCGGACGCTAACAAGGCTAATCCCAAGCCCAATTCGCTTGGGCAACATGATAAATTTAGACTGGGAAGAGGTAGAGAAATCACTCGTGGATCCACCATCCCACCCATAAATTCGGTGGCACTTCACTTGATTTCTCACAGGTTAACGCTTGCCTGAAATATATGTAGGTATAGTACATATGTTTATGTATATTTTTGGGGGACTGCCGCTCATTTATCTCGGGCCCTCCGATGCTGCCGCAGTTTAATTATACAATTTTTAAATTTTTAGAGATTTCAAAACGGCTGTCATAATAATGTGCCAGCATTTGGCAATACCAAAGTCACATTAATTATAGACTAATTGGCTTTAAGGGTTCTAATTCCCCATGATCGAAATTAAATCGATGCAGCCAAATGTTTTTTTTTTTGGATGTTGTTAACCAATTAAATATGGGTAATGTGAATAAGTAATTTTTAATTTGTATATCGAAATTTTAAGTGGTTATAAAAACCGTAGGGGTAAGGATATTTTTTTAATTCCTTTTGTGGATTTGAACATAAATTTGAAACAGCCCCAAAAATAAATAGCACTTTAAAGGTACTAAAATTAGTTTTAAATATTATAATTTATTTACAGATAAATGTTTGCTAATTTTGTGAGAATGCAATCAGCCTGAATCATCTACATTTTCATGGAAAACTAAATAAAATACCATAAAATTGATTGATAGTCATTTGTGTTCCCTATAAAACCGAATTGTTTACCCAACTAAAATAATCAAAGCGGTTCCAGTGAATTGCCTGCGTTAAACTTGAACTGATATTATAAATTTCTTAAAAACTAAGGAGGTAAAACAGCTTCCTAAAAAACGAACTGAAATTGAACTGTCATTGGTTGAAGGTCGGCTGGAATCGATGGGTTTTCAATTATTTCAATGGACTTTTCTCGCCCCCAAAATATGTTTATTATTGGCTTTCGCCTTTTAGCCCACATGTGCCACATAGATATATAGATATAGGTGTATATATAATAATCCGATGTAGGAGATAAATTTTTTCGCATGACGTAAGCGCTCACGAGTCGTTGTCTGCGATTTTCCTCGGCGATTTTCCACGCATAAATTGCTGACAGTTTTTTGTACCGTTTTATTGTTATAAGTTTTTTTTTTTGGTTTTATTAGCCACTTTAGTGATTTTTTTTTCGTTGTATTCCTTTTTTTTCAAATACTTTTTTGTGCAATAATTTTTTTGTGTGTTATTATTTTTTTTACCACCTTCAGAACGCGACAGAAAAAAAAGGAAGGAGCTCACTCGACGTCGTGGTGAACGCATTAACGGAAACTACTGAAATGTGAAAGGCAGCGCAGAAAATTTTCAATTCCGATTCCTGAACTCACACGCACACACACACACACGTCGATTTTCACGGGAAAATTCGAAGTCCATCTGTGTGAGAGAGAGGCTAACTTGGCAGCACCGTAGTATCTGTGTGTTGTATCTGTATCCGTGTTGAGGCACAGGCACAGGCACAGGCCCAGATCACCATTTTCCTCTTTCCTCTTCTTTGAAATTATCTCAATGTGTCTGCCAATTTCGAAATATGCCCCTCAGAACTCAGAAATCAGAACTCAGAACTGAGGAATATTCAACACAACACATAAATTTCACACGAAGGCGAGCGCTTTTTCGAATTTCGAAAAAAAAACATAGAAAAAAACACATTTTTGACGTGTTTGAAAATGATGTTCCTCGTTTTTGCACAGCGAAAGTAAAAGCGAAAGAGCAAAAAATTCAAAGAGATAAAACTGAGAGAAAAATATGTATATTTTTACAACATTTTATTGATAAGGGTATCTCAGTTCAAAAAAATGCCTAAGAAATAATTGAAAAAACTAAAAGAGAGTCAAGTTAACAATACTGGAAATATAAATATTTATAAACAATAGAATAATAATAAAGACAATGTACACAAAATAAAACACAACTCAAGTGTGTTGTAAAATAAAATAAAAATAAGTAAAATATGATTTACAAAGCAGCAAATGTAAAGTACAACAAAAGAGATTTCAAGTAAATCAAATAAAATTCGAATTGAATCGAAAAATAAAACAAATTCAATTGGAAGACAAGATAGAAATAGACAGAAAAGAGAAATGTGGGAATGCTGTCATAAAATGTGTGACCAATTAATGGTCACTTAAATGTACAAAAGCCATAATTTGCACGAAACAAAAGTGTAATCAAACATCAAAGTGTTTTATTTATGCGATGAATAGTAAGGAGTCCATTCCAACAAGTTAAAATACTCTTAATTAATTATAGGTCCAAAAGATAATGATATTTATGCGGATTCAATAAATAAAATGAATATTTCAGAAATAAATAAAATAAAGCCAAATATTTTTAAAAACAAATCTAACATTGATTTCCTTTAAACCTTATACAAACTTGTACATAGAAATATCATAAATACAAAAAATTAAATCCAAATTTAGAGAAAACTTATTTAAGACCATTTTTGAATTGATTTAAAGAAAATGTTTTGAAAAGAACCAAAACAATAGAGCAAAATGTCTGTTTTAGTGTTTTCAAATCAAAGTCCACGACTTGAGTTGACATTTTCGCAGCCGATCCGGCCAAAGGTTCTCCTGATCCTGAGCGATCATCAATCTGCCTGTTGGTGGCACCTGCTATCAAGATGTTTGGCTAAATTTGTCCATTCCCCGCGACGCGAGGAAATCGAAAACAAATGCCAGAAATGCCGCACGTAGGACGTATATCTCACATGAGAGGTATATGTACCCATAGCACTCGAAGTCGTACTATACATGCGATGCTAATGGTGACGCTTTTCGGTTCCGCAAAGTACATTTATAGACCCCCAGAGCAAGAAGAAGAGGTTGCAAAGCGCCAAACAACTAGAAATAGAACTGCAACATGCTCTTTTTTTTTTTTTTTTTTTTGCTTCTTTCAGTACTTAATCTTTGCGATTTATAGCGAAAGATGGGGGGAGATCGGCGGAATGTATCTATGTGCATATATATTTCTGTGCGATATATTTTTGCGACTGCATTCCTGTCCTGTCCTGTCAGTTGCTAAAATGCCTACGTAACTCTGGGCACACTCGTTCAAGTCACAAGTGACAGAACTTTACATTATTCCATCGAAAAAAGATATTAAAAAAAACCTAAGATTGATAAAATATTATTCATTATCTGGCTTATAGGTAATATTTTAAACTTTAAAACAAAACAGTATATAATTAAAAAAACATTTTAATAAACTCATTACAAAACTTTTATTCTACCAAAATTTTGAATAAACGCCTCTGGTTCTCTCGCTAGCAAAACAAGGATATTTTCTATTATTTTCTATAATTTTTATTTTTAAGAAAAACCGATTTTCTGTAGTCCCTTAAATATGGTACCTCTTATAGAGATTAAGTCTTAGAAATACATGCAGAATTTAAATACTGTTTAGAAAATAAAATACCCAAAAATTAAATATAATTTAAGTGCTTAGTGAATTAAGGAGCAACCTGCCAGTCGATCATTGCGTTTTTGTTTTGGCTCCTGTGGCTGCCTTGTTATTTTCGTCTTTTCGTCTTGTTCGGAACGCCATGATTTTTTCCCTTTTCTTTTTTTTTCGTATGTCTTGTGTTGGCAAAGTCGCAATAAATTGATTTCTAATGCAGTCTGGCTATCTGTCTGTCCATCTGCTATATAAAGCGATTTCAGCTCAATCTGGCTTTCGCATTATTTCCGCTTTGATCGCACACAAAAACGAGTGAAAGTATTTTTTCCTTTGTTCGCCAAATAAAAAGATCAAAATGTTGCACAATTTCGTGCATTTGCACTTGTATTTTCTTGACAAAAATTACAGCATCAATGGGAAAAAATGCATATATTTTAAGAGATGTTGTGTTTCAGTGCACTTCCAGCAGAGCAGAAATTTTATGAACTTACAATTCCTAAAGGTGATGGATTTATGTCACTCATACGTTGACTTCAATTAAATATTTCACATATTTTCTGATAAGGTTGCAATTAATCCAAATGTTTACACAGAGAAGAATATTTCCCGGAATAATTAAGCAGTTCTGAAAATATAATCAGGAATCTCACAAAATTTATGAGAATATTTCTGGAATTGTTAAATAGGTCGCATCCATTAATTTCCTTTATTGTACAATTTTCGAAACATTTATGATCTCAGAGGAATTATATTTCATTTCAGAATTTCCTTATTGGCTTGGGTTGTTACTAAAAATTTATGAATAATACTTTCTGCTTAACAAATTAATTACCAAACCAATAGAGAGAAATACAGCAAATCCTTAAAAAAAATTAGAGATAAATATTTTTCCCCTGTTGTAGTAAAGTACATATTTTTTTGAATGTAAATAATGTGATACTTAACCTTTAAAAAGAAATCCCAGTTAATTCCCAGGATGTACCAGTATTTCTATATTTTTTTACCCCTAATTTTTTTTGACCGTTACATTTTCTTGACCAGGAAAAAAGCCCAGAATTCTGAGGTTCTTATAACCACTAAAAAAGGGGAAAGCTTTTTATTAAAAGCTTTGTGATTTACCTCTGGCACAGATGGTGCCACCTGGCGAAAGCTCGAGCCAAAATAGCCAATATAAAAATCGCAACAGAATTTAGTATTAAAATTAATAGTTGTAAAAATAATAGCACTATATAAAATGCATAAATTTTATAAGAGTAAAAAATAATAACTAAAAATATAAAGGTGTTAGATATTAAATTATTGAGTTCATAAAATAGGTAATCATCTCAAATTTAATCAATTTGTATTAAAAATATAAAATAGGTTTAATGACTTTTAATAAAACAAAAGATTGGGATTTTATACAGTAATTGTATTGTATTGACAAACTTGGAAGCATTTGTATCCCAAAATAGAATTTGAAATTTAAAATTTAATTCAATTGAAAAGTGCTATTATTTTGTTTGCAATAATGGAGGATAAATAATTTAAACTCACCTTCGCACTTGAGACCCTGAATAAAAAATCCGCCCATCAGCGACCCGCAGTGGTCACAAAAAGTGGGTGACATAAAGGTGTGCGGCTTAAATCGATGTGGCATATCGATCTTAAAACGTTCGCGCAGTAACTAAGGCAAAATAAACAAGTAAAATCGTATTATAAAACAAAGTTTGTAAGTGCAACATTTTGGGGAACCTACAATTGTACTGGCAGAGGTAAAAACAGAACCGGAACACTTGCCCAACAGCTTCTCATGACACTTTTTGTGCACCACCGTCTGGCAAACTGTGTGGAAAATGCAAGTATTTGAAAATTATGTGAGTTTTGGATAAGTTGGTCTCAACTTACTTATACACTGGTAGCCCTGCTTGCCAAATCCCCAGAGGAACAAGTTGCAGAAGGCACAAAAGGTGGGCTGGCGAAAGAATTTGGCCACAAAGCGGTGACCATTGATGTCGTGGGTTCTGTTGGGGAAAAGAAAGTTAATACTCATCTAACTAATATTTTTTAATTAATTTTTAGTTGAACCTTTATAATTTTAGTAAACTTATTTTTTTTATGAATTTCATACTGTGTTCGAAAATCATTTATTAGATTATTTATTTATAGATTCAAACAAACATTTTGGAAATTAATATTTTTAATGATCTCAACAGCTCTCGATATTTATTTTCCGCTTGAGCCAGTCATAAATTCTAGAGAAAATCTATAAATAAGGTTACTTTACTTAATTAATAATATAAAAAATTAATAATATTACTAATTAATAATAAAAATATTAAAGAAAAGCATAAACAATATTAATGTTTACTCAGTGTGTATTATTTAAGAAATATATTTAAAAATTTGTACATATTTATACACATTTTAAATTTTAAAGTATCAACTCACTTCTGGTGCTTGATGGCACCGCGCCGGTTGGTAATGCTCCTGGGCCGTGTCCTCCTGTCCACGTAGACACCGCCACCAGTGACTCCACCACCATTGCCACCGACACCACCTCTGTCGCCCCTTTCTGCACCGCCAGCACTGCTGCTCTCCCGATCCCGATCTCTGTCCCTGTCCCGATCCCGGTGGTAGGCCTCCTCCTTGGAGTGCTGGCGGGGTAGCTCAAAGGAATGCTTTCCATAGTGGTCCCTGCTGTCCCGGTACTGATCCCTCCTGGCGCCACTGGAGGAGGCACTGCTGCCACTCAAACTGCTGGTGGAGCTCTGTTTGTAGCGTGTCTGTTAAAAAATATAATCATTATAAATTTATTTAGTTTCAATTTAGTTTCAGTCTTTAATCAATATAAAATTAAACAAAACGCTTTTCCGCGTACCACAAATACCTCACTTTTATCAATCACCTAAACACACCTGCAGTAAGATAAATAACATACCTCTATAAACATTAGTTTTATTCTCTTAAATTGTTAAACAAAAATTTAGCAGATCATCTTCTTAATGGTCTCAATTTGTAAATACACCTGTTAATTGATAGTTGTTTGGAAATGACTGACTAACAGGCCTTTTCCAGATTTTGGATATCTTTGATGAAAATTCCCGGTATGCATAGCAAATAAGATGACTGGCACTTTATTTATTTTATTGTATTTTTTATAATATTGTTATTAAATATTATTTATCGCACTTTTATTGATTTCACAACACACGTGGAGAAAGAGGTTTTTGGAGCACCCATGAAAGTAGGTATATTTATTTACTATTTAAATGTTTTTTGTAGTTACCCATAAACTACGCAGTGTTTTTTTTGGTTTGAACTTTGTTGCAGACGGATATTCTTCAATAAACTTCAATAGTTTTCTAAAGAATCCCTAAATTTCACAATAAACGAAAGTCAGTCTGGCCACTCTCTCTGACGAGGGTCAGGCACCCCTGCGAAGGAGAGTGGCCAGACAGTTAGATTTATCGCAAGACCGCTGACCTATCGAAGCTAAAAGCCCGCTTTTTCGTTTCACTTGTAATTAATTGTCAAATAAAACAATTATGTTTCGTGTTCACTGCAACAAGTGCTACCGCCAGCGGAACCAGGAGCCAACGGTGCCCTTCCACCTGACCCGCTGCCAGCACGTCCTCTGCGGCCCCTGCTATGGCCAATCGTCGACGCACCAGAAGTGCGCGGTGTGCGACTACGCGCTCCAAGCGATGGCCATCACCCGGGACATGCCCCGTGGCGTGGCCAACTTCTTCGAGGATCCCAGGCAATACCTGAAGCTGTACCGCAAGATCAGCAAGTTCCAGTACGATCAGCGGGCGTCGGACAACCTGTTCTTCTGGCGCGAGCAGCAGCAACAAAAGGCCTTGGAGCGCGAGCTGAAGGGCTACGCGAAGCTGGAGGAGCAGCTCAACAAGCAGATCAGGCAGGAGAAGAAGCGCATCGCCAAGATGCGCGACTACATCTCCCACCACGAGCAGGCGCAGGCGCAGGCCACTATCAAACGGCGATGCACCACGGACGACATTGCCAGACATGTCCCCTGGAGCACCCCGACGCGTCGTCTGCAACCGGAGACCCCCTCAGTGAGTACGACATCCAACTCGCAGTCGGATGAGCCCATTGAAAGCTTTTGCCTGCTATCCTCCGATGAGGATATTCCGGTGGACAAGAAGTCGCCGAAACCACTTCGTCGGGCAAACAAGAGACATTTTTCCTCGGGGGACATTACAGACTTTCGTATGTAAACATTTCTGTGTACCATTTGTAGATTATAAGAAGGAGCGAGATATCTACTCACTTAATGTTCTCCTTAAACTTCAAACTTATTAATTTGTAATTTAAAGTAATTGATAACCACCACATAATTTGTAGGTACTGAAAGTTTTAGTAGACTTGTCAGCCGCATTGAATATTTACCATTGTTCATTACAGTAAATGTTAAGAAAACTGAATTTTGACTACCAAAGAGCTGAAAAAATAGTGAAATGCTCTCTATACTTTCCTTAACTGATCCTGACCCTGAGGAACCTCATTGTAATAACATATTTAGGGCAAAATGTAAACCAAACTCAATTTCAATTACTAAAGCATTTGGAAAAAAACGTAAAAAATCTGAGTAACTTGTGAAATGCTCACTATTGTGTTTCTTAGGTGATCCTGACCCTGAGGAATGGACCTCACCTCATAACCTCATTATAATTTAAACATATTTATATATCATAAAGCAAAATGTAAACCATACTCAGTTTATAATAATTTTGAGTAAATTGTGAAATGCTCTCTATTAAGTTCCTTAGCTGAACCTTTTTCAGAGGAGTAGACCTTACCTCATGACCTCATTGTACTAATAAGTTACGCTTAACTTTAAGCAGTTTTCAAAATTAAGTGAACATAATTTAACTATGTAACATAGACACAGAGGTACACAAGGATCATGTAAAAAAAACTGAATTTCAATACCCAACCTTAATAAAATGTAATAAGCTGTACACTACTTTTCTTAGCTCTTGTCCTGTACCCAAGGACATCCCAATGGATGGACTGGGAGATAAACAACGACTGATCTCACCTCATGTCCCGGCTGACCCTGATGACGAGATGATGATCCGCCCGAGCTGCGTGGCCGCTGGCTGCTCGAGTTGCTGCTGGTTTTTTGCTTGCGCACCTGGGCACGTGTGAACATCATCTTGTGTGTGTTGTTGTGGAGGAGCGGTTCCAAATCCAAATCCAAATCCAAATCCAATGCCCATCCACATTCGAAGCGAGATTCGGGGGCTTCTGGTTTGTGTTTCGCTTGCGGGTTAATGGCGAGTGCGAGGCGTTCTCTTTTATATTTATATTAAATAAACAGGCCGCATTTTTAGTCAGCTGTATGTTATATCCTCTGGCTGCTGCTGCTGCTGTTTTTGGTGTACTGGCATTTTCGCCTCGACTGTTTCTGTTTCAGTTTCAGTGTCAGTTTCCCGGGTTTAAAGCCTCGCTGATGGATATCTGAAAGGCAGCAACAACAGGGGAATATAAAATCAAAAGAACATATAAAAGTTTACTGTATACACAATCGGTTCCGTTGTGGATCGTGCCTTGATATAATATCGTGGATATTCTACGTCCGCCCCCTAAACAAAAACACCTCCTAATATTTGGATACCCCTCCCCCACCCCGAGAATTGTGTCACGTATGCGAAATGACATTGAAAAGGGGGTGGAGAGGAGAGGAGTGAGTGGGCGGAAGTGTTGATGAGGGTGAAGGCAACCTCAAGAAGCATTTGTCTGATGCCTGACTGATGATCTCCACACACCAATTAATTACACCAAGCAAAACAAACTTACAGGAATAAACTATTATGTTTTTAGATAATCAAATTGATTTGTTTTTTATTGTAAAATAAATTAATTTGAAAAGGTTTTTGTTTTAAATTTTTTTTAAATGTAAGAAAGTTGCCCCAGGTCATTAGATTATTATTTATTTTTTTCAGTGCCTCTAAAGTAAATATTTTTGTGTAGTTAACTGAGGTTTATTTTGTAATCAAATAAATTAGATTAATTAAGATAGAAATTGTGATTTTTAATTATTTTAAGCCTTTACATCAAATTAAAGTATCTTTATTGACTTTAATTTCAAACTGGCCTTAAGGCAGGTTCTCACCTTGTGGTTGGAAAAATTTTTTTTTTTTTTAATCTTTTAAATCGGATGTATAACCCTTAAAGAGTATGTTCTACAAATTTTATGTTCGAATTCCAAGTACTTTGTAAGTTACGGGAGTTCAAAGTTGCCAGTTTACTCTACGCGCCCTACGTCGCCTGGGAAACAAACGCGTTTATCTCAGAACCATGTTTTCGGACCTTACGGAAGTGATTGAAGGCGCTGGGATGAACCAATCGTCACCAAATTTTTTTAAATGTTTGTAAGGGTCCTTTCTAACAAATGAACTAGAATCAGCCAGAAATATTGAAAACTTTTTTTTTTAAAAAAAGAACAAGTGAAAAAAAACATGCAAAAATCAAAATTTTTTTTCAAAGCTTCATAACTTTTGTAATTTTTATTTTATTTTTATGATTCTAGTTCATTTTATAGATAATACAATTCAGATTGAAAATGTGTTTCGATTTTGTGTTTCGGATCACGCGTTTTGACGGCATCACTTCCGGTAGCGGGACACCTTTTCAAAAAAATTTCGACTTTGATGGACATCCCCTCCCCCACTTTTTTTATTTTTTTCAATTTAAAACATTGCGTTGCTTAAATAAATGTGTTTTCTTATCCGTTATGAACTTTCAGCATTGTACCTTTTACCGTTTCCTCAAAAAATTTTTTTTTCAAAAGTGCCATTTTTCGGGCCTACAAGGTGAGAACCTGCCTTAACTTTTTATATTGTAACTTTAATTTGTATGTATTCTATTTATTTACTGATTGATTTATATTTTAAATGATATTTACAATTCTGCATTACTAGTTTTAATTGGTTTCTAAACTAAATTTATTTTATTTTGGCCAAGTCTTCTCTTCTCTGTCAACAAGTTATTTTTTTTCTAAAACCATAAAGTTCGTTTTTTATGCTTAACAAATCTGAATGATTTCCTTGGAAAATTTTGCGTATGGTGAAAACAGCTTTTGATTCAACGGAAATAAGTTGGTTTTAACATGATTTAAGTATATTTCAGGGACTTTTCTTTCTTAATATGTATTTCCCCCAGTTTATGGATATTCTTTTCTTTTTTGTTGTTTTTTTTTTGCAAAGTTTTGCTGGAGAGGCCGAATATTTTGTATTTTGAAATTTTACAGCTCTAGCGAAATTCTTGGAGGGAATCCGTTGGTAAACGTTTAAAAATATGATTTCTGTTGCTGCTGCTTCGACGCGCCACCAAAAATAAGCTCTTGATTCATTTAAAATTTGTTGTGAATACTTTTGGCCGCCTCCCTCCCTCCGCCCCCTCCGCCCACAAACCCCTCGATTGTTGTTAATGTTATTAAAAATAGAAATTAAGTGGCGAATTGTGCGAGATTGCGTGCCAATTGATTGCCGGATATGATAAAAACACAAACAAGATGTGCCAAAAATTGAGGCAGCCAGCGAACCCCCAATAGAATATTCTAAGACTCAGGGTTAAGGTTTGCTCAGCGGATCAGGGACAAAGCCATTACGGATCTGAAAGAATTTTAATCTGCTTTTGGGGATCCGTGAAACATGCAAATTTTGTGTGTCAATAACAAACCAGCCAAAGCAACAAAATAATTTAAAAATATGTTGCAAGGGGAAAATGTAAAATTTATTCCTTTTAAAATGTTAATTTTATAAATTGCTTATTACAATATTAAATAAAAGTTAATTGAATTTGACTTATTTCATACGTTTTAGTTTGATCCATTAATCCACAATAATTTTATTTAATACTTCAGTATCTTTTAATAATAATTATTATAATAATAATAATAATTATTTTTTGTCCCTCCCTCCTGTTTTTTTTCTTAATTTTTCTGCCAATTTTTTGTTGTTATTAAATTAAGGTTTTATCATATAGAAAATCCTTAAAAATATTCAAACCAAAATTTGTTTTTTTCTTTCAAAGTATTGGAAATTATTAAACTTAATTTTGGCTTTGTTACTTTTAATAAATTAAAGATTTTATTTTGTTTTGACACAGATTATAATTATTGTCCCTAAAGGTATATTTTGTTGCAGAAATAAGTATAATTTTGGCAGGTATATTAAAATAACCACTTAAAAACACAAATTTTTGAAAATTTCTTAATAAGATTAATTGACTTTCTTTCTACTTAAACATTTTGAAGGTTACCTTTCAATCAAGAAGGCAAAATCAAAACCCTCCATCATCGTTTTCGAAACTCACAAAAGAGTGATCTTTCAGCGCTCCCCGATCAGTGATCATTCATCTCAGATCAGTATTTAGGTGTTGGGGAATACTTAAATATCAAACTCACTCGATTGTTTTCGTTAATGAACTGATTTCACTCCGCAGATACATTTTGGCCTTTGTTATTTCCGCTGCCAGTTGTTGTTGGTCTTGTTGTTGATGGATTACAATTGTGGAGGGAGGAGCCATCAGAGGATGACAAGTAGTTTATAGATCGAAGGATCTCAAAACCCTAAGCACGTGTCTAGGAAAACGAAGCAGACTGATGGGTTAGTGGTGAGAAATAAAGGTGATTTCGATTCAGAACTTCGCGGTCTACTATAAACACATTCCACATTTGGTACACACGATAATAAATATTTCGTAGTGAAATGCTTTTGTTTTAATGCCCCGAAAAACACAGCGCAAATTGACTGTATGATTGTTTTCTCTCTCTTTCCCGATCTACCCAATATACACATATATAAATATATATGTATATATATTCGTATATAGTTCCATATGGGTGTGACGTCATGCCAAAGGGGTAAACCTTTTTGGCCAGGTGGCACAGGTGTGGAAATTAAATGAATTCTCTTTCTCTCTTTGCATTCGTCATTTTCAAGACACCTCCACTTTCACTTTCACAAACACACACAAAACAAAAAAAAAAGCACGCACTTTTACTTGGCTGCATTACGCATACGACACGTTGCACATTCCATATTTATTCCAACTTATTCGCGCGACAAACAAAAAGTATTGTATGTACACATATACGGAAAATGGAAAATGGAAAATGTGAATAAAGCAAAACAGCAGAAACACACCGAAATAACAGAACACAGAACACAGAGCCGCAGAAAGTAATAATAAATAGACTCGATCGAGTATCTGTCAGATACAAAGCGTCAACGAATCGGCAGAATCTTCCGCTCTGTTTTTTCCGCTGCGTTCGCACGGGAGCGCACAGCATCCGTATCTGAAAGTGATATACCCGGACTGTATCTCAGTCTGTATCTGTATCTGTATCTGTTCCTGCACTTGTTGTATCCACAAGATCCAGAGAATGAGAGTTCTCTCAGTTCTGTTTGTGTTTTCCATATAGACATGTAGCTTTTTGTATATGCAGAAACCACGATCATCTGCTGTTCCGAATTCCTTGGTCTTGATCACATGGAGAGCGTGAGAGAGAGAGTCGCTGCCAAAAGCTTCACTGTACCGAAGGAGAACTACTGTATCATTTAATTTGATTCCTTAAAATATTAGTATTCTTAGCATGTCATTGATTGAAAATAAAATACTTTACCAAATTTAATAACAAAATATATTTATTCAGATTAATTAACGAAGAAATTCTAACAAAAAAGTACTGTAAAATTAAATTTATTTCTTAAAAACATAAGTTTCCTTTGAATTTTATTGACTTAAAATAAAATATTTTACCAAATTTAATAATATGTAGGTATAAAATATTTATTCATATAAATTAAGAAATAAATCCTAATAAAAACGGAAAGCCTTGTATTACTTGTGTTATTCCAAAAATTTAAATAATAAATTAACAAATGTAACAAAAAATGTTGCACTTAAAGGAAATTTCTTCTTCGTTTCCCAATAGTTTTCCGAAAAAAGCTGCAAAAGCTTTTGCTTTTGGAATAGGCACGCGCCCTCGCATTTTCTCAAAAATTCTGTGTTTATTTATGTATTTTGTTAATTTTCATCTAAGAAAAAAAATAGAGGGAGAGAGATGAAAGCTGTCTGTGCGAGAGTACAAAAAAATCACTCGCAGTTGGAAAAAGTTCTCAAAATCCGAAAAGTGACCACTTTTACAAAACTGCATGACAAGGTTTTTGATAACCTGGTTATTTTCCGTGATTTAAATAAACAGTTTCAATTTAATATTAACACATTACCATGCACACAGCGATTTTTCAAGAAAATATAAAATGAAAGTCAATATCAATTATTATCAATTCTTCAGTGCTTCAAATTTAAGGCAGGTTCTCACCTTGTAGGCCCGAAAAATGGCACTTTTGAAACAATTTTTTTTTTAGGAAACGGTTAAAGGTACAATGCTGAAAGTCCATAACGGATAAGAAAACACATTTTTTTTAAGCAACACAATGTTTTAAATTGAATAAATAAAAAAAGTGGGGGAGGGGGTGTCCATCAAAGTCGAAATTTTTTTGAAAAGGTGTCCCGCTACCGGAAGTGATGCCGTCAAAACGCGTGATCCGAAACACAAAATCGAAACACATTTTCAATCTGAATTGTATTACCTATAAAATGAACTAGAATCATAAAAAAAAAATAAAAATTACAAAAGTTATGAAGCTTTGAAAAAAAATTTTGATTTTTGCATGTTTTTTTTCACTTGTTCTTTTTTAAAAAAAAAAAGTTTTCAATATTTTTGGCTGATTCTAGTTCATTTGTTAGAAAAGACCCTTACAAATATTTGAATAAAAATTGGTGACGATTGGTCCATCCCAGCGCCTTCAATCACTTCCGTAAGGTCCGAAAACATGGTTCTGAGATAAACGCGTTTGTTTCCCAGGCGACGTAGGGCGCGTAGAGTAAACTGGCAGCTTTGAACTCCTGTAACTTAAAAAGTACTTGGAATTCGAACATAAAATTTGTAGAACATACTCTTTAAGGGTTACACATCCGATTTATAAGATAAAAAAAAAAAAAATTTTCCAACCACAAGGTGAGAACCTGCCTTAAGTTGATGCATTATTTCATTATAAAGGGAGTGCATATCGTTTATATATAAACTAATTTCAGATGACGTCCTTTCGGTTCTTATTTATTAAATGTTGTGATACAATATAATTAATAAAGCAATTTTATTTAAAATCAGGGTGAGGAAAAGATGTCAAAAACGTTTATTTCCGAATTTTATAAAGGTGCAAAAAAAGGTTTTTTAAAACACTTTATATTTACTTAATTTAACGTTGTCTTGCTTATGATTTTGTCTTCACAATTTAAGTTTTTTGAATTATAGCCATTTCTTAAGAAGTAGCCTTAAGTTAAAAGTATGCATATTTGTATTCTGGAATTTTCCAGAAGTGGTTAGTGATTAAGAGAATTTTTCATTTAATATAAAAATAAATGTTAAAATGAACATGACCAAAATACATGTTTTTTTGAGACTCTAGAGAAGTTTTCAGGCATATTAATATGAATACAACTTTCTATGTAAAAGTGACAATTTATCCGCTTTAGAATCTGTGAAGCTCTCCGGACATTTTTGGGCTACAGCCGGACAGCACGGAGGAGACCATTCCGCCGGACTTTTGGCGGTGTATTTGACTGGCTGTGACTTTGGCTGCGACTTTGCCCTTGCCCCCCGCCCAAATACACAAATACTCAAATGCCGAACAATGATTGAGTTTCGAGTCAAGGCCGAGCTGGGAAAACTTTATCGTTTAACTTTTGCTAGGGGTCAGGGGTTGGGGCTCAGGGGTCAACAGATGATGCTGCCCTTTGCATTTGTATTCCACAGCCGAATTGGCCGCACACTACTGATTCATGGTCTTCATTTTGCGGCGGTTTGTCTGCCGAAAGCCGAAAGCTGGAAGCTGAAAGCCAATTGAATGGCATAAATCAGTTGGCCAGACAATAATGAAAATGCTTGCCCATATTGCCACACTTGTGTATATCCGTATCTGCATCTCGTCCCTTTGCTTATTGTTGTATATATGCGATATTGTGTATTGATATTCATCTCAAAAGTTAATCAAGCAAAAATGTTTGCAACTTTCCTGCCACAAAACAGTAGTCTGTGGTCTTAGAGCCGAGAGCCCTTTAAGTTCCCAGTTCCTCCATAATGAATAGTCGCGTGCCAGGGTTTTATTTATATGTGGGATCCGCATCTGACATCCAACAAATGTCGGTTGCATGCAACGCGAATTATAAGAGTGCATTCAAAAAATGGCGGAGATTGCATGCTGCAAGGATTTTTTGGCCAGGTGGAAAATCTGAAATCATGCAATCATTAAGTGTTTTTTCCTCCTTTTGAATCTGCCAGTGGAAAACGAAAGTCTGAGCTGCCAAATTATCTGGATAAATGAATCAAGTGCAGCTGATGATGGCACAACTTTAACTAAGGAAATCTTATCTTAATTTAAAAAAGAGTAAGTGTACCAAAAGTTTATAAAACTTCAAGTGATCTGAAAACATTAAAAAATCTCTCACCTTAAAAATATGCCCAAAAGTATGCTGTGAAATTTAGAAAGTCTTCTTTCGGTATTTTTACATTGACTTAAAATATATAAAGCATACTTTTAGACACCTTTGCCAGAGGTTTCAAATCTCTAAAGAATAAACAATATTTTATTAACTTATTCAAGCCAAAAGCTTTAAAGTAGTTCTTTAGCCAGACAAAAGCTGACTCAAAGTGTAATAATAATTTACATAAACTATAATGACAATGGTTTATATGGGCTTCCCACACAATGAGTCAGCTCCCAGAGCTCCATGGATTTCGGCTGGATTAAGCCAAACAATCAGATGGCCGAAACATTTTGATGACCACAGCTGGAATGGCTCGTAACGCAATAAGCACACACACATGGAGGTGGAGTTCGTACAATATATAACCATTATCAGGTGTCAGTCCCGTTGTTTACTTAGTCAGCGACAATTTCCATTTCAAGACACGGGACCCACGGGTGGTTTTTGGACTGAGACTGACAAAAGGGTCTCCGTCTCCTTACACGTCGTACAATCAATTGCTATTAGTTTTCATTACACACAAATTACCATAAAATCACACAGCCCCAGACTCCTTTAGCTCCCCCTTTTTTTTTTTTGGTGTGGACCGAAACTACTCACGACCCAAGCAGGCAGCAAGGTGAACACTTTTTCGATATTCATGGAATAATTACACTTTATCAGGGACACTTCATGAATTAACAACGGCCAGAGGACCCTTCTTTGCTACTGAAATTAGTCAAGTTTTGTTGCGTTTACGTGGAAATTATCGTAATTAGAATATATTGAGCAATAAAAGTGATTTTTATTATTGAACTTTCTGGACCGAAGAGGCAGGAGGCAGGAGGCAGAGGTCACATACTCGTTTGCAGTTGATTCTGTTGCTGCTGCCCAGGTGAAATGGTGAACTTTCCTTATGGCCTTCGTCTGAGCCAACTTGTTCACTTGCAGGGCTGCCGAAAGCCTGACAAACTTTCCTCACAGAGTGGCTAATAGTTACGGGGAGTAAGCCGCAAGTTCTTCAAAGAGTTTCAGCCCGAAAGTCCGAAGCCCTGGACCCTTGGCTAAATTAACTTTGATGCCTCAGCCCCAAAAACTCAGGCCATTTGCCAGCTCCTAAACATCGTCACTTCACAAAGAGGAATGTAGACACTGGCCAAAAATTAAAGATTACTTTGTAAAAGAAAAGTTTACTAAAATTAAAGAAATTTTAGAAATTATTAAGGTGGTTTTCCAATCCTGTTTTTAACATTTTTGATATTAGCTTAATTATATTAATACATTTTTAATCATTGCAAATGTTGAAAATGTATTCTTTCAGCTTATGTGAAAAATTGGAAAAAAGTTGTAAATTAAAAATTTACCTAGATTAAAAATATAAAAAAAAACTAAATATGAATCTAAGACAAGAAGTAATCCAAATATTAAATAAATAACTAACACAACAAATATTATTATAAAGGTTACATGTTTGTACAATCAAATAATTATAAAAAATAAAAATAAAAGGCTTTTCTTATTAAAAATATTAAACTATTTTAGTTACAAGTTTGTTAAATAAGTCCCAAAAAAGTATACAAATTTTTCTTAAATTTCTTGGCTATTTTTCCATGTGTGTTGTCTAAGGGAGGTAAAAGAGAAGAGGTCCTGGGTTCAAGGGTTTCATGCGGGGGGTCAAAGGTTCCAATAGGATCCCAGTTGGAGGAACCCAGAACCCAGAAACAGAGTTCCCGGCTAAGTACGTGTGTGAGCGTGTGTGTTTTGTCAAGAAGCGAATGTCAATAGCCAAAAACAGCTGTCAAAACACAGACGCTCCTCCAGGAGGATGATAATGTAATTTGACAATCAACCGAGTGCCACCAGGGCACCGAAAACGAGCTCTGAACTCTGGACGAAGGACAAAGGACCCTGGACTTTGGGCCTGGCTAATGCAACTTAATCGATTGGCATCGCCGCATGCTGGGCATTTTCTAGGTAATCGACTTTGATGGCCACATGGGCAATGATGATGGTTTGGTATATGGGATGCTGGGATGCTGGGATACTGGGACGGGGATTTAATGAGCAGGCAACAACTGACATGAAGGCCTCATAAATTGTTGCGTTTCGTTGGCCGTTGGCTTTTATGAAAACATTTCCGTGGGCCCTCCATTAAAGTTGACGGCTCTGTAGCCTCTGTACCACATTGCACTTAGCCCAAAGGTCCTGTCCTCCTGTCCTGTATTGTTTTGTTTTATATGCAAAAAGAGCTTATAAAATTGAATAGAGCTCCTCGCGTATTCATAATAATGGCTGCAATGTTGGCCACTACGTAAAACCCGCTTAATGTGTGCACTTAAATCTATAATATCGGAGAGCGTGTAAAAAACCATTGCATATAAATAATGCCCCCTTTTTTCGCAGGGTGGCTCTGGTTCCTCTGGTCCTTAAACCACTGAGTCACTGAGTCCTGAAAATCGGAAAAAGGAGAAAAAATGCAGGAGTTTTTATTTGAAAATTTATTTTGTTTTAAATAGAAAAATATAATCAGCAATAAGGCTTCATTATTTTATTTATTTCATTTATTAGTTAAGCCTCATTTAAATACAAAAACAAATAATTAAATATACAAATGAAAGGTAACAAATATTGAGAAAGTAAAATCTTAATGGTTTTTGAAACACACTTGCTCCTATAATATTTAAATTTAGTTCTTTTATATTTTGAAAGTTCTCAATTATAATTAAAAATATTTAATAAGGGGAATCAAAATAATTTTAAATACGTGCACAGGTTTTTGTCATTTTGGTCCAGCCTAAAGGAGTGCCCAGCAATAAATAGAAAAATTACATTAAAATAATGTTGTGTAAGCGAAAATTGCGTTTACAAATCCAATCTGTGCGGTGTCAGAAAATGGGGGAATGGGTACTACGTACCTATAAAGTACATGAACATACTATATAGTCATGGGGGATTGAAAGTGCCCTGCAGTGTGGCACAAAATGGTCGAGTTTTTATAGTAGCGCCCACATTAAATTACAAGCGGCCAGATAACTTTGCCAATGGCACTTTCACGATGCCGTTTGCCATTTGCTGCTGCCCTGAATCCTGCATCCTGCATCCTGATCCTGGAATCCTGAAATCTGAGTTGGAGTTGGAGCTGCTGGAACATAAAGTTTGGAGCCTCGTCTTTTTGATGATGAACAACTGCAGGCGTATTCATTTTCTGCCAGAGATGCAAGAGGAATGGGAAGAACAGCACTGAGCGAAAAATTTTTGGTTTAAATTAACAATTTAAGATGAATTGAGTTGAGCTTATTTAAAAAAAACATCAACATTTAAGGAAATTGTTTGGAAAGATTTTACAATTTTTAATATCTATCTACAGATTTAAAAGAAAAATCTCTAGCATTTTGTTGAGTTACTTATTTTGTACATAACTAAGATCTTTTTGATTTGAATATTATTTAAAAAAAAAACAATTTTGCTAACCAATTTATTAAAAATGGATCTACATTATCATGAACTTATCGTTTCAGAAACATATTTATTTAAAGTTCTAGAAATATTAATTTAACTTAATAAAATTAATATAATTTAAAACCAATAAGAATAATTAAGATTTAAATGCTTGTTAAATGGCTTCCGACAGAAAACATATGAAAAGATGAATCTCTCTCTGATAAATAGTTTTTTTCTGGAAAATCCAAATAATTTGATTATAATGTGGAGCAAAACTCTAGAATTTCTCTGAGTGTGCTGAGCGAGTGAGTGGCAGGCCGTTCGCTTTTGCGGTCTCGCTCTTTTCCAGGAGCAGAAACAGGACTCTTGGCATTGCTTCCCGTCACTTGTGGCTTTGGCCAGGAGCAATGCTAGAGTGTGGAGCAAGTGGAGAAGGGGTCAAAGGAGGAGGATGCAGAGGATGTGGAGGCATTGCATTGGTTGAAGAGAAAACTTAACAAGCTGGTCAGGCAGGCAAATAGATAAACTAGCACCGCATGCTCGGCAATTTGACTCCGCTCGGCATGCAGGTTTTGCACAGGTGCACAGGTGTTGCCCCACCGGAAATGGTCAAAGGGGAATTTTCGGGGGGATAGAGAGGGGGAAGGGGGGATAGAGGGGGTCAGGTACAAGCCATAGACAAGCGTTTCAGATTTACAAAACATTTTATTCAGTCGAAGTCATAGTAGCAACAACAGCTCAGGTTCACAGGTTCCGGAATGCAAGGCATTGAGTTCCATGCACTTAGAAAAATTCTATCAAACACAAAATAAACAAAATAAAAAAACCTTAATTTTGAAGATATTAACACATTGTTTTTCTTCAGCACAGAATTTAAAATGTTTTTTTTTTATTATATTTTAAGGAATGAGTTAAATAAGCTTATAGTAAAACATTATTTAAATGATCTAAAAACACAAAATGTATACAATTTATTAAAACTGAAAGTATTTAAAAAAAGTTTAAACACTTATATATTTCACTGGATTATAAATTCATTTTTTAAAGTGCAAAATGGTATCGGTATTTATTTGGCTAAAAGTAAACAATAGTGTTAATTAAAGAACAATAAGAAACCAAATTCAAAACACTTTAAAAATAACAATAATTCAAAGAAAAAATGGAATAATACATTGTTTATATAAGGTTTTAATTAAAATAATATTACCAAGTTAAAAGTTCATTAAAAATATTATAAATTTTTTTTTTCGAAAAAAGAAACAAATTACAAAATGTTAAATCAATAACATACAAGTCTCCTTTATATTTATTATAATTTTTTAAGAAACCTGCAAAGCAATTAATTTTTTTTTTGCAGTGTCAAAGTGGCTGGAAGTGAATCGTCTGAGTTTGCGGCGGAACAGGAGCAGGAGCAGGAGCAGGAGAGGAGTTGGTGGGAGCTACTAGCCACTAGTAGGAGCCACTAGTCGCAGTGCAATTGCAGCACGTCCATCAGTGGCCCATTGTCTGTGTCGCGCATACATAATGAAGTGAAGTGATTGGACTGCAGGGGAATGGAGTTCGAGGTTCGAGGTTCGAGGTTCGAGTTCACCTGACCTGGCCACCTCATCATCCTCATCCTCATCTTCATCAGCCTCATCATCATCTCATCCAGCATCCACCAGCCACCAGCATCGTCATCATCATCGTCAGCTTGGATTGCAGGATGTGGGGTAACGATTGGCTGCTGTTTGTTAGCGCTCATTGTGGGACCAAGGAGTGGGTGGAAATTGGCAGGGAAAATGGGTGGGAAAACTGGGCGAAAACTGGGCGGGAAAAGTGGGTGGGAGTGCCGGTGTCGGATTGTGCATTGAAAGAAGCGCAATTAGCACTTCGATTGTGTTCAGTTGACGCGATTTGCATCAAATTAATGTCTTCATCAGCAGACAAACCAAACCAGACGGACAAATGGACGGACGGACGGACAATCGACATTGGACACGGACAATTGAAAACATTCTGCTTTTACAAATGACAAATAGAATCAAGCCAAAAACAAAATGACATCAACTAAACCGTGTTAGTTGGCTGGTTGTGTTTTTTTTTGTGTTGTGTGTGACACAAGGATTGTTTTAATCTCGAATTGTTCACGAAAAATTGAATTTACTGACTAATTTTGTTCACAATCCGATTGAATGATAATTTGTCAAATGGCGTACATAACCAATTTTGATTTAATCACGACGCAAATATCTAGATTTAGTTCTGTTTTGTTTATTAATTCAATTTAGATTTTAGATATTTAAATATTAAGAGATTACATTCTAAAACGCATGTTTCTAGAATTTTTATTTGTAAACTTAATTTAAAATTAGTTAACAAATAAATCTCAACTAATTTCTAAGGCTTTCGAAAGGTTTAAGTTATTTAAAAAAAAAAACATTTTAAATAAAAGTTATAAATGCAGCAAAAAAAAAAAATTTAATAAAATCGAATCGAATGTGGCTATCAGTGGTGTGGGGTTTTTCCGGGGGAAACTTGTTGAACTTGCAGAGTCACAACAATCGAATGTGGATTTTCACCATGTATCCCGTAAATGTATCTTTGTATCTGCGTTTGTAGTGCGTATCTGCGAGATGATCCAAGGGTTTTTCACCGGCTGGCAGCTGCTTATCCCTGTCTTCAGTCCACAGTCCACAGTCCACAGTCTGCCGTCCCCTCGCATCCTTTATTTATTTATTTTCCCAGCTTTCTTTCGCTTTGGTTTTTGGCTTTTCTTTTCGCCGCGCGAGTGTGTGTGTGAGTGTGTCTCGCTCTTGTTGTTTTTCCGGCTTTCCTTTTCTTTCATTTGCCTTCAATGCAATTATACTGGATAAATATCTTCTTCCGTTTTAGCTGTAATTACAAAAGTTTAATTGAGTTTTCTCGGCTCGTTGTGTTCTTTTTTCCTGCCGCTGCCGCCGCTGCTGCTGCTGTTGTTGTTGTGGGTGGAGTTTAGGGGGTGGTTGGGGGGTGAAAGAAGTTTTTCCCACCAGCATTCGTCCTGAAGTTGTCGTATCGTTGTCGCCGCGACTGCCGTTGACGTTTCTCCATCCCGAAACGCAAACCCAAACCCAAAGGCGGGCCCAATCTCGAATCCAAATCCAACTCTGACTCTGGCTCCCACTTCTGCCATATCTCCTCCGTCTGTCCGCATCCTACAGATGCTTTTTTCTATGCACAGAAAGAAAATGTGATCACAAACAGGGAGATCTATAAATAAATATATTTCGAAATAAAAATTGCAAGATGTCAGTGTGACCAAGCTTACTGAAATAATTTTTTTATGTGACCAAAGCTACTTAATTCATTTGTAATTCACATATGTATGAGTGCATACCTCTTTTATCAGTTCACTCAAAATAATCCTATATCATTTTTTCTCATGTGAATATCTTAATTTAATTTAATTAAATAATCCTATATAATTTTTCACATTTGAATATCCTTATCCTCACTTTTAATTTAAGTGCAGCAATATCTGCTGGCTCTTGTTATTGTTGATGTTGCAAAAAAGAGTTGTCAGGCTGCCAGCACAGGCCTGTCTGTCTCTTCTGGCCACGTGATTGTTTTCCTTTTGCCGGGCCTCTGGCAAACACTTTGTTAACACCACCCGCCCACACAATCACCCCGCCACCCTACCACCCACTCCCCTCCTCAAGGACAGCGCATAATAAAAAGTGATTAAAACAGAAAATAAAGCTGCTAGCTGGGCTGCACAAGTTATTGATAAAATATAATGCCCCGGCTAGGAGGGGAAAAAAAATTAAAGTTGAATACATTTAAAAAAATGCAATTTACAATAACGTCTCCTTAATAATTAATTTCAAAAAGAGTTTGGCAGGAAAACAATTTTTTCTGTTTAAAGTATTACTTAAATTTCTGATTTATCATTGAAGTTTTTAGGAGTATTTTTTACTAACCATATTTAATATACAAAGTTATCATTTATCCGTTAAAACGAAATCATAATTCTGATAATCTCTTATTTATTAATGTTTTAAATTGTTATTTGTGACCATTTTTTTTATTATTATTTACAGATTAGTTTGAATAAATATTTTATATATTTCTTTTTATTTTTGAAGAGCATATTTTTTTATGCTGTGGATATTTAAAAATGAAATAAATGTAGGCCTAGTGTACTGTCTCCATTTTAGATGGAGGTGTGAGTTGTTGCCAAAGTCAATTTATATTTTAATAAATAGCGAAAGTGTTGAGCAGCGTCACAAGAACGCATCGCAGAACCGGAGGACGGAGGAGGAGCAGCTTGACTCTCTGGTTAATTTATTCATTGCAAATTTACATGCTCATGTTTGCAAATTTAAAAACTGCACAAACACACTTGGCAGGGGGAAGGGGGTGGTGGAGTGGGGGGGGGGAAGTTTATTCAAAGCAGACTCTCCCTTTAGTAATATGTAAATCGGATTGCCAGCCCAGCAGTTCCTCCCCGGCATCTGCAGCTCAGCACACATCACACACGCATCTGCATCAGCGCCTCCACTGGATATGCCATGCCCAGCATTTACATATCATAGTTAACCCAACAAACGGCGGTGGAATATGGGATATGGTATGGTACATGGAGAACCGGACTAAGTTGGTATTATTATTGGAAAATTAGCTGATGGTTTATCTTCATTAGTGTATCACAGAGACTCAGTCAGTGTGACCAAAGTTATATATTTTCTATGTCAAAGTAACCAGTTTTAGCGAACTGTTCACATAACTAAATTAATTACATATATATTTAAATTAAAAAGAATTTTTCTTTAAATTTTTTGTATGTATTGAAATATTGTCAATATAACATTATCATTTTATCAGCTCGTATTGTTGATTATTTTATATAGATTTAAATCCTTTTTATTTTGTAAGTTATCCATATTACTATGTATAAACTTTTGACTGTTTTTGGTTATTGCACATAACATATAAACATTTCCCCTCCATAGTGTCGGTATTCCCCAATTGAAACAGCCGTTTCAAATCTAATATAATAAATTACATACGCTCGAGTAATCTAATATTTATGATGAAAGTATACCTAAGTCCCAAGAAAACATAACCAGACTTATCCACACCCATTTCATATGCATTGGATGAAAAGAAATTCGCACGGAGATGGAGAAAGAGGGTGGTGTTCAGTGGGTGGGTGCACGGCACTCCTGTCAAAACAAATCCGTAAGAGATTACATTAAAAGGCGCATTTGGACAGCTCAATCGCAAAATAGCAAAACATTCCATGCAGGATCCACTTTCTGTTTGTGTGTGTGAGATGTGTATGTATGTATATCCCCAAGGGTTTACCAGACGACTCGCAACACCCAAATCAAATCTACAAGCCCCCAGCAGCCCTTCCAGATTTTTGTTCTCCATGTTAACCCCTCCCGGTGCGACGCTTCCGGTTCCGCATTCTCGGGAAATGATGGAAAGATCTCTGATGCAAGTTGACAGTAGTTCCTTTTTTTATTACGAACTCATGTAATCTTTCTACGTGGGTCGCTTTTTTAAACGGCCAATCTCTATTCCTCCTTTGCTCATTTCCCTTCTCCGGGGAAAAACTCGGGGAAAGGCGGTGGAAAAAGGTGGTTGACAAGCTGGAACTTTGATTAATTCAATAAGCGATAAATTATGTGGATTTCGCTTTAATCCAGATTAATGATTTGGCGGATTTTTTACCCTCTCCCCTCCATCAAATCATTTACTTAAGCAAAATATATGTATTATAAATTTTATTTTTGAATTGATTTCTTTCCTTGATACATTTAAATCAAAAGGTTAGCTTCAGGATAGGAGCTATTGCTCCGGTGGGCTGGGACATCTCCAGGGACTCTTCCTTGCTGGTGTAGAACGCTGCAGCTGGAGCTGGACGTGAGCCAGGAGTTGGAGTGAGGCTGGGGTCAGAGCCTCTGCTAAGGCACGTCGTTTTGCTGGAGGAGGCCCGATTTCCTCGGACGCAGCGGCTCCCAGCTCGTTGTCGTCGTCCTCGATGTTGTAGGCCTTCTCTTCCATCTTGTCCATCTTGTCCATTACCTGAGTTTGATGTTTAACAGCGTGTAATTTTAACATATTATGTTTTTAGTTACCAATTGTTTAGCTTACAATTTCTTCGATAGTGTGACATACGTCAACTATCGATTTTCCTTTGTTATTTCCTTATGTTATTTTTTTAAGTATCAAGTTTTAACAACTATTTTTTGTTCTCAACCAGCTTGGTCACACTTTGCTCTAAAAGCGCAAAAAATAATATTTTTTAAAGTATTTTTAAGAAAATTAATAATTAGAACTGGGGTAGCCCTGTGGTCCCTTTAAAAGGTTATAAAATAATATTGACGAAAAGTTCAACACAGAGGACTTTTATTTTGAGTTTATTAAAGTAAAAGTAAAAAACAATGATAATTTTTTTAATCAAAAATAACAATTAAATTTGTGTTTTATTTTTTTGCACAAATATAATAATTATAAAATTGAAACATAAGCATTAATACTCGAGTTTTTTAATAAAGCAAAGTACAGTACTTTTGTTTACATATCTAGATTGTTAAATATAATCCCTATATATAATATCTATATTCTATATAATTCATAAACATAAATCTCATAAAACTCTGACCAAAGTCTTATATTGTAATCGAAATAACTAACATTAGCTCTTGAAATTAAACAAAGTGATCCCTACTTAACACCTTGTTTATTCATCAGATGTACTTACAACACACATCAACATAATTATGTATAAAGATGCTAGTCAGTAGGACTGTGATTTTTTTTAGTTTCTCACTGGATCCCTGGATCCCTTCCTGGAACACACATAACATCACTTGAACTGGGGCCCCTCTGATGCGATTCCTTTCACATAACCAAACTTCGGTTATGGCCATCTTGTGTGTGACTTGGCCGTAAGCCGACAAATCAGCTTAGATGGAGTGCGATGTTGTCGACCAGGACAAGTGCAGTGGACTCGGGGAATCAGGAATCAGGAGGAGTCGGGAGGAGTCCACCCTTTTTTGGCTTCGCCCACTGTTGAGCCGACAGTTGAACTGACAATCTGAAGGACCTGGCAACCGCAAGGAGCCTTTGTCATGCAAAGAGCTGTGGGCGACTAGCCGCAGTGCCACGCCCACCGGCCAGACAAAGGCCAGGTGAGGGACTGCAAAAGGGATAATGGGGGAAATGCTACAAAGGGGGCGGGGCAGGGGCAGGGGGTACTCTATAAATTGTAAAACTATTTTCAATAACAGCACACAACAAGGATGCTCTCGGAGGAGCTGAGGTCTCTGATTATTTGCCTTCTACCTTGACACGGACCTGTGCACATAAAGAAAATGGTGTTCTTCTCAGATTGACATTAACCTTAAGAACAGATATTTTTCTATTAACAGGCCCAATAACTATCTCAAAATTCCATAAAAATCCATTAAATGTCTTTGCTTTATTTTACACCTCTTAAATAGGTGTTCAATATGTTATTGTTAATACTCATTGAATATTAACATTTTATTATTTTTTTTATTTATGAAACAATCTAACAAATTTTTTAAGGGAACCTCTTTTATTTTTATTAGTTGTACAAACATTTTAAATTTTAAAAACCTTTCAAGCCGCTGTGTGTAGTTTATTTTTTAGTTATAAACTGAATCCAAATTTATAAATTTTTGGGGTAGAAAATATCTTTTAAATATCAGCAAATCATCCATTCGAGTTCAATTTTTTCTTCCGTGTTGAAAAAGAACTGTCCAAAGGAAAAGTAGTCATCCCAAAGCCAGCATCTATATAACCATTTTGCAAAAGGGATTTTAGGACCCTGCAAAAGCTAAAAACAAAGGTGTAAAAGACTTCTGGACAGTCCAAAAAATATTACAGATAAACTCTTTATTTTTAAGTATAACACTAATAAGCAAGTTATATTTACTATATATTTTAATCTTTCTTTCCATAATATGCTGTTCGATTTTGTTGATAATTATATGTTTGACCAACGTTTTTTTGGTTTTATTATTGTTTATAGTGATATACATATGCTACGCTTTAAAATTGAAGGAGTTTACTTTATTTAAATTAAATAAAATAAATTATTTAACATTCAACAAAAACTCTGAGAACAAGTTTTAAGGGAAGTATATAAATTTTTTAATATTTCTAAAACTAATACTTTATGCCTGTTCCGTTTGAATATTTTATTTTTTAAATTTACTGAGTTTCTGTTGACTCTTTTCCATTGAACACCTGTAGCAGGTAGTTAATCAGATAAAATACAGGGTCTTTAATATTCCAAATTTCTGTTTAATATATATTTATATTTATATATTTGTCCAACTTAGTAGGTATCTCGTAGTCGTTCAATTAAAAATGTCACTGTCCCTTGTTTTTGTCGCTGACTTGGGTTTGGGTTCCATCTCGACTTTGGGCAACTTCTCGGGAATACTTTTTTTATTTTAGAGAGGAGGGGATCGGGGGAGATCGGGGGAGTCTAACAAAGTTTATTCTTTTTTGTGCGCCGTGTTTTTGGTTTTTTGTCTTTTCGTAATTTAGCATATTCCTTGCAGCACTTGTTGTCCTTGTCTGCTGTGTTCTTAAGTTTTGCTTCACCGTTTGCGGTGTGCAAATGCAAATTGCTTGGCTTGCATATTTTCATCAGCCCCTCAGCACCGCTTTTCCTCGGGTTTCCCTGTTTCCCTGGACGCAGGACGAGGAAGGGCTTGGAATGGAGCTGATGTAGCTGAAGTGCGGCCAGCCGCATTGATAGTTCCATCTCGGAGATGATGGAGAAAGGTAAGTGGCTTCTTTCGGGGACTCCTTGGGCCATTTCTTGCACTGAGCACTGAGCATTGGGCACTGAGTACTGGGAGTTGTGGTGGGCGGAAATCAATTCGCAAATAACTCAAAGTTAACTCATCGAATCAGGGGAGTTGATCAAGGGAATTGCTCCACTTAATGAAGCGGTGTCTCAAATATTCTGGGATAATTGAATACTTGATTTGCGAGCCAAAGAGATGTATGTGGCATTCTGTGGCCATTGTTTTATTTCCCATTTTTGCATTTTGTTATTTAATGGCTCTCTTGTTGCTTGACCACAACTTTCGCAGCTCGCAGCTCAAAGGGGTTTTTATTCACGGATCGTGAAATATATAAATTTTTAAGCTTGGCCAAAACGATTTCCACAGCCAAAGGGCTTTCTTTTGAAGCAGCTGAGAATCCACTTTCCAGTCAACAAATTATTAAAATTAATTTAAAAAATTAGAATTTTTAATAAGGAATTTCTACAAAAATTTTACAATTTTTGGTTCAAAAATAAATAAATCAAGTTTAAATGTCAGTCGATTAAATATTATTTTACGACCAATTTCCTTTTCATATAATGTATGGTAAATGTTATTTCTTTATAATTTTTTTTATTCATTTATTAAACGTTCTTACATTGATTCTATTGAATATTATTTGTAAGTTTATTTATAGTTTATGTACATATTTTATAACTTATTTAGTTTTCGCAATAAATAAGTTAAAACTGATTACTGAAGTCCTTATTATTATATTTTATTTTATTTTATTTATTAAATTTACTTTATTAATTACTATTGTATGGATCTTCTCAAATATTACTATAACTTCTTAAATTTAAATAAACAGATTATCTTCTGTTAATAACAGCTTATTTAAATTTAAAGTCAACAGTCGATTTATTTTATTTTTATTAATTTTCCTTACCTGTTTTCGCTGCAGCTTTTGCTTTATGGTATTAATCAGCATTTTTCCCACTGATTCGCAGCCCCTCAATTATCCACTCGTTGTTGACTCATTCGCTTGACAATTTAATCACTCACTCAACCAATTCAGGCATTCATCTTCTTCAGTTTGAATAAATGGAGGAAAGTCGCCTCGTTTCTGTTGTTTTTCGGTCGTGTGTCCAGATGTTTTGATTCAGTTTTAATTCATTTCACTTGGTGACCCAAACCCAAACCCAAACCCAAACCGAAACCCATCCACCCATCCTGTCCACCCCTTAAATCCTGACTGTTATTGCTCTTCCCATTGTTATTGTTTCACCACTTGTTGTTTTATTTTTATTTTTTTGGTTTTTGTATTTCTCTGAGTTGCTATTAAGAAAAACGCCTCCAAGTATAATCGACTAAACGAGCGAGCAAACGAGAATTGATTCACTGAAAATAAACATTTAAATTAATATTTATTTTTAATTTTATGTGTTTTATTCGTAGGTATAAAATTAATTAAAATTAAAATAACCTTTATTCCAATTAATAGATAATTATTAAAATAAGACATACTAATCGTTAATACTAAAGGACTTAAAATTATTAAAATTTCACTTTAAGTAACGAATTTAATTTAAGATTATTAAAGTTATGAAAATTTTATTTCAAATAAATAAAAAGTTCACACATAGATTATAAGACATATTTTGCTATGACAAATTAATGATTTATTTTTAATATATAAAATAGATCTAAAAGTAGAGACACCTTTAACCTCAAAAGGGATACTATGTGACAAGAGATTGTCCTGTTTTTTTTTGTTTCTGTGTAGAGAGAATGACCCGTCTTGTAGCCACCGCACCACCGCCTCCACTCCACCCACTCAACCAATGTGTCCGCTTCCTTGGGCTCGCCTCGAAATGCAGCCAACCAGCCGGCAATAAAAATATGATTGTATTTTCGCTTGAGTTGTTTTCATTTCTCGATGATGTCGAGGACCAGGACGAGGACGAGGACGAGGTCCTGTGTCTGCGGCTGAGTCCTCAGTCCTCAGTCCTTTCGAGTCCTGAGTTCTGACCCAATGCATGGTTAAATCAGGCGAACGCCAGCGGTCGAGCATTGAACCGCTTGCCGTTCGTTGTTTTTCCAGCGCCGCCTTTTGTTTTGTTTTCCCCGGTTTTTCCGGGCTTGGTCTTGGCCCTTTCCTTTTGCTTTTCCATTTTCCTTTTTCCCTTTGCCTTTTGCCTTTGCCCGCAGATCCCATTTGGAAATCAGGACGGCAACTCTCGCATATTCGCTACATTACATTTCTCGTTGCCATTAATCGTGCATCTCCAGGACTCGGCGAACACTCGGAGAACTCAGGCAGGACCCACTCATGTTCCCATTTTCATTCCCATTCCCCTTTCCCTTCCCCCTCCATGTAAAGGACCTCCTTGGAGTGTCTCGCTCGTATTTACTCGAGTGATGTAATTTTTGAATAGCTTAAGGCATTTCAAAATGTTTAGCAAGGCAAATCCTTTTTAAACGTCGATTTTCCCCTCGTGTCCGTGACTGTTGTTTGGCCCTCTCCTCTCGTGTGTGCGGTCTTTTGGGTACTTTGCATATATGCATATTCCCTATTATTGTTATTAATAATCATAAATAATGTTGGTTTTTTTTTCTCTCTCTCAAGGAAGGCTACGTCGGGCAGAAGAAATTTCGTTGAGAGGTCGTAACATATGGGATTTTGATTGAAGAGTAAACTTTAACACTGCCTTTTGATCGCACCGTTTAAAAACAATGTTTTAAAATAAGTAATTTGTTAAGTTTGTCTAACTTTTCAAAAGCATGTTTTTTTTTAGAATATATTCCTAATATAATACAATATTTAAAGTTCTTTAAACTAACAGAATTTGATCAGTTTTTTGTCAACAAAGATTTTCATGGGAAAATATATAAATTAGGAGAAAAGAATGAAGTAAAAATATTCCAGCACTGTAAAAATTAAAAAAAATCTAAAATACATGAACTATTTAGTTCTCAAAAAAACTTTAAAACCACAAAATCTGAATTGCTGTGCAACACCTAATTTTTCTAACTCCATCGGCTGATAAACGTGCCCCAAGATCAACTCAAACTGAAGCACAAAAAAAAAAAAAAAAACAAAACAAAAGAAGTGGGCAACATGAAGAACAAAAAATGTAGACAACAAATTTGTAATGAAATTTTGTATGCTGACATTTCGAAAAATTGCTTTTTAACCTTTGTGCTGCGCCGCCAACCCCCTCGACCCCTTAACCCCCTCGTAGCTCCACTAACTGCAGCTACTTCGTGTGTGTCAGTGACATGTTAGACGTGTATCTGTATCTCGACTCCTCGCCACGGGTGGCCCCACGACCCGGACTCCATCCCGCACTCAGATCAAGACCAGGACCCAGGCCAGGACCCTCTACACTGAGACAAAAATTAAAACAGAAAGCAGAGGCATTTATTGTATCACAAGTATATCTTATGACTGAAGGGTTAAAGTTATCTTAAAAAACGAAATTTGTAGGTAACTTAAGATATAAAAATGTTAACATATTTATAAATATATATATACCTACTATAATATAAATATAATATATATAATATAAATATATACTATAATATAAACATAATATATATAATATAAATATGTAGGTACTTTGGAACCATTAATAAAAAGTAGGAATATTATATAACTATCATTACATTAATTATCATATTTCGGATATTTTGTACTGTGATAATAAGACATTTTTAACAAGTCTATTTTTCTTATTTTTAATTAGAATTGTTTATTAATAAATATTAAATTAATTATAAATAAATAAATATTAGATTTTTGGTGTTGAAATAAAATTATACTTGATAATAATAAAGTTTTATTTAGAAACTGATCACTTAAGTAATCCCTAGTTATTAAAAATCAGTAAAAGTAAATTGGGTTTTAGAAATTAAATATATTCAATTTTATGTTATATTTTTTTAAACTTATTTTTGTATATTTTTTTCAAGTGTGCCTCGAAAAGTTGTGTGTGCAGCTTGCGAAAATCTGTAAACCGAAAACTCTGTGACATGTTTTTAAGTTTCTCAGCCTGGCATGCAGATTATTATTAGGTTGTCTGTCCGTCCGTTTGTTCATCTCTTTCGACGACGAGGACGACTCGCTGCTGTCGCCTGCCAGGTGAGTCCCGAGTCCCGAGTCCCGAGTCCTGAGTCCTGAGTCCCCGGAAAACTTTGCCCATGTCCAGTGACAGGGACAGGAAAAGGGACAGGAACAGCAACAGCAACAGGAACAGGGACAACTTCCAGGGTCGGAGTTCTGGGCCATAAGTTTTGTTCTAACAAACCAATTACTCGCACCAATTTCCAAAACAGGCTGACTCGCCTTTAACCTCCATGATGGAAGAGTTCGACTTTGAGATGTACATCCTTTACCCCATCCCCCCCATCCCCCATCCCCACCAGAAATAGAAAGAGACGGAAGCGGGCGACTGAGACAGGAGAGAGAGACAGCGAGACAGGAAAGCTGAAGAAAATACAAATACGACTTTGAGTTACTTTTTCATTATTTTGCCAAGGAGTTTGTGTCACACACACAGCACCCATTCGCCCATTCCAACCCCCCTTTTCGCTCAGTGTACGTGTGTGTGCTGCAATGTTCAAAACATTGGCAGATGTCGCCGCACTAGCAAAAGTTACGAGAGCGGCAAGTGGAAAGTGGAAAGTGGCACAGGAAAAGCGGGGGAGACAAGACATCCCAGCCAGCCAAGTCAACAGAAAAAAACCAAAAAAAAAAAAATTATAAAAAAATAGGAACAAAAAAATAAAAGAAAGAAAACGAGCACATACATATGAAAAAAAGTTGCTACAAGTTTTTTTTCTTTCTAATTTTGCCTGCTTTCTTTTTCTTTCTTGGCAGAAAAAAAATGCCCAAATTGTTTAAGCCAAAAGGAGGCAGATGAGGAGTCCTTAAAGCAGCCACTTAGTGCTCTTAAAATCAACTCATCGGAAGGATCAGGGAAAGTAAGTGTTATTTTGTTCATGGGTTTGGGAATGTTTATCTGCATAAATACCAAAAAAATAATTGTTTTTAAATTTAGTTTTTAACTGGAATTGATTAGGAATTTGGTAACAAAGTTGTTAGACTAGAATACATAAATTTCATCAAAAGATCACTTAGTTAAAAAAACTAAAATTAATTTGTAAGCTTTAAAAATATTTGTAGCTGATTAAATATAAAATCTGCTCCGACTTTTTTGTATTACTAACAAACTTAAGATTGGCCACCTCAAAAGAAAAGTTTGATTAATTTATTATAGAAATATTACTTATAATATAGAAATTAAACCATTTTATGAAGAGTCCTAAGCTCTACATTTTTAATATCTAATATTATTATTATTACTAAAACTATAATTCATATCAATTAATATTATTTATAGCTATTATTGGGGGTTTTAAAAAAAAAAAAAAAAGAAAATTTAACCGTTTTTTTAAAAGACTTTTATATCTGCGTCTGTTTACTTATATTGATTATAGTTTATTTATCAATTGTGTTTCGTGCTAAGTTTAATTTAAACTAATAACTAAAGTTCTTGATGTACAAATAATAGTTAAAAAATATAATAAAATACTAACTATATGTTTTCTAATTAGCAATATCTGTATTAAAAAGTAAAGTAAACATAGCTGTTTGAAGTGATAAGATTAAGATTTATTTATTTATATTTATATTTATATTTATATTTATATTTATATTTATATTTAATTAAATTAAATTATATGTGATTAAATTTGTACAGTTTTCAGAGCCCATTTCCCTATTTTCAGAGTCAAAGGCTTACTGCTTACCGTATGGGATCGCAAGGCGTGTGCTTTCGGAATGAACAACTTTTCGCTCTTCCAGCGGGCATATCTGACATGTGGCATGCTGCATGCTGCATGCGGCCTGCTGCATGTTGCATGTTGCATGTGGGTGTCACCGCCTGCGGTTGTTCTTATTCGGGATTAAGACGCTTCTGCAAGGGGGTGGCTACAGAGGGGGCTTAAGAGGGGGGCCACCCAGCAGCTAGTGCGACATAATCTTCTTGCCACTGCCCCCCTAAGACCCCCCCTTTTTTTTTTCTTCTGGCCGCTTAACTTTTTCCACTTGCATTTTGGCCCCGCTTACAGGATATTATGGCGGCAGCCGCGCATGTTGTGTGCGCTGTAAAAAGTTTTTAATTTTTCTTTTCAAACATTTAACTAAAAGAGCAAGTGCACCCCTGCAAAATGTTAAAAAAAAAATAATAATAATAAGTAGGGTAAAAGATTCCCATTTTTTCTTGGGGGCTGCTGATGCTGCCTTTGCCTTTTGCTTCCCAGAGCTTCCTTAGAGAAGAACTCATAACTTTGGCTTGGCAAAATATCATACGCATAAAACAACATACGATGCAATCTGCTTTTTACCCCCCATTTTCCTCAGCTGCAAGCTGCATTTCCCCCCATTTTCCCCACATTTTCCCCGATTCAGACTTTGCTGCGTTATTCCTGCCGGTTTATTTTTCTTTTAATGAAACAGTTGTTGCCTGGCGGCATTATGACGATTATTATTATTATGAGGCATGCAAAAGTTGCCGTTAAAGCATCGTGTAAAATAATATTTAGACGGCAACTTTCCGAAGGCTTTTCCCCACACTTTTCCCCCCTTTTATCCTGCGGCACGGCTTAATTAAATTTCGAGCAAGCCAAAAATCCGAAGCGAAGACCGCCAAATGAAGAGCAATGCCAAAACTCAAACTCAATCCGAGATTCAAGTTCTTCTTCAAGTCTGAAAGTCTGAGCTCTGCTTGGGGAAAATCTCTTAAATTAATTGAGATTTTGCAGAGCCTTAGTTTCCGATGGAAGCCCTGGAAAATGGAAAATTCTTTAGCTGCAGCCGCACTCGGTTGACGAAATTAATTTTCCTTTGTTGAGGTCTGAATTCGCATTGTGCGAATGCCAGGAGAACTCATCCACAGTCCAGATTTTAGATTTGAATGCACTATGTAGTGATTTTGATGTGGAAGCCCTTGTCGGCCAACAATTTCAATTGAGCAGGTGGCTCCTGGCTCCTGGTTTCTGGCTCCTGGTTCCCGGTGGAAAAGGATTCCTTGTGGCCCAGCACAGCCCCTTGGGCAGATTTACCGCACACACACACAAGGTGTAACTAGGAGCCATCCAAAATTTTAACACAGAACTTCTATGATTTCTACAGTTACAGAAATTGTTATTTATTTATTTGATAAAGGAACATATTTTAGAGTATATTGGGATTTAAAAATACCATACAGCAAATTCTATAAAATCTTAAATCTTATAAAGCACATTCATAATATAAAAAAAATTTTAAAATGTTATTTTAAAATATGTATTTGACTTCTAAAAGAAGAAAGTCAGGAACAAATATATAATAATCTTATTTAAATAATTTTAATGACCATTTAACTGTGACTCATAAACTACATACTTTATATATTATATTTAAAAGTAAATTGTATACCTAATACCATATAATTTATTAAATCAAAAGATTAAGGTTCTTTAAAATTAAAAAGTAAATAGGAAAATTAAAAATTACCACCACAATTTTTTTTTAATTGAATTCTGAGTTAAATTCGGAATTAAATAATTAAATGTGTGCAGTGTTTTTCCCCAAGTAATTGGCTTTCGATGGTTGGTAATTTTAAAATGGGCCAAGCCCTAGGAATGCCTTCATAAATTTGCTGGCTGAAAATAAAGGCCTGGTCGACTCGACGCAATCCTTTGGAGTTTGGAGCCTCCTCCGCCGGCATAATCATAATGGGTTTCCAACAGCCCCCCACCCCGCCCCACCCGCTCACTCGGTTCGGAATTTTCCGCCCGTCGGAAAAGTCTGTCTGGGCCGATAAGGAGCGAGTGCTTTTGTAGTCGCACTTTTGACAAACTACTCTCCCTTTTGTGGACAGGACACACACAGGACACGCAGGACAAACAGGATGCGGGTCTCGTCCTGGCAGAGTCACACTGTCACCGGCAGAAGTCGGTGCTCTAAAACAATTTGCCATTAACATTAATGACAGCAATCGGTGGGTGTTCATTATATTGCCCCCGAAAAAGGCAAACAGCCCGTTTGGCCATTTCACCATTTCCTCGCTTCACCATTTGGCCATGGCCCTTATGATGACGTTACTCCTCTGACGGACATGAATCTGTAATGGAATTCAATAAAAGCTGAGAGTGCAGAAACCGTTTGACACGGAATTCAATCGACCCCCGCACCCCCTGGCCATCGAGTGGGGTTTTCCGAGATTTTCCAGGGGGCTTTTCCGGGGGCGTGGGCATCGAAACTCATCAGCCGGACGCTTGTCGGGCTCATTTGTTAATTTTCTGCAATATCGGCGAGTGGCCATGGCCCTGCAGCCTCTTTCACTCCGGGTTGGGTTGGGTTGGGTGCCTCGAATCCTCCTCCCAATCCTCCCCCAATCCTCCCAAGCAGCCAAGATGGCCGGGGGGCGAGCGAAACATTTAACATGCGGCAATATTTATTGCCATGTGACACACTGGACAATGGGGCATATCAGCTGAAGGTTGGGGTATATATGATTATTTACTGGATAGGAAAGTTTATTCATTTACGAGTATTATTATATATAATCCTCATAGAAGTAGAAAGTAGTACCTTCTTTAATTTATATTTAAATTAATATATTACAAGTGTAAATATTTATTTATCAAATTTATTTATTTCTTTTAACTTTGTTTATATTTTTTAAAAATTAATAAAAATAAAGAGAGAATATTTCCTTATTAATTTAAGCTTTACACTTCACAATTTATTATTGTTAACACTTATAACTTATATGTCAAATCCTCAACTAATTTAATAACTCATTTAATATTTAAATTTTTTAATATATTTTAAAAACAAAATTATTTAAATAACATTGTATAATTTAACACCTCCTGTTGAATCTAACAACATAAACTAAAAACTATATTTAATTAGCAAAACTAAAAGATAGTTTGTGATTCCTAATTTTTTCCCTCAACTTCAAAATCTTTATTAAGAGACTCTGTTCCGTAGATTTCGTTGTGAATAGGGGAAGCTCAAATCGTCTTTGAATTGAACCCTTCTATGGAAATTGGATTCGCGGACTCCTCCCAAAATGTTAGGTACCCCCTGCTAATTAGCCACCCACTTTGCTGCCAATGCGATTATCGACCCAAGTCGGGGCCTCCCGAAAATTCCCATATAACGATGACCCATCCTTTCCAGCCATTCCAACCCATCCAAATCCACATTCGAAGCCAGGACGAGGACGTATTGTCCAAGTTATTTGACTGTTTGCCGTCAATTGCCAATTGGCAATTGGAATCGGGCGGCTCTGTGGGATTAACCCTGGTGCGAATGGAGCGACGCCTGCGGCAGCTGATGGGTTAAACAGGGGGGTGCATAGGGGTTAAGGGGGTCAAGGGGGTCAAGGCAACGAGGGTTAATGAGCACGGCTGCAGGAAGTGCGGACAAAGTCATCACTTGTGTGGTTTGCCACACTTGCAGCTCTCTGCTGAATATTCGAGTTGGTGAGTAAAAAAAATTGAGTTTTATTTCCTACGAATGGGATTTAAAAGATTATTTTACTTTTTAATAAAGATAAAGTTCTAAAAAAGTAGATAAATCGCTTAGTAATCACTTGACAATCCGCAAATAAAGTTTCCAAAATTAAAAAAGCAAAAATCTTGTTTATAAAAAGGTTTATTTTCCTTAATTAAAGAACAAAGATTTTTAAATTGAATTTTATACATTTTAGTTGTGCAAATATAAGAAACCCTTTGCGAATTTTCCAAATAAAACATTTGAATAAGCTCTAAAAACTTACACTATTTTATTTAATGGTTTATTGGTTAGTTTTCTTTATAATTTAATTTAAGCAATATTTCAAACAATTAATGGTTTATTGGTATTTTTATTTAGACAGTTGTATAGGTTTTTAATTTCTGACATACTTATTATATAATTATTAATACAAATTATTTATTATTTAAACAAATTATTTCTGCATATTTGGAAATATTTCCATCAAGGATTATTTATTTAAATTGTTTTTGAGAAAATATAATTCTTTTTCAGCCTATTTTCTTTGTTAAATTTGAATAGTTTTCATCTGAGTTTTTCTAGCTCATCAAGGGCATTTCCCATTCGATTTGCATGAATTTAACTGGCAGAACTTGTGGCACTCCCATTCCCATTCTCCACTCCCCGGTTGACTTCATTTTTAACGGTCAAGTTGTCTCAGTGCGAGCAACTTGCTTTTATTGCATTCGCCCTGGAAGAAGGAAGAAAGCCAAAGCCATCCTCCGATCCGAGTGACCAAATGGCCGAGGACGAGGACGTGGATGAGGACGAGGATGAGGACTTTGACGTCCTGCCCGGATGTCGTTTCCAATAAACGGGCATCGGGACAGGCGTTAAGCTGCGAGCTGCACAATATGTACTCATATAGTACTATATATCGTGGAGTATAGTGTGTGCACCATATGTGATATGTGGGTTGTGTGTGCTGTGTGTGGGTGTGGGCCACCCACTGCCACTTTAATTAATTTCTTTAAGTTCATTAACGTTTGACTTGTTGGGAAATAAGGGACACGGACACGGACATGGACATGGACAGGGAATGGGCGGAGATATATGGGCGATATTGGAAAGGCACTTGGCCACTTTGATGACATTGTTGCCCAGTTTCTGTTTCCGTTTCAGGGGGTTGTGGTTTTTTATATGCTGGCTGCTGGGGTTATGCCTTTATCACTCTGAACTCTATGAAGCATTGGAATTTAAAAGAATTTCTGCTAACTGACAGCGTCAGTATTGTCACTTCTTGGGACATGATGAGTTATTTTACCTTTTGTTTAGGGGTTTCAGAATTTTATAAAAAAAAGTGTTATTTTTAAACTATATATTTTATTGTTTTTCTTTTAAATAAAACTGATATAAAGGATTTATTTTGATAATTAAATAAACAGTTTGTAAATTATTAGGGTTCTTATTTTGATTTTGAACTTTGAAAAGAACTATTAATATTGAGTTTTGAAGGCCTTTAAAACAATACCTTTTTGGGTTAGATTCTTTATTTTTATATCAAGTTTGAAGAATACTCTTAATTAATTTGGGAATATTTTTTAGACTTTTTGGAGTTGAAAAAGTGGTCTTAAAATACATAAGTAAGGAAATAAAAACAAATGATAAACATTTGAGCATATTTATTTAGTTTTGTTTAGATTAAAACATTTCAAAATCTTCAATATTTGGCATAAATTAATAAATACTTAAGTATTTCAATCAATGTCATGTATTATTCTTTGGAAAATACTTGAGTGGGTTCAAAATATGGAGTCAAATCGAAAGTTAATTGGAATATAAGAAAGTGTATGCTGTTATGCTTCACTTTTATTTGTAAGTCACCAGAGAATTTGGTAACACTTCTTTACACACATATATCCTTCCCCATTTGCTGCCTTGAAAGTCGTTCCTGTTCGCAGGACATTAATTGTATTTGCCCTTCCCCTTTCTCCTCCTTCTCTCTCTCTGTGTTTAGTGCCATATGGGCATTCAAGATTGTCGCCTGAATATTTTGCTCGCACTCAATTGAGGTGACCCCGATCCGCAGGGGGAAAAGCCCTTTGAGCCTGTGTATCCAGTGTCCTGTGTATCGCTGATGGCCTGCATCGCCATCTTGGTGGAAATGGAGGTGTTGCTGTTGCTGTTGGTGTTGGGCATCCTTAAACCGTCCGCGTTCCAATTCATTTTTCAAAGCTAACCAAAAGCAGCCACCCACTCCACTTTTACTCCACTTTTACCCATTGGTCCGTGGATGTTTTTCCAACGTTCATTTTTTGGCAGCTCATGAATATTCATAGACATGAGCGGCCAAAGGACCGCGTGGGCTATCTGACACAGTCAGCATTCCAGGGGGAGGTGGTGGGTGGTGGAATGTGGGTGGTGGGTGGTTTCTAGGGAGTATTTTGAAAACGGCTTTTCCTTGAGGTGGAAGCTCAGAAGGAGAAGGAGCTCTCAACTGGCTTACACTTGCGGCACTACAAAAAACCACTTTTAAAGCGAAGAAAGTGCTCTCGAAAAGGGCTTAAAGTAATTTAATATTTATATTGGAATTGAAAAGGTTTCAACGGGATAATAATTGTTATTTAAAGTTGCAAAGAATTCATATAAAAGTCTTAAAAAAAATAATATTTTAGGGATAATGCAATGCTTTTTTTAAATCACCGTTTAAAAACTATTTTTTTTGATTGATTCTAAACCAAAAATATTTTATTTAATTTTTGAATATTAAGATCAGTAAAAAACTGTTGTTTGCACTTTTAGTTTCGTATTTTTGAATTTTCTATAGCATTTGGTAAAGCTTTTGGTATGGTCATAACTTTAAAATGTTATATAGTTTATAGTAAAATAATTTAAAAATGTAATATAGTTTGCAGTTATATAATTTTAAAATATATAGCTTATTGCATTTCATTTTAAAAGAGTTTTGGATGATGAGAAAAGGGGCACTGCTAATTTTCGGGTTGACTTTGTACTGGATTTTGCCTCTGACTTTGCTCCTTAACCGATGACTGCGGAGTGGTCCATGCATACATCTTGGTCCAGAGCCTGGCGATCCTGTCGTGCTCCTTGCGATTGTTCTTGTACTGATCGGCGATGCCCATGACCAGCGGATCGTCCGGATTGCACTCGCTCATCAGGACGTAAACGGAAAGCAGAACCTGGTTGTTATATTTATTACACAATTAAGAAATATAAAATTATATCTTTTTGAATTTTAAATAAGACTTTTATAACACTAAGAGACTTAAACAAACCTTGGCCACATTCATCACCGGCGACCAGCGTTCCCCGAGGACATCCAGGCAAATGGCTCCCCGGCTGTCCACGTTGCAGTGGTAGATTTTGGTGGCGAAGCGGATGCCTGGCGGCCGGAAGGGATAGTCGGCCGGAAAGCGGATGTCCAGCCGGAAGTGGCCGCCCTCGTAGACAGTGCCACTCGGTCCGTCCACAGCTGCCGTCCAGCGGAATAGATCCTCGCACAGCATTTCGGCCCTGCAGTTTGGAGGCGGGTGCTTGCAAATGTCCTGCAGCTCCCTCTTAATCCTCACCGCACTGCCAGTGAGTGGTGTGGGTGACTTCGGGGGACTGGTACTGCCACTGGGAGGTGCATTCCCGGAGACTGGTGACTCGGAGCTCGAGATCGCTTCGGGTTCGGCTTCCGGCTGCTGCTCACTGGACATCCTGCGTCCAGTAATAAAGCTTCTTGGAGAATTTGGTTTATGGCTATAGGTAATTTTGATTTGTTTCAGCAAAGACTCATTACTCGTTTTTTTACAACGAGCAAGGCCCAACTGAACTTGAAGAAACAAGTCCCAGAGGTTACTTTTTTATTTTAAAATTTCAATTTCCTGAGTTCCTAAGATTTTTACTTTTTTTATCAACAAAAACAAGGGTTACCAGAAGAAAATTTTGTATTAAACAAAAAATAGGTAAATAATTTAAAAACCATGAATGACATTTTTGTTACCAACATTAAATTGCAATTTTCAAAACACCAAATATTCTTGGTCTAAAAATTAAATTCAATAACTCTAAATATGTTAATAAATCTTTTAAAAAAATCAGAAACAATCCTAATTAAATTGGCTTCTTTTAAGTTACTTCTTTGGTTTTTTTGCGCTGTCGCTTTTGGAAAATTAGAAAACTGAAAGAAGAAAAAATCGGGACAGGATGACGATGTGGCCAGGACGAAACAGGAGGGAGAATAGATCTAAGGAAAGCGACACTCAATTTGCGAAATGCAATAAATTGAATGAAAAGTGTGAAAATGAAGAGGAGTCATCAGCATCAGCGACAACACTAACGACCAAAAACAGAGACAGCAACAGGAGCGAATGAGATGGAGCGATGGAGATAGAGCAAACGCTAAGAAAGCCAGAAAATGTAAATGAAAATTCAAGAAAATTTAATAATAAAAACATCAGCATAAAGTGAAACGCATAAAATCCAATGAAATGTAAAAGGCATCCGCTGGACCTTCTTCCTGTTGTGCTCCACACTGCTGTCTCTTTCTAAGCCTCACTACCCATCTCTTTCTAGAGTCAGTGGCGTTTCGATGAGGGATTAAGCCAATAATAAAGAGGTTTATTTTTTATAAACTAAAACTAATAATTAAGAAATGAGATTTATACTTGTTTTTGAAATAAATATAATAATAATTTCAAGTTAATTAATCAGAATATTTTAGGACATTTCTGTAGAATGATAAAAACAAAAAAAAAATATTCTTAAACAAACCAAAACTGTAAAGAATTTATTAAAATTAACTACACCCATTTAAAGTTAAGTTCTTGGTAAAATTATAAAAGCAAAAGGTGCTTCCATTTATTGTGTGATGTCTTGAAAGTTACTGTTAAAATTTAAAGCTCCTAAAAAATTTTCATTAATTAGAAGAAACCTCCACCCCCTTGACCAAATCTTAGCTAAGCCCCTGGACGGATGTATGTGGAAAATAGCGTTGGGTAATCACATTTCTCTGGTGTAGTACGGCACAGTATGGCAGTGTCCTGCAGCCGGCAGGATATGCTCAATTGAACATGTTGATTGCTGACAGCGCGTCCTGACCCACCGATCCACCCACCATTCACAACCCACCATTCACCATTTGCACCACTGCAAATGAGGAGTCAATTGAAAATCAAGTTAGAGCTGGCTTTAATGGAATTAGTTCTACATGGCAGCAGCGAAGCATCTGCGAGATGCGAGATGCAAACGCAATCGCAATCTCGAGGAGAGCTCAAAAGCGAAAGCACCCAAGGATGTATGTATTATGGTACATCTCCGGAAGTTCCACTTACTTACCTCCGAGGAGTGTCTGTGTGAGTGGTTCGGTGGGTGGGTTGGGCCACTGGGTGACTGTGACTGGGAGTAAGACACACCTAGGCAAACATTTAAATGGAGCTCGATTGGTGCTGGTGGAGCTGGTAGCTGGTGGAGCTGATGCGATGGGGAGCGTTGAAAAGCGTGTAAATGAAATTAGAGAGCTGCCACACCCACAAGGACACAGGCAACGCCCAGCGACACGATGGCACCAGTTTTGGCCCATAAACAGCAAACCAAATACAAGGAGCATACCCTGGACAGAAAGAAGGTGGTTGAGGGACGATGGGTGTCAAGAGCACTTTATTGGACGTAAGTGGGTCTTGGCAAGCGGATTTAATTCTCGAAATATTTACGAAGAATAACCAATTACCAGGAAAACCATCGAAAGCAATTGATAGTCATAAAAATACACGGAAAACATAGACAACTCTTATTAGAAATAAAACATTAATAATTTTGGCAAATAAAAGTTCATAATTGGCTACACCCTTAATAGATTATTTTTCCTACTAATGATGATACAGAATTTTCTTTTAAAAAAGGAAAATAACAATTTATTAATTTTACTTAAATATTTTAAATAAATTAGTTAAGCATTTTTTTATTTGTCTTGTGTTTTAAGTCAAAACCAAAAAATTGTATAACTATTTTACTAACAATACAGACAGAAGTATTTTACAAAAATAAGACAAATAATTTCGATACAAAATAAATGTAAAAAAATTACTAATACCTACGTACCTGAATTTTTAAGAGAAATAAAACCATTATGTAATTGGAGTTGGATTAATATTTTATGACTAGCGATACAATCATACGTTTTTTAAATTGACGCACTGAACTATTAAATTTTAATAATAATAATAATATCAATAATCTTATTCTCCCTTCAATGGTATTTATCGTGTACTTTGGAGTTTGCTTTTTATATTCATATTTATTTATTAAGCATGATTAGAAAGAACTTAAAATATTTAAAATATTTGTTTTTAACCTTTAATATTGAAAATGAATATTTATATAAATTAAAATAATTGGCTATGTAAAACCTAAGGAACTGAATCTTTATTAAAAGCACAAAAAATTAAATTATATTTTTTGCTATGTAAAATCAAAGAAACAAGTCTTTAAAAAACACAATTCACCAAAATAAATGCGAATGCTACAAATTACAATGGCATCTTGAATTGGAGCTTGGCAACGAAAAGGAAAAAGGAAAAAGGAGTGGAAAACTGGAGAGCTGAAGGACATTTGTAGCTGGAGCTGGATATCATCGAGGACTTGGCTGAAATGATTGAATGAGTGCCGGCTTGAATGGCTGGGCGAATTGGTGCATGAATCAATGAATGACTGAATGACTGAATGAGTGAATGAGTGAGTGCACGAAGGGCAATGCTATAAAGTGTAGCCACCGTTACTTTGTGGGTGGTGGGTGGTGGGTGGAGAGTGGGAGGTGGGCTCACTGGGTGACTCTCTGGGTTTTCCTGGCGCGACAGCTGATGGGTTATTGGACGCTTGTGGTACTCCGGTCTCCATGTTGCCATGTTGCCATGTTTCCATGTCGCCCGTGTGTGCTCCTTGTGCTCCGTGTGTGCCAATGCCTTTGTAGCTTAATTGAATTTAAGTGCGACGCACAATATGCAATATTGCAAAATGAATCATCACATGTACTATATGTACTATACACATGTATTTCCCTCTCCTCATGCTGGCAATTTTCCACAGCTAACAGCTACACAGCTACAGCTTTTCCTTTAGTTTTCCCGGGCCTTTTTAGAGTGCATTTGACTTTGTTGCACGATTTGTCGCCGTACTTGAAACGTTGGCAAACCATCCGCCACTTGCCAAAACGTCAGTGTCACAAAAGGGGGGAAAAAGGGGCTTAAAAGGGGGGTTAACAGGGGGGAAAAAGGGGCAAACTTTGTTAGCCAGGCTCAAATAGTTTTATTAACTACAATCTTCAGCAATTTACTTGCTGTAACAAACATATTCATGCACTGATCCTGGCTAAAAGTTCCTATAACCTTGAGGTTTCCTAAATGATCACTGATTTTCCCCAAAAACATTCCAAATAAATAATAGGCTATCAACAATTTACAAGAATTATTCAAAAAAATCTGTCTGCTATCTTAATGTGGTTCGAAATGATGAAATAGTTTATTGAAAATACTTTAAAATAAGGTAAAAAAGTCTTTTTAATTTGGACAACAATTATATTATACAAATCATAGGTTAATAAGCAGTATTTGTTATTACTAAGCAAATTTTTATCAATGACATTAAATTTTGTACTTATTTGTCAATAATATTATCGGTGTTTGACTTAAGTAATTTTTTTCGATTATAAATATTTGAAGTACCTAAATTTTAAGATTTTTATTAAAAAGTTATTGTTGCAAAGTTTTAAAAACAAGCTGGTTGTTTAAGGATTTTTGTATTCCATTATTTTATTAAACTCTAAAAAAACAGTGTTTTTATCAAAGGGATAATACCTTGACCAAAGAAAGTCATTTTCAACTGGAAATTTATTTATTTATAAAAACGAGGACACTCCTTAATTGCTTTGGGTGCCAAGTGAGTACTCGCTGGACTCATGACTTTCAGTTTAAATTTGGGTTTGAGTGTGGGTGGTGGGTGTGGGTGGTGGGTGAGTAGTGAATGAATGCACTCATGTGGCACTCACTCGGCCCTTTCAAGTGTTGTGCTCAAAACTTAAGAGCATCGTTAAATGTCGCTTTAAAAAGTTGTGTCCCCGTTCCAGGTTTTTCACGCCCTTTCCCCGCCTCTGGACACGCCCCAATTTTCGTTATTTTTTTTCCGCCCCCCCTTAAATTTTTCCCACTTTTCCCTTTTCACCGGGTTTCTCCTCCTCCTCCTCCTCCTCCTCCTCTGTGTTCTCACCAACCAGTTACGGCACATAAACAAACAGTGCCAAACAAACAACTCCGATGTACGGTTCCACCTTTCTCCTCGCTTTCTCCCCCTTTCTCCCCCCTTTCTCCCTTTCTCCGTAGAATGACAAATAAAAAGCACTGAGCGAAAATCGATGTGCATAAAAGAGTAGCCAACAAGTGAACAAAACAAAGCAAACCGAAAAAAAGGGAGAAAATGTTGAAAAAAAAGAAAGGAACAGGAAGTAGGAAACTTTGACCAGTCCACATTAGGGCAGGACCTCATCCACCCATTTTCCTTAAATAAAATAGAAAAACACAAGGACACTTTATTGGTTGAAACGATCCTTGGATACTTCATGCATATTTATATGTAAAAACAAATATTTTTATTACAATGTTAAAATAATTTATTATTTATAATTTGTATGTATATTTATTTTCCAAAATATAAAAGAATAAAAAATTCTCAGATTTTTACAGGGTATAGAAATCCAGGGAGAAGTGGAAGCATTTTCTAGGGCTGCGTTTTGGCGACCAACGCAAACACTTGGCACTTGGCACTTTTTGATGTTGTTAGTGGCCATGTCTGCTCTCCAGTCTGGTCCTGTGTCCTGGGATGGGCAGTGTGAGATGGGGGGATGTCCTGGCAGGACAACCTCCTCGGTGGGGTGACCATTCCTGCAGGTGTCGCCGCGCAGACTTGCAAACTATGCACATGGCGGTAAATACTCCGCTCGCCACGTGGCCGAAACCGCGTTCCATTGCCGTTTCCGCTGGCCAACTCTTCGTCGCCGTCCTCCTCCTTCGTCCTTTCGTCCTGCTGCTGTAGTACCAACAAGGAGCAAGTCCTGCCGGGTGGTCGCTTAAATTTACTGCCCTCAGGCATTTCATTTGGTGTCGCTGCTAAATGGGGAAGGAGTGTCTGCCGTGTGGCACCAAAAAAAAAATAGGAGGAAAAAGAGGAGAACAAAAATAGGGGAAAAAATAGTATCAACAGCAGCTACAGATAGGTTAGCAATTTTTGGCACTGGCTAAAAACTTGAAGGAAGACACAGCAAATTTTACAGCAGTTAAGGTAAATGGTTGAAAAAAAAAACATTTAAAATTCGTGAGATTGATGTGAATACTTAATTTTCACAAACATCTGACACATATTTAAGTTAATTTTTAAACAAGAAGCTTTTGAATGTAAAATATTTTTAACACGACTCATTGATCAAAGAGAAGCTTTTGAATTGTATTTTTTTATACAATATTAACTACAAAAATTATTATTTACATCCCTTAAATAGTTTCATTATTTTATTTATTTTACAATTTTATTTAAAAATTAAAAATTGACCAATTGACTAATGTAAGATATTTTTATTGAGTTTTTAGGGAAGTTTTTTTGTATATTTGAAGGCTTTTATATCCTGTAAATTTTGACAAATTTAAAATTTTAAGATGTGTTTTTTGTGCTTAAAATATTTATACACACTTTTTTTTAATTTTGAATAAGAGTTATAAAGTTAATTTATTTTATAGCTTTTATTTCTATTTTGGAATTTGAAAAATTTAAAATTTTTGTTGCATTCATTCGATTTACTCGAGTGATGCAAAACAGCGACTTCGACATCGTTCGTGGGAATGCAATTTGCCGCGCTCGCGGTTATCCAATAAGCCGCGGCTAATAATAAATTGAATCAACTTTAATTCGATCCCCCTTCCACCCACTTTATAAGTACTATAAGTCACTATAGACCCACCACCCACCACCCACATCATTTCACGCGGAAATCAAAGACGCTTCCTTATTTTTCTTTAGTTTAAATTGCAGGAAATTACTTTCCAGTGGCAGAGTGCCACTGAAGGAGCCACCCAGTCTTCCCATCTCATCTCTCTCTTTCTTCGCTCTGATATTAAACTCAAAAGGTAAGTCGAGGGAAAATCGGGGGAAAGGAAAACGGGGAAAAAGGAAAAACCCTCGCCCCCCTTTTGACCATGCGGATATTGAGAAGAGCAGCGAAATCTTAACTGCTACTTATCGAGTCGCGCTTTCATTTTGGCCCCGTTGCCACGGAAATTCATCAAAATCATATAAACTTGTTCCCTGTTTGCTTGACTGCCCCCCCTTTCCACCATTTCCCCATTTCCCACCCCCCATTTTCCTTCGCCTTTTCCTCGAAACTCATCTTGAATCTCGAGTCTCTGGCTCTGGCAGCATTTGCGGTCTATCGTTTGGCCAAAACTTTCCTTTGGACCATCTGCATGTTTTCTTACACGGTTTTCCACGATAATCGGCTTGTTGTTGTTTGTGTTGCTTTTGTTGTTGTTGCTGTTGTTGTTGCTGGTGGTGCGGCTGCCAGTGGCACTTGAGCAATATTTGATTTTCCTCTTTGATGCCATTAGTTTTTCTTTCATTCGTTTTTCAACATACCCTTGTACAGAAAGACAAATTCCTTTTTTAAGGGCTTTGAAATTTAGTTTTATGTTTCTTTTTTTCTATCTAATAACGAAAAACACTAATACTATCGATATTAAGATCTTAATCATTGTAATCATTAAAGTTAATACCTCTTATAAATTAATAATCAAAATTAGGTTCAATATTAATATTCTCGATTTAGAAACGCGTTCCTAAAATGTATATAATTTCTGCCAATGTGCAAATTTGCAAAGTAATTTATAATTAATTAATGAAATTTTTAAACAAAACGTGGTATAACAACAAATTTGCAATATTTTGGAATCTGTAGCATTTTTATTATATGTTTAACCCAACTTAACTGGAATATTCCTAAATTAAATAAAATATTAATTTAATTTAGTTTTTTTTTAGAGATAAGTTTATACAAAAAAAAAAAAATTAAAATCAATAAACCATTTATTTTAATAAAACCTATTTGCTTGAATGAATGTAATTAGCTATCATTTAAATTTTTTTTTATTAAAATGTAAGCTTTAGTTGTTTTAATTTAACATTTATCCATTACCTATCACCAGGAATTTGTTTTTTCAGGGGAAATCTTCGAATAAAGTCAGCTTTAAAGTAAGGGTATTCGTGACTTCGATCTGTCTGGTGTGACAATTTCTGGCTTGCAATTTTTACGTTCGTCCTGAGCCTCAATGTGAGCGGGTCCTCCACCTGAATTTGTGGGCCTCCTCCACCTGATACCTGAATCCTGAATCCTGCGACCAGGAGCAGTCGCAGTCCGTTTCCTGCCGCAAATCGCACACTCCAAGATAAACTTTTGTAAATGAAATTGCAAAATATATTTCTTTAGCTCCGCTTTGCGCTCTCCACTTTCCGATTTTCCGCATTTTCCCCGATTATCCCCCGCCACTTTCCCACTCTCGCAGTTTCCCACTTTCCACTTTCCACTTGACAGCTGAAGCAGATAATGCGTTTTGCCACTGTTGCATTGCCCCAGAATGGAATCAAACGGAATGATGAGGAGGTGGTTTTGGGGTGGCACAGGTGGAAAAGGTGGAAAAGGTGGAAAAGGTGGAAAAGGTGGAAAAGGGGTGCTTGACAAGGGGGTGGTCCCTCCCTCTTTTGGTGCTTAGAAACCGTTCGAGTAATCAAAGCTCGACTACTTGCATTGCCAAAGCAATCAGCTGTCGGATCCAGGGAGCACCTGGAAAAACAGTTTCCACAGCCCCACGCGTGCTTTTTTCCATCTGTATATCTATTTCTATATGTATGTATATATATGTGTTAATATCTAAATGTGTGAGATGGAAAAAACAATCGCGGGTTGATGTGTTTTAGTGATGTGCACTTATTTGTGACACGAAGGTCATTAATGATTTTTCGGAAATTTTTTAATTGCTTTTACAATTTTTTATTGGGACCATTAAAGTAAGTCGTTTTTAATATTGACGTAAAGAACACTCTATTGGAAAAATGTATAAAGCTTTTAAACTTAGTTTGTTTTTTTTTTTTTTTAACGTAATATTTCACAACAAATGGTGATTATTTGAAAAATAACTAGGGCACTCATTTTAAAACTTAAATTATTTAATTCAAAACATTTTACCAAAAGGGTGTTTATGTTAAAAGTTAAAAAAAAACCTTAAGGGGAGCTTCTCATGTAACACGTCAAAAAGTAGTGGTTTTTTGGGATTTTTTTTCACTCGGAAAATAAAAACACACACAAATAATTTTTAGCATACATTTGAAGACATGTTTGAAGTATAAAAAAAAATTTTTTTGGAAGTCTTAAAAAACAAAATGGCGGACTTATTGAAGGTCGCGTGCGGCGCGATTCGGCTGAGGTGTTTATCGCGGTACAGTGTGGAGCGCAAAGTTTTCATCTGAAACATACAACAAATAATTTTTGTTATTCAGCAAACATTAAACGAGTGCGTGAATGTCTGCATTTAAAAAAAATTTTCTTCTACAATATTGAAATCACGTCTTGAAAAAAAAGTGCTGTTTTTTCGTCATTTTTTGTCGCTAAATAAGGCTTACAAGTGTATAAAATAATTTTTTTTTTACAATTCCAGACATTCACGCACTCGTTTAATACATAATCAGCAAAACACTTTTTAAAAATCAAAAATCGGTTCAGTAGTTTTTGCGCAATCGTGTACCGCGTTTTTAAAATCATAGTTTTGAGAAAAAACGATTTAAAGTTTTGAGTTAGCGCCAAATCGCACACAAAGCGCGACCGAGCGCACTGATTCAATCAATTATATCTTTCATAATATTTAGAGTTGAGTCATAAAAATTTGGGAATATACTCCCAAGACGTTATTCTATCAATCTATGAAAAAAAAAAAAATTATTTTTTGAAAATTCTACATGAGAAGCTCCCCTTAACAAATTTTTAAAAATATAAAAGTCACATTACATATGTACTGCTACAAAATTAATTTGGCTTATTAAGTTAATGATCAAATAATTTATTAATAGATAAGGAAAAAATATATATATAAAAAATAATAATATTAATGTTATTAATATTAAAATATTTATTTAAGTTAACAATTTTGTGCACCATTTTTTAGGTGTTAAAGATTTTCCTTAAGTGATCCCAAATAGCTTTAAAGTTAAAATGGTAAATTTGATGAGTTGGTTTTCACTTCAGTTTGAAATTACTACCTTTTTGTATAATAAAGACGAGAAAATGGCACTACAACTGAGCAATAACAGCGCCAAGTTTTCCACGTCTGTCATATAAGAAAAATGTCTGTTGGTTGCACAAATACTATATATATTTATATGCTCACACACGTGGAGCACGGAGAAAGGAGAAAGGAGAAAGCCAGCGCAATCTCAGTTGCATTTTAATTACCGAATCAAAAATCAGGCAAGCGGAAATACTTATGAATTTCTTATGAAGGAGACGACTACCAAGAAGGCGTCGCAGTCGCGTCGCAGTCGCAGTCGACGTCGTCAGAAAGATGGCAAAAAAGAGCAACAAGAAAACTCAGCAGGAAAAGCTGAAGAAAAAGGCAGCAGCTGCTCAAATGGCTCAGATGTAATTTCCACCTCCCTGCCTTAGTTTTTGGCTGAAACTGCAGCGAGGTGGTTGAAAAGTTTTGGGAAACTTAAAGAGTTTTTTTTAAATGTATTCCAAACTGGTTCTTAAAATGTATTCCAAATTTTTTTTAGATATTTATTTAGAAAATCTTTTTTTAATGTACTTGTTACTTACTTTTTCTGACTCCTTTTCAATTCTTATTAAATATAATTATAAAAATAATATAATACAATTGAAGTGCAACTAATTAATGTCTTTTTTTCATAGTATAATGCAAGATAGTATTGTGTTTACAGTCTTTAATTTTTTCCTATAAAGAAATGTTTGTATTTATTTAAAAAGTTTCTTTATTTTGGTTTATATTGTTCCTTAGTTTAATGTACAGAAAATATTGAACACTGGATTGGTTCTGTACATGAATTGTATTTTATAAAATATTATTTATTTATAATGAATGTATGTAGGTATATATATAAGGCAATTTATAAGTTTATAAATTTTATTAAATATCACAGTTTTGTGCGCATTTATGTACTGTAAAGCGGGATAATATTGAAAGAACGGTAAAGAAAGGTCACAAATAAAACTAAATAAAAATACCTAGCTTTCCCAATTAATTTAATGACCATTTTTGGACTAAATATAAATAAATATATATTATATATTTACCTGATTAATATTGAAGTTTGCTCTTGTTATTGGATATTTACCAAACACATTGATCTCACCTCGCAACAAGTGCCAAAAACAAGAAGAACAACAACAGCAGGCTCACTAACACATCTGCAGGCAGTCAGACAAATTGGTTTAACACACACATGCAGCACGTGTGTGTGTGTGAATGCACGGGTGTGTGTGTGGGTGCATATGGAATCAGGATTCTACGTACAACTGCGAAATGTGAAAGATGTTTAATTCAAGTGCGGGCGTTTTTGGGCCAGCTTCTGTATTTGTATCTGTACACTGGTAAAAAAAATGTAGTAAGCTTATATATTTCATGTTTTTACGTTGCACAATTTTAGATTTGGTTTTTTAATTGTTTTTTTTTAATCCCATAAAATATTTTGTTTTTAATTTTTGTAATTTACTTTTCAAAAAAAAAGTACACTCTTTATATTTTATTGTTAATCCCTTGGTTTTAATATATTTTATAATTTATGTTTATTAATTTTAACGTTGAAAATACTTTATTTAATTTTAATTTAAATAAATTTCTTTAGGTGCATCAATGTCTGGATGAGTATCAGTGTGTGTGTGCACCTGTGTCTGTGTCTCTGTTTGTGTTTGTGTCTGTACACTTGTCTGAGGGTCTGGGTCTAGGCCACGCCCCTCTTAACCCCCCTCCCCCCTCTCTACGCCCCTGTGGCTGCTCTCTTTCGTTTTGCGGCTGCTGCGGTTGCACTTCACTAAAAAATGATATACTACTGACATCTCGCATGTCTGCTGCCCGGGACGGGACTTTGTCTCCTTTCGAATCCTTTCGAATCCTTTGCGTCACTTTCGGCACATCTGCGATACACACTCACGTTCACATTCACAGTGCCACTTGTGGCCATTAGAGTGGAACCTATTTCGTCTTTTTGGCCTTCAAGTGTTTGATGAGCCGTGACAGGCGGCCTGGGCTCATTTCGATTTGATTTGATTTAATGGCCCTTTAAAAACGATATATTTTGTCTTTCAAAAAGTTGTAATATTTTTAAATAATAAGAATTTATGTATAATTTTTTTTATATTTCTATTAAACCTTACGATTTTTGTAAATAATTTTACATGAATAAGCACAAAGCACTACAGTGTGCACATTGAAACGTTCGCTTAATACAGTTGCAGGTATTTTATAATATTTTATTTATTCATATTATATGTTTAAAATATATTGTTCTTTGTATTAAATATTAAAAACAATTTTTCAAGAACACTAGAACCCAGAAACTACATATTTAAAACATTAAAAAATTAATTTTGATCTGAAATGTAAAAATTGCGTATACGTAATATGATTTTTCCGAGGCGTATACTTGATTTATTTGCTTCAATGAAAATAAAATAATAATTTATTAATATTTTAAAGAGGCATTAACTTTTATCTTTAACTTTTATCATTTATGTAAAGCTCTTCCCCATAAATAAGGTTTCACTGTAGATATTTTGGTGGACCAACCCACCTGTAATCCCACCTGAATGCAGGTAAAAATTTCGCAGGTACAAAACACCTGCACAAATTTGTCAGTGAGTAAGTAGATTTTTATTTGAGTCGACCGCGTTTATGCTTTATTTTTTTTTGAGTTGTGTTGTTTTTGTTTTTATTTTGCGAGACAGAGAGAGAGAGAGGGAACTTTTGGCAACAAATTTTCAGCAGTTGGTAATTTGTCTGCTGCAGCTACACATATTTGTGCTTAACAATTATTTATTTATGAGGTAAACATCATTCAGATGCAGCGACGGTGGCTGCTTTATGAATACATAAATGCCACGCCCCCACGGTCGCCGCCCCTGATGGTCATTAGATTGGCTGGCTGGCCAAATGACCGTTGCAAATTTGATTGCATTTACATATGCAGTATGCAGTATGCAGCACGTAGATACATAGATACATATGCAGCTGCAGATACAGATACATTTGCGGGGTCATTAGGGAGTGGTGGGATGCAGGGATAAAGCGAGAGCTCTATGCCAAAAGCCAAAAGCCGGCGTCATTATTTTCGCTTACAGGTCAGCTTAACCCTTGCCACCTCATAAACAAGCTGGCTAAATCACATTTACAAGGGTGCTTCAGAAGGTTTTTAAAGGGATTTAAAAACATTACCTGGGTAGCGAAATGTGGGGAACATATATATATTAATTTATTTTATTGGATATGCTACTCAACAAAAACTTTAAAATTTAAATACTAAATCAAAACCAAAACAAACACACTTTTTCTTCAAACGTAATTTGATTTAAGTAATCTTAAAGGGTTCCCTAAAGTTTTTTTTAAGAAAATAAAAACACTGCTTATGTCAAAATGTATAAAATATTTGTTAAAATTTGTTAACATACATTTTGCAAATTCTAAGCAAGCAACCTAACCAAAAACGTTAAAATATCAATATATAAACAATTGTTTAAAATATTTACATAACATTAACATTGAATTTAGATTTCATTTTATGAAGAATGTTCAGCAAATGTTAAATTTAATAAAATTATTCATGGAAATAGTTATAAAATCAATTTAAGTTAAAAATTATCTGACAGTTGTTTAAATAATAAAAGTAATTGAAAATTAAATAAATATGTATGAGCACTTAATACCTTCATACCTTCTTTGTAAAATTGTTTGGGTAAAATATATTGCTAACAAAAAATTATAAGTAATTAGAAAATAAAACTGTTGCTTAATTTATTAATATAACAAATGAATAGATTCATTAATTCATTTAAAACTGTAATATATTTATATTTAAGTGCTAAAGAGGCTAAAATAAAAATGTATTAAGCATCATTAAATATTAATTTGTTGTAGCTAAGAGACTTCCCGTTGGCTTATTTAAAACACAACAAGTTTCAGTTTAAATTAAATTTATTTTGAAGCCCAAATGTTCGCACTATGGCCAAAACCGATTTGAGTGGCTCGAAACGGAATTATATTTGACGGCTCTGGTGGCTCAATATTTGGATTTTATTGTGTTGGCCGGGATAATTGCTTCGGAGGCTGTAAGCCATCCTCAACTCAACTCAACTCAACTCGGCTCAGTTCGAAATGGCTTTGGCCTTTGGCCCTTTGGACAGATAGATGGATGGATATGAAGGGATGTACGGGAATGTGCGGATGTAAACGGAGTTTGGCCATTGTTTGGCTGCTGCTCATTTGGTTTTGGCTTATTGGAATGGCGAATTGGCAATTTGCTGCACTTGCCGCGCGTAACAACTGAATATTGAATATGAAGCGATTGCTTGGCGGCTTCCCCTGGCACGTCCATAAATATTTGATGCCGCCCACTTGGATCACCCACTTGGATCACCCACCCATCCACTCACACGGAGATACTGGGACACACACACACACAGATACACCCCTACAAAAAAATGTGTGTAATTGTGCACTACTCATATGCGATATTATGGATCTTATGGACGGGAAGGGATTTCATAAAACGGGACACCGCCTAAATTCAGAAATTCATTGCAAAGAAACCAAAAAAAACCGTATTATTCTGTCTTTGGTACACAGAAAGAAAAAAATAATATTCGAGCTAAAAAAAAATTCTCAGAAATATGTTAAGTCAACTTCAACTTAAAATGTTTACTCAACTTCAGAAAACATTTTTTCTCTCATCATTTATAAAATTTGTTATGACTTTTGTTTAAATAATTTCAATTCACTTTAAACAACAAATAAGTAAGATTATTAAATAATTTTTATGTTTTTTTAAATATTTTGAACATATATAAAGTTACTAAACTTCAGTGTTATTTTACCTTAAACTTCCATTTTAAAAGTCAGAAATTTCGTTTTTGGGCTCATTATTTTTTTCGCAGTGTGTATGTTTTATTCAGCGAATTGGGGAAATGCGGGAGTCGGTTATTGTATATCGCAATATTCTTATTTAGTTGCATTGTGTTTTCTTCCCGGTTATCCACCACAAGGGGCATAAATATTTGAGCACCTTTAGTGCCCAGCATCCTGCGAATTCCCTTCATCCTGTTTCTCCCTCCCAATTCACCCCTTTCCCCTTTCCCCCTTGACTTTTCCGCCGTTTTCCATTGGCCACACGGAAATTCCTAAAATTGAATCAAGTACGAGTGCGAAGGAAGATTAGGAACTGACTTGGGTTAAAATTAAATCGGCTGAGAAGCATCCTTATTTAAAAATAAGGGACTAGTGGTTAAAGCTTCTACTATATATAATACACTAAAAGATTTAAAAAGAATTTCATTAAAATTAAAAAACACGTTTTTTAGGTTTGGATTTAAATTGAAGCTAGACAATAATTTAACCCCTTCAATATTACAACCTAAATTAGATAATAATATTGCATTGTTTAGTATTTAAACAAATTCAAGAACAAATTAATATATTTTTGAATAGTGTTAAAATTCAGTAGAAGTACTAATATTTCAGTACCAAATGTCACGTGGTATTTCGCTTTAAATTGAATTTAAGCCAGAAACCCAAATTCATTTAAAACTTAAAGCCAATATTTTGTCTCTTTTGTGCGTCTTTTGACTGGAGAGACTAATATTCCTAACGAGATTTCTGCGATGATGGGTCATTAAAGCGCTGGAATGTCTAGGTGGGTGGATGGGTGGGTGGTTATATTTTTTTTTCGGGTAAAGGTTGTGCGAAAATGCGAAATGCGTTTGCCAAAAATGCCGACCGACCGACTCATAAAATGCAATGCTTGAATAAAAACAAATTCACGCGGGTGCGACAAACCAAATGACAAGGACATTAAGGATATATCCACACACACACACACACACACCTAGTAGGGGCACACACACGCACACATAGGCAAACGGCAGAGACACGTCTGTGTTCGTATTCGTAACTTTTGCAATGATTTCGCCATTAGATTTTATTTGCACTTTCGTTGACATTTTGCGCAGCCCAAAACAACACAAAAACAAACAACCCAAAAAAGGGGGGGGTCTGATGGGTTGCCCTGCGGTGCATAACGTTTTAAAGCGGCTACAAAATCTCCAAAGCACACTTGAGTTAAATCCAAGGAATGCGAATACAGGTGCTCCTTCAGTCGCAGGATGCTCCAGGATGTTGCAGGATGTTTCGGGGGTGGAAAGTCGGAAAATCGGGGGAGCGAAGTAGTAGCTGTGCCATTACCACGGTCAGACAGATGGAGTTATATCCACCAACCACATATGACACTTGTTAACCCAGCAACAACAACAACGAGGGCCTCCCAAGTGGGTGGAACGGGTGGTGGATAGTTAAAGGTTAAAGGACGAAAGAGCTGGATAAATTCTGGGATAGTGCTGGCAACTGGGTGTCTCAAAAATTAGTAACAATAAATACTTAAAGAAAGATCTTTTTGTTTTCTTTTAAAAATAAGATTTACATATTTTTTTTAATCAATTTAAAAATAAAACAAACTCAAATACTACACAAATACATAGAATAATATTTTTTAAGTAAATAAAAATGTTAAACAAATATTTTTAGCTATAAAAAATTAAAAAATAGCTACATATCAGACAGCACTGATGGGAGGATAGGTTTCTAGAGCAGGAATTTCAGGAAGACAGGGGGAAGCCGGGGGACCAAGGGACTGGACTAGTTCAAGACAATTCTCGTCAGGATTTTGGACAAACACACACAGGACACGAAAGGGGAAGAGGGACAGAGACAGAGATAGAGATAGAGATAGAGATAGAGACACACGCACACCAATAAAAACAAACGAAACGATGGGACATTTGGAATCCTCATTGCAACGAAAGTGATTTTAATAATAAATGAATTTTTTTTTTGTGTTTGTGCCCCTCTCAAGAGAGGCGGTAAAGGGGGCGTGGCCTTAACCTCAGTCCCGTTTTGTGGCCAACTATCCCCGGGAATCACTAGCTCCTCCTCCTCCTCCTCCTTCTCGGGAATTTTAGGACTCTTTTGGGCAAAAAGCAGGCGACTGCAGCATCAGCAAAGCAAAATGGGACACTACGTACATATGTATTTCGAAAAACTGAATATCGAACACAAATAAACTTAATTTTGCTGTATTTTAAATAAAGATGAAATTAAAAGATGCTGAAATGTATTTAATGTAGATTTCGACAGGCGTAAAAATCAATTTAAAATTTTCAAAACCTTGCTAACTTTTCTCCTTACCCATTTACTAAAGAAAAGTATTCCTTTGTTTGACTTTTTAATTATAAATAAACTACGAGCCCCAAGAACACGTTGACATAACAAAAATTAATCTACAAAGAGCTGATTATGAACCGCAGCAGCGGAAGGCCCTCAACTCCACCTTTTGATGTCGGATGGCGGATTCTTGTTTCGGTGACTCGACTTACCTTACCTTACCTTACCTTACCTTACCTTACCTTACCTTACCTTACCTTACCTTACCTTACCTTACCTTACCCATCTGTCAATTGCTGCCCACATTACTCATTCGCCTTGTTGGCCACTGTTCATCCAATTACTTTAAACGAAAGTTCCCTTCTCCTCCTGCCTGCTCCTCCAAAATATGGACTGTAAACTAATCCGAGACCGCGAAACGAAGTGCTCAAAAATTAATAGCCTGCCTCTGCGAACATGGCCTTAAAAGAGGGCCTAGACCAGAAACTCATAATTATAAGTGCGGGCCTGGAAAAATGTTGGGTTGGGCCATAACTCATAAACATAAATTTAAATTAGAAAACAAATGAAACCGCGCCGTGTCGTTAATTTTCTCAGTCATCCCTAACCCCTTCTCCTGCCGCCTCCTCCTTCAATATATAATATAAAAAACACTTTTCATTTAGTTCACCTCAGGAAAAGCCGCAAAATCAGACAATATTGAAATGAAGCGAGCAAAAGTCGGAGAATCGGGTCATCAGGTCAAGGTATTTGCTTGGAAAATCCCTTAAAAATATGTAACAGAAATGCAATATGTGTTTTATAATAAAATAATATATTCTTAAACATTGGAAAGCTTTCTTATGCTTACAACCAATTTTTAAATAGTGCTCACAAATAGGTTTTTTGATTTTTATAATACTTAAATTAAAAAGTAAATGAACGGTTTGAATTAAACTTCCATTAGCTTTTTTAGTTGGATGTATTTTTTGTATTCCATTTAAACTTAGTATATATGTATACTCACTACTATACATATTTCCATCTACCATCTACCATATCGGGGATATATGAAAACCGCAAACGGAGATAAGCGGATGATGAAAGTTTCGACAGACCGAAATGGCATACAACATAAACAACATCCGAAATGCGACCACAATCGATGGACTCGGAGGATGGGTCCTGGAATACTGGATACTGGATACTGGCTACTGAGGGGGGTGGCGGGGCGAAATGGGAACAGAAACTGGAGTGGCCTTGCCTTTGATGTGGCCAAAAAAGCAGGACGAACAACTTTTTATTCCATTCCACTTGACTCGACTCCACTTTGCTACGCTTTTTGTTGGCGGATCTTGATTATAAGCCACATTAATGCACAGACATGCCTCTCGAGTGGGGAAAGTGGGAAAAGGGGGCTCGAACTCGGACTTGGGGCGGAAAAGCCTCTGCTTTCCCACAGAAAGGAAAACGCGGGGGAAAACTAGGTACAGCTCTTTGGCGGTCAGCACTTTTAATTAAAACAAAACAAAACAAAACAAGGCGAGATACACAGATACACAGATAGAATGGCGGACAGGAAATAGTTAAATAATGCATGCAGTGCGTGCGACAGAGACAGCAAGTCCCCAAAAGAAAGAGACAGACAGAGAGAGACAAATGAAGAAGTCCCAAGTTCGCAGTCCGCAATAAAATGTAGACGCAAAATGTGCGGAAAATGTGATGGTCAACAAATTATCAACAACAATAACACCGAAAAGAAAAGCAGGAAGTCCACAAAAAAGCCAAAAAAAAAAATATAAATAAAAGGGGAACGTTGAAAAAGAAACAGAAGCGGAAGTGAAACGGAAAAACTGGCTGAAAAAGGCACTACGAATGAACAGCTGTGAACTATGACCCCCTGGCCCTTTCCACTCTTTTTTTTTTTTCATCGAACACTAAGTGAAGCCAAAAATAAAAATATAAGTATATATTTAAAAGCACTGTGAAGATATTATATTATTAAATATTTATACTATTAAATATTTATTTATTATAAATTGCTATTGAACTGTTAAATATGTTTTTAAAATAGGTATGATAAAATATATTTAAATATGTTTACTAATAACCACAATAAAATATATTTAAAATATGCTTATTAATAACCACAGAAATTAAATATAATTTGTATTTGATTAAAACTAATAATACTTTTATTTGAGGAAGCTTTGTTAAATATTACCAAATTCCAAGATATTATCTTGTTCTAATTCTTTTTTTTTCAGTGTTTATATGTTGATATAAATAAGAGTGGCCTAAAAAAACGGACGTGAAACAGAGGCCACGAACTTTTGGCCCGTTATTTAAGGCGTTTGCCTTGGCAGCTTTGAGTTCCTTTTCCCCCAGCGGGTTTTCTAAATTGGTATTATACGGCTTAAGTGGGCGGTTGGGTGGAAAAGGGGGTCGGGAAAGGGTCAAGGGTAACTAACAAAGAGACACCTGATGATAGTTCTTAATAGAGCTCAGGGGAATTGAGTTCGGGCAGTCAGGGCTTTTGGTTTATTTTTGTAATAACAATTCCAGTTAAAAATGTCACTTACTTGGAAATTAAATTGAAGATTTTACTGAGAACATTTTATAGGAATTTTACTGAAAAACAATAGGTACTTTGCTTGCCTTAAAGTATTGTATATTAAATTAAAAGATTATAAGCAATCAATTTGTTATTTTATGTTTTGGAAAATTTAACAGTCAGTCAGCTAAAATAAAAGTGGTTAATAAAAATGAAAATTTATCTGATTTTTTTTTTTTATTTATTTTGCACACAATAAAGCCTAATTGTTTTTGAAGTACCTACCTACATTATTTTGAATACATTTCTATTTATATGAATTCCTTCAATGAAAAACTTACCAGCTTATATTAAATTCTGGCTCCCAATTAGTTGGCCTAAAACCCATTTAAAATGGCTTTCATCATTTAAGTTTATTGTGATTGAATGCTTTCAAAACTAAATTCTCTGCCGAAATAAAGACACTCTTAAGGAGAATTGAACTGTGAACTCTGAAAAGGTCCCAATCATCTTCTAGTTTCCTCTATTTGTGGCTCTCTGATTGATGGACTCCGTTTGGAGTCCAATGTTCAATGTTCAATGTTTCCATGGATTGCCAATGTGGCCGGTATGAATTCAAAAGGGTAACCAAGCAGCAAGCTGAGGAAAAGGAAAAGGGAGCAGAAATTAAGTTGTTACTTTTGTGAGCTCCTCTTTCATTTTCAGTGTTTTCCGTGTGCTTTTCTTTTTTTTCTTTTTTTTTTATTCCATCATATTGTCCCAGCGACGACGAATGGCAGACATTGAAGTGTTTGTGCACTGCAAACAAAATGTTATAGTTTTATATACATCATTTAAATATACATCAAAAATTATACCTATATTTAAAAAGACAACAAATTAAAACCATAGTAAGATTATTAAATAAATTAATGTTATCTTAACCACAAGACTTATAAATGTTACAAAGAAATAAGGTAAAAAATAATGTAAAATCAAAATAATTTAAACATTTTTATAGTTTATTTTATATAATAAATATAAAAATTTATATATATATATATAATAAATATCAAAAAAAGAAGTAAAAAGTAACCCAAATTAATTAGAATTATTTTTTAATAATTGCATAATTTTGTAGTGATTTTTGTGGCTGTGTGAAAATAGAGTTTTTCCGGGCCAAGTCCGTTTTGGCCTGGCCTTTTTCGTCTTTCGTCCTTTGCTTGCCGTAGCCGTTGACTGTTTTTGCCCCTTGGCCCGGCTAAAAACCTTTTGGCCTTTCATTTCGGTCAGCTTGCACTTGGCCAGCCAGTCGCTGGGAATGTTTATTGTTGCTGCCGTTGTTCTTTCTCCTTATTCATTTTTTTTGTTATTTTCTTTTTTGTGGCTAAATACAAAAGGCAGCTGGTTTTTATGCCTACCCCCGCCCCCACCCCTTGGTTTTCCCTCTTGGAAGTAGCAAATGTCTGGCTTTCCGGGGGGTTGGGTGGCCTTTTTTTGTGTGCCCTGCCCGGTCGGTTGTTAGTTGCATGAATATGAAGTGGTCTTATAATCCACACCAAACAACAAAATGACCCAAGTGCGAAATTAAAAGGCGAAAATGTGACGGGTGGAAGGGAGGTGGAGGGGTGGTGGCAGTAAAGGAAAAGCGAGGAAAAGCGGGGGCTGAAACGTGATGACTGCAAAATGAAGACGTTGGGAACCGGAAGCCGTCGGTTGGGGAAATGTATGCGACACAAAAACAAAACTCCCTCCCCCAAAACACAAAAAGGCGAACAATATAGTTGATGTTCCGGCTGTAGGATATAAGATAGCTGCTACTCAGGTTGATTTATTGCCTGTGGATTTTCACAAATTAATAAAGTACGAACATGGAGAACTGTGAGCTGTGTGCCCCTTAATTCCCAACCAATTTGGAATATTTTCATTGGAGTTTTGGACATGAGTTCAGACATTTTAATATTATTTTTTATGTTTAATGTGCTCATAAAATTTGTTGGTCTTGTTTATTGTTTTCTTTAATAATAAAAAAAGTTTTGATTAATTTTGTTTGTATTGGAAATGATTGTATGAAAATTTTTTAAGTTTTAAAAAAGTTTTCTTACTTATATGTGATTACAAAAATTAAATTTAGTCAGAAATGTGAACCCTTAATTCTCATAACCTTGTATTAAACTTTCATTTTATTTTTACAACATGAAAATCACTCTTTAAAAATAGCTCTTAAATTTATATTTATTTTTCCTAACAGTATTTGATTTGTTATTCATTTTATTTCCTTCTGTACAACAAACTTAAGCTTTTGCAAGGAAACATACAGAATAAATATATTTTTTATGTCCTAAAAACTAACCCCTATAATTTGATAAAATGAAAACAAATACTTCACGTTGAGCTTGCGGAAAGTCCTTAAGACTTTTTATTGTGTTGTACCTACATTAGCAGTGCCAGTGATTTGTTGCTGCAGGTAATTGAGATTTATTCGAATGGCTCGAGGATATTGGACAGGGACTGGGACAGGGACGAAATCCCGACGAAGGGTTAAATTTCAAATTTCAGCTGATATTTCTGGGAAAAATACAAGCCGGCACATTTGAAACTCCTGTTAACTGAAATGTTATTGGCAGCTATTTACTCATTACTAGAAATTCTCTCAGCGGCTGCGCTGTGGAAAAACAAAGAGATTTCGATTTCTGTTATTTTTCTGATGTTTTTCAGAATTATGGTTGGGTTTGGAGCTCGGCTAAATGTACTGGAAAACCATACAAAAATATTAAGAGAGATGGAGATATATGTATTTTCCGGAAGTTGCACTTGGCTCTTCGTCTCTGTTAAGTCTAGAGTCATGCGCTGTTTGGATCCACCTTTCTCTTAGGGAATTTATCATCAAAAGTGGCTCTTCGAATAATTCGTATAACTGCTCAAGGACTGAGTCACGGCTAATCCTCTGTTTGTGGCACTTTTTATTCGGAATCCCCAGATACTTGTTGCTAATTCCATCTGGGACTTTGTTTAAGCAGTATGAACAGTTTTTTCTTTTTAGTTGCGGTATTCCCATGAAAATTTCACTTGGGGTAATATGCATTAATAAAATTATATGATATTATTAATAATATTATTTTGTCATTTAAATCTTGAATCAATAATAAGTGTGCTACAAAAAATGTTTGCCTGCAAACAATCGTGAGTTGATCAGAATAAAAATCGCAAAGGTTTTCTTAAAATAAGTAAGTAAATCTTTTAAGTATGGGTTCCTTTTTTTGTTGAAAAAAAACGTATATTTTTTTTAAATTTTCGCTTTAAAAATATACGAAATTAAAAACAATTACTTTAAAATTGAAAACAAAAAAATTAGCAACTAAAGTCCAGTATTTTTTGCGAAAACTGCCAAACAGATTGGACAACTTTTACCATCGAAAATATTTTCTAGAAAGAAAAAGATTTTAGATTTTATTTGAGTGCAATATTATTATAGGTCCAAACTAATTCTTGGGTATGACGTGTGACTTTGCGGTGTTACTAACACATCTACTGATTTTAAGCAATTTTTAATTTTTAGTTTTTTAAATTAAATACAAAAAACCTTATACGAAACTTATAATATTTTTTATTATGATGTAAGACTATGTCTTTAAGATATGCTCATCGATCACTTTGTGGTTGAAATACAAATTCTAAACTTAAAAATTTTTTCTCAATATAAAAAAATGTTTTTGAACGGTAATAATTTTTAGAGTTCTTTGTGGAAACTTCAACTAGCTGGAATTTAATTTTTAAACTTCCACCTTTTTAAAAAAAAACTTAATTCAACAGACGGGAGAGCACACAGCAATAATATTAAACTAGAGTAATAGAAGTATATTATTTACATTACATTACATTTATTTTTGACACTCACGAAATCAAGAATAACAGTCTTAAAATACGTAATATTTTATTTATCTGTTGGGCAGGATAACAGACTGGTGTCAGATTGAGTACAACATTTACCGAAAAACATAGCTCGGTAAATTCGAAAGCTTTTTTGGGACGGTTAAGCTCTCGCTTAAAAGTTGAAGGACTCTCAGAACTTTTTCACGAAATGATAATTTCCCTCTTTTAGTTAAAAGAGTGGCTCCTGCCACCCACCACCCACTATTACCACCCCCTTGTCCGTGTCCTTGTCCGCTTTCATCTCTGGGGCACAAGTACTTTGCGTTCCATAATTGCCCTTGTTTGTGGCCGCGTATTAAGTTGTTCTTGTTCCTGTTATCCAGTTGCTGATTGTCCGCATTGCGTATACGCCACGTGGACCGTGGACCGTGGCAGAGCGACAGGGACAGCACCACAATTGCATATTGATTACAGCAGCACAGCAGCAGCAGTAGGAAAACTCCCCTGTCGACAACTCCGCGGCGGATAATAAATTTCCAATTATGATCGGAGAAAAAAAAAGCAGCCGAAAGAAGACTGCGAAATTTATATGCTCAACAAATTGGATTAATTATGAAACCATGAAAATGAGGTTAATTCCTTCTGGTTAAATAATCGTTAACTATTCGACCCGGCCTTTAACCAAATCCAATTGCAGACCGCTGCCAGTGCGATTTCCATTTTGTATTTTGCATTTCCATATGGCTGGACACGTGCAACATGATGCAGAGTGCAGACTGCAGACTGCAGACTGCCGAGTGCAACGTGCAACGTGCAACGCTTGCAATTACATGTGGCGTTAATAAAAACAAATGAGTTTTGGGGGCAAAGAGAGATCGGCTGCCATTAAATGTAATTATTTTAATACGATTTACAGTTTCGGTTTCATTGTCTCTCCTTTTCGAACACTGCGCTGTGCTTAACCGGCATTTATGTTTTGATTTTCAATAACTGTAATTAATGCACTCCCTTAAACAAAAGCCCGAAGTTGTATTAAAGAATTTCTCAGCTCTCAAAATGTTTATTCTGTCTATATTTTTTTTTTTTTTTAAGTTTATGATTTTTGATTTTTTAAATTATGTTCTGTTGTCATAGAATTTTGCTTTAATAATTAAGTATGAATAATTTAATGCATAAATCATCCTCGTTATAAATTGTAGTGTACAAATTTTGTCTGCCTTTTTTCCAGTGTAATATTGTTGCGTCTGTAATTGGTATTGTTGCTATTCTGTCTTAACTGATTTCGTGTTACTGTCATTACTGCTTTTGTAGCTCGATTGGATGGCTATACAGTTTCGTCTGGCACTTACTGCTAAGTTGTAAATGCGGACTTTAATGCGTTTATGTTTACAATCTGCTGTGTGAGCTGTCATTAACGTTGTTCAATTTTAAATTATCACTGTTTGCGTTCTTAATAACTACTTATTAGGTAATTAGCTACTAAATGTTAATTTTTTTAGTGAAGTAGGTGTTTTTTTTACCGTATTGATTTATAATCTAAGCTTGCAGCCCAATTTAAATTTTATTATGATTTTATTTTGATGAGTTATGAGTTATGATTAAATGTTTTTCTTAATTAACTATTTGTGTCCCCTTTATTTTCGAGCCACATGACAAATACATATGTTAAATGTTGTTTAATAGTGCATTTCACACTATTTATTATTTATTAATATGTATATATTTTCCTTGTGACAAAAAATCCTTTGTCATAAAATCCTTTTTTGGAATAAAGAAACGCCATCTGTCGTCAAAACCAAGCTTGTTTCCTACACGTCACGCCAGAGGGCGCTCTTTAAAGCTCTCAATGGGTTCAAAAAATATTCAAAATTCGTACACTATTTAAGTTAAATTTAAGATTTCTTTTAATTGATTTACTAAGATTTAAATCAAATTTAATATTGCTCATTTAATTTTTAAATAAACTCCTCTTTCACTGACATAAATAGCATTGTGTTCAACCCAATTATTTATTTATTAGTTATTCATCAATCTCATTGTTGCTCCATGTGTGATTGGAGGCCTTTCATCCTGCCAAATTTTCACAATTTTTGCGAATTTTCGCCATGAAGCATTCCTAATTGCACTGCGTTATGTTTTTCCATTTTTGTTCAATTTTCTGATAGCTAATCAACTACCGAAAATAACGGATGGGTGTGCTTTTGGGGTTTTTACTGGGGCATTGTTGTTATTTATTTGAATGCCTTTAACGTTCAATAAATAATTTTGTGCCCAAACGACGAGGCAGCGGCATGCATAATTTTGCGATGATTGTGTTTTAATTAATGCAACACACAAAAAACGGGTGGGAAGGGGGCATGTGGGGCTGTGTTGGGGGAGGTGAAAGATGAAAGATCGGGCCGTAAAAGTTAAAAAAAAAATAATGGCCAGCAAACTAACTAGCGGCTATTGTTTGGCCACGGCGCCAACATTTACATGCACTCGCATTTAACCCCAACACACACAAGGGCATGTGCATGTGGAGGTGCACTGCAAGAAATTTTATTTGACATTTAAAAAATACTTTCGGGGATACTGTCATGCGATATTTTTACACATTTTTAACACATTTGTTTTGATTTTAATGTTCATTTTTTTCCTAGCATTATTTTAAGAACAAATATTGTTTATATTTTTTTATTTTAAGGTTTTTTTTGGGTTTAAATATAAGTATTAGGTACACAGAGAGAATTCTGACGTTCTCAACTGAGTTGATATTGTGCTTAAAAATATAACTACATTTTTTGAGCTCAAAATGTTCTAAATGTGATTGAACTGAGATTATTTTGGTCTCAAAGCATGGTTTTGTCAAAAATGTTCTCAAAACTAGAACGATCAGCTATTTGGTTCTTAACCTGATACCGATTTGTTCTTAAACTTGGTCTACCTGTCTAAGTTGTCGGAAAACTTATCGTTCCGTCCGAAAGTCACGAGTTCAAACCCTCGTCGGGGCGAGTTGTAAAATGAAATAATTTTATATTGGTCAAAAATATGTACTTGTGCTTCAGTAAGGCGGCGCGTTACAAGCTCATATGGTCTGGGGGCTAAGGCGTCTGCCTCTGGTGCCAGTGGTCCTGGGTTCGAAACACAGTCGAGGTAAGTGTTTTTCGTGATGTTATTTATAAGTTTACTAAAAATTTTTTCAGTGTACATATTTAGTGTTAAACTATGGCCAACATTAAAAATAAAAATATATAAGCTTAATTTAAAACTAAATATTGAGTTAACTTACATCTCAAAATGAGTCCAAAATGCTCTTGATTTGAGACCAAATAAACTTAGTTTGAGAACAGATCGAACTCAAAAAGGTGGTCAGGTGGTAAGACCAAAATGTTCTTGATTTAAGGACAAAACAACTTCATTTTTTAAAAATTTGATTTAAATATGTTCTTGATTTAAGAGTAATATGTTCTTAAAAATGTAACGGAATCAACTTGATTTGAGTTTTTTTGTTCTTACATTTTTGTTCAACATTCAACTCAATCTGAGAATTTTCGTGCTTGCACTGTTTTCAAGCACGAATGTTCTCAGTTTGAGTGCAATGTTCTTTATTTTTTTTTCTGTGTAGATTTCTTTCTTATTTATTATTATTTTTTATTATTAGTTTTACATATTTATTATTTTTTATCAGTGTGTTTGCCTTAGAACAATGGCCCCAAATTAAAAGTTGAAATCAATGGCCGCCCATCGAACCCCCACACAGCCACCTCTTTTCCCATTTTCATTTTCATTTTCATTCAGTTTGTTCATCGCTTGCATTAAACATAATGCACGTAATTATTATCATTTTGCGGCAGCTTCCACATGCAGTCACACTCTTTGGCCCCGAAACCATCCGAAATTCGGAGTGACCCCCCCCTTTCCCCTTTTTTCGGTTGAAACTGCCAATTTATACTCCATTGTGAACTATTTATTAGCGCATAACTTTATAAATGAGCGGCATTGGACAGGAGTTTTGTGAATTAAAGTGGACGTCACATGCAAATATCCATTGATTTTACCAATAGATATTGTTTGGACCAAGTTGGGTCCTTCGATTGGGTGTGAGGATCGGATCATTAGCTCTTTGTAGTGGGGGAGATGTGCAATGATTATTTTCATAGATTTCTAGTTTGTTGCCCAATTAGCACCACTGAATTTTACATTGAATGCAAAGCCATTAATCAATGCGTCGATACTTGAACGAGAGGTGGTGGTTCGATCGATTGAGTTGGTTGATTGATTGAGTGTCCACTTAATTGAATTGCTATGTTTCTGTATTTCCCAAGTTGGTAAGGTTAGTTGGTTTTCCTTGGCTACTTCCCTTTTTTGTGAGATTTTTTTAGGTGAAGTGTTAAATTTCAGACTTTTATTTCTTTAGATTTATATAAGACTTCTGTAGTTAATTATTTTAACTACTTTTATTAACAATATGAATATTTCAAGCCATTTCTGATTTTAATTAAAAACTGCATATATTAGAAATTTTGAAATATGGAGTATAAATTAGCTCATACCAAAAACATTTTTTATCACGACTTGTTTACATAATATTTATGATATTTTATTAAGATCCGATTTAATTGAAATTTTTTTTAACAAAATGAATATTGAAAATCATTTCTGATTTTAATAAAAATGTTAAAAAGTCCATGTATATATTTTTATGTTTAAGCTATTATCAAGAATATTTACTATTATTATTTATCCTTAGTTTTTATTTGTTTTCCAATTGATTTTCGTGCAATTTCCTTGCTTTTTGCAGTGACTGTTCACCTGGCTGAAACTCAAAACCCCTGGGGCTGTGGATAATCCACATTGTAGTGGATATGGGTGCCTCAATTGCCGCTGTCCCCGGAGAAAATAAAGAGAGTCCCTAATCGCATTTGACTTTACCAATATCCCCAGCTGGCATGCGAGCATCTTGGCTCCATTTTCCCATGGATTTCCTTCTATTTTCCCCCCATTTTGTAGTGTAGGTGCAAATATGTATGTGTGTTGAGCCGGCAGAATGCCAAACAATATGCAGGTGCATATTGTAAAGGCAGATTGTGGTTTTGCTACTCGTTCCGAGTGCCTAACAAGTGCCAGCAAATGTACCGTGAAGAAACCATTTAGGATTAGTTTAATATGATACACAGAAGCGGAGCCAAGGAGCCAAGGAGGTGGAGGCCTAGATAACGCTCCTGGAATAAGCAAACAGTACTTAAAACTGACTACTTAAGATGGGGGAATGGGGAAAAAAAAAGACCAGGAAAAGCCAGAGCCAAACGGACAGGACTCAGGACTCTGGCAAAATATTGGTGAGATAAAGCCAAGGCTCAGCCCGAGCTGCACAAAGGAAAAAATGACAAATTTGCAAATGTTAAGACGGAAAGAAAACATCAACATAAGTTATAGGCTTAGTGCGTAATCGTTTTTCGCAAAGGACCAAGGACTTTTTGCCATCGCGGCAGCTAAAAGCCGAAGCCGAAGCCCAAAATGTGGGTGGCTGTTCGGTGGATTTGTGTGTGGCATGTGGCAACATGGGTAATGATGCCACCAGCGAACAAACTGAGCGATATTTGCGGTTTAGCTGGCTGGGAATCTGGGAATTCCCGGTGAAGGTGAATGGAGCTGGAGGTGGAGGGGTACTTCAAAAATTGGAGCAAAACATTAAACATTTAGGCAATGTGCGGATTGATGGGGTCACCAAAGGTGCAAAGGTACAAATATAAATGGTGATATGTATTTTGTATTTTTATTTTTATTTCATATATTCATATAAAAATAGATTTACCCTAAAAAAGACCCTAAGTAAATCACGTTTTCCTCGCACGTAACTGTCAATCGAAAAACAGTCACTCCAACTATCTTTTATCTACTTCCTGAGATCAACGACTTATCTGCAGCCCTCCATTAGACATTAGCCATGCGGATTTGGATTTCCCTGGCTGTTCAAATTAAAAATTCATAAAAGCAGAAATGTGAAATTATGATGATAAAATAAACACAGAAAAGAAGCCGCAGACGAGACGACGTCCAGCGACAGGCTAAAAGAAGCGGAAAGTTGCACTCTGGAAAAAAGAAATCATATATTTAAGCACTGAGAAAAAAATTATAAATTCGTTTTCTTTTTGGATTATTTGGATTACATACAAGATTATTTAAAAAGGTTTGTTGCAGTTTGAAATGTTAACTAAATAATTTAAGTGCAATATCATATATCAGTGTTGAGACTTTTTATACTTACTGTTTCCTTCAAGAGTGTGTTTAAAAACATATGCATTTATAGAAATGTAAGAACTAACGAACAGCAGATAACAATGTAAAATATCTATATAAGAAATGTTAATAAAATTTCTTTAAAATTATGAAATGTACAATGAGTTTTATTAGGAAATACTCTACACTTAAAAATTAAATAATTAATGAGCAAATTCCCAAAAATATAAATATTTGTTGTGGTAAAATTTTATTTTTTAAAAAATGATGATTAAAATGATGATTTGCATAAAGTTTTTATCTTTTGTTCTTTCAGGACATAAGGACCTGTTATTTTGGGCAGTGCATTTCCAGGAAGGGGCCAAGAGTGGGTGGCAAGAGGGTGGTGAGTGGGTGGTTCCTGCTGAACGTGACATTGGCCGGCTACTGTGAGAAAAAGCCAGCCGCAGAATTGGACCCAGCTCCGGCGACTTGAGCGCTGATGATGTGGATAAAATAAACATGGGACATTGGTTTGCCGGAGAAAATGAAGAAGGAAGGAGGAAGGAGGAGCTGTGTAGGAAGGAGCGAGGAGGAGGACGAGGAGGAAAGCGTGTTTAAACATTAAAAGGACCATTAGATACGCCTTAAAGTATGCTTCAAGTAGATTATCTTCCATCAGTTTTGTTTGCTTACTTGGAATTGTTTCGCTTCATTTTTCTCGTTTGCAAACACACACACTTACACACACACACACTTGTGTATAAAGCCCGGTTTACTTAGCCTGCGAATGTGTGGGTGCGCTTTCCTTTTTGGTTTGGTTTCGTTTGGTTTGGTTTGGCCAAGAAAAAACGTCTTTCGGTGGGGAAAGCCAAAGCCAACGCCAAAGACGAAGAAAAGCCCGAGACGAAGACGACGTTATTATAAATTGTGCGCGTGTCCTTGTAAAATAACATCAAGTGAACCCAGCACTGGCCCAGCACCACCCAGCACCACCCAGCGGCACCACCACCACATTCTGGTCAAGTCGTGGCCCCGGCAATGCTTCTTAAATTACCAAGAAGTGCGCTCTGGGTGGCGCTTATTGCTTCTGCTCCTGCCTCTTCCCCCTCGTGACTGATGGGGGGAACCACTGGGCACTGGGTGGTGCAGAGTGGGTGGTGCTGAATGGGCGGGCCAGCCAGCCAGCCTTGACTCAATTTAAAGCCATCCAATTGGTCGTAAATTTCTATTTCCGTCCTTGGACAGTAAGACGCTCAGAGATCGAGGGCACAGCGTTGACATCACAGACTTAATACCTGCTGAAATTCTTGAGCCTGTTTACCACTTAGTTTTAAATGTCCCCAAAACACTTTTATGTTTACTTAATATTTATTTACTTAGTTTATTTTAGTTACAAATTTAATTAAATTTAAATTCAGAAAATTGTACTTTTTTATTAACTGTATTTTATTATTAACTTTTAACTGAGAAGTCGAATAAATGATTATGCACAGCCAATAAATTTGTGAAGGTAAATAACTTTATTTATTTTTTATTCGTTCACTTAAAATAAGTTATGTTTTTTATTATTATAATTTACTCAAAACACCGCTGAAATATTATTACTTATTTTACCATTTTTTCAGAAGGAGTCCGCTTTTATTAGTGTTTAGGAATATGGACTGTGGATTGTGGCCAATCAATATTGGGAATCTGAGGATTATCAGCAATTAATTAACAGGTGGAGAGCTGAGTGCCGACAGCAATTACATTAGCAGCACCTAGCAGACGTCCTTAGATGTCCAGAGCGAGAGTCCTGTCCCAGTTCAGACTCAGTCATGCGCCGCTCTATCCAGTGGATGGTCTCCGCTTCCTGGTTTCTCCTCGGGATGGGGACTCTGGGACAGGAACAGGGACAGGAGCTGCTCATCTCGAGGATGGGCAATCGAGAGGAGGAGCTGAACACCAGGCGGCTGGCGAGTGCCACCAGCTATCTGACCAGGAGCTACATAGCCAGCCGGATCAACACGCTGGTCATCCGGCAGAGCTGCGAGGAGTGTCCCCACGAGCTGGCCCATCGCCAGCGGCAGCTGCTCGACCAGGTCCTGGAGCACATGGCCCCCGATCTCAGCGTCCTGCTGCACAAGGGCACTCCCAACGAGACCTCCTGGGACTACACCCTCTTCGTGGTCAACGACCACACCGCCTTCAAGTGAGGAGCACTTATTTTATGTTGATGTTTAACTCATTAAATCGTTTTATGTTTCCAGGGGTCAGGTGTTTCACTTTCCCGACGAGCTGCTGGAGCGCGAGTTCTTCTGCGTCGTGGTGGTGACTGAGCTCCAGAGTCCCGAGATGGTCAGAAGGACCGTCGGACGCATTGTGGCCCCCAGTCTGCGGCCGCAGTTCATCAATGTGGCGGTGGTGGCCCAACTGACGGACGGCACGGTGGCCACCTACAGCTACAAGATCTTCAAGAAGAACTGCAATCCGGGGATCAGGGTGCGGATGATCAACCGGTTTGACCTCGTCTCCGGGGAACCACTGCTGGAGATGCCCGATTTGTATCCCGCGCGTAATGGTTACCTGGGCGACTGTCCCTTGGGCGTGGGTGCCAACCACCTGCCGCCCCACTTCATCTACAGGCGTCACGGGGAGATTACACCAGCCAGCGACGAGGCTATTCCCCCCGAGGACGTGGGCGGAATCGACTGGGATCTCCTCCAGCTGCTGGCCAAGACCCTGAGGTTCCAGATACTCCTCTATCTCCCCGACGAGCCCAGCGAGATCTTTGGCGAGGGCAACGTTTCCGGCTGCTTCGGACAGGTGAGTCGTTGATGGTGACTCTAGGAGGTGATTAAGGTGTTGTACGAAATCCCCTCCAGCTGGCGGATGGCCGGGTGGCGATGGCCATCGGTGGCCTGAGTGGGTCGGACAAGCGGCGCTGGCAGTTCTCCAAGTCGACGGTGTACCACCAGAGCCACTTCGTGATGGTGGTGCGCAGGGATCGCTACCTGGGTCGCTTTGGGCCGCTGATCCTGCCGTTCCGGGGGAAGGTGTGGGGCATCATTGTCGTCCTGCTGCTGCTGGCGATGCTGGGCACCTGTGTGCTGAGGTCCTGGGGCCTGGGGATGCACCACCACCTGGAGAACATGCTGCTGGTGAGTGTGGGCAACCCGATACCCATCAGGAGACTGCCGGGAACGGGATTGCTGCGGTACCTTTTGGCCAGCTGGCTGCTGCTCACCCTGGTGCTCAGGTGTGCCTACCAGGCGCGGCTCTTCGATGTCCTGCGGATCATCCACCATCGCCCACTGCCCGAGGACTTGAGTGGCCTGATCAGGGACAACTACACCCTGGTGTCCAATGGGTATCACGACTTCTATCCCCCGTCGCTGACCCGTCGCCTGGGTGAGTCGTTTGCCACTCGTTTTGAGAGGGTCCAAGGGGCACCACCCGAGGAGAGGCTCACCACGATCTCGCTGGTCAGCAATCTGGGCTACTGGAACCACCAGCACCGCAACATCAGCCGGCTCATCTTCGTCCGCGAGCCCATCTACCTGTACCAGCTGGTCATCTACTTTCCCCGGAGATCCTTTCTGCGTCCCGTCCTCGACCGCAAGATCAAGCAGCTGTTGAGTTCTGGAGTGATTGGCCACATCGAGCGGCGGTATCTGCAGCCCGTGGATAAGAAGGAGGTTTCCAACGACCCGGATCTCCTGCCCCGGATCACCAGAAGCATCATGGCTGGGGCCTATCGCGTCCACGGAGTGGTCATTGCCCTGGCCACCTTCGTTTTCATCCTGGAGTGTCTTGCGGGAAGGATGGATGGCGGAGGACTACGCCGCTGGATGGAGTGGGTGCATTAACCACGAGTATCCTTAACTCGTCACCTGCTTGATATTTTTAAAATGATTTAATAATATCTAACAAGTTTTTGTTTGTGTTATCTCCTTTACAAAAAAATTATAAAATTATTGTAAGATTTTTTTATCAAAACTAAGTAAACAAACAAAATAATCGACAAACAATTTATAACGATTCTTTTTAAATATTAAATTAAGTTGTAAGAACTCCCGACACAATAAAAAATGGACGCTTGTGTTTATTTAACTTATTAATCTAACAGAACTGTGGATATCAGCAAAGTCATTCTTAAAGCATGTTAAGTAACCAATGAATTTTGGGAACAGCTAGTTTATTAAACTGAAGATATAAGAGGAATTTTAAGATACCTCCGAAGGAACCTAAGCCAGACATGATGCACTCAGATGGATTTCGGTGGACTTTAAAATTGATTTAAGGCTTGTAATGCAGTGGATATGCTTCTGTTTTTTCCCAAACCCAATCCAAATCCAGCAGCACCACTAGCTGGCCACTCGGCACCATCATCCACCATCCACCATCCTCCATCACTCTTGGCCATGTGTGAGCAGCGGCAACTGGCCAACTGAACTGAACTGAACTGGCCGAGAATCACGGAGCGGCACTTGAGTTAAGCTGTGCAAACGTTTGCATAATCACGTTCCAATTTAAATTGCTCTATTTGCCGGACTTCCCACTTTCCCACTTTCCTCATCCCCATCTCCATTTACCATTTACCATTTCCCATTTACCATTCACCATTTTCCAGTGGGCGTGGCCATCGTTGTCGCCTCTCGAATCGCAAAAACCGAACCACTTTTATTAGCCCAAGAACTGAGGAACGTCTGTTTTCCACCCATCTGTTTGCGGAGACAACGGAAAAATGCGATTCAAATTTTTCCTTGGCCATCCATCTGTGTGTCCTTTCTACTCTCCACTGTCCACTTTCCGCATTCCAAATCACTTTTTCCTGATTTCCTGTGCGTAAACAAAGGCAGCAACAGTTGACACATATGAGTACATAGTTTTTAATTCAAGGAGAGTGCGTATTGCCATTTACTTATATAGATTTTTAGGAAAGGTGCTTACCACTTACAAAAGATAAATATCACACCAAATTCATTTCTATGTATCACATATTATTGATATATTTATAAAAATAATAAATTCAATAGTTTGGGTTCTTAGCTACTATAAACAGTATGTCCTTTGGCTGCGGGTGTCCTTTTGACCCAGTTTTAACACATAAGCCAGTTAATTTGTTTTAAAGGAGTCCACAGTAATGTTTATACATAAGTTATTAATATTTGTTGGATTTAGACTTATAATTTATAAAATTACACTGCTGCTTTAGTTATTTTCAGTACATTTTAGATGCTTAAAATTTGAACGTTTTGCTTTTTACAAACAATGACTTTAAGTTTCCAGGATAACTTTAAAATTTTAAATTTTAAAATAATGGAAATAAGTTGTAAGTTAAATTTAATTTCCCATGATAAAATGGGAATTATCTCTAAGTTAAAACTTTCATTATCACCTGAATTTATGTACTATTTAATATTGATACCTTTATTTAAAAGGATTACTGGAAATTCAGTCAAAACCCCAGATAATAACATCCCCATGTAATTATATCTTGTGTATAATATAAACACAAGTTGAGCTGCACAAGTTTACTACTAAAAACGACAAGTTGCATGCACCGTCTAAAGTGCCTCTCCTCTGTATTAAGTATCCGCCACGTTGATCGAGGCTCGGGGCTGCACTTTAAGTACGATTGAACCCAATCCATAACTACGGCCGAACCCAATCCTTTAATGCTTCCTCCTGTGTGTGTAGGTGGGTGGGTGTGTGTGTGTACTTGTGCGTATCGATTATCCTGGCAGACGGCGGCATCCGCAGACGGAGACACCAGTGAGAAGGGAAAAGGGCGAAAGGAGGGTTGCTGGTAGCCATGGCCAAGTGGAGTAGTAGTCGAGGACGAGGACGGATCAACTAGCCAGTAATAATGTCTTTCGCTGACATTTGACATTTCGGCTATATATCACTCACATTGTGACAACTGGCAACTTGGCATTCAAATATAGCAGGAGCACCAGGAGGAGCACCAGGGCTCTCAGATGTTTAAGAACAATAAATTTGTGTGCGTGTGCCCCTCGCCGTCCCAGTTGCCTCCTTATCCCTCCTTGTCCTCCCTCCTCCCTCCTCGAAAATATCCAAATCCAAATCCCCCCGATATTGCCCCCCAAGACCCACAAACACATATACTCGTACATGGCAAATGTTTGGCAGCAGCCTTACTTTACTGCCTCTGCCTCTGCCTACTGCCTACTGCAAACCCAGAACCCAGAACCCAAAACCCAAAATCCAAAATCCAATGACAAGACGGAAGCGACATATTTGAACTGGAATGAAGCGGGATTTTGAGGCTGCAGTGGAGCCCATTATCATCAACAGTACACAGAGAACAAAATTCGGTGGACTTTAAAGGAATTACCAAGTGAAAGGACGTTTGAAAATCTTGAAGATGGAGCTAGCTTAATAGCTTAGGTACTCTTAAATTTCCTGCAGTCTGGAAGTATGTAGAAAAAATGTAATTACAAATATTATTTATTTATTTATTTATATGCTTATTTATTTATGTATTATTTGTATTATTTTTATTAAAAGTCTATTTTTTTTAAATGGGTAGATACTTAAGATATAAAAGAGACCAGGGGATAACATTTTCATCAGTTCAAAATAAAAAATTTAGCCATAAAATGTAATTAATCTTACACTTTTGGATAATACTCTATTTACGTTTGAATATTCAGAAAAGAATATAATTAAAATTGATTTTAATTTCTTTGAATAAATACAAATACATTTTTAATAGATTGTACAAAAACTTTGAATGTGGAATTGTTTATTAAAAATATTTAAAAACTAGAGAGAGTTAAAAGTGTTACGTAGATATGATATGTCATAGATGATTTTTAGCTACTTATATGTATGTCTGTCCCTTGATTTTTCCCAGTACTGTAAAAAGGAGCAGGAGCCAAAGGAGGAGCTTGGCAGCCTGGCAGCATTTACATCATAACATGGCCGTCTCTGATGGATAGACAGATAGCCAGGCATTAGCATTAGTGGCCACCACCACAATGGGATGCTGATGATGAAGGTGATTATGATGATGGGCAGATGATGATGATGATGAGCCGGCTGTTCTGTTCCTGGCTGGGATTCGGAGACAGATACAGATAGAGATACAGATATGGATTCGGTGAATCCGATTTCGAATCGGATCCGGACTCAGACTCCGTCTCCGTCTGGGCGTGTGGTTTGGCAGTGGGCGTGGTCGTCGCTGATGTTGAAACATGCGGGTAAATTATCTTTTCATTTCCATCAACGTCGCGACGTCGTTGTGTCTGCTGTCTGTTGCCTGTAGTCTGCTGCCTGTGCAACTGTTGTTGTCGTCGTCGTCGTGGAAATTGCCACTTCCCCATTTTTCACCCACCTGCAAATGCGGAGTTACAGCGGCACAACACATCCGGGAAACTCGGAAAATCGCCATTCGACTGTTTTCCCTGTTTGTTTGCTGCTTTTCGTCACACCCACTGCAAGCCTTGGCACTCATTAAGATAAAATTGGAACTGCTGCCAAGTTTCAGGCTCTAATTGGTAACTTCACATTAAATAATTTTAATAGTTTTAAAAAACTAAAAGAAACGCTTTCCGGTTTAAAAGAGAGCGCTCTTTTATAGATATCGATAAATTATCGGTAAAAAAACAAGTTGGCAGGCCTGCATGCAAACCAAAAAGTGTTACGCCGCCAGATAGCCAGATAGCCAGCCAGCCAGCCAGCCAGCCACAAGTGAAACTAATATAAAGCGTTTAAAAAGTGTTAACAATTAATAAATATTTACACTTAGTCACTAAAAAAGGCTAAAAAATCATTATTTAAAATAGTCTGCGATATGTGGAATATTATTAAAATAGTTCTGAAATTTTTGAAAGCCACAAGTCTCATATAAACGGATTTATATGCATAATTAAAATTTAAGATTTCTGAAGATTTAAGGAGTAGTTAACACAAAATGAATATATATATTTCAGCTATAAACACTCGCTGCTCGTAGCAACTCAAGTTCCCTAATTAATTTAAAGTATTTTTACGTGAAACATGTGCCGGCAATTGCTTTGATTCAAAATCAAATTAACAAAGTTAGCCTCAGTCGCTGGTCGCTGGTCCAGTTGTATTGTCCCCGTAAACTACTTGTATAACTTCCCCGGGTGCAAATGAGTATTAATGAATATGAAACTTATCCGGTGAACTAACTTGTGTGAACCAACGTGTCGGGAACAAACGTGACAAAAGTTTATGGAGAACGGAGGACACAGGACACAGAACACAGAATATAGAACACAACCGGCAATTGCACTGAAATTTGCTCCAAAGCGAAAGAGACAGACTGCAGCGGTGGCAAAGAGAACGAGATGGAGGGGGCACCGCTGAAGTTGGATGAACAACAAACAGCAAAATATAAATGACTTTAATAGCTCATCAATGATTCAGGCGGAAATCCGGGCTGTCCAAGTGCAGTCGGTTTATTGGATACCGGAAAGGCATTATGTTCCTCTCTCTCTCTCTCACTTTGTGTATTTGTATTTGTTTGATTGTGCTGACTGGAGGAGTAGTCCGGAGTCCGTAGTCCGTAGTCCGTAGTCTGACTTTCTGGTCTGGGGTTTTCCGAAATCGGGGAATGGGAATCAGTTCGAAGTCATGGAAGGAGGTGGGTCTGCCGTCTGCTTAGCTGCAATGATTTTCACGCTGCCTCCGAAAAGTATGCAACAAAATTTGCATATTGTTTTGCTCCTGCAATTTGTCTCGTTCCCTCTGCTCTCAACACCCCATCCGAACTCATCATCTCTCCGTGCACTGGGGAAAAATGGGAGTGAATACGATAAACAATTCCCTAAAAAAAGAAGTTTATACAGATGTCTCTTTTACTTTAAAACTTGTACCTAAAAGTATGCTGCAAAAACATATTAATTCTTGATTTTAAATATAAAGTAGCCTACTTTTAGACACTTTCATTAGCAATTTCAAATCTCAAGAGATTTCTGGATCTGGAGATTTAAAAATATGTATTATTTATTATTATATAATATAATTATGTTATATTATTTATTTAAATTCTAATTTGTGTTTTAAGTTGCTACACTTATTTTTCGCACAGTGTTTGTTTGGCATATGGACCCCATTTGCATTTGTGTTCAAGTCAACTCTCACTTCGATTGCCACCCCCTTTTACACCTGTCGAGTCGAGGAGTGTGTGTGTGCTCTTGCATCATTATTATCATCATTATAGATGGCACATGGCCAGTTTCCCCATCGGCCATGTGACAGTAGCCGCTTGGCTTTTGTGTCTCATTTATTATGCAAATCCGAGAGCCAGGGGTCGAAAGTGGGGTCGAAAGTGGGGCGTGTGGCAGGTGTGGGGTTAAGTTTGGGTGGGGAGTGTGGAGTGGGGCACTGCATCCTTTATTCCTTCGGCTGCTGATTGTTCAGAGGCTCTCCTCTCCGGTCAAAGAGTTCAAGTTTTGCAACAATTATGCCGCAATAATCATTGATGTGCTGCAGTCTTGCCCAAAATATATGCATATATGCACTGCGGCATTTGCGCAGAAACAATAATGCTTATCGCATATTAATGAAACGACAGCAAATATTACAAATCAACGCAATTGGAAAATTTATTCAGCTTCCTTTCCTTCGTCGCCGCAAATGTTATTTAAAGTTTCGACAAACACAAATCGAAAATGGCAGAAGGGATTTCTATGAGGCGATGTGTTGAATACACTTTGCGGTGGTGTTTACTGATTTTTTAAAGTCTGCATTAAATGTAATAAAATATATTAAAGTAATACCAAATAGGTATCCCTTATTTTGTAATACTTTAAACAACTTAGAGCCCTTTAAATAGGTAGTAGAGAACATTTTCCTGTGGGTGATAATCTCCTACCTCACATTTTAAATAATATTCATTAAGTTATCAAAAAAATGCAGGGTATTTTTAGTGCCGAGCTCATGGATTATAAAACAGGAGGAGGAGTGGCAGGTGGGACAATAATAAAAAGTAAATATAATTTCAATTTTTATGCTCGCTTCAATGTTAATCAATTACGTGCTTTAATTGAAATCGCCAAAGTCAATAGTGGGAATCAAGTAAAACCAAAAGCAAAAACCATTTTGCCATTTAAATGTAGGTATATATATGAAATACATATTATTGTGCGCTTCGGCCGCATGCATCTGTTTATTTATCTATGAATTTTTAAGCGGCCAAAAGATTTCCGTCCGGCAGCCACTCATTTTCACTCCGCCGATTGCTGTTTGCCTACGAATTGTTTTTCAATTAACTCTAAGCCGTAAAAACATAATTGAAATGCGGCTGCCCCTTTTCTCCTTTTCCCCACAATTTATTTGTTCGCTCGCCAGGCCAACGCGCAATAAACCAGTAAGGTATTCAAGTTTGGGGAACTCGACTGCGAGGTACTCAGTAATTTAAAAAATATATATCCCAATTGATCTTGCTTTAAGAGTTTTTTTTTAAATCTTTATCAAGTGTTTATTACGAGTTAAAGACCGTTTTTATGTTTGATGCTTTTTAAGAACTGTATTACAAGTTTATTAAGTTAGTGTGAAATTTAAAAGGTAATGAATTAAATTCGGAAATATTTAGGTATATAAATAAAATAAAAATGTATGGGTAAATAAATACTGATATTACCTAATAATTAAGCACTCACAATAATCAAGCTGCTATATACCTAAAAAACATGGCCTTTAATTAAATATTTTTGTGTAAGAAACGAAATAACTTTTATAAAATAATAAATTTCCTTATTTAAGTGTTTTATCTAAAACATATATTGTTTTATTTTTTGTGTGGTAAGTAAAGTGTTAATTTTGTATTTTGTGGGATCAAGTTTTAAAAACTAAATTAATATTTAAAATATTTTACCAATAAAATTGCAAATACAGGGATGACTCCAGCAAGATCTCAGTGAGCTATGAGAACCGAGGAGCACCTGAGGGTGTCTGCTCCTACACTGAAACTGGAGTGCTGTGCTGACACCGACCCCATTAGGTGAACCTCTGGATTGTTTCCTGGCACCTAACAGCCACTCCAACCCACTCCATCCATGCTATATACCATATCACTCCCTGAACCAACTCCCTGAACCCAAACCCAACCCATCCGAAGCCATCGACTCAAATGGGCCGCCTGTCGTCTGCGGCTGTAAATGAAGTTGTGTTTTAATTAAAATTCCAGACTTTATTTCTGTAATTATATTAACTCGCTGTTCGAATTCGTTGGGGCCTTCGCTTTCTCTGCTCTCTCTCGATCGATCTGCGGGGTGTTTTGTGTGGGTGGTGCGAGGAGAAAGGAGAAAGGCAGCGGGGAAAGCAAGGAAAAGATAAAACCATTAACGGTAAAGTGGAGAAATGTGGAAAACGTGGCAAAGGCATGCGGTGTTCTCGGCCCAGAGTGCTGGGAGTCCTGTGTTCTCTGTGCTCTGTGCTCTGGGTCCTGGCTTCCGAGTCCAGAGTCCAGAGTCCAAAGTCCAGAGTCCAGAGTCCTGCATATCCTGCTGTGTCGTCATTGGCATTGGCATCGGCATCTTCTTCGGTGGGGTCAGCCCACCCCTTGGGTCCGGTCTTGTAGCGTCCTCCGTCCTTCGTCCTTTGCCCCTCGCCAGCTGCCCGACTGCAAATGGTGTTAAAATTAATTTAATTGAATGTGAAATGAAATTTGTTTTGACACACACCAGCACTAGCACTTGGAGCACACCCACACCCACTCCCACGCCCACTGACGCCCACTTACACCCCCAACGGCAACATCAATACCAACTTGAACTCCAACCCCTGCTGGTACACTGAAAAAAAGAAAGTTAATACTTATACATATGTTTTTGTTATTTTAAAAAATTATTAGGCACTTTTTTTATACACTTTATATTTCTGAGAATTTAAATTATTTATCTAACTTATTGGCCAATTAAAAAGGATTTTTTGAAAGTAAATACTTATACATAAATCCTTGTTATTTTAAAAATTATTTGACACGTTTTTAATGTATAATAATTTATAAAATTATTTTACTTAATTAATTTTAAATTTATTCATGGCAAATAAAATAAATTATACTTAATATTTCCATTAAATTTCCCTTTAATAAATTTTCTTTTTAATTTATTTGACAAATTTCGACATATTTTTGGTACAGTGCAGCCTGCCAAGTCGTGGACGGCTGTGGATTCCTTTTGGCCTCTGCTCCCATTGTTTTCCTATCGCTGCATCGTCGCATTGTCGCACAATACAAATGACCGCCATTGCCACTGCCACTGCCATTGCATTCTGAGGAATTGCGTCCCGCCGTCGGAATATCGGAATGCGAGAGCCTTGCATAAGTGGGAGCTTATTGGGTGTTTTCCGGAAATGGCTAAAAGGGTTGAGAAACAAAAAGGTTTGCCCATCATTACAAAGTGCCAATATTTAGGTATATTCATCTGAACAAAACTTATAGTAAGGAAAAGAATTTTCACTGTTAATGTTCTTTTAACTTAAAGTAAACTTCAGGTGATTAAACAAACTGATATCAATGGTTTTAGAACTATGAATAATATGCTTTAAGGTTATTTTACTCCCTTAATTTAAATTTAAAAAATAGTAAAAAGGAAACTTATTAAAAATTTGTTTTTAAGCTTTATCGCAATTCTAAAAGGTTAACAAAAATACTAGGCCACCATTAAAAATGTTTTTATTACTGACACATTTTGGTTCCTATTACAAAACATAAATCTTTTATATTTAAATGTTTGTTAAATTTTCAGCTAAACTGAAAAGCACTGTTGCTTAAAAACAATAAATCACTAATCGTTCTTTTAACCTAAAAGTTAAGTTATCAACTACTTAAGCACTTCCATTCCCAGTATCTTATTTATGTTGACTAGTGTTATTTGTGGACGCAAATGAGGCATTTGCAACATGTAACATAAATACGGTGTTTGGCCTGCCATCTCGAGGGCTTTCCTTGTGATCTGATCCCATTAGGTGTCCATATAGGTACTTATAGTATCCCTTGGGTGCTGGCCCCTCCCCCTTACGGCCACCCCCTCCTCCTCCACCACATTTGGCCGTGTGTTTGGTTGCCTAATCAAAAACAGAAGCTGCAAAAGCCGCAAATTTCGGCCAGCGGATGCTGTCAAGTGCATGTGTGTGTATGTGTGTGTGGGAGTGAGTATGTGTAGGTGCACGTCCATTTTGCGGCGGCACACGTTGCGTATGCGCAACGCATTTCTATCGGCAGCAGCAGCGCTGAAACAACTAAAAGCTAAAATTTTTGTTAAAATTTGCTAAATTTGCATTTTTTGACGTTTTTGCGGCTGAGGCTAGCGTTGTAGCAATAGCAATGCCTACTTTTTAGCCCCTTCTCTCTCTCTCTCTCTCTGTGTGTGTGTTTGTGTTGCAAATATAATTTTTAATTTAAATGCAAATTTTGGAAATCATTTTCGAAGCATTATGTGCCCATATTGATACGCAAATTGCTGTCAGCACACACACACGCTCACACGCACACACGCACACGAGTACGCACACACATGCAGATTTAATAACGCATACGCGTCACTCAACCACCGACACAAGCCGCAGAGCCAACAGTTTTAGGAGTCTGGGTGGTGCTGGGTGGTGCCTAGTGCCTAGTGCCTGGGACACACCGCTGTGACCACCGAGGAGCTGACAGCATCAGACGAAGGCCACCCCCATCCCCTCCAGTCGCCCATCGATTTTTGAAGAATCCGCTGGTGCTGCTCCTCCTCCTGCTGCTGCTGCTGCTGGATTGCCGGATGCAACAGCAACGGCAGCCTGTCAGTTTTTCAGTTGTGTACGCCTGTTTTTAATGTTTATTAGCGGTGGCAGCAGGAGCAACAACAACGACAGACAGACAGATAAATAGACAAAGAATCCACTCATTTCCTCCAATTCGGACTCTACAAATCCATATTTTAGACAAGAACTACTAAATAAAATATTAATTTATTTCGTTTTTACTTAAACTTGTATTTTAATCATGCAATTATTGCTTTTTAATTTTTATAAAAATATAATCAGTAATAAAATCCTATTGAACACTTAAGAAATTTGAATTCTTAAGATTAATTGCGTATTTAAAGGGTCCAATAATAAAAGACATTTTTAAATAAAAAATGAATTAAATTAGGATATAAATATTTAAGTATTAAGCTTGCGAAAATGACCCTTCATGTCATTCGAAACTAATTCGGGGAGGCATGAATTATTTTGTCCCGAAAATACAATGAAAATTAAAACAAGGGATAGCGAAATTTAATTCACTAATGCTGCAAATGAAAAGGTAAAATTTTACATTTTATCAGAGGCAGCGAGGACATTCCTCTCTCCTTTTACATATCAATTTGTCAATCAGAAAAGGAGGATCCCACTCCCACTCCCACTCCCACTGCCCCAAACCAACGAACCAATTGGTGTCATTTAGTTTTTTGCTCGGCTTTTGCTCTGATGATTATAATTCCATCGGACTGAACACTGAAAACTGAAAACTGAACACTGACGCATTTAAAACCATTTCACAAGTCGTCAAATCCGATTATGAACTCATTTCACTATTCACTCTGCGCTGTCCGCTGTCCGCCAGCGACTTTGATGTTTAATTTGCAATTTCATTTTAATGTGCCTACCCCCGAGTGCCACGCCCCCACGTCCCCACGCCCCCTTTTCCCACTTCCTTCCGCCATTAACCCCCTTATTTCCGGTTCGCCATTTTGTGTCCACCTGGGCGTATGAGCAATTCATAAAGGCCAGCCATTCAGCCCATAACCATCGCTCCCTTTTTCCGCTTTTCCGCTTTTCCGCTTTCCCGCTTTTCCGCTTTCGGCGATAATTTTATTATTGCCGCCAATGTAACCGTTGTATTTGCTGTTTTTGCTATTAGTTGGTTGCCAGCAGCTGGCCATTAACGTCCATTTAGCCAGGCGCCACGCATTTCTAAGTCGGTAACATTTTCTTATTGCCGCAGATGGCCAGCACAGCAGAGGTCACAACAATAGGACATTCACTGGCGGATAATATCATGTTTGGTTGAGCACTTCCTATGTAAGATAACGTATATTTTTTAAACAAGGAAGCTCTATTTTTAAATACAGTTGTATTACCACTTTCAAATTTATTTATTTATATTTAAGAGTCTTCACTGGTAAATAAGGTAGTTTAAATGTAAACCTTCTCGTGTAGATACTTCTGAAAATGTAATAAATTTTAAATATGCGTACTAAAAGACATATATTTATAAATGTGATTTATAGTGATTGATTAAGATGTGCAGCTAAACATAAATAGAGTTGAGTGACTGTACACTTATCACTTGTCACAATAATTTAATCAAAACTGTCCCTTAAATCAATCAAAAAAATGCAAATAAAAACAAAACGAAAGCTTAAGTAAATTAAAACGTATAAAAATAACCTATTGCTATTGCTATTATTCTGAACCCAATTGTTTTTGGTGAGTGGAGTGTGGGTGTGACTTGAACGTTGATTACAACTGACAGCGACAACAGCAACATTACGGGGAAAAGTGGGAAAAGGGGGGGGTGAAAAGTCGGGGGAAAAGCGGACCAAGAGGGGAAACTAGAGCGTTTTGCATGCGATGGATGCGATGGCCCTGTTGCCTCTGCCTCTGCCAGTTGCCATTGATTTCACCCACTTTGCCAGCCAGCAATTAGTGCAACTCCAGCACACCAGCAATGTAAACTTTCAACCTCAATAAAGGGGGAGTCCTCCTAGGACTCCTAGGAGGATGGGGAATGGAGTATGGAGAATGGAACCCCACCTTATCCCATTAGCACCCGACAAACTCTTTTTGCATTCATTTATGAATATTTTAAAATTCATTGCTGATGTTGCTGCTGCTGCTGCTGCTCCTGTTGTTGTTATTATTGAAATCTAGACGGAAATTAAGTTGTCCCGCTCGACCGTGTGGCAATAATGGAGTGTGCAGCTCCTAACCCAACCCCATCCTTCAGCCCACTCCCCCTTTGCTCTGCTAGTTACCTGAGACATCTTAATGGACATGGAAGACCAAAGTTCGGCCTGGATGCAACTTGATGTACGAGTACATATACTATATATATGCTGCATCGGGTGAAGGGGAGCAGAGGTGATTATAATGCCTTTGTTGGTCACAACGGGTTTTACATTACATCACCAGGCGAGGTAAACTATTCCAGCTAAAGGTTTCAGGTGAGAACATGGTCACTTACCTCTGGTCGAATTCACATTTACCTGAGTTTTAAGGTTCAGCTGGCTCACAGCTTTTAATTAACTGCATATTTCTGTTTTACAATTTGTGTGGATTGTGTTCAATTGTAAGTTAACACTGTGTTTTACAAATAATCTATAATTCTTTAATTTTTCTAATAATTTATAGGTACTTTTTCAATTAAACAAGTAATTTATAAGTTTACTTAAAACGATATTTCATGGGTAGATATTAAATCAAAAAGGAATTATATTTAAAATAACAACTTTTTTCATATAATATATAATTCTTAAGCGCCATATTTAACATTAATAAATTGGACAAAGAAATCATACCTTTCTTTAAATAAATATTATTAAGTTCCTTAAAACCTTGAAATATGTTTATTTAAGTTAAATTTAATAAACTTGAAATTTTACTTAAATTTAAATAAAACCCCCAATATTCATGGGTATTTCTGGGATATTTTCAGTGTGCCTTGGATATGCTTCTGGGACTTGAATTTAAGGACCTTCCTTCCTGGGCGGCTCTTTCTGTCTTGAGGCTCCTGGTTGCTGGTTGCTGGTTCCAGGTCACGTGCAGGACGCTGACGCTCCTCGGGTTAACAAGTAACAAGTAAGGAGCAGGGAGCAAGGATGTTGAAGGAGGTGGAGGTGGTGCGTTAATGTTTCTTTTACGTGCCCACAGTAGCACCCCCGATGTCACACCCACTGTCTGCCCCGGCACTTCTTGGGTAATGTAAGTTAATAGCCATTGTTGTGCCTGCCCCTCGACCTTCCACCTTCCACCTGCCACCCTATCCACGACCCCATGACCCCCACCCACCCTTTATTCTAGCCAGCATTCTTCTCCCTTTTGCAGAAAAAAAAAACAAAAAAAATGGTGGAACGGTCAGGTTTATTGATAATTATTGTGCCCGGTTTCCTTTCGTTCTTCCTACTCTGCTGTTTTGTTGTGCATAAATTTAATTTGGTTAATTAATTAAGAAAAGCTGCAAGTGGTAGGAGCCAGCGAGGGGGAGAGGGAGTGGGTGGGTGGGTCACTTTGCGAGGCACTAATTGAAAATAAAGACCAATTTTTTAATTAAACTTTAAATTAATTTATTGAAGTGCTTCTGGAGGGCAAACAAAAGAGGAGGAAAACGAGAATTGTCAAGGATTACGATCTTTGACCCGCGGTCATTTTACTTGCAGATCAAAGTGCTCAGCAATTAATTAAAATTGAAAAAGAAATCATTCAAGTTTATATTTATTTAATCATAGTTTTTTTTTTGTTGAGTTTTCAGGTTTGTCAACAAACAAAAAAATTGATTGACGTTGTAAAAGTTAAATAAACCACATGCAAATTAACATTTTTTCAAGAAAAATATTTAATTACAACGTGTTAAATTTGCTGTTCTAAAAACGTCTCTTCCCAAAGATCAGTCAATATTTTTCACAGTATTATTGTTGACTTTTCTTATGTATTCATAAATTACCTGTAGAATGTTACCTTTCTGAGGCACTGTATTAAAATCCATCCTAATTTAAACAAAGTGGTTTAGTTACATGGACGCTTATAGAAACCATAAAGTATTTTAATTTCTGGAAATATCTGCTGTGCACAGCACCGATCATCCTCTCAGCCAAATAATGGAGTTTAAATTCCGGCTTTAATTTAGAACTTGCAGGGGTTGTGGCACAGGGCTCGCTGCACTAAACCAACAATGCGCTAATGCTCATTTAATGCGATTTCGCACGTTTGCATTTTCTATTAGACGCACACACACACACACTTGCACAGGACCTTACACACACAAACACAACGATAAGTTTATGGGCAGTCAAAAATTACGAATACTAATTAATCCTAATCGTTAGTTTTTGAAAAAATGTAAACAATAATTATGTCTAATAATAAAGTGAATTTAATAGGTTATTATTTTTATGTTTTGGATTTATATTGAATGACAATGGATTTGGAAATATATTTTTAATCTTTGAACTATTTAAAAAAACACTTAGTACACAGTATATTTACGTTAATATTTTTAAGAAATAACTTTAACATATGATTAACAATTTAAAGTCAGTATCAGTAAAACGAGTTCCCTAAAAAATGTCATGAATTTGCATGACAAATATAAAAATAAGATAAAATATTCTTATATTTTTTAAAGTAAACACTTTTTAAATGCTTTATATGTTCATACTCAATATATTTATTTACCCATAAACGAACTGGGACCCATCTGCAGGACATGCTAGTTTGTTGCTAAAACGTATTTATCTAAGTTTTACGCAATATTTGCACTATATTATGTTACATAGCCGCATTGTTTCCACCGCCAATGAAGCTCGAAATGAAAAGCCAGCAAAAGGCAGAAAAACTCCAAAAAGGGGGCGTGGTCAGGGGCGCAAGTGGGCGGAGGGGGGTGGGAGGTCAGCTGCCGTGCAAAAGGTAAACACAAATTGTTGCATCAACCCACTCAAGCGGCGCCTTTAAGTACACTGAAGCGAAAAATGGTATCAATTAATAAATAAGTTAACTTAAAAAATTAGCTTTTTCTTTAAAAACATTTTACAATCTTAATTACCAAAACATGTTAAAACATTTGCAGGAAATAATTAACTGAAGGTAGCAAAGACAATAAAAAATGTAAAAGAGCCTTAGTTTAAATACTTGTTCTTATTAATTTTATCAATTCAATTAAATTAAAATTTTCAAAAAATTAAATTAAAGTCTGTAAAAAAATCCATACATTTTGTGTTATATTTTATACGTCTTAATTTGAACTTAATTGTGGGTAAACATTTATTTACGTATATAAATACTAAATTACTTAATTTATTTATACACTTTTTCCAGTGACTTTATCTACATGTTAAAAAATTTCACATAAAATACCAGAAAAGGGAAATCTGTGCAACAGCCACAGTTGTTGTTGTTGTTGTTGTTGAAGTACACGTGGAGAAAAAAAGGGTGAAAAATATTAATTAAATTAAAACCACAAAACCAAGCCCGCAAATATCCGCACACACACACAAAATGTTGTAATCACGATTTATGCTGAGTTGGTTATTTACACTTTGCACTTAATACACACACCCCACACACACCTCTTCCCCCTCTGCGGGAAATATGTGCATACATGAGTGCATGTTGCACACGTTGCGCGAAGCTTCGGCTTTTTGCATGTTTAGCAGAAAATAATATGCAAATTATGCAATTATTTTAGCTCAGTCTGTGTGTGTGTGTGTGTGTGTGTGTGCGTCCTTATCGCCCACTATCCACCTATCCACCTAACCACCTATCTACCTATGCATATCCCCTATCTCCTCTTTGGGTGACCAACACCGGACACGGCAGCAACATGCAGCAGCAGCACAGCAGCAACATCCATGGTACAGCAGCAGCATGGAGGCACTTTGCCTGATTGCACCCGTCTGCCGGGTGTCCAATTCCATCTAGTGTCTTCCAACTTTGCTCTAATCGCTCCGGAGCTCCGGAGGAGCGAGAGGAAATGGAAATGGGTGGCGGTTAAGGCTACTTTTTAACGTTCCTGATTTCTGGCAGATCATTTGCCAACTTTGCCAGCAAGTTGCTCCTTGCCATCTCCTTCTATTATATTTTTTTTTGTTTTTGGCCAGACAACCGCACTCGTTTCGTTTCGTTTGGCTTTGTTTTTGCGCCTTTGTCCTGTTTCTCCGCTTGGCACGGCACATTGTTTCCCAGCACTTTGGACTCCAGGACACAGCCTCCTCCTCCTTCTCCTCATCCTCCTCCAAGTTCGTCCTGTCGGCGCCAGAAATTTATGACAGCATTTGGCCAAAACATATGCCGGCAGACGGGCATTAGCAGCCTTTGCCATCGCCATCTTAACCTCGAGCACGAAAATCAGCACCTAAACCATTTCACTTTGACGGGGGGCAAAGTGTCACTGGAGGATTTAATAAATGCGAAATTCATCGAAATAAAAGTGAAATTTGGTACTTTCTAAATGACCAACATTTACATACCTACATTTAAATTTAATTATGTTGTGTTTCTTTGTTTAAAACATAAGTATAGCCTTTTTTTCATCTTGAAAATGAGCATGAAAATCTGTTTTATGGGGGAAAAATGTCATTAAAAAAATGAGAAGTTGAAATTTATTTGAATTGGTTTTGGTACTTTGTAAATAACCACAATTTTAGTACATTCAAATTAACATCTTTTATTTAAATATTATCAAAAAATTTTATCAAATAAAATGAGTATTCATTTTAAGTCTTAAGTTTGAAAATTTCAAAGAAAGATCTAATGATGTGAGTATGTGATGAATAGTAAATTTAAAATGATTAAATTTAAAGTTTTTAGAAGTATAGTAAGGCGCTTGCAATTAAAATTTTATTAGGAAAACAAATGTTTAACTGCAATTCTTATAAACAGTTTCTTACTTTACTTAACAATTAATTCCGATTAGTTTTACAATATTAATTTGTAAATGTTTTTCAAAAGAAACCCACCTCTCTACCATCTGGATTTTCCCCTCTCTGGGGAAAAATCCTCCGCTCGAATGGCGAAATCAAAATTCACTTAGCCAACTGACATTTGTGGAGGGGATGGGAGGACGAGGACTCTTCGTTTATTAAGGCGACTTCTCGAATGCCTAATGAGCAGGATCGAATTGTGTGGGGAGGGCAAAAATCCATGTGTGTTCGTGGAAATTATTTATTGACTTTTATATGCAATTTGGCAGGCCGGCGAGCAAACAGACAAACAAACGCTAAATTATGCACCCCTCATCGCATAACCATAACAAAGTCACTTGTCAAATGCAGCCAATGCCAAGCTCCAATCCTAATCCCAATCCCAATCCCAATCCCAGAAATTAAAAGACCCCCAGCACTTAATGCCAAAAATATGGATAATGTCATTTTTCTATCGAACGAAGCGAAGCACCCAGTCCCCCATCCATTTGTTGTGCCTGTCGCTTTCCGCTTCCTGATGTGATTATGATAAAATATCCTCAAGCTGCTCGCTCCTTTTTATGATTTATGACTTTGAATATGGGCAAACAAAACGGCTTCGATTTCTGTGGGATTGGAACTCAGAACTCGGATGGGGGGCAGGACAATGAGCACTCGAGTGCGTCGGCATAATTTACCCTTGTTTGCCCGTCGAGCCGCCGCAATTTCGCATTCGCATGGTAAAACTTTTGCCAGCTCTGTTTTTTCTCTCGGTTTTTCCCCTGCTCTTCCTATATATATGTATTCTTTTTTATTATTTTCTCGACCAGCAGCAGCAGCAGCACCACCTGAAATGCTTGGTGGTGTCTGGCCACCCTTCCTGAGTCCTCATCCTCATCCCCAGTCCCTTGAAGGCAAAGCCCCCATCGATATTCACCCGTCTGGCCATCATTTTTCGCGCATAATTTGCTCTATTATGGGGATCGAGTCCTGTGTCCTTGTGTCCTTGTATCCTTGGCGGGGTGCCTTCAATTTTCATAATTTGCGACTTTTTTTCGGGGGGAGTGCCACGAGGTCAACTCACTTAGCACTGTCACGCCCAGCCAAAGAAAAAAATACGATATATATATGTAATGAAAGCCTGAAGGAGCAGGGAGAGCTGGTAAAAAGGATGTCACGCAAAGGGGGAAGTTCGAATACCCTTGATCGCAAAACTGGTACCTCTAATAAGGGTGAAAATATGAATATGTAACTTAAATATATGTATATATCAGTGTGTATGTGGTGACAGGTTATTTATTTGAATTTTATTTGTTTCTAATTGAAATTGGTTTTAGCTAGTTTTATAAAATTTTTATTATTATAATTAAATGTCTTCTGCAAATTCAAATTTAAAGGATTTTTTTAATTACAAAATAATCATAACTTTTAATAATCATTTAATTTCTTATTTAACCCTTCTGTGAGCGGAAGATTTTTTATACGTTGTTGAGCGGAAGACACAAATTTGTGCATCGTGTTTGAACCGCGTATATCTTAAAAACCTTTATTCAGAAAAATTTAAAATTTTTACTGAATATGTATTAACTCAAAATCATTCAATTTAAAATTTAAATTTTTAAATTAAGCCTACACTAAAAAAATTTTTAAGTTTTACCTTGGAAAAAAAATTGCAGGTGAGATTAATTACGTAAAACTCGCAAACAGATCATACAATTGAAAAACGTGGTATACTACGTTATAGGACTTTTAATAAGCTTTCCAAAAATGTCAAATGTGTCATACCTTTCTTTAGAAGAAGTCACTATAAAAGTAGTTCAAAGGTCTAAAAACGTGCAAAAAATGTTTGCAGGTAGTTTGTTTTACCATCAACCCTTTTTTGGGTCATTCCAAAAGGAGCCGTCGGCAGCTGCACCTGGCGGTCATAAATGATTTGGGTGATTTGTGACCGTTACTTTTATTAGCAAGAGTACCTAAAACCACAAATACCACTTTTTGGACATTTATAGTAATAATTATGGGATTAAAACAATTTATTTTTATAAGAATAACAATTTTGAAATAAAAATAATACTAGTTTTCTAGTATATTTGTGGTATTATTAATCAAATTAGTATCAAATAAATGTAATTTTTCAACAATATTGGTTGTTTTTCTTATAGTTTTACCAAAGAAGGGTATAACACATTTGACCATTTTGGAAAGCTTATTGAAAGCCCTATAACGTAGTATATCACGTTTTTCAATTGTTTGATCAGTTTGCGAGTTTTACGTAATTAATCTCACCTGCAATTTTTTTTTTCCAAGGTAAAACTTAAAAATTTTTTTTAGTGTAGGATTAATTTAAAAATTTAAATTTTTAATTTAATGATTTTAAGTTAATAAATATTCAGTAAAAATTTCACATATTTCTGAGTAAAGGTTTTTAAGATATACGCGGTTTTAACACGATGCACAAATTTGTGTCTTCCGCTCAACAACGTATTTAAAAAAAGTTTTCCCTAATAAAATCCAAGATTACCAACAGATTTATTTAAAAATCGGCAAACTTGTTTAGAATCGTTGAAGACGAGCTGTCAAAAAATTTCAGATCGATAGCTTTCACACAACCCGAGATATTTACAAGCAAAATCGAAATGGAACAAAAATGTTCCTTCCGCTCACAGAAGGGTTAAGTAACCATTGTTTAAATACATTTTCAATACATACAACAAATAAATTATATTATTTAGGTCTCTTCCACTAAATTAATTTTTCCTTTAACCAAAAAGAAAGGAAATTGTCTTTGACTTACAGTTGAATATACATACATATGTAACAAAAAAAAAGTAATGGTTAATTTTTTGTATTCCTCCCAGGATTTCCCAGAGATCTCCGACTGCAGGTGAGAGGAGGTGGTGAATACTCCTGATAAAATGATTGCAATCAGCTTTTTATATCGCAGGAAGGGCCAAATAGAATCAGGGCAACACACTCAATTACCATATGAGCCCTGCATTCATTTCGTGCATATTCCCCGCCTTTTTTGCGCTCCTCCTGCCCCTCGCAGTCCTCGGCCACTGACTTTGCTGCTGCTCGCAGATTGCGTATACGCCGTGTGCAACAAGCCAGACTCAGACGCAGACCGAGACTCATCTCATCTCGCCTCACCCTGTGTGTTTCCGTGGGTCTAGACGACGGCTTCCAAAGGCGAAGCCCAACGTCAACACCAATTTTCCACCGCCCCCCACAAAAAACTGGCCATGGTCAAGTGCGGCTGCCTTCGAGGGTTGCAAAGTGGTTGGGTGGTTTGGGTGGTTTTGGGTGGTTTAATGCTGGGTTAGTTGGCTTGTCCGCGAGCTCCGACATTGTTGAGTCCCCTTCACATCTCTGCTGGCCAAAACTTCTTGTCAACAGGAGTGGAGCTTGTGTTTTAAAAGGCCTTCTTTTGCAGCTTTGCTACACAGCCAAAAGAAACTAAAAAATTGCTTAAACTTTTTTTAAATGATAAAAATAATAATGAAACATGCCATTTAATTTCATTTTTTGGTAGCTTAAAGTTTGTAAATATATTTAGCTTTAAAGTCTTTTAAGTGGAACTTGATAAATGTAATTCAGATCAATAAAAATGAAAGCCAATCAAAAATGTATAAATACCTGCAAAAATACTTTAGAAGAACAGAAAATGGAATTGTTTTGTTTCAGGATTATAATTTTCAAGAAATACACAGTTTTTAAGGGATATTTTGAGAATGCACATGCAACGACATTGTTTCCTCCTTTTTACATTATTTTCGGCACTCGAATTTGGCTTTTTCGATGGGGGCAATGCAATGGTCACGCACAGACACAGATATAGACACAGGCACAGATATAGATACAGATGTCAGTCCCCTCCAGAAATCAACCCCCTGAAATGGAAAATGGCAAATGGCAAATGGCAAACGAAAGGTGCACAAATGAGGACACCGCACACACACCAGACATATGTACGAAATGAAACGTAATGAATTTGATGATCTATTGTCAAAGTGGGCAGGACATTTTGGGCAGGGCAGGGCAGGGCACGACTGGTGTCCTTGTAGGCCTCTTTTAAAGTCACTTCGTTGGCTTACTTTGTATGCGTGTCTCGCAGAATGCCGGAGAGTGTGTGTGTAGAGTGTGGAGTGTGTGTGCATCCTTAGCATCTATCAGTCTGTAGAACTTCCTTCCTTCCTTCCTGTCCTCCAGAGCGAACGTGCGGCAATGCGTGTGTCTACCCCCTATCCGCTGTCCTGCCCCCCATCCCTGGATCACTCCACTCCAGCCCCCAGCCATCCATCGTTCAGTGTTATTTCGGAATGCGTCGACTGATATGCATATGTGGATGTGCACAGGGAGAAAAAGTACTCAGGAAGCTTCACCAAGCCAATGAGTATTATCTTAAAATTTTAAACCATTAAGTTTTGTCTGATTTGGATAGTTTAAAGTACGGCTGAATAACAATCACTTCTTATTATTCACATTTTTATACTCTTACCTTGAGTATATCGAGTGATATAAAGGCTAGGATTTTTAAAATATTTATTTTCGATTCAAACAGATTTAAATAAATTTTACGTAGCTCACTGAAGCTGAAGAATTTGCGGCTTTAAAAACAGTGATTTTTTCCAACCCTCATTTAATTAAAGGTGAACTTAATGATTATTTCCAACTGAAAAGGTTCCAAGAAATCGATCATACATAGAAAACATATTCTGAATATTCGTGGTATAGTATATATTTTTTTGCTCAGTGCCTGGCTGCGTGGATTCGAGAAGGGACAACAGGACACAACCACGGCCTCGTCGCATCCACACCCACATGTGTGCTCATTCATTCATTCATTCATTTCGGTTCGGCCCAGGAACACCCAGGAACCCAGGAACCCAGGCCTGGAACATCCCGGATTTGGATCTCGGGATCTGTCCTGCTTGGCTCAGATAGCGATAGACTGATAGGGCAAAGGGGGGACTATATAGACAGGGGGACACACACATACATACATGCATGGGGGGCATATTCAATTTAGCAACACACGAGAAGATGACAAAACGATTGCTTTCGACTGCTTGTCATATGGATGATGAATTGTTCCTGTTCCGACCAACCGACCAACTCATCCTCATCCTCATCTTTATCCCTATATCCTTACAAAACATCCTTTTGTTTTTGCTGCTGCTGCTGCCACTGCTGCATATTAATGTGTGTGTGTGACAAACTTAAAGCGGAAATTAAATTGGGGGCAATTAAGGTGTGTGTTCCCTTCCATTTCGACGAAAGTCGAAAGTGAAATGGCTTCTCTTGTTTTTCGGCAGCTGTGACTTGCATAGTTTTTACTGAAGCTGATTTAAGCATGGTTTTGAGATTTCTTAAGCCTTTTTCTTCACATAAAAATATAAATATTAAACACCTAAACAGAACGTTGACCAATGCATGGTTTATATCATCATATAACCAATAAATATTATGCAACTGTAAGCTTCTCGCCATATTCCATAGATTTTATATAAATAAAAAAAATTATGATTATACAAGCAGCTCTTTTAATATTACCCCAAACGAATTCCCTAATTCATTCTATAAAAATGAGTTTTAAATATTCCTTTAGCCTTTTTTTTAAGTGTTTCATATGTGAGCTTGGGCTACAAAATATTATCATTACATTATATATTGTATTATATATTATTATATTAACAATATATAATAGTGACCTTTGTTTAAACTTTTGTTAACCAGTGACTAACACAACACTTTGCATACCTCACACCATCAGACAGAGTCTTTCACCAGCTCGAGCTCAATTTACTTGGAAGTTGTCATTAAAGGTGACCCCCTCGCCATCCCGGGGGCACTGTGGCCCCCCGGAAGCCCCCTCTCTCTCTGGAACCGGAAGTCGCAGGACCCCTCTACACGGGCACCAGCGAATCAATTAGTTCAATGCATGTGAAGAGCGCAGCGTCGGCTTTATTTGCTCCTCTGCCGCTGGAGCACTTCCGCTGCTCGCTGCTCGCTGCCAACAAACAAAACTAATTACAAGCATTTTCATTAACGCCTACGAGTGAGCAACTCAACTCCCCGACTCCCTGACTCCCTGCACTTGCATTTAACTGGGGAAAATGCAGGGAAATGGGGGAAATGGGAAATGGGTGGGGAAAGTGGGTGGGGAAAGTGCTTGGGGATGGGAATGGGACAACTACTTAAAAGTCGATGCGCAAGCAAGGCTAAAACACTTTTGCAGTCACTCAAGTGACAATGCAGACGGCCAGTGGGAAAGTGCGGAAAATGGCGGGGAAAATGGGAAAGGGGATCACAATGGAGATACCAAGTAAAGATCACAACAAGTAGCCAAATTAGGCACTAACAAAAATATTTACCAAAGGCTAGAGCCTATGATTTCCACTCCAAATATTTTTTAAAGGAATTTTTCTATCATCTATCAATTATAAAATTAATTTACTGCAGTTCCTAGTTATTATTAATTTATACTTTGATTTATTTTGTTACTTTTACATTTTTCAAAATTATTTGTTAACTTTTTTTAATGATAATTTATTTATTTAATTACTAATAATGCAATAGATGCAAAGGAAATTTTGTTATATTTTCTTTATAACAAGTCCTAATTATTTATTAACCAGTGAGCATCAAACTTGAGTTTCTCTTCAAATTAAGAGCAAATATTTTGAATTGCAGCTAGAATAAAGCTAGGTCAAGCTGTGACCTCTTGGGTGTGCTCTGATTTGGCTGAAAAGCCCCCAGGTCAACAGCACTGAAATTGGTTGTTGGACAAGTGGATTGGAACTGGTGGACTGGGGAACTGGGGAATAGTAGTAGAGTCACCGGAGACGACGACAAAGTTCGGTGGCGCAAACTTTACCGCCAATGCGGCGCATCCCCGAATCTGTGCCGTCGTCAACAAAAAAATATTCGAAGCTGCCAGCGGAGAGTAACAGCCGAAAAATGCGGGGAGGCCCTTCAAGTCCGAGGAGGACTCCAGGAGCAGTCCAGGAAAATGAGCAGGGGGCAGGGGGAATGGGGCTGGGGGCTGGGAAAAAGGGCGAGTGAATTGTCTAATTACAGCTGCCAGCTGCAGGGGAAAACAAAGGCGACGCTGTCAGGAGCAGCGGGAAAATCCGAGGCGAGCTGCGCCTTTTGTCGCCGCATCGTCGCCAAAGACATGGCCAAAGCCAAAGCGAGTCGAAAACATCTTAAGCACATTTTTAATTAATTTAAATGCGTTAAGTTGCCTGTCACTTCATTTGGCGCCCCACGAGTCTCCCAAGGACCCGCACTCGAGTCCACGTTTCAGCACTTCAGCGGACAGGTGTCCTTGTACTCAGCCGGACAGGATCCAAAAGGATCCGGATTCGGATTCGGATCAAAAAGGTCAAAGTGTATTATTGCGTACATAAAGGGAATTTCCCAAAAAAAAAAGAAGGGGGAAAGGGTAACCTCTGAATTCAAAGAAAATGATTTTAATTTTAATTTTAATAGCTTCGTTCAGTGGGCTTGAGTTACAATTAAGTTTAAAAAAAAATAAAATATATTTATTGGAAAACTAAAGGGGTAAAGCTTGCTAAAAGGTAGTAATGCCCATCGATTCACTGGTATGAATTATTGTATTTTGGTAACAAGTACTTAAATATTTATTTTATTTAGCAAAGAAGTACTGTTGATAACAAAACACACTAAATAATATTTGCTTATATTTATTTGTTATTTTATATTACTCAATTGTTGGTTAAATAAAAAGTAATGGTTGTTTGGTGAGTTCTATAACTAAAACTTTAGTGTCCCTGCAATTGAAAAAAGGAGTGTTCAACTATATTTTGATCCCACATATCTAAGCAGACCAAAGAAGATGTTCAATTTTTGGTCAGGGATTCAATGACATGTTCTCCATTTTCCGACAATCTAAGCCTGTCCTTTATGTCCTTTTACACACACACACACACACACAGCGGATGTATATCCTGGGTTCCATTGAATGGCAACCACTGGCAAATGGACCAAAAACTCTATTATTCCATTCCACTCGCAACGACTGGCTACAAATTGTCCAACTTAATTAAAGAAACGCTGTCTTACTTTGTAATTGAGCGGCCGGCGCATACGACAGCGCCATCTACCGGCCCATCGCAGGCATATATAAAGGCTGTATGTTTGATACATATATGCAAACACTTGCGGCCACAATTCTAGCATATATTATTTTTTTGATATCTCTTGATACATCGTGTTTTATTTATTTATATAAACAATTAAAGTATATGTTTTTTCTTTCTTTAAATAAATTTAAATAAAAAGAACATAAAGAACTAAGTTCGGTTTTCGATTATTAAACATAACACAAAAAAATAAATATCTGAAAAAAATGAGAGAAAGTTTATCATAATCGAATATATTTTTGAAAATAAGAAAAATTGTCAATGTTTTTGTAAGCTATTAGCTTATTTTTTAATATTTAATCAAGCTGAAAATACAAATACTTTGTGGGGGCAAAAACTAGAGATAATAGTCTGTGATTTGCAGACCAACCAATTTGCCCGCGGCTGTTTTCTCGGTCGGTGGAGGCGAGACACAAACAGCTAGTTGTCTCCCTCCCACGCTCCTGTGGCTACAAACGGCTGTACTTCATAAGCTGGCCAAAAAAAAAGAACCAAAAAAAAAAGGGTTAAAAAAATACAGTCACACGCTCAAAGTGAAAAAAGCGGGGCAATTTCCGTGTGTGTTGACGGCGACAACATCCCAGCAACAGCAACAGCAGCAACAGCAACATGCAACAACAGCAACGGCAACGGCAGCAACATGCAACAAACATTGCAGCTGGGATAAAAACAAGGGGGCGGAAAATCGGAATAAAAAGGGGGCAGTGGCAAAGGGGGCGTGGCAGCGACATGAAATTGTATCTGGGCAAAAAGTGCACCGTTGCTTTTAATTGAAAACGCAAATTGGTCATCAATTAATTTGACATACATATAGACGTTGACATTGCCCATCGGTTTTGGCAAAGTAAAAAAAAATATAGGAGAAAAAAAAAACCAAAAACTCGGAAAATTTCCATAGGCCATTTTCCATCCCCTTCATCATGCCGCCTAAAAATATCTGCGATCAAAGTTTCCGCCACTTTTCCTGCTTTTCTATTTTATTTGCAGCAGCCGAAAAGGGAAATGCAAATCCACGAAATTCGTTTAAACGGTTTTGATTACTTCAAATGCAACCGCAATAAAATGGCGGAGGAGAAAAGCGGAAAAGCGGAAAAGCGGCATACAAATAAATAAATATATATGAAAATAAATAAGAAGCTCCTTTTGCCGCCTCTCCTGATGATGATGATGATGATGATGATTATCGTTATTATTATTATTTTGGCGCTCCCTTTGTCTTTGTCTGCCAGCGTTCTGCTGATGCTGCTGCCTTTTTTGATACCCTGTAATTTTGAGCAAGCAGGGAATATCTTTTTTAACATCTATCTATCTATCTATTAAATAAGTCTTAGCCACCAAAATATTTAGTAACAAATTCTGTGCCAGAATATGTATCTAATGATTTATTATACTTGAGTTTTTTATTTTGTTATTTTTTTTGAACATTAGTTTAAATATACATTATTGAATCTCAGATTAGGTACCTTTTTTAAATGATTTAATTATTTAATATATATTAGTGCTTTATATCCTATAATTTGTGTTATCATTTATCTTTAAAAGAATTTAAACGTATTCTAAATTTGTATTTGTTGCTCACCAAAAATATAATTTAAATAATATTTTTTATTTTTTCCCTTGCAGTCGAAAAGAGGTTCATCAGTAAATGGAATTGCTAGTTGAATAATACAAAATTAAAAAATAACAGGTACTCAAAAAGAATCTAGCGTATTTAGTTGAAAACTCTAATGTATATTATTAAAACTAATGTAAGATCTTTAGATCACAGTAAGTATTAAACCAGAGGGAATTATTTTTTCCTGACTTGGAACCTCTTACTTGCCGTTACTGTTGCCGCTGCATTTGATGTTGCTGCTGCAAATGTTGCTGCTGCAAATGTTACTGCTGCAAATGTTGCTGTTGCTGGTGTCGCCGATGGCGCTGCATTTGCAATGGAAATGGCCCTCCGAATTGGTAGCCATCCCATCGTCGCCGTCGCCGTCATCATCATCGCATGCGAAATGCATTTTAAATGCGACGATGCCAGCCGAAAAATCGGATCGGTCCGGTTCGTTCGCTCCCCCCAAAAACCTCCCAAAAGTACCCCAAAAAAACCCCAAAAGTCGTTGACAATTCGGCGACGATGAAAATAAATAAATAGGCGGAGTCGGGAGCAGTTGCAGTTGCAGAACAAAAAAAGAAAAGTTGCAGCCCCCTCAATTCCGCTGGGCCAACAGCCAACGTAAGCATGCAAATATTTAGATTAATGCAAGACTTTTGCAACAAAATACGCGCCGCGCATATTGCCAAAGGAAATTTTTATTTTTTATTTTTATTTTTATTTATGCCAGGAGGGGGAAAAGGGAGCTCGAGTCCAAGTCCAAGTCACTTGTCAGTCGCAACGCCAACGTCGCTGACAAAATTAGTTTTGGTTTTTCTTCGGTTTTTTGTTTTTTGTTTTTACAAGTAGTTTGCCTCCTTTATTTTGGTTTTATTTTTTGTCGGCACGGATAAGGTTTGTTTTTTCAATACCTACGTATTTGATATTGTTAACAGCATTAATTTTTGCAATTAACCGATTTTTTTATAGAGAAAAAAAGATTCTTTTGATTGATTTTAGTCCCATTTTTTTTGTTTTCAATGTCTTAATCTTCTAAAATTATAGGATCCTTTGTATATAGTTAATTTTAAATACGATTAACAGAAAAATATGTGTGTTTACATAAAAGATTATTTTATTTTAAATGATGTTGAAATTATAACTCTTAAATTGACATTCTTGATCGAGTAATAAAATACGCAAAAAAAATGTAAGCCACTTAGACAAATATTAAAAAATTAAGTTAGCTTATTATATCATTTATTTTTTTAATTCATTCACTCATTAATTTTTTTAATTTTAAGCTAAAAAAATTTGTAGGCTTGACAATTTTTGTTTTTTATAGCAGGGATTTCCACTATAAATAAGGCCACCCCACTTCCGTCCCCCATCGCCCACCCACTTCCTCGTCCTTGTGCGCTCTCTTAGGCTCCCTCTCTCTCTCTCTCTTTCTCTCCTTCTCTTTCTCCGCTTTCTCCTTCGCAGAATTCTCTCTCTGGAGCTGCCATAAATCTCGCCTGATTTTGCTATAAATCATCAGTGCGATGGATGGTTTGAAACCCGACTGTGAGCAGCGCAAGAATTTCGAATTGTAATTAAAAACTTACTTTGCAAATGCCTGAACACCTGTGTAATTTCGTAACTCCAGGTGGTGATGCCAAAACTAGTGATAATGATGGCAGGACAATTGAATGGAATTGAAGTGCGCACATGAAATTTGACAGGCTCATCAAAGGATTTACCTCGAGTCGAATCGGAAATGGAAGGCAATTGGAATCTCGGTAAATGAGAGGTAAGACTGTGCTTGTGTTTTTCTTAGTGAGGAGTTTCCCCCGTCAGTCTGGGCTTAATTGGCAGACAACAAATACACAGAGAGAAAAGGGGGGAATCAATCATAAAGAGGAGTATTAAAAATAAATAATGTTTAATGTTTCATCAATACCTTTTTGTTGTCTAATTTTAATAAATTTTTTATTTTAAGATTTCCTCTCAGAATAAATATTGAAAATTTAAATTGTTTGGTATAAATATTTGAAACAACAAAACTGTCAATGAGACCCCATAATAAAATATATTAATTCTGTCTACGTAGTATTTGTTATAAATATATCAAAAAATTCGTTGTTTTTATTTAAAAACAATCAATTAAAAATGTAATTGAAAACTAATGAATAATCCATTTAACTTGTTAACTCTTTCTAGTGAAGATTTCATTATTTTTGGGTACATCCTTGATGGTTCTGTAAAGTTATTTTGCGCAGTGCAAGGATACTGGATACTGGATAGTGACGTGGTGATATAGCGATGCATATGCGAATTCGGTTAGCCGATAAACTGGAATTGCACTTGAAACTTAATTACGAGCTGGTGGCCGACTGGCAAGCAGCAAAATGCAAATGCAAATTCAAATGGGAGCTGCCGAGATGCAGCTGCAGATGCAGATGCAAATGTGAATGTGCAATCGGAATACCTGACAGCCAGGGTTTTAGCTAAGGATGAAAGCCGAAACTAAGTGCCCCGTCGCCTTCGTTTCGTCCTTCCTACTCCGTCATACGTGGCGTATGAGCAATGCTCAATGTGTCCATAATGCCCCATAAACCCAACGCAACCCAACGCAACCCAACCCACCCCACTGACACACTTATGTAATTAAGTGTCTTGTTAAAACGGAAATGGAATTCGGTTTCGGGTTTTGATTTTAATTTACATTAATTGCAACTGCATTCGGGGAGTCGAAAACAAACATGGCCAACAGGTAATAATAACAATAGGGCCGGGCCAGTCGATCGCCTCTCAAAGACGGCTTAAAAATGCATGAAACGAAAGTGGATACATATTCTATATATATATAGTTAATCGCACTCGATGTGGAGGGATTTGTGTCCAGGGGATTTGGGCAGGACACATGCTTTCTCACTTATTCATGGGCCAAATGAAATCAAATCGAATGAAATTAATTCAAAGTTGGGCAGCAGGAGGCATCAAGGACAATGGATAGAGGCAAGTGTGAGCTCAGAGAAATTTGCATCCGGCCTGGATTATAATGGTTCACACATGGGAGATGATTTTGATTTTGATTTTGAGAGGTAATGCTAGGTAAACAGACCTAAATTACCAGCAGCTCTAAGCTGCCATTGTAATAGCTTCCGAGTGAACAACACACTTCAATATTGATTCAATATGTTGTGGTCGCAATAAAATCATATTAGAAGGCGCCATAAATACCTCAACAAGTCTGCAATTTGTGTCACAAGCTTATTAAATTAACTAACTTTATGTACCTAATTATAAAATATAAATTAACCCTTTTTTATGCACATGCATATGCATGATATTTTCTAGCCCTTTTTTTTCTATTTTAAATTTATTTTAAACTCGTTTTGTAATTTTCAGCTCAGGAAAAAAATGAATTTTGTGAAAGTGTCGAGGTAAATGAATTTAAAATCTATTAGCAATTCATAATATATTTATATATATATTTTTTAAAGCCTACACATTTTTATAAATTAAAAAAAACCCTTTTAAGTGTAAACAAAATGTTTAAATCCTGTGAAAAATGTATGAAATTCATTGTAACCATTTGTGTGACCCTTTTCCCCTTTTCCTTCACCGAAACTGTGGTCACAATTATGCGGCAGCAATTGAATGCATCCTTAATTGCCGGTAATGTTCAACGGCATTGATTTCCCCGATTTTCCACCCCCCAGCCCTCCTTAACCCTTAGTTGGCCCAGACACAAACAAACACCCTTCGCTTCGAGGCTCGCAATTCACCTGCCTTTGAAGGCTGTTTTTTTTGGGGGTGTGTGAAAGTGGGGTGTGTGCACCACCCCCCTTACCTCCCACCCACCCCACAGCTCCACATCATTTGTTTGCATATGCATTGACGTATTTGTCGAAGCCAGCGGAGCGTGTGATTAAATTTAAAATATTTAAGCATATTTTACGCGTTGGCCAAAACCAAAAAAAAAAAAAAAAAAAAATAAAAAAGAGGCTGGAAAAAAATGGAAGTCACACAAAAAGCGAACCATTGACCAGCTGCAGCAAAATGAGGAAAAATTGGGAGGAGCAAGGGAGGGGTGGGGAGGTGGGGGGGAGGGGAAAGCCAGCAACAATGAGCGCGAAAATAATAACAATAAAAAAATTAACTGCAAGTGCAAAAAATGGCGCGCAAATTAAAAAGAATAAAAATCCAATGGAAATTGCTCTCTATAAAAATGTAAAAATGCGCCAAGCATGGTAAAGCAACCAGCAAATAAAAAAAATTCACAAAAAAAAGGGGAGAAAAAAAAGAACAGAAGAATTAAAAACAAGATACAAATAAAACAACAAAAGTGCAGTGGCAGTACAGTAAAACAAAATAAGAGGAAACTGTAAGCAAACGGCGCTGAAAATGCGCAATTGTTTATGGCAGAGGCGTGGGAGGGGTGCTTTGAGGGGGACGATTTTGCCCGCCGGCGCCTCTGTCTCCATGTGCGTGCGTTTGAGTGACTGTGGGAAAAAAGGGGGGGCGGTAATGGCTGCAGGGGCGTGGAGAAGGGGGGGTGCCGCCCTTGTTGTCTGCTAGGCATGTGGAAAATCAGCGTCAGCCAAGCGGATACAGAAAAAGGGGGTTTCAGGCAGGGGTGTAGCCAAAGGGGGGTGCTGCAAAAATAAAAGGGGGGAAACGAGCACACACACACACACACACACAATATGTTTCCAATGTAGCACATTTAATATTAACTTTTCGAATTTATTTTTATTTCCGCTCGGCGCAAAATACATTTGTTGTCTGTGTGTGTGTGTGTCTGTGTGTGTGTGTGTGTCTGCATCTGTATCTGTGTGTGCCACATTCATTTCGCTTCATTTCTTGCTTTCTTGCAGGAAATTACAGCATGTAATTTGCATTCAGTTGTAAAGTGAAATGGAATAATTTCACGAAGCTGCCGCCGTTGATGGTTTCTTCTGCCTGTACATGTGTGTGTGTGTGTGTGTGTCTCTGTGTGTGTGTATTAATTTCTCAATCATTCAATCATGCATTCTCGCAGGCATTTCCAACCCCCCTTCCCCCCTCGCAACCCCCGCCCATCACAATCGCATCGATTCGCATCTCGATGTGCAAAAATTTGACATGCTTTTAGTCAAGACGACATTACACTTATGTGTATGTGTGTGTGTGTTAGTGAGTGTGTGGGTGTGGGTGCGGAAGTTGACACTTTCGCGTCTAATGGCGGCGGAAGGAAGAGGAAGCGGCCCAAAGGCCAACACACACACACAAACACACAGCAAACGGAGAACATTTTCTGTGGCTGATGCCCTCAAATCAATTTCTGTAGCCTACTTTTAAGAGCTCCATATGGTGAACAAACTAATAATTTCAAATAATAATTTTATAGGTTATAAAATAACAAAAAATAACTACAATATTAACACTATTGCAAAACTAAACATTACTTAAATGCAAACAATTTATTTTACACATTATTTTAACCTTTAAATGTTAAAATGATTTAAATTCGTAAGTAGTGATTTTGTTTTAACTTAAGAACTTGGAAGATATTTTATAATAAATACAGAAAAAGGAATAAATTAAATAATATTAATTTATGTATTTGTATTTTTTTGTATTTATTATTAAATGGTTCCTTTACAGATCTCAAAAATATTAAAACAGTACTTTTTGAAACAACCAAATTTAATGTTTATTTACCATTGATTCAGTTTAATAAATGCTGTGTGTTTTTTCAACAAATGTGACATTTAGCATCCCTTGACAAACTTGTTTCCTGTGTGTCCGGTGTGTTGTAACCCAATTTCCATTCGAATTGAACTCTTGTTCAAAAATATAAACTTACTGGCAGAATGCAAAGGGTCAGGAATAAGAAGTGGGACAGTAACCCAATTTGCACTCCCAGTTGGCTTAAATGCTCGGAAAACTTGCGCCTTTAAGAGGAACTTTTTCTCCCTTCTCCCCTTCCCCCTCTCCCTTTTCTTTCGCACTTTCTTTACCACTCTCTCTCTCTTTATATATCTTTCTGTATCTCTTTCTTCGCAGTGGTCAGAATATGTATATGTGTGTGTAAAAATATATAGAAAAGCCATTTTGAGAAAGAAATCAAATTAAGTGCTTGGGGCAGCCATTTTGAGCATACGTTATATCAAATTATGGCCACATATGAGCCTACATATATGTTTCTATATATAAATGTATATATATAAAGAGAGAGAGCAAGAAATGCATATCCTTTTTCACCGTTAAACGGTCAACAGTCGGGGCCATGCCAGCGAATGCTCATTCGCCGTTTAAATTTTTAATTGAAATTACAAATTGATGCCAGCAATCCACCTGCCAAAAGGACAAGCCCACAGAAGGGACACGGGGGAGGGGAAAGGGGAAAGGAACAAAGGACACACATGGACGCGATTTTTGCTTTTGTGTCCTCGCTGGCCACTTGAAAAGGTAAACGGAACAAGATCAGCCGCCATTGCCATTGCCAGCTCAGCCGGATCCGGAATACGGAATCCGGTATACGGAATCCGGAATACGAAATCCGAAATACGGAGCGCGGCAAGTACATCGTTGCGACACACAAAAAAAACTAACAATTATTCAAATCATATTATTATTAGTTATATAAACTTTCTTATGAGGAAAGAACATATTTAAAACTTAGAAAAAATACCTAAAACACCTCTTATGTTGTACTATAAAAAGCCTAAATATTTATCAGTTTTAAAAATAATATCAGAATATTTATGGTGAAGATCGATGGTTGGTTATTCCTCTTTTTAAATTTAAATTATTTAAATTAATAAATCTAAGCATTTATGCTGATTAAACTCGGTGTCATATAATATTGTTTAAATATAATATATAAGAAAGTGATCACCAGACTTAGAATAACACTTTCTTGTATGACTAATTAAATTCGAATCTAATTAAAATTTTACAAAGAACATAACAGACTACTTGTGTATGGAGAGCATTTCTTTTTTTCTCAGTGTAGCCACAGCTGCAAAAATCAATCGTTCTGCCGGCTCTTTGTTGTTGTTGAGGTCAGAGTTGCATTTAATACCGACACGCTTCGTTCATTATTAACAGCTGACGCCCACTGTGCGAAAGATTGAGAGGGAAATAGTGGAAAGAGAGGGAGAATACGAGTGAGAGAGAGAGACGGGTATATAAAGCGAGAAAAGGAGGGCAATAGCTTACTGCCAACGTCATTGCATTGACATTTATTAAATGGAGTTAACTCCTATAGATCAACTTAACCTAATCAAAAATCATTTTGATTTTATAAGTAAATAATCTCCTGATGATTTTTTAAAATACACATATTTTAGATACTTTATTTTTAAAGTTTCCTTAATTTAAAAATCATCAACCACACAAAAAAAAAAACAAGATTGAACTACATAAATAATTTAAAAATATCTTTGGAAGGCCAATTTATAACTAAGTTTTTAACTTCTCCATTTAACCCAAGCCGACAACTCTGTTTTTTAGTGGGGGAAAACTCTTTAAGGTGATGCACCTGTTGTGCCCCCGGGAAAATGCGTTTTTCAATTACACCTCTTTTGCTCAGATTCACATTTTTTTTGTTTCCACGACCACGAAGGGAAGTCGGCTGTTTTGGGTTTGAATGTTTTGTTTAACACCTTCACGTGATTCCGGCATTTATTAAATTGCTTTGTACTTTGTTGCCATTTCCGTTTCGCTGCACGACAGAAGCCAAACATGCGACGTGACGAATGCGAATGCTAATGCTAATGGAGGAGTGGGTTCAGGTCCACCTCCTCCTCCTCCTCCCTCTCCATTTTCGTGAGTGGGGCTCCAGGTTCACCAGGCTCCTGGCTCCAGGTTCCCTGTGAGTTGGGGCCACCGCAGCGAGCAGCACAATAACAATAATGAGGTGTATTTACAAATGCATCTCTGTCGCCGAACTCCAGTGTCCCATTCCACTGATAGTAATGATACACACGGAAAAATGTATATTAATATGACATAATATACCCAAACCAAAAACACATTTGAAATATATAAATAATACAGGTCAATTTTAAAATAAAACACAAAACAACGGTAACTTAATATTGGTTATTATATATATTTTTTTTTGATTAATTAAAAACTGTAGCTGAACAACAAAAATATTAAATAGATTAAAAAGTTACATTTACTATGCTTTTCATGAGGTAAAATATGAACAGAATGCTCAGCTTTTTGGTTATTTTTTTAAGACCTTTAGTAGTGCTATTTAGTATAAGTAACTTTTTTTATTTAAATTGACTCGTTTGTAGGTAACATCATACATAAAACATCTTACATTATATATAAATTTATGTTATTTTTAAGAAGACAATTAACATACAAATACTTGCATCACTAGTGAAGATTTTCCAGTTCTTTGAAATTAAAAATATAATATTTAATGGTGCTTGTAGTACACTTAAACATTTTGTATAGTTAATGAGAACAATTAACTAAAACTGTATGAAAGTAATGTTGATGGTGGATGAATATAGAGATGCTAATTTTTGCTTTGTGCACAGAGGCACCTCTTCAGCACCTCTTTTTCAACACCCCAGCACCCGGTCTTCATCAGTGTCCCTGGCGACGCAAATTTGTCTTTTAAATTATGCGCATCTCTGGGAATATGGCATGGGTGTCAGCAGCCCAAGGGGAAGGGGGGTCAAGTGGGGGTGTTGTAAGGAGTGGAGAGGGGGTGCAAGGGGGAACACGTCCTGGGACACCGGAGCGTTTTAAAATGCGACGCATGACTTTCATTTCACGTTGTTTACTTCGCATGCGGTCGCGTGATTTTCATACGGGGGCGTCTCAGATCGTTTCCAGGGGGGTGGTGCGATAAGGGGGGTTGGAAAATCCCCCCGCAAGCCCCAGTTAAGGCCGCGGCACGATGCGGCACGTGTCAACAGTTGGAAATGGGTTTTTAAGGCGCCGCAACGTATGCTACAGTTTCTTTGGCTACAACTTTTGTTTCAATTACGATTACCTGTTACCGCCTTATTCTCACTCCCTCTTGCCACCCACCCCCCTTTTTGGCAGCTTCTCTCAGTGCATTTGCATGGATTGTCACGCTCCAAGATATACGTAACCCACCCACCCAACGCCCTTTGACTTTCCACTTTCCACCCCTCACCCCAATAAGTTTGTTGATGTATTTTGATGATTATCTGTGTTGCTAATACGTGGCCAGTGTTGGTAAGCAACTGCAGGGGGGGGGTCCTGGGTCCTGTGGAGTCCTTAGACTTGATTAATATATAATAGAGTCTGGTGTGACTGTGTGCCTACGCTTTGGGAGCTTCACTTTTGATATTGTTGCTTTGCATAAAGGATTTTATTATTATACTATACTATACCTTATTATTACAAAATTAAGAATACTTATTAAATTAGTAAAATAAAGTTAAAACTACAAATACTGAATTCTTCGCATAAAAAGTAAAATAAATATGTATATGACAATACAAACCCTTTTATTAAGTTTCCATCAAAACAAATTTCTTTTAAAATATTATTTCCTCTACAATTTATGTTAGAGACCAAAGAAGTCCAACAAAATATGAAACAGTTTGAGTAAACCCCAAAAATATTCGAAAATAACAAATAGCTGCATTTTTTGCAAAGTATTTTTTGGATACGACTAACCCTACTTGGCATTCTGCTCAACGGCCCAATGGCTCAATGGGGGTGATGTGGGGGCATCTCTCCCTGAAATTGGATACTATTTCAGGTTCTGAAATCTGTGCAGTCTTCATTTATGTCAGCAATTGCCACCGAAAATGCCGGAGCACCGAAATAATTCTTTGTCATATTTTTCGGGGAAATCCCCTTTGCTGTATGTGTGTGTGTGTTTGTATTTGTGTGTGTGTGTATGTTTGTGTAAGTGCACGTGGCATATTATACACCTAAATGCCGCCGGAGCCATTTGACTCCGATTTCGGTCTGTGGCCAAGTGAAATTTATATGGCCAGACATAATGAACTTGAGGCACTGGCACGTACACCCCTCCTACTCCTACTCCCTACTCCAACTCCCCATCCAGAGGCTCCCCTTTTCCACACCTCTGGCCCAGTGCAAGTTTGGTAACATTTCACTTCAGCCCAAAGTGCAGTTTGGCTGGTTGACTGCCTGGTTTGTTTGGTCCTTCAGGCATTCCGGCCTGTCTCAGGAAAGTAAAGGGTAATGCGAATGGGAGTGGAAGTGGTAGTGGGAGTGGGAATCCCGATGCTCCTGGAGGAGTGAGACTGCGACTGTACAGAGAAAAATAAAGAATATTGATTCAATTTCTATATATATATTTTAAAGTGTTTTTTTTTTGTTAATAAATATAAATCTTAATCTTATTGTTAGCTTAGTCTTTACATATAATTCCCACAATTAAACTGTCATAAGGGAAAAGTCGTAAATCTAAAAAACAGTTCAAATATTAAAATAATCATAAAATACATAATGAGTTTATTTGGAAAATATATTATTTCTTAATATAATACTTTAAATAAACATTTTCCATGACATCTTTTTCAGAGTGTGTGCGTGTGATGCAGGAGAATAAAAGGCAGTTGCCAATGCATTTGGTACATAAACTAAACTGCGCTGCGAGGGATCCTATCATGCTGCTGCTGTCCTTTTCCCCCAATTGTTCCCCCTCTCTCTCTCTCCCTCTCTCACACTCACTCACTCTGCCTTTTTCCCGTTTCTCTGTCTCTTTCCAGGGAAAACAGCATGAAAATCATATTATAAATAAATTATGCAATTATAATTACACAAGAAAACTACTTGGGGCAAAACAACTTGCGCAGAGGGAGCGACAGAGACAGGTAGCAAAGGGCAGAAAGAGACGGGAGAGACACACACACACATGGACAGTGAACGCCAGGAGCCAGCATCCTGTGAGTGTGAGTGTGTGTGTGTGTGTGCGTGTGTGTGGGTAAAAATCCTCAAAGTTGTCATGCCAGGCGCGTGAAGCTTCTGCATTTCCCCTTTCCACTTTCTCCATTTCCCCCTTTCACCATTTTTCCCAACTTCCCCCCATTTTCTCTATGTGTGTGTGTGCGGGAGAGTGCTGGGCACAAATAGCACAAGTACAGGAAAATAATTACATTTTACGTGTTCCTATTAATCTTGCTGAGTTTTTAGTTTCAGTTTTAGTTTTGCCCACTAATTCACTTGCCTTTCACTCTCTCTCTCTCTCTCTCTCGTTCCCCCTTTCCCCCTCTGCAGGACCTTTCTTCACCCTTTCTCGAATTCAATTTTCTTGGTTGAGTTTGCTTTTTACTTTAGTTCACTTTTCCCCCATTTTCCCCAGAAATACTTTGGCAGTCCAGTGACAAACAGCTCTGAAGTGAGTAATTTTCCCGGGGGACTTTTCCGGAGGGTCATTCGAAGGGCGGGAGTGGGGGCGGGGGTGTTGGGTAAAACAATATCGAACACTCACACATTCGTAGGTTATCACTCAGACGGATTCCAAATACAATTCATTTGTCGCCGCTTGACGAAAAATTAACAAAATCATTTAATTTAATGACAAGACATGGGTTTTGGTGAATTATTTGGGCAATTGATTAATTAATTGATTTGGAATGTGTCAGTGTGCACTCATTTATTAATGATTTCCTAAGATTTAGTTATACAAAACATTCAAAAGGCAGTGTAGCCATTTTTAAGCATTCAAAAATTAAATGTAAAAAATTAAATCCATCAACTTTACTGCCTTTATTCGTTTATTTAATCGCTTTATATTATTTTTGTTATTACAAAGGATTAAAACGAATGCAGTTATCGCATTTTGTATCTTATGACTTTTATCTATATCTTTAAATCTTTTTTTTGCTGCCTGCTAACAAATATAAGTTTCAAATAAAAAAAGGGATAGAAATGCTAAACATTTTGATTCATTGTTACCAGAGATCCGCAAAGAACCCCTCAAATTAATTTAAACATCGATTTACAAAAATATAAAACAATTAAATAAAAAAGGGTCTTTGGTTGATTCTTAGGTAAAATATTTCTTGTGACAATAATTAAGATTTTGAAACAAATAAAATGACATGGTAAATATTTTTCGCTATTTTTTAAGCATATGTTGAAATTTCAATCAAAATAAACTTCGACTGCAGTCAGGGGAGGAAAGAAGCGAAATGAGCTGGAAAAGCTGTACAAAACAATTTTCAGCTTTCGGCTTTAATGGGTTTCCGGGAAAGTCCCTTTTGGGGGGTGGGGAAAAAGGGGGCGGGGTGGCGAGAAAGGGGGCGTGGCTTGTGTGTGAGTGTGCGAGTGTGTGTGTGTCAGTGGCCATGATGTTGCATGCAACTAATTATGCTTTTTACCATTCGGTGGTTTGCTCTTTTGCCACTTAGCAACAACATAAGCCGCTTAACCCACTAAAGCCGCAGAATACACGAACACACACACACACACACTTATGCACTCGCACACTTACACACACACACACACACACGCAAATCTCATTAAAGTTGCGAACATGTTTCAAAATTAATTTCAGTAATTCTCCACTTGACTGCGGCTCTGGGCGAATGTGTTCACCGCTCATCGCATTTGATGTATCCCCATCCTCTGTCCCCCATCCTCTATCACCCGTTTCGCTATCCCAGGATGTCCAGTGGCCTGCTCCTGCCCCCCATCCTGCTCCAGGACATGAAATGGACCCAGGGCAACCGCAGTTCGAATGCAGCACTCGCTGGATAATCGCATCACTCGAAAGTTTCACCAAAACGGCAGCAAATGAAATTGGATTGCAATTTCAGAGGTGGAAGGGGTGAGAAAGCCCGCATACTATACTATATATACATATATCTGCCGGATAAATACCCAAAATCAGTTGGACACCAATTAATTTGTGAATCGATAATGACTCACGAAATGTCTTTCGAAAAATCAAGACAGTTTAATGGGAAAATACCAGAAACTTTGGAAAACCTTTGGAAACCTAGGAAAAAAATAAGAAAATATAAAGAAATATTTAAACCAACTTTGAAAAAATATTTGTGAAAAGAAAATGTGATAAACAAAGTTATTAAAATATTTAAGGTACATAGTGGGACTCTTTATATTATTTTTAGCATTTAGTCGACAATAATTTCAGTTAATGGACTTTTTTATATACATAGGTTAAGGAAAAAAATGAATTATGATTAAATGGTCACAATTGAAGGTACATTTAAATTATAAATATTTAAATAGTATATCCCTCGTAAAATAAAAAAGTAAAGTGCCCTTTTGGAGCATCAATAACATGGCAGCTTGGGTCTGGGTCCAGGCTTAGTCCCCAGCTGAGTGGTGACCCCGATGCCCGCAAAATGGCTTTCCCGCCTCAAAGTGCCCTTTTAGATCCCATTACCACTGCAGGCATCTACATCCACATCCAGAAAGGGGAGACGGAGACCTAGAGAGAGGCCGGGACTAGGAGTGGGACTGGGACACATAGAGAATGACATGTGGTGGCTGCGGAGTGGATGCGGTGACCTCCAAGGTGGACCAAAAGCCAGGAGACTGCATCCTGGACCCAGGAGCCAGCAGGCAGCAGGCAGCAGGCAGCAGGGCGAACTTCACTTAATGTCAACTTAATTGCATTGTTTCAGCCACAAATTACAAAACGAGTTTTGCACAAGGCAGCAAACATGTCGTCACTGGCTCCAGTTACCAGCTCCTTCTGCTCCTGCTTCTGCTCCTGCTCCTGCTCCTTCCCTGCTCCAGATCCAAAAGGTACGGCTGCTCCCACTATTACTCGTTTTACCTAGTTTTGCACTGACAGAAATTCTTGAAATTTCAACATTTATGGAAATTTGAACTTTTAAGTATAACTTTTATTATAAAGCCTATCCAACTCTAAGAATATCATTTAAATGACACACAAAGAAAAGTATAAATAAGATGACTGTGGAAATTTAAAAAAAAATTACAAAGAAACTAACTTAAAAAATATTATTATTTATAGCAAATAGATTAGTCTTTTTGCATGAATTTTTATAGAATTTTAATTTGTTTATAATTGAAACTTAAGTTCTATAATAATTTAAATTTAGAATTTATGTGCACTTACTTAAACTAATTAGGATAAATCAAGCAGAACAAAATTATTTATATAATAACATCTTAGGGTCCTTTTTAAACCCACTGATCCTTTATCCAAAAAAAAGAAAATTATGATTTTGATTTGTAAATAAAATGTTCTGAAATATGTAATAGAAAATACCATAAATGTGACCTATTTTAACAGGAAAAATTACCAAATTAATTTCTCCCAGTGCAGCTGCAACAATGGCACCCTATGTGTGTGTGTATATGTGTGTGTGTGCCCGGTCGCCAGCACCTGTAAAAAGAATCAATTGTGTGTGACCAAATTAAGTTCACCGACTCACACAAACACACACACACACACACTTGGCAGGTGCAGGGGCGTAGAAAGTAGAAAGTAGAAAGAGGGGGCACGCTGCCATTGTCAAGTGGAAGCCAAATGGGGATTCATTTGAATAGAGTGGCGGCCAGGGGATGGAGATGGTGATGGGGGTGGTGATGGGGGTGGGGGAAAATGGAAACGAACTGCAGGTCCTGCCAGGGCAGAACTCACCTCTCTCTTTTCCGATGGCTGCCGTGTAAATGGAGAATGTAACCAAATTGAAAACAGAACAGAGCATCACTTTGAATGCACTCCCCCAAGGGAGTCGAGGGAGGAGTGGGTGAGTGGTGGAGCAGAGTCCCTGGTCCATCCATTAACTGACTTGGTCAGAGGCGAGCGACAGGCGAACGCTAATTGAGGCCGCACTTTAAACCGCTTTCGATCGCAAGCAACATGGCGTGATCACAAATAAAAATTCTATAGAAATATTTAGCCTAACAGTTTGTTGTTGAAATACATATTTTCATTATAATTGTAAGTCGCATATATTTAGGATCCATCGGAATATCAAGTATACGCCCAGGTGCTCCAACACTTATTTCATCGGCTAAACCAAGTAGAAGCAATGTGTGTTATGTTATGATATATTTCTTATTAAAAATATAATATATTATATACTTATGTATTTTACTTAACAAAGCCCTTGGAGCCTTGATCAGCATATCGAGTATACGCCTAGGCTTCTTTGTTTGTAAAACTTTTTGTTAAATCTTATAAAAAATAATTTTAAATACTTAACAATTTATTAACTATTTAACAAAAGTTTTTGGGTTTTAGATTTGCTCAGAAAATTGCAAGTTCATAGCCCTTAATATTTTTTTTAGCTATTTGGGACTCTTTCGAGATTTATATTTTAATTTAGATCGAACTTTTCAAGATCTGTTTGTTATTTGTTGCTGTATTCCAAAAATATTTAATGGTACATTTTTCCTTAAGAGAGCTGAATTTAAAGAGGCTTAAAAATTTAATTTATAAAAAAAATGTTTCTATAGATCGCTTGGCTTGGTTGGGTTTCCATTTCCTTTTTTAGAATTATATAAAATAATTACCTAACCTTATTGTCCTCATTATTTAGCTTGTCCTTGCGGCTTTCTTCAAGAGAGGACAACTCTTTGACCCGATTTGAAGTCCGCATTCTCGGAGGCCTTGGATTCCTGGTCTCGGAAGGATTTGGCCCAACTGTGGAAGGCGGTGGTGTCCTGAAAAGGTGAGGATAGGTGTGGGGCAGCATGCTGGCATCTGGGCCTTGGAAAAGTTGAGGTCGTGTGCATGTGACAAAAGCATCTGCCTTTTGTTTGGATGGCGCGCCCTTGGCTTTTCCCCCGCCTCCCCTTTTGTGTGTGTGTGGGTGTGTGTGGGTGAGCTGAAGCATTCAAATAATTAAACTCATCAAGCAGGCTTCTTCTTGGCCTCCGCTCCGTTTAGTCTAATCTTCTTTGTTTTCTTTTTATTACAGGCCGGAGTCCTAGAAGCTCTCTCAGCCTCCACCCTTTTCCTCGGCGTACACCGCATCCGGAAAATACACACACTCGCACACACACACACATGCCCATGGACTGAGCACGCATAATCCTTGATCTTTTGTTAGTTGTTTGCTCAACTTCTGGCTTCCCCCTTTCCCTAACCAGCATCTCTGTTTGTTTGAGGGCTTCCAGCCCACGAAACCCACGCCACCCACACCACCCAACCACCCAACCAACCACCCAGCTCCTGCTCAAAATTATTAATTAAAGTATTTAACAAATATGCTAAAGTTTGCCATGGCCCATGAGTCTGTCGCACGGTTTCCCCTGCTCCCTCCTCCTCCTCCATTTTAGCCCTAATCCTGGACACGCCCAGGAGTTCATTCTGCCGAGTTAATAATGTGGCCAGTGTGTGTAAGTTATGTGTGTGTGTGCGTGAAAGTGTGTGTGTGTTGACATTGCATCTTTTTGATGTACCGCTGCCGCTTCAAAGGCGACTCGCAAAATAGTTGACATTTTCCCTTTGTCCCTGCGCTCCTGCGAATTCCTCTGGCTTTGAAATGCCATTCCACATTTGCCTGCTCATTCGCAGACCACACACACACAGCAGAGGTCCTTTGACACCGTAATAGAAAAAGAATTAAACAATGGCAACAATTGTCTCGAATTTTTATGCAGCTCCTTTGTCAGCGAAAAATCACATATATATGCATTCAATTTGCCTCCCTTGATTTATTTTGATTTACAAAGAAATATTTCATATTTGTCGTCCTTGCCTTAGTTATTTTTTTTCTTAATAAAATGTGTAACAAATAGTTGCGAGCAAATGAATTCCATCACAGCATTTTTCGATTTATAAGTAAAGGCTTTTCCAAGTGAAAATAGTTCATAGAACGAACATATATTTATATGTAAATGGGGTGACTTAAAAATTAAAGCAGCGTTGTAAACTTTATGTTAAAGTTTCTGTTTATTTATTAAATGTGTACAAAATATGGCAGATCAAATCAATCAAAGACCGGAACGATTACTAGTTTTATTTTTAAAATCACAACTTAAGAGGATTTATTGATTTTTATTATTATAAATTCAATTTAAGAATGATTTTTTATTTTTACTATAAAGTTCAAATATATGAGTTACATATTCAGCTGCATACTTTTAGGCCATTCCTTTAATTATGTTTTAAAAATATTATTATACTTTTTTCGTCGTGGTTGAAAAGGTTGTTTTCTAGAGTTGGGGGCTTTATTTGTAATACCAACGGATACCTGCTTCCGTTTCTGTTCGTCTGGTATTTCAAATTGAACAATTGTACAATTTGCCTAGGAAAGGAGTTGCGAGGAGGCACCAGGCGAACAGAAAGGATAGCAGGTTTCCGAAAATGTAAAGTAAATAATGCTAAATAAATGTAAAAGTAATGTTAAGAAAATGTTAGGAAAATTTAAAGTAATCAATGTTAAATAAATGTTAAAAAATGTTAGGAAAATGTTAGGAAAATGTTAGGAAAATGTTAGGAAAATATAAAGTTAATAATGTTAAATAAATTTTAAACTTATGTTAAGAAAATGTTAGGTTGTAATGAAAATGTTAATGTAAACTAATTAACGTAACATAAATGTTAAGAAAATGTTAAGTTAATAATGTTAAGTAAATGTTAAACTAATGTTAAGAAAATGTTAGGAAAATATAAAGTAATGAATATTAAATAAATGTTAAGAAAATGTTAGGAAAATGTTAAGTTAATAATGTTAAATAAATAATGTTAAAAGTAAGGAAAATGCTAAGTAAATAATGTTAACAAAATGTTAAGTAAATAATGTTAAATAAATGAAAATGTTGTTTTTTATTTTGAGGTATTTTTGTGGTATTTTTGAGGTATTTTATGATTATTTCCGCCTGCTACTGTTTCTGTTCGCCTGGTACTCCAAATCCAGAAATAGCTAAATTTGACCAACAAAATGGACCACCCCGCCAACGATGCCCGCCCAAAAGTATGCAACGGTTTTTCAGGTACTAAAAACGTTCTGATCGTTTGCCGCCTGCTACTATTTCTGTTCGCCTGGTACTCCAAGTCCAGAAATAGCGAAATTTGACCAACAAAATGGACCACCTCGCCAACGATGCCCGCCCAAAAGTATGCAACGGTTTTCAGGTACCAAAAACGTTCTGATCGTTTGCCGCCTGCTACTGTTTCTGTTCGCCTGGTACTCCAAGTCCAGAAATAGCTAAAATTGACCAACAAAATGGACCACCTCGCCAACGATGCCCGCCCAAAAGTATGCAACGGTTTTTCAGGTACCAAAAACGTTCTGATCGTTTGCCGCCTGCTACTGTTTCTGTTTCCCTGATACTCCAAGTCAAGAAATAGCGAAATTTGACCAACAAAATGGACCACCTCGCCAACGATGCCCGCCCAAAAGTATGCAGCGTTTTTCCGGGAGTAGAAACCTTTTGATCATTTGCCACCTACTATGGTTTCTCTTCGCCTGGTGCCCCAAATCCAGGAATTCCTCAATTTGACCAACAAAATGTACCTCCTCGTACCAAATTTAAGAATTTTGCATTATTTTGGTCCCGGATTTGGGGCACCAAGCTTCCGCCCCTTCCTCCTTGAGCTTCCTCTTAAACCTCTTTACCGCTTTGAGAGCCACTCCTTGACTTTTGTCGAAAATCCTGTCCGCGCTATTTTTTTTTTGCTTTAACTCAAGCAAATCCTGTGACTACATTTAACCACATTTACGTAAGCTGATTACAGCTCCGCAGCCCAACTCCCAACTCCAGTGACCAAGAGCCAAGTCCAGTGCTTTTAGGACATCTCCTCCTTTTGGAGCTGGGAACGAGGAATAGTGCTCTGATGCCTCATTAGAGCGGAAACCACTGTCGAATATCAGAAAGCATTTGGAATTATAATTGCAGGCCCACATGCGTGCATAGATGCATTTATAGATACAAGATAGACACCTGCATCTGTCAGATACATTCGGTCCAGGGTCGTAGATAATTATGCCAGGCAGTGTATTCCCAACGAGTGGGTGCCTCTGACAGGCAGTATATCCTGAAATTTGCAGGCTGGCTGAGGTGGGGCGAAAGCGACCCACTCAGTCTGATACACTGCGTTATTTCGATGGTTTTTACCATGTTTCAGCAGAATAACCGGTCAAAAATAAATAGTTTTTGGACAAAATATGAAATGTTGCACCTTGCTTGACTCGTAAAATGATCCTTTATCGACTGACATTCAAACTGGGAATATTTATTTTTGACCCAAAATTGCGAAATTATAAACAACGCGAATTTTCGACTACAATCTTTTTGATCTTTATCTGCTGGAAAGTGATAGGAATCAATAGCTTGGGTAATAAGCTGTTGCAAACAGTACGACCTTTGGCTGTGAGCGTCCCTTTAGCCAAGTTTTTAATTGATTTTTCAACACATTTTATTGTATTTAGAAATAAGTTCGTTCTACAAGGTACAGACTTGCAAAAATAATTTTTCTGGTTATTTTAGAATTTTTTTCTTTCACCAGAAAGGCAGGACCTAAATATGAATATCAGGGAACTGTTAGTCGCCCCTTTTTTGGTGTTGTTGGCACATTAACATTCCGGATCGAAACTGCTGAGGGACTTTGACTTTTGGCACTTCTTTGCTCCTCGTTTTTTTCCCCCATTTTTGCTGGGTGTCAGGTCTAGGCTAGAAAACAGCTCTTGAGGCAGAGGTGCATACTGATGACGCAGATGATGATGACGGAGGACGACAAGGACGGCGTGGATGCAGAGGATGCAGAGGATGCCTGCCCTGCGAGTCTGTAATTGAAATGCAGAAAATGGAGAGCAGCCTCGACCTGGGTAAGGTGAGTGTTCCACCTCCAGTGCTGGGGATAAATAATGCAGCAGCTACAAGGAGGAGAAGGAGGATGAGGTGGTGGTGGTGGTGGATTCTGGGGGTGCAGGAGGTGGGCGCTTTCTTCATCTGTCTCGGCCTGAGCCGCTGTTGACACATAGTTTGTAGTTGGTAAACAGGCAACACACAACTGCTCAACGAGCACCTGAAGATGCTTTGTATAAATTTGAATATTTAACTGCAGCTGCAGATGCAGATGCACCACTGGCAGTAGCAGTTACAGAAGCTCCCACAGCAGCCAGCAGGAGTAGCAACATTTCACTCAAATCTAGTGCAGCTGCTGGCTCCGTCGTCGTCCTCGTCGTCCTCGTCGGGGGCCTGGCCAAATCTTTTGGCAAATGCCGGGCTCCGAACTCATTTGGCATGCATGTGTGTCAACGCTCTGGCCAAGACAGCAGCAACAGCAACAGCAGCAACAGCAACGGCAGCAACATCTACGGCACAGCAGCAGCAACACCAACTAAGATGATTATTATGTATGCATTTCGGGGGCTTAACTTCCTTGGGCGACGACGACTCGACGGTTCGACTGCCAGGCACCCACTGCTCCAATAATCACGTTTCCAGGGTATTTAAATAAAGTCATTCACAGATGCCAACAGCACTTGGGTGGTTTTCGGTTCAACTGCGGGATCAATTGGGGTGGAAATTAGGAAGGTTGCATTTTTATAAAAATTACGTGGAACACCTTTTGATGTAGTTAGAAATTTATCTGTGGCAGAAGTGTCGAAAGACCTTAATTTCCTATGCCCAAAAAGTAAATTTTAGCTCTAGTATTTATTATTAAAATGCTTAATCTGCTGTCTTAAAAGGTCTTACATTTTTTTATTATAATAATTCTTTAGAATATCGTTTTATTAATTTTTTTGTCTCTGTCAATTATAAAAATATCCATCAACTGTGTTCCATTTTATTGTTGACTTACCTAAAAAATAATATTACTTTCTTTACTTTATTTAAGTACTTACCATACATATTATTTAAGACCAAAATTTCAACCAAGTATGGAGTAGTACTCTTTGAAACCGCTCAGTACTTAACACCTGGAAAGCCCACCGAGTGCTATAAATAAAATGGAATCAATAAAAACACAGGGGTATTGCTTCACATTTAGTTTTCATATTCATTTATTTATTTTTAATTAATTCATTAGTTTTTATTTATTCTTAGACCCTTGATATCCTCAGAAGTTGTGTTGTGTGTGGTTTTCTTTTTGTTTTGGTTTATTTTTATCGCTTGTCGCATTTTTTTGTTTTTTTTTCCATTTATTTATATATATATATATATATATTTTCATATATAATATAGTTCAACTTAATACGCTTAAAATATTCTCGTTTCGCGTTGAAATCATTACATATATGGTATATCATTATCATTATTGCAATAATTATGGTAATTATTTTTATTTTATGTCATTTTATTTTACTGTTCTGCTGTGGTAATATAATGCCATATATAATTGTTCATTTACCAATAGATATATGCATATGCCTAGGGGGATCTAGGTGATGAATGGGGGGTTATCGTTTATCGTTTGCATTGCCACTTGCGGGTGGGGGGTGGCGGTGGCACCCCACCCCACCCCACCTCCCAAGGCCCTTGAATTCTCCACTAAGCTTACACAGACAAAAAAAAGTTTGGGTTCGTTTTTCGTTTAGTTTAGTTGAATTTGCCCTACAATATTCCTTAGGTTGCTTGGTTTGCCTCGGTTTATTTACTATTTGTGAATTACATAGTTCGATATACTACAGATTCCTCTTCTCTGCTATTTTGTCTAATAAATATAATTTGTTCTTCATTTTTTGTTTTTTTTTTGTTTGTTTGTTCTCCTCTGCGTTTTATTTGTTTATAATAAGTATTTCAACTTTTCTTGCTGCGTCGCTGCCTTTTGGTTGGTTTGTTTATATTATTTTGTTTATTTGTTTATTATATCTCATAAATTCTTGTTGTTGCTAAATTTTGTTGTTTGCTTTGCTGTCGAGTGCTGTCTGTGTTTGTATCTGTGTGTGTATCTGTATCTGTACCTGTGGGTATCTGTCTGTGTGTGTGTGTGTTTGTATCTGTTTTAGTTGTTGTTTAGCTTGTTTATTTTGTTTGTGGTGTGCAAAACGTTTAAATGTTAATTTATCTCAATTGTTTCCCTGTTTCTTTATTTGCTAAATATTTCTTCTGCATTCTGCACTCTGCCCTTCTCTTTTTTCGCCAGACTTTAGCTTTAGTTTAGGTTTAAGTTTAGGTTTAGTTGTAAGTGACTTCCTCGGTTTAAGTTGAAGTTCGTGTAGCTCTAACATAAATATCCTAAAATACTTGGGTTTTCCAGTTATGTACACATAAATATTTGTTGCTGCGTCTGCTGTTCTTGTTTCGTATTATTTTACTTTGCTTTGTTTTTATTTTCCCCATTCTCAAGCCATTCCATAGTTCGCTCTAATTCATAATATTAATTTTAGTGTGCCATTTGTTTATCTTTTTTTTGTTTGCTTTTGAAGCAATTTCATTTTGTTGCTTGTTTGCTTTTTGTTTTTATTTTTTATGCTTGCCAAATTCTAATAGGTAACTGACTCCTGCTCTTTTTCGAATTGTTTTGGTTTGCCAATCAACGAAACGGAAATGGAAACGAATCGAAAAACCAGATGGGAGAAATTCGAGCGGAAAGTACAGTGGTACCCCGCACACGTACATCTAACACATAGACTCCTATACATATTACATATAATATATATTCGCCATTTATCCGATAGCTTGTCTCGTTTATTTTACATCTAGTTAGGCGCGACAACGATGAAGAAAAAAAAAGCAAAAAAAATTCCGCACACTCTTGTGTTTTGTGTGTGTGGGCCTCTACGTTTTTGTTTTTGTTTTTGTTTACATATCTAAAGATTACGATGCACGGTGCCATATACGATATAACACTAGTTTACCTTGATTAGCCTTAATGTATATACACAGATACTCCGGTAAATATCGGGAGACTCCGGTTTCCCCTTCTTATATTTTGATATAACGCTATCGCACGCACGCGGACACTCTCTCTCATGAACGGACACTTGTCCGGACACTCGCTCCCTTATACGGACAGTGATCTCCCTTAGACGGACACTCTCATACGGACACTCGTCATTTTGCTCTAAGCTGCGTTCTACTTGGCTGGCTCTTTCTCCCCTTATTAGCTTCTAGCCCAACTGATCGATCGTTTTGGCCTCGTTTTGTGGTCTGGTTTCGAGTTGGTTTCGAGTTGGTAATTTTTATAAAATTTCGTTTTCTTGCTCGTTCGCAACTAATTCAGCAATCTTTTGTTTTCCTTTTCTACGGGTTTCTATTAGCAATTCTTCTCTTCCTTTATTTTTTGTTCGCTTACTGTCTAGGAGGCAAGGAAACGACCAACACACGCGATTATTCAACTATAGCTACACATATAGTTGTGGCAATAAATTCGATAAGCACCAATTCATGGAAAATGGAAAACAAGGGAAATTCGAGCTGCGAAAAGTGGGGGAGGGGGGGATAGTCTTACTCAAGCGAAGCAAAAAACTGTGGAAATAATCTGGTCAAACTCTACTTTAATTGGCATCTAACATATCTTCCTGGATCCCTCTCAATCTCAATCAAATTGGACGGAAGGCTCAACGATGTCGATCGAGGTTCCATGCTGAAATCATATCCTTATTTCGTGTTTGTGTTTTTTTTTGTGTTGTTTTTAATACTGTTTTTAAGCTTTATTTAGTTCGATTCGATTTATGGTTGTGAGTTTTTCTTTTTGGGCCGCATTGAGCTGGGTTTCGAAAAAACGCTGACTTACAAATAATAACAAAACATTTCACATTCCGTACAATAATAGCATACATATTAATATCATTAAAATTAGTTCGATTTTTTTTTGTTTCTTTTCTCTTTTTGGATTATGGATGTGTTGCCCTTGCCTCGGCCATATATATGAACAATAATAATGAATAAATTAATTAATTAAGTAGGACAAAACTTAAACTTATCTATCAGGACATTACAGCTATAGGTTTCCTCTCTATGAATATGCGTGTGTGTGTGTCTTCTAGATTTAATGTATATTTCCATTTATATGTTATTAAAAAAAAATGTCTTGCCTAGCAGCTAAATTTTGTTGTTCCATCTCTATAATAACGTTAATGTATCTTTTGTTTTTGTTTTCTCAGTTAATTCTGTTGAATTTTCGAAGCTGACACTGTGCAAAGCAAATGAGAGAAAGCTTTCGCTAAGCAAAAATCTTCTTGTGTAGGTAGTCCGTTGGTGAGTGTGTGTGTGTCTTGGTCTGGGCTGTCTCCTTAAATGTCCACTTCCGTTTCCGTTTCTCAAACCCTTCTACAAATCCCACCACCACTCAACTCTTATGTACATAAGATGGCTGGAACTTAGGGAGATCCTCGGGAGATCAGCCGTTGAAAGTCCGTCGGTTTGCTGTTTGTTTTCGTATGTGAGTTGTTTTTGTTGTTTAAAACTATGCCAGTCTCAAAAAGCTCGAGTACCACGAAAAAAAGATACCACCCCCCCCTTGAATTTCCCCTTTGAACATCCCCCGCTAATTTTCCGCTCCCCTTATTGTGGTGAGTATGCATGTACATATGTCTGTATGTATGGTACGCTCTATGCTCGTATGACTACTGCTCTATGCTATTTACCTTTATCTTTATATAAACATATACATATATATGTGTATATATATATCTGTGTATCTATAACTGCGTCTGTATCTGCGGCTTAGCTGACGTCACACACACACACATACACATGCAGCTACATGGGATTATGTTGGCATGTCGCTATCTTAAATTTCTTTACGTTCTTAACTCTTTCTCTAGTGGCTAACAATAAAAAAAAATATGTTATGTATACGTGTTTATATATATATGTATATATAATGTTCCTTGACATCAAAAAACTGGTTCGATAACATAGATTTATGTACTATATATATATATATATATATAGATATATATATATATGCATTATTTATATGTATAGATATAAATAATTATGTCTCCTGTTCTTCGGTTTGCTGCGCTCCATGCGTTTTAGTGGCTGGTTTTTTGGGGTTTCCTCCTGCTGCTGCTGCTCCTCCTACTGCTCCCGAGAGCTAACAGTCGATGTCCTCTGCGGATTGTGAATAATCGGTGGACCGACGTCGTCGTCGCGAATTGGGCACCCCCGCCGCACCGCCGGTGGCCCCCTTCTTCTTCACAAACTTGATGTTGTAGGGATCCTCCGCGAGCTCCGGGTAGAGATTGACGTCGTGGATGTACTCACCCTCGTAGTTGTTGGCATACGACTGCTTGAGTATCTCCTCGGTCTCCTGCTGGCTCCACTCGAGGGCGGTGGTCAGGCCGCTCCTCAGTGCCTCCTTTTCGCGGTGCCACGCCTTCCGCACGGCCGTCAGCTTGGCGTGGTGCATCAGTCGCTGCTGCTCCTTGGCCACGGTGGTGCCGTATCGCAGATTGATGATCGCATGGGCCCCGTGAATCTTGACATCCAGATAGTTACCAGTATTCGCAGACGACGACGAAGAAGACGAGCCACTCGACGAGGAGGACGCACCACTCGCAGTGGTGCCACCACCACCACCTCCTGCACCTTGGACAGTGGGTTCCCGCGTGATCTCGTGGAAGGTGGTGTTCACCTGACCCTGCAGCCGCTTCAGCTGCTGACGATCCTCGGTGGACCGCCAGGCATCCTCCTTGACGAAGAAGAACGAGTCCTGCTGGGCATTGTGCACCACAAAGGTGAAGGGCAGCAGCTTGGAGCGATTGAAGACACTCGTGTAGACATCCCGATAGATGGCATTCGCCGCCGGCACACTGGACACAATGGCCTGGCCGTCGGCAGTGCGCGACACAACGATGCCCTTGCCGAACGGTGGCTCCGTGTCCGAGCCAATGGTCTTGGGCGAGGGGTCCATCACATCGCACTTGAGGGCCGAGCGGGGCGGGGCCGAGAGCTGCTCAAAGTCCGACATGCGGCGCACGTTCAGGTGGGCCAGGAAGCCGCTCTCCACCGCCATGGTGGGTATGTTGTCGAAGGGTCTCCGCAGGTTGAGGGCCACCGGATTGGCCGGGGGTCTGCCCCACAGCGCCGGCGGCTCCCACAGATCCCTGGCCAGCTGGGGCACCAGATTGCCCACATTGTAGCCCAAGGTCTTCATCCAGGCGGCAAAGTCCTGTGGGTAGTGTCGCTCGTGACCCACGTTGATCGGATCGTTGCCATTGAAGCGGTAGAGGTGGAGCCTGGTGGGTGTGATGATCCGCTCGGCCACCCGCTGCCAGTCCGGTGACATCCACTGGCCAATCAGGGGGTCGTACACCCTGCCGTCGCCCATGTGCACCAGGGTGGTCACCTGGTCGAGGATGCCGCCGCAGAAGTCAATGGGCAGATACAGATACGGGTTCGAGTCGTAGACGATGTGGCCGAAGGGCGAGCGCATGATCTCGCGGATGCCCTCGCCGTACTGGTTGAACAGCATCAGGGGCGTGCCGCTCTGGTCCGTGGCCACGTAGTACTTGTGGCGGTACACCTGCGCGTAGATCAGGTGACCCACGTCGTCGTAGGTCAGCGACATCAGCTTCCCGTCCCGCGGCGAGTAGATCTGGCTCACCTCGTAGGGCCGCTGCTGGTTGGTGTAGAAGAACTGGGTGACGTTGCCAAAGTTGTCCTTGCGGGTGGTCAGGCGCTTCAGGTGATCGTAGTAGTAGCGCACGTCGAAGCGACCCCGCTTGGAGGCCCGCACCAGGAGGCCCTGGGTGTTGTAGTGGAAGCGCTCCTCCCGCGCATTCTGGGCCACCAGTCCCCTCGCATCGTACTTGTACTGCCCCTCGCCGAACTTGACGATACGGTCCTGCGCATTGTACTCCATGGGTATGGTGTTGCCCCTGTAGGTCAGCGACAGCAGGTTCCCATTGTCGTCGTAGCGGAAGCCCCACGGCTCCTGCGCCTCCACTCCCACCAGCTGCCCGTCGCAGTCCCAGGTGTAGTTCTTCACGTTCGTATAGCTGTTCACCGCCATGTTGCGGGTGTAGGTGCGCGTCTGCGATATCCTGCCGTGCACCCCGTAGGAGAACTCCATGCGGAACACCTCCAGCCGGTGGATGGCCAGGGCCATGCGCTGCGTCTGGAAGCGACCGTCCACGGTGCGGGTGAAGCTGGCGGTGCCGTCGTGCAGCTGGGTCTGGTTCTGGGCCGGCTGCGAGAACCGGAACTGGCCAATCAGGCTGGGCCGCCCGCTGCGCTGGTCGTAGGCGAAGGCCTGCGTGGGCAGGCTCTGTCCGCCAATCCGGCCCTGCAGCGCCACCACCCGCAGCTGGGAGTCGTACTCGTAGCTGAACTTGGCATTGCTCAGTCCCGTCTTGGCCACATAGTCGATCCGCTCCTCGGCCAGCAGGCCGGCGGCATACTCAAAGTCCCAGCGGTACTCCAGCTCCCGCTCCGTGTGCGACACCGTGCTGGGCATGCCCGTGGCCTCGTTGTACTGGAACTCGCTCCGTCCATCGCCATGGACCACCTCTGTCAGCTGGCCGGCCGCATTGTACCGATACACGATCCGGGCTCCGTCTCCGGGCAGAATGGTCTGCAGCAGGGCTCCCGCGTGGCTGTAGTGCTGCAGGTAGGCCCGCGTGCTGCCCGGCGGGGTGTACGTGCACCGTATGAACCCGATGGAGGTCTGCATGCTGAAGCTGTGACGCGTGCCCGAGGGCAGCACCACGTGCCTCAGCCCGCCCGCATCGTCGTACTGCAGCACAAACTTCCGCTGACTGGCCAGGCCGATCTCCGAGACCAGGTTCCAGTCGTTGTACACGAACGAGACAATCCCGTCCTGCTGCGAGGTGATCTCCGACAGCAGTCCGTGCCGGTCGTAGCTGTACTTGAGCTCCGCCGGTCCCCAGGCCCATCCCTCCACCCGGTTGAAGCGGTCGTAGGTGATGTTCACGGGATAGCCGTTCGTGGGATAGTAGGACTTGGGCAGGCCGGACTGGTCGTAGGCCACTATGAGGATGGGGGTGCGTCGCGCGTCGTAGAAGGTCTCCCGGTTGGTGTACTGGTCAAACTCCACGCCGATGACCCGCGACTGGTTCACCCAGATCTCGCGGTTCAGCGTCTGCTGCGGATTCCTCACATCGCCCACCAGACTGTAGACGGAGTACATGGAGTTGGTCAGTCCCTCGCCCATGGTGACGCTCTGGTGCGACCACATGGCCAGCATCTCCGCCTCCACGGGCAGAGCGGCCTCCAGCAGGGGGTGTCTGGCCACGGCCGAGGCCTCCACCACCACACCGTTGTCTCCGTGGATCACCAGGGTGTTGTTCGCCTTCAGTTCCGCATCCGCATGGGCTTGGCCGCGCTTCAGGAACGTGGATCTCACACCGCCCAGCACCAGCAGCTCGTTGGCCTCGCCGGCGATGCGCTCCCTCGAGAACAGGGACTCCACGGATGCGTGCACGTACACAGTGAGTCCCTGGCTGTCTGCCAGCTGCGAGGTGATTCTCACGATCTCCCCGCTGGGCAGGATCATGCCGGTGACCCTTCCGAACTCATCGTACTGATAGATGTAGGTCTCCCCACCCGACGATCGCGAGTTCAGCAGCCCCGTATTGCTGTCGTAGTCCAGCTCGATCTCCTGGCGACCCTTCTCGCTCAGCTTGGTCATGATGCCGATGCCATTGATCTGGATCTCCGACTTGTGGTCCTGCGTGTTCTCGATGGAGCTCACCACGTTGCTGTAGTCGCGCAGGAACTGAATCTTGTTCCCAGAGGCATCGGTCACCGTGGACAGCCGTCCGAAGCTGGTGTTCTTCGAGTACAGGAAGCTGTAGCGGGTCTTGCCCGAGGTCAGGTCCTTGGTGGCCACATGCTGGCCATAGCGGTTGAACACATATATCTCGCTGGACGGCGGGAAGGGGATGTGGAACTCGCCGTTTTCGTCGTGCGAGGGCAGATAGTGCTCCAAGGCCAAGACATGCAGAGATCCTAGAAAGGTGAAGGCAAAGAGAACGATTTTAAATGAATTTTAATGCAAATGCAAAATGAAAAGAGCTATAAAAAGAACCTGTGTTTTAAGCAGTTATTTATAATTTACCATTAAAACTATCCTTTTAATTAAAAGTTCTATTTCCTTAAAGTTCTAATAAATCGCCAAAGAAACTTATTTTAAAGTTTCGTAGATTTATTAGTTCGTTCAACAGTTTCAATCAGTTTCTTAAATATATTTTACATAGTATATAAAACAGTTTTAACTATGCAAATACTTAAAATAACTTAAAGACATCTACTCTTAACTCAAAATGAACTCCAATAACCTTTTCGAAAAACCCAGGAATTAATTAGGCAGGAGGAGTTGTCCATTTGATAGTTTCCGAAACCAAGTTAATTTTTAATGGCTGCCAAGTAAGAGGAGAAGTAAAAGGAAACTTTTTTACACCCTTATAGAGTGCAGGACATAACCGTGGCTTATCAACTTTATTTACTACTTAATGGGTGGTGGCTGCTGCTGCTCCTGGGAAGGGAGCATCTTCTTTTTCGGGTAGGGAGCATCTGTTTGGCATTTGATTACCTTTCCCCTGTCCCTGTCCATGTCCATGTCCATGTCCTCTTCCCTGTGCGATACGACATAAAAAAGTCGCACTCTGGTTGTCCTTGCCAGATAATTGACTCATTTATTCATTCTCAGCTCCTTGGACAATTCCTTTTAACTGGTCATCAAATTTATTCGCACTTCCTTAAAGCTCCTGCTCCTGCTACTGCTCCTGCTCCTGCCCCCCATCCTCCATCCCATTTCGGTTGTCCTTCGGTTTGTTGATCATTTGCTTAAGCTAAACGCCAAGTTCCTGCAGCTGTTTGTTTTTACTGTTCCCTGTCCAGCTCTGCCCTGCATTTTCCCCCCTGACCCTGGCTTTTCCTGTGCATTTTCCTGCATTTCCCCCCCTTCCACCCCCCTTTGAATCACTGCAAATGCACAAATACAAAATGGCGTAGGTAAGTTTTCCATCTGTGAGCTGTGAGTGTCTTAAGTATTTTTGTGCAATTTGCAACTGCCCCACGCCCCCTTTGTAGCTGCTGCTGCTGCGAAGCATTTCATTTTAGTTAGTGTTGAAAATCGCTTTGGATTTGCATAAATTTGCTTGCTTTCCCCTATCATCCAGCCCATCATCCCCTTCCCCTCCACCTTTTATTTCAACACTTCTCAAGCTCCCTTACCCTTTCCCTTTCCCCTCCCCCAAAAACCCAAACGACTTTGCATTGCAAACAGAAGACAACAACAAACGACGATGATGACAACGTTTTGTATAAGAAACTAAGAGGAGGAGTCGTCTAGGAGTAACTAGGAAAAAAGAGCTTTGGAACACATTAACTTAACATCTAATGACAGAAGAACTTCATCCATCTATCCCCAAAAAGTGTGCTACGAAACCCGTAAGAATATAAAATAATACCACATACAACACAATTAAACAACCATTTAAAAGTAATATGAAAACCATAGAAGAGATTAAATATTCTAATTAAATTTTGTTGTGTCTTAAAGATATCACTGTCAAGTCCAAAAAGTTCCAAAAACTTCCCTTGTCTCAGCACTCATAAACAGCAATTTCACACAATTATTGTGTATGCAACAATTCACCACTGATTGCGAATTATGTGCCAGTTGCAATTTGCACATATCACAATAAAAATATTAAATACATTGTGGGTTATTCTTATGGCACCACCGCCACCACCAGCACCGCCATTTGGCTTGCGGTGGGATGAAAGGGCAGTGTTGATTTGATTGCGTTACAGTTCATTTACCCGGGGACCCAGACCCAGAACCAGACCCAGAACAGAAGGAGCACAGAGTCGGGAGGAGACACATGACCGACCACCAGCAACCCCTTCCATCTGTGACCCTCCTCCGCAGTTGGAGCGTAAGCCATTATGGTCTCATTTTAGAGGAGCATTTTGGTTTCGGGGTTTCGCTGGTTTTGCACAGCAAACAAAAATTAATTGTTTTCCTTACGATAATATTTATAAACAATAAATAAATAAATAAATTCTGTAAAGAACTAGAGAATTAAGATCCACAATTAATATAAGATATCCTCATAATAATTTGTTTCAGATTTATGAAAAAAGAGGTATACTTGTGATATTATATTACTTATAATGACTTGTTTATTTACATAACTTTTTGTTATGATATTTAAATGCAATCTTCATTTTAAAATACGTTTTCTTGTAAATAAACATACGATCGATTGTATAAAACAGTTGTGTATTAAATTTGAAATGAAAACAAAGCATTTTCTCCAACAATTTATTTATTCCCTTAAAAAAGAAATACATAATTGATGGCCAGTTTTCCTCAGTGTAGGCATTTGGTTTTGCGAACTGAAGCTGGGACATTGGCATTCGAATTGGCAGTGCGCCAGACCAGCGATTGAGCGAATTTCAATGCAATAAATGTGGGACGCTCAGCTGGAGCTGGACCACCCACCACCCACTATACCCCACCCCCTATCCACCCACGCAAAAAGGATATACGAGTGTGTGTGTGTGAGCTGTAATGTAATGGTAATGACCCCATAAACTGAACAACTTGTTTGTGCCCAGTGCAAAGGGTTGTTGCCATTGTGTCGCCGAATGTTTGCTGCTCCGTCGTCTACTAAACTTCCTCCCAGTGGGTTTGTTCTACACACACATATCCCACATCCCATATCCCATATCCCAGGGTGTCCTGCAATTGTCCTGAGCTTTAAACAGTCGTCATGGCCAGCTGGCATATGTCCAAATCGCTGGCGAAATTGATATCGATGGTGGGAGGGGAAGGGAAGGGGACAGTTTAAGTCGCGTTTTGTGGATATCGATGGGGTTTACATGGGCTTACTGAAAACCTGAAGGTTATTCATAATGTAAGCTTTTGTTTTAGGTTTTTATCAATGACTTGAAAGTGGTTTCGATATCAAAATAATCACAAGAAAAAGTCTTGTAAAGTCTAGTAAAGTCTACAAAAAAAAAACTCGCAAAATCAATTAAATTAAATATAATCTCTAAATAAATTTCTTTATTAACAGTTTAACAGCTTTTTCCTGTTTTCAGTTCTGTCTAATTTTTGCTGTCACTCTCAGGGTTACCATCGATATTTTTAGCCTTCATTTTTCTTTTCCTGGCAGGGCAATTAATGCAATAATTTTTCACACTCTCGAGGAGGGAAAAAGCGGGAAAAAGGAAATAGGAAAAGGCCACTTAAGCTTGCGAGCTGCTAATGAAGCTTATTTACGTTTCCTCGGCCAGCAGCTACATTTGTATGTGTCTTGTCTGCTCACACAGATACACACACACACACACATGCATACACCTGATTAATGTGTTGAGGGGGTTTCCCTGTTTTTCCTTCCTTTTTTTCGGTTTTGGCAGGGCGGGGAAAAAGTTTTGCCAATTCAATGCCGCGTAGGTAATAAGATTGATTTTCACTTTTTCGCTTTTCACACTAACACATACACATACAGCGGCAATCACTCACACGTGTGCAACACACCAACACCACCACCACCAGCACCACCACCACCACCATCGCAGACTAAAACTTGATTAATTATAGCCATTGATTTGCTTTCCACGGCTTCAACTCTCCGGCCTTTTCATTAATTTCTGCGCCGAGTTGCCGGCTTCATCGGCGGCTGATGATGATCCACCATTCACCGTTCACCCCGAAAAAAACACACACCACCTCCCATTCACCCATCTTCCATCCAAAAATCGACCCTTTTGTCCATCGTTAAGGGAGTCGTCGACTCCATCTCCAATTTCCCCCCACCCACACCCAGCTCAGCTTTTGTGGAAATTTATTAATTACGTTTTTGGTCTTATCAAATTACGCTCTGCTAATGCACTCAAATTTATACCTTCCGTGCTTTTTGAGCTTTTGCTTTTTCAGGGGCTACATTACCTCTACACTGAGAAAAAACCCAATGTATACTCTGCCAAAAAAGATGTAAGAAAATGTGTTTTAACCTTAGGTATAAAATAACAATATAATTTTTAGATAACCATTGAAGGTAAATTAAAAGGAAAACTAATCACAAACAGCGGACTTCGAAAATCTATTTATTAGGAAGCAGTTTTCTGTACTTTAAATTTATTTGTTACTTAAAAAATGGTTAGGTTTTAGATTATAGCAGATTTCTTCTTTGATCGGAAAACAAAAAAAAACTTTAGTTTTGATGTCGTATAATAAAATAATAACTTTATATTTAATAAACTGAATTTAAGTTAAATGTTTTTATTAAAATATTTTTTTCACTTTGCTGTTTGACCAATTTTCCTTCGCTTTTCCTGCCTTTTCCCGAAATTTATTGGCGGCCATTTTGTTTTGTGTTTCTTCGACTACCTGAGAGTGTGTGTGTGTGTATGTGTGTGTGTGTGAGTGGGTCCTAATTTGTCCTCGTTCGAATTGTAACGGAAATTGGTTTCGCTCCACCCTACCTCTACCACCCACTGACTTTTCCAGCCCCTCCCTCCCCAAACCCCCACCCCCACCCCCTTCACCATAATGGCCAATTACAACAACAATTGCTTGTTCCTTCGCATCTTGCTCATTGTTCAAGTTTTGCTGCCATTTCCGTTGCTGTTGTTACTGTTGTTGCTGTCATTATTATTATTATTATTTTTATTATTGTATTTGTATTTGTATTTGCTGTGGTTGTGTTTTGCAATATGTCGAAATTCAACTTCCGGTTTTCGTATTTACTTTTTACCCAGCACCCCCAGCACATTTTCTATTTTTATGTGCCCTCCACCTCCACCTCCGCTTGTTAACACACACAGCAACAAAACAACAACATGGCCAAAAGAACAGAAAAGAAAAGCACAAGTGCGAGTTGAAGAAAATTTGCTAAAGGAAATGTTCCATTTTCCATGCTACAAAAGCAAATTGCCAGGCACTCTCACACACATGTGTGTGGAAGATGACAAATTTGCAGTATCAGATGACAGTTGTTGGGCCCGAAGAATGTCAGGACATTGGAAAAGCAATATGTTGTGCCCACACCTATGCGGAAAAGCTTTAAGGAAAATTGTGCAAAATAATGCAACCTAGACAATTTGAACTTATACTCTTGCCTTTGCTTAAAATATTTTATACACATTACTAAGCAAAGGTTTAAATTTGTATGTCCTTGTTTAATATATTACAATATATTACCTTCTTTTTTATTTCATTCATATTATATTGTGAGGTGCTTTTTTTATTTTCAACCTTAAGTTCAGTCTAAGATATTTATGATATTTATCACATTTAATCAATTTTTTAAGGGGTAAAACCTCACCTAGTTTAGATATATTTTTAAATCTAATAAATAAATCAATCACTAAACAAATTGGACAAGAAAAAAACAATAACAAGGCACTACTAATAATTTGATAGCAGCTGTTCATTTAAATTATCACTTTAACTTAATTTTTAGAAGGTTGAAACTTCGTCTAACTGATATAAATATTAAGAGTAGAGGACTCACCTTGATCGGCCACATTGATGACTCCATCCTGGGCCACTGCGATGGCGGATATGGCCTGGAATCTTGCGTTCGAGGAGAGCAGCGTCTCCGCATTGCTCAGCGTTCCGTCGTCGTTCAAAGTGGCCGCACCACCACCGATCCCCGAGGCGGTGGTCTTGGCCCCCAGCAGCACGGTGGTGGTGGTGGTCGGACCCGTCGACATCAGTCCGCCGCCGCCCACGATGCTGGCCAAGGTGCCGCCGCCATTGCCCGTTCCGGAGTTCGAGTTCGATCCGGAGGAGGCCACGGAGATTCCGGTGAGGCCACCCGCACAGATGCAGGGTGCTCCACTCGCACCACCACCACCACTGCCATTCGAGCCACCCGAGGTCGCCGACGAACCGTTGCCGCCGTTTCCGTTTCCGCCCGAGGGGGTGGTGGGCGTGGTGCCGCCATTCGGACGCGTGGGGTTAACAGTAGTCGAGTAGGCGCCTCCGCTGGCCCCGCCCACTCCCGAGGAGGCAGCGCTGCCGTTGCTGCCGCCCCCAATCGCACAGTCGCACGTCTGGGATCTATTGGGAAATGGGAAATTAAAGGAAAAGCGAATTAGTTGCGCAGGAAAATATGTAGTAATTAGCCCTCTGTATACCAAGGTTTTTCACTAAGCTTAATTAGCAATCTTTTTTACAAACACAACTTTAAATAATTCAATGGTTTAGAATTTATAATGGATTCCTCAATATTAATAAAAATTTAATAAGTAAAAATAATTATCTAAGACATTTTATACTTAAGTAATATTGAATAAACCCCAGGGTATTAAATCGTTTTGGCTTAATAAACTGCTATTACCTTAAACAAATTAAAAAAATAAAAAACTGATTTGCTAAACTGTCCCACGAGTAATTCCATCAAGTATAAAAATCACAAAATAAGTGCTATACAACTATGTAAATTCCCAACGATAATTACTTGCCAAAAATACATTATTAACCCTTTTTTCTGTGCCGAAAAAAGTGAAAAAGCGTTTTCTAGGCGTTACCTCTAGCGGGTTTCATTGTTATGCAGTGCGGGCTGTAAGGGTTGAGAGCAATCATCCCCACTCTTCCCATGTTTTTCGCTATCTCCAGCCGCACCCTTTCCCCAGCTCCAGCTCCAGCTCCATCCTTTCTCCTCAGACTTTCTCCCCACCTTCTTTTTTTTGTGGCTGCTCGGGACGCATATTTATGATGACATTGTTTGTTCGATAAACAGTCTAAAGTAAAGTGAGCTCCGGGCGTCGCTTATCGCTGCCACGCCCACGCAACAGACACGGACACGGGCCCCACGCCCCCCGCCCCCTTCCACCTTTTCCGCCCTTAACCCCCTCTCGAAAACACCCTTAACCCCCCTCGAAAGATATAGAGCTGCACAAAAGACGTTTGGAGGGAAGAACAAAATAAAAAAAAAAGAGTGAAAAGTTGATTTATAGTTTCTGTCTGTGGCGCGACGGCCGCTAATTACTTTGCCACGTCTACCGGCCACGCCCACTTCAATCGCCCTTCGTCCCCCCTTCCGCCACCCTCTAACAACCCCCTCCTGGCACCTGACGCCATTCACATGAACTGGAGGGAACTGTATTTACTTAAATCAACTGCAACCCCGAATATTTAGTAGGGATAAACTTGCTCGACATTCTCCTACTTCTAAAACTACAGCATGTAAACGGGTTTCTCGTTTATTTTTTTAATTTAGTCTAAAATATGCGATATAAATTGGAAAGTCATAAATGTTTGCATTCATAAATTTTGAATTTTGGAAGTGTTTATATCAAATCATTGATAAATGTGCCAAATTTTTATTAAGTCAATTCTATAACCTTATCAATTCCTGATTTTTGTTTTTATTATTTCATATTCTCGAATAAATTAAACAAGAGATTTTTAATAATTTCTTTTACATACAGTTTTACCCTTTTTTCCTAAATTTAGTTGAAATAAATCATTCATTTATTTCTGTATATAACATTTTTCTTTTACCAATGATTAATTAATCCTTAATGTTGCAATTCTTTCACCCCTAAAATCGTATTTGACTGCCCCAACACTGACATATTTATTAGTGTTCTAAGCAGCACTGGGCTTCTGCGCTGCTTTGCAACACTGAAACTCATTGCACACACTTCTCATGGCTGCAAAATTATTCCGTTTGCGTCAGGAATTTAAGTTCATTGACTGCTGTTTCCGTTTCTGTTTCCGTTTGCTGCCCCGCTTTAATCAATGCACAAAATGCAAATGGCTTTAGTGCCTCTGGAACACAAACACGCACATATCGTACATATATATGTATCATATATGTGTTAGTGTGTGTGCGTGCACTGGGGCCATGAAAAATCAGACAATGAAATTCCCCAATGTGAGAATTCCAATTAATTTCTGGTCACCGTTTTCGATGCCTTCAAAATGGGTTAATAAAGTCAAATAAAGTTAACACAGCTCTGCACTCGAAACAGAGTGAGTGTGAGAGAGAGAGGGGTAGAGAGAGTGAGAGAGAGAGAGGGCGATACTCTAGGGGGCATTGCCTAGTTGGCCTGACATTTATGGCCGTTTTGGTGCATTGGCAATTTTGTGTGCTGCTCTTGCTGAATTTTTATTATTTATGCCCCACTCTACGCTGTACTATACCCATCTCCCTCTGCTGCCCTCTACCCCTCTCTTTCCCCCTTGGTGTCCCGTGTGTCGTTTCGGTAGACATTTTGAAAAATTGGCTGATATCGTTCGGCAATATGCAAATAGCCCAGAGCTCACTTAATTGGGTCAAGTATGCGCATAAACAAGTCCGAGTGGAGTCAATCCAGCCCACCCTGTTTTCCCAGCCATTTTCCCATTTTCCCACCCAATTTCCCCCCTCTCTCTCTCTCTCTCTCTACGGTTTTTGGCCAGCGGCCTGCTAACCAAATTCCCTGTTATGTTGACCCAGTAGCCAGTCAATATTTGAGGGCATAGAACAACTAAGAATGCAATAGTCGGGTGTATTCCATTCCAAATTCCAACTACATATAGTGAGGGGAGTTATGCCAACTGCTGGGAATTATTTATTTTCTTTGCACTTTGATAACTCGCACACCACGTTGGGATAACAGGCCCAATGACAGTGAAAAGGGTCCCCTTTGATTTATTTCACATTCCAGCCGAAGCTTTATGAAATATTTGTCATTGAATTTGCGGAACTACAATCATATTTTCCAGTGAATATTTTCATAAGAATTTAAATGTTTGAAATTTATAACAATAACAATAAGACAAAAGGAAATATCTTCGATAATTTGACTTTAGTTTAATGTCTTCCAGAGATCTCAGAGCTTGCTCTCGTTAACGGACAAACGGACAAGGCTCACAGGGATATAGGGTTCAAACAAGTCTTTAGATTCCATAAAGTCTACTCACCCCGTGCCCTCCTGCTTTCCGGCAAAGTAACGCATATTTCCGGCCGTGTCCACCACGCGTATGGAGTTGACCCTCCTCGAATCGCTGTCCGCTATGTAGAGATTGCCGAAGGGAGAGAAGGCCATGGCCAGGACGGTGCCCAGAACATTGTCCGCTCCCGTCTTGTTCACCCTGCCATCCTGTCCGCCATTGCTGCAGTGCAGCGGTGTCCCGGCCACCACGCGGATCTTCATGTCCGAGGTGAGGCGGAGCACGAGTCGGTCGTCGATGAAGTGCAGCGAGCCATCCAATGGGCTCAGGGCCAGGCCAGTGGGCCACTGCAGTTGCGCCTGATTGGCCATGAGGGTGCCGCTGCACGGAGCCGGACTCCAGTGGTTGTGGTGGCCATGGTGTCCGATCAGGGTGTGGATCACACCCTTGGGATCCACTGCTCGGATATTGGTGCCATCGGCTATGTACATAGTGCGATCGGCTGCGATGGCCAGGCCCTTGGGATGGGACAGGCGGGCCAGCAGAGCAGGTCCTCCATCGCCGCAATTGCCTTCATCGCCGGGAATGCAACGCTGGCCACTGCCCACCACTGGATCGCTGTTGATGCTCGGGTCCTTGACCTTCTCCAGCCTCAAGAGCCTCAGGATCTGATGTCTCTCCGGATCGGAGATGTACAGGTGTCCGTCGGCCGGGGAAACAGCCAGGTAATACTGATACGACACCTGCGTGGCACTCAGCTGCAAAATGGTGAACACCTTGCCGTCGGGTGTTATGCGACGCACCAGATTAAAGTCGCCCACATAGAGACTGCCGTCGGGTCCGGTGGCCAGGGCAATGGGTGTCAGTAGCTTCGCATCCTTGGCCACTCCGTTGCAGTAGTCCGGACAGGTGAGCGGACGCTGCAGGCCAGTGCCCATGACCACCTTCACGGTCCGCGGATATTCCTTCATGTGCAGCGTGCTGCCATCGCCCTTCTGCAGAATGCCCTCGTGGAAGTTGTAGTGATGATGGATGTCCAGGCCCCAGCCCCCAATATCGGATATGTCCACGTCGTAGCCCTGGAGCTTGGCCGTCTGGGCAATCCAGACGGGCGACTGGCACGTGCTGTGCTGATAGCCCACCGAGATCCTGGCCACCGTCACACCATACACCTTCTGGCGGTACACGTTGCGCTTGTTCCACGCAAAGGTGTGCACCAAGCTGGGGTCCGCTTCGTAGGTCTTCACATGCAGGGCTCCCTCGATCTCCACGCCCACATGCACGTGGGTCAGGGTGGGCGGAATGGTTTCGGCCGTGAGGCGCATGCGCACGATGCTCAGGTAGCCACTGGCCTGCGACGACTGGTAGGTCAGGTGCAGATCCGATCCAGGGATCTGGATGGATTCTTGGACGATCTGTGGGGGGAGAACAAAAGCACCGGGTTAGATCTTTCAAATCACTTAACCTTTTTGATATTTTAAAAGTTATATCTGCAGGTTAAGTTCATCCTAAAAATGAGGAAAAATAATCTCTTAATTTGTTTAAGATTCTTTTAAATAAGTGTTGGGTTTTAAACTCTTTATTTAGCAAGTTTTCATTACTATTTTAGTGAGGTTTATTTATCTAACAAATAAAGTAAACCATTTCTTAGGAAATGACTTGTTTTTATTGAATAATAACAAAAAGCTTTATCTTCGACTGTAATCTTTAGTAAACCACAAGTTCCCTTTGCATTTTCCACCATTGTTTTGTAACCTTTGCTACTTTATCAACTGCTTTTTAGCCAGGGAAAACTTTAACTGAACCTGGAAAATGGCTGTGAGCAGGGAAAGTGAGAGGGGGACAGGTAATGGTAGTGAAAAAAAATAGCAGAGGCGGAGGCAGAGGAGGTGGCAAACCAAGTGTCTGCTGGTGACCGCAGCTGGACAGGTTCGAGTGCTGCAATTAAACGCATTACGAATCCGACGAGGGCCAGACCTTCGAGGAGGGACTCCTCCTGCTCCTCGCTCTCAGCCAGAATTAATGTCCACCCCCTGTCCCCATCCGCCTCCTCCTCCGTCCCACCGGCCAGATGCAAAGTTATAATGTCATTAAGGCAAACTTTAAATTAATTAAAACTGCGCTGGGTCCAGAGCAGCTGCTGCCAGGACTGCTAATTAGGAATGGCATTAGGGGACGGGAATGGTAACTGGTCCACCCTACACCCCTCACCCCTCACCCCCCAACCCACCTGAGTTTCAGCAAAGATGACCCTTTTGCCGGGCATGGCACCCACTCCATTGGGCATCCACGTGCTGATCAACTGGGGCCGGAGCTTCTCGTGATCGTGGTCCATGCACACCTTGCTCGCGTCATTGGCCTCGTCGGCCGTGTGATAGTGGATGGAGTTCAGGAACGTCAGGGCAGGATTTAGTGTAGCCACCCTGGATGGAGGATAAAAAAAACAGAAGAACATTGGTTTGATTTGGAATTTCTGAAATATCTAGACATTAAAATTATACAGAAATCTGTTGAGGTTTTTAATCGATTTAAATCATATTCAAACTATTTCCTTAACGTTTTTATAAATTATTTGTAACCTGTAAAAATTTCTGCGACACCCTCGATTTTAAATATTTTAAAGAGTCCATTAAAATACGTTTACTGAATAGTAATATCAGATGGTTATATTCATTTTTTAGGTACCAAAAAACTTTCATAACAAAATTCAGATTGTTTATTTAAATAATATTTAATTAAGAGGCTTGGCAGATCAATGTTAAATAAGCTATACCACAGTTTTTTTTAAAGAAATTAAATTACAAAGAAACAAAGCCAATATAATTATATTTTAATAAATTTAAGCTGAATGATATTATATTTTTCCGACTGTATTTTTAATAATTTACAAGTAAAACAAAACTACCAAATATTTGTTTTTTTTCCAAAGATATGCTTCATTTATAAAGTTTATTTTAAAACATAGCTATAAAGTCTCTTAAAGTTTGATAGCTTCCCTGATTAACATTCTAGTCTAAATTCAGATAATGTGATTAAGATTACTTGAGCTTAAAACACACTCAAATGTGTGTATAATTTGGGGTATTCAGGGGCACTCACTTGATATTCCTGCTGGTCGTCTCGTCGTCGTCGCTGAGTTGCATTTGCACGGGCGGAAGGACCACGATCCGGTTCCAGGGCACAAAGACGGTGCGGGTCAGGGGCCGGAAGGGGGAGCGCTGGAACTGCAAGGTCACCGCCCCGCCGCCATTCACCAGCACATCGAACCTGAGGAGAAAGCAGAGAGGAGGGATTGAATTATAAAATGGAATACGAAATTAGTGCAAAAGTTGCTGGCAAACATGCAAATTAATATTTTAATGAACTTGAAGGGAACTGAATCAAGGTGGAGCCCCAGATAATACCCCGATTCTTTGTGGGGTAAATTGAAAAAACTTAAGATGGGTGGAACATATAGAGGGTACAGAGTACAGCAACCCCTCAGGAAACCCCTCTTATCATGCGTTAGCCGCATTAAATATAATGATGGCGATTGCGAGCCGCTGCCATTATTACAGGAGAAAATTCGCATTGCAGCTAAGGGAAAAGTTGTTGCACAAACTTCTCTTTTGGCCAAGAAGACGAAGGCAGAGATGTTGGAAGACAAAGGGACGAAACAACAACAACAACAACAACAACAGCAGGAAAATGGAAAAGGAAATCCAGGACAGGAGCAGAGGAAGGCTACGGAGGTGGTACAAAGCCAAGTCGCGTTGAAAACTCAAGAAATGGCAGCAAAACTTTTGCTTTTGAAATATTTAATTAATGCGATTTTTAATTGTGTTCCGTGCCTCCGCCTCTGCCTCCGCCTCTGCCAGCTGGAAAATGTTTTCAAATGCCCCAACGCTATTTTCATTTTGCCCCGAATCAAATGACAAAACATTCAATTCCATTGAATTGCCCCTCGTAAACAAAGCGACCAAAGCGACCAAAGCTGCCCCCATAAACATGTCCATAAACAAGGACATGCATTTCATTAAAATGGAAGTGGTAAAAAATAAAGGAGGAAAAAACTAAAAGTATATATGGGGGAATTTGTCGAATTGGTTACAATTTTTGCTAATTTAATTTTACTGTTTTGCGCAGTTGTTGCTGTTGTGGCTGCTTTTATGGCATGCATAAAATGGTTTCACATATATTCACGCACATACAGTTGAGGTCAAGATAAAAGTTTTAATATAACATATTTGTTTAATATATTTTAGCATTTTTTTGGCTATTGTTGGGGTAATAATCTTTATTTTTTGTTCTTAATTTAATTTATGTTCATTAAAAAAATATATAAATTCCCCTAAAATTAATGTGTAATAAATAATTACTTAAAGTTTGTTGAACTTTTGGTTAGTCTACTTTTTTAAACATTTTATATAACATTTAAATTTTGTTTTAAAAGCCTGTTAAGCACATATTAATTTTAGAATTGAAAACTCTAACTAAAATAGATTTCATCAACTCTTAGACTTATTTTTTTGACCCCAGCTGTGTTAAACTACAGTCCGCTGTGGCAATGCATTCATTCATTTGTAATTGAATTGGATTTTATGAGCATGACCAGAGCGAAAAGCCAAAGAAATGCGAGGGGAGGTGGGTGGTTCAGTGGGTGGCTCAGTGGTTGGCTCGGTGGGTGTTGGGCATTTAGCGGAGGCAACCACCCAAAAACATTACTTGTGCCATACACCACATATGAAGCGAACTCTAATAATACTTATGCAATAAAAAATGCCAACAATAATCCCCTGCAGCACAATATAATGACTTTTATTACCTTTATTACTATGACAACAACAACGACCCACAATGCATGTCAGCCTGAACTACACAAAAAAAAAATATATAAAAAAAAAGGAAAGGAAAAAATTAAGCAGGACAACAAATGGCGCCAGCCAAAAGAGCAACAAGAAAAGTCAGGCCAAAAGGAAAATGGAAAATGCGATTGTGTGTGAGGTGGGGTATGGGGTGGGGCAGCTAATAAAAGCATAGAATTGAAATAAACATTATAAATACAAAACCATAAAATCCTGCAACAGACTTAACAACAACGCAGCTACAACAATCTGAGGCCAAAAGTAAGAGGATACACATATGTGAAGAGTCGAGGGTGGGTGGGTGGTAAATGTAGGGAGGTGGGTGTGGGTGGGTGTGGGTGGTTGTGGGAGGAACACACTGTTGCTTATTGGGCCACATAACATGGCACAGCAGCAGCAACTTAAGCGGCGAAAGGCATACCATAAACCAAAATAAAACTCAAGAAAATAACTTCCATTTAAGCACAGAGAAAGAATTTAATTTATATGAAAATTATTAATTAATTAATTAACTTTGCTGTGATATTCTTTATTCTCTCTCTTTTTCCTATTATTAATTATTTCTTAAATAAATAAGAGAAATATTAAACTCAAACCTAATACATTTAATTTATTCTTCTGATATTAAAACAAAAGAAAACCAAGTTTTTACTCTTGAAAAGGTTTTGTTTTAAGACGTCTCCTTCATTTTTTGAAAACTTAAAACGATTATATAAAAATTTGGCTACGTGCAGCCTTAAAAACTTAACGAAGCAGCAAGCGGAGGATCAATAAACATTATGGAAGGGAAAGTCAGTTAAAAGTGAGTGAAAAAGCGTCACTAAATCGCTGGACAGCAGTGTGTGTGTGTATAAAAGGCCAAAAATAATGCGAACATAAACAGGAATTATTGCGGGCTAACACACACAGTACACAGAGGCAGCAGGAGCAGCAGCAGGAGCAGGAGCAGCAAGGAGGCCAGCAACAACATAAAAAATAACAAGGACACACAGCAACAGTAACAGGGACAACTTTAAAGTCCCTCAAAAGGAAAAGCAGCAAAGGGAAAGGGAAGGAGCCAAGATAAATAATAACACAGAAAAGTTGTCATAATAAAAATACATAAACAAGGACTGAGGAATTTATGCCAGGACCTTTTCTTTCTTCTTTTTTTGGCAAGTAGTTGCAGCGAGAACATGCAACATATCGCTTACTTGGCCATTGGCCTAATGAGAAATTATGGCCGAAGAAAAGTCTCAGTCCTTTTGGCCCACAAAGATATGCTACACAGAATATATACATATATATATACCTGGATATTTGTGTAGGCTAATGTGCGAGTGTGTGTGCGAGATTGAAATAAACAAAGGCAGTGTAAACACAAATAATCATCAGACAGTCGGAGTTTTCAGTCTGTCTGCTGCACAGATTTTGTTTGTATTCCTCCGTTTCGCTTGGCCATAATAAAATCAGGGAGAGTCGGGTGCGAAATGTTTATTTAAATTGGCCAACACACACACACCGCACACACACACACACATGTGGGGAAAAAGAAAATGGCAAAACAACAAGGACAGCAAACAATGTTGCTGATGGCAGCAAACGGAAAGGAAATCCTTTTTGCACAGAGCACAGGCACAGCAAGAGGAAAAACAACTGCAAAAATATTTATATTAGATATATTGGATTGTGTCTCCGTTTCGTTTCGTTTCGTTTCTTTCGTTCATTTTCATCCTTTTACAGTTGAGAAAATATTCAGTGCCTGCGTCTTAGATGGGCTCAATTAGAGCCAAAAGATCCTCAGCATTTGTGCTTAAAAAGCAATTCGAATGAAATGTCAAATAATTGAAACTAATGTCCCCCGCATCCTCCGTCCTTGAGTCACTCCTGCGGCTTCTGGCCAATTGTGGCCTGTCTGCTCTAATTATGCTAACCACTTGTGTAAACTTGAGGACACGGGACACGGGACACAGGGAGCCCCAAGAAGTTGGCCGCACATCAAAGCAAAAGATTTAATTAAAAATTTGATAACTTGCCCCCGCCTCCACCTTCTATTTTTTTTTATATACATTTTTTTTATATATATATTCTTTTTTTTATTTTTGGCTGCGCACAGTTTGCTGCTGGCCATCGGCGGATTCCATCAGCAGAATTTAATCAACGGAAAAGTTACCCCTCGATGGAGAAACTCATCCATACGTAAGTAATTTGCATTTGCCGAATATGATGATGTGCATGTACGAGTACAGTGGGACATCGATAGAGTGACTAATTCAAGGCAAAAATATTTATTGAGTATTTAATGAAATTTAATTTATTTTTAATATTTTTTAATACCTTTTATTTCAAAGATTTTAATAGTTATTTAAGCAAAATGTAAGTAACGTTTAATAAGTTTACCGCAGCGATCTAAACAATTTTAAAACAATTTTATTTTATAAAAATTTTAAGAGAAAGCTTGTCTTAATATATATTTTATTTTTATTTATTGTCTTGTATTCAATATTTATTACACAATAAACAAATTTAGAAAACTTAATCTGAAGTGTAAGAAATCTTTCAGATGTTTTTTTTTAATTTTATTGTAACATGTTATATTTTTAAATCATATTTTTGCAGTGAATTAATATCTCTTTCAATATTATTATATTAAGATATAATATCATATAATACTGATATATAATATAAGATATATCCAGATAATACTAGAGCGTTACTCACCATCCTCCTTGACGAGTTAGGGTGAATCCAAATCGGGAATCGCGATCCACGGAAACTCGAATGCCGACGATCCCCAGGCCTTGGGGTGTGATCACCTGTCCCCGCATCACCGATACGCGACTAATGGGTTTTCCAGGCCAAGATTAGCAGGTTCCAAGTGTGTTGGGGATAATTGGTAGTTGGGGGGTTTGCAAAAGATAAAAATATTCATGTTAGTTACTTGGCATATTTGCAGTTTTAGGTATTTGTTTCTTTTCTTTATTTTTCTTTTCTTTTCTGTTGGTTTCTAATTTAGTTTTATGTGGTTGACAAATCATACGTTTTGAAAAGGTGAAGAAAACATTGAGCAAATTGTCTGTATTGATGGAAATGGGAAAACTGAAAAGCGACTCGATTGTTTTGTTTTCTCAGCACTTGGCTCTAAGAACGACAAACCGAAATAAAAGTTATGCAATAATTTGAGGAAATATTTATATAAATATATATATATGTAATATAGCTATGTTTCGTATGCATATGTATGGGTATTTTTCAACTAGGAGGAGTGTATGTATATAAAGAGCGAGAAAGAGAGAGAGAGAGACAGAGGGGAGGAGCGAGCGAGACAGAGAGTATGAGATGGGATGAGTTTTGTCGCCAGGAATGCGTTCTCTACTTTGTATCTTGTATCTGTATCTTTGTATCTTTGTATCTGCAACTGCAGTGTATCTATGTCTTTTGTGTGTGTGTGTGTGTGTATTTCTGGGGAATTCTTTGCGGGACAATCTCACAGTGTTTGCCTGGCTTTGGGTAATTCAATTATTGGAACTGACTGGAACTGGGGTGTGGGTGTGTCTTTGAGTGTGTGTGAGTGTGTGTGTGTGTGGAATGAATCGAATGAATGTCCAACAATGAGCTACGGAAAAAGAGCAGGAGAACAGCAGGAAGATGGGGCCAGGCCATCGCCTGCCCCCCACTTCCTCCTCTTCCCGGGGTGCAAGTGCAAATGGCATTTGGCACGCAGCTTGTGGGGGCTAAGGAAAATGTTGGTGGAGTGGAGTGGATGGGGGACGGAGGACAGGATTCAAGTCCCGACTTCGGAATGCCAATATATATCGAATCCTCCAACATTTCTCAGCGAGTTCATCAGAATTTCAAGTTGGTTTCGGTATGAAATGGAAGCTGCGACCAAAGGGGGATTTTGGATTGGAAGTGCAACGATTGATGGGTTATCGATTGTGGTGGGCGAATGTTATCGAAGGCACTCGGCATTTGTTTCCTCCGGAGAGTTAAGCGTGAAACGGGATCAAAATTAATCAACATTATTGGAAAAACAAGTGGGAAAAAGTGTTAATCGATAAGTAGTAACAAACATCGATCATTTCGATCAAAGGTATCCTCTTAAATATTGGATTATTCTTCTTCTAAAGTGTGATTGTTAACATTAATATTATACTCTTATAAAAAAAAGGTGCAAGTGAACAGCAAATCGATTACAAATAACTCTCGCCTATCGATAACTTTCCCCACCGACTGCGGCACCACCACCAAACGCTTGGTAAAAGTATCAAGAATGCATGCAATAATTAACAATTATTATTAGGAAAAAATCTATGTTAAAATTCACTTCGGTATATATTGATATATATATGTATATATCGCGATTGCTGCGATATTTCCTGCGGTATTCAATAGATGCGGCTAATGGCTAACATGGCCAAAACGATCTGAACTGAAAATCAATGAAAGAGAAACCAACTAAAAAGCACAAAGCTGAGGAGGAAATCAAAAAACATTTGACCCGATAACGAAAATCGATTGTCGTTGCTGGGTGGAAATGTGATATTTTGCACGGGTCGAAATGCAAACCGAGCCAGTTGCCCTTGCAGTGTCCTCTGGCAGCGTTTAACCCACCACAGCCCCACCATTTATTGATGAGGAGGAGCGCAGCTGCGCGACCCAAAATCATTTTCATTTTCATTTCCATTTCTGTTTCCATTTAATGAGAAGAAACTATGGCAACCCCCATTTCTTTGTCACTTTTGGGTGTACTGTACCCGATGGTATCCGATTTCAAGTTTGCCAATTTATTATGACAAAAGAGCACACACAAAATATGCTTTATATTTCCAATAAATGGAAAGCATCGGGGGGCCTTGGCTGCGTGTATTTTATATATTTTTCTGAGCAGGTTCTTCAGCTCCAGCTACAGACTCCCCTTGGACTCCCAATGAAATGCCGCAGTGCAAAAGGGGGTTTGGGGTTGGGGTTGGGGTAAAGTTACCAAGGATATCGGAAACGAGCGCAATTGTTTGCACTAATTACTGCAGAGCCGGGGGTTTTTTTCAGGGGGGTTCTGTCCCCCCGCCCCCCCGTCATCAGGTGCAGCCTCTCTCTCACACAGAATCCCCCTCACAAACTCCATCTCCAGAGTCCGAGGACTCTGCAGTTGGCCTCTTTTAACTTTTGTGCCAGCAGCGCAAGTTCTCGAAAACATTTTCAAGTTTTCAAGTGTTGCAATTTCTACCTCCCCCATTTTTATTTTACTGTTTTGTTCCGCCCCCTCATCTTGCTCCCCTCTCATCTTTTCAACGGATCCAACTGCCCCCCTTTTCACCCACTTTTCCCCAACAGACATAAACACATAATGTACAGTATTTGGGTCAGAGTTTTATGTGCCCAGTTGCATTTTTATTAGGAACGAGGAGGAGGAGGAGTTGGAGGAGGAGGAAGTGGGTGGCCAAGGCCCATTGGAATTCTTGGAGAGCAGCGCACTTCTTCACTGACTTCTAATTGCAATTGACCAAAGTCCGAGGCCGTGTTCAAAAGTCATGCTCAACTAGCTATCCTTTTTTTCCTGCAGAGTATGTGTGTGTGTGCCACGCCTACTTTCCCCCTGTTTTTACCCACAATTTAATTTTTCCTGCCTCAATTCGATGCAATGAAGCACAATTTTATTTGAAATCAAACCGAAGAGCAAATTGCATGGGTATAAGTATTTGATTTTTATTTTTTGTATGCCAAGTGTGTGCGTTATATATATACAATATATGTATTTCGAGTCATTGAAGTGGTGAGTGCCATTGATTTTTATTTCGCATTTGATTCGTTTCGTTTCACTTATTATTTATTTGATTTATTTGCACTGCAGCCAAGAAAGGCAAGGCTAGGCAAGGAACCTTTTTGGCCTGCTCCGTCGTCGTCGTCGTCGTCGGCTGGCCAGGTCAATCAAAATCACTCATACGCCACCGACACTTGAATGTCCTCAGCACACTTCGTTTTGTTTGCTGCATTCCCTTTCGTGTCGCTTCAATTCAATTCGCTCTGATTTGGTTATGGGAACAGGTTTCACTTTGATTCTGCACTCGGTGGGAGAAAGAGGGGTTTTCCTTTAAGCACCCACATTACGTATACGCCACCATTTGCTTTTTTTTTTTTTAAATGGAGATCTTGTTATTAAGAACACTTCTAAGACAATTTCGAAATAGGAAATAAATAAGCTATATTTTTGGAGACAATGCTAATATTTTCATTTAAATTCATATATATCTTCCTTAAATTTATTTAAACTGCTAAAATACTCTTCGATATTTTTGTTTTTTACGAATCTTTTGCTTTGAAGCAGTAAGTTTTGGTACATTTGTTTTACTAACTCATTTAAAGTATGTTTTAAAAAATCTCCCCTTGACCAAGTAAACCCAAAACTAATAAGAGCTCTATCAGCGAATTTGTTGACATATTCTGTGGAATCCCCCCCTCTCAAATTTTGCAACCTTTTCAATCAGCTAAGTGTCATCGTCATTATCAGTAAAGGCCACTCAAAATTATGAGGCAATAAAGGCATTTAGCCGCAGGAAAGAGAAAAAATGGATAAGCCAGACGACAGACAGAAAGAGGCAGAGATATATTTGTATGGGAAAAGCAATCTCGTCGATGAAGTGAAAGCAATGCCACAGAAATGTTCTAATCTGGAAAGATGCGCGCCCTTTGCATCGCTTTTTCCTTGATTTTCCCTCCTCATTTTCCACCCCTTACCCTTCACCACCCACCGACTAATCGCCCTTGCAGCGAATGAGCAATAGAGGCAACAACAAAAGGTCCTAGAAAAAGGACCAAAAAACGTGGAGGAGCCAGGAGGAGGGCATTGTCGCCACTGCACCTTTTGTGTCAAAAGTGCACTTCCATTATTAGCGCATTGTGTGGGTTACAGGGGGACGAGGGGGAATATGAGAAGCCCGCGCATAAAGGAAGTGCATTTAATTTCTTTTCTTTTTCTATATATATATTTTTTTTGGGGGGAGGGAGAAGAGAAAACTCTGCCAGACAGCGAGAGTTTTAGTAAGAGTGGGAGTGGATTTTTGTTGCCATTCATAAAGCGGCTCTGGCTGCCATTCATTTGCACCACCACCCCTTCTTTACTACGCCCCTGCTAACTTGGCTTACCGCTGCACACAAAGTGGCGACGGCAGCGTCGTCGTCGTCTTGCCATCATAAAAATTGAGCACGACTTAGTTGACTTTTGTGCATACAAAAGGACACCTCCTCCTCCTCCTCCTCCTCCTCCTGCTCCTCCTCCTCCCCCCACACACACAGCGAGAAAAGGGATATAATTTTAATTTGGCTTTATTTTCATGACGCCCACGAGGATGCAGCTCTTCAGCTTCAGAGCTTCAGAGGAAGCAACAAAAACAAAGCCAATGGAGCTGCAGGCGCAGTTCAAATTCAAAGGGAGGTCCTCCACCTCCTCCTCCTCCTCCTCCTCCTCCGTGTCCTTCCTCTTCGCTTTATGTTCATTTAGCCTGAAACAGTTTTTGAAACATTTTTCAGGCGAACGACGAAGAAAACCCTGGGCCACACTTTTCTTTTACGCTTTTGTAACCACGATAAATGTGCTTTATGTAGCGAGATGCCAGAGATGAGACCATTTCCAGGGGCACCACTAGCACCAGGGGCACCAGGGGCCATTGAGGGGTTAAAAGGAAGTGTGTTTGTGTGTGTTTGGCCTGCCTGATGAAATGTTTCCTGCACTTTCGCCATTTCTTTCACTCGCTTCTGCTTCTGTTTGCATCTTGCGCCTCCTTTTTCATTAAAAAAAAAAAAAGGAGGGCTACAAAAATGGGAAAAACGAAAAATAAAGAAAGTTGCGAAATGGCGGAAATGGGGGTGGGAAAAGGAAAAGCTCGGGTGGGAAAAACCCCATACAATGGACATATTTCAATAGCCTTGTTTTATGCTAAAAATAAAACAACAAAATAAATGAGTTGCCCTTAAACTTTAAGCAAAATGAGACAAGTTTTAATTTGCTTTAATTTATTACCAGTTTTGTTTTAGGGTTTGCTATGATTTTTTTTTAACGGCTTTTAGTAGACGATTTTTATTTTTAATATTGTTTAAATTCCTTTTTTTTTCTTTTGGAAAATAATTGATATTCAAAGAAATATGTACCTAAATAATCTTTTTTTTTATAATTACTTTAAATTGAATTCTTTCCCTAAATTGTTCAAATCATTTTTAATTATTTTAAACATTTTGTTTTTAAGTTCTTTAGGGATGCTTTCAATAGTTCCCATCATATATTTATTTATAATACCCTCTTGACTTCTCATTTCGTTTGTATGTCAATTACTTCAATTGATTAGACTCAAAATATGTCAGTTTAACTTCTGTTTTGCCCACCGTCCAAAGGCGAAGATGACAGCTTAAAAAAACCCTTACACATTATAAATAAATAGCAGCTGCAGGGCGATTCTACGGAGAATTGCGAGGGGTGTGCAAAAAAGGAGGGGGTGAAAGTGGGGACACACAAACACCCACACACACACACACAAACACAAACACATGCACAAAGGCCGACTGTGTATAGAAAAGTTTGAATAGCATTTTTAAGTTTGCCATTTACCTACACACAGACAGACACACAGACACACACAGACACCGTCCGATAGGAGAGCAAAGAAAACCTTTAGTAGCGTGTAATTTGCACTTTGTAAATTTGCATAAAAGCTGCACACAAACAGCAGAGGGGGTGGAAAACTGGGGGGTGGGGGTGGTAAAAACTGGCATAAGTCCAAGATAGAGACGATATGTAAATTCCATGTGTCGTCGCTTTAAGTAAGCAACTCGAGAAAATTAGGGGGAAAGCGGGGAAAGCGCCTGCATAAAATGCCATTCATTGGCTCTCTCCCTCTCTCTCTCTTTCTCTCCAACATTTCCATTTAGTTTCGGGGTTTTTCCTTCCATTTCGCTCAGTTTTTCATTACAGATTAGCTGGCGCCACCTGGCGGCTAATGCTGCCAGCTCACCAACACATGTGCACAGAGGGAAACTCACACACATGCCGGAAAAGCATATCTACGCTTTCCACATTTTGGCTGTTCAATTTGATGCACACAAAACAAATTTCATTTGGCAGCATTTCACTCGGGAAATTCTCCGGTCATTCGAAGGTGCTGGTGGTGGGAAAATCTGTGAAAATCTGGGTGGGGGGTGAAAGGAAAGTCGAGAGGAGGCAGAGCAGATTGCATGACACTTTTGTCCCTAAGAAGATTACAGTGGCCACCTTTACCTCCGCCACCTGGCTTTAAAGGCAATGGAAATGCAATGGAAATGGATCGAATGTTTTTCACATTCGACGACAAAAAAAAAAACGCAGTCAACAAAAATCTAAAAGGGGTTAAGGCAAATGCTCACTAAGGGGCTTTTCCCTTTTTTCACACTGAAAGCTTTCGAAATTGGCTATAAGTTTAAATATTAAATAGTGGACATTTTTATTCTAACGTTTTGAGTTTAAAAATATTTGTAAATATTATTATTTTGTGATAAATACAGTAATAAGGCCTTACAATTTATTTTTTTTTATATGAAAGTTCTATTGATAATCATACGATTAATACCCATTGTTTTATTAATTAATAAGAATTAGGGAATATTTGACACATTTTTTATATGAGTATTTATTTCAAAACGGACAAAGTAATATCCTTAAAAAAGGCTTAAAAGATAAAACCACTAGTCCTTTTAAAAAATCTTACAGCAATTTAAGAGCCATTAAAAATCACTACATATTTTATTGGCACTCTTGGCTACTCTAAGTTTTGTTTCTGTGCACAAAAAAAAAAGCATTTATTGAGGTTAACAGAAAAATATTTCCAAGAATTGCCTGAAACTTCTTTGTACTTCTGCCCAAAGGGGGAGGGAGCCTATTCATTCCATTTCCGCTTATAATCATTCCGCACCTGAGTGAAGAGCGGGGTTCTTCGGGTGGTGGTGGTGGTGGATCGTATCGCCTTTATTTTATACCGCAATCAAAACAGTTTTCATCAACTTTTGCCGCAATGGCCCGCGCATGCAACCGCCACCCACTCATTTCTCATGTCGCCGCCACAATGGCACACGGCTTATACATTTTATAGTTATATGAAGCCATTACAGTGGTCTGTCCATGCAACCACCCAACCACCCAACCACCCAACCACCCATCCACACCCACATTTTAGCTGGAGAGTGGCAGTGGAAGTGGCAGTGGAATAGCATGAAACCCAGTTTTGTAGCTTTGCAGTTTGCACTTCACTTAAATGCGGCGCGCGCGACGACCGTCAAAAGAATAACAAAAATGTAAGCTCACCCACCCACTCTGCACCACTCTGCACCACTCCGCACCACCACCACCCACTCAATGGAAACTTATGGGGGTTTTTAGATTTTTCGGAGGGGGGATTTTCAGGGGGCTCCACAGCTCCGCCGCAGGCCATTAAAAATTTTGTGCTGATGTCGAATTAGCGAGTCGAGTCGAGACTGCAACTGGCTTTGGCCTTACTATATGTGAGGGGCTGGAGGTTCCAGTTCCAGTTTCAGTTTCAGTTGCAGTCCCCCCCAACAAACACATAAATATATCTAATCTCACATAAAAGTAATTACTTTCAGCTGCCGTTGTTGCTATCGAAAAATATTAAATTATATTGAGTGCACACACAGTGCGGCAGAGGCAGGCAGGAGCAGGAGCAGGACATGGGATATGGGATATGCGATATGGATACGCGGATACACGGATACGGCTATACGGCTGGCTACGGCTACGAATCCCACGGATTGTTGAAGCCGTCGACCGCAGACCATAACTATGGCAAACTACATACTACATACTACTCCCAATGTTTCCTTTTGGCCCCGTCGACATATTTGCTTTTTTCCACATTTTTTGTGCGACTGCAGCGAAAATTCCGCGAATTTCTCCTCGCTTTTTTCCCATTTTCCTTTTTACCATTGGATGCCAAAATAAAAAAAAAGTACAAAAAATAAAGGACGGCACTCATGGATATATGGACTTTGGCATAAAGTTGGCAGCGATCAAGCGATGAACACACATAGGGCTTATACGAATATACGAATATATATGTATGTGTGTAACATATGAATTCAGAATATTTACAAAGGAGCTGCTGGGTGACAGAAGAGTTCTGCGAAATTAACTTGGAAGTATTTCCAATTTTCCACGTGTAACCCAATATTCTTTCTATACAGGAAATTCATTGATTCCTCTGGTCACACTTGATTTCTGCAAGCTATAATGTGACCATGCTATTATGTGATGTCTGCAAACGTTAAAAACATAACAAAAATGTATATCCAAGAGAAGTACAACTATTTTATTTCATTTTTCAATTAATTCCGTAAGAGTCCCAAAAGTGCATTTCAAGTTCACAGCTTTTACTCTTTTACTTGATATTCATTCGGGTTTTTTACTGCCCAGTTTTGTTTGCTTGTCCAGTTGTGTTTTTGCCATTTCTATTGGCCACGTTGACTAGAACAGGCTGTTGGCTGAAATGGGGGTTAACTTTTTCCTTTTTTTGCCACTATCACAAACCGTTTGTAACTTATATGGGTATTAATTTTGGTTTATGTGCAACTTGTACGCTGTAAATTCCTTCTTTTTCTAAAGTGGGTTTGGTTTTTCCCGCTCTCTTTTATTCCTTTGAGCCAGCGGATGGAGCGATAAGAGGAGCAGCCCCACCAACAATAACAATTCCGGTAAAAGCCATAGTCCAGGCAATGGCCTCGTTGATAACACCAGAAAACCGCAACAAGGACAGCAACATTCGGACTGGCGCCTTTTTAATTTATATATGTATATAAATATACTTCATACTATATCTGCATTCGAATGCATGTGCAAAAGCAGAGGCAAAAAATAAACAAATGCATGTGAACATATTCAGGATATATCTCCTCCCATAAGTCTTGGCAACTTGAAGTGTAAAAAAAAGAAAGGCGAAGAACCAGAGAAAATATACGGAAAATGAGAGAGAAGATGTGGGATTTCTCAGCCAGAAGACAGAAAAAACGGGGACAAAGTATCTAAGATTATAAACTTAGCTCAATGAGTCTAAACATCCATGGAAATTATTAAGAAATTGAATTGGACTATTTAATTTTAAAATCTTTAAAATAATTGTGCCTAGAAGTTTAAAAACTATGTTATTGTATTTATTTGTATTTAAAAAATTAGTAAATATATATTGTTTTATATTTATATATATATATTAAATTTTTATTATATATTTTTAGTTTATTTAGTTAACCCTCAACGCTGAATTGGAAAGACTATCTCCCTGGAGTTACGTATTCTCCTTTATCTAATCTGTTAGTAGTATCTACATCCCTGTGTCCCTTTTAGTATTAGCATTTTCCCCTTTTTTAAGCGCACAAGATCAAGGATCAACCGCTCACGACACTTGACAGTCAGCAGGAGCCGCAAAAAAAGGAGCTTAGCTGGGAGCCAAAGGGATGCACCACCCAACCACCTTGGCTGTCCCCTGTCCCCTGTCCCACAATAAACCACCGACTTTCTCCAGTGGCCACTTGATGACTGCCAGCAAGTTGACACTAATCAGTTTAGCTTTAGCTCGACTCGGCGCAGACAACTTGATTTGCATACACAAATGTGCACAACAGCAGGGATGGGAAATGGAAAATAGGGTGGTGGGTGGTGGGTGGTGGGATAACCACTTAAGCGGGCAACTAGCCACACCTAAACAGGCCGTCAGTCAACGGAGTGGAGTCAGTTTTTCCAGCTCGCACTTAACCCCCTTTTTTTCTGTGTTGTTGCTGTTCCACCCACTCTCTTAACCCGCTTCCTTGCTCCTTTTTACCCCTTTTTTTCAGCCCCACAAAATGGCAGCCAAAACAGGAAGTAATCTATAGTCGCTCCGCCATTGTTTATTGTTTAATTTTTAGTCAACGTTGTTGTTGCTGCTGCTGTTGCTCAACTTTTGACTCTCCGGCCAAGTCTCCGTTCTGGTTATGCCTGCTTCCTGTTTGTCCTTCTTCTTCTACCCACCCCACTCCTTACTCCTTACTCCTTTTCCCAGCACCACCCACCAGCCCATATTCTTTGGCCGCTCCTCCTTGTATTATTTCTATTGTTAACAGTTTTTGCATTTGCCACTGCCGCTGCAAGTAGCGAAAACTTTTCACAATGGACCTTTGTTCCACCCACCACCCACCACCCACCACCCCCCTTACTTCTTTTACTTTTTTTTAACTGCCCTGCCTTTCAACGATGCCACTTGAGCACTACAAAGGCAAAAAAGAGGACACCCCAAGGAGGGTAGAACGCAGAACGGCAGACAAAGACGGGCCCAAAATGCCAAAGACGAAGAAAAAGACGTTGACAACGGCGGCAGCCTTGCACCCAACTCTTAACTCCCTCTTCTCACCCACCACCCACCACCTACCACCTACACCACCCACCTGATTTCCATGATTTTCCCCACGATGTCATGACACGCCCGTATCGCATTTACTTGGATTTCGCTTTATCGGAGCGACAAGCAAAACAGCAACCCGCCGACGACGACGACGACGACAACAACGTCACCCAGTTTCCATGGCATCATCATCTGTTTTTTTCTTCCCTTTTTTTCTCTTTCCGTACACAGGAAAAAAAGGTCATGGTGAAAGGTGGAACCATTCCTCCATCTTGTAAAGATATATTTTAATATTTGAATCCGATTTTAAAGGACTTGGGCACACGTACTTCCTCAAAGTCCTTTTATATTGACTTTAACTTTCATCATTTCGAAATGATTTGTTTTAACTTTCTATTCTTTTCATCTAAACAAAGGGTATTAAAAAGGCTTTTAATGTTTCACAAGTATTTAAATAATTTTTCTTTCTTCAATCAATTTTTAATAAAAACTAATCTAATCGCATCGGAAATTAAATATTTTGTTGTTGTTTCTTAGAGATGAATTATGTTCCTGTTGATTTTAAACAAAAGAGAATTGTATTTAGCATTTATCTTTTTCTTTAAGTTTCAAATATCTAAATCTCATTTTAATTTTAAAAGAAATATATTTTCGAATGAGACATATAAACCAATAAACATTTTCCCTTGTGTAGATATTTTCATATTTTCCAGACTTATATTTTCATCCTCTACAGTTTGCTTTAGTCAAGGCAACAGCCTTATAATTGCATTGCGTTGAAAAAACTAGCAAAAGTTTTAGAAAATATCAGCATAATTCCACATGTACTAGCCATTCCCCTTTTTTCAAGTTTAATTTATAGTTTAAATAATCCCACGCCTCACAAACACTTAATTAATACGCTAAAAATCAGTTAATTTGTGTGGCTAATTTGTGGAGGGGTCATAAAATGATCGGATAACTGCCAGTAAAACCCGTTCATTAACTTAATAGTTACGTTTTTTTCTTTTTGTAATTGATACCCAGGCTTTTTTTGTACTCTTGCACAATTAATGACCATGAATGGTGACACATTCTTTAAACTCTTTTTTAGCCCATCATTAAAAGTTCCCCTGTAATTTATTTTAACAACATTTTAAATACATAGTCAACGGCCACCAAATAAAATATCACTTTATTATTATTTTGAGGGACTTCTGCAAGGGCAACAAAAACCTCGGCCTGCCGAAGATTAACTTTTGCATTGGCATTTTAAAAATATATATAAATATATGTATATATATTCAATAGAAAAAACACATAATTAAAATACAGAAAATAAAAAAGGAACGCAAAAACCTGATGGAATAATTTGCTTTATAATTATTTTTAAAGAATTTTCTGTTCTTCCTTACTTTTTTTTGAACTTTGATGTTTTCTTCTTTTTTTAATGCAGATTTTTTTGTGTTGGAACGGATGGATGGATGTATGCGTGTGGATGTGTGTGTGTGTGTGTGGGTGAGTTTTGTTGTATTTGGAAAACATATAAACAAATGGCATAGACGCAGACAATTAGGACATTTAGGGATACGTTTGGGGGTTTTGTAGGGATGTTTTTTTTTTTTTCTTTTCTTTGTTATTTTTTTGAGTGATAACATATAAGGATATACAGATATTTTCTTTCGTTTTACTTGCATTTTTATTAGCTTTGATTGTTTTTCTTTCTTTGTCTTTGTTCTGCTGCTGACCTTTGGGTATTTTTTTTTTATTTTTTATTTTATTTTTGGATGGGTAACCTAGCGAGTTTCTGTTTTTTTTTTTTGTATACTTAATTCCTTCGTTTGGTTAACAAAACATCAACAGAGATATATTAATCGATACGAAAACTGATAAAGTGATTCACATTTGATGAGATTTGTTTACCATAAAAAGCTTTGATCAAAAATCAAACACAAAAACAAAGGAAAACGTAAAGAGATCAAGAGATTGAGAGAGATGATGGAGGAAATCGGTGGAGTTTCTTTGATGGAAAATGAGGAAAAACAGGAGTTAAAAACAACTTCTTTTTGTGGTGGTGGAGAGACATAGAGAAAGTGAGAAGAGGTCGGGAAATCAACCAAAATTCTGCTCGAAATGCTCACATGCCAAACTATGAGTAGAGAGTAGAGGAGTAAAAATCATAAAAAAATTATTTCGATGACTTTCGTTTTTCGGGTTGGTTTGGGTTGGTGGGTAATGGGTTAGTATGAGTGTTAATATCGCTGGTTGATTGGCTGATTGGCAAACGGAAAAACACAAATCGGAAATCGAACTAAATACACATATAGACACGGTACACATAACACATACAATTATTTATATATATATATTTATGTGGATATACATATCGAGATTCTCTCATCTTGCCCTACAAAGTATGCCAACGAAAAACGATGAAAATAATATGGAAATAAATATGGAAAACATACTCATGATATGCGTGTGTTGATATTTTTTTATTTGTTTTTTTTTTCGAGTGTGCGTGCTGGTTGGTGTGTTGGTGAGATAAAAAATTATGAATGCATTTTTTCCGTTGTTAATTCTTTTTTTTGTTGTCTTTACTCTTCTTGTTGTCGTGTTTTATTTACATGAATGATTTGTTGACTTTTCGATCTCGGTGTTTTTTGCGGCTCTCGGTTTTTGTGTGTGTTGAAATGTAATTTAAAATCAACAAAATGGCATTATATGCTATAGTGGTGCGGGCGGGGAAGGTGCTGGTACAATTATAATGCAATTACAGCCGTGGGGCATTCGAATGTTGAACAACAATTTGGGGAAAAAATTCAAAAGTCAATTGCAGGCTTTTCAAACATTTTTTTCTTGTATTTTCTAGCTGTTTCTTTAGACTGCCTTGCAGAATTAATTAATCAAAAATATCATTCATCGGATAGTTTTCAAAAAAACTTGGACTTTCCAAGTAAAACATGTTTAAATTAAATTTTAACAGCTTATGATTTGTTTACTATTAAAAATGTCATCTCGAGTTTTATTGCATATTTTTAAAACAATTTTTTTAAACCAAAAAACCTTACTTTGATATTTCGACCTTAAGATATATTTAGAATTTAAATTCTGGTTTTATTAATTAGATTGAAAATTGTTTTGATTACTTTTAGAACTGAAGTTAAATGGAAGTTAGGAATTATAACCTTGTTGTAACAATATCCTAGCCCAAATCTGCAACTGATTTAAGAGAGTTAAAAATTTAGATGATTCAGGAAATGGATTGGAAAAGGGGTGATGAGCGATGCCTCCTACTTTTGTGAACCGAAAAGTCTCGTGTGTGATTTTGTGGATGCATTTTACGGAATGAAAACCGAAAGCGAACAAACAAAACTCGATGCATTCTGTGGATGGATAAGTGGATCGATGGATCTATGGATCGATGGATCGGTCGGATGCTTGGATGAGGGGAACATAAAATCCAGAATCAACTGAAGAGATGCGACTGTAACAAAGATATTTGTTTTCTTTTTCTTTTCTGTTTTTGGAGTACCCAAAAATTGTACTTCTGTGTTTCCTTTATTTTTTAAGTGTTTTTTTTTTTTTGTTCTTTGACTTACCAAGGTGTGAACGAGCTCCAAAAGAGACTACAAATTCACAGGTTGAAACGTAGGATTTTTTTTTTTTTTTGATTTTTTTGATTTTTGTGATTTTTTTTTTTTTTGATTTTGTTTTGCATGTAGGAAATGCATTTTGATATGGTGTTGAAATTTGATTTGGATTTGATTTTTTGGTTTTGGTTTAGCACACAACATGAAGGTATCGAGCCACAGCAACAGAGTAGGACAGTACACAATTAATTGACAGGACAATAAAAAAGAAATCAAAAGACAAAAATGCGTTTCGTTAACGAATTGATCAAACTTTGATATTGCTTAACAATTGGTAATAATTTGTTGTTTGGTTTTACTTTTAGCATACCTAAGGTGGAGATTTTTTACTTTCATAGCTTAGTGAACCAAAGAGTAACGAAACGGAAATCGAAACGGAAATTCAAACGGAAATCGAAACGGAAACGAAAATTGAAACGGAAACGGAACGGAAAAGAACACATTTGACGAACACACTTAGTCGGATGATGAGACGAAGACGAAGACAGAGACGGAGACGGAGACGGAGATCGGCAGACATCTTTGGGGCTTGACTGACATATCATCTTGGTTGGATTTTAGTATGGTTAGTTGGTTAAATGCGGAACGAAATGGAACGGAACGGAAATCAAAACAATACCAACAGGGGGAACGGGGGAATTCGAAACGAAAGAATAACTCAAAATCAATTTCGCTCATCGGTCTTCCTCAGTTTTTTTTTTTTATTATTAGAAATCCTCTCCTCTTGGTCTTGACATCGGCGTAGTTTTTTTTGAATATTTTTTGTGGGGGGTCTTCAAATCAGAATCGAAATCATAAGAACAAAACTTAATAGACACGCTATATAGATTATATATAGATACAATGACACGACTATACTTCGCTTAAGGAAACCAAACGAAAGCAAATCAAATGTAAAGTTAACTATCGATAATGTAGCTAGGTCTGGTTCTTAGTTTTACACTCGATCTGATCGATCACTTACTCATATATCGATGGAGGCCTAACTTCGGGGATTTTTTATATCATTTGTTTTGGTTATTTTTTATATTTTGTATTTTTTTTTTTTTTTTGGGGTAAGACGAACACAAGGAGGTTTAACACTAGACAACACACATACTCAATGAAGTGCTATCATTATATTTTCGCTTTTCTCGTAATGTTCTCATCAAATAGTTTACATTTTTCTTGCTCCACGTAGAGAGTTCGAGAGAAAATGAGAGAATGAGGCGGCAAAAAAGGAATGAAACGGAAATGAAAAGCAAACGGGGAAGGGGATCCAGGATCCAGGATCTAGGATCCCCGGCCACCAAACTCAGGGGAATCAACTGAAGAGTGTAAAAGTAATTTGTCAGAAAACTATATAGAAATATATATTATTTTGCGGGTTTCTTTTTTTCGCGCTGGAAGTAGTCATCATCAGCGTCTGATTCTTCCCAGGCGGGCAGGAAAAGAAAAAGCTCAAACTAGGAAAATGTCGTTTTGTTATCCTCTTCTTTTTTTTTTTTTTTTTTTTTTTTGTGGCGGGAAAAATCAGGATCAACACAATATATATATTAAATCAAACGAATCGAAATGGAAACGGAACGGTGGGGATAAGAGAACTCAGAGGAACGAGAGAAAGAAAAACTTTGAAAATGCAACATTTTGACTTGAGATTCTCACATTATCATCTCAATATTCTTTTTTTTGTTTTTTCAGCGCATAAATGATAGACTCATTGAGGGGAGAGAGGCGTTCGGGATTGTGGGAATGTGAATGGGTTTAGATTTTCATTTCTTTTGCTTCTTCTTGATTTTTTCTTCATTTTTTTCGACTGATTGATTGATTGAGACTACTGGTAGTGTGTTTAGTTGAAGTTGGTATAAAATAAACAGATTTACTTATTTCTTTTTTTTTCTTTTTTTGGTTTGTAAAGCGTAACGTAAAAATATGGCACATATGTATATATATAGGGTCATCTGGCTTTATATACACATATATACGCTTCATATAGAATAAATTTGAGCTTTTTCCCTTCATTGCACCCGTAAAGCTTAAAGAAAACACACACAGAACCGAAAACGGGAAAAGTTCAAACGCAATTCCAATGAAAAATTTCTCAATCGCAGACAAAAACGTCCCGATATTCATATATTATATATTTGATATATGATACGTAAACGTCTGCAACTCAAAAACGTAACTCAAAGGATAAGATCAAACTGGAAACCAAAAAAAAAAGAAAAAGTTTGGAACTCAGAAAGGAAACTCAAGAGTCGCTCAATGGCAGGCCCTCTCAAATGGTACATGGTCATAAAATCCCTGCGCACTAAGAGTCAGACGCATAATACGTATGGGGGGCTATATATTTATATATATAAATATTCGGATGGGGCTATATATATATGGGGTCGCTACTTGGTTCAGCTTAGGTTCTAGGGCGCATCACTTACTTCTCGCTGTACTCGTCCATGTGGGCGTACGACTGCACCGAGTTCTCCTCGATCAGGAACTTGACCCTCTGGTAGAAGGAGGCCGTAACCGAGGGCGGCTGCTTCCGGAGCAGAACCTCCACGGGATCGTTGGACGACAGGCACATGATGTGCTCCGAGCAGGCTGGATGTGAGCAGCACTCGCTGTCCGAGCAGTCGGTCATGCCATCTAAATACAGGGTAATTGGAATATAAAAATCATTAGTTTCACATTGATTTATTTTGTTAATTTTATGGATAAAACAAGAAAGAACGCTATAGTCGGGTTTCCCGACTATAAAATTTGCGATACTCATTTGCCCTCATTAAAAAACCAAAACGAGAAAAAACGATAGAGTCGCCACCTATGGGGCTACATTATCTACATTGTATGTAAACAAACACGTGTATGTAAAATATGTATGTAGAGTTTGTGATTATATAGTTTATTTAAATGAATATTATGCTGAGTTAACTAGATATAATGTAATAAGGGTTACAAACTTCCGAGTAATGTTTCTAGCAACTTAAGGATCTGTTTACAACAACTTTAGGCGACTTAAGCAACTGCGACAACTGTATGCGACTTTAATTAACAACTTTTAGCAACTTTAGCGACTGATGAAAATATTGTGACCGCTTTCGACGACTCTTCTCTGCGACTGTGCCTCTCCTTATTGTTGCCTCTCTGCTCCTTGCTCCCGCTGCTCTCTTGATCGGTAAATGCCATTCGCAACGAAGCACATATGTGTACTCGCTGCTCCGCTCTGCCTTAACACCTTACACTCGGCCCTCCTGCTCTTCTTCATCTGACCCAGATGAAGCGAATTCGTCGTTATCAGCTATGAACCTCCATAGCTTCATGTTATCGCAGCTGGTGCTTGTAGAATTAGGTCCTTCCACTTCGGCTGCTTTGCGAACGTTGTACCGCCCATTTCGCTTAACTTGGACGACTTCGTATGGTCCTAAATATGGACTCGCCAGCTTCCTTCCTGCGACAAATTGAGTCCTCTTGATCGCCACAAGATCACCCAACCTGTAGGTGTGAGGACGCTTGCGCCGTTTGTCGTAGTTCCGTTTGTATACCTGCTGAGCTGCTTCAATGTTTTGTTTGGCTTCTTCTCTCATTTGGTTTCGTTCGACGTTAAACTGGGAAACCAACTCTTCGTTTAAAATCTCCTGCAAACGCTCCTCTGCCTGGCTGTACATTCTTGTGCCAAACAAAAGCTCAAATGGTGAAAGCTTTGTTGAGCTGTTCACTTGCGAGTTTATGGCCTTTTGCACCTGAGGTACATATTTAAACCACTTGCTTGGTTCTTCTGCTGATATTTTGGAGATGACAGCAAGAATCGAACGGTTGATTCGCTCGACTTGTCCATTTCCACGAGCAACTCCAGTAGTTGAGCAGACGTGATCCACTTTGTTACTGTCCAGCCATTCTTCGAACGCACCAGACGTAAAAGCTGCTCCTCGATCGCTGACAACTCTTTTTGGAAATCCAAACACATTGGACCATTCGGTGAATCTCTTAATGACCTCTTCGTATCCTGTAGTTTTTGTGGGGTAAAGCCAAACAAACTTGGCGAAGCCATCCACAATTGCCAGTATATATTTGTACTGCTTCGACGTGGCGTCCATCGGTCCCAAGTGGTCCACATGTAGTGTATGCAACGGAACATCTCCTTTGGCTATGCAGTGTAAGAGCCCTTCTTGCTTTCCCAACTTCTTACTGTAAATAATGCACTTGATACAGTTAGCAATAAAGTTCGTTACCTTCCGCTCCAAATGGGGGATCCAAAACTGCTGCTTTACGGAATGAATAGTCTTCTGCACTGCAAAGTGGCCGACTTCGTGTGACTCTCGGATCACTTCTTTCTCCATGGACTTCGGGACAACTATAAGGTCATTGCCTTCGACGGTTCGGTAGAGTAATTCTCCTTTCATCTTAAAGTTTTGGTATGGACGATCTTGAAGAATAACTACAATCGCCTTTATATAGTCATCATTTTGCTGTGTTATCTTTATGCGTGCTGCTACTTCTGCTGTGACTATCCAAACGGACTGTGGATGCCGGCTCAAGTGATCCACGTGCTTCATCTTTTCCCCTGGCTTGTGTACAACATCGCAGCTAAAATCCTGAAGATACATCACGTACGCTGCAACTTCGCGCGGAATATCTTCTTTTCTGGTGGTGTCCTTGAACGCTGAGCAATCCGTGACAAGTTTGAAATGAATGCCCATCAGGTAGTGTCGAAATTTCCTGAGTGCCAAGTAAATCGCCTTCGCCTCGAGTATGTAGCTGTGTCGTTCGGCCTCTGAAGTTGACGTCTTCTTACTCCAGAAGTAAACTGGGTGCAATTGACCATCAAACATCTGAAGTAAAACCGCACCAAATCCATCCTTGCAGGCATCTGTGTGTAGCTCAGTGTGTGCTGTTCTGGAGTATATATGTAGCACCGGTTCGCTGGTTAAAATCTTCTTAAGCTCTTGAAGCGACTGCAACTCCGGACTTCCTATTTTGAATTCGACATCCTTCCTAAGTAGATTGGTCAACGGTCGGGCAACATTTGCGTAGCCTGGAATAAATTTTCTAAAAAAACCAGTTAATCCAAGAAATGACTGCACCGCTCGAATATTTTTGGGCGTTTTGAATCTATTTACTGCTGATGTTTTTTCTTCGCCTGGCCAAATTTTCCCATTTTCTACAGTGTGTCCCAAAAAATGTATGCGGGATTGCATGAAGCTACATTTCTTCCATTTTATCTTCAGCCCAAACTGCATTGCTCTCTCCAGTACGCGTCTTGTTTTGTCCATGCACTCGTCAGCTGTAGATGCATATACAATAATATCATCCATGTATAACTGCATGACGTTATCGTTAACCAGGTCTTGGAAAATTTGATTGACAAATCTGATAAATGCAGCCGGTGAATTCTTGAAGCCAAACGGGGTTTTATTAAACTCAAACAATCCTTCTCTTGTTACAAAGGCAGTTAACGGCTTGCTTGCCTCTTCGACTGCAACGTGAAAAAAACCGTTCTCCAGATCGAGCGTTGAGAAAAATTCGGCATTTTGAAGCTGTTCCAATACTTCTTCCATCAGCGGCACCGGAAAACGGTCAGACAATACCATGCTGTTCAGTTTTCTGTAGTCAATGCAAACTCGAAGAGTACCGTCTTTCTTTTTGACTACTACGATTCTACTGGCTACGTTTGATGCCGACTTACGTATTATTCCTTGGGCTAGCCATTCATCAACTTGCTTTTTGACCGCTTCTGCTTCGTTAACGGATAAACGAGATGGAGACTGGTGAAATGGTTTAATTACGCCATCCGGAGTTATCCTGAGTTCGACGGGACATTGCTTTATAGTTTCTGCAGGCATCTGCTGAACTTCTTGTATTAGTTTGGTCACTGATTCTTCATACTGGGTAGGTACTGTATATAAGTTAGACGATTCTACGATATTATACACATCAGCACCCAGCACATCTCGTTCTTTCGGTTCAGCTCTCAAGCCCGTTAGCTTAAAGCCACTGTCGTCGCAGCAAAATGTAAACTTTCTGGTAAAATCGTGCCCTAGCAAAGCACCACAATCGATTACATTGTCAGGCACAACCAGAAACTTTTGTTGTGTTGACAACTGGTCGGCAAGAACATCAGCCGTGAAAAATCCAATGGGTTTTGTTTTCTTTTGACCCAGACCACTCAACAAAGATACACTTTTGTAAATGTCAATGTTCTTTATCTTTTCAGCAACATTCATCGTTACAAGCGACACGTCTGATCCAGTATCGATTAAACATTCTATATCCACACCATTTACAGAGATCACTTTACTGCGGCTTTCATCGAAAACTTTGCGAACATTCGTGGCCACGAATGGACAATCTCGGGCAATATGACCATTTTCGTTGCATTTGAAACACTTCGTTGGAGACTGGCAATCCTTAATTTTATGTTCTGCAGAACCACACTTAAAGCAAAATTCCTTCTTTCTTGGCTCTTCTTTTTGTACTCCACTGCTTCTGTTCCACGAATTACGAGGCTTATCGTCCAGCTGGCTTATGATTTCATACTGCTCCCTGAGTGATTTAAACGTCTTGCACGAGTAAAGAATAGCCTTGTATTCATTCTTGACATCAACTAGTCCGTTTACCACGTACCGTAGAACCGCTGATTCTTCCACATTTCCTGCTGCTGCGATCTGTCGTAATTGTAAAATATATTCATGAAATGTCTCGCTCTTCTTCTTCTTCCTGTTTTGCAGCTGGCAATGCACGTCCGCACTATTGACACTGCTTGCAAACTCCTCCAGCAGTACCTTTTTCATTCCGTCGTAGTCGCTCACACACACAGACTGCAGAAATAATTTAGCCGTGCCTACCATCTTGCCTCTTGCTTGCACATACTTTTGCTTTATTGTAAGTTCGTATGCGTCTGCGTTTTGCTCAAAAATTTCGAACCACTGCTGGACTGCCTGACCGTCACAATCATTAATTGTTTTCTCGAAATTGTCAATTTGCGGCTTCTCGCGAGCACTGGTGTGTTCGTCAATTTGAATTTTTAACGACAGCAACTGTAATATGTTGTCCAGTTGCTTTTTCATCTCCACAACTTCCATTCCACTCTCGTTTTCTTCGTCTCCCATTTCTACGCTCTGCTTCTCTTCTATTTTATTCAGATTTTCCGTTTCTGTCCTCTTCTTTGCCGGCGTTCGACGCGTCATTTATGTATGTATTTGTGTGCACCGTTTCTTGACGAATTTCACAACGCAATTATTTTTTGGCTTGGTTTATTGTATATTACATTTTTTCCTTCGCACTTCTTTTGTTGACTCAGACCCGGCTCGAGCCCCCAAATGTAGAGTTTGTGATTATATAGTTTATTTAAATGAATATTATGCTGAGTTAACTAGATATAATGTAATAAGGGTTACAAACTTCCGAGTAATGTTTCTAGCAACTTAAGGATCTGTTTACAACAACTTTAGGCGACTTAAGCAACTGCGACAACTGTATGCGACTTTAATTAACAACTTTTAGCAACTTTAGCGACTGATGAAAATATTGTGACCGCTTTCGACGACTCTTCTCTGCGACTGTGCCTCTCCTTATTGTTGCCTCTCTGCTCCTTGCTCCCGCTGCTCTCTTGATCGGTAAATGCCATTCGCAACGAAGCACATATGTGTACTCGCTGCTCCGCTCTGCCTTAACACCTTACATGTATGTCGACTAGATTTAAGGCATAGCAAAATGTTCTATAACTTCTTTATTATTTATTAGAGCATAAAATGGTTCGGAGTGTAGTAAGACAGTGCACATATCATTACATTTCTTTTAAAACCGCAAATATTGCATAAAAATGAGAGCGCCACAGATTTTCGCGGTTTGTGGGCGTTAAAAGGGGCGTGGTCGGGTTTTGAAACAAACTTGATCTACGTGGGGTATATAGAATTCTGTGTGCAATATTTGGTGGCTCTAGCTCTTATGGTTTCCGAGATCTAGGAGCTCGTACGGACGGACGGACGGACGGACGGACGGACGGACGGACAGACAGACATTTGATCGTTTACAGTATTTGCTTACTCTTCGAGTATCGCAAATAAAAATTGTTGGAAAACCAGAACATTTTTTTATAATCATTTATAGTTAATTAATAATCAAAATTACCACAATCTACATTTAGAGAATTTCAATCCATATATGAAACGTTTAATCTTAATCTTAATGACAGTCCTTTTAAAATGTTTTTTTGTTCGAAAATTTGTTTCCTTCCCAAGGACTATGTATTTTTTTTAAATATTTTCTAACTTACCGCCATCATTGTCGATATTATCCTTGCAGTTCAACTCTAAAGCGATGGAGCAGTCACTTCCAGCCCATCCTTCGATGCAATCGCAGCGGTATTCGCCATTTTCCAGGGTGCATTGTCCATGTCGAGAGCATCCATTTTCGCAGCCAGCTGAATATGAGATATTGAGATATTTATTATTATAAGTTATTATTAACATATTGTGTACTGTCAAAGAAATCAATAATCTAATCTTACAATTTAACTCTTAATATTCTTAACGGACTTGGAAATAGCTAAACTGGTTTCCTTATTAGTTTTTTGCATTATGATTCAGTAAAATTATATTTTCTTGTGATAAAAAGCGCAACCCATGCCATTTTATTGAATGGGCTCCGAGATACTTTGCTGTAATTATGAGTTAACTGTCCGGATCGAGTGGCGCTTCAAATTGAATGATAACATCCAGCCCATTTTCAACTTAAAAACCCAACGCAAGGCAACCCCCTGCAAAGCCCCTGCGAGTCAACATCATGAATATAAAAATAATGTTGATGTTTGCTCTCACTCTCAGTGGCAGTTAACCTGTGGCAGAAATGTTGGGCAAACATAAAAACCCAACGAAACGTAACCTAACGATAGATGATTTGGCCCCATTTTTTTTTCTTCCTCTTTTCTGACTTTATTTGTTTGTGCCACGACAGCATTTGACGCAAAGTTAATGTCACTTGACATGTGTCATTTGCGAAATGGGGTAAGGTATGTGCATATGTATGTGTGTACCATCCCCATATAAACTCCTACCAAAAAAAGGAATCCCCCTGCTAACTCAGCTTCCGCCGGCATGTTAAAAAGTTTGCGGCGCATAAAATGACTTCCCTGGTTGTTACTGCCTTCCTGTTTACGAGTCGCCCCCTCTCTTTCCCACCATGTGTTGCCCTCTCTCTCTCTCTCTGTCTCGCTGAGTGCGTGTTTGTTGTGCACATATTGGCAATAACTTCAAGTGTTGTTGCAAATATTGAACTGGGGAATTGCACAGGGCACAGGGGTAAAGAGAGTAAAATCCGTCAAATCTGTTGACTGGATTAGAGACCCGAAATCTCGAGAACTATAAAAAGGAAAAGGAACCCCGCGAAATGGCCAAGTTTACTGCACACAAACTGTGCTCAAGTTGGGAGGAACAAAGGAGTACACAAATCACATTGATGGGGAAAATTAAATTGAAAGGTTTATTTATTTAAAAGCGACCCTTTTCGACGCACCACTTAAGAAACGTTTGACAACAAAATACTTGAACCATTTAAATTTTAAATAATAATAAAAATTTGTGCGACTCATATTATACATTAATTTCTGTTCTTTGCTTAAAAAGCAAAGTTCGACAAAAAATAAAAATCCCGAATTTAAAGAAATATTTATAGTTCAAAAAGCCGCTTTAAAATCCCCATGTTTAATGTTTTCGCATTCCGAACATTTCCAATTTAAATAGGAATTCATTTTTAACCTCATATTTTGCCATTCATATTCCCATTAGGTATTATTTTTTGTAAGTTCAAGTTTGCAAAGCCCGACTATTTTCCTTTATTTGCATTTAACCCAGCAGTGGCTACCATTTCCACCATTTCCACTCCCCTTCCCCTTGGCTTTTCCCTCCCCCGACGAAGCTTATTTCCCCTCTATTTTATCACTTTCGGCGGACAAATCCCTCGTTTTTTATGCCTGGCCATTGAAAAATGTTGTAATCTCCCCAAACACACTTCTGCACATATTTTACAATCCATAATAAAATCCCAGCTAGCATAAAAAAATACAGAAAAGCGCCAGCGATGGGGAAAACATTGTAAATATTTGAATGAGAAGGCGGAGGGTGGGTGGAGGTGGGGGGTGGTGATAGAAAAGGGAATAGAAAAGGGGGTCCAACTAAATGTAACTACGACATCAAGTATGCATGTGGCTTTCGGGTGTCTGTGCACCTTTAAGCCCCTAGTAACATAACCTCGCTCCCCCCCCCCTCGAAAAACACCCCTGCTACGCCCCTGAATAGGGGGCCAATTGAGCGGAGTTTTCGGTGGCGCGTAATTCGCTGGAAATCTCTGTTTCGAATTCAATCAACTCTGCTGCATTGAAGTCGCCTGCCCGTCGTCTGACTGCAGTTCAGCTGAAAGCTCTAATCTGTGCAGAAGAGACCCCCTTTGCAGTGGCAGAACCCCCTTCCATTTTTCCTTCACCTAAGCAATGTTTTGTGCTGCCAACTTGGCCAATTTGTAGCCAGAAAATAGAGATTTAGTTCGATTTTATGGAATATTATTTTAAAGGAAGATTTGAAGCATGTATCAAAAATTTAAAGAAAAGCTACAAAACTTTTTCTGAACTTCGTAATAAATACAAAAAAATATGTAAGACTATTTTTTATAGAAAAACTTAAGTTATTTTCTAACTGAACACACTTTAGTTCAAAGAAATACATCTAAAAAATAAATTAGATTGTGGAAATTTACCATATAAAAAATATTTGTTCTTTATAGGTTATTTTTGAAAAACTAAGTAGATTTTGACCTTATTAAACTATTTATAAAGCTTTAATAAACAAAATAATAATAACTTAGGAGTAACTAATAAGAAGTAACTAACAGTAACTAACTGTAAAATGCAATGAAACGTCTCTTTCTTTAAAATAGTTGTGTAACATGAAGTATAAATTTTATATAAAATGTAACATTTTTATAAAAAATTGTTTTTTCAAAACCCCAAAACATTGGTATATCCTTTTTCGTGGCGTTTGCACATATGTCCTTTTTCGATGGCAGCACTGAGAGGCAGGCAAAGTCGTTAAGTACTTTTTAAAATACAAAACCGAGACCCAGACACGGATACAGATACCAACTAGTGCATGTATTAGTGTGACGTACCCCCTCCCCCCTACGCCCCTTTTTCGCATATGCGGCACTTGAATCGATTGATAGAGTGTGTGTGAGTGTGTGTGTGTGTGTCTGTGTGTGTGTGTGTGTGTTTCCCGGGGGACAGAGAGAGATGGGGCTAAGATTGCTTGTGACTCTGAATGACGTCGGAAGTTTTATTGGTTTTGCACACGTCAACGAAACGTTGATCGCGGCAAAGGGGGATGAATGGAGGGGGCCTGAAGCCCCCTTCTTAAGGGGTTAGGAGGGGGGGGGTAATGCCATTACATGCATGCCTGGGCCCGCCGCCGCCAGGGGGCGCCACACGTTCGGATGTTTTTGTAACATGACTGTTTGTTTTTAAAGTTTTAATCACTGTCAATCGATAGCTACTTATCATGCTGCAGTCAGTCCCCCGGAAAACGGGAAAAGGGAAACGTAAAAAGTCGTATCCTTCTGCTGCTGCTCCCTTTTCGGCTGCCGGTTGCCTCAAACAACATGGTTAAGTCATGGCGGCAAAACTGTCAAACGCACTTCCAGCCAAACACAAACACAAACCAAAAAAAAAATATACAAAATAAAATAAAATAAAAAGGAAAATCCGAAAAGAGGTGGGGCAAATTCGTAGTGAAAAGGGGTCGAAAAATCAAAGGGGTTTGGGGCGTTGCAAAACTGAAGTGGAGAGCAAATGGCGTAAACATGTACAAAATACTTTGGTGCATCAACTCCAGCCAGTCAAAAAAAAAGGAATTGATAAAAAGCAAGACAGCAACGTTGGCTAAAAAATGGGAAAAAACCCAAAAAATAAAACTTAAAAACAGCCACGACAGCAGCTACATTGACGTGGGGGCGGGGCGGCACAGGGAGGGGCGTGGCTGCTGCAGCAAACACCGCAGTGTTGCTGTTGTTGTTGTTGCATAGATTTTGGTTACTGCCAAAAGAAAATTTGTACGAAAATTTCATGTTTATAACTATTCTTTTTTTTTTTTTAACAATTTTTCTGTTGACTTTTAATAATTAGAAATTGACAATTTACTATCACTAAGGATTCCTTCTATTATTTCCATGTCTATAAATATTTCTTATTGATACATTCATGTTGTAAAAATCGCTTTCGAAATTTTCTGAATTTAAAATAATTTGTTTTAACAAGTTAAAATATTTGAATATATATTTTTTTAATGATTTCAGGATTTATATATTATTCCCTTAAAAAACTTGAGACTTACGCAGCGTGCAGTGACGACCATTCCAGCCTTGGGAGCAGACGCAGGTGCCATTTTTGCATTGGCCATGTTCCGAGCAGCGGGAGTCGCAGGGCAGCTGGTCGCAGAGGTTGCCAGTCCATCCGGAATTGCAGCGGCATTTTCCGGACTCACACACGCCGTTCCGGCCGCAGTCCAAACTGCAGACAGCTGGAAAAATCAGAACATTTGTATTTTTATGTATGTTTTAAAATACTTCAACATTAGTTGCTCAAATTTAATAATGTTCTAATATTTACAAAAAAAATATAAAACCAGAAAAGGTGTTTCATTTCATGTGAGAAAACAAAAACAAAAGAGGTGTCAGCAGTTTCTCTCCTTTTTATTTGCGATACTCGAAGAGTAAGCAAATACTGTAAACGATCAAATGTCTGTCTGTCCGTCCGTCCGTCTGTCCGCACAAACATCGAGATCTCGGGAACTATAAGAGCTAGAGCCACCAAATTTTGCACACAGACTTCTATAAGCAAGGCGCAGATCAAGTTTGTTTCAAAACTTGACCACGCCCCTTTTACCGCCCACAAACCGCGAAAATCTGTGGCGCCCTCAATTTTTATGCAATCGTTACGGTTTAAAAAAAATATAATGATATGTGCACTGTCTTACTACATTCCGAACCATTTTGTGCTCTAGTAAATAATAAAGAAGTTATAGAACATTTTGCTATGCCTTATACAAATGTAGTTAATGTACATAGCCCCATAGGTGGCGACTCTATCGTTTTTTTTTCGTTTTGTTTTTTTAAAGAGGGAAAATAAGTATCGCAAATCTTATAGTCGGGAAACCCGACTATAGCGTTCTTTCTTGTTTTTCCCTAATTTTCCCTTCCACTTTTCATATTTGTCCATGTGCGCATTTAAATTCATTAAAGCTTTTGTTCCACAGGACCCCCTCCACATCTCCACATCTCCACACAAAAAGGAAGGGATGTTGGGAGCCATAAAAACAGCATTATAAATGTTACATTTACGTGGTGGCACACTTTGCTAACAAGGACCCACTCCTCCTCCTCCTCCTCCGCCGACCATTTCCATTCGCAGCATCCCCCCCATCGCTTTTCTTTTCCGGAAACGTCGCTTTCCCTCGACTCGACTGAGAGATTTTCCCCGGGAATGGTCAACTGTTCTGGTTCATGAGTTGGTTCATAGGTTGGTTGTGCGATAACTTCATGGATATTGATTCAGCGAACATGACTTGGTTGACTTTATTCTTGTACTTTGGTTCAAGAGCTCATTATATAAATTAAACGTAGATTAAGCAATAATTTTAAGGTATTTAAAACTACTCTAAAGTGACTTTAAAATATATTTATATTTCAGTTGGAAAGAATAAGTAAGTTAGCTTTAAAATGATTTCATTTAATTAGCTTAAAAAAATTCTAGAGATTGGGAAACTTCTTGTTTTCACTGCGTTGCCCCAGCTTTAATTTATGGTTTAGTTCATAATCTTGTTTTTTTTGTTGTGTTTTGTGTTTTGGGGTTGGTTCCACGACCCCATGACTTTTGTTAGCAGGCGTAAATTTATTTTATTTGTTTTTGTGGGAGGTTAAGAGAGAGAGAGCCGTAGCAGTGGCAGTGCCAACCTGCGTATTAAATAAATAATGAATTTTTATGAGACTCTGCTTCATTACGCCAGGAGGAGTCGTCAACGTGGTCCACCTCCCATGTACTACATACTATATACTATATACCATATACCATATACTATATATCCTGTATAGTATGCACCCCTCAGTGGCCCACTCCACCCGCCTGTTTCCTCCTTCATTCTGGTGGTGCTAAAAAGTTAAGCAAATTAGGAGTACGTGTCCTTTGGCCTTCGGTGGCATCGTAAGCTGCTTGTTTTATTGAGCTCCTGCCCCTGAATTTCCACTGATTCTCTGCTGATTTCGCTCTCTACCTCCGAATGGATGGATATGGTTATGTTATGGACCTCGGCCGTGGGCCTAATTGGAAGACCCCGCTTTATGGCTCAGCAGCATTCCATTCTAATTTCGGGTTTAGTTGTGGCCATAAAACATCATCATATTCGGTGGAGTGGAGTCGTGGTGGTGGGTAATATGGGCAATATCTAGCAGATCTCGTGAGTGATTGCCCGGCTTTGTGTACCTGATTTTCGTGAGGGTACCAGTGCCATGCTTTATAGCCACTGCATAAAATACAATCTAACGCAATGTTTTTGAATCGTTTTTGGGTGCACATGTCACATGTACTCGTGTTTTAATGATTTTAAGGAGAAATATGTAACACAATACGTAATACATACATTCAAACAGTGTTTTGTGTGCTTATTAAAATGAATTTAAATGAACAACAAATTTATATATTTTATTCCCAAGTCAAAATTCATCAAATATTTTATTTTTAAAGGGTAAAAACACTCAACAGTAACTGGGATTTTCGGAGGTCGAGGATCTGGCAAGGAACTGGATCAAAACTCACCTTGGGAGCAGTCGGGACCCGTCCAGTGCCGTTCGCACACACACTGGCCCGTCTCCAGGTCGTAAGTTCCGTGCTCGGAGCAGCCAGGTAGACACTGGTACACCTGCTGGTCGATCGTTCCACAGTCCTCGCCCTGCCACCCAGCCTTGCAGTAGCACTGACCGGCCACGCAGGTTCCGTGTCCGGAGCAGAGGGGATCCAAGCAGTCGTCTTCATGTCAAATCCATCGTTATCATCATCATCATCATCAGCGGCGACGGTGGGTGTGTGTGTGTTGTGATGTGTAGGTGGTGGGTGAAAGGTCAGCGTTTGGTGGTTTGGGGAGAGAGAATACAAAACGATTGTTAGTCAACACACAGAACATGGGTACAGTGAGAAATGCTTAAAGTGGAGGAGTCAATGCACTTTGAAGTCATATTAACAATCATAACAAATTTAATAGAGGATCTTAACTAAGTATTAAAGTTCTAAAAAAGACCTGGGCACAAAGAGATTTATACTTTTAAGTGTGCGTGTGTTGTATGCTTTGCTTCTCTATTCCTCCCTGTTTTCACATTTTTACCCGCATGCCCAGGCCTGATTTATTTAATTATCTCGAATTTCTTTTGGTATTTTATCTTATGGAAATTAATAAATATTTTTAAAAGTTTCCTTCATTTACTTAATAATTTATTTAAAGTTTTAAGTTGATAAACTTATGAATTGCTGTCAATTTAAGTCTAACATTTTTTTTTGGCACCAAATAACGTTGTTCCCTAGGATACATTTTAGACATAGTTTTTACTGTATTTCAGGGAAAAAAAGAGTTCAGTGGCAGAAAGAGAGAAAAATATATATATTTTGTGGGGCAGTGAAATCGTGACAGTCGTGGCTAAACAAAAAGCTTTCCGCCAGTTGGTACCCCTCCAGTTTTCCCAACACCCCCCTCTCCCTATCTCTCTTGGCCAACTCACACACATGACATGATTAGTATGTTAGACACGTACAAAAGTGGTCATTAAAATGAAATTCCAGTTTAGTTCAAGTTGGTAATTTTGCGCAGTTGTTGCAATTTTTTCTTTGGCTCGCTTTGTTGTGCTTCTGTTTATTTTTGTTGTTTTTCTTTGCTTTTTTGGCCAAGCTTTTCCGCCCCGCCCACTTTTCCTGTGGCCTGCTGATATTTTACTTTTCGTGTTTCTTGCATGTGTATGAGGAATATGCTCTCGACATATAAATTCGATTCTATACGTTTTATGTTTGCTCAACGTTTTTTTCTTTTATTTTTTTTCGGTTTGGTTTGGTTTGGTTTCCTTCTGTTCCTGTTTCGGATTCTGTTTGTTGTTTGTCCCTGTTTGTTTTCGTATGCCAAGGGTCCGATACTCGAACACATACAACATACGACGCAAGTGCGGAAAACAGCAGGAGGCACATTCCATGTATTGTTTCATGTTGCATATTTTATGCTTCATTTTTTTGTGTAAGCCACTTTACTCTGTGGGGTATGCTGTCTTTATGGAATTTATGCACCAAATAGTAGTTCAAATTGATCGTATTAAGTTTTGAAATTTGTACACTCACATAAAATGAAATATGTTAAACTAAAGGAATAGCAAATTTTAAAATGAATAAATCGAGTACTTCAATGTTTAAAGGTATATATAAAATTCACAATTATTATATAAAAAGTGTCATAATTTTTTATAAGTAGAAATAAAAGAAACACTTTTAGAATTAAGGTAATTACCAATCATGAAATGTACAAACTTCTTTAACTTTCCAAAGGGTATAATCCTTTTTATTATTTATATTTAACATTTTGTTGTTTTTACAACATTTGGCTGGCACTCTCTTTAAAAATTTGCCTCGATTTTCGCTGCCTGCTTTTAGGCTAATTCAAAGTTATTTGAGGGGAAAAAAAACCGTGCGAGAGAGTCGGGAAAATTGTTGGCATTTCTTTGCCTTTCGCTTTGTCAATTTAAGTCCACACAAAAAGCGAGGCCAGAATATTTTTGGCCAAAAGAACTGAATGGGAGGAGGTGTCGGCATAATAACTGAAATATTTTGGCATCCACTCAGTCCTCAGTCCTCTGTCCTCCATCCACCTCCCATTTTCCACCTCCCACTTGTCCTTGTCCACTGGTCTTATCGGGCAGTGTCAACATGGCCCGGAACCGAGGCTGGCTCCAAATTGCAAACAAGGCAAATAAATAATTTTAGCATTTTTATGCCAAGTCAGCAGAAAGCATACACACACACACACACGTCAAGAAAAAAGAATCCTGTAATTTATTTTACCTTTAAAAACCTTTTTGAACACTAGAAAGATTTCTCTTTGATTTAAGTTTCTACAATTTTAAAATTTTTTTGTAAAAAACTTTTCAGTATACAAAATCTTAAGAGATTTTAGGAAACATTTTGATTGCCCCTAAAAGGTTTAAAATAATTTATAAAAATGTCTAAAAGTATGCTCCATTTTTTATACTAAGAAAAACATAATTTAAATTATTATTTTATTATTTTTACAGCATTATTTTAGACAGCCTTTTAACTGATTAAAAATTTTAAGAGGTTTCTGTAACATCTCTGCTTATTAGGCTGATTTGATACTATTAAAAGTCACCAGAGTTTTCTGAAGATTAAGATTAATAAGCATGCAAAGGAGCAATTTTAGGCAGCACTTTTTTTTTGAGAGTGCATTTTGGGGGAGAGAGTCCTTGACACTTACGTTGATCGCAGTAGGGTCCTTTCCAGCCGCGCTCGCAGTGGCACTCGCCCTCGATGCAGCGCCCGTGGCTGGAGCAGTTGGGCACCTCGCACTCGCCCACCGGAATGTCGCACTCCGCCCCCTTCCAGCCCTCCTCGCAGTGGCACACCCCTCCGCCGTAATGTCCATGGGCCGAGCACAAAACCGGACAGACGCCTGTGAAAAAGAAGAGAAGAGGGTCAGAATGTTGGGGACAGGCACGAAAAATAAAATGAAATATTCCCAGTATTCCCGGCACAGTGGGTCAAGGATTTAAAGGAATCTGAACTGGGCAAATAATTGGATAATAAAATAAGTTAATTTTCCTACATTATTATTGAAATCCCAAATTTATTGTTTACATATTCCTTTTATGCATGTAAAGTGACATTTAAAGTTACTAAAGTGATGAAAATCTTTTATACATTAAAGCTTTGTTATAATTAAAGAGAAATTTATTAATTATAAAATATTCTGTATGTCTTTTAGGACTCCTTTCTCAAAGGTTTGTTTATACAATAAACTTCTTGGATTTAATATATAAATACATAATATACAAATAAATGAATAAAATTATAAATAAATAAATAAATAATATTTATGTGCAATTTCTGAGTAAATTATTTGTAGCTGAATACTTTAAAAAACTGTAAAGCTCTTTGAAGACAATTCAAGTGAGTTATAGACAATTTGAGAACTATTTTGAGAAGCGGATATTTAATTTCTTTTAAAATAATAACAATATGTGTTCCTAATTATAAAAGAAACTGCTCTTTTGGATATGTTGTGGCAGTGCTAATCCTTTTTTCCTTAATTTTAAAGAAGTAAATATAACAAGTTAACAAGTATATATAAATGTGCACTTACTCTTGGAGCAGTCCACCCCCTGGTAGCCATCGATGCAGTCGCACTTGCCCAGATAGCAGCTTCCCCTGCCGGAGCAGTCGTTGGGACAGGTGGTGCTGACGCCCTCGGCCTCCTCGGCCAGCAGGGAAACGGAATGGGCCACCAGTTCGTCGTTGTAGACGGATATGAACCACAGGCCAGTGTCCAAGTACTGCAGCAGTGACACATTCACCGTCATTGCGTCCACATCCAGAGCGGGCAGACCGTCGCCGGCAGAGCGTTTGTTTAGCCAGTGGCTCTGGGGTTTCCCAATCCGCTGCAGATGCTGCTTGGCCGTGTCCAGCGGTGTCTCCACGTCGTAGGTCTCGCTCGAGTCGAAGCTGCGGCTCTCGTCCTGCTCGGAGTCCTCCTGGCTCTGTTGTTCCCTGTTCTCCCTGTTGTTCTCCTGGCGATACAGCTCCACGTCCGACACATCCGAGGTGCCGTTGGAGCTGCGACGGTGTCGCAGGTGGCTGTCCAGTCGTCCGCCCTTGATGAACTCCACAAAGTCGTGCTGCGTCACCGAGGGTGCCACATTGCGACGCGAGTACACGGCAAAGTGGGCGCCCCACGGCAGGGTGAAATTGAATCTGATGAATGCGGGATGCTTGTTGCGGAATTCCAGGGTCCAGAACTGATAGGCGGGAATGGTGGCATGGTAGGCCTCGTTGAACTCCTTGAGCTCCACCACCCCACCCAATTGCGGCTGCAGTGCCTGGTGGTGGTGACCAATGCCTGCCCCATTGCCTCCTCCCGGTTGCTGCATCAACTGGCCACCTAATCCACCATTCAATCCACCGTTTAGGCCACTGCCTCCAATGCTGCCGCCGTAGGTCAACTGGTGGTGATCCTGCAGCTGCGTATTGGTCGCATCCAGCGGTGTCAGCGGCTGGTTGATCGAGTGCGGCTGCTGCTGCTGCAGCAGGAGCTGCTGCTGGATGCCCGAGTTGCTGCCTCCGCCGGAAATACTGCCCGCCGAGGGATTCATCAGGCCGTGTATCCCATTCTGGCCATGATCCGAGGTGCTCGTCTGGATCGATTCCTCCGTGGGAAAGGCCGTGGCCACGCCCTTCTCGTTCGACTTGGCCAATCCGCCGCGCAAATCGTGGGGCTGCGACTTGACGTCCTGGACTAGGATGCAGTTGGTGCTGTCCATGTTCGGCTTCATCGAGCTGACTGCTGCAATGAGAAGTGGAGTGGCAATGGACAAGTTAGTTGGGTGTGGATCATAGGCGAAATAACATTGAAAGCTTAAAAACAAGTTTTAAATGTTAGTATATATTTCAGTACAGTTTTGTTCACTTTTTTTTTTAATTTGGATTTAAAGTTCATTTGAAATGGTGTTTGTTCTTAAAATTTGTTTTAAATACACGACTGAACCATGTTTAAATTAAACTGAATTACATTTTATTAAAGACATACCAAAGGTTTTATCGTTTTATCTTCTTATATATAATACATTTTCCTATACATTATTATTATTAAACAAAAAAAATGTCTGGTATTTTTCTTAAAGTTTCAAATTACTGTTTAATTTATTTATTGATTATTTTACTTAATTATTTATACCATTTTTATGTTATGCCACCGTAAACAAATTTCTGAAATAAATTTCGTATTAAAAAAAAAACAGATATTTTCCTATAAAGTTCAATTAGTCTTATTTTATAAATAGAAAAATGTATAAAATCTTATCTGCCGTCGAAAAGTGCAATTAAGGCCCCGATTAGGGAAATGTCCACTGCTCCGCAGGAATAATACCCATCTATATCATGGCTGTTCGTCTTCTGTTTCAGCTTTGCCTCTTGGCTGGATTTTCGATTCGGCTTGGCCAAATGTGTGCCCATAAATCGACAGAGGGAGAGAGAGGGCTATAACGAGTGAAAGAGATGGCTGGCACAGCAGACTGGGCTATAAATCTGGTCCTCATGCTGCCATTCGGGCCAAGAGAATCGCAATAATGTCTTCTGTGGTGCTGTAGTTGGTGGCTTCAGCTGCTGCACTGCCCTGTTTTTCACACATAAATTTTGGCATCATATTTTAACGCCATATTAATATGCACACGAGTATAAATCAAAAACTGACCCCCCTCCCCCCCTACTCCCATTTTTCCCATCACACACACGCACACAGTGGACACACACACATGGACACAAAGTGGCCGTTGTTAACACGTTTGCATTTTGCTTTTGGAAAAGCATAAAATGGGTGGGGAGGGGGTGAGAGCTTCTGGCTATCGTTTATCGATAACTACGGCCAGCGATTTATGGCCATTGGCAGTGGGAATGGAAATGCGGCGCCAGCAGGTCCTTAAACCACCAGGACTCGAAAAAGTAGGAGAAGAGCCAGGCAAATGATTGAAGGACTCGTTGGAACCCAAGACTAGCCTGCAGGCCATCAAGGGTTAAGGGAGCTCGTAATAATTTCAAAACTCATTTTGACTTTGTCTCAGCACCTTTTTAATATCCAAAAAAATTGGGAAGATCAATAAACAAAAAAAAACTGTTAGAAACTAAGTTTAATTACTGAAAATTACTGAAAAAAATGTGTATCATATTTGGGACTGATACAGAATTTTTCACAGATTTTTAAACAACATTTTTTAATACTTTTAAAAACATTCAAGGCAAAGTCCCAAAAAAACAAAAGAAGTTTTTATATCTTAAATAAGTTTAAATATTTTTATATGTATACGAAATATGCAGTGCAAATACCCTTAAAAAAGATCCAGAATTCAAATTATGTAAATAATATTTTTAAAGGTATTCCAAAATCTCGCAATGGCCACAACAAAACTACGCAGAGTGTGTACACTGTACAGTGTGCCCTCCCACAAAACAAACAAGCAAGCAAACACACGACCAGCAGACTGGTCGATCATAAATATATGAATAATTGTACAAATTGTCAGTTGGACAGGGGAATTGCGTTGTAGTTCGCAGTTCTATTTCTGTTTCTATATTTAGTGGAATTCCAATTCCGGGGGACAGGACATGACAGGACACAAAACATTTCGTTGACATGTAAACTAATGCACATACAGCACCACCCCCTCACTCCAAAGGGAAATAAAAGAAAAAACCAGGAAAAGTATGGCGGGTATCATTAATAAATTAAGAGCTCGGCCCAGTTGGTTCTATTAAGTTAACAAGCTTTTCATTCAAGTGTCCTATTACCTCCCGGCCACCCCAACACAACAAACAAACAGTGAAGGACTCCCAATAGTGGGAAATATCCTTGGGTTGGGTTTCCTTTCCACTCAATTCGATTTGGGGGTTCCTTTTCTTGCCCTTGTTTTCCGAGCACCAATTAAATTTAATTACAATTTGCTGCCCCATCCCCATCTCCATCTCCATTCCAATCCACCGATATCCATCCATTGCCACCCCCGCGTTTTACTCTCGCTAATGGTTATTTAGTTAGTTTTTATTCTACAAGTCGAATCCAAGAAAAGTTGTATGGATTTTTAGCTATACTTATACGCGGGTATCTTAGTGGTGCACATGGAAAAAATAAAGGTTTATTTTGCTTAGAATTGAACCTTATGTCTTTGGGTTTTTTAGTTATAAATTTCTAAATTTTGATTTAAGCTTTTTTCACCACTTTTCAGTTCAGTAAGTTCAAAAAATCCCTATAAATTATATTTTAAATATTAAAATTAAAAACGTTGATAGTGGGTCCAAAAAAAATAGCAGTTGTAAGCTGCTATGATTAATAATAATTTATTTTTAGTTAAAGAATTTAAGAAACTGTGTTTGAAACAATCACAAAATAATTACCAATTTCTCTTGTAATTTTCGCTGTGCACCTACATGTTCACTGTTCACATCATTAGTGTGACACATGCCTTCACCTCCCCCCCCCCTCCCCCCCGGATTTTCCACAATTTTTCTTTAGCATTTTTCCCTACTTGGGAGTGGGTGGTGGTGGAGCTGGGGGAGGCCACTCCTTTGGCTTTATTTTTAGACCCACTCAAGTTCTGCTCCAGTTGCTGGTTCAAAGGGTGTGCAGCGGATGTGTTCGATTAATTATTTCCGCCCCTCGCCCGGGAAGTGGGCAATAACTTTAGAAGCTCTCCTCTCTTTCCCTCTTCTTTTCCTCACTTTCGAATGAATCCTGAATCCTGGGCCATGAATAAAAGAGTTCTCGTCCTCGTCCTCGTCGTCCTAGTCCTCGCCTAATGAGACACATCGTCAGGCTCTTCTGGCTCTCTGGCTCTGACTTTGGACTAGGACTTTTGCCTAATTGCTCCTGCCGGGCTCTGGCTCTGGCTCTGGTCTAGAATCCAGTAGAAATATATGCATGTTGGAAGCCTCGAAAGAAAACTAGGGCCCAAAAACCATGTCCATGTCCATGTCCCAAACCAAAGTCCAGTGTCAGGGTCAGGCAAAAGTTACAACGAGCGAGCGAACGAACGGCTGGTAAATTTATGAAACATTTTCTTAATTGCACTTCCTTGAGGAAAATAATTTATTTAAACGACATGCGCACACCTTCGGAGAGGAGAAATTAGAAAGGAGAAAGGAGAAGGAGGAGCACACGCCCTGCGGTCATTACAAAAGCTGAAAGTGACAAATGTCCTTGTGTGTTTGCAATTTAAATTGAAATGTCTCTCGATATATGTTTTTCATGGCGCTTTGAACGATTTTAGGCAAATTGTTTGCGGCCTACACATTAATTGAAACCAGCTTGTTTTTCCTCTGTTTTTCCTTCGAAGCAGTTTTCCTCTGCTAATTGACTTTCTTTGTTGCGGTTGTGCGTGACGTTCGCATTTCCGGATGATTGGCCAATCCATCCCTGCTCCCTGCCCCCCTGCCACACCCATGTTTTTTCTCCTCAAAAAAAAAAAAAAGGAAACACGAAATGCGAGCAGGACAATTTCCGAGTGCTTTGCATAATTCGTTAGGCGCAAAAGGAAACCGCAGAAAAATGAACAATTCCATTCACTAATTGGCAGCTCGGTACAGTGGAGCCTCCATGCGAGTGGATTGCTTTGGTTTTGGCTTGGCTTCTCTGACGGAGGTTGTTGCTGTGCATGTGACAGGACAACACATTGCGGTTAAGGATGGGCACTCGTCTATGGCGGAGCTCAAAAGTAGCCAAAATGGCCAAATGTCAATTACGAGTGAAGCCCTGAGAGCTACTCCTGTTTTTGAAATGAAATTCCAGTTTTGTTGCAGGAATATTTGTTGAATTTATAGTTTTTGTACAACTCTTTGAACATTTACAAAGGGTTTAATTTAAATTTTTACTGCAAGTGCACGTTCCTATTTTCAACAATAATTCGTTAGGTGACAATTTAAAAAAGATACACAGAGAAAAAGGATTTATTTACATACATATTGTTTAGTTAAATCAAATTAAAAATTTAACTTCGAAACAGGTATATCTTTATTTACTTATTATTATAAGTAAACAGAGAAATTAAAATTAAATCAGTAGTTAAAATATATATAAAATATATATTAAAACATTTTTCAAGTTAAATTTTAACACAATCAAAATACGTTTCAAATAACATATTAAAGGTCTCAAAACAAATCAAACTCTAAAGAATTAAGGCCCTTAATTAAACTGCTCTCCTGGTGCCAGGTGCCTGTAATTAACACTCGGCTACTTAGGTGCACATTGGTAATTAGGAGTGCACTCAGTGAGTTAGTTACCTTTTGAGCTGAGCTAAGGGGCTGGCAGGACGACGATGACGATGACGATCCTAGTGGCCATAATAACAGCTGACATAATCGGCTTACTGTGATGGCTAAGAACACGACTCTGAATATAGCATGGAAATATGAATGCAGTTTGAAAGGAGCCCACTGTGTGTCTCCCTCGATTGACAGACAGACAGGCAGCGCATCGCATCTAGTTTTCAGTTTACCAGTTTTCTGGGGAAAATCCGGAAAATGGGGGCGTGGCTGGGAAAACCGCAACAGAGCCAAAGGCAGCAACAAATTAAATTTCCAGCAAACCGCAACGCAAAGTGAAATGAAAATAAAATCGCATAAACTACAAGGCCAGCTGCTGTAAATGACAATGCCGATAAGATGTTTAAGGGGGTCAGTTGGTGGGTTTTTCCAGGGGGTTTGGGTGGTAAATATAGAGGGGAGGAGGGGGATAGAAAACGGAAAATAACAGTACGGAATAAGCCCCATGGGGTCATTGCAGCAGCAGCAACAACAAAAGCAGCAGGGCAGTAAGGCATGCAACCACACAGCTGGTGGTGCAGTGACGTAGAAGGGGGTTTCCCAGGGGGGTGAGGAGGGTAAGGAGGGTGAGGGGGGGCCCACTGAAGTTTCAACACAGATGGATGCACGAACGCACTTGGCCAGTTGGCATGGCCAAAAACACAGCGAGAAATAAATAATAGTAACAAAATAAATCAAGATAAAATATCCTAAAAATTAACAGAATGTTTTAAATTTAAACTCAAAAATCTAAAACTTATAAACAACGGCTCAAAGATATTCCCCACTTTATTTTTTGTAAGTTAGTATTTTATATTTTATTATTAATATACAAAAATGTGTAGAAAATTGTTAATAAATCGATATAATTTAATAATCGCCAGAAAAATCATATGGAAACCTAAAATCCCTAGAAAACTTTTGGTGCATGCAAATTGCAATACAAAATAAGTAGTGTAATCCCTAGTTTTCTGGCCGTGTAATCTGCAATGGTGGATGTGGGGCGCAAGAGGGGGGCGTGGCCGGCCTCCATCTGGCTGTGAAACAGTGCATATCGAATGAGTTTCCGATAGTTATCCGCTTAAAAATCGATTAACCTATTTCCGATAACTACTGCAATGCGCATCCTGAAAGGGCCAGCTGCCAGTCAAGCATATTAACTGCTTGTCTGTCTGTCTGTCTGTGTGTACGTCTGTCTGTCTCTTTCTCCTCCCATCTCTCCCTCTCTCTCACTCCTGCTGCAGCTGTCCTGCTCTGGAGCTGGTGCTTTTGTTGTGATAGAAAGTGGCACATTTGTAAATCGCTGGGCAAACATTTATGCAACTTTATGGGTGGCTGCTGCTGCTGCTGCTGCTGGAGGAGAGCGACCTCCACTGTCACCACCCCTTAATACTTCCCTCTCTTTCTGGCTCTCCTCTCTCTGTCTCCCTCCGACACTGCGGTCGATTATCGGGACAGATATGACAACTGCATGCAGATCGCTATATGCATTATACGCAAATGTGAAAATGTGCAAATGTGCAAATGTGGACTTTTGAGCTGTCAGCCGACATCACACATCACAGACATCCGAAAGTCGCTTTATTTAAAAATAAATAGCACTCTTGCAGACATTTTTCTACAACTTATTGTATTTAATTTGAAGTTTAAGTCCACTTTAAATTAAATTTAATAGTTATATCTATAAATTTCTACACATTAAACCTTTCTTATTTAAGTTTTAATTTATAAAATATATTTAAAAATAATGACATGACATAATAAAATAATATCTTAATTTTTTAGAATTAAATACAGCTAACAAAAAATGTAGCAGCGTAAAAAACATATTTAATGCACACCTATCTTTAATAAATCCCCAAATCTAAGTAAGTATTTCAAGAATTAATGTTTACTCTTATTTCGTTTACATTTTTCGTGATACACCTTATGCACATTAACCTTTGTGTGAGCGGAAGGAACATTTTTGTTCCATTTCGATTTTGCTTGTAAATATCTCGGGTTGTGTGAAAGCTATCGATGAAATTTTCTGACAGCTCGTCTTCAGCGATTCTAAACAAGTTTGCCGATTTTTAGATAAATCTGTTGGTAATCTTAGATTTTATTAGGGAAAACTTTTTTTAACTACGTTGTTGAGCGGAAGACACAATTTTGTGCATCGTGTTATAACCGCGTATATCTTTAAAACCTTTATTCAGAAAAATTTGAAATTTTTATTGAATATGTATTAACTCAAAATCACTAAATTTAAAATTTAAATTTTTAAATTAATCCTACACTGAAAAAAATTTTTAAATTTTACATTGAAAAAAAAAATTGCAGTTTAGATTAATTACGTAAAACTCGCAAACTGATCAAACAATTGAAAAACGTGATATACTACGTCATAGGGCTTTCAATAAGCTTTCCAAAATGGTCAAATGTGTTATACCCTTCTTTGGTAAAACTATAAGAAAAACAACCAATATTGTTGAAAAATTGCATTTATTTTGTACAAATTTGATTAATAATACCACAAATATACTAGAAAACTAGTATTATTTTTATTTCAAAATTATTGTTCTTATAAAAATAAATTGTTTTAATCCCATAATTATTACTATAAATGTCCAAAAAGGGGTATTTGTGGTTTTAGGTACTCTTGCTAATAAAAGTAACGGTCACAAATCACCCAAATCATTTATGACCGCCAGGTGCAGGTGCCGACAGCTCCCTTTGGAATGACCCAAAAAGGGTTGATGGTAAAACAAACTACCTGCACACAATTTTTGCACGTTTTTAGACCTTTGAAATACTTTTATAGTGACTTCTTCTAAAGAAAGGTATGACACATTTAACCTTTTCGGAAAGCTTATTAAAAGTCCTATAACGTAGTATACCACGTTTTTCAATTGTTTGATCTGTTTGCGAGTTTTACGTAATTAATCTCACCTGCAATTTTTTTTTCCAAGGTAAAACTTAAAAATTTTTTTCAGTGTAGGCTTAATTTAAAAATTTAAATTTTAAATTTATTGATTTTGAGTTAATACATATTCAGTAAAAATTTTACATTTTTCTGAATAAAGGTTTTTAAGATATACGCGTTTCAAACACGATGCACAAATTTGTGTCTTCCGCTCAACAACGTATAAAAAATCTTCCGCTCACAGAAGGGTTAAAAACAACTACCATAAATATTTTCCCTTGGCTGCAGCAGCTCCCATAAGTAGGCAACAAAAAAAATTCATTTTATTTTCGCGGCTCTTTCTGTTAATTTGCTCGAAGCCCGAAATTTGCCCTGAAATCATCATCATTGGGGGCGATTGTTTGTCTTGGGGGCGTGGCAGAAAAGGAGGCTGAGTATGTAAATCAAATTAAAGAGAACAACTCGTGAGGCTGACAAGGCAAACAAGCAAACGCAAGCTGTCTGCCTGTTAATTAACTGACAATGGGCCTCACATACTTCTATATGCATAAACATACAGTGTTTCCCCGGTAGAAAATATTTTTAAATATCCAAACAGCTGGCACCCGCAAGTGCCTGCTAATTTAATGGGGAAACCCTTAATTAATAGAAAAAGTTCCTCTACAACTACGCACAAAAAAAGAAGAAACAAGGGTAAATTAATTTCTGGTTCACCTGTTTCCGGATTTTGTGTCTTAACCCCACACACACACACACACAGTGACTAAAACTATTCAACCATAAAACGACCCCCAAAAAACACACACACAGATGGCGAAGCGTAAATTCATTTACCACACACACACAAACAGTTTATGTGGGTGCCACAAAAATTAATACATTATTTTTAAAAGATAAATTTCAAGCATGTGCTGGCTGCCAACAATTAAATCAGTGAAATCCACACGCAGCACCCAAAATGCCATTTCCCCCCCACACACAAATGTTCACAACTTTTCAACTTAAATTCATTTTGTGCCAAATTCAGCAGGGGTGTCTGCAAAAGGGGGCTGGGAATTAAGAGGGGGAGGGGGTGCCACCAAGTGGCATCACATATATATATATATATTTTTCCCGTGGTTTGTTGTAAATTTGTTTTCGTTCACTTGCAATGCTGCTCTGTGACACCGCAGCCCCATCAACAACAAAAGCGGCAGAAGCAGCAAACAACCTTGCCACCCACCCAAAAAACCCACCCCCATCACGAATTTCCCACCCAAAACAAGCCGCAGCTTTTAGCCAACTGTAAATCAGTGCCGCCGACTCTCGAGCAGCTGCTGCTGCTGCTTCTTCTGCGTAGATAATAAATTAAACGCAGGGAGAAAGTGAGAAAGGAGGAGGAGCAGGAGGAGGACGAGGAGGAGGAGGAGCAGGAGCCCCAAGGAGAAAGTGGCCAAAAAGAGAGGGAGAAATGAGTGGCTCGAGTTTGGAATGGAATGAAACAAGTCATGGGTGTTGATGAAGCCACCAGCTGTCAATGCCCAAAGTATTCCGCTCAAATGATTTGAATATTTTCTTTTTATGTTAAGCCTTCTTTTTGCTGGTATGAAAATAAAATAGCATTTAGTTGAGGTGTTTTAAAAAATTGATTTCTTAAATATTTGTTTTATTTAAGAGAAAGGGTTCTTGTAAAAGATTAAGCTTTAAATAAATTAACTGAAGAATCAGTTGTTATTTATAATTATTTATTTTAAAAGTTTATATGGCATCAACAAATAATAAGAAATATAACAAGTTTCATTTATAAGTACTTGTTCAAGGTAATTAACTTTAAATAAAATATCGTAACTAATTTAAGATATTATTATCCATTAACTTTGTGCACAAATGTATATTTAACATTATTTTATTAGCCTCAACAATTTTCCGGTTCGATTTAAAAATAACAATTGGTCTCCTATTTCCGGCCAACTTGTTTACCTGCAAAAACGTCAGGGAAAACAACGCAAATCACTCACAAAATCCCCAAACAAATTTCAGCACACCAAAAAGAAAGGCTTTCTTGAAGCTGCTGTGGAGTTCAGCCACATAAATTTGAATGCCTTCGCGTAAGATTTATGAAAAGGGGTTTCTTCTCTGCAAAATACCCCCTGAAAAACGAGTGAGAAGAAGCTGGCAGCCCAGATGTCGGTCGGTGCTGCACAGACGACGCTAAAAGTGTCCAAAAAGTTGTGCCAATGTTTCACTAGATAAAATGCCAGGGCACAGAGGCCACCACCGGGAAAATTCCAAGGGGGGTCTGCTGCCAGAAGGGGGAACAGAAAAGGTGACTGAGGCGTCGTCATCGTCGCCATTGCCGTCAACGGTTTGCAGAGGGCTGCCTGCCAACCGTCAACCCTTTTGTTTCAAATTAAAATTTACATATTTTAATGTGCAAAGTTTTCTGCCAGAGAAAAACAACAACAACAACAGACAGACAGACAGGGGCGGGTGTAAAAGGGGGAGGACAGGGGCGAAAGGCCAAGGGTTCGCCAGAGCAGAAAAGAGAAATGGGCAAAAAGAATTAAATTGACCTGTAAATATAATTTGGAAGGCAGCAGCCAGAGGGACGGCACAAAACGTGTTTAATTATCAAGTTGTAAACAAAAAACAGCAGGAAAAACAGGAAAATGGGTGATGGGAAATGGGAAATGGGAGAGCGGAGAGGGGGGAAAACCAAGGGGAAAGCACATCCTTCGGATGTGGCAAGTGCAACTTGCGAAATGAGAAAACATTAAAAAGCCATTTTAATATCTGTTATCAATTCAGGTGAGATCTGTCAGGAAGGGCATAACTTTTTCTTTTTGCTTTCGGTTATTTAAAAGTCATTTCAAATTCCACAAGTTAGAGTAAAATTTAACTTTTAGAACGTAGTAAATATTTAGAAATATTTTTGATTAAAAAGAAAAATTACAAGATGTAATTCCTAATTAAAGACTAACATTAAATGCAGTTAATTTGAATATTCTATAATTAAAAATTTTAAAAGTAGCTTATTTAAGTTAAGTTATTTTTACTTCTCTTTTGGGTAAAACTGAAAAGTTTAAAAAGTATTGATCAATTAAATAACAACATTGCAAATCTGTTGTTTTATGTATAAAAACTAATTTTAATTAAATATTAAACAATATTTAATTTATGTTTTAAAGGGTTTTCCCGCTTCTCTAACAAAGACACCATCACCTTCGTGGGTTGTCAATCGATCTGGCGGTTTGTTTGATGCCATCGAACCTCGAACTTCGACCTCGGATGCGAGGATGCGAAGATGCGGTTTCTAATTGCTTGTCAATTGTGCAGGAGGATGCCCAACCATCAGTTGGCACATTTATCAATTAACATTTTGAGGCAGCCCAGGAATACATACATCAAGTATGTTAAGTACACAGAGAAAAAAAAAGGTATTGAATTAGGAGTATTCTTATTTGGAAACCTTATTTAACATAAATATTTATCTCTCATTTTTGTACATAACATTTGTGATTTTAAATCCAATTCAAAGAATAATGTAAGACAGTAATTTAAGTTTACATTTTATATTAGATATATTTCAAAAAATATTTTTCATTGAAGATTGCAACAAAAAAATAAAAGGAAATACATAAATTAAATATTCTTTACTTGTAAAATTACTAGAGTTTTCAAATTAAAGAAAACATTAAAATCCTATTGCACATTATGCGTATTTATATCTTTTCAAATTCAAAACTTTGTGTCCTGAATATATATTATTTTTCTGAGTGTACATATACGTGTGTTTACCCAGGGCAACGCTCTCTGTATGTGTGTGTGTGTTGAGTTTCTTAGCCCAAAAGTGTGTGTGGTGTGTGTGTGTGTAAGTTAACACCATTTAACGCTAATGTAAAGCAAACACTTTGATGTATTTGCCTTGTTATCGCTTGTTTGTAGTTTGCACTTATGTATACATATACACTGAGCGAATATTTGCCCAGGTATGCGTGTGTGTGTGTGTGTGTGGGTGTGTGTGCTCTTGTGTATTTTTCATTAACCATGTTAGCATTATGACAATGTCCGATGTTTTTAGCCGGAAGTTCTCTTACCTGCAAAGTATGCCAACATGGCGGTTAGGACGACGGATACGAATATTAAGGCGATGCTCAAGCATTTCCAGGAACATCGGTGCTGACAGCGTTTATCTATGTGAAACCTGTAAAAGTACATATAAAAAGAAAGGAAAAAAATGAGAACATATGTATGGTTAGAGAGGGAGCGAGCTAAGCAAACTGAGCAATGCATTTATAATTAACATAGGGGGGGCGGGCCACCGCAAGACAGGGACAAAGCCACTGGCCTCCTCCGTCGTTACCCCACATCCCCTCCTCCCGGACTCTCTCTGTGTCCTGTGGCTTTAGACGCTTGACATATCACAAGGACCACAGAAACCAGCCAACCAAACAAACACGTTTCCCATAGAGCAAGCAAAATCAAGGGAGAACACGGAGAAAAAATTGTGCTCCTTAAATTGTTTAAAGAAAAAAGAAACTAATTCTAAATCTTTGAATTAAAATTCTCAAAAATTAATTAATTTCAAAAGTGTTCTACGCTGAGTACTTTATTAAGCTGTTCCCATTAAAATATATTAGTGTGACCATGTAAACTTAAGAAGGCCCAATGTGACCCTGTATACTGCTAATAACTAAGTGTGACCTTGCTGTTGAAACAGATTCTATTATCCCATTCAGTTTTTACCGTAAATATCGCATACAAATTCTTCATTTATTTTCAGAAACTATCTTCTACAAAAAACCATGCCAGGGGTAAAAGAGAGAGAAGCGCAGAGTAAGTACGCCAATGAGTTTGTCAACTGCTGGCAACAGCTGGCAACTTTTTTAATAAAGCTCCCGACCGAAAAGGCAACGCATGCAAAATGATGCAGAAGACCACTCCCTTTTCCTTTTGCCCAGAACCAGGACCCCACCCGAAAAAAGGGTGTTAATCACACATACAGCTACAGCCAACAAGTCTAAGCCGCCGCAGGCAGAGCTGTCAAGTCTTTCGGCGTGGTCGCCTCTAATTGCGTAAAAGTTGAACGAAACGCTGACGGGGGGAGTTACAAAATTTTGTAACTGGGGGAGGAGAGGAGGGGAGGAAGAGGCGTGGTGGTGCCAGCTTAAAGAGAATTAACAATTCTTGAGTTGGCAACTTTCGAAACTTGGCCAGAATTGGCCACACTCGAAAGTGTCCGAGTCAGGCCTTCAAAGGTAATTCAACTCTGCGAGGGAGTGAGGCCAGAGCCAAAAGAAATAGGGAAAGGGACTCAAGAAGCCTTCGGGAGATATTCTTCAAGGAGTTGGGGCACTAACTAGGGAGCTTTGAACTGGGAAGGAGGCACTGCATCAGCTTTTACTAACTAACTAAGGAAAACCTTAAGGTAAAGAAGACACAGGTGAACACTAAATATAAGCAATCTCAATAATAAAATAAAAGAGACAACAAAGTAGAAATTAATTATTTACATTTTTAATTTGTCTTTATTATTTAATCAGAATAAATCACAAGGTTTTATTAGTTAAACTTATATACTTTTATTGCTTATAGTTTAAAGCTCTTGTCCCAGTTGCAAATAAATAAAATAAAAGAAAAGAAAAATATCCCGGCTCCGTTTGAACAAAAATCAGTTGACTGGAAGTCATGTTCACAGCACCCCCACTGAACACTCAATTTAACGCTCATTCACTCGGAGGGTGTTCACTGTGACCCGGGGAGATATATATGTACAGAGTAGGGGTTATATTAAGAGCACTACGAGTATATAAAAAATATATTGAAGGAAGGCTTTACCTGGATGGCGAATATGGCGAATAATGCGGTGCATGCGCTGAGTGGGAATTACGCAACGGGAATCCGGGCATAACTAGCGGCTGGGAGCCGCTTATCTGGCAGTTGCCTCCGTTGCCGCTCCCGGGCGGTCCTCCCACGCCTCCGACCTGCCCACCACCCACTCCCACGCCCACTCCGCCACCTCCCACGCCGCCGGGCATCGTGCCAGCGCCCATCGGCAGTCCGACACCACCGCGATCGATGCCTCCATGGCCGATTGTGTTGCTCCCAGTTGACATACTCTGCGGCATCTGCTGTGGGTGGCCGCCCAGTCTGTAAAATAGAGGAAAAAGGCTGGTCAGTTTTCAGTTTCGGCACTTGAACAGAAAGCTTACACAACTAATGAGTTTGGAGTGCAAATTGTGCAATTTTTAAATCCCTTGTTGAGGTGGCTAAAAGCAGGCAAGACTCTTTTTTATTCTTGTGCTTCAAGAATATATTGTCTTCAGATTTAACATAAATCTTAGTATTTTAGTTTTTTATTTTCTTATCATGAAAAAATGGGTAAATTACCTAACTTACAAATTTTTTAATAAAACATATCAAGTAATCTTTTACATTTTTTCTGAGTTCTCTCTCTATAAAATTAAAACACACATTGTCAAAACTTTAAGCTTACATTTTTTTCAAAAGATCTACAGCTTTATTTATTTTTTTTAAAACCCATTACGAAATTCTCACGACTTTTGTTGCACTTACTACAAAGAAACCAAGTGTTTAACTTTGGCTTATTTACGCAATAATTAAAAACCTGTATGGCAAAAGCACTTGAAAAAATTATTTATAAATTATATTTAAGAGTTCCTTAAAATTTTAAAATTCCTTCAGGGAAAACATCAATTAATTTTCATTCAACTTGAATAAATGCTTATTTAAATAGAAAACCAACAGTAAAAAACTGTAATAAAAGCAGGTAACTTTTTTATTCATAGCATAAGGTTTTTTTTCCAGTGCACATCCTGGGCTTGTAATGCGGAAATTAAAACATGTGCAAAGTTTTCGCTTCACATTGGCCCCACTCGTCGCTATTACAATATTTAAATCCCATCCTCGTGGACAATGGCTTATTGTTGTTGGCCCGGCCCGCTGTTATTGTTATTATTATTTTTAACGGTTAAGTGATGCGGAAATTTTAAATTAAAAAACATAAATCAATGCATGTGTTCGCGGCGGCGGCAGTCATTGTGCATGTGAAGGGGCGGGAAATGGGAGGAAAAACGAAATAAAAAAAAAGAAAAGAGTTTCATTATCCCCCGACGAACCGGCAGTGGGGCGATTTTTGTTGCTGTTTGTGTTTGTGTTTTATTATCGCTCAACATTAAGCGGAAATGCAGTCGCTGCTGCCATTTCTCGATAACTGCCGCCATTGTTGGGAAATTCCATGCGTGTGTGAGTGTGAGTGTGTGTGTGTGTGTGTGTGTGGCTGTGTGGCTGCCATTTTCAGGCGCCGCCCGCAAGTATGCAACAGAAATTACAACTTTTTGCTGCCTCCGCCGCTTGAAAACATTTTTGTGTGTTAATTTTTATGTTTTGTGTGTGCAACGATAGAGAGATGTAGGCACTTTCCACTTTCCACCAAAGAACCAACCAAAAGAGTGTCGTTGCAGTTGCCCCAATTTTTTCCCACACACACTTATTTATTTTTGAGCCGGATGAGAAGAGATTTCTGTGCCACGCGATGCGAAAATACTCATTGGATTGAACGTTCAGCAATCAAAAGGCTTATAAATATTATTCTTTAAATTTCATTTTGATTTCTCTGAATTTATAATGAAAATTTTTGTATTAAATGTCAACTGTAAACTGTAAATGAAAGAGAATTGAAGAAACTTTTATTTGCTCTATTTTTTTTTTTTTTTTAGGAGAACTTATTTTTCCAAAATTTTCCAATAAAATAAAGCCTTCATCGACTTGAATTGAGTTTCGTTTTATTTGCTGTTTACTTTTTGTTTGTTTTCAAATGAAATAACAAAATTGGGAATTGTCAATATTTATTTATTGTCTTCAATAAATGTTCATTGTTACAATTTCCACCAAGGTTTCTTTTAAAATGAAGTACATTGAAAACTTCTGTGTGCCAGAATATCTAAATTATGGAGTGTTTAACCCGTTTTTACCCGCTAAATAAAATGAATAGTTTAAAAAAAACTAAAAAAAACGCTTTATAGTAAATCCAACCAAAAAGTAAAAAAATAATGTTTAAAATGTTTAACGATAAAATTGATAGATTCCCTGTCGGAACAACGGGCCGGCAGAGTTGATGGTGTTGCGTTGGGATGCAATCAATCTGCGTGCTGGAATATAATTCGCACTATATTGATGCACTAAATCTCCATGATGGAATACAACTCCTACCATATAGATACACTAAATTTACATGCAGGATTATAATTTGTACTGTGTCAATGCACTAAATCTGCATTTGAGAGTACCTACACTTAGCAAGAAATTATCTTCATTTGGCATCCCAACGCTTTAAACACCATTAACTCTGCCGGCCCGTTGTTCCGACAGGGAATCTATCAATTTTATCGTTAAACATTTTAAACATTATTTTTTTACTTTTTGGTTGGATTTACTATAAAGCGTTTTTTTTAGTTTTTTTTTAAACTATTCATTTTATTTTATACTTTTTAGTTTTAATTAGGTAGGTAGGTACTGATAATTATCGGTAAAAAAACAAGTTGGCAGGCCTGCATGCAAACCAAAAAGTGTTAAACAGCCAGCCAACAGAAACTTCTAGAAAAACTTTCAAGAAGGATCTACAAAATACTATGCGAACGCACAAAGGGACATGTTCTAGAATTTTATTAAGCGTTCTAAAAATTTCTAGAGTGTTCTACAGTTTTCTATATATCGTATGCTTAGTGGTGTTACGCAGCCAGATAGCCAGATAGCCACAAGTGAAACTAATATAAAGCGTTTAAAAAAAAAAATTTGTTCTTTTTCTAAATCTTTAAACTTTAGTTATATTTCAAATAGTTTATTTTAAAAATGTGGTGTCGTGTTATCAATAGCGGACATTGCTGGAACTACAGGCGTTGCTGTCGCCATCTATCTTTGGCTGCGAAAGCTTTCAAGAGCTTAGTGGTGTTACGCAGCCAGATAGCCAGATAGCCACAAGTGAAACTAATATAAAGCGTTTAAAAAAAAACAATTTGTTCTTTTTCTAAATCTTTAAACTTTAGTTATATTTCAAATAGTTTATTTTAAAAATGTGGTGTCGTGTTATCAATAGCGGACATTGCTGAAACTACACACGTTGCTGTCGCCATCTATCTTTGGCTGCGAAAGCTTTCAAGAGCTTAGTGGAGTTACGCAGCCAGCCAGCCAGATAGCCAGCCAGATAGCCAGCCAGATAGCCAGCCAGATAGCCAGCCAGCCACAAGTGAAACTAATATAAAGCGTTTAAAAACGTAATCAAAGAGCTTAAATCTGAAAGTACAGTCGCAGCAAGAGCCAGTCGCTGCTGACCCGCGTTTTAACCCGTTGTTTCGTCGTTTCGAGGACCTTATCTTCTTCGGGGCCGTGATTATTTTTATTCCCTGGCCAACAACAAACAACAACCAACAGACAAACAACAACCAACATCATTGTCATTGTACCGAGCTCATCGTCAGCTGCTGTCGCGTGCATTTGACATATCACATTTGGGCCCTATTCGTATCTCAACGTTTTTGGTTTTGGTTTCGGATTTTGGCCCGCTTTGGTTTTGGTTTTTTCGTATTTCGTATTTCGCATTCGTCGTCGTTGGTGGTTTAACCGTATTTTCTCGTTTTGGCCGCCATTTTGGCTTTGTTATTTATGGCCATGTCAAGCGGTCGGTCGCCGGCTGGTCAAGCGTGTGCCACGCCCCCTTTAGCCGCCCCTCAGCGATCTGGCCTGCATTTGACATGCGGTTGTTGTGTGCGGGTTCTATTTTCTCTTCTTTTTTCTTCTTTTTTTATTCCAACCCAAAACCCCATTGAAATTTAGCTCTCCTTTCAGTGGCCATCGAATGAACTTGTGCTGCACACACAACACAGTCAGCCTTATATTAATCCCCAAAGTTGACTGATATTTCATATTCAAAATTTTTATAAAACACAAAAAATAGGCAAAAATCAAGCTGCAAATTTACGAGTTTTTGCCACAAAAGTTGCTAGATCAGTGTAATTTATGGCGGGAAAGGGACGGCAAAACAATGAATGGGACCCCGGGGGGTTAAGGGGGTGAAAGGGGGCCAAAAAGGGGGCCCAAATGAGTGTGAAAGCCGCTTACAACAACAGCAGGCACACACAAGACAAATGTGCGTGTGTCTCTGTATGTGTGTGTGTGTGTATCTGTGTGAGCCAGCAGCTTAGCAAATTCTAGGAAATGCTAAGCCAGCCAGCGAGCAGCGCAAGCTGTGCCTGTGATTTATTAGCAACAATAATAGAATTAAACAATTTAAATTAAGTTGTAGCCAAAAACCATAAACAGTCTGCCAAGCGGCCCTGAATGGTGGCTAAAACACACACAAGTACAAAACACGAACACACACACACGCAACGCTTTGTTGCCAGTAAGTTTTCGATACCCTTGAAAATCACGGGGATTTTGGTATCAGAGAAGTTCGTAGCAATTTCCAAATGAAATTTAACAGAAAATAAAATAAATCATTTAAACAGATTACGAAATTTTTAAACAACATTTATTTGGTTAATGGGGATTTTAAAGATCTTCATTAAAAATGTTTATAAGCCATTTTAATTAAGATAAAATACTTTAAGTAAACTTAAGTAAGCTCAAAGTTTATCTCTTTTACTAATTAAGAAATCTATTAAGGAAACGACCTCTTATCATTTTATATTTATCGTAGCCATGAATTTAATTTGGAAAAATCTTAAAATTATAAGGAATGGAAAGTTATAAATTTTAGATTATTGAAATGCTAACATTGGTCACTTAAATTAAAGCCAAGCAATAGAAACTTTGAGCTTATCCCTTCTAAAGTATAAATATTTTTATTAGAATTTTTTCTATGACCAAACGATATGTAAAACCAATTATTTTCAACCAGAAAAACCCTTCGAAAGAAGTAGCAGCGAGTTCGTGGCGCCAAAATTGAATGAATCGCTTGACCAGCAGGCGACAGAGCACCAAAGTTGGGGGGAAAGTTTGGGAAAGCGGGTAAAGGAGGGAAAAGCGGAAAATGGTGGAAAGGGAAAGAGAAAGAGAAGGGAACTTCCTCGCGGAGGACATTACAAATGCTTCCTGTGCATACATTTGGCAGCAGTTTGTGTGTCGCTTTTCCACTTCGTGTGTATATTGTTGCCATTATTATTGCCGTTGACCAACCACAGTTGTTCCACTTTTAGCCCCACTTTCCCACTCCACTTTCTCCCACCACCACTCACACCATGACACTCGACGAAAGTTCTGCACACACACATGCAATTTGGAGTGGGCTGAAAAATAAAAGTATAAAAAAGCGTTGCATACTTTTAAGTGCAGCGCATTTTGTAACTCAAAATGGCAGTTTGTTGCTGCGTGTGCTTGATTGTTTAATTTAATTTGGATTTAAAAGCAACGCAAAACAAAGATTGCCAGCAATTATTTTTTACCCGACGCTCTCTTGTTATTCAATCAAATAATATTCATTTCATTTGCAATCAACAACAGCAGCAGCAGCAGCTGCAGAAAAAGTTTTGCTTTTATTAAATTCTGTTTCTGTTTATTCCGCTTTGTGATAATAAATACTGTTTTTGCACTGTCCGCTGGGGGGAAAAACACAACTGAGAGATGGCGATAGTTTGCGTGAAAGGGACATAAATCCGGTGGGGCAAACAGGAAAAAAAAATATAGAGAAAATATAGCGAGTTTTGGGATTGAATTGAAGGACTTCTTTCTGTTCTGCCGCCCATCAACTCAAAAATGGATTTTGTGGCAGGGATATTCTGATATTACACAACAACACACACACTCTGTGTGCTATTATTATATATTTTTTTATTTTTTATATCCTGCTTATGTGATGTACACATATCTAAGAAAACTTTACAATACTTTTGGGTTCATATATATATTTTTTAAAGTTAATTACTTAAGATGAATCCCTTGTTTTAACTTTAAGTAAAATATTTTCTAAAACAAAAGTCCACCAACTTTAATTGCGGCTTAATGGAGAGATTTCCTTTCGCAACAACAACTGCTAAACAAATTTGATAAATTCCCTGGCTCTTTCCTCTCAATTTTCCCCATTTTCCCTGCTAACAAAAACGATCGAGCCTCGAGGCCACTGAACATTTTCCACAAAGTTTTCAATGGGCCACCCACACACTCTACACACTACATATATTGAGTGGAAGTGGAACATAACTATGAATTTAGTTTTTCTGGCATTGTTGGGTCGTTCCCTGTCCCTTAACCCTTCAAATTCGTGCCTCACAAAGCGAAAACTAACAAAAACGCCCACCAAAAACGTGATTTTCGCCAAATTTCACAGAAGGCGAACAGCGAAAGAGAGGCCACTATAAGAGGAGAAAGAGAGGGCACGAGTAGGAGGAGAAATACGAGGCCAAGGGAACCTTTCCAAGCCAGAAGATAAATCCAAACAAAATTACACGCTGTGTGTGAAGCGCTGAAAACGTGCTAGAAAAATGAAGCGCGAAATCAATAATAACACACAATAAAAAGGGACAAAAGAGAAAGAGAGTGAGAGAGACAGGGACAGAGGTAGGGGAACAGCAACAAACTGTGGCAAAAGGCTACGTGCAACATTACCATCTGCAAAATGTAGCAACTGCAAGCAAATCAAAGCAACTGCATTGTCCTGTCACGCATTCAAAAGTGCTAAAATTGGTCGGGATTTTTCCAGCGAAAAACAGTGTCAAATAATTGTTGGAAATAATTGATTAGTAACATGAAACTTACTTGTAAAATATATAAAATCTATTGCTTTATATATGGTATAAGATTAAGCTTTTATTTAACTATTTACAATACATGTTTCTAGGAATTTTATTTTTTAACAAAGACAAGTGCACATTTAAAAGTATTTATTTAAGATTTCTTCGCTTCATTTAATTTATCCCCTAAAATGAAATCTTCCTCGTCTAAAATCACCTGTTTTCCACTTTTAACTATTTTGTTTTATCGGAAAAATAAAACTTTCGCCACTTCAAAATGTTTTCAGCTCAAAAATATATTTATTTTCATTTTTCTTTTTGTAATTTTTCGCGACCGCTTTCCCTTTGAGCATAATTTCCTTGCCATCCTGTGAGTCTGAGACAAAAGGCAGCGAAATGAAAAACAAAGGAAAATCGCAACGAAGGAGCAGACAAAGAAAGTTTTGGGGTAACATTTTGCGGTGGGCGGAAAAAGGGGGGCAAATCAATTTAATTAGTTTCTGACTTTCATTTACAAATTATGCATAAATCTGTAGACAGCGCCCCAGAGACCATAAATTAAGCGCCAGCGCCAAACTCAAACTCTTGGCCGAAAAATAAAGGAAAAGGAAAAGCCGGCGAAAACGAAAAAGACGAAAAAGACGAAAGGGAAAAAAGAAAAACTTTTACGGAAAACACAACACAAACAACAACAAAACTTGTATCTAACTACAGAAGAGGAAGAAAATGGGAGGAAAAACGAGGGTTGGACGCAAAATTAATTTGCGCTTTTATTAAATTTTCTTTTGGCGCTCTTCGCAGGACTCGAGAGGGGGGTGAAGAGGTCAGGGGGTGGTGGGTGGTGGGAGGGAGGAGGCAGGTAATCACGCCCACAGGGGAAAACATACACACACACACGTACACGCGTATGAGCAATTTTTATCGAGCGTAAGAGCAACAAGCGAATAAAGGAGAGAAAAAGAAAAAGGATATCCAGGGCAGGAGATAAAAGGGGTGGCGGAAAAACATTTGAGAGGGGGCTTGGTCTGAAGGGGGTGTAGAATTTAGCCAACGCTGTCAAACAAAAATGCAACCCCTTGAACAAATTTTTTATACACGATTTATTTCCATTTTCTGCTTTCCCTTTATGTTTATTTTTTTTTTGCACAATTTTCCCCTGCTAAGGGCTTGGGGGGGGGAGTAAAAAGGCCACCACCCCTCCCCCCCCTTAATTTTCCATGCTCCAATGCACGCAATGTTCAGGGGAGCCCAGGAAAATTATTACAAAGAAATCGCATTTAAAATTGAAACAGTGCTTTATATTGTTTCCCTTAAGAGGTCAATTATTTAAATTATTTAAAAAATAAAAAAATAAGAAAAATATATATTAAAAACTGAACAATTATTAAACCTCGTATTTGCTTTGTATTTTACATTTCCCCGATTTGATTGCCCTTTTTGGAGCATTTCAATTAGTTGTTTCTCAGGATTTCAGTCTTTCATTTAATAAATCCCACAATTTTTTTTTTTTTTTTTTTTAAGCCTATTATGTACCGCGACCAAAAGAGATCTATTGTACAGGCAAATAAAAAAAAAGGATGGTTCCCTAAATGTTAAGGCTCTTTATATAATTGAGCACTAAGTTGGGCCTTATGTTCCAAATTCTAAATGGTGGCACACATATGTTGCCAAGGTGTTGCAGTCGTCTGTTGAAAAGTGCAGGGCATTCGCAGAGGACATGTTCAGATGTCTCTTGCTCCTCTTCACAAAATCTACAGACGTCCGTGTCGGCTAGTCTCAGTTTCTTAAGATGATACCTGAGCTTGCAGTGACCCGTGAGGTATCCTGTGAGGATACGTAGGTCTCCCCTATTTAGTTCTAGGAGTTTTAGGGACTTGTTTTTGTCCGGAATGAGGAATCTTTTTGCCTGTCTTTGGCCTACGCTGTTTGTCCAGTGTTTTTCTATTTCCCTCTTTTCCCAAATTCTAATCTCCTCCATAGTGTGTCCTTTTGAGAGTCCACAGAAGGGTTCAGGGCCGATGAATGGCATGCTTGCCCCAGTTTTGGCAAGATCATCGGCCATTTCATTTCCTGCATGTCCCTCATGACCCGGCACCCACCATAACTTGACGGTGTTATGGGTTCCGAGTTCATTGAGAAGCTGGAAACAGTCCTCGACTAGCCTAGATGCGATTGAGTATGATTTCAAAGCTCGAAGAGCTGCTTGGCTGTCGGACAGTATGTAAATCTGTGCCCCTCGCATGTTCCTGCGAAGACATTCTCTGGCACAGATTTCAATGGCGTGTACTTCCGCTTGGAAGATGGTGGGATGTTTTCCCATAGGTATGGATCTTTTGAGCCGTGGCCCGTAGATTCCTGCACCCGTGCTACCATCTTCCAATTTGGATCCATCAGTGTACCAGATTTGAGAACCGTTTGGTACACTGGGTGTTTCTGTTCTCCAGATATCTCTGTCGTGGATTTCCACGTTGAAGTTTCTGTCGAACTGAACGAGTTGTTCCTGTGTGTCGGAAAGGTTTAAGGTTGGGCTGTTTCTTTGAGAACTGAGTATCTCTAGGTGCCCCGTAAGATCTCCAGATTTGAAGCTGTATATCTTGTTGAGGCGAATAGCTCCAAGGTAAGCTTCCCTTCTAATTAAGATGGGAAGTGGCGATACGCCGGTGATAATCCCTAACGCGTCGGTCGGACAAGTGCGCATGGCTCCTGTTATACCGACACATATTAGCCCTGAGTGGAAAAGCCCTGATCGTTGAGCCTGTAGATAAGCTCATCAATTACTAAGGTCCACAGAAGGGGAGAGAGTACACCCCCTTGGGGGCAACCCCTTGTGGCTGTTATGGACTTGGTGTTTCCCCCCAGGTCTAGAGAGATCGTTCTTGATTTCAGCATCAAGAGGATCCAATTGATAATCGGTTTATTGATCCCTTTACGGATCAGTGCATTTGAAATGGCCTCGTAGGAGGTGTTATCGAAGGCACCTGAAATGTCCATAAAGACACAGAGAGCTATTTGTTGGCTGCTAAGTGCCTTTTCTATTTTGGTAGTGAGGCAATGAATAGCTGTCTCAGTGGACTTGCCTGATTGATAGGCAAATTGGAGTTTATGTAAGGGATGTAGCTTGAGATGATTATCCCGAATAAATTGGTCCAATACTTTTTCCATTGTTTTAAGAAGGAATGAACTGAGGCTAATTGGTCTGTATGACTTAGGCATTTGTGAGTCTTTTCTCCCTGCCTTTGGTATAAATACAACCCTGACATCAGTCCACTTGGTTGGCAAGTGGCCAAGTGAGAGACTAGCTCTGAATATGCGGACCATGGCTCGCGTAATAAGCGAAGCGCCTTGTTGAAGAAGGCAAGGGTAAATCCCATCAGGTCCGGGGGATTTGTAGGGGCTCATGTTATTGATAGCCCAAAGTACACTGTTTTGATGGAATACTTTGTACGGCGTACTTCTTTCTGCTGCGGTTAAGTTGGTTGTGTCCAACTCATCCGAGCTGAAATTGTCCGCAATCGTACATCCCGGGAAGTGGGTATCTAGCAGAAGGGAGCTAGTTTCCTCGGGAGTGTTTGTGTATGTGCCATCTCACAATTATTCATTTCATTTATTGCCACATTTTTCCTCTCTTCACTGCTTATAAATATTTTTACAGGCAGTGGTTTTTAATAAAACCTCAGTTGCTCTACGGCATTTAATTGAAAATATGTGCACTTTCTTTATTTGGTCGCCCAGTGCCACCTGTCGTTTTGCAGTAAACACAGTTCAGGTTCCTTATGCAAACGCATTTTGATCCCATTTAAAACATTTACAGATTGCAGGTATTTCTGTGCTGCATTTATTATTAGCAGAAAACCTCAGCTTATGTCGAATATTTAATTAACAATCTCGCATAAATCCCCTTTCGCAGAAATTCTTCTGAATTCTCCCCCTCGTTTTATTGCCACATTTTTCTTCCACTTAAGTCCCTCTACAAATTGCAAGTTCGCGACTAAACCGAAAGGTAAATGATCTAAAAATGGAAACCAGGGGCGTGGGTTGGCAGGGGGGTCGTATCAGTTACGCGCTCTCATGGCAGATGATTCTGCAAACGCAAAATAAAATATAAAAAAAAACAGAAAATAGAAACCAAGCTCCGGCCTTAACCCTCCGCTGGGTGAAGCGACTAATAACACCCCAAGGGAGCATAGTCAGTCGCCAGGGGGCGTGGCCATGGTGGTGGGCGGTGGGCGGAACGACTGCCAATGATCAAAGAATTTTTCACAGCGCTCTGGTTCATCCTTTTGATTGTTTTTCCCTCCGAGTTGCCATGCTAAATTTTTGTTATGACGGCGGAATTAATATTATTAAGGGTCGCAGACCGGTTGGTCCCCTTTTTCTTTTTTCTTTTTTGCTGTTTCTTTTTTGCAGCCGTTGAGTTGATAATTTCGCGATGGCTCACCAGCAGAAAAAAAAAGAAAGGAAAACAAAAAATAGCAGAGGGGTTTTCCGCGACGTCATTATCAGCAAATGCCGCACACGCCGCTTTTGTTTGACAAAAAGGCACAACACCACCCCCCACATTTCCCCCCCTGTTCCTGGGTCCTTATTAAATATTTACAGTTTTGGCAAGTTTGAAAAGCGCCTTTAATTGCTGTCACTTCTAGATTAATTATTTACACAACCCACAGACATGGGGACACACACATACCCTGCGAGCATGAATTGGGCGAATTTAATTAGAGTTTACAGAATAAATATTACATTTTTAGGAACATATTTAACTGCATTTTTTTTGGTCTTAAAATGTCATATAAGAACAAGTAAATAAATAAGTAAAGGGAAATGATTTTAGAGTCTGTGGTTCTATTTGTTAAATATTAAATAATTCGAATTTTAATTAACATTTAGGTTGTCATTTTAAAACATATAAAATATTTAACATATAATTTACTTACTAAAACGTGATTTCATCTTTTATTCTGTCCAAAAATAAGAAAATTAAAAAAAGTTATGGTGATTCAAAGATTTCCCTGAACGAAAAAAAAATCACCATTGAGATATAGACAAAAAGTCAATTTAAAATGGAGCTTCCTGCAGCAGAAACTCCTATTTAATTTCCTCTACCTGCAACCTGCAGAGGGCATTTTCCAGTCGACTTTTCCAATTTCCCCTACTTTCTCCACACAAAAAGGGAGTGAAAAGCGGAAGGGGGGAAAGGGGGAAAAGCGGAAAAGGCGGAAAAAGGAGGCAAGGCCTGAAAAGCGTCGCGCGATAAGCGCCTCAAACATTTTTCCAAGCGCTTATTAATTGTGTTTGTCGAGTGACGACGACGACGGCTGCTTGAGCTCTGCTCTGCCCTGAAAAAAAAGGGATGCGATGAGGGATGCTGGATGCTATGAAGGAGGGAGTGGATAGGTGAGGGTGTTTGCCAAAGGATTATGCAGCGACGCTTCAGGACAAACACACTTCTACGCCGACAAAGCAAAACTTGGGAAAGGCGGCTGGAAATTTAGTTGGGGTTTTTCACCCAAAAACCAAAAACCAAAAAAAAACCACCCACCACCTGCTGGGCAGCTGAAAGATTTTTAATATTTGCCAGAAGTGTGGCAATAAAATCAATCGAGCTAATAACGGAAATTGCCCAAAGGAAGAAAAGTCCGACAGAAATTGGGAAATCGAAAAACGCAGCGGGTCACGTGGCTCCCTTTTCCTTTTACTCGCAAATAAATATAAATCTATGTGCCTCGATTTCGATTTGAAATGGCATAAATTGAATTAGACGCAGTGTCCCCGGATTTCTGCAGCTGCAAGTGCAGCCACCACCAGGGAAAGCAGCATCCCTAAAATCCTGATGATCCTGGAACTGGAACACCCCCCTCACATTTTTATCCTTTTGACCACTTTTGGGCGTTGCCATGAAGCAAAGTAATATGCTCGCCCATCTGGCTAATAATCAAATCAGTGGGCGTGGTCATACTTTTAGATTGCCAACAGCCCGCTTCTTATTTCCGATCCATCAATTACCGAAGGTCCTGCGATCCCAAAAAGGTTGTTATGGTATATGGTTTATGGGGAAAATATATCATATAATGTGTAAGTATTTTTAGAACAGCCAATTGTTAGTGGAGTTTTTAATAAAATATTTAACAAGCTAATTCTGTTTGACAATTATATAAATAATATATTAATATTTCTCTGGTTTTACGATCAATTTAAATTTCATTTTATTAGTGATTTGCCTTATTAAACTGTATCTAAAACACCCATAATATTTATTTTGAGATAAATATTATTTTTATATTGCAGATATATATTTTTATGATTATTTTTCATTGCAGTAGTTTGCCTTTCCCCATAATTATTTACAAGAACACTCCTCTCGTGGAGTGACTGTAATTATACAATCTGGGACTGCCTTTCATAACCATATTAATTTTGTGCCATTTCATAACGCATAATGCTGATGATCTCCAGTGGGTCCGGAGGTCCAGTGACCGCCCTCAAGTTAATTTGCAACATAATCTTTTAATCTGGTTTTTGTGTCAAGCGCAGGCAGAGTCCAACATTGCAGGGATGTGTTTGTTGTGGGTGGTGGATGGATGGTCCCAGTCCCAGTTTTCCCAAAAAATGGAAAAGGAAAAGCCACCCCACATCGACAGGACCATCAGCAACCCTTGATGGTAGATGGTAGACGGTGGATGGGATGGGATTTATGAAAAATTCATTAGTTCCGTGTGCGCTTCGCATCTATGGGATGACATATGAACCTAATGATGCCCCAGGCACTCACACACTTTCGATTTCTCGCACCAACACACGCAGGACATTGTCCACTTGATGGTCAAAAAAAAATAATAAAGGGGAACCGGAAATTCGGCCATTGCATTAGCCAATAAATACATCCGCCGCAGACCATTAATCCATTCCGACTTCCTGCATTGCCAAAAATCTCATTGTCTGCTCACAAGTTTGTGGAAAGGGAACTGCATAAAGAAAACACTTATTTTTTATGAAAATTTTAAGCAACCCCAAATATTCTAGTAAACCCATAAAAGGCAAGAGCTTCTTTTAAATTATTTTAAGGCTCAAAAATAATTTAATTTCATGTAAAGAGAAATCTAAAAATATTTTCCTTTTGAACAAATAAATATGCTTTATATTTTTCCATGTACAAAATCCTTTTCACTGGACTAAAAAATCGTATTCAATTTCAGGGCTTAGGACAGCAGAACTTTCTGACAAATAGCGACTGTGGATTCATTGTCGAATTTACGCTTTTTGCAAATTCAAATCGTGATATTATCCTTTTTTCATACATATACTTTTTACGTTATTTTTCGTACGACTTGATTTACTTTACTTTAATCTGAATGTAATTTTTGTGTGTGCAACATTTTTTGGGCCTTTTTTTTTTGCTGTCGATGGGTCGTCGCTTATCAATGAGCAACAAAACGAGCTCAAGGGAATAAAAAAAAATATCCTTGTGTGTGTGCAGCACACATATCAGCATAAGTCAGTGTATGTGTGTGCGTGTGTGTGTATGTGTGCAGCCGAAATTCATCAAAATCCAATCAATCTTTCATTTAAACATTTTCATTTCGGCTCGTTGCGTTGCGCGGCATTCGCATTGAATGGAAATCCATACAAAGGGCAACGAAAAAAAAAAAGAAAAAGAAAATAATATGAGGAGGAGGCAAAACAAAGGCGGGGAAAGAGGGGTAGGAAAATCCGCAGTAAAGCGCAAATATTTGCGCGTATAAATGGGGATGATGATAGATGGAAAGCCAAAAGGCAGCAAAGTAAAAATAAAAGAAGCCGACGAGGAACCGCAAAATAAGGAAGGGAAATGCGTTGATGTAAGTCAAATTTAAGGAAAAGCACTCTTTAAGAGGAGTCAGAATGTCTAATTTAATGTCTTTATATTTTTGCATCTGCCTCTGCAATTATGAACCTCAATTTAATACTTTTAAAAGATAAATCAAAAGAGGGAACCAACTAATAGAGAGGCCAGATGGTTCAAAGTTCGAGGCCTCGAGAAAAGTGGGTGGCCCTCCTCCTCCTGCCCACTCAATCCTGCCCACAATCATCTAAATTAGTTGTGAAAGGCAGAAAGGAAACGCTATAAATAAACAAAAGCCACAAACAACTGAAAGCGAAACTTGAAATTAATTCCAATTCCAAGAGGATCCGAAAGCAGCAGCAGCAGCAAAAACACCCACTGAAGCGAATGATGAGCCTGTATAAATATCCGGACTCGGATTGGGATTCGGGAACTGGAGAGCTGGAAAGCTGGAGGGGCATAAATCATATGGCCCAAATACAAATTTTATGACGCATCCCCAAACAATTTCCCCTCAGTCTCTGACTCTGTCTCTGTCTCTGCTTTTTTCATTTCTCATTTGAGGAATGCCAAAGCAAACAGGCAGAAAGATGCGAAGATGCTGGCAGAGTCCTGCGAGGAAAGTCCTGGGCGAAAAGTCCTGCGAGAGAAGTAGCGAACGAGTAGCCGCCAACCCAAGTCCCTGTTTACCGCTTTGCATTTAAAGCTTAATCCCGCACGGCCAGGGAAAGCATGAATTTATAATTAAAAGTAAATTAAAAGTAAATAAAACCAAAGGAACCCACGAACCCAAAACATTTCCAAGGAAACCAGCAGAAGTTGGTTAAGGACCTTCGGCAGGCGCAACCTGCGAAATAATATTTGACCATCACGAACAATGACTTGTGGAAAAACCAAAACGGTTTAAAATTGAGTTTTTTGGCCCCTTTTTCTAAAGAATTTTTATATTTTTAAACTGAATAATAATTATTCAATTATTTTGTGTTATTTCAAGCTTAGAAATATAAAGTATTTATACGTAGTTATACGTATTACGTATCGATAGAAATATTTCCATTTATCATGAACAAAATAAAAGTTGTTCAAGTTTCCTTGAAACCACTTACACCCAAAAATACTAAAAGCAAGTTGAAGTAAAATCCCACAATCTCTCCCCGAAATCAAATTGGTGTCAACGCATAATCAGATGTTGACCCCTCCTCCCCTTCTCCCCTCGTGCAGCTGACACATCCCCCTAGCCTTGGAAAAAAAAACCCCCCTCCACATCCATGTCACCAGACAAATTTGAATATCTAACAAGGATGAGGAGAAACATTAGCAAAAGTCCAAAAAGAAAACGAAAGAAAAGAAGCCAGAGGAACAGAAGCTGTGGAAAATGGCGCCCAAAGTAGGTTAATGTGCGTCGATGTCGATAAAAATATATATTGACAGTTAGGTATACACACATATAGTATATGTACACTGGAAAAAAACATGTTTATACTCTTTAAAATATATTTTATCTTAAGTCCTGAAACTTAATATTATTTCCTTATTGTCATAAAGATTTTTAAATTTATATTTTTATTCACTGTCGTATTAAATATATTTTTAAATTGACAGAAAATCTTGATAGTTGATCAATATTATTTTGCAATATGCACTTTTCTTTTTGTTTGAATATTTAAGAAATTTTATTTACCAATTATGGAAATATTTAATAATATTTAATATTGTAATAAATATAAATTCCCAGTTTTTTTCCCGGTGTACGTGTATATTTATCAAAAAGTAAGCTTCAATCTGTCGATGTCTAGGCAGACGAAATTTAAAATTCTAATTGCTCGACTGTAGCTGTAGTATGTGTATGCGTCGTCTCCTTTCCAGACGGAATGAATAAAACATTAAATCGGATTATAGAATTTTAGCATTTCTCGAAATTAACATGTTTATCCTGGCCAAAAAAGAAGAGTGACTGTAGGGGAGTTTTCCCATTGAACTGTCATTTTCCCCCTCCCAACATCTGCAATCTGCAATCTGCAAACTGCAACCCCATTTCCCATTTCCCATTCCCCCAGAGGAAAAACCGCACTCAAAGTGCTCGGCAAACATTTCCACTTGGCAACTTCTTGGCATCTCCCATCGACACATCGCATGCAAATTGCACAAGACCCGAAAAACCAAAGGGGGAAATGGGGAAAATGGGGGGAAAATGGGAGGAAAACTCAACGGGAGCAATTAAAACAGACATCCAACTAAGTGGGCGGCTCCTAATAGGGTTAAGTATTATGTCGAGGTGTGGGAAAAGTTTTTGGGGTTTGGCCAGGCGATAAGAGATCGATGCGAATGCAATCAGCCGAAAGGAAATGCCACTCTCAGCTTGGAAAATTCGCATACGCTTAGGGAAATCTTTTGTGGGATGTTTTCTTTTTTTTTTAAGATGAAAATAAGTCAAACCAATTTGTGGTTTTATGTTAATAACCATCTTAGCTTTAAATTAAATTTCTAGCTTTAAAAAACCTTTGATTTTGACCTGATAAAATCTGTGCTACCTCAAATTTCAAAGTAACTCCCATAAAATCAAAAAGAAAAAAAACCATCCATCCATCCCTTCATCATCTTCAGACTGATGAAATGATGCAATAAGCGAGTGACTGGCATCCGTTTGAAGTGCTTTAATGGGATTAGTGTCTCAGTTTTAGGGTTTTCGTTTCCAGATTGGTGTTCCGGTTATATTTCTCTTCGAGTCGATCGCCCAGCTGTCCATATGGAATATGGAAAAGTGATGAGGGTGCAACAGTTGTTGGGATCGCGGCCCATAATTAAGTTGAAAGACTTTCGGGCGATAATTACAGGTTAGCAGCGATGCACGTACAATATGATACGTGCACTGAGAAAATAAATATTATATACTTAAAAAAAAAAATAAGAAAGAGAGAACGAATCTATAAACGATTGTTCTGTTAAAAAATATAAATAACCACAAAGGTACTTGAAAATATATATCTTTCAGATATTTTTTAAGATAAAGTTTGTGTTTTACATGCATTTAAAACACTTTTTCTCCTTTTTTTAAATAAAATGTTCTTTAAAATGTGTATAAATATGTTTCTAATATTTTATAAAAAATATTATTCAAAATAAAGAGTCACCAATTTGGTTTCCGTGTGCCTGCGTGTGATCATCGTCGTCATAATACATAATACACCTTGGACATTTATGATGCAACCATCGACACTCCATCGACATGGCCGCATGACAAATAGCCAGATGATAACCACTTCCCGAACTGCCGCCGCACTCGGTGACTTGTGACTGGCATGTGTAATTAGCCTGTCAACGTTTCCAGCACCACCAGCACCACCACCAGCACCACCCCCACCCACAATTTCCCATTTTCCCCCCCTTGGAGCACGAGAGCATTGTAATGCGGCGGTGGTGGTGGTGGTGGCTATGATGACGCCAACTGCAGGCGACGGCAAACATTATTTGATTGCCGAAAATGCAAATTGTCGAAGCCATTAACAGTTGCTGATGGTGCCACAAAACACAGCAACACAACAGCAGTGCAACATTGCAGCAACATCAGCAGCAAGATGTTTGTTCGGTTACCCAAGACAGGAAGTCATAGGAATTCTGACGGAATCGCAAACTAATTTGATGGAGCTGCAGTGGAAATCTAAGGGAAATCCCCCGAAAAGGGTAAACAATAAGCTAAAAATAAAATAATAAGCAAATAGTAATTATTAATTAATACAAAAGTAATTAACAATTAATATTGATGTTTTAAAAATATTTGAGTAAGGTTAAAGTATGAATAATACTAATTGAAAAAAAACAAAAAACCACAAATATTAATTTAAATTTAATAAACAAAATAACATAATTAAAACAACATAAATTAAACAAACTCCTCAAAAACCTAAAAGAATTATGTCCTATTCATGGGAAATTCAAAGGAAAATTGTAAGGTGTTTTCCCCCTCCCCAAGTCGCTCTTGAGTTTTTCCTCTCCCAACGCATACGTATTTGTCACGATCCTTATCGCGGGAGTGTCGTTGTCCTGGCTCCTCACCTAATTTCTAATTATGTGGCCCATCCTGAGCGGTGCTAGCATGCATATCAATGCGATATCAAGATGCGATTTATGCGCCTTCCTGGGTTTCCACTCTATAGAAGATACATGTACGTAAATCCCCTGCTCGCTGCGTGTGTATGAAAAAGTCATTAAAATGTAATAAATTAGGCCAGGCAACGAAGAAGAAGAAGAAGATGGTGAATCACAGATGAATCACACAGGGTGCCCACCCACCTTTTGCCTGCTTCTTCTGTAACCAGGGTTGCCATGCCACCCCAACCCCAGGATGAAAAGTGTATTAAATTGATTTCACTTGATTTTCCCGCTTGTACTTTATTTATTTTGTTAGAAGGGTGGTGGGTGGTGTTGTTGTTCAGTCCAGTGTCCTGATGGATGGCTCTTCCCCCCTCTCTATCTCTGTGTGTATTCATTTCGCATTATTGCAAAATCCACACAAGAAAAGCGTAATACATTTTCATTCCATTCCACACCTCCTGTGCCTTTGTGGATAATGAATATCACGCGCTGCTTATTAAACCTTACGCATCGCTGCGAATCTAATAGAAAAAGTCGAAGGAGCTGGAGGAACAGGAGCTGCACACGGTAAAAACAATTTTAAAATGTGTCTTTTAATTTTTTAAGTATATTTAAAATTTTGTTTTTAAATATAATTTATATTCGTAGGTTTGAAAAAGGGTTTTGGAGATATGTGAGCTTTAAAAACATTAAAAATGCAATTCCCAAAAAATGTGCTACAAAATAAATCTTCACAAATTTATAAATAAGCAACTTGATGGTTTTTATAATAAAAATTTGATTTTTGAAAGATGTTGATGATCAAAAAAATGTCCCATAAGTAATAACATTTATTTTCCGTGTAGATGGTTGTTGGGTGACTTAGAAAACGTGCCAGTTGGGTAATTTAAGCAAAAATATCAAAATGAAGCCGATAAAAGCAAACAGAGCGAGAAGGGAAGATAAACAAGAGAGAGAGAGAGAGAGGGGGATAGCTGTAGATGGTGTGGTGAAAGGACCAGAGGTTCCTCCACCGAGGTGAATACTTAGAGGTGAAAAGTGTGCTCCCAGTTTTTATATATATTTTTGAGTTCCTTTTTCCCTTTTTTTTTTTTTTTTTGCCACAACACGAAATTTTACTTCCCGTCGACAGGTGTGTGTGTGTGTGAGAGTGTACCAGTGTGTGTGTGTGTGTGTGTTTGTATTTGTGTTGTTTTGGGCCAAATATTACAAAACACAAACGCCTGTTTCCGTTTTACTAATTCGTATGCCGTCTGCATTTGCATTTTGCGGGCAGAGGCGAAACGGATGCCACATGAGTTGTGGTGGGTGGCTAAAAATTTCAACAGGGGTGTGGAAAATAAGGGGGATGGGTGGTGGGGGTAGATACATGCGTGCGTGCGTGCGACATGTATGAAAAATATCCTTGAGCTTGGTTTGAGTGCCCCAGCAAAAGGAGGCAAAGTAAACGCAAAATCGAAAATATCGCGAAATTTACAGAGGGGTTTTTTTTGGTCATGGAGGGGGGGGTTTTGGTGCCCCCATTTCCCACCCCCTCTACACATACAAGCTGCGCCTTGTTGTCGTTCATTTTGCATAGCTCAAAAGCAAAGTGCCAAAATGGTTTGCAAACGCAATGGAGATGGGTCCAAAAAGGAAAAAAAAATATATACACACACACAAAATAAAAGAAGGGGATTTCGGGGGGTTTTGTGTACCCAAAGTGCAAAAGGAAATTCATGCATATGTGAGTGGGAGGATGTGGGGAAAGGAGAAAGCGGAAAGCGTTGAAATGTGCTACAAATTGAATTTTATTGAAACGTGTTTGAAATTTTTCGTCAGACATTTCCACCGTTTTTGGCCCCAAATGGGGAAAATTTCACAGCGTGTGTGAGTTAGGGGGGATGTGAAAAGGGGGGTCGGCTAAATTGGGGGGTGGCAACTCTGCTTGTTTTGGGCCATTGTAGAATGCAAACACGGGCAATCGCCAAGTGTCGCACACTCATTCCATTCCGTTCCACAGACATCGCCAATGGCCAACTATTCAAAACGGGTGGCGAAATTCCCGTTCCCTCCTCGAAAAGGGGGGCAAAAACGAAGCCTGTCAAGCGAACAAAAGGAGATGCCATCGCCAGTGCGCCGCAAAGGAGAGGCAAAAGTCCAAAAAATAAAAAAAAGAACGAGGGCAAAGAGCTGGCCAAAAAGTGAGCAAAAACCTAATCTACGGCAGAGTTGTCACCCGCATTGCAGATGCAGCACACAAAGATAGCATAGAGTTGCCTTTGTTCAGTGCAACACACAAAATGTAGTTGTGCTCTTTCAAAGAGTCATAAAGTAAAAACTCCTTTATTTTAAAAATATATTTCTTAATTTTTAAGACTTCTCACTTGCGACATAAATATCTTTAGCCCCACAAATGTTATTTAAAAAAGGGTTACCATTTTCACCTATGAATCAGTTTTTTCACTGTTGTTTTTATACTTTTTGTTGTTCTGATTTGAATTTGAATGCCTTTTGTGTGGATTTGAATCCAAAATGCAGTGGCAATTCAGGTAGCCGCCGCATGCTTTTTACATGGCCTATGGCCTATGACCCATCGGTTGGATGGCGTTTCATTATCCAAAGTGCCTGGGTAAGAAAACCTGGCCAAGCGACAACTAAAACGACAGGCGACAGTGACAAATGTCTGAGGAATGGGAGCGAAAACGACAGTAGCCGAAAAATATATTTTACTGCCTCCTGTTCTGTTTCTGTTTCTGTTTCTGTTTCACCTCACCTCACCTGCCCCGTTTCTGTTTCCTATTCCCTTTTTTCTATTTTTTTATTTCATTAAAATATCGACAAGTTTGAAATTAGTTGATTTGTTTGATAAATCAGGAGGTGGTGCACTTGGAGAAATTTATATTAATAAACAAATGAAATATCAATTGAAGTATCAAAAGTTGAAACAGGTTTTGTTTGAAACATAAGTATACCATTTATTAATTAGTTTTTAATAAGTTAAGTTTTAGTGCCCATTTAAATTGTAAAAATATATTTTTAAAATGTTATTTAAGCCATTTCCTGACAGTGCAGCCATTGCCGAACATAGTCTAAATAAAAAGCTGTGAGCAAGATGTTTGGGGACCTTCTTGGCCCCGACTTCAGTTCAGGTTCTGGGCCTGACTTTGCCTTGTCAATCGGTGACTAATGTTCAGCAATTTGGCTAAGCGACAGACACCGGAGACAACAACAATCCAGGTAGCAGGGATAAAGGAAAGAAAGAGCCAGAAACGAGCTAAAATGCCAGGACAAAATCGTTAAAATGTTAACAACAAACTGGCTAAAATAAATCAATGCGCTTTTCGTTATTTATTCCCTTTCAACTTTTATTTCACTTCCATTTGTATGTGTTTCTGTGTGTGTGAATGCCCCCAGGGGCAGGATCTACCCTCCTTTTTTTCGGGAGGGAGGGGGGTAAGAGAGTAAGGACAAGTTTCTCGGAATCCGCATTCAATTTGTTTATCAGCAAGAAATTGAGTGAGTGTCACTGAATGAATCAAGTGCCAAAGTGCCCGAATCGGTGCTCAGTCCTTCGATTTCGACCCTGTATTTCTGGGTAGAAAATCCACTCCCCTCAGGTGACGTCGTTTTCGTCATTAGTTGCATTAACTTTCCGCTTGACAGTCAATTTCTTTCTTCGTTTCTCTTGGCCTTTTCGCCTCTTTCGCCTTTTTCAGTTGTCTCATTTTAGCGTATGCAAATTTATTTTGTTTTTAGCCCGATATGCGGAAGATGATAAAAAGCAAATAACGAACCCGAAAGCGATGACAACTTGGTTTAGCAGACGCAATTTACCAATTGATGGACGGGGGATTCTCTTTTGAATAGCTGGATTTTAAAGGGAAATATAAAAGGCCTTTTGGGATACACAGGTAATTTGCGACAGAGTTGTCACCCACCTTGCTGATGCAGCATAGAGTTGCCTTTGTTCAATGTCACGCAGGATGTTTAATTTCCATGTACAGATTTCGCTATGAGTTTAAACATAACTAGAGTAACTTATTGTATTATTTAACAATACAAATATGACTTAGAAAATAAAAAATCATAAGTAAAAAAAAAAAATTTATATCCAGTTCAAATATTTTTTTCCAGCTGCTCTCAACATTATTTGTTTCTCTTTTGATAAACTCAACGTCCTAATTGGTTTGCCCAAATCCCAAGAGGCACTTAAACTAACTTCTTAATTCGTGTTCTCTCCATGGAATACCTTTATTTTCGGGGACCCAATGAAGCCCTATTTAGTGTGTGAGTCAGTGAGAGGCCTGAGTTTGAGTGCAGTCAGTAACCTTTGGATAAAACGCGGAGGTTTGATAACTGATAGCACACATGCAATAAATTGTCTCACTAATTTTTGTCGCCTCCGCTTTCCTCTCCTTTATCCGTTCGCCACTCCTCCCACCCCCATCCTTAATGAAGAAGCCAGGAAGCAATAATAATGAAGGGGGAAATGGATGGGAAGGGGGAGTGCGATAAATCAAAAATGTGAGACGGTTAAAAACAAAGGCAACATCCGAAATATGTCAAATGATTCATATTAAAGTGCGCGGTTATGTTCTCCTCGCTCGGTTATAAATCAAGCAACGATGCAGATACATTTACATCTGCACACGGCCACAGATACAGCTACAGATACTCCGCCGAAGATACAGATACATTTACAACTGCACAAGTGCGTAAATGTCGCCTGCGTTTGTCATTGTCGTTTTCGGTGTTTCGGTTTTCGGTCTTTGGGTTTGTGTACATCGTACATCGTACATCTACCATGGAATTGGGGTTTTTCTCGCCTTCGAAATGGGAACTCCGAAACTGGAATTGGAATTTGGATTGGGGAACGTTGTTGGATGTCGCGTGCAAACGCGTTGATATATCGATTTGGCCCGGCTACTTAATCAAAATAATTCCAGCCACTGACAATTCTCGGAATTTTGATAGAGTTGCTCCAACGGATTGCGGTGCTTATGACAAATCTCCGCCGGAATGGCGTTTCGTGGTAAGCTAATCGAAAATGTTGACAAATTTGGTTTTGGGAGGTGCCAAAAAAATCGAAACAGGAGGTCTTTAAATTGAGAATATCGGAACAACAGCCGTGGATTTGTGTTAATCGATTTCTATACACTTTAGAGGTGGAAAGATGTTCGATAAGTTGATCGATTTTGCCGATATTAAAATTGTTTTAATATTTTTTTAGCATTCTTCGATTGATCCTTAAGTCCTATAAAAGTGTTATTTACTTATTTATAGCACTTAAATTTTTAGTTTCTTGAAAATCAAAAGTATATCCCATTCAAAACCCTTTTTCTTTTAATTAATAGCCCATCAAGAAAATATCGTACTACCCACACGTTATTGTGCAAAAATAAATCGCCTTTTCAGTCTCCATTAAAATTTCGACTACTTGGCATTTTCATGTTGTGGAATGGAAATTCTCCGGCTAAAATTCCCGGCCAACTTTGCCGCTCATCCAATGGCTCAAATTGCCCAAAATGTTACCCAAAGGACCTCTGAAAATACACGCACACCCCCACACACACATACACACAAAACAATTGAGAACTCGCAGGATAAATTCGGCATTTTCAGTTGCTCTGCTGCGAAGTTGCGGAGTTTCGGCTCCGTTTCCACCGAAAAAGGCGTCGTGTAAGCGTATTTAACTTTATTATTTATGCCAAAACTCCAATGTGTGTGTGTGTGTGTGTGTGTTTTACAGTGTGTTTGAGCGCTTATTAATTTATAATACACTGCGGCCTTGCCTTTTCGGGACGGCGGATGGCCCAAAACTTTGTATTCAATAAAATGCCGCTGCCGTTGTTGTTTGCGTTGCTTGTGGGTTTTCCTTCACGCAGTTTTTTTTTTATTTTTTATTCGTAACCCCCGAAACTTTGGGACTTTTCCGAACTACAATGTTCAGGGGAGAGTGTGTGTGTGTGGATGCAACTCATTTACATGAAATGCTGCTGAAACATTTGTGCCCCATAGCAGTATGTGTGGCACACTTGAGATAATTCCAATTAATTTGGCAGAAGTAGTAAACCAATTTCTATTACCTTTATTTTTTAGTTGAGTTATGGCTTTTCTGATATTTGTAGTATTTTATTAACTTGTATCAGTTGTTATCCTATTAACCTATGGGTATAACTATAACCCAAAAATCAATGACATTTTCCCACCTTTACCAAAATAGTAAACAAAAATAGGTCAAATTTCTTGGTAAATTTCCCAATTTATCGACATCTAATGAGTCAATGAGCCACAAAGAAAAAACCCACACAACACACACAAAAGAGGCAGTTAAAAGGGGAAAATTCAGGGGTTGGTAAACGAGAGACAATGGGCTTTTCTTGGCTGAAGCTTCTTGAGCTTGGGACATACTCGTAGTAGTAGAAAAACAAATGAGCAAAGCGTTGCCCAAATGTTGTTCAACCAGAAAAGCCAGAAACAAGGGGGAAAATATGAGAGGAGGTGGAAAATGGGGGAAATGTCTCCGACCAACATGGAACATAATGGCATAAAGCGTTGATAACAAATTTGCGCATTTCAACATGAATGAATTCTCCAGAGTGGCGGAGAGCACACACACATGTGAAAAGGGGGGCGGGCGGGGGTTTTGTGCACTCACTCAAGGCTTTTCCAGGGGGGTGGAGGAGGGAGGGAATGGGAGTAGGAGGAGAACCCCTTTGGGGTTGCTTCTGTTCTTGGATAGGTGACATTGTTGCCTTAAGTGGCCAAGCGGCAAAATGACAAACAGAAGACCCAGCGACGTGAGTGGATACCCTGCCCCCACCCCGCCCCCTTTTAGCATGCCCCCCGCCCCTGCCCCCTTCCTGATTTGCCAGGACCTCAGGACCTCATGTAACCGAGTGTCCGGATACGGATCCATGTCCGTGTCCATGTCCAAAAGTCCAAAGTCCAGTCACGGCTTGCTGCCAGCATGTCAACATTTGCTCCGGCGCCTTGAGAAAAAGCTCAGGGACCCCAGGAAAAGCTAGAGGGGGGTAGGGGGGTCTCCAAAGGAACCGGGGGACATCAGCCTGATTTTCCGGCTTGGCCTCTGTGATTTTTCGGCCGCCGTCGAGACAAGAGATGAGAAACGCTGACGCAGCCGAGAGGAAGGTCGAAGGGAAAAGTCGCAGGAAAGTCATCAGTGCACTGCGAAAAATTAGACATACAAATTTTAAATACTGAAATTCCAGATGAGTGAATAAAAACGAAACTATAACAATGTGTTGTCTTTGATATTTAAAAATATCAACATTTACTACTTTTTAGATTTAAAATAAACCCAATTTTCAAGGATTCTTTTCAAGGGACATCTAAGCATTTTTGTTCAGTGCCTCAGACTGAGTAGACAAAAGAAATCAGTGAGAGGAGGACGAGAACAACGGGAACAATACGTGCAGGCTGCACAGGATGCCCCCAAGGACCTCACACACGAGACAGCCTGCGAATATCCTTCGACTTCTCTCTCTCTCTCTCTCGCTCTGCCGCTTGTTGACGTTTCATTTATCGTAATCAAGTGCGCAATCAATGCGAAGAGAATTGCACTTAACTCCGTCTCTTTCTTCGGCCCTCTAGCCGTCTCTTTCCGCACTTGTTTTGTGTCTGAACTTCTAATTTACTTTGATTTGTTTGGAGCGAAAAGCGAAAAGGGGGGCAATGTTGATGACTGACGGACTGACTGACTGACTGACGGCGACATTGATCAATTCGTGAACTTTTGACCCGCCGAGTGATGGAAAAATGGAGAAATATAAAAAAAAGAAAGAGAAAGGGACAACTAGAGAATGAGACTCCCTTGAGTGACCTCTTTTCTTCAATAAGTTTAAGATTGCTTGACAAAATGAAAATGTATTGCACATGATATTGATATTTATTCATTTAAATAAAAATATCAAAAAGAATATAATTTTAATGACCAAATAGCCTTTGGACTTAAAATTCTTTATTCTGAAATATTTGTACTTGTAAACTTGTCAATAGCGTAATTTATTATTGAAACGTAGCAAAACAAAATACATTTTAGAATTACATGTTGAATACTGCTTCTATTTTTTATTAAGAATAATAATGTTTAAGAATAATAATTTAAGGTTTTCCTGCAGCAGTATGTTGTCGTTTAATATTTTTCTGTGTTCCCCCCTCCTCCGAAAACCGAATCTCTTGCAGAGCTTAAATCTAACCCGAGAAATGGCCAAAATTGCAGCAGTTTAGTGCCGGATTTGTCCCCTTTTAGCCGGCTTCCCCCAAAAAGCCCGGCTGATAATGACAAAGCCAGCCGAAAAGGCATCGAGCAGAAGACCAGTACAGTCAGCACATTTTAACGCTGACTGACTGACGAAACAAAAAAAAAAAAAAAAAAAGCAGTGAACAAAAAATACAGGAAAAAAGCCAGGAAAAGCCAGCAGAAAGCAGGAAAAAAAAAAAAAAAAATGAAAAATAAGAGAAGTTGTGTTTCGCCTAACCGAAAATCGTGCCCAAAAGTTTGTGGCCGAGCGCTTGACTGGCGGATAACTTTGCGGCGGTCCAAAAATCCAAACCGCCGGCCATCTCATCCTCCATCCTCATCCCCATCTCCATCCCCATCCTATTCCAAATCCGAATCCGTTGTCAGTTTCGCTTCCCGTTTCCATCTATCTCACTTGTGTTAGTATGTGTGTGGGCCAGGACAAAAGGAAAAAGGACGAGGACGAGGACGTCGCGATATTGTCAGCGGGCCCAGAGAAAAATGCAATTTCTGTGCAGCGCCGCACACCAAAAATTTCCACGACGACAACGAAAATTGGATGAGCACTTCTACTTCTTCTGTGATGCTGCCCCTCCGACTTTATATATATGGATATATATATATATATATATATCTGGAGGGAGTAGAATAGAAAAAGGGGGAGTGGCAAGGAGAGTCCCTGGCAACTGGCAGACCGACGAAGCATACAAAATAACCACACAAACCCAAGCTGCACATTATCTATGAATGTGGTTTTTGTTGTGCAGCCTCGCAATTGTGGGTGGTGTTTTTTTTTACCCCTCTCCCACCCCCTCAGCATTTTCCACCATTTTTCCTCTGTGTGTTTGCCGAGCAAAAATCGCAAAGGGGCCAAAGCCAAAGCGGAAATTGTTCAACAGAACTTAAATCTCAACGAAATTGTTTTTGGCGACAGTTTGTGTATGCCGGGCCTGTTCCACTGTATTTCAGTAGTGGGTGGTGGTTTCAGCCCCCCTTTTTCCCCTCCCCACCCCCCTCTCAGCTCCGCCCATGAAGGTCCGAGGTTTGTTAGCAAGTAGCATCAGCAGCTGGCGCTGTGCATGTGCAAGTTACAAGCGGCATGTGTGTCCACGAACCACCCACCCACCCACCTACCCACCAGCCTCCTCTTTGTGGAGCCCAACTAGAGATTAGGCCAGGTGGTGTTCAGTAAAGTCCTCCTGCCACCCCACTACTCCCCTCTTCTTAGATCATTTTGGAAAACAAAAAAGGATATTCCCAGGATATTGTCCACACATTTCTGTACTCAAATAAATGTCACTTCTTTTTGTTATTAATAATTCAATTGCTTCAATCAAATATTTTTGTGCAATGCAAGTGGCTTCCCATCTCTTCTTGTTTTCAAAATAGTGTCTAAATAAATAAAAGTAATAAAATAAAGTAATAAAATCAAATTTTAGTACATTTTGTAATAGTTTTTCCAAGTTTTTAATCATTTATCACAAAATATTGATTTCAAGATGTATTATACTATTATATACTTCTCATTTCAGAAACTGTAAGTGATATTCATTTAAAACTTTGAATCTTTTTAATAAACTTTTTCGGGGTTTAATTCCTTTTTTTTTAAAGATCCTTTGAAATTTTTCTGATTTATGTATAAAGTCTAAATTAAGTTTCTTATGATTTGAATTGAATATGAATTTTCAAAATTAAAAAATATTTATATTTTTAAGCAAGAAAATGGCTTCGAAATTTCACGAACATTACAGAAGTGCTAAAGAAATCTTCAAATAAATGTTCTTTTGTTCGTTTAAAATATAAATATTGTTGTTTAAGATATTGATTTTTAATAATTTTTCTCCCAATATAAGCCTTCATTTCAATTTTCCTTCATTCACAATAAAAAGAGGGAATTACCTATACTAACTATCTCCCCCAAAAGCTTAGAAATTTGATCGTTTTTTGGGGAAACCTAGAGTGCAACTCTAGGCTGTTCTAACCGAAGCTTTTTAGGCTGCTGAGTTGGGTGGGTGGCGAGGTGGGGAGTGGGTGATTTTGTGGGTGGTGGGGAGTGGGTGGGTTAGCTGGTTGCTGGGTTTCTCTTCCCTGCACCAGCCAGCATTGCAGAGATTTGTTGGCTTGGAAATTGCCCAACAAATTTCTGTTGGCGGGCCACAAACAACGACGACACACGGTGGGTGGGTGGTACAAGTGGGTGGTACAAGTGGGTGGAAAGTGTATGGAAAGGGGGTGGTGAAAAGGGTTTTGCAAGCGCGTATCTATGCATACATCTCTCTGTATGTGTGTGTGTGTGTGTGTGTGTGCAGATTACTTACTTTTCGAGCGTTAGTCGTTAGTGCCGTTATTTCATAGTTGCCGTCACGCCCAAACCGCAACTGCCACGCCCCCTTTTAGTGGGTGGTTGGGTGGTTGGGTGGTTGGGTGGTCGGATTGTGAGGCTACTTAGACGACCAAGCCACACAAAAGCGCAAAGAGCGCAAAAGCCGTTCATTGATAATGTAAACTCAGCACAAAAATATCTCGTCGTAGGTAAGGTAACAACGTGGGCAAAATTCTGGGGAAAAGCCAGGAAAAGCAAAGGGCGGCATAACTAGGTGGAAAAGTGGGCGGAGCTGAGCTGGGCTGTGCAGATGCACATTTATGAAGCCTGCGGAAACTTTTGCCTGTGCTGCCGCTGCTGCTGCCCAAAAAATTATGTGGCTATATTTAAAGTTTTCGTGGGCTTTTGGCCCATAGTTGGGCACTAGACTGCGTAATACTTTTTCAGTTAACTAACGCAAACTTTTCGCCTATCTAAACTATATATGTATGCCTGCATACATGATGTGTGTGTGGTGGGCCTTCGTGGGGCTTATGGTGCATGTACTTAGCCATTTCTGGATGACCCACGATGATGTCAGAGTTCAACTTTGTTACGTACCTGAAAGAAAAAGAAGAAATATGTTATTAGACATAATTTTAAATAATATTTGGAGAATAAGAAAATTATGAGCTTAGCTTAAAGTAGAAAACATAAATATTACTTTGAATATTTTCCTTTTCTGAGCTCAAAAAAAAGGCCAATCCTTTATTTAAACAATATTCCCTGGTCACAACATTATTGAAGCCATTAGGAACCGCATTAATTTCCCTTTCTCATTTTTTTTTTTGGGTGGGTGTTACACAAACATTGGACTCATTTAGCACATTGTTCAAATATATAGACCGGCATAACCTCAAATCAAGAACATGAAAACAGCGAGGAAAAAAGGAGGAAACCGAAAATGAGAAGTTTTTCCCCTCATGTTTTTAGCTTCTTGTTTCTTGTTTTTTTTGAGCCGCCTCCACAGCTCGCAGTAATTTTGCATAAATTAAACATCGACGGGGACTGTGAACAAGGTCTGACACATAACGGTATTGCTAATTACACCATAATGTCCGAAACTAGGCGAAATTTGGGATTGGAGTTGGAAAAGGAGAACGAAAAAGAAAAAAGGGTGGGCACAGCAAGAAATTAGCATAATAACCTCTAATCATACAAACGAAAAAATTAAACAACAACAAGAGGGTGGGAGGGAGGAGGGTGGAAATATGCTAAGTAGGCACACGACCAAACCAAACAATTTTGTTCGGCTTCTCTTTTTTTTACAGTTTTTTTTTTGGAACACTACAAGCCATTAACGCACATTAGCAGAACTTATAAATTTATTGCCGCCCGTCTCGATTTGGATTCGGGTTTGGGTTTTAATTCGAGGACCTCATCGAGGGGTTGTTATCGGTTGAGGCAGCCCCCTCGATAAACAATGGACCCAAGGGGGTTGCTACTTCCATTGCTGTGAAAGTGAGCGTGAATCGAAGTGGATTTGGGATTTAACAGTGGTTCAGAAAAATATATATTATTTTATGTAGCAATATATTTATTACTATAAAAGTTATAAGTCATGTTTATATTTTTATATATAGTACATATGCTTTCAAAAAGAAGGATTCTATAATTTTATTCATTAAGTTCATTATTTTTTAATGCCAAAATATATATATTTAATCTGCCTGTGACGATTTTAAAAACGTGTATATTTTAAATCTTAGGTATTTGCTGAGTTTAGTTTTTCTAAACTTAAATCCTAGCAGTACAACATATTTCAATATTCAAATTTGGGATTTACCTCACAATTTGCATTTGTGATAAAACATTTTAAAAGATATTTTCTTTTACGAAAATAATAACCCGAATGTTAGTTTGGTTATAAATTCCAAAACCCTGCTCTCTTTATCCACAAATCACTTTCACACCACTGTCTGACATTTACAGATTGTACAATGATTTTGCTAATTTGTTTGCCTGCCCGTAGAATGTTGTGTTGTGTTCAACTAACCCTTAACCCTCAGCCCCGTGACCCTTAACCCTTAGCCCATAAGGATGCCTACATCTGAGGCAGATGCAGAGGCAGAGGCACACGTGCAAAATCTCTCAAGCCAAATGCAGTTAGCCGAAGCATTTTCCATTTTCCAGCCAGCCAGAAAGCACACGTGCACCCAAGAAAATGCAATACAGAATGAATATTTCAGCAGGTTCTGCAAGGATGTGGATGTTGGGCTGAAATCAACGCTTTCCCATAAGAAGAAAATTGCATTTCACATTTATCCCTCAGCCAGGTGTGAGTGGTATGTGTGACCCCCTTCTTAACCCCTTCAAAAGTCCCCTAATTTTTCTCTCCCTTTCTCTTTTTTTACTCCGCATAGCGGTACAAACATTTAGCTCGTGTTTAACCCTTTCGGCTCAGCTAACAGCTGAGAGAGGTAGCCATAAAACAACAGTAATATCAAAGGGGGAAGAAGGCCCAGAAGACAGGGAAAAAAAGAACGGAAGAAGGGTTAACAAAGCCAAAACAAAACAGCAAAAAACGGTAATATAACAGCAGGCATCCCCAGGGGAGAAACTCCCTTGCTAGGGGGCAATTCTACATATTACCACTCTCTTTTTTCTTCCTTAAAAAAAAAACCAGCACGAGTCAAGGGATTTTTTAAATACAATTTTTAGGGGTTTTTTTAGGGTTCGTTGTCCATTTAAGAGGATCGCGAACAAGCACCTGTTGTGGAGGAAGATTCCCCTCTTTTTCGGATGTCAATCACTAGGAATTTAACATCTACTTTATATACAAACATGGTTCTTAGAGTAACAATTTAATTAGCATTTTATTTACCAACAACTATTGTGTTTGCTCAACAAATAAAATATTTATAAATTTAATTTTTCGTATTTAACATTACTTAATTTTATATATTTTCTTTATTTTTAAGTTTTTAAGTTATAGCTATAAGAACGTGGCTCCTTTACTTTGTAACTGAATAAAAGATTCTATATGTAGTGTCCAGGATGAATTTACGTCCAACAACCGTAGCTAGTTAAGGTTTATCTTTCGATCTTTCACATGTTTTCGTTGCCTTGTTCCTTTCATATTTTTCCACCCGATTTTCCCGCTTTCCCCCAACACACAACACACATTTCCCTTTGGTTTTTCAACCTTCTGTTTCAGTTTGTGTGCGCTGCAATTCCGTTATTTATGCGCGAACCGTTTCCACATATCCCGATATATATATTTTCTGCTATATTATTATTATTATTATTATTCTTATGAGGCAACTCCTGCTGTTCCTTACTGCCACTGCCACTGTTGCTGCTGCTGTCGTTACTGCTGCTGCTTTTTATTTTTTTTTATATTTATTTTTGTTTGCGCCCCATTTGGCTGTTTGTATTCATTTCGAATCTTCATTGCCTTTGTTTTACAACAATTGCATGCCACATTGCTCCTGCTGCCGCTTTAGTTGCTCCTGTTTTTTTTTTTTTGTACCCTAACCAGTTATCCAGGTATTTTAACAACAAAGAGAGTCTGTGGGTGTTCTAAAAACTAACGTTTACAAATTATTAAATTTCAAAACAGATATGTAGTGTTTAAAAATTGCATTTAATGATCAATTGAAGGAGTTCTTTTTATATAACTTATTGTTTCTTAGCTGTGTAATGTTCTAGAATTTAATTTATTGATCAATTTAAATTAATACCCAAAAATACAATAAGGTATATATTTAAGTAATATTTTTATTTCACTTAAAAATGGTTAGTTATAAATGTAAAATGCTCAAACAAGGGTCTTATGATAATCATAAAGAGCATTCCACCCATCGGCTATGGGTTTTTTTTATATTTTGGTGCTTTTGCTAAACTCAGCATTTAATTTTAGTTGGCCCAAAGGGTTGAGATGACGACGACAGTCAGTTTCGCTACTCCTCCAGCTCAGTTCAGTTGAGTTTCAGTTCTGTTCGGTTAGGTTCTCGCTTTTGACTGCAGATTGTGTGTGTGTATGTTCGTATATATGCCGCTTGGGGTAAAACGTTTTGCATTTTATTTTATTTCTCGTTCTCGTTGTTTGCCACAATAAAAAGGGTGAATTTTTATATATTTTGCCATAAGTTTTTATGGCTTCCGTGTGTGGCGGCTGTCGGGAGCTGTCCGCATGTCCGTTTGTCTGCTGTCCGTTAACCCTCGACTGCCCTACACGGGGCAGTTAGGTTTCACTGAAGTTGCAGCAAAATTAAAAAAGCAATCAGGGTTTTAATACATTCAATTTCATGTTAAATTATCGTTTTTTAATGAAATTATGATTTTTAAGTTCGTTTTCACTGGTCAAAACTATATGTACACTTTTTTTTTTTGTGGATTATTTTATTTTATTTTAAAGTATAAAAAAAAAAAAAAAAAAAAAATCAGTGCTTAAATTTTGAATTTTAATCATAAGAGTTTATTATCTTAAAAAAAAAATAAAATTAAATATTTTATTTGGTATAAACCTCTCAAATTATTTTCACTTAAAACTTGTTTTGGGTTTTGTTAGTTTAAAACTAAACAAATTAATTACTTTTAAATATTTTAACTAGTTAAAATTTATTGAGTCAAATAGTGTAAGGCTTTTGATATTATAAACTGATGTTTATATGCGTAGCCAAATATTTAATGAAACTAAAATAAATAAAATTAACTGAATAAGATAAAATGTTTCAAGTAATTTGAAACTTTAATATTTTGTTAAATGGAGTTACAGTGTACTTGCTATTCTTCGCTACCGTTCTTTGTCGACATTTTGTCAAAAGTTAGTCCAGTCAACCAGGATTTATAGGCGGTTAGGGCGGGAGGGGCTGGTGGGCGTGGCTTGCGGTGTGTCTAACATGACGCGCCTTTACACTTAACTGTTTTAAAAGTTTCCCCATCCCCTTTCCATTTCCATTTCCACTTTTTGGCACACTCTTTGCATTGTGTTGCCCTCCTTGTTTTGCACTTTTAATTCGGTTTATTTGGGCACAATTTATGAGTGTCTGCGTGTGTGTATTTAGATTTTAATCTACTTTGCCGCTGCAGCTGCAGAAAAACTTTTTGGCAGCACACCCCAAAAAAAAAGGCTAAAAACAAGACACTACAGTTATTTTTTGGGGTATCAAAATTAAGCTTAAAAAAATGGCTTGTAGTTTGTGAAATTTGAGCAACGAACTCAACTCCTAATTGGACAACAAATATGATGGGCTGACAAAGAACCAAAATTAAAAGTTAAAAATAAATTGGTTTATATTTTCAAATGATTGGCCACCAAATGAAACATTCTCTCTTTGATGGCTGCACATAAAAAACTAAAATAAAATCACACAGTATTTTTATTTATGGTGTGCCAGTTTGCAGTCAGTTTTTTACCAGTTGGAAAGTAAACAATAAATTGGATTTTAACATTGAGATCAAACTACAAACGATTTACTATTTAAATATATTGTATATATTGTAAATAAAAGAATTGGTTCATGATAAAGTTAATCAAAAGTGAGAGTTTACATACATTTTAATAAAATCTATTTACAATTTATTGTCCAATGATAAAGTTAATCAAAAGAGACAGTTTACACACATTTTAATAAAATCAATTTAAAAGGTTTATAAACTCAGTTTAATTTTTGAAAAAATTAAAATTGATTAAAGAGACTCTCCCATATTCATTGTGCAGCTATGGTAAATGCAAAGCAGTGGTTATAATTAGCAAAATTCCCACTCCGATTCCGCTGCCCAGATATTAGCATACTATGTAATTTAACCCACAACTCCCCCTCCCACTTTTCCCATAAAATTACACTTGAATCATTCAGCGAGTTGGGAATTGCCCACATTTGATTGCACACATTAATTTAGTCGCTGACTTTTGCCGACTGCCCACACACAAAGCGCCACCCAAAGAGGAGGGAAAATCAAGGAGGGAAACGCAGTGAAAAGCAGGGAAGGGGACGGAAATGAAGTACGGCTGAAGGGGGGCCAAGAAACGTGCCCGGCAGATGAATGCAAGGGCCAGTGTTAAATTTCAATGCCAATTGCAGTTGCAAGTGGAGAGAATCGCCTGAGGAGTCGGAGTCGCCTCGATTTTTATGGCTTTTTAAATGCAAAATGCTCACACACACAAGATATTCACTCACTGAAACAATATTTAAACATTAAATTCTTTTTTAATTTTTGATTAAATATTATAAAATCATAAATCATCATTTATTTTTTTTAATATATAGATTTAACTTAAAAAACTATCAAAAATATATTGATTTGATTACCTTAAAATTATGAACATCGAACATAAGTTTTTTAATCATATTTATTATAAATAATAATATAAATTTCTTTTTGATGCGGGTCATCTCGTCTGAATTTAAAAATTGTACAAGTATTATTAAAATTTCAGCTACCTCCTCTTTTATTTTTGTTTACTTCATTTGTGCCTTAATTAAAAAGGAAAGATTGGGAGGCTTCTTCTTCAGTAAGAAGAATTAAATGTTCGCTCAATTAGCAAGGCCCAACATTTTTCACATCCTTATTAAGAGTTCCCCTTAAGACTCTTTTGTTGGCGGATTTTCATTTTCCGCCTGCCATATAAAATAATAATAAAAAGCAGAAGAGCCGTGAAGGAGGAGAATGAAATCCCAACCGATTGTTTGATTGCCCGCCGTCTTATGCACATCAATTCTTCTTTAATCTTTGCTTTTCCTTCTCCCTTTTCACCCTGCATTTCCCTGGGCTTTTCCTCTCTGCGGACTTTTCACTTGAGTGAGTGGAGTGGAGTGACACCACCCAATGCGTTTTATTGACTTGGACCTGGGCATCTCGAACTCAAACTCAAACTCAACTCAACATCAACCAATGACCAACATGAAAATGAAACAGCCCGCATCTGACACATCATAACCATAAAACGATTACGATTTCCATTCCGAGTCCGAATCGAACAAATTTTATGGAACGCCCAACGATTTTTTTCGTTTTATATGCAAATTCAAATGAATTCGAATTTTCTCATTTCGGTTTTATTTTTTTTTCCTTCTCTAATCATCGGTGTCATAATCATCAGCATGGAAGTGATTAAATTAACGACTTTTAGGCCATCAAAATGAGAACTGAAAAATACTTTACCCACATATTTATACTTTTCAAATAACACAACAAAATAAAACAGTTGAAAAAGTATTGTATTTCATTTGGTTTAAAATAAAAGTTAGCACTTTAAGTTGGGTAAAATCTTACTGATTGGTTACAAACTTTTATGGCAATTTTAACAGAGAAAATTAAATTTTTAGAATAACTTTTTATAATAACTTTTACAGTAAGAAACAAAACAAAATATTTTACGCTCCAAAAATGGTCCTCTTGTTAAGTGACATTAATATTCACGCCTTAACCAAAGTCTTAAGTATTAAGTTACATAAGTTTTACATATAAATATATATATGTAAACATTCCCCCTTAATAAATTTGCTAATTGCAAGTCAAACATGAAACCCAAACCCTGGGACATTCAACCCTTTTAACCCATTTAGTTTGTATATGAATTTACTTGTGTAAATCAAATTTCGTGTCAATTTTAATTGCAATTTAATGATAAACGATGTCCGAGAAGTCGCGACCTCTTCACAAAAGGGTTAAGTCTTCTTGGAAGGGTCGTTCGTGAATCGATAAATGCGGGTGGGTGGTCCAATCTCCCCCCTTAAACCCCCACCACTGCCCACTCCTTGGGCGGAGGCATTTAATTCGCAGTCGTTGATTGAATGGCGAGACGAATGAATTCCCATCAGAGTTCAAACATCGGCAATCGAGGAATTATGAGAGAATAAATTCCCCATTGCAACTGCATCATCTAAGGCCCCCATTCATGGCGAACATTAATTCAATTAAGCTCTTTCAATTTCAACTTCAGTTCCAATAATCAAACAACATAAACACACACATAGGAAAGCGGAAACACTTGGAAAAAAAAGGGAACTGAATTTAGTCATTTATTTTCTTAAATAAAAGTCTCTCTAAATAATTAAATATAAAAAAAAATATTACCTAATAGCTATGGTTATAAATATTATTATTTATTTTTTTTGTAAATCATATTTATTTTATTTTTTTTTCTCAGTAAACACATTGCTCCAATTCCTCCCTTTCAGTCTCCTGGTTTTTCCCCGTTTTCCTGTATTTTTTTGTTTCAGTTTCTCCACACGTTCATATGCGTACATATATATTCGTGTACCTATCTGTGGTGTGTGTCTATATGTTTTCCTCTTCCACTTGCTCTGGCTCGTTCACACAGCAAAGTGCAAAAATACGTTTTTAATTGATTTTTAATTAAATGTTAAATTGTCAGTTGCAGTCGTCGTGTTGTGTGCGTTTTTGTTGGAAGGAAGTTTTTATGAGTCAGCAAAAAGCCCGAGTTTATATTGAACCTAAACACAATTAATTATTTTAGTTGGATATTCCGAAAGGAAATGTGCAGCTTACTCTGCACGGGAATTTAAGGTAACGTATGCATTTATATAATATTTCCAGCATATTATTTGTATGTTTTGTACTATAAAAGACTTTAATCTTTTTTAAAACATTTTTTAACCAAAAGGTTTATATACATTTTTATTTAACATCATGGCTGTTTGTGTAAAAAGAAATAGTTAAAAATATTTCGTATAAAAGCTTAGAAAATTCAAAGTAACGATTATCCCTTGTGATATTTAACCTTAAGTTACAACAAGTTGTTAAAATATATTAATGGTTCTGTTTCTAGCAATTTGAAAATATTTCATAGAATAAAAACAAGTATTTAAAATTACTGCCTATATCATCGAAAATAAAGCCTGCAGGCGAGACAAAAGCGACTCAGAAATCGACAGATGAAAACAGGTAAAAATTTCCAATCTGGCCAGCATAAAATCCAATGCCAAGTCTCTTTAATCACATTAAGCTAAGAGGTCTGCTCATCAGCCACCATAATGTTTTGGGTGGAAGCGGAGGGTGGGGAAAAGTATAGAAAAGTCGGGGGAAAACGAGGCCAGAAAAAAACAAAAACTTTTCTTTATTTTTTTGGTTTTTTTTTTGTTTTTTTTGAAAAGCGTGCACACAGGTGGGCCCGATTCGATGCTTGTTGAAAGCTGTTGTCGACGCAAAAGTTCCCTTCAGCCTTCATTATGGCCATTACCAAAATGATGATGATCAGCAGGGAGCATCATCATCAGTATCATTATCATCATCAGCATCCATCCTGCCATCATCGTGATCATGATGATGTTCCTCATTGTGGTGCTATGTGGTATGTGAGCCTATCACGTACATTCGCCATCAATAACGCGACGATTTAACTTGTCTCGTTCTGCGCTGGGGCACGTAGTAGTTCGCCAGTAGGTTGTAGGTTGCCCCTTGGCCTCCAGCATTGAGCCACCCGAACCCACTTCGTCACCCACTTCGTCCACCCACCTCGTCCACCCACTTCTAACCTCCACCCCCTCTTCAACAGCAGCACGTACGCATCCCATACACGTGGCTTTAGACTAAGTCCCCTCCATGGAACTCTCCCTACACTGCAACAATCACAGTAAATAAACAAAACTAAGCAAATATATTTAAATAAAATAATACGGAAGCCCTTAAAACCAAACATAGGTTAATTTTAATCATAAATTTAGTTAGTTTAAGTCCTAGATTTCTAAGGTTATAAAATTAAATAAACTAAGCTAAGCTAAAAAAGCACTAAAAACACTTTGAATTTGTCCCCAAAATTAAGTTGGTTAAGTTAGTACCCACGATAAAATAGTTTTTAAGAAAATATATATTTTAAATAAATATATAAAAAAGCCAATGAAACATTCTTAACAAATAAAATCTCTGTTCTATTTACAAGCTTAGAGGATTTTTTTTAGTGTGCCAAATTGGAATCGCTGATGTTTATTCCTACTTTGTTTATCGATATAAATATTGGCAACTTTTTCACATTTCGACCTGGCACGTAACGCCGTCACAGACAGCCGAGAGTATTAACCACCCGAAAGCACCCAAAGAACCACCCAAGGCACCACCCTCACCCCTCACCCCACCCACACCCACAACACCCAAAGGCTAAGCTTTCGGTCTACAAATCCACTTAGTTGCTAATTGGCGGCAAATCAGCTGGCTAAAGCCTGCTCTTCTCTTCTTTTGCTTTCTTCTCGAATCGAATCGAGTTGTCTTTGTGGCGTTGATTTCTTGGCTTTTTTATAGCCAAGTTTTGATTTATTTTTAAGGTTTTAAAAACAAGGGATAATCATATATTTCATAGATCATTCTGTATAGTTTTATTTGTTTGTTTTATGATATTTGTTTTCGTTGTTTTTGAAAATTAAAAAAGGAAATTTAATCAATTGGAAGTGAAAAAGAAAAACATATGATAAGCAATACTGAGGCTCCATATTTACTTTACTATTTAAATAAAAACAAAATATGTGTGTTAAATTGTTTGCTACTTTAAATTGTAGTATAGCTACTATTTTTTTTGTTGCTAAAACACAATTGAACAGCACTGTTTGCTCTAGTTGTTTGGTTTTGTATCTTTGTATCTTTTAAGCCAGCAAGGAATCGCATCACGTGCATCATTGTAACCCCCTCCCTCCCCCTCCTTTTTTTTCCTGCACTGTATCTGTTTTTTATGCTTCCTTTATTTTTATTTTGGCCCTGTGTCCAAATCCATTTGAGGCAGAAGAGCTGCAGCTTCGTTTTTCCCGTGTTCCTCTGTTTTTTTGTACTGTTTTTTGGCTCTGACTGTGGGGCTCTTCAAACCTAAACCAGAACCGAAACCAGAACCAGAAAAATAAAGGCGGCGGAGGTTGGGTTGGAGGGGGCGGGGCTGTTGGAGTCGCGGCTCTTGGGCGCCTTGGCTTTTGTGGTCAGTCTTTTTGGACGTGGACGTGGATGTGGATGTGGATGTGGCTGTAGATGTCTGTGATAGTCGTAAAAATACCCAAGAGATGTCGAAGGCATGTTGCAAAATTTCAAGCTCAAGTCGAAATGGCAGCCAAAGTCTGTTCTGTTCCACACATACAAACACACATGCGAGTCAGTGGCATAAAAGTTGCCTGTTTGGATTTCAAATGGTCAAAATGTGGACATTTGCTTAAGGAAAAAATAAAAAGAAGTAGAAAGAAAGATACTTCTCTCTCTCGTTTGCTACATTCCCTCTCTCTTTCTTTGGAAACAAGTCTGGAGAAGAAGAGCTTGTTTTCGCATTTTTATGTCCATTGCAAAATGCGGTTCGGGCCATTCAAGAAGCTCTTATATAATGCCCCACAACTGAGATTCCTTAACAAATTTAAATGAACAATGTTGCACAACCTTTAAGAACATAAGTTAATATTTCAAAAGTTATTCATCTGAATATAAACTAATAAAATTTACTTTTCATTTCTTTTAAGTTTAAGTATTTTTATAAGGGTTCAAATAAAATTTCTCTTTAATAATTTGAAGCTCAAAGTGTCATTTAAATTACTAGCTACCTAATTACCATAAATATTCCAAAGTTTGCCTCTTTTATCACTTTAAAAAGAATAAAAAAAAGTAAAGTATTATTTATTTATTAGTTCCTTTTTGTTATATCTGTGAGAAGTGCCCTTCCCCAGTCGACCTAGTGGAGGAGTTTCCCCCGCCGGAAAAATAACTCTGTCTCCGAGCTCTGGGGCCAATCTTAAAACTCCAACTCGGGACAACTCCGCTGCACTCATCGTCGTCCTCGTCGTCGTCGTCGTCTCTTTTTTTATCCAATCCCTCTATCACTTGCACGCACTCCACACAGAATTCCTCCTTCTTTTTTTTTTTGTTCTCCTTTTTTAAATAAAAGTTTGCGTTTTAGCTTTAGCCAGATTTATGTTTTCCTGCTTGCGTTTGCAGAATTGTTGTCGGAAGTTTTTTGTGCAGCATCATGGCACACACAGAAAGTTCTCAAAAAGATGTAAAAAAAAAAAAATGGAAGTAGGAAAAAAGAAAATAGTAAGGAAAAGCCTGGCCAGGCAGCAGCTCAGTGGCAGCTGGAAAATGGGAGGTGGAAAATAAAGGGCAAGGGGGGACCGCAGAATATGCTCAGTAGCATTGATGCGCCTTTTGACCCGGCCTCTGACTTTGACACTGAAACCGAAACTGAAACAGAAATAGAAACAAAAAATAGAGAAAAAGCGAATGCTTTTCCCTTTGACTTGGTATTTTAGTTGGGCGTCTGATTAGCAGTTCCTTCTGTTGCTTACACGGCAAGAAAAAGGGTGGGAAATGCTACGAATTTTTGGTGGATTTATAACTTATCACACATTTAAAGTGTAAAAACCCTTGATTTTCTTTGCATTATTAAAGTTTATTAGAAGATTTTTAGCTTGGTTTTTTTTCATTTGTTTCTATATTCTCAACTAATAATTATATTTGTGATTCATTTGTTAATCATGAGGCAAAAAATATAATTTAAAATAAAAGGGAAAAATTTATATATTGAATTTACTGCTTAAGGTTTTTAAAAATATTTTGTAAATTAATTCCCCACACCCCTTAATTTTATATTATGAAAGGCCAAGTAGTTTCGTGTTTTTAATATAATTAAAAGTCTAGAATCTGAGGTTCAAAGTAAAACAAAAGGATAACTTTACCAATCAAAAGAAATATTGACATTTTTTCTTACAAGCTTATCGAACAAAAAAGAGAAACCATGTTACCCAATTAAATAAAACATATTTCCCCCGCAAACCCAAAACATTTTTCACTTTCAACCAGGCCCAAATATCATTATTATTTAGGCCATGTTTATTTTGCCACGTGTGCGATTAGCTGGCCATCAAATGGTTCCCTTACTTTCTTTCCTTAGAAGCTGAGCTGCCTGAGGGGTTAGGACCTCATTTCACTTTCACCTGTCCAATTAGCAGTCAGTGGAGGATGTACTGCCATCGACTGTTTAGTAGACACCACCAGGAGAAGATGATGTCATGTAGCTCCACCTCCGTGGCTCTCGGATTTGTTTTCATTTGTTCTGTTCACCTGGCTGCCGCCGGGGAAAAGTCAGGATCGAACACTGAATTGGACATCATTAGCAGGGGGCGGTGGTCGAAGGAGGGGGCGTGGCACGGGGCAATAGGTTAAGAAGCTCTCGCATTTGCCCCCCAGGCAGGTGGAAATGATGACCAAAGGAATCGGAATGGGAATCCTCCGCTGAAGGATTGTAATTGAGATGGGTGCAAAATATGGACGAGAAGAGGTCCTTCAGTCCTTTAGTCCTTTCGGCCCTTCAGTTGAGTGGACCCAAACAACAAGATGTCATATCATCGGAATGGCAGTCTCATTACGAGACTTTGTTCTTCGCTTTTCTTCCTTTTTTGTGTGTGGGTGTCTTTTGAGTCGGCATTAATCAAAGGTCTTAGAGGGTTAATGTCTCAAATGCACACAGTTGGGGTCATAAAAAAACAACTGAGAAAAACTTAAATATAGAAAGTTCAATGTCAAATTACAGTTGATTGTGCAAGTGTGAAAATTTATTACAAAATAAAATAAATAATAATAAACATAAAAGAGGGATTATTCAAAATGGTAAATATAAGGTTTTTCAACTTGATTTACTTAACATAAACTGATTGCAAATATAGGTACCTATAATTTTGACCGCAGCTGTGTGTGCAAAGTATATTGTTTTGTATTTATTTACCATACACACACTACACACTTTGCTAAGCGCCTGTTAATGACGCAATTTCCGCAAAGGGAGGCCTTTGGCTAGTAACCTTTGAGGGTCAGTTGAGTTGGCCAACTTCTTGGTGTTTTGTTGGGCAGGCACAGCTAATTAGCTTAGCTGTGCACTTAAATCGCCTGAGCATCGCTCATTTCTAAGGCATCCCCTCGCTACTATATATCCCTCTCTTCATATATATAATATATATATATTTTTCAACACTATATATATAGTAAACTGTCCACCAACCCTGGGAGAAATGTCAGTCGATAAATAAAATGGGGGTTAACAATTCGAGAGGAGTTTCTCCACCAGCAACAACAAGCCGCAACAAACAAACAGTGGAGGGTAAGTGAGGGGGGGCTAAACCCTTTTATTTTCCTTGCCTCCACAGACACTTCCAAGCCATTACACTGAGAAATGTGACACAATTTGAATAACATTTAAAATATAAAATTGGGCATCAATTCGGTTTGCCATTTGGGTTGTGTTTTTGGGTGGTTTGGGATTTCTGGACGCCCAACTGATGGATTTGACTTGGGAGAATATTTTCTTGGGCCTTTTTCTGTTTGTTTTATTTTGTTTCGTATTTCTGTATTTCTGTGTTTTTTTGCTTTGTCTAAATTGCGTAAATTATTGGCATATGTTGTCTTCGCAGTCCTGTCGGAGGCAACGAAACATTTTTAACCCTTTTTCCTTGTAGACGTCGCCGGAATTGACAGGGGCGCCGGAGGAAGGGGGCTCGAAGGGGGCTCGAATGGGGAAAATGTCGATGTCGGCCTGGCATTTCATGCTGTTTCACTGGCCTTCTTTTTCTCCGGACTTTTCTGGAATTCCACCTCCCCTTTTCTGCCCGCCCCTGTCCAGCTGCCAGTTGGCTGTCATTTACCCCCACTTCGGTTTCAGTTTCGGCTTCCAATTCGCCCCTCTCCCTATTTTCCTTTCCCTTCTATTTTTTTTATCATTTATGGCCGTCGTTCTTTGGCTTTTTATGTGCGCTATTTCGCGAAGTAGAACAATAGCCGCCCGCCAGCTCATTCATCCCACTGCCGAGGAGAGAGTCCTGGATCCAGCAGGATTCAGGACCTGAATCCTCGGCTCCTACTTCATCTTCGGGTGCCTTTGTTACACACACAGGGAGGTGGGTGTCCTTCACAATCCTTGCGCCCTCGCGCTTCTTTATTGTCTTGCCAAAAGAAATAGACTTTTAATATACTTGGCCATTCAGAGCACAAAACACGGAGCTGGAGCTCTCCCAGGGAAAACTGGGAAAACAGGGAAAACTCCTTTTTCCCCTGCAAACGAACCTAACACACAAACAAACGAACAAACAAAAAAAAACACCAAGTGTCTGGGAGTGTGGAAATATTAGGCGATTTTGCCAGTTCATTGACTTGCCACAACAATAGTTTGAAGTTTGTCTGCCAAAATATGAGAGTCCGAATAAAATGGAACCAATTTGGAGCTGGGAGCTGCGGGGAAAACACAGAGAAGCTGAAGCTGAAAACTTTTTCACTTTAATAGTTCGGACCAATTTGAGAGTGGCTAAAAGGCTGGGATAATGGCTGCACTGGGAGCGCAAATAAAATCGCACTCCGATTTATTTGTATTTCTTGAGTGGCATTTTTGCGACTTTATCAATTGGAACTTTAATGCCAGCAAAGCTAGGAATGTCAGGGGAACATGGTATAATTTTGTTCTATAAATGAAATTTTATTTTTAATTTTTACAGTGAGTATTTATATTTGATCCGTTAAAGTAAAGTAAATATTTTTAAACCCAAAAAGGTCTTGACCAAATTGTCAGTACACATCACATAGAAACGAAATTCCAAAACACTGCATCAAAATTTGTTGTTCTTGTATTTTAGATATACACACAAAACATGGCTGAAAAGAAATCCGAGGAGGATGACAAGAGTTTGAAGGACACGGACACTCCTGCTGCCACCAGCAGCGATGGTCACCAGGATAATGCTCTAAATGTTCTACTATTCGCAGTTTTGGTGGAAGAACGTCGTAAATTAAGGCACTTGGAGCACCGAAGAGCGAAGCTAGTCAAAGAAATAGAGGAATGTAGGGCTCTTCTCAATGCACCTGCTGTCCCATCCGTATCCAGAAAATCGGTGACCATTACCGAACCCCAGAGTAAAAACCTACCCAGTACCGATGGACCCAGATTTAGTGATCCAACAAGCAAAAGTAATCAGAAGATAACATGGTCAAGTGAGTGGAGTGTTAAATATTATGTAAAGGGATTAAACTGGAGACAAAAAACTTCTTTATGCTTCTATTGAGTCTTAAGTTATTCTTTTTTTTTTTTAAATAATCCTTTTATCATTTTTTAAGGTAATGTTTCCATCATCAGAGGGGAAAACGAACCATCTACATCTGCGGCCGCCAATATGCGAACCGTAAGATTTAATCAAGAAACTTCAGAGGATTCCGAAATAGACGAAAAGTTGGCCAAACTTCCGTCACTTTACGCCTTTTTTGGTGCCCAAATGGAACCCAAGGACTCTACTGGGGTTGCAGATTCAAGCCCTTCCATTGCACCCAGTCACCCAGGAACGGAATCACCTCTTGGTCCCTTGAATCCCGATCAAAATCAGGAGAATTTACTTGAAAACGTAACCTCAACAGGAGTCACAGTCCGTTTACCTTCTTCTGGAGTCAGCGAATATGTAGAGATCCCCACGGAAATCCCCAAAAATCAGCCTGAATCGTAAATCCTTTGACCACCTTTCTGAACTTTAAACTACAATAAATACTGGAACTAGCAAGTAAAATAAAATAAATACACATATAGATGAAAGCCCAAGTTCTTGAATTTTTATTGAGGTAAAGATTGGCATCAAGCAGGTTTTAAATAAATTCAGAAAGGCCTCTGACAATATTAATTTAATGAAAAATACCGTTTGGGTTATAGATATTTATTCTATCTAAAACGGAAGCTAAGTAGTGAACTGCTTAGTTTGGAGTGTGGTAGATTATTTTACATAAGCTGTTTTGTTTATTTTTTTTTACCCTTTCCTAACAGCAGGACTACTCACTTTTCAGTGATCAAAACAAAGTAATTTTCTTGCTGAATCTATCAAAATTGTGGCATAATATTTACAGCCAAGTGGCGGGTGGGCCTCTTATGTATTTTTCTGGGGTGGAATAAGGACTTCTACACATGGCCTGTCCTGTCAGGAGCTCTTGCTCCTTTTGCTCAGCACTTCTTGTGCCCTTTTTTTTTATTCAATTTGCTGACCCTTGAAGTCCTGGGGGTCGAGGACACTCTAGACATCCATTTCAAAACAAATTAGTTGCCAACTGTCCGAAACAAATGTTGTCTAACGAGCAAAATCGAGTTGTCTCCCATTGCCATAAGAATACACATCAACTGGGTATTATATGGTATATGTATGATATGCTCCCCATTCACGACTTGTTTGTCCAACGAAATGATATGAAGCTCAGCATTTCAATCATAATGTTCATCACGATTTGTTTTTTTTTCTCTTTTTTCTGGGGGGAGATGGGGCTTATATTGATTGGACTGGGTCAAGAGGTTAGCTGCTGTGGGACTTTTGCTAGTGAAATGCACTTCAAGTGCAAAACCAAACTTACAAGTCAAACCTACAACGAAAAACTAAAAGCCAACAACAGAAAACACAAAACTGAAAACTGAAAACTGAAACTGAACTAAGCCAAACCGAAAACTAAACAAGTTTCTGGATACAAAAAAAAAATGAAAAGAGGAGAAGAACCACCTGACCCACACGAGCACACAAATTACTTATATGCGGCTGGGTGGGTGGTAACCATACCATACATTTTTTTTTCCGTTACTGTTGTTGTTTGTTTTCAAGTAGGTCATTAGAGAGGCCTTCGCCCTTCGCCCAGCCACTTGAATTATTAAATTCCCCCGGCTCTTCGAAGTTCTGCAGTTGAGCGAAGCTCTTTTCCTGCCCTCGCTCCTCAAAAATGCATGTATATATAGTGTATACCATATATATTCGTATTCGTATTCGTAGTCCAGGACTGCCAGCATGTTTTCATCCATAACTTACCTAAAAAGTGGCGAAAAGAGAGGAAGAAAAATATTTATTGTAATTTTTCAGTTTGAATTCAAGCAGCTTAAATATATGGGGGAGAACTTTGACATTCAAGGGGCTTAAATCAGCACGTTGAAAAGTGCATAACAATTCAGTAAATACGAACTTAAATATTTCAAATAAATATAGTTTGATTAAGGTATATTAGAATATTAGATTTACTCAAAAATATCACCAAAAATAACCTCTTCAAAACATGTTGCTATTTTTTTGGCCCACTGGACTTTTATTTAACTATTTAAGTTTGAGTAAAGTCTACAGCTCCCTTCCCGCATTCGGTAGTCCCATAAAAAGTAATTGGAATTTTCATTTAATATAAAAGCAGAGCCAGAGCGAGCACAGGCAGCGGAACACAATCTAACCCACTTCGCAGTTTGCAATCGCAGAGCAACCAAAAACTATGCATATAAACGGGGCCACTGATGTTACGCTCTCCCCCTCCACCACTGGAAATCCCCCCTTGAAATCCCCCTCTGAAGGATCCTCCGCACATCCATTTTGAACTGGGGAAAAAGGATACAATGTAGCCAGTGGAGCATCCTCATGGATATGTGTATCCCCCGTACAGGCGGCTCGGCTCGTTGCTCATAAAACTCACTCAAGTAAAAGTACGAATGGTTTTCGATATGAAATGCATGAAACTGACAGCCAAACATATTGCGCCGCCCTGCCGAAACCCACCCACTGCCACGCCCTCCGCCTCCAACGCCCACTTTTTCACCCACTACACGAAAGAAAATTTACTAACATCAGATTTTTGATCCCTAGAAGTTTGTAAAATTTAATATTTTAATATTTTTTAGTATTTTCTTTTACAATTTGTAATTTTTATTTTGTCTTTTAAATTAAAAAAAAATAACTTTGTCAATTTTATTAAAATAAATAAATCTACTCAATTTTTATACAAATATTTATTTTATTAAAAATGAAAGTTCAAAACATAATTTTTCTATGATCACAATATTTGTGTTCTTTGTTAAAAATGTATCACAATATTTTAAAAGTTAGAAACTTAATTTTGTTTTAATTTAAATTTAAAAACAAACACTAAAATTTTAATTTATTTTATTTAAATTTTAGCTTTTAAAAAAAATAATTTTGCGTTTGGTAAAGAATAATTTGTGGACACAATGTTTTATTTTTTTAAAATCAAGGGATGACCAATTGTTAAGGTTTATTTTTGTCCAGTGCAGCCAGCCTCTTGTATCAGTTGGCTGACTGTTGGTTACCACTTGGCCGTTGTTGCTCCTCATCCTCATCCACATCCACATCCTCGTCCATATCCTCATCCCCATACTCGTCCTCGTAAGCTCTTCCATCTGTCTGCCCTCGTTACCGCCCCCTTCACCCCTCTGGTCATTGTTGTGGGCTGTATATATATATTTATATATATAAAAATATATATATATTGTATCCCAGTGAGAACTCCGCACCTCTCGACTGTCTATTTATTCAGATATGAAAATGCATATTGTACACTCGACTCACGCCGCTTTATATGGGACATTTCTTTATCATCTGCTCTCCTCCTCCATCTATATACACATATTTTCCATATTTTCCTCCTTTTTTTTAATATGCAACTCTGTGGCATATGAGTGGGAGGATGGGTAAAAAAAAAAGTAAATAAAAATATAGGAGCTACTCATCGAGGCGTGCGTTTATTGCAATTGTGTTCCAGTTTCTTGCGTTTGAATTGGGGATGATTGCGTCGCCGAATGGAGTTTCTCAAACGAAAACAAAGCAACACCTCAAGGTGACAATTCAACAAAGGAACCTCTTTTCCATGGAAATTTCAATGGGATAAACCCTTTTCTGGGTCAAAAATGTATTTAAAAAACCAGCTTGAAGTTGAACATTTTTGGAGCCTGCCTTTCTCTAATATTTTCAATTAAGTTTAAGCTCATGTAAAATATAATAAATATGTTATCCGCTTTTTATTTGCACTTGTGCTAAAATTGTTGATTTTACTTCTTAGCTTTTGACAATTCAAAACTAAATTTAAAATACGTTGAATTAATATTTAGTTTATTATAATTGGGTATTAACAAGTTTCTTATTGTTAAAGTAGTTTTTTGGTCAAATCTATTGTCCAAAAATGGCTTTTGTTCTGTGAAAACAAAACAGCACATCCACAATTTCCACAATTTAATGTACTTCTTGTTCTTGTGCTCACAAACTCAGGTAATGTAAACTGTTTATTAATAGGGATATAAAGCACTTAGCTTTGGACTTGTGTAAGTTATATTTTCATATTGTAATTGACGTTTTATTAAGGTTGAAAGCACTTTACCCTTCTGTTTAATTTATTATCCGACTCACATTAAGTTTCCAAAAGAGAAGCAGTTTGCATTTACACCAGGATTGTGGATTGCCTTTATTTTCTCTATTATTTTATGCATTTGCAACCCGAGGACTCTCGCATGTTAATTAAGTGTCTTAAATCTGTGGCAACAACATTTTGGCAATGATTTTGTGGCCATGCCGGCAACTCAGACAAAATGCGACGATATCCACATGTAGTTGACCCGAGTTGACCTGTGCATAAGCGCCATTTGGCTTTGTCGGTGGCATTTTGATGGCTGGAAAATGCTGTAAATTCGCGATGACACTCGACTTAATTACAATTATTTGCACAGGTGTGCAGATGCAGATACACGCAGGGAAAATATATGTCTATTTAAAATATTCTAAAATTAACAGGTTTTCTCTTTATAAATTTTAAACATTATTCGAGGTGTTCCTGTAGTTTTTAAATTAACTTTTTTTAGCGATAAAAGTGATATATTTATATCAGATTAAGAGAGATATATTTTATATAAATTAAAGTTATATTTTAAATTTAACCATGTAAAAACAAGAAATGTCTTCTAAAAATCAAAAATGTAAAGCGATAAAAATATATTAAAATTCAGTCATACTTCCCACACTTAAGGAGCCCCTAAAATATATTCGAAAATTATTTTTTCGAGTGTATACCATACTGGAGTGGAATATTTACCTGCTGGAATGGTTCGGCTCGTGGGCAAAGGGCTCAGCGTAGATATTTCGAACGGGGGGCACTCGGCGGGGCAGGGGCGGTGGCACCGGATTGTAGCCATCCATGATGGTATCACAATCGGAGTACTTCATCGATTTCATAGTCATTTTGTGCTGTCGTCTGCTGCTGGCGGTGTTCACTGTACCGAGAGAATGCGAGTGCGAGTGCGAGAGTGCACTTCACTTCACGATTTATGTCGATTATTTATTATTTAATTGGCGTTGGTCTGTTGTCGCCGCGTTATTAATTATTACAACTATTATTATTATTCCGATTAATAATGTTTTAATGGCCGGTGCAGGACTCAACCCTCTCAGCAGCGATCGCGAGTCGTCTGCACCCCGTTCGATGCATTTTCATGGGCAGGGGCAGGGGGGGCCCAAAGGGGCCGCGGTGGCATTGCCACCCACGGGGGGGAAAATGTGTTTTCCTCGATTGGAATGAAAATTCCTCCGTCGGAATTCTTATCAATCGGATTTCCACACTCGCTCTCCGTTATCTATTTCTTTAATGGATTTTTTTTATATTTAGAATTTTTTCATGGCTGCTGATTGGATTATTTTGGATCTGAATAGGGAATAGAAAGTATATAGAAATGTAAGTAATTAAGTGGCGTTGTCTTCGTGACAACAACAACCTTGTGACCTTTCGTTACGCTTTTTATATGTCCTTTGAGATTTTGCCTTATTCATTGATATTTTGATGTATTTGTTATATATATTAAATAATTATTATTTGTTAATTTTTATTATATTTTATTTATTTATTTGTTTTCGTGAATTTTATTTTCTGGGCTTTTGTTTTAAGTTTGATTCACTTTTGTATTCAATTAATTACAAATTTAATGATTTATTTTGTATTGATTAATTGCTAAAGCCTATTGAATATTTTTGTTATATATATTTCTTATATTATTTTACTGTGCCTTTATGAAAATATAAAAAATTTAAAAATATAAGTAAATTCTAAAATTTAAGTATATGTAAGTTAAAAGCTAATTAAAGCATCTTCCCTTGTTTCCCGTAGTAAACCCACTCTTACCACCGCTTAGCAAAATGTTAATTGTTTTTCCCTCTAGTAACAACGATTGCATCTCCCTAATCTGCTTTAAGCCTCCCCTTTCCCACAACCTCCAGCCTCCACGAGAAATCTATCGATTTCACCCAATACCCAGTGCCCGTGCCCAATGCTAACCAAAAATCATTCTTGGCTTCGGTTCAGCATTTTCAAATATCCCAAAACTGGTTTGGGTTTGGGTTCGGAAGGGGGTTTCTACCATACTGAGGAGGATGCAGAGGAGAATCCAGCATCGAGAGGAGGAGGAGGAACCAGGAGGAGACGGGCTGAGGCTGGGCAAACAATCAGAATAAGTGTGGATTCCATTTTGGTATCTGGCAGTTTGTAGTCCAGCATATTTGTTACACTTGCCGCCCTCTTTATCCGATTGGACTGGTAACTGGCAACTGGTAGTGGTAACTGGTAACTGGTGTACTGGTGTATCGCTCTCTAATCACAAAATCCCACCCATGATGTGATGTGCCCAGGCAAAATATTCAAAGTCATCGTGTAATATTGGAAAAACAACCGGGAGATGGGAGTCGGGGGTTGGGAGTCGGGGTTTGAGGTCGGGTATTGAAAGTGGGCGCCAAGCCAATGCCAATGCCAAACAATTTCAAATGTAATCCGTTATTGTGGCCGGGTATCTGTGGGATACGAAATACGAAATACGGGATACAATACAAAATACAAAATACAAAACACAAAGTACAAAATACAATACAGGGCAGCCCGTGCTGCTGCTCCGGGATAATGCGGCATATCTTTGGGATTTTCATCTCAAATTAAATTTATGATATGGCACAAAAATTGAATAACACCCAGCCAGCATTCAGCCGGGCACGAAGTGAATCAAAATCAATCAAAAGACACCAAGGGGCAGGGGGCAGGGGGAAAGGGCCAGCTGGAGAAAGAAGTAATACCAAAGACACCTCAAATGAACCGCAGAGATGCAAAATGCATGGATGCAGCTGCAAAATACAAAATGCAGTCAGTGGCGTACGCAAAGGGGATTAAGAACATTTTTGGTGGGGATAAAATTTCGATAGCCATAGAGTTAGAAATCTAATAAAATCGAATGCATAGGAGCTTTTGTTTTGGGTTTTCTAATCAAACTCTATTCTTCCTTTTTGTTGTGAAAAAGTTTGCAATACTCTATCGATATTTTAACAATAAAAACAATACTTTCAGATACTTAAAAATGTAAGAAATATTTAAACACAATATTTTAAAACTTGTGTGTGTATTTTTTCAAATGATGATAATAAAAATTAGTAAAGTTTAAAGATTTAATTTAAAATTTCGATAATAAATCGATATCATCGATTGTGTCCATTAAAACTCGAATTGTTTCACTTCTATTTACCTAAATTGAAACCAAAAATATTTTTTAAATTGATATTTAATTTTAAACCCTCCCAAAAACACCTGAACAACGCCACTGGGACACAGATACAAATGCGGTTTCAAGTGTAGTTGCAGAAACAGTGTCCCGACCGCAAAATGGTCAATTCCTTGCTGCACTGGCATCGCCATAGATACAAATGTATCTTCCGCCTTCGGGCTGGCCAAAGCAAGCTGCCATTAATCAAACATCGAACCACTGCCTGATTTTAGGGCGCATTAATTAACACAACGCAATGAACTAGCACATTCCGTGCCAGCGAAGCGAATACTTCAATAGATACAGATACAGATACATTCGTATCTTTCCTCTCACAGCGGCAGCTAATGAAATACTTTCAATCATAAACGAAAATAATTTCACGTTCATTAAAAGCCACGCGAATAGCAACCAAACAAAGAACTTCCCACTAAATCCATCGCTGTTGTTCAAATATTTCAACAACACGCATCCGAGAAATATCACAAAAAAATAATAAAGAAAGGGGAAAAAAAACTTGTAATCGCGTAATTGCTGTCCGAAGAACGAATAAAAAAAAAACAAGAAACGCCTCAATGAAATATGAACAAATTATGACAAGTGTTAAGAGAAGGGTTCAAAGAATGTCGTCACTGCGCTAAAAACAAAACAATTTTTGGATATGTTTTCATTGGAATTTTTGCAATCGAATTGTTTTGATTCCAATAAAAAATTGTGGGATGGCTGCGAATATTTTTAAGAAGTTTTGGGAGTCACTTATAAATTTATGTTATGAATGCATTGAAGCGCAGTGGTTTTAAAATATTTTGTAAATTGTTGAAGTTTTTCCACTAATATTTCCATATTATTTTAAGGTTTAATTTTTCCACTCACTTTTAGACCTTTGTTTTTTGTTCATTTTAATATTATCTATCATCTAAGCTTCCTATCTGTCTAAATTTATATTTTAGATACTGGGAAATTTCATAGCTGTTTTGCTGAAAAATCTCTAGCATTCCTATGATTAATCCTCTGGCCTTGGTCTATGCATGAGTTCTCGGAAACAGTACAAGTATTCCCCAACCAAATATCTTCCTGGCCCAAGACGCATCTCGCTGATACGAAATCTACTTGTTTGGCCGAGGCCAAAAAGCAGCTCAAGATTTACTGGCCACAGGCACGAACAACAGCAGCACAGCCTGGCCAGAAATATTCCAGCTGAGTTTGAGTTTGTCTGGTGGAAGCGCATTAATCTCCGGCTTTGCTACCAAGTTCGCTGCACTCCGAACGGCCTACGCGAAAAATGCAGCGCGAAAAAGAGGCAGCAACGAAAAGGGGGCGGTGGAAAAGCAGGGACTTACACACAAAAAAAAATTTAAGATGTAATAATATTAAGAAAAGCACGGATGAGGGAGTAAGCAAGCTATCAAGAACATTTTAGATTATAATTTTAAACTAAATTTTGAATGTCTTTGAATTTTCAAATGATAAGTAAATTTATACAGTAAAAATACCTTGAAAAAATATAACAATAATATCTTTCGTAAATTATTTAGCACGAAACTATTCATGGCTTTAAAAATGAATTTTAGAAAGAGCGCAGGTATTGATATTTATTAATTTATTTTGTGTTATTTATTTTATATAAAATCTGTAAAAATGTAACTCTTTTTTGCCCCATTTTCCCAGTGCACTTGGAGAGGAGCGACTGACTGCTCCTTAAAAAATGTTTTTTTTTTTTTTGGTTTGTAGTGCAAATCATGTCGACGCCCCTCCGCCTGCGCAACCACCGTCCCTGCCCCTCCCCCTCGCCCACCCAAAATGCTACCAAACGAGTTCGCAGCAAGTTGCTGCATCGCACAGCAAAAACAACGACAAGTTTCCAGGTTTTCGTTAGGATGCAGCTAAAAAATAAGAAATATATATATGAGAAAATAAGAGGAAACTGGGACTTAAACTGAGACTGAGACTGCGACTGCGACCGAAACGGACCATTGAGCATTGGGTATTGGGGATTGGGCAGAACTGGTTTGCTGGTCTCAGAAAACCAGAAGAGGGCCTTGGCTTTCCCCACTTAACCCCCTAACCCCCTTTTCCTCCTCCTCATCCACTGCCTGTCAGCCATCAAAATGTCAGCGGCTAAATGTAATTAAAATTGATTTTATTTCCCTACGAAAACACTGAACATAAAACAATTAAATGGCGTCTAAGCCAATTTTCTGGGGACCTCCACTCTGCCCCTGCCCCAACCACCAAAATTTGTGTCAACAATTTTGATTGTTTATAAATAGCCAGAGAGAAAAGTTTGTCGGCTGGAACATTTGCCACAAATGTCAAAAGTAATCATGATGGCCAACACGGCATTTCATTTGACAACACCCGACCCCCTACTACCCCTGCTCCCTACTACCCACTCCAGAATTATTCACATTCACCCAACACACTCTTGGTAGACAAAACCGACAAAACCAAAGGGTTGCCCAACCAACAACATTTTTATGGTCGAACGAAACACACACATTTTTCTCTCCAAAAATGTTTCCAGTTTTTATGAGTGGGAAGTGCGTGTGCCACAAGAACATGGGCATTTTCTGTGTGTATGTGTGTGAGTGTGGAGGAAAAGCGTGGAAAAATCGAGGGGGGGGAACGAACTCACAGCACTGGCACAGTCCATATAAAATATGCTTTTCCAATTAGCGTTTATTTGGTTTTTCATTTTCTGTTTTATGTTTACTCAGATAAACAACCAAACACACACAGCAGACTCTCAAATAATTAAGGCACACTGAGAAAGTAAAGTTTTTGGATCTATCGAGTTTTTAGTAATTAAAAATTAAAGATTTCAGGCACACAAATAATTTTAAAATTGTGAAATTTACCTAAAACTATACAAATAAATATTTATCTAAAGGAACTAAATATGACTGCTTAATTAATTGATTTTCACATTTAAATTATTATCTCACATTTTTTAAATATTTTTTATTAAAAACCATTTTATGTATCTAAATTAATACAGACATTTTTAACACAAAACCTTTTTTTTCAGTGTTTATCAGAGGGGAATTCTTGAAAAAAAGGGGGGTGGGGCGTGGAGCCACTAGGGGGATTCGATTTGGGGCCAAAGCTAATTGGCCAAAAGCCATTGGTGGCGAGTGTCACAAAAGATCATGATGCATCAAACAGCTGGCATTTTTCCAGCTCAAGATTTTCCCTCAGCGAGCGGAGGAAGATCCGATCCGATCCAACGAGTTCAAGTATCTTTTCCAAGAAGATCACTCAAAATAATCATGGGACTTGCAGCGAAAGCTCTTGTCACGATCGTTTCGTTTATGGAATTGGGAGCAATCTGTTCGATCGTTTTGTTATTTTTTTTTTTTTGTTTGAGGGGGATCACTTGAGATCAAGGGTTCAGCCTCGATGGTTTTAGTCCATCAAAAGTGGGAGAAAAGCCATAACTGGATTATGAACTTATGGAAATGATAAATACAAGACGTTTCAGAATCACTGGCTATCGCAATAAATATTAAAAACTGGCAGCGTTTTCGCAGCCTCAGGATTTCCAGATGCAGCATGCAGCACACACACGCAATCAGAGATCGGCGATCCTCAATGGCAATGACGCACATGATCGCCCAGAATCAGCCCCCTTTTAAATTTACACCCCCCTCTTGCAGTCTCACATAAATTAACGCCCCTGTCATAAAACAGTGTGTGCGTGTGTACACTTTCATTGTGCATTTCAAGGTCTGGGGATGGATGGTATGGGATATATGTGGCAGATCCAGAAACCGCACGCACGCGTCTCAGAATGTAATGCTCCCCTTTTTTCCCCCTTTTTTTTGTTGGTTTAAATATTTTGCGTGCCTTGAGATTTATGTTGGTGTTGCAACAAACAATTGCAGAAGGGTAGCCGCATTTATTTGTCTTGAAAGTTTTATTGCTTTTAAATTTATGGCCTCTGGGTCGTCCTGCTCTTTTTTCTGATGATGATCATGTCACAGGGCGAGTGTTCACACCTACATAATTACTGGATGTACAGAAATACACAGAGGCACATCTGCTTTTGGGATCTCAAATATACAACAGATACTCATATTTTTATATTTTTATTTTAATGAACTTAATAAGATTGTAAACTCATTAAAAGTCCTCAAACTAGTATCCCTTTTTTTCCTTATATCAACGATAAAATTCATTCATATTTAATGATCTCAGCGGGTTGATTAATTCTTAAATCTAAAATATTTTACATTTAATTTTCATATTATATTCATATATTTCGCAATAACTTAAATGTTTTTAGCTGAAAGACATTTAAATTAGTAACATGAATTTTAGTTAACTAAGAATATGTTACAAAATACAAATAAAACAAAACTTAGATATGGTGATTGAGTGTCTCTGGATTTTTCGGTTTCAGGTTTTTGGGATTTTCGGTTTGTGGTCTCGATTATGAGCTCACGACTGCATGGAGATTTTCTGCTGATTTTCCGGGGGAAATGGGGAAAAACTTTTGCTCAGCTTTCGCACACACACACATACACTCACAGAGAGAAACACGGAAATGTGGAACTCGTCAGAAGATGTCAAAAGTTTTTGGCCATGTCAGATGCCAGGTTTTTTGCCTTTGCTGATAAGTTATCACGGCCAAAACATAGGCACATCCACAGCCACACCCACATCCAGGTCCACCCCCTGGGGTGGATTAAAATCTTTCAAGACATTTTATAAACATGAAAAATGTGCGTCAACTAAACTAAAAATAACAAGAGCTCCAAGAACGTTAACAACTGGAAGACAAAGGAAGCCAAAAAGTTTTTTGCAAAGTGGGGGAGATTTTCGTGATGGGGGGATGGGGGGCGCAGAGGTTACTGCCCTGCTTTTCCAGAAAATGTTAATATTTATTGAAAGCATAAAATAGAAACGCGACACAAACAAAGTTTTCTTTTATTTTTAAGCCGCGTCTCCTTAACCTTCCCTTGATTTTCCTTTATTCTCCTTTTTGTTCTGCTGCTGCTGCTGCTACTTTTTATTACAACGAAGAGCAAAAAAAAAAGTAAAGTAAAGTAAAGTGCACACACATAAGCCTGCATAGACATCATAAAAAAGTTAAGCTCAAGATACAAAGATACAAATACACACACACACACACACATGCACGACACACAACAAAAGAGCAATTTGTTATTTAATGAAACTGAAAATGAAATAAACTCGCAGGCAAAAAGCCAGCAGACGAAAAAAGCAGAATGTATCTGTAAGATGAAAGCATTAACGCACAGAATGCTAATATCTTATGCACACACGCAGATACACACACACACATACAGACTCAGCTGCAGACACAGATACAGATACAAATATATGGGGCGCTTCTGGGGAATTACAACGGCCTATGAACTGAAACCGAAACTGAACTCAAAGTGGATCCCAACTCAACTCGAACTGAGACTGAAGCTGAAGCTGAGATAGAAACGGAAAAAAGCAACAGAACTGAATCTGTCGTGTCTTTGATTATTATCTTAGCACACAGAGAAAAAAAAACAATATTTACTTGATAATAAACTATATTTTCCTTTTCTTTACAAACAACTCATTAAGTTTGAACAAGTTTTTTTGATACAATCATTTCTGTTCTATACATTCACTTATAAAAATATATTTCTGTATATTTTAAATATTATTTTACACCATCAAAGTCATAATCAATTTGTTCCCAAAAATAAAATCCCATTTATTTTCAGTGCAGCTCAGCTCGCGATGTACGCTCTCATAAAACCCAAAACACACATGGTCACCCATTTGTATCTGTATCTGCATCTCGCACATTAACAGAAGAGCAGAAAAAAAAAGAAAATAAAGTTAAGCTAACAAAGCAAAGCGCCGAAACTCAAGAGAAGGTGGACAAGGGAGTGGAATTTCCAAAAGGGGGAGAAGTTTTCCTCCCAAAGAAAATGTATGAGGTATATGAGTGAAAAATGTTGTAGGGTAATTTCTGTCGTTTGGATTTTTGCATAAAGAAATTCACAGAAGCCAAAAACCCAATGAGAATAATTAAACATATTTAATATAAATAAAACAAAGGCACTTAACAAGCTATTATTTTCTAAAACGGACTCAATGCAGGCCAGCCTAATCTGTAAATCCCACAATTTTGTAAATCCCATGCAAATATACACTTATGTCTTAGAAATTCCTAATCGCATCAGTTAATGCGCTTATTGGATTTTATTCACTGAGATTGCAATTAGCATTTAATGATTTTAAACAGCACCCAAATGGATGAACATGTAAAATTCCCATTCCCACACTTTATACCTCTTGAAATAAAGAAGAAGAGGTAATGCCCTGCTGTTTCCCAACACTTGGCAGTTGATTGTGTAACTCATCGCATCTATCAATGATTCCCATCGATTTCGAGCTAATTTCCACTTCCTCTTCGGCTGACACTTTTCCCCCAGCCACCTCTCTTCCCTTTTCCCTTTTCCCGCTGAAACAACCCGTCAAAAGGGCTGACTGACTGACAGCTTGTTAGGGAAAAAGACTTGGGATGGGGATTGGGATGCATCTGCCGATCCGACGATCCGACGACGATCTGCCCACACGAAAGACACCCAAAACGCAAGAGACCAAGCCCCGGGTGATGATGATGATCACTCGAACCCTTTTTTTTTTTTTTTTGTTGTCTGCTGTTCTCCCTTCCCTCCCAATTTTCAACCTCCACCCACACAGGCTGACTGCACTGGTCAAAAATAGAGGTGAACACCAAAGGAGGTACTTTTTTAAAAACCTAAATATGTTACACCATCGCATGATGTTACACCAAAAGGTTGATTTAATAAACAAATTTATGGTTATGAATATTTGTACATTTTAACAGATAACAAAAATAAATGTAATATAAAGTAATATAACAAACCTTTAACAACATTGCAAATATTAAAATATAAAACAAAATTTAAATAGCTTAAACTTAGAAAAAATATAAAACTTTAGATATATATTTTGTGATATTTTTACAATTGAGTTACTTTATAACTCTGTTTTTACTAGTCATTTTCTTTATGTGCAGAGAGACACAAATCAGTAAAAAGACTGTAACATTTATTTGTCGCTTCAGCAGGCACAGAAATTGGATGATTTTGATGTCTGGGTCTGGGGGGGATATTTTTTTTTGGTCTAAGAAAAGTTCCGCTTCAGTAAACTGGCAACATTTTAACAAGCCATTTTCCGAAAAAAGGCCCCACACATGGATCGTTAACGGTGCAACAAGAGCTATAAAGTGGGAGATCTTTGGGATCCAAGACTCGAAAACTCAAAAACTCGAAAACCTTGTAAATGGCTTAAAGATCTTGATCGGCTTATCGGCCGTCGATCGTTTTGCATTCGAAATGAGATGCGATCCGTGGGGCCAAGAGTATCAGTATCTCAGTATCTTTGTATCTTCGTATCTGTATCTTTATACATATATCTGTGTGTATCTGCATATCCATCCACAACGACCGCCTGCGAAACGTTTTACACTCAATAAAGGCGTCAAGAGCGCCATAATAATTATCACAGACACAGGCCAACAACATTCCCATTCTCAATTTCCTTTTTCGCCCAGCGACTATTAAAAGCCAACAAAAACAACGACGAAAAGACGGGAAATACGAAAGGAAAGGAGCGAAGAAAACCCAAGATGCAGTCCATAAAATCTGTATGGTAAATAAAACAAAAGTTGCCGAGAAAAAAATATATATACATACATATATACACAAAAAAGTGACTAAGTGAAGTATGAAAAGGCAGTGAAGAGCAGAGATTTTCTTGGAATTAATTACGGACGCTAAATATGCAACATGTTCTTGGGTCTTCTATAAGTTATAATTACCGAATACCTAAATAATTATTCGAGACAAGACTTCTGAATTTACAAAGCTTCATTTATACAATGGATTTGGATTATCTTTTGTTTACTTATTTTTACAACAACTATTGCAAAATTAATTAAAGACTTGGTTTAAAGCAAGCACTAAAAATGCTTTTTATTTTGTTTTTAAAGAAAATCTTAGGAATACCAAATGTTAAAATAAATTTGTACTTATTTTTAAGACAGTATTTATCACCTGATATGTATATAAAATATAACTTTTTATAGTAAAAGTAATATTTTCTTAAACAAAAAAACTTTATTTAATTGCTCACTGATTTGAAGGAAATAACTTTATTTATATACACAAATGTGTTGAAAAACTTCCCCAACTAAATATATTTTACTAATACGAATATTTTGAGTAAGAGTTTGCTTAAGATTTAATATGTTTAAGTTTTCAGACTTGTAAATAAAATTAACTAGAAATTAATTAAATTAAATAAATTCAAATGCATGTTTAAAGACTGTTCAGTGTTTTGAATTACCCAAAAAAAACAAAAAAAACACATCCCAACAGCAAAAGTATCTGACAAGTGAAAAAGTATCTGACAAATGAGCAGGGGGCAGCAGGTGGAGGGGGAGGGGAGGGAGTGCAACAACTGGGGTGTTGATTGGCATGTTCGGGTGCGTACTGCAATTAGGCGGCCAATGCACTTTTCCCCCACACCCCTTACCACTTTTCACTTTCCACTTGAGCATTTCCTTATGAAAATTTTGGCAAACTGCTTAAGTTGATTTTCATTTTCATTAGCTGTCTTTCTACCCCTTCCCCTTCCCTTTTCATTTACCATTTGCAATGAATGAACATTTTTCCGTGCAGCCAGAGAGCCAGGGAAAAGTGCAGCCCAGTTGGCCAGGAGAACTCACAACTTCTTGACAACCGGGAGACAAACGTGCAACAATAATTGGCACGCAGCCAGTTATTCCAAGTCCATTGATGAAAAGCAGCCACAGCAGATACAGATACAGAAACAGATACAAATGCAGATGAAGATGAAGATACAGATGCACAGATCTTAACCCAGCGCTTTCGATTTAATTTTAGCCACTTGAATTTCCGCCGTTTTCCTGGCTCCTTTTATTTTTTTACGACCGACTCGACGACTCGCACAACGAAAATGTTTACAAAATAGAAATAAGAGCATAAAATATTTTGTCGACTTCCGCTCGTAATCACCAATTAGTAATGCCACACTGACAAATATGCCAAACCGAAAACCGAACCGAAAACTTGGACAAACAGCCGCTGGGTTGATTGGATAAAATGTGGACTGGGATGGGGATGAGGATGAGGAGGGGATGATATATTATTTGTAATAAATAAAAGACGCTGGAATCCTGCAAATGGCCCCAAAAGTTGGGTCACACTTTCATCATTAGTCAGCCGACTTCGGCCACTAAATTCAAATGAAATGGAATGAAATGAAATGAAATGCCCAGCATCTGCAAGATACACACACACACAGCTACAGATACAAAGATACAAAGATACATAGATACAGACACTTTGCGCATTGTCAAATCTACCAAATCGAAGTGTATCCAATGGAACGCCAATTCCCCGGGGAGCAATTCACGCTTGCCCGTAAAATTGTATCTCTGTATCTGCGCTGCTTTTGTATCTTTTGCAGCGAAATGAAACCAGAAGAAATTAAATAAAAATAGCAAAATGGCCGAAAAAGCGTTCGATAGAACAAAGACGTTTATGCCTAGGACAAAAGGGAGAGAAAAAAAGCCTTAAAAGTTGTTCACATTTTAACCCATTTAAATATAAACTTAATTAACATTTTATTTTTTTATAAATGACCAATGATTTCCTTTGTCAAATTCACGATTTAACCCACGCATAAACATTGAGAAAATTCGGTGAAAACTTTTGGCATTTGGTTTGCCTTTGCATTTTCGCTCCATTTGGCTGCCTCTTTTGGGTTTCGCACTTCAATTGCTCCGCCCAGTCATCTCTCTACACATTCGCATTTTCATTTTCACCCAAGCTGACCAATCAATCGATGTGTTTTTCCTTGAGTATATTTTCCCTAGGTTTTTCCCAACGCTTTTCCGCATTTCGCGGGGCTTCTCATCGTTGTCCGCCTCCTTTTCGGTTATATATTCTACAAAAGAAAGATCAAAGCGGTGAAAAAGCGGCCTGGGAAATGAGCTCAAGTGTTTGGCTCCTCTTTGATTTCTTGAGTGGGTGTGTTTAGTTTTTCCCCAACGAACAACCAACCCCTCGTGGAAAAAGCGGGAAAATTGGCTTCTCTATGCGTTCTAGTTTCACTTTCACAGATTAAAATGAAGATTGTCTAATCGCATTGATTGATGTCTTTCTGTGCGATTCTCAAAAAAAGAAAAAAACTACACACAAAAATCTTGTTGGGTTTTGTGTGTTTGCGGTTTGTTTGTTGTGGGTTTTTTGGTTTACAGTTTACAGTTTTCCGTTTTAAGCAGCTGCACCGCGTTATAAATTAATGAAAAGCGTTTAAACGTCAGGCTGAAATATATATGTATGCATGTTTGATACTCGAGTAAAAGTTGCCAAAAAGTTCGATGTGCGGTTGGGATAATCTTCGCACAGCCACAGAACGAGAAACAGACGGAAAACAGGGGCAATTCGGTTTTCTGTTTTCGGTTTTCGGCAAGACTCAAACACTCAATGGAAATTAAAGCAATTTCCTGTAGCAATTTGAAGATGCTAAATTAAAATACAAACGACGGCGGAGCAGAAGATACTCTACTATCTCTATCTGCATGCCGCCATCTCAATCCGACAGATACAGATACACACACACAGATACAAATACACACACATAAACACAAGTATGCCAGGACCGCCATTCATAGATATTTAATTAGCAGAGTGCCGTTTGTTAGACAGAGACAGCCGGCTTGTAAATTGGCAATAATCTCAAACCGAATCTGTGCACTCCAAAAAAAAATATGTGTATCTAAGCAATCGATTTATTTTTACCTTTTTTTTGAGACTAACTAGACTTCTTAAGTACTTGGTTTTGTGATTTAAAATTATAAATATATTTATGCTTCAAAGTGAAACTGTTTTAGTTACGTTTTTTTAGGGTTTTAAATTTAATCTATTTTTATAAATTTAAATCATTAAGCTACCTATTTTTTATGAATATGATTGTAATTTTAGTGTAAATATAAAAATTACTCACTGATAAGGTTGTATTTAAAAGAACCTAATTTATAAATTTTGATTTTTTAATAAGTATAATTAATAGCTGTTTATGTCATTGAAGGTTTTTATTTTAGTAACCAGTTTTAAAAGTATTATATTTTAATAAATATTTTTATTTAACTTTATTGGAATTTAATGTATTGACTTAGAAAATGTCCTACAAGTGCTCCAAAATATTTAAAAAGCACTTTTCATCCTGAATATCTAGTGATAAATATTGTACAGACTCAAGGGATTTGGTAGTGATTTTTTTTCAGTGCATATCTGGTGGTGCACAGAGAACGACAACCGAACAGTGTCATCCGCAAAACCGAAAAACGTCAAGAGACGGCAGCGACAACAAAGTAAATGAAGATGAGCACTTCCTGCAACAAAAGCGACAACAGGAGAGGAGGGGGGAAAGGGGGGGGGTGGAAAATTGAGGAAAATGCGGCGGCCGGGGAAACACACGAAACATTTTTAATCGAGTGCAACGCCATGAATGAGCAGAAGAGTTGGATCAGCATCAGCATCAGAATCAGAATCAGAATGAGAGGCAGCTGAAGAGGCGGTTTTAACCTCGCCCATTTGTTTGTGCATCTCGCAGATACAGATACAAATACAGATACAGATACATGTATCTCGCGGTTTGTATCTTTTATACGAATACGTTATACGAATGAGTTAAATGCTATGCTCGAGTTGAGTGAGTGATGCATCCCAGGGCGCATCCGTAAGATAAACAGGCGCAGCACGCAACGTTTAACTTTTCATTTGCAGAGCCCCTGCATTTGTATCTCGCTTCTCGCATTTGTATCTTGTGGGTGCCAAAGGTCACGGGCATGCTCCGCTGCACTGCCGAATGCCCCGTGCCCGTACAGAAAACTGTTTAAATTGAACAAATCATTAAAAATATTTAACGCAGACGAAGCTAAATATGGGTGAAATAATAAACAAACTGAATAATCTCAGCAATTACGGCATTTTACAAATATTTGGGGCTTGGATTTGAGGCTAGCATCAGCGGAAGATTTAATTTATTTTAATCGGAAGACTTGCAGAGATAATAAAAATACTCTCGAAATGTACACACATTTTTTTTACATTTACAAACATTTTATAATTACCTGTAACACCTTTGTAAATTTCAAATTACTTTGATAATTTAATTATTCTCAATTAAGATATGAATTAAATTGTAAGATTTTTAATAAAAATAAATATAACAAAATTATAGAATTTTTAAATAAATTCCATAAAATGGATACAGTTCTACAGATTTTCTTGAAAAGCCATGACCTAAAAAAACAAACCTATCTTTAATTTATAGAAACCTTTGGAAAGTCAGTTGCCCAAAAATGAAACAAATATTTGCACACCCAATAACTTAGAGCTACGAGTACAAAAAAGTCAAACTTCAGTTGACAAAAGCAAAGAGAAACTTTTGTGTCTTCTCGTTGCTGCCTTAAACTTAAATTCGGAATAAGCCAAGTTAAGAAGGGCCAAGTAGAAAAAAAGGGGGAAAGGGGAAATTCCATTTTTGGTGAAATGGTGAATCAAGTTGAGAAAACCCTCAAATTTCCAAATGATTTAACTTGCCAGACACTTCAATCGGCTCAGACTCTCTTAAAAACTGCTGAAAGTGAAGCTACTTCAAATGAATGTGCGTGATGTGGACCCCTTAACCCCCCCCCCAAAGCCCCTCTTCACCCCCACCACTGTCGCCCAACTACTTATCCCATCAAAACGATTCAGATAGAAAATGAGACAGACGACGGCGCTGGGTTTTCGGTTCGGTTTTATTTTATTTTATTTTATCTTTGCTCAGACAAAAAAAAACAAAACTTGGAAAGAGAAGCTTAGGAGATTTCTTCGCTCTACGTATCAATTTGGGCATTAAGCCCATACGCAATTGAAGCCAATTGAAGCTAATCATTTGCTATTTAAATACGGGGACAACAAAGCACTGAACCCAAGAGCTCGAGACACGGCTGCAATAGATACAGATACATTTAAGTATCCGAACTAGAGTATACAAAAAAAATACAAACAAAAAACTAAAACAAGCTTCAATCTGATCTTGAACACACTGAACAAAAATCAGATCTTTATAGAGATTTTTTTAACAGATAATAAATACATATCACCACTAAATCACATTTTTTTTATACAAGGTTAATATTTTATTATTGTTTTTAGGCTTAAGTAATTTTAATGTTAATATGTTTAGTTTAAAACTTAAGTTTAAAATTACATTTTCAGTTTTAATTCGTTTCAAAGTGTCTTACAAAAAAATTGTTGTATAAATCCAGCTATTTCATTGGAAATTTAATAGATTCATTTATATATTATGATGATAATAATGAAAATTTTCACAAAGTGCCGTAATTTTTTGTCTCTGCATTTTAATGAGTGGGTAGTCTAGACTTCAGTGGGGAAATAGTTAGTGAGATAGGGGTTATAATGCAGAGATCTCTCTATTATACTGCCATCGAAAACCACAGCGAACATTCCACAGCATGCGGAAGTAATGGAAGTGATCTCCTCTCTCTTTATAAGGGTGAAAGTTATAGGAGTCAGGGCAAAAACAACCTTCAATTAAGATGATACACTAAGTGAGAAACGATTTAAGTAATAACTTAAAGCGATGTTTTATTGAAGACTTTGTTACTTTAGCTAAAAGTCTAAAATCAATCTCTTAATTTATAGTTTCTTTCCCTTGAATTCACATACTCGTATTTGAAAGCTGCGTTTATTGCAGCTAAGGCATTTTCCTTTCGAGCTGAAAACCTCGAAAGTTTTCCCAGCTTTTATGAAATATTGTGTAGCGGCATTCCTTTCAAAGGGGGGGTGGTATTTAGGGGGGTTTTCCGGGGGTTTTTCCAAGGGGGTCGGGTGTTATGTAGCCGCTACAGTTGGCTGCCAAATTGAGACTCTCGCATTGGCACGCGTCTGCATTGCATTTGACCTCGTTTTTGCGTCTAAGCTATGGTGCCATAAAGGCCCCCCCTGCCCCCCTTGCACGCCTCTGGGAATAGAATTTCTGGCAAGCAAATGCAAACAAGCTGATGGAAGGGGGACATCAGCATTAAATTATATTTTATGCGCAAATTATTTAAGTTGAGCACAAGTTGGGCAAAATAGGAGCATTAAGCGGGGCTACCAGAAATATATATATATATAATATATATGTCCAAAATTCTGGGGGCTCATTATTTGAGTTGCATTTCTTCCTTCTTTCCTTTTTTTTATTTTATTTATTTCTTGGCTGATGGCCATGGCAAACAAAGCCATTAACTGGGCGGAAAAAGGGGGCGGGAAAATGGGTTTGGCAATTGACTCTTTAGCTTTTGATTTCGCCCCTCGGAAAATGCATTGATGCGTTGCATTTTCTATTTCTTTCTTTTTTTTTTGGTAATTTCTGTCCTTTTTTCTTTGTTTTTTTCGGCTGCAATTCGTTTGTTTTCATGCGAAAAGTTTTCAATTGCTCTGGCGTCACTTTTTGATTGCTTTGATGTGTTTTTCTCGCACATTTCCCAAGCCTCAATTCATGACAAAAGTTTTTCGGCGCAGCGACAGAGGGAGATGGCTATATATAGTGATAGAGGGAGAGGGATATGGCAGCTAAGCAAAGTTTGCCTTCGAAAAAGGATGAGCGAGTCCTGCGGACAGACAAAAGCCGAGAACTTTCGCTTTGATTTTCAAATATCTTCTCCTCCTGCTGCTGCTGCTGCATTTCCCTCATTTTTTTGTTATTTTTTATTTTTGGTTTTGCATTTGCAGTGTTATCCTTGGCCTGACAGAAAAATGAAAGTTTAATGCGTTTGCCAAATACAATTTTCACAATTTTTTTTCCCTCACACGCATACACACAGTCCTTTTCCTTTTTTTTTCTTATTTTTTCTTAGTTGAATTTAGTTTGGAAATTGAGTTTTTCCATTCGCGCGTTTCCTCTATCTCTTTCTATATAAATATATATATGTATATATGTATATATATATATCTGAATGTATTTGTTGGCCGGAAAATGTGTGCGTCTGTGCGGAAATTGCATTTTTCACCCTTTTTCCCCATTCTGCTTTACTTATTCTTGTACTGCGATTTTTTTGCACCCTTTTTGGAATTTGTATTTTGCGAACTCTTTTTAGCGCATCATCCAAGGGCGAAATGGGAGGCCAGTGTGCAAGTTTAAATGGTTTAAAGTGCTTATAATGCAAATATTAAAAGAACCAAAGGGGCTGAGAGAGAGTTGAGTTGAAAGTTAAGCGAACGGAGAGCAATATAAAAGTTCAAATCGCAAAGGGTTATAAAGTATCTTTCTGGGTAATAAAAAAAAAAAGGCAGCACTTGATGCTGCCTTGACCCTAAGTGATTTATTTTACTGCTACAACAAATTTAACTGTCAATTAAATTTAATTATGTTATGAACAATAAAGCGAAGTATTTATGTTGTCAATCAGTTTCAAATGCTTTTCTTATCAACTTTAAGTTATTCAACTCATTGTTTGCCTACTATATCTTCTATCAATATTTTTGTTTACTCTTACCCCGGGGTTTCTTCATTATTTCTTTTGTTTACCAATGCCATTTTCCAATGCCATTTTCCCGGCATAATCCCTACTTGATTTGCATAGACGCTCAATCAATTTTAATCAATCTGCCCTGTGGGGAATCCTCCTCCTACCCCCTCTTTTTGAAGCTCAGCTAATTCCTCAATTCATTTTACCCCCCAAATACAAATTACGATTTCGTTTAGTTTTTAATTGAAAATTTTTCGAAGCACGAAAGGAGGAAAAAAGGAGCGCGCACACGCCCTTTCGATAGAGGAAAAACCCACGTGGCTATTACGGGGAAAAACAAAACAAAACAAAGTAAAACAGAGGGAGTACATTTTAATCTACAAATTGAATTTCCCTACATGGGGAAAAACAGAGAAAAGAAATGCAGGAGCGGATAGAAGGATGGAAGGTCCTTTTAATTGCCGGGCCGACTTGTTTACATTGGCGAACTGGGATGATTCGAAGACCCTCAGGGCCACGAATTTGTTGGCTGTCAAATAAAACAAGACGCATCAAATTATTTCAAATTTATCGCGACAAAGGTGTCCTGCGTCCTGTGTCCTGTGTGTCCTGTGTGTCCTGTGTGGAATATCCCGGCGGTCCTGGCTGTCCTGGCAGCTGGCTCAACCCTGCCAACAACCCCCGAAGGCCCAAAGCCAAACAAAAACTATTGAAATGTGTTGTCACAGAACTGTGTATCTGTGTGTATCTAACGTATCTGCGTATCTGCGTATCTCTGTATCTCTGTATCTATGGGTGTCTATCTCAGGTAGGAAGGGGCACATATTTAGCCACAGATTCGTACCGCAAAATGACAGGCCAACGACAATTAATGGCCATCCCAATACCGAAGAGAACCAGCACAGCTCGAACCGTAAATGTATCTAACACACAAAATGATATTTTGACACGCAGCCGACTAAAACTTGCAATTAACTGCCCCAAAAAAAAACCAAAAAAAAAAAAAAGAGGAAAACCAAAGAAAATAAAAAGAGAGATATACGGATTGTGTATCTTTCTGGCTTTTGTGCAATTGTGGGTTAATGGCACTTTAAACTGCGCTCCACACTCACCGAAAACCGAGAACCGAAAACCAAAAACCGAAAACCGCACAGGAAGTGGACGAGAGTATCTCGTGGATACGTTCTGTCTTTGATTCATATTTGGCACGCAATAATGCAATCTGCGAACGAGCGAGAACGAAAACGACCAACTAACAGATAAAATCTGTATCTCGCAGATATATTTCAGAAAAGCAGCTTGAAACGGAGATTTTCTTAAGTATTCTTTGGTGAAGAAGTTAAGATTACTCTTTAAATTATAAGAATAATTACCCATTTTCACAAAACCTTATTTTCTTACTTTAAAATATGATATTAGTAAAATGGCAAATATACAAACTAAACTAAAGTAAAATATGTAGGATAAATTATTTATTATTAATATTTTATTAATTTTTATTCATATTTAATAGACAATTAATGTAAAATGTAATGTTTATTGTTCCATACAACCAATATGAAAAATATAAAAGTTAAATAGGAATGAAGATAAAATCTTTGCATCTTACGGATACATTTTTCTTTTGAGGCACCTTGAAAAGGCGAATGTTGCACCCAAGTATATGACTCAAAAAGGGCGGTGGGGGCGTGGCCATATAAATCATACCGAATGGTGCAGAAATTAACGAAACGCGGAGAGCTTAAAATGCAATTTAGTCGATGCAATTAAGGGGCGACCATGACTCAGACGAAAAAGGCTATAACCCTCTTTATATTTCTCTCCTGCCACGCCCCCCTGGAGAAATACAAAGGGGGTACAAAGGGGGGTAAAAAGGGAGCCACGCCAAAAGAATACAAAAGCGTCGACTGATTTTTATCAACTAACCAAGCGTAACGCAGACAAACACTTCCTAAATCACTTGAGTGCTCCGCTCCTCGGTTCTTCGTCGCTCCTCTCCGCTCCTCAGTCTTGTCTATTTTATTTTATTTTATTTGGGAACAAGAACAAGAACAAGAACAACCCCCAGAAGGCAGCGGGCTTCCTGTGCCACATAAAACATAAATTATTTATTTTTTCCCTCTTACTTTTCTGGGGGCTGCCTTTGGCCGCTTATCGGAATTTTCGATGGCGACGGCGGCGGCGCTTAGAATTCGAAAATTATGAAACACTTTGGTTTCGCTTTTGGCAGGGCTCTCCTCCTTTCTGTCTCTTTCTGTCCCACAAATATCTGTCTCTGTCGGCTATCATTTACTGCATTAATTTCTTAATATTTATTTGGCTTTTTCGCAGGACTTTCTGCACTCAGATTTCATTTCATTGAGTATCGAATTCTTGGCGAATTCAGCTGCGGGCTTCATCATATCAACTGAAATCGGGGTTCTAATCAAAAGATCTCGCACAAAAGGTTTCGGTAAGCTGATCCCCTGAGGAGTCCTCCAACACTCAGAGAAATTACAGGAAAATTTAGCACTAAGTTTCGTATTTCTGTATACTCACTAAGCTGTGGTCAAGATAAATATTTTAAAAATATTAAAATAAAATTCTTTTAACACCTGTACCATTGATAGCTTTTTTTAGCTTTTAACTCATTTCTATTTAAAATTTTCTTTTAATTCGATTTCATCAATCAAAAAATGAAAAATTAAATATCATAATAATGATATCGATGTTATCTTTATAAACTGTGGTTTTTGATTGATTTTCTAAGCAGCTTTAGTTTCAACTCATCCCTCATTTTGGTTTTTACTTAGTTTTTTCATTTTTGGGGATTTTTTTCTCATCCAAGGCCCCGCACACAATTCAATCAAACTTTGGCGAGGCCAAACTTTATGACACCCCGAACTTTTGGGAGGAAATGAAAAACTCGCGGCATATGAAGAAGGCCAAAAGGAGAAAAGTCAAACGTTTTGCATGGGAAATGGGCGAAAAGTCAGAAGAAAGAGACGGCAAAGGTCCTAAAGTGAAAGAGGGAGAGAGAGAGTAGTAGGTGGCAGCGACAGGAATAATAAATATTCAGTTTAAGTAAATGGGCTTTTATCGCGCATCTCTGGGGTGCCATAATTTGCCATTTTTGCCAGCCTGTCTGCGTTCTATTTTCTTTGCCTGCTTTCCCAGCTTTTCCCTACATTTTCCTTCTTTTTTTTTTTTTGCCTTTGCGGGAAAAGGGAGCAGCCAACTGCCTGTAATTGATTCAACAAAACGACGCAAAGGTGCAAAAGGGAAACAAAAAGCGAAAACTTGGCGACGAGGCAACAACAATTATACGCATAATATATTTTCAGTCATAAATATGCAATGTGTATATATGTATGTAGGTAAACAAACACGCGTGTACGTAGGGAAAATAAAAATTATCAAAACCAAAGTCACGCTCAGAGCTGCAAAAAAAAAACGAAAAAAAAACGCAAGAAAAACATTGCCCATAAAATGTGAAAAATTTGCCCTGGCATCTTTTGTTTCAGCTTTTTTTTTTGTCGTTTTAGGGGGCAGAAGGCAGGCAAATCACTTCAGCGAAGGAGCGGCAACAATTTAGCTCATTTATTTTTATACATTTTAAGAAACAATAAACCAACGGCCCATAAAACACAAGCCACCAAATGAAAATGATTTAAGGCGCACGAGAATTATTTCCTTGGAAAAGTTCAACAAAATAATTGCAACGTTTTGTTGGATATCGTTTTTTTTTTTTTGCGCCGCCGGTGATTTATATTACCAAGTGCGTTTCCTTGGCCAAGACAACAGTGTTGTAAAGTGACGAGAACTTCTAGAAAAAAGCTTGTTCTTAACCAAATTGCTGTTGAAAGGATTTTGTTATTACTTAAAGTTTGAGCATAAGAAGTAATATCGTAAGTAATCATAAATTTATTTACTGTATTTGGACCAAGAGCACAACTTCTTTTCACTCTTTCTTTCCAGACAGTGTTGCACAACTATTTAGAACGCATTCGTGAACTTTGGCAACAGGGCGCTGTTGGCTGTCGCCTTAGCTATTTAGCTAACAGGGAAATGGAATGAAATGGAATTAAGCCTGCTTTGGCCATCCAATTAGTTAGTTCCCGATTTAAAAGCCGAGGGAATTTGTCGAGCGGCCCAACTAGCATTAGTGAAAGTTTGGCAAAGCCGCCCAGAGAAAAAATGCAACGCTGTCATTAAATGAGTTTTCTGCAGCAGAAGCAGTAGCAGAAGCAAAAGCTTTTCCCTGTCAGTCCCTTTAAATCCGCTGTATGTATTTATTTGGCTCTGGATATTTTGCGACAGGATGCTGAGCTGGGAATGTTGAATCTTGAAATTTAATTATGCCGCCTGCGTTTCGCTACGGTTTGTTTTTCACTGCTTACTTTTGCTCGTTGCCGCTGCTCCTCCTGCTGCAACGTCTTCAGATGCAGGCTAAAACACACACACAGAGCAGCCACCACAGCCACTTGACTTCTGGAGTGGCACTTTTCCCCGGGTTTTCTGCTTTTCCCCCGCCTCTTTACCCACTCGCACTCGAAATGCTTAAATGCTAAACACGCCTCGCAAATTAGCTCCATCTTCTCCTTTGCCCTTTTTTCCTCAACAGGTTCGTGTTCCCCCAATCCTAATCCCACTTTCAAATCCCAGTTTCAAATCCCAAATCCAAGTCCACCCCACTGGCTTATCAAATTTTCCAAACTTTCAATTGCACTTCACAGCTCGGGCTGATATTATTACTCGATTTGATTACATTTTGATTCGATTTCAACTAGGATTTCGTTTAATTGGTCCCTCTCTCTCTCTGTTCTGTTCTGTTCTAGGGAAAAGCAATTTCGTTTCGTGTCTCTGAAAGATTTACGATTTACGATGCACCCTTTATCACTCTTTACCGCTCTTCTTTTCCACATTTCCACACGCTCCAATTCATTTGGAAGCGATTTGTGGGGATTTATGGTTTGTTTGTCTCATTGGCAACTTGCTGCATAAATTTCCAATAATTATGGAAAATAAATCTAGCTTTCTGTGTAGTGTAGTGCTGTGTAAATGCAAAATCAACAAGAACAACGCGAAATCAGTCAAGTATTTTCCTTATTTTCCAGGCCAGCGACACACACAAGCACACAGGTAAAACGAGAGGTGTGAAAACGGTTAGAAGGTAGATGGAAATGGAAATGGTAATGGAAATGGAGGGAGCACTCCTCGAGTGTTTGGAAAATAAACGATGTTGTCTATGACAAGGCATGACGGTAATGACCAACGCTGCCGGACCAAAGATTCTCTACTCCATCTTCTCTCGGGCTTTGGGGTTGGGTTTGGGTTTGGGTTTGGGTTCGGAGGCCTTCATCCCAGCATCCACAGCATCCAGCGTAGCTCCTTTTCTTGGCCAGCCTTCATCTTCTGGTTTTTAGCCGCGTCATTGTTGCCAAGCTCCTCGGCAGCTATGTTTTTGATTTACTTATACAAAAAAGCACTGAGACAAAATCAGTGACGAGGGCTCAACATTAATTTTAAGAAAAAGTATTTACTTTAAATCAAAGTGTGTTTTTTTGGTCAGAATAATTTAAACAATATTCAAAGCACAGAACTAAGTATGATTTCCCTAATCTGGACATCAAAATATTAGGGTTAATGGGTCATTGCGAAATTTACATTTCTCTATTTCTTAGTGAGTATAAAAGCATTTGTTAGTGTTGGACAATTAAATTAAAAACAAATGATCAAAACCTGTTTTCAAATTTTTAAGCAATCAAAAAACAAAAAGTATTTTTGTTACCTTAATTGTTTAGTTAATATTTTTTTTAGTGAGACAAAATTTTGATAACAAAATAATTATTTGCAAAAACTGTATACTATTTTAAATAGTACATTTTGGAATGGTTACAATTTAGGAATAAATGCTAAATATATTTATTGAAACGATTACTTTTATTTGTTTCGTTTCCCCAGAAACTCCTTTAAGTTTTCCAGCCATAAATTTTTGGTCCAGTGCATTTTTCCGCATATTTTCGCAGGCATATTTTTGTTTTGGGAATTTTTCAATCCAAGGTTTTGGCCCGGTGTGCTTCACACCTCTCGCAGAGGCAGCCCCTGCAAAAACCTCTTATCCCCATTCCCATTCCCTTGCTCAGTGTTTTTTCCTTGGTGTTTTTTTTAATGTTCCTCCTCCTTGGGTTTTTGTGCAGCATCACCACGGTCCCAGGCACTGAGTTTCTGGGTTCCAGAGAGTTTCTGTTTCTGGGTTCCAGTCTCTGAGACTGCCTGCCTGCTAGCCTGCCTGCCTGATATCAATGGCAAAACCTTTTTGGATTGTTATTTTTGCTGTCTGCACTTGTGCGAGTGGCTGACTGGCATCATAAATCATCTCAAGTGGCTGGCTGCCTGTGCTGCCTCTGCCTCCTGCTATTTCGGTTCTTGTATCTATAACTATAACAATTTGCAAGTAGATGTGTACACACGGCCATACACTCATCGCGCGGACTGTCGACTGTCAGTCAACACTTTTGACATTTTTGCAGCACTAATTTGCGCACTTGAGCGTTTTGCATGTAGATGCAATTTCTGTTCTGTCTCGTGATTTTAACATTACACTGAGTACTAAAAAAAGCTAAGTTTTTTATTTGAAAAGATACAAATGCAAAATAAATTCTGTACTTTTAATACATTTTGAACTTGAAGAAATATTTATGTTTTTTTTAAATTAAGCTTTTAATTTAATTTTATCATAAACTAAAGCCTGTTCATGTAACTTATTTCTACATTTTTTCCACCTCAAGATACAAATGCATCTGCTGTGCCGCAGATACAATTTCAGTTTCCAAAGGGGCACAACACAACACATTTCACAATTTAATCCCCGCGCACAGGTACTTCGTCGAGATAAAGATACTGCGCTGCATCCATGAGATACATTTTCCGTTCTGTTCCCTTTTGATGGCGTTAAACTGACAACAGCTGTGCGGCACATTTGCAAAATACAAAAGATGAAGGAGCAGTGAAAGAGGAGAGAGGATAAAGATGCGGGGGAGGGCGCAAAGGAGAACATTTCATCTCCTGATTTCTGCACTTTTCAAGCAGGTTATAATCTTTTTCTCGACTTTATTGGTCCAGAAAACAGCTGCTGGAATTTCTTTTTAGACGGAGAAACCCAAGAAGATCGCATTTGAAATTGATATTTCGAATTGGGATGTTTTCAACTTGACACTCGAATATTTAAACTGGTTTTTTGTTGAGACAACTGACTAAAAAAAATAAAGGATCACTACTTTTCCTGATTTAGATGTCGTTTCTTATGCACTTCAAACTGTTTATATTTTATTAATAAACAAACAAACAAAAAACACTTATTACCAGCAGCACAAATATTTTTGGGTTATAATACTTTTTAAAAAACTTTATTAGATAATTTGATTATCAGTTGAAATATTGGGCAAGTAAAATATATTTTTTGTAAATAAAAACATAAACATTTCAATGATGAACAAATATTTAACATTAAAAATGGGATTTCACTTATGAAATTTTCAATTTTTAATAATATAATATAAAAACATATTTTAAATAACTTGAGTAATTTTAATATTTCCCAAAATTCAACCAGTATCTCTTAATATTGTGTATTTAAAATATTAAATTTTAGAAAAGATTCAGCTTAAAAAATCCCCTTGATGCGTTTTCACAATTGTTTATTTCTTTTACAATTAGGCAGAGGCTCTCATTGTTGAATTTATGAGCCGTTTGAGAAGCCCCATAAAGATCCCATTCAATTAAGCCAAATTTCACATAACTCCAGCTGATTGAATCGGACGTTTTGGGGGCTCTTTCAACAATTTGCTTAATTGCAAAACGCCACGAATCACTTCAAAAAAAAATGTAAGGGGTAAGGGGAATTATTTCGACCATATAGAGGGCATAGAATATTGGGTATATGCCTATAAATCCATCCGCTTTCGGGGCAAGTTGATTGCCGTCGGCATTGATTTATGGCCACAAGCGGCGAAGATCGCGGATGCCAAAGATACAAAGATAGAAAGATACATTTTGACAACACATGTTTTGAGTTCAGTCATAGGAAAAAACAAGAAGAGAAATATCCACAAGACAGAGCAATAACCATTTGCGTTTGTCCATTAAACAAATGTGCAAAAACACCAAAAAATGAAATTTTGTAAAGCAGCGGAAAATAAATAAACAAACCGGCACATAATTGGGCAACATTTCGAACTGAAGGCAAGAAAAAAACATTAAACACCCAGCACAAAAACTAATGAAAATAAATTATTAACCATGTTGGCACTTTGGCTAATGTATTCTTTTTTTTTTGTTTTTTTGGGCTTTCAACTTCCATTTCCCCCCCGTCGAAAAGTCTCGTACTTTTTCCACACAAAATATATGTATGTTTAAACTTTAAAGGATGTCAAAGTGTTTAAAACTGACATGGAAAATATTTGTTTAGAGTGAGTTATTGGTTAAATGTTGCTAATTTGGGTGCATTGTTATTTTTCTTTGATATTTTAGGGAGTTCGTTCATGTAGGAAATTACTAAAAAAAAAAAATCAACACATTTGCTTTGAAATTATATTTATAAATAGTTACCCTAAACATTATCTTTTTCAAACACTAGAAAAGTGTATCTAACAAAATACTTAACGTTTTTTTTACAGTTAATTTTTTATAACTATTTACATTTCCTTTATTTTAGACAGATTTGGACTTAAGTAATATTACTTTGTAATATATTTCACTAAAAACATGCAAGAACAATTTACAGTTTAACCCTTAAATAATAAATTTTTGAGAATGAAGTTGAAAACCCACTAAACTCTCAATATTTTCTAAAAATGTCATTCTAAAATAAACTTTTTAAGGAACAAACAAATGTTTGAACATTTTTACTTGCCCAGCTTAAAACAAAACATTTTAAAACCAAAAACAAAAGGTTTTAGGTTCATAAAAAAGGTTTGAAATATTTTAAAATGTAAAACATTTCATACAAATTTAAAACCCAAATCTTCTCTGTGCAAAAACTATTATTTTAAACCTTAAAACAGCCAACATTTCTGTTAAGGATTTCCAAATTATTTCCTATAAATATTTTCAACACATTTCCCAAATTCCTTTTGCTATTAAATATTAAACAGCATTTCTGAACTGAATTTCTGAACAAATTAAAAATGAAAAAGTCGTGCACTTTTCATATTTGCGGTGGTAAAACATAAATTTCCCGCAGAGTTTGTTAAACTCAAAAATTGATTTGGTAAATATTGATATTTTTCCATTGCTTTTTATTGTGTTGTTGTGTCTGTGATTACACTTGTTATTTATTATTCCTGTTTTTCCCTTTTTCTTCTCCTCTTTTTCCGGGTTATTTGCATTTTCCCGTTTTTTGGCAATTTGCTGAAATAACAATAGCGAATGGGAAGGACAAAAGGATGAGGCGATAAAAAAAAACACCGTTAGAACACAGCGTAAAGCGTAACGTTGCACAAAGTTGTTGTTGTTGTTATTTATTTTTTTTTTGCATTTCCTTTGGCCCCATTTTTTTTGTGCGTTTTTCTACTATTTTTCATCGTTTCATCGGGGCCAAAAGGAAAACGTGAAAATGTTTCACATTTTTAACACATAATATATATAAAAGTGACCTACATTTTGTTGTTGTTTTTTCCCCAAAAGCAATTGCACTTGCAATTTATTAAATCCAAAGAAGATGCTGCTTGTAATCCGTGTTTAATTGATGTTTTCTCTGTTAAGAACTTTTTGGTTTGTTGTTTTGCGTTTTCTTTGTTTGTTTTTCTCTTTTTTCGTTATATTTCTGGCACTTTTAGCACTTGAAAAAAATGGCAATACAAAAATAAAACAATATATTAAAATATCGATCAAAACGATAAGCGGTAAATCAAAAAAATGCAATAAACAAATCGAAAGCAACAACAAATGTTTCGCACACACACACGAGCGCGCGAACACAAAGCACACACACACGTACACACTTGGCCAGAAGGAGCAGATACACGGATGCGTGGGTGCGAGAGCGAGACGCAGCGAGTCGCACGCGCCGAATAAAACGGTAAACGGCCGCGGAAGAACCGTTCGAGTTGGATTTGCGACGCCGAATGGCGTGATAAAACGCAGGACGGAGTGATAAACCGAATGCGAAGAAGACGAAGCGAAACAGTGAGACCGCACGACCCATGCTGCAACTATGCAAGGTGCTCTCGTCAGCTCTGTCGAGGACGTTAAATGTGTTTACCTCTCTATCTCTCTCAAGCGATAGAAAGAGATGGGTAGATAGAGACTGGCACAAATATCGTCCTCAAAAGGGGTCAGCTCTTGCGACGAACTCACCCTGTGTAGTTTCACCATGGTTGTTGTTGTTTGCCGCTCTCTCGCTCCGTTTTTACTCTCTCTCGTTGTTGCGCTGTTAAAGGGCTCTGTTTACTTAACAGTGGCAAAGAAGGCCAAAAACAACAAACAGCTAAAAATGTTAAGAAATAAAGTGCGATAAATAAATAAAAAAAATAAATAAATAAACTGGTACTTAAAATTTTTTTTAATATGATTATATTTAAAGAATTTTAGAACCTACATGAAATGGAATTAAAAACTGGAATTGATTTGTTTTCATTAACTTTCAGAAGGGATACATTTAATTTCTGATATTGTAAATTATTAAAAAAAAATCCCCTCAAATACATTTGTTAAAAATATTTATATAAAGAAAATATTAATAATAATAGTTTTCAAAGACTTTTTTTCTCTCAAAATTTAAAGGAGATAAAAAACTTATAAAAAGATATATAACATTTAAAAATGTATTGATATTACTTTCTTAAAAATCAAGGAAAATTAAGATTATTTAATATACAGAAGTAACTCAAATATTTGTTAATTTATTATGCTAACAACAACAAAAACAAACAGAGAGAGATGCTGTTGCTCTCTTAACAGTGTCCTGCTCTCTTGCACTCGCCCCAAAACCAGTTTCTCAAACAGTGACCAAGAGAGAGAGAGAGAGAGAAAAGAGTGCCCACTGTTATAAACAGGATCTGTTAACATTCTGTTAGCCGCCACAGGTTTCTGTTGTTGTTTGCTTACAATTTTTTTGTCTTGCAATTCGTTTTTAAACAGCTGCTTACGTTTAAGTTTGGCTTAAACAATATTTAATTAATTTACTTACAAATTTAAAACATTAGCTTTAGTTTCCAAGCAATTTTGTGACTTTTAAACTGCTGTTTAACTAGGAAAACAATAGTAAGGAGTAATAAAATTTCGTTAAAAATGAAATAGAGTAAAAATTAAAAATAATTTTTTTGTGTTTACCTTAAAAGTAACTTTTATTTGTTGGTTAATTTTATACTTTTTGCAATTTTTAATGTTTTATGTAACTATTTACTTTGCTCTTTCGACTCTTAAGATTTCTTTTGGCTTGCGCTCTTTTTCAGTGCTCTTTTTATCCTTATCCTTATCCTTTTTGTATAACAGTCTGGCTCTCTCTTATACTGCCCAAAGTGGTTGCAAACTTGGCTAGTTTAGGAAACAACTTGTTGAGGAATTTTGCATTTTTATCACATTTTTTTGGCTTTGCCATAAAGTTTTTATTTTGGTTTTTTCTTATTTTGAAATCTTGTAATTTACATTTTTGTACCCTTGACTCATGCTGTGTTTTTTGCTCTTAAGCTCTTTGTTTTTTTTTTGCTTGGTAAAGATTAATTACCCCCCAAAATAAAAAAACACAAAAAAGAAAAAGAAGAGTGTAAACTGACACCTCTTGAAAAATACAAAAAACCAACCAACAAAAAAACAAGGAGGGAGTTCACAGTTACAACATTTTGGGCATTGAACATTTCTCACAGGCCAACAAAAACAACAAAAACAACAAAAATAATAATAATAATAAGGTCAATCAACGGACTCAGCGGGCGGCGACTGCGCCGTCGACGTCGCTGTCAACAGCTGTCGCGCATGCGCAGTAAAAATAAGAAGGAGAGAGAGAGATGGGGAGAGAGGGAAAATGCACACTGAAAAATGAAACAAATATTTATAAAATAATTAAAATGGAATATTGTATTACAAGCATTTTTTTGTATTTTATTAAAACACAAAGAATATTTTTCTTTTAAAAAAAAGGTTATTAAAAAAATACCTATACTAAGTCCATTAGAAAAAATATAAATATTGTACTAGAAAAACGCTCTTGGTTTTCCAAACAACTTATTTAAAATTGTTATATTTTTAAACATTTATTTAGACCATAACAAAATAGAAAGAAAGCTCCATTACACAAGTCCTCTTAAAATTTGTTCAACGTTTAAATAAATAATAACAAAATCAATGCTTTTTTTTAAGGGTTTTTACTCTACAAATATATAAAATTCCAAAACTTAAGCTATGAATAACATTATTCCATTAATGGGGGACATCTGAGTAACTGAAAAAAAAAAATCAGATTTTCTGAAATTTTTTTTGGCCAAATGAAAAAGTTTATCAAAAATTTGTAAAGTAGGTCTTATAATATTAGATGTGAAGTACAAAATAAAATTTTTTTGGAACAAATCAAAAACAAAATGGCGGCTGTGCAGCATTTTCTCAAAACCCCTTTTTGAGCTGGCCGAGTAGAAAACTCGCACAAATCTTAACCGATCGATCTGAAATTTTGACAGTATATTCAAATTCCTATGTCTATCGACACTCGTAGGATTTTTTCGATATTTTGATTTTTTGCAAAATAGTGAATGATTGAAAAAAAAATTACAATTTTCACGAAAAAAACGTCACAAAATTATTGATAAAAAAAAAAGTAAGCAATATATTGAAAAAATCCTACGAGTGTCGATAGACATAGGAATTTGAATATACTGTCAAAATTTCAGATCGATCGGTTAAGATTTGTGCGAGTTTTCTACTCGGCCAGCTCAAAAAAAGTGCTTTCGAGAAAAACGCGTTTAAACACAAAAAGGTTCCATGGGATATACCTGTGAGGCATCGCCGCAGAATGGAAAATTTCGGCACTTAGACACTTTTGCCGGACTCTATCTTTTGGTATGTTATTTTTAAGACCATAAAGAATTATTTAAGCGAATAAAAAATTTTTCGATTTTTAAAAAAAGTTACTCAGATGTCCCCCCTTAAATAGCACATCAACATAGTCCTCTACAAAAAAAATTAACAACACATGCCTAACTTGAGTTTTAAATACAAAAGAAATATCCACATTGATCGACAAAAATAAGGTATTTTTTTCAGTGTACCAGCATCAGATTAATTGCAGCGTTGGCGGCGTGAATTTATGAATTTCCCATGAGTGATGGCATCTCACTCCTCTTTTCTGAGCGCCACTCGAGGAAAATGAAAAGCCAGACAAACATATTTTCAAATTTCAAAATTTTTGTATTTTTTTTTGTTGGTTTCTTGCGTGGGCCCGCATTGCTGTTGCTGTTTTATTTTTGGTTGATAGTTGGTCATTTGTTATTGGTAAGCCGATCCGTTACGGATAGTCCATCATGGGAATAGTGGAGAACTTTCAGCCATTCATCAGAGCGATTTCATTGAAACATTTTTAACAGTTTTTATTTTAATTTAAATTTGAAAAATATAACACGCAGTTTAAAACAATCTATTATGAATTATTGATGATATTTTTAATTTAAAACTTTCAATAATTTGAAGAGAAAAGACCATGCTTTTTTTTTTTTTGAAATTCTAACATTAAAAATCATTATTTAATCAGAAAAACCCTTAAGAAATAAATTATTCTCTGACCGAAAATGTCAACGATTTCCGTTAAACTTTCAACTTTGTTTTGACATCCAGCGACAAATTGAATTAAGCCAAATCAGTCGTCAATTAAACAATTGAATGTAATTACGCGAAATTATAATCATTTTATGAGTTTTATGGGAAAGAGAAGGGCGGACCTACGAATTTCACAAATTTACGCAGCCAAAAAGCCTAATTAATAAACAAAAAAAAAAAAAGAAGTGGGCAACATGCTGACGAAGGTCTTTCGACTCGAAGAACCCAAATCGCAGTGGGAAGTCTCTGCGGTCAACTCCTACTGCTCTCGCATATAATACATATTCTTGGACCATCCAATCCAATCCATTTGTTTGCCCTGCCACCTTTTCAACTCCTTTAATGAAGTGGATAAGCAAACCGAACCCGGGTATCCCACAGAGCGACTCTGTGGATGTATCTGTATCTTGTGGATGCGATATGTGTGTAGTGCACAGTTATAATTAAGTGATACACATAAACGGGCGCCCCAGTATCTCAGTATCTCAGGTCTCGCTTTCTGTTTAATGATTGTTTTCAATTAGTCTGTTCGTTTTCCTCGCCTTTGATACCCGCTTATTTCTCTGTGAAGGTCTGAGGTATATCTGCCATCTTCTGTATATCTTTCCCTGTTTTTATGGATCGTATTACCACAAGATTGAGTTGTAAAATCACACTTTTCCTGCTCGCAAATAAATCATCTTTGATTTAGTAGATTATTGATAAAGCAGGAGACCCTTTTAATTTTATCAATAAATATTAAAAACTTAATTGAATGAAAAAAAAAATATATTGAAAACACATTTCTAAGGCAGTTCAGGAATTTTAAATAATATTTACAGTGAAAATTTATTAAAAAAAGAAATTTAAAGCCTAAAACACTTAAGCATATATTTTAAGGAATTAAAAAAGGTTAAATTCTTGTATGTTTTAATATATATAAAAGTGGTAAAAAAAAGCCTTACAAATACATTGCAAGAAAATCATAAAAGAATTTATTAATTAAAATAATTATGATTCTTGATCACTAGTTTAAGAACCCCTTTTACGTGTCACAAGATCAGGTATCCCAAAGTCGATACCCTCGACCTGAGTAACTATACTTTTTCCTGTTCCTCCTCAGATTTTAAGATCTTTTTTTTTTTCTTTGTTTCCTGACAAACAAATCCGAATAGGAGAATAACCGAGCCAGTCACTCAGTGAGCCACTCACTCAATCTCCATCTCCATCTCCAACTCCATCTCAATCCCTGACTCACTCACCAAAAAAAGTGCGGGGGCGTTGCAAAGGTTTTCGGTTTTTTGTTTTTTGATAAAATAAAACGATTGAGTCAGTCGGGAGTGGAGCGCCCTTTAAGTGTTTACGCTTGTTTTATTAATATCCCTCATACATCTTCGACTGTCAGCGATCGTTAACATCTTCGACTTTGACTTCACCTTCAAATTTTTACTATATATAAGTACATATAGTATTAACTGATCAATCGTTAACAATCTGCATAAAATGAGCAATAAAGAACTAAAAGCAAAACTATTGAAATGAGTTTATCTTTTCCTATTGATCACTCAAAGTATTTTACCATTTCTTTGTAAACTATTTTTTTGATTTATTTTATTTTATTTAAAATAATTTTTTGACAGTGAATAAAATATTGTTTCTGTTAGTTTAAATTATATTTTAAGCTAGATTAAATTGTTTAGTGCTTTATCTTTACAGCCAGTTGATTACAATTTATTTTACTAGTAATTAATTTCCTTTTATTTTTCTGTTTTTAAAAATGTCAATGATCATTTAATAACAATTTAAATGCAATGCTTAAAATGTGAACAAAATTTGTCTTTCATTTTTAAAGGGATGCTTTTGAGAGCTGCTGCCTTTGGCTGTTGGCTGTCAGCTATTCTGTATTTTTGGGACTCGGTTTCCGTTCCGGACAGTCGACACAGTGGACCCTGGACAGAGGACAGTCCAGACCCAGATCTGCCAAAGACAACTCCGTGCAGTCAATTGACCGCTAACTGTTGCAGGAACCCGCTTCGTGGCAGCCACAACGTGTGGCAGACAGCTTAAGGCGCTGCCTGACAGGATGACCACATTCTTGCCACAGTCAGCGAAAAAACGAGGCACTTAAATGTTGAAATTCAACTACATACCTCCCAACAATTTAATTATTTATTATAATCTAAAATTATTTACAAAATCCAAGAAACATATATTTAGCTTAAAAATGTTTTTCTTTATAGCTAAATATTTGTAACTTAGGTGTTAAATTTAAATTCATTAATTCAAGAATTCTTAAAGTGTTCAAATAAATATTATTAATAAATATTATTAACCCATAAAGCCCTCTGAATTTTCTTTTGAATATTTTTTTGCATGTGCAGGATAACGCAGAGTGTGGGAGTTTCGTGGGGTTTTTGGGATGAAGGCCGTGTCGTTGACAGTCGTCATGCGCAGCTACTTAGACGGACATAAAATTATGATTACAGCAAATGCCACATGCTCCACATGCCCCACCCCCCCTCCTCCTCCGGAGATGGGCACGAGGGGAACCCCCCGGAAAAATCCGAGGCAATTCATTACAATAAGCTCACGAATGTGCCATAAAAATGGCAGCTCTCTTCTATTTTTTTTTTTCGAGGCACTCGGCACTCTGCACTCGAAGCATGAAATTGGCAATTCCAATCCGGTTTTAGTTGTAAAAACTTTCATGATCCCCACATTAATAGAATATGCCATGTACTCTCCACTCAGTCAGCCCCCAAAGATAATCTCTCATCTTTTGGCAAGGCCATTATGGATTGTCCAGGGATTCATGCCAAGAACACAGGCCCACCAGGAGCAGGTCCTTTGTCCTTTTATCTCAGTGCTAAGTCTTAATGCTTGCATTTAAGATTATATTCGATTTAGCTTCTTTGGCTAAATTTACAAATGATATTCAAAAGACAAAGAAATCAGAATTGGGGGAAAATTCAATTTTTTCCTCTTCACTTTATTTACCTTTTATTTTTTTTTTAACTTTTAAAACACAATACTTAACCCTTAAAAAAATTATTATAATGTTAGCTAAGTTAACTTTTATTAATTTTTTTAGTTATAAATTCAGACTTAATAATACATAGGTACAAAAATTAACTTGTGTTTATGTATTTATTTTCCACTAAGCGATTTTAAACGATATAAAAGAATCTCTACACCCAGAAAAAAAATTTTCCTAGAAATTTAGGAACTTGGTTTTTATTGCCTTAAAAATGTCTTTTAGGCAATGGCTGGACTAAAATTGGTAATTTTACCTTAAACAACATATTTTTAGGTAATAAACGTTTAGGCATCCATGACCTACAATCTAGGCTATTTGGACTCAAATTGTAAGCAAAATTTTTTCAATATTTTATTTTAAAAGGAATGAAACTGTCACAACCAGGGACCGAAAATAATATATTTTTTTCGTTTTTAATAATTAATAATAATTATTAATTAATTATACCAAAATCTTTAGCTGTGTGCATACTATGCATATCCGCAATGATTTTAAAAATTCGGTTTTTTATTATTTTCTTCAAAGATAATGATTATTTTTGATTAATATTATTATAATTAAATATAATAATTATTTGTGATAAAACAAAAAACCAAAAATAATCATTATTTTTTATCAAAAAAATAAAAATCAAAAGTAATCGTTATTTTGAGATTTTTAAAATAAAACTTATAATGATTACGGACCCTGGTCACAACTGTTTGCTGTCGCTGTTAGACGTGCTTTTAATCACTCATCAATTTAAGTTTTCTTCGTAATGTGTAAATTGCATAGGTTTTCAGCAAAACTGTCAAACCCGGTTCCAAAAAAAATACCTGCGTGAATCCCAACGGCATCGTCAAGTTTTGGTTGGTATATTTGTACTCTTAAACTGTGGTCACACTGGTCATAATAAAAAAAAGCGATTGCAGTGCAAGTGAAGTGAGAAAACTAAAAACTAAAAAGGAGCGATCAAAGGCAAACAGGTAAGTGAAAGTAACTATTAACATAACTATTTGCAAGAAACTGCAGTTGCAGAATGCAAAAGAAATTGCAGAATTGAGCCAAGAAAAGAGTAATTTGTGTCTTCGGCAAAAGCATGTGCTTTGCATGTACATATGTATGCGCACACATGTATGCAAGGACGCTGTGCTCCGAATACGGTTGTTTTTGCTAAAGTTATTAGTTATTAGTTAATTAATTGCTAACTTAATTTTCGGCTTTTATGTTTTAGACATGGATTTCTTCGAACAACTGACCAGTTAAAGGAGATTGTGCCCAGACATTTGTTCGGAGCCAGAGTGAAACTGGAGCATGCCCTTACGGATGAATAATGTAAGTTTGTTGTTTTTGTTGTGTTTTGTCAAAGAAACTAATATATATATATTTATTTTTTGCAGAAAGAAAACTTTAAAGATGTTCCCGAAAATTATCAGGTACTAACATATTATTTGAAATGACAGTTAATTTAAGATATTTTTATTATACTTTAACATTTTTGTTTTTATTGTTAAATTTAGATTACTGCTTTATCAATTCTATCTGAATCCCTGCTGTTTAAGGGAATACAAAATGTCTATCGCATGCACCACCGTTTGAATGCTAAACATCGTAAATCTATTTGTGGAACCCAAGGAATTTAAAACGATTGCTGAAGAAATCGTATTTATGTTTCCTACCAAAGCTGAGGTTAGTTATAAAGTATAAAGATTAAAAAACTCTTTTTCTTAATTTAAAAGAACGCTATTTTTTCTGTAATATGGGTTTTTAATCCCCTTGTATGGTCAGCTTATATTTTTTTGTAAACTTGTTCAATTAAATAAAATATTTAGGAATCAATGCATCGAGAGCTTAAATCATATTGCAAAAATATTAACAGCCGAATAAATTTAACTTTAAATTATAAATTTTAAATTATTTAAAAAAAAAAACAATTGAATTCAGCAAGTCCTCAAGTCTTTTTGAAACCTCAATACATTATGAGAGAGTTACTTCTATTTTTCCGGATAAAGATTTTTCTACAGCACGAAGCTATTTATATGTAACAAAATATGGCTTCTGTTTTAAGCGGGGCTTTTTAATTTTCTTTAGAAAGAAAATATCTTTATTTTTTTAAATTAATGATATTATAGTATTAAATGAAAACATATTGTTATTTTATCAAGAACTAGAGACAAAGTACACAAAACATTATAATTTGAACTAATCAATTTGAAACATGTTAATAACCCCCCTGTACGTATACATAATTTAAACTCTAAATCTTATGTTAAACCAAAGCTTTTTTAGACTATAAAAATAATAAAATAAAGGCTAATTTTAAATCAAATCAACAAAATTTGGTGTGTTTTTATTGGGAAAACTACAGGTTTTTATTGCCTAAGAACTATACTGAGACTAAGGCTATATTTTATTGCCTAAAGAAAATCGATTTAGGTTTACATTGCCTTAAAACCTAGTCTAGCCGTTGCCTAAAAAACCTAAATTTTAGGCTATTTATAGCCTAAAAACGTGTAGGCAATGAGTGCCTAGTTTTTAGGCAATAACTGCATTGGAGCCCAATTTAGGTCAAATGACCTAGAATAACAGGCAATTTTGAGGCATTTTAGGTAATAAATTTCTCTGGGTGTAGTGATTTAAAATAGCATTTAGGTTAAATATTTAATTTGTTAAATTCCATGGGATTCTTCAGGGATTTAAAATCACATTAAAATGAAATTTTATATTTATAAATATTACATTTATAAAGTAAAGACAAATTTTAATAGCTAAAGTGTCAGAAATGTATGTGTACCCTCAAAAATAATAAACATAAATGATTGAAGGACCAAACCTTACTTTCATTTAGTTTTCCATAATTTGAAGTCCATATCTCACCGACACCTGACATAATGAACCGCCCCGAAAAATCTCCACAAAATAAAGACTCTCTTATTTATCCCCCTTTGCTGTAATTTAGTGTAAACAAACCACTTGACTATCTCTCGTCTCCTGGAGAAAATCCACTACTCCACCATCTCACTTTTTAAGCCTCTGCCATTGTTTGTGCTCCATGGTTTTCCATGGGAAAACTCCAGCTCAGAGGTATGTATCCTTTCTGGAGCTCCGCAATCATTAGCTGTAACATTAGCGTCTGTCTTGCGGTGGAAACTTTCGGCTACCTGAAACGCTTCCTTCCCAATCCCCAGTCCCCAAAATGTGCAAGAAGCACAAGGAGGAGGAGCAAGAGGACGTGGGAATCCAATGGCAATGGTTAAACCTATAAAACCACGTAATCTCCAAGCGAGTTCTTTAATTATGCTGCACACAGCCACTGGAACTGGAACTGGAGCATCAGGTGGCAGGTGGGAAAACTGGGGGGCAGGAGGCAGGAGGCAGGAGGGGGCGTGGCAGGTGTGTGGAGGAGGCGGAGGAGGACACACAAACAGGCCTGAAGGACGACGACCAAGTCCCCAGGAGCAGAGCAAACAAAATGCGAGGCGAAAGCCGCTTACAAAACCGCAAAATGCTACGGACATCTTGTTGCCAGATGATGGGTGGTGGGAAAACAAGGAGGAAAATGGGAAATGGGAAATGGCCAGGGGGATGGCCGGAAAACTGGCCACCACCACTGGATACTCGGATACTGGGATACTGGATGGCAGCCATTTTGAAGTTTGGCGCTGCGGCTTTGGTGTCTCCACATCTGCCTGGGATTCTGGGATTACAATGGAGCTGCACTTGCAGATGAGATACGAGTGGCGAATGGCGAAAAGACTGGAGAGAGATGGCCAAATCCACTGAGAAAGAGACGGGGAGAACGGAGAGTGGGGGAAAACAAACAAACGGCGATCCGGGGGAAAACACGGATGCCAATGCGAAACCATTTTGCGGATTTAATTGCCGTTAACATGGAGCAAACTCCATTTTACTCCGTACTCCCCAAAAGCACAGAGAAAAATGTAAATTAATAAAGATGCGATCAAAAATTGTTTGAAAATTATGTTCTTAAATATTCTTTAATAAATATTTAATATATATCATATTTTTAATATTGAAATATTTTATAATCTTCAGGGATTTTAAATCAGTAAAAATATGATTTAATTGTATTTGAAAAATATTTAATCTTTAGAGATTTTAAAGCTGTGAAAAAACAGTACTTTGTCTATGATTAAAAATTAAATATAAATTACACCTTATTTTTAATTATATAAATATTTCTGTTGCACCCACAAGCTATGTAATTTATATGTTAAATCTTTAAGTACATATACATTTTAGATACTAAAGGTGAAATTCATGAAACCATTTCAGAAATTTCTTTCTAAGTTTTGCTGTTGTTTATTAAAAAATACAAAAATATTGAATAATAATATCGAAAATAGTGGACCTTACTGATTTTAAAGAAATATGTAAGACAGTCTCTATTTATTTTAAATAACTTTAAAAAGTGTCAAAATTCAAATATACAATATATATGATTGCAGTTCACACGGGATTTTAGATTTCATTTTTTTTAAACTATTGTAAGAACACAGATTATTCTTCAAGTGCATGTGTTGCTTTTTGTCCGGACAAGTTTTGGGTAACATGAGCCACAAAGAGTGCCGTAGTCCAGCCGGAGATTAGAGGGCAAACGTTGACATTGTGGAGGCTCCTTCGACACCGTTTCCTAAACTCCCGCAAAAAAAAACCCCCCCATCGTCTCACCCCAAAAATGCAGCTTGATTGATTTAAGTCGGGTTTCAATGACAGAAACAACACACAAGGCGAATTATCCAAGGGGAACAAGAGATACAAGTCGGCTTAAAATATTTTTAAATTATAAACTGCTTCGGTGAATATAATAATCAGCTGAAATTGTTAGTTTACTAACTTGGGAAATTTCCCAAAACTCTTGTTGAATGTAAAAGTTCTCCTTTAGTATAAAAGCTTTCTTTTTTTTAAATAAATATAGAAAACTGCACTTACCCATTTGAGTCGCCTGGTGACAAGGGTTTCAGCTGCTGATCTGATCGGAGGTTGTCGTTGAGTATATAATCTGTAAAAAAACAAGGACATAAATATCACAGAATGTAGAAATCCTTTTCGAAATGAGTCCCAAGCTTTCACCCTCAACAGAAATGTAAAAGCTCTGTCGATGTTCTGCTAAGGGAAAACTTTCTTAGCAGGACGAAAAGCTTTCGGCATTGCGAAAAACATCGTCAGTACCGAAAAAGTTTGGGACCAAAAGCTCTTGGGTTTTTATGCATTTTCCCTGTTATTTATTTTCCCTGTTTTAAAGGTTATTTCTTTGGGGATATTTTTATTTTTTTTCTGTTTAGGGAAACTTTGAACTAGAATTTTGTATTAAATATATAAATTGTTTAAGAAAAATTGAGACAACTTATTGGTTTTATTTTAGTACCTAAATAAAAATATAAAATTGATTTCGTTATTTGGAGAAAAGTTTTAAATTTTTCTTCGAATTCCCATTACTCTTACTTTCATATTCTTTAACTCGAAATCTGTATGTTTATATTCCTTAAAAATTAAAAAAAAAAACCACATTAAACTCACCCTTCTGCAGCTGGCTGGTGGGGATGAACTCCTCGTGCTTTTGGTCGCCCTTCTCCTCGTACTTGAGCTTGTAGTCGGAGTGCTTGCGGAGGGACATGAGGAGCGACTGGGTGCGCGGCGGGATCTCCGGTGGCGCCGGTTCCGGCGGTGGCTCGTCCTCCGAGTTGCCGCCACTCAAAGAGGCACCCAGTGCCCCACCACCACCACCGAACTCATCTCCGCTGTCCTCTGGCTGATGCAGAAGATGTTGCTGTTGTTTCACCGCAGCCATCTGGAGTTGCTGGTGGGTTTGGGTCTGAATCGGTGTCTTGTCCCTCATGGAGTCGCTGCTGGAGCTGGTCATTCCACTCAGACGATTCAGTGTGTTTTTCCGATGACTCCGATTGCTGGAAGCCGAAGAAGCCGACGCTGGCAGCAAGCTGTTTTCCAGGGTGGCTCCACCAGTTCCAGCTCCACCGTTTTCCTCGCCGGAAAACTTGGAGTTGAGAAAGGGATTTGTACTGCGAGTTGTCTGTTGTCTGTCATTCTGCACGCTGCTCCCGCTGCTGCTGCTGTTGGGGAACAGGCCCAGATTGGCGTTCGACTGGTACTTCCCGGCCGAAACGGACACGGTGGACACCTTCAAGGGTGACCCCATCCCCATACCCATCCCCATCGAGGAGCGCTGTTGGTGGGGCTGCGCATAGGTCACCTCGGGGACGTGGGCTGTGGCCACTGTGGGCGTGGCATCTACGTCCTCCAAACGGCGATCGCGCTGTCTTAGGTAATCCGGTTCGCAGTCCGAATTGTAGTGCTCCATGCCTGCAAATAAATAAAACAATGACCAGTTTTTAGTTACATAAACTTAATTTTTAATAAGAAAATAAACATTTTATTTAAATTTAGAACATTATCACAAATATATGTAGATTTGAAAGTCTTAATAATATAATAACAATATAATAATAATAAAATAAATAGTACAGGTGTCTAAAAGTGTGTTGCAAAATATTTCAACCCATTGAAAAAATACCAAAAGAAGAGTGTTTAAGTTTTATAGCATAATTTTAAATCTTAAGAGATTCCTGCTAACTTCCCTAAAATTAACTTAAAGCAAACGTTTTTATTAAATTTAATCTTAAAAATTAGTCATAAAAATCTCTTCGGAGCTCAAATTTAAAACGAAAATTAAATACTTTTGTAGCAGAAATTCTCCTAAATTTAAACTAAGATTTACAATTGAAAGCTCTAAGAAAGTAGCTCCGAAAATTTATAAAGTTTAGTTTAATATCTCAATTTATATACCAATTAATAAATAAGTATCGGAAAGTAATCAATAGGTAATAATTCTCTTGAACACAAATTGAGTGAAAATCTCGGCTGATGCTACAGAATCCATAAATGATATAGTTACATGTTCCTATGTCCACATTGCAATCAAACATTTGAGCAGCTCTCTCTCTGCGGAATCCAACATTTACAATTTCCACACCGCAGGACGCCGTTTGCTCTGTTTGTTCTGCTGCGTGGAAAATGGATGGATGGGGAAATGGGAAGCTGGTTGGGCAAGGGAAAGGGAAAGCGGGGAGTTGGCTTTTCAATTTTCCCGGCTAACAATTTGCGAGGAATCGTCGTCGCGCCCGTCCGAGCGTTATTAGGTTGTAAAAAATGAATCGTAAATTGCATTAAATATTAACAGACAATAAAAATGAGACGAAACAAATGCAGGCGGCCCGTAAAAAGAGCGTTCGCCTCGGTAGTCGCTGCGATTTGCGTTTTATGCTTCGATTAAGTTTGCTCCCCGGGAAAGTGGGTGGAAAAGTGGGGCGGAAAAGTGGAAAAGCGGAGAGTGGGCGTTGGGTGGTATAATGTCGGAGGAGGATGTGCCATTGTATCGGCCATTAGGCCGGCGCTGCCAACTTGATTGTAATTGAATTGCACACTGCTGACGTTCGCGGTGCTGCCATCGGTGCTGCCATTGTCAAGTACAGTGAAAACTGGCACTTAAAGATACATTTTTGTGATCCTTTATATGTGCTTTTCATAGCCTTGTAGCCATAAAAAGTAGATACTTCTTCTTTAACAATTTTCCCCTTTTAACTAAATTGAAAAGAATGTTTTTTTTGCTTTAAAAATAAAGAATTAACAAAATATAAATTCTTTAATTAATGTTATAACTAAGAATTAAATCAGTATTAAGAATAAATGAAAATGTTAAAAAATTTAATGATAAATGCCGTAACCGTAAATTAAAAAAAAAACTTAATTTAATTAATTTTGAATAACAACTTCCAAACTATTCAGATTCTTGCTACACAGTTTTCACTGTTTCCCATCGGTTACATCGAGCGATTTACTCGATTCAATCAGGGAAATGTCAGGATGGCCCCCCCTCAAAATATCTACCCACTCCCTTTATCTCAACATCTTGGCCAGCTCCATTTCAATGGCCGGCAATTGGAATCGATTTGTGTGCCAGGACCTAAGCCAGTTGGTTAGTTGGTTACTCGACATCCTGGACATCCACATCCACAGTTGCCCAGCTGAATAATTCAATTAAATTAAATAATGAATATTTACTAGCTTGACCGACTGGTAAATCGCATTGGGCTCCTAATATCCGCCCTAAGAAAACCCTTCAGGCTACGGCTACACTTGGCCAAAAAACTTTTATGATTTTATGATATGATTTTATATAAATAATTGAATAAATCACAAAGAAGCTTATATAAAGTTAAGGTAAACATTAAGTTTATTAAGATTGCTTTACAAATTGACTGCAAATCTTTAAAAAATGTTAGTAATATTTTTTAGATTAAAAAATAACATTAAAAAGTAAGACAGACCTGGGCAAATGCGTCACACATACTCATATACACGACACGTTTAGTATGGATTGAAAGAGAAAGAGAGAAGCAGAGCGAAAAACGCACACATACTAAGAAATGTGGTGCTCTTTGTGCCCAGGCCTGACTTAAGTGGGTTTCTTTTATTTTTTATTAAATTAATTAAGCCCAAGAATTTGAGAAATAAAAATAGCGTTGTAAAACAAAGAATATTTCTACTACAAACAGAATATATTAGTTCTACAAATATTATAAATTTTATTATAATAAATATAATAATAAAGTATAATGTTTTTTCCGAGTGTGTGAGTACTCACTTGCCAATTGCTGACTCTGCAGCAGCAGCTGGGCGAGCAGTTGGGTGTCGAAGGCCGTCGCCTGTCCGGTGTTCTGGTACTCATCCTCGCTGCTGCTCCCGTACCCGTGGCCCAGCCCGTGTCCCAGCCCGTGACCCAGGCCGTGACCGTGGCCACCACCGTGCCGGCCGTGACTGTGCCATTCCGCTGAACGCTGCCGTCGCAGCTGCTCGCCACCGCCACCCGGATTTCCACTGCCACCGCCGGCGGCATAGTAGTACTCGCTGCCGGCTGCACTTCCACTGCCCACTCGCTTGCGGCCAATTGTGCCGGAGTGACTGCTGGACATGATTCTAGGATCGGATCCTGATTAAATCAAACTATGGACTCGGCTGTTAAAGCATTGCTCCTCCAGCTTCTGCTGCTCCTCCACTACTACCAGTCAGTAGTCAGCAGTCCATGTGGTCCAGGTCCAGTCTTTAAGTGCTTAACCGAATTAACGCTGAAACGATAAAAACGACAAAGTGTCAGAGGAGCGGAGATAAAGCCATAAATGCACGAAAATGAAAATAAATAGCAGCCGGTACCGTTTTCCTTTTCCCCCTCCGGTACTTTCACTTTGACTTCTGGACGTAAAGTGAACTTAATAGCAATTGCAGGGAGGCATCCCCCATCCCATTCCCTTTTTACCCCCAATAAACCAGTGCTGACCACTATGGATTACAAAAGAGTGAAAAAAACAAGGATATTTCAAGTGCACTTTTTAATACGTCTTTATTTGTGGGGGAATTTAAACTATTTCAGAAGAAATTTAAATAGAAAAAGTATATAAACATTTAACTTAAATTAAAATCAACAACAAATTGCCCTTTAATTTTTTTTAATGCATTGTTAAACTACATTTATATACCTATACTTAAACTTTGTTTACTCATTTTTATATTTATATATTTTATTGAAATTTAATAAAGTGAAAGCTTATGATCATTTTACGTAAATAAATATCCTCTTAATTTTATTTATCATTTAATTTTTTGTATTTTAATATTTATTTTATTTGTCAATAACATGTAAGCTTAAAATACATATTCTACACTTTAAAAAGTTGACCAAATTAACCAAATAAAAACTTGTTATATTCTCCTTATTTTTCCCTTTAAAAAATGTTTTATAAAAAAAACAATTTAAGTGACACAACTGACATATTAAAACCAGAAAGTGCATTAACTCAAGTTGACCTTTTATAAGCCACAAAAATAACCACTTCTTGGCTATGAAACAGCCATATTGGCAACACAGCTGGCCAGCCCTCTGTTTATGGCTGCTTCGTTGGCTTAGACAGACAATTTGACTTTTGATTTTGATGAGTGAGCATTTGAATGCACTAAAACACAGGGGGAAAAAGGGAAAGGACGAAGGACGCAGGACGCAGGACGAGGAGAAAGGGGAACACAAGTGGGTCATTACTGACAGCCTCCGCTTGATGCGGGTTAAGGCTCCTGCTCAATGGCCACGAAAACGACCAAAGGACAGGAGGCACAAAGGTTATCCTTGCCAGAGGAGGACTCACAACCTTTCCCTGGAAGCAAATTCTCAAGGATTGTGTGTGTGTGAGACTGTTATCGTTAATGGGGTTCAAAGGGGGAACCTACATATTCGGAAAGGCCCCCAATGTCCCATCAAAAATTACCACTACCTGTATGCTGGTTTTGGTTTTACCAAAAAAAACCTTGTTAATCAGCAAGTTTGACTTTGAAGTTTTCCAGTTTTAGTAGTTCATTTAGTGGCTTGTGTGTCGTTGAAACAGAAATTGAGCAATCGATGCAGTAAGCCTTAAGATATAATAACATTTTAATTTGATTTGCCAAAAGGTTAAATTTATACACATAAAAACTCTATTGTCTCTTGGCTCCGTTTAAAAATTTATAACATGTTAGATACAAGAAAAATAATGATACAAAAAAGTATGCAAAACAAAGATATCTGCAAGAGAAAGGACAATCCCATTTATACACTTTTTATTTGGAAAAAACAAGACTATTTTGTTGGCTTCTTTCCCAGTGATTTCCCAGAGACTACAGACTGCCAGCAGAGTGGAAAACCATTGGCAAACAGGACATGCCCATTCCAGTCGCCAGTCTCCCATCAGTGTTGTAAAATGGTGTAACCGAGTGTTTGGCTTCTTGGGTAAACAGAACTTAATCGAATGCAACTGCACTTGCTGTGTTGAGTTCAAGACAAGTCGCAACCATTTTTCCCCAAACCCCAAACCCAACAATTTTCCACCCCACCCCGCCCACACATTATGCCCCGCCTCCTGGTGCACTTTTCTCCTGAATTTTCTCCATCGGCAAATGCACAATTTGGCCTGCAAAATGCATATTTGTGGCATCCATTTGTATGGCTTTGTTGGTTCAAAGTCCGTAGTCCAAAGTCCGTAGTCCGAACCGAAAGATAATCAAATTCGCATTTCTCTTTCTCTGACTGCCACTCTGTCGCTCTCCCTCTAATGAACGGGCCTTCTCTCTCTAGCACGGTTAGCAGAGTTGACAAATTGGCCTTAATTATTTTTGGGTGGAAATTAGAATGTATTTTAGGCACAAAGGCACCTTTTTATATATTTTACTGAGTTACTTACTTTAGTGATAAAATATATCCTACGAGTACATGTAAAAACAGATATTTTTAAAGATTTTTTATTTAATTTTAAGCATACTTTTGTACAGCTACACATATTTAGACACTTTTATTAGTGATTTTAAATCTCTATAGATTTTTGTGATTTTATCCTATATATTTTAATTAATACAAAAAAATTAGCCCTGCAAATAAGTTAGTTGTTTGCCTCTTTAAAAGTTAAAAAAAAGTCCTCTCCTCATTAAAAGTACTTTGCATCTATCAAAGAGTTTAAAATAAAATTATTTACTTGCACATTTTTTTATGTAAAGGTACAAAAATCTAGAGTTTTCTTAACAAATATTTTGTATGGACTAAAAAAGGTTAACAAATTTAGTTTAATTTGTGAGTATTTTAGTTTTTCCCACCCTTAAAATGTTCTACAGTTACCTAAAATAAAATCCACCTATTTTTTGGCTATTTTAGTGACTTCATTTGGCTTTTAGTTTTGGCATCTTCGATGGGAAACACTGCTGATGGCTAGGCCCAAATGGAAAAACAGCTCAGCATCAATTGCAATTTTAAAGTGAAGCCCGAAACGAAACTTGGCTAACGAATTAAGAGCAAAATATTATATGCCTGGCAAAATGTTGCATAAGGTGAGGAGGTACAACCAGGGGGCAGGGGCAGGGGCAGGAGCGTGGGCAATGGGGGTACACGCAATTATTTTGCATGCTCCATTTTAACAATTTGGAGAAAGAAATGTGAGAGCCAGGGAAATGCGAAAATGAATGAATGAATGGCCGACTGAATGCTCTCTCCATCTCCTTCTCCATCCTCCATCCCCTGGAAAATGTGGGGCATTAAAGCCTAGAATCCCGACATTTTCATATGCATGCTTAAGTACGTCGAGCAGCAACAACAAAATGCCGCTGGGAGCCAAGAAAAGAAAATATTGAGTTAACCCAAGCAGCGCTGCCCTAAAAGTATGCAATGAAATGTTATTTTCCTCATTTCCACAAAAACTTTCCCAGCAGCACCACCACCCACACAGCTTCCACCCACTCAGAGTTTCCTCTGAACCCACGGCAAAACTTAGCCGCGATGCAGCTGCTGCGTGAAATGGTTTCCTTCGTCCTGGTCTTAAATTAATTGCAGCCCAGGAAGTTTACCGACGCAATGACCCCAAAAGAGATAATAATTGTTCACCCATTTCAAAGTTAATATCTTTAAAAAATTCATAGTTAAAAATGAATTTATTTTCAGATTTATATAACATCTAAGCGATTTCTTAATAAAGCATTTTTACCTACAATTTCTAAAAATTTCTTTCAATGTTTTCTTCTGAATTTTTGTTTAGGAATGTTAAAAAAAAGTACATTTTAAAACCATAAATCTATGAATATTCTCAATTAAGTATTTGTTACCCAAATGAAACAAAGAACTGTTTTTTATTATATTTAAACCAGGGACCGAAAATAATCATTATTTTTTTTTTTTTATTCAAATAAATCATAAACTTACAATAGTCGCAGAAGCAAACGAATTATACCATTTGGTTCCTATTTACATCCTCTTTGCATATCCGCAATGATTTGCGAATCAGTGATTTTTTTCTTTTTGCTTAGTAATAATGATTATTTTGGATTTTTATTATATTTTTCAAAAATAATAATTATTTTTGAGCGAAAAAAATGTCAATCAAAAATAATGATTATTTCTGAGCGATATTTTTTCGATCGAAAATATCACTCAAAGTCCGATTGCAGGAGTTCCATGCAGAATCATGACAAGATCTTTATATGTGCTTGTTGGTTACGCCACGGCCTACAGTATAGGCTAACAAAAAATTATGATTTCGTTTATATCAACCTTTTTAAACTTTTTTAAGTTTACGAGCGTTAGTTTATTGAAATTATTGGCCAGAGTTCATTGTTCAAACAATTTTTAAAAAAACCAAATAAATAATTGCAGAAGTTGGAATCTTCCAAATATTAAAAAAAGCTTTTATGTGGTAAGTGGTAAAAAAATAAAAAAAAGTTTTCTTAGCTGGGGAAACGAACTCGTTCCTACCAAACGCTAAGCTACAACACTAACACCCAGACTACGACCTATTTGATTTTCAGGACTCATTTTGTATGTGTTATTTATGGTTAGTAAGCTATAAGCGTTAAAAATTGAATATAATTGAAACCAAATAAACATTTGCAGAAAATTAAATATTCTTAATATTAGAAAACTGGTGCAAAACCACTTTGAGCGATATATTTTCTGTTAAAAAATATCGCTCAAAGTCCGATTGCAGGCGTTCTATACGGAATCACTGTGCACTGTCCACCATTGCAAGTAAAAAAAAACATTTTTTTTATATAATCCATTTAAAAATTGGGGGTTATTTTTCTAACAATTATAATATCTAATTTAAAGTACCCATACAAAATCGTTCTTAATGTTTCAAGCGGTGTGTTGCTGTTATTATTAAAAGAAGCGATAAAACGCTTTTTTAATTAACAAATGGTATTATTTAAAAAAAAATGATTTTGGAAGCAAGAAATAATTTGCTTAAGTCATTTGAATTCTGCCACCTAATAGTTAAATAGGTTTTAGTCTAGGTGTTAGTGTTATAGCTTAGCGTTTGGTAGGAACGAGTTCATTTCCCCCAGCTAAGAAAACTTTTTCTTTTATTTTTTTTTACCATTTACCACTTAAAAAGCTTTTTTTAATATTTTGAAGATTCCAACTTCTGCAGTTACTTATTTGGTTTTATTAAAAATGGTTTAAACAATTTACTCTGGCCATTTTTTTCAATAAACTAACGCTCGTAAGCTTAAAAAATTTGTAAAATAGTATATATAAACGAAATCATAATTTTTTGTTAGCCTATACTGTAGGCCGTGGCGTAACCAACAAGCACATATAAAGATCTTGTCATGATTCCGCATGGAACTCCTGCAATCGGACTTTGAGTGATATTTTCGATCGAAAAAAATATCGCTCAGAAATAATCATTATTTTTGATTAACATTTTTTCGCTCAAAAATAATTATTATTTTTGAAAAATATAATAAAAATCTAAAATAAGCATTATTACTGAGGAAATACAAATAAAAATCAAAAATAATATTTATTTTTGATTTTTTTAAATATCACTTATAATGATTACGGTCCCTGATTTAAACTATTTCTAAATTCTTTTTAAAAATGTTCATTTGAATAGTCATTCAGGAATGATTAAAAAATGCATTTAAAAAAATTTAAAGTGAAACAGACAACTGTTTTTCACAATGACCTAAACTTTTTGTTTGTATATTTAGAAATAAAAATATGTAGGTATTATTTAACTCTTAAAACCAGAAGATAATTCTCTTATTTTATTTATATTTCCTTTCACTTTTGAATGAAAAATAATACATTTTTTTAATAAACTCATTAAGTTAACTAACACATAATAATTCCAAATGAAAGACATCTCGCGACAGAAATATTCCTGAGACCCCGTCTACCATTTATTTAAAATGTGACGCATTTGCGTAACCTCCTTTGTTTTATGTTTGCCTTTGACACTTAATGAATTACAAATTGAGACGGGGCTGCGAATGGAACTAAACCCTTTTGTTTGATATTCCCTCCTCCTCCTTTTCCTTTTCCTTTTCCTGTCTTCGATGAAGCGATTTCATTCGAATTCAGCATTTTCAGTCTGTGGGTTTGGCAGGACGACGCATTTCCCACTGACATCAATCGTTCTGCTGCCTTTCATTGTTTCAGCCGCAATATTTATGCAGACGAAAGGGGGTTGTGTGTGTAACAGATATGTACGTACTATATATAGTATGTGAAAATGCGAAATGGGAATGGAAATGGGAATGGAAAATGGGGGTTCATATCCAATGACAATGGTAATGGCTCTGCGAACCACAAGCTCTCTATGCCCTCTTTGCTCGTGTCGTGATGTTGTCAACCGCAAAACGTTTAATTACATGTCAAAATGCGAAATGCATTGAACAAGACAGGAACCATAACACTCAACCCCTCCCCCATTTTCCGCATTTTCCATTTTCCACTTCCTCCAGCATCCCAAGCGCTTCCTGAGCCGCTGCGTCATCATCAGCGTTGTTTTATAGATAAAGGCAGCGTTAGAGCTCCAAATTTGGTATTATGAGTGAACATGCAAAAACAACCTCATTACCAACACACAGAACATAGACCAAAAAACATGGCTAACACACACAAATACACACACAACACAACACACACCCGCCGAAAACAACACCCATGTAAGTGAGTCTCGGGCAGTCAGAGGCTCTCTATTTTTTAGAGGGGGGTTACACAGTGGTTTTACTAGCGGATAAAGTTAAATATAGCTCACAAAACTTATAAGGTTTATAGAAAAAGCTAAATATTAAAAAACAAACAAAACCTTAAAATTTTAAGGGTAAAACTATGAAAAAATATTATTTTAAAATACTGTATAACAAATTCAAACAACTAGACAAATATTAGAGCACCTTTGCTAATATAATTTTTAAGGTTCCAAAAAAAAATATTTGCAATAAGCATATTTAAGTAGATAAGTGTTGAAATATTTAATATTATAAATCTTATTTTTTCTGTCAATTACAATAATGTAGAGTATATATTTAAAGTTTTAAAATCACACAACGCCCATGTGCAAAGACCTATCCATCTAAATATCCAAGTCAAAAGCTGTCAAAAAATGTGTCAAAACCATAACTGAAGAGAGACAGCTAAGAAAGCTGAAAATATGTGAAATGTATTGTTGTTATTAACTTATAAGCAAATCAAGGATATGTTAAAAATAATGAAACAAAACCACAATGTCTCAAAATAAATAAAACACAGAAACTGACAAAGTGAAACAGTTAATACTCACAAGTAAATTCTTTGTTTTTCATCATTAAAAATTCATTTTTAATTTCAACCAAATTTAAAAAGTATGCAAAGAGTATTTACAGGGAACAAAAAAGCAAATATGGATATATTCAAGTGCAAAAATGGTGTAATTTAAAATGTGTACATTTTTTCTTTACATTTTTGTATACATAGTAAAAGCAACTGATGATTTTCGTTTAATAAAGGTGAAATGCGGGTTGAATAGGTTGGTAGTTTTTTTTTTTTTTTTTAACAGAAAATCATGTATGCAAACGGGGATTTAATGGGGATTCAGATTTATCAACAGAGTGAAACTGTAAACTAAATTCAAAAGTATTTACTGCGGCAAAGGTAAATTAATAATGTAGAGTGGTGAACTTAAAAATAAAATTAAAAAGGAAACTAAACTACACTAAAACTAAACTAAAATAAAATCTAAAATAATCTTTGAAATTTTGTATTCATAGAACATTTTTACAGAATTTCAGAATACCAACATTTCGTATTCAGCAAAAATGTTCAGGACATTAAGGAAATTATCTGGGCTGAAATCTTCACCCCTGCGCCAGGGCCTTACGTTTATGTACCTTGCTGTACCGCGTGTTCCGTAATTGCTTCCTGTACACAGGTCCGTGGCTTTCTGTTTTCTTGTTTCTTTATATTTCTTTTTTTTTTTTTGTGGTGGTTTTGCCAACAAAATTATTGACAGTGGGCAGGAACAGCAAAGGGGCCTGACATTACGCCAAGTTGCGAAAGGAACCCCGCCCACGAAATGTCTATCGATGCCATCCCATCCCATCCTATCCACTCCACTCCACTCCACCCATTCCTTTACCTGGATGATGGATAAAAATAACCTAAGTCAATTATTGGCTGCTTGAGCATTTCTTTGAGGGAAGGAAACTACCTTAGAAGACTGCTTTTCTTTTTCTTTTTTTTTCATTTTTTAAATTTAAGCTGAAACATAATCTATTTCGCCATGTAAATTTTTTTCTTTACTTGTAAATTAAATTGTACCATAGCTTAAATGAATAATCAAATTGAATAAAATTTAGTGGTAAATTAAATTTTTAATCAACTAATTCTCTAGTTCTCTAACCTGTCCCAAAAAGTCAAAAAAATAAGCCTAAATATATAAGATAAAAAGAAATATATTTGATTATGGTGATCTTGCAACTTTCATGTTTCATTAGCAAGTATTTATTTTACAAAGAAAAAATGTGGTAAATTAAATTTTAAATTTACTTTGAATATTTTATTTCCAAAAAACAAGCCTTTATAAATATATATAAACAAAAAGAATGATAAAAGATTTAGGTGAACCACAAGTGTTCTTGTTTCATAAACAATTAATTATTCTATTTTAATTAATATATACAAATGTGTTCTCTAAATTAATTTTATAAATAAGAGAGACATTACAGTTGTCCGAAAGTCACCCATTTATTTTTATTATTATTACTTTAACAAAATATTTCGTTGTTTTGATGAAAATGTTGTTCGAAAATAAGTTTTCATACACTTTAAATGGTTTAAAGTAAAGTCCGCTGCCTTGCTTTTCAGTTAAATTAAGACATAGCCTGCACTTGAATGTTCTTCCACTGGTTGCAGCTTCTATTTATCAAAATAGTTTTACCCATCCATCAGGCTGGCCTTTCCCGCCGCCCAATCTCCTCCTCCACCTCCACCTCCTAGTACAGCTCCATCTCCATCTCCAATCTCTGTGCAATTTGAACTATGCCAGGCACATGTTTTGCTGTGGCTCCTGGCTCGCCACTAGTTTCGGCATGTGTCTGAGGTCATGTCGGGAATCCGAGCATCGTCCATGTGGACGGAGGTATGGAGGTGGTCGTCCTTGGTCCTTGGGCGGACCTCTGGCCTCTCATCTCGCAAAAGCGGCTCCTTTGTTTGCTGGACTCACGGAAAAAGGGAAACTGTAAGGATTTGCGGAGCAAAGTTGTTCTACTTGCAGGCTTAAGTTGCACTGTGAATTTAACTATCGATTTATTTTTAGTCTATAAAAACCAAAACTAGAAACTTATTGACTATTTGGACTTATAATTATTATAGCCTGAACAAAAATCTAAAGACTTTAAAGACTTAAGTTTAAGTCGTACACAAATAATATGTGGAAATTTATAAATATTTTCTTAAAAGTAAACTTATCCTGATTCAAATCTTAAACTTAAATTTAAACTTAATAAAATATACATTACGACATAATATTAAATATAATATATATTTCTTAACATTATTGTGATAATAATCTTGTAATTCACGTGACTAGCACATTTTTAAATACGTTTAACTTTTAGTGCTAGGAAGTTAAATAAATAAATACATAATAAAATATTTTAATTGTCTTTTAAGTGGTATTTTCAAAATTGGAGGTATCATTTATGTTCACTAATTTTTCCTATAAAAACCGAAATACAGAATCAAATTTTAAGAACATGAAACACGCAGATTAAATCGATAATTATCGGAATCATAAATCATATTTAAACCATTTTCCAAGTACAGTGTAAAAGTCCCAACTAACGGTAAGCCCTTGCATCGTAATTCACAATGTAATTGATATAAATTCGGGTGGAGCCCGTGCCCGTGCCCGTGGCCCCCTTGGATATTGCCCCACTGTGGCCGCAACTTTATTATAACGAGCAACTCTTTCATGCCACGAGGAGCGATGGCTAAACACTGTGGCTGAGCTAAGCTAAGGCTAAGGATGTATGTTATGGGCAAGGACGAGGACGACTAGTGCAGCTGCACTGGTGGGTTTATGAAATTCATGGCACGCGGCACGTTCCTGGCATCCTGCAAGTCCTTTAGCACCCCAAAAACGAAGAGAGATGCCAAGTGCTTGCGTAAAAATGCATAACGGCGCCAAAAGTCAAAGAGCAAAAGTTATTTTATACACATTTTTAATTTTTTGCTCCTTTGCAAGGACTCTACACACACACACACACACACACAGGACACGTGGATACAAAATGGTGTCAGCAGTGGTTGCCATTCGAAAAAAAAAAAAAACTATTAGAAGGTGTTGGCTGGCAACATTTTGCCGACATGACTTTTTGGGGTGGTGCAGAGAGAGGGGAGAGGGAGAAGGAGAAGGAGGTGAAAAACCTGGCACAAGGATGCGCATAAATTGCAGGCACCATGCATAAATGGAAGGATATTGCTGCTGCTGCCCGGCCAGCCTTTGATCCTGCCAAAAAGTGAAACAGAAACAAGGATAAGCCAAGAGAATAAGAGCTGCAGAATGAGGAGAAACTGTGAAGAATTGTGATTACAGGGGGGGATACAGGGGGTGCAAAAAAGAGGCTTAATTGATAAGAAAGCCGAGATTGAAACGCGTAAAGGGAAATTCAGAAAACGAAATTCCCGTTTGCCAAAGAAATAAACAAAGAGAAATCGATTTGAACTTGCTCTTCAGGAAAAACTGGAGAAAGGAAAGTCCTTTTTTCAAGAAGTAAAATCTAGGTGAAAGTCAGGGTTTACATTTTGTACAAATACAATACTAATTAATAGGAATCAATTATAATTTAAGCCAAATTTAAAAGGAAATTAAATATACACTAACTTTAATATTGTTATTATAGAACAGAATTTAAGAATTTATCTGACCAATTAAAAAAAACCTCTTTATTAATAATTTTCCCAGTATCTCCCTTACTCTAAATAACAATTGATTTGTGAATTAAATGTTCCTATTTGGAAAGTTTAAAGTAACCTTTGTTCGAGGAGACAAATCCTTTCCCATTTGCTAGCATCTAACTACCCAGATTCCCTCACAGCTGCTGCCCATTTGTGTGGATCAATCCAAAAACACCTCCTCGATCGACTTGATGACTTCTGCCCCTATCTGCTGGACGGGATTCGCGGGAATGAGATTTATGATTGCCTTTGTGCAAGTAGCCCTGACTTGGCTTGGCACCTTTCAGCTGGCTGCTGACTATCTGTCTGTCTGTCTGGATGTCCACCTGGAGGATGAAGGAGGATGCAGGAGGATGGGCTGTGGGCAATGGGCGTTGCGAGATGATTACCTAAAGCAAACACAGACGGTAGGGCAAACAGCAGCTGACAAACCCACTCACAACCATTGTTGCCGACTGCTGCTGCTGCTCTTCTGCAAGTGAAGAGTGAAGAGCATGTGGAGGAGTGGTCGGGTGGATGGGTGGGGTGATGGCCTCAAGGCTTGCCAACAAAAGGAGAGGATGGATGGCCTGTCCTCTGCTGGGTCATCGGCATGTGTGAAAAGAAATGCGAGTTGGGGCAAACAGCAGACCCTTTTTGCAGCACAGCACAGCACGGCACACGCGGCGTATACGTAATGCATTCAGGTGGAATGCATATGTGTGCACTCAGAATACACACACACACACACACACACGCACTCAAAGAAAGAGACAGACACTCTCGTAGCGTGTGTGTGAACAGGCACTTGATTGTGTTATTATTATTGTTTCAAGTGTTGCTCTCTGTTCTCGTTGTTTATCCGCATGCATTGTAACTGTAGCTGCTGTCCCAAAGAGGACATGGTTTGGGGGGTAAGAGAGGTCCTGGTCCTGGTCCTGGCACAGTGGTAAGCTCACAATGGGCGTTGTCCTTTTCAGAAATTAACCAACAACTCAAACGATGTGGAAGCAGCCTTTCCCAATCGCATTATTATTTGTGGCGCCCACCGTGGGGCGCACGACTCTAATTCATTATGTTTGACATTATCTAAAGGGGCCATAGTTGTTGATTAAAACCCACTTAAATGCATTTACTGCATACAATTTGTCACAGCTGCAAATCAATCTCAAGGAAGTGCCATTGTCCTGCCAGCAGCACCACTGTACTTACATCCTTGCAGTCGATGGCAGCATTGTAGCGAGCACACTTGAATGCACTTGAATGTGCAGCGAACCGAAGTCGGGCAAACGACCCAGTGCCCCCCATCCTCATCCTCCGCGTTTCCCTTTTATGCTCCCACACACACACACACTTTTATTGTACTGCCACATGGGGTGTTTGTTCCAATAATGTTTTCATTATCCCTTCGATATTCGATATTCGATTGTCAGTCGGTGGCTGTTGGTAATTGCTGACAGGATACAACACACAACTACCGTATGGATTTAATTGTTTACCATGCAGATGGATTTTGAAATCGACACGAGTGAGTTGCAACACCTCCAATATGAATATGAGCTGTGTTTATGATGTGCAAAGCAAAGCAAAAGCTCTATTCATATATTTCATTGTTGCTAATCACAATTTACCTTTGCATATTTTACATACAATGTCGAAATTTATTGCTAACTCGTTTTTCGTGTTCAAGCTTATTGGATTTAATTTAAACATTTTAAAGCGAATCCGGATTGACCTGGAAATCGGCGGAAAGCCGAGCACGATAATGTTAATGCCGGTCTGCGGCATTTTCCCCTTTTTTTTGTAGGGGGTAATTTATGAAAATGACTAAACGAATGCGTGCAAATTATGCCTTTTGCTGGTTTCTGGCAATGCCAAAGAGAGCGAGGGCCTGGAATATGGGTTAAGTGCAGCAGGATGTTGGTCTCGCCGGATGCTGGCCCCTCCTTGCCCCCCCCTTTTTCCTGCCCCTGCCCCTGCCCAGCTCCTCTTCCTCGCATATCTTTCCTTCTTAACAGTCGTAAACAAAAAGGTAGCTGTCCCCGGTTCTGGTTCTCCGCCTCGCAGTTTACTTATATTATAATTATACCCTTGTCTAGAGAGCATTAAAGTTTTGACAAGAAGTTTAGGACTTAATAAACTAAACATAACAGTTTAAGACTTTAGGTTTTGTATCGCTGTTGGTTCTACTTTCCTACAAGTAAATAGTTTTAAAACAAATTGATTGTATTATACATATAAATATAAGTAGCATTTGAATGTAAAGCTTGCACAGATGGGTTCTGTCCAAAATTTCATTACTTTTTGGGATTTTTTGAACTTATCACAACATTTTGCATAATAATTACAAGAAACAAATGGTGCTCATAAAAGAGATCATTTTATATATTTTAAGGGCAATAGATCATATAAATCAGCTCTTAAAATTTGTATAAATTTAAAGCGTAAGATTTAACCAAGTCAAAGTTATGCTAATGGTCAAGTTAAGATGCCCATCTTGGAGTCCTTTCTGCATTAGGGTATTCCCCGTTTTTATTCCATCCTTGTGTTTGTTTCGCTGCCGGGTTGTTTGCTGAATGCAGCTGGCCTGAAACTGAAGCGGAAGGCCTGAGACGATGATAAAGCGGCAGGATGACTCCTTGCTGGCGTGGCAGCTCCTTTGGCTCCTCGCTCTGTCCGCCTGCTCATTAAAAATTACCCTTCTTATGGTGAAGTGGAATTAAAATCGCGGCAGTTGGCGCGCGCAAAGTTCTCTTTTAACTGTTTATAATACGCAACGCTGCAAAAATACACACGCTGCCGCCAGACAGGGACACAAACATGGAGGAAGCGAGATAAAAGATGGCTGGATGAGGGAACGGGTGAACAAAGCAACGTGAACAATGAATTAAAAACACAAAGCAACTTTCTTTGCCACATTTCTCTCTCGACTTCTTTCACATTTTCCCCATCGTTCCCCATTGTTCCTTCGAATACAGTCAAAACTCTGCTGCACTTTGGGCTGCAAAATTTCATGCTATCGATAAGCCCGGACGATAGGCAGGAATCGATAAATGAACCATAGCTGAATTTAAGCGATTTTAATTGAAAGTTGTTAGAGGAAAATATCTTAAATCTTAAGTTGGATAGTTAACTTAACTTATTTAGCCTTTTTTCTGTTATTTTTACCAATACAAATGTGGCGATTATTCCGATAAATTCTTCTAAAAAAGGGATAACTTAATTTTCATTTTCTATTTTTAAGCTGCGAGTCATTTTAAACTTAATTAAAAGGTTCTGTAGGTACTCACAAACTTATCAGTTTGCGGGCTTCTTTTCAGAATGGATTACCTAGAACTCAAAGATTTGAATGGGGTTTCATGTGCACAGAGACCCAACGGGCTTCACTGTACCATCCGCCCTCAAAAAGGAGGCGTTGAGCGGCAAAGTTGGCTCCCAAGTCATTAGGACTAATGGCCAACTAAGCGGGGGGCATCCCTATTCCTTTTCCTGCTCCTGCTTCTGGGTTTTCTGGGTAGTACTACAGAGTGGATGGGTTCCGAAGGATGAGGATCCTGCGGCTGTGGCCAGCACACAAATAACCAAGTAGCTCTTCGGCGGTTTTGATTTTGCAACACACGTTCCACCGACTACCAAATCGCTTTCCATTGTTCGCAGCTCCTCTTTGTCTCCCATCTCTTTCACCTTTCACTCTATCTGCGTCTCTTTCTATGGCTCACAGCCCGTCTCTCTCTCTCTCTCTCTCTCTCCCTGTGTAATTAAGCACTTCAGCTGAGTTGTAAAATGTGCTCGACGCTTCTCGCTTCGCCGCTGAATTCGGTCGGAAAACAATTTAAGGCAACCGTGCGGTTATATGACGGCCTCGTTCCCTTCCGTTCCTCGATTTCTACTTCTACACTGATCAATTTTCGAACTAATTTAAGAGAATATCGTTTTTAACAGTAATTTTCTGTTTTTTTTAGCGCACTTATAGGCGAGATTTTATCTTATACAAATCTTATTTTATCTTACAAAGTCATTAAATGGTTAAGTAAGGCTTTGTAATGGGTTTTTAGTATTAGAAATTGTATGTTGTTAAAAAATTGTATTATAAAAATAAAAAGCCATTGAAAACATATTAGGAATATCCAAAATATATTATTTAAAATTGTAGGTTCTGTCATTAATTTTAATCAGCAAATAACCCTTCGAACATTTTACAATGTTACATGTAATTATGTATAACGAAAACTATAATCAAAATATATAAATCGAATTAAAACAAAAAAATCTAAGACCCGTTCTTATGCATTATTTAAAATTTTTTTAAGTGTATCTCTCTCTATTTGTTTCTACTACTTGGTTCTTTTCAGCTGGCTTCTTCATACTTTTTTTTATTTCTCCATTTTTTTCCACTTTGTTGTCTGCCTTCTATATTGACTGGCTGTGAATTGTGTTTCGGGTTTTCTTTTTTATTTTTTGGCTATTGGGTTTTGATGAACAGCCTTGGACGGGCCGGACTCTTGGCCAAGGCCGTCATAACTTGGCCCAAAAAGGGGAATTGCAATATTTGGCCTTACCACAACATTCCAGCCAGCTAATGGGCAAAGTTGTGAGTGAAGTTTCCTCAAGGGGATCGCTTTGGCAAATAGTTTTTGCCATTTAAAAAAGGCTTAAAGAGTCTTGTTGCCAATTTTGTATAGCATTTCGTTGTTTGAACAAAGTCAATTGTTTAACATTTCGCACTTTAAATAATTAATAAAATTTTTAAGCTATACATAATAATTTCAGTTAGCATTTTATATTGTATTTGCTTATTTTTCTTGTATTTGTTAAAATAAATAACATAAACACTTAACTTGAATTTTATTTTAATTAGGACTTTTGAATTTCTAAATCATAAGCATAATTTAATTGTTATGTTAAGCCAAAACCTAAGAATAAGTATTGTTAATCTTTTATTTAACAAACAATGTTTACAATTTAATAAAATACGAGCTGGAATTATTTAAATAGACAAATAAACAAAGATTAAAACTAAATGAAGTCAAAAATGGAATTATTTAAACAGGCAGCTACCTGAACTTATTTATGAAAATTTTAAGAAACTACAAATACCTACAAATTGTCCATTTAACTGCCTTCAAGTCTTAGAATTAGAGTTTTAAAAGTTTCACATTTTCGTTTGTAAAGTCAACTGATTAGCCCAAATTGCCGAAAGTCCCCCGAAGAACTGAGCTGCTCATCAACTATCCCCTTGATTATAGCAAACTCCACTTTCTACTTTCCCCGCCGAGTGCTCGCTCTCTCTCTCATTATTATTTTGCATTTGCAGAGAAAGTTGCGCGAAATGTTTCCGGTTCCGGCTTGACAGATTGTTTGGCAAATTGTCGTGCAAATTGCCGGCGAGTGTTTCTCTGTTTTCTGCAGTTTTGCAGTTATTATGATGACACATGTGGAGTTATTTTTGGTGTCGCTGGAGCCACGGGAGCACTTGTACTCGTTTGCATTCTTCGTCTTAATGCAATTATTTCCGTGTAATTTATTTGCATTGCGAAGGAGATGATATAAGTGCATTGCTGCCTTGGATTTTTGGGTGGGGATTCTGCATTCATTAAGTGCAGCACCGTGTGCTTCCCCTGGCGCTGTCAACAAGCCCTCTTTTTTCCCCCTTTTTTGCTCATCCCCCCAATGAGTTTTCCCCCACAAAATCGTCTGTCTTCATCACGGGAAAAGGGGAAGTGGAAAGTGGAAAGTGGAAAACCCGTGAAAGAAGAGGGTAGAAATTTATGCTTGACATAGAAACACGATTTCGCCGACAGTCGGCCATTTTATTCTTATTCCCCAGTTGGCGCCTCCGTTTCGCTTGTTTTCCCACTGTTTTCCCACTGCACCCTTCCAGCCCCCCTTTAAGCCCCCCTTTGAGCCCCCCTTAAAGCCCCCTTTCAAGAGGTACCACACCTTTGGTCGCAGGTCTGTGCATATCTCCATGATTAATTGTTGGGCAAATATTACGGACACCGTGGAATTCAATTCTGAGTATCCCAAAACACTTTGCATAAATGGGCCAAATAACAACAATTTGTCATAAATATTTCCAAAGATTTTAACATATTTTTAATGCATTTCAATACTTGCTTCATTATAACAAATTTTTCTACTATTAACTTTGTTTTAATTCTCAGCACAAATTTCTAAAACATAAATATAACTCAGAGTATTTCAAACTGTGCCTTAATTTCACACATATCTCGCTTTCTAAATTGAGTTGCAAAAGGGGGCAAAAAAGTAGTTGACAACAAAAAAAAATAAAGTAAAATTAAAACCGGAACCGTGAAACAAAAAAAAAAAATATTACTCAGGCGTGTGCTGCCATGTCTGTTTCTATGTTTGATGTGTTGTAATAAAGCCTAAATTAACAACCATGAGAGGGTTGTGCAAAAGGTACTGAGAAAGTGACAATGAAATAATTTTAAAATACAATAAGAGACCTTTGTATTTTAAAATTATTTTTATAATTGTTATACTAGATCTTAGTTCTTATAAAACTTTTTTGTAGCTGTTTTATTTTGTAATAAAAGAAAACTATTTAAGACAAATATGCGTGATAATAATTTCAACTGTTTGCAATAAGGAAAACACTCATTTTAAGTTTATTTTTTTTTTTTGGAAAACACTTCAAATATTTATTTATTTTTATAAACTAAAAAGACTTTAGTCTCGCCCTCTGCAGTTGAAAAAGAATGAACGAGAAAACGCAAAGAATGCGACAAGAGCTCAGTGCAGGTGAGTGCATAAAGCGAGGGGTTTTTGGGGGGTGATGAGTGGGTTGGATGGGTTTTTGCAGGGGGGATTTGCAGCAACAAGGGGTTGCAAGGGGGGCTGCAAAGGGGGGTGCAGCAGGTGCACAGGTGGACTGATAGTGCTGGGTGCCATGCATCATGATGACGACGCTGTTGACACTTCATAAATACATGAGTTGCAGTCAGAGAGCCTCTGCTCTGTGTGCTGCGTATCCGTGTGCTTAAGTGGAGGTATATGGTATATGCAATTGTTGTTCTTCAGTTGGTTACCCTTTAAGCCAGAGCCCAGAGCCCAGAACCGAAGGGGCTTTCATTGCAGGACTTAACACAGACTAAACAAACGTCAATCAGCTTACGTTATCCCTCTGTATTCGCACCTCGGGCATTATCTTTTGTCCTCCCCCTCCATTTTGCAGACGATATCAATTGGGTCGACCCCATCCCACCTGCCGATTCCCATTCTTTTGTTGTTTTTGCCGCCTTTGTCGTTTTGTCGAGTACTTTAACAAATTTACACGTGCATCACTCATACGCGCTGTTGGCTAAGGCCTTTCTCACCCACCGCCCATTTTCCAAATTCACGGGATGCGGGTTAAATAACTACAGCAGCGTTAAAAACAAAATCAGAATCCAAATTAAGCAATTTTTATGCATATCGAGTTCAAATATTTTCTATTTTAAGCACGGATTTAAGCTTATTAGGGTGGCAAATGTATTTTTTTTAATAGTTATACAAATAAATTTAAAGTTCTAAGCTAAGTAATAAAAAATTTGTTATTTCTGTTAAGAAATCTGCATTCAAGAAAAATAAGTAAAAAATGGGTTCACATTTTAAATAAAGGTTAATAAAAAACAACGTTTATTTGTTCTGGTTTCTGTTTACGAGTTTTCTAACACCTTTTTTAGCCAGTTAATTTTTCAATAGTTTTATAACTACTCTTCTTTTTCAAATATGTCAGTGCACTTTATGACTACGTTAATATATTGTATTATCTTTAGTTAAAATTTATTTCTAGCTTACAATTCATACAAAAAACACCCTGGTTTTGACTGATTTACATGTCACATGCTTCAATGAATAACAAAACTATTTTTGCCGAACAAAGCCGGCATTTTGTTTTGTTTTAATCGCATTACAACAAGTCGAGAAAACAGTATAAAATGCGCAGCAACAATAAACAATACATATGCGCATACAAATCAGGTATATCATATAATTTGTTTACATATTAGTTTAAATTAAAATAAACTGCGTGGGAAAACACTATTTTTAAACATAATTTTTGGGATGAAATGTGAGTTGAAAGTTGGGGGAAAGTTTTGTGTGTTTTTCACTTTTGAGGCAACCTTAAAATGTAATAAAAATATTAACAAATATATAATAGTTACTTCGTAGAAGATTTAATAATTATTTTCAAATGTAAAATGAGTATAAATCCTTTTTTTTTTTTTAATTTGAACTATGATTTGATTTACCCTTATTTCATATTTAATATTTTAAAAACTTATATTGCATCGAATTTAGTAAGCTTAAATTTAAAAATATAAAGACTCTAAAACTCGAATTGTTTTAATACACTTGAAATTGTTTTTTGGCATTGTAAATTTAATTTGTTGGGTTTTCTTAATAGAATTTACAAATCACACAAATTTAGATTTAGACTAAAAGAGAACATTTAATAAAAAATAAAAATTCAAGACCAGTCGGTGGAATTACAGGACTGCAGATGAGGAAATAATATCCAGGTGAAACAAGAAAGTGGGTGGGTGGGGGCGTAACATTACATAGGTGAAAGGTTACGGGGGGAAATGGAGGGCAAGAAAAATGAATCACCGACAAATTACGGTTGAAGAAAGAAGGGGCAGCAACAACATTCCGTTATGGCCCATCAGCCGCCAACTTCCTTTTCGTCCTTTATTGTTCCGCACACAGTCGATGGAAATGGATGGAAAGGAAAGGAGGAGCTCTTGAAATTTCCACCCAACACAATTCCATCTGAGGCTGTAAAAATTTTACCATAACTCCTCCCAGCGAAACGAAATGAAAAAGGTCTTATGAAATATGCATATGATCATTTTGGCCCCAGTCCAACTTCAATCTGGGCAAATTTCATTAAAGTTCAAGTGAACATTCCTTATTTCAACTTTAAGATGGTCGCACTGGGGATTCCCCAGGATCAAACACAGAAAACAAAAAAACAACATCCGCAACGGTAAAAAAGTTGAGAAGGCAGAGAAATTACCTGCAACGAAGGTAAACAAATGGCCAAGATGGCCAAGATGGGCGAGAGTTGAGAGTTGGCCGAAAAGGAAAAGAGTTTACGGGGGCCAAGGAAAACTTAAGTCGTTAGGCAAACCCGGCAAAGGCCAGCAAACAAAATCCACGGCATGTCTGGAATTTCACTTTGCTCTCTCTCGGAAGTGGCCGACAAGTTGGCATCTTTTCGCATCGATCGACTCGACTTGAGTTGACTTTACCCCAGGGAAATCGCCCAGGAAAACCCTCAACTCAAGGGGCTCTGTGTTTTTACCATTTTAAATTATAGTACATTTCCTTCTTTAATTTTTTAGCTTTGTACCATGTTTTTTAATTGTATTTACATTACTTAAAAACATTTTTTTGCCTTGATCAATTTTTAACTACGATCGATTTTAGTTACTTCAGTACAAAATCTTGATTTTCTTTCAAGTATTTAAACAAATAACAGCTTGTTTTTGCAACCTTTTCTATAAATTTTATACAAGGATAATTACTTTAACCATTTCTTATGCCTTAATTCTATTTGACCTTCACATTATTTTCCAATGATTGTTTTCTCAGAAAATGAATATTTTTATTGGTCTTTTATAAATATAATAAGCACATATAATTTAAATAATAATTATCTCACGACTGAAATATTTATAAAAAATAATATTTTAACTTATGCGGCCTATCTATTTGTTCGCTCTCTAATTTCTCTAATTTTCTTTTAATCCAATATTAAGTATACTAAATTTTGTGATGGAATTAAACAACAAAACACACTGCTTATATATCAATTTAATCCATTAATCCCATCTCCATTTCCGAATGTTCTGTAGTTATTTTTCCCCCCAAGCAATTAACATCGCCCGACGTATTGGATAATGACATCGATGTGGCAGTTGTGGCAGTAACCCCGAATTCCAAAATTAATGACAGCTTAGCTCGCAGGCGATGTGATGGCCTTGGAGTCTTGAAGTCGGTGGGTGGGCGATGGAGGGAGGGGAGGCCAATTGTAATCCGAATATTATTTGGCTCAAAGGCTCCAACAATCCACAATCGGAATTCCCCAAGGTGTTTCCGTTCCATTCTGTCCGTTTGCTTTGGCCAGCTCGTTTGTTTGCATGTGCCGTTCCATAAAGAATATTTATCTTTCGGTTTTGTGCTGCTGTCATTATTCGGCGACTGGACCAACTCCGCCCCCTGTGCCGCCCTTTCTTCATAAATTATAAGCCACACACAAAAAGGCACTGGGAGAATCATTCATGAGATTCTTGACTCGAAAATAAGTTTAATAATTTTATAATTTTAATAATAATTTCTAAAGGCTTCAAGAGTCGAAAATGCACGAAAAGAGCTATTGATTAAGTTTCTGTTTAAGTTTTTTTGTTCAGTGCACACACATTAAACACTCGCACTGGCAAATTTCTCATGTAACGCTGACGTTCATGTATTTATCACAATGACAAAATCAGTGAGGGGGGCGGTATTTGTGGGTGGGGCTCAGACATTACTTTAGGGTTTAAATGTAACACATTTACAAATTGTTTACAAACACACACGCACAGCAGCCCACACACACACACACACACACACACACTGGCACAACTGGTGATAAATGATAACAAATTAGCGGTTTGTCTCTTAAGCGAAAAAGGGGGCACACGCACACACACACACACACACACAAAGGAGCGATACCACAAAGTTACCTCAATGCAATAAATCACATCACCTGGGCACACTCGCACACACACACACACACACAGAGGGAAACTCACGCACAACAGGAAATATGTGGCAAAGCCAAGTTAAACACATTCTACAGCTTTTATTCGCTAAGATATTTAAGATTATGGCTCTTAAAATCTTAAATCTTAAAATTTAATCTTCAAGTTCAACATTTTTAAGGAAAATTTTAACTGCTTTTTTTAAATACAATTTAAAATTAATGAACTACAGTTTGTACAATCTTTATGAACAAAAACATAAATTTAATGCTAAAAACTGGAATATAAGTTTTTAAAATAGATTAAGCACAGCTAAAAAATTTGGAAATAAAAAAATTCTACCAAAAACTGTGTTCAAACTAAATTGTAAAATGAAAGCCAAATGAAAGTAAGAAGGAATAAAATACAAATAATAAAACCACTTAACAATGAATGTATTTTACAACGAACTTAAATAAATATGTTAAGTAATCATGGGTTGTTTTCAAAAAATAAAAATTGAAATAAATAGTTATGATATTAATAAATATATATACATTTGTATTTTCCAAGCATCAATGATTAATTTAATTAATTTTTATTAACAAATTCATGTACGTTCGTATTTTTTCAATCATGAATGATTAATTTACACAACAATTATGCATGTACAATATTTTTCCCGCCAGCTTAAATAAGTAATTGCCCTTTTAAACAATGAACTTATGGTTAATATTCTCCATTGAACTTAAAACAAACAAACGTACCTTAATGAATTTTCTCCCCAAATATTTTGAAGTTGACCCCCTGCATTAACGAGGAGCCACGTATGTAAAATCTGCACCGTATTACGCATACGCAGCGTTAGCCGGCAGTGAAAACTCACCTGCTTAGGCATGCAAGCGGCCAGGGGGAAATGGAAATGGATGGAATGGCTAACAGATGAGAGTTTTGTGCGGGGTAACTGGTAACTGGTAACGGGTAACTGAAAACTGGTTACGAATCCGTGGCACAGCATTTATGACTTGCACCCACAAGGAGCTGTGTGCCACCCTTTTTTGGGCCCTCAGTTTCTGGCTCGGATTTGGGTTCAGATTCCGGCTCACTTCGTTTCGCTGGCTTTTTGCTTTTTGGTTTTGCTTTTTGCTTTTTGCACGGGGTGTTAAGTGGCGCTTGGGCATAATTCATGATGCACGATGGCTGCTGCTTTTCCTGACTTTCCCCAGACTTTCCCCCGATTTTCCTGCTGCTGCTGGGGAGCATTTTAATTATCATTTTGGTAACCACGCAAAATTTAATGAGCGACCAGCTAGCAAAACAACAAGGTCCAACACCTAAACTCCAATCCAACCTTCCAGCATTTGCAATTCGCTTTTTGGAGCCCCCTGCCCAGCCCCCTGACTTTCGCTGAACTTATTTCATTACATTTAAACTAGCCGCACGATATTTGCTTTACAGTTTTGCACTCTAATGAAGAAACTTTGCGGCCGCCTGTGGGTTTACTTTTGTGGGTGAGTGTGTGTGTGTGTCTGTGTGAGTGTGTGTGTGTATTGGGGTCACCTTTTCCAGACGGGCAAACTGCAAAATCCGGAGGCCCAATTGAGCTGCTTATCTCTAGGCTTAGCTTGTTTAATCATTATAATTGCTTCGACTATGGAAAATTTGTGGTTTTACAATGTGGTCAAAAATGGTGAAGATATACGAACAAGTACAATCAAAATTCATGGAATATTCGGAGAAAATAAAAAGACATTCAGCCTTTGTAAACCAAAATAAATGGTAAATTTAATTTGAGTACACAAATATTTAATCTGCCCATAAAAGTAATTTTATAAAGTTAGTAAGTGTAAATATCTTCAGCTCACTATTTAAATATAAAATTATTTTTTGTTAATATTAAATAAATACATTTTTAAAATATTTTAACTCCTTAGACCTTTTGTCAGCATAAATTACATGCTAAATTTGGTTAAACGTAGGCCCAACTACGATTAAATAAAGTAATAACAATAAAGGCATATATACCATTAAAAATATCCCTTTTCGAGGGACCTCAACCCTCCCAGTTAATCGCCTGCCACATGTTAATCAACATAATCAAGCAGAATGGCTTGATCTAATTTTAACAGGACCCCAAACGCTGCATAAAGAGAGCATCCTTCCTGACTTAAACTGGCTTTGCCAAGTGTGTGTGTGTGGCCATAACCATAAAAAAGAGGTGACAATGTGTGCGGCTCCCAGGGAATCCCAGAGAGAAATGCCACGCCCACGCAGAAAATGCCACAACACATTTCGCATAAATGCGAAATGGGATGAAGGAAAACATGGACGATAATTTTAATTTCCTGTGCTGCTAGCAGCTCGTTTGCTTCATCAAATTTATGATGAAACTTTGAGCCGGGAGCCGGGAGCCGGGACTAACTATAACCCACCAACCACCACCCACTTATAAGCCCGAAACCACCCGAAATCACCCACGAGTTCATTGCTCAGTGGGGCGACGCATAAAAGCGCGCTTCACTTATTTCAATCAAATTACGGCCAATGAATATTGAACTATCGCCGCATATAGCCACCGCTCATATGTATATATATATCTCTACCTATACATATATATTTCTATATGTATCGTGCGTGAAAATAGTTTTCCTGTTGGGTGGTGAGGTGCTAGTTAAACATCTCCTTGCTGAACAATCCCCTGGAAAAATTATCAAATAAACTCCAACTCAAACTCCAGCTCAATCCGAAATTCGATTAAAAAATTTCACTCGCATGTTTACGCATATTGCATTCTATTTGCATACCAATGCCTATTTATGGAGGTGCATGCATGTCGTAATATCCATCAAATATTTAAGCGCGGGGGCACGTGCAAAAAACCAGGTAATCAAACGAAAGCGAACAAAAAAAGGTCAATTCGATAGGGTTTTATGGTAAATATTGTGGCAAGGTCTTTACTTTGATTCCGGTTTTGATTTCCGTCCTGCCTCAAATACACTTGTTAGCATCGAAACCATAAACATTTTGCCAAGTATTTCGACAATTTATTCATACTACTCTTTAACTTTAAAAAAAAATCATACAAAAAGTCAAACATTTTTAATTGCAGCCTTTTCAAAATTTAAGTTTAATATTAAATACCTTTTATTTGATTTTAACAGTTGTATTCAAAAAAATTGTTTGTAAGAAATATTTGATATATAATTTATTTGTTTTTGAAATATTTTATAAATTAATAAAAATAATTCGTATTGTTTTTTTTAATCTATACTTTTTTTATTTTATTAAATATAATTCAAGGAAAAAAATCAGTTACCAATATATTTTTGGTTATAATTCTTAGTTTCGTTTCTTAAAAAAAACCAAAAACTTACAACCTTTTTTTTTCTAAGCTGATAATGTAAAATTCGTATTTTGTTTGTGTGTTTATAGTGATACATTTTTATTAAACAATTAATTTCAAAGTTTTTTGAACAAGTTTTACTGATTTAAAATATAATAAAAATTCAAATAAAAAAACTTTTAGTATAGGTGACTTGTTACCACTTTTCTTACGTTTTTGGCCCACTGTGCCGCTGTGTTAACCGCTGCTGTCCAAACGGCTTGCCACTTTTTTGGGCCATGTTGTGCGTTGTGTGTGTTCATTTGTGTGTGTTTTCGAGTGCGTTTGGCTTTTGCCATTTGACTGAGCGCATAATAAAAATTGGCACATATTTTTGGTTTCAGTGTGGTTGTGGTTGTAACTGTTGCAGCCGCTGTGTTTCACTTTTACCCACACAAACGTACACACATACACATACACATGTGTACATATCTGGTGCAATTTGGTTGCTTTATTTTCGCAATTTTACGTTTCGCATTTTATTGAACAACGCAATGCTGGGATATTTGCCTGGATACTTATGCATAAATTATGGCAATCGCAATGCGTTGACTGTCAGTTGGCCAGCGAGCGCGAAATGTGCAACAAAAGTGGGATGAAAGGGGAAAAAAGTAAGGGAAAACCAAAGAAAATCGCCATTACAAACGGGGGAATAATGAAAGGTAAAGAAATGACAAAAGGAAAATGGAAAATGAAAGGCAAGCCGCAAGGAAGATGTCCGGTTCCGGCCAACAGAGGTCACCACCACCTGACAAACAACGGACCACGACTTGTAAAAATAAAGGAGGCCAAGACGACACCATCAACACACTTTTCAGTTAACAAAACTTGAGATTAAAGGGTTTTCATTTAAGGACTTTATACCCAGAACACTATTTCCACCTTCAAAGATCATTGATCGATAAAGTGCAATCTTTTTTTGTTATAAATTTGGCTATTTAATTAATTTAACCATTAAATAAGAAAAACCAAAATTAATTGAACATCTTTAAGTTTCTCTTAATATTTTCCTTATAATTTTCCTTTTCTTAAAATATTGCATTCAAAATGCAACTCTCTTTGGCTTTTGCATAATAATATCCTTGGAAAGGGCATCGAGTTTCAAGCGGAAGTGGAAGTGGAAAATAAAGTGCAAAAAGCGAAAGACGTCAACATATCCGTGAGTTGCAGTGACGTTGCTGCAATTAAATGGTGCAAACACACCGATACGAAAAAAAAACAAAAAAAAAGTGTGGAAGGAGTGCCACATCCTGAAGACTCCTTTTAATGTCCCCGCCATTGTGTCGTGTTCCACTTTAAGTTAATTGAAAGCCAGTAATAATTTGGCTTTAATAATTGCAGTAAATATAAAATAAAATTGAGAAAGTATAATATAGAAAGCTTATAATAATAATAAATATAAAATAAAATTAAAAAAGTATAATATTGAATGCTTATAACATTATAAAAAAAGGTTATACAGAAGAACCTTTTTTTGTAGTTAAAATTTGGGAACTAAAATAAATTGTAGCCAAATTGAGGAAATCTAAAAAGAAACAAGAAAGAACGCTATAGTCGGGTTTTCCGACTATAAGATTTGCGATACCCATTGCCTTCTTTAAAAACAGTTAGCTAGCCCTCTTCAATAATGTGTAGCCTTCTTTCATGCGCAATCAGTTTTAAGCGCCCTCTCTTAAAAAAAAAATTGTTTTGCCTACTTTTGAGCGCAATAAAAATTTTCAACGCAGTTGTATACACAATTTCTTGAAAATGGTCAGATTTTAAAAATTTTTAGATATTTGGGTAGGATTTTCCAATACGAAAAACATTTGTAAGGGCTACTTTTCTCTAGCACTAAAAATGTGGACACCACAGAGTTTTTTCCGGTTTGTGGGCGTAAAAAGGGGCGTGGTCAGGTTTTGAAACAAACTTGATCTGCGCCTTGCTCATAGAAGTCTGTGTGCAAAATTTGGTGGTTCTAGATCTAATAGTTCCCGAGATCTCGATGTTTGTGCGGACAGACAGACGGACGGACGGACGGACGGACGGACAGACAGACATTTGATCGTTTACAGTATTTGCTTACTCTTCGAGTATCGCAAATAATAAACCTTTTAAGTGGTTTTAATATTATTTTTATTTTAAATTATTTCCAAGTAAACTGTATAGTTTGGAGTAGACTTAAGAACATAAATCATATTTCAAGATAACATGGGGACAACCGACATCCAACATGTCGTGGTTTATTCAGTGGAATCAGTTTCTCGTGTTCCCGCATTTGTTGCCCGGTTTGTCCTGTTGGCTGTTTGCTGTTTGTCTGACTGAGTGACGTCTGCTGTGTATGTGTCCTTGTGTCCTTGTGTCCCTTCCTGTCTGCCAACTGCAAGGCGGGAAATCAAAGGGAGAAGCTTCGACCCGGCAACCCAACAACCTAACAACCCATCGACCCAGTGACGTTGCCTTCAGCTAGATTTCACTTGCATTAAGTGCTTCCTTCGCAGTCCCGATTCCCTGGTCCACAGTTCACAGTCCATAGTCCATGGTCCATGGTCCATAATACGACGTCAGGCATCGGGCAAACCACTTTGTGCCTTCACCTTCGTGTCACTCAAATTAACAAACGAAAAAAACAAACAAAAATACACAAAAAACGGAAGCAGAAGCCGATTTTAATTCGTGTCACATACGTCCATCTCCATATTTTTTAATTTGCACCTAACAAAAGATTTCGTAAATTAATTTCAAAATAAACCCTTATATTTTTTAAATCTTTTAAATGTGTCTGAAGTTCACTTACAAATTTACAAGATTTAAAATAAAATGTTTAATGTTGTACCTAAAACTAGCTTTTACTTATTTTAATATACGTAAAAGCAAATTGAAATGACATGACTTTAATTTTTCTCATTAAAGGTATTTGGCTCTCACAAATTTTGTTCTCACAAAAAATAATATAAAAACTTAAACATCTTCAAAATTCAATACAAGAAGCTCTATAAACCTAAACCATTCGTTTACTTTCCAGTTCCAAAAGAAGTTGAATTTATTATTAATAAATAATAAGAAAATAAATTCAAAAAGCATTGCAATACAAGGTTTGTGTTTTAATTATTTTTTAAGCGTAGCCGTGTCATCTCTGTGGCTCCGCGCTGTTCCAGCTTTAATCATGAGCTGGGCGCGGTTTACTTTTACTGTTTGATCCCGACCCAAACTCAAACCCCAATCAAAAGGCAAAACCCAAATGCTTGGGCTATGTATGTCCTGAATCGTGTCCTGTTTGTTTCTCCCGTCAGCTGGATGGAACCAGCATGTTTGCGGATTGGATTGCATGCATGCGAGTGTCCTATTGCGCCTCGCATGTCCTTGCAGCTCATCCCGCCCACTGGGCAGTTGTACTTGTCCCTGCATTTATCCCAAAACCCTCAATTTTAGTCAGAGTTACGGATCTGGCTATTTATTATAATGATAACAATCGTCAACCAGAAATCTATTAAAAAAATTAATATTTTCATGCGTTAAGGACAATATTCACGGGGTTCTTTTAGTTTAATTCTTTGATGCTTAAGTTATTTATTTTGTAAATATTTAATTGGACTTGTTTAATAAAATATATTCTACTAAAAATGTAATTTAGCTCGTAATTATAATTTTCTCCTTTAAATAAATAAAAGCATAAAATCATTTAATATAAAATAAAATTATAAAATCAATTCAATATTTATAAATTGAATTTTAGCTTTTGTTGAATCAATTATAAATAATAACAACTTAAATGTAGCCTCAATTATCTGTATTTATATTTTCCACAAACATATAATTCGCAAAATATTCGAGTGTTTTTAATTTGAACAAAGCTAAACCATTAGGTTTTAAATTTATTTAAGTAGTTGCCTTCAATATTAATTAAAAACAAAGTATTAAAAACCTACAAATTGCTCGATAACATTAAATGACAGTTTAAACATTTTCGCTCGCTGCAAATGTCACAATTTTTGGTTCTCGATTTCCGGCAACACTGCCGCCATTTTCGACTCCGTTGGCTCCGTTTGGTTTTTGGCCCCAGTTTTCTCTTCTTTTTTCCCCCGGTTTTATTCAGCATGGCAGCAAATTATTTTTAATTATCGCCGTAGCTGTCGCTGGTTGTGTCCGCTGTCCGCTGTCCAACTGTCCACTGTCACTGCCGCTGACGCTCACCGAAAATACGAAAAAAATAACAAAAAAAATAAAACCGAAAATGAAACGCGAACAAACGAAAGAACCGCAGGCAATTTCAGGACTTCTACGCGACAGGTGCACAACAAAACAGCAAAACAGCAAAACAAAGCTTATCGGCCTCGTTCTCAATTAAGTCTAATTTTCAAAATTTAGCTATCAACTTCTGCGAAAAAAAACGACCACAGAGTAAATATAAGATAATCCAATATATGAGCTATATCACATAGCGGAAAAAATACAAAAAATTACATTTAAAAATAAACAACCGTTTAAGGATTATTTAATTCTACAAAGTATTAAGTAAATTTATTATTTATATGTTGATTTGCAAAATTAATTTAAGTTGAGACCCAACTTAAATTAATATAAACTGAATTTATTGTTAAAGAAAGTAAAATATTATATATTAAAAAAGAAATTTTAAAGAGATTGATTCAACTAAATATACGTAGTTGGCTCACAGTAAAAATTCATATTATTATAAATTAGTATTACAGAAATTAATATTTAAAACTTTGTTTTATTTGTATTTCTGTAACTATTTAATTACAATACCTTTACTTAGACCACAAGACTTCATTTTAATAAACTAAAAATGGCACTTAAATTGTCCCATATTGGAAAACTTTCTCAATGAAAGATTGGAAGTCATGAAAAGTGAAAATCCGGATGGGGTTTTCCCCACTGAATTCGGAAGTGCGAAGGAATGGGTACGAGTGGTAATGTAAGCATCACAAAACATTTATGAGACCCACAAGTACATCTCACACACACACAAGCACACTCACGCAGACAGACAAATAAGCACACACACACACACTCCAACACACCCACACAACAAAACTTACCCAGACACCGACCAACTGGTTATCCCTTTAGGAAATCAACTAAGCATTTTAATTAACTTTGCCGAAAAACGGAACCGAAACACAAAAACAGAGACAGAGACAGAAAAAAATAAAAAGAAAGTCAAAAAAACAAAAGCCGGAAAAACAACGGGGGAAAAACGGGGAAAACCCCAAAGAAGAAGCAGCTGAAAATATGACCAAAAGCCGCAAAACTAAAGTTAAATCCAAATGAAGAGTGGGGAGGGGGAGGGGAAGGGGGTGTAAGGATATCATGATAATTTACTGAAAGCGCAACCATTTGTACACAGATACCCACACACAACACCCACACAGCCACACAACTGACACGCACACACATACAATCAATATTAAATTTCCGCTTGCCACATCTTTATTTGCTATTTGTTTTTGTTCTTGCCCCCCCCCACTCCCACACAAACAAAGGAGGGGGTGTGGTTGGGTAGGTCAGAGGGCAAGTGCCGTCACTTGCCCTTGCCCTCTGCCCCTCTCCGCCTCTCCACCCACCCAAAAAATCCCCCGACCCCTGGAGTGTAACGTGAGCAAAGTGCAACTAATTTCCAAAAGGCAAATTTTATTATATTTTTAGCCCACATATAGCAGTCCGAAATGGGGACCAAAGGGGGGAGGGAGAGGGGGAGAGGGAGGGAGTATTCCCAAATGCAAATCTAAACTGCCTTTGGCCCACAACCACACACAGAAAAAAACATTATTATTCATGTACATATATATAAATATGTAATTAAAAGTGTGTTCTTAAAATAAATCTTGAATTATTTAATTCATTTGTTTGTTTGCTTGTAAATTTAATAAGTTTACAACCTTTGTATTTGTTTTAAATTACTGCAATAGTAATAATTACTATTATTACAGATTTTTTAAAATTACTTTAGTAATTAAAATTAACCTATAAAGTATGCTACTTTACCAGCGTTGTTGAAATAAATCTTAAGCCTTTGTAATTTGTTCTTTTACTTCTTAAAAGCGGAAAAATAGTAATAATAAATATTACCCATATATTTATAAATTATGTTACTAAACCAGCGTTCTTAAAAAAAATCTCACATCCTTTTTAACTATTTAACTCATTTGTTTTTTTTTTTGCTTGTAAAAAGTTTAAATTAGTTTCAACTTTTTTATAAGTTTTTAATTTCTGCAATAGAGTTAAAGATTAAATTGTGTGTTTGCTAACGCAAAAATCTTTAAAAAAGTCAAGTCATTTTAAAAACCCTAACAGATATGACGAAACAAGTACATTAAATTTTTCTCAGTGGAGACACACATTGAAGGTGATGCACACACTGAATTGGAATGAAAAAGGGGCAAGGCGAGCGAGTGAGAAAGTTTGCCAACTCAAGTTGAGGCCGATGATGAAGAGTTCAACGTGAAACTTTCATTTTATTTACCATGAGTTGGCAGGAAAATTGCTGGCAAAAACTGGAACCCCAATGATTAATAAACAACCAACAAAACGGAGGGAGAGGTTTGCACATAGCAAACAAAATTTCCAAAAATGTATTGATGGCATGCAAAAGTCAGGCACTGCTGCTAAGCCATTAAAGCCATCGAAATGTGTTTTATAATCAGTTTTTAAAATCGGTCAGAAAATCAGAAAAAGTAAGCAGAAAATATCTTGTTAATATTAACAAACAACATTTTTTTGTAAAGAATTTTTAGAGGATCGTAATGCACTCACTTTGACAATCTTTGACTTTGACAATTGAAACTTGAAAATATATTTGGTTCAGTTTGTAAAACAAGTTTAAAAGTAAATTTAATTTGTTAATATTAGCTGGTTTTTCTAAATTTAAATAAGAAATACAAATTTTCGCTTGGGTCTTTTCAATATTAATTTATGTATTATTTAAACTTTATTTATATCGGCTCTCAAAAAATTTTGTAACTTTCTTTAGTACAAATTTATTGATATCAGTCATCTGTTTAAAACCAATTATCGTGTAATTTTTTTTGTTTTTAACCAGAACTTCTGTCCCGCTGAAGTGCCTTTGACCCAGTTGATCCTGCCTGGCAACAGAAATATTAACTTGGCCAATTTAATCCCTGCTCATGTGAGTGTCCCGCTTGAACCTTCCGTCTCTGTCAGGCTTAAACTGCAGTCATAACAATAAATTTCATTTGCACGTTCTTGGCTCCTTGACTCCTTGGCTCCTTGGCTCCTTGGCTCTGTGGCTCCTTTTGCTTGCACTTCGTCCTGCCTTGGAGTGGGTCCTTCCTTGGCTTGGTTGTTGGCTGTTTTGGTTGGCTGAGCTTGAATTTGACATAATTTCCCATGGCCAAGTGTCGTAAAGCTTTCACAGCAAAAACATTTTTTCTGCTGTTGCTGTTGTTGTTGGCCCCCGGAATTACTTTATGATTTATACAGTTTGCGATATTGATACAGCACAGCACACACAGCCCAGAAAGTTGATATATTTTGAATGGAAAATAACAAAATAAAATATTCCCCATAGATAAGCCCTCGTCCTTTGAGCCACACTTCACTCGCAGTGCAAATTGCATTTTTTGACACTTGACAGCGCCAATTTGACTGCCAGAATTTTCAATTACCTTCTGCGGAAAAGCGTGTTTCGCTTTCGATTTCGCTTTTCCGCCTTTTTTTTTTTTTTAGTTGTTTGATTTTTTTCGGCCTTTTTTTGGCTGCCTGGAAATTAAGTTATCTGTTTTGGATTTCGAGTCGGCCTGATTCGAAAGTTTTGTCTGCACGCGTATGGTCCACATATTTCAAATGCATTTGGGGCCAGCGAATAAATTGAATTTGTATCGCGTCGGTGAAAGGAATCGATTGCATTGAGTGGATCGAACGCACTCATCTATACACCAAATAAAACCGAAACTAACTTTACAAATTCAATTCGGATGATAAATAAAAATGGCAAAATAAATGCGGTTAGTCTGTAGTCAAAAAGTATATTCATGGAGATGTAGAATAAATAAATATTTATTGATTTACCGCACTCGCTAGAAAGTTTAGGAAGGAATAATAATCTGGATTATACAAATGTTTGTTAAATTTGTATTTTAATTGTTAAGAAATTGTTGTTACCCCCAAAACAGACATAAATGTTTAACAGGATTGTTTTCTCTCTAAAAACATATTATGCACTTTAGAATTTAAAATTTCACTTTTCCCCAAGGAGCATTGTACACCTCATTCAAAAGAAGCCGTTCGTAGAATTTAAAAACATTTAAAAAATGTCAAAAGCGTCAAGCACAAAACACCTAAATATGGGAAAAAATACAGCAAAAATCAAAATTAAACTATATCTTATTATACTCCTCTAATACACTCTTTCTAGCAGGTCATATGACAAAAAAAATTAAAGAATTCATAAAATATCTAGCATAAATATTTATTGTACAATTTTATATAAAAAAATATTTTTGTGTCTGCTTAAATAAATTGAAAGTTAGTAAATATATTATTTTATTTTATTTAAAAACTAAAATAGAGTTTTTGGATGCAGTCCAAGACTTTCTTTCTCAATTAATAGAGATAGGAAAACATTTGCTTTTAGCTCCTTTCGTATTCTTTTTGTTCGGCCAACTTTAACTTCTGGCTATCTTCTTTGGCCTTTAGTTCGTTTTGGATAAGCAAAGTAAAGGCGGCAAGTGTTTGTTCCTATTTAGTCTGGGCCATTTCTACTTTTTCGCATCTGGCGCTGTCATTGCTTTGCGCTTTCATTCTACCATTTTGCTTTTTATTTCGTATCTTTTTCTACTTTTTTTCCCCTTTTTTATTTTTTGCATAGTTCAAGTCATGTGGCCCAAAAGTGGGTGGGTGCACGGAATGAGTTGTTTGCCAACTATTTTGTAGGTTATTAGGGCGTAACGCGCTCGCTCATACTCCCATTCCCCATACATTCATGCATTCCTATAGACAGACAGTAACACCCCCACACACACACATCTGCACTGGGAAAAACAACTCACTTTAAATTTTTATAAAATATTTGAGTTCATCCCCGTTAAAACCTTAAACATCAAGCAATATTTATTTCACTTTCTGATAAAAAGAAAAATTAAAATTGTATATTCTAGAAAATCATTCTTATAAATATTATGAGTTTCTTTTCTGGGTTAATTTTTTTTATCTGTGTATTCGAAATGCAGAGGGGGTTTTGGGTTGGATTTTCTGGGTGGAATAGGGGGCGGCATTGTGGAGACATAAACACGGATTTAAGTTTGCAAAAATCTGGCATTGTTTTAGTTGTTTGCTAAGGCAGCTGCATTTGCATTTGCATTCGGATCGTCCCTTTCGGGGGCTTTACCCCAATGGATATGGCACATGATATTTTCGTTAGTAATACTAACGGGTTCCAGAATTAAGTCAGAGCCCAAGTTGGGCAGGAATGGATATTCGCAGACAGACAATTTTAGGCACACAGATTTTGTGACAGAACCATGAAAGTTACATCGAATTTTATTTGGTTACAATGCATTACATTGGTTTAAAAATTTAAACACAAAATTGGGCAGCTAAAACCAGATAAATAATATAAACAATTATATGTATAGAATACAAATAAATTGTAAAATACACAAAATCTTTATTTTATATTAACACAAATAATTTAAGGGTGATTTTAATTTAACACAAAATCTTTAATTTATATTAACACAAATTATTTGAGAGTGATTTTAATTTAACAGTTATATTTAGGTTAATTTTTTCAACACCAAACTTATCTTACAGAACAGAAACAAAAACCGCTCCTTTATAATTGTGATTTGGTGATAATAAAATAAAAATATTTCAGGGGTGCAAATAGCTTTTTCATCGGCCCTGACTATCGTAAAAATACCAATTTAAATACCAAATACCAGCAGTGTCGATTTCGATTACACGCTATCGACGCCGTTGTCAAATTCTAAGAATTCAGCCGACGCTGTGAACTTTCTTTCCAATTGTGAACTGTGAGTATTAATTTAGTTATTAAGTGAGTTTTTGTAGTTCAGAAGTTCGTTGATAAGTTGTGGAGTTTGCTAGTTGTATACCAAGAAAATTCCACGAAACTGACATTTTTTGTTGTTTCAGTGTTTCAGAGGAGCCAGAAGACTGCAGAATGGACAACAAGGAATTTCAGGCAAAGCTGCTGGAGCTCCGGGCGTACATACCCCTGATCCGCATGCGCCAAAGCGGCCAGGCGAAAATCAACAAGCGGCGGGCTAAGCAGCTGGGTGAGATGATAAAAAAACTAGAGAGAGGGTAAGTCCGTGGGTTTACTTCACTATAAAACATATGTTAACTTTAATTTCCCTACGTATCAGTGCCTCAAACATGACTGAGCTCATAAAGATCGAGGGCATAATCGAGAAGCTCAAGGGAATAGATGATCCGGTAAGTGGCACAGTAAACCCTCGCATGAATCCCGTGTTCTCAGACTTGCTTCCGGCCCTGCAGGAGACTCCTGTTCCCTCGACTTCCGCTGCACGGCCTCGGGATGTGTCCCAGACACCAGCAGCTCCCTCAGCTCAGCGAGCCAAGTCCTTGGATGTGGCCAGCAAGTCGTCAAGCTGTGCATCTTCCTTCTCCAAGGCAAAGCCAGAGGCTACAGACGCTACAGAGCCACCAGCAGCCATTCCAGAGCCACCAGCAGCCGTGCAGAAAGAACCTGCTCCTGCAACGTCGACCAATAGCGGAGTGCTCGCTGCCAATGATCACAGAAATCCAGACCACCTGGCAGAAAAGCAGCTAGCCAGTGTCCCATCTATACTGTCATCGAGGGCTACATCTGTCCCAGAGACCAACTATTCGCGACGATCATATCCTCCAAGTGCTGCCCAGCTCATCCCCCAGCAAGAATCCCGCCCAGGGCTGTCCGTCAGTGATGATGTAAAGCTGGCGGCTCTGCGCGAAACTGGGCAGATACAAATTCAGCTGTTCTCCAACAGCAATGATCCACGCGCCAAGGACAAATTCTATTTAAGGAGCTTGGATCCGAAGCACAGCTTCGACTCGCCGGGAGATCGGACCCTCTCATCCGGTCCTCGAGGGGAAGAAAACGTCGAACCCAGTGCCTATGATAAGTCCAACTGGAGTGTAAACACTAGCTTTGAAGGCGAATATCACGGGAGTCACAACAGACACAGTGGTGGTGGTAATCTAAATCCCCGCTTCGTGCGGCCAGTTCTTGCAGCTGCAACTGGATCAGGTCCTGGATCCGGACCCAAACACGTATACCAAACTTACTTGGAACACCGTCAGGCCAAAGAGCGCGCTGAGCAGGCGGCCAAATGGAAGGCTGAGGAGGAGCATCGCCAACTAGAGGCGGAGATTCGGCGTCTAGTGGATGTAAAAACGGGGAGCCGTCGTTTTATGGACAACGAGATTGCGGCAGCCCTGCAAGCAGAGCAGCAAGACCTCCAACTGGACACCTTCCACAGCACAGACTCTTCCATTCCAGAGCTAGCTCCCAGCACACCAGATAGTCACCAAGATCAGCCGCCGGCCAAGGAGCTCGACCTCCTGGCTAAGATCAAATCAAACAAAAACCAAACCATGTCAGAGACCATGCATGCAAGTGGTCAGTCGCAAGTGGAAGGCGATGTAAAGGATGTTTTCGACAAATTATCCAAACCCAAGGTCAGGTTTGACAAAAAGCCGACTAAGAAGATTTCGATTTCCACTTCGAAGGCGAAGCCTGCCAACGAGAAGTCGGACGATGATGAGAGCAACCTCAAGAAGGAACTCAAGCCCCAAGCTCCATATCAGGATGATCACGATGACGAGGAGGAGGTACCCGGTGGTCCCAGAGCCAGCAAGCCGCTCGTGGACACTGGAAACAGCAAGGACCTAAAGGAGCAGAAGCGCAAGTCCCTGGCCGCCCGCACCCTGGCCAACTTGTTCGAGGAGACTGACGACAACAGCTCCATATCAACGCAGAACATAGTAGCCGGCAAGCGTCGTACTCGCGGCCAGGAAGGCTCCTTCAATGAGACCCAGGTGAGCAGGAACAGTCTCGGCTTGAACCCCGTCAACAGATCGAAGCCAAGGACCAATACATCTTCTTCTGCTGCTGCTCCAGCCCCTGCTCCCGACTCCAAGTCCCAAGACCCACCGCCACTGGCTCGCAAGGGCACACCAGATGATAATTCAGCAGAGGTTAAGAAGCTTAGCGACGACATTGCCCAAATGAATGATAAGTTTGCCTTGCTCAACAACCAACCAAAGCAAGCCGATGCCCCACCAAGGGAGAAGCCTCTGGAAGAACCTACTCCAGCCCCACAGGCAGAACCTGTTCAGCCAGCTGATCAGGACGACAACCTTGACGCAGACCTTTGCATCGGTGGCTCCGAAGTTGAGGAAGACGACGATGAGGAGTGGGAGGATGAGGATAAAAAGCCCAAGCCCAAGCCCAAGCCCAAGACTATATGGCAGCGTCACAACGAATTTGTGGCGTTCCTCGAGAACAGGGGAAAGCCCAAAAAGGGAGGAAAACCAAAAAATTAAATATATAAACCAAGACATTTAATTACTCTGAATTTCTTTGAGAGTTTGTCATCAAAGATTAATATATTTAATTACTCTGAACTTTTTGATGCTTGTACTGAAAGTTTGCACCGAAATAAATACCGGGTAATCAGTCTATGTTTGGGTCACTTTGTCCTTTTTTTTCTTAAAGCGATTAATAACCAAAGATTAATGCGATTTTTGTTGTGCGAACTTGTGCCCTTTGAGTCTCACACTTTACTCGAGCTGAGTTTCTTTTTAATACTGCTATCCTTTCCACAAGTTCATTTTTAGCCAAAGGAAAATCCCGCAAATTAGCGAGGGGCATTGTCCGACTTTTCCCTGGATTTTCCCTGGAAGCAAACGAACCATTCATCCATCGATGCTTATCGAGTGAGAAGCCCCTCTGCCGCCCTCCCTCCATCCAAAGAGAAAAAAACAAAGCAAAAGCCTGGTCGGCTTCTCTGTTTAAAGCGGATTTGATGCTGAATATTATTTATGGGGATGCCTTTTATTTCCAGAGACCTAGAGACCCTTAAGAGCCCTGTCTGTGTTCGTGTTCGTGTGTGGCTTTTGAAAATATTTGCCAACATTCTTCGGGTATTTAAACAAAGATTTATTTTATATTTATATCGTGTGTGTGTGTGTCCTGTCCTGTCCTGGGTTTTCATGTGTGTTGTGTGTGTGTGTTTTATATCCCGTCTAAAACGAGAAACGGACAGCGAGCAGAGGAGAAAAACCGGACAAACGGAAATTGCAAGTAGAGCGTTGAATCCTTTTTGCTTCAACACGTCCTGCCCCCCTCTGATGTTGGCCATTGTTCGAGGATTTGTTTGGGACTTGTTTCATATTTTACGATAACTCCATTTATTGTGGCTCCCTCATCGTTTTGGGTCTTTAAACATGAAATAGGGTTATCAGTTATTGGTTGCATGGCCCAAGGTCCTTGGGTCTTTAGGTATTAGAGAGGTAAGCGATGTGTTGTGGCGATGTGGTGTTGCGTTATCAATCATACGCACTGTGGGCGGGCGACAGGCTTAATTGATGCGACAGCTGCAATGTGCATATTTTGTCTATTAATTTGTGTTTATGCATAATTGGGATTAATTATGCATAATCGTGATTAACAGCCCGAAATGCAAATGACCTGTCATAATTAGCCCGCCCCCCTTGCCCACTTGCCTCCCCTCCCGCCCATTTGAGATTTGGCTTTCTTTCAATGGGTCGTCGGTGTATTTGATATTTACGACCTTTACACGTGACCCCCATGCGTATTATTTTATCTCCCGAAACACACAGCACACACACACGCACACTTTGAATAGATAAATAGATAAATATTTTGATATTTTGACCAGCTGCCTGTCGTTTCGCATTCGCATTTTCGCTGATTACATTGGGGACTTGGCCCATTTTGGTGGAGTAACCTTTAATAATCTTACAAATATTTCTTTCTCTATATAAAATATATTCGAAAAGTCTTGTTACACAAAAATTAAGAATTATTAATAACAATATTACATTTATTATAATAAAATAAAATAAATAGTAAATAATAATAATACTACAAAATATATGAAAGCCGTTTGCCTTTTGTTTGAAATGATTTCCCAATCGTTGACCTCTTCCCAAATTTATTCATCAATTTCGCCCAGTTAAACCTAGTTTTTCCCGCAGTATAAGTAGATCAAGGGCTTGTGACTACTTTCCTTCGCTAAAATCACCGATTAGCTTTTCCTCGACACTCTCTCTCTGCCCATTTTTCTTTGTTGGCTTCGGCCCAAGTAAACAAACTTCTGGCACCCAGAGAAGATTTGGGGATTTCAGATGGGAGGGGATCCAAACAACTTTTGTGGACTAAAACCAAGCCCAAGCCAAAAACACTACCCCGAAAACATTATCCAGAGGGAAACCGAAAAATTAGCGACCCTTTTTAGCCGTTTATCTCGCTTTTTATTTGGCCAAGCGCTCTGCGTTTTTCCGTAATTTTGTTTATTAAAAGTTGGCTGACCCCTCTTACAGAGAGTTCAGCTTTCCCCCGGCCCCCGCGCTTTTCCCCCCGCCCGCCGCTCGCTGGCTGGGAAATTAATTTTTCTGAATTTCGTACTGAATTTTCGGGGGTTTGCCAAGTGTCATTAGTTTGCTGTTTGGCAGCCAGCTTTCGGAGACATAGTTAAATTAGCTAAACATTGCGGTGGGTGGTTGTTCTGGGTGGAAAAATCAGTAGCAGCGAGAGCTCCAACTGAGTTTCCCTTTTGCACTTCACTACACACTCCAAAAGGGGCCAGCAAACTTTTCGCATAAAAATTTAGATAATGTTGGTGGGGGAAAAATGGGGGAAATGGCAAAATGGGTGTCGGATACAGAGAGTTTTCTTTTCAAAATGCACTTAATGGATTTTTGTGTGCTGGCCAAGTGGGCGTGGCCACAATGCGGCTGCCACGCCCCTGCCAAAAAATTGTGATTTGGCTACAATGGAATTTGCGGGCTGTTTTTACGGAATTTGTTGAGATGTTGCGGCAGTGATGGAAAATTTGCATGTTCATGTTTTTTGCGCTCTTTTTTGGTCAGTCAGTCAATCAGTTTGCGGGGCCATAAATAAGGTCACTGGGCAATTAAGTGCTTAATTGTCAGCAAAGGGATTTATTTTTCATAAACGGTTCTTGTAAAAAGTTTTCCATTTTATCCCTACATTTTTTAAAACGCTTTTTCTGTACAATTAAATTTTTTATTTAAATAAAAAAAATACAAGTTTTTAAATTTAAAAAGTTAAGCTATTAAAATTGAAAAAGCTTTACAATTTATTAAATTTACTCTGGTGTTTTACTTATACTTTACTTTTATAAGAATCTTTTATAATCTGATCTCAATGGTTATTTAACTAATTTTAATAACAAGCACAATATTTTTGTGATATTCAGTAAGTTATTTCTTTGGGTAAAAAAAGTAAGAAATATAAAAATTCCATTTGACCCATTACAATGTAATTCCTTCATTACTTTCCCCAGATAGTCGTCAATAGTTGTCAAAACAATATAGCATTGGCCAACACAGCTCAATCGGCCAGACTTTGCACAGCTCTTCAGAGCCCTTCACAACTCTCTCTATAAGTCTTCGGGGGGAAAGTCTCGGGGAAAGTCTTGGGGAAAATCAGAGACGAACTCGAACGGCACTCGAAGGACATGGACTGCTGCTGCTGGTGTGAAGGGGCGCCGTCACTTATCAACCATTTATAAACAATAAACGAATATAAACAAGAAACTTTGAGCCAGCTAACGTCAAAATGCATTACATCCTGGAGTCGGAATCGAAGCAGCTGGGAGGGGAAAAAGCTCAGATAAATGGCTGAAATATGCCAAGCAAAATGGTCGAAGTGGGGGAAAAGCGGGGAAAAGCCCGGGAAAATTGCGGGGCCAGCACACCAAACATGTCAATGTGAAAAGTTCTTTTCTTGTATTTTTCGCTCCCCCTTTTTTTTATTTTCTCTGATTTCTCAAAAGTTGTTTTCCTTATTGCAAGTTATCGTTGTGGGGGAAAAAAAAGAGGGTTTCGCAAAAAGTTCGCAAAAAAAAAAAGAAGGAAAGGCAGAGAAAAGTTTCACGTTGATGTTTTGTTTACGAAATATGAAAGGGAAACGTATGGCCCAGTAAGGTGGCAAATAAAATGGCTGAAGAGGGTTTGGGGAAAACTGTGGGAAAATGGGAAAATGGGTAGGGGGGTGGAAAGTTGGCTTGGAGAAAGGACGCTATCAAAACGTATTTCATGCACATTAGTTGCGCTTTTATGAACTCGAAGTTGTCATTGCCCGGCCACCCAAAACAAAACTTGATGTTCGTTTGTCTTTCACAACACTCAGATAAACTTTTTCCTTTTTAAAAGTGTCCACGAAACGAAGTGAGTTCTAAAAACTTTTAAGTTTGCCTCGTAGTAGATATGGAAACATATAAAAATCAATGGAATTTAAGCTTTAAGATAGCTGTTTTGATAGCTTTATCCTTTTTTAATTATTTTTGTGTATACTTTTTGGTGGTGCCTTTTTTACAGATCTGACGGGTAAGCTTAAATTTATTAAACCACATTTGTAATATTAATATATACTATTAATAATATTAATAATATTAATTTCTGAGCAACTCATAAAACTACAATTAAACAACAAATTCAAAAGATAAAAGCGTGAGAAAGCATTATTGCCTAGTTGAAAATCCCACCATGAGCTTTTAATCCGCTTGATATTTGTGTTTTGGGTAAATGAATATATTTGCGTTAAATTTATATATATAAGTTTTTACTTAATTTAACGCTTTCCGGCTGGACTTTTTTTTTTATCAATGTATACATGTAAATGTATTTAAAATAACTTCGTTTTCGTTATAAAAATAGATCAAATTACTTAATTTGATTAGGGCAAATTATAAAAGCTTAAAAGAATTCAATTCATAAAAAGCTGTGGATATTAAAATTATTTTAAATTATGGTTTTAATTTATAAGTTATTATTGTATTTTGCTGAGTGTAGAGCGCCTTGATCCCCTTTTGATGTGCCTTCGCTGTCGTTCGTCCTTGTCTCTTGTCTCGCAGCTGCAAATGACAGAAATTTGTTGCTACTCCGCTGCTGCTGCTGCTGCTGGCACTTGGGTGCAGAAAAGGGGGCAGAGAACACCCAACCCCCCGCCGTGGCATGTAAATATTAACTTTAAACAGAATGCGACAGGCCACGCAGCCACGCCCACTTTCTTCGGTTAGATAAAACTTTTTTTTGCGCACTCCCCTCGCACACAACAATTTTTGTGTTCAACTTTATGGACTCCCCACCGCCTGAAGTTTCACTTGCTCCTCCTCCTCCTCCTCCTCGTATCGTTCTCCGTTGTTTAATCCGCCAACTTTCCAGAGACGACGGAGGACGGAGGACGGATTTAGCTGCCGCAGCTAAACTTGCAAGTTTTGTAATTGTTGGCGATTGCAGTTCACATCCAGCTTATGGACACCCGACAAAACTGAGACGCTTCATTAGGGCGACGTTATGACACTTGGCCCCGTCCGTCCATCCTCCAGCTATCAGAGCAAAATGGCTCCCATTCCCCGTTCCCCAATCCATTCCATCCAGAACTCAACTCCCTGCACTGTTAACGCTCTGCTGCACGTGCCAACGTTGCGTATGATTGATGAACTGGGCAGAGGCGGAGGCGGAGGCGGAGGTTGAGGTGGAGGGGGATGGGATGGCCATAACGGCCATAACAATAACAGGCAAGGACACTCGGCTGCGTGAGTTGTGTGCCAAAGGCGAAAAGGACGCGAAAACGGGGACACTGGAAACAAAAAATCGGGATCTGCCAATTAGCTGACCAATTCGATTTGAGTATGTGTCAGTTAGTTCAACAAAAATAAATAATAATTTAAAATGTATTTAATTTTTTTCTAGATAAATAAATAAAAAAAGTGCAATACAAACTTTAATACACTTCTTCGTTTTGCTTGATTTAAATTATTAAACTAAGCGTTAAAATATATAAACTTAAAAAATGTACTTGTAAAATAAAGTCAATGTCAGGAAGAAGTTGCTTAACAAATATTTTGTTAATATTTGTTTCATGTAAATTAAACAAAATAGTCAATATAAATAAGTTTTCATTTGTTATTGGAAACAGCATAAATAAAAATAGAAAATGCCTATAAATATTTAAGGTTTTGAATTTAAAAACACTTAATGGTTAATTTCTAAGACAAACTCACACTTTTCAGTGTAGAAAAGAATATGTGGAAAAATGGTCAAGTCAGCAAAGAAAAAACTTTGAAATTTCGAATACTCTGTCAGAATAATCAAAAATGTTGATAAAGAAGAGCTAAAGCGATTGCATGGAATCTAAATCAGCTTTTTTTAAGAGAAAAAAAAATAAGAAAAATAGTTTAAAAATCGTTTAGTTGTTGTTCAAGCTTAAATAACTAAGAGCACGTAGAATCTATTTCTTTTTTGTTTGTCATAAGACCAGTCAGACACAGCAAATAAGCCAACAATTTCATTAAACGTCCGACTAAGTAAACCTTCTGACCCTTTGCGAGCAAATCAAAGGCAGGGCCAACACAAAAGAGGGAAAACTGGTCACGAACAGTCTAATCGAATCAAATCTAGGGGAAGAAAGTGCCCAGGAAAATAACCGACATCTTGCCACTAATAATATTTGAAGGCTGGACACAAAGTATTTGCCTCTGTCTCTGTCTCCTCAAACACAAGAGATTGTCACGCATAAATTGCTAGAATTTTATTGCCTGCACTCGGATTGTTGAGCCAAAAAAAAAAAATCATTGGAGATTCGACTCAATTCGGCCGAGTTGCATTTTATTTTATTTTATTTTGTTCACCAATCGAACCAGCAGCAACAAGAGCCGCAGGACGAAAGGTACGACGTGCTGGCACACTCGTCGTATGCGCAATTTTCGTTTAATGCACAACAATGACAATTCGACAGTCGACAAAGGTCCCCAAAGCCCAAAGACGGCGGATATTTATAGAGGAGCGGGCAGAATGTTTATTTATTTTGATTTTGATTGAATAAGTGCTAAAGCAAGTCCCATAAGCCGCACCCCCCTCCCCTTTTTTATCCCCATTTTTTATACACCGCCCTCAAGGACGATTCCTTTGACATATTTACGCGCAATTTCAGTCAAAGCCAATGCAAAAACTGACGACAAAACCAGGAAAAAGAGAAACAAATTTGACGGAAATGTTCGTACCAGTTTATCGAGCTTTCTTTTTTGTTCGATTTTGGGTCTTATAAAATATTTAAATGTTAACGTTGTTTTTCTTCTCGTTGGCATGAAAGACTGTTGTCATGACGCGGAGACAAGCAGGCAAATAAGGATACAAGTGCAGTGGAGGAGACTGAAAATCTGGACAGCTTTTGGCTAGGACTCAAGGCCATCAATCAATGGCTTCGATTGTCCAAAAGGAAGGGCGGATATCAAGTAAGACTTCCCATTTTTATTTCGCTGACATTAAAGAATAATTTTATTCGGTTAAGAAGAAAATGGCACTCAGGTGGCAAAGCTCATTTAATAAACATAAATTAAAGGCGGTTTCTTTAAAGGAAGAAAGGTAAAATAAATAAAATTTTAAATTAAAAAAAAACCCAAAAAATTCCTAAAGGAAACATCTCCTTTGAAATACATTTTTAATACAAATTAAATACATTGAATAGTGTTTTAAGATCTTTTATACTTGTGAATCCAAGAAAAGTATGTATAGATTTTGTTTTATAAAAAAATATGTTTAATTTAATGGAAATGATCATTCTTTAACATCAACTAAAATAATATAACCCCTCGGAAATACCAATAGGAGAAGACTTCCCCTATGAAAATTCATTCTGAGAATCATGCAAAATACTTTCATTCCAACCGAGAAAACACTCTGCCCTCCAGAGCTCTTCAGCAGGACTTTAAAGAAAATTAAGTGGCACACGGCGAGAGTCTGGGTATTTTCTGTTGCCTGTTTGGGCGGTGGGAAAGTGGGTAAGTAGGAAATGGGAAGTGGGTGGCATTTTCCTGCTCCTGATTTCTTATTATGCATTTTCGCAGGCACCCAGGCACCCAAACACACACACACACTCAGGCGCTCAAACACGGCCAGTTCCGTTGACCTGGCTTTTCATTCGAATACTATAGTACACACATATAATACTATAAGTAGACTCCACCACTTGCAGCCACTTCCTTCCGTCGCTGGTTTTTCGCTGTCGGCCATCTGAGGTGGGGAAAGGCCATTTTCAATGTCTCCAGCGGATGTTCAAATGAATGATCAACGATCGCAAGGAAAAGCAAGACAGTTTTCCAGGAAACTGCCAACAAAAAAAATGTTCCAATAGTTTAAGCACTTACTTAGTTAGCAACTTACTTACTTACTTACTAACTTACTCACAAATAGGTAAAACAATTTTTAAAATATTTTATACAATCAAACTTCAATTTTAAAAGTCTCAATAATTCAAATTAACAATAATTGTATGACTTTTTTTTTTAATTGTAAAGAGAATTTAAAACAGGGTCGAAAATAAAGAATTACTCCTTAGAAGTTGGTTTAACTTACAACTTTTTTTCTATATTTGCAATCAAATTAAAATTCGCGAGCCCCCTGGTGAACAATTAAAGTCTAAGAAAATGAATTAAATAAAAACAGACTGAAGGCAGTCAAGTTGAAAGCATCAGACAACAAAATCAACGAGAGCAACGAAAACAGCAACTCCGCAAGGTAATTATATAATCAGGTGTCCATGACAGGCTTCACTACCTCACCTCTCACCTCTCTCACCTTTCACCACCCACTTTCCCTATTTCCACCCCCCTGACAGGTCAGTGGTAGGGAGTGAGCGAGACAAAAGACCTGGCACAAATTGTAACCTTTGATGAAAGTTTTTCGCAAAAACTTTTCGCCACGACAACGAACTCGATTTTCATTATCAGGCAAAGTTGGTCGCATTTGTAGCACTTTGTTGCCTCTGCCGCATTTTGAGCGGTGTGTGTGTGCTTGTGTCTGTGTGTGTGTGTGAGCCACGCTAATTAACAGGCCTGCCAGCGACCACTCTCTGTTTTGGCATCCCCACACTGCGAGAAACGCAAAAGGATCAAATTGATACAACAAGAAAATTGTTGGGCCCAACAGAAATATATACTACAATTATTTTTAAAAACTGATATAAACGTGTATTTGCTTTTTTGTAGCTACACACAGAAAAATCTTCTAATTTAAAATATATATATTCCAAGACTTCAAACTCATCTTAGTTTTCTGTATGTCACTTTCAAACCTTTGATTTCAACCTACAAACTCCTTTTATATTAAAAATTTCTGAGAGCTAGTCCATTGAAAAGAAACTCAAAAACCTTAAGCTAAGTCGATAAATATTTATTAAAATTAGCTTACTTATTTTGTGGGTTTCATTAAATTTTATTTAGCAACCAGAATGATCAAACGATAAAAATTTGTCAATTTAATAGTCGTAAATGACATGGAAACAGCTGTGAATTTTTAATTTTAATTTATTTATATATAACCTATAACTAGTCACATTCTAATATTTTATTAAAATAATCAGAACTTTACAATAATAATATATGTAATATGTATTATATAATTATTTGAATCTACTTTACTTTCAATTTAATATGCTAACAAGTAATAACTTTATTTTAACATTTTTTATAGTGCACTCTCCACACACTCTTTTTGTGCGGCAGAAAGGCAGAAAACTTTGCCGCTTTTTGCCTAATACGCATGCATACATAATTGAGGGGAGGCCATCGCCCACATACACACACACACACACTCACACACACTCGCACGCACAGCCTCAGCTATTTCCATATGCATATCAATACACACACACTCTCTCACACACACACAGTCAGCAACACTCTAATAAACACAGATACAAAGCCTGACGCACGCACATTAATGCGGTGAGCCCGAAAATCGTTGAAGCAAAACAAGTAGAAAATCCTGTAGAAAAATGAGCAATTGTAGAGATGGATGATACCCTGCAGGATGTGTAGAAAAATTAATTTAAATAAACCAAAGTTGAACTTAAGTTTTCTTACTCATTTATTTTTACTCATTACATTTTTAATTTCACTTTCCGTATTGTATGTCATATATTTTAGCTATACCTAATAAATTGTGAAAAATCATCTTTCACTACTGTATAATTCACACACTCCAAAATATAAATCTTATTTATTAAACAATGAGTAATTAAATTTTAAGGACAAAAAGGTTGACTTAATATTTAATTATATTATATTTTCATCTTATGAAAAAAATGACCTCTACGCTACCAAAAAGTTCATCTTTAAAAATTAAATCAGTAGGTAGAATATTGGATCTTCAAAATAAACTAATATTTGTTATAAAACTTTACAAATATCAAACAAAATAACCTATAAAAACTAATTATTTATTTTTTCCATCTCTTTTTCTATTTCTTTTTTCTATTTCTTTTTCTATTTCTATTTCTATTTCAAACTTTAAAAACCTTTTAAAAATTTAAAATATATTTTCTCTATAATATTATGAATGTATGTTATTACACTTTCTAGTTTCTTTCAAATTCAAGGTATATTCGCACATATACCAACTGGCTTTCCACTAGAGTGTGAGGTATAAAAAGGCACTTTACTTTGCCAACCGCCATCCACCACCCACCACCCTTTGTCCATATGTGTGCAGGCACTTTGTATCTATGTGCGCCTGTGTTTTGCGTATCCTTTGGCTGCGAAATTGCATTTCATGAATGGTAATGTGCTATGATGCGAGCCCCCAGCACTCCAATCCTCCCCCTCGACCTTCGGCATATCTGTGGTTATGGCTCCAGTGGAACGGACACGGAAGTCGAAAAGGTTTCTCACCCAAAAATAATGCAAATTGAAGCTAATGCCGGCAGAAAAACTCCAAACGAAGGCATACGCAGGACAAAATGTTTGATGGTCACAATCAGGATGGGAAATAAATGATGATTCCGACATGTTAACAGGTTTTGGGGGACTTTGAATGGGTGGATTATACTTAATAATGGTGTTTTAGATACCTACTTGTATCATAACCCAGCATAGAAATATAAACTCAAAAATAAATTAAATTAAATTATTAAAGGTACAAAATTGTGACTAATGCATAGAAATATAATATTAACAATAATAATATGTGTAGATAGATAAAATACATAATAAGATTTATTTATAAAATGTACAAACATTGAAACTCTTAAATAAAATAATTACAAAATTAAATTAGGTAAAGATCGGATTTTACGGTTTAAATGTTAAATTTCCTTTACTTTATTTTTAGAAAATTATTTAGAAAATGTTTTAAGCAAATGAATTACTCCTCCCACACTTCACTTGATGGATTGTTCACTCTTCCGAGATTTTACTGTAGAAACTCACTATTGCAAACCTGTTGAGAGGCAGAAATGTTGTTGTTTTTTAAGTGGGTGAACAATTTCAATTTCCCTCAAATCGATTTCAAATCCCAAGGTTTCGACACACTCTTTGACTGTGGTTCACGCGACTCAGTGGCTTCGGTGGATTGGTGGGTTGGGGTGACAAGTGGGCGGAGGTGGGTGGTGTGGGGGAAAACCAGGCATCACCCATCACCCACCGGGTGTCAAAGAGCTGTTGTTTGCGTTGCACAAGCATTCAAATTGAAATTGCTGTCCCTATTTGGGAGCCAAGTATTTAGCACATGCACAAATAATTGAAATGCAGCCGAGTCTTCATTTCCCTTTGCTTTTTACCCGTTATTGAGTGCGCTAATAAATAAATTACCCAAAAGCCCATCCAAATATATATATATATAACGATATTTGGGCACTCTGGGGTTTTACAGGAAATTAGCGAAAATTGAATGCACATATGTACATATTATGCATAAAACAACAATAGAAAGTCGGCCATCAAACAGATAGACAATTTGCTTATTGTTTTGCATTGTTTGGCACGAAAAAAAAATATATATTGAGGAGTAAAAAAGTGTAAATAAATAATTTTGCATGATTTTCGTGTTGTGTGTGCATTATTTATTTTCCGCTCTGTTTTAATTTCCCATAGTTATCCATCGAACCATGGAAAACCCATCTCCACTTGACGTTCGTGTCACTAAAAAATGAAGCTACAAAAAAAGAACGTAGCTAATTGACTAAAGTGCTCTTTTACCTGAAAAAAAATCAATAAAACTATAACAACCCAAAAGCTAGGCACTTAATCACGTGGTCTAAACACACGGAAATGTGGGAAAAACCATTGCAAAAATATGATAAATATATAGGGTGAAAAGAAGGTTCATTATGTTCTCTTTAAAGTCACTTAAAGTGTTCATAAATCCATTCTTAATTCATCCCTATTTCATATTTCATTTAAATGAACTTATTAAGTAAGGACTTACCTTTTTTTTGTGAACAATTTAGTTTTATCAGCGCTGCAAAATAAATATAAACAATTCATCAGTATTTTAGAAAGGCTTGAACAAAGTACTTAAACTTATTAAAAAAGTTAGATATAAATAAAATATGTGAAATACTTATTCTAATTATTAAAACTAAAAAAATAAAACTTAAGCTTCTTAAGACGTTCACCAATTCCTGTGGCCTTGTATTTGAACTAAATATATTTGAAAACATATTTCCCACAGAAGCCAAGCCACCAAAGTTTCCAAATTACACATAAAATTTAAAAATAAAATTCTTGGTTTTCGACAACCACAATCGCGGGGAAACATACATATATATGAATAATAGAAAGCTGCATAAAAAATGCAACCGCCGCAGCAGAGCATTATGCAAATATGCAAATAAATATCTCTTAAACATTTGTTTCAATTTCCCCCTCACCCCCGCTGAACCAATTCCACGGATGTCATCCATCGGATGGCCCACAAACGATTGGATATGTCCCCCTATATCACTATATATATAAATCCCTACCCCTACATAGCCCGCATATCATCCCACTTGCATAAAATGGTTTTGGGCTCGCGTACAAAAGATTTTTGTGAGTCCCATAAATTTGCAGCGATGTCAGTAGTTTTTTTGGTTTTTGTGTTTTATAGTTTGTGGGATGGGAAGGGGGGGGAACCCCTTTTGGCCTTGTAAAACATAGCAATTGAGATTGTTGGTTGCACACACAAAAAACTAAAAAAAAAATGTGTGTTGCATATTTGTCGATTGCCATAATTAAGCCGTAAATGAGGCGCAAGTGGGTGGGGTTTTTGGAGCGGCTTGCCACATCATTTAATGCTCATTAAAATAACTGCGACGCGTATCCTTCCGCTCTGTCTGTTCCACTATCGTCCTTGCCCCTCACCCCTCCCCTATTTTACAACCCACCCAATCTTTCCTCTCTCTCGCTTTTGGCATTTGCGGCACTTGACATTTTGCGGTGTTTTAATTTGGCGCACGCTCAAGTGCTCCTCGTATTGCCAACAGCAGTGGATGTGGGATGTGGGAGGTGGATGAGGATGTGGATGGGTGGGGGATACATGGGTGGGGGTGTGCAAAAAGGGGACCCGGGGGCTAAGCTGGCAAATGAATTGCAATAAGGCTAACGGCATGCCCCAGCGGATAACGAGCTTTGATTGCCAGTCGAGAGTTGATGAAATATCATGCATGGCCACCACAAATCGTAATCATCATCTTCATCCCCCATCCCCATCCCCATCATCATCATCATCATCTGCGCAGAGATCATCATTTGAATTAGAATTAGAAGGCAGCGACATGCATTTGGTCTTAAGCCAAATCTGGTAATTGGTTTTTGAGACAGCCCCATTGACATGCCAATCCCAATCGCAGCAGGTAACACAATATCAAAGTCTTTGAATAGGTTAATTTAAGATGTACATATATAGAGAAGAGAATTATAATTAATATTTAGAGCCTTAGTAACCATGACTTATAATCCTAATTAATATTACACATATTCTCCTTTACTTAATTCAGATAATTTAAATTTATCTAATTTTACATCAATATATTATATGAGCACTCTTGTTTTTTATTTTAGTTATAGATATATTCGTTTAAAAGTTCTTGACATCTTTACTTTTAAGTTTATCAAAATCATAATAAATATAATTTTATAATTTTAGTCAAATATTTGTGGCTCATTAATTAAAAAAGTTTGTCATAAAGTATTATTTTATACATTTTTAAACAAGGTCAAGATTCTTTTACAAGTTCTTTTATTAATTTTTTAATAAAATTTAAAGCTTTTAAAGAAAATATCTAATAAATACTCTCGTTCCATGCAGTTTCCCCTGATCCGCAGTATTTATTATTGGGAAATGCCTTTGAAAATGCCACTGCATTCCTGAAGAGTGTTTTTCCCGCATTTCCCGCATTTCCCGCCTGCTGCTGCTGCTGCCACTTGACAAGAAAAAAATAATATCAAGTTGATGTCTTTTGGCGCAGAACTCACAACTCGCAACTGTCACTCATAATTTGGATGGAGATACATTAGTGTGATGGGTGAAGGGTCCCGGATTGGGGTTATGGGTTATGGGTGGGTGGATGGGATGAGGTGGGTGGGTGCTCAAAATGGAGCCTTGTACATTAGGTAGATGAGGTGGGTGGGGGCGGTAAGAGGCTTTGGTGTCTTTTATCGCCTTTTCATCGAAGTTATCTTGCATATTGCATGAGTCGTTCGCCATATGGAAATTTATGTGCGCACACACACATGCAAGAGAAAATCGTTTAAATTTGAACGTGCTCGTGTGTGTGAGCCACAAACATGTCCTTATACATCCTTATCGATGTGTGTGTGTGTGTGTGTGAGTGCTGATGTGGCTTACTCAGTTATAGATTTCTTAGGGGACCCTGTTTATTATCCTTTTTTTTATATCCTTGCTGGCTTCTATTTGTTCGCTCCTCCTCCTCATCCTCATCCTCATCCTGTTCTCCTTTTTATTTATTGATGTTGTACATTTGAGTTAAGGGCGCAAAGCGTCGCCGCATTCGTTAGCCATAACTGATGCCGTTTTTCTTGGTCCTCCTCCTCCTCTCTTATTCTCCATCTTCTTGGCTTATTCCCCACTTCTACACACTACACACACATACAAGGCACGTGTATGATGCCAATGCCATCGCCTGCACTGCATATGAAACTGTAATACAAATATTGCGCATACGCCACATTGGCCCAGTGGCCACAGGAACTGCCCTCGATATTCCTCGACAGCCTTAGCCACAGCCACAGCCAAAAAGGCGATCAAAAGTCGATGTCAAATGCCTGCTTTTCCACTTACATATAGGTACTATATAAATTGCAAACTGTAAACATAACTAGCTAAGGTATTTACTTAAAGTCCAACTTTCGCTTAAAGGTTGGCATCCCACATAAAATGCACCAAATTCGAACACAAGCTGTATTTATTGTCTAAGCGAATGGCTGAAAAATAAAATAAAAGAAAAGCAAAGAAAAGCTGTGCGGAAGCATTGAGATTTTCCGGACGGAAATGTCAGGTTGAGTGTTTGTGTAGAGAAATAAGCAAAATATTTTGGGTTTAGTTTTTAGGAACTACGTTCTAAATTATCCACTTAACAGGGGTTTTTCTTCAATCGCTTGGGGCTTTAAAGCTTAAAGTACTCTGGAGTTTTCCAAGATATTTTGGGTTTTTTTGTGGATAACTATTTGGGTACCAAATTCGCATGTAATCTCAAGCGTTTCTCTTTGTCAGCTGTGAAATAAATTAAATTGTTTCGATTTAGATTTGTTTACTACTTACTTAAGTAAAAAAATACATCTCTGGTCGTTGATATTGTTTAGTTCTCTCTAGTTTTTTAAGTTGCTTAAAATATACCTTGGTAATTAAATTAAAAATATGTAATACCCAATATTAAAGCTACTGGTTGGATTAGAAAGAAATACTAAACACATGTGCTAAGACATTGAAATTAACCAGATATAAAATATTGATTTAGAAAAAAATTAGAATAAGGTGACTTCCACTTTTAACCCCTCTTAATATGGAATTCTTCTGAGCCACATGGCAATTTCCAATTCTCCGCTTCACTGCCAAAGCCAAAAATCATAATTGATTCAGTTTTAATTGCTGCAGCAGCACAAACGCAGAGCGGAAAAAATCCAGAAAAACGCCAAAAAATATTCGAAAAAAAGGGGGACAAAAAAAAAATCGAAAGCGACAGGCAAAAGGCCAAAAGCAGCGATCGATTTCATGCCAAGCTGCTTCCCTCCGCCTTTTCATTGCAATTTCCGCTCACCCCCTCTTACTCCTGTCCATGGAATTCACTGCCCCCCCTTACTCCCTTAACCCTCGCTACGCCCCTGCGTCTGCTGCAGTTGAATCAAATTTAATATTGGCTTGTCACGTGAATTTAACTGTGCCAAGCTGACATTTTGCTGCCTTTCATTTCACTTTAGATTGCACAAAAAAAGGAATGCAAATCGGATCACAACAAAAAAAACATCAGAGAGTGCGTTCAAATATATGGATATAAACAAACTAAACTACAAATAATGAAACAAAGTAAGACTATCTGAATAAATTATTAAATACACAATGCAAGGCTAATTTTTTTCTTGATGAATTTAAAGTGTTTTTGTTTTAAGCCTAGAACATGGAGATTTTGGATTTGTAGGCTGCTTAATTCAGATAAGTTATTTCTTGGCTATGTTATTGGTTAAATAAATATATATCTTAATTGTTCTTTGGTTTGTTTTGATTATTTTAAAATGGTTATAGTTTTAGGACATCTTTTTTATTACAAAAATCTAGTAAGCATATTTTTTTTATTATTCTTGGTTAGTTAACATAAATTTTGTATTTACAAATAGGTTACATTTTTGCTTTCTTGAGAAATTTATAATAGCTTAAATTAAAAATCAAATAAAATGAAAATATGACATTTCAGTAACACTGAAATTATATGAGAGCAATTTTTCACCATTTTCTAGTTGTAAGTTAAGCAAAAATATTTTTTTAGATTTTTTAACCAGCTTAAAAAAATACGTTCGGTATTAAAATATATTGATTGTGCTCTCTCCCTTTTTAGGTTAATACAAAAAGCTCAAATTTTGTTTAGTGTCTTTCGAAATCGGCCCAAAAATGCTGCTTTAATTTCACTTTCTTTTGTGCGATTTGAACTGGAAGTTCACTCCTAAATCTCTGCCTAATGCACCACGCCCCCTAACCTTTCACCTCCCACTCGCCCCCTCTCTTTCTGCTGCCTCTGCTGTCTCTCTCTCTCTCCCTTTCTGCCGTTAAGTGCAATTGCCAACACAAGGACGACGATGACATTGCTACTCGCGCATTTTGGCCACTTAAGAGTGGCAGTGAAAGTGGGTGGGAGAAAGGGAATGAGAGGGCCATATAGAGAGAGAGAGAGAGGGAGAGAGAGGGCCATTGAGAAGGTGAACTCTGCGGCTGACTTGCGATGGCAATAAATATCAAAGCATTTGTTTGCCGTCAAAGCCAACAGAGGCTGTGAAGATTCACGCCCACGCTCAAGCCGATGGCCAGAAGTCCGCCCACCAGCCACGCCCACCATCTCCATTGTACGACTGCAGAGAGAACAATTTTAAATTCAAATTCTGTATCTCTGTATTGAAAACAAAAACATTCAATAAACATTGAAATTTAAAATCTTAGAGCTGAGTAAATATATTAAAAAATTAATTAATTAATTAGTTTACAGTTTTTGTTAGCATAAAATAAAAAAAAAACCCCAGGAATTCTGTTCATAACTTAACGAATAAATAACCGATTTTCATTCGGATTGCTTTTCTAAGTTTGTTTTTACCAGTTTGTCAATATTGCATTTAAAGTGGAAAAAAAAAACACAATATAGATTTTTTTATAAAATTTTGAAAATTTTTATGATCTTACAACATTTTTTTTGTACATACAAAAGTTTTATTGACAATTGCATTGGCTGGAAAGCGTGTTTAAAAATATATTCCATGTGGAATTTAGGTCTTAAAATTCCCAGCAAATTCACCTTTTAAACTACTTAAAGTAGCTTAAAGTTACAAAAAAAAAAATTTAAATACTAAAATTATAAGAAGAGGTACTACTTGTTTACTGAAAATATAAGTTTGCTGGACTTAAACAAAAAACTTTTAATCAAATTTTAAGACATTCAGGAGTTTAATTTAATCAAAAATTTTATTTTAATATTAAAAACCCCTGTTTTTTGTGCAGTGCACTCACACACACACACTCTGAAGTCACTGGCCAAGTAGCAGTCATTGTAGCAGTAACAACGGCAGTCACAGTCACGTGCAGCGTAATTTGCACATTTAACATTTAAAAGCATTCCATGGAACACGAAGGCGTATACGCAATAAATTTAACGACCCGCCATTAGATACATTGCCCACCTACAGGACACAGGACACAGGCCAGAGGGAAGTGGAGTGGAGTGGAGGCGATGGGTTGGCAGGTCCCCCAGGTTAATGATAAATTGACTTAATTACTGATGTGCCAAGCAGCTGAAATACAATTATGAATGATTTGCATGTGTTGCACTCTCCTTCCGAGGGACAACGGGGGAAGCGAAGGGTGAAATAAATTCAGGACGATCAATAGGCAGCAAAATGAAATGTGGAGCGTTTAAAGGCCAGAAATGTTGAAAAGGTTCATAAATTGTAGTTGAGGTTAAATTGCAGGGTATGTTTCTTATATTTGGTATTTAAATGACCAAATAAGTTATTATAAGGTTTTTCTAAACGTTTTTTATATTTATTATAAATTAGTAAATAAGTTATTGTAAGATTTTTCCAAAGGAATAATTTTTTATGAAGATATCAAGCTTTAGTTTACGATTTATGTTAGAAAATTATTTGGATACAACGAAACTAATTATTTTTTCATTAAACTAGAAGTGAGATATTATGATGATACTTCAGTCAAACCTTTAATTTTACCTATTAAGAAAAAATCATGAAATCCAAAAATGTTAGTTGAGACATATATTAGATGTTTAATTTAAACCTTTTAATAAAAATCATTTTATAAGACAAATTTTCAACTCTTTAAATATTCGGTTGCTCAACGATCTATATTTTTTTTTAGAGTGATATAAAAACAAGCTCAAAACCAAGTACCAAGTAATAAAATAAAAAAGAAGCAATTTCAATAAGCTCTCATCCAGGTAATTGCTAATACCTCAATAGGTGTGCTGGCGTATGTGATTTTATTTGCTTTGTGCCAAACCCAAAGTCAAAACCCAAACCAAACCCAAAAGCTGCTCAAACACGGAGTAAATATTTCCATTATTTGCTCACATTTCTGGACCATATCCGTGATGGCTTTCATCAGCAGTTCGAGCACGTTTTCTGGGGCGAAGAAGCGTATTTCTTGTTTTATGTGCGAGGGCCAAACACCAGCGACATATAATTGAATCCATATTCCTAATGAGTGCACGACCGAGTCGTAGGTCCTTTACACCCCTACTTTGCCATATACCTTTGGCTCCCCAGACTCCCTTTCCCCGATTTTCCCCAGACCCCATTTTCCCTCCCTCTCCGACCTATTTTCACCATTTTCCTAAAGGAGGCGAGACGACGACAACGACAACGAACACGTGCCAAAATAGAAATCAACTTTGGCAAGTTCCATTTTCCATTTCGTATGCAACATGCGATGTTTGAAGCAGTAACAACCTGCAACATTTTTGAACAATTTAATTTATTTATTTTGTCACATTTTTGTTGTCGCAGTCAGCTGGCCTGACATGGGTCCCTCGTCCTGCGTCCTGCGTCCTGCGTCCTTGTGCTGCTGCCCTGTTCTCTACTCCTGTCCCAGATCGAAACGCACTGATAGCCGCTGTCAGTCAGAGGCGAACGGATTTCGCCACCGGATGGCAGGCCGGTCGATAGCGCTGGCTAATCTGGTCTTGGTTTCGGTTGGTTCACCCTATAAACCCACTCCACTAGGAGCCACCCCAAGCCCAAACCCCAAGCCCCAAACCGGATGGGGCAGCCCACACTGGATTCAATTAAGTTCACGAGTCTTGAGCAATTATTGCTGCAGACTCTCGGACTTCAACTTGAGCCAAAAAACCCGGACTGAGATTAAAGTGTCCCAAGGAGGACTGTCACATTGATTTGGGGCCACATGTTCCTACATATATCATTTAATATAATCTTATCTGGTGGCACACACAGAAATACCAAGATTTTTAAACTTAAATCTTTATAGTTAATGAAGTTAAAGTAAATCCAGGTAGTACCTTTAAAAAAATTGTTTTTATCTGCAATTTAAATCACACACAATTATTAAAGAATCATCAAGTGTTTTAAGTTTTTAAATTATTTGAGATATTTTTAAGTTAGTTTTCTGTAACAATTTCAGTTATATCAATTATTTTATTTTTCTCCTATCTACTAGGATTTTGTTTTAGAATATATTATAAAAAAAAATTTAGGTCCAAAACTATCAGTTATTACAGTTATTTTAGCTATTACTTTTTAATAGCAGTTCCTATGCAATATACAATAGTATTATAATAAGTATATGCTTTGGGTAAAACATTTTCATAGTTTTTTCTATTTTGTTACGTTTTAATTTATTCAATTTTATTATATTTATTTTATATTTATTTATATTTTTATATTTTATTATAAATATTCGAAGTAAAAATGTGCCCTACAATGCCTGTCAATTGTTAATCAAACTATTGAATGGAAGTGAGTGGCCAAGAAATCAGTGTGGCATCAATATATCATTTACCAGCAATTAGTGCACAAAGACATGTAATTAATTCCAATAAAAGGGTGTGTGTATTTTTAGACTCGAAGCCTTAATTGCCACACTTAACCTGTTCTAATGTCAAACATAAATACACACTTTATTTTTAGCGGCTTTATTAATATAACAAGTTTAATTGCTGGTAATTATTTTACCATTATTTACCTGGAATCGTAACGATATCCGCCTTTAACCTGACATATTTAGCTTTAGTTTAAGTAATATAATGTAATAAAAAAGAGATTCAATTTGTTGAACAAACTCAAATCTCACTTTAAGTAAAATTAAGCATTACTCTTATCTCTTGGCCTTTTCACAGCATTCTTTTCCATTTGGAATTCCCGACATTTCTGGCACACATTGCCTTGAAGGCCATTAATTATGACGATGAGGGAAAAGGATTTTTTTGCCCGCATATTTCGCGCACTCTGATGCTTAATTATGGTGAAAATATTTAACTAATTAGAACATTTACCACTTTCTATGCATTTTAATAAGCATTTTCACTGACGTTCCCCTGTCGTCGGACCCTTAACCCTTATCATATAAATCGTTGGAGCTTAACCCCCTTTACACATTTTCCATTTTCCATTTCCATCCTCTTAGCCCCCTTGGAAAACTGTTGTGAGTGTTGGTCCTGTAATTTATTTATGGCCACATAATAAATCTGTGCATAAGACATTCCCTGACCGTTGGTCAGTTGGAGAAGGGAGAAGGATGGTTGGATGGGTGGATATCCTTATGGTCGCTGTTTCCCTTTTAATGTTTTTCCTCCATCCCCACTATACTTTATTGCAGTGTCATTTGCGCAAACTGTTGTTAATAGCCTTGTGGCGACACCACACCACCAGCTTTCTCCCAGGGATTTGACCTCTCCGAGTCTCCGAGAGAAAGACTTTCACTTCAGCCACACAATCTACGGTATTTTATTAAATCCAAGTACCTACTCTTTCTCTGCAATAGCCTAGTTAAAATATCCCTAGCCCCATCTCCATCTAGTCCAATTAGCTTGTGTTCTTGGCATCCCTCTTAAATCAGCGCCTCTTTAAAATACTCTTCTCCTCCTAGTTTCCACTATTTTTTTTAATTAAATCCACTTCACGGATTAATTGCCCTAGGGTCCTTGTGTTGTTTTGCCTAACTTGTTTTTTTTTTGTACTATTCTTAGTTAGCTTCGCTTCAGTTCAGTGATTTTGATGGTATTTTATTATTATTTTCTCCTGTTAATTATTTAAAATATTTTTAAATAAGCAGCTTACTTTTCAGCTCTACATTTTATTAAAAAATTATTTTAAAAATTAATTTATGTTAAAACTAAACTAATAGATCTCAATAATATGAGAATAAAAATGTATTTAATTGCTTACATTTTTTTTAAACACCTTTCCATCTACCTTTCTTGTTACTTACATCTAGCCACCTCTTTTCACCTATTCCATTTTATTAAACTCGCTTTTCTTTATTTGCTGCCCTGAGACTCCAGACACTTACTTAAACCCCGCCTCCCAAAAAAAGAAAGTTGGCTCATTTGATTCGTAACCAAAATCAATAATGAGCTGTTACTTATTCTGCTTAGTCAGTCGAAGGCGTCAATGGATAAGAAGGGGGCCAGGCCGAAAGGCCTACCACTCGGTGGCCTTTTGTTAATGATAATGATTATGACGATGCCCAAAGCCAAAGCCAAAGCCAAACCCCATCATCCCAATAATGCTCATTATCATTACCGTTCCGGTTAACTAGGCAAAACGAGCCCTGTGTTCCCATGGAACTCGTCCCCGATGAATTTCAGCTCATTTCGCTTGGCTTTGAGGCTGGACTTTGGTCAGATTTCAGATGTCTGGGTGTATGTTTGGGTTTGGGTCAAGTATCTAAGTATCTGGCAGTGCACACATTTTGCGGCTAAGCTGACTTACAGAGGCCAAAGGCAGAGCTGCTTTGTTGTGCTGACTTAAGGCGCTTTAAAGGCTCAGGATCAATACACCAGCAGCCACACAACAGGATATAATCTCCTTAATGCACTCGCATCAATATTTTTACTGCCTCAGGACTCGAAAATTATATATATTTCAGTTAATCCTTAAAGCACACTACTTAAGAGCACTTTGACAGGCCACCAAATAATTGATATGACTTTTTTAACGCTTTCTTTTTTCAACTCGCAAAAGTTTTTCCCCACTCTCATTTGTTACTTTCTTCGTTTACCTTTTCCTTGCTTTACTTTCACTCACTTCTAGCTTTTGTTTGTTTGATTTATGCAAGGCAGCTTAATGAGAAAACCACCGGGGTGACAACTGTAAAATTTCCACCACGGAATTAAGTTTTCCGCAGCTCTGTTTTTAGTTAGGATTATAGGGATGTGAGCTTTAGAGCTGAGTTATTTATTAACTTAAATTAAGATAATATTAGTGAGAAATTTTAATATTGCTTTCCTTGATTTTATAATTAATTTTAAATTAAATATCACGAGTGTAAAATGTAAATATGCTTTAAGGAATTCAATTCTACGATTTATTCGCAGAATAACCTCCCATTTCGTGTAACGTGCGTGCCGTGAATGCAAGTTTACTCACGTGACCGCCTCTAGTGTGTAATTATAATTCAACTTGAATTGATTTCCACTTGTTTTCCGGTTTTCCGGGGCCAAATCGAAACCCATTGAACACCATCCGCTGACACTGGACAGAAAGTGGAAAACGGCCGAAAATTCCGACAGGGATTACGAGATAAAGCGCCAAAAAGAGTAAATCGACGTTATACGACTTCATTTGCCGCGTTACGTGATAGTGCAAATACACAAATAATCAACAGGAAACCCAAAAACAAAAAAAATTTATATATGTATATAAAAAAACACCCAAAGCAACAGCGTAAAAATTCTCATTGCGTTAAAGTTGAATTCACGGGGGGCGACAGGTCAAAGGGTAAAAAGTGGGAGAGAGGGAGGAAGGGGGCGCAGCGGATGTTGAGGCCGGTTAAAGGGAATTTAAGTTAAACATAAACGCAAACGGAAATAAGCAACAAAAACAACAGCAAACATTTTTAGCGTTTTCTGGCACGCGATTTCCGCGGAAATCGCAACAACAACTGCAAGTGAGAAAAGCTGATCGCCTGCGGGGAAACGACTGATTGATGATATATTTGCATTTTCTAGTGGAAATCAATGGGGTGCCCAACACAATCAACCTATTAACACAGGAGTATTTAAGATACTGCTTTTAAGTGAATATTATGCAAGTAGTACTATTACTTACTTTAAATTTAATTTAATTTTATTTCTAAAGGAAAGAGAAAGGTGCTCCAAACTCATTCTATGATTTCCATGTTTTTCGCACGCCCCAAAAATATTTCTTTAGTTTTTATAGAAAAGTTTCTAAAAATATGACTATGTGCGCTGAAATGTATGCTATTATTTTTCTTTTTAAGAAAAACAAGAAAATTAAACTCAATACTAACTTTTTTTCTATTCTGTAAATAGTTTAATTTGTTCTTTTTTTGTTTACCAACTGTAATAAACCCTGCTAATTTGTATTTCCTTATCTCTTAATGTAATATTATATTAACATATTCAACATGTAAAAATATCCTGAATCAAATTTAGCAATTAAAAATGAAATTTAATTTATTTTAAAGGGAAACTGATTTTAAATTAGGTGAATTAAAAACAATGAACGGTGGAAAATCCTAAACTGGTATTTAAAATACACCCGTAATACCCCGCAATTCATCAGGCAAATAAGCAGCAACCCAAAGCCCTTTCACCAATATCAATACAACATGGCCATGGGCTGGGATCATGGCTATATATGCTACATATATACATATATATATGTATGTGTCAGCCACATGTGTGTTTGTGTGTCTAGCACACTGACACACTGAACAGACTTCAAAAGCGGAGCCGCAGAAAATAAACAAAAATTTCTCCACAATGCGAAACGAAACGAAACGAAATGAAACAACATGGGCCAAAAGAGGGAAAAGCGAAACGAAAACAAAAGAAGCGAAACTAAAAGCAAAGGATGCCAAGGAGCTTGTGCCATGCACAAAAGAACAAACATAAAAAAAATAAATACAAAATCGACAAATATACAAAATATACAAAAAAAGCAATAGCCCCCAAAGAAAGTCAATTTAAAAGGGCGGACAGGTCGAAGAATTGACTGAAATTCAACTATTAAAATGGATTACAAAATAAAATATTTAAAAAAACATACATATTATTTTTTCAGGACCTAGTAGATCATGAAACACATGTTTCTTCAACTGCTAAGTAAAAAAACACACAAATTTTGTATACTTAAAATTTTGGCATACTCGAAAGTTACTTAAACAAATTTAATGTGGTACAAAAACTTAATAACAAATTATTAAAATTAATAATAATAAATGTTTAGGTTAAGAATCCTTTTTATCTTTTTTTATTTTTGGTTTTTGTATTGTTAATTTTGTATTTTTGACTAGTGTCTTAAATTGACATTTAAGAAATAAGCTCAAAGACACACTCTTAATCATCGTTGTTAAAAAAAAGGCTAAATATAAACGTTTCAAATTAAAATATGGCAAAGATTTTATTTCCCTTATTCCCATTTTATATAAATATGTAGATTTGGCCGTGCACATTTCACAGTTTGAATCTTTGGGAAAAAATCTTCCTTGTTTGCACACAGGACAATAAATGCGATTACAGGCAATTAACGCTAATTTGCAGCTAATTTATATGGTTATAAATACCAAAGCTTTTAGTTTGAGCGACAGCCCAAAATGCTGGCTTTGCCTGTTTATTTGGGGTTATATCAAGAAATATTTGCATTGGCTTTCAATTACATCTTGTCAATTAAGGTTCGTTTAATTAGAACTAATTGCATACGATTGTCTCTATAGTATGTTTTTATTTTTATTTTTTTAAATTGTTTTGAAGGCATACATGTGTCTTTTCATGTGGGCAGATGTCACTCGTTTCATTTTAAATTAATTAAACTGTGTAAATCATAGAGATGACTTTGCAAATAACAAGGATAGAAACAATTTGTAATAAATTAATTAGTAAAAGTAATACTTTATTTAATATTATTAAATATATTTTAAAAAGTTAAATAATCGTTATTAACATTGCATTATCGGTAGAATTATTTATATCATTTGTGACCGTTAAATTTAGTCAGAAAGCTCTGGGAAATCTTTTTGAGAGCCAGTGCTGCTGCTGCTGCCGATATATCACCCATTTCTCTGATTTCTCCAATACCACCCCCTCCCCTCCCCCTCAAAAAAAAAAAAAGAAAAACCGCTGCACATGACAAAGAAAATTTCGGGAGTATTTTTTGCTGTTGGTTGTTTTGTTGGCCAAATGTTAGCGGAGTGTAACTGCCTGGATGCCCTAACTGCTTTTGGTAACGGTAACTCCTCCAGCAACTGCTGTCTGTGTCTGTGTCTGTGCTTTTTTGGACGTCACGACCGTAACGGTAAAAGCGGCGCGTGCTCAACTGCAACACACCCACCCACTCACCCACACTCTCGCAGAAGCACTCACACTACTTTCTTTTCGCTCTCTCCGCTTCGTAAAATTTTCCGGCTATATGTACATTTACCGTTATTTCCATTCGCATTCAGTTGAGAAAGGTATTAAGCCGGAAAAACACGTTGCACATCGATGTACATACGTATGTGATCGCTAGTCGTGTTTACACCGTAAGAAAAAGGTATCATAATCATAAGAGAGAGAAAAGAGAGAGGGAAAAAAGTCACGCACACTAAGACAAGCGACTCTATCTGTGCCCAGTCCTCTTTTATGATTTATTTACTTTATCAGATCAATGAAGAGCTAGCTACTTATTTGTTAAAATTTTTAATATTATAAATATTATCTGGACATTTCCTAATATCCCAAATGCTAAGAATTTGTATAAAAAAATATATTAAATATAATAAAACTTTTCTCCCTGTGCACGTGTGTGCTAGTGTAGGTGGATAATATTCCTTGGTGGCCAGCGAGGCGATGGCACGTGTATTTACGTGGAGTCAACGTAGCCATGCCTGGGAGACTTGCAGGCCAGAAGGACATGCCCTGGCAGAAGGGAAAAACGGGAGAAAGACACTCACGGAGCCAGGTGGATATCCCCGGGGGAGAGGGCAAGACAGGTTGGCTCAAATGTTGGCCAAAATCAAATGAAATTAGCGTCGCAGTCGCTTCCGAGATGATTTCAAGATTGTATGCGGCAGATACTGGACTCGGGGATAGTGAAGAATAATGGGCGGTGGGTGTGGTCGCAAGTTAATTAAAAGTGAAGTCAGCACCGAAATTAGTTAATTAATATTAAATTCAATTTAAGGCATAGGGCCTGGAACAATTGAGTTATAAAACGAGCGCCTTGGGTCCTTCCGTTTCGCGCCGAACGTGACACTATTAAAATGAACGGAATGCCCAATGTCCTGTCCACTGTAAAATGAGGAACGTGTCCACCGGACTCTCATGAATCTCATTTGGATGAGAGAACAAAAAAAGGAGGAGGAAGAGGATCGCAGATTAAACTGCGAAGGGTAAACATATTTTAACCTGCTCATAAGAAGTTCTTTAAACAATTTAAATGTGAAAATATTTATTAAATTCTTCAAGTTAACTTGTTTTTGTTTTCATTCATTACCTGTAAATGTTGATAAGTCAAGGAAACAAATTTAATTTAAATGTTAATCCAACCGAAAATATTTACTTTCAAGTCAATGAATTCTTTTTAATGGTGATGAACTTCTTAAAGCAGCTAAATAAATTACCACACATTGTATTTTATTACCCACCATGAAGTCGAATCTATAATTTTCAATTCCCAATTTGATTGAAAACCATTGCCATTCACTTGGCCGCAAGGGTCGAATTTCCGTGTACAATGTGGCAATCTCACCGTAATTCTGCTGAAACTCGCATTTGGATTTTATCAGCAATTAACCAATGGAGCGAGAGGATAACTTGCATCTGTAAACCATCAATTAGGATGTCCCACTTGCACTTGCGGTTCGTTCGTCCCTCCTGCCCCACCTGCCCCTCCTGCTGCATAATACATGGAGCACATCCATTTGCATTCCATGGGCATGAATCAGGAGGCGTTTCATGTCTAATCTCATTTAGCCTTGCAGCCGAAATATAAATTTAGCAATTTGAGCACGATAACCAGGTTGATTGTGGCCAATGGCTTAATTCCCATTACAGGGGAAAACCAAAAGGTTGAGCAAAAAAAAATAAGGAAAATAATGTCCGAGTAAAAAGTGAAATGTTTACAGCAAATTCCAAGAATGCAATCTGCGTGCAAATGCACTTTGCTTGTAGCTTAGAGAACGAAAAACCCGACCGGCTCATCCGGACAAGCATTTCCATTAAAGAAATCCTCATGATAATATTGTCTGGCATTCCAAGGCCACAATTCCTTTTGCACTTCTCCACTTTCTCCCCGGGAATGGGAATGGCAATGGAATGTGCCAAGTATCTTTATCTTATATCCCCGACATTGGTTCTTGACTGAGCCCAAGGCGAAACCAGGAGCAGCAGCAGCAGCAGCAGCAAGCCAATGAGCAACATCAGACACCGGGCTATTGGCAACATCAACAGGAGCAACACGAGAGGCAGCAGCAACATCAGATGTTGCATCAACTGGGCGAAATATCTTATATTTATATTTACTTATTTTTTTTAATTTAAAAATAAAACCCAATTAAGTCAAAATAAAATTTGTTTGTATAAACATGCATTTTTAAGGTCACATCCTTGAAGGCTTAATAATCATAACTATGTGGAAATACAATATTTTAATATAAAAACATCAGATGTTACATTAATATGGCCCAAACTATTTATTAGCACTTGAAAATAAATACGGATAAATTTAAATATAAATTTAACAATTAAATTTGATTTTATTACAAAATGTATTAACGAATAAAATGACATTAAACCTCAGCAACTCCTGACAATAAAAAATAATAAAAACATTAATAGAAACTTAACTTTTAAAAACCAAAGCAAACTTTTCCATCAAAACGTTAAGTATTCAAATACAGAAATAAACATTTAGGAAATGCCTGCAGCAGAAATGCAAATAGAAATAGAAATAAAATGGGAAAGCAACATCAGTGGCAGCAGCAACATGTTTATTAGTTATTCCGGCAACATTAATTGGTAGTAAACACTCGGCATTCAAGCTAACTTTACAACCAATTGGAGTGAAAACAATAAACCAAACACAAACACAGCAAAACGTGCATTTAAATTGTTGCAATCAGAAACAAAAATAAAGGAAAAAAGATTACATAAAATAGTGTTTTTTAGATAACATGCAAATGCGAAAAAAAATATAAGCTGCAAAAAGGTGACATGCAAATGTGACTTAAAATGGTGCAAAAATAGTATTATTAATTTTGCATAAGAAACGCAAAAACACCAGCGTTTTTTATTAAAAAAATAACAGAACTTTGATATATTTTATACAAAAAAATTCAATTTAAACGAAAAATATTTGAGGAAAAAAAAAAATAAAATGTATTTTGCCAAAAAAGAGAAGTATGTAAATATGATGTTTATAGTGAGATAAACGTAGAAGCACTTTAAACAAAATATAAAAAAATTAAAATTAAATTAACAGTAGAGTCGTAAGCTAAATGCAGTGCCAGCATTTCTAATTTTCATTTATAAAATCTGAATAAATAAATAAGTAAGCTGAGGAAGTTTGCGACAACCTGCAACATCAGTGGCAAAAAAAAGAAAGTAAAAGAAAAATAAAGCCGTCAGTCGCATTATATTCCATTAACTTTAATTTATTATTTAATTTTTCACCAGCGAGCTATGTTTCTGTGTGGCTTTATTTTTTTTTTTCTTTGTCTTGTCAAAGGGATGCGCATCGCAAAATCCTGCCACAGAAATTCAAGACTCGTGGCCCGATACGATTGTTGGTCATAAATATTTAATTTTCATTTTGCAGACTCAGTCACTCAGTCACTTGAGTCACCCACTCAACCGGCAATCTCCTTACTACATTTCCCGGGCTAATTGAGGGATTATGGAGAAGGCGAGGTAAATATGAAATTTTGTATCTCAATTGCAGCTGCAACCGAGATCAGCCATCAGCCTTATTTCAATTTCAAATTAGTTTGCCTTCTTCCAGAACTTGGCCGCAATATTGATTTAAATATATATAAATGCCTGCACACATTTTTGTTTTGTTTTAATTACTGGAAACTGAAAACTGCAAAACTCGGTTGCCATTTTTCGGGTTTGTTTGCTTTAATTATAAATAATATTTAATCTAGATATTTCATTCGAATGACTGGGCCAGAATGGATGTAAGCATTATTATTATTACTAGTGTTTGTTATTACTATTATGGCCATTTTTGTGCTGCCGCTGCCGCTATGTTGCAGCTTAAGTGCATAAATAAACAGATTTTAATTTAATTATTGTGGCATGCAATGGCCTCTGGGCCGGTCCCATTATTAACGACATTCGATTGGGCAACCGTTGATGATGGAAATGCCACCGGAGGCTCCTCCATGTGTGTCCCATAAATCTGACTTCGTGTAAAATGCAAAATATTGTCGGCCAAAAACTAGCACACACACACATTTGGCCAGTTGGCCATTTGGCCTGACCTTATTAGCTGCAATTGACCAAGTGAAATTAGACCCCTGGGTGAAAGCGTTTGGCAAACAAATTTTCGATTCGTTTATGTCCTCGATTGAAATGTGGACCGTTTCTCAACTGATCCCGATTAATGCATCCCCGGAGATTAGGAGACTAAGAGGGGGGAGTGGAGATCCTTTCATTTATTGAGGTTAATATACATTAAATGATTTTCAATCAATTGCAGGAAATTATTTACTTAAACAGGAATATTTATGAGCTTATTGATAAGCTACTTGTTGGAGAAATGTGAATAAATACTCATTTAATAAGGATTTCGAAGATTATTCATTAATTTCTTTGAGTTACCAACTTATTTAATGTAATCCTTTTATTTAATGCTTAAGCTGTTCCGAGAATTTAAAAATATTCATATGCATTTATGTATAACATTGACAAACAAATTATTTCCATAGTTACATATTTAACTTAAAAAACAAAATAAAAAAAGTCTCAGCTAAAAATAAGTGTAATTTTTGTAAAAATAACAAACAATCGTTTGAACCACTCAATAAATAATACCTAATATATTAATAATATCCGCTTTCGTTGTAATTACTCAGTAACCAAAAGCCAATAACTTAATATGCAAAAAAATTAAGAGCGCTTAATATCAATAATTGGCCACACACATTACCAAAATAAACTTAACAATTTAAATACAAATTTAAGGCCAATGAATTTTCATTACCTTAGCAAATCACACTCCCACACATTCGATATCGATATGTACCTATCCCAACATTAATCATACAACCCTTTGCCTTAGGTCCTAAAAGTACTTACATCTTGAATTACAATTACAATTAAAATTTAAGTATGCAAGTGGAAAAAATAGGAACAGGAAATTAGAGATCAAACTTACCTTCCCGAACGAAATGGATATGGGCGGTGTTTTGATTTTGGCTTTAAGCGGTTTTTGGGGGGCACCTAATTATTCACCATTTGCCATTCATCATCATCGATGGTGGTAATCGAATACCAAATACCGAAGAAGAAGAACCCACTCACACACTCTCACTTGGGGTCTTGCCTTGGTTATTATTATTTGTTGATATCATTTCGTACAATTCGAAAGGGAACCCAAAACAAACACCAGAAAAAAATACCCGACAAAAAAAAGAAGATGAAAATTTCGCGCGAAGAAGACGACTCACAACAAACAAGAGGAAGACACGCGGCACTTTTTGGGCCCACAATTAACACCACACACCACACCACCCACTATTGCGACTATTTCGACTCGTAAAATGCGAATACTCCGAGTGGCTCTGTGGGTCAACTACGCGAACGTTGAGCATACGCACCGTGGACCGCCTCGAAACACGCATACGCACCGTTGGACCGCTGCTCAACAACTGGCGACACCGACGATGCGACGTTAACTGCACTCGGTGATATTTTCAGCAGGCGAATCTACCGAATCTACGCACATCGTTGTGCTCCCCACGACAACGCACGAAGTTCGTTTCGGTTTTTTCCCAGCGACTCGAACTCGGTTTTTCCCGCACCTCGGAAAATCCAGTATCTCTGCGCATGTCACTTGGCCAACACAACATTTGGTAGTGCGAGGGGGGAGGTTAGAGGGGCAGGGGGGTCTTGACTGACTCGACTCAAGCTTAGCCACAAAATTGGCGCGCAATTTCAATTAGTTGATGTCCTCCCACATCCACATCCACATCTACAGCCATCCATCCATCTTACCATCCTTGGGCCCAGTTCCCTTTTTCTTAGCCGGCTTTTCCGACTTTTCCGGCTTTTCCAGACGACGTCTGTTGCTTCTGCCCCCTGTTTATCGGCGCTTATTCGGTTTAATTTGGCATTTAAAGTGGACACGTCCAGGCACTCAATGAAGAAATCTGATCACAAGCTGCCGCTTACCTAAACTGACTGAATTATTTTCCGGCTTTATTTACGGTGCACAGTGCACAGGAAAAATAAATATAAATAGATAGATAATTTTGATTATACATTAACAGTAATAACTAATAACTTATAATTAATATATGTAATAAGTAACATTTAATCAAGATTTCATCTATTAAAATGTTCAACCAATTACATTAAGCTAATCTTTCTTTCACTTAACTGATAATAACTACTAAATGGACTTTTATTTGTAAACCAATCTATTCAATAATAAATAAATGAAAATTGTTTTTACTTACAACTTTTAAATATTTAATTTCACTTGTATTTTCACATTTTTTACTTATTTTTCAATGAGATAAACGGTTTAATGTTTTCAATTTAAAAATTAATTAAAAACACACAATTCTATGTTGCTTTCAGTTACATTGTATTTAAGGCTTTAAAATTCTTTAAATTTTAAAATTACACAAGAAAACGAAAACCGTAATTACATAATTTATGCTAAAAGAAAAGTGTGTGTTTATTTTTGCAATTGACATTTACAGCCTGTGCAATATAAATGCTTTACTTTAAATAGTTTAGCAACTAAATAAATTGTGTATTAAAAATAACTTAAATTAAACTTGATTTAATATATAATTTAACTTTTGACTTGTTTTATTTTCCTGCAGTGTTGCCGTTAAGAAGTGTTTTTGAGCATGTGTCATGGGAGCATCTTCAGTGCCTATCCGCATCCTCGCTCGGTTTTTGCTCATTTTTTGGTTAATGAAAACTTGCCACTGATGGCGGCGGCCAAAGAAAATGCAGAAAAGCGGGGAAAGTGCGGGGTGGTGCGATGGTGGGTGGTGGGTGGAGGAGCTGGCCCAGCTGACAAAGCCCGAGCTAAAACAAAGGACCCCACAATGGCTGACAATGGCAACTTGTCGGTGGGTCGGGGATCGGGTCTAGGGGATCCCACGGAGGCGGGAGGGGAGGGGAGGCTCCTCTGGAGCTTGTGAGCCAGCAGAAAAAAAAGACCAACTCTCACAATAGACCGACAGTCACCCCCGGCAGTCCCCCGCATTTATCCCCCACATGGCGTGAAATGTGGCATTCAAATAAAGGAACACTCTAATAAGGCTTCCCTTTGTTATCGATAGAAAAAAACTGAACAGAAAAAAACAAAAAAAAACGAAAAAAAAATCCAGCAGCTCTCGAGGAGGAACTGCAGCGAAAAGTGGTTATCCTTCCACCAGGAAAAGTCGCATCTGCCAAGTGTGAACTACTAGCAGTTGTGCGACAAAAACACAAAAAAAAAACTGCAACAAAAAAACTGAAAAGTAATTTCCGGTTGCGCGTGACGAAATCAGCGGAGAAAAGCGGTGGGACAATTAATAAAAAATTTAAAAAAACGAACAAAAAATAAAGAAGTTGTAAAGTAACAGTTAATATCTGGCTGCAGTAATTTGAAGACGAGCCAGAAAATAAATGTTCATAAGTACATAAACGTTAAGTACCAGCAAAATAAACAATCACAATAAATTAAAAATATATGTTTGATTTAAAACATTATTAATTGACTAACTTGTTAATTTAACGCTTTTAAAAACAAATAAACAATGTTTTTAGTAAAGGCCAAAGTTAAATAAATTGTTCAGTCAAAGTTAAATAATTGTATGTTTTTTTGTGCAGTCTTGTCAATGCATAAATATATTTTTTATAAAATTTCTGAAAACATTGAACTTATAAACAAGTGTTTCCATTTAATTTAAATAAAAAAAACCAAGATTGCAATTTTGTTTAGACTTTGAAGGCAAAAACAACATGATTGCCAGCCACTCAGTCTCTAATTGCAGCTCAATGTTGCCGGTTGGGACACGCGAATCCAGATGAGCTTCGTTTACGCGTCGGGATCCGGATGCAAGGATTCAGGATTGAGGATGCACGATGCATGGGGGGCAGAAGGAGGGGCAGGGGCAGGGTGGCAGGATGTGAAATGCAAAATTCAAAACCGGGCAGCATCGATCGAGCATGCAAACACACAGGTCGCATGACAATATTCCCCGTAGACAACAATGGTGGCAAATGCCAAATGCCAAATGCTCAGCCAGCTCAACCCCAAAAACCTGACACACGCACACATGTGTGTGTGATGTGAGTTCGAAGGGGGTTTAAGGGGGTTATCATGCCCCCCGCTTTTCTCGTTCGTGTTCTGCGAATGCTCATAATGCGCTGCTAATGCTAATAAGCATTTATGTGTCTGTGCCGCAGGCTCCGTCTGCAAAAAGGACTCTGCCATCTCATTGTCCTTGTCCATTCCCACGATTAATTACAGGAATTTCCAAATATTCAGCTTTTGATTTTAGCCACATGCAAAGGAATCGAATTCAAAACTGTTTTTATCATTTATTGATTTCTGAGTTATAGATTTTTTCACTTTTAATCACTATTTGAATATTTTAATTTGCGTTATCAGTATTTAGGAATACCTTTGAAATAACCAACTGAAACAGTCAGTTTAAAAATTAAAAAATATATAAGTTAAGCTAAATTTTAACAGGTAAGACTTAAAAATATTTTGGTAACAAAAAAAAAATTGAATAAATATATCAAATAAATAATTATTATAATTATAATTTGTATCTGGTAGCAAATATTTTTATTTAAGGGCGTTTTAAATACCAATGCGAAATTATTTCAGAGTAAGTTAATCTCAAAGTCTTTTTGAGCGAAACTATTTGCGGGAATATCCCTTTGGGTGATTCATAATCTCCTCAGTCGAGACAGAAGCTGTTGGTGAGGCGACTACGACTTCGGATGCGACTGCGACTACGACTCTGACTATGACTCCTACTCCTGCGGAGGCTGCGTGCGAGGTTCCCCTTAAATACGCTTCAAAATTACATTTTATTAACGCACGCACAGGCACCCAAACACAACCACACGCACTGGATGTGCACACGAACACAAACACAGCTGCGGTCACGAGAATAGCACCCTTAAATTAAATGAATAATATATATGCTGTAATGATTTATGAAAAAATCCTACAAAATTAACAAAAAAAAATACAAAGTTTTTTTTTAATTAGAAATAAAAAGGGGGAAAAAGAATGTATATTTTTCAATACTTATAGTGTAGTGCAATCATTTAACTACGAATTTTAGTACTTTAAACCCAAAAAGTGTGCTACAACATATTTATAGAATATTAATTGGCGCCCCTGATCATTGCAGCTATTATTCTGACCTCGTCTGTTGATGTTTATGTGAATATAGATACAGATACTTCGGATGCAGACGGTCCCCAAGTTGGCAGCACTTTCACTGTCTGCCCCCGTTAATGTTGGCCCCCTTGGACTTGGGGCTTTTAATCCGAGCACCGAGCACCGAGCATCGAGCACGGAGCACCCAGTAACCACCACCCGGAATTCAACTAAACATTTATTTTAGCTTGTTACTGCTGCTCCTCTTTACTTTTTGCAGCGCCACTTTATTGCGATTTAAATTCTCATTATCCGCCGAGTGAGAGATGAACTATAGAGCAGCGTGCGAACGGGACGGCTGTCTGGGGGGAGCGAGAGGGAGATAAAGTAATGATAACATATCTAATGTGTGCGTGAGTGTGTCCTTTTGTGTGCTAGTGTGTGTGTGTGTGTGTGTGTCTGGGAGAGACAACAACTGTGCACAAATTTGCGCTAAATAATTTAATTATAAGGGCATCACAAAAATAACAGCGAAAAGAAACCGAAAAATAATAAAAGAAGTTCTTTAAAAACCGAAATTTGAAACACTCTAACAGATGGAAAAAATGTGCATGTACAGAAAACAATAAAAAAAAAATGTATATATATTTGTATGTGCTTAAAAATGTTCACTTTCTTTTTATTTTTATTTTTTGTAACAGTTTGAAATAAATTGTAATTATAGTAAGCTGCTACAAAGTATAAATGTGTCAATTAAAAAATAATAAATTTAAATATATTTTTCTAACCAATTTCATTATTTTATATATTCCTTCGATTTTCGAATTGATAATATTTTGATTAATTAAAATTTAACAGACCAATATTTCCCATAGTCCATGGTGGCTTCAACAGAATGTTTTAAATTAAATATTGAATTTATATTAAATATATTATATTATATTATATTATATTACATTATATTATGTTATATAATATTATAGAAATATGTTAATATGTTTGTATTTATTTTAAGTAATAAATAACCTGTTGAAAGAGTATTTATCAAAGTGCAAAAAGAGATGAAGAATGCAAATGCCTTGAACAATGCTCTTTTTGTTTTTTATCCAGGCATCCTTTTGTTAACCTCCTCAACCCCCCTCCCTCTCCGCCCCCTCTCCACCCCCCACTAACGTCATTAAAAATTTCGCACATAATAGTTTATGCTGACGGCGTTGTTGTTGCTGGTTTTATCGCATTACGTAATAGTTTCAAGCGCGCTGCCATTCGCTAATTAATGACGTAAAATATTTGCCCATCATCGTCATCGTCATCGTCATCGTCGTGAAAAGGGGAACGGAGACAATGGGAGCAAGAGGATCCAGCTGAATCCTGAATCCTGGAGTCTGTCGTCAATTATGAAAACTTTTTCAGCACGCCCTCAATCTCAATGTGTGTGTGTGTGTATGTGTGTGTGTATGTGTGTGCGTGTGCGTTTAGTGACTCTCTCAACAAGTGTGTGTTCAACCCCCTAAAAAACACCGCATTAACACACTAGCAAAGTGCCACAAAGTTGATCTTATCAAAAGCATTGCACACTCTTAGGCTTTTCGCTGCGAATACCCTTTCAAAGGACATACAAGGCTCTTATGTGGAAAAATTAATGAAAAGAATTCTTGTTTAGACTTTCAAATACTCAAAAAATAATATATAATATAAATAAATAATTATATTATATTATAATAATATAAATTTATTATATTATAATAAATAAATTGTTGTACCACGTTTTGCAATATATATTAAAAATTATATATTAAATATTGCTTTGTTATAAATATATTTTTGTATTTTTACACTTTAAGAAATCAAGGGTCCCAAATATTAAAAACATTTTAATAACAAAAATAAAGTGTAGCCAACTACTTTTAATCAACACAACAAGTATACAAAAAAAAACAAAGAAGAGTCTCTGTAACTTCGACCTTATTTTTTACGTCAAGGTTTTCCAACAACGTGCCAGATTTTCCTGCGATTTTCTACTGGCTACGCTCTCGGCTTTTCTTTGGCTAATCACCAGAGCCACTGGAACCCACGCTTCCTGGGGGAAAGTCGCGGAGGTGGATTTTGCGATGGGATTAATGCTAATGCCCCAAATGCCCCACTTTGTCTCTAAGACCCGGCAAACGGCAAACACACAAAATGCCTAAATCGGTCCGATAATGTCCCCAGATTTATGGGGCTTTCAGTTTTCGCCCTATCCAGGATTTCCGCACACACGCACAAATAAACAAACAAACAAACATATTTATTTGCGATACTCGAAGAGTAAGCAAATACTGTAAACGATCAAATGTCTGTCTGTCCGTCCGTCCGTCCGTCCGTCCGTCTGTCCGTCTGTCCGTACAAACATCGAGATCTCGGGAACTATAAGAGCTAGAGCCACCAAATTTTGCACACAGACTTCTAGAAACAAAGCGCAGATCAAGTTTGTTTCAAAACTTGACCACGCCCCTTTTACCGCCCACAAACCGCGAAAATCTGTGGCGCCCTCATTTTTTATGCAATCGTTACGGTTTAAAAAAAAATATAATGATATGTGCACTGTCTTACTACACTCCGAACCATTTTGTGCTCTAATAAATAATAAAGAAGTTATAGAACATTTTGCTATGCCTTATACATATGTAGTTAATGTAGCCCCATAGGTGGCGACTCTATCGTTTTTTTTCCGTTTTGTTTTTTTAAAAAGGGAAAATGAGTATCGCAAATCTTATAGTCGGGAACCCCGACTGTAGCGTTCTTTCTTGTTTTTAATTAAAAAGCTGAAAGCGAATTGGTCAAATTGCAGTTTGCAGCCGACCGGAGGAAATGCATTCAATTGAATGCATTTTGTTGACAGCCCGAGGGCCGCTTCCGCGTCATATCATGTTAGGCAAACTCATTAAACGGCTGCCGCTCACAAAAATAAAAAAAAAAAAACTAAAAATATTCATAATTCGTACAAGCGAAATACAGTGAAGTCTCTCTATTGTTTACATATTATTTAAAAAACATCCAAGGATTTGATCTAACTTTTCTATAAAAAGCTAAGTATTCTGCGCTGTTAAACAGAATAGAATAAATTTATATTTTTAAATTTATAAATTTAAAATGACATATTTTTGTATGTAACATACAAAAGCTATTTTGGTTATTTATATTATAATAATAGAGAGTTTTCATGAGTCAAAAGTGAGTCAAATTTCATAAAAATATTGTTTTGAGAGACATGGTTTTTTTTTTAATAAATCGACAGTTTATTGCTAATTATATTAAATAAATCTAAAAAAATAAAAACTGTACAATTTGTATTTTATTATGCAACCCTATACGCCACTGTAACATAATCTCCGCTGCTCCACTTTAGAGGGCATCCACTATGAACAAATGGAATTTTGGTTTATTATATGTAAATGTCTCCCAGCTTGTTTGCTCCACATTGTGCAAATACACTCGAGTGTGTATGGGTGTGTATGTGTGGTGTGTGTAATAATACATAATTGCATGACACACTCACACACACACTCACACGAGTGCAGGACTCGTAAGTGACGCAATGGAGCGTGCAATTCCCAAAGCCAAATCATCATCAGATGAAATCATTTTACACTTTTCGTGTTTACTTAAGCGTGAGCCAACTTTATGAATGTTTTCAGTGTGCGGAAAGTACTAAGACAAACAGCAAATCCACTTGCTACACACACACACACACAGCAATGGTGTAAAAATGGTGTAAAAGTGCACGTAGCATCGTCACAAAATTGCAATAATTTTTTTTTTCGCTAGGACTAAAGTCCTGGGAAAAAACCGCAGCGTACAACAATTTTTGGCATTTGCACACTTTGTGCGATGAACGGGATGTGGGCAAAAATGTATTGAGTCGAAAAGGTAAGTAAAAGAAAGTAACAAAAGGACTTTAACATTTAATTGTCCTTTTTAATTTTTTAATTTTTTTAATTTAAACAAAAACAAGAATCAACTATATTTATTATAATATATGTATGGTTCCTTTGTTGTCTCAGTTTGACAAAAAATAGTAAAATGTGATAGTTTTAAATTGAACCATACATTTTTTAACTTTAAATTTTAGTTTTTTTATTTAAAGTCATAAAAAAATGAATGCGTATGTTTTCTTTTTTTTTAACAAGATTTTCAATAGAATTGAAGTGGTTCCTAAATTGGAAATCAATAATATTGTTTTTGAAGACCATTGAATATTGAGTTCTGCTATAAAAAATTGTCTTAAATAGCTGAAATTTCTGCAAGCCTTAAAATTATGGTTGTACAAAGGTATTCCAAGCTTTTAACATTCTTTCTTGCCAGCCTAAGTGCATTTTTAGTTTCTGCATCCTTTTTGCAACCGAGTTGTGGTCTGTGCAACCCCGAGCTTAGCCCATGCCATCAATCGACCATTCTGCACCACTCTCGACAAGTCATGTGCAATTCATAAATGCATCTGCAATCGTCCAGCCCCCATTCACAAGATATATAGTGTGGTACAGTGTGTGGCATATATGTTATGCTCTGTGGCTCAAGCTCTTCGAGATCCCAGATCCCAGACCCCAAACCCAACCCAAAAAATAGAGGAAAAAATGGACACATGACAGCATTCTTTTCCATCTGGCCGCTCTGCTACTCTTGCTAATCAAATCGGGCGCCAAGTCTTTTGTTGTTCAAAGGAAGACAGGTACACAGGATACACAGGATGTGTGCGATGGAGTGGAGTGGGTGGGTGCATCTACTCAGGTGGCTTTCACTCCTTTTCCTCCGTTTCGTTTTTCCTTCTCTTTTTTTTTGTGGGTCAATCACCAGACAACAAACACACGGCGACATGGAATAGATGTCTAGGCTACATGTTGTCCATGAAATGATTGAATGGAGAAAACACACAAAAAGAGATGGCACGCAGCGGAGTAAGAGAGTAAGAGATAGTCCCAGCACCCATCACCCATCATCACATATGAAATGACAAGAAAAAATTGCTGAAAATATATTTGAATGAATTGAATGCAAACACATGTCCCTGTCCCTCCACTGGCGCCCGAACCGAACAACTTTCCTGCACGGGAAAATAAAACATGGTGTTTTCCGAAATCTCCAGGGTCCCTGCAAAAAGGTGTCTGCGAAAGTGTGCAATAAACTTTTGGTTTCCTTAGCTGTGTTAAGGGTTGCACTTACTTTTGGGCACTTCAAGTATTGTTTTCGAAACTCTAGGGCTTTCAATTTATTTGAGACTTTAATGAAAGTGAATTCATAAGGTATGAAAACAGCTTAAGAAGTGATTTTAAATGTCGAAATATCTTTTATCATTCAAACAGCGTTGTAACTTAAAATTTTAAAGTTTTTAAATTAAGAAGGTGTCTAAAAGTATGCTCTGAAAAATAAAAAGTTTTCATTTAATGGAGTTCCTTGTTGAAAATATTTAGTAGCACACTTTTAGGCACTTTTTATATTTCAAAACCTTTAAATTTGGATGCAAGATATATTTAGAGATGGGACATTTTTCTCTGTATGTAGCCTGTCGTCGCTTTTCAAACACGTGATCGATCTTTGGGGGCGGTAGGCGTGGCTGGGGGTGGGGTGATGTTAGAGGTGGGCTTTTTGCGCCTGTTTTTTTTTTTTTTTTTTATAAACGCGCGTAGTCCCACGGCCCACTTACCCGCCCAACCGACCGGGGGGCGCAGCCGTGTATCGTACGGCACGATTCGCGAGAGGATAGACGCGAGTTATGAAAAGATAGGCAAAAGTCCGAGGAAAAGTAGGATCTAATTTTGTGCTAACGAAGTTAGTAAAAGTCGTTTTAAGAGCGGCAGAGAGTCAGAATTTGAGATTATAGGATAAAGTCTATTATAGTCAGAACATAATACTCTGAAAGGCTCATGCAAGTCATAGTTAGATCTACAATGGTTTAATATTAAGGGTATATAATTTCTAGTTAATCTACTTGGCACAGAAAAGTTAAGCCGACCTACCAAGTCGGCACTGTCAATATCACCACGAATAAGATTATAAATAAAAATAGTACCAAGCATCGTTCTACGGTTAGCTAGGGAGGGTAAATTAATTAAAAGTAATCTGCTAGAATAAGAAGGTAAGTTAAGGTTTGCATCCCAGTTGAGGCGCCGTAAAGCAAAAATTAAAAAGTTTTTCTGTACAGATTCAATGCGATCTATATGAACTCCGTATTGGGGACTCCAGACGGGAGACCCATACTCTAGAATCGGACGGACTAGCGAAGTAAATAACGTTTTAGTGACGTAGGGATCGTCAAATTCCTTCGACCATCTTTTAATGAAACCAAGCACTCCCCTGGCTTTATTAACCATGGACGAAATGTGATCAGTAAACTTAAGTTTTTGGTCCAAAAGGACGCCAAGATCGTCAACCATAGTTATTCTATCCAAAGATTTCCCACTTAGTGAGTAAGTTGCAAGTTTTGGATTGACTCGGCCAAAAGTCATCAGCTTGCACTTAGACCCGTTTAAATTTAGTAAATTATCACGGCACCAGTTTTGAAAATTATTTAGATCGGATTGTAAGTCAGAATGGCTGGAAATATCCTTATACTGCAGGCATAACTTAACATCATCTGCGTACATAAGTACGCGAGAATGATTTATAATTAATGGAAGGTCGTTAATAAATAAAGTAAAAAGAAGGGTGGATATATGAAAGAGGAGTGGGTGGAGGAGGTGGACGGGGGGGATTTGGTGGAAAAGCCTGCTCAGGTGTCTTTTGGAGCAAGTTTTCGTGCCAAAGTTTGTTCAGCACAAACATCAAATGTTGCGCTTCTCCCTCTTTTCCCTCTTTTCCCTACCGCCACCGTGCAGTTTTCTTTTATTTTCTTCGTTTTTGCGCCGCTTTTCATGTTTTCTGTTGGTTTGTTTGTTTGTTTGCCTGTTTGTTTGCCTGTTTGAGTTGCTGTTAGAATTATTTTTTCCACTAACGCAAAGCGCGCCGCTCACACACACACATACACACACACACACAGAGGCACTCACACTCCCTTACACACACGCACATAGAAGTGGAAATACAATGTGAGATAGGTGCATATGTGGCACTCGTCCTTGTTTGCGAGTACATATGAAAAACAAACAAGCATGGATTTAATGCAGCTCTCCTTTTGTCTCTCTTTTTCTCGTCTTAAGTCGAATCCTTTTTCTCTCTGTGTGCCTGTGTGTGTGTGATGTCCTGGTTGAGAACGCTTCGTTAACTTGGCAAATTCCCTTGTCCTGCCATTTATTAACCCAAGCCAGTTCCCTCGATGTCTCTCCGCTGCCACACTATATCAATCTATATAGCACAGGCCGGTACCAACCGAAATGTACGAGTCCTTCTCGCAGGACTCTTGATTGCAATTTATCGCAACGCAAGATCATGTATTGTCTCCCTTTAAACGGATTTCTACTCTTTCAGAAAACTAACAAAGTGTTTTATGAGGCTTGTTTATGTGGCTATTTTAGGTGCAAAGCCACTCCCCACCATCAGTAACCACTTGCTGAAAGACATAGTGATCGCTGTTACTTTAAACTTTGGGAATATTAGAGCTCAAGAAAGAAATAAGTTTTCCTTAACTGATGTGTGACGGTTATCTTATATTTTAAATTAATTAATGTAGATATACTATCTTGATTTGATAAAGCAGTTAAAAAAAAGCTTTTTTTTCGCTATCAATATTTTAAATACATCTTTATCTTTATGTACATGCAATTATCTTTGTATTTAATGGTATTAATGATTATCCATCTTCAATTAACTGCCCAAAGATATCTCTATTGCCCTGCCATTAACCATTATCTGCAAATGCAAATTCATATATCTGCAGTGCCTCCTATATCACCTGCATTACTTCCGTGTCCATCACATGCAGGGAACCCTAATGAAGCCATAGCCAAACAGAGAGTGGAATCCCAGACCCCAACTATTCACTCCCTTGCAAAATGGGGGAACCCCTTTTTTTTTTCTGTGAATTCCCCCATTGCCAAGCTGCAGCCATTCGCATGCAACCATCACCTTCATCATTAAACAGAATCAGAATCTGATTCATCAAAACATCTCTTCCAAGTTTGTACGCACGTCTTAAAAGTATTACATTTATTGTACAAATATTTCAAATACTGAAATAATATCAAATTACGAACTGGCAGACCGACAAATCTTGTAAAATTCACAAAAATCAAATAGAACAGAAACAATTAAATAACCAGTTTGTTTAGCAGCGAAAACATTTAATTTAAAACCCAAGGTATTGTTTAATTGTTTTTTTTTTGTGTAATTATAATAAATATTTGCACAAAATATTTCTCAGTTTAAAGCCTTCTGTTTATTTTATAAAATATGTAAAAATGATGGAGACTTAAATTTCCATTTAAAATAAGTCAACTGGATAGCTAATATTTTTTTTCTGTTTCAGTAGCTGTTAAACCTCTAGTAATAATTGTTGTCGAGGAAAAGCTTATTTTATTTTTAAAATTAATGTTGTAATCAGCAGTCGTATAAACGCTCAAAGTTCGCTTGTCAGTCAGTGGGGAATTTTACTTTTGGTTTCGCTTTGCTTTGCGTTTGGCTCTGATTTAGTCAGCTCAGGTGAATGATATAAACTTAATTGCGGAAATTGGGTTAAAAAAAGCCAGGAGGAGGCCAGAACTTTGACACATGTGCGGGTTAAATAAATTTATGTGCGTCCAAGAGGGGGTGTTAGGAGTGTGTGTCGTTCATTGACTTGACTTGACTTTACTTTGCCCATTGGCAGGAATAAAAATGGGAGCAAGGCGAAAGTTTTTCGCACACGTCGCAAAGGTCCCCCTTTACCCCCTTCTGCCCCTTCTGCCCCACCCCTTCTTTGTGCCGTTGTAATGCAATTTTATTTCATTTCATTGAAGGCAAAGTTTTCCCTTCGAATTCTTTTACTTAACTTCTTCCTTCACTTGCCGCACAATCCCATTCTTTCTGCTCTCTGCACTCGGCTCTCCTCCATCCCGACGACTTTTCCTGGCAGGGACAAATTCGCCCTGCCGTTGCCTAACCCACTAAGACGATGTATGCAAATCTTTGATGTAAGTAATAATTTCCTTCCCGTATGGGGGCGAACAAGGAAAAAAACGTGCAAAAAAAAATATATACGGAGTACGGAGTACGGAAAGCCAACCAAATGGCAGATGAAACTTTGCGATTGTAAATTATGAGCGTGTGAATATTGCTTTTAGCATTTGCAAAAGTTCCGGCACTGATTTGCCAAATTCGCCAAACGTCAACGGATAAATCACGGGCGGTTATGCCCCCCAAGAAAAGTCGGAAAAGTGAGCCAAAACATGAATTAGATGGGCTAAATTATTAATGAGCATTTGGGGAAATCTATATTTTATTTTGCAAGTCCAATTTGAAGCCCTAAATGGGGTTAATCTTTCGTGGAGGATTCCTAAAAACCCTAAAAAATTCATAATCTTTAAAAATGCTTCTAAAAAACTTAAAAGAGGTAACCCTTCGGGATTAAATTGCAAAAAATACAATTATAAAATGAAAATGACTATTTCAGAGACAATTTTAAATTGACTTGAATTCAATTAGAAAAGCCACCTGTAACTGGCCGCAAATATTTCTATTCAATTTCATGAAGGTAAACAAGAGCTTTTAAAACATTTAATTATTAAAATTATTAACAAATAAAGTACGAGAAGAAGATAGATAGAAGTTGGTATAGAGTTGCCTTTTGAAAAGCACAACTTTTCGAGTGGTGCTGTATATCAAATATACCAAGTTCGGCAATGTAAACAAAGTTATTCACAGCTGCTGTAGATTTCATTGAGATTAGAAAGTTTCCCAGCAAAATTTAGGCAAATTAATTCTATAAAATCTCAACACTAACTGGTTTCTTTCAAAGCTTCAGGCAAAGGTAATTGAAGAGGTTATCACCAAAGAAAGAAATTAACCAAAACCATTAAAACAGGGGGTTAATCACAAAAAATTAAAAAAAAATTTTAATTCATATTGTTACACATAAAATGTAAAATAATATTGTGTAACTTAATGCTGTTAAATATAAATACGAAACTAAAATGAATAAAAATGTATAATAACAAACCTTAAAAAATAAACTTACTTAACTAAATTCTTATAATAACAAAAGTTTTAGAATAAAAATGTACATATTAAAATATAAAAGAAATTATATTCAAAAATATTTAAGACATCCAAACAACACTAAACAGTCAATAATTTTTAAAATTACTTTTTAAATCACTAAAACCTGCTTCAAATAAACTAGAAATAACAGAATAAGCTTTTTAAAAGTGTTGAAACAATTCTTAAAACTGTCTATTTTTGCCAACTTTAACTTTAAACACAGCTGCGCAAAATAAATAAAATAAAAAACAATAAAAAGCCAACTGGCAGCATAAAAATACGAGCTGACAAACCGTGAACGATTAACGAAGCCAGCTGGTTTAGATTTGGGCCACTTCCGGCATTTCAGCCCGTGGCCAATCGATGTTGGAGGCTTTAAGCCGACTGGCTTTAAAATGCAATTTTGAAACAAAACTGTGATCCACTTGAATGCGGGTTTGGTTGCCTGCTGTTGTCCACCGCCCACTTCCTGCCCACTATCGCTATTTTTGCCCCAACTGCCGAAACCAAAACCACCATTTGCCCCTTTTGCCCGTGGACATTTTCGCACTCGCATAACTTTGACAGCATTTTTGCAGAATTACAATTAACTGCCTAGCCTCGAATGGTCGTTAGATGGATGGTGGAAGGGGTGGGTGTTGGGGTAGGGGCAGGGGCAGGGGCAAGGACAAGGGGGCTTGGTTGGAGGGGGGGGAGGACGAAAAACCAGGAGCAGCAGTTGCAGTTGCAGCCTAAAAGTTGTATGTATGTGTGTGTGAAAGTGATGCCGATTTAGAATTTTGTAAAAGATATATTCGTTTTTGATTTAACATTTTATTACAAAAAAAGTCTTTAGAAGTCCTAAACTTTGTTATTAAAAATTTATAATATATTTTTTTGACATCCAAAAGTCGCGAAATTTACAATATTTTTATTCACATTAATTTTAAACTAAAAAAATTTTTTAAAGTAAATAAAAAAACAAAAAACAAAGTATTTCATTCAAAAGCAGTTATAGGATTGGTTAAAAAATATTTTTTGAAGATGGGGTTTTATGGTTATTGGCATATTACACTGCAAATAAAAATTAAGACATTCTTATGGTATTTTTAAAATGTATATTTTTTTAAACATTTAAACAGCAATTACTTTTTGCGGAAAACTTAATGTTGCATTTCTAACAAAAATTTTTGGTTAAAAAATTAATTTTCAATTAATTTACTGATAATCCTCGTTTTGCAATAACTATGAATGACAATAAAGAGGAATCCATACGTAATGCTTGAAATTGCATTTTAGCTCACCTTAATTTCATTTTCTTTTCTTTTGTTTCTATTGGCTTTTTATCGGAATAAAAATTAATTACCTTTTTTGAGAAGATCCGATTAAACAAGAGAGTTTTCATTTAAATCCTGTTTGTCTTTGTTGTCCTTTTTAACCGTCTTTTTCAGTTCGATTTGTCCTGTTTTTGAAATGGGTCGCCGCCATCACTGGTCTATGTGTGTGTGTGTGTGTGTGTGCAAGGACTTGAAGGAAAGGGAGTGAAGTGGGGAAATTTGTTCCATTTTACGCTTTCTACACAAAAACAATAAATCGCTCACAGCATCAACAGCGTCAACTTTCCTAATGCAGCGGGTCGCTGGCTGTTGGATGTTGAATGTTATATGTAGGATGTTGGATGTTGGATGGAGATGGCAGTGGGAATGGAAATGAAAATGGGAATGGAGGATGTTGGCTACGATGCTGGTGGATGGTAAAATGGTGGATGCAACTGGCGAACCGCCACCAGGATGCCAGCAATTGAGGCTGAAGCCATTTTAACTGCCACTTGAATGGTAACTAAAAATAAAAAAGTAAACAAAAAAAAACATAAAAAAACTAAACATGTGGGTGTGTGTGCATTTGTGTGGGTAAACGAGTCTTCGGGGGCTAAAACTGTAAATTGTAATTTTCAACTTTTAAGTGGCTGCTACGTGTGATGCTTTCGCTCTCGCTCTAACCCTTCGTTCCCTCTCGCTCTGATGATGATGGAAAATGGAAATGAAAATCAAGATGTAGATCCGCCAGCCCCACCTTTTTTGCGCCCACTTCAGTGTTGACAAATGGTCGCTTTGTTTGAAAAGTCAGGCACCACAAAATATTACTAGTGTTGAGCGATATTGTAAGTGTGACCGAGCAATCAAAAGTTTTAGCCATTTAATAGGTGTGACCAAGTTGTAAACAAATTTAGAAAAATTCAAATATAAGTAAATGATTTTATATTTTCAGCCAACAATCGAACATGGTATCAACATTTGCAAAACAGGAATTCATTTTTATTTTATTTATAGTTGAATTGCAAGAAAATAAAAATATAAACACCCTCACCAATTAGCCTAGTCCAAAATAAATAAAGTTATGTTACAAAACATACAAGAAATTTTCAACTTATTAAGCTAAACACTCTTTTAAAATATATTTTACATTACAAGTACAATGAAAAAGATTTTGCATTATCAGCAAACACAAGCAATGTTTTACTAAATTAAAAACAAAAGGGTTTGACGTCCTACAATAAAATATAACATTTTAATAATTAACACTTCAACTTCCTTAAAATCAAATCAAACTTGGTGTAAGGATGTAACTAAACATTCCCAAAATGTTGCCGTGTTAGCCAACACCTTTTCTCTGAGTTGCGCTGATTGAGTGGGTCAGTGGACGACGCGAAAGGCCAAGTGAAAGTGAGGTAAACGTGATTGAAATTTTATCTCTGACAAGAAATCGAAAGATATATTTAGCCCCAGCTGTGGGCCGGGTCAAACCCCCCCCCCACATCTCACAACTCACATCCCACATCCCGAATCTCACATCTCGAATCTCGCATCTTAGCCGCAATCTCAACCGCCGCACCGCACACAAACGGAGATGTGGATGGTTATGGGGTATGGGGTATGGAGTATTGAGTATTGAGTATGGAGCATGAAGTTGTGTGAGTTGCCAATTCAATCTTCAACGGGTTACCCACTGCGCGTTAACCGTAACGTCGCCATCTTTCTCCTGACTATACTATATACATACACCCCGTTTGACACACCTCACCCACTCACCCCCTGCCATCGTGCTATATGCATTGAAATGTTGAGTAATTGGAAAACCAATCTGAAGCATCTGCAGTTCTTGTTTTGCATACCTCTGGCACCTTCCTAACCAAGCTCGCCGACATTTGTCGGGCAACGCTCGATTTTTCAAACCGAAATCAACGTCGCAGTCACAGGAGCGGAATAGAGGGGAGGGCAGAGGTGACGGGGGCACCTCACCTGCCGGGGGTCGACGCACAGGTGCACTGCGAAAAAGTTAAACGGAGATTGGTCAACAAATATGGGTATGGCTATAATGTATAGAGTCCCCAACCTTAAAAATCGTCTTAATTATTTTTGTAATAAAGAGTTTTCTAAGAAAATTTGTAATTATTTTTTTTTAATTTAGCTGTTGAAAACATGAAGTGTTAATAAAATTTATACAAGTATTTAATAGCTTTGTAAGGTAAAAAAAAATTATTAAAATGTGTTACCATTAACTATTGTTTAATAGTCTTAAGTGTACCACCTAAGCACCACGTTGAGCGCCAAAAAAAAAGCTTTCTTAAACTTTGCTAGCTAACTAAAAAAGTGAGCATAAGGAATGCAACGAAATTTTATTTTATAATAATAATTATACCTTTCCCACAGCATGCGTGGTATTTTATTTCAAAGCCCCATACAACCTTGTATTCCATCACCTTTGGGTTTTAGGGTATAGCGAAGAATACATCAAGGGAAATTGACTTGCAGATTTCAACTGATTTTATTATACTTTCTTTCTCTGTACGGGTTTGATGGGTGGGTATGCAGTGGGTCGACAGGTTGCTTCGCTCGTGGCGCTTCACTTGCTAAAAATAAATTGTTTTTAAATAGCTCGCATCGCTCGACACGCTCGTCGGGTGTCTGCTACAGATACCCCTTATTTCCCCAATAGCCCCCGATCCCCGTTTTATTGCGCCAACAACAGCAACAAAGGAAATGAGCATGGGAGAAACAACAGAAGGCCAAAGGCTGACAAAAGCCAGCAATGAACGCGCTTCCGCTGGAAGCTTCCTCCCCGATTCCTGAACCTATTTGTTACCAATTTTGTATAAATATATACGAGTATATGTGCCCGTTTCTATCTGCAGCAATAAACCTTGCATTGTTTTGTCGCGGAAACTGTCTCAATATGGTGTAAATTATTGGACGTGTTTTTTGAAAATTCGCACAAGCAATTCTCAATTGTTTGTTTTTCTTTGGTGAATATCTCTTTAGGCACGAATTATTATATTTTATATTAAGTATAAAACTCAGAATAATAAATAAATGGTTTTTAGATTACCAAGAATGATTCCTTTTATTATTGTTCGTTTTATATATTAATTTAAAAATTTTAGAAAATTTCACCAGGCTGATAAAAATAAAAAAAAAGGTTTTTAGTTTACCAAGAATGATTCCTTTTATTATTGTTCGTTTTATGTATCAATTTTAAAATTTTAGAAAATTGCACCAGGCTGATCATAAAGCAATGATTAAAAATACCTTCTGTTGAGTGGAGTCCATCTAGCAGGGTGGTCGACTTTGGCAGTGGGGCTTACCATACGGATAATTAGTGCTAACCATGTTGCACGGCTGTCTTGGAGTTCTAGTAGCACTGTTTTTTTTGCTGCGATTTTGGGTTGTACTAAGTGTCCTTCGTACATTTCGTCCGCGGGCTGCACCTCTCACACGTTCTGGGGTCTGGTGGTCAGAGGTTTGAGTAGTTACCGTGCTCTGGTCATATACAAGTTCATCGAACGGCATGTAGTTTTCCATGGATCGAAAGCCGTGAAAGGAGGTGCTCTGATGCGGGGCTTCAGAAGAATCTGGTCCTGCTGACATTTGGTTCTCAGCAGTTTCTGCCGCATTGTCAAATACGTGAGTCACCGAGGTTGTTGAGCTCTGTACTGTGACTTTCTTCACCGCTTCTTTAGGCGATTTTGGAGTGTCTTGCTTCGTCTTCACCTTTTGTTCCTGCTCCGCTCTTGTAGAGCTAGGCAGTCCCGTGGAGTTGAAGAATCCCCGCTGAGTCTTATCTGTGTTGTCTCCAAACTTTTCGTAGGACAAGGTCACTTGACGTCGAGGCGGTTGGTAGGACACGTCCTCAAAGGTTGGAAATGTAACATCCTCCAGATGACTGGATTTATCCACTTCATCCTGCACTGAACGATACCCGGGAGCACTCTCATTCTCCAACAACTCGGAGGGATAGGAAATTTCTGGTGGACGGCGCGCTACGCATTTCGACCAACGCGATGACCTGGAGTTGCCTCTAAGTGATGGCATTGTCATATCTTCCAGGCACTCATGCGTCATCGACATTGGCTGCTGCCAAGGGCTCGTACCTCGCGATGCACCTCTATCATAGAAGGGTTCACTAACATCGTTCAAGCACTCACTTGGCATTTCTATTTGCCTTCTGGACGAACCATGTGCTCCTCCAAATGATGGCATGGTCATATCATCCAAACATTCGTTAGGCATCGCTTCTAGTCTAGATCTTTGCAGAGCATAAGTAGACATTTCAATAGGGATTCCACCTCGAGACGCATCTGTAGTTTCACCATATTGGGGCATTGAGATGTCCTCAAGACATTCATTAGTAACAACTCCTCGATTTGACCTTCCAAAAGAAGGCATGGTTATGTCGTCCAAACATTCATTGGTCATCGTTTCTTGTCTCGATACGGGGCGTCTACCTGTAGACACTTCTGTAGTTTCACCATATTGGGGCATTGAGATATCCTCAAGACATTCATTTGTAGCTGTCCTGCGATTTGACATGCCAAGAGAAGGCATGGTCATGTCATCCAAACATTCGCTGATCATCGCTTCTTGTCTGGACCTTTGCGTTTGCTTCGGGCTTTTTCCTCGAGACGATCCTGTAGTAGTACCAAAAGATGGCATTGTCATGTCGTCCAAACATTCATTGGTCATCGTTTCTTGTCTCGATATGGGGCGTCTACCTGTAGACACTTCTGTAGTTTCACCATATTGCGGCATTGAGACGTCTTCAAGGCATTCATTTGTAGTTATTCTGCGACTTGATCTGTCAAACGAAGGCATGGTCATATCATCCAAGCACTCGTTGGTCATTACTTCTTGTCTGGACCTTTGCGTTTGCTTCGGGCTTTTTCCTCGAGACGATCCTGTAGTAGTACCAAAAGATGGCATTGTCATGTCGTCCAAACATTCATTGGTCATCGTTTCTTGTCTCGACATGGGGCGTCTACCTGTAGACACTTCTGTAGTTTCACCATATTGGGGCATTGAGACGTCCTCAAGGCATTCATGTGTAGTTATCCTGCGACTTGATCTGTCAAACGAAGGCATGGTCATATCGTCCAAGCATTCGTTGGTCATTGCTTCTTGTCTAGAATTTTGCATTGACCTAGTGCTTCTTTCTGCATGAGGCCCACGACTTGAATTGGCAATGGATGGCATTGTCATGTCATCCAAACATTCGTTTGTCATCGCTTCGTGTCTGGACCTTTGCGTTTGCTTAGGGCTTTTTCCTCGAGACGATCCTGTAGTAGTACCAAAAGATGGCATTGTCATGTCGTCCAAACATTCATTGGTCATCGTTTCTTGTCTCGACATGGGGCGTCTACCTGTAGACACTTCTGTAGTTTCACCATATTGGGGCATTGAGATGTCTTCAAGGCATTCATTTGTAGTTATTCTGCGACTTGATCTATCAAACGAAGGCATGGTCATATCGTCCAAGCACTCGTTGGTCATTACTTCTTGTCTGGACCGTTGCGTTTGCTTCGGGCTTTTTCCTCGAGACGATCCTGTAGTAGTACCAAAAGATGGCATTGTCATGTCGTCCAAACATTCATTGGTCATAGTTTCTTGTCTCGACATAGGGCGTCTACCTGTAGCCACTTCTGTAGTTTCACCATATTGGGGCATTGAGACGTCCTCAAGGCATTCATGTGTAGTTATCCTGCGACTTGATCTGTCAAACGAAGGCATGGTCATATCGTCCAAGCATTCGTTGGTCATTGCTTCTTGTCTAGAATTTTGCATTGACCTAGTGCTTCTTTCTGCATGAGGCCCACGACTTGAATTGGCAATGGATGGCATTGTCATGTCACCCAAACATTCGTTTGTCATCGCTTCGTGTCTGGACCTTTGCGTTTCCTTAGGGCTTTTTCCTCGAGACGATCCTGTAGTAGTACCAAAAGATGGCATTGTCATGTCGTCCAAACATTCATTGGTCATCGTTTCTTGTCTCGACATGGGGCGTCTACCTGTAGACACTTCTGTAGTTTCACCATATTGGGGCATTGAGATGTCTTCAAGGCATTCATTTGTAGTTATTCTGCGACTTGATCTATCAAACGAAGGCATGGTCATATCGTCCAAGCACTCGTTGGTCATTACTTCTTGTCTGGACCGTTGCGTTTGCTTCGGGCTTTTTCCTCGAGACGATCCTGTAGTAGTACCAAAAGATGGCATTGTCATGTCGTCCAAACATTCATTGGTCATCGTTTCTTGTCTCGACATGGGGCGTCTACCTGTAGACACTTCTGTAGTTTCACCATATTGGGGCATTGAGATGTCTTCAAGGCATTCATTTGTAGTTATTCTGCGACTTGATCTGTCAAACGAAGGCATGGTCATATCATCCAAGCACTCGTTGGTCATTACTTCTTGTCTGGACCTTTGCGTTTGCTTGGAGCTTTTTCCTCGAGAAGATCCTGTAGTAGTACCAAAAGATGGCATTGTCATGTCGTCCAAACATTCATTGGTCATCGTTTCTTGTCTCGACATGGGGCGTCTACTCGTAGACACTTCTGTAGTTTCACCATATTGAGGCATTGAGACGTCCTCAAGGCATTCATTTGTAGTTATCCTGCGACTTGATCTGTCAAACGAAGGCATGGTCATATCGTCCAAGCATTCGTTGGTCATTGCTTCTTGTCTAGAATTTTTCATTGGCCTAGTGCTTCTTTCTGCATGAGGCCCACGACTTGAATTGGCAATGGATGGCATTGTCATGTCATCCAAGCATTCGTTAGTCATCGCTTCTTGTCTGGACCTTTGGGTTTGGTTGGAGCCTTTTTCTCGAGAAGATCCTGTAGTAGTACCAAAAGATGGCATTGTCATGTCGTCCAAACATTCTTTGGTCATTGTACCTTGTCGCAACATTTGGCTTCTACCTCTAGAAGCTTCTGTAATTTCACACGGAGGCATTGAAATGTCCTCAAGGCATTCATTTGTAGCTACACCACGACTTGAATTAGCAAAGGACGGCATTGTCATATTTTCCAAACATTCGTTGGTCATCGCTTCTTGTCTGGACCTTTGCGTTTGCCTGGGGCTTCTTCCTCTAGATGATCCTATAGCAGCAGGGCCACGACTTGAATTAGCAAAGGACGGCATGGTCTCATCATTTAAACATTCATTTGTCATGTGCCTCCGTCCAGAGCTGGCAAATGTAGGTGCGGATGTGTCTTGAATGTGTCTGGAAGGCAACGTTCTCTGCCGGCGACTGTTCGCTCTCGCAATGCCTGAAACTTCACCATACGAGGGCATGGTCATATCGTCTAAGCATTCGTTAGTACGCATTGCTGATGAGTCGCTAAAAGGTTTGAGCGGCGTGGAAGTGTGTTGTCGTACAGAATCTTTTCCTTTAGAAGCACCTGATATCCCACCAAATGAAGGCATTGTCACATTCTCTAGATTTTCATCAGAGACTTTACCAACCAGAGGAAAGTTTTTCTGGTTTCTCGTACTTCTTTCGCCAATGGAAGGCATAGTCATGTCACCCAAACACTCACTGGTCAACGCATTTCGTCTTGAGCTTAAGGAGAAGGATCTCTGTTGGCCCTTTGGCTTCCTGCCCCTGGAAACAGTTGAGACGCCTCCAAACGATGGCATTGTTATATCTTCCAAGCATTCATTGGTCGCATTGCCTCGACCCGAGTTTGCGAATGAGGGTGCCGATATATCACAAATATTATAAGAAGGCATTGACATCTGCTGCCGCCTGGAATTTTTTGCCCTCGATGCTCCTAGTGTTGTTCCGAAAGATGGCATGGTCACGTCCTCCAAGCACTCATTCGCATTCCCATACCTGGTATGCCTTCTGGAGGAAACTGAAACTCCTCCAAACGAGGGCATGGTCATATCATCCAAACATTCTGCCGGCATGGATCTCTGCCGTCGATCAAGACTTTGGTGTCTAGTTCGTCCTGAAGTCCTTCCGAAGGAGGGCATTGTCACATCCTCCAGACATTCGCGGGCTGATATGTCGGCCATATTTGGTTGTCTTCTAGGTGTTCTTCTGGTGGAAGCTTCTGATATTCTACCGTAAGATGGCATGGTTATTTCATCCAAGAACTCATTAGTCATGGCTTCTCTGGCTTCGGATATATTAGACCTATTTGTTCGACGATGATTTCTGTTTGGTGCTGAGCTTGATCTCCGCTGAAACGACGGCATGGTGACGTCGTCCAAGCATTCACGGGTCGATATGTTCTGCATCTGCCTGGGACTTTTGCTTTGCAGACCTCTGGTGCTTTGTCTACGAGATCTACTCCTTTCAAAAGAAGGCTGGCTCACGTCCTCAAGACATTCGCTAGGCATACTCAGCTGTCTTCGTGTTGCTACGGAGCTGTTGGCATAGGACGGCATTGTCTCATCTTCCAAACAATAACGTTGACGAGTCGTATCATCCTGCAGAAATGCATCGTGATAGCTCGGCATCGACTCATCCATCAAATTCTCAGATTCATTTGGCATCGAGAAGTTAAGACGTTTCGGTTGTCCAAAATGTTCCGGAAACGACGAAGTTGAAACCGTCACCTCATCCACGGTGCTGGTGATGTGGCCACTTGGATCGCGTTGCCTTGTTATCCTACGATGCGTTGTCTGCGGGGTTTTATATGTATTTTGTAGTGTTGTTGTAAATAGATATGTGTCCGTTTTTTAAAATTTAGAAACAACTTAATAAATGAAAAAAGTGGCACGCAGTTTTACAAACAAATACCAAATCATTATAATTACATATATGATAAAAATGCGTCCTCTATAAAATAATTCACACAGTAGGTATAAAAAAAAGATGTTGGCCTCATGATGCAAAAATTTTAATCTGAGTTTAGGTTAACTGTATCAAAGATTTATTTAAGTTAAAATTTTTTGTACCGTTTAGCGCTCTGGTATTAAGGATTTATATAAATATGACTAACTGGGTTTGATCATTAAATTTAGATTGTGTTCTTGGTGTATATAGAAAAATAGTTACCTGATGTCTGGTGGTAGTTTCACCTGCATTATCATTGACCGCACAGGCTTCCGATCTCTGAAGCTGATTTGATAAAAGGCTTTTCTTGAAGCCCCCTAATCGATCCATAATCTCATCATACATTTCATCCGAGTAACTGCGCTGGGTTCTGGAGGCTACGCTCATGTTTGGAGCGGTAACATCAGCCAAATACTCGCATCGTGAGCCAGACGGCAGGCTGAGATTGAAGCCAGGTGCCGACACATCCGCCAGGCGCTCCTCCGGCAAATCCCTCAGATTCATCCGCATTCCCGAGGCACACAATTGTCGACGAGGCTGCGCTTGACGGAAGGTTTCCATGGCCGCAGCATTCGTCTCATCTGTGGATTAGGATAATTTGACTTAGTAGGGGAATGAATAATAAGAAAAAGAATTAAGAATCAAATTATTCCTTAAAAAAGTACAAAAGACTGGATTTAAGATATTGCTTGAGTTCCAGCAATGGTGACTTATAACACCTTCATGTAGTTATATACAAACTTAACAGAATAATTTGTTAACAATTATTATAAGAATAAGTATTTGAATAAAACCATAAGAATACTCTAGAAAATTTTAATCACCTCTAATTTCTTAAAAATGTTCAACAGTTTTTTTTTCTATAAAAACCAAGTAGGCTTTTCCAATAGTTTTGTCAATTTGTAAAATATTACCCAATTTTCCATGAACTTGTTGTGCCTTTGTGCTGTTTAGCAGGAGCTAAAATACTCACAGGTCATATCCCTGAACATTCTTGGATGCTGCCATTCCTCATTACCCGTCAGACCAAAATCGATTGGATTGTATCGTTGCACCTGGCCACGAAATCCCGGTCGCAGATGCTCCGGAGTTTCAACCAGATCGAGACGACGTGGTGGACACCGCGGTGTCGAGATACTTCTAGGCGTCCTAAAACCAGTAATTTACTAAAATATCTATAATTGCCTATTTGGTGGAGTCAGTTACCTTTTCGTGCACTCCACAGACCCTCTCCTGCTCCCACTAAACACAAATGATTCAGAAATAAACAAGAGTACGCGATGGCAAGACGATAGTTTGCACTCACCTCATTCTGCCCGCTTTTCGATTTAATTTCGCATTCAGCCTGGTTGTAATATTATCAAAATATAAAAGTAGAGAGTGTGTTGTGTGTCTGTGTCAGGCCATAGAAAACTGTAGAATAATCAATAGGCCAGTAGGTCAGTGGCTGCTGCGATTCGTCGATTCGTCAGCCCATTCCCATTCCCAGTTCCCATTCCCAGTCCCATTCCCAAGCCCACTTTCTAGACAGACTGACGAAGTGTGTCAAGCATCCGTGACTCTATTTCTTATCCAATTAAACAATTATGGAGAGCTCATTAAGGCAGGTTGTTTGAGAAGCGCCGAGAGCGGTGTATTTTTTTTTTTTCGTTTTCGTTCACTTGACAACCACTTCCGTTTGCTCCTTCCTTTGCTTTCAATGAGCCAGGACGAAAAAAAAAAAGAAAAGCAGAGCAGATGCAATTAGCGGTCATAGTTCTTCATTCGGCTTCGGATTTCTTTCGGCTTCATTGGTGAATCTATATAGAGATATATACAGAGATAGAATGCGAGGTGTTCGAGCCGGCTAAGCGTGCGAAGTCGTCACACGAAACCGCTTTCATTTCCGCCAAACACAATTGCATCATTAGCGATGCAATCTCCGTTACTTAACGCAACCGCAACATGCCGGAAATGAAATCCGAGGCAAGCTGCTCCTCCTGCTCCTGCTCCTGCTCCGCTGGCTAAACTTTTCACCATGGTGAACGACTCGACAAGTGCTGAAGCTGGCGAAAAAAAAAGACCCAGAACAGAACAGGACTCGACTCGACTCGAAGGAAATATGACGTCGCCATGTGGCATAGGAATAGTCAAAGGGGATAAGGATAAAAGCGCAGGCGGCAGGACGAAGGACGAACCGGAAGGCAAACGGAATGATGCCGCTGCGCAGGCATAATCGAATGAAGCCACAAGTCCAGAGCAGCCACCAGGCACCAGGTGCCACCTGGATTTTGTGGCCAGCGTTTCAGCGTTCCAGCGTCAAGGAGCGATTACCCAGAGCCGCTTCATTTAGCTGGGGGGTTGAACCTGGAACCTGGAAGCTGGTATGGAAAACTAGAGATGGAGGTGGAACAGGTGGAGAAGAGCAGGAGTCCTTAGCGTCAGCCACCTGCAAATATTTAACTTAAACTTGGAAAAACACACATGCGAGGTTCGCTTAAGCGGTTGTCATTAAAATATTTTTTAAAATTTATTTTGAAGGTTTTATTTTGATATAATTAATTAAATTTATCTTATCTGCAGTGTATGTCTTTATAATTTTTTTTTTTTAATAAATTAAGGCACGAATAAAAATATTGTTAAGGTACAAAAAAAGGCACACAGAAATACGTTATAGTTAATAATGAAAAGTTTACTTAAAATACTAATACTATTTCTTGATTTATTATTTAATTTAAAATTAATCTTTTAAGTGGTAAAGAATGAAAAATAATGGAGTTTGAATAGTTCAAAAATACCAAAAAAAAAAAAGCACTTGGAACTTGAATGGGCGCCACTCGCCCTTCGAGCGGAATGTTTGGGGGGGAAAAGTGCATGCAGCAAGCAATCAACTGCCGCTCCAGCAGCCGCGTATTTGCATACACATATGTGTGTCTTTATAGTCCTGTCCTTTTACCTGTCTGCATGTCCTCGTGTCCCCAGTTCAGTTGACAAAACGCAGGACGGAGCTGCTGTGTTGTCACTTTTCGCACCGCTTTGTGCCGCATTAATGCGCATATTAAAATGGACGCGGACGCAGGCGAAGGCATGCAAAACTAATGTCAGTCGTTGGCCAGAAACTTGAAATTCATGTGAGGCAGCGCCAGTGCACACAAAAAAAAATGGGGTTTATCGAGGGGAATTTGGAAGTGCATTATGCAGGTTAAAAAAATATTTAACCAATTTTTTATATTTTATAAACTCCTTTTTCCTATCATTCTTTATCTTTCGAATATATTTTTAAAAAACCCTATGAATTTTTGAGTAACAGTTTTGAAATAATATGGCTCGATTTTTTATTGGGGTGCAGGAAGTGTTACAGGATCAGGAGCAGGAGCAGGACCTGCACAAAAGGATTGCTGGCGACTGGCCCAGGGCTACAGACGACTTTTCTTCCCCCAAAGTTCGGTGAACGTTTAGCTTGCTTACTTTTCAATTTGTTGGCCAAGCCAAGAAGGATGTGCTCAACACGGGAATAACACACACACACACACACACACAGGGGAGGGGCTCCATTCAGGAGCACACGGGGAGCGATTAGCGGGAGTGTGCACCAAGGACTCCACTTGGCTCCTTTCTGGTCCAAAGTCCATGGTCCATAATCCATGGAAACCACAAAAGCCACAGCCGCCGCAGCTTCATCAAAGATACATTATGTGTGCACATATGTACATATTGCACATATTCACATTCACATTATCAAAGCAGAAACCACTTGCTCTGTGCTCGGTGGCAATCAGGAAATGAAACCGAATCAATAACTGCCGACTTTGAATGGATTAAACGTACAATTGATGGTTTTTGAAACGATGGGGTGGGAAAAAAATTAAAAAACTAAAAGAGGGGGAAATACCAATTCCCCGTAACTAAATGCAAAGTGGGGATAAGTTAAAGCCCCAAACTGACTTCGAAAAACATAGAAAAAATCCCCATATCCTTGTTGGGACAGGTGACGCCACCTAGCGGTTAACAGTGCAAAAACACCGAAGGAAAAGCTTTTCAACTTCGAATCAACGAACAAAATTTTAACATTTTGCGAAAGTTTTAATAACATTTTGACATTTTTAAAACTATTTTGAGGTACTTTATAAGAATGTTTTAAGGTCGGTTATAAAAATGTTTAATTTTGTTTTAATAATAAAACATTGAATCTTCGACATTTTAATTTTTAGACTTTAAATAATTTATAGGAATTACTTATAAAAAATTTCATATAAAATAAAAGAAAACCATTAAAGTACTTAATGCTTATGACAAATATACTGCACTTTAAAATACTAATCTATAAAGGGATAAATAATAAAGCAATATAAAACATTATTATAATAAACAAAAAGCAACAATATTAATTGCAACCATTAAAAATTTGTACATATTTCTAAAAATTCCAATGATGTTTCCTTTTTTTTTTTTATATTTGCTCTATTTTTGATCTAATTTCTTCCCAGAGCTAGAAAAAAAATCCGAAATGATTCACTGGCTTAGTTTCTGAGAAAGTTTTGAATAACCTCCCCGGGAAAAGGTGACGAAATCGGAACCACTTACGTGGAACTCCAGCAACCCTCGTTGGTGCTGTTGCTGTGGCAACTGGGCCACCAAAAGTGGCCAAAACATTGAAATCCGTGGCGGTGGCCATGACGACTACCTGTCGCAGTCAGCTGTCCACCGGTGGCAGGTAAATAAACAAGCGTTTCAGTTTTAACTTTCAACACACAAAGAGCTGCAGCAAACTGTGAAAATATTAGCCAAAAAAAAAATGGGTTATTAAATGGCTAAATGGGTTTGCTGTGCGCCAAGCTGCGTGGCTGCTGTTCCCGGATCTCTTCGCCTCCGATGGAGGAATTCCAGGTCCTCATACTCGGTCCCTCGGGCAGTGGAAAAACAGAGCTTGGTCATCGCTTGAGTGGTGCTGCATTGCAATCCCACAGAGCACCGGATGACCAGGAGCCCACGAATGGGGTGCGTTGCTATCAAAGTTCAGAGGATCTGCCAGCGAAAATGCAACTCACCGAAGTGGGTGGCAATCCGGAGATGCAGCGCCTCTGGAGGCACTACTACGCCTCCTCCCATGCCTTGATCTATTGCTTCGATCTGGGCTCGGATCCAGAGGATCTGCAGGCCACATTCTCTCTGCTCAACGACTGCCTGCAGGGCACTCAGCTGGCCGGGAAGCCGGTGCTCCTGGTGGCCTCGCGTCATCGCGACGGCGTCCAGCTCTACGATGTGGAGTATGCCTTCGGACTGGAGGAGCTGGCCACCTCCTGCGGCTGTCCACTGCTCATCTGCCACATGGACGAGGCGGAGGATCTGCGGCGGGGCTGCCGGTGGCTCTGCCACCAGCTGGTGGCCAGGAAATCGCAGTTGGAGCTGCGCATCCGATACGATGTGAATATGCAGGTGAGGCAGTAATTATAATTAAATTATTTACACGTCGTTTATATCATTCAAGTTAATTGCTAATTGTGTACATTTTTAAATCAAAGTAGCTTACATTTGTTTTACTCGATAATTCGATAATTATAATAATTATCTGGATTTAAAAATAAATTGTAATTTAAATGTTACAATTTTGAATTACTTTGACAATAGATAAATGAGCCAGAAAATATATAAAAATACATTTTATCATATTGGAACCTATTTGTTTACAATTTTAAAGCTTGGACTTTGTTTAAATGAATACGATAACTAAAAGAACTTAAGAATTTACTTTTTATGTAAAACAAATTTTAAGTACATTTAAGTTGAATTTTTTAGTTATTTAACAATTAAGTTGTTGAAACCAAAAACAACATTGATATTACTTTTTGTGTAAGGGGTAAATTTGAAATTAAATGATGAGCATGAGGAAAAAAGAACATAATATTTGTTTTATCCTCAATATTAAAAGATTAATATTAACTTTTATATATTTAATTAATATTTTACAGGTTTGGCAGCGTCGAAAGCGATCGCTTCTCTCCAGCGGAAAATTAGCTCAAGTTCATCGACAACGTTTTCGACGACAGTGCAGAAAGGTTAGCAACAAAACTTAAAAATAATATAAATAATAATTAATATTGCTTACCCAAAATTCCTATAGATATGGCCTGCTATCCAAGGATTTGGGGAAACTACGATGCGTCCTAGGACAGCTCCACCAACAGTTTTTGTTGTGAGCTCGCAGCAGGAGGAGAGTCAGCAGCAGTTGTAGGGAAAAGTGATCGAAAGCGCATTTATAGTGCCAAAAAACCAGATGCAACTTTTGCCATTTTTAGCCCCTAAGCAACAAATCAAGTTTAACAAGTGTGACTTAAATTAATTAAATGTGAAGTACTGTTTTTAGCAGCCTGTTTTATTATTGTAAGAAAAGGTTAACACAAGGGCAAGGTGTTATACAAAAATTAAAAAAAATAATTCAAGTAAGCGGATTTTTAGTGTATAAATAAATTCTTAATGAATTTGTGTAATTTCGTAATTTTATTTATTAACTTTTATTGAATATATATTGAATAACGTGGAACTTGAAGTCCTACTAAAGATTTTCCAACATATTTAAGTTCTACAGAACATTGAAAATAAAAATTAAATAAATTGTTAACCAAATTTAACATGTATACTAGAAATATTTACTGAAGAGTCATTTCTTTGATCAAAAAAGGAAAACCAGATATCAAATTGAAGCCTGTAATTTTGCGGCACATGTGAAACACAAAACTCTCAATTGCGATGACAGAAATAAACAATAATTGTGTGTATCCCATTGAACATAATTCAAGTTGAGCGCATTTCGAGTGAATAATGCAAATAACAAATAACTATGTACACTTGCACTTGTTTGAATATCTGTGTTTGTGTTTGCACGCCTGTCAATTTCGCAGTGAACAAAAGTTAATCAATTGGCCTGGTAAGTGGAGAATTATGCATTTCACATTTCGCATTTCGCACAATTTATGACGAGCCCTCTGCGTTCGTTCGTTGTCAACTCTAATTAGCCATTACAAGTTGGCCCAAGTGGCCAGGATTTCAAGTCTGCCTTTGTGTGGCGTTTTAAATTACATTTCTTGAAGGCCCCGACCTAAAACACAGTGACAGTCATAATAATATCACTGCAGATATCCGTCAAAATAATAAACTTCATAGAAGTAAAAATTATATATCATAATTATATAAAATTCAAGACTTTGTAAGGTCTCAAATCATTTATTTAATTTTAATTATTTTTAACACTTAAATAGTGCATAAAAAATTATGAATGCTGGGGTTATAAATTATGAAGTAAAATAATTTTACTTTTGACTGTTTGCTGATAAGTCTTTCAACAGCAATAAGGACATTTTCTGTTACTAATAGAACTAATATTTAAACCGCAGCTGTATGAAATGTAAGTATGCAAAAAGCCATCGTTTTCGTCCAGATTCCGGCCAGACATCCTGATGGGATATGGACGTGGACGTGGACGTGGGATGTGGATGCGGATGCGGAGTGGGTGGTGGGTTAAATGTCAGCCAGTCGATGATGTATTGCCGAACAGCAACCAATAGGCAAACCACAAGGAGCATCGCACAGGAGGCGGTTGAAATCAAACAATTACTAATACACTGACATCGATTCCCAGGGATGATGAGGAGGATTTTTGGATGGAGGATTTTCGAATGGAGGACTTAGGGGCGCAGGACGCAGGACGCAGGAGATGGTGACATTGATGATTGCGGCTCGTCGGCGTCTGGAGACGCCGGAACGTGTGCTCGTAATAATCCACCGGCGCACAGTAGTGGTCAATATTATAGTTATCTTAGATCTAAAAATATCCCTATATCACTTATTCACCCTTCACATTATTTGTTCATATTATCGCAACTCTTATTTTCATTACCTTCCAATACTTTATTTCTTTGAGATACAACTTAAAATAACTTCAAGTTATACCCATGAAAAAAACAAATTAAATCTGTTTCTAACTTAATAATGTTGGAAAAGTTTAAGATAATCGAATATACGTATAATGTACGTATCAAAAATTGTTTTCTTATTTATTTTATACTTTTATTTTTTTGTTAAACAGTGTCATTTAAAGGGCTTGTTTCTACAAAGTATGATACTTAGTAGAATAAATACTCAGAATTAAAAGAATTAATATTGTGACCTCTGCTGTTTGACCCGTCGCTGCAGTTTGCCCAAACTCCCAGGATCACACACACAGTGCAAACACACACTCGCACACACACCCATACTAATACTAATACACCATACACCCATACCAATACCGCACCCAAACAAACATGTGTCGCCGTGTGTTGTAGCGAAAAGTGTAAAATAAGCATCAATCATCGCTTATTCGAGTTGTCATCAATCACACACATACACACACACACCGCACACACAAACACACACGCAGGATACGCTGCGGTGACACCAACAAAAACAACATAAAACAGGAGCAACAACTGAAAGAGGAGAGAGCCCACTGATGTCTCACCGATATACATATATCCTGGGTGGTTAGTTTTTGAGGCTGAGGCAAAGGCAGAGGCATCTGCAAATTTGCAACCCCCACACCAACCAACCACCAGTGATGATGGCAATATCCTAATATCCCAGCAGCTGAAGGAACACCTACATCTCAGGGAAGTTCTATTATAACATTTACAATTTAATTGAGAATATTACCTATTATATTATGCAACTTTTTAAAACAATTAAGGCTTCTTATGGATACATATCCTCAAAAAGTGATTTACAAAACACCTTTACCAATTTGTTCGTTACTTTTCGTTTACCATTGTGTTTAAATATTTTTAAAATTAACATAAATATCTGAAAAAATTTGAGAATAATACAATTAAGCATAAGCTTTTTACTTAAAATAAAGAAGAGAATAAATAAAATAATAAACCCCTAAAATGTTTATAGATTTTGCATTAAATAAAATATTTAAATAGGAAACTGTACCTATAAATTCTTAAAAAATTATAAAGGATTTAAAATATTTTAAGTCCCTTGGAATATTTTTACCTATCTTTTTAAAGGGTCTTATTAAAATAACATATGAAAAATATGTGTGATTTGATCTATAATTTTTAAAGGGCACAAATAAAAGTCGTGCCTTTGCCAACGCTGCTCACCACCACCTTCACCACCGTCACCACCGACACTAGCACCCCGTTCTCGTTATCCTTCCGGTCATTGTCCTCCGAGGGGCATTGGCAGTCCGTAATCCGTTTCCTGGGCGAGTTATTAAATCATCAGGTTGCACGATCGCGCCTCACGCCGCTGTCACATGTCTGTCAACAGTCACAGTCACAGTCAACGGGGCTCGAAAGCGCGTAACCAAATACCCAAAATACCCGAAATACCCAACCCTCATCAAGGGTTATTCAGAGTTCGCCAAGGCGGAAAATAAAGATTTAATCGGCATTTATGGACATTTTGCAGACTTTTTACGATTATGCGCTCGTATGACGGCAAATCAACGAGTTGTCAAACAAGCTCGGGGAGTTGAGTTTAGCTGAGTTGAGTTAACCCAAAACCCTTGAGGAAGTTAAGGGAGTGTTCGTTATAAGCGATAAGCGCGGAGTGGATTCCCATGAAGAGCAAACTAATCTCCAGGACGAAACTTGTTCATCAACACGATATCTGTCAACTTTCAAAGGATGTGTGGTGGAGACTCTGCATGCAGTTTGTTTGGAGTGACCGAGCACTGGGAAATAAATACAAATCGATTTACAGAACAGGGAATTTTTAATTTTAAATTAGATTGAGTGTTCATTTTGTAATAAAAAAAGGTCACAAAGATCCATAAATTTGTAAACAACTTAAATGCTAAATTGTTTTGAGGCTTAAATAAATTTCATATCAAATTACAAATTAACAACAATATAATAACTGGATTAATAATAAGAATCAAAAAAATTATAAGACATTTCTTTAACATAAGCTACTTATAAATAGTCATAAAAGCACATTACCTTATATTTAATTACACATCCCTAAAATACAGATCATATTCTCAGTAAATATTGCGATTCAATAATTTATTTTCTGGAATTACAGTGCTCTCAATTTAATAAAAATAACTACAGGAAAATAGTGTTTATAAAATTTATTAAAATATTTTTATTTTGTATAGTGATTCTCAATAAAGTAATGAAAATTTTGAAAAAATAGTTTAACTGTTACCTAAAAACACTTTGTTTTTAAAGGAAAGCGATATTTCTTTTTTTAGGTGTGAGAGCGACTCGTGGTCAGCGGAAAAAAAACAATTGCCCTGGTCATCTGTGAGTGGGTTTCAATTTCATTCCGGGGCAACAATGGTGTTATGCTAAAACGGATCCGGGCTCTAATGTTTTTACGTAACCACCCCTCAAATGTCGTATAATCGAATAAAGTCACGCCGCTTTAACATTTGCGGTCGACACGTGAGGCTGCTGGACATGGGCAGGTGAGAAGATGCAGGTGAGGAGATGGACAGGGACAGGAAAACCAGGTGACCCCAAATATACGATACGAGGCGATACGCCGTGCTACGCTCATTGTGTGTGCACCAAACAAAGTTGCGGCAAAAAGGCTGCAGGACATGTGCACGAAATTAATTTCCAGGGCAGCCGGATGAAGGACGTGAAAAGGATGGAATGAACTGGGATGGTAAGGGATAGGAGGCATGGCAGCAGGGTCACCGCCGCCACTTCGCTCTTTTTAATCCAACATGATATCGCCCACAAAATGCAAAGCGGCCGTGGTCAACTCTACTCACTCTACAGTCCAACTTCCATAGCTCAAACTTTCTCCCAAGACGAATTTTCCTGTAACAAACTAAATGAGGTGGCTACAGTTTAAGCTCCTTTAAGCGAACTTAATGTCTTAAACATGCTGTTGCAATTAAAATTAATTCTAACAATATTTTAACCATGTATTAACTTGAATTATAATTTTAGTAATTTATGTGTTCTCGTCTTTATAAATGTTTTTTTGTCATCTTAAATAAATGTTAGACTGGTAAAATATGTTCTTTATTTAATTATTTTTAGTTTATTTGCTGTAGAATATACTTTATAATTTATACACCATTTTTTTATTTGTTTGATACGATGCATTTGTCTCAAGAAATCATTTGTCCGAAAAGATTTCTTTCAGTCAGGAAAAAAATCTTTTAAAATAGCTGAAATTATAATAACAACTAATGGTATTCTTTTAAGTACTGATTTTTCTAAAAATTGTTATAATCTAAGATAAATAAACTTAAAATCACAAAAATCTTATTAAATCTTAAATCTCATAAAAAAATCCATTCTTAAAAAGATACCATAAGTGATATCAAATGGTATAGGGCTGTTTTAAAACGTTTTTTTTCTCTCAGTGTATACATGAAACTTATTTAATTTTAAATGTAAATGTTCTTGTTAAGTTTAAGAGAGACTTTACTGTATTTTTTAAGCGGATCCTTGCCACGAACGTGGCTGTTCACCGTCACTGGCCAAACTGCAAAAATCCGAAAGCGGATTAAACGTATTCGTGAGAATTCGTCAACGATTTCACACCTGTTTTCGAGGACCTGGATAGCCACGGATATCAGGACATGGGCATGGACATGGACGTGGACATGGACACGGGACCTCAATCACAGGACTGGCATAAAATGCCAATTAGAATTTCAAGTTCGCAGTCGGTTGGTCCGCCTTAAGCGCCATTCCTCCTCCTGCTCCTGCTCCTGCTCCTCCTCCTCCTCCCCGCTCGACTTTTCGCAACGCAAATTGTTTATCGCCCCCAGGGCTCTTTATTAACTTTACGGCCAGTCGGCTGCCCATTGGGAACTGACCTCTCCTCCTCCGCCCGCGGCTCAATCTCATCCTCATCCTCTTACTCCTCCCCTGACTCCTCCGCTGACTCCTCCTCCGACCGACTTTCGATTTCCATCCGCTTCGATTCGATTGGGTTTTTGGGCTGGAAATGGGGGAATCCTTTTGTCCAGCTTATGCTCCTCCTTTTTCCTGTATTTTTTTGCTTTTTACTGGTTTGGTCAACGCGGAAATGCACTCAAAATATTAAATGCTTCAGTAGTTTGCAATTATTGCGGGAATCGCTGCTGCCTTGTGCTTAATTCATAATGCGCATCGAACTCAAGCTGGGAAATGGGAAATGGGAAATGGCAAATGGAGCAGGCCTTCTGGTTCTCAGGGAGTGTGGGGGCAGTCCATCCAAGAGGAGTGCGGGGATTGGGAAACCATAAAACATTAAAAGACTAACAACTTTGGGTGAGTTAAAGGATATGTTGGGTGTGGGTTAACCCTGAAGGCAAGTGCAGTATTTAAGATGAAAATGTAGTGTAAGTTAATACATTTATTAAAATATTTATTGATTTAATATTAAATATTTTTTATATACTGAAATAGTATTATTAAATCGATTAAATTTTAAGTGTGAGTAGAAAACTTTTTAAATTAAAGCAAGAATAATGTAATAATATTCAGAATATGGTAATAAATAATTTAAATGGTAAGTTGAAGTAGCTAAATCTATTTATTCTCTTTAGAAATTGTCTTTCTACTCAAAACTATTTTCAATTTAAACAAGAATAATTTAAGCTTACCTTTTGTGTTTAAGAATGTTAATAAATAAACTAAATTTCTTTTGGATCATTAAGAACCATATGTTGTAATTGGTTTTAATATCTCTTGAATATCGAAGAGTGGACAAATTAAAATTTATGGGCTACTGCTAAACCAGATTAATAAATTAAAGAAATAAATAAACCAAACAAATAGTAAAATATAAAGAAATATAATACTTAAAGTAAACCCCCTTCAAATCACAGAAAATCAACTCAAGGACTCATAATTTCATGTTCCATATGCCAGAGATTCCCAAAATCTCCACACAAAATTAGCGCATTAAATTGGCCAGATGGGCGGAAGGGCGTGGCAGGCAGTGTGTGTGTGTGTGTGTGTGTGTGTGTGTGTGTGTGTGTGTGGGTATAACATGGCAGAAACCATAAATATAAATTCCCAGGCGCTTTACGAGCCGGCAGCTACAAAAAAAAAAGAAGGAAAAGGATTACATGCCACAAGGAGCAACAACGCAACACACACAGACTTCGATAAAGCAAAGTCTATGAGATTTACGAGCAGATTTCAAGAGCTACAAATACATACATGAGTTTTGGCCTAGGAAGCCCCCTTTTTTTTTGCCTCCCCCCCAGGAAGCTCTGATACAAGGATACGCACAGCCGCAGGACACGGGACACAGGACACAGGACACGGACACGGATTTTATGTTGTGGACGACGGCGTCAAGTTGCCAAGAGCAAAACTTTCAATTGCATTTCGGCCAAGTTTCGTTTGGCTTATCTTTATTATCGCCGCTGTTATTATCCTGGATGGAGGTCCTTCGGCTCCTTTGGCTGCTCCATGTGTGCCGGGGCCTGGGCCACCCGCCTCATAAAGTATGTCATGTGTCATAAATGACAGATTCTTAGGCATACTTCATTGATCCCTTTGGCCGCCTTTTACGTTTTTACGATGCTCCTTGCTAAATTGTTGCAGTATCTATACACACACACATGTGTGTCTGTGTGAGCAGGATACTCACACACACACACACACACACTGGCACACGCGAGATGTGCGTGTTTGAAGTTTGCTTTTGATAAATGAATGGATTTTCAAAGGCGACGTTAATGAAATACGCACACAGCAGCAAGGATGCCAGACGCCCAAGGATCGAAGGATGTGTGTGTGTAGGAGTGTGTGTGTGTGTGTGTACACACATCCTTCAATCTATCAAACTCACGTGTCCGTCGTGTCTCAATTTACTTGCTTAGTTGCTGCTCAACTTGCGGCGCTTTTGCTCCTTTTGCGTAGCAAACTGAAGCCCAAACTGAAACTGAAGCTAAAGCATTTTGATAGAGTCCGTTTTGGCATATTTATGAAGTCCAGGCGATAAAAGGACCACGAACGGGTCCCAGGGACCCTTCAAACACACACACACACACACACAAATGTGCGTCCTTTTTAGGGGGAGAAACATCGAAACACCAGGATTTGCATCGATATCAACGGAAAGCTCTTCAAAAACACAGTGGATAGCCGAACTTTTCTGATCAAAATCAAAACTATACTACCCAAAAAAGTAGTCATGAACTCTAAATTCATTGCTTTATATACAAAAATTCTAGCATTCTTTTGATACTAGTATCATGTTACTGTAAAAATAATACTACTTTAAGCACTAACTACAAAATATAGGCTTGAAATTATTTTAAATTTAATTAAAACTCCTATTTAATATTAACTGTAGTTTTTTTAAATTTCGTATTTTTTTTACTAAACAATTTAACAAATAAATAATTGATTAAACAGAATAAGCTTATTAGTCATAAACTTTTGTAAACCTTTTGGTAATATTTGCTTAAAATTTGTAATTTTTTTGTAGTTCTCAACAGGAAATAAACACAATAAATAAATAATACTAAATAATAATCAAACCAAATAGTAAGTAAAGTAATATTAAATAATTCATTAAGTTAATTTAGTCATTTTTAATAAAAACATCCATATGAACAAAAGTATTTTAAACAATCAATTGATTATATAACTTTCAAGGAAATTAAATTCTTAAATTATTGTGAATCTTAAATGGCTGGCTATGTCTGCAAAAAATATAGTTAAGTGCTCAAAGTGACAGTAGTGCGGTGCTGGTAAACAAGTTCAGGGAGACCTCGACAATCGACAATTGCCTAATGATTCCGATTCCCTGAAAGTGGGCCAAGGAAATCGAAGATGAAGATTCGTTGCCAAGGCAAAGGCAGCAGCAGCAGCAGCAGCAAAAGCAGCAGAATCGAACGCATTAAAAGCAACTTAATAATTCAGATCAAAATCACCAATCAGCGCTGCCGACATGTTGACAAACGATGCCGCCGACACCACCACCATTTTACCATCTTAACAACTCTGGATGATGGGAAAGCCCAGGAAAATTCAAGGAAAAGCGAGAGGACAAAAAGGAAAAACAGGAGCCATCGACAGCGGCAGCGACATCGACGACAAGAGATTTACATTTTCAAAATCGAATGGCGGCATAAGCCACCGCAAAGCAAAAGACACGCAACCACAGCCATAATGAAATCCACGATAAACAAGATAAACGAACACAAAAAGAAGACTCTCAAACGAACAATGTGCCATGTGTGAATATTTAAAACGAACATGGAAATACCCTTTTTAGTACTTTAAATTTCTGTAGATTTTAGAATTTTATTGAGCTTGCTATAAAGTAAGATGAATTCATAACTTAAGAGCTAAATATTTGGAAATTAAAACAGTGAATACCATATTATTTTTTAACCTAGGTAAATATGTTATTAAATTAAAACGAATAGGGAAATACCCTTTTTAATACTTTAAATTTCTGTAGATTTCAGAACTTTAAAAAAAATATATTGAACTCATAACTTTAAGGCTTAAAATTTGGAAATTAAAACAGTGAATACAATTTAATTTTTAACTTAAATTTAAAGAAAATGGGAGATACCCTTTTTAGAATTTTAGATTTTTAGAGTTCCTAGAACTTTATTGAGCCTGCTATAAAATATATTGAAGTTATAGCTTTAAGGCTAAGTATTTGGAAATTAACAGTGAATACAATTTCTTTTGTAATTATAAGTAAATATGTTATTAAATTAAAACGAATAGGGAAAGACACTTTTTAGTACTTTAAATTTCTGTAGATTTTAGAAATTTGTTGAGCCCTTATAAAAAACATTGAACTCATAACTTAAGAGCTAAAAATACACTTTTTAACTTGTACAAATATGGTATTAAATTTATTGCTCATAAACCAAAAAATGACACTTTTTTAAAAATAATTTTCACAGAAAGTTCAAATTGTGTTAAAAATTTCAATCCCTTTTGGAATATAGTAGAAATCAAAGGTACCCCTGTTAAAATAAAGGGTATTCATTGAAAAAAACAAAGAAAGGAACGAATGAGAGCAACAGCCAGCTGCCTTGGCGACGATGTCTAAAATATTTATATCTATTTCAGCTTGGCCGCTTTATACAATTTCTATTTTGCCACACGACACAGCTCTCCAGATCGCCCAACCGCCGATGAGGAACAGCAACCACCAGACACTCAATACCCAATATCCAATACTCAATACTTCTAACCACCCAAAACCACCCAGAACACCACCAAGCCACCCACTTCCACTTGCCGCTCGATGTCTTCGTTTGCAATCAATGAAAGATTTATGACAATACATTCGGTGGGTGGAGAGGAGAGGAGTGGAGTGGAGTGGGGTTTTCGGTGGTTCAGTGGCTCAGTTCGGTGGCAGTGCCACATATTGTACTGAGGAATTTGTTTTTTATGTCACATCATTATTTTTATTATGGCGCTGCCACTGGCCTGTTATTCGAGAGTGATTAGTGACCAAAAACGACTGCGATAACATCGGTGTGGACACAACAGAGTGAACCAAACACTTTGTACAATTAATTGGACTTTTTTTCTTAATGTTTTTGGTTGCTTAAGTAAAATTAATGAATATTAAGCCAATCATATAAAATGTTTTAAAGACATTATTTGATTACTGTTTTATATTATTGTAAAGGTTTTTCTATCTTAACTTTATTTAAAATATAAGTCTCAGAAGTAAATATAAAAAGAAAATTTGTAAGAAGTGGTATACTTGATGTTTGCACATTTAAAGTTGATCACTCATACGCAGTGTTGCCCATACAAACTTAAGTCTTTGCGAATGGTTATTTTAAATATTATTAAGTTACACAAATAAATTACTTTATATTATAATTTGAAACTACAAGATTTTTTGATGTTTCCGTTTAAATATTTTAATTTATTTTTACATTTTCACACCCATTAAAAGTTTGTAATTGTTACCTAAGGACAGTGGTTCACCCTAGGATGTCATAAACAAATATGTATGCCCAGTGATGAGCGATGGGGAAAGGCCTTGAATATTGGGTTACCTCGGTCGCATGATGTAACTGAAATGGATTGAAGTCCTTTGGCCACGAATCCGAGTCCCGTCTTCTTCCAGTGGATCGCAATCGATCAATTCAATTAGCCGTTTGAGTTGTCAGAGGTTCAGTTCGGTTCAGAGGATGTGATAACTCCATTTCTCCTGCTTATTTTCGAACCGGAAGCGGAAGTTGTACGAGATGTGTTTGTATGTAAGTGGAAACTCTCAGTGCGTGTAAAATGTGTGTGAGTGTGTGTGTGCTACAAACAACAACAATGCGAAAAAGAGTTGAACAACAATGAAATGCTTTTAGCCTGCAAAACAGGCAACTGAACAGCGCCAAACGAAATTAAGTTAACAACAAAGTGAGGCTGCTGCCTCTGCCGAGGAAAAGTTTTCTGTGCACTGTTTTTATTGAAAATTGAGTTAAAAAACTGAAAGTGTCGACGGGAGGACATCAGTGTCGTACTTGTATAGTATGTGTCCCGGATCCCAGAATTCCTAAAGTGGGCAACACTATTAGCCAACTCATCGCCCCTTTTTTTTTTATTTTTTTCTCTTTTTGAAAAAGCCAAAAGTCAATGGATCTGCACAACTTGTGTCCAGTTAATCTTTACAATCTAGTTACATCGCACATGGAAAACTTTTACAGAAATTCAACATCCCTTTGGTGCACTCACATTAACTTTAAAGCAAAGTCAAGCCATTTATATTTTTTTGTTTTTAAACATGTAATGTTATAAGCACTATGTATAAATATTTAAGGTCTTGTAATATTAACATTTCGATAATAATTTATAGCCACTAATTAATTCAATTTCGGAGTGGAGTCAGAGATCCTCCCTTTTCCTTTTCCCTCAAACTTTCGAGACGAGACGGTGGAATGCCAATTAAAGTTGGAAAATACACGGCAGGACATGGGAATTCCAGAAAATAAGAAGGAAAAAGGATGCTGAAATCAGCGCAGATCAATGCACGCACGCACACCCACGCACAGCCATGTGTGTATGCAGTGTATGTGTGTGTGTGTGTGTGCGCATAAAATTTATGAATTATTGAATCTATTACTGGATTTATACGTAGCCCATTTCATGCAATCATTTCATGAAATGGGTGTGTATAAACACCATTGCATGTATTCGGCAACACACGAAAGTTGACTATGAATTCAGCGTCATTGCGTGAAATTGCGTGAGCTACCAACTTAACACTGTATAAATTAGGTGGCAACGCCAATACAAATTGTGTGAACAGATTTTACTTAAATTTTTTGCCAAATTACACTTCTGGCAACTCTGCTGACATGAATACATGCATTCGTCTCTAGCGTATAAACAGGGGCTATTTTAATTCGCGCATTCAAGAATTCATGAAATAGCATAGTATAAACTAAGTAAGAGTTGCCAGAAGTGTAATTTGGCAAAAAATGTAAGTAAAATCCGTTCACACTATTTGTATTGGCGTTGCCACCTAATTTATACAATGTTAAGTTGGTAGCTCCTCTCCATTTCACCCATGACGCTGAATTCATAGTCAACTTTCGTGTGTTGCCGAATACATGCAATGGTGTTTATACACACCCATTTCATGAAATGATTGCATGAAATGGGCTACGTATAAATCCAGTATCTGCTGACATGAATACATGCATTCGTCTCTAACGTATAAACAGGGGCTATTTTTAATTCACGCATTCAAGAATTCATGAAATAGCATAGTATAAACTAAGTATATGAAAATATGAACATCACGTACGCACCTCTCTCCCTCTCGCTCCCCCTCTTATGTCAACTATTCGAGACAGACGGAGACGGAAGACAATCGCACAAAACGAACTTACAGTTATGCATAAAAACCCAAGAAGCCTGTCGACATGTGGGCGTGGCTGTGGGCGTGGACATGCGTGTGCATGCGTGTGCTTGAATATGCACAGAATTTCATTAAGCTGCCTTCATACCCTACCAAAAAAAGGGGGATACTTTGATTACTTTATCTCACTAAATGATTATTTTTGGTTTGTCATATAACTCAGTAATATCAATGGTATTATTTTTAAAGCAAACTTTTAAAAGTTTGGATTATGACTAAAGTATGCTTTCCTTTTTAAATTTGAATGGCCTAACAGTGTTTTTTTTTAACAATTTCACTAAACTTCTAAAAGATGATATTGTTTCTTTTTTTAGATTTAAATTTTTTTAAGTAGTCTTTGCCTTCAAATTCAGATCAAATTCTAAAGGGAAAAACACGGAGTATAAAACCAGACTGAGTTATTGATTGCTCCAAATAAAATACCTTTGTTGTTCAGTGTCATAAACATAATTTTAAAGCTATTTTTAACATTACTTTTGTTAAACTTTTTAAATAATTAAAGGGAACAGAGCATTTCAAGCTTCGGCTACCAGCACTATCCATCCTTTCTGGTTATAAATAAGTTTGCGCATTGGTCCCGTTTGTTGTTTGCCAAAGTTTGTTCATCTGTTTCGACGGGTCTGTCGATGGTTTAGACCCAGGAACGGGAACAGGAACGGGAACAGGAACGGGAACCCTCTCCAAGTGTGGGATTAATACAGCCACCCAGATCAGGAACTTTTCTAATAATTTCTTTCTGATGAATTCCATTTGCAAGAAAAGAGAGAAAGACGAGACATGTAAGCGCAGTCCACAGGACATCGTGGTGTCGTCCTGGCCGATTTGTTTGTTTTTAATAATAACAACAACATGGATACATATATAGTTGGTTTGATGTGTGGTTAACTGATGCTAGCTGCACGTCCAACGGGTCAGGGACCGGTACCATCAGTAAAAATTATTGGGCGAGTTCCTTTGGAAGAAAAACACAAGAATCATTAGTATCCTGAATGTGGATTGATCATAGGAACAGAAGGCACTTACACTCACAAGAACATTGCAAACCGATTTATTGAACTCTATTACGGCGAAAAAGGAATCGATCTTAAATATCATATATATGTATGCTTGACATATCTAGTATGAATCCGGATATTTACATCAATGACAGTGAGACTCTTAACTTGGGACTTACCACGGGTAGGGATATGGCTTCACCTTGGTCATGTGTAATAAGCAATGGCACATGATGGAAGATGGTGTCAAGTGTACTAGCACAAGAAGTCTACGAAGAATAATTCTAGAAAACATAAATGGTTTTATATATATTTATTTTTTATTATTATTAGCTTACCCGTGAACCAAAAGGAACTAAGTCTCGTTACGATCTTCAATATGCGCGAAATGTGGTGAAATGTGGGCGTGGCAGCAGTTTGTGTAACATCATAAAATGGCTCGTACTTAATTACCCTACAAAGCGCATTAATAAAATTCTAGAAAAATAAAATGATTTCACTTCTTTGTATTGTTTTTATTTTTAAATTTTTGGCTTACCCGTCGGCATTGGATTTAAACTATGAACTATCGTGTGAAACCGCTTTCACAATCAGTGTCGAGAAGTTAGGGCCCAGGAAGAAAATTCTGGAGAAATTGTTTTTTACTTTTTCTGTACTTTTTTCTTATATTTTCAGCTCACCAATTGTTTACACAAAAATTTTGATCACTTTTAATTCACACAATAATTTTGAGACTTTTTGAACTTTTTGTTTCCGAAATAGTTGTGCTCCAGACGAGCTCTGGTGGCAAACTGATGAAATTCCGGGTCGAGCTGGGATACATGCTCTTGACAGGTCGTTTTTTCGATGAAATTAGATCCACAGATAATGTGATTCGAAATTTTGTGCAGATTAAAATTAAATTTCGGAATGGGCAACTAGATGCTCTCTCAGGTCGTATCACTTATAACATACATACATAGATGTATTTTGCTGTTGTCATAAAATTATACAAAAATTGTCATATCTTAGAATAAGTAATTTAATAAATGCTGCCATATTTATAACAAAATTTTTAACAAATTCTAAATATTACATTAAATAACTATTATTTGATTCCATATTAAGTATGACAGCTAATGATGCATTTGTTGATTAAATAATATTAATAGTTTTAAAAAACTAAAAGAAACGCTTTCCGGTTTAAAAGAGCGCGCTCTTTTATAGATATCGATAAATTATCGGTAAAAAAACAAGTTGGCAGGCCTGCATGCGAACCAAAAAGTGTTACGCAGCCAGCCAGATAGCCAGATAGCCACAAGTGAAACTTATATAAAGCGTTTAAAAAGGTCTGTTTTATAATACCTTAAGTCCTAATCAAAAAATAGTTTTATAATTTGCTATAAAATAATCGATCAATTGGAAATCCATGAAATTATACTTTATTATTTATTCTTAGGTATGTAGGTATGCCAATTTTTGTATAATTTTATGACAACAGCAATATACATAGGTATTACATAACATAAGCTCATTAAGTGGCCAAAACAGTAAATTTAATCTTACTAAATAATGTTACCCAGCCAATAGCGTTTGTTATAAGTGATACGACCTGAGAGAGCATCTAGTTGCCCATTCCGAAATTTAATTTTAATCTGCACAAAATTTCGAATCACATTATCTGTGGATCTAATTTCATCGAAAAAACGACCTGTCAAGAGCATGTATCCCAGCTCGACCCGGAATTTCATCAGTTTGCCACCAGAGCTCGTCTGGAGCACAACTATTTCGGAAACAAAAAGTTCAAAAAGTCTCAAAATTATTGTGTGAATTAAAAGTGATCAAAATTTTTGTGTAAACAATTGGTGAGCTGAAAATATAAGAAAAAAAGTACAGAAAAAGTAAAAAAACAATTTCTCCAGAATTTTCTTCCTGGGCCCTAACTTCTCGACACTGATTGTGAAAGCGGTTTCACACGATAGTTCATAGTTTAAATCCAATGCCGACGGGTAAGCCAAAAATTTAAAAATAAAAACAATACAAAGAAGTGAAATCATTTTATTTTTCTAGAATTTTATTAATGCGCTTTGTAGGGTAATTAAGTACGAGCCATTTTATGATGTTACACAAAATGCTGCCACGCCCACATTTCACCACATTTCGCGCATATTGAAGATCGTAACGAGACTTAGTTCCTTTTGGTTCACGGGTAAGCTAATAATAATAAAAAATAAATATATATAAAACCATTTATGTTTTCTAGAATTATTCTTCGTAGACTTCTTGTGCTAGTACACTTGACACCATCTTCCATCATGTGCCATTGCTTATTACACATGACCAAGGTGAAGCCATATCCCTACCCGTGGTAAGTCCCAAGTTAAGAGTCTCACTGTCATTGATGTAAATATCCGGATTCATACTAGATATGTCAAGCATACATATATATGATATTTAAGATCGATTCCTTTTTCGCCGTAATAGAGTTCAATAAATCGGTTTGCAATGTTCTTGTGAGTGTAAGTGCCTTCTGTTCCTATGATCAATCCACATTCAGGATACTAATGATTCTTGTGTTTTTCTTCCAAAGGAACTCGCCCAATAATTTTTACTGATGGTACCGGTCCCTGACCCGTTGGACGTGCAGCTAGCATCAGTTAACCACACATCAAACCAACTATATATGTATCCATGTTGTTGTTATTATTAAAAACAAACAAATCGGCCAGGACGACACCACGATGTCCTGTGGACTGCGCTTACATGTCTCGTCTTTCTCTCTTTTCTTGCAAATGGAATTCATCAGAAAGAAATTATTAGAAAAGTTCCTGATCTGGGTGGCTGTATTAATCCCACACTTGGAGAGGGTTCCCGTTCCTGTTCCCGTTCCTGGGTCTAAACCATCGACAGACCCGTCGAAACAGATGAACAAACTTTGGCAAACAACAAACGGGACCAATACGCAAACTTATTTATAACCAGAAAGGATGGATAGTGCTGGTAGCCGAGGCTTGGAATGCTCTATTCCCTTTAATTGTTTAAAGAAAATATAAGTATATAGGACTTTAGAGGCTTTATAGGACTTTAATACACCTGGCAGAAGTAAAAGTGTTTAAAGAAATTTAAAGAAACGGGAACGATTGGATAAATATAACAAAATGAATGTTTGCACACAGCTTTGACTTATTAAATTTTTTTACAACACTGAAGAATATAAAAGTCTTTTATTGGGGGTATTGAATAATTAAATCAGGTTTCATGCGTTTTTTGGAATATTTGAATTTGATAGCGAAGCCTCCTTAAATCTGGTAGAAGTTTGGTCAATTGATATTGACTCACAAAATTACTTGGCAAATAGCTTTAGTCCTTCGAAATATAAAAGAAAAAACAAACATAATAAACATTCAATAAACCATTGAAGCTTGCTGAAAAAATAATAAATAATAATAAATAAAGTTTTTTAAGCCTTAGTTTAAGTTAAAGAAGCATTTATAAGAAGTTTATAAATGCAACTTCTACACAAAACCATTTAATAATAATAAAAATTAAATTACTATTTGGTTTTGAATATAAACTTCTAATAAATGCTTTTTAAATTGATGAAAGGTTTCTAAGGGAAGACAATTGCTAATAAATATGTAAAAGATAAATGAAAAATAGTTGATATAATTAAGTAATGATTTTATTTTTTGTTTTGATTACCACACGACTTGGGTGAGGTGGGTGGAACCCTAATGTATCCAGGTGGCTCACGTGGCATGTCCTTCACCCGATTGCCCACTAATGCGAACTGCAAACGGATAACTAGGAGTATGAATTATGCACATTTCTTGTGATGTGTGTTCCGTTCCACTTTGAGATGCACAAGGAGCTGGCTAACCAAGCATCTTGTCCTGCCCTTTGCACCCCAATAGTTCTGTCTCTTTCGCTTCCCTCTATATCCGTCTCTCTCTCTCTCTCTCTCTGTCTCGCGCCACAGTGGCCCCATCTCGCTCTGATGTTATTCCGCTGTGCGTGTTTGCATTTTGTGCGTGGCGCTCAGCGATTCCTTAGCGTCGTCCTTGCACAATTGAGGCCAGAAAAATAAGTCCGGGTTTGTTCCCCTTTGAAATGGCTACACAATCACTAATTTCGATTATTTTATTTATTATTTATTATAAACACTCTAGATTTTAATTATTTTTGTAACAGAGTATATCTTCTTAAAAAAAATACATCAATCTGAAAGGAATACATACTTGCATTTAAATAATGCATACTTTACGTACACATTTATAACTTTTAACAATTGAACAGAAAATGGTCAAATGAATTCAGGTTTCGAATTAAAAAAAAACATAATTAAATTGTTTATTGTTTTCACATTTTGTAACATTTAAATAAAACAAACACTTAAGAATATTCTTTGATCTGAAGAAGATTATTTATTTTTTATTTTATCCTATTTTCAGCTATTTTATTGACCTCCACTGTGTATCCGTAATCCATTTAATTCAACCAAGCGACCATGCCAGCTGTGTGTGTGTGTGTGTGTGCGTGTGCCTTTGGTATTATCAACTCATAAATATTTATTGAATTTTAAGAAATTTTCAAAAATGGCTACAGTAGCAGGGAGTACAAGGAGCACCAGGAGAGCACCCAAGGAGCACAAGGAGCAACTCAATCTGCGGGGCAGCCGATGACTTGTTGTCCTGCCAGAGTATCCGTCATCGATTTCGATTTCGATTGCCTCTCTCCGCTTCGCCGGCTTCTTAGCCATCCAGCCCCCGATTTTCCCCCGGTGATTCCCCCCGCTTTGGTTCCTGGATCCCGGATCCGGGATCCCGACCCCCCGCACACCCCACACATCCTTTTGCATTCTCTTATTTGGATTATAATTTTTTCCATTTCACATGTGAGTGCATTCCTCCTTGGTGGTCATCACATCCTCCGCTGTCGCTTGGTCACTTGTCAATTTCCATTTTCATTTCGTCGGTGGACGAGAAGGTCCCTCGAATCGCGTAATCTCAGCTGAAGCAGGATGCAAGGGGGAAAGGGAAGGATTTGTTGGGGGTGGATGAGTTAGAGTTAGACAAGGTCATCGATTCAAGGGGTTAATGGAATTCCACACAAGTTTATTCAAATTGTGAAGGGATAAAGCTACACAGTTTTCAATTACTTATTTTTAATGTTAGTTTTAATAATTTAACAAGCATTCACAAGTAAAGAGATTACTTTAAACGCAATTAAAGATTTAAATTATATTTTTTTTGTATGAACAAAGTTTTTAGTTACTTTTAATAACTACAATTAATTGCAGAATATATTAGCCCCTTAATTTAAATGACAAAAAAAATACTTTTTTAATTTTTGTTTTCTAGGCAAGGTTTGCATGTGTCAATGTAAGAAATTCGCTAGTTTCTATAATAAAATGTCACCGAAATTGTTGCAATTTCAATGTGACCTAAAACAAGAAGACCTATAAATTGATTTTGAAAAGGAGGCTTTATCGATTCGACTGGAAACTCAGTTTCCAGCTCGTCCAGGTCCAGTTCGTCCACTCCGGAGCATAATTCGGTTAAATATTCTTTGACTTGATTTCCCAGGAACTCAATCATTTCCATTTGCCAGCATGGACGAGTTGAGAGGCAAATGCAATTTGGAAGCGGTGCATCTGGGAGTCATCGCTTACAGGGAGGCCCTGGCCCATCCGGGTCACCTGTGACCCCAACAGAGTGTCCTGGTCAAGCGGAGCTTTTCCAATTTTAATCGCATTAAATAGTCACTTAAGCGAGAGGCGCCAGCCCCTCTTTTCCGCCCATTTGCAGAGAGCACCACTGAGATTCGGAGCAACACCCTCCGCTCGTCGATGCAAAATTAACTTGTTGATGTGGCAACGACGACGACGATGAAGCTGAAACAACTGACTGGAAAACGGGGGAAAAGGATTCGAAAGGGGGGAAAGGGGGAAAGGGGATGAGCTGTGTGTGGAAAATCGGTGGGTGGCATTTCCCATTTACCATTTTCCATTTCCCTACGCGCTGCCTGCGTTGCCACGTTCAATGGTAGTTTGAAAATCGCTTCGTGTTCGAATCTTATTAGTGGTTTATAATTACAATTGTATACAGACCAATTACGTTACGAGATGAGTAACTGAAGAGCGGGGGGGTGGCTCCTCTCAGGTGTGCGTGTGTGTGTGTTGTGTGTGTGTGTGTGTTGTGTGTGTGTGTGTGTGTGTGTGGGGCTAATTAACCACCACCAGGAATGGCCGTTAAGTGCCCATGTGTGCACTCAAAAAATATATATATTTCTGCATCACAAAAAAATTCCAAATAAAATTGGCTTAGAGAACTCTTATTACCAAAAATAAATTCCAGGAAAAAGTAAAAAATATTTAACATAAAGAGTTCTTTATTTTTCAAGTTTGTTTTTAAAATAAATACTAAGGGGTGCCACAAAAACCGCTGGAGATTAAAATAAGTTTAAAAAGTACCTAAAAGTATGCTATGAAAAATGTTACGACATTTATCTAACGCACTTTCTCAAGTAAAAAATATTACAGCATACTTTTGAACACCCTTATAAACGTTTTCAAATCTGTAATATTTTAAAAATATCATTTTCATTTGGTGATCTTTTTTTCCATGTGCACACGTGTAATTGTAAAGTCCAAGTATCCCGATAATGATGTTCATTTCGTAAGCAAATGTCATAACACACCCACTCACACACACTTATGTAAATAGCGACTGAAATTTATGCATATGTATTTGTGCAGCTCAGAAGACAAAGACCAAGCCCATCCCCAGTACATCCCTAACCCACAAGCCCCCTCGAGTGTCCAAAGTGTGTGCTTTGTAATTGAATCCACGTCTGAAATCTGTCTGTGGTCGATAATTTCATTTCGGGCCCCATTTTGAATACAAATTTATCGGCGAGCAGCACCCGTGACACGTCCCAAGTAAACCGCATCACGATATGCTGATATTCGGTGCCACTTGACCCCCCCACTCATCCACTTCACCCACTTTACCCCCTTTGTTCAGAGACTCAGAAACTGAGAAGCCCCTTGAATGGAGATTGAAATATTTGCCGGATTCCCCGTCAATTGCTGAGCACTATCTTCCGACTGGCGCTACTAATTGGAATAGTTGGTTGTGCAGTTGTGGGAAATATGCCCATGTAGCGCGCGACTTAATGGATAATGTATGCGGGAATGGGCCATACAACTGAATGTTTAGAGCACTGGGGGAATCCACTTCTACTCAGTTGGATGCCAATGCCAACATCAACATAAGTTACACATGTCCTTATCCTTTTTCTAAGCACTTTTTTTGCACATGCTACTACTAAGCTATATAAATTATAAATTTTTGTTAAATTAGAATTTTTAATAACATAAAAAAATAAACCTGTCAAAACAAAAATAAAAACACTGCACTAAAATAATTCTGTAATACAACTTTTCTGTTTTGGCTTTTTTGTCATATGTAATGTATTTTAAAAAAAAAATTGTACAACAAATTTTATTTTGTGATATGTTTTTCTTAAAAATGGGATACAAAAAATATATATTTTTGTATGACCTAAAAACAAACAAAAATTTAAAACTATTTTTTCATCAATACACAGTAAACATATGACAAATAATAATAGCTTCTGTAAAAAAGAATAAACTCGTATTTTGAGAGCTAAGCCTCAATAATAACAATTTAAGGATTCCAAAAATCACTTTTAAAAAATAGCAAGGAATTATTTGATTCACTGATTTTGAACTTTTAGGTAAGAGCAAAAAAAATGTTTGTTTCTTGTGGAATAAAATATTGCAATATCAAAACTTAAACAACAATTTTTGATCTTTAACTATTTTCCCATAATATGAATGAATAACAACTCCGAATCCCTGTACCAAGTTTTAACCGCCATAAAGTTAGCCATACAATCAGTTTTATCCCTGCGACTGCGCTGTTTTTGTAAAGAGAAAGGAAAAGGGAAAGCGCCTCAAAAAAAGAGCTCGGAAAATTGAAATTGATTGTGGGGTAACACGAAATTGACGCTAATCAAATGCCCCTGAGATTTATGGCAGGTTTGGATATCAGATAAAATGATTTTTTTTTCTTGTTAATTGCTTTTAAAATCACTTTTTAAAGCAACAAATATCATAGGACAAAACTAGAATATTTTAAGATTTTCCTATAGGAAAATTTCTTTCTATATTAATTTTAAGAACGGATTGAAGGGAAGCATGTTTGGAGTTTACTCTTAAGTGTTACAACTTTAACAGCATATCCTTGACACGTCTCAAAAGTGTTATACTTAAGCTAAGAGAGTGTCCTTGCTCTCTTAGCGGTTACTGTATCTCTTACTTACTTGCTCTCGTTCTGTTATCCTGGCTCTCTCTTTCCAGAGAGTAATAGACTGTTATTCCACCAGAGTCCTGAGTCCTGTGTCCTGTGTCCTGTGGGCCAGCGTTACATAACTGCCATGTGAAACTCGGTTAACAGCCGGAGCAGATCCGAAGGTTAACCAATTATTGTTCACATCCACTCCACAAAGCAATTGTTTCCCCAGCGGCAACATCTTCGCTTTTCGATTGAAACACCAAATGTACAAAACAGAAAACATTGAACATACCCTTAATTATCCTTGAGCAAAAAAGAAAAACTCAAATAAATGGGGCAAAAGCGGGGTGAAAAATGAATGTACCCAAGCCCAAAAACTTGTTGAGTCTGCCATCAGCATTTCCTGCAGGCAAATTTCACTTGGAAATTCAATATCTTTCGTGTGTGTGAGGGAGTGTTTGCCTAAAAAGCAGACATAATTAGTTTATGCCGAGATTTTTGCGTCTCTTATAGCTCGACACTTGGAAAAAGGAGCAGGACCAGGACCAGGACCAGAAACGGTAGCTGGAGCTGGAGCTGGAGCAAGGCCACCTCATTTGCTCTAGCTAAGTGCATTAAAGTCCGGACCAAGTGCACCATATATACAGCCTCAGGTCCTTTGACCCACTCGTATTATCAGACCAGCGGTGGCTACATAGCCACCATATAAAAAGCACAGAAACTAAAAAATCCGCTTTACTTAATTCTAAATTAAAAGCCTAAGGAAGTTTCAAGGGCAAAGCTTGCAATAGCACTCAAATAAATATAATTTTCAAAGTATTTATTTGTAATTTGCAATTCTTACAATAAAACATTTTCTTTATATTATATTAAAAAATATTATATTAAAATTATAGACAAGATATAAGTTTAAATAAGTAAACCTTTAGGGGTAAACATTTTCTAAGACTTTTCTTTTTGAGGATTAGTATAGTTTATTTATTTTCTGATTTTTTTTTATGGAGAGTATCTCTCGAAATCGTTATCAAAAGGCCGACTCTCTGTTGCACCTCACATCTCCTCACATCTGTAATCCAACATCCCCCAGTTCGTTCACCCCCCTCCAATTTCTTATGAGCCCCTCTAAAGGACTCGTTATTTGTTTGTGTAGGTTGAAAAATCAAAATTTTACACTCGGCTACACATTTCCAAAGGCTACCGAAAGTTATGAGTAGATGGCAGCAGGAGGACAGCGACTTCTTAGGCCATACATGCAAAAGTATTTGGACACCGAGAAAATTTGATCATAATTTATTTATTTATATATTTATTTATTATTTATATTTCAGAGGAATGAATCTGTACCTTCATATTTTCACAATGTTTGTTTGTGGCAATTTCACTAGTTTTAAACAACATTTAAAAGTATCTTTAAAATAGTTTCAAGACTGTAAACTACATATAAAAAATCACAAGAAATTTCAATGGTTTGTTTTTGAAATTCCATTATATCCATCATAATTTTCATATTGTCATTAGGTATATATTTTATCATTATATAAAATTTGTAAAACAATTACCTACCTATACAATTTAATTACTTAAATACTCAAGCTATTTTATAAAACATGTTTTAAAAACCAAAAGGATGCCTTAAATTATAAAATGTGCACTAAAATTAAAATCATTGTTTTAAGACAACCAGTCTTAAAAAAATATATATTTAAAATACAAATACTGTGTTTCCAGTGCATTTTTTGGGTATTTGGTTATGTTTTGTTGTGTGTGTGTATGTGTGTGCTTAAGTGCGTGTTTATGGCGCAATAAAACAGACCCTAACAGGCTCACACACAAAGCGCAGGGGGGTGAATTTGAGAAGGGGGTTGGGGGTTGCAACTTAAGGGGGGTGGGGGTGGGGGTGGGGAATAAAGGGGGATAAAGGGGGGTATGAAGGCTGCAGGCTGAAGCATAGACATAAAGCAATCGCGTCGACTGCTCTTGTTGTTGCTGCTGTTGCATGTTGCCAGAGCCAAATGAAGCAGCCAAAGCGAGACCCAAAAAACCAAAAACCCAGACCCAGACGGAGGCCAAGGAACCAAGGAACACCGCACACCGTAAAAATAATCCACTCTACTCTTTTAAATTGGTTAAATACATATAAAATATATATTTTTTCAAAAGAATATTCAAATTTATGATCAAAAATCTTTGCAAAATCAATAAATCTATTATTTATTGGCTATAATAACATATTAAAAAATTCTTAAAAAGTGGATATCAAATCGCTTGTTTTTTAATGATTAGTTATTTAATTAATTGAGTTTTGGAAGTAATGGTTCTTTTTTTCTGTCAGTGTCTCTCAGCCAGACGAATTGCTGGCCAAAAAGAGCAAGCCAAAAAGAAGGGGGGAGAGAGACAGAGACAGAGATAGAGAAAAGAAAGAGACAGTCAGCCAGCATCTTTCCGCTTGTCTGCGGCGCATTTATGACTTTCCCACTGAGGCGCTTGGCTTGCATAGCAAAAGCATTGCCTGCATTTAGGCGTAGAGCATATGTCTTATCACAGACACACACACACACACATATGTAGATGCTCACACAGACACCCACACACACCCACACACATGGCTGACTGCTGTCAAATGCCATACTAAACCGATAATCCAATCATAAGTTATAGTCAAATGAGTTTGCTCCTCAATAAATTCTCGCCTCCTTTTTTTCCCCCCCTTGATGTCTTCTTCGTGGCCCAAAATTTGGAGTTTTGAGAATGTGGAGAAAGGAGAAAGTAGAATCCCAGCTGCTGTTGCCAAAAATACTCGAGGAGTAGCATCATTTTTGAGACTGAGACGCTTCCACACGAACGCAGAAACCAATTAGAGGAGACCAGCACCCAAAAATTACAGGGAATTGGAGTTACAGGTGAGTGCCCTGCCCCAGAATATTTATATATACTTTATATACGAAGTACGGTATTGGTTAAGTCTTTATTAAGTACTTATCGATCCCATAAACGATAAGACTGTTCAAGACTTTGGTTCAAAAATATAACTTTATTTGAGATTTTGATCAATCATTAGAAAACTTTTAAATTTTCGTTTGTCGTGTCTATCGTGTTTTTTTTAGTTTGTTTTTTGTAAAAAAAAACAATTGAAACCAATGAAAAAGTATTTAACAATTTTACAGATTTTTAAAATATTCCCAAATTTTAAAACAGAACAATTTTATGGTATCTCTTTAAGTTTTACATAATTTTCTATTCTGATTCTGATTCTAGTGGCTTTTGAACATTTTTAAAACATCTTTTTTTTAAGCAAAGAGTTGTATCTAAGCTACAAGCTAACAAAAATAAAATTATAAGCTGATAAGATAGCAAATTCTTATCTTTTAGAGTTAGCTTAACGTAGATCTTAGAAGATATCTAATAGAAGTGTGGTGGAAAAGCCAGCTAGGAATTTTGTCCATAATTGGCCATCTTTTCTACCTGTGCTCCTTTATTGAAAAGGACCAATAAGCTCATGGTCAAGGGAATATCCTGAAATGCAGGGCTTGCATATGCCGCGGATTGCTGCCTTTGTCATTGCCATTTCACAAGGATGTCCTTGTTGCCTCCTCCTCCATGTCCACGTTGCCCAGTTTTCCGCCGGATTTACCCCACTTTTTTCTCAGTTCTTGCTTTCAGGGACTGCTACATCGTTGGCTTTTATGCGTATGTGAAACAACTATTAGAAAGGAGTTGCAAACAGAATGGAACAGGAGCAACAGGAGGACCTTCTGCCATGTGAAATCCCCTTCAAACTCCCACTTTTGCCCATTCTTTGGCTCTTTCAGTCACATTTTTGGTTTCGCCCTCTGATGCAGTTACAGAAAAAAGTTGTTCTGCTTTTGAAATTACGATTTTTCTGAAGTGTTTCGTTACCTATTTATATTTCTTTTTAAATAAAAACATTGAGTCAATTTGATGGAAAAAAAAAACATAAAATGGTGTATTTAAAAAGTATACTTTTATATATATATTTTTTTTTCCCATTTTAACTTCGAAAATAAATTAATACTAAAACCATTTTAAACTTTATTGAACTGAGTAGTCAAATCAAATCAAAAATTGTCTTATATATTGTATCACAGAAATTTAAAGATCTGCGAAAATTCTGAATAATTTTATTCTTTTCGCAGTTAAAGTTGGGTAATTTTCTAACTAATTTATTTTAATTTCTTTTCAAAGGTGTGATTTTGTTTATGTTTGATTTTTCTTGCCGTGCTGCAAACGTTTATGATGTCCTGCAATTGTCCCTTTTCGCAGATGGTTTGTGTGCGTGTCCTGTTCTTTTGTTACAACAATTTTTGCGCAATTTCTTTTGTGCTTTGTGCAGCCGCCGCCGCCGTTGCCGCCGCCGCCGCTTCCATTTTCCATTGCCGCTGTCATAACTGTCGCTCCTGCCAACGAGCACCCGACAGCAGCAACACCAACAGCCACGGCAGCAACATTGCTGCTGAGCACATGCAATTAGTGCCAAATGTTTCCATATTTTTGCGATGCGGGGTCACCGGAGGACGAGGGAGCAGGAGCAGGTGGAGCAGCAATGCTGACCACAGCATTCAACAGCAGCAGCAGCAGCAGCAACATTGGCCAAAGGAGCAGCCACTGGACCAAACATCACCAGGGCGTCGTCGGTGGAAATTCTGGGGGAGTGGACTTGGACTGCCGGATGGGAAGACCAACAAAAAATGAGCAACATTTTCCCCGTTTCATTGTTACACTCATGAAAGGGTCAGAAGGGAGAATCAGGCAGCAATTATGTTGGAAAAAAGCACAAAATGTGAATGCTCTTCAAATGATATGGTTGAGAACTTAGCAGAATGTAAATATGTATCAAGAGTGGATAATTTAAAACTTAGTGCTTTAGTAGTGACTATTTTTAATAGTGAGTATTGCATTTGATTAAGTTTTTGATAACTAATTGCGCTAGATAGAAATAAATGAAATAAAAATATTAATATAGCTTGTTACTTATTGTTATAGAATCTAGGATGTTTTGCAGTAAGCTAGGACTTTTTTGTACATTGTAAAACCTTACTAATATTCGACACGGTGGAAAACCAACACGTACCGTATAGCATTTTTGTCGTTTTTGGAATGATATTTATTTATTTAAGGATATAAATGTTCTTCCTAATATTAGGTATAAAAATTGGTCAACATATAATATACTTGCTTTAAATATCTGATGTACAAATTACTACCAAGATTATGTCATATTTTTCTAGAGAATTTTAAGTAAAGTTATGAACTGGGTGATTAACTGAAATATCAATTGTGGTCTCTGTAAACTCAATGAAATTGATATTATAAGATGTAAGGAAATCGGTTAGTCCCGTTTTGGGGCAGGGTATTTGGGAAAGTCAAAATATTCAATGCCTTGCCGGCCATGTCCGGTTGGAGAGGATGAAGTGGAGGGATTGGGAGGATTGGAGGGAGTGAAATAAGTGGGAAGTGGGAAGTGGGAGTAGTGCAAGTGCCCGGCTGGCTGTGTAAACGGCCGTAACATTTCCACACATCCCGCACTTTTCGCTTCCCCGTTTTCGTTGTACTTCTTTTGTTGCTGCCACTTCACGTGGCACCCCCTCTTTTACCGCCCCCTTCCCTTCCCTTCCCTTCCTTTCCACGCCTCTGAAAGTGTGTGTGTGTATGGTTAATTATACATTTTGCATATGTATGCCGGCAGAGCGGAATTTGTCGTGTGCCCCACATGAGTGTATCTGTGTGTGTGTGTGTGTGTATTGTTGTGCACATATCCGATTTCGACCCGCCACGCCCACCGCCCCCTGCGCCTGACCTTTGTTAACAATATGCGTTCGAACATTTTTTGGACTCCCTTCGCGCACCATTGTCATCCACACATGCAGCACACACATTTACAAACACAATAAAAGCGAAATAAACCAGTTGAAAATAAAAGGGTTTTACTTTTTAGGGACTAAGAGGGTTTATTTCCTTTTTAAACTTCCCTCAAAGCATACGTCTATACATTTTAAAACAGAAATTCCGATGAATAAACATAAAATCTATTTTTCATAGCATACTTTTCAGCTACTTCTGTTGTTTTAAATAAATTAAATCTGATAATAAAAAACAATTACAGACTAAAAATCCTTTTCACAAAAATAAATAGGTAAAAATCCATTGAAAAATACCTTGCTTATTAAGAAATGTTTTATTATCAACAAACAATTAATTATTTGCGATACTCGAAGAGTAAGCAAATACTGTAAACGATCAAATGTCTGTCTGTCCGTCCGTCCGTCCGTCCGTCCGTCTGTCTGTCCGCACAAACATCGAGATCTCGGGAACTATAAGAGCTAGAACCACCAAATTTTGCACACAGACTTCTATAAGCAAGGCGCAGATCAAGTTTGTTTCAAAACTTGACCACGCCCCTTTTACCGCCCACAAACCGCGAAAATCTGTGGCGCCCTCATTTTTTATGCAATCGTTACGGTTTAAAAAGAAATATAATGATATGTGCACTGTCTTACTACATTCCGAACCATTTTGTGCTCTAATAAATAATAAAGAAGTTATAGAACATTTTGCTATGCCTTATACAAATGTAGTTAATGTACATAGCCCCATAGGTGGCGACTCTATCGTTTTTTTTTCGTTTTGTTTTTTTAAAGAGGGAAAATGAGTATCGCAAATCTTATAGTCGGGAAACCCGACTATAGCGTTCTTTCTTGTTTTAAAATTAAAACTCAATAGAGACGAAATTCTACTAAAGTTTAAAACAAGCAACCAAGTAAAATTAAATAAAAAATTGAACGACACAGTGCTGTTTTTTTAATCACTTCTGTTTAAATGATGCGTTCCGGCCCCAAACTCCCTCTTAATAAATTCGCATATATTTTTAGGCTGCCGGAAGTGCGCGTTACGCTCGTCCTATAAATTGATGGGAGTTGGAGATTCAGGATTCAGGATTCAGGATTGGGGGCAGTGGGCAGGGGGACATGGCAAGATAACCGAAATGTGAACAATCATGTGTCAAATTGTTAAAGGTTTTCAAGCGACTAAGAGCCATTGTCCGGCATATGGTCTATATATTTTTTATGGGCCTGGCTTAATGACGACTTTCCCAAGGCCTTTTTTATGCCGGACATAAAAACTGTCCTCAAATCCAACTTATCCTTTTAAAAAGTGCGCATTTAAATTAAAATAGCAAAGAAGGCAGAAGTTGCGAAAGAGAAAACCTTGGTTACATGTTCATTTATAAGTTAAGTAAGTAAGTAAACATGTAATATTTTTATAGTTAAAAAAAAATCAATTTATAACTTAGAATTTTAAAAATAAATATTAGTAACAAACCTTGTTGTTTTATATATAAACAAAAACTGTAAAGTTGAGCTGCCATACAATTTACTGTGTTATTTATCAATCATTCAATTAGAAAGACCATTCCAACAAAAATACTGTGATATCAATTCTCTCACATATCTCTGGATAAAGTAGGGCAGAGCCTGCTCCAAGTTTATTATTGGCCTTTTGTTCCTGGGATCGCAAGTCATTATTTATGATGCTCCTCGGCATTCCATCAATTTGTTTGTTTTGTCACGCTCTGGTGTGTTGGCTTATTAGGCGGCCATTGCATCACCATTGCCTCCCCATCCCCCTTCCCCTCCCCCTCAGCCCATTCTCCATCCCCATTTTCCATCCACATTTCCCATTTTCATCCTCATTCCTGCATTCCGCTACCCATTGCAGCGATTTCCAACGTTTAGTCTGTTGCATCATTTATCATGTGAAATGCGCCAGACACAACAGCATCAGCATCTAGAGGAGGAGCACAACCAGGAGCACAACCAGGAGCTGGAGCAGCCAATCAGGGAGCCATCTCCACCTCCATCTCCATCTCCATGCCAACTTTTGCTCCTTTCCTGTGTTTTTCCTGCAGCAGCTCTCTCGCAGCGGCGCCAGCTGCACTTGCACATTGCATTCGTCCTGGTCAAAAGCAGATCCAGGACCTCCACCAGTTCCAGGACCTCTGCCCAAAGCCAAAGCCATAAAAACAAGTGCAAATGCAATATCGGAAACAGGAACAAATTAAGACTTTTGGATACCCGCTAATTCATTTTCAGATACCTTAAAGGACAATTATTTTGATGTATTCAAGAAAGCAGAAATTAACTTAACTTTCAAGAATCATAAAAAAAATTTAAAAAGTTTTTTGTTTGAACTGAAGGATAAACAAATAGTTTGTGTATTGAATTAAGTAATTTTAAATAAAATATATTAAAAATAATCAGTTAATTTATTGTTTTCTTAACTAAGCCCTTTTTAAAAATCTTTAAGCAATCCGTTTTTTTGCTAAAGCTTAATGTTTAACGGTATACAAAAAAACTAAAGAAATATAGATATATAAATTTGAAAAATTCCTACAATTTCTGTATTTTTTTTCGATGGTGCATTTTAATAAACATAACATATATGAAGTACTAACTTAGGCACGAATTCAATATACCCCTTTTTTTGGGAATAACATTGTGAGGATGATGAGCTGGGGTTGTAGACTGGCAAACGGTATTTGGTAATTAATAGGCCATATAATGATAAACGATACGAGTGTGCGTGTGTGCCGATATCTGCCCCCCTCGTCCTTTTTCTGATCCTGTTTATGTTTCTGTTCCTGTGTTCCAATGATTTAAATATGGCGCATGAAATGCAATAAACAAATAAATTAATTGAGCCAGCTATTCGTGGGGAAAGGGGAACCTAATAGAAATAAATATGAACAACCCCCTGCATTTCTTTCAGTGTTATTGATAGTGGGCCACCCGCATGCATTGAACTAAGCAAATTTAATTGAACTGCCCGCAAATGCAATGACCGCAGGGCAGGGCAGGGCAGGGGCGGGGTTAAAAGTGGGCTGGGGGATTTATTCCACTATTAGCAGGGGATTAGAAGAGGGGTCAGAGGTCGTTATGTGTGTGCATTTGAATGAAAAGGAGGCGCTTTTTATGGCATAGATAGATACACGAGAGAGAGAGTGTGTGGCCCATGGATATACTATATATTTTCAACTGCAGCTGTTGCAAAAATATTTATTTGTATTTCGATGCATGTTGTCCGGTACGGTACGTGCCATGTGTGCAAGTCAAATCACAGATACACACACAGATACAGATACAGATGCACATGTACGGCCACAAAGGGTAGGAGATAAATAAATCATTAGAAAATAAATAAAGCAGGCAAATAAAATGAAAGCATTCTCCTTTGATCCTGCATCCTGTATATTGACTCCTTTGACTCAGGATCAGATAATTGTTTTTCATTTGCATTAATGCAGCAATTGTTTGTCTCCTGCAAATATCTCTGAATGCAAAGCCTGCCAAGGATTCTGTATTGAAATTGAAGATTAATCAAACCATTACATTTGCGTAATTAATGATGCAAGGCTTTAAATGAGAATAATTATTTAATAGGATTCAGTGTCCTTTTTTAACACTAACTCAACAATTAGGTTTTAAGCTTGTCATTCTTCATTAGCCTGTCTTAAACTATAGTTTATCGTTGATTTACATTTCACAAATTTCAATTTAATATCGAATTACAAATTCCCGATATCGATGACATATCGCCCAAGTGTTTTAAGATTTATTCTGCCACATTTTGTGATGATATATTTAATTCCCCAATTTCTCCTCGTCTTTTCGCTCTCGTTAACCCGCACAGCTGCATGTAATGGCCTGGTTACCCTCACTCACCCCTTGCTTTCACCATTCACTATCCCCATCCCCGCTGATCCCTCATCCCCCTGCAATTACCAGCAACACCATCTAACCCAATTCCCCTGGGTGATTCCCTTAGTCATCACACTCGCAGTTTTACGATGCATCCACATCCACATTCCCCCCAGCCGACAACACAGCAGTCCTTCGTCATTGTTGGCAGTGTCGTAAAGGCAATTTTAATTGGAATTATGATTAAATATTAACGAAAAATAATGTCAACTTTTCAACTCGCTTAATAGTGGCCCATATAAACAATCATGCTCACATCCACTGATGCCGTCTAAGCCAATTTTTATGAGCTCCAAAACCCAAAACCCAAAACCCAAAACCAAAGCGAAAGCCAAAACCAAAGCCAATTCCGATCCCCGAAAAGGCCAAGAAAGCGATTCACAATGTGCACACCAAATGTTGCCCTAAGAAGGCACTGAAAAAAATGCATAAACCATGAAATAATTATTTGTAAGTACGGAAAACAAAAGAATAAAATATTCAAAAGAATTTTTGAACTTTTGATAATTAAAAAATGGTCATCAAATGTTTAATTTTTATCTCTACAATTTGTTATAGAACATTAAAACCTTTTATTTAAAACAACTAGTTATAAAACAAGAGAACATCGAAAAATGTTAAGCAAACTAACTCATATCAGTTATATTAAATTTCGTATTTTAAAAACTATGATTTATATTTACTTATTTTATTTGTAAAACAAAATACTTAAAGAATTTACTTAATATAAAATCTAAAAATTGTCTAAATGTTTTAAACCTTAATATATTAAAGAGTTCTTAAATAATTTAAATAATTTTTCTAATGACCTTTTTTTTCGTAGTGCAAAGATGGTGGGAGTTACAAGGATTTTATGGGGTTTATGCTCTGGCCACACATAAAGCTCTATTGTGTGGGTGTGAGTGCGGCCTTAATGTATGCTTTTAATTAATAAGTGTGCGTCTGTTTATTGTTGCATCCCCCTATAAGTAAGTATATCCCTATATGTGCACATGTATCCACCCCTCGTTGGCCTTTTTCACAGTCTGGCACAGCGCAACACAACTGTTTTAGAGCAAACATGGCCAGCTATAAATGTGCGATGCCCGCGTCTGTCAATAAGCCCATCAAGTGCTTTCTGTAAATTAATTTCATGCTCATCACGGATGTTGTTATTGGCTTTTAATGCGTCGTCCTTGGGTGCTCAGCACCCCACCACCCTACCGCCCCCCAAAATCTCGCCATATGCGCCCCATAATGACGTCATCGAACGGAAAATAAATGCCAGAAAATTATATATTAACAGTTGACTTATGGGAAGTTATAAAGTTTAGGGTCCCTAAAACTATTTCAGCCTTTTGGGTAATGTGGTATTACCCATAATAACCCTCAAACAAGTTATTATAAAATTATAAAAAAAAAAGAGAAGGAAAGCTAACTTCAGCAAGCTGAAATTAATATAAAGCCAAAATTATAAAAATAATAATATAATATTAATATATATAAAACACATAAGTCCGCTTTTGATAAGCCACGTTTTTGGAAAAAAAAAATATATCCAAGTTTCTTTAATTGTTTATTAATAAAAAATCCTCAATTTGACTGATTGTTTTTCCATTTTCACTCACCTCTGTTTTTTATATTTTCTAAATTGAAAATTTAACTGTTCCTCATTCTAGCACATATTATCATATATTATCATATTATTATCATTATAATCACTAAAAAAAACAAAACAAAAACAATAACACGCAAAAAAAAAAGAAAAAAAAAAAACACACTTGCTTTTACACAAAACTTCACTTTACGATCACATATACATAAATACATATGTAGAGCACGCACATACATACATATGTTAAGTACATATATGTATCTCCCTCTAAGGGCTAAGAGAGCGCATTGAAACGGTGAAAATACCCGTTAAATCGCATATAATTTGACGCAATTCGCTTCAATTCAGTGTAAACACTTGTTTTTACAATAAATATTGCACTTTTAAAACTTTTCTTTAGTGAAATAAGCCGAAAATAAATTAATTAAAAATTTTAACGCGCCGGTGTGTGTTACTTTTGCTTTCGTTCGTAAACACTGAAAAAGAAGAGAGAGCGTTGCCAAGAGAGAGCCTTTGGGAAAGAAAAACGGTAAATTAAGCTCTGCTCAAGATCCACTTTTTCTTTTTCCTTTTCACTCTCTCTTCGATTTAAAAATCATCAATAAAATTTGAAAGTGAACGAGAAGGAAAGCTTACTTCGGCAAACCGAAGTTGATATACCCTTGCAGATAAAGAATAAATTAGTCTGTTTTTTATAAGCTTATGTGATCAGCCACATTTTTGAAATACAAAAATATATTTTTTTTTGGGAATTTTGATTTTGAAAGATTTTACACTTAGCGAAAAAAGTTAACCGAAACACAAATATTAGTCGATTTGGAAGGCAGCTTTATGATATAGTCATCCGATCGTCAAGATTTTAAAACTAGACATACTTGGACATAAAAAAAAGGTTTTAAGTTGGTACGCATCACACTGAGCGAAAAAAGTTTACTGAAACAGAAAATTAGTCAAACATTTGGAAGGCAGCTTTATGATATAGTCATCAGATAGTAAAAATCTTTAAACTCGGTCTGCCTGCACATAAAAAAAGACGATTGGGAAAGTTTAATGTATTATTTTTATCTAACCCTAATTTAATAAATTTTTTTTTATATTCAAACATACATATGTATTAAAACTGTGTTATTGGTATTTATTGGTTATGAATTTTTTAGTAATTATCCTTGAATTCTTCAATTTGTGAATTTATATTTCTTATTATAATTCAGCCCCTTGAGTTTTTGTATCCCTCGAAATTTTCCCGATTTTTCAACAACAATGTACATTGTACATACATTACTTTAACGAATCAAATGGGGTAAATGGGGATATTTGGAGGATGACAGGCTTAACTCGTTGCCACCGCTGTCTGATAATGATGATGATGCATCATTAGGTTGACTAATTTTAATTACGCCGGCGCCTAAATTGCTGCTATCATTTTTAATAATATGCCGTGTCTGTGTCGCTCTCTCTCTCTCTCTCTGTCTCTTTCTGTCTATCAAGCCCTCTCACTCACTCTCCCTGTCTGTCTGCCCGCCTGTCCTTAGTTAGTGTTAACTTTTGCAGGCGGCAGATGTTGCGAGCTTCTCCCTAACACTCGTCCTTTCTTCTTTTTCGATACCCTCACTGGGAGAGTTTACTTGAAGAGTGAAAGGATATGTATATCAGATCCTATAAAGAATTATTTGTAGGTTACAAGACCATTTTTAGAGAGGTTTATGTCCAAAGATATATCATAAAATTTTATTGTTACTTTGTACGTATTTGTAACAAAACAAATTCCTTGTTTTTTGATATAGACTGCAACAAAAATTTAAATTTTGATTAAAAAAAAGCTAAAAAAGGCCTGGGCACGGGGGGTAGAAATCCTGTGTACCACACACACATACACACGCTTGCAGCTGAGACATTTTCATGTGGAGTTCTGCCCAGGCCTGCTTAAGAAATTTCTGTTTTGATCCAAAAGGGGAAAAGTCCGACTTCTAAGGTATCCCAAGCCTCGGATAGCCCAAACTTGATTCATGTCCTGGCCGACCAAACGACTTTTGGCCTGTCTTGATGCTTGCAAGGCTTCGTCTGCCTTTCGGGTGGGTGAAAAAGGGGAAAAGGGGGTAGAAAGGGGGTGTTGCACAAAGCCAACAAATTATGCACTTACACACACACACATATACAAGCGAGAGCAGACAACTGCGTCGCTATTTGAGTTATGTACGAGTATGTGCAAAGGAGCAGGCACATGGCCAACCCCCTGCTACAACGCCCCTGCCTCACTTGAGCTGCACTTTTTTTCCTTCGTCCTTTGGAGGACTCCTCCTGCAACTCGCACGAGGTTGTCGTCCCTTCGTCCTGACATCTTCTTACTCCATTTGGGCGCGCTGTCGTGTTAATTTAGCGCGAAATATTTGACAAGATGACGCGATGCCACAGCCCCTGCGCCCATTTGCACCCCTGGCTGCTCCACAGAAAGAAAATATGTTGACTGTTTGATCAAAGACTATAGACAAAGATCTATTCAAGTTTTTCTTTTTTATTTGATTTTATCCAAAGGTTTTGCAGTACAAATGCTTATTAAGGCATTAAAAACATTTTATTTTACTAGAAAATGTTACCACAAATACAATAATTTAGATACAATAATTTGGAATGATGGAAAAACATTTAATTTATAAGTTTCTTTCTACCTAACAAAAATATCATTATACACCATTTCTTTTATATACTAGAATTAAATTGGTAAAATAAATTTTAAAAATAAATAAAATAAATTTAAAAATTTTAATTTTAGAAAGGTACAGAAAAATGTTAAAGTAAGTTTACATATCAGCTGAAGGCAGCTGTCTCCCTTTATTTTTCTAAGTGCATGTGAAAACAGGCACTGTTGTCGGCGGGAGTAACGATCGAACTTCAGTCTCCATGTCTCCAGTCCCTGTCTCAGCCCTTGACTCCATCTCTGTTCCCTGTGCGAGTGCAACAGACACTCATATCGATTTATAAGATGCCACACACTCCTGACACTCGATAGTGACTCCGCTGTCTTGTTCCGATGTCCTGGTGTCCCGTCGTCCTGGTGTCCTGGTGTCCTGATGTCATCCGCCCCCAACGTTTTGGAGCTGTGATTGAGCTGCTGCGCGGTCGCTTTAAGTGATTTGCTCTCCAGCTAATTCGCAGACAATCCGAACTAAAAGCCGCAATTGACTTTTGACAGGTTGAATGAGGAGTCCAAGCCTGGTTCCTTGGTCTTATTAAAGTCACCACCGAAGACAAAAAGGGTCACTACAAGTAATAGCCTGAAAACACATATCGTAAATATCAGTCTTAAATTTATTTAAACAAATTTTTTGTTTTAAAATTTATATTTAATAAGCAAAGTTTTTTTTTTTTTAAGTACAGCAGTTTTCATGGGATTTTTGTTTATTGTTATATATATTTAGCTGATAAAAAAATCTATTTTTACAAAATATGTATAAATTATGTATAAAATTAAAGAGAAATTGCAGTCTAGAATTTAAAACTTAGATAATGACAATCTTTGTCCCTACCTAAATATTTTTTAAATTGTTACTGGATCTAGATTTATTTTCGCAATAAGTGAATAAAAAAATTTATTTACTTACTGTTTGATTTCATGTGGAAAGTTATTAAATTGACTATGTAAGAGCTGGGTAAATTTATCAAATGCAACTGCAACGAGGCGGTAAAAGAGCGAAAAACACTTGCACTCGCAGCCTAAATCAGCCGCATAATCAGCGCTACTATCATCATCATTGGAACTATCATTGCCATCAAGGGGATCGAAGGGGGTTAAAGGCCAAAGGGGGAGAAAGAGGGGCTAAGGGGGCCAGGGCCACCGACAGACAGAGTCATTTATAAAATTTCCACCAGAACGTGTTAAATGGCGTCAATATTAAAAGTTCAAATATGACGCTGACGATGACGACGCCTGGAAAAAGGGCAGAGGTGGGGGAAAAATCGGAAAATCGGTGGAAAGGGGGGGGCCGACATAGACGGCGAACGAATCAACAAACGTTGGAGCTATTATCGTTGTCGCAACATCACACAGATACAGATACATTTACAACGCACACACACGCAGTGGCGTGCACGGGATATTAGTAAGGGGGTTTCATAAATTTAGTTTGATTTTTATATACATTCCTACATATACATTAATTAATTTGTTTTAAAAATCTTTGAGCATTTAAACTAAATTTAAAATTCATGTAATATTACTCCATTTCTTTTGGGCTAAATAAGCTTTTTTAAATGTCTTAATTTTAATACAATCTTGGTTAACTCAAAGCTAAATTTTAAGGTTTCCAGTACAAGTTCGATATTTTTAAAATTTCTGCACACAAAACAAGAAATTTGATATCAAATATACAACATTTAAATATTAATTAAATTGAATTACAAAATCTAGAAATAATCAGTATATTTAAAAACAAACTTAAATAAATTATATTTACTTTTTTTAACATACACAAAATGTATGATATGAAACCAAAATAAAAAGCTTTTCTATATTTTTTGATTTGGATGTATTATCTGTTTTTGGGATAACAACCATGTGCCCCTTTTTGGAGCGCCACTGCCCACACATATGGTCCTTGTTGCTATTGCTGCTGCTGCTGCTCATCATCATCTTTTGGCGTTAGCAAGTGCTTGGCGGCAACTTCTAATGGCGGCATTATGCGACCCCCTTTTGCAGCCCTCAGACCTCAGTCCCCTACCCCCCATCCCCCCTGCCCATGTATGTGTGTGCGCCCTGCGCAAAATGAAAATGAAACTGTTGCAAAATCCCATAAAACGGCCAAAAAGCTTTTGTAAATGACGCCAACAGCTGTCGATGGCAAAGCAGACAACGTCGCCGTCCGCCCAATTTGCCAAAGCACCCCACCCACCCACTTGGCCACCCACCCCACCCATAAAATCCCCCTGTTCCACCCCCTTTGGCAGCACCCCTTCCGTGCATCACCACTGACATCTAAGTGTGAGCACACTCGCAGGAATAATCTGCGGAAGAAGGCGTCTTTAAAGTATACCTAAACTTAGTGAAACATTAATTTTAAATTAAATCATACTTAATCATAATACTATTGTTTATTTATATCATATTAAATCATATTTTCCTGATCTATTAATTTAAGTATGTGGTCCGAATTCTTTACTACATGAAACTATTAATATAGTTATTATTAATATAATTATTTTATTTATTCGATTTGAGAAAAGTAGCGCATAAAGTGTTGTTTATTTAGAAAAAATCTTGAACTGATTTAAAATAAGTATTCTTATACTTATAATGGTTTTCTAGAAACTCAGCTTTAAAATAGCTTTTTGAGTCTTCAAAAATCTTTACAGACCGACTAACAAGTAGGTCAAAAAACCTATAGAATAAATACATCAAAATAAAACTAAATAATATTAAACTTATAAAGCACTCACACACGTTTTACTTTTAAGAATATCTTTTAAAAAATACCTTTATAGCCCTTTCTTTCAAATGAAAAATACTCTTGAATTCCAAGTAACTTAAATTTTAATAGTATTTAAACTGAGCTCATCAGCAAACCTTTTTCTTTCACTGTAAGTGTGTGTGTTAGAAGGGGAAACGTGAAGGTTTTGGCGCGTTTTAATAAAGCGACAATGACATTTTATGAATTTTCCACTTTGTTCTGGGCCCACGCCCACAATCGCTCCCCCAAAAGCACCGCCGCCCCCTTGTGCTGTTTTCATTATTTGTTTGTTTGCTCAGAACCACAGCCCGCAGTTGACTGGTGGCTCCAAGGACTCCGGGACTCCGGGACTCCAGGACTCCGGGACAGGACAACGGGACCTCCAAAACTCCAAATGAATTGACATTGTCTGTGTGCTCAGGGGGTGTCTGTGTCTGTTGTGGGCGTATCTGCATCCGTGTGTGGGTGCTGCACAAAGGCGTGTCTCCGTGTGCCTTTTGATATCGGATTTCATTTATAATTAGCTGCAAAGTTAACGGTTGCCAGCAGCCATACCTTGACTTGTGGTTGGTGTGGCCCCGGTCAAGTAATTTGCTTGTCAGTGGGTTCCACGGTGTTCCAGGAGTCCCACGGACTCCAGGGGGCATTCAGCCGAGAGGTGGTTTACTCTCCTTTGCTCCTTTAGCCGTCTCAAGTGACAATGTTCCAGTCTCCTGTTGTTGGGAGCTCTCTTTAAGCCAAAGAATGGCTATCCGAAAATAAAAGAAAATCATCATAAATCATAAGATCTCACTTTAGTTAAGTTCTCAAAATTAGTTACCCAAAATCGTAATTTACTGATATTTTCATAGTCATATACGGAGAGATATAAATACTTTGCTATAAAATTAAGATCAAAAACTGTTTTTTATTCACTTATTTAGCAGAGATCTTTAAACAGGAATTCCCAAAAGTAAATAATGCAATCCCTTAACCAAATAAAAGCAAACATATTAAGAAATTAAGCAAAACACTTTGAGTTAAAATGGCAACTAATAAACCCATCATCCTGTGTGTCTCCTGCCGCAAATCAAGAACGCTTTTCCCCCCCTCCCCGAATTTCCCTATTACGAAACAATGGAAAAGTTAGAAAGTAAAATGCACGCCCTGTTGCCAAGTGGCAGACCAAATTAACAGCTAATTACGTGCGAATGAGAACTGCGGGGGGGAGGGAAAATGAGGGAAAATGTGGAAAATGGGGGAAAAAGGGGCAGTACAGACCGAAAACACGTACAGCAGATAGGGAGGATGGGTGGGCAAAAAAGTCAAACATTATTTGAATACGAAATTGCCCTTGAAAAGGGTTTCCCAGCCAAATGCAAAGGGAAAATCCACCCGAAATACAAAAAAGAAGGCATTGAAACCCCAGAAAGACAAACAAGAAATTCCAAAGGGCGACAACAAAAGTGACAAATTAGTCAGTGGCGTCGACACTAAAAGCGTCACGATTGAGAAGGGGCCCCACAAAAAGCCCCCCTAACCACCCTTGGTAAATCACTTTTACAGTCAAACCTCCGTTAAGCAGAAAACTTATAATTAACTAGAAAATAATAATCAAATTTCAACGAATTTTAAATGTTAATTTGGCTTCGCAGTTAATAAAATTAAATAAAAGCTTAATAATAGAAAATTATTCTTAATAGAAAATTCAGACATGATAAAAAAAGCATGTTAAGAACTTTCTTATTAATCTACCTACTTACAAAAAAACCTTTTGTTTAGAATCAATCAAACAACTAGTTATTAATTAAAACTGTTAAATGCAAGTTAAAAGATTTACTTATACTCAAAAACCCTTGCTCATAACAACTCTTCAAGTTTTAATTTACAAGAAAAAAAAAATATATTTTTATTGGTTATGAAACATTTAAAGCCCAGGAAGGTTCTACTGTGATTTGCTCCTTGTGAAACAGAACATTTTTGTATCCTTTTGGGTCAGTGGCGGTCGCAATTAAAATTCAAAGAGCAGAATGCATTTGCTGTTGCTGTTGGGGAATGGATGGTGGTGGTGGTGGTGGTGATGATGATGTGGTCCCCGCCGGATTTCCAATTGCGGTGCTTGTCATAAGACAGCCGGCCAAATCCCCACACGTAGCCATCTCTGCTCCAAAAGCCTCATCCTCCCCAGCATAATTACATGCTAAATTGTGTGCTACAAATAACAAGGCATTAAGGGTTTCAGGATGCGAAACAGCTGCGATCGAGATAATGGCACAACTAAATGTAACAAGGTTTTAACCACAAGTGTCATCATGGGTCTTCTGTATAAAAATATAAGCGTTTTAAATAAATAGATTCAATATATTGTTTAATATTATTTAATGGAAAATTAATTGAAATTGTATTGAAAAGATTTTATATAAATAAAAATTACAAAATTCTATGTTCGATAATTGAGAGCTTACATGTGAGAAAATAAAACAACAATATATGATCTAGTTTCCAGGACTCAAATAAAATCGTAATTGTTATTTTGACCATCATTTTGTTATAAAATATTTGAGTTGGGTGTATGTTTCCCATCGAAACCCTTAGTTTTTCAATGCAAATTGTATGTAAAAGAGCAGAACCTATTGTTTTAGCCCAAACTGTAGCTGCACTTGCCTCCTTTTTTTGAATTGGCCTGGTTGCTGGCCATTTGCATGCAATGTTTCCATTCCCATTCCCAATTCCCACTTGGAGTCGGGTGTTTCTTATCGGGCTTTTGCAAATTAACGCCTCACAATGGATTTTGTCCTTAAGTGCGGCATTTGCATACTTGCCCCAGTTTATTGTAATCTTTCTGGCCTTCCATCGTCTTTGTCATTTTGTGTGTGTACATTGCAGACTTAAGTTATAGCCAGAGGATCATGGGCCTCGTCCTGGGTCTCAGCCTCAGCCAGTTGCCCGTCCGGCGGGTTTTGGGGTTGGTTTTGCTGCTGCTGCTGCTCATGATCCACCTCCTCCGCTCCTATGGTGAAAAAACCGAACGAATCCGGTACGTCGAGGGGCTCCGTTTCTATCAGCGGAATCCCAAGGGACACGTCGTCGTCCACGAAAATCTCCTGAAGCTCCGTTCCCACACGGTTACCCGTATTGTTCACGAATACTCCATTGAGGGCTTGCTGCAAGCGGGTGGTGATATTACTGTACATGTTTCTGGTGGAGATCACAGCTTACCAGGTCCCTGATAAAGATCCTGTTGTCGCGCACCAAGATCATGGCGTGGCATCGGGACATGTAGTCGAAACGTAACTGCCACGTGCAGCTGGAATGGCGACCCAGCGTGTTCTCGCCCTCCAACAGGTACAACTTGTTCCCCGTCTGCATGTGCTCCAAGTAGAACCTCATGATGCTCATTCCAGGGATCTTCCAGCGAAAGTGAAATGTGAATCCATTCCAGAAGCTTAAAACTGCGATTACATTCCGTTCAAATCGATCCCGGTAACCAGGGATGGCAAGCAATCCAATCGTTATCGATACATGAAAATACCAAAGGTTTTTCTTTATTTTTGTTTTTTTATATATTTATAGAATTTTAATATTTGATAAGGCATACACTATTCATAGTTTAAGAGTTTTAAAAACATAATATTTTAATTATTTTTACCTAAAATTATTTGGGAAAAAAATTAAAGCACAGAATCTGTTTGAAATAAATTGAAAATGCTAAGAAAACGAAATCTTTTAATCAAAATACAAAAACCGATTATTCGCGCTTAAGTTTAATGTTCTTTAAATTAATTTTTGTTTAATTTTTAATTTAAATTTAAAGCAAACAAAAAATAATGTCATATATTTGTGTAAATAAGGTTAATTATATTTTTTATGTTAAATGTTTGCTCATAACACAGCTTAAAAATCCTAACAAAATAACATAAATTAAATTTAAAAAGAAAAAACAAACAGAAAAAATTTCAAAAATGGAAAAGCACTTAAATAAAATGTTGCGTTTGTAAACAAATCGATAACAGCGATTATCATCGGAATCCAACATTGCGAACAGCTGATTCTCTTGGAATGCAAAGAAGCTTCTGCATAAATAAATAATGGCCGCGAAATAATTGGCTCCCGAATAATTAATAAATAAGGAGGATTCCATCGCCAAGATGACAACGCTGGAGCTGCACCCCTATTGCGAGGCCAAAACTCAAATACCAAATACCAAACAGCAGCTACTTCGGGCCAAATGCAGTGAGCCAAACATAATGAACTCCAAATGAAGTGAAACAAAAAGAAAACAGTGCTTTAATTATTCATATTTCATTAGTGAGCAGCAGGTGAAGGCGATGCGATGCGAAGCGATGGCAAAGGCGTGTGCCATATAAAATTTATAAAAATCAAAGTAAGCACAAGCACTGGAAGCACAGAAGGGATGGGAACGATGTGTGCGGTGACCGAAGTTGGAACACCCTTCCATTATTTCCAGGAAAGCTTTGTAGGTATGAGTACATATGTCTACATATTTCAGTATTAACAGGAAAGCTACATATGTACATTGTACATACATATGTACATCTACATATTTTTTATGTATAAATCTTTAAGTCTAAAGCGTCCATAAAACCAAACCCAAGTTATAGTCAACTATCCTCAAAAATAACATATATGTATTTACGCACAATCTTTCAGATTGATATAAAGAGTATCCTAAGAATAAAGCAGGAGAATTTGGCTTAAATTTTTCTGAGTTATTAACACGATTCTCTAGTGTATGTACTAAAAAAGTGTTAAGTCACTTATTTACCTTTAAAATCTTATTGTTAAACCCCCAACAAATTACAAAAAACTATATACTTATCACTAACTTATTTCCTTTTAGAGCAAAAACTGCGTTGCAAATCTCTGGCCAAAAGAAAAGCACTTTGAGTAAGAGTACAAAAAGGAGGACAAGGAGGAGGAGGAGCAGGAGGCCAGCTACCAGTAAAACAAAAGGGAAACGTCGGAAACGAATCTGGATACACATCATCATTTGTCTTGGCGGGCAGAAACGGCAAGGAGACGAGGTGCGGCTTCATTTAGGCCATGGCACATTGATGAATGAAGTGCGTAGTGGCTGAAAGGCTGAAAGGCCAAAAGGCAGGCCGCATTAAAAATGCACACGCAATCAGAAAATGCTCCACGACGGCCCCCACATAAAATTCAGGACTCCCGGACTCCATGTGCCATCCGCCAGGTGATGGATCAGCAGCCTCAGATTCAGATAAGACAGGAGGAGAAGGACAAGGAGCCGGAGCCGGATCCAAAGAGGCGGGGTAATGAGCAAGTTGAAGTGGGGCCGCTGCCGTCAAATGTTGTAAGCCCCTTTTGAGCCGGGCCTCTCGTCGCTGCGTTGGTGGCAATTTATAATTTGTTCGAGGGCTTTCAGCGGCCTTTCAAGGCAATTACCCCATAGCCATTGCCATAGCCATAACCAAAGGCGCTGCTGGCCCAGCTTTACCTTTGCCACCAGCAACACCTTCGCAGCATTTCGGCTTGACTGGCTGCGAACCTTGGCACCCTTTTGGGTTCGGGCTACGGCTCGCTTACTGGGTCAACGGGTTGGCCACCAGCCACCATCCACCAGCCATCCCGACCGTGTGATTTATTATGGCTGCCCCCCGGAACCGCCGAAGATGTTTTCCCTGACGCGGCACGTTCAAATAGCCTGGATACGTACATACACTCCAACAAAAGAAGGACTGATTAAATATGTAAGTTAAATCCCACAAATTGGAAACATGTTTCGTATTTTAAATAATTTATTACATTTATTTTATTAAATCTAAAAAGGGAAATATAGTTTTTAAGGTGGAAATAATGGTTGTTCTACTATTTAAAAAATTCTTTTATAGGAATTTGTTTTAATGGAAAATTTAAGCTGATGACCAAGTGTTTTAAGTTTTAGTAAACATATTTCTCACATTTATTTGTACTTAATTATGGCTATTTTTGGTTAGGTTACATTTTCTTGTTATTTTTTTGTATAGTTATTTTTGGAAGTGCTTACTGACCGAGGGTTAACATGGATGTTGACCCGCACGCAAAAGCCGCCGATATGCACAGATTTCCCATTGACAGGACAGGGACTTTCGCTCTTTCTTGAACAAGGATGGCTGCCTGCCACTTACACACCAGCCGTTTGTAGATTTGTATTAAAATTCAAGCTCTTTCATGCTATTAATATTCCATTGCGTATTCGCGCGAGAATATATTCCATTTTTAATAACACGAAACTTTATGAAAATTTTATAAATAAAAGGCAAGGATAGCACAGGGGTAGCCATTGCCAGAGATTCCTTCTTCTCCTCCTCCTCGTCGTCGGCAGAAAAGGAAAGCTCAAAAGTCAAAGCAAACTGAGGAAAAAACTCACTGGGGCCATGGAACTGAACAGAACCGAACCCAAGCGAAGGAGCAGTGAAGGAATCCAGGAGCAGAACTGAGACCGAACCGAACTCAGCTGAACTGACTGGCGGAATTGCGCAATGAACCCCATTTCTGGTGGGTGGGTGGATGGGTGGTTGAAAAAGTACACTCACAAAGCCCCCACCCACCAAAACACTTGCTCCGAAAGCAAAACAAAGAAGAAAAAAAACAATTGAAATGTGAATATTAAATATAAACAAGTACAAGTTGCCCGTTAGTGTGCTCTGCCATTGTTTGTTGCAGCACCTTGCATGCGGCGCAGATCCACAAACACCCCGGCAACCAACCACCCAACCACCCATCTACCCCCCCACTCATCTGCTGATCCACCCACCGCTTGGCAGCAACTCCCCGCGGCGTCATTGTGCTCCCTGGCAGGAGGCAGTGGAAAATGCCATTTGATGGCATTTAGATGGGATCGCTGATTGATGTTACTGGCTTCTCTCCTCGAATTCCCAAAGCCAGACTCGTGCTCCCGGGCATTGAGCTGGGGAGTGGGTCAGTTTGGCTCCCGGTAACTGGAGGGCTTCGCTTCGTCGGTTTGGCTCAACGGAAATCAACTAAGCAGAAAGATGTCTTGAGTCAACATTAGTGATATGGGGGATGTTGTTTGAGTGGGAGCAAGTGCAGCATTTTTTAAATCAAATCCGCAAATGGATTCGTTAGTTTATTAACTCTTTATTAAATTAATGTAGGCACAACTACCTACTTAATTAAATAATAAATTATGTTCTATGTTTGAAAATTAAAACTTAAGAGCATTAAGTGCTGCACATTTTGGTTTAGTTTTTAGAATACATCATTATGATCTGATGTCAGGAATGTTTCACTATAAAATACATATGTTTCACTATATATTATTATATAATTAGTATAATGTAGCCAGTGGATAAATAAATCCCAAAGTGTAATCCCAGAGCAACATTATTTAAAGCACTTGACTTTCATGTATACAAAAAAATGATGTCATATTAACTGAGCAATAGAGTTAAGTCACTTTGACATAGTTTGGCTTTAACTATGGCCAACCCAGCACCCCTCCACTTCCACCCTTTCATCATCATCCCCTTCCATATGTGTAATGCATGCAACGAGGCACATTAATTAAATAAAAATTGATTTTCCAAGCGCATGAAATGCAATCAACGGCCGGGCTTCAAGTGGGTCCATGTGGCCTGGATGCCGGCCTGGATTCCGAACCCGACTCTGGACTCTGGACCCTGGACTCTGTGCTGCACTCTGCTCTGCTCTGCTCCACTCTGCCGTGTTGTCAAATGGAGTTAACAAAGTTTACGCTTTTTGCGCGCTGCTGTCTCATTCTGTTGTTGTTGCTGCTGCTGCTTCTGGGTTTATTTTTTGTGCTGCTGCTGCTGCTCCTTTTTTTTTGTGGCCCCATCTCGCCTTTTTCGCTTTTTGTTGCATCGTATGCATAAGTATATAATGTGCAGCTGGCTGGACATGGGTGGGTGCGGGTGCATCGCATCGGTTTCGGTTCTGTTCTGTTGCTGTAGACCATGTAGCCCATGGAGCCCATGTAGCCATGGTTGCCCATCGCCGGTCCGTTTCGCCTTTTATCCGTTTGGCCACAACGGCGGCAATGAGTTTAATGTGCGCTGTCGCTTTTTGGCCGTATTTAAACCACAGCAAGTCATCAGGCAAATTGAATTTTCAACGTATGGTCGCACATTGCGTTGCACCACTCCGTGTCACGACACCACCATCCTCCATCTCCATCCCTGACTCTGACCCTGCCTCGTTCTCCTTTTAACCCTCTGAGGCTTATCATTAAAATAACTTGATTGATATTCTTCTTAAAGTTTATTTTTAAAAACCTCCCTACTTTTTGCTCATCGTTTTGAGTACTTAAACAAAAAGTTATTTGTATTTAGTTACAACGAAAAATTAGGACAATTAAGTGACCTATTTAAATCTAAGAACCTTTAGGTTTTTAATTTAATTTTAAATATATTAGAAAACACAAATTTTGTAGGTTTGTTTGATAATTTGCCTGTTAATATGGTTAGCTGTGGGTCCAAAAAGTGGTATATCCAAATCTTATTCATACCTTCAATGTCAAGTCGAACTGATCCTTGAGCTAAGATCGTTAAAGCCTCCTTTCTAGAGTGGTTTTTTGCGTCAGCGAAAATATATGTTAGGGCCTTGGAAGTACTCTTGGGTTTCAGGGGGTTAAAGCCTTGGCTTTCGCTGTCAGCCCGCAATGCTCGTGTCAGTGGCTGTATAACATTTCCATCCCGCTCTTATCAGCACGGTCAGCGAGGGTCCTTTAAAGGACCCTGCTCCCTGCCCCTGCCCCCTGCCCCCTGCCCACTGCATTTGCTTGCTTCGTTTCTCGTTACAAAATTACCCACGATAAAAATTGAATTACTTCGTCGTCGTTGTCGTTGTCGTGGTCTCCCTGTTTTCAGACCAAACCCAGCAAAGTGTTGGGCTTGCTCTTGACGCGTCCATGTCCCCCGTCCTTGATCCACTCCCTGCTTACCCTGCTTAGACGACACTGAAACTGTCGCCAGGCAGGCCGGCCTGGTCCTGTGTGACTCTGTCTAATGATAAATGAGCTGCAATGGATGACAGCGAATCAACTTAAGTGTATTGCTCTGCTTCACTCGCCCACTCTTCCTCCTCTGGAGATGGAGTTGGGGGGACTGGGACTAGGACTGAGACTGAGACAAGGAAGACATCCCACAGCCAATGCACTTTCCCCTCGACGCTTTTTTGCTCGTGTTTGCGTTTCACTTCAAAATTCTATGCTACACTAAATATTTACATAGGAAAAAAACTTGGCAAGTGTAAGTGAGATGTGCTTTAAAGAAACTTTACCAAAGTTCCTTCACTCATTATGCAAATTGAAGGAAACATCGGTGGGGCTGGGGGCTTGCGTTGGGTTATCCCGGCCAAAAAGTGGTGACTAGGCTAGACGCGAGACAGCTGCGCAGCTGGAGGTGGGTTTCCTCCTACTAAATATGATGGTATCGATTTGAAAATTGTTTAAATTTCATGAATTGATTTAAAAATTTTTGTGCTTATTGCTTAAAAAACTACTTAAAAGTCACAAATTATAATAATTAATTTAAATATTTACCACCCGAAAAACACACATTTTATTTGCCAGATTTTCATAAAGTTCAAGATTTATTGTGGAAAACAAAAAACAAAAAAATTAAAGGGTATTTAAAATAGTGCAATAAATTAGGTAGGACCAAGGATAAGGGATAGAATATCGTTGCCAATATAAGGATACAGTTGATTTCAGGAGATTATCATACGGGTGCAGCAGATTTTGAGGTGGAGGTCAGTGGATGGATAACCTACTTCTCCAGGCAGCGGGCCTCGTCCTTGGGCACACAGGCCTCAGCACGCCAGTCGAAGCGCTCCTTCTTGTCGCAGCGCAAATGGGCGAACTTGCGCTTGCCGGAGTTCTTCACCTCGCAGCGGTAATACTTGCGGCAGTCCCGGACGTCCGGGTAGATGTCCTCCTCGTCGCACTCGTCACCCTTCTTCAGCTTCTTCAGCACGTCCTTCACGAACTGCTTGCGCTCCTTGGAGCTCGGCTCGTCCTCGCTCTCGTTGGCCTCCTTCTCCTCCTTGGAGTCCTTGGACTTGTCCTTCTTGTCCTTCTTCTCCTTGCTATCCTTGTCCTTTTCCTTCTCCTCGGAGCTGGGCTTCTTCTGCTCCTGCTCCTTGGACTGATCCTCGCTGGACTTGGGCTTGTCCTTGGACTTATCGCCAGAGGCCTTGTTGCTCTCCTCAACGGAGGCATTCTCGTTGGACGCGGGTCCTCCGGCTGGCGGAGCAGACTGCTCCACGCTCTCGGCAGTCTCGGGCCTTTGGTTGCCTGGCTGCTGGGGCTGTGGAGGGTTCTGGGGATCCTGGGGCACCTGGGGCACCTGGGGCACCTGAGGCACCTGAGGCACCTGTGGCACCTGAGGCACCTGGGGCTGTTGTGGGTTCTCCGGTTGGGCGGGAGCCTCAGTGCTGCTCACTGGTTTCCTGGTAGGACGCCAGCTGTTCACCCAGTTCTGCCAGTTGGGCCAGAAGGGAAGTGGACGATGGGGAGGACTAATGCTGCCATTGTTCAGCCCATTGCCAGGAGCAAGAGGACTTCCATTCTGTCCAGGGAGGTGGGGCCTCCAGTTCGGTGGCAGGATGGGAATGTTCGGGCGGGGATGCCAAGGCCAAGAGCCAGATCCGCCAGGCAGCACAGGAGTCGATGGAGTGACTGAGCCAGCTGGTGGATTGAGTGGTGCACTCGGGTCCACTGGTGCACTGGGAGCTCCAGGAGCGCCACCAGCGGGAGCGTTGGGATCAGCAGGTGCAGCACCAGCAGGAGCGTTGGGACCAGCAGGAGATCCACCAGCGGGTGCGTTGGGATCAGCAGGGGCACCACCAGCAGGAGCGTTGGGATCAGCAGGGGCACCACCAGCAGGAGCGTTGGGATTAGCAGGAGATCCACCAGCGGGAGCGTTGGGATCAGCTGGAGATCCACCAGCGGGAGCGTTGGGATCAGCAGGGGCACCACCAGCAGGAGCGTTGGGATCAGCAGGGGCACCACCAGCAGGAGCGTTGGGATTAGCAGGGGCACCACCAGCAGGAGCGTTGGGATTAGCAGGAGATCCACCAGCGGGTGCGTTGGGATCAGCAGGGGCACCACCAGCAGGAGCGTTGGGATTAGCAGGAGATCCGCCAGCGGGTGCGTTGGGACCAGCAGGAGATCCTCCAGCAGGAGCGTTGGGACCAGCTGGAGATCCACCAGCGGGTGCGTTGGGATCAGCTGGAGATCCACCAGCAGGAGCGTTGGGATCAGCAGGAGATCCTCCAGCGGGTGCGTTGGGATCAGCAGGGGCACCACCAGCAGGAGCGTTGGGATCAGCCGGAGCACCACCAGCAGGAGCGTTGGGATCAGCTGGAGATCCTCCAGCGGGTGCGTTGGGATCAGCAGGGGCATCACCAGCAGGAGCGTTGGGATCAGCAGGGGCACCACCAGCAGGAGCGTTGGGACCAGCAGGAGATCCTCCAGCGGGTGCGTTGGGATCAGCTGGAGATCCACCAGCGGGTGCGTTGGGATCAGCTGGAGATCCACCAGCGGGAGCGTTGGGATCAGCAGGGGCACCACCAGCAGGAGCGTTGGGACCAGCAGGAGATCCTCCAGCAGGAGCGTTGGGATCAGCAGGGGCACCACCAGCAGGAGCGTTGGGATCAGCAGGAGATCCACCAGCGGGTGCGTTGGGATCAGCTGGAGATCCTCCAGCAGGAGCGTTGGGATCAGCTTGAGCACCACCAGCAGGAGCGTTGGGATCAGCAGGAGATCCACCAGCAGGAGCGTTGGGATCAGCTGGAGATCCTCCAGCGGGTGCGTTGGGATCAGCAGGAGCACCACCAGCGGGTGCGTTGGGATCAGCAGGAGATCCGCCAGCGGGTGCGTTGGGATCAGCCGGAGATCCTCCAGCAGGAGCGTTGGGATCAGCAGGGGCACCACCAGCAGGAGCGTTGGGATCAGCCGGAGCACCACCAGCAGGAGCGTTGGGATCAGCAGGAGATCCACCAGCGGGTGCGTTGGGATCAGCTGGAGATCCACCAGCGGGAGCGTTGGGATCAGCAGGGGCACCACCAGCAGGAGCGTTGGGATCAGCAGGGGCACCACCAGCAGGAGCGTTGGGATCAGCCGGAGCACCACCAGCAGGAGCGTTGGGACCAGCAGGAGATCCACCAGCGGGTGCGTTGGGATCAGCAGGGGCACCACCAGCAGGAGCGTTGGGATCAGCTGGAGATCCTCCAGCGGGTGCGTTGGGATCAGCAGGAGATCCGCCAGCGGGTGCGTTGGGATCAGCCGGAGATCCTCCAGCAGGAGCGTTGGGATCAGCCGGAGATCCTCCAGCAGGAGCGTTGGGATCAGCTGGAGATCCTCCGGCAGGAGCGTTGGGATCAGCAGGAGATCCTCCAGCAGGAGCGTTGGGATCAGCAGGTGCACCACCAGCAGGAGCGTTGGGATCAGATGGAGATCCACCAGCAGGAGCGTTGGGATCAGCCGGAGCACCACCAGCAGGAGCGTTGGGATCAGCCGGAGATCCTCCAGCAGGAGCGTTGGGATCAGCAGGAGATCCTCCAGCAGGAGCGTTGGGATCAGCAGGTGCACCACCAGCAGGAGCGTTGGGATCAGATGGAGATCCACCAGCAGGAGCGTTGGGATCAGCCGGAGCACCACCAGCAGGAGCGTTGGGATCAGCAGGGGCACCACCAGCAGGAGCGTTGGGATCAGCAGGAGATCCTCCAGCAGGAGCGTTGGGATCTGCAGGTGCACCACCAGCAGGAGCGTTGGGATCTGCAGGTGCACCACCAGCAGGAGCGTTGGGATCAGCAGGGGCACCACCAGCAGGAGCGTTGGGATCAGTAGGAGATCCTCCAATAGGAGCGTTGGGATCAGCAGGTGCACCACCAGCAGGAGCGTTGGGATCAGATGGAGATCCGCCAGCAGGTGCGTTGGGATCAGCCGGAGCACCACCAGCAGGAGCGTTGGGATCAGTAGGGGCACCACCAGCAGGAGCGTTGGGATCTGCAGGTGCACCACCAGCAGGAGCGTTGGGATCAGCAGGGGCACCACCAGCAGGAGCGTTGGGATCAGATGGAGATCCACCAGCAGGAGCGTTGGGATCAGCAGGTGCACCACCAGCAGGAGCGTTGGGATCAGATGGAGATCCACCAGCAGGAGCGTTGGGATCAGCCGGAGCACCACCAGCAGGAGCGTTGGGATCAGCAGGGGCACCACCAGCAGGAGCGTTGGGATCAGCAGGAGATCCTCCAGCAGGAGCGTTGGGATCTGCAGGTGCACCACCAGCAGGAGCGTTGGGATCTGCAGGTGCACCACCAGCAGGAGCGTTGGGATCAGCAGGTGCACCACCAGCGGGAGCATTGGGATCAGCAGGGGCGCCAGGAGCAGTAGTCGATCCTTCAGATGGAGATCCAGGAGCAGCAGTTGTATCGGGAGCGGTGGGGTCGGCTACGCCGGGTTCGTCAGTTGACCCTGCGGGTGCGTTCGGGTCCAGAGGGGTGTTGGGATTGATGGGTGCGGTCGGAGCGGCTTCTCCCGGAGCCAGGGTAGTTCCCGCCGGAGCGTTGGGGTCCAGGGGCACATTGGGATCGACTTCTCCGGCAGCGGTTGTGGTGCCTTCAGGGGCTTGAGTGGTTGGGTCAGTGGGTGGGTTGGTGTCTTCCGATCCGGGTGCCAAAGTGGTGTCCACTGGTGCGTTGGGATCCCAGGGAGCCTCTGTGGTAATCGTCGTCTCCGTCTCCAGGGGTCCAGTGGTGGTCTCCTCGATGGCTGCGGTGGTGGTCGTCTCAACGGGAGCCTGGGTGGTCTCAACGGAAGCAGCGCTAGAAGCCGAGCTCGGTCCCTCGGTGGAGATGGAGACCTCGCTGGGAGCAATGCTGGAGCTGAGAGCCTCCACCAGCGGAGCGGACTCGCTGACGGGGCTGTCGGTGATGGTCACCATCTTGGCGACGGCCGCCGTTGGGGCCTCGGCGGCGGCCGACTTGACCGCCACACAGATCTCGAGGCCGTCGGTGACGCAGCGGGTGTTCGCCTCGCAGGGCAGCACCGGACCCGCGGTCAGGTCATCCAGGCACTCCTGGTAGGAGAGTGGTCCCACGCAGACGGCGCTCTTGCCGCCGCACTTGAGTCCCACGGCGGCTGCATGCGCCTGATGCTGCCTGGCCACCAGCGAGGTCAACTGCAAGAGGGGAGAGATTGGAGGAGGCAGCGGTTAGTGTAAGCGTAATCCTTTGGGCGGGGAATTGGGAAAGAGGTGGAAAGTCGGTGCACTGTTTGTCCCGTAACAATTACACTGGTTTCGATTCACTTGCATAGGATACTTTCGATTGGTCGCCGAGCGCTTTGAACGTTATCCAAAGTAGCAAGAGTCCCGGAAGCTACGGATTCGGTTTCGGATTCGATTTTGATTGGGGTTTTCGGTTATTTGTTCGAGGCATGTGCGTATCCAAGTGCCACACCACCGATTGGGTTCCAAAAACAAATTGATATGTTATATATACATATGTACAACTCGTCGGTTAAGACAAACAGAAAAAAAATAGAGAGAGAGGATACGGAATCCATGTCGCGGTGTTTCGGTGTTATGCAATTACCACTAGCAACACCAGAAGTCTGGTGGATCGGTTCGTTGTCATCGTGGTCGTTGGAATGGTGTGTTTGGTTCGAATGAAGAATCGTTACTATCCCCTGTACGCCAGCCTCCATGGCTTTTATCCAAAATTCGCTAATCGCTATTCGCTATCTTTGCAGCTTCCCGAGCTTTCCGCTTACCAAATCTCCGCTGACGCTAGCCAAATAAATGATAACCGCCGGTGTTTGTCCCACTCGCTGATAACTGATAACTGATAAGCGTTGTGGCTAAAACCAATTTATGGTATTGCGGCGCAGGTGATAATCGTGGCCAAAAAAAATATATATAAATCAAATCCATAAACTATTTCTAGTTATAAGTCTTCATATTAGAGACTAGATATGTTTTAAATGTGATGAGGTAACCCCACCACATCGATGTGCCCCTTAACGGATGCTGCTGTGACTCACCCTCCGCGTCTTATCTTAGACCCAACCTTATTTTCCGGCCATTTGTTTTGACTACTACCAAATACGTAATCCTAATCTTGGCCAGCAGCAAGCAGCACTAACGTCAAGGTAAATGTTGATAAAGCGGGCTGCGCATTTCCGTTGACTGGAGTCTTTGCTTTATTTGCCTCCGCCTAGTTAAATAAACAGATATTAAAAAATAAAAATGAAGAGACAATTTTCGCTGCTCTTTTAATTTAACTTCACTCAATCCCAGAATAGAGAGCAACCTGGGGTCGTCACCCGTCCAGCCAACCCCACGAGTGATCCCCGGGTGCAGTGTTTCCCCTTGGCTAATGACGCAGTTTTCGCACAAACATCTTGATAAGGGATTCAGCTGTGATCTGCTGTCCCAAGTGCATATCATTTCGCGACAGATCTTGTCAGACCTGCGATAAGAACCCAGTCATCCACCGGAATGATATTGTATAACTGGGAGCCCTTGAAATTTACAATCGGAGGTCGGACACCCAAAAGTTCAAGTTTTACTCAAGTTTGCTTCCCTTCCCCATGTAATAATTTTGTTTAAATTTGGGAATCGCTTGGAATTAAATGGTTTAGAAATTTGTCACTATTATAATTTATTAAGTATAAAAATAAAAATGATACAGATGTCCTTAATGGTTCATTAATAAGATCAAAAATTAATCAACAAAATTCACAACTAAATTTGATTTTGTTTTAGTAAAACAAAAAAATCAAACATATCACTGATTGTGCAAATATGTTTTATTCTATGCATATATTAAATATATTTTTTGTAATTTATAATAGAAAAAAAACCCCTTATCGCCTCAATTAAGAAATCCAAGTTTCGCCTGAAGCCCATAATTACCATATGAAATGGACATGTGCGGGATATACTATACATAACTCCCCGGAGGTCGAAGAGTGCGCTTAACATCTGTCATGGATCCCACGGAGACTCCCACTGCCACCTGCCCACCTGCTCACCTGCTCCCTTTGAACTTCGCTCTGTCCCTGGGCCCCATTGCGAATGCCCTTTGAGCCTGGCCTGGCGAATTCCATGAAAATTGAACAATTAAGTGGAATTTGCTTTACTTTATATTTTTTTTTATTCCGCCATTAATGCGGTTAAGCCATACAACAAAAATCGAGGGACGGGGCGGGAAAAATGAAAATGAAAAATGGAAAATGCAATGCAGGCGCAGTCACATTGCGGTTTTCGTGTGTCTAGACAATGCAATAAATACAGTTAGCCATATATTTGTATTATCAAATATGTAAATGCACTGAGAGTAAATAAGGAGCCCAATCTCATTTGAGAGACTTGCAGTCTTGTCATAAAGAGTTCTAAAAACAAGCCTTATTTTAAAGTTAAATATATTTTGAATTAAAAATTTAGTGGATATAAACCCTTTTTTTTGTCAGAGTGTAAATATGGGTAATATTGTGACTGCTGGAGTGGTCCTCATCGATGAGGAACCTTCTGGCTAGGTGAGTGTGCTAATTCGCTCGGAACCCAGTGGCTGGAGTGGACCGGACCCAAATAGGCTTTGAGGTTGGCCGGGGCATGCAAATGAGGCAAGGCGGTGGGACGAATTATGCAGGGACTCAGGAGCAAGGACACCACCCTTCCACAGGGACAGTTCCAGGGCCAGCTCCTCCGTTGTTAATGTTGTTGGCGCTGTGGTCGCGGCTTTGGCCGTGGTAGCGACCATGGTTGCAGTGGTGCAGCTCCTCCTCGACTCCTTCACTGCCTCATTGGCCTTTCACAAAGCGAGCGGCGTTGGCTAAATTTGCATAAATTAACAATGTTTCGCAATTGCAGCCACTGATGCAGTGAATTCTTGGTGGCGAGTGGTATAGGGATGTGTGTGGTAATGGTATGTGCTATGTTGGGCAGCAAGGGACCCGCACAATCCTCGCCTGTCCAGTGTCCACTGTCCACTGTGTGTGTGTGTGTCGCAACCGTGGGCAATGTGCGCGCGTTTTATTGATTTGATGCTTCAATGCACTTATTATCCCTCGGGCGGCTCTGCCACTGCCACTGCCACAGCCCGTTAATCCCCTGGCGATGCGACGCCATTTGGCACTTGCCGCTTGCCACTCCCACCCCCACAGACAGTGAGGAGGATATATGAGCATTAGGGTGTGCCACATATCAGCAAAGTTGATCGATTGCGGCTCATTAGGGCCCCATTCACTCGGCGGACACCTAACTGCGGTTCGTTGGTTGAGCATAGCGAAATCATAATTGGTGGAAGGGTAATGATCACTTATGGGTCCTCAACGGACGATCCGCGAATTCTTTATTATAAAACTTAAAATAATGTTAAATTAAAATCACAAGGTTCTTCAAAATAAATGGCTCAAAAATGAGCTAACGAGCTTGTTACTAGAAATAGGATAAAGAGTATAAAGTAATCCACATTCCAATTTTCTTGATTGGACCATAAGGCAAACATTAATTTGTTTTTAAAGAACCGGAAATTTTAAAGGAAAAGTTTTTACTCAGTTTGGGTGCCACATGAACATAATCTGTAGAGAAAAGGTACGAAAATAAATTATATGCTAATTATAAAGAAGCTTCTTGGAAAAAACGAATTGATAAGAATAATAAAAAAAAAAAAGATAAGAACGGAACACCATTTTTAGAAAGACACTGACCTCTTTAAGAATATTATTCTGGAATTCTAATTTTTTTCGTCAAGTGAACCACCCGACTGGGAATGTTTCAACTCTTTTGCATTGTAAATTGAAGCAATATGCGTGCAAAATGAAATCATCATGCATTCAATTAATCAAATAGTCATGTTATATTCCCCTTTTTATCAGTCACAAAATAACTTCAAACACAAATCAAAATAATACAACATATTCAGGTTAACGTTACTGAAATTTCCAAATTACTTAGAAGGTCCTCCAGCCATGTCAGAAGCAAATCCAGAGGCGGGATCAGCGAAGGGGCCGACTGATGACGACTGGTGCCTGATCGAGAGCGATCCGGGGGTCTTCACGGAGCTGATTCGCGGCTTCGGCTGTACGGGTGCCCAGGTGGAGGAGATCTGGACATTGGACGCGGAGGCCTTCCGTCACTTGGAGCCGATCCACGGCCTCATCTTTCTCTTCAAGTGGGTGCAGGACGAGAAGCCAGCCGGCCGGGTGGTCAGCGATCGGCATGACATCTTCTTCGCCCGCCAAGTGGCCACGAATGCTTGTGCCACGCAGGCGCTACTCAGTCTACTGCTGAATCTCCACCATTCGGACATCGATCTGGGTGACACACTGAACGGGTTTAAGCGCATATGCGAGGGCATGGATCCGGAGCTCCGAGGTCTCTGCCTGAGCAGCGAGGAGAGGATACGCGAGGTGCACAACTCCTTTGCGCGCCCAATGCTCTTCGAGCTGGACATGCCGCAGGCTCCGCCGGCTGACGATTTGTATCACTTTGTGGGCTACATGCCCATCAAGGGGCGATTGTTCGAGCTGGATGGCATGCACGAGGGACCCATCGAGCTGGCCGAGATCGGCAGAGAGCAGAACTGGCTGGATGTGGTCAGGCCCATCATCGAGGCACGCATGCAGCGCTACAGCGTCGGCGAGATCCACTTCAACCTGATGGCCCTGGTGTCCGATCGTCAGCGCTGCTACGAGCGCCAGATCCAGCTGCTCGTCCACCAGCCGTCGCCACTGAGTCACACGGAGCGTCTGGCGGAGATCGCCAGCCTGAGGACCTATGTGAATTTCGAGGTGGAGAAGAAGCGTCGCTACCGCCAGGAGAACCTCCGACGCCGCCACAACTATCTGCCCTTCATCGTTGAGCTGCTGAAGCAGCTGGCCGAGACCGGGCAGCTGATGCCCATCTACGAGAAGGCCAAGCAGCGGGCCGTCCAGTCAGCCGTCCAGGCCTTCAGCCGATCCAATCTTTAGTACTGAAAGCTAATCTCCATTTTTAACAACTTTGGATAACTTTAACTAAACGATACTTTTAAAATCATCAAACAAAATCATATTATTAGCAGTTAAGGGGCTGAAATCACACCTTAAATATTAAATTAACTAGTTTAATTTTAGGCATAAACGGAAGTAATTAGCTTAGTGGGTTTAGTTTATTCGAGGTGGTCGTAAACGATTGAGCAAACCACTTTATCTTGAGGCGACAAAATTAAACTGCTGTGCAAACAAACGTTTTTTTTTAAAGATAAAAAAATGTGTCTACATAAAAGTACATACATACGTTTGCGTTTTGTATTTTCAAACTCGATTGTTCCTTATCCAAAATGTTTAACTAACGATGCAAATTTTGCTTAAAATTCTAAAATTATGTGTTATTTTATTTTACAAATAGTGTCTCATTTAAAGTTAATTTATATCACAAGCTTTTTCACTGTAAATTCCTTATCGTCATCACCAGTTTTATAATAATATTATTTTCAATTACATTTAAACCAATATGTTGAGCACGATTAAATGATAAGATATCGCTATCTTCTTGACTCCCAGAAATGTTTGCCGCAGTGGGGATTTTACAGGGATTACTTAGAGCTAAGAATATCATTCAGTGACATTTAATGGATGTACAAAAAAAGAGGGGGAGCAATAAACTGATTCTGTTCTAAGGAAAATCCAAACATGGCTAGAGCAGATTTATTGCAACCTTTAGTGTTCGTTGAAGAGTTGTCCCTGCGAGTTATGACAGATTCCATTTGGGAGCCTGGCAGAGTGGCCAGTAGTGGCCCTCATCTCGGTTCTCTCCACCTCTGGTTGCCGTATTTCAATTTGCATTTGCTGCAGTTTCAGCTCATCCGCTCTCGTCCAGAACCGTCGTCTGTCGCTCTGATAAATGATTTCTTTTTAATGCTTCGATAGACACAACTTAACGGAGCCCGGCTAAACCTCCAGCCTCTGCCATCTGCATCTGCATCATCCGGATGAGACGGAGATGGAAGTGGTGTGGTGTGGGTGGAGGATATTCTGGGCCTGGACGTCGCGCTTATTTGTTTATGTTGCACAAAGTAAACAACTAATTTTAATTTGCCGCAGGAGCCGCACAGTCACGACAAGATGACGACGACGACGACGACGACAACGACGATGGCCAAGGGCACACTGGCCAGGAATAGGAACAGGGGCCGCGACCAGGATCAAAAACATGGACAATATCAAGGAACGAAGCATAGAATACCCCTTTAAATTTCTGGATAATTTGGGATATACCATGAAGGTAACCCTATATTTAAGAGCCACATATTTTAATATATCCTCAAACATGCTCGCTAATTAATTCCAATTATTTTTTAGGAAAACCCTAGTTTAATGGAGAAGTACAAAATATTTGTGGATTAAACAATTTACTTGTTGTTTTTAGCAATCTTCTGGAAGAAACGAAAATGCCCCAAAAAAAAAGGAGGGACAGCAGCAAGGACATTGGACAGGCGGCGGTGGGGCAATGGAAATGGGATTTGGAGTGGGAAGTGGCTGCCATAAAAGGGAAACACATTCGCATACACAGACACACAGCAACAAACCGCAAAATAACCAAAGACATTCCAACATCCGCCCCCTTTTCCCACTCACAGCTTGGATTTTCTTTTGTTACATTCGGCTGGCCAGGCTCCCTCACTCTGTTTTCATTCTTTCAGCTCGTGGACATATGTAAATATGAGTGCAGCAGAGCAATCATAACAAAAATGCTGCACACTCAAATTATCCCTAAATAATTTAGATCTGTGCGGGCGAACGAGGTGGGTAAGTTTACCTTTTGAAGCCGAAGCCTGTGTTTGGGTTTGCTTATCTTTCATTTCATATGTTGCAGGCGGAGATGTGGCGGAGGACCCAACATGAAAGCGGAAGCGGAAGTGCTTACCTCTACATGGGCTGAAAATCCAGCTGGAAGTGCTCCCCGGACTCGGCATTTGACTTGTTGTATATGGTAAAGAAAACAAAAACATTAAATTGCCATTAGCGAGGGCGGCTAGGGAAGATTTAAGCCAAGTTTTAGCTAGCTATTTAGTTGAATTTATTTCTATTTTTATTTTTTTACAAATCTTTTAAAGTAAAATATAATTTTAAGTGGAAAATAGATCACAGTTCTGTTCACTAGGCTTTACTTTTAAATTAAATAAGAGAACATATATTGAAAATATATTTTTAACTATAATAAACATAACTTTAAGTCAGCAAAATGTTTAAAAACGCTCTGATTAAAGCTTGTATTATTTTAATATTAATTTCATATGGTATGAAATGGTATAAAATGTGTTTTCTCATCACAAAACCTTGAATTATTTATGCATGAGCATTGACATTTGTGGTTAGTTTTACATTTTTGTGCTCAACTTTTCGAGCTGCCCCCGCTTGGCTGCGTCTAGTGCAAAAGGCTAATTGAAATTTGCCATTAATAATGCAAAAAGGTCTCGGTGAGAAAGTTTTAGGGCCACCCACCCACCACCCATCACCCATCACCCGTCCATGCATACATACATACATATGTGTGTGCCCTGTGTGTGCCCTGCCATTTTAAATATTTCAAATATTTGTAGCATTTGCGCGGTGTGTGTGTGTGTGTGTGTGTGATGAGTGGGTGGTGGGTTTGGGTGAAGGAGGAGGGTTGGGGATGGGGTAAACACCACAGGCTCGGCCTTGCCATTTACCGCACGCCAAAAACATCAACATCAGCGACAACGGAGAAGAGTACAGAACAGAACCAACCGACGGACAAGGTGAACCCAGGTGGAGTGGGGATGAGGATAAGGATGAGGACTTCTCCTCATGGAATGAAGCTGCGGTGGCTGTGGATGCTTATTTTCTGGTCCGTCAGCCGCCGGTGATGTCGACGTCACCGTCACCGTCACCACATGTAAAAATATAACCCTCCTCCTTGTGCTCAGGGTTTTGTTTCTTGTTTCCATTTTATTTTATTTTCCTTGTTTTTTTTTTTTTTTTTATTTTTGAGAAGTTGCCGTGATTTCTCGAACTGGCGACTGGCAACTGTGACTGTCCAAAAAAATGGGAAATAAATGAACGAGGGTGAAGTGCAGAGGGGTTGTTGAATAAACCAAGCACATGTTCAAGATGGAATGCTCGAAAATATGTTCGAGGGGGGACGCGTCCGGAATCCAGTGACAAACCGAAGGCTCTGGAGGTGTGAGGAGGGAAGATGCTGCCACAAGGCAATCACTGATCTCGGGGAAAACTTTAAAGGGTCAGGACTGGGACCACTGTCAGCACTTTACTCAAATTCCACTAAATAATTGATTTTATTGAGCAGCTGAGGTAACAGTTCTTGTAAGCCTTCAAATTATATTTTGGCTTTGATTTTATTAGGAATATAACTTTAATGTTACAAAATAATAAAAAGTAAAAGGTTTTAAAACATTGAACATTGGTTTGAAAAGTGTGATGTCAATGAAATTGCTATAATTTAATTTATAACCATTATTTGTTTTTTTTTTTGTTCATGGTCCACTCTTTATTTTTCTCAAAAATGGTTAAAAACAAAAATTTCTTTAAACTTTTGTAATGGTTTAATCAGGTTTAATTTTTTAAAACCCTTTTTATTGCCTAAATTTGTAGTACTTTTGTGTGCTATACCGATCCTTCGGGATGTCCCGCCAATTGTTAAACAATATCGCATCTCCTGCCTGACTTTTCTTTGCTTATTATTTATTTCTTACTTACTTTTAATTTTTTTCTTGTTTTCGTTGATTATTTTAGAAGGAAACAACAACGGCAAACAGAGACCAAAACGAATGCCAGACCCAGGGATTCAGGACATGGGTATCGCTTGGGGGAGGAGGACTGAGGACTGCAAGAAAAAAAAAATGCAAGGAAGCGGGGGGCGGAAAAAAAAACAGGAAAATCTCTCGAGGCTACTGAAAACTTCGTTTCTTTCTGCTATCCTGCCGTTCCCGCTGTTCCCTCGATCCTGGTCCTGGTATTGGTCCTTCACCTTGGGCAGTCCGTACACCGTACACATTTCTTATGCTGCTTCTTGGCTTTGCGCCGTGCGCCATCCCAGCGTCTGGATGTGGGTCCCCAGTTGCCCATCGTCCTGCCTCCTGCCTCCCAGCGTCCTTGCCTCCTTGCCCTGTGCCCTGTCTCCCTTCCACTCGTGGATTTCGATGGCGGCCGCAGTGGTTTAAACACATGAAACAATTATAAAGTTGCCAAGAAATGTAAACCCAAAGAGAAAACAATTTAATTGAATTTAACCAGGGGGTTGTCATATCCTAATGGATTTAAAACAACAACAAGGAGAGTTCACCGCAACTACAACAACCTACAACCGACAACCTACAAAAACCTACAACTACATCAAATACAAATATAAAGCAGGGAGCATGAAAAGTACAAGGAACGGTCTTTGGGGATGGTGGTGACCACCAACTGGAGAGGAAACCCGGAATCGATAGCTGGGCACATAATTAATATTTCATTGTTTTGCGGGTAAGTGATATCGGTGTCTTTAAAACACAACTCAAATATATATGTAAATATTTATAAGGCCTCACAAAACCTTTAACATAAGTAGAGTTTTTAAAATGTAACTTTTTTATTTGAAGTCAAAACATTAAAGCTTATTGAAACAATTTATTAATACGCATTTTTTATCGGTTAAAATTTAGGTAGTTAAAAAAAAGTTTTGCAAATACTATTAATTTTAGTCTGCTTATATTTATATTATATTTATATATATATTATATTTTTATTTGTGTTATATTACATAGGTTTAAAGTTTGCAGAACAATAAATATATAAGCTTGTATGAAGTTTTTACTTTAAAACATATCAAAGGTAAATATATTTCTTTGTTAAATATTTTAAAATATTATTTAATGTATACATAAAGTTAAATTCTTGAAAGATAATTGATAATTGATGTTTTCCCAAGATAGAAATTTAATAGGGGCTTTGGGGAAACGATCTCATAGGATAGGAATTCTTTTCAGATGGCTCTGATATTTTTCGGTGGAAAACCCCATTTGTGGGACTTTAAAATAGCCATAACTTCTGGCGGTGACCAAAGTGGCGTCATTGCAATTGTCTGATCTGCTTCTTGCCCGTTTTTATTGTCGCCCTGCGACTGACACCGCCCACCCACTTCCCCACCCCCCTTTTTTTTGAGTTTTCCGAGTTTTCCAGCCCACCTTTAGCTTGGTTGGTGGTCGGTGGTCCGCCTACCAAATAACCAAATAACATGCCGCCACTTTGATTCGGCATTGAAATTGAAATCCGCTTATTTGATGCCTGAAAAAAAAACAAAATAAATAGAGGCGGAAAAAAATAGAAAAAAAGGAAATCGCTGAAAAGCAAGCAAAACAATATTTTCCTAATTTTCGCGCGCGCACGCGACCAAAGAAAAGACAAAACGAGAAAAATCCCAGAGAGAGAGCGGCAGAGCAAAAGAAAGCTGTCAGCGGCAGCAACAGGAGGAAAACGCCCCGCGGAGTGGGTGGGAAAGTGGGTGGGAAAATGGAAATGGAAATGGGACATTTTCTGGCTGCAGTCAGCGACTGTGTTTGGCTTTTGTTTGCCGTTGATTTCCGCCGCTTCCGATTGCTTTGTTGTACTTCCTTTGGCCCATCGCTTTTATTTTTTATTTTTCTTTTATTATTTTGCCCTGAAACGAAGGAGGCAAAAGGTGGTTTGATAAGACGTCTGAACTCTGGAGGGGAATGGAGGGGAATGGAGGTGGATGAGTGCGGATTGAGCCACTTGGATTGAGGAATTGCTTTGCATTTCAGAAAACGCCCCTGAAAATGTCACTTAACCGCACATAACTGCCATTTAAAGAAGCGAGTGGATATTAAATGTTTGGACAACGCACTTTCGCCATCTTGACATGTAGTAATCCAATTAAAATGTCCCCCAAATTCAATTATCTTTAAGGACAAATTTAATTTAAAAACAAAGCCTGCACCACCTTTGTTTGTAATGTAAACAGTAATGTTTATTAATTTATTATATTCACTGCAGGAAATCCTTAGAAAACTACGAAACTGACTGATTTCCAATTGGGTTGTTAGGTTTTCCCTAACAATTAATTACTTCACTATATTTAACAAATAATTACTCCAATTAAATTAGAATGCCCATTCATTCTGTTGTGCATTATTTTTGTTTGCCCAGCTGAATTGTAAAATTGATTTATTTATTTATTCCCCTTTTCATAAATTATTTCGACTAAATTAATGCTCAACCAACCAGTCCAAAATCAAACAGAACCGTAACAAATTCAGAACTAAAAATCGAAATGGAAACTCAGTGGAGAATTATTAGCCTTGGGCGATTGAACTGCGTGTTCGAAATACAATTGTGTCGGGGGAATAAATAGATAGCCTTATCTTTAGGCAGGCTCCATTTTTTGGTCAAACTTTTATTTTCGTTTAAATCAAAATTGCCACCAAACGATAAAAAATAATAAATCAACGTGAAAGAGGAATATAAGTGGAATAAATACACTATTTTAAATGTAAATATTTTAAAAGACATCTATCCCATAAAGATTATAAATATAAAATATTAGTTTAATGGATTATCTTAAATTATAGTATAGAAATCTCTGTGATTTTGGTTTAAAGCTTTTTAAGGAATTATCTTGATTTAAATGCTTTTATAATCATTACTTATAAATACAAAATATTAAAATAAATGAATTTAAAAGCTTGTGCTCTTGTTTTCAGCAAAGTTAAGCGATCTTTAGTCAAGGCATCTCCATTTGCATAGAAAATAATTGAAAGTCAACGAAAGAACTTTAATTAAATGCATACATATTAAACTAGAATTCGCTGGAGGTTTAATGTGTTAGTTATTTTGTGGGCACTGGGATAACACAAATAAATTCGAAGCAGACAAATAATACATCTATTGAAAATTTTAAACATATTTTGGTTAACCCGAAAATATAAACTAAGCCAAACAAATTGTACATAAATTAAAATAAACAAATTGAACAATTGGAATTGTAAACAAAATACATTTGAGAAATTAATTTGCTGCTTGTTTGGTTATTTTAGTTTTTTGTTTGCTCTACACAGATTAATAACTTCATTGGTGTTTAGATATATAAAAAAATAAAAAATATATAAAAATTACTACCAAAAAATGTATCTATTGGAATTTTTGCACAGACCAACAAAAGGAATGTTGAAAAGATTTGTTTTTAATCGCGTCATCCCCCTCTTTGTTCCCGTCTCTTTCTCTTCCTGTCTTGCTGTCTCGCTCTGTTGGATTTTACAAACAATTGGCATGTTTTTTGGCTTTTTGCTGCTCGTCGACATGTTTGTTGTTAATTTGTTGCTATTGGCCGGCTGTCGGCTCTGTTTTTATTATTTGAATCCAGTGCTTTAGGGATTTAAATTTTAAAATACACACAAATGTGTGTGCATATATATTGACATATACATACATATATAAAAAGCATTTATTTATGCAAATTTTATTTTATTTGTTTTCAATATTTTGGTAGCTTTGTCGCTGATATTTCCGCCATTGCAAAATCAACAGCAGCCGAAAACAAATCCAACAAATCCAGCCAAGTGCCCAGTGTCCAGTGTCCAAGTGCCCAACTGTCAGCCATCCAGCCCACCTGGTCACCTGGTCACCTGGCCATGTGCAAATGCGTTTCGTTGAATCATATATGTGGGTGCAGTGCGTTCCGTGAGTGCAATGCCTCCTTTTTTTGTGGCCTGATAAGGTCATCAAAAGTACAATAAAATATATAATAAAAACCTGAGATTCTTTCAAACCAAAGTTTTAATCTAGTTAAATTTTAGGGCCCTTAAAACATTTAAAAATTTGTAAAACCAATCTGAAAAATCCATTTCTTTAATTTAGGAAGAATACATCAAAATTATGAAATATATTTTAGGTAATTATTTCTAAAATATATATGGCTGGCTCTTCATCTTAGGTAGTTAAATAAAATATTAAGGAAATATTTTTTCTGTGCAATCAAAATCATTAAAATGCTTTTAGAAATGAGACTTACATAATTTAAATGAAAATAAAAATCATAAAGGCACCCAAAAAATTGTTCTAAAATCTTAAAGATTTTATAAAGATCTGAATTATTTATTTATTATTTTTTTGCTTGAAAAAAGTAAACTATTTTAAACATGAAAATACTAGAATAAAAAATATGTATCCAAACGTTTAAAAACTTAAAATTATGTTAAAAAAAGAAAAAAAATACATTCTTTTATATAACCGATGGCTTAAATAAAATATATATTTATAGTGCAGACACGCACTGTACTTTGCTTGGATAAAAATATTTATGCCCACACAGACATGGATCAGTGTGCATTTGTGTGTGTGTCGCATTATTTTGTATTTTAATAATTCAAATATCAATTTGTTGTTACATTAAATATTTAATTTGAACTAAAATGTGTTAAATTCTTTGGGGTATTACGAGCACACACATTCATTGTCCATGGTGTGTTGTGTGTATGTTGTGTGTCTGTTGTGTGTGGGCGAGAGCGAGCACATATGTCATGCAATTTTTGGTCTGCTTAATTACAGCTTAAAATCTTTGATTAAAAAACCCAACCAAACAAATGGACACCGGCAGAGCTGAAATAAATACTGAAACCAAAACCAAAATGCTAATTGCCATCCGGTGAAGTCTCTCCAAACGCATCTAAAATGCAGGGAAATCTTTTGAATTTTCCGGTGAAAAGCAGTGTCGAAAGATTATCTGAGATATGGGCTGGCTTACCAATCAAAGGAGACTACTTACTCTTCCAAGAGGACAGAAACTAAGTTGATAGGGGTTTGAGTTTTCCTTAAATTATTTATACTTTTTTTAAAGTGCCTGGGTAAATTAAAAATCTTACTTCTGAAAAAATTTATATAGCGAAATAAATACGCTTTATTGTGTATATTATTATAACATTACGTGATGTGACCTTCAAGTTAAAATTACTTCTTATTCAAAAATATATATTTTCGTTCGCTTTTTAAAATTGACTTTTTTGGCTTGAATTTTTTACTTGCCATTTTCGTAAATTGTACACATATTAGCCTACGTTTACAGAGATACTTTTAAAAATTGTATAGGTTTAAAAATTTTGGGCTTAATGCTTTTTTTACTTATCATTGTTATTAATTTGGTTTTCTTTTGGAAATTTAACTGTTAGCTAAAGCCAATTTTTAACTTGTTTATGAATAAAATAATCTGCTAAAGAGTTTTTTTTTATAATTAAGGTACAAATATGCTTTTTAATCAATAAGAGTTAATTATTGTGTAATTAACAAGTATCGTTTACTCATTTCTCCAAGCACTTTCACCAAAAAGGAGCTAATCATGTTAAGGGTTCCGTTTTTCTTTCGCAGGACTCGCGTGCCTCAACGATTTGAAGTCCAGCTCTCTGCCTAATTGACCACTTGACGGCAGCTCCTCTGGTCGGGCCTATGGGTCAGTTTAGCCCCTTCCCAGATCCCTTGGCCACCCCCTCGACAGCAGTCATTGAGTCGTATGGCATGTTTGTCAATGCCGGATGAGCTTCCAGTCCCAAGTTCAGGTGCATCTGCATACCCGGGAAAGGGATACCCTTAAAGTCCAGCCCACTCGCTGCTTTACTCTCCTCCGGTCCACACACCCTCATCCACTCCACATCAACTCCACTCTACTCTACTCCACATCCACTCAACTCCACTCCAGTGGCTACTGGCCACGTTGCCTTGACGACCCAAAACGCATGCAATCAAGTGTAAAATCATAGAATTTTTAATTGATTCCACCGACGCAACGCAACGCAACGCAGTCGAATCCTGGCCAGGACAAATTTGGACGTAGACACCGGCTCAGTCCTTGTCCCTTGTTTTTTCCCCCTCTTTTTTTTATGCTGTTAGACTGTTCTAATGCCTCGCTGTCGGAACTGCGGGTGTTTTGTTTTGAAATACCCTGAAAACTGGGATATTATAACTTGGTTTCCTAAATGGTTACCTGATTTTTGAGAATTTAATAAAGGTTGTTTCCACATAAAAAACATGACACTGAGTCCACTTGAAAAGTCTTAATAACACTACCTTTTGATCTATATATAATTTTTTCTGATGAAACAGTAAAAGCAAATATTTTAATTAAAGAAAATTAAATTAATATTCTAACAAACTTGTAAACACACAAATTTCATAATTTTTTTCTATACAAGTTAAAGCTTTATCTATTAAATGGTTTTTTTGTTATGGTATTTAATGTTTCGATTGGAAAGAGTATTTGCAGCTTCGTAGTCACTGCGTAGGCACTTGTTTTTTGGCTTCTTTGTTTGGTTAATTGGCAGTTTGTGCTTCGCTCTGACCCATGGCAGCGCAGAAGTCTCCAGCAGCAGCACCACCACCACCTTACCATACTCTAATCCCAATCCCAATCCATTGCCACCTGGAACCCTCAGTCGAGTGAGTTGCCTGCTTGACGTGTCCTCGACTTTGGCTATGGGCTATGGTGTCCAGTCCAAATCCAAGCCCTCCGCATCCCAATCCGCTACAGGACTCCTCTTGTCATATGCCATGCGCTTCCGATTGAATTGTCCCGGCCTGCTCCTCCTGCTCCCAGATTCTTCTCCTTTTGTTGTTCCAATTTTTCCTGGATTTGATTTACATCTTTCATGTCCGCACACCCACTGAGCCACTGAGTCAATGAGCCACCGAGCCTGCTGGGCGCGCGCTCCTTCCATCCCTTCCATCCCAGAAAGGGGCGTTCCGATTCGGTTCGCTCCTTGTTGTGCAAGATATTGCCCTGCCCATCGCATCCTCGGATAACTGGCCAAACTTGAGAGCCACTGAGCCGTAGAGACGTAGAAACGGGAAAGGAGCCCATCATCGGCTTACAAGCGAGAATTGAGCCTGATAATCGGCTAAATGGGATGTTACGTTAGCATTTCATGTGTTCACTCACAGTGAACACAGTGCGTATGCGTAATAGTCTTAAATGTCGATATATGTATGATCAATGTCATAATATCCACATTGCTTAATTAGAGATTGTTTGGTAGAAAACTGCATTGAAGCATGGAATTAATATCAAGCCCTTTTTTAATATTTACGTTTGTTACACAATATAAACAATTTAAAGTAACTTAGACTGTAATGTGTAAGGTAAACGATATAATTTTTGGTACGAATTTTACATTTAAACTATATCGTTTTAAGGCTTTTAAATTGATTAATTTTTTTTTTAATTAAATTAAATAGTTTATAAAGTAAAATAAAATAACATTAATATGTTTATTTAAAATTTATTCTTTATTTATTATTTAGAACTTCGAAAAACAAAGGTCACAAAGTCCTTGATAGTTTATGTACTTTTCGAATTAAAACTTATTGATAAAGAAACCAGTAATTGCAATTGAAACCAATTAATTGCAACCATTTTTGTTTATTGCACAAAAGTCAAGTTGTCTTGTTGTTCTTTTGTTTCTTACTCTATTTAAGCACTGTTATTAACATTAATTAAAATGCAGAAATTCTTGGCTAACGCTTACAAATATTACCAATTAATGTGCTTTACGATGGACATAAGTTAATAATTTTCCAGCGGCGCCATTCATGCATGCCTTGAAATGTTGTAACGTTGTAATGTTGTAATGTTGTAATGTAATGTCTGTCGTCAATTTGGCCCAAAATCCACACAGCAGTCAGCAGTCATTGGGAGGTAATGCCACGCCCACTCAAGAGCCCATTAAAAAATATATAAAATAAAAAAAATAAAAGAATGAGGAGAGAAATAAGAAGAAAGCGCAAAGGAGAGGAGAAAGCAGAGCAGTGCCATAACAAACGGGGAAAAAAGATGCCAACAAGGCAATTGTGAAATGTAAATGGCCAACGTAATAGATGTCCAACGTCTCCAGATACACTGCACAAAAAAATTGAACCCGCAAATAAAAAAAAATATTCAGATATTGAAAATCCTAAAATATTGTTGTATTTAATAATAATAACTACTTAATCAATTTATTTATAAGAAAATACAGGACAAGAAGTTAAATGAAATGAAATGAAATAAGAGTAAAGTCGGTAATTATATTTTAAATCAAATTTGATAAACAAGATGATTTTAGATACATAAGATTGCCCCATATTATGTGTATTTTATTTACATTAAATATTTGCTACCTATTCTTTGGAAATCTAAATTTATATCTTTGAAATTTTTTTAAAATATTAATATTATATATATATATATATATATTATTAATATATACTTTCCTTGGCAATTTTTTCACCGTGTGCGATACCGACTTTGTCTGCGACTAGGACTAGAGCAATAATTTGTAAATTTGCTCAAATAAATTCCATGCTGAGCGGGACAGTCGGAGGAGCGACAGAGATCCAGAGCGAGATGGAGGTGGAAATGGAGATGGAGATGGAGGGCCTAAAATATGTTGTTCGGGCTGAGTCAGGGAAAATGTATGCAAAGCCCCGTAACGAATTCCACCTACCTTCTACTCCTTCCAGTCAATGGTATGCAAAACTAGGAGGACACACGACACTCGCATTCGTACTTGGACTCCATGGAACCCAGATACCAACTACCAGATCCCACATCCCAGATCAGGGAGATAAGCGGCAATTGTAGCCAATCGAAAGGTTCAGGAGGCCGAGGCCGAGGCAGTGGCATAAATAAATAAATAAACAATCGATGGCAGGCGGCAGTCCGCCTTCGGAGTCACTTGCTCCACTTGGTCAATGGCGGGCAATTAATTTGCCATTTGTCTGTCTGTCTGTCTGTCTGTCTTGAAAGGCGACAAATCCCCCATACGCTGATAAGAATGAATGAGCCATCGCTGGCGAGATAAAGCCGCAGTCGCAGATGCATTCACAGCTCCAGAATACAGATACAGGATGCAAATGTATCCGCAGATGTATCTATGTTTGCTGTGAATATGGATGCAGATGCTGAGTCGCCATTAAAGGGCTGCTCAACGGCTTTGTGGGGGTTAAGCCTCTGCCTCTGCGTGTGGGTTAAGTGTCCCCGGCAGCGGAGGACTCCCTCGATCATTTAACCAGCCGTCGTTAAGCCGACGAGATTAAAGCTGACAATTTGGGTTTCTGTAAGAGGTTTCTGTAAGGTAGTGATCAAAGTTGGGTTTTAATCACTTTTACGAGAAACTTTATTTTCAAAGTCAATTTCTAAAAATTTTACTGAGCCTTTAAAAGCATTGAGCCTTTTTTATTCCTTTAATCTAATATATATAATATTATCTTATATTCATTACATACATAAATGGTGACCTTTTACTTGAAATCAAAAGGCTATGCTGAATTCCTAAAAATGTATGTAAAAGTATTTAACAAATTCCAACCAAATTGCAACCGAATGTCAACCCATTCTCTATGTAAATTCCAACCTAATTTGGTTGGAACGGTTTCTGTGGCACCCCTTATATAGCTTTATATTTTCTTATATTAAATAGTTTTAATTAAATATTTAATTTCTAATATATAACAAAATCATAACAAGTTTACTTTTAACCTGGAGTAAGTACAATAAATGTGATGAGGGTATGCCATTTGTTATTATTATACTATTAAATTTTTCATACCTGTTAATACTTGTCTTCAAAATTGTATTTTATTAATTAAATAAAAACACTATTTTTAAAAAAGATTTAAACGGTGCCAAAGAGTGATCCCTGGCTAATTTTCATTGATCCCACCACCACCAGCTCCAGCACCGCAGTTTGCAGCCCAGAAGTCGGATATTGCCCCCATGGAAACTTTTGGCAAACTCCGAATCATGGCCAGATGATGATGAAGATGAAGGAGAGTGGGCACGCGGCTGAGACAGTTTTCATTGCCAGAGAGGAAGTAATTAAAACACAACTCAAAGGACATTTTAATTTAATCCCTTTGAGCTTGTCTCGCTGGCTGTCTCGTCGCCATCACAAACATGCGCCGCCACCGCCGCAGCCAAGTCGCAACTCGGGACGACCAGAACCTACCAGATTCAGATCCTGGCTAGGACTCCAGGATGCAGGACGCGGGACCAAGTCAAGTTGGGCCAAAAAATTGCGCTGCTAGTTGGAGAGTCTGGAGTTCGGAGTTCGGAGTCCGGAGACCGGAAGAAAACGCCGTTGCAACATCGATGCCACTGGAGGGTGAGTCCTTGCTGTCCTTGTTCTTGATAAACACTGAGAAAAGTTGTTGCTACCCAAAATACTTAGAGGCTGACTAGATAAGTAGACAAAACAGAGATTCAGCTACATTTAATATAAGTATATGTATACAACTTAAATACACACATCGTTTTATATTGCTGACGCTAATAAAATATGTTTGTTTGCAAATAAAAAAAATGTTCTCTTTATATGTATTTTTCACACTCTTCAGCTTCAAAAACTTTATTTACATAAATTCAAACTTTAAAAAATACAGCAAAAATACTTGTTCAAGTGTGAAAAATAAGTAATACAAATTATTATTTTAATGTTTTTGAAAACAAGTAAATATAGTTTTTAATTTTTGTCTGAAACTTTTCTCTCTCTTTTCTTTTACATTAATATTAGCTTTTGACATTTTTATAAAATTAATATTAAAAGAACAGTATAACATCTTTACTTTTAAAGAACTAAAAACAATTAATAAAAAGGAAAGCTAAATGTTTCTTTAATTGAATGTTGTTGTTTAAATTTGTTGTTTGCTTAATACTTTAAAGTCACACTAAAGTTTTTTTAAAAAATGTATATAAAATAAAGGTCATAGCTTTTGAATTTGTTCAGATTTTCTTTTTGCAGTGCAGGGAGCGTATAAATCATAACGCTTTGGCCAGCCTGCTCCTCCTCCACATTTCTCCACCTAAGCCTCTCCCATTTCCATTTCCACATCCCCTCCAACATGCTGGCTATTCTCATTTGCCAAGACTTTCCTCCTGCTCCTCCTCCGCCTCCTTTTTGGTTGCATTTTATTTATGCCGACAGTTTATTAATGCCAGGCGAAATCGCAGGCGGTGGGCGGTGGGTGGTGTGTGGCTATGTTGGGAGTGGGTTTGTAATTGTATTTGCTTATATCTCTGCATGCGTGGGTGGTTCCTCCAGTAGTGAACTTTTGATTCGAGGCGCCCACACATCGGTCTGCCCATTGGCCACGTTCTCGTCCTCGTCCTCTAGGGATGGATGCCAACAACAGCTATCGATATATGAGCTCCACTCTAATATTAAAAGCGAAATATACGAAAGAGGCTATTTTTATTGGATAGTAAATATCAATAAAAGTCATATACATATCCTTTTAAAATATACTATTTAAATATCATAAATTCGCTTCGATATTTACGATATTATGTCTTTAAAATTGTAATAAAGAACTTTATCGATATTTAGTGAACGATATTTTCGATAAACTGATTTTAACTCTGAATAAGTGTCTCCTTTTAAATGTATCTGTACAATCGTGAACTTGATTATTTGTTTGTAATCAATTTTGGTTATCGATAAAGTGTTCGATCTCTTTGATTTCAAATGTAGCCGATACTTTTGATTGTTCCCGATAAACAAGCCCGGTCCCAGTCCCACCACTCGTCCTCCGCCTGGCGGTGACCAGTGCTGCATCCGTCTCCGGTTCGCGTCTCCGGTTCGGTTTCGGACCCGGAGTTTGGGTCCCGGCTCGCTTTGCTGCCGTTGCCGTTGCCGCTTGTTATGCTAATTAGTTTTCGACGTTGACGTTTGCCAGCAACGCCGCCGACGTCGACACCAACGATGTCTTTAATTGGTTCTCATGTTGCAAGTCCACGATGCTGCTGCTGCTGCAGATGTTGCTGCCGTTGCAGTTGCAAGCAGCTGCTGCTAGTTGGGCTTTCATTCTTTTTTGGGCCCACTCCATTCTTTGGCACTTTGGCACTGGCAATTAGACTCCTGTTTTTGGAGGGGAAGAGCGAAAAGTGGAGCTTCGAAAAAGGGTGTCAAGTGGGGCAAGTTTCAAGTTTGAGGTCCATTAAAATCGATTTCTGTAGCAAATGGCTCACATTTTCAGGGCCTTAAAAGTTCTTCTAAAAAATACATATCTTTTTTTACAGGTATTATAATCTTGCAGATTTACAGTGAATTCTTGTAGGAGTTAAACCAAGAAAGCTGCTTCTAAAGTAAAACTAATTTATCAAATTTAAGCTTATAATAAATTTTATACAACTAAAATCAAAGATAAGCAGCGCATTTAAGCAATATCAGAGTATCGATTTATTTTGTAATTATTATTATTCATTATGTATTTCTTTTTTGTTTTTGATGATGTAATTCAAATGAGGTGCTTTACAAATTATTCCAAGAAAGCTGTTAAAAATTCTTGCTTTTTTATCACTTTTCAGTTTAAAATAAATTTTATAAAAATCAAAGATAACATATATCTACCCATCAAGTTATTATTTATTATCAAATTTTCACTGGATGAATAAATTTATCCAAAGAGGCTTTCAAACGAATGAACTCTGATGATGTAATGCAAATTCAGTTCTATTTAAAGCCTGTAATCTTACTACAGGCGCCCACGTTCCACTTTCCGCTGCCCCACTGGCACTTTAACCCTTTGTGGCCCACATCCCACTGCTGCTGCAGTGCCTCCTTCCCTCAACTCCTGATTTGTTCAACACATCCATCATTATCATTATCATTATCATTATCAGCCATGGGCAGGCCCGTTGTTGGTCCACAAGTGCGTTTTGTTGTGCTAACCAAAACTGTCAACATTCAGCTGCCAGTTGATGGAGCAGCCAGCCGGGTTAGTCCAAACGTTATGATAATCACCCACGTGGTCGGTCGGTCGGTCGGTCGGTCGGTTCGGTGGATAAAGGATACAGGACAAGGGATGGATGGATGGATGTGATGCTATGCGATGGGATGGAACAGGTGGCAGGCAAAGGCAGGACATGGACGTGGACATGAACAGGGGCAGACGACAGGTAATAAACAATTCCATTTACCGACAGCTGTCAGCGAATAATGAAAAATTGAATAAAAGTTAAAAAAACCAGGCGAAACCGAGGCGTTAAATGCTCTGGAATTGCAGTGAATTTAATTAAACAATTCCTAGCGATTATAATATAATGTAATAATATAATAATAATTATAAAATAATATTAGTTATCAATGATTTTTAATGGACATGCAAATTCTTGCAGATGAAGTATATAAAATATCATATAAAATATCATATATTACATATATAAATATGTTAATAAAAGAGTAAATTTTAAAATAAATTAAATACATAAATTATGTATTAAATTTGTGTCATAAATAGTTGGAAGATATTTGTATCTTACTTGATCTTAAATTTTTAAATAATTATTAAATAAAGTGCTTTAAACGCCACTTTAAACATTTTCATAGAATATAGATGTGATTCTTGCAGATTGAAATTTTCCTGTGGTCTTCAAATAAAAGTGTAAAATATTGTTAAATATTGCGCATTCGCCGCGTTGCACATCGTTAAGGGTCTGCCGAAAGATTGGGTGCTGGGATGGGAGGATGCATGATGCATTCTGGGGGACAGGACACCACAGCCGCCGTCCGCCCACAAACTGTCCAAATATGTTTGGTTTTTCAGCTGGGCTGAATCCTGGCTGCAATCCCAATGTGGCGATGCAATGATGAGCGAAAAATTGACATGCATGTAATTAGTGACAAGGGGACAGTGGACAGTGGACAACATGGCTCCTCCTGCTCCTGCTCCTCCTTCCCTCTGCTGTTAGCACTTGATGAGCTTTATCCACACACGCTCGCATATGCAGCCGTATATATATCAATTATGCCGTTTATGTCCAAATGTCCGAGAGCCGTCCGGCAGAAATTAATTTTCGGTGCCTTTGCGTGGCCATGGAGGTCACAACGAATCCAAGAGCACCTTCAACAAGTATTGAATCTTTCGAAGAACAGGCTTACGATTTATTTTTTTTAAAGACATTTAATCCTCACTTTAAAACCTTTTTTGGGGTAAAAATCTATTTTTTATATCATGTCATGTATCCATTTGGTTTCCTTTTATTTTTGAAATATTTATTTTATATTTTACCCTCAATAATTGGCCTAAAAAAAATTATTTTTATTGTATTAGATATATGCACCTATTTATATTTTTACATAATATTTTATTTTTATTTATTATTCTTATAACTTTAACAATATTTCAATTTATTTGAGAGAGTTTCGATGTTGGGAAGAGCTCTTAAATTTGGTATCAAAATAAATTAATTTACAATGATAGACTTAAAAGTGATACTTCATAGACTACACATTCTAATATTATTTGATAATGATTATAATAATAATCTTCATTATTTCAGGAAATTTTAAATAATTTGAAAACCTTTCTTGGATTGATTTGGATTTGTTATGGATTAATTTTGCACTGAAAAGGGCAACAAATGGAGAACCAAAAAAAAAGAAGGAGGAACAGGTCCTGGAAATGGTGGGTCAAAATGGGCTGAGAATGAGGTTGAGGTTGAGGAAGGGGATGGGGATGAGGAAGAGTATGGGTGTGGGCATGGCCTGTCTCGTCAGCGTCACTTGTCACATTCACGTTGACTCTTTTGACACGTCGACAAATTGTCAACAACGTTGCCACCGAAGAAACCGAAGGACCAACAAAAACTAAGAAAAATGATCCAAAAATGCCGGCCACACTGGAATGCCTCCTCCTGGTGGTGGTTGCGTGTGAATGTCGTTGGTGGGTAGGTGTTCTCTGGGTGCAGCTGGAAAATGGGGTACCACTCCTCCTCCTCTATTAGCAGGCCGCTGGCGTTTTCACGCTTTCGTTTTATGCGGCTCAGTGGATTTCTGTCGCACTTAACGGCATCAGTGGCAGTGACACTGGCCATAGTCCATGGTCCTTTACCCCCATCCTCCTCCCCCCCCTGACTTTCCACACACATTTATCAACGCCTCGCACAGCGAAAGTCCAGAGCAGGAACTCCGGTTATGGCCATGGTCACTCCGCTCTCCAAGCATTTTGCTGAAAAATGCAATTCAGCACGATTTGCATTTTAGGTGCCCATGATGCCCATGGCTCCTCCAAATCTGTTTGGGGTGCGCGTGTCGGAGTGGAGCTGCCAGCGAGTCCTTGGAGTAGCCCCAAAAAAAACATCAAGAGCAGATCTGCCCTATAAAAAATTTAAACATAGGCTGATTTTCTATTTCATGATCAGCTTGACTACAATTTAACAATGAAAAACTTACAATATATTTTTAAAAATAATACAAAATTTAAAATGAGGTTTCTAAGGCTTTTTTAGGGTTTTTGCTCTATTAACACTATGTTCTACGTTTTTTTTGTTTAAAGAATTAAAGAAACTATGATTTTATTTAATTTATTTAGTTTATTATATTTTATTTAGTTATTTTCCATTAAACCAGTTTCCAAAATCAATGAACAATTGACTTATAATTGCGAATAACTGATAATGCCTATTGATATTAATTTTTGTAGCAGTGTTTTCCATAACATTATATTATTTGCATCTTATTACACACACTTTAAAAAGTAGCTTTATCATTTTAATTAGAAATCCTGATTTATAAATAGTAAACATTTTTTTCAATAATAATTGATTTCAAATTCTTTTAATTCAATTTACAAGTAGTAGTTTTGCAACCTTATAAACAACCATATGTTGTACCTCACAAGTAAATAACAAGTAAATATATTACACACATAAAATACATATAAATTTTATTACCTTGCAGTTTTAAGTTATTTTAGTATGTATTTAAGCAAATATTGATTCTAAATGGTAAAGCATTTGATTGTTTTTTATTTTAATTATTAAATTGCGTGAAAACCCATTGGTCCCTCAAACATTACTCTTTTTCTGTCCTAAGCGACCCAGACAATTGCAATTACGGGCATTTCCGGATGCTTCGGCAAATAATTAAGACTCCGTTTTAGACTGGAGGACTGGAGGATAGGATTGGGATGGCCTGGCTGCTACCATATTTTATCCGTGGCGATTTCGTGCCGGCACATCAATCAAAGTAAATATGTGAGAGTGGCCGGGGGGGGCGGCAATTTCCATGCGAATGTGTTTCAAGTGCCTTTCGCAGTTATAAATTTTCGCACACACGAAGGACGAAGGATGCGGAAGGACACGGATACGGACACGGACACGGAATGCATTCCACTCCACGGCGGCAATGGGGAAAGTGTCAAGTTAATGCCAGCAGCGATGGCAACAACAGCAACATCAAGGATGGCCTGCTCCTCCTCCTCCTCCTCCTCCGCCTCCTCCTCGTCTCCTTTTTTCCCACCCCCCTTTTCACCTAATGACTGCGTTGACGGCGACGTCATTTGCCTGGCGAAAAGGTAAAAGGAATGGGAATCACAGGCCAAAAATCAGGCAGCCCAAAAAAGAACTCAACTAGGTAATACCCTCTACTACAGGGGATTTTTTTTTATAGGTTTAAAAACTACTATTTGTTAATTGTGCAAGTGCAGATAATATTTTAAAATCAATTATTATTGTATAAAAATGTTACTATTTTTAAATCAAGATTTTAAAATGTATATAAAAGGATGCAAATATTAAAGGCAAACTTGATTTTACAGCACACATAATTAAAATATTTCTGTTGTATTTGTTTACTTGATTTTAAGAATATTATTCATTGCATTTTTGTATAAAAATAGAGACTTTGAAAACCAATATTTGCTAATTATTTGTAATATAAAATAAATGGGTATAATTTTGATTTTTTGAGTGTAGTAATACATACCTAATACCTGCAGTATTATATTATTTTTAATTTCATGAATTTTGAACGCTACAATGATTCCACTGTAACATTTTTGCGTACGTTACAATTTGATACATTTAAATAAAACAATATGATTACTAAGTATAATCTAAATACATTTTTAAAAAGCCTTTCATATATTCCAATATACCCGGGTTTTTTTTTAGACAGCATCCCGAAAACCACAGAAGTACTTGAGGAAATGTCTGAATGATTTCGGAAATAACAAGATGCCCGCACATAAATGGATGAAGGCAGATCCCAGCTTTTGTGCGCCACTCGACTCGACTCGATCGCACTGGGTTTTCGCTCAGTGTAGACCAAGTTATAATGATGGCACTTGGCCGACTGCTGCTGCTCCTGCTGCTGCTGTTGTCGTTTAGCTGCTAAGGCGATGCCAACATTTTGGACGTCCTCCGGTCCTCCAGCCCCCCAAACACTCCGACTCTTCATCTTCAGACAAGTCAACGGGACTCGAGTCTCGAGCTGACAATGATATGTGAGCTGGAAAGCTGGGATTGCTGGAAGGTGTGGAGAAAATCTGGCGGAGTTTGGAGTTTGGAGCTTGGAGCGGAGTGGAGTGGAGCGGAAATATTGCTGACAGTTGTGGCATATTATCATACGACAGTGTCCCTGCTCCAAGCTCCAAGCTCCGAGTCCTTGCTCCGTGTCCTGCCACATTAGCCGTCGCGTGCTCCACAATCGCCCGACATTTGTCGCATCCCTTGACAGATGCAGTTCCCAGTTTCAGTCCCAGGCCAAGTTCCACTTGGAGTCCCCCATGTTTGTCGTTTGATCTTTTTAAAAAACTATATAGTTCACCTCAAGAATGTACTTAGTGTACTTAAAATACTTAAGGTGCCAAAATAATACCTTTGATCTTTTAAAAACTTTTTTTATCTATTGAACCCCAACATGTTGGTAGTTGACTTATTACTTATTACTTTACTTATTGATTCAGTTCAAAAATATTATTATTTATAAACCAATAACAATGTTGCTATTCAATTGTAATTGCTGATTTTTTTATAATTTTTATATACTTAACAAAATAAAATATATAAACATTTTAAATAATCATAACCTTTTTGAAGGTTCACAAAATAAAATATTAAAATTAATATACACTTATTAATGTCCCCTTTCATGAGAACAAAAATATTTTGAAAAAATTTAAATGTCTTCAGTTTTTTTTATTTTTTAAATTTTTTAAAGCATGATGTCTACCCCAAATATTTTTTTTTATTCAAATTTCATTCATATATTATTTTTTGTTCCCAAAATAAATAATATTTTGTAAGCTTCCAGACTGCGCCATCTGTTTCTCAATTCCAAATGGTTTGAAAATATGAATAAGCTTTCGATTTAACTTGCTTTGTAGGATATTCCAGAAAATTCAAATAGATGGGAAAACAATACGAGGACATTTCAAACCTTCCATTCAAAAAAAGGATATTTTATTTAGTCTGCGAAAAATATATAACAAAAAAACATTTAATTTGTAAATCTATAACCAAAAAAAAATTAAAAAAATTAAAGAAACTATGTGGACTCCATGGACTGCCTGTGTGGCTGGATGGCCAGGAAGATGTCGTCGGCATTCTTGAATTTCAGCGAGATGTTCTCCACAAACTGCAGCTTCTCCAGCTGGAAATCGCTGTGAAAGTCAAAGTTTGAGATCAGCTTGACCAGGAACACCTTCATGATGAAGAGTCCATAGCGACGACCTAATTAAATTATATATTTATTATATTTATTATATTTATTATATTTATTGTATTTATTATATTTATTATATTTATTATATTTATTATATTTATTATATTTATTATATTTATTATATTTATTATATTTATTATGTTTATTATATTTATTATATTTATTATATTTATTATGTTTATTATATTTGTTATATTTATTATATTTATTATATTCATTATATTTATTATATTTATTATATTTATTATATTTATTATATTTATTAAATTTATTATATTTATCATATTTATTATATTTATTAAATTTATTATATTTATTATATTTATTATAATTATTATATTTATTATATTTATTATATTTATTATATTTATTATATTTATGATATTTATTATATTTATTATATTTATGATATTTATTATATTTATTATATTCATTATATTTATTATATTTATTGTATTTATTATATTTATATTTATTTTAATTTTTCCAGACTTACCGATGCACGAACGCAGTCCATTGGAGAAGGGCAGGAAGCTATAGGAGTGTCGCCGGTCCCGCTGCCTTCGTGGCTGTTCCCTATGCCCCGTGCTGGTCACCTGCTCCTCCTGGTCGAGGAATCGCTGCGGATCGAACTGCTTGGCGGTGGGGCCCCACCACTGCTCGTCCCGCTGCATGTTGAAGGTGTCCAGCACCACGATGCTGTTCTGGGGCACCACTGCATCGCGTCCCGCCAACTGGAAGTCGCGGCTCACGTGGCGCAGATTCATGGGCACGGTGGCCAGCAGGCGGAGCGACTCGCTGACGAAGGCGTCCAGGTAGCGCAGCTGCTGCAGCTGCTCCAATCCCACATGACCGCTGTCCGGCACCACGGCCCTAATCTCCGCCAGCAATCGCTGCTGGCAGTCGCCCTTGTTCGTCGCCAGGCAGAGCAGCGCCAGCATAATGCTGTTGGACACCGTCTCAAAGGACTGCGAATCGTTAGTTATCAACTGGAAATGGTAACTCTGTTATAAACTCACCACCAGGACCATTGACTGCGCCTCCTGCATAATCTCCTGGATCGTCATCTCCCCGTTGGCGGCCAGCTGGAAGATCTGCTCGATGAAGATGCGTCTCTGCCAGCCGGAGGACGGGTCCTCGCCAGACGTGTCCTTCTCCACAGCGTCCCTCAGCCGCCAGTTTTGGTGCTTGGTCCTCACGATTCCACCCACAAAGTCAGCCAGCAGCTTGCAGCATCTCCTGGACTCCTCGTACAGATCCGGTGCCAAGAGGCGGTGCAGCAGGTTAATTTGGAGCCACGGCTTCACCACCCTAACGGCCGAGATCTCCAGGAGTCTGGTGGGAAGAAAATCCCCTGCTACATAAAGATGTGGACAACGGAGGCTCCAGTACTCACCGCTTGTAGCTGTGGGCTATGTGCGCGTCATCTATCTGGGTGAAATTCGTTGGCGTGCCCATAATGGTCACTGTAAGTGCGTAATAAAAAACCATTAATTTATAAATAATTAAATAAAATAATTACATAAATGGAATATGTAAGGGTCTTCCTTATTGTTAAATCAAAATTAATGTGAGTTGATTTTCCTTTTTGGGAAAACAATATTTTTTACACAGGTTTTCTCAATAAAGTCAAAAACTTGTTTTTAAGGTACTGTAATTTTAAAACATAGAAAAAGAAACTTTTAAATGCCTTAAAATTATATTTATTTTTTTCTCAAATTTAAACTTCAATAATAAGCAAAAAAAATGTTATGAAGACTGTGAGGATTGGTTTTATTCATACCAAAAATCAAATTTTTTCTGTATAAATTATTTAGTAAAATCAGAAACTCTATAAAAAATGTTGATGGACATTGACAAGTATAATGTTACCTTTAAATAATTTTGTCACAACTTATAAAATGTTACTTTCTTATTCAATAATTAATCAATTATTTTATAAGAGTTGATTAGCTAAAACAAATATTCATAGCCTAATGTCAATATTTTGATTTCTCTCCGTAAGCTTTTTCAAGGGGATCGGGGCAATTGTATGTACCTTTTTATATACTGGATATAAAAAATATTGGATATTGGATGGGAGACAGTGTTCCGTGTACGTGAGGTGCATGGAAACTGGGGGAACGTGTCTTCAAGTAAAAAAAAATAAATATGAAAAGTATTTGATTGCGCTTATTTTGCAATGGGTTTTACATATCGGATCGGATGCAATTTTCAAACATTGAAAAATTGTAAACTGTAACTATAAATTATTAAAAATTCAAAATTTTCTGATTTGGTAATATATTTAGTAGGATAATTTCTAAAAGCAAATGTTTTAGATAAAGATTAATAATTCGTAAAATATATTTTTAATAATAATTTATCTACTCTTTATCTCTGTTTCTCGAAATCTACTAAAAAACAAGGACTACTCACAACAGGATACCTCCAGGACAGCTCGACTGAGCATATCCTCGGCATCGGTGAACTTCACGGCCTTTCCATGGAGATTGGGCTGCTCCAAGAACTGTTCGATTATCTGGTTGCCCACCGAATTGAATACATCGAAGAAACTGGCCACAATATTGTGACTGAAGGCTGGATTCAGCTGCTTCCTCCGCAATTTCCATCGCTGTCCTGCAAAAGTATTTGTTATTTTAACTTCCTTTAAAAAGACATTTATCCTATCATTTTAGCCTTCACCTCTGGCATGGAGCAGGCCGCGATTGATAAAGAAGCCGTCCTGCAGGAAGGTCTTGTCCAGACACTCTGGGGCATTCAGCACGCACTCCATGCCCGCCGGATCGTCGATATAGAGGAGGACGCGGGTGCCCACGAGGATAACAAGTGGACGCTTGAAGTACACACGAAACTGCGTCACTTTCTCCAGAATGCCTGCAATTAATCACATTTTTTTAGGCCTTCGACTTATATTATCCATAGCTGTTTTCTATAAACTTAGTGCTTTGAAATACTTTTTTTTAACAAATTAAAAACAGTACTTTTAAGTTATCAACTTTTAAATTAACTAAACACAAAATTAAATGGTTTGGTTACTCAGAAATAAACTTAACTATTTGGATGCAGATTGACGCAGAGCAGGAGCCACAGGATCGGCTGCTGCACCACTCCGCGCCACCCGTTCAGCTGCCAGATGAGCCGCCAGCACTTGCGCTGCTGGAAGCCGAGGAGCACCACCAAGAGGCCACCACAGACCCACAGGGCCGAGCTCAAAAGCATCGCCTATTTTTTTCTCTTTGAAGTGGTGCTAATGTGGTGCTTTGTAGGCAGTTCGGTGTTTTGGTTTTTGGCTTTGATTTTTGTTTTGGGTGGCTATAGCCAATTTCTTTTTTTTTGCGGTTACGTGAAGTGGGCGTGGCAGTGTAGGTGTAGATTAAAAATAGAGGTGGCTGCAAAGCGAACCGCTCAGGTGGGCCAACAGTTGACAACTGCCGAAATGCGAGACACACATTTATTGGCAACACTATGTCAGCTATATGTCTATATGTCTATGACTTAAATGGGTTTATTAATTGCCCCGGGAAGTGGGGTTCAGGTGCTTCAAACGCTTTCAAAGACAGTGCGCCCATCAGCGGCAGCGATTTGTTTTGACCCTTTAAATCAGTGCAACAACAAAAAAAAATAATAATAAAAATGCACGCTTAGAAAAATTCACTTGATTAATTTTATTTTCGGTAAATAGTCTTATTTATTGAGATGCTAATTTTTTAAACAATGTCTTTCTATACCAATGTCAATAAATTAAAAATTTAGCTCTCTGAACTAAAATCATTCTTTAAACATTAAAAACTTAAACAATTTTATTGTATAACTATTATTTTTTCTTACTTTTTTATGGTATACAAAAAAATTTTGGTTTATTTTCTAACAAAAAACAATTGACACAAATTTAAATTAAATTTAAATTAAAGCTTATTTTAAATGTACAGACAGTCACAACTTATCGTAACTATATTTAGTGAGGCCACTGCACTCTCAGTTAAATTAAAGACTTATTTCCTATGAACATTTATTAGACTGAAATAGGTGTGTTTTTGCGAATATCACAGTCTCCATGCTAATATAATGTATTATTTAAAATGTATTATTATAATCCACTTGATAAGGGCATTTCTTTCCAGTCAATGATTAAATATTGCAAGTCGATCGATGGAAATTCAACAAAGACTGATCGTTAGCACTTATTAATCCGCATAAACCGATGGCACCATAAAACAAGTGCATATAGTATGTACTATAAGTATAAGTCTGAGTGAAATCCGATAATCTTATCTAACCATTCCGCTGTTAGCGTTTGCAGTGTTCGTTGATCTGTAAGTAAAACAAGTTTTAACACCCCTAAGTCAGGTGTATCTTTGCCAACCTTTAAAGTGACTCTTTAATATTTCAAAAATAAAATAAAATTTTTTTTTATTGATTTGTTTACATAGTCATAAAACTTTATATTTTCGAGCAATATTTCTTGTACAACTTTAATAATTTAAATAAATAAAATAGTGCATGCTCATAACAATAATTATTTTTGATTATATATTTGATTTCATTTTTTAATCCCAACATTTTGAGGATTTATTACGAACAGAAAGTTGAATTTGTTGAACATTTTCGTGGAACATAATGAATATAAGTAAATAATTTTTTGAATATAAAATAAAGTTTGGTTTATAGTTTAATAGCAAATATGATCTATAAATATGATGTATAAATCTTTTGAAAATATTTAGTGAAAATATGCATTAAAATGGGTTAATTTATTCTCAACTCTTTCTAAAGATTAGCTCACAATCAAGTTGCATTCCGCTAATGAATCAGTGCGATCGAATCACTCGAAGGCGGAACACTTGTTTTTCTTTAGAAGACATGGCTCTGTGGCCGCTGGTGCTGATCACCCTGGGAATATGGCTGCTGATCCGCAAGTGGCCACAACTGCGATTGGGGACCAGTCTGCCCGGTCCCTGGGCATTTCCACTCCTGGGAAACGCTCAGATGGTGGGCAAACTGAGGCCGGAATGTGAGTAGGGAGTGGTGGAGAGCAACAGAGATGGGTCATCCTGCTGCTCCAGTTATCTTCCTCGTTTTCACAGAGATGCGCGAACGCTTCGGGGCCACCTTTCGCCTCTGGCTGGGTCCCCAACTCTGGGTATTCCTCCACTCGGCGGAGGAAACTCGCCAGGCTCTCCACGATCCCACGCTCCGCAAGGCGGAGACCTTCCTCCAGCTGGAGCCGCTCATCGGGAACGGCCTGCTCATCAGTCACGGAGCACATTGGAGGCGGCAGCGCCGACTCTTACAGCCTGCCTTTCAGCCCCAACTCCTGTGTAGCTTTGCTCCGGATATAGGCGGTCATGTGGAACGCTTAATCGGAAATTTGACATCCACCGAAGGAGCCTTTGTGGAGGTCACTGATCCGCTCTTTGCCTGCCTCCTTGACGCCATTGTGGGTAAGTATCAATGAGGAAATACTTTTAAAGGGTTCTTAATAACCCTTTTCAGACACCTCCATGGGTGCTCAGCTGGACACGCAGCTGTCGATGGATAACCCATCGCCCATCGTTAGTGCATTCCATCGCAGCAGTAAACTTTTGTTCAAGCGCATGATCAATCCGCTTCTGGCCTCAGATTGGCTCTTCCACCGCACCCAATTGTGGCGGGATCTCAGCGAGCAGCTCCAGGTGATTCACTCTCTCATGGACTCAGTGATCGAGCAGCGGGCCAAGGAACTGGAGGAGAAAGGAAAAGGATCCCTGGGAAAAGCACACAATCTGCTGGACACGCTTCTACTGGCCAGATTCGAGGGTCAATCCCTCACCAGGAAGGAAATCCGTGACGAAGTCAACACCTTTGTGTTTGCGGTGGGTAAAGAAAAGGCCCTAAAAAGTGTATCTTTATCATATTATTTAAATGTTTACAAACTACCTTTACATACCTTGAATCTCTGCTTTCAGGGAGTGGACACCACGACGGCGGCCATGTCCTTTGTCCTTTATGCACTCGCTAAGTATCCCGAGACGCAATCACGTCTCCGAAAGGAGCTGCAGGAGCTGGGGATGACTGGATCCACCACCGAACCGGACACCCTCAACGAGCTGCCGTACCTGGAGGCGTTGATCAAGGAGGTGCTGCGTCTGTATACCATTGTGCCCACCACTGGACGCCAGACAACGCAATCCACCGTCATTGGTGGGAGAAAACACTGTGCTGGTGTCACAGTGTGGATCAATATGTATGGACTGGCGCACGACAAGCTCTACTACCCAGATCCGTATGCCTTCAGGCCGGAACGGTGGCTGGAGGATGGCGATTCGTCGCCTCCGCCTCCAGGCTTCAGCTACATTCCCTTTTCCGGGGGACCACACGTCTGCATCGGCAGGCGGTACTCGCTGCTGCTGATGAAGCTGCTCACCGCCCGTCTTGTAATGGAGTTCGACCTGAAGCTGGCTCCGGAGCAGGCTCCTCTCATACTGCAGGCCCAAATGGTGCTGAAGGCGCAAGGGGGCATCCATGTTTCATTTCTAAAGCGATCAAAATAAAAGATTACAAAAAAAAACTTCACAAAACTTCGCAATTTTGGTTAAAAAATTAAATATTTTTAAATTTGAATTTGACAAGGTGGCCATATTAATGGATCAAAAAGGGTGGCAGCATTGATTGGGAGTGTAAACTCCACTAATCTCTATCCAAGTTCTGCACCGATTATTTCCGCTAACCGAAGCAGCTATCGATAAACATGCAGCGTTGCTAGCGCCGATAACAAGTGCTGCCGTTCCGTTTTGACAGCTGCACGAGCTGCATGTGTATGTGTGTGCAAAAATATAGGCTTCAAAAGGCAGAAACAAATATCCAATTGCCAGCAGCCGTTCATACTTAACTCAATTAATTGATCTGTGGCGATGCAGTGCAGTGTGAATTACGTCCGAGTTGTTTGTTTTTAAATTCCGACGATAATCATCCGATATAAAATATATGTTTTCGGCAAAACGTTTTTTTTTTTGCTACCAAAAGCGACGTGCAACGCACACCATCACACAGCCGTGAATATTGAAGAAGTGTATGTTGGGTTGGAATTGGAAGAAAAGCACACACACACGCGCACTCTGCGAAATACAAAAGAATATTTTGCGAATTTTATCGTGTGTGGCTACTTCTACGGTTGTTCGGTTCGATTCGATACCCAATCAACCTCGCCGCCCACCACCCAACAGCGCGGCACCACCCATCCATCCCCCCCCCTCAAGTCGGGAGCGGAGGACAGCGAGCTGGCGAAATATATTTATTTATATTTTTTGACAGCCAAGGAAGAGCAAGGTAAGCGTAAGTCAAGTAAAAAAAAAACATGCATGTGCGTGCATTTCCGTGCACGAGTGTGTGTGTGAGCGTGTGTGGAAAGAAGCGGCAGCGCAGCGACGACGCATTTAATGTTGCCACTTCCTCTTGTTCTTCTTCTTTATCTGGCCCGCAACACAAATTGCATAAAAACAAGGCCTGGCAAAGTTTTCTTCCAGTCATCGCAACAACAACAACAAAAAATTGTACATTATTTATGCATGTATGCGTAATTGCCTTGCACATTTGCATATTCATTTCTAGTTGAGCGTGTGTGTGTGTGTTTTGTGTGCGCTGCGTACACGCGTTTATGGGTGTAGTGGAGTGTCATGTTCATGCGTGTGTATTTTGACATTTGTTTGTTACAGAGAATCTGTTTTCTGCGAACGCCATTGCAGCAGCGGGGGCAAAGAGAGGCACAGAGGCATAGAGCGCCGCCTAGCGGCTGGAACAGAGAGATCCAGTGATCCAGTAATCATCCAGTAGAAGTGACACCCCACACTTCCACTTCCAGACTTCCAGACGATCAACCCGATACCGATCCCGATTCCCGAACCCGATCCTCCGCGGAGGAGCAACCGAGAATTCAGCACCATTCAAGTGCCGAGTAAGATGGAAATAGAAACAGACCAGTCGATCGAAGCAATGGACACCCAGGACACCCAAGAGGTCGAGATCCTCACCAGTGACCTCCAGCAGCAGGTTCAGCAGCAGCAGCAACAGACCGCCGCTCAGCAGCAGCAGCAGCAGAACTCGCCCCCGCAACTGCCCAAGTTCAAGAACCTGATCCAGCCGCAGCTGCACGCCGTGGGAGTCACCACCCAGCAGCAGCTGCCCAGCGAGAACGGCAACGTGCCGCCGCAGCAACTTTTGGCCGACAGCAGCTCCGCCTCGTTCGGGAACGCAGACGCAGAGGCCATGGGCATCGACGATGAGACGAAGGAGGACCAGTTCCGTTCCGAGACCACGTTCTCCTTCACCGTGGAGAATGTGGGCCAGCTGAAGTCGCAGCGTCTATCGCCGCCCGTCTATGTGAGGATGCTGCCATGGAAGATCATGGTCATACCGAACGATCGGGCACTGGGCTTCTTCCTGCAGTGCAACGGGGAGAACGATTCGCCCACCTGGTCGTGCAATGCCATTGCCGAGCTGCGATTGAAGTGCCACAAGCCGGAGGCTCAGCCGTTTACCAGGGCCCGCATCAAGCATCTGTTCTACTCGAAGGAGAACGACTACGGCTACTCGAACTTTATTACCTGGCAGGAGCTGCAGGACGCGGACAAGAGCTATGTGCACAACAACAGCATCACGCTGGAGGTGCATGTCATTGCGGACGCTCCGCACGGCGTGCTCTGGGACTCGAAGAAGCACACTGGTTACGTGGGCCTCAAGAATCAGGGGGCCACCTGCTACATGAATTCGCTGCTGCAGACGCTGTACTTCACCAACTCCCTACGGCTGGCTGTTTACCGCATTCCCACCGAGGCGGATGACAGCACCAAGTCGGTGGGCCTGTCGCTGCAGCGTGTGTTCCACGAACTACAGTTCGGCGACAGACCCGTGGGCACCAAGAAGCTAACCAAGTCCTTTGGCTGGGAGACACTGGACTCCTTCATGCAGCACGATGTGCAGGAGTTTCTGCGCGTGCTGCTCGACAAGCTGGAGTCAAAGATGAAGGGCACATGCCTGGAGGGCACCATTCCGGGCCTTTTTGAGGGCAAGATGTCGTCGTACATCAAATGCAAGAACGTGGACTACAACAGCACACGCTACGAGACCTTCTACGACATCCAGCTGAACATCAAGGACAAGAAAAACATTTACGAGTCCTTCCAGGACTACGTGGCCTCCGAGACCCTGGAGGGCGACAACAAATACGATGCTGGTGTGCACGGCCTGCAGGTAAGTCGTGATTTGTTGTGCAAATAAATATGGTTACTAAATATAGCTTCAATTTAAATTACTTTATGTTTTTCAGGAGGCCAGCAAGGGCGTCATCTTTACGTCATTCCCGCCCGTTCTGCACCTGCACTTGATGCGTTTCCAGTACGATCCCATCACGGACAGTTCGATTAAGTATAACGATCGCTTCGAGTTCTACGAGCAGATCAATCTGGACCGCTACCTGGCTGAAGGTGAGAAGACCTCGGCGGACTACGTCCTACATGCAGTGCTGGTGCACTCGGGCGACAACCATGGCGGCCACTACGTGGTCTTCATCAATCCCAAGGCGGACGGACGCTGGTTCAAGTTCGACGACGACGTGGTATCCAGCTGCCGCAAGCAGGAGGCCATCGAACAGAACTACGGCGGCATGGACGACGAGATTTCGTTCCATGCCAAGTGCAGCAATGCCTACATGCTGGTCTACATCCGGCAGTCGGAGCTGGAGCGCGTCCTGGGCGACATACCCGAGAGCGAGATCTCCAGCGACCTGGTGGAGCGACTCGATCTGGAGAAGCGCATCGAGATGGCGCGGCGCAAGGAGCGCAGCGAGGCCAACCTGTATGTGTCGGTGCACGTGATTCTCGAGGAGTACTTTGAGAGCCAGCAGAAGCGTCGCCTCTTCGACCTGGAGAAGACTCACCAGCGACCCTTTAAGCTCAAGCAGACGCAGACCGTCGACGAGCTGGTGGACATGTTTGTCAAGGGCTTTGGGGTATCGCGCGACCGCATGCGCATCTGGAACATGTGTACCGCCCAGACGCAGAAGTTCCTACACTTTGACTTCGAGGCGGAGGCACAGCGCACCATCGAGCAGATCCCCACGTCGCAGAAGCCCTGGGTCATCTTCCTGGAGCTAGCCTCGCCCTTAAGCCCCGCTCCCCTGCCGCCCTTTAATCCCAAGACAGACGTCCTGCTGTTCCTCAAGTACTACGATGCGCGCAACAAGCGTCTGAACTACATTGGATGCACACAGCAGCCGCAGAGCCGCCGCCTGATCGATCTGGTGCCGGATGTTAACCGCAAACTGGGCTTCGAACCGGACACCGAGTTGACCATCTACGACGAGTACGCCGACAAGAAGGTGGTCAATCTGGGGGAGCCGATCGAGAGTGTGCTCTTCATACCGCAGGACCACCTGCAGGGCCACATCCTCATCTTTGAGCGTGAGAGCGTCGACGCTAAACTGGACCTGCCCACGGTGGAGGACTACTTCCTCGATCTGGTCTACCGCATCGAGATCATATTCAGTGACAAGTGCAACCCCAATGAGCCAGACTTTACGCTGGAGCTGTCCAATCGCTACAACTACGAGCAGCTCACCAATGCGGTGGCCGAGCGGCTGAACACCGATCCCCAGAAGCTGCAGTTCTTTATGTGCATCAGCAACTACAAGGAGACGGCGGGCAATGCAGTGCCCTACACATTTAAGGTGAGTGTGTACACTGACTCCACTCACCATCTACTTACTGACCATTCCCATTTTATTGCAGGGCACCATCAAGGACCTGTTGTCGTACCACAAACAAAGCACACCCAAGCGCATCTTCTACCAGCGCCTGTCGCTCAGCATCCACGAGCTGGACAACAAGAAGCAGTTCAAGTGCGTCTGGGTGAGCAGCGACCTCAAGGACGAGAAGGAGCTGGTGCTGTATCCCAACAAGAACGACACGGTCAAGGGTCTGCTGGAGGAGGCGGCCAAGAAGATCACGTTTGCGGAGAATAGCCGTCGCCGGCTGCGCCTGATGAAGGTCAGCAACCACAAGATTGTGGCACTCTGCAAGGACGACATACCGCTGGACACACTGATCAAGACCAACGAGTCGATCACCACCACGCAGGGCGCGCAGAAGACTTACCGCATCGAGGAGGTGCCGGCGGAGGAGATGCAGCTGGCGGAGAACGAGTTCCTCATCCCAGTGGCCCACTTCAGCAAGGAGCTGTACAACTCGTTCGGTGTCCCCTTCCTCACCAAGGCGCGCCAGGGCGAGCCCTACGGAGCGCTGAAGCAGCGCATACAGAAGCGGCTGAATGTGCCCGATAAGGAGTGGGAGAACTACAAGTTCTGCGTCATCACCATGGGCCACAACTCGGATGTGAACGACAACACGCCCATTGACCTGGAGGTGTATCGCTCGTGGACCAGCGGCCAGTTGCCCTTCTTCGGGCTGGATCACATCAACAAGTCGCGCAAGCGCAGCTCGCTCAACTTTTCCGAGAAGGCCATCAAGATTTACAACTAAGGAGACGGGGCAGGCAACCAAGGTCGGACTGCAGTAGTTGCAACTGGATCGACTCCGTTGCAAAGGGGGCAAGGGGGATACAAATGGAAAGGATTGTGGAATGGAATGGAATCGAATGGATTGGATGGCTGGTCTCAGTATAATTTAACCAAGTGAAGCAGCTCGAAATCGCATTTCCTTAGGCCTTAACCAGAAGCACATACACATCCACGCCTCTTCCGAAGAACCGCCCACAAACACACCACCCACACACACACACACACACAAAAAACTTATTATCCCCCCTCCTTTACTTTACTTTACTTTAAATATATAAAGTGTTTAACTTTTTTTGTAATCTTACTTGCTAAGTCATATGTAGTTATTTATTAACACCCCGCCGCCGTTGAACTGGCCACGCCACGCCACGCACACACCAGCTCCAGGTCCAGCTCCTGCTTACTTTTGACCCGAATCCTAATCCGATGGCGATTCCAAGTCCAACTCCTGCTCCAAATCCCAACCAGAGTATCAGCTTTCGTAGCGAGAGTCCTTTACCATTTTACTGACTTATTGCTTGAATTAAAGTAACTTCAATTTAGGCTTAGGCTTTTACGTGTGTGTGTGTTTTCTATGCTATAATATTCTTAATCGATAATTGTTTAACCGCAGACAAATGTGAGTCGAAGTGCAAACATTTCTCGGTTACTTTTGTCTAAATGTAAATAAGCGTTCGTTGCAAGTTGCCCATTGAACACACATATGTAACAAACAAACAAAAACAAAAACAAAACAAAACCCTAAAGCAAAGGAAGAACCTAAACTAAATACAACCAACAAAAGATACATATATATAAATATACGAGAGAGAGAGCTGTAAACAAATAAACGCTACTAAGTAACAAGTATAACTTTAAACGAAACAAAAACAAACGATTAATAACAACAACAAAGTCATCAAGAAGTCGCAAGCCAAACTCTGCGAAAAGAAAGAGACGGATAGTGGGGGAGAGAAAGAGCGAGACAGTTGATATATTCGAGAAGAAGCAGAGCGAGAAAAAGAAAGTAAGAGAAAGGGACAGAAAGGAAAAAAAATATAAGATTTGTTTCAAACAATTATTTGTGATTTTTAAACATGAAATGATAAAAAATGTATGCAAAGTACTAGACAACATAATATTAATTAATAAATTACTATAATACACACGGTTTAGTGCTTTTTTCTTTGTTAACTATAGCGAAAGAACCGAGAACCGAGATCCGATATAAAAAAACAAAAAATACAAATCATATGAAAAGAGATGAGCCCACAACAAAACAATATTTTAACAATATATTACTATGCTACTATTATTTATGCAGCAAATAATTCAAATTATTTATGTGTACAAAAAAAAAAAACAAAAAACAAATAAAATACCAAGAATTCAAGTGAAATGTGTGTTATTTCGTTTCTTGGGCCTTGAATGTTAAATCCTTGCTTTTTAATTGTTTTCAAAATGTACCTATAACAACGTTGAATTAAATCAGAGTTAATGATATTGATTTCAAATGAAATCGAAATAAGTTGAGGTTTCCAGGTACTATCGCTTTTTAATACTAAATATGGGTATTTGTCCCCAAAAGGACCAAGGTATGGGTTTTGGAGTATAATTCGGCCACATTTCCCCCAACATTACTTCATTTGACGTTTGCAAAACGTGCACAACTTTTCGGCTAGCAAACGGAACGTAAGCAACTGGATTAGGTAAAATTAATTTAGTTATTTAAGTATTTTAATTAATAAATGCGTTTTCAATTAGAGGAAATTCCAAATCCGATGGCGGGTCTCGCGGTTAAGCTGACTAGCCTGAGCTTCAATAAGGACAAGCTAAAGGAGCTAGGAGCAAAATACTTCTGTGGCAGACGGAGTGCATCCGAATTTGTGTTGGACAGCTGGACAAGAAAGACGATGACCGCAGCCTGGCTGTAATGAAATGTTAAGCGACGAGTGACCCAAAGAAGAAGACGAAGAGGTGGTGCGTCGCACGAACTTTAACACCTACAGACGGGTCAGCGCCACTGCGACGGGAATGACTACTTTGGAACTTCCATTCAACCCTAATCTTTTAGGCTAGTCATTCTACCCTAAGCTTCTAGGGTAGAGTGGAAGTTCCCCAAGTAGTCATTCCCGTCGCAGAGGCGCTGACCGGTCTGTAGGTGTTAATGTTCGGGCGACGCTCCACCTCCTCGTTTTCCACTTTGTGTCACCCGTTCGATAAAGCCTTTGGACTGCCCTCACACCCACAATCTCCACTTCGGCGGAACACCTGCTGTTTATAGAGCTGGATTGCGAATTTGATGACATCTTTGTGGCTGTAGAGAGCAAGGTCTAGCGAATCACTTGAAAAAATATGAAATAAAAAATAATAATTCCAAACCGTAGTAATAAATAATTAGTTTAGTGGGGGTTCTACTGCTTTTTCTAGGTTTTCTTGAACCAATACTTACTGTTGCTGCATTTGTAGGTAGTTAAAGTTCATTGATCCTACCCAAAACATCAATTTGTAGTGGTGTATGTACATTTAAAATGTATTTTAATTTATCATTCTTATTCGGCGCGTGATCGTTAGATTTTTTAGATTTTCAGATTTCCATTTTCATTTGTTTTTTATCTGGTTTTTTTTTGTTGTTAAAAAATATACATACACAGACACGAAAAAAATGCCATGAAGAAGCTGATAGATCTCGATTGATCGGTTGATCGTATGCTTTTAATGCTGCACACAAAAATTGACAGCAAGTGTTTTTTTTGTTTGTTTGTTAAATTGTTAAATTTCTTTGGTTTCGTGTGTGTATACGTACGTATTCATATATGTGTGTGTTCCTTGTTGGGCATGTGTGAGAGTATACTTAGTTATTAGGAATAAATAAATGTGTATAAATACAGATAAAAATCAGGGGAAATCACATTGCACTTAAAATTATATAGTCGAAGTTTAAATCATTGATAAATGAACACAGTTTGCGTGCTTTTCAGTGTGTGTGTGTGTTTTGTTGTGTTTTTTGTGTGTGTATGTGTACAGGTGAGAGTCATTATCCTTGCTAAATACATCAAACAGGAATGGTGGGTAAAACTCTTGTGCTAAGGCTAAAATGGCTGTGATAATTCCTCGATTCGATGTGTGTGATTGGGTGTGTGTGTGTGACAAGTATGTGTGTGTGTGTGTGACAAGTCATTGATTTTGTCTCACAGCTTTTGTAGCTTTTAGTTCTTTAGTTATTAGTTTTGCTCTAGATCTCCTAGTCGTAGTTCCATTTCACTTTCTAGACTATAATGCCGCCGTCGTAGGCGTAGTCGGCTTTATTGTGCATGACGAGTCGGTTTTCCACAAAGTAAAAGCTGTCCGAGCGCGTCTCAAAGGGGCTCGATATCATCTCAGCCACTGAAAGTTAAGAAAAGAAAACGTAAAATTAGATACCTTACATTTTCAAGCCCCCATAAATATGCTACACCCAAGGCCTTGACCCAAAAACAACTCCTCAACTTTTGCTGGGTGGGATTATGTAAATGGGCTGCTCACCTAGTTCGGGTGGAAGGTTAGGAAACTCGTAGATGTGCTCGCACGTGTTTTTCGAATACGGAATGCAGTAGCCGAACTCAAAGTCAAAGGTTTTCAGCAGACGATCCCGGAAGAAGTGGCGCTCGATCATGCGGAAGTTGTTGACAGGCTGGCTGCCCACGGTAAACTCCACACTAAATAATGGAGAACAAAAGTTAGAAAGTTAACATATTTCACCTAGATACAAATAGGTAACAACATACGTGGCTCCCACTGTTTTGAGGTTGAGAAATGCCGGTGTGAACTGATAGCGCACATAGCGCCCGGCATTTGGATCGGCAGTGTCCTCCAGCGACAGCTCCTCGGCCGCCGCCAGCATTGTCTCCTCGACGGAGAGGCCATCCGGATACTGCTCGCTCGGCGGCTTGGCGATCTCGAAGAGCACGGCTCCGCTCTCCAGGTCGCGGATCTTGAATCGCGTAAAGTCAATCTCGAACACATTTGCATTGGCGGAGCAGAGATAGTCGTCCGTGATCTTGGTCAAATGCAGCACCTCATCGGGACTCACGCTGGACGGCTCGGCCGCCGCTCGCTTGGAGTCGTTGTTGGTGCCGCCAGCACCAGCTCCTCCAGTTGCAACTCCCGCAGCTCCTCCACCGCCATTCGCCTCTGAAGTGGAGCCTGAAGCGGCTGCTGCTGCGGCTGCGGCTGACGAGGAAGATGCAGCCGCTGCACTGGAGGATTGCACGGGATTCAGTTGCTTGCCCACCACACTCATGTCGGGTTTTGCAAAGGGGTTTCGGCGGATCGGATCGGGCTGTGGGACTGAACAGTTTCTGGTGGAGATTAAGGCTCCTGACTGGCTGTAAAAGTGGTATCCTTTGCGTTCAACCTACTCCGCTGGCTCACTCTGCAAGAAAGGGAAAGTGAATGATTTTTAAACATGTTTTTACATTTTTTGTTTAAATATTTAACTTAACATTTCTTTTAAATCATAATAAAATATTCTCTATATAATTAAAAATAGAGCAAGATGTATTTTTTTACTATTCAGCAAAAAACAATAGAAATTTTGTTAACAATTTAATAAATAAATATTTATGCTAATCATATTTAACCTTTTATTTTAAGATTTTTTATTTTTTTTTAAATTACAAGACCTTTGTATAATATAAAAATGTAAAGTTTTTAATGTGTTAATAATTTTTCATACATAAAAAAACCGAAAAAAAAATATTCATAGAAAATAAAAATAATCAGAAGTAATTGAAAAAAAAAGTAATTAAAACTTAGGAGAACACACTCACCCACACATACACACATTGTATATTAGGGTTTTCTGGTGGAGATTTAGGGCTTCCTTCCTTTCTTTCCTTCCTTCCTTCCGATTGCACTATCCTTTTATTATTATCCTTTCGCTTCAACTCCTCAATCTTCATAAATAAATAAAAAAAACACACTCTATTTATTGAGCAACTTTATTTAGGGAAATGAACAACGCACAACACAACTTAAAAAAAAAGAAGTTATTGAATATTAAACGACAAAAAAAAACTGCACTTACCCACACAAACGCACTCTGCTGCAAGTGTTGCCATAACATTTGCTGCCAGCAACAACAACAACAGCAGCAGGAGCAACAAATGCAACAACAGCACAGGCACCACAGAAAAAAAAATATAAAAAGAATTTGACGAAAATCCAGCAACAACAACAACGAAGCTTGGAAGGCGCGACCCAATTTCTGGAAAAGCTGCGCTCTTTCTTTGTGTTTGTTTTTCCTTTCGGCGCGAGTCCTTTGTATTGGTGCGTATGTGTGTGTATGTCGTTGCTGTGTGCGTGTGTATTTTGTTGGGTTTGTTGTTGCTTCGCCGCTGCCCGCTGCTCTGCCGCTGCGCTGCTCCGCTGTTGCTGCCTAAAACAATTTGAATTTGGCCGGCATGTCACTGTCGTTGCAAATCAGTTAACGCTTTTAAACGTTAAACATTTGCACTAATTTGCACACTTTTTTTCTGCCACTTGCAAGTAGGGATGGGGAGAAATATACCAAAATATCGATATTTTGGAAAATTACCAGCCGATAGGCAGTGGACCAGTGCTGCCACATCACGTGAAGTGGGGTCACACTGTTGGCGCGCTGTTAACCAAATTCAAAATTTTAAAACAATTACGATAAATACACTTGAAAACATAAAGGACCGAATAAACAAGGCAATTCGATTTATTTTATCTGCTAAATAAAGCATGGTGTTCGTTTTAATCACTAGTAAACAGAATAAATGGTTATACTTTGGCGTACTGTTGGAAAAATGTTAAAACTCATTAGTAATAATATAAAATAAAACAAAAGTAACTGTTTGTTAACTTTAAAATGAACGAAATCCAAATAAAGAAATACCAAAAATAATAAATATTTGTTCTTTAAAACAAAATAATGTTAAGCCAATCATTTTCTAAAGAAGGTAAAAAGAAAATTCTTTTAAACAAACTATATTAAATATTGTTTAATTTACGAATTTATTTATTACAAAAAAAATAAGAAAATAATCACAGGAAGGCCCTTAAAGGTGAAAAGTTCAATTTAGACCACAAAAACTGAAAATCTTACTCAGATTTTTCCTTCCACTTGCGATTATAACAAAGAGTTCAGAAAAAAAAACCCAAAAAAAAAAGAAATACTTTTCGAGCGTGCAAATGTGTTAAATGTTAAATGGCGTGTCGAGCGCTTCCCCAGCGTTTTTTATTTTGTGGCCGACAATTAGTTAATATCCATGCAGTGTGCCTGCGTCTCCTTTCCTCAAGTGCTCTCGAGCGCCCTTCTTCGAGTGGTTTCCCCTAGGATAAGACCCAAAACTCAAGTGTCCTAGCAGGCCATTCCGTATTCTGTATTCCGTACCCATTTCGATTTCCATATTCAGACGCGCGGGCGCCAATGCCAGAACATGTCTGTACATCGGAAAAAATAAATGTTTTTATTATTTTTATTTAAATTTCACATAAATTAAATTAGATAACTTATAAAATAATAATGGTATTAATGTTGAATATATTGTTTTTGATTTTTTGTGTAAACTCTTTTATTTTAATATAGGGGTTATCCATGATTCTGGTAATAAGAACTTATAAATAAAATTTAGTTCTTTAAATGTATGAGTATTTTTAAATCATAAGTTTTCTACTTTTACTTTAAGCTTTAGAAAGAACTTTAAATTAAATTAAATTTAGAAAAAAAATTAAAGTTAAAAAGTTTAAAGACTCCCAAGTTTAATTTACATTTTGGGAAAAAAAAATTGAATTTGTTGTTAATTTGAACTCTGTACTCTTTTTTGCAGTGCGGGAGGAAACTACTTGAGTTCAATTCTAGCTTCTCTTTTTTCTCATTTCTTGGTGCCTCTTGCCGCTGTTATTGTTGGCCTTAAGTGGGTATTTTAATATTCGCAGCCGGAGCCAAAGAAGTGTTAAGTTTCAGGGGCCACATATGCACTTATCCCCTGTATCCCGTCTCCGTCTCCTTTCTCCTGTCCGTCTCCTTGAGCTCCGTCCCTTGGCGTCCGCGTTTCCTGTGTGGCTGGTGTGCGGTGTGTGTGTGGTGTGTGTGTATCTGTGTGGCAGTGGGGACGTATACGTGTTCGCTTCCATCTTTAGTACAGTTTGACTGGAGTTCCGAACTGCCCCAAAACCAAAACCAAACCAAAGCTCAAATTAAAACTGCAGACAGCATCTGACAGGCGGCCGAAAGAAAGGATCGAAATCCAAGGAATTCGCGGGATAATCCATCTTTTGAATCAGTAAAATTCCATAAGCGGGATTTCATTTCCTTTTACTTGAAATTGAGCAGCTCATTGAGATTTAAATTATTCGGTTTGTCAAAGTTTTAACGGGTACCTACAACAGGTGGTCATTTGAGTAGATATAATTTAAACCTGAATTTATTTAACCAATTCTAGTCAAAGGGATACAACCTTTTCAAAATATTAAAATATAGGGATTTAACCTTTAAAACCTTTTCCCATAAATCTAATCAATACCTTTACAAAATCCTGTATTACCTACATATGTTTATGTAAACTCTTTTCAAAAACATATTTTTCTGTTTATGTAGTGTTTATTTTCTGATCCATAAACATCGAATTTTTCAATATTTAATTTTTTCTGAAAACTAGCTTAAAATTAAGTTTAAATTTAGTGAAATTCCACCTCTCTTATCGTAGTGCAAACTAAATATACATGATTTAAGTTATAAAATCAATATTTTAGTCTCATTTCATTAAGCTTTTAAAACTCTCCAAAATTGTACCTTAAAAATTCTACAAACGAACAATCAAAATGCAATATTATAGATTAAATATAATATTGCATTTGATTGTTAGTTGGTAGCATATGTATTTTAAAAATATTTGTTCCTTTCATGGGCGGGGTTTTCCCTGTTTTTTTTGGTTTTTTTGGGAGGAGGTAAAAAGTGAGAAGGGGTAGCAACCAAAGAGCTCAAGTGGCCCCTGTGCAAGTGTGTGTGTGTGTGCCTGGGTATCGAAAACAAACACAAACCAAAATCGTGGGCGATAATATTCGAACTCTAGTGAAGAAACCATGGGCGTTGTGAAAAGGCTTTAAGGGTACACGATTTATAAAGCAATATGCTACGAATTCATTAGACTTAAACAGGTGATCTTGTGTTCGTTTGAGCATTATTTTTTTGGGTACCCCCCTTTTTTAACAGGCGACGCCACTGTCTCTGCCGCTGTCCCAAGTGCCGATGACGTTATGCGCGCCGGACGGTCTGGCAATGCAATGCTCACTGCACTCACACACATTCAACCCACATCGATTGCTTGGCTCAGTGTGTCTGTGTGTGTGTAGAGTAACACCTCCCAAGCAGCGCGTTCGCAACAACACGAATGATGCACTGCAATTCATTTTATGATCCATAAATAATATTTCATAAAAAACGATTTTGCGTTAAAAATAATTTTAAAAAAAAAATTATGTTATACCTTTAACTTAAAGCACAAAGTTGCAAAAAAGCTTTTGTTTATGTCTGAAAAAATGCATTAAAAATAATGAAATAAGTATAAAAGGGAACATGTTTTTTTTTTTTAATTGCAAAGTTGAATTTGTAGAATTTTAAATACTTTTTTTATGCATTTTTTTCTTTCTACAACATACGCGTACATTTAAAATGTAAAGGTAGTATTCAATTATAAACTTGTTTTAAGTTTTAAAATATATTCTTTATTTTGCCACCTGCGATTTTAAAGCACCTGAAGTTTTCTCTAATATTGTGCACTTTTTAAGCTTTTAATACATAACCAATCAAAACAATTTTTTTTATTTCTTTAAACTGCAGAAAACTGGTGTTGTTTTCTATTATTTTGAAGAACATAAATTTAAAGTAAAAGGTTGGATATACATTTTTTCTCAGTGCAACGGGAAGAAGAAGAAGCAGAAGAGGAGAGCATAATCTAAATGGAATTTCGCTTTGCTTTGCGCTTCGCTTTTTCGAGCGATTTCCCAACCAAGATACAAGAGCAGTGAGCAGCGACGCTGACGCCGACGCCTCGCGGCCCACTCCTATCCTCACCTCACCTCACCCTCACCTCGGCGCCCCCTTCCCCACCACATTCATCACCTCCTCCCTCTTCCTTCCCTTCGCGTCGCCTGCCCTCGTTTCTCTGAGTGTGCGTGTTCGTGTGTGAGTGCTGTTGTGTGAGTGCGGATTTTTCTGGCGACAGACTGTCTGGCCTGACTCTGCCGCTGCCTCTGCCGCTGCCTCTGTCGCCGTCTCCGTTTGTTTGGCTTGCCTTTATATGGTGACTACGACTGTGTTCGCGAGAACACACTAGAGGTCACAATAATAGCACTCAAAAAATTCCACCCTCGAAAGCGGTACAAGAGGTATTCAGGCTATAAGTTAAAAATGTCAAAATATAATATTTAAATTATATAAATACGAAGCCTTTTATTTAATTACACATATAAATATTATTTTAATTGTAATCCCACCAGAAAATTTAATTTTTACAAAAAGAATCAACAAACAAACTGTATTATTGACTTATATTTGTAAGGATTTAAAAACTTTTTAGTTTTCTTTGGGCTTCATATTTTAATACCGAAAACCTTTAATTAAACTTGTTATGATAGAAACATAAAAACAATTTAAAAAGCCCGAAACTTTGTCTTTTAAGTAAATTAGTTATGGAATTTTAAAGTTTTAGTAATATTTTCATGACCAGCATAGTGTGTGCCCCTAAGAACGTAGGCGTAAGTGTGTGTGTGCCTGTGTCTGTGTGTCTGAACTTTCCGTCCGTTCCGTTTGTCCGTCCGTCCGTTTGTCCATTTGTCCGGGGCACGAATGTTTTGTTATTGCAGCGTTTTGTTATTGTTCCCCGGTGCTGAGCTGATATGGATTCCCGATGCCCGATGCCTCGAATGCAGCGGTGTTGGTGAGTGCATTATTGTTGGATTGGACTGTAGGATTGTAGGTATCCCAAAACGACGCCACATGCAGCCCAAACACAAATACAAACACAATGAAACACTCACACGTACACTGGGTACCACATTACCTTCCACGAAGCTTGAACTTTACCTTTCGAAAGGGTTGCTCTTGCTCCCTTTTGAGTTTCTGACCTTCAGGAGGAAAAGAAAAGCGTCGTTTCAAGGCCCCGAGTGCTTTAATTGCCTGATTTCAGTGCTAAAACCCACTGTACCCATCAGGCTTCACTGTACAGTGGACCATTTACCAACTTTAGCTTTGAAGACTGTATCAATATATACATGTTTCTCAAAAATCCACAAAAAGGGTTCTTAAATCATTAAAACCACAACTTTTTTAAAGCCTATTAACCTTACTTATAAGTAATTTCCCAAAATACAAACCCTAATATATATTTACACCGACAGGAACTCATAAAACAAAATACTTTACCATACATAAACATGTAGGGGAGAAGTGGGGGTTGTGGGCATGGGTCGGTTGTGGGCACCCCAACGTTTATTTTCACAAAATGAAGATTGACTTTTGTTGGTAATGTCATTCGCAAGCAATTACCCTATGTATGATTTATACCAAATATCAAAGTAAACGAACGCGTTTGCTTTTTGAAATGAACGAACTGGTTTTTTTTGTGCTTGGAAAAGGTGGTGAAACTTTTTTCAAAGATTTTCAATAGTGTATTAATTACTTTCAAAGAAGAAACCCCAAAAAAGCTGCAACTGCATTCAAAAACTTAAAAAAAAAAAGCCACACGCATAAATTCAAAACACAAGACATGCAAACAAAATAAAATACAAGTCTACAATTCCTCACATAAATATTCAGAATAATTTATGTATACATACATTCAACATAATGCACATAATGTCTGTCCGCATGCAGGGCCAAAAGTTTGTTTGTTTGTTTGCCCTCCCAAGGAATATGTATTTTTCTCTCCCAACCGAACCACCCCCTTTTCAACCCGCCCACCACCCACTGCACTCCCCATTGCATTTTCAGAATGCTTTATGCTCCTCCATTTGTAGACTGTTCATTCGTTATCAGACTCCAAATATTGGATTTACATAGATAGTTGACCCCACCAACAGCCCTGTAAACAATCCCCATTCCCACTCCCAAGCTCAGCTGGATGTCCCACATGTACAGTAGGCTCCGGATCTGGAAAAGTGTGCTAACAGCAGGGGGTGGAGTACGTGTAGACCCGACCCTCATGGATACCCGATAAACGTACCAGGCAATCCCACACATTATAATAAAACGAGCTAAGCAATTGATTTCGGCAATAGATCAGTCTAAACACAAACAAATAATTCTAAATAATATAAAAACACTCATTTCCTATTCTAAGTAACTGAAAAAATAGCAATTTGATCAATGATAGCAGGTCGTTCCTTTCTTTTTATTCTTGTTTTTATTCAAAGTTAAATTTATTGATATATCACTTGGATACACCTATTAAATTACCTTTTTTAACGTGAATAACATTATTATAAAATCAAATACCTATGTATATATAAGGTTTACAAGAAATCAGTATATATATTTATCTCAAGATCAAGTTGGTTAAAATTCCAATCATCAAAATACAGATACTTCCGATACCTGGGGGTCCTAACCGAGGACCCAAGGGTTTCACTAATGCGAAGACCCGTTGACATGGGACACTTGAACACAAATCATTCCCGATCTTATCTCTCGGGTTTCCGAAATGGGAGTTCTTGGGTGCCTGCGTGCCCAATTTATAGACACCTACGTCTATGGTTCCGATGTAACGCCTGCGAACGGAATTTCGAATTTGATTTATGACGCCCCATAGATTTCGTTCCCATAATTAGTATTTCGGGTGCGTCCTCTCCTGGCACACTGTTAGATTGAATATATGCTATATGCTGTGTATGCTATGGGCCATGGGTCTGAGCGATTTATGGACAGGTGGCGATGTCGAATGGCTACTGTGCACCCGATTTCCGATTGATCATGCAGCGCGCGTACGCAGATATACAGACTTAGAAGCATATATATTTATGTAGATAGATAGATAGATAGATGGATTGATAGACAGTCGGCGACGGGGGGTGCGTATCTAATGAGGTCTCCGGAGGCTCATTTAACTTTTAAACGAGAGTTACCGCCGCCGCCGCCTAAATTATGGCCACCTGCGATGTCCGACGTCCGATGTCCCCAGCTGAATCACCAAATATCGATGGCTTGAGTGATATGCATAAACATGACCACGTATCATCCGATTATCTATTGAGCTACCGGATATGGATCCATTCATCATCCGAATTTCACCTATCGGCAGTTCCCCATCATCATTAGGCGGCAATGATAAACGACCGGGGTTTTCGAGATGACATTCGAAAGTGCCACTAAAATCGAGAATTTTAACAGGTTATAGTGTTCAATATAGAAAAAATTTTAATTATGTGTAGTAGTTTTTTTTTAAACATATTAAACACCTTTTTAAAAAAAGTATTTCACAAAAATGTAAAGTAGTTATAATTTTTTAAAGAAGCTCTCAGTGGTATAAATATTTTCTATCTGTGATAGTTTTAATAGGTCCATAAATTCAAATTCACCAGAATTTTCAATATGTCCATAAATTCAAGTTCACCGGAATTTTTAATATTTTCCATTTTTAATAAAGTAACAACATAGGATAGGATTTTCCATTTTCAATAAAGTAACAACATATGATCAAACTCTGGATTTTAAACATTTTCATTCACATTTATACAACATTCGAAATCGATATGATAATCGAATCAAACTGAAGACCGCATTGATTCCCGAATCCGAAGACCCGATCGACCCAAAATATCGCCCAGGTACACCCCGTATGCCTCGTGTGGGAGGATCGTAGGATCGTAAACTCAAGCCAAGTTCTTTACGGCTTCTCCGACACAAACCCTAAATGTGTATTACGCTAATATTGCCCCCTAATAAAGCGGCCTGGCCCAGGGCCGAATGTTGCGTCTGATTGGTTTTTCCCACGATTCCCTGACCTGCGACCTGCGACCTGCGAGCTGACTGACCCGAGCTGACCCGCAAAAGGACTCACTGGTCTCGGAACTGAACGAAAGGAAAGGAAACTGAGGCGCAGGTCAGCCCGACGGATTGTGCACTAAGTTGCTTAATCCGACGGGAAATCCAAAACACAACCCGCACCCGATCTTCGAACAAAAGTTAGAGGCATAGACACACATGTGTGTTTGCTGTGTCCGGGAAAGCCCCATTTTAAAGCTGGTCCATCGGCAACACATGTTGGGACTAGGACCTTTGGTCCCTGGCACTCCGGACAGGTTCACGTTCCCTGGAAGGATAGCATGGATGGCCAGAAGTGGGAGATTCCCAGGACCCGAAGCAGGTCATGTCCATGGGTTGTGCTGCGAAGGGAGCCACTTGTCCGGAAAAAAATCTACTAACAAAGCGATCAAGTGGCGTCTAGGAAACCAAAGATCTTTCTCTTTTAAAATGATATCTTAAGCACTTGGAAATAAAGTGATCCCATTTAAAACCACCCTTATATTTACAATGAACATGAATATTTATATATTTATCAAATCATTCAATTCATATCTAATTTAAAAACCACTAATTTAATTTAAAAACACCCATTCAAAGGATTACTTATTTACTTTTATAAAAAACCCAGAGCTCCTTAACCGATCAAGAAGTTAGGACTCCCATAACACCCCACCAACATCAATGGATTACAAATCTTCCACTGATCGCACAGCTAGTGTTGAATAACCCGTCTCAAAAATAAATCTATAAGTCACAGTTTTGGATCAGAGAAGACAGATTTCTTAACTTAACAACTGATCTCTCGTTTCCGTAATCCCAAACTCCCTCTTCACATTGCACAACTTTGTTTTTTTTGGGTTCCTATCAGGTTTCTTCTATGCACTTTGATCTTCACTGCTTTTCGATTCGATCGAAGATCGACAATCGACGATCGCTGATCGATGGCTGATAGCTGATAGCTGATGGTTGTGTGAAAACAAGTTTCGTAACTATGTAAATTAACCTCCATACAGCCAGATCACGCGTTGCCAGTTAATGCTTCGATGGAAAAGGGAGAATCGTGGAATAAAGACACCAAAGTTTACCATACTATCCACACCCTCAAAGCCCTTTTTTATATTTTTTTTTTACTGATTATATTGGTCTGAGTTTAAGGGTTTTTAGCTGTTACAATTTATTGACACTCCTATTTCTTGTTAAAACATTTTTTTTATTCTTGAAATTACTTGAAATTAATTTGTTAAATAAACAAAGGTAATAAAAAAAATTAATGTGGTGTATAGTATTATCATCCACTTTTAAAACTTTTGAATTTTTGTCACTACACTTTCCTTAATTATAACTGAAGTAAATGCTAAAAAGTATCAATAATATTGAATCAATATGCATAGTAACATAGTAAATCACAAACCTATGCAAAAATTAAATGGTATATATATAAAACTTTAAGCTAAGTAGAATAAACTAAAAAAAGATCGTTGGCCACCCACCCACACGCGCTGCCAAAAAAAAGGCCTTAAAAATGCTGAAATAGCCAGAAAATATTGCTGATCAAAAGTGGGAAGTGCAGTGGGGAAATGCAATAAAATGAAAAAAGAGCAAGTGAAAGTGAAAGAACTTCTCGGGGGCGTTGGGTATACACAAACAAACATATTTAGCTATATTTATGTTGACTGGACAGAAAAGTTTGCAATTATGGCCGACGCAACCACACAAATTCATTCAGAACGTGCGTATACATATTGGGTTTATGTGCAAGTTTTTGGAATTTATGAGTTTGCGGAGACCCCCAAAGAACTGCAAATTGCAAAATGCAAAATGCAATGCGAAAGGCCTTTTATGGCCTGTTCTTTATTTCCACCCATTTGGCAACAAAGTATGTTCTTATATACTGTGTATGTACATATCTTGGAGGGGAATGTATTTCTTTGGGTTAGGAAATTTAAAATCCACAATAAAGATATTCGGTTACAAATGGATGAGGTTTTTTATTATACATAAATAATACAAAATAGTTCAATCATCAATCTACTCAAAAAATAGGTACGATCTATTTTATAACGATGACCTATCGGAAATTGTTTACCAGGTTTTCTTATCGCTGACTTGAATTTTTTTTATAAACTGCACTAGTTTTAACTTTTTATTGTGCAAATACAACTGAGAGTTTTATTTTTTTATTTAATCTTGCTTTAGGTTTTAGCCATATGAAGTGCTTTATATAGTCGTAGTCATCGCTATAGTCATACCCCTTGGATCTTGGATGGAAAAGTACTGGGCCGCATTCCGAGCTGAGTTAGTTGGCTATTGGTGGTTACGTGGTGGTGCAGCAATCGATCGATCGTTCGGTTTGCCAAAGTCGAGGTCGCACCACAAAGGGGGGATGTGTGTACATATGTATTCGTATATATTTAGGGGGTACATATAGTGTTTAGAGGTCTGCATGTGTGCACTAAAACAAAAGCTCAAGGGGAGGCTTAAATACAGTGTTACCTCTCTAACCAACAACAAGATCAAATGTGTTAAAATTTTGTAGGATTTTATTGTACAAATTATTTTAAAGCTGTATATAAATTCAATTGCATTTATGTTACCCTTTTTTAATATACGAATTTTTTTAAATTCATGATTTTTTTTTTTAATAAAAAACACGAACTCCTAGATGTGGGCATCCCCTTTTTTTAAGTTATTTACCAATATTAAAATATAAAAGATATCCTTTTATATTGTAAACTTAAACTTAGCAGTTGAGATTTTTTTCTTAAACCGATTCCGATTTTGATTAAAATTAAATAAAATCTTTGTAATTTGTATGATTTCGAAGCTGAGATTTGGGTTTCAAATGCGTTAATCTAAAATCTTCTTAAGGTTTCTCCTAAAAACGATCAAGTAGTAAATGTCCAGAAATTTCTTTAAAATAATTCGAAAATTAAAAGATGAAAAAAAAAGCTGAAAAAATATAAATCCAATTCTATCCGATGTAAATCGGCAATAAAATAACTATGAATTAAAGTCGAGTTGAGATCCCAAAAAAGTGTCACTTTTTGGATTTTGCCTGTACGTTGACGTTGACGTCGACTGAGGCAGCGGCAGTGGCAGCGACGCAGCAGCGACGACAGAGTGTCTGGCGGCGTAGCATGAACTGGCGACATTCTGTCTGGTGGCGATCGCCGCGGCGTTGCCGATTTTCAGCAGCCACAATTGGAATGACGCTCTCTCCCTCTCTGTCGCTCAAGTACCTGTTGGGCGAGCTCTCTCTCCCGCTCAGTCTCTTCTTTTGGAGCAGACAGAGCGACGTCAGCGAGTGAACACAGCGCGTTGGGTTGGATGAATGTGTGGCAACTCCAAACCCCCCTCTCTCCCTCCCACTCACTACTCTTACATGCTCCACTCTCGTCAAGAGTGTTATTTTATTCATTCTCTCTCGGGTTCATCCGCGCACACACACACACACAAACTTTGGCGCTTGCTGCCCACGTCCGCTTCTCGACTTGCCATCTCGCTCACTCCCTTGTAGTTAACCGAAATGTGTGAATACGAAAATAAATTAAATAACATTAGCTTGGTACACCTTGCCGATTGCCACTGTGCTGCCGCTCTCTCTCTCTCGCTCTATCTTTCTCGCTGCTGCCGCCAACGCAGACTTTGAGGCGCCGTTCTTCGCCGAGCTTTACTGTTGTTGTTGTGGTTGCTTTTGCCTGCGAACGTGGCAAAGGCTAAGATCCTGCAAAGCTTTTCTCCTTTTCTCCGTCACCCACACCCCCTCTTAAAATTTCCAGTCAGCGAGAGCTATTTCCTGTGCACTACCAGGGCTGAAGGAAAAAAACGAACATGGCGCCAGGGCTGGCATATTAAATTAGCTAAGCTTCCCGTCGTCTCCACCTCTCTCTCTCTCTCTCTCTCTTTCTCTCCCCCACTCACTTTTTTCGCTGCCGCTCTGTCTGTCTTTCCAATTGAAAATCGACAACGGCGCAACAACAACAGCAACAACAACAACAAAGTGTGGCGCTGCAAAAGAGAATGTAAGGGTGAGGGGGTGGAGTGGGGGGAAGAGAGGGGGGTCAGCAGCAGCAGCAGCCCGACAGACGAGTTATGTGTGGCTGCGGTGTAAAAAAAACCTGTTTGTTTAAACAACAATTTTGTACTAAAAATACAAATGCCGCACAGATACACACACAAAAGCTGTGAAGTGAAAGAAGAAGAAGAAGAAGCAGCAGCAGCAGAGAGGGAAGAGGGAGAACCAACGAGCACGAGTGCGAGAGTGAACTCGTAATCGCGCACACACACACACACAGCACACACTCACACGCTGGTGTGGCGCTTTATGCTGCGCTGCTTGGGGCGCAGCCAAAGAAGAAGAAGAGGAGGAGGAGGAGGTGGAGGCAAAGAAGCCGAAGCCGCGGCAGAATGCACAGAGGAAGAGGAAGAGCCGCCTGCCAGTTTGTCTGCCAGTTTGTGCGCCACACAGTCTTCGATTGTTCCGCTCACTCTCCTCTCCCCCTTTAACGCTCCCTCCCTCCCGCTTCCCCCCACCTTCCATCCCACACTCCCCGCTGTGCACACAGCTGCATCGGCAGAGGCAACTTTTCGTTCGTTCGTTGTTTTTGTTGCCCGCCTTGTTGTTGCTGCCGCTGGCTGAGCACGTAGGCGTCCGCTGGTCTGTCGCTGTGGCCACAACTGCCGTCATCATTATAGCATCATTCTCAAAATATGTAAATTTCAAAAGATTTGCGATCTTCATTTCGAAAAAAATACATTTATAAATATATTTAAGCAATCAAGAACAAGAAATAAATAATCAAGATCTCTTGCAAATCCCAAAAATGAACGCAAGTTGCTGATGAATTTGGTTAACAAGCTAAGCAATACAAATGCGAATCTTAAAAAAAAAAACTATATTAACTAACAACTATTTTATTACAGTCCACTTACTTAAAAAAAGAATAGGCTAAATAATACAAAAAATACATACAACAATCAATAAATTTCTCACCGAATTTTATAGTTGCTATTTCATATTTGCTTGCAATTTCGTTTGTTTATAATTTTATTTTCGTGTCATCATCTGCCGTGACTAGTGCTTTGAGCACCAGTAAATCTAGCAGCGATAAGATAAGATCAACTAAAATGAAGTAAGACTGGAAAGAGGGGTCATATGTACACATTTAAAAAAAATAATTTAATATTGTTTTAGAGACTTTTAACGAATTTCGAAAAATGTTGATTTTTTAAAACATTTTTTAAAGAAGTTATACTTTTTTATCCGCGACTGTATGTAGCTGCGTTGAGTGTTTTTTTTGTTGTATGTGTGTGCGTGTTACGTGTTTGTGTGTTGGCGTTGGAGGGCCCCCAATATTTTTGAGGCACAGGCCCCAGGCAGCGCCTTCTTCTGCTGCTGCTTCTTCCACCACTGTTTCCTCTGCCCTCTTCTTCTGGCTATTTGGTATTTCTTTTTTTTTTAGTTTTACGTTTTTATGCGCTTCGTTCACGTTCGACTGCAAAACAGAAATTGACTCAAATCGACGCAGCACACCCCTAACCCCCCCTTGACCCCTGCCAGAACCCCCCTTTAACCCTGCCCCTGGCCGCAGACTGCAACCGCAAAACTGTGACGTCGACAGCGACTGCGCAGTCAACTGCGGCGTTTGCTAACTAGCCAAAGACCGAAAAAGGAAGAGAAGAGAGAGGCGAAGAGAAGGTGCAAAAAGGAAGAAGACTGCGACGGCAGAACACCTGAAGCTCAAAGGCTGAGCTTTGCATGTGTGCGTGGTGTGTAAAGCAGCGAGATAGAGAGTGAGAGAGAGAGACAAGAAAGGAGCAGATCAAGAGGAAGAGGCAGCGCATTAAAAGTCAGGCGAAGCGAGGCGAAAACAGGCAACACAAGGATCCAAGAAATTCCAATTCTCGGAAAAGTTAATAAAAGTTTTGCCTTCGCGCATTGCCTTTCTCATGTGTGCACTGCTAGAAATTCACAGTAAAAATTTTGATAAACTCAAGAAAATTGTGAAATACTGGAAGCTTTAAAAAAAATTGTCTTTCAACTAATTTTTGATGGTGAAGAATAAGTTTTATATAGCAATAGTTATTTCAAGTTGTTTTTTTTTTTGTTCAAAGCCGGACAAACATTTTCTTTTTTTCATACGAAAAAATTATCCATTTTAAAATTAAAGAATCACATGAGAGTCACACTTCCTTTGATATAATTGTCACCACTGTGATTGGCTTTTATTCACATCACATTTAATTTTATTCCAAGTTGGGATATATCACAAATTTTCAAAACTTGTAATTCTTAGTACTTAGCTTTGGACATATCATGGGTTCCACAATGGAGGAACAAGTAAGCGAGATGAAAACAATATTGACTGACTTGAAGGATGGCGAAAACGGAGAAATATATAAGATGCGAACTAGCGTTTTAAAAATAGATCTTTTAATGGGGTACATAAGAGAAAAGTTTAAAGAAAGTGATGAGCTTAGCGAATTCAAAATGATGGAAAAGTGTAAGGCAATGGTTAGAAGAGGGAGTTATGTAGTGATCCCCATTTAATGTTATCCCCAGGTTCCGAACAAACCAAGCGTCTAACATCGATTCTGAAATGGACAAAAGGGAGGGAAGACAGATAAAACGGATGCCAAAATCTTTGAGATGAGGGCAAATATTATAATTTCGGATCTGAAAACTATTTACGTATCCGGAACGAAGTCTACTTCCCTGGACGACCATGACTTTGCAACCCAAACGGTTGGTTTATTCCACGATGTCTGCGAACTGCGCAGGCGGTTAAAATTAGGTACAATAAATATGGAATTGACCAAATTGGGCCGACAGACGATGTTTGAACGGAAGAAGAAAGTAGCCAAGCTTTTGACCGCTGAGAAGGATAAACAAATCGTGACACTCGAACTGGCTGTGAAGATCCTGAAAGATCAATTACAGGAATCTCATCAAGTGAAGATCATGAAAAAACACGTAAAGCCTAGATCACAGACGCTCCCAGGTGGTGTTATTAGTCCAGCCGCGGTTGAAAAGTCGTTATTGAGCTCATTATTATAAATTCTCTTTAAATTTTCAATTTTTGTAAAACTCTATAGAGCAGCACTTAAATAAATTTTATGTTATACACTTTATTAGAAAATTCAAAATTCGTTCAAACTTATTGTCTAGCATCTTCTAAATATTGATTATCGATAACCTCTAAAGCAAAAGTTAATTGTAATGTGTTTCAGAACTAAGGTTCAAACTTCAGTTAACAACCTTGAGTAAGCATTCTTTGAGCTTCGTGTAAAATAAACAAAAATTTGAGCAATAAATAAGTTTAGTTTAGAAAGCTTATGACCAGTTTATAAAATGTTAACATTTTGTTAATTTAGATTTTAGATCTAGACATAAGAAGTTTTATCAACAAAAGTAGGGTTACAGTAGGTTATAGACGAATTCTTTGTTCTCAGTGTAGCCCCCAGTTCACTCTTCTTGCCCCCCTTCTTTCCTCCTCCTTGTACATACATACATACATACATATATATATATTTATGTGGCGCGGTTCTTTTCCTTTGTATATGGTCAACGTGCATTTTTATGCGCCTTCCAACCGCCAAGGCGGCCCAATGTCTGGCCCATAGGGGCCGCAGTAGTGGGGCAGGGGCGTGGGAGGGGGGACATGGGGGTCTGGAGACTGAAGGAGAAGGAGAAGAAGGAGAAGGTGAGGCTGAAACAACGACAACGTTACTTTACCATGACGCTGGCTTTTTGGCTCGCAGCTTTGGCAGGCCGCTTTCTTTTCCAAGAAGAACTATCCATTAGGCGCCTGAGTTCGCTTCGGTTCGTAGTTACCTGGAATCGGACTTGGAGTCGATTCTTCGAGAATCGGGAATTGAGAATCGGAAGAGGAGGTGGAACAGGAGGAGGAGGGGAAACGATCGTGCAGCGAACGATCCTTAATGCTGCCATTGGAAGTCGTTAAGATTGGGCAACACTACTGAACAACTTCAGGGAACTTTGGGGGAAAAGGGTGAGATAAGAAGAAGGAGAACTGAAAATGGATATTTCACACATTCCCAGTAGCCACAGCAAATAATGAACCAGAAAATCGGAAAATGCAGTCGTCATATGAGTAAATCTCATTTACGTATTATATTTTACATTATTACATTGAGTTGCTTGACATTCAAAAGCTTTATATAACTATATTTATGTGTCTTTTTTAATGAAGAAACCCAAGAAAATGTCAAGTTATTAATTAAGAAATTAATTAAGAAATACGAGAGAAAAAGAATAAACAAATTATATTCCCAGTTACAAAACTTGTAGTTGTGCTGAGAAATTAGTAGGCTTTTTTGATACCAAAACAACGTAAAAAACAGGACAGGAAACAACAACAAACTTAGATCGTTTTCAAACTCCACCTTGAGTAGGTTACTAATCTAATGAATGCAAATAATGAAAATTATATTAATCAAAAGCTTTAACTGGAAAGAACAGATGCAAGAAAGAAAGAACAAGAGCTATAAAATTGCTGGATCCAGGCTAAGCTTTAGAGAGCAACCAATCAATCAATTAAATGTATACTATATTCATAAGTACACATATGAATCAATTTCTGAATATTTCATATATTTGCAAGCTATATATGAAAAGTGATAAGAATGGATTTTCATGCCATAGTTTTAGTTTTAGTAAATTGCACTGTTTCGCCCTTAAACTAAAACAAATATTATTTTACAAACCATACCAAAGATATTGATATAAATTAATCACAAAGCTTACAAGAGACGTGTTATAGTCAAGATTGCTGATGGCTGATCGGTGCTAAAATTAAGAGTGAAACCTGCAATTTGTAATAACTCTTCATACGTACTATATCATTTAGGCCTTCAGCTGATATAATTTAGTGCTCTAGTACAATGTTTTCCTGGATCTAGTTTTTTGTGCGACGCCCCGCACCGAAACGTGATCGACCCACGTGGATCGGTGGGGGCTAATAGGGCTTATTCGAGGGGTGACGTACCCCATAAAGATACCAGAGTGGTCAGTGGCAAAGAGATTGCAGCCAGGGGCCCCCAACCGATAACCCGGGGGCACTACGTGTTCAGATAGATAGTGCCGATATGGGAAAAGAGTGTAACTATAGTACACTGTGTGCAATGTGCATATAATATATGTATACTTTATATATGGGGGTATTTTCATGATTCCACGATTGTGGATGCCACTGCTATAGTGCACTTTGTAATTGCTCGAACCCCATTCCGTCGAAAATTGTTTACAGAATCGACTTTTATTGGCCGACAAATAGAACTTGGCACTTGAATCGCCTTTGTTTGATCTTATCGCCTGATAAGGCTCATATACACCTTTATTTTTTCGTTCTCTGGGGGTTTAGTCATAAGCTAAATGAGCGTGTCTGCCTTCATAGTTGAGGAATTTCCTGTTTTTTTTTGTTGTTATGCTGAGGATATTATAATTTAGGTTAAATGACTAACAGCGAAGGATACTTTTATGATCCTAACTTATATACCGTTTTTTGACATCATTAATTCAAAAAGCTAACAGAATGGTTTTATTTTCATGCTGTGTCTATAGGAAGGATCATCTTAAGCCTACTTTGTATATTACTTATAGAAAGCCCAAAACTTTGATGTTTAAACTTTAAAGAAACGATTGTATGAAGATTTCTTAGATATCTTAAGACTTAACATACTGTATCCTTAAGATACTATGGAATCTTGGGATCAAATTTGTCATAACAACTTTGTTTTTGAATGGTAGGGATTTTTATTTGTTTTTTTCTGGGATATTGAGTGTATCCTGACATTTGTGCTTCTTCGTCTTCTTGGGGCTCCATCTTGGGATTCTTTTTTCTTCCTCTTTTTTGGTTGCTCCTTCTCTCTTTTTGTGTGTGTGTTGTTTGTGTGGGTTTATTCAAACGCAGACAGCGCGGCGGCAGCGTCGGTCAAAAAAGCAACCTGAGGCCCTCTCCCTCTCCTCCTTAACCCCTTCTCTTCCTCCTTCTCCACCTCCGACTCCACCCCTTCTCCACAAACGATCGGAGATCATAAGTGCCCCAGCACGTCGTTCTCCTACTCCTTCTCCTTTTTCGTCGGCTGCCGCGCCCTTTCCCTTTCCCAATTTTTTATACTTGTTTTTTTTCTCAACTTTTTAATCAATTCATGGGAGTGTGTGTGAGTGTATAGGTTTCTTCGATTTTTACGTTACCTTTTTATATTCAATTTTTATCTCTTTGCCTTCGTCTTTTCCGCTTCTTTTTTTGTTTTGTTTTTGATAAATCGATTTAGAAGCCGACGGGGTCTAAATAAAAAAAAAAAGTGGAATTCTTTTGATTTTTATGTGCCAGTGTGTGTGTGTGTGTTGCTTTTGAACTTTTTTTTGTCGGTTGAATTCTTGTGTGTTTGTGTGCGTTTTTTTTCGGCATATTTTTGGGTTGTTTGTGGCCGCTTTACTTGGAAATGCAATTCAAAAATGTATTTCTCTCGCCCTTTTTTTTTTTTTTTTTTTTTTTTTTGTATACATTTTTATGCTTTTTTCTGTGTAAAAAAAAAATAGGCTTTCGCCCTTATTGTCTTATTTTTAGTTTTGTCCCACTTTTTTTCTAAAGATATGTTTTAAATATTATTATTAATGATAAATTAATATGCTATTCCATTTACAGAATTTTCCAAAATTTTTATAGTTCTATTTTAAGCTTTTTGAGGTTTTTAGAGTAGTTGGGCTTTCGGTGATTTTGTGACAATGACTATTTCTTCTTGTGAAATTTTTAAACTTTTATGGTGTACAAGGTTTCAGAAATATATTTTATCCTACTTTAATTTTAAAACGAATTTGAACTTTTTGCGGGTTTTCATCCTTGTTTTTCAGTGCTTACAATTTACACATCATTTATTTTCCCACTTCTTATGTATTTTATTTTTTTTCATGTGCAGGCGCTTCGCAGGCTCCATCTTGTCTTGGCATCCCTTTCTCGCTTCCTTGATCTTTCCAGACAGTCCGTCGTCGCTTTTTTTTCGTAGGTACAGTGGGACGGGTGGGGTGAAGGAGAGGGGGGATTGTAGGTACAGTGGGGCGGGAAGCTGCGACGTGGGAATCTGGACCCCAGAGATCTATCATTGTTTTTGTTTGTGGAGAGCTAGGTGACTCAAAGATCTTGTTCTGTGTGCCTCTTCATCTCCATCTGTTGCCCCCCTCTCTGTTCCTCCTCGCACGCGCAAATTGATGCTCAACAACAACACCACACACCATATACATTTTTTTTTTATTTATAAATTTGCATACACACGCAAGCAAAGCAGCCCACTCCCAGTCGGAAGTTTTGGTGCGGTCGGCGTTCGGCATGCATGCGGAACGCATCCCGATCGCATATTTTTCCACTGTAAAAAGTGCGATGCAATTGGACAGCATCCAGTGGGCATGCTGGATGCAACCCAAGTCATCGCACCCCTATAGCATCTTTTGGAAGGCAAAAAAGGTGCGGTCCGTGCAATCGTAGCTTCTTTTACGACGCAGCCGAACCCTTGCCGAAGCCCGAACGCTTGCCGATCGTTCGTTTTTTTTTTTCGATCGGTGCAATTATAGCTTCCATCGGAACGCATCTGGAACGTATCCATGGCATGCAAAATATGAAATGAAAGTCTATAAAACGGTGGTCTTGAAAAACAAATGAAAAGAACAAAAGAGATATTGCAAGAACGCGCGCGGTTTTTTCGTTTCTTATGCATTTCTTTTTCACTTGCTTTTTGGAATTTGACCAGTTAAGTGTAATTTTTTTTTCGGTTAAACCACTTTTAATCGTTTGTTTGTTTTTAGTTCTTTAAAATCAAACCTTTGTGCTTTTCTGTGCCAAGTAAGTATAGTGCGGTGATAAGTGAAAATAAAAAATTAACAATAATACCTCTAAACGAGGTAAAATAACAATAACCAAATAAAAATAAATAAGAATTTATCACAACATTATACAAACTAATTATTGTTTTTATTTTTTGTATTACCTCATGAATGGATTTTGGCTGTGGAAGAACTACAACATCAAAAACAACTGTAAGTATTAAATTTAATTTTTATTTTTGTGTAATTAAGGTGCGTTTTCTCTCTTTTTGTTCTCTATTTCTTTTCGTTTCTGTATAGGCTGAACCTAAGTCTAAACATTTCTGGACTTGAAAACCGACGAAAAGCGACGGCAAAAATGGCAAAGGACCGGGCAAGGACAACGATTTTAAGGCTAATGGCGAAGTAGTAGATTTAGTTTAGTATAATTTAATTTATTATAACTTAATTTCTTATAATTTAATTTTAACCTGTTTGAAAATATTGAAAAGATTAAAAAAATTAAAGAATGAATAATGAAACTTAAAAAAAAAATAAACATATTTTTAAATCGACTACAACTATTTTTTTCACTTGTGAGAGTCGCATCCAGAAGCACTCCAAAAGATGCGATCCAGAACGCACTTTTTGGAACGCATCCAGAACACACCAAAAGGTGCGATCCGGAACGCACTTTTTGGAACGCATCCAGAACACACCAAAAGATACGTTCCGGAACGCACTTTTTGGAAGGGAAAAATGGAAACCAATCCCGAACGTTTCCCGAAGTTGCACACATGCCCGATGCATGAAAAGGGTGCGCACCAGGGAGCGATGAATCGGATAGCATCCCGCGTGTTCTGCTTTGCTGTAAAAAGGAAGCGAGAAAGTCACCGATCGGGCATGCATGCATGCATGCTTCGGATGCTATCCATCACCCCTTATGGATGCGTTCCACTTCCGACTGGGCTGTCGCGCAAACACACACTCGCACACATGCAAATTTTAAAAGAGAGCGAGGTGGCTGTGTGTGCATATGTGTTTCATTCATGAATTCCAGATTTTACCGCGGCAGGAGAATAAGAAGAAGAAGAAGCTGAAGAAGAGGCAGCATTTTTCGTTTGCATTTGCAACAAGTGAACCTTGTTGTTGCTGCTGCTGCTGACTTTTGTTGCATTTATTGCATACTGCGTGTGTGTGTGCTTGCCCTTTTTGCTTTTTTGTTGTTTTATTTTGTTTTGAGCTTAGACAGAACGGCGGCAACGTCGACAGAAATAAGCTGTAGCTATAGCCACATACTATATGTACGTTTATATAGTATACAGTATATGCACCCACGGCCATAACAACGAGTGAAAAAAACCAAGATAGTTGGAATCGTCTGTTTGTGTGTGTAAAAATATAAAAAATGCAGCGCTCGTTGCATTGCACATTCAACAGTTGATTCAAGCGAGAGAGAGCGGCGGCTAGCGAGAGAGCGAGCGCTCAACAAGTTCGGGCGACGATCTGTTGCGTTGCTCTGTCACCGCGTCGCGTCGTCGGTCGTGTGTGCAAGCGAGAGAGAAAGAGAGGGTGGGGTGGGGTGGGGGCATTGGAAGAGGAAGAGGAGGAGCAGGGGTGCGGGTCAAAAGGGGGCGGGGGCGTGTGGAGTGGCAGTGCCAGAATGTCTGGCAGCCACGACTATGGCGCACACACACTGTCCCAGCCCAAGTGTGCGCTATGCGACCGTGTGCGAGTGTGTGAGCAACTGGCAGGCCAGCGAATTTGTAGCGCAGCCAGCAGCAAAGCAACAACAACACAACACGGCAACAGAAACCGCAGCCGCTAACGTCGTCGCAGCACAGTGGGGCGAAAGCTGCTAGCATGTGGCCACAACCTCATGCCATTTATTTTGTTTTTTTAGAATTAAGTTTCTTAATTTCATTTGTTCAAACAAAATATGTTCAAAACTATATTTACTTTATTTGAATTTTTCCTGCGAGGCTAATTTTTGGTAAGTTTCATAAAAAGCTTTCAGTTTCTTTACTATTTTAAGCCTAAATGAAACAATACCTCGAAACCTTAAAAGGTAAGCAAAAAAACCTCTACTCCCAAAAAATGTAATTCGTGAGATACAGTTAAAATTTGATAGCTAGAACCCCAATCGGTAACATAATGTAAATAGTTGCAGGTTTATAAAACTTTTATCAAAATTACTTTGTCATTATTGGGCCATAACCATATTTTTTTCTTGGTTAAATGCTAATTATAAAATACCCTTTAATTTCAGGATCAGTTTGAAAATCCAAAACAATAACATTTATGATATTGATTATATTAAAACATTATTATTATAAAACCCCATTTAATTTGCCCCACTGTATTGAAGCGGTGTTTGTCAGTTAGTCAGTCGTCGGGTGACTGTGGCAGTGGCTTGGCAGTGACGAGGAGGAGACGGGGCGAGGGGTTCCGTTCCGTCCCCTGCTGTCCATTCGGTCCCACCGTGCACAACAATAACAACAACGTACAAAACACGGCGCACAAAAGCGCCGAAGCAACAACAACAACAAGAACAACAAGAAGAACGGGTATGGGATTTGGCATCCCGCTCGCACTCGCACACGCACACATGCAGAGGCAGACACCTCGCCGACGATTGTCGTCAGTTTGTCTGCAGTGCTCAGCGCCGTTGTCGCTGTTGTTGTTGCGGCGCTCGGCTCGGCTCTCTCTCTCTCTCTTTGGCGCGCACACGGACACCCACACGAAGGCAAAGACAGGCAGGCAGTGTGTGTGTGAGTGAACGAGCACGAGCGAGGCGGACAGAGCAGCGGCAGCAACAGCGACAGCGACGCCGGCAGCGGCGGCGACTGAGAGGCAGTCTAGAACGTATCTTCGAACTAGAACGCCGAGGGCAGAACAATTGTGTTTTGGATTCCTTGCCGTGCGGATCGCAACGCGAGTTATGAGAAGAGACGTACGAAGCAGCTAAGCAGCTCAAGCAAAAGAAACAGAAGCAAAGCCACAAAACAAATCAAGCAGTGAAATACTAATAATAATAACTGCTGCTTAAATTTTTTTTAACTGTGTTTTATATACAACTTGTACCATATATACCTGCATATTTGAAACGGATTTTAAACAGTGTTTTTTATACCCGTCGCATATTCGAGAGGTGTGTGTGAGTGTAAAACGCTGTCGCAGTCGACGTCGCTGCCGAGGGGACAGAGCTGCCAGATCGCGAGTTATGAAAGCGCAAGCGTCGCACGCAAGTAGCAACAACAGCTACAACAAAAGCACCAAAAACACCAACTAAAACACACACACACGCACGCACACACTGGAAAGCTCCACATATTTTTACGCTACGAAAAGAACGTTTGTTTTTTTGTTACAACAACAAAGAATAATTCGAATATTGGAAAAAAGAGAATATTGAAAGACTTGAAAAACATGGATAGCAGCAGCAGCAGTAGCGAGCAGATAAACGGAAACGGCGGCGGCGGAGCTTTGAATTTTAAGCGGCCCAAGGATTCCTCCTCCGCTGAGAATAGTACGACGAACAACTCGTCGGGGGGCAGTCCCAAAATGGGCAGTCGTCGCATTTTCACGCCCCACTTTAAGCTGCAGGTGCTGGAGTCGTATAGGAACGACAATGATTGCAAGGGCAATCAAAGGGCCACGGCCAGAAAGTACAATATCCATCGTCGCCAGATCCAAAAGTGGCTGCAGTGCGAGTCCAATCTAAGGTCATCGGTGGCCAACAATCAGCAACAGCAGCAGGCGCAGCAACACCAGCAGCAGCAACATCTTCCGCAGCAGCAGCAGCAACAGCAATCGGTATCGCCCACACCGGTCAAGGTGTTCCATCAGATGGCCCATCCGCTGGTGCATCAGTTGCATCACCATCACGCAGCCGCCGCCCATCACCATCACGCTCATCATGCGGCTGCAGCAGCGGCGGCAGCGGCAGCAGCAGCAGCAGCGGCCCACCATCATGCCCACCACCTGCTGGCCAATGGCATGGTGCCTCATCCGCATCAGCATTCGCATCCGCTGGCCGCCCATCCGCATCTGCATGTACCAGTGGCAGTGCATCCGCATATGCAGCAGCATCAAAAGCTGCAGCAGCAGGAGTTGCAGGAACAACAGCAGCAGCAGCAGTTGCAGCAGCAACAGGAGCAGCAGCAACAGCAAAAGTTGCAACAACAACAGCAGCAGGAGCAACAAGAGCAGCAGCAACAAAAGAAGCCAACAGCAACCAATGGATCATCTTCGAGCGTGCTGTCGGCGGTGAAAATAGCCGCTGTCGTTGCCGCAGCCATGGCCACCAGCAATGGTAACCCAGCCAGCAGCATCAGCAACCAGCAGCAGCAGCAGCCAACCCAAATCCCCGCCAGCGCCAACACATTGCCATACAGCAGCAGCAGCAGCAGCAACAGCAGCAACAGCACCTGCAACCAAGTGCCAATACAAGTGCCAATCCTGAGCAGTTCCCCTGGGATATCTGTATCTGTACCCACAGCAGCAGCAGCCAGTCACATTCCACACATGCCCTATGCCTACCATCACCATCCCCATCACCATCACTACCTGGAGAATCGCCTGGAGGCGGTGGCCACCCCAGCACCCATGGACCTGTCTCTCGACTCCTCCGCCCGCCGGCAAATGCAGATGCTCGACAAAGATCAGGATCATCATCATCTGACCACCATACCCTCTGGTGTGGATCTGACCTTCAGGAAGCGCAAGGTCATCACCACACCTGTCCAGCCCGATAAAATTAGCAAGCTGGAGGCGATCAAAACGGAGCCAGAGACGGAAACGGAAAACGAGGATGTGGAGGTGGATGTGGAGACGGAGCAGCCCGAGGAGCACAAGCTGCCCTGCAAGCAGGTGAAGCTGTTCAAGCCCTATTTGCTGGACGAGGACGATCATCAGGAGGAGGAGGACGAGGGGGCTGCCGAGGAGGAGGAGGAGGCACGCGATGCGGATGACGACGAGGTTGACTCCGAGGAGGCCAAGAACAAGAAGCAGCAGCAGCGTCGCCTGAAGAAGAAGGCAACAGCGGTGGTCTGCGAGCAGCGGGAGCCCATCATCTGGAGCAATCACCCATATCCGGCCTGTCTATCGCCGGGCAGCTCCTCTAGCTTTCACTGCCCCAACAACGGCAGCAGCAACATGCAGACATTTCCCGTCGCCGGCGGGAGTCCTCAGTTTCAGGAGAACTCCATCAAAGCCCTCAGCCCCTTCTCGGCGCCCGCCCTCTCGCCCACCGGCTTCTGTTGCCCCAAAGGATCGCCCGTTTCCGGCTACGAGAGCAGCTCTTCCACCTACAGCGACAGCAGCAGCAATTGTGGCAGCGGCTCCGGCTCCAGCGGTGGCAACTATAGCCTCAATCTCCAGTTGCATGCCGTCTACAACGACAATCTGATGTACATTCAGCAGCAGCAGCAGCAGCAACACCACCAGCAGCAGCAACAGCAGGCGGCGCACCTGCAGCGCTGGCTGGACCAGGAGGCCCTGGCCAATGCGAGGACATCTCTGCCCATGATCCTGGTGGCCGACAGCGGCAGCAGCAGCAGCAGCTGCGGTAGCAGCAACAGCACAGCGCCCACAAACCTGACCCTGGTGGCCTAAGAAACACACGCAACACACACACACACTAGAAATAGAAACTAAGGAAAACAGGAGCAATCCCACCAATCGGATGTTATATGGCAGTCACTGGGCCTGGCCTTTTAGTTCCCTAAGCCATTTAAGCATATACCTTCTTTTTTTTTTTAGAACTACCACCTAAGTTTACCTTAAAAACATTTTAGATCTTAGCGAGAGAGAACATATATCTTCCAAGCATATCAGCAAAAAAAAACCCCAACCGTAGAATTAGACACATTTTTTTGGTTACCAACTAAGAACAAATTAAGCTTAAGTTGCGTTTTTTTTTCTATATTTCTTCTTTTTTTTTGTGTTAGCATGTGTAAATAATTCTGTACAAACAAAAAAGCAAGGCGAAACATTTAAATTTGCTTAAGAATTTTAATGCTAAATTGAATTTGTAAAGGGTAAGAAGAGGTTAGAAGAGAAAAATGTGAAAAATGCAACTGGAAAAACTGAGAAAATTGTTAAGAGTAAAGCTTTAAAAACAAACAAACACACTTTTACAAAAACACATTTATTTGGAAATTGAAAATTGAAAATTCTTGTGATATGAACAAACAACAAAAACAAAATTTTAATAAAATTGTTGAAAACTGAAGCTTAATGAATATATAGCTATATATATAAATAAATATATTTACAAACACAAATGAGAGCAAGAAATTAAATGTAATTTTAAGGAGTTAAATCTAAAAGTTAATTATAATTATATACAATATACATATATACAATATATTTATATACAAACCAGAGAATAACGTTTTTTTTTTTTGACAGGGGAAATCTTTAATGAACCTATTTAAAAAAGCTTATACATACATATACCTTTATATATAAAAATCAGTATTTTTATATATAACATTTGACAACAACAACAATAATTGTGTGACCATAAAACCAACAAACAACAACAAAAAAAAAACAAAAACAAATCAACAACAAAACGAATTGATTAAATTAACAACAGAAAACTAAAAAACTTTAAATTGAACTGGTTTTATCATTGACTTTGGTTGGGTTTCGCATTCGAAATGGAGGTTTTGGTTTTCAGATGGCGGCTGAACACAAAGTATCTGAAAATGTTGACAGAAAAACGACTAAAACCACAAAATTAAGGATCTTAAAGCAAATACGGAAATGATTATTATAACAAGGATCAAACGATATACCTACATTTTTTAAATTACTGAACATAATAACTCTTAATAAAATCTTTAAAGTTAATATAACGAAGCACATGTCCTTAAATATATCCTCCTGCTTTAGCTTCTTTAAATTAAAATATATAAAGAATTTAAAAAAATCAACTTGATTTTTAACTAAGCCATTTCATATACGTTTTCAAATAGCTAATCTTGACACATCTCCCAGCTTCAGGTCTTTAATTCTTGGGTGACTGTTTGAGGAGGTTAAGACACCATTTATAGAACCGATCGCCGTTTGATCTCAGCGATCATACGAATGTACCATGCCATTCAAATGGATATTCGTGTGTGTTATTTGCGTGCCTCATTGTGACAACTCATGGGCTGTCGTTGTCAGGGAATAGCTTAAGGCTTTTGGGGGCTTTCCATTTCGACTGGCCTGTGCCTGTGACAGTGACTGTGCCTGTGCCACGCCCCCTTCTAGCCCACACAGCCCCCTCTGGTCGTCGTTGCTCGTCGGTTTTTCTGGTCAATTCGCTTGGCACATTTCGGTGGCGGGGTATGACTAAGCCGCAAATTCTATAATGATCGTATTTTTAAAACGTTTAAAAATAAAGTGCTCTCGTTTGCCAATGTGTGCGCCAATCACGAGCCCCGAGCCGCAGCATTCAGCACCACTGCGATCCACATCCATAGCCACATCCACATCCACATCAGCAGCACCACCACCGCCGCCAGCAATCGGATCGGATTGGATCGGTTTGGGGATCGGTTCTCGAGTTAGAGAACCCAGCATCAGCATCAGCATCACCATCAGCATACTCATTGTTTTTCACTTGACGCTTTCCCTTCGGCAGAGCGATCGCTGCCAAAGAATTTTTGCGACATTTGCGGACGGACAAATGGATAAAAAAAAAAAGCAAAAACGGACAGACAGACAGAGCAGCGATCGCAGACCCCTTGGGATACCCTAGTCATACACAGTGCAATAAATTGTAACATGGTCTCTTCCTAATTACAAAATGTATATTCTCGAAATCATGCAACTTTGTTGCCTGACATTTTTGGGATCAACTTATTTCCTTACATAAAAAGGAAAGTTCGGAAAAGTTTTCGAACAAATTTAAGAAGTTCAATATAATAATTTAAAGCTTGAAGTAATTTTTTACTTGATGTTAATATAACCAAATACCTATGTGTTAACTAATAAATTTTATCTGTCATCCAGTATGTTTTTTCTCTGTAGAAACTGTTGGCAAATCTCTATGGGATTTGATCGTTCAGGTGATCGTTCCCACGTAGTCAAGATAAACTAGGGAAGGAGAACAGATAGAGGGGAAAGGAACTAGCGGAATACAAGCAGTATTACCGATTGGGAGAGAATATTTAGGATTAACTACACCAGGATTCAACACAGTACTTCAAGGATAGAAGGAATATGAAACAAAAGAAGAAGAAACCGAATGAGAACAGTCGAATTGGGTTTTAAAAAAGCTACAACTTAAGGAATTACAAAATTCCACTTTAAAAAAGGATCTGAAAAAATATATCATAAGGTGGAAAATAATTAAAAAGCTTTTTAGAGATACTGAAAGATAATGAATGAAAGAACGTGGAGGAATACGAAGGATCAGTATAATAACCCTTGAAGAGACAAATCCAGAGTTAGAGAAGGACAGAAAGTGGAAAAGTAATGGGGGTTTCTTCAAGGAAAAGAAAGGGGGATGTATAGCTTAAGATTAGGGGCGATCTGAGGCATCAGAGGAATGTTTCGTGAGGTGGGGATTACAGGTACCGAGAAAACTGTGGGAGGAGCGACCGACCGCAGATGATTGCAAAATTTCAATTTATTTTCGTGTTGTTTTCGCTTCGAACGGCGTTGCCGTGTAAACTTTTGTTTGCCTCTTTTTGTGTTCTACCTCCAATGTGGTTTTTGTTGCTGCCGCTCATGCCACGTGACAAATTTCGATCGCTCGGACGTAACAAAATACAAAATATATATATTTGTGATTTGCAGCCAGCCAAATTTTACAAAGTAAATAAGGGAGTGGAATCATCGGGGATCCGGGGATCTGGGGGGCATTGGCGCGGGCATAGAATTCACCTGAGTCCCGAGACTCGAGTCTCGAGCGCTATGCAGATGGCGACCGTCTCTGGGCTATATATCTATATCGACACATACGACATATATACGCTTATATAGTTTGTTATTGATCAAGCGAGTTTTGCGCACTGTGAGATGTTGTAATCACAGGAACGGATCTCGCGCGATTCGATCGTGACATAATCTGTTATATGAATTCTTTTAGTTCTGAACTGTACCGATCGGTTGGCTATATATACTTGTACTTTGGGCTATGATTACGACACGGATTACCGCTTAAAAGATAAGATAAAATACCATTCGATCTTAAATGATTGTTGCTGGAAAATTAAAGACTCTGATCTTTAGGTATTAATTATGTCATCTGTATTTAGCTCTTCCTTTTTACTCTCATCAAAGGGACTAAGAAAATATTTAAATTTCTTTTCCCTAAAAAAAAATATTCCTAAAATTCACAACATATTGAAAAAGTCATAATAAAGTGAAACAGAATGAAAACTGTAAAGTTCAGTTTGAAAATGTATTAAAAATAGTAATTTTATGGTAAAATTGTATCAAAGTTTTTAAATTAAATATTAATAAAGTGATCTTAAAGATTACTGAAGAGATCAAACTGATAAAATTAGATTGTTTTAGTAAAAACAGTTTCTAAAAAAATCCCTAATAATTTAATAGGGAAAAACAGGTGCCTGAAGCCCAGAACCAGAACCACCGGAAAGACTTGAGATCCCTGATCAATCAGAATCGCTGACAGAGCAGCCGGGCAAGGGATCCATCAATGTTGCGGGAGCAGTTAAGCGGATCCATCAGATCCCCGATAATGTTAACCCCGCCCTGTCCTGTCGCCTTAAAAACCCCCGTTTCACCCACACATACGATTTGTGCTAATAATTCAAACGAAAATTGATTTTAATTTGGCTTGGCTTTTTATCAGATTTGCAGTTTATTTTTGGACTCGCACTCGCTAGGGCAAACGTGCCCAGACAAATACAAACGATACAAATAACAATCAAATAAATCATTCTCGAGTGGGCAAAAGCGTTAACTAATTATAGATCGGTACAATGGCATAATGTTGTTGTTACACTATGACTATATGACAGTGTCAAATCGATGCTCTTCAAATAAAGGAAATACACACACTGAAGATCATCGATTTCGGGGTTCGGCAAAAAACATATTGTGTAAGGTCGACTTGGCCGCAAAAAATAAATAAAAAGTGTACAGATAAAGATATAGCACCACCAGTCCAGACCCAATTTCATTCGCTATCTTGACAGGCGGATAAATCGCAAACGAAATTGATAACCTCGCCCGATTTTTTGGCTTGCTTCAGTTTGTTAGTGCAGGGCTTGACCAGTTTCCGGCGGCTTAAATGTATCCAATGGAGGTTGATCGATGAACACTGCCAGCCACCGATCTACCGATCCATCCACGACTATATACAGTCGAGCTTCTATAACTTTCCAAGTCCAAACTTTCGGTTAATTACCTTTCAGCGATTTTTGTCTGTTGTCAAGGCATTTTCGCTGAGTCAATCAAATTTCTCAATTTCTCAATAATAAAGTAAAGTTCAAATTTGTTGAATGTATTTTTATATTATAATTTTAAATAAACACGTCAACGAAAAGTAGCTTCTATAAGGAAATATATATGTATAAAAAAAGCTTTTACCTTTTTCTTTGTTTTTAAATAAATTAGTGAATAAATAAATTTTTCCTGTAACTATTAAACAAAAGTGTTAAAAGTAGCTTGAAATCTCTTGATGTTTTAAGATTGAAAAAAATCTCCCCTCAAAAATAAAACAAAATACATATTTTTTTAATAACTTTCGTATGTATATTTTTGATTAGGTCAGTACAAAATATCTTCAATAAATCATTGATGTGACGTGATGTTATTTTGGTGCGCTACAAAAATAATAAAACTAAATTAAAGGAAAAATGAAAATACTAATAAAAATCTTGTTCAATTTCAATCAAATTCGCGGCAACTGCTAAAGATTTTAAAGTAGCAAAAACAGTGCTAAACATAGTGGTAAGTATGCGGGTATTACTAGTTAGTGGGTAGTTCCAGTAATCGTTTGGTTTGCGCTGCTCGCTTCTTTTAAATGCTGGCATATATCGTAAATATTACATACAGATTAGCTTAACTAGACGTATACTTCTATATATATACATTGCAGGCGTATATATGACTGTAAATCGATCGCTGAGGATCGCCCTGGGATTTGCTGGAATCGAAAAATAGAACAGTACACACTCACACATGGACAGGGACACAAACACACAATCACAAGCAGGCACACACGCACACACACGCAGACTGGGAAAAACATCAAGTAAATATATATAATATATATGGGACTAAACATCCTTGTAGTCCACCGATAAATGCAGAAAGTTGTCGGGATAGCTCAGGTGCTCGGACATCCACTGCAACTGGGTCTCCTCGTGAAGATCGATGCCGTGGGTGCGAAATCCCACTGGAAATATAAATTAAATATTGGATCAGCAATGTGTTAATGTAGCAAATACCAGGTGAAGATAAGAAATTGGCACTGTACAAATCCCCACATGTATTTAAACGTAACGCCTTATTGTTAATTTTAAACTTATATAAGACTTTAATGGGGTTTACTTCACTTATAGATTGCCTTAGTGTTTCTATTTTCGTTTCCATTTCAAACAAAAGTTATCAACTGCTAACCTAAACTTAATCCAATTATCAATCATTTCTAAGACTGCAAAAGTAATAATACATAATCGATCTTCATAAAACTTAATGAGATCATTTAAATTTCAAACGAATATTGCCGCGTTGAGTAAATATTGCGAAACTAAAATAGATATTTTGAGCAGCCTTTTGCAATGAGTGATCACTTTCAGTGATCAGTTAATAATTGCTATTATATAGAACCAATAACCTAAAAACCGGAACTGATTATATTATAAGTCAAAAGTCCATAAGACCTCTTAACTTGACTGTAATGGGCTCTTGATTAAGGATCTTTGGGTTATAAGGAAAATAGTCATAAAGAGCATTATAAACCATTATATAAACGATCGACAATCAATATTTCATTAATGAGAGACAGAAAATATATACAAGCATGTAGCTATATTATAATGAATGAGATCAGCCAGCGATAAGCCCGTATCTCAGTCGCTTCTATATGCCATAAACAACGGATCTGATCATGATCAATTTGCGAGCCATAAAGATTACGGGGGCTGCACGAAGAGGAGGCGGGCTCTTCAGAAATTGGACTCGCTTGGAAATCAGAGTTTAGCGCCTTATCTACCGAGTGTGTGTTTTCTTTTTTCTTTCCTTTTTTTTTTGGGCCCACCAATTCCAGTAATCGTGACAAATTTCGTCATTTTTAATTTTAGCATATGAATTGTAATTATAGATTGCCGATCGCCAATTCTCGATGCCCCGTGCGATTGCCAACCGATCGAGGCTTTAGCTTCGTCTATATATACTAGTATACCTCTATATAGTACAGAGATATAGAATGTGGCTGATAATAATGCCTGATTACAGAAGGTGGGAGGCGGCGAATGAGTTTGTGGTGTGGTGTTGTGGTGGCGATAAGATTTGTGCAACGGGGCGAACGAGGAGTTCGAGTTCAAGTAGGGCGCATACGCATAGCACATTACTATATACATATATTCCATTCCACTTCGATCCGATTCCGAATCGATTGGGCAAGTCACGAGTTTAATGACCAAGCTAATGGCAATGGCGAATGGCGCTACCCCGAAAATAATAAATGAACGGAATCCAATTGCCTGCCACGAGTGGAAATACTTTATAGGGAAGCGAATCGATTGGCAATACACGTGCGAAATACTATAATAATACATAAAAAAATTCTTGAGAAATACTAACTGCACGGATGTACGAGGAATATTATTATGTTATGTTCAGGGGATATATAACATCTTTTGTACCCATAAATCTGGTAAGGAATTGATTTCAATTAGGGAAATACATTTTAAAATAATCAAATCTCAAAACATCAAAAGAAATACATATTTAAGGGGTATTTACAGTATTTTGCCATCAATAATAATTAAACGAAAGTTTGATAATACACAGAGAGGTAATATTTGAGATATAACGATTTTGAATATATTTTAAAGTAACATAATCGATTTTTAATAGAATATCTTGGAATGTTAAAACAACAACAAAACACAAATAAACCGAAAGCCATATATTTAGTTACATACAAATGTAAATATTCACATTTTCCAAGCCTGTTTTAGGCAATAATTATAAGTAATAAATAATAATGGCTTCAGGTGAAAATAAATTGAAATGTTCCAAAGTTCGTTTGCTGGCTGACTGGTAAAACGTCAATAAATGAAGTGATTACACATTTCACTGTCATTATATAATTAAAATGACTGTACTGTTGTTATAACTAGGTAATAGAATAACACGAAAGTGATTAGCCTTTTTGAGAGAAATAAAATATATTTTAATCGCTTGCCTAACGAGTAACGAGAAAGGTGTGAAAAGCGAATGGAACTGCAATGATAGTATAAAGAAATATATTTATTAAAATTTCAAATACTGATTTTTATTTTAACTATTAAAAAAGTTTTTGGAACCTACTTAACAGTATAGATCTAGAGTTTTATTGCACAAAACATTAAATTATAAAGCAATCAAAAAGAATATTATCCATTTAAGTTAGAATATCTGACTTTGGTTTATTTTAAAAGTAAGTTTGCTATTAAAATCAATTTTCCTAAGCTCCAGATTAATTTAAAGATAGTAAAAATGATATCTGCCCACATATCCAGTTTTATAGTGGGGCAATTAAACGAAATATCTCCCAAGGTGTCGATCGATCGCCGATGCATATCCAGTATCCGGCGATTTGTGGGGGAGACCATTAAACCAGAGACAGAGACACCTCCAAAGCCCCCAAAGAGATCATAAATCTTGGATAGGAAACTATGGGGGACAAACCCGCAGAAGCATTATATAAATACATATATACTTTTGATCTCTATGATATGTGTGTGTGTGTGCGGCCCCCCTACAAAAATATAGAAAGAGAGGGAGAGACCAGAGAGAGAGAGAGAGCGAGAGTGGCGCCAAACAGTCTGAAAATTTATTGATCCCATTTTTATTATCGTCAACGTGGAAGAGAGAGAGAGAGGGAGAATGAGAGAACGCATAGCTCATGGCTAAAAATAACAATGCTCAACCCAATCATTATAATCACTTAATAGATTGTGTTCCATAAAGCCATTAAATGAAAGTATAATAATAAAAAGCACAACAACAAAAAACAGAACCCCATCGCTGTTCCAGTTCCAAACGTTCCACACTTGGAAAACTCAATTTCTGCAGTTCAGTGACGCCGCCATTAAAGAGAGAATCATCAAAAAGTGCTAATCAATTGTTTTTGCAATGTTTTGTTTTTGGGGGCCCCACCATAATTTCAATTTCAATTTTAATTTCGGTTTATTTTCATCGAGAGCTACAAAGTAGGGGAATTTGCGGGGTTATGCGGATGTTTAGCGTACGAAGTAAAAACGAATTTCGTTGACGGTGCAGTGTGGATGGATTTGTGAATTGAATTTAAGATTGCAACCGTTTATGGCCGATCAACCAGACAACAGCAACAGCAAAAAAAAACAAATAAACAAACAAGAAAGTGGGAAAAAAACTAAGTGCACGCAAAAGCGAAGAAGAAACTATCTTTTTTGAAAATAAGATCAAAAAAGTTTAGTTCTATGTCATTAATGTTTTTATTTTTTGATTTAATAGTTATCGAGATAGTTCATATTCAGTTCAGTGAGGATCATTTCTATTAACCAAAACTCTTAACTTTCAATGAATATTAAATATAAATATTTGTAAAAATGTTTAGAGTGATATTTTTGATTAAAAATCATAAAACCATTGTTTTTAAAAATAAGAAAAGAAATATAATTGATTGCAGATAGAAGTTTTATCAAAAATTCACTTTAGGGATTATTTATATTAACCGTAACATATTTTTAATGAAAAAATCATTTATTTTTAAGATAAAAAATAAATATTTTTGAATGACAGAAGTATTATTTTGGTTACCCCTTTTTTTTGTCTTGAATTTGAATAATTGATTGAATAGTGGTGATCACCACACCTGGTGTTCAAAAAGGTTAAAAAAAAATAACGATCGATGATGCAGAAAGACAAACACACACACGCACACTCACACATGCAGCCCACCCAAAAAGTGGGGCGTGGCACCGCCAATTGTCACACACGCACACACCTGCCCACACACACACACACACAGATGCACACCCATACATGGGCAGTGTCCAGGTTGCAGTTTGCATTTGCAGGTTGGCATTGTATTTGTTTGTGTCTGATTGACGAAATGCAAACGAAAATGTGTCGAAATGGGACTAAGCAAATGCGAGGAGAGGGTGAGGTTAAGGGGGAGGGGGAGAGCGAGGCGAGAAGCCATAAAAAGAGATGCCAAGGAGAGAGGCAAAGTGATAAACATTGAGGTGCGATTTCCGTGCACCGCCGTTTTCACCGGAGTTTTGGAGTGCAGCGAAAAAAAAATAAGCAAAGAAGGAGGAGGGGGCGGTATGGCAGTGGGAGGAGGAGGAGAAGGAGAATAAGCAGAGGAGGGGAAGGGGGACAAGGTGCCGGCGAAGGTGTAAATACAAATAAGCGGAGGTGATATCTCAGAACTTCCTTTTCACACATTCGAGAGCACCCTACACAAATACAAATACATCCAGCATGCCACACACACACACACACGCATGCACACACCTACATTTTCTGCATGAGTGCAGCCAGTTTTAGCTTTTAGCCCGCTAAGCTTAGCTATTTTTTGAACTTTACAAAAAATCCATAAGGAGTGGGCATTACAAAAAACTAAGTACTTATTCACGATTATTGTATTTATTTCAAATATGAATTTGCACTAATAAAATTATTAATTTAAATATTTCTAAAGGGAAGCGACCGTTTATTTATTTGTAACATTTTTATTTTTCTGTAGTTTAAATACTTTTCAGATTTTAAAACTTACAGATATTTGAAAAAAAAATTACAAATACCCTGATTCAAATTAAACTTGATAATTTTTTTTGCAAAAACTTACGAATTCCGAATGAAGTGGAATATTATAAGAAAAATTGTAGTAAATTACTATTTTTCAAAAACTTACGAATTCCAAATGGAGTGGAATATTATAAGAAAAATTTTAGTAAATTACTATTTGTAATAACAACACTGAAGGAATTTTCTGAAACTTTTTAAAGCCTGGCAACACTGAAAGCTACTTGCATTTGTTGTTGCTGCTTTCCGGTGAAGGCAGCGCAGCAAGCGTCGCAGTCGGCAGAGCTGCCGGCGGCAAATCATGAAAGCAGCAACAACAAATGAAGCGAATGCCAATGCAGCAGCAGCAGGAGCGACAGAAGGAGAGAGGATGACAGAGAGAGAGAGAGAGATAAATAGAGGGAGCAGAAGGAGCCAAAGGCAAAGCAAAAGCCAAAAGAAATGCGTTTCTTTTACTTTTGACGCGTCTTAGATTCTTCCTCTGCCGCCGTTGATGTTGTTGTTTTTGTTGTCGTTGTTATTGCTTCTTCTTTCGGTCTTTTTCCGATCTTTTTTTTGTTTTTTGATTTCTTGGAATCGCATCTACTTTGAACCTTCCACGTTCCGACTGAAAACTCGGAGACCCCTGGCTGCATTGTATATTTGAATTTCATTTCAATTTAAATACGATTTTCTATGAAAATGCACGCACCACAAATACGTGCAATCGTTATCCAAACCATCGCTCCTCCTCCTTCTCTCCGTCACTCCTCCTCCTCCTCTTCGTCCACCCCCATCCCATCCAAGTTTCATGAAAAACCCCGGGCAACAAATTGATCATGTTTTGAATGCATTTCTGTTTGATTTCAATTCGGATTTGTGTACTCCAAAAATGCGAAAGATTCTTGGGATGGGAGAAACAAAAATGGAGTGGGTAAAAAACAATGGGGGACACGAGGGGAAAGGGGAAGAGCGGGCGAACAGAATGGAAGGGGATAGGGGGAAAATTAGATAAAATAGGGGTTCCATTTTAGTATGACATTGCGAATAATTTATCTAACTTATACCAAAAAAAAAAGCCAATTGCGTTGGCCACTAAATATCAGGATTTTTTTAATTTTAAATTGTTTATAACAGTTTTACCTTTAATTTAAAGGTTCTAAAAAATGGTTAAGGTTTCAGTTTAAAACCAAAGTATTCACAAAAAAAGTAACATAAAAAAGGATGTGTATTAATATTTTAGACAACTCTTTTATTTAAACGTAAATTAAGCTTGTCAAACTAAGAAAAAAACTTATGGGATGTTAATTATTAAAATAAATTTAATGTTATCACCATAAATTGAATGAAACAATCTTTTAAGTGTGCGTAAAATCCAATAAAACGGTTATCAAGACATTAATAAAAAATATACATTTTTTTTAAGTATTTGTTTTTGTAACAAAAGATATTCTGTATTTTGTTGTTCTTATGGGCTCAATAAAAAATTTGTTGACATTTTGCAGGCAATATGTGTTCATAATATACAAAATATTTATTATTTTATTATTATTTTCTATGTATTAAAATATGAATTAATGTTGGGTAAATAGTTGTTTAATCCCCAACATGGAAGCCCAAGTAAAAATGTTGTTCAAGGATCATTTAAGTCACTTATTGATTAAAGCAACCTGTTTTTAACTTGCCCACTTAAATTCCCGCGATACACGCAATATTCTGCACTGATCCGGAGATCCAGCTGAGATCATTACCCTCGAATGTCAGAGGATTGCCTCGGATGGCCCACTTAAGCCAGGCGTGCCTGGATCCTCACAGAATCCTCACCCAAAACCCGAAACCAAGGACGCATGTGACCTTTGGGAAAATACGTGTCGATCGACATCCATTTCCATTTCCATCCATTTTCCTGTCAATTGTTTAGGCTCTTCGGAAATCTCACCTCGCAACCTCTCACCTTGCGGATGGGAAATTCCTTTGATCATCGAAGGGAGAAGGCCGTCGTGTAAGCATGCAAATAAAGATTTCACACCTTGGCCAGCGCAGGAGGGTGCACAGCACAGCACAGCGCAGCACACCGAGGACGAGGACACAGGGAGGACACCTGGGAAATACCCAACCTGCCCGAACATATGGACACACAGGGATCGATAGCCCTCTCTCTCTGAATGGAAGTGGAGGGAGAACTTACAAAAACTGAAGAGCTGTAGAGCTAAAGAGCTGACGAGCTGACTATCCACTATCCATCCAAGCGGTTCCCGAAAACCCTCACAATATAATTCGTAAATCCCAGCCGCAGGTATTTAGTTCCGCCTTTTGTCCGTCTTTGGAATTCCCAATGCTATTATTGCACCTAAGCCACTAGAGTGCAGTGGAGTGGGGTGGATTGGACGGTGGAGTGGGAGGTGGTTGGTGGTTGTGCGTTGCAAGTTGCTGCCAGTCAGCAACACAACACACACAGCAACTCTCTTTCTCTCTCCTTCGTGCAGCAGCTGCTGCTGCTGTCTCGCTCTGGATCGTGCTCTTCTTGTCGCCGGCGCCGCAGGTCAGCAGCAGCAATGTGTGTTGCACCTCCTAATGCTGCTTCTAACATTTGCTACAAGTTGCTATTGTATGTGTTATTACAGTTCCTGTCAATGTTGCAGGTTGTATGGCTGATGTTGCAAGTTATATGTAAAAAAAAGGTGCTGTTGCTGCTTTTGCTTAAGTTTCTGTTGATGTTGCAGGTTCTACATCTGTTGTTGCATATTCTATGTGTTTTCTAACAGTTTGTATTGTTTCTGTTGCAAGTTAAATGACTGCAGAAGTTGATGTTGCAGGTTCTATTGTTGTTTTATGTTTGCAGAAGGTTGTTTTGCAGATGTTGGCACCTTCTATTGTTGCTGTTGCAAGCTTTTGACATCAGTTTTACGTTTTGTGGTTAATGTTTGGTTGCGTGTTGCATGTTTTCTAGTATTATGTGGCTGATGCTATCTAGGTTTTGAATTTTGTCTATTTTTAATATAATTTTTTGTACCGTTTACTGTAACTTTGATACCTTAGTGATGTTTCTCTTGCTGTTGTTATTATTGAAAATATATATATATAATTTTTATGCAACTTTGTTATTGTATTATTTTTAGGCATTGCTGATTTTTTTTTGCTAGCTAAAAATATTTAATGCTGTTTTTGTGACAATTGCTAATGGTATTTCCGATGTTATTTTACTAGATTGCTAGCTGTGTTGCTTTTGTTGCTGCATCAGCAGAGGAGCAGCATCAGTAGTTGTTGCCCCGAAAATCCACACGCACTTTTCATTGTCGACAAATTTCCAGCCGGCAGACAAAGAATTTTCATTCGTTTTTGTTCGAATTGAGTTTGAATGGCCGAGGAGAAGCACCCATGGAAAGAGACTCTTGGCCATGGCCTAAGCGATGGTAGAGAGACCTGCGATCCGATCCGCTCCGGGTCGCTTTTCCACCCCGGGGGCATTGTTGTCAGTCAGCCCGACAGAATCTTATTCTTCTATTTTTTTTTTTTCAGTTTTCAGTTTGGGTTTTGTTCAGATGGGACATTGATGAATTGAAGAATGATTGCCGAGTGCCGCAGGGCGGATAGTTTTCGGCTCGGCTCGTTTGTGTTATTCAATAGAAAAATAAATAAGTCAGACGGGTCAGCAGGGATAGATACACAGAGATAGACATGCACTTGGCCATGCCAGACTGACTGGCACCTTTTCTCTAATTTCCAAGAGACGCTGCGTCTGCCAAGACAATGGGTTTTTTTTTTCCTCGTTTTCATTTTCGTTACTTCTTTTTTATTTTTGAGTTTAGAGTTTAGAGTGCCTGTGGTAATTGATAGCCGACTAAAATCGCAGGGAAACTCACCCGCTTTGCGCACAGGTGTCGATAATTCGGCCATCAGGTCGGCCAGACTCTTCTTTTGTCCGCCCTCGCTGATCGGCGAAATCAGTTTCTGCGTGTACGTAAAGTCCTATCCCATATAAAGGAGATAGAGGAGAAAAAATGGAAAATCCATCAATTAGAGCTGATCTGAGCTGAACTGAGCTGATCTTATCTCACATCGTCCGTGTAGAGGCGCAGGGGAATGTTCTTGAAGGACTCCTGATCGCCGTACGGCTCCATCAGCCTCCGGTTGACCGCCCAGAACTGGTCGAACTTGTCGTTGACCAACCCCAGCCAGAGCTGGTTGTGGTCCTTCTTCTGCATCGCGGAGATCACCAGACCGCGGTGCTTCAGCACGTCCGCCTCCTTCAGGCAGGACATGTAGTGCGATTCCAGCAGCTCTCTGAAAAGTAAAAACTATTAATGTTAAGCTCTTGATATTACTAATAGATATTACTGCTATCATTCTAGTTTTATATTCTAATTAATTGTTTCCTAATTTACCAACATATTCAATATTTGATGAATACATCATTTTGGGGAAAAAGTTATTAGTTTTAACTATACATTTATACTTTATGTATTTTAATTTTATTAAAAACTCACAAAGTTTATTTTAACTTTAAATATCAAGCTGATGTCTTGTATCTTAGAAACTACTAATTTTTTGTGCTTTGATATATGAACGAACCAATCATTTGGTAAAAACAATTTATAACATTTTTAATTCCTGTTAAAAAATTAAATTTTAATTTTTTTAGTCCATTAGATCCTAATACCAAGGCAGGCCGCAATTTCTTTTTTACCAAAACAACTAACAATAACTATACTTTAATTTTTTTGAATAGAACGCACGAGTTAAAACCGAACAGTTCTATTTTTAAAGCCTTAAATGTTCACTAGTAAATTCGAAGTTATTTTTAAAGGTTATTGCATATTGATATGGAGGTCTCAGAAAGGGTTTCCTCAGACAAATCAAAATCGGGATGGTGTATCCCTAAGTTTTTTTAAAAGCGGTTTGATTAAACTAGTGAATACATTGTAACAGAAACTTTAGACAATTTCCGAAGTAATCTTCGTTTCTAGTTTATTTTTGGTAATTACTTGGAGTTGAGCTTGACGAGCGTGTCCTCGGGAAACTTGGAGAAGTGAATGGTGAGGCACCAGGGCGTGCTGTCCTCCTCCGGATGCAGCAGATCGTACAGGACACCTGGGCGGGGGGGAACAAATCACCTATTAGTAAGCAATTGGATCCGAATGATATCATCGCGTAAGCGTATGTCCCACCAATTGGATAGTGAAGGCGCAGTGGCGTTCCATTGAAGTCGAACCACACGGCTCCGTCCTGATGCTCGGCGGCTATATAGCGGGAGAAGTATTTGCGCACCTGCAGACACGGGGACACGGGGATTACCACCTGGACTACAGGATTACAGCCATTGTTTACCTTATCGGTGACCAGGGGCAAGTAGCTCAGTCGCGAAATCATCAGATAGAAGGGCTCCGGCTTTATCCCCACAATCTCGTCGCGGTCCGCCTGGAAACAGATCCCTATCTGCCCCTCCCAGATCATTCGCAACACCTCGCGGTCGTGGGCCATGCTCCTCTTTTCCTCTTTTTTGTTTTGCCTAAATTCTAGTTTTGCACAATACGACTTGATAATAGCGATGGCACTTGGCGTGTCGCGGTGGCAACGCTGCTCTATCGATAGGTTTACTTTTAATGGCAACATTTTATTCGATTTTCTTTTTAAATTGTTTGATTTGAAAATATCTTAAAACTGTTATCGGTAGTCTAAAAGAACCGTACAACTTTACTCATTAATTTAAAAGGGAACAAATTTCCGAGCAAACAAAGAATAAAGCTAATGATGTTTTTGGGTGAGGACCTTAATCAAAAAGCCGAAATTCGTCACAAATTAAATATTTTGCAGAAGATTTTTTGTTAATATGTACAATTATTATTTCTCACACATTTTTGGCGCCTTGTTTATTTAAACTAAGTCAATGTGACCTTGTTCTTATTAAAAAAAAAACTCTTCTCTCATTCTAAGTTCAATAATGAATGAACTCTATAATGTAGCGGTTATATTTTCAAATGCTTAATCGATAGGTGCTATTGTGAGCAAATACATCGCAACTATGAGAAAATAAATAAAAATGCAATTAAAAAGATACAAAAAACGGACAAAAATTAAGATAATCATTTGTAGATAAATTGTTCTTAAAAACTGTAAAAATAGATCAATCTTGAGAGTCGTACAACTTATCGATAGACACAGTTTATCGATCTCGATAATGGCAGCATGCAACCATTTGCGCATAAATAAATAAAGTCGACTCGTTTTTTGATGATATTTTTTGTGCTGCGCCTTCGAATATTCGTATTGCCGTGCGATGTGATGTAAATATGAAGTGACAAACGCAACGCGAGTCCATCGAAAGCCCCCAAAAATTCGGATGAAATACGGAAAACTCCAGAATATCGCGAATCGTCAACTCGAACAACAAATTCGGAATCGGAGGCGCATTGTGTGAGCAGATCGAAGGAGAGACAGTGAGAGAGAGAGCGAGAAGGAGGGAGAGGGTGAAGGAAGGGAAGGCGACGGCGAAGGAGAGTGGGAAGAAGGAGAGGAGAGGAGGAGGAGTGGTGCACAGAATGGATGTTGAAATACCTGTTTTGGCTGGATATCTTAATGTGCCGACCCAAACTGGATTTTCGCTAAATCGCATCTCAAAAAAGGTATGGAAAACCGTATCGCCGTATTACTCCCATTCCGTATCCATATAGTTTTCCCTGATTTGTTTCCCTAAACCGTAAGATTGTAAAGTTTTTTTGTAGTTTTTTTTTCAAGTTTTTCACAAGTGCGTAGTTTTTCGATAAACCAAACAGGACTTGCGTGCAGATGTGTGTGTGTGTGTGTGTGGTCTGCATACTTGTTGCATACAAATGAGGCCCACTGTGCGAGTGGGAGTGAGAGAGAATGCGAGTGAGTGAGGGGGAGAGAACGAGAGAGGGGCCGACAACATACAGCAATGGTCAACATAATAGCAGTAAAGCCTAAACTATTTTGATATTACTTGATTTTTCCACTTTGTAAAACAATATTATTATCCATTAATTTACTTAATTTTTTGTTAATCAAGGAGAAGTCATAAACTTTGAAAGACAGTAATGCTTGAGAGTAAAGAATTATTTTCTTATTTATTGATTTAAAATATTGATTTATATAGATTTTGAATATTTGAATATAGTTGTAAAAGTTAAAAGTTATTTAATTAAATAATGTAACCAAAATGAAAACTGTTTGAAACCCAGAAGTTCGTTTAAGATTTTTTATGGCCAGGTGAGAAATATAATCAGTTAGCAATGTTTTTACTAATTATTTTAATGCCCTAAGCCATATGTTTTTTACAACTAAATGACATGACTTCATTATTGGTTGCTAATGTTTTGCTCGCAAGTGTTGGAGTTTCAGATGGCACACACAGCTGGGCGATTCATGCGATTTCATGGTATTTGTGTTTATGTGCGACAGGAAATTCTTGAGCCAGCAGAAAAATTGTGAAAAGAGGGGGAGTGGTGGAGGAAGGAATACTCCAGGGCTTAGGCCATTATGTAAGCCAGAATCTCTGATCTAATCAAGCACATGCAGTTTATTTATCTTTAAGGGATTACGAAAAATGCACAGCGTGATATCTAGATAGCATTTTCCGACAAACGACATGCAAATCCAACAATAATCATGATATGTTACCATGAGTATTGTAACAACCAAGCTAACCGTATCCCAATCCTTTGCAGAAAGCATGCAGTCGCTACTGTTTGCTATTCAAGGCCAGCCGCCATGGGATCGCCCGACTGGAGATGTGCGAGAGCAAGGAGGACCGCAATCCGAAGATCTTCACGCTTGAGAACTGTGTAAAGATCACGCAGGAGCCGCCGCCCGATCGCCTCATCCACATTGTCAAGCGGCATGGCACCCTAACACTGAGCACGAGCAGCGAGGAGGAGCTCAAGGACTGGATCACCGCCCTGCAGACGGTGGCCTTCTGCGACACCTCACCCTCTGGGGTTATTGGGGCCATCGAGGAGGACAACGACCTCTACTGCAGCTCCTTTGTGAGTGATCTCCATTGTACATAACACCATTTTTACTGGGGCGTGTCGGATTTTGTTGCACAAAAATATAGTCGCCATGTGTTTCGACTTTTCAGCAACGAAATACTATAAGCTCCCAAAAATCTCTTTCGACCAAACAACCATGCATATTTTATGTAAATTCCATACAATTGGGACACAAAAGAGATTTTCGGACTTCCCAGATAGAAACAATAATGTGTAATATAATTTGTATATTATTTCGTAGAATGTACCAATTATAACGTCAAAATCCTCCTCTTCACTTGCAGGATGGCCTGTTTATCATCACGCTGATTCCTTCGGAGGCCTCCATTCGCTGCTGCATCGAACCCAAGACCTACATGCTCCAGATGACGCCGACGGAGCTGCAGCTGAAATCGGAGGATTTGGGTGCGACCATTGCCATGTGGCCGTATCGGTTTATCCGAAAATATGGCTATCGCGACGGAAAGTTCACCTTTGAGGCGGGCAGAAAGTGCACCACAGGCGAGGGCGTATTCACCCTGGATCACACCAATCCGCAGGAGGTATTCCGCTGCATGTCGGCCAAAATGAAGTCGATGAAGAAGCTGATCAGCGGCGATAGCTTGAGCACCTTGGAATGCGGGGAGAATCATTTTAGTGCGGCTGCGGGCATGGAGCCGGGATCGCGAAGCCCCCTGCCGCCGTCGCCCTCGAGTAATCCGCATGGCGGGGAGTTCGAAATCAACTCCACGCAGAGCGGCTTCTCATTGAGGGGTTTCATAAGCTCCAACGATTCGTTGAACAACTTTTCGGCGGCCAGCGGAGGTGGAGGAGGAAGTGTGGCAACGGGCGCAGGAATCACACTCTCCGTGCCCGCAAACAACAACAGCAAACACATTCCCAACAAGCCGCCAAGGAAGCTGGGAGCCAGCCCAAGCCCGTCAACCCAACATTGTGATAAATACAGGAACATTGTGAAATATGAGCCTGTGGCCATAACGACATCCTCGCCCTCCGCCACCTCCGATGCGAACAGTTCGGTTATACTGAAGCCCCTGGAGTGTGGGGGCGAGTCCATATCTGTGCTGTGCGCCGAGGGATCAGATCTACCTCCAGATCTGCCGCTGAGGAATGAGAGTGCAGCGAAGGCTCCGCCGCCGGAAAGGGACTATGAGTGCATCGCGAACATCACGGAGGCGTGGCGCACAAGGGGTGTGAACGATGTGCGGCACTGCGAACGGATCTGCGACACCTCCGAGTTTGTCCGCCAGCGATCGGTGACGAAATCCACCGGCCAGAGCACACCGAAAATCATCGACATTGATATTGGTGAGGGATGCGTTACCACATCGTCCCCATGCGACGCCAATTACGATCGACTGGACTTCCTCTCGCCAAACAACAAGACCTCCAGTGGCTACAAGACCATTGTGAATGTCACACTGCCTGGGAACCGACGCTGCAGTACGCCTCCGCCCAACGAATACGAGCTGATCGCTAGTCCCGATACGGAAAGCTTCCGCAAGGCCGACGACAGCCATCTGGGCTACGGTGTGCTGCGAAAGGCCAGCACCACTATCACCACGACGACGAACAACAATAACCTGGGAATCTCCAACAGCAACATCAGCGGCAGCGGCAGCAGCAACATCAATGCCACTGCCACGACCAACAAAAGCAGCCTCGACGCCAGTGCCATCGATCATCGCAGCTACAATGGCCTCAACTACACGATCGTCAGCAAACCGAAGCGAGTGTGAAGTGAAGGACCGAACCGGGTGCAACGGGGTTTGGGGTGGATCAGGGAATCAGGTCAGAGAGAGCCTTTTTCGTCCCACAACTGTTATTCTAAGTGTAACTTTTCCGAAATTCTTCCATTGAATGCATTTTGAGTATAAGTGAAAAAGAAGAGACTGCCTGCCGAGTGCCTTACAGTTCTGCAAAACCCGGCCGGAAATCGGGGGGAAGGAAGTGCTCCGAATCTCCAAGTCCATGAATCTAACTGCCCTTTCCCCTCTTTACCGACCATTCGAATCGAATCGTTCAGTTTTTTGTACTTGTTTTTCGTTAATTTTGTTAAATTCGTAATCTGTGATTGTATTGTTAATTGTGAAATGAAACTGTTAAATTTTAGCAAGCACTGCCCGCCAATTGATCGCACTCGAAGAATTCCCCTTGCCTTTACTTAAAATTTAACTAAAACTAAAACTAAATCGAAATCGATTCCTGGACGTAACGAAAAATTTACAAAATGTGTATGCGATTTGTGCTAAATATATGTGTTTTTCTATATTTAATGAAAATAGATTTTAAATACACTAAAAACTTGTAATTGTTTTCCGTTAATCCGTCCGTCTTCTCAAGGTTTTTGCTGCCATAATCGGTTATAGAAAAATCCCTCAAATTGTTATTCCTATACATTTTTTTATGATAAATCATACAGCTGCCATAGGAAACAAACTGGTGTAATGCCATATATCCCGGAAATCTCGCTTTTTTTGTTCAATCTTAGACTGTAAATATACACATAGGTTTCTTAAGTGTTTGTGAAACTTGTGTCCTTTAAATTGCACCTCCTCATACCCAAAAAATAAAAAACACACAAAACCCAAACCATTCCCCCCACGCACGCTCGAGTTCTCAAGCCAGAATCGTTGTAAACGACATTTTTGAGTATTATGAAAAGGTCACAAAAAAAAAAAGAAAACCCAACACAAAAAAAGTACCAAAAAAAATTGTGACGTACATTTTACTTGAAATACATAATTTTTTTTTATTTTACTTTACGTTTACGATTATGACTATTGTAATTATTATTTTTTGTGTCTGCAAACTATTATTGTGTAAATAAAGACCAACAAAATCCCCGAATCGAATAAAATGTGTTTGTTTTAGAGGGAAATATAAAATATATAAATTAAATAAAATCTATTTTAATTTTTAAATATGTGTTGTACTTTTAAGGTTCCCGGATTCCTTAAAAATATTTCAAAATGTACCACATACTCTTAGCCCTTTCTGTATTTTCACCAAAAGTATTAAGTATGCTCTGGGAATCCTTTCAAGCGACAGAAAGTGTAACATCGAAGCTAAATTCTGTTCTCCGTTCCACCCAAAAGTATCATAAGTATTTCACCCATAAAATAAATACAAATAGCTAAAAAAGAAGATGATGCTGCTGCGCCGTTGTCAGAAACTAAACCTGCGTCCATGGGTTCGCCTCTGCTCCGCAGAATTGATTCACAAGGTAAGCCGATGCATCCTAAAACTTTGGGTGATTTATGTACATATATCCTACCCACCAATATCTCAATCCAGGACGACTTCATCGAGAAGCTGCGCCACAGTATCGACGAGGACGAGCGCAGCAACATGGTGGTGCCCACTTTCAAGAAGGCCATGCTCTATCCGGACGAGATCGCCGTGAAGGACATCACCGGGGAGTACACCTACTTCCAGCTGTATCTCACTGCCAAGCGCCTGGCCATTCAGATCTCCAATATATGTGGTGAGTTCTCCTTTTAATATATATTTCCTAACATTCAGTCTTGGGACTTGTATCCTTATTTAACATATTCGTTAAATAACTATAACTTTTCTTATGTTTTTTGGTTTTATGTATTTTATAAATATTTTTATAAAATGTATAAAAATACGCATAATTTTTTTAATTATTTGCAGGCAGTGCCTCGCTGTCGAACGTGACGTACTTGTGCTCGAACAACGCTCTGTGGATCGCCATCCAGTGGAGCTGCTGGATCTCCGGCCAGGTGGCGGTGCCCCTGGAGTATGGCCAGGCGATGGAGCAGCTGCGTCAGCAGGCGTCCGGCTGCAAGACCAAGCTGCTGATAGCCACACCAGAGTTTGAGGCTTTGGCCCAGGAGATATCAAAGGGACTGCAGTGTGCCACAATTGTGCTGGATCACACATTTGTGCCGGCGGCGGAGACGGTGTCCTCCACCTCGATGTATGCCAAGCAGCTGGTGGGCGCCAGCTCATCCCAGGGAGTCGTCCTCACCGAGAGCACCCTGCCCAGTGACTTCTATGCCAGGGCACCGGCCATGTTGCTACATACCCCGAATGCGGTGAATAATCCCAAGCCGGTGCTGCTCACCCATCGGAACATCGATGCTCAGGTGCGATGCCTGATCGCCAGCTGGCGTCTCAGTGCCGCGGACACAATGCTGCCCATTCTCTCCATGAACCGGATGCACGCAGCCCTGGGTGCGATCCTCAATGTCGGCGGCAATGTCATACTGCAGCAAAAGTTCGACGGACACAACGCGTGGAGTGCTATTTTGGGCATTAACAGTCCCTCCAAGCAGCGGGTCACCCTCTTCCTGACCATGCCCATTGTCTACAAGCGTCTGATAGCCGAGTACGAGAAGATGTTCGCCAAGGACTCCCGGATGGTGGAGTACATTGTGAACCATTGCCGCCAGAAGATCCGGCTGATGGCCACCGCCTTTGCTTTGCTTCCGGACTCCACATTCTACCGATGGCGCGAGATCACGGGCCAGAACATCTACGAGTACTATGGAATGCTGGAGACTGGCTTGGTCCTGGGTCATTCGCTGGACGCTGCTGGAACTGGTGACCATCGTCCGGGCATCTTGGGTGCTCCCCTCAAGGGGGTAACAGCCCGATTGACTGGCAAAAAGGGCGACGCACTTGTAACCTGCAAGAACGAACTGGCGGGAACTGTGGATCATGGTCTCATTCAAGCGCTAGATATCGGCGGGGACTCTGGGTCCCTGGCCCAAACCGTCGTCGGTGAACTCGAGATAGCGGGCTCCCATCTGGTGTCCAACCAGCAAACGGAGCAAACAACGGAACCGGAAACCGAAACAGATGGCTTCTTCTTCAAAACGGGCGACATTTGTGCCTATCAGAATGGCCACTTTTATTTTCTGAGCAAAACTAGCGATGTCTTCACCGTCGGCGGCTACAAAGTCTACGGATCGGAGATCAAAAAGGTCTTGATCTCACATCCATATATCAACGATGTGGCTGTCTTGGGTATACCCAACAAGTTGTGGGGCCATCGTCTCGGTGTCGTATGCATTTTATCCCCGGAGGCGGATATCGATCTGGATGCGATCAAGACATACTGCTATCGCCACTTGCCCGCTCACAAGTGCCCCACCGTCTTCAAGACGCTGGTGTCCAAATAGGCCTAGTCTTAAGTAACCCATTTCGGCTTCTTGGCTACAAATTCATGTGATTCTTCGCGGTGTATGTTGTTATTAAAATAATACACATAAAACAGCATCGGTTGTCTATAGAGGCAAAACTCTAGAAGAATAAACCCTTAAATAAAACTCAATTGTGTTTGTCGTTTTTTAAATTATTTAAACCTATTTATTCGAGAATACTTCGAATATGTGTGTATATTGTATCGTACTAAAATCTCATTTGATATTACTAGGATAAATAAAATTGTGATTTGTTTCCTTTGTCTCTCAGTTAATTTACATGTTTAGAATACGCTGCTTATGTTTTAAAATATTCATTATGATGCTACTTTGTTTTCAGTTTTCGTTTTTATCGGATGAGTTTCTTTTAGCTTTTTTGTAATTTGTAATTGTGTTTTTCTCTGGTTCTCCTGGAAGCGCACTTTTGTTACGATTCTTGTGATTATTAATCTCCAACTCCTGATCCTTGTTACTGCCTCTTGAGTTTTTGTCTCCTCGTTGCTGTTAACTATCTCACAATTTGTTTGAATTTATAAACAAACGAACTCCAAAGGAAACCAAGTCGATCCGTTTTCGTTAATTTCACATGAGTAATTGTGCTAAATGAACTTAGGCCTAAATGAAGCTTCTCCCAACACTGGGCTCTCGTTTCGTATGCTATATTGCCAAGTCTATAGCTATATCTGCTTTTAGTAGTTAATCGGCCTGCTCGAGTTATGTATTTACAGGTAGGGTTACGAATACGGTTACGGTTACGGTTACAGGACGAAGCGGTGCGATTTTCGAGAACCCAATCCTTCCGCACTCGCCCCGAAATGTATTTCAGATTCAGTCGTTCGCGGACAGTGCGTTTTGGGGCCATCAGGCAGCGGCAGTGCACGTGCCTGACAGCAGCGCCACGCACTGTACATTATATTTGTGTTTCTCTTTTGGTGGCTTAAACTAAATACTTGTTAGATGCTTAGTAACTTAGTTATTGCTGTTTATTACCGGCTGAAGTCGCTTGGTTTTCTGTTTGTTTTGTCAGTTTGATGGCAAATGTTTGTCTGCACTTTTAGTTTTTGCATATAAATATATAGTTGGTACATAAAATACTTTATGAAATACTTAGTTCTGGAATGCATCGACACGCTCACATCGATTTAGAGGGACGGGGAGGAATGTATACAAGTCTTACGTGGTAAGTTACAATTCTTTGTGTTGTACGCGGGAGAAGAACTCGAAATTGGCACAGAAATGTTAAGTATTTGTTATTAACTATAAGTACTGCCCTCTCTCTTTCTGTTTTACTGGCCTTTCCTGTCTGTTTAAACTTATTCGAGAATCATTCGGAACTGGAAGGAAGTGTTTGCCATTTTGTCTAGCTTAAACCTAAAAGATGCATTCATGGGCCTCGTTAAATACTTTTTTGTTTTAAGTACGACTACAGGTAAATGGGTTCATATCAAATACATTAATTAAGTTAGGTTACCATCGAAATAATGTGTTAAACAAAATAATACAGTGACCCTGTTCGCGTTTTCGATTCTGAAGAAATTGTACGGAAAAATTGTATAGTTGTAAGGAATGAAAACAATGCATTTGAATATTTTAGTACTTGTGGGTTGACCAGTAAAATGGTTTCATTTCCTGACACAAAATAGGATTACTGACTAAAAGTTCCGTATAATTTCAACCGAATCGAATTGAAAACAGGGCTGAACATCGAGTGTTTTAAAAAATAATAAGAAAGCTAACTAAGCTAAAGACGTTACAGTTGCAGTTTCAGTTACCTTGAGAACTATTTGACATAGCGACCGCGCCCGCGGCCTCGCCCCCGCCCGCGACCGCGGGCCTTGGCCTTGGACCAGTCCCTGTCCTTGTCCTTGTCCTTGTCCCTCTCCCAGTCCCTATCTCACAGACTGCTACGCCCCGAGCGCCCCACAGCGCCGACGGCTCCGTTGGGTCGATTGTGGCGCCGCTTGTGCAGATAGAGACCGGCTGCCTGGGCGAACGCGGAGCCGCAGATCTGGCAGACATAGCGCTTGACCTTGTCGTGGATCTGCTTGTGGTTCTGAAGATTCTTGGTCGACTTGAATGTCTTGCCGCAAATGTCGCACTTGAACTCCTCGTTGCTGTAGTGCTGCTTCAGGTGCTCGAATAAGCTGTTGCGCGCCACAAACGATTTATTGCACTGCGGATAGTCGCATTTGTAGCACCGCTCCCGCTCGTCCTGGTGGACAATCCGATGGGCATTGAGGTGACCCGGCGTCGCAAAGCCGCGGCGGCACACCTCACAGCCGTAGGGCTTCGCAACGTCACTGCCCCCCGGATCATCGTCGTCTGCCACGTCCTCGGGGGAAGCAGTCTTGGAAGCAGCTACTCCGGCTGTCCTTCTTCGCCCACTGCCCCTGGATACCTCGACCTCGGGCTCATCCGCCGGACCGCCCTCCATGATGCTGTGATTCAGTGCCAAGGAGGGCAGAAACAGCTCCTCGTTGTGCCGCCGCAGGTGCTCATCGTAGTTGGCCTTTTCCCGGAAGCTGGCCGTGCACAGTTCACAGTTGAACTTTGCGTCATTCACGCCGCCCAAGTGCAGCTGCTTGTGGCTGTCGAACTCTTCGGCGTTGTGGAACTGAATGCTGCAAATGTTGCAGTAGTAGCCGCCGCCCAAACTGGGCTGGTGGGTGAGCATATGGAGGTCCAGTTCCCTGAGTGTTTGCACAATCTCCGGACAGTGCGGGCACTTGAACGGCGGTATGTCGTCGTCCATGAAGTGCATCTGATCGTAGTATATGTAGTTGGCAATGAACTTCTTGCCGAGGCGCTCGCTGTTGAGGCGCTCCATCTTCTGCTTCGAGTAGTCGAAGCGCAGCTGCGAGATGCGCTTCGAGATCTGGATGGTGGTGACGTCGATCAGCTGCTGCAGCTCAATGGCCATCTGGTGGAGGCCCTCGCCGCGCCGCTCCTTGCTGCGGTAGTCGGGGTCGAAGCGGTTGTAGAAGCACTGGTACCGCTTCACCATGCTCAGCAGCTTGGCCGTGGACGTGTCGTTCCATATGGCCGAAAAGCGGCGCCGGTAGGAGGTTTCCTGCGGGGGAAGGGAGAGTTATTGATTGGTCATTGGACATTCCCACCCCTCTTATGTGCACTGGAATATTCTGATTAGGAAGTAATGAATGAACTATCAGGTAAACCAGCTTCAACTGTAACTATGAGCACTCAGCAGAAAATTCTGACTATAAATTTATGAATGGTTGTAGTACAACTACTTTACACGAAGCTTTCAGCAGAAACTTGTCGTGCATTACCTATTTTATGTAAGTTAAAAACAAAAAATATTAGGTCTAGTAATTTAGCAACACAAAAAGCTGGAACCTTATGAATATCATGGACTTATTATGGCAATTACTTTGTAGGTATACAGCAATCTGCTCCGAGTGTCTAATGAAGTCTCTTGACAGATTAAATAGACATTTTATGTACATCAATTCTCTTCAATTATAGTTGAATTCTCACCTTAATTGTGATAAACATTCGAAAAGAAGTATAATTGAGCAGCACGCCCAACCTAAAGCAATTTTAAACAAAGTTTTTGGCTGCTAAAGGCACCCCCCTTTTTTAATGTATTATTTCGCCGACTTACCCCCACCCGACTGGAGCGTACGCATGGAATCGATTTCAAGGGAGGCGCACTCACCTTGACCACTGCGTCGGACATCTTGTCGTTGTAGCTGTATACCTCGTTGAGGAAGTGCAGCTCCTTGAAGTACCACAGCGTGCTGATGTTGGTCTTCTCCAGGGCCATGCGATTGCACTCGCGCTTGTACACCGTCCGCAGGTTGTCCCATTTGCGGGTGATGGCGTCCTTGGCCAGCGAGATGTTGAAGCGGCTTTTGAACTCCAGCACGATCCAGTCCAGGAAGCGGGCGCGCTTCACGCGGTCCCTGAACTGGGCGTTGCCGTGGTCCCACAGGAAGGGGTTGCGCTGATACGAGTGGATGAGAAACTGGATCATCTTGCGGTCCTTGATGTGCATCGTCACCTCTCGGTCACGCTAAGGGGTGGAAAATTAAGAGAGAATTTTAATGAAACAAGATGAATGGAAATTAGGGTGTTAATAGTTACACAAAAATGCTAATAAAAATGTTTCAAATGCTTAAAACTATTATAATAAATGAAAATATTTAAACACTTAAGCTAAACCAGGAAATTATACCAAATATACAGATGTATAATCAATAAACATATACATATACTAATCTTTAAATGAAAACAGGGAAACCAGAGACCTAATTTCCTTATTTCAAAGCTACACTTGTTCGCTATTCACTTCTTTTTCATATCGTTACAACTTTAAACACACATTTTTGCTTAGTCTCAGTCTGCTTTCAAGCGGATCTTGTAAAAACTAAAGGAAGTTTGGATGCAAATAACACTTACGCCCAGCAGGGACTCCTCAACCATCTCGTCGTAGCTGAGAAAGTCCGTTTCGGGCCCGAGGCCACTGTGATTGGCACCGTCGAAGCCGCTGTAGTCCAGGTACTCGCCGGAGTTGTCGTCCATGTAGCTGTTGTCCGGATCGCCGTAGTCGTCCATGGATGAGTCGCCGTCGGCGATGAACGCCTCGCTGGAGATGTCCACTTGGCGGGGCTTCGTGACCTTCTTGCGCGGGCGCTGTTTGGAGCTGACCACCGGGAGATCACTCTCAGGCAGTATGGCCTCGTCCTCGTCATCGTTGGCATCGGAGTCGGGCAGCCGGTGTTCGTCGTCATCTTCGTCAGCGGCCACATCGTCGTCGCTGCAGGGCAGCTCCTGCAGCTCCTGCTTGATGACCATCTGCGGCTCCAGCAGCGCCGTGTCCGCGTCTGTTAAGTCTTCGATCTCGTGGAAGTTGGGCAGGTCACCGTTGCGACTGGACAGAGACATCGGCTCGCCGAGATTGAAGCCCAGGCGGGAGGCGGGATCGGGATTGGAATTTGCGACGGACTGGTCGCCCAGGTGGGCGGTCTGCATGTGGCCGATGAAGGAGTCGAAGTAGAGGAACTTTTCGCTGCAGAAGATGCATCGCAGGGCGAAGTACTGGAAGTCCTCGGTGGCCGTCACCACGCCGCAGTCCTTGGTGCAGTGACGGAAAATCTCCTCGTCGTTGGTACGTGGATACGCCAGCACACTCATCGCGCCGCCTACGGGTCCTCGTCCGGTCCGAAGCACGCTCGCAATTCAGTTAGGGGTTTCGGTACGCTGCGCGGCGGTCGGCGCACTCGGATATCCTGCTTTATTTTACTTAATTCCAATTTGCCAATAAAAATTGTCGCCGTTTTTAGTGTTGGTGTATAGAGATGGGGCTCAGGGGCACAGTCGCATTTGGTTTGTATATCGGCATCGGTTCCGGCTACAGCATATCGATATTTTAGCGGGATTTTTTTTTTAATACAAAGAAATAAGTAAATGAATTTTGGTTGTGAATAGGATGAAAATAAAATTTAAACTTACTTTTCAGAATTTTTAAAATTAGTACTGTTAAAATTAATTGCTGTGTTTCTATCTTGAGTTTTCGTGTCGTGACACGCGCCCATCTTCACTCAAATGCTGTCTGTTTTCTTTTTTCCTTGTCTGGTCACACTGTCTTCTGTTTCTCATTCGGCGTGTTTCGTTTTGTGTCGATTTCTTGCTTAAATTTACTTAATAACAGAAATCCATCTTTGACATCAAGACACAATGGCTTCAATTAGCTTGCTGAACCCCAAGGCCGAGTTCGCCCGCGCCGCCCAGGCGCTGGCCATCAACATCAGCGCCGCCAAGGGGCTGCAGGATGTGATGCGCACCAATCTGGGCCCCAAGGGCACAGTTAAGATGTAAGTGGTCCAATCCTGCCTCTATTATTCCTTTCTCACTGCTGTGGCAGCAGTTTCTGTGAAAATCCTAGTTAACATGGCCAAAAACATGCATTTTGGCCACAGCTGCGGCGGCCTCAAGTTTGAGGTTAGAGCTGAACTAGCGGCATGCGTCACCGAGAGAAAGAGATGGAGCGATGCTAGTTGGTTCAAGAAAGCTTCAGTTTTGGATATAATTTAGTTAGTTTAAACAAGTTCCTTCAATGAAACTGGGTGATAGGTGGAATCTTCTAGCGAGATTTGCAGTCAAAGACCTACATTTACCTCCCCATGAGTCAGAAAGGGAGATTGGAAAAGGCGTGACTCTCACGTGAAAAACGTACTAATTCTAGAAACTTCGCAGGTTGGTTTCCGGCGCCGGCGACATCAAGATCACCAAGGACGGCAATGTGCTGCTGCACGAGATGCAGATCCAGCACCCCACTGCCTCCATGATCGCCCGGGCCAGTACCGCCCAGGACGACTCCACTGGCGATGGAACCACCACCACGGTGATGCTCATCGGGGAGCTGCTGAAGCAGGCGGACATCTACCTGTCCGAGGGCCTGCATCCGCGCATCATGACCGAGGGCTTCGAGAAGGCGCGCGACAAGGCGCTGGAGGTGCTCGACCAGGTCAAGGTGCCCGTGGAGATCAACAAGAAGAGCCTGGTGGAGGTGGCCAACACGAGCCTGAAGACCAAGGTCCACCCGGCCCTGGCCGATCTGCTCACCGACGTCTGTGTGGAGGCCGTGCTGACCATTGCCAGCGACAAGACCAAGCCGGTGGACCTGCACATGGTCGAGCTCATGGAGATGCAGCACAAGACCGACACGGACACGCAGCTGGTGCGCGGTCTGGTGCTGGACCACGGTGCCCGCCACCCGGACATGCCCAAGCGCCTGGAGAACGCTTACATTCTCACGGCCAACGTATCGCTGGAGTACGAGAAGGCGGAGGTCAATTCGGGCTTCTTCTACAAGACCGCCGAGGAGCGCGAGGCCTTTGTGCGCGCCGAGCGCGACTTCATCGACCAGCGCGTGAAGAAGGTGATCGAGCTGAAGCGCTCCGTGTGCGATGGCACCGACAAGACATTCGCGCTGATCAACCAGAAGGGCATCGACCCCATCTCGCTGGACGCTCTGGCCAAGGAGGGCATCCTGGCCCTGCGTCGCGCCAAGAGGCGCAACATGGAGCGTCTGGCGCTGGCCTGCGGCGGCACTGCCATGAACTCCTTCGACGACCTGCAGGAGGAGCACCTGGGCTACGCTGGCGTAGTGTACGAGCATGTGCTCGGCGAGAACAAGTACACGTTCGTGGAGGACTGCAAGAACCCGCTGTCGGTGACCATCCTGATCAAGGGGCCCAACAAGCACACGATCACCCAGATCAAGGATGCCATCAGGGACGGTCTGCGGGCGATCAACAACACCATTGCGGACAAGGCCTTGGTGCCCGGAGCTGGCGCCTTCGAGGTGCGTGCCTACAACGAGCTGGTGGCCTACAAGGACACCATCAAGGGCAAGTCCCGCCTGGCGGTGCAGGCCTTCGCCGACGCCTTGCTGGTCATTCCCAAGACGCTGGCCGTGAACAGCGGCTATGACGCCCAGGACACCATCGTCAAACTGACTGTGGAGGACCGCCTGAATCCGGAGCTGGTTGGCCTGGACCTGGCCACCGGCGAGCCCATGAAGCCCGTGGATCTGGGCGTCTACGACAACTACATCGTGAAGAAGCAGATCCTCAACTCCTGCTCGATCATCGCCAGCAACCTGCTGCTCGTCGACGAGGTGATGCGTGCGGGCATGACGAGCCTCAAGGGCTAGTCCCTCCCTGCTCGCCCGATCCATCTACGTTAACCAAGTTAATGCGCCGCCTGCTACTCAACCCGCGTCACAACCAAAACAAACCCTAATAATTTGGAAATACACGACATCAGCATGGTTGCGGTTGCAAGTATTCACCAAGTAAAGCAAACACATACACAGCTCTATAATAATCGCTAATGTATTTCTCTATTTTTACTACGACTAATGATTACTTACTAAAAACCATTGGTTTAAAAATAAACACTTAAATCGAAACTTAAAGCAAAATGCATTTTACTTTATGAACTTTAACAAGGTTCATTCGTTTGTAAACCCAATTCCTTGTTGGCTTACCTAAAAATCCTGAATTGAATATTTTAGCCAAGTCTGTTTCGATTCTTATTATCTTTGCTCCGCCTGCAAATAAGTTTCCATTTTCGAGCTGGTGTTCCTTTTATCCCCCAACTTGTCGTCCCCTTTGCTCTCTCTCTTGTGACACATACATAGGTCCACGACTCGTTCCCTCACGGAAGTATGCTAATGTAGCCTGTAGACTGGTACAGTGAGTGTAAATCCGTTTGCCCCCGGGGCCTGCGGACTTTGTCGGCTGTCGCCAGCGAGGACCCACTGTAGCAAACCCTTTTGTGCAGGCGGAACATTTTGCAAATGCCTGAAAGGATTTCTCATGTCAACGCACGGAAATTGATATTGAAATGAGCATGATAATGAGCTTCAAATTTGTTTCGCTTCCTTCGACCACTTCGCACATGCATAAACCCACACAGTGGCGGTCAAAATAGTAGCAGCATTGCAAGGCCTAAAATAAGCAAGAAAATTGGTTCTAGTTTAAGTAAATTAAAATAAAATTGTATTTATTTTTTTTTACTAACTTGTATGTGGGTATATTAATTTCTTTTCAATTAAGTTGACTAAAAATGTCTAAAAATTAACTGATTGCTACTAGAAATTTGCTACATATGAAATGCATGTACATAGAATGTACTTCATTCTCTACATTTGTAACATTTTTTGTTTGGAAAATTTACAAACACTTTTCTTATAATTTGTTATATTTCTTTTAGACGTTTCGAAAATACATGTAAATTCTTTAAATTTTTTTTTATTTAAGTAAAAAATCATTTTATAATGTTTAAGGGGAGAGTACATTTTTCCGAGATATTGTAAAGGCAGTGGTTTCCCTATATCCTTTTAGCAACTTCTTAAAATGGATTGCAACAGCTAGAAATATCCAATGTTTATAATTTCCAAAAGAGGATACCCTATTGAAATGGCCATAGCTGTTTAAGCCCCACACATTTGGGGCAACTATTTGAGGTGCAAATGTATTTAAATGCGCTGGAAATGTATTTTATTCGGTTTTCGGTTGGGAATCCCGAGCGGAATCCTTTCGCTCTGGGTTATTTGATTTTTCCTCCAAGTCCTCAACCTCCACCTCATCCTTATCAGACTGCTTACGTCCTGCAGGATTTATGTTGAACATTTGATTCTTGGTCAGCGCTTTGTTACCTGTCCTTCCGATTGGTCTGAGTGCGCTGTTGTGTTTCTGGGACTCAAATTGGATTTTGGCCCGTTTTCAATTTGATGATTTAAGACAAACGAATGGACATTTGTCCACGAAAAAGTTTGGGTTAAATGTAAATTTTCCTGCCAGCGGAACGAGAAGTTTTCCTCCTCGAAAAGAAGTTTCCGTTTCGCCGACTTCATTGCCAAATCCTCCGCCTCCTCCAGCGTCTCCTAAACGAATTTGTCGGCATTTTTACGCAAATTTCCTTTTCTTGTTGCTGCTGTCTTTTAATTAATTTTTAGAGCCATGCGAAAGGGCGAAAAAAATGGTTAAAATTGATTTTCGTTTGCCTTTGACTTGGCTTTGGCCTGGGCTTGGGCTTGGGCTTGGGCAGAATTAAATAAATTAGCGTTAAAAGGATTACGACGTCCGCCGGCCATTCGCCATTCAGTTCGCTCCCCGGGCCATAAATCACTCATTTCCGCAACAAGAAGCCAAGACTGCAAAATAATTTCTTATTTAATTTATACATGTCGCTGCTGGCAGCGCAGAGCTGTTACTTTTGAAGAGAATTAAGTAGGTAATTTATTTATTTATTTATTTTTTAACCAGAGAGTATCCTCAACTTAAACTAAATCTTATTAGCAGAAAGATAATTTAAGAGGGGAGTAAGTATAAAAGGTATTTAAAAAGTTCTTGTTTTCTGATTAGTTTTAAAATTATTTTTTAAACTATTTTATATTTAAAAAATCCTTTCATTAAATAGTTTTCTATTCTTATTCACATTTTGAAGAGAATTAAGTAGGTAATTTAATTAATTTATTTATTTTTTTTACCAGAGAGTATCCTTAACTTAAAGTTTATCTTATTAACAGAAAGATAATTAAAGCGGGGAGTAAGTAAAGGAGGTATTTAAAAAGTTCTTGTTTTCTGTTAATTTTTAAAATTATTAATTCAATTATTTTAAATTATAAATTCCTTTAATTAAATAGTTTTCTATTCAGGTTTGAAATAAAAAGCGAAAATAGCATACCTGATGGGTCCTTTCCAGCGTTTTTTCCTTTGTCCTTGTTTCGCTTTGCTTTGGATTTTCCCCCACTTTCCTCTACTTTCTCCACTTTCCTTTCGTTTCGTTAATTTCGGTTTGCGCTGTGTGCACGAAATGAAATTGCAGATAATTTGCAGGTAGGCGGGAAAACAAAAAAGAGAAACAAATTGCAGGCAAATTGCTTGAAAATGAAAAGCAGCAGCGGGAAAAGTGGCTGGAAAATGGAAAGTAGAAAATGGAAAATGGGGGGCAGGACAATGCCGGTGCTCCATTATGTGGCATTGCGTGCAAATGGCTTTTCACGTGCCAAAACACAAAGCACAAAAGACAAAAAACAAGGAATAAGGAGTAAGGAGCACTGCAACAGGACGAAAAACACCCGCAGGCAGATTGTTTTTTTGTAATTTGTGCCTTTGTTTAGGTTAGCGCAATTTATTTTTGTATAAAGTAGGAGCGACCTCTGAACTTGTGTTCTTTGGGACATAAATCAAGTGGTGATCTTCAGTTGATCCAAAGTATTTTTTATAAATTTGTCACATTTAAAAGATTAAAACATATTAACTTGGACTTTGTCTACCAATTAAAAACTTATAGTTTTAAAAAATAAATACATTATTCTGCTTTAAATTAAATCTAATTAAGCAGAAACTGTTAGGAAGCTATTAATAAATAAATGCTAGAAAATTAAATCATTGAAATTTAAACATAGATTCCATCTGGTAAAGAAAATTGAGCTCATGATGGCTGGGTTCACTGTCGGGGTCAAGGTCACGGTCAGGCTCAGGCTCAGGTCCAAGTTCACGCACATGAGGCCCCATTGAGATTAATCGTTTTGCGATTCCCAATTGGACCCGCAACATATCATCCATTCTCGAGTGTCAAAAGTGGAAATCCAGCAGATGTTGCCCAGCCAAAGGAGCTGCCTTCTGTTTCCACGAGGACTTCCATTTCCATTTCCCCCAAAGTTTCCCGGCGACGAAATGTCAGCGAGTGAAATCTTAATGCAGATTTCAGACAAATTTCCACCCAAAGTAAAAACTCAAATAAATTCTAGCTCCGTGGCATTCGTTTGTGCTTTATTTTATTTTATTTTTTTGGCTGACAAACACGCACCACAAAAAACAGCAAGTCAAAGTCGGGGGCGACACATGTGAAGTGGCAGAGTGCCATGCACCCGTCATCCAGAGGCGAATCCTTGAGGGTTTTCAGGGACTCAGGGCTAAGAACCTGCACAAAAATTAACAAGAGGTGTCCCAGAAATTTATTAACATTTTTAAACAATATTTTATGAAGTTTAAAAGCTGTAAAGCTTTATTTGGTTGTTCCGCAGTTACAAAAATTTATAAATAAATATTTATATTTATAATACACATAAATGTCTCAAGTTCATACAGCTTCTTGCGTAATATCAAATAGTCTGGAGAGTCTAGATCCCCTTTAGATATTTTCTGCCTACGCCCTTTGGCCATCGAGTGCCCCACACTTCTGCAAAAGCACGTTTTAAATATAAATTTATATAAATGCTCCTTGGCTCACCCTTCGCTTTTCGCTTTTCGCCTTTGGTTCGGTTTTGATGTGTGTTTGTTTGCGTGCTAAATTTTATTTGACTTTGCATGACTTTCGAGTGTCTTTGAACCACCGCGGTTCTCCGTTCCCCCTGGCCACAGAAGCCTTCCCCCATCGCAAATCCCTATATCCCTGCAAGATGTCCTTGCAAATCAATGTGTATCGATCGCAGATTGAAGGAAAACTCAAGTTCTTAAGCGTATGTAGTTACATAAAAGACCAAACTATTAACGAACTCCTATTCAATGGAAAAGCCATTCATTTAAATAGAATTTCGATTTAACGCTCTGAAATTGTATTATTCACAATGTGTGCTTGTAGCTGAATAAATTTCATCTAAATTAAATGCAATAAATTATAATGTATATGGTTTATTTATCTTAGTGTAGTAGAAGAAAGGGAAAACTAAGCACAAGTAATAAATATAAGACCGAACTCATCTAAATAATGTATAATTAAATGGGCTCCAATAAATTATAATATGTGTACACTGCAATATCCTTAAATTATTTATTTTAGTTGGATTATATTAGTTTAACGCAGTCTATAAATTAAGTTCTTTAAGTTTGATCAATCTTTTATTTAGCTGTTTAATATCTCCTAGATGATTTTTATGAGCTGTTGGCTGAAGCGTTGGAGTTTCCCTTGAACCTCAAGCTCTTAACGGTTAACACTTAGCGGCTTAAACACGCAGCGATTTCAGCCATGCAAATGCCACAATGGCCACAAATCACTGGGGGCATCTGCATCTGCCGACAGTTTGAACGGCCAGGCGGCAATTGGAAATTCCTTCGGGGCCATAAAAACTTGACTCGCTGCCGGCCATTAAAACGGGGTTTTGGCCAAGAAACCAAGAACCGATTAGGCAAATCGGTTACCCTCATTTTCCCACAAACTCTGGTAAAAAAAAAGAAGGGAAAAAGGAAAAGTGTGAGGGGTAAAAAATGGCACATTGCAACTTGTTTTTTTGGTCTTGAAAGGCGTTTAATTAGCAATATGTTGTATTAATTGGATCATTATCATGGTTCGACCTTCTCCGCTTCTTTTCTGAGGGTCGACCCACCTATGATTTATGTGGTTTAGCTCGGGGAAATCGTGGGAAAAGAGGAATCCTAATTAAACATTTAATTAAACATTTTTTAAAATAAACTTTTGATGTATACTATTTAGTTAATTATTCTTTGATTTTAAACTACTTAAATTGATTATCAAAAAATGCGTTATATCATTATTCAGTTAATAACATAATGAAACCAGAAGATTACGTATACGCAATGCAAGCTTAGCATCACGTATACGCAATGTTCATGCGAGGATAAAAAGGGGAAATGTTGGGTGTGGCGACTTGTTGACATGTCCAGCATTTGGCCACCCTTGAGGAATTTGCAAGGACGAACCCCCTTCCTCACATGCAACATTATCATATTTTCATTAGGCAAAAAGCAAGGCAACAGCAAAACTAGAGGAAAAGAGGAAAACCAGCAGCTTGATTGCCAAATGGAAATCGGTGAAATTGAGCAATGGAAAGTGGCAAAGCGAGAGGGGAAAATTGAATTAGTGCTGCCAGCCAACGAGTGCCAAAAACTGAAGCTGAATTAGAGAAATCAAAATTGCATTTTGGGTTGAAAATTATTTCATGACAAAATATAAAAGCAGCCTGAATAATATTTTATTATCGACTAGTATATTTTTATTATTTATTAAAAGGCTATTTACAAGTAGTTTATGGTTCAGTTTTAAACTTTCTACTCGTAGTTAGAAAGTACTTAAATCAATTCCCTTAAATTTGTAACTAAATTCAAAACCCTTGGACAACTTTACTGGCAATTTGTGAACATTTTCAGGACTGCTGTGCTTGGAGATCCGTAGTCTGGAAACAAAGTGCCAAAGTTTCACCTGCGAACTCGAACAGATTACTCAGGGAAATGGAAATATGGATCCGGACCTTTAAAAGGAGCCAAAGTGACAGCACTGGATGGAATGGGGAAACTTTTAGCTTCTGTCGTTCCAAATGTTTTGGCTATTTCTTTTTTCTTTCTTTTTTTTTTTATTTTACAGCTGGGCAAAAGTTTGTTAATTATTTTACAGCGCCTGCGGAAATTTACCTACGGCGTCCTTGGCCCTCCATACACTTGATATATTGCCCTTCCATTCGCGTTACGTATACGTAATGCAAAGATGATGAATACAGGGACGACTATGGCTGTGCTTTTGCTTTTGTTTATGTTTTGTGAGGCGTGCGAGGAAATAACTACCTGTCTGCGTCTGCGTCTGCGACCCTTCCTCATCATTTTTACTTTTTACTTTTCGCCTTGGCTGCTCGTTTGTCATTTGTCATTTGTCGCATGTACGCAGGCACAGGTAGGTACACATGCAAATGAGCACCTGGCCAAAGGTTAAAGGTCCCGTGAACTTTTTAAGCCACTGAATCCCAACTCCCCACTGTATTGTTTTTCTCACACTTTGCATGGCATGGAAATCGCTACGAAAATAGGTTGTAATTGCGGGTTTATTTATTGATTACGTGGAAATCTCTTAAAAGTAGAAAACTCAATAAAACGTAAAAAATATTAAGAAATAAAATAGTTCATTTATTTGGCTCTATTTCACTAGAGTTTGGAGGAAAGTTTGAGTAATTGGATTTGTAAAACACACAACACAATGAAAACTTAAGAAATCTAATTTCGATACAGACACTCGCTGGGTCCATGGGGGGCAATTTGTTCACTGGGCGGTGAACTCAATTAAATGAAAATTGAATGTTATCAGTATCAGTGAGTGCACACACGCAATAAGCGCACACACACACCTGATGTTGTGCCACGCACAAAAAATATTGTGAATTATGAGCTAGAAATTGAAATTTATGCCTCGTGCTTTTGGAATTTTCCCTGGATTCATTCGTGTGATTTAAAGCCTCACAAGGCAGGCACTTTTAAATGGCGCATAAATATGTTGAGAGGATTTTACAGCTGATCGCATTGTGATCCCATTGCCCCAGGCCTTAATTTTTTTTTTATTTTTTTTTTCTCAAGTGAGTATTCAAATCCACCCTCGAGTATAAGGAGCAGGGAGCCATTTTAATTTAGCTTATTATCGATTTTTTTGCAACAAAAAGAAGTCAACAATGGGAAATAGGGAGTTTTATTACCTTTGTGTTACTATAATTCACATGATTCATACAGTGCTGTAATATGTAAAGAATTTGTAAGAGCTTAAGGCATTTAAACAGTAAGTATGTGTGTTTTTTTCAGGGTTACACATCAACTTTTGAACTCTGCTGAGTTTAGTGTTCATTACGCATACGCAGTGTTGTCGTGTTTATAACTCATACGCACTGTTGCTGATGGAACATGGTTTGTCTCGGTTAATTTGCCTAATTAAGTACACACAAGTTACTAAGTGTATCATCAACTAAGTAAAATATATTTATATATTTTTGTGTATTTTTTAAAGTGAAGTATAACTTACTTTTTAATTTCTGTCACACATTTTACGAGTCGCAACACTTTTTGGGCACTTTTCATTGCCTTTGTCGTTGGCCAAATGAGCACAAAAGAGGCCAAAATGGTGGTAGGGATTTTGGTAACAAAAGAAATGGTGGAAGGGGATTTGGACTGGACCGCAACCAGCACACCTTTTGTGATTTCGTGATTGTGATGGGACTGAAAACCTGTGGGCGTGGCAGCTGCTGATAAGCTGGGCCACAGGAAACAGAAGTTGAAACAGAAACAGAAGCAGGAAATGCAAATCCGCTTGGCCTTGCCTCTGATTCAGATTCAGATATTTGCGCAATAATTCCATAAATGCACACACAAGTGGACGCTCTCAAGCCCGCACATGCAAAATCCCACAAAGAATGCTTTAAGCTGATTTTTTATATTTTTATAAAAATAACCTTTGAATCCCCCTTTGAATGGATATGAGCTGTGGGTGTTTATTTATCTGTCGGATCGATTGGATTGGTTGGGCATCGGCAAAGCATAACAAAGCACTCGAGAACATAATTTATTCACCTGAGTGCAATCCAAGAGCATTGTCAATTGTCAATTGTCAGGTGCAAACGATGCAGCTTGATCTGTGCACTCAACACTTTTAGAATATTATTTAAAAATCTAAAAAAAATAAAGAGATTTGAAATATTTTTAAAACTGAGTAAACACATTCTATACCACATGTGTTTTTAAGAAAATTCCACCTTTGTGTGTAAATGGGTATGGTAATGAGACTCCTCACGCGCCTTCCCACATTTTTGTTATTTTTTTATTATTATTATCTCCGCCTACTTTTTGATTTACTGCAGCGCCACAAAAGTCCTTATTATTCGCCTTGTTTTTGGTCCTGTTCTTGTTCTTGGGGATGTCTCCTTTGGCTGTTGCCACATACATATACTTTTTTACGTGTCCATAAAAACCATTTGTTTAAAAAGAGAAGAAAAAGAAGAGTGTTGCGAGGGCCAGATACCCTCTAATCTGATAACACATTTAATTTGACTTGTTGATATAAAAGCAATGTTTTTGTTTGACTTAATAACCATAACATTTTTAGATAACCTTCCCTTTGATAACCTATTATATTTGATTGGGCCATCATGGCGCAGATACAGCCTCATTCAGAGGAGCCACAGGATACTAGGTCCTTGTGTTTTGGGGCTCAATTGCTGTAGATGCTGCTGATAGGTTGTGTGTCGCATGTTGTATGTTGTTTGTTGCCTTTTGGGCGCATTTTAATTTCCATTTTACAATTTCCCAACAATCTTTTATGTTTTTATGTATTTTATGTACTCGTATTATTGCTGCCGTCGCTTCGGGTATTTGCCTCATTTTTCTGTCACTTTATTTGGCTGCTCTTTAACATTTTTTGGGGCTCAAGTTTTATTTTACTATCGATTCTCATGAAAACTTATTTTTCAATATTAAATTTGTAAAACATCAAATGATATTGCTAAGGAATATAATTTAAATGAAAACTCGCAAGCTTATTGTCCCCTTAAAATATGTAACTTAAACAGTCCTTTTTTTATATTTAGTAAGGCAAAGCTACAAAATAAAAATCTGCAAGAAAAATATTAAAAAAAAGCTCTTTACTTGAGCCCATGTAATCTTTTAAATTGCAAACAAAAATGGCCAGCCATAAATGCAAATAAAAATGTAGCAAGAACATGCAATAAAGTTTATTCGAGAGATTAAGAATAATAGTTTTGGTTTTCTGGTGGTGAAAGGGTTAAGCATTTGTGGAGAGAATCACAAAATGCAAATAAACTCGTTTTAGGACCTTGCCATAAAGTTTATTCGTTAGATTAAAAGTAATAATATGTAAGGGGTAAAGGGAGACGCTGGCTTCCTCAGATTTTCCTCAGATTTTCCTCAGATTGAACTGCCTCCTCGAATCCGGCGATAAATATTCATTTTTATGTTGCATTTAGAGCGGGTTTAATGTCCTTCCCCAGATTCCCCACAGGACTCTACAGGTTTGAGGAGGAAATTGAAGGGGAGCACCAGTTACTTGCGCTTTTCCCGATTCCCAGTGGCCTGCAGGACTTTCCCTCCCCTGGAAAAACCGCACTGTAAATGGTGTAATTGCATTTTAAGTGAATTTTCGCCCACGGGATTTTGCGAGGGACGTTCCCTTTTTGCCAGAAAAACCACTTTTCCACTCCCATTTTTTTTTCACTTGCCAGTGGCTTTTCCCTAAAAGTGCCTGTGTGTTTTCCATTTTCCTTGGAATATAATTGTTAATTTAAGCGACTTTTTCGCGGTCTCAGCCATCAGGGAAAATGCTTGGACATGAGTGAAGAGTCCAGCTGTCAAAGGGCAAACTTATGTAGCGAAAAGCACAAATTGATGTATGCAATAAATACGATTACAATCTTAATAAAATTAATAGTTACCCACAACATTTAAAATACTGCCTTGATTACATTCGAAATTTTTAAATAAATTCATTAATGGGTTTTTATTTTAGAAACTGTATCATTTCTTTATTTGTTTTTTAGAACTATTTAAGTAAATTAAATTAATATGAATACAATTATTAATGGGTATATTTAAGAAACTTTATAATTTCTGTATTTGTTTTTATAAAGCAGTTTAGTAAATTAAATTAAATTAATCTGAATACACTTGTTAATGGGTTTTATTTAAAAAACTGTACAACTTCTGTATTTATTTTTAAAACCTAGTTAAGTATGACTCATTTAAAAATTTCATATTGTCTTTAAGTGGGGACTCCTATTTCCTCGGACCCAATTGTGGCGGCTGGCGTGAATGTAAATGCAAAGTAAATGAGTCACGCACACGATGTCCTGACACTTTCGATGCACACCCGCGGGAGTGAATCCTGGCCAGCGTTAATGCTGCCTTTTCCCTCGTCTCTTGGATGGGAACAATGAGTGGAAAATGCTGGGAAATGGTGGAAACTGGGGGTGTGGCAGGGGGCGGGGGCGGAGGGGGCGGCATATGCGCACGTCGGCGGGCAAATGAAATTACGGCTGCCGCGGATGTCGCGCAGGAGGACAAATCCCTTTAAATAAATCCTGGCGGAAAAAAACAGAAATGAAATGGGTTACGGCCGAAAGGGAAAATAAAATGCGAGAAGGCAAAGTGAAATTAAATTTAAATTAATTGCCTTGATTTGTTGGGTGTGAGCGGTGGCAGGAGAGAGGAAAAAGGACCTGCAGCCTCACACATCCACCGAAAGGAGGTATATAAATCATAAGAGCAGCTCACGAGGGTTCATTTAGTGGGAAGCTACTGGGGGCTACTGTTTTTTAATCTAATAACAAGCTTTTTCAACTTACTTATAGGGAACATTGTATAGTACTTACATATAAACTAATTATAAAAAACATTTTATATATTTTAGAAAAGCTGTATTTAATCCAAATTAAAAACAAAATGAAGAAAGTGATTGGCTTTGAAGTTGAAAGTAAATAAACCTGATTTTAAATTGAAATTACTTTGTCCTCTCTTAATCTGTTTTTTTTTGACTTCCTCACAGACTCAATTGCAGCCTGTGAACTCCAACATTTCACCTGATTCGTCCTTTACCCTTTATCCCTCGTCCTCTGCCCAATTTGACTTTTGCCGCTGAGTCATCGACAACAACGAATTCGAAGGCAAATACACGGCGGCAAAGCAAATACATTTTGTAGACGTGCCGCCGCAAAATATTTTCTTTGCACGCTTTTCCCCTCCTTTCCCCCGCTTTCCCCCCGCTTTCCACCGCATTTTCCCAGCATTTTGCTCCACCAAAAGTGTAAACTCAATTTACGTGATCGAATTTTTCGTTGGTGGCACTTTCCGTGTAATCAGATTCACGGCGTGCTCTCATTCGATTTTCCTCCTCCTTCTCCCAGCCTTTTGTGACAATGCGGGTCAAGGGGTTAGAGGTTAAGGGGGTGGCAGTGGGCTGAGACTATCTGGCAGCTAAACTATCTCGAAATGTACTTAAGGAGTCTGTGATGCGATTTATTTTTACAAATCGCCAGCCTCGCCCTCTGAATCCCATAAATACACACTTGTGTGAGCTAACAGGTGGTCAGCTGTTCTTGGGGAATATTTTGTAACAGAAAAGTTTTTATTCAAAAAATGTAATTAAATCTTAATTTAGAAATAAAATTTGTTTCTATTTTTATTCCATAATTTTTGATAGGGAATTTAACATGTTAGTTCATTGCTTTTATTTTTTTTTTGGGTAAATTATAATGTATAATTTTATTAGTCAAATCAATATGAATCTTTAGTTATAAATAACCTGCAAAATAAAAAAACAAAATGTTGTATTGATCATAAAAATAGCTTCGATACTAGAAGTGAATTAATTAGATAGTTTTCCTACTACTGATGTTTAATTATTGGGTTATATAAGGTATGGTTTTCATATTAATGAGTAGGGAATACCAAGCTTCGTTTTTGGAAGTAATACTTTCTTTTCCCTCTGGCCTTATCTCTTGTGTTTCCCATTTCTTGTGGTTTTTTGGCCAATTTCTGGCTTATTTATGGCGTGCATTATTTGCCCGTGAGGCGAGTAGATCAACAGGGGTAATGGCGATGGGGATCTGGAGGTCAGCGGGTTTTCCGGTATTGTTTTATTGTTTGGCTTTTTTTTTCTTACCACTTTTATTATATTTATTTTGCTCTTCATTGATGACGAAGGAGGCGTGGCAATGTGGCAAATGTGGCAATAACAAGAACAACCTGTTCCACCGCATCCACAGATTTTGTTGCGTGTGAAGAGCTCTCCAGGGCAAAGCACAAAGCACACGGCACACGGGGCGTATGAGTAATGCGTATGAGTAATGTGCCCTGCAGCTGGCTTCTATTTTCACTGTGCCACTTTCACTCGCCACTTACCCACTTGCCACTTACCACTTGCCAGTCGACTGCCTCTTGGCCCTCTGTTTTTCCAGCTTTTCCCGCTTTTCCTGCTTTTCCACCCCTCCAAACTTCAGTCCGCAGCTCAAATTGAATTTATTTGGGTTAGGTTGGGTTTTTTTCCGATTCGAATGGGGATTTGGTTTGCGATTGAATTGGTTCGGGTTGGTTTGCTTTGTCCTGGGTCATTGACCCACACGAGTACACTGAAACACCTGTACTTGCAGAACATTAGCAGGATAACACATTTGATTTGCAATTATAGTTTAGATTTTAAAAGTGAATGACATCAAAGAACAACACAGAAAACAGAAAATATTCTTAAAACTGAATTAACTTTTTCATAAGAAGTATGGAAATTATAAGTCCAGCAAAACAGCGGTTTTTAAGCTAAAAAACAATCTTCTAAAAATAAAAAATGTTTAATAGAAATTTTTATAAAATGTTAAAACTTTCCCAGAATCAAGAGTAATTTTAAAAATGTTTTATACTTTTCATATTATTATTTTTCAAATTATATGTAAGACGTCAATACATAAGAAGTATTTTTACATATTTCTAGTAGGTTTTTAAAATTAAATGAGTACCTACGTTACGAAAAATATACATTTCACTAGATTAAATCAGCTAACTTGTTTGGTTTTATATTCTTTGTATAAGAAATCTTATCAAATAAAGTAATTGAGTAATAAAAAATAACAAGAAATCAAATAATTATGGTAATATAGAACCACTATTACTTTTAAAAATTATTATTTTAGCAGCTGTGCTCTCAGAAAGTGTTTGCTGCAAGCACTTACTTTCCCCTGCTCACTTTTGTAATTATAGTTAGTGTAGTGGGTAAGTTAGCAGTAAGCTCGCAGCTCATTTCTGCAGATCCATCTCGTAATTTCATCGCCCTGAATAATTTCAACTTTCAGCTGGACGGGACGGGCCAACTTTAAGCCCGGCCAGCTTAAAGTTTCGGCTTCAGTTTAAGCCACCCAGCTGGCCAGGCTAATGAGCCGTGAGCCAGCCACACTTCCCCTTTCCCCTCTCCCACTGCCCAGCAAACAGCTTTGGAGGCGAAATCACTGTTTTATGTTTTCTTTACACCCCCAACACCCTATATATAAGGATGTATATGGGATGTGTGCTCCTCGTGCAGTAATAAAATATTTATGGCAGTTGGCTAAATCACCCAAAAGCAGACTTCCCGCACAGCACGCAGCAAAAGCGGAGGAGGAGCGGTGGATGGAGGCCACAGATTTGGGCCATTGAGCCCATAGATTCAAGCCAGCATCCCAGTGGAAAATTTAAAATCAATCAATGCTCACAGCACTACATTACTTATAATGTGTTATATTTTAGATAGCTAAACAGTAGAGCAGCCTAAAAATCATTTCTATTTATTTAAAGTTAGCTTTTAAAGTTTTAAATCACAAAACATATTAAAATGCATTCAAGTACCTAAAGAGTTTTCTGTTTCATTATTTATGAGGTGAGATTTATTTATAAAAAATATATTTGCTGTAAAAAAAGGAATATTTTTTAGCAGAAATATTAGCTAAGAAATGACAGTTTTGCAGGCCACATTTCACATTTCAAATAAAAATGTGGAAGAATGAGGCGACGCAAAATATATGCCAAGTGGCAACTCAATTGACTTTAAAGCGACATCGAGGTGTCTGGCACATAAGGAGGCATCCTGGAATGGAGGAGGAGGACTCTGGGGGAGGACTATATCGGAGCGGAAAAGTTGATGGCAGGAGCCTTGCGACGTGACGCCTTCCACTTCCACATCCTCTAGCAACATGCGGCGTGCGGCACACAAGACGAATGTGCGATAAGCTGGTGTATCCACCAGAGGATGAGGATGAGGATGAGGAGCAGGGGTTGCATTATCCTATATATTAGAGAGGGGGATGCGTGGGGGAGGGAGCAGGTCATGGAGGGAGGCACAGCGATTTTCCAATCTCAAATTCAGCCAACTCCACTTAAAGAAAGATGCACTTGCTCCCAAAGAAAAAAATGAAAACAAAAGAAAATCATAGGTAAATAAAATACGAATTAAATTCTGATGCTAATTCTTTCGTAAATAATAAATAAGTTATCTTACTGACATTAACAAATAGGTAAAAATAAGGTTAAATAAAAGTTCCTTAGGGATTTCTCACTGTGTAGGCCTGGCATATGCACATGAACATTATACCCACTCACATTCTGTATGCGATAAACCCCAGGAAGACAGCCAGGATGCCACTTTTGCTGCTGCCACTGTTTCTGATTCTGATACCGAAATCAGATATCAGATCAGATATAGCAAGATAAGGTCAGATATATCCCCATGTATTTACATATGTGTTATCAGTTAAAAATACTGATATCTTACAGTTAAAGTAAATCAAAATGAGCATGAACTTTAATGTTGAGTCAATCTTAAAACGTTCAAATAAAATATGAATTGTAATTTAAATATTAATCTGTTTTTCCTTTACATAAAATGTGACTGCCAGTGATTGTTTACTTATCTCATTTAGCTACTTTAAGGGGCACAAACAGGACATGTCCCTATATAAGAGCCACGCCCACCGCCCCCTCCGTTGGCTACTGTTGCACCACCCACTCAGATAACAACCCATCCTGAGCCACCACCATCCCCAATCCCCAGCCACCTGCTAATGCACAAGGACATTGTGACGCCGATGTCGAGGCTGGAGAAAAACGTTGTCCTGTTGACTTTAACAAAAATTTATGTTGTTTACTCAAGAACGAAAGGACATCGAGGGGGGTGGTGGGTGGATGGGTGGTGGGCTGCAGAGAATGGTGTTGAAAATGACACAGCAGGCAGCACATACCAAGAGCTACAGTAACACTTCGATAGTTTACAGCATTTGCCTTTTAAAAAATAATTATAAATAGCGAATCAATTGCTGAAAATACAAGTTCACAAAAATATGGATAATGTTGATATAAGGTCTCTATAAATTCAGTATTTGTTATCTCATTAATTATTTATTTCTGATGCAATATTCTACTTAAAAGTAGTAACTTCAAGTGTTTAGACTGTTAAATAATTTAAAATCTAAAAAAGTATTGAAAATATTCAATATTTTGCCGTCGCTTTCTGTTTTCCCTCTTGTTATTGCTTCGAGAATCCAATAATCCCAATTTCCCGACAAACTCAGCCCCTCTAATAGGTTTCGTGTCAAATCCAAATCCGTCGGTTAATGCCAACATCGCTTATTGAATGATTTACGGACGACCAAGAGAGACCAAAAAAGGGGGTGTCACAAAGTTGGTTTTAAACTTCAATTAGCCAGCAACTTTTGTGTGTTCCCTGTTTTTCTGGTGGCTTTTGGCTGGTGGTGTTGGTTAAGCGCCCGAACAGGCAGCAGGCAACACGGATTCGGCCTTAAACACAATCCTCAATTTCGTTTATGTACACAAAGCGAATTGAACAAGGTAACCAAAAATGTTGGAATCATTTTATATTGAAGGAGCTTTAGGTCAGCTTTAATGGGAGATTCAAAATAATGTATCTGATTTTAGAATGAAATGATCACACATGAAAATCGTGCCTTAAAAATATTATATTAAGAGCAACAATAAAAACGGTCGAAAGAGACATTTTTTTTGTTAGAGATAAATAAAACTCCCCCAAAAAATTTCAAATTTAATGAAAATATTGATTTTAAAAGAAATCGAAGAACAACATTGCATGAAAGCCCATATTTTGATGGAATCGCTAACTTTTTGAAGGGTGATTTGCATATGGGGAGCTTTAAGGCTGCCTGCGTGAATATTTCAGGGCAAATATTTGATATGCTTGTGTTTGTGCTGCCTGTAATAAAATTAATATGAAATTGGAAACCAGAACAAATATAAAAATCATTCTTTTGATGCGTTCTCCCTGCTTCCGCTTTTCCTGATTTTCCGCCTTTCTTTTGCTCCGTTATTTTTCAATTTTTACAGGGAAAAAGGGTGGTTTATATAAAGGGGGAGGGGGCGTGGCAGTGGCCAGCAACAAATTGCACAGCGGGCATAATAACATCAAGCATAATAAAGCAATTTAATGCTTGAGCAGCAACAATAACAAAGCGAAAAGGGGAGGGGCCTTCCCCTTCACCCCCCCCGGGAAAATCAGGAAAAGCAGGAGGAGAGACGAGGATCCTGGACGAGCAGAGGAGTCCTGCCAATCGCATTTGCCTGGCCATGCATGAACTTCAACATTTCATTCGCATCGAACGCTCACTGTTTGGGATTTCTTATAAAAACAAGTTCATAAAACATATTTAAAGTCGCAAACTAAAACCAAAAAAAAGGTAGAAATTCTATTTATTTGACAGCACTCATTAAAAACTAAATTATTTAAAAAAAATTACTCATACGACGTGTGGGCCAGGCTAAAGCTCATCAAAGCCTAATGCTATAAACTAATCAATAAATAAATAATAAATAAATTGCACCTAAAGCAAACACCACACATTGCGCATACGACACGTATGCCAAATCAAAATAATTTCCACAAATTCTCTAGTTTATTGCGGAAAGTAATTATTTATTTATCGTTTTTGTGGCCAACGATGAAACGAGGAAACGAGGAATGCTGCGAATGAACCGAACGGATGTGAAACATTCATTTTCCATTGATGCTGTTATTATTATTATTATTATTATTGTTTGCCGAGGGTCCTTGAGTCCTTGAGTCCTTGAGCCGTGGAAACTGACAAGGAGGAAATGGGAAAAATGCTTTTATGTTATTGAGCTATATGGGAACGTGTTGTTTGTTTGCAGCACGCATCTGTTGATATTTTCCCGACTCCCAACTCCCGATTTTCCGACTCCCGATTTTCCGATTCGCATTCACTCTGTTTGCTTCCGGTGGAAATTCGATGCGGCTGGAATTTCACTTTGATATCGGCCATTCCATTCACTGGGTTTTCCCTCCGATTTTCCTTAAACACTGTCTGTGTTTATCTTCGACAACAATTTAAGAACAAAAAACAAACCACTATGAAAATATGATAACAAAAAAAAAGGATTTTTTTAAAAGAGAATTTTTGAAGGAAATGTAAAAATATTTTAAAGTAATAATATTTAGGCGTTAATTTTTATTACGAAAGTATGCTTTATTACCCTTAAAAAAAGTGTTCATAAACCTTAAGACTTGCTTTATGTATTCATATTTTTTGTCCGGCATTTTCCAGCTGCTAAAAAATTGACATTACCGCTTTTGGCCCGCTTTTGGGCGGAAGCGGGAAATTAAAAAGTTTTACTGCCGCCGTAACAACCTAGACCTTAATTATTCATAATAAACTCCTGTTGTTTGCCTTCTGTTTGCTGTACTACATTTTGTATTTTGTATTTTATATTTCACATTTCTTTTCCGGGGGCTGTAGTTGTGTTTCAACTGCCTGTGCAGTGTTCAGTGTTTGTTTTTGGGCAGTTGGGCAATGTAATTGAAGTTGGGACATTGGAAATGGGTTTGGTTTCTGGTGTCTGGTTTCTGGTATTTGGTATTTCGTATTTGGTGTAGTGTTGTTGCCACAGCTTGGCCAACACGTTCCTCTGTTTTGCTGACTGACAGGGGGTGGTAAATGGGCTGAAAAGGGGGCGTGGCAGGGGCCTGTGGACAGCTTTGATAGGCAAGCTAATGGCTGTAAATTAAATGAAATGATTGATACGATAATTTGAGCCCTGGCAGCAGGAATCTGAGTTAAATGCAGACACAACAGCTGAATAAAATGTATCAAGGGTCTGATGTGAAATTTAAATCCAATTAAAATATTTCATTTACAAAATAATAAAATCTGTAAAGACCTCTTTTATTAAATTATTTTTAAACAAACTCAGAACTCTTAACAAATTTTCTTTGGACAATTAATCTTAGAAAATCCGCAGCTTTTTCCTGATTTTTCTTGTTATATATATTTATTTATGCTGCTCATGTGAGTCTGCGTGCCCAGCCAAATGGAAACCATGAGGCGACTCGGCTGCGGAAGCTATCATCGCCGCTCAGGCGCAGAATTCCCTTCCAGAAGTCTGACTCCTCCGCCTTGGAGCCTATATATGTACTATATGTATGTGCCAGTTAGTCATCAAGTCGGTCGATGGGCTGGGAATCGGGAAACCAAGGAACTGAAGGGGAAATTTAACGCACTCAGCCGACGTTTAACTATAATAAACGATACTTCCTTCATACGCAGACAGGCCGTGGACCCAGCGAATGCCAAGTAATCATATCCGACGGAGAAAACGAGAGCTGACCAACAGGAACCAGCTCAGAGTCACTGATTTTTTAAATTCTTTTATTCACATATTTATTTATTATTTATCACACTTAATCTTTAAAATTACTCCTTATTTTACCAACAGTTTAATGTTTTGATCCCCACAAAAAAGGAATAATTTGTGTAAATTAAATAGAAATTAATTTTATTTTTTATTTTTATTTTATTATTATCACACCATGAGAAAAGAATCTTAATCTTTAAATTTACTCCTTGTTTTGCAAACAATTTAATGTTCTGATCCCCAAAAAAGAAATAATTTGTATAAATTAAATAGAAATTAATCACAAGAAAATTCAGAAACTAGTTCTTTACCCAAATCCAAATCCAACCAAAGGGCTTACATAGTTTTGGCCATTGTTTGTCCTGCAATCAGGGCAGCGAAAGAAGTTTGGGCCACGAACATGGTTAAAAAGGCGAAGTGGTCGCAATGACCATTTGGGGGCAGGGTAAAGTCGGAGGCTGAATCCCAGCCTGGCTGACTGCCACATCCTCCGCTTTTTTATTATTTTTTATGACCTTCTGCACTAAAGAAATGTAAACCGAAACCGAATCCTGAACAAAAACCGAAAGCCAACCGCTGACTAAGTGCCAAATAAGAAAATTAAATGAATGGCCATTTCCCGAGGGAAACGGAAACGGGGGCGGCAAAAGAGCAGACAGCACAAAGCAAGCCGAATGAAATAAATTACATTAAAAGAAAAATATGTAATAAAATAAAACGCCTGCCGAACCTTCTCTCTCTCTCCTCTCTCTTTCGCACACACACACATGAGCTGGGAAAACTTTAAGGGAAAACCCGAAAATATTCAACCTCGCCTGCATACCAACTTCAAAAAATGTGTGAAATTCCTTGGCAGAGCACCAAGATTTGCAAATTGAAATTTGGATGCTAAAAGAGACCTAGAATTTTCTATGCCAACTTTAAGTTTGAATTTTTTAAGTTTATTAACATAAAGTAAAGATAAAAGTTGTCTAAGATTTGAAAGTTTATCATTTCACTAATTAAAGAGCCACGAAAGCATAAAAAAAATAATCAATTAAACATTTTCAGCAAATGAAAACGATTTTTGTTCAATTAAAAATGACATTTCAATGTGTTTTTGGTGATTTCACATAAATATCCTCCACAAACTGTGAACAAACATCCAACAAAAAACGGAAACTGCGGTGAGTATTAAACGGTGAACAGTATTGACCAAGGGATTATTTTCTCCATAAAAAATACATGGGTTTTAAACGACCATTTTACGGCCGCAAAAAAAGCGGAAAAAGCGGAGTCTTCAACTGAAGCGAAACCGGAAAAAATACCTTTTTTTCCATGTCGTTGTCAGTTCCAATTCAGTGCACCGAAATTCAATTCCGATTGAACCATTTTTGTGCAGTTTTTGGCTTTGCTTTAACCTCCGTGTTTAAGGCATAAACTAATCAAGCCCGAAAACCGAAAGCCGAAAAGAGAAAAGGACGAGTGGAAAAACTGAAAAAGTGAAAATCCCCCAATTCAGAAAATGCAAAGACCATAAAACATATTTCCAAACAAAGCTGGCCCAAAAAAGGTAGGAGGCGCATCGCATCATCGAGACCGAACAACAAATTCCAAAAAACTTTGCTCAATTCATAAAAAAAAATATATTGCATGGCTGTGAGGGTGGATGATCGACTAGATTAATATCCTTCTTTAAAACTATTTATTTTATAGGTTGGCAGAAAAAGAGAAATTATATTTTTTACCTAGTTATGTTTGTAAATAAATATTTAAGAACACTTTTTAATCCAATCTTTTATTTATATCTTTTCAATCCTTTATTTTTTTGTGTATCCATTGTTATAATAAACTCGTAAAGCCTAGTAACAAAAATATAAGGTCGTATTATTGACGATTTTTAATAGATTTTACATATCAGCAAAGCCCAACAAAATAAAGTAAATATTATCAACACAGCTATAAAAATTCGAATACATTATTTGCGGTCAATTAAACTTGACACAAATGTCATTTAAAATGCAACCAAAATCAATCTATTAAAAATGTGATTTAAATTAACAAAAACCAAGTGAACTGATATGTTAGTTAGCTGTTTGTGGGTAAATAGAAACCCCCAAAACTCTATTCACAGAGGGGTATGAGCTGGAACTTTTGTTTCACGTCGGACTGACCCCTCCGTTCGGTCCATTGTTATGGAGGATATATATCCCGTGGAGGAGGAGGGGCACTCCACTCGAACGGAACTCCGATGGAGCACTCATTGTTATCCTGGCGCACAATTGAGTCCAGATTCAAATTTCGCCTGCCTCTCTTGTATTCTCATTCACATTCGAATGGACCTAGCACACTGAGAGTTAATAAGTTAACAATAAATTTACGTTTTTAAATTCAATTTAAATTATTTTTTGGTTATTTCACAGAAATTTACAAATAATTTTTTAATAGAGAAATGATATAACTATTTAGTGTAATTAATGTATGTATCTACAGTTTCCACTACTCTATCAAATCAACTATGTAAGTGCATTTTTTCTGTTTGACTCTGAATTTGTTTATAATCCTTCGTGGAGCTAACCTACACCAGAAAAGGAGAGGAGACCTTGTGCAAAAGTTGGGAAATCCCTTCTTTAAAAATGGACAAAGTTGATGATGGTGAAAACGGAATGCAAACATTATTTCTTTTTTCTCTCTGTGCCAGTTTCCATCATAAGTCGATGGCAGCCGGATGCTCCTCAAATTGCTCGGGCACAGGACACAGGACACAGGACATACAACTAACAGTCCAGGACATCCAACAAACACGGCCAAGTAGGCCTAGTCATTTTAGCATTTTAGACAGCCGGCTAATCCCTGAGCCACATCCGCAAACAAACAGCGGGGCTCCTTCACCTGGATGCCACTTAACCGGGGCACTCCTTCACCTCTCCACATCCATATCCCCATCCTTATCCCCATCCACATCCTTATCCCCATCCACATCCTAATCCACGGATCCATGGACATAAAACCATCTCGTAACGGGGCTCTCAAATGCTGGCATTACCGGCAAGTAGCTTAAATCCTTTACCTTATCCCCACGAGCACACATGTAGCATGTAACATGTAGCATATAACGTGTAACTGTCCCAAAACGTGGCCAAAAGCGAGATGTTGGTGGTGGGTGGTTGGGTGGTGTTAACTGAAAACGAAATTGAAAATGAAAATGAAGCTTAGGCTGGCTAAAGAGAGAATTTCCCCGCACAGCTAAGAGAGCCCGCTGGAAATTCACTGGAAAGGGCATGTGCCATCAAGGACGAATAGCGCATGTCCTTCTAGAAACAATATATATTTGTGTTTTAAAAGGAAAAAAGATGAATTAACAAATAAATATTATGCTTAAACTTTTATACAATTTTTGTCATTGTCAATTAACAATTAAAATTGTAGTTACAATTACACTTACATTTTAAATATTTTGGCCACACATTTTTTGAAATTTAAAATTCGCCGCTTTAAAATATGTAAACAACTAGTTTTAAAACACTTTGGCTGGGCTAAGTTTTAAGTATTATTTTTATATAATTAAACAAAGCACGATTTGTGTAAAAAGTTAGAGACCCCTTTGATTTTTTCCTTTCCTTCCAGGACTGGAAATTCAAAAAACAAAAGAGATTGAAAACGAAAGAGAGCGAAAGCGAACGAAGAGTACCACTCAAAGAGTGAATTTCCCCCATTTACATGTACGAAACCGCCAAACCGCAAAAATTGAAAATCAAATCAAACATCCTTGGCTTCAGAACTGAAGCCTGAGGTGAGCCGAGCTCAATTGCACCACCCAATAAACCACCACCCAACAAACCACCACCCACCATTACGGCCCCGATTTCAATTAATGGAAATAACAGTCACTCAAAAATATACAATAATTGAATGTTCCCTTTATAAGTGTTTACAATTTTTATAGAAACTTACTTAGCAGTCACCTCATCGATTTAATGGTCATTATTATTTGAAATCAGAAATTTATAATTCAGTAGACCTTTTATAACTTACTTATAACTTTGAATCAAATATCAGAGAAGTAATAAAATGTTGTTAACAAATAACACTAACAAGTAAAACATTTGTTTAGGGTATAAACAAAAGACACATTTTGTAATGAAATCTTTAAAATACTTTAAAATACTTGTAGCTCTAATATCGTACATTTGTGTACAGTATGGAGATATGTCTGGAAAAGTGAACAAGTCTGCAAAATGAATATAAAAATAATAATTAAAAAATACAAAAGACAAAAGACATTTAAAACGTCTCTCGAGCAGTGTAAAAAGCCATCTGAGATGTCGCATCGAAACGAATTTGTCAAAGAAACACATTACACTGCTCGAGGCCCAAAAATAATGATTATGAAGCGACTCGAATTTCCCAGAGTAATTAATTGCAACTTAAAACCCTTTATCTGTTTCTGTCTGTGTGTTTGTGTGTCTGTGTCTGTGCATGGCCATTATTATCCATTATCTGGGAAATGTCAGTAAGAAAATTTACATCTGCTTGCCTGCTGTTTTGTTGCGATAATTTATGGACCAAATGGAATGCAGCCTATGCTGCACACACATTACATAGCTGCTGTGCTACTGACTGACCCCGCCCCCACCCACCGCCCACCGCCCACTTTGCGGTTTGTACAACGCTCTCTGGTAATTAGCCGCTCAACATATCAGAAACATTCTGTGCACTCATCACTCAAAAGCCAGCAGAATTAAGAGAAGGCTCAACCGATGTGCAGAGTCTCCGTGGGAATACCTCTTAAACGAAGTCCATAGCCTGAGATCAGGACTCCATCCTGGAGGAGGACACACAGATCTTGTTGCAGTGTATTTGTGTATTTTTATTGTAGTCTTTAAATGTTTTGTTATCAATTAAACATGAAGAAACAATTGTTTGAAGTGAAAACAAATCGAACAGGAAAATAGAAAATATGAATGTAGAAAAATATATACAAGTGTGTAAGTGGCAGGATTACAGGACACCTCGCTGGGTCCTTCATCGGATTGATGATCCAGATCTGCGGCGCATTGTCGCTGCTCTGGAGAGGCAGTCAGGGTCGACGCACTGGGAGATTGCACATGTGGAGAAGGTTCCGTAGGACTTCTTAAGGGGATATAACCGACTGTGCACTGGGCACACTGTGCAAGGGAAACTGGAACCGGAACTGGACATATCATCATCATTATCATCATCCTCAGGTGGAAGATATATTTTTGAGGCAGCCCTTGTGGCGATTTCGGTGTTTCTCCAGAAAAGACTCTCGCGGCGCCTCAAATCCTCGATCTGCAGCCGCAGTCTTTCGTTATCCAGCTTCAAGAGTTCCTGGAGCTTGTGAACCCTCGCCTTCTCCTTCCTGTAAACCTTCTCCTGACGCCTGATCAGGTGCGCATGCATGTCGCGCAGGTACTCGTCCCTCTCCGCGCAGGTGCGCTCCGCTCTCTGGCTCAGGGTGAACTCCAGCTTGCGATCCAACTGGGATACCCTTGAGCTGTCGACAAGACCCCTCCGCCGCATGGGCTCCATGCAGGTGGACAGGAAGTTGAGGGGGACCTCCAGTCGCTGCCAATCATTTAGATTAGCGATGGCCTGACCGCAGGCCAGATAGAACCCCTCCTCCTGAAAGGGCTCCTGTTCCTCGGACTCCTCGGACTCATCGGACTCCTCGGCCAACGAGTTGTCCACCGTTTGGTCCAGGGATTGGGAGAGCTCCCCCGTTTCCACGGTGCGGCTGTGCAGCGAATCGATATCCTTGGAGCGATACTGGTTAGCCTTGAACTCCAGGTCACCCACTTCGGAAAGGTCGTCAGGACTCCCCACACAGACCCAGGTGCTGGAGTTCGAGGAACTGGCCTCCGACTCCTGCCCCTCCAGTGTCATCCCACCGTACTCATTCAACACATCCTCCATGCAGCGGCTCATGTTCTCCGCTTCTGTGAAGGGCTTGTCCAGGTGGCCAAGCTCCCGCAACTGGTTGTTCATCAGCATCATCAGGCAGTTCCGGGCGCACTTGTGCGGGCCCTCCGAGTGCCGGAAGTGCTCCAGCCACTTACGGCTGACCTCCAGCTCGTCCGCGTCGGTCACGTGCTCACCCACGAACACATGGAAGGATCTCAGCTGGGCGGCATAGTGGCGGTCCAGTTGGTGGTCGCTCAGCTGGCTCATCATCATTATTCGAATTTAAATATTGAACTTTTTCGGGGAAATATTTTTGGTTAGACTGTTGTGAATTGCAGGAGCAGAGTGAGAGAGTTGATCTGAAATGGCCTGTAGGTATTCAAATGACATGTCTCTATTTCAGGGCATATATTTCAAGGCTCCTTTATTTTCAAATAATTTTAAAAACATTTGTATCTGTATCACCACAAAATAACCACAAAAATGTTAGAATTAAAGGCAAAATGCAAATATTTACAAGAACATAAAGTAAATAAACAAATACTGATTAATTTCCAACGGGGTGGCAGATTAATTTTTCAGAATTCCCACAATAAATATTACCCACTTCTCAATAAATGTGTGTTAATAAATCAGATAAGTGGTTAAACAGTGGATAAACCTTTACATTTATACACACTCAATTGAAATGGAATGCACTTGGTGGGTTGCTCAAATGGGTTAACCAATATTAACCCTATAAATACATTTATGCAATCAGAACATCAGAAAGCTTTCCTTAAATATTTTGAAGCCCTGGAGTTTTTTGTTCTGGGATCCAACTGAAAATGCAGCTGCAACAGCAAAGAATTGCACAGCTGCCTCCCAAAAAAAAGCCTTGTTTTTGTTGATGTTTTTTTATTCGAAACTCTGTTGTTGGCGCAGTGCTTCATTTTTAATTAGTGCTCCCATTTCGAGGAGCTACCTCCATGTGTGTTTCGGTAGCCGTAGGTTGCGCCTGATTAAACATGCAGGCTCCACACTCCCCACTCCCCACTCCCCACTCCGCACTCCGAATTCAGGACTCAGGACTCAGGACTCAGGACCTGCAAACGGAAACGGTTTTTCAAATATTTAATTTGGCTGTGTGCAATTTGCACTGGCGACAAATGTGCCACAAAGTAGCGCGAGTGGAGGAAAGGGGAGGGGAAGGAGGAGAAATGGAGGGGAAAGCGCCAACGGATCCTGTTAACTAATAAATAATGCAATGGACCAGGCACAGTGGGTTCCACATCATAAACCTCGGATACACAAGAAGATTTTTTGTTGACCCAAAGTTGCAACATTCTTGTAATGTGAAGCCTTAAACAAAAGTAATTTTGATCGTCATCGGCTAGAAAATTATAGGAATCTGTAGCTTATGTGCTTAGTTAATTTAAAATAAAAGTCTTTTAGAGTCTGGTGTCTATTTTAGCCACGTTATAACGCAAAAACCCATTTAAAATAACTTATTTTGGCCAAAAGAGTCCCAAATCTTGGTCCAAATATGGAATGTTATACCTTGTTAGACTCGTATAATTATCCCTTTTCAAATGGCATTCAAACTTGGAATTATTTATTTTTGACCCAAAAATTCAAAATTTTGTGATGTAACCCCTTATAAAAAATACGAATTTTTGATAAAAATAATTTTGATCGCCATCGCCGGGAAATGGCAGGAATCAATTTTGGCTGTGGGGGTCGTTTTAGCGAAGTTATAGCAAGAAACCCCATTAAAATGCCCAAAACTATGAGTATTTTAAATGTGGGTTAACTCTCAAAAAAGATAAAATTTGTAGTTGCTCTGGCGATCAGAGAGATATTTAACATGCTTTATGCGAAAACAAATACTAACTTAGATACGTCCGAGTTCGATCCGCAAATTCTTCAGATCACAATGCTTCAAGAATTCCCAAATCATCAGATGTCCTATAGATGTCTATATTCACAGACATACACATTCCAAATAATGTGTCAGTCTTTGTGAGAGTGCGTGCGAATGTAAACACAAAGGCCAAATCAGACATCAACACAAAAAACCTTTCAAAATTCTAGAGAGTTACATACATACATACATACATATGTACATTCGTTGGGTTTGGCACACGAATTTCAATTTCCGCTTCATTACGCTACCCCTCTCCACTCTCCGCTCCCCCACTCTGGTTCTCTTGTTCTCCAATCGTCTTTTGGCATCTCTGAACAAGCAACAACAACAACGTATGTGAAGTACAGTTAGCTGAGCAGTATAAACGTCAAAGACAACAACAATCACTTGGGTCTCATGTTCATTACAGATTTAACGGTAACCAGAAAGAGAGTGAGAGAGCAATGCTCAATGTGAGCAATGCTCTTTATGGGTCGGTAATTCCTTTACGATAATCAATCACTTTTAACTGTGTATTCAATAAATATAAAAAACACATAGAATACCTACATAAAATAATTAAATCAACAAAATATAAGGAACATTTTAGTAATGCTGCACTATAAAATATTTATTAAAAATACCCCAAAAAGATAGCAAAATAACCAAAATCTAGATTATCACACGGCTTTTTCCTTGTTTACAAAAATGACTATACCCTCCATTAAAAAGGGCACATGACGAGATAATGCCGAACTGCAATCCTTGTGAACGGCGACCCATTGACAGCAGCCCGCCATTGAGGCTGTCCTGGATCAGGAGAAATATTCGGATCCCCGCAGAGACGAAATGCCAAACGTTATCCTGCCCCTTGCAACATGCTACGAAATATTTGATCCGAAAAACTTTCCAGCTCGTCGCTGTCAAGTGCCAACTGCAATTTTTGTGGACAAGGTGGGACGTTCGCTGGGGGTGGGGAGTGGGAGTGTCCAAAGTTAACGAAACTATAACTATAACGCATAACGAAATGCCAGCGTGGGGCGAAACACACAAATATAGTATGTACGTAGTACATATATATGTACATATGTATATGTATATGTTTGTGACCTGCCCAAAAGCCCGGGGATTGTGTTGTTCCTTGTTTCTCTGATGCATCATGATGGCAGCAAAGCAATCCTCCCGTAATCCCGCCTCAATTTGTGTCCGATGCACTTTCTATACAGCATGCATATGTATATATTCACAGCCCCCGGCTGATCAGATACATAAATTGTACCGTCATTTCCACATTTTGCAGAATTCCCACGGCTAACTAAAAGGTGCAACAAGTACGAAAGCAAGTTGTTCAGAAATAAAATACGTTAAAGTATTCCTTTGCATAAGAGTAATTAATACACCAAGTGATTTAAAACCACAGGAGCTCGTGCAATCGGGGGCACATTTTTCACAGCATACTTTTGAGAGATATATAGTGCGTTGATTTCTGAAGCCTCCTGCGTAAATGTTGATATTTTAATAATATTAAAATGGGAAAGATATGAAATATTTTACACATTTCCTTTCATATTGAAAATCAAACACGTTAACAATCTTTTTTTATTGTGCACTTCACATACTATACAAAATACAAAAATTACAATTATTCAGATAAAATTAAATTATGTTAAAACAACAAGCATAATCTTCATATTTGTTCTTGATATTAAAATAACCAGCGCGGACTGAAAGAAACCAGTACAATTGGCCCTGGAACTCCATTTGAAAAATAACTATGAACTGTTTTTTTAACTTTAGTCTTATCGTTTCAGGGTCCAAATATTGGTCTACAAAAATTAAATTGCCACTAGTCATCGAAGCCTTTTATTGGGGTTTTCTTGTTCGAACAGCTACGAAATCGCTTTACCAATTTAAAAAGTCGTTACTGTAGCAACCATTTGCAGCACTGGACCGGCAGCAAGGACACAAGCCACATACTCCGAAAATAACAGCCAGGAACTTAAGCACAGTTAGCATAAAGAGTATATCAATATCACAGTATATAGGTTAGGTATAAAAATATAACAGTACGGAAGTATAACATAAAATTATGATAGTAAATAACAGTTAACAAGTTTAAAAAGGTGGCAATACTGATGGAGTGGGTAACCTTGCTAAAAAAAATAGCAGCGTTTACCCGATTAGATATCTTAGCGAAGTTTCATACGCTCTTGACATGGCTGCCACCTAATTCACTTAGCCGAGAGAGGCTCCTGACATCCATGCCACCTTTTTCACTTTTGTTCATGTTAAAGTCTCCCCCCTCGCCCACAACCGCTAACACTATGCTAAAACAGCTGTTAAAAAAATGTAAACAAAAAAAAACAACAACAATAGACTGTTTTGGACGATTTTTAACAAATTGCACGATATATAGCGGACCAGTCGGAATAGAACCGCGGACCGGGAACATGGCACTCAAATTCGCAGCAAACCTTAACTTTCTGTTCACGGAGAGGGCGGCGACGATCGCGGAGCGAGTGCGTCTGGCCCACGAGAGCGGATTCAGGGCGGTGGAGATACCCTATCCGGAGGGCGAGACCGGCGATGTGGTGTCCGCCGTGAAGGAGACGGGCGTGGTGGTCAGCCTGGTGAACCTGGCCTTCGACAAGAGCGACGAGCAGCTGCGCTTCGGCTCCACCAGTGTCCCCGGGTCGGAGAAGCTCTTCAGGAGGCAACTGGACGCCACCATCGAGTTTGCGAAGCAGGTGGGCTGCGGGAAGATCCACCTCACCGCCGGACTCTTCAAGGGCGGGCGCGAGCAGGAGAACGACTACACCAGAACCTACACCTCGAACCTGAAGATCGCCGCTGATAGCCTCAGGGCAAGCCAGATGATCGGCGTGATAGAGCCAATCAACAAGTACGCCGTGCCCGGCTACTACATGAACTCGTACGTGAAGGCGGCCGGAGTGCTGGGCGAGGTGGGTGCGGACAACATCCGACTGCTGGCCGACCTCTACCACCTGCAGCACCTGCACGGCAACGTGTCCAAGACGCTTGAGGAGTACAAGCAGCTCATCGGGCACTTCCAGATCGCCCAGGTGCCGCATCGCCACGAGCCGGACGTCGCGGGGGAGCTGGACTACGGCTACGTGTTCAAGGCGCTCCAGGAGTTCGGCTACGACGGCTGGGTGGGATGCGAGTACAAGCCCCGGACGACAACAGTCGCTGGCCTCGGCTGGGTAACCAAGCTGGGCTACACGCTCTGATCCTTAAGCTGGGGAAAGCTCACTCGGACTGGACTGCATTGTATTTATATGTATTTAAACTTTTTACAAACATAAAGCTGGTTAAACCAATACGTTTATTATATTTTTTTCTTTGCCATGGAATTGAATTAAATGTATTTACACTTTTTACAAAACATAAAGCTAGTGAAACCTTTACTTATCCTCTATTATACGAAAAACACTCAGAGCTGGTTAAACCAAGGTGAGGATCGGATCCCATACCTCATTTGTCCGCGACAAGGTCATGGAGTTGACCTACAGCAAGCGTGGAATAAAATTGTAGACACGCGAGATAAGATTAGATAGCCTAGCTGTCACTCTCGCTCCGCAGCACTCGCTTGGCATACTCTGCGATGTGGAGCACACCCAGTTCTGGTGAGGCGATGTGCAGGTTGTTCCCGTTGCAGAAGACCTCGTTGATGTACGGATTGTGGAGCTCGGCCACCAGCGTGGAGCAGGCCGTCGAAGAATCGCCAGTGGACTTAAGCATTTTCTGCAACAAAACGATTAGAGAGAAAGAATTATAATCTTAACTTGCATATCAAACTGCTCTAAATGTAAAAGGTATGAATTTAGAGGTTGCGGTTGAAGATACTTAAATAAATATAATCCAAGCCGCAAAACAAGCATTTCAACTTTTATCTCATTTTTGCGGCTAGGCCTCGTTTGATAAGAATACTTAAATAATACAAAGCCTGTTGTAAAAAAACATATTCCTGGATAACATTATGTTATTTGTTTATAAACTGAGCAAGTAAAGTGAGTGGGTAATCAAGTAACCCGCCTAGAATAAAAAAAAAGACCATTGCTGTTTACTTACCATCCAGAACTCATTGCCCGGCAGCGCATTGCCGTCCCAGGCGTAGGAGACCACCAGCAGCATGTCGGCGTGCTCGGGGTCAGTTAGCTTCTGGGCGGGATTGCGTTTGGATATGAGCACTCTGATGCCGTCCTTTGGATGGCCTGCGATCTCCACCAGCGACTTGTTGCGCAGGCCGCCGCAGTCGGTGATTGAAAACCAGGAGAAGTGCACGAGGCCCACGTGACTGAGGCGGTTGCCCAGGGTGCGCATGCGCTGCTCGAAGGTCTCGAGGAAGATGCGCTCCTGCTGGGCGGCCGCCTTCCACACGCCCAGGCCAAAGCCCACCACATGGATGTAGGCCAGCTGGTTGGCCCGCTGAGCCCTTGCCTGTGCCTCCAGGAGCAGCATGTCGAAGCTGATGGCATAGCGTCGCTTCATCACCAGATTGTCAAAGACGTCCTGCTTGTTCTTTGAGACCCCGAAGCGCCGGTTGTCGATGCTGGCCTCTCCGTGGAGCAGATCCCGCGTGGCGTAGAATCCGCGCCACAATCGCCGGTAATCCTCGGCCCTTGTCGCAGCCGGCTCATCCAACCCCATTCCGTAGCCGTTCGCCCGAGTGTTCTGCTGGCGAGCGATAACAATGTCCTGGAACTCCATGAGGTTGCGCCGCGACAGCCTAGCCCCAATCATGCCCACGATGACGCCGCTCGGCGTCTTAGTGTTCTTGTCGACGCGGCCGCAGTTGGTCCGCTCGCCCTCGTTGATGAACTCTGTCAGCGAGCTGACGGAGAGCAGGGCGGACAGCTTGATGTCGTCGTAACTGAGCACGTCGGCTAGCACCAGCGGCGGTCGCTCCTCCGGAGTTCCGACGGGCTCGAACCCGCTGGCCCCAGTCTCGCCGCTCAGGAGCAGGAACTTGTCGTTGCGGGCGAAGAAGCTGACGCACCGCTTCTCCAGCAGACGCTGGACGAATCCGCAGAGCGAGAGTGGCCGGTAGATGGGCTTTTCCACGGAGTTGCCTGTGGGGGATTTCAAGGGGTTTGAAAATCAATAATTTCCCCTTGAGAATACACTCTCATTAACTATAAAAGATAGGGTGAACGAATTAATTAAAATCTTGGGAGATACTTATTGATTTTTTTAAGCTTGATCTGTTCTAAACTTGATCTATACTTAGCTTAATCTTAATCTCTGGGTGGAACCAAATATAAACTTTCCTAAATACAATTTTAGAGCCTTTGAGTTAACCAGTGACTAAAACTCACCCCACTGGCACTTGTGCTCCAGATACCGCAAATAGAGGCCCAGGGTACGTTCGTGTATCACCGGATAGACGGAGGCCACCTGCTCCTCGATCTTACCCAGCCGGAGAGGCGGTTGGCGTGCCACTCGGACACTCTCCACACCAAACTGGAAGAGGACAACAGCCGAGGTCAAAGGGGATTGGGCTGGATGCTGGGGAACTACCCACCGGCAAGGGAAACTCCCTTGATTTGCTCATCAGTTTGCCCGCCTCATTCTCTCCAGGAACGGGGTACTTCACCTGGAGACAGTTCTTCAACAACTTGCGTCCGAAATCCGTCAGCGGCAGGGAATCTCCGGTGACCGCCGGCCAAACTTGGTCTACATCAGCTCCAAAGGTGGACATGGCTGCAGGGCTTATGAATTTCACATGCGAAATGATTTAATTTCACAATTTTGCGGCATTTAAAAACCCCCGATAGGCCCTAGGGATGGGCAAAAAACCCTCGAAAGCTGCAAATATCGTGAAAACATATCGATAGCTATCCGTGGAATTCCCCTTTTTAAATAGATAAAAAAGTACTTAAAACTCAGGAAATGTATTTAATTAAATTATTTAGTTAACATTTTTAATTGTTTCCCATGGTAACGACGCGAAAATGCCAAAAATTCTCGCGAAACCACAAAAATATTTTGCAAAGTCGCGATATTTCCACAGTATGACCGCATGACTGGAAAACGTTATTCCGCGAGCGCCGGACTTCGGTCACACTGATCGCTAAGCAGAATCCCGGTTGCAAAAAAGATTTTAATGTCATTTTTTTCAACGGGAACGCGAGCACGAAAGCCGAGCCCCCAGTGAAAGGACTTCAGGAGAAAGCCCGCTCAAGCGCTGAGTAAGTTGCATTCGCCGGAAAACAGGTGAATTACGGGGAAAAGCACGACAGGCGGCGGCGAAACGCGCGCGACAAGCCACACGCACACTGACGCCGCGCACACCGACGCACACACACACGCACTCGCACAAAGCCGACCCACACAGACGCATGCTGGGCACATGCATTCGCAGAAACCGAAACACAAACAATTAAAACGAGCAAAAACTCAATGCTTTTTATTATTATTTATTTATTTAGCCTCCTATCCCAGCACCACAAGCACACAGTTATTATTCGCTGTGATTTGTGACTGGTGCATTGCAAATAGTATGTGCTTGACAACTTGTGGCGTTGGGAGAGGGAAAAGTACAAAATAATATTACCTGCAAGAGAACATGACTTTGTTTAAAACATATTGGAGAAACCTTTAAAAGACTGATAATGCAAATGTAAAATAGTTTCAATAATAATGCCAGCATAAGAAACTTTTCATCATTTATTTGTGACTAGTGCACTTAATTCAATAAAATAAATATCTTGTGCCCAAAACAGGGTTCACACAATTTATTACTCTTAATGACAATAGTACTTTAAGGGCACATCCACATAATAAACTGAACTTAAAATATTTCATTATTATTATTTTTTTAAATTTTGTTAGAAGTCTCTTTTAACGCTTACTGTTAAAATTTTCAAGTTTGCAAGACTTATGTAGTTATTAAAGGAATAAAAAATAATCACTAAAATGTATATTTATTAATGTATTTTTCGTCTTTCCTTGCCATCCACTCCAGCCCGGTGAGCGCCATTTAGTTATCCAGAAGCGACGCCTGCCCCAGTCCCAGCACCAGTCCCACCTGCATCCCGATTCACCGCTTCCCCGTTGCCTCGGCTGCCGCCATCCTCCGGGTGAAGATGTCCGACTACAGTGACCTGGACCGCCAGATCGAGCAGCTGAAGCGCTGCGAGATCATCAAGGAGAACGAGGTGAAGGCCCTGTGCGCCAAGGCGCGCGAGATCCTGGTGGAGGAGGGCAATGTGCAGCGGGTGGACTCGCCGGTGACCGTGTGCGGCGACATCCACGGCCAGTTCTACGACCTCAAGGAGCTGTTCAAGGTTGGCGGCGACGTTCCCGAGAAGAACTACCTCTTCATGGGCGACTTTGTGGACAGAGGCTACTACAGCGTGGAGACGTTCCTGTTGCTGCTGGCCTTGAAAGTGCGCTACCCGGACCGCATCACCCTGATCCGCGGCAACCACGAGTCCAGACAGATCACCCAGGTGTACGGGTTCTACGACGAGTGCCTGCGCAAGTACGGATCGACGGCCGTGTGGCGCTACTGCACGGAGATCTTCGACTACCTCAGCCTCTCGGCCATCATCGACGGCAAGATATTCTGCGTGCACGGCGGCCTGTCGCCCAGCATCCAGTACCTGGACCAGATCCGCAGCATCGACCGCAAGCAGGAGGTGCCCCACGACGGCCCCATGTGCGACCTGCTCTGGAGCGATCCGGAGGACCAGACCGGCTGGGGTGTGTCGCCGCGCGGCGCTGGCTATCTCTTCGGCTCCGACGTGGTCTCCCAGTTCAACCGCACCAACGAGATCGACATGATCTGTCGCGCACACCAGCTGGTGATGGAGGGCTTCAAATGGCACTTCAACGAAACCGTCCTTACCGTCTGGTCAGCGCCAAACTACTGCTATCGGTGAGTAATTCGCTGGAACAGACTGGTGTTGGGTTACTTATGAGTAAGGGAAAGAATTAGAGTTTTTTACTTATGTTTAGTTTAAAAGCTACTTTTTGAGCGTTGATATCATTTGTTTAGTTTTTTACTTGCTCACACTCGCTTTAAAAGTAGGCTAAAGATCTCGTTTTATAAGCCCACATTACTACAAACTGCTCCACTAACAGCCCCGCCACCATATTTCTATTCCAGTTGCGGCAATGTGGCTGCCATCTTGGAACTGAACGAGTACCTGCACCGCGACTTCGTGATCTTCGAGGCGGCTCCGCAGGAGAGTCGCGGCATACCCTCGAAGAAGCCCCAGGCGGACTACTTCCTCTAAGACGAGCACAGTCGCCTCCTCCCGAGCACTCCAATCAAATGGAAGCGGGGAGACGGGCACCCACCGTCTGGTGGCTGACACAAATCATCTACGAAAAAGAAACTGCCTGCCTGCCTAAGCTAGTGCAAACGCGAATAGCGAACTGCAACTGCATGAAATCAATTGTAACCTAGACGTACTTGCCAGGATACTGAACTGGGGGCGAGCTACAAACTGCATCCTGTTGAGTCTACGCCAAGCAGCCGCAAATGGCTCTACATTTAGATCCAGCTCATACGTTCTTCTGGTTTTACTTAGATAACTTTTTTTTTACCGTCTGTTTACCTCTACCTGCGCCTAAAAATCTGGCAACAAACCATCTTTTAATGACTTATTTGTTCTGCACTTGTTCGTGGATGTCATTAAGTGTTTGTGGAGGTCAATATCATAGATAGCGCATGGAACCTGCGCATTACATCTAGCTACTAACTAATAGGATTAATACCGCATGCCCGCGCCTCCTGCGAATTCGCCTGGCGAAGACGGTCTGCAATCCGTCCTCGCGACGCGAATTCCCTGAGATCGGGCAGCGTACTATACACATAGATCTAGGTTAAAGCAATAAGCTATCTGGGCCGACACGTTGCATGTGGTCGGCAGAGTTAACAAGCAAACGTGCAGAGTCGTACTTGTGTTTATTAATTAGAAAACGACTTTGCATGACTGGGACAGAGTTTCTCAGAAGGGAAAAACAGCTGAAAAAAACAAGATACGGAATAGTTTGTGTAGTAATTCGTAGTATGTAAGCATAGCTGTAAACACGACCCAGATTGGGATATTATATACAAATAACTATATATACATATATTTAAAATAAAGAATGTAATCTAAAAGACGAAGCCGAGATACCGAGAACTGGGAATCGCACATAAATACTCGTGTATCCTTCTAAATAGTATCCAGATAAGTTGTTACACCCATGCAATAATATCTGGCTTTTTTATACGTTATTTTTTTTTTAAAGTGATTATTCATTGCCCCAATCCATTCCAATTAAAATTCCAACACCCATCAACTTCTGCAGTTTCTCAGTTTATCGCATACTTAAAGACTAGTCATGATATACACATAAAAAAAAATACAGTAATATTTCAGAGGGGGCGCTTGTGGTTATGTGACGGGTTCCGCATGGTTCTCAGATCTGCTTTCAGTGCTCCTCGATCTCGAGTCCGTGCTCCTTCATCTGCTCGTAAATGCAGCCTTCGTAGGCGACGGCAGCCTCGCAACTGGAAGGGATACAAAGGATAATGAGCTGCCCCTTGTAGGAAGTCAAGCTACTTACTGATCCTCGGGTGCCTCGATGGCCTCGCACTTGTCCACCACCTCGGCGGGGGCGTCCTCCTTGTCCGCATCGTGTTTGCTCATAGCCTTGACCATCTCCACGGCGTGCTCCTTGCTCAGCTTGCCGGCCTCATCCATCTGCAAAAAGGAAAGATCGTGAACTGGGAGCAATCCCTAATGAAGAAACACCTACAATCTGGAACTTCTTCATCACGCAGGCGCGCAGGCACTTGGCCTCTTGTCTCTCGGGCACCTCGTGTTTCATCAGGTGCTCCACATCCTCTGCAATAATTCATAAAGGTTATCAAAAATACTTAATCACTATAAACCTGAAAACTCTGTTTTTATTTGTAAAAGGCTGAATGAAGGTTTTTATTTTTATTCATCAATAAAAAATTATACATGATTTCTATAATCTATAAAGACTTAATTCCATAATTCCCTTTAAGGACTTAAAAAAAATGATGCAATCGCAACATTGTTAAAGTCGATACATAAATAATCATAAATGAAAACCAAAAGAAATCTTAAAAGTGCACCTTTCTTCAATATAACATAAAAACAATTATAAAGTCAGCATAATGTATCCAATTAAATAAATTATAATCTCATTTCAGACTTTTACCAATAAACATTTAAGTAATTCGTAGAGTTTGACTTTCCTTATTAATATTAATTAGTTAAAAATAAAATCAATAACAGGAATTAAAAGTTATGACTTTAAAAATAAAATGTATCCTTGCTAGAGATCTCCGACTGAAGCAGTACAGCGGGACTACTCACCATCGGTGGCACCCGTTTCCTCCTTGCACTCGTTGGCCAGCTCGGTGGCGTGGTCCTTGGTCATTTCCTCGTGCGGCTTGGCCGAGACTCCCCTGGCTCCCAGGCACACCAGCACCACCAGGAGCACAGCACACAAGCTGAATAGACGCGGCATTTCGATTGATTTGCGATTTGCGATTGAACTCCGCGACGTACGAACTCTGACTTGGATGCGGAACACTGGCGATGCCGTCGTTTTATAGCTGTAGCCCAGTCCAAGTCGCAGTCCCGTGATTGACTTGGCAGATCCATCTCCGATATCCGATCTCAAGCAGCTCCGGCAATTACTTACTTACGACAATTAGCGGCTGGGAGCTACATGAACTATATGGGCAGCACATGACACTCCACTCAATTTCATTCCGATTCTGATTCCGATTCCACTCCTCTCTGGACGAGATCCGCCGGAGATGCCCTCGACTGGGTGGCGTGTGAACCAGTGACACTCCGCTGGACGGGATCAGGGGATCAGGGGATCGAGGGAGGTGGTGGTGTGCGGTGCACCCACCAATCTCCATCTCCAATTACCTGCTTAATTGCTGACTGGCACAAAATGCAAATGGCAGTGAAAATGAGAAATCCCGCTTGTAATTAAATCGATCAACAGCTCTGGGTGAGATGAGTGATTGTGACTGGCGGGGCCACGTATCTACACATGTACATATTATAACATTCCCACAATCGAAAATTCAGAGAGAAATGGCTATTACGAATATAATGTTTAAAGTTTTAAAGTAAATATCCAGCTGTATAGTAAGTAACCTTTCTTTTTGCAAGGAACACTCCCAGTTCCTTAACAGTCCGTGGTTTTCCATACTGGTCATAACTTTAAAGATATAGTTATAGATATTTTTGGGTAATCTTCCCAAAGCCAATAATCGTCTTTGAAGCGTTACTTGTGTGGGCGGCCTTGACAATAATGAACTTGACACTGGAGAAATAGTTGTGATCAGCAAAAGCAACCCGAGAAGATGGTGAGGCCTTGGGCCACTGAGTATATAAAATGGGTGGAGAACCAGAGCAAGTGCAGAGCCAAAGAACAAGCCCATACGAAGATGAAGTCATCAGCCATTTCCCTAGTAACCATCGCGGTCGGTATGCTGCTGCTGCAGATGCACTGCGTCCAGGTGCAGGGCCAGGCCTTCGACCTGACCAAGCTCATCCCCAAAACCGGGGTGGAACCCCTCCAGTCGGTGATCGATCGCAACCTGCCGAGGGTGCAGGAGATTATCAACGTGGCCCGCAGGGAGTGCATCCAGAAGCTTGGTCTTCCCAAGGATCAGCGTCCGCTGATGAAGGTGACCAATCCCAGCGAGAAGGAGAAGTGCCTGGCGGAGTGTGTGCTCAAGAAGACCAACATGGTGAGTGCTTGTGGGCAGAGGCAGGGACCAACAACTGACCCTAATATTTCCCCATACAACGACCTCCAGATGGACGAGAACAACAAGCTGAACCTGGCCCAGGTGGAGAAGCTGACCAGTCTGGTGACCCAGGACAACAAGATGGCCATCGCCGTCAGCTGCAGCATGGCCCAGTCCTGCAACCGCATCATAGCCCACAACAACTCCTGCGAGGCAGCCCACCTCTTCAACCAGTGCATCGGCCGCCAGCTGGAGCGCAGCAACGTGAAACTCAACTGGTAGAGGGTCATCCCCATTGGGATGTTTTAAGCTGAGAATGTGGTCTAGCATTCACCTAAAAGGTTTAAGTGTGGTCTTAAAGTCTTTATTTAGGCTTTGTTATTCATCAACGGGATTTTAAATGTTTTATGTCTAAACATTCGCTTATTCCGAATCGGTTAAAAAATTGTAGTTATTCACTTTTTATATACATATTTTTATAGATCCACTTATTTGTTTCTATACTTTGAAATGTTTATAGTACTTACCATATTTTGTACCAATTATAATACAATAATATTGTTTATTAATAATAAATATTACAAAATTACCATAGCCTTTGCTTAGTAACTTGTCGTAGGGCATTTGTAGCTTGAATATTTAAAATTTAAGGCCAATATTTATAGAATATTAATGGTTCTAGAGCGGCTGTAACTTCAAATTTGGAAAGCCATGCTAAATACACTTAGGTCCTTGGGAAGTCACCCAGGAACTCAAAAATTAAATAGAACTTATATGAAATATAAAGCATTTTGCTGAAATCATCCCATCCCAACCCGACAAACATACATTATTTCTTTGGCTGGGCGCTTTATTTGTGTCGGGAACCCACAAAGTTCTCGAGCTGTTTCTATTTAAATTGAACTGAACTAACAGAAAAAAAAATAATAATGGGGAACATGCTATTTGGGGCCAGCTCGCTGGCCTACTCCTTGATTTCGGGAATCTTGAAGCCGGAGGTGCGCATCTCGCGGAGCATGCACATGGCGATGCCGTGGGCGACCTCACACCTAAATGGGGGACACAAGAAAAATGTTAGTTAGTACAGCTCTAAAAATGATAAAAACAGGATAGTTAGTTAGGATAGATGCTATGGCTTTTGAGGTTGGTTAGTCTGTTAGCCTGGCCTCAAACTCACTTGTCCGTTTGCGCCTTCAACTCTTCGTTGCAGGTCTTGGTGATGCGTCGGGCATCCTCCTCGTGGTCCGGGAACATCATGTTGACCATCTCGACGGTCTTGTCCTCGTTGAACTGCAGCTGGCCTGCGGGCATCAGCTCGAACTGCTCCAGCATGCAGTGGCGGAAGCACTTGGTCTCGTGCTTGGCATCCTCCTTGTTCGTCACCATCTCCACGATGTTCTCTGCACAGAATAACAAATTTTAATATTTTAACACATTTTTTATATATTATTTCATAGGTAAATAAAGTTAAATCAACAACGTGAGCTGTGCAGTTGTCCAGTAATAATAGCGATAAGATGGGACGATAGGATCAGCGATCCACTTACCCCTCGCCGGCTTGGGAGTGCAGCCGTCGCCGAAGGGCTCAATCAGCTCCACCACCTCGTCCACGGTCATGGACATCTCATCGTCGTCAGCCGCTGCCGATCCCAGCAGCACTCCGACGCAGGCCAGCGCCAGCAGGAGGTTCGTCATCCGGTTGCTCTGCATCATACTCGATTATCGATTCTCGCTTCTCGTGTGGAAAGTGGACGGCCAGCGTTCGCCTGCGGTGGCTTTATACCCACCGTGCACCGTGGTCTCGTGTCCAGCCCATTCACATCCGGTACAAGTACAAGTGAATAGCTTCGGTTGTAGATCCCCAGGCGATAACCATGACATTGCTGGGGTGGATCATGCAAGCATAACATAATACCACCCACCACAGACCAATCAAAATGCACCACAATTAACTGGGCTGACTACGGCTGACCTTTATTGATAGTTGGGGCTATGGGTTTTGGGTTTTGGGTTTTAGCACAGAAGCCTTTGAGGCGGGGAACCCAAGCTCAAGGTCAAAGTCCTAGGGAAACACAAACACCTTGATGTTGTTCTTCAGGCAGGAGAGCAGGGCGTGGGCGGGATCGCAGTTGGGGGCGTTCTTCAGGCCCACGGTGGACTCCTTGCACATGTGGATGCCCTTGCGGTACTCGTCCTTGTAGCTGTCCGGCAGCATGATGTCCATCTGCTTGAGGGTCGGCTCCAGCTGGAACTTGCCCTTCTTGATCTGCGACGAACAGAAGAGTGAATCGAGATTAAAAATAAAATTAAAATAAATGAGTTTGAAAGAGGAGCTTCATTTGAAGAAGGTCTGGATTTTGTGTTTGTTATCATTAGGACTTTAAAAGATTTAATAGGTGAAACATATGATGGATAGGAGGTACACTCGACGTACCGCCTGCATCATTTCCAGGATGCAGTTGATGTAGCAGTTGCTGTCCTTGCTATTTGGAATATTTCCATTGCGGATGCCATCGGCGACCTCCACGCTGACCTTGGGATACTTGGGCAGACAGACGTCGCGCATTAGTTTGCCGGCGGACCACATCTGCTCCTCGGTCACCTGGAAGTGTTACGTATCCTTGGGGTAATCTCTGGATATTTCAGGAGGATTCCTCTTTTGGACCTACCCCTGCCTGCGATCCGGGCAGCGAACCAACACAGATGGCCAGAGAGATCAGCAGCAGATGGAACTCCATTTCCGAGTCGATATTGCGGACAGCAGATTCGTTGGCGACTCCTTTTATAGGCGACTGTCGACATGCAAATAGCTTGGTATCCAACCCGGGCTAATAGCACACATTATTCGATCAAGTAAGTCAAGTAAGTGGGTGTGGAAAATGATGGGTCAGTGCAAATCGCCGCCCCACTGCTTATTTCCATATCGGGTTGAGTGGGTGGGTGGGTCCAATGCCGATTCCCATATCCATGTCCATTTCTATTCCCATTACCATTCCCAGGGCTATAATCTTATCGCATTAATTGACAGTTCGGTGTTGGGTCACTCGAACATGCAAGATGAGATGCGTCGACAATCGAATCTCCGACTGTTTTGCAAACAAGATATCAAACTGAGATCTGCTATATGACAAAATGAACAATAGGAAAGCTCGACAGCAAGATACCCATTTTATTATATTAACTGATATATTAACTAATGCTCTAGTCACTCAAAAATAAAAATAAATTAGATTATAGATCATGAACTTAGGAGCTTGGTTATTAGTAGCTGTTAACAAACTGGTGTACCCTTGTTATTTTCGACTACTTGGTACTAAAATTAATGTGTACATTTGAATAACATTTAAATTAGTTGCAAGTTGTCATTTATAAGGTAAATATATCTCATTTGTGCATTCTGTACGCCTTTAAATTGCTGTTTAAAATATTATTGCGTGTGTCATGAACCAAGAGCAGTGACAAAGATAGCCGGGCTAAGTACTTACTCAATGTGATTTATTAAATTGCAATGGCTAATATTTACATCATATCGACTATAAGGAGTGGATGGATTTAAAAAGGCTTGCGGAAATATGATTACGGAACCCGATCTAAAATGAATGGAAAATAAAAAATGTTTTAAACACCTGAAAACCCAATTGACCAAAATAAAGACTTTTTAACAGGTTTTTGCGCTGTAACATGTCTAAAACATCCATCTCCTTTCCTAGGCAAATTGCACAATTGTTCAATTTGAAATACCAGGCGAACAGAAACGGAAGCAGGTGTCCGCTGGTATAAAAAATAAAGCTCCCAATTCTTGAAAACAACCTTTTCAACCACAGCGAAAAAAGTATAATAATATTTTTAAAATATAATTAAAGGAATGATTTGAAAGTATGCAGCCGTATGAATATATGAATCGTATATTTGAACTTTATAGTAAAAATAAAAAATTATTCTCAGATTTGGAGTTCTATGGGCCAAAAAAGGTTAATTTATGGAATACTATAGTTAGATACAAACGAATCAGCAGGGAAGGCCTTGTCGAGAGTTTAAGTTTTGTTTGTTTGTAAAATTGCTTAAATCAAAGGTAAAATCCCAAACCTGGTCAAAAAGCTAGCTTGAAAATCGTATCTAAATTTTAATCTTTAACCCCCGATTGCGCCGAATCCAGTTCAAAACGATCCAAAGTGTGATTGGTGAGGATGTTCGATCAGTTCAACTTTAACGAAGCCTTCAACGGCACAACCATGCGCGGTCGCGCCAATGTAAGTGAACCCACACCTGGACACCTTAAACGGGAAACACAACAACTCCCACCTGTGCATACACCCCACAGGTAGCCAAGGCCACCTGGGCCTCAGTGGGCCTGATCTACGTGCTGGTTAAGATGCAGCGCCGCAACTCGCAGCGTCGCGAATCCAAGCTCTATTGCAAGGGCTGCCAGCAGGTGTTGCTCAACGTCTAGACCTAGAGCCTAGAGCCCCACACCGCTGTTCCATGAGGAATCCAGCCATCAGTCCCGAACAAAACCAGGACTCATGTACTTGTCGAGTTAATAAATCTGTAAAACAGCAAACACATACGTTTTCTCACTCGAGTAGGCCTGGATATAGGCTTCAACACCTTTCATACTCACATTCACATTCTATCAGGCCCAAGCCCAGAGACAGCTCACACTCGCTCGCACCCAGTTCCCCTTATCCCCAGTTCCCAGATCCCAGATCCAGGTTCCAGACTTGTGGTGCCCAGATTCCAGACGATGGCCGACGGCTTCAAGAAGTACTTCAATGCCACCACCATCAACGGACGCGCCAACGTAAGTAAGCCTTTCTACATATAAATAAAAAATATATAAAATATAAAAATAAATATTTGAACTAAAATAATTTAAATGTTAAAAATTCAAAAATAGGTGGCCAAGGCCACATACGCCACGTTTGCCCTGCTCTACATCTTCTACCGCCTGCGCCGCGGATCCGGGAAGGAGGCGACCCAGCTGGCCAGCGGCAAATGCATCTGCGAATCGGACCAGAACCCGTCGCCCCACTCCGACAGTGGCGTCTACGCGGTGGACCCGGACTGCTCCGTCTGCAGGGAGAGATCGGAGCGAGCGATGACCGAGTACGATCGCGAGCAGCAGCGCAAGGCGGCGGGCGAGGATGAGGACGGCTGTCGCGACGATCCGCCGCCACCACCGCCTACTTCTTCCTCCGGAGGAGGATCAGGGGGATCGGCTCCCCCGCGTAGGAAGTGCCCCTGCGAAGATAGAACCTCCAGCAACAGGGTGAAGAATCAGCAGATCCAGCCGGCTAACAAGTACCAGCAGTACATTCAACCATCCGCACCCGAAACGGAGCAGGTGCATCCGGCCAGCGAGGTGATGGGCCAGGTGCACGACTCCTTCTACCGGGTGCTTCGTGGCGTTGTTGGAGCCGTGCTTGGAGAAGCGGCTGTTAACACCAGTGGGCCTGTGCCGGAGACGGCGGGCGCTCCTCTGGCCAACGATGACGACCTGGAGGAGGAGGAGCGGGAAGACAGCCAGGACTCGCTCCTGCAGCGACGCACAGCTCCGCGCTCCTGTGTCCCCACCAGCCATGGACAGGATGAATCAGAGGGTGAACAAGTGGACTCCCAGGCGAGGGAACAGGCGGAGTACAGCCCCTTCAGCGATGGCTTCGCCTCCGGCCTGTTCTTCACCAGTAACAGTGACGAAGAGTAAGCGACCAGGTGACTAGAGGCTGGAACAGGACTCCAACGGGTGCCCCTTGGGAGCTGCTAAATTCCTAGTTACAAATAAACATTAGTTTTCACAATATTTTATTTAGCTTCAGTTTAGTTCAGATAGAGTTTTCTTTGCGGCGCCTTGTGGGCGCATCTAACTTTTAAATTGATCATGATTAGAAACGGATTCATCCCCTTGTGTTTTTGGGGCTATCATTACCAATTAGCTTATCAACTGTCTTGGGCAGGGTTCGGATTTGGGATGGATGGGAATGGTTTGGGTTGGATTGCGTCTAACGTTTAAGCCTTGTGTATAGTTATGAGTGGACTTCAACTAACATTTATATTTAAATTTATATGTATAGATATAATATAATATGGAAATAACTTTAACGCTTTGCTTTTTGGTTTCATTACGCGATCGACCGATCCGATCCGGTGCGATCACTTTCCTTTCGCTCTCTCGCCGTCTATCTCTCTCTCTATCTCTAACTCTTTTCTTGCTCGGATTCAAGTGCTAATTTAAAATATATGTTTATACGTGTATATATGTGTACGTGTTCGCGTGAGTGGGTTTAACTTGAAGGCTTCATGTGTTCTAGTGGGTGAAGATCATAAGCTGCTGGGAGATTCGCTTGGTTTCCAAGGTCTTCGGTAGACTCTCTTTGTTCCTTTGTTTTGTTTTCAGTTTTCAGTTGTTCAGATTTCAGTTGTTCGGGTTTTAGGCAGGTTGGACCAGCCTAGGACTAGCCTTAGCTCTAGCCCTCGTGGCTGGCCACCGACTCCAGGTCGCTGTTGTCCTCGCTGCCGGTCGCCTCGGTGGGTTCGCCCATCGCCACACGTGCGTACTCGTCCGTGTCGATGCTCTTGCAGAAGTGGATGGCGTACTTGAGCTTCTCCAGCAGCACGGCCTTAAAAATAATCATCAATGTTAATGTCAACTATTGATTAAAATCCTTATAAACGGAATCTTACCTTGCACGAGTAGCGGGGCATCTTCAGCAGAAAGAAGCAGGTGTAGCTCTCGGGCAGGAAGTGGTCAGGTGGATTTTTCTCAAGCACCTGGAGCACAAAATCGCGACCCCGGAAGTCCGCAATGGTGCGCGGCAGTCGGGTGCGACCCCATACGAAGCGAAGGAATAGAGAGCGCTCCTAAAAATGTAAAATGTAAATAAGTACAGATAAATAAAAATAAAACTATGTAGCACTACTTATATTTTCAAGCAATATAAACATGCAATATTTGTGGAAAGAACAACCCACCTGATTGGTGAACTCCTCCATCACCTCCCAGAACCAGGTGACCAGGGCCGAGCTCGGATCGAAGCCCTTGTAAGTGGCCACCGACTTGAGCAGGCCCAGCGGTATGTCCGGCGAGCCGCAGACCATCGCCTGCAGCTCCGCGGCGGAGAAGAGCGACAGCAGGGGCACCGGGATCACCTTGGACATGCCGTCCCGCACCGCTTTCACCTGCTCGTCGAACTCGTGCAGCCGGAAGCCGAGAGCCAAACGCACGTACTCCGCCCGGTTGCGGGGCGAGATGTGGGTGTAGCGCGTGGACAGCGGCACCTCGTGGCCGCGGGCCGAGGACGTCGAGAAGGGCAGCTCCAGCGTGTTGAACAGCTTGGGGTCATCGTCCATGTTGCGGATGCAGAGCAGCCCGGCCACGTAGTCGCGGTCCACCTCGGTGAGATCCGTGGGTCGCAGCACCTCGCCGGTCAGCTGCCGCCAAACGGGCTCTGCCAAACTGAAAGTGAATTGTAAGGGAAATGGGTTAGTTCACTACATTCACAAATTCCATATTAAAGCATGGATTATCTGGATATAATATGTACACAGATGTTTCCATTTAAGACTCCAATCCCATCCGTACTCACTTTATGCTCAGCGGCGAACCGGTACGCACGGCGATGCCCATCAGCACGCCCAGGAAGCGGAACATGTTCATTTGGAGCACCGAGGCCAGGGTGGGATCCAGCAGGAAGCAATCGCGGTTGGCCCCCGCCTCACCCCGTCCGTTGGGAGTGTTTATCAAGAGCGGGACACTGCCGTTCTGCAGCTCGTCGCACATTTCGGCGATGGACTCGCTGTAGCCTCCGCCGCAGTCGTCGACACTCTCGCCTACAAACTTCACCTTCCAGACGCGATGCGGCAGTGCTAATGCCTCCTGGGTGAGCAGCGGAAGCTTCTGCACCATCTGCCCGAACACGCTCTTCATCCCGTCGACTCCGGCCAGTCCGTTGCAGCGGCTGCGTGACCGCTTCACCTGGAATTGATTATAATATTTGTTATTTGATTACAAACTGAATAGGTATCAAATAAACCCTACCTGGATGCGGTTCAGCTCGATGACGGGTCCGTGCTGCTTGTCGCGCACCATCGTGGTCTGGATGACCTTGCGGAAGGCGGCCTCCTTGATGTTGTACACCAGCACATCCTTGAGAGCGCCCAGACTCAAATCGCCCGCGATGGGCAGCATGGCGAGGCAGGGGCAAACCAGCTCGGAGAAGTGGTGCAGCAGGATGAGGCGGGCGTGAAGCGCCTCTGGGGCCAGGTCCCGCACCAGGTCGTACTCCAGCGGCGGATTGGGCAGCGGACGCAGCCGCTCGCTCAACTGGGAGGTGGATAAGGCCAGGGTGTGGGCCGAACCACAGGTGACCTTCACGATGTGCTTGCCCTGGAGGGCGGCCACCAGGCGAGGCCGCTGGATCGCGGTGACGGTGCCATCGCCCAGCTGCCCCTCGTCGTTGTCGCCCCAGGTGTAGACCTCCCCGGAGTCGCTGCAGGCAACGCAGTGCAGCGATCCGGTGGCTATCGAGATGATCTTCTTGCCCTGCAGCGCGGCCACCTTCTTGGGCCGACGCACATGGTCCACGGAGCCGTGGCCCAGACGGTGGAAGTCGCCCTTGCCCCAGGTGTAAACCGCTCCGGACTTGGTAAGTGCCACAGAGAACTGCGAGCCGCACTCCACCTTGATTACTCCCAATCCGGCCAGGCTCTCGATCTTGTAGGGCAGCTTGCAGCCGTCGCTTCCTCCGCGCCCTAGCTTTCCATAGTCGCCGTCGCCCCAGCTCCAGACGTTGTCGTCGTCCGTGATGCAAAGGGTTTGGGCATCCCCGGATCCACAGGCGATGTCGATGGCCCGGTAGCCCAGTAGAGCCTCCACTAGCTTGGGTCGCAGCTGGTCTTCCGAGTCACCGTGTCCCAGTCTTCCGTAGCGTCCCTTGCCCCAGGTTAGCACATGACCGCTGGCCGTGATCGCCGCCGAGTGGGCACTCCCGCAGGCAATGTCCGCCACGCTCATCCCGTTAAGGTGCTCCAGCAGCTTGGGCCGGTCGTAGCTCATCCGGTTGCCGTGACCCAGCTTGCCGTCCTCGCCCTCGCCCCAGGCGTATACCTCGCCCTCGGTGGTCAGCGCCAGGCAGTGCTTGCCCCCGGAGTTCACCGCCACCTTCTTCACGAACACGTGCTGCAGGGAGCCGAGGAGCGTGGGTATGGCCCAGCTATCGCTGCCTCCCACTCCCAACCGGCCTCCAGATCCGTAGCCGGTGGCAAAGAGCTTCCCATCGGGGGTCACGGCGAACAGGGACTGTTCTCCGCCGGCCAACTGCACTGGACGGAGCAGGCTGAGCGCCTCGCAGGGAGTGGGTGTCTTTATCCGGCTGCCCTCCAGTCCTCCGAGCTGCCCGCGGTGATTGTGACCCCATCCGTAGATGGTGCTGGCTCCGCCCCAGCTCAGGGCCCAGTCGTCAGGCCTGCGGTTGAGCCACTGCAGCAGCTGGGCGTCGTGCGGGGCCTGGAACAGCGTGTGGTCCTCGTGCAGCAGCGTGCTGCTGGTCTCCAGCTGGTCCTGGTGCTCACAGGCAGTTCCCGGTGGCGGTGACACATTGCTGGCCGTGCTGGACGACAGCGAGGTGGTGGAGTTCAGCATGGAGGCTCCCGGCGACTGGCCACCCGTATTGGGATGGGGATGGGAATGTGCGTTCGAGCTGGAGCTGGGCAGCATTTCGGCAAACTTCTTGCGCACCTCCAGGCAAAAGGCTCGGGGCAGCTCTGTGCGACGGATCAGGGACTGGGCCACCCTCACAGCGATGCAGTAGCGCTTGAACCAGGCCCATTTGTGCAGGTCTCCGCCTCCGGTGGAGGAGCTGCTGGCTGGAGCTGCCGCAGAGGATGTGGAGGAGGATGACGTGGAGGGCAGCGAGGCGTCCAGCTGCATGTCGCAGGCCAAGGCAGCCAGTGTCTTGAAGTAGTCCGAGTGCATCAGGTGGATGCCGCCGCGTACTTGCGGCTCCTCGTACTCGTACTGCCGCAGAAGCTCCGGGATCAGCGGCTGCAGGAGAGTGGACAGCGAGGGATCCTGCGGACGGGGAGCCTGTTCCAGCAAGAGCACGGCGTGCAGCTTGCGCAGCGACCAAATCCTCTGGGCGGTGGTGAGGGCTCCCAACTGAGAGCAGGCAGCCAAAGACGAGGCCAAACGCAACAGGACACTTGGCTGACGGGGAGCTAGCCGGGAGTCGAGCAGCGACATGACCAGCGCCATCGAGGGCTGCGACAGCACCGCCCGGTCCGAGCCGCTCTCGCCCAGAGTGGCCGCCGGCATGAGGGCGTGCACCCAGAAGCGCCAGCCCCAGCCGTTCACCGAGCTGTCCGAGGAGAACTTCCAGCGCAGCTCGTCGCCAGGAACGCGGATCTCTGGGGCCCAGTGGGCGAACTCCCTGCCCGATCGCATGGCCAGCACCCGACCTGTGCCGTCCATGATCACCAGCGGGTCGTTACGCTTCTCCGTGCTGCACTGGCTGTCGAACTCCAGGCGCAGCATCTCCGCACCAGGAATGCGCACTACTCCGGTGACGTTCACGTTGTCCACGTACGGGTGGCTGCTCTCCTGCATCACGGGCTTGGGCAGCTTTCCCAGGCAGTGCCTTGCGGTGCACAGATCCTCCAGTTCTGTGATGCACGTCTCCAGCAGCATGGCGGCCACTGGCGGTGACCCAGCTCCCAGTGAGATCAGGGTGTCTCCGATGGTCTGAGCGGTGCTCGGTGGTCCGCATCTTCCGCACACAGCCAACTTGAGCAGCTCCACCAGGCTCTTGGCCTCTGGTTCGCCCAGGAGTCCACCAAAGTCGTCTAGGCCGTGGCTGTGGCCCATGTGGGTCAGCATCTCCTCCTGCTGCGTCATGGTGGCGGCCATCACGGACATGGCACTGGCCGACATGCGGGAGTGCTTGTGCTGAGGCAGGGCACTACTGGATAGCGATCCGGACATGGACAGGGAGCCGGTGAGGCTCTGGAAGGCGCTCAGTGGGCCAGCTGGCAGGGTGACGCCTCCTGTAGACCCCACTCCTGCCCCTCCTCCTGCTCCGGCAAGTGTTTCCAGAGCAGCCTCCGGACTATGCTCCTGTAGGGCTGCATCTGAGGCATCTGCGGGTGCCTCGCCTCCTCCCTGGGCAATCGTCTCTGGGAGCTGCAGGGGTGCTCCCACGATGGCTCCTCCAGCCAGCTGCTCCTCCTCGTGGGCCCGCTCCTTGTAGTTGACCTTGCTATGGCTGGTGAGAGCGGCCACGATGAGCTGACGGGCCTGCAGGATGCCCATTGCGCGGAGCACGTGTCCCAAAGCTGCCTGCCTGGCAGCCGGACTTTCCAGCGCCAGACTCTCGCTCAGGCTGGTTGGATTCAGGGGCTTCCCTTCCTGCTTCAGGCTCTGCACAGTTTCCGCCTCGTAGATCCCCAAGCTGCTGCCACCCAGGGGATCCCTGGTGCTTCCAAAAGGCACTGGTCCGCGCTTCTCCTCGTCCAGGGTGGCATTCGGTAGTCCCCAGGCGATGGAGTGCGAACTGCCGCAGGCCACGCGGTTCACAAAGACCGCATCCAGTCCGATGACCAGGGCCGGCTTCTTGTTCACGAAGGTGTTGCCGCTGCCCTGCTGTCCATGGTCGTTGTCTCCCCAGGCGTACACCTGGCCAGCGTCCGTCACAGCCAGGCAGTGGAGGGCTCCCACGGCCACGTGGATGACTCTCCGTCCTCTGAGGCCGCCAATCGGCTGCGGCTTGCGCACGTGCTGGTCTCCGCCGTGGCCCAGACGGTAGTAGTCGCCCTTGCCCCAGGTCCACACCTCTCCAGCGCGCGTTAGAGCCAGACTGAACTGCGCTCCGCACTCGATCTGCACCACTCCGATCCCCGAGAGGCGCTCGATCTCGTGCGGGGTGTCAGATCCCTCGCTGCCGCCACGTCCCAGCTTTCCAAAATCGCCATCGCCCCAGGAGAACACCGCTCCGTCCTCAGTCAGGGCCAGTGTTTGGGCATCCCGACTGCCACAGGCCACCTGGACGACCCTTCGGCCTGCCAGGGCAGCGACCAGTTTGGGTTTCAGCTGCGTGGCATTGTCACCGTGGCCCAGGCGTCCGTACTCACCCAGTCCCCAGGTGTAGAGCTCGCCCTGGCTACTTATCGCCGCCGAATGGGACGATCCGCAGGCCACATCGCGGATCTTCTTGGCTCGCAGTGCCTCCAGCAGGCGCGGTTTGTCCAGCGTGGTCCGGTTGCCGTGGCCCAGCTTGCCGTCCTCGCCCTCGCCCCAGGAGAAGACCTTCCCGTCCAGCGTCAGGGCGAGAGCATGCTTGCCGCCCGAGTGCACAGCCACCTTCTTCACCACGTACTGGTGCAGGACGGGCAGCTGGTGAGGGAGTGGGACATTGTGGGTGACTCCCAGGCCCAATCTTCCGTTGGTTCCCTCTCCACAGGCGTACACCTTGCCATCCTGACTCACAATGAACAGGGACTTGGAGCCGCCGGCGATGTGGATAGGCCTTAAACGACTGATGGTTTGCGAAAAGGTGGGCACCTTCACCTTCGAGCCCTTGAGGCCACCCAGCTGCTCCTTGTCGTTCAGGCCCCACACCATCACGGTGCACGGCAGATCCTGTTCCGGGGCTTCGCCCTGGGAACTGCTTACTGTTCCTGTGGCTCCAATTGTCCCAGATGATCCCAGTCCCACTCCCGCACTGTATTCACTGGCCAGGAACTGTGCATTGGCCAGAATGTGCTGAAGATCCGGTTGCTGGCGACGGCCCACGAACTGGATGCCGTGGATCTTGCACTGGATGCCGTTGTTCTGACACTGCTTGACCACCACCTCCACCCAGGGATAGTAGGTGGGCACCTGCTGCATGAGCAGCACACGGCTGGCTCCAGCCGGCACCGGGATCCAGGTGTACTCCTTCAAGCTGTCGACGCACTCGCCCACGCGGATCTCCAGCAGCGAGGGCATGTGGGAGTGGTCTTCGGGACTCACTCGCAGGGTGAGGCTGTGCACTAGGATGCGGTCGTGCAGCTCCAGCCGGATCCAGTGGCGACAGGGTCCGCTGGAGCAGCTCTGCCAGGGCTGATTGCTCCCATTAAGAAGGTGTTTGGCAGCCGCCTCGTTGGAGCTCACAGTCAAGGAGCGTATGCAGCGCGACCAGTCCTCGATGAGATCGCTGGGGGCCACCTGGCTGACGGAGTCACTCAAGGGAGCAATCGCGGCGGAGTTGGCCACCAGTTCCACCTCGTTGATGTGGCCCTGCCAGGCGGGGAGGTCCGGAAAGTCCACAGACAGTTGCTTGCCCCGCACAGAGCTCACCACGCCGGTGGAGACGGATCCCTGGCTCTTGGCCATCCGCAGCTGGCAGAGCATTCCGTAGCGAAGCGAGGAGCTGCGCAGGCGCACCCGGGAGCCTACCGCGATGGGCGGAGGGCGTGGCTGGTGCTGGGAGTTCGTCGCCTCCTCGACGAGTTCGATGTGCACGAAGCACACCCAGTAGGTGCTGCCGTGGTTGCGCCAGTCCACCTGGACGTTGAGGTCGTGCAGGCCCTCGGTGTCCACGATGAGCACGGTGCCCATGTCGCCCTGCTTGATCTCCTCGAAGTCACGGCAGCAGCGTACCGTCATTCCCGGGCGCACTAATCCTCTAACATACAGCGCGTAGAGATCTGCGGTCTGGAAGTCCTTGCGGGACTCAAACTTCACGGGGGGCGAGACTCCGCTGGAGACCACCGGCTGACCCTCCACGGTGTCCGAGGATGAGGATGAGGAGGAGGAGGTCGTCGAGTTCGAGCTGGGACACTCGTTGTCGGAGTCCGCCTCGGGATCGTGTGTGCTGGCCAGTGGCAGCGTGTCCTCCTCGATGGTGTTTGCACACACGTCCGGGTGCTCCAGGATCCACTGCACTATCTGCTCGGGTGTGGGCATGATCTCCGCCTGCAGCGACAACTGCTTGAGGGCCAGCTCCACGGTGCGCCGCGTGAAGCCCATCTCCATTATCTGGCCGATAAGCTGGGCATCGGTGGCAGCCGCTGGCCATTTTGACTTTGGCTCTACATGCTCTGCAGGCTTCTGCTCCTTCTTAACCACATTATAGACGGGAACTCCATGCACCATCGTCGGCTGGGGGGGATTGGACAGAGTGTGGGCATTCAGGGACACCCCACCGCCCTCCTGGAGCTCCTGGTGCGCCTGGGTGGCCAGCGATTGGACGCAGTTGAGTGCGGCCGTGGCCAGGTCCATGTAGCTGTAGCAGGCCTTTACCGGAGAGGCTTGGGTAGCTCGCAGCAGGATGCACTGTATCAGCAGCTGGGCCTCCGTGCTGGGCTGCTGCTCCTGCTCTTGTCCTTGCTGCGAGTCCGGGTCGCTGCGGTCTGGGTCCTCGACGTTCGTATATATGCTTCCCGGAGCCCGCTGCTTGAGGATACGACGCAGAGCGGCCTGGTGGCGATACAAAACGCCGTTTGTGTGGAGCACAGCCAGCTGCAGCTGCTGGGAACGTAGCAGGGCCAAGTCCAGACGACCGTCTGAGCTGCTGGGCAGCTCCCGCAGCTCGGGAGCCGGTCCGTAGAGCAGCACGGTCCAAGCATTTAGCAGCATTTCGTTCATGGGCAGCCGGCTTAGACTGAAGACGCTGTGGTCCAGATGGGGCATTATTGCTGGCAGTTGGACCTTCACAAATCCCTGGCCAGATCCCACGCCTCCGGGGGCCAACAGACACCGGCCCTTGGGCGTGAAGCTGGCGATCACCATGTGGCCACCTTCATGGAAGCAGTGCAGACCCACGCGCGGACGCAGATCGTGGCCACCCATGGCTCCGAGCACTCCCAAGACGAACACCTGTTCGCTGTCCAGCGGCGTGGAGTGCGTAGAGTGCGGCGACGACTGCTCCGCAAGGAGCTCCGCAGCCACGCAGAGCTTCTGTGCCAGGAAGGAGTTGATCACCGGGTTCCAGGGCGGTAGCGTGTGCAGGCGTCGCAGCAGGGCCACCAGCTCCTCGGCCACGCTGCCCGAGTGCGAGGCGGTGAGCAGGACTCTCGCTTTACCTTCGGCAGTGGGCATTAGACTCGCATCCCCCGGACAGTGGAGCGCAATGCGTCCAAGTGTAGCGAAGAGCTGGTGCACCAAGGCCGGCATACGGGGCTCCTCCTCGACGCCCCACTGGGCCAGGATGAACTGCAGTAGGCGCAGGCAGTGCAGCTGACGGTAGACGCCCGCCTCGCTGCCCGCCGGCTGCTCCAGCAGCGACAGGTAGTGAGTCAGCCAGCCGGGAGTGCTCAGCTCTAGGCACAGCCGTGGACAGTCGCCTGAAAGAGGTACAGGTAAGAATTCAGATTACTTTCTCTTTAAAAAGATTTTGTATAGTTATTTATATACAAAGCTGTAGTTTGAAGAAACTATGAAATTTTCGATGCATTGTAAACAACGACTTGTAGGATGATACCCAAGAATAGTCCACTCACCAGATATGGCTCGGATGAAGCCCAGGTTCAGCCAACCCAGAGAATGTGATGTGTTGGACATCGAGGGCTTCGGGTAGATGATGGCCCGGAACATGCTGGTCATGCCGCGCAGGGCGTGCTTGTCCAGTTGAGCGCCGTGCAGTCCGCTACCCACGGCCAGGATCTGGAGGAGCTTGGCGGCGCAGTGGCGCAGCAGCTTCGAAGGATGCGAATCGCTGCTGGGCGAGGCCTCGCTCCCGGAAACGTCCTCCCGCTCAGGTTCCGTGGGTGAGGCCACGTTCAGAGCACTGTCAGCCAGCTGGAGGTCGTACTGACCCTCTTTGCCCATGCGATACGAGTTGGTGGCTCCCGTGTACCATTCCACACGCACCCAACTGAAAAGAGGATTGTTATTATTACTTTAACGTCTTTTTCTTAGCCACCAGTCACAAAACAGGAAGCTCAAACCACAGCATAACATTGCGTTATGTTTTGCAACATGTGGCAGTAATCTCGGTCAGAACTCACCCGTCCTCGCCCACCTCGCTGATGATGCGGCCCTCGCCCGGCGGGTTGCCATCCTGGTCGCCCCACTTCCAGTCCGCTCCCCTCACGATCCGCGTGCCGATCTTCATCAGCTTGGCCAGATCGGGGCCGCTGAGCTGCGCCTTGCTGGACTTCTGCTTCAGCACGCTGTCCTCGTAGAGGATGCTTAGTTCGCCGTGCACCTGTCCACCAGCAGCTCCCTCGCCGCCCGTCTGGGCCAGCAGCCCGAGCACGGTGCCCAGCAATCCGGAGTTGATGAGAAGGCCCAGCTCGTTGGGACCCAGCTCCTTGGCCAACAGCCCAAACACACTCAGCAAGAAGCGGGCACGCGGCAGGCGCTTTAGCAGGACGTAGGTGCCCAGATTGGTGCTATCCTTGCCGCGGGCGTGGCCCTGCTGCTCCTGGTTGACCAAACGACGCAGCTCCCTGACAGCCCAATCGAGGACGCGGGCCTGGGCCAAGAGTAGCCTGGCCTTCTGGTAGGCACTTACCATGTTCAGTTGCCCCAGGACGTGCAGAGAGCTCCCGGTCCCAGGCGATCCTCCTCCATGCGATGCAGACTTCAGGTGCAGCCCGAGAAAGCCGTTGAGCAGACTGTACTGGGCTGCGTCCAGCAGGCCGTGCAGCTCGAGCAGTTGCTGGACCAGCTGCAGCCCGGCCAGCCTCAGTTGGTAGCGCTGCATCTGGCAGTACATGGCTCGGCGGGCTGTCTCCACGTCGCAGCTGTCCTGCAGGGCAAAGTCCACGATGTCCTGCATGAGTCCCGGGTCCAACTCGCCCTCTCCGTGCATCTGACGCTCGTTGAGCCGCCGCAGCAGTGTCTCCTCCTCCTCCTGTTCCTCCTGGGGCAGGGGCTTTTTCTCCTGCTCCTGTTCCTGCTGAATGGTGGCGTTCAGCAGGTCCTCCGGCTTGGCCGGCTGACGCGAGGAACGCAGCTCCTGCAGCAAGCGACGCACAAGCATTCGAAAGCGAGGAGGTCGCTGCAAAATGGGCAAGCGACGCAGCCCACGTTGCTGCGGACTGATAGCTGGCCGCACCTCGTAGAGCAGGAAGCGCAACCGCTCCAGGATGGGAGCACACACCTCCTTGTAGCTGCGGTTCAACTGTTGCCGTGTACGCACCACCGACCACTTGGCCTGGTGCACCAGCCGCACGATCTCGCCCAGCTGCCGTGGCACCGGCGACGACTCTGTCTCCAGAGAGTTTAGGACCAGGCCACCCAGATACTGGTGTCGGATGAGCACTGCGCTGAGCAGGCGCTCCAGCTCCTGGACGGGATGCTCCGTGGCGAACTCCTGGTGCCACATCAAGTTGTGCGCCTTGCAGTAGCGCTCGGTGAGCGCCAGCCAAGCGGAAACAGGCGGCTCCGAGAGCCTCGCTTCTGCCAGTCCGCTGATAAAAGCGTCTGCCCGCTGCTGCAGCTGGGACTTGCCCCTTCCCGTGGACAGTTGCTGCATCAGAGGCAGTGGAGGCGGCGGCTGCTCCGTGGGTGTGTTGCCCGCCGTACTGTGGCAGCTGTGGCTGCTGCGCGCCTCACCCTTCTCCTCGTCAAACGGATTGGTCGGCTGCAGCAGCTGCAGACCGCCGCTCAGCAGGCTGGACTTGTCCAGCTGGCGGCACTGCAGCTCCGCCGGCTGCAAAGCAGGTCCGCTGCACATCAGGTTGGCCACCAGACCCAGCAGCTGCGCCAGAGCGCACTCCGAACTGAAGTGGGTCAGACGGCTGGGACCAGGCGACGACGACTAGATGGGATGAAAACATTGGATTAGACCACGGATAATCAAAATCCCAGCTGGATCTTACCTTTTCCTCGCTGCTCGCCTGGGCCATGTACTTGCCCAGCTTGTGGTGCTGCAGGATGTTCTCCATTGCACTCCTGTGCGCCTGGCTGCTCATCTCAGCCGTAAGATCTTTGCCCAAACCCGAGTCCAAAATACTTCGCAGCGTCTCCGACTCGCAACTGTAAACAAATTAGCATTAATTGAATTTAAATCTTAAAAGATTAAATAATACACTTCATAGGTAATGTACAACAAATAACTTAAGTGGATTCAGGAAACTAGAGTTTAAAAAACAAATTAAAACAAAAGTATTGACAAAATGGTGAAAAGTAGAAAGTTCAATTTTAACAGTGCGGTCAGAAAACAGATATTCCCTTGGCTGCCACTCACTTGTATCCACTGAGATCGCAGACGTAGCCGGCCAGGATGATGCAGCGACTACCGTCGAGCAGCTGGTTCTCCATGTCCGCCCGTCGCACGTAGTGGGTCTCGGGATCCGCAGGCGGGGGACCGCCCTTGGGACCACCGCGACATATGATACCAGGCCAGCCCATGTCGTCGCCGTCACGCAGCTCTCCCTCGCCGAGCGCCCGATTGAGTCTGTCCAGGACGCGGAGAAGAGGCAGGAAAAGGCGGGCCCAGCGCAGGCTACCCAGGCACTGGGGACGGTCGCGCTTGAGGAGCACAAGGCCCACCAGCAGCTCGTGCAGCAGGGCGTCCGAGATGTCCGCCTGGAGGACGCGGCCCAGGTGGCCCAGCTGCTGGCCGAGGGGATGTTCGCCGGGCTCGCGGCACTGGAGGGCCAATTCGTGGGCCTTCTGCAGCGTGGCCACGCAAGCGGGGATCAGGGCGTGCAGGTATTGCAGCAGCAGGGCTTCCGCACCCGTCGTCTCCTCCTCGGGCTCCGCCTGGTGGATGTGGGCCAGCAGCAGGCGCTGAAAGCGGTGCAGCAGGCTCAGACTCGGACTGGTGCTCGGCTCCTGGTGCTGGCTGTGATGCTCGCGGTCCTCCTCCTCCTTCTCCTGCTGCAGGATAAGCTGCTGCTGCTTGCCCAGAGCGGGCGACAGTCGGGTCTGCGACAGCGCTGCGTTGTTGCCCAACAGCCGTGTGATCAGCTGCAGCAGCGGCAGGTGCACTCCGTCACCACAGTCGGCGGAGCAGGAGCTGCTCTCCAGCCGGATTGCGTGCTGCAGTGCCGACTCCAGGCCACCCTCGGCCATCAGGGAGCTCACCAGGAGGTCCGTCATGAATCGGTGGCCGGCGGAGGACGCCTGGCCCGGCTCTGAGGGCAGCAGCGAGGTGAGGGTTTGGGCCCGCTCCGCTGCCGTGGGCAGAAGGACACTCCATCCGTCCTAAAGAAGGTAATAAAGTAACAGCTTTAGTTTAAATCGTACGAGCTACTTTTAAATATAAATGCTGGATTAACATCCAGCAACATTAACATTAACATGGAATTTATTAGCATAGCTTAAAAGCTAATAAATAAGTCCATCTTTACGGGTATTTTTATTGAGCCACTCACCTGTAGAGCCTGCTGTGCGGCTACTTGGATGGTGCGGAGCACCTGGCTGCCGCCAGCCAGCCCGAGAACGCGGCTCTTGAGGCTGCTGAGCAGCCGACTGCCGCTGGCGAGGCCCACCTGGCGCGGCTCCACTCCGTTGGCGATGAGGGCGAGCAACTGCAGGCGGACAAGGTTAAGGCAGGCCACGGCGATGCACTCGCTCTCCTGGTTGGGCGTCTGACGGTTGTCCGGCACCTGGCTGCTGCACATGCCCAGCAGCTGGTCGAGCAGCCGGAACGTGGGCTCGCCCAGGTCGATGACGAAGGGGGCACGCAGCGGAACTCCCTGATGGGAGCTCTGGGTCCACACCAGACTCTGGGCCCCGGTGCAGGCGATTCCACTGGCCGGAAGCGTGGGCAGGGCCACGAGGATGGGTGTTCGCAGCAAGGGCTCGCTGGACACGGAGGCCGGACAGATCTGCTGGCTATCGTTGCGCCCCCATCCGAAGACCTCGCCGCTGCTGGAGAGCGCGAGGCAATGGGCCACACCCACGGCCACGTCCACGATTCGTTTGTGCTGCGGGGAATCAGCGGAGAGTTAATTGGGATCAAAAGGTAATAGAGCCATGGATGAATCAACAGTATTCCCCCAGTGTTGATACCATCTAAAGGTGTCTGAGAACCACTCACCTGCAGACTGCTGACCAATTTCGGAACACTGCAGCCTTGGACGCTGCGCTCCACCAACTGGTGGCCCAGACAGGTGGCCTTGCCCCAGGTGAAGAGCTGACCCTCGCTGCTCAGGGCCACCGAGAACTGGGAGCCGGCAAAGACGCGCTGCACCCGGGGCAGCGACTCCACGAGGATTGGCTGCAGGCTGCCGTTGCAGTTGCCATTGCCCAGCTTGCCGTAGTCGCCGTCGCCCCAGGCGAACACCAGTCCCTCGGAGGTAAGGGCCAGCGAGTGAGCATCGCCGCTGCCCAGGGCCACGTCCACGACCATGTGCTCGGCCAGCGCCACCACTAGCGTGGGCAAGCAGCGGTCGTCGCTGTTTCCGTGGCCCAACCGGGCGTAGGTGCCCCTGCCCCAGGTGAGCAAGTTCCCGCCGCACGTGATTGCTGCGCTGTAGGAGCAGCCGCAGAAGACCGACTGCACGCAGTGCTGTTCCAAAGCGGCGATCTTGGTGGGCACGGCGCGGGCGTGGGTGTCACCGTGGCCCAGGCGGTGATCCTCGCCAGTGCCCCAGGAATAGGCATTGTCTGCAAAGAACGAGATGGTTTACTAATACATTTAGTTACATATGTACATACATATGTCAAAAGGCTTCTATCATGGTAGACTAAACAGAAGTTTTCGGGCTTTACCCTTTCAAATCTATTTCAATACTTGTATTAAGTATTTATTTCAAATAAAGAACAAATTTAAATATATTTTTAACGGTTAGCGTATATGTACATACATATTTATAAGATCTACTGCGTTGCTAAATTGTTATCATAATTATTCGAATTACAATACTTTAAGTCTCTTTTTAAACGCTTTATATAAGTTTCACTTGTGGCTATCTGGCTGGCTGGCTGGCTGGCTGCGTAACACTTTTTGGTTCGCATGCAGGCCTGCCAACTTGTTTTTTTTTACCGATAATTTATCGATATCTATAAAAGAGCGCGCTCTTTTAAACCGGAAAGCGTTGCTTTTAGTTTTTTAAAACTATTAATATTATTAGAAATGGGAACATAAACATCAAGCAGAATTATAAGCAAAGATTCTAAGCAAAGGGTCCAAAGTTTATTTTGAGATCTTAGGGACATTCTTGTTCGTAAACGACCCCTTGTTGTTCACTTACGGTTGCTGTCGAGTGCCAGGAAGTGGCGACCCTCGCAGTGGCCGGCGATGCTGATGAACACCTCGTGGGCGACCTCCTCGATGGGCAGCGGCTCCGCCTCCGGCTTGGCCAGTCGCCAGGTGTGCAGCTTGCCCTCCTGGCTGAGGATGAGCATCTGGCTCTCGCAGCAGGCCACCTGCTTGATCTGGAAGCGGCAGCCGAGCATTGGCACCGCCGTGGGCTCTCCGCTCCAGCTGAGCGACGGCTCCGCGCTGAAACCCTGCTGATCCTTTGAGAGCGAGGGCCATCCCAGGGCGTAGATCCGCTGCTGGGGCGTAGAGCTGGGCGAGGCAGCTGGAGCCTGACCCCGGAGCAGGCAGCGTGGCATCAGGGGCTGCACCAGGCGGTCCAAATGCGAAATGATGACGACGGCGGCTCGACGCAGGTCCACAATGGCCGCACTGCTCTTGGGCAGGGATAAGAAGCGCAGGAAGGTCTCCGTGGCACTGGCCACGGGAACGGGCTCTCCGCTGGCCAATCCCCCGCCCTTGGCGGTCGCTCCGATCTTCTGGTAGCGCAGCAGGATGCGCTGCAGCGGCGCACCGGTCTTCCGAGGCATGTCCCGGTTGTCCCCGTTGCCCGCGCGATCCTTCTCCCAGAGGAGCAGCAGGAGGACCACGCACTCGAGCGTGGCAGCCAGCGTGCCCTTCTGCACGCCCAGCTCCAGCAGCAGGCACAGGGCCGTGTGTCTATCGTTCAGCGGGGCGGTGCAGCGACCTGGCAGCGACATGGGATCGCCGAGGGCCACCAGACGCAGGAACTTGATGGACCGCTCCATGACCTCCAGCCAAAGGGATGAGACGACGGCTGAGTCAAAGAGCGTGGCCTCTGGTAGCTCCTGCAGAGAGGCGAGAGCCTCGCTCAGTAGCTCGCTGCACATCTCCGTATCCTCGCCAGATCTCCAGGCGCGTCGCAGGAACGCAAAGCTGAAGTTGAGGGCGGCGCGCGTGGCCACTCGTGCCAGTCCCAGGGCTCCGTGCTCCTGCGGCTCCTGCTGGTTGGGTTCCACTGCAGCAACAGTGGTGTTGCTAGGGGCCACCACCGGTGTGTTGTTGTTTGCAGGCAGGCGCTCCCTTTCCCTCTCCCTCTTCAAGGCCACAAAGTACCTCTCGTAGACAAAGAGCTGCTGGCGGAGATGCTGCGCAGACAGGCAGTTTCCAGCCGCCCGCAAGGCCAGCTCTTGCAGCTCGGCGATCATGGAGCGCTGGCAGTCCAGTCGAGCCTGCTGGGAGGGCGGCTGGCTCCAGAGCCAGTTGCTCAGCACCATATCGGTGGCCTGGCTGAGGTGGGCCGCCTGCTGGGCCGCTGCCTGGGTGGTGAGCTTCTTGATGGCCGTGTCCGAGTCCAGGGGCCTGCAGCCATCGCAGTTGCAGGCGGAGAGCGGTCCGCAGTAGTCCGGCTGGCAACAGGAGCACTTCAGCTGCTGGGCGCCGCAGTAGTGCTTGCCATCGTCTCCCAGATACGACAGCTGCCCGCGGGCATTGAGGAGGGGGGCTGCGGGCGAGGAGACCAGCTCGCAGTCCTGGATGAGGTGGTTCCACAGCACCGCGCCCTCGGCCGAGCTGCGCAGGGAGGCTATGAGATCGGCGCGCAGCCACTTGGCGTCCAGGAAGGGCAGGGGCCGCAGATAGAGATCGGGGGACTGGCTGGGCGGTGGGGCAGCTCCTGGGGCTCCAGAGGATGGCGGGGCTGAGGCTGGCTGGCTCGTACTGGGACCCACACCCGATCCCGAGCCCTGGCCACTCGCCTGGCGGTTGAACATGATTTTTTCTCGGGCCTAGTTGAGACGGCTTTTCCTAATGCTCCACGCCCACGGGCCAACTCAGCCTGGAAACAACAACAACAACGGCATGGCACATTTTCCCCTGCAAGGAAAAGGGGGCGGGGCGGGGCCGAGGTTGCGGCGGGGGTGATGTCAATGTCGTCACTGAAACTCGGGGCAACACACACAACTAACTGCACTCGACTCTGTAGTGGGAGTTCTGACTTGGGATTAGGTCGAATCGTGCTTGTCCCTCACTGCACTGCTCATTTCAATTCGTCCTTCGCACGGACTGAGGCTTTCGTTACGACACCGAGATTCCCTAGCTCACGCACTCCTTCGATTCGCACTTACTGTTTTTGAGTGCAATGCGTTTAATCAATTAATAGTTGTCTTTAGCGATGGCCGATAGTTTCCAGCCCGTGACCGTTCGCCACTGTTCTAGAGTCGCAGAATTGCTGCTGGTCACTGCAGTCACAGCGCAGTCACAGTGACCGAGCAATAACAACAACAGTAATAACAACTTAGCGGTGACTTCAACCTGGATGGCCTAATATTTCACCACTTTAGCATAGACTTAAACCACAGGGCCTACGAATTTTTAACGCTAATTCAAATTTAAAAACAGTAAACCCAAAAAGATTTTATAATAAGTTGTTAAAGAAACAGTTGTATCTGTTTAATATCCTCAATATAATTCAAAATTAAGATTTAGGGAAAATGTTGAGATTAAAACTGTATAGACTAAGCAATTTTGTTATACATATGTACTGCTAAAAGGTGTTCACTTGGGTCCCAGCATGTCCTTGGGATTGACCCACTGCTTGAACTGCTCCTCGGTGATGCCCGTCTTGAGGGCCTCCTCCTTCAAAGTCGTCTTGTTCTTGTGGGCGGTCTTGGCGATCAGGGCGGACTTGTCGTAGCCGATGTGCGGATTCAGAGCTGTCACCAGCATCAGGGACTCGTTCATGATCTTCTCGATGACCTCCTTGTTCGCCTGCAGGCCCGCCACGCAGTTCCTGCTGAAGGTCATGCTGCCGTCGGCTGGAGGGTACCACCAGTCAGTGAAGGAAGACATCAACCTCAACCTCTTACTTACCCAGCAGCCGGATGGAGCGCAGCACATTGGACACTATCAAGGGCTTGAACACGTTCAGCTCAAAGTGTCCGTTGGACCCTCCGATGGACACGGCCACCTGGTTGCCCATCACCTGGGCGCACAGCATGGTCAGGGACTCGCACTGCGTGGGATTAACCTTCCCCGGCATAATGGAGCTGCCCGGCTCGTTCTCCGGCAGCATAAGCTCGCCCAGACCGCAGCGAGGACCCGAGCCCAGCAGACGGATATCGTTGGCGATCTTCATCAGGCTGACAGCCAATGTGTTGAGCACACCGTGCACCTCCACCATGGAGTCCCTAGCGGCCAGGGCCTCGAACTTATTGGGAGCGGTCACGAAGGGCAGGCAGGTGAGCTCGGCAATCCGCTTGGCCACCTTCTCAGCGAACCCCTTGTGGGTGTTCAGACCCGTTCCCACGGCTGTTCCGCCCAACGCCAACTCGTAGACACGCGGCAGGCAGCACTGGATCCGATCCAGACCGTAGGTCAGCTGCTGAGTGTAGCCGCTGAACTCCTGGCCCAGGGTCAGTGGAACCGCATCCATCAGATGCGTGCGGCCGATCTTGATGATGTCCTTGAACTCCTCCGACTTGGCTTTGAGGGCGTCCCTCAGGCAGGTGACCGCTGGCAAGAGCCGCTCGTTCAGCTCCATGGCCACCGAGATGTGGATGGCCGTGGGGAAGGTGTCGTTGGAGCTCTGCGACTTGTTCACATGGTCGTTGGGATGCACGGGCTTCTTGGAGCCCAGCTCACCGCCCATCATCTTAATAGCCGCATTGCTGATTACCTGGGATTGGAATTGGCCAAAGGGATAAGCTAGAGATCGGAGGAATCAGGGTCAGTTTAAAGATCACCTCGTTGGTGTTCATATTGGACTGGGTGCCGGAGCCCGTCTGCCATATGACCAGCGGAAAGTGGCCTTGCTGGTAGAGCTTGCCCGAGATCACATCATCGCAGGCACAGGACACTGCATCTGCGATCTTGCTGTCGAGGCCGTAGTCCTTGTTCACCTCGGCGCAGGCCTTCTTCAGGATGCCCATGGCCTGGATGACAGGCATCTGGGTGCCAGGTGGGTAGTTTTTGAGGGGGAGTGATTTGGAAATCTACTGGAAACCTACCGGCATGCGTTCAGCTATGTCGCCAATCGGAAAGTTTATCTTGGAGCGCATCGTCTGCGCCCCGTACAGCTTGTCCGCTGGCACCTTCAGCTCCCCGAAGGTGTCCTTCTCCATGCGGTACTTCTTCTCAGCACTATCCTTGCCCTTGTTCTATTAAAACATTTTCTCACACTTTAAGAATCTTCCTACTTCAAGAGCCCTGCATGGGTAACCTGCTTTACAAAGTCGAAGTCTTAGTTGACTTTTGGAAACCAAGAAACTCTGTTTAATGTTATTTACAATAAAATGTTCCCTCACACGTTTTGTAATTCTTCTTGTGTTCTTTTAGACACTGGTATTGGGCAAACTACTTACTAACTCTAACCTTAACCATTTAAGCTCTTCCTTTGAGGAGCTATACTCAGAAAAGCGGAAAAAAAAACAAGCTAAAATAATTTAAACTAAGCAAACTTTAGTCTTTACTAATATAGATTGGATGTACTCATGCAGGGCTATAATCTGTACTTACATCCTTGGCTCGGAGTCCACCGCAGACCACCCAGAGATTGCGAGTTCCCAGGCGACTACCCACATTGATTTGCTTCAACATTTTCAGTTATAATATGGTCAGTGTTTTTCGAGCGAATGTACAAACGATTGTGAACCCGACAAGCCGACAAACGAATTGAAATGACTGAGGTCAGGTGACCGGCCTACTTGGGTCCCAACATCTCCTCCGGCCGCACCCAGTCGTTAAACTGCTGCTCCGTGAGGTAGCCCAGGTTGATGGCCTCCTCCTTCAAAGTCGTTCCATTTTTGTGGGCCGTCTTCGCGATCTTCGCCGCCTTGTCGTAGCCGATGTGGGGATTCAAGGCGGTGACCAGCATTAGGGACTCGTTCATGATCTTGGCAATGTTCTCGCGGTTGGCCTGGATGCCGTTCACGCAGTTGGCAGTGAAGGTGCGGCTGCCATCGGCTGAAAAGGAGAAGAAGTGAGTCAGAAATCGGCCCATCAAAAATTTAAACATTTAAAAGCGAGAATAAGGTAACCCTTAACACATCATCTACTCACACAAAAGCCGGATGGAGCGCAGCACGTTGGACACTATCAAGGGCTTGAACACGTTCAGCTCAAAGTGTCCGTTGGCGCCACCGATGGTCACCGCCACCTGGTTTCCCATCACCTGGGCGGAGAGCATCGTCAGGGACTCGCACTGCGTGGGATTCACCTTGCCGGGCATGATGGAGCTGCCCGGCTCGTTCTCCGGCAGCGACAGCTCGCCCAGACCGCAGCGTGGACCCGAGCCGAGGAAGCGGATGTCGTTGGCGATCTTCATCAGGCTGACAGCGATCGTGTTGAGGACTCCGTGCACCTCCACCATGGCATCCCTGGCGGCCAGGGCCTCGAACTTATTGGGAGCGGTCACGAAGGGCAGGCTGGTGAGGTCGGCGATCTTGGCCGCGCACTTCTCGGCGAATCCCTTGCGGGTGTTGAGTCCAGTTCCCACTGCGGTGCCGCCCAGGGCCAGCTCGTAGACGCGCGGAAGACAGGCGTCGATGCGCTCCAGGGCGTAAGCCAGCTGCTGGGCATAGCCGCTGAACTCCTGACCCAGGGTCAAGGGCACTGCGTCCATGGTGTGGGTGCGTCCGATCTTGATGATGTCCTTGAACTCCACCGACTTGGCCTTAAGCGCGTCGTGCAGCGTCTTAATGGCCGGCTTGAGGTTGTTGTTCAGCTGCAGGGCCACCGAGATGTGGATGGCCGTGGGGAAGGTGTCGTTGGAGCTCTGGGACTTGTTCACATGGTCGTTGGGATGCACGGGCGTCTTGGAGCCCAGCTTGCCGCCCATCAGCTCGATGGCGCGATTGCTGATCACCTGGGGAATAGATGGGGCTTAAAAGGAGTCCCAGAGGATGAAGACAAGGCCAGACCCACCTCATTCACATTCATGTTGGACTGGGTGCCGGAGCCCGTCTGCCAGATGACCAGGGGGAAGTGCTCTGCATACAGCTTGCCGGAGATCACGTCGTCGGCAGCCTTGGAGATGGCCTCGCTCACCTTGCTGTCCAGTCCGAACTCCTTGTTCACCTCGGCGGCGGCCTTCTTCAGGATGCCCATGGCCTGCACCACGGGTTTCTGGCGAGCAGAAAGGAAATATTTTTTATAAAAGGTGCACTTAATGGGATTTCAATACCTAAGACAATGTTATTAAGGGTTTTTATAGAAACACTTCAGCTTACACTCACACATTTATTTTAATTTTTAGGTAATTAAATTCATTTTAATTTTTGTAAATTTAGCGGCATTTCAATGTTATTTATATTTATAGCTAGCTTCACATAACATATTTTTTATTCCCGAATAATGTTGCTGATGTTAAGAAGAAAGCTCTGTTTGTTTTAGCCAAAATAATTGTACGTTCATTACATTTAAGGTATAAGGGTACTTATTGTTTGGATGTTTAGTGACTTGAAAGTTCATTAACATGATTGATGCTTGTTATTTTCCATACATGGTATGAGAATAATTAAAAAACTCTTAAATGCCTTTTAAAGCGCCTAATGAACTTAAGATTCTGATACAGACAAGCCAAATTTATTTGCGTTGCATTGTCAAACTCATTTGGTGTTTAAAAACTTGTGGCTTTGCTTGGTAAACAATTCTAAATTATATATGTAAATGGCTTAGGTCAGCTACTTGTTGTGAATTATTATGGCTTACTCAGTGACACAGAAATGTAACACTTACGGGCATTCGTTCGGTGGCTCCGCCGATGGGGAAATTGATCTGGGAGCGCATCGTCTGGGCGCCATAGTACTTGTCCGCGGGAACCTTCAGTTCACCGAAGGTGTCGCTTTCCACACGGAACTCCTGGGAGGCCTGCAAGCGAAAATTGGCCGATTAAAATATAAAGTGATTAAAGCGACGAGTGTGAAGACCATTGCGATTGAGATAGATGACAGATAAGTTGGGTGAAATCAGAGGACGACCACTCGACGGCTGCTGCTCGAAAGAAACTGAGGCGTTGGAAACTTGGACCGATAAGCGGCGGCTATAAAACCCGAGTGAACAGCGAACAGTTTCTTGAAAGAGCGCTCCCAACAAAGCACATAGAAATCACCACTCAGCAGGCGAAATATTGAATGTGGAGGTGTAAACGGGGGGCGGTACGGAGTCGAAGACCCTGCCCGGCATGGGGTGTTGTGCTAATCAGCTGCGCCTTGGCTCACAACACACACCTAAGGACAAATAAGCAGCACTCAAGAGTCCACTACGCAGGCTAAAGCTTAATTATAACGATTAAAAAAGATTAAAAAGAAAAACAGGACTTAAAATCATGACTTAAGCTAAAATTATCATAGCAAAAAACCCTTTTTAAATATCCTCGTTTTGTTGAATTCATTTATTTGTTTGCTAAAAGTGTGTAGCATAAAGTAGGTATGTACAAATTTGTATATACGTTTTGTTAAGAGTTTCAAATACAATTTTTTTTTAAATCGAATGTACTCCAACGACTCGTAGTTACAAATCAACATTGCAGTATAAAATTTAAGTTAAAATTCAAAGTAATACCCTAAATTCAAAGTATTTTTGAATTCTTACATTATCAATTTAAATTTAATATAAAATACGAATTTCTTATATTAAAAATCATCAAATATTTAAAGTATTTAAAAAATAAAACAATATGTTTATAGTGCTATTTATTTGCCCACCAATGTGTACTGAATATGTGCATATGTGGGAAGTAGGCACTTTCTTTGGATTTATGGGTGTAGTTTACACCCGACTGCTGCTACTATCTGGTACTATATAGTTCAGTTATCGGTATTATACCAACAGATAGTCAGAGAGGGTAGAACAGTGGTCGGCATATGGATATACCCATGTCTACGAATATGTATACAATTAACCGGTTTGAATTCAATTGGCGAAAAAAGAGTCGCTGTCAGAACATTTTTTTTTTGGGTAACAACTCGTTTCGCGAGTTTTTACTTGGTGTGTTTGTTTTTGTTTTATCATGTGATTTGAGAGCGATTAAAAACCGTGGAAACACCTCACTTTCCAGGCTCAGACTCCCTGGAAGCGGTCATTTCCATTGTATAATGATTACGAAACGCCGGCTTTTGATTGTATGCACTTTTTTTTGTTTTTGTTTACAACGCATTGCAATAGCAATGTTTGTAATGTTTTTGGGTTGCAGATTGCTTTGCCAGGCGAAGAACTATTACATAAGGCCAGTGGGCACCACAATATAAATCCGGAGGGGAGGAATGGAATTGCAATGGATAAAACTCCTTACCAGACGCAGGCTGCCGGCGGTGGCGGCGGACCACGGCTTGGTCAACTGTTGGACGCCACGAAGCGAGGAGCGCTGCAGTAACGGGAGCACCATCTTGTTGCTGGTTTCTTAATTATTAAATAATAAATAATTTGCGATCACTTTCAGGTGCTTCGATACGGACGAGCCCACCACAACAACAACAACAATGAGCGGGTGCGGGTGCGAACTATCGCCTATCAGCAAATGTTGCGCTAATCGATTGCTGTTAAACTTTTAATAAAATTAACAGAAAAATGTTTAAAAATATGTGAAAATATAAATATTTTTAAAAACTAAAATAAATAAAAAAATGTTTTAAAATTATTTCATCTATGTAAATTAAAATTATATTTTCTTAATTATTTACTAGGCCCACAAACAATCGATACCTGCGATATCTATCGTTTCGTTTGCACACCCGCAGGTTGACAAAACAGCTGTTTGCAACTGCTGCCCGAGAAATAAAATTGCCAAGATTTGAAGTGAAGCAGCGAGGATGTCGGCGTTTCTGAAAACCGTGTGCCTGGCACAGAAGCTGTGCGCCGCCAATCCCTCCGTCGCCCGGCAGGCAGTACGCAGCAGTAAGTGCTCCTCGCCGTCGTCGTTGCAAATTCTGTTTGGCTTCGGCACTCAGTGTTTGTTTACGTAACTTTTGAGCGTTTGCTTATTGTCCGATTCTCGTTTCCACGATTGCAGTGGCTGGCTGGAACAAGGACTATAAGCCCGCCCCGTTCCCGAAGACGGAGAAGGAGCGCCTGGCGGCGGCCAAGAAGTACTACCTGCTGCCGGAGGAGTACAGGCCGTATGCGGACGACGGCCTGGGCTACGGCGACTACCCCAAGGTGGGAGGCGGCCTGGGCGTGGAGGCCAAGGATAGCTACTATCCCTGGGACTATCCGGAGCACAAGCGCAACCAGCACGAGCCGGTGAGTGGAGCAGGGTATCCCATTTCACTGAAACCCCAGGGAGACCTACGGTTTAACGGGAACTCTGTTGTACCCTTGGGAATGTTATAAAATTACGTTATTATAAACTAATACCAATTATATTTCTACATATCCCCGTTAGATCTCGGCGGATCACGATCTGTACAGCGAGGACCGCTGGTCGCAAGCTGAGTCGCCGCGCTACAAGAACTCGTACTACTTCGTGTGCTTCCTGGGCGTGCTGTCCGGCTGCTTGGCCCTGTACTACTGGCTGGAGGACAAGAAGATGTACCGCCCCGTGGCCGCCAAGCAGTATCCCGGCGATGGCGTCAAGCACTACACCTTCGAGAAGTAAAGACCCACTTGTGTGGGCGTCCGTTTCCGCCTCGTTTTTATTTCATAGGCAATCTATCAACGCATCTGTACAATTAAAATGAAAGAAACCAATCTGAACTTGCGATGAACGTTTATTTGGCGAAAACACAAATGCAACATGGATGATTTGGAACGTAACTTAACCGCAGAGGGGTCAATCAATGCCTAATGGGATAAGTATAGAGCTTAACGCTAGTCCTACAGCTAAGTACGATGATTAGTGATCAAAAAAAGACAGAAAGTGAAACTTAACTATTTCGATTGTTATGATAATAAACTGTCTGGAGATCGTCACTCCACAATGTAGTTAGGGTGCACCACCAGCAGGGGATCGTCCTCCACTGGCTCGTCCGTGCTTGCACGCCTGGTAAATGGCTTCAGCGATGAGGTCTTGAGCGGGATGATCACCTGGTCGTGGTAGATGAGACGGTCGATCAGCTTCTCGATGAGGTTCTTGCGCGAAATCAGCTCGTCCTCGGACTCGATCTGCTCGGCCACCTGCTCCAGATACCAGGTGACCACGTCGCTGCGCTTGATGCCTGTATCGTTGCCCTCCACCTCGCAGCGGGCCTCCTCGCCGCGCATGTGCAGCACCAGCATGGTGGACAGGTTCTTGTAGTCCTCGAACGACAGCGTGAATTTCTTCTTCTGCACGGCCGCGCTGCCGGAGGTGTCCATTCCGTCGCCGGCAGCAGCATCCATGTTGGCAGCCGCCCCATTGTTCTCCATGTCAATGTCATGCTGGATGCCATCGTCCACCTCCAGACCCTCATCGTCGTCCAGGTGAATGTCAGGCTGCTCGACGCGGATAATGGACTTGTTCAGCAGGCGGAAGGCCTCCTTTACGTGCCGCTCCAGCACGCGATTGGAGCACTCCAGCTTGGCCATGGCCTCGCTCAGCCGGATCATTGACTCCAGCTGCCGCACAGTGATCCGCCAGGTGCTGCGGCCAGATGTGCCCGTGTCCCGCTGTCGCAGATGCCCGTAGTTTTCCACCAGCATGCGTCCGGCCTCCTTGCCAATCACCGGCTTGAACTGTCGGGCGAATGTCACATAGCGGAGAACCTCCTCGCGCGTGTAGGCCCGCTCCACGGACTCCTCGATATTCGAGTGCAGATCGACGATCTTGCGGGCAATGGCATAGTCCACCACCTCATTGCACTCGTCCACCAGGATAAAGAATAGATCGAAGCGGGACATGATGGGAGCACTCAGCTGGATGTTCTGCTGCAAGCTCTTGGAGCGATCGTAGCGTCCGTTAATGGGATTGGCGGCAGCCAGAATGGAGGTGCGGGCATTCAAGGTGGCCCGAACGCCAGCGCGCGCTATAGAGATCGTCTGCTGCTCCATGGCTTCGTGAATGGCCACCTGGTCGCGCTGGTCCATCTTGTCGAACTCGTCGATGCAGCAGATGCCATTGTCCGCCAGCATTAGCGCTCCCGCCTCGATCACAAAGTCGAAGCTCTCCTCATCGCGCACCACGGCTGCAGTTAAGCCCGCTGCGGAGGAGGCCTTTCCCGATGTGTAGATGGCCCTGGGCGAGAAGTCCGACACCTGCTTGAGGAACTGCGACTTGGCCGTGCTGGGATCTCCCACAATGCATACGTTGACGTCACCACGTAGCGAGGTCTTCTCCATTGTGGTCTTGGCCACTCCACCAAACTGCTGCAGCAGAATGCCCCTCTTGACCTCATCGTTGCCGTAGATCGAGGGGAAGAGGCTGCTGATCAGGTTGTTGTACAGATTGCGATCCTTGGACATCTCGTAGATCTTGTGCCACTCGGCGTCCGTCATCTGCTTCTTCATGTCCTCCGCTGTGACCTCCGACATGGGCAAATCCGTTCCTCCGAAGCGGGCAATGGTGGCCTGGACGCTGCAGGCGAGGAAGGCCATCCGGTAGTTGAGCTCGCGCATGCCCAGAGCTTTCAATCCAGTCACACCATCCATTCCCTCGCCAGGCTTGTGTCGGGAACTGGTCTCCGCTCTGGTTCCGATGCCAGCCAGGACACTTACATCGGGCACCACGATCAGGGTGCCCGTGAAGTCGTAGCGATCGCCGGCCTGAACCGTCTCCACCAGCTCCGACCTCAAGATGATCTCCACGGCTCGGGGAATGCAGCCGCGGGGCAGCTCCGCCTGCGTCTCCTGTATGCGAATCTTCTGGAAGTCCAGGAACAGGCTCTTCTCCACATCCAGCATGAAGCGCCGGCGATTGGAGCACACCGGATTGCGACAGATGGTGGGATTGGTGAACTTGAACTGCTGCTCCACATTACGGATCTCCGTCTGGCAGTCCAGGCACATAAAGACGCCGGAGACGAGCTCCGGGTGGACGGGATGTGTGCGCACCACCTGGCCGGAGATGCGGATCAGCGTTCCAATCTTCGAGGTGGTCAAATCGCGCACCTTGTGCCGCGTGGGCACCTCCGTGAAGGCCACATAGCAGTCCTTGTTCGTCTTCAGCCCGATGCGATCCTTGACGTAGTTGGACACGGATTGACAGAGGAACGGGTAGACGTGGTAGTACTCCTCGATGATGGCCGTGGCCAGGTTCTGGTCGTACTTCTCTACGTCCTCGAAGCTCACCTCCAGGGTGCAGCGGTCGGGCGACTCCAGGCTGGCCGCCGGGCGCGTGTACTTGATCTCGCCGTCCTCCTTGAATTCCTCGAGGAAGTCTTGGAACAGCTTCTGGGCCCGGATGCCCACCTCGTCCTTGACACGCAGCTGGCCGACCTGAGCATCTGCCACATCCATTCTTGGGTTCTGTTTGGGTCAAACTGAAACTGAAGCCGGAGCGTAAACGCAAACACAAACGAAACGCGCTAATTTTGTTTAATGCTGTTTACAGCTGCGTGCTCCGCCAATTTTGGCGCCTTTTTGTGACAGTTGCACGGGCTGGCAACGCCGGTGGGCTGTCAGGGCTGTCATTCAATTAATAAAATGGTCACATTAAATCAGCAACTAATCGGCGGTTTTTAATCTAACGGCTTTTTTTGACAACGGATTTTGGATTTCTTAAAAAAACGTATTAAAAAGCCCATGGCAAAGCGCGAGAAGTTCCTGTGCCTGGCGGAGATGCAGCCCACGATGACCCACTTCTCCACCGTGGCGCTGATCGTGTCCAAGTCCTCGCCCAACATCTTCTACGACAAGATGAGTGGTACCGAGCGCGGAGTCATCACTTTGACGATCCGAGATTCCTCCAATCACCTCACCAATTGCAAGTGCTGGGGCCAGCGGGCCTGCGTGGAGGAGTACGCCGCCATGCTCCATATTGGCCATGTGGTGGACATTGTGAACGCCAAGGTGATGTCCATTTCCAGGACACAGGATGCGACAGGTGAACAGCGCTACCAGCCGCAGACAACGCTCTCCTGCGCCCTAGTGGTGAACGAGGGATACGGCTATGTGGTGGGACATGACCGCGGTGAACCTGCCACCTCGGTGCCCTTCCAGCAGCTACTCCAGCGACCATGGAAGCCACTGGGCAGCGCCCTAAAGCTGGCGGATGTGCGTTCCGGTCTAAGAGCCCCGGACAAAATGGTCAGCGTCTATGTGGACCTGTTGGTGGCCGTGGCTGCAGTGCGTCCGGTGCGTGAGATCAAGCGGAAGTTGCCAGCGGGCCACAGCAAGGCCCAGGAGCTGCTGCACTGCCTGGAGGTCATTGTAATCGATGCCAGTTATCCGGAGGGCATGCTGCTCTCTGTTTGGCAACCGGACTGGATACGACGCGCCCAGCAATGGCAGGCCCGTCGCACTGTCCTCCATCTGGTGGATGTGCGTGTCTCTTACTCGGAATATCATCGTTGTCCCGTGCTTTCCCACGCGAATTGCACGCTCGTCTGCGAGGATCCTTTGGTGGCTGGTGAGGATTGCCGGCGCTTGTTGGCCTTCGCCGCCACCGTGCCGCTTAAGAGCTTCGATGGTTGCGCCCAGGCGGAGCTGGACAATCTGCCAGCAGGTAGGTTGGATCAGAGGTCAAGATCTCCGTTATGAACTCTTCCTTTTCCTTAAAGCCACCAGCATCCAGACCCAGATGACGGTCAGACAAATCTATTCCCGTGCCGAGGGCGAGCTGCAGGATGCCTCTACGAATCAGTTTACCGCTGTGCTGTACGGTATGGTCACCAAGCTTGACTTGGATGGGTTTTCCTCACACATCAACAGAAAGTGGCAAGTGATTTGGTTTCAGGGCTCAAATTTTCATTACCAAAATTCTGAGTTTAAAATTCTGCGCCAGGAAAATAACAATAATTGTTTTCCCTTTTCAGCACCATCTGCCAACGGATCATATCGCAAAATCTGGAAGAATGTCCTTCGGAAACCTGCAAGATGGAGTTCTTGTTGTTGGACAACACTGATGCTCCCAAATGTACAAGCTACTTCAACATCCACATACAGTTTTCCGACCAGACGGGCACCCTGATTGAGGCCCGTTTGGCTGGCAATCCGGCGGAGCGCATTCTGGGCCTCCGAGCAGAGGAATTTGAGCGACTGGGGGAACGTGACAAATGCGAGCTAAAGTGGCGCTTCCTGCTCAAATACTTTGAGGTCAGGTTGCTGGTAAAGAAGCCAGCCGGGATGCGCCGGAATCTTGTCGTTGTGGTCGTCGACATGCAAGCTGTTCTGCTGGACAAGCTCGTCGAGAAGATGGCCGTGTTTTAAATGCCCGTCAAAAGTCTTGTTGAAATCTACATAAATAGCGATCTTTATTTCGCATTTTCACATAAAAGTGTACAACTGCAATACATAAATAGATTGAAAGCGCCTAAAAACTCTGCCTGGATGTGGGTCATAAGTGGGATACGTTTGGCTTACTGGGATGAATCATCTAATTGCCGTTTTGCCTGGTGCTAGAGTGGGGTGGGTAGGGCGTAAAACAGTTTTCGGCCTTCTTTTTCTATTCAATTTTGCACTTCTCCCAATGTTGTAGGATTAGTTCTTCTTTAGAGTCCTGTCTTGTGGCCGACTTATTGTTATCAAACGCACTGTATTTAAGACAGTTTAAAGCAACGCTTTCATTTTGGTTATTTAATACCGTAGCACTTAACATTTATAGCCAATACATCAAAAAATACAAAATGAACTAAAGAATTAAAGTGTTAAAATACAAATTCGAAATAAATAAAAATACAATTTTTGGTTAGTTGAGTAAACTAAAAAGTTAACAATAAATAAGAGTGCCTGCCTTAAAATAATAACCCAAAATGGAATACATATAATTTAGGGCTCAAAAAATCCCAACTATGAAGTGAAAAACCAAGTGAAATTAACAAATCTGCAAAAGCAAAAAAGTTGTGACCTCTAGACTTGCCTTATGGCCATGGAACGCTTGTAAGTTTGCCCTAAACTAATCTCACCAGTTTGTGATCTACATATAATCGTTTTGTGGGGGCGAGTGTTACTTGGGGATGGACCTGCAGCTGGATCGGAACAGGAATCACAAGCACCGACCCGCCGCCAGCTGCAGGCCCAGCTTTGGGCTCAATTTCTGCTAATAAACTATAATTATAATCAATCAAAGCTGAGTGTCACATTTTACTATACGAGTATATAAACAACAATTTGGTACAACGCTTAATACTGACCTACATACAGACATATGTACAGACATATTACACATAAAAACAAATCTTGCTACGGGAAGTGGTGGACAACCGAATCAACAAGGGACTAAAATCAATCGGATTTGGTGTGACGGCCGTCTGCATTTGTACAGGGAATGATACTGGTAACTACTACTGAGTTGTGTTTTGTCCTATAACTATTCTTTGTAATCCTTATCCGGCTAAATCAACAATATCCACCGATTAGAAAGAGAGAGCATTTAACCTCAACATAAAAGTAAAGATAAGTTAACGTAAAGTAAAACAAGGGCGACGTCCCTACTTGGAGCTGCCCGCCTGCGAGTGGTGGTGCTGCTGCTGGAGGTGGGATCCGTGGTGGTAGTGCGATTGGTGGTGCGACGCTGCTCCTCCGCCGAGGGAGCCGCTACCCCCCGACGAACCTACCGCCGTCGAGGAGCCCTGGTTGTGGTTGTGACCCGCTGTCGCACTGTGACTGTGACCTCCTCCGCCGCTGTGGTTCAGAGAGGGCAGCGACGCCGTGGCCGCAACCAGTGCTGCTGCAGCTGAGGCAGCCGCCGCTCCAGCGGTGGCCGTGGTCAACTTGGTTCCATTCGCATTGTTCACCCGCAGCTGTCGGATCTCGGGAAAGAACTCAATCATGAGTATCTCCAGCAGCTCCTGATGAAAGCAATTGGAGTATTAATTACCAATTAACAAATAAATGATACAAGTTACAGGTATTATATAAAACGTGCAATGTTAATAAAATTATAGTCATTTAAGGCAGTAACTCACGTAGAAGAGCTGCTTGTTGTACGCGGGGTTTTGCAGGGCCTCGAACACCTTGAGGACGCCACGCTTGGCCGCTTGGGCACCGACCAGATTGCACAGCACCTCCGGGATGTGGTCGGTGAGCAGCGCCTTGGCCGCCGTGGTGGTCATCTCGCGCATATCCTCGGATCGCGTGGGATAGGCGGAGGCCAGGACGCCGCCTGGCCAAAAGGACTTGAGGATGGCCGAGAAGTAATTGTGCAGCATGGACTCCTCGAAGAGATAGGCCACCGATTCGCGTATCTGCCGATTGATCGTTCGGCCGTAGGTGATTTGCACGAAGGAGATAAGGCTTTTGCGCAGCCACTTGAACACCCCGCCCATGTCGAAGATCTCGCCCATTAGGGCGTACATCGGTTCCGCTATCGAGTCCTTGCTGTCCAGATCCGCTGCCAGCATTTTAGCCTCGCCGCCGGATTCGCCATCCAGGTAGGTAGAGATGTCCTCGTCGTCGCGCTGCAGTCCCCAAAATGGATCGGTGGCCCGACTGGCCTCGTGAGCCTTTCCAGCATCGCTGCGGAACAGCGTGGCCAGCGAGAACTTGGACTTCTTTGGCGAGGGCAGCGATTGCTTCAGGTGGTCCGAGCTGGGGCTGAGAAACGTGTAGATGGCCTCGCTTCCATTCAGATGATCGTCCTCGAGGATGAACTAAACGAATGCATTAAAAAGGTAAGACGCAAGGACAAAAACAGTTCATAGCTTACATTGAGAAACTTTTGAATCTGGGCCTTAGCCTTTTCCTGGCCATGTCGATCTGTTTTTAGAAAAAAGAACTTGAAGTTCGTGGGCAGGTCGATGGCTTTCAGGTTGGAGCTCACGTGCCGCAGTTTCCGCTGCAGCTCCTTTAAAAAAATAACCAAGTCTTAGTCATGCCAAGAGGAGCTTATGAAAACCCAAGGGGCAATACCCACATGCACTTGGTTGAGGGAGCGCATCACCACCCAGCCGCTAGAGATGCCCGAGGGTCGCTTTCGTAGATTTGCATGGGCATGCCCGCCTTCGCCGTTTTTGGCTGACGTTGGCTGAAGCGGCGCATTAATGTCCTCGTCCACATGCACCAGGATCATAAATTGCAAAGATTCCTTTTCATCGGAGACCTGATGAATTCACAAAAAAAGTTAGTCACCTTGTAAGAAAACATGTTTTTAAGCGTTTTACACATATCCCATTAATATAATTTTATGATTTGAAATGTAAAGTGCTTTGCCGTTTGCAAAACTACAGCCCGGATTAGCAAACACTCACCTCCACGCTCTGAATGGTGGCTTTCCATTTGCCCAGGTGCTCCGTCCAAGCGTCCGTGCGCCGCAAATGCGCCTCCGTCTGCCGCTTCTCGCTCTTCAGCCACTCCATCTCCTTCTCAAGAATGGTCAACACCTTGGACTCTGGCTTCACCGAGTACTTGAGGGCGTCCAGCGCCTGATTCTTTTTGTCAATGCGTTCCTGTATTTGTTCCAGCTTTCGTCGCGCGTACGACGTGTGGGCGGCCACATCGATGGCACCACCGGGACCGCCATTGAGTCCATCGGACACACCCGGGTGCTCATCCGCCAGCGACTCCGCGGCATCGCCAATGGTGTGGCACATCAGTAGCGTGGGATCTGCAATCTCATTGGAGTCCAGCGCCTCCTTCAGCTGGCGGTATTGGTCGCTCAGCACGAACGGCGGGTAGTACTTCTCCTCCAGCGTGCGCAGAATGTTGCGCTGGATGTCGTAGAAGATGTCCGGATCGGCGTCGCCCAGCAGGAACGTCTCTATCAGCTTGCGTTCGTGTTTGTCGATCTGGATCTCCGACTTGGGCACCCGGATGTACGTGTAGAAGATCTCCGTGCCCAGCTGATGGCTGGCCGACTTGTGCGCGTGCTTGATCTCCTCCACCGCCAGGTAAAAGCCGATCAGGGCGCTCGCTTTTAGCGGCTCCAGGAACAGGGTAAAGTAGCGCCGGCCCACCGCGGTGTTCAGGATCTCTACCAGCGTGAGGTCCTGGGGGAAACAAATAAATAGGCTGAAAACTATTGTGGTTATAGAAAGGCCCGGGGATCACTAACAATATCGCTGGAGTAGTTTCCGTTCCAGCCGAACTTGGCCAGGTTCTTTTCGCACTCGCCCTTGGCCATCGTGAGCTGGCGGACATAGCGCTTCAGCCGGACGGCGGCCGTGTGCTCCGACTTGGTGAGCGAGTGGTCCTCGTGGTCCGGATCGAGGCCTTTGGCACGCTGCAGGTTCTGCATGGTGGTGGCATGCATCAGGTCGTTTACAATGCTTTTGCGGATGAGCGAGAGCTCTTCCAGGTTGCCCGAATTGTTGATGATCTTGAGGAAGTCCTCGAAGCTGGCTGCGTACTCGTAGCTCCGCTTGCTCATCGCCGCCGCCGCCAAACGAGTCTCAATGTTCTGCACCACCTTCTGGTTAATGTAGTCCGGTGCAGTCAGCATTTTGATCATTGGAAAGAATACTACACAGATGGGACAATTAAAAAATAGGATCCTTCGTGAGCCTTATTATCACTTACTCTTGTAGGAGAGAATCTCGCTGAGCAGGACCTTCAAAGGGGGCAGGGAGTAGCCGCGTGGCAGCAGCAGGATCACCATAATCTCGCACAGCTTGCGCAGAAACTCCATCTCCTTATCCTCATCGGCCAGGTACGAGTTGGTGCTAAAAACTGGCGGTGTGTTCGTTTCAGCTCTAAAAAATTAAGAGATTTAGTCACTATTTTTATAATATTAAAATACGTTAAGAAACACTTAATTTGATAATATTAATTACAGTTCGATAATCGTAAACAAATGGAATTCATAACAATCACAGCTATTGTTTTCATAGCCAATTTCCGCCTATTAATGATTCATGATTGATGACTATTCCCTGACGCATTTATATTACATTCAATTCTGCGGACTGCAACTATGTGTGATTTGCCAAAAAACACAGATAAAATAATCGTATTATGGGTTCAAAGCTCTTAAACAAAGCCATGGTGGTTTTGCAAATTATATCGTATTATATCTTATCAAAAATAATTTTCTTGAATTTTTCCTAATCACTACTTTGTAAGATTATTGAATTTAAATTAAAAGATTTTCGATTTGAAAGGTTTTTGACCTTAAATTGAATGGCTAGCCCTAATTTGGAACCATACTCGTGCATAGATAAATATAAACTCACGCTCTGGCCTCGGCTATGCGAATCTTCTCCAGATGCACTGTCACCCGATTCACCATGTCCACGGCTATGATCTTGGCGGCGTCCATCCTAGTGGCACGTTCATGGATCTTCTGTATGGCGTTCCACAGATCCTCGCGCACCACATCGTTGATCAGCTTGGGCTTGGTGACCACATAGCTGGAAAACAAAAGAGTGTGTAATGTAATCTAGGGATCTTTTGGACCGATGTGACAAACTCACCCCAACCAGGGCAGCATGAAGTCGCGCAGCACATACTCAATGATCTGCTGCAGCTGCAGGTCCACCGTCTTGCCAAAGATCAAGGGCAGATTCGACGGGTTCTTGATCGGCTTGGGCAGATCGAAGATGTTGCTCCTGCGGGACGAAGGATAGAAAGGAAGTTAGAGACAGCTGGAAATGGGGGGGGGACAAAGTCCGGCACTTACTTGGTGGCATTGTAGAGAAGTCGCGAGGGCACGCGACTTGGTGGCGTCGGCTCGTTGGTGGTGAATATATAGTGGATATAGACGGTGCCGGCCACAGCTGTCGGCGAGATAAGAGCAATTAGATATTTGGGACTTTTAATTAGGCGAGCGCGGAACTGATTGGAGGCCAGTCCGGCTGATTGGCCGATAGTGAGTCATTCAATCCCCTCCGACCGTGAATGTGAACGTCGTCTTAGATGTGGCTGTAGAAAACTTACCCGCAAAGACCAGCACCAGGGAATAGACGACGAAGGCGAAGAACAGAAAGAAGGTGGGATAATACCAGATGACGGCCAGCAGTGTCAGCGTGATGCCCGAAACAATAATCCTCCAGTTTAATTGCAGTGCACGTAGCATGCTGTAATGGGTTTTATATAGGCAAATATATACATAAGTGGTGTCTATTAATAAGTTTCGGGGTATATGGAATATGGAGTGTGGGCTGTGGGCTGTGGGCTGTGGATTACCGGGTGGCCAGGAGCGTGAGGCGCTGCGTGGGCGTTGCTGCTGGCTCCGGTTCAATGGGGAACAGTGGCAAGCGTCGACTGGCACTGACACTGCTACTGGTACTGGCCATGGTGTCCACTGCGTTCTCCGTTGTCCGGCGGCCAACTGTCCACTCCGTTCCCGAATCGGATTCACTGCCCTGCGCTTCTGCTTCTGAATATTTGATGAGTTTCGTACATTTTCGACGACCAACTACGGCCTGCTGCTGCCCATTAAAAATAGTTCTCAACAATTGCGTCAATTCCGTTTTGGTTTCCTTCGGTTTTTGGTGGCCACTTTCGGTACCCCTGTCACCTCCTCCCCCGCAGTCGCCCTACGAACGAAAACGAACACAAATATGGTATCGTTTCACGGCCTGGAGCAGAGAATATATATGCGCGACAGCTGGCTGGGAATCGGAATCGGAATCAGAATCAGAATCAGGAACAGAACTGTCAGCTATATGCACTAAATCAATACTGGGCGACGCTACGGTCCCGCAACAAGTTGATTGCTTTCGGGGCAGCTTGACTTTATCCGGAGCGGAGAACGGAGAACGGCGAACGGAGAGTGACGCCGTTTCTGTGCGTTCCAAGAAATCAAAACAAGAGACTTTGATTACACTCCTCCAATTTGCTGTGTTGTTTTTGTTGCTGTCGCTGCTGCTGCGCAGTTGGACAGTTGGTGGAGCTAATGGGCCGTGGCCGTATCGGCCGTGATAACACGTCACAGATCCGTTTTCACGCCCGGCTATCCACTATCACTATCTTTTCCATTATGTTTATGATTTGCATGCGGAAAATTGTATCTCTTCTGCCGCAGTGGTGTCAATTCCGCTTTTTTCCCGTCAAATTTGGCTTGATTTAAAAATAGCCTCTTATTGTCTATTGACAAACATATGTATAATAAATAAATTTCATTAAATATTATTAATTTAAAATAAACAACACATTATTTAAAAAAAAATCAGTTTATTTATTAGTTTTTTTTCCTTGGATTCCGCTTTTTTAGCTTTTTCCGTTGATCCAGCTTTTTTGGTCTTACAAAAATGACACCACTGCCAAGAATAAAACAATCGATTGAATTGTCCGCGCTATCGATTAAAATTATCGATGCGCAGTTTAAATGCAAATTCAAACTAGAATTTATTAAGGACGAACCAAGGCTAACTACGATCTTACAATTTTAAAACAATTGTGGGTAGTTAATTTGATTATCAGGGATTAATTTAGAAATATGAACAAAGTTTAGAAACAAAATTTCTAAAATGACACCCCCCTACGATTTGTGAGTTTTTTCGAGTCCATAAAAATCGATCCAACTTAATATAAACAAAAATATGTTTCTAGTTACTTTATGTTTGCACACTCTTTTATTGTTTACATGACATGGCTGCTAGCGAATCTCCAATGTTATTTAATGACAATAACTAACTAGACTTAGTTTATTTGGGAAACATTTTTGGTATTTGAAGCTTTTTCCTTTTGTTCGTTTGTATGACACGCGGTGATTTCATAAGCTATATGTATGACTAGCCGGATTCCCCCGCAACCCCACCGACTCCCAATAAATGCCTCCATCTTGGGAATGCGATCGCAGATCATATCCAATCCTACTGCTCCTTGGCCAGGCGGCGCAGGGCGCGCTTCCGTGTGCCGAGAATGTTTTTCAGCACCACGTTGCGGGCGAACTGCTCGCCGAGCACCGCCTCCGTAAAGTGGATGACCAACTGCAGCAGGGCGTGCGGCAGATAGCCCGCCGTCTGGGTGGCAATGCCCAAGGTAGACAGGGCCGAGCGCACATAGGTTTCCGGGGAGGGAGCAAACACGCTGGCCTTGCGGATCTTCGACATGTTGGTGGCCACGAAGCCCGGCTGCACGCTCTGGATGAGAATGCCGTGCTCCTTGTACTCTGTCTGCAGATCGTCGCTGAACTTGTTAACAAAGGCCTACAAAGAAAACGAAATTAAAAGTAAACAAATGCAAATAAAACCCTTAAACATCAATGTCACATGCAATGAGAGGTACAAAAATATATTATTAAATCATTCTGCTAGCCCCTTACCTTAGTTGAACTGTATACGCTCAGCAGGGGATTTGGAATGACACCAGCGGTGGACGAGAGATTTATGATCACTCCGCGGCGCTTGGTAATCATGCCCGGCAGGAAGAGTGCAGTCATATGAGTCACCGAGTGGATGTTAGCAGCCACGATGTTGCGGAGGAACTTCGGGTCGGCCTTGTAGCAGTCCAGGAAGTACTCGGGATGGCTGTAGCTGATGCCCACGTTGTTGACCAGCACACCAATGTCCAGGCCAGTGGTCTTTTCGCGAATCTTGTCGTAGATCTCGGCGCCGCCGGTGAAGTCCACGTCGATTACCCGCACCTCCACGCCATATTTATCGCCTGAAAGTATGCCGCAATGTTTAACTCAAGTAACTGTCTCCTACTACCTGCTCTTATTGGACTTACCTATCTCCTTGGCCACCACATTCAGTTTTTCCAAGGATCTACTGATCAGTACCAGCTTTAGTCCCCTTCGTGCCAGCTAAAAGTGAATAAAACAAATATTAAAAATATAGCTTATAAGTTCTTGTTAAGACTTAAGGGTTGTGAGTGAACTCTAAGGTAATTACTGAATTCTCTATAAAATAAATGTATTATTTACAGGAGTAGTTAAGTAAACGATCAGATTAATCTTGGTTTTTGAGTAACTAAAACAAATAAGACTACATTTTTTTATGCTAGGTTATGTGCCAGTTAGTTTTTTGAGTATTTTTAAAAGATGAATTTTTCCAAAAACCTAATCGATAAGCTAGGAACTTTGTGAACAAACAAGTGAAAACAAGCACTGAAAGCCTCCTTAGTAATTGCTGTGCAATTGTCGTGTATAACTAAAACCGAGCGCCTAGAAATTCGGAGTGAACATTGAACCATTTTAAGTGCGTCCGACGCACACCGAATGCTAATGTGGACGAAGCTTCAGGCGGGGCCCTGTACACCACCCTACATAGCCACTGGGGCAACACGTGTTCTCTAGCCTCTGGCTTCGATTGTTCCAAGTGGGTACTAAACAAAACCGGGAATCGGCAGGTTTTCCAAAAAAAAAAGACGGCTGCGACTGCACTTTGTTAAAATAAATAAAAAGTACAAATGTAGCAATTTGCAGTCAAGCAAACACTATTAGGGAATGTTTGCGACTAGAGATCGATTTCAAAGTGCAGATTCACTTGGCTAATGCATCGGCGGCGGAAACCAATGTCCAAGTCATCGTGGGCGACGCTCAATTCAAAAATTACTCATTAATTTTTTGTGAGCCGCTTTCCGATTGCGCTACTCATTTGCCTGACGGACTTTGCTTGCTGGCCAAGATTGGGTCACTTCAGCGTCGTGTACGTACCTCCTTGGCGTAGGCCTTGCCAATTCCATCGGTCGACCCGGTGACAACTGCAAGTTATACAAAAGTTAGCCAAGGGTTCTGCAGGTTATCAGTGGACTGGGGGCGTGGGGACGGTTCTTATCGCACACAGGGGAAAACAAACTACACGCAGCCAGGTATTCAATTTGACATTCTCTTAAAATGAAAGCGAGTTTATACTTTCGTTTCTTGGTGTCTTTAATTTTAATTTATGCTGAATCGTAGTTTAAATGAAAATAGACAGTTGGAAAAGGAATGAATAAATTATAATTGTATTTCGAATTTTTCAATTAAATGTTTTCAAAGTTATAATTCAAAAAATATATCAATGCATATAAAATAACAAAGTAATATAAAGGTTATTTTGTTAAAAGGTTTTGAAACCACTAATTTAAGTCGGTAATTCAGAGATGTGGTTTTAAAATAATTTTAATGAATACTTGATGTATTAAGGTTTATTTTAAATGGTTTATTCCAACCATTTATGACTGGACACCCCTATAAATATTTTCAATTACACTTTTGCAAGAGTACATCGAAAATAAGTGGACTTTTCGCAGCTGTATGTTTTTTTTTCCACTGTGCACTAGAATCCCCTTGGATTGCCAACTCACCTGCCCACTCGCCCATCTTGGCCAGATTCACGGAGGACCCAAACACCTTGGGCCCCACCACATTGGCGTAGATCCAGGGCAGGACCTTCCGGAACACCTGGAAGCCCACGATTCCGATGGCCAGACCGCCCAGCAGGCTAAGCACTCTGGAGTTGTTCTCCTCCATGTTGGGACTGTTGACTATTTCCTGGTTTCTCTGGGTAACTGGACTGGGTGACTCCTATAGCCTCTGCCGGCTGATTAGTTTCTGATTCTCCGATTTCCAGCTGCACCGCCGAATTGCTGACGCCGCTGCTTCTGCTTGTGTGCCTCTGCCGGCAGCTCTGCTTTTGCCTAATTGTATTTGTGGACGTAGTACTAGTACTTCTACTTCACCCTTCCAATCAGCAGTGATTTTCGAATTCTCGATTTCTCTGCTGCTTATTATTCAAAATGCGTTTTCTTCGCGGAGGAAGAGGAACATAAAGCAGAATGGAAAATAAAAAACAAACGGAAAAAGCGATTGAATGTCAATTGTCAACGGCACAAGAGCGAATGAACGGTTCTTATGCGTATCCATGTGCCCTGCCCCCTGCTAAGTCTGTGTGTTTGTGCATATGGGTGTGTGTGCACCACTTATGTCATTCCGCTCATTCCCGATTTTCTATAACGCGGCACGGAGATAAGGGCGGCTGCAAACAGTGCCTGTCAAAATGAATCGCCTTAAGAACCGTTATATTGCATAGTGATGCATAAGAGGGGGATGAAATCGGAATGACATCTATTAAAATAAGTGAAAACCTACAGGACATCTCCTTAAACAAACACCAAACACTGTTCAATGTTCTAGTAATTTACATATTTAAGAAATGTAATATTTATTGTTTTTAGATTTTGTGCTTAAACTAAAACTTACTAAACTTTTTCTGTGATTCAAAAAGTATGCGCATATGTTACGCAGACAGTGTAAGTTCTATGCTCTCACCAATACACACCACCGAATAAGAATAAGTACTGCACATGCGCAGGAAGCATGAATAAGTGCGATAAACAATTAAATTTAAACTATGTATTTAGTTGCTGTGCTGGGACAATTAAAATTGATTTAATTCCTGATACTGAGAACGAAGCCTGCTAGGCTAACGGAAACACAAGGTCAAAGCGAGATGGCAATAGACACTGACAAGGATAATCCATTGCGATAACTATCGGTTTGTAACGGTTTTTTAAATTTTAAGCTAAAATTTACTTAAAAAGAAGATCATTTAGATGTATTCAACTATAAATGTTTTAAAAATGCATCTAATTTAATTTATTTAAACATTTAACCTTTGATTTCTTGGCATTTAAAGTGTAACGGACTTTACGTAGTGGGTGGAAATCTCCGGACCTCGAAGTTGCCGAGAGAGATGCTGGCTCTTCGGAGCGGAATCAGTGCCGCAGCAATTGTGGGTGAGGGAACAACAACGTCAACGGCCCGGCAAACGCACCTATACGGCCCTTTTTTTTAAGCACACTCCCGTGTCGCTTTTCATTTGGCTAAATGCTAGCGAAAGTTAAACTAGATATTTGTTAAGAAATTTGTATTTGTATTTTGTGATTTTCCAAGCTCGAGAGGTGAGTGTCATATATTTATTTGGTTTGGAGTTGGGGGTTTGGATGTTCGGGAGGGGGCTCTTCGGATAGGATAATAGGGATGCGGGATGCTGGCCATGCGCAGAGCATGTCCTGACCTACATTCTCGCTTATTGGCCATCCAATGGGGCAGCCAGGGCCAGCAGCAGTTGCAAAAAGATAAATACACACGCCACACGAGCTGGGTAATAAACGCTTTTCCTTTTCCTTTCCGGACTTTCCTTAATCCCCGCGCAGTAAATTAGCAAACACAAAACGTGAAAAGGACACGTTGTACTGGGAAATGTGAATCCAGATCCAGGATCCAGGCAATACACTGCCCCAGCGCAATCGATACGCAGTGAATCCAATTCCAAATCCAAATACAAATCCGCTGGCGATGCAGTGGGACGCTGATGCAGCTGGATCGATATAGAACAGATTACAGGCGCATTCATATGTGCATGTCCTGCGGTGAGTGGCGCCAGTGGATGTTGATAGATACTGTACCTCGGCACACTCAGACACTCTGTTGCAGTGATGAGATCGAGGCTGTTTTGGATACTGGCGATTATATACTCCTCACTCCATCACATCGGCTCGGGCTCCACGTCGACCACATGTGAGTTTGCTTTGCTCTTTGCTCCACTTCCACTTCCACCTCCACTTAATCATATCGCCAACTTTTTCCCAACTCAAACACTGGCACTTTTCAGCGAAAGCTTATGTGTTTATGTTTGTGTTTTGTATTTATTAGCATTTCAAAAACTTGTACACAAACAAAAATATATAGTATAGTATGTAGGTCTTCATATCAATTGAAAAATTATATTATTTTTTCACGTTTGAAATGATTTAAATTTATGAAACTAAAACTGCTCTACTGAAATTAAATAAATAATGCAACTTATTTGAAGTCATAAATTCCTTTTAAAAATATGTATTGACACTCCCTATAATTATATTCAAAGAATAAATATAATAAACTTTCATACCACTTGAAAACACATTTAATTATTTTCTTTAAAAATAAGGACTTTACTTTATCGAGTTTTTCCAGCTCCAAAAAATACAATTTGTTTTATATACCTACTTTACTTTTATATATGTATGATACATATAAATTTTTATTTAGTTATGTTATTTTTTGTGCTAGTAATAATTAGTTGACTAACTAAAAAATTAATTTATTACAAACTCCCAATTTAAAAATATTTATTCAACACAGTGAAACGACCGCGAGCTGGTGATCCTTTCGACACGTTTCCAAAGAACTTCTGGCAGGAGTTCTCGTCGCCGTTCACCGACACGCCCGAGGATGAGGAGCTGGAGGTCACGGAGACGACCACCCACGAGCCGTTCCCCTTCTTCGCCGATCCGTACACCACCCTGAACATCAGCACCCAGCTCTCGTCCAGCGTCTACCTGCACTGCCGGGTGAACGATCTGCAGGGCAAGACGGTGTCCTGGATGCGGCGGCGTGGCGATGACCTAACTTTGATCACCTTCGGCCAGCACACGTACAGCGGCGACTCCCGGTACTCGCTGGAGTTCGAGGATCCCAACGACTGGAAGCTGCTTATCCAGTTCGCCAACGAGCGGGACGAAGGTCCCTACGAATGCCAGGTGTCCTCGCATCCGCCGCTCGTCCTGCTCGTCTACCTAACAATAATTGGTAAGCAGCAATGGAGTTGTCTACGGGATTGTCCTGTCTACATATGTATATCCCGTTACCTGTTCCCCTTCGTACGCAGTTCCTCACGTGGAGATCCTCGACGAGCGGGGCTCGGCCACGCCGGAGAAGTACTACAAGGCCGGCAGCACCATAGAGCTGCAGTGCGTCATTTCCAAGATTCCGCATCCCTCCTCCTACATCACCTGGCGGCACGGGTCGCGTCTGCTCAACTACGACACCAGTCGGGGTGGAATCAGGTAGGGCTTGGGATTCCAAAAAGACATAAATAAAGACATAATAAAGGATATAATGCCCTTCAGAATGTAGATATTCCGACCTTTTGAAGACAATTCAGTAGTGCAAAAAGATACATTTTCAATAATCCAAGTTCAAAGGGAATGTTTTTTTGTTGTTTTCAATTTATTTTTGGCTTCTTGTTGGTTAATTTTTTAACAACGATAATACAGTATCTACGATATTTCCAAGTCCATTGATAAAAACTTTTATCAGATTACTAACTGTGATAAGCTATATATAATTGATTGCATAACTGGTTAGTCGAGATAAGACTTACGATTTGCTTATATGTACCTTTAAGTTTTGCTCGATTAAACATCAAACAAAACTAAAAAGTAAAATGGGGATTTGAAAACTATTTGATCTTATGTTTGGAATTACCACGTATGACATTACCTCTTTATGTTTTGCAGTGTCAAGACGGACATGCTGCCAGGACGAGCTCTGAGTCGTCTGTACATCGCGAATGCCAATCGCCAGGACACCGGCAACTACACCTGCATGCTGGGCAATGAGATTACGGAGACGGTGGTGGTCCACGTCCTGAATGGTAAGTGGGGCTCGAATCAAATTGGCTATGGCTATGGATCTTCTATATATATGTATATTCCATGTGTCAGGTGAGGAGCCCGCAGCCATGCAGCATGCGAATGGAACCCGCGACAAGGCCAGCGCCTCCACAATGGTTGTGTTATTTCTAGTGTACGTGTGCGTGTCCGGATCCGTTTCCATGTCCGGCATCGGCCGGGAATTGGGATTGGGAGTGGGGCGATGACGGCGCGGCGGAAACCGGGGATCGTAGATCCCAGATTTGTGGCGCGGAAAATGCATACACCAAAAGAATCTTGTCCAGGATTGCATTTTCGACTTTTACTCTAATCATGGGTTGTTTAACGTACGATACATAGCATAAACCGAATACTAAGCTTAAGTCAAGTGTATTTAAAAAAAAGAAAAAAGAAGAAATCGAAAGATCATAAAAAACCAAGGCAAAAACCAAGTGAGAAACTCGTATTGGTAAGGGCCAACGCGAATATAGATGAGAAATTGATTTTTAGCGCTAGAACATAACATTATTATCATAATCGAATCGAATTGTACTACAACGGCCGTGTTTATGTTGGCTACACTACATATTGATCTTATATGCATACACGCATCTAACGTACCCATTTAGCTCTTTGTTACCTCCACGTCATTATGGAATACATAGATTTGTAAGCTCCAAGTCCAAGCATAATTGTTTCTCGCCCGAATCGCCTTCCAAAGGTCGTCACATCACATCCCCCGTAACACTCGTGTGCACCCCATACATATAGTATACACCTCCGATCCAAGGCCTTGTTAAAAAAATGGTTGTAGCTTCTTGAAATCAAACAGCATATCAGTTGGGATCATTATAATCGTAATAATAATCAATACCGATTACCGATCGAAATCGTAGCTTCATCCTTAATTCGTTTGTCTTCGTCTCAGACTTAAATATTTAAATAACGATTGCCGGAGAGTTTAGGAAGCCAACAGTAGGTTGCTATATTACGAAATAATGCGTGAGCTTGATCAAAAGTTTGTTTTTCCTGATTTAAACTATAATTTGTTGAAACCAAGAATGTAGAAATGTAAAAGGAGACCCCTAGGAAATGTTTAACGTTAACAAAACTGTGCCATTCAAAATGGATACATATCGTTTAATTGTTGTTAATTCGGTTGCGGAACCAATGACCATTTGAGGCAGATGAAAGTAATTGTATATTTGTATTTGCATCTTTTCGGATTCGAAAACACAACACAACTCGGACCAATGGGTAATTACTTGATTGTTTGATTGAAAACGGTCCCAAAACAAAACCAAAACACTTACAAGTAATTCAATTAAATGAAATAAATTACGATCAAGAACAAGAAGCAAATGAATATTTTCCACTTTCAATTCTCGATTTGGGCGCGAGGTGAGAACATATATTTATACCCCACATGCGAGTATATCAATTTATGTACGTACCCCCGCAGTATTTAGCTTAAGCTTCGAACGATCACCGCCATTCTAACCGACTATATGTATAAGCCCAAACACTTTCGAAATCCTTTCTCACTGACGGCTTCCCAAAATCATATTGCTTTCAAAATCGGTTATTATACACTCTCTTTACAAATGTATTAAGAAATCAAAGCTCAGCTTGGAATACACAAAAAGAAAAAAAGAAAACAAATTGAAAATATTGATAAGGCTCGAGGCCTAAATACTTGGGTAACTAATTTCAATGGTCCAGTGTAGTTATTGTAAATTATTCAAATTGATCCCGACCCAAATCAGTCTTTGGCCTGATCCTTGGAGTATGCCCTTAAAAACAAAAAACAAAAAAAAGAAACAAAACAAAACAAAACAAATGTTGGAGTGAGATAATGAAACAATACTTAGAGACTAAAGAAAGTGACGAAACGAAACTTTTAGAAAGATTTTGGTTACAGAATTATATTTAATAATTACTACATTTAAAATTGAGATTATAAAACTACATACATAATGTATAACGTGGGCGTCCTCTGGTCAATAGTCGATGCGAGTGCGACGGCCCATTGATACCGTCATTGTCAAACAAAAGAAACTTAAAATTAATGCAAAATTGTATAAAAACACACACACATTTGTTTTTTCTATTAAAACATTCAAAACATCAAAAGTGGTTTTAATTTCCCAGCCGAGTCCATTTAAAGAGAACAAACATCTGAATTTGATTTTCACTGCATATGTAGATATATTTACATATAAAGACTATCATCCGAACCATAGCAAGGCTCGAGGTATTAAATAGTAAAACAATATCATCTATATAATCCTAGGTTATCAGCAGCCATCTGCTTCAGCCGTCGTATTCCACATCGGCATCTGTGTACATCTTGGCTGGCTCCTTGGCCAGACCATTATCCGTCTCCATCATCTCCACGTCGCGGCAGTTGGCCGCCTGCAGCTCCCTCCTCACATCGGGCGTGATCTTGAAATGGGTTTTCTTCCTGCAATCGAAGACGTGTGTTATAACAGTTTGTTCTAAATAACTTTTGATTTCCTTACTTAATGAGTTGGAGCAGTGCATCCCTCTGTTCGGAGGATATGTCGTTCTTGTAGCGCTGGGCAAATGTCAGCAGGCTCTGGTGCCATAGCACTGGCAGCTCCCGCTTGTCGTTCTCGAATCTGCACAAAAAATGGATATTTTTATTCAGATGTTAGACAAGCTCGATATCAACCACTTGTTTAATAAATAGTATATAGGAGCACCCACCTCAGAAAGTGAAAGACGGCGGCATCCACGACGCGATACGGCAGCGCATACCGCTTGTCGAGGAAGTAGCGGATAAAGATGGAATTGGCGCCCGAGTAAGCCATCTCGCAGATCTTCAACAGGCAGGCGGAGGAGTGCAGGACGGGAATGGAGCTGCGAGCCACCACACTGCCAAAGATGATGGCCTCGCGCAGCGTACAATCGCCACCCTCCAGCAGCGGCAGGATGATGCCCTTCATGAAAGCAGCCGGCTTGAAAAGCGATCTCTTCAGGGCATTGTACAGATGCATGTTCAGCTTCTTGTACTCGCAGAGATCGTCGCGAACTCGCGGCAGCAGCACCAGGTTGTAGAATCTCTGGGCCATCGCTTGCGACAGCACCGAGCAAAAGATGCGCGTGCCCTGGAACATGGCGGCAGCGCTCCAGTTGTGCGGCTCCGTGATGAACAAGATCTGCTCCCAGTTGCGCAGCTTGGGTATGATCTTGAAGGCCTTGGGGATCTTGCCGCTGCGGTAGCGTTTCAGCACATCTCGGACGCCCTCGTACATCTCCTTCACCTTCGGATCGATCTCCTCGATCTTGAGCGAGCCCTCGTCAGAGATCTTGGTGTGTATGTCGGCCTCCTTCTCCTGGATCTTCTGCATGATCATCTTGGAGAGGTGCAGGGTGCGCTTGCCCTCCTGCGCCGGCTGCTGGAAGCGCTCGAAGGCGGCCACATCCTCGTCGTCCAAGTCTAGGTCGGCCATGAAGTCCGTCTCGTTGACCTCCTCCTCCTCCTTGGCATTGCCGTCGTCTAAAGGGTCACAATAAGTATTTGCATCGCTTTGTAACAAAATCTCAAGTGCACTTACTCAAACTGAAGTTGACTTTCTTGACGGTCACCAAACTGGGAAAGTTCTCCTCGTCCAGCTCCAACTGCTGCAGCTTGGCCGCGGCCAGGATCTTCTGGCTGCTCCTGGCATCTATGTTCTGGGGACGGCATAAAAGGATATGGTTATTAAAGGGAAAAGCCGGTGTGATTCCATCTCCTACCGCTGACTCCTCGGCTCGCAGTTTGACCTTATCCTTGGTCTTGTTTTTGGCCACCTTTCCCTCGGTGATCTGCTTCTCCAGGTTCACGTTCTTGATCGTCGCCACATTGGCCTTCTTAGCCTTGGCCTTGCCCATTTTGACAGGATTTGCTCAAATATCAATCGTAATAATCAAAGAATTATAAACTACACGTGTTGCGTTGCGTTGCCAGCCGGTGAGGAATTCGAAAAACAAAACACAATTTTCGCCCCTCTGGCAACTTTGTCCCATGGCTGCGTTTTCGATATGTTTATTTATCCAGAGATGGTGACTGTTTCGATATAGAAACCGTGACAATAAAAAGTGACCGTGACTTGGTTTTAATGTCTTCCAAATAAAAACATATAATAAACTTTCACCATTTCGAGGTGAGTAATTTGCTATTAATTTTTTGGGCTATACAAAGTGACCTTCTTAGATAAACCTTAGTGGTCTTCTGTACGCCTGTTCTAAGAAAATTAAACATACAAATATCATCCCGCGACTTTTCACCGTGACTGCCAACTATCGATAAGTGCCGATACTCGTCCAACTGCCATCGCTACTTCCTTCTTGCGGTCTTTTCCAACCCTGCGCTGGCAGCCAACAGACCTCGGCCGATTCTTTTTTTTTCTGCGTTGCGTGCAAACAGACCGACAATATGAAGGTGTGCTAAAAAATTGTGAAATCAAACGAATATCCCGGTGCAACTTGCAAAATATTGCCAAATTGCGAAAGCGCAAGCACTGGCGCGGTGAAACAGCCGATTTGCGGCCCAAAATAACCAGTGATTGCGCTTAAAATAGTGGATAACGATTTGTCTGCGGACGCTTTGTATACATTTCGTTTATTTTTTTGTGTGTGCTTTGTGTTGCAGCTCAACGTTTCCTATCCCGCTACGGGATGCCAAAAGCTGTTCGAGGTGGTGGACGAGCACAAGCTGCGTGTGTTCTACGAGAAGCGTATGGGCCAGGTCGTGGAGGCCGACATCCTCGGAGATGAGTGGAAGGGCTACCAGCTGCGCATCGCCGGCGGCAACGACAAGCAGGGATTCCCCATGAAGCAGGGTGTGCTGACCCACGGTAAGTTGTCTGTGAATTAGCGATATCAAGTGATTGGAGGGTTTTACTTGTTGTTCCTAGTTGGGGTATCTCCATACCGGCGTAGGATCACAAACTACCCGGTATTGGTTGTCCCATGTGTCAGGGCCAGGTTTGAACTAGAATCATAAATATTTTAATTGAATGGTTAGCATTTATAGTTTATGTATATGCATGCCATACATAGCGATATTTAGTTTTGTTACCTGTTTAAGCATGTTTCTTAACAAAACTTAGTCTGTGAATTATTCGTAAAATTGTACACAATATTAACGACCATATCTTGAAATATAGCCTAAAAAGCCATTAAACATGGGTATTATTAAAAAGTCTTCGAAATGCATCGTAAAATGTAATCTATAAACTGTATAAAGATGCCAATATGCATAAAGGTTTGTCTAGATTCCCTTATAATAGAATTGAAATTCTCTTAAACTTATTCCTTTTTTGATGAAATTTTTTCAATTTTTCATGCAACTAACTTAGGCATAGACTGTTTAGGAAACCAAATGAACAAATCTTCAAAAACTTAAATTTCACCAAAGTTTTAACAACAGTAGCTTATTTTGCACTGACAAAATGTATCCCACCTGCGTAACGCTCCCATCACTGGCTATATATCTAGAATTCTAGAAAACCATACTAATAAAAACGTTTCGCTTGATCCAGGTCGTGTGCGTCTGCTGCTGAAGAAGGGACACTCGTGCTACCGCCCACGCCGTACTGGCGAGCGCAAGCGCAAGTCTGTGCGCGGATGCATCGTGGACGCCAACATGTCTGTGCTGGCCCTGGTTGTGCTGAAGAAGGGCGAGCAGGACATCGCCGGCCTCACCGACACCACCATCCCCCGTCGCCTGGGACCCAAGCGTGCCAGCAAGATCCGCAAGCTCTACAACCTGAGCAAGGATGACGATGTGCGCCGCTTCGTGGTGCGTCGCCCCCTGCCCGCCAAGGACAACAAGAAGGCCACCTCCAAGGCCCCCAAGATCCAGCGTCTGATCACCCCTGTCGTGCTGCAGCGCAAGCACCGTCGCATTGCGCTGAAGAAGAAGCGCCAGACGGCTTCCAAGGAGGCTGCCGCCGACTACGCCAAGCTGTTGGTGCAGCGCAAGAAGGAGTCGAAGGCCAAGCGCGAGGAGGCCAAGCGCCGTCGCTCTGCCTCTATCCGCGAGTCCAAGAGCTCCATCTCTAGTGACAAGAAGTAAATGCCGACGACACGAAACCCACATTCTTCGTTTAAGCAGAACCTGAACGTAGATTCCATGGTCTACGAGAGGAGAAAAGAAATTTTATAACCATTTATGCTGAATAAAAGTGATTAAATGGTAAACAGTGCAGTTTGTTTTGTTGAAGAGTTGTGCTGGTGAAAATTTTGAGACGAATAATAACTAAATTTTGTATATTCATGGAATCTCTAGATAGCCAAGCGGACTAGGGTCTAGTCACGACCCAATCCGATTTAACTTGAGATTGTTAGGCAAAAAGGCTCAATAAATTGGTATTCATTTATTTAATCGGTTCTATTTAAACAGTTAAACAGCAACATTTCTGACAATAGTTAAATAGAAATATGATTTGGCATTTTTGGCAAAATAGTATTGTACTTTTTAAAAAAGCAAAAATCATAGTTATAATAAATTATATAGCGGATACAAAAACGTTTTAATGATTTTTATTAAAACGTTAATACAAAATCGTATTCTTAGATAAATATTAAACAAGCGTTATCTAAAAGTCGAGAAGTTCCCTAGGAGAAGGTATCAAAACTAAAATTGGGTTGACCTAAAGCAATTGTTGTTGCCGGAAACGCAAACAAAAAGCTAAAAACCGATCAGAAAGAGATGGAAATCATTACTATATCTTGCTTGCTCCAGCCGTTCCCGCCAAAATAATCTTGGATTTAATTTGAATTTCGATCTAGACATATATTCATCTGAGCGTTAGTGGTGTTTATATAAATAAAAACAAGTAGAATGTGTATATAAATGACGGTTACAGGTTTTTTGGAGTTGGTAGGCAGTCGAGCAATTTCCAGTTGTGGTACATAATCAGCAACTCATCTTTATCTGCTGGCGGTGCCACTGGGAATGGAACTCTCCTCGTCTGGTGGAGAAACGGCAGCTGTCGGTCCACTTGGAGTTTGATTAGAAGTTGGAAAGGGGGCCGTGGTCGCTTCCTCGTATCTTGTGAGTTTGGCCTCCTGGTCGGCCAGCAGTTCAAGCAGATCCTCCTGGTCCTTTTGCGTGGCCGCCAGCGACTCCTGCGCCGCATCTGCCCGCTGTTTCTCTGCCGAGAAGTGTTGACGCAGCGTCTCCAGCTCCTTGGTCAGCCGGATGTTCTCAGCGAAGTACATGTTGGCCTGGTAGCGGGCAGCATTCAGCTCCTCCTGGTTGGCTGGTGTTACTTCCGCTCCCTGGGACTGCTGCACCTGTCCAGTGGCCCCCAGCTGCGCCTTGAGCAGTGTGTTCTGATCCGAAAGCTGAGCCTTGAGCGACTGCTCCTCGCCGAGTTTCTCCTTGAGCTCAGCGTTCTCCTGCTCCAGTTCCTTGGACGATTGCTGCAGCGTCTGGATCTGGGCATCCATGCCCCGGATAATCCCCTTGTACTGGGAGACCAGAGCAGAAGCCTCCGAACTGAGAGTGAGCTCGGTCAGTTCTATGCCGTCCACATCGAATCCGCTAACCAGCTTGGCAATCAGCGCTTCCAGTCCCTTGTACAGCTTGCAGTACTCGAAGTCGAGCAGAAGTTCGCCGGCGGACTTGGCCCGGATTTGCGCCTGTTTGCAGGCCCTACTGTAGGCCTCGTGGCGCGACACCTCTGCAAGCTTGCTGCAGAAGCTCTCCTGCCCGATGCGCTTGATGATCAGCTGGCTGATGTCCTCGCGCTTCTGTCCGGGCAGCGAGTTGTCGTTGAACTGGATGCAGAGGCCCATGAGGAAGGCGCACATGCCCTGGACGAGGAACTCGCGCTCGTCGTGCTCGTTGGAGCACAGCTGGGCAGTTAGGTAGGCCATAGTCCCCTGCGTCTCCAGCAGAGCCTTCACCGCTCCTGGGCAGTGGGCCAGCCACAGACTGAGGAGCATCAGAAGACCCACCTTGCTCTGCAGGCGATAGCGCTCCTGCTGCATGAGATTGGTGCACTGCTCCAGCAGCGTGATGGGCCGCTGGCCGCCAGGAGTGGCCAGCAGCACGCGCAGAAGCTCCTCCTTGAGCGCCACGTTCTCCACGAGCGAGTGCATCAGGGCCACGGCGGAGAACCAGTTGGCCAGCGCGTCTGTGGAGAAGAGTCCGGTGCAGAGGAGCTGTCCCGTGGAGAGGGCACTCACGTCGGAGGCGCTGGAGGGCAGCAGCGTTTGCACCACAGCCCGCTGACCATCTGCATTTCGGTAGAGGAAGCACTCAAAGCAGTAGAGCACGGCGCAGCGCAGGGCTAGCAGCTGCTTCTCGTTGATCATGGACATCAGCAGGACCACAATGGCCGGTCTCGGGGGACTGCTGGGGGCCATCACCCGGCCCAGCTCATCCTGGTTGTCCCGATCGCCGCGCACCACCTCGGCCACGGCATTGATCGTCTCCGTGAGTATGTCCGCCGGCACACCGCTGCTCATCAGGATCTCGCAGAGAGCGTGGAGCAGCCGGGACTTCTGCATGACACGCTGGCAGGCGGCCACCACCTGCTGCTGGTTGCTGGGGGTGACCAGCGCGCGGACCACCTGCAGCAGGCAGTGAAAGTTGGACACCTTCTGCGGCGACCATCCCGCTTCCTCCGTATCCTGGGACAGCTCGAACATGGGGGCCAGTCGCTGGATGTAGCTTCCCTCCTTGAAGAACTGCTGGTTGCTCGAGTTGTTCTTAAGGAGATTCAGCAGCAGTATAAGGCAGTCCTCCACGACGATGCCGCCGTCGGAGCAGCCCTCTTCGCGGACGATCTCAAACAGGCGATCGAAGGCGTTCTCGAAGGCCACGATCTTCTGGATATTCGAGTTGCCCTTCGTCAGCTCGATGAGCAGCAGCAGCACATCGTTCCGGATCACCTCCCTGCTGTCCGTGAGCAGATCCATCAGCTTAGACACGCCCATCGGGCTGACCAACACCAGATCCTGCAGCTCGCGCGTCTTGTTCGAAATGAGAGACGTTATCAACTGGATGGCGGCACGGCGCACCCGAAAATCGTACTCGTCCAGGTAGCCCATCACCAGGCTCACGTGCTCAGGCGTCTTGATGAACATCTCGGTGAACTGCTCACCCACATTGACCGAAACCGTGGGATTGTCCGCCTCCTCGTCGAACTCCTCGCTGGTGACCACGTTGCAAAGCGTGTCCAGCGCATAGCTGATGATCTCCGCGTCTTGTCCATCGTTCTGGAGCACCTGCACCAGCGGTGGCATGCCCTGGGCGCCCACCTCGATCCGGTACTTGCGGGACAGAGCCTTTAGCGCCCGGCACGCGTCCCGCCGATCCTCCAGAAGCGTCGACGAGTAGACGCGGTCCACCAGCTTCTCCACCGTCTCAGCGGCACTCGGCTGCTGGCCCGGCTCCGTGCCGCCCAGCACCGTCTTTATGCCACTCTTCAGATACTCCATGCGAGTCGATCACGGTTTTTCTGGGGTTTTTTGCATTTGACCAAAGACACGACACGTCAATTTATGACAGTGTGACCAGAGCCCTCTCAGCGGGCTGTTTATACACATACCCCGTTATTTGTGGTGTGCAAAGGGTATGTTGGTTTTGTGCAACGGTATGCGACGGGTAGAAAGAATAAAAGCTTAAAATAAATATTAATTCCACCAACTGAGTGTTCCTATTAAAATATATGTTAATTAAAGAACAACTGAACCAACAACTAAATATATATTAGGGTATTCTTTACGCTATTTTGTCTAATGAAAGCTCGGTGTGGTTGCATTGTGTGGCAACACTGGCCATGTTTGTTGTTGGGTTTTTGTTTTCGCGAATTTGCTGCAAAACAATAACAAATTTCGGAACAAGGGCCCGGTCAGGCCAGGAAATCTGGGAATGAGCAGCGGCACCGCCGGCTGCAAGCGCGTGCACAGCATCGAGGTTGAGCAGCCGTTGGAGGCGGAGCGCGTGCAGCACGGCCTGCTGTTGGTCAAGGGACGCCTCCAGCCCAAGTGTTCCACGGCCAGGCAGCTGAAGGCTACTCTTGACCTGCCGCAGCACCTGTCGCTGGAGCAGTTGACCCAGCTGTCCGCCGGCGGCGAGTTCAAGCTGCTGTTCGACTTAGAGCAGCAGCAGCAGTCCAATCGGAGTCCCGAGGAGTCCGCCTGCCTCCTAGAACTGCGCTCCTGCACCGCCGCCCGCCTGATTAGCTTCACATACAAGCCCAGGCGGAGCTCATACCGAGTGCAGCCGCTGTATCTGCTTTGCCAGGACGAGGAGAAGCCGGAGGAGCAGCAGCGGGAGGTGCAGTCCCTCATTGATCTCAACCTGCGCCTGGTGCAGTGCATCTACGCGCACAAGCTGCACGCCGCGGGCTTTCCCAATCGCACGTTCACCCTCAACGGCGATTGCTGCTCCTTTCGCAGCCAGCTGACCCGGGAGCAGGCGTTGGCCAAGAGCGAGGACGAGTTGTGGCAGCACTTTGCCGGCGAGATCATCGCCTGTCCACAGTGGGGTCCCCAGATCTTGCTCAAGTTCGTGGCCTTTGTGGGCTGCACGCGCTACGACGGCGCCGGAGTGGCGGCCAGCGGGGACTCCTCCTACGCCAACATCCGGAGGCATTTAAGCGGACACGCTGCCCTCGGCGGCGGCGGACTGGCGCTGTTCGGCAGCGCCCACTTCTACGCCTGGCCGAGGAACTTCTCGGAGATCGGGGATTGTGTGGGCAGCACGGAGCGGGTGGATATCTCACGCTTGCCGGACGAGAGCAACTACAGGAGGACCTACGGCGGAGTGTATGCAAGCACTTTGGGGGCCGTGTGCCACGAGTTGGGCCACTGCTTTGACCTGGGTCACACTGCCGAGGGGGTAATGGGCGAGGGATTCGACTACCTCAATCGAGTGTTGACTGTGGACCAGCCCACGGAGCATTTGCCCCAGAGGATCGTGACGGCGGTGGGCGGAGGAGCCAGGAGAGCAGCCGGAGCTGCTGGCTCATCTGCAGGTCTCGAAGGTTCCGCGGGATCGCAGTCTGGCCACCAGCCTCGCTTTACCAAACTGAAGCTTCAGCCCAGCAGCCAACTATTGGACAACTACCATAACCAAAGACGCCACGACAGCTTCTATTTCGCTCGCAATTGCGCTGTGATCCTGGCCCATCATCGCTGGCTCAACCTAGAGCTGGAGGAGACATCGACCGTCATTGAGCCCGCAGAAATTCAGCTGAGCCGGGCCACCAAGGAAATCGTGTCCAGCAGACCCATTCGTTTGGTGGAACTGCGCTGCAATCAGAACAGTTTGGTGGCCCACTACGAAGAGTTTGAGGGCAGTGAGGCACCAGTGCACCGCTTCAAGTTGCCTGCGTCCTTGTGGCACCTCCTAGCTGAGCAGCGCACCCATTACGCTTTTGTACTGACCGCCAGTGGCGACACCAAGCGGCTTTCCTGTGATTCCTAATATAAGCAGAGACACGACGTGGAGGAGCAGGAGGATTAGCAGCAGTAATCTAACCAGGTGAGTCACCTTAATTGTGCAAAATTTACCAAAATACGATATTTCTAAGAGGTTTTTTAGTCAAAACTTTACTAAAACAACCCCCACAACCAAATAACAAACTGTTTCGGGCAGCTGAAAACCCAAGCTAATGACCCCTTCCATTTTAGTAGGGACTATTGGGATTTCAAATATTTTAGTCCAAAATTCCACTTTTTTATAAGGGGTTACATCACAAAATGTTGATATTTTTGGGTCAAAAATAAATCTTCGAATTTTAAATAAGGATCGTTTTACGAGTCCAATGAGATATGACACTTCATATTTTGATCGAAAAATGAGATTGTTTTGGCCAAATTAAGGTATTTTTGCCGGGTTTTTGGGTTGTAACTTGGCTAAAGCGACTCCCACTCCCAACCTGTAGTCCTTACACCTCATCCGTAGTTTTAAACTCCTTGGAGGGAGGAAACGTTTGAAGGCTTCGCTTAAAGTCAACTCAATTAAGAAACAATCAATTAAGCTGATAAACATTCCTGGGAATCTCCCCTGCTAAACACATTACCTGATAAAACGCACTTATTATCGTTGAGTCATACGTTTATTACCAACTTGTTAGTGACGTTCAGCTATTAGTTGTCCACAACCTGTGTGAACTTTACAGTGGTGCCAATAACAATTACAGCCAGTTGATAACGATGCAAAGAATGTCATAAATTTAATGAATTTTCAAGAGCTGATAACGTGTTCAGCGGTATCAGTTGATTATTATTATTCAAAAAGTACGCGATACGATATTTGCTAGTTGGTTATCTTTTTTGTTTGTTTCTTTCAAATGTGTACTTCTTTTGAGTATACTTTTTTTAAGTTAAAAATACTCAAGTTTTAAATCGATCTAACGTACAGATTTTTAAATTACACAACTAAAGGAATTGTTTATACTTCATAGTAAATGTGTACTCAAATTTTAAAAAAAGTACACATATGTATTTCATTTAAGAAAAATGAAAAATGTGTCAATTCTGAAACACTATTTCAGAAACTATGATATTTGAGCTATTAATCTTAAATAAAACCTTTAAACTGAAGTACCTACAATATATTTTTAACCAGCAGAGTTTTCTAAACTCAACACTAGCTATGTGGTAAATTATACACTAACTTTTTAAGTTTTATTCAAAAAAAAAATGTACTTTCTGCCCAACGTGCAAAGGAGAGCTCCAACCCAATCCAATCAGGTTTTGTGCCAACTGCTGTTGCGTTAGTTCTATCGGATCGCGCGCTCTCTCTGCGAATTAGCTCTCTGAGCTAAGACACCCGCTTGTGCTGTGTTGTGCTGTGTTGTGCTGTGTCAAATGGGTTAAAGCTCTGCCCCAGAGCCCCAGAGAAGCAAACTCGGATTCCACTTGTGTTTCACTCTCCATTATCGAAGCGCGGGCAGCGCAGCAGCGGTAGCGAACTGGGTTCGATAGTGACAATTGAAATACAACAAATATTCAACAAATATTCAACGTAGGCTGCGATAAGATAAACACCGAAATACATGTTTGAAAACTAGTGCCGCCGCATTGATTCACCAATTTTCGCACCTTCAGTTTCAGATTTGTGGCCAGTCTTCAGTTGGATCGCTTTGCCAGCAGTCGAAAAACTAAAATCGGGCAATATGACATCCACCGAGGGATCCGCGAGAATTCAGTTCAAGGCGCTGAAGGGATTTCCGGAAAGCACCACTGATAAGCTGGAGACACAGGCCTTCCTCGCCGCCTCCAAGGAGATAGTAACTGTCATAGGTGATAACCCACCCACCTAATCAATAAACACGCATCTATTTATATTTATTTATTCGACATTTTCAGAGAGCTTTGGCAAACTCTTTACGCCCGTGATCAGCGACATGAACGGAAACATAAACGTAAGATCACCTGGGAACTCAGGTCAAGTTTTAGCTAATTGAAGTGAACAAGCTTCAGACAGTTTGATCTCTCAACGCAAAAGTGCCACCCAGAGCACCTTTTATTATGCAAATTGCTCTGTAGAACGTTAAGAGCTTTATGTTTATTATTTCAACGTTTTAAAACAATTTAAATGTTCTTAAAACCCTTGGAATAGTTTTAAAGCTCGCATTTTAGTAAAATATGATTTCATAGTAAAAAAAATAATATACTTTTGATACAGGCATTGGGGATAAGCCCTTAAAATTTAAATCTTTTTTTTTACACAAGTCTTGTTTAGCTTTTGTCAGTCTTTTAAAAATGTATACTTCGCTGCTATCTATTTTTAATTTTAGATTAAAAAAACGTAATTCTTTCGTACTATTGTTGCTTTTACTATTTTAATTTTATTATTGTTATGTTAAGTACATTTATTATGTAAATACGTTGAAACTTTTTTTTTAATATCGTGGAATTAAAGGTTTTTTATTGTACTTCGAATTAGGCGCTCAAGCTAAATGAAACAAACAAGATTTAAAAAATATGAATTTATATGTGACTTCAACTAGAATTGAAATTATTCAAAAACTTTATATTTTAGAAAAACGTTCTTTCCGAAATCCGTTACTAATTATCCTTTTTTTCTGGTCTAGAAACTAACTAAAGCCTACGGGGCGGATGTGTTGAAGTACCAATATCTGGAGAACCTGATTGTGCTAAATGTAAACGTGGACGACTTTGCGGCCAACGCGCTGCTCTGGCTGAAGCGTGGCCTCCAGCTCATTTGCACCTTCTTCGAGAACATCTACAACGACGCCCAGGCCAAGGAGGCACTGAAGCAGCACCTGCAGGATGCCTACGAGCGCACCTTGAAGCCCTACCATGGCTTTATTGTCCAGAGCACAATTAAGGTTGGTTTGCGACAGTCTGCAGTTTGTGAAGCACCATCTAATTGTGACGCACTGTTCTTGCAGATCATCTACAGCTGGGTGCCCACTCGGAGCCAGTTGCTGGGGCAGGGACCCGCTCAGGAGGAGAACATCGAAGTGCTGGCCAGCTTTCTGCCCACGATGCGTGCCCATCTGAATGCCATTGATGCGCTGCTGAAGGCGCACAATCTGGACGATGCCCGGAAGGTGTGATCGGGGATCATGCCATTCCTTAGCTTAGCTTAGCTTTAATAGCTTATCCTACTTTATTATTTATGCAAGTAAACCTTAGAGTCTTACTGTACTGCTCATGATCCCTTTCACTTGGACTCTGGGGACCGTCGCACGCGTCTTTTTTGCTCGCTGGATATGGGTGATGGTACTGCAACGGAGAATTGCTGCTCCTCGGTCAGTTCCTCCGCTTCCAAGGGCATCCGCGTCTTCTGGCTCGGCTTACAAATCACAAAATGAACCAGGGACACGATTACCTCCAAAGCTATCAGTCCGAACACTGCATTTGTGATGATTCGAAGCCATAAACTTCTAACGGCGGCTGAGAGGCGGAGGAACACCATGGCGGGCAGCAGGATGCAGGGCGTTACCGTGAGCAGCAGCCACATGGCGGTGGCTCCAGAGCATAGGTTCACGGAGTAGCCGGCGTACAAACGTACGGATTCAGCGGACACGGCCAGGATGTAGGCCACCAGCAGAGACAGGCCCTCCAAGTTCCACAACTGATGTAGCTAGGGACCAATCGGTAGAAGGTTGTTGCGGACTGTGTAACAGGAGTAAACAAATGTAGACTTACTCGGATGAGCATGTGGATCATGTAGCTCATTGCCCAAACCACGGATACATAGGTATTGGCCTGGAGAAGCATCTGGAGCACAAGATTGGCCCGATGTGGGGACACTGAGTACGGCATGCTAAATATAATTTCATGCGGGTTTCTTTTAATGTTTTGGATTTTGTGGGAGCTACTTCCAGCACTTTCGTTTGTTTTACTTTTCGTTTGTTGTCAGGGCAACGTTACCGGCTGGAAAAGCCGATTTGAACCTGAAGCTTGAAGCTGTGACAGCCATGAAACACTGCCGGTAGCAGGACTTAAGGTGGCTACTGCCACACTAAAAAGGTCCTTGTGAATATCCCTTTCTTTCAAATTATGGTTTTTGACTTGTATTGGAGGTTTGTTATCAATACCCCTACTAGCTTCAAATGATTTATGAAATTTACTTTACTTACATACTTTTTTTTAATAAATTTATGTCCGCTATAAATTACTAAAAAAGTACTTTGTAAAAGCAGTTACAAGCAACAGAGTAAAGAAGTTGGAGCGTATAATTAGCTAAAACTACCATGACATCAACCATTAAACAGGGCGTTTGCCCTAAGCGAATAAAAACAAGCATTGCCGAGCTAGAGACCAACTGACATGCAAGAGCACCGAGTGCGCTGGTGCGGCCTGTTGGCCATTTTTCTAATCAGCGCCATGCAGCAGATGTCCGTGGGCATCAGCTCCAATGAGCGAATCTTCCAGTGCCTGCGGGCTCGGATGATGGGCCAGACCAACTGCTCGCCCTGCGCCGACCTGTACGTGTTCAATCGATCCAGCGGCTACCGCAGGTGTGAGCACGTCAACGGGCGATGCTTTCCACACCGCACCGTCTTCGCCACCGCCCGCATGTGCGAGTTAACCTGCAAGCCGTACATCCAGCGGCCCACCGTGCATGAGGTGACCACCGCGCAGCCATTCGTTGTTGAACCCTTCTTCAACAGCGACGAGGAATTCGAGTGAGGTTTCAACAATAACAAGATGCGTTTAATTCAGTTGGGATATGGAATGGTAGGATGGTTGGTAATGGGTGATGTAGTTCCTTGATGAGATTCATATTCAAAAGGGAACACTGGTGTGGATGGCCACTTCTTGACTCGGGATGGTGTGCCCACTTCATGAGATTCATATTCAATAGGGAACGCTGGTGTTGATGGCCACTTCTAAGGCAGTCACTGAGAGATAAAAATATGGAATATAAACAACCAAATTCTATACAAAATACTTACAGAATCTGTGATCGTGCTTGTAGACCATAGTGTTGAGAATCCCGGCCAGCGTCTGGTGACACCGGATGTAGATCTGCTCGATCTCCGCCACCTGGTTAAGGGCCAAATATTCCAGACCATCGCCCTGCGAGTTGCTGTGCGCGTCATCGCCAGCGCTCAAAGCGGACACATCCAAGCTGAGGGCATCGCTGTCGCCCAGGTAACTTTTGCAGCTATTCCACTCCAAATTCAGAACAAAGATGAGATGAAAGAGCTGCTCCAGGGCGATGCGAAAGGCGGAAAAGTCGTCGGTCAGCATGCAGTGTGTCTGCAACAGCGACCAATACTCATTGTGCAGGGCCCCTAGCTGCCTGATGTTCTTGCACTGGCCAATCTGGAGCTCAAACTGCTGGCCAACAGCCTGCATAATGTGTGTGTGCAGGCTGTTTATAAAGAAAATCAACCAGAAGCGTAAGATCTCCAGGCGGCGAATGGTCAGTCCGAGAAGATCCAAAGGTTCGTAGGGATTTCCCTTGTGACGCCGCAGGAAGGGCAGATTCTCCAGCTTCCAGGCGGCCCACTTAATCTTGAGCATCATACGCCACACCGCATTGTAGCCTTGCATGTGTTTCTCCGTGAGGATGCGCTGCAAGGCCCCTGGCATGTCGTAGACCAGTTCCAGGGCCTCAAGAGCCTCGTAAACTTTATCTGAGTCGCAGGATACTTGGGATATTACCTTCACATAGAGGTTGTCGGCCAGCTGCGGGTAATGGAGCAGCAGCACCTCATAGAGCTCCGCGCTTAGCACCGAGCTCCGGGCCCAGCCCATGCTGTTTTCGATTCGCCAAAAGAGCGCGGTGTAGTAGGGCAGCAGTAGGTAGTACGCCTCAAGCATCATTGTGTGCCGCAGGAACCGCACGTTCTCGCCCATCTGCAGGTCTTGGCGGTACGCTCGTAATGCGTACTCATTAGCCAGACACTGCCTCCGAAGCAGGATCTCACGCAGTGCCTCCGGTAGCTCGGCCTTTAGCTGCAGGCAAGTGGAGCGCTCCAGCCGCTTCAGAACTTCGAGCAGTTGAATCGGCTCTTTGCGCTCCTTATTGCGTTTTCGCTCTGCAATGCGCTCCCGCGCCGGTCGGGTGAATATGGCCAGCAGATCAAGGTTCTGAATGCCGTGGGCGTTGCTCACCAATAGCTCGTCGGCCGCCTGAGCTGGATCTTCTACCTCCGGCTTCTGGTCATTTTCCTCCTTCGCAGGCATTCCACTACAGTAGATCCCCACCTGGGCAAAGAGCTGGGCGGCCAGCTCATCGTACAGAGACCGCGGTTGACTTTCGTTGGTGGTGGCCAGCATCTCGCCCAACATATTCACATTGGCCAGGAGGTCCTGCGTGTCTCCGGACTCTAGGGCGTGTTCCAGCAGTAACTGGTAAAATGGGCAGGCGTGAAGTTCCTGGAAGATATCCAAGACGAGAGGATCTTCATCCGATGACAAGCAACGCTCGCGCACATAACCACGACACTCCGTGTCGTCTTGGATCCTTTTAAGTACGAATGTTATGCATTTAGCTAGCGTTCAGTAACTACTGTACACACTCACCATCTCTCCACGATGAACTCGTTTTGCCAATCCTCCAGCGTGGCCCTTCGCCACCAGGCGTCGATGATGCTGCAGTAGCGTTTCATGGAGACCAGCAGCAGGGCCGTGGCCAGTTTCTGATGCGGCACCTGCGGCTTCGTATGCTTATAGAGCCTAGATAGCAGAAAGGCGCTTCGCAGGTGCGGAGGGCCTTTTTCAAGGATCACATCTTTGGCCAGGCAACGCAAAAGACGCAGCTGGGCAAAGTGGCCCTTGAATTGGCCCATAAAATGGATGAGCGTGGTTTCCGCTGAATCACTGCACACTGCATCCTCATAATCAATCAGCCGCTTCGAAATTGGCTGGACAAGATCTCGCAGACCGAAAGCAAAGCATTCCAAGGTGCCCGTAGTGACTGGGTTTGTGAAAAGCGTGTGGCTGCCGATGATGCGTCGCAGCTCCCACATGTCCTCTAGGGCAGGGATCAGATCGTTTTGTAAATAGCCTTGCAATGTGCCCTAGAAATAAGAAAGTATTTGGAAATGGGACATACTCTCATACTGCTCATATTCTCACCGTGGTCACATTGCAGACGCTGACATTTGAGCGTGCGGTGATGCGCCGCGTCTGCTCGTTATATTCGAAGAAACCACAGCTTGCTGGATGCACGAACATCAGAAGGATCTCCCGCAACAGACAGTTCTCCGTTGTGGTGGTGGGCAGCGGGATATCCAACAAGCCGCGGGCGCTGCCGTTAAGAAACTGAGCATAGCTAACTGCAAAGTTGGCCATCGGGGCTGCATTTGAGGGCAAGGTATGGACCTGTGCATCTTGGCGCCACCATTGAGCGGATTGGATTGTTCGCGGGAGCAGATCTGTGTCCCGGTCACTGGTCTTGTACTCGGTGGCGGCGGCAGGGGGCTTTAGTGGCGCCAGTTTAGGCAACTTACTCTCTCCCAGACCAGAGCGATGGCTATTTTTCAGGGTGAGCCTCAGTGGCTGGTTGATGCGCAATGTGTTCTTGGGGATATGATCATCAGTAGCCGGCGGCAAATACGTGCTGCTGCTACCCGTGCTTGGAACGGCCATTTGCATCGCCTGCTCAAAGACTCTGGCCATGTCCGTGAGGCTCAGCGAGGTGCCCAGATCCGGATCATGCTCCAAGGTATTTGGGGCGTCAGCAGCATCAGTCTCATCTGACCAGTCCTTTTGGAAAGACAATAAGTGTATTAGTACTTTGCTTAAGAAAAAAAAAGAAGATCAAGAAGAATACTGATTTGAAACCACCATTGTGATAAACAGAATCTCCTTTTATGTTTGGTCCTACTTTCAAAAGAATTCTTCAAAGATTACATTTTAATTTTAATTGAAAGATAGAAATGACAAGGGAAGACTTTCCAAGATCGGTATGCTCACACTTAAACTGTCCGAGCTGCTGTCCTGTGGTGCGGGCTGCAAGAAATCCTCGCTAAGCAGCGCAACCCAGTCCACCTCCGTGTCGGCGGGATTGACCGGTGTCTCTAAGACCTGTTCCGGCAACTTTTCCTGCCTCTGGGCGGCCTCCAGAGCGGCCATCCCTTGCAGCGCAAGACGGTTCATCAGTTCCCGTTTGAGGCGAATGTTCTGCGCGGGTTCGTGGGCCAGGCTAAGCAGGAAGTGCAGCAGCGACCACTCCACGTCCACCTCCCCCTGTTCTCGCAGCTGCGGCAGCGTCAGCAGTGCCTGGGCCAGATTCTTGAAGGTGTCCGCGAACGCAGCAGAGCTCACATCCCGAAAACGAGCCACCAGGGCGTCCAGCGTGCGACCCACCTCGCTGATGCTCATGTGGCGGTGCTGGTGGATCAGCCTCCAGGCTAGCTGCTCGTTCTCCTGCAGATCCCGGGGTCTGGCCTACATATTAAAAGTTAAGTACACATTGTGTATGTGGGGCTCTGAATTTTCAAAACTAACCTCGGGACCGGACAGGATCAGGATCAGTTTTGGCAGACTCTCGGCGATGAAGGCGCTGCGCTCCGCCATCGCATTCTGTCCTGATGCCAGCGGTTTGCCACTGTCCGCGGGAGTCGTCATTTTAACCTCCTTTTTCAGTAAAAAGGGAAACTATGAACAAATGGCGCCCACTTCGCCAACAACAATATTTACGGTTAATCTGCGAGCTAGTTCCGACAACCGGGTACGAAACCTATCGATGTTGTCATGGAACCAGTTCTTCATTCCTATCAATTACGGTCACTCTGAAGTAAACACAGCTTTTTGTTATTATAATTCAACCAAGTTTCTGGGGAGGATCATGACCACTACTACCTACGTGGTCTTGGGCTCCGGCGGCCACACAGCAGAGATGTGCCGCCTGACCCAAGCCCTGCTCCAACAGAAGGACGCCCAGAAGGCAGCGCAGTACCAGCCCATTCGCCTGATCCTGGCCAGCAGTGACTCCACCTCGGAGCGTCAGTTCCGGGAGGCTCTGCCTCAGACATCCCAGGCCGAGTTTGTGCGAGTGCCACGTAGCCGCAGCGTCGGCCAATCCTGGCTGAGCACCATCCTCACAACCCTGTGGGCTCTGCTCTGGAGCTTCTATCTGGTGTGGCGGGATCGACCGCAACTGGTCCTCTGCAACGGTCCCGGCACATGCGTCCCCTTCTGCTATGCCGCCTACCTGCTGCGCCTTCTCGGGCGCCTGCCCTCCCGCTCCAAGATCGTCTTTGTGGAGAGCTTCTGCCGGGTGGAAACGCTCTCCTTGAGCGGACGCCTGCTTCTGCCGCTGGCGGACCTCTTCGTGGTCCACTGGCCGGCGCTGGCCACACGCTACTCGCACAAACAGAACCTGCGCTACTTTGCTCGCATTTTGTAAATAGAAAAGAAGAGTCTTAAAATATAAGAAGTAAACGTTTTAATAATAGTTCCATCAATAACAAATAAACTAAATTTAATATAATTCCTTAAACAACGATTTAACTACGGTATCGCTTAAGTTTCTATTTTATTGGCCTCGACCGAAATAAAAATACGAATCCCATTTTAACTGATAAGATATAATCAGACAATTCTAAAAAGGAACGTGGCCTGATTACCTGGAAAATTTTATAGATAAAAACCCGATATAAAACAAGGCTGCCATTTATTTAAATTGTTTATTTTTCTAAAACCTATTTTGTTTTTATCATCATGTTTTCTTTGTAGTTTTTATGGTTTATGTTGTTGGTTTTTTTTCTCGTTTGGGAACGGGAAAATTACAATGTAAATTAATTATTTCACATGTTTAACATATTGTTTGGGTTTTTATTTAAGGGACTTTGATTTGTTTGGTTTTCTTTCGCGTTACAACATTTCGGCGCCATCTCTATCTATCTGAATTCCGCCTATCTCAATCGCGCCATAAAGGTAATAAAAGTTGGTTTAACAAAGTTTTTGTTATTAGAACTAGTTGTAAATTTATAAATTATAAACTTAAAGCAGTTTGTTACCAATTTGATAGCTTGTAACATACATTTCATACGCATTTATTATTTGTTGTCTCTGCTTGTTGTTTAACATATGTTATTCCTTTGTTTTGGAGGAGATAGCTGGTTGTTCTGAATAAATGCGTACGTTTATATTTAGGAAGCAACTTAAAATGTACAGTGACAGTTTCTTGTTGTTGTTTTAGATGTGTGTTTGTGTTTGAGTGAAGAAATGTATAATAATTGTGGAATATTTTTCTCATTTGTATTTGAACTCCGCGTTTATGACTCTGTCAGTGGGGAAATCGGGCGACGGACAACGGACGACGAACAGTGGCACACTGGTTACATTTTGGATCAAAGAATAAAAGCCATTCCATTGGATTCCAGATCTCTGTTGGCCGTCTTTTGGGGTAAAAGACATTTTATACACACAAACGACAGATTATCATAAAAACGTTCGTTAGCAGATTTATATATCTCTTTGTTGTTGTTTGCGGATGATGTGAAAAAGTTACAATGGATGTGTATGCTTGGGGTCTGAGGCTGAAGTAGGGATTTGCTGCTTTTAATACGGCTTAGCCGATCATCAGCCCGCAGCCAAGTCTGAAGTTGTTCTTAACGTGGTTCATGCGTCCGCTGAGGGCAAGCGTGAATGGCAATGGATTCAGACGTTTCTCCAACACGCCGGAGATGTGCCAGTTGGAATCAATTCCGCCTGAAGGGAAAAATAAAGGTAATAAAGCATGAAATTCCTTAGTTGATCATGTCCTCACCTCTGAAGACCAAATCCGCCTTGGGCAGATCGATCTGGTAGGCCAGCGTGGCCACGGACTCCTGCATGCGCAGACTGGTCTCCACCTCCACACCAACCTGCAGCTGGTCGCTGGCCTTCTGGTAGTAGCACACGTGCAGGCCGCTCTGGCCCAGGGTCCCCGACCACACCGAGTTGCCGGCTGTGTAGCGGCCCACGGCGGACACAATGGCAATCTGGCGGCCGGGGACATTCGGACCGAACTGGTAGGCCAGTTCGGCGCCCAGGGCGATGGCTGGAGTGACTGACTGCAGATACTGGCCAACGACCACGCCGGAATTGGTGAATATGCTGGGATTAGCCACCGTGAGCGAGGCGGTGTAGTCATTGCCACGGTAATCGGTCGTCAGCTGCGTGGCCACCATCTTGGAGTCCTGGATCTGTGAGTTGGAAAAAACAGATATTAACATGAGATAATTGCACATGAAAGCAATCAACGAGTTTGTACTTTATCAACGAAAATGGAAAATGGGTTTATCACAGGCTAATATTGTTTTGGAAGTTTTTTCTAATGCACTTGGAAGAGTTAATTTTAGGTAACAATTTCAATAAGGTTCCTCCCAAAGGTGGTCAATATTTGGTTATCTACGTTCTGTGGATAATATATGTAGATGCACCTCCTGGTTATGGTCCTGAAAGCTTCCATAGTTTTCCCTCTAATAGGAATGTGACCCCTACTCACCTGCGAGGCAAACTTGCAGCGCAAACGCGCGGAGAACTGGTGGATGACATTGGCGTTGAGATTGCCCGAGGGATCGATGTCGCCTAGGAGGACCGGGAAGGCTTCCGTGGGGCTGTACTGCGTGGTGCCCACGTAGGTGGCCCCAAAGCGGTAGCCGCTGGGCACCACATTGCTCATGTTGATGGTGTGCGATACCTGAAAGTGGTTGCTCAGGCCCTTGTTCAGCATCACCTTGGCTCCCTCGAAGGTGATGGCCTGGATATCTGCAAAGGGGGTACGGGGTACGGACCATGGGCCCTGTCAATATAATACATAACCGTAGGCACATAGCAAAGGAAAAACACACACGCAATGCCCCGTCTCGCTTGCGCATGTTGTAGGTTATGTCATCAGCTGAGGGCTTTTTTTCCTCCCTCTCAGCCGGGCTGCGCTGTGTGTTTCGTTTCTTGCGTTTGCTGACTGAAGTCCACCTACCTTTGCACTTCTTGTGCAGCTCCTCAACGGTGCCGGGGTTCTCCAGGGTCGCATCCTTGCCGGTGGCCCCCAGTGGCGAGGAGGACCCGCCGGCGGAGGAGGCGGTAGAGCCGGAGGGGGAGGCAGCGGAATCGGAGGGCAGGGGCGCCGGCTCGGGCAGACCCAGGCCCAAGCTGGCGGCGCCACTGCCACTGCTAGCTAGCACGTTGCCCATTTGTACGTTCCGTTCCCGAGAATATATGCAATTCCAAGCTGCACGCGCTAATCGTGCTTTTTTGAGAGTTGAGTTACGGCGAAACAGCGTGACCAGCTGCCTCCTAAAAAGTGCTGTGCACGGGGCTGCCAGACCGCAGTCAGCAACTGTTATTTCGTGACTAGGTACCGTTATTTCAACAGCATGGAATATGAATAAATTTCACAAGTTCACACAAACAGTGGTATGCTATTATCCTGAATATCGATAAGTAAGTTTTTTTTGTGTATATGTTTTTTTAGGTTTATAAACTTTTTAAATAAATAAATTTATTCTGTGGACAAAACATTTCGGATTTGTAATATAATGATTCTTTTATTTTCACGTCCTGTTATTTTATATGTCCGATTTAAAAAAACTGCTACAATGTTGCGATTTTCTAGCCAAACGGTATATTCAAACGGACCGCCAACGGTCACACTGGCTGCATAGACTGATATCGGAAGTCGAGAGTCTCCCTCTTCCTCTTCGATAAACCAATATTTTGCAATAAAAGAATTAGTTTTAAAATAAACGCAGAGCACTTTCTAAAGCAAAGTGCAGTAGGTGAAATCGGTGCAAACGCAACGCTGGCGTACGCGATTCGTCTCCGGTTTTGGTTTCGGTGTGTTCGCAGCGCTGCGCCCTCTATTATTGTTGTTGTTTTCTGTGTATCTGCTCTCCACTCGCAACGGCCAACTGATGAGTCTCAATTGTTTTCATTAACGAAACGAGAGTGTTGCCCCCCGCTTCGCCCCTGCGTCCAGTTTCCAGTTTTACCCACACCACCCCACCCAGTGTTTAACCCACCCACCCGACAGCTCCACCCTCTCCCCGTCCCCCCCTCCCAGTGAGATGGCCAGCAGCAACAGCTTTGGCAGTGCGGGCAGTGGCGCCGCCGGGGGCGTGGCTGGTGTGAACGGCGATCTGTGGAGGGAATGCGTTGCCTGGCTGACCAGGTGCAAGATCATACCACCGGACCACAAGGCCGCCCAGGCGGACTCGGAGATCCGCATCCTGGCGATGACGCTGAGAGACGGAGTCCTGCTGTGCAACCTGGTCATCCACCTGGACCCCAGTAGCATGGACCCCCGCGAATTTAATCGCAAGCCACAAATGGCTCAGGTAAAGAATTTGGGAGTGGAACACTACCTAAAAAGAGTAAGCATCTAAAGTAAATTGCCCACCATTGCATTGCAGTTCCTGTGCAGCAAGAACATCAAGCTGTTCCTGGACGTCTGCCACAACAACTTCGGCATCCGCGACGCGGACCTCTTCGAGCCAACGATGCTGTACGACCTGACCAACTTCCACCGCGTCCTTATCACGCTCTCCAAGCTGTCGCAGTGTCGCAAGGTGCAACAAATGCATCCGGATCTTATGTGAGTGTTCCCTTCCCTTCCCTTCCCAAGGGAGCTAAGATATAAAGACTTCTCGCAGAATTTCCTCAGTACGCATTTACACATAAGATTCACCTTGTGGCGATAGTATACATATAATATATTATACAAAGCTATATTTGTTCGAACAAAAGGGTTCCCTGTTTAGAGCTCTTGAGATGTAAATGCTGATGTAAATCCATGGGACACAAAATCCGAACTGGTTAATATGCTGGTGAAACAAAACAAAGGTCCCTTAACTATTGTCATAATTATAAATTTTTTAGTTCAACTTAGTCAACGTTCTTTAAGTTCCATCGAAATCCGTTTATAACATGATGTACCAGCAGTTGATTCCGATTTAATTGCATTTTTCAAATAGCTTCACGGATTGCTGGAAATATTTATTTCGCAGCCAGAAAGATTTTTCAAAAATAACGCATAAAATTAGTCATTCGGTCGTGTTTTCAACTACATTTCGATTTAAATGAACTGAAAATTATTTTTTTTAAATAACCATAAAACAATTTCAACGATTTCCGATGAAAACAAAATATGCTGAATTTTCAATAATATTTTTTTTAAGTTTGGCCTTTTTTCTACTCATTACTTTACAAACCATACTTATTTAAAAACAAACATTTTATTTTGTACTTGTTATAGTAAAAAGAAAATAGAGTCCCAAAGTAATTTACTATTATATTTTTACAGTGGCTTCAATCTGCAGTTATCGCCCAGTGAGCGTTCCCATTCAGACGAAGCCATCTACAAGGACCTGCATTCCACGTGAGTAGCCAATTCTGGGCGGGACCTATTTTTATTGTACGTGCTCCCCCGCTTGATCGGCTGCCCATGGACAAGCGATGTGCCTGCATTTCCTGCTACTTTGCTACATTGCAAACCCTGCCCCTACCCCTTGATCCACACCAATGGGACCCGAACCGATCTCATTATGCGCTCACATACTTCCCGGACTCAAGTCTATAAGCCCTTGTCTGGGTGCTTATCGAGCACACTAAAAAAAACGGTATTAATTATTTTAAATTTATTTTAAACTCGAAGTTCACTAATAACTCTATTGATATTTTACACACAAAACATCATAATGGCATTTTAAATAAAGCTGAAATCCTTACAAGTCGTATTTAAATCAAAACATCAAATGTAAAGCGAGAAAAAACAAAAAAGAATTTGTAATACTTCCGAAATTATGGTGTAGAAAATTAAAAAGAGTCCCGAAAGTCTTACAAGTTTAATTTAAAGTGATTGAAAACGAAATAATAGAACAAAACCTTAAAGTGAATTTTAATGACTAGGACTTAATGTGTACATTGACCAATTATCTTTGTAACACCACTATAATATTTACTTAAATCTAAGCATTATAATGGAAAGCTAAAAATATTACAAAAAATATTTGTGATTTTGTATAACGTCTCAGTGTATTTTATACGATATGTTCGCTTTGATATCAGAAAATCATCTCCCCATTATTTATTGTGCAACCCAAAGAAGTCGAAGACCCAAGCAATCCCTGTGTCCAGCTTTATCTAACACACTCTCACTCTCTCTTTCTCTCTGTCTTCTCTATCTCTGTCTAACACACCGCCTAACCGCCCACTCTGTGTGAATGAATTCGAATTGTGTGTGGTGTGTGAATGTGTGTTGCCTTGTTGGTGGTATGTGGGTCGCTATGGGGATTCCCCGATTGCGCATATCGCCAGCGATCTGAACATGCGGAAGACGAGCAGCATTGACGCCTCCGCCGGCTCGGTTTCCGCCTCCTCGTCGGCGGAATACTACGACAGAACCTCGCAGAGCGGGTCGCTGGACGAGAATAGCGACATAACCATTGAGAACGGCACCGAGGACATCGATGACTACATCGAGGATTCGCTCTCCAACATGTGCGACTCAACCATCGAGAACGATCTGGATGTGGATGGGGACGGGGACGCGGGATCGGAAACTCCTCTGCTATCAGATCACAGCAGCCACTTGCGGGCCCTCTCCTTTGATCTCACCCTGGACGTGGTTAGTTTCACCTCGGAATCCGCCTCCAATGCGGTCACACCCACTCCGGAAACCTTCGCCCGACAATGTGAATCGCCCTTGGCAGCCGAGCCTATCACTTCCCCCGCTCCCGACCCACCAATGGGCCGCCTTGTGTCAACCTCATCCTCCTCCTCGTCGCTCTTCCTCAGCGAGAGCCAGCGACTGCAGAGGGCAGCCGCCGCCGTCTACAACTACCGCTCTTCGATGGCATCCACGGAACACGAGTACGCCTACATTTACAGCGAGGATGATGAGAAGGTCTACGAGGACCTGTGCTACGTCACCTTCCAGGCGAAGGCCAAACCCGAGGTGTGCTGACCATCATTTTAACTGTCTCTGTGTCCAGCGGGGTGGGATCGAACAAGCATTCCAAGCGAACCCAACAAGACAACATACCAAAGCAACGCAATTTTCATACAAACTTATAGACCCCAAAGTCCCCAAAAATTTAATTGGAAACAGGATAGAATTTTTGTATGAAAATTATCAGTTACTTTGCAGTTTTTTGTCTAGTTGGAGATCCAGCTGAAATCCTAGGAACGGAATGAAATCTGTAGAGCAAATTTCCTTAACTCTAATTTTCTGGAACGTAGTGCTATGTTTTTTTTTTTTAATTTATAATTTCTAATGTACAGATTACCTTCTGCTCCTATGGGTTTGGTTTGTCCGAGAAGTCAACCCACCCCAGTGTATCGTCATGTGTAACAGCCTCTTTTCCTTCCTTCACGCTCCGCCCCTTCCTCTTCTTCCTTCCGCCCTTCCACCCGTCGAATGCTTGATCCTCTAGAACCCACGTAGGCTTAAGAAACAGCCCTGCACCGCCCACAACCACTGCTTGTCTTGCCTGCGCTTGTGCTTAACACAACCCCACCACCCTCACACCACTTATTGTAACCAACGAAACCCGCATCCCCAATATTAGGGCCTACATATCGCCACATTCTTCACGTTGTTCGTTCGTTTTGCGATCCCATTCATTTTCTCGGTGTCTAAAAGGCCGGCCATATCCATATTTAATAATGGAGTGCAACGAGAGCTGGGTTATCGACCCCCACATAGCCACCGGAAGTACTTGCCAACATTTATATAACTACTGTATTTCTGCGGTACAGTCATCGGGCTAACTACATAGAAGGGAAAACCCATATCGATCCATAACCAAGGGGCTCCTGCTTGTCACCCTGGGATGTGATGCGATAAGGGAACACGGCCGATTGAAAGCCGCATCCCATTAACGTCTGTGTGTCTGTTTTCTGGGGAAACGTTTATTATCGTGATTGGGTTATCCTGATTATTTTGTCATTTTCGATTATTTAATTGTGTACCCTTTTTTAATTGTTTATAAATCTACCTGTAGTCGCTTGTGAAATGAATGGACGGTTATTTTAATTTATTATTTCATAGCGTAAAAAAGTGCACTTTGATAATTTCTACAGATATGAAAACACTTGTGAACACACAAAAAATTATACATATTTAAAGTTTACAGGGTCGGATAAGAAAGTCGATCCGTTTAGGAGAGTTTGATACTTGTAAATCGCTTATAATTTCACTGAAGAAACCCATTTTTGTCGTGCACTGTGATAGCAAAATTTTATTTGCCTCAGAGTTGCTTTTTCGTACATTAACCCCAATAATTATCCAAGTTTGCTTAATTTCCATACGTATTGTATTTGGTTTGCTTTCTGCTTATCTAGTGTTTACAATCATTTATTTGATTTATGTATTCAGTTTTCGTTATCACTTAACGCGTCTATCTATGCAGCGCTGGCGATCTGCGCGCAATCGTTGACCGCTATTTGCGCCTTTTTTTTCTTGCTTCTAAAGTGTGTTCAATATAAAAACAATTGAGATGGGATTGGGAACACACTCCCACACGGTTCCCTTGCGGAGTAACAGCTAGGAACTAACACAAACCCTGAAACAATAGTTGGTAGTGTCTCCACTTTCCATCCTTGAAATGCCCGCTCAGAGTCTAAGGGACATGGCATCCGCATCGATTTCCTGATGATGCTGCTCCTCTTCGTTCTCGTCACTGCTAGTTGGTGTCGGCGAATTGAGGGCCAATTCTCTGCCTAGGTCCAAAAGAGGTTGGACATCTATGTCGGGCGCAAACTGCTTCAGCAGATGACCCACTACAGTGCACATACCCATCAGACGCTTCTCCATTCGCAGCTCGTAGAGACGGCGGTGCCTGAAACAGGGATTATCAATTCTTTAATATCTGAGTGTCTAGATAAGCCAGCGAATGTTACAGGAACTTTGAAAATAAAGTAATGTAGCAGCTCCAACTACTTGCTCACCTGTAATACTTGTCCTTCTCGCTGAGCACCTTGCGATGGCGTTTCTTAACCGTTTTGGCCACCGACTCGCTCTGCTCCAGCTTCTCGGCTTTCACAACCGGCGGTGGTGAGGTCGACTCGTCGATGTCGTTGTAACGACTGTTGGAAAGCGATACCTCGCCGCCGATCATCACTGGGCCGCACTCCATTTCGTGGCAGGTGTTGCTCAGCTGCAGCATGGACACATCCTCGCCTCCGTCCGCTTCCTTCCTCATGGTGGCCTCGGCCAGCAGCCTGTCCAGCTCATCGTTGTCGCCGTTCCTGCTGTCATTCCGATAGCAGTGCGACGAGGAGTCGTCCATGTCGTCTGTGTCGCCCTCGTTCGGCGGCGAGCGCTCGCCAAAGTTGTGGTCGTTGAGCACGCCCAGCATCAGCGGTGAGAGCTGGGCCTCGTCGCAGGAGTAGACGCTGGCGATGGCCAGGTTGTTGTTGGGCTGCTCCACATTGGGCTCCTTGAGCGCGTACGAGTGCAGGTCGGCGGTCTTCTGGTTCATGTAGGCGTGTATGATTCCGAAGAACTCCCACTCCTTGTTCAGCTCCTCGATGCTCTGCTTGTTGAGTGGTGCGCCCAGGGTGTTGGCCTTGTGGATGCGGTAGCGCTGCACCATGGAGAACCATTGCTTGCGGAGCGCAATCTCGCTGAAGTCGCCAATCTTAGCCATGTCCTTAAACTTTCTGTGGGGTAGATAAGCATGATTTGATGTTAGGTTGCAGCTTGACAATTTAATTGTTATTAAATTTTGAATTCAACAGCTTTACATCTCGTGTTATTTTCTCTATTTTTATTTTAAGTCTTTTTAATTTATATGTTGCAGTATTTAGACTTTAAATGCACACTCAGCTGCGGCGGAAATAACACTTTTAAAGAAATAAACTATATAGTTAACTTTGCAAGGTTTTTAAGATTTTTCTTTCGCCACTGTTTATATAGATTTTAAGTTATGTACAGCAGCAGGATTCAAGCTTGGCTTGCATTAGGTATTCCTTCAGGGTTTTCCCCCCCCAAGATCTCCGCCTGCACCGCGTCTTTGGTGCCTCATGGTCTAACCAAGAAACTCACTTCCACGGCTCCGCGTGTTTTGGAGAGTACCGGGAGAACAGCTCATCCGCCGCGATCCGTTGCACCACCAGGTCGCGCTTCTCCTCCGCGGACCCTGCAAAATGTCCAAGCATTCATTGAGTGCATCTGCATCAGAACACGTGTTGTTGTTGCCTACATTTCTTGGATCCGCTCTTGGCGTACGTGTGATGGTCCATGGACCCTGGCTGGAGGAGCTGATGGCCGCCACTGCCTGAGCGGAGCGGGATTCCTTGACTTCGGTTGTGTGGCTGGAATCTGGAAAATGAAAATCAGAAACACACAGTTTTGTTCTGCCACAGATGTTCTGGTGGCGATGGAGCCCTGGCTGCACTGGCAGTCGCGGGGTTGCCACCTGACCCAACGGCCTGGCCTGCAAAGCGCACTGTTACTTAACAGTTATTTAACAGTCACTTATTGTGCCCACCGTTGGCGGCCTATCGAATTCAAAAGTCAGCTCTTAAGGTTTTTATTTCCTTAAAATAATATTATTATTTTGAATTTGTTTATTTATTTTATTCTACAACTTTTGAGTTGGTGCTTCTTCTTTTGTTTGGCATCTAAAAACCAAACGTACGAATATTCTTCTTACATGATATGTTTAAATGATATCTTTGGATACTATTATTTAAACAATTTAGAAACAGAAAATAATTTCTGATATTAGGAGTATAGAAAAATGTCAGCAAGATTTAGAAACATTTAATTTAAATACAAAATATAAGGGTATTTTTTAACCATGACCTGGGCTTGTTTTAAATTTTGTAGTATGATTTTACGGTTCTAATAGGCACCCAAGCCCCATCAATCCCCTAATTTTTTATGATTTCTTATTATTTTGCATTTGTTTCCTTTTCGTTTAGTACCACCGACAATATTGCATGCAATGGAACCGGTTACGACCACACCAACACAAAAGAAGAGGAGGTGTACCAAGACCTGTGCGCCCTGCACAGGACGAGTAGAACCCAGGTAGAATTGCGACGAATTGCCTGTCCGTGCATGAGACACCTCGCTGGCCCCAATTTCTCGGCTCCTGACCGCACTAATCCCCGAATTTCCGTTTTTCCCCCCGTTAGACCGCCTCGTCGACGAGCTTCGAGCAGCGCGACTACGTCATTCGGGAGCTAATCGACACAGAGTCCAACTACCTGGACGTGCTCACCGCGCTAAAGACCAAGTTCATGGGCCCGCTGGAGCGGCATCTCAATCAGGACGAGCTGCGTCTCATATTCCCGCGCATCAGAGTGAGATTTTTTGCTTGTTATACATTACGTTGTCCTCATTGCTTTTAATCATACATGTAAAATATGAACTTGAATTTTCAAAAAAGAAGCTATTTATTTTATTAGTAACAATACAAAAACTAATTAACAATTATTCGTTCCCTGGACCATCGCAGGAACTGGCCGATATCCACACAAAGTTCCTGGACAAGCTGCGGGAATCGCTGACGCCCAATGCCAAACTGAAGATGGCCCAGGTGTTCCTTGATTTCCGCGAGCCGTTCCTCATCTACGGCGAGTACTGTTCGTGCCTGCTGGCCGCCATCGACTACTTGGCGGACGTGTGCAAGAAGAACCAGATCATCGACCAACTGGTGCAGAAATGCGAGCGCGACTACAACGTGGGCAAGCTGCAGCTGCGCGACATCCTGTCGGTGCCGATGCAGCGCATCCTCAAGTACCACCTTTTGCTGGACAAGCTGGTGAAGGAGACGTCGCCGCTGCACGACGACTACCGGTCGCTTGAGCGGGCCAAGGAGGCAATGATTGACGTGTCGCAGTACATAAACGAGGTGAAGCGCGACTCCGATCACCTGGTGATCATCCAAAAGGTGAAGGACAGCATCTTTGACCTTCACCTGCTGCAGAACGGGAACGGCAGCGACCTGCTGCAGTACGGTCGCCTGCTGCTCGACGGTGAGCTGCACATCAAGGCGCATGAGGACCAAAAGACCAAGCTCCGCTACGCCTTCGTCTTCGACAAGATCCTCATCATGGTGAAGGCGCTGCACATTAAGACGGGCGACATGCAGTACAACTATCGCGACTCGCACAACCTGGCCGACTACCGCGTGGAGCAGAGCCACTCGCGAAGGACTCTCGGACGGGACACGCGCTTCAAGTACCAGCTGCTCCTGGCCCGCAAGTCGGGCAAGACCGCCTTCACCCTGTACCTCAAGTCAGAGCACGAGCGGGATAAGTGGCGCAAGGCCCTAACCGAGGCCATGTGAGTTTTGCATAAAAGAAAACTAATTGACCTCTTAGTCACAACTAAATTAATATTTTACCAAGCTATTACAACAATTGTATATATTTAAGCAATTTTAATTTATATTTATTATATTTACTGCGAATTTCAGGGAAAGCCTCGAGCCGCCCGGCTGTCGAAGTACGGACCACAAAATGGAGATCTACACGTTCGATGCCCCGACCACGTGCCGGCACTGCTCCAAGTTCCTCAAGGGTCGCATCCACCAGGGCTACCGGTGCAAGGTGTGCCAGATCAGCGTGCACAAGGGCTGCATCTCGTCGACGGGACGCTGCAAGCAGAACCCGGTGAGCCTGCCGCCGCCCGTCTGCGACCGTCAGCTGTCCGAGTTCAATTGGTTCGCGGGCAACATGGACCGGGAGACGGCGGCCAATCGGCTGGAGAACCGTCGCATTGGCACCTATTTGCTGCGTGTTCGTCCCCAGGGTCCATCTACTGCCCACGAGACGATGTATGCCCTTAGCCTGAAGTGAGTATCTTGGTTTATTCAGCCAGATCTGCATCTGTACTGTAACATCCTTTTTCCTGACTCTAGGACCGACGATCATGTGATCAAGCACATGAAAATCAACCAGGAGAACTCCGGCGATTCCATGCTCTACTGCTTGTCCTCCCGAAGGCATTTCAAGACCATCGTCGAACTGGTTTCCTATTACGAACGCAACGATCTGGGCGAGAACTTTGCAGGGTAAGTTGAATAAAACCCTAATTATTTCAACTTATAAATCAAAAACAAAGCTCATCAAATGGTAATGCCTTTTTCAGACTCAACCAGTCGCTGCAGTGGCCCTACAAGGAGGTGATAGCCACCGCTCTGTACGATTACGAACCGAAGGCTGGAAGCAATCAGCTGCAGCTGCGCACCGACTGCCAGGTGCTGGTCATCGGCAAGGATGGCGACAGCAAGGGCTGGTGGCGTGGAAAGATCGGCGACACGGTAAACACACTTGGCCTTCTTCCCCTTCCCAGACTCTTTTAAGGCCAGTATCGTGTCGTTTTAGGTGGGCTACTTTCCCAAGGAGTACGTGCAGGAACAGAAACTGGCCAGCGAAGAGCTTTGATATTACAACTACGAGGTCTACTTCGCACCCAAGGCCATCACGCCCACGACGGCAGCCATTGCTGAATTACCAGGAGCTGGAACTGCAGCTGTAACTGCAGCTGGCACAGGAGCTGGAGCCAGTCAAGGAGGCGCCCTCGATGAGGGCGTGGCCAGCATCAACAGCCACAGCAACAACAACTGCAGCTAGATTGTATCCTAGTTAAATATATCTAATTATACAAGTTGTTTTTATTTGTGATTAAGCACTTTTTGTTTTCTCTTTTTACGATTTTTGCGTCTGCTCGAAACATTTGTGCCAATCACTGGAAAATTACAAAGTCGAAACACAACAATATCTACCAATCTACCAATGTTCGTTTGAAAATGTTTATTTTAAATGTTTCAATTGTTTTAAATTATATATTGCAAATATATATGTATATGTATATGTTTACACTTTTAAGAACGTTTAGTTGATTAAGTTTTATTTGTGTAGCAGTCTGTGTAGTTTTTACCCATTTGAATTCGTTTCTTCGTTAAACTTAATCGTCTCACATCGAGTGAGGGTTGTGCGAATGGATGGGAAGATATATGAACTGTGCCCTGTGCGGCATTTCCATACAAACAAAGCTTTAAAAATTTATATTCATATTATTGTACTGCTAGATATTTACCTCTAGTTGAAACGCAAATGTTAACATAAAGAAAGCAACGCAGCCACAAAATGTTCGAACAGGAAATAAGAATACTACGATGAAGAAACGACGATGTGAAAGTAAAAGCTTTAGTAATAACGATAGCCGTCATATTTACAAGATGATCAACATTAGGCCAGCCAATTTATAAATATCTATAATTAACTATAAAGTACCTATTTATATAGCCAACGAATAACTTGCAAAATAATTAATGATCATTGAGAGGACGAAGAGAATCGAAAATATGTATGTAGTTAGAAAACTCAACGAAGTTTATAAAGCAAAATATGAGGTAACTAAACTATCAGTCATGCTCCCACTTTCACTTGGCACTATCATTTTAAATCAGGCTCCAAAATGCACATTAAATCGGTTCTTTAATAAATAGGGCAAGAAAATTAAGTCATAAAAATACAGCACCAACCAAATTGGCTAATAAAAATTAAGGTACCGAATGGTATATACCTAAATTGTATCCAACTAAATTATTATATTAAGAGAAAAAAGAGATAAGCAAGTATCATTGAAAATAATCAAAAAAAAAAATAACTTTATGAAAGGAGAAATGGGAGTACGTCTGTATGAAGTAGGTGAAAGAGCAAACAAAAGAATCCCCCCTACACAAAATAATAAGGTCTATTAAAAAGCTGAATGTTATATAAAATATGTTTCTCTCTTAACTAACGCACAAGCAAATGCAATTCAGATCACAATTAATATTCAAAGTCGTTTTTTGTCGCACAACGCACAACAGCAACCATAAAAAAAAGCTAAAACGGGCATTCAAATTTGATAGGCTCGAAATGCGGTTTCAGACTCTTTTGTATTCGAATTTCGAACATATTTGAGTACAGTTTTATTCTTAAATCGTTGTGATCTTAACTGCATGCTAAAACGTTAGCGATTCCGAATGCTGCATTTATCGACCTACTTGCTAATTATATCTTTTTAACTGCTCTCTAGCTGTCCCTTTTAAAACGACGAAATTAAAATCTTTCCTTTTTCGGCAGCTACAAAATTATAGTTAAGTAAATGTTGTTCAAATCGCGGTCTTTGTGTAGATTTAGTTGCAATTGCCCCTTCCAGTTTCTTTGCCTATGTCTGTAACACATTGTGGTTTTGTGAATTAATAAAACGATTAGGAAATGCGCTAATAAACGACTTTTGTGAAAGTTTTGTTGTTTAATTGAAAAGTTCTGTTGTTTTAAATTTAAAAATCGTGCAATTTGCCGGAGAAAAATGTTTCGGAGCAGTCCGATTTGTTGGTCAAACTGAGGGATTCCTGGATTTGGGGCACCAGGCGAACAGAAACAGAAGTAGGCGATCGCTTAACTTTAAAATTTGCCGCATCCTATTTCATTTCCTTGCATTTAAAACCGTCTTTCAGTTTTAAAAGCCACGCATTTGAAAATTTATTTTTTTATTGTTATTGGTAAAATGTTAAATGTTTCACAATTACGAATAATTATTAAACAATGTTATTACGTTGGTCTTATTAAGAACATGAGACATCAGATGAAAGGAAATGATCCGTAGATTAAAAGTGCGTTTCCCGTTTTTATATATTTTACATGGTTCGAAAGTTATTTACTTTTGAGTTTAATATTTAATTTTGATTTTCATTGTACAAATTTGGAACAACTGTTATGCTATGATTTTAAAATAAAAATCATAAAATAACTATTACTTAATCATAAAAGTCAAATTAAAGGAGTTGTTACATCATAAAAATTAAGAATAAAAGTTTATGCTGTTTGTGGGTAGCTAAACAAAGAAACATTTTTTTCTATTTTAACTACTTTTTAGCCAATGATTTGTTTTAACCTCATAAGAGTGTTTTTCGGTCCCTGCTTTTTAATATTAAGTGTTTGCTTGTTTTTGTTAATCATTGGTCGCAGTTTCTATAGGAGTGTCCCATAACTAGGATCTTTCTCTGACGATTTTAAATACATTTCATTCTAATTTCTATTGACAATTTCTGGAATTCTTTTTTTTAAATATCTATTTTCTAATTTTTACTAGCTGATTAGCCCATAAGTATGCAACGGGATCTTATTAAACGTTTTATTGCAACAAAAAAAGTGTAATAATTATTCTAAGCTACTGAGTGGGGAATACATCGAGTTGGGCGATAAAAAAAACAAAACAAACATCACTGGACTTGGACAGGGCCGCGTCTGCGCGTTATCTTCACCAGTCTCCGGCGATGTTTGTGGATTGGGAGATCCGTTGCCTCCGTTAAAGGCTTCTCCTCCTGCTGATCCGTGCCCTGGGCGTAGCTGTAGCTAATGGTGCGCTTGTAGATGCGCTGCTCCTGCTCCGACTGTTGGGATTGCTTTGATCGCGGCTTCCGTTTCTGAGCTGGGTAGGAGGATGAGGAGGAGGAGGCCTTCTTCTTTCTGGTTTTGGCTTTTCTAGCCTTGATGTCGTAGCACCGTTCGATCTTTTGGCCTCTGCTGTCCTTGCACTCGTAGCAGACGCTATTTTGCTGCTGCCGGCGCACACACAGGCTGCTAGGTGCTACCTCCTCATCCTTTGCTGGAGGCTCATCCCGGTAGCGCTTGTACTGGGTGCCGCTGCCGTAGGCATACTGCTCCGGCTGATCATCGTGCGAGTAGCTGCACGTCTCCGACACCTCGTTGTTCTTTAGCTGACGGCAGATCTCACACTGCTGGCCATCCTTCCGTTTGACCCGCCGGCAGCGCTGGTCCTTGACATCAGTTGCCTCCGCCTGGGTCTCCTCCTCATGATCCAGATCGTCGTCGTCATTGTCTGCCGCTTGATCGAAGTACTCCTTCACGAACTGCTCGTAGTTGCGTTCGTAGTCCTCGCCAGAGTAACCCTCGTGGCTGTTCTCCGCACTCAGGCTGTCCACTTCATCATTCGCCGCATCCACATCCACATCTACATCCTCATCCGCCTTTTCCTGCGCCTGAGTGGCGGCCAGGACCTGCATCATCACCGGCAGCTTGCCCGCCTTCGACTGATCGACATCCGAGACGGTTAAAGCGTCCAGTCGCTGAAGCAGCTTGCCGGGAGCAAAGGCCTCCCAGTAGTTGACGCTGCGATCGTAACTGTCCGCGAGGGAAACCAGACCGGCCAGACCGAGAAACAGCAGCTCCGGCAGCAGCATCGCACTGAAAGCTGCGACTCCCGTCGCCGAACATGGCTTTTATGGACTTGGACTGCATAAATGCGTGACCAATGAAGTGCGACGAACCGCAGAGCCATCAGATCAGGAAGTGTGGCTCAACTTATCCGCGAGGAGGGAAGTGCGAGTGAAAGGCTAGATTTATTTCGTGTGGCCAATCAACTAAATCGAACAAAAGAAAAGGAAATGGAAAACAGAATGCAAGTGGGTAGTGGAATGGTAATGGACATGATGGAGTGCCTAAGGTGGATGAGGGGATCGTGAAGCGACAACTACGCCACGCGTTGCGGATCTGTCAGCCGCTGGGCGCCCACGGTGGGCGGGGCAGGGCGGGCGGCCGGCTGTCGCTGGTGTCGCAACTCACGGCGCTTTTCGCGAATGATCTGCTTGGTCTGGGAGGTGTCCAGCTCCTCCCAGCCGCCAGCATTATCATCCACCCAGTCCTCGAGATCGGCCTGCCAAAAGAGAACTTAAATATATTAACATCCAGTTTTGGGTATCGCTCCCCTTACGTTATTGCTAATGGGTACCAGGTCCGTGGCCTGCAGTCTTGAAAAGTCAGTTTGCTGACTGGCAGCCGCACTAGCGGAGGGATCCTCCAGGTAGAACTTCATTTGGGGCTTAATAGTGGGCGTCAGCTCCTGGTCGAGAAAAAAAGAGTGTTAAGATTAGATAAGGGACTAATAAAACTACAGCTATTGTCAAAATAAAAAAAGAAATAGGAGATTAAAACAAGATTAAATCAGATATAGTTTTGGACAGGGTGGTTCCATTTACGCATTCCTCCGTTCTCGTAAACATATGATTATTTGTAAAGTATTATTTCTATAAATCACAACAAACTACATATCTGCCACAAAAACTGAGAACTATACAGAACTTGGATGTTGCCACTCTCAATAAGGCAATAAAACAAATTCGATTTATAGACTCTTGGTAAATTGTACAGATAGACAGCCGGATATAGTTAATACAGCTGTTTAAAAGCAAATATTATTTAACTGTCTTGCTAAATAATACAAAAGGTTTGTTATATATGACAATCTCAAGTGGTAAAATCAATAAGGACAGTGAGTTCCTTAAGGATTCGATATGTGGCTTATGTGTAAACAAAGTATACACCCAGTATCTGTGGGATTTGCAGTGCTATCAACCTGACCGCCGCTGTGGGCATCGGCTACAAGCTACATACATACACTCAGCGTCATATCTCTGCGTACAGGGCAAATAATTTTTAAGTTGTCACTTTGACAGTTTATATCTAAAAAAAACATGAGATGCATAAAATTGCCACATTGTTCTTTAAATAGTCCTATGTATTATCTTCATTTTCCATACCAAAGCAATATTGTATCCTCTTTGGTACTCTTATAACTGGCTTTTAAGTGAAACCCCTCCCAAAAAACATGCTTTCATAAGTTTGCGTACAGCTGATACTTATTGCATTTGTGGGACATTGACTGGACAGATTTTGGTTTGTTTATTAACGTAGGCAGAGACATGGTTGACAAACTATATTTCAATGCACTTTTAACCATGGAAGCCCAAGAGGCGCGGTTAAAAATATTTGAAAATAAAAAATCATATAAAAATTGCATTTGGAAGGTAAAAGGGCTATGTATATTGGCGGAATCGAAGGTAACCCATACTCTTTAGTTTGGAGAGCTGTACAAAACTTAACTTGCGTTGGCTAAATCCTTTTTAAGGTCTGGGAAAGCCGTCCGGGCCGCCTAACATATAAGGAAAAATAATAAAATAATAAATATTCTTTTTAAAAGATTAAATTAATGGAAAGGCAGATGAAGTTGGCGGTGAAAAGTGGGTTTTTAAAAACTCTTTTTGGTTGGACTATACACAGAATTAAAAAAATAGCCGGATTTAGCAGCTTTGTTGCGACGAAATGGTAAACATCTAAAAAATAAAAGGAAAAAAAAATGTAGTTTGCTACGGAACGCATTTCTAAGACTCCAGACTTCTGAAAGTCTAGCTTTTTGCTAACGAAAGCAATTTGAGCATTTGTAAAATCAAATGGAAACAAATGGTCGATTTTATAAATTCTGGAGACTTAGAAATGCGTTCCGTAGCAAACTACATTTTTTTTTCCTTTTATTTTTTAGATGTTTACCATTTCTTCGCAACAAAGCTGCTAAATCCGGCTATTTTTTTAATTCTGTGTATAGTCCAACCAAAAGAGTTTTTAAAAACCCACTTTTCACCGCCAACTTCATCTGCCTTTCCATTAATTTAATCTTTTAAAAGAATATTTATTATTTTATTATTTTTCCTTATATGTTAGGCGGCCCGGACGGCTTTCCCAGACCTTAAAAAGGATTTAGCCAACGCAAGTTAAGTTTTGTACAGCTCTCCAAACTAAAGAGTATGGGTTACCTTCGATTCCGCCAATATACATAGCCCTTTTACCTTCCAAATGCAATTTTTATATGATTTTTATTTTCAAATATTTTTAACCGCGCCTCTTGGGCTTCCATGGTTAAAAGTGCATTGAAATATAGTTTGTCAACCATGTCTCTGCCTACGTTAATAAACAAACCAAAATCTGTCCAGTCAATGTCCCACAAATGCAATAAGTATCAGCTGTACGCAAACTTATGAAAGCATGTTTTTTGGGAGGGGTTTCACTTAAAAGCCAGTTATAAGAGTACCAAAGAGGATACAATATTGCTTTGGTATGGAAAATGAAGGTAATACATAGGACTATTAAAAGAACAATGTGGCAATTTTATGCATCTCATGTTTTTTTAGATATAAACTGTCAAAGTGACAACTTAAAAATTATTTGCCCTGTACGCAGAGATATGACGCTGAGTGTATGTGCCAACTCACACTGAAGAAGTCCGGCTCTAGCTCCTCCTTGGGCGGAGTGGGAGGTTGGGCCATCCGCTGGCGGTACTGCTCGATGTGCTCCTCCACGGTGCGCGGACTGTCGTCCCACGAGTTCCAGTCCCGCTCCCTGGCCCCCGACTTGCCAGCCGTTCCAGCGGCAGAGAAGTCGCCCCGCTCCACGATCACGTTCACCGCCTGCAGCTGGTCGCCGCCGCTGGAGGAGCCGCTGTGGCTCAGCTTGCGGCGGCGCGAGAAGCAGCACAGGGCACGCCGGCACAGCGTGATGAAGCCCAGCACCAGCATCTTGATTTGCTGCAGCATTGTCAGATCGCTTCAATTGTCACCTGTTATTTACTAAAACTAAATTTTGGGACGGTGTTGAATTGGTCCCGTTAGTGTGACCGTTGTGTCGGCCAAATGCAGTTATCCGGGTGAGCAGTGTTGGGAAAGCTACCGTTGAATAACGGTCGTAGTTTTTAAATCCAAATACCAAGATTTAAAAAATGTACCTAGGCAAAAACTTCTAATAAGCAACAATTATATACTTACTTATTTAGTATTGTTTATACATAAAATGAATTAATCTACAGTTATAAAAAGACTAATTTGATTTCGAAGCGCCAATAACAGTTGTTTTTTTCCCATATTTCAACAACATCTTAAAATAATTGGTATTTGATGACTTTAAAAAAAAATTAAGATGAATATTGCTTAAAATCGTTTACTGAGCTTTAATCTTTTTTTAACCCAAACGAACTAAGCATGTTTTAAACAATTTAAAGTTTTGGGTCGAACTTTTTTTTTAATTTCAAATTTCTTTTGATCTTATGTAAAACTTCGTTTTTAATTAATTTAAATTATATTTCACATCCTGCACTTTTTGACCATGCTCAAAACTCTTTTAAATGTATAAAATTGTTGTGTGTTTATTTTTATATAGATAATAGAAACAGATTTGTTTTAATGGACCACTCCGTTGCCTCCTTGGGTCTCCACTTCCTCATGATCAACGTTGTTGCGTTCGATCTTGTTGCGCCTTCGGAACTTGACGATGAGCACTTCGATTATCCAGGGAACGGCGCACAGCATCATGAAGACGTTGAGGATGTGGAAGACCAGAATATAGTCCTTGGTCTTATCTCGTATGATGCCGACAATGGGGCCAATCAGGAACATGGCATTGCCTTGGGTGAACATGAACAAACCATATCCAGTGGCGAATCTGATATGATTATATTAAATTCATTAACATTTTAAGTAACGCTCCATTGACTTATTTACTAACCTCTCCTTGGGTAAGTAATCAGCAAAGACCAGAGGCAACGGGACATGAAGCCAGGTGCGCAGGAATCCAATTACAGCCGTGATGCAGGCCATTCCCATGAAGTCTGTGATGCCATTGAAAACTAATGGGATATAAAAAGTATTCCAGGAAATAAGGGATTTCTTTTACTGGATAATAAATATAGAATGAAGACCTACCGAATCTTGCAAAAACCGTGAAGACTGCTCCGGCCAAGTAAATGTAGCGCGAAGGAACCTGGATGCACACGGCGGTGATGGCCAGGAAAATTCGTGACGTCAGGTCAGCAGCTGCTCCGATGGCTATAATGGTGGCCGTATCAGGCTGAAAGTGGGAAAATTTAAAGGACAAAGTCGTATTTAGCGCACTGCGATCTTTAAGAGTACACAGAAAAAATTCTATGGGTAAATTCAACCAATTCTACAGTTAAAAAGCCTCAACCGACAATTGTGGGTTGAATTTACTGTAACTGACTGTCAGCAACAGTAAATTTTACGTAAAAAACTACGTAAAGATTACAAATCTACAGTAAATTCAACCAAAAATCCACAGTTAAATTGCCTCGACCAACAAAAATGGTTAAAAATACCAACTTTTTACCAATAGTTACAGTAAGGTATATTCGTACCAGAAAAATGGTAAGGTTACCTTTCCGTCACGGTAACTTTACTGTTACTGTAAAAATACTACTTTTGAGGTGATGTTACCACGCATAGTAGTTAGATGACCAAAAAATTGTAAAAATGAACATTTTTACAGTAGTTTTCAGCTAGTGTGAAAGTATGTGAAGACTGACTATAGAAGTCTTCCCTTTTAAGTGCCCGGCCTCTGGGTCTTGGTTCGTGACTAGCTAGAACCAGTTGGGAATTATAAATTCACAAGAGTGGGGAAACTGTAACTGTGTCTACAGTGACTTTACCATCACTACAGTAAAAATACATACAAAAATGTTCACGTTAGAGTTACAACATTTTTTGGTTAAGTTACCGTCAATACAGTAATCGAAACAACAACAAAATTCACGCAGGCGATTTTACGTAAAAGTTACAAATTTTTTGGTAATATTGACCGTCAATACAGTTAAAAATGCAACAACAAATTACACGTACCATAATTTTACCGTAAATTTACTGTAAAAGTTGGTTGATTCAACCCATGAAAATTTTTTCTGTGTATGAAAAATATATAATATATATAATATGAATAACTCACTCTGCTGTAACCGAGTTCGAACAGGTAGACCGGCTGCATGGTGAAGAAGGTGATGTCCGAGTAGAGGGCGAATGTGATGCCCAGCACGATGTTGACGTAGATGGGTTTCTTCAGCAGCGTGAGATCGAGAAAATCGACCACGGTGCGCACCCAGCCCTTCTTTGGTGCATCCTGGACCACGGATCCATCGGCTGCACCACCTGCAGTGCCACCTACAACCATGGATTGGCGACGCGAGGCCTGGAGGCTGTGCATCATCTGCGGGGAGGCATCGCTGACCACCACGGGTCCGGACCAGTTGCCCAGGCTGGTGATGCTGGAAGCACGGCTGGAGAGGACCCTCAGCATGTGCTCCGATCCAGGATCATGGTGAGAAGCGTGCTGAAATTTGGGCTCCTCATTGACAGCCTTTAAGGGAGTCTCCGGCTGAACGCGCACCACCACTGTGGGTTTCACCGGCTGCAGCTGCAGCTCCTCCTCCTCCGGAACGATGGGCACACGACGCATGTGCCACTCCACGGGATGCATCACCAGCATCCCGAGCACCGCGTGGGCATTCAGCCCGGTGAGGATGAGCAGGCAGCCCCGGAAGCCGTACCACTGCATCAGCTTCTGCATGACGATGGGATAGAGCATCGCCCCCAGTCCGATCAGCGTCTGGGCGAAGCTCATCCACATGACCCTGTTCTTGACGAAGTAGTGGTTGAAGGTCGTGTAGCAGGTGGGCACCATCAGCCCGAAGGCCAGTCCCTGGATCAGGCTGAAGGCCAGCAGCAGGTGCAGCGTGGAGGTGGCGAACCACTGCAGTCCGGTGCCCAGGAAGTACAGAATGCCCCCAACCACGCCCACCTGCCGCATTCCAAAGCGCTGGAACAGGGAGCCGGAGAACAGGCCGGCGAAACTCATCGCCGAGAAGAAGGCACTGGTGATGATGGCCATGGCACTGGTCTCCGCTCCGATGCTCTTCAGGAAGTCCCCGAAGACGAGTCCAAACGATGGCAAAGCGGCCAGGGCACTGGTCTGTGAACAGGTTAGTTGGGTGAGTCCATAGTATCCCACATTAAGTTTTTTTAAAACCACATATGGATGCACATGGTATAAAAGAAATAACCTGATTTTTCGTAATTTTTTTTAAGGTGATTCTTAAATAGAAAAACTTTAACACTTTTATAAACAATTGAACCAACTTAACAGAAAAATATTCAAATTTCTATTCGAAAGTTTTCTTGTTTTATTTAGCCAAAAAATGAATTCAATATTTTTCTTCTATAAAAAAAAAAACCTATATAGTGAACTTAAAACTTGATTTCAAAAGAGCGGAAAATAATAAAATTTCTCTTTAAAAAACCGTTTTTTCGTGGTGTCTAAAAAATCTTTTCCAACCAGATTTCTATTGAGTTTCGGAATGTGGTTGGAGGAGACTTGTGGAACAACCCAGAATAAGTTTCTCATATTTCATATTTCACTTACAAAGGGCAGGGCCATGCCGATGCAGACGAGGATTCCCCAGCCGCCGTCGGGGGCCTCCAGTTTGTAGGCTTTTGACTTCTTCATTTTGGGATCGGGTGCTGCTCCGTGGGCTGCTGGATGGCAAGTGATTGCCACTGACAGAGGTCGGAACTCTGGCGTCACCCAGACATCTGAGGCATCCGTGTGCATATATCAATCCCCTCGTATAAGTCAGCGCATCCAGTAGCCGCCTCCTCGATTGCCCGCTTATCGCACCTCGGGTCTTTATGGCCAAGCTAAGCTTCTTATGACGAAGGTTTATAGCCCGGCTTTCCCGATAAGATTATCATTAGCATTAGCCGGAATGCTCTTGCTGTTCCCTGTGTTTGCACAGCGTTTCCGTAACCGTAAAGAGCCACTTCCACGCCCCCGAATCCCAGTTGTAATTGTAATATTACAGTTCCGAATAACGGAAACATGTCCCAGCATCATTTGCTTCTTTATCATCGCCCCCTATCGAAAACAAGGTGGCCCGACTCCGCTGATAAGAGGTGCCAGCCAGAACTTATGCTTTGGACAGGTTTGCCACTAGATTTACAACTGTCCTCGTGGGACGTCGTCACCTCCTCCTTCCCCCATCGAGAGTTCTTGTGTCTAATTTATACAAACTTAAATTTATTCTTCACGCATTACATTTGTTTTCCCCGGACGCACAAGCTCCACTCCATCCTATAAATGACTTCCAACTAAATGTCTTGTTTGCTCTCAGGTGATAAAGATGGTAAACTGTGTCTTGGGTGGATATCTGAGTTCACAGGTGCTAATATAGCTCACCGCAGTTTTTATTTTATTAAAATATGATGATATAGTTTTTAGAATATTATAATATTATTTTCTGGAAGGTTTGAATAAATATTAGAGAGACACTTCGAGTTTTCTGTTATGTATTTGAAGTTCAAAGAAATATCAAAGAGGAACTCAGAGTCCATAAATATCTAACCTATCCCAATTTGTTATCTCTCCTATCTCTAGATCTAAGCATACTTGCCTTGTTTTCTCGTTGTTTTAATAAGTAATCGAAAATATCTCCTATCAAATTGATTATTGTTACCAGGCTTTTTTCATCACTTTATTTTCAATTCAGTAATAGTCATATACTAATACAATATATATTACTTTATAAGGCTACATTATTGGGGCAATACATATCCAAAAGTTTGTCTCATGCGCTTGTATCAAAATCGCTCGTTACTATGGACTAAACCGACAAAAAATATATATATACTCCATGATAAATTTAAGTACACAAAATACGCTTAATATAATGATTCGTGTATAGTATATGTAGTATATCCGAATGTCCGTCTTTCAGTGTAGCAATTCCCCATGAGCCCAAAAGTGTGCTACATAGAGTTTGCTTGGTCATTTGCTACAATTTGCGTGGTTTGTTTGCTTTTATTGCTTATCGGTTGGGTTTAGTTGCATTTTGGTTAAATTATCTACTACAGATCTTACAATACGCTGTTCTTAACGTCTTTGATCTTGCAGCAAGGTCAGCAATGCATTGGCTCTTTCTAATCCCGCTGTAAGGAACCTTCATTTGTAAATACATGTATATTGTGGCATTTGATTGGCTGGGATCAGCCTCAGCGACATTAAAGTTTAAGATAATGATCTCTGGCGGACTGTCAATACATTCGTCTCTCTCGTCTTATTCGATCTCTTGCATCGTTATTCAGTTCAGCTACGCACCAAAGTTGTCTCTTAACTACACATAAGATAATATAAATGATATATAGTGTTTTTTTTTATTTATGTTCGTATAGTTTAGTTGTTTCGTCGTTGCTTAACATCGCTCTACATTTAAAGGTACATTTTAAAGCCGATAAATTTTCAACATCCTATTCTTACTTTGTTGTTGCATTGTTATATTTGCAGATGCAGATATCAGTGTTTGCATATGTATAGATTACCCTCTAAATTAATAACTATCTTTGAACTATCACATACAAGTTCACTAACAAACAAAAGAGAAAACATTTCAAGGAAAAACATAAAAGAAAAGGAAACTTTTGAACTTGAATGAATTGTTTTTAAACATTTAGAATTAAACGCACGTTGTTGTGGTTTGTTTTTTTGACCCTCTTTGGGTTTGTTACAGTTGGAGATGTGTTCACATATGTGTGTAGCTAGTCTGACAATTCCTGCTCCTTTATATATGTAACATAAGTAGTTAGGTTATATGTGTGGCATGGAGTGTGTGTGATTATGTCTCTCCAAGAACTTAGGCCTAGACTAAACATATCGCAAAAAAAAGAGCTCAAACGAAAAAAATTACTTAACTAAATTGAGTTTTAATACATTTTGGGGGATTTCAGGGCCCCACACACACGAGTTGCAAGCTCAGCGGAGAACTAGATAATGTATACCAATCCGTCAGCCCACTCCTTCCATACCTCCGTGCTGGGACCCTCTAAGTATATTTAAAGTTCGGTACTCGCAGGAGGAAATCCTCCGTCCCCGGGGCGAGACTGTCTTGCTTAAAGTAGATCTCTCTAGTCCATCTCCTGTCCAATCCCCTTACAGCTTCACATCCGGCTGACCCGTCGTCGTCGTGGCACCTGCATCCTGGGTGGGCAGCTGGGCGGCATCGGCGGTGCGACGTCTCGACTGGATGAACTCCACCAGGTACTCGATGCCCCAGGCAAGGGCGCAGATCATGATGCACACGCTCTGGGTGTGTATGCAAATCGGGTAGCTGTCGGTCACATCCCGAATAAGACCTGAAATAAGTGATTGATAAGTTAAATTAAGGAGTCAAGGTCGAGGATATATGGGGGCACCTACCGATGAGTGGTCCGAAGGTGATCACAAACAGGGCCTTGCCCACCAGATGCCATCCGAAAGCCGAGGGCAGCTTCTCCAGCGAGCAGTATTCGGAAACGGTTAGGGTGAAGTTACTCAGGGCGGATCCGCGGAAGAAGCCGCAGATCGAAAGCCACACCATCAACTGGGTCCAGTCTGTCTGCTCAGCCATTACTAAAATATTAAGGAAGTTATTAGTAATCAAGTGTATAAAGAAAATACGTTTGTGGTTCTACAAGCTGAACTACAATCTGTAAAGTCCTTTTTTTGTTTTTTAAACAGTAAACAATTCTAGAAGCTTATTAAGAGTACAATTTCCTACGAGCTATTTATAACTTATATAATACAACTGTTATTTTAATTGTTTTGAGGCTGCAATATTAGCAAACTAATTAGTTACTCTACCAAGCTTGCAATTTCTTAAGGTCTTATGCTAAATATTAAATGACTTACAGATGTACATTTTTAATGAAATAGCAAGAGCGTTTGCAAATAGAATATTTGAAAAAAAAATACATTTTAAGCTTTAAAATAATTCTAATCGTATGAAAAAGTCAATTCTTTTTCATAAAAAATCCAAATAAAATTCCAATATAAAATTCAAAGGCTATAATAGCCTTTTTTTACTGTTGATAATAAATCACTTTTGATCTAATATAAAAGACAGGGGATTCTGACTTTGCTTAAATTTGTGTAACATAAAAGTTGATCAATGGGTAAATAGAGAGAAACTGATTTATTTGTAAAATCAAAAAAGATGAAGTCTATGAAAATCCCTTTTCCAGGTTTAGTCAATTTAAAATCACGTTAACATACGTACACCCAATTTTGCAGGGCACAGAAATCGCACTAAATCCAGGATACAGGACAATAACCACTTACTTGAACGGGTAATGGCCACAAAAATAATGGAGACCAGGAAAATGGTTCGCTTCTTGATGGTGGTGCGATCGAAGAGCGGTGGCAACACAATCCTGGCGGCGATATCCGTGATGGCCGTGATCGAGAGGCAGAAGGCGACGTCGGCCTTCTGGTAGCCCAGATTGGCGAAAAAGAACGGGGTGACCATCTTGAAGTTCATCTCGGCGACATAGAAGATGGAGAGGCCGAAGAGCAGATTGAGGAACATCTTGTCCTTGAGCATGTCGATGTCCAGGAGGTCGGCGAATCTGCGCCAGAAGCCCGGCTTCTTGGCCTTCTTCTTGGCCTCCTCGTCGAGGACGGCGGCTGCCTCGGCCTGCTTGTCCAGCTCCGTGGGCTTCATCTTGATGAAGCTGTCCCGATGACCACCGAGGACAATGCTGCCCGTGGCGGTGCCCACGCGTCGCAGTTCGCGATCGTTCTGCTCGAACTCATCGTCGCCGGTGTTGAGGTGCACCTGGAGAATGGAGCCGGTGAAGTCCATGTAGGAGAGGTTCGAGGTGACCGAGGCCTTGCGGCAGCGCAGCTGCGTGTGGTTGACCTCCGCTTGGGAGGTATATCCGCCCGATTCCCCGGCGGCGGACTGCACCCCAGCCAGCGACATGATCCTGGGAAAGGTGGGTCGCTTGGGTATGCCCAGCCTGGAGCCGTTCATCGTGTTCATGGCCATCTCGGAGTAGTTCTTGCGCATCGAGTGCTGGTGGGCATGGTGCTTGTGGAACAGCAGCGTGTTCATCTCGGGCAGCGCGTCCTCCTCGTTGCCATCCTCCTTGATCACCTTGAACTCGGGCGCTGCCCCGCCACCCACTGCCACTGATCCGCCTCCTCCTCCTCCGCCGCCCACCGTCAGCTGGGGCTGCGGGGTGGGCAGGGCCGAGATGCACATCAGCTCCTCGTCGTCGAACTCCTCCTTCATGTGCCACTTCACCGGCTGCAGCAGCACCGATCCGACCGTGGCATTGAGGGCCACCCCCGCCAGCAGCAGCACCGCCCCCTGGAAGTCGTAGGCCTCCAGCAGGATCCTGACCAGCTGCGGCATGATCAGCATGCCCATCGCAGTCCCGGCCATCGATAGACCCACCGCCTGGCCCCGCTTGTGCTTGAAGTAGTGATTGAGGGCCACGAAGGCGGCCGACGTGGACAGGCCCACCCCGATCCCGTTGATCACCGAGTAGGTGCTCAGGATGTGGGCCATGCTCGTCGCCGGCGATGTAAGCGCCAGTCCCAGGCCACACAGCAGGGATCCCGCGATGGCCACCTTGCGGTAGGAGAACTCCTTCAGCAGCGGCCCCACAAACAGGCCCGAGAAGTTCATGCAGACGTCCAAGGCGCTGATGATGACCGCCGCACCCGTCGTGCCCACATTGAGATTCGCGAGGGTGTCACCGAACAGCAGGCCAAACGACGGCTCAATGGAGCGGGTGGCCAGCTGTAAAAAGAAAGGGAGAGTTTGTTAGGTGAGTGGTGTCACAGGAATCTCTAAGGATAGGGGGGGTGTCCTATAATTTCCTCTTCTATTTAGTGATCTGCCATAATTTAATCGCGCTTCGAGTGCTGATCGTTTAGCGCCCCATAAATTATACACTTGCCCCGTGAACATTGTATTACTTTTGCTCCATTTGTATTTTTATGTGGGCCAATTTGTCCCGGCTAATCTGTCGTTCAGAGGCCGCGTGATTTATCGGCTCTGGAGGCAGAACTTCAAAGGAACTACGTATAGCAAGAAGTATTATCAGCGGACCAGCATTGGGGAGTGGTTTTCTTGAGGGGATCCAAAGGCGGAGCAGTATGTACCATGCATAACGTCATCACACGGATAACCATATCGCAAAAAAAAAGCTTATCGACTTTCGGTGGGAAACAGAACCCTTCAGATGCACTCCACACGATGGTCCTCCTCAAGCCCCTGGTTTCACCTTATCGCCTGTGCATTGCCATTGGGCACCATCTTATCAAGCTGGGGACTCGGGATCTGGCATTCTCCCCCATTCATGATGATCGGGGTGATTGATGGTTTTTTTCTACATACATATGTTCGATTCGGGGCCATATCTATGGCTGATGCCTGATGCCTGATGCCTGTCATGACTCGAAATCCGAGCACGTCCTATTTGTATTCGTGGAGTGGCTTGGCCTATAAAGTGGAATGGTGTGAATTCGCCATTCGATGATAGCGGTGGTGCACATTTTGGAGGTCAACTAACCCAAAATGATGGGTGCACAATTAATTTAGTATTAATATTTTCAACATTATTGTTGAGGAAATTTTAATTCTGATTTATAATTAAAAGAGAGATTTATGTTCTTGATATTGAAGATTTTAAAATAAACAATTTAAACTTGTGTTAAAACATTAGGGATAATTAAATTCTGGTTAGCACCAACATGTTTCTACATTTTTGTAAGTAACATAATTCTGTATGATATAATAGAATTTTTTCAATGCGATTTGCAATTCTTTAAATAAAGATTTTAAAAGGTTCTGGTTCACAAAGGTCTATTTACACAAAGGTTGCGATTTGTGCGACTTTGACAAGTCGTCTTATTCGGGGGTGCCACAGAAACCGTTCCACCCGAAGTAGGTTGGAATTTACATAGAGAAGGGGTTGGACATTCGGTTGGAATTTGGGTGGAACGGTTTCTGAGGCACCCCCGATTAAAGGGTTCTTGAAAACCTCCTGCAAACCTATTAAACCTTCTAGTTTGTCCAACCATTTATAAAAAAAACCCAATTAAAGGTCTTCTTAAAGTGTTTTATTTGTTTGCGGTTGGGCTGCGATTATTATTGATTGCGTTTTTGCGCTTATTGATTTCCAAAGTTCTCAGTTGCTACGACTTTATTTTGTACAAAGATACATATGTACGTATGTGCTTTTATGGGGCGTTTCAGTCAAAGCCTAAATTGCTTGATAATTGAATTATCAGAACTCATAATTGAAGGAAAAACATTTGAAGAAAACAACACGCGGCCACTAAGTGCCTCAAGTAAATATTGCTAAAATAGTTCAATCGTTTTGTGGTCGTGGGGGTGAAGTCGATATTTCCCGGGGTTGTGGCGTTTGGGGTTTTCAAATTGACTTAAAGTTCCCACACTTTGATTTTGAGACTGCCAATAACAGTTTATATATCCACAGATTGGCTACACTTTATGACTTTTACGTTTTATAGAACTCGGAAGGTTTTTGTAACGCTATTTTCTAGTATCTAATCACTTAACAAATACCTGGTTAATTACGCCCTTATTTATTATCATTAGGTTACATTACAACATCAAAATTAAACAAGAAAGAACGCTATAGTCGGGTTTCCCGACTATAAGATTTGCGATACTCATTGCCCTCCTTAAAAACAACGCTAGCTAGCTTAGCGCCCTCTTCAAAAATGTCTTGCCTACTTTCAAGCGCAATAAAAATTTTCAACGCAATTGTATACGCAATTTCTTGAAAATGGTCAGATTTTTAGATATTTGGGTAGATATTTTCAATACAAACAACATTTATAAGGGCCACTTTTCTCTAACATTAAAAATGTGGACACCACAGAGTTTTTTCCGGTTTGTGGGCGTAAAAAGGGGCGTGGTAAGGTTTTAAAACAAACTTGATCTGCGCTTTGCTTATAGAAGTCTGTGTGCAAAATTTGGTGGCTCTAGCTCTTATAGTTCCCGAGATCTCGATGTTTGTACGGACAGACGGACGGACAGACAGACATTTGATCGTTTACAGTATTTGCTTACTCTTCGAGTATTGCAAATAAAAATGAAATTAAGGTGGACCTGTCAATGGCTCCCATTTCTAGTTACTATCTTTAACGTTATCACTTGCAATCCGTCAAACAGAATTTGAAAATGTTTAACAAATCAATCAGTGTTATCAATTATTTCAATACGCTAAGCTTTCAACGATGTTACAATTTCGAATACATTTGATTGATGCATCTAACCCTTTGTTTGGTCAATTTGATATAATTTTCCCCAGAACCATTTAGTTCCGCGAACAAGAAATTCCAATGGTAATCTTTCAAGGTTTTTACAAGTGCTGAAATGGCTTAATAATTTTTAGTTTGATTAGAAATTACGCCCATTTAAATGCCCAATCCCCAACACTTCCGCCCCCAACAAGGAAGCCTCAATCAACGTGTGTTTTCCGATTCAACAATATTTCCAGCAAAACCAACTGATCCAGAGCGTTTTCAGCCTGTTTTCATTTGCAATTTGTACATTTTCATCGTTTTATTGTAATGTGTAAATAAATCTGTTGTTGGGGCTTGTTTATTGGCCATTGCTATCCATACATATGTACATGTGTTTTCCTATAGACAGTTTTAGCGAAAAACAGCCAAAGACAAACAGCAAACCCGATAACAACCAAGTTGGGAGCAGGGTGGAATCTGTTTGCTGGATTTGGACACTGCTCCAGATCAGCTTATTGATTTATGTGCACGGTATAATTTTATTGATCGATAGGGTTAGATGCGAAATTTGCACAGTTAGCCGCTAACTTATTTTTAAACATTTCGTGCAATATTTTCGGATCTAATTTACAAGTAGACGAAACGCCCTGCTGCCGCCGCCAGCGTGAAATTAACGTGACACTTGACTGTTCGTAAGTCTGTTTGGTTTGTGTACACTGTACAGATATAAATACATATATATATATGCATATCGGTGCGGTTTCTATGTAGACAATATTACTTAACGATTCGCTGTCGCCCTTCACGCGGCCAACACGTTGGCGCAGTTTTGTCGTTTTGTCGGGAGGGTTTGAAGGGTTTATTGGTTGCAAACAATTCCCATGAAGGCAACTAATTAAGTTGTGATTTATGGTTCTTTTTGGGCTGTACTTTACAGTATTCCGAGCTCTTTTTCTAGATTTTTAAGGGCTAAGTACTCATAAATAACCATCGGCAAGTCGGAAGCCACACGTTCAATAAATTTACTTTAGTTTAATTGCTGTGGCTATTTATTTCGTACATATTTTGTATACCTTTGATCAAAGTTTTATTAAGAGGTCTGAATAGTCTAATGCAAAATACCAAGATTTTAGTTTACTTTTAAATTATCTGTCAAATTATTAGTTAAATGTGAGTGTGAAAATTCAATTCACAAAGTTGTAAGCGTGCATAAGAAATCCTTAAATTAGTGGCTTTTGAAAAATAAAGAGCTCAAGGGATTAATACCAAAATACATTTTGAAAATAGACTTAAAATAAATTCATAAGAAATTGTAGAGTTCTATGAATATGAGCTACAAGATTGTTTTCGGTTTTAACTTGCGGTAAGTATTTACTTTTTATTTCTAAGCCATATTTACAACTTTGAAGGAATAAACTACCGTGTTAGACGCTCCTCTCACGTTCGTATAAAATGAAAACCATTTTCTGCTGCCTGTTGACGATCTATTTTTACCACTTAGCTAAGCCTAGCCCTATTTCGGAATATGTAAATATAGCACGCCTGGGTCTGGGGATAGGAAAACTTCCACTGTCCGTCTGGAAAGACATTCGGGAGCCACTTGGCGACGCGTGTGAGTTACTGGTTTCAAATTCACTTTTGGCGTGTTATCAGTTTTCAAGTCCAAAGTTCATGGCATCTCCTTCCTGCCTTCCTGGATACGACCCATATTATGCCATCACTTGTCGCCTTATAAGGCGACGATGACGATGTCGGACAGACGTCACTGAATTCCACCTCCCCAAGACCCACTCCCCAATCCCCACTCCCCAATTCCCATTCCAGAAACCTCTTGACCGGCATCGTAAATCAAGTCCATTCCCTCTATCGATTTCCCATTAAGTTTTGCGTGGCATTTTAATACTTCCAACTTGATATTTCATCATTCCTGTGTCTTTGTCCTTCACAACTTCGGCTTAATATTTAAATGGTATCTGCTGCGGGTTCTACTTTTCATTTTTAAGCTTGATAAAAAATGTATAGTTGAGCCCTGGGTCAATTTTCGTTATTGCCCTCAGAAGTTATTAGCTCATTTATATGTGCGGCAGAATCGGCCAATTATTGGTAATCGTCCAGAGAAATTTTTAAACTGTGCAATTGGGAATAGTTAATGAATTCATTTTCGGTTTGTACGCCATGTAACGCATGTTTCAATTACAAGTTGTAATTTAATAATTCCGTAATTGCACTTGGAAATAGCGTGCAAAGGTTTTATTGGTTGAAAATTCTAAAGTGATTTATCGGAGCTATCGCTTGTCCTTGTTAATTGATGAAGAAAGTATCTACATTGTTGTAAACTGCATTTGTTAAAATGCACATTTAAATATAAGAAACTAAACTGCTTCGATTTACTTTCAAGTTCAGCTCAAGAGGCTTAAAAGAGGGACGTGTGGGTGGATTCGTAAAGTGACTTGCTAACCCCTTCAGTTCATTGCATTTTGTTCAGATTCAGATTCAGTTAACCCCTCAAATGGCTTCCACCTTGACTTCGTTAATATTACATTTACATAATTGTTTTTTTTTAAACTTATTGCTGCGTGCATTAATTTATTTTCGTGTTACTTAACGAGTGCCTTCAACTTGAGAGCTCCGAGTGGGTAATATTCTTCTTGGTGAAACAATAATTTGCGTTCATTACAAATGCGTTATCGTTGAGCAGAGACTCAGAACGATCGTCAGTGAATTAATATGTTCGAATTGAAATTGAAATGGAAATTGAATTGTTGCTGTTGCTGGGCCCTCGCGGCAATTGAAGCAATTAACTGTGAAGTACATTTCACTACCGAACCGAACCGAAGGGGAATTCGTTCAGTTGCTGCCAAACATTTCAATTAAAACAAAACAGCAACAAATAATAATAATAATGAAAACGAAACAATAACAAAAAGTTGACTCGACATTGCCATAAAACAAAAGCCGTCTCAAAGCTGAACTCGAAATTCAATTGAAGCCGATTCGAATTTCGAGGCGCACTGAACTACAGTTAAATCTCGATAAGTTTGAGGGTTTAAGGAAAAAGTAATTATAACTATGGAATTAATAATTATATAATAAAATTCCAAGAACCAAAAACGTCACTTCGCTTTAAGATTCTTTATAATGAAATAGATTATGAAAAGCCTCTTAAAATAATTATGTTTTGTACCCTTGAAACTTTACTTTTTCAAAAACATTTAGAAATATAAAACAATAACATATTTTGGTCAACAAATTTACAACAAACTTTGAAATCACAACATTTAATGTAGTTTAACTTAAGAGCTCCAAACAATGTGTTCGATGTTTTTAACATTGACTCAATCTTATGGTCAATGACATAGGATTTTCCTTATGACCTTTTCTTCGTTTCTCTTAGCTATGTCCTACTGTTAATGGGGTACAAAACGGAGCGGATGGGGGCTTAATGCTTGGGGCTGCTGGCTTCTGTCGCTTTGCTGGCCTGCACATGATCGCAATCATGTGATTTACCCAACAGACACTCTCGTGCAGAGGTACAGATAGTCAGCTTTAGATACAGATACAGATACAGTTACGAGAGCAGCTGTTTGTGGCTTGTTAAAGCTGCAAACGAGTTTCTTAGGAAGAGCAACTTGCAACGGAGTCACGTGATCGCCAGCAGGCAGCAGGCAGCATCATCCACATCATCAGCTGTGGCCTTTGTTGTGGCTGTGGCCAAACCGGATTTGCCAGGAGGAGGAGGGAGGAGGGACAGGAGGCGTCACATGTGCATTTGACTATTGACATTGATGGGGACCCATACCCATACCCACAACCATACCCATACCCACTCGTTGTTACGGCTTGTTGGGGCCTTTTTTATGCGGCTCGTTTATTTTAGCCGCCGCCAGATATTCTGCTGCTGCTGCTGCTGCCGCTCGATCACGATCACGTGACTTTGGGGCCAATGCAAAAATAAATTGGGAAGAGAAGAAAGTTTGTGAATTCATTTGCATGCGGGTTTCTCTGCTTGCGCTTTTTTTTTGCCTTGTGGCACAAAACGTTTTTTCTGCCGTATTGATTTCAGAGAATTATCGAAAGGGAAATTGGCTTGGCTCATTACCGATTTTCCGAAATTAGATTCACTAGTCAATGTTAAATTGAAATACGGTTTTTAAACAGATCTCTCTCTCTCTCCTTAGTTTAATAATAAATGCCTATAAATAATAAATAAATGAAATACTTTAAACTGTAAGTATTATTTTAATCTAATGCAATTTAGAGGTCATATTAATAAGTAAACTAAAGTCAAATACTTAATGATCTACGGATGGTCTTCAAAGGGGCTTTTCACCTGGAAAACTATCTCCTATTTTGGTTTGTTATTTCTTAAAAACCATTTTGTTGCCAACTCCAGCAATAAATGGCCAGAAAATCACCACTTAGTTGAGGGGGGAAATGTCTGTGGCGTGGGTTGGACATTAGCACTCAAATTGGCACCCGATCGAAATCCAAATCCACATCCAAATCCAAATCTCGTGCGGCTGCACAAAGCACAGTAGACAGATTCTCTGGTTGTTCGTTTTTAGCAGTTGTTAAAATTCAATTAACAACATTTTCTCGAATCGATCTATATCGTTTGGTTTTAGCATTCACTTGCGAATGCGAATGCGAATGCTCATTGTGCAGCTTCTTTGTGTTGAGTTGTTGAGTGTGTTTGCTCAGTTAAAGGCGTCCTCATCTTGTTTTCACGACCCCCCGATCAGCAGAAAAGGGGGTTCTTCCTCACATACTCGTATGTAGTATACGACCAGTATCGCTTACTGTGCTCTATTTTAATTCTATTTATTGTTTTGCTCGCGCCTGGTACTCGGAATTTGTCAAAGAAATTAGCTCTCATTTGCGAAAACAGAGGCCAAGACCTGTTTACCAATTGAGCAAAGAAACAACGTCACAATTAACAAGAAAACATTTGGGGGAATCAGGTGAGTGACTTGTTAAATTTTGGGGCTTAACAATTTCAAGATCTCTTTAGTAATATTTATGGATTATAAAATTATGTTCACAATAAAAATACTTCCTGGAAAACGATCAAGGAATTTATTTTTATCCAATTATCCTTTTTTCGATGGGTTTATGACCCTGCCTGTCGCTTAAAAAAATCGGATTTTCAGATGTCAATTCGGAAATGTTCTAGTTGGCTTGCCACTTGATATATAAACATAAACGGTGTATTGTATGTGTGTGTACACAATGTCCAGATATAGATTCGAGTGAAGCATGCCGGATACTTTAATGACGTTTTGAGCTGCGTTAACTGAAGTCAAGTGAAGTGAGCATGCGTTTGTCGAATGCTTAACTAAACGGTCGCCCGATCGGTCGAACGCAGGGTGACTACACCAAACATGTCCACATGTCCGAAGCTCTCGCTGTCGCTGATCGAAATCCGCATATTCCAATTATCAATTAAGCCAATGTGCTAAGTTGTAAGCCTAATTGTTGGGTCTTTGCTTTGGTAACAACATCTTGAGCCCCATGAACCAGAGTGCTAATGCCACGATAATGATAACAGAAACGGAATTACAAAAATAGCAACGACCGAGAATCAATGACGACGACTCCCCCTTGTATTGTTCATTGCTTGTTTTGCTCTATTTTGTTCTGTTTGCGAATTGGCTCAGCGTCAAGGAGGTAAAACAACAGTCTTCAAATAGAAAACAAAAAGCACATGGAAGCCAGCAGACTAGCAAGTAAATTCCCTTTTTAAAATACTTAGCAAGAAACGTATATTAATTTAATTTAATTTATTTGTATTTAATATCTCTAGACATTTAGGAACTGTAAAAATACAACAATACGACAAGCTAAATATTAAAAAAAATCAATTTAACCGATAATCTAGTTGTAATAAGAAATCATGTAAAACTATGCAAAGATTTTGTAAAAAATATGAAGTAAAATAATTTATTAACCATAAAAGGGTTAATTTAAAATATCTTTAAAATATATTTTATATTTATTTAATGGTAGAAAGGGTATCTGCTTAGTCTATACAAAATATGCGTTTGATTACTTTGCTAAATGAATTTTAGAGAAGTGCTGGGACAGAAGGCGTGTCAAAAGAATAAAATAAATATATATATCTGGACAGGCCGAAAGACTGGACCAGAGTCACGAATAGATTAACATGAATTTTGATACGGACCATGAATGTTTTGTATATGTATCACATCAAAACACAAAACACCCAAAGTGTTTGTGACTTCTAAAAAAAGGGAAAGAGAGCACCAGCAAAAGAGGTGAGTTTCATTATTGCGAAAACAACATACATATATTTAATTTATAGGTAAACAGAGACAAAAAGTCAGGCGACGAAGAAAAAAACACATAGGGAATGAAAACAGACGACAGATTCGGTTTCGATTCGACATGTGTTCAAAGTCAGTGGGGCAAAGTCCACAGCTATTCTCCCAAAGAAATCTTCGATTTGTGTTCTTCAATTGTATTGCAAATTTCATCATCATCATCAGCAGACAGCAAACAGTTGTCGTAACTTTGCTGCTCCATCGGAAAAATGTGATTTTATTTGTTTGATCAAAAACACGGTTGCAAATCGGTCATCAAATAAACAATCGACATTCGAATGAAGTCAACCAATTGACCAAAAGGTTTTGTAGAATTTCCCCTTTTTAGATTTTAATAAATGCACCTGCTATTTATACTTAATTTAACTTAAATAAAGTTGGAACTATCAACACTTATAAAAACAGTTCAATTAAATTTAGTTATCACTTACTTAACCTTCGCTCACATCGCTTTTACTTAACGGCAACGTAAATAATTGAATATGTATTTACACTTTTGATTGCAGCTAAAACAGAGCGATAAGTAGTGATTAATCACTGCGATAACCAAGCTGATTAGTGATTAATGCCTTCAAATAAAGTCGTTGTGTGGCCCAATGGTTATCCACTTTGTTCCGGCCTTATGCAGCAATTATTCCACTGAGCTTAAGTCTGGTCATAAAAAAGTATATATAAAATGTATACCCAATTCCAAATTGTATTCCTTTTGTCTCTATGCATACATCTCCATAATTTTATCTCCTCTTGCTGGTTTTCGTGGCCGTGTTTCGCTATCGGTCACGTGCTTTTGCTAATGGGTTCACTCTGTTTTTTTTAGGGGCCTTACGTAAACACTTTCCATCCAATTTCCAATTAAATTGCGCAGATATTTGCCTATAAGGCTAGTCGGTCTTTATCTGTGCTTTGGGCCTTGCAGACAGACAGACGACGCGGTTCTTTTTTCTTTCGGTCTCTGATAAGGTCTTTAAACAATGCCTCCGGATTAGAAAATCACTATATGTGAATGTCTTTGAACAAAAACAAAATTTATATATATTTTAACAGTTTTAAAATATACCTAAAACTTTTTTTGAAATGTATCACCTGCGTTTATAGATTTACAGCAATACCTTGCGCTCTAAAATTAACAGATTTCAAGTTGATATTTTTAGATGATCCTCAGGTTATCTGCTTTTAAATCTTAATAGGTTTTTCATCTGATAACATTATTTTTGCTTCGATTAATGTCATTGTGCTAATATTTTATATTCGTAACCGTTTCACTAATTAAGTCACTAAATTCCGCAACTGACTTGACAATTTAGGCATTTTGCTTGTTCAACTGACTAATTAAAGTCATCATTAGTCGAAATATTGTTAAATCAGTGAACAATCTAAGTTTCGTAAAATGTTTACTGCCGTGTTTCCGTTTAGATTGCATGGTAAAGGAAAAATAAACTCCCCCAAGAAGGTCCAGCCATGGCAACAACTTGTATTATATTTAGTAAGACTCATGTTGTTTTTACCAGCCTCAGCAATTTATTGTTTATGGTGCACATATTTCTCTATTGGCTTTTCGTGTTGTATAAGGTTCAAGTGCTAATTTGCCTCGTAAATGATTTAAAAGTGATTAAACGTGTGCTTGCTCGCAGATAATGCTATAGTACGTATAAAGTACAACGGGACGAAAACAAACAAAAGTTGCGATTGCCATTAGATTAGTCGTTCGAACTTAACCTATAACGAGGCGAACACATAATCGAGTGGCTGGGCTGGCATATGGCATATGGCATATCAATTTCAATATCAGTTGATGACGATAGATTTTGTTTTCGCTGTGCACCTTCTATTCTATTGTGCCGAGGATCAATTAAACTTTACGACACGAGTGTTTTTTGGATTTTCAGGCGAGGGGCACTAAAAAAAAAACTACTTGAGATTTCGGAGTCGAAGTCTGGAACTGGAAGTTAGGCGTGTGACCAAGTGGGTCACAAATATCTTATCTATCTTGTTTCCATGGGATATATAGCATGTACACATGTTCATATATTCAGGGCAGTTTTAATCGAATGATTAGTGGATGATTAAAGATCTGTTTTCGTTTTGGGCCACCTGCCCTGACGTCATCAGGGATTAGCACCCTTAAACCAAAGTATATTGAATTTTTATAATGTCCCTATTCCTTTTTTCACCGCTACTTCCTCCATTATACCACCCTCTATATTCTAGCACGCATCCCCAAGTGCCATGGGTTCTCGATTCCCCTGCATACATCGTAAATGTTTAAAGACCAAATACAAAACGCAAATACCATGCGAAACACTCGATTTGTTTTGCCAATGGCGCATTTCTGGTTGGGGTTTCGTCGTCTAGTGTTTTGCTTTTGTTGCCATGAATGTACAAAGGGGTTGGGGGCTTCCAGGGGTTGACCGATAACTACATAGCCAATGGACAAAGATGGATCGTTGGAGGTTAATACGAATTAATGGATTGCTTAGATATAGTTTATAGCAGTCCGGTGTGGTCTTTATAATGGAAAAGCTTTTAGTTGGGATATTTTAATTAAAATGTAGCAAGGACAAATATTTGTCAACAACAAAATAAAAGTTCTTGTACTGTATGTTTGTTTATAAAATTTTTGTTTTTTTTGGGTGACTACGATTGCGATATCTAAAAATTTTATGGGACCGTTTATGCGCATGGGGTTCACACTTTAAAATGTAGATCATCATTGGAAATCGAATTATCGATCATTATTTCCGGGTCACCAGAACTATTGAAGCTACTCTCGAATATTGGTGTCACAACGCATTTGGCTTCAATGACCGAGGCATTGGCAATCAATATGTGTTCACATCACAGCCATGTCCACATCCACATCCACATCCACCCATCTGTTCGGTGCTTTTCAGCTTTGATTGTTTTCAGAATCGAGGGCACCCTGATGATGATATAAGCTGCTATAATGCTCATATCATTGTCTCCAGTCTGAGTACGCATAATCATTGCACGGGACTAGCGGCCAGCTAGCTGTCAGTTTTCGAGATCTTTGCTTGGGTGCCCACAAATTAGCATGCCTAATTGCACGTCGTCTCGACTCATTTACCCAGTCGCCCAGAGAGATGGTAATTTTAGGACTATTACATAATTGCCATGATTGATATTGTGGCATTGGAAAAGCTGCTCATGATGCGTCATGCACCAGATAGTGCATTTTTTTTTAAATATAAGGATATAGCCTTTAAAATCTATTGATTTCATCAATTGTTATTTAATAAATAAATAATTTTGTGGTATTTAAAATTCCTTTTCATTAGAATAACTAACTTTGTCTTTTATTCTCTTCATAATAATGTATTTTTAAAACGCAGATGAATTAAAAAAAAGCAAAAGCAGGACGCTTAATTAAATACGCTCTAAAAAGTCGTACATCATGATAACAACCACGCTATATTTTATGTGTCAAGGTTAGTGTTTGTTTTGGAAAAGATCCAAATTCTTATTCAGGATTCTGTGATAAATATATTAATGCTAGAAAAGTGTGTTCTTTTTTTTTGCCACCACCTCTATTTCTCCTGTTCCCTCACTTTGTTTGGTGCCTCGGGGCAGATTGCAACAGTAACAAACCAGATGCACGGAGAAAAACGACATAAAAACAATGTTGTATGTAGCAGGCATACATATAAGGAGCCAGAGCCAGAGCCAGAGCCGGAGCCAACTATACAAAAACTGAACAAAAACACTGTTGAGGCGCATTTTCGAGATCACGCGGCGGGTGCGTGACCGCCTGACAGCAGCATCTAAAGTGTGTATATAGAAGATGCGTGCGGAGAACCCACAGAAAACTCTTTGGCCACGATCGGGGAGTCTGGTATCCTTTATCCCATCTGTATTTATATGTATCTCTTCCTTCCCACTTAACAATTAGGATTTAAGGAACACCTTGGCTGCCTGTTCTGACTGTCTTACTAACTTTATCTAAAAGAATTTTGCAGTCTGCGTCTGCAGCTCATTTTTAGATATGTTGCAATAAGATGTTTTGGGTAAACTAAACAAAAGCTGGACTAAAAAATATTGAAGACACTTCCTCCCATTAAAGTTATTGCCTTAGGAACTTTATGTTAAGCTGGGTTCTATTTCGATATCAGCTGGTCAAGCAAATGTTTTCTGATGATGCGAAATGGCTCATTCTTAAAACAGCTGTGTAACCAAGCCTTTGTCTCATTTGGCAAATAAGATTTATGTACTATTAATTGTAAAACCAGTTGCGCAAATTTAAAATTAATTTTATATTCTGATATGCATTTATATATATTTAATTCCTTACTTTGTCACTCGAATGACTCTTTGAAAGTTTAGCCCTAAGCTTATTAATTGAAATATTTTAGTAGTTAATGTTTATGAAGTGATTTAGTGGTTGTTCGATTTTTATAAACACCTCCAGCTCTAGCCTCTAGCCTCTAGCCTTTAGCCCCTCCAATAATAATAATAACACTATTTTGCTTTAATCTGTCCATTAGTGAATTTATTATTGATGATATTGGCCTAAATGCCGCCGCCCCACAAATAGGACATTACAGATAGCCATAAATCGGGGTGTAAACATGTGCAAATGCGGTTGGGACTGGGAGCATATTGAAGTTCGTTATTCGTCATATTTCATTTGAATCTTATCGTTGAAACAAGTTAACCACGAGCCATATAACATGGGGTTCATAACTAACCTATCCTAAGTGCGAATGCAGGAAGTGAGGCGGGGTACAGGGGTAAAGGTGGGTTAGGGTTAAGAGGTCATAGCCATTGGTTTTCCCTTCTCTGGTATTAGCTAATTGATTGACATGCTGGAATGCCGAGTGTCGCAGGGGTAAATCTAGGGTTCAATCAGGGGTCGAAGGTGGTCAGGGGATTGGTGGACTTACGTTGACCAAACTAACGCCGAAACAGGCAACCCATCCCCATCCGCCATCGGGGGCCACTTTTCTGGGCTGTTTGGTTGCCATTTCTTGTTGTCTTTGTTGTGTTCTCCTCGGTTGTCTTTCCACTGTCCTCTGTCCTCTCTCTTCTTTCTTCTTTCTTCTGCTTGCTGTTTGGTTTTTTGTTCTGCTCTGTGTTTTCCTGGATTTGCTTTGTTTTTTATTTAGGTCTCTATATACGATGTGCGATGTGTGTAGTATATATAGATTTATGGATATTTTTTTACGTTGCGGCTCTTTCGATTTTGTTAATTTATGCCTGCCGTCCGTGTGCTTTGTTTTTGATGTTTTTGATGAGGTCTAATTATATTTTTCCATTTGTTTGATTTTGTTGTAACACACTTGAAAAAAATGTTAGAAAAATAATAGCAAACTGCCGTTGCTTAATGTTTAATCTTTATGTTCCGCGTGTTATTGTGTTATTTTTATCTTTATATTTTATCTGAATCGGTGGGCTGTGTTTTATAAGGCACTTGGGAGGAAGGGGTGATTTTTTTATTCGTTTCGTTTAGTATTCCCAATGGACTGTGGCTAGTTTTTGCTTTTGTTTTGGCCAGTTATTTTCTTTTGGTTCCAGCTGTTTTGAACCCCACTGCGTGTGTGTTCTTTTTTCCCGTTTCACCGTTTCACGTTCACTGTTCTCCCTTTCGTTCAGGGGCGGTGGGGCGGGGGGAGTTACTGTGGGTGGTGTGTGTGAGTGTGAGTGTGTGTGTTTTTGTTGTTCCGGTGTCTGTCGGAGGGGGCGGGGGCCTTTGTGGCCTGTGTGTTGCGTCGCTCTCAGCGGACTCTTGCCGTTTGGTAGCGTGGTCGCCTCGCACAGCGCTATTTATTACAAAAGAGGGGGCGGCAGGCGCTCAATGTCTCCGTCGCCGTCTCAGTCTCCCTCTTCCCTTCCTTTCCCTTCCCTTTCCCTGTCTCGTCGTCGCCTGTCCGCTGTCTCGCTCGCTCTCTCTTCGCGTCTTGGCTTCCTCGGATGAGCTACGCGCGGCTGTTCAATCGATACTGACTGCCGTCCCGTCGCTGCTCTGGTGCGCTGCCCATCCGCTGGCCTGACTGCCGCCGCTGCCTCGGTCGCTGCCTCAGTCGCCGCTACCGTCGCACAGTGGGGTCGGAGTAGGTCCACTTGGTTACTACTGTTAGTCCTTGCACTAGAAGTCATTGGACTTTTTTCCCCCTTGAGGTTGACAATTTCCCATGCTTTTCCTTAGTTTTTTAAGATGGTCAGCAATACTAAAGATAGGTAGTAGATCTAATTGTCTTTTCATTTATTTATTTTGTTTTTGTTTTGTTTTTTTTTAAATATAAAAAATATGTTATTTAATAAGAAAACGTGTAATGTGGTTCTTATTAATATTAATATCAAATCGTATATAAGAAACAAATGAAGGACATTTAAATATGCATTCAATTTCCTGTTTTTGCAAGTTACAAACGAAGGAACCAGATCAAATTTGACTAGAATACCGCCAACCAGGACCACTGTGCCCGAGTGCTGTTCCGTTCCATCCAGAGAGAGAGCCACTCCGCTGTCAGTGAGAGTGCCTTTGGCAGGTCCATGTCCATGTGTGCGTGGCTGTATTTCAAGATCGCGTTCTAATGTCGATCGCAAGAGCGCAAGAGCGAGAGGGGCAGTGGGGCTGGGGGCCAGAGGGGCGGAGAGAACTTGCTTGCTCCGCTTGCCAAAATCCACAAACAACAACAGCAACAACAACAACGCGCCTTGCTTCTTTGTTTACATTCGTTCTTTGTCTGGAGCTGTGGCGTTGCATTTGAAGAGCACCCCCCAACCAACCCCCTGCCACCCTCCTGCAGGCTCTCCTCCACCTCCTCTTTGCAGTGTTCACTTGGCCTTTTGACTCAGCTGCAGTTGCGCAAATGCTCTCGCCATCGCTCTCTCTCGGTCTCTTCTCTCCACGCTGTCTGTTAACTTGTTGCGCCGCCGTGCATACATACATATGTTCATTACAGTGTTCACTCGCAAGTGTTAACCCCTATGCTGCTCGGTATCCACTGCTTTACCAATGTTTTAAAGCAGTCTGAAAAACCCATACGATCGTTAAAGAACAAAACGATCCTAAATTATTTATAAGATACTAAAGTATCTTCGAAATTCTTAAGATCGCTTACACTTGTTATTTAATTATCATGCCTTATTAACAATTTTAAGCGGAACGGTAATTTAAAAAAGTTTCGGTTCTTAAGCTATTAAAAGTAGATAATGTAAATTTATTATCTGTCTGGCTATGATACATAGATTAAAAAACCAAACTTCCTTTATATTTAAAAAGCCTGAGAACCTTTATTAGTCATCTTTAGTGAAAATAATACATTTTCAACCTTAAGTATACGTTATTGGGAACGTATAAAAAATGAATTTTTTGCGTGGATTCATTTTAAGATACTTTTTCTAATACAGGTTAAAGGACTGTCTGAAATAATGGCTTTAGGAGCTCTTCACGGTTTAATTGGAAAATGGATCTTTCTTAGCGTTCTACATAAAAAATGAAACAAATTCGGCAGAGTCTAAATAATCCAGCAGTTGCCTTCCGCCCACAAATCTCTGCCATTCAAAACCAAAAACCATATCCGAACAGTCCTTTGGTTCCTCTTTTCCAACTAATTGGTCATGCAAAAGCTCTTTTAATTGCCACACGAATTCAATGGAGTGACGATGACAGCGATGACTTACAATTGAGCATCTGAAAATGGAAATTGACACCGCCACCATCTCTTCATTCTTCATTCTTCCAATCACCATGGGTTCGGCACCCGCTCTGCAAGCAGTGCTGCAAGCTTCTTAGAGCCAAAAAAGCTGAATATAAAATATTATATATATTAAAAGATAATTTTAAAAAAATCTAGCAAGAAAATAATTTTTTTCCTACGTGGAGAATTGTATTAGACTGTACGTCTTATTTTCTACGAATATATGTATGAAAGTACAAGGTATTAAACTTGTCTTGTTTAATTATAACAAAATTAATGGTTAAATATGTACAAATAACGGTTAATTTTATATGATAAAAGTAATATGAAAGTAATATAATATGATAAAAGTTCAACAACTACTTAGCTACATTTTTTTTTTAGCTGAAACCAAGTAGCTAAATGGTCAAAACTGTCTTTAGGCTTGACAAAGAATCGATAAATGTTTGATTCTCTGAAAAAGAGGGGGGAAAATGTATGTGGTAATGACACACGCACACACTCGCTTGAGATTTGCATGCGAGTGACTTCGAGTAACTAAGCGATGCTGCCACACTTTCAGCCACAATTATGGCTTGTCAATTATTCCTTTTTTTAGCTACTTTTTTTAGTACTACTTTTTTTAAACTCAAGTGGGTTAGTAATTAGAAAAGACGGAACTGACATTGTATCCCTTTTTGTAAAATGTAAAATTTCAATGAAAATAATAAATAGTAGAAAATAGGTGTATTAATATTATTGATATAAGGAAACCCGAAAGATATAAAACAGAAAAAATAATTAAAATATTAAAAGAACTAGAAATGAATGTTATTCTAAAGTCACAGTTAAAAAAGAGGTTAAGACTGAGTATTTTTGCAAGGTTTTCTTTAAATCAAGGAACAAAGATCAAACATCATTTTCATTTCAGCTATAAGATATGCTATTCGGATACTGTTATGTAACTATTAGTAGCTATAAAGTAGCTAGAAGAGCAAACCCTTCTAACTTGTTGCTCAGTTAGTTACGCCACTCTCTTTCTCTCTCTCTCTCTTTCTCTTTACACTCTTTTTGCGTGGATGTGTGTGGGTGATTTTAATTGTGTGCCTCCTTTTATCTATGTACTCACAAACATACATGAGTACATATGTATCTGTGTATTGAAGGATGTGGTGAAGGGTCAGTTAAGGGAGATAAAGATAAAGCGTTGCATAGCAGAGGATAGGGATAATCGCACTTAATCAAAATAATAGTAGCTAAATTTCTTGTATTTATTTACATCAATTTAATATGTGTTCAATTTGTAAGTGATCAATGGTTGGTGTTAATTGCATTTACCCTCATCTGTATCTCAGTTATTCTAAACAGTTGGCCCTCATAAATTGCAGTGTATGGCAAAAAAGAAGAAAATTTAAGACCAAAGTGACGAGGAGAGATTATGTTTCTGTTGATGACGGCCTGATGACGTACTTTGTATGCCGATATAATACCCCGGAACCAATAAAGAGAAAGGTTTGTGGTGTTGCTGTAAATTAATATCAAAAAAATTGTCCTCACATTACTTTGGTGACCCCGAGCCTTCGTCTATTTTTCGTATTTTTATTTATATAGAGACATTTCTTATTTGAAATTTTTGTGGTTTAAAATATAACACTATATATATTAGGGTGGTCCTTATTTGGTCGATTGTTGAATTTGCAACGGGGCACTTTCGAATTCGATAATATACCTCGAAATATGAAATACCTCTTTTTTATTTTTTTTTAGGTCAAGGTTTAGGGGTCGCTACCAAGGTTTGAACTTTAAGGGTCTCCATACAAAAGAAAAAAAAAAAAGTTCGATTTTTATTATTTTTTTTTCATAAATAATTTCAGAATCTGAATACAAAACGTTGACTAAAATGTGAAGTCGATCCGAATAACAGTTTCGGAGATACAGGCCCTTGAATGTGCGCGAAATGCACAAATGCACTGCTTATGATAATTACATGCAAAACATAACATTCAAGGGCCTGTATCTCCGAAACTGTTATTCGGATCGACTTCACATTTTAGTCAACGTTTTGTATTCAGATTCTGAAATTATTTATGAAAAAAAATAATAAAAATCAAACTTTTTTTTTTTTGTATGGAGACCCTTAAAGTTCAAACCTTGGTAGCGACCCCTAAACCTTGACCTAAAAAAAAAAAAAAAAGTATTTCATATTTCGAGGTATATTATCGAATTCGAAAGTGCCCCGTTGCAAATTCAACAATCGACCAAATAAGGACCACCCTAATATATATACCATTATCCTATCTGAATATTATGACGTGCTCAAAGTAAGGTTTGGTGACCCCGAGCCTTCGTCTTTTTTTCGTATTTTGGAACTTCATATGTGGAATTTTTGTTGTTTAAAACACACCTATTTGAAATAACATAACATTACCCTACCTGAATATTATGATGTGCTCAAAATAAGGTTTGGTGACCCCAAACTATACTTTATGAATTGATCAATTAAACTTAACTGTTCTGTATTCAAATGTATTCAACGAGTTTCCCTCAATTGACTGCCCATCCCAACTGAAAATGTGAACTTGAAAAGTGCGGCTGCCGGGTATTCAAAATTCGAAAGCCCGACCTGACCGTATTTGTTTGCCTCTATCTTGTTGCCATTCAGTTCCGCCGATGTTGACAGTGGCAACAAAAATAAAAAAAAAAAACGATCTGCGACAAATTTGTTTAGCATTGAGAGAGAACTCGCCGAGAGTTTCCTGTGTGTAGTATATATTCCTGGTTTTGGCAGATATTTCCAGGCGTGAAGCATACTCCCCTCAGTCTATTTGATAAGCTTCGAGGTGCATTGAACCTACATTTTTAAAGTGACTTTTTCGAGCTCGTAACTTTCCACTCGGAGAGTTACATTTTATTTTGATTTTAATTTTAATTTTGATTTCCAGTTCAGAACCCATTTATCGCTTTATCGCTGCGGGTTTGTCGTCACCCAGCAAACTGGTTTATTTTGTAGCTTGCCTAATTTGCACGATTGTTTTTCCGGGGGAAGGGGTGACCGATCTGGGGGGGGATCGTTTTGCATTGATAACTGATTCTCTGATTCTGATTCTGATTCAATGCTGTTTGTAAGTCGTCAAGCTGCAGCCGCAAAAAAAAATAAATCAAACAAAGTCAGGCGCTTATCAGAAGTTGGAGTGTGGCGAGAAATGTAAATATATAAATATATAGCGGACTTTTAGAAACTAGAACTTACAAAAGATTTAAGTTTGCTTAGAAATATATAGATACAAAGATAAACAATATTGTTAGAGGATACACCACCTTTTGTCTAATTTAAAAGAGACAATTCTAGCGATTGTTAAAAATGAGTACTTATTTTTAACTTAAGTATCAAGTCATGTGAAAAGTATTGTATTGCATTGGTTTTTCCATATTGGCACATAACGAATATTCCAATAATTCCCTGAACTCAACTGTTTGTTTGTTCGATTTTTTCCGCTTTCATTCGCAATGTCATTGATCGTTCTTATTGATGTTGTGATGATTCGACTCGTGATATTCACGTGCTCCTTCCCGTTTGTTCCCTCTGAATCTTGAATCTTGAATCCCGAGTGCTTTCCATTCTTCTGCCGCAGCATCACAAGATTCTTGTTAGATTTCGAACTTTGGATGCTGCCGGATGGATGGGTGGACTGCCCACAAACAAATTTTGATTAGACTTTATTGCTGCATCACAAGAGATGAGATCATATAATGAAGAAGCCGATCATTTAGCAATCAAGCAGCAAACACATGTACACTCACTTAAATTAAGGTTTGTTTTTAAACGCAAAATAAAAATTGTGTTGGCAGAACCACTTTGATGTTCCAAAGTCTATAAATCTGTGCATTCATTACATAGTTTAATATTTAATGTAGGTATACATTTATTTTACAGAAATTAGATTTTTAAAAGAATACTCTGAAAAAGTTTAGGTAACATCTGGGTGTTGTTTGAAGTACACTTTTTTTCGAGTATTTAAGAATTTTAGTTTTCGTCCGATAATTCCGAGTTTGAGTTTTTCCACTGGGATGTTTTCAGAGTGGGTACCTGGGTAGTGGTACCCACTCGGAAAACAACCCATACTAACATAACATACTAACCACGTCAACATATATTTGCATTAAATATAATATATATGTATGGTTCCTTAGGATTTATTAATATAAAATGATAACATTTGCATTATTCTGCTTTTGGCTTTCCATTTTGGTTTTGAAATTTGCTCTCCAATAAGTATGCTACATGGTTCTAAGCGAAAACATTGCAACAAAATGAGTGTGTCTTTTGGGGTTATAAGAAAAAGGTAACACAAAATGTGGCATCTTTTGGGGTTTCATTTTCAAATAAAACGAAATTTGTTCGCAATAATGTTATCATATGCTTTTCTTTCATAGACTGTATATGCAGAAACACACCTTTGATCTAGTTCTGTGTTCAAAATAATGTATTTTAAAAAGGATAGGAATAGTAAACCCAGTAGGGAATGCAGTTATTACCTCTCGACTCAAATAAAAGTCGGACAGCATGGGGACAGGGGAGTAAAAATATCAAATAAAGGAGAATTTAATTTTTAAACTATTTTGACAGGCACATCTGTAAATTTATAAGCCTAATGCAATACACTTTTTGCTTCCAGGTACTAAATAAAAACTTAAATAGAACCAGAATTTTATTTTATAAATCGTAATCTTTTAATGATGATGAGGCAGGCTAACTCTGAATCCTATTGAGGCTCTACTGTGGCCGTTTTTATAGCATCATCGACATCCGCTAACCTACCCGATTCCGACACTCGCACAGGGGGCTTATCTTTGGCGGTGGGGGCAGGTCTCCTAGTGGCTAGGTCCCGTATACTTGCTTATAGTCCCGATTATATGGCCGTGTCATGATCTTCGTCACTTGGACAAACAGAAACTGCTGTTGCCGCTGTTTTATTTATGGGTCGGTCGACACACCCACCTTGGTCTTTGTACCCGAGTGGCAAAAATCGAAATTATAATGCCAAATTCCAAGTAAAATGTGTGCGGCTCTTATCGTCAAACTGTAAATGGCGCAAACGAAATGTTGAACCCTAATTCGAATTCTGAGCACTCCAGATAATAAAGACTAATAGTCTATACTCCAGATCGTTGTTATTCCGAACTTTATCTTTATTAGTATCCAAGTAACACACCGAAAATTGCGTGTTAAAGCCTTTGTTTTTCAGGGTCAATTTAATCTATTTCAATTCAATATAAAAAATTTTTGTACTTTAATTAAAAAAAAATTAAAATTTTGTAAAATATGTATGTTTGTAAAATAATATGGACAACTGGCCATAAATTCAGATCAATATTATTAGCCAACACTTTACCTTTATAAGTATCCAAGTGCAACACCAAAAACATAATTTCAAAGACAGAAAACAATATAATTATTTGCGATACTCGAAGAGTAAGCAAATACTGTAAACGATCAAATGTCTGTCTGTCCGTCCGTCCGTCCGTCCGTCCGTCCGCACAAACATCGAGATCTCGGGAACTATTAGAGCTAGAACCACCAAATTTTGCACACAGACTTCTATGAGCAAGGCGCAGATCAAGTTTGTTTCAAAACCTGACCACGCCCCTTTTTACGCCCACAAACCGGAAAAAACTCTGTGGTGTCGACATTTTTAGTGCTAGAGAAAAGTGGCCCTTACAAATGTTGTTCGTGTTGAAAATATCTACCCAAATATCTAAAAATTTTTAAAATCTGACCATTTTCAAGAAATTGTGTATACAAATGCGTTGAAAATTTTTATTGTGCTCAAAAGTAGGCAAAACTTTTTTTAAAGAGATTTAACTGATTGCGCATGAAAGTAGGCTACACATTATTGAAGAGGGCTAGCTAACTGTTTTTAAAGAGGGCAATGAGTATCGCAAATTTTATAGTCGGGAAACCCGACTATAGCGTTCTTTCTTGTTTTGTATGTATTTAATAATTTTTATAACTTTACACTAGCAACACTGTTAAATTTGTGTGTTTTCATGGAATCTTTTTAAGAAAACAATGGGCCTGATGTTCCAGAGATAGGGGGCATCTAAGCAAAATATATATTCATTTCAATTTATATTTTTAGCAGTTGGAACTGATAACGTGCCACAGCCAAGTGTTGGAGGAGAGGATCCGAGGCTCGGAATTAAAATAATCCATCAAGAGCCGAGCCCTTCACTCCGCTCACTGTGTTCCAGTTTCAGAGCCCCCCAGTTCATTCAAATGGAAGTTCCCCAGCCCAGCCAACCACCGATAAACTAGAATCGTAGATAATAACCCACACCGGTAACAGTCGTAATCCTCGATCTGGTCATGCGTCACGGGTCCCAGTCCCAACGGCCTTGGAAAGCAATGCAAACTGCTGATACATTTGTGCGTTATGACACACCTGGCCTGGAACCTGGCCAGCACCGAGTTCCCGTTCCCGTTCCAGTGACAAGCTGTCAACATCAGGCCCAGACCAGACCAAGGGCTTAGCCTGCGGGCTGGAGCTCCAGCCGCCTGTCACTTTCCGGCCAGCTATGCGCATTTCCTGTAGGAGGCGCCTGATGAGAGCCCCAAGACGCACAGTGGGATGATTCAGATCAGTTTTATTGAACTTATGTTCGTATTTAGCAATATTAAGTATTAAATATTTTGTAGGTACTTTCAATTAGTTCAGTTTTGTTACCAAAATGGTTTAGTTGCTTTTTTTTCCTTATATTATATTCGCTATTAAAAAAAGTATCATAAAAAATATACACAATCATATAACAAACATTTTTTGAATTATTATAAATTATGCATACATCTCGATAATTGAAAAATGGCAACACGACGTATGAGTGATATGCTTTAAAACGCTAAAGCATATCACTCATACGTCGTGTTGCCATGCGAGATACCTACATATGTAGATATGTATGTATGTATTTATTTATTTTTTTTTTTTTAATTATTATAATCAGAAATTATAAATTAATATCCGATTGTTAATATAATATAATATAAAAATTATATCCTAAGTTAATGTAACCATGTTAATGTAACCCTGTAGGGACAGATTTTAAATAAACTCAGAGACAAAAAAAAAACATATACATATGTACATACAAATGTCACTTATGTTAATTGCTTTTACTAATTAAAATCGGATTCGTCCCACGGTGGCGGTCGATGGCAAAATCAAATTCTAATCGCCGCCGCTATCATAATGTATTTATGAGTTGTGTTACTTTGTTTTTTTTTCGCGCTCGTCGTACGTATACGTAATGTGCTCAGTGTGGAGATGTGTGTCCGTGTATGTACATATGTATACAGACAGACACATACATATGTACATACATTTGCCCCTGATAATCGCGCCTGCGACGACAAAACTAATTACAACAACAGTAAAGCAAATACAGTGGTAACAAAAATAATTCCCTTATCAAAACAGCAATGCAACAACAGCAACAACAACAGCAACAACAACAACTACAACAACTACAGGCAAACAAGCAAACAAAGCACAGCCAAAATGGCAGCGCAAGAAGAAGCAGGAGCAACGCAACGGTAGAACCGAATCAAAAGACCAAAATAACACGCACACTGCGACAAAATGTGAGCACCTCACTCGCGTATAAACGCACAACTAAGTAAGTATTGCACTTGGGCGCTGTGTGTGTGTGCGTGTTGGGCTGTTTAATACTATAATTCACAAAATTGTTCAGTTCAGTTCGCGCTGGTGAACGTAACGGAAAAGTCGTCGCCTGTTGAATATAAATATATTCTATTTACTTGACTTGTCTCGTTTTTAATTACTTTTTTTTTTTGTTTGTTTTTGTTATTGTTTTGGTTTTGATTTTGAACTTTACTATGCAACGATTACCACTACAACTACCAGTGATGTGAAGCAGCATAGAAAGAGGAAGCAGGAGAGCGAGCGACAGCAACAACAACAAACACAGAAGGAGAGAAGAAACATTTACAAAAATAAAACGTACGGCCTACTATATGTATATGTTACATGCTATGTATGTATGTACGCGAGTGTGTGCGTTAACATTTGTATTTTAATTTAGTAGCAATTAGCACTAGAGCAAACTAAACGATACATATGTATGTATGTATGTTTGAACGCTATGTCTATATATTTATCGAAGCGCGCGCTTTTCGCGAGACACGTGCACCGTTCAAAACATATGTATTCATACGGTATAGATATATGTAGATGATCATGTGGATTCAGAATAACAAAAACAGCGGTCTCTTGAATTTCAAAACTATTTCAAAAACAATCATATCGCTAGCATCACTCAGTTTTTCAATATTTTACTAAATTAATAAAGACTGTTTGGTTTTAAACTAAGTAATATTAACTTTTCTAATTAGTGATTTTAAATAACAAACTCCAAAATATATGTGTATGACCTTTATTTGTCTTAGACAGTATTTTCACATAAACAGAAAAACATTTCATCAGTTTGTACATATATTCAAATATTTCAATCGTTTTCATTTGTTTTGAATCATTTTTCTGCCTTGCGCTTCAAAACATGGTTTGCTTAATACCAAAATTTTGACCGCTACGTTTAATTTCGACATCGGTGCATACGTGATGTACTCTTGCCAATCAATCAAACATCAATCAAAGTCGCTTTTCCTCTCGAACACAGTGATAACGGTTTACAGAACCCGAGAAAGCCCCACAGTGCACAGTGGCTACCGAAAAGTATCCACCGGTACCCGGTCACTAAGTTCCTTTTATGGCACCCGGGGAAGTCACTATCATCATCATCATCATCATCGCTGGCATCTTTGTTGTGGCAACGCAAATACAATACTCTTTTATGGAGTGTTAAGATGTTTGATGAGGGGTGTAGAGAAGTCGCCGTATAATGCGGAAAGCTCTAATTATACAAATGTTTGTTTTTGGCTCTAGACGACTTAAACGCCTTATAACAACGGCGACGTAGCGTGTTAATCAAGCACTTGGGGCCATCAATAAACGTACAGCCGGTTTTTTCGGAGCTCTTTAATGGCCTTTCACCGAGAACTCTAATCTTGAAATTTATAATTGTGCCAAATACAGTGCACAGTCGAAATTGTTGTGATTTAATAAGTACTGAGGATATTTACTCTATCGAATTTCTTTGCTACTGTAAAATGACGTTATATTCAGGAACCTCCTAAACAGTTACGTACCATTATCTGTGTTATTTCTAATCAAATTAGCTGGAAAGGGTTTCTGGGACACCCTAGATCACTCGTTAGTATTTTAAAAAAAAGATGTGAGAGAGCTAACAATCGTTCCAATTGTTATCAAACTTCCTTGTAAGCTTATCAATCGAATAAAAATATCAGGAAATGGCAAATCGTATTGGTTTGTCGGGGTTTTCCTTTGAACTTTAGATATTTTAATTTCCTAAATTACAATATATTAAAATATTTTTTAGGAAAGAATTTATAAGTATATCAACATATTTATTTTAGCCAGGAGGCGGAGAAAATCAGGTGTGTCTTGTTCTTATTGCCAATTCCTACCATGTGCTCGCTGATCGATTGATCGATTGATGGATGGGTGGTGCGATTATTGAATGACATTAAAAAATTCCACAGTTCCATGGTCAGAACCAGAACCAGAACCAGAACCGTATCCATGTGCCACACACGAATGCTTCAGCATTTCCCGCAGGTCGATAACAAAAGAGCTGATTCACTTAGCCCGTCGTCGGTCGTCGGTGGCTTAAGGTCAATTAGCACCAATTATATTTGTGTATGCGGTTATATCGAGCTGAATCGCACTGTGATAAGCGAGTCAAAAGTCTGCTCACACCAACTGTGTTTAGCATATGTGTACTCGTATGTTGCTGATTGCCTGGCAATTAAAACGCTGTAAAATTGATATTTGATCAGCTTTTTAATGGCCAGCTCGTTCTCTATGGGGCGACCTTTAGTACACGCCGCTTTCCGCTTCCCCTATGATACAGATATCGCATATAAAGCGAACTTTGCCAGCGAATCTTATCTTCTGCCCACAACCCATACCCAGTACCCCTACCCAGTACCCCTACCCAATACCCATTCCCATTCCCATTCCCCGTGTCTATATGATTTAGCAGTGGTCATTCGCGGATCGGTTCGGTTCGGTTCGGTTCAGCTGCTGGAGCACTCGCAAAACAACAATAACTTTTGGCCCAAGCCCAAGCCAGTTAGCAGCCAGTCGAAGTCCGATAAAGAAAGTAAGCAGGACAGTGAGTTCCCCAGAAAGCACTCATTTATTTAAATGTTTTAAATATATAAACAAAGATCCGAATACGTAAACTTCAAACCATAAAGGAGATTTTTTTATTTATTTATTTTCTTAATACTAAACAAAAACAAAGCTGACTAAACAAAACAAAGATCTTCTATGTCCCGAATATATCTGATTTCTTGTCTTAGTGGTAGGTCAAAGTTGAGTTTTAAACATACAATTTCATACACTATTTAAGTCTTAGGCCCTAGGGTTCTGATAGTTAAACATAAGTGCCTCTGGGACATTTTCTACTAAAAGTTATACAATTTAAAACTGTGAATGTGAAGCGATTCCGACTGCAGTAATGGCCACCTCATGTTGCGGATATCACCATTGGGCAACAATATAATTAGAAGATATCGGTTGACGAAGGAGTAGGCCTTATCACATGGCAGGTTCATATAAAACCCATGCCGCCAGGCCCTGACATATACCTCGATCTCGGTGTTTCGGTGTCTTTGTGGAGTCGTTGTGGTCGTCGGTCGTCAAGTCAAGTATGTATTTACGACGAACACTCATTTCTGTTTCTGGTCAGCAAACTCTCGGATACGAATTCGAAATAAAAAAAAAAGAAAATAAAGCTCGTAACACGCTCTCCGAAATGAAATGAAATGAAATTGCGGCCGCGATAAGGCGGCATTCTCTCGGCCGATCGTCAACAATCGAACCCATTGACGACTTTCAGTGTGTTGTTGTTACTGTTTTTATATTTATATTTATATAATGGGTGTTAAATCTGTATTATTTACTTAGTTGTTGCTTTTTGGCAGTCACGTTTAGTCCGAGCCCAAGCCCAAGAAGAGTGAGAGTTGCCCAAAATACGTATAAACTGGGCTGATCGGTCAGTTGAGGTTGGGGCCTTAGTCCCGCCGTCTCGCGTAGCTCTGATAAACAAAAACACAGTCAATTGAGCCGTAAACGGTTACGGTTGTCTGTTACGGCTCTGTTTGTAAATCAATTCATTTGGAGTTCAAAATATTTATTTGTTTATCATCTGTTCTCCGATCTTCTTCTAAGGTTTCCATTTCATTGATTACTCTTCACTGTGCGATAGAATTTCATCACTTCTGGGAGTATTTGCATGGTTTTGTAACAACATTTTGGTTACTTTACAAAAGTTATGAAATCAATTCAAAATTTAAAAAAGCAGTCAAAAGCTTTCCTGAAAACAACTACAATACATAGTGACGCAGTGAAAAGTGAAACAAAGTTGTTAATGTGAGATTTATTTATTTAATTTGTGTAATTATTATTAAGCAGACTTTAATTCATTAAAAATAAAAACTTATAATGAGCTGCGAACCAGAGAGGAGTTCACTAACGTTGAAAAAATTCTCATACTGGTTCAAATATATATATATATATGTTACTCTAATCAGCATACAGCAATGACATCAGGTCAATTATAATAATTATCTGCTCAGAAATGAAAATGATTTCTTTACACATAGTTTTGAATGATTTAATTTGTTTTGTGCTTTTGTTTTGTTATTAAGGTGTTCATAAAAAGATATTTATCACTTTTAAATTGCTTACAAAGTTGACCCTTAAAATAAATATGGTCATAAAAGTTAATAAGTGACTTGTTTAATTTGTGTTTTAGGCATTTTAAATATACATAAATAATATTTAGGTGTTTGGGATCGTTGATTAGGCTTTAAATTTATTATTACAATTACAATTACAGTAGAGTAAAGGGAAATATTGTAAACAAAGATATATTTTTAGCATAGGAAAGGTTTTTTTTTTTAAATACTAAAACTAAACACTCATCATGCTCCATATTTTACTTATAATTCACAGAGTTGCAGTCACTGTGTCCAGCATTTGTGTCCCATCCGTCCAGTGATGCAACAACCGGACCTTAGCCCACAGCGCTAACCTAACCCAAACCCCAACCCAAGTCCTAACTCCTAGCCCAAGTCGCCCTGCGCACAATTCCAAGATGACCGATAATGGGAGCCATCTCAGCAATAACAATAACAACAACTACAACAGCGAGGCATCCAGACTGAGGCTGCCCGAGGAGCAGGCCGAGCAACTGCTGCCCAAGAATGGATCATCGGATCACCCAAAGATAGCGCCCCCCGCCCCCTCCCATGCAGAATCCCAGCACCACACAAAGAAGAAGCGGGACAAGAGCGACCTGGGCGATGACTTCGTGGCGCCCGACGGAGGATGGGGCTGGCTGGTGGCCGTTGCCAGTGGTCTAAACATTGTGAGTAGCCCATCTCTTTATTTATTTACTTGACAGAAGATAGCTCACCTACAACAAAATGCTTTTTAATATAAGAAATTTAAAAGACATAATATTTTTTTCAGTACGCTAAACAATTAAACATTTTCCTCTCAATCGCTTCCATTTCCAGCTGGTGACATTCGCCTTGGCCCAGCAGTTTGGTATCATGTTCCGCGATCGCATGAAGAACCTGGGGATCTCCAGCTCCGAACTGACCACCATCATCAACACACAGATCGCTGTGTCTGCATTTACGGGTAAGGGGGAGGAAAGGTGTCAGGGAAGTGGTTATTAATACACGAATATGTACGACATTTTGGCACTGACCACCGAATCCGATTCCGAGTCCTCATCATTTACCAGCTAAAACTACGTAGTATAGAATCATTGGACATGATATCAACATTTTTGCTGCATTTATATTTAGCTCCATCAGTTTGTTTTTCCCTAGCTGAATAGCTGAATATCTGTGCTAGCTGTACTCCACCTTCATTTGATTATATTAAACTAATATTTGTAAGCTTTTGACTTACGATGTTATAATAACTGTTGAAAAGATTAAAATACAAACAACAAATATTTATTTTCAGGCATGTTCACTTAGAATGTTAACCTCAAATTCAGTTTGGGTTGAAGTTTTGGTTTTAACAATGCGACAAACGTGCTTGATCCTAATTAACTTGGCTTAGAAATAGTTATTTACATTTTAAATGCCTAGACTATTTTATTTTGTTTTGGAACTTTTAAACTATTGTGAACTTGTCTATGTTTTTATTTTTAGATGGGACTTCTTTTTACTGACTTCTTAACAAGAAACATATTTACTTATTTTTAAAATGAACTAAATTAACTTTAAATTGGAATAGAAATTTTAAAAAGTATCAACTTCAAAATAATCTAAAATACTTATTTATATATTATTTATATTCTTTATCGAAAGGTCTGCTGAATGGCCCGCTTTTCCGGCGATACACATATCGAGTGGTGGCCCTGCTGGGCTCTGTGCTGACCTTCCTGGGCCTCTTCTGGATGGTGTTCGCGGACACCTTCACTGTCTACATGCTGAGCTTCTCGATCCTGTACGGATTCGGGCGAGGATTGACGGTGTCCGCCTCCTCGCTGGCGGTCAACACGTACTTCAAGGTGAAGCGACGCACGGCGACGGCCTTCCAGTTCGGAGTGGCTGGCCTGGGGCCGATAGTGTGTCCCTTCTTCGCCACCTACATGCTGTACGAGTTCGGAGTCCAGGGGACGACGCTGCTCTTCGCTGGCGCCTCGCTGCACACGATCGCCTGTTCGCTGATCTACCAGCCGGTGAAGTGGCATGTGGTGAAGCGGAGTCCCGACGCGGAGGCCCTGCAGTCGGCCCAACCGTTGGCGGAGCGCGAGGATCAGGACGAGGATATCATCAAGCATGTTGTGGAGCCGGAGACCCCAGTGCTGCCCCGGGCCAACGACGGCTGGTTCGGATCGAGGGCCTCCTTGAACAGCAGTGGCACTCGCAATCGACTGAACACCTGGGACAAGTCCGAGAGTGGCAACGGGCACGTCGAGCTGAAGAGGCTGAGCAGCAGGGACTCGAATCCGGGGCGACAGCTGAGGAGCATTTCGGTGAGCCACAGCATCAAGGAGGAGGAGTCTTCCCTGGGCTACGCTTCCGAACATGACCATGAGGTCCACCCCCACATCACCAACACCACCACCACCACCACAACCGAGCTGACGGAGAAGGAGAAGCAGCACCTGGAGGACGAGGAGGAGCGCCAGCGCCGAAAGAAGCTGCCCTTCTACATGAAGGTCGTGATCTTCTTCGACCTGGATCTGCTGAGGGACATCACCTATGTGAACCTGTCCGTGGGCATCACACTGATCAACTTTGTGGAGATCAACTTTGCCATCCTCACACCCTTCATCCTGACCGATCTGGGCTTCAACAGGGAGGAGATTGCCGTGGCCATGTCCACGCTGGGATTCTTCGACCTGGTGGTGCGCTTCCTCATCCCACTGATCACGGCCAAGATCAACCTGAGCAACCGCACCTTCTTCGTGGTGGGCATTCTGGGCATGTGCATCGGCCGCATGTTCCTCTCGATGACCACCAACTTCTACGCCATGATGGCCATATTCCTGTGGCTGGGCCTGAACAAGGCCTTCCGCACGGTCTTCTGGTCCCTGATCATTCCCAGCTATGTGCCGCTCAAGCGATTGCCGGCGGCCGCTGGTCTGCAGCTCCTCATGTCCGGCACCTTTTCGATGGTCTTTGGGCCCCTGATTGGTGAGTAAAACTTGGTGATGTATTCTAAGGGGGAATTTTCTAATCTCTGAATCTTATACTCTCCACATGCAGGCCTGATACGGGACCAAACCAGCTACGCGGTGGTCCTCAACCTGTTGAATGCCCTGTGTGTGCTGGCCTTTGCTGGTTGGTACCTGGAGGACTTTATCCGCGCCCGCTCCCGAAAATCACCGCCGGTCAAGTCGGACAACTGATCAACTGATCCATCCACTCCGCTTCCCGCACTCTGTGACCTTGTCTAGTCGTACTCAGTGCCTGCGATTCCTTGGTCTTGACCAACTCGGTTCCCCCCATCCAAACTATCTTTAGCAAAATGTTCTTGTTACCGCCTTTGACCAGTGTTTTTTTTACTCTGTATGTTTATGTAAATTATATTCAGCGTGTACATTGTGTATATACTATTCGAGTGTAGCAAATTATTTGTATTAACTATCTATAATTGTTAATTGATATGCATAAGCTGCCAAAAAAAACCTAAAATTAAAACAAGTCTTTCATTTATTCTTCTAGAAATGACAAGGTAATAGGCTCAACACAAATCTCTGTATTTTAAAAGCAAATTTTTGGTGTATACCCACCATTCCTAATGCTATGGAAAGCTTTAAAGTTATGGTTTAGGGTTACTTGGGGCACTTACCACATATTTTAATCCATAAACATAAACAAAAAAAACGAGTTCTTTGTAACTAACATATATTTATCAACTGCAGAACATTTTTACACTTATAAGTATCACTAAGTACATTCAATAAGTCTAGTAAGAGTATCAAAAGCTAAATAAAAAATTGACGGTAAGGACAGTAGGTTAAGTTAAGGTACGAACTAGTTAAGAGTTATGTTTCTTAGGTATCTTTAAGTACGGGCAACACAGGCGCCGCATTCTAAAGTAATACTATGCACACAAATCAATCGGGAAGTATGGACTAGGTAATGTCTACAGCTCCAATTAAGCCACGATCTCGCACACTGGGAAGCTCATGCAAGTAGTTCAGTTCCGAAGAAGGTTTTCAGCTCCTTCTCGCCACATCCTCGATTTGGCTTAAACGTAGTAAAGTAAAGATGCCCCTTTTACTGACCCAATCCCTTGGAGGGTTTCCCTAAAGCACGGCGGACCACGGACTCAATTAACCAAAGGAGCAGAGCCATGCAGGTGAGCAGGTTAATGGTGTGGATGGTGGCCTTGTAGCCAAAGGCCTCCGTTAGAATTCCTGCAAATGAATAATTAAAAACGAAAAAATAAATAAAATAAATATAAATATGGGATTTTGTTGTGCGTAGTGATGGTTAGTATGATGTACTAGCAGAAAACTCACCGAGAATGGGGCCCATGGCGAAGGAGAAGACCGTGTTGAAGATGAGCTGCAGGCCGGAGGCGGCTGGCAATCGATTCAGCGGGACGTAGCTGGGGATGATGAGCGGCGAGAAGATGGTGCGGAAACCCTTGCCGAAGCCAATCAGCAGGAAGACGCCGATCATGACGTTGTAGGAGCTGGTAATGGAGACCACCACGCGGCCCATGGCAATGCAGAGGATGCCGAAGGCAAACAGAATCCGGTTATTCAGCTTCACCTTCTCCAGGGCGAACGGAGCGAGGAATCGCACCGATATGTCCATGCAGGCCAGCAGGGACATCACCAGCGAGATCTGGGTGTCCGTGTACCCGAAGCTATTCAGGATGAAGGGCGTCAGCACCGAGAAGTTCATCTCGCCGAACATCATGATGCTCATGCCCACGGCCAAGTTGACGAAGGTAAAGTCGCGCAGCAGGTCCAGATCGAAGAACTTGCTCACCTTCTGCATGAAGGTCATGTGCTTCTTGGCCTCCTCCTCGGCGATGTCGTCGGCCAGGTTATTGAGCAGGTCCACCTGAAGCGATTCAGCGGTCTTCTGCAGGAGGGCCTTGTCCTCGGCGCAGGTGCAGCGCAATAGCTCCTCCTGACCAGGTCGCGAATAGACGCTCGTCTTGCTCGCATACCGATCCATGTCCTCGCGTTCGCGATTGAAGTAGTTGGGCTTGTACAAGGGTGCGGCGGCTGCAGTCTCTGCCCCCTGCTGCTCCTCCCTACTCTGTTCCATCCTGTCCAGGTTCTCGCGACTCCTCGTGGACGAGACCTGACGCATCAAGGCCTGACGAGTGCGAAAGCGAGCTCCGCCCGCATTGTCCGAGGTGAGGGAGAGCTTGGAGCCAAACCAGCCGTCATTGGCCCGGGCCAACATCGGAGTTCCCGGCTCGGTGATCTCATAGCCAGGCCTCTCCGGGTCGTCCACGTTGAACAGGTACTGGGAGGAGAAGATGCCCCGCTTGCCACGCTTCTGAATCTGACAGTACTTGCACTCGTAGTCCTTCCACGGGTCATTGCTGGGATTGAGCAGGTTGCCGTTGGCCTCCAGGAACTCCGGCTGCTCCTTCTCCTTCTCCGTCTCGCCAGCCTCCTCGGGCTTCTTGGGCTTCTTGACGTGCCACAGCACGGGCTGGAGGGTCAGGGCGCAGGGGATGGCATTCATCGCTATTCCAGCATATATCAGAATGCTGCTCTGCGCTCCGTAGTAGCTCAGCAGGAAGGTGGACACGTACGGGAAGAAGATGGGCCCCAGGCCAGTGATGGTCCAGGAGAAGCCAGTGGCCCGGCGCCTCTTCTGCTTGAAGTACGTGTTGACCGCCAGGGAGGTGGCTGCCATGGCCAGGCCCAGGCCGATGCCATAAACCGCAGACAGGCAGAGTATATACTGCCAGAAGGTCGTGCAGAAGGCCGTCAAGAAGATGCCCATGAAGGCCAGAAAGGTGCCTGTCAGTGCCACCTGACGGAACGTGAACCGCCGGAACATGGCTCCGTTCACAATGCCTGCGAGAATGGAAACAATGGAAATAATAAGTCCCGATTCTGAACGTGTCTAAAAGTTTTGGTAATTATTCAACGGACTTTACCGTTTCAAATTTGTAGCAGCATACATTAAGACTCCTTTCTAAAATTTTTAAACCTGGATTTTTAAACCCTAACGATTTCTGTGTCACTCACTTAATTATTTAATTTTCTTTTTTTCTACATGGTTTCTCTGCTCTTGTATTTTTATTTGCGATACTCGAAGAGTAAGCAAATACTGTAAACGCGCAAATGTCTGTCTGTCCGTCCGTCTGTCCGTACAAACATCGAGATCTCGGGAACTATAAAAGCTAGAACCACCAAATTTTGCATACAGACTTTTATAAGCAAAGCGCAGATCAAGTTTGTTTCAAAACCTGACCACGCCCCTTTTTACGCCCACAAACCAGAAAAAACTCTGTGGTGTCCACATTTTTAGTGCTAGAGAAAAGTGGCCCTTATAAATGTTGTTCGTATTGAAAATATCTACCCGAATGTCTAAAAAAAATCTGACCATTTTCAAGAAATTGTGTATACAAATGCGTTGAAAATTTTTATTGTGCTCAAAAGTAGGCAAAACTTTTTTTTTAAGAGAGTGCTTCAAACTGATTGCGCATGAAAGTAGGCTACACATTATTGAAGAGGGCTAGCTAGCTGTTTTTAAAGAGGGCAATGAGTATCGCAAATCTTATAGTCGGGAAACCCGACTATAGCGTTCTTTCTTGTTTAATACTTATTTCCTTTCCTCACTTTATTTTCCTCAGTCGTACTGAATGTTTTTTATTAAATGTGTTAATAGAAATTTCGAACTTTTAAACCTTTAATTTAAACGATTTCTATAGTTCGAATGTTAAAAAAACTGTACAAGTTTCTTTTTATTTTCAACACAACATAACAGGTAAGCCTTTAAAATAAAATATATATATAAAAGTTAACTAAACTCACCAACTAACGAAGAGATTGCCATCGTCATATTGACAATGGTCGTTGTTTGCTTGGCATCAAAGCCCAAGGAATACAGGCGGCCCCTGTAGATCAGGCCATACTGCTGCAGAGCCGGGAAAAGGAAGAACTAAAATGGAAAGAAAAGAAAATATAGTATTTAGAACCAACTCCTGGCGACATCCGTGCATCCATGTATATGTATATAGCACATATATCACTCACGTTATTTAATCCGGCTGCCAGGCAGACCACCCAGCCCCATCCACCATCGGGCGCCACGAAATCCGGACCCAGATCGCTCTTGTCGCGCCGCTTGGGCTTCTTTGGCTTCGTGGTGTCGTTGTAGACATGGGTGCGATTCTTCTCCGTTAAGCTCGACTTGTCCATTGTGGCGCGTTTTGATCCTGAAAGTGCAAGACGTTGATTAATGGGCTTTATAGTTGGGATAGTGAGTTTCTTTTTGTTCTGTTCGGAGTATTTTCTGTTTGTAAAGACAGAACGTGCTGGCTTACTGGCTAGTTTTCAAAAATTAAGAATAAATTATTCATAAATTTAAATAATTACACTGTTTTACCAGTTAACCAAATACTAAAAAAGTTTTCAAGAGGACGTCCAAGGGGAAAAAAAAACACATTTATGATTGAGCATAAGTACATATACATAGTACAACAATATCTTTAATTATTTTTATTGATTTTGCCAAGTACAATCATACAAAAAAATGACCGTGACTGTGTCACATTTTCCATGCAAACAAGTTAAAGTTTTTTGGGGAAAACAAAACACAACCTCATTGCAACGCATTCACATTTTACACCTTAATTTGTTGGTATAATAAAGTAATTTCCAAGTAATTTAAATCGCATTTTCTTGATATTTTCTATTTAATTTAATTAGCATAAATAGTTGTGGTCCCTTTTGTTTTTAGCTAAATCTACAAAAAATCGTGGTACCGCCTCTTCTTAAATTAGAATCCCTTAGTTACCCCGTTTTAAAAGTGTATTTAACAGTTTTGTTTAAAACAATAGCTTTGAATAGCTTAGATTTTCCCATGGTCTCCCCAATTTTGAAGTGTTAAACGTTAAATTAATTGAATATACAGAAGTGTGAAAAAGCCAGATGTGTTTAACACACTTTTTGATTAAATAACACCTTTTTTTCAGAGAATTTTCTGGTCACTTGTTAGGAATCCCAAATGGTTATGCGTGGTGTGCTAAATGCACAACGCACCCACTGATTACCGGGCAATCTCAGCTCCATCTGCACTTGGGAAAACCTATTCCAAATTACAAGGCATGGGCAAGGCTTTCGTCGGACTCCACGTGATGTACCACATACCTTGCTGCCTCCTATCTGCAGTGTGTATACATATAAAGTATCGATGGCACACCTTTAATAACCCGTTGAAGGAGGCGGAGTTGGTGGAGGCGGAGGTGGAGATAATGCTCTAATTGCTAATTGGGACTTACTCGGCACAAAAGCGTCGCCGCAGATAGATAGCTGGATTGCTGGATAGCGAGCGGAGTCATTATGACAATCATCGGCGTTTATGGTCGGGTAGGGCCTATCGAGTGGCTCCTATCATAGATACAGCACATTTTATATACCTACAGATTGTCTTTTTTTTTTTTTTTTGTGATTTGCCCTAATGGGTGCGACACACTGCATGTGTATAGTTGGTATGCAAAGCACGCTGCCTCCTCCTCCTCCGCCTCCACCAGAGAGTCATCTCAAAGAAATTGATGCAATTGGGCGATCCTGAAGGGAAATCACTTAGAAGTGGAAGCGGAGTGGAAAAGCCACCAGACCGGACCATCGAAATGCGGCTAAGCGGGACCATCGTTGTCATCGCTGTGATTCCTGTGATAATCAAACGACAACACTGAGAGAAAAATGTATACCACTTTATAAACAGACTTTTTAACCCCAATATAACAAATGGTTTGAGTTTTGAGATTTTTAAAGTCTTTAAAAAATCTTTAAAAATAACGAAAAAACCAACAGTTTTTAACTAAATGCTTTATAGTTTCGGGCTGTTTTCTAAGTATAATATTTTTCTGCATACTTTATATTTTTTTACCTTAAATCAAAATTAATAAATTATGAATATAATGAATATAAATCAATTTATTCTTAGCTAAGAATGTTATAAAATCAAAAAGGAATGTTAGGGTTCATTTTCTTGATGTCAGTTTGCAGTTTTCACTGTAAAATTGCAGGGACAAAGGCATAGATCGCGGAACGTGGATCGCGGCATCTTGTTTATATATGCATCGATAATGCGAGGACAAGACCACTCAGTGCAGGGGAGTGCAGATGGTGCAGATGGTGCAGCTGGTACAGCTGGTGCATCTGACGGTCACGACACCCGGGATGTCTTCATTCAGAACTCTCAGTTCGCCCAGTTGCAATTCCAGTTTCAGTCCCAGTCCCAGTCCCAGTCCCCCATGTACCCCATGTCCCCCGAAAGCCCCACTCCATCTGGGATCTGTGTTGCCATTGAACTTCGTTGAAGCGTGCCATAAATTGACGCCCTGGAACTCTGGCACTGAGTCTGGGATCTGGGATCGAGGAACGACTCACAGCTCCGAGCCATCGATCAACTTGGGGGGGAAACTGGAGAAGAGTCTGGCGATTGTGACAAAGCGAAGCGAAAAATACTTACACATCAACGAGAAAAAGAAGCCAAATTGGGCAAGTAAAAGTCTTTATACCCTCGCTTTTTTAAGAAAATTCAAAATTCTTTTCCAACAACAAAAATGGTTGGTTATACTAACTTGTTGATAGATCTGTCAACAAATACCCAAGAATTCAAAATTGTTTCCAATTCTTAAGCCCAATTAAAAAAGGTTCTTAACCTGTTACTATTTAAGCTAGTTTAACTTTAAATTAACTATTATTGGCCAGTAACCAGCCAGCAGCACAAGATCGATGTCGACTCTGGAGTACCTAGTGGTTTTACCTAGGAAAGTTAAAGGATTTAAAAGCCAAAAAATTTACTTAAAACCAAGGTGCGACCTTGACCTTAACTGAACGACAATATCTAACAATAACTCACTTCATTGAATATTAACAACAACAGTATCATGCACTTATAACACTCGTTTTTAACAAAAGAAATATTTAACATGAACTTTGATTTGTGTGGATGCAAATGGTATGAATTGCAACAAAATATCGGGATGGGGAACACCAACCATCGAACCATCGAACACCAAAGAAATTCAATACGAAAAGGTCCAATTAGTCCAAATTTTGCGATGACTGCAGGACAGGATGCGTGTTTGCATTTGGAAATTTGATATGGATGCACTAATAAGCCAACGAAAACGGCAGATGAGACATGATTTGGCAGTTACAAAAGTGTCAGTGCAATGCTATTATTTTACCTTTTCTCATCATCGTTAAAATTGAATGTATGTTTTGGCTGGAAAACAAAATTTCAAGAGGGTAAGGTACATTTTTTTTTGTCACACATATTTTTTTAAAGCAAAAACTGTGAACACTGATAACGTATAAATGCTTAGTAAGTGTTGGCCCTGCAAACTCATTGCATGACGAGCTCCTTTTTATTTAAAAACTCTCCCAACTCTCCCAAGAGTATTACCCATAGGTAAAACTTTCGCTCAGAGCTGAAATTATTGGGCCAGTCGTAGCGCTGTGATCCACTAAATTCCGGTTTCGTGGCTTCCGCACAATTTGTCGTCGATGTTTTCTCAGTTCTTATTAATTGTATTGTATTTTGCGCAGTCATGCCGCGTGGGCAACAATTTTGTGTGGAATAGCAAACAAACACTCATGTGGGCAACATGCTACTTCCAAACGAGAGAGCTGAGATAAAGCTGGGAAATAAGTATGTATTTATTAAGTTGGCGGGAGACAATCGAATTTCACAACATTTGTTTAAAATCATGCTCAAGTAAGCAGAGAATGGCGATTTGTCACCGCCAATCAACGATCAAAGAGCAGAGGAGCACACAGATTAGGCCAATAAAATGCTGATCATATTCTAGTAAGACCTATTTTCGGATCACCTGGCCCCTGACCGAGGGTAATGCGCTTGTACCTATAAATTTGGATAATAATGAGGCCGCCGAAGATATCAATAAACAAAGGGCTTCCACGGGCTTATTGTCGCCGAATGGCTTTATCTTTTATACGATAAGGACGGGCCAGAACAACAAATGGAAAGCCGAACCAAGCCAAGTGTTGCTCCACCCAACAAAGACGCAGATACAATAACCCAGAATACAGAATACAGAACCCAGAAGCCAGAAGCTTGGAACAACCGAAGGAGAAGGATTGGCAAATACCTTTCGCATTGCTCAGATAAGAATCAATCCGATAAGCAATTGGGAAACACGTGCTGTTTGTCGAAAAGCTGGGTAAACCGGAATGGAAGCCGAAAATACACAGAGGAAAATGTTGAGCAATTTGGTAGTGTTTTTTCCTTATTTATCATAAAATAAAGAGGAAAACATATTTTATAACCTAAGATTTGCATAAGTATTTTGCATTTAAGTAATTTTAAATCAAATACTTACTTTAAAATGTTTAAAGTTACAAAAGACTTCTTACAGAACACAAAAATATTTGCTGAGACCGTACTAATATTTGTTTAAAATCAGAATATCCATAAATGCTAGTGCATTTTTCTCTCTGTGCAGCAATTCAAGGTCTGGCACCTTCTAAGCCTTATCGCTCGGGAATAGCAATTAGGCTGGGCGGATGACTCACTGGGGAGATAGATAGATAGATAGGGACCTCGATGCCGGCACCATTGATTAGGTTCGATCGCCTGTTATCTCCGCTCGGAGCCAAACGGAGCCAGAAGACAAATAGTAAAAACACTTGTAGCCCCTCAAGTTCACGACTTGTCCACTTAGAGACAGAAGACAGAAACACGTACGCACACAGGCAGAAAATCGAAACTCGAGGAAAATCAAAGGAACGCATGTAGAACAGGTGCAGCTAATGGACGAACAAGTATCTGACGAGTGTCGAACAAGCCTCCCATTGATACACTCACAAAAAATACATTCCATGTGCAATATTTGTATAATATTTGAGAGAAAATTATATTTAAATAGAAATTACTATTCTAAGGTCTTAAAATATTGAGAAACTCTGCTTAAATAGACTTTTTTTATAAAAAAAAAGAAATATTTTAATTTACTTTGCATTATTATAAAGATATGTATAAAGTTGAAAGAAAAATAAATCATGTGAAATGAAGTCTATGGAAACAACTAGTTGGGAATTTGAAGCCTTACAACTAAATGAAGTTTTCTTTTTTCTTTTTTTGAAAAGCAAAAATTCTATACTTAATCTAGTGTTTCGTTTTATATTTAAGTAATATATTCATAATTTATTTAGCTTAAAAAATACTCATTAAGTTACAATAACTTAAAGTTATATTGTTATCGATATTAAAAAAATGTATGTTTCATATTTAAAATGTAATTTATGCAAACAAATAGTTGGAAAGTCTAAGCAGAGACATTAAAATAAATTCCCAAGTTGGACATTTTGCAAAGTATCTTGTTTAAGTTTTTATTTTTCAAACTAACAAATATTCTTCAAGTGTTTCCACACGCAACGGAAGTTTTCTCCACATTTTCGCTCAGTCAATTGGCCTCTAATTGAGATTAATCGGTTTGCTTTGTGTGTAATAAACGGAATCGAATTGTATATACAACATATGAGTATTCATTCGCTTGTTGCACTATATGTTATATGTGTGAATATATATAAAGCCGGGTAAATAGGTCTGCGAGAGGCGTCAACCAATTGTTGCTCAGATCGTTTTATTTCACAAGCAAACGCTTCAATTAAATTGTGTCAATGAGAATTGATTAAAGCCTAGAGATATGAGCGTAATTGATTCGCGGCTAATGGGAAAAGTGAGAGAGGGCCAGACGTTCAGCTGATCAAATACGAGTATTTACTATACATGTTTTTTAGGAAAAATATCTCAACAATTTCTTATAGCAAACTTATATGTATTAAATTCCGTTGAACCCGAATTTTAAGCGCATAGTTTTGTTGGAGAGAAACAATCATTACACTTGTGAACAGAGGCTCTTCGAAAGCATCATCTTCGTCAGTCAAGGCGAACATAAATAAAATCATAATCACCCACTCAATTGGATGGGAATTCTGTTTTTTTTTAGAACAGAGATCATGAACTTAGATGGTTTTTACAATGAGAGCAGATTCTTTGATCGTACTGAGGATCACTCTGAAGTGAATTGGAATAAGGAAAGAACTTTAAACTTATAGTTTCTCCATGGGTTTTAAGTTCAGTGCCAGAAAAATGTGCAATCGATATTCAGATACAGCTTTAATTGTTCCTGTTTTGTGGGTAAAAGCAATTTACACGAAAATATTGATTCATTTGTTATTTTTATTGCAGTTAGATCACGGTTTGAGTAAAAGCTCAAGAGCTTAAAAATAAAAATCAGAAATAAATATGTAAAGTGCAATTAACTTTTTTTTTCGAATTTTAAAATAAGATACTTTTTCTAAAAATCGACCGCTAAATTGATTTTGTTTGATTTTTTCAAAAGTTGGTGAAGACGCTGGATTTTTTGGCTGCTGTAATAAGTTTTATTTGATGGCCTGAGTTTTTCCCCCCATTCCAAACAATTGTAACTATTTTTTTAATGTTCACAAACTATCGCGTTTAGAGGCGTACTTTGTGTTTGGCGCTGTAATGACGTTGAAATCTCGCAGTTAAGAGGAAATATTTTGTATGCACTTAATAGAAACCGGTTTCAGAGAACTGTTATGAAGAAAAGTCTTTGACAAATCGGCTTGCTTTTAACGACATCATTAAGGTGTCCAATTTGGGTTCATTTGTGGACCATACGCGTCGAATCGTAAACCCTGAATAAAGGTTCCCCAGGTTCCTTGGTCTCCACAGATTTCCGATTGCAGATCCCCGAGTTGGCGCCTGCTACTCTTGGAGCTGTGGAGCTGGTGTAAACAAAATGCAAAACGCATAAAACCAAACCAGAGTGGGAAAAATACCAGAGGTGCTCCATGGATTACAGTCGAACTTCGCTAACTCAAACTATACATATATGTCATTATTATTCTTGTGGCATAACCTTTATGCAATGTTATATCAAATAAATGTCAACTGATTCAATTAATTGAGATATTAATGACGGCACAAAATCATAAAGTAAAATGTTTAAAATTATTAGAAAGCTTGGAGCTCAAGACAAGATTTTTTTTATTATTTTCAACGTGTTTTCGAAATTTACACCAAGTGAAGTTCGACTGTGGCTTAGTGGCCCTTTGGCTTTGTTCTTTTTGGGTCTGGTTCTGGGTCTGGACTGGCAGCGTCATGCTTGGTTTCAATAGAGACTAAAAATGGCTATTTATACTCCAGTGGGCCTGGACAAAGTTATCATTCATGTGCTGGCTGCCAGCACTCAATTGCATCCGAGATTATGAGCAACGTGTTCGGGGCTTGCTATTGCTATTTTAAGGCGCATTTCGAGTGATTGCTATTGCTGTTGCCCTCGGCCACAAAATAATCCCAACACCCGGCACATTCTCACATGTGTGATACGGAGTGAAAATGGAAATGGAAATGGGAAGGGGAAGAGGAATGGGAATGGGAATGGGAATGTCAATCTCCAGGCCCAATCCCAATCCCCATGTCCATGTCGTTTGCCTATGCAAAGCGTTTAATGCGCATTTCAGGCCATTCCTAGGCACTTCTTTTATTTTATTTTGTTTAATTTTTTCGAGTCTCGGTCTTTTGTTTTTTGTTTTTGGCCCTGCTGGTCTGCTTCAGCCGAATAAACTCACGTTCTTCAACCCGACTCCCAATCCCAAGTGGCTTCCCTGAAGTGAACTGCACTGAAGTGAAGTGCAGCGAAGTGAAGTGCAGGGCAGTGCAGTGTGCAGTGCATACAAGTGAAACACAACACCAAACCCAATCCCAGAAATGCTCTTCGGCAAACTGGCCAATGGTTCCAATTCCAGTCCCAAAATGCTAATTCCACTCGGGTGTGCTGTCAAACAAGACGAGTGACTCCGACACACGATCTGCGAGGAGGGTCACTGGGAAAAAAGTGATTCTGTATTAGAGGTCGCAGTCATCACATTTTGAAAAAGATATCTGCCTGTGAAGATCCTTTCAGAAAAGCTTTAATTACAAAGTACATATTGCTCAGCTTAGTTTCAAACAGAGAACATTTAAAAAAATGTTATTTAATAAAATGAATGATCGTAAGAACAGATTAGTTTTATTTCTAAACTTCCAAGGTGCTTGACATAGTTTATTCGGATCCTAAGAATAGTATTCATATTTTCAGGCATACTGAAACCTATTAATTAAGTGCTATGTTACTTTCCTGACCTGAATTTAATTAATTTAACTTGGGAGGATTACACTTTCTCCGTACTTCAATCTATGGTTTGGGCTAGTGAACTTCCCAAGTAAAATCAAGTCTTATTAGCAACGATTATTTGCTTAGTGAATGAACAAAAACAAAGCCAAGGGACAGAACAATAGAAGTGTTCAATGAATTAGACCAACTATCTACGAGTACCTACCATAACACACTCTGTCTGGTGGGAGGCTTATCGCCTGCTACTCGGCTCTCGAGATTCCCCCGGCCTTTGGACTTGGTCTTGCTTTGGCTTTGGGTTTGGGTTTGGTCTTTGGGCGATTGCATAATCCCAGCGGGCGGGAAGGGGAGTGGGATCCCATTATACGATAATCATCACCGCGAAAGCACGTAAGCAGCTTATAACTGTTGATTCAATTGAGAGTCAAACTAAATGCGAAATCTGCCAGCAATTTTCCAGCCCAATGCACTGAGATTCCCCAACCTCACACACGTGATTCCTTTGTTTGCCCCTTGCAAATGCAACAGGTTATCTCGAGGGCAGTTAAATAGGAAAAGTCAGCCAGCAGCCAGCATTTCGCCAGCTCTGTTTCTTTTCTGTTCTGGGTTCTGGGTTCTGTGTGCTGACAGCTCTACTCTTCCCTGAAACCCTGAGTCTGAATCTCAAAAGCAAAGCCCTCGGCGACTTGAGGCGGAACCTTGGCAACGTTGCGACGAAGAGGGGCTGCTCAATGCCTTTGGATAGAGTGGAGTCGCTTCTAAACAAAATAAATACAAATTATGAACTATGTGTGCTTTGAGTGGAATAAAGAAGTTTTAATTAGTTTTTCCAAGCGGGGACTAGTGGCTCAAAGCATTATTAGGAAAGCAATAACCGTGATGACATTCCTCTTGTGGTGCTTAAAACAAATCTCTACAGGTTTTTCCCTCGCACGCTTTTTAATGGATAGAAAAATATATTTACCATTTCAGTTGGCTGTTAAACACATCTCAGATTTCAAGGGATTTTTATGGTACCAACTACATACTACCTTGATTTAATAAACGACTTCCCAAACGCTAACTACTAATTAACACTTTTAGTGGAATTATTAGTCGTAGCTATCACTTATTTTACTCAACAAGTTTGTTTACCTTGCTTTCGTCATTCCACAAATGCAATAAACTATTGATTGGAGTGCAAAAATAAACCCTATTATTTAGATTGCCAAATCTATCACAATAGTTATGTTTAGTATGTATGTGATTCAGTGTATATGGAATAAATTTCCAATCTTATCATTTTCTAGTGCATTAAATGTTGACGCTTTGATAAACGCCAGTCGATCACGTATGAATTTTGAACGTAATTGGTTGTAAGTAATGGCGCCGCTTTAAATGCCGGTTCAGTTTCCGCCCAAAAGCCCCACTCCCGCTAGAAAATCTGGATTCAGGCCAGCACCTCAGGTGCCTGTCAAGCAGGGACGGGAAAAAAAGTAACTTCACATCGTAAAAATGTGTAATTCAATTTGCTAAACATTTTCAGCTACCTGGGATGGTTAGATAAAAATAAACCGACAAGAAATATGCTGAAACCTTTGGCAAAACTCAATTTGGTGCCGGGTTCAGATCTTCCGGCTGCTGGGAAAAGAAGTTGTGGGATGGCATGGTTGCACATGGAAAATTATTCCACCAAAAACCAATGCAACAGAGTTTTTGTGTCTTGTATTATAATAAATATTGTTTTTTTTTTATAAAGTGGTACTTAAAAATAAAAAACGTGTACTTAATAATAGCACACAGTTAAGTTATAGCGTACACATGCACTTAAGGTTTATATTGACACTTACGACTTATTGAAGAGACTTTGTGACTACTTTCAGGAAAGTTAGAGAACTTCAATGCAGCAAGAACTGTAAAAAATAAATAGTTGATTTAGAAAAAAGTCTATTTATAATTGTTGTTTGTGAAATTGTACTTGTTGCAATTTAATTTGGCAGAACTTGGTGTTAAAGTGGTGTTTTGTTAGTTAAAATTCACAACTAAAGGCTCAAAATAATTTAAAATTAAGAATTTATATTTGCACTACACTGCAAAAAGTTTAATTAAAGAGTTTCTTTTAAAGTACACATTTAAAAATCACAGAAGTATGCACTTTAAATCAGGGATTTTGTATGTTAATTTGTAAACTTAACAAAACAGTCACAGATCGTTAGATTTGCCAATTGTAAAGGTTGAATTACAGTTTTTGTTGTTTCACTCTTTTTCACTACCTCATGTAAATCCAGAGATCTTTCAATTTGCAGGCTTCACAGGTGAGCAGATTGCTCGATGATCTGCCAATTTTCACACTTTTCCTTTTGGATGCAGCACAAGGAGTAAAGATACACAGAAAAAAACAAGAGGCACTCGAGAGAGAGAATGCGAAAGAACGGCACACAACAAGTGCCAAAGAACAAAACACAAAGTTGCCGTCACCGCTCAGCTGTTCGGCCAGCAGTGTTTGTGTTGGTGTTAACAAACAAGCACAAGCACCTCGGCTCTCTTTTTAGTCCGTGTCCGTGTCCGGGTGTGTGTTTACTTTTACGCGGGCAGCAGTCGACTTGTTGGCAGGCGACCTGCTGCGGTCCGCTTTATAGCATTTAGCGCGAGAGCAAGAGAGAGGGCCATAAGCGGAGAGAGAGCAGGCTGAAGCGGCGGGGAGAGAGCTCTGCTCGTCGCCCGATGCGTGGGCAGCAGCAGCAGGACAGAGGATGCACCGCAGATGCAGCAGGAGCCGCAGCAGCAGCAGCATTAGGCATGCCAATTAGCAGCAACTCCCCCTCTCTTTCGCACTCGCTTGGACCCGGCTCAACAGTGGGCTGCGATTTGGCGAATGTTAACAGCATCATCGTGACGGCGTCAATTTGAGATGCCCGAGAGAGATCCGCAGAGAGGGTTCACCAAGTGGGTGATCTTTTGGTAAGCCGCTCTGCGGACCAACTGTTGCCACTTGTCGGCCGCACAGCGAGTTCAAAGGTCGCAGGCCAGGTAGGCAGCAGCCACTAATTGGCCGGGAGACAACTAGCGATACACGGAGAGAAAACTCGAGCTACACTTTTATTTGTAATCTGTGTATGTAAAATAACAACGTTATATAACATTTTTAATATTGTAATATATGTTTTTTAGTAAGTTTTTGGCCTCAACATAAGAACTTGGCTTTAAAAACCAAACGATTTCTCAAGTAAATCCCATTTAACGAATTGTGAGGTGCTCATAAAATTTGAGATTTTCTTTTCCTGGAAAAGTATTTGGAAATTTCTCGTGTCCCTTTTGGTTTATGACTGCAATTAAGTAATTATGTAAACGTGGTTACCCGCTCCAGCAGCCAGAAGCAAATCAAAGCTGACGATCATAAATCACCTAACTATGTGCCATCCATCATTTGTCGATATCCTTGCTGTCTCGTACATCAATTAACGATTGGCCAGCGAATTAATCAGTCTGACTCACTCACAACTCTATTTTACTTTACCAACATTGTTCCACTGTGCAGCCCACTCTCTCTCGCTCTCTTTTCCTCTTTCACTCTTTCCCCCACTGCCCAACTTCTACTCGCTCTCCCCACATAAAACTCTTTCAGCTCAGCCTTCCGCCCTCTCCCTTCCACTCACACTCTGTCGTATCAATGTCACCTAAACATACACTTTAAAATAATTACGTTTCATTTGAAAATTAAAGGTTTTTTATTTCGATATTTTTAGTACATTTAGTGGATAGAAAATTGAAGCAGCAGAAGTTTCAATGAAAAAAATTGGAATAATTTCTTTTAGTATCGTTAAACATAGTTTAAAATGTTTATTTGTTAGGTCCTTTTGTTCTGCGAGTGTGTTTCCCATGACATTGGGGGAGCACCACTCTCTCTCTCTTTCACTCTCTCTCTGCCTTCATTTGCCTCTCTCGCCGTCCCGCTCTGGCCCTCTTACAACAGGTGGTTGCGGTTTGGCTGGCACTTGCATTTCTATTTTGTTAGTAGCATTCCGGCCGCCTCTGTTGGCCAAAGCAATTACAGCAATGCTCTCGCCGGAGATAAATGGGTAAACAAATCGAGAACGATTCTGTGCAATTATAGCTCAATTAATACGTGGTTTGTATGGTTTGTACACCTGTATTTGTGAGCACGGAAAGGGTATACACGGTAACAAGACATCTCCAGTCTCCAGTCTCCAATCTCCAGCATAGGAAAGCGAATTTACAGCGAACCACCGATGACTGGGCGACTTTTGCCCAGACTTGTTGTTGCTGTTGTTGTGTCTCTTGATTTTAAATAAACACAAAAACAAAAACAGAAACAAATTTATTTATATACTCGTTTCTGTTTTCGCGCTTTTCTCTCAGCCGCTTGCGTGTTTTTCGTTATTTGTTTTAATTTGCCTTTGATGATTATTTTACTACCCTAGGCGGGGGAAGCCGTTAAAAAAAAGAAAAGAACGTGGAGCGTGCTGATATTTGTGAGCGTGTGTATATTACCAAAATATTATTTCACCAGATTGAGGCGACTTCTCTTATGGTTGATTACAGCTGACAGCTTATTATTATTATTAATTTTAGTTATAACTTTTAGAATTTACATACAAACTACATAACAATAAGCTTGTCTAACTTAAATTCGTATAATAAACAGAACCCTATCAACAAATACGCCTAAAAGTTTGTATGTGTGCATAGATTAAAAAATATGAAATCAATTTCATTACGTTTTGAAATTTAAATTGCGTATACAAAAACACGACATAAATAGATTTTAAAACGATATTTAAGGTGAAAAATATATAAATTATATGAACGTATGTATGTACAGTGTACAAATGTATTTTTACCTTAATTTTTTTCGTATTTCAGTTGTAATATTTAAAATTGGAGCCAAATTAATTAAAATTTTAAAAACTCTAAATATTTTAAGTATGTTCAATGAACATTATTCATATGCATGTGCATTAAAGCATTGTTTATAATAAACAAATAAACCCTTAGTTCTGTTATGTTACTTATGTATGTTATGTAACTCCCTGCTGGCTTTACAATTTTAATTGTCAAAAACCAAAAACTAATACACTGACTCAATTAACTTTGTAATGAAATTCCAAGTGAGCAGCCGCATAGTTTGCCTAATATTTGCAATTAGATTAGAGTACTTTACCCAAGAAACCCCCAAAAAGTCAGAGCGATAAACTAATTACCGTCATAACCCACCTAATCTGAGTGTCTCAGACATTAAATATTTACAACTGTAATTTGTGGGGCAAAACTTTGCACCACACCATGCGTCACGTCACTCTCAGCCGAAAGTCAAGCAGTTTTAATTTGAGGCAACCGTGATTGTTGATATTCTTTTGGCCAACAATTGACTCACACCTGCAAAACTTTCAGCTCATTCATTGAGGAAGTACTGACGAAATATGTTGTGCACTTTTTTCTGGAAATTTAATGGCTGTTATCACATTTATACGTCATTGACGATGACACTCAATATTTTCCCGCTAGACAAATTATTGATTTATTTTCAAATATGTATGTCTACGTCATAAATGACTTTGATTTTAAAACTGGTGGAAATTTTCGTCACAAATAGTTAATCTTATCATTGATCGCTTTAAATGTCTTATCGCAAATAAGCGGAGAAACCAGAAGTAATTGTGATATTTTTGATCGAGCTCCTAGCAACGGAAATCATAACTTTATTTGAAAACCTTATATTTTTATTAATTTTAGGAAAAAGAAGATTTTGTTTTAAATTTATAATAATTTTACATTATAACATACTGTTTGTGAATTTATTATTCTTCCCAACTTTTCACATTTTATTTGAGTTTTTTAAGGAAAGACTTGAACTTGACATTTTCAAACTGTAAGCAGCTTTCCGATTCCCGGTTCCATTTTCCGTTTTGGATCCTCCGTAGTGAGATTCACTTTCAGCAGCAGGAGCATCCAAGATCAACACAACTGCAGCAACAGCAACATATTTGAAATGTCCCAAACACACCCGGGGCTGTCGTTAACTTTTGGCATAAACATATTTGCGGTTAGTTTATTGACCGAGTTCAGACATCCCCATCACCATCCCAGCCGGCATTAACCGGTTCCCTGCACCCAAGATCAGACCGAGACCGAGAATGGTACCGAGACCAATGCTGAGGACTGAGGACTGAGGTCTGAGCACGGGGAAGAGTCGGAAGCTAATTTCGCCACATTGTCACATACTTGGCCCAGCCGCACCAGTGCGAGATGAAGTATCGCTCTACTCCACAAGTCCATGGTATCAATTACCAGCGATTGCATGACACATCGACCGGCAGTGACTTTCCATTCGGCTGCGACTGTCGAACAGTTTGCAAAGATAGTACTGTGTCGCAAAATGAGATTGATAGAAATTAAAAGCACATAAATGGGTCAATGTGGTCCTCACAGACCTCGGTGTACTTAACACGATACTTCTTTTCTTTGGGCACTTTTATATAGAAAACTGAAATGAAATATGTACCTGAAAAGGCAGTTTTCGATCCTCTTTTAAAATTAGTAATAGGCGAACATATGTGTTACTTTTAATCTTGCTTTTAAAGTAATAAAATCAACTTAAAAATTAACAAATTAAACAACTCCTTTGAAGGCCCACTTTGAAATACGGTTTCAATAGGTCAAGTTTAAAGATCTTTACAGTTGAAGAAAATATTTCAATGAAAATAGAAATAATTTCGAAAATCTTGATCAAATATAAATATATGCTATATATATTCTATATATATTATATTATAAATGAAGCTATATATATTTTTTTTGTAATATACACACATAATTATGTACCTTTTATGTTATTTACAAAAAAATTATCAAGTCCTTTGGTTAAAGTATTTTAATAAAAAAATTATCTTCAATATTTGTTCCTTACTTTAAAATACGCGGCACAGTATGTTGTATTCATTTGTCTGTATTTTGTTTTCTATTTATTTTATAACCAAAAATTAAGCGAAAATCCTTTCAAAATTCCCAAAACAATTATATTATTATTTTATTACATAAAGTTATGCAAAATTCCACGGAAATGTGAGATGTTAATGTGGCATCCTCTTTACCCTTCACTTCTCCGAGAGTTGTTACATTTAAGGATTTGAAAATTACGTATGGTGCTGCCACCCTGGTCAATGTTTAAAACATAAGCGTCCGAGAATGATCTCCCCAAAAAAAAATTTATAATTTTTCTGAATAAAAAATTAATAGATACCTATCAAATATGTAAGAATAGGTATAAAATCTATACTTCAGATTCATAAAAAAATAATATATCGATGTCCGCAAACATCGATATTTTTCAATGGTATATTTATGGTATTTTTGAGACGGCCCAACTGGCTTGAGATGCGGCCACACTGATCGCAGCAGGCCGGGCGATTTTGTTGGACAAGAAGCGACAATTCTCTTCTTTTTTTCTCGCCAACGTGAGATTTCCAAACGTGAAACTCGCAAACGAACTAATTCCCGAAAGCCCACAGTCTCAGCTACGGAATAAGCGGTGACCGGAGACAAGAGCAGACTGGGCTCTGGGCCAAACACATACGAAATCATTTCACGCGCAAAGTCGCACCGCCGAATTTCCAAGGAATCTGTCCAGCTATCCGGACAAGACTGGACAAGTCCAACCGTAACACTGAGTTAGTAGCCGATCCACCGATCTAGAACCACGCTCATCTGGCATCTGTGGTCACAAGTTCGACTGGGAGCAGCAGCATAGCAACCTTGGCAGCGCGAGAGTCACATTCACAGGCGCCGCCATGAGCGTGGACACGTATGCGCCCAGCTCGGCGCTCTCGTTCCTGGACATGGACGACAACGAGCTGCTGCCGGGAGCGGACACGCAGCCGACGCAGTACGACTACCGCGACTTCACCATGCCCTCCACCTCGCAGAGCCAGACGCAGGGCGACCAGCTGGAGCTGCACGTGAGTTTGTTCCCCCCATTAATGGTCTTGAGTCCGTCTAAAGTGGTTCCCTTCTATTCCCCACAGTCACGTCGCTCCGGAGGCGACTCGCATCCGCGACTGGCCAGCATCACCAATGATTTGGCCGACCTCCAGTTTGAGGAGGAGGACGACGAGACGGGTAGCCACGGGTACGTGAAGGAGCTGCCAGCCCACGCGTGCAAGTACTGCGGCATCCACGACCCGGCCACGGTGGTCATGTGCAACAACTGCAGGAAGTGGTTCTGCAACGGACGCGGCAGCACCTCGGGGTCGCACATCATCAACCACTTGGTGCGGGCCAAGCACCGCGAGGTGACCCTGCACGGCGAGGGCCCCCTGGGCGAGACGATCCTCGAGTGCTACTCGTGCGGCGTGCGCAACGTCTTTGTACTGGGCTTCATACCGGCCAAGGCGGACTCAGTGGTTGTTTTGCTCTGCCGTCAGCCGTGTGCGGCCCAGAACTCGCTGAAGGACATGAACTGGGACCAGGAGCAGTGGAAGCCGCTGATCGCGGACCGCTGCTTCCTGCCCTGGCTGGTGAAGCAGCCCAGCGAGCAGGGCCAGCTGCGCGCGCGCCAGATCTCGGCCGCGCAGATCAACAAGCTGGAGGAGCTGTGGAAGGACAACATTGAGGCCACCTTCCAGGACCTGGAGAAGCCGGGCATCGACTCGGAGCCGGCCCAGGTGCTGCTGCGCTACGAGGACGGCTACCAGTACGAGAAGACCTTCGGGCCGCTGGTCCGCCTCGAGGCCGACTACGACAAGAAGCTGAAGGAGTCGGCCACCCAGGAGAACATCGAGGTGCGCTGGGACGTGGGGCTGAACAAGAAGACCATTGCCTACTTCACGCTGGCCAAGACCGACTCGGACATGAAGCTGATGCACGGCGACGAGCTGCGTCTGCGCTACGTCGGCGAGCTGTACAATCCGTGGAGCGAGATCGGGCATGTGATCAAGGTGCCGGACAATTTCGGCGACGACGTCGGCCTCGAGCTGAAGAGCTCGTCGAGCGCACCGGTCAAGTGCACGAGCAGCTTCTCGGTGGACTTTATCTGGAAGTGCACCTCCTTCGACCGCATGACCCGCGCCCTCCGCAACTTCGCCATGGACCGCAACTCGGTCTCCAATTACATCTACTCGCGTCTGCTGGGCCACGGCCGTCCCGACGCCAACGACGAGGTGCTTTTCCGCGGACCGCAGCCCAAGCTGTACAGTGCTCCGCACCTGCCGGACCTCAATCGCAGCCAGGTGTACGCGGTGAAGCACGCGCTGCAGCGGCCGCTGTCGCTGATCCAGGGACCACCGGGCACCGGGAAGACAGTGACCTCGGCCACCATCGTCTACCAGCTGGTGAAGCAGCACGGCGGCACCGTCTTGGTGTGCGCGCCCAGCAACACTGCCGTAGACCAGCTGACGGAGAAGATCCACCGCACCAACCTGAAGGTGGTGCGCGTGTGCGCCAAGAGCCGCGAGGCCATCGACAGCCCCGTGAGCTTTTTGGCCCTGCACAACCAGATCCGCAACATGGAGACCAACTCGGAGCTAAAGAAGCTGCAGCAGCTGAAGGACGAGACCGGCGAGCTGAGCTCCGCGGACGAGAAGCGCTACCGCAGTCTGAAGCGCGGCACCGAGAATCAACTGCTCGAAGCGGCCGACGTCATCTGCTGCACCTGTGTGGGCGCTGGCGACGGCCGGCTGTCGCGCATCAAGTTCACCTCGATCCTGATTGACGAGTCCATGCAGTCAACGGAGCCGGAGTGCATGGTCCCCGTCGTTCTGGGAGCCAAGCAGCTGATCCTCGTGGGCGACCACTGCCAGCTGGGACCGGTGGTCATGTGCAAGAAGGCTGCGCGAGCGGGCCTCTCGCAGAGCCTGTTCGAACGTCTGGTGGTCCTGGGCATCCGTCCGTTCCGCCTGGAGGTTCAGTACCGCATGCACCCCGAGCTGTCCCAGTTCCCGTCCAACTTCTTCTACGAGGGATCGCTGCAGAACGGCGTCTGTGCGGAGGACCGACGCCTCAAGCTGGACTTTCCGTGGCCGCAGCCGGAGAGGCCGATGTTCTTCCTGGTGACGCAGGGGCAGGAGGAGATAGCCGGCTCAGGAACGTCCTTCCTCAACCGCACCGAGGCGGCCAATGTGGAGAAGATCACGACGCGATTCCTCAAGGCGGGCATCAAGCCGGAGCAGATTGGCATTATCACGCCGTACGAGGGCCAGCGGGCGTATCTGGTGCAGTACATGCAGTACCAGGGCAGCCTGCACTCGCGCCTCTACCAGGAGATCGAGATCGCCAGCGTGGACGCGTTCCAGGGCCGCGAGAAGGACATCATCATCATGTCGTGCGTGCGCTCCAACGAGCGTCAGGGCATTGGCTTCCTCAACGACCCGCGTCGCTTAAACGTGGCTCTTACCCGGGCCAAGTACGGCATCATTATCGTGGGCAACCCCAAGGTGCTGGCCAAGCAGCAGCTGTGGAACCACCTGCTGAACTTCTACAAGGACCGCAAGGTCCTCGTCGAGGGCTCGCTGAACAACCTGAAGGAGTCGCTCATCCACTTCCAGAAGCCCAAGAAGCTGGTCAACAGCATGAATATCGGTGCGCACTTTATGTCGACCATGATGGCCGATGCCAAGGAGGTGATGGTCCCTGGCTCGATCTACGATCGCAGCGGTGGCTATGGCCAGGGTCGTCAGATGCCCGGTGCAGGTCAGGCGATGAACGGCGGACAGTTTGGAGGAGGTGGCGGCGGCGGTGGTGCTCCCTACGGTGGTGGTGGCTCTCCCCTCGGCTATGGTGCCCCCAGCAACTCCAACTCCATGATGGGCTTTGGCAGCGGTGCTTTGGCTGCCGGTGGCCACAACAACAACTTCGGAGGCAATGGAGGCGGCAACGGCCCCAGCTGGGCGGCTGCCCACCTGCACCACGACTCCATAGGCTACATATCCAGCGAGCACGGCGCTGCAGCTCTGGGCAACATGCCCGTGCCCGTGGGCATGTTCATGAACATGAGCAATCTTCCGCCGCGCTTCTACAACCAGCACCAGCAGGCGATCATGGCGGCCAAGCAGAACCGGGCCATGCAGCAGCAGCAGTCGGGCAACTTCTCCAGCGCCTCTTCCGCTGCCTCGAGCGTTGGAATGGGAGTTACAGCTGGAGCAGCCTCCCTGGCCGGTAATAAGAAGTCCCAGAAGCCGACAAAGCCGCGTGCAGCACAAGCGGTTGGAGGAGCCGGCGGACAGGTGGGTACCACTGGCGCCACCACTCCATTCAGTCAGCAGCCGGCACCGCTGTCGCTGCAGATGACACAGCCCAGCGGATTCGCTCTTTCCCAGCAGCCAGAGCTCTCGCAGGACTATGGGCAGATATCCCAGATGGACGGTCTGCTCTCCCAAGACGTGGCCTTCAACGTGGTAAGTTTGGACTTCTGATTCGCTACTTAATACATTTTTTAAACCTAATACCTTATTTCCTGCAGTCGGGCGAACGCAGTTTGAATCAGTTCTCACAGCCTTATTGAGAATCCGGCCGGAGGTGCAACAACTACAGACGATTACAAGCAACAAGCAACCCAAACGAAACAACAACAAACTCAACTTTGAAGTCAACATCAAAGAGTAGCATCAGTAGGCAGCAAGAACAAAGCAAAGAGGACTATCACGGGAAACAACGACAGATGCGGGAAACAGCGAACCTAGGAACACGAGTACGAGCGGGACATTAGATACGGCGAGACAGTGTGAGAGACGGAGACGGAGACAGCGTGATGAGGAGTGAGTTTTGGAGGCGAAAAATCTGATCGAGAGCAGATCACCAGAAGACTGTTGGCTCCTCGGATGCACTGCAGCCGCTGCAGCCGCAAATGTTCCGGAAACGCCACGGGCCATGAAATCATGGCCAGGCGACTGGTCACGAGTGCGCTCCGAAGGAGTCCGCCCACTAATGAGCCAACCTGCCAGCAAGGAGCCATCAAGGAGATGCCAGATGCCCTTGGAACGACGATGGACACCTTCTCGACACGTTTATTTTGTTTTGCCAACCAGGACCAGGATCTGGGTACGCAAACGCAACCACTCCCGCCCAGGACACGTATTCACCAAGTGGCTTACCTTCTAACCTTCTTCTGGCTTCCAGTGCAGCAGCCAATCTTTAGCTTCTGTTCAAGCCTTTTCCCCCAAACGGTTTACTCACATCAACCCCCATGCCCACTGTTGTACATTTCGTAAATCTTTGGACACTTTTGATTTCTGTACGCATTTGTTATCCAAACAAAACACAAAAACCAACAAAAAACTAAAAAAAAAGAAACAACAAAAAACCAAGTCGAAACAAAATCAAATTCAAAAATATGGATACACAATTTTTAATCGCACGGGAACGCTGGCGCCCCCCAAGCGGATGCAACTCTCCAGCGCAGTTTTGGAAGTCGGAAGATTGATAAGGAAACGCTTTGCGATCTTCCACTTCCACCACATACAACACCCCGTACACACAAAAACAAGCTGACCGAAACCGACGGAAATAAGGGTCAAGATCAGAAAAGGATAATATTAATTAATTTTAATGCAGTTACAGATGCCTGTTAATTGTTTTTAAAACGATATGAAAATGGTATATTTTTTCTATATATTGCGAATTGATTCTTCCCCACGCGACTCTTTGATTCAAGAAAAAGAAACAAATTTCGTTTGAAATTCTAAATAAAGAATTTAAGTTTTCCCTTGAGAAAAACAAATGTGGAAATGGTCTTCTTGTTTTATTGATAGCCGATTGAAGCCTTTTGCTGGTCGAAAGGGACGAAATCTGACTTGTGCTGTGATAAAACTGATATTTGCAACATCACGGATTGGCCAAGGGCAGGATTTTGAAATTCATTTTCGAGGGACAAACTGGAACTGATACCAACTTTAGTTTGACCAGTCGTCATCTGGCAAAGGAATTTTTTTCAGTTCCGGTAAATCTCGCTCGAAACGCAACTGCAACTTTTTATGTTGGGAATACGTCAATGGTGGCTGCATTCCGTAAAAAACCTCGCAATCCTTACTATCCTTAATGTCGATACACAACTGCAACTCTTTTTTTTGGGAAGACGTCAGCGGTGGTGGACTTCCGGATAACTCCCTACGAGGTTCAACCATCGCAGTTTTAATAACATCCTCTGCCTCGCATTCCTTATTATCCTTATCATCAGCATTGTTCACAAGGTTTAGATCGTAAAACGCCTTAAACCATTGGGCAAACTCAAGGCTCTCACGCCGCCCGCCAGCGACCAGCCAAAATAATGGCAGCACCTTCTTCACGCCTTGATTGCTGAGGCTGTCCTGCAGCATTTTCATGTTTTCCAGGGAGGCGCTTTCGGACTTCGTGTTCTGCTTTAGCTTTTTGATGTTGATCGCTGACGGACGGAGCTAGTGGAGCAGCTTACAGTATTCTACTCCGGAGCATAGGTCCTCCAAACGTTTAATGTCCGCTTTTGTTGACTCAGTCCAGGATTTCGCGACGCGATGAAGTACACGAGTGTTTGCTTATTTCCGACTGAATAACGTTCTGCATTATTTTAAAATATGATATAAATTTGAAAAAAATATAATAATGTACGTGTCGTACGATACTACAAAAATGACTTGAAAATCCAGATCTATGAAGGGCTTGAGGATGAGGATTTCTTGGCCGCCCTGATCTCGAATTTGGTGTTTTAGTGCCTAAAATTTAAACCTAAAATGTTCGTACCTTACCCCTACTCAAGCTTATTTCTAGTCCAATTGCCTAGGGTTATCAGGTAAATTAGTCCCCCCATTAAAGAAAAACAAAGCTTAACATAAATATTTCTTCATTCATTTAATAAATGTAAAAGCATTGAATTATTTACTACCTCAAAAATATTCATAAATAAATGATCATATTTGCATGTAAACAAACAAGTTTTAATTAAATAAATAAATATTTTATAGGTGCGTTTTCAATCTTCAATCGATACAATTTTTGTGCAAAATATTTGTATCAATGGAGTGAAAATAATTTGTTAGCATTTTGATGTAATGTTTTGTTTATTTTACAGAACTTGGAATTTTACATTTTCGGGTGACATTTGTTTTTCAAAAAAATACATACACGCCACAGGAGGGACGAACATCGAAAACCTCCGTGGATGCTTACAATAATTAATGGAATCCGATAAAACATTTTGATTTAATAAATTTATAAATAATAGGAAAAATAATATTAATACATTTAACAAGTTAGTGGTGCGTTTGAGATTATTGAAATTCATTTCCAATCGGTTAATTTTTCACGTGGATCCTTTTTTTGGATTTGCTGAATTTCAATTTACAAATTTTTTGTTCTGTTTTAACATTGTAGGGCATTTTATTGATTTTTATTATGCTCCTGTTTTTCAAGGCTTTGAAAGTACCTGCAAAAGATTTTGGTTATAATTTAATTATAAATAAAAAGGTTTGTGTTTATTTTAAAACGCTATTCCTATTGCACAGTACGGTAAAATAATCACAAAGCCTGCAAACAAGCTATTGGTTTTTATTTAAAATTATATAAAACAAATTATTGAATACAATACAAATAATGACATTTAAAGTTGATCAATTAAAACGCTTAGAGCGGAATGTTGAAGTTTTGTATTGTAAAGTTTTTTTTTGTTCGAGGATCCTAAAAGCAAAACCAAGTTTAGTACTCTTTAATTTAATCTGAAGAATTTGATGTTTTGTATAGTTTATTATTGAACATTGGCTTATTTTGGCTTATGGTCATCGGACACATTGTAGTATTTGACTTTGAACTCACGCAGGGCCCTGACTTTCTTGAACACATTTAGTCAACTCTGTTTAATTTACAAAACGTTACGTATTTAACTTCCTAAACATAACTTTCGACATTAAAAAAGATTGAACATACTATGAAGATGATGTTAGGATGAAACGCAACTGTACTAGAACCACTATACGGGCACAAATTGAATGCCCAAATGAAGACCCAACTGACCTGAAAGAAGCACCTTGAACTGGCTACCCTGTGTATGTGTTCCAGTCAGGCGACGTGTGCGGCAGTCGTTTCGGCAAAGCTCGTGGATGGGTCAGTGGTCAATTTGCTGGACGCTGACGGAGCAGCGCTTGAGCCGCGGGACTGACTAGAAATCGGGTAGAAGTGCGGCTGCTGCGATGGCTGCTGCTCGAACTGCTGCTGGGAAAAGCCTTCCTGGACTTGGACGTGGTGGATGGGGCGAAATATGGAGGCCAAATCGAGAGTGTGGTCGAGGCGACGGGCCGTGGTGAAGAAAACGGTTTTGACGCGCTCGAAGGTGGCATAGTCGTAGACGGAACGTGCCGTGTTAGACAGGTCGAAGGGCTCCTCGATGTTGAGCTCCTTCCACTGGTAGGCGTCGTTCTTGTGGCTCTTCGCCAGGCGACACGTGGACACCGGCAGGACGCCGCCCGTCCGTATGGAGATTGCGTAGTTGCGAAAGCTGAAGCGAAGCAAACGAAAGTTTTGTTGTGTCGCCCTATAGCACACTATAGAACAAGACTCACTCGAAGGTGCTGTAATACTTGAAAAAGCCAAGCAGGTGCTCGCCGAGCGTCTGGGTGTTGAGCCCCTGGTAGGGATCGATCGGTTCGATGAGGTCTAGGTCCAGGCAGTCCTGCTGCCCCAGCTGGAACTTCTCCGGATAGAGGGTGTGCAGGCAGGGCAGAACGTGGGGCACGCAGGCGTGCTGCAGGTAGTGCAGCACCATGAGCACCAGCGAGTAGCTGGAAATGGTCATACGTTTGGCGTCGTTGATATCGTGGTACTGGGCCCAGAGCTTCACAACCACCACCAGCGGCCGTGTCCGCCAATCCACTAGAACGTCAATTTCAGTACAATAAATAGCAAGGGTTTAAGAAGGTGACACAGGATACTGGCTCGTACTTAACAAAACATGACTAGCGATTTAGACAAAGATTTAACATTACTTAATAATATTTAAAAACGTATAAACAAAGTAAAGTAAATATCAAGAAAAAGGTGAAAATCAATAGCTTACGTTGTGCGTAAAGCTGCAGCAGGTATGTGTTCTTAATACCCACGCAGTTGTTGAAGTTAAGGTCGACCTCGATTCCATTGGTGATGTCTTTAAAGCGCAGAATCGGCACCCTCGCCTCAATCAAGTTGAAGTCCTGGAAAACCTCTGCAAAAGACAGTCACTCTGTTACGGATCACAGTTCCCAGTTTTCCTTACCGGTGTCCTTTAAGACCGCATTAAATAGAGTGAGGACAATCAGAGCCTCTGTCCGCTTCTCGTTGTGGTACTGGTGATGATGGTAGTGATGCTGTTGGGGCTGGACCGCCTGCACGGGCAGCAGACACATGTCGATGTCAGAGGAGTCCGTTCCGAAGCCCGTAATGGTCGATCCGACCAAGCAGATGCGATACCGCTCGAACATCGGCTGCTGAAATTGTACAAATATTTGCGTACAATATCTTAATTGAAGTCGATTCCCACTTTTACTTACATTCATCCAGAGGAACAAGTAGCGCCAGAGGCGCATCTTGACCTTGAACTTCTTATGGGTCTGCTGAGCGCCACGGAATCGCTTCCAGATTTCAGCAGAGAGGTTGTCATACTTGCACAAGCAGATGAGCTTCTCCGGCTGGACAGCGAGCTCCACGTTACGTGCCTGGGCCAAGTAGCGGTCGGGGGGCAGGACGAGCTCGTACCAGGGGCCTCCCGCAGCACCTGGCGTCGGAGTCGGCGATGAAACTGGCGGTGGAGGTGGATGAGGGTGTGGGTGTGGGTGTGGGTGAAGAGGACGGTGCTGGACATAGGGAGTCTGTGCATGTCCATTTATCGGACCATGTGGGTGAAGGTTGGAAAGTGGGGGAGCATGTTGTTGGTGCTGCGGATGGACAACCATTTCGGTCAGATGCGGCGACAACTGTGCAGATCCCAGGGCGCTGGGAGTTGGGGAAATTGATAGGGGGCCTGTATGACCCAAGCTTAAAGTAAAACGAGAAATTAAGTTAGTTTCAGTTATTTAGAAATTAGTTAGGTAGCCGATTCCAATATTCATTAAATAACACACGGAAAGCATATAAAAGGACAGTACACACAGAAGTATATCGGAATATGCAACTATACGGACTCTTAACAGTCCTCGCTAAGCCTTCTAAACATGTGATATCTTTTTAATTTTAGTGCAATTTTTTTTCGATAGTGTAACATTCTTTTTATACCCTTGCTCTCTTTTGAGTTATTAGTGGTGTCTTATTAAACATTTTAACGTTGCGGATAAAAAAAGGGGGGAATGACTAGGTTCATTTGAAACGTTCTTCCTATCTTACATTTCGTAAATCTGTTGACCTTTCCTTAAATATATTTTAGATAGAATTATTGTTGTCATACGTCTATATCGGGGGTGCCACAGAAACCGTTCCGCCCAAATTAGGTTGGAATTTACATAGAGAAGGGGTTGGACATTCGGTTGGACATTCGGTTGGACATTCGGTTGGACATTCGGTTGGAATTTGGGTGGAACGGTTTCTGTGGCACCCCCGTATGCAACGAAATCTAGCTAACTCAAACTATAGGGTATCATTTGTTCACCTTTTCTTAGGGTGGAACCCTTTATTATATGACTCTTACCGACTGCGATTGCTCTTGCCGCTCCAGTGGGACTCGGTGCCCAGCGAGGAGTTGGAAAGGGCTGGTGAGACCGGCCGCAGTCCAACCGCCAGCACATCTTTGTTGTGGGGAGAGGTGCCGCTGAGGCTGCAGCTAGATCCGAACGAGGCCGGGTAGCAGGGCGAGGTGGAATGCGTCCAAACCGGCGCTGCAGGAGGAGCTTGGTGGCCCCCCGGGTTGCAGAACCCATCCCCGAAGTGGAAAAACACCTGCTGCGGCGGCTGGGCAGTGGTGCAGGGCGGGATTAGGTGCGATGGCTGCTGTTGCTGTTGCTGGTGGGGGACAAGAAAAGGGACCTGGGTCTGGGCATAACTGGGACTGGAACTCGAAGAGGACTGATCGCCGCTGGCAGCCGCCGCCGTTATAGCTTCGTCCAGCTGAGCACAGCTAATCATTTTGGTGGGGGTGGTGGTGCTCGCCGGGGAGAGCATCATTGCCAGCGGTGGCGGTACAAACATGTTCCGGACGTGATTTGCGGTAGGAACGGGTCCGGGTATGGGTACCGGAGCAGAGGCGACTACAGAGGTGCTTACGGGGCAAACTACCTGCGGAATTGCCCTTTCCACAGATGGCGGCGTTGAGGTTGAGATCGTCGTCAGCGGGATACTTGGCTTGGTGGGCAGGGAGGGCTTGACCGCAGGCTTTGCTGCATCGTTGGGCGCCTGCATGTCCACATTGATGTAGGTGAGGTTGTAGATGTTCTGGTGCTCGGAGCACGTGAGCGTAGAGCCGCCGTCGGCCATCAGCGGATGAAAGTTGTGCTGGTAGTACCCGTTCTTGCCCCCACCTCCCTGCATGCGGCGCTGTGCAGTGTTGAAGTTGCTGCTGGCAAGGATTTCGATGGTTTTCTGCTGCTGATGTGGATGTGGATGGTGCTGCTGTCCAGAGGAGGACGACTGATCGCCACCCTTCCCTGCAGGACTGTAGTGCATCTTCTTATTGATTCCGCTGCTGCTGTTATTGTTGTCACCATGCTTTCGACGGAAGTGCGAGCTGCCGATCCCTTGCTGATGCGGATGTTGTTGCTGGAGATGCTGCTGCTGGGCATGATGCTGCTGGTGCTGCTGGTGCTGATATTGCTGGTAGGCATTCTGGGCATTGCGGTAGCGCAGCTGCTGGTAGCCAGCCCCCACAGACTGATGGCCATATTGCTGCCTTGTGTAGCTGCTGTTGCTGTTGGTGTTAGTGTTGCTGCTGCTGTGCTGACTGGCCTTTTCGTTGCTGTCAGGAAGGAGTTCCTTCTGCAGGAAGGAGGCGATGGTCAACTGCTTGGGCTGCGGATAGTTATACTGATAGTAATTGTTCTGATGGTGTTGCTGGTAGCCCGAGTTGCGTCTGTGCTCGAATGACAGCGACTGTTGCTGCTGTTGTTGCTCCAATGCAGCTGCAGCTACTGCAGCCGCCGAAACGACTGCTGCAACCGTCTCCTTCTGGAATTGAACATTAAATTAATTCAACAAGATCTTCAAACAAACTAAAAAGGTTTTCCTTAAATTTAAAAGAACAAAAAATACTTTTTAATGAGAGCTACTTACATCTTTAAGTTGGTTCGCAGCTGGCTGCGGGTAGTTGGTTTTCCAGAAACTGAGTGGCTGCTGACGGGGTCGCAGATTGGCCGCTTCCTGCGCCTGTTCCTGTTCCTGATCCCGAATCTGAGTCTGAGTCTTACTCAGGGCCGTATCCCCACTAGTTTCCCCGCTTGCTTTCGGTGGGCTGATGTTCCTTAAGATCTTGCAGTCCCTGTTGGGCACTGTTGCTGCTGTAGCTGCAACATCCGGTTGCAAGGACTCTGCTGCAGCTTCAAAATGCAGAAAGTCCGGACAACTGCGATAGTAGTCAGCAGAAGAGGCATCTGCTGATGTGGAAAGCGAGTTGCGTTTCTTAGTTATATTGTTATTTCTGCAGTTGACGCTGTTGTTGTTGTTGTTAAGCCACTTGGTTGGCTTTGTTGCAATTCTGTTGCCGCTGTTGTTACTTTCGCTAAGCTTGCAATCGTTAATTTGTTGAATGATATTTTGATTCTTTGTTAGAACATTGTTGTTGTTGAGCGCCTGCTGCTCCTGTTGCTGCTGAAACTGCTGTTGCTGCTGCTGTCGCTGGTAATACGGCGGTTGCTGCTGATGCTGCAGAATTGTTGAACTGTTGCTGCTGCTGCTGTTGCCAAAGTATTTTTTGCGGGCCCACGAATGACTGTTGTTGCAGTAGTGCAGTTGTTGCTGCTGCTGCGCCTGTTGGCCCTTGTTGGCCTCGTTGTTGCTGCTGCTGTTGTTGCTGTGACAGCCGTTGTTTACCTGTCGCAGCGAATTGGCCGACTTGTTGTTGTACTTGTTGAACTTGGAATGACACTGCTGGCCCGTTTTGGACACCGGCGAACCGGATATCCGTGGCCGGAATTCAAGTTGCTGCTGCTGCTGTTGCTCCTGCGCGGACGTGCTGCATGTTGCTGCCGCACTGCCTTCAGCCACATTTGCAGCAAAGATCTTCATGTCGCCGGCGGATCGGGTAGCGTACATAGCCCACGGTTTGAGATTCGTGGCTCGAGTTTTGGGTATAAAAAATTGCTCGGCACGAATCTCAGATTTCTTATCGACTAGGTTTAAGTTAGGGTAAAACTATGTTTTATTTTTTTGAATTTCTTTTCGTGTTTGAAAACTTTTTGGCTTTTTGTGTTGTTTTTTTTATTAGTTTTGATTTGTTTATGTTTTTTTTTAATTTTTTTGTTTTTTATTTTGTTGTTTTAGTTATTGATACTTTATTTTATTTCAGTTTAATATAATTAGACTTTCACTTTTAACGGCCACCGGTGTAAAAGTACCGTATTTCCTATTTGAATTCGTTTCACTTCCAAAGCAGACACACACACACAGCTTTTCGTAGGTATATTTGCCGTCTCCTCTTCTCCCTCCTCTCTTTCTTTCTTTCTTTTATCTTTCGTTTCGTTGTGTGTGAAGGAGGCGGCGCAAAAGATCCGTTACATGCGAGGAGATCCGGAGAACGGAGGAAACCGAGACTGCAACGCAAAGTGGGTCAAATAAAAAGAAAAATAAAGCCCGGCCCCTGAGAAGACATTGACATTGGGAGAGGAGAAATGGTATACAAAATACCAATTAGAAAAAAACACCAAGGACACAGGACCGAAGATTAACTCACCAGGCCGAATTTGCCAAGGCGTTGCAATTTGCAGGGTTCAGGGCTAAAAACGGTGCTTATTTCGTTGAGCTTATTTTATATCGCACTGCTCCGTTTTTATTTAAGTCCTACACACACTTTCCACATCAATTCTAACATTCATTAAAAACCTAAAATTGCGAATACTGTACTGCTCGGGTATCGGTCCCCTCGATACCTTTCCTTTCTGGGCTTTCCGGGCCGGGCTCTTGATCACCTGTCATCGATAGTGCCGTCCCGATACCTGACCTGTGTGACCCCAACAATTTTCCTGTGCTTATTTAATAGCATGTTCAGATTAAATAAGCTAATTTTGTAAATTCTTTTCGGTTTCTTGAACCTTAAATGCACAAACTCGAAAAAGCAATCAGATTGCAAATCGGTTGTCAATACGATAAATTGTGTTTAGAAAACCTTGGGTTTTTTCTATTTTACAAAAAACGAGAAATAAAAAAAACATTTAAAAAATGCGAAAGTTCCTGTGCCTTACACAAAAAACTACCGATTCCTGTAAGAGAATAAAAAAAGGGAAAAAAGTTTACTGAAACAGAAAATTAGTCCAACATTTGTATGGTAGCTTTAGGATATAACATCCGATCGTAAAAATTTTCAAACTCGGTCTGCCTGCACATAAAAAAAAGAATTGGGAAAGTTTTATGTCCACAGGTGACGCTGATCAAGAATAAATATACTTTATAGGGTCGAAAATGCCTCCTCCTCCAGACTAAAATTATAAAACCTGCAAGGGAATAAATAAATAACACCTTTATTTCACTGCGAATTTGTAAATTTATTTCAAATTTATTATCTTATTTCGATTTTGTGTTTATGCGGAGTCTCCGCTTCGATTTCATTTAGTTATAAATATTTGTATATAATTTCAGTTTGAATATTACATACACACGCAACTATAATTCTTAGAATCCCGATGTGTGCTTTTGGATAAGGGGTAAGGTAATGTATATGCGGTGCGGGATGTGTGTTCATATACAGATTGATGTATTATATAATAATAACTCTTTGCCTATCAACTAAGTCTAAGCGTAATTTCAGAAATGTTTCTTCAAAGGATATATGTGTACATATATATAAATTACAATATGCCTGTGCATAGGTAACTATACAAAACGGGGGAAAGTACAATTCATTAATTAACTATGTATAAAAAGGGCTGCTGGCGAAGGGACAGGGTCTCGGGTTGGTTGGGGCTTCGAGTATTGGCAACTATCGATTCTACTTTCTTTGTGCAAACAAGTTTAACAATTTTCGAATAATAAATAACAAAGCAGTAACAAGTCACGAGTCACCACTTTCCTGCTAGGAAACAATTTGGATCGGATCGGAGACCTAATTTTACAAATGTTACATGCGGACATTAAAATTAATTTTGTAAAATAAATAAATTAATAGTTTTCCGGACTTGACTGGATCTGGATCTGGGACTGGGTCATGGGCATGGGTATGAGCGAGGGCGAGGGCGAGGTGAGGTGCTATTCCTGCGACAGCGGGGGCTCATCGTCTTAGCTAGTTAACAATTACTTTAAGTTCAGTCGTCGCTTGTTTGGCAGCTGAGGTGGCCGTGGTCTCGACGTGGTGCTGGTCCTGGTTCTGGTCCACGACCAGGACCGAGGCCGGGTCGCTGGGTCGCCTCCTTCTCCTCTGTTTTAGTGTGTGCTTCTGCTTCTGCTTATGTCGCGGTCCCTGTCACTTCTCCGGGCCAAAGAGCCGGGCCAGACTGGCGTTCTGGTTGCTATCCATGATGTCCGCGGTGGTGCCCATGGCTCCCTTCACCTTGTGCGACTGCATGGGCGGCAGGTTGGCGATCTGCACCTCATGGCGGAACAACTGGTTCACGCTGCGTCCCACCAGCTGGGCGGTGAGCTTCTTGAAGATGTCCTTTTTGGCCCGGTCCACCTTGTTGCCCTTGACAGGAGCCACGGCGATCTTCTCGTCGAACTTCTGGATGTCGGCCGCGTTTACGCTGGGTATGTGCTGCAGGACCTCGCTGAGTATGGGAAACTGCGGACGCAGCAGCTCGTAGAACTGCACTCCCAGCGTTACTAGCCCAGACTGGTTGGCCTCGTGCTGCCCGTGCACCTGCATGCCCTGCAGCACAGCCGTGAAGGCCGTGACCGCCTTGTTCTCGTCCATCATCTTTTCGGCCGCCAGGAAACGCATCACAGGCGCCGCTATGTTCACCGCCTTCATGCTGCACATCCCGTCGTTCCAGGCGATAGCCTTCAGCAGGGTCATAAGCACGTAGTTCCCGATAAGACCGTTGCGCAGTAGCTTACCACCTAGGTCGCTGATTATGTCCGAGAGCAGTGCCGACTGGCTGGCCCGCGACTGCGGTGCACTGTCCATCGAGTGCTCCTCGTTCTCCATGGCCACCGAGTTGCTGTTGGCATTGGCCCCTGCGGCCACGTGATCGGCTCCAATCTGGCCGCCCACCAGCGCGATCTTCAGCACGTCCAGGTACTCGCGCGTCAGTGTGCGATTGAGCTGATCCTCCAGGACCTCCTGTGTGTCGTTGACCTCGCCGTTGAGCTGACCGCTCTCGTAGAGCGAGGCGATGTATAGCCAGCGGCGCGTAAGGCGTTCGCACATCAGTGGCGCTAAATGGGCAAAGAGCGGCACTAGGACGCTGTCGTAGAAGGTGGGCGGGCACGAGTAAACAAATGGCTTGAAGAAGACCCGAATGATCGGACGCAGGCGGTAGTCGGGCACCAGGTCCATGCGGCTGAACACATTCGTCACGATGGCGTCGGCCAGGCCCATCAGCTGATAAAGATCGCGACCCAGTGAGGGGCCCGCGGATCCCATCAAATGGTAGCAGCCCTCAGTGACCATCATCATAAAGGTCTGCATCTTCTCGAAGGCCGTTGGCTCGCTACGGATGGTGGTGTCCAACGGGTCGGTGGGCAGGGCACATATGCCCATCAGCAGCTTCTTCTCGTGCTCCAGCATGCCGTGGATGCCGCGGTAGCCCTCAGAGAGGGCGGCCAGCGCCTCTGGGGCAAATAGTTCGTTGAGCACGCGCATCAGGCTGAGGACGTGCGAGAGCAGCGGGACGACGTGCTTGGTGGCCGGATTGCGGCAGATGGGGTTGCCCAGCTCCGTGCAGCCGATGATAAAGCCGCCGCGCTGGGCGCGGTCCGGGTCGTCTGGCCAGGTGCAGCGCTTGACCACGCCCAGGACCACGTGCAGGGCGTCCAGAAGGCGCGAGCGGTTCAATAGTGTGGGAGCTCCTTCCACAGCAAAGATGGGCGGCTTGTCCAGGCCCACGAAGCTCATGAAGTCCAGCGGCGACTTGAGAGCCTCGCCGAAGGCCAGCCACTCGGACCGCTTGTCCTGCACTATGTGCTCGATGAACAGGGTCTGGCGCTCGTAATCGCAGAAGTGGTTCGAGATGAGAATCAGCGCCTCCTGCAGCGTGGTGCGCATCAGGCGGCACAGCTGGTGCTGGCCGGGCTCCTTTAGCAGCAGCTCCACATGTCCGTTGATCTGCTCGAACACGGGGAGCAGCAGCAGCGGATACTTGTGGGCCAGCTTCACCAGCAGCGAGGCGGCGTGGCGACGCAGGTTCTTGGCCGACTTGGCCTGAACCTTCTCCAGCTCGTTGGGGGGCTTCATCACCAGCGCTCGGAAGATCTTGTCGAGCACGCGTGGCAACAGACTGACCCCGCTCATGGCCACGCAGTTGGTGGCCGTGATCTGGCACGCGGACATGCTGAGGAAGACGAACAGGGCCGAGATGCAGGAGAGCAGGATCGAGTAGATCAGCGGGTTCGCCGTCTCCAGCTTGAGGCACTCCTCCAGCAGCCGCAGGCCCGCTGTCACCGAGGGTCGCTCCGAAACGAGCAGTATGCGGCTTAGCACGCCGTCTAGCACACTTACCAGCGCATCCCATTCCAAATAGACGGGGTCCAGCACGCTGCAGGAGACAGTGCCGCTCTTGGCCTCCGCAATCGCCTCGGCCACGGCGTTGCGCAGGCGCTGCTGCAGCCACTGTTCGCAGTAGCCGTAGGTGACCAGCGGCTGCACCAGCGTGGCCAGGCGGAAGATCTCGAGGAAGTCGGTGCGACAGCGAAAGAAGTAGAGCGCAAACTCCTCCTCGCTGTCGTACTCCAGCCGAATGTAGGCCTCCGTGGAGAGGCTGGCAGGCGAGCTGGAGCTGGTGGAGGCAGGATATGGCAGCTTCACGATCCTCGGGGCGATCGTGTGAATGAGCTTGGGAATGTAGTTGATCGTGGCGAAGTCCTTGGAGCAGGGCTCGTGCTTGAGCAGCAGCTGCCAGATGAGCGCGGCTCCGTGAGCGACAGTGAGGGAGGGGTGCTGCACGAGCAGCAGGAGGCACTCCAGCAGGACCTCGAGGTGCACCGGCCGCTGCGTGGCGTCGTCCTTGCCCCAGAGCGCCACCAGTTGCTGGGCCATGCCGTTGAGCACCTGCAGCAGCTTCTTGAGGAAGTTGTGATGCTGTTCAACGGCCTGAGCGGATCCCGAATCGGGCGGTATCTGACTAGCCTGGTAGATGTAGCGCAGAGGCTCCTCGTTGAACAGCTGCAGCAGCGGCTTGCGCTCCTTGGCCTGGCCTTTGCGGTTCGTGATCTGCGCCAGACACTCGGCCGCGTTGCACTGGAATGCCTTGTCGTTTAGCAAAATGCAGAGAAAGTGCATCAGCTTCCCGTTGCTGGACATGATGTGCTGGATGCTGACCCACTCCACGAAGCCGCTGAGTGTAAGAAGCACCATTTCAACGACACGGCTGTGCGCGTTGGCCTTGGTAAAGTTGCACAGGCGCGTCGTCTCGCGGAATGCAGTCACGTGCTGCTCCACAAGGCGCAGGAAGAACTCGAAAATGTCGTTCATGTTGTTGTTGAGCGCCTGGTACATGTCCTTGCGCCGCTGATTCGACTCGATAGTCTGCAGCAGGGCTACGTCCTCCACCAGCCGCAGGAACACCAGCAGCACCAGTTCCGTCTGCGCCTCGCCCTTGGTGCAGGCCTGGCTCAGCTCCGGCAGCAGATCGGACCACTGCTGCGGCCACTCGCGCTTTATCATCTCGACGATAATCCGCGAGAGCGCGTCCTTCGTGGGCAGCAGCGAGCGGTCTTCCGCCGCGCCCACGCCCACGTTCAGCATCTTGATGGCGTTGTCCTTGATGTACACTTTCTCCTCGTGGGTAATGCAGTTCCACCGGAACTTTATTGTGTACTCAATCAGCTGCAGCCCGAAGTGTCGCACCTGCTGGTTCGACTGCGGCGAGCTTGCCAGGAACAGGCCCACCTGCGCGCACAGCGGCGACTCCTCCTTAAACCTCTCGCAGGCCATGTATGCCTCCAGCCTGGCCTGCTGCTGCGTCATCGGGCTCATGATGAGGTCAATTGCCTTGGCCAGTTCGGCGGCCAGAGCCTCGGTGCCTCCATGCTGGGCCATCGTTAGCTATCTCCTGCTCCCTGCAATCGGAACGGGTAACAGAAACAGAACAGGTAATGACAATGGTAATGGTAATGGTAGTGTAAGTGGCAGTGGAGTGGGGTGTGGTGGGGTTGGGGTCCTAGGGGCATGTGGCCGTGCCCCCGGCTGCCAACTTACCTGTGCTTGCCCCTGACCGCCGCTCAAAAAGCGAATCTCGCCTAGCCTCGTCTCCTTCTTCTCCTCCTTCTCTTCGCCCGCCTCGTCTTCTAATTCTAATTCTTCCACTTCCAATTCCAATGCGGTTACAGCCAGCCAGACAACGTTTCCAGATTAGAAGTGCCTGTGTGCGTGTGCTGGTGTGCGGAGCAGAGCGGAGCGCAATGCGTGAGCTCTTGTTCTGGTTGCGCTCCTAGCTCTCGTGGCCCTTGGGAACTCGGATGGTCAGCTATCGCCTGAAACACAGCATTAAGCGTCGGGTGTCTCACATTTGAGTCGCATGTAGATGGCCCACTAAAACGGCTTTTCCGGCTGGGTTGTTTTAGAACAATGTGCAGCAAATCGCACGGGACAGGGTTGACAGCCGCCTCGCAGAAGTTGCCAGATCGTGGTGCCTGCTAAAATGTATTTTGTAGCGAATTTTGAATGCGTATGTCGTTTGCTTCTCAACGCGTTGTGTTGCCTTTAAATTTACACTGTGATTTGCCTTTGTTCCTGTTCTTACTGAGAAACGAAAGGCGACGCGACCGGTTAAATTTCTTACGAAACTCGCGCGATATTTTCGCAATCCTGTAGCGTTGCCGGACCGCGAAAGTCCATTGCCGTTTGCCGGTCGAACTTTTATACAAATTCCTAAAGTTGTACACTCTTTAAAAACATTGTTTAAATGAAAAGACACATAAACAATTAATAATATTCAAAAAAAAGCAGATCGCAGTTAATTTCGCGAAATTCGCGAGCTTCAGTCATACGTTGTCCAGCACTGTGTGGCCGATATATCGATGTTTGATTTCAAATGTTAATTTCAAATACTTAGTAAGTTTATATTCTTGAAAGATTCGTCCCAATGCAGAATATTGCTAAGTCACTTAAATGTGAAACTGCAACCCAGTAACACCGATATTGTTATAAAAACAAAAATCTATTTAAATAGTTTTGTAATAACCTCATGTGTAGAAAAGAGATTTTCAGTGAATATGTTTATTTGTTACCGTGCTGAGTTTACAACAATTTTATTTCAAACAAACATCGATGTTACAAAAACATCGTATGCATGGAAATTCACGTCAATGTTTTTTCGATCTTTACAACACTAGCTTCTAAGCGTGTGAACAAACAGCAACAACAAATCGAGCGGGCAACGCCGGCAATAAAGCACGCATACGCGAAAAATCAGTTTAATTTTAAGTTAAATTTATTCTTCTTGCCGATCTCAACCTGCAGTAGCAGGCACCGCAACGCACATATGGAGTGGCACGAAGTGGAGCTGGACGGGACCCGGACGACTGCTTTTCCCGGGCGCGCGGTGCCAGGATTTGGGCAGGAGCAAGCGGATTCCGGTAAGTGTGAAGTAGGGATTGTGGGTTCTTTTTACCAGAGCCTCCAAATTGCAGAGTACCTGGGCGGGATCATACGCGGCGGAAAATGGGGATGGGTCACTTGCCGGTACGCCAACAAGGCCACCCTGCTAGTGTGCGACTTGTCCACTGGCGAGCGCGTCTCATCTCACACCTTTTGGTATGAAGAAGTCGATTTAGCGAATCGAAGCAGCATTCGCTGCGTGGAGGAGCTCTTTCCGGGCCAACCAGACCGATCCGGGCTGCTGGCCGTTTGCCTGGAATCATGGGACAGCGGGCAGCGCAGGCCAGGCCATGCGTCCTTGGTCAAGACGGACGTGGTCCTCTACTCGATCGCCCGCTGTCGGGTAGTGCGTCGCTTCGACTTGCAGGGTCTTCGCTGCAGCTCGCTGGCCTTTTTCGATGGGCGAATCTGTGGCGGAACGCCATTGTCGCGCTTCGACGGCTGTCTGGCCGTTGCCTCGGATGATGGTGCGGTCCTCCTGATCGATCTCGACAGCGAACACTTGCTGGAGCCGCGAGGCAGCTGCGGTGTGAGGACCGAAACCCAGGACCTCTTTTACTTCCGGTACCAGGGGTCCGTGCAGCAGATCGACCCTCTGCTGAATGAGTGCCGCAAGAAAAAGCTCCACATGGCTGTGGAGGTGGGTGGTGAGTGTGTGAAGGCTGGTGTGCCCCTAGACCCGGCTAGTCCTAATTCTCCTCTCTGACAGTGTCCCGAACCGGTATTCGGTGCTTGGTCGGCATCAGCTTTGTACCCGGTTTTGCCGCTGGAATGGAGGATGGCCGAATCTTGATCTACGACTTGGTACATTTCCAACTGACCACTTCACTGCGAACGCCGGAAAAGGCGGGCGAAGAGCAAGGGGCCGTGGAGCGCCTGTGCTTCATTATGCCGCCGGACGACCCCAAGCCGTGCTTTTACATATGTGCCTTGTACCAGAGCACCGATCGCCTCAGCATGCTGCTTCACTCGGTGAACTACAAACGCACCTACGTGGAGCAGGGAGGCGAGCGGTTCCCCTCCGAGGTAAGCCAACTCTATTTTCCTTTGCCTAACACAAGACTTATGACATTTTTTTCGCAGCACTTCCATTCCAGTACTGTGCGCAACCACCAAGTCCTTGACAGAGGCAACTGCTCCGTGATCGGCTGTACTACGGCGTCTACTTTCAGCTTTGCCGGCGACAGCGGAACTCAACTGATCATCCTTTCTTGGAACTCGCGCACACATGGAAAGAACAAGCTCGTCCTGTTTGACATCAACCAGTGGTATAAGGACGAGATGCCCGCCAGCCTGCGGCAAAACGAAAAGCCCCATTATCTCGCCGGCTACTTTCTCAGCGGCATGCCCACGGGATTGGGATTGCACCTGCCGCCTAACTCCATTATGCACTATGTCTCGCTGCAGCGCTACGACGAGCACTTTTATCCCGACTCCCTGACCTTTGGTGAGTTTAATGGGTGAAAGGAGCGGAGGATAGTGACTAACACTGTCTTTCTGTTGCAGACTGCACCCTCCTGACCTCAAACGGAAGCCGCTACTACGCTCAGGATGGAGTGCAGCATCGTTTTCTGAACGCACTGCGCTACAAGCGTGCCACACTCTTCCTGCACCCACAGCCCTACCACGAGGATATCGTCCGCCTGCGACTTTTGCCGCAATTTTGCGAGCTGAACCCCAACGCCACGTTTTCCAAGGTATGAGCAACTAGATTTTTTATACCCCTGCAGGGTATTACAATATAAGTATCATGTTTCTAATGCATAGAAGGAGGCATTTTAGACCCTATAAAGTATATTTATTATATATTATGTCCAAGCTAGCTTTCATTCTTTTTACCTTAACTAAATGTCTCCACTACATCTTCCAGAGCGCTATGTACGAAGTGATTCTGTCAGTGGCCTTAGAGCACAACTGTGTTTCCCTGCTGGACGACTGCGCCCGCAGCTGGATGGACGGCAGTTTTCTGTGCGACATGCTTGACCCCACGGAGATCTCGCTGGCCACGCTAACCAACTGGATCTTGAAGCGTGCGGGGCAGATCAAGAAGCGCTGCTCAGAGCTCTGCCAAGGCATCTTTGACTACGGTGGCTACTCGCTTGATGAGCGAGAGCGGCGCGAGTTTCAGAAGCTCTCCGACCAGCTTCAAAGGCTGCTGCGCCTGCAGTCCTTTATTGTCGAGCTGGGCAGGCGCACGCTGTCGCCATCCATACTCGCGGAGTGCAAGTTTAACGAGAGCGCGCTACATACGGTGCACGAGTACCAGAGGGTGCTTTACTGGTTCATCGAACAGGGTCTTCTGCCGGAGGGGCAGCATGAGGATCACCGGGAGCTGGTTCGCCTGCGGCACGACTACCAAGAGAGGAGGCTACAGCGAAATACCCTCTACATAGACTTGCTGGGAAAAAACTGTTTGGAAGGAGCCTATCCGCCGGAATCTCTGCAGGCGATTCTTCACGTAATGCTCGCCCCGGATGAAGAGATGGAGCGAAAGCATTCGCTCGTCCTGTACCTTTTGTTGGACTTGGGCCGACAGTTGGGCAGCCGCTACCAGACCGCTTTCCATCTGGACAAAGAACTGGTGAAGTCGGTGAGCTCCTTCTGGTGCCTTGACCGCGGCGATTACGAGGTGATTCCTTTACCTTAATATAATTTACACATGAATAACTCATTTTGATTTCATCTTTGAACAACACAACACTTTAAGTAATCATGTTTTACGATCTCTCTTATATTTTATTAATGGACAGCAATGCGTTGATGAGCTCTACAAGGATTTCCGCCCCGCAAGCAACTTCTCGGAGTGGCAGGTGCAACATTTGCTGAAGACTTTGTTGAAAGCTGGGGACACCAAGGCGGCGATGCGTGTTGCCAGCCAACCTCCAGGCCCACTGGCCCCGGCGCTGCACATGACCGTGCTCCTGGCCAACGGAAATATGCCCGAGGCCTTCCAGATCGCCCGTCTCTATGACGACGCAGGGAAGCAGTCGGACGGGTGCACCATCAGTCTGCTGGAACGCTTCTTCAGGCACTGCATTGATTGCGGCCGCTTCAAGGTGCTGGCCGAGCTGTGCTTGCGGGAAACGGAGGAGCGGCTCGTGTACCGCCTGCTGCGCCAGTGTCGCTCCCGGCAGGCGGAGTGCGTTCAGCTGATCCTGCTGCTGCAGAAGAGCAAGTTTATCGAGGCCGTTTCCTTCATGGACGATGTGGCTGCCGAGCGAGAGCGAGCGGACGACTCATCCTCCAGCAGCATCATCTCGGCCTATCGATCCACGATGGCCCCAGTGACGCAGAACATTGCCGGCACCTACCTCCGTACCCGCGGCAAAATAGACGTTCTGTACGAGCAGCAGGGGCGAAATGGAGGCCAGCTGCAGCCCTTCAGCTGCCAACTGGTCAGGCAAAACGCCAGCGGCCAGGTGGGCGGCATTTTCCAGAGTTCCGCGATCAGTGCACACCTGGCTACGCGACACGAGGCACCAGCCTCGCCCTCGATTATGTTCCCGTCCAAATTGGGCTACACCAACATACCCTTCCTGCGGAACGCTCAATACGGCCCCTCAGAGCTTTACATGTCTCACCGGCGCCGCACGGTACGACCTGTGCCCCATCAGGTGGTGGAGAAGCGGATGCGGGAGCAGGACGAGCTACGCAGGGAAGAGCTGGAGCGACGGGAACAGTACACGCTGCAGCCCCGCAAGCGTCGTCGGCTCTTGGCCGAGCAGCTGGTGCAGGATGTAAGCAGCCACGTGCGATCCATTCTGGGCCAACAGCAGGAGCAGGTGGAGGTGGAGGAGCGGAGCCAGGTCAGTGAACTTTTACAGCCACCAGCCTTCCTTCAGACGCGACAGCCGACGACTCGGCAGAGTAGCAGTTCGCCTTCTGCGTATCCCACGATCCTGAAGCGACTGCCGGCTGTAGAGGCCACGTCCACGGCGCTGGCGGAGCCCAAGCGATTCCGCTTCATGACACCCATTCCCCTGCGATTGGATGGATCCCTGGAGGTGGATGGATCCAGCGAGGAAGCGGCCGAGGAGGGGGAGGAAGAGGAGGAGGAGACCGACGAGATCATCGTGGAGATAGAGTCGAGGAGCGAGGTGAGGAGCGAGGATTCCGACGAAGAGGAGTTCGCGTCTCCCCTAAGCTCACGCAATGTGTCTTTGGTGGACCAGTTGCCTGCGCCACCCCCACCAGGGGAACCTTCACGGCTCCTGACCCCGCCTGCAGGCCCCCAGCCCCGTGGCTCACTGCTCCCAGGCAGAACTGAAGGTGGCACTGGGACTGGGACTGGACTTGGAACTGGTAGCGAGAGCAGCAGCGGGTTCGGCAGTTTTGCCACAGTCCAAGCTGCTCAAACGGCATCGCACTCGCAGTTCGTGCCCACCGTGTGCTCTTCGAAAATGGGCGAAACGCAGTCGCAGGTCTTTTCCAGCGCCAGAAGCTGGGTGAGGATTTCCGAGCGCACCACTATCTGTGGCGACATGGAGTCCACCGATCTGGGTCCGGAGATAAGCTCACAGTGGTCTCTGCCTGCCGTGCGGCCGGCTGTTGGCCAAGGGCACCAGATGCAGGACACTACGCTGGGCATGTCCACATACGAAGGGCCGTCGCTGGAGCAGCAAGAACCGACTCGCGATCAGGAGCATGAGGAGGAGCTGAGACTGGAGGAAACACAACCGCTTGAGGAGCAAGAGGAGCCGCAAAGTCCACACGATGAGCAGGAGGAGGCGCTAGAGGAGCCCCGCTCTTCGCCCACCTACAGCCTGAGCAGCGAGGAGTCGGCCATGTCCTCAGCTGGGATAGGTAATGCCTTGGGGCCGACCCTGCAGGACGACGACCCCATGTACTCCATCGTCGTTGAGTCGACGGGGTCCATTACCACGTCGCGTTCGGTAACACACACGCCCACCTCCTTCCTACCCAGCGACACGAACGTCTCCCAGAATTCTAGTCCACGGGCACCGCACGGTGGTGATGCTGACGGGAATGGCTCGCCGCTCTCCCTGTATCGCGCGAATAGCCTGGAAACCGTCGATGACCTGGACACCACAAAGGGCTCGCTGGAGGAGGAGGAGGAGTACGATGAGGACGACTGCGTCATTGCACTGGACGGCACTGAGGTGCGTGGATACGTAGCCCGTCCCCAGCAATCAACGGCGTGCAGCAGTGCCGAGCTGTTTGCGTTCAAGGACGACTGCCAGGAGGAGGCTGCGGGCGGTCCCTGTCCTTCACTTTCACTGGGAGCCACCGTCAACAGCGACTCTGAGGTGGCAGAGACCATTGTGCTGGACAGCGATGTGGAGGAGGAGGGAGATCGTCAGCCAGAGCCAGACCAGGAGAAGGCCGAAGAGTGGTCCACGGAAAAGGAAGCCGCTGTGGCAGATGAGCTTGCTTCTAGCAACGATTCCGTGGCCACAGTCGCTTTTAGCGAAAACAAGCAGCCGCTGGCCGAGAACGTTGCGGATTTGGAGGTCATTCAGGAAGTGGAGGACGAAGAAGAGCAGCCGTCGCAGGCATTTCCACGAGAAAATGCAGAGCTCGAGCCCGAACCAGAGCTCCAGGAAGAGGACTCTAGGCTGAGCCTCAAATTGGCATTCTCCGAGGACGAGGAGCTGGTAGCAGCGGCTCCGCCTGCAACCCGTTCCCTGCGTCCGCGTCGTGGATCCTCTGAGCACCGGGATAGTCCAGCATTGCCTCAGCGTGTTCTGCGTTCACGTCGCGGATCCTCGGAGCTCCGCGACAGTCCCGTGCTGACTCCGGTGGCTGGTCGCAAGATGCGCTTGCGGAGTATGGACGGGCCATCCGCCTCACCCGTGGCCGTAACCCCACCGGTGTCCACGCCCAAGCGACGCATTCTAAAGAGGCACCTCTTGGAGGTGATCGAGGAACAGAGCTCCCAGGACGCTTTGCTACCGCGAACCCGCTCGCGCTCCCGGCTCAGCGTGGACTCGGAGGCGCCTGCTTCCGGCTCTTCCACGCCCGCAAAAAGGGTGCGAGGCCAGCGGGCCACTTCGCTGGCTCCCACAGCGCAGCAACGAACTGCCACCCGTAAGCTGCGCGGCATCAGCGAGCCACCAATGCTTACCGAGCCATCTCCGTCCGCCTCTCCCGTTCCGGAGGATGCTCCTGCGGAGGTCGAGGACCGACCCCGTCCTCGTCGCACCAGACGACGTGCCCCCGAAACAAACGAGGAGGCCACCACGTCACGACGGGTACTGCGCGCGCGCCGCCCCTCAAATTCAGAGGTCTAGGCGCAAAAACAGCCGAGACATAAAATTTAGAATGTTAAAAAAATCAGTTATATTTAGTTCTAGAAGGTTAAAAAAAAGAGTTATATTTGAAAAATTTTAGTTAAATATGTTTATATTCCGTTAAAACAACAATTCACTTTTAAAAGCAAAGACAATGTTTATGAATGAAAAACTGCGTGATAGAGCGCCTTTTTTTTGAAAACTTGTATAATTTTATTAAAACTGAAAAGGAAAACTGCAAAGGAAAGCTGTATTGTTGATTTTTACTCCGTTGAAATGAATAAAACGTCTTTTTATATCATAACACTATTTCATTCGAAAAAGTAAAGAGAACTTTAAATATCTTTCCCAGTCCCTCAAGTTCTTAATTGAGAGCAATCAAGAAACATATCAAAAACCCTAAGAAAGACAAAAAAGAATGGTCCAGACCTGGCTTCAACGACCGACTCCAAGAAAGTAAATCGAAGTGGACAATAAGTTGTATTTAAGTTTTACTTACGATGTGGTTATTTTGTTCGACAGTTTGGATATGTACAGATATTTACAAAAGCGTTCTTAAGGCTACGGCAAGATGAGGGGAGTGCGGTGGTTATCGTCTATTTGTATGTCAATGCTAGGGTAGGGTCTGCCTAGACGAGCGTGGAGAGCTCGTGCAGCAGGACGGTGATGTTGCTCATATCCAGCGTTGGCGGGATGCCCGGACTGACCGATCCGCTGGCCTCGCGTCCCGTCGTCAGGCCTGGCCTGGGCGTGGGCGGCGTGGCCGTGGCGGGGCGGACCAGGAAGGACGAGTTGACAGCCCCAACACCACCACCACCGCAGCAGCCACCTCCGCCGCCGGCCAGCAGCAGGTTATTGTTGCTGAGCAGCGGATTAAAGCTGCCGTGCGAGTGATTGGGCGATACAGCCGTCACGGAGTGGCCCTGGTACAGCAGCGGAGGAGGACCTGGCAGTGGCAGGGGCACCTGGGTGCCCGAGAGCACCGACAAGCCCAGCGGAGCACTGCGGTAGCTGATGGTCTTCTCGCGCTGCCACACGAACACATTGTGCACCATGGCTCCGCCGCAGAAGACGATGCCCACTCCGATCAGCACGCTGGTCACGATCGCTGGCGTCGAGTGGAAGTGGCTGAAGGTGTAGAGGATGAGGCCGGTGAGGAAGACCGGTATGGATATGAAGAAGCCGCTGACGGCGCAGGTGCGGCTGGCACTGGACTTGGCCAGGTACTGGTTATCGCGTCCCTGGAACGCTGGCTCGCGCAGCTTCACGGCGAACAGGAACTGGATGGCGCAGACCAGCAGGCAGCAGAGGTTCAGCGACAGCGAGAGGGCTCCCAGAGCCAGGGTGACGTCGTAGACCACGATGAAGTCCTCGCCGCCAGATCCACGTCCCAATGCATCCTCGCGACTGTTCGGCGAGATCCTCAGCAGAAAGATCAGCGAGAGCAGCGCCAAAAGCAGCGAAACTGCGAGGAGTCAATGCAAAGAAAAGTAAATAATAATCGAATCATTTTAAAAACCAAACAAGAAAACTGTTTTAAAATTCCAGTTATTAAAAATTTAATTAAATTATCTTAAATCTTTTAAAGTAGTTTAAATATTAGGCCTTCAGAAGTTTGGTAACGTCGAAATATAACTCTTTGAATCATAATTTTAGACATGCTCTCATTATAATAATATATTCACTTCTTATTTAAAACCAAAACATGTATTTTTCATTTCTGCTTCGATTATTTCAAGTGTTTTTAAAGTGTTCGTTTTTCATAAACTCATCTAGGAGTCCAACTGGCATACTCACTCAGACAGAGCAGGCCCAGGCTGGTGAGGGCCTCGCGGGGCGATGGTCCCGACTTGGGAAGCTTGTGGAGCACTGGATTGGCGGTCAGGTGGCTGTAGTTCCTGTAGTTGTGCGGCATGTGGCTGAGATTGTGCGCCGGCGCCTGCATCTGCATCTGGGGCTGCAGCAGGGAGTGGTGCGCCTGCTGCTGCTGCTGCTGGTGCTGCGCATGCTGCAGCTGCTGATGCTGCTGCTGTTGATGGTGGTGCTGGTGCTGGCTGTGCTGGCTGCTGGCGAGGATGTGCTGGTTGGTGTAGGTGTGGTGGTGCACGCTCCCATTGCCCAGACAGTGTCCGTTTGGGGTCAGCTGGGTCAGTGGGGTGAGCGGCTTGAGCGGCGTACTGGGCGTGGCGATGTTCAGTAGTGTGGAGTTCCCGATCCCGATCCCATTTCCGTTAAGCAGCGTGCTCGAAGCGGAGGCATTCAAAGCGGATATGTTCAGCGGCTGAGGCGGTCGCAGGTGGATGTTGCGTGCGGTGCTTGCGACGGCAGCTGCGGCGGGTGTCGGCGATCCTCCCTCGTTGTTGTTGGTGGTGCTGCTGGTGGTGGTGGTGGCGATGGTGGTTGTTACTGTTGCTGCTGTTCCCGCTTCCGTGTCCACCACCGAGGGTGTGTTGTGGCCGCTGAGACTGCTGCCAGTGTTGTTGTTGCTGCTGCTGTTGCTATTGCTTGTGCCATTGCCATTGCCATTGCAATTAATGTTGCTGCTGCTGCTGCTGCTGTTGACAGCGGCAGGCACGCTGGCGGTGCGCAGCAGCTGGCCACCCAGCAAAGTGGACAGCGGAGCGATGGGTATGGGTATGGGGATGGGGACGGGGCCAGCGGCGGTGGCGGTGGCGGACGCAGCGGCACTGCTCGTTGTGGAAGCGTGCTTCAGCATTTCCGGCGGATTGGCCCCTGCTCTCCGCTCACATTCTGAACTGGGTGAGCAGGATCCACTGCAAAGGCAGGACTAGTCGACCTGAAGAGAGATGCAACTGGTATTTGTCTAGTTAGTTTGTCTAGAAAATGTTTAAGGTATGGATTATAAAGCGAGAACTATTCTAACATTTAAATTAGTTTCAGGAATCACCCAAATATATTGTAAGCACATCACTGTGATATTTTTTCAACTAGACATTTTAGAATATCCAGATAAACATCATCAGAATAACTGGTACTGTAGACCTTAGAAGAAGAGTGACTCAGGAGGGGAATTCTGCTATCTGCAGCGGTAGTTGGCCGCAAAGAAAAGCCATCAGCCTGTGGGCACTTTCATTTCGCATGTGCTTGACTTTCCCATGGATTATGTGCATCGTGCATCCCATGCATTGCGCAATTAGCGGATGGTGGAGAACTCTTCACCAGCAGCACTTTAAGCGCGGGAATAAAAGCAAAAGCAAAGAGGAGGAAAGATGTTGAGCACAAGTGCAGCAACATACAAATGTATAGGTATTAGGTATGTAAATAAATGGATCGTCAAGGTTTTGGCAAATGAAATAATAAATAATAATACAACTGATACTTCTACACCATCTGGAGTTTGAAGGACCGGTAGCTTGGTTCCCAGGGTCTTGAACAAATTCAATGAAAGCTTGCTGGATACTCGGAAACTACAGTTCTTAATGCTGACCCATCGGTTTTTCAATTTCCACAACACAAGCGAAACAGAACCAAACCAAAGTCAACCATTCTGGGTCATCTCTTAAAATGTTTAAATACTTTTAATAGATATTTTATATTTGCAGTGTTCTTATTAACATTTACGTGTAAATAAAAGTATAACAAAAATTGATATTTTGTCAGTTACTTTAATTTCTTTACTATTTTGAGTGTAACGGATAAAAGAGAAGTCTGTGTGGATCTAGTTTTAAGTAGTTTCAAAATATTCTTAAACTTTAGCGATTGAGAAAGGCTTCCTCCTCCCTGTTCGTCACTTTTACCCGAATACAATATGAAGTACCCTTTGACGAGGGTCGGGTGTAAATTCCAGAAAATAAAAAAAATACACCTGGCTTTGTCGCGGGCTTGACCAAAAGCCTGTAAACCGCAAAAGCGAAAGACCAAATGCAATTGGCAGGTTGTAAAACGGGTTTACCTCTGCGTTCTTTTTTGGTACTTTAATTTCCGTTCTTGACCTGTGACCTTTACATGGCCGTCGGCGAGCGTCGAAATAACTTTGGGAACTTGGTTACAGGCGCTTCAATCGAGCGTGGGCCCCTTTGGGAGCTGTATCCTTAGCATGCCGGACGCCAGAAGCTCTTCCCCAGGCACAGCTCTTCCACAACAACAAAAAAAAAAAAAAAAAAAGCGGGCGGACCGTAAACACAACAACCAGTCGATCCGATCCGAGATCGCAGGAGAAACCAGACGACAAGACAGGACAGGACAAGTGAGCGCGCGGTGACCGATCGAGTGACGAAGTACGACTGATATCGGTATCGGTGGGTCCAACTTCCAGGGTACTTCCACTCCACCTCCACCTCCACCTCCAATACAGTGGTTCTAGCCGCCGGCAGCGATGCGATGGCAGCTATTCGCACAACCAGTTAACGGACGCTCTCTCTCCCTCTCTCTCTCTCTCCCTCCTTCGCTCGCTCTCTCCTTCTCTCACACGGACAGGTGAGCAAAGGGAACGAGCCAATTCCAAACGCCGCTGGCCACAGTGGGACCAGAAGTTGGAGTTGGGGTCAAAAAGCAGACTCAGGTTGCCCTTAGTAAGATTTTTTTGATTTTGAACAGAAAATAACATCTCACAAGGACATTTGCCTTTGAATTTGGCCACTTCTTGTTTTTAAAAGTGCCTATACTAATTAAATTTTAAAATAAATTAAATGTTTTTTTTTTCTTCTAGAAAATGACTATTTCAATTTCCAACAAAACTGTTTTGCACTCAAAGGAAATTTCCTTCTCTCAAATATTTTCCACAAAAAAACACAAAACTGTATTCCAATTTTCACCACAATTAAATGAGTTTTGTGGTGCATCCGAGGACCCACTGTGCCTCAAACCTGCTCAATTCACAAGCACACGAACACACGCGATGCTGCTGCTGCTGCTGCTCCTGCTCCACACACAACACAGGTAACAGCAACAACCACATTGGTGGCAACGGCTTCAACTTGCCGAGCCGCATTCCACGAGCTCTCAACAAGAATTGTTGTTGTTGGTTGTGGGCTGCGGTTGTTGTTGTTGGTTAAGTTGGGGCAGCGACTTCTGCCTGTATTTGCTACCTTTAGCTTAGTGGCCAGAGCATTCCGTTTTTCTTGGGTCCGCGATAAAACAAATTCAAACTGCGGTATGGCGCTTGTCAAAGCGGAATTTCTTCGGTTGGATTCAAAAAATGGGAGTAGATGAACGACCAATGCTGCCGGACTGCTTCAAACTGGTAGCCAGTGCTGGTGAACGTCGAATAGACGTTTAAAAGAGCGCCCCCTGGCGGCCAATGCTGCCACTCCTCTCGTACAGTTTTATAATCACTGAGCTTTCTATCGATACATTTAGTAAGACCTTGCCCACTTTAATGGAAATTCCTGACATCTCGAGAGGATTTGGGGAGGTGGGGGTGGAAAGCCATTTCACCAGTTCACCGCCTGGTAACATGATAATCAAAAATATTTTTTGCCGACTGCACCGCACTGCCAAAGAGACATGACTGATCCTAGCAAACTTTACGTAGCCGTCGTCTGCTCGTCGAACATGAACCGCTCCATGGAGGCGCACAACTTCCTGGCCAAGAAGGGCTTCAACGTGCGCTCCTACGGCACCGGCGAGCGCGTCAAGCTGCCGGGCCTCGCGTTCGACAAGCCGAATGTTTACGAGTTCGGCACCAGCTACGAGGACATCTACCGCGACCTGGAGGCGAAGGACAAGGAGTTGTAAGTTGGGAGCCTGCCCGCATTCCGCATACTAGTAGCTGACTCCGATTGCACTCTCTCCCACAGCTACACACAGAACGGCCTGCTGCACATGCTGGACCGCAATCGGCGGATCAAGAAGTGTCCCGAACGCTTCCAGGAAACCAAAGAGCAGTTCGACATCATCGTCACCGTGGAGGAGCGTGTCTACGACTTGGTGGTGCTGCACATGGAGTCAATGGACTCGGTTGACAACCGGCCCGTCCACGTTCTCAACGTCGATGTGGTGGACAACGCGGAGGACGCACTAATGGGCGCCTTCCTCATAACGGATATGATCAACTTGGTACGAGTTCCGCTGCCCCCTGCCTCCAAGCAAAAGCCTCACCCTCACTCTTGTTCGCTTGCAGATGGCCAAGTCCACAGATCTGGACAACGACATCGACGAAATGATCCAGGAGTTCGAGGAGCGGCGCAACCGGGTGATCCTCCACTCGGTGCTCTTCTACTGACGACCGACGACCGCCAACAGTACGTGTCCAGCTCCAGCTTCAGCTCCCACTCCCGTTGACAGCCTGCGCTCCAGCCAAGTTATTCGTTTCCGAGGGCTTGGGCTTGGGGTTGCGGGTGCCGGCAGTGGCGGTGGGTTGGGGTTCCAGGGTCCCGGGGTGTGAGCATAGCATCTAAGAAATTGTAAATAGAGAGGGGCAATCGCTGCAGGGAACACACTGACACCTGAGACACCGCACCACACCTGCGAACACACACACATGTACCCACCATTACAACACGGGGGCAGGGTAATCGACTCTGTGCTCTCCTCGTAGGCAGTATAATAAGGAAGTCCGTATTCCTCGTAGCTTCAGTTCAGCAGTCGCCTCCTGCTCACCATAGTGGCTTTTATGTTTGGACAGTTTGTTTATAACACTTTCAAAGATTAACTCAAACCCTGCTGGCAACATTGGCCGATCATCTGGCCCTCTCCTCTCTTCTCTCCAATCTCCACTCTCCACCGATTCGTATAAACAGAAAACACGCAACCGGCAGGGTTTACGTTTCGCCAGCGTGTGTGTGTGTGTGCGTGTGTGTGTGAATGTGAATGAAATAGACAGGGGCGGAACGGGCAGTTGTGATTGGGGCGGGGGCGGTAGTTTTTGTAATCTAATGTAATTTTACTTATTGTTCAGACAGGGCGAACCGCCTGCCATTTTTTTAATCCAAAAAAGCATTGAAGCCGGGCCTGTGCTTTAGGTTACAATAGCCAAAGGAACGCAGCGTGCGCCAACACAGTACAGACAGAATACAGGGCAGGCTCGATAGGGTGAACTTATAAATGATCGGAATAAAAATGCAGCACTAAGAACACTTGAGAGATTTCTTGTTGACGTAGGAAATATAAGCAAAAAAAAAATAAAACTAAACTACATATTTATTTTATCACTACTTGTTTTATTGACCCATATAAACAAGAGTAATTTTTTAACTGCTACTATTTTTAAGTGACTTGAACAATGTAATATATGTAGGAACCCTATATATATGGCCAATCTTGCAAAACAAGTTTAAGCTGTATTACCAAAAATAACGATTTACCAGGAGGCGGGCGCCCACAAGAAGGGGCTTTTGGGAGCGCTCCTGGCTCCGATCAGCGCAGTCGGTTTACCAAGCGTCGTTTCATGTTGTTGCCATTGGCAAGTGTTAGCTTCATGCACGCTCTGTGCGCTCGGCCGGCGCAGTCAGGGAATGATCGTGCTTAGCGCCAATACTGTGCTTCCGAGGGCTCCGCTCCGCGACTCCGCACTCAGTTGCTAAATATAACCCAAATTGAAGCCGAATCCAAACACCACACTCACCGCAACTCCTCACTCCTCACTGGTCGCTGTAATTGCACTGGGCTTGCGCCACAGTTCAGTTGTTGAAGTTTTAAGTAAATCCATTCCATCGGCCGCTTGTGAAATCCCCAAAACAATCCAAACAAAAACCCATCGGGCTAATTGTCAAGTCGAAAAAACGTCTCATTTCTCGTTTCTTTGTGTGGGCTCAGCTGACGGAATTGGAATCTCTGGCCAAGATGGCAACGCAAAAAGAAGGTAAGTGAGCGGGTGGAGCATGAGCAGTACTTTCCGTCAGGTGGTGGGTGACTACGACTGCGGCGCCCTTCAAACGTGTTCTTCGCCTGGGGTCACCTACAAAAAACAACAGGCAGACGAGACGCCTGCCTGTCTTATCACAAACCGCTCAATCTCCCCGCTCTCACTCTCACTCCCCCACTATCTGCCGATGACGTGTGGTTGTTCTTGGCCGTTGGCCAACAATAACAACTGCGAGTCACTCGGTCAGTCCCAAGATTAGAGCCAGAGTCCGGCAATAACCTTTCGAGGCACTCTCCATTCTCCACTCTCCATTCACCATTCTCCGCTCTGCGGCAATGAATTAAGCCGGAGGTAATGACATTGGGATCATGTACACATGCATCATGTACATACATTCTACATGCGTTTGCAAGCGGCCTTTACAAGTCACAAACTCGCTTGGCTTTAATTTATTCAAACATTTTTTTTCGTTTTCACGTTACCTTGTTTTCTTTCGCCCTCTCTCTTTTTCCTCCTCTCTCTCTCTCTCTCAACTGTCAGACTCTCCGACTCTCCTTGCCCCAATGCCTTCGCCTTCTCCTTCGCCTTCGCCTTCGTCTGTGTCAATGTCAAATGCGATGGGGCCGCGATTATAATTGCTGAATTACTGACTTTGACTCACGATCCGATCTCTCGGCAGTCCAAGGAGCCAGCAGCCGCTTAGTCACCATCCGGGCCTGTCTGCCTGATCCTCAGATCTTCGGCGGCCTCAAAGTATGCAAAGCCAAACTTGGGCTGTGTTAAGTGGGGGAAATAGGGGTCAGTTTTTGATCTTATTTACCCTCGAGTCACGTGACACATCGGATCGTTCCATATGAATGACTTTTAAACGACTCTTGAGGTGCATACATATGCACATATAACTTATCAATTTTTAAAAGCATAAATTAACTTTAAATAGATTTTCAATGTGTTCATTTGTATCTTAAAAAATCATTTCTTGAGTTATGAAAACACTTTTTTAAAAAATATCATCTCAGATGCTTACTTGCTTGTTGGGATCAGGAAGTCTAGCGCTCGAAATGGGATGAGATCGAAACATTTGTTCAGTGTGATAAAGTATATATTTTTAAAAGCAATTACTTTACCTTGGTTTACCCACTTAGCTCTTGTTTGATCTGTGAGGAACTGATTCTATCAGCACCCAGTGGTGACAGTCCGTCAGCTTTTCTCCACCTTACGATCGACTGAAGCTGCGGCTCAGACTGCCGGGGGCTAGGTTTTGGGTGTACACCTATGGCATTATTACACCTGTTACACCTATTACATAGCGCTTGCACTTTGTGCTGACGCTGGCGTCGGCGACGACGTTGGCGTCCACGTCCACGGCGACGTCGCTGCGGGCTACGTCGCTTACACCTTGTTAAAGTCGCGCACAGCACAGCAATTTATTCGCTTTGTGCAACCGCATCGAAAGATACTCGCGCGCACCTGTCCAAGCTTCCGCGACTGTTCCTCTTCTCTTCTTCCGCCCTGGCAGATGGCACCACCCGGTCTGCCCTGCTCCGCTCTCCCATTCCGCATTGCCCATTAGCACCCACGCTCACAGCTCGTAGCTCGTGGCTCACAGCTCATAGCTGGCGGCGGATTGATAATCAGAACCGGAGGGTGACCTCTGGCAGTGCTCCATCGCGGACTACTTGACTAGTCATTGGCTGTGATTAGACAATCGATCTTATCGAGTGCTTATCGCACTGTTTTGACAAACTCTTCCTGTCCCGTAAATAAAGTCACCACACGGTCGTGGACGTTTACTCTCCTCCAGGCACTCGGTGAGTCCTCAAGCTCCTCAGCCTTCAGACCCAGTGTGTTCAGTGATTTCGGGACATCTTGTACGGATAAACTAAAACGAAAAAAAGGACTAAGTGCAGTTTTGACATCAGTGTTAACATTTTTTTGGTTCTCAGATTTTAAAAAACCGTTTTAATTGTGTATTTTATTCTTTGTTGAGTAACCAAAATCAGTCAAGAGTCTTATAAGAATAGTAGGCTAAGTTCGTCCACTTTAACCAAGTGAACTTTTTATTTATTGAACAAAATACTTAAGAGGTGGCTTTTAAAAAGTTTGCCTTTAAAAATAAAGGTTTTCCTAGCAAATATGTACATAAAATCCAGTACCAGGATTTGACGAATAGCTTTTTTATCCACACTTTGGTAGGGGGATTTTGGCTTTGGAGTGACTACAAGGCTAAAGCCTTAACATTTAAACATTTTGATTTTTAAGAAAAAGACACCGCACCAAGCTAACGATATCCGACGTCTCCATTACATACACATTTAACCACAGATCACACCGCCCTGGATCGCATCATCAAGTCGCTCAAGTCCCCGACCATGGTCTGCGAGGGCACCCACTTTGACGGCAAGATCCCGCACACGTTCGTGATCTTTGGGGCCTCGGGCGACCTGGCCAAGAAGAAGATCTACCCCACGCTGTGGTGGCTGTACCGCGATGACCTGCTGCCCAAGCCCACCAAGTTTTGTGGCTACGCCCGCTCCAAGCTGACGATCGCCAGCCTCAAGGAGCAATGCCGGCCGTACATGAAGGTGAGTCCGCTAAGTCTAGCTGATCTTAAATCAGACTAATATCCGTCATACGTTCTGTACAGGTGCAGCCACACGAGCAGAAGAAGTACGAGGAGTTCTGGGCCCTCAATGAGTACGTGTCCGGCAGCTACGACGGACGCACCGGGTTCGAGCTACTCAACCAGCAGCTGGAGCTGATGGAGAACAAGAACAAGGCGAACCGCATATTCTACCTGGCCCTGCCGCCCAGCGTCTTCGAGGAGGTGACGGTCAACATCAAGCAGATTTGCATGTCGGTCTGGTGAGTAGCACATCGAACGAAAATGAAAACTAGAAATTTGTACTTACGCCAAATTTAACACCTACACTTGCAGCGGATGGAACCGTGTTATCATCGAGAAGCCCTTCGGACGCGACGATGCATCTTCGCGGGCGCTGAGCGACCACTTGGCGGGCTTGTTCCACGAGGAGCAGCTGTACCGCATCGACCACTACCTGGGCAAGGAGATGGTGCAGAACCTGATGACCATCCGCTTCGGCAATAAGATCCTCAGCTCGACGTGGAACCGCGAGAACATCGCCTCGGTGCTGATCACATTCAAGGAGCCCTTCGGCACCCAGGGCCGTGGTGGCTACTTTGACGAGTTCGGGATCATACGCGACGTTATGCAGAACCACTTGCTCCAGATTCTGTCGCTGGTGGCCATGGAGAAGCCGGTCAGCTGTCACCCGGACGACATTCGCGACGAGAAGGTCAAGGTGCTGAAGAGCATCGAGACCCTGACGCTGGACGACATGGTGCTTGGCCAGTACGTGGGCAATCCGCAGGGAGGCACCGAGGACGAGCGCACTGGCTACCTGGACGACCCCACCGTCAGCCAGGACTCCACCACGCCCACCTACGCCCTCGGGGTGCTCAAGATCAACAACGAGCGCTGGCAGGGCGTGCCCTTCATCCTGCGGTGCGGCAAGGCGCTGAACGAGCGCAAGGCAGAGGTGCGCATCCAGTACCAGGATGTGCCCGGCGACATCTTCGAGGGCAGCACGAAGCGCAACGAGCTGGTCATCCGCGTGCAGCCGGGCGAGGCACTGTACTTTAAGATGATGACCAAGAGCCCAGGCATCACCTTTGACATCGAGGAGACGGAGCTGGACCTCACGTACGAGCACCGCTACAAGGACTCCTACCTGCCGGACGCCTACGAGCGACTCATCCTCGACGTCTTCTGCGGCTCCCAGATGCACTTCGTCCGCTCGGACGAGTTGCGCGAGGCGTGGCGCATCTTCACGCCCATCCTGCACCAGATCGAGCAGGAGCGCGTCCAGCCTACCACCTACCTGTACGGCTCCCGCGGACCCAAGCAGGCGGACCGCAAGTGCGAGGAGAACAACTTCAAGTACTCCGGATCGTACAAGTGGCACGGCGGCAAGACGCCCAAGACGTCCAGTCTCTGAGAGATCGGACTACACCAAGTCGGGTTCGGGTTTGGATTCGGGTTCGGGTTCTCGCCACACACACCCACACACACACTGGATACTCCTCTCTGTCCTTACATATCTATATGTAATCCTTGGTTATTTGTATTTTCTATGGTTTGTACAAGAATTTTTTTATTAAATATACAAAATAGCGTTAAACTGTTTGTTTAATTGTTTTCTAGGTGAGTTCATAGGTTAATTTATTGGTTAATTTATAATTTACTTTTCATGTAAAATTAAAAAAAATGGTTTACTATATTAAAGTATGTAAGTATGTAAGTAAGTATGGAATTTACATAGAGAAGGGGTTGACATTCGGTTGGAACTTGGTTGGAACGGTTTCTGTGGCACCCCCGAGTAAGTCCAGACTAGATTTTCTTAAAATAAGTACCTCCATCTAGGATTAGAAGTAGCTATTCTTTTGTGAGATAAGGAACTTTGGGGTTTGTAAGAAAATGTTTTTATTAAACATATGAGATTTCATTAGGCAACAAGTGTTTGAGAATGTGAATGTAACTGTGACCTTGATTTATTTACAGTGAAACCACGAAAATGGTAAACAAGGCGAGGTTAATGGTTAAACCTGAGATATCCATCGCTGCCTATGGGGCTCATGGTGTTCATTTGCACGTATTCCATGGCGTTCACTGGCACGTTATCAATGGCGTTCATTTGCACGTATGCAATGGCGTTCACTTGCACGTGCTCCACCCTGGGCTCCGCTTCTGGCTCCTCTTCGGCCTCCACTTCTGGCTCCACTTGGGGATCCATTTCTGGCCTTTCCTCTTCGGGGGGGTCTCCAAGGGGTCTCATTTCAATTACAACCTCTGGCTCCACTTCGGGGGGGTCTCCAAGGGGTCCTATTTTAATTACAAATTCTGGGTATGTAGGGGGGCAGGTGCCCGGAACTGGTTCACTTTCAGGGGGATGTTGTGGTTCCTCTACGACAGCCGGCACATCAAACTTCATTTCCGGCATTACGACATCGATATCCGCCATTTTTCGCAACTTTTTGTAAGTGACGACGACCACGCCGAGCAGTACCAAGGCGACAATGCCCTCCACGGTCCGGCTCTTGCTCGGCTGGGAGATTATTCTTGCCTGGATGGTGGCATTGTGCACCATCTTCTGCCACTTCATTCCACCGCTGACATTGTCGTTGTAGTTGGCCGCCACGGCCATGTTCGTCAGGGGCATCGACTGGTTGAACGAGTACTCCTCCTGATGGGGGTCGTTAAGCGTGATCAGATGGATGGGCATCAGGTCACTGCATTCCTGCTCCAGGACGGTAGAGGCGTTGCAGTAGTATATGGTGTAGCCGATTAGATTCTCCTGCTCATCGGGCGCCTTCCACGTGAGAGTGAAGTTGGAGGTGTGATAGATCTGCGGCTCCGACTGACGCCTCCTGGCGTTGTCCAGTTTGGGCACCACCAGCTGGCTGCTGTTTACCGAAAGGCCCACCGCGTTCCGGCTCCACACAGTCACTGTTGAGGGCTTTGAGGCGTCCCATTCCTTGAATACGGCGGAACTGCTGCCGGGGACGTACGCCTCAACGCTGAAGGTTTGAAATTTAAACAAGAAAATGTCAGTTTCGAAACCTTATAATGTAATAAATAGGGAGAATATAAACGAGAAGGAAAGGTTACTTCGGCCAGCCAAAGTTAATATACCCGTGCAGACAGAGAATACAGTAGTCCGTTTTTGATAAGCTAAAGTAATCATGATCAGCCACATTTTTAGGGGAAAGAGTTAAATTAGACTAGAAGTAAAATACCCAGCAAGGGTAAAAAAACACTTAAAAATTGGATATTTTCCTGTGCCTGTCAAAAAAGGACAGATTCCAGTAGGAGTTACATTTATACAATTACAATTTTTACATTTAAGAGCAAACCATCAAAAAAATGAGGAAATTTTTTTAAACATTTTATTTTGTTTTTTCTTGAACCTCAAATGCAGAATTATTATACTCTTCATTCCAAACTTGGAAACGCAATCCGATTGGAAATCGGTTGTCCATTCGATGAATTGTGGAAAAAACCTTGGGTTTTTTTCACATTTTATAAAAATAAAAATTCCCAAAAAGAAAAACACTTGAAAACTGGAAATTTCCCTGTGCCTTTAAAGATCATTACTTACTCAAAGAGGACAGATTCTCGTAGGAGAATCGTACAATCGTATGAAGCTGCTAAGTCAAATGACATTAAAACCTAGTAAACCCATTTGTTTTTTTAAATTTTTTGAATATTTTGTTATTTGAATTTCCCTTTTTGCAGAATTATTGCACTTTAATAAGCTGGTTATAATCTGCTATATTCAAATTTAATAATCCCAAGCCAAACTTCAACGGTTCTTGGTTAGAGCTTTTTATCTTTAAAGTTACATGAAATGATATGGAACATCCAAATTGTGTCAGTATACGTTTCCAATGTCAATACAAAAATGCGTTCAATCATAGAATAATACAAGTTTTCGGCTTCGGACGTCTTATCTCCAAACTATATACATTTATGTAGTGAAGGTTTTTTTTAAGTTTCCTCAAAGCTTATACATATTTACATATGTACATACATATATCACCCGTCTGAACTTTTTGAAATCACCAATTATTTAAATACAGGAACAGTGTTCTAACGTCAATCTTTGACGAGGTGTTATCAATATATGTTTTATGGGTGTCAAGAAGTGAGTGTCGCACACACGCATACAAAACCATACTGATTTTATAAATTTTAAGACGGCTGTTAAAAACCTACACTCAAAATAAAATGTACCATTATAAAAATTTGCCATAAAATTTTTGTTTATGTCCAGGAAATTATTTCTCAGTCAAGAAATAATTGTTTAATCTAGAGGTGACTTAGCCATGGCTTACCCAGCGTCGCTGCGCACGTAGTAGGTCAGGTTCGGTCCGTTGAACTCCACTTCCTTGAGCGGCAGCCAGTAGACGTGCAGCTCCTGGTTGTCCTGGTCGTAGGAGAAGCCGTTGGGCAGAAAGCGAGGCGGGCGGGCGGGCACGGCGGCCATCGTTAGGATTTTGAATTCGGGGTACTGCTCCGACCAGGGTGAGTCTGGGTTGTTAAAGCGGCGCTTCAGACGCACCGTGAAGTTCAGGTTGCCCTCCGGTGGACTTTCGAAGCAGAACTGCAGCAACACATGATCGCTCTGGGACTTTGAGACCACCTTAAGAGTCCTCGGTTCTCCGAGGGACAGGGGCAGGAGCTCCACCAGCCACTCTATTGGCTTATCTTCCGAGGACCCTTGGCTGCCCCACTCCACGCAGGTCTTGCTCCCTTCATTGGTAATGTTTGTAATGCCTCCCGTTGGCCACTCCGGCACCTTCATTTGGTCAGCTGTCCGGTGGAACTCCTGCGACTGGTTGCCTCCTTTGTTGCTCATGACTATCCTGAAGTCGTAGTTTTTGTTAAACATTGAGTATTTTGACAAGCCCACAATTTTGCACACCATCTTGGTGGCGTTTCCCTGCGCCTGCGTGCAGTCTACATTATTTTTTGGACTATCAATCGTTTGTAGTTGGTAGCTGGTTTCCCCTCTGAAGCTCTCGCCCTCCGCCCGGCTGAAGGTGCACACTAGTGTCGCCCCTTTGTCCTGGTAGCGACACTCAAAATCCGACACCTGCAGCAGGGCATACACCCTGACGTCAACGAAGCCCAGCGCAATTCCATCTCGTGAGAGGCACTCGTACCTTAGCAGCCAGCTCTCCGTAAGGTTATCAGCTTTGTGCACCACCTCCGTGATGGAGTTCTTCACGGGAACCGTTTCCACGTCCCTTGGCGGCAAGTGAAGACGCAGATCCTGCTGCCGCTTTCCGTCGCACTTGCAGAACACCTCACCGGAGCCTCCAACCCGCCATATCGCATCTGCGGAGGCCCTGACTTCCCCTCTGCAGGGCTTCGCCTGCGCTTGACCACTGGCCGCTATCATCATCAGGATCCCCAGGGTCCTTAAGATAGATGCTCCTTTCATTATAGGACCTCTTCGGGCTGAAAGTATTTTATTGCTGGATGTTAAATCCAGTTGCAATGCGCGTTTCATCCCGATAAGCTAAACGCTAAAGAATAAAAAATGTAATAAAGCTCGAGTTTATATAGAAATATACGAAAAAACATTTCGAGTTCCACGAAAAAAGATAAGGTGAGATAACACAGAGGAGACAGCGGCCTTGCAACACGCAGTCCGCATCCAACTGAGCCTAGCCTACCTTCCGACAGACGAAGTCCGACGCTTTTTAGCAATCTTTTCGAGCAAACAACGGAGACTGAAGCATCACAGCTGGGAAACTATCGATAGGAGGCAAATCCCAAGCCTGGCCAGGCGCAACAACGCTTATCGCTATCCGCTGCTCCGCGGAGAAAAAAATTCTCAGTTTTAGATTATTTAAAATTAGCTTTATGTTACATACAGCGATGTGCGTATGGTGTACGTAGGATATTATCATTATTATTATTATAATAAGCTCGATATGGTCGACGCGCGGATGGTTAAGTGGGTAAGTGTACAATACGAATATATTAAAAAAATACTACAGCGTTACAAATACTTTCTGCCTCACACGCATCGCAAAGAATACAAAATAAATTACATACGAAGAAACTACATTCGTCATTCGTCCGATGAGTTTCCACTAATTACTATAAACAGCTGCCCGACAGTGGTTCCAGGTTCCTGGCTGATCCGATAGCATGGCATTGGAAGGGGATGCGGATGAAGATGGACTGAAAAATGGAGGCGAACGAGGCGAGGGATTGATAAAATGTCACGTCGTAAGTGGGTGTGGTTGTGGGTGCAGCATATCCATGATACTCCTCCTTAGAGCACGTGCCTGTTGTGCGCCAGGGCGTTCAGGTCCTGCGGCGTCACGTAGCCGTTGATCTGCGGCTGGAGGCGCGAGCTGGCTGTCGTCCCACCTCCAGCTACTGCGTGCGTCGGCGATCCTACGGCGGCGGCCAGCGGAGGCTTTATCAGCCCAGCCAACTGCTCCATGGTGGTGTAGCCGATGTCGGCCAGCTTGGGCGTTGGCGGGACAGCTGGAGTTGGTGCAGAACTGGCTCCGACTGGCGGCAGCTGCTGCGACGGCGAGGCTGCTGGCGGCGATCCGTGCGATGGCAATGGAGCTGCGACGAGGGGCTTCAGGTTGTGCAGGTCCGAGGCCTGCACGTAGTTGTCCATGTTGAGCAGGTGTGCTGGCGGGAAGAAAGCGGAGGCTGCGGCTGGAGTAGTTTGGGCTGGAGCTGGATTGAGCCGCGACTGCGCAATGGGTACCGGCACGTAGCCGCTGCTTGGCATCGAGGGACTGTTGTCCGCCCAGTTCTTAATCTGGGAGGGCTTGATGTAGCCATTCGAGCTTCTGGGCTCCCTCTCCCTGTCCACGTCGCTCTCTCGCTGGTGTTGCTGCTCCCGTTCCCGTTCCTGTTCCCTCTCCTGCTCGCGCTCCCTTTCCCGCAGGCCAGACCAGTAACTGGTGGGTGGGACAGCCGCGCCCATGGGTCCCGTCTCCTGGTGGTCGTCGTATCCGACGCGATCCACACAGCCGCCACCGCCGCCCGATGAAGAGGCCGTGTGCAGCAGCTTGGAGCTCTCGCTGCCGCAGCTGCTGAAGTCGTGGGGCAGATCCTGGGGCGTGTACTGCGGCGAATCATCCACCCGGGTGCAGACGATGCCTGCGCTGACGGAGGAGTCGGGGCCGATGCCCAGGCCCATGCCGCCCATGTCCATCGGCTTCTTCAGGGTCTCCATGATGCCCTGCGGCAGCACCAGGTCGATGTCGGACATCTTGCGGATCTTCTTGTAAAACAGATAGAAGATGACGCCCAGCACCAGGAACGCCACGGTGACCTCGATGGTTTGGTACATGGCCTTCACGCTGTGCGTGTCCGGCGTGCAGATGAACCCGTAGGTGCCCCAGTCGGACCTGAACAGCTTGTAGGCTGTTGCGTTCGCCCCATAGGCCTCGAACTGCGCCCGCTGCTCCTCGCTGAGTGCGTCTGTCCTTGGCTCGCAGCCCACTGAAGCGGCCACCTCCTCCGTTCCGTTGAACTGCGTCTGCCGATCCACATTGATGGCACGCACCGCCAGCTGGAAGGGATTGTGGCTGGTGCAGCGCGGCGTGGCCATTACGTAGGAGCGGTTGAGGCCAAGAAGGATGGTACTCATTATGCAACTGCCATTGCTATCGCGCAGAGATATCTCATAGAAGTCTATGCGGCCGGCCGGCATCCTCGGCGGCTGCCAGTCAAGCCTTGATCTCTGCTCCTTGTTGTTGGTCACCTGAAGCGTTGGCGGCGAGGGAACTGTGGAAGAGTAAACATTTTTGTTGAGTTGAGAATAGATCCCTTTATCAGATCTTTTGTTCATCACATTTTGAAACTATATTGTAATGGCGTTCTGATCATCTGAAGTGTTATTTATTTCAAGTATGAATACCAATTAATCGATATTTTATATTTGTATTTAAATAAACATACATATGTTCCAAATAATCGAAATTGAAATTACAAAAAAAAACGTTCAGATTAGAAGCAATCTAACACAAAACTAATTTATTTACTATCAGTTATAAAATCTACTACGGCTCAATGAATAAAGGCAGTCTTCAAATTTGTTTAAAGTAGGTACAGGTTACTTCTTTCTTTTAAATATTTTCCATATACTAAACAACGTATTTTAAAATTTAAAATGGAAGGCCGACTCTACAGATTTTAAAACAAGAAACAGGCTAGCAGTATAAATGACAAAACTTACCTCCGATGGCCGTGCTGAAGGTAATCACGTTGCTGGGCTCCGAGAAAAAGAGCGTCTGAGCACGCACGCTCACCTCGTAGTCCGTGAAGGCCGTGAGGTTGCCCAGCGTGTAGGCGATGGACCTCTCGTTGTCCACCAGCTCTTCGGTGAAAGCCCCCCAGCGGAAGGTCTCGGTGACGTTGTCGCGGAGCGAGCGGAAGGAGCCCTCGTAGGAGCGCACCACGCCGTTGGCTTGCAGCGGAGGCTTCCAGGCGAGCTCCACGCTTGCGCTGGTCACGCGCAGCAGCTGGAGGTCGCGCGGCTGGCTGGGAGCCGCCTCGCCGGTGCGATTGACCAGCTCGTCGCTGTACTTGCTGGCCCGCGTTTCCGAGAACATGAGCATCTTGACGCTGTAGTCCGTGTAGGGCACCAGGTTCTGGATGACGTGCTTGTTGGTGTATCGGTCGATCGTCACAGTGGTGCAGTTGGCCGGCCGACCGGTAGGGCGCTCGCAGTAGGTGAGTTTGTAGCCGGCCAGGATCACCGCGCAGACGCGCTCCGTGCCCCAACTGACCGTCAGCGACGAGCTGGTGACCACGTCGATCGAGGGCTCCATCTTGGCCAGGTCGTCCTTCTTGTCGCTGCTGCAGATCAGCCAGCGCAGGCCCGTGTTGTGCGACCGATAGTTGGCGGACACTGCCATGTGCAGCGTGGGCAGCTGGTCCCGCGCCGTGGTGAACAGCTGCTGCCGGCTGGACACCTCCGCGAAGCGTATCGATCCCTCGCACTCCGACAGCAAACCTGGCTTGGGCACGCACCAGAACACAGTGTAGTTGGTCAGCTCCAGCTGGTTCTCCGGCGGCTCCCAGCTGAGCGTGTAGCTCTTGTCTGTCGGATGGTAGACGCTCCGGATGTTCTTGGGAACGCGCTGTCGGAAGTCCCGGTTGCTGATGGGGCCAATCGACATGGGGGTGGCGTTCACAGACAGCCCCTGGCTGTTGCTGCTCCGGATGAGGAAGTGGTGCACAGCGTTCATATTCCAGTGGTCAATCATTGCCGAGTTCGACTCCACCTTGATGAGGCCAGGATCCCTGCAGGAGTTTCGGGGAAGGGAAGGGATTGTAAGTAAAATGTTTATTATGTCATTAGCCAGTTTTGTTGGCCTTTACATAAATTGGTTAAATTCTTAGAGTTAGCTATTGTTATTGCTGATAAAAGTCATGCGACAAAAGACAATAATTATCCCAGTTTTCTAGATTTTTTGCATACATAGTTTATAGGGACAAGGCCATATCGACTTGGTTGTTGGTGCTGATAAATATAAATATGTTGGTCAAAGTTTTAATTTTTAATTAAAAGTTATTAATCAAAAAGAAGACACTTCTTTGAGTAATTTATAACTAATAAAATTAAACGGAATTCCGATTTATTTATAATTTCAGCTTGTTGCTGATTAGTCGTGACCTGATTGTTGTTTTATATTTTCCGAGAATTACTTATGCATTGACCTGTACATAGATAACAGAAATGATAATAAGAACAATGAGCATTTCCGAGACTTTAAGTATACATATTCTTCCTTAGGGACAATAGGATAATCCATAAATAAATGTCTAGATCGGTCGTTTAATCCGATTTTTTGTGACTCGTTTTAATTCAGCAAAAAGGAATAATCTTTGGGGCATGTTGATCTTGTTGATCGTGCTTGCCATTTCATCTGACGTCCGGCACGCGTTGTTTGTATTATAACTTCGGCAAGTGTCCAATGTCCCCAATGAAAACAAACAAATGTTGTTTCCAAGAAAATTGTAAGTGACTACTGGCAAGTGCAAAGGACGAAGTCTTGTTTGCAATGCCTTAGCTGAAATCAAAAAGCCACACAATGTGTTTTGCTTCTTTAACTTTTAATTGCTGGTATTTGCTTTTCAGAAACTTTGCAATCAACTTTGTTTGTTGGTTGCGCTCACAATCAATTCATAAGCAATAAATTCATAAATACCGAAGAGGTCCGATGATTTGCACAAGTTGTTCTTGGAGTTTTTATTTTGGGACTGCATAATTAAGGCACTATTTAAGATAAGAGTAGACTTGACTTAAGTTGTTTAACTCAAAATGTAACTACTACATCGTACAACTTTAGATAACCTCTGCGGCTCATCAGTTGTATTTAATATATTTCCAAAAAGGGTACTTCATGGTAATCCCAGAAATAACAAGAAGAAAGACCATATTCGTCTGCAACGACTATAAAATACTCTACCCTACACCCACATTTTGATAAAAAGAAAAAATGTTCAGATGTCTTAATATTAAAATGGGAAATTAAACACGCCTTTCTTAAGTTAAAAAGCCTCGCTAGTTAATGAGTTTGCCTAGGTCAAATCTTTTTTTTACAAAGTAAAGACCCTATATTTAATCAGCATTTGAGAATGAACAACTAGACAGTCCTTCAAGCTGCACAGGGCTTTGCTTACAAATAAATAGTGTGCTAAATTCGATTCAATTCGACCCCGCAACGTGCGGGTTTATTGGCTTTATTAGTTCGCTACCACAGAAGCGGAGATACCGCGAACCAGCTCGGCAGCTCGGCATAGATGACAGGGTGTGTATCTTCTGGGGGACGGGTTTCCTCCGATTTCTCTGGCAGTGCATTCGCGTAAAACGCCCCCCATCTTCCATCTTCCCATTAATGAACGTGTTTCTGCCTTTGTGTTGCTGCCTTGGCTACTGGTGTGCATATGTGTACACTGTACAGCGGCACTTCGGACGAATTGTTAAAAATAAACATTTTCAACGGAACCCCTGCTCTGGTGGAAACGCTGCTCTCCGCGTGTGCTTGTGCAAATACTACGCCGTATGGCGTTGCCTTACGTATTCGCAAGAAATCACCGTTCTGGCGAACTCCCCGGTGGAGCACATATGTATGTGTAGTACATACATATGGTAGTTGACCACTGACCACGATTTACCATGACGAATTGGGTGCAAAGGTGCCCCCCTGTCTAACCTAACAAAAGAGCTGGACTCTTCCTAGAACACTTATGTACACATGTACACTATACATCACAACAATTCGTGGACTCGAAAACAAACAACACTGTTTACGACATGCAACGGCTGTTCAATATCCGAAAAACAGTTTTTTATATCCGCTGTAAATCTTTGAAATAGCCTACTTAATTTAATTTAATTAGTTTAAAATGGAGAGTAGTATGCTGCATAATTAAATAAATATTTGAATACTCCTACCTCCTAATTTAAAAACAAATGTGAAATACTCACACCAGGCTGCCGTTGATGCGGTACTCGCTGATGATGTAGCGAAAGTCTGGCCCATTGAGCTCGTGCGCCTCCAGTGGCTCCCAGTAGAAGCGCATGCCCTCCTCCGAGGAGTAGACGTAGAAGCTGCCGTAGGTGACGCGCGGCGGTCGTCGTGGCCTAGCCGGATCGGTGGCGAAGCTGTAGATGAGCGGCTCGCTCCAGATCGTGTTGTTTTGGTTGGCGCGCACGCGCAGCCGCAGCGTGTAGTTGTAGCCGGCGTAGGGCAGCTCCGTGAGGCAGAGCGTGTCCTTGATCGTGGAGCTGTTGTTGCGCCAGTTGGTGCGCTTCAGGGGCTCGAAGTTCTGCGGCGAGACGAGCACCTGCCAGACCAAGCCACGATTGTAGTTGGACCGCCTGGGCATCTCCCACGAGAGACACACCGAGCTCTCGGTGCTGTTGACCAAGGTTAGGTTCTGGCCAGGCCGGGCGGGCACCAAGCGCTCGAAGTGGCTCATGGTGATCGGCTGGATCTCGTCGCCCAGGGCGTTGGACAGGTACAGCCGGAAGTAGAAGGTCTCGCTGAAGCGCTTGTAGTTGTCGTCGGTCAGGTTGCAGGTCACCACGGGAGCGGCGTCGAAGTTGCAGTCCAGCGGGTTGCTGTAGCTCCAGTCGTTGTTGGTGTTGTAGCTGATGTTGTACTTGGTGATGACCTTGTTCGCCGGCTGCGTGAAGTTGCACACCATGTACTGGAAGTCGTGGTCCAGGCAGTTAAAGTCCTGCACCAGCTGTGGCCGGGTGCCCACGTAGACCTTGGAGGTGTTGATCACGTAGTGTCGGCACATGCACAGGTACTCGCCCTCCTGCTCCGCAGCGTTCCTCGCGCTGAACAGGATTGTGGTGTTGTTCAGCGTCCGGATGTCCGGCTGCTCGTTGTACACCCGCTTGCCGCCCCGGAAGTACAGCTCCTCCACAGAGCAGCGTTCCGTGGCGTTCGCCTCGCGGAAGTACGCCTCGTTGAGGGTGCAGCTGATGTTGAAGTCGCCGCCGATGACCTGCTCCACCTTGTCCGGAATTAGCCAGCCAGGCTCGAGAGCCTGGTAGCCTGCCACAAGGAGCAGCAGGAGGAGCAGCTCGGTCACCTGGGGCACCATTGTTCGTACTCCCTTTTACCGATTCCCTACTCCTTGTTCCCGCTTCCAAGTATTACTTTATTTTGGTAGCACTCTCTCACTCCACTCCACTCCGCTCCGCTCACTCACTCACACACGCGCACACCGACACGGCCGCTCTCTCACACTAGCAGAACACCTTGCTGGCCGTGGCACTTGTTGGCTCTGTATTGGTGGGCAGTTCTCGGAAACCGTTTATACGCTGGGTTCCTGGAAGCAGCTCTAACACATCGCGCTGCCTAGGTGTGTGCCTCTGGGTTCGTTGGGTCCCGGCTCGGGGTTTCACTGTGCGCAACCACGGACTTGGTTAGTTTTCTGACACTGTTCTGTTTGTTTTGTCTGGCTTTTGAATAGGCTTTGGATCCTGAGTAGGCGAAGGACGGCGATCTCTCCTCCCTGCCCCCGCTCGCGTTGTTGTCGACGGATTTTCTGGTCTGCAGTGTGACCGGCCGCGACTTATCGGAACTCGATACACGACACGATATAACTTATCTGGCCATCTGGCAAACGGTCTTACTAACGGCGATAGTTGCACCTGCCTGTTTTTCACTTGCGTCTTCGTTTGCTAATTCTCAGGTGCACGGCCTTGCTAAAACTCTGCAACAGCGATGCGAGTGCAAAAATACATTTTTAAACGAAGAAAAAGACCGCTTCGCAGGCGATTCACCGCATAGGTATCGATACATCGATAACTGCTGTGCGGCAGCCCTGGCGTGTATAAAATACCCAATCGAACTGAGAGTGTGTGTGTGTGTGAGTGAGAAAGTGACGAATTACTTTTCATCAAATGGGAAATAATTTAGTTTGAAAACACGTATATATCTAGAGCAGCAAAAAATTACAGTTGTGACCACATTTAAAGACAACGAGCTAAATCGGCACAGGAAAAGCAATCCCAAAAACGCGACAACTACACCAGCGAAATGGCGGAAGGCGGCAGCAAGCGCATCAACGTGGTTGTAAAAACGCCAAAGGACAAGAAAACGGTCGAGGTTGACGAAGATTCTGGAATAAAAGATGTAAGTACGGTGCGCGTGACCTGTTCAGTGCCGTTCGTTCGGTTCGGTTCGCTTTGCAGTCCGCAGTCCCAGGCCCAGTCCCCTTCCCTTTGGACTCTTCCCCCGCCCCTGGGCCAATTAATGCGAGTAATCGTGGTACAGTGCACGTTGGCTAAGCGACACCGACACCGAACATCGAGCACCGAAAGGGTGGCAAAGTGCAAACGTGCGCTTGTGTCTGTGTGTGTGTACTGCACTGTACACAGTGTACACTAAGCCAAAGCGATAGGTGGCGCCACCGGCCACCGGCCACTGGCACGGAGCAGGTAACCAGGTAATCCAGCATTAATCCAAGATTCCCATCTCTTCTGACCCTCGAACAGTTCAAAATTCTGGTGGCACAAAAGTTTGAGGCGGAGCCCGAGCAGCTGGTGCTCATATTCGCGGGAAAAATCATGAAGGACACGGACACGCTCAAGATGCACAACATCAAGGACAACCTGACGGTGCATCTGGTGATCAAGGCGCCCACGCGCAACAACGAGCAACCGGCCCGCACCCCGGCGGATGTCAGGCAGACTCCATTCGGGCTCAATCAGTTTGGGGGCCTGGCTGGAATGGAGGCGCTGGGCGCCGGGTCGAACACCTTTATGGACCTGCAGGCGCGCATGCAGAACGAGCTGCTCAACAACGGGGACATGCTGCGCTCGCTGATGGACAACCCGCTGGTGCAGCAGATGATGAACAACCCGGAGACGATGCGCACGCTGATCACGTCCAACCCCCAGATGCAGGACCTGATGCAGCGCAATCCCGAGATCTCGCACATGCTCAACAACCCGGACCTGCTGCGCCAGACGATGGAGCTGGCCCGCAACCCCTCGATGCTGCAGGAGCTGATGCGCTCGCACGACCGGGCCATGTCCAACCTGGAGTCGGTCCCCGGCGGCTACAGTGCGCTGCAGCGCATCTACCGGGACATTCAGGAGCCGATGATGAACGCGGCCACCGAGTCCTTTGGTCGCAATCCCTTCGCTGGACTGGTGGACGGAGGTGGGGCCGGTATTAATCCGCAGCAGGGACAGGAGAACCGTAACCCGCTCCCGAATCCCTGGGGTGGTAATTCGGCCACCAACGGAACTGGCGGTGGAGCAGGAACTGGAACCGGCGGCGGAAACCGTTCGGGAGACCTGCCTCCCAACAACGTGCTCAACACGCCGGCCATGCGCAGCCTGCTGCAGCAGATGGCTGACAACCCGGCCATGATGCAGAACCTGCTGAACGCCCCGTACACGCGTTCCATGATGGAGTCAATGTCGCAGGACCCGGACATGGCCTCTCGCCTGCTCAGCAGCAGCCCACTGCTGTCGAACAACCCGGCTCTGCAGGACCAGGTGCGCCAGATGATGCCGCAGTTCATGGCCCAGATGCAGAACCCCGAGGTGATGAACATGCTGACCAACCCGGACGCCATGAACGCGATCCTGCAGATCCAGCAGGGCATGGAGCAGCTGCGCAGCGCGGCCCCGGGGCTTGTCGGCACCCTGGGCATTCCGCCGCCGCCTCCAGGCGCCCCAACTGATCCGGCCAGCGGCGACAACAGCAGCGCCACCACCAACAACGTCTCGCCGAGCAGTGGATTAAATGCAGGCAATCCCGCAGCCGCCGGAGGACCCAGCCTGGCTCCAGGCGGTGGACCCAATGCGCAGCTTTTCAACGATTTCATGATGCGCATGCTCAACGGGATGTCGAACAACACGGACAGCACGCAGCCGCCGGAGGTGCGCTACCAGTCGCAGCTGGAGCAACTGGCAGCCATGGGCTTTGGCAACCGGGAGGCCAACTTGCAGGGTGAGAATCTGCGTTATAACATCTCTGTTCGATACCGATTCTAATCCGATTTCTTGTGGTCCACAGCTCTGATCGCCACCTTCGGGGACATCAATGCGGCGGTAGAGCGACTGCTGTCCCTTAACCAGTTGTCCCTGAGTTAACAACGCTAAGCCGTTTCCAAACTGTACACAACCTGTCTATATATCTACGAACTACAACTATATCTACCACTATAGCCCAGGAGAACGCGAATGAGAACTATAACGAGAACACAATGAGAAAGGGGGACGGGGTCCTTCTCCTAAAAACCCCACACACAAATTCCACGGTCAGCGCTGCTGATTGCTTATTCTTCCACCAAGCCGGAAATACCTTGAATCCTACACACCCGCACACCCCATACCCTACACACACCCTCACCCCTCAGACACACACACTCCACACGAGCAAAGGAGCCTACAGACCGGGCCGGGAGAGATAAGTAGCGGAGGGAAAGTCGGTGAGAAAGATAGAGAGAGAGATTGTGAAGATAAAAGCATACCAAAGTGTCGGCAGTTGCGTAGTTGATATCATTTTTTTTTTTTTAATTGTTTACATTTTGAGAGCACAGAGCGGTCGCTCTGTAAGACACCTGAGAACCCTTACAGCGAAAATGGGTGAAGCAAAAACCACATTGAATATGCATATGTGCCAGTAGACAAACCCCACCCACCTCCAAACACACACAGAAACACTTCACGCACTTTTAACCTTCCCGAGAACTTGATTGTTTTCTAATAAATTTGTACAGGTCTGTGCTCTCGTTTATCATTATAAATGCAACTATGTATGTTTTTAACACAACTGACATCCCGTTGTGTGCTTGAGACAAAAACGAGGTGCAGATCCAACCGGTGCAGTCGCTCATAGATGAAGAATTCTGTGGTTTGGTCAGGCAGTCTGGTCCCTATAGGGTGCTCATGGTTGGTGGTTAGTTAACGCCCTTGCCACTCTTTGTTCCCCAACTTTCTCGCAATCCGAAAATGTTTTTCACATTTTTCAACTGCAAACGGGACGACATACAGTAGATATCGCTTATATGCAAAGGCTGGATAATTTTGCATATACGCGGTATTTGCATATAAGCACTTCTTGCTTTAAGGCGAATTTGCATGTAAGCAATACAAGTAGTCAAAATGGTTATTGATTCATTAAAATAAGAAAAATCTCCAAGCGTTATTTATCCAACCCGTTTCAAAGAATAAATGTGTAAAAAGTTCGTTGCGTATAGGCGTTATTTGCACACAAGCGAATTGCAGACAGCCGATATCTACTGTATGTTTAAATGTGTGTATATAGATATATATATATAACAAATATTCCATGGTGTTAACAAAAGACGTAAAACTTTTTGAAATTCTTTAGTAAAAGAGAAAACCCACAACACTAATTTTTAATTTACTATAAGCATTACTCCGTATGCGTATAACCGACTTTTTGGGACTTTGGACGGGTCTGGGTCTGGGTCTAGTGGGGTCCCCGGTCCCCATTCCCTCAGTCGCACACTTTCGATTCGTTTCCTTTCGTGCGCTCACTGTCCATAAGAAGTTTGAATCAATGTATACCCTGTAAGTACTATTACTACATACTGTCGCTCGCCGGAGTGAAGAATATGCAGCTGAGCGAACACCAACGAAAGAGAGGGTGGGTGGGCAGGTACTGGAGGTGGAGATGGAGCTGGGCCGATGCGAAGGCGATCGGAGCTACGTTTATTTGTTTAGTGAAGGAGGGAAGTGAAACTAAGTAATTAAATGTAAATGATCACATGTTTTAAAACATTAATAAATCTACTTTGGTTTTAGATTATACCCATTTGCATTTTGTTTTTGTTGGAGATAAGGTGGGTCGTATTTGGTCAAAATAGGATTACTAAATTATTTTCTTCGTCGTCTTTTGGACATTATTTCGCATCTTTAGTGCAAAAAGAAAGCTATTGGGCCAAATAGTGTATATGCTGTCAAGCAAACAAACGACATTGTTATACCCTTGCAGGGAATTATAATTTTAATTTTTTTTTGTGTTTTTTTCTTTAATTTTGTTTTCATAAAATGAGGAAAAAAACCTAATGTTTTCTGAACACAATTTATCGAATTGACAACCGATTTCCATTCGGAATGCCTTCCCGGGTTTGTAATTAAGTGGGTAATAATTCTGCATTTAAGGTTTAAAGTTTAAACCAAATAAAATTTTTGCAAAAACAACATTACAACATTTTCAAAAAATAGAAACAAATTTGAAAACTGTTGTTAAAAAGTAACTCCTGCGGAAATATTTCCTTTTTTGAGTAAGTTATGAACTAAAAAGGCACAGGAAATGTCCTATTTTTTAAGTGTTTTTATATCCTTACAGGGTATTTTAATTGTAGTCTGATATTCATTTCTCCAAAAATGTGGCTGATCACTTTGGCTTATCGAAAAAGCACAGAAGTTCGCTTTTTACAAGGGTATATTAACTTCGGCTTGCCAAAGTAATCTTTCCTTCTCGTTTTTTAACAAATTTAGAACCTCATAAATGTAAAGAGTTGTCCCTCTCGTGTTGTCTTTCTCTAAATCAGAGTCTCACACCATTAAGCTTAAGCTAAACTAATAACCCAGAGGGCAAGGCAGAGCCAACTTTAATGATTTGGTTTTATTTGCTTTTAAATACCCTTTTCCCTGGCTGCCCATGGTCATTCCTCCGCAAGGAATCGCACAGACACATTTATCTTTGGGCCTGCTCACATTTACACATGTGGGTCAGGCCATGCAGTTGGTTTATTACAGCAGCGGCTTGAGTAAACAATCGAAACACATTTGTAAAGTATGGTATAATAAAGTATAGTACATCTACGGTTAAGGCACTCACACACAGTTACTTGCACGCACTCAGGCACACACACCAAATATCGTACAGGTAGGTGAGGGGTGGTCATGGTCAGGTCCAGAGGTCAAGAGCTCGAGGCATCGGGCGGTCAGAGCTCCTCGAAAAAGGCTACGCGCGCCTTGGTGGAGCCGGACTTGAGCTTCTTGAGCGTGGAGTACTTGTTCTCGCCGGCCTTGATCTGCGCCTCGCTCAGAATGTCCAGGTTGCTTTGGTTTTCCTCGATCTTGTGCGGCGCGATCTCGGAGCGCAGAGCATGCAGTTGGTTTTGCACCTGCTTTTTGGAGTTGCGCAGGTACTCGAGGTGGTTGCGCTCCATTTCGTTGGTGATTTGTTCCATCTCGTTGTCGGTGAGGATGAACTCCTTGGGCTCGAAGTCGTCGGAGATGCCGCTGGAGTTGTCGCCCTGGGCCAAATAGTTGGTCAGCTCGGCCCCGCCGGCTGTCTCCATGTCATTCGTTGAGCTGCTTGTGGTCAGCGAGGGCGTGCTGATGGCCGCCATGCTGGACGCCGTGTTCGCCGCATGCGAGCCACTGGAGGCGGTCAGCAGGCTGTCCGTGGAGGACTTGCGGCCGCTGTTGAGGAAGTTCAGCAGGCGGGCGGTGGCCTCGCGCTCGGCCATTTTGGCACAGATAAGATCCTTGCGCAGCTTCTCCGTCTCGGCCTCCCGCTTGTCGTTCTCCACGGTCAGCTGGTGGACATAGAAGTCGGCGTCCCGGATTTTCTTCTCCAGATCATGCTTCTCCCGCTCGATCTTCATCTGCCGCTCGCGCAGCCGGTCCATCTCCGTCTTGAAGTGGTTCGCCTTGCACTCGGTCAGCTGCATCTGCTCCTCGTTAACGCGGCTCTTCTCAAAGTACAGCTCCTTGGTCTCCTCGGAACGTCGCTAAAATGCAAACAAAACCACAATATCAGACATCGGTAGGTGTTTGAGGAAACCATGGAGTTACCAGCGCGTCACTGGCCATACGCATCTCGTTCTGCAGGTGCTCCAGGCTCTTCTCCAGCTCGTAGCGCTCGTGCTCCGCCTTCTCGCGCAGCTTCTTCTCCCTGATGAACTTCTTGCGCTCGATCTGGCGGCGCTGCTTCTCCTCTTTGGCTTGGGCTTTCATTTGCTGGATTTCCATGGTGTCGGGCTTGCGTCGCCGCATGTACAGGTCATGGTTGCCCTTGCACAGGTCGAGTATCTGCGGAGAACATTAATGCATGATGTGGTAAGCTACGTTGTACCATGTTCCACTTAATAATCGAGCCAGTACTCTTTCTACTTACCATCTTGTTGATGTGCAAGTCCTGCGAGTAGAAGATAAAGTTTGAGACCTTGGCGTCCACCAGGCGAATGGTGAACTTTTTGTCGTCGAAGCTGACGTGCCGGATCTCGTTCCACTGGAACGTTGTCTTTGGCGTTAGCTTGTCGCGCTCGTCGTAGATGTTCAGGCCCACTGAGGTGACACCCAGCCACAATTTGGTTTTGTTCTTATTCTAATGCGGCACAAAGTAAGTGAAATTCATCCAGCAGAAACATCAAGCCCGTACTCACCGTAATAGGAAAGTAGTTTACTCCGTACATGTCCAGGTCCTGTGCGATCTTCAGGTACTCCATTTCCACCTCGTCGCGCGTCATGGGTTCGTGGTCCATGTACCTAGTGGAAAAAATAAGCAACTGATGTGGACTTGGGGCTCCAAAGGACTGTGCGATACCCACCAGGTCTTGATGCGCTCCTCCCACATTTCGGGCGTCATCTGGTACTGGTCGGTGACTCCCTTGGGCAGCAGTTCGCCACCGGCCAGCATGCCGTCCTTGTAGCTCTCGTAGTCGTACGGCCCGTACTGCACGTGCACCGCGTAGGAGGCGAGCAGAACGGACGCCTCCGGGCGGCAGTATATGTCCATGGAGAGGATGCTCTGCTTTACCTGCAGGAAGAACAGGTGCTGCGTAATCTCCTGGATCAGCTCCTCGCTGACGTTCTCCGGAAAGAACTTGGCGTAAAAGCTGAACACGTACACATTGTTATTGGCGTGCAGCTCGACGCGCTGGTCCCGCACCCGCTTCTCCATCTTCAGCCAGGAGACGTTGCGGCGCGTGTCCTCGTACTGCAGCCCGAAGTACCAGGACTCGCGCAGCCCGATGGTGCGGCACACCAGGTCGAAGAGGTCCTGCCCGGAGGCTCTTGGCTCCAGTTTGAACTCCAGCTCCGAGTCGAAGGTGCTCACCCGCACCGACAGCGAGCGATTCTTCTTGGAGCCGAACGGGCTCATCGCAGCGCCGCCGATTATGATTATGTGATGCGATGTGATGGGACGTAGTGCTGATGAGTGCTCTTGATGTTTTGTGATGTGTGCGTAGCGTATATGCGCTGTCTCTAATAACTTGTTGCGTGCAGTGACCAAGTCCTGCACTTGGTCGAGTGTCCTGTTCCTGCTGCTCCTGTGCCAGCTAGTGACCCGCTTCCTGGATGCTGCTCCTGGGGTCCGCGGTATTTGAGCACTTCGTTTCGCTCATATTGCAGCCAATTGGTTGCTTCGGGCAATGGCAATTCTTAGCTGAAGGCTGCGGCTGCGAGAGAAAGAAAGAAAGAGTAAGTCACTTCGCTCATGCGGGCGCGCGAATCGAGAACGATTTGTTGCTAGTATCCTCCAGCTCACTGTGCGTGTCGTTCGCACCTCCATTCGCAATGGACAACTGCTCGACGGGGGGCGATGAATTTATTCCCAATTGCGGGAGTCGAAAAGAATGCAACTCACTTAACTGCTCGCACTGCATCAACGTGAGTTTGGCGAGATTGCGATGTTCGCTGCATAAACTTAACAAGTGTGGCCAGCCTTGGTACAGGAAAATACTCACTAGGTAGAGCTCCTCCGAGCACATATACGTTATGGGTATTTTATAGATTTGTGTCGAAAAAATAGGATCAATTAGAACTAATATTTAAAATATTCATCCGCATTTAAATACATTCGTAATATAAACTAAAGCCACCGCACCTACTTTTTGCTATGTGCCTAGCAAAAGATCAAACTGTCACAACTTAAAAACTCTACTCATTTCTAGTATTTATTTTAATGTTTAAATTATTTTAAATAAATGGGTTTATTTATTTTCTCATCAGTATTAAAGTTTTGACAAAAGCTCAAAACAATTACATATCCAACGACGTGCAAGATGTCCCCAATTCGGTATAAAATCCTATATTAGCCTCCATCGAATCATCTTTTGAATGAAAAATGCAAATACTCCCCTCGCATTAGGCGCCAGTTTAAAAAATGCTGGGGAGTCATTAGAATATTTGACTTAGGACCGATTCGAAAGGATAACATCCGATTGAGAAAGACAATTTGGGTTTCCGAACAATTTGACATGTTACATTTATCGGACCGTTTATAAGCTAAAAGTTGAGAAGTCGGCCCTCACAGTACAACTTTACACATGAGCAGACGAATATTTTACAATATGAGGGGTACAAAGCCTGGCTTAGGCTTTGCGTTCATATGTATGTGCGTGTTTGGGGAAGTTTTGGCTCGATTTCTTGTAGTGTTATTGCCGCATCCGAGGCGATGCTAATGCTTTGTAAGTTAGTAATGTTTATCACACAATCGCAAGTGCTGAGGGTCACCAGCTCCATGCACATGCACAAATTGAAATGAACAGACGCGAACTAGGGCTAAATTAGGACTACAAAGTGTGTATGATAAAGAACTCGGATCGGATCTGGCATTGGCACTTGAATCACTTGACGATTAGCCAATCCAATCCGATTCCTGGGTCCAGGCTACTGGTTGCTGCGCTTGACACGCTCCACGTGCAGGTCGTACAGCATCTTGTTCTTTTCGTAGTAGTACGGATTCTGCTCGGCCCCCAGCTCCGGATTGTACTCATACGCTGCTCTTTCGCAGCTCGCCGCTTGGCCACCGGTGCTTCCGATTCCGGCTCCAGATCCAGGTCCTCCTGGCGGCTGGAAGCTGTTGTTGTCGCCGCTGCCCAGGGGGGGAATGCTGCAGCTGCTGCTGCTGCTGCTGTTGCCGTCGTCGTAGTTCAGGTGCAGGTTGTTGATCCGCTTCGAGAGCGGCGTTGACTCACAGGGCAGATCTTCTTCCCGGCTGCGCTTCCTGCGATGAATTGATGTTTGAATTGAAAAATTGCCTTTCAATAGCGGGATACCGCTGGATACCACTATCCCCAGGATAGGGGTTCTGACTCCAGCTGGTCTGACCTACCGGGTCTTCAGAAATCCAGCCATTCCGGGGCCAGCGATTTGGTTCCTTTGGCTTATTATTGTGATGTTTTGTTCTCTAGTTTTGTTTCCCTTGTTCACTTCGCGGCAGTGTGACCGTGCGCTGGCCTGCAATGGTTTTGTTCTTGAACTGGAAGTTCTTGGAATAAGTCAAATCAAAGATTGCATCGAAGATTGAATCAGCTTGCCCACTTTTCCCACATAATTAGAGCAAATCCTCCCAACCATCAAATGGCTTTCATCAAATATACCAGCTAGAAAATACACAAGCCGGGTGGGAACATTGCCAACGGGTGGCAACGCCGCGCCTTGTCACTCGCACGCAAAGCAAACAGCTCGCTGGAGAGGAGAGAGAGAGAACACACAAAAGGAAATAGTAGTTTTCCGTACAAATCGAGCCCAGCCCAGAAAAGCGGAAAACAGAACGGACTCGCCAGCGGTCGCAATTTCAATCAACTGTAAGTAAAAAATGTGCGCTGGGCGCCGGCAAGTACCGGGTGGCCCAACAACAGTTCCATACATCCAAAGGAAAGGTGAAAATTATGAAGTGAAAAGTGAACGAAACGTCGATGACGGGCCTGCGTGTGTGTGTGTGTGGGTCTGGTGCACGAGTGTGTGTGGCTCGTGCGACGGTGTGAGTGTGTGATAAATGATTGGTTCCAAATTTCATTATTTTTTTTTGTAGCTGCGAAGTAGCCTCCGAATTGTAAATATTGCGTGATCAAACAGAAGTTTACAGCACCCACGGGCAGCTGTCGAGGTCGGCTTCACTTTCTGCAGCTGCTTCTGGGCCCGATGCCCAAATAAATTAGCATAGTGCTGGTTGCAGTGCAGTAAAAACTGCATTTGCACCAAAACCCACACAAGCGCCGCATGAGTTATGCGCCCCTATAACGATATGCGGTGTGCCAGTGTGCGTGTGAGTCAAATCAGAATTTTCTGATGCCCGTCCGGGCTTATCTGTGTGTTGCTGTTGCTTTCCGTTCCGTTCCTTCTTCTTCTTCGCTTTGAGTCATCGCTCGTCGGCCCGTTCTGCCTAGATATGTAAACCTGTCCGCATAGATAACAGCAAAGAGCGCCTGTGGTCAGGAGCAGGATTATTAGCTGTAACTGGAGCTGCAACCACACCCACTCCCCCTTCCCCTTCCCCCACCCGAAACACCGTTCCTGCGGTGGTCAGCTGCTCAAAACGTACGGAAACTAATAATAACGACATTCTCCCTCACCTCACCCACCTCAGGATCCAGCGTTCACCACAACATGCAAACAATCAAGTGCGTGGTCGTCGGCGACGGAGCCGTGGGCAAGACCTGCCTGCTCATCTCCTACACAACCAACAAATTCCCCTCGGAGTATGTGCCAACCGTCTTCGACAACTATGCGGTGACGGTGATGATCGGCGGAGAGCCCTACACACTGGGTTTGTTCGACACGGCCGGACAGGAGGATTACGACCGGCTGCGTCCGCTCTCCTACCCGCAGACGGACGTCTTCCTTGTCTGCTTTTCGGTGGTCAGCCCCAGTTCCTTTGAGAACGTCAAGGAGAAGGTGAGTTGTCTTTATCCGAGTCAGAGGCAGGACTAAGTTGCTATTCTACTTTGCAGTGGGTGCCCGAGATCACACACCATTGCCAAAAGACACCGTTCCTGCTGGTGGGCACCCAGATCGACTTGCGCGACGAGACCAGCACGCTGGAGAAGCTGGCCAAGAACAAGCAGAAGCCCATCACCATGGAGGCGGGCGAGAAGCTGGCCAAGGAGCTGAAGGCCGTCAAGTACGTTGAGTGCTCGGCCTTGACACAAAAGGGCCTGAAAAATGTTTTCGACGAGGCCATTCTGGCCGCTTTGGAGCCACCAGAGCCGACCAAGAAAAGGAAGTGCAAATTCTTATAATTTTTTTCCCCCTACATGTATCCCGTTCATTCTGGCTTTCTACTATCGCAATGACTCCTTCCCAGCCTCCCATCGTCGAGAAGCGTTCACTATATACCTATATATATATATGTATGTTTTGGTTATTTTATTCTGCAATCGTTTCTGCCGGAGCCCAGTCCAGCCCAGTACTCCAGAAGCTACTTCCCCTCCATCCGCCTTTGACTTTCTCTTTATCCGTATCTGCATCCGTGTCAGTTCTGTTCCTGCCTCTTTGGAGCAACTATTACCCCGGGTTACAGTCGGATTTTTCGATCTACTTTCTGCCCCAGCCGATTGAGAAGTTGCTTTCCACTGGGGACAGTCTTCCGCCCCTCAAACTTCCACTCCAATCCCAATCCCAACCAATTAAACCCCTCCCAGCAGGTGAAATTAAATCAAAATACAGCCGACAGCTGATGGAGTCGTCGGCCGACTTCATTTCTGCTCGCATTCTTGTTTTTGGCGCAATTTCTAATTAAGTATAACGAGAAAACACAATATTAACATAGCGAAAACAAATTATTTATATATATTTCTTTATATATATACAAGAATTAAGAGGAAACAACAAAATATAACAATACGATTAAAGAAAACAATCCAGAACAAAAAGGGGAGAAATCAGAAGAACCATGCAATCTTTTGTTTTGCATCAGTCGATAAAAATGTTTGCGATCCAAGTCGATAGTCCCAAGAGCAACGTGAAAAATAAGCAAAAGCGCGAAGATTATATTAAATATTTATGATAACTGAAGGCGTAATGTTCAAACAACGGAGGTAGGAGGGAATTCGCTGACATGCAAATATGAAAGTGAAGCTTATTATGTAATAAAACTAAGAGTATGAGTATTGAAATATGATTAAAAATAAATTAAAAACAAAAACAGAACTAGGCGTTGCAACCACAAACACACATCTGAAATCTACAATCTATATAAATATATATATATATATTTAAATATATATAATCCATAAAGTATAACAATAAAACAAAAGGCAACAGCAAGAAGAAATTTGTATTGTAGTTCAGCAAAAACAACAAAGAAGAAATGAAAATACGAACTAATGCATTTTTTAATATTTTTATATGTATACATTATCAATTTTTACATTTTTTTTCTAGACCTTAGTGATTTAACATTATTGATTTCAGATAATATCTTATAATAAAAACGAAATCCAAAACGAACCCCTTTTTCTGTATGGAAGTTAAAGGGTTTTGATAGGGATTCGATTGGGACTTAAAAAATAAATAGGAAAGTGGAGGCCATCGTAATTCGGAGCCTAACTTGGATACAGCTTTCTGGACTTGATTCACTGCAAAACTTCAATCCTCCTATCAACTTCTTAGTTGTATTAAGCTTACAATTTAAAGGCTTAAACCTTTTCGTTGATTAACAACACCAAACGTAATTGAACAAGCCAAAAAATAATTTATTTTTCTAAGAAAAATAACCAAAGAAGTCAGTTCTAATTGTAACTAGTCCAGCGGCTGTATCCACTTGCATTTGATTGCCGCCGCCGTCACCTCTTCTAAGTGGGATTCGGCGAAGCCAGCACTGCCCTGGATGTCGATGTGATCGTAGTCGAAGCGCAGACTGCCCGCCATATCCTGCGCCAGCTGCTCCACTCCGTGCCAGGCGATCATGACTCCGTTGTCGGAGCAGTAGCGCTTGGAGGGCCGAAAGCAGCTGCATCCGTACTGGGCAGCTAGGTGGGATATGTTCGCGTAGATGGTGTCGTTGTTGGCCACACCCCCCGACACGACCAGCGTGGGCGGGGCGTCGCCGAAGAGCCGCACTTCCGGCAGCAGGCAGTACTCCAGTGCCCGCTGGGTGCGGTGCATCAGGTGACGGCTTACACCGCGCAGCAGGCCGGCGCAAAAGTCTCCGTAGTTGCTGATGACGCCGTCGGGCGGAGTTTTCTCGCTGCGCTCCTGCGCCTGAATGGCTCGGAAGGAGTTGTTCTTGATCCCCGCAAAGCTGAAGTTGCAGTTGCGTTGCTGGGACAACGGCAGCGGGAATTCATAGGCCAGTGGATCGCTGGCCCGCAGAGCAGCGTGTTCGATGGCCCGTCCGCCATTCCACAAACGATACTCGGGCAGCACGTGCAGCCGCAACCTCCGTCCGATCTTGTCAAAGGCCTCACCGGGGGCGTCGTCCAGCGTCTGGCCAAGAAGGGCCAAGCGACCGGGACCGTGCACAACCGCCAGCTGGCAGTGACCGCCACTAACTAGCAGGCACAGGAAGGGAAAGCGGATCTCCGCTGGATGCTCCATGCGGGCCTGCAGCGCATGGGCCTCCATGTGATGGACGGGCAGCAGGGGCTTCTGCAGACGGCGGGCCAGGTGGCGGGCGAAGCGCAGGCCAACCAGTAGACTGAGCGGCAGGCCGGGCCGCGTGGTCACCGCAATGGCCGTGAGCTCCTCCGGCTGCAGGTGCGCCTCCTCCAGGCAGCGGTGGTACGCGGATTCGATGCGGGCCCGGTGCAGGTCCTGCGCTCGTGGTGGTATGATCCCCCCATATCTGCAATCGTTTCGGTTGATTTTCTACTCGAACACATCAATCTGGATGAAGTACTCACCGGGTGTGAAACTCTTGCTGTGACTCCAGCACATTTGCCCTCACCCGGCCGTCGGTGTCAACGATGGCGATGCCCGTGTCGTCGCAGGAGGTCTCGATGCCCAGGACATAGCTCAGGCTGCGTCCGATCCTCCTTCCTGTTCCAAATCTGGTTGCACGAACAAGTGCTGCATGCATAATGTAGTGGCCGGTGTAGCCGGTAAATGGTGGGACCGTTTGTCCCAGTTGTGCACTGGCAGTGATGCCCAGTATTGGAAAAGGTACTTGCTATTGTACCTAACTTGCCGCTGGAAAAACAAGGTACCTAGGTTGGGAAATAGGTACAATAGAAGTAATGGTTCAAGAATTTGATGCTCAATAAAAATACGACTTTTTAAAACCAACATTAAAAACAAATTAGAAAAATATCAAATATCGTGATTATTATACATAAGTGTTTTTTGATACCTAGATTTTCAATAGAGTCCCTATTATTTAACTCCTGGCTAAGACTTTTCAAATAGGAAAAGTGCTGGAAAGGTTACTCAAAAATTTGGATTTCATAGTGAGAATAAAGGGCCAGCAAATATACAGCGTTCCAATAGCAACGCAATTTAAGTGATAAGGCAGCCTCTTATCTGAACAATATTAGTAACGATACATGCTACAAGTGGATGAAATTGAGAGAGATAACTCACATTTTTTAGCCTTTGGTATAAAAGGTGCACTTTGTCTGTTGTCTTGTTATTGGTTTATTATTTTTAAATCAAATTTCGGACTTGTCTTTGTCAGTTTACAACTAAATAATAAATATAGGTTTTTTTATTTCAGAAAACGCCACCGGCGATTTACAAACAGATGGTATTTCCCATTAGTTTTTTTGTTTCCGGAAATGCATTAACGTACACGTAACACCCACACCACACGCTCACGCACACGCACATACAGATGGTTCCGGACTTGCACATTAGCCGGACGTACAGAGATAGGATTCTTCTAATTTAGTGGGTATATTAAATACATTTTGGCCTCTTAGCGCTCGTAGTAGACGCGGTAGTAGAGTGTCTTGGAGCGCCAGATGCTGTAGCTGTTGTCGAACTTCAGCAGGTAGACGCCCTCGCCCGGATAGGAGTGGGAGCCCACGTACACCTCGTTGTAGCACTCCCGCCGGTAGATGGGCACGATTATGGAGATGGGTGCCTTGGGGGCGGCAGTCGGGTTGCTCAACGCACCGCGCTCCTGGGAAAGCGAACCCCCCGACTCCAGATCCTCGGTGGTGGACAGGTAGTCCTCGTCCACGCAGTCCTCGTCCTCGTCGCTGTCGCTGACGTGGACGGTCACCTCGTTAGTCACCGGCTTGGCCCACTCGAAGTAGATGCCGAAGCCGATGTCGTAGCTGTCCGTGGCGAACTCCCAGAAGATGCACTTCCCATTCAAGTTGGTGGGCACACGAACCTTCAAATCGCAAGAATCAGAATTCGAGCTTTCGCAACAAAATGCATTGCAAACCTACCGTTACCGTGTCGCCGTGTCCGATGGTAATGACGCCGTCGCCATCGCCGGCAGACACCTCAGTCTTGAACTGCTCGATGTCGGGTCGTGTCCAGATCTTGGCCGGGCAAATCATGACGTAGTCGTCGTACTCCTCGTCGCCAAGGTGCTCCTGCGCCTGCACCGTGCCCTGTGGCTGCTCCTCACCCAGTTGCTGGTGGTGGTGCTGCTGCTGCGTCTCAGTGTCATCCATCTTCAGAGCCTCCATGGCGCTGGTCAGGTCGGCGTTGCTATTGTTGTTGTTTCCAGGGGCATTGTCCTCCATCTCCTTGCCCTTTTCTTCTTGGTTCTGGAGCTGATTCTGGTTCTGCAGATGGAGCTGCTGCATGTACTGGTGGTAATGCTCCCGCTGCAGCTGGTGGATGAGCACGGCCTGCTGCTCGGGATTGCCGGGGAACTGCTTCTCTGCATACAGCTTTGGAAAGAGCATTGGAGGAAACTGAATTAAAAACAGGCAGACAAAGGAGACAAGTGAGTGGGGGGGCCTGGGAACTGGGCCATGGGCCATGACCCCCTTGCAATGGCAGGAACCCAGACAAGGCCGGGCCCCAGCAATTACCATGCATTATTCAGCACAACAACAGGTGCTCTGCAGGGTCTTGTTTTTGAGTAGCGGGGAGTGGAAAAAATCGATGGACTCTTGTTAAACGCTAAACCCTAAAGACAAAGTGTCTTTTTATACTACAAAAAATAAATGTTTACTTAAACGTAGTGAGTTGTATACCTCTCAAAGAACAAGTAACACTTAAAACGTTTGTAACCAATTATTATCAAGTACTTCTTAGTGCAGGTTGCCTTTTAAATTTCACGTAATCACAAAACATTTTTTCTTCCCCTTTGCGGATAATAAGTTACAATAAACTAAGAAATTGTGCGACATTTCTGAACTTATAATATTATTAAGATATTTATCAGTACAAAACTCCCAACTATTCCTGGGTAACAAACATTAATCCCTTACTTAAAAACTAATCTTGTTTGCATTGAGAAAACATACATAATAGGATATATCAAATAAGGATTCATGGTATATACCACCTATACCTTAGGTAGCCCCAAAGCTACAACTAAAGCCACCAGTTAGATCCTTAATAATAGTTAAACAAAAATCGAGGGAATACCTTGAACTGCTGGTATGTTTGCTTGTTGAGCGCGTCCTGCAGCTGGCGTCGCTGCAGCTCCTCCTTGTAGCCCTCCTCGAGCAGCTCCTGCTGGGCGTTCTCCTGCCGCTCGCGGGCCTCCTTCTCCAGTTCCATGCGGCGCAGGTCCTTGCGCAGCGTCTCGTCGCGGTCCTGCCGCACGGCCTCGATGTATGGCCTAAATGCGCTGCACATGGTGTCCAGCAGGTCGATGAACCCCTCCATGGCCTGCTCGCGCGTAATCTCGCCCAGCAGCTGCCAGTGCTGCTGGCGGTCGCGCCCAATCACATCGAGAACGCCCAGCGCCGGAGCACGGCTGGTGTTGAACGGACCCAGGGCCGCTTGCTGCTTGAAGGCGATCAGCTTCAGGTTGTCCTCGTAGGACAGGTGGATGGCCTTGCCCGAGTTCCCTGCAACGAGTGCGTGTTAGAATCCAGCGGCAAGGGCTGCCCTGCCCCCCACACCGCAAACTCACTCTTGTAGAACGCGAACGCCAGGCGGTAGAGCTCCATCAAGGGAAAGCCCCACTTCTCCGCCGACGGTGGCGCCGTGTCCGCTGGCCCTGCCGCTCCACTGCTGCTTGTCCCGCTCGCCATGCTGCCGTCGTGCTTGCGGTTTTGTCCACGATCTCTGCCTGCCCTGCAAAACTAATATTCGCACAGCACAAAACAAAACAAAATAGAATGTGACGTCTGCTGCGAGTGTGACCAGCTCAGCTGACAAAGAGGAGACGTGTTGGTCAGTGGTGACACTTGCCGAAAAAATTTGCTGGCCAACAAAAGGCCTATTTGGATGAGCTGGATTATAAAAGTTAATGTGATATTGTTTTTGTGACAGCAATCTAGTAATTCAATTGCTAGAAAATATAAAAATATTTAAACAAAGTTCAACAAATAAAGCGTACAATAATCACGATATTATCACGATATTCGCGAAACCATCCATTCTGTCGATAGTGCCATCGCTATTTGACTCAATTGTTGCCGGGAGCTACACGTGCCTTAAAATCGGTTTGTTTTTAGCGATAAGTGAGCACCTAACTCAAGGATGAGCAGTACTCGGTTCTTCCTGGCGGATCTGCCGACCAGGACCACGGAAGCGGATCTGCGCAGCCTGTTCCAGGACTACGGCTATGTGGAGCATGTGGACCTGAAGCGGAAGGAGCAGGATGGGGCGACCAAGGTTATCGCCTTCGTCACCCTGCAGACGGATGATGCTCAGTACTGTGAGTTGGCCGAAACAGAGTAGCGATTCGATAGCTTAACCTTGAGCTAACTTTGCAGGCGTCAACGAGCTCAACTGGCAGCAGCTCCACGGCGACAAGCTGCGGGTGTCGCTGGCCAAGGAGTCCTTCCTCGACCGGCTGAAGCGCGAGCGCGAGGAGAACCAGCGGCGCGAGCAGGGCGAGCCAGCCGAGTCCGATGTGTTCACACCGAGCTCCGAGCTGCTAAAGCAAAGCAACCAGAACAAGCGCAGGGTTTTCGGCGAGGACGAGGAGATCGGCGACGACGAGATCGCTCCAGAGCTGTTGATGACCAAGAAGCGAGCCGCCCACTCCATGCACAACGGCCGGGTAGGCATCCAGTCCCAGATTCACAGCTCCACACCATCTAAACTGCCTCCTTTTCGTTGAACACAGATTGTCATACAGCAGGAGCACGACGTGAAGCCGCTGCACGTCATCGAGCAGCATCGGAAGCCGGCTAAACTGCAGCCGGACGCCCAGGTCAGCCAGGCGGAGCAGAAGCGCAAGGAGTCGCTGAACAAAAGGCGGCAGGAGCACCAGCAAAAGAAGTCGGCCATCCAGCTAGCGCTGTCTATCGACGGCAGCCAGGCGAAGAGGATTAAGTTTAGCGACGCCGAGGAGGAACCCGTCCAGAAGCCATCTAAGTCAGAAAAAAGGGATCTGTTCGAGGACGACGGGGATGAGGAGGACGAGCAGGTCATCCTACCGCAGCACAAGGGCAAAAAGGGCGAGCGTCTAGTGGAGATGCAAAGCAAGCAGAGCTTAGATCCCCGCTTTCGCATCACAGAGAACTTTGTAGACGAAGAGGAGGAGGACGAAGGGGAGCTGGAGGACCACAATAAAGAGCAGCCAGAGCCGGTGGAGAGTGAGCGCAAGTGGCAGATGAACATTCTGGAGCAGGTGGTGGGACACAAGCTGGACAAGAATGAGGCAAAGCCGGCCAAAAGCAAAAAGATGCTGCGTTTCGATCCGGCCAAAGAAGACCATCAGAAGCTAGTACGCCAGAAGCAACCCGAGGAGGAGGCTCCCAAGACGAAGAAGGCCGACAGCAGCAGCAACAGTGCCGCTGTCCAGGCGCCCGTCTCGAAAACAGCCTTCTACGTGGTCACCGACACCCTGAAGCAGTCGCTCAACAGTCGCGGGGAGGGCTTCAGCCTGCTGGACATGTTTGGTAGCGCTCCCGACGAGGAGGAGGCCAAGCGGCAGGACCAGCTGGAGAAGCTGGGGCAGGAAAAGATCCTGGTCGGAAAGGCTTCCGCCAGCAAACTCGGCCTGGCCACCCTTAACCCGTTCAGCTACGACTCGTCCGACAGCGAGGACGAAGCGAAACCCCAAGAAGAGGAGCAGGAGCAGGAGGAGCCAAAGGTCAATGACGAAAACCAGGGCCAGCCCGGTAAGAAGGCCAAACAGAAGAAGCCCAAGATAAAAATGGAGTCCTTTTTCATACCTAAGAACGATCCTCGACTCAAGGGTAAGTACATTAGTCATTCCTTTCAGCTTCTGCTTTTTCACCAACCGCATTCATCTGGTCTTGCAGAGGGCGCCAAGTTCTTCAGGCCCGCTAAGAAGGAGGTGGACCATGCGGACTACGACCAAGTAAAGAGCCGCCTGAAGCTGCTGATTAGCAACAAGATCGCAAAGACCAAGAAGAACCTGCCCAGCAAAGACGTGAGACAGTACCGAAATAAAGGGGCAAAACACTGACCACCCACTTAAAACGACTCTTAAGGTAACTCTTTACGGTAGTTAAAAGGCGCACTCTGGGATTTACAAGAGAAATTACCAAAATGTAACAAATAACACTCAGAGAGTGTGAACGTGAAAACCGGAGTATGTCCACAATTAGTTTTATGCTTAGCCCACGTAAAATAAACAAATGTTTTTTTTTAAATCGTACATGTATTTATCTAGATTAAAAAAAAAATGAAATGATTGTGCTTAGGTTGCTGCACAAATGCATTTGAGCCCCGTTGCAGCTCCAACTAGATTATCGTAGCGGTGTTTTGGTTGTGAATCAAGATCGAGACGAGCTCCTTCTGGTTTGAGATTCGTGATGGCATCCGGAGGTGGGATTCCGCCTATTTAAAAGCTAATTAAACAAATTAAAATTATCGCTGCAGCAAACGTTGCGGTTTTAAACGCTCCATTAAGTTTCTCTCGACCGCTAAGCACATTATTGGTAGGCTCTCTAAGTAAACATGGCAATCTCAATTAAAATTCGAGACGTGGCTCGTCTTTGGCACTGTGTCCTCTTCCGCCCTCCGGGGCCGGAGTGGTGGTTGGGAGGGAGTATAGGTGGAAGGTTTGAGTAGATCTAGCGGGCGACTATGCATAAATATAGGGGGTGTGTTTTGTATTCTACGTTTGCTTGGCATCGGCTCCGTCCTTTTCACCAGCGCTGGCGACAACTGCTACCTTGTCTTTGGCCTGGGAATCGCTGTCGGCATCGTCGAGCACCTCAACAACCTGGCAAGAGCCACCCAGCTCCCCGCCGGGAATGGAGCTGCCTTTGAGCTCTGAGCAAGGCTGCTCTGCTGTGGTGGCTGGCGATGCTGCTGGTGGCGCTTCTGAAGGCGGATTTGTAGATTCTGCTGCCTTTGGGGTTTTCTCTTGGACTGCATCCGAAATCGGAGCAGACACGGAAGTGGGACGTTTAACGGCCAACGTCTCAATGGCCACCACCGTGCGCTCCAGAAGGTTCATCAACCGGTCCTCGCGCGCATCCATCCGCTTGAGAAACTCCTCGTCACGCTTCTCGCGCCGCTTCAGATACTCGATCAGCTCGTAGTTGGTGCTGTCGCCATCGGTGGAGGTGGAGAGTTTGCGCTTCTTCTTCAGCGTCGTGGACGAGGAGCAGTCGGACAGGTTGTCTGTGTCGACGATAACGTCCGGGTGCAGGATATTCGAATCCAGTACAGGCGAATAGTAGTTCTGTGCACTGCAAGGAGGGAATGCACGCATTTTAGAGGGGAACAAAAAAGGGAAACGGAAACGGGGACACCTTCCGCCGGTACCACTCACCCATTGTAGTTTGTCTGCATCAGCTGGATGTCGTCCGGGTTGAACTCGCCCTCCGAGAGTGGCTCCGACCTGAGGGTGGCAGCAAATGAGGGTAGTGCGTTTAGACGGGTTCTGGCCATAATGGTTATCGAATATTTAATTGATTATTTCAGTTTGGAAAGTTTGTTATTTTTTTCTTAAATTTTTCTGTGCATACTCATGCGGACACAAAATATTTCTAGCTGTCAATAAACTCGTTAAATAGTATTTCTATCAAAATTAAAAAAAATACACAATACCTTAAAATATTTTGATTTTAAAGGCTACCTGATGATCGATTTTTTTTCCAATTAAGTGTTTTTAATAGAATTTTAGAAATTCAAACCCGTTTAAACCAAATAAAATGTACAAGACTTAATTAATTCAAATCCTATCACGTATACGTAGCGTTGCTATTGATTACATAGACATTTAAGATGTAGCCGACGAATCTGCATTTCCCGTATTTTACACTTAAAACAAAATCTTGTTAATTTGGATGTTGACTAGCAGGCCCCCGCATATCGCGAAATTCTGCGACACCCACAAAATTGATGGTTGAAAAATGATATCACGTATACGTAGCGTTGCCATTGTTTACATGTGTATGAGGGTCAAAGTTCAAGTCATGTGGAATTATCCTTAAGAAACAACGAAATAATTATAATTTGATTCGATTGTTTAGAACACTTCCGTGCATATTTTTAGTAGTTTTAAAAATAAATAAAGTGCGAACAAGAAAACTTATGAATTTAAGATTGTTTTTTTCATTAACAGAAAAAGTGTTTTTTCAAAGAAAAACAATATGGAAAAGCAATATTTATTTAATTCTTTTTCGATATAAAGTTTTTCAAGCCTGCGTTTATTTTTTCGAACCCCTCTGGAAATGGTAGTGATAAGGGTGAGGCGCGTACTCACTTCATGGATATGTTGTTGTCATGGTGGTTGTTGTTCTGGTGGTGCATGTTGAGGGCTCCATTGCAGTCCTTTTCAAAATCGTGAGCCTCGCCGGGATCATCCATCGGATTGTGGCTTAATCCAAGAGCGTGGCCATGGCTCATGCCGTGACTGTGACTGTGAGCGTGGAGGTGATTCTTAAATGCTGGACGCAGGGGCTGTGGCTCATCCTCGTCGTCATCCTCGGGGGCCATCTGAACGCCACCGACATTGGCCATCTGGAGCTGTTCGTGCCGTTTCTGGGCGGCGACGGCGGCAGCGGCAGCTGCGGCCGCCACCTGCATCTGGAGGGGATTATCGTCGTAGACGCCTCCGGGTCCAGGACCGGATCCCGCACCCCCGACCGAGCAGGGCACCTCGCTCAGCTGCGCCTCCACAAAGTGGTTGGGCAGGAAGCGCTCCAGCTTGCTCCCGCTCTGCGAGGAGTCCGTGGAGTGGGCGTGCGAGTGGCCCTGGCTTTGGCTCAGGCTCTGCAGGAGGCTGTGCTGGTGCGGGGTGAGATTGTCCTTGTTGAGCAGCACCCCCAGCTCGGCCGCCTGCCGCCGGCGCTGGTAGTAGGAGAGCTCGTTGTGGTTCTTGGAGATCAGCGCCATGCGCTTGCCGTTGGAGCCCCAGCACTCGCCGCGCTGCTCCTCGATCTCCTTGAAGAGGAACATGTAAGGCCAGTTGCGGCGCACGTGGCGCTCCGGGTTCTTCTTCAGCTGCGTGTAGATCTTCTTGAGGTTCTCGTACCGGTTGCAGCACTGCTTGGCCGTCCGCTTCCGCGCGCTGAAGCGGTTGAGCACCTCGGCGACCATCTCCCACACGCTGGCATGGTTCTTCCGGTTCGACTGGAACGCGCTCTGTATGCGCTCCGACTTGACGATGTTCAGCAGGGCCACTGACTCCGGCACGTTGAAGTACGACTCCGGAGTGCGCGGCGCCCGCTGGTGGTGATAGCTGCTCGACACCGGCGGGGGGTTCTTCGTCTCCTACACACAAAAGTATAAAGATCCGTGTTAAATGGTTGCCTAACCGAAAAGCTTAGTTCAATTCCTAGCCCGTATTCTTTTTATCTCTATATATATTTAATTGATATTATGTTTTACTATAAAACCTAATTCATACATATGTTCAAAAATAGCAAATGTGCTCCAGAAACCTCTACCATCCACGGTTAGAATTATTTTAAAAAAATTGTTGACATTTGGTTGGAAAAGGTTTGAGGAGCATTCCCGATTGATTAGTTTAGGATACAAGTTCTAAAAAAATAATATTAAAGCCTCGCAAACACATTTTTATGAGATACCCACACTGATGAGCAGTCTAATCTTTTCTTATACTTTTGGCTTTTTTAGCGCATGCACTACAGTCGCATCTAACTTCATAATTATGTATTTATTTCATAATTTTACAGTTTAAATAATATTTTTGTTAGAAACTCTTTTTTATTATCAATGAGACTTGTAACTAATTTGACCCGTTTTAAAATTAAAGCACATGAATAGGGGTCAGTAGAATCTGCTTTAGAGGTTTAAAAAACTAAAACCGAGTGCTTTTAAAAGAAATTTTTCAAGAAACCTTCGCAACAAGCTGTTTATACAAATACATGTTTATACTTAGGCTAGTACTAATTCATTACATTAGCTTAAGTACTTGTACTTTTTATAAGCGGTCGATAGCTAAGGAGTAGTTAGCAGTAAGTAGTATGAGGTTTGAAGGTGCTTTCTGAATTTCTGCAAGAGATTGAATATTTTGACCAGAACTGTTTGTCGTGCATCGCGTTGTTGGTAACAACTTATTCATGCCTAGCCATATTCTAGGAAATATTCCCCCAGCAGAGATGATGAGATGACTAAGCGCTGCCAGAACGGTTTCACAGATCTTCGCGGATCGTCACTGCTGCAGAAAATTTATGCATTCCAATCCGATCTGGAAACACTTCCGAGTCGAAGTCTGAGTACAAACCTCAGGGAAAGTAATATTTATATTAATTTGTAAGTATCAAAATTCCCCACCAATGACAGTTTTCAGTATGTTGTTAAGTTATTCTTCTGTTAAGTTGTAGCTCTATCGCTATCTCCCTGAATGATGATCTCCCACCGCCTGCTCTTCAGTCGCTTACCATTTGGGAATTCTGTTTTGTCAGCAGCTTCCTAATGCCCCGCTCTTCCTCGTGTTCTTCCTCCTCCGGCACGTAACCGTTTCTGCTGAGAAGGCGTAACGCTGCGATCTTTCTCTCTCCTCTCTGCTCCAGGGGTCTGTATGTAAGTGTGTTCTCCGCTGTGGATTCTTCCGTCTTCTGCTTTACTGGCCGAGTCTCCTGCCGCTGATGCAGCTGCTGCTCGACTCTTTGCTCCTCCTCTGTTCGTTGTTGTTGCAATGGATGCAGGCTGCTGGCGGCGTTTGCATTTGTTCCTAATTCTAATGCAATGTATCTAATGGGGACGCAACGTAACCCTTGTAACGGTGCTTGCTAAACGGTAATCGGCTGCCTCGTTGATAGACTACTAACTGTACATGTGTGTGCGTGTGTGTCTGTCTACAGAAAAAACGTAAAAAAGAAAAGCGGATCACAACAAAAACAACGTTTAGTAAAGCACAAAAACAGAAACGGCGCAAGAAACAACAACAAAAATAAAATCGGAATAAACGAATGAACGCGATTTTTGTACTTATTCTTTGTTGTTTTTGGCGTTTACTCGCATTTTGTTGTTGACAACAAACCGACAACGACTATTAATATTTAGAAGTTAACCTTTTAGCCTCAGACGGCGGCTCATCGGCTACGGCAACGTCGACAAAAACACAAAAAAAAAAAACACAAAATACAAAAAAAAACATGAAAAGTACAAACGCCAGAAAAGAAGGAACGAAACAAAAAAAACAAATCACGAAATCAGATGCACATGTGCCTTGCGTACACACACGAATATCCGTCCGCACATTTACAGTTAGCGCTGGGACTTATTTGAAAAACAGTACACATTTTCCCCAAAGCTTTCCTCCTTTCTCCTTTTCGTTCTCTTGTTTTTGTTAATGCATTTGTCATTACTTTTGCTGCTCCTGCTGAGCTGATCCTCTCCTCCTTGTTTCGCAATTATCGCGCTCTCACTTTCGCAGCCGAGGCCGCTCTCACAGCACACACGACTTTCACAGGCTCTCTTTCACTCACGCACGCTGGGCTTTCGCCGACCCGCATGCATTTCCACATACACTGAGAGAAAACAAAAAAGGGGCGCGCGGCGGTCTCTCTCTCCGTGTCCGGACAACGATTACCGTTTCTCCGCAGTCCGCCGTCCTGAGATTCCAACTAACCAACTAAAACTAACCAAACCAAACAACAACGAAACTGAAACTGAACTTTTTGTTTGCGATCCCGTTGCCGATACTAACGGCAGTCGCACACATACGACCAATGGCGATGGCGAGCACTGACACACACACACACACACACACGTACGTATGTATGCATGTATGTACAGGCGGCGCTACTGCTACGATCGTTAGGCGGACGATCGCGATCGCGATCGCTCTGCTGCTCCTCCTCGGGCCCGGAACGGAACGAAACGGGACGGCGCTGCTCTAACCTGGTAGATTGCGGCGGAGAGGCGATGGCGATGCCTTCTGTCGTGCACATGTGTGGCGCATACACAGCTGACGGCTGCACGTGTGTGCGTTTATTTAAATATACATGAACACATATGTACATATGTCTACTTATAGAATCGGGCAGAGAGACAGCGACTACGAAGACTACGGCGGTGAGAAGAGAAGTGGTGGAGGCGGCGGCACAGCAGCAACGGAACGGAGCGGCAGAACCAGCAAGATTCCAACGATCCAACAGCCCGAAGAGGGAAGCAGTTACTCCGATTCGATTCCTACTTTAGAAACCACGCACACGCACACATCCACTTGACTCTCCCTCTCCCTCAATCTTCTCCCGACTCCGACACACGGACAGTGTGCATGTGTGTGTTCGGTTCAGCTCGGTTCGGTTCGGGCTGGGATCTACATCTATGAAGATGAAGGGCCAAATGGGAAAAGTCGTAGCCTAAAAATAGATGGAAGTATGCAGTGCAGTATGGTGGGCACCCCAAGTAGATGTGGATGGATGCGAGCGGTTGGCTTCTGTTTCGGCTTTTGGGTTGATGATCTCTGCAGCCAAACTGCATCTTGAGCACTAGCCAGAAGATGGCACCAGGATACCGAATGCAGCCGTACTTCGTGGAACCAACATCTGCTAAATATTACAAGTTCCTCTTGTGTGTGGAGCAGTTTATGTTAGGAAACATAACACTATATGCCATGCATGCAACTTGTCAGTTACTCTGACAAGATTCGTTGAACTGAGTTCATATCTCTGGAATTATACATCAACATTTGACTATCATTTTTATACTTGGTTTCATAGTCCAATGTTGCTATTGGATGTACTATTCATATTAACAAATTTAGCCTTTGGAAAGGTCCTGGTTATTATGTTACCAATTTTAACAAATAACGATATTTAAATATTAAGTCTAAGTTTGTTGGTCTTGGATCAGAGAAAATGTAGTATGGAATGGCTCTCTTTTTGCCCAGTCCTGTTTTAGAGAAGGTTAGTTAAACTCTTCAGTGTCTACCCAATGTGGTCCGTTTCCAATTGGTTTAAAAGCTTAAATATCAGCTCCAAGACTTTCAATTAAGTTGAGATCCACTAACTTTACATCATTTTTAAGACGTTTACAGAGTGCTTATTGCTTTTTGGCTGATGTTTTTGAGGGGGGTAATTTGCAAACAGTGGTGATTGCACAAAGCCCTTACCGATTATCCACGTATTTGTCTACGCATTGGGGGCTACTAAGCACATGCAGATGTATTCAACGCTTATAAGCTAAATCAAATAACGAGCGATCGTTGTTTGGCTTTGTTCTTTGCTGGCCACCTTTGACCCCTCGCTCTTTTCACCTGGTACCAAGGAGACTGGTGTGAGAAGGCGTTTGCCGACTTTCATTGATTAGTCAGAACTCACGTGTCGAGCGATCGATCAACGATCAACGATCGGTTCGAGGCATGGGCATGGGCATGGAAAATGAAAACGAAAATGAAATTGAAATTGAAAATGTTCTGGTCGTAACCAAAGCGCTCCACTCTCGTTGGAATTGGATTGGGTGGCGTTGCTGGGGCCGTACAAATTTTATTCACGGCCCCACCGTTATTTTTAATTTTTAGTACATATACCACACACACACACACACACTCGTCCACATACGTTGCTCTGGCAACGATCGTATTCTATTTGTAATCCAAAATAAGTGTACGTATCTGTAGCTGTAGCTGTATCTGCATCCGAACTATGTGGTTCGCTTTACGATCGAGAGATCGAGATGGTTGCCCACTCTCTTTGCCACTCGCCGAACCGAACGCTTTTCATCTTAATGGTGATGGTGATGTCTTCTTTGTGCTTCGTATCGAGGCTCTGGTACAGCCTGCAGGCTATATCTTGCATTTAAATCCAACAGTTGCCGATCTGGAGCGACCTGCAATATGGATTCGGATTCGAACTTGCTGAGAATGTGAATGAATTTTGATAATATGTGAACGCTGCATACTTGAGATCGGGGTTATCTCCGGCCCACTGACTTATCACTGCTGTTTGGTAGTTAGTCCGTAGACCCGACTTGGTTTTGTTCTCGCAACCAGGAAGTGGCCACCAACTTCCATTTCCATAAAACTACTTTTGATTTGACTTTCGTACATCTCTCTCATAATCAACTCTAACTCTCGAGAGCCCTTTGGTCTGTAACTCAAATTAAGTTCAGTGACAATCATCACACATCTTTATTTTAGCTCTATCACAAGCCTTTATTTACCATATTTATATATTTAATTTTTCTTAAATAAGAATATGAATGACTACGATTATTATGGCACAGTGAACATGAAGTCAACTTGAAAAGTTTTGACAAGAATGAAATGTTAGATTACTTAAAAGAGAATAATACAGCTTTTTCCCATTTTTCTCAGTAAGCATAAAGAGCTCCTATTGCTTTAGTTTAAATTTTTAAAGTTCAGAAGTATTTACCCGCTTTATTTCAGAAGCAAGCGTTCCTTTCTTTTTCTATACATGTTGTTTTTTTTTTAGCATAATATCCTAGTGCTACGAGTCTAACCAATAAATAAGGGCACCAGTCATAAATAGGATGTACCTCAACTTTACGCACTAATAATTTTACATATTACAATCTATCGAGAGCGCGCTCCAGTTTTTAGTTCAAAATATGAAGTTCAACAACCCAAGGCAGAGGGAGACCCTCGAGGTATAGTAAATGTAACGCGTGTAACAGGCAGTGAGATTTTCCCTTATTTCGGTCGAACCAAGTGTTATTGTCGTATGGAACTTTATTGGAGTCTGGTCCCTAGGCTACCGTTCTTAACACGCCGCTTTAAAAATAGCGACTATAAATCTTGTGTACTCTTGTAGCTGCTGTCATTGGCAAAAAACGTTCGTTCGTTAAATGTTCCCCACCGATCTCAAGAGGAGTTGTAGTTGCTGTTGTTGTGTGTGAAAGCATCGCGTTCGAATTTATGTAAATCCTCCACATGCACTCACTCATCTGTCCATCTGTCAGTCCCTTCCCTGCACTTAACACTTAAAATCAAACTTTCACGTCCTTGATTGATCTACTATAATCGGTATATGATCATATTTAGGTTCTTATTTTAAGGAAGCCTTCTTCTACGACCATTATAACAAAAAAAAATTAAGAATAAGAGCCAAATCCTTTACTTTCAAATTTAAAAAACGCATCAAGAGAATGTTAAACGTTGATCTCATATCTATAAGTTAAGTTTTACAATTTAATGAATAAAATTTTATTCTTTTGAGATCAGTAAGCTTAGTTTTTAATTTAAAGTTGGTATCTGTAACAGCATAACTATATTTTAAAGTGGTAACCTTTGAGTTAGATTTTTAAGAAACATTCATAAGTTCAGATGACACCAAAGGTATGTTTGTAATACGAATCGATCGTCAAATTCTTGTTGTGTAATTTCCTACTACCAATTGGGTAAGCAATTTATTGACTCGCTTTGGAAAGATTGATTTTGTTTCGAGTGTACACACATGTTCGTGTCTATGTTCGGTGCAGGGCTGAAACTATCGAAACTAATGTTACTTGAGTTGCCAATGGGGGAGGAAAGATCTTACAGTCGACGCTGAAGATCACCGGACCCAAAAAAAGAAACAGATTCAGATTGAGATTCAGAAACAGATACAGGCACAGGCCTTACGGATACAGATGCACATACAGACGTAGACATACTATATAGAGTATAGATTATAGCTACAGCTACAGAGGAAATTTCGAGCAAGGGGAACGGACAGCAACTACAGAACGGAGCGTGAGCAATGTTAACGAGTAAGAATCAAGAAAATTTAGTTCTAAAAATAACCTTTGTACTCATTTTTGTTTCAAAACGGAAAGCGGCAGCCAACAACAGCAGTGGAATATAACGAGAAACGACCAAAAACCAATAGCTATAAAGCGCAAAGATACTGAGATACTTGCACTCTGCGCAACGGCCCGAGATACAGATACGAGCACATTCGACTAAACACATAGATTGATGGATCTGAGGCAACGGATTCTTGGCAGTGCAATACCACGGGGATAGAACACACTGTTTAGCATAGACTATTTGTAATTTGTAACGCTATGCAAAACGTTCTAATTATGATTAATTTTGGATTGAAGTGACGCAAAACATTCTGTTTTAAATGCTTTTTACATAAATGTATGGGACCGTCAAAGCCGTAAATATAAAGTAATCTCTTGTACCTTTTTGCAATAACAATTCTCAAAGCATAATTTATCTTTTTTGTGAGTTAAAGCATCTTTTATTTTGTGCTTTAGCGTTTTTATTTGTTCTTGTAAATCAAGCTTACTAATATTTTCAGCCTTCAAGTTGTTGTTGTCAAAATTGTTGATATGGTGGCTAGTTATTTAAAGAAAAAAAATCAAGCTAAAATTAATGTGAGCCCCTAAAAGGTTAAAGGTTATCAAACTAAAAGTAGAAATTGTTAAAAAAAAAACTAAACCCTGTTGAGTATTACTTTTATTACATTTAAATTTTAAATATCATTAAAATTTCTTTAGTACAATATATGTAATTATAAAACTAAAAGATTAATCATCCTCTGCTTATATACCATTAGGTGTGCACGACGTAAAACGCATCTATTTAAAACGTCTTTTAAGTTTTTTATTTTTTTTTATTTTAATGTTTCGTTAAGTGTCTAAACCAACTTTTGTATAAAAACATAAGACAGAAAAATAATGCAATATTATTGTAACAGAAATTGGTCAATGCGTTTAAAGGCCAAGCATCGCCTTATCTTCAGAATCCAGCAAGGTTGTAAATACCAAATTAAATTAAGCCCCTGCAATTGCTTAAGACCCAAAAATCACTTACGGAATGGCCATGCGCTGTTTTAATAGCCATTTTAAGTGCAAGTCATATCGCGAATTCAAAGCATATCAAGCCGAATTGCCAATTGGAGCAAAAGTCCCCGAGAATGACATGTACACATATGCAGATGACGTGTTCCCAGCGGCGGGTGGCGTGACCACACTTCACATTGGGGCGGAGGAGCAAACAACGCAGATTCTCAAGGCCGCAGGACTGAACTTGGCCAAATGGCACTCAAGCCGCAATCAAAGCAAATCGAGAAAAGGCAACACGAGATAAGGACTCTGGGCATGTCCTTGTTAATCCTTATCTAAACTACATAACTTTCCCCCTTTTCCCTTTTATCTTTGCAATAACAACGGATCTCTCACAGGTGCGCCATCTAGTGGCTCATGCTGGCGATTATCCCGTTTGAGTGCTGAGCTTTGAGCAGCTTTAAACGCTAAGCGATAAGAGGCAGTGGCAAATGGTGAATGGTGAATGGCGGACAGGTAACAGCGAACAGCAGGTAACAGGTGCGCACACATATGCTGCTTGTGCCGTTACACAATTCAGATAACAGCGCCGCCTCTGGGGAGTATGTGTATTTACATATCCTTGAGAGACACTCACTCACTCACACACACACACACACACACACAGGCACGAAAGTCCAACCGCGGGGGCGGGGGTGCGTCTGCGCCCTCGCAGCTTGCACTTTCCGTTGCCTACTTTCGTGCATGGCTGTTGGGAGAGGGTGCGAGAGGTGCGCCTGTGTGCGTGTGCGTGAGCGTGAGCGGTGTGACAGAGATGGCGAGCGAAATCGAAAGTCAGGAACTTGTAGCTTTGGGGCACAGTAGTAGTGGAAGCCCAACTCTGTTATAGATACAGGAAACTTCCTGTCAGCGAGCGCAGCGTTGCCAGATGGCCCCGATTCGATACGGCTCAAAGGACGCTCCGTCGCACGCATGTAATGCTGTAAGACGAAAAGCTCTTCCTCTGCAGGAGCGGGACCGAAACGAAAGGAAGCCAAGGCAGAGGAGAGGAAAGGCCAGCCAGCCAGCCAGCCAGAGCGAAGCAGCAAGAAGTACCAGCAGCAGTAGCAGCAGCAGCAGCACACTTTTTCGCTACACTCGCTTCGCTCCACCAAAAAAGCGATACACACGGAAAAATCGCTGGCATTCATTCACCGAATACCGAGGCGAGAAGCGCGACCGCCTGCGAGAAAAGTGACTGGCGAGCAAAAAATACAACAAATACAAAAAATAATAATAGTTTATTTCAACTGCAATCTGTGGAAAGTCAGTTGTATTTGACTTTTTTGTTTGTGTGTCTGTGCGTGCGTGCAACTGTTGAAAAAGAAGCATAATATACACACACGAACGACGTCCTGCGGCCACTGCATCGTGAGCGTGTGTGTGTGTGTGTGTGCGCGCTAGTGTGCGTCTGTGTTGGGGCCACGTGAAGGCAAAGGCTAAGGCGCGCAACACCAGCGAGCGGCAGAGGGAGCGGTTGGGATAGAGAAAGTGACAGTGACAGTGGCAGTGGCAGTGCTGGCGAAAAACCGAAAGTTAAAACTGAATATGAGCGTGCGAAATGTAAAAGAGGCGAGCGTGGAGGACACAACAAGCGCGGATCCTTTACCCGAAAACTGTTGAATATAGAATATGACGTTGACGCAGACAAAAATCAATGTGAAGCACAAAAAAGCAACAGCAGTAACGGTAACGGTAACAACAACAACAACAACAACATCATCGCCAGCCAGGATCCCCAGTCTGCGCCGCTCCCACAGATAAAGAGAGAGCGAGCGAGAAAAGAAAGCAACAGCAGCACCAGCAGCAGCACAAGGAGCAGAGAAGCGGAAGAGCTAACGGTGTCCAAATCGCAAGGCAGCGCAGTCAAGTGCAACAGCAGCTCCAACAACAACACTCTCTTTTGTTGCCGAATTCTCCCCCAACCACACACACACACGCACACAGCACCCCCATCATCATCCTCTCTCCCATTAAACTTTAAAGAGAGCTGCCAAATTTAATAACTGTTGAGGGCAGAGAGGGAAGGAGAAGGAGCGGAAGAGGAACCAGATAAGCGAAATGAAGCCATCGGATTTGTTGTTGGTGCTAGAGAAGGTAAGCGGAAAAAGACCAAAAGAAACAGAAACCAAAAACAACACACATGCAGCAGGCTGAAAAGTGTATTTTTGTTTCTCCACTGAATCTGACACAGAGTTTTGGTCACTGCTAAAATTGGAGCCCTCATCCACATCCACATCCACATCCACTCACACACGATGCGAGTGCGTGAGCGTGTGCGTGTGTCTGTGTGTATGTGTTAATGGGGCTCCGTTGTAATGGTGTGCCTTAAAAAGGTCATTATGATGCCGAACGCCGACGCACAGCAAGCACAGCGAAAGCATGTGTGCGTGTGGACTTATGCAAATCCATTTGACAGAGAAGAAGCTCGCCACACTCACCCACACAACCACACAGACACATCCACATCCACAGACGAGTAAGTCATCCACGAACGAGCATAGACGTGGCAAGTACACTGACACAGGAACAACTACACTCACACTTACAGCAAGCTTCAATGCCGAAGCATAAAGACAACAAAAAAACAACAAAAAAAAACACCCACACACACAACCAGCTTTGGAGTGCGAAAGGGATAGCCAAAGGGACCGCATTTTCGGCTTGGCGTTATCTTTATTGCCACTTCTGTTGCGCTGGCCCTTTACAGCCCAGCCGCAGCTGTAATTGGAGCCGCTCGTCTCTAGGCCAAATCCCCAGCTCCACAGCCACTGCCGCTCCATTCAATCCGAAATCCCACTCCCAAGAGCATGTGTTTGGGGCCGGATTAGGTGCGGATGGAGCTGCTTTGTTGTGACAGTATCACTCATACGCAGTGTGTGGCTGGATGCAAGACGAGCTTACCCGGCCAAAAAGTATGCTATGTTTCCGCACGGAAACCAGAAAGCCACAAAGCCGCATTGTTGTCAACTCCACTTACTGCCACACTTTAACCTTTAACCACATAATGGAAAATTATACCTGTACTTAACTCGCATTAACAACAACAGCTTGGGGAAAACTAGTTTAACTTTTGTAGGTATATGAGTATTATATTTCTTCCGGTACATTTTGCTGCTTAAAAACGATTAAGTTACTCGATTTCAAAGGAATTAAAGGTATTTACCAATTTCCCCGTTCATGTAGATCAGTTATTTAAACAGTCGCCCTTTTTTAGACCCAACTTCTTTTAATTAGCTTGACGAATCTTTAAAATTTATCTTCGACTCGTTTTTTAACCGCTTTCCTTCAAAACAAAATATAGGTTGGTATAAGCCGGAATTTAGCTCTAGAAATTGTTGAAAAAATCGGAACCTCATCAACTAAGATAACAAAATTAAACTTTTTACTAAAAAATTAACATAATTGATCACCTTTTTTTAAATTAAGGTAAAAACATTTTGTTATTACATGTGGTAATAATTTTGTCTGTGCAGATAACTCGTTTAGCAGTGAAGCTGCCTTCTCAGCACGGACTTCATTTAACAGGCAAACAGGGAAAGTACGAGACCCCCGCGAGATTACCCTCCCCCAACCAGTCCAGCCCCTTTATTTGCTGGGTGACCTTTTGTGCTGCTGCTGCTGCCACTGCAGTTGCGACACATCCCCTGGCACTTGCAAGCCATTAATAACGCTAACCCTCTCAAAATATAGAATGGGAGATCGGGAATGGGGTCGTCGTAAAAAACCCCTTAAAAAAAATTTTCCTTTTGAGGCTAAGTATTTTTAGCAGGTTCGTGTAGATATTTGTAATGAATTGTGTAATGTTTAGCTAGGAACCAACATTTTTAATGGAATTGCCTTTCGGTTTAGCAGCTATTGCTATGTCTGTTACCTTCAGTTCTCATAAATAGATTCTCAAAAAAAAAACGTGCTCTTTTATTTAAAGGGTCAATGAGAATTTGGTCCGAGTTATTGGATTGATAAATTTGTTTAATTTTTTATAGCTTGAGTCAAAGTTTTGGCATAAAAATATACTTGGCCCAGGACTGTGTAAGCCATGCGTTTTGATTATATGAAAACTGCATTGATCTGGGCTTGACAGGCCTATTAATATTTCTCATTACTTTAGTCTCCTCCAAGGAGCAGCCAGTCAATAGTATTCTAGTATTTCGAAGTGTGAATAATACGAACAATTTGACGTTGCCTGCAACTTGTTGAAATACAATGGGAAGGGGGCTGACTAGGAGACGGGTCGAAGGACATGGACGGAAATGTGCTCAGTCCGCTTCTCTGGTGACTCTGATTGCGTCAAGGCCTGGCCCGTTGTCGTGGTTGTTGGTGCCTGTCCCGGAACTGAGCCACAGCACCCACATTCACATTCCCATTCCCATTCACTCCCACTCACACAGAGAGGAAGAGGGAGAAGCATCTGTGGTCGGCTGACATGGCATTTAGCTGGGAAGCAAATGAAGTCGAGCACTGCAGCTGACATCAAAGGCTCTTCCCTAAATGCAAGCAACGAGGTCCCCCCAACGAGTCATTTCCTGAAATCAGAGAGAGCACAGAACACAAATCAGCAGTGCATACGGTCATTCCTTCGGTCCAGCCATTTTTGATTGCTTGCTCAATCAATGATAATTTTAAATAAAACATAGGGACCATTTGAAATAATGCACCACAAGGCCACAAGGTCCTTCCAAAATCCTTTTGAAATAAGAGGAGCAAACAGTACTGACTTGTGGTCTTTATATAGATTTTTAAAACATTGCTACTCAGTATTTAGTGCACAAAAGTTTTAAGAAAATCTCTTTAAAAAGCTTCAAGGTATTTTCTGCTCTTAGACTCATTAAAAAAAGGAAACAAAAAATAATTTTATAAGCTAAAAAATTACAAAACTACGTTAACAGCTTCAGAGCCAAATATTCCTCCAAAATGTTGAATGCAGAGATTAAAACGAAAACAAATTTGGGTTTCAAACGTGTACAAAAAGCAAATGCTACATTTTTTTAAGCGACTTAACATTGATTACGAGTATTTTTGTTGGTAGTTTGTAAAGTAGTGCTTACAAATATGTTTTTATGACAATCAATACAGGAAACATCCTCGTTTTTTATTAGGCTGCTTTTTAATTTACTTCCTCGAGCATAGCATACACTGTAAATACTTTATGTGCATATTTACACAAAGAAAAAACCGCGGTTTGCGGCTCTCATTTCAAGTGTTTCTTTGTAAAAGATATTACCTTTTAAATATCGGAATATCTGGCAGGAATTTTTTAACTCGTTGCCCACCTTTAAAATAATACACTCAGCCGCACCCTCCGTGTATCCATGATAACACTGCAATATTTTATACCACTCCATACATACATTTTCATTTTCTTTTCTGAATTATAATTGATTTTATATTATTATATATATATTTATATATATTAATATTTTTGTGACACATACCTATAAATTATTAAATTATTTATTAAGAGGAATTTTGCACTTAAATCAAGTACATTTAAACTTAGCTTGATACACGTGATTTTTTCTTAAGTGCACACAAACTGGTTGCAAGGACAGGCAGAACTTGTTGCAAATATCGATTGCCCAGTCTTTGGCAGGCTCTTCTCTCCCCGTTTGCTTTCTCCACACACTTTCCTCTTCTTTGGGTTCAGTTATCTTGGGAGAGCACTCGCCTCAATTGGGTGGTTGGGTGGTTAGGTGGTTGGGCCGAGATGCCCACGATGGCACTCATCTTTCAGTGGCAGCTGCTCGAACGTTGTCTTTTGAATTAATTGTGGTCTTCCTTCGATTTCAGGTCAAGTTCAGGGTGCCTCTGCCGCCAGGAGTCAGCTCGACGACGCTCCTGCCCAAGCTCATCCGCACCAAGGACGTTAGGCAGCTGCAGGACGGCAACGCACAGCCACAGAAGCCCAAGCTAACGGTGAGACTCGCTCTTCCATCCCCTAAATCCAAAGTCCCTAATCCGAAATCCCTATCTGGCCTCCACAGAAATGTCTCAACACGCTGGACCTGACCTCGCTGGGCATCGGCTCCTGCTGCGGAACGGGCATGTACCTGGTGGCCGGCATGGTGGCCCAGAAGATAGCCGGACCCGGAGTGATTATTAGTTTTATTATAGCCGCCATAGCGAGTATTTTCTCAGGTAATGGAGCGCGTCTCTTTACCCACTTGACAGCTGACTTATTGGACTTTATTGGGGTTTTAAATTTAACTAAGAAAACGGGAAGCGAACTAAACTTAAAACTCAATACTTAGAAATTCCTGTAACAATGGTTTCGTTGTTATGAATATTCTGTTTTGAATTAATCTTTTAATACATATTTCTTTAAAAGCCAGTTAGTCTAGGCCCATTAATTTGTCCAGTCAGTCAGTTAGTCCCCTTGAAGTCATTGTGATTTAATCTATTCCGATCCACAGGCGCCTGCTATGCGGAGTTTGGCGTTCGTGTGCCACACACATCCGGCTCGGCCTATATGTATTCATATGTGGCGGTTGGAGAGTTCGTAGCTTTTATAATTGGTTGGAACATGATATTGGAATATCTAATAGGTGAGTTGGTCCTCCCGATCTTGTTCTCTGTGTTAAATCCTCACATAATTCGCTTATTCGACAGGAACAAGTGCCTGTGCCTGTGCGTTAAGTTCTAGTTTTGATTCCCTGACCGGCAATGCCATAGCGCGCACGATGGGCGAGTCCATCGGCACGATATTCGGTGAGTATCTCAATCTATCTAGTATCTAATTTAAACATAATATCTTATATCTGATATCTGATATCCGTAGGCAAGCCACCGGACTTCATTGCCTTCGGCATTACGCTGCTCATGACATGCGTCCTGGCGATGGGGGCCAGCAAGTCGGTCATCTTCAACCACTCGCTGAACGCCATCAACCTGGCCACGTGGGTGTTTGTTATGGCCGCCGGGCTCTTCTACGTGGACACGAAGACGTGGTCTGAGCACCAGGGATTCCTGCCCTACGGCTGGAGTGGTGTAAGTATTAAGAACAACCCACCATGCGCACCCAAACTTTTGATTTCTCTTTAATATTTATTTGTTAATATTTTATATGATGTATTTAAAACCCCTTTCAACAGGTGTTTTCCGGTGCCGCCACCTGTTTCTACGCATTTATCGGTTTCGACATAATCGCGACAACCGGCGAGGAGGCGCACAATCCGCAGAAGAGCATACCGAAGGCGATAGTTGGTTCCCTGGTCGTCGTGCTAATCGCCTACGTTAGCGTTAGTCTAGTCCTTACTTTAGTGGGTGAGTATGCGCCCAATTGCGCCCTTGAAGCGGAAGTGAATTGCTTTCCTGTCCTGTGTCCCAGTTCCCTACGATCACATCAACACGGGAGCGGCCTTGGTTCAGATGTGGTCGTACGTAAACGCACCGAAGTGCCGGGCGATAGTGGCAATAGGAGCAACCGCCGGTCTCTCAGTGGCCATGTTCGGCTCGATGTTCCCCATGCCCCGCGTCATCTACGCTATGGCCCAGGACGGGCTGATCTTCAGGTGAGTGCGAATCCCTTCCTTGGTAAGGCAATATAGAAGATGTGGACACTGGTTTTCTCCGTTGTCATTACCTTTCAGGCAACTGTCGCAGCTGTGGCAGCGCACCAATGTGCCCGGCTTGGCGACAATCGGAAGCGGAGTGGCCGCAGCCCTGGTGGCGCTCACCGTGCGCCTGGAGATCCTCGTCGAGATGATGTCCATTGGGACGCTGCTGGCCTACACGCTGGTGTCCACCTGTGTGCTGGTGCTGCGCTACCAGCCGCACAGCACCTCGCTGGTGGAGCTGCTGCCGGCGCAGCTGCGCACTCCGGTGGCACCCGGCACCGCCAGCGACTCCCGCGCCCACGTTACGCCCGCCGAGGTGCTGGAGGTGCCCGGGAAGCTGACCATCAAGCGGGTGACGCGCGGCATGTCCGACTCGGACGACTCCTTCATCGACGACAGCCCCGAGGGAGGATTTCTGGGCGGACGCGACGACCAGTTCCTGGTGTCGGACCGCTCGGAGAACAAGTTCTACGGCAGTGTCCATGGCGCACCCACTGGACCCACCGGCCAAGCGACCGCCTTCGATGCCATGGGCCTGAACTTCGTCAGCCGGAAGATCCACGACTATGCGTACCTGTGTCCCGGCTTCTTCCCCTGGATAAATCCCGGCCAGGCCACCGCCGAGAGTGGTACGTTTCCTCCGCCCTTGCTTCCCGTCCCGCTGAAGAACCACCCAGTGGCATTCACAACAAAATTGCGATTGAAATTGACTCTTTGCTTTTGCTTTTCCAATCCGAACCGTATCAAACGACTCCACCACCGACGCACCACCGAACCACCGAAAAACCGAAATACCGACCACAGGCATGTACGTCACCAAGCTGGTGGGCATCATGTTCGGTCTCATATTCTTCTTGGACCTGTTCGCGGCCATTGGCTGGTCCGGTGGCCTCGCCGCCTTCATTTATTTCATTTTGTTTATCGGCATATTTGTGATACTATTGATTATATCGAGGCAGCCGCAGAATAGGTAATTCAACTCGCTCCGCAGGACGACAGTCCGTGCATCCAGGCTGCCCCTTACTCCTGTCCATCTCTTCATTCCCCCCGTTTCGTCTCCACAGATATGCGCTGGCCTTCCTCACCCCCGGACTCCCGTTCATCCCGGCCATCGCCATCACCGTGAACATTTACCTGATATTCAAGCTGAGCATCCTCACGCTCGTGCGCTTCACCGTGTGGATGTCGCTGGGATTCGTCATGTACTTCTACTACGGCATCACGCACAGCAGCCTGGAGCAGACCAGCGACGATCTGGAGCTGCACGTGGACTACGTGAGTGATTGGATCGGCTATGATCTTTACAAATTATCATTACCCAAGTGATCTGATATGATCTTCACCCCTCCAATGTAGAGCAAAAACGTCGAGGAGAAGGCCGTGTGGGATCAGCAATCGTACAACCAGACCCACGAGCCCGTCTGGGCCAGCAAAGAAGTGAAGCAGCCCTCAAGTAAGTTACTAAAGTGTGCCTTTACCTTTTTACCTTTTGTTACCTTTTGGGGCTCGTCCTTTACTTATAAAACATCGTGTATTTAATATGCTTTTATTTTATATGCTATATGTAAATTAAGAATTAAATTAATTACCCAACTAAAGCATTTACTAAGCTTGTTTCTCTTGTCCAACAGAGCAACGCTATAACTACGGCAAGAGCTCGTCGTCAGCCTCCTCGACACAGGGCAGCTCGAGGAGTGGCCAGGGCAGTGCGGCGATGAAGCCAGGACAGCCAGGCAAGAGCTCTAACCGACCCGTGCCACCTCCACCGACCACAGGTGGGCCCCAGACGAAGGGATCGGGCAGCGGCCCACCGATGGAACGCCAGTACACCGGCCAGTTCAGCATGTTCGTGGACGAGGGCCAGTTCCCCTCGTGGGAGGACTAAGCGGCTGCTCCTGCTCCCGAATCGACATCCAATCCCAGCCCCAACCCGTTCCCAAATCCGATCCCCGCTGATTGCCGAGTCGTGATGCTCCCTCGGCTTCGATCTCAAAGGCAGCCAGATCGCTATCGTGGCCAGAACAAGTTCTCTGGATCCAGTCTGTCGGGTGCAGCTCACTCACGTGTAAATACAATTAGAGATGTTAAGTTTAACAATATGGCAAAGTGTGTTGTTACAAGGCAAATGAGGTCACCATTATACACCTATATCATATACAATACATAATATACACATATGTTATATATATATTGATTATACAAGCAAATATATATTTACATATATAGCGATGGGTTATAAGTTCAGAAAAGTGTTACAGTTGCCGAATTCCAATTACCCGATTACCCGATCCTTGATACCAACCGAAAGATTAGCGATAGACGATAAGCAAACAAACGATGAACGATTGTGCTCAACTCCGATTGGCAAGCGTTTTGGGTGACGTTGGTCAATCGGCCTTCAGCACAGGAATAGGAAGAGGAACAGGAACAGGAAAGGAAGAAGGACAGAGGTCACAATAATACAATACGCATATATACTTCTGGAGAGGGACACGAGGGATGTCAGAGTGTCAGGGAAAGCAGATAAATCCGATGGTGAGGTGGGTGTCGGGGTAGTACCGCGCACAACTGTACATTTTAGGCGCCACCACCCCCACACTCACACCCACCCGCACAAGGACGAAGTACATAACATAGAAACCCTGGACTTGTGAAAAGATCCCTGAAGCAGATCAGAGGAGACCTTTCGTACCCCCAAAGATACATACATGTCCTCTGACCCATGACGATCTTTCCATAAAGTTGGGATTTGCTCACACACAGACTCACACTTGAAGATCTAAAACACGAACCTTATGTATTTATGATTCTATTGTTGTTTACATATTTATGCTATGCATTTTATATGGCGATTGGACGCGTGGAGTGTACACTGTACAGTACAGTGCGCTCTGCCTACGATCGTCTCACTCACTCTATCGGAATGTTATTTGTTTTTATTCTAGAAGCTCGCGCTAAGCTATTACTAATTTTTAAGCGGCATTTCGCATTCGTTGTAATACAATAATTCATTTTACTAATGGAATACCAAGCAAAAATTATACAAATATGCATATATATTTATAAAAATTACCATATAGACAAATACCAAAGAATACCAAATATTTATTGAAACTATTCAAACTTAAACCAAGAACAAAACAAAACAAAAGGAAACGAAACCAAAGCAAGCATAACTACAAATATGTATAAACACAATGATAACTTAAACCAAAAACAAATATGATAATAACATTTATGTACAAGCATACTTTTTTCCACTTTATATACTATGTACAAGCAAACCATGCATAACTATTTTTAGCTAAATTACAAGTATATTACAAGGCAACCTTAAAGCAAAATCAACCTTTTTAATAATAATAATACTTATAATAATTTATTCCTTTTGTACTTCACGACTTTGTACAGGAAAGAATCCGAATAGCGAATATCAAAGATCAAAGATTGCAACCAAGAACTCAATAACCTAGGGCTGACCTCCGTTCTAGCCCCGCAACAGAGAAAAACACTATTTATATACAAACGTACCGTCTAAGACATTCGATTCGATTTTGATTTCACTAATTTCGGTTGATTCCATTCAGTTGAACCGTTCAATTTCGAGTGCCAAAGCAATGCACCATGCACTCCTTGAACCAGTAGCTGAAAACATAAATCTTTGGATGTTCCACTTACTCAAGATTATAGTTTTCGAAGAGGAGCTTTTCGGACCAACTACTTAAGATATAGTGCCACCCAACTGGTCCCGCACCACGTAATACATATGTACTCTTGCATTTGTTTAATGTTAAAAAGAAAAACTCTCCTGATACGTTTCAACACTCAAACCGAACACTATTTGTACAGACACAACTATACAGGCAACAGGCTGCAGGTGCGAATGTATATTTTTATGAGCAAGACACAGCAGAGAAGCAAACTAAAGGTAAACGAAACTCAGATACAAAAGTAACAACTAAAGAATAACATATCCTACCACGCAGCTTAAAGTTGAGACATTAAAATACATACCTATATCTAGCGGAACTCACCGAGCGCACATTCCACCGATACTTTCGATCACTGATAGCCGATAACCGATTACCGATTGAGGCAGTCCCATTTCAAATTAGAGTCGACGTGTGGTTTCTGGGTCAAACGTTTTTATTTGAATGCGGTCTAGAGTTGAAATCAGTGACTGTCTGTAGAGTGTGCGCTCGGAGGAGTTTCACCCGTACCTCTGTAAGGCAAAGTACAGGCAATCCAGTAACTGTGGGCTGAAGCAGCTAGCTCTTCCACCTTTCGGTTCTTTCGGTACCACCAAATTAAGATAACTGTTATGGGAATACGATAGTGTTAATAGATTTTCTACAGTTCCAATTTGAAGCGATTAACAACCAAGACAACTTAACATGCAATATATCGATAAGTGTGAGGGAAAACCCAAAAGCTTCCGCATGCATTTTAATATACTAAACATATTGTTTCCTTACTTGTTTGATCTCTGAAACGAAAACGGAAACGGAAAACAAAAGCGGGCAAATATTAACTCTAATGTCTATGCTCACTGTGACTGTAACTGTAACTGCAATTTAGACCGTTACTCGTAACTGTCAACTGTCAAAAACGGAAGTGATGAAAACCTAATCGCACCCACGAACACGCTTGGACACGCACACAAAAGTGACAGAACCACAAAAAGAACAGCAATAAGATAAAGTGCAGTTGGAGAGAATTTCAACTCCGAAGGCGAAGTAGACCGTTTAACAATTAGCCAAGCCTAATTATAAAGAAATCTGGAAATAATCCACATTTGGTTGTTTGATTGATTGGAAATGAATTTAGACGATTGTTTCCTTATTGATTGATTTTCCAGCTGAACATAATGTACCTAAGTTTCTGTTTATTTCATAAGACTGAATTACTGGAATATGATTTATTTTAAAACGTGTATATAATTAAGGTGTAATAGCAAACTTTACAACTTTTACTAATGAAGCATCAAAATTTTTGAAATTATTCTGTACTCATTTATTAAACAATTGAAAAACCAAAAGAGGAAAATAAGTGATGAGGAAGTCGAGAGCGAATTAATATGCAACTATTAATATATAACATATGCGGAAAACTCCCGATATGATGATATATGTATACATATATATATATATATTTCAATGGATCGATAACAAAAAAAAAACAGCAAACCAAAATGAAATGAAAATGATGTTACAATATAAGAAAAACCAAACATTTTTTAAATTCAAATACTACTCTTGATTTGTTTTATGTGTTAATACTCTTATTAAATGATATTTCTCGAGAATATTAAAAAATAAAAATTGTTAGGATATTCAATATTGGCTTTTTGAATGGGGAAATCCATAAGTGACGGTCAAAACATGCACTTATTATTTTATCAACTTTACATTACATTTAAAGACTGGCGCCCTACTCTCCAGTGTGACCAGTCTGAAATGTAAACTGATAAAGTATATATCCTAATTATGTGCTTGAAAAAATACCAAATGTGTATTCTTGTGCTCTCCCGCCAATGCCACACTAATGTCAGTTCCCCGCGAACGGTCGCACTAATTACGCAGAGAGAAAAAGCTAACTAATTTTGACAGTGCCCGAAAAACTAAAAATTTAAAGGTAATTACAGCTGCGCTGCGCAGCAATGACGGTGCTCGTTTAGGAGGAGTCTCTGCCAGTTGGAAGAACCCCCATCTGGGCTGTGAACTGACTATCCGAGATCGTTTTTGAGCAGTCCCAGAAATCCTCCCCCTCTTTGAGACGTGTTCAAGCCCCGATAAGTGCGAATGGAATGAGTGTGTCCGCATGTGTTGGTATGCGGCCGGGCTGTTTCTGTGCATGTCTACGCCCCTATGAGGTGGATGAGGAGGGAGCGGGGAGGGGGGAGTGGAGAGTGGAGGAGCCTCTGCAGCAATCAATAAAAACGCACATCTACATCTTTTCACAGAGCTAGTTCACAGCGAGGAGCAGCACAGCAGGCACGATGACCGATTCCAAGTACTTCACCACCACCAAGAAGGGCGAGATCTTCGAGCTGAAGTCGGAGCTGAACAATGACAAGAAGGAGAAGAAGAAGGAGGCTGTAAAGAAGGTCATTGCCAGCATGACGGTGGGCAAGGACGTGTCCGCTCTCTTTCCGGACGTGGTCAACTGCATGCAGACGGACAACCTGGAGCTGAAGAAGCTGGTCTACCTGTACCTGATGAACTACGCCAAGTCGCAGCCGGACATGGCCATCATGGCGGTGAACACGTTCGTGAAGGATTGCGAGGACTCGAACCCACTAATCCGGGCTCTGGCCGTGCGCACCATGGGCTGCATCCGGGTGGACAAGATAACCGAGTATCTGTGCGAGCCGCTGAGGAAGTGCCTGAAGGACGAGGACCCCTATGTGCGCAAGACGGCTGCGGTGTGCGTGGCCAAGCTGTACGACATCTCGGCCACTATGGTGGAGGACCAGGGCTTCCTCGACCAGCTGAAGGACCTGCTGTCCGACTCGAACCCCATGGTGGTGGCCAATGCGGTGGCGGCGCTCAGCGAAATCAACGAGGCCAGCCAGTCGGGTCAGCCGCTGGTCGAAATGAACTCGGTGACCATTAACAAGCTGCTGACGGCCCTCAACGAGTGCACCGAGTGGGGCCAGGTGTTCATCCTGGACTCGCTGGCCAACTACAGCCCGAAGGACGAGCGCGAGGCGCAGTCCATCTGCGAGCGAATCACTCCGCGTCTGGCCCACGCCAACGCAGCCGTCGTTCTCAGCGCCGTCAAGGTGCTGATGAAGCTGCTCGAGATGCTCTCCAGCGACAGCGACTTCTGCGCCACGCTCACCAAGAAGCTGGCTCCGCCACTGGTCACGCTGCTCTCCTCGGAGCCGGAGGTGCAGTATGTGGCGCTGCGCAACATCAACCTGATTGTCCAGAAGCGGCCGGACATCCTCAAGCACGAAATGAAGGTGTTCTTTGTCAAGTACAACGACCCCATCTACGTGAAGCTAGAGAAGCTGGACATCATGATCCGCCTGGCCAACCAGAGCAACATTGCCCAGGTGCTCAGCGAGCTGAAGGAGTACGCGACCGAGGTGGACGTGGACTTTGTGCGCAAGGCGGTGCGTGCCATTGGGCGATGCGCTATCAAGGTGGAGCCCTCGGCAGAGCGCTGCGTCTCAACGCTGCTGGACCTCATCCAGACCAAGGTCAACTACGTGGTGCAGGAGGCCATCGTGGTCATCAAGGACATCTTCCGCAAGTACCCCAACAAGTACGAGAGCATCATTAGCACCTTGTGCGAGAACCTAGACACTCTGGACGAGCCGGAGGCGCGCGCATCGATGGTTTGGATCATTGGCGAGTACGCGGAGCGCATTGACAACGCCGACGAGCTGCTCGACAGCTTCCTCGAGGGCTTCCAGGTGGGTTTCATTTGCATTTACTGCCCTTCCAAGTGCTACAAGTGTAAACCTACTTGTTAATGCACTACTAAGTTAGTTTTTAGCAGATTCGGTAACAGGCTCTTTGATTTTTCCAGGATGAGAATGCACAGGTGCAGTTGCAGCTGCTCACGGCCGTGGTCAAGCTGTTCCTCAAGCGCCCATCGGACACCCAGGAGCTGGTGCAGCACGTACTATCGCTGGCCACCCAGGATTCGGACAACCCCGATCTGCGGGACCGCGGCTTCATCTACTGGCGTCTGCTGTCCACGGACCCAGCAGCCGCCAAGGAGGTGGTGCTGGCCGACAAGCCGCTCATTTCGGAGGAGACCGACCTGCTGGAGCCGACGCTGCTGGACGAGCTCATCTGCCACATCAGCTCGCTGGCCAGCGTCTACCACAAGCCGCCAACGGCGTTCGTGGAGGGCCGCGGGGCTGGAGTGCGCAAATCGCTGCCCAATCGCGCAGCCGGATCTGGAGCAAGTGGCGAGCAGCCAGAGAGCGTGGCCGGCTCAGAGGCCATGGTCATTCCCAACCAGGAGTCGCTGATCGGCGATCTGCTATCCATGGACATCAACGCACCCGCCATGCCCTCCGCTCCGGCGGCCACCAGCAACGTGGACCTGCTGGGCGGCGGCCTGGACATTCTGCTGGGTGGCCCGCCTGCGGAGGCGGCTCCGGGTGGCGCCACCAGCCTGCTGGGCGACATCTTCGGCCTGGGCGGCGCCTCGCTGTCGGTAGGCGTGCAGATTCCCAAGGTAACCTGGCTGCCGGCCGAGAAGGGCAAGGGCCTCGAGATTCAGGGCACGTTCTCGCGTCGCAACGGTGAGGTGTTCATGGACATGACGCTGACCAACAAGGCCATGCAGCCGATGACCAACTTCGCCATCCAACTGAACAAGAACAGCTTCGGTCTGGTGCCCGCATCGCCCCTGCAGGCTGCTCCCCTGCCACCCAACCAGACCATCGAGGTGAGCATGGCCCTGGGCACCAACGGACCCATTCAGCGCATGGAGCCGCTCAACAACCTGCAAGTGGCCGTGAAGAACAACATCGACATATTCTACTTCGCCTGCTTGGTGCACGGCAACGTGCTGTTCGCCGAGGACGGGCAGCTGGACAAGCGCGTCTTCCTCAACACCTGGAAGGAGATACCCGCCGCCAATGAGCTGCAGTACAGCCTGAGCGGCGTCATTGGCACCACCGACGGCATCGCCTCCAAGATGACCACCAACAACATCTTCACCATCGCCAAGCGAAACGTCGAGGGCCAGGACATGCTCTACCAGTCCCTCAAGCTGACGAACAGCATTTGGGTGCTCCTGGAGCTGAAGCTGCAGCCGGGCAACCCAGACGCCACACTCAGCCTCAAATCGCGCTCCGTGGAGGTGGCCAACATAATCTTTGCCGCCTACGAGGCCATCATTCGCTCCCCGTAAGCGTTCGGTGGGTGGACGAGGAGCACAAAGCAATCGGAGCGATCAATTTATGTGGGAAACGAAAGGAGCTTCTCACCAGTTGTTGAAGATTAGCTCAACAATTACTTGTAATTTACGTATTATTATTACTAGACATGGACTTAATGGTTTTTCCTACTTTTTTCTTTCCAAGTTCTGTCGTTGAGGTTGGAATTTGAGAAAAACATTTATGCTATTTATAACGTATAACTAGACATTGGATTATATGTGTTTCTCAAATACCAACCTTTAGGATAAACTTTGAAACATAAAAAGAGAAAAACTTACAATCCTGTGTCTTATTATTACATTGTGTATTCGCGGCTTCGCACATACATACCTTATTTATGCATATACATACATATAAACCAATCAAGTTTATCGAGAGAACTGTTAATTGTTAACTGGCGCTGCATGTCCTGTCCTCAATTGAATGCAACGTACAACGGTAGCGGGAATCCCAATCCCGGCGTTGCTTTATCGCATTCCAAAACTCTGTAACCCCATTTGCACTGCATCTATGTATATGTACGTGTCCTAGTAAAATGTATGACATAACACCTAATAGCTGAGAAATTGTTTTCTTAATTCCAGACTAATCGAGGGATGCTGAGTTGGGGTATCCAATTTTACTTGAACTGAAAACCAAAATGCGGACTGGACTTTTACTTTTTATTATGAATTCCTGAATTCGGAAAATCAAAAGGGCACAATGTTTATGCAGCAACGCCGAAAAATCTTATGGTCCAGGCTTCATATTCTTCAAAATTGTTTAAAGAGAAATGGGACACAGTTTACTGCATTCCTATCCAAGACTACATATAATCACGATTTGCAGAGCCTTTCCACATAGACCCATGTTTGCTTGAGCACATGCTTTTTCCACCATTTCACGAAAAGGACCTCGCATAAACACATCTATTGACAGCTTTTTAACGGCAGGTAGGTCGTCGCAGAGCTTGGGCTCCTGAGCTTTAAAAGCTTTGCATTTAGCTTTTAGCAAGTTGCCTGCTCCCTTTCTAACACACAGAGCGGCAAGGGCACGCGCCCCACAGCCGTCGTGTTGCCATCCCTGTCTTGCGCCGCTGTTTGTTCGCCTTGGCCGCAGGACGGCTTTCTTGTTGTACCACAAGCGATTTTGGCTTGGCCCCGATTGTAGCAAACCAGATTGCACCAGGTCCCACGTCGCAGTACGAAAATGTGTAATCCTGTCCGCTCGAGCTCAAGCCCACTGCAATATACAGGGACTGCGATATAAACAAACTGCAGCAGTTGTATTTCGCGAAGCATTGACAGCAGTAGCAGTCGCAGGAGCCGTGGATGCGAGGACGCGCTTTCAGGTGCTCCGCCCTATTTTGAGCCACTCTGCAGGTTGACACACAAAGCGGAGAGGAGAACGGCCGCAGTGAGAGAGAGAGGGAGTGGAATCATGCTGGAATCAGTGCTGGAATGTGGACCCGTTATGTTCAAGGAACAACAACGCCAGTGAACAGGAGTTAGCAAACAACAACAACTAGAGCACCAAACAATTGCAGCGCAAACAACAACGCACACAGTTCGCCCCTTTCAAGTCCAGTGTCCGCCAAAAATTAGTTCTCCGGAATGAGGGTGGGGGCGGATATGGTCTACGACTACGGCAGCGACGACTCCATGGGCACCTCTCACCTGGACTGGCCCTTCCTCATCAAGGTATGTACATTTCCCCATTCCCCCGTTCCCGTAGATAACCCACAGCCAACACACAGGCGCACATATTTGCACGCTTTTTAGGTTAAGTCGAGACAACATGCAAAGTGTCGGGCATAATGTGTATAAGTGGGGGTTTGTATGTCAATTGCTGTGACAGTGGGATGTCGAAGCAGCGGGAGCTGCGTCCTTTCGACGCTACATAAGTGGAAAGGCCTTATCTCGCCCAAGACGGCTCGAAATTGAAGCCCCAATGCCACTTCATGCTGTTTCCAAACAAGCGTACATAATGTAATTTTGACCAAAAGTTAGCAAACCCAGTGAATGATACATTTTTGACACAGCATAAATATATCCCCATTTCTCCATCTAAAATGAAACATATTTAAAAAAAAAAAAATTTTTTACAGCCAAGTGCACATATCAAAATTGTATACTTTAGTATAAATATGTACGCATAACTTTTAATTAAAGCTAAAGTTTTCCTGTTCAGATAAGGATTTGTGTATAATCCGTTGGCGAAACTGATTAATTACGCAGTATAAAAATAAAAGCCACCGAATTTCAGAGGAAAATAATATATATTTAGCTAAACCAAGGAAAATCCTCGTTGCGAATTATAGAAATTATGCTCGGAAGTCATTTCAACTTTTGAACGGGAAATAAAATTTAAATAAAAATTATATTAGTATTAAGTGTCTAACATCTAACATCATGCAAACATATCTCCCACAGGGCATCCTGGAGGGCCAGACGTGCACCCCGACGGCTCCCGAACCGCTGGCCGCCATCCTGTGGGCCATTTTCGCGGTGTTCGGCATCGTGTACGCCCTGCTCGGCTACCGCTGCCTGCGCGCCGTCGGTTTCCTCAGCGGACTGATGGTGGGCGCCAATGGCATCTTCATCCTGCAGGACTTTCAGATCACCTTCCTGGGCAAGCCGGCGGACTCGGCGCTGGCCATCGTGGCTGGACTCCTGGGCGCTGTTCTCGGCTCCACGTACCCGGTGGCCTCCGTGCTGATCAGCGCCTTCGCCGGCGCCCTGCTCTCAGGATCTGCCATGGCCGTGTGCGTGGCCAGCTTGCCGGACAACGAGTTCGGGGTAAGTGCCCTCTGGAGGTTACTTTTAGTTCAGTTGGACCAGTAGTTTATGAATAAATGGGGTGATTTATAATTCCCTTTTTAATTTTGCTACATATTTTCCTTTTCGGCAGTACCGCGAGATCTACGTGGCCGTGGTGGGAGGAGCTGTCATTTGCTCGGTGCTGACGCTATGCTGCGTCAAGTACGTGACCATACTCACCTCAAGCATTGTGGGCACGGCCATGATCCTCAGCGCCATCGACTTCTTCATGCACGGCCTGGAGACCCTTAATTGGGTATGTACAATATGAATATTTAGGCCTCCTAAACATATCCTATGTCTAAATATATCCTATGTTCTTAGATAATAAGCATGCGGCCGCATCCATCGCCACCACCATGCTATGGTGGTCTTCTGATCGCCGCCTGGCCCATCACCATCGTGCTGAGCATCATGGTGCAGTGCTTTATCACCGCCTGGCGCGTGGACCACCGCAAGCGCGTCTACATGCGGCATCACAACCACCCCGGCCACGCCCACGGCGCCCACCTGCCGCACAGCCAGCAGCAGGCGAACCCCAACCATGCCCTTGCCCCCGTGCGCCGCTCCCAGTCCCAGTCCCGCACCCGGGAGACGCGCGAGGAGGCCCGGCAGCGCAAGTTCCGCTACCTCTACCAGGTGCGCACGGCCCGCGGCGACATCATATCGCAGGTAAGCAACAAGCTGCCCCAGAGGGATCATTTTGATTTGCTCTTTATATTTATTAATTGATTAATTAATTTATTTATTTTAGAATTTTGTGTCGGCCCTGCAGAAGCGCATCCAGCTGAGCGGTACGGAGACGCCCTCCGAACGGTCGATCAAGAGTAGCTCGAACGAGCGGAACACCTTCCGCAGCGACCGCACCCACTTCACCACCATCCACGATCCCGACTCGGAGCTGTGCGACAAGATCGAAATCGTCCGTGACATTGGATAACAAACAAGCAATAGCTACATGTAACTATACCCGTAAGGGGGCTACGGGCTGCGGTACTTGGTCGCGAACGGGAAATAGGTCGGGGGACATAACTGGGAGACCAGAGAATGGGAAGGAACAAGGGCTCTAGAGGGTCCAGCGGAGGAGTCACACAAGTACGGTTGCATGTAGACTTTTGTAGATGGGGCACAAAGTGCCAAAAAGTGGAAACGGACAGAGGGACAGGAATGGCGGATCATTGGAAGCTTTAAATATCAGTGGATATGTGGATCTGAAGTTAATTTTCCGGAGCATTGGAGCACTTTTAGCGGAAACCGGGGATCAGCAGGAAAAGTAGTAGGTTAAGGTTAATTGAATCGTACACATCTAGAATCTAAGACGTCTAATCGCCGATCAAAGTTGGCAGGAAGCTTTGGTTCTTTTCACTTATTCGAATGTTACTAACGACACTTATAGAAATACTTACTATGTACGCATACTTACTTCTATGTGCGGTGAAGATAACGGACTCGTATATAAGTTAGGTTACTCTAAGTTGACATCCGCGAGTGATGAATGATTTAATATGAATCATGGGTACTTCGTATTCCTGCAACTAAAACTAAACCTAACCAAGTACTAGTAACGCTTCTCCCACTTCGAATATCGCTAGGCAGGCGCAATTACTAATCAGTTCATATCTGTGTTATAATTATACGATTCAAAAGGAAACGTGAGATACAAGTAGGCACACATATATCAGCAGCAGCTCGTTAATAGAGCACCCACATTTCGTTCCATTTCAACTATCAAATAGGCCTAAGAATTACGTTTAAAACTCTATACACACAGACATGCATTTGCAGTTTCCCGAACCCCTCAAGGCAGGCAAATTCAATACAATACAACAGAGATGGGCACGCCCTGGCTCAATTTGCTCACTTGCTCAAACCGTTATTTTTTTCGGGAGGCGCCAGCCAGACGGCTCGCGGCTCGCGTTCAGCGATCCGCGAAGAAACAAAAACAATGCTACAGAGTCTGCGAGCTCATCGCCTCGATCCCGAGTTTGCAAAAACAAAATACATTGGCTGAGTCTCGCACATCGTACCCAAAACAAAAACAACTTTAAAGGGATTTGCGTATTCTCTTTGCTCGCACATTCTGCGGCGCATCGCGACGGTGGTGGTTGTTGTTGTTTTTTTTTGGTCTGGCCGACCTGCTGCTCAAACCGTTAGATCTTGTGCCCATCGCTGCAATACAATACCTATTAAGTACAATAAAAAGCGAAGCGACGGAGCTGGGGAAGGGAAATGTGTACTACCTAAACTCAATATATGTAGTATATCTGTCCAACTTAGGCAGATAAATTCGAATTATTAACCTGTACAGTTAAAGCCGTAGCCATTTAGAGTTAGTCCTAGCGTTAGCAAGACGATAAGCCAAAGCTAAGCCATTTAATTGATTACACACGACATGTCGATATTTGTAACTCACAATCGCTGTAAGGGATTGGAATGTAAGGTCCGACCAAGTCAAATTTCAGCATTGAGCACCCCAAAACGATCCGCTCGGTCAGCCGTCTTAGCATGATCCGTAAGATTAACTTTCACAATATATATTATAAGCTATTAGATCCATGCAAACTGCGGTACAAACTCAAATTAACTCCAATCGATTCTCGCGATAAATGCTAGTTGAGACATACCAAAGTAAGTGATATTAATATGGTAAACTGTTCAGTAAAGGGGCCTAAGCCCGGTTTTCGCAAATCATTAATTTCCAATGGCACCCAAACTATCACAAAATTTAATTGAAAAATTAATGGTGTCCATGAAAAAAATATTTGTTCGAAAGTCGTTTTAGGCCCCTTTACATAACATTACAATGAAAACCAAATGATTAAAAATTATAGAATAGGCTACTAAAAAAATATAAAGAACTCTCAAGACCTTAAAGGATCGGACATTTCCAGGCAGATACTTCCATATCGAATCGGTTGGTTTCCAAATTACAAATATATAAGGCAAGTTTCCTGTTAAGTTGATCAGAGTTTAGTTTATAGGAACTGCTGCCGTCCGCAATTGTTGATTTTATACTATTTACCCTATGATTGTAGAGCCGAACCACACAAACAAGTCTTAAAAACGTTTAATATAACCTCAATACCCTAGCATTTAGTCTACGAGTAAAGGGTATTGATTATTTACTATAGACTTAAATATTTGATATATAAAAAAAATTGCATTTATCTTTGTTTTTTGTGTGTATTTAAACAACTAATGACAAGTTTGAGTGGTTTGGCTAAGTGTTTTTTTTCCTATCAGTTGTTGCATTGGTTCCTCTTGTGGTTTTCAAACTAAACAGCAACGTCAGATCTTACAATAATGACTTGGAACATAATGTATGTACATTTTGGTTTGGCAACAAAAAATATTTTTGTCAGCAAAGGGTTCGACACACTTAAATCCACATAGTGCATAAGGATAATAAATGCAAACTAAAGTAGTAAAAATCTTAAAAGAATTGCACACATGTATACACTAATAAAATCCAAATATAAAAACGAAGAATGCAAAGGCCAAAAACATTTGATTAGAGCCAGTGCGATTTCAGGTTTGAACTTTACTCTGGCGGGCTGGATTTTGCTGAAGCATTCAAATATTTAGCAGCCAGAGTAAAATCGAGGCTTGGAGTAAACTGCTTTTAAAAAACACTTGTAATAACCAAAAAGAAATCATAATAAATAAACGTTTCAGGCCACACATGTGTTTCCTTTAAAACCACTATAAAATATGCAAAAGATTATATTATCTTGACAGATATGATTTTTAAATTAAAAATCATGATTTAAGAGTTTAGTTCTGATTGTTATAATTATTTATTTTCGGGTTTTCGTGCTTTTCGTGCCCAGCTTGTCAAGCTCGTACAACGTTACGGTAAATCGCGTTGTATTTTCACCTCTAGTTTAACTTCGGTCCGAACTAACGGTGCCCTTCCAGTTGTCCAGGAGTCGAGCAAAGCAAACGATATCAACTGGAAAATCAATGACTTCAGCTACCAGCAGACACCTGCTAAAGTTTCTGTTTGCCTGGTGTTTCAAATTTAAAAATCTTGCAATTTTCCTGAGAAATGAGACGCGAGGCGCCCGTTTTAGCGAAGAATAGGCAGATTTCTTGGTTTTAGATACCAGGCGAACATAAATAATAGCAGGCGGCTAATGATCAGTATGTGGGTTTATTTTAGAGGTGGGAGAGGTGGGGACACCTGCTAAAGTTTCTGTTCGCCTGGTGTTTCAAATTGATAAATAGTGCAATTTGCCTGAGAAAAATGTTTCGGAGCAGTCCGATTTGTTGGTCAAATTTAGGGATTTGGATTTCACTTTTTCACGACTCATAATTTAGTTAATTTTTTAATTAAAAAAAATAATGCACTGTTACTTATTAAAAAGAATCAAAACAATAGTTATGTTAAAATTTGTATAATAAAAATCAAAAATAGAAGTTTATGCTTATAAAAACAATATTTTTTTGCAGACCTCCTTATTTATAGTTAGCCAATTGATTTTTTCAAAATAAAACGAGTTATTTTCGGTCCCTTAAAATTTTAAAGGGCTTGTGTTACAATCCAAAAGAGTCTACAATATGTTTAAACTTTTTTTTTTGGAAAGGTAGCAAATGTGTGTGTCGTTCCGTCGTCGGTTAGTCAAAGCCTCCAAGTCAAATGACGGAACCATGGCGGATTTCGTGACTAAGATTTTATTGATTAACAACACATCGGAATACAGTTGCGCGGATCTGTTTCGAATTCCTTTTTGGCCAGCAACTGGATCAAGATCAATAAGAAACAAACTGTCGTTTTAGATTCACATAATTAAACATTTGTGTATTTGTATTTGTTTTTGTCGATGATGGTCTTCATTCATCGCTCGGAAAAGCACAAACATGAACTAGTCTCTGTTGAAATTGTTGCAATTGCCGGATTCTGGTTGCCACGCCTCCATGCCTCCACGTCCGTCCATCGATCGTGTCTCTGTGTTTTGGTGTTTGGGTTGGGGATGAGGTCGCCGCCGGACTTAGATGCGACCCGGGAATGTGCCGCTCTCGCGCTGGTCGTCCCACTTCTCCACCCAAGCGTTGGGGCACATCGACTTGTAGACCTTCTGGAAGTAGTTGCACGGAGCGAAGTCCTCGCCGCGCTTCTTCTGGCAGCGGTGGAAGTCGATGTACGACTGGTAGCAGTAGCGGGTCACGTTCTGGTTAGGGAACCGTGGATCGAAGGGGGCGGTCTCCAGCTTGTAGGCCGACATGTTGCTGCTGTCTGACGATTTGTCGCTGTTTTTGTTTTTGGACATGAAAAATTGCATATAGACTTTAGTTGGGAAAAAAAAAAATAAAAAGGAGAAGAACCGAACGAAGGGCGGAAAATAATCGATCGAAACGTAACCAAATCGTAAACCAAGGTGACAGAGAACGAGAAAGTTGGATGGAAAGTCGGAATGAAAAAGAAAGAGATGGATGTGTGAGCCGTGAATCATGAGGTACATAACCGAACGCAAATGAAAACGATAAGTTGAATACAATTTCAGTGCACAAACGGGTAGGAAGAGATAGATATATAAATCACAAAGGTTAGTTCTTAAGTTTGTGGATGCTGAATGAGCGGTATATATCATATTATATAGAGAGATACGTCTCGTATAAATCTTCTAAGATTAAGGCTTACAACCTAGACTATGATTATTTTATTGTGTTCATCGAGGCTGCATCTAGTTCCTCGACCAGTGTGAAAAAAAAAATACAAATTACACTGCTCGCAAGCCCTCCACTTTAACATTAAACTGCAGCTCCGAGCTCGCTTATTCGCCCGTGTCTGCGTAGTGTACAAAGTCTTCAGCGGGGGATTGGTGGATCAGAGTGTGTCGCGAGTTTGTGGGGAGGGGGATTAATTGGTCGTATGCGTGGAGCTGGGGAGTTCACGTTTGCCCTTCCGCCTGCGTTCAAGTTCATGTTTCTATGCGAAGCGGGTGGCTGAAAACTGGGACTGCTGCTGAAGCTGCTTGACTACTTGACCAGCGGCCGCTTGCCGTTGTCCGTGTCGCAGGCGTTGCTCTTGTACTTGTTGACCTCGGCCAAGTAGAGTGACCAGAAGTCCTTCGGGTCCACGTCGCTTTCGTTGGGCGTCTTCAGCTTGGCCACCACGCCCGTCTTCAGCACCTTTCCGCCGCGTCGGCGTCCCACGAGGGGCGGAGGCGGTGCCAGCTTGCCGGCCGCCGCTGCAGCTATGTAAGGAGCGGCAGAACTGCTGGCAGCCCCCACCGCAATGGCCGGCAGTGCCACCTCCGCGGGGATCAGCTCCTCCCCTCCGCCGGCGGCAATGACCGTTGACTGCTGCGCCTGCTGGCTGCCCACCTGCTGCTTCTGGTCCTCTTGCATCTTCTTGAACAGCTCCATGAACGAGCCGTCGTTGGCGAAGACGGGATGCGACGGGGGCTCCGGCTTGGGCGGCGGATACACCTTGCCCTCCCTGGCCAGCGCTTCGCGCAGCTTTTGCTCCATCTCGCGATGGATGCGCTCCTTGTCGAACGGCTCGTCGGTGTCCAGATTGTAGTAGGCGCCCACGGCGGAAGCGGCGGCGTTGCTGACGTTACTGGTCTTGCTGGCCAACTGGGCTTGTTCTGAGGCAGCGCTGGCGGCTGCAGCTGCCTTCTGCAAGGCGGTCAGCTCTGATCGGTGGCCCCTTCGCTGGCTGTTGCTGCTGGCCATTGGCGACTCCGACCGGCGGTAGTTGCTCGAGCGCCTCGAGTAGTCACGATCGCGATCACGATCACGATCCCTGGAGCGATCTCTGGAGTCGTCGCGATCGCGTTCCCTGTGATAGCGCGACTGCTGACGCTGCTGGTCCTGACGCCGTCGACGCTGGCCGGAGCGCTCTGTGGAACGGCTGCGACTGCGCGACCGGGAACGGGAGCGGGACCGTGACCGACTGCGACTGTAGCGGCGACGCTCTAGCGAGCGACTGCGGTCCCGCCTGGCTCCGTAGTAGCTGCGCTGCTGGCCGCGACCGCCACGCCGCTGCTGCTGCTGGTCCTCCTGATCCTGCTGATAGTAGGGCAAGCGGGCCGCCGACATGTCGGGTGATGTGACGTGATGATCTGCAATTCGAAACTGTGCCGCGTTAAATCAAGCAGTTGGCAGTGGCTCGTTTACGAAATACCTATTCACAATATCTGTTTTCTTTTCTTATCTTTTCTGTTTCTTGCTGTTCTGTTCAGTTTGCTTGGCGGCTGTCAGAATCAAGAATCTAGCGTAATTTCTTGCGCTGTCTGCGACTTGGCTGGCGCTGGCTCAGCTCCTTGACCAGATCGGGTTAAGAGGAGGAGGATACACCTGAGGATGAGGTTAGGAGCTGTAGCTGGAGCTCCAACCAAGTGGGCGGGCGACAAGACAAGAAATGCGGCAGACAGCGCATACGCGACTCTTATGCAATTTGGATACGGATACATTGACTTGTACTTGGATTTTTGGATGCATTGATTTGATTGCTTTGATTGGTACGGTACTTGGTACTTGGCTTGCAGATTTCTGTTTCTGTTTGATAAATGAGAGAAATTGTAATTTACTTGTTTGCGATGTCCGCTGCGGTGGAAGTAGAGTTGGGCTAGCGATGGCTCCACAGAGTTGCTCCTTGTTACGTTATCCACGTCATCCGTGGTTCAGTTGTCGCAGTCCTTTGGATCGGATGGATTAGTTTCCTTCGATTCGTTCGTTCGAACCGGATCGATGATTCGATGGTTTCCGCTGTTTCAGGACAGCTTTGCTTTCGCACGTTCTCACGCCTGCGCCAGTTTGTTTTTGCTTGTTTTGTGCTTGCTTGCTTGCTTAACTCTTGAACGATTTGGGACTCTGAAACGTACCGGATATTCGGTTCGGATTCGCCTGCATGGAAAAATGACTTGAACGCATGAATACAAACGTTACTCGAACCAGGACGCGGTGCAGGGGTTTGTCTTTCTGGCTACGATTGTGGTTAGGGGTATACTTGGTTTCATACATTATATACTTGGCCTGCTGGGCGGCTTGAGGGCATTTTTACTTTGGCTTTTGCATTTGCATTTGCTTGGGCTTTTGTTTTTGCTTTTGCTTTTGGTCCGCCGGAGAGAGAGAGGAGACTTATGGAGACCTTATGTAACCCGGGTCGCTTGAATCGATCGTGGGCAACTTACGGATGCAGTGCAGATGCAGACGACGGAGCCCCTACGGGCCTCCCCCCACCCTACACCCTATCCCACCGACAACCCCTGAGCGCACCACCCACGAGTTATGTAATTTGTACTTTTCTTTTCCTGCTGCCCGAGCCTGGCCAGCGGAAGTGTTAGTGCGTTTTGTGTATGTGTATGTGTTATGTATGTGTGCGTGTGTGTGGTTACGAGTTACGGATTACGAGTTACGATTCTTGGGTGGCTAGAGGGCACTCGAGTCGATCGGCGCCTTGGCTTACGGTCTGGTGTACTTGAAAATGCAAGCGACTGCGTTTTCGGGGCGAAAAACATACCTTTGTTGTTCCGAGAGTACGACGAAAAATTTTCAACTGCCGAGAATCTCACGAGCCCCTGACGATAGATATAGTGATGGCCTGGTATCGACTATCGTTAAATGCCAAACTGACAGCTGGGGTCGGGCTGCCAGATCGCCGGCAGAGTAGTGTTGATAAGCAGCTGTGGACCAAAAGGAAACTGTGGCACGCGCAGCCAAATGGAAAACAGCCTATGATGGGAAGCAATCCTCCCGAGCACGGGCCCAAGCCGAGATCCAATCGAAACAGGGACCACCACAGCCACCGAGTGGTGCGCAAGCAGCCGCCGCGGCCCACCAGCGACCGCCACAACGTCTACATCACCAGCAAGACGGACTTCAAGGTAGGCGTGCGTTTTGTTTTGCAGCGATAAATGGAGTGATAATCTTTGGGATTCTTTCTGCTCCCGCAGGCCCAGCTGCGCCGATGCGAGGAGCTGTTGAACTCCGGGGCTAGGGAGATCTTCCTGCACTGCATGGGCTTCTCGATCACGCGCGGTCTCAATCTCGCCCTGCGCCTCGTCCACAACTCTGAGGGCGCCCTCAGCTACGCGATCAACACCTCCACTGTCCCACTGGTGGACGAGCTGCATCCGCTGTGCGATGCGGTGGACCTGAGCTTCCGCCAGCGCAACAACTCTGCCCTGCACATCAAGATCTTCAACCGCAGCCTCTTCGACATCGTTGTGCCGCAGCCCTCGCAGTCGCAGTCCCAACCCCAATCTCAATCCCAGGGCCAGTTCCGGGGCAAGAGAAAGTAGGGACCGCTGAGGATGTTCAAGCTGTCGGAGCTGGTGCGCTGGCTGGGGCTCACCGAGTTCGAGATCCTGGTGAATCTGTGCGGCCTGCTGGTGTTCACCATAACGCTGGCCATCAAGCTGTCCGCAGGGGTTGGCGGCAGTAATGGAAGTGGGAATGGCATTCTGACGGAGACCATGGGCGACTGGTTCACCATCTTCAGCCCCCTGTTCTTCATCGACATCTGCAACGCGTACTTCTGCGTCATCGTGGGCATCCGCATGTACTTGGACTCGAACAACAAGCGCAAGGCACTGCACCGCTTCATGTGGAGCACCTACTTCCTGGTGCTGATCGCCATCTTCAAGTACCTGCTCTGCCTGAAGCTCTCCGGCAAGACGGTCCTCGAGTACTCGGAGGTCTTCTCGCCGATCTTTGTGCTTCTGCAGCTCGTGGCGGTGCGAGCCTGCCAGTTGCCCAACTCCATCTGAAGCCTAGCATTAGTATATCCACTACATATTCTATCTGATCTAATCTGAAAGCATGTTTTGGATGTTTCGTGGATTGGACTTTATCTAAGCCTAAGCCTAGTATATGTATTCTTTGGATATTTTTTAAGTTTAAAAGATATTTGAAGCCTGGTGTAGCCCTAGTGTATACAATATATATTCTGTCTGATCTAGAACAAGTATTTTAACTAAACCCTATTATTTACATTGTGGGAAAATTATTAGGAGGCAATGAGCACTCGTTCTTTGTGCCCAACATTATTATTAATTTATTTTGTGGATATTAAATTAGAAATCAGAATGCCAGTGTTGGTCAACGCCAGCGGTCGGCTAGCGATCAGGTGGCAGCCCCAGGGGAAACTTATTAGTGCAAGAAAAGAAACGAAACAAAAACACAACACAAAGTGCCTGCACAATCGTTACCAAGTAACCGAAACTTAGCAGCCATGTCCACGCTGAACCGACCCAAGTCCCCGCACACGCCGACGGCCATCAAGAAGGGCGAGAAGGAGGACAGCTTCTGGGACAAGTTTAGCACCCTGGGCCGCAAACGCGGCACCCGCGAAGGTTGGTGGATCGCAGCGTCCGAAACGCCCATAATGGCTCCATTCGGACCAGCAGGGGTGTGAATCTACTTCGGTTTAATTGTTGTGCCTCCATACTTTCAAATGGGGCCGAAAAGCAGGCCGGGAACGCCTTCTGGGCCGTCCGGGGAGCGTTTCTGGGAACAGATGTGCGCGGAATCAGAACATTGCGTCACTGGTGACGCACACAAACAAACAGAGTGCGAGTGTCGTCATCGTTGTTTACGTTATCATACATACATAGGTTGTGATAAACCCCTCTGTTTGCTCTGATTGCAGTGAAAAAGGTGCAGGAGGAGGGCAAGTACGCCATCGACTCGCCCGGATCGCCCAGCCAGTATGACATCCCGCCCGAGGACTACGCCCTACGTAGGTTCACTTTTCCCGTCCTCCGACTGAAGGTCCAACCTCTAACGATCCGATTCTTGCAGGCGAGCACGAACAGCGCGCCGTCATCGATCCGCAGTCCATCAACGATACCGAGGTGATCAAGCTGCAGCGCATCCTTGTCGACTGGATCAACGACGAGCTGGCCGAGCAGCGCATCATTGTCCAGCAGCTGGATGAGGACATGTACGACGGCCAGGTGCTGCACAAGCTCTGGGAGAAGCTCACGGGCAAGAAGCTGGACGTGCCGGAGGTCACACAGTCGGAGCAGGGCCAGCACGAGAAACTGAACATCGTCCTGAAGGCGGTCAACCACGTGAGTGTAGTCCTGAAGTCGTTCAGTCCATTTTGTCCCACCCTAAACTTCTCAATATCATTTTCCCACAGACACTCGGCTTCCACCAGAAGATCCCCAAGTGGTCGGTGGCCAGCGTGCACTCAAAGAACATCGTGGCCATCCTGCATCTGCTGGTGGCACTGGTGCGCCACTTCCGGGCTCCGGTCCGCCTGCCGGAGAACGTATTCGTGACCGTTGTGATCGCGGAGAAGAACGCGGGAGTGCTGAACGCGCAGAAGTTCCAGGAGCAGATCACCTCCGAGTACGACGACCTGGGCATGCGCTGCGAAAAAGATGCCTTCGACACGCTGATCGACTGTGCGCCGGACAAGCTGGCCGTGGTGAAGAAGTCGCTGATCACGTTCGTGAACAAGCACCTGGCCAAGCTGAACTTTGAGATCAGCGACCTGAACACGGACTTCCGCGACGGCGTCTACCTTTGCCTGCTGATGGGCCTGCTCGGTGGCTTCTTCGTCCCGCTGCACGAGTTCCACTTGACGCCCCAGGACGTCGACCAGATGGTGAGCAACGTGGCCTTCGCCTTCGACCTGATGCAGGACGTGGGCTTGCCCAAGCCGAAGGCGCGGCCGGAGGACATTGTCAACATGGACCTCAAGTCCACCCTGCGGGTCCTCTACAGCCTTTTTACCATGTTCAGGGACTATGCCTGAGCCCAAACCGAGCACTCATCGGCGCCAATTTTACATTTTATATTAACTTTTTGTAATGTTTACACGCGTAATTTATGTGCGTTCTAACGGACAGTTATTTATATATGTGTCGTTTGTCTAACCACAACGAAATGCTTGGATTCAGTTCGTCCGGAGCAGAGCTAACCCAATCCCAAACCCGACGGCCAGTTGTTAGCCAGCCGTTGTAGTTGTTACTAAGTGAATTTACTGTATTACTGTATTAATACACAATAAACGAGATTGTGCCTTCAGATCACACAGAGCTTTTGCGAATTATGTCACAGATATCAAGCCTGTAAATGAAAAGTCTTCAAAAATTGTATTGTGTACGTTAAAAATTTGGATTCCCAAAAAAAATCAATAAATATTGCCAATAGCCCATGTGTTGTTCTATTTTAGTCAGTTTCAAGCCGCAAAATTCATCTGGAGCTGCCCCACTCATTCATATGTAAGTTCCGTAGTTGGTTTACCTTCGTAGTTACCTGCTTACCGCTTCGCTTTTGAAACGGCAACGGATGCGCGCGTACTCTGCTTCGCTGCTATCGGTTTCCTATCGATTGTCGATCACAGTTGCGGTCGCGCTGCCAGACTGCTCGCTGGCATTATTTGAATTCAAATTATTTGAATAAAAAAATTGTACCGCATAAAATTCGGTCAGTCAAATGTCCATTTCGCCTCGCCCGTTACCGTAGCGCTAGTATTCCCTATTTCCGCTTCGCCAACTGCAAAAATAAGAGCCAAACGTTATCTAAAGAAGTATGTTGTTTTGAAACAAGGTGGCAACCATGCGCATACTTTTTATGATTTTCACAATAGCCGAGCGAAGTTTCAAGACCTTGGAGCTGCCCACAACCACAAATCTGCTTCTGCGGCGCAGCTGCCACAGCTACGGCTACGACTACAGCAGCCCCACGCAACTAGAGCTCAGTCGGGAGGCCACCCGCCTGGTAATCCGCCGACTCCAGCGCACCGTGCTGCGCATCATCCAGAACCCGGAATACAGCATGTCCGAGGCGAAGCCCTCGTTCTGGCGCTCCAATAAGGACTCCGAGGTGGCCCCGCCACCTAGTCATAATCAGACCCACCCGGACCAGGACCAGTCGTCCTTTGGATCCAGCCGACAGGCCGCCGGCAAGCAGGACTCCAACTGTCGCACCTGCAACGACTTCAAGTCCTGGTCCAAGCAGCAGCGCCTCATCTCCAACGTGCAGAGCGCCAAGGTAAGGTCGTTGTGTATTTAACCGTGAAGCCCTGTTATCTATATCGAGCCCCTCTGCCTTTTCATCTTAGGAGAAGCACATGGCCGCCGCCGAGAAGCCGGCCACGGAGACGGAGCTCCCACGCGACGACTGCCCGCTGGACAAGGTCCGGCTGGGCATCTCCACCTGGGGCCTGCTCCACACCATGGCCGCTTTTTACTCGGACAACCCCACGGACAACGAGAAGCGCGACATGAAGACCTTCTTCGAGGTGCTCTCGCGCCTCTATCCCTGCGAGTTCTGCGCCAAAGACTTTCGCACCGAGTAAGTGCCTGTCCCCTGTCCTACTTGTCCTAAATGCTGAACTGACCTGACCCTCTGTGTTCCAGCCTGGACGTCAACCCCATCAACGTCAGCTCGCAGAAGGAGCTGGCCAAGTGGCTGTGCAAGTTCCACAACAGGGTGAACGACAAGCTCGGCAAGCCGCTGTTTGACTGCAGCAAGGTGAACGAGCGGTGGCGCGACGGCTGGCTGGACGGATCCTGCGACTAGACGCTGGTCAGCGTTCGCACACACGCTCCTGGCATCACCCACGCCGAGCCCTGGAATCCATGTTACCGTGTTGACCTGGCGTGACATCAAACTGAGTTATATTGTAATAGAGCGACACCTCAAAGGTCCCTTGTTAAGTGGTTTGCTGGCTATGAACACTCAGAGAATACACACATCTTGTTAAATACTCGCACACTGCATTCTCACTGGCCTGCTGCATGTGCGGGGCAGATTTCATAATGCTTGAATGCCTTAAGGGGATATATACAGCCAGAAGCCCGAAAAAAGACCGTTTTTTCGAATTTTTTTTTCAGGAAAACTATGTACAATTTCAGACCGGGCGTTTTTCCATCTAAAAGTATACACATTAAAGATTAATTCACACTTTTTTTAATTGAAAAATTTTTACAGTGAAGCGAGATATGCTGGATTCTTCCGAGCGTTAAAAAAAAAAAAGGAAATTCGGTAGCCAACGCCGCTACTTCGAAAATCATCTAAAACAAAAAAACCAAATTGATTATTAAATAAGATACTAGAATCTAGTCCTCATCATAGGTGTTTTTGAAAATATTGATTTTTGACAAAATGGCGGACGTTTAAAAATGACATTGCGATTTTTGACTAAAAATTAGCCATTGTTTTGCCTATTAAAAAAAAACTAAGCATCGGAAAAAAAAATCCTATGATGAGGACTAGATAATTATGTATAGAATAAGCACAAAAAATTTCATTGCAATCGGTTCGCTAGTTTTCGAGATATTTTGGCTACCGATTTCAAAGACGTGGTTTCGAGAAAAACGCGATTGAAAATTTGGTAATACGGTACGGCACGCACGAACGTGACTCACTCTTCGGTCTATAACTTCGTTTTTTTTTGAGATATCGACTTGAAACTTTCACAACACGTTTTTGATCCCTTAAGCTTAAAGAAAATGCAATAAAAAAAAATTGATTTTTTGGAAAATCCTGGCTGTATATATCCCCTTAAGATAAGCCCTGTTGTGGAAGGTATTGTGTCGACTCATGGGTGGCGGAGAGCAAGTGACGGGGCCAGAAAACTCGATAAGCTGGGGAATGCAGAAAGGTCTAGACTTCTGATTTGGTCAAAACCAATTATTTAGTTTATTGTTGCATAAGGTATTTGTTCTTCAATCGGTGCTGGAAACTTTAAATTTTTTTGGATAAGTAAACATACATAAATGTTGTAGAGGTTTTAAAAAAACAATTACCAAGTTTTTGTTTATTATAGCCGTTACTTGTAAAGTTATTAACGGGTTATAGAGCTGCATTTCTATATTTGGGTTACCTTGAAGGGAAGCCGTTTTAAGTTATTAAAATTAATAATTAATAAAAATAAATTGTAGTGACAAGATAGTTTTTATTTATTTTATAATCTCCAACAGTTTTATTTATTGAATTTATTTTATTTATAAAACAAACCAGTTCAAAAAATGAACTGAACAAACCGAGCGCTTTCCAACACTGGCACTTGCTCGGCAATCGATGTTTCCGGGTAAATATCGATATGTCCGATCGACCCAGCTCTAAACACAACTGATTAAAATAATAAAAAAAAACCAGCAGAAAGTGAGCAACCACTCTGTCCGCCGCGTCGCACGTTTCCTCGTTTCCTCGTTTCCTTGATTTTCTCTAGGCGATCTGGGGGTGATCTAGGCAGTAATTACCCAACAAAGAAATGCGCCTGGCCAAAATTGAATAAATAAAAGCGGCCGCAGTGTGTGACAATCACTTCGCTTCCCCTCCCCTCTCTGCTGGAAAATAGAAAATAGGAAAGGAAAGGAGCGCTAAGGCAGAGGCAGCAAGTGAGAGCGAGCGAGAGGACGAATCGAAAGGCAGGGCTGTTTACATCCTGCTGTGTGTGCGTGTGAGTGAGTGAGAGTGCGTGCGTGTGTGTGTGTGTGTGTGCGACTCGTCATCGAAACAACAACAAATTCGTGCAATAAACAATAGCAAATATATAACTATATTATTTTTTTTTTTGCATTTTTTCGCTGTGTTCCTCCACGTGCGGTGTCGTTGCCAACTCCAAATTGGTGACCAAAAGCGGCTAGCACGCGAATTTCACACAAGGTCCGTAGGTCCGCAGCTGAAGCAGCAACAAAAACAGCAACAGAAACAGAAACATGGCCCCGGCTCTGAGCAAGCTGGCCAACAACCAGAGCGCCATCGTCGGCGTGGCGGGCTTAACAGCGGCCATCTGGATAATTGCCTATGGCAAGATGTCCAACAAAAAGAGGTGAGTAGCAGCAGTAGTACTTAGTGCACGTATTGGGGAAGGTCTCGGTCGCGGTCACCGAAATTCTCTTGACATTCAATTTGATTTATTTGCGCGCTGCACTTGGCCTCCACTCAGGCCCCTCTCCCCACCCCACACCACCCTAACTCACCTCACCTCACCTCACCCCACCTCCCATCTCGCGATGGAACATACGATGCCGTGTCGTAGTGGGTCATCTCATCTGGCGGATTCGAAACTGGTTTTGCGATTGGTTTCGGTTTCCTTCCACACTGAATGCACTCACTTCCCCTTCATTGTATTCCGGTTCGAGTGGAGCCGTTCACCAGTGCCCAGTGCCCACAGTGGTCAAAATCAATGAGATTGCAATTGGTTTCCCTGACCATACAAATTATAAATTAAGAGTATTATAAATATATTAAAAATTTAATAAGTTAATGTCTGTAAAAGGTCAGTTATTTCGGAAGTCCATTTGTATTTAAACACTTTCGTGCGGTTCAGGAAAATTAAACAGTCCTTAATTGCTTTTTTCATTGCAGTTTAGGTAGGAATTTATTTTAAATACATAGTTTCATGGGGAAAATTTATTAATACGCTTCCTAGATTCTGATAAATATAAATACGGCTCGGTTAAAAAAAATATTTTAAAATTAACTGAATCATTTAATTTTCGTTTTTGCCCCAATGCTTTTATTTTGACCGCAATAATTGCCTTCCAGCCAACAAACTTCCTTTTACATGGTTTTCAGCGAATAGAGGTAACCACTTTACACAACAAGTAACGGGTGTAAATGGCTCGAGCTAATGAAAACATATCCATTGTGCCATTGTCCACTGTTAATTTAACGACTGAACTGGACTGGACGACTGCTCCGCTGCTTGGGCTTAATCATTGTTTCGCCCCGATTAGAGAGGCTTTCTTTGCACTCGCTAACCGCTAACGGGAAGTGCAGTGAAGTGGACTGGACTGTTGAAAGAGCTATGGCCAAGATGTCCAAAGTTTCCCACTTGCGATCCCAGCCATGGGCCACGTTTCCTTGTGCTGTAGTTTTGGACTTGGTCTCTTGCGCTAATCTAATCTGTGGCATGTCCCCAGACCTAAATACTGCTTAATGGCTAATGGCTAATGGCCCTCGCTATCAGTGGAGCTCGTGGCGATTATGCTGTTGTTAACGCGCCCTTGGCACTATATACGAATCTATATTCCAGTTATGGAACTGGAAATCCATCCATGCCACCTATCCATCCATTTGATCTAATTGAATAAAACGACAGAACCAATTAATTAGAGAGATTGTGGACGAGTGGAGTCGAGTGGAGTGGAGTAGAGTGCATTGCCATTGCTCGGTAATTGCTACTATTATTCCGATATCGGGAATCGAGTTGATAGCCTTTCCGCACCTTCTTCTGTCTTCTGCACACCAGAGTTTGCATTGCACACCAGTGTGTGCTGCACTTTGGCAAGCAATCAAATTGAAATATTTTTAATGGGCTGTCGGCTGTTGTTGTGGTTGTTGTGGTTGTTGTTGTTGGTAATGCCTAGGTACCGAAAATTGTGGATGGCCGGCAAATTTATGCGAAATTCCATATCGGACTCCCCTACGGTTAATGGGATGGGGTACTTTTGTGTGTTGACCAAGTTCCTCGTTAAATTAAAAAAGAATTGATTTAATGATTAATGATTATAAAACTTTTTAGTTTTATTTAATAAAAAACCATTTTAAAAATATCAAAGCTACCTAAATGTTTTAAAAGCTTAAAACATTGTTTGTTTATCTTCATTTTATAAATAGATTTGGGTTTACTAACAAAAAGTAGGTTAAAGTTTACAGTTAAAAATGTATTTATGCATCTGTTATGAGGTAGAATGATGGTGGGAAGAGGACTCCTATTTCAAGGACCCCCAATGACAGAATATTAAAGACTTCCAATTAAGAACTTCACAAAGTACCTACAAAGTGTGTATCTTTGATAATAAAATGTATTTCAAATACATAAACCAAATTGACATCTCAACAAAGAACTGGGCTGTGAGAATCTTTTGCCACAGGGTGTTCTAAAATCCTGTAAAATGCCCCTTGCATTCCCGCAAAGGGTTGAACATGAAAACCCATGCAAATCTGCGCGTCCAAAAGCCCAACCATTCGGATGGTTACATCCAGCAGACCAGCACACGTAACCAGTTAAGCAGTTTACTTGGGTGTTGCAACCAAAAACACCAACGACACCCATGGATGTCATAATTTGATGACACCCGAAGTGCAAACCATAAACATTACAGCACAGCCACAGCAGTGCCTTCTTTTAATGACTTGCAACGGGCACAGGGACAGGGACAGGGACCTGTGGATCAGGTTTCGTTGTTGTCATTTATTGGGCTCGCTTTTCGCTGTTGTATGGGGTAAGGTGAGAGAATAGGGAATGGATCGCACCCGGCCAGAATAAATGTTAACGAGTGTTAACCTTGCACGCTTTTCCATTCTCACATGCCCTCGCTGAGAGACAGGGATTGCGTAATAGTTGCAGGTGGAGAAGAGGTAGAGATAGAGATCCATTCGGTGGCTCAATCATTGCACCTTGTCCCCTGAAACGCTTGGCCCTCAATCTAAATCTTGGCCCCTAAAAACCACTGCAGTCGCACTTTGTGTTTGTTACTGGTTATTTGTATAATTCCCGCTTCAACTCGGTTGGTGCGTGAAATGAGATCGTTATTTTCAATGCAGATTCGCAGTTCGCAGCCGAAGTCTGACATTTGCACCTGTGATGTGTGCTCGTCTGGTGCTGCTGCCACGTTACCAACCAGCCAGCCAACTCTCTCCGATTCTCTGCGGACAGCGGACAGGTAAACACGCAGCTGATGAGTGTACCCACCTATCAGACTTTATCAGCCCGATAAGAGCCACAAAACAATCATGGGCTTGGCGATCGACAAGACGCTGAACTTTGAGTGGGCCGAATTAGTGGGTATCTGTATCCGTATCCATATCTGTAACTCCATCTGAGTCAGAGGCTAATCGAGCGATCTTCCCGCTCCCCATTAGGGAGATTAGGCGATCGCCGGTTAGATCGGTGATAGAGAGCATTGAGTGGGCATTGAGAGTGACCTATGGACCCAAACACATGTTCCACGGCCAGACGGCAAAAACAAGTTTATAATATACGAATTATAAAATAAGGAAAACCAGACAGACAGACAGACAGTCCGATAGAGAGAAAAGTACCTACATATAATATAAATAAATAAAAGAGCACTATGAATAATTCAGTGAGCTGCGCTGCCGATATTCAAGAAATGACCAAGTCATCACGACTCGTCGGTTTTTGCTCCACCTGCAGATAACCAAGGCGCGAGCTTTGTACTTTGTTTGGGCTAACCACACCACATGCCAACCCACATGCATCACCCACATCCACATCCACATCCCATAGACTTCGACCCGTGGCAGGCGGCGATGTCTGCCACGATCCGATTAAGCGATCGCCCATGTGCGCTCCACCGACGGATCGTTGGTTCCTAGTTGTTGGTTGTGGTATGATGATGAAAGGCATTCATGTTGAGCTGGTCAGCGATTGGGCGCCAGTCCAAAGTCCCCTGGGCTTCGATGGGTTCATGCCCTCGCCAAGATTTGTCTGTTGACTATGTCTATTTTCATGCTTACATGCTAACGTTGAAAGTCACACCTTCATAAGCATTTCGGATATTTCACTGTAGTGTCTCTAGTTGTAAAGGTTGTCAGTATTAAAGTTATTTAGTTTCTTGAAAAATATCCGAAAGATAAGGAACGTCATTTAAATGCATTTTTAAAATAAAAGTACAACGAATTTCAGAAAACGTGGAAAGCAATCTGGAAGGTAGTTGCATCTGCATTATGCAGTTTATAATTATAATGTATTCTTTTAATTGGTTTTCTTAAAAAGCAGATACTATATTTTTTTAATCGTTTTGATTTATAAAACATTTTAATTGGCGTTGCAATAATTTCAGTTGTGCTTTTATAGTTTGTGACTCGTCATTGTCTTAAATAAATATGTAGTATTAATCAAGAATTTCATTAATCTTTCTCAAAGTTTTTAATACACAAAACTAAGTAAAGAAAGAATATTAAATTATTCTTGATTATCAATAGTTTTAAGTGATGAATTGTTTACACTTACGAATGTTTATAATGCTAGCTAAACGCTTAAGACGTTTAAAAAAAGCTTAAAAGGGCTGGAAGCTGGTAAAATGAATGCTACATTTTATGGCTGGCTACCTTGATGACTCGCAGCAATAAAAATCTTGGCTCATTGCAGAGTCTTAATTATTTTATTTAGTCACACACCTTGATTGCAAACAAAAGAGTTTATGGAGACAGTAAGCGTGTAATTCATTCTTTATTTGCAAAAGCGGTGAGACCGATTTGCTAGCAAAAGCAAAGGTTGATATTCAAATTTACTATACAAACAGGGAGCTAAACAATTGTAATTTATTTTAAAAATATGTAAACAGCGTTGTCAATTTCTTCAATATGTTAACATCGTTAATGATCTCATGACTACTATATTGTCAAACAAAAGACCTCTTAAGGAGGTATGAAACCCAATTTCAAGACCCAAATACTAAATTATTCCAAACTATAGTTTATTCAATTAGTTTTCTAATATATTGGCTGTAGTTAACATCCCTAGCACTACAAGGAAAATTATTTGAATAATTGTGCTGGTCACGATTACAGTTTCGAGTATAATTAATAATAAAGGGTATTATTCTTTAAAAACCTCAAAAAGGTTGATAGTTAAGCTTAGTTTCTCATCTTTGTAATGTCAAGATAGAACTAATAGTATTTTAAAATTACCTTTTAACCAACAAATAGTATCTAAAGAAAATCAATTATATCTACGAATTATTTCAGAAAACCCGGCTATGAGGACAAGATCCAGTACACAATCGCCGAAAAGAAGGAGAAGAAGGCGTCGAAGGCCCACGTCAACTCAGTATTCTTCAAACAGCTGCGCCAGCTGCTCCGTAAGTAGATCCGTCAGTCGAACAGCAATTGTGCAAAATGCTTACAATGTCCTGTCCTCCCACCTCCCACTGGTAGCCATCCTCATCCCGGGCTTCTGGAGTGTTGAGACGGGCCTCCTGGCCCTGGTGGCAGCTGCGTTGATCGGTCGCTCCGTCAGCGACATCTGGATGATCCAGAACGCGACTGTGGTGGAGAGCACCATCATTCACATGAACCGCACAAAGTTCAAGACGGCGCTGCTCAAGTATCTGACAGCTCTTCCAGCGGTAAGCGAAAGTTTCTTTTCCCAACTACATTTTTCATTCGTCGCTCTGTAGGTTTGATTTTAATCAAACACTTTTAAATCTTTGTCGGTATTTCTTTCAGATCTCGGTTGTGACCAATGTCCTCAAGTGGAGTCTGGGTGAGCTGAAGCTGCGGTTCCGTACCAACCTCACACATCACCTGTACAGTCAGTACCTTAAGTGAGTGTCTCCTTTATGTTGCCTTAGAATGTCGAATGGGTATTTCATTTGACTTATGTTCTTGTTTCTGTTTCTCTTCCAGTGGCTACACTTACTACAAAATGTCCAACCTGGACAACAGGATAGCCAACGCCGACCAGCTGCTGACCACGGACATCGACAAGTTCTGCGAGAGCGCCACAGATCTGTACTCCAACATCAGCAAGCCCGTGCTGGACATCTTCATCTACGTGTACCGCCTGACGGTGAACCTGGGCGGCAAGACACCCTCGATCCTGATGCTCTACCTGCTGTTCGCCGGCGTCTTCCTCACGCGCCTGCGCCGCCCCACTGGCCGCCTGACCGTCGAGGAGCAGAAGCTGGAGGGCGAGTTCCGCTATGTGAACAGCCGGCTAATCACCAACTCTGAGGAAGTGGCCTTCTACCAGGGCAACGTGCGCGAAAAGCTCACCCTGCTGGCCAGCTACTCCAAGCTGCGTTCCCACCTGCGCAAGTTCCTCGAGTTCCGCGTCAGCATGGGCATCATCGACAACATCATCGGAAAATGTAGGTGTTTGTTTGTAGCTAAGCAAGGACCCCAACAACTAACTAAGCCGTCTTCCCCCAGACTTCGCCTCCATTGTCGGCTTCTACGCGGTATCCATTCCCTTCTTCTCGGAGAACCATCCGCTGCTGTCCGGCGAGCAGAGTGGCCAGCGCCTGCAGGCCTACTACACCTACGGCCGGATGCTGGTCAAGCTGGCGGAGGCCATCGGCCGCCTGGTGCTGGCTGGACGCGAAATGTCGCGCCTCGCCGGCTTCACCGCCCGCATGACCGAGCTGATCAAGGTGCTGGGCGACCTCAACAAGGGCACCTACGAGCGCACCATGATCAACGGCAACAACATCACGCTGAACGCCGGCGGATCGGCGGCGAGCAACTTTGGGCCCAACAAGGGCGTCATGTGCTTCGAGGACAACATCATCCGTTTCGAACAGGTGCCGCTGGTCACGCCCAACGGCGACGTGCTGCTGCAGGAGCTGACTTTTGAAGTGAAGTAAGTACAAAGTGGGCAAACTATTCGTTATTTTTGGATCTACTTGTTTACTTGGATTATTCAATGAATTCAGAAACCTTTTACAATATTGTTAAATGCTCTCTTTTTTAATGCAGGTCCGGAACCAACGTCCTAGTGTGCGGCCCCAACGGCTGCGGCAAGTCCTCTCTGTTCCGCATCCTCGGTGAGCTGTGGCCCACGTGGGGCGGCAAGGTGACAAAGCCATCGCGCGGCAAGCTCTTTTACATTCCCCAGAGGCCCTACATGACGCTGGGAACATTGCGTGACCAGGTGAGAAGTGTGCAAATGTTGCATTAACGTCTTAATGAAATGTCTTTCAATTAACGCTCACAAAAGAACGATGTAAAGGGCCTTATTAGTAGTTTAACCTGTTGACCCTTTTCTCCCCTCATAGATCATTTATCCACACACGCGCGAGGACATGCGCCGGATGGGTCAGACCGACGAGGATCTCATGCACTACCTGGAAATCGTGCAGTTGACATACTTGGAGCAGCGAGAGAACGGTCTGGACTCAATCGAGGACTGGATCGACGTGCTGTCCGGCGGCGAGAAGCAGCGCATCGCCATGGCCAGGCTCTTCTACCACAGGCCACAGTTCGCTATCCTGGACGAATGCACCAGCGCCGTGTCTGTGGACGTGGAGGGCAAGATGTACAGCTACTGCCGCGAGGTGGGCATCACGCTCTTTACGGTCTCGCACCGCAAGTCTCTGTGGGTGCACCACGACTACTACCTGCAGTTCGACGGCCGTGGCAGCTACGAGTTCGAGACCATCGACCAGGATAAGGAGCACTTTGGCTCCTAAGGTCCGCAAGGCCGCATCCCAATCCTTCCCAAGCACGATGACCAGGTCCAGAAGCTGCCCATCATCGCTACAAGATTTCCGCCCGATTCATAGCTGTAACTCCGGTGCTGGCGACTCCCGCTCCTTATCATCCCGCTCTGGCTCCTTCTCCTCTATCCTCTAAATGGTGCACTGTATATACCGAGATATGTATATATCGCAAGTTGGACAACGTTTCCTCTATTTGTTTGTGATTGTTTCCTTTATGTACGCTATTCCACACTTTATTCCGTTTTAATATAATAGTCTCCGCTGGGACCTTAGAGCTGTAACTTTGAGAATCGAGCTGGTGTTAGAGATGTAAGCGTAAAGTAGTCGACGATGGATGAGCGTTTAGCAAACGTTTTAGCAAATAACACACTTATACCTGTAGACCGCACAATCCCCAAATCGCGCTTAGACAACTTATAGTAATTTGTAAACTACACTCGGCTTATTCTATTGATTTGTATCTTTGGTTGAATTGGAATTGGAATCGAACTTTGCACGTCCACAATGAATTGCTTTATACTGTAATATTTGCTAGTGCAAGACGCAATAAATGTATATAAATATAAAACAAAAGTGTTTGATGCCAGAGGGGAACTTTATTTTATTGCTAAACTAAACTAACGTAGTTGGTTAAAAAAAAATCTCAAGCCTTCCGCTTGGGCTTTTTGCTTTCCATCAGACTCATGATGGTCTTGCGCAAGTCCTCAGTCTCCTTTTGCTCCATCTCGAGGTGCTCAATTTGATCTTTCCGCTCCTGCAGCTGCGTCTCCAGCACGGAAACTAGATCCTCCGACTTCTTGCGAGCCTCCCGCTGCTCCTCCAGCGCCTTGAGTGTTTTGGCCAGCTCCCGTTCGCGCTCCTCGATGGTGCGCAGCTTCTCCTTCATGTCCTGCTCGTAGGCCACCATGGACTTCTTCAGCTTGTCGATGCGAGAGGTCTACAAAGGGAGTAAGAGAGTCTGGATAGAGTAAACTGAAGGAATCACGGATATGCGTCTTACGTTGTCCTTGTTGTGGGCCTCCAGCCTAACAAGCTCCTCGCTCTTGGCGCTCAAGCTCGTCCTCAGCTCCTCGCAGTCCTTTTGCAGGCCGGCAATCTCTGACTTCTTCACCACCAAGCGGCGTTCGCTGGCCTGCAAGTGGTCGGAGTTTTCGGACAGCTGCTTCAGAAGGTTGGTCATGTTGCTCTTCAGTTTGTTCGTCTGTTGTTTGAGATCCTTGCACTGTGTTTGCAACCTAAAAGATAGAAGAGTTAATGTGTTTTAAGCTTTAAACATCTAAAACTAAGACACTCACCGCTCTTGGCTGATGAGCAGCTCGAAGTTGGTGGCTTGGAAGCGTTCAATTTCGGCGCTCTGGACGCGGGCCAGTTGCGTTCCACTGACCAGCTGCTGGCCAGCCTGCTCGAGCCGCTGCTCCAGGCTCAGCACAGCACCGTTGAGGCTCTCGATGCGATGGTTGTACAGCTCAATCACCTGGGAGACGGGTGCCGATGCCAGCTCGTTGCGGCGCACAATGCCACCAATGCTTTCCAGCAGTGCGTTGACCCGCTGCGCCATGTCCTTGTCCGTGAATGTGCGGTGGCCCTTGAGAATGGAGCTCAAGTTGCGCCACTGCTCGGCCTGGTCACTGCACCCAGCTGAAGTTCCTGTCATTGAGCCCCCAGGTCCGCCGCTGATACCAGCCACATGCTATGAAAGGAGAGATCGGGTCACCGAAGAATAGGCATAAGATAGATGGTCGTGAGTGCTCACCTTCGCCACAGCTGCCTTGGGAAAGTGCTCGAACTGCGCAATCTGAAGGACGGCCGCCACCAGCGGCTCGCTCCTGCTGACCATGCCGCGGGCCAGGCAGTACTGCAGCTGCGGCTGCCCCAGCAGGGTGCAGCACTTGTCCAGATACGCCTTCTTCGCGATGCCTGCGACGTTGACGAGCAGCAGCAGACAGAAGCAGGCCTTCTCCACCTCCGGCTGCGACAGGCTCTGTGTGCCGAGGAACTGGGGAACGAGGGCGAGCGGAGCTGCCAGGATCTTGTCGAAGAACGACTCGGATATCTTGGCCAGCACCAGCTTCTCCGTCTTGGTCTCCTGCAGCAGGACGAGCAGGAGGCGCAGGACAGCCAACACCTGCGACGGCTTCGATTCAGGCCGCTCGGTACTCTCCACCAGGCTGACCACGTGGCTGGGATCGCGAGCGATGAGCTGGGCCACACCCGCCTGCTTGCCCAGGCGCAGCAGTGTGCAAAGCAGCTCGATGGCAGCCACGCCGCACAGATCGGAGGCCAGCCAGTCGCCGATAAGCTCGTGCAGGCGCGTCGTGATGGCGCCCAGGCTAATGGCGTTGCTGCTATCCTCGGAGAGCTGCAGGATGTAGCTGATGAGGCGGAAGACCAGATCCAGGCAGATTTGGTGGTGCTTGCGCGTCTCCTCCTGCGAATCGTCCATGCCACAGCGAGCGTCGATTTGCTAAAAGTGGAGAACAACCATAGTCACTCATCAAAAAAGGTTTAAAGTCTTTTTGTGCCTCTGACCTACTGACCTACAGATGAGCTCAGTACTTCCAAAACATTTAACTAAGAACTTATGTATGTATATATTTAACCCGAGATCAGATCAGAGCTGAATAAGCTTTAGGAGCTACTGGGTGATCTGTGCAAGCTACAAGGATTAGGTTTCAAGTGAATCTAATTGATCTACTTGGCTGCTAATAAGAGTTTATCTTAGCTGTGCCGCTTTCAACCAATTTTGTTCATAAACTAAGGTTTATAAAGGCTAAAGCCGTGCTGAGATGTGGCTTGAAATTCATAAAAGGATCAAAAGGCTCCTGAAAGCAATGGAGGATTTCAGTCTAGCAAAGATAAATAAATCGAATGGCTCACTTTACTTCAGTAACAAATGCAGCCTATCAACTCACATCCAGCAGCTTCTCCACGTCCTCGCAGTAGTGACTGTGCGACAGCATCGCCCGGTGGAGGCCGGCGTGGCACTGCGAGTCCAGCAGGAAGTCGACGATGTGCCGCATCTGGGCCACGTTCCAGTGCTTCAGGCAGTCCTCGATCCCGGCAAAGGCGGTGCGCAGGAAGGTGTGCAGCTCGCGCGGCTCGAAGGCGTACACGTCCTCCGAGAGGATGATGAGCATCTTGTAGGCCAGCAGGCCGTAGTGCTGGATGCGACGGCAAAAGTCCGAGATGTTGACGCTGCGCAGAAAGAGGAACAGCACGGCGAAGTTCTTGTAGCAGAGATTCACCAGCACGGAGAGGGCGAGCAGGGCGTGCGAGTCGTCGCCAGTCGTGGCACCGCTGGAGCCGTCCTCCTGGCCGTGCACGATCTCCACCAGGTGCTCGAGCAGCGCAGCCAGGTAGGGCTCCTCCCAGGCGATGTGGATGCCGTAGGTGAGATCCTGCAGCAGCACCAGCAGCCGGTGCACCCGCTCCGCCCGCTGTGTCCGCCGGATGAGCACTCCCAGCAGCGGGACAAAGCAGAAGTGCTCGACGACAGCGCGACGGGCCTCTAGATTTCTGCTGCAGTGCTGCACCAGTCCGACGCAGGCCCACAGGACGTCGCCCTCGGTGCCCTCGTTGTCCAGGGCGCCCATCAGCGCGTGCAGGTCCACAAAGAAGCGGGCCAGCTCCACGTTGCCCGGCCCCGGAGCCAAGTGCTGCGGCTGCACCTTGGTTCCCAGCAGCGCCACGCTGCGCTGCACGTAAATCAGCGTCTCCTCGGAGCGCTGCGCCTGGAAGGCAGCCGCTCGTCCTCTGAACTCCCGCACATAGCCGATCGCCAGCGTGGCCCCCGCGTCCTGCGGAGCCACTGGAGGTGACTCCAGCTCCGATGTGTGGTTCCGTAGCGTAGCCATCTGCCGCTTTTGCTTTTACCCTTTATAATAATACAAAATCCAAACACAAAACCAAACTGAAAATAATTTCGAAGGGTTTCGATTGTTTGCCGCTTTGGTTGATCGATAACAAAAGGCGCCATCGATTGACCAAAAGCTGCAGCCCTCGTCTCTTGACAGTGTAAATAACAAGTTGGCAGGAATACCGAAATTAATCGGTTGGCAGTCCGACGTTTGGCGCGTCTTTTTGAATACAAATTTTGAAAATTATATTGGTCAAATAAGATTATTGGATAATAAATGTTTCACAATTACGAATAATTATAAAACTGTGTTATTATGTTGGTCACGTTGACACATATGAAATATCAGATGCAAGGTAATAAAGGTAAGGTAAAGGAAAAGTCCGTAGATTAAAAGTGTTTTTTATATTTTACATGGTTCAAAAGTTGTTGAGTTATTTTGGCTTGTTTTTGTGACCTGTTTTGGTTAAGTTCGTTTTTTATTTTGATTTGTATAATAAAAATCATTGAATAACTGTTATGTGAAATTGATTTTTATTTTATTGGGAACAACTGTTATGCAATGATTTTAAAATAAAACGTATAAAATAACTGTTACTTATTCAATAAAATCAAATCATAAAAGTTATGTTACAGTTTTTATTATAAAAATTAAGAACAAAAGTTTATGCTGTTTATGTTTGTGATCTTCTCTTTTATTTAGACCACTTTTAAGCCAATGATTTTTCTTTACCCCATAAGAGTTATTTTCAGTTCCTGGTATTAACTTGCGAAAATATGTCTTTAATTGGTTTTTAAGTGCTTTAGATTCGAGAGATACATACATATATGATGTCTCTTGTTACGTTATAATCACAATCCGCTGGCTCATAAATTTTGTTATTATTATTATTACTTTTGAAAGCGTCTCTTTAGTCCTTAAACATACTATAATTTGTAAAAGACAAGGGATCAAACGATGCTTAAAATATTTGTTCAAAGGCAACACTGCGTATGAGTGATAAACTTTGAAGACATTGCACATCGCCTTAAACCTATTTATTTTCAACTTTTTGTAAACATTTAAAGGGAAGGGAGACTGCGACCCTATAGATTTCTTACAACTAAGGTCCAAACAAACGTATTATGGTTGATATATTTAAATGTGAATGTTCTGGGTAACAACGTTACTTCCGCAGATACACATGTGTGTACATATGTATGCATATAATATATTTCAATATTTAATATAATATTATAATATTTAATAATATTTATATTTTTAAATTTAACATTTAAGCTGATTTTAGGCACTAACTACATCTCCTTAAATTCAGGTCTTATCCTCTTTTCGTTCGAGAGAGCCTTAAATTCCGGCACCCTCCCCCCCTTTTGGATATTTAATTTCGCTTGAGCATACACACATACATGCACAAACACACACACACACACACACAGACACAAACGCACACACGTGCGTTACATTTCAAATAGCGCATAAATTTTGAAAAGTCCATGCAAAATCAAAACGAAATTTCCTCGCTGGACAGCATCCCCCGCAGTTTGAGGAGTGTGGGGTGGGGTGGGGTGGTGGGTGGTCCATTGTGGGGCCACATGTGCTTTGCTTTTCCATTTCCTTACCCCACCCCACACCACCCCACCCCACCCACTACCCCCTTCGCTTCGTCGCAGAATTACGCATGCTTTTTCATCTCTAGGCATTGTTGCTGATTGTGCGGTGGGTGGACGCTGACTCTGAATCCGAATCTGAATTTGAGTCTGAATTTAAGTCTGAATGCGAATGCGAATGTGGGGCTGAGGCTGAGCTGAGGCCAAAATGTGCAGAAAGCATAAGCCTAAGCTTTTTTATCGCTTCGAAAATGAGAGACAGGCCAGACCAGAGTTTTTGGCTACCAAAAAAAAGTGAGAGTAGTCCAAGCACACACAAAGAATTGTCTACTAAAAGTGACCAAATAAGAAATTAAATTGTATATACCATATAATAATGTATTAATAGTAATTAATTAATATAAAAAATATATTATATGTATTATAAATTATATTATATAAAAAAAAGTGAGAGTGAGAGAAAGTGACCAAATAAAAAATTATAATGTTTATGTAATAATATATTGATATTTTAGTGAATATTAATTTCATATTTAATTTCTTTGTTAATGCACAAATGTATGATTTTTAACTGGAGTTTTGGCTTACCGATTTCAGTTAATTAGGGCTCAACCATATTATTATAAACTTTTGGATTTGCTGATTAATAGATTTTTAAAACATTTTCAAATTTTCAGATACTTGGCTGTTTGTTCTAAATACAAATCAAAACATTTATCTGCACAGAAATAAAATTGGTAATAATAAAAATGGTGATGATCAATGAAAAGATTTTACATTTATATTAAAATGTCAACAATAGAACTTCGTTGGGTCTAACACAGGCCCATTGTTACACTAATTAATATTAATATGTGATTAAAATGACAAAGATGTAATCCCAAAAAAGTAATAGCTGCTTTTCTCAGTGCACAAATCCTGCGTCCACACACATGGCCAATTTAAATTGTGTGTATAGTGGAAAGTTTCAATATTGGCTCAGCCAGCAGTTTCCAAGGTGGGTGGTGAGTGGGTGGTGGGTGGAGAGAGTGGGTGGTGTTTGCCCAACTGCCCAAAAAACGCCCACAGTGACAGCACATAAGCACATACACTTACACACATACATACGTGAGAGCATGTGGCTGTGCCTCGCACACACATATGTATATTTACATTATTCATGCACACACGCACACACGCACACACACACACACACACACACTCTGGCACTTTTGAAAAATGCGTTTTATTCAAAGCGGAAGCAGCGGCTCTCTGACCAAACAGGAGAAATGTGCGGGGGGAAGTGGATGGCTTGGTCCTGGGGGCTTCAGCCTTCAGCCTTCAGCTTTCAGCCTTCAAGGTCCCATCTTCTCATCTGTGCTCCCAGCAGATAGATTTAACTCTGGCCCGCTTCTCTACTCCTTTCTTTTTGAGATCCTTTCGGAAGGCTTTCAGTCGTCCTTTAAAATGTTTACTTTAAGGCAGGTTCTCACCTTGTAGGCCCGAAAAATGGCACTTTTGAAAAAAATTTTTTTTGAGGAAACGGTTAAAGGTACAATGCTGAAAGTTCATAACGGATAAGAAAACACATTTATTTAAGCAATACAATGTTTTAAATTGAATAATTAAAAAAAGTGGGGGAGGGGGCGTCCATCAAAGTCGAAATTTTTTTGAAAAGGTGTCCCGCTACCGGAAGTGATGCCGTCAAAACGCGTGATCCGAAACACAAAATCGAAACACATTTTTAATCTGAATTGTATTATCTATAAAATGAACTAGAATCATAAAAAAAAATAAAAATTACAAAAGTTATGAAGCTTTGAAAAAAAATTTTGATTTTTGCATGTTTTTTTTCACTTGTTCTTTTTTTAAAAAAAAAAGTTTTCAATATTTTTGGCTGATTCTAGTTCATTTGTTAGAAAGGACCCTTACAAACATTCAAAAAAAAATTTGGTGGCGATTGGTTCATCCCAGCGCCTTCAATCACTTCCGTAAGGTCCGAAAACATGGTTCTGAGATAAACGCGTTTGTTTCCCAGACGATGTAGGGCGCGTAGAGTAAACTGGCAACTTTGAACTCCTGTAACTTACAAAGTACTTAGAATTCGAACTTAAAATTTGTAGAACATACTCTTTAAGGGTTGTACTTTCGATTTATAAGATAAAAAAAAAAAATAAATTTCCCAACCACAAGGTGAGAACCTGCCTTAAATTGTAATTTAAATTGTGCAGTGTATTTAATTTTTAAAAATTTGTTTTCTTTTGATTATTTGTTAATTTTCTTATTATAAATTTAGATTAAAAATTATTATATCCCTGCAAAAAGTTGCTTATATTTTTAAAATAAATTATTTTACCACATTAAGAGCCCTTGGAAAATGTTAATCAATCTTATTTTTATTTTACCTGCTAGGGCACTATTTTAGCCTGGTATCCCCAGAGTCACTCACCTTCTGGCCCCTTCGGAACCTATTTCGATACCCTCATACGGAAGCCCATACGGAATACAGACCAGGCCAATTGTCACATTCTCGAATGTGAGCACAGGCATTCGCACATGAACACTGCGCTATGTGATTATATAAAACATCCCATCTTATACCATCCCCATTCCACCCCTCGGGTGTTTAGTTCCATGTGCGGGAGAATGGCCCAACACGGACAACTTCACTCCGGGGCACTTTCCATTGTGTATGCAAAAAAGCTTCTGTTCGACGGGCGAAACTATGGAGTTGCGATGGGGTAAGGGTTACGGCAGTTAGCCCTACAGTGAAAATTTAACCCACATAAAAATATTCAGCCAGTGAAGGTACTATTTTCCTTAAATATTAACTTTAACAAGTGTATTTGATAATGACTAATTTCCAACCAAATTCCAACCGAATGTCAACCCCTTTTCTATGTGAATTCCAACCTACTTTGGTTGGAATGGTTTCTGGGGCAACCCCGTAGATGTCCAATCTTCACATCCACCTATTCCAACCATATGTAAGTATGTATTTGCCTTCGAGTGCCTAGATGTAAGCTCTTTTTAAATCGGAGTTAACAGCTCAAAGCGCCTTTAATGGCTTTAAATCCTTAACTTGGCTTTCAAAATGAATGGAATGAGATGCACCAAATAAATGTAGACTTTACATTTTTGTGGCATATTATTTATTCAAGTCAATACAAAGGGGTATAGCCTAAAATCTGTGTTATTTCCGTCTCAGGGTAATATTATTATTAATATAATCAATCGAAAAACATTGACCTGCTGCATTCAAGAGTTATTTTTTTGTACTTTCACTCGCCTGTGCAACTGTGCATCTGTGCTCATCCCATCTCAACCCATCTCATCTCCCTGACCCGCCTTAACTTGGTTTCCCTTGCGACTCCAACTTCATATCCAATTCCAAATCCCTCTGCAGCGAGACTGCAGCGAATGCAACCAAATCGGATTGTTCAATCAAAATCAAAATCAAAGGACTGGCCCACAAGCTCTGTGATCATTTTGGTATGGGAACAATGGAGAACGGACACCGAATCGATTTGGATTTTTACCTGCGATTCCATTATTTTTCTTGATTTTCCACCGGATTAAGTGGCCCCGGCACAGAGAGCAAAATATTTAATTAAATATGTTTCAATTTATCCATAAAATTTAAAAATACAAAAACATAAAGTTTTAATATAATTAAAATTTACATGATCTATATATTTGGTCTTATCTTTTTTTTTTAATTCGAAACTCTTATATGAACAGTGTAATTTTATACTTAATTTTCTTGGATTTTCTTGTCTTAAAACAAAATTTAATTACGTAATTTTTCTGCCGGTGTAGAGAGGCGTGTCTGTGAGAGTGTGTGTGCGTGAGGTGCAACGAAATCAAGTCTCCTTGCTATCTGTTTCTTTTATTTTTCCCAACGTAAGTGTAGATACATAAAAAGAAAATGAAAACAACTCTCTCCGCCGTCCTTGAGCTGTGATTGTGTAGGTGTAGAGTGTAGGTGTTGCACGTTTACACGACGGTATAACTCACGATCAACGGTACCTAAATGGTAACAATGATCGAATACATATTCCTCTTTTTTTATAGACTTTAAAAAAAGTTATCTTGAAATTGACATGCGAATACTATGCATAACGGAATAATTAACTTAAATTTTGATAGACAAAAAAACACGAAGCCTCAAATTTATTTTTAATATTATTATTATTTTTTTTGTACGCTGCAAGACGACTCTTAGAAATTATAAAATATATTTTAACAAATTTATTTTTTGGTACATCCATAAAACAGGAAAGAAAATGTTTGCAAGCAGCAATTTATTGAAATACCCAAATATTTCTTTGGCACATCTGAAAACATAAAGACTCAGCCACGCATAAACGTTTTTCCCAATTATCCCACCTGATTTTCCCTCCACCGTCATCAACTGCAGGCGACTGCAAGTGCCGGCATCGCCCACTTTTCGTGTCGTGTTATCTTCTGGCGTTGCCGAGTTTTCCGTGCTGCTTCGCTGTTTTTCCGAGCACAGGAAACTCTCGGTCGTCGGGCCGTCGCCGTCGCCACTACCTGTAGATTTTCCCGACCTCGACGACGGACGACGGACGATGGATGATGGCGTCATTCCAAATGATGTACGGCGCCTTTTAGTTAGACACGGTCTGCTTGAATTCGCTCCAGTCATTTTCTTCCCATTTTCAACTTGTACCCGCTGCGTTTGAGGCACAATTGTATACACTTTGAAAAACCTGCGTTTTCGGGGAGCAAAACATTATACAAACATCATACATATATACCCTAAACTTTTAGTTAAATCGTAACCAATATTTAAATGTTATAGGTAAATTCTGTGGGAAAAAAAATTCTTGGTGCACGCTTTGATTCCACCTTGATAGAAGTACTTTATGTCCTTTAAGGACATCCTCGAGTGCGAGAAGGAACTCACTTTGAGCCTCCAAGGCAATCGTAAGGATCAGCCGGGGGCCCTTTAACTGAGGCATAATCGCACTCACATAACTCACTCCCATTTCGCTTGAAGGAATGGCAACATAAAATAAATAATATTAGAAAAGAGCATAAATTAAAGTTATATCAAGCATTTGTTAAAAAAGAGGGTGTTGAAAAAAGTTACGTGTTATTTAAAAGTCAAATATTTATTTGGAACATTTTACTTAACATGTTTTCGTTTGATTTTAAATTTTCCTTGATTTCAATATTTTCTCAAAATTTAAAATATTTGTTATTTGTGGTGATTAGTTTTGGTTAGCTCACACTTTTGTTGTTTGTAGGATCTTTTTTTAATTAAAAAGGGCACTATTAATATTAAGAAAGATACAGATCCTAAAAAAACCAATAAATTATATTACAGTTATGACACATTATCTTTAAATAAAAAGCAACTCCATATCTGAATTTATTAAGGATCACTAAAGTGATCTTTATCGTAACTTATGAAAAGATCAAGTAGTAGAAGAGCAGAAAAACATAATACACAATATCTGAGAGCGTTTCATCCCCTGCAGTTAACCCAGTAAAAATAACACACACTGTAGTTTACATTCTTTATTTCGGTTCAAAAAAATTCATTTTTTCTGTCATGTGTCAGTTTTTATGCGTCCAATATTTTTGGTTTGACAACTTCAACGTTTTTCAACGGTTTCTCCTTCTGTGTAAATGGGGTGGTGAGGGGAGGGAGACCCGTGGTTTACATGTATGTACACGTAAATGTATGTACAGGTTTACTATAGAGATACATACGAATATGTTATTGAGATTCGCCAATTAGGTTCATAAATTCACTTGGATTACAATTACAACTTGGAATTTGGATTGGGATTTTGGGGTACATTGAGGTGTAAGATGTAAGATGTGCTTGGTGCTTTCTGAAGGACCAAAACATTCACATACATTGCTAATCCTTTCCTTACTTTTGTTATATAAAATCTTTGTTAAAATTCCTGATACAAGTGGGGCTTCTGCTGGTTGCATTTGTGGTTGCCATAAGATTGCAAAAATTTACAAATATCAATGCACACACGCACACAACACACAACATACACAAAAATACATTTGAAATACCGCCTTTTTCTTCTGTGTGCTCTTGGTGGTGAGGTGAGAAAGGTAAAGGTACACGTTTCCTTTTGTTTTTTTCTGAATTTCTACTACACACATTGAGGTCACTCTTTCACAAGCCGAAAGGAATTCAGGACATAATCTGTGTAGCCATTAATTAGACATTTGTATCAATGGGGTTTTCGGCTTGTAAATTAATGATCGTGCATTTGGCGATTGTTCAACATTTCCTATAAACTCTTTTTGGCGGTTTCAGTGTTTATTTTTCACTTGGTGCTTTTTAAAAATTTCCTTTAAATATACCCGATCATCATGTTAGTATGTGTGTTCATGCGGGCCTTGTGCTCCCTTTTTTATTTAATAATTAATTGCTAAAATTTAACATGTAGTTGCTACATAATTCAAATATGTTTTTTACTTTCTCTCTTTATTTGGATTTTTTTTTTGTTTTTCTCTTTTGTTTGTTTAAGAAATTGCAATTAGCTTAGTTCGAAGGAATTCGTTAAGTCTGAACCGAAGAGTTGCCCCTGCATCAAGTATTGCTTAGGTGTTCTGCTTTAAGAAAACGAAAAAAAAAACAACTACATTTACGTATAATTCTAAACAAAAACAAAACTGCGTTGAAGTTCATGGAAGGGAATTATCGATTCGGTGGACCGAAACAATTTAATAATCTTGCAAGGATCTCGATTCTGGATGATATTGAGGATTGATGATGATATGAGGATGATATTATCGTATATATGATATTTTCAACTGAAAACCTTCTTTATCAGTTTGCAAATTGTCTTCAAGTTTGATTTGAAATCGCTAGAGCAGAGATGCCCAGCCCATTGCTCTTCAAGTTCCCTGCTCTAGAGTCTTCAGTAAGAAAGAAAGTCTTTATAGTTTCTTCAAGTGGCAAAGGATCAACCAGATAATCAGGACAAACGGACACATTTTTTTTACTTAATATTAGGGTTGTCAGAAATATATCAAAACGATATTATTAACGGAAAAATATAGGGTATTCCCAGAACTTACTCTGAATCCAAAACTTTGGATTTATTTTCCCCAGCCCAAGATTAGGGAACACCCTATATTTTTCCCTCAAAAAATATCGTTTTGAAATACTTTGATATATATTTTTGACAACCCTATTTAATATTTTCCAGACTCTTTTATGGAACTCCTTGCAGGACTATCGAAATCACTTTTCTTCTAATTCTCAATTGGTTTTTTCGTTGTTGAGATAGATGGGGGATGTGGTAATTGGAAACGGTAATGGTAATGGTAACAACTACTGCTCCCTTCTCCTTCTTCTTCTGCCCGCTGCCCTCTCTCTCTCACCTTCGGCCACCGCCCCCGTGGGTGAAAGTGGGTGAATAGTGGGTGGTTGCGGTGTCATATGAGCAACAAATTTATGGTAGCTGGCCAAAAACTGTAAAGATTCAAATTTAAACTGATGACAATGACGCGCAACTCGGGGGAGGGGGTGGGTGGCCGGGGGGGTGATAGTACATTAAGCCTAGAAATATCCTTCGTATATATGTATAGGTGTGTGTATAAATAGCATATAAACAATTATATATATTTATATATAAAGTTATTTGTTTTAGTTTTACGTATAATTAGTTGACATTTGCTTCGATTTTTCGCTTTTTTCGAACTTAAATATTCCTCCTGACTTGCATTTTGAATTCTTCACTTTATTTTATTGCTAACGAGGTAGATTTCTATTACTTTCTGAGCTGTTCTGCCGAGGTAATTCTTTTGTGGTTCTTTGCTATCGCTTTCAGTTTCTTCCTTAACATTTCGATAAAAAAAAAATAGTATTTCATATTGCACAGTAAACACTCATAACTGACGGATGTAATGCGTTTCGCATGGCGATTCTAATTCAATTTCAACTAAAAGTATTGCCTCTCCTGCCTTTATCCTTTAGCTATTTAAGTTTAGTTATTGTTTTTCCGTTTTTCGTTTTGCCCAATAAATGATATGCACAATGTTGATATAGGAGACAATGTTCTGCTGCTTCTTCGTAATCCCCATTTAAATTTTTTTTCTTTTAATATTTACGCCTATGTACAGCTTAATGAATGCGATTCCAGGTTATTTTGCAGATTATTAGATTATGGCCAGAGGAGCGTTGGATAAAACGGGCTAAAAATACTCAGTACCCATTTGGGTTGCCTCTTGTTTTGTTACACATTCACATACTAAATTTGCACTAAAAAGATTCATATAGTTTCTGGGTAGTTATTAGTTTGTCTTCTTTTCTTCAAAAAAAAAATTAATACACTTCACAGTGAGCCCCAAGAGGTCACAGGTTTGATGAAAATGGTGACGAAAACTAACGATGGATCTTGGTTCGTATGTGTCCCCAGATTACAGAACTGAAGAGAAGTAAATCCTAGCTGATCGGTTTCGCGAGATATTTGTAAATGTAATTTTTTACAAGACTAAATTACAACATAAAAAAAAAAAACATTGAACCGGAGCGAAAAATTTTTTTTCTGTTAGAGTTGGTTTTCTACATTAAGAAAAAAATACAAAAAAAAAATTTTTTTAAGCGAATTTTTTTAACGATTTTTTAAGTTTAAGAAAAAAAATGTTTAAAGGCCTTTACTAGATTTCTTCATATCTCGGGTTGTAGTCGGCCGATTTTGATGTTTGATACCAATTATAACTACCAACAAACTAATCTTTAACTTTTCCATACTGATCATTTGCATTCGATAAGTAATTTGTCAGCAAGAGCTCGACAAACACAAAATTTGCGAATTTTTCGATTTTTTCACCATATCTAAAACACTCGAAGAAAAGTCGATGAAAACAATGGTTTGTAATAAAATTTTTGTATTCACATACACAATCAATATGTTATTAACAAATCCACATCAAAGTATCACTCTTAGCTTGCCCCAGGACCAACGACGAGGACGTGGTGATAGGATGGTTCCATTTTTTTTAAATTTTTTTCTTTTTGGTTTCAGTATTTTTTATATTTTTTTAAGTGTTTTTTGTTTTTTTATTAGTTTATATAACTTTTTGTATTTTGAATTTTATTATTTTTATTTTCCTAAAAAAAAAAAATTACAAATAAAAAATGTATTAAAAAATTTTTTTTTTAAATAAAAAATAATAAAATTCAAAATACAACAAAAATATATATACTAATAAAAAAAAAACAAAACACTTAAAAAATATATAAAAAAATACTAAAAACAAAAACAAAAAAAATTTTAAAAATGGGACCATTCTATCACCGCGTCCTCGTCGTTGGTCCTGGGGCAAGCTAAGAGTGATATTGATGTGGATTTGTTAATAACATATTGATTGTGTATGTGAATACAAAAATTTTATTACAAACCATTGTTTTCATCGACTTTTCTTCGAGTGTTTTAGATATGGTGAAAAAATCGAAAAATTCGCAAATTTTGTGTTTGTCGAGCTCTTGCTGACAAATTACTTATCGAATGCAAATGATCAGTATGGAAAAGTTAAAGATTAGTTTGTTGGTAGTTATAATTGGTATCAAACATCAAAATCGGCCGACTACAACCCGAGATATGAAGAAATCTAGTAAAGGCCTTTAAACATTTTTTCTTAAACTTAAAAAAATCGTTAAAAAAAATTCGCTTAAAAATTTTTTTTTGTATTTTTTCTTAATGTAGAAAACCAATTCTAACAGAAAAAAATTTTTCGCTCCGGTTCAATGTTTTTTTTTTTATGTTGTAATTTAGTCTTGTAAAAAATTACATTTACAAATATCTCGCGAAACCGATCAGCTAGGATTTACTTCTCTTCAGTTCTGTAATCTGGGGACACATACGAACCAAGATCCATCGTTAGTTTTCGTCACCATTTTCATCAAACCTGTGACCTCTTGGGGCTCACTGTGACTTGACCGAAAACTTTTATTTTGATCCTGGGGTTGATCCTGGGGTCTTGGATGATGATGATCGGGGGGGTTGCTTTAAAATTGTACGTGGTAAAGATCCATCCGTCGAATAATTATGAGGGGGGGATACGATGCATCCAATCTTCGTTCGTATCCCAGCCAAAGTCCGCAGCTAACGGGTTGTCCGAAATAATTCAATTCGCATAAATTTTGATCCGTTTCTGGGCATTTGGCTGCCGGCGCACTGATGGATACATAGATGGGTTTGGATTTGGTTTGGACTGCCTCCTGGATGCTGCAAATATAAGCAAAAAGTTCGCTGATTAGTTGGAGATTAATGTCGGGTGGGTAAAAAAAAAAGGAAATGGCCAACTTGAAAGCCCGGTTGGCCTGGCTAATTAGTCAATGTCCCCGCTGACAAGGCAGCAGCAGTACAATATCTGCAGCTGCTTTTGACTTTTAAAAAGCAGCTACACAGAGAAAAAGTGCATAGCTTTTGATCAGATATTAATAAAAAAGAACAAATATTAATAATTATAATATCAAACATTTACGATTAACCAGCTGGAAAATATTTAAAAACTTATTTTGTCTAAATACATGTAGATTTTGTGATTGAAACTCTATCGGGGGTTTCACAGAAACCGTTCCAACCAAATTCCAACCGAATGTCAACCCCTTCTCTTTGTAAATTCCAACCTACTTTATATATTTTTGATCTGCGAATATCAAAAAGATATATTTTGATTTTGAATTTGTAACTTAGTGTTTGATTATACCTTTATAGAACTTGGTATATGATAATATTACATTTGACCTGCGAATATCAATCTACTTATTTTTATCTGTGTGGGAATGCAGCTGTGGGTTTCGGGATTTGGGATTCGGGGGGAAGTCACAGTCTCAGGTTCAATGTAAAACTTGATATAAGAAATATAAAGGAATCAGACCGAAATCAAATCCCATAAATCTCTAATCCAATTTTAACTCATTATGCTTATATGCACACATGCTCCCACAGCGGTCTCGCTCGCACACACGTGAGTTCCTCGCTCGTCGTTCATCGGGAGTGGAATTATTAGCTTAGGCTATAAGGCCAGCGCTCTATAATCTGATATCTAAGATGTTGCTCTTTTCCCCTCTCCCTCTCTCTCCCTCCTCCTCCTCTCTCTTCAGCGTTTCAGCGTAATTCTTATAATTCGTCCAATTCTTCTTCTTCATCATCTCCCCCTTTGTTGATGCTGCCCCTTTTGTTGTTGTTGTTCCTGTTCTTGTTGTTTCTTTTCTGTGGCCCACAATCCACGAAAAAAAAAAAAGTAAGAAAAAAAAAACGACAACAACAAAGGGGAACGCCTATATTTTTTTCCTCTTCTAATTTCGGCTTGGTTATCTTCTTCTTACATTTTGATGTGTGTGTGTGTGTGTGTGTGTGTGTGCATGCGTCACTCCAAGGCTTAGATTATACACAGCGCGAAATTGGGGTTAGGTTACTTTAGGATTCTGTGTCAAAGTCATGGCTTAAAAATATTTATCTTAAATGATGATCGATTGGGCTTTAACGAATTTAAAAATAAAACTTGATTTTAAATATTCACAAAAGATTTTAAGGAAATTGTAATGACAAGTCGAAGTTTATACACCCTTGCAATAATAAAAACAGATAAATTTAATAAAACTTTGTTATTTGTATAACATTTTAAGAAACATTTATAAATTTACAAAATTACTATAACCTTTAACTCTCAAAGCTCTTTTCAAAACGAATATATTTCAACGAGTTGTGAACATTCTTTTTGATATTTAAATTTTTTCCAATATTAAATGTTTATGTACAATATATTATGATAAATTAAAGTAATTTATATTTATAAGTAATGTATAGTAAGTAGTAAGTAGTAATTTATTTTATATGATATTTTTTACTTATTAAGGACGCTCCTTTTGAATTTAAACAAAATCCTCCTTGTAATTAAAGCTAAAACAGTTTTCTCACTTGGCTTTTCATGCATATGTACATATGTAAGTCGAGTCTATTTTACCTGCCCACCACGCCCCCCTCCCACGCCGCCTCTATTTTGCGGCCATTTATCTTAGCGCTTGATTTCTGTTGTTGCTTTTTTTTTGTTGGTTTTTTGGGCTTCAGTTAATCTGCAGCGCATCAGCAATTAGCGGAAACTCGTCATAAAAAATACGAAAAGAGAAGAGAACAGCAGCGCCAGCAACAACAACACAAAATCGGATAAAGCGCCGACAGCAACAAGCCAAAAAAAAAAAAAAAAACAACAAATTTTGACTATAGTTTAGTTTTGTTGTTGTTGTTGTTGTTGCTGTTGGCCGTGTTGTATTTTGGTTGAAACTCATTCGTTCGTTGCGGGGCTCAAAAAGATTTATTTTGTTTTACTTTACTTCTTTCTGTCGCTTTATTTTTTTTTGTTTTCTAACTGATTGTGAGACAAAAATTTCTGTTGAATTGGAATTAGGACACACACATGAAGTGAAGCTTCAAAATGTAGCAACAATTTCTGGACAGCGAAAAAACCAAAAAAAAATAAAAATAAACCAGAAAATAAAACAGAAAAACGACAACGAAAAATACACAACTTTTTTTTTTTGTTCGCTTGACGCAGCTGTGCGCCATTTGACGACGCTCCTCGTTTTACTTTTGGCCATGCGGCAGCTCCACGGAGCACACTGCCCCGCCCATTCCCGCATATATCATTTTGAAATGCCCCAAAGTTCGACACCTTCCCCTTGTACCCCTTGTACCCCAATCATCAATCCACAATCCCCATTCCTCGCTTTCAACGAATTTCAGCGGAGGATTTGCTTTTGCGTTTGCAAGTTCGTTGCCTAAGTCTTTTGTTTTGAACTCATTGGGGATAAACAGTTAGCAGTGGATCGACTTGGGCTGATATAGTCCAAGAATTTGATGGATCCCGAAAGGAATAGAGCAGGATTACCGATGAAACCAGAAAAGGAAGCCAAAGATAGAAAACTATAATGATAATTACCTAAAAAAATAATAATCTTAACTCTCTTATGGTTCCTGTGATCCTTTTGATTATATGTACTATACATCTAGGGAACACTGAGAAAACTCTTCTTTTTTCTTCTAAAAATTTTAAATGTATAAATTTATTTACAAAAAAAAATTGGAATAGATCATTTGTTGACTGAATAAAATGAAGTTTATGTAGCTTATGTTTAAAAAAAATAAATATGGGTATTTAAAGAGATAAACTTGGACAGTTAGAAAAACAAATGCATGCTCAGAAATAAATATACATTAGGTGGGAACCTTCTCTTTAAAACGTATCTAAAATAAAGATTATAATACAAACATAAAAGAAAGTAAAAATCTAACAATTGTTTTTGATATACAAAGTTAGGCAACACATTCCATTTAGATTTAGGAGTCCAATCCCTGATCTTAATATGAAATCCCTTATGCTCTGCGGTTGGATGCCACATAGATTTATAGAGTCATTCGACAGTAAATGTATCTGTAAATGTATCTGTATCTGTTGCTGTGTTTAGGTGTATATCTGGCCATTTTCCAAGCGGCGTAATTAAGGTTCTAGACAGACGGAGCCGGAATCTTGGCCATACACACAATATGGCAGATGCTCGAAACGAAAACCAAATGAAACTCGACGATAATGATAATGATGCCGATGCCAATGCCGATGATGATGCGACCGCCATGCTATCCTGTCATCTTATTTTTACTCTTGCTGTTGTTGTCATTGAGTTTTGGAAATCAAATATCTAAGACCGTAGCTCGGGGGTTGGTTTCCTCTCCATATGTACCATACACATGCCCAGAATGAAAGCAAGAAATGGTTAACACAACAGCCAAGATGCTCTCTCTGTGTGTGTGTGTGTGTGAGCCTTTACAAGTACACACACATATGTATGTGTGTAAGTAACAAACACAATAAGCATTTTAGGATGCTGTCAAATGTTTGGTAATTAAAAAAGAAATTTCTCGGGCTAAACAAAAGTCAAACGGAAAAGGGAAAAAAACATGGAAAATTTTTACAGTTTACAGGGAAAGAAGAGAATTACGCATCCCACGAATGCGATGGAGGGTGTGAAAAGGGAAAAGGGGATAATTTCAATTTTTCAGAGGGCTAATTTGATTGAGTTCCTATGTTAGATGTCAAGTAGCAAAGAGTTCGCTACTGCGAGGACGGTGGCTTTTGACAGCTCTAATTCAACCTTTCTTTTACATTTTATCTAATTCCCGAAATAGGGCACGAATATTTGATAATAAACAAACATGAATTATAGCCCTAATTGAACCTAACCATTTGACTGAGTATTTAAACTGAAAAGCAGAATGTTGCTTAAATTTTTGGTGATTTTAATAATATAAATTATAAAGTCAGAAACCAAATTAAAATTTCCTTATTTTTTGTGGAAAAGAAATGTGTTCTTTGCTGTTAGCTATAATTTCTGTTAAAAGATACAACTTTTAAAAATATTTTATTTAAAATGGTTGATTGTTTTCTAATATTTCATGATGTGTGACACATGATTGTTAAATATCCAAAAGAATTCGTACTAAAACCAACAGTTAATTACAAGAATTCGGGAATTCAGGAACTTGGGAACCCAGGAACTTGGAAAGGAGGAGCTGGAGGAGGGTGGGGTGACCCTGAGAACAACAAATACAAAAGAACAGTTATGCGCGAGAAACCCAAATCCCGAATCGAATGTAAACACAATCGGCGAAAAAGGAAAGAAAAGCAAGGAAGTAAGCAGATCACACATGTTTGAGAAGTGCGTGGGAAGGGGAGGAGGCGAAGAAAGAGGAGAAGAGGAATGCCGAATTTGCACATCGATCATATAACACACACACACACACACACACAGATTGAAACTTTCCGCTGTTCGTGTGGTTGATGTTGTTGTTGTCCCTCTTAAATAGTGCTCTTCATTCTTCTGCTTCTGCTCCTGCATCCTCCCTCTCCATCTCCTACAAACAAAGACACAAAAGCCTGTCAAGGCGAAGCTATTGTGTATTGTCTATATGTATGTCTATCTGTATGTATGTACATATATACATACATAAATATTTTTTTGCTTTTCGCCTGGATCGCAGGAAGATTCTTTTCCTTCTTTCGATACACATAACTACACATGTGTGTGTATAACTATGAATCATGGTAAGTGCTAACACTGTATATATAAAGAGAATCAGGAGAAGCAGGAAAAGAGGAGAAGAACAACACAAAAGGAAGAGAGCAACTATGGCTGGAACGAGCACATTTCAAGGATTACACTGTCATGTGCGAGAGGGACGAGACGACCCACTGTCTTTCCACGCTGCTAGTATGTGTGTGTGTGTCTACAAGATACACACACACACACACACACACAGGGACACAAGGTAGACAATTTCTACCTGGATAACCGATCAAAATCTCTGCCGAAAAATACAAGAAAACGAAAACGAAAAGACGGCGAAAGAGGGAGGCAGAGGGAGAGGGAGAGGGAGAGCGCACAACATCTTGCCGAAAATTAAAATTACAGATGGTTTGTTGCTGGATGAGCATATGTACAGGAAACCAGTTTTTATGTTCAACAAACAAAACCAAAGAAACGCACGGGGCAACGAAAACCGAGTAGAAGATACAGATACACCGACACCGACACAGATACAGATACGCGCGCAAATGCCGCAACAAGAAGACGACGACGTCGACGATGAAGAAGAGGAAGACGAAGGCAGCGTTATGATGACATAGCCACAATTGTTGCTGCTGCCGCAACTGTCGCCGTTGTTGTTGTTTCTATTGCTGTTGCTGTTGCTACGAGTGTCGCGCAAGCGCAGCGCCAACATCTTTGAGATACCCGACCACATAACCTATCCTACATAGTAACTACTCAAGTTCTGCTGTCTGAAATACTAACTTTTATGTACTTTTAGAACTTTACGGTTTTTGTTAAGTATTTTGCAAATGTCTTAAACTAAAGCACGACCATACTGTGTCTCTAGTTATGTACTTAAAATAAAACTATAATATTATACAAAAATATTTGAATTCCTATCGTATTCTGGCTTGCTATCTGAGTTCTTAGAATTTATATTCTGAAGGACATTCAAATGTAACTACATTTTTAAATATTCAAAACTTTTTCTTATGATTTTAGTAATACAACGTTGACGTTATAATATTAACAAGGTTGGTAATTTCATCCAAATCTTGCTCCCCTTAAACATCACTTTAATTAGTTATTTGAAAACTCACTTACTACTTTTTTTTATGATCTTTTTAAAGAAAACTGCATAAGCTGCATGTTGCCTTATTTTTGCTACCCCACTAGAAAATGTAATTAAATCATATTAAAAATGTCATAAAATTGTTAAACACAAGTTTAAAAAGAAGAAGATTGTGATATGTGTGCCACAGTTTAAGGACCAACTCCAAAGACATGTGTATGTATTTACTTCCCTGCTGTTTGCCAATTCTCCGTTGTCTATTTGCACTCCCCTGGGTTCGCAGTTTCCGATCTATTCTTTGAGCATTCAAGTATCGCCCCAGGGAACCGAGATACAGATACGAGATACAAGAGCGAAAGATACACGAACATGTGTTCGTGCTATGTTCGCGGGCTGCAAAATCCCAGCCGCCTCATAGAGCACACATTTCTCTGATGGATGATGGCCACCAAATCAAAGGCAATGGAATCCTTTAGCAAGCAGAGATCCTTGGGCAGCGACGAACAGGGGAAGCCAGTTGTCTATATACTCAAATATCTTTGTATCTACACATGTCTCGCATGTCTCTCATTCTCTCCTCTCCTTCGCTTCTTTCTTCGCAAAAATTGAGCCTCAAACCAAATAACAAAAAATACAAAAAACAAAAAACTCCGATTTCGGATTCTCAACCTCAACAGAAACAGAAAAACACAGAGAGAGAGAGAGGAGAAAAAACGGCGTCGAAAAATAAATATTAAAGACACGCACGTAATTTCTTTGGAACTAGCAGCGAAGAACAACAGAAACAACCATGAATTTCAACAAAAATAATTAAGAAAAAGGAAAGAGAGAAAGACACATACATTTATTTACAAGTTTATGGCTTTTGGTTTTGGTTTTGGCCGGGGGACGCGACTAACGTTCGTTCATAAAAGAATTATGGTTAAGAGAAGAAGGGTCTGCGAAATTTTCGAAACCATACTATTTACACCAAACAATTATGGTGCCATTTCAAGCCGTCCAACAAACTGAAAAACTGAAAAAAAGAAACAGAAATCAAATAAAGAAAAAAACATAATTTGCGTAATTTTCACTTTTTTTTTGGTTTTGTTTATATTTGTCATTTAAAAAAATAAGAGGCGTGTCAAGGGGAAAGCGTTAAATTTGTTAACAATTAAAATAAAAAAAAAATTAATTACAAACAAGATCTAAGGGTTTTTTTGGGGGGATACGATGGGTGTACAAAGAAAATTTTAAATAATTACAATGGTTTTATTGGTGGAACATAAGTTAGGGTCTACTAATCGTAATAAATATGTATATATGTATAATAATACGCGATTATGTGTGTGCGTGTGTTTGCGTGTGTGTGTGTGTGGCTTAGAAACATAATAATATCCCTGATTTCGCATTTTTCTTGAGTTTTTGTTTCCTTTGCTATGACAATTTGGCGTTTTTAAGGCTATAACCATATATATGCGTGTATATATGCGTTTGTCTAGTAACTAGATATAGTATATATGTATATACTATATATCAATTGGCATATAGTTGCTGATTTTTAGTTTACATATCGTATATATGGCATTTGTTGTGGTTGTTTCTCTCGATTACAAAACATAATCAATAATCAAATAATATTTAAACAAGTTACAAATTAAAATACGACAAAAAAAAAGGGGGGGCATTAAAACTAGTGTTTACATGTATGTAAAATGGAATATGTATAAATATATAGGCGGCCTGATTTTAAGCGTTTCTTGGGCTGCTGTGTTGCTGAGGTATACTTGAAGGTTTCACACGTACAAATAAGGCTTTACAAATAAGAATCATCGTTACAATATAATAGTTACAGTACAAATAATAATAATACAAATTTAACATACAAATAAAATTAAATAATTTGCTGCTACAACAATTAGGAATTCTGTCTGTCTTTCATCGTTTCAACTTCCCCTCCCACACCCTCACCCTCACCCACATATGGCAAACGCAAGTTACAGGAATGGATTGTGGCGCGGTGGGTGGCAATGAAGGTCAGCGGGAGGGGTACCAGGGAGTGGCCCAAAGTCATTGAAATGCTGCGGCTTTGTGATCAATTCTAAGTACTTTCGCATGTATCCCAAAAAAAATAAAATAAAAGCAAATTAACAAGCGGCAAAAACATCGAATTATTGCCTGCCAAGCAACAAAGTGTGTTTTCTTAATGTGCCAGCTAAATAAAACTGGACGAAAACACGTTGAAATGTATTCGAAACAATTAAGGTGTTTAATTGGCCGACTTAACAACAGGACACTCAACTGCAGAGCCGCTCAAACTGCGACTGCGACATCGAACTGCTGCAGCTCAAGCCGCGCTCAGTTGCCTTCCCCCAGATCAAAGCCCAGAGCATTTCATAACCCAGATCCTGGCCTGCTCGTCTGTCTGATTAGTACAACTCTATGCTCTTTTCGATCAGCTGAAACTCCTCCTCCTCCCCGAACTCGCCCTTGATCATCATGTGGTGATCGCCCAGCTCCTCCTCCTCCTCTTCCTCCTCCTCCATCACCATTTCCATTTCCATCTCCATCTCATCCTCGTCCTCCTCCAACAAACTGTCATCGTCAGGGGCCACATCGTCGATATGCCGCTTTAGACTGAGACTGGAAATGGCTGCGGGTGTGGTGGGAGCAGCAGTGGCAGCAGAAGCAGTGGCAGGAACTGGAGCTGTCACCTTGGTCACCGTCAGCGAGCGGGCAAAGGCCGCCTTGATGGAACCGGCCGCTGATCCCGCCGTGACACCAGTGACTGCTGCTGTTGCCGCTGCTGATGCTGCCGCTGATGCTGCAGCGGCTGCTGCTGCTGCCGCAGCGGACTTCTTGCCCACCACCCGCGGCCGATTGTGCGTCTCGAGGTGCTTGCGCAGGTGATCCTTGCGGCAGAAGCCCTTCTCGCAGATGTCGCACATGTGCTGCTTCAGCCCCGTGTGGATCGCCTCCACGTGGCGACGCAGATCCGTCTTGTGGTGGAACTGCTTGGGACACAGCTCGCACTTGTGCGGCTTGTCCTGCGTCCGGTGGCGCCCCAAATGCGTCGTGTAGACATCCTCGCTCTGGAATCGCTTGCCGCACTTCTGGCAGCGGAACGGGTACTCACCGGAGTGGAAGCTCTTGTTGTGCTGCGTGAGGTAGCAGTTCTTGGTGAACTCCTTGTCGCACTCCAGACACTTGATCCGTCCAGAGGGCAAAGTGGTCGAGTGGGGCGACGTCGACCCGACGCTGCTGTTCCGTCGCCGCTTCGTCGTCGAGGGTGTTGTTCCGTTGCGTCGCTTCTTCGTGGATGGCTGAACCAGAGATTGGGCCTGTTCTGCCAGAATGATCTGCTGCTGCTGCTGCTGTTGCTGTTGCTGCTGTTCCAGATGCTGCTGCTGCTGCTGTTGCAGTTGCTCCAGCTGCTGATGCTGCAGCTGGTACTGCTCCATCTCGTAGTCCTGCTGCTGCTGCTGATGGTGGATGAGCGTGGCCATGTCCATCTCCAGGGCGGGAGTGGCCCGCGAGCTGCTCACCGTGGGCGAGTAGGGAGTGGCCAGCACCGTCAGCGTGGGCGTCTGCGCCTCCTGCTGTGCATGGAGGGCGGTGGTGAGTGTGTGCACCGGCGGCAGGTCGCCCTCCTGCGGCGATCGCTGGGCGGCCACCGAGTAGGGCGACAGTGGGGCGTAGGGGGCGAACAGGGAGGCCGCTGGCATCAGCTGCAGGATCTGGCCATCGCTGGTCGCTATCTGGCCGCCGTAGCCGCCGGATCCCGCGTGTCCCTCCGGTCCACTACCAATAATAGTGTGATAGCTCATTGTGGGGTCCAGCGGCTGCAGCTGCTGGTAGCATGGCGGCGGCGGCGGCATGATGGGCATGTGCATGGTGGGCGGCATGGGCATGGTGCTGGTGATGTGCGGCGTGTGCGGCGGCTGCAGCTGCAGCAGCTGCGGCGCTGTGATGGTGGTGAGCGGCATGGGCATGGGGGAGCTGCTGGTGGGCGAACTGCTGCTGTGCGGCAAACTGTCCGCCAGGATTAACGCCTGCTGCTGCTGCTGCTGATCCAGTTGGTGAAGCTCCCGCTGCTGCTGCTGCTGCTGCTGCAGCTGCTGCTGATGATGATGATCCTCCTCCTGGCGCTGGTGCTCCAACTGATGATGGTGGAGCACCGCCTGGTGGTAGTGGTGCACCAGCTGCTGCTGCTGCGGCTGCATAGTGCCCGGCATACTGGTGGTGGTGGTAGTAGCTAGCGGCGTGGTGCTGGTGCTGCTGCACTGCAGCATACTGCTGTGCATGAGCGTGGGCATGGGCATGGGCATATCCAAAGCCAGCATGTTGTAGTCCATTGCCATAGGCGGCAGCATTCCCATAGGCGGCAGCGGCTGCAGCGGCGGGGTGGTGGTGCGCGAGAAATCCGTTACTGGCGGCAGCTCCTGCCGGTAGATAGTAAGGGGCGAGTTGCTGCTGGTGTTGCTGCTGGGCGTGCTGCTGCTGCTGTGATAGTGGTAGTGATGCTGATGCTGCGACCCCTGCTGCTGCTGCTGCTGATGCTGGTGATCTTCCGCCTGCTCCTGATCCCGCAGATCCTGCTCCCGCAGCTCCTGCTCCTCCTCCGCCTCCTCCGTGGCCATTGAGCTGATGCTGCTGCTGCTGCTGTGACTGTGGCTCCTGTCCTGCCTGAGATTGTGATTGGGATTGTGATGGGTGTGTTGGTTGCTGTCCTCCATTTGCTCGCTCTTTATAGCTACCGTGGTTGCCGCCGTTGTTGCTGTTGTTGTTTGTGGTGCTCGGATTGTTGTTATTGGCGGTGGAGTGGTTGTTGTTTCGTTCAGCAGGCCCCTCATTTGGGAGGACGGCATTTGGGTGGTGTTGTTGTTGTTGTGTGGGGCGGAGGGACCTGCTAGCCCGTTTGGGTGACCGTTCAAAACGGAGTTGTGATGCATCTGCTGCTGCTGCTGTTGTGGCATTTGCTGCTGCTGCTGGTTGTTGCTAGAAGCGTGCTGTGGTGAAGCGTTTGTCGTGGATTGCACTTGTTGCTGCATGTAGCCGTAGCCGTTGGTTCCATTAGCATAGCCGTTGGTCTGCTGCTGCTGCTGGTGGTGCTGGAGGTGCTGTGTGGGCGATGGCGAGGCCGAGTACTGCGACAGTACCCCCACACTCAAACCCCCACCGCCTCCGTACTCGGGTGGACTTCTGGGTGGCTCTGGAGGTGGCACATTCACCGGTGGTGGCGGCGGCGGTGGCTGCTGCTGCTGCGTGGCTGTTGCAGCTGCTGCGGCGGCGGCTGCTGCAGCGGCCGCTGCTCCTCCCCGTCGGCTGGGCTTCGTCACCGGATCCCGCGCGGGATGATGGTGCGCCGAAATGGGCATCGTAGCGGGATCGGGCTGCCCGCTCGACTTGACCGCGTTCTTGTGCAGCGTCGTGTTGTAGTGGCGCTTGAGGTGGCCCGAGCTGGTGAACCACTTGTTGCAGGCGGTGCAGTTGTAGGTCTTCGGCCGACGCGCCTCGTTCGACTTCCAGGTGGCCGCCTTGGCTGTCAGGCTGTTTGCGGGCAGCACGGAGCTGGAGCTGGGCGGCTCGAAGCCCCGATAGGCCCCTCCCGGAGCTGCACCCGCCGCCGCGTTCTCCTGGCCGGGTCCGCCGGTGGTGGTGCTGGGAAACTCGGCCGGACTGGTGGCCACGCTAGCGCACAGCTCTGGTCCACCGCCTCCTCCGCCGGCTGTGGGGTCAAAGGACTTGTCCACGTAGTGCTGCGAGTCCGGGTACTCGGATTTTATCATTCCATGGCCCGATCCGTACTCCTGCTTGATGAGCGTGGCCGACTGGTGGTAGGGCGACTGCTTGGGTGAGTAATAGGGCGATTTTTCCACACCCACTCCGAGTCCCAGGCCCTGCTGCATGTAGGGCGGCAGTCCCTCCACGGGGGCCACTGTCTGCTGCTGCGGCTGCTGCTCCCAACTATGGAGCGCCCGCTGCTGCATGGACTGCATTGAGTGCAGCGGATCCAGCGGCAGATTGGAGACCGCATCGTGCTGGTGTTGCTGCTGTTGCTGCTGCTGCTGGAGCAGCTGCTGGTGGTACACCATCTTCTGGGAATCCAGGTCAAGCAGCTCGCCGGGATTGGCCGTTGAGGCGGCCACGCTGGGTGGCTGCGGCGTGGGCATCTCCTCCTTGATGTAGGGAGAGCTGGCGTAGCCGCTGCTGCCGTACGGCGACTCCCCGTGCACGTTGGCGATGTGCTCCTGCAGCTCCGACTCGTTGGTGGTGAGGATGCCGCACTTCTTGCACTGCAGCTTGCATCCGGATGAGCCGCCTGGCGACACGGGTGTCTGGTTGCTGGAGCTGCCCAGCTGCAGGTGCGAGGAGGTCGACGTGGGACTGCTGCTGCTGACCACGCGCGGACTCATCGCTGTCGTGGTGGTTGTGCTCACGGGTGCCTCTTCGGTGGCTGCACTGGCCGCCGGTCCTCCTAGTCCTCCCAGGCCCAAGCCCAAGCCCGAGGTGGGTGTCTGCAAGTAGGGATGGTAGCGCACCCCTGCTCCCTTGCCGTAGTCCACTGCCCCGAAGGTGTAGTCCGTGCCCTGCTGCTGTTGCTGCTGCTGGTAGAACTGCTCATAGCTGTTGATGTAGCTGCTGGCGTAGCCCTGCTGCTGCTGCTGCATGTCGCCACCGTAGAGTCCGCCGTAGATCTGTTGCTGCTGCTGCTGTTGGTGTTGTTGTTGCTGCTGCTGCTGTTGCTGTCCGCTGGGGGCGGAGTACATGTGGTGGGTGGCGTACGGCTGGTGGGTGATGCCCCCCGTCGCCTGCTGCTGCTGCTGCTGCTGGGGATCCTGCTGCTGTGTCTGTGGTAGTAGCTGTTGCTGCTGCTGCTGCGTTTGTTGCTGTTGCTGCTGCGGGGGCTGCGGTGTGCCTGGCTGGTTGTCACTGGAGTCGGCTGCGGCGCTGATCGTGGCATTGGGTGTGGAGGGTGCACTGCCTCCCGCACCTCCACCGCCTCCGCCCGCTCCCCCTGCCCCTCCCCCACCGCTGTCGGTGGCACTGCTGGCGGCGAGCGCCTCTGCCGCGTGCAGTGGCGGCATTTCGGTTTTAATGCTCGTCATGGACCGCTACATAAGTCGACGCTCGCGCGTTGTTGCTGCTTCCGCTTCTCATGTCTCGCTCGCTCCGGGATTTTTAGTACATCCTCCTCTCCTCCTTGCTGATTTTTCTGCCTTTTCTGCTTTTTCGTTGGCTCTGCTGAGCCGATCGTTTTCTTTTGTTTTGTTTTTAGGATTTGTTTTTTGGTTTTAGGTCGATTTTTGTATTTGTACTGAAAGTAAGCGAATTGTTTTTAACGCATTATTAATTTGAAATTACTTGAATTATGTTTTTGGAATTTATTTGTTGGGTTTTATTGTATACTGTGTACTTGAATTGTGATTTTTCAGATTTATCTTAGTGGTTTTATGATTTTGTGTTTGTACTGGAAACTACCGATTATTTAATTTAAAGTTACTCGAATTAAAAAAAATACCACACATACACATTTAAAGCTAACGGTTCTTGGTGTCCTCTTTTCGTTTCAGTGTTTCATTACATTTCACTTTGATTTGCATGGCACTTTTATTTGGATTAGATTGGATCGTGAAAGGTAATTAACTTTGCAATTTTTAGGGCAAATGTTTTATGCGACTGCTTTTAAACACATTCACAGGCGAACACACTTGAAAAAAATATAAGATCCTCCATGAGATTCGTTTTTCGTTCTCGTTTTGTTTCTTACTTATCTGCGCCCTCGCTTTGGGCACTTCTTCGTTGGTTGGACTGCTGCTGCTGCTACTGCTTCTCGGCTCGATCTTCGCTCGCCTCCTTTCCTGCCTGCTTCGCTTAGGCTTCTCTCTCTCTCTGTCTTCACCGAGCACACAAAACAGGAGAGTCGAAAAAATAATACGTACAAACTGAAGAAAACCAATATCGAAACCGAAACGAATCGGAATGCGGCCCACTGTGCTTTGTAATTTTGAATTTTGAATTTGTTTGCGAATGCGAGGGGAAGCGAGAACTGGCGATGGTGTGATGGCGATGCTCTCTCTTCTCTCCTCCTCTCTCTCTCCTTTGATCGCCACTTCACCGGTGAGTTTGAGTTTTTCGCCCTTCAACGCTTTTCACACTCCAAGATCACTGAAATTTTACTTCTCGCGTTTATCTTTTAATCGGGGATCGAACAGAAAAAAATTGTTTACGAACACAATATTGGGGGGGAAAAAACAGACGACACTTTTTTAATGATTGCTTCTTTTTTTCGCTCGTTTAGTCCGAAATAGTTCTTTGTTGTTTTTTGATTTGCCGAAAAGGTTGCCAAAATTTTGCTTTGCCGTTGGATTTTGTGAGTAGGGAAATGAAACAAAAAAGGCGCTAAAAGGTAAAATAGCCGCTCCGCTCGCTTGGTAAACTGTGTCCTTCTTCTACGGCGTCCAAACACAAAATGACCGGCGTGCATGCCTCATAGTATGCCGGGCATACGCGGCCACGGCGGCAGCGGCGGCGGCAGAGCCACAGCGTCGCAGTCGACGCACGTGCGTGCCTGTGTATGTGTGCGTGTGTGCTATGTACAAGCGAGGCGGCGTTCTATGTGCGACCGCCGCTGTCGCCGTCTCTGTCACTCGCCGCTGCGGCTGCATTTGATTTTGCTTTGCGTTTGCCTTTGCCATTGGCTTTGCCTTTGGCGCTGCTTTTGCATTTCGTTTGCGTGCCGTTGATTTTGCGTTTTTACATACCCTTGCAAAGAGTGCTGTTATTTTGATCACATGTTTGTCCCTTATTGAAGGGGATATTTTGTACCGCATTAAGTACTAAAGTACCTGGTTTTTATGGGATTTATTGGGAGTGTATTGTTCTAGGTTCTATAGTACAATTAAAAGTAAATACATTTTTTAAAAGATATTAACTCCGTTTTTTAAAAGTAACTTTCTTTCTCGTTATTATTTTTTTAGCAGATGTGAAACTCAAATACTTAAATAACTAACTACAAAAGTATTTTCTTTATTTAATTCAAAATATTTATTTATTTATATTTTGAAAATTTGGTAATTTCAAATGCCCTTGGTTATTGGTTATAATATTTTGTTAATAAATGTTAGTCGGGTTTTTAATGGCATTAAATACAAAATAAGATATTTTAAGATTTCAGGACCAGTTTACGAGAATCAGAACAAAATTTGCATACATTTTTTTACAGTTTAAATATAATCGAACGTGAGAAATTTGAAACAATAAAATAATATTAGTTTGATCTTTTGATTTCTTTTCGAGATTATTTTTATTACAATTAGTCCTCACAGCTTTTGTGCATCGGCTACTGGAACTTCTAGTGATTCAAAAAGCCGGGACTCATTAGCAAACCCATTGACTTCCATATCGCTACTCCCCAAAGTTATTATCAATTTCGGGAAGTGCAGCTGTGTTGCAGTTTCTTGTTTGCTTTATATTCCTCGATAGCCTTTTAATGGGCCCCTCAATCCGCGTTAGTCAGTGGCTGAATCACCGGACAGGGCCAAAACCGACTCGCACTACTAGCCTAGTTTTCAGAGCCGGCTGCGACGACGATTACCGGCGTCACAGGTCTCGTAAAAGTTTTCAACGCTTATGAAATTAATAAACCAAACTTTTATTACGCCAGGCACATCATCAGAGTGAAAAGATGAAAGACAACAAAGACCAAACTAAAACAAGAAAGAACTCGGTAGTCGAAGGCCCCGACTTTGAGATACTTATTTATTTAGGAAAAGAAAAAAATAAAGGACTATAATAAGTACACCATAAATTTCATTAAGTAATTTTTAAGTACTCCCCTTTTTGAATAATAAAAATAGGAGAATGTTAGTATTAAAATAACAGATTTCGTCTAAAATTGTGAGTTCTATAAAGTTTTGTGGTAAACGAGTGTCTTAAATTTGAAACAGATCCCATTTCTCCAACTAAAAACTTTAATGTTTATACCGATATTGTGCTGATTAGGAATATATAAACAATAATTTTGCATTAATGCAACATATCCGTTAACTCAATGAGTAAGGGGTATAAATAGCAGCGGGAAGGGTTTGGGATTTGGCTGTAGCTTTGGTTTTTTTTTTCCTTTTTTTATTTTGTTTTGGGATTCAAACTCAACTGCGAATGGCCCAAAAGTATTTAAAAATCTCGTAAGAGAAAATGCGAGGGCTAATGGAGCCCAGATACATATACATATACATCCATATCCATTCTATCCACGCGAACGGACACACACAGATACGGGCTCCGAGGTGCGAGTGTGTGAGCGAGGCCTTGAGGAAGAGTTTAGTGCGGAGTTGTGGAGAGGAGTGAACAGCAGAGAGGAGAAGCAGAACAGAAGAGAGTGCGACAGAGAGGCACACAAAAATTTACATACATGATTGTCATAAAAAATCAGCAAGCAAATTGTCAAATCCCTAAACTGACAATAAAACAATAAAGAAAACGAAGACGCGGCGACGTCGACAACGAAAGTGGGTGAAGGGGGTGTGGGTGGAGTGGAGTGGAGCGGAGTGGTGTGGAAGTGGAGGAGACACGAAGAAGAGTGCGGCAAAGTGTGGGTTAAAAAAAAATGGTTTTCAATGAATGATTGGCTGTAAAGTCCCGAACCAGAGATCTGATAATATTTTAGAGATCTACAAGAAATCGAAACGTCTAAACCATTTAAGTTAAAACGTTCGAACATGTAACAAAATTTAAATTATTAAATTTATTTATTTTAAAAAATTAGACAAATAAAACTTGTAGTGACGATATTATTCGTATTATAAGTAGTTAAATTTCTATATTTATTTATTTATATATTTATATATATATATTTATTTTCTTACACAATAGTATCAGTGTGAGCATCTTTTTAAAAAAATTTGATACAGAATTCATACAACAAAATACTTTTTTTATCTTAACTTTTTTGTGTGATTGATTCTGTAATAAAAAAAAGAACTTTGGTTGAAATGGAACTTTAAAAAACCGTTTTAAATAACGTTTTATTTTGATACCTGAAAAATATGATGCTTTTGAAAATACGTAGAATCCAGAAACGAAATCCTCATCACGTGGCCCACCGTTCGTCTCATTGTTGGGCGCCAATGTACACAAACTGTCTGCATATGTTGCGAGTGAGGTAAAGTAGGGCGAAATAAAAAAAAACGGTGGCAGGTGGCAACAAAGTAGGAGGCAAGGGGATTAACACTGTAGGGCAAAAGCTGATGCAACTGTTGCAGCCGGACGACTTAACTGTGTCCTGCAGTGGGATTAGCCCATTTTATGGCGCATTTATGGGCACGCAATAACTTACCCTTGACCCTGCTGTTGCAGAAGTTGGGTAGGTCATCATCTTTACCTGCAGACCAGCAAAATAGAAATCAATTATCATAAAGACCGAGTACAATAAAAAATGTTCCTAAAACTCTAAGAAAAAGTTCCCAAATTTTAATAAAATTAGCTAAAAGCCATCTTGACTGGGCTTTGAAATATCCATATGGTAATATCTTGTATGCAGTGATGAAACAAATATCAGCCGCAAATATCCCAGACATTTCGTAACCCTTATGAAGTATGGGGTTAGCAGTATTTATGCATCGGGTTGTAGAGATGACTCATGTTCTTGTCAAAGAAAAATATGTTGACACATTGATTAATGTTCTTGTTATTTGGACGTTTCAGCAGGATAATGATTTTAAACATACTGTGTATAGGACAGTAAGCCAGTATTTTCTCTTGAATGGTCATTAGATAGTTTAAGACGTAACTACGATAAATATTCTTAGAATGAAACTAAAAAACTATTTCTTGAGTAACCATTTTAGAAACTTTTCATATTTTTTTACCGCAGGTCCTTTGAATATTGTACCATAACTTAGCGATGGGTTTCATGGTAAAATTAATCGGAGAGGGAAATACCACAGTGAAGAAATTCCAAGCAAAGAGTGCAGAATTCTATTCACCTCATTACCTGAATCTCCCACTTTTTTTTACCACCTGCGGAATGGGAGAGATCATCCCTGTTACATATGGTAGGTTCTGAACAGATTTTGTTCACCACACTCTTACGTGTGTACATATGTACTTCAAGGTCCAAAACTGGGTAATAGTAATTGCAAGGTGTGTGCAGCGTGAGGGGAGATAGGGAGATAGGGAAAGAGAAAGGGAGGAAGGGACAGAAGGAGGAGAAGAGGGCGAGATCTTGCGTGCCGGTGTCAATCACAGTCCTTCTATCGCTATCGCCCTGTCGCTCTGTCCCTCTGCGTGTGTGCAAGTGTGTGCAGCAGTTAATGACTTTTTAATTGAGCGCGTACATCTGTCAGTGCCAGCAGCGCCGTTACTTTTTAATTGTGGTAGAATGAAACTAGCCAGAGAGCGAAGGCTGCGAAGAGAGCAAAAGAGTTTAGTCAACAATGTAACCATTTATTTGGAGATTTAAATAAAAAGCATGTTTTGTAAACTTAGAAATAGATTCCACCTAAATTCTTAATATCATTAAAATATGTATAGTTTATGGGAAGCCAAGTTTTGTGTATTTACTGGATATGCAAAATGTCTCTGTGGGAATAGGGTATAAGATTATGTAGTATTTGCTCTTCACACGACGACAGTTGTGAATTACGCAGCAAGAAATGCTCCTCTTCTCTTTTTCTCTCTTTTAATAGGGGAGAGTGGGGATAGGTGAACCACTTTTTTTGTTGAACATTATTATGTCTAAACAATTCGACGTTAGGGTCTGCTGTTTATAGGAATTTAAAAGAGCATTCATTCCTTTGCATTTAAAGTATTTTGTGAAAATTATATGTCACGTTTTTTGAACTTTATGAGCATTTTAAAATTTTGTCTCGAATGGTTCAAGTATCCCCACCCCTGGGGATAGTTGAACCACCTTTCAGATTAACACAAAAACTACAATTGTATAAAAAAGTGTAATTTATTTCTTTGTTTATGCCTTTTTTCTGTTCAAATATAAACATTGCACATTTACAGCATGGAATAAAACAATAAAAATATTTATTTATTAATTTTTTTTTTTCTTTCTTTTTCGAAGGTTTTCTTGAGTCTTTTGATTGTGCTTTTTGGCGATCAATTTTTCTGCGGTGAGTCAGTGGCAATGATACTCCTCCCTCGTTTTCTTCCTCGAGTCGTCTGTTTTCGTGGTTTAGCCTTTCCCCAAGTACTGGTTCATGTATCCCCACAAGTACTGGTTCATGTATCCCCACAAGTCATAAGCCAATTGGAAGTGATTTGGAGAAAACATGGAATATTTGAACTGCGTCAGCAATCCATGAAAATATCATAATTTGCGTCTACTAACGATAAAATACAATTTTAGGAAGTTCAATGCCACTGACGAAGAACGATAGAATTTTTCCTAGAAAACGTAAGGTCACAATTAAAGCTGCAAACGGGGAATAAAACTTCGATTAGCGATAAAAACGACACCAATCGTTTGACGCGATTGTGCGTGTTTGTGGGGCTAGGATAACGACTAAGTAAGCAACACACATATAAATGGTGCACAAAAACATGTCAGAAGGTAAAATATTTGTACTGGTTCATCTATCCCCATGGTTCACCTATCCCCACTCTCCCCTACCCTTGCAATAAGTATTGTCCCTTTCGTCAGAAGTTTGTTTCGCACCTTTAAAATGTGGATATAATTTAAAACCATTTAAAATAGGGTTTAAACTATCATATAAGCGATCTGGCCAAATAAGTACATTGACTAATCCATAATTTATTTTACAACTGCAGGGTATTTAAATTCTGGCTTGCTGAAGCTAACTTCCTTTCTCGTTCTTGTTGTTATTATTATTATTATTTTTGGTACGGATCGTTGTCGTTGTGGCCCATTGTTTTTATTGTTGTTGGGTTTGTTGGCTCTTCTCATCGGTTGTTTTCGTTTGCACAATATCATCCTTGGCTCTCTCTCCCTCTCTCTCTCTCACTTGTTTTCTCTTCTCATTCTCCGCTTGTTTGCCTAACACTTCTGCTTCTTTTTTCTTTTCTTCTTGATCTGAGTTTTGGGGACAGTGGTTCTCATTAGCATATTTTCAAAGATTTGCCAGTTACGATTTCAATTACCCGCCAGCCGATTGGGAGAGGGGGGTGGGAGGGGATAAGTGAGAGAAAAGGGGGAGGGGAAAGAGGAGACAGATAGATGAAAGCCAAAAACAAGACATACCAAACAGCCGGCGAGCAAAATAATTATTTTCAAGCCTCTTTCCAAAGAGGGTGAAAAGCGAGAAAAAACCTCACAAAAAAAAATTAAGTACACACGAACATGCACACACTAACACGTTACGAATGCCGATAGAAAAACACAATAGGCAACTAAGCTAAACCAAAATAACAAAACGAGCGACAAATGCTGCTCGATCATAATTGAAAAATGCATGCTAGCCAACAAAAACAATAACACAAGCAACAGCTACGAGAGAACAACAAAGAGGGAAAAAATAGCAGATGCACAACGCACAACCAACAACAAAATGCCATCGCACGCAAGGGATAATGGGAGAGAGAGGGAAAGAGAAAGAGAGCGACACGCAAAGGAGTTGAAATTTTAAAGGAATTTAATTTGAAATGCAAACAATGCAGCCGCACACACACACACACACAAACATTGGCCCGCCAAGAAGTGCAACAAAATGGCAATGAAACACGAGAGCGCCGAGCAGCGAAATGAGCAGAGAAGCAGCAGCACAGAGGCGTCAGCAGAGGATAGAGGAGAGGGGTACACTACTAAAATCCGGCGGCAGCTTAACAGTGATCATTGAAAAAAAAAGAATTACAAGTAAGTGGACAAATTAAATTTAATTAAGCTTTAAATTGGTAATACTATTAAAACATTAATAAACTTGATGAAAAAATTATTGTTATCTTTCGCTTTTATCCCACGAGTAACTGACATAAAAACTACACTAGAAAATGTTATTCCATTTTTGTAGTTATTAATTAAAGCCATAAAAAGAAATTGTCCCTTTGCCCCATAGTGCAAAACAGCAAATTGACACCGGAAATTGGGAAAATGTAAAGTCGAAGGGGGGGGCACAGCTTGACTGCCATTTGTTGAGTTCAACTGTACTTTTCCTTGACTCACACAACAACAGGCACACACACACACACACAGAAGCACACGGACTTGGACTTGGACAGACAGAGCACGCATACACATGCGCCAAGTTTTAATCATTTAAAATCGTAACTGTTATTAATATTTAAGGCTTTCACATGAGGCCAAAACCGTACGCATACAAGCGCAACCACACACACAGTTGCCCGTGTCCATGTGATTTGTATCTGAACACATCCATGTAACGTTACGAAACGTGTATTTTTTAAACAATTAAATTGTTTTGAGAGCTGTTGATTTTTATTGTCAAAAGTCCTACGGGAATCTGTAATTTTTTGAGTAAATTATGAACTTAAAAGGCACAAAAAAATTGTCATTTTTTAAGTTTATTTTTATTTTTCTTAATATTTTTGGTTTTTTATAAAATGGAAAAAAAAATTCTAAGGTTTTCTGAACAAAACTTTAAGAATTGACAACCTATTTTCACTTGGATTGCTTTTCCGAGTTTGTAGTTAAGAGGTTAATTATTCTGCATTTAAAGTTCAAGAGAAGGGTATTTTTTTATGTTGCACGATCCTTTTTGACATACTGAGATGGTTTTTTTTCCTATTCTAATCTTACGTTTGTTGGATTAACCTTAGTTAAGAAAGAAACGGGTAAACGGTTAAGATATTACAATTGAAACCAAATATTGCTCATCCGACATGTTGCTCGATTTACATTTGCACAAATCCTAATTTTGTATTCTTGTACACTAGGTACACAAATTTGTAATAATCTTAAGTTATTGCACTTAACGCTAATTTAAAGTTAATTAGCATTACGAATAAATAAAATAAAAAACAGAAAACAAATTTGAGACTCCATTCTGTTGATTTTTTAGTCATCAAATACCTATTACGAAAGTAATGGTAAATATAAATTTTAAAATTGAGAAAAACTGCATGTTTAATTTTTTACACAAGAAATAAAAAAAATCTAAAGAAGTTTTCAGATTATGGAAGGGTTTTCTATCTTTTCCTTTTACAAAAGTCTAAAGTTTGTATATTATTTTTAAAGTTCATGTTAACATTGGCTCCATAAGCTGTCCAAATTGTCCAAGTCGTCAAAGTTGGCAACCACCGTCAAATCCAGTTCCCATACCACATCCCACATTCATTGGGCTCACTCTAAAATATCCGAGGGGCAATTTAAATTTAATATCGACGCATGGGCAATCCACCACCAACATGCACAGGATGCTGCTGCTGCCGCTGCCGCTGCCTCTTCTGTGCCTCCTCGCCTCTCGTAAATCTATTTGGCACATTCATGCATAAAGTATTTAGTATCTTTGAGATACCTTTTTAACCGCATGGCAACTACACACGCACACTCGCTCCAATTTGAGTTTGAGCTTGAGTTTGGGTTTGGGTTTGGGGGATTGGCGGGCGTCAAGTTCACATGGCAGCCAACCAAAATGCGCGGACACTGGGGGAAATTGAGAAATGGGGGGGCTGGGGGTCGGGGGGGATGACACTTTCACTTGCAAATGTCCGTAACTGTGTGTGTGTGTGTGTGTGAGTTTGCGAGCCCAAATAAATTAATTTCGAATGTAAACTCAGAGAGGACAACAAATACAATTTCAACTAAAGACCCACACACCCGCCCTGTCGAATTTTGGAGAAACACGCAAGTTCACACTATCTTGCTGATCATGATAAAAGATAACTCGTTTAATCATTCCAAATATATTAAATATTTTCTAAAAATCAGAGGAGATATGTATCCTTTTGACTTTATGCTCTGATTTTTTAAAGATACAAAAATACATATTCGGTAAACAGAACAGAGCTTACAAAATAGCTAAAGCTGTGTTACCAAATTAATCTTAATCAGGTAACAAAACCTAGAAAATATGCTCTACCAATGCAATAAGCTCAAAATTTAAAATATAAATATAATGATAATATTTAAAAAAGTGTAAAAAGTGTTTTCAAGTGTATTTGAGACGCAAGCGGAAATTATGGAGTCGTGTGTATTTTCATTTTCATTTTCATTTTCAATCCCCCTCTCACATTCCCCCCTCCCCTTCCCCTTGCCACCTTTTGGCTTTTTGGATTGCTGGCCAAAACTCCACCTTGCCGTAGGGCTTATGTGCCTGCCTATGAGCGTAGTTTCGTAATGGCCAAGCGAAATGAGCCCCCCACCCAAGTCACCCCCTTCCCCTGCGCCCCCTCCCTCCAAAACACACACACACACACACACAACTCGCAAAGGGATAATTTACGAAATTTGAATCTTAGAAATTGTTAAAAGCATTCCTCCCACTCTTTCTCCCTTCTCCCTTCTCCCTCTCCCTCTCCTTCCCCTTTCATTTCCACTACCAACGCATGTGTGTGCGTGTGTGCATGCGCATGTATTTCAAAATTGCAAAATGTCTACCGTGGACATTCAAAGTCAGCATCGCCAGCGTCCGCCAACGCAAATCTCCACCTCTCCAACTCTCTCTGCCTCTCCATCTCCCTCTCCCTCCTTCTTCCTTCATCCAGTTACAATGCACAGAAAGAAATTCTTAAGGCTTCCATGGTTTTAAAGTAGGTTTCTGGGGTGACAATTTAATCTTGTTGTCAGCAAATGAATTTCAGATACAACTTTTTTGTTTTACTTGTTATTATTTAGCAAGAAATCAATTTCAAACTAATCTCTTTTAATGCTTTTGAAACAAATTAATACATTTATTTATGAAACTCGTTTAAATAAATATTTACAGATTACAAAAAACGTTGATAATAAATTATGATTTAACCCAATCATATTATAAAATCGCTAATCTTATCAATAATGTTACAAAATATTTACCGATAGCAAATATTTATACAATTACAATAATACAATTAACCAACTAAATTTTTATGGCTTGTAAAAATCCCTTTTTGGTTTATACAAATTAGTGTTAAAAAGACAGTAAAGTGCATACAGATTCATATTGATGTCAAACCTCATGTTTTGTATGTACCATACCTTTTTGATAAACTGTAATCAATTTCTGACAGTGTGACAATCTCCCTGTCTCACTCACTCGCAGCTTCGGCCCATACATCTTGGCTTGACGTCCTTGCCCCAAACTCATTTGTACATCGCTCTCCTCTCCCCTTCCTTTTTTACAATCCTCGCTACAACATCCTTGCCTGTCACGCCCACAGTTCCTCACCCTCTCTCTCTTTTGAGCCACCCACCCACCACCCCACCCCCCTGCGCTCTGTCCAATACACGAAATATGTATACGTAACGGACAGTCAAAGAGGGGGAGGGGTGGGCGGGAAGGGTTGGGGGTAGTGGCTGCCTTTGGATTTTGGACTTGAAAGAAGCACGATAGACGAACACATTTGGTTTCGTGTGCGTCTGTGCACGGCCCCCCTCCTCCTCCTCCTCGTCCTCCTCCTCCTTCTCTCATCCTTTTTGGCCAACTGCTTCCTGAACTGTTTTAAATGTGTGACAGACCCCCCCTTCCGTCCCCGCCCCCTTACCACTATAAGCGATTGCTGCCTCTGCTTCTTCTTCATCTTCTTCTACTCCCGTTGTCCTCACTTGTGTTGTTGTTGTTTGCCCAGTTTTTGAAAATGTAAACTCATCATAAGTGAACCAGCATGTGTGTGTGTGTGTGTGTGTGCGTGAGTGTGTGTGTTTGCTGTCCAAAAGGAGCCAACGCAGACATCGTTGACTTTGTTGTTTTTGTGGAGGCAGAGAGGGAGAGAGGGAGAGAGAGGGGGAGCAGGCGGACATTGTGCGTCGCAAGTGTTGTGAATGGACATACCACTCGATGGCTTAAGGGGAGGGGGGGCTGCTCTGGAAATTTAGGGGAGTTGGGAGAGTGGGAGAACGAATTTTACAATTCTCCTTTCCTGCTGCTCACTGTATGTACATATGTATGTATATGGGTGTACATATACATCTATGCAAATTGCGAGGGCTGTCGCAATAGTTGTGATTATCCATTTATACAAACATAGATACATATGTATGTACATATTTAAAGAAAGGGTCAGAGTAACATCAAAAAAATATCTTTTAGATTCGTACTCTCAAAAGGATCACTTTTTTTTATTCTGCTATTAATTTGATAAGCATCTTACCATAGAAGAGATATGTGATCATAAAATAGGATCACAATAATGTCTACATAGGGACACATTGATTTATTTTTCTGTGTAGTTTAGCTAGTGCAAATTATTTCAAATTTCTTACATAACTTTACTTAAACTTAACTTACTTTAACTTTTAAGACTAATTTAAGGATGCTGAAATCTCTTTAAATAATCCCCAAGAGAAAGTTATGGAAAATATCGATACGATCCTAAAAAATGCAAAACTCGATTTGGGTATTTCAAATGCTAATTTTAAGAGGTCTGGTATTTTAAATAAAAGAACTAACATGGTATCCAAATATTAAAAATTAATATATAGTATGTTTTTTTTGCATCAAGTAGATTAAATTAGCAAAAGTCTGCCTTCCAGGTAAAATATAATCTTTAGCCTGCACTTCTTATGTAGTTTCAATGATCAAATAAATAGCAGACCCTTTTGATTCCCTATTTTATTTAGCTTAACTCGTTTTGTTATTTGTGAAAGTTTGCCATACTATGTTAACTCAAGCGATTGCCTAGGACAAGTGTTTAATGAACGGCAAAGTTGAGCATTTTATTTTAACAGTTATGGCCGAACGAGGAGCAATCAAAGGACGCAAATGAAGGAGCAGAGTGACAATCAAATGGGTAACATTTTTGGGGGAAAACTTTTGCCTAATGCCTTCATCCTTTCCATCCAAAAAAGGGACAGCAGCAATCGCACATTCACGTCATTTAAGTTGCCATTTAGTAACAACTCTTTCGCATTCCCAATCTCTCTAACACTAACACACACACACACACACACACACACACAACAGGGGGCCACATAAATTAAGTTATTTTGATAATCAAAAGTGGAAGGCGAAATATTTAGCTTAGGCAACCAGTGAAGGATTTTCGGTGGGCATTCATTTGTAGTTTTGGTTTTTGGTGACCTGGAGCGAGCGAGAAGGTGGGAAATGGTAGCTGCAAGGGTTGATGTTGAGTTGATGTTTATGTTGATCCATCCTGCCCCATCTTCGAGTCCATGTCCGTCGTGTTCTTGTTCCTTTCGGCCATTGTTTGTCGCACCCACACACATACACAAAACAACAGCATGATTTCCCCAAAAATATCTAACCCTTTTTGGCCAACACCACTCTACGTTACTTAACTCCACCCTCTATAAATCAGGAGGCAACATAGTTAGCCCAATTGTGTTGCATACTTTGTTGGGCATGCGTCAGATGAGCATGCAAAGTTGCCTATGTGTGTGTGTGTGGTTTAGCCAAGTGTGTGTGTGTGTGCTTGGCCAACAACTGCCCAGGCACCCTTCTCCCTCTCCCACCCCCTGAAAACCACTCAACACACAGCCACACGCACAAACTTACAGTTTTAAAGGAATATTCTTGCTGCAGATGAAGACACTGGGAAAAAAATAGTATTAATTATATTTTAGCCATATTTTATATCCACACTTTAAGTCCCCTAAAACGAAATTTAAATATTCCAATGACATACTTGTTTTGCAAAGTTAAAAAACAAAGTATAAGACATTTAAGCAACGATTAATTAATTAATGCGATATACAAAAATAGAATACATCGCTAATAATAATTAATTTAAAATTAAGAAGTGATTTACCTTTTGCTTAAAAATGTTTTGTGAATGAATTATGAACTAACAACATTAAATATGGACGAATAGATTCTTAAGAATAAGGAATACGATTCTTAGTACTTTTTTGACACAACGTAAATGAAAATTTTTAAGAACATTTTCTTTAATCATAATCTTTCATCTTAAATTTCGTTACCAAAATCTGATTAATAATAAAACATTAATAATAAGATACAAGTCCTTATCAATTTTAACTAAAAGGATGTGCGATTGATTAATTTTTAGCAGTGAACGTGGAGATGAAACGGGCATATGTGAATGTTCGATAAGAACGAATACCACCTTCCTGCACACACACACACACACACACACACACACACACACATATTCATAGACCAACTAATTTACCTACGCCAGCAATTTTTGGCACACGCATACAGGGACATAAACATGGACATGGACACGGACACACATATGCAAATTTGTAATGCTTTTTGGGGTTGGTCCACGTGTGTGTGTGGGGGGGGGGTTGAAGCAAGAGAAGGGGGGTCTGTTAAAGCGCCTTCGTCATTGTCCTGCCCTCTGAGCCCCCACCCCTCCTTCGGCAATGTCGTTAGGCTGCCTCTGGGCCATTGTTGGACTTATGTTTCCCTTTCACTTAAACTTTTCCTTGCTCCCCTTCCCCACTCCCACTCCACTTGTCATGCAACCCCCCTCCCCCCCTCACACACACACACACACACACATATCTATATGCATGGACATATATTTTAATCTTTAATTTATGGCTTATTCAAAACTAATGACACTGAAAGCTTCCAGCATCCAAGGAGTTAAGTCGAAATGGGAAAAGTGGAAGGTGGAAAGCAAAAGTGTTTGGGATTAAGGGTACATTTCCATTTTGACCATCTACTGATGAATGGATCTCCCTCTAACATACGACACTCTAACGTATACAGGTCAAGCGGAGATCTATCTCTATTTCAGAGAAAAGATAATGATTACAAGCGAGCCACAAAGTTCACATTCCTTTGGCCGTTTTTTAACACCTTTTGATGCCTTTATCTAAAGGTGAGCATACTAAATTGTGATTTTATAATTCTGAAACAAAATGAGAGCAGTGATCCTTGTATGGAATAACTTAAAATGCAGTTGTTTTTATGTTACCTGAATTTATTCCAACTATTTTATTATGATCCTATCGATATTAAACAAAAATTAATGCGTTTTTAATTATCTTTTTAGCTAAGTTTAAAAAAGAAAACTTATTTAACTGCAAAGATATTTAAATGTCTACCACTTTTTAAAATAATATGAACTTTTTTTAAAAATATATGATTATATTTTGTGTTTTGTTATTAATACATATTTTCAAATGATTATTTTACAAGTTTTTTAAGTAACATTAAGCTGCTTCCTTCGGTGGTTGCTACTTAGTTTGCTTGGCTCACATGGACATAGGCTGGACACATGGGTGTGTGTGTGTGTGGGGGAGAAAGTGGGAGAAAGTGGTTCTGTGTCCAAGTGCACGTGGTGCGTCGTCGTCTGGCATCAAAGCCAACCACCGGCCACAGCTTTTGGCTCCACTGTTCCACTCTTCCTCAGCTTTTGCTGCTTTTGCGTAATTTTCGAGATTATTTTGCACACACACACACACACACACACAGAGGCAGGGACGTGGGTTGCGTGCGTGTGTGAGTGAGAGAAAGTGTGTGTGTGTGTGTGTGAGTGTGTGTGGGGAGGAGTGGGGGTGGGGGGCTTGGGACATGGACATGGACACACAGCCATGCATAATGATGTTGGGCTTGTCTTGGACAGCAGCAGGCGTCTAGTGGGTGGTTGGGTGGTTGGGTGGCTGGGTGGTTGGGTGGTCGTAGTTATTGCTTGCGGGCATTCATTTTAATTTTAAAACAACAGCAAAACGAGAAAGTGAGAGTGAGGGAGTGAGAGTGAGAGTGAGAGCCAAGGCCTAGAACACACAGCGCTTACAAATGGCAATCAATTTCGGAGGCACACACATGGTTACAAGGGTTGCACATCTTGTTGCGAACATCTCCGTCCGGGAATTTGCAGAAACAGCGGAGGGCAGAGGGCGGAGAGCAGGCGGTCAAACGAGCAGCGGCAGAAATGGAAAATTTGGGAAGGGAAATGGAAATGGGTGAAATGGAAAGTGCGACTTGCGACTTGGATGGAATAAAGCACTCAAGGCAGCCAAAGTAAAAGAAGAGGTTAAATTGAGGGGCATTATAGGGATTTAAAGGACATCTTTTTAAAGAACCTTTCTTAAGACAGAAACGCACCAAGTCAGAAATTTACAATGTATCCAAATCGGTAAAGATCTATAAGAATATTTTTGTTTGGACTGAAATTTAGAAATTAGGCAATATTTATGGTTGGTAAGGAGGAGGCTTTCGCTTGAACTTATTTATTTAAATTATTTATAGGTAAGTTATATATAAGATCATTAAGTCCCAAAAAATCCAGACAGAAATATATACTTTTTAGGGGGATAACCTCCCGATTTTACATACATTAAAAATGTTTTTTAAATTTTATTTACTGTAGGTTTTTTAGCTATAATAATGTCTTTAATTTTTAATTTCATATTATTTAACTAAGTTTAGCTTAAGTGCTTTATGTTTCTCATAAGAAATTAAAGAATTATAGTTCATTGAAAAGAGTTTATTAGACAGTGGAAACCCCTCATTGAGTGGGTTTCTCTGAAGATTCCAGTCCATCAACTCCCCTTTTTTAGGATCCTTACCCAGGGCTAAGTACTTGAGCGCCAAGATTGAGAGTGAAAGGCCCACCAGGTCCAATTAAACATAATTGCCGACCTTCCACCTCAACCTCAACCTCAACCCGTGCCTTTCATTTCGCTCGAATAAAAAATAAGTTTTCAAAGAGGGAGAACAAAGGAAAAAAGCGAAGAAAATGAAAATGATTCGAGTGAAGGCTACGATTACGCAGTGTCCTGGTCCTTGGTCCAGTAAATGGAGCTAAAGCCCTCGGACACGAGCATCCCTGCATCCCAGAATCCCAGAATCCCAGAATCCCTGAATCCCTGAATCCCCGGGAGCGGAGTGTGTCGGTCGTGTGCTGGGAAGGGTTGGTTCTTGGTTGGTCCGGCCAAACTGGGTAAATGAAAATTGGCATTTATATAAATTCAAAATGCAAAGTGAGACGCAAACAAAAAAGAAAAAAAAAAAGAGAGTATAATAAGAACGAAAGTTGGAAAAAAGGGTGGCTGGCGGTCGATGGAAGGGGGAGGGGGAGGGTTAAATGGGGATTGAGAGGCCATTTAGATAATCAATCTCATTAATATGAAGAAATTCTGGACTGGTATTTCTTCTTAAAGATCCAGACATTCACAAGATCTCTTCTCCGTAAAGTTCGTGTTTTTTGTGTTACGAAAAAGTCTTTAACTTTTTTTATATTTTTACTCAGTTTTTAAACTTACACTTTTTATTAGCAAACATTTTTCATAGTTTATTTACTACACCCTGATATTGCAGAATAATTTGATATATTTAATTAATAGCCCAAAAATTAGGTTCACATTTAATGAATAAAACTTTTACTAAGTAACTAAATTCTTACTGTTTTGACTAAATATATTTTAATAGTCTGTTAGTTAATTCTTTTTAGATTTATTTCGCATTTAAGAGCATCCCAAAACTGGTGTCCTGTGATTTCTTCCCTTACTTTCAGCCCCACCCAACAACGCTAGTTCCACCCTTTCACGTTGTCCGTTCGCAAAAAAGGAAAAAAACGGACCCCGAAAATCCTGCGTTTTTCGTCCTGCCGCCTGAGCCTTCGTTTTTTATTTACTCGCCTTGGAGCGTGCATTTTATGTCCGAAGGAGGAAATTTTTCCTTCTATTTCGCCTTCTTTTTCACCGATACTTTTTTTTTTTTTCCACTCAACATATATTCGCAGTTTTTCCTTTTTCTTCCTGTTGGTCTTGGGGCTTTTTTTCGGGTGTTTAAATTAGAACTTTGTTCGTGCTTTGAATTTTTAAGTTATAAACTCAAGGGGGTATTCCCCCAGAAGCTTTCCCCTTTTTTTGTCCAGTCTTTTGACTTTCACTTTCCTCCCTCTACACCATTCCTTAGAGCAAAAAAAAAAAAAAAAAATTGAAAGAAAATTCTCGACTAAAGGGGAAAATGAGTTTTTTTTTTTTGTGCCAGGAAATGGGTGGAGGAGAAAGAAGAAGAAGTGGCAGAAGCAGCCGTCGTTACATTGGGTCCACTCTAAATGCTCCACTGTGGCCGAAACGAACAGCTGCTCCAGTATTTATACCCCACCACCCACCGCCCACCACCCACCAAGCTCACCTCCTTTTGGGCAAATTCCAGAGCTCAAATCCCGCCGCCGCTCCTTGGGGTTATTATCAAATTGAATAAAAATAAATGCGACTTCATGTGAGTTTAAATTTTGGTCATGGGTGGGCCAGAAAAAAAAGGGAAAGGGCAGGGAAGGGCAGCGAAGGGGGGCGGCTAATGTGAGTATTACGAAACTTGTTGCTACTGGGCTCTAACGAGCCGAGAATCTGTCTGGGGACCATGACCGGGAATCAGGAATCTGGGAATGGGTATGTGCGGGGGGGTGTGGGTATGGGAAGGCGAATGGGGAAGGCGAATAGAAAGCCAAGGAACCACACAAGGGACGTCTTTACCTCTTGGTAAAAAACCATAGCAATTTAAACTCCTTTTGAGCCATTACCTCTACTTGGAAACTGATCGGATATTTGGGACTCCTCCAGCTTGACTTTGTACTCAGAAAGTATGTTTCTTGGGCACTGACTAAGGTCAAGTTTGGATATTATCAAAGTGCAGTTAAAATATTCAATATTATTGTACATAACATTCCTGAAAATTTGGTTGAAAGTTTGGTTATAAGCCAAGGCTATTTTAAAAAGCAAAGAAATAAGCTAACCACTTTCCTTTTGGGGTGTCTTAAATACACTCTTTTCCAAAACAAATGTATAAAAATTATATATTTGTAATTTTTGATATGATCCTTAACTTAGTAAAGGCTGTGAAGGTGATCCTTTGAAGGCCTTAAAACGAAATCAATTGAAAAGTTTTTATCGTAAATATTGTTTCAAAAAAATATTGTACAAAAAGTTCAGGTAATTTTGCTGGTTTTTTTCTGGCCAAATAAGAAAAACTTGACTTCAAAACTGGTTCCTAAAAACTATGCTTTATTTTGCAGGACTTCCATTTGAACTTTATTATAATATTAATTTCCAATTGATATTTGAATTCCCATAGCCAGTGAAGATTCGCTTCTACCTTCGAGGTAATTCAACTTGGATGCACTGTATCGAAAAATGAAACGTCGACGACCCCTAAGTAACCGAGGGTCATCTCGAATGTCTTATAATCCTGAGAAGCCCCCAAAAAGTTTCAAGTTTGTCAACTATTTACACATCAAAGCCAAATTAACGTAATGAAAGATTTATACAATTTACCCATTTTCCCCATTTTCCCCATTTAACAATTCAAGTGAAAATCCGAGAGATAAACACATGGGGGGAGGGGGGAGAGGGAGGGGGGGTGGAGTGGAAAAACCGGACAATGGCAAAAGGGGTTGGCCACCCCCCTCCCCCAGTTATGTATTGAAAAGAAAAATGCTACAAAAATTACATAAATGTAATTTCTTTGTGAGCTATAGACCAACCCCCAACCCATTGCATTTCATTATTTTTCCCCTGCCCTGTGGGCCAAGCCCTGGTTATTAAAAATTTCCTTTTAAAAATAAATGAAAACTAAATAGAAAGTGAACGGGGTAGCGGGCAAAAATGTGATTTTACCCCCATTTCAGTTCTTTTGCTTTCGATTTTTTATATACCCCCCTGCCCTCTCCCTCTCTCCCTCTCCCTCTAGCCGCATAGATTTATCTCGTCCGCTGGCGAAACTTTTTAACCCTTTTGTTTAATTAAAAAACACAGAAAACGAATGGAAAAAACGTCGAGGAGGAGGAAAAGCGGGCAGGGAAAGCGGGGAAACCTGCGAGAAGCAAAAGAAGACGTGAAATAGGAAGATGATGAACAAGGACGAGGACGGGGACGGGGACAGGACAGCTGGCGGTGGATTTTAAAATGCTTTTCAATACCAAAAAACAACAAAAAACCAAAACGAACCCAAACGCACAAAAACCAAAAAAAAAAAAGAAGCAAAATAAATGGAAAGCAAAGTACATAAATTTCGACAGCCGTTGTCCTAAAAGGGGTAAAAAAAAGGGTTAAAAAAAAAACCGAAGAGAAACCAAAGAAAAAGTAAAGTAATTATTTTGCATTTGCGTAGATAAAATTAACGATGATGGCGCGATGCCCAAGAACCGAACAAGGGAAAAATGAGGATGGTCCGAGGAGCTAGACAGAGTCAGCTGCATTGCGGCAGAAAGAGATGGAAGGGCCAGCCCCTTTCACTTTCACTCAACCCCCGTCCCTGGGCGTCACTAACCCCATCATTATGCCAATTCTGCTGTCAAAACTTTGTGCGTATTTTAGTTGTCCTTCGCGTCTCTTTTTCCCATTTTTCCCCCCTTTTTTTTTCGTTTTTCGTTTTTGTATTTGTCGCGCTTTATGGCCTTTAAGAATTTGAAAAGGGGGGGGATGGGGGTGGAGATTGGGGGGTGGCACTGGCCTCAAGTGCGTCGGCTTGATTTTCGTTGCTGTGATTCCTTGGGCAGTGGGCAGGGGGCTTCATTTGAATATGCATGAGTGCAGGGGCGGAGCCTTGGAGGGGGGGCGGAGGAGGGCACTTCTTTGATGAATGACACGTGCGTAGGCGTTGGTAAAGGTGGGGAAAAGGGGTTACTTACGATCACTGATTGCTCTCACATTCTAACCCAAGCATGAAAATATCAGGCTATAATGACTTCAAATGGGATAACCCTAAAATATAAGATTATAATGACTTTAAATGGGATTAGATGGGATTACACTACATCAAATAAAAGGTTTCTATCAAATTAAGTAAATAACAAAACTTCATAACATTTTAATTCATATAAATACGAAAAAAGGTCAATAAGTAGGGAAGGATGGGGTAAAAGCGACCCCCTTTTTTTATAATCACACCTTTAAACTGATACTGATGATGAGTGATCAATTGGCTTGAAGAGTTGCCTTAGATCCCCTTGCAATTGACGCTCCTGAGTAACACTCTTCCCTTTTTGGTCGCCCCTATTCTTACGCATCTTTTTACTTGCTTACGCACTTTTTTTTTTTGCATACACAAAATGCTGAGAAAAAAGCTTCGGCCAGAATAAAAAGGGGTTGATTATGGTCACTAGCAAATTGGTAGTACACCAACGCCACGACCACTCCCCCCGCCCACTTAAATTCAGTTTGGACCAACCAACCGTCGGCGAGGACAAAACAAAAAGTGGAAAAGTGGTTGATTTTTCTTTATTTATTTATTCTTTTTTTTTCTAGATTTTTTTTTATATATTTTCTTTTTTTTGTTGTATTATTTGATTTGCTCGCAATTTTGGTGCTAAGATTTTGCTCTTCTTCTTCTGGGAAGGATGAATATGTATATAGAAGGTACATAGCGAGAGCGAGACAGATAGATTGATGGTCTGCTTCTAATGGTTTTTAAATTTTTGTAATATTTCAATGTCATTTACGGCTAATGCGCAACGCGAAAAATGCCCATACCTCTTTGAACACAAAGTACAGTTGGTAGCAAAGGGTCATCCCATTACATTTCCAACTTCTTACTGGGAGAACCCCTTCTTTAACTCCTTATTCCTGCATTCGTTTAATTAGCTCAACACGCCATCTGTTGGCTGAAAATGCTAATGCTCAATTGATGATCCCGCACTGAAAAGCAGGAAAAGTGAATGAAAAATGTAGCAGCACACACACATAACCAAATCGAGAGACAGACAAACGTTTCACACTTTCGTTATTTCTGGCCAGCGGGCTAAAAAAGTGAAAGCGAGTGGGAAAAATGCGAAAGGAAAAGGGGCAAAGGCGACGTCCAGACGCAAGTGAAAGTCAAATGGGGGTAGTAACTCACACACACACTCGCACACACATCACACACACATCACACACACACATGTGGCAAAAAGCTAAAGAACGTAATCGCACGTAAGTCCTGACGTCCAGTAAAAAATTCAAAATAAATGCGAAACAGCGAAAACAGGAAACGAGAAAGCTCCCATGCAGAGAGCCCTGTGTTGCTAAAAAATTCATGCGTGTGTGTGGCACTCACACACACACAAGCACACACACACGTCAGTCAGAAGTCATTGAATGTCCTTCGTCCTTCGCCGGCAGCTGCTGGCAATTCCCGGCCAATACAGCCAGACATCAACGCTTCAAATTTCAATATATTGAATAATACAGAGATCAAAGAGGGGATAAACAGAAGAGAAAACTTGGAATACATTTGGGAAATTGAAAACATTTGCGGATGTCGGCGTTTTCAACTCAAGCGATTCGATCGGACTTCAAAAACAGGCTGAAAATGCTTCCTCTGGGAATTCGTATGAATTTGTGCCTTTCCATTTCACTCGTGTTTTGTGTCAATCATTGGGTAAAACTATCACGGATCCAACTGCAATTGGAAACGCTTACGAAGTTCACAGAGAACTTAAATGTCAGGTAAATAATTTTAATTGTAACTTTAAATGTAAGCAGCTCTTAAGGAGTTTCTTGAGTCTCTAAATGGTTTTAAAAAGTCCGATAGCAATGCTCATTTTAATGTCTTAATTTTTAATTTTTATAATCTGAGTTAACACTTATAGTTTGTGATCTTGGATACACCTTAAACCTTAACTTATGCATATATTCAAACTGCTTTTAAAATAATTGGCTGTCTAATTTTATTTAGTAAAAAAAAATCTGAAAATCTGGCTTGACTTTTAGTTTATTAACAGTTTAATCGTAACAAATCATCTGCTTTTAAGAGGGTTAATTAATTTAGACTTTTTTTTTTAACTACGAAATTAAAAAACACGTATTTTTTAAAATTTTTTTAAACCTATATTAATTACTTTTAAAACTGTGACAATATTTTAAGTAAAAGTCTGGCTTAAACCCATTTGTCAGTCCTTCAAAAAATGTTAAGCCTTATATTTTTGAACTGAAAGTAAACCAAACGAAAGAACTGCCACCACTGTTCACTCTGGGATGTGCGACCCCCTTTCCGGTTCCTTGAGACGGCTCCTGATTTGGTATCCTCGCTAATTTCCAAAGCCTTGGCCGACGGCGCTTATGAGCTCTGGACCCATGAAGTTCGCATTACGTATGTAAAATAGTGCGGAAACACCACCTCACCCACATCCTTATCCTCATCCTTATCCTAAATGCCACCCCCACAACCTTGACAGTGGGTGGGGGAGGAGCAGGGGGAGATTGTGGACACAACTTACGCACTTTACATACACAAACGAGGGAGTGCGAGTGGGTGGCTGTGGGCTGGGCAATGGCTTTTATTATAAGTTAACTTGCTGCTCATGTGTGTGTGTGTCTGTGTGTGTGTGTGAGGGGGTGGCTGTGGGTGGGTGAAGGGCAGTTTCGCAATTCTTTGGCTAAAATTTAAAATGCTGTGTGGAAATTGGTTTCTGCTGCCTGTGTGTGTGTGTGAGCCAGCTTATGCATACATACATATACAAATGGCAGGTTTCTCCTACATAAACATCACAAAAATATATCCTGATCCAATATGCCACACTTGACTTGAGATTCCCAATTGTAAACTATGCATATGTATGTGCATGTGTATGTATCATAAAATGCGAATATGTATGTGTGTGTGTGTGCTAAAGTAAGCAAACTCGGGCGGTAATTTCAGAATCCTGTTTTTCAGTTAATACACCAAGTACAGTGGACACTTTGTACGGTCAAAAGTTTAAGCTACTCGGTACTTACATATATGTAACATAAGTCATGTATAATATTCATGGAAAAGGCTTTCTTTCCACCTTATTCATTCAGATTTTGACATTATTTTGTAGTATTTATTATTAAACTACATAAATTATTAAATTTACAGCAATGTATGAAAGAAAAAAATATACCTATCTATAAATAACAATGTAATATCAATATGAAATCACGTTGAAATAAATAAAAATATAAAAAATATACAAAAAATAATACATAAATATATTTGATAGAAATCCGATTTTAATGAAACACATTTAATTGTTAAATTGACTAAATTTGAATGATGTATATAAACCAACAATTATAAAAATAAAAAGCATTGACAGCTATTAAATAATTTGTGAAATTTTGAAAATTAACTTTAGTTTGTTCTATGACTGAAAATAATGATTTAAAAAGCTTAAAAGTATAAAAATAAATGAGGAACATTTTTTTAACTAAGAAAAATTATAAAGAGTATTATAAACACCTTTTGTTTATACCAAATATGAGTAAATTCTTTCTAAAGTCGAAAGGAATTTGATTTGATTTGTATTCCATAAATGTTCCGATCCCCAAAAACCCAATCAAGGCAGGTGAAATACAGGTAAAGGTTCGCTTTTGGTCTACTGTGCGGAGGGGGGCAGGGGAAATCCCCTCAAGCGATTGCTGTGCGTGTGTGTGTGTGGCTGATGATAGTGGAGCAGATAGTTTGGCTGGCCATAAATTATGAACCGTCCTTTGTAGTTCACAACCACATCTCCTCCATCTCCACATCCTCCTCCACATCCACATCCTCATGTTGTACATAATAGGCGAGTCAGCGACACAGTTTGAAGGGATTAAATTCTGTTTTTGTAATTAAGTTGAAATTTATAATCAAGGCGACTTCTTGTTTGCATGTAATGGGTGGTAGTTTTGGCTAGGAGGAGGAGAAGTGGACGAATTCCTAGTTTTATGTACATATTTACATATATATGCAAGTTTTGGCTAACTTTTGGTCATGCGTACGTGTGTTTTGTGTGTGTGTGTTTGTGTGTTTTTTGGGGGCATTTTGTCTTGGGCAAAAGTAGTTTTCAAGTTCTGCGACCACAGACAAACAAATGGAAAATGAAAAAGGGGTGGAGAAAGAGGGGGTGGGCGATTGAAAGTTTTTGCTGTCTTGTTTTTATATTTTTTTTCTATTTTCTGGTAACTTTGGCATTTGCACGCCTCAGCGCATTCGCAATCCCAGTCCAAAGCCATAGCATACTTTTGCGGGCGGCATGTTTAATTTATGACCAAACAACATCCCACCCACACACACACACACACACACTCACACACATATGCAGCAGAGTGTGTAGTTTTCTTTTTTGCTATTTTAAAACCAGACCCAGTGACTTAGTTCCCACAGCAAAAGCACGGATATTTGGGTTAAAGTCCTGCAAAGAAAAATGCAAAATCACAGCAATAGTCGTGTTTTTATTTATTTATTTTTATTCCATGGCCTGGCAATGACAGGACGAGGACACATTGGCACACACGGAAAAACGGCCTTAAAATCGTGGAAATTTCATTTAAAATTAGAAATTATTTTGTTTTAATTATACTATTTTTTTTTTTTTAATTTTTTGTGTAGCTTATCTCATATTTTTTCCAAAAATATAATTTGAATTTTAAGTTGATGAAAACTGTAATTTGCAAGTAATTATCAAGAAATTATAATTGTGCATAATTTACAAAAATTAAAAATCCCTAAGTGTAAAATTTTTTGTTTTTTTTAATTGTTTTCAATCAAAAAACGAACCTTTTCCGAATATATTTGAATCAATGAAAGCATGTAAGTTAAAAAGTTTTCTAAGACAGCTTACTAAAATAAAATAGTTTTTGTTTAATTTTTCTAAAGATACAAAATATTTTCTTAAATTTTTATTTTATTTGATTGGTTTTAATGCTCAAAATTTAGGAACTTTTGAACCAGCGATTTTTTTATTTTCAGAGTGTAAGTGGGCAGGACTCTGCCCAGAAATCAACGTCTCCACAACGTACCACCACCCACATACCACCCCCTGATCGGGGTGGACTAAAAGGGTTGTCTTGTCCTTGTCCTTTGCCGCCTCTGACGGCCAGCGAAAGTTTACAAAGGAAAGGCATTTGATAAGATGCACGAGAGCGAGAGCGAGAGGAGAGACAGCTTGGACACAATTTCCTACTTAAAAAAAAAGTGAAAGAAAGAAAGCAAAAAATCGAAAGGGGGCATCTGGACTGTCAACTACATAACATTGCGAATGAAAAGTTTAAGGGAAAGTATTCCCGTTCCGTTTATTTATTTTTATTTTATTTTTTGGACATGTACAGATACAACGCACGCATATGTATATGTATGAATTTGCTCTTTATGTAATTTATCATTTTCATTGGCGATTTTTTGTCTGCGCTCGTCCGAAAATCATGCTGGATTTTTGCGTAGCATACTTTTGAGGGCTGTATTTTCTGTATTTGACCAGCAAGTCAGTTGTTGTGAGAGGAACTATGAAATATGGTCGAGGATGGGGTCGTATCTGAGGCCCATTTTTAATGATATATGCATATGCATGAGCAGGAACAGAGAGATGAGAGGGTCCTTGTGTTAATGTACTACTCCTGGCTGGAGTGTGTTTTTTCCTCTAAGGAGCTTGATTGTCCTTCAGTTTTTGATTTACTTAATTATATTAAAATAAGCTTATAATATTAAAAACTTGTACTAAATCATGATGATCGCTTGTATTTTAAATCATTTGAAAAACAAATAAGTTTTAATAATAAGTTTGGGGCTAAAAAAAGAGTATTCTGAATTATTCAGCGGGAGACAACGAAAGCCAAAGTATTTTTGTGAACCCTTTAAACTTAAGGATATTTTCATTTAATTTTTTTATTTCATTTATTTATATCCTAATGCTACAAGTGAAGACTTATATTTATTGCGTTAGTCACAACGGTTTCAGTAAAGATTTTTAAATAAAATATATAACTTAACTTAACTTTACTTAACTATTTAAATATTAACAAAATTGAGTTTACAATTACAATCAAGTTTTTAGTTTAGGAACATGGCATTTTTGATTTGAAATAAAATAAAGTAGGTTAAGTTAAGTTGCATCATCATTAGAAAAATAAGATAATATTTAAAAAATGTTGGTGTGACAAAAGTCTCATTTATTTGGCTTTTAAAAAAAATACCAAAAGGTAATAAGAGCTCCTTGCGAATGAGTGGTGAATATTTGTGTTACCTTTCGTGTGACCCAAGTGTGTCCCTGATAAAAAATAAGAAGCGGTTCCTCCATGGAATCTGGATTTAATCCCACTGCTGCTCCTCCTTCGTTTGTGGCCCGTCATAAACTTGCAGCTTGCGCTTTTGGCACAACTCATTTCCGGACTTGGTAGATAAGCCTGGGAAACTGGGAAAGTGCGTCCCCCCCCCTCAGACACTTGCCACACCCCTGGTCTCCACGACAATCTGTCCACCTTATCATGGTAATAACTGTAAGCATGTAAGCCTGGCCAAAGGGGGTGATTTCGTATTTTTCTTTACATTTCTTGGACGCATTTTCCTCCCCGCCTTTTTCCAGTTTCTGTTTTTTTTTTATTTATTTTTTTTTTTTTGCCAACGCAATTTCTGGTAACCCTTTTGGGCACTTTCACCAGCCTCCGCGCCCCGCTTTCTTTGCTGCCTTTTTCTTTTAGAGACTTTCGCTCGTTTTTTATGTGTGGCTGTTGTTGTTTGTATATTTTCTATATAATTTGGCGCGTTTGCCTTCCTTCGTCCTCCTTTCTGTCTCCTTTCTCCCCCTTTTTTTTTTTTTTTTTTCTGCTGGTCAGCTTTTCTGCACGCTTGGCAAACATCGCCAAAAGGACGAAACGAAAAAAATGAAAGGGGGTAGGAAGGGTGGCAAGGGTTTTTCAGGTTTTCCAGAAACCTTACACTCTTAAAAATATTAATTCTAAAATTTTTAAAGAAATTTAATATAACAGAACAAAGTGTTTAAATATAGAAATTGTCCACTAAAACATATATAAATCTCCTTAAAATAAAAAAAAGTTAATATTTCAGTAACTTAGATAAATAAAAAATAGAATTAGCCATTAAATTTATAAAAATTCAGATAAATCAGTTTCTGAGTTTCAATAATTTGAAAAAAGTGCAAGTAGTACTGTACCATGTATGTACATATGTATTGTACTTTCCATTTTTTTTTTGCGCAGTCCCCCCACCCCCTATTCACCCACAGACTTTGTTACATTTTTGTTCACTTTCATTTTCGTTGTGTTGTGTTTTTTGTATGATTTTTTTCTTTATTTTTTTTGCGAAAGGATTCGTGCGAAACAAAAAGGCTGCCCAGCGCTGACCACCCACACCTCCCACCTCCCACCTTTCTTCTTCCTGACACACGCCACGCACACTTGGGTGTCTTTATCATGGAGAAAGGGAGAAAGGGAGAGAGGGAGAAAGTCCGAGTGGGAGAGAGTGGTAGAGAGTGCGCGAGAAAGGGACGCAGCGAGCTCAACCCCAACGCAAGGACATTGACGACGTCCAGTCGGATGGCTGGCTCTCTCTTTCTTTTCTTTTCTTTTTTTTAGCATTTTCCATTTTCTTTTAATTCAGCCTTACCCCCTCCCCCTGCCCCATCCATTCTGCCTTTCTTTTGTTGCGATGAAGAAGGCGGAAAAGGGAAAATTGTAAATTGAGTTACGCATTCTGACAGTTTGCATTACGATCTCTAGTCAACCCCGTCGCTACACGGAGAACAACAAGGACCAAGGACTACCCACGGTCCTGTGACAATGTTGCAGAAAATGTTGCATACCCCGAGGGGTTTGCAGTAAATAATTGGTTATTCAGTTTGCACAGTTTACAGGAAGATATTGAGTCTCACAATTAATTTATTTAGCTTTTTAAATACCTTAGATATTTATTATCATTTAAGTAGACAAAGGATTGTGTCAACTTTAAGTACATATAGCTTATAGGGTTTCTTTTTCATACATTGTATAGGAATACAGAGTCTAAATGTATACATTTATTAAATAAATTTAATGAGAATTATAAATAAAATATTAAAACACTAAAGGCTGCAGTATTGAATATTTTAAAAATATATAAAAACTAAAAACTGAGACTTATCCAAGTACTTATTTTCTATTGTATTTCGGCCTAAAAAAAACTCAAAAAAATTACACACCTTATATAAGGATGCTTTTTCCTTTGTGTAACATGGAAGGAACCTTTTGGCCTGGTCACACACAATGACCATGCCACACACATGGTAGTGTGTAGTGTGCATCTGGGGGCCAGGGCCAGGGCCAGGGCTATCTGTGTATCGATCTGCTTTACTCTTCATTGGCATTATTCCGGCTTCGTCGTCGTCATCAATTGAATTCGTTTCATTTCGATTCGTTTGAATGAATTTCGCTTTTCTAGCCAAACCGGAACACACATTATGTATATGTATGTGTATGTGTATGTATATGTATATGGGGGCCAAGTGTGTGTGTGTGTCCAGCAGCGGTCTTTTCTCTTTTTTTTTTGCTGACATGCTCGAAGGACTTCGCATATTTAAACATATTAAATATCAAAGGACAACAGACTCGCTTCTCAATTTCGCTCACATTTCACATTTCACATGACCATCGAGCATCTTCGCATCTTCGCTGGCAAACTGATGCTTTTGCCCAATTAAATTTGCATCATTTGTCATGGCAACGCTTCTGCTTCTGCCACGCTTGATGGACAGCAGCGTGAGGCAAGGACACAAAGTGAGGCAAAAGGACTTTCCCTTGCCACCTAATCAGTCAGGGGAAAAGCTTAGATTAGCTCAGTGGAAGCTCTGGAATCAGATCGGTGGGGTAAATCATTTGACAATCCAACCCCGAAGACTGCAATTTAAAATCAGTTTAATATATTAAATATTTCATATTTTATTGAGGATTTCTTTTGTGCATTTGTTACCATTTTAATTTTGGACTTTCTGAGTTATTTTTCAAACAGGCGAATATGGATAGATCCTTTAACCTTTGACGTATCATATCTACGATTAAAATGTATATTTTTTACTTTGAAAATTTTTAAATAAATTTACTTTACGTATCACATTTTGTTTAAATAGTTTTTTAGAGGGTCAAAAACAAAGCGATTTTATAAAATTCTGGACAATAATTTGTACATAATTAAATGTATTTATATTTTCAAAATCTTGGATTTAACATTTTAAAAACAAACGATAAAAAAATATGATTGCTTGTTCAAAAAATATTTAATTTATTAAGGAGATACAAATTTATAAGTTTGAACAGCATAAACATGGGCTATTTTGCTCCGAAAAAGTAGGCAATACTTTTCTATTAAACATAACCCTTAACAATGCGTCCTTTTAAGTGTTATACAAGTAGTAAATCCAAGCTCAATTCATAAAGTTCCCTTCGTTATGCAAAAATGTCAACGTAAATGTCAATAAATACAGTACATATTTTAATTTTAATGCACAAGCAGGATCGATGGAACGATGGTATCGGAACGGGACTGTGTCTGCGTTGGCGTAGACGTTGACAGCGGCAGAGGCAGAGGCAGAGGAAAAAGGCAGCACCTTCAGTCGACATAATTTTCAATGGGAGATGGGAAATGGGGAATGGAGAATGGAGAGTGGAGAGTGGAGAATGGAGAGTGGGGAATACACCGGCTGCCCACTGGCCAAGCAGTAATAAGAAGAAGAAGATGAAGATGAAGAGAAAGGGTTGCTCTGTATGTATGTGTGCGTGTGAGTGCGTTTGCTTGACAGGCATTTTATTTATGCTGCGTGGTCGTTTCTTTGTGACCACCCCCCCTCTCTTTCCTTTTTCCCCCATCTTCCTATCCAACTCCCTCTGCCTCCCGTTTTATCATACTTTTTACACCCGTTACTCCGTTACCCGCACAGTGAAAGGGTATATTTTATTCGTGCAATATTATGTAACAGGAAGCAGGAAGCTTTGTAATACCCTATAAAGTGATATATATTTTCTTTGTATTTATACTTAAGATAGGTTGATCGGTTGTTTAATAATAATAATAATTTTAATAATAAATAAAAGCAGAATTTAAATCATAGACTTTTGTGATCCCCAAGCTGTATTTTTAACAAAAATTATTTAGTACAAATTATTTTAATCGAAAAAAGCAAAAACTAGGAATTACCTTGTCATTGTTTTTTTCTCATTAATTAGTAATGTTAAAATGAACTTACAATTCCCTCCTTTATAATAGGGTATCTAGCAGTCGGGTCGCGGGACACTATTCTTTTTTCCTGTTTAAATTGGCAAGAAGAGAAAAGAAGGGAGCCCCTGACCCCACTAACCACTGCCCCCTCCCACACACTGCCCCTGCCCCTGCCCCTGCCCCCTCGTGTCATCATCAACGTGTTTTTGTACCCTTCAACCCGTTCGTGCGTTTGCTGTCCAGCCTCAGCATCCTTTTGTGGGTGGTTTTTGGGTGGCTTTTGGGTGGTTTTTGAGTCCGGGTGGTGGTGGCTTCTGATGGTGGCCAGTAGCCAGTAGGTGGGCTTAATTTAAGCGGGTTTTATTTTTTCTCAATTTCTCTCCCCGTTCGCTCTCTCTCTTTTTTATAGCATGCTTTTTCGTTCCTTCTTTTCCTGTGTTTTTTATTTGATTTTGCTTCGTATTTTTACATTCACTTTTTTACTTTTTTTTTTTTTGGGGTGGCTTTGGTGCTTGTGTGTGTTAATCTCGTTATGTTGTCTTTTGTTTGAAATGCCCGCTGCTGCTGCTGCTGCGTCGCAGTCGCCGTCGCAGTCGCAGTCGACGTCCGCTGCTGTAACTCTTTCGTTTTATTTTTCTTTACAATTTGATACATATATATATATATATCTATGTACATAAAATGTAAGTTTTTTTGTATTTATTTTGTTTTTTTTTCTTGCCGTCGTCGTCCAAGTTAAACAATTTTAATTGAATTTTGAGAAAAAAATAGGGGAAACCATTTATTCAAGGAGAAAGGGTTGGGGTTGGGGTTCCATTCGGAAGGGAGGCACACGTGCAAACAAATGAGATGCAAAAGGACGCATTTGCAGGGCTAAAATTTAAAATAAAAGTATTGCCTACTTTTTTGGAGCAAACTTTTGAATTTGTAGCCAATATAATATATGAAATCGCAAAAAAATACTTTTCTATTAATTTCCAATTATTTTGTTAGAAATAATTAATTTCAAGGTTAAGTAAATTAAGGAAGCTTTTTATCCCGCTAAACTACTTACCCACATTTCATCTGAAACCATTAGCTTTTTTACACCTTAAATTATATACCTTTCTTCATATTAGAAAATTGTATTAGATTTGTTTAATGAAAATATAACGAAGAAAAATAAAAAAAAAGCAATGCAATAATCCTTTTCTTACTTTTTGTTAGCATAAAGAAATTTATTTAAATCGTACTAAATTCCAAAAAAAAATTAACATGCTGGGTGAATGTTTTTCCAAAGAGCCTCGGTGAAATCGTCTTACATAAAATATTGATTCCCCTATGATGATAAATATATCAATTAACCAAAACAAAACGGCTTGAAATGTTTGTTCCCAGAAAAGCCGTCAATTTCAGCCAAACCAGCCCCCAAAAACATTTTCAAAAGTTTATAAAAACAAAAAGTTTATAACAAACAAATTATGGACCCTCTACTACTTACTACACAGCGTTGTAAAAATATTGTAAATATTATTATGTTTTTTGTTATTATAAATAACCCTAAAATTCCATTTCCACCGTTAACCTTAACAAAAAAAAAAACAAAAACCAACAACAAATGTTTCATTAAATTAAATTTTTAGCCATTTTCTTGCATTTATTTCTCATAGTTTTCGTAACACGTTTCTTTCGCACAGTTTTTTTTTGTTTGTTCTTATTCATTTTTTAATATGTTTTGAATGTTTCTATCAAAATTACAAAAAATTCCATTCGATTTGGAATATAAGGTATATATAGTACTATATATTTTTATATCAAATGTGTTTTTATTTGTGGAAAAAATCGTATCAAATGGCAACATTGTTCACTATATAATAGCCCTGCAAAGAATTTCTGGTGTTTATTTTTTAAATTGAATTTATCTTTGTTGTAGTTTTCCGTTGCTGTATTTGTATTTGTAAATTTGTAGTTAATGCATATGAATGGATGTTTAAATGTGTCGGCGATACAATAAATTTACTTATTCTGTTCATCTCCAGTTGTAGTCTTTTCATTTAGTTTAAGCTGGGCATTTAATTGGAGTTTTTCTTAATTTATGTAATTAGGATTCCGTTCTTTGTTTGATTTCTTGTTCGGTTAGTTGAACATTGCTTCATTTCTGTTGTCAATACTTAATTTTTGTATACCTACAATAAAATTTAAATATTCAAGCAAACGAACGGAAATAAATAATATAAATTATATGTAAGATGGCGAACAGAAGAATCTTTAAAATACTTTCTGTAGTTTAAGCGTTGAGTAAATTTCTAGATTTCACTTTCCTTTGCGTTTTATTACATATGTATTAAATTTAATTAGCTTTTTTTTACCCATTTTTCTCTGTTTATCTTGGACTTATTGACTAGGTTCATTTAGATACAATACATTTATTTAGCAAAAAATGTTGCAGATTTTCCTTTCCAATTTTTGTTTTATTTTGTTTTGTCACGACGACGGCGCCTATGGCACATCCTTGTGTTTCTACCACATATATATAATATATAGTTTCTAAAAAATATCATCATATAAATGTAAGCTTTAAAAAATTGGCATTTCCTTTATTTAAGTATGTTTATATCTAGAATCTAGATCTATATGCATAATACCCTTTAGTTCTGTATACGTAGGAAAGTAAAATGCAAATTTACCATTATTTTATTTTATTCAAAAACGAAAGGATGTGTGACATAGGATGAGAACCTAAAGCAAGCATAAATAGCTGATGTGGGATCGTTTTGAAATTGGAGTCTGAACACTTTTCTAGGGTGGCTGGAGAACAGCATACACGCTGATTTAAACGTAACAAAACTTCATATATGTAAACCTATATAGACATGCCTATATACAGTGTGTACTGATAAGTTTCAACGTTTAAACACAGTACACAGGCACGAACATGTTCGGGTACATTTAAATATATATGGCTGTCTCTGGCTGTACACAAACATACACACAAAACGAATGGCAAACAAGTTACTACCAAAAAAAAAACAATTACAAAAAGTGTCAAGATATAGTTAATACTTGGCAACCGATCAATGATATAAAACAGTTGGTAAGTAGGTCATTCATAAATTGCAACAATTTCTGTCGAAAGCTATGTTGCGCTATTTTTTAATTGTTGCACTTCTGGGGAAAATAAGATTAGCATTTACTAAACGTATTTTACATATGCATATATAAATTGCACCTTTAGGAACGCTTTAAAAACCAATATCGTAAACGAAATTTACCAAATATTAACTTTATATATTATTACAATTTCTAGATGAATTACATATTTGATTTGTGTACAGAAATAATTCCATTTGCGTTTACTTCTTTAAATATAGTTTGATTTGCACATACAAATGTTATTTTATGGCTGATCTGTCTGTTTGATCTGTTGTTTGATTTAAGTACAAAGAGAAAGATACATTTTATACTATTGAGGAACTTGACAAATCTTTTGAAAAATAAGCATTGAGTTATTTTAACTAAACCCGATTAATAATTAGAGTGGAATTACAGTTTTTGAGTTTGATGATAATGATAATATCGCTTCAAAACGCCAATAATCTGGATAGATCAACACATATGTATACATATATAGTGCGAGCTTTCCCCTTCAAGGTTTACATGCTTTATAAGGCATTTGCTTTACTAGCGCAGCGCATTTCATGCGCTTAGAAAATGTTACATAGAAATTACAAAAAAAAATATAATAAAATATGAATACTAAGAGCAACTTAACAATTAAAAGTAAGTGCATGTATATTAAAAACATTGTACACTTATCTAACGCTTATTTAGTTTTTTTTAATAATGCACTGTCGTTTAAAAAATGCACTATTTCTTAGCTTTTTACAAACCAAAATGTAGCTTAATTATTTTACTAATGCATTTTTGCATTTTTCTGTTGTGTCTCTTTGTTGCTATCCCAACAATTTCTCAACAACTGGTTGAAAAGGCAAACCATGTTAAGCGTGTTAACTAATACCACCACGTTTAAGCTTTTATTTTAGTTGCATGCAAAATTAATCACCCTCAGTTAAAATATGTTTTACTATTGTCTACTTTTTATGAAATAGACGAAGTTTTGGTTAAAAGTCCCTCACTTTTAAAATGGTTTTTAAATATACTATTTATCCGTAGGAGCAAACATTGCTTGATTTCAAGCCAAAATGTACAAAAAATTAGCATTACGAAGTGTATCAATGTCGCATGCAAATTAAAAATTTAACAACAAAAAAAAGGTGGCCCATATGAGATGTTAATATATAGATTTTAAATATTAAGAGATGGCCCAAGCTTGTTGACACGTTTGACATGGTTTGACTCTGAACAAATGAGGATATTCTAGAGTTTGATTCTCCGTTGTATGTAATACTTGTGTAAGAGAAGTGGGCGTGGCCATAGCGTATTCTTAGCAAATTTATATATAGTCATACGTATGCATGTTTTATTTAGTGGTTTTTCTGTCTTGCTCCGTTGTCGCCTAGACTTAAATAGGAATTTGTATGATTTTCGCTTTTTTGCTTCCTTGTAGACAAGTAAAAATTGCTGCTTCTGCTCGCGGATCCTTGAGGACCAGGATCTAGGTGTGTTCATAGATTTACCTGGAATAAAGAAACATATAAGTTCATGATCGCAAATAAATGTAAGTAATCAGACTTACTCTTCGTTGCAGCTGACCCTACACCCGGTTGGTCAGGTGCGTCTTATCGCTTCGTTTTGGAGGAGGCGGCGGCGGACGCTTCTTAGCGGCCATGGAAATACCAACACCGACACCGATACCGATGCCGGCCGGCGGCGGCGGTAGCGGTGGTGCTCCCGCAGCATCTCCGCCAGCAGATACCGCCCGCGCCTGGGCGTGGACGTTCTCGTAGAGCGCGTTGTGCGCGTATTCGTAGTGCTCCCGCACCCAGTGGCTGACGTTGGCCGTCTCGCGGTAGTAGTGCGACGAGTTAGCTCCCGAATTCAGGTTGTGGGCGGCCAGCAGGTCCTCGTTGCTGAAATCCCTGAAGCCCAGCACCTCGTGCGGCGTTGTGGCCGGCTCCGCCTTGCACTTTTGTGCCACCTGCCACTTCTTGCGCATCACGCGCTGCAGATCCTTGAGGAAGTCGCGCGGCGGATTCGAGGCGGACTCCTGCAGCCTTTTGGGTGAGGTCACCACCTCGCTGCTGCCGCTCCCGTTGCTCTGGCTGGACAATCGCGACAGATCTGAGCGCGGCGGCAACATCGGTCCGGGCGCATAGGTCTGGTACGCTGATGAGCTGCAACTGAGCGTGGTGCTGGGCGATCGTTGCGGTAGCACTGGCTCCGGCGAGCACATCTTCCTGCGCAGCAGCACCGGGGAGTCCGCAAACGAGACCTTCTTCTGGGCGGCAGGTGGCGGGGGAGGCAGCGGTGGCGGGCCCACGTAGTCTGGCGGTGCCTTGTACGGCGGAGCTGCCTTGAGAGCGCTCGATGGCTTAATGGGCTTGGCTGGGACCGCTGGCGGCAGCGATCCGTTGCTGTTGGGCGTGTTCATGGGCGTTGTTATCATGGCCATGGCCAGCACGTCTTCTGGGGGAGGCGGTGGCGGCAGGGAGGCCAGCGACAGCTGTGAACCGTACACATCCTGGTCATCCGGCCCATCCAAAGCGGGTGGCGGCGGCGGAGGAGGCAGCGAGTCCAAGGACAGCGTGGACGAGCACATCAGCGATGCGGAATCACCTGGCGGCGACGCCTTGGCGCAGATGCTGGGTGTAGGCGTCGGTGTTGAGTTGCTGCTGGACGATGTGGAGGAGGCACTGCCCATGGGCTCAATGGGCATGGGCTGCTTGACAACAACAACGGCCACAGCGGGAATGGGTCGACGCTTGAGCGTGCCACTTCCATTGCTCTCCTGCGACTTGCGACGACTGTGGCGACGCGTTAAAGTTCCACTGCGCTCCGGGGAACTAGCATCGCCACCGCAGGCACTCTCGCAGATGGTGATCTCGCCCACCTCCTTCAGCTGACGCGTCATCGTGGTCAGCGGCAGGTTGGGCTTCATCGAGGGCTTGCGCTTGATGGTGCCCGTGGTGAACTCCGAGTCGAAGCCGTTGTTGTCGTCCGACAGGCAGCCGCTGGAGCTGCTGCTGGAGGCGCGCGATGTGCGGCCGCTGGTCGAATTGGACATGCTGCTGATGGCCGAGGAGACACTCGGCACAGCCGACGAGATGCTCGAGATGGATTCGCTGCGCATGGAGGCCGCAAAGCTCGACTGCGAGACGGCATCGTCGTTGCGACTCAGGCAGAGATCCTCGAGCAGGGCTTTGTGGCTGTCCCACAGCTGCTTGCCGTACTTGCAGACCCGAATCGCTGTTAGCCAGCGGTCCAGCGTCGGCAGATCCTCGGCGCAGAGCATCTTGAGCGAGCGGCACGACTTGCCCAGCGAGGAGTCCGCTGCCGACTTGAAGCCAAAGGTGTAGTCCGTCGGCGACTTCCACTTCTTCCGCCAGCCCAGTCCCGTGTACACGTTGTGGCCGTGGAACAGATTGAGGCAGGCCAGGTCGCGCGTGTTCTTGGTCTTCTCCTTGGGGAAGTAGTAGAGGCCCGAGGAGCGCAGCACAAAGTGGTACCGCTTCCAGCCCTTCTTGGGGTCCGCCTTCATGTAGAGCGGCCCGTCCAGCTGCAGCTGGGCGTGCGACTCAAAGAACTCGTCCAGCAGCATCTGGCGCGTCTGCTCGTCGTGCTGGCATCCTGGCGCCATTTGTGGTCCGGGCAGGTAGAGTTCTGGGCGCTGGAAAAGCGCCACCTTGTCCGGCCGCTGCTGGAAGAGCACGCGGTTGCCGGCGTCCGAGTTCCAGGTCATCAGGTTGTCCACCAGCAGCTCGTGGTCCTCAAAGAGACGTTCTGTGAAGCAAAATTTGCAGGGATTAGCAAAGCACCTAATTATTTAGCTTATTTTGCCGGAGGCACTCACCCATTTGCAGATCTCCCAAATGCTCGACCAGCGCCCAGTTGGACTGCATCAACACATGATTCTTGTCGGCCAGAAGGCGCGTTACATGGCCGCAAACCATGCGCTCGTCCACCAGCAAGGACTTGGAGGCACCGTCGGAGGTGAAGGCCTTGACGAACAGCCGCCGGATGGAGGCGCTCTCGAGCTTGTGCAGGGCCAGCTGGATCTTGGCCGCCTTCGAGATGCTGTTGGCGCCACTCTGCTGGCCATGAAGCGATTTTCCGGAGCTGGCCAGATGCTGCTTCTGCTGATGCTGCTGATGGTTATGTTGCTGTTGCTGCAGCTGCTGCTGCTGTTGCTGCAGGGATGTGTTCGAGGAGGCCGACGACTCGCTGGACAGCAGCGAGACGGTGTCGCTAAAGGCCGAGTCATTGTCGGGCGACTCGGTGCGCGGTTCCCGGGGCGTGACCACGCCCAGCGTGATGCCCATGGTCATACCAGTCGCCGGTGGATGCACCGGTGGATGCACTATCATGGGGCCGGTTCCTCCAACGACGACTCCCATTCCGTGGCCATTCTCCGAGATCCCCGACGACGAGCAGCTGCTCACGTCCGCCGAGATGCTGCTGTTGGTGCGCGAATGGCTGCGCGATGAGGCAGCCGACATGGAAACCAGCGATGGTGTTACCAAACCAGCCGGCGGTGGTGGTAACTGACCTCCGGCCATTGGACCACCACCACTCGTCGCAAAGCTTATCTGCGCCTCCAGCAGGCTAAGCTCGCCCAGGATCTGGTCCAGCTCCGACTCCTGTGTGTCCTCCAGATTGGCCATGGAGATGCGGTATGTGTGAGAGAGCTGCTTGGACTCTGGCGTCAGGGGACGATCGCTGTGCCTGCGCAGCTTGACGCCAGCGCCAGCACCGGCGCCGATCACAGGGCAATCCCCTGTGCCACCAGCCACGACCCCAACTGCTGCTCCTGCTCCTGCTGCTTGTACTTCGGCGCCCACCAAGATGCCCCTTAGGTTAATCTGCAATGACGAGAGTGAAAATTGTGGGATTAGCTTAAATTCAAAAGCGTTTAAAACTTTAATATTAAAAGATTTGTTTGAGAATTCAGTGAGTAAAATAGAAACAACAAATAACCATATTATCCTCTAACCGAAAATGACTCTTACAAATTTCTTAAAATCCATTGAAAGTTTTAAAAGCTAAAAAGAAAAACCCTCGAACTTATCAATGCTTAAAAATAATCGTAATAGAAATACGTTACATATTTCTAAATGTAAAATGGAGATTAAACATAATATATATATGTAAGTAGTTGGGAAACTTTGGCCTTATGGCGAGAGACCCAGAAATGTTTATAAACAATTATTATCAGTTGGGTTCCGATCATGTTTGCCATTGTCGCTACTGTTGTGTGGAACGTGCCACTATGGATTTACCGATTAGCGATTGTCGATTGCCAATGCAGCTGGTTGGCCCAATAGCTTCCGTTCCCCCCTTTTAATTTCATTTCTGTCGCCATTTCTTGGCGTCGGCCGAAGCTGCAAACACATTTTAGTTTGGACGACAGCAACCAAGCACTTCCCCAAGGCAGCAACACAAGCGATATGGCTAATGCTGCTGTCGCTTGACAATCAAAAGCTGAGCCGACGACGACTACTATCGGGGGAAATACCTCATACCCATACCCATACCCATACCCATACCCACACCCCATTCCTTTCCAGCAATCCAACACTTTTGGCGTTTCTCCAGCAGCAGCAGTCGACATTGCTGATAGTTGAGCACTGTTTTTATCGCTTATTGCTGGTGCTGCTCCTGATTCTGTGCTGCTGCTTTTGTCGATTTAACTGACTAACTGGCTGACTGACTGGCAAGTGTTAAGTCATTTACCAAGGCATAAGTCACGTACTTAAGCAAGGGGGCAAAGGCAAAAACAATTACAATGACTGGCAGTGGGCCAAGAGAAAGGGGAAGCAGCCAATGCAGAGATGAAATGCATGGATTTAACAATTTCAAAAGTGTCTACACAAGAAAAACAATAAAAACATATTCAGAAGCTCAAAAACAGTTTTCATAATCTTTAAAAGTTTGGAACTTGAATATTTTACTCATTTTGCTAATGATAACAATTTAATATTATTAAAACAAAGGATTCAAGATTCACAACTAATCCGAACTTAGCAACACAAAGAATGATAAAGTTTTGTTTAACTAACTTTAAAACTTAGAGACTTTCAATTTTAACAGGTTACACATTTTTAGTGGCATTAAAAAACACTGCTTTATGATCCTGAATATTGCCAAGAATTAGTTTTTGCTCGAGTTTTTGAACCTGACGAGAGTCCCGACCTCCATTCCATTTAATCCGATCGCGTTCGATGCGTGGTAACTGTGGCAACATGTGAACATCGCTGACAACCGCCAACTTCTTACTGGTCATGTTTAGTTGGTAACTTGGCGGCGGTGGAGTTGCCTCTTTAATGGCCTTTTCCAACGGTCGACTGAATGAGTCATTGCGTGGCTCGAAAAGGTTTTCGTTGTCGTTTCCTTCCCCCGCGTTGCTGTTGCTGTATTTTATTTACTTTTTAGGTAATTGGCACTCTTTACCCAACTGAACACTCTCCACTTGTGATGATGATGATCCACCATCGCTGTCAGCTGTTCAATGCACCACGAAGGGCACCACCGGCGACAGATGATAGTATAATATGTGGGGGAGGGGGAGGGGAAGGTTGAAACGAGGTTAGAGTTAGTGTTCCATCCAACAATGCACATGTCGTCGCCCCGCTTGGTTAGCGTTGATTTATGGACAGAAATATGTACATAAATACGGGAAACGGAATACAGACACAGATAGAGACCCCTCCGACCACCAAACACTCAATACTCAATCGCTTGTCCACAGAGTTCAATGACAGCCGCAACAACAAATTCTAAATGGCATATCCAGGGTATAAATGGGCGAAGGGGTCAAGCGGAGGATGGAGGATGGGAATTGTACACAGAAGACCCCACACAGCATCTCCCATTCTAGCGACCATTTGTTGTTGTTAGTTTACGACTGTTGTTTGCATATTTGCATAGGTCGACTGGTCGATCGGTCGCTCTGTCCACTAATGCACTCCCATCCTAGGCTTAGTTCCACACAGGAAAAAAAAACCAGCCAAATTTAGTCTAATATAAGGAATATTATTATTACAATTTGTATTTTTTCCCCTAGTTCTAGTAGGTTAATATTTAAACAAAACCGAAGCAATACTACAGGGAAAAAACGTCTAAAAAGAGTTGATTTTTGACGTAGCTAACATTTATCATCAGTTTTTCTTGACTAAAACCAGTTTGCAATGCTAGAACCCATTGGGAACTATAACAAAGCAGAGATAAAAATAAAAAAAACGATACAAAACGTTACTAATCGATTTTAATTCATAAGCTCAACCACAACCGTAACTGCAATAATATAAAAAAGGGAATAGAAACCGCAAACGTGTCCAAATTATACCGAATTTTAATAACCGTACCGCACGTATCGAGATTTCGTGTTAAATTACATAAATAAATGTCTCAAGTTTCATAAACAACTGTCAAGCACTTTCCTTTTAATTACAAAAAAACAGCTTTTATATTGTTAGCTTGTAATCACTTACAAAATGACCTTGTAAAATTACACTTGTCACGGACTCCAATAAAAATAAACCAATGTTTTTCACTGAAAACTGCGTCGCACAAGTTTTGTTAATAAGTTTTTTCCGCTGCAGTTCAGTGTTCTTAGTGGATCGGCTTTCTGTTGTTCACCTTGAGAGCACACGGGTCCAGATCAATGCTACCAATATATAGAGCCATGATTTCCATGATAAACCAATTATAACCTCGGCGGATCTGATAATTGTATGGGCAGACAGCCGTGTGAGGAATTATTAAGTCCGATTCGAGGCCAGGGGTTACTCTAGCCAGAGGAAAAACCTTGCTGGCAGTAGTTCTCTATCTGGCTCTGTCCTAAAAAATTGGTCAAACACTGCACTACTCTGTGGTCATCATGACCTAGTCAACGAAAAGTCGCATGTTCTGGGCTCATTCCACTCCCCGGGGAGTCACTTCCTTCCAGAGTAATTACTTTTAAAGTACAATGTTATTCCCAGTAATTAACTAAAAGCGAGCTTCCTTCCCTCTGCTCTGCTCCACTGACGTCACTTAGGGAGCGTGGAATATACCATGGATGGGTAGATGGGGGAACCTTCTTTGTTACAGACCCAAACGCATTATGAATATTCTCATGTTTGTGGACATTTACAGCAACTTCCGCAGTCGATTAATAAAAACAACAAACAGAGCGTTGCCAAAAAAAAACACACACACAAGAGTGGACAAAGCAAAGCAAACGAAAAATAAATTAATACATTAAATTTAACTTTTAATGGGCACCACAAACATGCCACGAGGAGGCCTTCCGCTCCTTTTGGCAAAATTGTCGCGCGTAAAAACGCATAAAACATCGTATAAAGAATATATGGAATACTGAATTTATAATGCGAGTGCCTGAATTTGATGACAATCATCGTCACCACCAAGAGTTCGGTTTTAACTCAGTTTAAGTTGACTTCTACCACACTTTACTCTGCCCAAGTTCGCGTCGTTCGTTTCGGTTTGAGTTTGGGCTTGGTTCGTTAAGCAGCCTAATTGGAGGTTCCCCGCCAGTTCTACACGGCAAGAAAAGACCCCAAATAATGTCAATGTCACTATATTATATAATAATATGATATTTAATACAGGTTTCAACAGTTTCTGTCTCTGTGCGTTTGAGTGGAACTAGCTAAGTGAAGTTCCGAATAATTAACTGAGGAAGGGCAACTTAAATTGCCAGGAAACGTAGTTACAATGTTAGTGGGTCCTCCCCATAAGTGAGTTTTGTCTCCAAGAAGAGTTAACCTTATACTGAAGGCTTAAAATCGAATGTAATGTTGGTTTCCCAGAGGTAAGTGTATGCTTAAAGACTGACAAGATCGTAAGAGTCCACTGTTGAAACTCCTTTGTCGAAATGCCCTAAGAAACTCATAAGGAAGCGGAAGGAGGATGAAAACTCATTAAATCAACACACGCGACCCTTTGAGAAACATCTGTTCCTACTTGAGAAATGGTCCGAGAAACCCTTCGAATTTCGAATGGGGGATAAAAGGACAAGGAGATGAGCAGGCCAAAGAATTAGGGTCCAGAAGAAATCTGCGTTCTCCTCTTTTTTATGTGGCGCGTGCAAGGGGCAAGTGACGCGTGTCCTTAACTGCAGCTGCCGTTTGTGCACAATATAATCCAACAATAAATCGGATCCCGAGGTTTTCGCCCCTTTTTTTTCGGGGCAACTGCTACGCACTCATCAGCATGTCCATATCGGGGGAACATCTACAACAATGGAGCAAAAAAAAAAAAAGCCATACGTTGCACCTGCCACCTGAGAAACACACACATACACACACACACACAATGCAAAGTGGTAAAAGAAGAAGGAGCAGGCCAACAAACAAAAAATGCTGATGACGCTCGTCCGCTTATTTGATTCTGTTTTGTCCTCCCTTTACTGAAACCCCTCTGAGTCACACACACAACACTCCACTCCACTCCACTGATTATGAGATCAAGATAGTCCCCGTCTCAGACGTCGTAGACCCGTGGAACAGATGCGTTTTCGAGTACATCCTCCAACGGTGGTTGGTTATCCCATTTGCACACATTTAAGGCGTGTCGCAAGTACACTTGAAAAACTAATGGATGGATATAAATTGTGCTTTATTGTATTTTGAGTATTTCTTTGTAATTGTTATTACATATTAACCGATAAATAAGGCAAGAATCATAATTTGCAACGTAAAATATATTATTACCAAAAATATTTGAAGCATTAAAAATAAAATAAATATTTTATCAGCTCAGTTGGAATAAAAAACCTTTTTTAAAGCGCTTCACACAGATGTAAAGTGTTGATTTCCCCTGTGTACAAAACATTAAAGACATTGTTTTTTTTTCAGTGCACCGAGAACAAGAGCAACGTTGGTAACTTGAGACTTTTCCCCTCAATTCCTCAGTGTCTCTTGTTCCCACTGCTCTGCAGACGATCAAATCGGTTGACCTTACCTATGGAGTAAGAGACTAGGATTCTCCGCCCCTAAATCCTCCCCCGTTCCCCTCCTATCAACCAGCGCACTCCTCCTGTGCACACATCAACATCAATCACTTGTTGATATGGCAAAGTGCAGTGTAGCGAGGGGGGTGGAAATGGGTTCGTTATTTTTGGTCTGAATTATAAATCATCAGAATGTATGATTACGAGTTTTATGGTCGGAGAGTCACCCTTTCCTAATTTTCGACAAATTTTTTATTGCAGCTCAATCAAATTAGAGGGGGATTGAGGGTGGGGTGGCTTTCGCGTCTCTGGGGAGTGAATAAAGGAAATAATGCCGGCGGCACAAAACTGCCAATAAATCATCGGCCTAGATGGGCTTGAATATTGTCCAATCAATGTGCATTATAATCGGTGGAAACTAATTCGGCAAATTGGAAGCTAAACGCAAGGCCCACGCAGAGGGTTTCAACCGAATCAATTAGGAGCGGAATGCGGAATTTAAAATGTGCTAAAGACCATCTATAAATTATACACTCATCTAGTCTAGTCTATATCTAGATCTTGCATATGTAAACATATGTGTGAAGTCTGAGAGTGGGCCCATGTGTGAGACTGCTTTAAATTGCTGAAATGTTTATTGCGGACTTTAGACGAAGTCAATTAGCAAAAACATTGAGCCTGGGAATGAGCATGGGAATGGGAATGGGAATGGAAATAGGAATAAAAATGGGCACAGCCAACTGATTTACAGTGTGACCGAAAGCCCATTTGACGCAGAGTTCAGTGTGCTAAATAATCCGCATGCAACTGCATTTGTGTCGCTCTTTCTGTCTGTCTGTCCCTTTCCATCATCTGTGTTGTGTCTCTGCTCTTTGCTCGTGCGGCGAAACACAATCTATTAGCCAAATTGGTTCACTGCACGCCCACAGAGACCCCGATTCCGATCCCGATCCCGATCCCGTTTCCGCTGCAGTTCCGCGATCGAAACCGATCTGTTCCGACCCAATCCGAATCCGAATCCAAATCCAAATCCGACCGCATGCGAGGCGGCAGCTCGTGTTTAAATATAATTTACAAATTGTAACAGACGCCCACAGCGGATGGCGGACAAAGAGTGGAGCATAAAGATGGATCATGGGGACGGGGGACGAGGGACGGGGGAGCCACCACAACCGAAAAAACCACAACTAAAAATACGATATACACAAAAATGTTCGCTTTTTTTGAAATGAAGACGAGACGACCCATCGACCTCATGAGCCAGCCAGCATCATATCAATAAGCGAAACATGGGGAAAATCAATAGATCATAAGACTGGAGAAAAGGGAAAATGAGCTCAATTGAGCGTCTTTTTGCTACTACATGTTTATATCATAAACTCTCTAATTGGGAAATAGACGAAATGCAGGGCTTTTTGAATTGTTATGTCTTTAAAATCACTTTGATAGTGTACTGGGAAAAACCGAACCCTAAAGTATCTAGAGAGATCTCTAATTTGGTATTTTTACTATAGTATTTAGTCGTTAAAATTGTGCAAAATTTTATACAGCTGTTTATGTTATAAATCTGCGAAAACGTGGATGACATCCCTGCTACATATGGAATTCTACTAAAGCCTCAAGGTCCTACTATTGTAAAAAATGCAGAGTATGTGGGAGTCGGGAAAGAAACAAATTAAGCAGATCATCATAAATTGGCAAACGAATGGAAGAAATGGGAAAAAGGCAATAATTTCGCAATTGCCATGATGACAAAAGAATTTTTTGCAGGCATTTAGACAAGAATTCGGTTTTAAGAAACTTCTGGAAAATATGTACTCAAAAAAACTAAAGAGGGAAAAACTATAGAGAATTAATATCGATTTAAAATTATTGTTCAAATATTTGTAACCTTTTGAAGGTGGTTTCAACTAAAGGTCTTGGTAACTTCTTGATACGTAAGTAACTCTGATAAGTGAAAACTTTTGAAAAGGTCCCCAAACAGAAGTAACTTCCGCAATTTGAAACCAATATCGCATACCATTATTTTGAATATGTTAAATATGTTAAATATTGTCTCTATGATGGATATTTTTTTGTGCGTGTTTGTGTGTTCCCCATTTTTGGTTCCTAAACGGAAACAAGCGATAATAAAATTTTTACAGCGACAACAACACAAAAATTCAGACGATGTCGTCGCCGCAGCCGGCAACGCACGTAAAAGCGAAAAGCGAAAAGGAAAAAGTAAAGAGCGAAAAGCAAAGCAAAGCAAGAGCAAATCAAATCAAAGGCAGCAGGGCGTGTAACAAGAGAATCATAAAATATGTAAAGCAATGGGCCTATAAAAAAAAAAAAACAAGAATACAAGAATATGCAGTCATAGTGTGGACAGAAATTACCCAGTTGGACCTGGACCTTGAGGAAAGTGAAGAAAGAAATCTTTTATGGGATCCTCCATCATGTCGCAGGGCTGACATCTCCAGTTTCGAAAATGATCTGATCTGATCTTTCCAATATAAAGACTTTATATATAGAAATAAACAGGAGTTTGATATAAATCGAAATATGGTGGATATGCGAAAATCGTACGAATGGTCGGCCAAAAAGTTTTGCCAAATACTTTTAAAAATAATATGTAAATTATTTTAAATCTTTTTGTTTCTTAAAAAAACATTTCTAATCTATATCTTTTTGCTACAATTTGATTTACAACATGTGACCTTTTTTTGTGGAAATAAATGTTGTCGAAAATCCATTTTCATGGCTGCGATTGCGCTTTTGAACGGATTTACGAAATAATAATGTTTGTGGGTGGGAAATAGAAAAACAGATGAGAATCGAAAAGAAGGGCTAATGCAATAGTACATTTCCATTACAGATCACTCGGTCAAGTGGACCATTACCAAGTAAGCTATGTATGTAATGTAGAACTTACGCATCACTTTCCTAAAAAATAAGGGGTTAATTCCAAAAAACTTTAAGTTTCAAAAAGATCTAGATCTTCAAAAGAAAATATTCCTTATTTTTAAAATATACATATTTTTTCGTTAATTTTTTTTTTTTTGTATGACAAACGAAAAAGACCCAAGACAGAGACATGGTGGAAAAACTGGTCTAGTGTGTTTTTCTCACTTGATATCGATAAAATCAATCACAGAATTTCCACGAATTGTCGCGTGAGTCACACTTTTCCCCCAAATGCAGCTCTCTTGTTTTTTGCTCTCATTCTTCCGTTATATCGGCGAGAGATCTGCAATTACAATCTGTTTTTGGTGTGTGTGTGCGTGTGAAGGGGTTAAATTGCTGTGTGCGTGTGAGCAATGTAATTAAAAAGAGTTGAGCAAATATTTGACGAACGTGCGGAAGCGATTCAACGACGAAGGAGGAGGCTAAGGAGTGGGAGAAAAGAGAGTGGCTAAGGAGGAGTCAGCAATGCAATGCGGGTGACTCTCAACGGGGATGCTGGACAAGAGGGGGAGGGGGAGGAGGATGGGACACACATGACAGAGCAAAAAGCCGGCAAAACACAAGAGAAAGGGATAGTGATAGGGTAGAATAAAATTCAAAAGCAAATAGATAAACAACAGTTAAACCTTTGCCCCTCTCTTCCCTTTCCCAGTATTTTGATGATGCATTTGTTACGTTACAAGTTGAGATCCCAATTGTTAGCTGTTACACTTTTTGATTAATCGGTACTTTACAAAATGTAAAGAATAAATACCGTTAACCGAACTCATTACCACCTGCGGAATTGGAAATCGCATCCCTGCTACGTGCAGAATTCTATGGAGCAAAAACGCATTACAATTAACTACCAAAAACGAACGAACACAATCATCTCCTTGTCCATGTCTTTCTCTTCTCCCCTTTTCTGCTGACAATTAACTAAAGGCACTTTTAATTATTGCTTCATTTACCCCGCACAATGCTTCTTCTTCGTCGTCTTTCCAGCAGCCGATGCTTGTGTATATAAAGCGGCAATCACAACACAATTTGAAGGAACTTAATAAACGCAGCGGCAGCAGCAAACAAGAGAACACAAAAAAAAGGCGACGTATTTGGACCGAAACGGAACGCAAAGTCAAAAAAAATAAAATTGAATAATTGTGCACTTCGAATTCCGCGCGCTCTCCTCTTGCTTCCTCCCAATCACTCTCGCATTCGCCGTTCCGTATTTGTTTCGTTATTTTATTCTTCGTGTTCGCTTTTCCAGCCGCTCACGATGTCACGTCTTCTGCGCGCGTCGGTCGAAACGAAAATGCGGGGCAAGAGAACGATTGCGGGAGCGGGAGAGCGCTGCCAGGGCTGCCAACTGGCCGTGCGGATGCAAGGAAGTTGGCAGGGCCATATGACAGATGCAAGTGAGTGCACCGAAAGAAATTTCAGACATTTCGAAGATACTTCATAGGTTAGGAACTTGACATGCACATAATTAATAAAGCTACATATCAAAACCTATTTGCTAGCAGCCTTATGGCCGTTACCATTTGGTGGTCGGTTTTGCCCCACCCTTACTTCAGTAAACATTTTACGAATAAAAAGAAATTGATATTAATTTGGTGGCTTTAAAAGCTTCAACACAGGCTTAATTAAGCATGTGAAAATAAGCTAAGTCCTGTAGTAATGTTAGCAATTAAACAAAAGTCGGTGTTCTATTTTGGGACAGCTGTCAAAGGAAGGATCGGCCCATTTGTCATAACATCGTTTTTGTAGATTTATATGGTATGATAAATATTTATTTAATTTTATCAAACATGATTGTTTAACGGTAATTGCCAATGTCTACTAAATAAAGTAAATAATGATCCTTTTATACGATGAATAATAAGGTAATGAAATTAAGGTTCACCAGGATAAAGTAAGCTTTATATCTTGTTTACTTTAAATTAAACCCGTTTCTCTGAACCCTCTAAATAGACATAAATGTTTACTTTATTTTCAATAACCACTTAACACTCCTATAATTCATAATGCACTCAACTGGGAAGTGATTTTGTTAAGTATCAAGGAAATAATATTGCTTAATTGACCTGCATCCTTCAATAAAACCATCCTTAATCAGGAACCAATCGACTCTACATGTAAGTCGGGGGTATGACACAATGATGGACATAAAGACGCAAAAGGAGGCGAGAAGGAGGTGCAAACAAAGAAGGAAACCAACAACTGCGTTGCTTGGGTTGTTGTTGTTATTTTTGCTGCATCGCACATCGTCTTTCATCGAGAATCGGGTTTTTCTTCAGCGCTTTATTCGTGTATAAACAAACCGAGAACTTCAGAAGAACGATCGGATCGGGAAGTCTTTTAGAATTTATGCACGGTGAAAGTAATGGGGTAAAAAGGCGGAGAAAGAAGCAAAGGAAAGAAGCGAAAAAGTTAGTACACCAATTAATGTGTCGGCACTTTGTTGAGTTGTTGTTGTTGTGCCACAGCAGCTGGCCTAAAGATTAATCATCACACTCTCCGCCTTTGCCTTGATTCATTTATTTCGCGTCTCGAGCCATTTGAATAAGATAAATGAAAAACTGTAGATGAAATATGAAGTCATATATTCAAACTGTTTTTGATTTTAAAATACAGTTTTCTAACCACGAAAAAGTATACCTAATATTAAAAGTCTTTGGAGAGAAACAAATTACCAATTTAAATTTTAATCAAGTTAAGATCATCGCTGTTTTAAGCAAGTAAATAAAACTTTTTGACTAAAAGTATTTATTATTTATTTTGCTTTTAAAATGTAAAAAACGAAAAATCAGGAATTTGTTTAAATCACTTAATGCATATGTTATTTTTCTTTATTTTATTCCCGCAGTGTTAATATTTGGTGTGTGGGAGCGAATTATGAAGTATAGAGGAAACGACCGAGAAACACACACACACACACGCAATTTGGGGAAACTTGGGAGTGCATGGGAGAGATACTTACATTTGTTATTGTTGCTGCTTCCTCAAGGCGACTGAGAGCGTTTTGTTGTTGCTGTTGCTGGAGTATGTGCTGTTGTTGTTGTTGTTGTGCCGCAAGACCACCACAATCCATAGTAATGGCAGAGGGGGAGGGTGGGAGTCGTCAATTGAGAGTGCTCTCTACGTCGCCCTCGCTCTCTGCCTCTGCCTCTCCTCTGTGCTTCTTGTGCCTTTTCTTTGTGTGTTTGCTGCGATCGCTTATTGCAGCGAAATGAAAACAGAAACAGACATAATTGAAGAAATACGATAGCGATCCGTCTTGAATTTCAACGATTCGCGCAGTAAGGGACCAGTTAACCGCTATTTCTGTTTCTGTTTGTGTCTTGTTTCGTTTCGTTTTGCTTTTCAGCTAACTCTGCAGTTTGCCTTTGTCCATTTTCGGTTGAAAAACCACTTCCTTGCTCTCCTCTCCCGTTCTCTTCTTCTCTTCTCTTTTCTCACTCCGTTGCGTGGGCGAACCGAACTGGAGAGCAAACAAAACGAACGCAATTTGGAGTTTATGCACTGGAGTGACTCTACACACGCACGCACACACACACATACACACATGCACTTCTTTCGTACGCACTCCAACTCCCGTTCCCGTTCCCTTTCCAATTCCAATTCAAATTTGAACTCCAACTGCAAATGGTTTTCCAATTGCCATCTATTGTACTTCTTCAATGGAATCCTTGAAATTGTATTTGTATTTTCCTCTGCTCTCGTTGCCAAGCCCCGTTAGTTACTCGGCCGTTTTGCCGTTTTTGTAGTAGCTGCGCTGCGCCGAGTGCATTTGCAGCCAGCAGCATCCCACAATGGAGGAGTTTCCCCTGTTTTCGGCCATCGGTGATTCACACTCACAATTCGAAATTCCAATTTGAATGGCACACTGCTTGGATAGGACACTGCGTTCGGATCTCGAGTCGAACACAAAAAAAAGCGGAACAAAACAAACGGATGGTACTATCGGGAAACTACGAAAGTCCGTGAAAAACGCCCCGCCCGCGCCGCACTGAAGTTGTGTGAAGTGGTGTGCCCGTTGGGGCCGCAGCGTAGTGGGGCTGCCAACTTCACTTTTGGTATTTCCAGGTGATGGTCACACTGCTGAATGCTTAGGGTTGTCAAATGTTCAAGACTATTTTTGGTTATTTCATCATTTAACTGGAATTTTAGAATCAACTTAAGGATTTTGTAAAATAGTGAGGAAAACACACATATAACACAATTAAATGCTACTATTTATTTCGCAGCTCCTTACAACAAATACATATATCGAAAAACACTCTTGGAAATTTAATTGATTTAATTGTTCGCTAGCCTTTGCAAATTAGAATAAAATATAAGAATACATAAATTTCGTAGTGTTTGATTTTTAACAAATCACATCTACCGAATTTCGCAATATTGCCAAATAACTTTTTCTATCGATACCTATCGATAGCTTTCGCCGCAAGCAGTTGACAGCCCTGAGAGCCGGCGTTCCGCATCCGAAGCAAAGTTGCCGCGTTTTATTGCTAACAAGTTGAAGTCTGTTGCGCCGCTGGCTCGTGAACTGCGAAACAAAGTGAAATGGATGGTAAGTGGGGGTGTCTGCTCATCCGGCACCCACCTGGACACAGTCTATGACCAGAGCTTACACCGCAAACTGACAATGTCCACAGGTGTGACCGAGGACATGTGGACGCCGTACAAGCACCTATACAGCGTCTTCCAGCTGGCGGTGGGGAGTCCCATCGGCAACACCTCCGACCTGGAGCTGTGCCTCAAGAAATACAAACAGAACTTTACCAACTTCCTGCGCAATCCGGTAAGGAGTGGAGTGCCACCCGTAAAGAATATGTGTGCTCAAACCATTCCCCTTCGAAATTCCTGCAGCCCAAGAGCGAGAAGAGCCGCAATCATCTGAGGAGCGCCTTGAGCGGCGATGGTTTACCGGGACAGACGCGCAAGGAGCATCTCTCGCCGGACCTCCTCGAGGAGGCCTTCATCCTGTCGGACATGTTCGACCTGGACGAGGTGCTGGCCGTGGAGCTGCTCTGCACCGCCCAGCGGCAACAGATGCACCATCCGGGCTTGTCCAGGGGTCTGGTGGCGGTGCTCCTCTACTACGACGGCCGCAAGGCCATCACTTGCGCCCTGCGCGACATGTTTCAGGCGGTGAGCGGCGTCTCCTGGAGCACCGAGCTGCCCAGGGAGGTGAGTGCAGTGCAGCCCTTTCGGCAGACAGAGATCCACTAACAACACGTCCTTCTAGATCACCAGCCTCGTCACCAACTATGCCCAGAACCTTGTGGAGGAATCCAACATCCTGGGTCGCCTGCTGGATCTGCTCGATGAGATGGATCTTGACAAGGAGGTGGGTGACCAATCTCCTAAATTCTATAGTTCTCATAAGAACAAAAGAGTTTAATAATGTTTTATAATGGGATTAGGATGTGCAAACCGAAATCCTTTTGCTTAAGTCCTTAACTTAACTTATACCAATAATTTTCAGTGCATACTGCTGACCAAAAATCGGGCCTTCGGCTCCAAGAAGCACAAGAACCAGGTGCTGGGCGTCTACGAGGACATTCAGCGTGCCCTGGCCATGGCGCTGTTCCATTGGTCAGCTCAGCGCGGTCTTCCGCGCCCCATTGCCATTCGACTGATGCAGCAGCTGGCCGCCCGAAAGACCACAGACGCTGGCGGCAACATCGACGACGTTACTCTGATCATGCTAATGGCCCTGCTGTATGCGTACGACACCTCTGTGCTGCTGGTCACCGAGTACATCAATCCGCACACCGCCCGTCTGCCCATTCTCAGCGACCCGGAGTTCGCCAAGAGCTTCCTCGAAGCGCTGTACGCCCAGAGCAGCTGGCAATCGCCCCGTCTGGACGCCATCATCAAGTACAGCTTCGGACTGACGCTGGCCAGCCTGCGCCACGCCCCCGGACAGCTGCAGGCCGCCGCCCTCTCGGCCATCAACCGCGATGAACTGCTGATCGACGAGGCTCTGGGGGCCCAGGTATTTGGATTCTTCTACCGCCTGCTCCTCGAAAAGGATCTGGTCTACAAGTGAGTATCATGGTTTATGGAAATTATAACTGGGAATTGTTCTTTTATTTATGCTATATTTTTGATTATTTGTTTTGAAAGAGGAAATCATAGACTATTCATTTATATTTTCCTGCAGCACCGAGTTCATCTACCGCCGCCTGCACCTGCTCATCACCGACTTCATCGACTTTATGCATGCCAAAGTGTCGGAGCTGCGTGGTCGGGCAGACGAGTCGGCGCGCACGGTGATCAGCTTCCTCAACGAGGGCCTCGAGCCGCCGCCCAATATGGACTCGAACTTCGAGCTGCTTATGTTGTGCGTGGCCAAGCTGTATGGCGATCCCCGCGTGAGCATCAAGCTCTGCAACGATTACTGGGGTCCCAGCGATCCCACGGGCTCTGGATTTGGGGCTTCGCAGGCGTCTGCCTTCAAGAACACCTCGCGCTCCGTGTCCCTGTTCAAGTTCATAAGCCTGGCCAGCGAGCTGTTGCCGCAGACCCTCTTCAAGTCCTACCTCAAGATGATCACTGGGCTCACGCGCACCGAGTTCTCAGCGCGCTGCGCCTTCAACATGCTGAAGCTACCCCAGGTGACCACCGGCACCTATGCGGTCAGCTGGGATCACTTCTTCACCTCGCTGTCCAACTACTACAACATGATGCGCAACGACTTTAGCACGAACATCTACCGCGGATCGACCCCGCGGATTATTACGCAACGCGAAGCGGATCACCTGGTGGCCGTGATGGGCATCATACAGGCGGTGGCCGAGCACGACGAGATCTCGCGCATTATAATCTGCGAGCAGACCAACTGGCAGCCGCCGCACATACTTTTGGGCCTGGTGGCCTGCTCCACGCCGCTGCTGCTCAAGGCGGAGATCCTGTTCACGCTGGCCGCACTGGCCAAGTCCAAGGAGACGGCCCGCTCCATTTGGTTTCACCTGGAGGACTCGCAGCTCATACCCACCGTCCCGGTGACGAGCAGCTATGGCCAGTGCAGCCTGGCGGAGGAGATCGAGCAGAACGAGTCTCGCCTGGAGCAGTACAAGCTGACGCGGGGCATTCTGCAGCTGCTGTACAACCTTATGACCGGGTTTATGCCCAAGAGCCTGGGCGCGGGACCCCGGAAGCCCGGCTACGATGCCTACCTCAATTTTGTGATGGAGTCGGTGCTGCTGAAGTTCTACAACCGGGCCTATAAGGATCCCGCAGAGAAATGGCAGGTGGGTGCCCAGTGCCTGAAGCTGCTGTACTACCTGCTGGCCACCTACCAGCCGCGTGCCTCGGACTTCCAGGAGACGCGCGAGGAACACCCGTACCCCGGCTACCACGTCATGCTGCGACTGAATGTCAAGTCGGACATGCTGCAGCTGCTGCTGCGCATCGTGGAGGAGGCCCGTGAGCGGCTGGACGACTACAACCGCTTCCACGGCAAGGAGCTGCTCGAGGAGTGCTCCCTGTACGCCCTGCTGCTGCTCGAGGCAGCGCTGGCCAAGCAGAACGCCTTCTTTGAGGCCCACTCGGTGGCCAACTGTCCCATCATGCTGTCCGGACTGAATCGCATGCTCCTGGACCTAAATCCGCGCAGCCGCAAGCCAGATCATGTCCTCAACATCGTCAAGTTTGTCACGTACAACAGCTGGCTGCCGCGTCACTCCTTGGCGGCCGTCAAGATCCTAAGTGCTGTCACCCAGCTGCCCAATGTCTCCGCCCAGATACTCAGCATGTACGACCAGGGAAGTAACGAGAAACTCGAGGTTCGGCAGGGATTTGTCGAGTGCCTGGAGATGGATGTGCGGGTGGTCAAGCAGGGCGACGAACTGCTCGAGCAGTTGGCCCTCAACGATCACGTTCCGTTCCTCGGATTCGTAAAGGAATCCGAAAAGGAGCGTGAGGAGTCGGCGGCGGAATCGCGGCTTGATTTGACCCTGGGCGAGATCGTCCTGGATCGGAAGCCGGCGCGCATCGAGCTGCAGCTAAAGGAGGCCATCGTCCAGCTGTTCGAGATGAATCTCGGCCAGCAGCTGCCCAACTTCGTCTACTTCCTGTTCGGTGTGGACGTGCTGCGCGACTTCATGGCCAACGAGAAGCAACATCTGGGCATTGAGATGCACTGCTCGTGCGTGAACTCACTGGTACTGCTCCTGGAAAAGTACCTGGAGGTGAGTCCTTTTTGGAGACACTTTTCTGCTTACTGATGTAGTAACCCCTTTGTTTCTCTTATTTTGCAGCAACAGCGTCACAGCGAGGAATACTGCGAGCACACGGCGAACATCGTGAAGCGCATCTACCAGCTATTCCACTTGCTCTGCGCCAACCGTCGCACCGCGAAAACGATCCTGCGCTACTTCCGGCTGACGTGCAACGACTTCCTGCTGCGCCACCTCAACGCGCTGCCCTTCCGTCAGCACCGCGAGGATCATGTGCTGCACGCGATGAGCCACCTGCTCAACTGTGTGTCCATCGACGTGAAGCTGGCGGCCACTCTGGGCCAAACGACACGTTACAACCTGCTGTGCGACATTCTGCTCATGGACACTGGATCGGAGGCACAGCGCTCGGCCCACGGCCAGCCGATGGAGTTTGGCCTGATGACCACCCCTTCTGCACCCTTCTTCGCCATGGATCTGTTGCCAGGCGGTGGAGGAGGAGGAGGTTCGATAAATGGCTCTGGATCTGGATCGGGTTCGGGACCGGGAGCAGCAGCTGCACAGGCCACAGGAGCGAGTGCCTTGAAGCCTCCACTGCTGCAGGAGCCGACACAGGGTCTGCATGCGAACCGGCTGCTCGACTGCCTCGTTCTCGAGAGTGACACGCCCAGTGAGCCGCGACTGGAGTTCTTCGACACGCAGCTGGTCACCCAGCTGCTGGGCGACTGCGAGTCCCCCGCTGAGCCTGGGAACAAGTCAGCGGCGAGCCTGATCAACGTGCGCCAGCTGAACGACATCCTGCAAAACGAGCTGCGCATGGTGCAGAGCACGATCGTCAGTGGGCAGCGGAAGGCCATCTTCGAGGAGATCACGCTGCTGCTGAAGCACGCCGTCAGCCTCAATCGGAGGCGGACGCGGTGCTGCGCCACGCTGGCCTTTGTGGAGGCGTGGGGCCAGATGGTCCAGGTGCTGTTCAGCACCATGCCCGAGGCCGTGCTGTCGGTGGCACTGCGACGTCAGCACATCGTGGACATCATCGAGAAGATCCTGATCAAGGTGCAGCCCATCCAGCCCATCATCGAGATCTCCATCCAGGTCAGCGAGACGGTGCTGCTGCTGCTGACCAACCTGCGCTTCTGCTGCTACCAGGTGGAGGACCAGCGCACCGACGACCAGGCCAACGACGAGTGCTTGGCAGCGAATGAGAACGGCAGCGACTCCCAGGCGGCGGCGGCGGCCATGCTGAGTCTGGGACAGAAGAGCATCGGCCACAGCCTGGCCAATGGCTCGGATGGCTGGGAGTTCGGAGCCGGCGCAAACAGCAGCAACTTGCGGTTCATCATCAAGAGCCTCGTCGAGTGGATCATGATTAGCGAGGTCAAGTCGCAGAAGCTGCGCATCAACTTGTACAGCGCCCTGCTCAACTGCCTGCGGATTGCGAAGCGGCTGCGCACCGAGGAGCACCTGGAGTACGAGGAAACGTAAGTGCTCAAAGGATCACTCATTTGACCTGTAACAACTTGACCCTTTTTTCAGAACAACATCTCGCCAGGACAGCTCGCGGATGAGCATCATGGATTGCCGACGCGACGACCGACAGCGACTGCAGATAATGGCCGCGGACGTGATCGGAACGTTCGGCGAGAAGCTGATCGACACCATCTGCCACGACGCGGTGACGGGGCACGACGTGTGCCGGATGTTGGCGCTGGCCTGTCTGGACATGATTAGCGAACTGCATGCGGTGACAACTCTTAGCAACTTTGTGGCGTCGCGCGGCTACCTCGTTCACATGCTGGACGACCTGGGCAAGTCCAGTGAGGCGCTGTGCAGGATCCTGCAGCCGGTGCCGGACCATCTGTCACAGCTGTACGTCTACGAGTCGCGGATGGCCTTCCTCACGCGCATGGCGAGCACGAGCGTCGGGGCCAAACTGCTCCTCGCCGAACGAGCGCTGGGTGTGCTCTCGAATATGCGGGTGTACGACCTGCAGCCCGACTTGAAGGCCAGCGAGCTGAAGCGAAACGAGCCGCAGGCCTTCTTCCCGGCCATCGACGAACGCTTCCGGGCGATCCTGCTGCCCGCACTGGCCCTCTGCGATGCCATCGTCAACTCGCTGGGATCGCGCAACAACTCGGCCGCCCTGCATGTGCTTAACTTCCTGTTCGCCCACATCGACATGGTGGAATCGATGCTGCGCACGGCCACCCCATTCATGGACCTGGGCCACCTGCAGCAGCTGGCCATTATCACCAATCTGTTTGCCCGCACCACCACGCACGAGGTGACCGCCCAGGAGGACAGCCTGGACATGGAGAACGACCTGGAGCTGTGCAACCGCCTGGGCCGACTGCAGCAGCTAATGATCGTCGTCTTTGGGCGCTTCACCGTCAGCGAGGCCACCATACGACGCATGCTGCAGCAGGAGCAGGTGCACAGCGAGCAGCAGGTCGAGGGAGCGAAGACCCTGCGGGTCAAGTTCTTCCTGGACATCGCCGCCAACCTGTCGCTCTACTGCCGCAATGCGGTCACCAGCCACGTCAAAGACAGCATCACTTCAAAGTACTTGCTGACCACCGTGATCAACGATGTTACGCCGCTGTAAGTCTATTTTTTACTCTCATTTATTTATTTACTTAACTCTATTTATTAATCATATCTTTCCATCTATTTGAAGGACTGGGAAATCGGACAGCAAGAAGCTGACGGCCATCATGCACACAATCCTCAACCAGCTGAAAGGTTCCATCGGCTACTACCTCTCGCAAAAGTCCATAGCCGACAATCTGCTGCAGCAGCGCGCCTCCCTGCCCAACATAAGCTTCGGTCCCAATGGTAAGTTCGTCTCCGCATCCGTTTTTAAACACAATCTTATCATTCCTCCTCATTCCTCCAAAGGCAAGCAGAGCTACATGGACCTGAGCCAGCGACACAACGAGAAGCGCAGCGAACTGATGCAGGCCGTCTTCATTGCCGAGCAGAACCTGTACCTGCTGTGGATCCACCTGGACTTTTACCTGCGCAACGCGGTCATCTACGCCAACGAGAATCGCAGCGCCATCTACGAGAGCAACCTGGACAACGGCAACAACGTGTCCGTGCTGAATGCCTCGCAGGATGAGATTACGCAGCTCAAGCAGCTGCTCATCTCCACCTTCAACGAGGCCTTCTGCACGCAGCTGATCACGGCCAGCGAGGACTATGCGATCAAGTGCAAGGGCTTCAACGCCTCGCTCCTGCGCCGCATCAAGGCGCTTGTCCAGTTTGCCCCGGTCACTGCCAATGGCGACAACACTACGTTCATCTATTAGAAGGCCCCCTATTCCTCATTTTTGGCTTAGTTTTAGTCGTTAGCCGGTTCGCAAGGCATTTTGCAACTGACTCGGCCAATAGTTTTTTAATGATTTAATAAAAGTATGTTGATTTTCCTAAGCGAAGGACCATTTTGTGCAACTGGAAGGGAGAAAAATATTGAGTGGTTTCTAAAGCACGGTCTCCAAGTGTAATACAACTTGTTCTTTGAATTTCCTAGGTTATACTGTCTCTTTCTATTTCAGTTTTCAAGTCAGTGGGTTCAATGTGTTTTAATCATTTTATTTTAAGGGAAATCCTGTTTTTTACCATAGATATTTTGTTATTTGTTGGTCCATTTTGCTTAAAACTCTGAATCGAGGTCAATAAGTTGTAGTTGTACACTTAAATGATCTTGGATAGCACCATCCAGTTGCCAGCACTTGACTTAAACTAGACTAAATCCGACGGAAGTCCCAGGTCACTGATGGTAGCCATCAGCTCCTGGCTTTTTCCAAACTGCGATCGAAAGGCGGTGGAGATTTGGCAGAGAACCAGCAGCGACTCGCAGTACAGGTTGATCTCCTGCTTGTCAAACACCTCCACATCTCCATCTACATCCATGCTCAGCTCGGAATCCTTGGCTTCGGTGGTTAGGAAAGGCTCAGCGACGAGTTGAAACAGTCGCAGGAGAAAGACGGGATCGTCATTGTGCTTCTCGAGATTCGAAAGCACCGCGTTTAGGAACTCTGGAGTCAGGGCACTTGGCAGGATGTCCCTGGCCTTAAGTTTACTCCCAAACATGGAGTTGACGACTAGCGTGGCAGCCCTGTGACGCACCCACTCGGCCTCGTCCAGCAGCAGGAGCAGCACCAGTCTTATAAAGCGACCAACCACCTCCACGTCCACGTCGGCGACTCCCGGACCCATTTGATCACTCAAATGTTTGCCAGCGAGCAAATCGCACAGTTCCGCAGCCTGATGACGAAGATAATTGGGCTGGACGGGATCGACAAGGCGCAGCGCGTAGTCCAACAGCGGCAGCCAGTGCTTTTGCTCCAGGACTTCCCTTTCCCCAATCAGTCGCTTCAAGCCCAGCACCAATCCCGGCTGCTGCTGACTTGAGTGCGTTTCAGAGCAGTGATGAACTAGTTGATCCAGGTCCAGTCCCGGCTCTTTCAGCAGCGGTTGCAAGGCGGCTAGACGGCCGGCCGTCTTAAGACTCCAACAGTGGGTGGGGAAGCCCAGCATTCGCAGGACGCAGGAGCGGATTGCCTGGGACTCATGCAACTGCTGGGCGATCTCCCGACGTTGCTCGGAGCTCAGGGTCTCGTAATAGCTCCGGATGTCGCCTGCAAACTGGAAGTGCTCGATGTCCAGGTCGCTGACCAGCGATTGCTCTCCACCGATGGCTCTCTGCAGGAGGATATACAGCCACAGCTCCACCTTGAGCTCGTCCACAGCTGCTGGAAGATCGTACGAGGACTTGGCTAGGTCCCCGACCATGTGCTCCACTATTCCCTGGGTAATTCCGCGCAGGCGATGGAGGTGCAGGGCAAAGATCTGGTAGAAACGCACGGAGATTCCCTGCTCCTGACAGCGTCTGTAGACCTCCGTATGATTGAGTCGGTATACAGCGGCCATCTCCTCCAGAAGTTGGGAGTCCAGCAGACCGGGCTCAACCACATCCTCCATGGTGACCACCATCACGTCCAGCAACGCACTGAATACACACACGTCGCGCTCAAGGATCGGAGCTGCCAGAGCGGCAAGGGTGTGCAGCTGCATTCGCGCCAACGCTGGTCGCGTCCAGCGAACCAAGCGGTGCAGATGGAGCAGGAGTAGCAGTTGTCCATGCAACAGATTCGTGTCCAGGCAGAGGGATTCCCTTTCGTTCTGCAAAGATTGGGGGAAAACTAAAGAGGCGATGGACCAGCTGGCTAACGTACCTTCAATCTTATCTCCAAGGCCTTGAGCTCCACGACGATGCGCCTGATCTCGGCCAGCGCCTGCTCCTGGCTGACAAAGTTGGCCACCACCAGAGCCGCCCGTTCGCGCGTCATCAAATCGTGGGAGCGGCAAATCTTGATGAGAAAGGGCACGAACTCGCTTAACTGTGGAAAATACCAATTTATAAAAGTAACTAAAGTAAATTTAAGTGGGAAATTTTCACTCACATTCAAGGTTGACTCAGTGCCCTCCAGTGAGGACGGATACAGGCGGCTGAGCACCAGCAGCATGGCCTCCAGCTGGACCGCCTGCCTACCCTTCTCGGTCGCGTCCATTTGCTCCGATTCCCGCTGCAGGCCGGCGTGGAAATAGTCGAACAGCTGCGGATACCGGGTGAAAAAGATGCGTCCCGTCATCCGGTTGCGCACGTGCAGCTCACCGGTCTCCAGCCGGGCCCTTTCCACCCCGAAGACGCGGACGATCAAGGCGGCGAGCAGCAGGGTGGCACAGTTGCACTCCGCCCACTCCTCGGCGAGCAGCAGTCCCTCCAGGGCGCACTGGATGCCCCTGGCCATGAACTCGGTGACCAGCTCGGCCAGTTCGCTGCAGCGGAAGAGGGCGCGCAGGATGTTGAGGGCGTGGCTGCGGGCTGTGATCCCGGCGGCGCCTGCGGTCCTCTGCTCGCACACCTCGAGCAGTCGCTGCATGCAGCGATGGAGGGTGGCATGGGTGCCCAACTTGAGTTCCGTGCAGATCAGCGCCTGCAGCATGAAGGGCATGCCCGCACTGCGACGCGTGGAGCACAGGTTGACATCACTGCCGCCGCCGCCGCTGCCGCTGACCATCGCCATTGCCTCGCTGACCCACTGGTTGGGCAGCTGGTTGAGACGCAATGCGTCGCTGTGCCAGAAGCGGCGGCAGAGCATCGTGAATCCCACGTAGGCCTGCTCGAAGGCTCCGCGATGCTTGGTCTCGGCCAGTAAGTGGAGGTAGTGCTCCCCAATGGCCTCCAATTGGTTACTGCTGAGCAGGAAGTTTCCTTGCTCCTTCTCCTGCTCCTCTTCCAGAGGAGCCCGCTGAACCAGCTCGCCCAGAATCAAAGACACCTCCTTGATGCTGCGCCAGGAGCAGAGCAGCACCATCTGGGGCGTGGTGCGCACCTGCTGCAGTGCCTCGCTGGCCAGCCGACGGCTGAGCACGTTGGTCAGCGGCTGGTCAGTCTCCTGGTCGCGGGTGCTGGGCAAATGGCCCTCGGGCGAAGCGCTGCTCACCACGGGCAGCACCACGCGGCTGACCGCCAGGCACACAGTGACCAGCTCCCGGATGTACTCCCTCCAAGCCAACTCCTTGGCCAGTTGCTTCAGGTTGAGCTGCTGCAGCAGATGCCTGCTGGCAAAGAGCAGGCCGTACAGTGGGTTCAGCTTGGCTGCCTCAGCCAGATCTTGTTCGGCCAGATGTACACCATCTCTCAGATGGTTAAGGCACCAATGCAGCGCCCTAAACGTCCTGGGCTCATGGGTGATGTCAGCTGTCGTGGGCGAGGGCAGCCGGGGCAGTTCCGTTTCCACCTCCCTGGCCCTGCAGTAGACCTGCAGCTGGAAGGCTCCCGTGGCGGAGTCGGGCGGTCTCAGCGAGAGCAGCAGCTCCATCATCTTTGCCGGCTGAAAACGGGAACGGGATTGAAGCCGCTCCAGCAGCTGAGCGGCCAGCAGCTTGTTGTGCTCGTAACTATCGCCCAGGCAGTGCTCCAGGTTCGGAATGCCCTCCTTGGGCAGCAGCTCCTGGCAGATCTCTAGCTGCAGCTTGCGGTGCAGCTCCACGCAGTCGCGGAGCAAGTGCAGCGACAGCCAGCGTCGTCCGTAGTTCGCGGTGGGAAAGAGATTTCGCAGGAGATCGCCCTGCAAGCGGGCTAACAGCTGGAGCAGCTCCTCTCCCGCCGGCGTTGGACGCTTCTGGTGCTCGGCCAGGCCGAGATGGATCCTCCTTAGAGCTTTCTGCAGCAGGCCGTAGCCCAGCTGGCGGAGATGGGCACTCGGATTGTTGGCATTGTGGCGCAGATAGAGTGCGATGGCCTCCGCCTCCGCTGCAGTCAGATGATCGCTGGGTCGCGGCGACTCGACCACAAATCGCAGCGCCAGGAGTCGCGTGTGGTCGTCCAAGCCAAGCAGCGCCTGCTCCAGCTCCTCCTTTAGATCCTGCAGCAGCTCCTGCCGCCTTTCGCTGAGCTGCCTCACGCTGAGAATCGCGGCCAGCTTGCTGCTGAGCGGCAGACGAGCATCCCGGAGGAGCAAATGGGCCAGAGTCTGCGGCTCCAGTTGCACCGCCTGTGTGAGCAGTTGCTCAATGACCGATCGCCGCTTATCCGCCACCTGGGTGGCTGCCAGCAGTTGGCCGAACCACAAACTCTGCCACTCGTCCAAGGGCTGCGTCTTGTGCGCCGACACCATCATGGCTGCAAAAGAAATGAGAAATGTGAAAGAACTCCATTTAAGATTAAAAACAAGATGTCTTACCCTTAAAAAGTGCATCCACACTGTCCTCACAGCCCAGGAATCGCGGGAAGATGACTCCAAACAGCGAGGAGCACTGCTCGATGGCCTGGCTCACTCCCAAAACGCCGACGAGCTGCTCCATCGCCAGACAGCTGGCACTGAGCGATGCGGATCGCTCCTCGAACTGGCTGTAGACCGCCTGGAAGAGTTCCGTCTGCCCAGAAGCCAGAGCGTGCTGCAGCACCTGGCGCAGGAGGGCGCTGCTCATGTGGCGCACCGAGTCTGTGGCGCTGGAAATGTTCTGCAGGGCGAACAGCTGCAGTTCGGCGAGGATCTGCTGGTAAACGACCTCCTGGCCAGCGTGCGCCTCGCCCAGCGACTTCGAGTAGATGAACAGGTGCTTGGAGAGGAAGACGAGCAGGTTGCTCACGCTGCCCTCCCGCTGTCCAACAGCCACGATCATCTGTAGAATGGCCAGTGCCTGCGGAGCATGCTCCGCGTAATCGGTGCGCCGAAGGACAAGCAGGGCCGCCGTCTGGACGGGTAGATCCTGCTCTGCCTGCGGCCTGGAGCAGTCGGCGAGATACTCCGCAAATAGCCCCGAAAAGCGCGCCAGGTGACCGATCAGCAGACCCGCAATGGAGCGCACATCCCACGGCGTGTCCACGTGACGTGCCACCTTTTGGGCCACCACATCTGCTGCCCTCAGGCAGTCCTCCTCCCCGTTCAGGTGCAGCTGCTCACTCCACTCGGACAGCAGGCTCACCAGGAAGCGCAGCGCATTCTGCACGTACAGGTAGAGCTCGTTGCGACGCGTCGGCGAAAGTTCCAGCAGAGGATCACTGTGCAAAAAGAGGGATTCAATGAGTTTGGCTTGAGATTCGGCAGTGGCAACCCACCTGATGTCAGCCCAGTAGCGCTCCAGGGCCTTGGGCAGCAGCGGCACGAACAGGTGCACCTTGTGGCCCAGGGCCAGTCTTCCGAGTGGGAAATTCTGCAGGCAGGCGTTGGCCGACACGAACACATCGTTGGCGCAATCGTGGCTCACAGGCAGTGTCTCGGCCAGGTCAGTGAGCGACTGCTCGAGGGCCGCCAGCAGGGATTCCCTGGTGTGTCTGCTCCGATCCTGTTTGGCCAGTGCATTGTCCGAAAAGAGTCTACAGAGGGATTATTTGGATATATGTAGAGGGGGATGCACTTACTTGGTCAGCTGGTTGCGCACGGCGTGCTTGAGTGGACTGGAGAAGAGCAGATCGGCCAGAAACTGCACAGCTTGGTCCTGATCCTGCTGCTGATCCTTGTAGAAGATGTCCTTGGCCACCAGGACCTGCGCTGCACTGCTGTTGGCCGCTGCAAACTGCCGCACAAATTCATGGCTACCTGGAATCCACATGTGACTATCCATCAACTGAACTGGAGGACACTAAAACTTCCAACTTACCGGACTCCCAATGTTTGGGCAGCGGGACGAGGGCGTCGCGCAGCTCCGCAAAGCGCTTGGGATGTGCACAGAGCTTCAAGGCGGCCACGCGCAAATTTAGATCGTTCATATTTTGTTTTAATTCCCAATTATTTGGCGGAATTAGAGATGGGTCGACCACTGACGATGGTATCGATACATCAACACAATCGAGCTTTTAGGGTCGATAGTTTGACTACACTATACTTCATTTGGTGGATAGAAAAGTGTAAATGGCATATTAATGGGTGTAGGTCGTTTCTGAACAAAATTAAATATGTAAATCTTTTTAAAATTAGAAAGCAATATTTATTGAGTTAATGGAAAACAGTAAATTTAGTGTTAATGCAGCTAAGTGTGTGAACTAAATTTTTTTTACATATTTTAAATCTAAGATGAACTAAAAAAAATTAAAGCCCCAAAACTTTCTCTGTTTTTATTTCGATATTATCGATAGAACAATTAGAAACCATTGAAAGTCTGGCAGCACCGCCAACGGTGAAAATATATGAACGGGTGCGAGTCGCGGCTGGAAAACCAGCATAGTTCGCAACCTCGTCTCATGTCGTTTAATTTACTCACGTTGTCATTTTGTTCAATTAACGGCGCGGTCACACTGACATACATATGTATTTATAATGTGCGTTGGGTTATTTATTTTTTTTCCTGTGATTTGTTTATTCAGTGAGCGAGCCTAAGCGATTTTGATGCGCTCGCGACAGATAACAATGTATGGCTTGGCGCGATGGGATCGTTTTCAGCGGGAAAAGTCAATTGGTGTCCAATAGGAAAAGTTTGCATCATGTTTTGCACGCCAAGCGCTTAGTGTGTGTGTGTGTGCGTGTGTGTCTGTGAGTGTGTGTGTGGGGGAGGGCTGGTATCAGTGCAATTGTTTTTCGTCGTTTTTCGTGTACCACCATCATCTCAAAGCATAAATAACAGAGATTGTAAAAGCTAACAAAAAAAAGTAATCAACCGAAAAAAATTCCGGGGAAATCCGCCTACTTTTTTTGTGTGTATGTGTGCGGGAGAGTGACTTTTCTTTTGTTGATAGTCAACCTTCTCTCCGCCCCAGTGTGCATGTGTGCGTGTGAGTGCGCCTCACAATTTGTGACGAAATGTGTTTAAAATGTTTATGTTTATGTTTTTCCCCCACCGCCTCACTCACACTCACTCACACACTCTCACACAGGCGCCGCACAAATTTCGAGTGAAAACCCATCCAATCGCCCCAAAAACAACAAATCCCGACCACAAAGTGGCGAAGCAACAACAAACAGAAATAAGAGCGGGCCCCGCAGTGAGTGAGAAATAAACACAAGAAAAAAAAAAAAGAAGGGAAGTGAAGTGAAGAAGGTCCCAAATCCGGATCTGGATCTGGATCCGGGTCAGGATCTTGGAGCAGCCGCCAGATGGGCGTTCAACGGATTTGCGTGCCCACCGCTGGCCACGAATCCCGTGTTTATTGTTGCTGTTGCAGTCGCCGTTGCAGTCGTTGTTGTTGTCGCAGTTGCAGTAGCAGCGGACCAGCGGCCGCCGCAGCGCAGTGAGAGCGAGCGAGACGGAGACGGGAGCGAGCGAGCGCCACTGACGGTGCGAGCGAGAGGTGAGTGCACTTTTGTGACTTTTTCCCCCCTCCCCTGTTGTAACGGTGCTCCTCCAAAGAGAGCGCGAAGAGTGTGTAAAGGAGAGTGCGAGAGGGGGGATATTCAGAGAAGGAGCGAGAGCAGCGGTAAATGGAGGAGGAACTACAGTGATCACTCGCTTACATTTCATTTTAAAGAGACTATCAGTTTTTTTTAATTCCCTTTGTGATATGGAGAGAAAAGATGGAGGGGGAGGGCGACTAGCTGTAAAAATTACAGTGAGATTACAGTGAGCACTCGGTAAAAGTATATAAACTTTTTTTTTTTTTTTTATCACTTTCTTGACCTCCAGAATTTTTCAAAAACATTATTTTCTAATTTATTTGCAAGCAATCAGATATGTTATCTTATTCTTAAAATAATTATGTGTATGCGATTTTTTTTTAAATGATAATATTAAGAGCATAATTAGTCTTTGTAAACCCACTGCTGAAGATTTATTGGGATTTATTGTTGCCGGTTGCACAGTTTTGACTATAGTTTAACAAGAAACTTTAATAAATGTTTCTTAAATTTAAAATTCAAGAAACTAACTGTTTGATTTATTTTTGATCAATGAAATTTTAAGTTTTGTTAATTATTTTAGTGTTGAGTTTCTACTTTTCCAGGAAATAAAATAGGCACAAAATCGTGTAGAAATATTGTTTACAGTAAATTGGCTTTTTAGTGTTTTGGCCTGGTTGACCTTTTCCTGGATTTGCCCATATGTTGTTTTTAAGCATAGCGAGTGATCACTGTATAATATTGTCTTCCAATAGGTGGAATTGTTCCAACTGGATTTAGATTTTCAAATTGGGTGCAATCTCAGACACCCTGCATCCACCACCTCCTCCACCCACCAGCCCCTCTTCTTCTGCAGCTGGCGTTTCCATTGTTTGTCACGTGCGGCCACTTGAACCAAATTAGAAAAAAATGCACACACACAAACGGAAGGCGGGGGATAAACGAAAGTGCCCCATCTACACTTTTACAAAATAAGTTCAAAAGTTACAAACATATCAAATAAATTGTCTTATTATTAACATGTTGAATGCAAGTCCTTTTATATTAAAAAACGGTCTTTCCTTTTAAAAACTTTTTATTCTAAACAGAAATTTTTACGTAGAATTTAAAATAATTGTTATGCGAATCTAATTCCTTTTTTTTAAGTGCTGTGCGCTATTCTATTTCTAAAATGTTACCTAATTTGGACGAGTACAATTTTTATGAGTGTAGTATGCTCTATCCTTAATAAAATGAAGGGAATTTATAAAACAAGTTTTATTTTTGGTTCGGATTTCTATTTTTATCAAAGAAAACATTTTCTTAACAATAGAATTATATTGTTGCACTGGGAAAACTTGGAAATAAAAAGTAACACATTTTTCATTGATTTCAATTACTTAAAAAACATTTTTTTGTTAATGAAAAATATTTTCTTGGACTGAGAAAAATTGCAAGTCAAGGGTTCATGCTCTCTTATTCTCCCTACCGCCCACATTTCACTAAACCGCCTTGTATCCCTCTTGTTTCTATCGCCTCCCCCGCGGAATAGCCCTTCAAAATGGTCTCGAAGAAGAGGACGAATGTCGCTGAGCGCGTCCAGCGTTCGACGGCGACTGCGGCAGCGGCGGCGGCAGCAGCGGCCGCAGCGGCAGCGGCGTCGTCCACAACGCAGGGCAAGAAGCGGCCGGGGAAGCAGACAACGAAGGCCTCCAGCGCCGGCGACGATGCGGAGGACAAGAAGTCCGCCAGCAAGACAGATTCAACCGTGGCGGGATCTTCGGTTAAGAAGCCAAGCAAAGATCCCACAGGATCAGGAGCGGGCATGGGATCACTCACTGCCACAGAGAGTAGTGGAAGTGGAGGAAGTGGAGGTGGAAAGCCCTCCACCTCTGCATCCGCCTGTTCCAACAATTCCAACAGCCTGAAACTATCGCCCGAGGAGCGACACGAGGATGGCAAGGCGCGAGCCATCAACAAGATGCTCAAGAGCCTGGACATCAAGATCCATGGCTTCGACAACCTGCTGCCCAGCGGCGAGGAGCGGCTCAACGAGGGCGTGCTCAAGTCCTCCATTTCGGAGAATGTCAAGACAAAGTCGCGGGCAGCGGCGGTCAAGGTGATATCCACCCTCAATCCCGGCAAGCAGCCGGCTGTGAAGCGTGCGCGTCCCTCCCCGGAGCCGGCCAAGGAGAAGGTGACCACCGATAAGCCGGCAGAGAAGCAGAATTCCGAGAAGGAGAAGGACAAACCCAAAGCGGAGCAGGAGGTGGCTTCAGAGGAGTCTCAGGCCGCGAAGGTAACACAAAAAAAGAGCCAGCAGCAGGCCAAGAAGGCCAAGGTGGAGCCATCATCATCATCATCATCAACTGCTGCAACAACATCCATGCCCACATCCACTCCTGCTGGAGCTTCCAAGCAGACGGCAACCAAGAATCCCGGAAAGAAACCAACCCAATCAGAGCAGCCCAAGAAGGAGCCATCCAAAGCAGCCAAAATGGCCAAACAGAAGAAGAGTCAGGAGTCCAGCGCACAGAAGAACGTCGTTTCCCGCCTACCCGATTCCAATACCGAACCAGTGCAAATGGAGCTGGAGGAGATTCCCAGCACGCCCACGGCCACGCCTACGGCCACTCCAACGCCCACAGCCACGCCCACGGTTACACCAACGCCCACTCCCGCGGCGACGCCCACACCTACACCCACGGCCACAGTAACTGCCGCTGCTGGCACGGAAGCAGGACAACCAGCTCCACCGCCACCGCCTCCACCACCATCGGCAAATCCAGCCAAACAGCGACCCAAGGTGAAGTACACGAAGACCTCGGCGGGATCGAAGGGTCGGATGCAACAGTCGCTGCACCAGAAGCTGCCAGCTGCCTCCTGGAGCGGGGCCAAGGACATATACGACTTCAAGTCGGGTTCGGAGGACGAGGAGCCGATCAAGATGGTGCTGCCATCCCTCAAGGAGCTCCGCGAGTTCTCCGACGAGGATAACAAGCCACTGAAGCAGTTTGAGCGGCAGGAGAAGGCCAAGAATCAGCCACCAGTGGACGTGGCTGAGGAACCGCTGGTCAAGAAGGAGGAGAAACCCTCCGTGGTGGAGGTGAAGGAGACGAAGGTGACAAAATCCAAGGAGAAGGAGAAGGAAGTGGATCCCTTGAGCAATGCACAGCAGTCCGAACCGGCAGCAACCAAGATCACCAGCACCGCCTCCGCCTCCACAACCGCCGGGAAGAAGCAAACCAAGCGGAAAACAGCCACTCCAACGCCCACGGTGGGCAGGAAAAAGAAGCCCGCGGCCAAGGGAAAGGCCACCATCAACAAGGAGCCCCCTGCCAGCGGCAGTTCACCCGAGAGCAGCTCCTCCGAGGACGAACGGAAGCTGAGCGCCTACAGCGGACCCAAGCGGCACAGGATGGCCTCGCTGAATGCGCTGGCCAAGGTGCAGTGCCTCTACGAGAACGAATCACGCACGGCCCACGAGCTGGGCTTGTCCAAGGCCACGCAGCAGCCGCCGCGCATCCGCACGCTCGACGGGAGCGACGATGACAACCACAACAAGGATTCACCGGACAGGGACAAGGGTTCGGTGAGTCCACCGCACACATCGACCGCCTCAGCTGCTACCAACCCTCCGCCGCCGCCCAAGGAGGCAGAGCCTCAGCGCAGGGAACTGCGCTATGTTCCCGGTGGCAGGGGTGTGGGCAAGCACTGGGAGTTCGACAGCGACAGCGAGACCGAGGAGCTGCAGATGCTCCAGCAACCGCTGCCCCCCGTGAAGAAGAAAAAGCAGCTGCCCAAAAAGAAGAAGCTGCCCGCGCTCAGCGAAGCGGAGAAGAGGAAGCAAAAGAAGGCTGCGCAGGTCGAGGAAAGCGACGACGAGGAGGTGCATCCCAAGGAGAAGGAGCCCAAGCCCAAGGCACCCAAGCAGCTGCCCAAGAAGCGCAAGACCGTCTTCACCGAGGAGCTGATCGGTGACTACAAGGGCATCCTGGCCAGAAAGCGAATGGCCAGCCTCAATGCGAGCGCCATTGTGGCGGCCACCTACGAAGTGGAGCGTCACCTGGACAAGAATCTGGCCAGCGATTGCAGCAGCTTCGAGAGCTACGACGAGCTGGACACAATGCCTACCACCACCACCACCACCAGCAGCAAGGCAGCTGCGTCCTCACATGCTGCACTCAAAACCGAGGTGATCCACATCAAGAAGGAGCCCAAGGAGTCCAAGGAATCGCAGCGGGAGAGGGAACGCAGGGAGCAGGACTCTGCCGCCGGCAAGATGTCCAGCCACACGATCGTCGAGGAGAGCAACGACTCCAAGTACTCGAAGGAGACCAAGGAGACCAACACGGACACCACCATCACCACCACCGGCTATCGCGACTCGGCGGCCAGCACCAAGGATGCCAAGGATTGCAGCCGACCCACCTCCTCGTCGGTGGTAATTGTCCAGGACACCGATGTCACCATCACCGGCGTCTATGTGAATGCCAGCAATGGGGCCGCCCAGGAGGCCTACTGCAAGATGCAGTATCGCGTCCAGTCGAGCGTCACCGAGGAGCGCGTCCTGCGTCCCGGCTCCGTGGAGCCGCCCAAGTCCTACACGCCGCTCAGCGCCCTCTCCAGCATGCTGCCACCAGGTGCCAGTTCCGGACTCAGCGAAGGTGAGTCCATTTAACACACTATACTTAAAACAGGAGAACTACAACCGATGATCACTTGTTTAGAAGGATTTTCTAAGTGAATTCACTGAGAAATACTTGGAAAATAAGAGGTACAAATTCTATAGAATAGTCCAATCCTTTATCTGTAATCATATGTATACAAATTTACATGTCCCCATTTAGGGACATTAGTATCGTTTTCTTATAAACAAAAACATTATAAACAACATAAAGATTTTTGTAGGTGTAGCAATTTACTTATAAAATTAATATTCGCGAAAAATATTCAGTAAATTCAAGTAGTAATTCTCCTACAAAAATACCTAGAAATTACGAGTACTTTACAAATTATCATAAATGAATAAAAAGATGAACAAAATCTTAAAAATTCATCTAAAAATTACGTTATTATTTACTCTACTGATAACCTTAAAATTTCACCTAGATTTACCCTATAAATTACCCTAAGAATTAACATAGAAATTCTCTTGTAAAATCAGCCAGGAGTTCATAACAAAACAAAGGTTTAATTACTCTAGAAATATTCTTATTATGTCACCCAGAAATTAAAATAAAAATTAAATTTTTATACATAAATTAACCTAGGCATTACCTTACAAAGTAACTAAAAAATGAACCTATAAATGTTTCAATAAACTCCTCTTGGACATATCCTATATAACATATTTATATCAAGTTTACCTTCTGTGTATGCAAATCCCTTTAATGCCTCGTTTTCCATTGCCAAATCCAGCCCATAGTTCGCCACCACTTCCCATTCATGCGCCGCCGCAGGGTCCGCACGTTTTGCTGCCCGGCGAGCACCTAAGCGCCGGGATGTACCATGCACCCGATCTCGGCCTGCACACGGAGCACGCGCTGCCAGAGCACCATGGTCCGCCGCCGCCATCGTATGCAGCTGCTGCAGCGGCGGCCGCAGCAGCCGCCGCCTACCACGCCCACCAGCTGGCCCCTGGTGGCGGTGGGGTGCTGCACATGCACCACCAGCACCAGTATGCCGCCCATGCGGCCCATGCCCATCACTACCAGCAGGCGGCCGAGTATCATGGCGGTCCACCGCCGCCACCACCACATCACTACGGAAGTCCGCCGCCGCCACAGGGTCACTATGGTCCACCGCCGGGAGCAGCAGTACCGGTGCCCGTTCCTGTTCCCGTGCCAGTGCCCATTCCCGTTCCCAGTTCCGTCACAGTGCCTCCCGAGCGCTGTGATGTGGGTTCGCCACCGCCATCGTATCGGGCGAGCGCCTATCCGCCGCCGTCGAGCGTGGGCATGCCACCGCCCACTTTGGGGGGCGGATCCAGTGCGTTTTGTGCCCCCAGTCCGCTCCACCATCATCAGCACCAGCATCAGCATCCGCATCAGCAGCCGGGCCCAGGAGTTGGGCCTCCGCATCACGATCCCAGCGGTAAGTTGTTGTTTCTTTTTTATATATTGTAAGTAAGCCCTGGGCAAAAGTGAACACAAACTACGAAATGTGACTGTATATATATAAATAGTCTTTATCCTGGGGTTACCTTCATTTCGTTGTTTCGTTGAATATCTTTGGATATCTAATGACTGACGATTCTGAAACAAAGTTTTCTGAGGAATAATGCTTACATTTTAATTAACAAAAAAAATTTTTATCAAATTTTGTGGAGAATGAAGGTTTTTTAGCAGTTAGCAGTTCACCAGCTAAAATTCATAAACATTTTGTTTTTAATAACCTGATTAAAAAAATGGGTATATCATGACTGCTTATATAGATCAAAATTATTTAAAACTCTAACTAAAAACTCGCTTGAAAACTACCATATGTTTATGGGGCATTCCACGCAAAATCGGCCACCAAAATTTGTTTTCCAAAAAACTTTTTTCGTTACAGCAGCCAAAAATATTAGATACGTATTTTTCGTTTCAAAGTATTACGCGGAGTTTTCGAAAAAAATTTTTTGAAGTTTCACTAATTTAAAAAAGTTGACATTTTCAATCGCTTTTTACTCCAATATGGAATGAAGTTACAAAAATGTACCCCAAATATGAAATTTCCGCCTTTCTGAGCACTTTTGACAGAAATATACGAAAATTCAATTTTCGAATTTTTCGACCAAAAAAAGTAAATTTTGAAAAAAAATTGAAGCTTTTCAAATTTGGACATGATTTTTTTTTTTTTTTTTTTTATGAGTTGCCTAAACATTTTTCTAAATGTTGTCCAAATTTCAGGATGGAGAATCATGAATTGTGGTTGCAATGAATTTTTGAACTTGTGAAACAGCGCTCGCAGCGTAAGTAAACAAGGAGAAGGGAGAATAAGAAGAAGAAGCACGTTTTTTTGCGTGCTCAAATCGGTCAGCGAGCACGCAAAAAAACGCTCCAAACGCTGTTTCACAAGTTCAAAAATTCATTGCAACCACAATTCATGATTCTCCATCCTGAAATTTGGACAACATTTAGAAAAATGTTTAGACAACTCATAAAAAAAAAAAAAAAAAATTATGTCCAAATTTGAAAAATTTCAATTTTTTTCAAAATTTACTTTTTTTTGGTCGAAAAATTCGAAAATTGAATTTTCGTATATTTCTGTCAAAAGTGCTCAGAAAGGCGGAAATTTCATATTTGGGGTAAATTTTTGTAACTTCATTCCATATTGGAGTAAAAAGCGATTGAAAATGTCAACTTTTTTAAATTAGTGAAACTTCAAAAAAATTTTTTTCGAAAACTCCGCGTAATACATTCAAACGAAAAAATACGTATCTAATATTTTTGGCTGCTGTAACGAAAAAAAAAAAGTTTTTTGGAAAAACAAATTTTGGTGGCCGATTTTGCGTGGAATGCCCCTTATATATATTTCGTGAAATATTGTTATCTATTCCATAACATTAAATCTTAAATGATCCCAATCTATCTCTTAATATTATACTATATATTATATTCTTATATTCTTAACATTTCGAAACTTACACTGGCAAAAAAAACTAGAAAATCGGACAAATTCAGGCCCGAATCAACTATTTTTCCTAATGAAATGCAGTCAAGTCTGAAAATAGTAAATATGAATACGTTTATAATTGATTTTTAATCAATTATGCCCATAGTTGATGTAAGTATGTTCAATATTAGAATTGATTATGGAGCAAAGTTTTTTTAAAAATGCTTATTATAGATTCAAATACCTAAAATTATTAAAAACATAGTAAATTTAATAATGCCGCATAGTAAATTTAAAAATGATAAACATTATAAAAATTTGTAACTACTAATTGTTGTCAAAAAATGTATTGTTTTTTGCCTTTGTCAAACAACTTTTTTTAGGTATATACCTTTAATATAGCTTTAAATTTAAAACCATTTTTATGTGTACTAATTTAAAGTTAAAGCTTATTGGTATAATTTTATTTATATGAAAACTGAAATTTAAATAGATAAAGAGAGGTATATAATTATTATTAAACATAAACATAATGTATAAAAACTCACACTCAATTTGACTCGGCTGGGACTCGATCCTCGGACCTTCGGACTCGCGCGCGCGACCTTAACCACTGAACCACGCTTGCTCATAGCAGAGGTTGGTCTTAGCTAAGAACTGAATCGCTTTGCTTTTGGAAAAACGTGTTCTGTCTCGTCAAAATTTATGAGTATATACATTCTTAGTTCTTCAGTCAGAAACTACTTTGGAAAGTTTCTATCATTTCAGTTAGCGTAAAGCATTTATAAAAATAAAAGTTGTGACGTTTATGAAAAGAAAAAAAAAATCTCGACCCTGCCAGGGATCGAGCCCGTGTGAAACTAACTCTACCTCTTTTGTGTCCTCTCCTTTTTACCCTCTGAGCTACGTTTAAATATATAAAATATTCAATTCGTTTACAAGACAACTTTGATTTTACTATATTGACTGCTACTATTTAAAATATTGAAAACTACCATGGTTCACTTTGTTTTCTAAAGTAAAATATATTTAAAACGTACACAAAACATCTTTGATTCTGTTATTTTTTTTCAACTATTTATAATAGTAAAATCTACCACGGCTCACTTTGATTTTATTATGGTAACCTTATTTCTATTAGGTGTCACTTTGATTTGATTATTTTCATAATTGACCTATGGTATGATTATGTTTTCTACTAGAATCAATGATTTTTGTAGTTGAATCGGGAATGAAAAACTATGCAGCAATCAATAATAAAATCTTTTAAAATCACTATGCGTTTTTTTTGCCAGTGTACATTTTATATATTGACTAAACTTGAGAATTATAAGTATTGGAGTTTCAAGAGTTCGAAACTTTATCTTTGAGTCTTATTACATTTTCCGAATGGAAAGGGAGAGAATTCTTGAATTTTCATTGATTTCTATTATCGTCAAACAAAAGGCGACAAATTTGGTTCTAACCATAAAAAGTTTGCAAGGTGCTTTTGGTTTTTTTTTATATGTTTTCTAGCAATAAAGTTTGCTGCTCCCTTCAGAGGAAAGAAGGAGCAAGGAGCGAAGGAGCTTGTGGCTGGGATTAGTTATTAAATAGGCGCAAAGATGTGTGCAGATTGGCAATGTCCTTTTGGCTTCCTTCCGTCTGCTATTCCTTGCTGCTTATTCCTCCCACTTTTTTCATCCTTTTTCAACGTTCACCTTCTGCATTGCATACACTTGGGCGCCTCTCTCTCGCTCTCCCCCGCTCTCCCCTCTCTGCACTGCAAGTGCAGTGGTGTTGGTGTGCGGCTGGCCAAAGTCGGAAACTGTAAGCAGGCAAGCAGCAAATGGAAACGGAAGCGAAATGCAAGCAAAAAGTAAGCTAGCCTGCAGGCAGCGACGCTGACAGCGACGCAGACTGCGACGGCGACTGCGACTGAGAGGAGCCAGCCAACCTCCATTGATGTCATTTACCTTTCGACACACACACATACACGGACACACTCTCACACAGACATGGCGGAGGCAAAGTGCACATTACAAAAGTTGCGCTTAAACGCCTAAAAGCGAGCTTTACCTTTTTTTTCTGTTTTTTTTTTCGTGTTTTTCTCATTCCTTTCACATGAGACGGCAAAACGAGATGACAAGGCCTAAAAAAAAGGGCTCGGGGATAAAAATCTCCAGTTGCCTTTTGGGCACTGAACGCATTTCTTATCGATTTATAAATAATATTTATTTTATAATCGAAATGAAATCGATTCTAATCAAAATATAAAACAAAAAATCATACGAAAGTAGGTGAATCTGTTCTTTTTTTATATTTTATTTATTTTTTACATTATAATAAAATATTTATATTGAAATTGGGGTAAATGATATCTCAATTTAAATTTTCCTAAGCGCAAAACAACTCATATTACTTTTCTAAATAAAGTAATCAAACAAGCAGAGATAAGTTATACGTTTAGCATTTTTACACACGCTCAAAGGATCGCTCAATGCCAACACATTTATTTCGCCCCATTGATTCATATATCCAACGCGAACTCTATCCGAACTCATTAATTATCCACTGTGCTCGCTGTGTTGATGTCCTCGCCTTTGCCGGGCGCATCCGCATCTTTTAAGTAGGCTATCCCCTCTGTGTCACTGCTTCGGGGAGGGGGTGAAGATGGAGAAGAAGAAGAGCTTTTCATTCACATTCACATCGCCCATCGAAACCCCTTCACCCCCTCCTTACACCCACCTCAATTCATGAGTGAGTGTTTGTACTTGGCGCTGTGCTGACAGTTGGCACATGTTCTATTTGACGTTCGTTCATCCGTGTTGACACACACACACACACACACACACACACACACACAAGCGAGAACACTGTGGACACACGCCAGGGTGGACCTGTTGTTTTTATCCTTTGACTTTACAACTCTACAGAGAAATTAAAGAAATAATTTATACAGACTGTTGGCTAAACAGTTTGATTTTCAATAAAAACTACGTTGATTTAAAATACTTTACTCTAGCAATAAAAATGTCCTTAAAATAAAAACAAAATCATAATTGTTAGTTTTTCATCTAATTTCGATAAGTCAGTTTAACTTTGGGAGCACTATTTTATAAAAAAAAACTCTGGGATTATTAATGGTTTGAGACTAGAATTTAATTTAAACTATTTTTATATTACGTTTAAATTTTTTAACTTTCTTAAAATGGTTTTGGAGTCACACCATTACATTGAATTATTAATTTAAGAGGTCCACCCTTATTACACACACACACACTCTCCTCCTTGCATGTAAGCCAAAGAGAGAGAAGGAGCGAGACAGAGAGAGAGTGCCAAGAGAAAAAGGCACCGTTACTCGCCTGTCTTTGGATGCTGCGTCTCTGTTACCAACGCTGTGATAACAAGCCAGCAGCGAGAGAGCTAAAAAGGATTTGGCGTTTGCCTTTTTGGCCGCGTTTCGTCCGCTTTGTGCCGGCTCTTCTTGTACTTGTGCTTTTTTTTTTTTATATTTTTTTTTATTTATCCTCCGCCGTGCGCTTCTCCCATTTTTAGTTCGCATTTAGACGTCGACGGCAACGGGAGACTGAGAAACTAAGAGAGAAGAGACTGAGACTGCGACGGCGATGCCTCAGAATCTTTTAAATTCGTGGGTAAAACAACACGGCAAACAACACGGCTAACGTTGCGTATACGTAACGTGGGATGCGCGTGTTCGCGTTAATGATTGTGTGCTGCCCTTTTTTTTTGTTTTTTGTTTTTTTTGTTTCTCTCCCGAAACAACACAAAAATTGAAATCCCTGATGATGATGATAATTACGTGACTAACGATTATGCTTATGCTGATGTTCGTACAGTGAAACCACATTGCGTATACGTAACGTGTTGATAAATAATAAATAAATGCAGCACTTATAAATATAATGACAACAACAACAACCGGCAATTATTGTTTGTTCTCTTTTGATTGTTATTAAACAAATGCCGCGAGTGTGTTTATTACAAAAGAAATAACAAAATCTCAACCTTTTTTTTTACACATTTTTTGTTGTTGTTTTTTTAGCTGTGTGTGTCAATTATGTGCAAGAATGCAAGAGCAATTTCAACACAAGTGCAATTCGCGCCCCACCCCAAATAAAAAAGCAAAAAAAAAATGAATCGCGTGCCGGCTACCGGCGACAGCGAAGCTGACTGCGACGCCAGCTGCGACTGCGGCTGACCACAAATCTAATAAGCCTTGCATTGCATTGCATTCTTCCCCCAGTTAATTTTAATTGCAACTGATTTACGAACAACGCAATAATTTTGTAGCCTTCGTGTTGTGTTCGTCTCCTACTTCTGCTACTCTGCGTCTGCAATATTTTGTTTAGCCGTTGCCTTTGCTCCTGTTCTTCGTCGAGTGTGTGGCTTTTCCTTTTCTTTATTTTTTTGTTGTTTTTTTTTTTTTTTTTTTTATATTCGTGTCCCCCTTTATATTCCGATTCCGTCGTCGTTGGGCAGCGAGAAAAGCTAAAGCTAAAGCACAAGCATCCGGCTGGCGGCAGATGGAGAGTGGGGGAGAGTGAGAGGAAAAAGGGAGTTGGAGACTGGAAAACGCTCTTCTGTTCGTCCACGTGTGCAGGCGACAAAATGGTCACCGGGCAGCTTCTCTGTGAAATATTCTAGAATCTGAAACAAAGTTTTTTAAATTTTTCTTATTGAGTAATAAACTCTGGTACTGATATTTAAAGGTGGTAATGACTTTTTGTTTTACTGAAATTGGCATTTTTTAACATTTTACACTCATACATTAAATCCTCCTGTGCTATGACTTTTAAATGCTTATCATCTTTTCAATGTTTTTCATCTTAAAAAAATGAAAAAAAAAAACATTTATTCTACAAAATAAAACGTAGGGATGTTTAATAGATGGTTTTTAATAACCTTAATCGCTCTAAGACGTGACATGGATAATATTTTGAAAACAATTAAACCCTTTCAAACCAAAGCAAACAACAACAATTAACGATCGCAGCTCAATTGCAAATAAGCAATTTATGTTGCCAATAAAATAATAAAAATAAATATAATCTCGGACACTAAAGCTTTCGTCACCTGATCGAATCCGTTCTATTGCAATTGTCTTTTCGCCTTTGGCTGCTGCTTCGGCTTCTGCCTCTGCCGCCGTCGCTGCTTCTGTTCTAGTTGTTGTTGCTGCTGCCGCGCTGCAAGTCGCGCCTTGCGCTCTCTCACTTAGTGGTCCACCGCTCTCTTTTGGCCTCGCCATCTCGCTCTGTCTGCCTGTCTGCATCCCTTTCGCTCTGAGCACTTCTTGAGCAATGCGTTTGAACGAACAAAAAAAAAACTCAAAGACAAAAAAAATGGGGAGTGGGGAGGTAGGGTAAAAGCTAACGGCAAAATCGCATCGCTGCTGCTGCTGCTGCTGTCGTCATCGTTTTTGCTAATTTCTTATAAGAATTTTCTTGAACAATTTTCTTGCTGCCGCTGCTCTGTCTCGGTTTTTATTAGAAGTCGTTGGCAGCTGAGTTGAGTTGTTGTTTTTGCTGGTAAGTTGCTTTTGTTGTTGTTTTTGTTGCTGTCGTCTGCTTGCATTTTTCGCTGCTGCTTCTTGTCTTTGTTCTCGTTCTTGTTGTTGTTGTTGTCGTTCGTCGTCATCGTTTAACGGTGCCTCGCTGTTTTTTGTTTTTTAGAAATCATGCACTGCAAAATTTCAAAAAGCTCTAAACTCTTTTGCTTTTAATTCAATTTTGAATAATCGAAACATAAAAAAATTAAATATTAAAAACTGCATTTTGACAAAACAAAATTTATAAAATTTAAAATAATTTTAATTTAGTAAGGATTCATTTTCCAAAGGTTGTTTCTTGAACAATTTCTTATTATTCGCCCCTCCCTTTTCTCCTGTCTCCTTTCTGCCATTCTCCTTTCACCGTTCCACTTTACCTTGGTCACTTTTTTTTTGCGCTCGCCTTCTTTTGAGACTCTGTTATCAGCTATCAAACAGTAATGAGAAGATTTTGTGGGTGATTTGGGAGAGCAGAGTGAACCACAAAAGAAAGAAAAGAAGAGAGAGTGCGAGAGAGAGAGGGGGGGAGATATCAAAGTGGAAAATGTAAACAGATTCATTCAGAGGCAAAACTGCCGCTGACACATTGCAGCCCCGCCCCCTGTTGCACCCCCCCTTCACCAACCATGAATTTAGGCCACAAAAATGCCATCGTTGGCAATGTCCAAAAAAGCAAAGCACAAAGTGAACGAGCGCAAAAAATAAGAGCCCAAGCCCAAAAACACATGGAAAGAGGCGAACAAAATGAGAGAGAGAGAGAGAGAGAGAAAATGTGCAAGAGAAAAGCAGCGGAAGAGAGCGGAGAAGGAATGCAAATGGGGGGGAATGCATATTGGGGATCCCCCACACCCCACACCCCACACCCCACACCACTCCACCCATGCCGCATTTTTACCTTCGGACCATTAAAGACAGACGCGGCCAATGTTCGATAAATAAATTCGTAAATTTGCGTTGAAAATAACTCAACCTAACATATTGACACATGTACTCAGATGTTTTTGCACCTTTTATATACAGTCATGTGGAAAAATAGAAACATTTGTATTAAAACAGAATTTGCATCTCTCATATTTCCTCTTAGAATGTTCAAATCAGGCCTGGGCACGCTCACGTATAAAATGAGAGCAAAAGAGACAAGCACGCACACTAAGACATGCGGCTCTCTTTGTGCCCACGTCTGGTCTAAATAAAGTCTTGAGGGGATAAGGTTTTCATTTTAAATTATGAAAATTATCTGTATTTTAACAAGTTTGTTTTAAATTTTTTATAGCTATTTTGTGCAATCCCCCCTGCAAGTCTCGTGGGGATAAAAAATGTATCATTAAACATATTTACTTAAGCGAAAACTAACTTAAATCAGGCGTTACTCATTAAGAACAGTGAGTCGGTCAACATATCTTACTAAACCATATCCGAGGAAATTGCAATACCTGTCATCACGGGTTCTGTTCCTGTTTCAGGTGTGTGTTTTAGGCAGGTGTGGGGTGCACAAAGTAATCACTGCACACTATTCCACTTATGCGATGAATGCACATGCAGATGCATTGGATGCGTTGGGAAATTGAATTGAATTGAAACCGCAGCAATCAGCTGGCTGGTTGGTATTCAATATCCAGCGCAAGGCCAAGCAACGAAATCGAATTTGCATCGTCACCATCCCACCCGGAATGTCACCACCCACTGCAGGATTTTGTCATCGAAGTGCCAGGATGCATTGGAACATTGATGGTATTGGCCTGGCCAGGCTGACCTTTGTCCACCCCCCACCCACCCCATAACCCACCACCCCCTGCCCTCAATTAGGTTTCTATGGGTGATTGGATGGGTGGCTTTGTGGTGACGGCTCAAACGCAATTTCCCTGCGCACGCACATTTCAATTTTCGGGCCGACCTCTGGATTGTTGTGGCCACTTGTGCTTTTCCTGCTTTTCATGCATTTCCCTTTCACTCCCCCGCTCTTTCACACTGTTTCTCACCTGTTCCTCCACCTGTTTGATTCTGTGGGCCAGTGATTTACGTTCCTCTGGGTATTGTCCTGCATTGTTCGGTCGAGTTAATGGGAAAAGTGCATATCTCGACCCTAGCAGAAGCAGCCAGCAAAATTATCTTAAATAAGACTCAAAATTTATTTTGACTTTGAAAATTTTGAATGCTTTGGTGGATTGCTAACTTTCATTTAGGAGATACTACTTAGTTTTATTTTTGTAACCTTTACTAAATCCTTAATTGAGTTTTCTGGACTAGAAAACTACTTTAGTTGAGTTATTATTCCATATAATTTTTTAAATTTTAAGTCATAGCTCAGTTTTGAGCTTAGGTAACTGCGTATTCATTGATTGAAATATGTATAAGCTCATTAAAAACAAAAGCTTCAACAGGGTAAATGCCTATGGCTTATGAAATATTTCTTTCTTTTTTTTTTTTTTTTTTTTTTTTTTAATTTTGTATTTCATATCTGCTTAAATTTAAAAAAATAATATACGCGCATATGGGACTTTTTTTTTATAGAAAGCTCTAGTTGGGTTTCTCTACATTCCTGTTTCCTCGAATCGGTCCCGATTTTGCATTTCATTGTTTAGTAAGAGGTCAGTACTCCATTTAAGCGTTATATTTTGTAAGCTTATGCCACATGAACTTATTCGTAGGTACTGCTGAATAATCCCGAATAAGTGTCACTCCCAAAGGCAAACACAAGCCATTCCCGCCAGGAGTTTTAGAAGCCTTGATCTAATTAGCAGACCATTTGCAAGTGCCACCATCATAATTGTTATTGTCACTGCCTTCCCCCTGATTAGCATCTCGCACACTCGTTAACAAAACCAGGGAATTGCAAAGTGGAGCCACGTAAAAAAAAAAAGAAAAGAAAAGGGAAAATGCGCCCGAAGCTCTTGGTGGAAATTCCAAATCTGATTTGACACGCAAAGCCACGAAAGTGAACACAAAAAAGGGGGCGCTGGACAAAACAGGGGGCGTGTCAACTGGGGAAAATGCTCCTGGCCACAAAAATGATTGGCATGCAAAAGCGTTTAGTGGCAGCCAGATAATGTTTGCGTTTATGCTAATGTTCTTCGATGCAAGTCCATGTCATCGGGCGTGGAGGAGAGGCTATAACCATGTGAAACTTGCGCAGGATGCGCAGGAATTCCTTAAAAAAATCACTTTTTGAAAAACGGAACCACTGGTTTTCAATAAATTGTAGTATGTAATTAAAAATGATCTTTCAGAAAAATAGCACATGTGCTTGTATCATAAATAGTGATAAATTACCAACCTACGTTAAAATTATTGAAGGAATTTTGGGTAGGTAATATTAGGTATTCCATGGACTCGTAATAGGTATTCAGATAACTTTCGCAAGTGAAATCAAGTGTAAAAGCCACCCTCTGCTATTTCAAGTTTTTAACTTCCTTGAGAGCCTTGGAAAAAGTCAGAACAGAACGCTGCATATTGGCAACAGTGTCGTTGTCGTTGTTTTGTTAACCGAATTGCCCTTGAGGGATTTGGCTTGGCTTGGCTTGTTGGCCCAAAGGGTTGCCAGAAATTCCGCCTCTCCCACCGCCACCCCCCAAAAAAGAAGCCTTGACATTTTTTAAAACACACACACACACACTCATAGTTCACTGTTCGGTGGCCTTCTCCTGGTTTTTCTTTTCTTTTTTTTTTGTATTTTTTTTATTGCAAGTCACCTCCCTTCTTTCTTTGTTCGCGTCCTTGTCGCTTATTTGCGTTTCCTTTGCCAGCAAAAGCCGTTAAATGCGCTTTTGCCTCCCAACCGCCCCCTTTTCGCCTCCCTCCTGTTTATTCATTACGTCGTTCATTGTCTTGTTCTGCGCCAGAAGTTGATTTGCAAGCGGATGGCAGAAGGTCAAGGAGCCAGAAAACACATGTGGATGGCACGTGGATCAGTTGGGCGAAAAAGTGGGTGGCGTAGCGTTGAACTTGAACATAGTTTTTCATATTTCGCCATCTGTGGATTATTTGCCATAGGAAAACTTGGAATTTGGCGGAATTGTGGGTTTTGTTTGGTCTAATTTAAATTTAAAGTTTAAACTTAAATATTTTATTGGTTTATACAGCTCTTTTTAACCAAAGAAAAAAGTAATATCATCAGTTTCCATTTGCTGACGAGCCCATGATCATATTATCCTTTGTTCATCACTTTTATATAAAGCTTTTAGGTTGTTTTCAAACAGTTTCTCTATTTATATTATACTTTTGATTACTAACTTTTAGCCTAGATTTTTAGGATATATTTTTTTCCGAGTGCAGGACCCTCGACATGAAATCCCTCACAAAGTTTACCATTTGTGTGTGTAGGAAATGTAATTGAAGGTATTTGAGCCTTGGCCCCACTTGTGGCTATTATTGTTGCCATCATTGGAGTAATTATCGTCACTATCATGGACATAATCATCGTAATAGCCGTGCAACACCCACTTGGACTCCTGCGAGTGAGGATTGCAGAATTGCAGACCTGGGGAGCCCCACGGGCCGTAGGCGTCGATAATTGTTCTATTAGGCAAATGAGCTCGGCCCAGGTAGCGATGTTCCAGGAGGAACTGCTGGTTATGTTATTATGCCAGCCAGCCAGTCAGCCAGTCAGCCACGCCCCCTGCGGACCAGTTGCAGTCCTCGCCCTTGGATATTCGCATTCATTTGTGTCAAGGTTGTCGAGTGGTGGAGAGTGGTCAACTGGTCAGAAGCAGCTGCCTTGTGTTGTCATCGAGCGAAAAACCCTTCGGATTCAGTTGTTCAGTTCAGTATATAAATTATGTACCTATGTCTGATGTTGATGAGCTGTGTGTTGTGTGGGGTAACGATAACGCTTATTATTATGATGATGATGATGATGGTGATGATGGTGATGAAAGTGCTTGTGGCAGGCTCAAGTGCATGCAAATTATGGTCATGTCGAGGTATGGGGTCTTGGAGGTTGTTCTAGGAAGTCATTATTGAATGGGGCTGTTCGAGAACATCTATATTTACTTTACTCGCCACGATATTCAAGCGGAGCGTAATAGGGTCTCATTAAATCCTGTGTGTTTTAAAGGGGTCTAAAGAAAGTACTGAAACTGAATAATAATATTTCTTTCTTAGGTATTTGTTGTGATCTAAATTGACTTCCTAAATAGTAGACTTTAGCAGCTTTTCCTGATGCTTTGTTAACACCTACTAAGCCATCATCAATTTAACTGACTGCTGGAAATCCATTTCCCACGCTTCAAAAAAATATCATAATGTTCCTTGAGAAAATATATATTTAGTTTGGGTCGTAGGGTTTTTTTTTTTTTGTTTACTCGATTGTATCTCCGTTGGTCTCGATTAATAGTTGGAGGATGTCGGCAGGTGGGTTGCATTATCGCTCATTTCCAGCGGTGCGTTCCATTCGCAACCTCAAGAACCGAAGCACCGAAGCACCGAAGAACCCCGCAGTCTCAACTCTTTCCTCGATCGCTGGGCTAACTTTGCTCTCATTTGCATGCTTGGGCGATTCGGAGTTTCTTTTGGTCGCTCGCTCGCTGGACGCTTCGTTCCTGTTTGGACATTTGGACGGTCGGACGGTTGGACATTTGGACGTTTCTCGACGGTTCGTTCCGTTCTCACGTCCGTCGTGGTTGTTTCATCATCTGCTGCCGCTTCTTTTTTCCTAGCTGCTGCTGCTTCTTCTTCTCTTCTGCTCATTATAATTTTCCATCAATGTGCGGGTAAGCGTGACCGTTTTGACTTCATTATCCCCCCACCCCCTCCCCTTCCTCAGTTCACTTCCCACCCAGACACTCGGAAAAAAGAAGCCTGTAAAAATAGAGAAGAGTCTTCTACAGGCTTTTAGTTCCTTTACAAACAAAAGATCAACTCGATGGTTGAAGGTTATCAAGAATATATGTACTTTATAGAGTTGAAATTGGTTTCTTTTCTTCACTTTTCACTCTGAAAGCATAGTACATAGTTTTCATTACTTAACTAATCTTAAATAATATTAAAAATGACAACTTTAGGTGCAGGTAAAACACTTCCTTTTCATTTCCGTTCCGAAAGTCTCACTATGGAGCTCTAAAAAAGTCTCAATTCTCTGGCTTTTTTTGGTCAGAGAAAGAGCCAAGAGAAAGAGAGACAGGAGAAAGTAAAGAGAGAGAGGGGCAGCGTCAAACAAGTTTGCCAACAATGGATGGTCAAGAGCTAGATAAATTTGGCGCATCAACAAATGCAGAGGAAAATAGAAAACAAATTAGACATCAGCCAACAAAAGCCATCTCTTTCACTCCATCACTGGCCATCTCTATCTCGCCTTTTCAACCAGTCTCCACTCTCCATTCTCCATTCTCCGAAATCGCGGCTAGCGGGCATTTTCCTCCCGAAAAACTTTCTCCGCTGCGTCCGTCTTTTTGGCCCGAATGCCCTTAAAAAATTGCCATAAAAATCTATTTGAATTTGCATATTAAAATTTGAAAAGGATATTTTTTAAGGATTTTAAAATTGAGACAAATATTAGCGTACTTAAAAAGAAAATTAACAGCGATCCTTTATTTTGTTAAATGCCTTTTTAATAAGTAAATATGTCACATCAGAAGATTATCTTTTATACATACATATTTCCAACGAAAGATTGTTGATTCTCAGCAGTTCACAGAAATGTACATATCAAATTCGATTTTATACCTCTGAACGGATACAAAGAAAAACCTTTTTTAAAAAACAGATTTCTGCTGTGGACTGTGATTCATTCGCATGACTCACTCTGGTCACTTATAAATCCAGAGCCCACAAAAACAACAACAAAATTATCAAATACATATAACCATAATGCATAATTATTAACGGGACATTTGGGCACGCGCTGTGTTCAAATTCCCCCACCCCAATCCACATCTCACCCTCACCCTCCTGCCCGCACTTTCGTTTAGTTTTTTGGCTTGTCATTTCTACGAACTCTTGATTATCTTATCAGCGTGTGCAAAAACAATGGCAAACCGATTTTTTAATAAGCAAGGGGGAAAAACATTATAGTAAAATGCCTCGACTATGAAGTACTCGCTACAAAACTGCCTTTTTACAAAGAATTTTTGATTGAAAACAACTAAATATATATTTAGACATTGGCAACTTAAACTTATTCCTTAAACTCCCATTAAAAATGAAGGTGCTATAGAAATTAGGGATTTGTGGGGCCCAAAAAGGCGTGGTCAAAATAAGTTAACTTTCAAAAGCTATATAAATAATTGAACATAAAAAAACAATCCAGAGATTCTTGGGAAATATTGTCCTTTAACTAATTTTGAATTTTTTAAACGTCTTAGATTAAAGAGCATTAAAGAAATTAAAAAAATTGCCGAGTAAATTTGAACGGAATAAAAATCTTTGCTAAAATCCAATTTTGCTGTTTGGAAAAGTGTTTAATAGTTTTTCAAAGGATTTAAAGTCTTTACTTTTTGCTTTGTTCTTTCTCTGGTGTCAATAACTCAATTCAAATTTATTCCAAACGAAAGAGCCCTCATCGCTGACGATGATGTGGATGCTAATGGCTCCCACGCTAACATTTTGGACACTCTCCCACTTCCCGCGCTTTTCAATCCCCCAACAATCTTATCGGTCCCATTCGGCTGCTTCTTTATTCCCAAAAAAGTTTAACTGGGCTCTGTGTTTATTCGGTTTACTAGTAAAAGCAAAGGGTATATCATAATTGCAGAAAATATGTGACACGCTAGTGAAAAGGATAAATATTACAGTTTGTTTTGAGTAAATTGTATTTGTATTTTCGTTTCGGTATAAACAGCAGATTTTATTTTTTGTGCATTAATTTGCCCCTTTTCCAATTGTTTAGTGTTTTATTTTAATCCAAATAAATATTTTTATTGAGAAAAAAAGTTATAAACTTTTAAATACTTTACTAAGAAATACTGCGTACATTGTACATCGAATACAATTTACCCTTTTGCCGTACCATTAATGGGTATGAAAGGCTTAAACAATCACCACAAATTCATGGATTACCGGGTATGTGTTAGTCGTAAAACTCGACCACTGTGTTTTGGCTTTTCTTTATTCCCGCTCTTGCGAGAGAGTGCGGTGAGTGGGCCCAAAGAGAGCCTGCACTTCGGGTCGCTTCGTGGCTATATCCTCCGACCAATCAGAGAGCAGCTTGGCCACTTCGGGAGCCCGTTCGTTGTCGTTGTAGTTGCATAATGACCAAAAGGCGACGGCAACGACAAGTGTTGCCCCCACAACAACAACAACAGCTAAAAAAGCTGGCAAAAAAGAAAACCAAGGGAAAAGCACGAATAAATTCGGCCGCAAAGTGAGAGAGAGAGAGAGAGAGAGAGAGCGGTAAACAACAACAGCAACAACCACGACTGGTGGGGAGCCGCTCTCTTGCTGGTGGCGTTCGGCTGCCTTCGGCTCGCACTCAGCTGTTCGCCATGGCGGCCGAGCGGCATTGTTGCGTCGTTCGTCGAACCGTTAACACCGCCAACGCAGCGCGGACTCGCGTCATCGCTCGCGTCAGAGGAAAAGGCAAAAGTAACACGCACTGCACATTGCAGCAGCCCAAACACAACAAAAAGAAAACTGTAAAGCTTTGTTTTTACCGTGTTTTTATTTTGTTTTGTTTTGTATTTTGTACGGTGTTTTTGCTTTCGTCGCAGACAAAGTTTTCGCCACGGCATTGCTCATACGCCCCGTCTCTTGCAAATTCGCACACTTGCACACACACACACATACGAGTGTACGCGCGCGTTTTGTGCCGTTTTTTTTTTGTTTTGTGTTTTCTGTTGGTGACGTGCAAACAAAAAAAAAAAGAAGCAACAAAATAATCATTAATAAACACAGCGAAACACTCTCGCTGCAGAAGTGTGCAACGAAGGTGCATCAGCTCACTGCAAATCAAAATCAAAACATAAACAACCCAACAAAATAAATAAATCATTTATTATTAAAACATCGCAAAGTAAGCTTCTCCACTCACACACACAAACACACGTGCGCATAGACTGGCTCACACACACACACTCACACTCAGATAGAGCAACAAGTTTGCGTGCCACAAAATTTCCATTCGGCAATTTTTTTTGCGCATTTTTCTAGACTGATAGTTGTTGACAACAAGGTAGCTTTATCTTGTTGTTTTTTTTTCTTCTCAGAAATAATATATTAGAATTGCGCCTTTGGCTTTGCAGAATTATGGTTGTTTAGTTTTCAATTTTCGTGTTTCCAAGAAATTGATTTCAACACGAATTAAATCGTTTTCTTGGACTGCACTTAATGTTATTGTTGTGGTTTTTAACCTTTGACATGAGGTTTTGTACCGTGTTGAAAATTAATTAAACCTGATAAGCAAAGATATATGTAACTTTGACATAACAAAGTTTATTTAACCTTGTGGTCATGTAAAATATTAATAAGTCAATATATCAATGAAATACTTTTTGAGGGCTGAGGGAGCAGAAAAGTCTTCATCTCATCTCTTTTAAGTTACGAGTTAGTCTCCTATCAATGGCTGTCAAACGCAAACTATGTAAATGACGCAGCTTCTTTAAATTTTGACAGATGTCAACTGACAGATGTCTGCTGCAAGAAACAGTGTTGCTCTATCAGCCGATCACGTGTTAAAACAAAACTAGTATTTACCATATGACAAATATGTTTGTCAAGTCCAACCAAAAACCTTGGTTTATGCATTATAAGTTTTTTTTTATAATAATTCATAAGCAGTTTTTTTGTATCACAAAAGTTAAACAGGAAAACTGATATCCATCTATGCAAATTCTTTATTTGTTGACATATTCCTTGGCTTAGTTTGACATATGTCAGTGTGTGTGTGCTACTTATATCCTTTTGTGTAAATGTACAAATAGAATGTACGAGTGTTTGTGTTTAAATCCGCACCATGTGGACGCTCGGAACAGTTGGCATATCAGCCTTAGATCCAGATCCTTTACCCACATTCGTCCACATCTTCATCATCGCCTCTTCTTTTCTTCTGTTTAACGCTAAGTACACGAGCAAAGTATCCTCCTGTTGATGATGATGATGATGTTCGTTGTTGTTTTTGTTGTTGCAGCACACACCTTTGCACTTTCATTCCTGCCGTCTTATTTAGCATCTGCGCCGGGTGTTACTTACCAAAAAAAAAAAAAGAAAAACTGGAAGGGGGCAAGCGAGAAGGAAAGAGAGCGGAAGCAGGGGAAGCGACTAGCGGCAGCAGCGGTTTTAATGTCAATAAGAAGCGGCTGCTGTTGCCACTCCACTCACTCCACTCACTCTCTCACTCACTCTCTTATCCTCTCTCACTTCTCTCACACACACACACACATGTGAAGCAACAGTGCCGTCCCATATCCTTTGGCTTGTTTATCCTTTTCTTTTTTTGTTTTCTCGATTTCATGCTCGTTTCCCACTTGCCTCCACTTAAACCGGCCGCTCGCTCTCCCTCTCTTTATCACTGTCTCTCCAGCCCCTACATCGTTTTTACCTTCTTCACTAACCCATTGTTGTTGTTGTTCTATATGTACACATATATAGCTTTAGGGGTAGGAGTACATGGATATGGCCAAAGGGTTCTGTAGGTGATTTCTGGACTTTTGTAGGGGTGACGATCAAATGACACACGCGGCTCCCTGATATCACCGGTATTATTGTTATTTTTATTGCTCGATAAGTATATAAATCAAGGTGGATTTATAACTGATGTTATTGAGAAAAGACAATAATTGCATTAGCAAGCTTATGTCCACAAAAGGTAAACAATTACTTAAATTATATAAATATAAACAAATATTTTATATGAGGCATTTTCGTACTTGTAGTAAAAATTAAATCAGTAATAGGGCTATTACATAGGGCTATACAGCCAATTTATCAAACTACTGCCTTCCAAAATAAAATAATTTGTATACTTACTTTCAATATCTCTAAAACTAAAACTTGTCCAAGTTGCACTGAGTTATATACTTACATTGGACTGATCTATGAGCTTGTTGGGTAATATTTCATATTTCATCTTTGTAACACTAACATGGATGTGTTAGGATGGAATTCAGCTACAAATGAAAATACTGTAAGCCAAGAACTATCATTTCAAGGAGCCCTTCTGACTGTGAGTGTAGTAAAGCAAGCTTATAATTAGAAAATTTACTTTTAAAGAACTGTTAACAAAATAAATTTCCTTACCTGAGTTAGGGGTTTTTGCAGTTCGGTTTTCTTGAGTCGCGTTCCGAAAAAGCTTGCAATCTTGGCATGTCCTGTCCGCTGGGTTTTAGGGGATGTGCCCACCCCTATTTAGGGTTTCGGCTCACTCACACAAACGTGCATCAGCTGGTTAATATTCACGCATACCGACGACGACAACGACACCGACTTGTGGAACTTGTTCTGTGCCTGCCACGCAATTCCAAATGGCCTTGAACGGCATTTGGTAGTTGCTTTTGTTTTTGTTGCCTTCGATGTCTGTTTTGGCACTGCCCTCTAGGCCTGTCTGCCATCTATGGGGGAACCCAAGCTAAAAACCATTTACTATATAGATCCGTGTTGGTTATTATACCCAGTGATTGTAAAGTAAAAGGGTATATTGAATTCGTTACTGGTTAAAGTACAAAAAGACGGAAATCCTGCATATTTATTTGCTTTATGAACACCAGAGTTTTCCAACCATTTTCTGTTGCTGTTCTACTTTTTAAAGCTTAAAGGACAACATATTTTAAAAGTGGTTTATATATATATTTAATACACAGGTGTATGTACCCATGTATGCTTTGAATTTGGTCACAACATTTGCATTTTGCAGCCGCACAACAACAGTTGGAAAGTCGATTCAAGTCCAAGTCAAGTTGAGCCGAGTGGAATTGATTCGATTGGCAACTCATAAATAAACATGAGTCTCGGGGAGATCGTTAAGCGAACATGCTTTCTGCATCGCTCCCCTCCCCACCCCCTTGAATCGCCCCCTGAATCATCCACAGAGAATCGCGCATAACTGTGGCAATATTGTAAATGCAATTAACTGTTGTTCTCTGCCGCTGCTGCGCAATTGAATGTCGGACACTGGAAAACCGATGCGATTTAGGGGCACTTGGCACGCTTCAACTCTAAACACGTTGAGCTCTGATCAATTTGGGCCATGTTAACATTAGAGCTGCCTAATTGTAATTCTTGTGAAATCGCAGCTTTTGTTTCCAAAAAAAAATACCTAAGTCTTAAGGTTTATACAGACTATAAATTAGCCTAAATGCTGCATAGTTTTCTTCTTATTAATTTTTAAATTAAGCTTTTACTAAATAAAATGTAGTATCAACTACTCACTTGGTGATATTTTGTTGTCCATAATTTATATTCTGTGGAAATCAATTTCGGGTAGCTAGTTTCATATTTAAAGCACTTATAAATAGATGCCTACATACGAGTATATGATCATAAATGGTGCGGCATTTCTTTTTCGTGCATGTATAATTATCTTGATAATTAAACTGAATTCCAACTGCGCAATTCGTTTCATTATAGTAGTTTTCGAGGTAAGCCCCATTAAAATGCCTTAAAAATCGAATATGTTTTGTTTTTAGGGATAGTAAATAATAACTTGGAACAAACAGTTATTGCTAGATATTAACTTTATTATTAACAAATTATATTAAAAGAAAATATTTACAAAAGAGTTTTTTAAAGTATGTTTTTAAATGGAAACATAAGTAAAGAAACCGATACTTAATGACGCACGACTGAGGCAACAAAAAAAACCAAACTCAAACTAATTGTTAGCTTATCAAAATGAACCAACTTTTCACTTTCCGAGACTTTTGATTGTGCCTGACAAATTGCGATAGGAAACACTAAAAACACAATCGAAACAATCTATCAGCGACTTATGGGGCTTTCGGTTGGGTACATTAATTTTTGGATCACTTTGATTAATTTATTCCATGGAAATTCCTTCCGATCACTTTAGTTTTTAGTGTCCCCTTCGTCTTCTTTCGCTTCTTCTAGTAGAAGCGCCTACTCGTTTTCCGCCCACACCAACAACTATTTCCCCTTTTTATTGTTATTATTTTTTTTATTTTTGGTCTGGCTTTCGTTATCGTTACTTGCTTTTCTTGCCGTTGTTGTAGTTTATTCGTGGTTGTCGCTGGTTATTGGGTGACCTTCGCATAGCAAAGCGTCGTCGTCGTCAGTCAACAGCTTCACTTATTATAAAAGTATTACGAGCATTCATTTTGCTTATTTCTCTGGCTATCCAAGTCCACGCTTTATCGCATAGTTTTCGTATATGTTAATTTGCCTGCCCGCCCAGCCCTTCCTGTGACTGTGATGTGATGGTGATATGTTGGTCCAACTATGAACAGAGCGGCACAAAATATAATGAACTCAGTCTCAGTCACTCAGTCGCTCAGTTGGACACCAAAAAAACTCCGAAAACCGGAAGTCGCCGAAGCAGTTTTCTGCCATGTGCCTATTTCATGTTTTTAGTTTCTTTCGTGCCTGTATTTGGATTCTCCGTAGAAAGTAACGCGGTTTGGATTGTAATAAAAATGGGAGTAAGGCTATGAAAAATTATTGAAGCCAGAAAAAACCTTTCACATTTCTCCAGTATCTTATCAGGAAACTGCATTGGACTTTATTGAAATTTGTTGCATAAGTTGAACATATTTTTGATCACCACTAGTCGCGTTGATCGAAAATATTATGTGAATATTACTGAATGAGCATATGTTTCTTATTAGGAGGAGATTTAGTTCTCTAACTAAAAATGTTTTTTTAATTGCTTATGATATATCAGCTCCTCATCAATTTAAACTTTAATCTGAAAACTCACAAAACGTCTAAAAGAATTTAAGTTTCCTTCCTTGAGCAACATTATTATAGGATTTATATGATTGCAAAATAAATAATTTCGAAAGCCATTCTTGTTTCTTTTTGATGCAATAGCATTTTGAAATTAAGTCTATTTAATTTCCACTTAATATAAACACTGTGTGTGTGTGCGTCTTCTCAATTTGTCACTTTATATCAAAACAATAAAATAACAAAGCCAAAAAAAAAAAAACAAAGCAAAGAAAAGTGGAAAACGGACTATAAAATGTTCCTCGTTGTTACACCCACACATGGAATGCACTTAAAATTGTGAATCAATTTCGGATTTGATTTTCCAAAATATTTGTGTAAAACAATTATAATTTCTCGCTGACAATTTGTGTCTTGATTTGGTTTATAGGTAACATTATGTGGCCCATTAAAGGGTCAGTTGAGTAATGAATTTGGAGTTTCGAGGGTGTTTCCCAACCTAAAAACCTGAAAAGATTTCCGAAGAGATCTCATTATGTCCGGATTGTGTGGCAGAAACATTTCCAGCTTGGTTTCGATTCACAAAAATTTGCAAATCAGATTTCACCCGTCTGTCTTTGTGTGTGTGTGTGTTTGAGTGTGTACTTGTGTATGTGTGGCTGTTACTGTATGTGCGGGCATTATGCAAAATGCTAATTTAAATGTGTTAATTTGATTGGCAGAGGTCCGACAGCTGACGACGCGACTTTTCGCTTGGCTCTGCGTTTTTGAGCGGTTTTTTGAATTTTTAGATTTTACCTCTTTTTGTTTCTGTTTAGTTTCCAAAAGTTTATCGTAAAAACTAGGCAAGCAAGCTAATGAATAAATAAAAAGTCATAAAACAAGAAGCAACAACAACAGCATAAACTAGATAATAAAACTCGCATACAAAAGTGGCGATAAAAACGCGAGCTCTGTTTTTTTTTAGGTGGTTGTGTCTTTTATTTTTTATTTTTTTGCACACACACTTGTCATACCAAAATTGCCAAAATTAGTAAAGAAACCATATTTTAACTGAACACATATTTAAGCAACCAAATAAAAAACAACAACAAACTGAAAAATATATTGAAAATCGCATTTTTAAAACCGCTCGAAAAAGAAAAAAAAAAAGAATGGGCGTTAACTGTAGGAAATACACATAAACACAATAATAGTTATTGAGAAGAAGAGACAGCTGTGTGAGTATTTTGATCTCAATGTTCTTCGTCTTTTCCATTTTCTGTGTGTTGTTGGTTGCTAATGCTATTGATCTTATTGTTGTCGTTGTTTATTAACTATATACATTCTTGTTGTTGTCACTGATCATTGTTATTCTGAATGTCTTCTTCAATTAAATCTCCTTCCTCAAGATTTTTCGTTTTAATCTAATTAATTCACCTGTCGTAATGCACTCATTATCAGAAATGTACGTTAATATTTATGTCTACAAATCACTTAAAAGTGTTTTTTTTTACAGGGTTCTGTGTAATTTTTTTTTTATTATCAATATTTAAATCAAAAATTAAATCTTTTTGTAAGCTATTTTAAATTGATCATCACATCGATCTTTAAAAACTCAAGAAATAAAGAATAATTGTATTTAATATTAAATTTTTTATCTAAAAAATAATACAATAAATAAATAATAAAAACAATTTCTTAATACAAAATATCAGTAATCATTTAAACAAATATATTTTATTTTTAAGTTATTGTTTTGATGACAAGAATTTCCTTTATTTAATTCTGCAAGTGTAGGGTAATGAATGGCGACACGCCCACTTGGCTGTGGGATACGATGTCAATTGCCGGGTGTTTTTTTTTCTTTTCCGCTTTTTGCCTTTTGCTTGGAGTCCTTTGGGTTTTTTAAGAAGAGGTCACTTGTGCATGTCGATGCTGAACAGCTGACTCTTAGCCCCTCACCACACCTGTCTGTGGCTTGTGGCAGGTGCCAAAACAAAACCGCAAAATATTGTTTCTTTTCTGCTCGTCTGGCTGCTGGCGGTTGGCGTACCTTTGTTTTTTTTTTTGTACCTGGCTTACCTGCTGGCCAGCAGCAGCAGCAGCAGCAGTTGAGCGCAATTTAATTGAATTTTATTTCACTTCTTGGAGCGGCATTAGGGTAACGCCCCTTTTGTTTTTTTTTTTTTGTTCCTCTGTGTGTGTGCGCTGTGGGTTTCCTTATCTCTCGCCTGCAATTTCAATATTTCTCCCCTTTTCACCTGCTGTTTCTCCGCCGTTTTCAGCTGTTAATTCAAAGTAAATTATGTATTTAGCATAATTACAATATTTGACTTTTACTCTTGACTGCACGCCACATACAAAAAGGGAACATCAGCAGTGCCAGGAGCAGAATAAAAAGAAGACTGGGCCCCAGTCTTCTTCAGCTGTCTTCTCGAGGGCTCTTCCTTCTTCCGTTAATTTCTTTTTGTTTTTACGAATTGGTCTGCTGGCCATTCTGTTAATATTTCTTGCTTTTTCCCAAGCTTTTTTCACTCTTAATTCCGACTAATCGCACTCTAGGAAAATCTAAAGAATAGGAAATTTGATTTACTGTGTGCATTATTCGTGATTAATGTTCAACTTTGTGGCTTAAGATGTTAATCGATTTTTTATTGTTGTCCAGAAATTCGAGACCACCTGTGGCATAGGTGCAATATTGTTTGTTTAATACGCAGTTAATAACAAATTATTTCAAACCCAACATAAATAAAGAATTAATTATAATTAAAAACTTTAATTTCTCTTAAGTAGGTCACAATCAAATTCTTTTTTTTTTTATTTCGAATCACTTACATTTGTCAAGGGAATCAATCATTTTTGTTTAGTTTTTTCCAGAACAAATTGACTCATGCTTTATTTCATTATTTTACGTGTTATTTGAAGTACCTACTATTGAAATAAATGAATTACACAACATTTGTAAATTCATATTTAACTTTGCTGAAAGTTTATGGAATTTATTTAGGTTTTTGGAAAGTGCAATTTAGTGATACTTATCGATTTTAAATGTAGAAAGTTGAATTTCCTCGATGATCTGGTGGTCGGAATTAAATCGTTTTGGGGTTATGGATGGGGTTATGGCTATCCAATTCGATCGGCAGGTGCTTCTGGCGATGCGATGCGGTTTGTCTTTGGGGCGTGGCACATGTTGCGTGCACTTAATTACGCGTAATTATTCACTTAGTCTGTTATGCCAACAGAAGCAGCAGTAAAAAAAAAAAAATAAATAAAAAATAGGAAAAGCGACAGCAGCAAAGATGACGATGATGACGTTCGTGGCCCCTAATTGCAAGCGTTTCCCGCTAATTGCCCGTACCACACAATCGCAAGGAAGGGCGAGAGGGGTGTCGGGAAATCGGGGAAAATGCGGATGGAAACCCACGAGGGTTTGACGGAGGACCTGTGAAAATGGGGCTGGGAGTTGTAAAAGGTGTCTAACATGTGTTTTGCTTTTATCACATTCTTTTTTTTCTTGTTGTTGTTGTTCTTGTAATTATCACGTGATTCGTAAGCGGTACGATTAGCGTTTACTTAATAGTTAGCTATAAATTGTGGGATGCGTGGAAAAAGTATAGAAAATTTGACAAATTATTTATAGAAAATTTAAGTATAACATATTTAAAATTAAAGATTTCATATAGGGACGACAGCTTTTGCTGCTATTGAATCGATAGATTATTGAATAGGATTTAGCTAGAAGTCCAGTTGTTTTTTTTTTCATATGCCTTGATAACATTCTCTTTTGACCCGCATTGTTGAACATGGAATCCAGACATTCACTGAGCTCCAATGATCCAGAAGACGTTTCAATCGATGCCAGCGAAAGACTTTCTTTCGGCTTGTGCTTCCTAACTAAAGACATAACTCACCTTCTTTTTGTTAGCTAATGATAACTATGATCTTGACAGCGGTATTTCTTGTTTTATTTAAAAATGCATTTACTTTTTAAATCAATTCGAATTTTCCAGTATTTTGCTCTTAAAGATAATAAACCCTCCAAAGAAAACCTATGGAAATATAAATACTTTGAATGTCAGAATTTTATTGTCATTCTGTTTGTTATTTATTTATCAATTATTATATTAGTAATCAGTCGGCAAAACTCAACGAATGTGACGAATTTGTATTAGCGGGACACACTTAATTTCATTAAATTTGCCGACTGGCGAGGGTAATGAATAAGCAACAATAAAATTATTTGATATTCGTTTTACTCTCCCCACATCTAAGCACCTTTTTCATTTAAGTGGAATGACAAATTCAGGTTGACAAATTGATATCTACAGCTATTGATAGCCTAATAAAAATACAAGTAACTCGGTTCTCTTTGCTAAATTTTAAAGATCAACAGCTGTTATTATTAATACAAAATAAAAGAGCTAAGAGATCATAGTTGTTTATTACTCCAATCATTTTAATAAAAATCAAGCATCAAAAAATGTTCAAGAAAAAGAAAATATTGCCTTAAGTTTTAGGTATATATTAGTCATAATAATAAACTATTTAATCAGCTGTTAATATTTATTTTTATTGTTAAAAGAAGAGCAGTTCTAATGAGCTGTCAATAGCTGTGTGTGTGTATATGTAAAACATGTCTGGGTGTGTGAGTTTAGGTCAAGTGCAGGCGTTGACAAATTGTCGTCGGCGTTTGCGTGCTGTCTTTTGCACAATCCTTGTTGCATTTGACAGGCGATGACATAAAATAACAATAATAATAATGATGATGATGGTGGTACCTGGCCTGCACTTGAGCGCCATCTATCTATCCTACTTCGCCCCTCCCCTTCTAACGCCACCTACCGGCGTAGGTCACCTGTTGGCCAGTGATGACACATTTCCAGCTGCTAAACAGTTGATAAAATTGTCATATTCAGTCTAAATCTGAAGCCATTTAAGCCATTTAATCACACCCCTGAATTTTTGAATAACATAACAATGTTACACTGTTTTATGATTTTGTTTAAATTTATACTAAACATGTCAGTGTAAATTTAGGAGAAGAGTGTTACATTTGTTGTAACACAATAAAAAATTAGTCACACACTTTATACTTAAAGTTTTATAAAGTTTTAGGGGTGATGAGCAAAATTTTTGAATTTTAAATGTATTGCTGCTGACTCTTCTTCCATGAGCATACCTTTTATAGAGATTAAATAGCTAGGAAGGCAGCACTATAGCAGGTGATTACTGTGCGTGTGACGTCAGCGTGGTACGCTCAACGTGCTACGTGCCGAAGTTCCCGTCTTTCCCTCTGCCTGCGTCTCTGCTGGCGTCGATTTTCACACGCTGCAACTTCTGGGGGCAACTGTTGTGTTGTTGTTGCTGTTGTTGTTGCTGTTGCTGTGTTGGGTGTTCGGTTCTCGGGTTTTCGGTTTCGTTTGTCGATGGTCCGCTGGTCGTTTGTTTGGCTTTCTGGCTTCACTTCTCGACGCTTCTTCCGCTCAGAGAAAATATGTAGATGGGCAAAAGGAAAAGCAGGACGGAAGAATGATGTTCAAGTTTTGAGGGACACATAAAGTAAAGGGTCGAATTTGGAAGAGGGGGAGGTACTTTCCACAGCTGTTTGTTTGTTCTTGCGTCGACCACCACCACCACCACCTGATAACTCAAAAGTTTATGGTATCATTTGGGAACCTAGAATCTAGATCTCCCCCCCAAACACCACTCCTCCCTCCCACACCACCTTCAAATCAACACACAATAAAGATAAAATTAATTAGCAACGACAAAAATGATTGCAAAAATTGTCAAGGAAACGAGTGAAAATAGTTAAAAAGTAATCAATACGCGATATCGAAAAACAACACGTCTACCAACAACTCGCAAAAAACCATGAAAACTATATTTTAAACGTGCTCAGCAATAATAGCGTTATAATAATCTTACTGTGAAATTATAAATAAAAAAAAATTTAAAAATCAAATACAAAACGCCTTCAAACTGCTTAAAACACAGCAACAAAATAAAAACAAAAAAACAAAGATCTAACGAATAATAAATACTAAAAACCGTGAAATGTTTTAAAAAAAAAAACACCAAATTGCGCGTTAAAAAAACACTCGATTGCCTATTTGTTTACCAGCACAATGTATCACTGATTAGAAATCAGATCCTGTGATGATAATAACTGATTCATTCATAAATTTACAAAACAAAGTGTGTGATCAGTGATCAAAGTGCACAGGTGTGAACGAGGCAGCTAAAAAATGTGTGTGTGTGAATGTTGTATTTATTTTACCTCTGTGATTTGATTGCAGCACGTCAAGTGAAAGATTACGAGAAACTTTGAAAGAAATTCGACGGTGAAATCAAGGAGAACGGAACGCCTGAAAGAGCGGCGCTAAAAAGTGAAGAACCAAGCGAAAGATGTTTAAAACAAGAGTTGCCTTAACAATTGAACTTCCTTGTTGACTTACATACATATTATACAAATACATATACACAATATTATATACAAAAACTGAAAGCAAATAAGTCATAAGATATATATACACACACATATACATATATATTTTGTATACGAGAGGAAAAGCGACGGGGAAACTTGTGGAATCGCTTATCGAAAATGCGCCTAAAAGAGACCACAAAAAAGTCAGTGCCACCAAAGTCTGTAGTCAACAACAACAACAACAAAAATAACAACAACAAGTCTGTACCGCTGTCTGGGGATCTGCTACGCACACTGCACCATCAGCTGCCGCTTTCCCTGCAGCTGCAACATCAGCAGCATCACCATCAGCAACACTTGCAACATCATCAGCATCAGCAGCAGCAGCAGCAGCAGCGCTGCTCCAGCGTGGGCAGCACCAGCAGCAGCGGCACCTGCGAAACGGACCGCTCCTCCCACTCCGCCGGCGGCACCTGTTCGTCGGCCCTATCGCCAGCCGGTGGTGGCATGATGCCCGGCCTGGGGGCGGATGATGCCCGTTTGGTTCCTGGAGCTGGATCTGTGCCAGGAGGAGCTGTTCCTCTCCCAGGAGGAGGAGGAAGTCAAAGTCGAGGGCCCAGCGATGAGGCCTCGGCGGCCGCTGTACTTGCGGCCAATATTGCCGAGTCATTCACGTTCCTGCAACAGCATGCGGCACATCATTTTCGCGACATTTTGTATGCGGCCCACATGCTGGGAAGAGGTAAAGGAGTATTCCACCACGGGGAGGGGGAGGGGGTTGGGAAAGGGGGCGGGGGGGGAGGTACATATTGTTGCACGACCTGCTGCTGTGGGCAGCACAGCAAACTGGAGCCGCTCAACTGGTTTCGCTAGCTTTTTTTCGGCCAGGCCAACTTTCACTTTATGCATTGTTGCCGCACTTCACTTCACATTGCTGCCTCTTCGCCTTGCACACCACTTGCCCCCCCCTCGTACACCAAAATCTCCCCTAGTAGGCTCCCTAGTCTTAGGGTTTACTTTGACCTTTTATCTAAGATCTTTCATGGTTTTACGGCTATGTTCCCTCTCTCGAGCGGCACTGTTCTCTTGTTAAATGTGTATTCAGTAGTCCTGAACAGTTAACTGGGTTTTAGTATGTCTATAAATACTAAAGATGTAAGGATTTTATCAAAACTAATTACATTTCAGTGGGTTTTAAATTGATAATAGGTATGGGTCTTTGCAGATTAAAATGTATAACTAAGAAGACAAAATATTATGTTCAGTTATATGTTACTGTCAAATTTATTATATTTTTAGGTCTTTAACTTCATCTTACCCATTTAAGGGTAAGAATCTTTACCATACAGGAACATTACCATATCTGGTACCCAATTTATGAGCTAGGATTACTTTTTCAGCATTTCGCATCAAGCTGCATTATTTTTTATTATTTAATTTTGTTTACATTTATATAAACATGCAATTGTAATTGTAAATTAGCAGAATAGTGCATGTTAATCCACAAATTTGATTTTATGATGTACACAAAACCCATTTAATCTTTTTATGCTATTTTTTTTTAAACATAAAAAATGTGTGAATATTAAAAATGTCTTAATCCCATTTCATATTCAAGGAAAATAATCATCTACATTGAACCTTTGCTGAAAAGATCGATAAATCCGTTGTGATTAGTATCTAAAACATGGGCTGCTTTGATATTTTAACCGTTGCCCAGTCGGTTAACCATTCCATAGCCATAGTTTTTAAGTGATTAGCTAAATAAAACCATTGACTTACGTTTTACATTTAATTCCCTCCGTTGCAGGTTACTATCAGCCGGCTGGACCGCTGATCTCGCCGCATGTGATCGCTGCCCCGCCACCGCCGCCGCCGCAAGTGAAGAAGCTGCAGGAGGAGGACGGTGTAGCAGAGTCGCCCACACAGCTGCAGCATCAGGAGGCAGCGGATCAGGCGCAGGCGCAGGCTCAGGCACACGCCCACTCCCACGCCCACTCGCACTCCCACGGCCACAATCCGCAGCAGGCGCAGCATCCGCCGCAGCCGCAGCCTCAGCCGTATCCGGCCAGCGCCGTGGCAGCAGCAGCTGCGGCAGCCGCCGCCCACCAGGGCGTGCCCTACTCCCGCTCGATGCACGCGGCCCAGATGCACTACTCGACCGCCTATCCGCCCAACTACTACGCGCCATATCCGGGCGAGGTCATGTGCTACTCGCCGCCCACCTACCAGCCCTACTTCTCGAGCAAGGTCTACCAGCCGTCGCATCCCTCGCATCCCGGTCATCCGCAGGGTCCGCCGCCGCCGCCACCAGGAGCCTATCGTCGCTATCCCTACTACCAGCACGCAGGGCCTCCGCCGCCGCACGAGCTCTACGAACAGCAGCAGCAGCAGCAACAGCAGCCTCCCCCGCCGCCCGTCTCCTCTGGTTCCGGATCGGGATCTAATCCAGCGCCTCCGCAGCAGCAGCAACCGCCCGTGAGCAGTGCAGGAGCAGTGGGAGCAGCTGGAGGAGCACCCGCTGGCAGCCAGTTGGTACCAGCCCATCAGCAACAACACCTGGAGCACTACCCGGGCCCGCCCAGCTACTACGCAGGCTACAGCCCCGGGGGCGGAGCCTCCTCCGGCCAGTGCTACACGCGCGGCCTGCAAGGACCGTATATGGGTAAGGAAAAGTATGGTCCAGTCCCGGATGCATTTCACCCGCTGCGAGGAGTTGCCAACTAGCCAATGTCCAAGTGTTTTTAGCAGATCAAAATCAAAAAGTTTTGTTTTATTTATATTCTTTAGGTTTAGCTTTTATATAAGTTTCCTAATTTTTAAAGAGAAAATCATTTCTTTTGATCACAAAATAGGTTTTTATAATCATTTTGAAAGACGGATTAATAATTTATTCTTATTATTTATTATTTTTATTATTTTGTTAATATTTATCGTCTTCTAATGAAGTTTACTTTTTTCTTTGCGTCCTGTTTTAGATACTTGTTTTGATTGATAGTTGGCAACACTTCTTAATTGATATATTTTTATTAACAAATGCACCTTTGATTTTTGCAGAGTATCCACCGCAGTGTCCCTGCCCAATGCCTCAATCGTGTCCAAAAAACGTCCATACTGGGCCTCATATTGGTAGCAACATCAGCAGCAACATCAACCAGAGCAGCAGCAGCAGCACCAGCAGCAGCGGCAGCAATATGTTGCTGAGTGCTACGAGCAACACCAGCAGCAGCAACAGCGCTACGACAACAACTACAGCGTCAGCGTTGACTACCAGTAGAGGCCCAGTGAAAAATGTCACCCCCAACCAAAGCAGCGACAACATCAGCATCAGCAGCAGCATTTGCAGCAGCAACAGCAGCAGCCAGACAAACGAGACGACCACTCGGGCAACAGCAGCCACGAACACGACAAACACCACGGCAACCACCGCCACCACGGGCACCCAGTGCCAGATGCTAGTGAAGACGGAGAATCCCCAAGTGACCAAGATGCAGTACGAGGCACATGTGATGCCCCCGCCCACTCCGCCGGAGAGCTACTGCGCTAGCGATGACAAGCTACTGGATGAGCAGGAGCAGGAGGCTGAGCTGGAGCTTCGGCTGCGTCTTGGACTGCGGCTGGAGAAGAGTCACGAAACGTACGATCTCACCTGCAGCACCCCGCCCCCAGTCGCCGCCCCGCAAGCAGCAGTAGCCGGAGCAGCAGCAGCAGCAGCGGTGCCGCGCAAGGCGAGGATCGGCAAGAGCATGGCCAGGGAGATGGTCTATGCAGCCCAGCAGCACCAGCAGCAGCAGCAGCCTCCCACGGAGAAGCAGAAGGGATCTGAAATTGAAACTGAAACCAAAAAGGAGGAAGCGGAACCAGAGATGCCTTTTGTACTTAAAGCGGAAATCAAAGCAGAGACCAAAATCAAAATCGAGCACGACGGTGAGGCGCAGGCCAGCAGCACACATATCAGCCAACTGCCGGACCTCAAGCCCACCATCAAAACGGAGCCAGAGCAGGAACCGGAGCTTGTGGCTCAAGCGAAAACAGAACCGGAGCAGGAGGAGGAGCAGCAGGAGCAGCAGCTGCAGCAGCAGCTGCAGCAGCAGGAGCAGCCGGAGGAAAAGGAGCAAAAGGAAGAGGAGCAGCAGCCCACACCAGGTGGCAGCAAGCAGCGATTTAACCTACTTGCCTCGGCTGGCAACAAAAAGACGAAAACGAAGAACAGTTACAAGAGCCTGATAAAGCAGGCGGAGCCCAAGAATTACCTGTGTCCCGGTCGCAGATTCGTGCGTCGTCACGGACGCGCCCCAGCCAAATATGCCAAGCGGCGTCGAATGATCCTGACGCAGCGACAGCAGCAGCGAATGCGTCAGCAGCGACGCGAGCAGCAGCAGCAGCGACGACAGCAACGCGAGGCGGCGGCAGCAGCAACCGCCTCCTCTCAGGCAGCCACATCCTCCACAGAAGCAGGCACAAAACCTCCCAGCGGCCAGGAGGAGTCATCCAAAGAAGGCTCGCCAAAGAGGGCTCGCCCTCGGAAACAGGAGATCGCCGCTTTGCATCTGCTCGAGGGTCTGGATACGACGCTGAGTCGTGGCTACTTCAGTGATCCGGAGCTGAACCACAGCAGTCGCAAGCAGACGCAAAAAGTGGGTGGACTCTATGCCACGTCCACCTCGCCGCTGGCGCTATCAACCGCGAAGAGCGGCAAACAGGCAGCGGGCGAAAAGCGTTCCAAATCAGAGACCAAAAAGCCGCCGCCTGAGACAGCCCTGCCGCCTAAAAAACCACGCAAACAGGCTGCAGGCAAGGCCAAAAGCAAGACCAAAAAATCATCATCAGCAGCAGCAGCAGTTCCATCACCAACAGCTGAAACGCAAACGACAGCGGCTACGGCAGCTAACCAAGAGACCAACAACAACGAGTACCAGACGGCAGATCTGCAGGCTCAGAAATTCCGCGAGTCACCTTCAGCTGATGGCGATGCAGCGACAGCCTCCCAGCAGCAGCAGCAGCAGCAACATTCCGAGGGGCAACACCAGTTCCTGGTGCCCAACCAGCCAGCGGTAACAGTGCCTGCAGCAGCCACTCCGCCAGCGGCTACTCCACCACCGCCCACCGCCCGACAAGGTCAGACGACGCACACGAAGCGGGCACGATCGCGCTGCAAGTTCGGCAACCGCAAGCGCCAGAGGCAGCGGCCCGGAGGTGTCAGCTACGAGCTGGACGTGACCCCGCCGGCTACTAAGACCAATGTGGTGCCCAAGTGGAACAATGGATGGATGTGGGCGGGCAAGGCCTTTCAGGGAGCCGTTTTTCTCAATGTGAGTGCGAAATTAGAGAGCTATACGCAGCAAATGAGCAAATATATTGAATAAATTCCCAATTAATCTTTTCTTTAATTCATTAGAGCGATGATCCGTTGGTGCTGCGAACCTGCTATCCGGCCATGCGTCATGTAGAGGGCGACATCATCCGCATCAGGGACTGTGTGCTACTCAAGGCCAACGAGGACAACGAGCTGCCCTACGTGGCCAAGGTGGCGCACCTCTGGCAGAACCCCGAAGACGGTGAGTATTTCTTTAATTTTTTAATCAGTTTTTCATTTGCAAAAAGTACTACAAAATTTAAGTCCCAACGACTCCCTTAACTAAGTAACTAATAAATATAAATTTTGATAATAATTACAGGCGAGATGATGATGTCGCTGCTGTGGTACTATCGGCCGGAGCACACTGATCAGGGACGGCAACGCAACGATATTCCGGACGAGGTGTACGCCTCTCGGCACCGCGACCACAACTCGGTGGCCTGCGTCGAGGACAAGTGCTACGTGCTCACCTTCAGCGAGTACTGCAGGTGAGTGGAATTAATGAGAGTCGTGTCTACAGAATGAATTTTCATTGAATCAATGTAACTCCAGGTATCGTCGCCGCCTGCGTGCCGCCGAGGAAGATGTTGAGGACGTGAGCATTGTGCCTCGTCGGCCGAACAGCGCCACCGCACCATGGTATCCAGTGCGCACAGTGCCGGAGCACACCAATCCGGAGCTGGTGATGTTCTGCCGCCGTGCCTACGAGTTCCGGACGCGTCGCCTGCTCAAGCTGCCCCAGAAGAACGGGCTCGTGTGCAGCTCCAGCTAGCGCAAAGCATGAGCCATCCACCATGATGATGGTAGATGAACTGTGGAGTGTAGGGACATTAGCTTAAATTCAAATTGCAAAAGTGGCAGTTTGAGGAAGTGGAGCAAAGAGTGGGAGGGAAGAGCGAAGAAAGCCCTGGCAGAGGACAAGGAAATAATAGAAAGAAAGTTACATTGTTTTGATCAGTCTACAGTATTGTTAAAGATATTGTTTTGTCTTTGTTGTTGAGAGATATCTAAGAGAAAGGGCCAGCAGCATTCGTTGTTACTAACCAATGATTGCTCTCGTTGCGAGATATTCGATGTTTCCGGACCCAAACACACAAGTACCCTTACACTACCTCTGCCGGGGCAAAATTAGAGACACACACGACTACACAGAGACACTCGGCGACACCCAGACACACACCAGAAACCACACACACACCAGACCAAAATGTAGGCGAAAGCTTTTCACTTAGATGTGAGAATTGTGAGAGATGTGAGGCAAAAGAAAGGAAAACGTTGGGCAAGCAACTGCGCTAGGAGAAAGCATTAAATATTTTACATTGTATTACATAACTTATTTATTCTGACTACACTTACCACCCACCAACACAGATATTTTTGTTATTAAGTTGTATGTATTTATTACCATTAATATCGAGTTAGTCAACATTCTGTGTACAGTTTTCCGTTCGCTTTTTGCTCTTGTCGCTCGAGAAATTCTTGCTATCGACAAACGAAAATGATATCTATTAGTTTTTCTTCTGTTTCTCCTAGGAGATTACATTGTTTTATATTTTTTTCAATCCATTCAAAAATCTAATCAGGGTGGCACAGAAAATCTTTTTTTTTTTTAAACATTGACAAAAGAACCTGAGAAAACTAAATATTCTGTAGAACAGACTTATTTTTTAAGCGGAAAGTCATCGAAATAACATTGTTAAAATACATTGTTAAAAATTCTGTGCCCCCATTAAGACACATTTTGGTTTTAAAATCTTTAAAAACTTGAATCAGGGATTGTTTTGATCAACCGTGGATTTGCTTTCTCTTTTCGCTATTTTCTATACTCAAAAATAAAAAATACCCTATTCCATTTAGTTTACGAATTGAGATATATGTAAAACCATACTTAACCTATTGATGCTCAGGCAAACACTTTGCGCACAGACAAACCAACTTAACTATTAACTCTTTAAAATGAGATTTCTGACTCCAAAAAAGCGGAAAACTGGTAGACTTGACATCGATTTTTGGTAGGCGCTGTTGGTGTATTTTTTTTTAGTTGTTGTTAGTTTTTGTAAGCAAAGGAAAAAAAAAAAACCATTTTGTACTCCTTATTTGAGCATTATTATTTGTTTTCGTTTTATTTTGGAAATTTAATTTCAGAGATTTGATTTTCTGTTTATTTTATTATTCAGCTGCAAACAGTTTAAAAGAATCTTTAGGGAAAGGAAAACAGAAACAACAACAAGTCACATTATTATATTAAATATATAAATATATATACGTACGTAGTTCTATATAAATAAATATCCTTATCCATCTTTAAATAACTTTTTTTTTAATCCTAACTTAATTTAGTTATAGCGTTTTTAGTTGCTAAGTTTGAAAATAGTTTGTTTTATACCAAATACACAAAACAAAAACATTAGGCGATTCTAAGAAACCTATTTATGCACACCCATACACAAATACATCTATGCACATGTGTATAGTTTTATAAACACACACATATATATATATGAATTATATGTATTATTTTTTAAACCAATTTCCCGTTTTTCCTTCTTTGGTTGATATTCTTCCTCGGATAATGTGACTTGAGGGCGAGGGCAGGGTTATTTTTGCGATGCCTACTTCCGGGCTGACAATGGAAATGCATGCAGATCGGCCGGAAATGTGTGGGCGGGGCGGTTAGGTGTAGGCGCGTAGGCGTGGCAATGTGTAGAGCTATGGATTAAAAAGTAGGACAACGTAGGACATGAGACGCTGTCGACGCTTTGGAATAGAACGTGCAAAAATGATAGAAATCGTATATAAATACACGCATATATAGGGAGCATAGCCAGACGTACATACATATGATACAAGTATACAACAACAACAACAAAACACACACTCACGCACACTAGGAAGGATCCATTACAATACATATGTATACCTAGAAGAGGCAAGACGAAAGACGAAAGACGAATGAATTCAATTAGTGAAAATCAAGAAGCAACCACAAACTGTAGCCTAAATTACCGAAACAAACAAACAAACAAACAATATATTTGTATGCCATATACATATATATTATATAGTATATACACACAATACATATACATACACATATACATATACATATACATATATATAGATATATCTATATATACTGGAGCCTTGTTCCTGCATGGGCCAATACAAGAACACATATATATTTCTATAGGCGAATTGAAGGAACCACAGGAAGCAACCACAAACAGAAAGCAATTGAGAAACCGGTTTGTATTATAGAAGTACAGCATAAGTACAGTCGACCCACGCTAACAGAAACATCCACACACACACAAACACACTCTAATGCCTCTGTTTCTCTTTAATTAAGGACTAAATGTTGATCCCCAAATATTGTATTGTATGTTTGTAGAACAATCTAACACCCCAAAGGAATTCGTTTGAAAATTTCCATTCCAAACTTGTCTTAGTCACCGGTCATCATAGTTTCCATATAGTTGATAGTTATATGTCTGTAAGCCTACGGTCTGATCCATTTCCTTAATGTTTGCTTTAAGAAATACATTTTAATAAAATTACAACGTAAAAAACTGAAAATCCACAACACACACACACAGGAGAAATGCAAAAATCAACATTAACCAGAGCAAGAACAAAATAAATAAGAACGAGAACAAAACAAGATCAATAAAACAAATCCAATATAATTATTGTTTACTACTAGACTAATAAATGTATTTTTTGGCAGATTAAACGATGTTTCGTCAATCTGTATGTTGTTTGGGGTGTCTTCTTCGATGTTTTTTTTGGGGTTTTACTACCGTGTGATAAGGTTATACCCTTGACCAAGACCACATCAAGTTTACAAGATAGGATTTATTCGACCAGGGGATACCCTTCTCTACGGAGCGTAAATTATTGTTATTATTTTCAACAATAACAAGAAAGAACGCTATAGTCGGGTTTCCTGACTATAAGATTTGCGATACTCATTGCCCTCCTTAAAAACATCTAAAGTGTAGCCTACTTTCAAGCGCAATCAATTTTTAGCGCCCTCTTCAAAAAAAATGGTTAGCCTACTTTCGGGCGCAATAAAAATTGTTTACGCACTTGTATACACAATTTTTTGAAAATGACCAGATTTTGAAAATTTTAAGATATTTGAGTAGATATTTTTAATACAAATAACATTTATTTTGGCCACTTTTCTCTAGCATTAAAAATGTGGACACCACAGAGTTTCGCGGTTTGTGGGCGTAAAAAGGGGCGTGGTCAGGTTTTGAAACAAACTTGATCTGCGCTTTGCTAATACAAGTCTGTGTGCAAAATTTTATAGTTCCCGATATCTCAACGTTTGTACGGACGGACGGACGGACGGACGGACGGACGGACGGACGGACGGACGGACGGACGGACAGACATTTGATCGTTTACAGTATTTGCTTACTCTTCGAGTATCGCAAATAAAATAATAAATATTTAAAAACAAATATCAAAACTAATTACCTCAAAAATTGTGTAATAAAAATTAAAACAAAAAAGGTATCAATACAAATACAAGCAAAATCGTATATATTAAGTAAAGTTCTGACGATAATAACTGCTATTGAGGAGAGATCAAGTACTCAGCTCATTACTAGGGTATGTTACCTAGGGTATTCCCTGCCTTGATGAGTTGGATCGTCCCCCAAAACATCACGCTCCCAGCTAAGTGCCGGGGGTACGACAATTATCGCCAGCACGTACATAAAGACTGAGAACTGAAATCAAAGGCGATCAAACTCTGACATTGACATCAACGCCGCTAAGTAGCCGACAAACGACAAACAAAATCTCTTGGTAGGGGCAATTAAGTTAATCGTGGGGTAAATTATTCCCTCGCTTCTAGAAGAAAGTCAGAAGTATATGTATATGTAAATATATGGTAATTAGTGCCTACAAGTGCATGTCTCAATTATCAGCCAACATATGTATTCTGGGTATTTTCTCGTATCTTTCGTATCTTTTGGGTGCCTATGAGCTCATGAGACTTATGTGACTCAGTTTAACTGGGCCCCAAAGCTTTATCAACAGGTGTCTGCCCCGTCCGATTTGCCATATTTGTTTATTGTCTTTGTTTTCGTTTTCGTTTCTTGGGTTCTCTTGGGTTTGTTTTCGTTTCGTTTTGTTTGCCTTCCGGGGGAGGAGGGCTAATTACATGGGCGTTACGCGTCTAAATATATCAATTGTGTGGGCGTGCCCAAAGGGGGATGACGTGCCCCGTCCGATCTGCCAATTCAACTTGTTAGTCACACAATTTGCGCAGCTGCGTGCGAAACAATCATTTTGTTTTCACGATCTCCGATGCACACAATTAAGTGTTCAAATTTTGGTTAGGAAGGGAATTTTTGATAATATTTTTCCCTTAAAACTATTAATATATAATTGTTAAAATAATTTCCTTTAATGTTGACTCCTTTCAGATAAAATGCAACATTTATATTTGCTCTCAATTGTGCAAAAATCAAGTCAATCTAACACCCATGTGTTAACATTTTTGTTTTGATCTGTTTTACTAAAATTCAACGTATTTTGATTTGTTGAATTTAAGAATTATTCACGTCTTTGAAAGTATAACAAGCGATTTGTAAAATACATTTGTATGAATTAATGTATATTAGTAATCTAATTTAATTCACTCGACTCCCAATTTAAATAAATAAAAATATAAGTAAATTCTGAAATTCGTGGATAATCTTTCCAAAAATAAAAGCCTTCATAAAATGAGTCGCTGACTCTGACGAGACTTCAATTTGCAATTAAAAAACAACCCATTGTCTTGATTTTCAGTTTTTTTGTTGTTTTATTGTAAAGAACAATTCGCAAGTTAAGTCAATTTACATAAATTAAGCTTAGAAACTAAGTAAAAAAAAAATAATGCACAGAATAAACAACCGCATCAAAGTCTCCTGGTCGCCAGTGCTAAACCAAGGGCCAAGGCCAAGGCTACGCCCATTGGGGTGGTAATGACACCTGCATTCTGATAGCCGTATGTCCCCGGGTAATTGGGATCCCTGGGATCCATGCGACCGCCCATGTAGCCCGGCTGACCCGCCTGGCTGCCGTAGGAGAAGGGTCGTCCGTGCTCATCGGTTCCGCCCACGTAGTAGGCTCCGTTGCCACCCGCTCCTCCGTAGGAGCCCCGCGAATCGATTCCCGCATACCCATAGCTGTACTGCGGATCCTGGCTGCTCAGGCTCCCCGGCGGATGCATTCCACCCGACTGGGCATTCGACCAGGCTCCCACGCCAGCCGTGTTCCCATTGTTCCAGTGCACCGTTCCGGCCTGGGCGTTCACTGAAAAAAATTAAGGGAGAATGGTAATTTAATTAGTTTAACTAATTAGTTAATTTGTAAATTGGTTCCCAACACAATTATAATTTTTCCTATAACTTTATTTTATTTTAGTTAAATTTTATTTAAGTTAACAAACTACAGCATTTAATTAATCTAAGAATTTAAAACAAAACAATAAATAATGGTACTTAAATGGATGTTTTGTGTAAATTAAAATTCAACATTTTACCTATTTGCATATAAATTTATAAGTCTGAATACATTTACATAAATAAAAAAGGTTTTGCACTTAAAATGTATTTGTATAACACAAAATTATTAAACAAGGAAAAAATTGACCACTTAAAAAAATTATTTTTTTATTTCGCAACACAAATATTTTTTGTAAGTCCGTTTTCTTTTTTTAGCGCATTCAGAAAGGTTATTAAGTGTTTATTTATTCCTAAGCGTTCGATATCCTGGGATGTTCATTATTTTGTTAAACATTTTGTAAAGTATTTAGCTTTATAATTTAGCTGATCACGTAAAGTCGTTTCCATTTCATCTGGACTGGACTCCCACTCACCCGCACTGAACTCGACAAGTGCCAAAAGGCAGATGCAGATCACAATGCTGCCACTCAAGAACCGATTTGAATTCGACATGTTTACCGGTTGCGCGCTTAACTCCAACTAAACCGCTTCCAAAGTGCCGGCAACGGTTTTAAACTCGTTTCCCAGGCTTAGCTCTCATACAAAAAAATAAAGCAACAACAGAAACAAGCTAACAATCGCTGTTGCGAGTCATCATTTGTTGTTATTGTTGACTTTAATTGTTTTCCACTCATTTTGAAGGCGTTGTAAGTTGGCTTTGGGCATGATCGACGTACTAAAGATACAATATAAGTAGCCAAAAGATTCCGAAAAAACCCTAATAAAGTCTTTAAGTAATAGAGTAAATTTTATATCTCTTAAGGAATTCATTAGTTAACATTTTTTTGTATGTAACTTATATTTTAAATCTCTATAAAATAAAATAAGAGTCAATTTTACTAGATTTGCATTAAAAAAATGGTTTTATTTATTATAAATTTAAGCCCCTTTACTTCGAAATTTTGTTTTAGAAAAATAATTTCTCAAATACAAAAAATAAGATTTTCCAGATTTTATAATAGTTAAATATGTGTAAATTTTAGTTATATTAAAGTATTTTTTCTGTGTGCAGGGTATACAATAATTCGCCACCATATAATTCTGAGGGTATAGTTTATTTTCTAATTCAGCACACGCAATGTAATCTTGATGCGGTTAAACTGTTCGCCCGCCGTGGGATTTTAGCTATTTTGTTTGCCGCATAGAACACGTTAATTTGTTGGGTCATTTATGATAAACACGACACGTTCCAGGGCCACTGAGGGTTAAAAGTTAGGGGGCTGTCAATATTTGCCCGAGAAGCTGATAGCTGATACATCTATATGTAACTCCACTTTGAAGATCGGCCGAATTGCATTCAGCTGAGCTACCTTTTCACTGGGTCACATACATACATATGTACATAGTATTTTGTTTTTCATCTGTTTCACACCTTTCAGGTGAGGTGGGTGGGCGGTTGAGGGTGAGGGGGTTGATGGGTTGAAGGGGGCATTAGCCAAACAATGCAAAAGCGTTGTTGTTGGGTGAAAGAAAACGAAAACACAATTGCTGGGCCAGTGCAAATTATTTGCTTTCTCGCTTGTGACGTAAAGCGAATTTAGGTCGGGCGATATGGTAATACCTGTGGAATCCATGTACTGCTTTCCGCAAACCATTGAACAGTTTCTATTTCTTTTTCTTATTTTACTTGGTGAACTTAAGTTATTTAAACTGAATACTGACTTTTTATATATCGTAAGTAGTGTGTATTTCATAGTTAAATCATTCACTTTTGTTTTAAAATTGCATGGTAAAATATTTTTTGGAAAACAAAATTAATTTTAATAATTGTTACTAAAGTAAACATTTTTTAGTCAAAAGACTTTGAGTTTTTAAAGTTTTGGAAGGATACAACATTTTTCAAACATTTTATCCTTTTCACAATCGATAGACAACTGTTAGGACAATCGATAGCAACTGCGACATGCTGGCAACCTTGAGCCAGTGGCCAGTGGTGCCACCGTGCAAAATGTGGATCCTGCGCACTGGACACTCTAATCCGGAGGAGATTCAACACCCCTTAGGGTTTCTATCGCTCCCTTTTTGTTCTCTCTCTCTCTCTGTTTTTGTGTGTGTTTTGGGCCTTTACTACGTTTGTGTTATGGTTTTTCCTTTTTGGGAGCCCAACCAACCCCCCCCAGCCCCCGCTCCGAGTGAAATTGGAAATTGGAGAGGAAAAGCTAGTTCGAGTGCGATTGCCGCTGCTGCTGGTGGCTGTCAGTGGCTTTTCCTTGCCTTTTCCTGGCTCAGCAAGCGAAAATGCTAAAAACCGAGTTTTAAGTGAATAACACACAGATCGCTTAAATGTGAACAACAAATTAAGGGCTCGACATAATCTTATTGAGGAAGTGCAACCAAAAAAAGGAGGAAAAGACGAGGAACGCAGGGAGCAGGAAAAATTGTATTGCCTTCTTTTAAGCGCACAAAGAAAATGAGCGCAAAGGTAAAATAAATCAAAGAGCGCGCCTCTCTCTTTTGAGTGTGTGTGTGTGTGTTTGTATTAACGAGTGCGTGTGCTGGTGTGTGTGTGCGAAATCAAATCACTTTCCTCTTCCTCACTTTAAGTTGTAATTGCATTTGCCACTGACTAAATGCATTTCAGCCACGCCTCCCCCTTCCCCGATTTCGAGCCCCCTTTTTTTTACCATGGCCCTAGGTATACAGAAATTGCAGAAACTGCACCGTAAATTGAGTAAGGCCCCCCAATGGGAGGGATTTCCCAACATATGCTGGAGATGCTTCGACAGCAGATAACGGTTGGCGGATTAAGAGGACTCACATTACCACCAGATTTTCACTCCCCTTGTGATTTAGTCCTTTTGGCCAGAGAAGACTCATGTGTTGGTATTTAATAACCCAGAGGATTTTAAGACTCCTCTACGGAGTTTGGTTTAAAAACTCCTAAAAAGCAAAGTCTATATTAGAATGTTTGGATAAATACTTCCACCCTTTACTTAATCAGTAAATTTATTAAAATATGGAAAATATTTTAATAATATATTTATTATATTTAAAATTGTTTTGGTATTTTACATTGGATTTCGATATTCAGAAAGTGATTTTTTCTCTGATCGGATCTGAACTCACAATGATAACTCCAGAAAAAATAAAATCTATGCATTTAAACATATTGAAATGGTAACACTTCATTAAAATATATCTATAAGGGTACTGAAATTCAATTATTTAATTGAATTTACAGTATTTCAATTAAGGACTCTTCACCCTCTTCCCTTTCCTCTGCCAATATATATTTTCCATTTTGATTAATGGCCTGGCAGAAAGGAGTGCTCGTTAGACATTACGCCATTTAGTGCCTGTTTACATTCAACAGTCTGCTAAATGTCAGTGAGTGCGCAATTTGTGTTTATATTTCGTTGGAATCGCTTTTGGCTAAGACCTTGGGCAAAAACCATCAGTGCACACGAACAAATTTCGACTACGAGGTACCCTGTGGGATTCTATTAAAAAATAACTAGAAAACTACAATTTAACCTTTTAAATCAAGGGTTTAAAAACTTTTTTCCAATTTTTTTAACTTTTGTTGACAGTTGCAGTTTTAAAAATAAATCTAGCTAGTCAAAAAGTCACTCATAAATGTTATTTATCCAATCATTAAGCTTATATCATCCATAAATTGACAGTGTGAGTTTGATTAGAAAAACATGTACACATTTATTACCTATGTATAGCAAAAGCAGAGATACCAATATGTTCCCTGATCACAGCCTGAAATCGAGTGCGTAGTAGCTATCACATGGCGCCCCATCTCCTACTTCCCATCTTCCCATCTTCCGATCCAATATCTATTTTTAAATATTCGGTAAACCGTAAATGGATGCAAACAAGTAAAATAGAAATGCACATAAACAATACAAGATGATTGGAGGCGGGATTGCATTGCGTTAATTGAATACATATTTTTGTTGTTCCCTAAATATTTCTATATCTATCATATATCACCCTCAAACACACACACAGCCAAAGGCAAGTCAATTAATTTGTGTACAATGCAAAACTATTCGATATAAAGAAAGAAAAAAACGAATGGCGGGAGGTCGGAAATGTTTGATGGTTTTTTTTTCAGCTGGCTGACTAACGAGCACATCCGACCAGCCGACGTTCCTGTTTGAAATGGAAGCTCCACGTTCTCGGGTTCTCCGGTTCTCCGGTTCTCCGGTTCTCGGATTCTCAGTTCAGTTCAGTGTAGTGTAGTTCACTTATGTTCCGTTCGGTTCATTTCAGTGCATACCCAACGGTCATGGGCTGAACACGAAATAATCGCTGCCGCGTTCTGTTATCGTACTATCGTCCCATTGGAAAAGCCGAAAAACAAACACCGAGCCCATTTTATTTACCGGTGTCTTATAGGTTGCCAAAAACAAAGCAAAACACAGAAAAAAATGTGGATCTCCGACTGCCGTTCGGTAGGTTCCCCTGTCCCTGTCCCTGTCAGCTTGTGAGTGATGCGTCGAATCCATATGGGGATCATGGAGTTTTATGGCGGCCATTAAACGCTGACAAGTGGTTGCAAATGGTTTGGTGGGGATTAACCCTTGGTTGGACAGGAGGTATCAAAGATATTGTTCCAAATTTTTGTTAATTTCTTTAGGGTTAATTTTAAAATAAATAGAATAGAATAGATACCTACGTAGCTAAATATATTTTTAGCTAATTAGACATCTTCATAAAATGTAGCAAAATTATATCGACTTAAAGCTTTGGTATTATTGTTGCTATGATCAGTTTAAGCTAACAGATGAAGAACTGTACCTCCAAGATAAAGTCAGGTCGTAAAAACAGGTTAAAATATAATACAAAAGAACATATAACCTAAAAATAAAATAAAACAAATAATAAAAATATTATATATATAAAAGTTGAATAGTTTTTAGGCTTATAATTATAACAAGTCTTTTGAAGAACCAGATAAATTTTTTTTTTAATTCATGAACCATATTATATATATTTTCTATGACAATAATTTGTTATTTGTAATAATTATTTCTCACAACGAGCTGCAGTCTATTTCATGTGTTAATTTTCCAAACACTAAAATATATGTTTACGTGTTTTTTTAAGTGTTTAACAAAGCGAAAGTTCAGGGTGATCTGTAAACAATGCTGCCGATGACACAAGGGTTAAGGAAAACACTTTCTGAAAAACTTTGGGGGGATGTGTGAGAAAAATAAAGCACAAGGCGCTGAGTGAGCGCTAAAGAACTCACAATATATGCACATATATCCAAACAATCGCACACACATGCCGCACAAAATAACAAAAAAAGCTCTATGTATCTAGCAGATACGCTGGCCCTCTTATCAGATTTGCCTTAGGGCCAACACGTGATACAACAATAACAATAAAACAAAGCAAGGGCTACCGTATCTCTTGGATCTTAGATTTGTGGATCAATGGGTTTGCTTTAATTTGAACCTTAAAATAATTTCAGATGACGCGCTACAAGCAGACCGAATTTACGGAAGATGATTCGAGTTCCATTGGCGGCATTCAATTGAACGAGGCGACCGGTCACCCAGGCATGCAGATACGCTACCACACCGCTCGGGTGAGTCTCTCGATCCCGATGGAGTAACTGCCTCCAAAGATCACCCAACCCAATAAGTGCACCCGCATAAATGTAAATGTAGCCACTTAGTCGCTTAGCTCTATCTGCAACTGTGTGGCAATGACCCAAAAACGAGAAACAAATGGGGGCAACGTGAGCGCTTTTCTCATTTGTTTGAAGGTTACCATGTGACAGTGAAAAGTCTTCTTCTTCTTCTTCTAATATGTGTGAGCGTGGGACTCTGCGGGATTAACTTTCTCTTCCACATTTTTGGGGTAATGATGGCTTCGTCAGATGGTTCGCTTCCATGAGTTTTAGAGCTTTTGTTAGGGGATATATAAAAATCTACAACATAATGAGGTTGAATATTGCACAGTTATTCTAAATAAATTACTTAGTAAACTTTAATTTTCCATTAAAAAACTTACAATAGATTTGTTACATTTTAAATTAAAAACCATTCTGGTGCGAAAATTTGTTAAAAAGTCTTAATTCAGCAATCAAATAATTGTTAAATGTAGTCAACTAAAAATATAAATTTTTAAGATTTTTTTAGGATCATTAAAAATGAAAAGTGGTAGTTAAAAATAAAGTTAAGTCATCCTGTTCCATATAAGCTTATTTTATTTTACTAGTTTATAAAGTTAATTAATAGAAAAATCCATCTTAGCTATGTGTCTTTCGTTATTTGCTAATAGAATGGTGTTCTTGGGATTATCATTTAGGATAGAGAGTGCATTCCCGAGTCGTTGTTACCTGGGATAACCCATTTAGACACTGAGTCCCCTGCGTCCATTTGCACCCATCCGGCGATGTGTGGAAAAATTAAGCCGCATGCTACTTGAGTGTGCGAGATTACTCTCGTCTACGTGGATACACAAGTTTGAACTCATTTGAACCGCCACCGACTTGCTTGCGGTTCGGATTGTTAACAAAGCACACGCCACTTCTGGCGGAGATTTGTGGGCAGGGACACTGGGAACTGGGAGCTTTTGTGTCTCCATGGAGGCCAGACTGATTGGTTGATAATGGGTCATCATCATTCTTTGCTTTTCGTTGCACACACAGGCCACATGGAACTGGCGATCGAGGAACAAGACGGAGAAATGGCTGCTCATCACCACCTTTGCCATGGCCATCACGATCTTCACCCTGCTGATCGTCCTGTTCACGGACGGAGGCAGCAGCGATGCCACCAAGCACGTCCTCCATGTCCAGCCGCACAAGAAGGGTTTGTTTTATGGCATTCAATCCAAGGATATTCGGTGTACTCATCATTATTTATTTACTCACAGATTGTCCCTCGGGGAATGAGCTGCCCTGCTTAAATAAGCACTGCATATTCGCCGCGAGCGAGATCCTCAAGTCCATAGATGTGACAGTGGATCCCTGCGATGACTTTTACGGATATTCCTGGTGAGTAAACTTAAACAGAAAATAAACACACAATTTAAAAAAATCAAGAATCAGTACATTTTTATTTTAATGATATTTTAATACAAATTAAAACAGGAAAAAAAGTTGTAACTGAAATAAAATAAATATAAATTATGATAATTTATAAATGAAACTGCAGAAAAATATATAAAAAGAGTATCATACATTTTAATTAAAATGCTAAACTTTATTCGATAGTAATCAGTGGATTAAAAACAATCCCATTCCCGAGGGCAAGTCCACGTGGGGCACTTTTGGGAAGCTGGAGCAGATGAACCAGCTGGTCATCCGCAACGTGCTGGAGAAGCCGGCCAAGAGCTTCAAGTCGGAGGCCGAGCGGAAGGCCAAGGTCTACTACGAGTCCTGCCTGGATGCGGATGAGCACATGGAGAAGCTGGGGGCCAAGCCCATGAACGACCTGCTGCTGCAAATCGGCGGCTGGAATGTGACCAAGAGTGGCTACAACGTGGCCAACTGGACAATGGGCCGTACTCTTAAAATACTGCACAACAGGTGAGGGCCACTTCTGATCAATTTACTGGAAAATCCTCAGGAATCCTAACCATTTCATTTTTCCAGATATAACTTCAACTGCCTGTTTGGCTGGGCGATCGGGGAGGACGACAAGAACTCCTCGCGCCACGTCATCCAGATTGACCAGGGCGGATTGACTCTGCCCACTGCCGACTACTACAACAACAAGACGGACAACCACCGCAAGGTGCTCAACGAGTACATCGAGTACATGACCAAGGTGTGCATCCTGCTGGGGGCAAACGAATCGGATGCCAGGGCCCAAATGGTGGGTGTGATCAACTTTGAGAAGAAGCTGGCCAACATCACCATTCCGCTGGAGGACAGACGCAACGAGGAGGCCATGTACCATCCGATGAAGCTCAGCCAGTTGGCCAAGCTGGCCCCGTTCCTCAACTGGACGGATCACTTTGACAACGCCATGCAGATGGTCAATCGACGGGTCACCGACGACGAGGTGGTGGTGGTCTACGCCCCCGACTTCCTCAAGAACCTCTCCGACATCATCCTCAAGATGGAGCAGACCGATGAGGGGAAAATGTAAGTGCTCATGGGGGGAATAATAGAGATCAGTAGGAGTAACCCACTCTAAATCAGTCCTGGGCACACTACCCTGGTCCTTTTTGTGTGCCCAGGTCTGCCTTTAGATATGAGCATATCTAATCCTTAAAATTCTTTCCTTTTTAGCACCCTGAACAACTATCTCGTGTGGCAGGCGGTGCGCACCCTAACCAGCTGCTTGTCGAAGCCTTTCCGGGATGCGTACAAGGGCGTGAGGAAGGCCTTGATGGGATCGGATGGGGGGGAGGAAATCTGGCGCTACTGCGTCTCCGACACGAACAACGTGGTCGGCTTTGCCGTGGGTGCCATATTTGTGCGTCAGGCGTTCCACGGGGAATCGAAGCCCGCGGCGGAACAGATGATCAGCGAGATCCGTGAGGCCTTCAAGATGAACCTGCAGAACCTCACCTGGGTGGACAAGCAGACGCGCGAGAAGGCCATCGAGAAGGCCAACGAAATCTCGGATATGATCGGATTCCCCGACTACATTTTGGATCCCGTGGAGCTGGACAAGAAGTACGCGGAGCTGAACATCACACCGAACGCCTACTTCGAGAACAACATCCAGGTGGGCATCTACAATCTGCGGAGCAACTTGAAGCGGCTCGACCAGCCGGTGAACAAGACCAACTGGGGCATGACCCCCCAGACGGTCAACGCCTACTACACGCCCACCAAGAACCAGATCGTCTTCCCCGCCGGCATCCTGCAGACGCCCTTCTTCGACATCAACAACCCCAAGAGCCTCAACTTCGGGGCCATGGGCGTGGTCATGGGCCACGAGCTGACCCACGCCTTCGACGACCAGGGACGCGAGTACGACAAGTTCGGGAACATCAACCGCTGGTGGGACAACAAGAGTATCGAGCGCTTCAACGAGAAGTCCGAGTGCATTGCCCGCCAGTACAGTGGCTACAAGATGAACGGACGCACCCTCAACGGCAAGCAGACGCTGGGTGAGTGTCTAGGTTTGGGGTTACCTATGTAGTTACCTGGAATAAATCTAAGATCTGGACTATTTTATAAAAAAAACTTAGATAAGATCTATTGGGATATTTTGATTATTTGATTGTTCTGCCGTGAAGCTAAAAAATAATACTTCCTCTAAAAACTTATAGTCAAAACCCAATAACTAAAACTTACTATTTATGAGCCTGTTAAACAAGCCTTTTTTTGGGCTTCCCAAGCAAGAAGTCTCTGCAAGTCGAAAGAGTTTTTAATTCAGATGTTATATTTTAGTTATAAAAGCTCGACAACATTAGGAAGTTAGCAAAAGACACAAAATTTGGTTGGTTAAGTGTATTTTGTGGGGTTCAAAATAAATCACTCATACGCACTGTTGTATTTTCATTTTCATTTCATTTCTTTATGACAACAGTGCGTATGAGTGATTTATTTGAAAGCAAACAAAATACACTCAAACATCCAAGGCTTGTTTATTGATTTACTTATATAATATGTTTTAATTCTCGTTCGTATTGCAGTTAGTCTATATACTGTTCATAGGAATAAGTAAGAGTAATTTAACAATAAAAATCCCCTGAGCTGCGACCTTTTCTGATATTATCATGATGAATTGCACTTACCTCTAATTTATCTATATTTTTTTTTGTTGACTCCAACTAGGTGAGAACATAGCTGACAATGGTGGCCTCAAGGCAGCCTACCACGCCTACATGCGGACCAATAGCGACAAGGAGGTGGATGTCCTGAAACTGCCCGGTCTGAACCTGACGCACTCGCAGCTCTTCTTTGTGTCCTTTGCCCAGGTACAAATTGGTTTGACAAAATGTATTTCAAATACTAAACATTCCTTTTAGGTTTGGTGCTCCAGCACAACGGATGAGACGAACCTGCTGCAGATGGAGAAGGATCCGCACTCGCCGTCGCAGTTCCGGGTGATCGGCACGTTGTCGAACATGAGGGAGTTCGCCGAGGTCTTCCAGTGCAAAGCCGACAAGCGGATGAATCCCACCGACAAGTGCGAGGTGTGGTAACTTGGGATTTTTGGGCACTTGCGATCTCAGAACGAGCCAAAGATGAAGCCAAAGGCCAAAGCCGAGCAACTACAACGGATATTGGGACTTAGACTGGGCTTCTGCTGGGGGGGGTAAAAGTGGGATAAAAGTCCTGCATCCTGTATTTTATTGCTTCGGTTGTTCCTTTTTTTTATGGTTTTTATTTGCCATTTGTATTTTGTGTATTTTTTTGTGTCGAAAGACCGTCAGTCATTGTGCCTATGAAAATGATAGAAACTGACGATAAATTCCTGGAGTCTAGAGTCGGGAGTTTTACGAATATGGATTCTGGGATTCTGGAGCAGAATCCGGATCCTGGGGGACCCTTAACTACATATGAATGTGAACTATGTGGGTGGGGGTGTGTGCGACATAGCATAGAGATAGAGGATCAAAGCACACACTCAATGGGGCTGATATATAAGTATATAGATATGATAACGATAACGATAACGATAAACGATAACTGTAACTTAGCTACTTGTAGAACTATCGATGTATGTATATTGTATTATAAAGATACAAAAGTTTGCCGCAGGTTTTTGTATATCCCACTTAAAGTTTTCAAAAGTTTGGAAGTATATCTCAAAGTATTTCCCAAAACACTGATAGGAAAGGACTTTGAACAGTATCGGAGAATGTAGCTAGTGAGTGTGAAAGTGAGAGAGATAGGCATACAGAGTGAGAGGGGAACAGTGCTTAAGATGTTTTGAGTTACCCAAGTGAAATGGAAATAAGTGAGTGAATAACAAACATTTTTCTCACTGTTTTGTTGAATATGTTAATGGTTTTTACTCTTAAATATTTTATTTTATTTTTATGACGCACAAAGAAATAGGAAGAGGCTGGAATGTGAGAGTAAGAACACTAATAAACACCAACTAACTACTAATTGCTCAGATATTGAGATTATATAGCCAACTTGGACGCGTTTTCTTTTGTACAAAAGAAAAACATATCAGACTTAGAATATGTGAACAAGAGCCAACACCAAACCAAGTAAATTTTTGGAATTTAACTAGGCACCAAATTGAAATCAATTCAAGAACTTAGCTATAAGGTTAATGTCATCCTCAAGCCAAATCAGTCAGAGCACAAATCTCTTTACTAAGTCAACAGGATTTTCTGTAAACCAACTTGACTCTCTTTAGTTTTCTGTAGTTACCATACGAACATTGCATTTACCTTTTGGTTTTCTTAATTTTTAGTCGATCTTTTAGTTGCTGTTGCTGGGTGAACTCTTTAGGGAAATAATTCGTGTTGTATTATACTTGCATTTATGATTTTCCCCAATCATTTCGTGTGGTGGGGGACTTGTGGTGGGGACTATTTCCAAAATACCTCTCTGATTCCGCCACCCAAAATCCAAAATCCCAAATCCACCACTGCTCTGTGGAGATATCAATCAGATGATTTTTGTATTCTAAATATGTATTATACGATGGACGAAGAAATGATAACTATAATACAAATATTAAAATACTATTATACAAACTACATATACATTAACTGAATGTTTATGCAAATTATTTTTATTGTCTATAAATAAAGTGTATGCGTGCATGTATACATTGGCAGAAGTGGAAAAATTGGAGCTGCGAATTTTCAGATATCAAACTATGGCCTCAAGATCATCAGGAATAAAAGGATAAAGTCGAAAAGTTTCACTGCCATTTCACCGATTTCTTTGACTTTTATAATATTCAGAAATCTCGCTGCTAATGTGGACAAAATGGAAGTAAATCAATAGATTCGGCTATATATTTGTATCCCCCTTTTTTGGGGTCGAAAACTCTTACTTTACCCTGTTGCACGATTTAGCATGAATAAAATATGGCCTTTTACCCTACTTTCTACAAGCTGTAATGAATTTTTAAGAATTTTCCAAGTGGCTGAATTTAAAAGTGATGCACATGTGCATATTTGATAAGGTTGCAGTATTTTGTGGAGCTCTTTGACCTTTGGGAACATCTTGAACTTGGGATACTTTAAATAGTTTTGATATAATATAAACCTTTATGTTTCCAATTCATAGTGTCTTAAGTGATGTTTAACCCCTTCCTTATTTAGTTTTAATTATATTACAAAGCGTTTAAGAGTTTAAAGGATTAAGTGTTTAATCCTAGCTAAAAACTTCATCATGGAAACCTTCGTACAGTTCACGCTCTTTATTATTGCAGCAACTTTTTTGGCCGACTCTTAAAGTGGTCGAACTTTGACTCTATGACAAAGTTCTAATAAACTTTTGCTATTGTTGTGCACTCACACACAGAAACGCACCCACAGGCGACCTGTCTGTGTGTGTGTGTGTGTGTGTGTGTGTGTGGATATACCGAAATGCCAGCAAATTGCTTACATAATAAATAATAATAATAGCGTGCGATTTTTAGCGCAATTTAAATTTATTTATGGCACTTGTTTGTTCGCATGTCATGCGCAAGTTTTAGCCAGACATTTTTGCGCCCACAGAGAAGCGTCGATTCTCAGGTGGAGGATTATGAGTGGTTGGGTGGTTTTCGGTGGTGCGGTGAAGGTGACAAAGGTGGGTGGCAGTGGCTGTGGCAGAGTCCTTCGTCGGATTTGCCTATTTTTATCAGTGGGGCTTATCCTGGCTGCCTGGCAACCAAGCTGCTTAGTGGAAGCGATGTCGACTCTTATAACCTGCCTGTGGCAGTGCCGCAGTCATGGATGTGGATGTGGATGAGAATATGGATGTCCTCGACCTGCTGTCTTATCGCATTCGCCCAATCGAACAGCCGGCAAGGACTTGGGACTTGGGACTCGGGACCCAGGACTCAGCCAGGACGAGGGTCAGGGGTCAGGTCAACGGAAAGGGAGATGGGCTGCTTAAATGGCAATTAGGCAGCCCCACTTACTGACAGCTTCCTTTAGCCGCTGCTGTTGCTCCTGATGTCCTTGTTCTTGGCCACTGAATGATGTCATTTGGGCGTCTGGGGCTAATCAATGCAATCCAGGTCACAATAATAGCAATGCAAGCTCACTGGCTTCCATGTGGTAAATGGCTGACACCTTTTAATATCCTGTTTCATGTTTAAAACTCAATTTTGTGACACAAAGAGGTTAGAAAATCAAACAGTTATATTTATAATATATGTACACTATATAGTTACACTTTAAAACCTTTTTTATATGTTGTTTATTAGTGAATAATACAAGTAAACGATATATAAAAAATAAAAATTAAATCAAAGATGTCTAAATAGTGTCCAATTTTAAGACTTGTTATTTTTGTGGAATTGAAACCTAATGAAAACTGTTACAATAACTTTGTTAGTGTGGTAAAAAAATTCAAATGGGAGGTTTAAAAAGTGTACTTTGGCCTTAAAACAACTCTTTTACTAAATTTATATTTTTAAATTTAATATTGAAGCTTAAATGATCAAATAAAGTAAGCTTTCGCGTTAAGAGTAAAAATTTACTATCCAAATAAAATTTTTCCTTAAAATATTACTCAAAAACATACTCTTTTACTTCGAATTAAATATTGCAGGATTTGAATTTTTCAATAACTTATTAAGACATAGAACATTATTTCATTTAATTTTTTTCAAACCACTTTAAGCCACTAATATTTATTAAATGCTGAAAATGTTTTGGTTACTTTATTTTAAAGACAATTCATTAGCTAAAATAATTTAAAAACGTTTGAGTTTCGACACAGACCATTCGTCTTGGCGTCATTTTGGTCGCTTGTTAAAGGGAAAACTTGGGGAAATGAGGACTTAAATTGTTTTCGAAAGTGCGCATTCCTTGGCGATTAAGATGATTAATGGGCAATGAAAAGAAAACAATTTAAAGGCTTGGCCAAATAACAAATAACAAGTGCTTAGCCATGAGTTGAGTGTAGTTGCAATTAATATTGTTATTATTATTTGTTGTTTATTATGCAAGTTATGGCTGTGTGTGTTTGTGGGTGGTGGATGGTGGGTGTATAAATATGCATATGTTCTCTGTGTGTGGACATGCCCATAAAGCCCCCCCTCCCCCTCTCATCCCCTCCCCCAAAAAGCTTCTGCACTCACTCAGGCATTCATTTGCTCGTTTGTTTATTTATGTTAATTTAAATCAACATGCAAAAATTAGCACATGACACAAAGAGGATGCGGATGAGGATGAGGATGGGGATGCGGATGCGGAGATGGGACAAATGATGAGTGGGCGTTGCGAATTTGCGGCGTGGCTCAAAAGCATTTAATTTATTTAATTACTTGGCCCCTTAATTTGCATATTTAAATGAATTGCCGCCGCAAAGCCAAGGCTAAGTGTTTGAGTGGGTGAAATGCTGGCTAATAACTAGATGACACGATTTAGGAAGGGCGCAGTCGCCAGCATAATTCGTATATGTAAGTATATGACTTTTGGCCCTGTTATTCAGGTGTACACTTACAGAAAAAAGTGATTATTATATTATATATTTTATTATATAAAAACTTGGTAATAAGCGTAGCTCTTAGTCTGCTTTTTATTGATTTTCAAAGAAATTAGATGGAATTTTTAACAACTTTCTCTTGATAAATATTCTATCTTAAATACAAGTTTATATTCGAATTTTAAATAAATATATTAACTTTAAATGACTGTGATTTCGGCCACCTTGAATTTAATTTCTTTGCGCTTTAATGTCTCCGCATTATTATTTCACCCATCGAAAGTTGGATTTAACGCAACTTTTTGTGCAGACATTAATTGCCAAAAATTGTTTGGCTAATGGCTGGAAGGGGTTTCTGAAGGGGCTGGCACTGCGAAATGAGATTTCAACCGCAAAACAAACAGCAAACACAATTTTGGCTTTCAACTGGCAATGTGATGTTCTCTATGCGGGCAATAAAATTACAATCAACGCAAGCCGCGGTCGCCGCCGACTGGTGAGGATGCCCTTAAGGGTGGGCAAACAATAGCGACTTAAAGGAGTCTCAACAGTGACACCGAAACATCAAATACCCTTAAAATACCCTGAAAAAATCAGAAACATTTTACTCACAATTCCATTTTTTAATTGATTTAATAAAAAGGTATGAAATATCTTAGGAAAGAATACTTACTACAATTAAAAACCTTGAAACTGGTATCTTAAAATAAGCTATGATAAAAAAAGTCATCTGTTGTTATTTATCACTGAAGCATACTTTTAGGCACCTGTTTAATTGATTTTAAATCTCTATCGATTTCTATAGCACCTTTAAACTCTTTTTGAATACGAAAATGTTCCCTTGATTAATCTTAAAATTATTTTCTTGAAGACAACAAATTAATTAAAATTTTAAGGGTATCTGAAACCAAAAAGGAAAAAGCGAAACCTTCTGTCCAACAACACTCACCCACCCTCCTCCATCCCATCCCATCCCTGCCTCACCAAAAACTTATGATGAGTACTCCTGGGAGACCTGGGCGCACTTGCAGCCACCGGCAGACCGAGCGGTCTGCATTGGAAAAGTTGCTGAGCATGCGCTGGCACAAACTAATAAAATAAATTAAATCGTTTAATTGAAGTAAATTGCCTATAAAATTGTTTTTCAAAAGTAGCCGCAAGAGATGGAAGGGGCCTGTACTGTGGCGCCCTGCACATAATTGAGTAATAAATTCAAATATTTATTGCGTCAACAAATGTACAAATTGTGTTGGTTGGTTGCTGGAGCTCCAAGTGTTAAACGATCGAGAGGACTGGGGAATATGGGAGCTGGGAGCTGGGCCAGGCTTTTGGGCCATTTCAATTAAGTTCCCTACAAGTTGGCCAATCCTTTCTAAAGCTACATACTTTTGCACTTCGCATATCGGTATAAAATAGCAGCGTGAGAAAAGCAAAACGGAGGCCAGACCATCGGGGCGTATGCGTAATATGCATAAATATTGAATGACTTTTTGGTGTGACATCAAGCGATGTGCACTCAACACTTAAACACACACACACACCCGGAGACAGTGCAGTGGGGGGAAAGTAAAGTGAAAGCGTATGTAAAATACTTTCACGCGCCCAGTGAATAATTTAAGAGCCAAGAACACAGAGCTCCAAGTACTGGGAAGCACTGGAAACTGGGAACTGGCTGGGAATCCATCAAGTTTGCACCCCATCTCATCAAGCCACTCTCCTCGGCCAAAAAATGAGTTACTTTACATAACTAAGTAATTTGCAGGCTGCGCAGGGAGCGACACAAACGTAAAATTATTATAAACAAACCATTCGACAGTCGTAAAAAAAGGCAACGAAACGCACAGAGCACCCAAGCTGTCAGAATGAAGCCGAGGCAAAAATGTACAAAAAACCGCATAAAAGGTCCTCGCAAATTTTGTCATTATGCAAACATCGGCTGGCAGAGAGCATAAAATACAAAACATATTTAAATGCAATAAAGAAAAAAGCGAGCAAAGGAGCCCCAAGAGAAAATAGCAAGAATGTGAAAAAGGAATGTTGCTGATGCTGTAGTTAAATTGAGGGAAAGAAGAGATTACTTCTTAATATGAAATGAAAATAGTTTCGCTTGTATTACAAATACTTGTTGATAAGCACATTTAAAGTTTAAATCTTTTTATATATTAAGCCTTGTATATTGGATTATAGTTATTACTGCCAGTTGAACATATTTTCTTGATTGATAACTTTAAATAAGCAAGCTTAACAAATTGTTTTATTGACATACGTAAAACAAAGGCTTAAAATTTGATTGGTATTGCTAATTTTAATTGGATTTACCCAACTGTTGTGTTTGTTTATTACCTGGACAATTTTAATGCAAGCTCAGGAAATTTGGCATTTAGTGGGAAAGGTGAAATCAAATGTCCTTTAGTACTGTCTTATTAAGACAATTGAGCAATTTGTTAAATTTATATTAAGACAAAATATTTTTCTTTATATTAATTAGAAAAAAAATAAACAAAAATGTTTGCAATTGATTACAGAAATCCCTACATTTAAAGAAAGGTAATTCTTTCTTATTTTTAGGACGAATGACCACTGAATTAATTCTTTTTTTTTTGATAACAAGGGTGAAAAGGTCATTTCTCTGGTTTTTGAGGGATTAGAGTACTTTTTCTGTGTGTACCTTTTGGTGAACCAGATCCGTCCAGCTAACAGGGAAACCTGTTAGTCCGCCGATGGCCCGAGGAGATGTTTGTCCTTCTGGCTGGCCATCAATCAGATTAAAATTGAAATTCCTGCTGCCCAAATAGGCAGGAACCGAATGGAGAATGGACAGTGGAGAATGGAAACTGAGGCGCAGATACATAGGTTGGCTCACTTAATATTTGGCCAACAGCTTCAAGTGATTTACGGAGATTACGGCTTGAAAGGAGCCTCCTCCTTGGACTGAAAGGAGCTTTTGTAAGCTGATTTTCCTTTCCTGCTTTCCAGCTGCTTTCCTGCTGCCTTCCTGCTCCTTTTGTCTAAACCGTAAACCGTATCACCACCACCCACTTTGCTCCTTTGGCTGCCCACGGGGCCATTTGGAAGTCACTTCATTGCCTGCTGCTGCTTTTGCTGCTTTTGCTGCATTATGAGTTAGTTGTGCGGTGCGGCCCACTAAAATGCTATACAATTTATTATAAACGAAGGACTCGGACTCGGACTGGGATCCTGGGAAGACACTGGGGCAGATAAAAGCCTAAGCTGCTGGAGCATGTCCTTTCCTCGGTCTTAGTTGGCTTCTGGCTATGCGAGTGTCCTTTCTTCTGCTGACCACCTTTAACCTCTCTCTCCACCTTCTTGGCCCACTCAGTGATTCAGTGAGTCAGTGCATTCAATGCATTGCATTTTAATTTCCACTGCAATGGCTTAGACTCAATAACTCAATAACTCAATAACCGAATGAATGCAATGCATTTTCGATCAGCAAAGCGGCTTTCCCAATCAATTGGCTTTAATCTGAGCGAGCCCAGTTATTATCGATGGTTGTGTGTCTAAGATTTCTTGCACTTGATTTTGCCTTTAAATCAATAAGTATTTATCTTAAAATTCACTTAAAAATTACTTACCCTTTTTGTTTTTATTGTTTTCTTTAATTGTTTATTTTTATTGTTTTGAATACAATTTTTATTTATTTTTTTATCAAAATAAATTTTTAAATATTTAATAGACATTAATAAAAATATAAAATGGTAGCCTTTTAATTGATTATATTTAATATAATTATTATTGCTGCTTTTTCATGCACTTTTATTTGTGATTCAGGAAATTGAAAAAAAACACAATTCTAATTAATGTTGTTTTATGATCTAACAAATTTTATACATTATTTATTATACAATTATATTTTTTTTAAATTTTGTTTATAAAGGCATTTAGGCAGTTTTATTTTAATCGAAAGTAACTACAAAACTTTGGTTACGAATAATTAAGGCCTTGCTCTAGGAATTGAAAACAGACCAGTCATCAACTGCTTGTCCCCTGCCTTAACCCCTAAACTTGATTAACCCCAGGAAGTTGCCACACCCCACCCTGCCCCTGCCCCCTGCCCCTGTTTTTTCCCTGACACGCGCCATGCAGCAACTCGAGTTGAACGTTGATGAATCGTCTGCACTTTATGGGAGGCAAAAACATGTTGACGGCTCACTTGTATCTTATATCCTGTGTCCTGAGTCCTGAGTCCTGTGTCCTGACTGGCACAATCCCTTGAGCACCTACACACACATCCTCGACTAACAAGCCATATTAAAAACGCTCCTCCGCCCCTGCCCTGCGAGTGCAAGTGCAAGTGGAGAAATCTAGATCCAGATGCATGCAAACATATATCAAATTGCAATGGCAATGCCAGAGGCAAAGATTTGCCCCCAGATGGGCAGTTGTTGTAGTTGTAGTTAGGGGACATCTTATTACGTTGTTTTATTGCCATCTTGAAAGCCGGGAGGGAAACAGCCAACAGCCAACAGCAAACAGCAAACAGCCAACTGCAACAAGATTAATGACTTTTTTTTAAATTTATTATTGCCGCTGCTGACTCACCTTATTCTGATCTTCCCCTCTGGAACCTTTGCCCTGGAATGCACAATAAGGTTATAAATTTCACAACTACTTGCTGAAACAGAAACCCTTTGAAGTGCCTCATTTATTATGCGTTTTCAATGGGATTGAACTATGGATATATGGAATGAAACTCTAGCCCCCTGAACTCCAAGTCTCCTCCTGTCCTCCTCCTGTCAGCTAAATTGTCATCAAGGGCATTTTAAAATCATTTTTCCCGCTCACTCTCAGCGGCGACATTTTCGTGTTAGTTGAAAATATTTGGACGTCCAAGTCACGTGATTAATTATGTTCCCAGGAGGGCGGAGTCCTGAGTCCTGGAACACAACTAATGTGAGAAACGTGTCGGGAAAGGTTCACAGATTTCTGCTGCTGCTTGACCATTCAGTCACTCCATTCAGCGGGGACCTGGAAGTGCTTTCCCTGATTTTAAATCAGGTCATCATCGGGTTCCCCAAATGTTGCACACTTAGGAGCTCTGAGAATATTTTTTTAATCTCGATTTTGATTAAGAAAAATTAGCATGACAAACGCAGATGGCTCGTTAATGTTTTGATGTTATTTATTTCCTTTTTGTTTTTACCTCTGAGAATTGAGAAATATTAATACTTATGAGAGTTATAGAAATGGGAATTGAATTTTAAGGAAATAAAATTCAGCTGTTAAATTAACTAATTTTAAATATGTACTATATGTGTATACTAACTGGGTTATGTAAAGTTATTTTTAAACACTTTTTTCCAACCACCGGGGAAACTCATATCCACTGACCATAAAGTGGGAAGGACCATAATTTGTGTCAAGGTTCCATCCGTTAACCCCACGATGATAGCCGTTGCCATTTCCCCCTGCAAGCTTTTTCGCGGTTTGAAGTTCTGGTTGCCGAAACGGGATTTATGCTCCCCCCCAAAAAAAAAAAACCGTAACCCAATCCCAATCCCAACACGAACCACAGGCTACGGCAGCTCCGGCTCCAGCTCCAGCTTGTGCGGCGAGTATCAATTATCGTTCTTGGCGAGAAATGCATCAAATTGAAATGTTCATTCATGCATTTGCCGGACTGGCAGTTTGGGGCGTCACTGAGCTCCCGGGCAGGGCAACAGCCATCCATATCCATCGATCTGGGCTCCGTTCCGTTCTGTTCTGTTCTGTACTCCACACCATTTCCTATATTTTTTGTTGTTTCGCTGTCGTGTTTTGTAGGCTGTGGCAAAGGGTTCAACGGTTTTCAGTAAAAAAGCATTCGAGTGGATGAACAATATTTATTGGTTTCCATGTGGGTCGTCTCTGTCAGTGGGAGTTGCTATCAGTGGGTGTGTGTCCAAGCTTCCGGTGGGTGAAATAGGGGATAGGGGATAGGAGGGGCTGGAGGGGCAGAGGTGAACTGAACCGAACTGCTCAGTGCAGCAATGGCCATTAAATTCCCGCTAGTTTTTGTGGCAAATATGAAATTAGATGTTGGTCAAGTGGGAGGCCTTAAGCAGGTCCTTCCCGCTAACAACCATGTGCCATCACTGAAGCCGCATAAAGGATACTTTTATCCCAGAAGGGTGTTGCTATTTTTAATAATTTAATCTAATTTCATCAACTTTTCATAAAGAATGTAAAACCTTTTGCAAGTGTTAAAGAAAGGAAAGGAAAGAAAGAAATAATAAAGTTTATCTACGGTCCCCTGATTAGTTATGTTTTAGCTTTTCATTTAAAATGTGAATTAAATAATTTAGCTTGACTTATGGATTTGTGGCATTCATAGCACTTTCGCCAGTTATTTATTTATCGCGAAAAGTTTGACTAGGTCATAAAGAATATGCTGTATTTCTTTTTGTGAGGCTTTTTTGCTGTGATGATTGCTGTGATTAAAGGACACCACCCACCCACCCATCCATCCAACCACCCACCGCGGATTAGCGGGAGCGGGAAATAAACACACAAATTCGCACTCACACTCTGTCGGATTTGCGGCCGCCTTTTCCCCCCCCTTTCACTCGCTCCTTTTAGCTTTTTTGTGGCAATTTTCATGTACTGCCTTCTCGTGTGCGATTTTACGGCTTCCGGTGTTACTAAAGAGGGGGTTTACAGGGCTAAAAGGGGGAGGGGGGGACATTGGACAATATAAAACCGTCAGCCACACAGGCCCCTCAGCCCCTCAGCAATTCACCCTTTCAGCCAGCGCTATAAAGTTCAATCGAGTCAGTCAACAATTGGCACAGAGGAAAATACACACAGATACAGATACAGATACATTTACGGACACAGATACACAGATACAGATACATGTGTGTCAAAGTCAATTGGGTGGCTTTCTGCGTGTGTGTGTGTGTGGGTCAAAGTGGGTGGGTGGTGGGTTAAAGTTTTTGCAACCCCTCTCTCAATTCTTTTTCACTTTCGGGTAGGCTCAATGCTTAAACACATTTGATTGTAATTCGCTTTTAAATTCGATTCGTTGCGATTTGTTATTGGACGTAATGGTCCGACATCTGAGCCTCGCAGTATCTGTATCTGTATCTGTTTCTGTTTCTGTTTTTGGGTGGGAGTGGAGTGTGTGTTTTTGGGGGCCATTTGGGGTTATTTTCGGGTTTGCGCTTTGGGTCGACTTACATTCTACATGTGATTAATGCGGGTCAGCAATGCAATGGGCTTCGCACTGAGGATCGGGGGTCCTCACCTTGACTTTCTTTATCCTAGCTAGTTTACAGGGTGCTCTTCCCTTCCCAACTACATATTTATTGAGGTCCTTCATTGATTTGGTCAGTTTGAGTTTGAGTGTTTTTGTTAATTGGTCGATTTATTGGAATTTGTTCTTAGGAAATGATTTTAAAATATGTTTTTTTTTTATTTTGTGAAGGTGTCTAGAAAACTTTTATTAGAGTCGTATGATATTAATAAGCTTTTTCGAAATTGTATATATTTATCCAAAAGAAAAGCCCCTCTGAATTCTTTAAGTAATTATTTCAAACTGCATTTTATTTCTTAAGTGATAAATTAAGATGTCTTGTTAAATACCTGTAAGATTGCGTTTCTTAAAAGGTTATTTTAGAGCTGCTCTTAAATTGTAAATTAATTTTCTTTGAACACTAGAAATAAACTTAAATTGCCTTTTGTCTTTTAATTACAGAATAAATACTCTTTTAAGTCGCATATTAACAGTTTTTGAAGCATTTATTTTTTAGTTATTTATTTCGAATATTTCAGGCGCAAGAACTTATTTTTTGATGAGTGTGTCAGCTTCTTGCCTTTCTTTATCTTATTATTAAATTTAATTTAATTATTTAAGTCGCATGAAGAAGTTGAATATTTAATTTAAAGGTTTTTATTTTGCCAAGATGCATTTTAAAACCCAATTTACGAACAGTGGAGAAAGTTCCTCTCTTCCGGTGGATACGGATATGGATACGGATACGTTACTCGACAGGTGTGTTTTCCATAAACTCAACAAATTTGTTGTAAGCACAACATCGATTCCTTAAATCTTTGATCTTGTATTTTCACTCGTTTTTACACCCCCTGGAAAAAGTTTCGATTTGTTTAATTCGTTGCCGGCGTTGCTGTTGTTCCCGTTGGTAGTTGGGTGCTCTTTGGCAACAAAGTTTTACGGCATGTCGCACGCACCCTTAGTGCAACCTCATCCCTTTCCACCACCCACTTGCCACCACCCACCTGACACAGGCGCGCAAATCATTTTCAAATACGAAACTTTGGCAAGTTCCCAGCAATAAAGTCGTTTGTGCGTGGAGCCCCCATTTCCACTTTCCTCCCTCCACTTTCCACTTTTCACGTAGTACCCAAAAAACTGTAGCACACCTGGGTCGATGGCTTGTAACTCTTTGGTTTTATGTAGCTGGTAATTTGTGTGTTTTAAAACTGTAAAACGTAAATTTAATGGAACGTTTAGGTGTTGTAAGGAAGCGTCCAAGTTGTTGCCCCATGCTGTTCCCGTTGTTGTTGTTGCAACTCGGGGGAAAGTGCGGTTACATGGCTTGTTGTTTGTTTGCTGGTTTCGCATGTGAATGTTCCTGGGGCTTAACTTTCTCTGCATCAGCTGAATGGAGATGGAGAGCTGCAAAGTTTCGATTGTTCGCTCGGATACATCTACGTCTCTGAGCCAGAAACGAGCCGGGTATTTTCATACTTGTCAGTTTGTCCAGCTGCCACAGAGGGGAAATCAGAAATGGGACACTGACAACTGGTAAAGTTTGATAATCTTGTATTAGAAATAAAACAAAGAAGTCCAAAACAAATTTAAACTTGCAGCACTGACATTTCTGACATTTCAAAGCCAAATAGAGGCAACGAAATATTGAGTGAAAAGTCGTCATCGAAATCGAAAATGGGAGCAAAGTCGTCCAAAATGGAGAAGCCACTGCTGAAGGATGGGGACAAGAATGAGGCACTGCAGCTTGAGGAGTTCTTCCTTAAGGATAAGGACCAAGGCCTGATCGCACTCCTTTGGTGGCAAAAGAAAAGCGCTCGGAAAATCCAAACGATACCTTTGACAATTTCTTTAAGAACACAGGAGGAATTATTGCTTCTTCGATTATCAAAGATTCGTCAGCTGAAGAGGATGAAGAGGACTTTGAGAGCTGCTACAGCTTCGGCACACCACCGTTTCCTCCAAACAAAACCTTGATAATGACGGAGGACGAACCCACATACTATACCATGCAGAACGAATCTACTGAGAACTCTGAAGCCAAGGTAGAGCTGAAAGGATTAGATACCTAATATCTCTCTTTACCAACAACTACGCCCACCTGAAGCCCACTAAATATTTATGTACTTCCACTTAACAATTACAAATGTACAGAAAATAAAAATGAGCATATGTCCAAAAAATTGACACTAGATACGATTGACTTTGATCTTAAAATATATGCACTACTCTTAAATAATCTAGTATTCCCCAAAAGCTGTCCATATCAATCAATTAATAATTTTAACGTATCATTTAAAAAAAAAATTCAAATAATAATAATAACTTTAATATCACCTGAAAGAAAAAATTAGAAAAAAAAGAAGAAATGATTATAAGCTTACATCTAAAAATTGTTCACTAAGTGGACCTAGGACACACTTTTTTATATTTTAAAAAAAGTAGTTCTTAAATATTTAAAATAATCCTAAAATCAGAGAAAAAACTACGGACTTAAGGGTAAATTCTTTAATTTTAGGAAAAATAAATTAGGAAAACGGGGAGTTAAAGTTGTGTTTAATGTTTGAAATTCCTTAATTTTTTTCTGGGTGTAAATACCAATAGATCTAAACAGGTCGCGGTACACTAACACCCCAATAATATAATAAATACCAATATTAACATTTTGTTGCCTCCAAATTAACTTAAAAATTTAGTGGGCTTTAATGAAAACCTTAACTTTGAGATTTCCGTTGGCTGTTTAATACCCACTTTGGCTTTAGACACAGCCAACTTGCTCTCCCTCACATGGCTTCGCTTTTTACATATAGTACATAACATATATGCGGCTGTATCTGTCAATGTGTGTGTAACTGTGAATAAGTGCGACGCCCTCCAAGTCCTCCGCCCCCCCTACTATAGTATTATTCCCATTTCAGTCGCCGTCTATGTGACACTCCCCTTCAGTGTCTCTGTGTCTCTCTGTGGGAAGCTGTCTGTGCGGAAAATTAATTTGCGGCTTATCGAAACCATAAAAATTTTCTAATCCACTTTGCGTAAATAATCATGAGCGTCAATTCAATGCCAGCAGCCATCATTCGCAGTAACCCAAACCCACGTAGACCTCCATAAACCCAAACCCAAACCTAGAAACCACGCCTTTTTCGCTTTTGTTAATATCTGTGGCATACTTTTGTGGGCTCCTCCGAATGCGGATAATGCAGTGCGGCGGAAGATGGGGGAAAACTTTCAACTCCAAGGCGCCAAAGTCGAAAAGTAACTTTTTTCCGCTGCTTAGCGCAACGTCAACAAAAATTGTGAGCATAAGCTAAAGCAACAGCAACAACTGAGACTGAGACTGGGACTGGGAGTGGGACAGGAGCATGTCAGGCTAAGCCCTAGACAATATTACATTTGTTGACCTCAGAGAGTCCTGTTGAAGTGGGTTAGGTTAGGTCGGTCGCCTTGGGTGGTTGCTGTTTTTTGTGTCCTCTTTAGTGGCAAGGGAACTGAACGATGGGTAGCAACTTTGTTCGCTTCGCTGCTGGAATTGCAACAAAGTTTGACAAGCAACAACAACAAAAACAACAACTGCAGGGGCAGAAACAAAAGCAGGATCAGAAGAGTAAAAAAAAACACAACAAATCCAAATCATCCAACAAATGTTGTCCAGACACTGCGTCACCCTAACACCATCAACTTTCCTTACACGGAGAAACAAGAAGGTAGGTTGAGGGCCTCGATTATGAAATTTTGGAAATATGTACTGAGATCTACATATGAGAGCTACATATAATAAACAATATAATTTCCAAAATTTTCAAGACAATAAAACTCTTCAGATCAGAATATTTATATTTTTTGAACTCGAAAAATGAATCCTTTAATATCAGGTATAAATATCAAGACAAAAAATGCACCCAAAAGCATGCTGTGAAATATAAAATATTTAAAATATTTTGTGGCATACTTTTAGGTATTATTTTAAATACATTTTTAAATCACGCGATTTCTGTTAAATATAACCGAATAATCACGGTTTTATATTTTCTCAGTGCCCCTGCACTTGGATCAGCAATGCAGCGTCATTGAAAAATGTTAACCCGATCGAAGAAAAAAAAAAGAAAACGAAAACCAGGAGAAGCAGAAGCAGAGACTAGGATAAAATTGTTAAGAGTTTTCGCCTCACGCAGAGGCAGAGGACGAGGACCCATGGACATGGACAGCTGGATTCCCCAGACATGTGTGGAAGCAAATAAGATGAAAACGTTTTCACTCTTTGGGGAAATTCGGGACATTGCCTTCGAGTGAGTTTTAGGCAGGATTTGGCTGACCGAAGGAACTTCCTTCCTGCCTTCCTGTCTTCCTCTCTGTTCCGAGAAGTGCCAGGCGAAAAGGGTCAGACATTGAGCTTAATAGACTTGCTCTTGGATGAAGTGAACCCGCATCTTGGAGTCTCAATTAATGGAGAAACTTGACTTATCAGATATTCTGCTGATATTATCTTTCGTCGTTTCTCACTTAATTGCATGACTATGAGAATAATATTTGAAGTGACTGCACTTGCATTTCCCAGCCCCGAGGAGCTCCACTTTCCACTTTCCACTTTTGGCTTTCATTTGAAAGTGTGCCAGCCATACCATAAATAATCCCCAGAATAAAGAATGAAGAGCTGGAGGCTTGTGAGGCTTTTTAGGCTAGGCAAATTAATTTGTGGCATTTGTTAATTAAATTCTACATCAGAAAAGTTTTCACTAAGACAATCCCATCGTCCTATGGAAAATATGAAAAGTTTTGTGCTTTATTTTTGTGTTTTTGAGCTTCCGTTGTTGATGTTGATTTCATGATCCGAAATTAATATGGCATATACGTAATGCAATAAAATGAAATGGAGCTCCAGAAAGGTTCTCAAAAGGACCAAATGTTCAGCCAATTATTGTCTTGAGTGGCTCCATGTCCTCGATATATACATTTGGGGAGGGCACTTTAAAATTCAGCTCGCCACACAGTTCATTAGGCTTTCCCATCCTTTATTATTTTTAGGGGGCGGAGGATTCATTCAGGTAGTTTTAGTCCCTTTCGCAGGATATTAACTTAAATGGCAATTCATCAATGTGGACAATGTCCAGCTGAAAAGTTGAAAATTGTTTGTATATGTCTTTTGGCCGACAAAGTGTCCGGTTCACTAGTTGACATTCCAATCGTGTTTGCCTTAACTTTAATAACTTTTTAACTTTTCGGAGACTTTTCTTTGTCCAGCGCCAAGCTTTGATTACTACTTACTAGGCAGAAGGCACAAGGCACAAGGCAAAAAGGGAGAGGGGAGGGGATGTCCTTCCATCTGTCACACTTTCCCCCCAGGACCTCCTCCTATCCCCTTTCCCCTTCTTTTAAGCGGCGTGTGTTTCCTGATTGTCGCCCGTGACGTTGATGGCCGTTGGTTGTCTGCTGGACGCTGGATGCTGGCCGTGATTTGTGTGCACCCGCGGGCGCCATAAAAAACTGTGCAAAACTTCGGGCAGAGAACAGAAACTAGGAGTGGACTTGGCAGCACTCAAAAACTTGGCCAACACACACTTTTGGTCCTTGTTCTTGCTCCTGCTCCTGCTGCTGTTCCCCAATTCTAATTACTGGCCACAAGTTCGGTCGGGTATTAAGCGATAATGAAGATAAATAACTGCTAGCGAAAAATACCTCAATTACAAACTTGAGGCAAACTACTTGGGTAATCAAATGAGCGATCAGCGAAAACTTTCCCCAGGCCTAAGGCTTTCTTTTTTGTGATCGGGAACTGCGGGAACTGCGCTTATTGAAATTGATTTGTGATTTGCCCCCAAAACGCAGGATCTTCAAAAAAGTTGCTCCGCTTTATAACAGTTTGTATCGGCTTCCGAACTCGATTTGCCCCCAGGGCACCAATGCAGTCCAATAAAGTTCCACAAATTAGTGGAGCACTTTGCTCTCATGTTTTAGTCCCTCTGCTTCTTGTAAGCTATTAAAAATACCTAATGAAATAAAGGTGGCAATCACAGAACTTATGTCACTTCCATACACAAAAAAAGGAATTAAATGGAACATTTTAAATTAATAGAGTAATGTTAATGTATGTTAGTTATTTTTCCAAAACATCTACCGATAACTGTGAAGTTGATCCTGAAAAATCATCTACGTTTCTGTGTAGTATTTAAAAACTGATTTCATTTATTCAAATGAAACTTTAAGCCTTATTTTCTGATGCTCCTGGTAAATTGATGGTTGGTTTTTTCTGAGAAATATTCTTTTGTACATTTTATATCTTACATAAGTATTTAATTTATATTCTACAATTTATGTGTTTCTTTTAACTCAAAAAATGTGTGATTTTCTCAGTGTGCGGATCCTTAAGTTGCGTGCATCGCACTTTCATCTGCAGTTTGGCCATAAAATAGCGTTTGTTCTGGTCGAACTCGCAACAGTTACATTCAATCAAACAGTCAATCAAATAAATTGCATTCGTTATTCACCAGAACTCAATATGCTCGGCATATCCTTGTGCTCCTTGTGCTCCTCCTGCGCCACTCCTTCACTCTTCCTCTGTGCTCGTAACCGAATTATGAGAAAACACGCGCGCTTTTGCTCTTGCAGTTTTAACACTCCACACACACAGACAAACTCGCACACACACACACACTGACACTCACACACACACAGACACACTTCACTCCTTCCTTCCGGGTGCTGTTCCTCTTCTTCCTGCTGTTTCCTGTGGCTGCTCCACGACTCCAGACGACTGTAAATGACGCCATTTGTTTTTTCAACGCCATTTTGTTAGAGTTTTGTGTGGGATCGGGATCGTTGCCTTCACGTCTCCACATTTTCTGCTCCCTGCAACTATCAAAACAAAATTGTTGGCAATAAAAATGTATACAAATGCAGATAGACAGGTGGGCCAGGTGGGCCAAAGTCGAGTGGGTGGGCTTTTCCAGCTTTTCCAGCTTCCTGAAGGCCGGAGGATTGAAAGGAAGAATTGTATCTGCAAGTTTTGCTGCTCGTTTCGCCGTTTTCGCCGGCAAACATTATTTATTGGCTCTGCTTATGGGTGTTACACCCACTGAACAAAACACCTTTACTCCTTGCTCCTTACTCCTTGCTCCTTGCTCCCTACTCCGCGCCAAGCGTGTGTGTTTCTGCCAGCGAATTGGAATTTATTTAAATATGTTTTTCTGCCATGAGCTGCCTCACGTCCTTCTTCTTCCCGTTTTTTCCTGTTTTTTTTTTTGGCGCCTTGGGCCAGCATTTTTATGGCCTGCCATTCGCAGCTGCTGCTAACCTTCCCACTTCCACCTCCACATCCACATCCACCTCCAATCCACTGTTTATGCTTGGGAGCCTTTTTATTGTTCGCTGTTAAACACCTGTTATACAATATTTGCCCAAATGGGACCTGGGACTTGGGCCTGGGCCTGGGCCCAACGCAACGCAACTAGTTGCAGATGTATCTCAGGGATATGCAGATACTATTCCGGATACCAGTCGTCAAGTGTCAAGGCAAATACTTCAGAATCCAATTGAAAGCCAATGTTGGCATAGATGGTTGCACAAACGACACAGATACCACATATGTCACATGTTTCTGCACTAGAAAATAAATTAGAAAAAACTTTATTGGGTTAAAAATTTAATCACTGTAAAAGTGTTGGGTTTATGCTTTTAATAAATCCAAAATAAATGTAAGTTAGATAAATAATAAATTAATAAATAATAATAAAGACGTTTCTGATGTAGGAAGTATTTAAGAAACACAGGGTTTCATGTCTTAAGCTTCTCAACAATGTAAGCTTATCAATTTTTACCCCTAACAATCTAAGTAATATATTTATATAGTCATAGTTATTAAAGAAAACACTCATATGTATTTAATCACAGAATAATTCCAGCCATTTTTCCATCAGTCGCTGCACATTTGATTATTTCCCTTAAAAACATCTTTGTCAAATGAATAATCTTTTGATTAAAATAAAGTGCAAGATGACAAAAAACTTTTGTGTGGGGATTTTTGATATCTCTTTCCGGCAATCTGTAAGATGCATGACCAGTCATCCAGCGTATCCCAGCTGGATGGGATGGGATGGGATGGGATGGGATGGGATGGGGGGGTCCTTTTGCCTTGACACTAAGCACTCAAAGCTCAGTGCAAACAATGCAGTTGCCCAGATGCATCTATCATCTATCCCTCGACCGCATCCGCATTCGTATCCTTTATCCGTTTCCGCATTCGCATTTGCCCACGGCCACGCCCACCACTCCTTTCCTCATCCTCATCCTTGTGCTATCCTTTTCCCTATCCTTTCCCGCTTTGTGTGCAGTGCAATTTCATTAATTTAATGAATTACATTCGGCAGCTGCTGCCAGAAAAGCCCTGGGATGTCTGTGAGAATTCCATTTAATTGCGCAAATACGCACAGATCCCAGTTACTGGCTCACTCTTGATTATTTTTTTAGTCAGCCATATTAAATTCGCAATTTGCATTTGCCAGACAAATGGCTTGGCATGTTGAGTTAGACGACAGAGTTTTGAATTGGCCAAAAAGCAAATCCTCAAAATTAAACATAATTCTAGCTCTATCAAAAGGGTTTGGGTATATATATGCATCACATATATAGTATATGAGCTTATCTAACATTGCTTTGATCTGTCAAGTTTATTAAAAGGTGCTGTCTCTGTGTGTGTGTGTGTTTGTGGGCGTGGCCACAGCCTCTCCTCTGTGTGTGTGTTTGCTCGCTGTCCGCATATTCATGTGCTTATAAACAAACATAAATTACACATGCGAAGCAAACAGGAGTTGCAAAAGCAGACACACACATTTTATGGAAATCTCTGTGTGACCTGGGCAAAAGAATAAAATACAAAAAAATAATAATAAAAATGTTCGCAATTAGCCGCAGTTTTTACCGTCCAAGTCCAAAGCAAAAGTGTGTGTGTATAAAAAGCACACAAAACACACCAAAGATAAATAAATGTATGGAAATGTATACTGCTGTGCGGTGGCAACATATTTTGCAATTTAAAACCTTTCTCTACCTATTATTGCGACTGTACTGCTTCGACCGCAAATTCCCATTTGTTTGACAAGCGATTGATCACAAAATGAATGCCATAAATTCAGCGAATCGAATGGAAAACCCTCTCGGGAGATCCGCGGGCCGGAAAATCGGAAAACCCAGGGCTAAATCGGCTTTGGAATGGCCATAAACAAAATGACGCTGAACTATGCAAATAGCAAATAGTTTTGCATTTCTCAGCCACTGACACTGCCACTGCCAAAATATCGAATATCATCCGCATCACGTATGCGCCCTGTGCACTGTGCACTGCACTTTGCCCCTGAAATATTAAAGGCAATTCAATATAGAGATTACCTTAGCCCCCCTTCTACCCCCTCCCCTCACCTTGAATTCCAAGCAGCACGCGATCAAATAGCATTTGTTAACATTTCACAGTTATGCAGGTGGGTTTGGTGTTTGGGTGCTTGGTGTGTGCGTGTTTTGCTCTGCTCCTGTCGCTGATTTATGCCGTCTCATTAAGGTTTACAAGCTACCATAATAAGCATTCCCCTTCCCCCTTCCCCCTTCCTGTCAAGGTGACTCAGCGCTGCCAAAACAACAAACACCTGGCCACCACAACATCACAGTGGAGCACAACTCATCCACGATTGTCAGCAGTTGAATTTAACTCAGAAAACCTTGAGAAAGCTTGTAACTAAAGCCTTAAATATATGTATAACCAATGAGTTTGTGTCTTAAGTTTATCTTTTAATTTGCTGCTTTCTGTTTTTTCAGAACACTTGAAAACGAAAAAGGATGCAAGGAGATTTTTTCTAAGTTAAAGAAAGCTTTGACGATTTTCTTTGCACAAACTATATATTTTTTTCTTTTAAAAAAAGTTTGTGAGTAACATTCTGAAATTCTGAAAAATCTTTCTTTTTCCCTTTTTTTTTGACAACTTTATCATATATTTTTAGATTTGCTAAATGTACACTGAAATATTTTTCCGTGCTTACCATTTTAACAAAATTATCATCATATTATGGTTTTTAAATAACAACAATATTGGTGGCTAATGATTAAATTAACATACATTTTAAAGAGGGGGAAATCTTCATTAAAAATAGAAGGGACTTGCAAGTGATTAATTATTTCTATACCTTTAAGGTAAGATAATAATCACTTTAGACAGTAGTTATTTTTTAAGCTTTACATAATTATTAAATTTGATTTTAACTTAATTTTAATCTGTTTTGAATGCACTGTGCAGGCCAAAAGGGCAAAGGGCAAAGCAGCAACTCTAGCTCTAACCCGAACTTCAACTTCAACTTCCACTTATATTACGGTTGCCTGAGTCCTGAGTCCTGGGCGCGGGGTCAAGGCCACGAGGGCCGAGCAAGGTCGCCTTGCCTTGGGTGGCCCTGGCTGTCCCTGGCTGTGACCTTGAGGAGGGGCTTAGCCCCTCAGCAGGCTGACTAATCACTGAGCAGCGGACTGGGAGGTCGGGTGCACCACCCGGCGTATGCGCAATATGCAAATAAATGCCTGCTAATGGCACAATCAACTCGGTATCGTTTTCCGGCCATTTCTTCATTTTTTGTTGTATTTTTTTTTGGTTGAGGCCACCCTCGAATGCTGGCCAAACAAACGGCAGCTGCACTCCAGCAAAGAGCAGAGAGCAAAGAGCCAGCTTATTGCCATTTGTGTGTCTTCTGGTGGCTGGTGGCCAAAACGGAAAAGTTGCCGCAATTAGAAGCCGAACCCGAACGATTGGTGGAAAATTGCCATCCAGCAGCATCCCTGGCCACATCAATAATTACTTTATTGCCATGTTGTGCGGATGCATTCCCCACCTCCCACCTCCCACCTCCCACCTCCCACTCCCCTGGCCATCCATCTGTGCCGAGTCCTCGATTCTTTCGAGCTTTTTGTTCAGGTGGCCCAAAATCAAATATTGATCCTTCGAGGGCAGGAGGCGAATGTGTTTGCAAACCCAAGCCAGACTTTACCGTTTCCTAGAAGGTTGGTCGTTTTCAGTCAGGATGTCAGGATGTGGTGCTCAAATCGATCTGTTTAAGCCCAAGTTTTCTCATTTAGTGGTTTTCATTTTCAGAACATTTGAAATGTTATCCAATTTTTAAATGATTATTTAAAGAAGTGCAATACGCGAAGGGCATATCATTTAATTATTAATTTTTCTATAAAATTATAATAGAAGATTAACCTGTATTTGTTAATTTAAATTCTTCAATAAATTGTATACATAAGCACAAAAGAATTAATAATTTATTAATATTAATAAAAATATATATGTACCTATTGCTTGATGCAGTTGCTGTTTTTAAAGTTATAACAGTTATTAAACGAATTTAACAATAATTTTAATATGACGCTAGGAATAATTTTTTTTTACACATTAAACGATATTTATGAAAGAAAAACATTACATTCTATCTGTAAGTAAATAAGTAAGTACTAATTAATTGTTGCTTAATCGGAAGCGTATATTATCTTCCACTTGCGAGTTTACTCGAGTTTCCCAACTCATGTAAGGACACCACACAAAACACGATTAAATAAATCAAAAAGTTTTGTTAATACAGATTTGTGCGCAAATTGCATTTTAATCTATATTAATCTTTATTTATCTTGCATGAATTTGTGGCGGCTGTTGAAATGTGACAACAAAATTTGCTGCTGACTTCAAAGAGCATAGCATACATTATGATGCCTAATGTATAAAAAGTCTTTTCATTAAGTGAGATATTTAAAACGCATTTGAAACACATTTAAAAAAAAATAATTTCATTAATTTAAATAAAGTAAACAAATCAGAGAAGAAAACAAGTAACAAAAACTTCAGACATAAAATGTGTTTAACTAAAAGTGATTTAATTTAAGTCTTAATAAGCAAAACCTTTTCTTGTTTTAGGCATTTAATCTCTCATTTAATTCTCTGAGTGTAACACAGACATGAGACATTTATGCGTGTGCATATAATTTATGTCTATACTTATTTATGCGTATTTTTGTAGCGCTCTCTCTCTTCTCTCCCGTTTGATGTACAATGATTAATGTTGTAGGTGAAAGCAGGGACAAGGGGCGTGACCTTGGGAAGAGGGGGTGGGGATACTATGAGGGTGCCAAAAGTAGCGCGAATCCAGGGAACGCGGTCTATTCCTTTGGCTTTCAACTTGAGTGCCTTACTTTGTCCCCCAACTCACACACACATTTGACAGCACTCATAATCCAATATGAGTGCATATTAACTTTAATCAGTTAGCGCACGAGTAAGTCAGCCCAAGGGGAGTATGTGGTTACGGGGGGGTTGCAGGGGCAAGGACTGGGGGGTGAAATGTCAACAGACGATTCACTTAGACACATTTTTCAATGAGCCTGCCAGCAATGTTGCTGCTGTCAGCCGCTGGATGTTGCTGTTGCTGCGGGTATGTTGCTGCTGTCGCTGCTGTCGCTGGTGTTGGTGTACTTAAGTCGCGTCAAGTCATGCAATGTCAATATACTCATTCACCCCCTCAGCCCTAGCCCTAGCCCTAGCCCTCTTGTGTTGTTCTTAGCATCATCGCTACTTTTTGCCGCCGTGTTGCTCTTGTAAATTTCAATTTTATTTGGCCCACACGTGACAGGTACTTGAAGTGGCATTTGTATTTGTCACTGGGGCATTTAATTTCATTTGACAGCTTTAATTTGGTTTCGTTGTCAGGCATTAAATTGCTTAAATTGCCTGCCAGTCTTTGGAGCAGGACAACAACTTCATGCATTCAAGTATCTCAAGTTTTCTATTCGGTGACGGTGACGGTGACGGTGGCGGAACACACAAAAACGAATCCTTCAAACAGTACAGTACAGTACAGCACAGTAAATGTGCAGACTCGACAGTGAGCAAATACTGCAAATGACAGAGACAATAAACAGAGCAAGTACACCCAGTACCCAGTACCCAGTACACAGAGCTGAAAAACCAGGCCAGAAACTGGAACACGACGGAACTTAAGAAGTTTAAGAAGTGTTTTCCTTTTCTTGGGTGTGGGGAATGGGAAAATGGGGGTCCAGGCGTAAAATAATATTTGACTTGAGCCGAATTTCTCGCATAGGCAGGCAAAAAATTTTCATTTCCATCTTGACTAAAAATGTTTAATTAGACTTCAGCCAGTTTGCCTACCCGCGAACATTGTATCAACAAACGGAAGATAAACACGGCGTCAAACTTTCTAAAATATGAGAATTTCGTCTCTTGGAAGCTGTGCAGTACATATGTATGTAACATAAAACAAAACACTAAGGGAGTGAGTCCTTAAAAATGTTATCAAAAAAACATTAAAATTGCAAAGGGACACTGAAATTTGGGGGTTTGGGGTAAAACCTAAAACACACATTTTTTGCACATATAGTTGGCAAATAAACACGACAGCTGGTGAAATGAGAAAATTCGCACATCTGAAAAACTGAAAAACAAGAGTTTTGCAGAAAAAACTGAGACAAACAGTTGGTTCCAGTTGCGTTTGACAGCTTGACTACATTTAAAAGGAATTTTCTATTGAAATGTTTGTAGCTGAACTTTCTTCCTTTTTTTTTCTTTTGGTTTAAAAATCTTCTAATAAAAAGTCATTATATCAACATATTTTTGTATGGCAGCTTGGTTAACAAGAACATTTTTCTGTGTTCCCTTGAAATGTAATCATTGTAGCTTTTGCCTGCTTTAATTTTGTAGAAAGTAATTTCACTTTTCCCAGAAATCACAGCTGATGCTCTCCCCATATTTGTCTTTTCACTGCTAATTACCAAGAAATTGTGGTTTGCACAACGTTGTCCTCGCTGTCGCCATCTAATTCGTTTTTTTTTTTTTTTTTTTGGGTTCTTCGTTTTCGATTTGCAACGCATTACGAAATGTCGCCGACAAAGTGAAATAAAAATCAGATAATGTAGATTTCCCGAATCGGGATAGGATAGCCTGTCAGCTGGCAGTTTTCCTTTACCAGTTACCAGTTGGCAGTTGGCAGGGTGATGGGAATTCCCGAAAAGTCAGGAAGGGCCTACAATGGCAGTGAAAAATTGAGTTAGCGATAGCACGGCCAACGACAGAGCACAGAGCACAGAACAGAGGAGCAAAGCTTTTAAGGCTGTTAAGTTAATGTCGCTTTGCGATTTGCCTTTCCCCAGGAAAGGAAGGGATGGGATGGGTCCAGGAGCAACAACCACACCCACACCTCTCAACAAAGGCTTTTCGGTTGGGAAAGGGCTATGTGGGGTTCCATGACTATGACTGAGAGATAACCCTAAATACGAAATACTGAAAGCGTTAACAAGACTCAAGAAATCAGACATTAGGTCTATGGTAACGAATTCATATTGGTCAGTAACATATTTTTTTTACACTTGTATATGTAACATATATGTATTTTCTAAAGATTAAATAAAAATGTAATGGTTTCACAAAGACATAATATTTACTTGTTGTATCATATACACATCACTACCTTTTTCCCTATTTTATCAATAGCACAAACCTTTTTTAAGATGTTAGAAAATCTGAGTATACTAAGCTCTTTAACAATATCGATTCTCATTTGTATCACCTATTTTCGGTGTGCGAATTGTGGGGACTGGGATTCAGCTTTGGAGGCGGAGGCCTGACCTGCTCAGCCCAGCGGCTACTCAACAGGCTTTGCGGATTGCGGATGGTGGATGGCGGATGGGGAGTGACACTGGCCAGTGTCAAAGTGTAGTGACATTTAACGGAAATGAAGAAAATTTTTCTCATTTCCTCCGAGTGAGGCAGTTGCCCAGGAGCAGCAGCCACAGCAGGACGAGGAGCAGGAGCAGGAGCATCAGCAACAGGAGCAACAGGAGCCTGGGAAATAGAAACGAAAGCCAAAGGACTTAAAGTCCCAGTTGGGACTTAAATGGAGATGCATTTTCCGTGAAACTATGCAAAATACGCCTTAAAGTGTGCTATAATTTGTGGCACGTTGGCTTAAAGGCGGTTGCTGTAGAGCAGCCGTCAACAGTGCCCCATTATTGTCATATTATTACTGCCTGCTGCCTGTGATCTTTTCACTGCCATTTCCACAGCCCCCTCTCAAACCCCCTGCAAAAAGTTAAGCTTATATAGTGTAAAGTTTTCTAAGTACTTGGGACAAGCCTTGGCATCGTCGACAATGATGACTATGACGATGTGGAGCTTGTGCCCCTCATCCCATCCCATCCCAGCTAGCTGTCTGTCATCTGTAGCTCACCTTGGCCGCAACAACAGCGACGTGTTTCTGCTGCAGTTATACGGTAAGTTGTCTCTTGTCTCGTGTACTGCACTGCACTGCACTCCACCCACCTGAGGCCCCCTCCACTACCAAGTACCCCACCTGGCCACACGTACGTAATTGCCGCAGAAACTTTGCGTTAAGAAAATTAAGGCAGAATGTGCAGCGGAAATTCATGGCTGGTTAAACTTTTTACGTGAAAACTGTACGAGTAAATAATGCAAAGCATTGCAAAACTGTTGACCAAAGCAGAAAGTAAGGAGACTGGACGAAAAAAACTTTTTACAAACGTTTAGATAATTAGTTAATTCGCAACTATAGAAACAGGTTTTGTCCACAGATTTATTTTGAAAAATTGAAAATAATTAAGCAGCGTTTTAAAATCATTAGCCAATGCTTTATCCCTTGAATGTTATGATTTTTCGAACGAAACTATATTGGTGGCTACTTCTAGACATTTTAAGAAGTGTTTTTTTTATCACCAGACATTTTCAAAATATTTTCATTTATTTAATTCCATAAAATTGTGGCTTTACGTTTCTAATAGATATAAATTAAAGCCTTGAAAGCCATTTTAAGTTTTAAATGTATTCAGTTGCTGCTATAAAAAATTGTATTATTACATCAAGCATTTACCCCATTTTGACACAATGTTTGTTAAGTTGATCATGAGCTTAATTTCAAATTAAGAACTTTGCTTTATAATCTTCTCTAGAATAATGGACATATTATATGTACATGAGGCCAGGCGAAATAAAGTGGAGTTGGCTTTCGATTTTAGCTTGCTGACGTCAAACGCGGCTCAACGCACAGAGAACGAGTGAAAAATTGTTGAAAAAATGGCAATTTCCCTGATTGACGTTCATCATCGTTGCCGCGGGAAAGTGTGACTGAGACAGAGAGAGAGAGAGAAAGGAAGAGTCCTGGGAGTCGCACTGAAAACTGCTTTTGGCAACTTTAGCTTGGGCAAACATTTTGGGCGCCATTTCGCTTCTTGTGCTACTTTGTTGCCCCACATACCTACAAACATTTAGATGTGTGGACTTTTACACAAATACTTTTGTAAGAGGTTCTTCTTGTTCTTGTTCCTGCTCTTTCTTTTCTTTTTGAGGGACTTGGCTGCTTTTGTTTTACTTTCACTTTCACTTTCACTTCGTTCTGCCGCTGCTACATTTTTGTCTTAAATGATTGCCATAAAAAATAAGTGCACATTATTGTTACAGCATAGCCGGTGAGGCGGAAAGAGGGGGAGAAATGGGTATTGTGGGGTTTTGGGGGCTTTGGGGGGTTGAAGGTTCCCCCACAGCGGACGTAGACGGAGTGAGTGCGTTCAGAGGCACTTTACAGTCATCCATACGCGTAGTGTAACAAATGATTTTTAAAGCTTTTTTGCATTATCAGCCTTTTAGAGACGATACCACCACCTCATCTCCACCCATCCATCCGCCAGATGAAAACTTTTAAGTGATTTACATGGCTAACATCCTTGAAGGGCAAGTAAAGATGCTGTAGGATACTTTACCTAGGAATATATGACCAGTCTCTAAAGATACTAAAATAGATAAAGCATTTTTCTAAAGCTATTTACAAAGGGCCTGCATTATAAAAATGTATCTTAAAAATGATTTTAAATTTATTAATAATCACCTAAAAAAAAGAACTTTATTTTGTTCTGCCTGTTGAATACACCCCTAAATAATATATTTTCTACGAATATTTATGGAATCCCTTGTTTTCCCAGCCCCTCGCCTGCCACTTCCGATATTTATCGCACTTTAATATTCATCCATCCCCCCTGGATTTTTCCAGGCTATTTTTAAACGTGGCCCCTGTTACTTACACTTGTTTATGGGTGAGTCTGGAGGGTCTGGAGGGTCTGGAGAGTCTGGAGTGGAGGAAATGGCGTTTGTCACTCAGTAACACGTGGCCTGGCATTTGGCAATGATTTCCGCCTCTGGATTGCATTGCACTGCGGAAAAGATGTGTATTATCGCAGGGAAATTGGAGGGGGTAAGGAGGGCCATAAATAGAGGCGGGCAAATTGATTGGGCTCCGAGGACTTAAAGCGGGGTTTTTCGTCGAGAGGCTGGAATCCGGGTGCACGGACAAAGGGTCACTTAGCAGCATTGCCTGGCTACGGCTGGGAATCGAATGTCATTTTGCAGACCACTGGGATGGCTCTTTCCACGGCACTGACATTCGATTCTCTTTTGCCAGCTATTACGAGGTATTCACTCATTATTCCCTGCTGGGGAACACTGCCTTTACGCAATGTTGCGCATACGCCTTGTTGTACACGAACTAACTAAAAATAGGCACTAAACCACATCTAGTGGGAACCCCTTTTCAAAAACACTATACACACACATCAAAGGAAATCAGAGCTAAGGCTTCAATCACAAACACAAGAAAAGTCCTCTATCTGCTGACGTATACGCAATATTGCTCATACGCAGTGTGTCACCAAAAGAAGCAGCAGAGGAAAAGGGAAACGGAGAGGGCTGACAAGTAAATATGCTGAAATAAATCAATATAAACAAATCGAATTAAAATCATAAATGAAAATCAAATTCGAAATCGCTTTTATTTTATTTTTTCTCTTTTTTTTTCTCTCAATTTCCTTTCACTTGCAATGCCTTGTGTTTGTGTGTGAGGCATAAATTAATTAAAAACAAAGAGCCACAAACAGTGTTGTGCCAGTTATACATTGCTGATTTGAAGTTACTTAGTTTGCACAATGGTCTTTGCTGCTGGCGTCGTGCTGGCCCAAGTGCAATCGATATATGCTAATAAAGCTGTCCCCCCAAATCACACACACTCAGCCACTTCAGCTGACACTTTTGGGGTTATTTTATAAATATTTGAAATAAAAACAGAAAGTCGATTTAAAATAAAATTCTGCGTGGGCGTACGGGCCATCGAAACGTACTCGAAAACGTCAATGGGGACGTCGCACCTACGAAACACACCCACTTGCCGTACTAACACAAACACTGGGCACAAACACGGCACAAGAAGGTTAAATACGGATGAGAGTCCAGACTTAAGGATACCTTAGACTCACAGGTGGTAAACTATTACTTAACCATTACTTTAAATCAGATTTTTTTTAGAGGTCACAGCAGTCTTACGAAAATATTTTCTGAAATATTGATGAACAGAGTCATAAATGGCTAAATCAAGAATATATTTATATAATTTTTTTTTGGGAACGCTCTTGTACAAATCTACCCTCTTCACTCTGCAAACATTGGGTGTAAAAATCACAATCTAACATTGAAAACGTCAGCGACATGCATTGGAGCGAAAAAGGATCCGGTTAAAAAAATGTGAGGGGAACCTCTTTTTGGATACTTTTTTTTACTCAGGGTTTAATATTAAAACAAGACTGCTAAGAAATTTAAAGCTGCCTACTCGGACATTTGTTCTTTAGAAACCAGATGTTTACTTGTCTGCCAAAAACTAAAAAAATACCTCCGTAGAAAGTCATTAATTTGCCTGTCCTGTGTGAAAGTCTGATCTGTCTCTGTCCCACTTTTTTATTTTATTTATTTTTTATTTTTTGGCTGTTTCTCTGTATCTCTTCCTGTTTCTCTTGCTGTTTCTGTTACCAAAAACTGAGCCGCGTGCGATCACGAAGCGCATAAATGGCATTTGACACGTGACGAAAATGTTAAATTTTAATGTTTGCACCGCAGTGTGTTTGTGCTTTGGTTAAACTGAATTTCATTTGGTTTTTTTTGTTGTCTGTTTGTTGTCCGCTATTGTTTCTTCAACATCATTTGCTCGATGTTTGTTCTATGACTCTATAGGGTCCTGAATTTGGGTGGCGGAGAGGGAGGGAGGTAGCCGACCCCCCTTTAAATTTGTTTGCCTTGCATGTGCGGACACTTTGTTCAAATGATGCGACATAATAACTGCCAGGAACCAGCACCAGCGCCAGCACCAGCTTCTGTCGAAGCCTTCCCAACTTTTTTGACTGCCCATTAAATATTATGGCAATGCAAACGAATCAGCAACAGCCACAGCCACAGCCCCCAGCGAAAACGGCTAACAAACCCACATACAACCAACGGAAAACGACAAAACGACAAACGACAGAGGGAAAATCAACAACAGCAATCATTGGCTGGGCATTTCGAATTTCTGGCCATTTTTGGCTATTTTTGGCGACGTGACGGCAAATAAAAGTTAAATGAAAATTAAACTATGCAAATATAAGCGAATTTTTGTGGACGAAGGCAGGGAATTCGGTGGCCAGCTGTCGTTTCAATTGCTGTATGGCCTTTGATTGGAGCCCAACTGCTGGTTGCTGGTCATTTGAAAATCAGTCTCAATTTGAAAATTAATCGAGATTTGAGTGTCCAACTAGATGTGTACATCACTTTCTCCTACACTGTTGTGGCCTCTTAAAAATAGGTATTCAGGAAAATGAGTTTTACACTAAGCCAAAAGTATAAGAATTATTTGTGGGCTGATAATTGCGAATTAACTTAACTTTTAGTAACTTAAACACATACCCTGAAATCAGATTAGTTAAAAAGGAATTTACATAAATTGAAGAGGATAATTCAGAATGGAAAGCTCCCAAGCTGTTGTAAATCTTTTAGTGAATTTAACAAGCTTGTTTCTTACCAAGTTCAGATATAATATTTAACCAAAACAATGTGAATGATTTTCAAATTAAAATTCCATAGTTCAACATTTATACTTTCTATTGCTTTGTAGAGACTTGCTAGATCGACTTTTTCAAAACTTGAATTTTAGGGAGTGAAGTTATTCAGAGTTTATGGCCGGCTTTTTAGCTTCCCAGTCTTCCTTTCAGCCTTTGGGGCTTCGGAGCTGCCTTTCATCTTCCTTTCAGCTTTCAGCTTTTAGCTAGCAGGCCGAAAAGTCGTTGACCGTGAAGTTGAAACGGCGGCAGGTCAACCGGGGACCAGGGACCAGGGACCGTAATCCACTGAGAAGGCATGCTTCATTGCACCAGGAACACACAACACACATACGAGTATCCCCATCGCCCCGAGGCACATTTTAATATTCGGCCTTGTATTTAAACTATTTCTGGTCGTGTGCATATTTTTCGATTTTCGAGTTTCCGGTTGCCAGAATTCCATTCCGGGTCAGAAGGTAAGGCGAAAATGCCCCAAGTTAACTGATTGGGTCTGGGTCTGGGTCTGGGTTTGCTTTTGGGGCTTTTAAGCCGGAACGGAACGGAACGGAGAGCCTCTTTAATTTCTGTAGTCCTGTAGTCCTGAATTTTGATCACTCAATTCACTCACCACCCAGAATCTCAGAATTGTTGTGCACATTCGCAAATCACACAGTTCTCTGGACACAAACATGGACATCGACACTGGCATATGTAGTTTTACTTTAGCTTTTGCAATCCAAACGTTAATGGTCTGTCAATTATCGCCACCCAGTGTGTGTTACGATAAGATATCGCCCCCGGACTATGACTATGTCTGTGTCCATGGGTGTCCATGTCCTCTGTGCATCATTTAGTTCGAATTAGTTATGGACATGGAGCACACACACACACAGCTCTCGTAACAGCAGAGGAGCCCAACAATCGAATGAAACAACTTTCCTGCCCTTTTTATGCGAGGAATTCCAAGGAGCTCCCAAAGTTCCGGAGGGGAGGGTTCAGAGGTCAGCAGCTCTGGTTGCCCTTTTTGCATTTGTATTTATGGTCAGGCCAAGGCACAGCCACGAAATTGGCATTGAAAGAAATTTTTGTGGTAATTATCATCGCGTCGAAATGAGGTTGTTCAAATTGTGTTGCACATGTGAAAGCCCTTTGCCTAACAAATTAAAATATATAAAAAAATAATAATGACTTAACCAACTTACTAAACACAAATGTGTGCCGCCAGAAAACTTTTTCCTATGAACAATAAAATTTTTGCGTTGCAGGAATTTAAAGTTTGTTGAAGCGGCAGGGGCAGTGGCCAAAATATGATGAAAACTTGTGGATTTTATATGTTTTTAGAATAATGAGGTCTCGTTGTTACTTAATTAAATTATATTTAGAAAGTAGGTTACAGCGAACAGGAAGTATTTTTTTCTTTTTGAGCGTTAACAGCTGAGCTAGGAAATTTGTGCTGTGCTCGAAGTAATTGTACTAAATGTGTTCATGATTTTTTGCAGTGTTTCAATTTGTATCAGAGCAATAGACAGGCAGACTTCAGTTCCTTCCGATTCGCATTTATTTCTCATTCTTGGTCTGTGTGTCTCCGAATCTGCCCCCGATTCCAGGGTTTCCTTTCCTGACTGAGTACCCATTAGACGATGACGGGTGGTGGGAGTCCGGAGAGTCCTGCGAGTCCTGCGAGTCCTGCGAATCCAGTGCGTTTATCTATTTAGACGCTTTTAGTTACGGTTTTGGTTTCCCAAGAGGTGGCGAAGGCCGTGAGCTTCTTCCCAAATTGATTTTACTTACTGTACTATCCCCCATCCTAGCCAGAGTCGAGTTCAAGCCATTGGCCTCTCCATTGTTCCTCTTGTTTGTCTTGTGTAAGTATTTTTATTTCTTTTCATGCTTATTGGAATTTTATTATCCGCTCATATAAATGCAATAAAATGTTGATATACGCATGTACGTATATAAAAGGGCCTGAAAGTGAGAATATCGACGTACTTACCCACCAAAAACCCGAAACTCCCATCGAAATGAAAAGTTCTCGTTGGGTTTTGCCTTGAAATATTTTCAGTTTTGCTTTATTTGTTTAATGTATTCTTATGCTGACACAGTCTAGGCCGCTCCGCATCCCTTTTGGTATTATAACTTTATTGTTGTTATCTGCTATTATTAGTGTTTCCGTAAGCTATGATAATTATTCATGAAATAGTTTGCTTTCCTTAGAGCTTAGCCTATGTTTCATTTAGTTTATGGTTCTCATAGTTTTCTAGAAAAAAAAAAACACAATTTTACCCATTTCTTTAAAACAATTTGCATGTTAGTTGTTTACTTTCCATGTTCATTTTTCACTTATTTTACAATCTCGTATATATGATTTATTGGTAGAGAGATCTGGCTACTTGAATGCTTGATGCGGAGGGTCCTTAAAGGTATTTTATATCATTCACAAATTAACGATAACAGATAACAATTCAACGACTCGGAAACTCAGGCTACAATTTCGATAAATCAACAGTAAAACAGTGTGTGCTTGGGTCTGGTGTACGTATAAATAGTTAGCTCAAGTTGCACATTTACCAATTAACTATAATTAATAAGCGTTTTCTTTGGAAGAACTTAACTTAGGAGCATTTCGCTTTGATCTGAAAGTTTAACTGTTTCCCTTGACTTAGCCTAAACTTATTGGCTAGAACTCTTAGCCTACTAACGACCAATAAAAAAAAACCAGTCAACAACTCACTCACTGAAAACACATGCACACCGAAATATATTTTGGAGTTCTTAGGAAAGTATAAAAACAGTTGAGCTTGGCCTCGGGTTTCCCACCGGGGTTTCCATGGAAATGGAAAATGTGAGCTGTGTTACCTACCGCTTAGCCTAAGTATTAACTACTGCACATGTAGGAGTAAGTAAGTGTCTACCAATTATTTGTCACATAGAAACAGTTAGAGGACGGCTGTTGAAACCAGGGACCAAACGCCTTCGTGCCTGCCGATTGTTGAGATCCCATCCTGATCCTGATCCTGGTTGAGAGCAAGGGGCGTGCTCCCAGACCTATCCACTCCACTCTCCACGCTCAGCCCTTTGTTGTTGTTGTTGTCGTTGGTGGTCAGGAGGACGGACTCGGCAAGGTCAAGGGTTTTGGTCCGTGTTTCAAAACTCAGTTTTGATATTGCACTATACACATACATATCCTACATATATCCTATATAACTGCTATGGTAGCTCTTCTCGCCCTGCATATTGCTTCTAGCCTATGCTCTACATACCCTGATTCTCCCCCGTGCTTGCTATGCATCTCCTGGCAATCCTAATCCTAATCCCCCCCTTGGTACTATCTGATATACATAGTAAGGTGGTGTAATGAATATATTCTCTTGTCCTTACAGTTCTAGATTAAGTGACTAGCCTAGGAACGACCTCTGGGTTTTAAATGCTCTTACATCTCCTCCTTTTTGCTATATAACATAGTATATATATCTACACGAACTCAAAAGTGATCTTCAAGCGGGGATTTCTTCGGGATCAGCGCCCCGCGATCTTGTTTTGATTTGTGGGGCTCATTTGGTTTATGGTGTCTGCTCGTGTCATATAGTACTTAGTTTCATCGAAGGTTCTGTTAACCAAGTGTGTGCTGTGTCTGTGGTGAAGGGCGCTGGTCCCAAGGCCCCGCTTGCCACCTTAACTAACTATGACCTATGTACCGACACCATGTATCGATATGGAACGATAGCCTTTATGCCTTTAAAGATATGGATTTCTGTCCTACTCTTACCTAATCCTACATTCTGGTTTTCTGGGGGTCGGGAGGGGGCTGTGTGCTGTGGTGGGGTGGTGATATGTTAAAGGTTTTTGGGACAGACAGACCGAGAGAGAGAGAGAGACACTACATTATCCTGTTAAAGCGAATCGTATCCTATGGTTATTTGGCTTATCCAACAACCGCATCTTATGGCTACTTTGGAATGTTAATCGCGCGTGTTTACTGTGTGTGTTGATTATATCGCTAGTTAATTGTTAAAAATTGTTCCTAGCCTACAGCTCATACATACATACATATATATATAGTGGGTATAGAGTAGATGTAGTGTATGTACAGATATATTTACACAAGTAGCTGAACCTTCGAGTACACGTGCTTAATGCTATGGAAAAAACGAACTAAAACCCACTGCCTAATTGAATGGCGGATTAAGATCTCTGGTGCATCGATTGCTTCCATTTGGCACACTTCTCGAACCACATTCCTCAGAGTACAGAATATATCGTTTGCTATTGCTGTTTCCAATCACCCCATGTGCATGATCTTCTTGAAGGCCTTGCGAAACTCGGGATTGAATATCGTGTAGATCACGGGATTCACAAAGCTGTTGATGTAGCCCAGCCAGGTGGTCATCATGTAGGCGGTGAGGCCCGGTCGGCAGTCTTTCTTGAACTTGGCGCACATGGCGTCCATGATGTTGCAGCTGAAGAAGGGCAGCCAGCAGAACAGGAAGACACCTGTTTGTTTTTAGGTTTTACAAGGTGTTTCAGTTAAATTTAGGGGAGGGGTCCTGTTGCTGTTACTTACCCAGAACAATGGCCAATGTTTTGGTGGCCTTGCGTTCCTTCTTGGCCGACGATTTTTCGCGTTTCTTTTTCGAGGCCTTGTGCACCTTGTATATCGTGAATCTGCGCCCATTAACACACAACACGCAAGGATAATAGGCCCATGGTATATTGCATTTTCCAACCAAAACAAAAGGAGAAAAGGAGAAAGGTGCCCGCTCAATTGCAAAGCCAAACTAATAACTGTAATTTGGGGCGTTACTCACCTTGACGCCTGAGAGTTCTTCTTATCCTTGCGCGAGGACGTTTTCGATGTGGTCGATAGCGTTGAGTCGTTGCGTGCCAAAGTCATGGCCTCCTGCACTCCGTAGCGGACAAAGGACAATGGCTTCATGGCGACGCTGCAAACGGAAGTCGGAATCGGAAGTTGGAGGCCGGAATGAGCGGAATGAACGCAATGGGGCAACTAGGCTATTATACCACTATTTTTGGCTAACCAACTTGCGGCTGAGAGTTGCAAACTCGTGCAAAAGTGCCAGGTTTTAAGCTAAGTAAATTATGGGGCTTCGGACTTAATCAAACGATTATATACAAATGTGAGTGAATAACCAATTCTGAAGAGCGTTCACTGGGTTGTTATACAAAAAGGATTGAAATTCTTGAAAAATAAGTGTTTAAATAGCAGATTTCCCTTGGTTTTCCTACTTTTTAGAATATATATTAAATTTTGTAATCACTTCTTGAAGAAATTTTATGTAATGAAGCTCTACATTTTTGCATGCAAAAAAAAAAATTATCGGTGCTTATTATTTTCTACTATTTTAAAATTTTAAATTTGTTGTCAGTTAAAAATCTTAAAGAAAGGGGGATATTATGTCAACTGATTCTGTTTTGATTTGTTAGTTCAAGTTTTTATAAAAAAAATTTATGAAAATAAAAAAAAAGGAATACAAATTAATAAGCTAACATAAATAAAGATATTCAGTTAAAACAAAAATTATAAGTTGAATTTTGGGTTAAAATTTAAATTACAAAATGGAAGAACATTTAAATTTAAACAGAAAATATATAATAAAAATTCTGAAGTTGATATCAGAAACAGTTAAGACAACACCTCTTTTTTGTACACAAGTGCAAGGGAAAGTGATAATGTTTATTTAGGACCACTGTGTGGAGTGGGGCTACTAGGCTATTATCCTGGTTGTCTACGGGGGCAGGCCAACAGAGAGAGAAATACCAAATACCTGGAGTTATCGACACCGACTGACCTGAGTGTCGGCTCGCCGCGCTTTGGCGAGTCGTCGGCGGTGTTCCGCCGGCTGCTGACGCTGCTCCGCTGCAAGGTGGCGCCGCTGGGCAGCGGACTGTCCGGCGGCGAGCTGCTGCTCCGCGGGGCTACGGAGACGACGGAGGCGGAGGCGGCGGCGGAGGCGGCCACGCCTGCAAGGACATCGTCAACGTTTGAGGCTGCATAACCAGAATCATGATTACCATTCGGATCGGCGACGACCAGCTGCGGCTGAGTGGTGATCTGGGCCACAACGCTGCTGCGGCGTACAGAGTTGGCCATGGACAGTTTTCCAATCCGTCAGAGCCGCGATGGGTGAGTAATCCAATCGAGGGGCGGGACGGCAGGACGAGGCGGCGTTAATAAAGGACGAAAAGATGGGAAATTGGGACGCAACGTCAATTAAAGGCAAAGCAAGATTGGGTTTTAATAAAGTGACGCATTAATTGAATTATTCGGAATTATATTTCCCAGCTTTCTTTTAGCGGAAAAGTTTCGCGGTCCCATCCCATCCCATCCCATCCCTTTGTGCATCCCGGCTGTCCTTAATGGTTTCATTTCATGTCCTTATTGGATTAAGCATGCCATCAGGATGCTAATTGGCTCGCACTTAATGGCGGTTTCGTACTGGGATTCGGGAAATCTGATTGGACCGGCTACTGGAGATGGAGCTGGAGCTGGAGAGGGATCCACTCATTGAAAGTGCTGCCCTTGCCCTGTGTCGACAATTGAGAGTAGCCTGCAATTAGATTGACAATTTTCCTTGGCCTGCTATCTGCAAGGAACTGCAGCAGGACACCCATACCCACTAGGTGGCTTATCTTTTACGTGTCTGTGGCACGTGCCAGGGTTGTCGGGACTGTCAGGGCTGCCAGGTTGCAACGGTTGCTTCAACGGAAAGCGGACAAGGACAAGTCGATTCCAAAGTGCTGAGCCCCGAACTTTTCCCACGGTCATCGCAGATAAACCAGCGATTTCTGGAGCTTATGGTGCACTTGGACTGAAAGTGGCCGCTTTTCATAGTCTGTGCGCGTTAAGTAGAGGAAGTTTACTTTTCCGATAAAAATAGTTAGGTTTAATTTTATTCGAATTTTTTAATTCAATGTTTCAAAGAGAAAAATTAGAATGCTTGTGAGTTACCGAAGAAAAGTATCATAATATAGAAAATACGTTTATACATTCAAGGGCTTAGCTTTGCTTAAATACAAATTATTTTTCCAGTCAAATAATGTTTTTTAAGGATACCAACTATATATTCTCATCCAAAAATTATAAATTGACAGCAATTAAAAAATGTTCCTTATAAGTGTTTTTTCATTGGCTAAGAAGTTAAGGAAAATGAGTTATTTTGAAAAGAGTGTTTGAAAAAAAAAACTTTGTTATGGAATTCACTTGGCTTAAGCTTACTGAAATCTAAATCGATATAAAGTAAAAACCGGAAAAAGCCGGAAACCAACGTAACCCCCTTCCGTTTGTCTGTCCCTGTCCAAGCCCAAAGCTTGTCGCAAAATGACTACTCACTTGCCCGTCTCCTCCACGACGGTGGCCAGCATGAACTCCGTGGACTTGTCGTTCACGATGACGTGGCAGTCGTCGATGTCCGGCGAGATGGCGTTCTCGTCCTCCTCCTCGTTGGAGCCGCTGGCCGTGTTGGTGGCCGCCTCGTCGGGCATTATCCGGCTGGCATGACGACTGCTGTCCAGGGCCGTCTCCGCCAGCCGGCGGGTCTGGGCGATGTTCTCGATGACGCTGCCTCCGGTGAGCTCCGAGAGATGGGGCTTCCTTGCCGCCCGCTGCTTCCGCGCCCGACTTCTCAGGGCCTGTAATTGTGGATGTGGATGTGGTCGATGGAGAACGGAAAGCGGGGATTAGTCACTGACATGCTGCGCTTGCATCCTCCGGATCCGGATCCGAATCCGTATCCGAATCCCAATCCGGAGTCAGCAGCTAATGTGCACAAACAAGGAGCCACAACGGATTGCAAATTGTGCAGGAGACAGCAGGAGTATTGATTCCTTTCGGAAATCCGATTTTGATTGGCCTCCACTGCGGTCTGAGCACAAATATAAGGCGCTTTTGCCCATAAGCCATTATCTGCCATTGCTTTAAGTTTTTAAAGCCTTGAAAGCTCTGAATTTTCTTTCAATTTATTTTAAGATTTTGTGATTCTTAATCTGGTCATCACTTTGGCTTGCAGTGAAAATATCAAAGATTATTTAAACTATAAAATAATAAGTAAATACATTGAATAACAACACTCATATACTTTTTTTTGAGATAGTTAAAACGAGTAATTTAATGAGTAATTTTTAAATTGACTAGGAATTTTTGTAGTACTTTTTAATTTAAATTTTCAGAAATATAAAAAAATATATGAAGCCATAACCTTTTTTTAAATTTTCTGTAAATTTTCTTTTGATTTAATTTTAAAGTTGTTGAACCCCTTATCTACTGACCTTGAAAATGTTCCAGTAGAGAAACACCATGATGATGCAGGGTATGTAGAAGCTGCTCAGCGAGGAGTAGAGTATGAAGTCGGCGTTGTAGAAGGCGCACACGTCCGGCTCGCGATTCGGAGTGTTGTTTAGGCCCAAAACTATCGGTGAGCCGATGGCAGCCGATATGGCCCAAACCAGCAGTATCGTAAGGCAAACGCGGCGGCTATTTTTGTGCTTGGCGTACTTTATTGGCTGCGTCACAGCGATGTATCTAAGGGATACGCATGGGTCACCATTGGGGGTCACCATTAAGGGTCACCAGGTGAAAACTCACCTGTCTATGGAGATGGCAACTAAGTTGAATATCGATGAAGTAGAGCATATCACATCCATGGCTATATAGAAATCACAAACAACATCAGGCAGGGCCCAGGCACCATTTACCTGAAAAAAAGTAGATAATAAAGGTAGGATATGAGCACACTTCATTTGTCCTGCACTTAATCGACTCTCCAGGAGAGCTCTCCTCTCCCCTCCTCTCCTCTCTCCATTGGAATGCCTTTCCTTTGTCGAATATTAATAACAATATTTTCCCATTTCCCGGCCTGCTGCTGCTGCTGCCACAAATTAGTTTTAGACTCTATCTCTTCATGGACGTCTCTACCAGTTTCAGTCCCAATTCCTGTCCCAGTCCCCAGACAGACTCCATAAAAACCTCAACAAAAACGCCAGGAATTTCCCAAGCCAAACAATTTGTAGCACACAAAGCACATAAAAAAGGTCGAGTGGGCAGTTTGGGTGGATGGGTTTCGACTGAAACTGACATGGCTGCACGTGTGCACTCCTTGTATCCCTTACTTGTGGAGCACAAGGGTATATTATAGTTTTGATATAGTAAATAACAGGAACTAAGACAAGTTCACATGAACCTCACAGAGATTAAGGTTTACTTTATACAATATATAATATCAAAATTATTAAGTCGTATAATTTTATACTTATTTGGTTAATGGGTAACATGAAGTCTTCCTTAATTCCTTCGTGTTTTTCTTTTCCAATCGGTTTGGGCTCAAATTAGACAAACAAACTGAAACTTGAAACTTGAAACCGGGCTCATCCCCTGCCTGCTACGAGTGTAAAATATTTGTACACACGCAGGGCCGCACACTTTGGGGGCCTGGGATACACGAAAGTGAAAGTGAAAGCCAAGTGAAAGCAGCATAGAAATGTGCTAAAATAGCCGTCGCAGACTCAAACTCCAACTCAAACTCAGACGAAGTCTCCGTATCCAAGGCTAAGCGAGCATAACAAAAGTTGAGCTCGGCTAAGGAAAGTGGCAAAAACTTTTGGATATAAAGACACACGCACGAATGCTCACCCTCTGCCACACACACACACACACTTTTTACGGCTTTTCTTCCTGTTGCGAGTCCATTGTCAGCCACATTGCGCATACGAGGCGTATGCCAGCCACGTTGCGTATACGAGCCGTATGCCAGCCTGCAGCTCAACTATATTTTATAATGTATTCCAAGGTATTGACCATGGGTGTGTATATAAAATACAGTCTCTGTTTTTGTCATCTTCGCTTAATGTTTTTATTTAGCTCAATCTATGGACTCCTTCGATGGGTAAGGAGGCTCTTAAATAACTACTTATAAAATATTTAAATTATTTGGGGACTTTACCTATTGAAGTTGCTTACTAGCTGATCATGAAATATATTTTTTTGGTACTCGTCAGCTAATGCCCAATTATGTAACATGACTTCCATCTGCACATTTATTATGTATGTGTGCTGAATGGGTTGCTCTCTTAACCAAATGTAGCATTTGTCGAATTATTTATGGCTTAATCTTGGGAAAAGTTTGCTTTGGATTGGGTTTTCGTGATTCTTTCTTTGCGCCTTCCTTCAGCTGCAAGCTCCATTGAGTTTTTTAATATTTTTCCAAGCCTGTTACCCCCGCCCCGTGGGCGTGGCCCGAGAAAGTCTATTCTGTTTTGGGTATTGTGCAAGCGATTTCCAATTCAGCGAAAGTGTCTTCGTCCCTCCTCTTAGCCCCCAAAAAATGCTCGAAAATGTTCAATTTATGTATTTTGTGAGCATAAAGGCATTTAAAGTCAGTTGTCTGCCGGCAGCTGGCTGCCCTTAGCCACTCCACTTCTCCACATCTGCACATCTCCTCACCTTCGACCATTTCTTTTTCTGGCTTCGGCTTCTGGTTTATTTTAGAGCAGAAATAGAAAGAAAATTTCTGTGCTATCGCCGCCTGTTGTTTGTGTGCGGTTCCTGCAGCAGGGCATAAAATAAATAAATTTATCTATTTGCACAGTCAAAGGCGAGCGCACACACAGAAACCAAACCCAAAGGAAAAAGCTTTCAGATGATACTCCTCCCTCTCCCTCTCACTTCTTCGCATCCACTGAAATGGACCAGGACAATGAGATGGGAAAAGGACATTGGAATGAGACAGGGACACTCACACGCATAGGGAGCACACGCAGACAAAGGCAAACACACAAACAAACAAACACACATAGCATTTTGATAATTGAGCTTCTGGTTTTTATAGTTTGCACGCTGATACGAAGAGAAAGCAAAGGATATCCACACACACACACTGCATCGATTTCTGTGTGTGTGTGTGTGTGTGTGCCTAGGTACACAAAAATAAAATTTGTTCTGTAAAATATATTATTAAAACAAATAAATATTAATTAATCAAAGAACGCCTTTTGAAAAGGTATTTAATTACCCTAAAATTAATTAATTTTCTTAAAAAGGTTGCTTTAAATTAGATAAGTTTTTCTAAAATAAAAATAATTATATTTTTTTGAGTGCACATCTTTTTGGCCTAGCCTCATTTGCAGTTGGAGGAAAGTAACTATTTGTACAAATCAGGAAAAACAGTCGCATAGGAGGAGGCTTGTGGGTGGTGACTTGGTTGAAAGTTTGGCCATAAGCTGAGTAAAAATTCAATAGAAAGTGTTTCAACGCTCTGAACATAGAAAAAGTTAATCAGATTCCTGAGAAAACACTTCCGATGGTTTAGAGCAGGTAAATCAGTTTGCAGAATTTCCTGAAATTGTTGTTAATAAACTAAAACATAACCGCAAGTGGGGAAACACACCGTTAACCCACATGTACCTAAGAACTGTAATGTTTCCCTCAAAAAATACATTATTGGCCTGCCTGGATAAGCTAAAAAAATAGTAATGAGCCAAATTTATATATTTACTGATTGAAATTGAAAACTAAAGAGGTCAAAAGAATAATTCAAAATGTTTTTAGCCATTTCAGATGTTTGTAGATAAAACATATTTAGCATATGCAATTGTAATTTAATTTAATTACATAAACAGTTACAGGTAACATTAAAAATGAGTCTGGCACTCAATGCAATTGCATTTCACTGGATGAAATTCCCGGGTGGAAAAAAGTGAAACCCAGAAAGTGATGTGGTTGTTAATTAAAAATAACTTTGGTCAGAGCTTAGAAAATGGATGAGACCTGGGGTAATCTGTCTGTGACTGTGACTGTGGGTATGACTACCGCAGATACGGACCGGTGCACTCAACAGGTTCCTTTCGAAGGACGCGTTAATTAGTCGTCATTACGCCCTCTCCACCCTCCACCCTCCTCCCCCTTCTACAACCCCACCACCCACCACCCATCGACAGTTTGTATTTGCTTATAAGCGTTTGGCAGTGGCAGTTTCACCTGTTTCACCTGCTTTTCCTGGTGAAAAGCGAAGAGAGTGCTGTATCTGTGTCTGTGTAACTGTGCATCTGTGTGAGCCATTCCATTTCCTTTATGCCTGTCAATTGCGCATTTTATTTACCAGTGTCGATTTATTTTATTTTGCCTGCCGTCGCCGTGTTTTATTTTTATTTTTACTTTTTGCTTCTATTCTTTTTTCTGTGAGTGCTTTTTTTGGAGGCGGCGAAAGTAATGAAGCGGAAGCGGAAACGAATTACTTTGTAGCAGTTACGGGAGCCTTGACCTTGCCACCCCCCAACCCACCGCCTACTGCCCCCCTTTTGCAGGCATCTTCATGTGCGTGTACATTATGCATTTTGCCAGGACCCAGGACGCAGGACGCAGGACCCATAAAAGTCCCCGGGCCCTATCGCACGTGTCCCACGTTGCAAGTCCTCTTGTTCATCTTTATACCAAAGCTCACCCACATTTCCCTCCTCTTTTCCAGCTTCTCGTTTTGGCTATTAAAAGTTTGACGGCCCCGGGCGTCACTTAAATTGTTAGTGAATTGAAAGTGGCCCCAAATTTGTTCATTGGAGCAGCAGCTTCAGCGGCAAGAAAGAGCGGGAAAATCTTTACGGAGGAAAACTCTTAATGCGTGGAGGACAGGTGACTAGAAAAACACAGAGACTAGTGAGGAAAAAACAATGATTCGCTTAGAATTGTATTTATCTTCTTAGAGCCATTGTAAAAACTCATAAATTGTCATAAAATAAAAATGGGAGAAATGCTAAGTTATTTTTTTTTCCTAATTTACGATGACTCTGTCTGATTTTTGGTATTCCGACTTTAAATATGTTATAACGCGTACAATAAAATGACTTTGAAACCAAAGAATCATAGCTATAGAGTCCATTGTCCCTTGGTAATGCTGATCAAGAATAAATAAATAATTTACTTGGTAAATTAAAGTTATAAAACTCTATACGAGGGTATACTATTTTATATAAAAAAAAATAATAAAAGTAAAACAAGTCAAAGATCCGACTAACTTAAGTCATATAAATGTTTCTTCTTGTGAGTTCTAATTACCAGCTGTAGTTATTAATAATTTAGGTTTTAGGATAAAATGTTCTGTGGGTGATCCTTTCCCTTTCCCATGGGCAAGTCAACAAGGAGCACTTGACTGCTCAGCGGACTTTTTAGCTGAGGGGCTTGGTCTGGTTCAGTTTGGTTCAGTTTGGATTTGGAGGGTCGACTGCCTCAACTGCGAAGTGGAGACTGGGAGTGGAGTGGGTCTGCTGCATCTTTGGCCTACGCCAAAACGCGTGCCAGCCATTAAAAGCTTTTTAAAATTAATTATAAAACCGAAAGTAGACACAGAGAATATCCCAAATAAAACGAACGCACAGAACCTGACAACCCTTTTCTCCTTTTTGGGCCCAAGTGGGGGGAACAGGGGGAGGAGGAGCGGGGTTAGGGGTTTGACCCTGTCAGCTCCTCTTCCTGCCAACCTTAACATTTTTTTATACATTTTGTTTGCCCTGGCGAATTTAACTTCAAACAGATTTTTGATACTTCAGTGGGCAACCGCACAGTGGGCGGCAGGTGGGTGGATGGGTGGTGGGTGTTCCGACAAGGAGGCGTGGCAGGCGGAGCATGCGTAACAAATTGTGCACATTATGCGGTGCAGAAAATAGTTGCCAACGACCATCCTCCACCATCCATGGGCCAAGTTAAGTGGCAAGAGCTGAGAGGAAAAGTTTTCCTGATTTGGGTTCGGTTTTCGGTCGCCATTCGAGACTGTGTCTCCCTGTGGCAATTGGCTTAGCCCGATTTCGATTGGACAGCTTCATTATCGTCTCATTAGAGCCTGAATTTGCAACTTTTCAATTTGGTTTAAAACTCCCAAGCGAGGCTTTGAAGTTTCACAAAACATCCCAAATCAATACATTGAGCTGAGTTAAATTATATTTAATGGATCCTCGGGTGCTTTCTACTATAATCCCATCAATATCTTGATGGTTTATCATATGAATCAGCAAAATCACCGCATGAACGAGATCTTATATATTTTAATAATTAAAAAAAATTGTTCCTCTGTTTTTAAGTTCGGTTACTCAAAAGAAGTTTGTATTTTGTGGTTTAAAAACAAAATCTCAGTCCTCAAAAATGTTGTTGCCAAGGTCAAATGTAATTTATTAATCAGACACACCAGATTAAATTTACCTAATTAGCACCTTGAGTGTGCAAACATATATTATGTCTTAAATTTGGGCAACAAAATCATAAAGTTTCACTGCAATCCTTCCAGAAACCTTGAACATTTCAACAAAGAACAAAGAATTTAGAGTGCGGTGCATAGGGACAGGAGTGAATATCCATGGAGACGTCAGTTCATCTTGGTCAGTATCTGATTCCTCTGGCGGAGAGCTGCCTGTTCCTTGGACTGTGACCCACCAGGGATGGATGTCGCCCAGGAGGGGCACAGATAGTGCCTGGGTCATCGAAGAAGTCCTCGAAGAGGACGAAGTTGTTGCACTGCGGAAGGGGACGCACCAGGTCGTAGTGTTTCGCCAGGAATCCGATCAGCTTCTTGGAGGGCCTGTCCACGGAGCACTTGCGGGCGGTCCAGCCCTGCCCATCGAGCATTTTCTGGAAGAGAAGCTTTCCCAGGCCGCGACGCTGGCGCGACTCATGCACGTAGAAGTCCAGGATGGCGGGGCTCTGGTCGGCCCTCCTGTAGGCACCCTGCTTGTCGAACACGTAGAGGTTCTTGGGGCCCACCTTGAGCAACCCGGTGACCTCCCAGTGTCCCGCACCCCTCTCGTTGTCCGCCATCAGGTAGATCACCTGGTTGCCCGTCAGCTTTGCGGCAGTGGTCACTGGAGCCCTCAATCCCTGGGCCTTGGCCGACAGCCGACCCATGAGGTCGATGATCTGGCTCAGCTGACAGCCTGGCAGGGACTTGTTCCGCTGCTGCTGCTGGTGGTGGGAGCCGGGAACCAGTGGGTTGCTGCAGATCCGGGAGGCAACGACCTTCGCCGGCAGCGGCAGGTGGTGCGGCTCAACACGGATGATCGGCTGCGGAAAGAGGTGCTTGATGTCGAAGGCGAACTCCACCATCTTGCTGGGATTGTGTGGCAACTAAAAGGGGTTCAGAGCTGTCACAAGCAAAACAGAAATGTGGTTTTACTAACGTTTTTCCTACCCGTTTTTAACTAAGCCCTAAAATCCAGGCTGACTTGGAGTTGAAGCTCTCAACTAATTTTAGATAACTTGTTTTTTAACTTCACACAGCACAAAGTAACTGTCAAAGATCCACATTTCATGAAAGAAACTTATTTAGTAAAATAACTTCCAAATGTAATTTTATAAAATATTTTTATAGCTGCTTAGTTGTATGAAACTGAAGATTTTTGTAATAAATTTAAATAGGGCATTAATGAAACATTTAAAAGTGCATTTAATGGTAATTAATGGTGTTAGCTTCAGTTTTATTTATGATTTTGGTTACTTAGCTCACCTAAACCCTAACGACTTACAACGTTTTCTAAAAACAAAGAAATCGTTCAGGTACCCCCACATACTATATGGGCACTCGTAGAGTACTCTCCTCACGCTAATCGAGTTATCCCCTTAGCCACATCCTTACGGGCCAAAAAGGCTTTTATTTTTCTTGTCGGAAGTAGTTGTTGTTGTTGTTGGAAGCGAGATGATAAACGAGTCAGCGCCAACGGGTTTCGGTTGCACAGCGATAAACCAAAGGGAAAGCTGGCCAAAAGCAGCAGCTCAAATTGGCAAAGGCAAAGGCCCCCCAGAGCAGGCTGTCTCCCTCTGTCTGCCAGATGTGTGTGCTCATCTATCTCTGTCCCTGTCTCTGTCTCTGTCTGTGGAAGTATGCCATAACATTTGGCTTTTTACGAATTTTCATAATTTGGCGACTGCTTAGCATAAAAATGTCACAGCAGCTGCAAAAAATGCTGCTAAGGATTGCTCCATCTCCGTTTTTTTTTTTCATCCTTCTCGCTGATCCTGCCGCTTGTTGTTCTTGCTTTTGGTCTTTGGTTTTATGCCACTCGCATAATATACAAGTATATGTTGGGTGGTGGCTTGGGTGGTTGGGCGGTGTGTGGGCGCGCCCCTTTTTGCCTATTTTATGGCTGCCATTAAAGTTTACTTAGTGGCCGGTCATGCAACCCAGCAGAAATCCCCGAAAAGCAGGCGACACCAACCGCAGAACAAGACGTCAACTCAAGGTCCTTGAGGAGGGTGGAAGTGGGTGGGTGGGTCATACTCGCAACCTATTCGGGAGGCGCCATGTGGGAGGCGAAGCGCGTAAAAGTCATCAAATAATTTGTTTATGTTGCCAAATGCTGCAGTCGCGGCTGGCTGCTGCTGCTGCTGCTGTTTTCGCTTTAATATTTCATGTAGAAAAGTTATGGAAGCTGCACTGCTGGTCGCAGGGGAAAGGGCCTCACAACTTTCGACTCTGGCCAGCTGCAATTGAAATTTCCAGTCCAATATCAGGCTACTCTGCTGCATTGCTACGAGGTTCTGTCCTTTTTTGAGTACGTTACAAAAGTCACAAAAGTCACAGGAAAAATACCATTGTGTAGAGTTTCCTTTTTTAATTTTTGTTGTTAAAAAACGGGAAAAAAAAGCCTATGGTTTATTGAACACAATTTATCGAATTGACAAATCTTACTAAAACGTGCTGCAAATTATTATCATTATCATTATATTATTGAGATCAGGTCTGGGCACAAAATCATCCACAGTTTTTGGTATGAGTGCGATCCCTCTCATTCCAATTGTTGAAGAGTGTCTCTTTAAGGCTTAAATCCAAAATATAATAAGTATTTAGTCACTAACGGAAGTCTTAATATATATTATATTCAACGATTTTCTACATCCCTTTTTTGCTCAGTGCAGTGCAGCAGCCGTAGATAATTTTGCAGCGTTGGTAAGGTAATAAAGTTACCGTAACCTCGACAGAACGACACAAGGCACAAGACACAGTGGCAGCAGTGTCAAAGCCAGGGAAACAAGGAAACAGGGTAAGGAGCTGGTGACTATTAAACGAGTTTCGCATACATTTTCCTGCTTCACGCAGACAGACAATGTTAATTGAACTGGCTGCCGTAATAGACAGCACACACACACATAAGCATTTCCCTGCGGGGAAAGCGGAAAAGTGGGAAAGCGGGAAGGCGGGCTTTTAGCCAAGTGCCTGGCACTTGATGCTGTTGCTTTTGGCCCTGTGAGAAAGAAGCTCGGGGCAATTAATTGACTTATTTATTAAGTTTATTGTCTCCCTGATGTGTGTGTGTGTGTGTGTTTGTCCCTCTCTTTCCCTCCCTGTCTTTCCATCTCTTTCCCCCCCATTCATTGTCGTAACAATTTTAGCGTTTTTGTGCGCCATTTTTAATAGCCTCGGACTCGCCCCCAAAGGCCAAGTTGATGCATATTTGTACATATTGTATGCCCTAAACGTGTGTCTATATATATATATATGTATATATCTTATGTATATGAGTGTGTATAGCCTAGATACACACATTCGAGAGCTTCGCAGCTTCTCCTTGTTGTTGCAACAAATTAGTTGTCATTAGCGTCGGGGGAAATTTTGTTTTAAGATGACAATTTGCCATTTTGTCAGCCCCTTGGTGACACATTTTTCGCCCTGGTTATTGGATATTTATATAGCCATCTCTGCCTGGAAAATGGTAATAAAATATGTTTGCCCCACAGCGAAGACTTCCGTTCGCTGATTGAATCTTTTGGCCCTGTTCGGGATTCGGGATTGGATAGGGAGTTTGGATTTGGCTTGGGACTGAGATTGGGATTGGGTTTTTTGGGGGGTTTTGCCAAATCAAAATCTGTGTTAATTATTCAAGCTGCGTTGGGTAAAAGGAAAAGGAAAAGGAAAAAGGACCGTGGAAAATGCGACCAGAAACCAAAATCTGCGGTTGGTGGTCTGGAATCTGGAATCTGGCATCTGGCATCGGGAATCCGGTCGGAAGTGCGCGCTTTAACTCGCATGCGTGCCGGAGGTTCAGACGCCGGTTGGAGTTCTTTTTTTTTTTAAGGGAGAAGGGTGGAGAAGATTGCAAGCCATATTTTTTATAGCAACCATTTAGCCAAGGGACAAGACCACCCACCCACTCATCCACTCATCCACTCAACCGCCTGAGCAGCTGAAAACTTTCCACCATCGGCCGATTTCATGCTGTTAGATTATTTATTTGAATTGATGTGCGGCCTGCGGTTCGGTGCGGTTCGCTGGCTGACAGGGATTTATATAAGCACACACTACACTGCACAGCACACTAACCACCACAAGCAACACTAACCAACACAACACAGCTGCAGAGTGCTCGGCAACAAAGCGATGCCTGCTTTTGGGCGCATTCAAGTTGGCTTAGTCAACAAATTGTTTCTGCACCCCAAAGGAGGCTGACTGGGGGTCAGGAGGGGGTCACTGCAGACATCGCTTGAGCAACTAGACTGCCACTAGAGATGGCACACTTGTATCTTCTTTTACGAATGTCCAAGTTGTCCAATTCTTATCAATATTTTAAGTTCTTGCTTTTTATGTTCACTTTGCTTCATAGGTTTCTTTTTTAAATTTATGAGTGAGTGGTAAAAAAATATATAACATTTGATTGTTAAGGATAAAATAAAATACTTGTAGGTACAGCATCACAATTTAAATTGCAAATAAAAATAACCATTATATGTGTAAAGATGCTTACTCAATTTAATGAAAATATTTGAGAGCAATCCAATCTTATATTTGTATTTTTTGTTGTACTCATTATTGTAAGAATCACTTAAACTGTACATACATTAAGTTTTCATACTTGTGTAAATATTACAAAATGAACTTTGTTCAACCGAATCTATATATCAATTGTTTAATTTGATAATTATTCACTTTTTTTTATCTATAAGCTAACTAAAAATTAGAAAAATAAATAAAACAAATAAATAAAAGTATGTTCCCTATGGATGAAACAAAAGGCCGTCCGATTATTTGTTCAAGGAACCCCCTTTAATATTTAATTATTATTTTATTTATAGATTTTCGTCGATGTATCGCATGATCGTTCTCTGGCCGATAGACATCCCTAAGTCCAGCTCTCAGTTGCTTTTTGGGTGCAGCTTGTTTGCTTAGCCACTTGCAGGCACTTTGGCATCACAGCATCGCCACCAACGACGACACTCTATTTTCCGTTCAAGTGGCTAAGAGGAATGCAGGGAAAAGGCTTTCGAGTCTTGGCAGCAGCCCAAGCCCAAGCCCAAGTGAGTGGATCTGGGATCTGGGTGGGTTGGTTTCTGGGTTGATGGGTGTTCCCCCGTGGCACTGGCACTGGACTGGACTGAGTAGCACCGGAGGAGGACAGTAATGAACCGATTGCACCCAACAACCCAACAACCCAACAACCAACAGCACCTACTCAGATGAGCGGCACTTAAGCCGGGCCAAGCATTTGCCTGCAACCTTTTAAATGGCCATTAAAATTAAAAAACTTTACGCCCAGCAACTCATCCGGATGGCCACCCACCTTTATCCCCCTTTTCCGCCTCTCTTTTTCCTCTTTCCTGGCCTGGAACAAGTTGCGGAAAACTCTTTTTATTGCCTGCCACATGGAAACAGTTTTTGTGTAGTTTGGCAGTTTGTGGCCCCAGGTGGGCAGGTGGGCAAATGGGCAGGACGACCACGCCCACTACAAGCTTGTTTGTAGTTTTATTTTGCTGTTGCCAGAGTCATAAATGTTGCCTCCATCTGCCGCACATTCCGGCGAATTTCGAGAATCATTGCGGGCAAGTTTAAAGTTGCAGCGTTGCAACAGCAGCAGCAGCAGCGGTTGGAAACTTTTGCCCCACCCAACAACACCCATTATTGCCCCACCACAGCTTGTCTCACCTGGAGAATTCAAAGCCCAGTCCCATTCGATCCAATTATCAAAAGCATTCATAATAAAAGTGCCACAAACAAGTCTGGGCACTGGGAGTGGAATGTTTTGGAAAGAGAGGAGAAAGGCAGACGACACTTGGCCTGTCACGGCCACACACAAAATATGACTACACAGGACAGCAAAATGAAGCCTGGTTAGGTAAATATAAAATATATTTATTTTTGCTAACAAAAATATGTTGATAGTCAAATTCTTATTTACAAATAAGTAAGTCATTAAATCGTATTTGCAAATAAATCAAGAAAGATTGTTTTTTATTAAAGAAATAAATAAAATTTAATAAGAAATAACAGTATATATAAAGTACTGTTTACATATTTTAAAATGACAAAACCAATAAACAAAGTTAAGCTTAGCTTTTGATTCTAAGATTTAAAATACACGTGCTTAAACGTGGGGTATTTTAATTTTTTACTTATATCATTAAATAATAAAAAAATAAAATTAAACTGTTTTCCACTGTGCTTTCCCTTTTTTAATTTTTTTTTGCTTAGCCACTGTTTTTGGGCCAAAGGCTGATTAAGTGCCGTTATCGCCACCGCATATCCACTCTTTTTGGGCCAACAACAGAGCCTGACATTTGGCAGGACTCCACGAGGACTCCTGGTCCTGGCCCATTGACAATGGCTCCCATTCCCATTATTTGCGAGTGTGTGGTGTGTGCGTTACTCTGTGATTGTGTGTGTACATTAATCAGATTATTTATTTTCGCCCCAAACTTATGGCAATTCCTGTTGCCCCTTCACGGCCTCCTCGAGTGGGTGAGAGTGGCAAGTGGGTGGCAAGGACGAACGAACGACTGACAATTGCCATTTAAGGCTATTTTCTGAGCACTTGACGTCGCTCATACGCTACGTGGGTTAAGGAAATAATTCCCAGGCAACCAGTTCAAGAGCAGAACTTATTTTTGCTATTTGCAGCGTTAATATTTCAACGTTTTTTGTATAAAAATAAATACTTTTTGTGGGTTACTTTTGGAACAGTATTCTTTTAGCAGGAAAATGATAAGACTTTGTGGGAGTGCCCTCAGCGGGATGTTCTGTGTAATCCCGCCTGTTGTAGCCCAAATTCTGCAGAAGTCAGCCCGAATGCACTGGCCAAGTTGCATACAAAAGCAATTAACAGCGGCACAAAAAACAAAATAAACATCCAGAGGAAGGGGAGAACGTAAAAAGGAGCACTACAGAAGGAAACGGGGTAATCCTCCCATTCCCAGACAGAGAGAGAGCAAACACAGCTCTGATAAGATTAGGACCCTAAACATGAACCAAGTTTGCTTTGCTCCTACACAACAAGAAATACCATCTACGGTTTGATAGTTTCAGGTTAAATGTTTGATACTTTACTATATATATATATACTCTACTATATAATATATTCTAAAATGGTTAAATATATATTAGATTTCATAGTCATGAAAATCTAGAAAAATTTAATGGAAAGTCCTAAATCCCTGTGACAACCGGATGCGAAATTCGGTATAAAAAGAGACTCCCTCTTTTGTGGCACCCAGATAGCACAAAAAAAAACCCAGATTGATCACCATTTCGGGTGATATTTTCTTTCAGTTAGCGTGTCCTCTCGTCAAACGCGCCCAGCATTGCCATTTCATCACCCCGGAACAGCCAGAGCTGCTCCTCCGCTCCTCCGGCCACCCGGCCATTCAGTCGTCCAGTGTGCACGCTTTTACACTTTCAATGACCACTTGAATGTCAACAAAAGCTTTCAACTGACATATACAACCACTTAAAATAGAAAAGCACTGGCCCACAGACACATACTAGTGGTAGTGGAGGAGGACATGGGACTGGCAAACATGTTTGTATATTTGTTTAAGCCGCGAGTTAAAACGAGCCATGTACCCAAAGAACATCAGCATCATCAGCATCAGCATCAGCATCACAGGGAGCCTCATGTGTGTGTGTGGGTGGGATGTGTAGTGTGTAGTGTGTGCTCAGGGTGTGTGTGCCACGCCCATCGCTGACAGGAATACTAGTCCTGCGCCCCTTTGGCTTGTTGTTTGTCTGCGCTGGCTTGTGTCATAAGCAATAATTCTCCATTGTTGGCATCTCGTTCGTTCCGCCCTCGGGCTCTCTTGTTGCTTCGCTTTTCGGTGGGTGGAGTGTCTCCAAGGGAGAAGGGTCACTGGGCGGTGGATACCTCAACCTTTGTTGCGCACATTTTTATGAGTTAAGTGCTATCCAGCACAAATGCCAACGCACAACGCACAACGCACAGCGCACACAAAGAGCGCAGAGAGCTGGCGGGCGCCAATCTTCTTTACCTTCAGTTACCAATCTTCAGCATACACCCAACCCAACCACCCAACCACCCTCGAAACCACCCCCATCCCTTGACCCACTCGTATTCCCCATTTCCTTGGCATCCTCCTCCTCGGACTGGACCGTGTTACTGCCCACTTATTGTGCTGTTGTTGACGCAAATCCTCTTAACTAAATCAATTTTCATATATGTGTTTCTCCTCCGCGTGAGAGTGTGAGTGTGACTGTGTGAGTGTGCGTATTTCACTGTGTGTGTAGGTGTGTGTGTGTCCCTCGGAAAAGCGTCACAACTTGAGTTTAATAAGTGTACTTTGAAGGCACTCTTACTCTGCCATGATCACAAATATTATATTCGTGAAGAAGCCGTTCCACAGCCACTTTCACATTAATAATCTAAAAGAGGAAACTCTTTAAATTAAGACTAATAATAATACTAAGTTTTTAGAGAGGATAAATGGTGTCAAAATATATCAATAATAAGTACAGGTAGGCGTCAAAATAAAATTATTTAAAGGGTTTTCTCATTCCACTAATTCCTCCCCAAGTAATACATATTTTTTTGGTTAATTTTAAATACGAGCATTTCCCATGAGGAAAGGTTTTTTCTTTTCAGTCAAAGAAAATGAAAATGGGAATGTTAAATTTAGATAGCTGCCAAGAAGTATGCAATTCTTCTTAATCAACTAATTGCTGCAAAAGTGATAAGGATATATTTTGTGAGTTAGAGAATATTAAGTAACATAAAACTAAAATATAATTTCTCTCTGTTTCCCACAATTCTAAAAAGAGTTTACTTAAATCTAATATATTCAATCTATACTTTTCTGACCAGAAAGAGATGGCCTCTGTCAGCACGGATTAAAGGGAGACAGGTGACGAGATCACCCGCCAGAAAGAAAGAGAGAGCGCACAACCAAATCTGCGGCATAATCCCAGGCTTCAAGCCAATCAAAGGGTTGTCGTCATGGACACACACATTACACCTGTGCACTTGTGGGTGGTGGGTGCGTAATTAAAACCTGACACTTTCACAGGTGAGCAGGTGATGCATTTAATGGCCAGTTAATTTGCTGTGACTTTCAGTGTGCGTGTGTCATTAGAGGGCCAACAACAGACATCTTTTAATTAGTATTTAAGGAGGCCTCTGCAATGAGGATGCAAATTTCCAACTTGACAAAAATCAAAGTGAGCTCTGCTGTCTCTCTCACTCTCCCTGCGACTCGCTGTCTCCCTCGCTCCCTCTTTAGGCCCACTTGGGCAGCCCCTCCTTCGAGCGGCTCGTTGGTCTAGGGGTATGATTCTCGCTTCGGGTGCGAGAGGTCCCGGGTTCAACTCCCGGACGAGCCCAAGTGGTGGAGTTTACTCTTTTTATTTTTATTATTGATTTGTTTCCACCCGCTGAACAGCTTCAACAGCTTCAACAGCTTGAACAGCTTGAACAGCAGCATGTACCCCTATTAATTATTGTTTTCCAGGTCAGTCAATCTTCATCACGGGTCCGGGTCCGGGTTGGTTGTGTTGGAAACAAGCAGAACGGCGCAGAGCAGAGCGTTAATAAATATTTAAACAAACATTCAGAAAGTTTGTGTGACAAGTTGGCGTATTTGTTATTGCGAAAAAATTCATTCCATCCCCTCTCCCCTCTTCCCTCTCCCGCTGTCACTGCATTTCATTTGACTTTCCAGCGTTTTAATATTGCAATCGAAGTTTTCTATAATTTCCCAGCGATTAAATAAACATGCAATTAATTGTGGCAGCCCTGACAGCTCTGACTTGCAACCAATTAAGAGTAACAATATTAAAACCCTTTTTTTTACTATAGAAACCTATTAAATTTAAGGACTCAACTTAAGTCCTAGGAGAAATTAAAAAAAACACACAAATGTAGCGCTCGTCACTCACGTACATCTGAATTTCGGGGGCTGGCTCAGCGGATCCGAAATCCGGATCCACTTGCATATCAAAGTCTGGTTCGGACCACAATTCAAATGCTGATTAGACGGCAGAGCGGACATGGTCCCGAGTCCAGAGTACCTCCTCCAAAGCCGGACTGAGGAGCTTCCATCAATCTGTCAGTCAGTTAGTGAGCTCGGTGGAGCAACCAGGCAGCCAGGCAACCATGTGTCCAGGCAACCAAAGTCAACTCTCAGCGGGTGAGGAGTGGAGTAGAAAGGAGAGTAGTAGCCTGGAGTGGAGTGGACTAGCTCTTGGCCAGACAGTGAGTCAGTCAATCGAACAATCAATCATTCGGAATGACAGCCACGTCGGCTTAAGTCAAAGGCAGCAGCCCAAGACGCATAACTTACAGTCGGACAAAATATGAAGTGAAACTATTATACGAAATTATTAAACATTATTGAAATTTTATATTATTTATTATTTTATTTAATTTAGCTCATTTTAATTTGCATCTATGTCTTAAATTCCATTACATTTCCTGCACAATTTAAAATATTGAATTTTAATCACTTCAGTTGAACTCATTATTAATGCAGGACCTAATTTCTTTTCTCAATTCCCAAGTTAATATTTTTAATGGGACTTTGGCTCTTTGGCTTCATTATTTGTCATTTGCCTTGGGTTTGTCTTGACTTTTTTAAGCCAAATTTTAATCACTTTAGATAAAGTCATTACTAATTCATCCTTTTCTGAAGCTAATATTCATAATTAACTTTTTAAATGTGGATCCAATTTTATTTGTTCAATTTTATTTATCATTTCATAATTTTACCTTTTTCTATTTACTATATGTATCTCACACTTTATAATAATAAAGTCCAATGTTTTTTTTTATTTAAAATAAAGCTTAAGTTGTGAATTTGGGTTTTTGTAAATTAACAGAATTTTCTGCAAGTGTTTTCCTGTGCAACTCCCTGCTAGGTTTAAGCTTTTCCTTCGGTTTCGGTTTCGAATTCGCTTTCGCAGCCTTAAACACTTTTGCTCGGGGAGCACACAGAGCACATTGATTTATATGCCGGCATCGCCAAAAATTGAATGTTATTGCTTGAATGGCCTCAATTTACTTAAAAGCATCGCCCCCGTCCCGACCCTTGACCCCTGTGACCCCACAATCCCCTGGCCGAAAGTCTGGGCTCCACCCTGATTGGTATTTATGAGCGTGTTTATTTATTATATGGCCCGACACTTGATAAAATTAAACGGAAATGGCTGGCCATTTTGCATTTGGCCATTTTGATTTTGACACCCCCTGCAGCCCCCCTGCAGCAGGCAGCAGGCAAATAAAGCATTCCAATGTGCATACATATAGATTTATAGAGTGGAGGGCAGTGAGCAGTATCAGTGACTTACCAGAAAATAGACGGCAAATGGCATCACGACCACGGCGACCAGGAGATCGGCGATGGCCAACGAGACTATAAAATAATTCGTGACCGTCTGCAGGGAGCGCTCGCGGCAGACGGACAGGATGACCAGGATGTTGCCGAAGAGCGTGAGGATGGGGAACAGGATGAGGATGAGCGCCCAGTAGTTGTGGTCCACTGCAAGAGGCAAGATAAGGGTGTTAAAGTCACTGCAATCAGAGTGCCGACGTCCGTGATGCAATGTTCGTGCTTGGAGCTCGTTGTGCAACTACATGTACATGAATCCGTGTCCATTAGCCGATGCACATTTCCGCAAAGGCAAAGTCTCAACTCACAAAGTCAAGTTGATTTTTAATTGAGACCCTGCCTTAGCACATTTATATTTATATACATATTTACCCTTTAGAATATCAATAATAAACAGGGAAAAAGCAGGAATCGAACTCACCCACTCGCAGCTCTACGCAGGAGTCGGTCATGTTGAGCGTCTCGTTGGTGCAGTTCATCCGGTAGCCCTCCAAGTAGAGTCCCGTGAGATTCTGCTCCCCCGCCATCCCCGGAACGGTGGTGGTTGTGCCCGAAACCGTGCTGCCATTGTAGTTGGGAAAATAATCGTTAAAGTTCTCGAGCAGCAGCATGAACGTGCTGCCTCCAGATCCACTGCCTCCCCCCGCCAGTCCTCCGGACAACCCGGATCCACCTCCTCCTCCTGCCGTTGAAGATGATGACGAGCGGTTGCGCAGCGTCTCCCTGGCCGCCGTCGCTGTCCGCTGGAGCAGCTCGCCCCCCTGCATCCCACCTGTATCTGCGAAGCCGCCCAGCAGGCCGTAGTCCGTCTCCGCATCCGCCACGTTGTCCAGGGCGGCCTCCTCCCCGCTGTCGATGAGGGCGATGCCAGCATCACCGCCACCGCCAGCGGACTCCAGCTGCTGCTCCACAAAGTTCCGGAGGGCGTACCGCTTCTGTTCCGCCTCCGAATCCGCGTCCGCAGCCATGGTGGAGTTCATCCTGCTGGGCAGAGTGCTGTTCAGCACCTCACTGAGGTCCAAGCCCAGCCAGCCCAGTGTGTCATTGTTGGAGGAGGCACTCAGGGACGTGCTGTTGTGACCCACCTCCTGCCCCTGACCCGGACCCAGCAGCCACTCGCTGATGTCGTCGATCAGCGCGTAGCCGGCGTCCTCCGCCGCCTTTTCCGCCTCCGCCTCTGCCTGCACATCCACGTCCGCATCCGCATCCTCGTACAGCGGCAGGTAGCCATTGGTGGGCATTGTGGGGCTCTCAACGCCCACATCGCTGGTATTCGATGAGGCAGAGCGATCCAGCAGGTGGTGCATCCACGTGGCTCCCGTCGATGTGGATGTGGATGATGTGGCTGAAGCCGTGGCCGCCGTGGATGTGGCTCCCGTCGTCGATGTGGAGGTGGATGTGGCTCCCGTCGCCTGTCCCGTTGCTGCTGCTGCTGCTGCTGATGCAGATGTTGCCGCTGCTGCCGCCGTCGTCATGCTGTTGATGTTGCTGATGATGTCGTTGCCCCGCCTCCAATTGAATGGGCTCAACCTCTAGAGGGGCGGGGAAGGGGGCGTGCCGACGGACGCGAGCTGCAACTCCTGCAACGCCAGCGGCATTTTTCCTTTAGCTGCAACAAAGAAAATTAAAAGGGGTGTCTTTAAAAATAAATTATTTAATAATTCAGTTAATTTATCAAAAGAAAACTTTAAATTCTTAGAAGAAACAAAATTTAAATTTAAAATTTCTTTATCCTTACAGTGATAATACAAAATTGATTTGCCCAAATTGCATTTTTGATAATACGAAAATAATATACTTATAATACAATTACCCATAAAATCGTATAAAAATGTAATGAATTAAAATACAAATCAAAAGACAAAGAAACAGATTACAACTTCTTAAAACTTAAATGCAAATAAATATAAAGTAAAGGGGATTGCGTTTAAAACCCACCACCCACTCAAACAACCCAAGTTGGGTCTATGAAATTATCTATCCATGGGACGCGCCCCTTGCGAAGCACCCACCCACTTCTGGGCGGCACTGCCGCATGTTTAATTAACTCTTTAATCAATTTATTGCCAATTATTCTGCAAAGAGCGACAGCGAAAATGGTGTAATTTAATTAAATTAGCAAAAGGTTTTTGTGTCTCTCGTTCGTGCCTCGTGCCTCATTCCACGTTCCACCCACTTCTTGCTTTCCACACATTTTGCACTTTTCGCTTTTGTATTTGCCAATTGACGCTGATTAAAGCCGCCTGCCCCGAGTCGATGGCCCATAATTAAAAGATGGCCTAATGAGGGAGAGCAGTGCTGGTGGTGGAGGTTTTCAATGGGTCAAAAGTATTGGGCTGGGGTTGGGCTTGGGCTTGGGGTCACATAACCTCCCGGATCAGGATCTCTTTTTGTGCAGAGATTCCTTGAGCAGCGGACCGGACACCGAAGACACCGAAGACACCGAAGACTGCAAGGCACTAATCAAATTTTGGCACACAAATGGCCATCAAAATGGCGCAGTGCTGGAGGAACGTGTCCGGGGCTCTTTCATTAATTACGGCAGCAACTTGGCTCAACTCGGAGCTCGCAGCTCGCAGCTTGGAGCAACTCAAGTCAAGTGAAGTCAAGTCAAACGAAGCGAACCAAAACGAGTCTGAGCTGAGACCTGAACTGAACTGAAACTGGGAGCAACCTGCAACTGAACTCAGCTCGACTCAGCCAAAGTCGAGTAATTAATTTCACTTTCGCTTGAGCGATGCCTTTGAATATGCGCCAGTCGCACGCAAGCCATAAAGCACGGGAGAGAACCAAGTCCGGATCCTTGTGAGTGTCGCTTCCTGCCCCATTCAGCCACTCTGCCACTCCACCCAGTCAGGGTATCAGGAAGGACCCCGTCCTCGTCCTCGTCCTTCGACATGGCTCTGCTCGCCTCGTTTGGGTTGTCTGGTCTATTACATCCTAATCATTGTTGGCACACATCAGACATAAGACATAAGACACAAGACACAAGACACAAGACTCCCCGGCGACAGAAACACGGAATCGTTAAGCTTCCGACTCACCGCAAATCAAGATGGTACATTTGGGTCGGGAGAATACCATTCACACGAAAATTAATCAAGTTCTGCAGGTAGGAATACCTACACGGAAAATAACTTAATTAAATAAATAATTGAATTAAAAATAAATTGAACTATAAATACTATTACACTATCATTAAATTATAAAACAATCTACTATAATCCCATTATTAGTTGTTGCACCTTTTTTTCACAATTCAAAACTTAGTAAATCATTTTTCCTAAACCTATATTCTTTTTCTTGTAAAAGTTTAATCTATTTTAGGATTTTATTTACTTTCATAAATGGTAACTTCTAAAAAATGGTTTACCTTTCATCCAAACCATTAAATTCTTTGTAGGTTTCCAGGGGGTCACCCTGCACAAATAAATAGATTTTAGCTCAACCATTACCACTTGTAATTGAATTGGGGTAAACTGCACTTCCGCAGCAAAATCCCTGCACCAGTCGCAAAAAGAGGGAGTGGGCTCCTCCATTTCCATGTCCATTTCCTTTTGCGTTTCCCATTCCCTTTTTGCCTTTTCCCCTTTCCCCCGTGCGAACACAATTACTCAGTGCCAGGTTCTGTCAGGGAGTGGGTCTAATCACTTGACCCCACTCAACCTTGGGGCGCTTATAATATGACGTGGCCACTACTCCACTCCACTCTCCACACTGCAATCCAATCCGATCCGATCCGAGCAATCCCAGCCAATGTCGTGCCTCATTAACAACATCCGGGCAGTGCAAGGCATTTCCTTGCCCCCTTGCCCCCACTCGCCTTCTTTTCTCTTCACCACACGACACTCAATAAATCAGCAAGTGTAATTATTTTCAACGCCGTCGTCGAGAGTCGCGTGCGGAATGGGGGGAAAGGGGGGAAAGTGGAGCGGGGGGAAAGGAAATCTGGGGGAAAGTAGGGCGAAAGTTTGTCAGCAGCATTTGTTGCGAGGTGGTGCTGGGTGGTGATGGGTGGCGATGGGTGGTGCCGAGTACCAAGGCCATGCAAACACACATGGCTGAGAATGGGAATGCGGATGCGGATGCGGAAGGGATAACCCCTGCAGCACCTTCGCTTAACTTCTGACCCTGGTGCCCTGCCTGCCCTGTTTTAAATTATATTTTAGTTTTCTTCAGTCTTTGGAAACCTCTGAAAACAGAGCACTTTCAGTTTCTTACAGATTATTTTGGTTTTATAATTTGTACTAACAATGAGCTAAAAAAAATATTTAATTAAAGTAGAAGTCGAATAAAATGTATAGGTATTATATTTTTTAATAAGTCTACCTTTTTTTTTGTGAATCAAATTCTTTTTGCTAATGAGTTTTTTATTATGTTTGTGTTTCAGATATTTCTTATTTGCATATTTAGTTATAGAAAATATTTTGTTTTATGAGGAATGAAATTAACATTTCTGTTCAGAAAACCTTAGATTTCTTTTTAACATTTTATCCAAATTAATTAGTTCTGAAAAAAAACATTAAAAAAAATGAATTTTTATAAGACTTTCTAGCTCGTAGTTTATTTAAAAAAGAACTCATTCCCGCAGGTTTTACTTTTTTAAGATCACATTTAATATCAAAGTAAATTGGCATTGAATTATGAATTTGAATTTTGTAACAACAAAATTTTTTTTATTTTTGAAAAATTTTTAAGGGGTTACATCACAAAAATGTTAAAGTTTGATGAATTTTTTTTTGGGTTTTTTCTGTAATTTTTAATGCAGAATTGGTAAGGAATAAAAAACAAACGTAGAAAAGCAATCCGAAGGAAAATCGGTCATAAATTCGTTAGGAAATGTTCAGAAAACCTTAGGTTTATTTTTACCATTTTATCCTGTTTACCATTTTATCGTGCCTATTAAAAGGTTTTAAAACTAAGCTGAAAACTAAGTTTGCATGTGATTAATAAATTATTTGCCAGCATACAGAACCCATAAATAACAACAGATAATTTCTCCGCTTTGCTTATGCAGATCGATGGCAGCGCAACGAGTCCCGGGGGCCTCGAATATCACATTTTCCATAACTTTGACCCGTGCCCATAATTCACACTGCAGAGGAATAAGTAGAATGCAGAGCAAATTGGTTTCAGATTTAGCCGACACATGGCACATAGCACATGGCACATGGCACACAGCCACATGTTGCCCCAGGGGCGAAAAGAATCACGACACCAAAAACGGGTGCATGTGTGTGTGTGTGTGAGATGGCGAGTCCTGTGCTATCTGTGTGTGAGTGTGTGTGTGTGTCGCCTGCGGTATTGAACAGATGCTGCCGCCTGCCTGCCCAAGATCAACAATTTAATGGGCATCGTCGACGTCGTCCTTGTCGCTCCTTGTTCATATCTCCCCTTCCCCTTCCCCCCTTTGCAGGGGCCTGCGGCAAATGCTTGTTAACTAGTTATGCGGCGGCTCCGCTGTCCGAAACTTTAAACATCCGACACGACACTATTGCCGATGAACGGGAGCGACAGGAGCGACAGGAGCGACAGGAGCCACATCAGCCAAGGGGAACTTTTTACATTTGTGCGACATCAGCATGACATTTGATTAATTCCATTAGGCCAGACTTTTAAGAGCGTTTCGAGATGGGTGGGTGGGTTGTGCGGGGTTATTGCTCAAGGCTGCGGCAACGTGTCGTATGAGCTATATCTGCTATCACTATAACACGTATACGCCCGGTGGGCTGGGAGATGTTTCCTTAACTAGTAGCAGGAGCTCTTGAGCGAAGTTTCTGAAGTGGGAAAGTTGATGAACATCAAAAGGAGATAAGCCCAATGTGTCTCGGTTGTCTCTACAGATTTTTAAAGTCAATAGTTTTTACCTACTTATTTCCCAAAAATAAGAACTAACTAAGGAGCGTGAGGTGCTCCTCTCAGGGGTCAGAAAACCGTCGAGTGATTTTGAAATCGGAAACTCTCCCGCCTAAGCTTAAAGTTATTGTTTAAATGGGTGCACCGGATTGATATTGATGGGTGGGCTGGAAGGTGGACCACTGGATGGCTGGATGGCTGCATGGGGGCCAGCTGACAAAGGGAATCGCGACTAGATATATTTTTGTATATGGGACAAAAACCGCTTATCGCTTCAAGTCTACTCAAGCGTCAACAGAGCGATTCATTCGAGAATTTCTTATGCTTCACTGAACCAGAAGTGTCGTTGTCGTCGTCGTCGTCGTCGGCATCCTCGTTCGCATCGTTTCTATATATATACGTGTATATATATAAACATATATGTATGTGTGTGGACACACTCTTGCGGGCACAAAGGACAGAGGTGTGTGTGTGTGTGTGTGTTAGCAAGTCATCTACCCCGTGGCCTGCCCCAATCCCCGACCACGTCCCTCTATCATCATTTACACTGCCTGGCCAATGGTTGCCCCTTTTTTGTGCCAACGCATTCGATTTTCCGCCCTGCCCCCCCTTTTATCGCTTTTTATTGTTTTCTTTTCTTTTATTTTCTTTTCTTTTGGATCGTATTCTTGTCTAATGGAAAATTATTGAGAAGAAAAGCCAAATTGCACGCTCAATTTTCTGCAGCAGCAGGAGGCTGTCATGTCCTGTTATTTCTTTCTCCCCAATGATTTCTCTTTCTAATGCAGAAAAAAGCAAAGTGCGTCAAAATTGTGAGTGAGTGAGTGAGTGAGTGAAGTCGAAAAAAACAGGCAGATGGCAAGCAATCTCAGCAGAAAAGGATAATGGAGTCTGAACGGGGACACTTGTCGGTCGAAGCAAGAGATTAGGACTAGCTCCCTGCTCGAGTGGACCACTTCATGTGAGACACTTACAAAACAATCTTTCTTTTTCATTATATCTAATTTCTAGTTAAATCCCAATTTAAATATACATTTAAAATCTTTATATCTTTATCCTTCAGCTGATTGCATTACCTTTAAGGACTTTAACTTGAGCACTCTCATTGCACCTCATTGCATGCGAAAACAACTTAGCTTACCGCAAGCAAACCTGATTCCACCTTATTACCTCAACTGGCTGAAGGAGCCTTCCGGACATTTAATGCGGAAAGCTAAATATATTACGTGCAAAGTGAAGCTGGGCCAAAGGACATTTCTCCGGCGCTTAATCTCAGTCAGGAGAGTGGAGGCGCAGAGGCGCAGAGGTGAGCAGAGCCCAAAGGACACTGCTAACTGACTTTAAACTGGACTGCGGCGCTTTAAGCTTATGATTTATTCAGGCAAAACAATTTTGCATTACAAAAGGGCACTGGGCAATGGGCAATGGGCACTGGACTCACGGCCCGCTGACCACGGACCAGAAAGCGCAACAAAGTGCTGGACACTGGTCTCCCCCAGGAAAAAAAAAACCAAAAAAAAAAAAAAGAGAGGAAAAGGGAAAGGCCACGGTGGCAAGCAGAATTATGCAGTGGGGCACAAAGAAAGGAGAAGAAAGCTGAAAATGAGCAGCGAACGGGGCGAAATTGCCAAACAAAGGACGTGGCAGCGAAAAGGGCACACTAAGGGGGGCGTGGCACTCAAGGGGGCTGTGTGCCCAGGGTCTGCACTTTACATATATTACAGACACAGACACAGATACAGGTGAACAACTGCCCAGGAGCAGGCAGCACTTTCCTGCACGAGCGAAAATTTCAAAGGACCTTCAATATAATAGCAGACACTTATCGAGAAGGTTCGGTGATGGGTCAATCCAATTTCACAAATCGGATTTTTAATTTAATAAAAGGTTTAAAGTAAGAGTTTAAATCCTTGCTAAAATATTCATCTCTTAAGCTTTTATGAAAACAAAAACAAAGAACCAATAAGCTTATTTTTAATTTTAGAGAATAAATCACTTTATTTTCATGTTACGGGGGATATTTTTTCAATAGAGAAATCAATAAAAATTTTTCTTAGAGAAATATTATAAAATAAAAAGTTCCTGCAAAGATCACTTGTCAGTAAACAAATTAAATCAATATAAATAAACCCGAAGGAGCGTAGAACCCTCTTTAGTCCCAAATACAAAAGTATCAACGTATCGTTATAATATCCTAATGAGATGCTTATTTTTTTTTCTCTGGCAAGTTAAACGTGATATTCCCCCTGCGTTAAACCAATTTCCAAGAGACACAGAGGATGCTGTGGCAGTGGCAGAGGCAAAAGGTGGTCGAGTGGCATGAACTGTGTGGCAACAATGAAACAATAAAAGGGGAATCTTCGGCGAAATCAATTTCTGTATCTTATTCGCACCAGCTTCGCTTCGCTTGGCTCCGTCCTAAAGGACGCTGCGGCTCCCCAGCGAACAAAGGAAAATATCTTTCATTAACTAATTAGCTTACTTTTTCCATTTAGCGGGCGTGCAGCGGGAGGGGGAGGTGCAATCTCTGTTGGTTTTGCTTTTGTTTCTCCAGCCTGAAAGGATAACGTGTAGCACGGTGCTCGCATTAAAACACAACTACTTTCTTCTGCTTCTCCCTTATCCTTGCTGCTGCTCCTGCTCCCTGCTCCTGCCCTGGCCACCCCCTTCATCCTTGTCGCTGAGTCTTTGTTATTTTACGCTTTTGAATTCTTTTGGGCCTGCCAGGCCAAATTTGTTCAGCATCCTCCATCATCAGCATCACAGCATCAGAGCCACCCCCAATTTGCCTTCCCTTCCAGGCGATGCAGAGAGTCCTGTGAGGCCATAGCCAAAGCCAAAGCCAAAGCATCGAGCATCTGCGGTAGGAGCTCCGCTCCGAAAGCTCCGCTTCGTCATCGTTGTTGCCTCGTTGCCATACACTTTGATTAAAGTGAAAATAAATGAGGGTCCTAGGCAACTGCTGCCGTTGGCCTAGACCCACGGACCCACTAGACCCACTCCCACTCCCACTCCCAATCCCATTCCTCCCTCCATGTGCGTCTTTTTCAGCCTGGTTTCAGCTTCTTTCTGCTTCTGCTTCTGTGTTTCTGTTTCTGTTTTTGGTTCCGTTCTTTTTTTTTTCGTTTCGTTTCGTTTATTTTTTATTCGCTCTCCACTGCGGGCAACTTCATTAGATGGCTACAAAAACACAAAATACACGCGGCCTCCCTGTCTTGGCTACAATTAAATAGACCGTCGACGATGGCTGCTCCTACTCCTGCTCCTGCCCAGCTCCTCCTCTGCCCAGCTCGTCCCTGCGAAAATTCATTTAAATAGGGGCCGCAATCGGGCGCTGGCGCAAATTAGTCAAAGCAACTGCTTACCAGCGCCGAAATTGCTAAAATGCAGGCCCAGAGATCGGAGTGGCCCAATTTGATGGCCGCTCCTCACAAGCACTGCGAGAAAATGGGTGAGAGTATAGGAAATGCTCCAAGGTAAAAAGATTTTCATGTGTCGGACACTTAAGTATCTGAGCCATCATTTTATGTTTGAAATATAGTTTAAAGTGTTTCATTTTGATTAGGAAGATTCTTCTTCTTTAAAGTAACAAATAACACAATAAGATAATTAATCAATTTTTTTGTAAGTTATTATTAAAAATATAAATCAATTAAAACATGTGATATATCTTGTATGTTTTATATATTTTCTAACTGAATCATTAAATATATGTTATATACTTGTTAGGTAATAGGTATTTCAGTTGGCCTAAGCAAATAGTTAAAAAAAATTTAATACCACATTGTTATCATTTTCTATGTAACATCAAGGTCTAAAATTTGTTATAATATTTTTTAAATGTATTTGTGTATCTCTGCTTTATAAATCAATAAATTAATTTCCCTTAAGCTCTCAACAATCTTAAGAACTCAACGTTTTAAAGCTGTCTGTTGGCCGTGTAAAGTAGGGATTGGACTCAAGTCACTTTATCTTAGCTCAACGCTTAAATAAAAGTACTCTCTTAGTGGTGAACTAAAGGACAATCTTGGGTGAGCATTTTTCCGCAAGTGCACATACGAGTGTACGAGGTCACAACTCCAATTCCAGCTGGCCATCCCATCACATGGCTCGGTCGGCCCCTGGCCAAATACAAAATACAATGGCCAATAAATTGCCGATCCGCCTGGCTTATTAACCATTCGCATACATTGATGTCTCGTGCGTTGCCTTCGCGTTTAATTCAATAATGCAGCGGCAACTCGTTTGTCATTTGATGTGTGTGTCCTTGTGTCCCAGTGTCCTGGCAACGCCTATCCCACCCACGACCCACTGGAGGAGCAGTGGAGCAGTGGAGCACCGGAGCACTGGAGCACTGCGGAGCAGTTAAGCAACGTGTGTGCCTTCGTTCTCAGTCTCACTCTCATTTTCATTTTCATGCGCTGCTCAAACAGGACAAGGCTTTCAATTTCTTATTTCCTCGTCTGTTGTCAGATTTTCATGCGGTGTCATGTGCCTGTCTTTTCTGTTCTGTTCTGTCTGCTCGAATCAATAATTTCATTTCCTCTCCGTGGAGGAGGTGGAGGTGGAGGAGGAGCGCACTGGCCACGCCTCCTGTATCCTGTAGCCAGCATCCTGTTGGCCAGGATCCCTGTGAGCCATTCTCAGACGAGTGTCTCCTGCAGATTGCTTTAATGCCAAGTCACTTACAGCCCCACCTACCCACCCAGTACATCGATGCTACAGAGTTCATAAATTTGTTGCCGCCCGTTTTAAACAATAACTTCATTTGCAGGCAACTTTTTAATATGGCCCTGTAAATATATGCACAGGGCGGAGAAAAGAGGAGGGAGGAGCAGGAGGAGCTGGGCTCCTATCGCACCGAACAGGGATCCACGAGGAAGAAGAAGGCTCTGGAGCTCTGGAGCTGGCTGAAACTCAATTTAATGCAATTATAGTCGACATAAAATTGATAAAGTGCGCTGCTGCATGTGCCAAGAGTAACCAGGCGAAAACGAAAACGAAGATTGGAGACTGGAGACTGGACAGGGTACATATATACCCTATATAGGTATATATACCTCACTTGTAGCATAACTGCACATAACCATTGGTGCACTTGAAGAAAAACAGTGACGAAGCCCAAAAATATTCCACACCACCAAAAAAACAGTCATAAATACGAATAAATGAATTTTGAACTGTTAATTAAAACAAAATGCTCAATACATCAATGTAAATAAATTGTACCTGTTATGTAAAAAATAGTTTACTAGAAATTATAAGTTTTATATTATTTACTAATGAATTTATTCCCATGTTTTAAGTTAGATCTAATTTATGGTTAAACAACAAAATATTTATATAAATATGATACGGATAATTCCACTCCTAAGTACCTACATATGTATTTATCTAGCTGCCTTTTTTTTATTTAGTTTTAGATATTAAAAATATTTTATAATTTTTCTCAGTGCTTTTTCCTGCACTCAAACGCATTGGCTGTGGAAATTAATTACCAGTTGGTGCATAGAAATCCAAGGAAAAGAGCTGCTAGAAAGAACACGGACCATGGACCACTAGATACTTTTGGTCGGGCACTTTCGTTCTGTTTTTGGGTCTGATTCTGGTTCTGAATCATGGAAATCGTGGCTGCAGCTGGACCACCCTTCAAAGTCCCCCTCCTCCACTCGACTGTTATCGGCAACTGTGCGAGATTTCATAAATTTCACTGGCCATGCCAAATTAAAAAGAAAAATCGGCCATGCCACGCCAAAGCCAACAAAAGTTGAATCGTTAAAAAGCAAAAAACGAACGCAAAATTTGTGGCAAACTTTTACAAAAGGCATTCAAAATTAAAAAAATGTATAAAAAAATGTGTGACAGAGAGGGAACAGCGCAGGCTGGTCAAACACAAAAAAATATTTGACTTTACTTTAGGTATTCCGCAAAATATCTGATTTTGGCTCTCTGCGATATTGCCAAAGTAAAGTTTAGTTTACGTTTTTTTTTAAATTTTGGTTTGTTTTGTTGTTACAGTGTCAAACACTTTACGGTTTATCAGCAGAGCAATATCACAGGTTAATAATTCTTTTTGCTTTTGCGGTTTGCGGGTCAACGTGTATTTTATTTATATTTCTGTATATTTTTGACTTGTTTTTTGTTTTTTCCGGCGAAAATGTTAATAATTGGCTTGGCTGTTCAAGGCAGAAGGACCTTACAATAAATTGCTGGGATATTATCGTTCCTCCGCTGCCGCGTCCTTGTAATGCCCACCCATCACCCACACCACCCACCACCCACCACCCACCGCAGCTCGAACTCGAAATTGATTACAGTTCATTTCATTTTGGCTTTGTTTATTTCCCTGCTTTTTTCCACATTTTCCGCCGCACTTTCCGCACTTTCCTCCCCCTGGCGATTCGGCAGGGGAGCATTGATATGGCCAGCGGTTTTTCCATTTCAATATTTATTTGTGAGTTATTATTATTATTATTATTATTGCCGCGGCCGAACGGTTCGAAACGTACTCAAATATTGCTTTCGCGCTTTTTTTTCGCTTTTTCTCGATTTTTCCTCGCTTTTTTCGCTTTACATTTCACAAATTTCGCTTTCTTTTGCCGACTTTTATTTCATTCGGGGAGAATTACGCTCGCAGGGCTTCAGCTGTTAAGCTATTTATGTATTTCTGTGTTCATGCGAAGCTCATTTTACGAAACCACTTACACACAAAGGTTTACTATGAATTCGGCCAACCAATTTTCCGATTTGTTTTCCCAATTTTAATCAAATAATTATTCTTTTATACCCTTGCAGAGGCTGCTTGAGCAGTGATCTGAGGTTTGCATCGCAGTAAAGGAGAAATATCCGAAATAATAATAATTTTAATCTCTATTTACAATAATAATAATTGTAAATTATTTGAATTATGGTAGTTTTATACGATTTTACCCAAAATTAAACTGCAATAAGCATTCGTCCATCAACCAGTTTGTTTGTCTTTAATTATGTGTGAGAAACGCACTTGATTTACTCGACAAACTGAAATTAAATTAAAGTATGCACAGCATTATCCTTTGGGCAAGCAGGACATTTTTGATAAAAATAAACTCCATCGATTGTGACGAGCGTAGGTATTGAAAATGTACACTCAACAAAAAAAAGTTTGAAATTCTTAAAAATTTAAATATAAAAGTCATACACAAACTCTTTTGTTATGTTGAGTTTTCTAATATTACAGCTAAACCAAAATTTCCTAATTATGCGGCAGTTATAAAGAGCAATTTCCTGGAATATAGCAATTCCATTTTATGAGTGTATGTGTGCGATTGGGAAAATTGGGGCTGCTCACATATTTACCCCTCCACCTGCCACCCCCTCCCAGGAAAATCCTGCACCCCAAATAATGGGAGTTCCCTGTTGTTTTTCCCCGCTTTCCCTGCAGATTAAACTGAATAAGCAGTGGCGATAATTGCATAAGTTTGATTAGTTGTTCAAGTCTCGATTTAATAATGCAAAAGCCGATCAGAAGCCCCCAATCAACGCAGCATGAATATTTTATTCCGCATTACATATCGCAATCTAGTTTAATTAGCGAAACGGCATCACTTTTTAATTGAATGTGGAGCTAAGTAAACCTTTTGTTTTTTTTTGTTTAGTATAAAAATGTTAATTATTATTTAGTCAATTTTAAAATGAGTTTTTCTACTTTAAACACTCCCCTTGTTTTTGGTGTCTTTACTATTGACATTTAAGCAACTCGATGAATTACTCGAAAGGTTACAGGTCACGAAATGAAACAAATTCGACCTCTTGGCCCTCTCACCTAGCGGTTAAACAACCGTGAATTGGCCAACCGAAAAGTACAGTCTCCATTTGGAAATTTATGCGACTCAGCGGCTCATTTAACACCGAAGACGATTTAATCCCCCTTCGAAGAAGGACTTTCCCGAGCAGCGGGCTGATTAGTAGTAGATTGTTGTTGTAATTAATAGATGGCAAGCGGACAACCCACCCACACCCCACCCACCCATCGCATTAGGGGGTTGCCCAGGCAGCGGGCCCTTGGTCCTTTGGTCCTTTGGTGCCCGGGTCCTTGCTCAGGCAGAAATCTGTCATAAATGGCACACCATCAACGGGGGAAAATGCAAATCACAAGGAGCCTTTTTTATTTTTCTTTTACTTTCCCATTTTCTGGCTCTTTTTCTTTTTGGCCATGTTATTGTTGTCGAGGCCACAAATATGCGCATAATTAATTTGCCGCCCGCTGTTTTCGGGATTTGCTGAGTAGATTAAATGGCATTTTGTCAAAGTGTATTCTGTATTTTAATTAACCCCCAAAAACGAGCCCATCGCCATCACCCATTCATCTATGCGTCCCATTTTCGCCTCAACAAAAAAAGCCTTTGAATATTTAAGTTGCACCAGGGAAAAGCTTACCAATCGGCCGACCAATCCTGTGGTCCGAGGTGTCCAGTTTTCCAAATCCAGATCCTGGATTCCCAAAGTCCTGCGTCCAAGTACGTAATGCCAAAGTGTTCGGTCTGCAAAGGAGCAACAAGCAAAGGGGAGTCTTTAGTTTATGGACAGGACACTCGTAAAAATTGTGTGCAGACTTCAGCCAGCTTTTTCCCAGGATCTCGTCCTCAATCGGGAACTTAAACTAAGTCTAGGTAAGAAGGACGACTGGCAGCTGATGGGTAAAAGCTGCTCACGTCGCTTCCAGCTCAGGATGTGCTCTGATTTTTATGCCCATGTGCAGCACTCGTCCCTTTCCCACATCCTGAATATCCCCCTGCCATATATGCATATTTTTTTCTGTCCGCACTCTCATGCTTATTAAATATTTTATATTCGATCCTTTGGGCCAAGCCGCCGGCAGCCATAAATTAAGCCACGCAATGAAAACATTTAAATTGCAATGTTTTTCAGCAGGACAAGTTCCCTTTTTTTCCCCCGCAGCCACAAAACAGTTCAATTAATTCTGTAAAGCCTTGTTTTTATGCCTGTTTATGGGTACACGGATGTGTTTTGTTTTCTGGTCATCATTTAACCAAAAACAGAGCAGCCTCTTGTCTATTTTTGAACTAACAAAATTGGTGCTAAACTAGTTTGTTCTGTTTATTAAAACGCACAGGTTTTTTTTGTTTCCAATAAAACAAAAATAAAATAAACAGGAATGGGTACTCAATTTAAATAAATTTTATATATATATATCCTTAAAATATTTTTAGCTATGCAACAGTTTTTAAAACACCACACTTTTATGATAATTTAAACAGGATATGAATGGCTTGGTACGAACATATTTAAAAAGGATCATTATCGAGTAGCGGGCAGTCCTTAAATTGAGTCTAAAAATTTCCCGCATAAAGGGTTCTTTGTTTTTTCTCTGAAGTTTAAGCACAAGACAGCTTTGAGTATTTTAAATTCAGCTAATGGGAAGCCACCATTGCACTTTATAAGCTCATCACGTGTGGAGAGTCGCATTGTCTTTGTTTTTGGATTTTCCTGTCACGCATTGCGCGTATGTAAATGCAACTGCACTGGATTTGCCAAAAATCCCTCTTACCTTGGCCAAAAGGACTCATCAGCAGCACAAGCAGCTAATAAGTCGGATCTGGTCCATTCGGACTCTTTGTTTCGGATGCTGGCCAGTGCCTAATTGAAGCGTAATCCCCCAGCCAACGCGGGCTCCGAATTCAAAAACTTCCACCCACCGAGTTAAGCCCCTATCCCTACACTCAGCCAATACCTCACTCTGAAAATAATATAACAAGTGAAATTTTACAGCACTTTTTAATCAACAATTTACGATTTCAGGGGAAATATTGAATTTACTTCCTTTAAAAAAGATATTTCTGTATAATTTCAATACAAAACTTTACAGAAAAATGTATTACTCATAAAAATATTTCCCAAAACAACTTTTTTTTGAGTGTACCCTGTTCCCTTGGTTACACAAAAACACATACAAAAATGGTTGCATTTTTGAGTTGGTAATCCGCGCTAAAACAACACCAAAAACGCAGTGCACAAGTGGAAAAAAATATAAATTGGAAACACGAGGATTTCTCCCTTTTGAATTGTTTCGGTTTTGTATAAATGCACTTAAGAACGGTATGTCGGAGCTTGGTAATTTTTATTTTGGGCTTTTCATTATTTACAAAAAATTTTAAATGAAAAGAACAATGCAAAACAAAGAAAGTGTTCCATTTTGTTAGCTATTATTATTCAGTTGTTTTTGAAAGAGGTACGAGATTTTGGTGATAAAACACACTTTAAAATATCTATTTAATATTATAAATATTTTTAAAACTATTTTGTGTATAGATGAGTTTTTGTAAATTGCACAAAATTAAAAAAGCATACTTAAAAAATGAACTGCTTTACTTGAACTGCAGATTAAATGTTACAACTCACTCAAGTAAGAAATCTTTTGGTTCTTCCTAGAGTGTACACACTGTACGTGGACCTCCCAGCGTTGCTTCTAATGGCTGCTCATTAAGTCAGATTTTTATCAAAAACATCGCTTTTTTATGGCATTCGGTGAAAGGAGGGAAAGGGGAAAACTTCCTCGAAGAGGGATTCTGGAAGCAGCCAAACTTTGGCTCTATATCATGTGGCTGTCACTGGAGGAATTCCCCCAAACAAGCCTTTTCTGGTTTCTGGCTAGGGTATCAGCATAGAGCCCACATTTTGGACCCCGTCTTTTTGTGAGCTGTTGAGAGCAATATGAGAGCCCCCGACGTGCGAATTTCGCGCAAATAAATTTAATATCTGACGCAATCTGCCACGAAAAACAAAAGCCCAAGAGCCAGAAAGAAACAACAACAACAATAAAGAAAAAAAGAAAAATAATAAGTGAGAAAAACCTAGGAAATTTCCGCGGCATGGCTGTTGTTGTTGATTTTTTTCTCTGAATTTTCTGCCCGCGATAAAGAGATGGAAACGAACGAACGCAAACGTAAACGAATTTGTAACTCGATGATGTTCACTTTGTGCGCCGTGTCCCAATTTCATTATGCAAAAATCCGGAAAAAGGCAGCGAACCACCCCGAATAGAATGCGCTGCAAAAATGATTAAAAAAAACATGGAAATGGAAAACGGAATAGGAATCAAAATATCAGCACAAGTGCTTATATGCTTACATATCACGGATTTTCAATTTGTTTCACGAACACGAACATCGACTGGCGACTGTCGAATGGAATATGATTCGATGCAAAAACATTGCGGTGACAAACGGGTTTTTAGTTTTTCATTAGATCAGATCCAATTTTATTACATTTTCTTTGTTAATATGTATTTCATTGCGTATACTTGATATTCTTGACTTTTGATTGATTTGTAAAAACTAAAATGTTTGGAGAGCTATTAAGGGGTTAGGAGGGTTTCGCAAAAAAAAAAAATCGATTTTTTTTTTATTGTCTCATAAATTAATATACAATCTCAAAATTATTGTCCCAAAGTTTTAAGTCGATCCGAATAATAGTTTCGGAGATACAGTCCTTAGAATTTGCGCGCGCGAGGCCAAGTGCACTGCTTATCAAAACTTTAAATGCGTTTTCTCAAAACTGTGTTTTCAAAGTCGGTTGTCAAGATTTCTCGGAAACTACTCAACCGATCTTGATGAAATTTCGCACAGGCCTTCGAGATATGATAATCTCGTAAATGAACGAAGGATTTTTCTTTACGTTGACAACAACTATTTAAAAAAAAAAATTGTTAAAAAATTTCACCAAAATTTGAATTTTTTTGCAAAAAGTCTCCCAAAAATCCAATTTTGACTTTTTTGGTTTTCCTTCGTTCATTTACGAGATTTAGGTTGGTACTAAAAGAACAAATTTGGTTTTTTAATTTCCGATGATCCTGTCAGGAATTGTGCTGACAACGCGAAGGCACCTTTTTTCTGAGGGGTCACCGGAAATGACGTCACAATGGCTGACCGCTGAATATTTTTTTTTATTTAATTCAAAAATTATTATTTAAATATGTATGTGTAAGAAACTTAAAAGTTTTAATTAAATATTTCATTTTTTATATAAAAAAAAAATTGTTGAAAATGTGCCTTTTTTTTGCCCGGGAAACCCTCCTAACCCCTTAATGAAAACATTTTATTTTAATAAAAATATTTTAAGCATTAAAATTGTGGTTCAGAAATGTATTGAATATGATTTTAAATATTTGAATATATAAAATAAATAGAAATAAGTATTTTCTAAACATAATCTTCATAAATCTTGCGTATACTTGATATTCGTGACTTCTGATTGATTTGTAAAGGTTAAAAAGTTTAGAGAGCTACAAAAATCCCCAACTTAACTAAACAATGTATCGTAATTTTATTGCGCTGCCATTAAATTCTAAGCGATTTCAGAGTTAAAAGTAAAAGCTGCTCCTGAAATCCCTACTATCCTTCTCAGCTACTTTGTTGAATAATTTCGAGGGCTCAGTGGAATTGCGAGTAAAAATGTGTATCCCCAAAGTCCGCAGTCCGCAGCAGAGATTCCTGCTTCTTCTCAAGAGGAGGTCTTTAATCATTTCGAATTTCAAAATTCCGGCTGGACATCGTTCTCTGCCGCTTGTCACGGCATTTGCTGCGCTGTATAACATTTTTATTGCCTTTATATTTATCTGTCCAGACTTTGCTGAGTTTGCCGTTGTTGTTTGACTTCATTTCATTCAAATGTTGAATTTTTATGACACTTTTGCGTTGCGCTGCTTTGCTGCTTTGCTGCAAATATGCAAATGTAGCGCCCCGTCTGTTGGCCACGCCCATATTGTCCTCCGTGGGCCGACGGCATGGACAGCCCCCGAAATAAATTTATATGAAAAGTGTCCCGTGTTTAAGTTTTTCACGCGGTAAGCACACTTGCAAAAAATTTGATTAAAAACCTTTGAACGAAAGCCTACTTTTTTTGAGAACAAACGTATTGGAATTAAAAAAAAATAAGTTAAGTTAGAAGTTAAAGCCTGAAAATACATAATTCTAATAAAATAACTTTAGTTTAAGAACATTTGTTTATCATCAAAATTGTGGGTCAAGAATTTATTAGTTATGGTATTATTTTTAATATTTAAATATATAAAAATAAGTATTATGTATATATAATATAAATTATAAATCAAGAACGTTTATTTGTAGTTCGAAAATTTACATTTTAAATTTCCACATCCAATATGAGCTGAGAGGGTGTTTAATTTTTTTTAAGTGTAGGAAACGGGAGGCGGACACGAGGGCGGTGGAAAACCGGGACACGGAAAAGAGGCGGGGCTGGCAGTGAAAATATTTATGCATTTGGCCGTGAGGCATGTTTAAGAACTCAGCTGATGAGCCACGGGTGGTGCTATGGTGGGTGGTGTTTTTGGGTGTTGTTTCGTAGGTGGTGTTAGGTGGCTCTACGGCTATTAGCGAGAAGGAAAATGTAATTTTTTAAGGGGAGCAGAGGTTTGAGGTTTTAAATTTCAACTAAGATAAAAGTCATAAAGTTGGTTTTCAACCCGGCACTTTAAACCACATACATTGTACAGTTAAAATGCACAGTTAATTTAAATATTTTATTTTGAAATGGTTACTCTTCAAAAAACATGCATTTATTTCAATTTTTATTTATTAAAAAATGTAAACACAAAGTGAATTTATTGTTCTGCCTTTATGGTGAAGTTTTCTGTTATAATTAATATATTTAAATATTAAATATTATGTTAAAACTGAGCCATGTGGGCTCATATATAATCACAGAGAAAATGGGATACCAAACAATTGGAAATGTGACTCTGTGGTTTTTCACACTTGAAATAAGGCCCAAGCCAAATATTTGCACACCTATTCACTCCGTTGTTTGGCCATTTTGGCATTAACCAATTTCAATTTTCTATTGGACAAAGAGAAGCCGAGAACTTTAATTAAATATCCATTTCCGATGCGTGTGTGATGTTTGTTTGTTTGTTTGTTTGTTGGTTGGTCTTTTGATCTGTCAAATGGCAAAGTACGCAAAAACAAAAAACAAAAAACCAAAAAAACAAAAAGTGCAAAAGCCACAGGAAAACTCATTTACTTGACCAGTGGTAGGAGGGTGGGAAAGGGGTTCCACAGGGCCACATACTATATAGATAACGTATGCGTCCCTATCCCAATCCCAATCCCACACTGACAAGATATATGATGGGAAAGTTTTCCCTGTTTGCTGTTTGCTTTTTGTCGTTTGCCGCTGGAAGGCAAATGGTAAAAGTTTGTTGGCCCCCTCCATTTCCACTTTCACTTTCTCCATTTCCCCAGCATGCGTGGCATTTGAAATGCTAATGGCAGATGAGCTTAAGCCAAAGCCAAAGCCAAAGTCAAAGTCAGAGCCAAAGTCAGAGACAGAAACGGATTGGAGGCCTCATAATTGAATATTTGGCCACTGCAGCAGCAGCCCCCAAAGGGCGAGGGCGAGGGTCACTGGGGGACCCAGTTGGACAAACTGTTGGCCAACTAATTTAAATATCATGAATTTAACATAAATAACACACATATACGATACGTATATGCATAATGTATGTAAAAATGCATGAGTAGTAGGGGGCAATATCTCATATTTCATATCAGCCTGGTGACCCCTTTTTCTGTGTTTTGTGCTGCAACATTTTTGTATTTTTTGTGTGCTTTTTTTTTTTGTATTTTCTGCTCGTGTTGCTGTTTGCTCAACAACAACAACAGCAGCCAAAATAAATGTGAAATGTTGGTCGAAATCTACATAAGCAAATAGTCCTGCCGTGTGTGTGCGTTCTTCGGGGGATGATGATGATGATGATGATGTCCTTTGCCCTTGCTCCTTGTTCCAAAAGTCCATTGTACGTGCCCTGATGCGAGAAAAACAAAACTTTCCACTGGAAAGCCAACGTATAGTAGTATGTAAAAAAGGACTTTGGGAGCAGCCTTTTTAATCAATCCAAATCCAAATCCACACCAAACTCCAAAGCCAATCCTGCCGACTGTCGCAAAATATTGTCTTTAGCCGGGGTCAAAATATAAATAAAAAAATAAGCCCCGCTCTCTGTGCATATCAAATAAATAAACTTTCGCTTATGCTGTGCTGATTGCCAAGGACCTTAAATAATTTTGCCTTTGATTTGGCCTCTTCTGTTATCGGGTTTTGTAATAAATTTAAAGTTGTCTCTGGCGCTGAATTATCCAAAGACCCCAAGACCCACCTCCACCTCCACTTCCGATTAACCCACCCGCTGTCAGTCTGCTTTTTTAATTTTATTTTCGTCGTGCTCTACTTTTAGTCCCGGCTAAGCCGGAAGGGATCAAACGGTTTTCTCTGCCCAGCAACAACACAAAAAACACAAAAAACTCACAAAAAAACTCACAAAAAGCCAGCTGAAAAAAACGGAAAGAAATAACATTTCGACAGTTGCCCCCCTTTGCCTTTGCCTCTGCCTTTGGGTCAATGAGCATCAGAGGTTGACTGCATAATTTATGAACATAAATGGGCGTGACAAGGGATTAGGGGGGCGTGGCTGTCAGGGGGGGGGTGGTGGGGGGGGGGGGGGATTGAGGGTCAACTAATGACCTGGCGCACTGCTAAATGCATGAAATTGTCTGCGTCCAAGCGAATTACAATTAATTGGAAATATGGCTTAGAACGGAATTAGCTCACGATGTTGGCTCCTCATTTCCAGATTTTCAGACCAAGCTTCTTAGGTCATCGCAGAGGCAATTAATTGGCCACAAAATATAGTTGAAAAATACTGACTTGATTACTCTTTATATTTAAAGCATTATTGAGCTTCCAACGATTCATTTACTCAACAAAAATATATATGTTTATTAAAAATGCAATTAAAATAATATAAATACTTTTTAATAAATTTTATTGACTGTAAGCGACTCAGTTGTTACTTGGATTAGAGGTGTTGATTGAATCTTCTAACGTAGGGATAGCTTCTTACCATAAACAAATTCTTAGTAAATCTTCTAACAGGAAATCTTTACATTCTTGGTATGTTATAATTTCCTCTATTTAAAATTACAATTAAAAGCAGCTTTTGAGCTTTGTTTAAAACTTATTAAGTACTTTTATGCATAGTTCCTTAATTTTGAGCAGATCACGTAGACCGGGTGAAAGTGCTTCGAACTTTAAGAGCTGTACAACCTGCTAATAGTAAATCATAGTCTTACGTTCAAGCACACACACACACCTCTTTCGGTTTTTTAAGTTCCAGGTTTTTTACAAAATAAAAAAAAAACAAAAAAAAAACCCAAGTAAATTGAGCAAAAATTCGCAATACGTAGAACACATTCCGTTCCAAAAACCACAATGACTTCCCCTCTGGTTTTGCTGATCGCCAGCATTCTGCACTTTGGGATGCGTGGGAGCTGCTTCCTGGACATCGAGCGGTTCCCCGTGATCCCGGGCACCGTCTTCGCCGGTCAGATAGCCTACTGTGCCATCCTGTACTTCCTGCAGGACATGGAGGTCCTGCCGCCGCACTATAGCCGCCGGATGGACAGGCTAACGGGCTTCCTGGTGGAGCTTGTGCTGGGAGTGGCCTTCATGGAGGTGCTGGCCCTGTGGTTGTGGTTCAGCGTGGAGCACATCGCCCACCTGACGCTGCAGTTCGTCCTGCGCCGCTACCTGGGCGTGTCCTTGGAGCTCTACCAGCGCTGGGAGTGGGCCATCATGGGCGGCACCATGACCACGCTGGCATCCCTGCTCTGGCTGAACGCCTTCGAGGCCACAAAGCACCGAACTCCGACTGGGACGCCCACTGCCCCCCGTAACATCCGCAAAACCAGACTCAGGGTCAAGGCGAGGCCTCAAAAGCGGGTTGAGCAGGTGGAGCAGCAGGATCCCATCGCTCAGGAGTAGGTGCAACTCCTGGCCAAGGACCCTCTCCTCCTCCTCCTCCTGCAGACCTTTTGAAGTCGGAACTCACAAAGCGCCCCTTCCCTCAATTAGATGAACGAATAAAGCAGAGCCGAGAGCCGACTATGACGATCATTCCAGAAAGACCAGAGGGGCAGCAAATGTATTTATTCCAGCCAGATGGACTCGAAAGGCTCTAAAGACCGTGCCAAAGGATACTGGGGAAAAGCGAGAGGAACAGGGAGAGGGAGAGGGAAATCAGGGGGGCATTTCATGATGGACTGCAGTAAAATGTCTATGAAAATTGACTTGCTGTTCTCTGGCATTGAGAGGCAGTCGGGCGGAAGGAGCTGCCAGCGCCTGGATGCGCGTCAATTGACAAATTGTCGGCTTGGTCTTCCACTTCTCGCAATCTCCCCATCTTCCCATCTCTCCATCTTCATTTTGCCACAGAAAGTCATCAGAACTTTTGTCTAATTTCATTTCGTTTCACTTGAAGGCCAATTTTTGGTTTTTATTATTCATACAATTTCTCGCAGCGCAATTTGAGCGCAGAAAGCGTTGCGTTGCGTTGCGTTGCGTATACGCAGTGTGGTTCAGTTCAGGGAATTATGAATTTTCAGCCACTCGGTTTCGATGTGCGGAGTGTGTTGTGTGTGTGTGTGTGTTTGTGTGTTTGCAAAAGCAAACAATAGCCGAGCAGAGCTTTTGTTTGTTTTTCCCTCACTGTTATGTTGCTTATGGCCACCCACACACACAGTTACACAAACTCTCACACCACTCCAAAAATTTGTGCGTGCCTGTTTTGGGGTCCCTCGTTCCCTTGACGTTCCACTCTACTCCACTCCTCCTCCTCCTCCTCCTCCTCCTCCATTAGTTGCTGTGCTGTGTTGTTTTGTGTATTTATGGAAACATTGCTCCAAAAGTATTTTAAAGACGACGAAACGAGTCGGATGAAAGAAATACGGGGGCTGCTGGATGGATACAGGTACAGTATGTGTGTATGTTGATGCCAGACACTGGAATTGATGATAATACCACCGAAAACTGCCGAATACACAAATTTCGGCCCTTACGCAGCTCAGAAAATCGCAAGTCGCAAGTGAGGGGGAAGAATAAGAAAGAAACAACCGCTGACTGGTGGATTATTGAAAGTCCAAGGACGGAAGCCGCGAATACCAAAGGATACCAGGATACCAAAGGATATCGTCCAAAAGTTTTAAATGTTCTGAAGTCAAATTAGGATGAAAAATGAAACAAGATAAATAAATAAATAAATAAATAAATGAAGCTATCTAATTAAATTTAAATCATAATTTTTGTTTTTATAAAATGGGAAAAAGAAGCAAGTTTTTTTAAACAAAATTTATGGAATTGACAACCGATTTCCATTTGGATTGCTTTTCCGAGTTTGAAGTTAAAGGGTAAATATTTCTGCATTTAAGGTTTACTAGTGTTTTTTTTATTTACCCCATCAAAAATTCATATTTATGAAAAAAAAACAACATTTTTTTGCAAATTAACATTATTTTTTGTTGAAGGTAAAAAAAACGCAGGTAACCAACAAAAAAATACATTTAAATGTAATTAAAGTAAATACTTATTTTAACATCATGTAATATTTGTGCAATCATGTGAACTGTGGGGTGCATTCTAGTTTTAATTAACAACAATTAAATTTCATTCTAAATGAAGATAATGCTCTGTACTTAAACTGTGTGCAAACTTTAATACCGTTATGCTAAACAGAAAATTAAATATTTTTGCAGTTACAATTCCAGTGAGTGAGAATTATCATGGAAATTATCATCGTTCTCGGGCTATCATTTGTTATCCAAAGCGCTTTCAGTGGAAACCTTCGCTCTGTCTGTCTGTCTGTTCTGTGCTGTTCTGTGCTGTCCAAGGGACGGGACGAGAGTGTCCTTCGGCCCACTTGGTGGGCAGCCAACCAACCAGCTGATGCCGAGGACAATGAAGGAGCTGGGCTGAACGAGGTGGAGTGGAGCGGAGGCTAATTAGCATCGTCAACATGGACCAGGCCAGGCCACCTTAAGGTACCGCACTCTTGGTGGCTCTTTGCAACATGATGCACGCGTCCCACGCTGCGCAGGACCAAAATGAGTTGGCCTAATGATGATACAGCCCAGTTCCCTCCCAGAACTCAGAGCCCAGAGCCCAGACGAAGACCCCTCGACATGCAAAACGCCAACAATAAAAATGTCACTTTTGCGTGCTTGTGCTGGTGCTGGGAGAGACCAGGAGGAAATCATTTTCACCAAATCGCAAAATGTGCCCAGGAAAAGTGTTCTTATCATAAATCACGAAACCGCACACTGGCCACGCCCACCCACTGAGCGGGAGAAGGGGGGGAGGGGTAATTAATTAATTAACAGCGTCTCATCATCATCATCAGCTCTCAACTGAACTTCGTTGCGTGACAATTTCGTGAGTTTTGCATGAGTTATTTGACCAAAAGCGAATTGTCAGCAAAAACATGGCCAACAATTAGCGAATGGCACTTGCACTTAGTTCGTTATCGGCACGCACGCTCCTGCTCCTGCTCCTTCCCCCTCGAAATTAATGCGATGAATGCACGATTCCCTATGTATGTAGTACGTACTCCTCCTAAAAATAAGATTACCCTGGAATATATATATATTTATATATATAGTAAGTAGTATCGTGCCTGGTGGCGACAAACAACCAGCGAATATTATTGCTATTATTGAGAACATTAAGAACACCTTGTCCCAAAGTTGTGGGGAGAAATTCCTGAAATGTCATGTTAATGCCCATTTACCACCGATATCGAGCTGCCAAGATATAGTCAAATAATAAACACTAAATTTAACTCAGCAATCGGAGGTCAAAAGCAGGTTCTAGAATAAGTTATGTATTCAAAGGCCTGGTTAAACTATATACTTTAACTATTGTTTTAGCCAGTAAAACATAAACAAATTATTTTATAGGTTGTTTACCCCATAAATGTGATATAATAATTATTTTCCATTCGAGTATATTATCATATTTTTCTTAATTTGTGTAAAGTGAACGAAGAATAAAGCAAAAACAGTGAGAGAAAATAATTTCACACAAATGTTTAAAATACAAAATAAATAGACAGAAAACAGTGATGAAGGTTTTTTAGTAAGTGTAAATAAAATCGAATTTAAATTCAGAACAAATGTGTACAATTTATGATTTTAATGCTTTAAACTTGATTTTTTGCTACCAAAAAAAGCAAAAAGATCAGGTCTACAGGACTTTTATCTTTTTGCGAAGCACTTGAGCACTTCACCATAAACTTATATTCTTTTTACTCTTTAGCTTCCACTTCAGTTTCTCGGCGATTTAACGCTCAATTTTTTGCCCTAAACCTTTTCTGCAATTTTTTCCTTTGTTCACGCATTGCAATTGCACTTCGCACGCAAACAAAAATAACAACAGGAGTTCAAACAAACACAACAAAAAAGTCCACAAAATTGCATTTAAATAAATTTGATTGCTCGTTTGTTGGGTCATTTTTTTCCCACTCCCAACAAAGCCCAAACATGTTGGCAAGTTTTTAAAATATTTTTTATTCGGGATTCGCCTTTGTTTTTGTTTCGTTTTGTGTACTTTTTGGTTGGGCTGTTGATGTTGATATTACTGATGATGTTGTTGTTGTTGTTGCTGTTGGTGGGCATTGTTTGGCAGCTTTATGAAAATTTTAAGTACATAAAATGTTTATGATTTTCAACAAGTGTTTGTGTGTGTGTGTGCTAGAGTTGTGAATTTGATTGCGAGTCTGCCGCTTTATTGCCGCTGTTAATCCGCAGAAATTTGTAACATTTTCCAATTTGGTAATCGCCAGAATGTTTGAAAATGATGTGTTAGTGTGTGTGCTGAGTGAGCGGCATTTCCACGGCAGCAAACACAATTTATGCAAACACCCTCGGCACAGAGCAGAATTCTAATTTGAATTTGGCAGAGGACTGTTTTACGCAGCCCTAATTGACGATGAGCCCGCTCAGTGTTTGCCAGTCCCAATTATAAATTTATGGAGCGGTTTCAGATGCAGTTACTCGCTTTAGGGTATAGCTCCTGTGACATGGATATACTCGTATATACACACCATATCCCCCCCTTGCCACCAAGGAGTCCTTTCTCGTCTCGTTTATATCCCAGGTCCCGGAAATTTGGTGTGTGACGGCAGAGGGAAGTAAGGGGGATTGTACCTTCGTAGGCTTCAATTTCCTCCAGTGGTCAGGGCCAAATGTCTAGACGCTCGAAGGGATCAGGAAACGGGAAAGGACTGACTTGTCAGCTGGCGCTCAAACATTGTGACATTGATTTTCATTCCTCTCACACATTCTTGGGCATCTCGGGCATCTTTTCCTCCCCTTGTTCTTTCAATTTTCAGGAGCGAGTTACTGGGAACAGCTGCCACCTAATTGGAATTTTCACATTGCTCGTGTGCGAAAAAATGCGGCAGGATGTGGCCCTGTGGCCTTGCCAATTTTGATACCCCCTCCATAAAGAAACATACATCATCGCAAAAGTACTATATAACCAGACACAAGAGTTGAGCAGAACTATGTAGTATTACTGATTACAGGAAATTAGAAACTAGAATTGTATGTAAGTTGTGATTAAGTTTTGTGATTTTTTGTTTTCACAATTGTTTTTAAAAAACAACAGCAATGTTATGTACACCCTGTGAAATTTGTACTAATTTATAGCTTCAATGAAAATAATTTTGCATAAAGCAATCACATTTTTGAGGTTTCGCTAATTAACTGACGCCTTTAAAGAGCTTCGGCTAATGCTAATCGGTTTTCTTTGCCTCTGAGGACTTACAAAGGATGACGGTTAATTAAAAGGACAGCAGAGCACTAGAATAAAAAATAGACACTTCCGAGAAGCGACTTAATTAACTGACATCCTTTGAGCGATGAGCATTGGCTGCAGGTGCTCCAACTTCATGTTTTTATCCACGGTCCGTGGAATTAATCCTTTTGAATGGAGCCAGGTATATTCTAACCGGGGAAAAATACTTTTATTTGCTTTATAGCCCCCGGGGATCTCGCGGAATCTTGGCTGCACCTGTTGATTACGTGCAGGTGAACTTGGAGCAGGGAGCAGGGAACTGGTAACTGGTTACTGGTCCTTGGCCCTCGGCAACAGGTGACTCTGGCCATCGATATGCCCAAGGGATATGGCACAGGAGGAAAGTTTTTCAATTTGAATTCAATTTAAAGTTGTCTCCCACACTTTTTTCCATTCAAATTCCCTGCAAAGCAAGTGCTGAGCTCTCATATTTATTTGACTCCGTTGAAATGCAAATAAATGCAAACATTTACTCAAGGAGGGGCAGAGTGAGTGGGTGATTCCTACAGAACTCCATGACATAACCACACCCACTCGCATGCTGATAATTATGCAAATGTAATGGCATAATGTCGGCATGAATCCTGTTGGCCAACACTGCGTGTGTGCGTGCGAGTGAGTGTCTCCTTTGCGTTGATTTAATGTAAACAAAAAGACGGACGCCTTGAGGTTTGCGTTACCTGCTTTTCCCCGCTTTTACCCGCTTTTACCCGCTTTTACCCGCTTTCACCTGCTGCTGCCGAGCTGGGAAAAAAGTCCTTTCAAAGCGGCGGAACCGGGAGCGGATTCAAAGGCAGGAGCAGCGGCCCGGAAAAGAACATCCCAAAGCTGGAGGCCCGCGGACAAGGTCACACAACTCGCTTGGGTTTCCAAAGGAAAGGTGACATATACCCAGAAAATACTTTGACAATTTTAATATTAAATTGAAGCTCTTAATTATCTAAAGACCATATATTTGTCTACAATGTTATACCTGAAACTTGTGAAAAATGTCAAAATTGGATTATAGTTTTTTTTTTTAATTCTATGATAATTTCCTTCTCTATTTTTGAGTCAAAGTAAAATATGAAAGTCACTTATGAAATAAAATTACTTAATGAAAGGTATTCTTTTTTATGCAACCACAAACTCACAGGGCTTATAAATATCTTTAATGGAAAAAATCTTGCCTTCCATTTCATTTAAATATAAACTCACTAGACCGAATAAATCATTTGTAATTTTAAATCGCTAAACAACATTTAAATTCAAAGAAATAAATGACTTAATAGAAATTCGTTGACTGTGGTAAATAAAGACAGTTATTTAAACAATAAAGACCGAAAAAAAACATTAAATAAATGAAACTCTTTGTTATTTTTTAGTTAAAAATCGTTGTGTCATAAGTGTTAGTTTCGCACTTGCATGAACATAAAAAATAAACACAAAATTGTGGAATTATTCCTTAGTTTAAGTCACATATGATATTCTTCGAATTTTACAAATCATTCTTGCTTTTGTTTCTTCCGCTTCCGCTGGACAAAGGAAGGACTAAGACAGGATGCGTCGGCTGGGCGGACTCGGTTTCGGTGTCCTGCAAAACTAACAAACTGGGAAATGCCTGAAAATGAGCAGCAGACAAACCAGATCAGGGCGACACTTATGTAAAACGGTTGGAAAAACCATCCGAAACGGGGAAATGGGGAAACCTTTTAGGCGAAGAAAACTGGGTTATCCACTAAAGTGCAGCCAGCTGAATCGTTGGCGCCAGAGAGTGAGAGTAAAGTGCAGTAAACAGTTTGTGTGTCCTGTGGATCTGCAGCCTGGAGCCTGGAGCCTGGACTCCCCCCTTGTCACGTCGTTTTTAGATGTGTTTTGAAAGATTTAGCTGCACGTCCCCGGGGATGCCAAATAGTGGACAGCCACAGATACCAGATAAGAGATAAGAGGTAGGAGGTAAGAGGGGTATAAAGTATATGTGGTTGGAGAGTGGTGACAAAACCCAAGGGGAAGTGAAAGGAAGGGGCTGCAACCGCAGATAAACTGCAGGCGTGGAGAAGTGCGAAGCGAATGTGAAACAATTCCGCTAATTGCAAAAAATGTGCTGCCCAACATGGTGGAGAGGAGTGGGTGGAGTGGGCGGAGTGGGTGGAGTGGGTGGAGTGGGGTGTTTTTGGGTTGACCGCCTGCAGGAGGGCTTTGGTCATTAAAAGGCGTTGCACTGCACACCAAAGAAAAAAATAAAAGTAGCGCGAAATCTGGCTGAAACTTAAACTCAATTTTGCAGCAGGCGAGACTCGCCTCAAGTTTTCTTGATTTTCTCAGCTGATTTTCCCCGCTCTGATTTTTCCCTCACTTAAATAAATTTAATTAGGCGTGCTCTCGGGGTGCTTAGTGGGTGTTGCTAGTCGAAGGCCTTCGAGTGTTGCATTTTACGCACGATTTTAATTAAATGCCGCGCGTATGCTCCGCTTTTATTACTTGGGTGTGTTCACAGTTCACGACAGACACACAGACACAGAGACACGCAGCTAGTAGTGGTGGAGAGGGGGCAAGGACGAGGGGAGACCGGATCCGGATGCTTTGCTTATTGGGTTATTGGGTGCTCTGCTGACCAGCGCAAGTGCCCAAGTGCCCAAGTGGGCGTGGCAGGGGCAGTTGAAGCCAACCGAATTGCTGTTGACAGTTTGATTGAGTTTGCGTGGTATCAGCGCTTTCTTGCTGTCTGTCCTGCGTTGCCACCGAAAAAAATCAATATAAATAGCAATATCAGTACCACATTTGATACTTGAATATTGGCCACTCTACAGGACAGGAATGCGATAAGCTAGCACATTTAAAAACAATTCTGTATCATTAAGGATCCGAAAAGGGAAAAAGAAATAAACGGAATAAATGGATGTCAATTTTGACCACCTAAAAACAAAAAAATATATGCATTTAAAAATATTAAATGTTTAGTTTCTATTTAAAATAAAAAAACCTTTTTCCGATTTGGAAATTTATTTTAGTAGCAAACGTGAGAAGATAATGTTTTAACTTAAGTTAAGAAATACTTTTAATATTAACCCATCAAAAACCATCATTCATAAAATACCCCAGGGGATTCGATTTTTCATTAATTCAGTACCTCAACAAACAACCATTTTTAAATGTGAATATTTTTAATTTTAGGCTTTCTTCCCAATTTGTATTTATGCTTAAATTTTACTCTACACATAATAAAAACAGACATGTTTTAAAGACATTTTAAAAACAGAAAGGAACTTCTTTTACGCACAATTTAGCAATAAAACATTTTTATAATATTTTTTTTTGAGCAGTGCTTTCTTTTTTTGCTAACTTCGACCAACGATGCCCAAAAAAATGGAAATTTGGTGGAAAACTCGCACTTCCGGCCAAACACAACTCGTAACAGCGAGATCAGGGGCCGCAGGACTCGCTCCTGGAAGAGGGGACCAACTGCTGGTTTATGGGACTGGAGTCGGGTGTCAATGCCAGATACTTGGATACCAGAGCGCAAAAAAAAGGCGACGCGGGGGGCAGGCAAATGAAGTTAGTGCCGGGCAGCAGGGAAACACTAGAAACGGGAGCCACTGCACAGTGGCATTGGCCTGTGCGCCGACTAACAAGGATAATTGCAAAAGGAAGTAACAATAAACCCAATGATATCGATGCCCAGCCACACATAGAGAGGGGATAACGAGGGAGGGCGCAGGGCTGAGGGCAGAGGAAGCCATGTCCTGTGTCCTGTGTGTCCTGTGGAACGATTGCGCCAGCGAGCAATCAGCGTAAAGTGCGCGCCGCTTTGTAACTGAAACGATAAAAGGGGGGAACAAAAAAAAAGAAAAAGGAAGAGAAGAAGGTGGCAGGAGCAGGAAAAGCGAACAAAACCGAACAGAAAAATGGGTTACGGAAGAAAAAGGACGAGCTTCGAGGAGCGAAGGAGCGAAGGGGAGGCTGGCAAACAGCAGAGAGAAAAAATAATAAAATATCGTTTATTGAGGGCACTCCAACAGCGAATGTGATTGTTGTCCACCACCCCCACTGCCCCCTGAAAATCCTCTGGAATTCCCATTCATCCATTCCCTCCTGCATTTGCCCGGATTCGCAGAGATCAAAGCCCAAGACGACAAACTTCACTTGGCCCGGAGAAAGGCATTCCACGGGTTTTCCCCGGGATTCGGGATTGAGAACTGCAACTTTGATTGAATTTTATGAGAATTCCAGCAGAAGATCATAAATATTCGCCTTTATGCGGCCATTCTGCACTTTCATTGTTCATTTGCCAATACAATTTTCCATTAGACTGATAATTAATAAACACTAATGTGACTCGTTGCCCCTCAAGCTCTAATTAATCCGTCCCTATCAATTTTGACGGCAAAAATATACAGCCAACAGTTGAAGACGGTGCTTTCACAAGGTAAAACACATTCCAATTAAATGTAATGTTTAATCCAAGTGGGCTTATCTGTTCCTATTAAATTGTAAAGACATTTCAAACGTTGTTTACAAACAAGATGGGTTGCATTAATATCTTTTACTTTTATTGAACTGTTTTAGAAGAAAGTCCAGTCCAAAGAAAAACTAATAACTAAACTAATAACCAAGCTGTTAAATTACTTGTAAATCATTTATTTAACCACACTTTTTTTATCAATACTAGAAATTTTCTTGTATATTTTAGGTTTACATATTATTTTATTTTATAATAATGTACATATTTGTTTCATGTTTGACATAGGCTTTTCTATGCCCCTATCTAACATTATTTGTATATAAAAAATAATTTATTTCGATTTAAAAAAATATAACTTAATGAAGCATAAATCGGATACCTATCAAACGCATTGCAAATGCGAAATTAAACGTAACATAACTGCAGCTCAATTTATTTGCCAGCCACTGGCTTCGCCCACAGTGCGTATGCGTACTTTTAATTCCAATCGCTCATACGCAGCGTGGGACAAATCAACAGGATGCTAAACTAGGTGTAGAGCCCAAGGGAGAGGGAGTGGGAGAGGGAGTGAGGGGAGGGGATTACAGCAAAGGCCATTTGTTGGGTTGTTGCCTTGTCCTAAATGTTTTTCCCCACCTCTCCTCCCCCTATCAAACCCCATTTGAACACAAAGACATGGACATCCCGTATCGCTGTGTCCTTGGGCCAACGCTTTCATGCACATTTATCGTGATTAGCTATTAATTGATAATAATTAACTTAAGCACAGGCCACAGATGTTTGGCCCCCCACGAATAGCAGCAACAACTAACATAGAGGGCATTTCCCATTTCCCAGCACTTTCCCCCGCATCCTGCGGGTCGGGTGTGCGTCTCACTGCGTGGATGCGGGATGGATTTATTTTTGCAGATCTCAAACTGACGTTTCCCCTGTTGATTTGTGATCTGCAGCCAGGGACTTTGAGTACTCAAATTTATCGGATGTACTGCCGACAGACAGTCACTGAATCTCTGGATGGGGATGGGGATGGGGATGTCCCCAGTCATCAAAGAAACTAATGCTCAGTCACATTCCGCTCCCACTCCCACTCCCAATTCAATATTGTTTTACATTCCGCAGGAATTCTGTTTGATTGCCCGGAAAAGTATGCAGAGAATCGCGATAGACCAGCACCAGCGGAGGAGGAAATGGAAATGGTAATTTAAATTCAAACCGTTCTACTTACATTGCTCGCTTTGGTATTTTACTCAAGTTCAGTCGCTTCGGCTTTCCAATGCTTCGATTTCGATTCACTCTCGTTTGTTTTCTTTGGCTACCACCAAATGTTTTGTACACATAAACACTAACTATATTTTTTGTTTTGTTATTTGATTTGCAGAACGTTAAAAAAAATGCGAAAAAAAATCAAAAAAAAAAAGGGGGAACAATTTTGTCGCCGACGGATACTTGACAAATTGGAATATTTAACTTTGATTCGGATGATTTAGGTGGTAAATTCTTGCAACCTTGGTTGTGCAGCTTGTTGATTGAGTTGGTTAAAGTTCATGAAAGATGGCAACCGAGGACGAGTGAGACGGAGCGAAGCGCGAACACAAAAACACTGATTTGCAACACAAAGTCTTGGCTAGAAATGTTTCCAATCTCTGATTCGGATTTTGATTTTGATTCTGGTAACCCGTTCTCCTGCTGTTTGATTTGATTTGATTTGGTTGTTCTTCCTCGTCCTTGCGTCAGTTTTTGGCTTTCACTTTCACTTTTACTTGTACTTTCACTTGGCGGTCAGAGTCTGAGTCTGGGATGATGCGGTGCGACTGAAGTGCTGATTGGAGTGGAACTGAGTTGAGTTGATGGCTTTAGCTGCTGCGAGATCCGTGCGGCACGTGCGAACACGTTCAGATTTCATAACCAACTGTCGAGTCAGTCCACACATTCGGAGCCCATTCGACAGGACCGACAGTGCCGACAGGACACGAATACCGAACACCGCACACGAAGCCGAAGGCGGGCCGAACTGGAGTCTTGGGCGTTCGAAGGGATTTCGAAGTTGCCTCTTCGGAGACACCGTAAATGGGGGTCCTGCCAGACTTGTGGGCGCCTCAGCATCCATCCCGAAAGGACCCACTCTCTCTCTCTCTCTTAAGCGCTCTCTTAGAGCCCGAAACAAATGCTAGGGGGTTGCATGCTTTTATGGCCACTGCTAAATTCCACATGAAGCGGGTATTAAGGCGCCCTTGTTGCTCAAGTGTTGCACATTATGAAGCCGAAGCCAGGCATAAAACTTTCACCATTAGCCGCGTTAATGTGACGCCCGCCAAATTCGTCAGCTGGCCATTGGTGCAAGGACAGCGAGCAGAGGAGTCCAGGGACAAGGACGCGTACTGGAGGCTTAGTGAAAGTTTTATCGACACTTTCGGCCTCATCGGGATATAAGTGGCTGGCCAAATGAAAGCGAAAGGGAAAGCTTCATCGCGAGATGATCTCGAGTGGTGATCAGTGGGTGGTGATTTGAATGGACGCCACTTGGGATCGAGAGTGGTGTGGTGTCAACAGCCATTGACATGCCAGAAGAATCGCAGCACATGCTGTTTTCAAGGGGGGGGAACAGCACTTTAGACCCCTCTCCCCGTCGTCCTGCCACTATGACATATTGTATCCACAGGCGTACGTGCCCGGGTTACCAACAAAGCAAAGTTTTCCTGGGCCTGAGCTCTTTCCCGCACTCGGACTTGTTTACGTCTTCGCACGGCTCCGACGGCTCCGAGTTGCACACATAAATCCCATAAATGACAAACTTATTAGTGGGTTCGGATAGCAGAGTCCAGCAATGCGGTGCTCAGGACCGGAAACGAGTCGCATTATGACGACCAGTCCCCATCCCTCCCTGAAATTAGTGACAGTTGCACAAATTACACAAATCACAAATCCCACTTCACGCCCTGCGGCGGACCAGTGGACCAGTGGAGCAACTAAAAACGGTAACCAGGAACATGTATCAAATCAATAAATTAAGCCCATGTAAATGCAGGGTTCGGGGGGTATAGGTAGATTTTTAGGATTAATTTGGCTTTGGCCATCCGCTGGGAGTGCAAAGTTTCAATTGCCCAGCACGGCGACCTTGGGCGCACATTTGACCCACAATCTGGTGACCCCGGCCGGAAAAACAGGGCTTCTCGTGGAGCACTGGGAGTGGGATGCGGATGAAATAACAAACACCAGCGCTATTAAGTACAACAACTGAAAAAGTCTGCGGGACAAGTTTGGCACATTTGTCACATGGACACATGGACACATGGACACTGTGCAGATTCGCAGTTTCGAGTGCAACCAAATGTTGCACACACACACAAACACACACACACTCACACACACACTCACACACAGAACTAATTTCAGACAAAGTTAATAACAGCGACGGTTTTGACGTTAGTTAACCGCACTTTATGGCTTTTAGTGGGGCAATAAACACATATGCAAACGAGCGAGTTTTTAGCTAAATATTATTCCCAATTTAATAGTATTTTTCTTTCTTTTGGGAAGGGAAGGGGGCAAAAAGCAGGGAAATCAAAATTCAGACTTGAGGAAAGGTGTTTAATATTACCCATAAGTTTCACCTATCCCACCCACCACCCACCTCCACCCACTCACAAGGGCATGTCAAAAGGTGCTCAAGGTGTGTGTGTGTGTGCGCTCTCTTTCCTTTTTTTGCGTGTGTGTGTTGGACAGGGAATGAATGAAACTTTTTCAGCAACTACAATAATTTAGTATAGTTCACCAAAAAGTTCCACCTGTCCGCATTCCGCCACCCACCACCCACCACCCACAGCCACATCCACTTTCACATCCGCATCTGTGTCGGACGGCCGTCCATGTGTGCGTCTAAAGTTTATTGGTAAAATTTTATTGCAGATTTTGGCGCTACCTGCTGCCCTGCTTGCCGTCGTCTTGTGAAAATATTTGGGAAAAACTTTTGCAATTTATCTGTTTTATAGCCAGCGACCAGCACTCACACACACACATATACGGGGAAAAAAGCATGGCACCCATGAAAGGAAGGTCTGTTCAGGTATCTCTGCTCCTGTCGCTTCCAGGCTTAGTGTGTGTCCTGTGTCCTGTGTCCTGCCCCTCTGACACCCTGACCCTCTCATCCTCTCCATTCTCTGCACAAAAAGAAGCGTTCACAAAAAGCAGACCATAAAAGCAACGAAAAAATATACGCCGAAAACCAAAAAAAGCAATTGCAAATGAATCGAGTTAAAGTAATTTAACAGTAGATTGTCCCCGTCCACTTGTGGACCCTCCGCTTCCCCACCCGACTCCCGAATCCCGACTACCGACTCCGAGTCCAACAGATGGCCAAGTGCTGATAAGTGACCGAGTGGAGATGGAGCCAAGCTCGTAATATATCATTTTCGAGTGGGTCGGCACTTGGGAGTCGACTACTAATTGGTTTCCAACTGGCGGAGGGTGAAGCCAAGGAGGAGGCTGCGGCGTGGGAGGAGGCAAACTTAACTTAAAAGGCAATATATTCTTTCAAAATCTTCCAAAACTCTTCTTTAAAAAAATAAAAATAAAACTAGGAGCATTGTTGTTTTATTTTAAACAAAAGCCGTCTACGCTTGATGACCCACAGTGATCCTTAATTACTGCTCTGGTTGAATCTTTTCAACTGACACTAACCACAGAAGTACGGTTTCTTAAGTTTCTGTTTTACTTTTACTTTGTGGAGCAACTTGGAGGAAAATCAAAGAGCTAAGAGCAAAGGTAAAAAAAGGATTTACAAAACTGGCTTATAATATTTAAAACTATATAAGATGCATGGTGTAGTGACCTTGCAAGTAAAATAAATTAATTTATTTAAATAAGAACAGAATCAATTTCGCATTCTTTGCCCCCCTTTAAAGTATGTCCTTGGGAGCCTTCAGCGCTTGTGTGCCATTTGACTGCAGAATATAGCAATTGATTCAGTGCGAACCACACAAAATAGGCAAATTATTATTCAAACGTGATGAAAGGCCAGAATGTAGGGCTGCCGGAGCAGGAGCAGGAGCAGGAGCAGCAAACCAAAGTCGGAATAGTCAACCGCAGAGCGTTGGATGAACACGCCCGCCTCTACTCGACTCGACTCGACTCAACTCGAAAAAAAACAAAAAACAACGAGAAAGAAAAAGAAAAACTGTCAACGGAAGCTGCGAGTAGGAAAAAGGACGAAATGCGAAATACCAAAATAAACCCTCGACTCCTGTGTGTGTGTGTGTGCGTGTGTGTGGTGTGTGAGTGTGTGCACGGTGGGTAATAATCTTATCTTTAACTCGGCAGAAACAGAAGCCGTTGTCCTTGTCGTTGTTCTTGTTCTTGTTGTGCTTGCTCCCGGTGTTGGTGTTGTTGCTGCCTCCGTAGTCAGCGACTGTGAAAAGCAGCGACTGCGACACCGAGACACTGAGAGAAAAAATAAGCGCCAATTCAATAGACCAAAATATATTAAAATAAATTCGACTGATGTTCTTTTTGTAAGCTTTTTATAAAGCAATTAAGTCTTATTTGTAATATTAATTACATTAGGATGGTCTCGTATTGTTCATAAATAAATACAAACGGTTTTTTCGACAACTAAGTTAATTTCTTTATTTGAACATATTTAATTTATTTATCAGCTGTATTAAGACTTAATTTAATTTTAAAAATGATCCAGAAGAAACTTATATGTTTCTTGAGTTAAGTTTAGAAAATGATTTAAATTATTTGATTTCTACTGTTAGAAAGATAATATGAAACATTCTCAAACATTCCCTTTCTTATAATACATTTATGTTAGATTCCAGATAACGCAAATATATTTAATTGTGGAAGTGATATTTTTTTAATTCAATCTTATCATTACTTTTTACAGTAAATATCAGTTGATTTAAGATTTTCAACATTTTATTGTTTACAATTATAGACAAAATATTTCCAGATGGTAGAGAATTTATTTACAGAAAGTATTCCATTTAAAATAGGAAAAAAATTAAATTTATTTCTTTTCATTTGGTTATATATTTTTTTTAACTCCAAATAGCGAAACATACACTGTAGAAGAAACCAAATTAATGGTTTGAATATTCCTTAATTTTTCTTAGTTTCATTAAACTGTGTTAGTTATTCTCTCAGTGGGATGGCGGGCTGCCATGGCTGCCACTGTACGGTAAATATTCGCGCCGCCCCCCCTGTGAACCCCCCCCCACCCCTGAAAACCCGCGACTTACGCCCCACTGTGCCATTTCCATATGGCGTCATATTGCTGCCTGGGCTTTTGGGGCTGTGGGGGGAAGGGGAAAGGGGAAGGGGAAGGGGCTTGGTTTTCATACAATTGAAATTTGTAATTATTCAAATCGGATTTAAAGACACACACACACGCACACGCATACGCACACGGACGGGAAACGGATGCGCAGGCTGAAAGAGCGGACTTTACATCAGTGCACGGCGAAGTTCAAAATCAGCGAGCAGAATAAAGAAAGCACAGAATTTAAACAAAGCACAGGGAGACAGGTAGGGGGTGAAAGTGAAAAATAAAAATAAAAATAAAAATAATAAAAAATATTAAAGAGATGGTGGCAAAGAAGCTGGCAGAGGCAGGTGCATAATGAGCCAAGAGACGACAATGGAGCCCATCTTCAGTTCAGTATCAGTGGCACAGTGAGCCTGTGCCTGTGTGTGTGTGTGTGTGCCTGTGTGTGTGACAACGCCAAATTGGATGAAAATTAATTCATTTTGAAGCGTTAAGATTCTTTACGCGCTAATGAGTTGAAGTGTAAGCATACGCATACGCACACAGACGCACACATGGGGTCCTGGCAACATATGTTCTGATGTCCTGGCCGCATTTGCCTTGCGGTTGCCTGGATTCAAGTTGGTGGGCTTCAAAGGGGGAGTCCTGAGAGCGACATAAGCTCTGTTTTGGCTCTGGATAACCGCACAAAACGAATGAATCAGAGCAGAAGCAGAGGCTGGGCTCCCAGGCAAACACTTCATCAAGAGTCCTGGACAGCACACACACACACACACACAGATGCAGTCATTAATCGGCTGCCTTCCGCAAATCAGCAGGAGAGCCCATACCACCAGAGATGTTTAGACAACTAATTAAAACCATTAAGTGGCATTTCATTTGGGCATTAGCCAGCTGAAGCTTCAGCTTCAGCACATACACGGCACACATGGCGTATGCGTACTCTCGATAACTATCCAACTATCACTAGTTCCCCTCAAAACAGAAACACTCGACAATGAGCACAACAATTATAAGAGTAATAATAATGCTGCAGCCACTACAATGAATTAAAAACCAAATAATTGTCTAATTATAATTCCCAACTAATGAGTTTCCAAGTGGTTATCTTCATCTTCATCCTCTGCCGTTGAAATCTTGTTGTGTCGACACTGCTGTGTCTTTTCCATTTGCAAATTTTTGTCAGACAGACAGACAGACAGACAGACAGACAGTGTGGAACTGGGACAAGGAGAGGAGGAGGCGGTTTCTTTAGAAGATGGGGGCTGGGGGCTGGAGAGTGCTGTGTATTTAGCTAGCTTATCGCTTAATTGCCCCACTAAGAGTGGCAGCGACAACAAGGGCGACAGACACTCAGCCGAGCCACTCGAGTTATGCTAAATAAACACCGAGATGCTAAATGCGAAATGCGAAATACAAAATGTGGAATGTGGAATTTATCCAGAGCAGAGTTTTCGCATAGTTCACGGCTGAGAAGAGCTGCAGAATGCACTTGCACTTGCACTGGCACTGGCACTCAAAACCCATGGAAATACATGGTCTTCTGATTTAAGAGGTCAGCTGTCCGGATGGTTTATCTAATGGCAGATCCACCAGACGATAATTAATATTCTATATGTATAATCGTTATTTTGCCAATCAAAGTGCGCCCGTAGCCATTTTGCGGACTTGGAGCTTGGGCAACTGGAAAGTGATTAAAAACAATTAGATCCCAGGGCCTTAGTTAGTGGGTGGACCATGGACTCTGGACTATGAGTAACGGGATAATGCTTTGGGCCTGGCCATCACATCCCATCCCATCCCATCGCATCCACCGGATGGCAGGAAGTGCGCACAATGAGTTAGCGCAACGGAAGCGAACTAGAAACTCCCAGAGACAAAGAGCAAAGTTGGGGATATCCTCCTCCTCCTCCATCCCCATCTCCATCCCCATCCCCACCAGAGGCCCTCAATTTATGTATAATCCCTTTTAGAAAGCCACAACTCCTTTCAGCCCATTACCGAGCTGGTTTTTCGTGCATAACTAATGACAAAGTCAGTGATTAAAATTGCCCTGGGCAGGGAAATTGGTTCCAAGTGCATAAATTAATTGTGTTCGGAATATCCGAGCAGAGTACCAATTAACTGATTCACCGAAAAATAATAAAGCAACCCTTTTATCTTAATCCAAAATATTTTTGCAAATGTAAATAACCTTTGAAATTAAGAGGAAACTTAGTAGGGGACTGTCTCCGAGTAAAGCAATTGATGAAACCTACTTACATGATAACCCCCAAAGCTACCTAAGAAATGATAAATAGGTTTTCACCTCTGAATATTTTTAATCACTTTGGTGGAACGAAGTTGCACTGACTCATCATCTTTCAATGTCTTTATTTTCCTCAAGGAATTGCGCCTTTAATAATGGGTATTCCGCAGGCCAATGAAAACTAAATTATAACTAATGTGATATTGTAAAAATGTAGTGATTAATAATAATTATAAAGATTCTTTAATCATCATCAAATTTCAATATCATTATTTCATCCACTTTTTGAGGCGTAAATTTTGACCTGTAAGGTTTTTTTTTTCGCTGAAAAACTGTGTGTTTCAATCATATAAAAGTACAGCAAAGCCTGTTCCATTACTAACAGATAACGAGAACATTGAACAAGCCACCAATATATATAGGTTTACATTCATACATATGTCACCTGCATTCAATTCGAGCATTTTGATTGCGTGTGCGGCATGTTGGACCTGCTCATGCGAGAAATCAACATATCAAAATTAATTTCCCATGCATAAATAAGTAATATGAATGTCAATTTAATGCAAAAGAGGGGAGGGAGAGGTCTGTGGCACTTTCTTTCTGAAAATAGCAGCAACCTAGTGTCCACCTGCAGGTATCTTCGTTTTCTTTAACTAAATTCTAGAGGAAGTTCAGGTTGCTGATCGCTTTGCAAGAAACCAAGCTGAGACTTTCTAAAAAGAATGACAAATAAATATAAGAACAAGAATATTATTTAATGTGATAAGGATATACATAAAATAAAATATAAAATATATATATATATAAAAATATAAAATAAAATAATAACTAAAAATTCAGAAGCAAAAACTTAGAACCTTTACAAAATGAAGGTTGTTATTCCTTTGAAATAAAAAATAATTCTTAAATGTTGCTTGCGTCATGCCACAAGGTCCAACTGGGCTGGAAATAATAATTTCCATCATCTTCCCCAAGAGTTGCTCTCGTTTTTATTGTTGTTATTAGGGCACACACACAGCACACACAACACCTTTGCGGAGACAGGCAACAGCCTACGTTAACCCACATATATGGGAAATATGTGTATAAAAAAAAGAGAGAAAGCCAATATGCCGAGCAAATTTCTTTGAATTATGGCAAATTACATTCTTATCGATTTTGGTCCATTTTTTGGTCGCCGCCTTTTCTTTATACTCCTCTTTTTTTTCGTACACCCTTGCAGCAGGATGGGGTATTATCTTTTGAGCATGTACTATTTTCTTTTTATTTAAATAAATGTAAAAAATTATATTTTCGAGGGTTTCGAATGGTTGAACTAGGAGTGTTAAAATAAACAAACTGAAGGTAATTTAAAAATATACTTTCGATAACTCTTTCGCAATGTTCGATCGCAGGGCTCAACCCTCTGTTAGGGTATTCCTAATTTTGGTCCCAGAGCTGGCCCAAAATGTATTTTCGTTGGTGTTTGTTTGCTTTCTTTTCCGTTTGGGGTTTGCTCTTGCTGCCTGTCGTTGCACCCATAGCTCTTTCAATTTATTTTTCCCTTTTTTTCCTTTTTTTTGTTGGGATGTAGGGGCGTGGAGATGGCCATCTCCACCCAGAAACACACGAAAGGTGGGATTAACTAGCCAGCAGCATTGGAGGAGAAGGGGGGATGGTACTTGGACGCATACCAACACATGTGGGGATATGTGTGTGTGGAGCACTTGTCACAATCAGAGATACTTAAGAGCTGACAATTCACCTGGCGGATGTGCTTTATTGGCTGTTGTGGTCCTGGGCCCGATTCCCCAATTGGGAATCTTTGGGCCAAGAATGACTGTGATCTTGGGAGAGGTACAAATGAAGGCGGGATCTGTGTACCAGGTCCATTAATCCCCCTCCCGCTCGCAACACTCACTTATGATGATCCGGCATCGGGGATGAGTGGGTATTATGGTTTTTGGGGATGGGTATGAGGGATGGGGATGAGGGTGTGAAATTTGTGCTTCGATTTCGCAGTACTGTCATTTGCTGTTTCACATCCACATCCTCATCCAAGTTCCCCCCTGCTCCCTTATCACTGCTCGCAGGGTAATAAGATAACCTTATTGCATATGCTTATATTACCGTTACAACGACGCGTCCTTGTGGAAGAAGAAGATGAGGAGAAGGAGCAGCACCTGACAGCCACCCACACCCACCCAAGGGGCAATGGGTGGTGTTTGGTGGGTGGTGCCTAATAATGTGATTGCCTTGTTATGGCTAAGCCTTATAATGTAATATGTTTGTGTGTGTGTGTGTGTGTGTGTATCTCCCGATACAAGTGTGTGTGCGTCGGTGCGTGTTGGATTCACAAATTTATTTTTATGATCATGTGAAATTTATTAATATTTATTGTCGTACGTACTCCCCTTTTTGGGTGCCTTCTTCGGTTTGATTTTTACACCCGCCACTTGACAATAACAAGGGTATATCCTCTAAAAGAACGCCATTCCGAATGTTTTTATATGTGTTCCTGATCTGAAGCGACAGTTGAGGAGAAAGAGCCATCTCAGGATATCGGATCCTGTTTAATAAATATGTCTTTATATTGTTTAGAGCACAGAAATTTAATAAGAATCATTTTTGATGCTTAAATAAAATTAAAAATGGGAATTTAGTAAATAAATCTAGCAAAGGTAAAAAAATAAAAAAAATAAAATTTTTTAAATTTCCAAAAATATTAAACACCAATAAAAATAGGAAAATAAAATAAGAAGAAAGGAAGAAAAACATTTTTACTGCTGCAATCATTTAAAGATGTGTGAATTTAGTGAGCACTTTTTGATTTTATGAATTTAAGTGAAGTAAAATATGAGTTTTTACCTTAATCGTTATTGAATTGAGTGCTGGGTATCACAAAGTCGAGTGACTTGGTATCCACACCCATTTGTTTTTGGCACATTGGAATCAGCTTATTGTTATTACATGGACTCGACACTGCAGTCCACATATACGTTCGTACGTATCCGTATCTGCGCTTGTATCTGTATCCGTATCCGTATCTGTATCTGTATCTATATCTGTGTTTGAAACTGTCAAATGCAAGCAGGACTCGGTGAAAAGCCGGGCACGCTCCACCAATTGTTGAAAGGTGAAAGGTATGCCAGCATGAAGCATGAAACCGGGCATTAGCCAACACTGCCAATTGCAATCAGCCCGAATCGAAGGCCATCAAATTTCTCAGAGGGCTCCATTTTCCATTTTCCATTTTCCATTCTCCATCCTCCACTTTCCATCCTGACAATTGCCTGGCTCTGACTTCACTTACTTCTGGGTTAACCCTTTAAGGGTTCAGGTTCAGGGTAATGGTTATGCTGATTTAGGAACAAAATATGCAGTACATCTTGAGTTTGGGAGTGTAGGGCAATCAGATTGAATGGCTTTAAAAACCTGAAAGCTGTAAGGAGTACTTTTTAAGAAAAGGAACTAAGCCCTGTATATATATTTTGTTTGTATTTCTTTTTTTTTAATTTAATGCAGAATTATTAACCTCTTAATTGCAAAATTTGGAAATGCCTTCCGATTGGAAAATGATTGTCAGTTCAATAAATTGTGTTTTAAAAACCTTAGGTTTTTTTCCATTTTATAAAAACTAAACAACAAAAAAAAACACTTAAAATGGAAATTTTACTGATAGTTTTAAGTTCATAACTTACTCAAATAAATACAGATTCTCGTAGTAATTACATTTTTTTAATCTTTTTCAGTAGCTAAGTAAAATGACATAAAAACTTTTTAATTTAAAAGCAAACAAATTTTTTTAATTTTTTGAAAATTTTGTAAGGGGTAAAGTCAGACAAATTTTCAAAATTTTATAAAAAATTTTATTTCTGTTTTTTCTTGAACTTTAAATGCAGAATGATTAAATTTGTAATAACAAACTCGGAAAATCAATCCAAATGGAAATCGGTTGTCAAATCGATAAGTTTTGTTCATAAAACCTTGGAAAACCTTTCCAAAAAAAAGAACATTTTCATGTGCCTTTTTTATATTTGAGCTTATGCAGTTTAATAGTTGTCTTTGAGTGTTGTCAGCTATTATTGTTCTTAAATTCTTTATCGAAATCACATTTAAATTGCCTTATTTAATATTTCGAATTCATTTTGGATTACAGTTTCATTTAGCTGATTAAACAGCGTTGATACCAAGTTATTCAAGTACTCATCAACCTATCCGCAAGGCTTAACCCCCAAATCCCAGTAGCTTAAATCTATATATAGCTTTTGTGTGGTAAGTGCAGCCCCAATTGTGCCACTTTCCCCACTTTCTTCTTTTTTCTCCCCTTTTTTTTTGAGAGCCGTGTAGCAAATTTTGGCCGGAGGCTTTCTTCTTTGGTGTCGGTGCGAAATCAAATCTCATGCAAATTATACGCCTTTTTACGTATTTACAGTGATAGTGGGAAGGGGAGGGGCAGGAGGAGGAGGGATGCTGGGGAATATATTGGGGCGAAAGACAAGTGCTGATGGGTGAGGGGGAATCCCATTTAAATTCTGACTTCAATTGCCGCGCCCTTCGAATTTTGAGTCCTCGTCGTCGAGGGGGAAAATACAAAATACAACGGCGGAAGCGTTCCGCTGATGAAGTGCCTCCAGCCCCCATCCCCCATACACCAATCCCTTCTGCAGGAAGCTTTCGCAGCTATCCAGGCTCAGTTTTACATTTCATATCTGATTTTTTCGTGCATGTGCTTCTGCCAGGGAAATTTAATTTGTATTTCATCATACATATCTGTCGTCTGCTGTCTGTCGGCTGTTGTCTGTCGTCTGTTGTCTGCCTTTCTGCTCCGTGTTCCGTGTTCCGTATTCCGCATCCATATTCCGCACTCCGGAGTCTGTAGTCCGTAGTCAGTAGTCCGTAGTCCGTAGTCTGTACTTTGTACTCGGTGTGCCATAACGTTATCCTCAGCCGCGACAAAAGAACAAAAGTTAAGAGCAACAAGAGCAACACGGAGGAGTTCTTTTCGCCAAACGTTGGGACTGATGTGGGCAAATGGGCAAATGGGCATGGCAAATGCGTTAACACATTCCCCGGCGGTGTAAAAGGCTGCGAAAGGAGCGAGCCCTGACTTTCAGACCTCGGAATGCACTGAAAAAAATACCTTTACAACGTTTCACTTCAAGTCACTTAAAACAAATTATACCTACTTTTAAGTTATCTAAGTTTTTAAGCTATTAATTAAGGCTGTGATTTTTAGTTTTTATGCAAGGGAAAATATTTGTAGCTTTAGAATATAAAATAAATCATGTAAAATTAATTATTCTAGCATATGAAAATTTTCTCTTAATAAAAATCGTAATGCTGAATGTTATTTTCTTGTAATTATTTTTTGTTAGCGGGGATAAACCGTATGAGTAAAATATAAAATAATATCTAGCCATAGAAAATATATGAAGCATAAGTACATAGTTAAAGCTGCGAACAGTATGACAAATTGACTGACTCAAAATTAACCAATAACCTTAATTTTTCCTTATTTCTTATTTTAGTTCATGACGACTTCAACTCCTATTATACATACTTATACGTTATCCTGCAACAGCTCACTAGACCCTCGCACATACAAATCCTGGATGAACTCGAGCGTATGTAGAGTGTCCTTTGTCGCAGCTCAAAGCCCGAAAATATGCTCAACTCATGATCGCTCAACTCCGTGTGAAATAGACAAATGAGGGAAAGTGGGGAAAAAAAGGGAGCGTGTCCCTCATTACGAGAGCGTGGCATGCAGTTTATCAAGCTATTAGTCACTGGAAAGCAGGGAAACTGGGGAAACTGGGAAACGGGCAGACAGACAAGTAAGTCAAGGAACAAGGAACAAGGATGCACTTGAGCACACACCAAGTGGCGGGGTCATCAGCTGCAAATGTGAAGCATTTGATTTTGATTTTTCACAATTTTTCGAACAAATGGTGAGGGCAATTTGCGTTTCTATAAATATTTCCGCGGTGCATTGCAGGCGATGCAGGCGAGTGTGCAGATAAAGCGCGAATAAATAAATTATGTTCGCTGCGTGCGGGCAACGAGCAACGTGGCGTATGCGTAATATGTAATTATCTGTGCTGCTCTGTGCTCCTCTGTGCTCCTCTGTGAGCTGGCTGGCACGAAAGCAAATATGCTGGCTTATCGATGGTTATTATTCAGTTTTTAATTAAAGATTCCCCTGCATAGCCATAGCATCTGAGAATAACACTCGTAAATTATGCGTTAAGCCCACGACTCTAAGCTGAGCATCATTTTCGCATTTTCGCATTTGAAGCTGCAGCTGCAGCAGCAGCATTCCGAAACGAAATGGAAAACTTATGGTGGCCAAAATGACAGGCAGCCCGATTAGCGTGATGACAAATGAATGGGCATGCACATGCATTCAAATCCAAATGGCTGTTGCCTCAGATACCAGCATGCATATCGGGTAACAGGTAACAGGTAACAGGAAACAGGTAACAGAAAAGCTAAAGCACTGCACTGCAGCGTTATAAAATCCAGATTAATCTGATGTCACGTTGTTAATGCACAAGGCCTTGACATAAAAATAGTGAAATTAATGTGATTTTGGAGAATGCATCATATAAATGTATAACAAATGTAAAATACCTGATAAATCATTTGGTTTTTGGAGTCTAATTATCAATTTAATTAGTTTGTAGTGCATCAATTTAAAGCCCATAAATGGGTCCTAGATATTTGCTGAGGGTCCTGTTGTTACCCAGCCGAGTTCCATTAATTATTCCCTTCTCGATTCCCTGGACCATTTCGACTACGCCATCTTGTCTTGCTTTTGGCCAAGAGAGCCAAGACCAATCTCCATTCCGTTTCGTATCATCACAGGCCGTAAAACAAGGCCAGAACCGAAACCGATTGTTTGGTGAGGGTGGGGGGCACAAGGGCCACTCTCCTCTCCACCCATTGCCAGCGGTGGCCAGTTCAAAGGGAACACTCCCAGTGCTCCCACTTCACCACAACGTCCTCTCGATTGCAAATCCCGGGCCATAATTTATGCCTTTGGGCCAAAGTATGCATTGATATTTTGATGCAAAGCAGTTGAGTTAACAACTGACAGGCAGCTGGCACAGGACTCAGGACTCAGGACTCGGAGCCCACTTTAGAGAAGGCAGGCTTTAGCCGGCACCGAAAGATGGAGCCGACTGGGAGGAGGAAACTCAACTATGAAAAGTCTGAAGTTTTACATAACAAGCTCAATCCAAGGCGGGACACAAGACAGAAGACAGAAGACACAAGACACACGACACGTGCTAAAAAAGCAGAACTATCAGGGCGAACAAGCCAACTAAAAAACAAGTGAGTGGAAAAGCGGCAAGAAGCGGCAAATATATGAGGCTCATTTGCATGCAGGCAGCCTGCAGACGCAGGAAGTCCATGGTGGATGCGGAGGATGCGAAGGATGTGGGACAGATGGACTCGTTTGCAGTTGGCACAATTTTTCCGCTCCGGTGACACTGTACCACGCCCATTTCCCATTTCCCACTTCCCGTTTCCCCCTTCAAAAGGCGCAAGCGCGCCCATTTTTTGGCCAAGATGCCGTAACTTGAGACTCTGGGCTCCGGAAGGTGAGGCCTCTGCCTCTGCCTCTCCACTCCCATCCATATGCAAATCAGGGAGCAGGCACAGGGACAGGGGCTATCAGGAAGCCGGGATCATCAGTTTGGGCGTCAGCTGCAGCCGGATTTCGGGAGTAACTTGCTCCTCGCACAACGTTAGCCATAAGCCACTACAGTGAGACAAACGGTGCTCCGTCTTTCAGGGATTTAACCCATTGTTCCAGGGACACTTTTAAATATGGAGATATCTAAATAATATCTACTTATCAAATGGAACCACTCATCATCTTTGACTTTAGGTTAAATTAAAAATAAAAGTTTTATTTACAGATTAAAAGCAATCCAAAGAGGGTGAAGTTGTAGGTAAATGTTATAGTAGCCGTTCCCCTAAGCACTAATATATGAGCACCATGCTCCTAGGACACGTCTGTCTTTCTCCCAGTGCCTGCATGTGTGTTTGTGTGTGTGTTCATAATCTACATAAAAGTATGCATCATAATTCCCGGGGTGTTTGTGTGTGTTTGTGCGGATGTGCGCCAGTATTTGTGTGCTCGCTGTTTACATGGTAAGCTGCTTAAGTCCAAATCCTTTTAGGTATGTCATGTGGCATCGACGCTTCGATGCTTCCTCGTTGTCGTTGTCGTCGTCGTTGTCGTAGTCCTGGCAACCGAAACCTAAACCGGGATATTTAGCATACTACGCTGCGTTCGATTCGAGGATGCGGGGATGAGAGGATGTGAGTGTGCGAGTATAAGTGTACGACACTAAACAAAATCATTTATCGATTACAATGGGCAAAAAAGGAAGCAAATCAAATGGGATAGGCTCTCAATTTGGGATGAATGCATGGGTGTGTGTGTGACTGGCCAGAGGACAATTGATGTCCGCAGCTGGTGGGTCCTGAACCCTGGACTGCGGGGCTACTTAGGGTTGCCAGGCACCGGCACCGGGGATAAGGACCCACCAGCTGCTGTTTTAAATTGAGCGACTGCCCCTATCCCTCATCCAGATTTCCAGCACAAATGACATAAAGCCTGCTGCCAGCTGGGTATCCTGGGTACCGGGACATCGCTCTAGACAATGATTAACTTTTCAGCGATTTGACTGCTCAACATTAGCTGCACCGTTCGCTGGCTGACGTGTTAATTGATGAGGGGCCACAAGGTGGCAAGCTGGCAGAAAGCTACAAAAGGATGCTGCCTCCAGCTCATTAGCGATGTGTGGCAGGAATAACAAATGAGTGATTCGCAGCGTGTGCAATGCCTCATCGACCTCCACCCACCACCATCCAGCATCCTCCATCCAGCAGCCACAGTGCGTCAGAGGGAAATATCCCAGAAACCTCAAAATGCAATTTCCAGCGTATCGTTCTGGTTCTGCCACAACCGCAGCCAGAAAAGGAGGAGCACCCGAAGAAGACACACACACACACACATGTCTGGGGATTCTTTTTTTTAATACACTGACGGGTTACTTGAAATGGAATACCAGAGGAGCAGAAGAGCAGAGCAGTGGAGCAGGGAAGAGGGTTGCAAATAAAATGCATATAACACGCCTCATCAGCCATGAGCTCCGACTGACAGCAGCAGCAGCCCAACAAAATACCTGGCACACACACCTCCTGACCTCTGAACCGCCCCCGTTACTCATTTTCATTTCATTTCCAGGGGCTGGAGATGGAGCACAGCTTGAGTTGCCTCTTCAACAGCCTCGGGGGCAAGGAGAGGAGAGGAGACGCGACGCGGGCCACGATGATGAGTGACTTAGTGAGAACAATTTCTCCGGATGCGACGGAGCTGGAGGAGTCCTGTTCGTCGGTCTCAGTCGTTTAGCAGGGGGGGATCAGAAGCAGGAGCAGGAGCTGGAGATACTCCAACCCGGTGCACACGAAATGTAGTTGGATACATCTTGAAAGAGTTTTTGCATTCCCTCCACTCACCTGCACCATGCATCCTAGTCGTCCTCATCCACATCCAATCTCTACGCACCCGCACACGCTCCTTGGGCCTTTGTAAATATTTATGAAGAGACTGTGAGGGCATGTATGATTTATGACGTTGATAATCTCGCATGCACAATGACGTGTAAAAAATATGAGTTGATATATTCTAAGCAAATATTTAATTCGCAGGGCCCTCCTTTCCCATTTCCCATCCGAAAAAAGCTCAAGTTTCGTTTTTGCCCTCGTGTGTCTTAAAGGCACTCCAGGCATTTGGCTCAGGCTCTTCATAACGAGAGATTCAACCGACGGAGGTTGTGATTTGCTCTGGTAATAGCCACAAGGGTCCGAAAAAAAGGCTAGAGTCAAGCATAAAAAAAAAGGAAAGGGGGCAAAAAACGTTTACGTATTTCATTCCCCCATTCGCTTTCATCTGAAATTTATGTTTCATTTTACTATTCTAGTATTTGCACCTGTCCTCCTTGGGTTCAGCTTTCCGTTGCCCTTCCAGAGAGTCTTCGATTCAATCACCGGATTCCATTTCCATTTTCGGATGGGGCATCAGTCTGCAAGATGCTCCAAAAATGTTCGGCCATTAATTGCGTTCAAATAACTCAAATTGGCAAATCCCCTTATACAGAGGCCATAACCATATTTTCTGCTTATCCAAATCCTTTGGCCCTTCCTTGGTCCTTCGTCTCGTCCTGCGTTCTTAACGACGTTTGGAATTTGCAGAAGGGTTGAACGGCATGAATCGAAGATGAGCCGATATAAAGAGCACACTTTCGGCTGCAGACTTTTAAAAATGAATATAGATTTGAGTAAGCAAAGTCATTATGTAGTACATAAATGTCAAGGAATATCTTTCCCTTTAAATGGATTTTTCTTTAAACTTTTTGCTTGTTTAATTTTAAATCCTTAGAAAAAGCAAGACTGCAATTCAATAACCAGATGTAAACCCATTTCTGCACAGCTGGCTAATTTGCGATTGAGTCAGTTTCTAATATGTCGTGTGTACTCACATGGTTGTTGGATTCTGATCAGTCCCCAATGGCACATAGCCACCATATTCCCTTCTACACGGTGCACTTATTGCCACTTCTCTCTGCTCCCCGAGCATCGAACATTAAGCCATCGCCGAGACAGAGACTTAGCCAAGTTCTCAGCGCATCTGTGCAGCTGAATTCGTGTTCGCCCAGGCTGAGATACTTTCGGCCGTTGTTTTGTTGCTACTGTTTATGCAAATAGGCAGAACACACACACAGACAGAGAGACAGATGGATACGGATACGCACAATGCCTGACAGATCGAAGTGGTTAAGGATGGGGATGGGGATGAGGACGAGGAGCACTGCCAACTGTTCAAAGTCAGGACAAAGTCAGCCCGCAAGGAGCCTCGTAATTTGTTGCTGCATATGTTTCTCCAGGCTCCATGCTCCAGCCAAAGGATAAAGGATGTAGGGATTGGGATGCCTCAGTCGCAGACTTGACTTACTTGGGCCGCAGCATCAAATTCTAAATATGAAATATGCAAAACTGTTGGCACGTGAAATACGATGCGCGGGTGAGTTCGTTCTGCTGCTTTTTGGCTAAGGGGATTTGGATTCCAGGAACGGCTTAAGACATCCCCCTGGCAAAACAGAGGGGATTCACTTGAATAGTCGAATGGGGATGGGGATGGGGTTTTGTTAGCCTCGTCCTCGTTCCCTCGATCCCTCGAACAACCGAAAATTGAGTTGATTGTCGTCATTCAGAATGTGTTGGCCGCCGCTCACTTTTATTGCTGTTGTGTTTGTGTTGTTTTGCTCCTGTTGATTATGCCGGTTTTTGCGGTGTCTGTGCGCTTGATTCGGGATTCTGGCCTTGTTCGGGGTATTCCGGAATGGCAGACAGCCAGGGCTGAGACAGGCTGAGTTTAAAGCCCGGGACTCAGGACTTTTACGGGATTTACGTGTGCGGCTCAATCAGGGCGATGATGTGTCGCAGGTCTGATTGGGAGCAGCAGCCAAACAGCAGCCGAGCAGCCGCAAGGATCGTGCCTGGTTAAGCCATAACACAAAGTGGCGACACTAGCACAACACACACCCCACCTCCTCCCTCGAGGACACTTTTCACAGGGCTTCCGACATCCGATTTAAATTCGTGAATGTTGGCCGCACATTTTACACATCAAAGGGAAAACAGCGCTAAGGGGAGCCAAAAACAAAAAAAAAAAGACAAATGAACGACAATTAAAAAAGAAACGAAAGGACAATTAGTGAAGGACGAGAGTCCGATCAGAAAAAGTTATTCCGTCGAGGGGGATACACTTTTTTGTATTTAATGTTTTACCATTAGGAATGGGATGGGATGTCTTTGGGAATTAATAGAATTTTTCAATTGTTATTAATTAAATTATCTATAATAAAAAAGAAGTACGAAACTTAAGATTTATTTCGGTGTTCCTTAAGTAAAAGGTAACTAGACTCAGCTTACATTTTACCACAAAGGTATTTTATATTATATTTATTAATTATTCTATTTTGTTTATAATAGTCTTAAAAATAAACTAGATAATAAATCTCACTAAATCATAAACAATACCAGTTTTTAAGATTGTTTCTGTTTACCTTGTGGTAGGACCTCTAAGAGTATTTCTTTGAAAATTCCACCCACTTTGGTCGCTGCAAAATCGGTTGAATTAAGTAATTTAAATTTTAAAGTATGTGATTTTCCCCTTGGTATAATTTAAAATTAAGACAACAAAATAAGAACAACAGTGACAGCAGCAATAAAAACGAAATTCAAAAGTCGAACCATTTTATTTATGGCAGGCTTATTGGCATTCATCATCGTAGGACCAAAAGGACACTGGGCAAGTCTCCCAGTTTCTGTCCCTGTGTGTGTCTGTGTGTTTGTGTGTGAGGGATGCATTGTCCGAAGGTGTGTGCGTGTGTTTGTGTCTGGGTGTGCGTGAGAAGCTACTTAGAGTGCGTGTGTGTTAACATGAGCAACACACGCACTTGACATTTATGTGCGAAACGCAACCGAGGCCCCACAAACAATGTGTTTTCCTTTTCTCACATTTTCCTCACTCACAGCCAGAAGCAGAACCACACCCCTTAAAAGACCCCCCCTAGCAGTGAGCCCATGATTTATTTGTGGCAATTAAGTTGGCGCGTTTGTTGAATTGACCAAAACCAAAAGGCGCGTGACATGGTCGCATCCATGTATCCGCAAGTAGGCGACGTTTAATTGCAGGGAATTTTACTTTTGCTAATGTGAATGTGAACGTGAATGTGAAATTTGATTAACCAACTTAGTGGGGCCCCAAAGAGAGCTGGCTAAGAGAGGGCTAAGAGAGAAAAAAGAGCAAAGAGCGTGACACGAAGCCCCTTCGGCTGTCAGGGGGTTTTTATTTTTCGAAATTCGAATTTCGAAATGTGTGAATTTGTTGATACCGACCAAAACCAAAACCAAAACGTGGGGATGCTGCGAACGCTGTGGGGCGCCATTTCTTTGGCTGCTTTAAATCAGCAGAAAGCAGCCAAAGGAAAAGCAAGACAACCAAATGTGTGCCACACTTAGGTGGGTCAGCGGAAAATGGGGAAAATTTTGGGGGGGAAACTCCTAGCATATCTGGGCTGTTTGTTTAGGATGTTCGGGGGCAAAATGGTCGGCAAGTCATTTGCGAGTTAGTTAATATTGGCAGAAGATTTACTTTTCATGTATTTGCCCAGCCAAAATATTTGTTCATATTTGTAGTGATTTTTTCGCATTTAAAGATTATTTTTGTTGGTTTTATTAATTGATTTTTGTCGGCTGCGATTGGATTTTTATCCTAGTTAGATTTTTATTTCTTGTTGTCCGTTGTTCAATTTTATACAAGTACCATCTTTGCACCAATTAAAAAGTGAATGCAGCAATTAAATAAAAAATGGCTCACTGGCGTAAATTCTAAAAAAATGTGGAAAATCAATCAACAAATATAGCTAAGTTGTTGTGTTTTTTTTAAGTAAAAGGAAGATTGGTTTGCCGATTGATTTCAATTTAAAGATTTCTGCCCTTTTATATTACGTAGGTTAAATTAATTAAAGAATGCAGCAGTTAAATAAAGAAGACCTCAAAACTCTGCAACAAAATGGAAATTCAGTCGGTAAATATGACTTATCCGTTGATGTTTTTTATATATTTTAAAAATTAAAAATAAGTTTTAAGGGAATTAAATTGAATGTAATATTTTTAACATGTTAACATTAAATTAAATTCTATATGTTTTATTTGCCTAAATTGTTTTCATGATAACTTAAAGATATAGTCGTCATGTGAATATTTATTTTTATTGTGAAGTTCAAGCCAAAGCACTTTATCGTGTGTCTCAATCTTTACAGATTTCGGTGGCAGCTAGTCCTTTCATGAGGCTATAAATTTACTCTCTTCAGATTCAGGATATTTATTTGTTGTTTCCGGAAAAAAGTGTACTTCAACTCAAGCACGAAGATCTATATTCCAGTTAAATATATATAAACATATTCCCCAACTGCTTGTGTTGCGGATAATTGAGTTGTCCATGCTGATAAAATAAACTGCGTAGTGTCGAACGAATTTATTGCAAATTTACAAAATGGAAATTGTTGCCCAATAAACATTTTTCGTCCTTACTGCACTTTGCCGGCAAATTCAATTGATAAAAAATATATATAAATTGGTGTCTGCATATAGCATCTACATAGATATAGCCGAGCATTTTTGCCTTGCTAAATGACCATGATTGGCTTTCGATTGCTCTCCTGACAGACAGATGAAGATGGATGGATGCTGGGACGGATGGGTGGATGGGCTGGATGCATGGTTCAAAGTCTTACTCGGAGGAAAAATTAATACAAGCTAAGCTGCCAAGAATAATATTTATTTTTCACACATTGTCGATGGCCAAGGCTGCAGGCAGGCAGCGTTAAATCATTAGCGACGGGGTCAAAGGACCTTAAATACCCAATACTTTCCCATTGAATCACTCCCTTTAAGGGGAGTTTAAAAATTAGAATACAGGACCTAATAGGAAAGGTCTGGAAAATTATAAATATTTATATTTACAATGACCAACATATTTAAGCCATGTTTTAGTAAAAAATAAAATACAAATACCCTTAGCCAGTGGATATTTCTAAAATACTGAGGTGGTAAATTCATTTAGAGTCTTGGGATCGAACCAACTTGTTTTTTGCCACCGACTGAAAAGCGGAAACGGAAGCGCAGCCATGGAGCACGCGTACAGTTTCAGTTTACCAGTTTACCAATACCAATTACCGACGCCAGGCAGGACTTTTGCATAGCTTGCCACATCGCTGCCGGGGCTGGGGCTGGGGCTTGGTCCTTGCAATCTATAATGGCTGGCAATTGGCAAAGTTTATGGTTTCGTTTTTGTGTTCGACGCACACCCACACAATCCAGCACCACCACAACCACACGCACGCACACCCACACTCCAACGCGAAACACGAAGAAAGACATCCTGTGTTTACACGGTCAAAACATTGTGAACTCTGTGGATTTTTTCTTATTTAATCATTATTAAAATGAGGTAAATACTTTTCCATGTCGTTGAATCACAAGCTTCAGCTGATATTAGACTGCGCTTAAAATCAACTTCATGTGCAGAAAAATACACGAAACCTGTCACCTTTTCACGAACACAGCTCACCATAAACACAGCAACAAACGCACGTGCACATTTTCAATTTCGCTCATTAATTTTAATTATTTTGTAATAAATTGAAGATTTATTGCTTACAAGTTGCATGTGGCATAATTTTTATCACGTATTTTTCCCCCTCTCATTTACTCACTTCCGTTGGTTTTTGGGGTCTTTAAAGGACAGCAAAGTCAAGCGACTTCATCAGCTGCCACCCATCGATGTTATATCTTTGGTGGATGCTTTTGAAAAACCCTGTATCAAATACCCACTTAAATTATAAATTTAAAGTAACAAAAGCAGTTGAACAAATAAAATGTTTTACAAATTAAATTATTTATATATTTATTTATTTATTTATTTAGAAATGGATTAATGTTAAATTAATGGTAAAGAGCTAACGTATTTCCATAATCAAGAGATATTTATATATAATAGATAGGGACTCAGCTTTCGGTTGAAATTTTTATTATATTTACAGGGATATGTAATAAATATTGTTGACATTTTATTTACAAATGGTGCGATGATAAATATATGTTTTTAGATAGCTGTGGATAGTTTAGGTCTAATTCATTGAACGTACTCGCTGACCCCGCACTTTCCCACGTTCCCCATCTACTTTAATTGGCGACTTGGCCCACTTGGCCCTCTTGGTGGCCCCGTGCTTCCGCCATAACAATAACCAGAAATGCTCTCTCTCTTGGCCACCAAAGTCCGGTTAGCAGGCCCAAAACCTAACCGAACCCAACTAAACCAAAACCACTCCGGAGTGCGGCTCATAAATTTGCGACAACAACAACAACAACAAGAGCAAGGGCGACAATTAAGGCGAACAACTGATGCCTGGGCCCAAAGTGGGCGTGGCCACTTGCAATTTCAATTGCTTGTCATGCGAGTTTTCGAGGGGTGGAAAGTGGGTGGTGAGAGGTGGGAAATTAGTGGGTAGGGGGGAGAGGGGGGAAGTAGTGGCCAAGTTGTGGTGGCAGCTGTTCATGTTCATTTCGACGCCTTCCTTGTTTTAATTGTTATCGCAGCAGCAGCAGCAACAAAACAACAACATAACCATGACAACAAGGGCAACATTTGATAATTAGATATTAAATAATGAATGACATATTTGCTTGTGTGTGTCGGTGTTAGTGTTTGTGTTTGTCCTTGTGTTTGGGGCAAACACTCAGTGTAAGTGTAGGCACTTCCGCTTACACATATCTCGGTAGTCATTTGGCCAGAAAGCAACTCCCTTTTGGCCACAGGCCCTTTTGCAATTGCAATAACTATTTGCGGTTCTTTGAGCGCAATTGACCAAAAGTGGAATTTAATTTAGCTTGAAGTTTGGCCAAATACCAGGCCAAATGACAATTTCGCAGGGCTCAAATCATTCCCATCGAATTAAAGCCCTTTTGGGGAGATAGTGCTGCCCTCTTAATTTGTGCAAATTACGCAACCGTTGCGAAAGGATTTCATAATCGTTACAAATTGATTCGACAATTTGCACATACAAAGGGCAGCCATGTTAATGGGAATGGAAATGAGATTGAGAATGAGAATGAGTGCCCAAAACTATGCAGCCGTCGGCCGAGGAATTAAGTCAGCGCCTTGGGCCATGATTAATTACTGAGAACTGAGAACTGAGACTATTTCCCAGCATCATCTCCAATCTCCACCCCCCAAATGATTTATGTCTTTTTAAAGATAGCCATCAACATCAGCGCGCAAACATTGTCCAGATAAAACCGCCACAATGGACCAGGACCACCCCCACCCTCACCTCCACCCACTTCCATTTGCGTTCCATGCAGGCCAACTCATCTCATCGCTCCCTCCGACTTCCGTTTCCGTTTCCGTTTGACCCAATACACTCCTCCTCCTATTTGTTGACTTTATTCCCACGTAAGTGAAGCGAAGTTGACTGGCTTTGAAATTGTCTATGAAAATGTAAATGTGTAATTATTTGGAAAATGGCAGGGCGACGGAGAAATAAATCTTGTCATGTGGCAGGTGGTGGGTGATGGGTGGGTGGAGGGCAATGAGAAGTGGCATCATCAGGAAGCCGCTTTAAGTTGCGCTGCAAAACATTAAACACTCCATCGCGACAGGAAGAGATGTCAACTTAGCCAGAAGTTGGTTCATTACTCGAACATATTTTGAGGAATATCAGTGTTTTCGAGGAGGTTGACTCTCCACAAACACTACTCCAGAAAAACACAAATTTAATTTAATTTTAATTTAATTTTAATTTAAAATCTGTTATACAAAATCCAATTTTGTTCAGGGGATGGAATTTATATTTGTTATTTTATTTTATTTTTATTTTTTATTTGTTATATTTATTTTTAATATTTTGTTCTCGTTCAACGAACTTCACAAAAGCAAATTTTATTTAAAAAAAAAGCCAAGTTCACCAAAGATTTAAAAGTCGGAGAAGGTGCTAATTATATCAAGATTTTCTTGATTTAAAATTGAGGTTTTGTTTTGTGATATGTCCAAAAGTACATGTCTTCACAATGATAAGTTAAATTGCCAGAACAAAGTACGAAAATTCGTTAACTTTTCTCCGCCACCACAAAGTCAAGGCAAAGCCCCAAACAATGGAAACAAACTCGGAAATGTGACACAATAGATCTGTGGAATATCACCAGTTGGTCACCAGTTTTGGAGCATTCCTGCGGGAATTCGAGGTGGTTGGTAAGCGGATCATTCACTTCTGCCAGGCTGAGCAAGCAGAATGGATTCGCACTCGGAGAATGTCCGATAAGTGTGTAATATTTTGACAGAATCCTGTTGTCCTTGCAGTTTCCACAGACCATGTATTTCCACTCATTTGTTTGTTGCTGCCACACGTGGCAAGCAGTTTCAAAGTCATTTGGCATACAATTGGGGATTTGATGTAAAATCTTTCGCTTGGCCAGAAAGTTTTATGTTTGTGCAACTACCCTGCTCACATTCCTCACTTACCCGACTTACCCAACTTACCCAACTTGGCTAACAGGTGTGACAACAGCCACTCCAGACTCCCGACTCCAAACTCCCGACTCCGGAGTGAGCGACAGAGCCAGGTGAATAACTGTGACGATGACAGGGACGAAAGCAGGGACACGTTTTAGTAGATAAATGCCAGGCACTTAAGTCATTTACAGCCGGCATTTGGATGTGGCAGCCACCGAGTGGTGCGGGTGGTGCTCAGCTCAGCAGCAGCTTACCGGGCTGCAAACTTTCCGGGATCTGAGATCCAGGACACGGAATAGCGACTGGCTGCCACCCTCGAGACCGGAAACTTAAGCCCCACGATATCCAAACATTTTTTTACACTTTATTTAAAATATTTTGTATCTTGTGGCTTTTGGTAGTCAGGAATTTATGCTTTGGAACTTTGGAAAATTGCGTACACCGATTTTCGTCAAGCTTAGATTCCCCAAGTACACATCCTGAACATAATATTTTATACTAGTTAAATAATATTTACTCCCTTTAACCATATATTTTCCAAGTACCTACACTTAGTGAACTTAATATGGAGTCTGTGATAAGTGGTAATGCATTTAACACCAAAATACTTGTTTCATACTTATATAAATATTATTTTCTATATCATATCATATAGATATTAAATTTGCAGATAGTAATCGCAAGGTTTTAGAGCTGTAAGACTCATTTTACAACAAAACATCAAGCATTATGCAATCCAGTAATATGCAGCACTGTCAGAATTCAGCTGCATAACTCATTTGCACACCACCTGAATGCTATGGAAATCTATATCATAAATTCGCTGGTGATCGGAGCGAAATCTAAATGGTTTCAGATGGCCAAAAGCGTTGTCACAGTCGAAACTCGTAAATGGCCAACTGCTTGTATGGCAAAGTATGGTACAATGTGTGATAAATGTGCCACTGGCCACTGGCTCACTTTCCCAGGCCCCCGTGCCTCCTCCCCCTCCCTGGGACCCTGGGATCCTGGGATCCTTTGTGGCGGTTCCAAGGCTGCTTGCGATGTTGCTACTGCTGCCGCTGCGGCACTCTCAGATGTAAATGGCCCTCGAAAATTCCTTTGGGTCCTTCGCCTGCGACCGAGTAAGTCGAGCAAGTGTCGAGAGTGTGCCAATGTGTGTTAGGGTGTTCCTCGCTGTTCCTCGGTGCTCCTGGGTGCTGATTTGAAACATTTCAGTGGGCTTATTGTCAAGAGAAAGTGCATCCAATTTAATACCGTTTAAACTTGATTTCTGGCTTCTATATTACCAGCCTTTTTAATGCAATTTCTAGAACACGATGCCTGCTCCAACTCTTAATTTTTCTTAAGAAATACTTTCCAATTACACATATTTAAATTACAAAAAAAAAGATTTGTTCAAACAGTAAATAGACTGTGTTTCTCTAAGTGTATTTAAGTGTATCGGAGACTTTTGTTACTCACATACCTTTTCCTCTGCAGTACAGCGATAGGTGCGATCCGATTGGAAATTGCACAGACCTTCAAGTTTTTCAAGGGGCTATTTAATTCTCAAGGTTCCTCGAGTTCTTACACATGTGTAACAACCACAAAAATGGCCTCTCTTGTTTAAGTCAAAAGCAACTGTCGTTTACCAAAAATTTACATGCACCGAAAACAATGCACCAAGTTCATAACGAAATGGATATTTCACACAAGTTTTTTAAGTTAAAAGGAAAACAAGATTTTGTTTTATTAAAATGTAAGCATTTTTTAAGAATTCAAAGCTTTTTAATATTTTTAAAAATAAAACAACATTTCAAATCTTAACGAAAAACAAGTAGTTATTTTCTGAAAAAAAACAGAATGAGAACATTTGAAATTTTAAACATATTAATGAAATAAAATTTTATTTTTCTAGTATTAGGAAGACTTAATCACCTCGTTTATAAATAAATTGTGTAAATTCCTCATTATTTCAAAAACATATTTAAAAAAAAATGTGAAATGTTTATAATAATTAATTTAAATTGCGAAAAAACTAAAATTCAATATTTATAATTATTTTTGTTTGGTGTCTAATAATTTGGGTGGCAGGCCTCAGGCCTTTCCTGATGACATTTGTAATGTGGGACTGCAGGGATGGCATTAACATGGAGAAACACTTAAACAACTTTGACGGATGAAATGGATGGCCACCTCCCTGCCCCCCACCCCCTCTCCACCTCCCTTCTTGTGAACAGAAACATGCATTTGCAGCAAAGCACACACACACGCTTACACAGACGCACACTGACACATCATTTTCATGATTTATGTGCATAATATGACTGCTCCTCTTTGGCCTGGAAACTGGAAATTGGAAAGTGGAAACTGGAAAGTGGAAATCGCAGCATACTTAGGGGCGCCTGCTTCAATTTATTGTCATCGGTCTGTCGCCCCACAAATCCAAGCACTGAGTAGTAAATCGGTATAAGTAGGTAACAGAATATCCTCAGCAATCCTTTTTTTTTTTTTAGTTATTTTAATAAAATATAGTAAATTCTGTCAATGTGTCACAATGTGTCGGTAAATATTAAGTATTGTTATCTGTAAGGTAAAATATAAATAATGTAAAATGAGTTAAAGTATTTTCAGCTTTAGTTGACAGATTACTTTGAACATATTGCTTAAGAAAAAGAAATATTTAAACCAAAAAACAAATACCAAAGAACTCCATTGTTCGTAATTTTTCCATTTTACTATTGAATTCAAATAAATTTCAAAATACTCATTGACACCTTCATATATTATTTCAGACCTCTAGAGACTTCAGATACACCCCCTACTCGATATATAAACCTACTTAACATTTGGCTATATTGAGTTGTCTGCTGGTGTGAATTAAAAACCAAAGAAGACAAATACTTTACAGGGTAGGCAGCGCATCCTGCTTCCTGTTACACAATTTCGCCCGATACAATACACCCTTTAGCCCCACAAATACTGGGTATAATTATCATCTTTGTTGAATTTTCTTAAGAATTTAATTAAATTTTACGTGATTGATTGCACTTGGCTAGATGTGCTGGATGCTGGATGCTGGATTCAGGGCCCCCGGGGGCCTTAGGTGTTGGACTCCAAAATGATTTTTTAATTTTTTGCGACAGCCAGCAAGCACAAAAAAACACAAAATACAAAACAGAAAACAGAACAGAAAAATAAATATGTAAAAGTCCAAGTCGAAGCGGGGAAGGCATAATTAAAAATGAAAGCTGCTTAATAAGTTCGCGGCGCGTTTGCCTTTGATGAGACCATCAAACACGGCCCAACGGCAGCAAAGTTAAATAGCAGCAAAAATTGTTGTGGGGGGCATCGGCATAGGCGTACAAATTAAGAGACACTTTTATTTTTATGCCCCTCCATCTCCTCTCTAGCATTTTTGGGGCGACATGCGTGCCAACTGTGGCAAAGTCCCCTCATCCCCCATGTCCTCCTCCTCCTCCACCTCGACTTGGCCAAAATAAATGCTGGGGCTTTAGTGTTAATGAGGCAATGCGTCACTGGGAGCACAGCACATCCTGGCCCCCAGCCAGTCAGGTTCATCAGCCGCCTCATTGTTGTTTTATATATATATGTACATGGAGTACTCCCCCTGAAGACCCCCTGGATCCCAAGGAACCCAGAACCCAGAACCCAGAACCAAGGAAGCTGCGACAATGCCGCATAAAGTGTGTTAATTGTGTAGATTTGAACAGCGGAGCACTGAAATAATGTGGGGCGGCTTAAAATGAGAAATCGAAAGGTGGACCCTGGATTATCGGGGGGCTGGAGAATGGAGCGGGGGCAGCCGCAATAGAGAGGGAATTGTGTCCACATTTAGCCGAACATGGGGGAATAACTAATTGGGGCAATCAGGGACAGGGACAGCATTAAAAACGATAACTTAACTGAGAGATCCCACTGGATTAAAGCCTCGCAAATTAAGCACAATTCGTTGGTGTTGATTTACTTGTGTTAGTTTAGCTCCACATTTTATGTCTTTCATAGTTCAAGGGCTGTCTCTTCTATACAAGACATCCTTTTCCTTTTTCTGCTGGCCACTTGATTTGTCCAATCTACGGCTCCTGGCCTCTGAGTAGTTCAGTTGATTAGCTGTAATCAAACCAAATCAAAAGGCAACTTTTTCCACCTGCAGCTTCACCTTTTGAACTTATCATCCAATCCTTCAAAGGGGTAAATCAAAAGTCATCGAGCAATTTTTGGGGAAAGAAACAAAATGGAAATCGTTTGTCACACTCACACAAACACACACACACTAACACACACATATGCCACTTATTTATTTCGCATTACGCATTATTCAGATAAAAATTTCTCAGCTGACAGTAGTAGTCAATTCCCCTTACCCTCGTCCTTGTCCTCGTCCTGTTCCCGATCCTTATCCCTATACCTCTACCCAGTAATTGTAAGTTGACTTTTGCTGTGCTTGGCAAAATGCGAAGGAGCGAGGTGAGGCGATGGCTGTAACCCTTCAATCAATCACCAGTGCTGACAGTTACGCAAATATCAATCAAAAAATAAATCGGATGTTGTATGTGGAAACTTGTTTGGCCAGGTGGGCGTGGCAGGCACCGCAGACAGGGACTTGGAGCTGGGAGCTGGGAGCTGGGAACTTGTCGTAGGATTAGAGCAAGCCGATGATGGAAATGAAGCGGAGGCGAAAGCGAAGGAGGAGCTCCTTTGACACGTGGCTGCTGCTGCAGTCACCGATGTCCCTCTGCCACGCGTCCTTTTCCTTCGTCCTTGGAGAAGAGTGGGTGGGATGTGGGTGGTGGTTGCTTTTGGCATTTGTTTTGGCGCCTTTTTTGGTCGATAAAAGATTTGGCAGGATATAATTGCTTCGCATGCAAGTGTCAACATGCTATGGCTTTTATGTTTATTTTTTTCTTTGAAAAACATTTCAATAGCTTTATAACTGAATATAAACAATATTTATATATTTAATATTTATTTAATAATATATTTATTAAATATATAGCATAAGTTTCCCGCAGAACAGATGATAGGACTCGGAAAATAATCACATATTTGTCTTTAAATCTAGATAAATAGATTTATAAATAGAGATGATTAAAAATCAAAAATATACCTGTACAATTTGAAAGGTGCCTCCTTCACTGAGTAACAAACACCTGAGCAAAATTATTATAACTATTGCAAGTGTAAACCATAAATCATTTATATTTTATTTAACTAATAAATAAATGATTGTTTTTGGGATCCCACATTCATATTTCTTGTTTAATAAACCTTCTCATGACACTTAAATATAAGTGTTTTAATGACCTGACAGGAGTTAGTTGCCGCAAATGTTTTAAATTGTCACGTAAGGAGTTCCCCGAATGTCTTCGAATGCCATTTGAATGGATGGAATGACGTGGCAAAGTCCCAGCCAAGGACATGTACAACACCCCAGAGCCTTTTACCTTTTACCATTTGCCTCATTATGGCCAAATGAATGCGCTGCGTTTGCCAACTGCTGCTGCTTCTGCTGCTGCTGCTGCTGCTGCAGCAACAACACAATTAACAGCAGCAACATCGACAAAAGCTGCCACAACAAAGCCAAAGGCAGTGCAACTTATTTTCCCCTTTTCTTGTTTTTTTTCCACCCTTTTTAACCGGCTTTTGAGCGGCGAAAGGTGACCTTTTGCGGTGAAGTGCTAATTTGTGCGGTTAGTTTGTCGACTGGCCATTCTATTCTGTTCTGCTCTGTTCTGTGACTGCTAATTGGCCCGATGGCGCTAACAATTAATATTTCAATAATATTTGCAATCCCGAGGAGTCAGTGCCTTTAAAGGGGGCCAAAGTTACACATAAAACTAACACATTGAGCTGACACTTTGCATGAAATATGTGGGGACACGTGTGGCGAACAGGCAACTCTTTCACTGCTTCACAGGACACCACATCGAAGGACCTCTGGGGCAGGAGGACAGCACAGGAGCCGGCAGCCAGGGCATCTGAATAATTTATGTAACAATTGCGACACTTTTTTCTATGTAGACATGGAGGCATCTACAAGTTTAATGGCATTGTTGCTTTGGGCCGAGGCCCAAACGTGTCGTAAAAGTAAATAGAGCAAATGTAAATGTATTGCAGGCGATGCCCGCGAAGGGATTCAGGATTCGGGATTCAGGATTCGGCATTCGGAGGACTCTCCTCTTTTTGGGCTGCAAGTGCAAAATGGCAGCGGGACAGAGAGAGTCCCGTTTCGGGCTAAGTGAATGAAATATGGAGGCCTAATAAAATTTTTATGAAATAAAAGTGATGACTTTCACTTTCGCCTTTTCCGACGCTTTTGTTGCTGCCTTCTGCCTTCTGCCTGCTGCCAGCCGAGAAAATGCCCCGGGAAATGCTCCATGTCTCCACCGTATCTGTATCTGTATCTGTATCTGTAGGGGCAGAAAGTATTTTTTTTTTCCCTTTGGTTGGCTGCTTGGTAACTTGTTGCGTTCGCCGGCTTGGCAGGCGACCTTCGTGTAATTCACGGCTACAAAAGATGTGCAATCAAAATGACAGAAAGAATATTTGTTACTTATATAACAGACTTGAATTTAAGCAAGGGAGAACCTAAGGTAACCTTCTGAATTTTGGTGAAAAGCAATTGCTAACAGTCTAGAAACAGGATAAAGAAGGAGTGAAGCCCTATCATGGATAAATCTAAAAGCTAAGATATTTTTTTGTAATTTTTGTGAGCGGGAAAATCTTGAAGCAGTCGCAGGAGGAAGTCCAACACGTCCCAATAGCAGAACGTGGACCACAGGAGCATCGTGGGAGTCAACGGATTAAAAACCAAAAAAAATAAAGATGAAGATAAAATTGCATATCATGCCGAATCGATTCTGTGGACTGTCGCCCACGATAAAGTCCACGATGCGATCCAGGGCGCTCCTAGATCGATCGTCTACGATGGGAAATGGTGATCGCCGGCGCAATTCCTGCCCAGCGCGAATCTGTGGCGATGCTGACGTCACCGCCAGCGACTGTGAGCTAATGACGCTGCTGTTAAGCGTGCTGTTGTTGTTGTTATTGGGGCGGTAGACGCTGGTGTAGGGTGTGAGCGATCGCTGCTGCTGCTGCAGCTGTTGCTGTCCACTAATCGTTGATGATCTAGCGGCAGGCTGAGGCGTTCGCTCTGCCAGAGAGCGGTTGAGCGTGGTGCTCATGCGGAGCTGCTTCTTATCGCCAAAGCGCTCCAGGAGATTCACTGCCACCTGGTGAATAGATTTCAGTTGATAAAGCAGAGCTTAAAGGGGAGGCTCAATAAGTGAGAGCTTAGTTACCTTATAGGTCTCTTTGTCCATGACCTGCTCCAATATCTTGCGCTTGTCTTCCTTGAGGCGAGCCAGCTTATCGCCATTTTTGTTGAGCTTGCGCTGGAAGTACCACGTAAACAGCCGTCGCAAGAAAATAATGCTACGCATCCGGGGGGAAGATAAGAAGGTTAAGAAATGGATTGCCTAGGATTTTCTTCTAGAAACTCACACAATCGGAAAGAGGAGCAGCGGCACCAGGTACATCAGGTATTCCTGCAGCGTGTGCGGCAAGTAAAAGAAGTACCAGAGTCCGAAGCCCACGATATACGCGCCGATGGTGATGCCTACAAAGTTGGTAACGAACCGCCGCTTCCGCTCCTCGGTGTTGATCATGTACTTCTCCAACGCCTGGATCTTCGACTGCACACCCTCCAATACCGCCTCCGTAGACTTTTCCTTCTATAATTAGATTCGTGGTTTCACGACATATATTTTTGGGCTTTAGCATATTCGCACTTTTGCGCAGGGGAAGCTGGGGTGTTGGGAGAATTGCCCCCATTGAGTTTATACGCACCCGGAACTTGGACAGCACGAATCCCATTTTGTGTTCTAAGGAATTTAACTAGAATCGAACAAACTTAAACATTTACTTGACTATTTTGTCGTCTAAATGCAATTGCAAAAGTGTTGGAAAAGGGGAATTTTTAAAATAATATGATAAAAAGAGGGCTCACATATGTGTGTGTATGTATGTGTATAGCAAATATGGTTAAACGAGAGTTTGGCCATAAAAACCGAGTGAAATGGCAAAACAAAGTCACACATTCACATTTATAGTACGAACGCAGCTTAAACAACAATTTGCCCCTGCCATTAAATTCGGTTTAATTTTTGTTTGGCTTTTTTCCGCTCTCTTTTTTCGCTTTTGTGCTGCCTTTTATTTGCAGCCAAGTTGCATGTTGCCGTTGTTGCCGTTGTTGCCGTTGTTGCCGTTGTTGCTGCCCCATTTTGGTATGCAATAAATTGCGCCACTTGAGCAAAGTTAATAAAGTTACAAATAGTTTAAATATTTATTTACAGTTTTTTGGCTTGGCCAACAATTTGTTCAGCGCTGTTTTCAGTTCATTGTAGTTTTTCCCGCTGTTGTTGCTGTTGTTTGTTGTTGTTGTTCTTGTTTGTTGCTGTTGTTTGTTGCTGCTGCTCACGTGACATTGTGAACAAGCCGCAGTGCGCGGATCGTTAAGGGAAATATGCCAAAGATGAAGGAATGGGGAATGTGAAAGTGAAAACCACAAAAGTGGCAAAGGGCCCACTCCAAAAAACACAGCACATACCCTACCCAAAATGGTAAATGGAAAGAAAGGCTTACTTCTAAATCTTCATTTCAAAATAAAATGGTTTAAAAAAAATATGAACTTATTTATAAGTTCAAGTATAGTTCCTATATTTTAAGATTACAAATCTCTTAAAGGAAAATACAAAATATTTTTAAATGCTAAATGTTACGGAGTTGCAACTTCACCCATTTGGATGCCCTGCATTTTGCATTTTGCATCGATGGGGAACAACAACAACAACGTAGTCGCCATTGTTGCCCTTGTGCGAGGAAAACTTAAAATGCGTAAACAATTTTCCTTGACAAGTGCATGTGCTCCTTTGCACCAACAAACACTCTCCGGCTCCTGCTTAGCACATTTTAGGCTTTTTGCCATGAGGACCGGAATTTGTTGCACTCGTTACCTCGTCGAAACACGGCTCAAGTGATGATGGGGAGATGGGGAGCCAAGGGATGTGGATGTGGATGTGGATGGGTCGCCGGAGGAAATACATAATGAGCCAGAAACATGATTTTTTAATTAACATCTGTGACCCATTCTTTGCATTCAAAAAAAAGGTTTTTTGAAGTTTTCCTATTTTTTTCAAACATTTCCTCGTACACTTAAATTCGATTTACCAAGTTTGTGGCTGTCATGGCTACGACTGAGTCTGTTGGGAATTTTTGGATTGCTGTTCATGAATGAATTAGCCCGACATGTTTTTTTTTTTGTGTTACCAACTCTACATTTAAAGCACTCCTACATTCTCTTCCACTTCAATACTTCAATAAAACTCTGCATCTCTCGTTTTTTTGGCCATATTTGGGAAATAGTTGCACTTCACAGTTTGGTTGAAAAGTGAAAAATAGCATAAAGCAGTCGGAGTCATTTCCACATGGCTCACAGCTGGCTCCAGAGATGATTTACTAAGGCAAAACTAATATGAAGCAGACACCCACAAGCTTACACTCAGGGAATATAGATGGAAATTAAGATTCTTTGTAGCTTGTATCTTTGAAGTTGATAATAGATAGTACAAATTTATTTAAGCTTGCTTTTTGAATTCCCTTTTTACGAAAATAAGGTAAAACAATATTTAAGATATTGTATTTCCCGAAAGTCATGATTTTTAAACAAATAAAAATTCAAGAAAAAATATTACAAGGTTGAACTTAGACTTAGCTTTAAGAAGTTCAAGGGGCTAAGAGGGTACAGTGTACACTTCCGCTCAAACACGCGCCACGCTTCATAAATCTCGGTATTAAAAATTGAAAGTCCAAGAGGAGAAGGGGGGCACACAGAGTGACCATTTCATGCATATGCACCCACACTGCCCCCCTTCGCAAATATATTACACACACCCATGGGTCTAACAGGGGGGATGGCTTTTGCTTGCTGTGAGCTATGGGATGTGCAACGATATTTTACAATATAATTATGTCAGCTACAGAGCATGACGACACAATCTCCAACGAGCTCTCAACTTCAACAATACTTTATGTGTAGGTCCAGGAAAAGTGGAAAAGCGGAAAAGCGGGAACGAAACGAAACGCTTTGAAGCCGCTGGTGCCAGCATATGAAATGATGTCACCCGCCGGGATTACGAGCGGGCTTTGAGATTCCACTGCATCCAACTGAAGCTTCCAGCTCTTTATCACCCTGCCCTCCAATTTTGCACACTTTGCACTTTCCATTTTCCTTTTTTCTTTACTGTTTTCCACCGCATTTCCACAGCCAATGATATTGATTCCGCCCGATGGCCATAAAATACATGCAGTAAATAAATGGTTGCATTGTCTGCCTAAAGCAAATTAATAATGAATCTGCTAGGCAAGTCGACAATCTATTGTACAAATAGAACTGTTGTAAATGATCACTAAAATATTGTTTAATAAATTCCTTAACAAACAAGTTCCTTAATAAAAGAAATATTATGAAAAATATGGCCATACAAATTCCTTAAGTCAATTTCAAGGCCATATTTTCCTTACTTAATTGGGAAGACACCTCATTTGGTTTATATTGAGGTCATTGTATCTTAAATCAAGATATTTTTCCCTCAAATTAAACTTAAAGTAAGTTATTCAGGAAGTGTGGCATAAAATCAGCCTGGAATGGCCACATTTCCCTCTATCTTTTGCTTTCCAATTTCCAGCTCAGCAGCAATGAAAATTTTAATTACTTTGCCACTCTTGGCGGCTGACTTTGCGGTTAGCAGTTTAATAATCGCTCTCGAATCAAAGCTCGTTTGTCACCCACACAGACACTGCAACCACAAGTGCCGCAGAGTATGCTACACTTATTTGCAATAACTCTTCACCAAGAAGAGTGGGTGAGTGAGTGGGACAAACTGCTGGGAAAACTCACTCTGTCGCACTCGCACTCGCACTCCATCATCGCATTACTCATACGCCGCATGTGACCAAATATTTGCCCACTCACGCACACGCACACACACACACACACACACACACACCAGAACATGAGAACACCAAAACAACTCGCTCTTCTTGCGAATGGTAGACATACTTTGGCACTCACTGTAAGTTAGGCTGTGAGGCACATCAAATTAGCGCTTTGCCAGCAAACAATTTGTTTGTCCAACACTCGCTTTTTGGGTGCAGGTTGGAACTTGCCACTTGTGCCACTGCCATCTGGGGTAAGTACGCTGCTGCAGCTAACCACAGATCCCAGCTAAGGGCATACGATGCTCAGCCAAGGGGCAAACAAATACACATCCCATTTCAGCTCTTGACAACTATTTTGCTTGGCGACACACTGAGGAAAGCAGTTTTTACCTATCTAAGAAAATATTAAAAATATTACCCAAGACTTTTAGTCATTTTACAATATTTATAATTAATTATAAATAAAATTATAACCTTCATATTACAAATAAAAGTCTACAAATAAATGTATTTATATAATGTTAGATTAAGTATAAATTGCAATCACTTTTCGCTGATTTAATATCAATAAAATCAAAACAATCGTGTATCAACAGAGACCATTAAAAAATAGCATTTATTATTAAACTTTTAGTAATGTTTATATAGATCATTATCGATTTAAGAGCAAACTCTAGTGCACATCTTAGTTCTGAGCTGGACCCACTCCACTCCCAGATCCAGATCAAAGACCCCATGTCAAGTGGAGTCAACAGAAGGCAGTGGCTCTCTTTCATTGTGAACTCACTCCTGTCCTGGTCTGGGTAAATATTAATCTAGCCAAGATGGCAGGTATCTCGGGTTCGGGTTTGGGTTCGGGTTCGCGACGCTGCCAGGAGTAGGAGTAAGCCAAATCAATTGCAATTACAACAAACAAACAGTGGGAGGAATGCAAATCGAAATCGAAATGAGAATCACGTTCCAGCGCTGTGCTATGTCTTTTACATTTTGTGATTCCTATTCCGATTCTGGGTCTCCATCCTGGTATCCAGCCATCCTGGCAGTTGCAGTTGCTCCGCTCCCTCCAGCGGAGTTTGTTTGCTTTCGATTGCTTTGCTAAACATGTGCAATGAAAAAATGCGTGCGGAAAATGAATGCCCCACTGGGAAAAAGGGAAAACAGGGGAAAGCTGGAAAAGTGAGGAAAACGAGGAATGCAAATTGCAGGGCCAACGAAAATAACATCAACGAAAAGCTAATAAATTGCCACTCGACCGAAACTTGCGGCTGGGAGAATACATAAATTTGATTTGTCTCCTTCCATTTGGTTTCTTTTTGGTGAGAGGAAGGTTCAACTTCTTGTCGATTTGACGGAATATAATTTAACCCAATTTTCTCTACCCTAATAATTACTAACTGAAAAAAAGGATAAGCCAAAACTTTTGTTTCTGAAAGTGCAATCTTGGGGTAGCCAATTCCTTGTTAATGTTGATAAATAAATCTTATTTATGCAAGTACGTATTAAATATGACAGTTTTTGGTCAAAAACAAAGGTCTGTATTACAATCAGCAGGCAGAACACCTTTAAGTGACAATTACAATTTTTAGTTCACAACAAAACCGGACGTTAAGTTGACTAAAAATTTTGGGATAAAAGTAAAACTTTCATAACCAAGACAGGAGACAAATGTTGGTTAATAAATTGTGAAGCACTCAAAAGAAAGGAAATGAAAACGAAAAGCCATCTTCCTTTCTTTACCATACAATATAATACTTGATAGTTCTCTTGATAACTTTTCTGTTTGAATTGTTGAAATCAAATACGTTTTCAGTTTTTAACTAAAAGAAAGCTTCCAGTTTCCAGCATTCTTTTCATTTTGATACAGCTTAAGTCATTATCTTTAATTCAAGAATACAGAAAAGAGGACAAGTCAATTTTTAAATTTAAGGTAATTTACCAAAAAATTCAGGAGAAGAAAGATTGAAACCAGAATGAAATAATAAAATTGCAAGTTATTACCGCGAAAGGTGCGTAGCGGATGAGGAAGTTTCTCGGGATGGGATGTCCAGGATGTTGACTTAGGACCTGGCCGGAAGGAGGGGGGGCTGCTTTCATTATACCCACTAAGACCGTGTCCGTGGGCCACTCCTCTTCTTTGGCTGATCCCGCTTATGCTGACGACAAAAAATGGGCGACGGGGCATAAATTTGGCAAATGGGTTTTTCCTTTATGGCCGCTGCTGTCGAAGCAAAAGCAACAGTTGATGAATAGACGGAGTCCCTGGAGCGGAGAAAGGGAATATTTGGGACACCTGAATCACTCCTTTGAATCGCCGCTAATTAAGATCTGAGAGCCACTGCTAAATCCTTGGCCAAGTTCCACAAACTTGGGATCTGGCGCTGCCGCTGCCAAAAACCAAAAACCATTTACATACAGATTTGAAAGCGAAACAAAAAACAAAGAAGTTGCTTCTCCACACATCACATGCTAATGCCCTTGATGTCCTGCAAAGGACGTGGGATTATCAAAGCAAAGCCGCAAAAAACTTACCCGAACAAGTCCCAAAAATCAGAGGAGTCAAAGAAGCGGAAAGAAGCGCTGCGAAAAAAAAACACACACAAGGGCAAGCAAAACAATGTGGCTAGTATCTGTGTGTGTGTGTGTGTCAGTGTGTGTGTGTTGGCCCAAACTTTGGTTGTTGTGCGAGTTGTAAGCGTATTTGAATTTTCCCTGCCTCCCTCCCTCCGTCGACTTCTTTTTTCTGGCCCAAAACTATTCAGCCAGGCGGAAAGGAAAGCATCTGGAGGTGGAGGCGGAGGTGGAGGCGGAGGAGACATGGACACAGTGTAATGAAGACAAATAAAGGCAGTTCCTGATGCGCCACAACTCCGTGACCCACCTTCGGTTCCATGATCCCACAGTGGCTGCATATTTGCTCAGGTCCCCACTCGGAATCCTGGTCACCGGATGTGTGTACTTGATATTGGTATATTTGTATTTATACTCGTACAGCATCAATAATGGCACTCGATGACCGAGAGTAGTGTATTAACATGCACTCGGAGAAGGTAAATTACCATTATGGATGTAACCACATATGACCCCACCTGCTCCATCGCTCCACCTGCTCCACCTGTTCCACCGTTTGACCGGGATAATGCAAATCGCTGGTCGATGGCCAAATGTCAATTTACGTAAATTTTATGTTTATTTGCCTATTGATTAATGGCCAAGGACACGACACACACACAAGGTCCTCGCAAGTCTTCAATCATAAGAAGTCGGCCCTTTTTTTTCGGTGTTCGCCCTTTGCTTTATTTATGAATACAATTTATGGGCTGAAGCCAGCATATTTGTATCATTAGCCGCAAATTTTTGACCCATTTGTCATTAGAGCTGAATGCAGACGAGCCAGAGTCCAGGGTCCACAGTCCAGAGTCCTGGGCAGGCCCAAGGATTTGCATATTTGTGTGTGTGTTTGCTGGACATTGTCCAGCCCTGCCAAAATGTGTGACCGGCAAGATTTATCAAGTAATAACAGACATTTCGGACAACCCACAGACCCATTAGTAACACGCTGTTTGACATTGTCTGAAAATATCATTTTAATCACAGACCACACACAAGGAGCACATGGAGGTGGAGGTGGAGCTGTGGGTGAGTCCTTCATCGCCATGCTCTGATGCTTCCATCCATCCATCCAAGTAAAGTACGTTCCGCAGCTTTGAGGGATTTCATGGTTTTTTCTTTAAAGACAACTTTAGCTTATTAACAGTTTATTTAATTCGATAACCTAAAGTCAAAGTTTTTCAGAAAAAACCAGACACATTTGCATGACTTGCTGACCGATTTACAAATTGTTGCTGGCTAACAAATTGAATCCAAGAACTATTCAAATTAATCCTGCAACTTTGCCATGGCTCATCTGTCCGCCTGTCCACCAGCTTTTCCGCATTTCCACCCACCAGCAGCACCACCAGCAGCACCACCAGCAGGTGGCTCCTCCACACTGACTGATTTATGAGCGGCAATGTCCTGGGCTGGAAAACTTAACCTTCCATTGGGGGTTAAGTCACGGCGAAAGGAAATTAAAAATTACAGAAAAAAAGAAAAGTGGCAGCCACAAGGAAATCTTGGGCAACTTTTTGATTTGTCTGCCACAGTCAGCCGCCACTTCGCTGCAGTTCCTCCTTCTTAAGTTTTAATTACACGAAACGTGAGCCAGATTACAAATTGCCAGCACTTTTGATTTGTGTTCTTCGTTGTTCTCCCTGAACTTACCAATCACTGTTGAGAAACCATTAACTGACTTACAGGGTATCAACCTGAAACTATTGTCCTTATGATCCCTATTTACTTACTCAATGCACCAAAAAATGGCAAGCTAGCAGGGGAATCTTTAGTTGACATTCAAAGTTTGTCTAAGTTATTGCACTTGGCAGGCAAATCGCATTTAAATCTTTGTGTAAATGAAAAGTTTGAGGACAGGATGACTGGAGTCAGAAACAGAAGCCAAATTCAGGAAAACAGGTAACACGCACACATTCACGCACTTGATTGTCATTTGATTAGATTACAAGGCATTCCTATCTTCCATCTCCCATCTGCATGTGAGTGTGTGAGGGCTTTTGTTGGTGGATTCCACAGTATTTGTGGACACATGTCCAATGCTTGTGACCTAACAACCAGGTACTTGTAGCTGCAGTGACCAAATCAAATGGATTCCCAGTCACACATATGCATGACATGGACAACCTCTGTGTCTCTGCAGCGTCTCAATATCACAACCGATTGAAAGGGGGATACTATTCCAATATAAGTGCTTGCACCTAGAAAAAATAATCTTGATACAGCAAAACACTTGATATTTAAAGTACCGAAAAACATCCATAAGCTTTCCTAAAATTATCCCATTTGCAATACATGATACTTGTGAAATTCCTCATTATTTTAAATACTTCTAAAGGCTTCAAACTATTTAAACACACAATTTGTACGAGTGTACTCAAATGGGGTGGCTGACAGTTTAGTTTTGAGCCATTCTCATATTGTAAAGACAAGTTAATTGCGAACTCATGTAATTGTTTGACTATGTCATCCAAGTCCCACAATGCGTGTAAGTGTGTTTAGCAAGGGCAGGGAAATGGAAATGGAACTGGAACTGGAAAGGATGTAATTGGTGGTATACACCCACAAGACGCCATAATCGTTGTGTGTAGCTTCAAGTGTAACCCAATTAGTTGTCAAGCGTTTTACCCTTCAACACCCCCAAACTCCAATAATTCCCTAAGAATTTCTCTAGCTCGTAAGTATTTAAATTAAATGATAAATTTAAATGATTTAAATTATCTTCTCCTCTGGATTTAAGTACAATTGATTAAAGTCCTGCTGTGCAGCTCCTTTTTGTTGCTATCACTCAATAATGTGCGTATGGGACTTTGATTCCATGGAAGAACTTATGGCTCTAAGCACAAACAACCATAACAATATCGAGGCGAAACTTTTTTAATTAAAAGGAAAAATAAAGAACGAAATGCGAAAATGTATAAAGTAAATACAACTTTGGCCACTGACAAAATGTTTCGCCCGACCACCAACATCAACAAGTTAAGCACAACAGAAATTGTTTCCTTACCTTATTTTTCCACCTGTTTTCTTCGATTCGCTTAAACGAGCCACAAAAACCCACCCACTACTCTGGTTCCTCCTTGTTTTTCTACTTATTGCGCTTCATTTGCAGCAATGAAATTTAAGCGCTTAGAGAAAAGTTTCTCATGTTGTTTATATTTTTTTTCTTGTTTCGTCGAGTGTTCTTTAAGCGATTTATGGCAATTCCTAGAATTAGCTTGTCGATTCTTTTACTTGACTTTTAAAATAATAATGTGTTGAGAAGTGCATTTCAACAAGGAAGAAAGTCAGCCAGCTGAAGTTTTAGAACAATATAAAATACACAATATATTTAAAATTAATGTAATAAAATCTACATAAATAATATTAAATAATATTATTCAAGCATCCATTTTTTTATTTAAAAGTATTTAAAATCCTCCCTCTTCTAAATAAAATAATTTGTAACATTTTTAAAGTACTCCAAGGCCATATGAACATTGGCTTGACGATTTTCACTTCCGTTCTCTCATTTTTATTGACTTTTCCGATGGGTGTTGGCCCAAAGGCTTCTGAAATGGCAAAAACAAATAAACAAAAGGGAGGAGGAGGCGCTACTTCCTGGCAGCTGTTCCCTCTGTGTATTACATTTGAGCGCTGTAATTATTATTATTATTATGTAATTTTATTATTATCACTTTTATGGTATTTGCATTTTAAAACAAGTGAGACTCGGGTGTGCATACATGTATGATGTGTATGTTTGTGGGTGCCTCGAAAATTACCCAAGAAATGGTTTCTTTTATGTGGCTTTAACTGCTTGTCCGTTGCCCATCAATTTTACCAACTTCTGGGGAAAGGAGAAAGCGTGCCAAAAAAATAAGAGAAAAAGATACAAGCTTAACGAACATAAAAATCAAATTTCCGCGTCAATTTTTAACTCAAGATAAGTCAATTTTTTGTGCAAAAAAGCTAAGAAAATCGAAGACATTTTAGCCATTTTACATACAAGGTGAAATATTTTACATAAAATGATGGCAAGGGTGTGTTTTTATTTTAAAATGCTTATTTTAGCTTAAGTTTCTTGGTTAGTTTATACATTTATTTTTATTAAAATTATGACGACTACCTTATACAAAAAGTGTATATAAAAAAGCATGTACTCGTACTTTATTTCCTGCTTAATTTATTCTGAAAATATTGTGTCTTCTAGGGTTAAAGGGAGGGAAGAGCACTGGAATCAGTCATAACCAGAGCCAGACCCAATAATCTATATGGAAACCCAAGTGGAAACTGGGGCGCAACCGCAGCTGGGCAGTGCGGTGTTTTGTTTTCTAGGGGGGGGAGTGCTTTCAGTTTCAGTTCCAGTGATTAGAACGGGCGAGAACTGAGCTCTGTGACCTTGAACTGGAAGTGCCGCTGATAAGGCAGCATTAGAACACGCAAAATAAATATAAATTATAATACTAATTATTTTCAAAAAATAATACGGGTTTTATGGTTTTAAAATATAATAATTGTAAATTTTCCAAAGGCTTTTAGATTTTTCTCAAATTGCTGTGACTAACTCGTAAATAAGAATATTACAAAATTAAATTAAATAGTTATAAAAACATACTAAGATTAAATTAAACTTTAAAACCTCAATAGCTTGTATTTCATACAACAACAACTATTTTTTTTCGGTGCAGTGGGAATTAAAATTAAAATCAAAATCAGACTGGGAATTCGAATAGAAAGACGTCGTAGCTCAGTTGTTTGTTTGCCTGCGAGATGTGCGCAATGAAGCTTACTTTGCTGGTCTGCCTGATCCTCTCAGTCCTGCTCCTTGGCCAGGGTCGAGCGAATCCAGTGGAGCCGGAAGCCCCGGATAGTTCCGATACACCAGATACTGCCCAAAGTATACCCGATAGTCCCGAGCCCACTGCCAACGAGCTGGACACCGACTTTGGTGTGGGGCAGGAGGAATCCGAGGAGGACAAGCCGCTGGGCATCGTTTCCATCCGGGTGCGCCACGTCCAAGCGGATCCGGCTCTCTGTGAGCAGCTCTCCAGATTCCACCCCCACCACCCACAGTGCCACGGCTACTGCAAGCGCCAAGGTCACTGGATAGGCCAGTGCAAAAAGGAGACCTGCCACTGCTTCTCCTAGGTGTACGTACCTCTATGTGAGCCCATCAGAGCCTACAAAATACTTAATCCGTAATATCCGAATCATAAACAATGTATTCCCAGGTTGTGCCAATGTGTGGAACTGAAAAATAAAGTGTTTGCTTTTTAAAATACTTTTAAAATAACTTCGGGATGTGTGGCTGAGGTATTTGATATTTTTATGAAGAATTATAAAATTTGGAGTTATCAAAATGTAACAAAAATAATCAAAATTTCCAGAAACGAATCGCATTCCAATCAAATTCGAATTTAAACTTGAGAACAACAATTTTAATTAATGTCATCGAAGGCATGTGAAAGCTGTGCCAATTATTTCCATTAGTTGACACTCACGCAGTGGGCTTTGAAGGAGGTGAAATGCTGGGCAAAGGTCACAGTCAGAGTCACAGATATTCTCATTATTAGCCAAGTTTGATTGATGGCCTTGTTTTGTGCAATGCGATTGTGGAGGCTATTTTCTGGAAATCCCCTCATCATCGCCTCAGCTTTCCCCAGCTAGATGTGACAAGGAAAATGGGTAAATGCGTGCTTTTGTTCTACGCAGCATTTCCCCCTCACATGTTGTAAACTGATTTTGGCTCAATATAACGTTAACGTTAACGTGACGCCCCTCACTTTTGATAAGGGTTTCCGAAGCCTTCGCAGTCGGAGGCTGTCAAATGATAAGCAGCCGACAAGCCCAATAAAAGGGATATAGAACCCAGGCGGGGATACCAAATACCAAATTGTTATTATTACAACACTTACGCGGAATTTAGGAGGGGTTTTTCGAAGAAGGCACGCACGAATGCCGAATCCAATTAAAAATTCAGAAGCCTTTTTTCAGCCACTCACCAAATTGGCGAATTACGTGCCAAACAAAAAGACAGAAGGTTCTCAGCAAGGAAAGTATGATTTATTTATGGTTATAGGTATTTATATGCTCATGCAGTGCCAACAAAAAATCTGGCCAGGGATTGCCTACAAAAACAGGCAGATATTGCTATTAAAGAAATTTTAAAATAAATTTTAAAAATAATTTAGTTGCTCTGCAACAAAAATATCTGGTTAAAACAGAAACAGCAAGGCTAATGCCATCTAAATAATTATTCTTTATTTAATATTCAAGCTCCGAAGATTGATAGAATTGTTTGTAAAAGGGAGAAAGAATTGTTTTTAATTGTATGAAAAAAAAGACTTTAAAACTATAATTTTTTACCTAAGCTGTGTACTACATATAGACTCCAATTAACTAACCTCTTTATTTAACCATTCTAACATCTTTATTTTGACCATCTTCTTTGGGAAGCCGCGAATAGTTTGCAAAAGTTGTTGGAAAAGTATTCGTACTCAGAAATTCCTGATACGAGGTAAATGTCCTTGTTCCTTGTCTGATTAGATCCAGAGGCTTATTAGTTAGATTGTTAATCGTCCAGGAGTAACTGGCGCCAGGGGACACGGGTTTCCTGGGTCCAGGATGCAGGTAACGGGGCTACATATACACATTTCCCGCGACCCATGTACATGGGCACTTTTATATCAGAATATACATATTCTCGTTTATATCTTTATAATAATTTGTTTGCCGGCAAAACTCTCCCCGGGGCGCATTTAACTAAAACGCTGCCAAGGACACCGTTGATGGAGGTGGGGGTGGGTGATGTCCTGGCTGAAGTCCTGGGTGCCGAAGGATGCGAGGTGGCGAGTTTACCGGCCAACCTGAACCGACTGCTCGTGGCAATTATAAATTGTTGAAAATAATTTCATTAAATATGTAAAAAGGAGAGTGTATTAAAGGACGGCAGGAGGATCCTTTTCTGCCCGTTTGTGTGAATGTGTGTGTGTGTGTGTGTGTGTGTGTGTGTGTGTGTGTGTGTGTGTGTGTGTGTGTGTGTGTTCCCAACTACGTGTCTGCCATTAACTTTGACCCTCGAACTCTGACTTCCTGTGGCCTCCAAAAAAGTTCTCCACTTTCAGTGCATATTGTGACGGAGAACAGAGAACTAAGTAACTTATTAGCCCAAAGGGAAGTCGACCTTTGGGCACATGCCATTTGCTTTGCAAATTTAATGATTGCGTTAAATGAAATTTTATTTCATTTAATTTTCGCCCTGCAATTGGTCTATTTCACCTGGAACGGTGAGTGATATTGCAATCTGCTGTCATTATGCAAGAAATTGAGTTGGCCATGAAACAGAATTGAGTGGCTAAAAGTACTCTAAAGATTCCTCACAGTTTTCACCTCAAAAGACATTGCAATGCAAAAATTCCAAAAAATATTCCCTTTTAAATAAAAATAAAAGCATGGGGTAATCAATATTCAACCTCAAGTTATTTTTGTGAAATGTGGCAGAAAAATGCTTTAAATAAAAGATGAAACAGCTAAAACATAAGCAATTATTAAGGCAAATAATAAAATTGCAGAGATATTTTTAGCCAAGTAAAATTTGGGTCACAAATAATTATTAGAAGGAATTTTTAATGCTGGAAAATATTGTTTGTCTTAGGTTAAATAAATATTTATGGGCTTTTACTGCTGCCCAGCAGGTAAAAAAAAACATTACATACATTTGAACGTGCCATAAATGCAACAAGAGCATTTAATATGAAATTCGAACAAACATTTGCCCCACCACCATCAACGTTCCCAACGGTCTCGTTAAGAGAAAACTATGTGCACAGTAAAATAGTAATTTATATTTATATTTATTTATATTTTAAATTGTGCATACTACGTACATGTGGCAAGTCAGGGAAATATGTGCGAGAAATAAATGAGAAATGCTTGATGTGCTATTTCAATTATGATGTTTTCCAGCTTCCGGTAAAGAATACATTTGTAAATATTGCAGAGAAAAGAATTTCATGAGCCATTCTTGGCTTTTTCATGGCTTTCCAGTGCGATTTTCTTTGCTTTCCTTTCTTTCATCAGGAGCGAGCAAACAGTTGCTCATTTATTTCGCTCCAAACTCATTACTCATACCCACCGTTGGCCCTGTAAAAAGCAAAATGCTAAGGGAAAAAAAATCAGAGGGTGTTTTTGGTTGTGTGCCGAGTCACAAATTTGATTCACATGCGCTCCATTGGCTCGAAAGCACCAGGGTTTGCCCAGCAACAGGGAAACCCTTGGCCCATTTTAATAAAAATAAAATAAAATAAAATAAAAGTAATGCCTGCTGCCAAATTCAATTCGCGGCCAATTAACTTGCAAAATATTTGTATACCTGGGTTATGCTTATCAAATTTTCATAGCTAGCTAATTTATTATTAAAATTAATAAAAATAAAAATAATAAAACACCTGTTAAATAAAGTAATTATATCTTGAGCTATCTATTTTAATGGGGATTCAATCGACACTAAATTAAAATCATTTTGGCTGCGTGGGATATATTTTATTTCTTCCTCTTCCTGAAAATCCACAACCGACAACTAACAAGTACATAAAAATACCGATCTAAGGCAATTCAAAAAATGAAATGGTACAGAGCAGCCAGTTCATATAAAATATGAAAAATGTGCAAATTAGCTTAAATTCGTTCACGCACGAATGAAACGAGGCGCCAAAGAAGCCACTTGGCTTGCTATTTGCTATTTGGTATTTGGTATTGGGGGAAATGATATAATTGCTGGGGCAGGAAACTTAACTGACTGAGTGAGTGACTCAACTCAACTCAACTCGACTCGCAGAGAAAAAATAAAATGAAAATAATAAAAAGAGTGAAAAAGTAAAAAGTGTGAAGGGGGGAGGCCGAGTGAAATGCAAAGTTGCCGCTGCGAATGCTGCGAATGCCCCAAAGTGTTGCACACTTGACTGCCTCAACTGATGGGAGTGGAATGGGAAGGGGAATGGGAGTGAGAGTGGGATGGGTTACACGGTGTGCCACAAAAACAGCAGCACCACCACCCACTGGGTGACTTTTTCCCCCCTCTTCTTTGGGGGCCCCAATTACAACAATTATAAGGCCCTGTTAATATCCTGGTTGCTTGCTGTTGGCCTTGGCAGTTAATGCGTGACCCATAAGCTGGGTATATTGTTAACAAAAGTGGATGCGTATATCGATTACCCCCCGAAATGCATGCGTCATATTTTAACATCACACTCTATTACCTAAAAAATAAATAACAATAAATATTTTAAAAGATTTTTTTAATTTCTTGCTTAATTTTTAGCGCATTTAACTTTTTTAGATTAATGCTTATATGTACGACAATACTAAATTGATTATTATTTTCCACATGTGCAATTGACGTAAATATAATAATAATCCAATATTTGAAATAAAAAAGGTTGTGTTTTTTTTATTGTCTATTTCTAATTGATTTTTAATTGAATAACACAATATTAATTCATATACCTACACTAGCATTTCTTGAGCAGAAAAGTTGTGTTGAGTTAATTGAAAACCAATCGATAGTCGTTTTATATAATTATTTTCTGTTTAAGTACTCTCTCTTACCCATAATCAAAAAAAAAAACAAACCAGGATCTTATATATTATTTAAATGTAAGGCAAAATAAAGTGCTGATCGGAGGTAAAGTGACATTTTATAAACTGAGCCAACAACACTCGTATTAGATAGTAACTCCACTGCTAGAAAAATACATATTCGTGTACAATGTGGCTGTCTTGGGTGAAAATTTATGCGGCTACACGATTCCCCAGATGCACTGACGAAAAAAAATCACCTTTACTTACCGGACATTCCTAAGAGTCGGAGGACAAGCCGTTGCAGGACTCGTAATAAGCTTTGCAGCTTATGGAGGTGCTGAATGGAATGGCCAACCGCCTCGGTAAAATAAAAACCCCAAGGAAGAGGAAAAGGAACTCAAACCCAAGCCCAAACCCAAACAAATGCAACAAATGCAGACACTCCGTGCGAACTTGCTTACTTATTCATGGCATGGCTCCCACTCCCAATCCCATTCCCATTCGAATTCGAAGCTTGCCAATCGCCGTTCTTCCAGGTGAAATGTACTGGGTACTCGAACAAGCCAGGGAGATTTACACCATTTTTTACTTAGATTAAATAAATAGGTAAAATAATAAAAAAATAAATAAATAATAAATAATGATGGAAATTAAAAATTACCTTTACTAAAAAAGAAAACTTATCACTTATTTAAATACTTAAAGAAAACATGGATATATTTTTTTTAGTTCCATTAAATCCAATGATTTTTTTAACCTCATAATAGTTATTTTCGCTGCCTGGTTTTTTCCTTGATATGATCTCATTAGTTGCATTTATTATGATTTACCTTTCTAGGGCTCAAGCTAAAAAAATAACTTACATTTTAATAAAAAGGTCACATATATATACTTTTTTTTTTGTAACTCGTTACATGTAAGTGCAACTTACTTTTAATATAGTTAGAATATTATCTCGCAAAATCTTTAAAATAAGGTCTTATTTCTGAGGTATCTAAAAGTCGAGTGATTTGTCCTTCAGCCACATGCAACTAAAGTGCGGAGTGTCCTGCATTCCTTGTCGTTCGCCGGATACGGACGCCGATAGCGGAAATTATACTATCTGCTAACTGGTTTCGTAATGTTTACTTTGCCCCCTCCACATTTCCACATTTCCCCACTTTTCCCACTGCCCACTGCCCAATGCCCACCTCGGAATGCATCCACAAAATATTCAGTGAACAAATCGACGCTGGGCCAGCAATTGCATTTAAAGAGTTTTTCATTTGACTGGGCAATTTTCTTTTTATTTTGGATGCCACAGGGTTTTGTCGGGTGTTTTGGATTTGGATACGGACTCGGATTCGGATTCGGATTCGGACTATGGGTTTTGGGTGGGTTTATTAGGCAACCATTTTTGTGCATTTGGCATTTTGGGTAATGGCAAACTGAAAACTGAAACTGAAAACTGAAAACTGAAAAGGCACAATGTCAGTTACAGGCTTTTGTGATTTATGCTAAGATAAATGTCATGTTTGTTCATTTGTTGGCCGTGTTTGTTTATTCATTTGTTTGTTGTGTGTTTTTTGGTCGGCGGCCCTTTGATTTTGGTTGAATGCACACTCATACATTGCCTAATTCGAGCCAAAACCTAAAACCAAATCAACGGAATCCTTTAAAGGACAAACTTATGTTAAATATATATTTTAATTTTTTTGCTTGTGGTTAATAAATTGTTCCACCACTTCCGCAAGTGTCATGCGTTTTAGCCGTTTCCTTATTAAATTAAAAATCACAAAAATATCCCAGGCGATTTGCTTCTTGTTCTTATATTGTATTTTGTATTTGATTAAATTAGTTGTCAGCTTGTATTCACTTTGTTTTCATTTTCATTCTTCAGAAACTTTTTCTGTTGCCTTGTTTTATTGTTGGCTCTTGGTTTTGCCGCGTATTCCCTTGCCCAATTAAACGCTTTTTTTCCCGGCCGCCCACAAAGGCAGCAACAACAAAATGTTTTTTGATTAAAATTAAAGAAAGTTTCTGGCCTGGTTTAAAAGTCAAGAGGATCAGGCAGGATGTGGGTGAACGTGGCCAAAAGGGAGTGACAACAAGTGGCCAAGGACACAATATTTCCCGCTGAATGCATGATAAGCTGTGCAAGCAAAAACATAATCAAACGAATCACAAATAACAATAAACAGTGAAGCATTCGTTTCCGGGTTCTCATTTTATCTTAAAATTGTTAAAAAATATAAAATAATATATTTAATTGAGCTTTTTATTTATTTATTTCTTTTAAAGAAAGCATAAAATGTATGAAAGAAAATGATTTGATTGGATCAATTAATTAATAAAGAATATTACCTAAAACAGGGATGCCCAGCCCATTGCTCTTTAAGTTCATTTTGTTTAGTTACAAAAACAAAATGAACTTGAAGAGCAATGGGCTGGGCATCCCTGACCTAAAAGGTAAAACTCTCACAGACACACACATACAGGACCTACACACGCATAAAAAGAGAGCAGCTGAGCGCAAGACGCACGCACACTTGGACACTTAACTCTCTTTGTGCCCAGGCCTGATTTGAATTGAAAAATCAGGCTTAATCGCCTTTGAGGTAATTCAATTCAACCAGAGTTTGACTTCAAGAAGTTTGACTGTGGAAGGAAGTCCGCTGCGCCCCACGCTCCAGGCAACAAAAAGAGCTTAAATAAATAAAACCTGCCCCAAACGATGTGAGCCACTGTCACAGCCACAGTTTGGCTTTGGCTTTGGCAACAGACAAACAAAAACAGAAACAGCGGAGAAATTGGCATCGTTTCAATGCAGTGCAAACTTATTTAAAGTCAACTGCTGGCAGCGCAACGCGTTTAAAACAGCGCCCAAAACGCGCTCGTTTCCACCGCAAGCTAAATTACGTGGCAGATTCAAATGAGCATTTGAAGCATTTCCATGGAAAACTTTTCCATGGAAGGAAAACTCCCCGTGTCTGCAAGTGTGTGCGTTTCTTTTTTTTTTTTAGCTCGTCTCGTCAGCGCGGAAATTGTAATGAATAATTTAGCTTTTAACTGTTCGGGGAGCTGAGCGGGCCAAGTTAGGTGGCCATGGCCAGGGATAGAGATTGGATTGGGAGAGGCTGGTGGTGGCACGCAATCTGGTTTGGATGGCTGATGTGGTTGGGTTTAGTTTTTGGCTTGGTTCGGTTGCGTTGACAACCACTTTTGCCGCCTCTTTCCTCCTCGTGCCTCCTGCCTCCCCCCGAGCGAATTTCGAAGCCCACTTGGAGCTGAATCCGAGATTTATCTTGGCTCCCTGGTGCACCTTGTATTCGCTGGCCCCCATTCGGTCCGAGAAAGATATACGGGTATAGGAAGCCGATTCACGATTGTATTTGGGCGGCTTTCTTTCCACGGAAAACGCAAACAAAATATATAATGTTACTTTTCATGGAGGGGGGAAATTTAAAATGCGATTTTGTATAATTATTTAAGAACATTACTTTGTTTTCCATTATTTAAGCTTGTGTTAAATTTATAATTTGTGTTATTTGGAAATTTTGTTAAAAAACTCATGAGTCATAATGATAAATGACTTAAAGCAAGTAATTGTTTTCAATTATGTTTATGATTTATCTTAACTCAAAGTAAAAAAAAGAATTCCTGATAATACAATTTTTTAAATTTAGTAAAATGTTTGCTAAAATATTTATTTATTTTTATATTGAAGAAAAGATTATTATAAACCAATTCTAAAAATATAAGAATGTTTGAAACATACTTGTCTACACTGCTGTATTTTTATTTTAAAATCAAAAGTACGTCCCTTGTGTCCTTTTTCAAGGAGATTTTCCAAATTGATGTTGAACTGGCAGATACTTTTCTTAGAGTGTACATGAAGTGAGTAAGTGTAATGACCAGCAGATCGACGGAAGATCAGAAAGAAGGCTAGTGGTGCACTTGTCAACTCAAAGTCCATCGAAACCAGTTCCCGGGGAGTGTTATTGGGGATTGGGGCTTGGATTCGGATTCGGAGTCCCCACCTGGCTGGGGATCTCGATTTCTGGCTAAATGCGACAGCCCGAGGTGCATTTCCGTGACAATAATTGGCACTGGACGATGCCGATGCCGATGGCTCTGCACGCTTCCTTTTTGGAGTTCCGTAACTGGTTTTTGCGCACTGATTTAGTTTCGACTGCGGATTGCATAAGTCCAGTCTGCAGTCTGCAGTCCAACGCATCGCTGTTTCCTGTTGTCCCAGCCCCCACTCTCTATCTCCATCTCCATTTCCATCTCCATGGAACCCTAATTAGTTTCTGGGACCGAAGGATTAGGTGACTCCCAAATGACAAACTGGCGACAATCACTCGTCCCTGGATTATGGGGTTCGATTGGGGTTTGGATTCGGTCTCTGGTTTCCAGTTTCCAGTTCCCAGTCAGTCAGCGAACTCGTTTGTGCACTCATCTATATTTTGGCCCCTATTCGATATTATTCCACGAACTGCAAACTGCAAACTGCAAATGCAGCGGGTGGCAAATTAAAATATTTCATTACAAAGCTAATGCAATTATTCGTGGCAGCAAATTGCCTTTGTTGCGACGCAATTCGATTTGGTTGGCTATCAATGCGATTCGATTACACTTCTTTTCCCATAATTATTTCAGGTTTTAATTCGACATTATGCGAATTTAGTTGGAAGTTGCGAGTGCAACTTTTCCACCGAATAACGAGGTGATTCTCCTCAGAACAGACATTTACTATTCCACCTACTACTATTTCACCCAATACCCATCTACGACCCTTTAACAATTCATTAAATACTAAATACAACTCAAATACAAGGATCAAAAATCACTTTTCCTTCTAAATTATTATCTCCCAACCGTTTCGAATATTTTCCATTACACCAAAGGCAATTTGTGGTCAGTCCTCCTAAAAGTAAATGAAAAAAAAGTTACCTCCGTTTGATTTAAGCACATCTGATGCTTTTCATCTGGGCCAAAACTAAAACCAAAACCAAAACCCTTCGAAGCGGCAAACTTGCTAAACAAAAACTAACCATGCATGAGGAGCCGCTCTCTCCACTGTCCACTCCTCCAGTTACTAATTATAACACTTTCCTGTCCGAACGGCCAGCAGGAACAATTAAATGGATGTTACCAGGCCTCCTCCACAGGAGGGACTTTTAACTCCTAGTTTTAGTTTTGGTTTTGTTTTTAGTTGTAGTCCTACAACTTTTAACACACACACTAACACACACATTTTATGTCCTGCTGCAAATTGGGGACTTTTATTTGACATTGTTGTGTGCTGTATTGCCGGAGTAACAGTCAAGTTTTATGGAAAGCCACTTGATTTTATTGGGAGCGCTCGTAAAATCATCGTCCGTTGTAAACGGTTCGTTCACCAACGGAAATGGCCAAAAGGACGAAGGTCCTGCGGAATGGGAGGAACGTGGGCGGCACTACAAGAGTCCTTTAATGCAAATACAAACTCCTAATGAGTGCAAGTTAATCGCACTTTGGAGAGAAGTCCATAACATTAATGGAAATGTTTGAAATGGATATACATTTAATTGAACTAAAAACTCTCCTGTTTAGCTTTAGCGGTTTATGACAGGACAAGAGCAAGAGTTACAAATAAAATTATTTTATTACTATTTGTTCTTATGCCTCATTTTATCATTTTTTGATGTTTTCCACTAAAAACACTTTGTTGTTTAATTTGTTAAATTTTTTAAAAACGATTTATCTGTATTTAAAATAGTCTGTTTGTTTTTAGATCACTTACATTTAATTTATAGGCTCTATAAAATCTTATTTATTTGGTGGGAATTATTAAACAGGACTCAAAATTAAATGAGGTATTAGGAAATTTATTATTTGAATCTCTCAATGGATAACCTATATATCCATAGGTTTCAGCTTTGACCTCTTTTTTTTTTTGGGTTCACTTTTGGCCACTGAGTGAGTGAGTGGGTGGTAAGTGGGTGTGGCTTAGGATGAAATATGGTATATATCGATGACGCAAGCCAAAATCTGCAGCTGACAATGACCATCATCGGAAACGGAGTCGGAGTGGCCATCGCTTAATGGCCATGATTGTGCTCCACAATTGGCCATCAGCTGGATCGCGGCGACACCACCAGGTGCTTGCCCCCAACGGTGGCAAGTTGCAAGTTGCAATTTCAAGTTGCTTGCTGCTCGCTACATGCTGCATGTTGCTGGTGGCTGGTGGCCAGTTGCAAGCTGACTATAAAACGGCGCAAAGCTGGCGAACCAATTTCACTCTCACTTTGTTGGCCAACACGCAAGCCAGCGATTTAAGCCAAGAAAAACTAAAAGCCAGAGACTAGAAAGAAAATAAGAAATATAAACGCGAACGCGACTGCCATGCGAATTGATTGCCTAACCGCAAAAAAACCAGAACTCTTTGCCACAACATTAAACAAATAACCGTGAAAAGTGTTTATAAATTTGTTTGTTTTAGTTTTTTGTTTTTTGTTTGCCGTTTCTCGTTTTTCGTTTTTTGTTTGTTTGATTTGGTTTGCTGCCTTTGTTGGCCCGCCGCACGAATCGAATTTTAATTGAGTGACAGAAGGAAACCAAATTAAAAGCGGCAAAAAAGTGAACACACAAAATAAATTATATGTTTACCCACATCAGAATATACATATAGTATGTGTATATGGTAAATATATTGGTTTGAATAAATAAAGCAGCAACTGGAATAATGCCTCTCATACGGGTAAATAATGCAAAATAGGATTAAGCCCACACAATTGAAATCGAACTCTCCGAAAGTTGGCGATGGCAATCAAATATTGATAATGATAGGTATAAATCAGCGGCGATTTTGATTATTTCCACTTGATTGGATACTGGATACCATCGCAGCTTACAGTGTGCAGTCATCAGATGATAATCAATGGAAGATTGTATTTAAAAACTTAATTCGAGTCGGTTTATTCAATTCAATAAAAAGCGTTGTCTTAACGCAAAGGATATTAAATGCAATTGGACACTTTTTAAGCACTCAAAGTGACGGAATAAAAATTGGTTTAATAAATAAAAAGACTATTGAAAAAATGACAAAGTTATAAATTAATTTGACTGCTTAACTGGTGGATAAAAGAATAAATGAGATTAAAAATCTATGATATCTATAAAAAAGCAACCAAATCCTCCTTAATAGGTTCAAATCTTTAAATACGAAGCTGTCTTTTCTGGTTTTTTAATCGGGGAAACTCAATGAATGGCTTCGCAGTTTGTAGGACAAGTTTTATTGCTTTTTCATAACCAAATATATAAAAAGCAAATAGACAAATTTTACGTCATCCATTTGATGGATTTTATGAACGATTTCTGGCTTGACGACATACTTATTTTGGAAGACCTGATGGCATTTTTACTTCACTCTCATCCATATTCGATAAAAGTGCGGAAGTTATCTGCTTTCATTGGCTGTCAAATGGGCTTCCTTAAAACTCAACAGAAGTCCATCAATCGCATCTTAAGAGATCAGATCAGATTAACTGCGCATAAATATAAACAAATTGTAATATAAATAAATACGCAACTTTTAAATAATTAACTTTGTGCCAGGTTCATTGTACATCACATTTAATTACGAGTATTAGTTGGTAATCGCGTGTGCAGTCGAATAATAAACACCATAATGTGTGACAAGAGCGGAAAACAATTGCACTTCAGTGGATAAAATTTGTATAATTGCATTTGTAAATCGGTTTAATTAAATTATTACTATGAATTACATTGCAAATGTTTTTAATCAAGCGCGTTTTTCCCCCATTTAAGCCACTAAACTAAATTATCTGTGGGGCATGCAAATACGCACCTCGAGTATTTTCCTTGGTCCCCCATTTCGCTGTTGATTTTCAGTGGACTTAATTTGTTTGCTCTTCTTCTGATTCTGATTTGGTGGCCAGGTGTTTATTGCAATCGCCTGCACCTGTCTCCTGGCGGTCAGCAGTGGCGAGGAGGTGGAGGTGGTGGTGTCCACCAAGGCCGCGGACAAGGTCGAGGCCATAGAGACCACCAAGCTGACCCCCAGCATCCTGGAGGACGCGAAGAGCAAGACCGAGAAGCGCGACTCCTCGGATCAAACAGGTGAGGCGAAAATAAATGCTAATTGATGGTAATGGATTATTTTATATTTTTTTTAAAGTTCATAGATTTGCTGCTTGCTAAAATATACTTTTATAAATGTTGATTTTTCGTTAAATAAATATTTTGTAATTTATAACTAGCTTAAAAATCAAATTGTCAGCAAATACAAAGGATGGCTTACAATATTTATATAAAAATATTTAAAAAAAAATAAGTTAATATGAGTAAATATAACAACAGTATTTTGGGTAATTTTGATTCATTGTAAATGTGATTTTTTGGACCCTTGCTAATACTTCTACATATTTTATACAAAAGCTTAAAGAACATTATTAACCTCTCTTTTATGAGCTAAAAAGTAGCAAAGCTTGAGTATGGTTTCCCCATGCAATTCGTAGCCACATAAACAAGTCACTTGGAAACACTCCCACGAGAGTTGCAAATGAACTGTCAAACCAAATCGAACGTGAACCACAAGTTGATTTGCAGTACTTACTCGTACAGTGCCTCACCGCAAATTCTCCCCCCACTAACTGCCCCCCACAGGTGCCCCCACATTCGCCGGTCTGTCGAGCAAGGAGCCGCCGTTCCGGCCGATTTATCCATCCGGCAATCATTACGAGGCGGAGACGCAGACGCGGACGCCCATCTTCGGACCCACCACCCTTCGCTACACGGCGGCGGAGGCAGCACCACAGGTGAGAACAGGTGAAGCCAAGGCCAAAGGCAGAGCCAAAACCACAGCGAGTGCATTTAATTAACGCCACAATCTCAGTTTACTCTACACCGAAAAAAATATCTATCTACGTTAGTAGGAAACTATTAAGACATTAATGGTGTGCCATAGAGTTCTTAAGGCTAAGAGACAAATATATAATAATAATATTAATAATATAATAATAATTCCAAACATTTATTCAAATTTTTGGGCTGTGCAGAATGTGCAGGAAATTCATTCAATTTAAATAAACGAAAATATATAAAAACTTCTTAAGGGGGGAAATACAATTAGAAATTTATTTTTTTCGAAAAAATTTTTTTTGTCTTAATGTACTCTAAATATGTCTGGGAATAAGCCTTTAAAAGCATAAAGCCGTCCGGTACTTATTTTCAAAGTAATACGCAATTTAGTGAGTGCTTTTCACCTTACCTTCTTCACAAAGGTAAACTTTAAACGCTTCTACTGAAAAGTCGTGTTTTCAAAGTCGCCGTGCAATGTACAGGTCAGAGATTTCATTTTAATCGAATGCGGTTTTCTGCTTTGTGTTTGAAATGAAATTCTCCACAACATGAATAGAAGGATTTTCATATTTGTTTGTTATAACATGTTTTTTTACGAACAAAGTCGAAAAAAAGTGTGTTTTTTGAAAGTTTTTTTCCAACTTCACATTTTTTCATGGAAAAACCATTTTTTTTACATATGAAATAATTCATGTTGTGCGCTGTACCTCTAAGATTAATGCCCAGTTGCTGTTTTTTGTTTTAGAAGTGATCCTGGGCCTGGAGACTGCACGGCGCAAAGTTCATCCCTCAAAACACGACTCCACATTATTGATCATAAATGGGCTTAATTACAATATTTTTTAAAAAACTTGACTGATTTTCATTGCCCAATAATTTCCTAATAACATGCAAAAAGAATCGCTAAGATTCATTTAATTCCCTACTTGCAATCCACTCCCAAAGATAGGCCTCATTTTAGGCCTTCTAATTGTATTTCCCCCCTTAAACTAAATCACAAGTCACAAAGTCATCAGCCTACATATTTAAATTTAATTAATCATGTACATTTTTAAATGTTAAACCAAAGCTACAATTAACTTTATTACAAATACAATTTATTTTCGTTTGTTTCATGTTTTTAAATTTATTTTATCAGCTTTTTTTAACGTTTTGTTGAAGTAAACTAAATCAGTTGACAGAATACCTTCACTAGTTACAGTTCAATTATACTTTGGATACTCTTTTGTTCACTTTAATATTTAGTATCAAACTAAAACTAAAAATGTGGTGAAGCAAATAAATCATAAACTTAATTCGAGGATTTGATTTATGATTACTCAACAAGATTGTTGAAAATGGAAACAATGTACAGAAAAAAACTATGTTTTCAGCCTCACTGTTAAATTGAAAATGTTTTTTATTGTGTAGGGCTTCTACGAGCGACAGGAGAGTCCCATCCGCTTCGTTGGCCAGAAGGCACCATCACTACCACCAGCAGCACCACCACCGCACCACCGCTTTAGCTTCGCAGTGCCGCCGCAAGTGGCGCCTTATCAGCAGCGGCCAGCCAACTTAGGGCCACCTGCTGCCCCACCGCAGTCGCTCTTCAATTACGGGGAGCTGGAGCCGGAGACAGGGGCCACATATGAGCGGGCGGGTCCACTGACCACCGCACCACTGGTCAAGTACGTGCAGCACCAGCAGCACCAGCCGCACCAGCAATACCAACAGCAACAACAGCCGCAGCAGAAGCTGCAGCAGCGCATCCAGTATATTATCGCCATACCGCTCTCCTACATGCGACAGTTGCAGCAGCAACAGCAGCACCATCAGCTGCAGCAGCAGCATCAGTTGCTGCTTGCCCCACCCACTGCGAGCAGCAGCAGCAGCACCAGCACCAGCACTGCACCACCTTCTTCCCCCGCCCCATCCGCACCCAGTGGCAGACATTCGTTGGTGCAGCTGCTGGGTCCCTTGGCCAGGGACCACCAGGGCCAGTACAAGCCCTACTACCAGTCCGACGCCGAGAGTGCACCACTCGCTGGACCCACTGCACCGCTGCTGCACCAGCAACAGCCGTACCTGCAAATACCCACCAGCGTGCTCATGGCCGCCGCTCAACAGCTGCAGCAGCATCACCACCACCAACAACAGCAACAGCAGCAACAACAGTTGGTCTTTACCAAGGCACCACCACCACCTGGCTTTCAACCCACCCAGTTTGTATACCAGCCACCGCAGGCGCACCACCATCAGCCGCAGCAGATCCAGTTGCAGCTGCAGCGCATCTTCCTGCAACCACCGCAGACGCAGTCGCCCACCATCTACGCCGAGCAGCCCACAGGTCCACTGTACGGTAAGAAATCTCTTGTTGTTACTTCAGTCCTGATGATTAGAAAGTCTCAGTTAACAAAAAAATGAATAAACCCACTTGTTTAGAGGGGTAAAGTGTTCCACTTTCAGTCCAGAACCAATCTGTACTTCGTTTAGGCCCTCAAATCAGTGTCACGGGTAATTGTCGGCCGTAATGTAACAAAGGACTCTGGGCAGGGGATTAAACAGGACAACCTGATGTCTGTAATCATTTTGTTTTTGTTGCGCCTTTCAGCGTATCCGCTGCAGCAGCACCAGCAGCAGCAACACCAGCAGCAGCAGCAGCCACACCAGCAGCAATACCAGAAGCCACACCAGCAACAGCACTTGAAACAGTCACATCAGCAGCAACAACACAAGTACACACCAGCAGCGCCAACAGCGCCGACAGCATTGACAACATCAACAACGAGCACGACAGCAACAGCTACAGCAGCAGCCGCAGGAGCAGCAGCAGCAGCAACATCCGAGGCAGCGACAGCAACACGTCACCACCACTTGCCCGTCGTGCACTACAATCCCATTTACGTGCAGGCACCACCACCAGCAGCAGCAGCAGCAGCCGAGCATCAACAGCACCAGCAGCAGCAACATCAATTTGCCATATTGCCACGTTTTAGCAACAATAACCCGAAGGCCGCCATCTACAACATGGCCCACGAATCAGCGGCACCGATTCAGATTGTCAGATTGTCGCCGGCAAACGGGCCTCCGATCCATCACTACCACCACTACCAGCCGACAACAGCCATGTTGCAGCCGCTTTACGGCCATGCCCCGCAGCAGTACCTGCTGCCCTACGCATCTGCCCACGAAGAGGGTCCGAAGTCGCAGTCGTCGGTGCCCGTTTCCGCAACTGGATCCGGTCCTGGCCCAATAGCCGGACCCACTCCCGCACCTGCCATTATACCGTACTTCAGTCATCCGGGTGCCGTGCATTACGGGACGCATCTGTATCAGCCGGGAGTGGCAGTGGGTGCAACATCAGCAGCAGGAGCAGCAGCAGCAGGAGCAGCAGCAAGCCCAAAGCAACAGTCGACCGCAACAAGTGGGGGACAGCTGCCTGGTGACAGCAACAATATTGTGAAGTATCCCTAGAGCGTTCAAAGGCAGCGACAAAGGCGGCACAGCAGCAACATCTGCATCATCATCAGCAGCACAGCAGCAGCAGCAACAGCCTCTCTTTGAGCTCCATCCCTAGTTCATAATAAGTATTGTTTCGCCCACTTGTCTCGTCCGATGTTGCTGCTAATTACACTCTTTACTCAATTTCTAACCCTTCACTTTGTTTGTTGTTATGCAAATCTGGTGCCTCGAAGTTTGCTTATCCAACTTTTAATGAGTTTCGCCTGTAGTTCGGTTTTTGTGTAAATATTTAAGAAATTTTCCAATAGACTCGCCAAATAAACACTTGCCTAAGCGTGTGTATGTGTACTTATGTTTCCCCTGTTTTAGCCCTAGGAATTGTTACTTGTATTTTAATGTTATGTTTACAATTATGGATTTTTTTTGTTGGTACACCTAATAAAATTATTCCCAACTCGCATATATGCTGAATGAGTTATTTTACTTATTTTGTTTCAATTTAATATTTAAGTTCTGTGCTTAAACCAAGAAAATGTATCAGATTGAAAGCGTCGATTGAATCGCACATCGGTGAAATCGTTAATCTCATATCCGTTAATTGACTTATGTGGACATTTCGAATGTACATTGGTCCGGAATGTACATTGGTCCATTAAATGTATAAACATTTGGTAATAACTTTAAAGGTATACAATCAGCGATTTATTTTTATTTGTCATGACGCTTGAACTTTAAAATTTGTTACTAAATCAAATAATATCCCATGAATCCATATCCTTCACTAATCCACTGTGCAGTGGACAGAACTCTCACCCAACCAATGTTATTTGGGCTCAAAAAATAAAAACAAGTTAAGCACTGGCTGTCGTTTACTGTCGTTGATAAAAGTGTTCAATTAAAATGTTTGTCAAGGTGTAAGTTGTCCGTGCAGGTGTGTTTGCTGTGTGTTGCAGCTGTCAGACAAATTTGTGCTCCTACAATTTCCGTTCAATTAATATATTAATAAGCTGCTGCATTATGCAGCAGTAATTAAAAGCCCTTAGTGAAGTGGAAAGCCTACCGGCTCATATGGAAGATGTGATTAAGCGGCGACATATGTATGCATAAACGACTTCCGCTTTGACACTTTTGTAAAACGTTTTTTAAGGGAAATTTGTTATCCACCAAAATTCATCCTTTTTTATACACCTTATATAGCATCAGCATTTAAACTAATCTTTTTAAGTGTTTTTCTAGTGAATTTAAATTACTTTCATATAGATTTTTGAATGCATCTTGTGTTCTACATTCCATTTAATCTATGTGTGTTGTTTTTTAACAAAGTGATCTACTAGCATTATTTTAGCATTACTTTTTGGTGAGTTTGTATATTTTTAAATTTATTTACGGCCACTGGCTTAGCTTTATTCAAGTGAGGACTTACGCATTTCGTTCAGCAGAGTTAACATGGTGTAGGCCCCCTTCAACACCTGCAACAGATCGATTTATAATTTATAAATATATAATATATATGATACATACCACCTGAAAGGTCTTCATTCGAATGGGCACCATCACTCCGGCGACCAGAATGAGCGGCTTCTGGCAGCGCATCAGCATGAGGAGCTGGAGTCGCCGGAAGTGGACGGACTGCTCCAGCCAGTTGCACTTGTAGACCGCCGCCAGGAGGCTGTCGCCCTCGTGGCTGACCAGCTCCGCGGAGTAGCAGAGCAGCAGGGTCTCGGTGGTGAAGGCCATGAGGAGGAAGAGCATGTTCAGGAACCGCATGATCCCCACCCGCTCGAACAGCAGGAAGTACATGATGGTGCACTGGGCGCAGGCGGTGCAAAAGAACTGCAGGAAGCAGGTCATCGACAGTGATTGCTCCAGTGACTTGAACAGTCTTCAAAATGATGGAAAAAGGAACTAAATCTGGATCCATTCTACCTTTATTTTCCGCATACTCACTGCAGAATTATCTGGTGATCCTGGATGCATCCAATCAGGAGCTCCTGCAACCGACTCCCCGGGAGTCGTTGGCCGTTTCCCAAGCCGGCGACGCGGTAGGCCAGCGCCTTGAGGTGGACGCTGACCAGGATGAGGTAGGTGCACGGGTAGGTGCACAGGCAGAGCACCACAACGGCCGTCTCTGCGATGAGGGAGGTGTGCAAGATGGCGGTGGGCACGAAGACGGAGGTGCTATTCCTCCAGTTCCACGGAATCCACGAGGGATACATCAGCGTGGGCTCGCTAGACAACGTGATGTAGGTGGCACCCATGCAGATGATGATCACACAGGCGCGGAAAATGAGCCGGAATATGAACTCTGCCTTCTCGATGCCTTTGGTGATTATCCGAAACTCTGCCTCGCTGCCCAGTCGTCCGTCCAGGTGGCGCAGCACCTGGTGGCTGTGCAGCAGGTGGCTCCTATTCCGGGAAACACTGACCATCTTCAGCATGTAGAGCGTGTGCGGCATGGCCACGCAAAGGCTCTCGCAGAAGGTCTCCAGCGACTTGGACAGCACAAAGTTCACGGTGAAGGACAACCAAATGCAGAGGTGGAACACCATGTTCCACACCACGGAGTAGGCCGTGTAGTATCGTCCCCACGCCGTCCTCTTGCTGGGCGGATGCAGTCCGATCAGCCGGAAGATGCGCCAGTGGTTCACCAGGGCTCGCGTTGAATCCTCCTTCTTCATGTCCATGTCCATGGCTGTTGTCAAGTCGTCAATGGAGCTCCCGACAGCCATGTCCTTTTATAGCCAGCCATTCACTCAGCAAATTATGCAAATTGCTGCAAATTAGACCGACAAAGTTTGGGCCAGGCCACCACCACTCCACACTTCACACCACTCGGTCCGAACCCATTCCCATTCCCATTCCCATTTCTATTTCCATTCCCCTTCCAGCAATTTCAGCGACCAGGGCAGCAGTTTCCACAAAGGCTGCTGACTTCTATGCAGCCCCTTTAGGAAAGTCGGAATAGCCTTTGGTTTGCCCAATTTTTAAGTTTCAAGTTACCTCAGAAAAGTATGTAAAAAACCACAAACCTTGTCTATAAAAAAAACTTAGATAGATTAATCCTTATTAAATAAAATATTTCTACTCATTTTTATGCATGAAAAATTTGTTTTTCATTTAATTAAAATGATTTCGTAGCATTTATAAAATATTTTGACAACGATTCTTATCATTCTTTTTAGATTTACAAAAATCACAGCAAAACGCTTTTATTTTTCATTTAAAATTTAAACGACAAGAAACGACTAAATAATACTCAAATTTTATTTAACAATATACTAAAGGTTTTAATTTAATTGCAACATTCATTTATTTTTGTATGCATTTTAAAGTATTATTTTTGGACAAGCAATTTAAAGAACCCCTCAGCAAAACATACATTTTTGTGCAATCCAAAGAGCCTGATAAGGATTATCCCCATTGAACTTCAATCAAAATACCTTTGTGCCCAATTTCGAGCCAAAAAGCTTCTGCGAGTCACCGCAAGTATGTAAGTTTTTTATTCTCAATGGAAAGGTATCCGAAACCCACAAATTTGGAAGGCAGAAGGGGCAGACAGCAGACAGCTCACAGGTGGCGTGTATTCAAATTAATAATGCCAAATTGATTATAGAACATTTGTCAATGGCAATCTGTTGGGAAATGACCCATCCGGCAAGTCGAGGGCTTGGGTTTGGGTTTGGGTTTGGGTGAACTATTGTGTTGGGTGCGACAGATACCCAGATATATAAAGCGGAATAAACCCAGGAATGATTGAATATGATTGATATTGGGCGATATAAATTATGAACAACAAGGGCTACTACAGGGAAAGGAAGGAGCAGGGGCATTTTATCGCGACCTTGGCTCAAATGAAATTGGCTCCCAACCAGGTGAATCGACAGGTGAATCCTCACTCAATTACAGGCCAATTGGCATACGTCAACTGGTCTTTTGGCCCGGCCAAATCTCCTCCTGAGAAAATCACCAATTGTCTGTCTAATTTATAATACTCTCCATACCATATCGATTCGATATGCGAGGCTAATGCGATTCCATTTAATTTGAAAATGGAAATCAATTGCAAATTGCTGGCCAAATGGTCAGACAATTATCTGGTGGCTGTAGGTCAAACCATCTCATCTAGTTATTCAGTCCTGTTAAATGTTGCGATTCATTTTAGTTGATTTAATTGGATTTGGTAGTAACAATTTCTATTTTCTTTACCCAAACCTCTTCTTAAAAAATATTAATTTCCAATGATTTTAAATTTTTGATTACATGTACATACATAACAAATATTTTTCGCAACTTAGTTTATTTATTTTCTATTTATTTTTTTATTTAGTTTATTTATTTAACACAAATAGAACCTATTTTTTACATTTAATAAGTCTTCGGTTTTATTAGTAAGTTAGTTAATTTCTTAAAATGTTAATGTTAATAAATGTTATTAAATATTTTAAGTTTTATTTTAAATATTCGTTAGCTTTCGATTTATTTCTTGGCCTTTGACATTTTGTTTGTTGATTAGAACTGACTGAAACGGAATAACCAAAAACTTGTTTGTCCATATTTTCCATGCATATTTTGATGCAGATAAATACTTTTTTTATTTTTGCTCTACAAATGGCTAGGCCGACGGAAATGAGCGATTCTATTCACAATTTCCGACAGAGATTTGAAATTTTATCATATGCAAATATTTTCAGTTAATCTAGTTTGGAATGTGGGATACTATTTGTTGATTAACCAAAGCAATTTGGACCAAAATAAACCCAACACACAATTTCTTTGGTCTAAAGTAATACGAAATTTATTTAGCATCCGGTTTAAAGAATAGGTTCTTATAAAATGTTTTGGGCTCTTCTGAAAGAAATAATATTTAAAAAGTAATAGATATATAATACAGAGATCCCAGTCTACAGTTTGTTATAAACAAATTCTAGCAAGTCCATCCCACAACTCTTGGATGCAGCTGCCCACGCAGAGATCGAGACACTATAGCAGGCATGGCCAAATGGAATAAGCGAAGCAAAGTCGTCAAGTACGCGATTATAAATAGCCCGATGCCCAAACAAACGTATGAATGAGCTGACTCAATCTGACTCAATCTCAATCTCCGAATGTATCTCACAGATACAAGCAGCGATTTTAACTGAATTCGAGCAGCGCAATGCTTTAAGCCAAAAGCAAAAAGTAGTTCTATCTCTGGCCAAGCTTGTCAACAAATTGATTGAGGAATATGCGACACAGCACCGGTGCATTGAGCAAAAATATATCCAGTTTTCGGTGACACAGAATCCTTAACTCGGTTAATAAATAAATAAAAAAAACAATTTGTTTAGCCTACAAATTAAATCCATTTAAAGTCTGCAAATAAATAAACTATACTAAACTATAAACTAAAATTTAAAATAAATTAGTTGCAAAATTTAAGACCAATTATAAGATCAAATTCACTGTCTTGTTAAAAAATATTTAAAATATATAAATGTACCTACTTTCTTAATTATAATCAAAAAATTTGTAAAAGAATTTCGCTTAATGTTGTAATTTTTTTGAGTTCATAGTGTTTATTTAGAATATTTATGACCTATATTTTTATGTTTTATATCGATCAAAAATCTTGAAAATTACCTGAGAAATATCAGAATTTATTTTCAGTGTGAGTCGAAGGGAGAGCGACAGGACGGTGAGGAGGGGGAGAGGGGCAGGGAGGGGGAAGGTGAGCAGCTGAGAGATGACGCCAACGTCGGTCAGCTGTTTCTCACCTGAGTCAAGAGTCGCCGCCTTATAAATAGCCCAAGCTCGTCTAGAAGCGGCCTCAGTTGAACTCGAACATTAACCAGTGGAAAACGAAACCGTTTTTAAACTTATAAGTACATAGTACATTTTTTTGTTTTTTATTTTTCATTGTCAAGTGCGTGTGTGTGTTCCAAGAACTGTAACCCAAAAATGGTGAGTTGCAGTGGGAAAAGTCCATCCATGTAAACAACACTATCTTCCCTTGTTTTTTTTTCTTTTTGTGGTAAATATTTGTTTTTTAATCACAAGCTCAGTGAAAGACCCTTTCTGTTCTACCCCTTTGAGGGTAAAAAATGTAGAATTTTTTAATAAATAAAAATGTTCTGAAATGTAAGGTTTTGTCGGTTAAGTTTTGTCAATATCTCATAACAATATCGTCATTAAACATATGTACCTACTAGAGGCCTGCATGGCTCCATTCATATTGTAAAAGCAGTAGAATGTATTCGAATAGAATAGAATTGAATGAGTTCAATTGACACAACGGGTTGAGTGTGTGCGAGTGAGATAGTTTCAGGCGATTGTCACTCATTGCCATTCGGTTGTTTCAAGTTGAGTGAAATAGAACCCAAAGCACACTTTATACTGTGTCCCATTGCCGAGTTTGTTCGAATGATTCGAATGGTTTTTAACACACAACGTCCATTCGGTCATTTCGTTTGGACATATCTGGACATTTTTGGACAGCCCCATATGAAGAATGCAGTTTCACTCGCGCTTACTAGGAACCCTTACTTATAGAACCCTTCTCACTTGCACTGTTTGTTACACTTACTGTTGCGATGAGACTGGGTTGTGTGATTCGAATCAATCCGAATCCTGCCGACCATTCGCACTCATTCAATTCGTGTTCGCTCGACCAAATGTTGTGTGTGTGAGACCTACACGAATGTACACATTCACTCAAATATGTTTGACAGCTCATTCTATTCTATTCAACTCATTTCGACAGTTGTGCATTTGAATATCATTTTTTTGCCATTCATGCAGCCCTCTAGTACCTACCCATAAATATTTCTGTCTGCCCATTTTTTTATATGTTTAACTTTACTGATCAATGAAATAACGCACAAAGACAATACATAAAAATGCATTCAGACAGTGCTACGTGAACGGAATACTAATTTACCTAAAAGACAGATAAAACCAAAGCAAACATGACAAAAAGCAAAGGCCTCTAGTAATTGAGAACCTGAGTTTTAGCCGCAATGTTTACTTCCGGTTAAGTGGACAATGTCGTGATTATTAAACCTCAAAACATAATTTAATAATTTTAATAAACTTAAAAATAAACTAACAAAATAAATAAAATCAGTAACTAAAACTTCGAAGGCATAGCCCTTTCAATTTTGTATTTCGTAAATTAAAAACGAATTAATTTGCCCAAATTCCCACATGAAGTATGAAGTCTAAGCCCACGATCAGCTTATCTTTTTAAGTGGTTTTGCTTTGCCGCTTGTCTTTTCGTTCTTTTTGAAGAATATCAATCACTCAAATCTTTTCAAGCTGTGCGAGTAAACAACGAAACCCATTATTCATTTGTTTGCACAGAAAAAACCTCAAAAACCAATTAATATCTTGCACTTAAACATGGGTTTTCTCTTTCTATGTTGACTATTACGTTGTTTCTAGATCTTAAAGGCGAAATAGATATATTATATCAAAAATGGCCCTTTAAACGACTTCCTCTGATTAATGTAATCCGACTACCAGTTCCCCAACTAGATGTACAAATTAAGACAATCAATTTCCTATAACAATTCACTCCCTTACCATATACGCGATGATCGACAACTAAGTTAATGCGAATCTGGACAACCATGTCGGTCAGTGGGAGTAGTTCAATTTGCATAATCTTATTGTATATTGTATTCCAATTTGACTCACATTCATTTTGCTCGAATTGAACTTCCAAAGAAGCGGACAACAAGTTTATCTTCTATATGTGTCATCCGCAAACAATGATCATCGCCACCTTGAACATGGAGCCGCCTCATCATCGCCGATCGTTATCTCATCTCAATTCGCGGGCATACCAAATTTGGTGTCAAGTTAATTTCAGGCAGCAGAATTCCATTAAGCATTAAGCAGTCCAAACCAATGTTTGTCAAGTTATAAATAAGTTAAGTTATAACCGGTGCGAAATCATCAATTGTTATTGGGTTTTTTTCAGGCTATTTGTTGTTAGTTCTGTGCGATGACACACGAACTGAGAAAGGGGCTTGCTTCTCAAGTGATTAAGTGGTTGCTTTTTATATCATATTTTTTTTAATTTAACAAAAATTGTAAAGCTTAAAAGAGAGTTTTTTACTGTAAAAAGGGTGTAATGCTAAATGATGGGTAGTTTCTTGCTATTTAAAGTTAAAAATTAAGACATTGCATAATCATTACTTAAAAAATTTAAATAAATAGTTTGCGATAATAATAGAATACAAAATAAAATGTTGTGTCTATTCTGTCAATAAATATCTTTTTATTCTTATTTATTTCCATTTACATTACTCATACGCACTGTAGTCCTTGCACTGAGGTTCAGGCTTAAAGCTCTGAGATATTTAAAAAAATATAAAAGCGAATATTGGGACCTACTTAAAAAAAAATGGTACGAAGTATTTGTAAAAATTGCCCCCAAATTGAATCACTCATACACTGTGCGTATCCCTTGGATATTTAATCACTCATACGCACTGTGTCCCTTACATTTAATAACAAATTATTAAGCACAAAGATTTGATTACACCCAAAAGTGCACACACTAATCAGTGGCCAATCCTCTCTTGCAGCAGCAGCAGCGTCCACAGCTCCTGCTCCTGGCGATGGTGGCGGTGATGGCCATCGCATCCCTGCCCCAACTGGCCCTAGGTAAAAAGCTGGAGAAGCGTTGTGTGAACTGCTCGTACCGTACGTACTACACCTACGGCGATGGGCGATCCCTGCAGCGGGTTGTCTATAGAGATCCGGTCTACACACGTGGTATTTACACAAGTTCCGTACTCCGTAGTCCGTACTCCGTAATGTTCCTGCACCAGCACACGATGTTATGTACATACGCACTGCGATCTGATCACTGACCCCCAGCTAAGCTAACGATACCTAGTGCTCCTAGTGTTCCTAGTGCCTCCTAACCCAGAACCCGTAACCCAGATGATACCCTTAGTTACCCGTAGTTACTCGTAGATTACGTTTGAGTCACAGACACGAACCCACCGTTGCACCTGAACATCATCACATCACCTGTGTGTGTGTTTCCCGTCTTCCGTTTCGCCCCCACAGCCCAGCAGTCGTACGGATGCAGTGGGAGTCCGTGCGGTGTGAATGCCGTTTGCCAGGAGGCCTCCGGAGGACGTCCGGTCTGCTCGTGCCCGCCAGGATTCAGCGGTAATCCGCTCACCCACTGCAATCGCGGCGAGTGCCTGGACAACGTCGACTGCCGCGGCGACCTCCAGTGCAAGGACAATCGCTGCGTTAATCCCTGCGTGGGTGCCTGTGGCATTGGCTCCAACTGTGACGTAAGTTTCAGCCTGTCTCTGGCTCTGGCTATGGAGTTCTCCCCCAGCCCGTGTTTAACCCACTTTCCGCCCACCTTCATGCGTTTTTCAGGCCCGCAACCACGTGGCCGTGTGCAGCTGCCCAGCGGGCTACAATGGCGACCCGTATCACGCCTGCCACCTCAACGATCCAGGTGAGTTCCAGGTTCCAGGTGCCAGGTGCTGGCTGCCAGTGGCACGTGCTCCCTGAAATCGCGGTCTTTTCGCATCTTATTTCGGTGTTAAACTGCATGCATCCTCACACTCTGTGGAGGCTTACATGTCCATTGACCTGAAAAGCTACCGAATATTCATCGGATTCTATAATATTCCTACTTTGAGCGAAATGCATTTCGTATCGTATTTTCACAAACTTAAATTCTGAATTTAAACAATTATTTTATAATAAATTTTTTATACTTTATTATACATTTTTAAAGGTTTTGATTATACATATTTCAAAGACAATATAGACAATGTAGACAATAATAGTATTACAAAAAAAAAAAAAAAAAACCAAAAAAACCCATGAAAAAATGCAATTAAATTAAATGATTTTTAGGGACATTTCCAAAAACCCCAATATTTTAGCAAATCCTGTAAAGAGTCTTAAAACACTGCCAAAAAATAAGCCTTGACAACCTGAATGCTTTTGTTTTTTTTGTTCAGACGAAATCAGGGCTAACTGGTTTAAGTCCACTGGGTTATGTTCGTTAACTGGGCTTAAATGTAAACGGGATGCTAGTCAAAAAGAAAAAAAAAGGCACAAGAAAAACAAGAAAAACTGATCTTAAAATTGGGAACATAATGTACCTACACATATTTTTAAAGAGGAATTTTAAAAAGAGTAAAAACATTGAATGACACAATAATTAAGTGAGAATACTGCAGATCCGGAAACCCATAGATCTGAGTGGCAGTCCATCAGATAACTTAATGTGTTGTTATGTTTTCTTTAGAGCAACCTACTTAGGAATCCCTTTTTGTCCATGGGCGTGTGTTGTTAGTTATTTGTTATTAGTTTGCAAGTGTTGAGAGCCAATTGCTCTGACGTCGCACATTCAACTGGTATTGACCAAATCGGGCGAAATATGTCGGCAAAAACGGGGGGCTGGGCCTCAAAGTGTGGTTGTGTGGGATTTCGCGCTCAATGATAATATAATAACAATAATAATAATCCATAATGTACGCCCAACACACCTGCACTTGGGGCCTTTGTAAGTTTATGGTAATTAGCCGAGCCGAGCTGAGCTGAGCATTTCGTTTCGTAATTGTCAAGATCAAGGACGCAGGCGTGTGGGTGGTTTTCAGTGCTTGTGGTTTTCAGCCCCAAGGCCAACGACTAACCGAGAACTGAGACCTGAAAACAGGAAAGGAAAGGTGGCCCCGGGGCGTCAAGTCAACATCCGATTATGGCCATAAACAGTGTTGGCCTGGCCCGAAACCCAATTCAGTTTCAGGTAGCTCGTCAGTCCACTCAGGCAGCTAAAAGTCGGACAACCGAATGAATGGACAGTGTCCAATGCGGATGGTTATTTGATCAACCCAGGAGCTACACTAGAAACAAATTTTTTAGGTACTTTGTGAAGATTAATAAAAATTAAAACAAATTAATTTAAAAGAACCGAAGGCAAGTCAAAGTAAGATAACAAAACTACAAGTTTTGGCAGATTTTCAAAACAAAAAAAAGGTTGAAAACATTTTTGCAGGTTTACAACCCTGTATAAGTGTTGTAAAGCACACTTTTAGGTATTTTTGACAATATTACTCAACACTAAACATTTTGTTTAAATTGTTTAAAAATTGTTTAACTATTTACTTAAACGCAATTAAAAGAGTTTTTAAACTTAAAGATATATTAATTTTTTTGTACATTGATATTGAATTTTTCACATTGTCTAGACAAATAGCGTTCCTTGACATAAACTTAGTAGAAGGGTAATTTAAAGTGATGTTAATGATTTGAAGGCTGTTCCACAAAATGGTAGTCTTGATTTAGTGCAGCAGGGGAGGATTTACCAAAAAAAAAAAAAAGAGTCATTTCCAGGCCGGACTTTCACCGCATTCAACTCGCTGTCAACATCCGCTGTCGCAATGTCTGATTTATGCCGGGTCCTATGACTTATGTCCCGGTCAAAGGTTGTGGGAACCAGAATAACCAGAGCCAATAATTGGGGACAGGCACTTGAAACGAAGGAATAGAAAATCATATTCAAATGGCCACCGCTCATTTATGCGCATATTTTTTGGTTTTTACTTATATTTTCGTTCTTTGTTGTTTTTTGGCTTTTCCACAGTGGTTGATAATGATTATTATTATTATAATATATTATAATGATGATGGTGCGTTGTTTTCCGTTCCGAGGGCAAAAGTTTCACCATTATCAGGCCTTTTCTCTCACATTTCCCTTTGACATCATTTGCGAGGAGTACCAACTTTCAACCACAAGAAAAATGTACGAGTTTTGTAATGAAATCAGGAGTTTTTTTTTTTTTTGAAAATCGATTGCACAATGTCTTCAGACCAAAGTAAAAAACCTGATGCTTTATTTACTTTAAATTCATGATTTTAAAATAAATAAAAAACCTTACAACTAATTTTCCCTTTATGTTTTCATAGCATTTAGTTTATTTATTAAAATATTAAAAAGTCAAATCCAAAATTAATGCTTCTCATGGAGAAATTTGTTTCAAGCTGAACTTTTCCATTTTTTTGGCTTGCTTTCTGGAAAGAATACTTAAGGTGAATGCTCTTGGAGTTCTCCGAATTTCCACAGACTTAAGCATGCCCATAAGAGCAGACCCAATGGGATTGCATCTGCCAGGATACTTCCGCTCCCCAGGAACGTAAACGGAAAGAGAATCCTGCGAGGGAAAGGCGGGAGAAGGGAGAAGGGAGAAGGGAAACTCAAGCTCCACCCACTCCCTGTAGACTGTTCGCTTACAATTATTGTTTTCAAGTCAGTTGCTAATTGGAAATGCAAATAAATATTGTATTTCAAAGGGAATTGCACGCAAGCGAGGGACAGAATTTAAACAAGGGATGCAGATGAAATCAGGAAAATACATACATTTCGCAGGGCAGTTAAAATGCGAAAATCGAAAAAGGAGTGAAAAGTGCCAGAGAAAGAACACGAATCCCAAGTGACCAACCAACAAAGAAATTCAATTTATTAATTAAGACTTTTGGGCGGGCCACACAAATTGGTTTTCAGTGACAAAGCATTAAAAATTAAAATTAAAAATAAACTAAAATAAAATGGGAGTAATTGCAGTATACATATGTGCAATCTTAAGTCTTGATTCAATTGTCAATCATATTTTTACAGTTCGAATGTAATAAGACAATTATTGAATTTTTTTTCTACAAACAATTTTCAATTATAAACTTGTTTTCATTTCATATTTATATGTACATAAATTATTTAAAACTCAACAATGATTATCTTGAACTTCTCTATCATTTGATATTTAAAAAGAATCATGTTGATCTTTAAATTAAAATTTTTTATTACAAACATAAAATTGATGTTTATAAAATAATAAACATTTTCCGGATAATAACTTGATATGGGTTTTTCTTCTACATACGAAATACAAATGAGTTGACCCTAATTTAAAATATTTATGTAAATGTGCATTCTTGTTTGTAATAAAAAATATAAATGAAAATTAAAAATATAATCAAATATGCCTTCCCCTTTTATTCTCATAATTTGTTTGCAGAGGAACAGTGCCATCCGAGTCCGTGCGGCGTGAACACCAAGTGCGAGATCATCAATGGTGTGCCGACGTGTTCCTGCGTCCACGGCTTCCTGGGCAACCCGCTGAGCGGATGTCGGCACGAGTGCGAGCAGGACGGCGACTGCAGCAGCCGGGACATGTGCAGCAACTACAAGTGCGTCCCATCCTGCGGGCAGTGCGGCACCGGTGCCACCTGCCGCACGGTGGCCAACCACCGGGCGGTGTGCGAGTGCCCCAAGGGCTACATCGGCAGCCCCTATTCGGAGTGCCGCCCCGAGTGCTACGGGGATGTGGACTGCCCCAGCGGACGACCCGCCTGCTTCTACGGCATCTGCAAGAACACCTGCGACGGCGCCTGCGGAGTGGGTGCGGACTGCAACCTGCGGGGATTGACACCCGTCTGCAGCTGTCCCCGCGACATGACCGGCGACCCCTTCGTCCGCTGCCGCCCCTTCACCAAGGAGGACCTCTGCGACCCCAATCCGTGCGGCACCAATGCCATCTGCGTCCCCGGGCACGACAACACCGGAAGGGAGCGTCCCGTCTGCAACTGCCTGCCCGGACACACCGGCAACCCACTGAGCCACTGCACCCGGGTGAGTCACTGGTTATAGGTTACATCTTTTTGGGTATCATATATAATATTTAGAGTGCTTGATCTCAGGATGTTTCAATCTATCAACCCAAAAAAAGGATACTTTTTAAGGACTCTATTTCCGATTTTTTCCGCAGGGTGAGTGCCTGAGCAACAACGAGTGCCCCGATCACCGTGCCTGCATCAACTACCAGTGCATCGATCCCTGCATCGGCAAATGCGCCACGGGCGCCACCTGCGAGCCCAAGGCCCACCTGGCGGTCTGCCGCTGTCCCCAGGGTCAGTCGGGCGACGCTTTGGTCTCCTGCCGCCAGACGCGCACCTTCCCGGTGGCCAAGTACCACTGAGGAGGAGTCCAGTCCCACGGAGGAGGAGTCCCCCACTGCCTGCCAGTCCAGTCACCTTTAGTCCCTGCCTCAATCCGCACCAGTCTATCCCTATTCCCTCTTGTACTAGTCGTTAAATTAACCTCGATATTCTCTTTGATTGAAGCGAGCAAAAACATGTTGACATCAATAAAAACAGCTCACCTGAATAATATTAAAGCTAACGATGTTTTACTGGTGCCCAAAATCACATCGAAGACTTCGAAACATTGGTAATTATTTTTAGGATTTTTAAGCTTTCGATTTCTGGTAGTTCCTGGTACTAAAAATCGAAATTTATTTAGAAAATTAGGATATCTTCTTTATTTCAATCGATAAATATGTACATTCATATGTGTATCAATAATATAGTTTTCTTTTTTGGTTGGTATGAAATATATGTGTTTTTGTTCATGCATAGTCTTTTCCTATGGGTTTGCCGCGCTTTCTTAAAGTCTTTTGCAAAATAACTAATGTCTAGTTAATTATTTTGGTGTTTTAACTCAATAGGTATTCCTTTGATTTTAGGGTTAGCTTTGTATGTCAAAATAAATACATATGGATATATTTCAGAATTATATGCCTACAGTGCGTTTAAAATCCGCAAGACACAAGGTATATTTATCATCGAAAATTCACTTAATGTTAAGTAAAATCTTTTAGTGGTTCTGTTTGACATAGTGAAACTGTAAAAAAAAACATGTTTATGAAAAATTCCAGAGAATGAACTAATTTATTTTAATTTCCAATATTTATTTCGTACCGATCGAACTGCAACATCGATTTTCGAAACGGTCGCCAAAAAGTATGCACCGTTTTTTTACCTTTTTGCAATACAAAATATTTCAAAAGTTTCAAATATAAACAAAAATGTAGGTCAGTTGCATATTTTAAAGTATGGCCTCATCTGTAAATAAACTCAGAGTAATAATCTAAAATATGAGAATATCACATCAAAAATTGTTTCCATATTTTTAGGACAATGTTTTCGAAATCCATTACAGATATAAAAAGGTGGAAATATTATGTTTTCTGACATTCAGCGCTTAAATAACAGTCCGTTCGCAACAATTCATATTTTTGGAAAGATTTATTTTTATTCTTTCTGATAATACAAAATTTTTGATTTATAGGGCTTCCCAAATTTAATACAAAGCATGTAAAAAACACGTTTTTAGGCATATGCATATCAATAACTGCTTTTGGAAAAGAATTTTAATGACAGTTTGATGAACAGCAGTCCAAGGTAGTGGCCAAAATGACAAAGTGTTTTTGCCGGAGTCATGAAGAACCAAAAGTTGTCCAACGAACCCAATAAATTCTATCGTGGAATTGCAGTAATAATATCAAATTATTTTTGTTAAGAGAATAGGGCAGTTTTTGAAAACAACAACAAAAATAAACATAGTTTTTAATTGCATTTGGATTCTCCGGTCCTTTTGCTGTCTTGCGGAAAATAAACACAATATATACTGTAAATAGTCATATTTTCCACTAAAGTTTATATTGGTGTTGAATGGAAAAAGTAAACAATAAGCTAATCATTTCAAGATCCCAATTCTATTTAAATTTTGCCGTGTTTTTCGTGGTATAAGACGGCAAAAAGGAATTTTAAAACTATGGGAGTGTGAAGAATCGCGATCGGAAGCCAATAATTTCCTGTTTTATCTCCCCTAAAAATGTGTATATGGATATTTATGTATGCATTTATATATAAATGTTGCTCGCACTTTTAGCTTTCGAGAAATCTTCGACCTCATACATATATTGGTTTTTCTTGCTGTTGCTGATGGAATTGTAAATACAATTTTCCGTTTGAAATATAAATATATTCTTGTATATAAATATGCGATTTGTTTTAATTTTGTTTATGTATATATTAATATGTATGTATATAAATTGCTAAATACATTTAATTGCGCTTTACACTTTTACACTTTTATTAACGGCTATCTGGCATTATTCCGAATAAAAACACAGAAGGAAAAAAACAAAACAAAAAAATTGTTGTCTCTAGTGGGTGTGGGTGTTGTTGTGTTGTGTGTTGTTTGGTTTGTTGTTGGTGTATAGGCTATGTCTATGTGAGTGAGTGTGTTTATGTGTGCCAAGAACCCTACAAACTACGCGCCCCCACAACGACTCCATCCGCTCCCGGACTTGATCCAGTTTCTGGTCTCGGTCCTGGTCCTGATCCTGCTGATTCTGGTACTAATCCCGCTGTCGGTCCAGTTGCAATGCCAGCTCCCGTGCCGCAGCCGCTTTCACCTGCAGCACTTCCCACCCTTGGTGCCCTTCGGATTGGGCTTCAGGTGGAGCGTGTCCTTCTGCTGCTCGTTGGGGGAGGTGCGCAGCTTGTGGTCGAGCACCTGCCGCGTGATCGACAAGAACATGTTGTCCACGTTGATGTTGTCTTTGGCAGATGTCTCGTACAGCTCGATGTCCATTTGTTTCGCGAACCGTTGCGCGTCCTCGGTGATGACCACCTTCCTGTCCGGATCATCGTTCTTGTTGCCCACTGTTGAGAAAGCAAACGATTAGTATGAATATTTATCCAAGCTGTCGCCTCGTGTGGGAAGTCTCTGGGTCTATTGGTTCTATGTACATTCATAATTGTTAATTGTAACTACTTTTTACCTTGGATGCAATGGAATTTACCTTTTCTTTTTGTGGGAATTGTTATTTATAATAAAATACATCTCTTTCTTTACTCTATGCACTCCATGCTTGTCTTAACCTTGATTTTTATAAATATTAAAACAACATAATTTCGGTTACGATAACAAGTTAGTATTTTACGTTTTCGGAGGCTATTTTAATGCAGTTTTAACTAGAAATTAGTCAAAGTATGGCTTCATAAACAAAGATACTCGGATTCCAAATTGCTACTTAAGTGGCAATCAGGGCTATAATCTTTACAAACAAAAGGGTTCTACGATTATGGAGTATAAAAACATGGTAACTATTTAGTGGGCGATATAAATGAAAGATAAGGAAAACTGATTTCATTAGCTGCCTGTTAACAGCCTTAGCCAGGTACTCCAGCACCAACACTGATCACCGATCGTGCTCACCTAATACTTTCTTGACCACGTCGCAGTTGTTCTGGATCTCCTCCAGCCAGCGGCGCACGTTCGCAAAGGAGTCACCGTTCGTGACGTCGTAGACAACGATGACGCCGTGGGTGCCGCGGTAGTATGTGCTGGTGATCGTCCGGAAGCGCTCCTGGCCGGCCGTGTCCCAAATCTGCAGCTTCACCCGCATCCCCTCGATGTCCACGGTGCGGATCTTGAAGTCCACACCGATGGTGGTTATGTAACTGCCCGAGAATGTGTCGTCCGAGAATCGGATGAGCAGCGATGACTTGCCAACGCCTGCGGGGGATTAGATGGAAAGGGGATTGGATTACTGAAGGGTGCATAAAACAGAGTGTGTGTATAGATGTATATTTATAGTGTCCAATCCAGTTCAATCCCATCTCCGGTTACCAAGGCAGCTGGCTCTTCTCGGATATCACCATCAGCACTGAATATGTGTACATATCCTGGCGATGCGTCAGCATTAGTCACGGGTAATGGTAACCGGAGTCTCCCTCGCCTGGTTCTTTTCACAGGAGCAAGCAGTTGCACCTTTGGTCAGGTGGTGCATCCCAGATCCACATCCAAATCCGAATCCGAATCGGGGACAAACTGAAATTTATGGTGCTGCCCAGGGTGCTATTTTTAAGCACCTGCTGGGGGATTGGGGGATTAGGAGACTGGGGGCCACCACTCACCGCTGTCGCCAATTATAAGCAGCTTAAACAGATGATCGAAGCCGCGTGCCATTTTCACCGATGTTGTGTTTGTGTGCTTGTTTTTGCAAGTGCTTATTTACAGTTAGGCGCGTCGAACAATGCAAAATACTTTTTCTTTTTTTTTTTTTGTTGCTCGCTCCCACACTCGCTCTCTCACACACACACACACACACACTCGCTCTCGCACTCCCTTCTCCTCTGTGGCCTTCTCTCTCGCTCGCACTTGTGCAGCCGGCTGCGGCTTTGAGATAAACTGTTGTTCTTTCTGGCTGCTGCGTTGTTGTTGTGGCTGCTGCTGCTGCTGTGTGATAAGCTAGCTATTGTTATTAGTGTTGTTGTTGTTGTTGCGGTTGCCGAGTTAATTTATGTGAGTGTTACTGCTGCCGCCTTGTTATTTAATTTCCTTTGATTAAGTATTTTTTGGGCTCCGCTGTCGCTGACTTTGCTGCTGCTGCTGCTGCTGCTGCTGCTGCTGCTGCTGCTGAGTGACGCCTTTCCTTTTTATCAGCACATATTGGGGAAGGAATGGGCGGAGGAGGAGCTTGTTCGGTGGATAAAGCTGCGATTAAAATTGGCAAGTTCGATTCCCTCGCCCTCACAATTTCGTCTGCCTCTGCCTCTGTCTCGCACACACACGCACTCGCACTCGCACACACACACACACGCACACGGGGGCTGAGCTGACTGTCGAATTTACATATGTTTCCTCTATTTAGCGCAGGACCCAAACTTTCATTCCGGAGTTGGTTCGGTCGGTCGGTCGGCACTCTGAAGGGGATTTCGGGGCGTCGCTCCTTAATTCATATTCTGGATAAACTATTACTAACGCACAAACACATATGCAAACACAAAACCTTTGGACCAGTGTGACCAGGCGCTGGGTGCCGTTGAAATACCGGCATTGCCACGTTGCCAGGGAAACCATCGATTGTCATCGTCCAAATATAAGTATATCGATGTTTATCGATTAACATATTAATAATTTGTTGTATTATTTATAAATAAATTAGCACATTTTTAACTTTGTCCAAAACAGTATATATTGATTTCTTGTACAACTTTTTAACGCTTCATCAAAGTGAACTTTTCATTTTATGAAGACAATAAAAACAATGGATGAGTTATTTCAAATTTTTATTTTTCTTTAATAAAAAAATATCTTTGTTCTTTGTATTTATTATTCCATTTTAATGAAAAAAATATCAAGACTTTCAAGATAAATGTTTTTGTCTTTTAGAAAAAGTAAAATATCAAAAGAGTCCACTCTGTAAATTAAGTTAATGGGACTAGCACAATAATAATAAACTTAAAGTAGCGCTGGGCTAAATAAAAAAAAATTACAGTTATTGTTCAGTCTGTTTTTAGCTAAGTACATATTTTTTTAAAAAATAAGATTTGGCTTGGATCCTTTTAAAACTAGTCTCCAAAAATAAACATATTTCAACCGAGTTTTTAAGCAGGAGCAGATTTAATTCCTATCTGTCCTACTCGTATTGATGGCCATCCTGGAAGCTTAAATATTTTGTGGCAGGAATTCTTAGTTTTTGATATCCCCTTTAATTGCTGTACAAACGTACAATAGTCAAAAAAAATTAAAAAATACATTATTCTCTATGCCTTAAAATTAAATAAGCTGCTGCGGAATGGAACGCAAGCATTCGGTCCGCTACTTTGTTCTGGTTGGTGTTCTATGTGGAATGCATTTTACAAAAAAATTTGGTGGGGTTATTATTAACATAGGTTTCTCTCTTTAGTCCTTCCTGCGCTTTTCCAAATACGCCGGCAGACGGCGGCGGGTGCGGTTAGCCACGCACGACTCGTTGAAGTCACCGCCGACCACGCCTCTGCACATTTCGGCCCCTTGGGGCTTGCGGCCCAGTCGCGGTGGCCTGCGGTGACATGGAGCGCAGGAAGCGTCTGGGCACGCGGCCTGACGAAGGCGATGGAGACCCGCGCCGCTTATTTTCTCCCTCCAGGGTTTGTTGTCCCACTGCGTTCGTGTTTGCTGGCATTGTTCGCCTGGCACGCCGGTTCACAGGTGTAGGAGCCGCCGCTTCCGGCTGGTCGTTCTCCTTCCCGCGTTGGGCCAGCAGACGTGAGCTGCTGCGTCGTGCCGCCTGGGACCTTGCTGCCGACCTGCGTTCTGAAGCTGAAGGGCTTTTCTGGACATTTCTGGAACGAGCCCTTCCTGCTGCTACAGCTCCTGTGGCACGAGCATGTGATCCTCCGGTCGCAGCAGCGGCGCTGGTGCTCTGTGAGCCAACGGAGTTTTGAATAAATGTCCCTGTAGGCACTGATCTCCTGACCCTGGAACGAGATCTTACGGCAGCTACGGCTCCTGCTGTTTCCGGCACTGGTCTTTCGCGAGCAGTGTGACTGTTCCTGACCCTGGAACGAGATCTTCCTGCAGCTATGGCTCCTGCAGTTTCAGGCACTGGTCTACTGGCCGCCGCAGCGGCGCTGGTGCTGGGTTTTTCTGGTGGTCCAGCGCCTGGTGCCTCTGGTAGTGGTGAGCCAGTCTCGGACCCACGACTGCCTGCAGGTGCACTTGGCAAATTAATCATTCTCGCAGATTCAGCAGCGCGAGTTGCATTTAGCCGATCTTGTCGCTCAGCAAGCACACCGAACACAACGTCGTCATCTTCAGTTTCTGAATCCGTGCTTGGGGCATGCAGCTTAGAGTGGAGTAGATCCTGGGAATGGTTTAATCGTGGAGGCCCTAAGCTGAGGAAACGAGTGTTGAATCGACTAGATAGCCCGCTCGCGATATCAAACTCGTCATCGGAGCTGCTGGACTCATGCGTCGCAATTGGATTTTGGACTCCGCGTGGCACCACTGGCTGCACTGCGACAAATGGTGTTTGACCTGCGCAGTCCGCGCAGACGTAGGATGCCACATCATGTCCAGTGCAGAGTTGATGGGCCGGATTTGATCCGCAGGCGTTGCAATAGAACAAATGGTCGGGATTCGATCGACGACCCTCCAAGGCGATGCACTCGTCCGCTGTGCACTCCTGGTCGCGCTGTGCCTGCTCCATAAAGGCTCCTGGCTCCCGCTCCCAAGAGGCGTCGCTGGAGGGGAATGGAAAACATATTGTTATTATTTCTCTTTTTAAGTTGGAGAATAATTATAATTTTTGTATATAACAAAACTAGGTATTTTAATACAAATATGAAGATAATCGACTTGAAAATGACCATTTAAGGAAACTATGACAGCTTCATTAAGTTTGAGGAGTCGAACAGGTTAAAAAAAATGATATTAAAAGCAGGTTGTATTTTAAAAACTCACTTGAAAATGACTTTGGACATATTAAGGGCTCGAATGTTAGGGTTAACCGGCTGGGACGGAAGAAGACTCACCTGTTCGGCACGGATATGCCGTATTGGGTCACCGCATGGAAACCAGTCCTGTTGTTGCACAGCGGGCACTTGAAGAAGTAGCCGGCGGAGTTTGCGTACCTCTGGAGGCAATTGCGGTGATACCAGCCGTTGTGGCAGCAGGGCGACACCAGCATGGTGACCAAGTTGAAGGACTGGCCATCGGCAATCAGCTGCTCCATGCAGATGATGCACTGCTCGTTCGCACCAGGACGATGGCGGTGATTGCGCACGTGCACGTGGCAGTAGGACTTGTAGTTGTCACAGAATTGGTTCTGGACATTGTTGTCAATGCCGCACTTGGTGTGGAATGTTTTGCGACAGTCGGAGCGGCAGCACCCGATATTTGCGCCGTTCTCGTGGCAGAAGAAGCAGACCAGCCGCCTGCAGCGTTTAGCCTCCTTCATGATATCCTCCCAGAGGAAGTGATGGACACCGTGGTTGTCGTCGCCACGCTGCACCAGGCCCGAGCTGAGGTACTACTCAGAATACGGAATACTTAGAAAACCAGGGAATACTTAAAGTGGAAAAAAAGCGAAGCTTACCAGGCAGTTGCGGTGCACCATTTGCGGTCTGTCCTTATAGACCTGCTTGTGCACCGTCCCAAAGGACAACTCGTCCTCCTGCTCGCTGCTGCGACACAACACGCACTGCATCCTCGCACTCGCACAATTCTTGGAAGCACAAACTACTTTTCTCCACCTTGTAGCGTTTGACGCGCGAAAAAGAGAATTGTTGGGAACGCTGTCAGCGATGACAGTTCTGCTCTGCTGTCAAAAGACCGCAGCATATCGATATATCGATGTTTGTCAGGTGGCAGCACCGGCACCTATCGATAAGAAAACCAAACAAATTTAATTACGCTGCCGCAACAAGTGAATTTGAAATAGTTTTATTTCGCAAACATGTCGCTCTCCCGCCTGAACACGCTGGCCAAACTGGTCCCCAGCACAGCCGGTAGGTAGTGGGTCAACAGTGTTTGGCCCATTGGGTTATCTCCCGCCCTCCCGGTCCCAGACCAAAGTTCAAAGTCCATTAACCGGCGAAACTTTTGCTCTGATTGAGATCCGTATCGAATTCCATTCCCCCCACAGCCGTCCGAGCGGCTTCCATTGGCCAGATGCAGCAGCCCCAGAGGAACCTGTCCGCCCAGGTGGACAAGGGGCACGAGGTCCACTTCAAGACCCTGTCCATCAGCTCGCCCAAGCCGTTCGTTTTCCATGTGGAGCTGCACCGTCCCAAGCAGCTCAACGCCATCAACAAGCAGATGTGGATGTGGGTGTTGTGTTGTCCTTTATGTCCTGGTTCCCCTGTGTGTCTACATATGGTATTCCCATTCCCAGGGAGATCAAGGAGTGCATCGACGGACTGGCCACGAATCCCGACTGCCGGGCCATCGTTTTGTCCGCCGCCGGAAAGCACTTCACCGCCGGCATCGACCTAAACGACATGATGAACCTGGGCCAGGCGCTGGCCGAGACCGATGACTACGCGCGCAAGGGCGTGATCCTGGAACGGATGATCAAGCTGTACCAGGACTCGATCAGCAGCCTGGAGCAGTGTCCCAAGCCGGTGATAACGGCCGTGCACAGAGCGTGCATCGGAGCCGGGGTGGACCTGATCACCGCCGCCGACATCCGCTACTGCACCGAGGACGCCTTCTTTCAGGTCAAGGAGGTGGACATCGGCATGGCCGCCGACGTGGGCACGCTGCAGCGCCTCCCAAAGGCCGTTGGCAGCCAGTCCCTCGCCCGCGAGCTCTGCTTCACCGGACGGCGCTTCGAGGCGGCCGAGGCCCACTCCTCGGGCCTGGTGAGTCGCGTCTTCCCCGACAAGGAGTCCCTCCTGAGCGGAGCCGTGGCCCTGGCGGAGGTCATCGCCAGCAAGAGCCCCATCGCCGTGCAGACGACCAAGGAGAACATGACATACTCGCTGGAGCACACCAACCAGCAGGGATTGGACCACATTGTAGGTGTACTTCTTAAGTTTGAGGTCATTGAACCCTTGTAAAAAAATAACTTAAGTTTGTTTTAGTTACTCAAAGTCAAATCAAATTACGTTAAACTACGCTTAATCCTCTTTCTTAGCGCCTGCTCAACAAGCTGAACCTGCAGTCGGAGGACTTCGCCCAGGCCGTGGCCGCCCAGTTGACCAAGGACGACAAGCCCGTGTTCGCCAAGCTGTGATCAGCAGGAAGTTGGATCGAGTTTCACATGTATTTGTTATGTAAGCATTCACAAATAGACCAGCTGCCTTTATTCTAGGACTCCGAGTGGTCTGCGCAATGTTTTGGGTGGGGGGGATGGATGCAGTTATGACTAGGAATTTTGTGGTCCTCCGACTCTCGAGGACCTCACAACGGATAGGATTTGCAGAGTGCCTCCAATTCGCGCGGATCCTTGACGCAGGCGTCCGTGAGGACCTCCACCTGGCCGTGTTCGTTGATCAGCAGGTCGTCCTCGATGCGGATGCCGATGCCCCTGAACTCGGGCGGCACATCGCCGCAGTCCTGGCCGATATAGATGCCCGGCTCCACGGTGAAGACCATGCCGGGCACCAGCCGGGTGTTGCGCGGCACATGCGGCGTGTCGTGGACGTCCATGCCGAGGTAGTGGGACACGTGGTGCGGACAGAAGCGGTAGCCCTGCCCGGCCAGCTCCTTGTAGTCGCTGATTGACTTGGAAACCAGTCCGATCTCCTGCAGGTACTTGCCCAGCTTGAAGCAGGTCGTCTCGAACAGCTGGTCGAGCGTCTCGCCGCCCGGCTTCATCACCGTGCCGATGATCTCGGCCTGCAGCTGGTGCAGCATCTCGTAGAGCGTGCGCTGCGGCTCCGTGAACTGCCCGCTGGCGGGCCAGGTGCGCGTGATGTCGCTGGTGTAGCCGCCGTACTCGCAGCCGGCGTCCATGAGCACCAGATCCTGCGGCTTCAGCAGCTGGCTGTTGCTCACGTAGTGGATCACAGTGGCGTTCTGGCCGCAGGCCACCACGGGCGGGTAGGCCAGGTGGCTGGCGTTGCGCATGCGGCACTTGTAGTCGATGGAGGCAAACAGGTGGTGCTCCGACTGTCCTGGCTGTGACTCCGCCATCACCTCGTTGAAGGAGCGCGAGGCTATGTCGCAGGTGCGACGCATCAGCTGCATCTCCGACCGGGACTTGAGCAGCCGCCTGGCCTCCAGAAAGGTGTAGGCGGGCAGCAGCGGACGCTGCAGCCGCAGCACACCCTCCGACAGCTTCTGGCACTCGGAGCTCTTCTGGTCGAACCAGAGGTGGGGCTTTAGAGTGCTGCTCCTCTCGCCCAGCACCTTCTCCAGCTGGTCCAGCGGATGGGCCTCCGTGACCCCGAAGAGGGGGACAGCCAGCTGGGGACCAGTGCGCGGTCCGTCCCAGAGTTCGGCATGGGGGTCCTTCGGGCGCATGAACAGCTCGGAGCGCACCTCCTGGGCCTCGTCAATGGTCAGCAGGAGCACCGCGTCCGGCTCCAGGCAGCCGGTGAGGTAGTAGAAGTCCGAGTTCTGCCGGAACACGTAGGGGATCTTGCCGCTCATGTACTTCTTGGAGGCGGCTCCCAGCACAAGCTGTTGGACAAGGACTTAAGTTGTGGGATCCTCGGCCAAAGCTAGGTGGACTCACCATGTGGCTGGTACTGGTGTGACCGTTAAACTCGGTGCCAAAGTTGCGGGCGTACGCCCGGATGTTGTGCATCAGCTGCGATCGCCGCTCCTGGAACTCTTGCAGCTCCACGCCGGGCACCAGCTCCTGCGGCTGGATCAGATGCGGATGCGAGACACTGGTGGGCTGGCCCAGGTTGCCCTTGTGCTGGCGCAGGATCTGGGCCACGCTGCGCACCTCCTGGGCGCTCAACGTGGAGGTGAAGCTGGCACTGCTGGCGCTCGTGGCCTGCGAGTTGCACAAGCAGCGCGGCCATAGGTAGCCACCCAGCGAGGAGGCTGTGCGGCGTTCCAGGCGCCTCAGGACATTCATTGTGGCTCGGGATTCTTGATTGGACGCTTAAAAACCACAAAATTCCCACATAAAACAATATTATTATTCCAGAACAAAATAAAAACAAAAGCTGTTAGGGCTGCCAGACTGTGGCGAGAAAGTGTCCCGCCGATTGACATCGATAGCAGCTATCGATGACAGTTGAGCGTTTCGAACATTTTTAAACAAAATCCGTCAAAGTTGATGTCGCTTCACTTTTAAAAGCACTCTAAAATTAAAACAACAATTTGTGTAATCTTAAAATTCCACATGCAAAATGGACCGCCCTTCATCGCCTGGCAAACGAGTCTGCTTCACTTATTTTCTTACGCTCGTGTTGCTCATAGCTTTCTTTTACTTCCTTCTGGCGGACAACAACAGGAACAGAGTGGGATTGTCCAGGCTGCGTGAGGACGTGGACGATTTATCGGTGATTATATGCACTTGCCGCTCCCACCTGCTCTAACGAAAAAAGTTCCTCCCCAGCACATGCTCCGCATGCAGCAGATGAAGAACCAGGAGGCCCAGATCTCGGGAAGATCGGGCAGATGCGACAAAGGGGAGGTGAGCGCCTACGTGGACTCCCTACTCAAGCGCAAGATTGGCCACTTATGGGACGACGTGTACAGCCTGAAGAAGCAGGTCATGAGCGTCGCCTGTTCCAAAGCCAGTGCCAGTGCCAAAAAGGAGGAGTCCGTCTCGCTGGGGGGGATTCGCATCAACTACGCTTCGGAGGAGTTGGGGGCCAGGGTCGTGAAGGTGTTGGCCCAGCCCATCGGCGGCACCAACCTGATTAAGACTCTCCTGGGCCTGGACTTTAGCGTCAATCCGCCGGTGAACATGCTGCGGCCCAGTTTAGCTCCAGGCGCGTGCTTCGGATTCGTCGGCAGCCAGGCAAATGTAACCGTGCACTTGGCCAGGTCAATTATCGTGGAGGCCATAGCCCTGAGCCATGTCAATCTGCCATTGACCCCCAGTGCCCCCAAGCACTTTGATGTGTACGTGAGTGGCTATCGCCTCTGGTAACTTATCCTAAATAACAGCTTCTTCTGTCCAGGGTCTGCCTGCGGACAGTTCTAAGCGGGAACTGCTGGGACAGTGGACCTTCAACGGGCTACAAACCCAGAGCTACAGTGTGCACAGTGGTGGCCATTACCGGAGGCTGGATCTCGCGTTCAAGTCCAACCACGGAGCAAATAACACATGCATTTATCGGTTAGTGCATCAGACGTTCTTAAATTAATGTTTTTGTAACTGAATTCTCTTCTTATTGGCAGCGTGGAGGTGTTTGGAAGACTGGAGTAGTGTGTTTGTCCTTGTACTTTAAACTTTTTACACCCTTAGTCATATTTCTTAGGTTATATTTAGTTCTTGTTGAATAAATCTTAGTTTGTTGAAGTTTTGAATGTTAAGTTTAAATTGTCGTTTAATAACAATACAAAATATGGTTGCAAAAGATAGAATCAATTTAATTCAAACGGAAATATTTCGATACCATTCGTAAGCTTCGGCAATGTCCGTAGTGTCATCGCTAACAGAACAACAGAGTGCAATCTGCAGCGGAATTTGCAAATAAATGAGAACTTTTTGAGCCCCTTTGAAGCTCTAGGATTTTGTGGTAAAACCAGGACGCCGACAATGTCGAACGAGGTGAGTGGTGGCAGCGATAGCTCCTTCCAAGTAACTCAGCAGTTGGTGTATCCACCAAAGCAGTGCTTTGTGCCCCGGTTACCGGTGGACAGTGAGGCGATCCAGTTCCACGACTGGGCCATCAGCTACGAGAAGTCGCACATCCTGAAGAGCAGCTGCCAGCTGGGCACCAACAAGTGCTGCGAGAAGGAGGACGCCGGCCGCTGTGATCTCTGCCACTACCAGCACTCGCTGGAGCTGCCCCACCTGCCCGACATGGTGTTCCACAAGAACAGGCTGGTGCTGAAGCACAAGGACGGCGCACTGATCGAGTTCAAGCCCATGGAGGCCCTGGCCCTGGTGTCCAACGGCAGGCAGCCGCTGGAGGTGGCCTGCGCCCAGGAGTGGCGCGAAACCCGTCCCGAACAAACCACGGAGGAGAAGTTCAAGCCCTTCGACTGGACGTTTACATCCACCTACCAGGGCACCATGAACGAGAAGGTGCGGGCGGAGACCACGGATCAGACACTGAACAAGTTTAAGCTGATGCAGCGTGAGAACATCATGTTCTACCACGATTTAACCCTGTTCGAGGACGAGCTGCACGACCACGGCATCTCCGTGATGAGCGTGCGTATCGTAAGTACAGAAGCTACACCCAAAGTAGTAGAACCCTTTTCAGTAGTCACCTTTCTTCATCTGACAGCGCGTCATGCCCTCTGGCTTCTTTATACTTCTGCGCCACTTCCTGCGCGTGGATGATGTGCTCATCCGGATGCACGACACGCGCTTTCACCACGAGATCGAGAACGACTTCATCCTCAAGGAGTACATCCACCGGGAGGCGCCCTGCATAGAGCTGCAGAGCTCCGTGGCCTTCTGGACCAATCCAGACGAAATGCAGAACTTTCTGCCCGTGAAGGAGAAGCAAATGCACAAGCTCTTCTTTAAGTAGTCCCCTGAAGGCCAAGGCTCTGCTCTGTTCGCCATCCGTATTGGTTATAACTGTTGCTATTGCGTTTATTTATTGCCACCAGTGTGCGCATTAAATATTAATGACATTAAAAGCGATTTTCCTAAAAGGCACACTACGAATACGGCTATTAATACGAACAAGAATCGAGTAACGGGCGGACCATCTGCCGAAATCTCCGCGTCTAAGCATTTCCCAGTAGTGCAGTCAGAGCCCGCTTGTAGTCACCAGAGGTCTCCGCCTGCAAAAAATTAAATGAGTCGAGTTATTATTGCCCTTTTGGCTTATTTATTGCCCTATTAACACTACAATTACTTTTTTACGTGTCCCGTAGCACTTGTAAATTAGTAAGTAAGCCAATCTTGGAAGTTTTAAGAATAATTTAGTTAGTATTGCAGTTTTAAAAGATAAGTGTCATTTAAAATGATTGCAAAAATGCGTAAATAACCAATTGTAAACACATTTAGCATCGCCCACTTATTAAAGGAATAAGGATATCCAATATGCAAAAATTTCCAAACGAAAGCTTCAGTGCATAGAAATCTGCAATTGATTTTCTTCATAGAGGGTATTTATTATAACAATTTTGAGGTTTTTAAAGAATGGTCAGAATTGGGCCGAATTTTGGATAGGATCAATTTACAAAAATTGTGAGAAGATGGGATATGAACTTCGGATCGCTGAGTTAGCGTCCTTTTTTCTTATAAGTGAGCGGCATGTGTTCCATAAAAATGTCAATATAAACAATAGCAATTGTAGTGTGAAAAAGGCACTAATGATCGACTAGTAACTGAAACTGGGAATGCAACCGCTCTACCAATGCCGTGACCAATACTTACGTCCTAGAATACAAGTAAAGAGGGGAAAGGGATGCGTTAACCAGGTGCAAAGCACTCGCGATCGTCGCGAGATCCACTTACCACCACGGCGCTGTTCAAAGTGCGATTGTAGATGCGCTCAAACTCCTGCTTGATGGTCTCCAGGTCGATCTCCGACCGACTGACGATGATTCGGATGAGGGTGGCGTCATCGGTGCCGGCGCCATTCATGGCCTTGTACAAACGGTTGGCGAAGAAGGCCGCCGGTGACTGGACGCACTCAACTAAAATTTTTAGAAATATATTTAATTTATATTTAAAAACAATTGGAAGACCAATAAGTAGCCTAAATAGGAAATAGGATTACTGAAGGCAGTAAAATACTGACCTATGGCCATCATGGCTTCGTGCAGCTCGTCGGACATCTCGTGCTTGATGGCCTGCTCGATGGTCTGGCCGGATAGCTCCTTGTACTCCTCGAAGACGAGCCGCAGCTGGGGGAAGCTGGCGTGCGACATGATCCGGTTGAAGACCTCCTCATCCGTGCCCAGCTTGGCCTCGCCGGCGGAGTAGAGCTGGGCGGCCTGTTCCTTGGCCTCGCTGGGATCCACGGGTGTGGTCAGACCGTCGCGTACCCCGGTCACAATGAGCGTTAGCAGGCGGCGGAAGAATCCAGAGGTCTCGCTGCACATCTGCTCGGCCAGCGGGCGCTGGTAGCGATCCTCGTAGGCGGTCACGATCTGGGCCATCTCCTCGTTGCTCTTGGTGCACAGAATCTCCACCAGCGTGCCCTCCTCAGTGCCCATGCCAGCCATGGCTGCGTGCAGCTGCTTGCAAAGGTACTCCACCGGCGGCATCATGAGGCCCACGATCACATCCTCGAACTTGCCGCCCAGCTCGCTCTTAAGGTCGTCTATCAAGTCCCGCTGAAACTCCGCCTCGTAGACCGCCTTAATCGTCTGCCGCTGCTGGTTGCTCCGTCCGGCCAGCACCTCGATGATCTCCTCCTCGTTGGTGCCGAATCCCTTCATCGCCCCACGCAGCACCTGGGCGTCGGCGGCGGCGTCGAAGGGGGTGGCGTTCGTCACCGTGGGCACGGGCTGCCGGATGACGCATCGCATTAGGAAAGTGGTGGCAAATCAATAGGTGCACCGTGCACCTGATTCTTGCATTCCTGCAGCGTAACTCACCTGGTAGTCCATTGGGCAGCTGGGAAGATGACTCGACTTGCTTGATAAATATTTTGGATTTAGGGTTTCTTATTCTCCTCTTCTGGGTTTCCCACGTCTTGTTGTCTTCGCTTGTTTTTGGAGAGTGAATCGAAATCGAAATTGGGAGGCAATGCAGTGGGGTCGTCGGATTGTCTCTCTTCTCTGCTCTCCTCACCTCTTCTCTGCTCTGCTCCTCCTCTGTTCTATCTTCTGAGCACAAGTTTCGCAAGCTTTTGCGAGCGCGACTTTCGCTTGAGAGCTTTTAATTCCGCTTCTAATAGGAATGCATTCCGAATTCCAAAGCAACTGAATCATTTGGCCCTCTTTCTGAATTAATTAACTGATTCCACGGTAGAGACCCACACAAATGCGATCCTCATCGCAGCGTTAGTAACGTACGCGACAAAATCAAAATTTAAAAAAAAAACTTGTACCAAAATAATTCCAGATAAAAACGCTGCACATTCAAAAAACACTATCCTTTTTAAACGCTTTTTAAACGCTTTATATTAGTTTCACTTGTGGCTGGCTGGCTGGCTGGCTATCTGGCTATCTGGCTGCGTAACACTTTTTGGTTCGCATGCAGGCCTGCCAACTTGTTTTTTTACCGATAATTTATCGATATCTATAAAAGAGCGCGCTCTTTTAAACCGGAAAGCGTTTCTTTTAGTTTTTTAAAACTATTAATATTATTTCTTATTAGTTTATATCGACTTCTTTAATATTCAAACTTTTCAATGTAAATAAAAAAACAATCAAAACAATTTAAAATTTATTTTCATGTCTTAAACATTTTGGAGGGTGCCACAGAAACCGTTCCAACCAAGTTCCAACCGAATGTCAACCCCTACTCTATGAAAATTCCAACCTACTTTAGTTGGAATGGTTTTCTAAATAATTCAGTTAAAAAAATTAGTTTTTTCAAAGGAAAATTTTAAAATTTCAATGGACAATATCAATGTTGATCACCTGATCAAAAATTCAAACTATTTTTTTCAATATTATAATTGGCAGTCACTTCAAAAATGCGTTTCCAGTATTTAATAATAGGGGTTTACAATACACATTTTTGTATGTCGGCTACGTTATTTTACTAATAGAAACTTCCAGTCCCGTTCTCAGCATTTCCACTTAATCTCATTTCAAGTGCGAATTAAAAGACTTTATCTTCATTGTATGTGTATATAGATAATATGTTTATTTAATCTCGTTAAATAGGCTTCGCTCTAATACATTTACATTTTGGGCTCTTTCAGTTGAGAGTTCTTCAGTTTTCGCAGGTTCATTCCCAATTAGCCCCCTTTTCCTCGTCTGACTTTCTGTCTCCGTCTTTCTTCTTCTCAGGTTTAAGCCTAATAAGTGGTTGTATATATGTGTAGCATTATTTTATTTATGCGATGCTCTCAGCCTGCCCGATAGTCGGCAAAAACCATCGTTTTTTTCACTAATTTAGGTCCACAAAAGAATCAAAAAGAGAAGAAACCATTTGCACATCCGTTTCCACTTCGGGTTCGATTTCCGCCAAATGGGATACGATTGGAAGTGGAAACAGATCTGGGTAAATAGCAATGGAATGAAACCAAAATCTAATAATACAAAGAAATCATAAAGAATACCAATCAAACATGCGGGAGGCCAACTTCCTGTTCTTCTACATCTATATTCTGTCGGGTTTCATTGAATAAACCCTCTAATACAGTTACTGTGGTTGCCTACTGAATGTGTTGCAGTTTCCCCGGATTTCTTGGGGGATTGAGAAAAAGGTGGTCAGGCGCATTCTGAGCAATTGGACCGCGGATGAGTTTGGGTTCTGGGCTATATACAACTAAGGAGCAGCGGGATCACAAAAGATACAAAAAATACAAATTAAATTTCATTCAAGGACGCGCCTCCTGGGATCCCTCTCGCAGAAGAATCGCAGAATTCGTATCAACTATAAACTACCGGCTATCAACTACTACATATCGTTCTAGACCTCGTCGCTCTGGTTCAGCTTGATCTCGCTGAGATGGGTGTTGAATCGCGACCACTCGTCGCGCGACGGCTGCGCCAGGTTCTCGGCCACGTCGTACACGTACAGCTTGCCGGCCTCGTCGCCGATGCACACGTGCAGGCCGGAGGGCGTCCAGGAGACGCGGTTCAGTGCCGGTGCACCAGCCACGACAGTCGAGGCCGTCGGCACCTCCGTGTCCTGGTTGAGGTTCCACAGGTCCAGACGACCGCTGCCGTCGACGGCGGCAAAGAGTGCGGGATGCACGGGCGACCAGGCGACGTCCATCACGTAGTCCGAGTTGTCCTCGAAGGAGTACAGCGGTTTGGTGTCCTGCAAAAGGTGTTAAGCATTAATCCTACAAACAAACGTGAGCTGAATTTTAAATACCTTGAGCGACCACAGTTTGATGGTCCAGTCAATCGACGAGGTGAGGAAGAGGTGACCGAAGTCCGGCGACAGCTGGTTGTAGTGCGTGGATATGCCGGTGATTGGGCCCAGATGGCGTTCGTAGACCTCGTTGACTCCAGTGCGGATGCCGTGCCGCGAGGCGGAGTAGACGTAGCCGTCCTCGCTGCCCATCACCAGGCTGTTGATCTCGTTGGCCGGGAAGGCCATCGACGTGATGGCAATGGCCTTCGACTGGCGCTGCTGCAGCTCAAGCGTGTCCTGCGGCTGCGAGAGCATGTCCAGCGACCAGGAGCACAGCTTGCCGTCCGAGGAAATCGAGATGACGTTGTGCGCGTTCTGGGTGCCCACCATCTGCAGGCAGTAGACGGGATGTGTGTGGGCTGCGGCACTGAGGGGCGTGCGTTGGATGGGCGTGCGCTTCTGGACGCGATTGTCCCAGAGCACAATCTGGCCCGAATAGGTGCCGCCGAGGATCAGGTTGGGATTGAACTTGGCGAAGCAGGTGGACATCACCGCGCTCTGGCAGTGGAAGACGTCCTCAGGAGTTTGCTTCTTGAACTTGGTGTTCCACACCATGACCACGCCGTCCGGCTCGTTGGGGCTCTCCTCGTTGTTGTGGTACGAGGCCACCACCAGCTCCGGGAAGTGCGTGGACCAGTCCATGCTGGTGATGCAGCGGTTCTTCGACCAGCGCTCGTCGTAAAAGACTCGGTTTAGCGAGAGACGGGCGTGCGATCGCTCGTCGTTCGCCTCCTCGCTGTCGCCGCCGCCAATGTAGTCCGTGTAGATGTCCACGTTCTCCGAGAGGGCCCGCTCTATGACACGGCCGGCGCGCACCACAAACCGCTGGAAGTCCTCCGACAGGATGATCATCTGCTTCTGCTCCTCGGACAGCTCGTTGACTGCAGGAAATGGGGGGGGATTGAAGAATAAGTTGCTTAGTTGGTTGGGATCTGTTTCATTTAAAATTATAAACATTTTTTGTTCAAACTCATTTTGTTTTATTGTAATACACCGATTCTACAGCTTGTATTTAGTTAAATAGTAAACAAGTTTTAAAGTATTTCATTTCTAACGGTATCAAGAAATATTTTTTTGGATTTTTTGCAACTACTTCAATCGCGAATTCTTCAGGAAACGATGCCTCAACATTTTGTTTTAATTATTAAATTTCATTAATTAATTCAAATTAATCAAACCGCGAATTCTTTAGATTTCATAAAGCTTTGTATTCGGGATATGGAAAACTGCTCCAAACAGTACGCTATGAAACTATTTGTAGGATAAGTACTCTTGTATTCGTTAAAAAAAGTAGTAAATATAGATATAATTTTATGGTAGTACTCATCAGTGTTTTACTCACCCTCCTTCTTCACCTCAGTCTCCTTCTTGATCTCGAGGGGCGTGATGGCCGGGGCCACATCCTTGACGGTGGGCAGGCCGTGGGTGAGATAGCCCGGTGGCAGCTTGGAGGTGAATCCGTTGTCCAGGTTCTGCAGCGAGCTCTCTTCGTCGTCTCCTTGGGCATCAAATGCAAGCACTGTTTAAGGTATAAAACTAACACAGCTAGAGGAACATGACAATCGACAGAACAGGAACAATTCTACTTTCGATTCGAGTTTTTGTTGAGTTTGAGTTTTGAGTTGATTCTTTTTCTTGTTTTCATTAAGCATTTCGTCTTCGTTTTGCTTGGCTAGAAACTGCAAATTTCTGTGGCTTTTGGCTTTGTTCACTTGGTTTTTTGTGGGTTTCGCTGGGATGGGATTCTGGGATTGTGGGATTATGGGTGGGGTTGTGGGTTGGATTAAGTTTACGTTTTTAGGGGGTGGGTGAAGCTTAGAGTGTGTGAGGGGGAGGGCCATAGAGAGAGAGATGGAGAGGAAGAGAGCTGCAGCACACAAAGTTCGCATTTGGTTCTTTCTTCCCACTTGTCTTCTTCTTCTAGGAGTGGGTGGTGGTGTGCTTGTGGTGATCACAAATGCGTGTGTGCGTGCGTGCGTTTAAAAGAGAGGGAGAGAGAGAGAGAGACAGGGAGATGTGGCGGCAGGTGCAAGGCTGTTAATAAACTGTTAAACACTTTTTAGGCACTCACACAGGTGCACATATCAGACTGTAACTTGTTATCGATATATACAGTGTTGAGTCATGGACAGGTGAGTGTATGTATGCGAATGAGTGCTGTTTTTTCTTTTTGATAATTCACCTAGTTAATATACAAAGCCAATTACAGAAATAAAAAAATTTACAATTTCCCTGCATTGGTTTAGCTCTGTTTCTGTTTCGATTAACTCTATCAACGTTTTATCGCTATTGTACATCGTTTTTTTTTGCATTTTTCTCCACCCATTTTATAAATGCTTGCACTTAAAATTATTTAGTTTTATGCTAGAAATATATTACACATATATTAATGGTAACGGTAAAGTTAACGGCCGATTGAACGATTTTGTTTCTGTTACAGTGCTGTAATTGTAGTTGTAATTGAAGGGGGGATCGGAAGCGGGCGGGAGAGAGAGAGAGAGAGCCGAAGCCAAACATCATCGCTCGCTGCTGAGAGAGTGTGTGTGCGAGAGTGAGTATGGGGGACAAGAGAGCAGGACCACTCCGCTCTGGAGCATGAAATGAAGCAAGCCTAGCATCCTGTCGCTGTGAGAGAGGTTAGTGGTTAGGAGAGAGTAGTTGTCATGGCTTATCTCGGTTTTTTTGGGTTTAAGGATGAGTGATGGGGATTAGCAACACGACACACAGGGGAGGAGGGAGCGGGAGAGGGCAGCAGGATCACTAGCAAGGTCATGCAATTGTAAGCTGTACACACAAGCTGAGATGAGGAGCGAGAGAGAGAGAGAGAGAGACACAGGATTCAGTTGTGATCGCGATTCATTTGTCATTTTTCAACACTGACACGACACCTCAAAGGATCGATTTTAATCGTTTTGATTTTGATTCTGATTTCGTTTCGTTTGCAAAGTGAGAATTGGAACGTTCCTATTTTGCTTCATGTCGATTCCGTCACTGTTCAATATTTTGGTGGGGCGGCTGGCCTGTACCTACCTGTGAATTCATCCTCCCACTCTAAACCCGGATTAAGATTGTATTCATCTTGAAGAAATATAAAGAAATAAATATATTGTACATACATTGCTGGTATTTGTTTTTTGGTTTTTGTGACTTTTCAAATCAAAACGAAAAAAAACTTATGAGTTTGGCTTTAGCATACCGCCCATTAAAATCGATAGTCAATGTTTAAACAAAATGCATACGGTAAAAAGTGTGAGAGATGTTGGTTTTTAGTGTGCTAAACTTTTGTTGCTTGGCGAAATTATCACACATATAAAATATTTTTATATAGTTATAAGTATAAGTACTATTAGCACACAAGCCTAACTTATATGATGGAACACAAAAGGTAGCGAGGGGAGGAGAGAGTTTATAATACAGCTTGGGATTTGTAACTGATGTATCAGATAATTAATCATACAAACGATATAAAGATATAGACTCTCAAATTTGTGCGTTCAGATGGGTTTTTTTGTGTTATACGTGTGTGTGTGTGTGTGTGTGGTTTTTGGGGTTAAATAGTTGATTCTTAAAGGTAATCATAGGCTTAAAATAACTGTTGGAAAAAATAAATACTCATGTTATGGTTGGTTATGCTAAGAACAAAAAAAAAATCAAAGTCATATAGAGCTTCTTTCAAAATGATAAAAGAAAAACTGCCCAATACACATACAACTGTTTCGTAAAGACCCGAAATACTTACATTTGTCATACATAAATTAAAAACAAAAAGTTCACTGAAGAAATGGGTAAAACTCAACTTAAAATGATTACGAAAACTACTTAATCGAATTAAGAACTTATAAATTGGGTGGAGATTAACAATTTTCTGTTGATTTTCATTTCGATATAATCATAATCGTATTGTACACAAAATCTATTTTGATCTGGATGCAAACTGAATCTGTTGCGATGTGGTTCTAGAGCTAATTGAAACAAATCATTTATAAATCATATAAAATGTATATATATAAGACCCGATTGGGAGACAAATCAAAAGGCCGAATCGGAAACGAAGATCGAAGAAGCAACTACTAGAAGCTAGGACATAAACATAGACGTATCTATTGGATAGGATAACGATATCAGGCATAATCTAGACAAGTCATAGGGAAAGTGTATGGCGAAAGATAGAGGCAACACTACACAAATACATAATACGCATAGAGAAAGGTTAAAAATTAAGGTAGATTTACGGTTACGGGTTACAGATTACGGATTACACATTACAAAGTACAGGGTATAGGCATACGATACCGCTACGGAGGCTGAAAAGTTCCAAGTACAAAATTACGCATACAACAAGGACTACTCACCATAATAATCCGTAGCATGAGCTGCAGTTTTTTTTGCGTGCGTGCCAAAAACAGATAAGGGGGGAGAGAGAGAGAAAGTAAATAGACAAATTATTAAATGCGCTCGAACGGTGTAAACGCTAATGATCGATGGATCGATGGATGGATGGTTGATTGGATGGGATGATGAAATGACGTACGGATGCTGGACAGAGGAGGATGAGTGAAGTGACGACGAAACAAACCAATAATCGCAATAATGGCTATGATTTTAGGGGCAATAGTGCTACCAACAACCTTTAACAGAAGACAGGACATAGTAATAAACAAATATTTAAGGCAAAGGGGTCAAAGGAGGACAGGACATTTAGTGATATAAACATTGAACATTTTAGATATCAAATTTAAGGTCATTGTGGCTATAGGTGCAATAAAAATATTATTCAGTTTGTACTGAAAATTGCAATAGTTTGAATGTCAAATAATTCAGGTTTAAATTATAAAGAAAGCAAAAGGCGTAAAATAAAAAAGATATATAACAAAAGTTTAATATAGCATAAAAGCATTTCTAAGATGTCTAAAAGGAAATAACGTTGTATACTAATTTATCTTAAAAAAAATTGTTCTATCAAAGTAAATGATTATTATCAAAATAATATAGGCCCCTTTTTTGATTTGGCCTGGTTAACTTTTTTGTGGAAATGCCCATATATTGTTTATTACAACGTTTAAAAGATGGCTGAATTGGCAGCACTAGGGACAAACAAATAGTGCGGAAGGGGCAAACCAAGAGGAAGCTTTTAAAAAATGATCGATTGACCAGTGACTATATGTTACTATTACACAATTTCTGTTTTTGGGGCTTTGTAACTAAATCGAATTGAAGCAAAGCAAAAGGAAGCCGTCATAATTAAGGCAATTGGTTAAGTAATCCACCAAGTTATCTACGCTTATACGATGCTGATTATATCCTTCTGTCTTTACAACTTCCCATCAAATTTCAACTAAATCGTATGAGCGTTTTACATGGCTCTTTTGATTTCATACACTTTCCGTTTTTGTTTTTATCATACAAATTCGTGTGCTGATATGATTAGGTGTGGAGTTTGCTTAAAATTAAGATTAGTACCTTTACGTGGACGCCACCAGTCCTCCATATATCCTGACAGAGGCGAGGAGTGGCAAGAAAGAACTGTATTTGTTATTTTATTTCACTATGGACTATGGTTTTCTGTTTGTATCTTTGTTTTCTCTGATGGGAAGGGCGGGGTGGAGGTGGGACGTTTGGTGGGAAAGAGAAAAGCACGGAAACGGGGGCAACATGCAGCCTGTGAACTAGCGCCAGACAGAAGGGATCTGTTGGGGAGATGTGGACAGTGGACAGAGAGAGACCCTCAGGGAAGCCAAACATAATGAAAAACGAGACCAAGAACAAGAACAGCAACAGTAGCGAAAGATGGAATCAAACTATGGATAGTGGTTACAGTAGAGCCCAGCTTATAGCTCCCTTCCCCATCCCCGGGGGCAATACGCACCATCACCGTTTCCGCCGCCGGTGCTGGTCGTCTGGGTCTGCTTCGTGTAGACCAGCGTCTCCTTTGGTGGAATGTTCGTGGCCTGCACATTGTAGACGCTCAGGTTCAGGGGCTGTTTCTTGCCGCCGCTGGAGGTGCACATTGGAAATCAGTGTTAGTGTCGGCTGAAAATTAAGTCTAGCCTCGGAAACCGAAGCTAGTAAAATCCTTGCAAAGCCCTTGATTGCTTCTTTCTTCTAAAACACCGAAGTTACTTTCATTTGAAATGATTTGGGTGAAGTTTTAAAGGTTTTTCTCAATGTGGCTAACTTGGTTACTAAACTAATTAAATATTCTTATTTAAATCGATCTTTCCTAATGCTGCATAATATTAAATACAAATTTAGCAGAAGAACACTGCCAAACAATAAGAGAAGAGAAAACCCAATTATGCTTATTGGAACCTTTTGATCCTCAGACAGCGGTCTCATGTTTGTCATTAAATAAATCAAAAACTCTGTGACTTAAGTTTGATTTGTAGCTTTGAATGGTTCGTAAAGGAATAAAAAACAGAACTATCACTATATATATCAAATATCTGATACCTTCTGAGGCATAGAAACTCCTACTAACTACTGAAATCTTCTGATTAAGGAAACAATCTTCTCAGCAAGGCTTTTAAGCAGACATTTCTCACCTCTGGCCATTGACGGTGGCCTGGAGGCTGGCATCCGGAGTCTGTGTGTTGGAGTTGTCCGACGTCATCGAGTTGACGGAGGACAGCGACGAGAGAACCTCGGAGACGGGGGCCACGCCCAGCGATGAGAGCATTTCGTCGAGATCCCTGAAATGGGGACGTGGTGAGTCAACTTGATTGTGGGCTTTTTTCGCACACCCATAAATGGCAAACCCACTTGCGCTGATCCTTGTCGATGCCTGCGCCACCTCCAATCCGGCCGGCCGCCTCCTCCATGTCCTTGATCTCCTTCTCCCGCCGGCGACGGTCCTTCTCCTCGCGCAAGGCGGCCAACTTGGCCTTCTTGCGTTCCAGCTCAGCCTTGCGATCCATTTTCGGGGAGGGGTGGGGGCTTGTCTATCTGCTGGGAGGCTGTTCGGTATTCACAACTGGAAGTGCAGGTCTCTGCAAGATGCAAATATGTACACACATATGTGTGATTAATGGTCACCGCCTAGCCAATATTGGTGGCTTTGATGATGTCACCAATCACCAACTGGCCAAAAGCGAAGAAAGTCCACATGTGCATGGTGGCCAGTCTGCTGGCTTTACCCTATTAACTAGTGTTTCTCCCAGTGCACTTGTCTCAGTCACTTGCAACACCATTTGTGCGCAGTGCACCTGGCTTTCTTTGCGAAAAAAAATCAATAATCTAGTGCGCCCACGAATGAGTGTGACGTCTTTACTCTTTGCACCCTTATTCTTTTGGCCTTGTTTATGAATTAATCACCCTTTTAGTGAGTTTTAACCATACGCACCTCTGTCCGTTCTTAACAAGTTGATCTGCTGCTGTTTAAGTACCTAAATCAACATTTTTCAACCATGTAAAAATGCGACTTTAATGTTTTGACTATGGCAGAGAGCTAGAGATGGGACTTTACCTAATACCCGTTCCCAGTCACAACTATCGGCACAGCAGCCACGAAAACGGGGTGTTCAAGGCAGTAAAGACGCCTTAAAACTTGGCCAAATCATTAACGAAAACTATGAATTATTATAGTTTTCCCTGATTAACGCTACTTACCACAAATAAAATGTATTCTTTGTTTAGTTGGGGATAACAGCAAACAGCTGTCGTGACCGCGATAGTTAAGACTAAAAATTAGGATCAAAACGATCTGGCAGCACTGTTGCAGTGCCATACCCACAAAAAAACGTAACAGACTCTGTTAAAGCGGAGTTACCCACCTGCAATGGTTGCCACCTTATTCACTTAGCCGAGAAAGGCTACTGACATGGTTGCCACCTTTTTCGCTTGGCGGGCTTATTTATATGATTTAAATTCTAAGCGTTTACAATAACTTAAAATCAAAACTGACTTAGCGGGAAAATAAAAAACTGCCATCTTTTTCACGCAATACCGACAACAGCATTTTAAACCGGACGTTAAGTAAAAACACCCCAAATTTACTAATTGTTTACAATATTAAAAACAAACTATTATGATTTACGCTAAAAAAAACGTTGCAAAGAATTTAAATTTACATTTTAGGCCTTGAAATAGCTAATAATTTAAACTACAAATTTAGCAATGCAATAATGAAGACATGAATTGTAAAAATGTCTATGTTTCTTGAATTTATATAAATTATAAAATTATAAAATTGTTTATTATAAATTAATCAATTTATATTGTAAAAGGGCACATAACTTTGTAATGTATTAATTTTTTTAAAAATAACAAAGCTAATTAAATGCAATGCGCGTTCGACTTCAAGTGAAATCATAAGAAATAAGAACCCGCCATGAAAATAGAAAGCGCAATCAAATGATTTGTCTTTCTGTAATTTATTCTGCATATCAATGCCAGCAGGTGAGGTGACTTAACTGTAAACTGTACGCTGTACGTGTTACCAATTACCACCTGTAAAATGTTCATCGCTCTTCTGACCCCACCTCAAAAGATGTGTCTCAAAAAGAACCTTCCAATTTAAAGTTTATTTTTGTTTCGATTTTGGCGCATCTGCATTTAATTTAAAAAGCATCGTTTGACGACCTAAAATCGGTTATTCAATGCAGGATGGAAGATGGAAGTGGAAATGGTAAGTGGCTCATTTCGTAACCGCAGTGATAAACCGGACTGGAATCGATCCGATCCCATGTTGCAGTAAAAACCTTGAATTGCCAAATCTTTAACTGCTTTTGCTCCAGGCGAGTGGAGTTGGGTCCAAGTTAAGTCCAAGATCTTGCATATGGCATAACCGATGAGCGTTTTTATTTGTATTTTGTATTTTGTGTTTTTTTTTTTTATTTTCGTTTTAATTTTCGCTAATTGCAAGCCAAACCAGTCGCACACACACCGCAACACAACGCTGTGATTCAATCGTGTTTAGTTTACAAATTAATTTGCCAATTGAATTTCAGATTTGTGATCTTTGATTTCTGATTACTGAGCTTCCAAGAACCCGAAGACATTGTGAATGTGACGAGAGTAAAAGTGTATTTTTAATTAGCCCAGCCACGCCACGCAAATCGAACGAACCTAAACTAGTTTTCAGTTTCCAGCCATCTGTCTGGTTTTGCCGCATCTCAGATCTCAGATCTCCATCCATCTCCCAAGGACAGCGGCTTTTGGGTCATTGCGTGCGGTGTGTTTAGCATATTTATGCATATATTATGTACATATATTACCGGCATGCTCTTTCGGTTTCCAGTTTCCAGTTTCCACCTGGGGAAGTGACACAGTTTTCCCTCCGCCACCACATCCACATCCACATCCAGATCCACATCCACAAAAGATGAGTCCCATGGGCGCAGCTAGCTATGTACATATGTATGTCTTGATCTACTCTTATAACAATTTTAAAAATATATTAATTAGACGATTGTTAGGGTTTGTAGGTTGATCTACCGTTCTATAATTAGCAACAAAAAATTTTTACCAATTATCCCAAGTGGTTTATCAGACCTTAAAAAAAAAAAAAAATGTTAGAGCCATTTCTCATTATTGTTTATTAAAAAAAAATCATTAATACTTATAACCTGATTTGCTCATAAAATAAAACATTACTTTATGAAAAAAATGCCTTCTAGGGAAAATATGTAAGTGTAATTTTTCTCATCAGGGGGACTCAAAGTTCGCTATAAAACCATACCCCCTTTTTTGGTGTAAGTTAAACCCCTCTACGCCCATGAGGAGTCCTCTTCAAGGCTGCGATTCCCTGCTAACCTTCCACATAAAACTGCTGAGGGAAAGGCTGCACCTCTCTCCGTTCTTCTTTTTTTTTATGTATTTACCTCATCACCTACATATGTACGTTGTTGTGTTATTTTTGGCTTAATTTGTAATTGGCCTTTTGTGTGCTGGCTTTTTATCGGTGTAACGCCATTTGCATGCGTCCCATCAACCCAAGCGAACACCCACATCAACCCAAACCCAACTCACATCACAATCTCAGCCCCGGGGACCGTTGCCGCATATGAATTTGTTTATGTTCATTTTCGTCGCTTGTTTTTGGCCACATCGACACACTGATCGCAGGGAGCAGCACCTGGTGGAGCTGGAGCAGGAGAGGGAGAATACCCTACACGAACAGGATCCACTGGCCACTGGATCAAGGTCTTGATAGTTGACATAGTTAACTGACTTCACATCTAGACCCGGAAGCAGTTGAGCAGGTGTGGCATTTTTAAGTGATTCAATGCTTGCGAATTCTCCGATACGAATTTCCTTATATGGGATCTATCTAAAAAAATATGTACACACTTTTTAAGCCCATTTTACATTTTTTTTTCTTCTAGTATAATTTTTTTTATTGAAGGTATAGGATGCAAGCTTTGAGCACTGACAACAAGATATGTTCAAAAATATTTTTAAAACTTTTTTTAGTTTATCCACTTTCTGAAAAAGTGCCTAATCATTCATAATTTGTTATGGTTTTAAGTTATTTAAGAATGGTAATTACCAATTAATAAGATAACTTCTCTATTCTACATATGTGAGCGTTTTATTAAGATGTAAAGTATGGTCGGTTTCGCCCCACCCTGTCCAATGTTGAGCGTATCCAGCCGCCAGATGTCGCTCTATTCCGAGTTCCAAGGGAAGGGCATTCCAACAGCGGATTTTTGTCTCTGGATCTTTCTTGTTTCTTGTTTTTGTGCCAGTGCCATTACATCCCCGGCTCGCCTTTCTTCCAGTGCCCAGCTGGTTCGGTGGATTGGATGGGAGTGGAGTGGAAGTGGTGAAGGTGGGGGCGGTGGTGGTGGCCCCTCCCATTTCCCTCTGCCTCGGCCTCAGCCGACGTAGTCGTCGTCGTCAGCAGCGCCGACGTCGCAGCAGCAGCTGAGCGAAGCCGGTAAAAAGTCTTGAAAAGTGCGCCTCTTTGGCGTTCCGTTGTTAGTTTAGTTTAACCATCGCAGCGCTTGAGTCGCGATAAGTTGGTCCCAGTCCCAGACTCAGTCTCAGTTCCAGCCCCAGGATCATCATCATCTCCGACCTGTTTATTTTTTTTTAACTTGATCTGATCTACCAAAATGAAGTTATTTTTATGTGCCATTGCTGTGACGCTGTATGTGGCGACAAGTGAGTGTGAATACTATATCGATCGATCGATCGATCGATCCCTGGGATAGCAGCTTAGCAGTGCAGTGATTTCTGGTCAATCTGAATCCGAATCCGATCCGTCTGTCTACCTGTAGAAGTCGCACCTGGCTGCTAATTGCTTTGACACTGACACCAAATATCTATGCTGTAAATTTGCATATCAAGAGATAATTTTTTTCTATTTTTTTTGGCCAGTTAACGAGCTCAAGCTAAAGCTAGAGCCAAGCTAATGACATTTAGACGTCTCGCAAGATTGCGACCCAGCCTTAAATCGAGTCGAGTCGCGAATGCAGATTCATATCCATAAACGAGATGTAAAACCGGCTGGTTTTTTCGTCTGGAAAAACTGGAAAGCTGGCCAAAAGCCAAGCCCGAGTCTCCAGGTCCCCAGGTCCCAAGTCGCTGGTTATGCAACTCTTGCAGCCCAGAGCTGAGCAAAAAGTCGTGACTGTGAAAAGTAACTCTTCTAAGCCGTTACTAAGCCGTTACCGTTCCCATTTCCGCGCTCATCACTGTCGCATTCGGTGACCAGTCACCACAGAAGAGTGCATTGAACTCGGTGGTCTGGTGTTCGATTCTTTAATCTCATATACCTTTCTTTCAAGTCCTCAAAATCTTTAGATAGCTCAAAGAATAGGTTTGTTTAAATGATCAGTGAATCCTTGTGAAGTATCTAGAAATAGTTCATTAACTAATTTGGGGCTTTACCCCAAAGTGTTAAGACTAATTTTTTAAAGAAATTTATTATTAATTAAATATTAATTATTATTAATAAATAAGCATGAAAATAAATTTAACACAGCTAAGGATTTCCAATTTAAGAGTGAACTCTGCTCAATTTTAATTTCTGTGGGATCTAAATTAGGATCTAGGAGCTTTAATTACAAAAACAAAATGAACTTAAAGAGCAATGGGCTGGGCATCCCTGATCTAGGATCCTAACTCCCGATGAGTCTTCAAAACATTAAACCTAAGTTTCATGAAATTGTTTAAATATCCTATCTAGGTATCATTTTTTGATCAGTATTAATATTATCTTTAGTTTCTTTGATTTCCTTAACCGTAACCCAGGTGCTTTGGATTACTTTCTGTATTCCCAGTCACCATATCAGACATCAGGTTCTTACCGAATTCTCCTAGTACCCCCAGTCTTACTCCGTTTACTCGTGTAACCTGTTCCTGATGAAACACCGTTACTTGGTAACTCAGTTACCAACTCTGTAACTCTGTGACTCTGTGGCAAGCAGGAAACCGCAAATGCGGAATATCGAATCGATCTCGTTACACTTTCGTGTCTGAGGTTCAGCTCGCGATGAACGATGAACGACGAAAGTGAAAGTGGGAAAACAAGTTGACTTATGCGTGTTTTTCTATTTATTTTAATTTTTCCTCCTGCCTTTCCTCCCTTTTAGCCGTCTCTGCCGCCGGCTCCAATTCCAACTTCGAGTGCCCGAAGGCTAATGGCCAGTTCGCGGATGAGGTGCAGTGCGACAAGTTCTACGTGTGCGACGAGGGCGTGGCCAAGGCGAAGCTCTGTCCCGATGGCCTGGTCTTCGATCCCCTCAACCGCAAGTTCAACAAGTGCGACCAGCCCTTCAATGTAGACTGCGAGGACCGCACGGAGCTGCGTAAGTTACTTACTTAATTACTTAGTTTAAGCCATGTTATGCAACTCAAAAACCATGTCAAGGCAAAGTCACACAGACAATAACAATTTAGTCTGTATCTGATTTGCAATCTTGATTTTGTCCCAGATCCAAGTTATCCAATGGGGAACCTCATTTATCTGAATTTTAAAAAATATGCTACGATTATGCTTTTTTTTTTTACATTTTAAAATCACACTCAACAACATCGTTTTATTAATAGATATTGTGTTTAAAACATTTTTTTAAATCAGCTTTTAAAGAAATTAAATTGATTCGAAACTGAGAAGCTTGCATCTCAATTTAATTAGTGGTTTTTCTTTAAACTTTTTTAACTAAAATTTTACCTTAGCGATTTTTTTTTGATTTTTCAAAAGTCAGAGCTATTTTATTTCCTATAAAAAAAAGGTAGTCAAAAGTTATCAAACAAAAAAAAAACATGAAACAAGTGAAAAAAATAAAATAAAGTGTAATTTTATATTTAAAAACAAACTGAAATATTATAAAATAATTATAAAAAAAAATGTTAACTTACAGAGGAGCCCAAGGCCAGCAAGTTCTGCCCGCGCAAGAACGGATTCTTTGCGCATCCCGATCCCGCCGTGTGCAACATCTTCTACAACTGCATTGAGGGCGACGCCCTGGAGACCAAGTGCACCGTGGGCCTGCACTTCGACGAGTACTCGGGCACCTGCGTGTGGCCCGACACCGCCAAGCGCGAGGGCTGCAACCCAGAGCAGAGTACGTGCCCCAAATCCAAGGCCAGGAAAAGGTCACCAGAATAATATCTTTGCTCTTACAGGGACCTCCGAGACCGGCTTCGTGTGCCCCAAGGATCAGCCCAAGACCGATGACCGCGGACAGGTGGTGACCCATCCCAAGTACCCTCATCCCACCGACTGCCAGAAGTTCTACGTGTGCCTGAACGGCGAGGATCCGCGGGATCTGGGCTGCCAGCTGGGCGAGGTCTACAACGATGCCACCGAGATGTGCGATGCTCCGGAGAATGTGCCCGGCTGCGAGGACTGGTACAAGGATGTGGACGACAAGAAGGATTAAGCGTTGTCGTTGTCCCTCCTCATCATCTACACACCCACACTCACACTCATACACACACACACACACACGGATTCGCGTCTTAGTCACTTAAAGTTAGTAGTTCTAGCCCATTTCCTATAGAACGTATGTGTAGCAGTTAACCTTTAAAATTCTGTTTACTCTCTGACTATCTGACTGTCTGCCTGTCTTTAGTTTTCTGTACTGTCCTCTTCTGTTCTGTCTATCTCTGTACTATCCTATCCACTTCTATCCTATCATTTCGACCTATCTATCTATATCTATATCTATCTATCTGTGCCCAACCGAATTCTGACAAATTGTTGTGTATATATTTCCCATTTTCAGACTTTCATCTAATTATTTACAAAAGAATAAACTGAATTTTTTATAAACTATTACCTATCTTTCCCACTCCTCTCTGTTTCAGCTATCCTCTGCTCTTTTCTCTATAAATTCGTTTTACTAAATTCTTTCTTACTGATTTCTTTTCAATTCTCCTTATTTCTCTGTATTTATTTACATTTTTCATAACCTTTTCTAACTGAGTTTTGAGCTTTACATTTGGTTCTATGTTTTTAATTGTGGTATTCATTTCCTATTTGGCATCTGTCGTTATTTTAAATTTTCCTTGATCAAAAATATTTTTTTTATATTCGTTTATAATTTCCTTTCTTAATTCTTTGGTATCTTCAATTTCTTTTCTTTAAATCTGTATTAAATATGATCTATGCTTATTTTCATCTGAAGACATTTAAGTTCCTTCTTTCCTAAATGAATTTCTAACTTTAAACCTCTATTTAAACTGTCTATATCCCCTTTCTATACTTTTTGTTTACATTCTACTCTACTACTTTAATTTTTATAATGATTTTTATTTACTTTAAATTATATTTGTAGACATTACTATTGTTTCTTCTACACGCCCCAGGCTATTTATTTAAAGCACACACAAATACTCAATCTAGTTTCCACTAGTTTTCACCCACTCGACTGTAAATCTCTAAGTGTAAGCCAACTCCATTCCAGTAATTTTCACTTTTATCTTAATTAAAAACATGATTTCGAAACTATACAAAATTAGTGTGCATCTTGTTTGGAAATTGGAAATTGGAAATGATTATAATTGATATGCGTATCATCTAATCCATCAGACCTTTCACATCGTAACGCAACCCCGGGGCAGAAGATCGGATAATGGATAATGGCTGAGGGGGTGGGGTGATCCATTGGCCATATTCATTAGCCCTTTGTCAAGAGTCGTTAATTACCCGAGGGGCCAACAAAGCAAAGCAAAATACAAATAAAAATAAAAGTAAAAAAAGGCTGCAGCCAAGAGATGGATGGATGTTATGCAATCGCAGCAGCAAAGCCAACAGCCACTGCGCAGCCGCAGCGGCAAAAGTTTTGCAATAGTTAACAATGTAACGGTAATCGGCTAACGGGACCCAATCATGAATGAAGCTTACGGCCTGCGCGAGCTTTGCCTTTTACTTTCAATCGCACATGTTGGCAGAGAGGCTCGACGCGGCTTCCTCCTCGGTTCGGATTTGGATTCAATTTTAGCGGTTTTTTTTTAATTTTTATTTAGCTCACCTTTTTTTAAGAGGAGTTTTGGAGGTATAAAGCTCTATTTGACATTCAAATAGTGAAAGATTTTCATGGGAAGATTGCCAGAAATGTGAGCTTTGCTTCGACACTGTTTTGAGATTTCAAGCTGAAGAACTCGCGTTTTGAGGGAATGCCTTGGTTTTTTTAGTTTAATGGTTAGCCTTACATTAGTTAAATCCAACACGATTGGAATTGACTTCGAAAAAGGATTTGAAGTTTGGTTATCAATTGGTTTTTACTCTAGGACTAATGGCTGTAAAAGCAAACACCATGTTTAAGGATGTGGTATTATTATTATGAGTATTTGGTGGAGATTTTCAGATTTAAGGTTTTTAAAAATAACTTTATATAGGGGTTATATAACCTCAGAAATTTCTAACTCAATCCTGATAAAAAAAAAGCCAGATTTAACGGGATAAAAGGCTGAATTTGCACAGCACACTCCACAACCCAAATCCCGTTTTGCATTCACACCAAACGACTGCAACAACAACACAATAGCAATTGTGACAACACACCAACACCACCCACCACCCACCCACCACCACGCCCCCTTCAAACCAAAAACAAAACCAAATATCAAAAGCAAAATTTAAGTTTTGCAAAACTTTTTGGTTCGTTTGTTTGGTGGGTTTTGTTTTGTATTTGTTATTGTTATTGGTTTGTTTTTGTTTTTGTTCGGTTTTCTTTGGTTTCTTTTAGTTAGCAGAGCCGTCAGAGCTGCGCAGTCGCTGTCACTGCCGCTGCCTCTGCTCCTTCTTCTTCTTCTTCTTGGAGCGCGGTATAAATCTTTTCAGTTGAGTTTGGAACGCGTAACCGTTAAAACGTACAAATCTCTTGCAGCGGAGGAAGTTTCATCATTTTTGGTGGATTTTTGCGCGTCGATTGAATTGAATAATATTTGAATATTTTTTTCGGTGCGTTTTGGTGTTTGTGTGTGTGTTTTTTACTGGTTCTTTATTATTTAAATTATTTTTGTACCCAGGAAACATGCAGCGATTCCAACTGTGCAGCGTCCTAATCCTGGCCTGGATTGCCTGTGGTGAGTAGTAGTACCTGTCCAATTGATAGGGTTTAGGCCTTGGCTTGGAGTTACCACTCCCAATTGGCCAATTAGCGCAACCTTTCGATTACTTGCGTGTGTGTGGCCTGAAATTGTAAGCTTTTACTTTCAAAAATTCCATTGCAATCGCGTGGAGTGACCAAATCCACATCCAAATCCAAAGGCGATTCACCACCCGCTACCCCTTCCCCTTCGGACCTGGATCTAAGTCCGTTAGCTCTTTTGTTCTCACCTCGAAAGTCGAGTTCGGGTCTTGATATATTTTAATTACTGGTTTTGAGCCGAAGGTCTGCTCCAATTGGCCCGATCTATAGCTATAGCTGTGGCTATATACCTGTGGCTATAGCTTTAGCTGATTTGGCATGCAGATCGTGTGTCGATCACTCTCGCTTTTGTTCCCACTGACCACCACTGACTCACTTGATCTCTCGTGATCGATCCAGCGATCTTGGTGCTGGTCCCCAATACTGCACCACACACCATACACCACACACCATATATCAGGCAGTTGTGCGATCGGACAAGTTAATGAACTAAAACAAATGCCAAACCCAGTCAAACCCAAGCAGAACTTGGGCCCGTCAAACCAGTTGACAATTAAGTCCGATCACATTATACGATCTAGTTCTGGGTTAACCAAAGGCAACCAGTTTCGACCAACCGAACCGAAAGGTTGATAGATCAAATAGGATCGAATAATTTAAAAACACGCTTTGGCTTATCGATAAGCGATTGATCGCTTACGTCACAAGAATAGTTAATATAACTAAGGAGTCCTTAGGGAGATATTATTATATTATTTACCCAAAAGTTCATTTTGATCATTTGATTTTATTATCAACAAAGATTACATACATATATCCAAGAATATATAGTTCGTCTCGTACCTAAACGAACAAGATAGCGAATAACGTTCATGATTATATAATCGTTATTTTTTAGGTGACTTAGCTATTATCGTAGCTTTCAATAATCGATTTTAAATAATCGTCAATAAATTTTTTAGCAGATAGTACATCTTCTGAAGAAAATACACCAATCGATAAAGGATCGATGACATTCAGGCCTTTGTGTTTCCTTTCCTTTTCACCTGTTAGTCATTGACAGCTCTTTCTGTCTGAGACCGAGACAAATTACCGGAAATCTCCAGAGACTTAAGTATATGCTATATGCATGGTGGACATGTGTGTTTGCGCTTGGTCTTTGATTTCGGCTGTGGGCTTCGAGAAAAGTGTCAGCAGACAGGCAGGCAATCAACTTGTAGTCTGTAGTCCGTAGTCTTTGGTCTGTGGTCTCGTCTCGATGGCTACATCACATCGGTTACATCACACTCTGCTCCATAGCTTTGAAGCTTCGCTAGACGCGGTGCGAAGATGCGCGAAAGTGTCGTGGCGTCACTTGCACTTGCATCAAACCCAAACTCAAAACCAAACTCAAAACCAAACCAGTTGGGCAGGTGGAAAGCAGGGGGTTCAGGTGGTGCAGGTGGTTGACAAATAGGAGGCTAACAAATAGACGGACTGGCAGACAGGAAGGAAGTGGATTCGGGTTTCGGGTTTGGGGTTTGACAATGGTGGGAACAGTTCATGTCATCGCTTTCAAACAATCGATGCGATCGCACCGATACATAATATATCGATTTAATCGCTTTGCTTACATCTTACTCACTCACTTTTGCTTTTTATTGCTTTATTGCTCATACACAAAAAGCAAAATAATATCATTCTAGATAGCAAACACTGGTTAAAGAATCACGAACATTATTTTATATGATCATTTTCAATTATCGATGATTGGTTGTTCATAAAGTAAAAGTAAATTAAATGATTTGGTTTCCCTTTATATTACAAATAATATATGGTAAATAGGGAAAGAGCTGTGTGTCTTGTTCATGGATATTTTAAACTTAATCAGCCCAAACATGTTAATAAAATAAACAATTTTTAACATTAAGTGCTCATCTATAAAAGGGTAAAGCCTATCATAACACTTAAACTTTAGGAAAAGTTTCTAAGACTTTTAAAAAAAAATAGACAATATTTTAAAACATATTAAATAAATTTAAAAAAACCAAAAAGGGGGAAACATACCATATAAAGCGAAGAAGGCCTCCTGTTTAGTCCCATAGACTCATCCCATTTATATTTTACCCGATTTGCAGGACAAGCCCTGGCCGTGGGCTCACCGGAGTGCCCGGAGAAGTACGGGGAGCAGGCGTACGCCCACACGGAGAACTGCGACCAGTTCTTCCTCTGCACCAACGGCACCCTGACCCTGGAGACCTGCGAGAACGGGCTGCTCTTCGACGGCAAGGGCGCGGTGCACAACCACTGCAACTACAACTGGGCGGTGGACTGCAAGGGACGCCAGTGGGATCGTGAGTGGCGATCGGATCCTCATTAACAGGGAATTACTCATAGGGGTCTTTACCTTCTTTAGCCACTCCCATCTCCACGCCGGCCTGTGAGTATCAGTTCGGCCTGTACGCCGTCTCCAAGGACTGCTCCACCACGTACATCAAGTGCGCCCACGGCGAGCCCCACGAGCAGGACTGCGACGCTGGACTGGCCTACGACGAGCGCATCCACGGCTGCAACTGGCCGGATCAGCTGCTGGACCACTGCAACCCCGAGGGTGAGATCTGAAGCCAATTGAAACCTTTTAATCTTAAATCTTAAAATCTTTGATTGATTGATCCTGCAGCTGTCGTTGGCTTCAAGTGCCCCACCAAGGTGGACCCGAATTCGGTGGCCGCCCGCTTCTGGCCCTTCCCCCGCTTCCCCGTCTCCGGCGACTGCCACCGGCTGATCACCTGCGTCGAGGGACACCCCCGCCTGATCAGCTGCGGCGAGGACAAGGTCTTCGATGAGCACACGCTGACCTGCGAGGAGCCCGAGTACGCCAGCGGCAGTTGCGCCAACTACGGCAAATAGGGATCCCCCATCGCCCTGTATATACACCCTTGAAGCCCCGATTGTGTGCACTCTTTTTTTAACAATTGAAAAACTTCCTATTCTGATTCGAAAAATATGTTCCCTCTACTTCTACTTGTTCACTCATTCGGGTGTGCACTGTACATGTGCCGACTAGCAACTTATCCTATATCCTATATTCTATATCTTGCACTGTCCCCAACTTAACTGTCTCGCTTGATAACCGTCTTTCCTCTCTGGTTTCTTTTACTGTATTATTAACTTTTTTGTTGTTTGGTCTCTTTTGTAAATGATTCACAATAAAGTTAATTTTATTTATTGTAAATGTCTCCAAAAAGTCAATAATGGGGTGACAAAGGTATGCATATCCCAATGAAAGAAAGATTTACAAAGCTGTTAAGTGTGTTTTGTTAGATTTAAATTTAAATTTGAATTTAAATTTAATGAATCTATTAGGGATGTGAAAAATACAACGATATATTCTCCAAGTGGCAACCATGTCAGGAGGGTGCACTTGCTAAGCGAAAAAGGAACATAACTCCAAAAAAGGTGGCATCCGTCTTAGGTGGATAACTCCGCTGAGCGAAAAAGCTGGCATCGATAGATTTATCGTTCCCATCGTTCCACCTCTAGTTCTAATAGCAACAATTGCCTTGCGAGAAAATAAAAATTGTTGGTCGCATTTAAAAGCCGTGAAGAAAACAAAGGCCAACAGGGAGTTTAGGCCATACAGCACAAGCGGCAAATAACGTGAAAACGCCAAGTGCGAAAAGGGCAGGCGAGGATATATATTTTTGTTTGTCACCTGCGTGCCGTGTGTGCAGTGTGTGTGTGTGCGTGCGCCAAGAGCTGCGCGTGTGTTAGTGCTTTGTTCTGCGAGCGTTTCGTTTCGTTTTGGGGAAATGGCCAAGAAAACCTACGATTTGCTCTTCAAACTGTTGCTGATCGGCGACTCGGGCGTGGGAAAGACCTGCATACTGTTCCGATTCTCCGACGACGCCTTCACGTCCACCTTCATATCCACCATAGGTGAGTGAGTGTGTGTGTGGACACGCACATCCCCCCCTCCCCCCGTACCCAAACATGTGTCAGCTGCGACTGCGACGCTGACTGCGGTGCGGCAGAGGCGACCCTGGGCCAGGATATGTGCACGAGTGTGTGTGTGTGCGGTTGGGCGTGGCACTGCCTTATCGACACCAGTGCAGCGATCGCCTTTGGACCTCAACTTCACACATATGTGACTCCGCCGTAAGCAAAACTTCCGTGGTGGCTGCCCACGAACTAAATTGATACACGTAACGGAGACGTGCAAACACCACCTAGCTGGGAATGTCTGTTCTATGCGGATGGATGATTCATGGCGACGACTTGTGATAGGACTGCTTTAATTTGGTCGAATTCCGCCAATGTAATCGATAACACGGCCGTGACGTCATTGCTGATTAATTGCGCCTCTTCTGAGATTGCTTTTTAGCCGCAATAAAAAACCCTCCCCCTCTGTTGCATTTGCAGGCATCGACTTCAAAATCAAAACAGTGGAGCTGCGGGGCAAGAAGATCAAGCTGCAAATATGGGACACTGCCGGCCAGGAGCGTTTCCACACGATAACCACATCGTACTACCGCGGGGCCATGGGCATAATGCTCGTCTATGACATAACGAACGAGAAGAGCTTCGAGAACATAGTCAAATGGCTGCGGAACATAGACGAGGTGGGTCCTGATCTCTTATCCTTGATCCTTGACCTGGTATCCTTATTTAATAAAATTCGTTCATTGCAGCATGCCAACGAGGACGTGGAGAAGATGATCCTGGGCAACAAGTGCGACATGACGGACAAGCGGGTGGTCAACAAGGAGCGCGGCGAAGCGGTGAGCATCTTTCAAGTCCAAAACTTTACCAGAAAGTATAGATCCCTTGAAACGAAGTTATTGCATCTCCTTGAGGTTTTTTTTTTACGGGAAAATGTTCTGTTTTTCACTTTAAATAACTTTTGTGTTCCACTTGAGTGTCTACCAGTTTTTTACGCAGTAAAAATAGGTTCGGGATCATATCATATCATTTGTTCAAGTATTCAAAACCAGTTTTTGGCATGAAAATAGCTTCAGAGAGTATAAGTTAATAGTGTCTTAAGAACTAAGAAGTAAGAGCAATTTCTTAGATTTTTTCTTATAATTGAAAATAGACAGAATAGATATTATTTGTATGACAGATAAGTAAATATATAATTTTAACTTTTAGTTTTTCCTAAAAGAAACATAACATCACCTTATATTTGGCAACTCCTTTGCGTCTTATAGGTTCACTGACGTTTATTGCTAAGTTCCAAAAGGAATTGCATTTTTTAAAATTGTATTTTAAATTTTAGAATAGAAAGTTTTGTCTCACCAATCTTAAAAAGCTTTGGAATAGCTTTAAGTCAGGGATGCCCAGCCCATTGCTCTTCAAGCTCATTTTGTTTAATTACAAAAACAAAATGAGCTTGAAGAGCAATGGGCCGGGCATCCCTGCTTTAAGTTATAAATATTATTTTATTATTTAAATTTTAAAGTAAGTAGTTGAGGAACTGAGGGTAAAAGTATGACTGTCTTCTGAACAATAGATAAAAGTTGAGGGCAAGATTAATAATGTTTTCCAAACCGCTGAAAGACAATTGCTTTTGGGTGTGTTCGTGCAATGCGAACCACTTTAGTTTATTTATTATGATTGTTTTTCAATGATCGCTGTGTGCTGTGCTGATCAATTTGTTGACAAAATTTATCCACACGTTTAGATTGCCCGTGAACATGGCATACGATTTATGGAAACATCCGCCAAGTCGAATATAAACATCGAGCGGGCATTCTGTGAGCTCGCCGAGGCCATTCTGGACAAGACGTCGGGACGGGAGTCGGCGGAGAATCCGGAGCGCGTGATCATCGATCGCCGGAACCAGGAGAAGGCGCCGGGCTACAGCAAGTGCTGCGCGTAAAACGGCTTCAGCGGCTCAGCTGTGCGTGGGGAAAAGGCGAAGGCAATGGCAATGGCGATAGCGATAGCGAAAGCGAAAGCGAAATTGGGATGGAATTGGGCTTGGATTTGGACTAGAGTGGATTGAATTGGGACGGGGATCGGTTTCTGAAACTGCTCCACACGAACAAAGCAAAGCGAAGCGAAGGGAAACAAAGCAATAATCCATGGAGGGAACTTACTTATTTCGAGGACATGCAGATACGCAGATGGAACAAGCAACAGAAACAACCTACCTAAAGTTTAACAACAGATATTGTAACACGAACATTTGGAAGCAACTTTACAAACCCCAGACGACAATGGTGGTCAGATGGTGGAATAGGCTACGTTAGTTAGCGCACACAACACTTGGACATAGCTTCACTGACGAGAGGGAGCAACATAATTGCATTTCGCTTTGGTTTCCATGGCTAAGTTAGCTAACGTGGACACAAGATCAGTTCCAGAGACTGTCCAGCCACACGAAACGATAAAGATGACAAAGACGCAGACATAAGCAACTTTTGTAACGTAACTTTTGATATATATATAGTCTTACGATTCCTGTACTCAGTCGTTCGTTCGTTCGCCATCACTTGCTCTCGCACTCGCACTCCCCTACACTCTACACTCCCCTCCAGGCCCCACTTAAAGTGTTTTGTTTTGTTTTGCGTTGCAGCCTAGATATAAATAACACCTATACATATTATACATCGGATAGTATACAGCTAGCTCGCTTTCGCTTTGTTTTTCAATTTGATCTTTCGACTAAGCCGGCTAAGAGTTCGATGGGGAAGGTAGGAAGATAGGAAGTAGTAGGTGGTAGGTGGGTGGACGGCACTCTGCAGTCACTCATCAAGCCAGAGTCAGAGTTCGAGCTGTTCCGAAATTGTTTTCTGATTATTGCCTATATATATATACTTAAATACCATATATTGCATCGTTTTTATGTGCATTCGCGCCCGCACACCCAATATAATATATATAAAGTACACTTAGGGGGCGTGGGTGTGCGCGTGTGTGTCTCCATGTATGTATGTAAGGACGTTGCTCGCCATGTAGCATCCGAAATAAAGAAACGAAGAAGAAAAGAGGAGCGCCCAAACCCAAAAAACCACGAACACGATGTGCGTTCGCCTCCTGTCTCCTTGTAATTTTATTCTACATTTTTTTTCGTGTAACCTATTATTTGTAATTGTATATGGATTTAGTTTAGTTGTCCACACCAAATGATTTATCGATTAAAAAAGTATAAAGAACAACCTAATCCAATGACTTTTCCTTTGGGTGGCTCATGGGTAGCTTATAAAAGACTTTTTCCAACTGGAATGTATACATATAACAATTTAATTGGAGAATCTTGGGTATAAAATACATCCTGCATCAGGTAAATAAAACAAAGTGTACATTCAATGTACTACTTGGCAGTCCGGTGAACACATGACCCCGCTATCCATGTGGAGAGCACCCGGAGCTCGTCGTCTAGGAGAATAAAGTCCGCATCGGAGCCAAAGTCCAAGGTTCCCTTCTGCTTTTCGATCTGCAGGCACTGAGCGGGATGCAAAGTGGCCGCCTCAATGGCATAGACAATGGAGCAATCTGTTGAGATCCAGGGGAGATGCATTTAGTAGCAAATTAAGCCAGGAACAGCATTAGTTTCACTCACCCGTGGCCTGTCGAAAGATTCGCACGCACTCGTCCATGGGTGCGATGCTGCCGCACAGCGTTTCAGTGCCAGCGATGAAGGCCTTGCCCTGCTTCACCTGCAGGGGCAGCTGTCCGATGTGGTGGACACCCTCTTCCAGTCCCAGGGCCGAGATAGCGTCCGTGACCAGGATCAGGCCGTGTGGATGCGTCCGGTAGGCGATCCTCAGCGCAGCCGGATGCGTGTGCACTCCGTCCGCGATGATACCGAAGTACACGGTCCGACCACGAGGCACTGCGTCCGAGGCTAGCAGTCCCACCAGGCCGGGATCGCGGTGGTGGAACGGCAGCATGGCGTTGAAGAGGTGCGTGATCAGCGTGGCCCCCTGCTGCACGGCCCGCTCTCCGTCGCTGAGCGTGGCCATCGAGTGGCCCAGGGACACCGTAATGCCGCGCTCCACCAACTGGCCAATCACCTTTGGGTCAGTGACCTTCTCCGGAGCCAATGTGATGATTTTGATGCGCTCCAGGGAGCCGTACGTGCCCTCCAGCGTGCTCAGCCCCTGTGGGTGGATGGTTAGATTTGTTAAACTAAGTTTGGATAACTCCTGTAGGTTTATAAGTTCTAAATTTATGCGCACTTCCATCAGTGAATGTTTGAAATCGTATTTAAAATAATTTTTTCTTTGCAAGTATTTTAAAAACAATTTAAATTACACAACATTTTGATGGGAGTTAAATTATCTTCTGAAAACAACTGCAGAACCTTAATATTTAAGGCCCAATATACTTATTTTTTAGTAAAAATTATCCACTAATTATCCAAAATGAAACAAGGTAGATCTATGATTTGTGGTTTCCTACACACAACTAAACGGAGATTCCCACCTTGTCAATGGTCTGTATGCAGTTTTCGGGATGCGCACCCTTCTTCTGCGGATTGATGAACGGTCCCTCGGCATGGATGCCCAGGATGCCGGCACCTTTTGGCACTTGAGTGGGAATGCGTGGCAGTATTGTGTGGTAGCTGTTGCTGGGCGAGGTCACCAGCGTGGGGCAGAAGGAGGTGACCCCGCTCTTCACCAGGCCGCAAGCCACCTTGGTCACGCCCTCCTCGATGGTATCGGTGTCGTAGGAGAAGTCCACGCCATAGCCGCCTGCAGAAAGGGTAAATTTGAATTTCCTGACTTGAATTGATAATGGAAGTACGAAAAGAAGACAAAGAACCTGCTTATCGCGACTTGAAATTCTGCAAACCACAGAACGGGCACAAGTGGCCTGCAAATATGTTTATGACCCACTGTAGTCCCCTTGTGGCTGAGCTGTGCTGCCTCCAAAGTCGCGATAAGATTAACCCGCTCCGATTACAAGTGCTCCATATGTGGCTGCGACCTTGGCGACTGATTGAGCCCTCGCACAGCGAAAGTGGATGGCAGTTAATGGGATCTAATGGGAGCGGCGGTAGCGATGAGCTCACCGTTGATCTGGAGGTCGATGTAGCCGGGGGCTATGATGGCTCCGCCGCAATCGATGCGGCAGTGGGCCTTGGCCTGCTCGTCGAAGAACACGGGCTCCGGATTCACGATCCGGCCATTTCGCACCCACAGATCGTCGTCAATCAGGCGATGGTCGCGCACCAGGCGACAGTTGGTCAACTGCAGCAGGCGGTGGCCACTCTCGGGCTCCGGGCAGCTGCACATCATCTGGGTGGTGACCATTGCAAGCGGGACAGGGGGCAGGACAGCTGGCGAGCGGTGGTGGCTCCAAAATAAACAACTGAAACGTAAACGAAACTGAAACAAATCGAAAACGATAATCAATCAGCTGGCTTGAGTTTCGCAGCGGTCAGCTTCGTGGCCTCGTGCACTCGATTGCCGTCTATCGCTATCGATTATATTCAAACAAAGTCGCCAAAACATAATTATATTTAAATCCCAGCTTTATCAACTTAATTTCAAGCCCCACAAACAAGCTGAAGTCCTTGTGCTGGCGACCCCGTCCAATTGGCTTTTATGGCCAAAGTGCTTCTCGTTTCGCCGCCTTTCACGCCAAGGAGTCGACTCCTTCGATGGCATCTCGTGGACGCTGCATAAAATGACAATATTTACCCAACAAGCCGACACTGAACAGGCCCAAAATGCAAATGCAAATGATAATGACGACACGGCCACCCAAACAACAACAAAAAGCTCCAGGTGACTTAGTACACTCGCAAAAAAGCATGTATTGCATAATAATAAATTCTTTGATTTTCATTTGTATTTAATAAGGTTATTTTTTTAAGCCTTTCTCAATTTTAAGTTATTTTTATATTTCTTAGACATTTTTAAATGAATGTTTTCATGTTAATTTTTTAATTTTTAAAGTTTTATTTATGTATACATACATTAAGCATGTAAAAATTAATAAATGGCTATTATCAAAAAATTTAATTTTCTGTTATTTTAAATCGTAAATCGTTTCAATTGAAAACAGAAAATTATATTTAAAATACTTAAAAACTTTAATCAAAAGTTTCAAGTTTAATTCCAAATCCAATTCTTTGACAGTCATGCTTAAAAAACAAAGTGATGACAGAGGCTGGCTACCTTAACACCTCTTAAGTAATAAAGAAGACATTTAAAATTAAATTTAAATTAAAGCAACTTGCCTTCGAGTATATAAGATAGGGTAGAAAAAACCACCCCACTATTGATAGCATTTTTATAAAAATTATCTATAAACACAAAAGAGCTCTATGAATATGAATGAAAATTAAAAAAAACAAAGGAGCAAAAGAGCATTGGGGATGCATTTAATTATCATTTATTATCTCGTATTATCTATAGTGTCCAGGATCAGCAGAGGCTATTTTTTCGAGTGTCAGGCTTTTGACGGGCTTCTGCCTCTGTGTCTCAGCTAATCCACAATGGCCGACATTTTAAATACAAATTGCAGCGCTGTTGCTGTTGCGCTTCACCTCCTTTCTCCCACCACCCACTTTGCCACCCACTTTAAAGGCCCCCATCCAAATGAGTTGCAATTTTTGCACACGTACCGTACACCGTATACGGAACATGAACTGCACTTGAGGTGGGACAGGACAGGACAGGATAGGATAGGATAGGTTCGTTCTTTTTTGTCTATTGGCAACTGATTAGCATTTAAATTAAAATGTCGCAAAGTGGCCTTACCAAAATGTTCCACTCTTTGTGTGCTCGTCGCTTGTGTCGCTTGTGCCGTTTCCCCTTTATGGCCACAGAAATCTCTGGTGATTTGAAATCACTTGAAAATATGTTGCATACTTTTGTGCTTTAAAACATCATGGTTTTTCATACGATTTTCGGACCATTTCCACATTTCCAAGTGATTTCCAATCAATTGTGTCTCTGATTTGTGGGCCAAATATTCTTTGTTGGTCTGGTGGCCAATTGAATGCGTCTGTCTTTATTATTTTTGTCTGTCTGTCACTGTCACGTCGCAGAGCTAACGGCATTCAAGCTCAATTATGACCATTTATTGTTTTTTAATCAATAATGTTAATTGATTGTTTTGCAAATGAAATGCGTATACACAGTACATACACATGTGTTATTATATAACCGCTTAAACATATGCACATTGCCCATTAATAAAGTTCGTTAAAGCAATCATTGCTCCTTGCCAAATTCTTCTTCATCTGTTTGTGTGTCTGAATTGCGTAATTAATGAATCCAATTAAGAAATCACTTACAAAAATCTATGACTAAACAATATAAACTAAAATAACATAGTTGCAGATAATTAGAAACAAAAGCCTTACTGTAATATATTTGCCCCACTTGTAGCTTTAATTTATGTTTCAAATATAGAAAAATGTTGTGTTATTTTAACTTAATTTATTTGCACTTAAAACTATTTTATATATCTAACTTTAAATAATTTTCAAAAGGGATCATATTTGTTTTAGGGGAAGGATTCAATTTTCGTACAGAGCGTTTTGGTTCTTACTCAATAATCTTAAATCAGGGATGCCCAGCCCATTGCTCTTCAAGTTCATTTTGTTTAATTACAAAAACAAACTGAACTTGAAGAGCAATGGGTTGGGCATCCCTGTCTTAAATATTTATGAAAATGATTTCGACCTTGACCTTTTGCTTTCAGTTTTACCGATCTTAATCCGGTATTATCTAGTTCGTAATTGAATTCCCTGTGATTCATCTCCTTGACTTTGATCGAGTCCTTTTCGCTCCCAAAGTCTCGACTCCTGGCCATTTTTCATGGTCAGTAATTGTCCCTTGGGCTGGGACGCCTTCTGTTCCTGGTGACTGGTCCCTGGTCCCCAGGATCCCTACCCCCCCAAAAAGGACCTTATGCATATGTATATGCGCTACTTATGTCAATGTGTGCGGATGCGAGAAGCGAGAGGGAAGTGTGTGTCATCTATGCTCACGTATCAATAAGTGCTCGAGACGTGAACTGAATTTTTTATTAGAGTTTGTGTATGCACAATAGTGAATGGTGAATGTCCCCGGCCCAGGAGCCACAGGACCAATTCCTGGACCACTTCTAGGACCAAGACGAAGACGTTGCGCGTGGGTCGTGGGTTTTGTGTGGGGATGCGAAATTGCCTGTGAAATATTCCCTCTATACACACACACACACTTTGAGGCAACACGGACATCCACAATGACGGTCATATAACTAGAATGTTTATTAAACAAATAAAAATATGTGTTGGTTTTCTAAAAAATGGTATCCCTATAAACATTACAAACACAAGCTCTTTTAGCTTTAAAGGATTTATTTATCTTTAAAAATGTCAAAGCCACAGAGTTTCGCGATTTGGAGGCGTAAGTGGGCGTGTCATAAAAAGAAACTTGAATGTAAAGACTGAACTGTAAACTACTGTTTATATAATATAAATTAATGTTTTTATGTAAGGTTATGAACACTAAAATATATTATAATAGTAAATATTTAACTCACTTATATTTTTGTGATAACAAGTGCTAGGTTGGTGACCTCAGGTGTGCCGATAAGTCCAAGTGGCGGGATGTGGTGGGCAGGAGAAGTGTTTTTAAGTCGTTCCCTTTGTTATGGAGCGCTTAGCTGTGGCCCAGCCAGGAAAATTGACCGAGATGAAATCAAATCAGTTGCAAACTTAACCAGCCATGGCCCAGGATATATAGCAAGGATATGCCCGATAAAAAGGAGGAGGAGGAGGAGAAGGAGGACAATTGGCCGTAATGCGAGGAACTAATCCAGATCGGCAGTCGGTGGGGCAGGGGACTAGCTGACTTTGCAAAGATCCCATCTCCTACAAACTTTTTGACTTCCTTGGATCCCTGGAATCGCTTTCAGGTAATTTGTCTTTATTAATTACAGAGCGAAAATTCCCCGGGGGGAATTCACTGTGCGGTGCAGTTCATTTATAAATCAATGAAACGATGTGCATAAATATTTGCCGAGACAATCTAAATAAATTACCGTGCAGTGTCCATGTGTCCGCAAAAATCTCATCTAAAATGCATGTGAGCGAGACAAGAGGACGAATAGACGTAAGGACGAAAGGATGAATGCTCTCCGGCTTACTTATTAACTGGCCTTAGGTCTCCTTCGTCCGTCTGTCAGATTTACTTTACTTTGGGCCATAATTTGATGTATTGTATGCAATATGGAACGCAATTTAAATATGTGCGCAATTACGTAAAATGTTTGCCAGCCAGTTGGGCAGAGGGCTGCCTCTGAATCTCCCTATATTTGTGCCGGAATATCCATCCGGCCACAACGAACCGCATTCCCATCTCTCCATCCCCCATCCCCTAGATTTTGGATTTGCAAAAGCTGTAAAGCAGCAGCAAAACCAAAGAGAGGCCCAGACCAGGCCCAAAACCTACATCCGTTGCTGTGTACGGTTGACCAAAACGATTCCGACCATTCGGACGTTGCAGATGATTGAGGCAGGTGCCAACTAATCAAAAATGCTAGCAATTATAATTGATTAAAACGGTACGGATGATGACCACGACGACGCACGGGAGGGACTCCACAGTTCACAGTCCATAGTGTCCAGTGCGAAGGCTCTGGGAAATGGTGGTCCAAATGTAATTGCATCAGCACTGTTTACGGCTGTTTCTATTTCTGTTTCTGGTCAAGCGTTTGGCCAACGGACTGAACTGGGCCAAAACTGATCGCATTTATGTGTTTATCCAAGAGAAAAGTGTGCAGGCAAATTGAAACCTAAGATTAGCGATTCTGCTGCCTAACATTTATATAAATTATAAAACGAAACAGAGTTAAAAATTTAAAAAAAAACTATAAGCTAATAAAATATATCTAAAAGTTGTAATGGAAAAGATGGGATTAATCTTTGAACTTAGAAAATACGATATAAGAACGTCAGAACAAAATAAAAAATAAAAATAAAAAAATACACAACACCAAAACATTAACAAATGAATTATTAAGTCAAATTTCGCTTTAATACAAGTTGAGCTAAACACCTAATAATAATTAAATTTTCTAAGGATCAATTGGATATTTTTTTATTTAAAAGAAAAACTCTTATTCGATAAAAATAACAAAATAACTAATTTGGTAATAACTTGATTATAGAAGATGATGTTTTTAAAATCAATATAAAAATATGTTTTACCTTTATTTTCTGTGAAGAAAAAAATAAATAAATAAAAATAACACATAAACGTGTATAAATAATACTCGTACTATGTATTTTGGAAAAGCCACCGAAATGAAAAAATTCTAAGCATTATTATTACTCACCCTCTGCAAATATTCGCCCTGATCAATGCATTGACGAACTGTAATAGCTTTGTTATTTAAAAAAGGGAACTAGATTTATTTATTGATAAATTTGTTATAAAAGTCACCTTTAAACAGTTAAAATTTATATTTTTTTAAACCTTTTTTACACCTTTACTTAAATATTTCATCGATGATTTTTAAATCAAAGAGAGGAAAGAGAGATAGAGTAAAAAAGGAAAGTGGATCTTGAGAAGAGCTTAATTTACCGTTTTCCTTACGCAAAACCTCTCTCTTTCCGCCGATTTTGCGTCTGGCAACGCTCCTCTCTCCCAGTATAAACGAACGGGAGCAAAAGCAACACACGCCGGCGCGTCAAAATTCGTAGTTAGTTTAATTTCGGCTTATTTCACAAAATAAAAGTATTTTAAGTTCAATATTCATAGTGAAAACAAGTGTTTGAACGGAAATAAAGTAATTTCGTCCAATAATTTGCGATTGAAAGGGTATTTACGTCGTTTTAACGCGGGGTGCTCCTTTGGACAGAGATATGTGTACATACATATGTACATACATATGTGCGTGTGCTCTACATACTTATGAGCGATCGTAAATGTGTGAAGCTTGTGTAAATGCAGGTGTGTTTTTTTACACAGTTTTTTTTTCCTTTTTTTTGCGGTGTTGTTTTTGTTTTTGTTTTTTTTTTCTTCAGTGGTAATAATGAAATATGTATTTTTGATAAAGCCAAGATTATAAGTGTTATAAATGTTTTTTTTTTTCGTGTTAAGTGAAAAATAATTGAGAAACAGTTTAATTTTCAATTTTCAAAGATCAGAATTGTAAAATACATAGGTAAGTGAAAGTGTTTAAAGTATCAGTTAAATTGAGGATTTATCAGTTTCCCTCTTTTTATGTCCAAGTAAGTCTTGTTTCAAAATCATGATGATCGAATGACTATACCCTATAACGAGATTCGCTGAGTGTAAAATCGATCAATATACAATTGCAATGGTCACTCAAAATGCTTTTCGTCCGCATCCGCAAAAATGCCGTGGAATCAATTTTGCAGCAACATTTTCAATATGCAACAGTCGTGCGGCGTGAACGCCATGCCGCCCACTCAGCCAGCAGCACTTAGCACTTGTCCTGCCACCACTGCCACTAGTGCATCCAATGCATCCACTGCATCCATGGAACTGTGGAACCACCAGGCGCCTCCCATTGACCCGGCATGTGGTCATGGTCGCTTTTTAAGGGACCGAACTCGCACCGCACACCAAAACCCAAAAATGTAATTGAAAAATGATTTTGTTGCACATGTGTAGGCCTACATGTGGCACCTGGACCCAGGACCCGGGACCAAAAACCAGGACCCGCAAACCAGGACCAGGAGCAGGAGGGCGTGGCCCTTGTATTGGGATTGCATTTTCTGCGCTTGACTTTTGTCCTGTGGCGTTGCTTTTTTGCCAATTTTGCGGCCAGACGCCAAACAAGTTTAATTAATTCGTCGAGCGGCCAGAACTCGGAACTTGGAACTTGGTGCCTGGAAATGATGCAGCGGAGGAGACATCATCATCATCCTTTCTTGAGGTGTCCTAATTAGCATATAAATGACATTGTCGCAAGCCCCTTCAAATATGTTGTGGTTGCTTATTGATTTAGCATTAATTGTTAATGGTTAATAACCGGGGAGAGCGACCGCAGCGGAGACCGCACAGTTTAACGCACCTGGCAAACCGCAACGCACTCGACACCACCATTACATCAACAGCAACAAGGAGTTTCCCAGGGGCACTGAAAATTACACCAAAAACACCTCATTTAACAGCTTATCATTCGATTTTGGTGGTTGAAGATTTTGACTATGCTCTGTTATGACTTTTCCTAAACTCTTTTTGTTTAATAAAAACAGACTTAAACTCAATTAAGACCATTTTTTGTTTACTTTTTTTTATTGACAAACTGATAATTCTGAAGAAATATTAAGCTAAAAGACCTATTATCAAATAATTTCAACATGGGACTATACCCGTTTATAGCTTTCAATTAAAATAAATTTTTTTAAGTCAAACTTACATTTAATTTTACCAATCTCCGCGCATTTTTTACATAAGTATGTAGTTCTTATTGCATACGAATAAAACACCAATGATCTTGGAATAATAAGACCATATTAAATGAACTTTTAAAAAATATTAATTCAAAAGAAGACTACACTCGTTGTTTGCAGTGTTATTAACATATTTTGACCGCAAATTCCACTCACCTGTCGACTCCTCTCGATTATTGGCCATAGGGTTTTGTCTGGGGTCTTGGGTCGCGTCTGGTTTTGGGATCGCTTTCGCTCGCTGCCTAAACACGAAACTCAATTAACTTGTTAATTTATTTGAAATGTTCTTTGTTCGTCCTTCGGCATTGAAAAGCTCTCGGTACTCGGTGGTTGCCAAGGTGAAGGCGAAGGATGAAGGCGAAGGCTCAGATGGAAGAGGTGCTTGGTGGGTGGGTGAAATATGGACGTTAACTTTGTAATCTATTTCGCCAAAAGGGTGGCAGTACATTAAGAAGCCAATCAAACTGTCATGAATTAGTATTTGGGAAATTTTAAAACCAATTTTGGTGTTGCTTTTTTATTCAAAGAGTTACAAAGAAAGTTATTTTAAATTTATTTAAGGGTTTAGGCAGATAAGGTCGGATAGCTAAATACATATCTATATGCCTTAGCAAATAAATGTAATTTGAATTAATTTCTAACGGCTTTGGGAGACTACAAACTATATAATAATGTTAAAAATAAATGAATTAAATAACTACAAAATGATATGTAAAACAGTTGAAAGTATTAAATCAATATCAAATATCTTTACAAAAATAAATTATTTTAATCTCTTAGTTAGAGTCTTGATAAATAATAAATTTTTAAATAATTTTTATATATTTTAGTTACCCAACAAAATTAAATTTAGTGCAAATCGAAGGACTATGTATGTCTTATAAATGCCTTATAAACTTTGATCTCTTTACTGTATAGAAGATTTACGCTTTTTCCCATAGTTTTCAAGTATCTTTTTAGCATCTCATCTCAATCACTGTTTTATTAGTTTTGGAATCTGTTGAGGACTTGGTTCATTCTCCTCCAGAATCTCTTGGGAGAAATTCCTTTTGAGCATCTCAAGAAGAAGAAGGTGGTGGGGGGGGAGCTGAGCAATTTCCATGAGGATTGGGGATTGCGGTTAGCTAAAAATCGTTTTACCGTTGCTCACTTTAAACTTTCCGACCAAAAGGTGGGTGGTGGGTGGGGTGGTTTTTGGCTGAAGTGTGGGCAAAGTGCGGGCAAAGTTTTTGCTTGGTATAATTAAAACTAGGCAGAGAACAGCGTCGAAGACAAACGGAATTGTTTACATGTGTCTTTGTTACAGTTACAGTTATCCATTGGTGGCTGTGGCGGATTGAGGGGGCTGACGGGGCTGAGGGAGGGGGCTGTGGGTGCGAGGAGCAGAGCAGCAGAGGAATATGTTATGTTTCAGCCTACATTTACAGCTGTTCGCTTTCAAGCTGGAGGCATGTTTTCTCTGCCTCTCTGGTCTATCTATCTCGCTCTCGCTCTATCTTGTATCTTGGCTGTTGCATACATATGCAGGACTTTACTTTCATCACACTCCTTTGGCAGCGTCATCGTCATCGGCTGAGTCGCTGAGTCACTTCGTTCACGCCCATTTTATTTAGCATTTTGTTGTTTTTTCGGTTTCCTGCGGTTTTTAATTAAAATTAACTTTGTTTATTTTGCGCTTTTACCCACGCCTCCCCTCCCCTCACACCCTCACACTTTCACACTCTCTTTGGCCGCCTCAGACAAAGTGATGTTGACTTTGCCCGCGTCTTTCTTTTGCTCTCCCTGTGCTCTCTCCTGCTCTCGTTGTGCTGCTGTTGTTGTTTTTGTTGTGTTATTGTTGATGCTGTAGCTGCATGTAATTGCCGCCATTTGCGTTGTCGTCACCTCCCTCTGCCCTTCCCCCTTTGCTCTCCCCCCACCTTCCAATTTGTTGTTGTTAGTTTTACCTGTTGGCAGACAGACAAAAGCTTAACCAGCGTAAGAAGAAGAGTTTTGCAATCATCGCCATCATCTCTCTTGTGGAGTGGAGATGAAGAGCGAGCTTTGCCCCCCCACCCCCGTCCCCTTGTTTAACTTTTGTAAGTTTGTTAAAGTTTTTGTTATGCCTGCTGGTATTTGGTATTTGGTATTTACCCCGTCGGCCGCACCGCTGTCATTTTGATTAGTGCATTTTATTTGCATTCTGATGCAATTCACTTATTTGCAAAAGTGATAAAGCTGTGGAACGGGGGGAAAGGAGATGGCGATGGAGATGGTGTCGGGGAAAGAGATTTTGGAATGTGGAATGAAACAATGTGAAAGTTGTACTGTTTGCAAAAGGATAAGGAAAGCTCTGGATCTCAGGGCTGACACAACTTATCGAAATTATACAAAAGTATTAAATATTAAATATCAATATTAAAGCCTTCCGCTCGTCGTACTTAAAAGCGTTTAAATCTGGCCTGGGCACGAAATAGAGCCGAATTTATTAGTGTGCGTGCTTCTCTCTTTCTCTCTCAATAATAGTCGTGATCCTTATTACCTCCTTATTTACTGTTTGATCCTAAAACATATTAAAAACGATGGTAATTGAACAACTTGAACTAAAATGGATATCCATATTTCATATTATTATTATTTATTTATTATTACATATTTAAGACTAAACTACTTTAGTTTTAAAAGAAAACCCTACCTTTTAGTTAAGTAATCGACCTTGCTCAAAAATGTGCCGGATTCTAAAAAAACAGATTACCCATTTTGGTCAGTAATTTTGGGAAAGCAGAATCCAAGAGCATCCATGGAAAGTAGCACGTTGCTTGTCTGATTTGTGAACCTATCAATTGACCAGAGTTGCTGATTTTCCTGATTTGATTATGAGCAACATTTTCAATTCCAATTGCCAGGAGTCAGTGCTCCTTTTCAAAACTCGTATGTATGAGGATCACGAGCTATGGGAACGCCAGCCAATGGCAGTGGCAGTGGCAATAATAATAAAATGATTAATCGATGCTACATGACTGCATATACAAATAATTCCCGGCGGTGTGTCGTCATCAGCGTCATTACCCACATCATCATCATAATCATCATCATTGTGAGGAGGGGTATTGGGTGGATAAGTAAACTGGGCAGCAAATACATCGTCATCAACATTATCATCATCATCATCGCTGGTTGTTGGCTGCCGGTGCAAATGTTTATTGTGGGAATTCGCTGGCTGCGACGTGTCGAGTGGCAAATGGCGACTCCAGCATCAGTTCAGCTCCTGTCCAAGTCCCCAGTCCCCAGTCCCAGTCCCTGTCCCTGTCCCTGTCCCACTTCCATCCATCCATTTATTTATCCATCCTATTTCCCCCCAACAACTCGCACAAAAATTAAATTTATGAATTGTTTCGTTTGTGCGTGACCAGAGATTTACAATAATCAGAAATCGGGAATCAGAGAACACGCTCAGGAGACTAATTAGTCCTGGAACGTAGCGGGTATACGGTGCCAAATTGTAATTATAATTTCTCGTGTCTACCAAATGCCCAGTCCCTCGATATTCGACATTCCCTCCCTCCCCCCATTGATTGTTCGGCAATAAAACGAGCATGAAAATGAAATATGATTCAATTCGAAATGAAGAAGTCACAGATTTGGCAAAAATTCAGGGGTCTGTCGATTTGGCCTAGGTATTAGGTACTAGGCCAGTAAAATGCAGCTAAAGCTAATTAAGAAATCAATTTGGGCGAACAAAAATATTGTGAGAAATTTTACGATGTCAATTAAGTGTACAAACAGCGGGATTTGTTCTTTAACTTTTTGTTTAACAGCTTAAATTTATTATTTAATAATTAATTTTAAACGTTGAACATTGTGCATGTATTTAATAAGAGTTTACTAATAAAATTTGGCAGATTGGGGAATTTTTTTGGATTTTATATGAGCGGTAAAAGAACAGAAGTAAAACCTAAAATAAAAAAAATGCAAATCAAGGTTTAAATTAAAAAAAAAACCACGAGTTTCCATGAACTTATCATGGCTATTCGGATGATAAAAAACTAAAGCTTAATAAGGTTGACTTATTAAATAGTTCCTTAAAACAACAACCGTTAAGTGAATTTTACAGCGTTACTCGATTGCCTATAATTAGTAAACCGCACACAAACTATTCACAACAACCGAAACAGAAGATATTTCTTTATTTTCTTGACAAAAGGGTCGCTTATCGTTTATCGACACCAATCAATCCCGGCCAGGTGCTGATATAGTCACCCCATTTCCCATTCAACTGGAACCGTAACAACTCCAACCGACAACCAACAACCAACAGCCAAGCGCCCATTCAGAGCCCATAAAAGTTCGCTGACAGCTTTTTAAATATTTATTTAAATAAAATGCATTATTTAAAGCGATTTTTCATTGACCACAAAAACCGAAAAACGTTTGCTGTACGGCCGCCAGAGAAATGGGGGTGTATGTGCGAGTATATTGGGTATGGAGCCGGAGGACGATGAATGGATGGCCAAAAGGATGGATGGGTGGGTGGATGGATGGGTGGATGGATGGGACAACCCAGTCCCAGTGCCAGTCCCAGTTTTTCACCATGAGCATTGCGCTGGGCGATGGCTACGCATTTCGTGCTTAAATAAATAAATTTAACAATTATGCGTGGTTGCGGTTGTTTTGGCTTTGATGGAGCCCAGGCATAATCCTATTACCGGGCGATTCGCCAGTTGCCACTTTTCCATTTTCCATTCGACAGCGGGAAAAGTGGAAAAGCCCGTCCGATGACGACTCCCCGTACCCATGTAACTCCTGAATGTGGTGACTGCTCTCCTATATGGCTACATGGATGGTGGGTGGATCCAGGGATCCCGGATCCTGGTGGTCTACTTTTTCGCATAAATATGGCCAAAGCCAAAGCAGCTGCAAGGGCTCCGGGCTTCGGGTTCCGGCGTGCATGGGCATGGGGTAAGCCTTTAAACAGGCTCGATTATTTGATGCCCAATTTAGTTAAACTTTGTTAAAGTTGGCTACGATTTCGTGGATGCAAATTAACGAGGTTTGTGCTCATTTCCATAATTGCCGTTGTTATGGTAAAGCGATGGGAGTTTTTTGATTTCGCAGGTGATACTGTTGGCCTGCAACATACTCGTATAAAAACTTTTAATTATCAGCTTGTATTCATTTGTTGGTAGTTTATTACCCGAAACAAATTTCATACTTTTCATTTATTTGAAACATTATGCGTTTCAATTAGCCCTTTAAATTGATAGGTTATGAAATGGCCAAATGACGAAATGACGATTTTGTATGGGAAATGCTGAAATTTAAGTTAAGGGTAAATATTTTTCGTCTTTTTAAAAAAGATTTACTTGAAATCATTTATAAATCTTTTAAATTTATACCTGTATCATCTGTCTGATGAAAAAAAAATTGAAAGCACACTTTTAGGAACTTTTTAAGTGATTTTAAATCTCTAAATAGTTAATTTACAAAGCTGTTTATTTTTAAAATAATTCCAATGACTCTCAAAGACAGGTGAATTCAATTAGAAATGGTAATAGGTACATAAGCTTAGAGAACCATTAAATATTGGACGTATTGAAGACTTCCGCTTCCGCTTCTTTCCACTTGCATCTCAAAAGACCCAACTACTTGCACAAAATGGCTTTAAGTTCCAAGCAAACTCCCGGCCAATGGGCCATGATGGCTACTGATGATGACGATGATGATGAGGGGCAGCGCGTAAGCAGTTGCAAAGAGATCTGCGGTTGTCTGTCCGCCTCCGCCTCCGGAGTTCAGGGTCCGCAGTCCGCAGTCTTGTCAAATGCACTTGAAACTTGGAGGGGAGGACAGTCAGCGACCACTCACCGACCGTCGTCACTTGGTGATGGTGAAAAGGTTTTGCACTCCCCCGGGGAGGAGGAGGAGCATCTGTCCCGGACGTCATCCGGACATTTTCGGGGGTTCCTGCCTGCCTGCCTGCCACTCGACTCAAAATTTATGCGTTTAATAATGCAATGTGCGGTGGGAGGTACCGAAAACTACCTCAAAGGCCACATCATCGCGTCATCTTCTTCATCGTCGTTCTGGGTCTGGACTGGGCCTGTTATTATGTGCCAACATGGTCGTCAATGTGATGAGGCGACCAAGACAAAGGCCAAGGCGAAGTTAAATTAAAGGCGACGATATCAGCATATGTTACGAGTGCGGTGCGGCCTCTGGGAAAATGGGATGTCTGTGTGGTCCTTATGTGTTGTATGTGCGTATGTGTCCTGACATGTTCCTGCCGTGCATTGTTCGATTAATGACTTAACGACGTGAGTTGAATAACTTTGATTTAGTGTCATCTCATTTTGCGTGCCGCACAGAGGACATGCGTTGGTTGGTTGGGAGGCAAAGACTGTGGAGTGTGGAGTCTGTGGAGCGAAGACCAGACTCCACTCAGCTAATTATATTTATTTACTGGGCGTGCACACAGTCACAGCCAGATAAAGAGATGGGGAGCACAGGAGCAGGAGCAGGAGACACACCAGCCTTGAGCCTTTAATTATTATTTGAATCCCAGTAGCAATCAAACGGAGGCGCATGATGAACATATTTGATATGATATTGCGAACAAAGGAGCTACACTCAAGACTCCCATCCAAATAATACTTGGAACAACAGGGAGATGTGCAAGAGATGGATAGCCAGCTAAGCCGTTTCGAGTGACCAGAGGCCAGTGTGTCTCACATTTGTCAAACATGGTCAGTTTAAATCGATTGTCTGCCAAGACTTACTTGCCAAGTACTTAAACTTTCGAATAAACTAAAAAAACTAGTTTGGATTTGCAGTAGAAAACTGCAAATTAATTTCTAATATATTTTCATTTTCATTTTGATATTATAATCAGGTTTCTGGAAAATTGCACCGCTCTTACCCGTATTTAATGCAAAACTAAATTTAATCTGCTCTGGTATTCAAACGAATAAAATGGAAAGTGTTCATTAAATGAAAATGGTTTTTGCTTAAAATTCAGTATGTAAATTCAATTGAGATTGATGTTTAAAATTTACTGACTGCAAGCTAAATGATTTGAAGTGCAATTAAGTCTTGTAAGGCAGACATTCTAAGATCAAGTCCAAATAATATAAAACAAAATACAAAAAAACAAAAATAGTTACAATATATCAATATTGCCTTCTTAAGAAGTGTACAAATATTTATTTTACAACTTTAAATGATTTATAAACTTGCAATGTAATGTTTTTTCCAATTATTTTATTACAAATTTTCATTTAATTACGTCTTTCATGAAACTTTAGACTGAAAAGTCAACTGAAATTGTTTTAAATTATTGTGAAAATTAACTTAAAGTTTCTTGATTAGTAGTTTTGTCTGGTAAACCTTATTCATTGGTTTTTAATTTTTTTTTTAGCCTTGTTTCACTTGCACAAATTTTCTTGATGTCAGTTCTTTAACTTGATTTCAATTAAACTCCTAGATAAATGCGGTATAATTCCACAATAAGAATTAAAATCAAAAAAATTGGTTAAGCACAAAATTAAAATAATAAAAAACTCTTTTGTAAAGAGTTTTTGTTGTAATGAAGTCTGTTTGCCCTGTAAAAAACCTATGTAGTAAGCTGATCATAGTGGACTAATTTTTGTGTGACGACATTAACTCACAACTATATCCATTTAAAGTCCTACTAGGTGGCCACCGATTTCAATTTGTTCCTGCTGACCATTCACGGATGTGATCCACGGGCCTATGTATGCTATGTCCAATGGTCCGGTCTCTGATCACGTTTAATTAGCTCTAATGAATGACCGGCTGACAGGGCACGTCTCCTTCACTCGTTTCCTGGGTTAGTTTTCCGGGGGCAGGCTGGCCCAGGCTGGTGGAATTTTCCCACACGATTTTCTATTAGCGCAAAACCCTGGCTCGTTATTTGTAATTTGTTGTAAGTTTTTCTTTCTGTTTTTGTACCAGTAAGTCGTCGCGACTGAGGATATGCTGTAAATGTTTTAAACAAGTAAAAAATAATTTGATATTTTAAATAATCAATCTGATCCTTTTAAAATAATCTACTTGATCTATGTTAAGACGAAAAAATAACAGTTTAAGATCCATATGATTTTATCAAAGGTATTTTTTTTAAATGTGAAAGTTGAAAGATTAAAACGATATTTTGAAGTGTAAAGTTTTATAAAATACTCTCTTAAAAGAGTCTCTTTACTCTTTCCAGAAAGCTACAATGCAGTGTTGTTTATAAATATTTATTAATAAATTTTTTTGTGATAGCGGGTATCTCATAGTCGGTGAGGTGACCAAAGGATTGTTTCTTGGGCATTTGGTTTGCCAGTTGCCACACATGCTTTCCACACTCCTTCCCTGGCCTTCCTTGAACCCTTCGAACCCACTGACTCCAGCCCTTTCTGCTTCGTCCTTCGTCCTTTCGCCCCCTTTTGCAGCATCGACTGGCGTGGACCGTCGTTGTTTTTATCGACATTGAAATGTGGCCCCAAAACAGTTTCAGCTCATAAAAATACAATTTGCTGCTGCTTATTTTTTACGATGCACCAGAGGGCGATGCTTGGTCGCTCCCGGGGTCTTGGTTCTGTCTCATATCCTGTCCGATTAGCTCGGACTTGGGCTCGGACTCGGACGCGGGCTCCTCCTGGACTCCTCCACAGTCCAGTTTGCCCATCCGTTGGCCAAAAACTATTTTCGAGCATGAAATGGTGCGGACACATGCTCCAAGTGCGTCCAATGTCCACTTTTCCCTGTTCCCCATACGCTTACTTTGGGACAGGGTACTCCTCCTCTTTTGTAATGAAAAGGATTTTTGAAATTGGGAAATTATTTTCAGATAAAACATACTTTTAATAATTATCCAAGGGAAAGGTCTTAGGACTTCAAATCAAAATATATGAAAAAGCAAGTTTATTATGTTTATTATATAAAAATAAAAAAGTTCCCACCTTTAAAAAATTTGACAAAATATTTCAAATTAAATAGCTTTAAAATGGTAAATAATCAAATAACTTAAAATTTATATTTAAACAGTTAAGAGCTCTCAAAAAGTAGTGTATAAAAACTTCGCTTGGCATTGGCCAAAACTTTCCACACTTTTTCTTTTATTTTGTCTATTTTGTGTGTTTTTGTTTTTTTTTTTGATTTTCATTGCGTTTGTGGTGGTTCGTAGAAGGGGGCGGAAAGGGGCAGGGGGCGTGGTCACTTGCAGCTGGGCTCCAGCATTTAAAACGTTTAAGGGATTTGTTTATGAGCCGCACCGAGTTGGACTCGGACTGAACCAAACTGGACTAGTTCAGGTGGCTGGACATAGGACATAGGACATAGGACATAGTGCGCTTCCGTTTCAACATTTGGAATGGGCCAAAGTTTCCGAAACATAAAAACAAAGAACCAAAGGCCCGTCCGAATGAGCCCATCTATTCATAATCCCGCTTAATAATCCCATGACCCATTCTGGTCCTATTTCTCTTGGTCAACTCATGTTTCGCCATTTCAAAGGGGAGGTCAAGGGATATTAAATAAATTAGCCTCATTTTCGGAAAACAAAGCAAAAAACTGCGGATTTGGATTCGGATTCGGTTAAGTTGCAATGCTGAAGCCAAATGTTGGCTATTGAAAATGGATTTTTTTGATGTTGTTAAAACGTTGCGCAAAGTGACCTTTTAGTCTATTAAACAAAGCATTTTTTTGTTCTTTTATACGAGATTTATTCAGGGGGAAGCTCTAAGTATTTCCTAATTAAATACACACATTTTTTTGTAACAATTTTCAATACATAAAATAAACCAAATAAAATAGATAAAAATGCTTCGACTGTTACAATATATCAATATTGCCTCCTTAAAAAGTCTGTAAATATTTTTTTTACAACTTTAAATGAGTGATAAACGTACAATGTAATGTTTTTTTAAAAATTATTTCATTACCTATTTTCATTTAATTTACCCTAAAAAAGTCCATTTAAATTGTTTTAAATTATTGTATAAATTAACTGTAAACAATTTAATTGTCAAACTTATTTTTTAAAGCATTTTACTTAACCAAGTTTTGTTTAACACTCATTGTGACTAAGTTTTCTATATATTTTAGCATATTATTCCAATGAATTCGATTACATCCTGCCACGCACACACACACACACGCACACCCACTCTCACTCTCACTTACACACTTACCCATACTCATGCATATGTGTGGTGTGTGAATACACATAAATATACATAGCCCACATCAAAGCTGCACATGCATATGTATTCAACTGGGGGCGTGGCAGTGGCAGTGGGCGTGAGTGCGTGCGGTTTTGGAGGGGGGAAAAGTGGGTGGGCTAAGGACGAAAGGACGAAGTCGGAGCCATTGCACTTATTGTATAATTATGCAGTTTAATGAATACTAAAAAGATGGGTTGCATTGGGGGGAGGGGGACGGGGGGGGGGGGTTATTTTGTATTTTGTTTTCTGTTTTCCTGCAATAAATACAAAGCTGCGTGGCGCCAAGTGAAGAGAGGAGAATAAGCCGCAGCAGCAGCAAAGGCACACCAGTAAAAGGAAAAGTAAAAGCAAACAAAAAGGCAGCAAAATGAAAATAAGCGTATGTATTAAATTAAGAAAATGCAATGTGTGTGTGTGTGTGTGCTTGTGCTTGTGTGTCTGTGTGGGTGGCCGCCATGTTGATTATTATACTTAGTTATTATTGCAATGGGCTAAAGGGACTGCAGACTGCAGACTGCAGAATGTGCTGCAGCATTTCAGGCTTCAGCCTTGGGCCAGAGGAACTCGGACAACTCCCATCCCCCTATATATATGTATATGTATCCTTCCAGGGAGATAACGATGCGGTATTTAACATAAAACGTTTTGCTTATTGCCTTTCTCCTGCTCCTCTGCTCTTATCTGAAGATATTCCTCGGGTTTTTCACCGAAGCCACTGATACCCTGCATTAAATTCAATTTAAAAAAAATATATTGCGTTCATGGTAATGAGTTAGCAGGCAAATAATGTACTCTTTCAGTTACTATTTATACTTAATAAATAATTAAAAAATATATTAAAGTATATTAACATGACTCACATTTAAAATGTAAAGAAACAAACTAATTTTCATTCCTTTAAATATTAAATTTTAGTGTTCTTTAATTCTAGACAAACTTACTAACCTGTCATACATTTCGTTTCCAGTAAAGAAAGGTTTTAAATTTAAATGTTATTACAAAAGGTATTATAATAATTTATGTTATAATTCCAGCCTTAAAGTATTGTAAAGTTTTAACACAAAATCAGGTTTTAAAGTACCAAAAAAAAGTACACAAAGTAGCAAAGAATTAATCAAGTTCTTTTAGATTTCAGAAACTAAGCCAAAAACTTGAACAACCTTAAAAATGTCATGAAAGTACTGAATAACTCTCCTTGAACCTTGAATGTGTGATCTTATTGTTTTTTGTTCATTACAGCTGCATGTGCTTTAGTGTTTATTCAACATGTAGTGCTTGAATATCCGCATCCGCAGCCATTCGCAGCACACTTAATCTTCAACTTTACACTTTCCACTCTCTCTATTTTCTTTGCACTGCGTTTTTAATTTTCTTGCTCCTTGGGCTGCGTGTGTGTGTGTGTGTGGCTGTTAGTGTGTGTGTGTGTGTGTCATTTTATGCATGAATTTTTTAATAGCTTAAATATGCGCCAATAAAACTTTAGCACGCTCATCTTATCGCCAGTGCCTAGCAAGTTCTGAAACCCCCATTCTCCCACTTCCCAACTTCAAAGCCAGATGACCTCCCCCCACCCACTTTCCACCCCCCTTTGCACCCCCTTTCACCCTTTGTGACCACCGCACGTAGCTAATAAAAGCCGATGGGTTGGATGGGTGGGGGGGGGTTTGAAGGAAGGAAAGGAAGGAAAGCTGCCGACATGGCGCCATGCACGTGCTCATCCACCTGCAGCAGGTGCTTCCCACCACCCACCACCCACTCAGCCACCCCCCACTTGGTGGCATCTTGACTTTTAATTAGCTAACTTGATAAAACTACAAAACTATACAATAAATATGCAAAATAGTAGAACAAAAAAAAAAAACGTGTGAAAAAAGCGGTAAGGTGGAATAAGGTTAAAACCAAGAACTAAAGGAGGAGTAAGGCGAAGACTTGGAATTCCTAAAGTCTTGTATTTATTTTGCTGCTCTTGGCAAAGAAATCTTTAATAACATATAGAGGGAAATTAATCTAAATCATGAATTAAAAAGCATATTTAATATGTTGCACCTTGTTTACAATCGATAAGTTAACACCTTATAATTTATTTAAAAAAAAAACCATACTGTTTTGCGATTTCATTCCAACTAATTAGTTTTTATCCAATTTTGGAGATATTTTTTTTAGCCTTATAAAGGGGAAATAAACCCGGAATTTAATCCGTAGCACACCTGACCTTCGTGCAGCAATAATGTTTTCAGATTTCGTTCCATTTTCCCCTGCCCTGCCCTGCCCTGCCCCATCTCCATTTCCATTTCCATTCTCCTTAACTGCCCAAATATGCGGAACGTTTCCACTTTACACCTCCGCTTAAAATACGAACATTCCGGAATATCCGGATCCGGAATGGAGATGTGCGTGCGTGTGAATGGGAATGGGAATGGGCATGGGAATTGGAATTGGCATTGACATTGGCATAGTTTTATTTCTTTGCACTTTTCCCCATTTGCGATGTCAACTTTCTTTTTCTTTTCAGTTTTATAAGCTTGTTATTTCATTAGCATAATCAAATCGCCAGAGGCAGAGGCGGAGGCGGAGGCAGGGAAGCCGAAGCCATCGTTAAAAGGTGGGTTGCCTTGGGCTGGGATGGGCTGGGATGGGCTAGGAGAGAGTGTAAGATGGGCTGATCGTATATCTTAATTCCTTAGTAAGCTACTTGAGTGTCACTTCCTCGCCTCCATTCAATCAATTCCCATCGCTTTTACCGTTGTTTCTCGCATCGCCTTTGTGCCTTTTACTTCCACATTCACCCCTTCTACTTTCCACTTTCTACTTTCGTTCCGTTCCGTTCCGGTGGCAAATCTCTGCTGAACGCCATCAAAACCCCTAACAAACCCCTAACCCAATCCCAGTCCCAATCCCAGGCCCAATCCCAAACCCAAAGATGATGCTGGAGTTGGAGCTGAATCACGAGCTGTTTGCGCTTTTCTCGTCCGCCAAAGAAAAACACTCGGAAAAATTAAGGCTTTCTTTTAAAAATATGAATATTTATTATAATTATTTTTCCTGAAAGCATAAATAAAATAAATAGTAAATTATAGTTATATAAATTATTATAAACGAAAAATATTTTATTTAAAAGTCAAGTACGTTACATTATATTAGTACTGGTAATGTGTTTTAATATATAATAATATTTTTGAATAATCCGAATTGAAAGTCCTTAAAAAATACTGTCATTGAAGTTGAATAAATTATATTTAGAATCAACACTAAAAACAAATTACGAAATAAAAAGTTGGTTATAATTTTTTTGTTTTAAATCAAATAAAACAAGATTACATTCAATGATTCCGAAATCCATTTGTAATATAAATTAGTTTTTAAAAAAGGAAGCATTCATACATAACTAATAAAGCGTATAGGTAAAGTATGAAAAACTGTCAAATTATCCAAAAAATGTCATCACTAATATCTAAAAACTGATCCATAAAACATTGTCTAAATTAAAGAGATTTAAATTTGTGAAATTCCATTAATTTAAAGTTTTTAGAGGCATTTTGTTTAGTGTTGATAGTGAGAGAGGAAACAGGAAGCGATGGTGAGAAGTAAAAAAGTTGTGCGTTTTGCATAAAGTGCGCTTATCCCCGCAGGAGGAAATGACTGGCAATGACGCGAGGCATCCCTCCCGCTCCTTCTCCGCCTGCTGCTCCTCCAGTTTGCTCCACTCCTGGTGGTGACGCTTCTGGTTATGCTCTGTCTAATTTCGCTCAAAGCCTGTGACAAGTACGGAGTTCTTAGGGGCCCCGCTCGTCGTCTTGGCTTGGCTTTTCAATTGCACGTGCCGAAATGCAGCTGGAAGTCTGTCAGGCTTTGCCGCTTTTCCCCGATTTTCCCCGCTTTTCCCCCGATTTTTCCCACTATTTTTGGAGCACCCCCTGCGGTCCATTTGTATATGTGTGTTTGGCTGTCCTTTTTTTTTATCCTTTATCCTGATGCTTTGTGCTTCTGCTTCTGTCGCAGCGCCTGTCGCTCGCTTTTGAGCTCCCAACTTTGATTTATGTTAGCACCCCCATCTCCACCTCCATCTCCATCTCCACCTCCACTTCCTCTGCCAGGTGCCATTGTACACCCCCCGTCCAAATTGTGTGCATCTGCTGGGAACACGGCATAATGGTCAAGTGAAATACGACCAACAAACCCATAACCAAACATATAAACATACAAACACATTCGCGATGTGATCAGCGGCGTAGGCCAGAGGAAAGTATTTAAATGGCAATAAATCACTTACCAGCTACAAATAATGTTTTAAATATTTAAATAAAAATAAATAACAAAGAACACCACAAATGAGTAACGGAAGTTCTAATGTTTTTTTGTTTATTTGTCTGTTTGTCCGTTTTAAAAATTTTAATTAGGTAAAGGTTCCATTTTTTAGATGTTTGTTTTTGATGTAAAATAATAACGAGGTATGGAACTTAGTTTAAAACGGATGGAAAAGGGTATTAAAAGTCGGAAGTAAATATTATTTTTAATAAATTGTATCTACTATACTTTTGAGTAATAATATTTTTCATTACATTAATAATATTACAAGGACGTATTTGCTAAGTTTACGCATTCATTGCACTTTTATATTTTAATATATAGTGTAACAAAGAAAGGGGCTTGGGGATCCCTTATTCCTTCCTTCCTATCCTAATCCCAATCCCCTTTGGCGCTGTCCCTGCCCACAGAAGATGCCGTTGACAGCGAAGAAGGGTTGTGAGCACAAATCCACAGCCACACACGACCTGGGCATTTCCATTGAGCTTTCGTTCAGGTATTTGCAGGTGTCTCATTGTCCTTCCGCTTGCATTCACCATTCCCCAATCCCCATTCGGCTTTCACCTTTCACCATCCCGCGACATCCGCTTCTCAATTGATGGGGCATCATCCGCTAATGCCACTTACTCGACTCACGACTGTGTGTGTGTGCGATATTTGGGTGTTGTGTTTTTGATGTTGCTGTAAGGACACTGCGCCCATATCCTGGCAGGACCTGTCAGACTGCTCACAATTGTGCAGCTGAGGGCATTGAAGAACAGTGGGTAGTCCTAGGTAATAATCAGATTTATTTGTTTATTATCTTATTTAAAAATGTTTGATGAAAATAATATTATAAAGATTATATGTTCATGAAGATATTTTTATTAATTATAATAAGATTTTTGCAATAAATGAATTGGATTTATATTCATAATTATACTGCTTTTAAGGTTAAATTTAAAAACGTTCGCTGATAGGGTAAGGTAGGGCCCAAATGAGATCCTTTCATGGCAAGTGTCCCAAGGACACCCACCCCCCTTTGAGTTGCACAAAAGACGCCCACCCACACCCTCACAAATGTATGTATGTGTGTATCTGTGTGCGCTGGGGCAAATGCATCTGTGCATCTGTAAGATGCATCTGCAATTTGCGGCACAATGCGAGGCAATCACAGTGTAAACAATTGTCCAGTTTTTTTTTTGTGAATTAATCAAATTTCGGTGAGGCTTCCTTTTTTTCTTCCTGCCATTCGCCGTCGCTGTTCGGCCCATTCGGTGTGTCCTTATTTTTTATTGTTATTTTTGTTGTATTTGTTATCGGCGGGAGAGCGCTTTCAACTTTCAAATTGAATCAAATCAATTACGCTTCATTGAATGTTTACCATTTTCAGTTACTTTTCCTCCCTTTTGCCGCCCTTTACGTGAGTTTTCCGCACTCCACCAACTCCACCGACTCCAACTCCCACGGAAAAGCCAAGGACAAGGGCAAGGACGTGCAGGCGTCACGGTTGAACATCGGTTACGGAACCTCCGCCCAGCCATTTGGGGCATGAAGGTGTTTTTCCACCTGACCGACCCGCTCTCCCTGTCAGGGCTAATTATTAAGAATCCAGAATTTAGAATCCAGAATCCAGATTTGCGATCTAAATTTTCAGCTGGAATCCAATCGAATCCCATATGGCGAGAAAGTCTCCACCATTTTCGCTGTGATATTAAATTGTGAGTTACAATTTTCTTCTTATATTTGAAAACCCCTTTGGGAGGACCAAGGTTAAGAATCTAATAGCAAATGCAAATACAGGCCAAGAGGATTTGGGATTTGGGACTTAAGGACAGTGTTGTGTAGTCAACCTTACCTTGTCATGTCCAGCCTAAAAACTTGTTTAAGTATTATATAAAAAATAAATATAACCAAGACACAAGCCTCAGCAGCAAAAAAAATAACATTTTGCAGGAGAAAAGTACGTAATTTGATTGTAAAATGTTACTGATAAAAATTTTGTTGTTGTTGAACAACTAACAAAATTTCTATATAAATTTTTCAAAATTATGTAAAATTTGTGTTTATCAAATATACCAACAAAACAGTATTCATATTTAGTTTTTTGATATAAAATATATGTATGAATAATTAGATTTAAAGAAACAACAGTAACATAACGTTGTGTCACACAATTATACCAAAATAATAGTTAACATATTTAATTAAAAATTATAATGATTGTAGAACTTAAGTTGTGTGCTTTAAGTTGACTTGGTACTTGTCACCCTGGCGTATACTTAATATAGGGATTTCTGTGCAAGACACAAATTCAAGTATTAAACCATTTATTTTAGTGCTAACTAGCTTGAGCCACCCCACAGGTGACCCCACTGGTGACCCCACCGGTGACTGGTAATCGGTGAACAAAGTCTGAAATGGCCAATGGACACCGATGATTCTCTTGGGGGGAACAGCTGTCAGCTGCGGGAAACGGGAAGCGGGAAACGGGGGATCCATTTCCATCGGTTGAGAATTAGTTGGCTGGCACTGGGCACTGGCACACACACTGTGTGAGGTAGTTATGGCTCACACACACATTCAGCGGAAACTCTTTGGCCATTTTCAGTAAATTGAAAAAGTATTAAATCAATAAATAAAAGTTGCACACCATCGATGGGTATGTGTAACTTTTTGGCCATGTGCGTGGCTCTGGCTCTGGGTCTGGGTCCCCTTGCTCCACATGTTCCCCATTCCCATACCTTTTATCCTTGGATGCAGCGAGCTTACGTTGCACATTTTCACCATCCTGCCACGCCCCCCCAATGACCAACCGCCCACCATTGGGTATGACCATTTGGGGTTACACACGCCGCGTGTTAATTACTCAGAACATTTTAAACGGCACAAGGATCAGATGGCCACGGGAAAAGGGAAAAGGAAGATGCCAGAAGAATCCAAAATGTGGGGGAGGGCCAGGAGACCGAGCGTCCATGGCGACCCGCGAAATTTGTTGTATTGATTTAAAACGCGAGACAGGACAGCCACCAGGATACAGGCTGCAGGATACAGCGGCCAGGAGGCAGTGGCCAGGGGCACAGTTGCAGGTGGCTGACAGGTGGCAATCAATGCAACCGAACGGGGCACGTAAGTAGCGATGCGACTGCCACGACTGCTCCGTGAATCACCCACATTTGAATACCCTGGAAGTATCATAGTTTTAAGCCACAAAATATTAAGTTAAAATATGTAATACATTTATTTAAATATAATACAACATTTCCCACTTTAAACTTTAAACAAAATTCTATATTATTATGGGTGGAAGTAATATTTTTAAAAAGCTCCAGTTTAAATCCTACTATTTGTTTACAATACTGAACAAAAAATCAACAATTGACCAACTAATTTAATTTAATTTATAATAAATACATATTAAATATATATCTGGAAGTAATATTTATTCTATTATTAATATAGTCTTAAATATTTATCATAAATTCAACGACTGACCAACTATTTTATTTTAATATAAAATAAATACATTCTAAGTCTGGTAACTATTAAATAAAAATATTTAAATTTAAATTCAAAAATGTGTAACAATTTTCTGATCTCACAAAAACCAGTAAACAAATAAAATGGTTCTTCACAAAGAACTCCAAAATTTATCAAGTGGAAAGTCCTCGTTTTAAGATATATTTTTAGTTTGTAATTTTTTTAAGTATTTTTATTAAGTGCCAGCATGCCCCAAATTGACCCACCAAATAGTCACGGTGACGAGAGTGAGTTTTAAAAATGCAACCAGTGCAGAAAGCGACGGGGAAAGCAGGAAAAAAGCAGAGATATAAAAAAGAGAGAGCATCGCAAGGAATAAAAAACAATTGGATGGCAAATATAAAACGAATTGTGGGTTACCATCGGTGGCGAGTGGGAATCTAGGGATGGAGGAATCGAGGAATCATCGGAATCCAGGAATCGGTGGAGTCGGAGGAGTCGGTGGAGTCATCTACATGGATTCCCCACATTGTTGCTAGAGGAATTTGATCGGCTGTCTGGGTAAAAGCAACTAAAATGTCTTTGTCAGTGCCTTGTCAGGGATATTTGGCCCCTAATAGGAGCATCTCAATGGCACTCCCAATACCCACATCCACATCCACCCGCCCAATCTCGACTCTCCGAGAAGTTTATTAAAAGCGAATGCAAATTTCAAGCAGCGCCGGCAATTTAATTAGCAGCAAATTCAACAATTTCCATGCACACACACAAAAAGGACTCAAAGGACGAGAGGAAGGAAGGAAGGCAGGAAGGAAGGGGTCGTCGTTATTGTAAGGACCTCCCAACAGGCAGGACTTCAACTTTCCGCCGCTGCCACTCCTTCAAAAGGGATGACACCAGTCTGCACGGGAGGGGGCAAACTTTTTATTAGAATCGTAAATAGTCTTTACGAGTTGTACGTGCTCAAAATTTGCAATAAGCCAAAAATATTCTTCGGCTAACAGCAACAACAAATTATCGGCTATGCCTACGCTATATCTACATTCTCCTCCACCTTCGTCCTGGCCCATTCAATATGATAATCATAATAATTAATATGTAAGCAATGTTTGTGCCACTCGAACTGCAAAACAATCTGAATCTGACGAATTTGATACTTTTTGGCCAGCTTCGGGTATTGATTGCATCGGCATTTGAATTCCTTTCAAATAGGTCCGACTATGAGCATTGACTTCGGCCTGAAATTCTTGGTTAGTGTCTGCAGCCAGGAATGCTTCGATTCTGACTTCGTTCTAACATAAAAGTGGCAGGTGGAAGGACGAGCAGATGATCCTGATCTGAATTCCACATCCTGCTGCGTACTAGTTAATTTTGAGTTATAAACCATTATGAGGCATTTATATTTTGTGTGCTTAGATGCCACGGACCCAGTACCAAATGGATATCTCTTTATAAATAAATCATAAATCAATCTTTATACTTTACAATTTGCTTCTAATTTTGTTTTTTTTTTTTTAAGACTTTCTCAATCCTTTTTAGTAAAATATTTCATCTTTATGAATAAAAGAATCTAAAGAACTAAAGAGCGTTATCAAATGTAAATTAAAAACATTACACAATTACAAAACCGATAGTTACAATGAAAACAGTTTGTTTTGAAAGAAATTACAGAAATTTGTCATTTAACTGTACCTTTCTATGAAAATTTGTTTCCTATTTTGTATCTTTACTTAATATATTTATTATTTGCGATACTCGAAGAGTAAGCAAATACTGTAAACGATCAAATGTCTGTCTGTCCGTCCGTCCGTCCGTCCGTCCGTCCGTCTGTCTGTCTGTCCGCACAAACATCGAGATCTCGGGAACTATTAGAGCTAGAGCCACCAAACTTTGCACACAGACTTCTATGAGCAAGGCGCAGATCAAGTTTGTTTCAAAACCTGACCACGCCCCTTTTACGCCCACAAACCGGAAAAAACTGTGGTGTCCACATTTTTAGTGCTAGAGAAAAGTGGCCCTTACAAATGTTGTTCGTGTTGAAAATATCTACCCAAATATCTAAAAATTTTTAAAATCTGACCATTTTCAAGAAATTGTGCATACAACTGCGTTGAAAATTTTTATTGCGCTCAAAAGTAGGCAAAACAATTTTTTTTTAAAGAGAGGGCGCTTAAAACTGATTGCGCATGAAAGTAGGCTACACATTATTGAAGAGGGCTAGCTAACTGTTTTTAAAGAGGGCAATGAGTATCGAAAATTTTATAGTCGGAAAACCCGACTATAGCGTTCTTTCTTGTTTTTATATTTTTTTTATTTTGTATGGTCTATTTTTTTCTTTTTTATTTCTATTTATAATTAATATTGTGATTTTAAAATATTAAATCTTTGTGACTATTTTAATTACGGATAAAATTTAAATAAAATAGTATAAAATATTATAAAAAAAATACAATAGCGTCACTCCCATCAGAGAAACTTATAGCTTGTTGGGTTTTTTCCTACATGTCTCCAGAGTTGTCCTTATAAATGCTCTTTTCCCGCGAACTAATGATTTCCAAGTGGTTCAAGCAGCTACAAAATATATGCAAATGTTTTCATCGATGGAAATGTGGAAATGCAGTGAATAACTTTTCCTTTTTGCATTCATTCATGGACTCCGTAATGCACTCAACTGTGCGCACTGGGTTGAAGGGTGAGCTGGGGTCATAGATAAAAGTGTAAATATTTATAGCATTAAATAACGAAAACAAACACCGTTTTTGACATTTTAATTGAATAAAATCGTTTTGTGGTCTTTTAAGGATCATTTCATGGCCAGCAGATAGCAGATGCTGTGCTGCCCCCACTTTTTGCCACCACTTTGCTGAGTTTGTTGAGTGTTTGTCTGGGGCATCCAAAATGCAAAATGCATTGCATGCAATTGCAGTTCAATTGGTGTTTGTTGTGTTTGTGCAGCAAGTGAAAACAAGGGGGTGGAGGGTCTCCCTCTCACAAACACAGACACAGTAGCCAAAAGCCGGCTTTGCACTGTATATGTATGTGTGTATATACGTCATATACAACGATCATGTGCGTACACAAAGAAAAATAGGTCGCTCTTAAACTACTTAATATCAAGCGACCTCGTTTTGCTTAATTGGTCTCTTAGCAAATTATCCTTGAAGGTAATTAAAACTATGTACTAACCGAAGATGAATGTCTGGTTATTGGTAAGTACTTAAAACCCGGAAATATGAAAAAATATGCATTGTTTTTCATACCCTTGTTTGTACACTGAGGAAAGTTTTAAATCAGGGATTCCCAGCCCATTGCTCTTTAAGTTACAAAAACAAAATGAACTTGAAGAGCAATGGGCTGGGCATCCCTGTTTTATATATTTATAATGTAAAAATAAAGTCTGTAATTTGAAGTTTCCTTGGCCTAAGAAAACATACTCTTAGCAGCATTATTAAAATTAAAATACATTTTTTCTTAATTTTTCTGGGTGCACCAGTACATATAATGGGTGTGTACTGGATGTGTGTTTACCTATGTGCATTTGCTGATGACGATAACGATGATAGTGATGATGATGCTGCTGATGACGATGATGCATGAGCGGCCAAACTAAACAACCAGCTGGAAATAGCCATAGAAATAACAGAAAGCTCAAGTGACACCCACTGCCCACCTTTCACCTGGTCATATATGTATATGTATGTGTTTATCCTTTTTGTCGGCTGATTTGCATTTAATTTCAATGATTTTTTGAGGACTCCCAACCAGCGCACACACACACATCTATATGTATGCCTCCAAAGTACCTTTTTGTTTCCAGTTGCAGTTGCAGTTGCAGTTTTTTTTTTTTTTTTTTTTAATTTCCAGACTGTTTTTGTTATACTCTGTTTTGTTTCGTGTTCATCGCTTAAGCTGCTTTAAATTTATTGGTTTGCACAGTTTAAGCGATTTTCGTTTTGTATTTTCCATTTGCAGCCATCTCCATCAGCAACTCCCTCACCCACATTTTTCCTCCTCGGTTACCATTACCAATGGATACAACTTGCCAATTATGCTCGTTCTCTGGTTCTCTGGCCAATGGACTGGACACTCCCCTCTAAGCCCCCCTTTCCCCTCCACTGGAAAATGAATGCAACTGCTCATATTCGTGTGGCATATGCCAATGTCGATTGTTGCCTGTTGTTGGGCCATTTTGGCCATCCTAGAAAATAATAAAAAAAAAAAACGGGCACACAGACACACAAACCGAAAAATGCTGCATACTTTTTGGGGCGCTTTAAGCCCCCGCTCATTTTGTGAGGGGGTTCAAGGGGGCGGGGGGCAACGTCAGCATTGTCGCCAGCGCTAAATGTGGCATTAAAATTTTCGACCAACAAAACTAGAAGAGCAGCACCAGCAGAGGAACAGAGGAGCAGCTATGAGCCACTAGAGGTGGACGCTCAACTGCAATTCGCGGCACGAAATTAAATTGTATACAGTAATGTCTCTAAAGAGTGAACCCTTGATTAAATTATCTTTTTATTTTTTTAAAATAAAAACTGAAAGATGTTTAATATTTAGATTTTTACAAATTTAATGTATCTTTTCTTAGTTTAGAAAAATACAAAATTATGAAGTGAATAGGAGCAAAACACACATTATTACTATTTTTATTCTTAAGGCTACTAATCTTTAACCCTTTTTTTTGTTTTTAATAATTTTTTTGTTAGCCATGCATAAAGCATAATAACGATTTAATTAAGCGTTCCATGTTAGTCAGGAGTTTAAAATCACACTCCTGTGCGTAAATAATCGATAAAAAACTTGAAAGAAATATTTTTTAATTATTTCGTGTCACGATGTGAAGATCCATGTCCATCTCTACTACCCACGCACCAAATTGAGGGTGGTGGGTGACTTTGGGCTTGGTTTTGAGGGGGGAGGGGGGAAGGCCATGCACAACTGCTAACTGTACACTAAAAATATGGCACGCTAGCTTCTCTGCGGTGTGTGTGTGTGTGTCGCATTGTTGTAGTTCATATACTTACACAGACATCCAAGGGTGTATAGGGTAGCCAAGAAACTTTTTTTTAAGGGAAATCATAGGGTATGATTCACCATTTTAAAATAATAAAAAAAAATTTTTTTTTAATTTTTTAAATATGAATTAAAGGCTTGAAAATGAAACTGTCCTTATGGGTAGCACACCTTTCTCTTCTGTTTTCATATTGCTGCGACTAAAGTTGGGAATTTTTCACTAAAGAGTCCCTTGGCTTTATCTATTGAATCTGATCAAACCAAATTTAAAAAGATTTAAAATCTAAGTGTTTATCAATAAATAGTTTAAAATAAATATTATATATTCAAGATATAAACAAATAGTACAAACATATATAAAGTTTTTCTTAACCAATTTATTATTTCTAGCTTGCATAGGCTGATAGTAAGACTTACCGAGGAGTCCTTTCGTTATCCTGTGGTATTAACTAGGGTATTAAGTGGGTGACCCGTTTAACTGACTTTCCGCCTTCCGTCTCCGTTCAGTAACTGCCGCCAGCAGCCCTCGTTGTACAGTAGTTGTCGTTGATAGTTTGCCGCGGCTGCTTCCGCACTTAGCGGTACTTTGGACTAATTTTTAATGCCTCTCATATTTCGCGCACAGCAGCAGCCAAAAACCGAAGGACCAACTGGAAGGACTAACTGAAAGGACTAACTGCCACTGCATGTGCATGCGATACAGGTGCTGGCAAAAGTAATTGGCCAAAAGAGTGCCATCAAGCCGGGCGGAGCGATAGTTATTTTATCCCCGCATTCATCAGACGGCGATAGTTTTTGCACTTTTTCCATCACTCATCAAGCACTTTTGTGTGGCAAAAAAAAAGAAAAGGTGAAGAACGCTATGGGGGAATACTTTACAGGGTTGTTCTTTTGTTTTTGTATTTAAATTAAAGTTAAAACAAACTCAAACCTTTTTAATTTTATTTAATTTTTTATGTAAACTTGATCAAAAAAATTGTGTAGCTGGTATTAAAAGTAGAATAAATAAAGTCCACCTTCCGCACACAACTACTTATATTCGGAGGTGTCCCAAAAAATTCTCTAAAGCAGACCTGGGCACAAAGAGAGCGTGATTTCTTAGTGTGCGTTCTCAAGTACTCTCTTTCGCTCTCGTTCCATGGATTTTTGTGATCTTTTGTGGCACTGTGACAAAGTGGCACAGTGCTGAGCCTGGGACTGTGGCAAGTACTGGGTGAAATCATTTGTGCAGATACTGCGTCGGCGACTTATGCATACATTTGTCTTCTTAAAAAGAGGAGGAGGGCTTGGCGGCGAAAAAAAAGACAGGCAGCGTTTTGTATTTTGTGTGGCTCCTGCTTTTTTATTTTTCCATCTTTTTTGTTGTTTTTATTTTGCATTTTGCTGTGGCTGCGGTTGACTCGAGATATTTATTATTGTTGCTGAAATTGCTGTGTATCCTTGAGTCCCTTGCCTCCACTCCTTGTTTGTCCTGGTATTCGTGCTGCTGCTGCTGGTGACGCATTTAAAGCTTTTGCATCATATAAATAAAAAACTAGCAAAGCGGAACAAGAAACATAAAATGAGGAGGAAGATGTTAAAAAAGACAAAAGGCTCAGAGGACAGAGGACAGAGAAAGGGGACTTTAAGCTTCGGCCAGCGTGGCGGAGCAGAGCATCTGTGATGCGCCAATGCTTGATTTATTGGACTCTGCCAACCCATATCCCCCATCCCCACAAGGATCCCTTATCCCTCGACCACGCCCACTTACTGTAGCAGTGCCCCATTTATTGTCGTCCCACCTCCGCCACAAATAAATAATCCTTTGGCTTGGCTTTTGAATTTATTATGCTTGTTTTTGTTTTGCTCATTTCTTTTTATTTGGCTTCCTCATCGATAGTAGGTTTGATTATTATTATTATTACTATTATAGATTATCAATTTCTCATAGGTTTTAGTTTTGTTTTTTTTTGCTTCCATTTCGTTTGGTTTTCTTTGTAGCTTGGTATCTCGTTATCGTTATCGTTATGCACCTGTATATCTCATATTTAGCCTACAGTTAACATTATATATATTTTTAGTATAATAATGCAATGTGCTTATGATGGCTCTCTTATTCTCCTCTTCTCTAGTTTAGACATAAAATAATGATGATGGAAACTTGGGTCATACAATTATGCTATTTTACATTTAATCGAAGACGTTATCGCAGTATTAACAATCGATATTTTCCATAAATTTATTTTAGATATTAGAGTTGGATTCCTATAGCAGCTTCTGGGTTGACAAGGAAATGTTTCTCTTACTTTATAAGGGGTTACAAAAAAAATGCGTTTATATTTATTTGTAAGTATATCTAAATGTTGAGCTCTACTTTCGCTCGTTTACATGTCTATTTGGAATAACAATTCGCCAGATTCTCAAAAACACAATCATACTCATACATTTGCTAAAACAAATCGTTTTTTTCGTTTTTTGTTTCATTTTGGACAAATTGTATATTTTTACATTTAATTCTCAGTTAGTTTTGGGAACTACTTATAGATATAGTTGGGTTAGTTTGGGCTTTGCTATAAAATTTACATGGTAGTTGTCTAGGCTCTGCTTTGAGTTACAATTTAGATAAGCGAGTTAGTAATTGATAAGAGTTCTCCACCTGTAACCTGTTGATATGTACAGCCTGCAGTGCGGGGAAAGGTCTGGAAGGGACCTTTTTATATGGTGGACCACCCACCAACACTCCCCCTTTGATCTGTGAGTTTGTGGCATTGCAAACATTTTATCACATATTTATTCATATAATAATAGTGTGTGCTCCGTATATAGAGGACTCGTATAGTTTCACTCGATTTATAAAATAAGTACAAATGTTCGTTTGTTTGGTTTAGCTATCGTAGATACAAAGATACAAGATACAGTGGCATTAATTGACTAGACTTTGCATACACTATGTCCTAGGTAATGCAGATATTGTGTCACATATATATAGATGTTTGTATAAATTGCATCTTTATTAATTGGCCAATAAATATCCCAGTTATTTATGAACTATCAGCTATGATAAAAATAAAAAAAAAATGGGTTCCATATAGCTATGTTTATCTATTATATATATTTAACTGTCACATATACAAATACAAATACAAATACATATGCTTACATCGGATTTAGTCCATCTGCGTTCACTTTATGATTTACACACATTCGACTCGTAATTTGATATAATAATTTAGTGTTCAATCCGCAGTCCGCATTTTGCATTCTGCATTCTGCATTCCGCGTTTCGCATTTAACGCAAACAGAACGAAACGCAAACGTAAACAACTAACAAACAAACGTACCATAGTTGGGCCCTCGGGCCCAGGATATGCAGTAGGATGCAGTGTCCTGGTCGCAGGATTAGCCCTGGGTTCGGTATTCAGTATTTTATTTCGGGGGCAGGATGGCAGGAGCGACATCAACAGCATTAGACTCTCAGATTTCGCATGATGATAGCAAAACTGCAGCGTTTTACATTTGGCAATCTGTAGCTTTTTACTCTTTTACTATGTATATACACGTACATATATGTTATGTACTATATATAGTAGATGACAGATACCCTGGCCGTCGGGAATCAAAAGGGTTTTTAATGGAGAGGAAGTCGATGTTCTGCCTTTACGATCTTCAGATACAATCTGCAGTTCTCTGCAAAAAAAAAAAAAGAAACATAAAATGATTAGTATCTGTTAAAGTCCCTGTTCGGGCGCCATTTAATATTTTACATAGCCAAAATAAAACCAAAAATGAAACTGAGCGTTTAAGGTTCTTAAAAAGATTAAGAAAAAGTTTAGCAGCAGAGTTACCACTTAAGTGAAAACTCAAGTTGAATGAAGTTTCGTAGCCCGGCCGTGACTTTTGAAAGAATTTAAAGTTTAAAGTTTAAACTGATTCGGAACGCAACTTGTCAAGTAATAAACAAACTGCTCAGTCGAAAAACTTGAGCTTGGGAAGCGAGAGCCCGTTTAGCTCGTTGAATTGGCAGTTCACAGGGTCCCAACTAGTTGAGCTCTTCAAGGAACATTCGCAATTTTTATACAACATATATAGATGTGTGTGAGAGCTCCTCTCTGAGTATCCGAGTCTCCTCCTTCTTCTCTCCTCCATTTGTCTGTGTGTTTACAACAATAAAACGCTTCGTTGTCATAGCTCAAGCAGATTGATGTTCAACACAGCATTTTCCGACTCACAGCAAGGACGAAGGACGAGCTGGGACGAGGGTGAGGGGGGGACAGGATGATGACGATGTCATCATCGCAACAAGAAACATTCGAGTGCACTTACATGCCTATCTATCTATCGTAAATATCGTATATCTATATGTGCAGATAGATGGATATTTCTGTGTGCGGTATGTAGTGCTATTTTCTAACCCCTGCTCTGAAATCGCGAGTGTCCTGGATGTCCTGGATGTCCTAGAAGGCTTGGCCTGGCTTGGCTTGGCCTTTCCTGGTCGTCGAGCAAGTGCAGTGCAAAGTTGGCGGCGCCTTGATTTATGTCCCAGTTGAATGTCTGTCTGTATTCGGTCTCTGCACTCTCTGCTATGCCTTGGATTTTCGGGCATGGCAATCTCTCCATGGAGTTTACTTGAATTGTGTACACACTCGCGGCTTGTTTGTGCTTTTGATTTGATTTATATTGCCGACTCAAGAGCATGAAGATGTTGTTGATGTGGATGTGACTGTGAATGGGCCAGGACTTGTGCTCCGATTTGGGGTCTGCCGACGATGATGATCTCTGTCTCGTGTGTGAGACTTGAGATGTGAGTGAGATGATCGGGCTGGATTGGAAATTTGAACCTGAACCTCATAACTGACAGCCAAAGCACTTAGGCCCCCGACTCCACTACCCATGTGGCTCATGTGATTTGCATGTGTCACATCAAGTCGCATCTCGCCTCGCCTCGCCTCGCCTCGCATCTGACCCCCAACTTTAACGCACGCACTCATCCACATCGACAGCCACATCCACATCTACCCAAAAAAGCAGAAAAGTTTGGCAACTGAGACAAAGTCGAGCCTCGGGCATAGGCGATTTTTCAATTAGTTGGCAGTTCAGCCTCCCAGCACTCCACTCCACTCCACTTAACTTCACTCCACACTGACATCTACAAATTTTGCCGGGCTTTAGGCCATGAGCTCAACAGGGAACAGGCAACTGGAACTCAAATCCTACATAATTAAAATACTTAAAGGCTTTAAAGGCAGCAGAAAAGTTTTTAACTTTTAAATTGTTGAGCCTGGGCCGTGTTACCTTCTCCTTCTGCTCCCAGCTCCCTGCTCCTTGCTCCTTGGCCCTGCTCTTATTGAGTTTCATTGTAGCATACAAAAGGGCGCACATGTGTGTAGAAATGCTTTATGGGTTAAAGGGGGAAGTGTGTGTGTGCTGTGTGTGTGCTCAACTCACTAAGCTTACTTAAGCATTTTTGCCTTGGCCTCGACTGTGTCAGTCGCAATCTCAGTTTCAGTCTCAGTCAGCGGCCAAAATCGCGTTGATAAAGTTGTTACTTTGCTCCCTTGTACATATAAATCTACCTTCTGCTCCCACGATTTACAATTTAACAATTTTCGCGGAAATTGTGAGTTATCGAGACTGACAGACGGGATTGGGAAAGGGCTAAAGGTGATGGCAGTCACTTTTGGAGCCCTCTTGAAGTGCTTAACCCTCGCAGCGGGGCAGAAATGAGCTGAATTGATTAATTTCAACGACTCGCACATTTTCAGCCTTTTAATTTGTTTGTGATAATTTGAAATATGTTGTCTAAGGATTTTATATATCTGGCCATATATTCACATTCATATTTTAGCCACATCATCATTTTCGAACGTTATGGAAGATAATAATAACAATAAAGTCAATATCGAAATAATCCATTCAACTTTCGCTGACTCCTTCTCATTATTCTCCTCTGGTCACGTCAATGACCTATCCAACTCACCCAACGTACCATCCCTTTCATCCCTTCCGCCCCTGCAAATACTCCCTTGACCCGCATTGCTCATACGCCCCGTGTGCCTGTGGTTGACTCTGTGTGTGCCGTTCGACTCATTACAGGCGACGTTAATTGACAGGACACCCACATAGATTTTCATAATTTTTGTTATTAGATAAGCACACGCACACACCAAATTAGCAGCTGTATGTGTGTATGTGTGGGGTCAGGTCATCTGGCTGCATATTTTATTAGAATTGTGTTTAACCCGAGGTCGTCCCACCTCCATCCTCATCTCCATCCTCATCCTCATCTTCATCCTCATCCTCAGCCAAACAAGTTTCCTCATTGTCGCCTTTGACAATTTAGCTTTGTCATTTGGCCGTTTAATTATGTGCATGGAAATTTATGTGCGACTCCTTGACTTTAAATGAAGTGTAAGGGCCAATGGCAATCCTTTAGCGCCGCCAGCTGTTGGCCAACCTCGCAGGACTCCTCCTAAATCGACCCCGACCTTGGACCTGGACTTGGCTGTGGATGTGGATGTGGGGACCTTACTTTCAGTAATTTATAATCGAGTCGAGTCGAGTTGAGTCTGATAATACACAGAAAAGTGCAGAGGGATGGAAAAAACCAGAAGGAGGACAGCGAGGAGAAGAAGAAGGAATCGGCATATTGGCTGATTAAATTTTGTATTAGCTCAATAAATTTTCAACCAGGCACAAATATGTATGTACGTATATATAAAAATGCCCTGTGACACGCAAATGGACGTCGCTTAACGCGCCACTGGCCGTTGTCATATTTCAGACACAGCACCCAGGAACCCAGTATCCTGAACCCAGAATCCAAAACCCAGACACTCCACTCCCACACAGTCTTATATCCATTGTGGCTGGCTTCTAATTTATGTCGCTGGTAATTTGCCAGAGATTTCTGCGCTGTGGTGGGAGCAAGGGTTGCGGGCTCGGGCTTCGGGTTGCGGGTTGCGATGGGTTAATGGGTAAATGGGTAATGGGTGGGCGGGTTTCAGGACCTTTGCATATGATGAGTAAGCAATGATTCAGATGGAGTCGCCGATTAGCCACTGAATGTTCGGAAGGGCCAAGAAGAGATACATTAATGGCTGCCCAAGATAAAGATGATGGAGTATTGCCTTTTGGACAGGGAGAGGGAGGATTATCTTGGATGGCCACTCGAAGGGGTACCATAAAAAAAGGTGACCTTATAAAGCTCCCGAAGAAATAGTTAAACACACGGTTTCTCCTACTTAATCTCCTTTGCTAATGACGCAAATCCGGGTATTCGATAGCTGGTAACACTTACTTACTGTGAATAATCTAGAGTCTTCCTGGATTCCACTGCACCACACCCACACCCACACCCACACCCAAAACACATCCCCGGGTGCCCTCTAATCTAGTCTTTTCAATTTGCAACTCTCAATTGCATTTCACTTTTCGCCCCACGTTTTTACTGCTGCTGCCCGTCGTCGTCGATGATTTTATTTATCGCCCTTCACTTTCCCCATGTTTGCTTTATTCCAAAATCCAAAGTCCGTAGTCCGTAGCCCGTAGTACGGACCTTGGCTGAACATTTATCACATCTAGGCAGACGGACTGACGGACTGACAGGCTGGGACTCGGGACTCGGATGGATGAGCGGAACGTTGATTCGGGACTCCAATTTAAGCTTCTGAATGGTAAATGGGAAAACTGAAAGCTTGGTGGTGCCACGTTGGCCTCGCGTTAATTACGCGACTTTTGCTGCGGTCGCCTATTTGCTGATTGCATGACAGCAGCGTCAACGTTGGCCAAGGCACGCACGACTTGCGCCCTTCTGTGGCCTCCACATCCACAGCCGCATCCGCATCCCTCTTAGTCCTTCAGTCCTTGTGTCCTTTACCCGTTCTCAGCAGCTCATCTGCAATGCTCGCATCGCTTCCACAGCTGAGTTAGTCACGCCAATTTTATTGCATTCCTGTTTCCGGTTCCTGTTACTATTCCTGTTGCTCTGTTGCTCCTCTCCTGCTGCCCTAGGCCAAAAGGGGGCGTGGTCAGCAGCCATTCACGACTATCAGTCGCAACAATAGCGTTGGCAGTTTTCGGATTTCAAGCGGAACAATTAAGTTAACGATCTGCGGACGAGAGCCAAGCGGCAAAGAGCAAAGTGCGCCTACAACATGGTCAACACTACAGAGGACCAGGACGAGGACGAGGACTCTTGGGGGGGGCAGAGGGGTGGACAGGGGGACAGTGTGACATAAGAGTGGGTGGGAAGAACGTGTTAAGCTGGCCACAGTGCTGCACAGCCACATCGCACACGTCCATATCACTTGGCTTTAAGTCTTTAAGTGCACAAGCCCCGTCCTTCAATTAGCCCAGAAAACTGATTAAGTGAATTGGCCGAACTGGCCATCTAATGTGGCCAGGAAAGGAGTGGAGGAGGAGAGGACCGACCATGCAAATGCAAACAGAACACAGAAAAAACTGTCCCAAGTTTAACTTTTTTAACCCCCGATTTGGAGGCTCCTTCTCAGGCTCCTCAGCTGCCGGCAGACGATGGAGGGACTTAAAAGTAAACAAAGTTTTAATTTCCTTCAATGATTTCTCTGGGCATTTGTTTTAGGCCGACCGGGATCCGGGATCTGGGATCCGAATGCCTCTCCTGCTCCACTGCTACTTGGCTACTCTGGGTGGCCTCATAATCAAGTTAGATAAATCTAAATCCTTTGCGATAAGCGGATAAAGAATAGCCTGCTGGAGACCCAACGTCTCCATCAAAGTTGCTCCGTCTGCTCTGCTGCAAGGCTAAATGGGTTCGGCCATTGGGTGGTGGCCCGGGGGCTCTCGGGTTCTCGGGGTTTTCTGTTTCTGGCTGTGTGGAGTGGTGTGGAGTGGCGTGTACGGGGTGTGGAGGGTACGGGGGACTCTGGCTACGAATTAGAGTGCCACAGTCGGGGCGAGTGAATAGAATTTGTAATTTCCGTTTTCGTTTTGTATGCTAACCCACGGGGCAAACCCAACCCGCAGCACACACTTAAAGCGCTCCACAATGAAACTGTATCCGAGGACTGATGTTGGCTGCACTGCAGCTCCTGCTTTTCAAGCAGTTCAATTGGTTTCGGGCCAACGGACCTGGAAATCGGGGGGAGGATTGGGATTGGGATTGGGATTGGGCTGCGTGGAATACTTATGACGATGACTAAACACTCTGCTGGCCATGTTTGCGATTGCATTTAAAGATGAGAGGCCATTGAAACCGTTTTCCATTTGCAGCTGGTCATGGATGGGCATGGCGAAATGGTGGAAATGATGGCTCTGTGTGCTTGTGCAGGTGCAACGGAGCAGGTGTCGCCTGACTTACGTCCTACGGAATGTCTGCACCCAAAAAAAAAAAACCCAAGAGTTTCTATTCAACAAGTGCAAGGATCTCAAGATTTTGGTATCAATATTTAAGTTAAATTTAAATCTGAGATAATTGTTGATTTACAATATGAAAATAGGGAAAATAAAGATATTACTGAGCTAAAATTCTTGATAGTTTTTACCCAGATCTCAATAATCAAAGCTTACCTTCAGTCGGTCCTCCTGTATTCAGTTTAGGTGGGGCCACCTCCACCTCCGCCTAGTTGCCCTTCCGCCGTTTCCGACGACGTCGCCAGGCCACGTGGCCCAGGAGCTGGGCCAGCCGATTGGCCAGCAGGCGTACCCACGTCCACTCCGCACAGCTGGACACAGCGATGAGGAGCATCGAATTGATTCCGAGGGCCAGAGAGGCGGCCGAGCTGCCCAGGTTGCCCTTGGTCAGTTGGTCGGAGCAGCGGCCAATGGAGTCAATGTCCAGCTCGCTCATCACCCGCCCGTTGACCTCCAGCGGCGAGATGCAGTAGTTCTTCTGGAGGAAGTCGGTCAGGTTGTGGGCACCCTCGGCCAGCGGACCGTCCAGCAGGGTGTGGATGTGACAGCCGCAGGGGAAGTGGTTGTTCACCAGCTGCAGGTGCTCCACACCCTCGACGATGATGGCATTGGGGTCGGGTGTCTCCAGCACATGGTTGCCGAAGAACTTCAGATGCTTGATGGCGGCCGTGCTGGTGAAGTTGAGCTCCTCGATCGAGTCGATCTTGTTGTTGAGCACCTGCAGCGTCTCCACCTGGGTGAGTCCGGTGAAGGCGTCTGCGCAGATCACACCCAGATCCGACTCTTGGAGCGTGAGCAGCAGGACGTTGGACAGACCGCGAAAGGTGAAGGGCGACACCTCCTTGAGGTCCATGTAGGCCAGCTTCAGCAGACCCACGGTGTCCATGCCAAAGAAGGCGTCCTGCTCGATGCTCCGGATCCCGGACGGCAGTATCAAATGGCCCACGTTCGTCAGGCTGGAGAAGGCCGAGCTGTCGATGCGGATGAGCGGATTGTTGGTCAGCAGGATCAGCTTAATGTTCGACGTTCCCGCGAAGGCGTTGCCCTCGATCCGCTGAATCTGGTTGTGGCTCAGCAGGATGGTGGACAGGTTCTGCAGGCCGGCGAACGCGAATTGCGCCACCATTTGCAGCGGTGTGTACTGGATGGAGAGCTCCTTGAGGCGAGGCAGTCCCCGGAAGGCGAACTGCTTGATCCGCGTTATGTTGTTCCCGTCCAGCGAAAGCTTCTTCAGCGCCCGCAGGCCGGCGAACGAGTCCGGCTTGATGATCGGGAAGTTGTTCTTGGTCAGCGCCAGGTTCTCCACCGTCGCCGGCAGCTGGCGCAGCGGGATCTGCTCGAGACCACCCGTGTTACACAGCACCTGTGAACGAAAGGGTTTGTTCTTTAGTTCTTAGTTTAAGTTGAATTTTAATTACATTCTTTGATTCTAATGTCTATGATTTTAATAATATATGTCTGTCTCATAAATATCTTATATCTGATTTTTATTACGAAAATCTACCATACGGTATCCCTTTACCTATATATTTAAAAATTTGAATGTGATATCTGACTGTGTGATAAAATATCTTATCAACTGCTGTCGGAAACCATAGCTTAAAAAAAATATTTTAAAATGTGCCATTGTAATACCTTTTTTTCAAGTACAATTAGTTATCATAACTTTTGTTGTTTACCATCAAAAAAGGGTTAAATTTAACATAAAACATATATACCCTTAAAACAATTTCCGGAAGTTGAAAGATTTATGCCTAATTTTTAACATAAGAGAGACTCTTTTCTCAAAGTTTGTGCATTGAGAGAATACATTTAAAATTATAAGAAATGAGAGAGAACAAAAAACAAAACAGTAACCTATTTTCCAGAAAACTTTAAAGTTTTTGAGTATGTTTTTTGATTGGTTAAAATGTAAATTTTGTTATCATGCGTTTCCAAATCGACATCAATGTACAACACTCTTCCGTTCTCCTGCTCTTTCCCCGTTGTTTGGGTCACCTTTTGATGTGACATTTATTCAACCGCCGAGGAGGAAGAGGAAGAACCCTGAACAACCCGCAGGTTGGAACCCCCCATAGGTTGACATTGTCAGCGGACTCATCGACTCATCAAAGGTTTTCGCTCTTAATCAGTTTGTGTTTCCCTGCTTTATGACATTTCCCCCTCCCCCTGCCCCTCCCGTGGGCGCCATTGATACCTCCGCCATGGCAACTCGACTGACAGCCGTTGGAAATGGACAATCAGATCAGACGCCACACTTTGAAGGAGGGCCTTGAGATACCAGACCAGAGTCCTATACCCAGAGGAGGGAGGAGGGAGGAGGGAGATGTGGATGGAGGACACTTTGTTTGATGCGTGGCGCGAAAATTGAATTTGTGGCTTTATTGCTGAAAATAAAATTAAATCGAATTCTTGTTTTTGGCGGCGGAGCAGCGAGCTCTCTGGGGGGGAGGGGGTGCTGGGGTCAACTTCACCCTTGTCTAGCATTGTTTTTTTGTTTTTTTGCCCATCTTCCGTCTTCGTCTTTGCCCATTCTGCTTTGCGCTTTCATTTTTTATAACCTTAATGTGCTGATGTGTGCGTTTCCCTGCCAAGTATTGCCCGTTCTCCAGATTTTCTTACTCTACACTTCCGGAAAATAGTAAAATAAGTTCTTAAAACTTGTTGTTACTCTGTTATACAGTTATACTGAGAAAACTCGAGGTAAATACGCACTTTCTTATTCAATGTGGGTATCTTATATTTTATAACATGTTTTAGTTAAATTTGATTATTTAGGAATACTTTTTATAAGGCAACGAATAGGTAGAAATATGAAACAAAGTCTTTCGATTTTGGTTTAAGCAAAACAAATACAACGAATTCTTTAATTTCACGAATAAATTGTTTCATCTTATGTATTTTTTTTTTTTGATCGAGTGACGCACATATTTTTCGAGTGTTTATTTTGGACCTGTTCTGGAGGAGTCTACAGGTTCCCTTTCCGGTCGCCGCAGTAACTGTGCATAACTGTCCATCGCCTGTCACGTTTCTCTTGACCCCCTGCCCCGCAGTCCAATCCCTCTCCCCCTCCCCCTCTCACCTGTTATGGCCAACAACCTTGGCTGCAGTTCTTGCGTAACATTTGCACAATTTTCATACGCTTCACCTTTTTAAATGAACGAATTAAAAGTTTTCTTTCCTTGGCTCTCCACTTCTTCGGCTGCCCCTTTTCCATTCTCTCCTTTCTATCTCCTTCCTCTTCCCCCTCCTTGTCCTGTCCAGAACTGTTATTGTTGCCTCAGTTCCGTTACGTTCTGGTTCTGTTTCGGTTCTGTTCTGTTCTGTTCCGTTTAATGAAATTTCGTTTCTATGCATTCGCAGTCGCGAATTCAAGCGACACGGTTAAAAAGTCCCTTGTTCGCTGAACTTTAACTGGCACTGTCGTCGGCAGAGAAGGAGAAAGAAACAAAAAAACAAGAGAAGGAGCAGGAGAAGAAGACGCTGGAGAAGGAGAAAAAGGAGAAGAGAACGGGGCCTGACCCCAAAAAGTGTGCTTCACTTTTGTTACCTTTTTTGGGGCCTGAACTAATTTCGCCTCTTCAATACAGTAAACTGTGGCAAAAGGGATGAAGAGATATCCCCCCCCCAAAAAAAAAAAAAAAAGAATGGAGAGAGATAAGTGGAGAAGAAGGAGAGCTGAGTAAATCATTGCATTGTCTATAATCCGGAATAATGAAATCACTTAAGTTCTCAATTTGGTAGAAATGACGATGCCAAGTTCCCTCTGGTAATAAGGATGCGCATTAAGCGTGCTCCAAAACTCTCGCGGGACACCATGGAATACGGCCACACACAAAAAAAAAATAGGGAGTGGGAGTAGGGGCGTGGCACAGAAGGAGTCTCAGACAGACAGACGCAGGAAAAAACAAAAGGAAAATAACCATTTCCCTGCATTTTCGATTAATTTTCAGTGCTCATCACTGCGCCGACGAGGCCAGAGCATCTGTGGCCATTGCCTGACCACCAGCTCCCCAGAGATCCTCTTCATCCTTCCCGATTCCGCTTTCTCTCCTTTCTTTGACTACTGCTGCCACTTCTGGAGCTGCTGATGATGGTGGTGCTGGGCTCTGCATCCCAACGCACTGTGGAGCCAAGTGCCTTAACCAGCTTTTGGGTCACTCTAAAGTGGTAAATCTGCAGCCATTGTGACCTGGGATAAGCTCGCTTAAAAATCAAGTGACATGGTTTTTTGTTAACACTCGCTTACAAAATTAAATTACAAAAGAACGTTTTGAGGATGGTATAGTACACATATGAAACCTAGCTGAAAGGTTAAGATAATGGTAACCATGCACCTAGCTAGATTCCCGGTATGTTGATAACTAAATAAGGACTCTCTAATTATTTGAACTTAAAGAAATATTCAATTTTAAAAACTATGACAACACTGCAAATACAATAGACTACTGTGCAGTAGTGCCACCCTTCCACGTAGAACCTTTCCCCTGGTATCCCCTAGTATCAACCCCACCATGGTGAACCCACTAAGGACCAGGACAAGTAGATTGTTAAGCTTACTTGAGTCTGGGACAAGCAGATGCACTCGGCTGGGCATGATTTGGATGTTTCGGTTTGTTGCGAGTTCCACAGGCAGACGACAACGGAGAGCGCAATTATGAGCAGCAGCCAGGAATTGCACATTTCACGTTGTTGCTGACACGACAGTTTGGCGGCGTAATTGAGCTCTATTCTCTCTTGTCCGGCTTTCTCTGCTCTCTCTCCGTCTCCTGCTTAATCCGTGGGCTCCCCTTCGCCTCTGCCTCTCTTCTCCGCCACAGGCCAAAAGTATGCTTCACCTCTCTCCGCCTCTCGCCTCCCTCCTTGTTGCGTGCTTTTGCTGCGCTCTTCTTCGCTGGCCTTTTCTTCTCCTTCGTTTTTCTTAGTTATTTATGTTTTTATATTGCGTTATTTCATTTAAACTTTCTTCTTCTTCTGCTGCTGCTTTTTTTTATTATATATTCTTAAGCTTCATCATATTTATTTACGCTGCTCCTCTTCTTCCCGCTCCTGTTGCTGCGCTTTGCGGGGGCGTGGCATGCCAATAACTGCAAGAGATAGAGAATGAGAGATAAAGTGTGAGGCGGAAATAGAGACTGAGAGAGAGGGGGGAGAAAGCACAGAAGCAAAGAGACGGCAATTGTGCGAATTAGAGTTTTGCAGTTTTAAATTCCGAGGACCAAAGGAGAGTGAAGCAATGCGACACTTAAAAGTTATGACTTACTCGAAACTTAATATAAATACAACACACTTAAATGGTGCACTATAAATAGTACATATATACTGAGTACATTATCTTATATACAACTGAAACGATGCCTTAGAATACCTCTGCTTTGCTTACCAATTCTATGGGATTCAAAAAATACTGCAATTAAATTTATCCTACTTAAGCCACCATAAACTCATGTACACACATATATTTATATGTTATGACAGTTCGGAAGAAGTTTGTGGATACAGTAAAAGAAAATTTAAAAAAATAAGTTTCCATAAAAATTACGTATACGTGATATTGACGACGATTATGAGAAAACTTAATTTGAAATTATAGTATATTAAAAATAGTTAATCATTGATTTTCAGAGCTTAAAAATTTGTGATTATGCGTCGTCGTAACTTGGATTTGAAAATTGTTTGAGTTTTTTTTATTGGTACCCTTGAACACAACTTGTAATATCCGAAAAGTCTTAGGAAGATTTGTGGATTTTAGGTGAACCATTTGTTTCAATTTATTTAATGTTTTTATTCCTTAATTGCAGTGCAGTTTGTGCTTATTTCTAGTATTCGAGGCTTTACTGTGGGCAGGCAGGCCGCAGTTGGCATTTAATTTTGCTTCTATCCTGGTCGTCCTGTGGCAGCAGCCTCTGCCTCATCCGCATCCTCCTCTTTCCGGCCTGGTTCGCTCAAAGCCTTCGACACATCCAACATTTATGCCCGGATTAGAAGCCATCTCCGGGTAAGAGGATGCAGGATGCAGGACGGAGGACAGACGACAGAGGTGACAGGCAGGACAAGCGGCAGGACAAATGCCAGATGTGACAGCCGAGATGGCAGATAGCAGACAGCAGATAGCAGATAGAGAAGCTGAGATGCAGTTGCAGATGCAGATGTTCGAACTGAGCCCCAGCCCACTCCAAATAGCTGCTTGTTAATCATTTATAATAAATAATGCCCAGGTAGGAGTTAAGTTGCTGCAGCAGCATCAGCAGCAGCATCAGCAGCAGCAGGAACAAGGATGAACAAAGCCAAAGCAATATAATAACTGAAATTACTCTAAAGAGAATTTCCAATGAGGCAGTGTCGCTTGCACTTGCCACTGCCACTTGGAGATGATGCACGGCGACAGGCGAATGGAGAGTGGAGTTTAGAGAGTGGAGAAAGGTGAAAGGTGAGAGGTGAGAGTGGGTGGTTGGCACAGCTTGTTTGAAATGTTTAAATGCACAAATCAAATATGCAAGCAGTCCAAACTCCAGACTCTCCTGGACGATTCTCCGGACTGGCCAGCACAGCACCACCTGATGTTAGAGGAGTTAACCCCATTTGAACTGTCACCCTCCCTCAGCCCCCATCCATTTTCATCCAAATCCTTGCAGCAGCATCGGCTTTTAATTGGACACCGAGGACGAGGACTGCAGGAGCAGGAGCCGGAGCAGGAGCAGGACATCTGAAGAGTTGAGCCTGCAGGGAAGCAGCGGGCTGCATCAGCACAATAATAAATAAGCGCAGGCATAAATGCGTGACATTATAATTGAAAACCAACAAGCCGGGCAAAGTGAGGTGTCCTGTGAGTCCTGTGAGTGCTGTGAGCCGGCTAATGTATTTTACAGATGCATTTGTTTGACAACGGCTTTAAATCAGTGAAGAAAGGTGCAAGCTGAGTGAAATCCATTCGCAATTTTGGTAAATATCATTTTAAATAGCAAAGATTTTGTTAATTAGACAAGCAAGCTCATAAAACATATAATCCAAATTCATTTAGCTGTTTAAGTTGTAGTTTAACATTTTCCGTGCTTATTAAATATTTAAAAATATTTAAAATACAGAAAAATACGCTTGCTAAATAAGGCGAGTTTTCATACAAAACAGGCAAGTTCATGAAAATTTACAAATTAATTGTACTTATTTGTGATTTATGTATCTTTATGCCAGTTCTAGACGTTGTCACTAGTTTTAAACTCCTTTTTCATATTAAATCAACAGGGTTAATTAAATAAGGGTTTAATTTTTTCACCGCCAAATGATGAATAAATAACAACAACATATTTTAACCACTTTTTAATTAAAAATGCTTCACTAGTAAGTTAAACACACCTTAAATGTGTTTTATAAAAATTTGACGAATGTTTTTTAAAAATAACGAACGCTCTTATAAATTTTTTTATAAGCTTCTGTTTTCTCATATTTTATTAATTTTCAAAAGCCATTGCAAAACTACAATTTTTGTCAAAAAGAATGATTGAAAGATTGTTTAAAAAAACTTTGACTAACTCTTAAAATATGTTGTTTTTAAAATACAAGTTTTCCCATTCAATTATTACATTTGTCAAAAAAAAACAAAAAAGATATGGATGTACTATATATTTTACTATGAATTAATAATCATTTATTATTCACAACTTAGTGACCTTTGTTTTCCCTTGTTATTTAACATGCAAAAGAATGCAATAAGTGTATTTGAACCAGATTTTTCTTTTAGTTTTTTGTGGCAAGTGCAGGAAAGTGGCAGACTGCAGTTGTCAGTTGGACACGAATTCGCGACTCGCTTTGTCTGAATCTGAATCCGAATCTGGATCCTGGATCCTGGATCTGAATCTATTCCCCGTTTTGGTCCCCGTTTTCATCCGTGTAGCAGCCATGCAATCGCATTACTGTACGTTGCCTTCTAAAAGGATAAAAGCAAAATAACAAATGCCAGCACAAACTCAAATAATGTACAGACAATTGTGTAAGCAACAGCAACAACGACTCCTCCTCCTCCCCCTATTCCTCTCCTGCCAGGAATCCTGCATCGGAATCGCAGTGGCCATGTGTGTGTGTGTGTGGAATCAGGACAATGGCAAAAGGAATCGCAAATGTGGCAGAAGGAAAGGACTGAACCGACGAGCGAGCTCAGGCTCAGCATGGGAGTCGAGTCTGCGATATGGCTTAGCATCACATCTCCGCCACTTGGAACATGGAACACAGGAATCTAAACAAGCATGTGGCCACCAGGAGCAGACATCGCACTCCCCTCGATCCACCGATGACGACATCGCCTGCCATTTGCAGCTAATCAATCAATTTTATTAAGCATTTTATTGAATTTACACAGGCAGGAGACAGAGGCCCCAGACAGAAAACAGAAAACAGAGTTCGGACCAAATCTCTAAAAGGCTTTCATAAAAGACATCGTTACTTTCCTTAAAATGTTCCAAAAAGATATTGACTATGAAAAACGTACTAAAAATATATATAATACAATATTTCGCGGTTTGAGGAGTGGAACCCATTATTTTTTAAACTTCACAAAAGTCTTTGTAGCTTTTTCTTTTTGTTAAACATTATGGTTATTAAACTATATAATTTGTTCATGGAGTAGCCATATCTTCTGAATGCTTTGACTTGAAGCTTTTATTAAAGCCAATTAAAAGAGGATGTGGCTCGTTGCACAGCCTCACTTAGATACCGAAAACTGAAAAGGGGAAATCCGAAAGAAAAATATTTGAGCAAAAATGGAACGCTAAAAATTGAGTAGAAAATATGTTTGAACAGAAAAAAAGACTCACTGGAAATGAAAGAAAAGTCTAGAAATCTAGGAAATCGCAAGAATTTTACAAATCAAAAGATCAAAATTATTAAATATTAGGTAATCATAATTAAAAAAATTAAAAAGTATAAGAAAAAGACTCTAATGCCGGCTGTCAATCGAATTAAATCAGAATTCAAAAAAAGTAAGTGTTTAAAATAGGTAACTAGACACATTTTTTAAAGTAAAATCTTTGACAAAATAATCAAACTATTAAATTACAAAACAGGATAAGAAAACATTGTCAAAATAGCAAATCGATTTGAATGGATAGAAAATCACAAATCGAAAACGAAATCAAAACGAAAGCAATCAGTGCAGCTGAACCATAAATGAATACAAACATGTGCCAATAAATAAACCAATGGTGAAAATCAAAATTTCAAAATAAATAAGTAAAATTTCAATTTACACTCTTTTCTTCGATTTCCCCTGCCCAACCTCCCCAACAGCAGTTAAGTCAGCTCTCAACTTGCTGCCAAAAGTCAGCAGTTTCGTTTTGGCCAGGCCAGCACAGTAACGGATTATTCCAGGTTAAACAACTTTGAAATGCTGCAAGAAACGTGATACACTGACTGCAACAAAAAAAGAGCAACTTGGTTTATTATAATATGATATTCATGGGCCACAAGTTTAACTGGGCTTTAATTTTGTTATTTGAATATTAACCATTAAAAGCATGCACATGGAAACCTTATCAAGTCCTTAAACTAATTTATTTCTTGTCAATTGTCATTTTGATTAATTATTTAATTGATTTTTTGAGGTTTTAAAAGGGCAACAGAGCAACAGTCAATAGATTACAAGCAGTCCTGTCAATTATAATTGGGTGTCCTGGTCCAGCTTAATTTTTGTTGCAAAGTGAGGGGCATCATCCTTGACCCTTTTGTAGTTACTGATTCATAACTGCCTTCTCTCTCTCATTTGACCGGTCAAATCGTTTGCCCAAATGCTGCAATTGCTTTTCGAATGGGAAAATGGGAAATGTGAAGTGGGAAATGGAAAATGGGAAATGCACCTCCATGCAACTCGGTTGCAATGTAAAAGTTTATTCAAGTTTCCCAAGTTGGGTCCGCTCCTGCTGCTCCTGCTGCTAATTCTTGCAACTCCGATTCCAATTCCTGCAAAGTTAACTACAGCGGCAAGTGGAAAGTGGAAAGTGGCAAGTGTGCGTGGGTGGTGGGTGGACAGGGTCATAACTCACGGGGAGCTAGCCAGCTAGCCAGCCAGCCAGCCAGTGGCAGCTGAAACAAGATAGAGGAGAAAATAAATAGGAAATAAATAAAAAAGGCTGGCGAATAAAACAAACATCTTTAACTGGATAAGTGATAAAAAGAAGCCAGTAAATGGAATTATTCGCCAAGGATGCTGGCAGTTTGTTGCTCGCTTAGGGGACGCATTCAATTGCCGGGCATCTGGGATCCCTGTATCCCTGTATCCAGGATCCGAATGGGCTTATGGGCTATTAGAAGGGGGCACGCACCATGGGTCCCCATGGAGATAATTCCAGGAACACACACACTGCATTAGGAGGGGGTGGCAGTTGCGGTTGCAGCTCTTTAAATTGCAATGTCCTGGCCAAAGGACACTTCATTAATGATCGACTGCTGCAAGTTCCTGCAGCTCCTGCAGTAGCTCTGCTACAATCTGCTACATCCTTGGCAAAGGTGGCTAAACGAGTCGGACGCATCCTTTAATTTAATTGCAACTTTGGCCATTTGCCAGCCACCGAACACCGAGCGTCCGAGTGTCCAAGTGTCCAGGTCCTGGTCCTGTCCAGAGCCATGTGCTGTGTGCTGTGTGCTGGTGTGTGCATTCCTTATCTTTTCACCCAAATGCCTGTGCAGAATGTCACTAATCAAATTATGGGATGTTTGTTAACCAAGACCCGGCAGTTAAAAACGGTGACTCGACCGAGGAAAATGAGCGAGCAATGACGATGGGCAGATTGATAAGGCAGTGTCCTGTCCTGGTCACCTGGTCAGGAGGAGGAGGACTCCGACTCCAAGCCGATAACAAAACCTAACCACAATAGCCTCCTCAAATTGCATCCAGCCAAATTCGCATAAATGTACGAAATGTTTGAGAACAAAGACGCATTTCCTGTGTGGAAAACATGAAACAGATGCACAAGACGCCTCCTCCTCCTCCTCCTCCTCCACAGACAACCCAGTTTTCGATATTCGGCTCAGACGTGGTGTCTGTGTCTGGGTGGGCAGCTCCCAATCCTCTCCATCCTTCGATGACTTTGGCAGGCCAAAATTTGTGGCTGTCAACGACACTGCCAAAGCCATCTCCAGACCAGGCCACTACCCACTCCATCTCCGTCTCCATCTTCGAATTCATAGCTCCTGAGACCTTTGTCTAAGCATCTTAGCATCCTGGCCTAAGCGATGGCCATATTCTCTGGAAGCCAAGTGCGTGACCTCCCACCATCCGTGTCAGCCAAGCCGAAATCCGCCCGAAGAGGGTTTCTGTTGAATATGGAGATATATCTTTTCCTGGTTTCCCTTTTCGCTTGGTGGATCTCTGAATGCCCTAACACATTGTCTTTATTAGAAAGATTTTTTTGGGGGAAACTAACACATTATCCTTAAAAACAAACAACAAATTTGATAAGTTGATTTTAGTATGAAGTATTACATAAATGTGATAATGAAATATCCTAGAAAAACAATCAAATAGTTTTAACACAGCAGTTTGATCCTTTATATTTTTTTAAATTATCAGCTTATTAACAATTAAGAAATTATACAAATAAAATTAGATAAAAATAATCGCCTTGAAACAGATGAAGATGTTATAGAGAAGGCATTCACAATAAATAATTTTTTGGTTGTAAAAAGTTTTTGTTAAAGTGATTATTGTTTTTAAAGCATAATAGATTGCTCTTATTTTCCCAAGAAAATTCAAAACTATGGTTATCAAAGGCAAATTACTGAGGTTCCCCAAGCTCATTGTTCCATTTTCACAGCAGAAAAAATCGAAAGACTTTGATCAATTTGTCTGAATGCCCCCGAAAAAAAAAAATCGAAAGCCAGTGCTAAACCCATCGACTTGTTGGAATTTATATATATTATTTTTTTTGTGTGTGGGCGTGTTTTATTGGTGATTTTGGCTAATAAATTGGGCAAAGGTCAAAGGTTGCAGCACATTTCAGCTGCTTCTTTCGCTGCGGTCGAGGTTGAGTGTGGGTGTGGGTGTGGGTCGATCGCATAATTCAATCATTTAGTCAAATAATCAATCATTCAAGTGAATCATTAATTAATTCAGCATCAACCATTTGGCTTTGACCCCAAAAACACCCAAAAACACCCATGACACCCCTAGGAAAACACTTTTCCACAACACCAGCGGTCGAGTGGGTGGAGTGGGAGGTGGTGAGTGGGAGGTGGAGGTCACAGCCTGGATAGTCTGTGTCCCTTGGCCGACTGGGTCGTGTGGATTTGTAATTAACTGTTATTTAATACGATTTGCTTGATTTCGTCAGATGATGGGAAACAAAACTGTTGAGGCATCCCCAAGAGGATTCCAGTCCCAACTGCGGTTATCCACACCACACCACATCCACATCCTGCTCATCCTGCTCATCCTGCTCATCCTTGTGTGTTTGGGTCCTCGGGATATTTTAAGCACCGATTTAATTTGCGCAAGTTCCTGGCTTCATCATTTGTTTGTCTGCCGCTCGTTTGTTTGTCACTCAGTGTTTGCCATTGATAAATGTTTGTCGGGCCGATGTTCGTTAATGATGACACTTCTTATTGTCAACTCGGAGGAGGTGGTGGTGGACTCACTTGGTGATTTGTCAGTTATAAGTTATAAGCGGGGCGAAAGTCCTGTCGCTATCCTCGCCATCTTGACAGGTAAAGTCATAGGGGCTTTAGTCGGTCATTGGGTCCACAGGACACAGGACACAGGCTGATTAGGCGACCGCACTTCCAAATTGGCTGAGGTTAGTCCTCCGGAATGACACCACAATAAGTTGATATCGGGATATCAAGGACACGCGGGCGGACTTTCTTTGCAGCGACCAGGACAATGACGTTGGCGAAAACAAAAGGGAGTTTCTTAGGACAGAATTCGACACACAAATATCCAGTGATTAAAATGATTTAAATTTAAATACCTATTAAGGAGATATTAAGTCATTCAGCTGAGTTTTCATAATGGTTTCTGTGATGTTACATTTGTTTTGTAACTTTAACAATTAAAAGGCATTTGTATGAAGTTGAGACATTAAGTCCACAAAATGTTTACCCTTCAAATAATGTATGGGAATTAAATCCAGACCATTAGCAGAAACTTATTAAAAGTTGGATAGTTTGTGTTAAGTGGATTATGAAGTCATTTTACTCCTGATTCAAAGGATTCAATGATAGTAATATTTTCTTTACGATTTATATATTTTGGGATTTGAACAATAGGCTCTTTCCGGTTTTTTTATTATCTATTTGTAAAGGTTATGGTTTTAACGAATTTTGAGTGAAAAGGGAAAACCCTTTGGCAATCACACTTTAAATCAGGCTCCCTCCTTGGCCCAGAAACTAATCCACCCGGGTGCTGGCAGCCGGGACAACAGGGTACTCCTGGAAAACAGGTTATAAAAACATGTGTAACTAGACGACTTACAAGGATCACGCACTCCAGTGACACTTAATGCCGCCACGTCGACGCCAAGGGACGAGAAGTGAAGAGGAGAGGAGAGGAGATGTAAGTAGGAAGTGGAAAGTAGGAGGAGGAGCAAAGTGAGGTGAGGAGGGCAAATGTCACCAACTAACACAGACAAACGCAATTAGCTTTTAGCCATCATAACATTATGAACGGCAGGCAGACGACAGGAGACGACGAAGGAGACGACGACGACGATGACGATGACGATGACGACGCCGTCTGAATGCTAACTGCTAATGACAAGGATGTGGACAAGGACGAGGGGAATCCGGTAGCTGAAACTGAAACTAGGGCCGAGACACAAGCCCAGTGCCATTCGGGCTGGGATGGGAGATGCGGTTAGGATGAATGCCGAGCTGTGCGCATTATGTTGAGTTAGAAGGGAACAGGGATTGGGACAGGGAAAGGGACAGGGACAAGGAAAGGGACTGGGACAGGATCCTAGCGTCGGTAGCTGGATAGCAAAGCTCACGGATGGCACGCGGCTGCCAACAATGCTGTTAACTTGTGTCGAGATTAAAATAAGGACACTCGGCGAGCAGAAAAAGCCCCGAGACTCAGACCCAGTCCCAGACCCGGCCTCCTCCTCCTCCCCCTCTCCGCCCACATCCTTAACATCCAACATCCGGATGGACGTGCCCTCAACACGCAGCAGCCAAAGTCACAGAAGTTGACTCGCATGAGTTGCGAGCTGAAGCTTTGTTTATTATGGGAATGGGAATGGGAATGGGAATGGGAATGGCAGTGGCAATGGGAATGGGAAATGGGTGATGCAGTTGCTCTTGCTTTGCTTTGACTAAGGCCAAAGTGTCCTGTGGCTGCGATTCGGATGGGATAGGATAGGATAATTCTGCAATGACAAAAAGGGGCGAAACGGGAAAGGGCAACGGATGAAGCTCGAAGCTCAATCCTCATCATCCAGTTGGCTTCTAAAAATTACTGCGTAAATGATGATATGAGATTTAGAGCATTTCTGCGGCATCATTCAACGGAAGCGGATACATGAGTATGCCTCGACACGGCTGCGGAATGAAGTTGGTTGGGTTGATGGTTGGTTGGATGATGTTGTCGCCACCGGAAGGAAGTTATTTAACACACACAGGGACACAGAGAAGAGGGGATTATGTAGCACGATAATCATATTACGATTACGTCGCGTAAAATTTGCCCCACTGTCGACTGTCGACGGTCGTCTGTCGGGTGAGTGAATGAGTGAGGTTTAAGTGGAGGTTACCAACCAGTGGAGATGGGCAAGAAGAGATATGTAGCAAAAAAACACAGCATCAAATAATTAAACATGTGGAGGGCACTGGAGTCCACATGGAGCGTGCTCGGAATACTCTTTCGCCTCTCGACAGGACACAAGGAAATGCTTCGAAATTATGACGCACTAAAGTTAAATTGTGACTGTTTTGTGTTCTTAGGGCACTTTGACATCCCTCCACACACACATCTTCTTCTTTTTTCATAATTGTTTAATTTTATTTCATTGACTGTCGAGGACCCTCTTCCCAGCTCTCCTTCTCCAGCTGGAAGAGCCTGTCACTGTCAACGTCGTCGTCGTCGTCGTCGTCGTCCTTTCTGTGAGTGGGTGTAGTCGGAGCTGGTGGGTTGGTGGGCAGGGAACGAGATGCGGATCGCTTAGCATTAATGTCTTTCATTATTGTCATTGTTGTTAATGTTTTTTGTGCTCTGTGCATGGGAAAAAAGCATTTGCATTTAAGCGCTGGCAACGCGAAGAGTGGATGGGTGGATGGGTGGTGGGTGGTGGGTTTGTTCTGTGGCCGGAGCAGAGATTTTGCTTGGATGATTTTTATTGCTCGTTTGTAGTAAATTTGGTGTGTAATTAGAGAGAAAAGGGTTATTATGTTCGTTAACGCAGCGAGCACCATTCCACAGCAGGAGGGGATGAGGATGAGGCAATGGGATCAGGCTTAAAACTGGCTATAGCTGGATTTTGGTGCCTGCTCCGAAAATATTTTTTTGGGGCGACACAATGGAATGGGATGGACCACCACCACCGACCAAAGACGCACCACAAAACGACTGCCTCTGACGACCGGAAGGCTTCGGACACAACAGCAGTAAACGAGGAGGAGCAGAGGAGCAGACAGAAGAAAGCGAAGCAGCTGAACTGCTGGGAAAAAAACACAGAGAGAGTGCACCAGGGAAACCAGCACAGAAATTAAATTGTGGTTCACCAAAGTGGTCCTGGCTTGGTCCTGGGTCAGGGGAATGCGAGTTAGAATGGAAATGGAAACGAGAGAAAGTTCCAACTTCAGCAGCAAAGTATATTAGTCACAGGTCCTAACAAAATTGTGAAATATAAAAAATTTAATTTAATATTAATGCACCTCAAGTCATCAGCAGGAAATAAATAAATATTTGTTTTAATCATTTATTATCATAAGATTAATTGTTATTCCCTACTTTGAGCTCTTGAAATTTTTGAACAATAAACTAATCTTATTTATTTTTGATTTTTTTACAGTTGAATAACAATTACCAGGTAAGTGCAAAGCAGATTTCTGTTTAAAATACATCCACAAACCGATATATGATAATCTTTGTTGTTCATAAGCAAATGAAACAAATGAAATATATTGTGTGTGTGAGCAAACCTAATTAACCCATAAACACTCACGTTTGTGCAATTGAAAAACTATGGAATTAAAAAGCAAGAACTGGAATTAAAAGTGTTCTCGCCACCATCGATATGGTAATTACTCTCACAATAATTTATATCAATTTATTAATTGTACTATCGCTGGGGTCACGAACACCGTCCTGCCCCTGCCCCTGCCCCTGCCCCTTCCCCTACAGGAAGTTCCCTCATTCGGAGGTGTGGGGATGGGATGTGGATGTGGGGGATACAACGGATATAAACGGGGCAGAAGGGTCAGAAGGGGCGTGTCGCCTGCCCCAGATGAGAGAGTGATACAATGATAACGACTCTGGAGTCCGGAGTCCAGAGTCCGGAGTGGTAACCGGGTCAGAGCAGAGGCAGAGGCAGCGGCAACACCGTGCCTCGGTTTTTATTTGTTGCATTCCTGCCCAGACCTCCGTCCTCCGACCATGGAAATAAAATTTCAAATGTAACTTTGCTGCGGTGGCCGCCAGTTCATGCGAGTCTGTGTGTGTGGATGTGGATGTGAATGTGGAGCACGGTTTGCGGCCTGTGACGATTCTGCAGTTAGCCGGACTCCGACTGCGACTGCGACTCCAGCTACGACTACGACTACGACTACATCTTGGCAGTGTCTCCTTTAAGGGCAATGCAGTTGGCATAAAATTTAATTCGCCGTCCTGGGAGGAAGCGCCCGGGACATTACGTGCTTCCTGCTCTCCCATCGCCCAGTCGCCAGTCCCCAGTCCAAAACCCAATCCCAGTCGCAGTTGCCGGGGCGAAGCATTTCCAGCACGCATCGAAACAAATTCGGAATCTCTACGGGATACGGACTACGGAATACGGACTACGGGAAACGGAAGACTCCGGAGTGACAGCTGGCTCAATATACTTCTGCTGCAGCCAGGAGCAGACGAAGCAATCGAAGATGGCCAGCGAAGCTGCCAAATCCAAGTGGAACTACTCATCCAGGACCCAGCTGGACATGAAGAAGAAGGAACTATCGAGTAGCTCCAGTGAGCCAAGCTCCAGCCCCATGGAAACGGACAGCGAAGGTGAAGCCGCTAGGGATTCACTACCTCATATGCCTAATCCCATTCCCAGCTGACAGCACCTCCGATCCAGATGCGAACGCCCATGTGGGCACTGGAGCATCTGTGGGTCCCAAAGAGGACGACAGCTTCATGTACAGCCCACTCGATGGGGAGTCGGATGTGGAGTTCTTTTGCGATGAGGCGATCTCCCTGCTGGCCCACGAGATCCTCTGCTGTGACAGTGACTCGGAGTCGGAAAGCGATGACTACGGACTACAGAATCCCTATCAGCTTATCTTAAGCGAGGAGGACGAGACGAATTGGGATGCAAATGGAAACTGGGAGACGATCCTCCTGCTGGGCGAAGATGAGCAGAGCGAGGAGAAGCCCGAGGCTAAAAAGGAGGACACCTTTATCTAATGGGGGTTACATTGCTTTAACACGAGTTTGAAATAAAATGCAGCAGCCATTAATGTAAAAATACAAATAATTCGGACACCTTATTTTTTGTTGCTCAACTATTGATGTTTAATATATTTAACGGGCAGACTCAAAACATTTTATTTTAACGAGATCATTCCCTACGAATTGCGGGTAAAAATACATTTTTAAATTAGCATTTGTCAGTATGTTTAACGTGAAACAAGTGGGCAGACTGAAACCACTAATTGTCGACTAATTAAATCAGAAATATTTACGTTTTTGAAAACTTTAGAACTACTACCCTCTGATTAAGCGGCTGTTACAAATATATGTTACCCTACACAGTTTTAACAAAGAATTTTATTAAAAATAAAACACGATTCAACAAAATTAAAGTTAACATAGTTCATACATACATATATTAAAAATTACGAGACTCTTAGCTCATGTTCCCCTTAAAGTGTCTCGTCGCTCAACAAAAATAAAAGTCTTGTTTTTAATCCGTCCAAAAAAAAAAAAAACTTTCGTCTGTATGAAAAAAAAAGGTAGATCAAGTTTGAGCTACGTATTAAGAGCTACAAAAAACTAGAAAACTTTTGTGGACATATCGACTATTTGTAAATCCTTTTTATTCATAGGAAATACAAGCAATATTTATATTATAAATATTTTTATACATAAATGTATAAGGCAATAAAACTTTAGGTAGTGCTTCTGCTATTAAGTGACATAGAAAATTGTTTTAATTTGTTTCTTACGCTTAAATAACAATACATACATTACCATAAACTATTTATTTAAGTTTAGGTTAAATCATAATCTTTTCACATAACTCTAAATAACTATAGGCCATTATCCTCTTCGGATATCCCTTCACATTGTCACTAACCTGTTCACACTCAAAGTGGCTGGATAGTCAGTCGCCCAGGACACCTGGGGGAGATGGTGATGGCGTTGGCGATGGTGATGGCGATGATGACGGTGATGACGATGGCTGACGGCTGCCCCTTCAACAAAATGCTGACAGGCGACGGCAACAGGCGAGTGCGAGTTGTTGAGCTGCCTTTCCCCTGGCAGCTGGCATTTAGTATTTAATATTTTGCCTCTCGGTCGTCTCGTCGGTAGCGCCTCTATTTGCCATTTGCCATTTACCATTTACCATTCACCATTCACCATTTCACATTTCCCATTTGCATGGCAGCTAGTCTTTAATTGCAAAACTGGCAGCTGCAATTGCTGGCAACTAAAACGACGACAAAGGAAGAGAAAGCGATGCGAAAAATGAAATACAACATCAGGAAATGTCTGTTTCGCGGATGCGGATGATGATTCGGACGCAGGGATGCTGGGATGCTGGGATGCTCCCATTCCAACCGATTTCAACTGCCATGCACTTAGCGTAATCGGCGTTTCGGTGTTGGCTTTCAAATTGCCCGCGACCGCGTCAAAGCGACCACAAAACTAGCTGAATGGACAACCATCGACAGCCATCGACCATCGACCGGCAATCGACGACCGCAGGTCAGGTGGTTGCCTATCAGCCGGGTTTAGTTTGGTTTTTTGGTTGGTTTGAGTTCTTTGGTTTGGTTGGGTTTTCGAAGCGATTGCAACTGTTGCGGGGGCTTAGCGAGAAACAACAGAAAAAAATATCACTCACCTCGCACTGAACACGTGTGATATGAAGTGCCACTCCGTCAAAACAAAAACAAAAAACAAACTCTGGACAACAATATAAACTCCTAACTCGATTCGCGTCAGGTCTTGTCGAGATTCGGCGAGAGATTTGCGATTGCGATTTGCGAGATTTGCGCTTTGCGAGATTTGCGATTTGCGAGCCACGCACGTGTCCGCATCCGCATCCGGTACCCGGTACTGATGTCAACAAGCTACCACACGCAACTAATTCAAAAAATCCAGCTCCGGCGAACGGATTACGACCGCAGTGGCAGCTGCCGCCGAAGCCACCGAAGCTGCCGAGGCCGAAGGCGTCGCCAATCGTGGGGCTCGGTGGTGGTCCGAGCAAGGATCCATCACCCGAAGCGCCTTCGTGCGGGGCTTCGTGGTGCTTCGGTGGCAGTCGGTCGTCTGTAGTTGGCCACTCGCAGGACCTCTTCAGGCTTCAGTCGTTGGGCGCCAGCAAAGTTGTTCGCACGCAAAAATGGGCACCCGGCAGGACATCAGGATCAGCTTGGGCTTCCACTTCCACAGGACACTGTGTCCTGTGTGCCGACTCCTGAGCGTATTAACGTGTTGTGCGTTTCATTTAAAAAGGCAGCTTAACCTGCTTTTGTGACCTTTTCCCTTTTTTGGCCAACGGCATCAGCCTCACATTTGTACGCTTTTATCGATGGAGATGGATAGACTGTAGACTGATAAATGAGTTTTTATTTTGATTTTATTCACTGTTTACCCTGCTTTTGCATATTCATTGAAGGGGCCTTAACTCTGTTGCGACTCTGATTTCGATTGCCATTCTGATTCCCTCTGCTGTGTGTCCTGTCCAGCAGCGAATGAGTGGAAATCCTCTGCCACCTATTGCCTTCGGGCTTCAGCTTCAGCTCCAGCGGAGGGGTTTCAGCTCTGTGCTGCTGAAATGGTTTTCAATTTATTAGCAATCAGTGGCATTAACAGCTCCCCAGCGGACACGGCCACTCGGATTATGGCCGGGTCAGTCAGATGGGAAGCCAGTTGTCACCGATCATTGTTGGGGACGACTTATTCCTAGGTCAGGTTACCCTGTATGGATCATATACATTAAAAATAGATAGTCAATTCTAATTAATAATTTTATTATTAAAATAGAATTTCGAACTTCTTAGCAGGCAGAGCATCTTTGGGCAGCATACAAATAAATAAAATTATGGTAAATATTATTTAAATATAGGTTTTCACAAAACGAGCTGTTTGTCTACTTTGAGTCCAACATTTTTAATACAGGAGCTTATTATAAATATATTGTTTAAATTTTAAGTTCTTGAACAACATTACTTCAAATCTACTGGACAAATTTAAACTTAACAGTTTACGTAGTACCTCTAATTATAACAACCAAAAAGGTTTAGATTTTCAAAAAATGTGCTAGACGTTTTAAAGTGTAAGTAGATATTTTCGTTTATCTAAAATCAGTTTTAACCTTTTAAATTATAATAAATTTTTTAATTAATAATAAAAAAGGTGAAGTAAAAAAGAAATCTACTTTTACAATAAAAAATGGATTTTTGTTTATAAATATTTTACTTGTAAAAGATTCCTTGTCAATCGTATAATTAACCGAGAGTTTGTGTTCCCTTGCAGAGTGTTTAAAATGAAGTGAAGAATATTATTTAATAGAAAAGCTTGAACCTGAAATAATTTAAATAGTTTAATTGCAACTAATAGAAATATTATGAATCAGAAATTGCTCACTATTAAAAGGAGCAATCCTATAATATAATGTGCATGATGTCCGCACATATTTGTCCCCTTACTGACCTGCTGAGCCCCCTAACCTTCAGTCCCCACGATCGGTTCCGGTTTGCATTTATGCTGGCTTTTGTCTGCATGTCCTGGCCCAATCCCAATTCCAGACCCAATGTGCGGCCTAATGCGCTCAACCAGGAACCAGGAACCAGGAACCAGAAACCCGGAACCCGGAACCGCAGGGGCGGCAAATTGGTCAAGTCGGTTGATGGCCACGTAGCCAGCGTCTTGTGGCTGCAATTCCAGTTACGAGTAACCAGTTACCCGCTACCAGTTACCAATCCAATGCCAATGGCAATGGAGATGGCGATGCAAATGGCAGGAAATGCGTGATAACGACCACCAGCAGCAGCAGCACACATGGAAAATATTGAAAATTTGAATGAAGCACAGACACGGACACACAAGATGGAAATGAATGCGGGACGAGGGGCAAAGCCTCCTCCTGACTGCGATGTCTTTGTCGTTGTGGATGTGGATGAGGATGTGGATGTGGATGTGTTGTGAAAGTGTCGACACCAGGCCAAACACATGGCAAATGGCACATACGCTGCTCCAGTCCAGTCCACAGTCCTTAGTCCTTCCGCATCCCTCTGTGTCGCCTCCGTAGCCTAGTGTAAAGGAACAAGCATAAAGAACCGCAAAATCATGAAATGCAATAATGAAGGCTTCATGGTCGATCGCTCAAACACTCGCTCACTCTCCCCTCCCCTCACACCCCTTCGGATATATTGTCACACAAAGGGGAGGTCACTGGTGGCACGGGGGATGCAGTGCAGCTGATGCATAGGCAGCGAACCCAGCCAGCAGCAAGCCTTTGGATGAGGATACAGATGGAGATGGAGATGGGGTTGGGGATGAGGTTGGGCATGAGGATGAGGGCCAGGCAAGACGTGCAATCGACACGACTGCCAATGCACACGGAGAAAACAAAATTGTACCAATACTATGTAAGCAATGAAAATAAATAAATATATTTGCCATAAGACAGACCTGGGCACTTGGGTAAATCCCTCTCACACCCATACACTCTTGCAGCAAAGAAAGAGAGAAGCAGAAGACTCTCTTTGTGCCCAGGCCTGCTTTAAAGAATTTTCAAATATATTTTTCTATTAAATGTTGAAAGCAAGTGCTATTTACAGCTTAGCTTTTATAACACTATTCAGAAAATGTTATATAAATTATGTTGCAAATTATCTAGACCAAAATGAACTTGAAGAGCAATGGGTTGGGCATCCCTGATTAAGACCGAATTCCTTTTAAGGTACTAATATTTTTTTCGAGTGCTGAGAGTATCTATGAGCCAGCATGTGAGTGTGAGAGTGTGTCTGTGTCTGTCGACACCACAAAGTTGCCATATTTAAAGCATAAAAGCAACATTTCCGTTTGTCGCATGCCGATGAAGCGACAGGAAAACAGAGCAGCAGGCGAAGCTGCGGGCAGGGGCGTTGGGTGTGGAGAATCGAGAATGGAGAATGGGAGGGGTCAAAACTAAGCAGAGGTCGAGGCCTACTACTACCTTCTTGTGTATGTGTGTGTGTGTGTGGTGGTGCTGTGTCAATTTGTGTGCGTGCGCGTTGCAGTCATGTACAACATGCAACAAACGTGAGAAACTAAAATGAGTGCAATTTGTATTCCACGTTTACGTAGAAAAGGAGTCGGGCTGCAGGCTGCAGCAGCAGGATTGGTTATAGGATATCTGGTTATAGGATATGTGGAGCGGAGCCGGAGCCTCCTCAAATCATCAAGCCCAAAGCGGAGCATCTTCATTCTTTCCCCACATTTTCGGATGCCCCAATTTACAGATTTACACGCAGGCAGCGAGCTTGTTCCTCCTTGTTCATCATTTAATTATATTGAGGCGGCATTGTCAAAAGAACAATACTCGACCTGTTTGGTGGGTCACCAGCACTTGGGTCACCACCCCATTCTCTAGTCTTTTTTTTATTTTTTTGGCCCTGTGTTGCAGCTGTTCGTGTGCCCTGGTAATTGTTTAAAGTAACTGCAACAAATTGAAATGGAATGCCAGCCAGAACCCAAGAGAAGACAAGCAACCGAAAGAAAGAAAGAAAGAAGGCCAGAGCCCAGACCAAGTCAAAGACTGCATACCCTCACTGAGTTGCGGTGAGTCAGTGGCTTCAATTAGCCAAGGAACTTGGTCTGGAGACGACTCCTCCTCCTCTCTCCACCATCCTAATTTGGAATTAGGAATCATTGTCTCCTTTGGCTGGGGCTGGGGCCAAAAAGTTCGAGGACTCTGTGTTGTATTGCAGTTAAGTGGTGGAGGGGCCAAGAGGCGGAGGTGTCGCGCTGGGGCATAATAATTTCGAGCATTGTTTCCATTCCGTATTCCTTTCGTGGTGCGGTGTGGTGCGGTGTGGTGGCCACTGGTGGCCTTTCATGTTATTTCGCTATTTTGGTCTTAAAATTAAACGACGACCCAGAGGCCACACAAGAACTGGAATAAGCAGCCTTAAACCACTCTGGGAAGCCGCCAGGCTGCCAGACGCCAGGGAGCAAGGCGTCTACAATGCACTCTGCGCTTTTTTCTACACTCTTCATTCTCTGCAGCGCATTCAGTGGCATCGTGGCATCCACGTGGGAGCCTGTCGAGTGGCAGGGGCATGGGGCATGGGGCTTTTGTGCGTTGCGTGCGTTGAACATGTGCGGATCGTGCCCCGAGTTGAGGGAGCTGGCTGGTGACATTAACAGCAACGCCTGCAACAGCCCTCTACACTCAGACATCCATGTCCAATTATCAGTAATATATTTAGTGAATTTAAAACAAATTTCCTAAAAAAATGTATTATCTGGTGTTTATTTTATGTTTTTAATTAATCAAAGTAGTAAATTCAACACTTTAAAGGTTTATGTAAAAAAAAAACTATTTAATAATGTTTTAACGCAAATCATAAGTAAAACATACCGTAATATTGTGGTCAATGGTTATTTAATAAAATATAATTATTTCTGAAACTGTTTGATCACTTATAAGAAAATTATAGAATCGTATGATAACGCAATAAAAAAATATTTTAAATGCGGTTTCAAAAGGTTTCAAAAAACCAAACAGAATATAAGTTGATAAATGAATAAAAAATTCAGGGTAATGGTAAACATTGTATAATAACATAATTATATTTTATAATGTTAAATAATACTTATTTTGAGACAAGACATCATTACAAATGTTTAAGAACTTAAAGAAATTTTACTACAAAAAAAGTACTTTTCATTAAAATCCGTTTAAACAAAAGGAATAATTTTATTGTAGCGATATAAGCACTTAAGAACATTATACAAATTTATTTATATTTATATTTTTGGTAAGGAAAATTACAAATTTTCAAAACTACATATTTTGTTCTGTGTGTCGCGCTGTGCCGCGTAGCTTGGTGCTGGTCCAAGTCGTGGCCCTGGCATTCACCAAACCGAAATCTAATTTAGTTCGTCAGGAGACAATGCCTCGTTCTCTTGTCTGTCACGCATCCTTGCTGCGTCTCCCTGCCAGCTGGCAGGATGGCTGGATGTCTGGATATCTGAGTTCCTGAGTTCCTGGAAAGCTGCAGCTGATGCAGTCGCATCTTCTTTTCCCGAATGCCATAATTAAGACGTCGCCTCCGTTGGACCAGCCGAGGGAAGAAGCGATATATTTTCCAATCGAGCTTAAGTGGGGGAAATATAGCCATGGGGCCAGTTTCAATTCCACTTATGCACAGGGCGCAGATTAAGATGTCGACTCGATGCGACTATGAAAATGGCTGATGGAATCCCTAAGCTAACCGCAGAGCTGGAGCTCCTGCACCTGCCGCATGGAGTGGGGGATGTAAAAATATACTAAATATAAATGCACATAAAAATTCAATTTCTCTAAAGTGTAGCTAAGCATGTAATTGAATTTGTAATGGGGAACATCGTTGAGAATATCGTTACCCCCACGAGGCGATGCGAGGCCCACCCTTTCCTTTTTCCCCATTCGTTCACGAATTCACGTTAGCAAAATGTCTGTCCCATTGACAGACGTACTAACTGACTGACTGACTGACTCCCCAACCAACCAACCAACCAACCAACGAACCAACTGACTGACTGAGTACCTCTCGTATGCATGGGAGATCCCTGTGCCATTGAGTTTGTGTGAATGAGTCATACAATCGAGTAGGTCTGTGTGACATTTGACATAGGATTCCGATTCCATTCAAATTCTACTCCACTTGGCCCCTCGAACGTTGCCATTATGTCTGCGTGGCAATTTTTAGCTCCTCGTTCGATTACCGTCTGCTCTTCTAACTGTGAGCGAGAACGGCAGGCACACAAAGAGGCCAAAGAGGCTATAGATGTGTCTGCGGATGACAAAATTAATTTGTATTTTGTATGCACATCAATTGCTAATAAGAAAAGGAAAACGAAAAACGAAAACGAAGATATTAAATAAGTAGGGGAAAGGGGAAAGCAAGCCTTTTCATGGGTGCCCCACGGTGGGCGCCACTTTTTCATTTTCAGCCCGAGAATAAGCAACGAAACATACTCATTAAACGGCTTTGGCTTTGGCTTCGTTTCGGTCATCTGGTCCGTTTTATTGGTCAATTAAATGCGACTTCTGCGGGCCAGTCGGTTTAAGAGCTGCACATCCAATCTCGAGGTCATTGGCGTCGCCAACGCGTCGCACTAAAAGTAACAGCGCACAAAATGCCGGGAGACAGACTGAGGATGTGGATGAGGATGCGGGTGAGGGTGGGTAATGGGTGTGAGGCAGTCACGCCTTGTGCAACTGTCAATCAGGCAGTCAGTCAGTCAGTCAATCACCGACATTGACAGGCCATAAAATTGGGCAGGTCAATCAATTAGTGAGCGAGTCCTACCAGTACCAGAGAGAGCCAGTCGAGGCCTCGACGATCATCGGCTGGCATCATTATCGCCTGTCGACGCCAGTCAGGACATGTCACGCAGCGTAACGAATCAGGACCTGGTCCGGGTCCATATACAGATTCATTGCAGGACCTGGCTGGCCTCACTTCTCCATTGTCCACTGTCCACCGTTCATTGTCCATTGTCCACTGTCCACTTCCACTTGCCTGAGTTGGCATGTAAATTTCAGTGGGGGAGCAGTCGGAGCTCAAAAGGAAACAATTATGCTGAGCCAATGAAGCAAACTTCATCCGCCCTGTTGGCGTGACACGACTCCTGTCAGGTTCGTGACACGTCGGTGCCTCTTCCTGCAACCCCTTGCAGCCGTTTGTCAAGGCACTTTGCAAAATAAACAGAAAAGAATGGTACAGTACCGACAGTATGTACAGTACCGACTATGATGTACCCACTACTTACATTCCTTAATATAACATATATTTTCACATGGGCGCAGGTTTTTATTGATGTTTAGGTGAAAGTTTCAATTATTAAGAATACTTAAGATAGAAACACTTAAACAGACTTCCGAAGATGCTGATCAGGAATATATATGCTCCATCTTTCCCTCTAACTATAACATACAAAATACATCTTCAACTCTTCAAGTAACGGGCATAATAAAATGAAAATTTGCTGCTTCCGGCCCAGGGCGGGCACATCTCCTTCGGAACGTATCCGAATCAGTCGCATCCGTGACCATGCCCGTGTGTTATTTCTGCTGCTCCGCCCTCGACTGCTTTTCTTTTCAACATAATTTTTAATGGGACGCAACGAAACGAAAAGTGAGAAAGCTGCACTAAACAGTGGCGCTGAAAAAATTACTCCCTCTTATAGTGTGACCACTTGAAAACTTCATAAACAATTTATTTTAAATGTTTGTATGTCTTTTGAATTGGGAATTACTTAAATATAAAATATTATATTTAATAAATTTAATTTATTACTTCGTATTAAGTATTTTTGACACCTTTTTCGGTACAGTTTCGACCACTGTGCTCAGTGGGTGCCCACATCCAGTTCTTTCCCCGGACTCACTTCCGCAGCCCTTCCAACTAACTGTTAACGTGCGTGTGGATGGGTGTTGATGTGGGTAAGGGTAAGGGCTTGAGTGGAAATGCAAATGATGCTATCTGTGCCTGTGCCTGTGCCCTCCACCTCCACCTCGGCCCACACTTTTATCCTGGCAACGCGTCGTCCTGGCCTGCTTGACATTCCGCAGCCGTGCGCTCAGCTTACTTCGCAGAAAACTTTTCATTGCCGTTAAGAAATTGATCAAGTGAAAAGGTGAAAATTGATTTTGCTACATGTACCCATACTGGGGGTGCGCCCCCAGACCCGCCCTGCCGTATAAGTGTCAATTGTTTATCAAACAGAGACATGCGAGTGACTTTCACATGTACGCCTTGGTGACTTTTTACCGACTTACTTCGTTTAACTCTCCCGCAGGATGGGGATGAGGATGAGAATGAGGATGAGTTGGCTGTCTCTGGGTGACTGCCTCTCTGGATGACTGACATATGGCGTGTCATTCGATTACGTTAATCAAATGATGCACAAACACAAGGCCACTCCCCAGCACTTCCACTTTCTTCCACTTTCATCCATCTGCCCCCTTTGAAAGCCTTTGTGTGTGCACCATCGCAACCGGATAACATGCGGCAAGCTCACACTTGACTTTATTATACTACCTACTATATACCTTCGGGGGCTCTCTTAAGACTCATCATCCTTTTACGCAGTAGGCAGAAATTAAGCTTGGATAAGATCCCGAATTTCGGGTCCAAAATATATATTCCGAATAAGCTCATTTCGGAGTTTCTCAAGCACCGAAAATGAATTATAAACTTGATATCGTGAGGAAGCCCACTTTTGTTTTAGGTAAACAAAGCCATTCTTTTGTGAGGATATTTATGGATTTTAAGATTTAATCATACTAATATTGAGTTGCTTATGACTTTAAAAATATTCCACCACACTAAGTTAAAACAATTTATTAATATTTATTTTTTATAATATAAATATTTAATATAGTAATTTAATATATATTTAATATATTTGTTTAATATTTATGAAGTAAATCGAGTTGAAAGGTTCCTTTAAACATTAAATCAGTCAGTTATCACCATCAATGTAATGCTTTGCAACAAGCTTTCATTTTCAAATTTGCATTTACATTTTTTTTTATTATCTTATTTTAACCCAAACAAAAGTATTTTTTTTGTGCGCCTTCTTTAAATAAAAAATATTAGAACATTAAATTTAAAATGTGTTTTACTGGGTCACATACATATATAAACTACCTGCTGCACATTGAAATAATTACATTTTCACATTTTAATAAAATCAAAGCTTAAATACATATACAAACACACCTGCACCTGAGTCGGCGATTTAATATAAAATATTTGAAAATGAATGTAAATTTTGCAGCACGTGCAGTGAAGCGTAGTCAGCACTCTCAGCCAAATGGTTGAAATTTACGGAAATAGGCCTTAAATAGTTGGCTTTCACCATAAACTTTGACCACTATCCAGAGTCCTGGGTCCCTCAGTCCTTCAGTCCTTCAGTCCTCCATCCTGTCGGTCGTATCCCATACATTATGATGATGATTATGGCCCAGCAGCTGCTCAGGGCAATATATATGAAATGAAAATCTCAGCATCCGCACTTGACTCACTTTGGCCGCAGAAAATTCATTGCTGCCCCTTCTGCCCCACTATTGTTAAACGTTTTTTTATGGCCTGCCAAAATCATATTGAATACAAATGAAAGCGTGTCGAGCGACGAGGAAGCGAGTGGAGTCCCTAGTCGAACTCAACGGGGTACGAGCCCAAGTCCAGGCCGAACCCAAAAACCGAGACACCCAAAGGCTATAGTATATTGTTGTGGGTGGAGGAGCACGAGGATGAGGCATGTGGCATGCGGCATGCGGCATGTGGCAGCTAACGAACGCACGAAGAGCCGAGCAATCAATTGCCATCCACATGCTGCCTTAAATGCAAAGTTCAGCCACTGCAGATTGTGGATGTAAATCTCTTGCTGCCGCTCCTTTGTTCCACCTCGATGCGATGCCAAATTGCAGGGTAAAACTTTATCGTGTAATCATTTTAAGTTCACTTCCTTATTATTTTTGCACAACAAGTTGCAACAATTGCAGTTGCCTATGTCATTTTCCAAGTGCTTAGTGGCCTCCGCTTCAGAGCTTCAGCTTCAGCTCCAGAGCATCCCCCATCCCCCATCCACATCCACATCCTGCTCCACTTGATTCCTGTTTGTGGGTAATTGTTGCTGCTGCAGCGGCAGCTACTTCTTAAGTTTTGTATACAACTTTTATGACACTTTGTCGTATTGTTTTTTGTTTAGCTTCTGTACGGCGTACTTTGCGGCGAACGTGTCATATTCAGTTATGTATTTATTCCTTGCCTTGACTTGACTTGCCTTGCCTTGCCCAGTTTCTTTCCTTCAGCTCAAGCTGAAGCTTCAGTTGCAGCTGCAGCTGCATCTCCTCCAGCTTTGAGTTTCCACTTTCAGATTTGCCAGTCTCAAAAACTATTCCCCACAGATCGCCCACGCCCACGTCCACGCCACTGGTCCTTGGGATTGGGATTGGGATTGGGATTGAAGGGTTTTTGAAAGAGGGGAAAACGAAAGGGGAAAGGCAGGGAAAGCTGTCAGAAAAACGCTTTGAGCACGAATCAAATTTTTTCTGCAGTTCAGCCAGCATTTATTTGTCCAGAAAGAAACGGGTTGAGCCATTTGGATCACAGCGACTGTATTTTGATATTGATATTCGGGACTGCAAAAAGGAAAATTATAATATTTGTAAATTAAAATAATTTAAGGGAAAATTTTTAATGGCACTTGCAAGGATAAAGGATAAATTCACACACGCAAAAAGCTCTCACTTACTGTTGCATATTTTTGTCATTTAATAATTTACAGAAATTTTCATCTCACTGACTTCTTACTCACCTTTGAACGAAATTAAAATTAACACACCTTTTGCGATTAAAATGCCGCTATCAATTACAGAATCATGTTGAAGTGTGGCACATAAGAAAAAGTTGATGGTTGAATTATAATCTGCCTATGGATATTATAAAATTGGTTGAGTTACCTGGCTAAAAGTAACCCTTTTTTTTCCGCTTACATACACATTTTTTTGCAACAGAATTACCTGTTTTTATGCTCTTAGGTAGGTAATAGCCATGACACGATATTTAATGTTTTTTAATTGTTTTTATTAAGCAATAATACAGCTAGATATTTGTTCTATATGAAAATATTGGACCGTTATTGATTTTCTCCTTGAGATGGAGGAAATCCAAGAAAAAGATCTTTTAGACCCATATAGTCCCATTAATGTTTTTATATCATTTACCAAAGTTTGTTGCACAGTTTGACATAATACAAAAGTAAACAAAAAAACTGGAACCAGTTAACCGACTAAATTTGAAGAAATTAAAATATGAATTTACAAAAACGATATAGGTTTTTTAAGGAGTTAAAATATTTGATAAAATTCCTATGGAATTTCCTCTTAACCTGAAGAATTGATTTTGTACACTGAAACACCTGAAACTTTAATTAAGTCAGCTCCCTCAAGTTCCCTCAAGTTTTAAGTTTAAGCAGCGAGGGGACTTAATTCACTTACCGAAAGCGATTATACAGGAAACAATTCAATCGAGTGGGCTGCTCCTCCTCCGAGTGCCTGTCCGTGATCTCACTGGGTCATAGTTTGCCCACGCAGCCCATCAACCCATCTCCATCCTATCCCCAATCCCCATCTCATTCCATCCTTCGGCAAATCAGTGCCACCCCTGGGGATTTGGGCATTGCGATAAGGAGGTCGTCGGTCGTCGAGTCAGCTCCTCAGCTCCTCAGCCATGGGGTTGTGTCGCCTGTAAGTGCTCGAAAGTCAATTTTGAATTTAAAATACACCACGTAACGCAATATGTTGATCTTTTGAATACGAATGCGGCAGCCAAAGGAGGAGGCGGAGGAGGAGGAGGAGGAGTCCCATCCCTGAAATGGCAGCACAAGCACTCGTACACACACACACACGTCTTTAACGAATTTAAATAAACTTTACTAATAAAATGTCGTTTACAAGTGGCAAGTGTCGAAGCTGGCTGAAGGACTCACAGACCGACTGAGCGACTGAGTGACTGAGTGACAAGGTGGCTGCTGGCAGGATGCTGGATGCATGAGTTGATGCCAACAACGTATTAATTTTGTGTATCAAAATAAACTTATTGTTCTGGCATCCTGCCCGCTCCTGCTCCTGCTCCTGCTCCCATTTCCATTTCCCTCCTGGAAAAAAACGGAGCCACCAGCACCAGAGACAACAAACAATGCAAAGAAGCTGAGGGGAATCCGGAGCTGATGGCTGGCTGGTTGGTTGGTTGGTTGGTTGGTTGGTTGGGGTTACAGCTACTGTTACAGTCACCGACGACGACGACTACTGGGATGTGGATGTAACTATGGCGAGGGCAACGAAACGGCTACGGCTACGGCTGAGGCTACGGCTATAGCATGTATAAATATCTACATCACGTTCCAAGCTCGGAATGCCAATGTAAATATTTTCAAACTTTGATGAAATAATCAAGGTAAACAGTAAATGTCGTCGTTGTCGTGCTCGTTCAGGTTCTCCTCGTCATCTCCTCCAGCTTTTGGATTCAGCTCCAGACGGAAGACCGAGCTCTTCTTTCTCCGGAGGGCTGTACACTGGTAAAAACAAGTGTTGAGTTGTGAGTGTGACTAATTTTTGAATACCCTAACCTATATTTTGGGTAGCTTTTTTTTAACTTTCTGTGGACTTTTGGGTAAAGTTAAAAAATTTAAACCTTTATTATTTAAAGTGCATTAATATGAAAATTGTAATTTTAAATACCTACACTTAAATAATATTTTTATAAAAATTAATAGGAATTTATTTTGTGTCTTTATATTTGATTTGACTTCACAGAAACTAAAAACAATTACCCTATTTTTTACTTGATCCATATTACTCAAAAGTTACTTTTCTGTGAGTGTACCTTGCTGTTGGGAGATTTGGGGGCTTGGTTGTCGGGAGGGGAAGTGGGTAAGCGTCTGCGGCTCGTGTGGACTATTGTGTTGCAGCCTGGATGCTCGTTTTAGGCTCTTCCCCTCACCCCACCTCACCTCACCTCACCTCACCTTGCCCGTAAGAATTGTTTGCCCAGCCCGCCGGACACATCCCACCCACCACTCTGACCATTCTGTTTGTTTGGCAGACATAAATGTTTAACTGCCGGACGAGATTCGGAACAGTGGCAACCGCAGCTGGGACAACTGCTGATGCTGATGCAGGGAAAGTCACCGGAGGTGTGGTCATCCGGAGCAGCATCCAAGCGGAGATGGATATGGAGATCCCTTCCAGTTCCAGTTCGAGTACCAGTCCCAATCCCAATTCCGATCCCATTTTCAGGCCACATCGTCAATCATCCGGCTGACTCGCAGACTTAGTCTCACCTACGATAATGATGGACCTGGACCTGGACCCAACCAGCCCAACCGAATCGAACTCTGAACTGCTGAACTGCTGCTTAGTCGGCCATGAGATCGTCAAGGCTGCTGGCGATAGCCCTTAAATTGCCACCTCCGCACAAACACCCCCACATGTGTTGGTAGGTACAGATGCAGGTGCGAAAGGGGAATGGCCGAGCCATACGTCTGGACAATAGAGTGGACCTTAGTTCTTATGTAAATTTGTACATATGGAAAATATACTTGGAACAGGTAACATGATAAAGTCTCTATTATTTAAATCAGAAATCTTTTAGGAATTTGAGAATTTCAAAAAGAAAAAAAAATATATAAATATTGTTTTCCTTAAAAAAAATGTATTACAAATTACTGTTAAGGGCAATTTTCTAAACTAAATTAATGATAATTAATTAATGCCTAAAAGTGAGTTCAATAGATGTGTATAAATATTTATGCAAAACAAAGCACATAAAGTACCTACCTACTGTATATTCTAAAATATGAACATGTTTAACACAGTTAAAAATAATAATAATACTTTATAAATTGGTCGCTCCTGGTTTATGCCTTTTTTATGTTTTGTATATATTTTCTTAATATTTCTCTTTAGTTTTTATATTTTTTAATGGATAGTGCATTTCTTATAATGTTTAAATCTGATTTTAGCCTGGTAATAAAAAAGGTAATAATGGTTTACCAAGTGCACTCTGAAGGCATATGTAATGGCTTGTACTTATAATATCTAAGGTCCACCCTAGTTGAGTCTGGGATCCCACTGGGATGCTGGCGACTGTCACCTTGGCGCCTTCCAGCGATTGGGTCGCCAGTGATAAAGGAGGAGAGAGAGTAAGAAGGAGGAGGAGTAGAAGGAGGCAAAAGAGAGTGAGAGAGAGAGTTGGGCTAAACGCTTTCGCTTACCACCTGCAGCACCTGCAGCACCTCTAGCACCTATGTACACTCCAAGTTCACCGAGATAAGCCACCATAAATCTGTTGCCATCATTTTAAAGCGATTACTACAAATGGATGTGCACACGGCGACTGAGGCTGCGACTGCGACGGCGACTGCGATGGGAAAAAGCCAACGGAAGAGCGAGTGTATAAAAAGTGGAAAATGTGGAAATGGAAATACATACGTCTGCCTCGATTTTCACACGCTTTTCATACACATTCGCCTTTTTGGTCGGCTTTTGCTTTTGCTTTTGCTTTTCCCCCGTTGTCATCGCAGATTCCATTCCGGGCAGCAGTCAAAACGGGAGCAAACACTACAACAAATATTGCGGCAAAAGTTGTGATAAATTTTAGAATTGGTTACTATTAAAAGAAGTTTTGCTTGGAAATCGTAAATAAATCGTTTGATAACATTCAATTAAGCTGAATACTTAATAATCACATGCATATGTAAATATCCTAAAACAAGACCCATAAAATATATGCTTAAAAATCCCATTTTTTTACAGTGTAGCGACAGAAGAGAAGCCTTTCACAGAGAAGAGGTTCTGGACTGGAAAAGGGCATTATAGTATGTGGATGTGAGTGTGAGTCTGGAAATATTGGGTCTAACGAGAGCACAAAACCCTGCAGCAGCAGCAGCAGCAACAACAACAACAACTGCAGTTGAGCCACAAAAAAAGTGGAGAGAGAGAGCAAAGCAAAAGCAACCAAAACAACAATAACAAATACAACGGTATCATCGGCAGGAGAACAAACAAAACAAAACAAAAAAAACAAAACAAATAGCGCCGGCCAAAGAGAATAGAAAAAGAAAGTGCGAGGAGAAAGAAGCAACAAAACGAAACTGCAAGGAACAACAACAACAACAGCCAGAAAAAAAGAAAAGCTCGCGAGTAAATTGCTCTGGCAAAAGCATGTGAGGCGTTCCGAGGGTGCCCCGCAGCAACATATGCGGATCTACAGGGTGATTATTAGGGAGTTCTGAAAACAAATATAGTTTATTAGGGTGGACCCTAATTACAAAAAAATGTTTGAGCTATAAAAACAAATTCAGGGGTGTCCCAAACATTTTAGGAAAAACAAACACTAAAAACTAAGGGTTTTCTTTTTAGGACAAACGTTTTACACAACTTTCTATTGGTTTACTTTACTTCTAATCGACGTTTATTGAATATTTTTCAAAACATTTAGAATTCAGTTTTCCCGTCTTTCTCTTTTTAGCAAGAAGCTAATACGAAGTGCTTGAATAAGAGACGCAGTCCTTTTATCATATATTACAGTCTATAGTAATTTTCACTTAATTATCTTGTAGTCAAAACTTTTAAAGCAAAAACATCCTTTTAAGAACTAAATTTATCACAAAAAAAAATATGTGTTCCCTGCATTACACAAATGCCATTTAAAGAACGTTTTTGGTTATTTTTTAAAATGAGGTGTCTGCACCCTGTTTTTGAGGACCACACTCTTTTCCATCTGCGGTCTCAATTTGTCAATGTGTCAATGAAATTTAATGAGCCAATTTAAAGCTGTGCCATATTTATAAACTATCTGAAACGCAATTAATTGGCAGCTTCAACTGCAGTTGAATGAGATTGCACTGGGATTGGGCCTGGAATTGGGATTGGGATCAGGTCGCCTTGTTTTTGGGCGAGTGCGATTGTCCAATTATCGTTGAAATCTGTAGCTAATTGTTGGGGATTACCAATCCGAATGCAGGGCGCCCCTCGACGGGATTTCCGCTGGCCAAACTAAATGAAACGAAATCAAGTGCAATCGCACAGAAATGATGAAAACACTGAAGGTGGAGATGGAGATGGAGATGGAGGAGTGATGTGGAGATGCGCTGCCTGGAATTGATTCAATGCAACAAAGTGGCAAAGTGTGCGGTCAGAAGAAGGTTGTACCAGGTGGCCCAGTTCCCAGTTACCAGTTCCCAATAGGAGCTCCTCCTCTCTCCATATCCGCCCCTTCAGTCCCACAATCCCAATCCCAATCCCACTCCGTCCACTTCTGTCTTTGAGAATGTCCGTGTCCGTGTCCTGGCAGTGCTTATGTTTGCATTCCTTTTTGGCATTTTTGCACTTGAATAACTTTGAAATATGGGATTAAATCGTCTCTTATGGGATTTCCTCGATTACAGCTATCATGGCGAGCGAGGGAATAGATGGCTGGATGGGTGGATGGCAGGGTGGCAGGGTGGAGGTGGGAGTGGGAGTGGAAGTCGTGGGATTGGGCTGCAAGTGAGTGGGTGCCGCCCACGCGCGGGTCGCCACTGAACCTGAACTCAACTCCCACGCCCACGCCCACTCCCTCCGGGGGCAGGGCACAAAGTGTTGGGAATCTCGCCAAGCGTGTGGCCACTGGCCAGTCACGTCTCCGGACTCACAATGAAGAGCACTGCAAAAAACACATTTCTAACTAGCTTAAGATAAATCTTAATTATTTATTTAGCATTAATTTAAGAACATATTTATGTATACGTATTAAATATGTATGTAAATATTGTTTAACCTCTTTACTAATTTTTTTATAAAGGGTGTCTTTTCTTATTTCTCTACAAGTTAAGGGTATACTTTATATACAATTTCTAAATTACCTATCTAAAATTCTAAAAATTATTTGAAATATATTTTTTTATGTTGTTGACAGAATATTAAGAAGGATAATAAAAACAAAAAATAAGTTAAGATTAAATAACAAATTCTTTTTAAATAATTTGCAACCTGGTAGACGAACCTCTGACCTCTTCCTGTGTAGACCCTACTGAGCCAGTGGCTGTGGAAGAATCAGCAGAAGCAGCAGCAGCAGAGGAGCAGCGCATCCCCAGACTGGACTTGACCAAAGCTAAGCAGTAAAACAAAGCGTCGAGCAAAAGCTTAACACTCGCACACCCTTCACCCAACACCCAACCCTCCTGGCCATGTTAGCTAGCCATGTAGCCATGGCCATGGCCGAATGGCCGAGTGATTCTATGTACATGAAGTGCGGGCAGCAGCTGCGGACTTTTCACTTGAACGCGTAGCCGCTGCTGCTGCTGCTGCTGCTGCTGCTGCTTCTGCTGCTGCCGCTAAGCTGCAACTTTCATTGCTGCCCCAAAATGATGGAGGGCAATGCCCAGCTCGCTGTCTGTCAGTGGTCGGCGGAGAGAAAGGGAAAAAGGGAACTCACACAGACTCGGACATGACAAAAAATGTGCTCACCAAAAAATCGTACAATATATTCAAAGAGGAGGAAACTTTAAAGCATTTGGGACAGAGCTCACGAGACAGGGGCAAAGTGAAGGGGCGGTGCTCCTGGGGGGCAGGGACCTATTGAAGCGTTAGTCGCTATTTCTCACATCTTCACAATATGAATGAATTAAAGTGCTCTGTGAATCGAACTCTTCTAAATGACAATTGATTTCAAACAAAATGTATCAGGTTTATATCCACATGAGAAATAGCAATGCAAACTTTTTAATGCAGAGCTCAAAAATATTAAATTAAAAATTATTTCGAAATGAATCTTTTATTGCAAAATTAAGAAAAAAAAGCGTTTTCACCCTAAAACAAGAAAGAACGCTATAGTCGGGGTTCCCGACTGTAAGATTTGCGATACTCATTTTCCCTTTTAAAAAAAACAAAACAAAAAAAACGATAGAGTCGCCACCTATGGGGCTAAAAAACAAAACGAAAAAAAACGATAGAGTCGCCACCTATGGGGCTACATTAACTACATATGTATAAGGCATAGCAAAATGTTCTATAACTTCTTTATTATTTATTAGAGCACAAAATGGTTTGGAGTGTAGTAAGACAGTGCACATATCATTATATTTCTTTTTAAACCGTAACGATTGCATAAAAAATGAGGGCGCCACAGATTTTCGCGGTTTGTGGGCGGTAAAAGGGGCGTGGTCAAGTTTTGAAACAAACTTGATCTGCGCTTTGTTTCTAGAAGTCTGTGCCCAAAATTTGGTGGTTCTAGCTCTTATAGTTCCCGAGATCTCGACGTTTGTACGGACGGACGGACGGACGGACAGACGGACAGACGGACAGACAGACATTTGATCGTTTACAGTATTTGCTTACTCTTCGAGTATCGCAAATAAATATGTTATGTAAAAAAACGATTCAGTTAGGTACCTTTCTCACTACATATTATATTTTTTGTTAAACAAATTATTATTGATGTATGTATGTACTTCTAAATGATTAATTGTAATCACATAACAATATTTACAGTATTGTTTTTCTACATTTTATAAAACCCATTTAAATTAAAATGATCAATTTAAGATTTTTGTTTATTTTTTTTATGGATTAACCACGAATTTGATTTAAGGAATTGAAACCAAATAATTTCTTTGTGTGCACCTTTGGACTTGAGCGCAATTGCCACTCGAAAAACTTTTGCGAATTAAAGTTGTAGTTACAGAACTTGTGCTCCTAGTTCGATTTGCCCATCAAGTGGGCACACTCTCGGCCAGGACGCGTGGCAAAGGTCAGGCGACATTCCATGCGAATGCGAAAAGTAACTCCTTTCCCATACCCATTCCCACCTACTGCCCACTGCCACCCACCGCCCACCACCCACTAGTCTGTTGATATTGCCATTGCCTGCGGCAGCAATGAAAATAAATTTCCACCAAGATGACGACTATGAGGCGAGACATTGCACAAAGTGCTACACCAGAAGCCCCGTCGTCCTTCCGCACGTACACTGAGAGAATTATCTGAGAGCCTTTCTTCCAGTCTTCACCGATTTTTTAAAAACTTCTTATATATAAATAAAATTAAATAAACAAAATAAAGTTAAAAACAAGAGAGAATAATGTATATATCATTTAAATCAGAGAATCCAAAGGATAAATTCCGAAAGAATTCAATTTAGCGTAGCATACTTTTATGCACCTTTTAAACTGGTTTTAAATGTCCTAAGATTCCCTAAAAACCCTCTATTTAAGACACTCGAAATTCCCTCTGTGTACAACCTACTACTCATGTGTGTTTGTGTGTGAGAGTGTCCCTTGGCATGTCCTTTAGCATGTCCATCTGGTCGTGTGAGTGCATTTGCCATTTTGGTTGCCGCTTTATGCGCAAACATTAAGTCAACACAATTTCAAATTTAGTTTTTATAGAAAATTGTCTCTGTCTCCCTTCCCTTCCCCACTTTCCCCTCCCCACTTTCTTCCCCCTCCCCCCCTTTTCTAGCTCTCTCTCTCTGTGCTTTCTTTCAATTTGCAAAATCGTTGCCCGCACCAATTACCGTTTGATTATGCCCCCAATGTGCCGGAAAAGCGAGGAAAACTAAGGAGACCGACAACCGACAGGCAACCAGAGCAGACGGAGACGGAGGAAAAGGAAAAGCGTGAGGAGTAGTCCACTTCATAAACTGTTGACACTCCGTTTCCCATTTCCCATTTCCCATGGCACCATGGTGCCCCATGACATCCCCTGCCATCCCCTGCCACCCCCTGCCACCCAATTACCCCCAGTTCCACGAGCAGCATGCCAGGCAATAATTAAGGCAAGTGCGCCTCCAGGAATAGCAAGATGCACACACCCACACACCCACACACTGGCGGCACACACCCACACACACACACACACACCCACACACACACACATTCCGCCGATGCTCGACTTAATAAATCCGAGAAGCCAGCGTGGGGACACTGAAAGAAATACACTAAAACTTACTTAAAAATCAAATTATTTTCCTAAAATTAAAAAATTATTTATGTAAACTTTAATCAGATATAAAATAAGAAATCTTTTTATATTTCAGTTAATCTTACATCCATTTCAAAATGTTTTCTACGATATTCGTTTTATTTATGCTTTTCACAGAAGTCTCTTAAAATGTTAAATCGTAGTAAAAAGTTTTCTAATGCACATGACTTTTAAATTTAAAATATTTTTAGACACTTTTAATTAGAAAAGATTTTAAGACTCTACTGATTTCTAAAGCACACCCAAATGTCTTTATAAATTTAATGAAACCAATTTATGAAACGATCACAATTAAGTCATGAAAACACTTTGCTTATTTCTTGAGAAATTTAACTAATTTTTTTACAAGGTTATAAGAATAAATTGTTATTTCAACAACGTCATGTGCACTTGGTGCTCCTAAAAATAAACTTTATAAATCATTTTTAGAGCTAAGTTGTGCTTCTTACTTTTTTTTTTTTACTTTAACTTAGTTTTTCTTTATTTCCCTTTTTTCCCCAAGTGTAGTGGTGCCGTGGAGTCACCAATTCGAAGTCAAACCCGGAGCTGCCACATCAAACACTGCAAATATTTATGTCGCCCCCGCTTTCATCCTTTCAGCCCCCTCTCTTTCTCCTCTTGCCCCTGCCCCTGCCCCACAGAGGCATCAAAATGCAAATGCCTAAACGTTCCCGGCATGGAGACTACATACATATGTATGTACGTATGTACTTTACCAACACATATACATATACATATATATGAAACGCGAGGCCGCTGATTGCGCAACGCTCGAGCTCCGTTCAGTTCGAGTGTTGAATTGCAAATGCGTCAATTGTCAACTATGTTCCGCCCCAACACCCACCGCCCAGTGGGTGGGGGGTGGGAGGAAATGGAAGCGGAAATGAAATCGGCCTTTTGTTACAATTTTCTTGGGCTCTTTTCTTGTTCTTTGTATGCAATTAACGCTGCAATTTGTAAGCCCCTACGGAATTTTAGTGTCTCACTTTCCGTTCGTTTTCGGCAATCATTCCGGGAATCTGGGAATGTGTGTGAGCACATGGCTGGGTCATCATTTTGTGTGTCCTTCACATCCGCATCCACATCCACATCCACTCATTGCGATAGCTTAAGTCGAAGCTTAATTATTAAAGCTGAGCTGGGGATAAATGAACTCCCCAACCTTTGAACCTGCAGCAGCGGCACACACATGTTGCACATCACTGGGGGCACCCAGTCAATCCCAGCAGACTGACAAAGTTTTCCACTCAAAAAGGCGGAGGGATATGCTATAAAAAAAAATAGATTTCCTTGTTGCTCTCTGGCTGCAGAATAAAGCATTCGTTAAATATTTACGTTCCATGGGTTTAATATGTATGAAGCTGTCCCTAAACATCCCCTCCATCATCACCACCAGCACCTTGAGGCAACCACACACGCATATGGTGGAAAACGGAGAACAGAGAACGGAAAACTCGGATAGCAGATTGAGTGGGTGGTGGTGGGTGGTGGATGGGGGTGAAGGCCAATCAAAGGCCACTCACAAGCGGCTTAGCTGGCGACTTTTGTCCCCCACAGACAACCACACACACACGCACAGTTCACAGATTATACTTGGCAGGGAATCGACTGTGCGGCCAGGCCAACTTATGAGTACTCCCCCAGCAAACAGTATAAAAAAAAATAATAAAGAAAAAAATGATAACAATAGAAAAGTTCGCGGTAACTGGAAAAGGCTGAAATTGAGGGGGAGAGCATCTATTGCAACTGGCCATTGGCCAATCGATAAGTTACTCCGCTAAAGTGACCCAGGACACTTGAGCAATGTATATCAGTTTGGCTAACCCATAGATCTATAGATCTATAGAGGGAATAGATCGGTTTCCACGGAAAAGAACTGGCTAAGTATTAGCAAATTATAGTTGAAAAAAACATATTTAAATTCTCCATTATTTGCAAATAGTATAATAAAAACATTCAAAAAACTCTGAGAGCAGCTTTTTGAATACGTCTGTGATGCTGATCGTGAATACAAATACTCTTTAGATCCGAACATAAAATACCTACTAAATAATCAACTATAGTTGAAAAATTTCATATTAATATTGTCCTTAGTTTGTAAATAGTCAAATTAAAATCAACAAAATATTTTAAAAGTTGATGTTGATCGAGAACACAAACTCTCTAAAGGTCTGAATTTAAAATACCTCTTAAATAACCTTTTTTACTCTACGAGTACCGGGTATAAAGGACCTCTACAAGCACAACTTAACCTATTAACTCTACTCACGCAGCTCTGCTTCTTTCCCTTCTTCCTTGACCACAATATGCATATCCTTGTACGTATACGTATATGCATATGCATAAAGCCACCTCTCCATCCGTTTATCGCAGCTTAATAAAAAATCCAATCCAATTGATGATATTCAATCTTTTGTTTGTGTCCTGCCGTGGTCCTCGCCTGTTACCGTCGCTGTTTCATTTCCCATTGATGTCCTTGTTGCTTTTGTTGTACATTAATCTGGTAATAATTGTAAAAAGATTAAAGGGAATTTTAATTAAAAATTATATTTATTTGATTTAATTTTTATTGGCGCTTTTTAAAAAGCCATTTAACGACTTGGGGCGCACACACACATGGACATGGATGGGTGGTTGGGTGGTGGGGTGAGGTCCAGAGAGTGGGTGGCACAGAGGGCGCCACATAAGTGTGAATTCAACAACGCAAGGAAATTAATCTTAAGCCGCAGACAGCGAAAAGCCAAAAATAAATCAACAATGCAATAATTTATCAGAAAATATGTGTCCATTGCAGTCTCTCTCCCTCTCTCTCCCCCTTCCTCTCACTCTCTGGCTTTGTCTGTGTTGGTTGCAGCGTGCAAAAGTATGCAACAGTGTTTGCGTTTGAATTTGGAGCGTCAGCAGAATGAGTCAGCTGAATATATCAAGCGTACGCACACACACAGCAGCACACACACCACACACACACACACACCACACACACTGCCACCCGGCACTTAAGTATCTGTAAAATCCACTGTCATGGCAACGCAATGGACAAAAACAGCATCCACACACACACACATGGGCCCAACGGAAACGGGACTGTGGGAAAACGAAATATGAGCACCAGCAGCAGAGAGTATGTGTATGTGTGTGTGTGTGTGTGTGTGTATGTATGTGCATGTGGGGGTGCCAGTGTTACTGTGTTTATGCGTTGACCATTTCATGAAACACCATTTCATGTATTCGCTTAACATACGAAAGTGAAGTTAAAATGGCCGCTGTTTATCGTTCTTTTTTTATTGGATTGTCTCTTAATATTATTTGCTTTATGCTGTCAATATCGTTAATTCTTAAATACATTAAAATTCATAAAATAATATTAGCATATATAATATAGAGGTAGGTACTATTATTTGACTATCGCAAAATCAACCAGATGAAAAAATAAATTTACAGATAATTTAAAGAAAGATTAATAATTAATGCCAAAAAGTATAATCACAATCTTTAATTTTTTTTTTTAGATAAAAAATAATGTTTTCCACTTTACTATTTCATGCAAAGACTTTGAATTCATTATCAACTTACCATCAATTTAACAAATTCGCATTGCATTGCATGAAGTGTGCCTCGCATAAACACAGCAGAGGTATGACTGTGTGTTGGTGCACACGGATGTCGGAACATGTTGCAGCTACTGCGGCTCTCAGGTTCAGGTTGGTGTGGCCATTCCCGTTGCCAGTTCATGAATCAGTAGCAGGGACCAAGTCAGTTAGTCACTCAGCCCCACAGACGAGCCAACGGACAGGAGGACAGGCGGCCAGAAGGACAAAGGGACAGACAGACAGACAGACAGTCATGGGCCGACGTTAGTCGTCAGTTGGCAGTCGGCAATCAACACCAACTCACTCCTGCTCCTGGCTCCATGCTCCTTACTTCCTGCTGCCTGACTCAATGTGTTTGCGCATTTGCCTGGTTAAAATGTTGCTGCTTCATTATCTGGTCAGGGCAGCGCTGGCTCAGCTCTTAGCTCTTAGCTCTCAGCTCTCAGCTCTCAGCTCTCAGCTCTCTACTCCGGCGGCTGTTGGCCAGTACCCAGTGTCCAGTGTCCATCGTCCTTAGCCATTGGCCGTTGGCCGTTGGCCGTTGGCCAGGTTGGATGGAGGAATCTGCCGAACACTGGGGGAAATAAGGTGCATACCAAGAAACATTATTTAAAAGACATCAAAGGTATATTCAATACAGAAATTATCAAAAATCATTTAGCAAAACTAGCTAAATAAATCAGAACAACAGCTTTTTTAATGGCTTAAAAAAAAAGAAAGGGTAATGAAATTATTTATTCAATTACTTAACTACATAATGCACTCGTTTTTAAATAATAGTGAATATTTCCATAACTTGTTTCTCTTTAATTGAGTTTAAAAACTTTCTACGACACCATGACAGTTTGTTTTACTTTTATACATTTTTTTATAAAGTATTAACAAAGAAAAACTGTATCTCTATGTATCTCTTAGTAAGTGATTTAGATTACAACAAAAAGATTCACTAAGATTACTTGATTTTTGTGCTCTGTATGTAATAATGTGGGAACAATTTGAGCACCTTGCCGGACCGCTCCGCATAGGTCCGTCAGCCGCATCGCTGTCGTCCTTGTCTTTGTCATCGAGGGGCGCATCCTTGTCGGCGGTGTCCCGGTGTCCCAGTGTCCCGGTGTCCCGGTGTCCTGTCCGTGCTCGCATGTTCATTCCCCATTTCGCATCGCTTCCCTTCTCTCTTTCCGCTGGCGTTGCACGTTGCACAAATTGCTTAAATTATGCAAAATATGCGCGCCACATCATTCGGGCTGCTGCTGCTGATGCTGCTGCTGCTCCTGAACCTGGCTTCAATCCCTTTCGATCCCCGCAAATATCCCTGCCACATAGAGACAGCAACAACAACAACAACAATGGCAACACTTTCAAATTCATTTTCGAAATTGATGAAAGTTGAGTGCGAAGTGTTAGAGTGTGCCTCAGCCTGTGCCTGGCTGTGTTATTGGGGCTGGCCGCAAAATCCATGACGAGATCTCGACTTTGAAGTTGTTAATGGGATCGATTGGTAGAGCAGGTAATGCCCCATGCCCCATAGCCCCCACCCCCACTTCATCTTCATCCTTGTTCTCAATCTCATTCTGTCGTCCATGATGTCGTCCTTGTCGATTGGTGGCCAAATCCCTCTGCCATCCCCCTGCACCTCCTCACCACACCACACCACACACTCCTGGTTTTGCCACGCTTTGTATTCACAAATCCAATCCAATTTGAGAGTGTAATTACATCAATTAAACTTAATTAAACTGCTTCAAAGTGAGAGCGCGTCGCAAATGAAAATGAAAACGAAAAGGAAACCGAGCTACGAGCCACCACGAATGGGCCAGGACCAGGACCAGGACCAGGACAGTGGGGCCAAACTGCGGCTGGATGATCCAAATAAGTAATTATGACTTAAATATAATATTTATATTTAAATTTATCATTTACTGCTGCCTATTTTTACTCAAAGCTAGATTTTAAACTGCAAAATATAAGAAAATTAAATAAAGAAAAATAAATGGGAAATATTTTAAAGTTAAGAACGGTTTGAACTCTTTATGTTTTTTTAGTCCAAATGGGTTTTATCTGAGATTTACATAGGACTTACTTAAAATATATTTTGAAACGTAAACATTGAATAACATTTAAAGTTTTAGAACTGCTTGACTTAGACATTGTGGAATAGCAGTCATTTGATTGTTACTGTATTCAGAAAATAAAATTAATATAATAATAAAGTCTTAAAATTAAAACCAAAATTCCCTAAATTTTTAATTCGGTTGTTTTTTTCAATGTTTTTCTTTGTTTACATGCTAGAGGACAGGCTTAAATAATAAAAAGAAAAATTTAGAGGAATAAATAAAATTATAAAAAGGTTTTTTTTTGGCATTCGGTGAGATTAGCTAAAAAAAATTAATGATAAAATTGAAATGATACCCCAATGGGACCTGGTAAGATCTTACCTACTTTTCCTAGCTTGTCCAGTAGCTGCTGATTTCTTCATTTCGTTTCAATCAGTAAAGATATATTTCTGTTTCTGTCTCTGTCACTGCCCCCCTTCCCTCCCCCTCCCCAACTCCCCATTACACACTTATGAAAATTCACGTTTTCGAAATTTGCGCACACTAATTAAGCGCTGCCAACTAAGTAAAGTAAGTTGCCCCATGATGAGCACAAGGGCAGCGGAGACCAGGGAAAGCATATGATAGTGTCGAAAAGGAGGCTCCTCCATTCGTCACCTCACCTCAGTCCCTTCTTGTTTGCCCCAGGCATCTCGGCTTCCTTCCTTAGCCTTTGCCTTTGCCTCATATAATTTATGTTGCATTTGCTGGCTGGCATAACTTTGGCTCGACTCCGTCCTGGTCTTGGTCTCCGTCTCTGGATGCGACTACGGCTGTCAGTTAGTCAGTCAGTGGCGGGCCAGTCACTTTGAGTTCCATATCAAGTTCCCACATCCACCTGGATGGAGGAGGATGGAGAAGGAGGAGCCGCCTGAGGTGTGCAGGCGGAGAATATGGCACGTGACTTAAATAAATTGCAAAAATCTTTCTCGCTTCTCCCAGCATCCTTCGCATAGTTTTCCTTTTTCTCCGTGCCGCTGCCTCCTTCGTCCTTTTTTTTGGGAGACGCTCCTTGGCCTTTGTTGCTCAGCTCCAAACGGCGGCATTTATGTAGTGGGTGTGGGTGTTTTCATGACTTTATTAGCAAGCAGCTTGAAAAGTTCCCTCGAGCAGCACCTGTCCACCTGTCCGCCGGGTGGGAACTCTGGATGAAGCTGCAGATGAAGATGGGTGAATGTGAATCAGACACACATAATCAACACCTAATGAAAGTAATAGAAACTTATTGGATTAATCGCTGTATAGAATTTCTATTTGCCAGTGATTGTGATTGTGATTGTGGGTGTAAGGAGTGGGTTTGAGGAGTGGGTTATCTTGAGGGCTTCACTAATTAGGCCACACTCTGCGAGTCTCTGTGAGTCTCCCCCAAATCTGCCATCTCCCATCTCGATTTCTCCTCTGCTAATCGTTCAAATTTGAAAATCTATGGCCAACGATGACAGCTGTCAGCAGCGGGACAATGGCAATGCAATCTAGCCATCAATTTTGATTAGGCTTCCGTTCGTTTATGATGATGCTGGTGAGGATGATGGTGGGTGGTGTGTTGTAAATGGAGTTGATAGCTCCAGTCGATAATTGAAATTATGCAACTGCTGACAGCTTTGGAGAGGCAGGGGATGGGGGGGACTTTGTCGGCGGACGACGAGCAGGCGTCAATAAACTAAAGCTCACTTCGAAATCACCAAGGATGGCACAAATCGCACTCAACACAAAACATTTAACCTTACAATTTTATCAAAATTAAAAACAATTTCTTGAGAAAATTTTAAATCTTTGAGCCTGTACAACAAAAAGGAAACAAATCCAGGATTAGGAAATAGGTTTAGGATTTACGTATGCAAATGAAAGCTCTTAAATGAATACTACATAATCGTGAAATAAATAATAAGCTTATTTAATTTCAAAGCTCTTTAATTCTTATTCAAAAAACAACTATTTATCTTATGTTCGAAAATTAGATAATGAATTGTGATTAAAGGTGGCTATATATTAATACATTTAAGGGTATAGTTAAAAACTAAAATCAAGAATAGATTTCCAGACCGAATAAAGCACAATCTTAATAATTAATTAAGTTAATTAAACCAACCAAACCTTAAATATTGTTCTGAAAACTCTGCGACCTCCTGAAATCATCCCAAAAATATCAAGGTCAACACTTTCAATCCGGAGAGAAGTGCCTACCGTTTCCGGAATCCTCCAGATACTCCTCCATTTGACAACCCCAATTAGATTTGGTCCAAAGCCCCCAGCAGAGATTCTGGGAACCCAGGAGGCATTAGGAAAAAACAGAAGGAGCAGGAGAACGATGGGGAGTTGTTTGCTGCATCAGCAGCTAAAGCGGAGTCTTTGGAGTCCACCTTTGTTCACCATCCTCATCCTCAGCCCCATCTCCGGATGAGTCCGTGTCTTCTGCGTTTCTGTGTCATCGTTATGAAGTAAATAAAAAGTGTATTTAGACCAAGGCATAATTATACAAATTGGGAATGCAATTAAATTTAATTGTTCCCAGCGTTCTTACCAACACTCGTTGTGTCGTTGTTGCCAGTCATTCCCTGCATGTGTGCGTCCGGGTGTTGGAGTGTTGGAGTGTTCCTCCTTGGCCCCGTCATCGTTGTGCCCTCTTACTCGATAAAATGTAAAAACGTTTTGAGCACGAACCTTATCTTCCACTGTCGTCCTGCTCCTGCTCCTGCTCCTCCTCTGCTCAGTACAAGTACGCGTAAGTACCGTAAATAAAACAAGCTGGAATTAAAGGAGGGAAACTATCCTGCAGGAGGCCTATCTACATCTTCCTCCAGCCTCCAGACACAAAAGACATATTTTAATGATACATTAGACTGCAAACTGGGCCTCTAATGAGGCACGAAATGTAACGAAACAAATCGCAAGAAGTGAGCCACGTGCCGGAAGGACAATAGTAATCTGAAGCTCTGATACCAGGACACAATGGTCAACTGAAACAACAACAGATGCTTCGACGAGAGTACCAACTGAGGGTGTCCTTACTTTAGGCCAGAAAGCCTTTATCTTTCGAACTGCATTTAGTGGCCAATTTAGAGTGAGTTTGTCTTTATCCTCCTTGATTTAAGCGCCACTACAGGCGATGCACATTTTAAAAAAAATTATATTTAAAATAACTAACATTTAGTTTCAATATTCTTGTTTACGAAATTTTTTTCAACTCGCAAAAAAAACCATTATAATCCATTTAGTAGTTTATTGTAAATAAAAGCACACACAAAGAACTCCACTGGTAAAACTCCTTAATAAACTTATTAAAGTAATATCTGGTTAGCTTTTATTTGCAAATAATTTAAAAACTAAAACTGTTTTCCTTAATTTTTATTTAATATTTAAAAGGAAATATTATGGTGTGTTTTTAAATGGATGTTAAATTGTAAAATTTAAAAATTATATATACATTTTTATTAAGTATGTTTTGTTCATAACTGAAAACACAGTTCATAGAATTATCTACATTAAACAAACACCTGTTTTTCGATTATTTTTTTATTTTCTATTAGGTGCTCATTATTATGTTTTTCCCTCAGTGTAGGAGTGATGGAAGGACCGAGAGGTTGCGGAATCCCAGAGTCTGAAACGAAGGTTCGTGGCATAATATCTTAATTATTTCTTTACATGTGTTTTAATTTTTAGTAAGCACTTGCTTCCCTGCAGCGGCAGCTCCTCCTCTTGGAATTTCAGTCACGTGCTGCAACTAATCCCCCAGCCCCACACCTGCCACCAGCCACCTGGCCCAGAACCCGAACCCGAACCCGAACCAGCACCAGGACCAGGACCAGGACCAGGACCAGCACCCGAGACCAGAGCCCAAGCTTCCAATGGCAACAGATGAGATGGGCACAGAGACCAAGACGAAGACGAGGGGCGGAATGTCTGCCAAAGGTAAATGCTAAAGTAACTAACTGTGTATGCACTCGAGCAGTGGAGGCTGGAGCGGATTTGGGGGGTGGAGTTGCAACGGGAGGACAGTCAGCTCATTTGCAGACTTCCTCTCTGGCTCTGGTTCGTTTATGCGGATGGAGCATTCCACCCAGATTAGGTACAAGTGATTCTTATTATGTGAATAAGCTTAAAAATATTTTTATATATTTTTAATTTGATTATACATATGTGCCATTAAATCATGGTAAAACATTTACCACATTTTAAACTCTACCAATGACCTTTTAGTAGACTTTCTGAAGCATTTATTACTGCATTTGTACGTAGCCCATTTCATGCAATCATTTCATGTAATCCAATTAGCAAAGCCTACTTGCTTCATGCAATCATACCTAGCGAATACATGAAATGGTGTTTGTACACACACTTTTTTCCCCATTTCATGAATTGATTGCATGAAATGAACTACGTATAAATACAGTATATGTTGCTGGATCTTGTATACATGACGTATGAGTAATATTTACTCCCATTGTTTATGAATTCGGTGCACGCATAAACGACGGTGAGCTGTCGAGACCGACACTTGCGCCGAGTTTTCTCAATTACTCGGGCCAAACTCAGCCCGTCCTCTGCGTATGTTGATTAAACTAAAAAGGAGAATAGGATACTATACGACTGTGTGCGTGCCAATGTGTGTGTGTGTGTGTGAGTGTGTGTGAGTGAGTGTGTGTGCCCTTGCCAGCGCCCTCTGTTTGTATTAATCCAACATAATTAAGAAATTTAATTAAAGTGCAGCACGCGCTGAATGCGGAATAGCTAGTTTAGCGAGAGGAGAAGGAGGTACAAACAACTAGTCTCCGTCTCCGTCTCCGTTTTCGGATTCCAAAATGAGCTGGGAGGAGCCAGTGGTTCTGCCACGTGTCATCCATAAATCGGTGGAATCGGATAAGTTCTCGTCTTTCCGTAAAGAAAATTATTAGACAAAACAAATAACTGACATGTCCCCCAAAAAAATAGGTTTTAAGTTGTTAAGAAGAATTTAAGCTGTCTGGAATAAGTGTGAACCCTAGGATTTTCCACCAATATTGTTTCTACAAACAGCGATTAAAAGAAATTAAATACTTACCAAGTAATAACTTGTAAAACAAAATTAACACAGCTCAAAATCAAAAACTATCAAAACTTTCAGAGTGCTCAAATATGCTAAAACATGTGAAACTAAAACAAAAGTAAACTTTATATCCTAAATGAAAATGGTGATAGTTTTAAGTGGCCAAAAGTCATCAAATGAAGTTGGTGACTTGTGTTTTCATGATTTTTCCGATACCTCACTTTCAATGCCATTGATTGTTTGTGTTCAAAGTCCCCCAGGGGAATGATTTAACCATCCGACGGTCAATGATCGGTGATGACTGACTGGTGTTAACGTGAACCACGAGAGGTCGAAAAGCAATAACCGAAGCTCGGACTTTTGGCCTGCATTTGTGCGCAAAATATGCATAAATACAAACAAAAGTAAATGTCTGACTGTCTGAGTGGCCACTCACACCAACGTGTGTGTGTCTGTCTGCGTGAAATTTCTACAACCCACACATAAAAACAAAAGTGAGGATATATAATATTAACATAATTTAAAGCCTATTACCTATATGTCTGTGTAAATATTTAATCCAGCAATAAATAATAATAAATGCTATTTTATATTTCGTTAAACAAAAAAGAACATCGAAATAGAACAACTCTTTTGAATTTTTATACAAGAATTTATCATCTTTACTTCATTTTTTGTTCGAATGTTTGTTGTGTGCATTAAAGTTACGCATTTTCCCTTTGGCCGTCCTACTGCCTTTTTCACCTGCCACGTGAAGTGTACAATAAACGCGGATTTCTCTGCCAATATTTGTCTGCAATCATTTTGGCTTGTCGGCAGTTTGGCTCTTCTGTCAGTCAGTCTGTCGGTCTGGGTTCCCTCCTCCCAATCAGCCTGGAATCACCCTCCTCCTTTTGGGGCATGTCTGGGACTGAGTCTGGGGTTATCCTCTTTACCAATTCCAATTCCAAGCCAGGTCAGACCAATAAACCGTCTACCAGGCACAAGTGTGAGCAACTTTTACTCAAGCAGCAATAACAGTAGACCAAATCATTTTGTTGTACCATCCATTCTACTAAATGTTTTCAACATTTTCAATTTAAATAATATTTATAAGTTTACCTAGTCTATCAAACAATTTTATTTTAATTTTTCTAAAATGTTAATCATAGTGGAGAAGTGGTAAATAGGTTATTTGTGTAAATAGAACACATACATAAATAGAATAGAGAACCCATGAAAGTGGTTCTTAATTTAAGATGCTGGCTGTGTAATTTAAAGCAGAAGCATCGTGATGTCCCTCTAGCCCAATAAATTAAGCACATTAGTCGAACTCAAGACAAATGTCATTAAGTATTTAAGCAATTGAACTGTAAAAGATGCACACAAACAGTGCAAATTATAAGAAAATCATCGTGTCTGTTTGTTATTAGCCTCAATTAAAGGATCATTATGCTTCTGGGTTTACTCACTTCCCTCCAAACAATACAAAAAACCAAGCAAAGAACCCATTTCCCAATCCAAATCCCATTTAACCCCCCGAACAACAGGCAAAAGCGATAACTAACTAAATAAATAACATAAATTAACTAAATTTGTAGACAATTTAGTCTGCTAAGTGTAAAAGTTTTTTGTTTTCCCAGTCGCTGTTTTTATTTCAGTTTCGACTCTCTTTTTGTGAGAGTAGTGTCATTGCTACTGTGTTTGTTTTTTGGTGTTGTCAGGGGGGGTCAGGAGGGTAAGGGGGGGTCAGGAGGGGCTGTTAGACCCAAGTTTGGTAACGGTTTTGTGCATTTTTGGTGCTTTGTGGCACACAAAAAAGGATACGCCTGGATCGGACCCGGTTTAGGTCTCCGCTTTGGTCCTTGACGCTCTTATGTTACTATTCAAGGATGCCCAAGCCCCTCCAAACTCACACACACACTCACACACATGTGGCAAAGGAAAGTGAAGAGGCAGGATGGCTGGATGGCTGGATGGCTGGATGGCAGGAAGGGGCATGCAATGTTGTGACATCAAATGTTCATGTTAACAACTTTTCCAAAAACTCAATGAGCTGTTGTTTGTGTTGTTTGGCGCCCAAGTGTGTGAGGGCGCAGGACCCACTGTGGATAGACAGGGACGGAGCGAGAGTGAGAGTGAGAGGGAGAGTGAGAGGGAGGCAGTCAGGCGCAAACACGAATCGAGTGTTTTGTAGCAAATAATTTTGCACAAAGTTCTCGCCTTAACGATTTGAACACATGTTAACATGAAGAGTAACAACAGTTGCAGCAACTCTCCTGCCTCCTGCCTCCTCCTCCGTCACGTTCCTTATCCTGCTCGTGCTCCTCCTCCTTCTCCTGTCCAAACACTAGGACGAAGGATAACACTTCGACATGATAATAAATATGCTTGAGGCCCCCGAGGATGAGCCAAATGATAGTTGCTATGGTGATCGACGGCGACAGTTCCCTCAATCCCTTCCTGGATTATTTCTGATCTCAATGGGATGATATTTGTACTTTTGATAGCTCTACCACTATCAAAAGTACAAATATCATCCCATATCATATCAGACAAATGTCTTCCCAACGGACTTCAAGGCGTTGAGTAAAATAGTAACAGGGAGAAAGCAGCTATTCCAAACCCTTAAGTACCTATATATATTCTTGATAAGTGTCCATCTTTCTGTCTGTCCATTTTTAATAATTGTGAAAATAAATACTTAATAATTAATAAGATAAATAATAATAAAAAAACAATAATAAATAAATAATAATAAATAATTTTTCACCCCTTTTAATACCCTAACGTAGGTTAGTGGTATTATCTTATACCCTATATTTTTCCATAGCCCAAAACTGCAATAAAACAAGCATGACAAATATGCAAACTATTTTTATTTAAATATTTATGTAAATTTTATTTAAATATAAATATGGTAATTTATAACGATTAATTTTAACTTATATTTATAAAAAATATGGGTCTTGTATTTGTAGGTATTTATGTACATTTATTTTCTTGACACTTGCAAATAAAAATATTTAATAAACATAAGCTAACATTAATCGGGTAAAATCTGTTATGAATAAACCCGTAAAAAAATATGAATACCTACGTATTTATAAATCGGAATTTACCAGCCTTTTTTAACCACCGTAAATGGTTGCAATTTTAACTAACAATAATTAAATAATTTATTTGAATGACATAGTCTAACAATCATATTTATTTGATTTGCGGCACCACATTGCCACCGCTATTATTGCAACCACAGTGGTGGCTCCAGGAGTCGATGAGGATGGGGATTGTGGATGGTGGAGCGACAGTGGTATAACATGCTTATGTGATGTCTAATAAAATGAAGCGCGAAAAATGTAAAATTCGTATTCCGAGTGGCTCCCAGATATCCCAGCCCCTAGCCTCTCCTCTTTTTTTGAGTAGATACCTCTTAACATTGCAAATTCGCATACCAAATTCACACCAGCTCTCATCGGGTGGGTGGAAATTGCGTATTTGAAACACGTTTAAGCAGCTGCAGGAGCATAAAAAGGATAAGGGATTCCGTGGAGGAGCAGGCAGGAGGAGACTCTTGCACATGCAGCTTTCCACATTTTCAGCACCCTGCAAACCGCGATGCATAAAACTTGCAACGAAGACAAATCGTGACACAAAATATGGCAAATTGTAAGCGAAAATATTTGGCAGGGCGGACACTGGGGCAAAGGGGGTAAATTGAGGGGGGGAAGGGTAGTAAGAGGGAGGGACGATTGAATTGAATTACGCTTGCGGCCCAGTTGGCCAAACTATCGGCTCAGTCGCTGATTGGCAGGCACCGCCTCGCGATTGATCAGTGGGGCAATCAAAGCCGCAGGCTCGCAGCTGCATCATGGTCCTGGTCCTGGTTCTGGTCCTGGAGCAGTGGCTTAGTCAGCAGGGGATGGATAGTAGCAGGAAAAGGGAGTGCAATTAGTCCGCATAGCCAGATATTCTTTACGAAGGCAAAGCCATCTTTGGAAATTCCAAATTCAAACTCTGGAGACTTTAAATCAGTTTGAAAGTCGCCTAAAAGTACCAGTTGATAAATAAAAAAAAAAATTTTAGGATTTACTTAAATTTACTTTTAGACTCCTATACAAATCTATAGAAATTTCTGTTGCCCTTATAAAACTTTAAGTTGATGTATTTGTTTATAAAATTAAAAAAAAATCTATAAACATTAATCTCTTACCTTAATCTGTAACCACTGGAGCTAGTCACCAAATTTTGATAGCTAGGAACTTGAGAACTCTGCTCCTGCCCCCCATCGCCACCACTGTGCTCTGCGTGATCCTCTCACCTGGTGGCTTAGGCTGCACTTAAAGTCTGCAAAGAGATGCGAAGGTAAGTAGGTGGTAACACATCCTTAAATATTTACCCAGGGGAGTTGGAGTAGCAGGTAGGGAATAGCAGGTGGCAGGACGATGTCTTGACCGGGTAAGCCGCTAAGCTAACCTTGTTACACACGCCACATCCTCGACGGATGCTGATGCTCATGGCGTCGGCGGCGTTGGCGGTCGGGAGAACCGATTTGCCATGTGTCAGGTGGATGAAGCGCGGCAGCTACAGAGCAACGTTAACAAGTTGCCCACCTGGGCACATGTGAAGAGATTTACTGCAGAGTGGAGCTGGAGGGGAGCTGCAACTGGGAGGATGAGGATGGGGACCGACCCAGCTGTCTGCCTTCCCAGTGGATGCCAGCAGCTGTCTGTCCCCAATCCAATCCCAACGGCTCCGCTCGCCTGCATCCTTTGTCTTTGCAATCGAGCTGGGAAAGTGGAAAGTGGTAAAGTGGGGATTGGGTGGGGACAACTGACAGCCAGTTCCGCGGAGGTGTACTCCATCCTCCATCCGCCATCCTGCTTGGCACTTTTACCGTGCGCTTTTATTATTATAAAATACGCATGAGTTAGTGTGCATATTTCATGGATTTTGTGTATAAAAGGGATAAAAATGCAATCAGTCGCAAAAACCAGCAAAGTGAAACGGACATAGGATGGAGCTGGAAATAGTCTGGTGCATCTGCCACCTCGTTCTCACCTCATCCTCATCCCCACACAACACCCAATCGCCACTTTTGGAGCACAGCAGCTGTCGACCGCGAAATCTCCGCGAAATCGCAACTGAAATCTGAAATCTCCCTTACAATGCGAGTGAAGGACTTTGATCCGAATTAATTTCACAATGGAAACCAATGAACAAGGGTCAAATCCGCGTATTGTTTGTTTACTTTGTTTACCTTTGTTCACACTAAAATAATAAATAAAATTTAATCTAAAGTAACATAGCATTTATTGGTTTTATTCTTCATAATTTCATTATGATTTTACTTTATATTAAAATACAAATTTTCCCATGGGAATCTGTCCTTTTAAAAGACACAAGAAAATTCTAATTTTTAAAATTTTTTTTTAATTTCATAATAAAATACAAATTTGTATCTATGTGAAATATAAAACTTTTGACAAATGGGTGAAGTCTTGTTTATAATGAACCTTTGGGTTGCAATTTTCAGCCTTATCAGATTATTCTCTAGACCAACAACAACCAAATGAATACAAATAAGATCCATTAGTTTAAAATCAGCTTAAGACATGATAGGGAAACTTCACTGAATCCACAAGCACTTTTCAGGGTCAGCATCCACCAGTCCACCGATTTAGCCACGTGTATAATCGAACCCAGCCAATTACTCAATATGATGGATGACCCGCCGACTGCTCAAATGCTCAAATGAGTTGCCCAACCAGAAAGCCCACATTGGAGTTCCACACGTGCCGCTCCATCCACCGTAACAGGTGACCTCAACCTCAACCTCCAGCAGAGCAGAGCAAATGAGCAAATGTCGGATTAAACGGAACTTGTCCGTGGAAAGGTATCAAGAGGACATCCTGGAGTTGAAGGAGGATTGGTTTAAGATGGTCTACACGCGGAAAAATTGGGATATCCCATTGTTATTCAACAAAAAAAGATATTTAGTTTATTTATTTCCGGTGGGAAATTCACTAACAAACCTTATAATTAAAAACCGCATTTTATATTTTTTTACCAGATATATATACACTAAACTATAAAATATATATATATAAAAAATAATATACATAAAATAAAATATATACAATATAAATAAAATCAAGAAAACAAAATTTAAAAATCTTATTCCTATATCTTAAATCGTTTAAATTTAATTGGTAATGGATATTGAATATTGTAAAATATATTACATATATCTTGTTAAAATACAACTTTAAAAAAATAAACATAATTGTTTGTAACGAACTCCCATTTTTTCCCAGTGTTAAAACGGAGCCAGGACATATGTATGTGTGCTGCCTGGTTAAGGACACAAAAGTCATGACTGGCATGAGAACGAGCTCAAGTGCCATTGAGGAGGAGTGCTCATATTCCCAGGCCCACACCCACACCCACATCCTCACTCTCCTCCTCCTCCGCTTTCCTTGAGGCGCGGAGCAAGTGCGCGAGTAAATTCAAGAAACAATTTTCAGGAATGACTTAACTTTTGCGTTTATGTGAAAACTTTTGCAACGTGATGTTATGCGAGCGGCGAAAGGATATGCAATTCACTGTGGGCTACGTGTGTATGTGTGTGTGTGTGTGAGGCATTAAGTGTGGGTTTAAGTGTGTGTGTGTCAGCTGTAAAAGTGGAGGACTCAGTGGAAATTCAGGGAGAGACTCTGGTCCAGGTCCAGGCCCCTGGTGACGTAGGCAAAGTCCTCAGAGTCCAGCCGAGCCTTTTCCTTGGGGCTATCCTTCTCGCCGAGCAGCTGCCTGAGTCGCCAGCGCATCGTGCGCAGCTCGCGCCTCGTAGCCGGCAGGCGGAGGAGCAGGGAGTGGCACTCCTCGGCGCTCAGCAACCCATCGTTGTCAGTGTCAAACAGGCGGAGCACTGAGGCCAGCTTCCGCGCCAGCGGCTCCCTGCGCCGGAAGTGGGCCAATCCCCGGACAAAGTGCCGGAAGCCCAGCGACGGATGCAGCCAGGTGTCCACCAGTTGCTCACCCAGAGGATGTCCCAACACCGGTGGGAATCTAAGCAACTCACTGCGCAGCACACGATCCTCGCAGTCGCGGTCCAAGGACTGATACTGCCCGTACAGGTACTCAATGCGCACCACCGAGAACCCGGTCTCCTCCTGGATCTTCACCAGCTCCTCGGCCGACAGGTGACAGGATGCGGCCAAGCCCATCCTTCTCCTTCCCAGATCTTTCTTCTCCGTTGGTTAAACTCGGCCTATGATAGTTGGGTGTCCTGTTTGTGGGTGTGACAGTGATCACTCGAGTGTGGAACAAAGTGTGTAAGTGTTTCGAACGATCAATGGAGAAAGGCCAGCTTCGGGAGTTACAAATTGTGGATTAAATTCGTGATGTATGATAGCAATTTCCCTAATAACAATTTAAATCCCTGAAAGACGGAACGATCGATAAGGTATTATCCCTGCCATAGATTTATACTTAAAAATCTCATAAAAATAAAAAATATGTACTCTATTTATTTAAATTACAAAAACAAAATGAGCTTGAAGAGCAATGGGCTGGGCATCCCTGATTTAAATTGGATTCTTTAAGCTGTGAATTAAAAGAGCTCCGCAGGTAATAGCGGCAAGCCAAGAAAAAATATTGCAGTGAGAAGGATGTCTATGGAATTGCCTAACCTTTTAGGGGATTTACGACGAGTCAGTCATTGGAATTAGCGCACACTCACACACATATCTGTTTCGAGGGAATGATAATATATATCATTTTGATTCGGAGAGCGGCGACACCTGACAGCCGCAGCACCACAACCCGCTTGCCACTTGCCACTTACCCCTGCCCCGTCCGTGGACAGAGCCCTCACTCATTGTGGCATATGTCAAAATTAATTTCGTAGGCAATATTTTGACGGGCTTTCATGCTAAGCTGAGACCCTGCCCTGCCCCTTGCCCATCCCATTCCATCCCATCCATCCATCCATCCAAAACTGCAGCCCCCTCCTCTGCCTCCTGCCACAAAGTTAGGGAATATGGTAGCATCATGTGAGCAGGTACTGCTCTTTATACCCAGTACTCGATGGGTAGATTCTGTGGGACAGTTTGGAGTAGAACAAAGCAAGGAAAAACCTAACAAAAATAGTCATAAAATAATAATAATAATAAATAATAATTTACTCTCTTTTAAAAAATTAAAACATTCAGTATAGAAATTAATACAAAGCGGTAAAAAATTGTGGGTCAAAAAGTGCTAGCAAAGTTATGTTATTTTTTACATATCTTTAAAAACAACAGTATAGCTATAATCAAAATTACTAAAGTTTATACATTAAATAAAGCATTTTAATTATTTATATTCCAACTGAGCTGTAAAGTGGACTTAATTTTAAAAAATAAATATTTTAGGTATCTTAAAAAACAAAGCTGTTAATATTTTATTTTAGTTATTTGATTTATAGACTTAAACTTAAACTCAAGAAATATAGGGGCACAAAGTGTAGTCAACTCGATTGTTGGTGCTAACTAAAAACTTAAGTAGTTCCTTTGTAGGGAGGAACACATGCTAAACAAATACAGAGACAGTATACCCTGCAATTACTGGATATTTAAATGTTACTTAGGGGTGTATCTAAGTGGGAACACCGAACACCGAACACCAGCCCATATACTTACTCTCCGTCACTAAATGCCACTGACATGCAAATGTAACTTTGCCCTCGCATTTTATTTCCCCTGTTTGGTTTGTTTGGGTTTCGTTTCGATTTTGTTGTTGCTCCTTTTTTTGTGCCCAGTCATTGCCCGAATCTGGCCAGAATGGAATTTTCCACATCATGGTAGGGATTGGGGATTGGGGATTCAGTATTGGGGAATGGGTAAAAGCATACTCCCACAATATGCAAATCTCATTGCGACGCATTGAAGAGACCACAAATACAGGGGCTGATGCCCTGATGGCTGATATTAAAACCATTACTCCGATATACCAGGTATACCCACTCCTCACTCCTCACTCCCCTGGAGGACTCCACACTCCACACTCCACAATCCACGGTCCTTGGCCATTGATGCTGCTCACAGCAAGACAACAAATTACAAAAATTAAGAGAACATTTTTGTGGATGAAAGGCATTTGACTGGGGGACATGGAATGGGATGGGATGGGATGGCCAAAGGTGGCTGCCCACCTGGAGGTGTAAATACACCTGGACACGCCCTCCTCCGCCCCTCTGTGGGTGTGTGTGCTGGGGAGGTGTGTGCAAATTAATGAAATTAAATCGTCTTTATTTGATGGTGTTGTGAGAGAGAGAGCCAAGAGCCAGGCAAAAGAATTCATTCGTCGTCGCCACAGGACACATGGCAAATATCCTAATGGAACACAGACTGAGATAAAGGAGAAGGAAAGGAGCAAGGACAACATTGTCGGGAAATAACAATAATAATAAAATTAAAAGACAAACTGCTAAAAGAGGGAATGTCAAGTAAAAGTGACAGAGCCATATAGAAATTAGAAAATTAGAAAGAAGTGAGAAAATAGCTTAAATAAAATGCAGAGAATTTGAATTTTTAGAGAGAACTTAAATTGTAGTTAATTTCCTATTGCAAATTTTCGTATGAGTTTAAATATAAAAAATTTAAACTATAAATTCAGCAACAAAATGTACATAGGTATTTATTTATGAACAAGTAGGGAAATTCAAAGGTGAATTTATACGAGCATTAATGTGCGATAGGATCTTACTTAATATTAAATAAGTATAAGTTTGTTTGAATATTCCGTAAAAGATTGGTTAGTTGCAGTCGATTTTAACCCATTGAACCTCTTGATAATCCAATTTGAAGTTGGAATTTAAACGAAATAAAATTGTTAATATCATCCCCGTGACTATCCCAACGGGATCCCAAAGAAAGGACTTCCTGCAAGGGCATTTCCAGCCGAATCTCTGAATAAAAAAAAAGAGGGGGAATACGTATACGTATTGAGTGAACGCAGATTGCGTTTTCACTTTCACCATTGCATTTAATACGGATGAAATTGTTTGGTGATGGGATCCGAAACGTGATGCGAATACCCAGAATTAATTGCAATTGGCAGCGACGGCAATGGCAACCAAGGAATCAAGCCGATTCCGAGGGAGACAGCAATCCAACGCTCATAATACTCCGCCATCCTCTGTCCTGTGTCCTGTGTCCTTTGTCCTTAGTCCTCCGCCTCCCAGTTCGGATGCTGGGTGGTCGCACTGCGGGAAATCAAAGGAAAATCCTTTTGAGTAAGAGCCATTTTTTGTATCCTTAATCATAGAACAAATTCCATAAAATAAACCTTTTACAAATAAAAGAAATGTCTTTAATAAATGTTATTTTTATTAGATTAAAATTTGAAAAATTAAAATCTAAAAAATATCAAAATAAAAACATGGCTTTAACTATTTACGGGATTTTTATTTTTAAAAAAATTGTTCGTTTAAAAAAAGGAGAGTTTTGTGACATTTAGTGAGCTCAGTGTGCGAACCCGTTGGTGTTAGTAAATGCTGCCAGTGGATTTCTTTTGTCCCTTGCCACACACAAAAGCAGCGGGGCAAAGGACACCACAACAACAGGACACAACACCTTTGGCCACTGCCCACTGCCCCCTGCCCACCATCCACTTCCTCATTTCGTTTCATCTCCCTCATCTCCATCTCCATTTCCGGGCACCCGTGTGGGAATCGCCCGCTGATCTTTGCAAAAGGTGCCCAGCGGCCTGGTACCGTCACCTTCTGTCACCCCCTTTTTTTGGTCCTTGCACACCCCAGCGGATCCAATGGACAACAGAAATTAGCAACTAGAATCAACAGACAAACGACAATTAACGGATGGGAACGAGGATGAGCATGGGGGCGAAGGAGGAGGAGGATTGAGTGGAAATGAATAAGTAAGTGAATGAGCGGGCTGTAAGTGGGTGTTTGGGTGTTTGGGTGTTTGGGTGTTCGCATCGCAAATCGTTTGGAACAAACACCGAACACCGAGCACCGAGCACTGAAAATGGATGAAAGACGGGGTGTGACCGCCACCTGGCGATTTGGTATTTAGGGTATTCCCCCCCTTCGGCTCTGCCAATGCCTTCTGCCTTCTGCCCGGAGTCCTTTGGTCCATTGTGGTCGCTGTTCCTGAAAGGACAAAAAACAAAAAAAAGGAGGAGCGATATATGGGTTGGTTATGGAGTGGGAACTGCTGCTCAGTTCTATATGTCCAGCCTGATTGTTCTTTTCCTGTTGTCTGTTTTTTGCACCACTTAAACCTTTAAATATTTGCATAACAGCGGTTAAATCAGAGGAGCTTGGATTTTTTACTTTAAAGATTTATTAATTAAGTTTATAGCCTTTAAATAATATTTTAGAAAAATCTACAAGGCTAAAGAAATAAGTTTTTGACTGTAACTGGATTTTAAAATTTCCAGTGCCCCTTTCATTTCAAAACAAATATTTTGTACTATTCATTTAATAGAAATATTTATAAATTAATAACAAAATATTTAAATGAATAAACAGCTGCAAAGTCTTGAGACTCTGTTGTTTTCATGTCCTTAATTATCCTGTTTAGATAACTTTTAAAGATTCCATTAAATTCAAAGCATAAACCTGTAAAATTCGAAACCCTCGAAACAGTTGCATCCGCACGTGAAATTCTTTGCAGCGGAACAGCCACTCAAGCAAAAATACAGGGAAAACTGCAAAAGCGAGGAGAAGGGGCCACAGAAGGGGCCAAGGAGCAGGGACAAAACTTTGATGTAACTGCAGAAAGCATACGCAAAACAGTTCCATAACAACAAACTTGCGCTGACAAATCCATCGCAGACCTTAACCCACATATATCAGATGTCATTCAGGGATTCTTGTGCAAGTATTCGGTTTTCAGCGTCACCGATTTGTCTTTTGTTTGCGTTACGCAAAAGCAGCGAGAATACTGGATTTTTGTAGTTTCGAATGAGATTTATCGGTTTGCATACAGTGAAGACCTTAAAACTTAAAAGGGGCCACCCGCACAGAACACACAGCCCACGCGGCGTATGAGGAATGTGAGGAACGTGAAATTGCTCATACCGCCTGTGGTCCCGCATCATGAACTCAGCTGGGTGACAGTAGCAGTTGATTTGCCTGCCAGCAGTCGCCAGGAAGTTTTTGGGCCACTGCAGGCACTGCAATTACGGCGACTAGAGATTTTTCTAAGAAAACCGCACAAGGCGACGACTAGGAGGACTATGGCGCCAGCATTCCAAAGTAAATTACAAGCAAAAATGTTGCAACTCGCAACGAAAACGAAAACACAACTGGGGACCCAAAGCGGAAACCGCAACAACCGACAAAAATAAAAACAAAGCACACCAAAATGTGGGGAAGGAAAAAAATCAAATTGAAAATGAAATGCAGGGGGGAAAAGCAGCCTCGGCGGCCAAGTGACTGACGCCGTCTTTCACTCGCTGAGAACTGAACATCCATCCCTCCAGCACCACCCAACCATCACCCCATCCACAAGCTCCAATCTCCACCAGCATAGCACCACCCCCACGGCCTTGCCCTGCCTCGCCTCGCCTTGCTTATGCAATTTGGTATGTGTTTCCCAAGAAACCTTTGTTGCATTATTGCCGCAATTTGCAGAAGTGGTGACGTGAGAGCCATCAGAGTGCTGCGTCCACGAATATTGCCCTGTCCCTGTCCCGCCCTGCGTCGTCCTTCGTCCTTGGTCCTTGGTCCTTAGTCCTTCGGCCCCTTGAACCGCGCGCGTCTTTTCCACGCTGCCCCTTCAGCCAGACAGCGAACAAATAACAACTAAGTTGGCAATTTGAAGTCGCGAGCCCAGCATGAAGCGAGAAAGGAGGTTCTCTTTGAATAACCGATGTTTGTATACCCTCACAGTTATTTATTTATTGGCTAAATTTATATAAATATATACTATTTATTGGTAAAAATATGTACAGTATAGTACTGAGAAGAGAATTGATCCAAATATTTAAATAAATTTACCTATGTATACACATTTGACATATCTGCTATTTTCCATTTACTTTGACTATTCGTTTTGAAAAATTTATAAAATTTCCTTAGTAAAATATACTTTAAGTCTTAGTACCTACTTTTCTCTAATATTAAATTATCCTAAAAAACAACCCAATTGTGCAAATAAAGTCTTTGTTAGGAGCTTTCTACAAACCCTACTAATAATACGAAAATCGTTGTTAAAAAGTATAAAATTAAAAAAGAAGAAAAGGAAATTTAAACACTCAGAAAATAAGGTCTTCAGGAATTCTGCTTAAATTTTTTAAAACTCCTGCTTATGTTCCTGAACTATATACTATAATTATAAAAATGTAGAGTACTCCCAAGTACAGCACATCTTGAAAAACAGGAAGAACCTTAGCAATGTAGACCAAAGTAATGCTGGGCCAGAAGAACAACAACCACAGCAATAACAATGCAAGCTCATCTCTGAAGTGGTTAACGTCAGTGGCCACGTCAGTGTCCGGATGGAGCCAGAGATTGGCCAGGGATAAGGATATTGGGTGGTGCGCCAAGTGGTTTGAGTGGATGGCCAAGTGGATGGCCAGGACATCGATCATAACACCTGTGCGTACGCAGTTCATAAATAACCAAAGGCGGCGGCTTGATTAAATTTTGATCCACAAACACACAAAAGTCAAATGAAGGAAATTCCTTTTCCCTTTTCCTTTTTCCCCCTTTTTTTTTCATGGTTTCCATTCCGGATTTGTGATTCCGGCGCTTCGATAAAAGTGCAAAGTGCCAATTACAAAAATAACAAGTTAGCCCAAAAACTTATGTTGGCTTTCCCTCCTTTTCCACTGTTTGTTTGCCCCGATGCATTATTAAGTTTATACCAAGAAATGTGTGTGAGTGTGCCATTTAGCTGGGAAGGACATTTTCATGGCAGTAACTTTTTCGTAGCATACTTTTGCAGGCGAGCCGCATTGATTGGCCCTGCTCCCTGCTCCCCGGCCCTCCAGCAATTGTTGGACTGGACTGAACTGGCAGCAAGAGTCAACTAGCAGCTAACTTGATCCATCTGCAGGGCTGGAGAGTGGAGGAGGATGGAGGAGGAGGCTCAAGGAGCAGGAGCAACTCAAATTGACTGCAGCTGTGGCCCCCACACAACACAACACGAACACGAACACCAAGTTTTGCAGGCAAAGGCACCCCAAAAACAAAAACAAAGCCAACTTGTATTGCGGATTGCAAATGGGGAAAGGATTAGGAATACGGCAGATCGAATGGGAATAGGTGGCACGACCAGCCAAAATAATATCAAATAAATTCCAATAGAGCATCCACAGAATGAGAAGTTGAGTGGGCTCGAGAGCTGGATAGCTGGATAGCTGGAGAGCTGGAGAGGATTGGCCAAGTGGCTGCCGGAGTTCGAGTGGCGGGTTAGGCTTTAAGAGCGGTCCGTGGTCCGCAGACCGTAAAAGGGCCAGCGTACAACAAATCCGTACAAATTGAATAAGAACTCAATCTTGGCTACTGTGAAAACAAGTTTTCTTCTTGTTTTTTCTGTTCTTTTTCTCTGTTTTTGGGCAGGAGCAGGGCGAAAGGCGAAAGGAATGATAAAAACAGAAACACACACCCAGGATGCGGAGAAACAAAAAGGACAAGGGCAGCGCAGGACTATACAAACAACGTGAAGGCGAGTCTCTCGACTAGGGGATACTTTTTTATATTAACTAAGGCAAAAAAAAACCGATTTAATCATGTATTTGTATGAATATTTATTAGCTTCCTTAGTCCGAATTTTTAAAACAATAAAAATATTAAATAAATAAATAAATAAATTCCGTTTAAAATTTAATTTAATTTCCCTTCTTAACATATTAATTTGGGAACATAAAGCATTTTATTTGTTAATAAAGGTAGCTAATTTTATTATTACTTATCAAAATTCATAGTGCTGGCAGCATAATTAACAATGATAATTTAATATTAAACAAATACTCAAAATATGGGGTAAATCACTCAAGTACTAAAAAAGGATATACCCAGAGTTTTTACAGAGTTTTTTATAGGGGGTTACGAAAAGGAATTGAATTGAAATTCCTTGGCAATTGTTTGTGTATCATTATGGTCATCATCAGTGCCCACGACTTTGGACTGTGTGTTTGTGCCCGATGTTATTATTATGGCTATCGATGGATGCGATGGGCTTGGCTTTAAAGCCAGGATTACTTAGTACCGCGAGCACGTAGCCATAACCTAACTCAAGATCGGATATGGCTTTAAGACATTTCGGAGGAGGTGTGGATAGGTTGCATAGGAATTTGTGAGGTGGAAGGAGGAAGGTGGAGCGTGGACCGTGGAGATTCCATTCCCATCGATTGATTTAGCATTTGGGGAGGGGGAGGGGCAGGGGGAGTGGGAGGAGCCCACAGCTTTGTCGGCCTGTCTACGCACGCGGCACTATTAATTATCATGTTAAAATGTAATTAATTAAAGATGTCGTCAACGTGCGCTCGCACATAACTTTCAATGAAAAGTTAATAAATTACGTAGTGCCGAAAACGAAATTACAAACGTGGCAGTGGCAAACACAGCAAAAACAATAACAATAACAATAACAACGATAACAAATCAAACGAAAATGTTTAACCTGCCCACTGACGTATCTGTGTGCCTTTTTTTTCTCATTCTCTGCGGGAGGACAAAACCACAGCAAAACAAATTAATAAATGCATAATAAATATGCGTAATAATAATGACTAAAGAAAAATCAGAAACAATAAATATTATTTGAGTAGCAAAGCAAACTGCGGCATTACTCGTACAGGGTACAGGAGGAGATGCAGGACAGGATGTGGGGGCCAACACACAATGCTTGACATGTCATAAACGTTTATAAATGTTCATGTGCGTAAATAAAATCGCAACAATATTAAAACTGATGCGTCGCGCTATATTAAATAGACGTCTGCAGGGGCAGGGAGTTACCCATCGCGCATCGCGGGCTTCGTGCTTTAAAATAATTTATCGCATGCAATATTCACACACATGCTTAATACGTGCCACACGGCGAGTCCTCAAGTGCGTGACGCCTCCGCTTTGAATTTCCCTCCCACCCTTCCACCCTCTATATTTTTGGGTCTGATCTTTGGTAACGCCCCCCAAAAGGCCATTTGTAAGCAAGTCAGGCAATCGCTTGCCCAATTAAGTGCGATGAAGCACCGGGTGAACGTTGAACGTTGAACGTTGAACAAGCCATCACCCCAACCCAAAAAAAACCCACACACACACCCCCCTCCCGCCCTCTGGAATACGGACACATAAATGTTATCACAATGGCTAATTCGACAAAGTCAAAACACTCGGATTCGGATTCGGATTCGTGTTGCCAAACAACGGAAAAAACACAGCGTGCTTCCGGTTCCGCCTCCTTCCTCCTTCCCACTCCCTCCTCCCCCCTCCAAATCCTCCAAAGCTCAATTAAAAGTGGCAGGCACATACTCCACAACACTCCCCTGCCCCAGGGAACACATAAAAGAGCTCCTTGAACTCCTTTGGAGCACTGACTTTGATTTAAAACAAGTCTAAGGACTTGGCTTAAAATTGGGGTAAAAGTGTAAAAGCCTCATAACCATCAGGGATATAATAATATGTAATTTATAATATATATATTATATATAATAATAATATATATTATATAATATATATGTATAATAATAATATAAAACAACAATGGCAGGGTGGGAGTGAAACGTGAAATTTTTAGGCTAACTGGAAAATTCATTAATGAAAAAGAAACAAAAATTATGTATTAGAAATATAAAATAATTTAATTTAGTTGTTTACTTTTAAACTTTACGAAGCTTTTAAGGTTTTAAACTCAAAAGATGAGCAATTTACTACTTTATTTTAAAGATTATTAACTTATTTTTAATTATTAAGATTATTAACTTACACCCAGAAAAAAATTAGGGAATTTTGAACACTTAACACAACTTTAAGTCCATGTTTGTCTAAATTTATATCATCATTTTTGGTAATTTTTTCTAAAGTTACAACATTTTTCTTGGAACTCCGGAGTTTTTTCTCTGGGTGTAGTCTAAATTTTATTTACAATTTAAGCTCCTGCTCATTTATATTTTCTCTTCACACCCAAAACATTGACTTTACAAAATTATAAATATTTTTAAGCCTTAAAACTTGGCTTTTATCGTGCATACTTTATTTTTTTATTTATAAAAATAAATAACAAAAAATTACTGACAAATTTATGGTTTAAAGGTTAGTGAGAGTGGAAGGTGTGTAAATATAAGGTGATTCCGTTTATCAAATACTTTGGAATGTTGTGCGATGTGTTTTGGGCCTCGCGTTTATCTCGGCTTCCCCTTCCCACCGCCTTTATCCGCACTCCTCCTGCTCCTCCTCCTTGTCCTCCTCCTCCTGCTCCTCCCCCTCGCAATTGCGGTGAAGAAAAAGCGCAAATCAGCCACAATTGCCGCTGACAGACGCAAGCATCCTGCTTTGGCTTTTGTGTGTGTGTGTGTGTCTTGTCACAGGACGAGTGCGAGTGTGTGTGTGTGTGAGAATAGCGTCACTTTGTAGCTGCTCCTTCAACCCCTTCCCCCTCCAAGGGGAGCCTTCCTCATCCTCATCCACATCCCTTGTGCGCTTGGCTTTGACATTATTTGTGCTGCAAGCTGACAGATTTTCGTTACGGCAGCATTAAATTGAATTTTGACATTTCTTTGCATGCATGTCGAAATAGGCGGCCACTTCGTCCCTCGTCCTTCGTCCTTCGTCCTTCCTCCTTTGAGTTTCCCGCTCACATTCCCCCCGCGGTGCAATTCGGGTTGAAAAACTTTTGACAAAAGGATAAAATACCTCAACAACACAGGGCCCAAAAATCAATTGCATATGGTATGTGCAGTCTGAAGAAAAAATCCATTGTAAACAATAAAGAAAACACATACAAATAAAGTTATAAGCTGTTTATGTTTACCTTAAAAATGACTGTAACAAATTTAAGGCTTAGCTGCTCAGTTAGAAATGGAAAATCGGTTAAATTCCTAATCGTTTTTAAATGAAATGTTATAATTTCCATAGGAAAATTGAAAATGTTTCTAAATGTAATTTTCAAAATGTAACTTACATTTTAGTCACATGTTTGTTGTACTCTTTAAAAACGCGAATTCATAGTTTAATAGAATAAATTATATTATTATATTATATTATATTATATTATATTATATTATATTATATTATATTATAGAATAAATGATAATAAATAAATAAATAAATGATAAAATCATTAAAAAGACGAGCCTTTCAAAATTAAATTCAATCTTTAAAGTATCAGTTCTCCATGGTATCCCCGCATGCAGATGATGACCAAGGAGAAGTCACTGGAGATGTGGAACTGGAGGACTGGACTGTTGCTGCTGCGTTGCCGCCACCTTAAAAATTAATTTCTCACGTTTCACGTACAATTTGTATGGCCGGAAGCGTTTTCAATCCGTTGCGGTGAGGCGGGGGCATCTTTCCTCCCCCTTTTACCCTTCTTTACCCCCTCTTGGCAGTTCGCTAATGAAGGTTTCATATTGCTCCTGGATCTGGTGTTGCTGCTGCTGCTGTGGCATTATAAACACACATATACACACACATAGGGGGCACACAAATCGCCGCACGTAGCAACAGCAGACCAACATCTCTTTAACGGAGAGGAGAGGAGAAACACTGCAGTCCAGGGACAACGACATTACGTCTTCTTTGGGGTCTTTGGGGTCTTTGGGGTCTTTCGGGGAGAACCTTCTTCAGGAGCACACATAGCACTTGTTGCTGCTTTTTGTTAACCCTTTCATTTGGTTTGGAATTTTTTAAGCTTTGTAACTTCTTCATTACTGTTTGACTACAATGTAGGCTAAGAAATTTGACTACTTTTAAAATTGTTTTCACTTATTAAACGTAGACTATAACCTCAGTACCTAAGCCCTTGTAAATAATATGATTAGGTTAGGGAAAACATAAATCAGAAACATAAGTCACACATAATCATTCGAAAACTAACATAATTACCCTTAAAAAATATTCTTTAAAAATATATATCCTAAATATAAAAAATACTATCTGAAATATTATAAAAATGTGCAAAAAGTACAATTAAAATGTCTCCCATAGTCCACAGATTTAAAGTTCCAATTTGCAGCTTGGACTCTGAATGAGAGGGGGATCTTGAGCCCCCCAGATTTTGAGCCCCCCTTTACCCTAAGCCCCTGACACACGCACACATTCGTTTTGTATTTGTATTTGTATTTGTATTTGGAGCGTGTAAAGTGATTTTTGTGCTGGTCTTGTTTTTGCTTTTGTTTTTCAGATGCTGCTTTTGCTTTGCTTTGGTTTGGTTTGCTTCGGTTATTATTAGCTTCCAACTGGGCTTCGTGTTCTTGGGATTCCCCTAATTCACCATCACCCTCCTCCACCTCCTCCTCCTCCTCCTCCTCCACTCCCCCTTCAATCCCATTCCGTTTGCGTGTGTGTTTGTCCAAATTGCACAGGATTATGGGTCTTAATTTTATGATTGCTTCTTTAATCAGCCTCCGTAACTGCACGCCAATTACGTCCTGCTCCGTGCTAATTGTTTCTGTTTCTGTTCCTGCTCCTGCTGCTATTTCAGCTCCTGCTTTAGTCCAGCCATTTTCCCGCCCCCTTTTCCGCCTTTCCGCTTTTCCTTGGGACTCCGATCTTCCGTGGGAATGGGGAGGGGAATGGGGATGGGGATGTGCCCTGTAATCGATGTGTGTTATTTGCGATTAGTTGGGCTCCAAATGAGCTGGACGGGGACCGCACGTCACGGCACGTCCTCCGCCTTCAAATGAACCCAATGCATTTTTGTCTTGGGTCAGACTTGAATTAGGTCAAAGGTTTATTTTATCTGTTTAAAGTAGACCTTAAAAAAAAATTGTTTAAAAAATAAATTATTTAGATTATTAGATCAAAAATAAATATTACAAATTAAAAGGAACAAGTAGGCCAAAAAATAACGAAAACGAAGTTCAGTTTCCATGTATTCCAAAGATTCAATCCTTATTAAAAATTTAAAAAAAAAATAAACAATTTTGTGTAATACTTATAAAGTAGTATTTTCGTATTACATTTTCCAAAGATCACCTACAAAATTATATTATATAAAAGATAAGGATTATGTTCCTTGTATTTAATAAAAACTTCATTTATTTGTAAGCTTGAAAGAGTGTGAAATTGGAAGGACTTACACTCATGGTAGGCAGCTTCAAGTGTTGCCTATTATCTATGCACTGTGTCGGTGTCTTCGGTGGCATTCGTTGTAGGTTAAAATGTTGCGGCATTTAGTACACGTTGCAAAACATGGATTTCCCTCAGCCCAAGATGAACCTGTGATGAACCCTCTCCATTCCTTTCCACCCCTTTCAGCCCCTTCACCGCCCTTGGTTGGCCACAACAAACTACACACACTACACACTACACACTACACACACACAGTGGTTGGGAGTGTTCAACCACTGCCACTGCCTTCTCCTTTCCACTTTCTCAATACACAGTGGAATGATGTTGATGCCTTTTATTTATCTAATTTTTCAATTCAATTCCTTTTTTATATAAATATTTTCGCCTTGTATATTTATTTATAATCCCATATCGCAAAAATTGTTCATTGTTATAACTTAAAGTTAACCATTTTTTTCATGGATTTCAATGGATTAAAACTTAAGTTTGGTATAAAAAACCACAACACATAAGATGGTCTTTACAACTTACAATTACATTTTAATTTTCATCCATTTTTAAATTTTAGCGTAGTTTAAAACAAATTTTTATTAAATTAATAAAAAAAAATACATTTTCTGAATAGGAAAAAACATGCAAAGAAATCAAAAATAACAATATTAATTATATTTTTTATAATAATTTACATATGATGTCCACTGTGCTGTTTCAACAACAGTTGCTTTGAGGTTCCTTCACCTACATTTTCGGCGAACAACAGGGCAATAAAATATTTTACATTCGCCCACGCCGCAGTAATTTAGCACTGAGCTCCTCCATCCTCCAGGCTCCTCCAGGCTCCTCCAGGGGGGACATGAAAAAGGACATGAAGGGAGACACAAATGTGGCGAATCCTCAAAGTGAAACTTGCACTGCACGTTCTACAAGTATTTTATAATATATCGGACTCCTTATTAATACTTGTGAAAGTCGAAGAGCAGCAGGAATTTTGGGAAAAGAAGCCGAAATGGGCAATCGTTAATCTGGTTATCCTGGTAGACAGAAGACCTAGTAGGATGATGAACAGATCTAAATAGTTACAGATTTAATTATTTTAAAAAATTTTAAATTTAAATTTGTAAACCTAGAAAGGGTATCGCTGTGCAAAATTATAATACGAAGAAAGGTAAATCTCAGTTCTGAAGTAACATTCAAGCATTACAAAAATACACCGGAAATAATTTTTTTTTTCTCATATATAAATAAAATTTATTTAATTTAAATGAAAATTATTTTGGAAAACAAGTTTTTCACCATTTTGAGCTTGAATTATGATTTTTCCTTCTAACTCCAAAGTTCTTAATAAAAATAAAAAATTAAAAAAAAAGAACTAACAATTATCGCACATATTTTCAAAAAAAAAACCCCATGGAAAATATAAAATTGCGATCTCATTAAAAACTAATTAGTCTTTTAAGTGTTGATTTATTTCCTGTGTGGCATAAACAGCGATGCGTGTTCTCCTCTGGGGTTCGGGGTCCGGGGTTCGGGGGTCCTTTCGTGAACCTCAACTAATTAAAACTTTGATGCAGTTGATCCAAGACCTTTGAAGCGCTAACGCGTGTATTTCGCGTTTTCATTTTCGTCGTCGGTTTGAGAGGAGCGGTGGCTACCAAGGACAACGCCGCTGTCACAGGAACGAGAAGGAGGAGGAGGCGGAGGATAAAGTGGGAGTGCCTGGGAAATGAGAAATGGCAAGCGGAAAATGGGAAATGGGAAATGAGAAGCTGACCCAAGAGCCGAGCACTTTTAGGCGATTTTCGTGGCAAAATCATGTGCAGCCAAAGCCAAAGGCTTCGAGAGTCATTAAGTTTATTAAGTGGGCGAGCAGATAACCCAAATGAGTGCATGCCAAATGAAAGCCAACGCAATTTGCACACATAACGCCCCGTCCCACAAGCCCCCACGATTTTTATGCACTGAGAACTTTAAATTGTCACTAAATAATTATTTAAAATATTTACATGAAAGTAAACCTATAAATCAATAAATACATATAAGTATGCATTAAAAAAACTATTTATAAAAAATGTTTTGGAAATAATTAATTTATAGATTAATGTAAGGCTAAGTAAACAATAGCATAAATATGGAAAAACAAAGGTCTCATAAAAATACCTCATATCTAAAATACAATAAATAACAGAAAACTTATAATTTTAAATAAGAAAACATAACAAGAAAACCTAAAATATAAGTAATTCAATATATTATTTAATGTTGAAAATATGTTGTTAGGGTTTCTGTAGGATATTTTGATATTTAAAGGTTACAATCTTCTTTAGCTATAAGATGTAAGTAATAAATTAAATTTAAATTACAACAAAGGACCCTTTTGATTATATATGTATGTGTATATACATTTTTTCTCAGTGCCCTTATTCAAATATCTCATGCTCGGAGAAAAGTTTCTCCACAAGAGCCCGAATCAGGGGCAGAGGCAGAGAGAGATGGAGAAAGGGAGAAAAGAAAGAGATAACAAACAAATTGCCAGTGCAATTGCAAACTTGAGATTATCGCCTGCCTTTGGTGGCCGCATTACTTGTACTTAACTTTACTTAACTCCACTTTGCCTCACTTTGCTCTCAGGAGCTGCTTATCGCAGCGGTTGATGCAAAAATAACTCGCATTGTTGCCCAAGAAACTTTTAATGGCCATAAGATGAGCCCCACGGTGAGGTGACCACAATTAATCTCAAAACTTCGCGATTGCCAGTTGAGAAAGTTAAAACTTCGCGCCTATTCGATAAGCATCTTGCGATAGCGATAGCGATAGGCGACTTCAAGACACAGTGCTGCCTGCCATGACACTTGCTGCTGTTTAATGATTTAAATTTTTGCACATTTTTTAAAAATTATTTTAAGTATTACTAACAGACTAATACTCTAATATTATTTCAGTGCTTGGATAAGGCACTCTTAATAAAAATGTAAGACTGCTTAACTAACACTTAATTTAGACAAAATTTATCGTATAATTACTACTTTTATTTAAATATTTTGTTTATATTTTTTTGTATTTTATTTTATGTCAGACCGCAGATTCCTCTTTGTGCAATTTTATTTACCCTATATCATCAATTGTTCATATTTAAATACAAGTATAGTAATTTAAGATTTAATTTTATTATTATTATTAATTATTTATTTGCCTATATAGCGACAAAATTAAACGGTACAAGTTTCCCTCAAGTTTAACATTTAACTTTATCCATCGACTCTAAATTTAAAACAATGTCTTAATTTATTAAAAACTTAACTAACTTAATTCTTAAAACTTTTAAATTAAAGATTTAAATTCAGCCGCCTAATGTCGATTAGTTCCTAGCCAAGTTCTCCACCAGCAACCGGCAACCGGCAATCGGAAATCGATATCAGTATCAATCGAGGAAGTGCCATCGCTGGTAATATATATAAACAGCACGTGGAAGACGAAGCAGAGGAATTTGGGAAAGAACGCAATTGCCCGGAAAGGAACCGAAACAACGCGCACCATGGAGGCAGTGAACATCAAGGCGGACGCTTTCGAGCCTGTGAAGAGGGCACCCAAGCGCGGGGCCAGCAGCAAACAGGATCAGGACGTGGAGATGCTGGTGGACGAGGCGACCGGCATCGAGGGAACCCAGCTGGGATCCTCTCGCGGAGCATCGGCCCCGCCCAAGGCAAAGCGGGCGCGGAGCGAGCTGCGCAAGGTGTCCGTGCCGCCGCACAGGTACTCCTCGCTGAAGGAGCAGTGGATGAAGATCTTCACGCCCGTGGTGGAGCACATGAAGCTGCAGATCCGCTTCAACATGAAGGCGCGCCAGGTGGAGCTGCGCGTGGGCCCCGAGACGCCGGACATTGCCAATCTGCAGCGTGGCGCGGACTTTGTGCGTGCCTTCCTCTGCGGCTTCGAGGTGGACGATGCGCTGGCTCTGCTGCGGCTGGAGGACCTGTTTGTGGAGTCCTTCGAGATCAAGGACGTGAAGACGCTGCGCGGCGACCACCAGTCGCGTGCGATTGGCCGCTTGGCTGGCAAGGGCGGCCGCACCAAGTTCACCATCGAGAACGTGACCAAGACCCGCATCGTGCTCGCCGACAGCAAGATCCACATCCTGGGCAGCTACCAGAACATCCAGCTGGCGCGTCGTGCCGTCTGCAACCTGATCCTCGGATCGCCGCCCAGCAAGGTGTACGGCAACCTGCGGGCCGTCGCCTCGCGCCTCTCGGAGCGCATGTAAATCGGGAACGGGGGGACGCTGGGGCTGTGACTTCGCCACATGGACGAAGAAGTTGCGTTTTTTTCTTAGCATAAGCCATAAGTAATAAATATACCATGTATTCATACATTTACAGAACAAGTCAAAGATTTTGTGATTATGATTTAAGGAGCTTTGATTTCATAAACAGGATGGAAGATTATAAAAGGATTGAGAAGTTGGATTGGAACCAGGAAGAAGTAGTTACTGTTTCTTTAGCATTAGCTACAGTTCATAATAACAACTTATATTCCTTCATTTACAATGAACACACTAGGAAAGGATTATAAACTTGGGAGTAGGGGCTGGGTTCTCAACAGAAAGTGTTTTTTATCCATCGAATGGCTCCTAACGCTCTAATATTATTTTCCAATAACCATATCATCTTGGATGATATTTTCACCACACAAAAAAGAAGTAACTTCGTTTTTTCTTTGTTAGCATTAGCAATAAATAATAATTATAACATTTATTCATACATTTACAATATACACACACAGAATTGGCGAAAGGAATGGGGCTGGAACTAGAGCTTGGTGAGGATGAGCAGCAGCAACATGAAGAAGGTGACGGCCGCTAAGACAAGGATGACGCACATTTTGCGGTTCTTGCGCTGGTACATCTCCGCCTTGTGCAGCTGGCGCAATCCCTCCGAGACCCGCGTCTGCGTCTGCTCCACATTGTAGTCGATGCGGTCGAGCACGGTGCCCTGCTCCTGCACCATGTGACCCAGGTCCTTGAAGATGTCGTTCAGGTCGTAGATGGACTTGACTATCTTGGTCACCTCCTGCTCGCGGTGCTGCGCCACCCGCGAGTTCTCCTCCTCGAAGAGCAGCAGCTGCTGCTGGGTCATCCGGCTGGCGGGTGGTCGCTGGAAGTGATCGTCGATCGCCTGCTCATCGTCCTCGAACAGGTAGCTGCTCTTGGCCTCCGCTCCCACACCTCCGTTCACTGCTGCCGGCTGCAGGAAGTTGTCGAAGGAGTCAACGAAATTCTCTACGCTCTGCTCGCCCAGCTCCACGTTGGTAAAGACGTCGCCGGCCGCACCGTCGTCGAAGTACTTCTGCGAGCGCTCCTCGCGCGAGTTCAGCTGCAACAGGTAGGCGTTCTGGCTGGCCCGGAACTTGACCGTCAGCTCCTGCAGCTGCAGCAACGCGCAGTGCACCGCGTTGGCCGTGAGGCACTGCTCCACCTTGCTGCCCACACCGATGCTGGAGCGCACGCACTGGATGTGCCGGTGCGTGGATGTGATCAGCTTGGAGACAATCTGGCTGAGCACCTCGATGTCGCACTCGTCATCGCGCTGGTCATCGAAGGCGGGCCGCAGGAGGTGGCGGGCATGCAGCGAGCCCAGCTCGTCCAGCTTCGGCTTGATCCTAGAGCGGGAAGATGGAGGGATTTAATGTTGTGCTAATGTGCTCTTCTGATAAAGATAAAGCCCCTTTCAGTATCCTATTATCCTATTGCTGTAGGGACACCAAGTGTTCTGTGTATCTCGTCTCTTGTTTACTCGATTCTCTCTCTTTTCCATGTCAATATGGTTTTTACTTTGACATTTACTCCTATGAGCTACAAGATGAGCTGAACACGTTACTGAAAGAGCTACATAAGCTGAACCTGATGGGGATCTACTCGTATGAGCTGTTTTCAATGAATGAAGGGTAGCAGGCTCCTTTGAATGAGCTGTCATTCATAGGAGTCACTGAGCTACTGAGCTGTGTTCACATTTACAGACGTATAGACCAATGGTCTCTTGACACTCCCCCCGTGTTCTCACTTGGACATGGTGTACTGCGCCTCCTCGAACTTGTCCAGCCAGGCGGGCGGTGTGCCGTAGTCGTCCTGCAGCTCCAGTCCCTCCTCCGCCTCCCGCACCGAGTGCTTCAACAGGCGCTCCGCGTCGCTGCCCCGCTGCAATATCAAGGTAATCAAAAACATATGCTGAAAACAGACTTCACCCCTTGTTGCGTCCACCCACCCGGTCGTCGTAGTGACTCCGGTTCTTGGAGGCATTGTTCCGCATGATGACGAACACCTCCGTCAGGTTGCGGGACGTCATCGTGTGAGGCTGCTCCCTACGTCTTGTGCAGTGGTCAATAGTGTTTTTCTGTGAAATGTTGTCTATGAACTTTTGTTTTTTTTTTTTGTGTTTTATCAATTTCGTGATAGTGGTGCAGTCTTGCACGCAGAATACCGAAAATGAGACCGAAGAAGGCTGTCGATACTGACTCGCCGCCAGCTGGTCACACTCTTTGCGTTATCGATAGTGACAATATACCGATACCATCGTGAGCGGTTAGTCCATCTCCAATAGCCAAGCGAAGCTGCCGAAGTTTCCCGGGGAAATCAGAAATCCAGGAATCCAGAAATCCAGGAATCGCAAGTCAGGATTCAGCATCATGGACGATTCCAAGAATGAGCCACCAACCGTGGAGCGTCCACCCAACGCCGAAACTGTCCTACCCCTCAGCCGGGTGCGCACCATCATGAAGAGCTCCATGGACACGGGCCTGATCACCAACGAGGTGCTCTTCCTGATGACCAAGTGCACGGAGCAGTTCGTGCGCCACTTTGCGGGCGAGGCATACGCCAATTCGTTCGGCCAGCAGACCGGCGAGACCCTGAAGTACGAGCACCTGTCCCAGGTGGTGAACAAGAGCAAGCGCCTCGAGTTCCTGCTGCAGATCGTGCCGGAGAAGATCCGCGTGCACGAGTTCAAGGAGATGCTCCGCCTGAAGCGGGCTGAGGGCAGCGACGATGACGAATCCGAGTCCGAAACTGGCTCCTCCCAGTCGTCGGACGAGTGAAGAGTGGCGATCCACCACATCCATCGCCATTCCCGACTGATCTTCATGTTCGCTATCTCTTAGTTAAAAATAGCCGATAAGTTAATGGTCATGTACTCCCCCATAGATAAATAAAGAAGCACAGGAGCTATGAATAAGTCCTCCCAATGATCATATTATAAGCCAACATACACTAAATGTTTTAATTCTTAGAAAAGCGAGATCTTAGGCCATATAAAAGTATGCCCTCTTGCAGCGATATCAAGATGTAGAGCTTACAAGGTAATACTCTTTAAAGTCCATCATAAAATAGATTGTAAAGTAGCCAAATTTCAACTTTTATGTCTAAATTTGATTGAGGACAAGCTTTATGACAATTGTCACTTGGAACAAAAATTCCTTCATTAGAACTCAAATTCAACAAAGATATTCATTAATTTATAAGCTTTTTAATGGCGGTATTTAGACATATTATCTTTTATTAACAATTATGTATCGCAATCTTATTTTGAAACATTGCGTACATCAATTTTTCCACCCAGACAATAAGAATTATTATGAATTTCAATGGGTTCCAAAAGTCTGCTTCGTTTCCCGACAAATTGCAATCCTCTCCCCCAAAAAAGAAACAACTAATCATAGCCGAAAGCAAAATTTTTTAAGAGTATAACATATAATTGCACTTGGATTCGATTGTAACATTATACTGCGAGTTTAGGATTGAGATTTGGGCTCCTAGACCTTCAGGTTGACACCAGGATAGCCAGTGGCGTTCAGGCCAGTCACCTTGTAGGTGGTGCCAGCCGGAGCAGGCTGATCGAACTTGGCGGCGGTGGTCACGTACAGGATGTCCAAGTTGGGGCCACCGAAGGCAGCGGAGGTGATTTGCTTGGTGGGGAACTTGATCTCCAGCAGGACCTTGCCAGTGCTGCAAGAGAACACAAGAAATGAATAAGGATTTTGAAGCCTTGTGCTGCAAGTTACACTTACTTGGGGTTCACCTTGAAGATGGTGGCTCCATTGAAGGTGGCCACATAGAGATTGCCCTCGGTATCGATGGTCAGTCCATCGGGCAGCAGATGATCCTTGGGACTGGTCTTGCGCAGGTTGAAGATCACCTTGGGGTTGCTGGCCACGCCTGTCTCGAAGTCGTAGTCGTACGACTTGACCTCGTAGTCGGTGGTGTCGATGTAGTAGAACTTCTTGGCCTTCTCGTCCCAGGCCAGTCCGTTCGAGATGCCCACGTCGCCCTTGATCACGGACGTCTGGCCGCCGGCCTCCCAGCGGTACAGTTCTCCGTGACGGAACTCGAATTCGTCGCCAATGTAGCGCATGGTGCCGCCAAAGAAGCGTCCACGGGGATCAGCCTTGGCGTCGTTCAGCCGGTTCTTGTCCATCAGCGGCTGCACCTCGAACAGCTTGCGCACCACCTTGGCGGTGGTGGAGACTCCGTCCCAGTTGACGATCACCACGCGGCGGCCGCAGCCCACGGCGAACTCATGCGGACGTCCCTCCACAGGCAGCACGAATCCGGCCAGGGTCTCGCCCTCAATCTTCGCCTTGTAGACCTTGTTCTGCTGGAAGTCGTAGCGCAGCAGGCTGCCGGCCTCCAGGTCCACGTAGTACAGACTCTGGCGGGCCACATCCCAGTGGGGACCCTCGCCCAAGCCGGCGTAGGAATCGGGCAGCGGTTCAACCTTGTACGACATCTGTAACAAAAGGGGGAATTCAGATTATTTAATTTTTCAGGTTTGTTTAATTGCAAAGATTGGGAATGATCCTATTAAATAATCCCTCCTACAATTAACCTTATCTAAGTATACTGAAAAGTTAAAAATATGTAGCTATAATTTAACACTGACCTTTGTTTGTTAAAGTCAATTTTTGAGCTCTTTATAATTAAGATTGGGAAATAAGTGTCCCAGTCACGTTCGCAAGGGGTTTTTAATAATAATTTGGGTTTAGTAGATCCTATCTTTGGTATTACAAAAAAAAGTGGTATAATAATATAATTGAACTACAGTCTAGACTACCGTTTATTACGAATTTTAAGTGACTTTGGTTCCCCAATTAAGTGACAAATTTTGTAGTATTTCATCATAGGCCGAAACACTATTATATTAAAGTTTGGTACGTTAAAAAAGTGTTAAAAAAAAACTAAACCATAACCCAAGCACAATATTCTATATCATCTTTAGCAAAAGTGTTTCGATTAGATCCATAGTTTTTTTGAAAGGATTTCTTAGTTTTTGATTTAGATTTTTGCTGGCACTGGAAAGGAGTTAGAGTTATCCTTTTTTTCACTATATTATCCACTACCGTCAGTCCCACAAGGCACGCTATGAGCGCTGGAATCACTGGACTGGAAGACTGGAACATCGTGCAAGTGCCTCTGACTTTCTGGGGTTCCGACTCAAAACTGAAGCTAAAGCCGTCGGCGGGAGAGGCTTTTATTAGCTCCGAGCTCCGAGCTCCAAGCTCCAAGCCAGGGGCTTGAGCTGAGAACCGGCAGCATCACCGCAAGCGGAACAGAACGCAAATTTATTTACGTTTTCATGTTCTTTTTTTAAGTTCAATTTATTTTACAGCAGACGGCGCACAGTGGGAGGTTTGATGATCAATTACAAGTTACATTTTCAATGTTTACTTTCCGGCTCAGAATTTTAATTTTTCGAAGTATAATATAAGTACACATTTACGGAAACCCTTTTGCTCATTTTTTTAAAACGAAATTTAACCAAGAGGTATGCTTATTTTAAAATTTAAAAAATTAGTTTTAAAAATTGTGATTACCCTGTTTATCAAGTCAGCGATCGTTTTTGTATGTTTTCTCACAATTGACATTTTTTTAACAGAATTTGATTTATAAAGTCTAGATTATAGACACCACTTATTCACAAAAAATTAATAAATATCTGTATATTATAATTTTATTAAAAATGTTAAGATTTTTTTAGTTTTACAAATTTAAAATATATTTAAAAAAAAATAAAAATGAAGCTTTAAAGAAATCAACTTGTACTTTTGAATTTCATGTTGTAGAAATGGCTCTTTATTTATTGACAGCAAAGAAATTAAATCCCACTGTGCGGTGCAGCTGCGCTCTTGTGACGTCATGCCCTTCACTTACTCAGCAAAAGCAAAAGCAACAACAATTACAATAACAACAATAATGCAGCCTCTGAGATGTCGCGATTAATTTTTTTTATTTTTTTGTGGTAAACTTTGATTGCGCCTGCCATTTAGTATTGTTTGTTGTGATTATTTTAATTGACTTTTGATGTCGAAGCTGCCGCTGCTGGTGTTATGTTGAATTGGTCAAGTTTAAAGAAGTATTTAGTGGCAGGGCCAGCGACTCTTCTTATCGGACACATGTAAATGGCACAGTGGTAACATTTACACATTGAGAGTGTAAAAAAACTCAAAATTATCCAAGCAAATCTATAAACTTTTTAACACACTTAACTTGAGGAATATTTAGTGAGCCTTTTTAAAAATATATATTTTTTTAAGCGTTACTCTTTAAATTGTAAATAAAATTAAAATTGAGTAGAAAAAAATGTATTTGTAGAAATGTTTTTGTGATTTTCAGCATTAAAATTCACTATCAAAATTTGTCAAGTTTTAATTTTTTCATAATTTCTTCATTCTTTATTTTCCGTGAAATTGTTTTATATTAAATTGTTATTAGCACAAGGACCAAGGGAATCACTTCAAGATACTTTCCAATACGTTTTTCCAAATCACTTCAGCACACAAAAAAAATTTAAAAAAAAACAGGGTACCCAAGGACCTACCTTCGAAGAAGTATTTGCTTGAGGTGGCAAAAGATGAGAAATGAGAATCCTTGGACACGGCTCCGTTGGGTAACGCGTTCAAACTGAGTTTCAGCCGATCTGCCAGAAATCTTATATACCCCAGTCGGCCCGGGCGTGACAAGCAATCTCGCCCAGACTCAGCCACTTCTGGGCTCTGGGCTGATAAGCCAGCCGGCAATTGGAGGGCTGGATAACCCGGCCGGTGATAACACAAGCCAAATTAACCCACCGACAACTGTCGTCCCTTGCCAAACATCAAATAATTCAAACAAATCCAATATTTGCCAAATGTCTGTCTTACTTTTGAAAGTTTTGATTCTTAAAATACACATAGAATGTCTTACGAACAAAAAACTGGGCATAATACCTTTGCTTTAAATATTTTTGGTTTTGTTTTCAGACACTTAAATTGGATAGCAAGTAAAAAAATTAAGTCTCAGAAAAAATTTGTTTAAGTGTCGATTTCTAAAAAAATGTTTCTCAGTACGAAGTGGTTTTTTTCAGAAAAGTGGAAGCCTAAAAAAAAAACCCTAATAAATCCCTTCATTATCAAATTGGGAATTATCTGGATAAGTTAAACCATTTTTTAACCTTTATGTACATACATAAAGAAATATATTACATATGTATAGATTTAAAAAAAATTAAGTGGAACACAAGTCATACAATGTTAAATTCCTTGGTAGGTTACAAATTAAGGAAAGATGATTCGGTTCAGGATAAAGAGCCCCTATATGATTATGGGGTTTTATGGGGTTAAATAAGAAAGTGGAGCTGATTTTGCCAATGCTAAATAGTATCGCTCCCAGTGCAATTTGCACAGGAGTGGGCGGTGTGCGCCTAAGGCGATAAAAGAAACATTTTCGAAACATTTCATGTTTTATACTAAGTTATATTATTTCTTCTGTATCATTTTAGCGAATTTCTATGCATCCGCTCAACCAGCGATAAAGTGCAGCGGGTGGCGATAAATCGCACACGAGCCACTGTGCCACTGGGATCTTAAAGGATGCCTCTATATGCATAGTATAGTGCGGTATCAGCTACCCACATGACCTCCAGCGGTTATTTATGGCTCTCTGCACTCCAGGAATCACAAGAATCGGAGGAATCGGAGGGGAACCGGGCCAGGGGCCACGACTGAGTCCGAATCTTGGGGCCCAAGTGTGGACCCTTATCGGCAGACGGTGGTCACCCCAGTTGGCCCCTGACTGGTCTTTTCTATTTCCATCTAGGCTCTTAATTTAAATGGCTCTTTAATTAATTGCTCCAAGATTTATGGGCATATTTGTCCCGTGTCCATTGATAAGAAAGGAACAGCCTTTACGATCCCAATTCGCTGTGATCAACACAAATCTACGGATTCTCATCATACTAGAAAATATTTTTAGAAGCCCAAATTCCGTGATGTTGGTTTAACGAAAGATTTCATATTGGAATATTTTATTATATTTTTAAGTTTAAAACCTTTTTTTATTTGACAACGATGAAGGAAAAGAGGGGAGTCTTGAAATGTTGATGCATATGTTTATAACTAATGTATTATATTATGTTTTTAAATATTTGTTACATATTTTTAATTAATTACAAAATTAAAAACTTCATATGTTTGTAAAAAATGTTGTGTTCAAAAATATTATTGACATTTCGAAGTTTTTTAAACATGAAATATTTATAATTCTGCACATAATACTGGATTGCGAAAAATGATTATGATTAAATAAATGAAATGATTATATATTTTCTTATTTAAACTATAACTTTAATACTCCGCTTATTTTAAATCATTAAGAAAGAGTTTTATTTGTATAAAATAGATGAGTAGGGAAAAGTTTTGATTTTTGATTGACTAATTGATCTCTAGTACAAAATCCATCAGAAAGTGAATTAAATTGTTTGTGTAAAGAAAGCGAAGAGTGCAGCAAGAATTCCGTTATCTTCATTCATGGGCGAATTTTAAAAAGCAGAATGTTAGGGCAAAGGAAAGGCAAAAACCGCTTGCTAATGTTGTTGTTGTTGTTGGACCGGTTTTTCTTTGTGCCTTCTTTGCGGCGTTTATCAATTACGTTATTGCCCCTTTTCTATGTCAAGGCCAAGATAATTGTGCAAATTGCCCTTAGTTGCATCGCAGCAGCTGCTTTGCTTGGCATCTTGTGGCTTTTTACTTACTTGCGATTAGCGGTTAATTGCCCGCTGCAGTTTAATTAAACCAAACAATTAATAAAACAAAACAAAACAAGAGAAAATAACAACAAAAACGCCCTGTGGGGTCAGCTGGCGTTTAACAACACCGGCGATCGGTGTTTATTATTATCCGATAGGTTTTTTCTATCCAAGTTCTCTTCCTTGGCTTGAGTCTGCGCTAAAATTCTGTCAATGTTCCAATTCTGTGGTTTGAGTCTAAGGTGTGTTATCTCTGCTGAATTGCTGATATTTTAACTTAAAAAAAACATTTCTTGAAATTGATAAAAAAGTTAACAGTCCATTTACAGCATATTTCACAACCCGATATTCTGTCCAAATTACATCATGTTTCACAACCCGATATTCTGTCCAAATATCGGTAAGAAACAACGATTACCACCAATTGATACGGTCATACTTTTAAGTTCTCTCTCTCTGCCCGGTTCTCTCACATAACCGCAAGTCCGCATTTTTGTTCATGTTAAGTCATAGAGTAAGAAACATATAGAGGCGTCATTTGCTCTGCCTGGAATTAACAGAACGCTGCCTGCTTGCTGCTCGATTCCTTTGGTGAGAATTGCAGCCGAAATTTCGTGTGCGAGCGACCGGCGATATGTTGCGAGCCCATAAAGAGCAGCGAGAGCGAGCAGTGCAGTTGCGGACTTTTTCACCATGCTACTCGATTTTAGGGACATTTTTTTTAGGGAAATTCACGTTTTTTGACTACGTGGCATCCCTGCGAAAATGTCCAAAGAGAGCAACAGAGCAAATGGCGCCTCTATACATAATTACTCTATGGTTAAGTCCAATGTTAACCGCAAACCCGCATTTTTGTTCATGTTAAAACCAATGTAAACCGCAAGTCCGATTTTTTGATCATGTTAAAGTCTCCCTCCCCTCCCTCCCCCCACGCCCACAACTGCTGCAACAGATGTTTGTAAACAATGCCAAGTAATAAAAAATGTACTTATTGTATGAAATGTAAGAACTAACTATTATGAAATTATGCTTAAAACTTTAATTTGGAAACCTTTTTTATAAATTTAACAAACATCTACTGTTATAAAATTTTACCTTTTTCGTTGAGAACTGATAAAATAAATATAAGATTTAAATAACATAATAACATTCTAGATTTAAATTGGACCCACTGATTAATGTATTGTTTCGATTGAAAAATAGATTATTAAATTGCTATTAATTGTTTCCGTTTTAATTGCGTACTCTGCAAATGTATACATGCTTTAATGAAAACATATTTAATAAAGAAAGTTAAGATTAAAAACACGGTTTAAATTAGTTAATTGTTTCCAAGTTTGTATTTAATACTAATTTAGTATGCGATAGTTTAAATGCAAAACGGCCGACAGGAGCTGCCAACGGCTGACTTCCTACACACACCAATGCGTATAAAAGCGTTGAGCAAATCTGTTTGACTAACGAAATCAAAATTTAAAGTGTTGATTTTAAAAGTGATTTGTGATTAATTTTAAATTAAAATGGCAAATCGGTAAGTACATTAACAATTTTTGTCCTGAGGGCTATGTTTTGTTTTGAATTATGACTGTGCTTTGAATATTTTTCCCGCGTAATAAAACGGCCGAGGGGTGAAGTGCAGTGTGCGTGTAGATCAAATGTAAAATATGTAAGCCGCGCTCTCGTTAAAAGAAACAAACAAATGTGGTTATTTTAATTGGAAATGGTTAATTTAATATCAAAAAGTTAATTGAATATATGCCAAGATGTTGATTAGCGGTAAAGGCCATTTTTTTGTTTCTTTTAAAAAGGGCGCGTTGGCTTACATATTTTACGCCGTTTGATCTACATTGGTGGATGTAGAAATGTTGACGAAGTTAATAGGTAAAAATAATTTTTTTTACAGATCTGACAAACGGAACGCAGCCAGATTTATGGAAAAAGTTATTAAAAATACAAATAAACAAATAATTTTGATATATTTTAGTTGTTAAGCAAACTCGGCAAGCCGGAGATAAAATAATTGTGCTGTATAGAATACAGTTTTGATTCAAATAAAATTTGTATGGCAACTGCCTTGTTTAATGTTAATGTTAATGTTAAACGACATTTTGAATTATGTGGCCTATCCAAAAGGGCTTACCGTAATATTTTAAGCATAAATATGTACTCAAAACACCACTTCATAAAACAAAAACAGTCCCCGGCTTAAACATTTGTCCGTAGGCCAGAAAATTCCCAATTTGGCCAAAAATCTGGCATTTCTTCCACTGCGTAGCTAGGAAGCTGAAATTTGGCCATTAAGTGCTTAAAAGAATAAACTTAAAAAAAAACAAAATTAAAATTTTGTTATATTTTTTTAAGATATTGATAATCTGAGTCAAAGTTGAAAATATTTCCTATTTTTAAGTTTTCTATTTATAAAAAAATAACTACTGCAGAGATTCAATCCAATTTAACACAAACTTTACAACAAAAGATCACAACTAATTAAAAATTATATTCTTAAAAAAATAAAAGGTGGTTACCTTTTTGGTTAATCTGTACAAATAATTATATATGTCCAATACATACTTTCCAAAATTTCTATGGTCTCTTGCTCTAATTCTTATTTTTTTGTTCAAAGTACTGTCGCACAAAATAATCGATAGTGAGAAAAAACAATCGACTTACACGATGGTTTGAGACAATCGATACTATCGATGTTTCCATCGATTGTTCTCCAGCTCTAACGGTCACTAGAGATGTCAAACTACCGGTATTCGCACTATCGGTAGTTTCGGTAGTTTTTTCGCAAACTATCGGTAATATCGCGATAGTACCGGCCTATAAAATTTTATAAAAAAATGGGGTGTTCATCTAATAAAATACTCAAACAAGCTAAGGGTATTCCTTATTAATTTGATACAGATTTTAAGATTAATGATTTAATATGGTAATAATTTAAAAAGTAATAAAAATAGTCAGACAAATTATTCAGTTTTGGTATTTCGTGATTTATTTCTCGAAAAATACTGATTTTTTTCTAGAAAAGTAGTGACAGAAAAAAAAATTTGGGGAAGATACTATCGCGATTGGTTTTTCAACTACCGATAGTGCAAGCTGAATCCAAACCATCGATACTATCGATAGTGCCACCGGTAGTTTGACACCTCTAACGGTCAATTTGAACGAAAATTTGACGGCGAGTGGACGTGACGCACGCCAAGATTCGGAACTCTATTTTTTTTCCTGTGCGATTTCCCGTTCTGCCCGCTGCAAAGCAAAACAAAACAAATCGAAAAACGTGAATAAACCGAGGCGAGGCGAAACGGAAACAGTGGGTGAAGCCAAAGCCCAGCTCAGGATCGGGTGAACGAGTGAAACGGAACGCGTGCTCGTGCTCGTGCCCTGCTCCCAATCTCGAGCCCAATCCCAATGTGCGAAAAGTGGGTGACGGCGACGAGAGCGGCGGCGTCGACGGCGACGGAGAGTGGATGGTAGAGTCGATTGCGAACGGACGCAGACCGAAACAAAAGTGAAAACGTGCAAAAATACGAAGAATTCAAGCGACAAAATGTGCGACGCTGCGGCGGCAACAGTGACGGAGACCACAGCAGTGGGAGGAGCAACGCCTGGAACGGGAACGGGCGGAGGTGGAGCAGCTGCCATAACCAGCACATCGCCAGAAGCTGCAGGCGCCACACCAGCCAACACAACCACAACGACGGCGACGACGACGTCAAAGAGCGAGCGGGCGGCGCGACAAAACTGCTGTCGCCTGTGCATCGCCCCGGCCACCGAGTGCATCTCGATCATCAACAGCTATGCGGCGGACAAGGAGTCGCTGTCCACCAAGATCCACAACTGCGTCAGCATCAAGGTGAGTCGAGTGAGCGGAGCGACGAGTAGTTGTAGTAGTAGCACCACTCGCACGTAATCTGCCTCTGCCTGGCGGCGCTGTCGTCATCCGGCGGCGCTCTCTCAGCGCGGCTCTCTGGCTCTGGCTCTGTGGCTCTGTGGTGTCCAACCCCAACAGTTATACACACACCAGGCAGGCCAGAGCAGACCAGGGCACAGCCAGCGGATGAGGAGGATGAGGTGGTGGCCACACCCGATATCATGTGGTTGTTGGTTGCTGTCGGTTTGCAGTCTGTGTAGTCTGGGATCTAACTGCTGCTGCTGCTGCTGGACACAGAAAAAGTGAGGTTACGGATGAAGCCCATAGCCACCACAAGAGCCCCAGAGGCAACGGCATCGCCGTTGGATTGTGCAAGCGATGATGATGGCGATGGCCACCGAAAACGAAAAAAATAAAAAAAAACCAGCCATCCCCGCCTCCTCCGTCTCCTCTTGCTGCTTCTGCTGCTCCTCCTCCTTCTCCTCCTCCTCCTACTCTTCGTTCGCTTTGTGCTGGTTGGCATCGGTGTGTGTGTGTGGCTCGCCGCATGGTCCGTTTTTGGGTTCGGTTGCCCGTTTCCACTGCCAAGTCACGATGCAGCGGGAATGGAGAAGAGGCGGAGAGAGCGCGGAGAGGAGAGAAGAGGAGTGGAGAGAACTGGAGAGGAGCATATTGGTATGGTATGGTTATGGTTATGGTATGGGTGTAATCCAATCACGACCACAATCTTTTGCTTTTGTTGGGCTCTGGGCTTTGGCTCATAATCAAACTTGAACTCCGTTCTTAGTTCTGTCATCTTCTTTCTACTCCTTCTCCATCTCCATCTCCTCCTCCTACGCCTATTCCTTCCAGTTTTGAGGTTAGAACTGATCCTGCTTCCTTCCAAAAAATATGCTGCCTCCTCCTCTTGTCTGTCCCTCTTCCATGGTAGAAAAGGGAAAACAGACGAGAGACGCACAGCAGCGAGGCCAGGCGAATGGCCAGCACAAAGCATAAAGCACGATGAGCGCGCCGTCGTCGTCGTCTGCCTGTGTGCGTGTGTGTGTGAGCTGTACACACGAGCTCGAGTGTCTGCCTGTGTGCGTGTGAGTGTGTGTGTGTGTGAGCTGGGTTGCCTGGACAGGCACAGGCACAGGCACGCGGCAGGCAAAGATTCCAGGCCAGAAAACCCAAAAACCCAGGCCAGCCAGGCAATTACATATAATTTCGCCGCTGTGCCTTTTCATGGAATTTCGCTTGGAGGGCAGCAGCTGCCTCTGGTTTTGGTTTTGGTTTCGGTTTCGGTTTGGTTTCTGGACTTGCTCCGATTCATATCTCCGCTCTCTTTCGCTCGCTCTCTTTGCGCGCGCGCGTCCTTCAGTGGAAAAGCCAAACGAGGAGGAGGAAGAGGATGAGGCGGCGAAGGAGGAACAGCAGGCGGACATGGACTCTTCCTCATGCGGCTTCGCTAGCTTCGTTTATTGATTCTTTCAAGGGCCTTCCGTCGTCATCCACTCTTTTTGTGCAGCTACACAGAAAATGGACGCCCGCTGCTTTGGCTCTGGCTCTGGCTATGTGGCTCTGGCTCTGGGTTTTTTAGGTCTCTGGCTGGCTGGCCCCCGGCATCCGACATCCACCATCTGTCCGTCCACCTTCCGTCCGTCCACATCCCATATCCGCCAGCTCACAGCACGCTGCTGCTGCGTGAGTGCCCCCGATGGTCTGGGTCTGCTGGTGCTCGGTTCTTGGTTCTCGGTTCTCTGTGCTCTGTTCTTTCCCTGGGCTCGATTTCATGGCAATTGCTCTTCACAAACACACACTAGTGCCCAAGCACCAGTGCCGCCAGTGCCTGTGCCTGTGCTGTGCTGTGCCAGAGGTGTATACATATACACGACGACGGCGACGACGACGACAACGACCGAGAGGCACACTGGTTGGCGTCATCGCTAGCTCGACTGCTTCTGCTTCGCTTGCTCTGGCTCTTGCTCTTCCTCTTGCTCCGTTCTCGTTATCTGGAGGCGGACCACATGCTCGCATACACGCACACAATGCTGGCACTGGCAGAGGCAGCGCTTGGGTAGCACACACACACATCCAAGACAAAGGCAGGCCAGGCAGGCAGGCAGGCAAAAGAGACCGGGAAACGGGAATGGGAGTGGGAATGGGAATGGTGGGTATGGGAAGCGGGTAAAGGGGAGCAGGGAAGCGGGCAGAGCGGACAGCAGCGGGACCGAGACCGAGACCGAGACCAAGACGAGACCCAAACCGGGCACTAAATTCGAGTGGTTTCACCTTGGGCACCAGCACCAGTACCAGCACCAGCCAGATTACCTGGTGGGATGTCGATATTTATGCTTTGGCCTGGCTTCCTTCATTTCCTTTTTCGCTGCCTCTTCGCATGGCTATATGGCATGGCTCCTTCTGCGGCCCGCATCGAATTTCGTTCATCATCATCCAGCAGAAGCAGCAGAAGCAGCAGAAGCAGCAGCCGCGTCTCCATTTTGTGGCGCACTTGGGTCCCCAGGTGGAAAACTTTCTCCCCTGGCCAAAAAGCGACGGGCGACGTGACGAGATGACAAGCTGATAAAAGAAGCCGAGTGAAGAGGAGGGACTGGTGGGGGAGGAAGGGGAAGCGAATGGGAGAAGCAGCAGAAGCATCCACAATTCCACTGCTGCTCATCCAAGATGGCGGATGAGTGCTGCTGCTGGAGGAATAGGTAGCCGGATTTTGTAAGTGGCAGGATACACATTTAATGGATACACATATATTTTTCCCTTTAGGATTTTAAAACAGATTACCAAGGACAGCTTTATTTTAAGCTGATCCAAGATCCAAACATTGTATTAATTTAAAGATTTTTTAAATGTAATCCATTTCAAGGGATTCTTAGAATTCTAAATGACTTACAAATCATACTTTAAAACAGATAAAACCTAGTTAAACAACAATTGTTTAAGCTTATCGATAGCTAGGATCGATCGCCAAAAATAACGATAACAGCTGGTTAACTGGAAGCCCTAGGGTGGACCCTGTTGCACTTGCGTTTTTATTTTGTTTTGCGTCGTTGTTGCCTTTGCCCTTGCCCTCAACGAAATTCAATACTTCATATTATGTGTCCCCCGACTCCTCTTGGTCCTGCTCTTTATCCATCCGCCTGTTGTTGTTGTTTCTGCTGCCCTCAAGATCTCCGGTCTGCTAAATGTGAGGGTTACTTTTTGGTTATTTCTACGTCTTCACTTTGTGCGTCGTGGAACGGACAGGACGGGATGCTCTGCTCTCTCTTTCTCCCTCCCTCTCTCTGGCACTCGCACACACAGATACAGCAAGCCCGTACACTCACACAGCATGGGCTCGGAGCGAATAAGGACACAAGAAGGAGAAGAACTTGTTCCGCGAAGGAGCAGAGGAAGCGGGGAGGCGGAGGAACGCGATGCGATGGCGATGGGAATGGGAATGGTCCAGGCTGGGGATTATTGCACCTGGTGGCCAGCAGAAACGAAGGCGGCGGCAGCTGGTGGACTGCAGCTGCCACAAGTCTTTCTCCTCATCCTCATCCTCATATTCACCTTCTGATAACTATGTTGTGTATGTGTAACCATATACAATCTTGCCCTTTAACGACTTTCTAAAATCTCGCCCTATTGCGTAGTGTCCGACGTTCGATAAACCACATCTTAAAGCCCACCATTTAATGGGCTTCCAATGTTGCAGCATGAGATATCCTTGCTCCCGCTCCTGCTCCTGCTCCTACTCCTCTTCCAGTTGCACAAGGAAACATGGCGGCCATGAGGGAAGCGCTGGTTTGGGTGAGGTGAATGAACAACATATTATCGGTGCGGAGCGGAGCCCTCAAAATCCTCCAGTGGGAGTGTGGGATTGAGCTGGGGGAGAGCTGGTGGCTGCTGTCCTGTACATAAGGAACGGTAGTACATAGACCCAAATACCTGGAGGCGGGGGACCAGTATGTCCGTGTATGTGTGTGTGGTGTGCTCAAAGGACCCGCCGGGCTTTAATAACTGGGGGTTTCAATTACAATAGGACAACAACCAACAACCAACAACAACAACATGCATTCGATTATTAAATTAAACACAGCAACCAACACACACATGGGCATATATATATATATATACATACATATATGTGTACTCAAGCTGAAAAGACAAATGCAAAAACAAAACATTTTCCATCGTTTGTTTTGATCATTTACATTCGCCTCCGATTACCAATTCTCGCGGCTGCTATCGATATTCAACTAAAGTGACAAAAAGAGAACAGTGGTGCTCACTTGGAATTTTATCAAGCCAAACGATCAGTTAAGTACACTGTAAATAATATTATTGTCATGACTATAAAATCAACTTAATTTTTGAGGATAAAAAGATCATGAACAATTTTAATCTTAAAGTAACTCAAAATTTAATTTTTAACTTTAAAACGTTTGGTTTTCTGGTTACCAAATTTCAAAGCTCAACTTTATTTAATTTGACATTAATTTTTGAGGAACATGTATAATTAAATAAATAGTAGAGCTTTGCAATTATTTGTCAAAGTCTTTTAATTTTCCTAAAATCGACACAACAACACATTTTTAAATAGCTTTTTATACTATACGTTTTTACGCTTTTTCTGTAGTTGCTAGCTTTCCAAAAATCTCGTCCCATTTTATACATCCTCCGTATCATTAACCTAATTTATTTAAATTTAGCTAAAAAGGTCTATAAATGTTTTCTATTACTGTTTTCTCTTCATTACTTTGGCATTTGTTACTTTATTGATAAGTCTAGCTTTTTTCGGCTAGGTCGCTCGTCAGCACTGGCACAATGCAACTGCTTCGATAAGCGATTACGATAAAAGATGCTTAGCCGCGGTCTTTGATAATTGCGATTTAATAGATTTTGAGGCGGCCAAGATGTTTTGTGCCCAGGCTCCCGGCGAAATCGACCTATGTGCCTGTGTTTGTGGCAGGACGAGTCGGGTGCGAGTACATAAGGGCGAGATTACATACATAGGCTGGCGATTCGAACGATACACACAGTCGAACACACAAACAAACATGCGCACACACTGTTATCAGCCAGCAGGACATTTCATATGATTTGCGCAGTGTTCTGTTTGTAGTGGTGAACGGTGAGGGAGGGGTGGGGGGTTGATGAGGTGAAAAGGGGGCGGTGGGTGGTGTGGGATGCTGCAGCAGTTTTGCATATAATTATAAGCAGGTCATTGACATTTATAGGGTAGTTGGGAGTTGTGGACTACCTGCATTCTCCGCATCGCTGGACACACAAACTCCACTGCTGTCCCCCAAAAACTTCGATGTTAAATCGAAATGTGGGCAAAAAGTCCAAGGGAAACGGCAATTTAAGTTGTCTGTCTTAATCTGGATATTCTAAATATTTAATAACATTTCGCTTGATATTGCGTGATTTCGCAATATCCTAAAGTACTGAATCATACTGCAGATTCTTATCTCCAATTTGTATGTTTAATTTCAGATAACACCGCAGGATCGTTTGTCGCTGCAGATTTGCCACGCCTGCATCAGCTACCTGAACTCGTGGCAGAGCTTCAAGAACCGCTGCCTCAGCTCGCAGACGAAGCAGCGCCAGTGGCTGGAGGCCAACAAGAGCAAGCTCTTCAACTACCTGGACCTGAACAGTGCCGAGAATGGAGGCGGCTCCTTTGATCCCCACCAGCAGCAGCAACAGCAGTCGGAGAGTGAACTGGAAGCGGAGAAGGCGACCCCAGCGGCCACCACGGCCGCCAACATTTTGGATGGCATACACTCGCTGAAGAAACGCAAATCCCTAACAGTCTATGTGAGTCCTAAACCGCAGCAGCTGCCGCAGCATCAATTGCAGCAGTTGCAGCTGCAACCACCGGCCAGAATGACGGCGACAACCAGCAGCAACGCGCAGCAAACGTTGCAGACCCTTCTCTTGCAGGTGCCGGCCTCGGCGACAAGCTCTTCCGCCACCACATCCGCATCCCAGCAGCATCAGCAACAGCGCCAGCAATCGCACCAGTATCGCAGATACCATCACCACCAGCAGCAGCAGCAGCAGCACCAACAGCAGCAACACCACAGGGGCAAGCAGGGGATGCAACATCACCAGCAGCAGCACCACCAGCAGCAGCAGCACCGACGACAGCGTCAGTTTCGCCCACAGCGACCAGCTCCGGTGGCAAATCCGGCTCCTGCGCTGCGAAAATTCAAGTCGAAACTGTACTTGCCATTGGACATAGCGGTGCCACCGCTGCCACCTTTGAATCCCGGACCCATTGCTGTGCCTGCTGTGCCACCTCCTAGTGCTGGGATTGCTGGTGTGGGTGTGGGTGTCAGTGGACTGGAGAGCTTGTCGCTGTCGCTGCCGCTTGATTTCAGCCAAAGCTGCAGCAGCGGTCACGTCCAACAACAGCCGGCGACTTCCACGTCCAATCCGCCGGCAACTGCCACAGCTACTTCCTCTGCATCCGTGTCAACGGCTACGGCTCCGCTCCTTATGCCGGTGACGCTGCAGAGCGCCGCCCAGCAGCTGCGCTTTTTCAGACGCTACTCCTATAATGTAATTGTATCGTGCATTCGAAGCGTGAACAAACCCCATCCCCCCCAGCGTCCTGTAAAGCGCTCTTCTACCTGTTATCCTGAATTCGAAATTATGCGAAATCTGTATGTCCGTCTGGATTTGGTCTTTCCCCTTTTGGTTTTCCCTTTGCCGGTTTGGAACGAACATCACACGACCATCGCTTTATGGCTAACGGGTACCGATGGACGTACTGCAGCGTCCATGATTGATGTTATTGATTTTTACTCTGTGCAATATACGAACGATATGCTGTATTCGCTGTAAACTAATTTCCGCTTGTCTGGCACCGTTTGCTCTTTCCTTTTCGGTTGAATCCCTTGGTTGGACACCCTGCAGCCGCTGCCCGCAATCCCCATCAAGGATGAGCCCATCGACACGGATGACGACTACCAGATGAAGTCCATAGACGAGTCCGACGACATGGTCGATCCCACAATGTTCCTAGAGCGCTCCGAGCACGAGGGCGATGTGCCGTTGACGGTAAGTGGTTGCAGAATATTAAGTAAACGAATATTAACATAGTTCCACTTCAAAATAGTAACTCTAAGAACTTGAGTTGATTTATATATTAAGAATAATTTTGAGTTATGACCGTTCTTGGGGCTATAGTAAAGCTTTTTATTGCTAAAGTAAGAAATACTTAATGTGATTAGTTGTTTTAAACGCGAAACAGGGCCTTCTTTGATTTTTCGATTGCCATTCACGCTTTAATTTACCTATCTTTATGTTTTATCTGTACCGCCCGCAGGCCTCGGACTACGACTACACGGCCCAGCACGGGGTGAGTGCCAACTCCGTGGCTGCCTCGCTGCCGCCGAATGCGGTGGCTAATGTGGCAGCCGCCGGGGATTCTAAGGTGGCTAGCTGTCGGGCCTGCAGCCTGCAGTTCTCCACCCGGGCCAACGCCCGTCGCCACGAGCGCAATCTACACCCCAATCTGTTCCAGCTGTCGACCGACTCGCCCCACAACACGCCCATCACGAAGCCAACGCCTGCATTGGCTGCCGCCTTGGAAATCCAACGGGCTGCGGCAGTGGCGGCCACAGCAGAGGCCAACCGAGCCGCAGGAGCTGCCGGCGGTAATATATCCACGCAAAAGTACCGCCAGGTGGTGATGAATGCGTTCATCAAGTGCGAGGGCGGCGGCTACGATTACGACAATCCCGAACAGTACCGGTCGCTGCTCACGCGCGACAAGGTGGAGTTCATCGAGCAGAACGACGAGTTCCTGGAGCAGTACCAGACGATGACCTGCCGCTGCTGCAGCAAGTACTTCAGCACGTACAAGAACTTCATGGCCCACGTGCGCAAGAAGTATCCGCTGCTGCCGCGCAACCTGTGCTTCAACTGCCTCAAGATGAATGACTCCAAGGCGCTGTTCATCTCGCATCTCAAGAAGCGCAATTGCATAAATCTGTTTAGGGTTCTCAATGCGCTTCGCGGCAAGGTTATTTCTTCGGGTGAAGCAGAAGGGGATGCAGAGGGAGCCACAGCAGCAGCGGCTGCAGTTCCTGTGGCAGATGTAGTGACCATGGCCAGTCCCTCAGTGGCCACCGAGGTCGTCACGCCCGGCGGTGAACGCCCGGAGAAGCTGCGCGCCAAGGAGCTGCTCGTGAACAAGCTGTACGAGTGCAAGCTCTGTCCGAAGGGATTCCGCACCAAGCACGAGTTCCGCACCCATGTCTACGACAAGCATGCGGATGTGCAGCGCAAGGACAACAACTCGATACAGTGCAGCTTCTGCGGACTGGACTTTGCCGATCCGGTGGACCGTCGGCGGCACTACAACAACATGGACTGCATTGTGCGGCTGCGCTGCATGACGTGCGACGCCAAGCTGGAGACGCACCAGCGTTTCCTCGACCACGTCTACCAGGATCACTTGGGCGGCGTGGGTGGCGGTGCGAGCAGCGATAATGCCTCCACCACAGGCAGCGGCATGGCCAGAAGTAACAGCATGGAGCACTCGCCAGGAAAGCGCAGTCTATTGGGTGCCTTGGGCATTGGTGTGGGCTCCTCGGCGGAAGAGTCACGCAGCAGCAGTGCCGCACCACTGCAGACCTCAACACCAAAGCCGGCAACTAGTGCCCAGGCTAGTGCCACCTCCGCGGCCTCTGCTGCCGCCCAGAGCTTGGCAAATCGCGATGCCAGCGCACCCAAGTCCCAGTACTTTTCGCGCATGCCGCAGGTGTGCCCCATTTGCGGACAGCAGTACAACAACTACAACAACGTGCTGCGACACATGGAATCGAAGCATCCCAACAAGCTGCCGGAGACATACAAGTGCGTGCGATGCGGACTGGGCTATCCCCGGATCTCCTACCTCCGGGAGCACATGATCAACGTGCACGGCGTGGACAAAAACCGGCACTCGGGCGGCTTCGAGTACATCGTGAATGCGGATGCCGTGAAGCTGGCGGATGGAAGCACACCGAACGTATACACTGGTCGGTACGACTACGTGATGAAGGACCTGATGTCGATAACAAATGGTGGGACACTCGGTAATTAGGCTTAGAATGTAGACGTCCCCCCGCTCTGACTGTTCCTCGTTGCCTCTTTTTGTCTCTATATTACTCTTTGAAATAGGATTTTCTTTAAGAAAAAGGATGTACTGTATTTGTGCTAAAGTGTGTAATAGTTAGAAAGTACATGTTCCTGATTAACAGTCGATCTAGTCATGTCCGATTGTCTGTCTGTATAAAGAAAGGAATCTCAGAGAACAACAAAATCTATGTCCAGCAAAATTTAATCATAGCAACTACATTTTTTAAAGAAGAGCATTTATATTTACACTGACTTAGAAATGTTTTTTTAAAGCTAACTTAAAAATAAATATCCTTACCCATTGCCCCCTTTTCCTTTACTTTTTGATATTATTCTGTAGAATCTAAATCGATTGAAGTTCATTGTGGTCGCCCACTGAACCTGTTCCAAATTGAGTTAAAACTTAAGTAATCCCATTAACATTGTATCCTTGTTTTAGCTTTGTTTAACTATCTGACTAAACGCCTTTCCATAGCTTTTTAACTGTCAACTATAAATTGTAATTGCTGTCAAAAGTACGTGTTTGTAAAACCATTTAAATCATGCTTTAGCTTTTGCTTAATTTTTGTTTCGACTGAAAGTGCCCTGCGAGAGTGTCAGTCTAACCGCCCCCTCTTTTTCTCCCGATTCCAGATGACGAGGAGGAGGAGCCGGGCAGCGTGGCCAAGAAGATGCGCCTGGACGACAGCAGCAACAACAGCAGCCTGGTGGGCGTGGCCAGCCAGCAGAAGGAGTGCCCCATCTGCAATGCGGTGTTTAGCAACAACATTGGCCTGTCCAATCACATGCGCTCCCACTACACGGCGTCGAATGCGGTGAACGCGGCGCTGGCTGCTGCCAATCGGATGACGCCCAAATCGCTAACGATTACGGCCACTCCGGCGTCGGGAGACTCGGAGGTGGGACTTGTGTCGGCTGTTAGTGTATCTGCTCCCGTTACCCCGGCCAATGTGCCGCCGGCAATGGCCAACCAAACGCCCCAGGAGCAGGCCGTTTTCCGACGCAGCCTGGACCAGGCGGCCGATCGTCGCTTCCGGCGAATGCGATGCCGCATCTGCCAGCGGCGCTTCAGCTCAAAGAAGTCCTACCGCTACCACATGCTCACCGACCATCAGGTGCAGAACGTGCAGTTCATCAAGTGCAAGCTGTGCAACGCGGAGTTTGCCTACGAGAAGGGCCTGAAGGTCCATCTGTTCAAGGTGCACGGCAGGGCGATCAAGGACGAGATGATCATCAAGCAGTTCGAGTGCGAGGTCTGCTCGATTGTCTACAGCTCGGAAGTGGAGCTGCATCAGCACAAGCGCAGCGTCCACAAGCTGGCCCCTGCTTCCGCTTCAGCCTCCACTTCGGCATCCACGTCCTCGAAGATTGATGACGACGCGGTCATGGATGAGACCAAGCCAACAGCAGCGGACCTCGCAGATCTCGCGGCTAATGCCTCCGCTGCATCGGTTTCGGGCATGGGAATGGGCACTCCGCTGTACTGGTACCAGTGCAAGTACTGTCCGTCCAACTTCAACACCAACAAGAAGCTGGCCATCCACATCAACTCGCACGACGAGTTCGACTCCAACGATTACTCCTGCAAAGACTGCGGCAACGTCTACAGCGGCCGCAAGAGTCTATGGGTGAGTGTACCTGGCATCAACCAGTTTTCTGGGGTCTGAACAGCTGGCTTGTTGTGGGTAAAGGGGGCATGAGTCTTTTTGGTTAACAATATATATCGATCTTAGGACAGTTTTACTTAAAAATTTAGTCCGGTTTATATAATTTAAGTTACCTGAATAGATTCAAATGTAGACGGAAGACGGAAGTCTTCTTCTTAATTTCTATTCAATATAAATTAATATCTTAAAGTATAAAAAAGTATGTCTAAGATACTATACAGTTTTCGTATCCTTGTGTAATTTTTGTAACGTGAAGCAAATTTAAAAAGGTAGGTAGGGCTGCTTTTTATATTTAAAAAGCAATAAACATTTTTACTCTTTGGACCTTAGTGATAACGCTATGGCGAAATACGTCCATTAAGGGTTAAGAGGCTATAGTTAAAACACAGACTTAAGGTTTATTTTTGTTGTTTTGTGTGTTTCACCACAAATACATTTATTTGAGGAAGAGTTCAAATTATAAGTAGGTCGTAAAACCTCGTAGGAGATCATTAAAGTGTGGTCTATACTCAATACCCATTTCTACGCCCACAGGTGCATCGGTACAAAAAGCATCCGCAGGTGCCAGACCCAGCCGAATGCTCGCTGTGTCGCAAGGTCTTCTTCGACCGCCAAATGCTGGACAACCACACGCCCACCTGCAACCGCAAGCCGATCACCTCGACAGGTGCCCACCAGCAGCAGGAGCCGCATCTGCAGCAGCAGCAGGCATCGCTGCAGCCGGCCAGACGCACCGTTTTCAGGCACAAGACTGGCGACGACGAGGACGAGGAGGAGGACGATGACCAGCAGCAGCTGGAGGACAGGGCCAACAGTGATGGCAATGGGACGACCGCGGGAGTGGCTTCAGGGAGCGGTGCTGTGGCAGTAGCTACTCCCTCCCTGAAGATCCGCATTCCGGAGGTGGCCTGCACCATTTGCGGGGCCCGCTTCACCGACCAGGAGCACTTCAGCAAGCACATCCAGAAGCACGAACAGGAGCTGTACGTGGACAATCCGCTGGCGGCGATGTTCGATGATGGGCCGGCGGATGCCGGTCAGTTCCAGGTGGAGCGGCAGAACGAGAACGGGGAGTACGCGTGCGATCTGTGCGCCAAGACGTTCCCCCAGGTGATCGCACTCAAGGTGCATCGCAAGTGGCATTTCAGAGGTGATAGCAAGCAGGTGAGCGTTTTTGGGCTTGTGCAGCGAGGAGGACGAGCGATGGACGGACGATGGCTAGGATCGTCGTCTGTCGCGCCAACAACAACTTTTGATGTGCTGATGATGATGAATGATGATGCCTCCGCACCAGTCGCAAAAAACAGAAATCAACATCTCGTCATTGCAATCCAAACTTGTACTAATCTTTGTTTTCTCTTTACCTTCCCCCGCTTCCACACCACCCATCTCTTTCACCCCATTCCCCAATCCCAATTCCCGAATGTGATCCTTGCAGAACCCCATCGACGGCGAAGCGACACAGTTGACCAACAACAATCATACCACCAACAACAACAACAACTCGATGCTGCACCTACGCGAGCTGCATGCGGTGGGTTTGATGCCCAACCAGCAGCAGCAGAGCCACAACAACAACAGCACCTGCAACAGCAGCAGCGTGAACCACAACAACAACAGCAGCAGCAACACGAACAGCAGCCGCAGCAAGTCGATGAAGCGGAAGCGTGAGCTGAAATGCGAGTATTGCGCCTCCACTTTCATCAGCAACAACAATCTGCGTCGCCACATGTACGAGCTGCACAAGCACGAGGTCAGCAATCTGCCGGAGCCGCCGGTGATCGTGGTGGATGATAACCTCTCCTGCCGCCGCTGTCAGCTCGATTTTGCGACCAAGGAGCTGTGGATCGAGCACAAGCTGGCCGATGCGAAGGTGGTGCGACCCTTCTGCCCGTTCCAGTGGGGCTGCGACCTGTGCGGCGAGTATCTGTCGCGCAAGGAGAAGCTGATGAACCACATTAACAACCATCTCAAGGAGGAGGTCATAGTGCCCGTGGCCACCAAGGCGGCCATCGAGCGGGCAGCAATCGATGCGGCAGATGCAGAAGCAGCAGCGACTGAGGAGGTTAAAGCAGAGGAGCTATCGATGGACGAAGAAGATCACGTGGCTGGAGCAGCAGCAGCCGGAACAGCAGAGAAGTTGGCGAATCCCGAGGAAGAAGACAGCGATGAGCTCGACGAGGAGGATAGCTCGGGCGAAGAGGAAGAGAGCTCGGGCACGGGGGATGATGATGACGACGACACCGACGACGAGGATGGAGAAGATGAGGACGAGGAGGGTGACGGGGGAGAAGGAGAAGACGAGGAGGGTGTGCAGCCACCGGGTCAGCAAGTGTTGCAGCAACAGAAGCAACTTAAGGCGAATCTTAACCAGGACGACGATGATCTCGTTGAGGAGGTCATCAGCTCGGATGACGAGGATGATGGCGAGGTGGAAAGCGACGGCGACGACGACGATGACGATGAGGAGGACGATGTGGAGGAACCGGAGCCAGTGGCAATCCCAGTACTGCGCCCACTGATGAACGGCAAGTCCAAGATGCCGGCTCTCATCGTGGCCAGCTCTGAGGACGAAGACGATGGTGTGATGCCCATTGAGGACATCATCGAGGAGGAGTTCGATGATCCCGATCCAGAGGATGCCATCGAGGAGGTAGACGACGATGATTTAGATGAGGGGGATGTGGAGGATGAGCCGAATGTGGTGTCGACGGCCTCCTCCTCGGAGAGCGAGTCCACCACAACGACCACGTCCAACTCGCATTCGCGTTCCACGGGTGAGCGGCGTAAGAAGGCTGACGATCAGTTGAATGATCCCGGCTTTACCTGTGATCTATGTCAACTTTGTTTCGATTCTCAGGAGCTTCTCCAGAGCCACATCAAAAGCCATTTCCTCAATGGGCCAAAGCTCTCAACAACAGCAGCAGCAGCAACACAGCCAGCAGCAGCAACCGCAAGCAGCACAGCAGCAACATCAGCAACGGCAGCAAAGACGAAGTCTGACTCCAAGTCAGCGGTGCTGGCCAACAATAACAACAGAAGTAAGACTGTTGCTGCCACTGCGACAACGGCGACAGCTGTCACACATTGAGTTAATATCATCCTCAACATCATGAATCCAACACCTCATCTCAGTTTAAACTCACTTGAAATGTACAAAGCCAATCCACTCAAACACCGCCATCATCTCATCATCATAATCACGAAACGATGAAACATCAGCAACCACATGAACATCTGCAACGCATTCCATCATCAATTCAGCCACATTAATGTATAGCAAGAGATGCGTGTGTGTGCGTGTGTGTTATGAAAACCTTTTTTTTTTTTTTGCTTCTAGTCTTAAGAACTTAACTAACGTATATGTGTACATCATATATATTACACTAAGACTTTTTTTTAAATGTTAACCTAGTTTGTACCGCGCACACACTCACACACAAAGCAACAGAAGGGGATCTATAAATATCCTGTACGGCTAAGTTTCGCTTAGACAAACTATATATATACATATACATTGATATAGTAGGACTAAGCATATAGAAAACTACGTCTTAATATATTACACATCAATTATCACGCAAAAGTTTACGACGCACCAAAGCAAGCGACAGAAAACGCAAGGGAAACCGCTCAGTTAGAGTTAGTAAAACCATCAGGATTTTCAAAGTATTTCACACACAAAACAAATACATGACACTCACAAACACACCCACAAGAAACGATAGTTTAGACTATTTTTTTTATTTTTTTTTCGTATTTATGCCTTGGTCTTCCCAAAAGTCTCAAATTGGTTTAACCAGAACCCCAGTTTATTTGGAAAAGAAACAAAGAAAATATAACAGGCATAATGTTGCTATTCAAATACATATTCAAATCAATCTGATTTCCTTGCAGAAGGATAAGGAATTCAGACTGAAAACTTGAGCACTGAGAAGCCTTACATTCTTTAACGAGATCTTTTTTTATTTTGTCCCTGACTACACATTTCTGTATACTTCTTTTATATTTTTTTAAACGAATATTAGGAGTTTTGTTATTTTTACTATGTTTAAAATGCGTTAAATATGCATCAGATGCCAGCGACTTTAAACTGACACTATATTCGTCTCTCTTCTCATCTTATTAACTTCGTTTTAACTTGATGGGTAAGGAAGACCAAGGTCAATAGTAGATCCATACTTAGACACGCGTATTTACATAGATTGAGATTTATTCATATAGCTAATATAACGACTTACACATAATCTGTACATTACTTGTATTTCACACTCTTACACCCACACGCATGCGCACACACTTCAAAATATATAGACACAACTGATAACGGCGGCATTATATGTAAAACTAGCTTAAGCTAAGTCTAAAATGTAACTGGAAAAGTAGTCTAAAACGTACAAAATAAATTAAAAGAAATGCAGAATCATATAAGCAAACTTTTGTCCCTCACACGTTGAAGAATCGAAAAGAAAGTAATTAAAGAAATATAAACTTAAAAATATATATATAGAAAATTAAACTGTAGTTTTTACTTTTGTTGGGTACCTTATACCTTATCGGAATTCCATCCGGAAATGCTGAAAATAATTAAAGAGGCCGAAAGTGCCGGATACCCACAAATTGTTCAATCCAAACGCTGTAGTTGGTCTTGCGCTTTGTTTTTATTTAAATCGTGAACATGTGCCAAGTTTTACGCCCTGGTCTTTTGCAAAAAAAATAATTTACAAGAAACTTGACGACTATTTTAAAATCTTTGATAAGTTATTCAGCACTTTTTTCTGTGACTCAACGAGTTTGTTCCAGTTTTCCCTTCTGACCATTCACTTTCAATAATAAATAAACCGTTTTTAGACGTATCAATGTAAGCCCACATAGAAATATTGGACCAGCCCCAATAAAAAAAGAGATCTCTGCCACTAACAAAGTTTATTTGCGCATAAAAACGTAGTAACAGGCAATACAGTTAAGGTCTCAGGCACAACGTATTACTTCGCAGTTTGTAAAGCAATGGTGGAAATTCGTGTGGATCCTTCAAAGGGTGTCACTTGATGTGCGATGTGCGGGACAAGAGTAAATCGATACAAGTTACAAAAAAAATCACAAACGGTACGGTACGACAAGAACAAATAGGATTAACAAAAGGCACAGCCAGCTCAGGGGATGGCCAAATGCACACAGTCGGAAAACATATATGTAGAACAGAGAAGTCGAGAACACAGTGCAAGTTGGTCGATAGAAACTACTTTATGCTGATAAGGCTTAAACAGATGGATCTACTAAAGCTAAGTGAAGCAGCCCGGAATACTGTCGGTGCTGCGTCTAGGAGTACTGCGTGTGCGGGTTCACGTTGATCATCTCCATGTTGCTGCTGGGGAAACAGAGAGTAAACTTTGATTAGTCAAAGAGCTCTCGGAAAGAAGTTATCAACTATGTTGGCCAGTGTACGATAAGGAGTCAAGCTACTATCAATCGCTACTTAAATGTCAATACTTATCGCGCACCGAGTAAAGCTAATTTAGCCGTGAGATATGATTATGATGGGGCTTCAGTGGGGTATGGAATTCTGGACTCTTAGCCGATCTAACGTGCTTAAATGCTGTGGGATTGGGAATGGGATCCGGAAGGATGATGATTGTGGGAGATAAAATGGAGATGATGGAATAAAACCTGAGTGTAACTCACCTGCGACTGCAGCGCATATGAATAAAGAGCAGGGCCAGGCCCAGGGTGATGCAAATGGCGCCGACCACAATGTACGCGATGCCCAGGAAGGGATTCTTGCCCCCCAGGACGGAGGTGGTGGACAGGATCATGCGCTTGGTGCCGTCGAACGAGACCACTGGATATTCTGAAGGCCAAATAACCAAAATAGGTTAAAAACAATAACCAAGTATATAAAACTGGAAAGCCCAGTCATTTTTACTTACGATAGTTGATCTTCAGCGTATAGTCGCCCGCTTTGAGACCGTTAGCGTAGTTGCTGTTCGTCTGGTCGAGCCGGCGGTAGAGCTTCCGAAAGCTGGGCAGAGCGGCGGTGCGCATCCACACGATAAGGTCCTCGTTCTGGAAGCCGTTGTTCTCCGGATTCTCTGGGTCCAGGTCGGCCAGACCCTTCTGCCAGAACAGCGGCTTTGCGAAGCCCTCGAGGGAAACGTTGAGGTTGCCCTCCGGGTTGCGGAACTTGACCCGCTTATCAGACGGCCAGGCAATGCCCGTCTTCAGCAGTTTGATCTCTGCTCCAGCTCGGGTCGTTAGGCTCAGCGTGTCTGCAAGGGATCAGGGTAAGTTAAGGATCAAGCGAAGGACGCTGGAAGGGCCGTACCATTGAACAACGAGTTGGCAATGGCGCCGCAGGGCGCGATGGGCTTCTGGGTGTCCGGATCGTAGGCAAAGGGGGTGCAGTCGGAGCTGGGCGTTTGCGACAGGTGGCCGAGCAGCTGCTCGTCGTCCCGGGACTTCACATAGCGCCGATGGTTCTGATAGTAGTTGGTAAGTCCGTAGTACATGTAAACCACGCCCTATAAAAGGAATTTAACAATGTTAATAGTGCAATGATTAATGTTTGGGTGCTGGGTGTACTGGGTGCTTGTTTCAAGAACTTTTTATCATTCATATGTAGGAACTACATGGTAGTAACAAGAAGAGTCTTCTGGTACCCAAACTCACATTGAAGTCCGTGCTGAGGGTGAAGTTCCACGTGCAGTCACAGTGGCCGCCCGGATTGGCCTCCAGGTAGTCCGAACAGGGGGTCGTGGTCCCCGTCTGATTGCACTTGGTGTAGTCAATGATCAGCTCGTTGGCGGTGTTGGACAAATGGAGCAGGACCACGCCGATGGGTATGAAGAGCACCCCGATCACGAAGAACGTGGGCAGGACGGTGCGGGCGGTGAGCACGGGCTGCCAGGCGGGCAGGCGCTGCTGCTTGAAGGCCGAGTCTGCGGAAAGGGATGAGAAGGTATAAGAAGGGCCAAGGGCAAAGGCAAAAGGTGAGCAAAGCGACCAAACGTGACCTCATGGATCAGGATGGCCCGAAAATCAATTGGCCGTAAAAACCAATAAGCGGAGTGGACATTAGTCATTCCATTCCCCTTATCACCCACAGCAACTTGTTACGCGCGTGTGTGCGTGCGTGTTTGTGTGTGGTTGGGGGAGTGGGAGTGGAATTGGATGTGGGGGCGAATCGAACTGGGTTTTCACCTGAAGGTCGCTTGGACTTCGGCGCTGCACTCTCCTCGTTCTCCGCCTGCTGCGTGGACATGGTGACGTATCTGCGTCGCAAGGGTTCTATCTGGGTTCTGCTGGAAAAACGGACGCACGACTCTCAAAGAAAGCTCCAAAGCTCCAGCTCCGCTCCGTCAGTTGGTCCAATTGAATAAAGTAAATACAATAAATTTTCAGGCCCTGGCGATGGCACCACCACAGTCATCGATATACATCGATAAACAGTGGAAAGTATAAATCGCTCAACAAACCATAGTTTTTTATTAAATAAAACTATTTGACTTAGTTTCAACAAATGTTTACGCTCACAAAACAAACAAATATATATTTTTTTACAAGAATAACCTTTTTTAAACCAGTAAACTGGTTTTATTTTACGATTTTCACACAATACAAATTGTTTAGCTTTCAAAATATTTTGTAAATAAGAAAAATGTAAATGCCACAGCAAACATTTCTTTAGAGTGCGTTTTAAGATTCCGTTTGAGTTAGATGTCAAATTAAAAGTGCAAAATTGTAGATCCCCCTCTAAATTCTTGGACTTGGTGGTGGAAACAATCGATGGGCAGTCGTGGGCGCGTGAATATCGAAAGCGCGCTCGCATGCAACCGTTGTGTTGTGGAGGCGGCGTTTTCGTTGTGTCAAAACAATAAGCGGAGCAGCGAAGCACCGAAGCAGAATCAGCCACCAAGGATTTCCCAGATTCCGACTACTCCTCCAGATCCGATCCGATCCAAACCGATCCCAGCCAGAGTCAGAGTTTCCCCGAAGAAGATCCCCTCAAGCAGCAAGCAGCGGCAGGGCAGCGGACGACGAAGCAATGAAAATCACAGTGACCACCAGCGATGACAAAGTCTTTTGTTTGGACGTGGCCCAGGATCTGGAGCTGGAGAACCTCAGGGCCCTGTGCGCCATGGAGATCGGGGTGGATGTTAACCAGATAGCGGTGCTGTTCAATGGACGCGAGCTGACCAACGACAAGCAGTCGCTGCAGCAGTGCGGCGTCGGCGATGGCGACTTCATTATGCTGGAGCGGCGCAGGAGCGCCAATCGTTCAGGTGAGTGGAAGGGGAAGGGAAAGGGGAGCGGGAACGGAGAGCCAACAACCGTTAAGTGGGTCACGTCTGGCGGGGATCGGCCAAAAGCCTATCGTGGTGTGGTGAAATTTGAACTGTGAATCGCATTCTTCTTAGTTTTTTGTGCTGTTTTTTTGGAAAAGCGCACATCTTTGCGGCGCAGTTTGGTGTTAAAAATAAACGCGTTGCTTCGCCTGCCTTTCTTTTTGCGAATTCCAAAACATAAGTGAGACCCACACACATACGAACTCTGGAAGTGGAAGTGGGAGTGGGAGCGGGGGAAACAGGGGGACCAGTGGCCAGGCTTATCTCTTTCCACTGCAGCCGAAAAAAGAGAGAGCGCGCAAGCGAAGTGGAGGAGCAGCAGCAGGTGCGCTTGCTCATGGATCCACCCATCAGCCACCCCTTCTCCCCCTCCCTCTGCCGCTCCTCCATGCGCTTGTTTTGTTGACCCCTGCGTGCGTGGTTGGCCTTGTCTGTTTGTCTGTCCATTGGAATGGGATCGCGATGTGTGTGTTCACTGCACATACATGTGTACATGTTTGCGACTGCAGGCAGGTGTGGGCGGTGAACAGATTTCAATTTCATTTTACCATTGCAAAAAACAAATGATTCCATGCCATAAGAATAAATTAAAAATATGTAGACATTCTCACAATTTAATGGTACCAACAGCGAGAAAGAATTTGAAGAATGAGTCCATGGAATGGTCTATACAAAATTTAAGGAAGATTGCTTAAAAAGGCTCTGCATCGAAAATACTTTTATTTGATTCTTATAAAAAAAGTCTTAAATAGTAATTAAAAATCAGAAATAATTCTTAGATTTAATTTTTATGAACTATTAATAAAAATTAAAAATAACTCTTAAATAGTGGTTTAAAAATAAAACAGAAATTTTTAAGGTTCCTATTTTTAAAGTCCCACAAATTTACTTAATCTTACAAGACTTTTTCGCTCGCACTTCCTGCAGGTGGCGGAAATCCAGCGATCAGCACGCTGGACTTCAGCAGCATCGCCGTTCCGGGCACGAGCTCCGGCGGCAGTCCTCCCACGAGGAGCACACAGCAGCAGGGATTGGGGTTGGGAATGCAGCAGCAGCAGCAGCAGTTCAACAACCTCACAGACATCCCCATGAGCGACGAGTTCAACGTAAACTACGACGACGACCCGGCGACAGTGCGACAGATGTTCCTGTCCAGTCCCGAGACGCTGTCGCTGCTCCGGCAGTATAACCCGCGTCTGGCGGAGGCCATCGACTCCGGCGACCTGGAGACCTTTGCCCGACTGCTCCGCGAGCACATTTCGGAGCGAAAGCGACGCAACGAGCACCGGATGCGGATGCTGAACGCAGATCCCTTCGACGAGGAGACGCAACGTCTGATTGCCGAGGAAATCAAGCAGAAGAACATTCAGGACAACATGGCGGCAGCCATTGAATACAATCCGGAGATCTTCGGCACGGTCACCATGCTGTGAGTAGTATTTTCCTCTGTTGGTTCCGCCCTTGAACCAAACTCCATGTGAATGTTAATATGTATTACAAAATATGAACTTTCGCATTTGTTAGTTATATCAACTGCAAGGTGAACGGATATCCGGTGAAGGCCTTTGTGGACTCGGGTGCCCAGACGACGATCATGAGCAAGGACTGCGCCGAACGTTGCCACGTCAACAGGCTGATCGACACGCGCTGGAACGGCGTGGCCAAGGGTGTCGGCACACAGCCCATTCTGGGCAGGATTCACATGGTGCAGCTGCAGATCGAGAACGACCACCTCACGTCCAGCTTCACGGTGCTGGGCCAGCAGCCCATGGACATGCTGCTGGGTCTGGACATGCTGAAGCGCCATCAGGTGGAAATTACATGCCTTTTCCGGTTTTATTTGTTTTAAAAATCCCAACGCTCATTCTGTTTCAGTGCCTCATTGACTTGCAGCGCAATCTGTTGATTATCGGGACCACAGGAACGACGACGCCCTTCCTGCCGGAGAGCGAGCTGCCGGTCAGCGCCCGGCTCACGGGAAACTCGGAGGAGTCGATGGAGCAGGAGGCCATTGCCGATGCCATTGAGCAGAGCAAGCGCGAGGGTGGTGGCGCAAGCGGAAGTGGAAGCGCTGCCGGCACCGGCCCAAACACCATCCAGCCGGTGGACCGATTCACCGAACAGGACGTCACCGATCTCATGGCCCTGGGCTATCCACGCAGCGATGTGCTCGACGTGCTGCGTCTGTGCGGCGGAAACAAGCAGGCGGCCAGCTCTGTGCTCCTCAACCAAAACGCCGCCGCTTCGGGCGCCGGGCTCAGCTGAACGCGGCTGGACACTCAGCCCCCATCTCAAGCCGAACTACCCACAGCCAGAAACTGGATTGCAACAGGATGATGAACATACAGGACCACTGGACCAACTGGATGCCGTTCCAACGAAATGCTCCGAGCAATACCAAAAAAGATGAGTAACCACAACGTCACATTTAAAGTCAAGTAACAACACACAAACAAACAAACAAGCAATGTAAACGGAAACGTAAACCTTTCTAATTTAGTGCAATTTTTATAAACTGAAACCACTTTTTATACGAATCGTTTGTTACGATGTACAATAGCTAATTAGGGTGCATTTCCAGCAGCGGATCATTTTAAAACAACGCAAGGGTTGGTTTTTTCTAGAGAATATTGAGAGGAGTTAGTAGGCGATTTATTCTAAAAACTAAGACAAAAGTAACGAAACAAAGCAAGATAATGTAATGGATGGAAAACGGAAACTGTATTACGACAAAATACAAACAAAAAAAGTAAAAATTACGCCTCATTATTAAAATATATACACGTAAAAGCATTATATACAATTTGATCTAGTGTTAAGGCTGCTCTGTCAAGCAAAAGTGAATTGGGTTCAATAAAAGGTCGAGAGTATTGTTTTGGATTTGAAAAGAAAAGATGAAAAAGCGTTGGTTGGTTTCTCTTCTCCGGCTCTTCGCTGTTTTCTCTTTGTAAATCTTTAATAGCGTTCGTTATGTTATGTATAAATGGTATAAATTATAAAACTGCAACTTCTGGTCTGCTGAATTATCCAAAGGTTCCACGGTTCTACCGCTCACAAGCATACACCTCGCCTATATGCATAGATTTATTTTAGCAAAAATCGTTAAAGTGGTTTGCTATAGTTGTTGCTGATGCTGTTGGCTACTCTAATCCTCGTCCTCCTCGTCATCGTCGTCGTTCGCGTTAGCCGCCGCCGAGCCCTTGTGGTTGAACTCCTTCTCCGGATCGAACTGCATGCCCTCCTGGTCGGCGCCGTCCTCCTCGTCGTCGTCGCCAGCCACCTGGGCGTTCTCGGCCTCAGCGCGCTCCAGGCGACGGGCCAGATCAGCCTCGTCGATCGCGGTGACCAGCTTGGGAGCCATGATCACCTTGAACTCGCCCTCGTACTCGATGATCTTTGCGCGTATGTTCTCGATGGCCACCTCCAGGGCCTTAAGGCCGTCTGTCTTCTTTGTGGTGGACGTGGTCATCACATAGCTGAAACCATTAAGACATTAGCTTGATTTCAAGGTGTAAGATAAAGAGGATCCACCCAACTTTTTAAGTATGCAGTTGTAATTGTAAATAACAATAATTAAAACCAAGCCATTGCTTATTCTCTGTTCTGTTTAAAGTCAATTCCCTCAATGCTTAATGTCCTAATTTATACTTATTCATGCAAAATACTTTGGTCATTGAACATTTTAAAACCCTGTTAATTTTGCTACTAGAGATAACTAATTTATGCAAAAGCCACATCTACAAATTTTAAGAGACAGTTTATCCACATTATTCCCTTTTAAATGTTTCATAAAGTCATTATAAATTTAAACGATCTCTTTTTTCTTCTCTTTCTCATTAGCAAAATATAGTGAACTTAAAAACCGGGTAAAATTTCATCATTAATTTAAAGCATCCTACCAAATCTTGGCTAACTAACTAACAAATCCAACTGTGCCTAAAAGGAGGAACACGGAACAGCGATCTTCAAATATCTCTGGTGACCATCCATGCTCTATGGGACGTTCGCTAGAGAACCCTTTTCATTAAAGGTACATATATCAGATTTAGGCAAACTCACAGTGGCGGCGCTATCAGGTTGATGCGAATGGGCAGCTCCTCGGTGCTAAGCTCCAGGCCCTTGGTGAGCGAGGCCTTCACTGCATCGATGCCCTCGTAGCCGTAGCAGGAGCACTCGATGTCCGCACGGATCTTCACCGTGGGCGAGACGAGCTTGCGCTTGATGTTGCTCAGCAGCACCTCCTTGGTCTCCGCGTCCAGGTTGCACTCGTCGAAGACGGATGGGTCTGTCACCGACTGCTTGAAGATGTCGTAGGCGACCGTCTTGCTGTTGTACTTCTTCTCGAAGTACCAGGCGGTCTTCTGGTAGAGCTCCTCCAACTTCTCGTTGCCCTCGTAGCCGAGGATGTCGGCGACGTGGCGCAGCAGCGAGTTGATGGCCTTCGCCTTGGCAAACCGCTCCGTGCACTTCTCCACGTCCTCGGGCGAGACGCGGCGCTTGGACAGATCGATGTAGCCCTTCTCCTTGTCCACACGGATCACCACCACCGGCTCCGTCTTGCCCACGCGGATCAGCTTGTTGATGGAGCGGATGCGGCGGCGGGAGAGCTCCGAGAGCAGGATCATGCCCTCGATGTTGTTGTACTCCAGCAGATGCACGTAAGCGCCCATCTCGGCGATGGACAGCACGTTCACCATGACGACATCCTCGATCTCCGGATACCGCTCGTTGTAGAAGCGCGACGTGAGGGCCATCTTCGATTCCGTACTCCTTTCTGTGGGGCTGGCGTTTTCCGGTCGGCGAAAAGTTTAAAAGGGAAAATGCACTTCGCGAGTTAAGCGAAAAAAAACGTGTACAAAACACAATCGATATAAAAAGGAGCGATTTGTTGCAAGCAATCGGCAATCGATACCAGAAAAATGGCGGTTTCTCCAGCTGGGTAAGAAGAAGAAGAACATCGATGACACTATCGATATTATTAATAATAGTACAAATTAAATAATATCATAAATTATTAATTTTAAAGAAAATAATTTGGTTTATTTTCAACTTAGGATTTAAAAAGTATTCTCTGTATTATTAAATTGCTGCAATATTCAACATTATGGCCGACCATAAAGATATACAAATAGTAATTTACAGAAATCTGCAAAGTTTGTGGGCTTTTTTGCTTTTATAAATACATTTTTTTAAACCAACGAAGTACAAATGATTCTTGGCAACACTTTATTATTTTTGCTAGCCTCTTGGCAAATCTTGGAATTGTTTACAAATTCAGCTACATATTCTATTTTACTGCGATTTCATGGTGAGCTTTCCTTCTGAGAGAGGTACGAGCGCGCGTCATCGACCTACAAATTAATAGATAAGTTTCATATTAGAGGTTTACTGATAACATTGGCTAATCGTTACGTACGGTTTTAAACCAAGCGGACGGCCTGAAAATAAATCTGGCTAAGAATCCCATTTCTGATTGGGGGGAGATCGCATGCAAATGGAGGTGATGAACGGTGATAAACGGTGGCAGATGGAAGCCCAACAACGCACCCTGGACATCTTCCACTCCCTTTGCTGTGAGCAACTCCCTCAAGGCGCTCTCCATCCGTCCAACTAAAGGGTAGTATTGAAGCCTAAATTACCGAATTAAGAGTATTACTCTTACCCATGGGGACGTGCGACTTGTCCAACGCCTTTAGGCTGTTGTAATGTGTCTTGGTTACTGCCAAGTAGTGGTGCTGGGAAGCTGGTTTGATGTCCTTAAAAATCACAAACTCATCCGTTTCCATTTCCAGCACACTGCCAGGCTCCTGGCCGCTGGATATTTTGCAGAAAATGCAGTTGTCCTCCCCCATTATGCGCAATGCATGTAAATTATGAATATTTGTTGTAGCGTAGGAGTTTGTACTTTGGCAGCTGATTAAATCCAGGGCTGCTTACTTAAGCGTACTAACTATCGATATGTATTAGACGGCGATAGGCGATATCGATATGGGAAAAACTAAATTTGTGTGCACACACTTTTGCGGCGAATTCGGCCCGATAGTATTTTTCGCCAGTGTGTTCACACTGCGGATTGCAGCGAATTCGCTCATTTGAAAAAAAAAAACATGGCTGGAAGAGGTGGTTATGAACACGCTAGGTAAATATTATTAATTATTTTTGCTATTGCCACCGCTTGGCAGCCGCCGGCGTGCGCTGTGGCCAGTGAAAGTGGCCCCAACGCGAGTGAATTGTGCGAGTGCCGACGATTTGGCCAAATGTGTAATAATGCACGCGGTTTGGGGTTTGGGCAAAAAGGCAACACCATCCCACCAACACACGCGCACGCTTCTCGCCTCGCCACTCACACGCGTACGTATATATGTACGCCGTGTACGTGTCGGTCGTTGGTCGCCGCCTTTGTGTGTGAGTGTGTGTGTGCGTGCGCCAGTGTGCGTGTTTCTTTTTTTTTTTTTTCCTTTTCCAACATTCTTTTTCTTTATTTTTTGTGTTAATTTTCCTTTCGGGAAATTCTGCCGCTGAGTCGGCGGTTACCCCGCTGTCGGCGTCGGCGTCGACTGCAGCGGGAGCGGCCGCAGCGGAAAAACGGAAAAGCGGGCCGGCGGCGACATCGGCTTTGGCTTTGGCGTCCGAGTGAACCGACCGGACGGACCGGACCGAAAATAGATATGTGAAATCCATGTAGCAGCCAGCAGCCTGCAGTTTTCCGTTTTGGCCAAAAGCAAAAGCGCGCGCTTTTCCCCTCCATTTGACACCTGTCCCGCCGGCCAACAGCCGATATATGCATACATATTGCTGTTGTTGTTTGTGCTGCGCTGCATCTTTGCTTGTGTTTCGCCGGGAATCGGAATCCGAGCCTGGACTGCATCACCAGCACTTCATTCCAGCCATGTGCGTTCGTTTGCTGGTGCAGGGACTGCAGGGGACTGCAGGGGTGGCGCCCCGCAGGCCAGAAGAAAGCGGGAAGAAGCAGACGCAGACACACCCCCATTAATTGGATTCGGTGTCGAGTGCATAAACAGTGTCCAAATAACAGGCACAACTAAGTCGGGAGCGCGGGAACACAACAACTAGTTCAAGTCTACATGATTTGGAAACGTTTTGGAGCTCCAAAAGCTCCAGAGGATGTGCATCTCATCAATGAATCTTAGCAAAATCGAACTTAAACCATATTGCTTATTTACTTAAAGACTTATAACGCAAGCGGGGAAACCCGACATTAGCGTTTTCTTTTGTTTTTAAATGCCCACAACCATAATTAAACAAAAATAAATAAAAAATAAAGGGTATTTTAGTGTAAATAATGATGCGGTCTTTTTCCAGAAATTAAGCCAGCTCTACTAATAATCCCCATTTTTCACCCACCCCTTTTCAGAGGCGGATTCGGTGGAGATCGGGCATCGAAGCAGTTGCCAACGGAACCGCCCTTTATCGCATTTGTCGGCAACCTGCCGCAAGGCCTGGTGCAGGGCGATGTGATCAAAATATTCCAGGACTTCGAGGTGAAGAACGTGCGGCTGGTGAAGGATCGGGAGACGGATCAGTTCAAAGGCTTCTGCTACGTGGAGTTCGAGACGCTGGACAATCTGGAGCGGGCGCTGGAGTGCGATGGTCGGATCAAACTGGATGACCTGTCGGCGCCACTGCGCATCGACATAGCCGATCGCCGGAAAAATGATCGGTATGTGATCTATACATGATCTTCAAAATAATCCATTACGAATATTAATTCTTTTTTTGATCGCATTACAGCCCTGGTGGCGGTGTTGGCGGTGGGGGCAACGGCGGCATGACCCGCGGCGACGGCCGAGGAGGAGACGGTGGCTTCCAGAAGCGCGGCCCACCCCGCCAGGGCGGCAGCAGTCAGTCCTACAGCCGGGGCGGTCCCGGCACTGGCGGCGGCAACGGCGGCGGTCGCGAAGGTGGCGGCGGATCGGGTAATCGCGGCGATAGTAGAGGTTCGTACAATGATAGTTATGGTGGTCACAATGATAGAAGTCGCGGCGGCGGCGGCAGCGGCGCGGGCTCCGGCGGTGGCATGAATAGAGGATACAATGGTAAAGCATTTTTATCTGCCAACTGTCCAACCAATCAACCAACTCAACCAACCAACCAACAACACGTAGCTGCATCCCTCGTAGTGCCGCCAAAAAGTAGTTGATTCTGATTACCATTTCGATTACGATTCCGACTTCGTTCCCGATTCAAATACCAATTCGATTCGGTCGCATGGCAGGAAGACATCCATGCTGCAGTCCCCGAAAGTGATCCCAGAATCTCCCCTTCCGTTTCTCTTCCCGCTTTTATGTTTATCCTTCTGCGGTTCTTCATGCTGATCTTGAGTTGGTTTTGCTTTGCTTTTCTTTTCTTAGACATTTTCTGCCAGGGTGGGTTGATGAATAGAGTTTCCACATTAATTTAAAGGAAATAGTAAACTTTAAAGGTATCAGGAAATATTTCTAGCTTGTTAATCCTCCACGAAGGTAAAAGTAAGCAATGCGTTAACCGATTTTAAAAGAACACTCTAGGTGAAGGAAGAAGAGTAAAAAACACTTTCTCTAGAAAATGTTTAAAAGCCCATTTAGTAAGCAAAATGTGTCCTAGTTTTAGATATGTTATGCCAAAAAAGGCAAGGGACTTTGTGATGGGTTTATTTTTTGAATAATTTTATTTGAGTTCTTAGTAAATGTTACCTTTTCCAAAACTAAGAATGGTTGTCCCTGCACATCTAGTTGCAGTGATTGTGGGCATGCTTAACATGATATTACGCGCGAGGGTCCATTGCTTACTTTTCCCCACCTGCTACTATTGCGCCTATTCTGAGACCACTGAAATCAACCCCCCCTCCTAGCCCTTATAGCTCCCCTGTATCTTGTATCAGTAGCCCAAGCACACACTTTGATAGATTTGAAACGACTTTCCACCCGCACGCTTTTTACTTTGAACTGCATTTAGTCAGCATGCTGAGCCTAACTCTAAGCAGGGTCACTCCTTTCCATCCCGTGCTAATCCAGACCATTCCGTTGCAGATCGGCCGGCAAATCGGGGTCGGTACGGCAACTTTAACAACGACGATCGGTTCGATCGCAACCAGGATCGCGACCGCGGACAGCGGGAAGGCAGCTACGGCAATCAGTCGCGCGACGGCGATCGCTACAACAACTTCAGCCGGCACCGCGACCGCGAGCGCACCCACTACAATCCCAACCAGCAGAGCGAACGTCCCAGCGGCGGCGGCGGCATGGGGGGCATGGGTGGTGGATCAGGCGGCTCCGGCGGCCTGGGCGTCGGCGGTGGTGGTGGCGGTAGCGGTGGAGGCGGCGGTGGTTCCTCAATGGGCGCCATTGGTAAGTTGTCATGATAACTTTAATGGGTGGAATCTAAAAAATAGCACTAAGAACTTTTGGTTGGCTTCTCTGTGCTTCGGTGTTGTAACCAGTTTTTGGACCAGAAATATAAATATTGTCTATTATGCAGGAAAGACCAAACAAACCTCTTAACAAAAAGTAATGGGTCAAGTGCACTATCATTTCAGAGAACCAATTACAAAAATACTTTTTTAAAGACACCGGTTCCAAATTTATTTGTTTGTTTTTGAAGTGTGACTTTTGACCCCATCGTGTAAAGGTCGAAGGACTTAATTCGCAGGCTATAAGAATATATATGAGATAAAATACAAAATACTTCCGCAGTTTAAAAAGCATATAAAAATAGGGAAAATATATTATTAACATAATATATTATATATCTTCCTTTTATTCTCCAGATGACAATGAGCGGCCACGCCTGCAGCTGAAGCCCAGGACCATAGCCGCGCCCATTAACGCGGTGGCCGAGACCAAGCAATCGGCCTCGATCTTTGGCAACGCCAAGCCGCGCGAGGAGAAGCTGAAGGAGCTGCAGCAGAATGTCAATCACAACGGCGATAACTAGAGGGCAGGAGTTGGTCCGCAATATAAATGCCTGATATGATATTTTGGTGTGCGAGAGGGAAGCGGAGATGGAGCGAGGGCGATCGAGAAAGAGAGAGAGAGAGGTGGATAGAGAGGGAGAGAGGAGCAGAAGGAAGCATCAGCAGCATGCATATATAAACACATACATTAATTAATAACACTACGCTACATACCTATTATATACGAAAGATATGTACTACATTACAAGAACGAAGATGAAACAACAGGCTGGCCTCTGTGTCTCTGTGTCAGTGTCCAGTGTCAGTCAGCAAGCAACTTAACAGCAGCAGCAGCATCAGCAGCAGCAGCAACAGCATCAACACCAGCAGCAGCAGTAGCAGCAACAGTAACAGCCGCATTAACAACAAAGCCAAGCAGCTAGCAAGCAAACAAACAGCCAAGCAACCTTTCTTACTCTATGCAACAAGAACATCCAACACAACAACAATGGACACTCTATAAATGTTAGTCCCTAAGCAGCGATAAACTTTAGTCTCGTGCATATGGCCTATATATAGTATATATATATGTTTATGTGCGATCCATGTACAGCAGCTGTATGCACGCTGCTATTTGTTAGTTAAGTAATGCATATAAACCAACAAAACAAAACAAAACAAAAGTTCTACCATTAAGGCATTAATAGTAAACGAAAAACAAGCAAAACAAAACAAAAAAATGAAAACTATACAAAAAAGAAAAAACTCGAAAAACAAAGCAAAAATCGAAAACAGAAACTTTTGACAAAACGTTCAGCGTAGCAGGCAGGCAATTTATACAGTTTATATAGCAAAAAAAAAAAACAAAAACAAACAAACAAAAAAACACCAATAATGAAAACAATTATTGAACATATATACCTTATGAGAAAAACACCAACAACAGATCTAACAAACAAATCGCAGAGAAAGCAGAACACCAACTACGTACGTAAAGAAAAAAATCAAACAAAACAGTAATCGTTAAAGATTAACTAGAAGAAGACGCAGAAGTAACAACAATAACCGCAACAATCAACTTCATAAACATAGCTGAAGAAAAAGTCTAAGTCGCAAACCAAATTATACTTACGATTATTAATTTGTTATCCACCATACGCTTCTCCTTTGCTTTTTATGTTCCCCTTTAATGCCTCTTATTTGATCACTTTTTCGCCTACATCGTTGTACTTTTCCCTTTCCGACATTAATTTCTTTAAATCCCCACAAAGTCGCGCACACAGATCTGATTTCTTTGTAGATAACCTTTTTGTAAGACGCAAATAATAAAAAAAGAAGGAATACATTTAATTGTTATTTGTTTGTTTCGATTTTTCTTTGCATCCACAATGTACGTAAGCGAACAGCGTTATTCCTTTCTTAGCTACCTTCTTTGTTTCCTCAAAGATTTTAAACATAATTTTTTTTTGTATCTTGCAAGAGCTGAAAAAACGCGAAAGTTGTAAATTAATTTGAAAATAAAGCAAAAAAACATTTACATAAGAATGTGACGTTCTGTTTGGTGTTTTCCTTCGGACTATTCGGAATTGTTTTTCGGAGTGCGGCTCTAAACCGGGCTCAGCGCTTTGTACATACAAACAAATAATCAAATTTCCCCCGCTCCCAGTTCCCGGGAGTAACAATTGTTGTATTGTCCTGTCCGAATCGGCTGTCCAGCTCCGGATGCCGGTTCCTTACCACCTTTGATTGCGATTTTCCCAACCCTTCCCCCCACAAAAAAAAAAACAAAATCAAATTCAAAACCAACACAAAACCGACTTGACAGACAAGCTTAGCCAGAGTTAACCGCGGCCAGCAGGCGCAGCAATGAAGCAAATAGAAATACAAATGAGAGTAACGTGTAACAGTTAAAGTAAAGATTACGTTTAATATACCTTTAAAGCTAAAGATAAACTTAACACTTAATTTTTAGCACTAATATCGTAAGCAGTCAAAGATTTACACTAAACGAATATGGACAAACAATATTTGTAACTCCTCAAAAATAAATGAAAGAAAAACAAAAACATGATCGAGTTGAAACTTACTTAAATGCTGCTCTAAACCTAATTAAGAACTTTGATATGCATTTTAAAACGCCCATAAAGACAAAGAATTGTTTAAATTACGATTAAACCAAAAGCAACACTAAAACAAGAATTTATACAAAGCAAGAGTTAGACATTAACTTACATCATAAAAAATTTATATATACACAAATATAAATAAATATACGCTATGATTAATGACAAAACTGATCGAGTAAGCCAAGAATAAATAGCAATTCTACTCTTAGCAACCGCAATAAATTCAAACAAAAAAAACTTACCGAAATTAGCAAGCAGTTAGAGGAAACAATCGTAATCGTGAACGAAGAACACATTTTTACCAATAAAAACACCAGAAAAAAATGGTAAATGCTAATTTCATGTAACTTACGTAACAAAAATTAATATAAATAGTTCAACAAAGTCAAATCAACAGACAACATTGTTTAATTAAGTTAATGAGGAACGAACGCTAAACAAAATTCACAATCCATACACAACATTATAACGAAATATATAAAAAATATATATATTTTTGTTGTTTGAACATTTTGTACGATACGTATATATACATATATATACATATAACTAAATAAATAAATAAAAGAAATTATAATACAACTAGCCGCTTTTGTTTTCTTTTTATTGGGGGCCTAAAAAATCTGAATTTGGGCGGTCATCGTTGGCGAGGTGGTCCATTTAGCTATTTCTGGATTTGGAGTACCAGGCGAACAGAAATAGTAGCAGGCGGCAATTGAACAGAATGTTTGTACTACCGAAAAAACCGTTGCATACTTTTGGGCGGTCATCGTTGGCGAGGTGGTCCATTTTGTTGGTCAAATTTAGCTATTTCTGGATTTGGAGTACCAGGCGAACAGAAATAGTAGCAGGCGGCAATTGAACAGAATGTTTGTACTACCGAAAAACCGTTGCATACTTTTGGGCGGTCATCGTTGGCGAGTTGGTCCATTTTGTTGGTCAAATTTTGCTATTTCTGGATTTGGAGTACCAGGCGAACAGAAACAGTAGCATGCGGAAATAGTCATAAAATACCTCAAAAATACCACAAAAATACCTCAAAAATACCTCTAAACTAGAATTATATAAATAAAAATCTGATTTATTATAAATAAAAATTATTATAAAAAACTGTTGCATACTTTTGGGCGGCCATCGTTGGCGAGGTGGTCCATTTTCTTGGTCAAATTAAGCTATTTCTGGATTTGGAGTACCAGGCGAACAGAAACAGTAGCAGGCGGAAATAATCATAAAATACTTCAAAAATACCACAAAAATACCTCAAAAATAAAAAAACAACATTTTCATTTATTTAACATTATTTACTTAACATTTTCCTTACATTTAACATTATTTATTTAACATTATTTACTTAACATTTTCCTAACATTTTCTTTACATTTGCTTAACATTTTTTTTAACATTAGTTACTTAACATTTTCCTAACATTTATTTAACATTAGTTACCTAACATTTTCTTAACATTAGTTAAACATTTATTTAACATTATTTACTTAACATTTTCTTAACATTAGTTTAACATTAGCTTAACATTTATTTAACATTATTTACTTAACATTTATTAAACATTAATTACTTTAAATTTTCCTAACATTTTCTTTACATTTGCTTAACATTTATTTAACATTATTTACTTAACTTTTTCCTAACATTTATTTAACATTAACATTAATTGAACATTATTTACTTAAAATTTTCGGAAACCTGCTATCGTATTAAAAATCAATTGTTGATCATCCCAAAAGTATGCAGATCTTTTCCGTTTTCTCCGTTGCAAAAACCTTCCGATCATTTTCCAGCTGCTACTATTCCTGTTCGCCCGGTGCCCCAAATCCAGGAATCCAACAAAGTGAACCGCCCAGCTACTCCTGTTCTCAGGAAAAATAAAATAAAAAGCATGAAAAAGATGTTCTAATTGCTACTTACGCTGATGATACTGCTGTAATCACAAAAAGTTAAAGTATCTTAGCAGCCACATTTGCACTGCAAGAATATCTGGATGCATTTCAGCAATGGGCTGATAATTGGAATGTACGAATGTGTCAGTCTCAATGGAAGTCCAATCAGGCACCATCAGGCGTATAATTATCTAGGTATCACTCTAGACAGGAAGCTAGCCTTTGAGAGGCACATCACGGCTATACAGCACTCCTTCAGGAACAAGGTTGCTATCCCTTGGCTGCAAGGTCATGATCTACAATTTTGTGTTAGCCAATTATGTTTTTGAACCCTGCTATCAACCCATACTTACCTGTTCAGAAATATTTGTGAGCCAAAGAAAACACAGATCGATTTTCATTTGCATAACAAATTCAATTAAATCTCATTTTATTTCAGTTTTGTTTGTTTGTTTTTTTTGTATTTTTTTTTTACAATTTATTAAGCTAAAGTGTGAAAAAATTTCGCTTTTAATTTATATATATATATATCCTTTTGTTTTTGTATTGTTTGTTTTTCATTTATTACATTACAATATTTTTAGGTTGCCCATTTATTAATTTGATTTATTTTGGTTTGCTTTATTATAAATTGTTTTTGTCGGTCTTTTCTTTATAAATTATACATAAATTATGCAACTTGCTCAAGAACTAAAAAAGCATTAATTATTTATATATAATGGAAATAAAAATCGTTTACTTTTTATCTCTTTTTCTTTGGGCTTTTTCCTTTGCATTTGCTTTGTTTATGTTTAAGTTTATATTTTTTACATTTAGATGTTATTGTGCAGTTTTGGTTTCCTTTTTTTTTTTTTTTGGGTATGCTTGTTTTTTTACTTTGTTTTGAATTAACTAATTATAATTCATTTCTTTTGCGTAATAAACTAATTCAGGCGTTTGTTTCTTTTCGTTTTCTTTTTATTTTAAATACATTAATCGAATATATCTTTATAAAAACAATTTGTGTCTGTCAGTGTGTTTTACGAGTGTTTCATTGTTTTGGTTTCCACTTTGTATTTTCTCCATTTCCCGCTTTGTTTTTAATAAAAATGAATACATACAAAAATTGTTGTTGTGTTTCATTTGTCCCATATAGATTTCCCATACGTTGGTATAAAAAAAATATATTACTGTAGGTATATTTATATTAATATGTGTGAGGCTCAAACTTAATGGATTCTCTGTGGTTGGTAAATACACGTATTCTGTCGAAAAAATTGATAACAAGAGGCGCTGGCTTGTGCCCGCGAAAACATTAATAATGTATGACAGCGATAGACGCTAATCCTTGTATTATTTTGCAAGATTTATTTATTAAGAGTATCGCTAATACAAGTTAATGTCCCTTTTAAAAACTAGAAAACAAAATGCAGATCGTGTGACTGTGTGTGTATTGTGGTATGTGTGTGTGATTTTGTTTTTGTTTTGGTTTTTGTCAAGCAAATGGACAAAGTGTTATACTACACATACTGTTATACTGCTACATAAATATACTCATATTATCATATATATATATTTGTATATATATATACAGTCGATTTCTTGTTAGTAGAAAAGTGGCGGGTGTCATAATTTTTTAGCATTTCTTTTTGTTCGTTTTTCGGTATTTGTTAGCTGCTTTTACTTGATCGCACATATATAATTTATACATCGTTCAAATGTATGCATATATCTTTATCATCTTTTATGGGAGAATCTTTGTGTCTGTGTCAGCGTGTGTGTGTGTGTGTGTGTGGGGGTGTCTGGTTGTCCTACAGCCATCTGAACCACTAAGAATTTGTAGCCGGGGAAGTTGCTATCAAATAGAGTTGCTCGACAACGGCTCTGGATCGGGGTTGTTGTTGAGGACGAAGTCCCCATAAAGTGGCTAAGAAATCAAGGTGGGCTAACCGAAAAAGCATACAAAGACAAGAACAAGCCTGAACATGTTTGGCTTCAGTGCGCCTCTCTCCGCGCTTCTCATCGAGGGCACCTCAGCCCTTCCTGTTCGGAGTGATGAATGGATATACTCAAGAGGTCTGAGTTTGTCTGTCTGTCTGTTCGTGGGGGCGTGTCTGTCTGCACAAGCGAGAGAGAGAGATAGAGAGAGAGAGGGGGAGCGGGATAGAAAGTGTTGTGTCCTGTGTGTGTGTTAGAGTCAGACAGCTAGGCAGATGTAGGCATATGGCAGGCATATATAAAGTCTTTACAAAGACGTCATCAGTTGCTTCGGTTTCTCACTAATAATTTACTTCAATTTGTTGATTTTCGTATTCGTTTGCTTAAATTGTATTTGTATAAAAAAAATATGCTAACGGTGCCTGTGTCTCCTCGTCAACGTCTTTTCGTAATCTCGCTAATTTGTTATTTCGGTTTTTGCTGTTTCTTTAGTTAAGACTTCCTTTAATATGTATATTTAAATTATGCTTCTTTAGTATCATTTATCCATTTTTGCTAGCTTGCTGGTGTATAAATATAAATACATATATCCTTCATGTCCCATTTTTTGTAGGCTTTCTCTTTATTTTTTGTAACGAGCTTCTCCATCTTCAGTGTGTGTGTGTGTTTGTGTTTGTGGGCGTGGCAGGATTTCCGGCCTGTATCTGTGTGTGTGTGTGTCTTTGAGTGAATGGGGCTCAGCTCTGGATGCATGTAAAAGCAGCTTGGCAATCAGTGACTCTGTTCATATAGCTTGGATGCAGATGCACTTGTCTTTATTGGCTATCATTATATATATAAATTTTCTTGTTAAATAATTCTCATTTTCTTCAGTCTGTTTTTGGTTTTTCATTTTTTCGTTTTGTTTTCGTGTTCAACGGGCTTTATATAAACGGCTATTAACTCTTGCTCTCAATATAAATTGCAAATACTTCGCTGGATGGCAACTTTCGTAATTGTGTGTTCTTGTGTTCGGTTTGTTTTAATTTGATTTTGGTATCGCCTATAGGTTTCTTTTAGTTTCGTATCTTAATCTCTGCTGCTCTGCTGCGGCTTGGTATTTTAAGGTCTGTCTGTCGGTGTGTCTCGTGTGGGTCCTTCCTAGTGTCGGTCTGTGTGCGGGTGTGGGTGTGGGTGAGTGGGCTGGCAACTGATAACACTTGAAACAAGGATAACATACCCGGTTAGTTCGGATCAAATAAATTCTGGATTTTTTTGTCATACTCGAATATACGGGAATGCGTATGTGTGGGCCTTTGTGTTCATGTCTGTGTGGTTGTATATGCAACCTATGCTTTACTAAAGATTTAGAATTTTTTATGTAGAATATCTAATTGCAATAATTGTTCTTATTTCTTGGTTTCATCTCGCGCTCATTCTCTGTATTTGAATTGTATTAGCTATGCATAATAACTGGCTGTTTTACACTTAAATGTTTTTTTTTTTTTTTTTTTTTTGGTTTTTACAGTTTGCTTTTAGTTTTCTCCTTTTTTTAGATTTTCATTTGCTATTTATGAATTTACTTTGAATTTCATTTGCTATACTTCGTTTGATTTGGTTTTGTTTGGTTTTTTTTTTTTTAGTTTTTTGCGATTTTTTTATTTGTAAAATTTTCTTTGTTTTGCTTTTGTATAATTATAATTTATAATATATTTTCTATTTTCCTTTGTTTTCATGTAATTAACTAGACTTATGTAATATATTACAAATGTACGAGTATAAAGCTAAAGTTTTTGTCCATCTTTGTTTTCATTTTAATATAGTGAGTAAACAAAAAAGGATTTTTTTATTAACTAATATAGAAATTTCCACGCTTTGATTTTTCGAAGTGTATCTAAAAAAATGTTTTTATCGCTCTTGTATCTGCAACATCTTTGTGTTTGGTATTTGAGAATGCTGCTGGCTAGGTGCACAAACTTTGCGCCGCCACTGTGCTGTGGCGTGTGCGAGAGCAGTGCAGAGCGTAGTAAGCTCCATCTCGCTCTCCTTCGCACGTCCTTGGGGCTACAGTGGCGGTGCAAATGTTCGGCAAACTTCTGTGGTGAGTGTGATATTGTGTGTGTGGTGTGTTTTATTGCTCTAAAATTGTTAGAAATTTATATACGTTTTATTGTTATCATGTTTTTTGTTGCGTTGTGACTTTCTTCAGCAGCACAAAATATGCAGTTGTTCTTTTTTTTTTTTTTGGTTTTTTTGGTTGTTTTATAATTATTAGTGGTAGCTTTTGGTTTTCCCGTTTTATTTATAGGCATATTGTATATATAATTAATTTTATTTTGTCTAATGGCAATGATGCGCGTGTTGCTTCGAACGTAACCTCGGCACAAAAAATATGTTTACACGTATGCTAAAAATATGAAATAGATTTCCTTATCAGTATCATTATCCTTCCACGACGTCGTCCTCTTGTCTTGTCCTCATCTATTATTCAACTTTTCGATTTCGATTTGCGTTTCTCGGTTTCGCTTGAATTTCCCGCTTGCTAAAATCCATTTCCCACTCTCTATCATTAGTTATTATAAATTTACACGTCTATTATATAGAGTTTCTTCCTCAACGTCCTGTTTTTTTTTTTTTTTTTGTTTTTTGCTTGTCGCATAAGCTTTATGTGTGGCTTCTTGTTTGCAGATGATGTTGCCCACACATAGATAGTATATCTCGAAGTATATACCATTATAATATATATGGTTTTTGTTTTCATTTTCGTTTGATTCGTTTTTGTTGTTGTTGTTGTTTATTTAATCTCGCCCCGCCCCTCGTTTATAACAGTGCACTCAGTATAAGTAGATATATTATTCGTTTAGATTTTTGTCAATATTATATGCTTTTTTCGTTAAACTTATGCATTTTGTACGGAATTTTCAAACTTAATTTTCTGTTATTAGTTTATAGCATGTTTCGTTTCGTTTCGTTTATTATTCTCGACTAATCGATTTATCGTTTTGCGTTATTTCCATGTGTTCTATTATTTATCAAAGTGGGTACTCGTATTATTTGTCAAACAGCCAACAAAATGTATAATAATGAAGCTACATTCAAGTCGTTACAAAACTGGCAATTGGCAAGCGTTTAAATCAATGTGGGGGAAATATAAATATATATAGTACATATACGCAATACGGATACGTATTACGGCTACGGGTGATGTGGGCGTCAAACAAAGAGCCGCAACGGTAAATGTTGAGGTTAAGGCGAACCAAAGCGGAGTCCGTTCGAGTCGGGTTGCGTTACGTCTCGTGGGTGGGTGTTGAGGGGTTACTTGGGGTTTCAGGGGTTACAAGGGTTACAGGGTTAAGGTGACACAAACCAAGAGAAATTTGCTGATCGTTGACAAAGCTCTTTTGAAAGCGTGCGCAAAACAAAAACACTTAATTTCTGGACTTTAAGGCAACGCTTAAACTGGTCCCCATAATGTACACAAGTTAATTACTCTACAATTTTTGTTGTTTGCGTTACTTTTTTGTGTTGGCTAGGATAAGTTGTGTTTGAACGCCGTGAGACGGTGAAAACTATTGCGGCTAGCTTTTAATTGTTTGTGATTTGTCGTACAACCAAATTGAGAGAGTTGAGCGATGCGAAGTGGCCACTTTTACAAGCAGTGTATAACAGTTCAAAAACTGAAGTTTGACGTTTTTAAACTAACTGTTATAAAGAAGTAACAGTACCATTTTATAACAGAAAATGTAAGTACTCCCTCTGGCCACTTGCAATCAAACAACTGCGTATGGGAAATGATCAAAATGTTGGGAAACTTACTGAAACGGAAATATGTCGAAATAGTTTGCAGTTAAAACATTTGTATCACTGGTTGGCCGTGGATGATTTGTCAATACCCGATGTTGGAAAATTTTGTACGATTTGATTGATTTTCTTCTAGTGGATAGTGGGTAGATTTGGATGTGCTTAGAACAAGTTCCGCATTTGTATTTGATTCAACAGATGGTTAGAAGTCAGGCAGTGTGTGAAAGCATATTCCGTATAACTGTTTCTATTCGTGCCGGAGATCGGAGATCGGAGATCGGGTGAGAGCAAGTCAGCGAGAAGAGGATCGCCACTGAAAGAGGGTCCTTTCAATGTCCATGTCTGTCTCTGTGTGTGTGTGTTTCCTGTGGACGTGAGTGTCAGTGGATGAATCGGTAATAAGTCTTGTTGTCAAAACCAAAAAGCGCATTTATCCCAAAGTACTCGTTTTCAATTCACCTCCTACAATTGCAGCAATTTTGAAGCAAAAGCAAAGCATTTACATGTGTCTGAGTTTCTATATGTTTGTGAGTGGGTGAATGTGGCAAGAGTGTGTGGATTGGTGTGGTGTGGGTGTGGGTGTGGTGTGTGTGCGCAGTGGAACCTCACATATTATTTTGTTTGCTGCGGCACTCGAGTCGATATGTTCCCCAACTGTCAGTGTAGCGGGGGCCATTCGAATCGATGGAGTTTCATTGATCATCGTTATCGTTATCGTAATTGGTAATCGTTCGCTTGTCGATACAGAACTGAACAGCGGCGATAAGGCATTGCTTGTAAATGAAACGACAGAGAAACGAAAGAAATCAAAGGCAGTAAAGCTGATTCAAACAAAGCTTAGCTTGGCAAAACTGTATGCAACTGAACGAAATATTTGTTTTTGTTTTTGAATTGGTTATCGGTTATCGATCTTATCGATCTTATCGATCTTATCTCCTTGTCCTTCTGCTTAACGCGGCTGAGGCGGATACGAAAGGAAAGCGAATGCGAATGCGGAGCGGAGTCGGCTTCCACTGAAAAGTATGCTACGCTCTTAAGCGGTCGGGCTAAAACTTTGTTTGAATTCAATTCAGTATCAATATCGTATTGTAGTTAAATTATTAATTTTATAATTACGTGTAATATATATTCGTTTCGTATTTACTCTCCTCGCTCTTTGTGTAATTTAGCGTTAATCGCGGCCTTTGCTCGATTCTACTGTAGGTTAAGTTAAAAAAGAAGTATGTGAAAATAGAGCACTTTGAAATCAAAAACTTGTTTAAATTGTTCACTCGTTTTCGTTTCTCTATTTGCTTTTGTTTTGTTTTGTGCTAGGCACACACGCACGCTTCTTCTGCTGTCACTTGCTTTCATTTTGTTTTCGTCTTTAAGCTCGGCTTTGAACTTTTAACGGTACTACGGTACTGGTACTGGTTCTCTTTCACATCACATTCTCGGTATTGTTCGATTCTTGTAGACACTTCTTTCGCGTTCTCTTCACCGAATTCTGTAAATGTTTTTTTTTGTTTTTTTTTTTTTCAAATTTAAATTTGAATTGCTAAGGTTCTCCCCAAAGGTTTCACACTCGTCTGCGTCCCACTTCCTTTGGCTCCATGCGCCCCAACTCCAAGGATCTGTTTGGTACTGTTGTCGCTTTGTGTGTGTTTGTGTGTGTGTGTTAGCCTCAAAGTGAGAACATAACCTCAAAATGAGGACATAACCTCAACTATCCGATCTGCATGGATGAAATGTTTGCTTTGAACTTTCTTGCTGTCCCAATGGGATGCTTAATGGGTCGCTTAAATCAAAACTGCATGGGTAATGTCCTTGTAAAATGACTCTGTCTGCCTATTACTCTCTTGGTGACCTTTACCCTTCCTTCCTGTGTGCGGGTGTATGTGTGGTTGGTTGGTTGGTTGGGTGGGTGGGTGTATGTGTGTATGCTTGTGTGTGGGGTTGTGTATATACTCTGACATTTAGTTTTCGCTATCGCTTTCGCTTTGGTTTTTGTCTTTTTGTTTTTTTTGGTTTCGTATTGCTTTCAATGGCAGTTCAGGCGGTATTTCTTATTGGTGTTGCTTTAGTTACTTGTTTCGGGTCCGCTTTTGATTTACTCCCTTTGGTTTTTCGTTATTTAGCTGGATAAATGTACCATACAAACTATGCAAATTGGTGTTCTCATCTCGTTTAGAATAAGTTAAAATGGTTCATCTTGTTTATTTTAGAATGTTGCTTTAGGGGATTTGTTTTGGATGTTTTGCTTCTGCTCCCCTTTAACCGTTCCTCACCTTAGTTTTTTGTTTGTAATTTGTTACTTGCTTTTTAGGTTTTGGTAAGTTGTTAATTAAATCAAGCGTGTTGTTGTAGTTTGTTCTCCCACTACTGGCAAATACAATTTTTAGGGCTTGTTCGTCGTTCTTTAACATTGTTATCTGTTTGGTTTTTGGGGATTATATTTTTGTTATATGTCACATGACTGGAAATGTTAATGAGTGTGTGTGTGTGTGTGTGTGTACTGATGTTGTTGTTCTTCTCCTTTCACCTGCTTAGGCCAAGTTGTTGGGGAAAATGCCTAATTTGATTGGACTACGAGCTGCTTACAAATTATTTATACATGTCGGTTTAGCTTAAGTATGATTGTTGTTGGTTGCTGACTCGTTAAACTAAATAATGCGGGTAATACATATATGTAACTCAAAGACATAACACTGGTGTTTCTCTGTTCTATCTTATTTCTTCGGTTGTTGTTGTTGTTGTTTGTTGTTCTCTTGATGCTTGTTTTTTTGTTTGTTTGTTGTTATTGTTGTTTTGCTTGTATATTGTACTTTCATTATATATAGCAGAAAATTATGCTTGTTGTTCTCCTTGTTGTTGTTGTAGTTGTTGTTAGCTCACTGTTGCTGCTAGTAGCTGCTGCTGCAGCCGCAACCGCTGATGATGTCGCTGGTGCAACATGCAGCATAACCAACAGCATCCAACACACGTACGTCATGCTAATACTCGCGTGCATCTTGGAGGGGGGGGCGAGGCCTGGCTCAGACATCCGCCGTGCGCGACGTGATGCTCGGCGATCGCGAGTGGATGACCACCTTGTGGCCGTTCTTCGTCACGAACCCATCGCTCTCCACGAGAACGGCGGTCTGTCTTCCGGCGCTGCCCGCTCCGGGACTTCCCGCTGTCGTTCCAGCTGCCGCTGCATCCTCACCCGGACTATTTACATTGCTCTCATCTGCATCGGCAGCTCCAGTTCCAGCTCCAGCTCCTTCGGCAGTTGCATTACCATCGACATTATCGATAGCTTCGGCGTCCGGGTTAACCACCTGATCATCGTTTCCCGGCTCCGTGGCATCCGGATCCCCCTGATTTGGATCCGTATCCGGATCAGAGGAGCCGCCACCACCACCTCCCTCGCCGCGCGCCTTGTGCTTGCGCCAGGCGTGCTGAATCAGCCTGGCACAGTACTCCTCCCGCTGACGCCACAGCGTCGATGAGACGGGCTCGTAGCCCTCGGTGTCCGGACGGGCGGCTATCTCGCCAATCTCGCCCGTCTCCTCTATCGGATTGCCCTTGCGCGCAAAGAAGTCTTTCGTGAGGGCGTCGAGGATGTCGACGCAGTACATGAGGTCGCCGCGACAGATGGGTATGTCCATCGATATGATCTTGTACTTGTTCGGCTTGTGGATCTGCAGCGGGGGCTCCAGCACGTCCAGGAACTCGGACAGCTGGTCGTAGCGTATGTACTGGGTGCCCTCCGGATCGAACTGCTGCCAGATCTCGTAGTACATGTCGTAGTCGTCGTCGGTCAGACCCTCTTGCACGTCCTCGGTGGCCTGACTATAGTTCTCGAGAATGACAGCAATGTACATATTAATAACTATCAAAAAGCTTATAACTAGGTATGAGAGGAGAAACGTTATTCCAACGGTCGCTGAACCACAATTGCCCGGATAGCCTTTGTCGTTGTCGGGTGGATCGCATGCTTCCTCATTGATAATGGCGTCCAGTACACCATCCCAACCGGCTGACGTCGACATCTGCCAGTTTTTAATAGGACATAGGGTATAGGATTTAGGATATAAGGAAGGTGGAGTTCAGGGCAATCGATTAAAGATCAAGGAGTTGCAATTGGGGATATCAAGGTAGTGAGGATCATTGTTTCGGATCAAAGAGCGTTATCGATTCGCGATCGATTAAATGTTTTCAACAAGATTGGAGTTTGGCAGTTGTGCGATCGGTTGGGCATGGTTGGTAGATGCATCGATATTTATTGATCGATATTTATCGATGCATGTCAGGTCGTTCGTTCGTGACGTATTGGTATTAGTGTGTTATTTCGGTTTTCGGTATTCGGTGTGTTCGTGTGTGGGCGGTGGGAGAGAGAGAGAGAGAAGTTTAAGACAGAAGATACAATAACAAGAAGAGTCATCATTAGTCAAACGTTCGGCACCGGGATCGCTGGGCTAAGCAAACTATTTATGGCATACGGTAGTGGGTTAGTACGGTTACGGCTATAGTTAGTAGTTATACTAGTTATTGAGTGTGTATTCGGTATGCGTTTACGGATTATTAACGTTACGGATAATTAATTGGCTGCTTTGCTTTGATCCGGCCCCGAAAGTGGGGCAAGCTGGGAAGCCATAGGTCATAGGTCAAGGGTCGCCTTGGCCCGGTCAAAGGGGCGATCAAGGGCGTGGCTAGATGGCTAGATGGGCGGGAGTAGCGGGGGCTCTAGCCCCAAAACTAGGGGATTCAAAGCGGTAAGCGTGGCAAGCATTTGTAATTCTCTTTTTTTAAGCTCGAAGAGGAGTCCGAGTACTCCCAATGGGGGAAAGACAGAAAGAGTAGGATGGCTTAAGCAGTTGCGGTAGAAAAATAGTTAAAAGAGATAGATATAGAGAGTGATGAAGAGATAGAGAGGGATGGGGTTGTTGTGTCCCTGGATCTTAAGATCGAATCTATTCGGTTTGCCTTCACTTAATTTGCAGTTAGAGATTGGTGGTGAGACTTCGGGGAGTAGGTTTGTTGTTTTCTGGGGGGGAAGGGGGTGTCTTGAGGAAACTCAACATTTCATTTGGTGTTTGTTGAAAGAGCTGAATTAGATTTGTTTTTTGTACAATTTACTAAAATGATGCATATACAGAGAAGCATATACGTTAGATACAAGTCGGTTGGAAAAAGAAACAAGCGCAAAACAATAATCGAAAGCTGTTTGTCACGGCATCGTCGGCTCTAGTTTGGCTTTCACTTGATGCCGTGGGGCAAACGAAAGGGTAAATGAATCGTTTAGATCGTTTAGTTGGGCGTACTTTGTACAGAGAACGTAAAAAAGTAAACGGAAAGGAAACCGTTAGGCAGACAGATAGACAGAGATTTAAACGAATCGATAAATTAAGTTGAAGATTAATCAAAAAATCGCACTAATTTAGCTTTTACCAACAACTACCGCAGCTTTAATCAACATTGTGATGTTGCCACTAGACTATCAAATGGCCCACTTCCGTTTCCGGCCATCGATCGACGCCCAACTCCAGCGATAGAGCGTCGCCGACCGATGGTCAGATGTGGTCGATGGGGTCCCTAAATATAAATCGAAATCAAAATCGAATTCGAATCGATTTCAGCATGTGGGTCGTGGCAACATCACCCAACGACAACAACAATAGACAACATAAACCGTCAACGGAATTGTGGCTGGGCCTCTTACCTGAAAGAGCAGGATCATGCTCTGGCCAAACGTTTTGAAGTTGTAGACGTCGTTGATGCCGCTCTTCTCCTTCACGTGCATGAAGAAGGACATGCCGAAGATGGCGAAGATGAACATGACCAGGAACAGCAGCAGGCAGATGTTGAACAGGGCCGGCAGCGACATGGCCAGGGCGAATAGCAGCGTCCTGATGCCCTTGGCTCCCTTCACCAGCCGAAGGACTCGACCCACTTTCGCCACACGCACCACTCGGAGCAGGGTCGGCGACACGAAGTACTTCTCGATAATATCGCTAAGTACGAGACCTGCGACGTGGCAGCAGATTGGATTGGATTGGGATTGAGTTTAAGTTTGTGAAGATCAGAAATCAGTTGCGTATTACAGTATCAGAGTGGGAGTCTTGGATAGGAGGCGGGATATTCGGATATTGTGGACTGGACTGGGTTACGATACGATAGACTAGAGCTTCCACTTGAGCTCGTGACTTAAACACTTGACATAGCTGAAATATGGAAAGCATTAGGTTGTCGGCACGCTCCGCTCCTCCATCTTCTCCAAGGTCAGTCAACATATACAGACACACACACAGTTGGGATACATAAACGAACGCAAAAGTTATTTGTACAGGTTGGACAAGAGTTACAGGTACAGTTGACACAAAACAACAGAACAACGAAACAACAAATCATAAACAGGCACAAAACGATAAGGGGTAATCGAACAATCGAAGAGCAGGGTCAATCGTCGTGGAGCGAAGGTATTATAACGGTTAAATTACAATTACATTTACAACATATACAGTCAAAGTACAGTAACGAGTTACGCATAAGAATTAGCAGTACTGGTACAGTTAACACAAAGTTTACAGCTGGTCTAGATCAAATCAAGGAGTCTGCTGCAAAACTGCGCAAAAACCAAAACAGAGAGAGAGAGAAATATAATTAAAACAATCAAAAAACGAACCGAAAAGATATTCAAAACTGAAGAAGATAAGGTTATAGAGTAAACGCTGAACAGTTAACAGCAAACGGTTAACGGGTTAAGCAGCAATGCCTGGTAGTCGATATCCTTTGGCTGTTTGCGAGCAGCTGGCGCAGGAGCAGGAGCAGGCGATCTTTGGCGATGGCTTGGGCGTTGGTTTAAGCAGCGACAGCAAAAGTAGCATCAAAACAAAAGGTTTTGGGTCTACCGGAAATACCGGAAACCGTTTTCGATATATATATAAAAAATTTGTTCGTTTCGGTTACGTTTTCTTTTCTTTAGCGATAATCCGCAGCATATTTTAAAAGTGCCAAATACTATATTTACACTGCAAAGTTCGTTCGCTGCCCGGCGATTCAAAATGTTCATTGGTTCTTGATTTTTCTCTGGTTTGATGGCTCTAGCAATGGCAATAGGTGAGGGCGTGGTCGAACGAACTATTTGCAGGAATTTGGGGATTTGATTTGAGGCTGAGAGCGATATTACAGCGATCTCGAAAAAGGAGTAACAAGTTGACAACAAAAAAAAAACACAAAAGTTAGGGTAGGAAAAAAGGGAAAGCTTCTTAAAACTACGTACAATAGTTGGAAAGAGTTAAAGAAAGAAAGATTGGGTGGAGGGGGGGGGGTCTATATAGTAATATATAGTAATATAGGGCTAGGTCAAATCCCGCACTAGGGAATGGCATGGGAACCATTTGGGAGAGGGGTACTCGTCTATAGATTTAACACAGTTGTATGCTTTTTACTACGTTCATAGTAAAGTACATAATCTCCATCGTAGATTGGACCAAAACCATTAAGAAGATTCAGGCTATTGCAACGGTATATCCATCGATTTGGTATCGTTTTTCGATATAGATTTTGATTCCGATTCCAGAGTGGCCAGATTGTGGGCGGGAACCCTCCGGCATGGGCTACACACTATCAACGGGGTTACGTAGGTTACGGTTCGGGTTGGGTGAGGTTGCCATTGGGTCCGGTCCAATCCAGTTCAACGGCCTTGCAGGATCTGCGCGCTAAGACAGTCCGCATGGCCGTTGTCCTGGCTGGGGCCCCGCCCTCAGAGCAAAGGCTCTGACAATGATCGCTGGTGGATCCCGGTCTTAAGGGATCCCCAGGACTTCAACTTTCGGACTGGATACCGGGCAGTAGCTAACAGAGTTATGCAACCGACAATCGCACAGAGTCTTGTGGAATGCCCATTGACACCTAACTCTGCATGAATCTTGTGTGATTGAGTTTATCTTGATTTTCTTTTTCTTTTCATTTTCACTTTCATTTCGTTTCATATTTTTTATGCGTTTCTTGTGCAAGCCATTTAACGTGTGTTAGTGTTAAGGTGTGTTGGTGTGTGTGTGGTGTGTATTAGCGATTGCTTTTCGTTATTGATTTTATATTGTTATTCATGTTATTTTGTTATTTAAAGAATTTGCATTTACAAAAGCTCAGTCATCGATCTCTTCTTTTTTTTTGTTTTTCTTTTTGGTTAAGTATTCATTAAGTATTTTTTCTGTGGATTGTTTTCGTTTGCCTTAAGCGTGTATTAATATATTCGTCAATGAGGATATCACTCTGCGTCAGTCGCAACATCGAAGCCAAATAAGGAAGCATATTTAAAGGCGGTCGAAAAAAATGGAAAGCATTTTGGTTTTGTTTGTTTGGAACTTGGAAAGTGCGCTTGAGAACAAGTTGGGCGCGTGAGTCTCTTGCGAGGAGTAAACATATTTATATTTATATATTGTATATGAGATAAAGAAGCGTAAGCAACAGTTAAGTTTCGCAGCTCTTAAATAGTAAAGGTTTACTTGAAGCTTCTCTCACACAAACGATAGTTATTTCAAAAGTGAAACGAAAAACCTGTACATGTGGGGAAAGTAACACAATACGATCGCTTTGTTTGGGTTCCGTCATTGGGATTAGCTTGGTTTTTTGGTTTTGGTTTGGTTCTGGTTCTGGCTTGGAGTTTGGATAGAGGTTGAGGTTGAGGTTAGGGGACTTTGGGGACTTTGGGGACGTTCGCTAGACAAAATATTTTTTTGCGCACATTTCGAATTTCGGGGTGACACTTGCGGGAGCAACAGAATACAGGTCGGTGTGGAAGCATCCTTTTTAACGCTTGACAGCTTGACAGTAAAAAGGAAGCTCTCTGTTGCATCGGTCAATGTAGTAAAGCATATTTTAAGCCATCTTTTGTATAGTTTATCGTGCTCGTTTCTGGATTTCTTCAATAGCCAATTCCTACTTAACCTTCGGAATATGTTTCGACTTGTTTGAGTCGTGGAAAATGTCTCGGTTCGGATCTTCCATTTGTTCGTTCTCATTTGTGCTTACGTATGCGCAATTTTTCGGGCCTTAATTTGTAGTTTGAGATCAAAAAAATATAACAACGAAATAATACATTTTGGCAAGGAATCGCCTTGAATAAAATATATAAATATTTGTTTTAGACAAACTTCAATCGAAATCTGCCAATTAATAGTATTATTTATTGATTTTTAACGAAAAATATATCAAGTTAATGGTCAAGTAAAAATATTTAGAATTTAACGCCAGCTACGAACGACAACAATTACTTGGAAAAATACAATAAAATTAACACCAATATTGCAACGAGTTACGTTTACTTTTCAAAATAGGCAAAAATAAAAGTTTAACATCGATTTACTTATATTACATACAAAATTTGGCAATAACAACATCAACAATTAAAATATTTATCATAATAATGGAACGATTGCGCATTTGCAATTTTAGCTGACATTTTCTATAACTTTTGTGCACCAAAGAAATTATTACAATTCGTAAAAGCTTAAAAAACAGTAAAGCAGCTTTGTTTGATATAAAATTTAATTTTCTTAAACAAGTTTTTTATATTTATTTTTTGAAACTTTAATTGGGCAAGATTATTACATTTTTAGAGCTTAAATAAGAGCTTTTTATAATTTTATAATTGTTATACCTTCAGCTAATTATGCAAATGGCAAGCGCGTCAAAAGCAAAAATAAAACATAACTTGGAATACGTTAAGCACAACAACATTGAGCTGCTCATATAGGGATCGTGATTCCAAATGTAGCTGGGACCACATCTCAGTATGAGCACTCGCGATACAACAATTTTTGTACACAACAAATTGGTTTGGGAGGGGATTGTTACATTGCTCGCTTTTTGTTTTTATTTGCTGGGAATGGGGGGTTTCAATACGAATCAACATCGAACAATTGAATTACGCATTACCTATACGACAGCAAATTAGCAACATTTAGTAGAAAGTACAATACTTAGGGAGAGAGGAGCGTACTGTTGCAGAGGCAGAGGCAGACAGGTAGGTTTGGTTTGTACATCAAATACAAGAACTTATATGCATGGAGACAGAGATAGTGGATAGAGGATCGATCATTGAACTGAATTCAAAAAGATTTGGTTTGGCTATTTGGTTTGGCTAGTTGGTTTGGCGGTTTGGGGGGTTGGTTGGGTTAATTTTGGAAATTAGTTTGTCGGTTTTACTTACCTAAGATGGATAAAATGACAACTACTACATCAAATAAATTCCATGGCTCAATAAAATAGTGATATCGTAAAGCGAATATTTTTAATAGACATTCGGAACTGAAAATAACTACGAATATCGCATTGAGATAGTCTAGGACCGCGTTGTACGTGTCCGATGCATCGTAACGATCGAGGGTCATGGTGAACATGTTCAGACCAATGAATAACATAATGACTATATCGAATTTCTTATCGGTTACTATTTCAAAGACTATTGCTTGTGGTCGCCACTGGAATGGTAAAAGAATTCAACCAAAGATCGGATAAGGAACGGTAAATCAATAGGTAAATAATAAGGAAAGGTAAGAACGGAAAACGTAATCAATCGTTGGACACCGACAAAACACATTGGAGAGAAGAGAGAAAAGGAATAGAAGAGTTTCGTATAAGTACATTTGGTTAAATACGTCGCATTTGCTTATTTGTAATTTGTTGGTTATAAATAGGATGAGAGTTTTCAGCTCAGTTCATCGCTTTATTTTATTTATAGGGGTTTATTTGTTCTGTTTCTTTGTTCTCTACTTGATATTGATAGTGATATTGATATTGAGGTTGTTCTTGTCAGTATTACATTTCGTTTGTAGATCTGTGCCAATTGCAAACTTTTTTCCATGATGATGTTCTGTGGAGCCTCGGGGCCTCGGGGCCTCGGGGCCGCGCACCTGCAGACGTACAGAGTAGGCGTATAACAGTATAACAGTAAAACAGTTGGGTAACATTGGTAAACAGTGACTCAGTGTGCAAGTAACATTCATTCATTGCATCGGTTAACGGTTAAGGACTACGGATAGAAGAGCACACTACACGAGGCGGCAAACCAAGAGACAGAGACGGATACATGTACAGAGCTACGGTTAGAGAGAGATCAAATCATTCGATTCGGTTGTAAACGTGCAGTCGGTCGATCGGTCTGTCTCTTTTCTTTATTTTTTTTCTGATTTCCGATAGCATGCTGTTGCCTCGCTCTTCTAATTTCTTGTCCATACATATGTACATATGTAGCTCTATTTTGATTTAAAAATATATGTAGTTTTAGTTTTAGTTATCGGTTATCGTTAACGTTATCGTTCTGTGACTATCACTAAACATGCCCAGAGTAGAGTAGAGATTAAAGAGAGACGTGCCAAGATGTATGGTATGTACACATCCAGATTAAGAGTAGTTAGTTGTACGAGTAGTAAAACATGCATTGGTTGCCATATCTAAGTTAGGAGTGTTGCGAGTGGGTATCATAGATAGGTATAGTAGGTATATACATATAGATAGATTGTAGTTTTGCTTTGCTTTTGGAATTTTAAATTTGAAAGAACGTCCAGCTGATAAATGGCAGACATAAAAATGTTTAAGTACAGACGAACCAAACGGACACAATACTTAAATACAGCTAGTGGAAATTAAGTATTAGAGTGGAGAGTAAGAAAACGGTATGTTGCGAAACATCGTCGTCGCACTCGCACTCAGGAGTCGCTCAATGGCAACAGTGGCGTGCTATCTCTGTCGCTCACACTACCACGCACACCACGGCAGCCATTCCAGAGACTCGACTTGGTGCGCTGCCTCCATCTTCTTTATTTCGGTTTCGTAATGTTTCTCTTGTTGTTTTTTCTTGTTTCAAAGATCCATCAATTAACTTGACAAAATATTGCTAGAGAACAGGGCCTTCACATACGTATGTACATACGCGCGTACGTAGATATGTGTTTTTGGTACGTAAATATACTCAACGGATTGCAAGGGTTTTTGTCGCTGTTCCAGTCTGTATAACAGTTTCTTTATATCTTTGAAAATAATTCGAATATAAAAAAGTCTTGAATTAATATAAGCACAGGAGATCCTACTAGGCCAAGGGACCATACAAATTTGTTTAAAAACAGTACAACAGGTTTCTTTGAAAGTCCTTCACTGATTTGGTTAAAGTTTAGCAGTCTCGTATAACAGTCTCATACGGTAGCACAGTTCGGTGTTTATTCAATACAAGTTAACATAGAAAAAAGTTTATTATATATACAAAATGTTATATATACAATACAAATACGATTGGCACAGATTACGCGATAAAAAGCTTCTTTCTCTTATTGTCTTGATTTTCATTTGTTATTTTGTTTTTGTTTCAGTCATAATTCTTAAGCAGTCAACCATTTTTTAAAACGAATCAAAGGTTAACTTCTGTTAAAGGGCATCAAATAAATTGAAACTGCCTGGGAACGGAAAGTTTGAGAACTTGGCAAGTATTATTACTTGGATAGATTTGCACCACTTTGAGTGAGTGCTACTAGTTTTGATGTCCCCTCTCAAGAGATTTTCGGTTTTTATTTATATTTGTTATAGGTAAGTCATTTTGTTTTATCTTATTGTGATGTATTGGTTTATGTTTTTGTATATTGATTCTTATTTTAGTTTATTTATTGATTATGGTTTCGTTTGTTTAAATTATGTTATTATTTTTCTTTTGTATTTTGTTGTTGTCTTACCCTTGGTCTTGGAATGGCTTTTAATGGTTTTTTAGAGCCCATCTTTTTCATAGCATTATAGTACTTTTTCTGATCTTCTGTCATGAACATTTCTAATGATCCACCTGCTTTTTTCTTTTGCTCATTAAAATTATCAATGATAACACCAATGAACAGATTGAGTGTGAAAAATGATCCAAATATGATGAAGAATACGAAATATAAATACATGTAGATGTTCGTTTCACGAATTGGTTGCTTGTCCACCTGTTATCGATAGTTTGGCCAGTTTGTTTCGATATCGATCGATAGCAGCAGGAAACGATGTTGAATTTTGTGTTTTGCGGGGGAATTTAGTTGCATGGCATCATCGGTTTCAGTTTCGGGTTTCATTTCGTTTCATTTTTATTTTTGTTTGGTGAATGGATCATTTTTAGTGTTACTCGTGTTGTTGTTGTTGTTGTGGAGTGGGTGTGGCCAGAGTTTGTTTTTGAGTGGTGTGACCATATTTGTTGTTGTTTGTAGTTGTTGTTTTATTTAGTGTCGAGTGTTGTTGAAGTTGTAGATTTGTTGATCATATATAAAAAAGAGAAAAAAGTTATAGATAAAATTGGTTGATTAATAAAAAGTATCATAGACTGGACTTAGGTTGAGAATATCGACAATTCTATACATTTACAGTATGTATGGATAAACTAACTATTCGTTTGCAGCATAGCTTTGTTTCAGCAGCTTTCTGTTCTATTTTGCGTGTTTCGTTAATTATATATATATATTTTTTTTTTTTATTGGTTTTTGTGGTTGGCAAAGCGCATTGGCAAACATAAATGCAGTCTGATGTGTGTGTGTGTAGAGTTGTGTGAATTGCAAGGGTTGTACATTACCTCTCGTGAATCGATAGCATCGTTCATGATTTGTATCCAGCCTTTGAAGGTGGCCACTTGGAAAAGGCACAGATACGCGTTACCTACATGATCGAAATTCATTGCTGAATTCACCCACGTGTAGTTCTCGCTCTCGCAGGCATTGCGATTTGGTATGATCTCGTGGCTGAGCTTCGTGCCGTTCATGTCCTCGCACTGCAGGTTATCGATCGTAGCGGTCATAGGTCATCGGTGGTTGGCGTCGCGTCGATGGGTTTGGTTTTGTTTATCGAGTTGATTTCGGAAAAATGTAGTTCAGTTATGCGGGGTTTCACATACAGATAAATATAGTAATAGATATAGATATATGGGCGGGGTAGATTACATAAGGAAACAGCTAGAGATGCTAACTAAGTTGTTATAGTGTCAGTGTCTCTGTGGTTGTGTGTGTTAGTGTAACATATTTCAGCAGCTAATTAGCTTGGCCTCTTGACTATACTTTAGATACTTTAAAAAGCTCGGCTTGGATTGAGTTAGATTATAATTGCTTAGATTATATTGGATAGTTTCTGTTTGGATTAGATTCTGTTCGGTGCAAAAGGCAAAGTATAAACTAAGGCTAGTACTAAGAAGTGTTCTAAGAAACGGTTTTAGTGCAGCAACTTTCGCAAGGTCGCATACTCGTATAGTTATATAACGTTCGATAAGCATGCCCAAGCTGAATCGGACTCTGCATCTAGTTCCGATTTTGATATTGATTTTGATTCTGATTCTGGCTCTGAACTTGCATCTGAATGAATTCTGATCGTATGTACATTCTGCAAGAGCTTGTCTCTGCTATTTGGACAAACCCTTGGCTAGTTACTTCTGAACTTTACATTTCGAATCGTGTTTGAAACTATTTACGAAAAATAGATGCAAAGATACGCATTTCTTTCAAGATTGATTTGATAGTTTGCTCGATTGGATCGTTACTAATTATGGAATGCTGCTTGGAATTGGATTTGATTTGTTCAATTTGAGCCACTTGAAGGCGAAACGAGCACAAGCCTTGGGCCTGTATTCATTTTACCTCCGATCTTAGGCCTGTTTAATTATGTTTCGGTTTCGGTTTTGGTTTCAGTTTTTCGATTTGGTTTTGGTTTTGGCTTGGTTTCTGGTTTTGGTTCAGGTTTTAGTTTGAAACATTTGGCACGTACCTTAAAATATTTTCCAGCAAAAAGCTGTACACCCATTATGGCAAAAATTAGCCAAAATATTAGACACACCAATAGCACATTGAAGATGGACGGTATAGCTTGTACCAGCGCATTAACGACGACCTGAATTTGGTTTCGTTTTTGTTTTTTGTAGTTTTGGTCGTTTGTTTCAGATTTCGTGGATCGATTGAGCAATCGATCGTTAATCGTTAACCGATTGGGTCGTCGTTGGCAACGTCGATGATGATTGGGAGTTGAGTTGTCGATGGATTGGTTGGTTGTTGTAGTAGTTGGGATACATGGGTGTATGGGTGATGCGAGGCAAGGCGTGGCGAGGGCGGGGTAGAGGGGATAGAATATAATACAATAAATGCAGAGAGTTATTTAGTCAGTTAGGAATATATATATATAGTTAATATGTACTAGGTCAAGTTAGTATCAGACTTATATCTAGATGACTAAGTCAGGTTAGTTAAGACTTATATTTAGATGTGGATGTACAAATATGTGTCTGTGCGTGTATGTTTATGGCTGTCTGTGAGTGAGTGTAGATTGCTGGATGAAGAGCGTGGATATTTGTATATGGTTGCGCTTAATGAGATGAAGGCGTGTGTGTGCAATGTAGATTTTCTAGGTGTTGACTAGCACTACTTGCAGGCAGCGTGCGGTGCTCAACAGTGAGCCAAGCCAAAGCAGCGGTTCAATTTACAACACTACATGGATAACGGTTAAGTAAAGCAGGCAACAGCAATAACGGTTCGTTTGAGACCAAGCAAGCACAAGATCAAATTGAAGTTGTTAAGAATATATGGAAGTTAAGCTAAAAGTTAACTTAAACTAGAGACTAAGTACACGACTCCGGTCAGAATGCGATCTAGATGAGATGGGTTAAATACGAGTAGAGTAATAAGTTGTGTAGGTACAAAAGACAATGATCAGTCTAGCTCTGTGTTCGATCTACAGTACTGGGCAGGCAAAGAGACTCGACTGACTGTCGTCGATGGAAGCTAGTTAAGCAAACTTCTTATTTGGATATTTGTATGCACGGATGAACTAACTATTTTAAGAGTGAGCTGAGCGGACAATCATTATAAATGTGGCAAGTAGGACAAAATAGAGAGAGAGAGCGAGCGAGCGAGCAAGACGCAACTTGTGTGAGAGAGAAGGCAAGGCAAAACGGTTGTCTAATTATGAATAACGATACGCATAAGTATAAGAATAACGATTAACGATAGCTAAGATTAACTCTAGTACTTGGAGTGTGTTTTGTGTTTGGCTGATCGATGAGAGAGAGAGATTTGAGTAAGTAGTTGGGTAAGTATCATCTAATCAGTCAATCAATTACGGTTTATGGTTTATGTTTCACAGATTAGGGATGCAACGATTCAAATCAACTGCTGCACTTGAACAGATAATCATGAATATGAGTCCATCAGTCCAAATGGTTAACTGTAAAGCTACGTTTAAATTTCACTAGATACAAAATTCGGATCGGTTGCTGTTAGTTTTATGAATGGCTGGTGTATACGAGTACGAGTACGAGTAGAGAGTTGTAAGACAGCGTTAAGAGTTGCCAGTATTAGTAGTAATGATATTGGGCGCTTTTAGCTGGATTGATATACGATTTACGATATGCAGATACTGATACTGATATTGATACTGATACTGATACTGATACTGATACTGATACTGGTACTGATACTGATATTGATACTGATTGATGAAGTTGTTTGTTTGTTGGTATTTTGTTGTGGTATTTGGTTTTTATTTTATTTTGGTATTGGTTTGGTATAGGGTTGTTACGAGTATGTATGGAAAGTACGTACCCTCATGCCCTGCATACGGGACATGGCACGTAGTGGTCTCAGTGCTCTTAACGTTCGCATAGTCTTGAAGGCTTGAATACCACCAGCTCCAACAAGTGAAGCAACGAAGTTGATAAGCGATACCTAGTTTCGATATAGTTCGAATAGTGCCAAGTTTAACATATTTAGTTGCATACAGAGATTCTTTGTAAATAAAGCAAAAGTGTTTTTCTTTCTTTTCGGTGTTCATTTTTTGGTACTTTGTTCGGTTTGGTTTTGGGTTTTAGGTTTTTGGTTTTTGGTTCTGTCTGTCTGTCTAACTGAAATAAGCTTTAAAGAGTTCAATCCGCGCCGTTGTTGTTGCACCTGATGCTCGACAAAGACAAAAGGCATGGAAAAGTGGCAGGGGCGTCACAGGGGCGTGTCAGGGGCCCTATGGGTTCGGAGGACTTACTTGCATAAAGATACCACTGCGCTGTTCTGACTTACACAAAATGGGTTCTTAAACGATAGCCTAGTGTGTTATTATATAGTTTGTAGGAGTATATATAGATAGATATAGGTCTTCTGGCAAATACATATACGGTAACACTTATAGACGTAGACACATACACACAAAACAGGTTAACACATATGCATATAAAGTACGTATTTGTAGATTACTGAGGGTTCGGTTTGGTTCGATTGGTTCGATGTGTACTGGAAGTAGTTTCGGTTCAATCCAAGGCAAGGGTTACAGTTACTGCTCCAGGGGAGAGAGAAGTGTAAGTGTGTTGATTGAGAAGGGCACATAACTCTGAGATCGGGGCAGGTCCTGTCGATACTGAGGCTTTCTCTGGGTACTTAGGTACGAGGGACAGAACATCCACAGACAAGATGACTTGGGATCTAAGCTAGCTCTGTCTAAATCGATTGTTTCCTAAAACGATAGTTTGCACCACCAGCCGCACGCACTCCACAATGGACGAATTCGGCATGCATACGCCGCGGACGAAACGAGGCGGCATGGATGATATATGTTCCATGGTTAGACAGAGTTTTCTAATATTTACAATAGCACTTTGCGGATGGAGAAGGGATATCGAGGGGTCGGAGCGTATGCAGGGACCTCGATGGGTCCATTGTGCAGTCGTGCGGCCTCATCTAGGTTCTCATTGATAATGGCTTTCGGCTTTTGGTTTTTCTGTCTTGATCTGTCTCTATGTTGACACATTTTTGCTCAAACTTTGCTGCCGGACTCGATTGGGTATTGTGGGTCCCAGTTTTAACTGGAATAAGGGGGTCTAGCCCCCCAGAAAAGAAATAAGTTAAGTTAGCCCAGACCAAGCGACATCAGTTGGTGTGAGACGGGACGCGACTGGAGCGTCGTTTGTTGTAAGTAAAACACTGCCACCACTGCGTATGAGCGATTTGTCGAATGCTCGACATCTATTTGTTCTGATTGTACTGGTTGTGGTTGAATATACAGTATATATACATATACGAGTAAACGATATCGATTCTATACACTAACGACTCAGCGTCGCGAAGTCTTTAGATATTTAATTGTTTTACTTCTTGTTTGTACAATTCAGTGCAGTTGTAGCCCCTTAGCGTAGTTCGCTTGCATCGATAGTGGGGATATACATTTGGTATGTACAACACCTATACAGTTGGTTATAGATTGGTGCCGCTAAGTTGGAGGTCGTGGCGAGGGAGGAAGGGGGTCCAGTTCCGTTTTAATTAATTAATATTTGTCGTGTTCATGTGGACGTGGCTTTGGAGATGGGGTTTCTAGGTATATCTGTCTAAGACAACAAAATTATCTAGGGGTTCGGACGGGGCGTGTACAGGGGTCTTGGACTTCTGGGGTAGGTATATCTAGCTATGGCTAGTTGTTGAACCAAACTACTTATACACAAGTACTTATACGCTTGTTTAGGTTAGCTGACCAAACGTGTTGCATGTAGTATTATTAGCATTATGTCGACAAAATACATACGGGTTAAATACATAGTAAAGTTAAGAAGCTATTTCTGATCTACGTCTCGATCAATGATACCAAATTACTTGTATTAACTATAACAGTATGATTACGCTAGTATAGTAGGTAAGTATTATGTACGCAACAAAGCTGAAGCACGCGACGGCAGCAATGGAACTCAATGCCTACGAAGCTTCTGGAAGATATTGTTTATATTTGACGTTAACTTTAGGTAATACATATTGAGGCAACAGTATATGTAGTTGGGATATGTTAGGTTGATAGGGACATACATATGTTAGAGTAAATACATGAACATTAACAGGCAGCAGGAAATGTACAGAACTGGCCGGTATAACAGTTAGCATGGCGCTGCCCTGGGCGCAGTGTGAGCGAATCGGCTTGGACGGATAGTAGCGTTTAACACACACATATTGAGCGAAAGAAAACCACGTACACCCATGGATACACACGCACATGTATGGCTTAAATATCGATATATATGTATTAAAAACAGAAAATCTAAAATACAATGATTAATAACACACACACACACACACGCTGCAGGGGGTTGTGGATGTGTGTTGAGTGTATAACAGTTTTATGGGGGTAGGATCAAAGCACTTTGGCAACAGAGTGGGCGGTAAATACTGGCTTTTGAAGGCTCTTCCGGTATAAACACCTTTTCGTATAACAGTTTTAAATAGCATCGAAGATATTTACCGCAAGGGGAAAGTTTGTTAAGGTGAGGCAACAACATTTAACGGATAGTATTAGTTGGTTACTTGGCACACACGCACACTTACACACACATATGTAGCTCACGCCCACACTCGCACACACACACACATCAAAACAACAGAGAATGCGAATGAGAGAAAGTTACACAGAGAGAAACACACACATATAGGAAGTTAGACAGAGAGCGATCAAGGATACAGAGAGAGAGAGAAAGGAGAGAGAGAGAGAGAGAGAGGTAGAAAGTGGCTGTGGTGGACGCTACTTACTTTCATGCCCTCCCAGCGCGAAACGGCCCGCAGCGGTCGCAGGGCGCGCAGCGTCCGCATCGAGCGGAAGGCGGGAACGTCGTCGGCCCCGGACCAGACCGCTGCCAAATTAATTAGCGACAGCTAGATCGGCGGCGGGTTTAGAGAGGCGGTTTAGAGTGGCTCAAAAGTGGGTAACTCAAAACGAAACTCAAAGGTATGGGTAAGCTATGTACTATATGTTATGTTTGTATGTCTATATGTCTATGGGGCACTTATCGTTCTAAGCTATCATGAATAACTAAGCTAGGGTTGTCGTATCCTTATTACAGATTACAGATTACTGATTACAGATTACAGATGGTTTACTTTTACTCTTTACTGTTAACTGTTTACTATTTACTGGATTATCATACAATATCTCTCAATATACACACTTTAGATACACAAACTCGGGTTGAGCTTTCTTTTGGGGTTTTCAAGGCAGTAAAAACTGACACACAGGGGAGGGGGCTTAAGGGGGGCATAACTGAAAAGTCATAATTCGTCATTGAGTTCATCAATTCGGTCTTGGGTCAGTCTTGATGGGCTTGTTGTGGTTCAGGTTCAGGTTTATATTAGTTCGGCAAACAAAAAAAGATTGGTCCGAAAGCAGAATGGGGAACGATCTACTTGGGTAACGGGTGGACTTACCATGACAATCACGAAATCGAGCCAACACCACGCGTTGGTGAAGTACACTTTGAAGCCGAGCGCCAACCACTTGATTAACATTTCCAAGAAGAATATAACCGTAAATATTCTGTCCATATAGTATAAAATATCCTGCAGTATGGGTCTTTGTGGCAGATGTACATCTTCTAATGCCTGTTCCGGTTTCGAAGTTGCGTTGTTGTTGTTGCGTATTCATAAAAGAAACACATGGACATTTACATTGACGTTATAGAGTGGATAGTAGAGTATGAGGTAACATTAGACGAGTACGAGTTTAACAATTATCTAGAAGCAGTATAAGAAGCTTTATAACATTAATGAGTATTAAAATGGTAGTTAAAGCATTGCTGTATTACTGTACAACAGTCGGCTTTTCCTTTTTGTTTTCTTTTTTTTTTTCTGATCTTCTTCTTGGGCGGACAAATTATAGTCAAACGCAAGTAAAGAAAAATTTTCAAAGAAATTGAAGACAAAATTCTTGAAATAATACGCATGAAGCGTCTACGTCTAGTTCTATATCGAACATCTAGGTAAACATCTAGGGCTAACTGACTAGGTAACGCTCTACTAGAAAGTCAAGCTGAGCCCGACTCAAGTTTGCTAGCCTACGCGGAGACACAAGCCGTTTGACAGGAATGTGCCTGGGCGTAAGAAGCAAACCTATTTAAGCTACTAAAATATTAACTTCTCTCGTAAGGATAGGGGGAAAAATCATTAATTTGGCGGGGTCAAGGGGGCAATGGCACGTCTTTGAATCCAGGGATCCCAGATAGAAAGAGAGCACTGCCATCGACTGAAGGGACTTGAACATAAAACTCAGAATCCAATCGGAATATGTCTACGCTAGTCTATGCTATGCTAGGCAGAGTCTGGGATCAAACTGAAAACTGGGTCACAGGTGGGGGGTTGAATGAAGCAATCAACTTTGGTAAAGTTTAAGCATGGCTCGATTAACTACATTTTCAATTGTTTTGCTTGATTGAATTTGGGTTTTGGCTCTTTTTCATTAAGTTCGGTTAATTTTTTAGTGAACTGTTGCAAGCTACGATTTGCGTTTTTAGCACGTAAAAAAGCAAATGACACAAATTTGCAACAATCTAAATGGCAAACAATAGAGTCTGGAGTTTTGTTTAGAGTCATTTGAATTAAAATTGATTTTGTTTTTGATAAATTTAAATTTTGTAGTTGACTTACCAAAGCTAAGCTACTCATTAAAATCATAGTGATAACAGCTGTTTCAAAATATTTATTTTCAATTAATTGAAAAGTTTTCAGTCGTAAATTGCCCCATCCTTGCCAGAACGGCGAGTCATCGTCACCGGCTAAGATCGGAAATTTCTTATAGTACGAATCGGGGCAGCAATCAGCTGGATATTCATCGAGTATATCCTCGTCGTGTGCATGAATAATGATATCACCGTCGAGCGGGCCCTCCTCGCATTCGCCCTCCTCGTCCAGCTCCTCGTCGAGACCTAAATCCTCCTTGCTGGCGTCGCGCTTCTCCTCGCCCTCCATCGTCTCGGCGCTGCCCTTGTGGCTCTCGTCCTTGAATGGTCGATTCTTATGGCTACCATATGAGTTAATGCTGGCAGTGTCGTCGTCCTGTAAGGACAAACCTCTATGGTTTAGCTCGTGTTCCAGTCTATTGTCTTGGTGGTTAATTGAGTTGCCAATCATCTGTATAGTTATAGTTATAGTTATACATATATATATTGATATATATTGGTATATATTTTTTTTGGTTTTTGGTTTTTGTTTTTTTGTTTTGGTTTTAGCGATTTCAGGTCATGTGATTCAGTTATTTTCAGTTGGTTGGATTGAATTGGTTGAGTTTTTCATATTTTGTTTTGTTTGGGTGGTGGAATACACACACATAACAGTACACATGTGGACAGTTATATGTTATAAGAAAAAAGGTGACAATTTAATGAACGAAAAAGAGAAACGAACAAATAATGAAAATCAATTTGTTGTCGTTACCAAAATATTCAATATAACAACAAAGTTTTGTTATTGGGAGGAGTAGTAGCGGTAGTTGTTGTAGTTATATGTATATAGTATAGAGTATAGAGTATGGGGTGTGGGATCGGGTTATCGGGGTATCACAAATCAATACATACGAGAATGTATCTGAAACTTGAGCTCGGAAGGACCAAGCTCAAGTTCAAGGTCGGGTGCGATTGCTTGCGATCCGCGATGGAATCGATTGTATTTACCGTTGCGTTATTTAGATATTTGGATTTCTTCGGCTTGTTGTTCTTCATGTCGCCGTGTATCGTGAACTCCATGCCATCCCCGATGGCCACCTCCAGCTGCGTCTGCTCCTTGATTCCCTTCTTGATGAGGCCATCGGCGAGGATCTCGTCGTGGCCCAGCTCCAGTTCGTTGTCACCATGCTCTGCAGATATACAACGACAAACGCCTTTGCCTTTCGTATCCCACATTTCACAGATCGTAACAGGTTTATAGATAGTGTTTACATAATCGGTTCGATATATACATATGTAACGTAACAGAGGTATGGCATATACATATATATTGATTGAGTTGTACGGATGGGCAATGACGATTGTTGATCGGTTATCGATTGTTGGGAAATCATAAAGCGAAACGAATTCATAATTCATACAAGCAGTTGCCGTTCGCATTAAAGTTGTTGTTGTTGTTGTTGTTGGTTGTTTGTCGATCGTTTTTTGGTTGATTCGAATTGATTTGAGTCGATTCGGTTTGATTTGATTGGATTTGATTTGATTTGATTTGGGATGAGTCGAGATTCGATTTGGTTTAAGCGTTGTTCGATACGTCGGCCAATGCAATACGATTTGAATTTTTTGGAATTTAAATTCGTTTTATTTTTTTGAGAAATCATGACAAGCCATAACAAATGAAAAGAATGAAGATAGATATTACGGTTAATTCTCAGTATTTTGGGATCAAATCGTTAAGGACACACAAAAATAAACACAAAAAACATTTAATCAGCGTCTCCGCGGTTCGTGGTGGTGTCGGTGGTTCATGTTGAATGTTGGATGGTTGTTGTTTCGTATATCGTGTCTTGCGGTTGGGTGGATGTAGTTAGTGTGTGGGAGGGTGGGAACAAGAGGAGGAGGAGGAACGCTCACAACACAACAGCGAACAACACAAATCGCAAAATGATCAATGAACTCAATAAACTAGTGAGCAAAACGTAACTAAGGCGTTTCCACTAGTCAGCACCAATGGGCAATCTGGTGTTTGCGCACTGCTTGCCGCATCGCTGTAGAGAACTGAACTAAAGTGTTTCCACTACTCGGCTCCAGTGGGTGAGCGGAGTGTTTCCACTCCACTCACATCACTGATGCCAACTAATGAACGTAACTGATATCGATTAACTGAATAAGCTGGTGAGCCGTAAATAACCAAAGTGTATCCACTAGCCAGCTTCAGCTGAGACGAGCCGTTTCCACTGAGCGCAGCTAGCGGATGGAACATAAGGTGACGGATGATTTGAGTTGCTAAGGTTAAAACAAAAGTCCATACATATTACTAATACACAGACAGTAAATCGAACAAATGAAAACTTTAAGAACGAGAGTAAGAAAAGTTCATAACACTATGAAGGATCAAATCCACTGTTTTACTTTCAATTTATATAATTTCATATTACAATGTGAGTCTAATACTGTTTTCGCATATATATTTTTTTCGTTTCGATTATGACAGCTAGACACATATTTCAATTTGCCATTTGCGAATTTCTTTAAGAATCAATCTGTTTTGTTTTCGGCACGGCCAATCGATCTCCGCTGAGAGTCTAGCGAGGACTATTGAAAATGCAAATGTACAAGGATGTGGGGGAGTGGTTGTTGTGAAACCAAAACCATTAACCTAAATCCGAAATCAAAAGATGGGGAAAAACAAGGCTTACTAACTTTATGCTAGATTCAAATAACTCAACCAAAGTTATAAAGATTCAATTGCTAACAATATTGACGACGAGGATCAAACTAGTTTATAAAATGTTGAGAAACTTGAATAATATCTAAGGAAAATACGTATACGAGTACAATACTTTGTTTTTGGTTTTACTGATACTGATACTGTTACTTTCGGTTCAGCTAAATACAGACTATCTAAGTAATGCTAAAGATTATGACGGATACGGTTACGGTTACGATTTGTTCTAGTTGTTTGTTGGGTATGATGTGATCGGAAATGGCACGGCACGGCCCAGTTCTCTCAGCGCGACTCACTCGCTGGCGGGCCGCATGGGTCAGAGGGGGTCTGAGGTCTGAGGTCGTAGGTCAGAGGATCAGAGGATTAGATCAGTGACCGGTTGAAGAACAACAACACTTAGGTTCAAATCGAACGGGAACCGATACGAACATAACAAATGGAAGCGATCTCTCGACCGACATGAATACCAAGATGAGACTTTTGGCTTTATAGATACATGTTCATGTGATTGGCTGGTCGATGATGACTGAGGTCGAGGTCGAGGTTGAGGTTAAAGGTCTAGGTCTAGGGAGGGAGATATACTTGAAACTAACTAAAGAGAATTTGCAAATTGTCAGCTAAGAACGTATTTTTAGTTTTGGGTTTATTTGTTTTTAATTGTTTACAGAATGCGAATTGGGTTCGATTTTTAGGTTTTTGAATTCGATACTGATACTGATATTGATATTGGTTTTAGATCGATTACGCAATTCAATTACTGGCCAATAGTGAGTTGAAGTTAACGTTAACGGTATACGCAATTATATCGTTGGCAATATACGAGTATTACGAGTATCATATAATTAAAAGTAGTTTAGTAATTGAAAAACAAGTGGATAAAAACCTTCGCTCCAAATCCAACTGATCTGGTTGGTCCTCTCACCTGATGGTTGATCACTTATTTGATTTGTCAATTTGTTACGTATTAACTTGAAACAATCAGCAACCGTACGCTTAACCCAACTTTTAAACCGGCCAATTCGATTGAAGGCCTCGGCTATTTTATTCGTATCGTTATCGGCAGTCGGCGCTGATAAGCTAGATGAGCCAAAATTGGACAAAAGCAAGGCTAAGAAAAGGTTAAGTACCTGCAACGAAATGTCACCGATTAGCGATAGCACTGCGATTAACGCGATTAACGCGATTAACGCGATCAACTCGATTACTCACCACAAGATTGCCGATGACAACGGTGGCCAAAAAGAAGGGAATGCACGAGACATCGCCCACGTACATGCAGTCCCACATGGACTCGATCCACTCTCCGCAGAGCACCCGGAACACGATCATGAAGCTGTGCATGAAGTCGGTGAAGTTCCAGCGCGGCAGGTCGCCATCCGGGAAGCGGTCCTTGTGATCTGACGATGGCGTAGAACAAAGGTTTATTGTCGCTCCAGGCTCTCTTTAATAATTTTTGTATATTTATTTTATTTGGGGGCACTTGGACATAGATTCAATTGGTGTTTTTTTTTTTTGGTTTTTAATTGGTTTCGTGTCAAGCCACATACAAAAGCGTGTGCAAAAAGTGTTCAGCGCAGCCGGCACTCACAAAAAAACGGTGAGTTACATGTGTATAAGGTAAAATGCCAGAAAAGTCAAACGCATATGTATAAGGAACATAAAACCGAAAAGGGTGGCACGCCTCATCACCATCAACATTATGATTTCTTAGGCTAGAGCTACGCAAGTGTGTAGCTCGGTTCGGTTACAAATACTTAGGAAGGAAAAAATCAAATAGTCGAGCTTGGAGTAAATTAGCTATAGGAGAAAGTATAGTTGCGGATTACTTACGGAAGACACGGGCACTTGGAACTCTCTAGACCGAACAACAAACGTCAATCATGAAAACTTATAGTCGCCAGCGATCGACTATGCTGGACTTGATAGGACTCATAATAGGGTCAATAATCGGATCGGACTGACTAACGAAAACGTTAATTGGCTTGTAATAAATAAAAAATGTGGCATGGTTTTTTATTTTTTTACTCTTGTAGGAATCCAAACAGAATTACGCTCCGATTTGGATACCTGACAAGGCTGCTAATGTGAAATACTGAGCTTGGTGAACACTAACAACGCAGTACATACAGACAGGTGACGATAGATACAAATATCGGGGAGACAGTAATCTGATCCCCATGACACAAAGAGACATGTACAAGTAGTGAACAGAAAAGGCAGAAACACACACAAACACACACATCGAGTAAAGGCTTGTATGAGGGATAAGGATGCGATTGAGCTTGCACTTACCATGATAATTCTTTCCGAACAGTTGCATTCCCATCACCGCAAAGATGAAGATGATAATGCAAAGTACAAATGTCAGATTACCCAAAGCGCCCATGGTGCGTCCCATAATCGAAATGAGTAAATTAAGTGTCGGCCAGGACTTGGCCAATTTGAATACACGCAGCTGCAGTTAGCGAATTCGGTTCGATTCGATTTGATATGATTTGGTTTAATTTGGTACATTTTGGGGGATCATTCACAGTTCAATTGGCAATTGGTGTATGGAATGTTGATTCGATTCGATGGGTTTATCGATCATGTCGTTAGGATTCGATTCGATTCGATTTGGTTTTGATTTGTTTGAAAGCCGGGCAAAGCATTAGAAAAATATAGTGGAAAAAATCGTATATAGGTTATGTAGAATTATTTCAAAAAACAATGGATTTAAAGATTAAGTAAAATATCATTTTAGGTCACCCATATTTCAGCTGCACGACTTAACCTCTTAAGAAGTTGCTATATACAGGTTTTACCATTCTTACTTAAGGCTATTTCTAGGCTATTTCTGGTCCTATGAAAGGTGTCTTACAGCGTAACATTCGCTTTAAATGCGGCAAGGTTCTCTCTATGAAAAAAAAAAACCATAGCAGACTAGTCCGGGCAAGATTTTCCACTTTAATTTTTCGGCAGCAAAAGCAGAATCTTAAAAAATGTATCAAAAATTAAACCAAAGTGTGGTAAACTAAGGAAAAACCGTGCCCAAAGCGTGGCTCTTTCAACGAGTTATCCGATTAGGCGAATTCTGGGTCGTACGTAAGTAGGTGTACTTTCAAGGCTATAGCTAAAAAGTATGTTATTGTTATATAGTAGGAGCATATAGATTCAAAAACGTATGTAAGTTGAAAAAGTTGAAGGCAAAAAGGTTGAGAAATGTTGCACTAAGAAAATTGTTTCATTTGCACGCTAGAACTTTGCTTTGAATTCGAGGTCTTTTCGATTTGGAGCGGGATCTTGGATCTTGGATCGTGGATCGTGGATCTTGGGTCTGGAAAAGGGATCGGGAGGTTCTGGGTTGGCAGTTGCCTTCGCCTAAAGTACCTGTGTAGTTCTTGCCAAACAGCTGCATGCCCATGACCGCGAATATGAAGATAATAATGCACAGGACGAAGGTCAGATTGCCGAGGGCGCCGACAGTGCGGCCCATAATCGATATGAGCAAGTTCAGCGTCGGCCAGGACTTGGCCAGCTTGAAAACACGCAGCTGCAAATTGGCCGGGGAAAGGAAAGGGGTTTATATGTGTACGAGAGCTGCGATACACGCTAGATGTCTGCTGGGGTTAGAGGTTATAGAGGTGATTCACAAGATCTTAGGGCTAAACTTAGGACTAGGCTAACGCAGGAGGAGGATCTACTCGGGACGGAGGCTGGAGGCTTACCAATCGAAACGAACGCAAGACGGACAGGCCCTGGACACCCTCGAGACCCAGCTCCAAAAGCGAGAGGGCCACGATGATAAAGTCGAAGATGTTCCAGCCCTCCTGGAAATAGTACTTAGGGCTCATGGCACACAGCTTCATGGTGGCCTCGATGGCAAAGGTGGCCGTGAAGAACTGGTCAAACAAACGAATGTTAGTAAAAGTAAGAGGAATACAAGTAAAAGTAACTCACATAATTGCCACTCTTGAGCACGCGCTCCATCTCCTTGTTCATGTCGTGGTGATCCATCGCCATGAACATCGTGTTGACCACAATGCACAGCGTGATGAAGAGCTCGACGAAGGGATCGAAGACGATCAGCGAGATCCACCCCTGAAATTTCAACCAAACCCAGCAACAGTCCCACACACAAAACACATCGATGCCTTTGAGGATCACTTCGAGTGCCTTGTCTTTGAACGTTGGCCCGTCCTCGTCATCGTCCTCTGTTGGGAAATAGTAAACGGAGACTGAACCATACAAAAATTTGTTATTAGTGGTGATTTGACCAACTTTGACTCAGCCAGATTCTCAGCTTTTACTTTAGATAGTTTGTTTTCATTCGTTTTAATTTCTTTTGATTTCTTGTTTTGGTTTTGGTTTTGCTGTTTTATTTTGTTGAAGCTCATTGCATTGGATATTATTCGTTAAGCAAACGGTTCAAAGTTTGTGTCTTGTGTGAGAGAGGCTTTGGCTTTGAGATACTGATTTTAGATTCTTGCTTTGCACGTTGCACATTACGAAAACAAAAGTTTGTATGTAGGATTGCAAATATAATTGAAATTTAAGGGTACGCTAAGTCTCCACTAAACTGAACTATTCGATATCCTTGTGGGGCAATCCGGTAGAGCTGGCAAACCCTCGATAGAAAGCATTACTTTACAAAGATTCCATTCGATATCAGAAAAATAAAGCTATTTCCCCAATGAGCTCTGATCAAAATATATAAAATAAATTTGTTTTTTCCAAGTTTTATGTTGTCATGGTTATGATACATTTTTATACAAAGACAATAAACCAATTTATATTAAAATGAAATCGGTTTTAAAGTTATATCAACTTTTTGACAGCTTTACGGGAAGGATATCTTCTCTTCGGCGCCCGAAGGTTAAACCGCCATTTTGTTTTTCAGCTACTTTAAGTTGTCACTTGTCTACTAAAAGCTGACTAATTAAGGTCTATATGCGTTTAATGCTGAGTTCTAACTACTCTTTAGCTCCGGGTTTCGTTAGGTCAGTTTCCGTTCATCGGAACTGTGTAGTACGGACATTCTGGAAAGTCACAAATGATACTACGCGAATCATATTCCAATACAATCGTTGTTCTACGCTTCAATTACCAGTTAAATTAGTTCTAATTATGTTATATATTGTTATAGACATGGAAATCATTAGATAACAGTGAATGTGGTTGGACTAAATAATGCTCTACGATTTGTTCAACAAAAGCATGCTCTAGTACAAACAAAAATATACTCTTTTTTTTGTTTTTGAGGCCAAAATTCAAATTAACTACGAAATACTTATAAAATTAAATCATCTAATTTGGGCAGGACGTTTTCTGGAATATTGAAAACATAGGTACAGGTAACTAGTTAAGGCATGCACTTAACAATTAGGTAACGAAAGGCAGTACAAATAGCATTGTAACTAACATAGGAAGAAAACCGAATTTCGCGATTGTTTTTTTTAAAATTAATTTTTTTTTTTTTTTTTAACTGTTTTTGAAACGTGTGTCAAGTTGAGCCTCTCTGATTAGCAGCCTTCGTGACGTCACAGCTGGCCGGAGAGAGCGAGTTTTCTTTCGTCACCTCTCTGGCTGCCACCTCGCCATTGCTGCTGCTGTGTGTGTGTGTGTATCTGTGTGGGGCGTCAGCAGCGTGCGAAATGCGAAAGCTTGTAGTTTAAGTACAGAGAGAAGCTGTGAGAGAGCTCTCATGTCTCTGGCTGTAGTTGTGTAGGTGTGTGTTGAGTGTGAGAGGAAAGCAATTATAGGTGTGTGAGTGTGTGTGTTTGGCTTGCTGGCTGCATTTTTTTAACGGACTTTTGTTGTTGTTTGTTTTAAAACATTTTGTTTTTTGTTTTGTTTTTTTGCTTGTTCGCTTTCTTCTGTTAGCATCAACGGCATTAAATAAAATGGACGAGTCAAAGAAGTCATTCATTGGAGTATATATATATGTATGGATATATATGCATAGGTATATATATAAAATATGTTCGCTTGGCAGGGGTATTTCTGCTTTTTCTGCTTTTCTGTATTTTAGCTTAGAGTTTGTAGCTCAGAGTTGAGGAATCAAAAATAGGAATCAAAAACATTAATATATATATACATATGTAGGCACACGAGAGTGGGGAGTATGCAAAACAAAACACAAAGGAAAATGCAATGGGTGAAATATGTTAAGTGTAAACAAAAGCCACGCATCGTTCGCTTTTCGCAGGCGGGGATTATTGTCAACTGACGGATGCGACAGGATGCAATCCGCATGCAAGCTCTAGAGCAGGACACTTGCTCATTCGGTCCAGCCATCAATCAATCAACCAATCCGGATGGAGGGGGTCAGGCCAGGTGGTCAGGTGAGTTCACAAGGTCACAAAACGCATGCGAACCGATCAAATCAAAACAAGACCGCAATCAAAATGCAAAATGAAATGCATAACACATGAGGGGAAATTAAATTAAATCTTTGTCGATGTCAAGACAGCCATGATGGCCGATGGCCGGGTCAATGAAACTGTCACTCCACTCTCCACACCATTCGAATCGGGCTGGCGGGCTGGTGGAGCTGGAGATGATCTTAAACTATGCCGGTTTTGTAAAGCCAAAAATGTAAATTTAAATTATTTAAAAGAAGAGATGGTCGGGGAAAATCGACCGCGCTCTGCAAAGGCTGTTTACAGTTTGTATTTACATGATAACGAAACAGGAAACGGAAATTAAATCGAACAATGCACATGTAAGGGGTAACACAAAAGGGACGACGATCGATTGGGATGCAAAAATGTACAGAATGAACGGAATGGAGATTAATCGATAGTCAACAGTTACAGTTATCGGCAAGCATACATAAATCGATCCACTTACCACCGCGATCGCTTGCCCGACTGTGCCGACCAGCGGCCTGTTCGATGATGTCGTTCAGGACCATCACATCTGAAAGGAGCACAAAACATGGGGGAGATTGTGTTATCGAAACAAGTGCATTTATGTGAAATAGAAACTATCAAGGAAATTGGTCATAGTGAGATTAATCGTTGACTACGGAGTGCTAACGTATTACCTATTTGATGTAGCTGCAAAATCTGAAATCCCTCTGAGGTTTATAAAACTTAATCGTTAAATCAATGCAAGAGGAAACAGCTAATTAACAGATAAATAACTGTATTGATCACTTTTTCCCAATAAATAAATAAAATTGCATATCAGTCATAAGAACCTTACCTTTCATGTCGACCACCGTTTGTGTCTGGACGGGCTCGATAAAAGGATTGTCATGATGTTTAATCTTGCCAGCTTCGTCCGTGCACTCCAGACCGATTTCCTGCAATCATCGAAATAATCGGTAACTTGATAATAATCGATAGGGCGGAAATGGGCCTTACATAGTCGCGATGCTCGAGCTTGTGATTGGTGTCCAGGCAGGTGGTGCCGCCATTGGTGGCGCCCACTGATTGATTGCGTGTGTTGCGGTTGCGCAATTTGCTCTCCTTGGTCATTGTGCTGACGCCCATGACGGCCATGCCGCCGAGTAGATCGCCATGTGAGGTATACGATATTCGGGACTGATGCGAGGTGTACGATGAGTGCCGAGAGCCTGTGAGTATTGATTGTTTGAGTTGGTTGCTACTGGGATGGGACAACGGATTATTGTCACCTAAGTTCCCGTAGTACACGGGCACTATGATGGCTCCATTCTCCTCGGACATCGGGGTGACGGCATTCGAGTCGTCGGCGTAGGGCAAGTGCTGCTGTGCGTCCTGATATGTTGACAATACCAACGGCTTGCGATCGCTACCGGGTATACCAAAGCGGCCACGTCCGTTCCGTATCGTGTACTGGACATGGTAACAGGGTAACAATGGGGATCGGTTAGTTCATCGGCCTAAACCCACTCGCATTCACAGGCACTCTCGCACACACGCACCCACTCGCGCATCGCGCACTCAGTGAAGCCACACAGTTGTGTATATTATATATATTTAGTCGTAATTAGTAATTTCAAAGTAGTTATACAGCAGAGAGCAGTAGTAGGATTAGGTAAGTGGTATTAGCCGAGAGCGGTGACAGCTATGACGCAGGACAATCTCCGGCGTTTTGGGCCGTTTTTCGAACAGAAAGTCCCGATATCGATGGGATTGAAATGAGCAATAATAGGCAACGATAATAAAATAAGAGCGAAGTAAAAAATAAAATTACCATCGAAATAGGTTCAAAGATATTTCTGAACTGATTCCGGTTATTTATAGAGAAAACTTTTAGAGTACAGGAAGCGGACCACAGAAAGATTTCAAAAAATGACGCATATACATTGTCTTCTTTAACATTATCTTAGTTTTGATTTGCGTATATATAGATATGATAACACAGATACTTACGGGGAACAAAACTTAAACAAGAACCGAATCAACCAAGAAGACAAAAATACCAAATCAGAATAAATTGGAATCGTAATAATGCACATTGAAACGTGACAGTGAAGGTGAGCGTGATAGTGATAGTGACAGTGAGTTGCGACTATGGCAGTGACCGTGTGACAGTGACCGTGAGATGAGTGACATCCGGACGAGAACTGTTCCCATCGAAGCCCATTGCTGAGATCAAGCTAACCAGAGTCAAAACAGTTCTGGCTACAGGAGTACAGGTGTACAGAGGTGTACAAAACAGAGGACAGGCACACAGAGACAGACACACTTACAACTGAGTACAGTAAAGAGCAGTACAGTTAGTTAGACGACTATATGTTATAGATGGGTATGCACGACAGTATATATAACAGATTATATGTATAGGGATATGAAGATACAGCGATACACAAAACAAGGCCAAACAAAGAAACAATTATCGAAGATAAGAAAACCATAAAACATGTAGACAGTAATAGACGATTAGGTGATTATGACAAATGGTTATGGTAATGCTAATGCGAATGCTTATCAATATGGGTGGTGGTGTCTCAGTCTCAGACTGGTGACTCTCAGTTCTAAAGATGTTCGGGTATTACGAAGTATTACAGATGTTACGGATGCTACGCTAACTAGTTGCTTATATGAAGATGATTCAAAGGCTTCGTTCAGTGTTCGATGGAAACCATTTCGAAATCTATATGTTCTCAACGCTGTACGGAACGTTAGCAACTGCCTACGATATACGGGTACTTGGCTAAGTAAGACTAAGACTGTGGGTATCGGATGATCGATGTCGTGATGAGTTACGGCCAATTCCACGGTATCGTTCGATTATTAGATTGGGTTTCCGCATGAAGTTAATGGACTGGCCGATAATGGGAGGTGTGTGTGTATAACGCTATTCCGTTTCAGTGTCGGTGGGTGTGGGTGTGTCTGTGTAGTGGTGTCAGTGGGTGTTTGTGTGTGTTGGGCGCTTACCTTGTGAGAACTACGTGATCCCCTGCGTATGTTAAACGGTGAACCAGGTAAGGATAAGGATGTCTAAGTTTTGTTTTTCGGTTCGTTTTCATTTTTCATTTGTTGTACAAACAAAGTAAAAGTAGAAGAAGAAAAAGAAAAATGAATAAAAAATATTTATATATTCCTCGATTGCAGTTTGATAATCTATGGATAAATGTATATTTATTCTTTGTACAATTTCTTTTCATTTGTTTTATTATAAATCATTCGTTTTGGCTGTCTACGATGTAAACGAAAAGTTATTACTTGGGGCGTTAAATTGTATGAGTGTGTGTGTGTGTTTATGTCTATATATTGTGTGACTATGTGTGTGTGTTCCTTTTAACATGTTAAGATAGCAACTATTTTACATTTTGTAGTTTTGTGAACGGTTGATTTGAGTATTAAATTTGTGGTGTGATTTTAGTTCTACTTCAGCGTAGCGTTTGTTTTAAAAGTTGGTTATTTCAGCTAAATATTTAAGGGTCGGGGTTGGAGAACAAAATAACTTAAACGTTCTTAACAGGGTTATACTTATACGGTTCTTAGATCAAGAATTATCAACGAACGAAAGAGAAAACTTCAATGGAACAATACTGAAAAACAAAAGGTTTGAACAAACGTTTGAGTCGATAAGGAAATCGGTCCCATTGGCGGAAATGCCGGCTCAAAAGTGGGAACAAAAAAAATCGAAATCAGAATCAAGTGTAAATCGGTAAGTTCTACAATCAACTCTAGGCAAATCTCTTCCAAACTTCGTACGGATGCATTTCTAGGTTCAAATCACAACTCTACTGCGCTTTCGATCTCTGTTCGTTGCATACTCAGCGGGCATGGCAGGGGGCGGCTAGCGAAACAAATATTAAGGATATATTAAGGATATGTATCTACACGGTATGTCGCGGCTCTGTTTTAGCCCTAAATTTAATTCTTGGGAGTGTACGCATGTTGTTTCTTGTCTGTGTGAGTTCGCTTGATTGGTTTGACAGAGCGAGACAGAGATAAAGTTTTTGAGAGAGAGAGAGAGAGAGTGTGTGTGGGGGAGAGAGAAAGAGAGAGAGAGAGAGAGAGAGCGAGAGCAACCTACCTGAGGCAACTGGGGGCTTATCGATAAACGATTGGTGAACAATCCCAAATAGTTTCTGCTCTCATCGAAAACTATCTGAGGCTGCCCTGAGCAAAATTAATGGTCAGTTAGAACGAGCTAGCGAGCGAGCGAGAGCGAGATAGCGATAGCGAATTATCAATCAGTATATCGGTTAGGTATATATGTCGTGTGGAAATGTGTATTTTCTTAGCTGTTGAAGGCAGTTCATAGCTGTGTTGTCAGCAGGCTAGGGACTTCAACGGAAAACCCGAAAACATTTTCTATATTCGAGAGTTAGCCGCTCGATTAATGATTAGAACCTATTATTGGTTATCGATTATCACGGGGATCCTCCAATTTAGCGCGTGGGTGTGTATGTGTTGCTGTGCGGAAAAGCAAACGCTTGCTATATGCCAAAAAGTTGGTGTGTCGTGAGAGGTAACTATGTTTAGCAAGAGAGAGAAAGAAAGAAAGAGCTCAGCTGATCTGGATCTGTGTTAATCGCAATTGGTTATCGCTCGCCCGATAAGGTTTGTGATCGGCTGGACTCGATTTGATTTGAATTTGTTCGATTTGCTGCTGACAGCACGAGTGGCAAGGCAAGGTTCTCCAATCGATGGATTCTAGTATTAGCAATTTCTTGTCTGTGGCGTGTGTCAACTGTTATATCTGTTATACACTTATATATGCTATAACGGTAAATGTAACGTTCGATCAATGCATGCAATGGTTAATGCAGCCACAGAAATTATCAAGTCTGAAACTCTATCGCACAATATATCAACAAATATCTCAACGAAACGTTAACGGAACCAAGAACAGGAACTCAATTTCAACTTAAAGAAAACATTGATCGATGCCCAAAAGCCTGGCCAGAGATCAGAAAGAGCGTTTTAAACTGAAACCTAAACCATAATCGAAATTAACTTAAATCAGAAACCGAAAGGCAAAGTGGTTTTTGTGTGGGTTCAAAGCCATCAAGCGCAGGTCCAAGGGTCAAGCCAAGCTGACAAATCCGAAGCCGAACCCGGGGGTTCTCCCATCGTTTTTTCCGCTTCCTTAGCTTGCGTTAGATGGGCGCAGCAGAATGCAGTTCGAAAGCCAATTGTCAAAGAAACCATATGATATATACTTAAAAAGAGTATCCGATGTTACCTAAAGCATTCCGAGCAATGACCCAACCAAATCAAAAGCGAAATTATAACGAAAATTACAAAATCACAACACGAAATGAATTAAAAACTTAAAAGTCTAGATCAGAAGCTACGCAAATGGATAAATCATTGTCAAAAGCTCCTACGATAGAACTATTTGTACCGTCTGGGATTCTATATCCCGCCGACACTCACGCACACACAGGCACTCGCATGCACATAACGAACGGAAATCAAACGAGGGAAAGGAAAACCAAAGAAAGAGTATAGAGAGATAGATATTGGTAGAGATCATAGAACATACATACATATCGACACGCACTAACACTATATCCATATACAGGTATGAAAGGATTCAATATCTAGTAGCATGATCATACGGGTAAGTTTATATAGCATATAAGGCACGAAATGTACGATCCAATCAAAAGAGGTAGAGATCCAACAAAATGATCAAACTAATCAAAGGAAAATCGACGAGAAACGATAAGAAATGATAGGCGAAAACTGGAACTCAGGTTCAATAACAATGCAATGGCAATGTAACGGTAGCGGTAACGGTAACGGTAACTATAACTGTAACTTATACTGTAGCTCTAACTGTAGCTGTAGCGGCGACGAAAGTAATCGATAGCTCTTGGCGGGTACTGTACTGAATGTCAGATGAAGGAGCCAAAGCTGCAACACAAGCTGGAACTGGACTGAAGCCCAGTGATCGATCAGCGATTACGATCGATAGGCAGCGATCGGAGGACGAGACCCTCGCAGGGAATACGATTAGAATAACGAAAACGCAACGGAAAGGAAAGGAAAGGAAAAGCAACCTAACCGAGGCCAAAATCAACTCAAGGCAACACATACAGAATAATCGATGGACCGTCTGGCCAACCAAATACAATTCAAGTACAGTTAACACATCTACATAGGTCTAAAGACATGGGTACAGTAGAGCCCAGAACGCAAAAGCCGAAACGGATAAACAATCGAAATAATCGAAACAAGAAGGATCACATGGGGAACGTAACGGAAACGAAAACGGAAACGGAAAAAGGGAAAAGAAATGGGAACAAAAAACCAAGGCACTCGTCAAATGGAAGGGAAAACAAAACAAAAGACTGGAATGGAAAGGAAGGTAAAGAATAATGCTGCGCCTGCGCTCGGAATACTTACCGTGCTCACTTTACGAACTTTGGTAGCTTGGTGTGCTGTGGTAGGTGCTGGTTGTCTTTGTATAACGCTCACCGACTCCGACTCCACCTCGACGCTGCGAATGGACATCTTCTCCTTGTTGTTGTCGTCGTTGCCCTTCTCGCCGCCCACGAACAGCTCATAGCTGATGCACGAGTACGTCGGACTCTTGGCCATCTCTGGATGCAGTGCAGCCTCCTCGGCGGCAGCCGCGTCTGCCGCCGCCTGCGCCTGCGCATTGGCCCGCTCCTCCAGCTTGGCCGCTTTGGCGGCGGCCGCCTCCTCAGCTTCCTACAACGAGCATGCGGGAGGGTTAGCAATTATGTACAGTCCCATCACTCCGCTATCTCAGACATCCGGAGAGTGGGATTTGGTTGGGGGTTGGGTCTTTGGCTGGGGTTGGATTTTGGTTTTTGGATTTTTGGGTTTCAGGTCTGGGTTCGGGCTTGGTACGATACGAAAAGCAAAACTACACTACTTTGATCGGTTATGATAAGTTGATTGGTACACAGATCAAGTAAAATCATACAATAAGGTGCTGTGCTGGGTCTTGAGGATTGGTTTTGGGTTGGGGATGGGAATGGAAGAGGAACAGGAACAGGATCAGGATCAGGAACTTATTCGATACATATTTATATATATATATAGTAAGTATAGGTTGTGAGTAATTTGATTTTTTCTTTTGTTTTTTCGTTAATCGTTTGTGACTAGTGACAGGATCGGAACTAATGGTGCACTAAAATCATAAGTATACAGTAAGTAAGTACGAGTATATCTCCAAGGAGTTTACACATAATTTTAGGTATACAAGTATATATAAATGCAGAGAGACAGATACAGAGAGAGAGAGAGAGAGAGAGGGCAAGTTCCAGGAACTTTAAAAGCTATATGGTTTGTGATTGAGATCAAGTTTTATAGCAGTTACTGGATGGCAGTATCGGACGGAACCGAGCACGACACTTTATACAATGATTGGAAAGTACAGTACAGGAGAGAGAGTAGTTTCGATAGGATGTTGCGATAGTTGATTAAGTTAGATTGATAGACAATTAGCTAAGCATACGATATTAGGGCATACGATATACATACGAGTAGTCAATTCATATAGTACATACAAAAGAAAAAAGCAAGTCTTTGGCAGTCGATGGTATGTGTAGATATTCTCAATATTCGATCGAGTTACCGCAGCAATCGAAATTGAAATTATCTACCACTGCTGTTATAGTTTCTGTTTCTGTTTCGGTTTCTTCGTGTGGTATTTAGTATGTATGGTATGTTAGTATGGTATAGTAGTACGTGGTTCTGTTCGTGGTTCTTGTCTGTTCTTGTTTGTCCCACTGCGTGGCACTTGCTGCTGCAGCTGCAGATGCGGATGCAGGTGCAGCTGCAGTCGCAGTGGCAGTTGCAGTTGTCTGGGGCACTTGCTCTGGGTGTCTACTTACACGTATCGCCTCCTCTTCGGCAGCCTCTTCTTCTTCGGCCTTCTTTTGCAATTCGTCATACGACATGGCAACAATGGCCAAAATCAAATTCACAAGATAGAATGAACCTAGGAAGATGATGACTATAAAGAACAGCATGTGCCATGGTCCGGCGGCGCGCAACACCAGCTGGTACAGGTCCTCCCAGAAGTCCTGTGTCATCAGCCGGAACGCGGACAGGAAGGCCCAGCCAAACGAGTCGAAGCTGGTGTAGCCGTAGTTCGGATTCGGCCCAAACCCCTGCAGGCACACGTAGTCGTCGTCGCATTGCCTGCGATCGTTTGGTTTGGTTTGGATTGGTTCGAATGATGAAATGGCAAAGAAATCAGTAATATCAGTTTATATTTTTGATTTATTTTTTTATTAGTATAAACTCTATGCTTATTCAGCCCTTTCAAAATAAGTTTAAACCTTTAAATGGTATTGATATTGGGAACAAGACTAGATAAAATCGACAACTTACCCTGCGCCGGATATATTGCCGCACAGCGGAAATGAGATGCCCTCGTCCTCCGAGTACCAGTTGGAGCTGTTTCGGTTGTGATAGTCCCAGTTCTCGTCGGTCAGATTGCCCCAGGAGCCGTCCAGCGGGAACTTCTTGATGCACTTCTGCGTGAGCACGCCCATGTAGATCTGCAGGCCCATCAGCGCGAACACCGACAGGGAGAACATGGTGAGGATTATCACATCGCGCAGATTCTTCACCGACTCGATGACGGCGCCGACGATGGTCTTTAGGCCTGTGAGTGGTTAGTGGTTAGTGGGTTAACATTATGGGTTAAATTGGTCAATGGATATTGGATAACATTGTTAGCACATAGTTCATGGTTCATACCTGGCACAATGGCTACGGTTTTAAGCGCTCGCAGCACCCTAAACGTTCGCAAGGCTGCAAGATTACCTAAATCTATACCCATGGTCACATAACTGCGCATTGAGATCGACGATTGTTTCGATAGTTGGTTGTCGATTGTCGATTGTTGGTAATTGCGTTGTTTTTGGTCGGCAGGTGCAGATGGATATACACACAAAATGTCATCGAGGATTAGTAATTAGAGGGCTATAGGCATGCGAGTGTTGTGGTTATTTATAGAATTTGCTTCGATTCGATTTGGTTCGATCGCATTCGATATAATTACAAATGTTGTGGGTTCATTATTCCTTCGTTGTTCTTTACAAAGCAATTAAGGTAAATCAAACGAGTGCCGAATGGGGGTGGGGGTGAGTAAGTGTAGATGTTGATGTGTGTGTAAAAGGTAAATGTATTGTATGCCATAAAAAGCCCAAATGATTGCGAACTTTGACATATGCCCGAACATAGGTACTAAAATAAATAAAGCTGCGGCCCGAGTTTATTACACATTTTGTAAATTAGCTTCACCTGGGCCACTCTCTCCCTCCGGGGCCCACCGATCAATTTTCCCTCCCTCTCCCATAAAAGAGCATATTAATAGAGCCTGCTTAGTCCCACAACCCGGAATACTTCGTGGTGACCCGTCGTACGTCATCCTTTGGGAATTTTTGGGTGGGATGTGGTGGCGAAGGTGAAAGTGCCAGTGGCAGTGGACTAAAAGTGCCACCAGCAACAGGGGTGGCGGCCATTTATTATTTTATGAATTTTTATCGATTTGTCTGTCATTGCGTGCAATGGCAGTCGTATAATTGTCCTTTTTGGGGACAAAGACAGATCGCACTGGAAATGTAATGGGCTGAGTTTTAAAATCTTTCCAGGTGCCCAGAATGTGGAGGCAAGTGTCAAAATACCGGAACTAAAGAACCTATTGTTCCTTTTTGGGAGATAAATAATAATAATATTCTGGTGGTAGCCCCCTTTTTTATCACATACTTAAATTTGATGAATTTTGTCCTTCTTTTTAAATGCGTTTACATACATAAAATAAATAATAAAGTAATCATAACCCCGAAAAAAGATAACTAGTTAAATGTTAAAATTTGGGTTTGAATATTTTTTTTTAATTATTGATATATTTACTAAATTCTGTCTTTACTGTTTGGACCACAGAAGTCTTGTTCATGTGTTAAATACGTATACGCAATGTGGTCACCGTGTTGCCAATTAGAAAGGCATTCCAATTGGACATAGTCCCGATTTACATGGTGGCCTGAATTCGCGAACTCTTGCCCTCCGGCTGGAAGGGAAAAAGGGAAAATGGAAAAACACGAACGCTTAAAGCTGGAGCTTTAAAATGCCGTGCCTGGCATTGACGAGCCAAGGCTGCGCGTCCTGGCGGCGCCAACAGCCAAATGTGCCGCACGACACAGTCACCTCCCGCCTTTCAACTTTCTCCTCCCGTCCCACCCATCACAAATAATAAAAAAACCAAAAAAAAAAAGAATGGCAAATAGACAGCTCCAATAAATGCTTAAAATGAAGCAGAAAGCAATGAAATGGAATTGTCACGAAACGACAAAAAGAACAAGGAAAAGCGCCAGTTTGAAAACAAAAAAAAAGGAAAGGAAAAAGAAAAAGAAAACCGAAAATATGGGAAATGGAACAAAAATTAACTTGAGCGACCAAAAATTTGTTTATGGCTTTTTTATGTGTGTGTGTGTGTGTGTGTGTGTGTAGAAAATCCTGGCATGTGCGTGTAAGTGTGTGTGTGTGTGTGTGTGTGGTTTGGGCGCGTCATTAGAAACGGCAAAAATAAATCAATAAAAATACTCAGCTAACGCGACTTTTTTTGTTTTCCATCGCGTGTAACGTATAATTCTATAGAATTCTGTGGCTATTTTCCTGTGGCTGCTGTTGCCGTTTTTATTTTTTATATGTTTTTTTTTTGTTCCAACTGCTGACTCTAATGAATGTAATTCCAGTCGTTATTTGGTTTTGTGACTGGGTTCATTTTAATTTGGTTTAGCTACTGCTTTTGAAGATTTCCCTTTGATTAATCATAAAACTTTACCACCATACTTTTTCATTGTAAAGTCATTAAGTAATTACTGAGTGCATGGTTTTTTTAAATCATGAACAATTTGAAGTTATTAAGCTACAGAAAAATTTTAAAAAAATTTGGAAAACGTCGACTGTGAATTTTCAATAATAAAAAGTTCAATATTTCAGTTCTTTGTGGTTAATTCTAAATGAAATTTTGTTTATGAGTTTTTTCATCAATCGTTTAAAAAAAAAAAAACATAAAAGTTGCAAATTCTTAGATATTTCTATTTGAATTTTTCACATACAAATTTTTAATTTGAACCACTCGAAAAATATATTACCAGATTTCGTATTTCATTTGGCAAATTTCCTGCCATTATTAAAATCCCTCGCTTTGACCAACATATTAATTTTTATTTGCAGCGTTTTGTCTTGACTTTTTTTGTGCCTTTTCCGCATTTTGTGCTCATTTAATTGCTGATGCTGATAGAACACACAGCTGTCTCTTTGATTGCATTTAATGGACCTGCAAAATATGCATGCATATGTCTGTGAAATTGGTTAACGCCGCATTTGGCCTCGTTTTTTACTTTTTTGCCTTCATTGATTGACTCAACTGGATGTTGATGCTGCTAATTGCTCGACTCACACACACAACACACACTGGCACACACACTGGCACGGCCACGATTATGTTAATGAAGTGTGTGCGTGGGTGTGCGAATGCTTTGCATAAATTGATAATAATAATAAATATTATATGCAAATACCGCTAATTTGTAATCAGAAGTCAACTGACTGTAAACTTGAAACACAAAAAAGTTGAATATAGAAAAGGAAAACATGTCGTGGGAAAGTGGATGTTCGGGACGTCTGCTACTCAGGATCAGGAGGTGTGACTACGGCTTATACGATGGATGATTCAGTTAGGATACCAATACGGAAGCAAATCTTAAGTCAAAGGCAACACAAGAAACGAGAACTGATCCTTATAGATGATACACTGGTTTGAGTGGGGCGCTACTGCTAAACACCGAAAAAAGTATTTAAAATGATGAACATTTTAACAAAAGCATCTGCATCTGATCACTGATTATTTTAAAAAATATTAATTTCAATTTATGACTTGTTATACAGCACTTTTAAAACAAAACTAGCTTTGTACATTTTTTTTTGGTGTTTAGGCAGTAATCAATGGGATTTGTTAGCGTGATATACGGATGGGTGATGGTTGATGGTTTATTATTCAATTGTAATAAGTAATATATTATTATATATAGGTTTATATAACTCACGCTAAAGCTATTACTACGAAGTCCAGCCAATTCCATGCATCTCTAAGATACGTAAACGGGCATAAAATGAAACCTCGTGCCATCACTTTAACAGCTGATTCAAATGTGTAGATTCCGGTGAATATCACCCTAAAAACGAATTGAATTTCGAAATGCAATTTGTTGTTGTCTTCTTGGCTTTTATGCACTTCAAATGTTGCTTAAGATGTTTTATTTTTGGTCAGATGCCGATGCCTGATGGGTCACCAGCAATTCAGTTGTAAAAAAAAAAGCAACACACACACAAAAACTAAAACCAATTGGATAAATTGTCCAAGAAAATAGATGGGTAACTGTTACATAGAAATCGAAATCAAACATTGAAATAGAGTGGTTGAAAAGAATGGAAGAAAAGTGGCGCTTAAAAGTTAGTTAAAGGCTACTATAAACCGATGGATCCCATATTGTTGTGCTCTCCATTCCGATCCAGCGTTGATACACGACTCCATTTGTCCCAGATCTTTACTTATTGCAGCTTAAGCGTACTTTTTAAAACTAACTTAAATGATTATCCTAACCGCTTCCATTGTCATCCATCATCCATCTCTGGCCCTCTTCCTGCCACAGTGCCACAACCTCAACGAGTTCAACGATAGTGTCCGTATCTGCGATTCACGAATGGCTGTTGCTCTTGTTCTAGATTGATGCACTAACACCGTGCCCCCAACTACCATACATACCACATACCACAAGTAGTGGCCCCAAAAAGGCGACACACACACATACACCCACAAAAACACCCACTGGGGGAGGGAAAGGTTGCATAAGCAGCAAATCATTTTACCTGCTGAATTCTTAAATTTTAAAAAAATCATTTACATCCGAAATTTGTTAATAAAAATAACTTAACACGTTCACTTGGAATTAATCATAGTTAGGTATTTAAAGCCCTATAAAATCTTACAAGCTCCCAGAATTTGCAAAAGACTTGCAACTACTTGGAATGGAAGGCGCACATCAAAAGGACACTTGGCCAGTACTCGACCGCCCTAATTACTGAACTGCAGATCCAGATAGACAATTGTCAATGTCAATAATGGTTAATACTTAACGGCCAACTGCTTGATGCTGTTTCTGTGTGGGATGTGGCTGCTGAGCTGCTGGGCTGCTGGGCTGTGCTGTTCGTGTGGGTGTCAGATCAATAGGCCGACCTTCGGACAATAGTTGTCCCTTCCACGCCCCCCGTTGCCTCCTCCTGGATGTGGATGTGGATGTGGATGGTTAGCCATTTGACAGATTTCAGGCAGACAGCGCCCCGTGTGACAGGCACTCTTCGTTGTGGGGGATGGTGGATAGTGGATGGGAGCCTGGGAATGCGGGGATGGGAGTGCGTCTGACCTAGGCCCCAATGCCTGTAAAGGACACTTGAGCTGTGTTTTAATTGCAGGTATTATGTCTTTCTCAGGGGCCTGCACAAGTGTGACCCTTGCACTGGCCCAAAAGAGGGGGAACATGGGGGGTGGCAAGGCTCTTTAAAAATCCTTTGCTTTGCCAGTTTGTTTCTTTCTTTCTCCATAAAACCTGCATTAAATTTAAATTTGTTTAAATGGACTTAATTACGATATTTCTTTTCTCTTCTTATAGTTTTTTGAACAACGCTACAAATGACTCTTTTTTTCTCTCTGCATGCTCAGCTCAACTCACCTCCTATGGCGCCCCACATTGAGGAGCGTTCTCTGCGCTTGCTTTGCTTTACCTTTCTCCATATACTTTCACTTTCTCCCAGGGTGAAGGTGTGTGTGTGTGTGTGCGTGTCTCGAGTTATGCGGCACCTGCTGCTGAGACCCCCTTTAGATCCCCTTTGAACCACCTTCGAACGAATGCGTCCTACCCTTAGCCAAGTTCAAGTGGCACTTCCGTTTGCACTTTCATCTGGCTGCCATCTCCTTCTGTCGCTCGCTCTCTTTCTGTCTTTCTCTCCTGCTGTCCCTGTCTCTCTCACTATCTTAGGGTGCTCGATTCTGATACCAAATCTGCGACAATAACTTTGATATCAGCTAGAAAAATGACGTAACTCTTTTCACTTTACATTTTGCTTTCATGGCGCTCACAGTGCGCTCTCTTTAAAGCATATTTGCTCGCTTGGCCTTCCTTTTGAATGTCGCTAGATTTACCGTTTACCTATGTACAAGTTACCACTACGTATAGGCAATGTTCTAGGATTGTGGGATGATTACGAGTTACGAGTTACGAGTTCTAGATGACCACTAGTCGAATCGAATCGAGACTAACTAGGAATACACATTATTATGTAAAAAGAGCGAGAGACAGTTGTCCTACCGAATGTGGGATTTCAACATATATATATGTAAGTATAGTATATACGGGATCCAACGATCCATCAACTGTACTAAGGATACAAGTTATCTAAGTCAGCTAAATATCACACAAAACTCTACTGTACGTTCGACCCCAGATACCAACCCTGGCACTCCAATACACGATGGCTTGTCCTCTATAACTAAGTTCGATAATGGAGAATCTTAACTAGCTAAGTATAAGTATATGGTATGGTGCTGGGATTACATATGATTTACACAGATACGATGATCAAAATGTACTAAAATCTGTTTCTAGATTGGGGATTTAGTTTACAATACGTTTACTTAATAGTTACTTAAACAATTTACATAAGTTCTAACTATGGATAAGTATAATTTATATGTTCTAGGCATGTGTAAGGTATATAAACTAGGTAGCTAGGCACTACAATCGAATATACGGAGCAAAGATACTTCATTTACAAATGATATATCGATTGAATTCAATTCGAAACGTGAACAAACCAAAACCAACCAGTTCCACTGGTTCAGTGAGTCCCAGTTGGACTCGGAATCGGAATTCTCGGGAGGATTGCGATCGGGCATCACAGCCACAGATGGACTAGCGAGGCAAATTTACAGTTGGGATGAGCAGTTTGAATGGAGAGATCGAGATCGGGACGCGAGTGGTGGCTCTATGATCGAGTTATCGAACCGTCGAACGATCGATTATTGCAAAGTTACTCACGATATGAGGATATATAGTATATAGTAGATTGATAGGAATGAATGCAGTTTGATGCTAGAGTGGTGTATATCATACAAGAGCGGATGCACTCAACAGGTTCTCGAGCACTGAGCACCGAACCTTTGTACCACTACTGAAATGCATCATGATATCGGTATCGGGGTTCTCTTACTGGAAACGGCTTTAGCTACCTAGCAACTTTACTTTACTCGACATTTTTACCTTCGCCTGCGCAGGTTATAAAGATTGATTAGACAGTTAAATGGATATATAAGTGTTTAGATAGAATAGAGTTTGCACTTTGGTTTGTTGCTGTTTTTCGATTTCTTTTCGTTTGGCTTTTGTTGAAATCATAGAGGAAAGAAATTCAAGTTTGACCTAAATACACATCTGCATAAATATCGAAAAAGTTACATATATAATATTGTATAATATCGTTTAAATATAATTAAGTATGTCGATTATATAGCACATAGGTATATAGATGTTTATATACTTATATGACTAGTACAGAGTATAATATTATTAGTTGTAAAAGTTTCATAACCAAAGACAAAATGAAAATCAACTGAAATAAGTTTGTAAATCAAATTTAGCTAAGGTAAAGGAAACAAATCAAGTGTGTTCAGTCGGGGGTTACATGGGGTCATTGGGTCATCGGATATATATCGTATTATGTGGTAGAGGACGATTCTCTGGGCGTACTTACTCAGTGGACTCAACCGTGGGCGTTGTCGGCATTATCATCAGGATGCAGTTGACGAGAATTGTGGTGATGATGAATAGGGAAAATAATGGATGCACTAGAATGTAAATGGCCACACGACGTATCGGATTGAATGGATCGAGCAGCCACATTGCTTTTGATGCAGAAAAGCGAAAAATATCTTTTCCTTTGCTTACAACTACGAATGTCTGCAAGAAGAGGGTCAAGTGAGCGTCAATTGGGTTACAGGCTATTGGTTAGATCAGATCCCTGTCCCTTAAGGGATTCCCTCCAACAAATGTTATCCCTTGGAACAGGACTCACCAGTATGTTGTTGTAGTAGGGATCGATATCCTCGAGAGGAGTGGAGGCCAATTCCGGCGGGAAGCTGCCCTGCAGTCGAACAGGTATTGGCACACCCTGTTCAAGTGTAGGATCCGGTTGTGGACCTTCATCCTCGTCCTCGTCATCATATCGGATCTGTGTGGGTCGGTCGGTCGGTGTGCGATGTGCGGAGAGAACAGAACGGGTTGGGCAACAATAGATTAGCAAGGACTTCGTACAAACTTGATCAAGTACACGGCACGCCTGAGAACCCAACTCAAAACGGAATTGAAAGAATCGGAAATCATAAGTCAGAAAGTGAGCGGCACACAAATCAACATCAATTTCAAGCGCTTTCGATTCGAATTAAATAATTTCGTGATGGTTTCAGTTTTGCATATTAGAGATTTGTCTATACATATGTATATACATATTGGTATATATGTTGTTTGAGTATCGGTTGTATACTATATATACAGAGGGTGATAGAGAAAGCAAACAAGTTGGGGGGGGGTTCAGCAGATTTGTTTCGTATGCAAAAGTAACACCAAGTCGGTTTATCCAATATCTATATCTGGGGTATAGTTTTTATTTGGCGCTTCATCGTTTCAATGGTTCCTTCTATTTTTGATTCATCATTGTTCCCTTGTCAAGTTTAAAGAAACAATGAGCAGAAGGTGGAAACAGAACGGAAACGGAAATGTTTATGGAAACGGAAAAGGAAACTAAGGTAACCAGTGTTGTTTAAGTGTGTGTGTGTGTGTGTAAGGCATGCCTGTCATTAGACAGAGTCCAGTGTTGGTAAACGTTTAGCTAGAGAGTGCAATCACTAGGCTACACTATGCAGAAGAAATTTGGGGAAGGGGTGGAGGTTGGGGGGATCACAAGCAGGAGGAAAAGGAGAAGGAGAACGAAGGAGGACTCAATGTCACCGAGTCGACATTATGGGTTATCGACAAAAATTTCGTGATTGCCCAGACAAACATTATTCTTGCATGTTCTGGCAAGTTTTAATTGCCCCGCCATGCATATTGTATGACAATATTTTGGCCCACTGACTGGGCGGCTGCCTAGGTTTCGGTTTCCCTCCGCCTCCCCATCGATTTCAGATTTCTGTAGTCAGAAGCCGGAGGGGGCGGTTGCGATGGTATGTATGGGTTTTACTTTCCACGGACGCGAACACGTGCAATGCCAAAAGCAAAATTAAAGAGCCAAAAGCACAAAAAACTCTAACGTCACTTTTGTGGCACATTCGTGTCGCCCTCTCGCTCTGGCCGTATATATGGTATACTATATATCGTATATATATGTGAGTGCGACCCACTATACTATATGCATGTGGAAAAGGAAAAGAGCCAGAGCCACAGCCAGAGAGGGAGAGGGGAACGAAAAGGAAAACTAAAGGAAAAATTCCATAATAGTTGGCCTGGCGTGACAATTAGATTGTGTCTGTATGTGGCTGTTGTCGGAGTGTGTGTGTGCTTGGTGGAGCCTAGGGTTTCAGCTTTGACGCAATTGCGGCACCCACCCGAACCCCGAGCCCCGGACACCGTACACCGGACACCCGACGAACAAAACCAGGACTCGGAGTTGCTGGGCGCTAGTCGATGGGTGGCGAGCCTCTTTAAACAGCAACCAACTCAAGTCTATATTTAAACTAATAAAAGGCAAACCGCACCGTGCCGCAAGGGGCACGGAGAGAGAGAGGCGGATAGTTGGATATAGCAGCCTGGCAGCCTGGCAGCCTAGCAGCCGGTTCCGACCGGACACAAGTCGTCCTTGCGCTTTCGAAGTCAGCGATTACAAATTTATGACGCATTCAGCGGACGCAGTGGAAAAGTGGGCTTAGACCAGGCTGGGGTAAGTTGCGATTAGGTTAGGTTGGAAATGGAAAGTAATACTATAGAGTTATTGGCAGGATTACACGGGAAAAGGAAGTTTGCAAGGAAATAGTAGCAGTTAAACTAAACTAAACTAGCTAGGGTTGGGCTGGGAGAGGCTTTAAACAAATAAATAGGTTTATAGAGGGTTTTTCAAGATTAGAAGGTATTGTTTTTTAACAAAACAAACGCTCATTCGAAATTTTGGTAAACTCGAGAGCAATTTCCATTACAGGTCAAAAAATTATCAAAATTTAATTTGCAAAGTTTGCACAGGAAAGTTTTGCACAGGACTAAAGCGGGATAAAATAAGGTTTCGGTTGTTATTTCGTTTATTAATTAGGTAATTAGGCGAGTGGGAAAGGAGAAAGTAGCTGAGAGAGAGAAAGTTTTCATGCGCCATGCAACGTCAACTACTTACAACTACAAACACGCACTTCCACGCACCTATGTACACATACACCCAGGCACACCTTTACAGAGATAGCAGGTGGTTGGTTGGGAAAGGGTTTTAGTTTTGGGGGGGGGATTCTTTATCGGGAGTTTCTACTGTTTTTGTCTGAAGCCAACTACAAATGATAGTTCAAACCGAAACGGAACCGAAACTAATAAACCTCTTAATGATGTTCATCTAACGCTAGGAAAGAACTAAGTCCTGAATATTGCTGGGATATATAGTACATATAGATGGGGCTGCTTCACATGCTCAACAAGCGGGGTGTTCTGTGATCGTTTTAGAGCAATGTCCCAGCAATATCCGGAGGATGTCTGGCACTAGCTCCGATACGCAACCGAAGGCTATCCTTGGATGAGATACTTTGGCTGGCAGTGGCACTTACTCGAGTTTCACCTCCCAAAACTTACAGTACGCTGGCAACTCTGGTGACTCGGTGACTCATCTGTTTGTTCGCTTGACTCGCTCCCATTTGTTCTTTATTTACTTAGGTTTTTACATACTCAGGTACTCGTTTGTATGGTTTGTATAGTCAGAAGTATTTCTCATATATATATAGTAATAGTAATATGTCGGGTGGTGCGGGGCAATGCAAAAATTTGCGCGTGGGGAAATCTTTGCGTATTGCTCGCCGCCGTTAAATCATCAGACATCTGCATAGTATGGTCAAAAGAAACGAGTTTCCTAGCCGAGCCCTACACTCTTCTCTAGCGTAAATTACAAGGTTCGGAGCGGGGTCTGGATTGGGTGGTACGGTACAGTGTGGGGGCTAATTGATATATATATATATAGCATATATATATCTGCTTACATTTAGAACAACAAATATTACAACATACACACACAAATTACTCAAGTATTAGCTGGCAAAAACATATACAGATACACATTTAAGTAGTAGATACGGTTACGGATACACATAGTTGCGATAGGGATTCGGTTCGGTTGGGGGGGGGGTTTGATTTGCTATTAATACTCCTTGGGCGCCAAGCCAGGACGTGTGTGTAAGCGGCATTGATTCCCGATCCCCGATTCCTGCCTTGAGGCCAAGCCTTTCGGGCCGGTTCGCTAAGCTCCTTAGCCAACACACTCAGTCATTGGGGGCTTCATGCTCCACCTTGATAAGTAATTGAAGCCCCCGGGCAGTGCCAACAACTATGGCAATGCCAAGTGGCACATAACAAGAGGCATTGACAAAGGGATATATTTGCACTTATATCCCGAAGCATTATATTTAACAGCAATAAAAAATAGGCAAAAGTGTGGTCTCCTCTTCGGACAGCCGAAGTGCATTGGGTCCTTGCAAGGGTCAAGGTTCAGTTGAACTCAAGAACTTGAAATGTATATTTATTAATTGTTAATTTAATTCAATGGAAGGGGGTTAAAAGTAGTAAGCATTTAAATTATATGATAAAAAGTTAAAGAGTATATTTCAATTAGTTGATCACAATTTACATCACTTACTCACATACACCTTTTTAAAATGATCAATCGGACTGACATTATGGTAGTGCAAAGCCCCACGAGGACCCAAACCATACTATAAAAAAAGCGATAAATCTAAAAGCGAATTTTCAGCTGCATTTGTTTTATTTTTGGCTATTTACAGGTGAGCTTTTCGTTTATTTTTTTTGTTCGTTTTGCATTAAGCGGCCCGGGGCGGTGGGAAGATATATATGTAAGTAGTAGTAGTAAGGCAAAGATATTACGATATTACGACTTTACGATTTACATAGAAACAAGCTTACGTACGAGGGCTACGTAGGAGGTTGAGGAGCGGATACAAAGGAATATATAGTAGATATATCTTGAGTCTGGGGGCTGGATCAAACTGAGCTAAGTGGCATGGATTGGCTGGTTTTGGCTTGATTGGTTAGTTGCGGCAGTTGCACAAAGGAAACGAGGAACCAACAACGCAAAATGGCAACGCAAAATTGTTTGGCCAAAGGAAAACGGTTTGTGGCAATAAAGTCTCAAAACTCAACTCAAAAGGCACAATAAAGGTGAAATCATAAAACTTTTCCTTCGATTGAGATTGAGATACACCTGGAGGTGGAGGTGTAGGTGTGTGTGTGTTCTCAAAGGTCAGGGGGGGTGGTGGGAAGTGGAGGTGGGGGTGGTTTTCTTATTTCTTATTTGTTGTGGTTTCTTTTTCTGAGCAAAATCTTACTTCTTTTTGTTTTTTCTTGCGACCATATTGCGGCTGAAAGAAGATTTGGATTTGGTATTTGGTTTAGGGCATTTCATTACGAGCATTTTCAAGTTCAAGTAAAAAGTAGCGTAGCGTAGAGAAAAGTTAATGTTCGATATGGTTTTGGGTTTGATTTTAATTTTTTGGGGTATTTCGTAATTTGATTGCATTATGCAAGCGCCGAATTTGCATTTGTCATTCATTATTGATGGGGTTATATTCATTTATAGTCATGGTTATATTCATTTTTGTCCAGACAGCAGCGCGCAAAAGTTTCGTTGAGAGAGAGCGTTCAAAAAGTAGAGAGAAAGTAAATGAAACGGAAGAAGAGTACACGAAAGAAAAAACAAACGGTAGAAAGTGGTTATGTAGGCGAGCAGTTTTCAGCATTATGTCAGGGGGATATCGATATACATAAGGGATTTTTCGGCTACCCCTAAATGCTTTTGATTTTTGATTTGCTTTTGCGCATCTTCGCAATGCATATAGTAGATCGTGAGTTATGTGATCTGATTTCTGATTTCTGATTTTGATTGATTTCTATCTGTCTGTGTGAGAATGTAACTGTGTTTGTGTGCGAGCGCGTCGGAAAGTGGGAGACAGAGAGACATAGAAAGGGACGGCGACACTTCTCAGGAGTGGGTTTTACGGGGCGATAGGTCGGAAGAAGAGAGACAGAGCTAGGTTTGAAGTTAATTGGGGTGCGCATGGATTAATTCGTAGCTTGTCGTTGTGTAGGTGGTTTATGACAATGCGCTTTGATGGTTTTGTACAAGAATTCGTAGCAGGCAGCTTGCAGCCACGATTAGGATTTTCTTTTTGAAGGATGCACTTAGACTTGTACCAGACAGCAATATGTTATTTACTCCTTTTTCTGTAGCATTTAGCTTTAATAATTCCAATTTTCCAGAGTTTCATGGCTGTCAGATTTATTCTTTTAGTAATTTAGCTTCGGGTATATGTAGTTTTCTTAGCTATTTTTTCCATAACTCTTACTTCTTATAAGGATTAGGATATAATAAGGATCAATCTGTAGAAATCCATTGTTTTCAGATAATCTTAGTCTTCAGCACATCAGTCTGATAACATATTTCACAGAAGGCAGGCAGTACTTCAAGTGCCCAAATTAAATACTGGGTTTTTTGATGATTCGGTTGGTAATGGTCTGATTTCGGAACTGAGTACTGACACTAATGATTGGCGATGGACACAGCTACCGAGTTGTGATACAAGAGTTCAGAAGCGATTCGGCTATTTACAGGACGATACGTGGAGGTCAGCTTAGTGTGCTGAGACGATAAGGACATGGGGGTCATGGACATGGACGTGGACTGTGTTTGGGATGTACCCAAAACGCTCGTCAAATTAAATTGCAATAATAAAACTATAGTCGGGAAATAAAACTGAAAACTTTGTAGCCTTTGACTGGTACAATACGATAAGAATACGGCAATGATAATGGTAAATTGGGTAAAGGGTTACGCAATAATACGAAAATTGATTAGGTAATCGATTAGGACACACAATAAGAACACATTACGAAGCCAATGGGTTACAGAAAACACAGTTCTTACTCTCAAATAGATAAAACAATTAAACAAACCAACAAACGAACGAACATACAACGATTATGGCAGGATAGAAATTTTACAGATTCGATAGTCAAACGTTACGATATCGGTACGTACAAGAGCATATAGGGTTGGCTTGTGATTAGGGGGATTTTCGGGTTCTTATGCTGAGTACAAAATACGAGTACAAACAACCAAAGAGGGAAATCAAAAAACACTTTACTGTTCTTTTGGAAACTTTAACGATTTGGAATTTTGTTGAAAACAAAACGGAATAAACACAACAAAAGATCGAAACGAAATTTGGTGGACTTATGGTGTATTGTTAGGGTTTTAGTTCAGTTAGAATGGGTTTTTAGCTACGATTAAAACATTTACGACTTTCAGAATTTAAAATTGGTGAAATGATATCAAAGGTGTTTGTTGAGATTACGGAAAACAGTTGACAGTAGACAGTTGAAAGTTGAAAGTTGAGGTCAAGTTGTGGGTCAGACAGAGAACAGGCGTTCAAGGGATCTGCTTAGTTTGTTGTGGTTAGATGGCAGGGATCAAGCACAGTGGATTTATGGCGTGGTTTTGAGATGTGGATATGCATTTACAGAGGCAGATGACTGGGGTTACAGTATGTATGTTAAGAGAACTTTAGACACAGACACATTCGTAGTACAGACACCTATACGAAGGATGACTGCTTGCGAGTTGGATGGTTATGTTGTTAATATTGTTGATATTTAGTATATGCGGTTTCTTTTCGGGTAGATACATAATATAATGTATGGGGGTTAGTAAGTAGAATATATTCGAGTATATATTTATATGTAAAATAGACGTTCAGGCTTTAGTTGAAGCACGAACAAAAGCGCACAGTAGCGGCGGTAATCGGTTATCAGTTATCGGCTATCGGTTATCGCTGATCGTTGATCGGCATTTGTTAATCGATCAGCGATCAGCATCGACCGTTTGGCATTCGATCTCAATTGGAAGTCAATTCACTTAGACGAAGAGAGAGAGATACATATATACGGATACAGATACAGAAACAGTAGTAGTAGTAGTAGAGTAGGCACACAAAATCGAGTAAGCTATGCACATTCAGCTAGAAATAATTACCACCTCTCCCTCGGCTCTCTTTCTTTCCAGCTCCTTCTGCTTTTCATGTTCAGCGGCAATGCGTTGTTCGATTTGCACCAATGATTCGCGGGTAAAGGGACGGAACAAACTGCGTTCTTCCTCAGATATCGAGTCGGAATCTTCTGTCATTGTCTATGCGGCCAACGATGAGAGCCTTAGATTTCCAAGGCCTGCAAAGAAAAGGGGGAGAAGTCAGTCATGGAGAATCTGTCAGTAAATTTAAAGTTTTACATAGCTAAAAACATTGTCACAATCGGTGGTAGTTTAATGTCCCTAAGCTAACGTTTAATATTACAATTTAATACTCAGCTAAGTAATCAAAATAACTTAGTTTAAAGTACCATCTTTTACTTGGATATTACATGTCAGCTGTATACTGAAAGCTGGACTTAAATATTTAAGAACAACGACATAAACATCTAAAACTTTTAAGAACCCTTTAAATATTTTTGAAAATTTTTTGTTTCACTTTTTGTTAACATTTTAAAATTATTTTGTTGTCTACTTTACCATTATTTTATTTATATTGAATATAATTAAACAAAGATATTTTGTTATAGTTTTGTGTCTACCTATTAATTTTGGTATAAGCTATTTTAAAATAATTATTGACTGAACCAACCAAATAAGTAAATTAAATTAGCTAAGCTATAAAATGTTTATCCGTAACTTTTTATTTTTATTTTGATATCGTTATAAAGCATGGGAAATTATTTATATGGTTTTAATTTAATTTCTTTAATTTTGCTTTTATTTTATTACATTTCGATATAATTTCTTCAGCAAAAGTGAACTAAAGCAGTATATTTAAATGCCCCCGAGTAAGCCAATTAATTTTAACAACAAAAACCTTTTATTTTGTTAATTTGTTAATTGAGTTGTGTTAAGTTTACTTGTTGCAACTGGTTCAAATGACCTTTGTTAATATCGATTAATAACTGAATTTAACGAAGAAGCAATTCAGGTACAAGCTGAACAAATAACGCGATAAAAACAAGGCGACATTAATTTTTTTTTTACGCGTAATGCTTAATTAAAGCGAGTCAGTTGAGTTACACACAATTTGCCACCTAATTGTGTTTTCTTTTTATTGAAGCTACAACGATGTTAATGGGTATATACTTATGGATATGTATTTTTATGGAGTACTTACATGAGGCACATGGATGTCGCCTGCTACATTAAAGCTACAACTATATCCGAGGCGCCATGTTCGATTAGCGCCCGCCGCTTAGCACGATGCTGCAAGTAAATCAAGTACATTTGGACCATTAGTGATTGCTTATTGTTGAGTTGGCTAAAACCAGGCTAAAACCAAAAGCTAGCACATTGATCCCGGGCCCAATCCAAATCGAAATCGAAACCTCAACGGCTGACTAATTGGATTATCGCCGCAGCGAACGGCAATTCGCATTAAATGAAATGCAATCAAAAGTAAAGTAAACAAAACAAAACAAAACAAAACAAAACAAAAACAATGGCCAATCAATAAGAGCAAAACAAAAGCACGTGTGAAGTGTCTTTACGCCGTAGAAGAACTTTTAAAAATTAGATTAAGGCCTTAAACACCAGTCTAAAGTGTTGCGAAATATTATAACTGTCATTTAATAAGCAAGGAAGGGGAGAAACTTTTTAGAATTCGATGAAAAGCTAAACACCAGTTAAAATTTTATACTTTTCATTTAATTAGCCTATAAGTTAGGGAGGAGGGTACAAACTTAATATTGTTTATAATTACTCCTGCAGTTGGGAAGCTTTAGTATTAGTGTTGGGCATGAGGCTTATATAAGCAGCCTCCGCTAAGGTCAAAGCACTCTTTTTCCATTTGCCAATCTGCCTGCGTGTGTGTGTGTGTGTATCGAGCATAAAAGTAGGTCAGTTCGATATTTCGCCACACTCACACACACACACACACACATGAAGCATAGAAGAGCGCCCACACACACACACACAAACAAGCTTATGTGCCAATATATGAGCATATATTTATGTGTGTCTGTTTCATTCATGACACCCGCAAAATGTTAGCCGAATTAATTTTTTGGCCAGGCTCTGATGACTCATGCAGGACCGTGCACGCGAAAATAAAAAAAATAACATTTTTGTGTCAATATGCAAATGACATGTTCAAACATGTCAAACAATCAAAGGCTATCGATTATAGAATATCGATTAGGAATATGAAAAACTCAGCTGCCTGTTAATTGTTGAACAATTTTGAAGGGCTAAGTAAAAAGGTAGAAAAATAAAAAAGTCAAAAGACAAAATAAAGCAAACAACAAAACTGAACGAAGTTTGCATGTTGTTAGTCAATGAATTTTGCATGCCCACGGAGCGGGAGAGAGAATTGGGGCTGCCGAGAGAGGGCGAGAGAGCGCAAGGAAGAGCAGGACCTGCTGCTGCTGCTGCTATTACCGCTCTCTCTCACCTGCGCCGAGAGAGCACTCTCTCTTTTTGCGGACTACAACAAAACAATTTTTGGGTTTCCTTCTGTTCTCTTAACGAACGAGAGGAGAGGCCCCTGTGAGGGAATTTCGATTCCCCACTCCCCTCCCCCCTTTATTTTTTGCTGGCTGCTGAAAGTTTGCCCTCCAAAAGCCAGCAAAAGGTTGTAGCCCAAAAGCGAACAACGAACAAGGGGCTAGGGGCAAGGGGCAAGCTGGGGTGTAAGGGTAGGGTGTGCAGGGTGTGCAGATACCCCATTGATAGTATAGTCTTGAGGTCGGGCCTGGTTAACTGGGATTTTCACCAAGGAGGCATGACATAATCAAGCCAAGTTCATCAATTCGCGCAGTGTATGTGACTTTTGGTTTCCTTCAAAGGCTTCAATTCTTTTTCAAACTCTTCGACTCTTTCATCTGCATATCTTCAGAATTACCCTCTTAGGTATGCTATACTTATTTAACAACCATAAATAGGGAAATATATTCCAGAGGAGCAACAAATTAATTTGCTCTCTTGAATGGAATTCCTCTGAAATTATTTTTATTATTTCCAAGCGAATGAGGCTTAGTTCATATTCACCATAAATCGTACATAATTTGTATGCTATAAATAATATAATAATAATATCCAAAGTCTATATTGGCTTTAATCCTTTTTTTTTTTTTTGAATACAGGCACGGTTTTTCCAAAGGTTTCCCGAAAGAATCCTTAAATAAGGTAATTTAAGGACGACATTATTTTTGCCAACAAATTTAGGACGTGTACAACTTTCCTAACAACTTTTTGAAAAAGTTTGACTGTTTTGAGGTTTATAAATTTTTATGTATCTTAAATTTCTAGGGGTACTAAATACCTTTTTGCCGTCTCAGACTTTATAAAAATTTAAATAAAAAACAACTTCAGTGAAAAGGAAAAAGAAAATGAACTCATAAAGGTTATAGGTATATTAGTTTTATTCTTGGACCGACGTTAGGAACTCAACGAAGGAATGAGACAGATTATATTTTGGATTTATACAACATTTTTTGGACTGATGGTGAACGGAAACTAGAACTGCAACAAGCATATTTAATATAATAAGTTAAACGAAAGAAAATATCATAGAACATTAAAATCGAAATAAGAAATGAGCAACAGAAAAAAGGATGAAGAACCGTAAAAATAGTATGAATCTTGAACCCAAAATTTTGACTAATTTATTGTTGTACTAAAAATATATGGTAAAGAATTTTTCGCATATATTGTAAATATTTTATATTGTAAAGAAATACCCTAAAATCTCACTTTCGCACAATTGTACGATTAACAGGGCCAGATTATTCGATTATTTCGATTATGGCATGGCAATCAGCTACTTACCGTTAATCGATGTCAATCGATGTTGTGCTTGGCTGCCCGCTCTATCCGCTGATGCTATTATTGTGGTTGCTATAGTGGTTTTGCTGTTGCTGTTGTTGTTGTTGTTGCTGTTTTAGTTGTTGCTGCTGCTGTTTGTGTTGTTGTTGTTGTTGTTGTGGAGGTGCCTTGTTGCTGCTGCAGTGGGATGCTGTTTTCGCTGCTGTTAACTACTGTTGTTGTTGTTGCTGTTGTTGCTGTTGTGGCTGTTGCTCTGGCTCTGGCTGTTGTTGTTGTTGTTGTTGTAGCTCACACATTTACAGGCACCAACACACGCGCGACGCACTCACACACATATGCAAATATATGTATATTTATATATTTATTTACGGAGACGAAGACGAATAAAGTTGAAGCGGTAGAACAAGTATAAGATGAATTTGTTGTTTGGTTTTTTTTTTTTTTTGGTTTTTATTTTTGTGTTATTTTTGTTAGCTTATTTTTTTGTTTTGTTTTGTTTGTTTAATTTTGACTATTATTTTGCATTTGGTTTAATTTTAAATGTGTTTTTGGCGTTAGCAGGATGTGGTTAACAACAACCAAAACGACGCGACGTGTTGCCAAAATTTTTCATCAAACGTTGCGTTTTGTTCCCAGAGCTATTTCGATTTATTATTATTATTATTACTTGTAGAAATATTATTATTATAATTATTAATTTTGGTTTTGGTTGTGTTTGCCTTCCGCTTTAATTATTTCCCTACTATGGCTAAAGTAATCATTTTTGTTTGCTTTGTTTAAAATTTACCACATTTTGAAATGCGGATGGGTGAGAAATTTAACGTGGTTTGGATTTGTTGGGAGGACTAAATTTTAAACTAGTACAACAAAAGCTTTTTGTCTAAAATTGTTCCTTGTTATTCTAATTTGTATGTTTCTTTGTCATCAATTTTTTACACTTATTCGGCTCTTTTTGAGTTAATTGAGTACTTTTTTTATTAGATTTTTTTCCACACACTTGATAGTTTGCACTCACACACTCCAAAAAAATGAGCACACTTAAAATGGCAGGACAATATCCAACCAGATATTACACAGTAAAAAAAGTTAGTAGGGCACAGTATGGAGCAGCTTGAGTTCACTGTAAGCCTCGATTTGTTTATGTTTATGCAACGTTCGCGCGCACGTGAAACGCAGAGCAGTGTTCGATGCAAAAGAAAAAAAATATAGAAAAAGTCGAGCACCGAGCACCGAACATTTAGAGAGTCAGCGCTCTCTGTGTAACTCAATTTTTGGGCGAAGAATGCAGCTGTCTGCTTCGCCGCACTTCCTTTATTCGATTTTCGAATCCGCCGCAAAAGGACCATGTGTGTGTGTGTGTGTGTGTGAGGTCCTTTTGCCATATATGTGGCATACACCACCCTGTGGCAGTCCTAGCTCGTTGTCAACACAAGTTTTGTTGTGCTATTTATTTTGCCACCCCTTTCCGCTTATCCATTCGCCATTCGCCTTTCGACTTATTCTATTTTTAGGTCATCAAGTTGATGCCTTCCTCGATTTTCTACGCCTTTCTCGCTGCTCGCTCCTCGCTGGTGGGCCATTATTTTTCGGGCATTTGGCACCAGTTCGACTGGTCAAGTCAAGTCCGACTGTAGTACGTTCATAACTTATGAGCCCAGCCCACTCCCCTGCCCCTGCCCCGCAGCACTGCCTCGAATATGGAACGTGGAACATTATAATCACAAATCATGCTGACCCGCTTTTGGGGCCCCGCATTTGGACAGCGACCAATCGATCGAACTTTATCCAGCTCCAGCTAAGTGGTCACCAAGTGGGGTCACCAAATCGTCACCAATCCGGGACCTACTACTGCACACACTGCGTTCCCAATGGTCCTACGAAGAAGTGGTCTTATCACTAGCATTTCGTCTTTTAAATGTACTGGGGGCTATTACAGAAATTACACAAAAAGGAGCTAGAAAACGGTCATCTGTCATTGGCTAACCTACTTCACATCGTACTTTCCTTGGCTTGCTACTCGCAACTGAATTATTCAGTAATACTACTTATCTCTTGGTTGGAAACAAAATGGAGCTATTATCTAAAAACGGACATTTGTCATCGACTCACCTACTTCACACTGCACACTTCAATAACCGCAATTTACTTAATTAAAAATTAATACTTTAAATTGCTTCTAATACCATTTTAAAGGTATGTAACATTTAGGTCAAATTAAGGTAAAAAATGTATGGGGAAAACCTATCACTTACTACATTTTCAAGAATGCAATTGGATAAAATAATTTAATTTTGTATATAAGTATCGTAGTGAAATAAATTCTATACAAGTGATTTTTAAAGAAAGCAAGTCAAACAAATTTCCTGACTCCTAAAATGTTTTTTTTTTAAAAGGCGTAACTAATAAACTCTATATAAATCAAGACAATATTAAAAGGCTAAGCTCGGTAATCGTTTTATAAAACGCCTTGGCCTCTGTCCTAATTGAAATTCCAGTGCGGATGAGGAAGAGGATGAGGATCTCTCAGGGCACAGGTCACAGGGACAGGTCACATATGGCAGAATCGCAGTCCTAAGAACACAATCTCCTTATTGGTTTGCGTCCTGATTGCAAGCCCTGGGGAGTCGCACAAGGGAACAGGGCCTGCATATGCCATTCGACTTCTGTGCTGTGTTCTTTGGTCTTTGACCATTTGCACGTCACGTATTTAATAATTTATTTATGCGGCAATTTGGGTTATGTAAATTTTTTACACCGAAAACCAACAAGAGCGGCAAACAAACGACAATGAAAGGAAAACCAATTGAACACGCACAGCCTGTAACTGTGGCTTTGCTTCTCTTGTTCTCCGACTGGGAGGTCCTTTGGCTGAGGATGAGGAAGGTGAGGTGGGCAAATAAAATGCTTAACTCAAACTAACCCGCTGGGCCTTGGCCGAGCAACAAAGTTATCGTAGCCACATTTCTCCCGGCGAAATACTCAATACTCCTGCCTGACTTTCTATTTTTTTTTTTGCTCTTTTTTTTTTTTGTTAGCGCCCAAAAGTCGCGGAGCAAACACAAATACCCGAACACCGACACCAAAACACAGTCACACGAATGACAGTTGGTGCGTCGAAAGTTTATAGATTTTGGCCAAAGAAAGAAGCATTTTCGCTTTCGATTCTGGGCCACACACAATTGCGTGTCCTTTCGGTTTCAACGAAAGCTTGAAACTAGAAAACGCAACCACTTTAAAACAAGCATTTTAACCACAAGCATTTTCACAACAAATATTTAAAATTTCACATTTCTAGATTAAATGCAAAATCATTTGTTAAATCAATAACTTATTGCTATGAGCCAATTAGTCACACTTTTTGTCTATATGCTTAATAGGTTTTCTACACAACATTCTAAACTCCTAATACAGTTTTAGGGTCAAATCTAGATCAATAACAAATCACATAATTATATTTAAATTGTTTTTATTTTGCAATTTATTTATTCTTTTTTTAAAAGAAAACACTGCAAATATTTCAGAAATCAAACTAACAAAAACTTTGTTAAACACACATTTAAGCCTGATTTAAATATATATTTATATATTTGCCCAACTAATATTGAATAAAGCTTAAAAAACAATTTCACATAGTAACTTCAAACTAACGTCAGAAGCAACTAAATGTTGTCCAGATTCCTGGGCCATACATTTGTAAATGTTCGTGACAATAACCGCCATTAATGGCCGTTGTAAATCATATATGAACAATGACAATTATCCGATTTTCTGGCAATTAACTGGGTGCTATGCTGGGCTATTTCTTGTGTCATTCATGCATACATATGTATATATTTGTATATGTATGTTTTTTACCAGACATCAACTTCAAACTTCAAAAGCGTTGCACAATTTTTTTTTATTATTTTTTTTTTTGTTGTGAGCGAAGCCAAGGCAATTTGAGACACCCTTGTCCCTTTTACGCCAGCTCTCTCTCTCTCTCTCTCCGAGTGTTCTCTTTCGCTCTTTGGAGGATTCCTCGTGGCCTCGTCCTAAGACCCCCGGTACCCAGTACCCAGTTCACAGTTCTCAGTCCCCAGTCCCCAGTTCTCAGTCCTCCGTGCTCCGTGCTCCGTGCTCAGGCCACGGTACCCAATACTGGGTATACCCTGTACCCAATCCCAATCCCAGTCCAAGTCTTTGGACCTCGGCTCTTTTTGCGCACAGCACGAAACGCGATATGGCACACGCGCGACTCGATTCGACTCAACTCGAGCGAGAGCCGAAGGGGCAGGATGCGGGAATCTACGGCTCACATACATGGCATGGCTTACCCAGTTTGCAAGGCGCCCAACTGACTGACTGACTGACTGACTGTTGCCCCCCCTGTTACCCTGCCTCTCCTGCCACTACATACACTACTGCTCTGTTGATTTTCGAGGCGAGTTAAGTTAAATTGTGTTGTGTTGGGCTGAGTTGAATTTCGTTTCGTTTCGTTTCGTGCTAGCGCAGACATCGCATATGCGCGCTCCAAAAAAAGGAAAGGCAGGGAAAAAGGACATGCCAGATACACATAACCTAAACAGCAGGCGAAATCCGCAGAGTGGAGTTAGTTCGAGGGACACCGAAGGGCAGGGCGGCGGTGGGCAACATGGAGGGCCATCGCCAACAGCAACAACAGAAAGGAGCAACAACAAAGGACACTTGAGAACACACACACACAAACACACACACACACGAACACACAAGAAACCGAGTCACGAAAAATCGAAAGTCCGCGGCACACACACACATAGCCAACTGCTTCTTCTTCTTCTTCTTCTTTCCCTCAAAATCCCACAAATACAACATGTGTGCCTGTGTGAGTGTGAGTGTGTGTCCTGCAATTTGTTATAACATTTTTCGTTGCCTACTTTTCCGAGCACTTTGGTCTAAACAACAAACCAAGAGGTGGGGAGGGGGGCTATTGAAGGGGTGTCGGTTACTCTGCGTAACACGTTGTGTGTGACGCACACTCACACAAACACACACACTCGCACACACACACACACACACACAGGCAGCAGCACACACAGTGGCACACTAGGCGTATACGCAATCGTTGCTGATGCGGCCACATCAAGTATACGCCATGGCAAACACGCGCTTTTGCACGAAAAAAAAAGCAAAAAAAAAAGAGAAACCGAAATTCAAGGCACATTCCTCTTCACACTTTTGCTTAAGCACACTCGCTTGATTTTTATTCATATGCCACTTTTTGTGGCAGCTACATACGTATATAGTTTATTTTAATTTTTGTGTGTTTTCCTGTGAGCTGGCTGCTCCTTTCGTTCTCTTCCATTATTTTTGTTTTTGGGTCACACTCACAAAAGAAAATATACAAAAAAAAAACGGTGCCTGATTGAGGAGGGAGAACTTATGTAAAACTTTCTTTGGACTTGGCTCCACTCGTTCGTCTGCCTGCGCGCTGCCCAAGGCACTTGTATATTACATATATATAATATATAATATCTAGATGGCATGGCAAGTGCGTTAACTTTTTTCCTTTTTTTTTAACGGGTTTCAACTCAGCGCTCGAGTTTTTCTTGCCTGCGGGAATAGCTCGTGGCTCTGCTGCTCCTACTGTGAGTCGTGTTGTGTTCGGGGTTTCTCTTTCAGTTTTTTGTTTTTGGTTGTATATATATATTTTTTGTTCTTTCTTTTTCTATATATTTTTTGTGTGCTGTTTTATTTGATTCTCTGACTGCTGACTGCTGCTGCTACTGCCACTGTTTCTGCTCTTTCATTACCCGTAATCCGTTCGTCTCCGTGGTTTACTGAAACTGTCAGCTGCCGCAGCGCGTGTGCGTCCGCAGAGTCCGACTTTCGTTCAGTTCGCTCGGCCTGGGCCTTCGGGTGGCATCGGCTGGCACTCGTCCCTGTTCGGATTCACTCGGGCTGTGCCAGTTTCCACTTACAGGGACTCGGCCGCCACTGCGACTCAGCGACTCTGCGGCTGAGAGCGACACACCGCCACTCGGTCATTGGGACAGGCCCAACAACTCAGGCCAGGCCAGGCCAGGCCAGAAAGGCTGCAAAAGGGACACCACGCCAGCTATGCCAGCAGCGCCAGAAAAACCGAGGAAAATATCGGAGGAAAACAGCAGAGGAGCAAAGGAAGGGAAAGCAAAGGAAGGCAAAGGAAAGGCAAGTGGCATACGTCAGGCCGCCTGGCAAAGACAAAAGAAGCCGAGGCGGTGGCAAGACCAAATTCACGAGGAAACCATGTGGCTTTGCAGAGGCATTCATTCGAAAGTGCTGCTGCACTCAGAGCCAAAGAAAAGCGCAGAGAACATTTGATTTTCTTTGCAAATGTTTCGTCCTGAAATAACAACAGCCTTATGTTTAATAGTGACTAACGCAATAAATATAAGTTTTTACTTGTAGCGTTACGATATAAATAAATGAAATGAAATGAAAGTTAAATTTTATTTTTTGTCTTTACTGTAATGGTTTGGCCTTTTTTTAAGTATTTATTTTTAAAATTTCTTACTTTTGATACACAATAATTTAGTAATTATTTATTTGCTTGAATTGCTCAAGTATTTGATATCCTTAATTTATTTTAAAGCCTTTTTAAAAGCGGTCTTCTCTTCCAATAGAATTTCCCATGAAAATGAAGCAGTGAAGAAGGACAGCTGGCTGTAACTGGTTCTTTCCTGCTTTCCGATCTTAAATATATCCGGCTGCGCCAGGGAAATTGAATATTGAATATTTAATATATCGCTGTCGGTTATGGCAAGCACTTTTCACTTGCATTTTCCCTTTCCACAAACCAGTTAGTATTTTGTATAAACTTATTTTTATGTCTGTATTTGTATTTGTATCAGTGATACGCAACAAAAACTAATTTTAAATTGATTTTAATATCAAAAAAATATTTTGCGAACTTTGAAACATTAACTAAATAGTAATTTAAAGATCTATCGGTATAATTTGATATTTCTGATACATTGCATTGAAACCATGCAACAATCGTTTCTTTTTTGTCACTACATAAAAGTCATTAGAGACTTTTGAGTCAGGGAAATTCTATTGGACCATAAGTTCATATAGCTTTCAATTTTTATGTATAATATGTTACATGTGCATATTGGCCGCTTATTTCCGCTTTTTCACTTTTGCACTGTTTGCCTACTGGCAACTGAGGCAAGATGGGCCACAAAACACCACAAATACTTAATTGTTTTCTTTGTGTGGCATTTGGCCCCCCAATTAGCCGGAAGTGGTAATGGCCCCCCAGGTGCCGGCGATCGGTATTCGTATTCACCCCCCTGTCCCCTGCCCCCTACCCCTCTGCCCCTCTGCCCCGCCCTGCCAGTTGATCTACCTAATTGCAGGCAAACATTCAAATGTCCTTTAAGGACTCTCCTCTGTGTGTGTGTGTGTGTGTTCGTGTAGCTGCGGGAATTTGAACAGCGTCAAACGTACAAACAATAACTTCAATGTCGCAACAAATGACAATATTTACGCCAACAACAGCGAACAGCCCCGCCCACAAGATATTAGCCTGCTTTCTCCTTTCTTCTCACTCCGCTCCGCTCCGCTCTCCCCTCTCCTCATTGCTTTCTCCTTTCTTCTGTCCCACGCGTGGTTGAGGATGATGTCAGCGCTGTGTGTGTGTGTGTCTGCCTCTGCCTCGCTAACACACACTCTCACGTACATCCTTTCTCGCCGTGTCCTTACACACACACACACACACACACACACACACACTCATACACACACTTCTTTGCCGCTTTCTCTCTCGTTTTCTCACTCTTCTGTTTGAATTCCCTTTTCTTTTGCGTTGTTTTCCCCCATTTCATTTTGCGGCCATTGCGGTTGTTGCAGCACTCGCAAAAAATTAACCCCAAATAGCGAAATTCCACATTGTTTTGTGTCTTAAGAAGAGTTGCTTCATCAATTTTGGGGTATATTCAAAACTAGGCAATTTACTTAAATATTTTAAGCATGAAAATAAAATTATACTCTTTATCCTTTTAAAGAAACACATGTCCCACATACATTTTAGGGTTACTTTCGACTTTTTATGATACAACAGGAACCGTAGAAATATTCCAAAAATAATTTAACCTCAAGGGTTAATGCACATTGCACGTGCACGAAGAAAGCATTTGCATAAATATTTTACCTTTTGTTTAAAATGTATGCTGGACACTTAAACAAACCACTGTTTGTCAGATTTATTTTTATTTGAACAAGACTCATGAAGGGTATCGATTAGCAGGTATTTCATAGTCCGAAAACTCGACCATAGCGTTATTTCCTGTTGTTTCTTTTACTGTTACTGTGGCTGCTATCGTCGTAGCTCCTGCTGTTTTTGTTGTTGTTGGTGGGGAAAATGTAAAAAGGCGCACATTTCATGAATGAACAATGACGACATTTTGACAGCGGCAACGTTTACCTTTCGCAACCCAACTACCCACCTACCCACCTACCCAACTCCTACTCGGCCATCAACGCCACGCAAGGACCCCCTGTTCCCACAGGAACCCCCATGCCACACCACTCCACACCACTCCACACCTACCATACACCATACATAATGTCGATTGGATGAGGGGCAGACAAGGGAAATGGTGGAACTGGGAGTGGCAATGCAGCGGTATCTATCGTCCATCATATTGTCAAGTGCAACTAAATTTCCTGTACCTTTGTTCACACACAGATATACGAACATATGTATGTACCTCGATTCAATCGAATTTTAAAATAAAAGCACACATTGACTCTGTAAATTTAAAAAAAGTATGATTTAATATTATTTATTTATTTACTATGTGTACTAACGTGCGACTCAGCATAATTATAATTAAATTTAAAAACAATAATTTCATGTTAAGCCGATCAGAACTTACCAGGATATTTAGTACTCTTATGTATTCAAAGGATTCAAAGGACAGTCTCATGACTGTCAAACGAGAACTTAAAAATTATAATATCAACTATGAAAATATATGTTAAGAAGCGAGCAAAGGACACTTTGGTCCTTTCCCATGAAAATTAAACTGCATTGGAGTTGAGTGAAGAAGGACAGCTTGCTGTAACCTGTTCTTTCCTGTTCCTGCTGGCCGATCTCAAATATATCCGGCTGGGCAAAGGAAATTGAATATTTAATTTAATCGCTGTCGGTTATGGCAAACACTTTCCACTTGCACTTTCCCTTTCCACGCACCAGGGGGGTACAAAAAAATGTAAAAGTGAGGGCAGAGGTGGGGCTAAAGGTAAAGCTAAAGGTAAAAGAATGGCATGTAAAAAAATGGGGAGTGGAGAGACGACCCCCATGAATGCCAAAGCAAATGCAGCGAATGTGTAATGTACACCTGTGCGTACCTGTGCACATTAGCATTATTCAGCTGTGCGTTTCCCTTCCTTTGCACTTGCCAGTGGAAGCGACGAGAAAGGATGAAGGATGTTGGACGAAGGATGAAGGACAAAATATGGGGGACAAGCGAATTTGAATAAATTTTGGCTTATGAGGCGCACATTTTGAGTGTCCTGTCTTTTCCGACGATACCCTGTAAAATACGTTGTACCAAAATATAAAAATTATAAATTAATACTAGTTTGAATTTTTTCTATGTCATCTGGCTAACATTTTAATTTTCCTTGTTCCCCTTCTCTTCGCAAAATCAAAGAAGGGAGATCTTCTAGATATTTTAAAAAATATTTGAAAAATACGACTTTTTAGTTGCATAATGTAGAATGTATTAATTTCCAGACTAAGATTTATTTGGTGAACACTTAAAGGGTATTTGAAGCTTTGGCCTTGCTGCACAGGCACAGGCAGGCAGGTTGAGGCAACACGAGCCCCACAACAAGCGAATACCCAACTAACAGGGCTAATTATGCCATCGCCATCGCCAGCGCCATAATTACGCATAATATTTGAGTGCACGTGCTGGGGATAATTGACTTGAGTTTTTACGTTTTCGTGTTTGTCGCTCTGCGTTTCGTTACGTTTTGTTTTTTGGCAACTTTTCGTATCTGCGAGAGAGAGAAATTTAACAGGTAGTTTGGGGCTGGTGTGGAAGTGAATTTCCTGCCTGGTTTTCTTTTTCTTTTATTTTTTGTACGCCCTGAAATGGAGACAGGAAATGGAAGAGCAGCGAGAAGCGATTTGCGATTTGCGAACGCACCTTCCTCGGTTGCAAATAGGTTAGATGCCACCATCCACTGTTCACCGCCCACTTGTCACCTGCCAAACAACACCGCCCACCCCCCTTTCGATTTCCCCATTTTCCCCATTTTCCCCACTTTCCCACTGCTCTTTTGCATTGCATTTGCAGTTCGTGTTGTGTTGCTGTGGCAACCGTCAACTGAAAACGACGAGCGTTAAAATGTGCGCCAAGCACGCGATTAAACTCGGCCAGAAGAGGGTTGGGGGAGGGGTTAAGGGGGGTTAGATGTGTGTGTGTTTTGGCCAGGAAATAGGCAGAAATCATCCAAATGTCACGAAACGAAACCAAATGCTTTGCTTTGACTTGTGGCCCCTCTCTCACCACTTTCACCACTGCTCTCACCACCCCCTGTTGGCCAGTGCATGTGCACTGCCACTGCCATTGGGCCGGGCCAAAAGCCCAGCTGAGAATGAAATTGGCTCATCGAAACACTGCTGCAACTCCTTTTCAAAGTTGTCTTGGCAGGGCCCAAAAACTGGAGTACAATCGGTTCACTGAGCATAAAAGTGGTTAAAAACATAAGTTGTTTTCTTTTCCCTATATTATTTTGTTAAGTGAACTCACCTTACATTAGTTTAGGAAACACTTTGTGCTCTTTTTTTTTGTTTTTTTTTCTTACTAGGTATTAATAAAAGGTTTTTAATTATACAGCAATGCGATTTTTGGCACAAAAAATAAACAAAGTTAAAAGAAACTAAATCCCAAAAAGGTTAAAAGGTCAACCAAATTGATTTAATACTTTTCTCAAAGCTTAAGTAATAATAAAAGTAAAAAGTAAAGACACACTCTGACTGTGAAGATCATCTGCCATTGCCCAATCCCTTAACTCCCATTTCGTCTTTAATCATTTAAATTCCATTTGATTTTGGTGATGTACAAAATTCGTGACCCTCTCAGTGTATTTGGTGCATTGTTCCTTTCGTCCTTTCGGGGTTAACTGCAATGCGCAGCAGCAGGCCAGAACGGTCAATGGAATCGCATATTATGCTGCACGGGATAGGGATAGGGATTGGGATTGAAACGGGAACCATCACTGCACCACTCAACCCGACACCCAACCTCATTCCATGCCATCACATAGCCCATATTTCAGTCGAGGCTAATGAAATCTCGAAAGTCACTGAATCGCTGCTAAGTGGTGGGGCCTCCAGAGATAGCTGAGTTTTTGGGCTTTTGGGCGGTGGTAATCGAAATTCAATCAATGGCCACACAGCTGGGGGGCATTGAAACGAAACTTCGTGCACAATGGGTGATCAATGGGCAATTAGGGGTTACCTTTTATGTGCCTAATCAGTTTGCTGTAATGCTGAAAGGTACTCAAACACAGCATGATAAATGCAACTTAAAATAATGGTAGACAATTAGAAATTTAACTCACTAGCACATTGATGTTTCCCGAAGAGGCGTGTCTTTGAAAGCTCGACTCATTTTAATTAATTAAAAATTTTAAAAATTAACTTATGTATAAAACACCCATCTAAAAAGAAACGAAGCATTTAACATACATATTTGGTGGTTTTTGTAGCTATAGACACAGCGACGCTTACACGTTAATTACCTTTTAAGTTATAAAACTAAGTGGTCCTAAGGGACTTTCAAATTGTTCCACAGAGCAGGCTTTGCTTTGCATTTTTGAAAAGGGCTGACTGGTTGTCAGTTTCTCCATCAATGGTGATCTGGTTTTTTTAATTATAATTTACATATTTCTTATGGATCAGGCTTTACTACTACTTCATAACGACTTAAGCCCTTTGACCATAATTTAATCTAATAACTATGATGTTTTGCTAAGAGAACTTATCACTGGTATGGATAGTTAACTTTCCGTTGAAGTACTAACTCACTAACGGTAGGTAGACGATGATGGGCTACACGTTATGTCATTTACATCCTTTGAAAAATGTATTTATAACCGAAAAGACATTGTCAGGGCGGGCAAACGAGGTCGTCGGGCAGGAATCGCTGGGGTGAGGAGGAGGAGGTTGGAAGCGGGTTAGTATGGTGGAGGTATGGAGGCATGTGATGATGGGGGCTTGGTAATGCGTTCCGCGCGTGAACCGTTAGTTGACCACGCACACCAACACCAGCACACACACACACACACACGTGTGCAGGCAAAGGTAGCACACAGATAAAAAAAAATATCAATTTGATCTGCGCATATCTGGTCCAAATTGATATTTACATTAAAAATGTCGTTTTGATGATTAAAAAATGTAAAAAAGATATTTTTTCATATCAGTTTGATATGTTCACCATGTAAAATTGATATTTTTGACATATCTGGTCCAAAATGATATGATATCATATCAATTTTTTTTTCTGTGCACTTATTTTTATATCCTCTTCCCCACACAAGCACGTGCATACCTACAATACGTGTGTATATATTCTATGTGCTGTGTCCGTGTGGGTATTGGTTGTGTGTGTGGTGTATGATGACATCATGCACCACCTTCCCAGGAGTGTGTGTGTGTGCGCTTGTTTGTCCAGCGGCCAATGCTCCAAATTACTAGTACATACGCAAGTGACCAACACCGACGTTGACACACTATTTCATTTTATTACCATTCGTTGGCCAAAAACCAAATTTGCATGTAAACACTCGCATTTCGACGCGAACGAACATCAAAAATACATTCGAAACGAGCCTGTTTGAGTTTCCCGGGCTAACCAATCGCCAGTGGTGCCAAGTCAATCGGTGCCAGTGGTGCCAATCATGGCAAACCGGAAGTTGGCATAAGCACGCTTTCAAAAAACAAAACAATTCAAGGATTTGGGTTATAAAAAGTAATTGAAACAATTAAGTTGCCTAAAGAGAGAGGAGAAAGCGACTTTAACACTATTAATTATATGCTTATATGTAAATTGTACATATAATCGTACATACTGCATAAGACACAACCAAAATAAATATTTTTTAAAACTTATTTATAATACAGCTTATGTTAAGTGAATTTTTTTAACAGCTACAGGAAGAGCATTTAATCAATATTGATTTTTACCAAAAGCTGTAAATATTGTAAAATCGTTATATCATATTTAACAGCGTCTATAAGCGTCTGTAAATAAATTAAGTTAATACGATCTTTAAAAAGAAAAATTAGGAAATTACCTGTTTCCAAACTTAAATGAAAAAGAATTGGAAAAATAATCGATCGAAACTTATATAGATATCAGGCATATCACGAATTACCTACAACACTCGTAACTAAGTAAGGATTCAAGGCCGCTGGTACGGCACACCACTCTCGTGCTCCACGTGCTCCGCTATCAGCTGCTTGTGGTCGAAGCCTTCCTCATCCAGCCGCTTGTTCCAGCCGAGGCACCGACGGATCCCGTAGAAAACGATCACTAGGACCAGGGAGAGCAGCGAGGATGCGATGGGCACCACCAGCACCAGGTCCAGCTGCGGCTGCTCCAGCTGACTGGACTGCAGCAGCACAATGGGCATGGTCATGTTCAGCACACTGGTCTCGATGGACAAGGTCAGGGCATCGGTGGCGGAGCGGCAGAGCAGCTTGGACAACAGGTAGGTGACCAGGTAACCGACGAGGGGCAGGCACAAGGCAGCCACCAGAACCTGCGGCGGAGAGAAAAAGCTATCATTAGTATATGTATAAATCCTAGCTAGAACTATCATTATCTTCCATTAAACTACAAGGTTTTATGGATGGATTTATTTAGCGAACTTTCTCACCTGCCACGTAAACTCCATGAAGACGAACCAGTTGAGACCGACCGTCAGACCCACCAGGCACAAGCTGAGGATCACGGACAGCGGCTTCAGAAAGCGGAAGATAAACCGCGTGGACTTTGGGACACACAGACGCAGCATGACGCCAATGGCCAAGCAGGCCACCAGGGCAACCGCTGCGCCAGAGAGCTGGCCAAACGGCACCGCCAGCTCTTCGTCCTCGTAGAGCAGCCTGCCCAGCACCAGGATCCAAAGGGGCAGGAAGGCCAAGGACAGCAGGCTGTTGATCGTGGTGGTGGCCACGGATAGATTCAGGTTTCCCTTGAGGAAAACGGCGCACACGTTGGCCAATCCGCCACTGGGCGCCAGGGCAGTGTAAAACAGAGCCAACTGCAAGGGCCAGGCACCCGGCCACAGAGCCCGACCCAGTCCAAATCCCAAGGCGGGCATAATGACAAACCGACTGACCACGCCCACCACGGGTCCAACGGGTCGGCACACAATCCCCGCCAGGCGATGCAGATCCAGCGCCGTTCCCAGATTGAGGAACATCAGCAGAGCCAGGGCGGCAGACACATAGGTGGTTACGCGCTCGTCCACCACCCGGGACCTTAGGACCGCAATGCGCAGGGGATTGGGATTGGTCTCCTTCTTGCCGTCGTCGATTTGAAGCTCCAGCTCCAGCGAACTGTATCCGAATCGTACTCCAGTAACATCGACCAATCCCCGCCAGCTGCCCAACAGGTCAAGCTCCTCCTTGTTGATGGTGGCCAGAGATGAAGCCTTTTGCTCGTCCCTTGAGTACACCACGAAATTGTAGTCCAGGGAAGAGTCCTTGGGCTGGACATTGTATATGTGCAGCTGCACCTGCTGGCTTTCCCCTTCCTGCAGTCGGAGCTCTGACTGGCCATAGTCCACCAGCCAAACGCCAGCAAAGTCTCCGTAATCGGATAGGACTCCTTGGAGTCCCAGAATCAAAAACAGACCCACTGCCAGGTTCTTCGTATTGCCCATGCTGCGTCGTTTTTCCAACTGAAGAAGGCGTCGGCGGTCACTCCAACAGAAGTGAGCTGGGCACAAAGACGCTATCTGCCCGCCGAGCAGACGGACCGGAGTGCTCTTATCAGCTATCAGCCGTCCACCGTCCACAGGTGCGGTGTGCGGTGTGTGAATAATAATGGGCCATAAATCAGGGTTGTTTGTAAATTCCCTATAAAAATCTTTGATTCGAACTTATTGTGGCAGTGATAACACATACAAAACATGAGACGGCTCATACGTACTACGTATTTCAGAATATAAAATTAAATTGAAAATATTCATAACACACAATGCATTATAAAGTAATTATCTAAAAGTTTAATTTTCTAAAGCAGGGATGCCCAGCCCATTGCTCTTCAAGTTCATTTTGTTTTACTAATTAATGTTCTAAAGTTTCGAATGTGTTTACACTGATTTAAATAAAGATACTTTCCAAAAACCAACCTTTTATAGGCAAATCCGCTCCCTACTTTCTCAAGCACTTTCCACTTTTTCTTAATATGGATTTTCTTTGTTTGTTGTTTTGTGTTCGTATTGCATTATATTGCACTTTGTTTAGACGAGTTCTAAACAATTTGTTTTGGGTATTTCGCTGCTGATTACGGCCACAAAGCAGGCGAATGAGAGCATTCCCATTGTTAGTATCCCGTTTTGGCCATTGGCTATAGGCTATAAATTTGTTTCATTTTCAACTGGAAGCCGAGTCATAAAACAGCGTAGATTGCATTTGTTGTTGTTGTTGTTTTTTATTGTGATTCTTGTTTTGTTTTTAGTTGGTAAAAAAAACCAAGTCATATACGATACAGCTTTAGACTACAGTATACATCATACATAATTATGTTTATTGCATTTACTTATATAATTGGCATTCCACATCAAATATACATATAAATATATATTGATCATTTATATATATTATATATATATATGTTTATAGCAGATAGTGTCGCATGTGTAGCGTCCGCTTTGCCCCAACAATCATCAAATCATCAAATTGCAACTAACTAGAAAAGGCAGTACGTACGGGAAATCAAATTAAAGTCTTCGGCTGACATTTTCAATTATTATGGGATTGGGATTGGGATTGGGCAACATAAATGCATGACTTGTGACCGACTTGGTTTATCTTTGTCTAGTAAGAGATAGATAAGGGAAATCAGTGTTTTTAGTAACGAAAGCTGGATAACTTCAACTCTCGCTGTCTCCTTCTGTGCTGTTTCGCTCTCTGTCTCATACACACACGATTTATAATCGCTGCTACTAGCAGACTTGGCCTAGTTAATACTTAATGTGAAATACTCGCTCGAAATGAAACATTTTGCTTTTACAAAAATATCGATACACTCTAGGCGCAGGGAATTTGTATATATATTTAGCAAAACAAGAGGGGGTTGGGGTTGGGCTTTAGCGTAAACGTAATCAATTAATCATAATAATGCAGGGTTACACAGTTTGGGCGGCCATCGGGTTACACACTTTAAGCGCTGGGCTCGCGGCGAAAGAAATATTACAAGTCATTGTACGGGGATCGAGCAGTCTCGGCGTATCTGCGAGCGAAGGCGACGAACTACAGGAATCTTAAGAAAAGCGGACCAATTCTGCTCAACAGACACGCCCACGCACGCAGGCACACAAAAACACACACATAGACAGATACATCACGCAAAACTGAAAATTATCAACTTATACGAACTAGCCAAAACAAATTTATACAATTGTTCATCCTATTTCTCATGGTCTCTTTATCTCCATCTCCGCCCTCTCTTTTCCTTTAGTCTCCGTCTCTAGTTACTGATCTTTTGCAGCTTTTGCAATACTTTGAGGCCCTGCTCCTGGTACTCCTGCTTGGACATCCAGAAGCCGTCGCGATCCTTTGTCACCTCCGCCAGAACAGCACCGCCGATGAAGACCATGTCCTTGCGTCGCGGCGGATCCTCAATACGTATTTTGAATTTCTGCAAAAATAATGCTTGTGAAAAGGAGGAACAACGTCGGATAGGAATAGTATTTCATCAACGTACCGCAAGCTTTTCCGTATCGTTCTTAAGTACCCGCTCCAGGTACAGCTGTTTGATCTCTCGCTCCAGCCGACTGGGCAGGCCAGGATACATGGTGGAGCCGCCGGACAGGACTATGTGCTTGTAGAGCTCGGGCCGGATGTCGATATCTGCTGCCTGGATCGTGTTGAAGACCAGTTCCGCAATGCCCGCACCCTCTACGTTGATTAAATGCGGCTGGAATAGTGCCTCCGGCGCCTCAAAACGCTCTCCGCCGACCTTGATTACCCGGCCGTCGGGCAGCGTGTAGGACTCCACCAGCACCGTCGTCTCCAGGGCCAATCGCTGCTCCATCTCGATGTCATAGCCGATGTAGCACAACTTCTCCTTCATGATGCGCACCGTTTCGAAGTCAGCGGAATGATTGAAAGCGTAACCACGTAGTAACAGTAACTATTGAATGAGGAAATCAAAACAAGTCACGGTTTAAAGTCAAATGTCGTGGACAAACCTTAATCAAATAGCGGGTGATATCGCGACCGGCAATGTCCAGTCGCCGCGTCAGATGGGGCAAGGCAAACTCCTCGTACACGGGGCATATATGCGTCACACCATCGCCGGAATCGACCACCACGCCCGAGATCAGACCCTGGGCATAAAGCGTCAGAACAGCCTGTATGGCAATGTACGTGGAATCGAAGCCGTACTTCTCGAACATCACCTGAGTTAAACAAGGTTATTAAAGATAAAACAGACAGCATGAGTTTTCAATAGCTGCTCTATAGAATTCTTTGCATTGACTCACCTCAATCATTTTCTCGCGGTTCTTTGTGGGATTCATGGGCGGCTCAGTCAGCAGGATCTTTGTGTTCGTCGGATCGATGTCCATCTTCTTGGGCCCGAACGTGTAGTCCCACACGTGGCACATGTCGTCCCAGTTGCGCACCACACCGTTCTCCATGGGATAGGAGACCTCTAGCAGGGAACGCAGCTGTGATGCCTCATCACCGACCATCAGATCCTGTAAATTCGTTCGTCAGAGGACGCATCGTTAGTGTCCGTGGCTTGCTCAAGGGATAACCAGTGGGATTGGACTGGGGACTGGATTGGGTGGGTTTGGTTTCAGGCGGTCTTTGTTAAATGGCTGGGATGCTAAGCGTTAGTACGGAGGACATTCACAGGGGTGAGGTACAATAACAGCGATCACAGTACAAGGACTAAACTAAACTAGGCTAAACAATCAACGATAAACGAGAGGCAAAAGTTCCTCGAATGGGATTACACCCTCACTTAAGCAAACACAGATCGTGCGAATCTAGCTCTGTATTAAATAAGGCTTAAGCAGGCACAGGACAGTCGCATGCAGTCGAACAAAACGTTAAGAACAAAAACAACCTTAACATATGTACACAAAACACAAAAGTAAGCTGGTAAAAACCAAGGAGTAAAAGTTGAATAATAAAAATTATATTTATGGAAGTTTGTCGATAAATAATATTTGTTTTCATTTCGATTTTCTACACGCCTTTGATTGATTTAATTTAATAGAATTTTTGTATATGTATGGAGAACAATTATAGATGGTGGCCAAATGGAAGCAACAAGATAGTTGGGCGGGGCCGGAAAATAGTTTGGGTAAAATGTTCAAGGCAAACAACTAGTGAAAAATGTGAACAGTTAACAGTTAAATAGTTAATCCTAGGTGCGTAGCTTCAAATAGAATTATTCAAGAACATTTCGAAATATATTCAGTCAAGCGTGTGTTGTTTTTGTTTTGTGTTTTTGTTTTGTGTGAATCGTATACAAATTTTTATTATTTAACCTTTTCCGAATGGAATTCGATTTTTGTGTTGTTTGGTGATTAGATTTCTTAGTAGTAGTTTGGTTTTGGTTTTTTTTTTAACTATACAAATTTGACTTACATCGACATGTAAATCCTGCAAAATATTTGTTTTTAAAACATATGTAAAAAAAAGAACAGAAAAATTTATAAGAATATTAAAAAGAACAGAAAGATTACAATTTTTAAAATATATATTTTTGGTATTGCTTTTTGCTAGTAAAGGTGTGTTTTTTTATGGATTTGTTGTTGTTTTTGTCTAAACTAAAGTAACAGCTAAGAAAGATCTATAAATAAATAAATGTCTGTGGTTTTTTTTTTTTGGGATTGATGCACTATAAAAAGCTTAATATCTTCATGGTCCGGCTTCCATTTCCATCGATTTTAAAGCTGAACCTTAATCCAGGGTTGAAATTTATGTCCTCTGACCAAGATTATATAATATATATATAATATATAATATGAGAAACCCACACACCGAGACCAATAGATGCAACTCAAGCAAAAATGCAATGTTGATTAAATCAATATGAGAAATGAAATGAAATGTAATGGGGTAGGTCGAAAACAAATCATAGAAACAGGTAGATGTGCCACATTAATAGACAGAATAGAAAATATATATGTTTGACTCAAAAATCAAAATTGGTTGTGGTGAAGAATGTGGTAGAATGTTGGTGGATAGTGAACTTTCTATGCGCTAAATATTATTCTTGCCGTTTAACTAGTCATGAATAAGTTACATCGAAAAATAATAGTATTATGGATGAATATTGTAATGTACTTGATGGCCTGTGCTCAATTCAAAATGTGTCGTGTGTTTGGTTGTTTTATCTTTTTGTGTAGTTTAAAAATTATAAATATTGGAAATGGAAAGTACGATGGATCATACCTTCACTTCGATATCGCCGATTTTGTTGACCGCCCGGATCATGGGTCGTCCCACCATCGAGGGGAAAATAAAGGTTGGGAAATTGCTGCCGGCATATCCGCACTTGACGAACTGCAAAATAAGTTTAAGAAAAAAAGAGGGTTAAGATGTGGTAACTTTTTAAAATCTAAATTTAAGTAATAGTATAACCTTTTGTATTACTTTTACACATTTAAAGATCTGATTTATGCATATATTGGCCAACCGCCAAAACAAACTATCATCGCTTAAGGCCTTTTTTTCTGGGCAGTACTCTTCGCTCTTGAACTGCTTTGGTTTATCGAACTCTTATCGAGATCGGGCCGTAATCACAAAAAACAAATTCTCGAGCTTCGAGATAAGAGCTGAACTGTGAATGTTGGAAACGGCCATGTTGTTGTGTTTGTGTTGGTGTTTGTGGCCGGTACTCTTTTGGCAACGGGTGAGCATGAGTAACGCATAACCGTAACTGGCGAGGCGCTGAGTAATAGATGAATATGCGATCGGATCGCTCGTAAGAGTGACTAAAGCGATGCATGGAGAAGAAGAAGAACGCGTAATTGCAAGCGCGACTCTCCTCTCCCGCAGCGTCGACGTCAACGCCCGCTGGCCGGCAAGCAGTGCATAGCCCAAGCGCTGCTTAACCTACAAGAAAAGAAAGAAGCGCAGCAGACAACAACAACACGGCTCAGCTCCACAAATGTGTGTCACACAGTGGGTGTTTTGTAGGTGTGTGTGTGTGGGGGGTTTACAAGGGGGCTGCTGGAGGGTGGTCACATATCTTACCCCTGTGCCGTTATCACAGACAATGACATTGCGACCCTTGCTGTCCATGTTTAAAGGACTCGACTGCTTCTCCCGCTGCTGTTGCTGCTGCTACTGCTGCTGCTCCTCTCCGCTTCCACTGATGACGCGACTTTGTTGCCTCTGTGGGTGTTGGTTTTACGGTTGCGGCAGTGTTTCGGCGCGTCTCCTTGATAAAAACAACAAAAAAAACCAGATAGAGAGTGGAGGGAGGTGGCCAACGAGAGGGGGTGTGGTGAGCGATCGCGTTTCCTGCTGCCTGGCACAGCCGTTAACATAAAACACTACTGTTGAATGATTTTAGCTTGCCGTGCACTGCACTTAATCACACACTTTCCACTCACACACCCGCCGCTCGGCTCATGCACACAACTCACACACTCGCAGGCACGCGGGCGGGAGCGTTTGTTTTCCTCTCTGCGGCTCTCTTCTTACGTTTTTCCGCTGCTCGCCCGGCTCCGTTAGGCTGTTGGACACGCGTTTCAAACTGCCAACTTCCACCAGAAAGTTATTATTGCCGAAATCTCTAACGTTGGACTCCAGCAAACAGTTGTAATTTAGACTTTTCGGCGGTCCAAACTCGCTCTTACTCCTCCTATCATATAAAATAGAGCTGGGTCGGCCATTCATCGTATAATATCGATACATCGATAGCATCAGTAAAAAAATACCTACATTTAATACCAAAGAAAAATTTGACAAGCAGGAAATTTTTGATTTATCGAAATACATACATATATCGGAGTTCGAAAAATACTAATCGTAACGATTTGAAATTAAAAAATAAAACTTAAAATAAAATTTTAAAATTTTTAAAAATTAATATGTATGCTAATTAAATCTTACACATTTTAGTGTTTCCATGAGCTGATCAACGTGGGTGGTGTAAACACAGTTGTTATTTAAATAAATTAAAAAAAACCCTGTTTTCGTCACGGATACCCTTGAGCCTTTTAAGATCAATTCCCCGGATTGTACCCAAATTGGGAAAGCTAAAAATTGGGGGAAAAAATGTAAATAAGGAGTCTACAGCCATAAAATGGAAAGTTTGCTGCTGATTTATTTTATTCCGTTTATATAGTATGTATATGTATGTATAATTTAATAATATAATAAACGTTACTCATTTGTTATCTTTATAATTGCTTTAAGAGGCGAAATGTCTTACTATATATGTATGTACCATGCTGTCGTCTTGTTTCCGCATTTTTGATTCTGCTTTTTTTCAAGTATTATGCTTCATGTTTTTATAGTTCCACAAGTATGTTGGTATGGTCTTGATATATTATCAAAATCTACACATCTCCCTCTATCGATTTATTAATGTATTCATTTTTACTGTGTGTCGAGAAGAAGTAGTTACTTTCATTATCGAGGGGTCTAAGCAAATGGATCGTTAGTTTTACATTATGTAGAAATATTATTACTCCTTTTAGCACAATACTTTCCCCATGGCTTTTGCTTGTTTGAATTGATGGAAAGTTGGAGAACATTCCCCAAATTTTGTAGCTTTAAATTTCTGATATTAGATGTTATTATTGCTAGAGATCATTTCTTAGAAAATGATTTTTGAAACTTAAAATATCTATTGTAAAACATGGAAACTCAGTTCGTGTAAATTATGGAAAACAAAAGTAGGAAATATTTGTTCTTAATATTAGAAAGTTTTTTGTGTACAATTCTCAACAGGTTTTTAACACGGAATTCTTGATAGTTTTGAAAAAGTTTGTACACTTGGTAAATCTTTCCTATAACTGTGAAAATATTTTATACATTTTTGTGAGGTTTTTAATTGAAACATTATTAAACTTTTGAAATAAATGTTTAAACTCTCGAAAGATTGATTTAATTTTACAAACCTAAAGCAGTTTGAAAAAGTGATTAAATTTCGAAAGAAGTTTATACTTTTTGGAAAAAAGTGTGGCGTTTTTTGATTATTTTTCAGAGTGTTTACATTTATTTTGTGGTGTTGGTGTTTCCTCAACTATTGCAATTCAATTTGATTCGAAAGGATCCATCTTTTCACTCGGCTCTAACTAAATATGCATTTGCGGCTCAACAGTATCAACAATTTAACCATTTAGCGAACAGAAACATTGAAGCTTCTGCTTACTTCTTCATTAATTATATAGTAATTGTGGTTGCGGATTTACAAAAAAACGCTATATATATATATGTGTGTATATTTCTCAATAAGTTAAGAAAATTGTTTTCCATTTTCTATTTTGTTTTATAAAAGCTAAGTTTCCTCCCTAGACCGCCGCCCATTCTTGATTTGTTTCCTTTAGCTACGATTTACGATACGTGCATAGATCACTAAGAACTAATTGTTATCCAATGTCAACTCGGTATATATAATATATGTATCTGTATCTGTATAAATATTTAGATTCAAGTTCAATGCAATTATTGGTGGTTTTGCAGTGTCGAAGCAAAGTACAGCATTAATATTTTGGGGATGTGGGAATGTGGGGATGTGGGGGACGAGTGATGACTGGATGAAGGCATTTCTTGCGTGTGTATATATTTTGATTTAATATTGATACTGGGAGAAGAGTTTTCGAGTTTTCGAACAGGTGTAGGCGGAAATTGAGAAATTGATTGCCATCATTATCATTGAATTGATCTGAAACGCCGAAACCCATCTGTTTCCCTAGTGTTCCATGCCTTATACTTACTTAAATACATCTCAACTTTGCTTAATCTCATTTCAATTAGCATTTTTGGTACAGGAAAATTAGTTGTGTGTGTGTGTGTAATCGTTTTGCTAAATTAATTAATCTTTGAGTTCAATTTACACGCAGGAATATATTATACGTTATTATGATTACATAGTAATTTATTAGTTAAATATTTGATTTGCTATTTAAATGGTAAACGATCCGACCCTCGTCCCTCTCTTTCTCTCAGTGTTGTTTAAAATGCATTTACTGTACTGTAATCGATCGTATTTATCAATTAATCAATTGGCTAGACTTGATCACTTGATCCTCAAGCAAAGATTAAGGGCTTTCACTGTTTTTTTCCGCTTTCCGCTTTCGTTAGCCAAGCAACTGATAAAACACACATTCGTACATGTAACATATTAAGTCGAAAGTTAGATTATGCAACAATTATACATATACATAGTTCAAAAAAAAATAAACTCTGGTTTCACTTTCAATGTTTAATTCGTATAAGGAACATTTATGGACTATTGCGGCACATATTGCAAATGGTTTCGAAATTGTTTGTTGGTTTGTTGGTTTCTTTGTTTTCTATGCAAGATTACATTTCTAGAGTTCAAGGATTACGGTTATTACACAAATGACCTCTGTTCATTTCGAATTTCATTACACTTCACTATGTTTCGATATTTCTATATAATCATATGTATATATGTACGCTTCTTTTTGGCGCTGCTAAATGTTTGGAACAGATTAGCGCTGGATTTCGCTCCACTTCTGCACTTCTGTGCTCCTGGGTTAACTCTTCTTATGTTTTGTGGGACATCGTGTTTTTTGTTCATTTTCATCCATTTAAAATTTGCCCATTTCAGTTTATACATTACAACTTAAGCTAGGTTATGGGTTACGGTTGGTTTTCTGCTCTTGAGAAAGGGAATTTTCCTGGGGGGCCGGCGCGCCAAAGTATGCCACACATAATTCTAATATCCAATGTGAGCGCGCCCGCGTAAAAACAAATCTCTGCTCTGCTCTGCTCTGGCTGCCACAGCGAATCTGGTTGGGTTTGGTTGGTTTTTGGTGGCCCTCGGCAGGGTGAACCTGGTGGGTGGACACGCGGACATGTGGACATGTGGACACGGAGCTGGTGCGAAATCACATACGAAATGTTGGGGGTTAGGCCAGGGACTTAGAATTAGAATTGGTTGTTAGTAATTAGCGTTTAAGTTGTTGCTCTGCCACATTAAGCTTAATTAAGGTTCCGTCTTGTTGGTGTTCTTTGTGTTGCCGCCGCTCCTGCGCTCCTCCTCCTCCAGATCCAGAGCAGACCACTCCTCATCCGCATTCTGCAGCATCCTGCCGGATGCCGGGACAGCTTACCCGTGCCCAGCCCCATTGCCCTGCTGACTGTGCTGGTGCGGATCCTCGCTGGGCGTGGGCAAGGGAGTGGGCGTGGGCGGCTGGTCGCGACGCGGCGGCATCCGCTCGTTGACGGCGTCGAGGCCCTTGGCCTCCGCGAACGAGGTAATCTTGTGGTTGGGCGAGAAGCCCTGCATGGCGTTCTTGAGCGACTGCTTGCCGCCGGAGAGGGCGCCGAGGGGCAGGGCGCCCGTCGGCGTCAGGCCCTTCAGCTGCAGCACCGACTCGGACTCCTCGCGCAGCACGGAGAAGACGCGCGCCATCTTGCCGATGGCACGGATCTTGTTGCGGATCACCTCCTTGCGCAGCGCCGCCTCGTCGTCCGAGAGCGGCTCCTCGCTCTCCTCGGTCATGAGCTCGTCGTCGGAGCAGATGTTCAGCACGTTCACCAGCATCTCGGTGACCTTCTCGCCCACGAAGGGCAGCGACCAGGTGAACACGTCCATGAAGTTGGGCAGCCAGTAGGGGTGCGGCGAGCAGTTGAACTGCCGGATGTTCATCACGTTGTTCTCGTACTTCAGCACCGCCGCCTTGTTGTTGTACACGTCGAGATAGTTGGGCGCCGAGAAGATGGTGATCAGCGAGGGGAAGCCGGTGGTCTGGCTCTTGCGGTACATGCGGTAGCCGGCGTCCTGCGCCTCGTGCGCCCGGATGATCGACAGCAGGTTGTTGTTCTGCAGGAAGTCGCAGCAGGCGGCGTAGCTGTAGAAGTACGAGCAGCCCCGCACGGAGTTGTGCGTGTAGAAGTCCGAGTTCTTCTCGTTGCCAAAGTCCTCCAGCGGGTCCGACCACAGCAGGTCGCACATGGGGCCGAAGGCGGGCGGCTCCTTGAAGCGGTCGAGCCGCCTGATGTCCTCCAGCTCGTGGATCTCGGGCGACAGGCCGCCGTGCACGCACAGGAACTGCTGGTTCATGAGCGCCGCCAGCGGCAGGCAGTCGAATGCGTCCATGCAGGCGTCGTACACGCGCTCCGAGTACTTGATCTTGCACTCCTGCTTGAAGGTGAAGTACTCGGTCAAGTGACGGCACTCGTGGTTGCCGCGCAGCAGGAACAGCGTCTGCGGATAGGTGATCTTCAGCGACCACAGGTACAGCACGCACTCGATGCTGAAGTAGCCCCGGTCGACGTAGTCGCCCAGGAACAGATACTTGGTGCTGGCCGGCGATCCGCCCACCTCGAACAGCTTCATCAGGTCGTAGAACTGGCCGTGGATGTCACCGCACACCGTCACCGGTGCCTCAATGTCGATCATCGTCTTCTCCTGCCGCAGGAGCGCAGCGCCATCCTGGATGATCTTCAGAGCGGGGGCCTCCTCGATCCTGCCCTCCAGCACAAAGTGCTGCTTGAGCAGCTCGTGGTTCGGCTTGCCGGTGCGCTGGTCGAAGATCTCGGCCAGCGTCAGCTTGTGGCTGGGCGGGAAGGGCACGCTGTCCACCACACGCTCCTTGGTGTTGACCGCCGGGTGGCCGCCGTGCAGCTTTCCAGTGGTGGTGGTTGGACTGCTTGCGCTGTTGCTGGAATTGTTACTGCTTTGCGTCTGCGATGGTGCTGCAGCAGCGTTGGCCGTGCTGTTGCTGTTGTTATTGTTGTTGTTGCTGCTGGCCGAGGAGGCGGCGGTGCTGTTGGCATCTGTGGCTTCAGCGGCCGCGGAGGGGGGGGCTGCCGTGGTGGTGGCATTGGAGGTCCGCTGGCCGGCACTTCCGCTGGTCTGGTTATTCGAAGACATGGTCTATGTGGATTATATATATATTCCGGGACTCGGAATAGGACTCCTCCTCTCCCGCTCCCACACGCTCTCTCTTTCTTCCTTTCTCTCGCTCTCTCTCTCTCTCGCCTGGCTCAGTTCAGTTCAGTTTCCACTGCACACACTCTCACTCACGCACACTCTGGCACTTTCCCTTGCTGCTGCAGTGTTGTTGGTGCCTGAGCCGCTTTATCGCCTTCCAGCTTCGGTTTGCTTTCCGCTTGTGGTAACTGTGCTGTAACTAACGTTGCTGCTGCTTTCACTTAACAACAATCATATTCACTCTGTCTCAGTTTTTGCTGGTTTTTCGCTACGGCCCCTGCAGACGTCGTAATTTCGCTTTTGGTGATGACTAGAGCTGGGCTGGAAAAACAATCGATGTATCGATGACAGGTGGGTTTTTAATCCAATTGGGAATTCTTGCCAAGTGAACAAGGTGGCAATGTTGGTTGCCACTGGAATACAGCAGTAACGGGAAATTATTGTACCAGATTTCACCTTTTCGCTTTATGTGATTAAATACTTTAAATAATTTAATAGATTTTAAATTAGCTAAAGAGAAAAATCCAGTTGGGTAATCATCGTATGAGAATGGTTATAATATTGGAGACTTGTCGATAGTATCGTCAGCTCGATAGCTTACCAATTGGAACCGTTAACCGGCAGTTAAACCTGTTAACTTCACTTAAGCGAATTTATTGTTGTTTTAATTAAAAATAATTTCTTTACTTTTTCACTGGATACTTGTAATTTGCGATAACAATCAAGAATTAATAACATTATTAATAAATCCTTTTAACATTATCATCTAATTGGTCTTGGTACAGTTTAAACCAATATAATCAACGCAAAGTACCAATTTTAACCTTGTACATTTGAGGAACTTTTAAGACTTTAAATTAAACTTGTAATTTAAATTCCCTTACAATCTCCTACGCAGTATTTACCTTTGAACGCCTTCTCGCTTAGGAAATTTCATTCACATCGATCAAATAATTGCATATGCTGAAATTTATTGGACCGATTTTAATGCATTTGTCGCAGAAATAAGTGGTCCTAATTAAGTAGGCTCGACGACATCGACCAGTGCGCTGTGAAGATAATAATAGAGCAAAGGTTCGCATGTAATGTGCGGAGCATTTACACTCATACAAAAAGTAAGCCCAAAGATATTCTTCAAGAGCAATAAACTTTAAAAAAAAAACATTTTTCTTATTGATATATTAAATACATATATTTAATAAATATTTAAATATATTTCTCCTTCCCCAAATTTTAAAACTTAAAGTGCTCATGCTAAATACAAAAAGCGTTCCTTTTTTAAAAATACTTGGAGCAAAAAAAATTCAGAAACATTTTCTTTTTTAAGGTATGTTTGTATTCTTTTTAGAAAACCCTTTCTTGCTCAAATGAACTTGAGAACTTAGTTTTTTATGGGTGTAAGTCATTTTTTAAAAGTCTAGTGCTAAAGGGTCTATTAAAAAACTATAATAAGTAGGTACCACCAGAAGTGGGTGAGAATTTTTTATTTTGCAACTACTGTTATTCAATGCCCACTTTAGTAAGCCCTCGTCCCCGACTGGAGCGAATTCTGGGATCCACCTGGACATGTCCACACCCACCCAACACCACCTTCAGGGCTTTGCTTTGGACGGAAAGGATGCCCTGAGCTGAGATTCAATCCTGAAATTCCCCGGTGGGGAAGGGGAAATGGACTTGCAGAGACTCAAACGAACTTTTAGAGGAAATAATAAATGTGCGCGCATTTTATTTTCAGGATAGGTACTTGTATATTTTTTTAATGTTTTTGTATTGTTTTTTTTTTTGTTTTGTTTTGTTTTTGTTTTTTGCTTTTGTTTTTTCCGTTTTGTTAATATTAATTATGTTAATAACATTGATAATCATTTTGTTTTGTTTGGTTTGGTTTTCCTCATTTTGTTTTGCATTCACTTAAGGTTAAAACTTGTTGTCTGCATTTTGTTGTTGCCTCTCCTTCTTATCGTCTTCATCCCCACTATCAATATCATGTAAATTAATTTGTTATTCCTTGGATTGCATACAATTTGTTGTCACAACGGCGCAATTATTATGTAATTTTTGCCAGCCATTTTTGCCCTTGCAACACAGTTTATAAATTTGTTTAATCATTAACTTTTGTTTGGTTTTTGTTTTTGTTTCGGTTTAATAATAAAATTGAAAATTTTTAAGAGATTTATCTAGATGTGATGTTTTCTTGTTTGTTTATTTGTTATGTTGCATTTTTAATATTATTTACTTTCTTTTCATTCTTTTTTTTTTTTTTTTAATATAAGTGTATAAACCTTTTGCTTTGACGAAGTTTTTCCAACTTATATTTATCATACATGTTATATATAAATAAATGTTTAAATATATATAAAATATGCATTTAAATTGATTTATCCAAAAGGTAAAGTTTTAATTCTTTTTTGTTTTTGGTTTTTTTTTTCATCATTTTGTTTTTCTTTGTCCATTTTTTGTTTGTTTTTGGTTTATAATATATATTAAATTGTTTTCTTTTTCGTGTAAAGTTTTAAAGCATTCGAGGGCAGGAAGTAGATGTTGAAAAATACATGTATCAAAAAAATTAAGGTAACGTATATAATTACATTCATACATACATATGGTGAAAGGTTTTCATTTGCAATGTTCTGATGAGTTGAAACGAAAAACCAAGAAATCTTCCCACTTTCTCTTTATTTTCGTATATACGCTTATAAAAAAAAACAATTGGTTAACAAAATGGTTTACTTAAAACGACTTAAGTATTTGATTGTACATAGTAAGTAGTTAAGCTAATCGACAAATCAGACAAAACAGTCCAACGGAAATTTTGAAACTTTTGAAACTTGAAACGAAAGCGAAACGTAAATGTCAAAACTGCGCATTTTTCGTGGATATTTTGGTATCGGGGCCCCATCTGGTTTTCACGTTTGGCAGGGATTCGCCTTCATTTTCGCACTATTTTTTCCACTAAGTTTACTTGACATTATGCTTGCAAATCGTGAGCTCATAGGAGTTTTTGAAAAACTAACGGGAAATAGTTTTGAAAAGAAATAAATACTGAATTACACGCCATATCCTGCCGCAAGTGAAAATCAGAAAAGTCCCGATTGGTTTTTTTTACGCTATTTTTTAGCTTCTCGTGTATTTCATATTCATATTTGGTGTAGTAGAAAATGTACCGTTAAAAAGTGTTGTTTTTTTCATTTGGTTTTGGTTTAGTTTCGCATTTACTGGGTTCTTAGGTCACTGAAAAGACAGAGAGAGAAAGAGAAAGAGAGAGAGACGACAGGATAATGTGGAGGGGAGAGAGCGAGAGGGAAGTCGAATATTATAGTTTTGTTTCGCTTTTGTTTAGTTCTTAGGCTTCGTGTATATAGTATAAAAGTATTTGTTTTTATATATTATTCGCTTAGTCGTAATATGTTATATACTTTGGGTTTCATCTCATATTTTGTATGTTTTGTGTATATTAATTTAATTTACTTTGGTTTTTGCATTTGCTTTTTATTTTAGAAGAGCGCGCTAATTTTTAATTTCTTTTTTTTTCGTTTTTGGTTTGTATTGTGGGAACGTTGGAGGAGAAAAAGTATTCAGTTATATGCTATACATATGTATATGGGTTGCGGTAATTTTTGTTAAAACTTGTCATTTACTTTTAAAATAATAGTAAGAGCTTGCTTGCTGTAATCCTTTATTGGTTGTATTTATTGTTTATAATATTTGTATTATTCGTATTCTAAGTTTTTCATTGAATCGAAATGCATAAACGTCTTGTAAATTGTTGTGTCTGTGAGTGAAACGCTTAACTTTAGATCGGTTTATATTGTATATGGATATATATATATATGTAAATATATATAAATGTAAATCATCTGTAACCATTAACTGTTTGATGACGTAGCTGCTGCATCTGCTGCTGCTGCAGCTGCGCATGGGCACCCGCGCAAAGGCAAAAATCACGCGAGGAAGAAGCGGCAGCCGGAGCGGAAAGAAAACGAGGTGAAGCGAAGCGATCAGGCCCACTGTGCGCCTGCGCTGCCTAAACTGCACTGCTTGGGCTGCACTGCTTGCGAAACAACCCGCCAAACTGCTTGATTCCGTCCCTCTCGCTCTCTTGTTTTGTGATTTGATTGAATGTTATCAATGTGTTATCGGTGCCTATCAACTTAATTTGAATTTGTCATCGACCTTCACTGCACTTCTGATTGCTGCTGCATTTTTGCATTTGCATTGGTTTCGTGTTCGATTAGCTGCTGCTCGCTCTGCTCTTTTATCCCCTTCTCTTTTCGTCTCAGCTTCGACCCTTAACTATTTCAAATATATATAAAGATATATATATTTGTGTATATACGTTCTCTTAGGCGTATGTATGTATATTTGTTTATAAAGTACTTCAAATTGCTATAAGTTTGCATTTTGTATTACATTTTCTTTAAACTTTAAATTGGGTTTGTTTGTTTGTTGTCTTTGTCGAATTTGAAAAATTGTTTGTTTTTTGTTTTTTTTTTTTGTGTTTTTGCATGCTGCACAATTGTTTGCTTTTTTGGGTTCAACATATTATTTTGTTAATGGTTGTAAACGTTACTTGGTTTAACTTCATCTGGTTGTTGTATAATTTAAACTTAATAGTAAATTCACATAGTTCGGTTTTTGTTTTTGTTTTGTTTTTGTTAATGATTTTTCCCTTACGTCTTATTGTAGAATATAATTATTTTAGTTTAAGAAAACTTTTGCACGCCGTGCATGGCTACAGGCGGTTTTTTGTTTAATTTTTCATTTTATTAAATTCATTTAATTAAATTACTTAACGCTTATAGAAAAATGTGTAGTAAACAATAATGAAGTAGAAACAACAATTTAGTTTATAAATATATATTTATGTATTTATATTATGTGTGTTGCTGATTGTGTGTGTGTATATATATATATATAAATAGTTTACAATAAATACAAATTATAAAAAAGATAACAAGAAATATAAAAAAATTTTAAAAATAACAAAATTCCCTTTGCACACGTTAATTACATCTTCAGTTAGGTTTCCGTTTCCGTTAATAACCCCCTCTTAATTTCTTCTCTACATCTTCTTTTCTCTTTGACTCTAAAAAGTAACTAAAATTTCATTAAGTATAAAAAGGATTTGCACACGACAACGACGACGCAGGCGCAAACGCTGAAGGGAAATGGGAAGGGAATTTTCACTTGCCTATCGACGCGCCTTGAGATTCGATTCGATTTGTTTCGATTGCTACGATTGGTGAGTGGTGGTAGGGAGATAAAGTGAGGTACAGCATTTCCACCTGCATCGCTGCAGCCCATGCAAATGTATTAATTATTCAGCTAATGACTACGACAAAGATGGCACGTATAAAGACCACATACACAATCACCAGATGAGAGAGTGTGAGGCGACAATGGCGACGATAAACGATTACCGAAAAACGATCAACGAGGGACGATCAACTTTGAGTTGGATCATCGACCCGCTTTTTGATGTGTGTGTGTGTGTAGTGTAGTGTTTTTGTATGTATAAGAGAGAAAGAGTCGGATAGTTAGATAGATAGAGAGAGATTCAGTCATTTCTTGTTCTTGTATTAAAATATTGTAGTAAAATATTGTTGCTGCTGTTGCTGTTGTTGTTGTAGGAAGTTGTTTATTTTTTTCTGGCTTTGCTTTCTCATGAAAGAAGTCGCCGCAGACGCCACACAACGAAAGTAGTAGAATTTTCTTTAGCTTTAGCTTTAGTTTCAGTTAAGATGCTAGATTTAGTTCTCTTTTGCTTTTGTCACTTCGTTTGGTTTGACTTTACCGAGATGAGAGTTGGTTTTCGATTCGTTTTACAATTTGTTAGCAAATAATTTAAATTACCTAATTTGCTTTTATTTAGTTTTGGTTTTTGTGTGTGTGTTTTTTTTCTTTTCATTTTCATTTTGTGTTTTAAATTGGGGAAATGCGCGCAATTCGCAACTGCATCTGTCTACTGCTTTCAACTGCTTGCCGCCAGTCACAGTTCACTGCTTGCCAAAAGCCTGGGGCGCGCGCGCATTTAAACTGTTGCTTAGCTTTTACATTTGCTCTTTTGATATAACGTTGCACAAAATTTTGATATATATATGCATATATATACACATATATATATTCATATATAATTCTATAATCTTCAACTTTACAATTAGCTTCCATTTGGGGGGTGTTTTCGCATTGTTACTCTCAATTGTTTGGCTTTAATACCAATAAGTACACGTTAACGCTTGCTGTGTTGTTTATGCGGTGTCTCTGCTCATTATTCTTTCTATCCTCTATCAATATCGCCTTCTATACGATCCTCCAAATAGCTGTGTCTGCCTGTGTGTTGTTCATCCATAATCTTTTTTGAGCCGAGCTTGAGACTATTTTTCTGTTCTGAACTGTTCGCTAGCTGTTTGCTGACTCCCTCCCACCGTTTACTGCTTAACTGTCGACTTCTTAATGACTTTGCTGCTCCTCCTACTCCTCCTCCTCCTCCTCTTTCGATCTTCAGACCCATAGACCTGTAGATCCATATAGATCCCATCGATCCGCCTGATCCGACTGACTAACTTGACTGTAACTGTAACTGTAATTTAGTTTTAGCCGCAGCTCTAACTGACTTAGAATTATCCATTGATTGAATTCGCATTTGCATTGGCCGCTGCTGCTGCCGCGGCTGACAGTGTTTTCTGGCAATCCTCCGCCGGCGAGGGCGTCGCATCCCGTCGCGGCGGCATCCGCTCGTTGACGGCGTCGAGGCCCTTGGCCTCCGCGAACGAGGTAATCTTGTGGTTGGGCGAGAAGCCCTGCATGGCGTTCTTGAGCGACTGCTTGCCGCCGGAGAGGGCGCCGAGGGGCAGGGCGCCCGTCGGCGTCAGGCCCTTCAGCTGCAGCACCGACTCGGACTCCTCGCGCAGCACGGAGAAGACGCGCGCCATCTTGCCGATGGCACGGATCTTGTTGCGGATCACCTCCTTGCGCAGCGCCGCCTCGTCGTCCGAGAGCGGCTCCTCGCTCTCCTCGGTCATGAGCTCGTCGTCGGAGCAGATGTTCAGCACGTTCACCAGCATCTCGGTGACCTTCTCGCCCACGAAGGGCAGCGACCAGGTGAACACGTCCATGAAGTTGGGCAGCCAGTAGGGGTGCGGCGAGCAGTTGAACTGCCGGATGTTCATCACGTTGTTCTCGTACTTCAGCACCGCCGCCTTGTTGTTGTACACGTCGAGATAGTTGGGCGCCGAGAAGATGGTGATTAGCGAGGGGAAGCCGGTGGTCTGGCTCTTGCGGTACATGCGGTAGCCGGCGTCCTGCGCCTCGTGCGCCCGGATGATCGACAGCAGGTTGTTGTTCTGCAGGAAGTCGCAGCAGGCGGCGTAGCTGTAGAAGTACGAGCAGCCGCGCACGGAGTTGTGCGTGTAGAAGTCCGAGTTCTTCTCGTTGCCAAAGTCCTCCAGCGGGTCCGACCACAGCAGGTCGCACATGGGGCCGAAGGCGGGCGGCTCCCTTGAAGCGGTCGAGCCGCCTGATGTCCTCCAGCTCGTGGATCTCGGGCGACAGGCCGCCGTGCACGCACAGGAACTGCTGGTTCATGAGCGCCGCCAGCGGCAGGCAGTCGAATGCGTCCATGCAGGCGTCGTACACGCGCTCCGAGTACTTGATCTTGCACTCCTGCTTGAAGGTGAAGTACTCGGTCAAGTGACGGCACTCGTGGTTGCCGCGCAGCAGGAACAGCGTCTGCGGATAGGTGATCTTCAGCGACCACAGGTACAGCACGCACTCGATGCTGAAGTAGCCCCGGTCGACGTAGTCGCCCAGGAACAGATACTTGGTGGTCGCCGGCGAGCCCCCGATCTCGAATAGCTTCATCAGGTCGTAGAACTGGCCATGGATGTCACCGCACACCGTCACCGGAGCCTCGATGTCAATCATCGTCTTTTCCGTGCGCAGGAGCGTGGCTCCCTCCTGGATGATGCGCAGGGCCGCGCTCTCCTCGATCCTGCCCTCCAGTATGAAGTGCTGCTTGAGGACGTCGTGCTGCGGCTTCCCAGTCCGCGCGTCGAACACATCCGCGCAGGTGAGTTTGCGGCTCGGCGGGAACGGCACGCTGTCGATCACACGCTCCTTTGTCGATATTGTGCTGCGCTGCTTGGTGGGGCTCGTGGGTCCGCTCGAGGTGCCAGTGCCAGTTCCCCCCGGCTGCTGTGTGCCCGCTGCTGCCGTGGAGGATGCTCCGGTTCCTGTTCCGGATCCAGCAGCTGCTCCTGCCGCTGCTGTCCCCGTCGTCGCCGCCGCATTCTTGTTATCGTGTGTGTTGTTGACGTTAGCCTTTTGATTCTGCTGCTGGGCTGCGGACTGCGACTGGCTGCTGCTGCTGTTGCTCTGCGCCGCCGGCGAAGACATGTTGCCCTAATCTCCGACTCCGACTCCTTCTCCGACTCCTACTCCGACTCTCCGACTGCTGACTCCGGAGTTTCGGTGTCTCTGCGGTGGCCTATCTGGTATCCCGCCTGATCACGGATCACGTGTCACTGCCACAGACGCGCCAGCTTTTGCTCCACCACCTGGTGTTGCTCCGTGTCCTGCTTCGCGGTGCTCCCCTTGCTATTGTCCTGAATGGTCTGCAATGAAAAGTGGTAGGGCTGCGCTTTAGCATCTGTATTTATATTCATGTATACATTATTTATATCAAGTGAGACACCTCATGATTCCCTCACTATCCAATCCATCACGAGCATGTGAATCAGAAGTTCACAGCAACAACACAACCAAGATATTGGCCATGTGATATAATGCGGTGAAAATTGAATTACTCAAAGACACCCATTATTCACCATTTAGAAACAAAAAGTCCTAAAATCGTATTCTTTATATATTTTAATCCAAAATTAAATTCGTTGAGAAAATTAGGTTTAAAAATGTTTTGTTTCTTTTGCTTTTTGCTTATATTTTTATAATAATTAATTACTACTCGCTTGACCGCAACTGTAGCCTTTGCTCAGGTGTACATATACATATGTGTGTCTTTTTACAGTTAAACAATCGCCCACAATCGTAGCACTTTTATTAGCCAGAAATGAGGAACGAAAAATCATTTCCTGCCAACTGCAGCAGTAAACGAAAACCGAATTATGTAGTATTAAAAATTATATTATTTACACAGCTTTATAATATAAACAGTAGGTACCTGCTGCTAAATTGAATGGCTTTAACCCCGAAATTCTACTTGTACACCTTTGCAATGTCACTTTCAGTGGAAACATAAATTTATAAACACACCAGAGACAGAAGCAACACCAAGAGCCTGAAGAGACTATCATTTCATCTACATTATTTCTGCAGCTTTCAACTGGTAAATAAAAAATGAAAAACCCTAGCTTAACAATGACAGCGTTTAAGCTAAAATAATAAGAGTCAAAAGCCACACAACACAAAATAGTATAATATAATTACACATTTAAAAAGTCATTTGAGGTGATGAAACAAATTAAAACGAAATTAAACTTTTGGCAGGTTAACAGGGGCAACGTCAGGGGCAAAAGCTCATTTTAGCTTGTAAAGACCATAATTTTTGTATTATTTATATACTTTTCAACTGTCAACTAAGTGAAAAGCCCTCTATTAAAAACTAGTGACGGAAGCCACACGACAGTATCGAGTTACAAATCATTTTTCAACTCTCATTGCCAGCAACTTGTTTCCCACATTTCGACGTTTTTGGCATCGTTTCGGCTGCTTTTTGATTAATTGCAGTGTTTCGCAATAAAGCAACAAATGTTGGGTTGTTGGCTGGCTGGCTGTCATTCCTTGCACAAATGCAAATATGTGCAGATAAATTAGAAAAATAATCAACGCCGTCTGAATAAATATAGCGCTAACAATCACCGCAGCGGTTGTTGCACAAACAAACAAACAGACAGACAGACGAAGGGAGGTGACTGTTGCTACTGTAACTGCTACTGCCACGTCTGCAGGCGACGTATTGACTGACAACTGCAGAACTGAAACAACAGCAACAGCACACAACAAATTTGGCCAAAAACACGTGCGTCCTGTCCTGCTAAGCGGCGTCTAAAAACATCACCCATCCGCCCTGTGGCTCCTCACATAGTCAGCTGTCGTTTCCAAATTGAACAGGCGATACGATGACGTCGAAACAAATGTAATTCTATTCGATTGCATAACAAGAGGTCGAAGTCGAAGTCATTTGAAAAGTGCAACTTGTGGGGCAGAGTTTACATCATAGATAACATTACTGTTACAAGTTTATTTGGAATAATTCCATCATTGTACATCGGGTATTATCATGGTCGGTGCCCTGTAGCATTATGCTTACATAGTTCTACGGGAATCGTTAAACATACGTCCATGTTAAGCTCCACAAAACCACAAAACGGATAACTGCGTTTTAGTGGGACTTTAAAATTCAATTACTTTCCAACATTGTAATTTAACGACTCAACTTTATGGCTGTGTTCATTGCGAAAAAAAACGCATTAAAATTACTCGTTTATTTGATGGCAATTACAACAGAAAACTGATTACCAATTTTATGGTTTGTAGGTTTTAGGTGATTACATTGTGTACGTTTGGATTTTCTGCTTCTGCTGGTTTGTTTGTTTCTTTGCGGCTACCACAACCAATAACCACTAAAAATAAAAAACCGCAAGTCAAGAACAAAACAAGAAAGAACGCTATAGTCGGGTTTCCCGACTATAAGACTTGCGATACTCATTGCCCTCTTTAAAAACAGCTAGCTAGCCCTCTTAAAACAAGTGTAGCCTACTTTCGGGCGCCTACTTTCGAGCACAATAACAATTTTTTACGCACTTGTATACACAATTTCTTGAAAATGGCCAGATTTTCAAATTTTTTTTTAGACATTTGGCTAGATATTTTCAATACAAACAACATTTGTAAGGGCCACTTTTTTCTAGCATTGAAAATGTGGACACCACAGAGTTTCGCGGTTTGTGGGCGTAAAAAGGGGCGTGGTCAGGTTTATAGTTATAGCTATAGTTCCCGAAATCTCGATGTTTGTGCGGACAGACGGACGGACAGACAGACATTTCAACGTTTACAGTATTTGCTTACTCTTTGAGTATCGCAAATAAAAATTTGAGCACGTCTAGTCCAAATTGGTAACAAGACGAAGTATTCTTATGCAAATTCTTATGCTTAATGTACCCAACGACTTGAGGAGGCGAGTGTGTGTGCTGATTTTTAATTATTAAACAAGTTTGCAAAGTGGGGAGAACAACATTTTATCACTGCCTACACAGCTAATTTCATGCATATATTCCATTTGTTTTGCTTATTGTTAGGTTTTTATTGCTTTGCGCATATTTTTGCGTTTACACGATCGCAGCCGCAGCCACAACACAGCCACAAAAACAGACTAAATGTTCGACATTCCCTGCTGAACGTGTCGCATCGCTTCCTGTTCTCCCCACTTTGCACTTCAGAAAAATAACCTACAAAAATCACAAAACATTTTGTTTACTTTAACAAAGTCTGGTCTTCATTTTACTACCAATATCGGACACAAGCTCTGAGTGGCAAGATGTGTGATTTATAAATTTAGCTTTAACTTCCTATCCTATTTCTTTAACATCCTTATTTGCTAAGACAAAATCAGTTTTTGCCCCTTTGTTTGAAAAGTCTGTTACATATAATATTTACACACAGTGTGTGCGTTTTTATGGTAATTAAGAGGCCATTATGCAAACGATATTCCCTTTGTGAGTTATGTTCGGCAGAGTCAAAGATAACGATTTATGTGACACAAATTGCTTATTTTAGCTCTTATAGTCTTAAGTAATATATAGCCTTCAAGTAATTTGTATATTTAAATTTTAACACAACTTTTAATTGTGTAATTGAGTAGGTAAATGAAAACAGACAGGAAATCCACATTCCACATAACAAACTTAATCAAAGTAAAGTTACATTTATGCAACTTTTTCCACCCCTCAACTTTTCCCATCTATCACAGTAATTTATTCCAATAAGTCTAACGAGTTTCAGTTGTGCATTTGAGTAATTTTGAACACAAATGCCAAATTATGTTCTGTCCAAATTGAAACAATAGTTTCCAATCAATTTATTTGTAAAGCACTTAAACAACAGTGTCATGTTACTTCTAATACCTTTATTAATGGCCCATAAAATGTTACGGATTTTATTGAATTAATTCCGGCTGTCGGATGAGCGTATCGTATGCATGCAAGTATTACGGGGGGCTCGTCCCCAACGTGCAATTTATGTGTGTTACGTTGTACACACATTATTGTGCATAGATGGGCATGTCTTCATTTTGCATGGAGCTTCGGAGCTCACATGTCGGTGTAATTATATCAGCGCTCGTTACTGGAATCTCCCGAGAGTAATAATGTGCAGTGGCAGTGGCAGTGGCAGTGGCAGTGGCGGGAGCCGCAAATCGAGAACGTGCGCCCAAATGCTAATTTGATTGTGCGAAATTTTAGTCAGGCCATCAAGTCCGGTCTGATCGCAGCCAAAGCCCCAGTAGCACAACATTATCTTGGAGGGCCGAAGCTATCAATGCTCTAACAGATCAATTTCTATGAATTTATTAGAGTTCAGCATGTATTTAGGTCACCATAACTCTTGGAACTCATTTGCAGTCAATAAATGTAAGAGTTATAAGTACTCAAAAGCTCTAGATTATATGGTAAAGATTCAGATAAGTCTGGTTACTGATTATTATCAGTAGAATAATGTTATTTTTAACTTTAATTTATTATTATTTACTTTATTCAAGAATAAATATTTGTTCTATTTGTATTTTTTTTTATTAAGTTAAGACCGTAAGATAGTGCCTGCTTTAATTGTGATGATGGCAACCCTGCTTGCGAATGCGATGCAGAGAAGGAATGCATGATGTTACTCGCTGGATAAACACCAAAAAGCACACCTGAACGCTGAATTTATGGATTCAGTCGAAATTTTACAAATGTGTGTGCGTGTTTGCGGAAATTTCGATTATAATTTCCACATTGTTTCAACGATTACATAAGATATCCGATTCTGATGACATAAGTTTACAGGATAGCAGATCTATTCAAATCAAGAATACCCCCTGGCTGGAAAGGGTATCTCCAAAAGTGGCTGGCGGAGCGGCTGACGTTGCTCCATTTGCTTGACTTTGGCTTCTTAACAACACAAAACTGAACGCAAGCAACGGCTTCAAATTAGCACACAAACACAGATACAGATACAGATACATTTACCAGATACAGATACCAGATACAGTTATACTACTCTGCCTGTGGTAGTTACTGGACTGGTCGGCAAACACACAACACAGTGGGCCATTAATAATTTAGGGGGCCGTAATGGGTGGAAGAAGGGCGACGTAGAGTCGAGTCGATGGTTGTGTGTGTGTGGTTGTTGTTGTAGTTGTAGTTGCAATTGTGGTTGTTGCTGTGGCCGCCGCCGCCGCTGCGACTGCTAATCGAGCATTTGACGCATCAAATTGAACGCGAGCATTTTAATGGATATGCATTGACAGTTGCAATAAATTTGCGCCATAGTTATTAACCTCAATTTTAATGCAAATAAAACACAGTTTGACCACGTAATGAACACACTGGCTGCACATGTTTGCATTTTATTCCCTCAACCGCCATGTCAATTGTAATTTACGCTAATGTTTCTGCTCAATTTATTGCAATAAATATATAGTGTAGTGCCCACGCGTTTATATTCGTTTATTAATTGTCGGAAAAGAGTAAACTTGACATCTTACAATTTTAATAAATATATATATTAGTCCTAGCTGCCTTATAAAATTTGACTTTTTATTATTAACTGCTCATGAGGTCAGTTCATTATTTATAAATTAAAAGTTTGTGCATAAGTAAGTATGTAAGAAACCATATCTTCTTCATAACTCCTTTCCAATTAATACTAAACATTAAACAATAAATATATTACCGAAGAATCGACCAGTAATTTGTAATCGGTTTAATTTGACTGTTATCGATAACAAACAGGATTCAACTGAAGTGGGATAATATCAATGTTCTCACTGTTCCCACCCATCCATTTGTTATCGGCGGGTTGAGTGCAACTGTTAATCGGCTGAACTTGACATTCGTCAATAACATAATTGGCCTACTTTCGCACTTGCTTATCGGCTGGGATTTGTATAGGTCCTTGGCCTAGACGAACGATACTGAACACACATACTCGTACTTAATCGATCAGACAGGCGGCTGGGCTGGCGGCGGGCATGCATTTAATGCGTCTACTTCAAGCGAAGCGAAATGAACAACGGCGGAAAATACACAACACCGCACCGACTGGTAAAAACAATTTGTTCAACCCATTAACTTGGCATTTAATGGCCCACTTGGCCTCACTTATTGACGCTTTGTACAGGTGTCAGTCCTATAGAGACAAACTTTACCCGCTGCCTTTCTTTTAGCTGTTGTTGTTGCTGTTGAGGTTATTGTTTCGTCTCTTTGGTATTTATTTTTCGATTTAGACGTCTGCTACTGCTAGGCGGGGTTTGCGGTATAAATTCTGTGGCAGCCATTGTTTAATTCTGTCGGTGGTTTATATCATGCGATAAACACATGTGGGCCAGGTCTGCCAGGCGGCCACCCAAAACAGCCACCCACCCGCAAACACGCACACACATTTGTAAAATTTCAACTGAATCCATAAATTCAGCGTTCAGGTGTGCTTTTTGGTGTTTATCCAGCGAGTAACATATAGTACATCATGCATTCCTTCTCTGCATCGCATTCGCAAGCAGGGTTGCCATCATCACAACTAAAGCAGGCACTTTCTTGCGGTCTAAACTTAATTAAAAAAAAAAACAAATACAACAAATATTTATTCTTGAATGCAGGGAAACAAATCAAGCGATCCCCGATCCAAGCCAGCAGAACGAACAACAAAGGAGCGTTTAATTAAGGCGCTGTGTGTGTTTGCTCACAACTATTTGCGAAATGTGGCAAAACTAATTAAAAAGTGTGTCGAATGCCAATGGCAAGAACAAAAGGCGAGACACCGAATCGAACTTAAGAGGGGCAAAATACACAACAACAAAATACACAAAAAAAAGCAGCTGTTTGCTTCCATGTGTTTGCTCTGCGGTGTCTGGTTAAAAACGATGTGAAATACCAACATACGAGCACAGGCAACAGCATTTGTTGTTTGCATTTATGAACAATAAAGCGTTATTGAAAACAGAGCGACATTGGAATAATATTTGGGTTCGATTTGCATCAGAGTTGCGCGCGTGACAATAAAAACACGCTTACGTGCGTATATTGCGCGCTGTTTTGCGTGCGTGAAAGTCACGCATCGTAAATGTTAAGCTACTAAATATTGTATCTACGGTCAAGTCATAATTGTTTGTAATATTATCTCGAGTAAGATCTGATTATATAGCATAGGTGAGATTACATGGCCTCTTATACGAGCAAGTAAGGTAACTTTACCCAAAAACAAAAAAGTCAGATCTGAAAAATTTTTGGTACGTGGGTAAATATTGACAATACGAACAAGTTTCGCTCAAAGAATGTATTTACCAGCGGTTAAATGGGTGCTACACAGCTCTGCTGATTGCGGAGGCGCAAGAGGGCGTGGCACCTTTAATTCACAAGGCTTCTGGACCGCAATGGATTGGAAATGGAATACCGGGACTCACTGTTATGTAATCCCTGATTTTGTCTTCTTGGTGTACTTAACATTTACATAATTCCTCTTGCATGCCCATAAAATGGCTTAGCAATTGTTCTTTCCCATTTTTATAAGCAAACATTTACGTGTTATTCTTGTTGTTATTTTGAGTTTACTCATATTATTTTCCATCTATTGTCTGTTGGGTGGCTTTGTTTTTCACTGGCACAGCGAACAGCGCACAGCGCAAACACATGAAGGCAAAACGTTTATAAATGGTAAATTATTCAGCTAAACTGGTGGCTTTTGTCGCCTGGCTGAAAGGCTGAAAGAACAGCGTCAGAGCGTTAAAAAGGCTAATTTAAATGAGTTCCCCCAGTGGAAACCACTGTAGTCCAAAAATCACCGTGAAACGTTTTGTGAAACTCAAGAATATGTTCAAGGGCCTCCACCGCCTGTTGAACCAAGGGGGTGTTAGTGTTACTACAGGGGGGTGTTGCGTGCTTTGTTCGCTTCTATTTGGCCCCTAGTTGTTGTTTTTGCCAATTAATTATAATAATTAAGTTAGAAATGCGTTGCGACTAAGCAACAGTAACAGCGGCAACAACAATTATGCCATCAATAAAGCCTGGCTAGAAACCAGAGTGAGATAGTATGGTAGTAGTATAAAAAAGAAAAGGGTGGTTTGGTTTTCTACACGCAAACGCATTCTACGGCTAAAGCCAATTTACCGGGCAATCCTTTGACGTTGCTTTATGGACATGGATAGTATATATACTACATAGCATAGGGCTAGAAACATATGTACAGTGGTGAAGAGAGCGGAAAAACGCGCACATAAATATTCATGCAATTGTTTTTCGCGTTACGCAGTCGACGATGATCATGTTAGATGATGATGAAGTCACGTTGTTGCCAAAAAGAAAAAGTACGTCGAAAAAAGACCGAAACAAATGTCTTCCACATGCACATGTCACCCACAAAAGCCGCACACAACCACCCACCCACCCACCAACACATACACGAAAACGAAACAGTCGAAAAACACACACACACACACGACAGACAGCGCGACGAGTACAATTTTTATATTCACATAAACAAAATGGGGGAAAAAGGCGAAAAAAACATATTTGTTCGAAATTTGAAGCAAAATTTTTTTTTTTTTTTTTTTTTTTTTTTGTTACGAGCTCTTGCTCTTACTGTCTGTTTTGTCGCTCGCAATTATTCTACTTGGGTCGCACGCCATTTGGCCAATTTTTACCGTTGGGCCGCAGCAAACAGAGTGTACTGTTACCCTAAGGCACACACACACACTCTCAAACATGGGACACACGCACGATACAGTAGATATCGGTTATAGGACATAGATAATTGCTTGTTTGTTCGGTAAAATTCGGTTCGTTGGAAATAATTTGAAAGGGTTTTGTCGGTTGCGTTGGTTCTATATGACCAGAGGCTGCGGTTTCAGTGCCTGATAGCAAATGGTTACTGATGATAGGTGGGTTGCTCTGCACTGAATCGAATCAGTAATGAACCTTTTTTTTTAGAACGGTTACCCCTGCTAGCCGAAAGGTATGCAACATATTTTTTAACAGGGCAGTGAGCATTTATTTTTTATCTTCCTTAATTTAAAATGTTTTTTTTTTAAGACATTGAGGATAGTTAAATACTCTTGCACAACTACAAAAAAAAAGCCTTTTCCTCTAGAAAGTTAATGATCAAAGAATTTTCCGACAAGCATGGCACATTTTCAGGTATCATAAAACTTGCTCATTGCATACACTCACTGTATTTAGCTATTCATATTTAAAGATCTACGTACACATTTCTCAAGTAAATGTTTAACTTAATTTATCGTTTCTAAAGAGCACACACAAGAATAAAGCGGCGGCGGCGACACCAAGCGAAAAAAATAAAGTCCAAATCAACGCCTCGCACTTTTTTGGTGTCCGTTTGATTGACAGCTTTCGGACTATTCCCCCCAAGAAAAAAATAAATAAAACGAAACCCCAACGTCCCCATGTATCCATCTTATCCACCCCGCCCCGTGCCGCCACCTTCCCTCGGAAACGCTGCCTGCTCCAATAACTCAAGTACTTTTTTCACTTTGAGCGATTTTTCATATCCTATGTGTGTGTGTGTGTGTGTGCATTGTTTGTTTGGTGCATGAAAATTGTCGCACAGCGCACAGCACAGCGAGATTATTTTTGGCAAATTGTATTCTACTGGCTGTTGCTCTCTGTTACTGCTCGACCTAATTTTAGTGTTCGCTTCGCAGCCGCTTCGTATCGTTTCATGTGTTTCATTTTCATTTTCATGAGTTTTCCTTGCTGCGCTGTGCTTTTCTATCCTATCCACCTATCCAATCCACCCGGCAATTAGCATTAAGTCCACTGCTTGCTCAACACCCCAACCCAACGCAACGCAACCCAACCAAGTGGGTAAGTGGTTGGGATGGGTGGTGCGGTGCGGTGGTGCTTTGGTGCCATGGTGCAGGTGTACGGTACACAGCACAGCACTGGTTTGGGTGAAGGTGTGCAAAGTGGCCAGCTAAAATGCGCATGCAATTGTTTATAAATAAATCCGTCCTATTAAGCTGTCTCTTTTAATATGCACTGCATGCCTTATGTATAGTGCATGCGATCTGGCTGCTGTTATTGCTAAGCACACCCACACAACCACACACACCCACGAAAGCACATACACAAAAGCCACAGCCACAAATGAAGTTCTTAGGGCAACACAATTCCGTTTCCGTTTCCGGTTCCTTTGTAGCAAATGTCCCTTTGTAGCGAAATGTATCTATTGAAGCGAAGTATTGGAAAACTCAAAGGCTTCTATTCCTTTTCTGCCTATCAAAATATGTGGTTCAATAACAAGAAATCAATTTGTTTCAATTAATTCTAACAAGGTTGTTGCTTTTGCACAATTGTCCTGACTTTATAATTAAATAAAATTAAGTACTTACTCAACTGATTTATTTTAAAAATATATTTCTTTCAAGTTTCTTGGGATTCTTTATATTTAAAATATTTAACTAAGTAAATTATAAGCTTAATGGCCTTTTACAATTGATGTTTATACTTATATTATATATTAAGGATTTATTTATTTGTTTTATTTATATTTTCTCAGGGAGAAGGCTTTTATTTATTTTGATGTGTGGCAATAATAATTTTAAAAAACATACAGTAAATAAAAATTGTGACACAAATATTATTTTGAACACGTCTGTCTATCTGTCAACTGCGGCTTAGCTCGGTGCAAACAGCTGATGTGCGTATCGTGACCACATTTAAGCAATAAGCCATCACACACACAAACACACACAAATAACACACAACACACACATTCAGGGGGCGCAAATCTTGTAAAATGCTTCGCATAGGTATAGGTGTAGGTGTCAACGACAGCAACAAATTACCTATAAGCTATTTAAGGGCATTAACTTTAACGAGTAACCGTAAACTGCAGCATCACGTACAAGCACGCACGCTTGGTGAGCGGAAAGAGACAGCGAGGGGCTTAAGGGAAAGAGACGGCGAAAAGGACATGTCATTGACAAACCCAACCAAGGGAAGAGAAGGCCAAGGCAACGTCATCATTACCACTATCCTTCGTTGTACAGTGGCGGTCATAAAAACTGCAACAGCTTAGCCGAATTTTCTTCTATCGTTACTTGTTTTTTTTTTTTTTTTCAACAAAATTTGCTTGTTTTTTGCCCGTTTTTGTGTGTGCAAATTTATGCAAAGCAGCAAACAAAACAAATGCAAAGCCAGCAAACAAAACCCAAAGCAACCGCCTTTGTTGCTGGCTAACGGCATTGTTGGCACGCTGAGTGCACTCACACAATCAAAGCGAAGGCGAAGGGAGGCGGCCAAAAGGAAAAGTAGCTCCGCCACTCGATGGCCAAGAGCTGAGAGCACAAAATCAAGCGGCATGACCAAAACATATAGCCAACAATAGGGAAAACAAGAAGACGAGGCTCTAATACCCTCTCAGCTTCGAGAAGAACTCATTATTCGATAAACTTTATTCCGATTTCAACAATACTCCAATTATATTTCGATTTAAGGATTAAAACTTAAAGAGAGATTCACAAAATATATGTTTTATGCTCTCTTTTGGGGTAACAAACAGCTTGTTGAAACATCCTTATTTAAAATTTACCAAAAAAAATAGCTTCTTCAAAAGGATACAATCCTTAGACTATAATCAAACTCCAGTGACAAACCTCTGATCAAAATTACAATACCCTTTGCCATGGGTATAAAAATGCGGAAAACAGCAACACACTCCAAAGTTTCCGTCATACAGCATAAAATACTTTGGCCAACAACTTTGCAAAATGCTGCCAACAAAGAAGGTTAAGTAGCACAAGCGCAAAACTTACACAAAAAGCACCAACACTAATAAAAACAACAACAACAAACAGAATCAAGGGAGCAACTTTTCACTATGCGCACGAACGGGCTAAAACCCACAATAAACCGTGGCCAACTCGAATACACTTACTAATCTCCTCAACACAAAAAAAAATTGGCTCATCTCCAGTTCAGATCAATTGTGCATGATAATTTTAATTTTTATGTTTCAGTACTCACAAAAGGATACAGAAATACTGAAATATTGCAGAGGTAAAAGTTACTTGAGTTTTATAAAGTGGTTATCGAATTTTCAATTATTTTGTACTTGAAACTTAAAAATCAAATAATATCTTATAACCAGAATAAATAAAAAAATTCTCAAATGAAAATAACCGAACATTAAAAAATTAGACTCCCAATTTTTAAAGGAAAAAACTTTGTTTTGACATGAAATAATGTTTCGAAACCTGCAATTTTCGAGTTTACCCATATCTCTCTACACAAAATTCAGATTTGTAGGTAAATTTATACAATTTTTGTGTGATGCGAAGGGTTAATATTGACAGGGTGCATAACACAATCTTTAACCTGGTTTCCCTTTGTTCGAAATTCTCGAAACTCTTTGCCAGGACACACACTCACACACACACACAGCTAGCGCCGCACACCCACTCACACAGTGAGGGGCCCCAGAACGGAATTCCCCAAGCGGTTTTTGTTGTTTCATTCATTCGCGTTGCGGTTTTTATGACCGCCAGTGTATGCGTAAAGTAACTGTAACGAAGCTCCAGGAGTGTGTTAAACAGCGAAAGGGAGATGGCGATGGTGCGGGTGCGGGTGGGAAAGAGGGGCAGGAGCAGCTGTTTAAAGTGCGAGGCTGAAAGCGAAAGGGCGAAACAAAAGCAAGCAGAGAGAAAACAAACACACACACAGAACGGAGAACAAGCAGGAGATGAAGGCAGGATGGGAAAAGTCGCTTTTGAATATTTAATATTTATAACTTGAGCAACGAACCGAGAGATGATTTATATCCCCACCGGAAGCTAATCTCGAGTTGGTCTAACTGGGACGAGGCAGCGGGCCTGGCAGAAGGAAAGAGAGCGAAAGACAGGGAGAGAGAGAGAGAGAGAGCAAGACAGTGGAGCTTTTGATGGCGCAGCCATAACGCGGTTTGAGGTTATGTGTGGTGCGGTGCGGTGCCGAGAATATAACGCTGAAATATGACATACCGACCCAGTATTCAGTATTCTGTATCTGTAGCTATGGCTGTGTGTATACGTAGTTTAAAGCATGTTGCACCAAAAATCCAAATAAGTATGCTTTATCGATTCCCCAGCACAACGACATACACACGCACATGCACACACACAAACTCCAAAATCCAATAAGACCGGAGAAGCGCGCGGATTTGGTTGGGATTCAGCTTAATTTCGTTGCCGTTGCGCTGGCTTGGGCTCTTGGCTCTTAAAGGGGGGAGGTGAGGGTTCTGGTCCTGTGTATCTTCCTCCTTTTTTGGCCTCCTTCTGCAGAAAGTCAACCCTGACCGCTGTTGAGGCGCATGCACGAACCGAAATACGATACAGCCACATCTATGTCCCCACAAACACAAACACAAGCACAGTGACAGAGACACACACGCACACCCAGGACAACAGACGTACGCAGTCACTCAGTTAGTCGGTCATTATAACAACAACAATGTGGATGTGGATGTGGATAAGGATGAGAAGGGGACTCTGTTACTCTGTTCCCGCTCGCTGTGTTCTCTGCTGCTGCTGCTGTTGTTGTGTGCGTGTGTCCTGTTGCTGGCACACGAGTTACATAGCCGAAGTAACAGCAGCAGCGGGAAAACAGATACAACGGCACGCCAATAAAAATGAAAACAATGCAATGTCGTCAGGAGAAGGAAACACACGAGAGCCTTAACCAAAAAAAAAATAAAATTAGGTTTACAACAAAAACAGGAAGGAACGCTATAGTCGGGTTATCCGACTATCAGATTCCCATCACTCATTGCCCACCTTAAAAAAAAGATATTACAGAGTTCTGCGGCTTATGGGCAAAGGGGTGTGGTTAGATTTTTTAAGCAAACTAGTTTTCGGTGGGGTTTATTAAAGTAGCTCTTATAGTTCCCCAGATCTCGATGCTCATTCGGGACGACAGACGACAGCTAAGTTAGAAATATTTTATTTCATCTACTTGTAACGGTAACAAAAAGTGTTTAGACTATTAGGTATCCCTTAGTCACTCCTCTGTTGTAAAAAGTATTATCCATGCAGGGTAAACTTTTTGAATGAAAGATTGTTTACACTTTGTATTCTTTAAGCTAGTTTGCATACTTATTTAATAAATTCAAACATTTGCAACTTATAAACAAGAAAATGTGACGAAACATCTTTCTAACTTTATTGATTTTTAATTGAGCCTCTAATTGCTTTTTGAATAAAGGCAAAAATTGGAATTGCTACCCATAAGTATTTTCGATATTAATTTGGGCACTTCATGGAGCCCAACGTGAATTTCCTTTTATGTTTATTTTTGTTTATTTTATGCCTCCTCCTCTCCCCGTATTTCCTCGGCTCGTATCCTTTTTCTTCGGCCCGCAACGTCAACTGCAGCAGAAAAGGATGCGAAGGCAAGTGCAGAGAAAGAGAAAGAGGAGGAAGCGGATACGGGGTTAAATGCCAAGTACAATGGGTCACATCGCACTTGCACATGATGCTGATGTCATTGACAAAGGAAAGAGGCAGGGGTTTAGAGAATCAGGTGGCCGCATATGAGTTAATATATGTGTGTACATTAAACTTACACTGAGCTTTGCCCATTTGCACCCCCTCCCTCCCCTTTTCTCACAGGAAAGCTTTTCTTCTTATAAGGAAGTGCAAGCCCACGCATACCGTTAAATATTTATAAAAATGGTATAGGGGTGCGCTTAGACATTTCAATAACTTAAGCCGAGCAGCGCAACAAAATCAAGTTCCAATGTTTGAGCTTATCACACCCACGGTGCGGTGACGCTTGGGTGAAAGAGATGTGACAGGTAGTGGGAGTGAGAGTGGGAGAGGGCACACACACACTGTGTGTGTGTGTGTGTGTTCGCTATATACACACACACACAAACACACACGTATGTGTGCGAGCTTAGGCTTTAGCTCAGGCGATTTGTTGCGTGCGCTGCCTCTGCCTCTGCCACTGCTAGCAGAGTTGCCGTGTTGCTTGCTTCTTTTTGCGAGCTTTTCCTTTTTTGCCTGCGCCCCTGCTCACCCACACATCTCCAGGCACTGCTGTGTGTGTGTGTGTGCAGCACTACACTAAAAGTCAATTGACCCGAAACTGTTGGGGATAACGGTATATATATGTATATGTATACAGCGGTGTTCACAATAATAGTAGTTCCACCTCCCTTCAACTTCAAAAGTTCAACTTTTTCCTTTCTTAAAGGTTAATTATTTTATTTTTTAATAGATTATACTTTGATTAGATTAGGTTTGAATTTTATTAGTGACAATACTAAACTGCTGATGAAAGCTTGAAATATATACGAAATAAATAAGCACCATGAAACATATTAAACTTGTGTATTTATATTAATGAAACAAATACAACTAAGTGCAAATTTAACTCAACTATTTCTGTGAACATTCAAAATGTTCCGAGTCTAAAAAAAAATAATAAAAACCAATTAAAAATGGTAAAGAAAATAACGAAAACCTACTACTTCAGGTAAAGACAACTAATATATTGAGCACAGGTGTATGTACAGTTCAAAGGTAAATGCCAACAAAAATTCTGGCATTCCAAAACAATAACAAACATTCCTTCAAACTATATTCAAAATGCAAATGGGTAAAATTAATATTTTATCAACATTTCAATAGTTGATAGAATTGTATTCGGTCATGCGATCGAGGTCAAATTAACTTTCCCCCTTGCCCCTGTGTTATCAATGGCGAGTGTGCAAAAACTGCATCTGGGTTAATTCCATATTTTAGCCTTTTCAAAGATTGCATTTCAAAGAAATAGCTTCGTCACAAGAACATTTGATTTAACTGAGTTTCAATGCATTTCGTTCAATTTCACGTTTAACCATCTATAGAAAAAAGGGAAGTGTTTATAGGGCATGGCGCTCAGAAATTCAATGCGGGCTAACTCGGTTAACCAAGTTAACTCAATATTTGTTCTTATCATTTTGAAAAAATGTTTCACTTTGCTGATTTTTTATCTGGGTCAATTTAGCGTTGTATCTGTATGCTTTGAAAATATTCTTTTCATACGTTAACGGAATGCAGGTCAAATTAAATAATTTTGCATGTCATGTGCAAGCTATTTACTGAGTTTTACTGATTTGCATGACGATAATTTCAAAATGTGTTTTATGCCGTAATAAATTTAGTTTTTTCATGTACATTAAAAAAATATGTATGTAGGTTTGTTTGTTTTTTGCATTAATACCTCAAGCCAATATAAGCTTAATTAAAATATGGTAAAATGTGTAAATCTCTTTTAATGATGCATATTTTTGTTGTGCAGCTGTATTGTATGTTTTTATGGGCCAGACAAACTGCAGCCGATTCGACTTCTTATTTTATACATTCACGGAAGATTTCCACCAATTTGTGTGGCCTTTTTTTTTGTTATTATGTTCACGTTCCTAGTTTTTTTTTTTTTTTTTTTTTTTTTGCATAGCCATACTCTACACTCTGTAGTTCTAATAGTTTATTCTGCCGGTTTTGCTATTATTAGCGCAATTTGTGTGTACGAAGAAGCAAGAAGAAGCAGGCCATCTCTGTGTGTTGTTTGCTCTTCGCATCGCTCGGCTTTGTTGTATTTAAAATTCTGTGTTGGCGGTGGGTGCTTTACTATTCAATTTCTCTTCTGTAGTTTCTTATTTATTTGTATTTTTCTTCTTTATATTCCTTTCAATTGTGTTGTGGCCATTTGTGTGAGTCATTTCTCATGGCCCACTCCCACGCAGCCTCTCGTTACCGCCGCTGCCACGCTGCCACTTTGAGCAATTGTCGCCCCCAGCTAATTGTTCAAAAAATGTCTATGCTGTGCAATTTGCATGCCAATTGTACCTGCGAATTCCACCTGCTAAGGTTCCCAGTAATTAGCGCACACCGTTTCTAACCGTAAGCAGTCAAACTGCATGGTTGCATAGGTAATCGTTAAATCGGCTAGTGGGGGGGGGGGCTAGTCTAGTGTATTTTAAAATGACACAGTCGAAACAAGGCCCCCACCCACCTCCACCCTCCACCCTCCACCCTCCTGCCCCCTGCCCAACCCACCACCCAGTGCGTATAAAATTAAAATTGCCTTGATGTTTATGCCGCGTTGAGGAATTTCGGGAGAAACAGCTCACACTGATTTTAATAGAAGCACCTGTTCAATTGAAAACAATCGATTGAAAAACACGGCCTTACTCTTCCATGTTCTAAACATTTAAATAGGCACATTTTTTCCACCCACGTGAATACAGTTAAAGCTCATTAAAGATCTAAAGAAATTTCCTTGCGATATGCTCTACTTTTGTAAGAATTTATAGGACCTTATAAAAATAACACGACCATGTCATACCAATCATTAAAAAAATTGTATTTTAATTATCATTGTGATAATTTAAAGAAAATGGTAAAATTAAACTTGGTAAGAAAATTTCAAAAAAAGCAATGTCACATTGGAATAAACTTTTTGGCACAAATAATTGTTATTTTGCAAGCTTTTGGATTACTTCGCTTGTAAATTCGACTTTTAAAATAACGTTATTTTAATTTTGTATGGGAAATAGTTTTTCGTCTTCATTATAGGGAATTTCAAAGTTTAGCCCCTTAAACCTTATGAATAATGTGTATAGATTGCGAAATGAGTGGCGCATAAACGCACCGTTATTAATTTTTACGCATGCACTGCGTAAGTTGTGAGAGGGGGCCCGCCTTTAATTAGGGGGCCGGGAATTAGGCATGGAGAATCGAATCCGTTGGAACGACAATAGAGCAATTATTTGATGATTGAGCTGCAACCCCCCTACAATTATTAGTGAATTGCAGCAGTTACTACCAGTAACTGGCCCAATACAAGCTCGCCACTTCGCACCTCTTGGCCACTCCTCGTGAGAATGCAAACAGCTTGGGGTATGTAGGAATGCAGCAGCGGTGGGAATGCAGCAGAAGCAGGAGGAGGAGAGGGAGTAGGAAAAAGGGGATAAGAAGCAGTGACGAGATGAGCCAGGGACCTTGGGACTAAGCTCTCGAAACGAAAACACGCGCACAGTGGAACCTTGTGGAACCACGTCCCTGGAGTTGAGAGCTCAGGAGTCGAAGGACAACAAATCGAAAGGAGAAAGGAGGTGGGAGCAGAGAGAGCTGGCAGAGAGCGATGGAGAGAGCCCCAAATTGGACAAACAAATTTCAAAGCGCTTTGGCACACGGTGCGACGTTGACGACGGCAGCGACTGCGCAGCAGCAGCGCAAAGGGAAAAAAAAAGTTGAAAAAAAAAAAAACAGAAACACACACACACATTGAGAAAGCAAAGGAAGAACGGTTATGTACTGCTGGGGCTACAGCATGAAAATTTTCGTTGCTTTTGCTTTGGTGTCCTGCCGCTCCAACACACACACACACACACAAGCCGAGGAGAACCGTAATTTACGTGCGGCTCTCTCCGAGAAAATCTCTTGTTTGCACACACACTCACACACCACACAAAAGTTTTCTTGTTGAATTTTACTGATATTTTCGTTTTAGTTGCCTTTGGCTGCCTTTTACCGTTATGATTTTATCACTTTTCTTTTTGCTTGTTTTTGCACACGAAAAAAATGTGTTTGGCATGGGGGTGTACGTACAGCTTCAGCTGAAATTTCATCGCTTTTCCACACACACACACACACACACACACACACACGCACCAAAGATGACTAATAAGAGTGGAAAAAAAAAGTTTTGGCCATGTACATATATACACACACACGTAGTGTGTGTATCATATTATTTTACCCGTTGCACTCGCGTATTTTCGCTGCTCTCGTTATTCTTTATTTTGTGAAAAATCGACAGGAAAATGTATTAAAACGGGCATGGGCGGACATTGACATTGCGTTTGTTTATTCCTTTTTTTCTTATCTCGATCTCGCCCCGCATAATGCAATTACAGTATGTATGCACACCAAAAAAACATTTCACGTCTTGGCCCGTTCTTATTGGAATATGTACATACAGTATGTATGTATGCATATGTATATTGGTTTATGTATATGCGCGCGTGTACCTCGGAGTGTGTGTGTTTGTCGGTGGTTTGAAGCTGCTCCTCTGCTCCTCCAAGCCTCCCATTTGCGTCTCTGTATGCGTGTGTGCGTGTTGCACAATTGGTGGAGGGGAATGGAGGGGGTTTTCGGGATGCGGGAGGATGAGAAGTAGAAAATAGCACGAAAAAAAACAAAGTTTGCTTGCAATTTACCTTAGCTTCGCTTTGCTTTTGCTTTTGCTTTGCTCAATATTCTACCGTTCGTTCGCTCGTTTCACTCTCGGCGAATTGGACTTTTTCTTATTAGCGGTTGAAATGCACACGAAGAAAAGGCGCTGCGATCTGATACGGGAGATTAACAGGGAGAGATGCCAGTAAACAAACGCGCAGGGCAAATCGCAAATGTTGCACTTTAATTCAGTTCAATTAACGCACGACCACGACCCGAGAGCTTTGGTGGAAAAAAAATCTCTGTGTGTTGTGTGCTGTAGAGCTGGAAGTAGGGATGTGAAAAGTGTATAAAAATAACAAGATGTGAGTATTTTTTCGCAAGCAATAAATACATTTATCGTGATATTTTTCTCTCTTCCCCGCTCTCTCAAGAATCTTACAGGGATGCCACTTAACTGAACTAATCGAACTTGTTTTAGTGATACCAGATATGTAAGCATTCTTGCAGTATTTTTTCCTGTGCCCACTTGGTATATCGAGTGTCGACGGTCACACAGTTTCGCAGGCATTATTTTATTTATGTATTTGTTGTAAACAAAAAGAGCGCGATTTTGTGCAAAAATCGTTGTCTACTATAATAAAATGCACATCAAGCAGGTGAGTTGGAGAGCCGGGTATGCCGCGCGCACTGCAGTGAGCACCTGAAACCCCAATTCCGCCTGCAATTCCAGATTATTATACAAGGCTTCAAGAGTTACAAGGACCAGACGGTGGTGGAACCATTCGACAAGCGCCACAACGTAGTGGTCGGACGCAATGGCTCCGGCAAGAGTAACTTCTTCTACGGTGAGTAGCAGTGGCAGTCGGCCCATTTCCAAATCCATGTCCAAGCGATGCTAAATGCGATTCCTCCCCCTTGCAGCCATCCAGTTTGTGCTGAGCGATGAGTTCACCCACCTGCGGCCGGAGCAGCGCCAGTCGCTGCTCCACGAGGGCACCGGAGCCCGCGTCATCTCCGCCTATGTGGAGATCATCTTCGACAACTCGGACAACCGTGTTCCAGTGAGTAATCTCCTATTGAGTGTCCACGAGTTATTTATTTAAGTTATTTAGCAGCAGTTTTTACCTTGAGTATATAACTAAACGTCACATTTTGTAAGAAATTCGGTTAGTTAAATAGTTAAAGAGTTTTGGATTTAAGTTACTAATAACCCTTTTACAAGAAAGCATATACTTTTATGAACCTCTCTTAACCAAATGAGAATTCTGTGAGACTCCTTAAAAATGTATCTGATATTACAGATCGACAAAGAGGAGATCTTCCTGCGGCGCGTGATTGGCGCCAAAAAGGATCAGTACTTCCTCAACAAGAAGGTAGTGCCGCGCAATGAGGTGGTCAATCTGCTGGAGTCCGCCGGCTTCTCCAGCTCCAATCCCTACTACATTGTCAAGCAGGGCAAGATCAATCAGATGGCCACGGCAGCCGACTCCTATCGCCTGAAGCTGCTGCGCGAGGTGGCGGGAACGCGGGTGTACGACGAACGGAAGGAGGAGTCGCTGAATCTGCTGCGGGAGACGGACAGCAAGGTGGAGAAGATCAGCGAGTATCTGAAGACCATCGAGGATCGCTTGCAGACGCTCGAGGAGGAGAAGGAGGAGCTGAAGGAGTACCAGAAGTGGGACAAGACGCGGCGCACCCTCGAGTACATACGCTACGAGACCGAGCTGAAGGACACCAGGAAGGCTCTTGACGAGCTCCTGCTGCAGCGCAAGTCCTCCTCGGACAAGAAGAAGATCTACAACATCGAGATCCAGAAGGCGCAGGAGAAGATCAAGGACGTGCAGAAGAACCTAAAGGAGGCCAAGAAGAAGGTGCAGGGCACCAAGGAGGAGCGCTCCGTGCTGATGACCGAGCAGCAGCAGCTGCTCCGCGAGAAAACCAAACTGGACCTGACCATCGTCGATCTGAACGACGAGGTTCAGGGCGACAACAAGTCCAAGGAGCGGGCCGACCAGGAGCTTAAAAACCTCAAGGTAACGATAGCGGAGCGCGAAAAGGAGCTGGACGACGTCAAGCCCAAGTACGAGGCGATGAAGCGCAAGGAGGAGGACTGCTCCCGGGAGCTGCAGCTCAAGGAGCAGAAGCGCAAGGAACTGTACGCAAAGCAGGGTCGCGGATCGCAGTTCTCCTCCCGCGAGGATCGCGACAAGTGGATCACAAACGAGCTGAAGTCCATTAGCAAGCAGACGCGCGACAAGATCAATCACCATGCCAAGCTGGTGGAGGATCTCAAGAAGGACGCCACCTCCGAGAAGGACCTGGGCCAGAAGATCGAGGAGCACTCGTCGGAGCTGGAGCAACTCCGGCTGCAGATCGACGAGCACAACAAGAAGTACTACGAGCTGAAGAAGACCAAGGACCAGCACCAGTCCATGCGCAACGAGCTGTGGCGCAAGGAGACGCAGATGACCCAGCAGCTGCAGACGCACAAGGAGGAGCTGTCGCGGGCCGACCAGGCTCTGCGCAGCATGGCCGGCAAACCGATCCTCAACGGCTGCGACTCGGTGCGGAAGGTGCTCGACAGCTTCGTGGAACGTGGTGGGCAATCGGCGGAGATTGCACGGGCCTACTACGGACCCGTGATCGAGAACTTCAGCTGCGACAAGACCATCTACACGGCCGTCGAGGTGACGGCCGCCAATCGGCTGTTCCATCACATTGTGGAGTCCGAATACGAGGGCACCCAGATCCTCAAGGAGATGAACAAGCTGAAGCTGCCGGGCGAGGTGACCTTCATGCCCCTGAACCGACTGCAGGTTAAGATACACGATTATCCGGATGATCCCGACTCCATACCGATGATCTCCAAGCTCAAATACGACGAGCAGCACGACAAGGCGTTGAGGTACATCTTCGGCAAGACGCTGATCTGCAGGAATCTAGAGCGCGCCACCGAGCTGGCCAAGAGCACGGGGCTCGATTGCGTGACCCTGGACGGAGATCAGGTGTCCTCCAAGGGCTCCCTCACCGGCGGCTACTTCAATACATCACGCTCCCGGCTGGAGATGCAAAAGAAGCGCACGGAGTACACCAGCCAGATCACCGAGTTCGAAAAGAAACTGGGCAAGCTGCGCAACGAACTCAAGTCCACCGAGAACAACATCAACTCGATCGTGTCCGAGATGCAGAAAACGGAGACGAAGCAGGGCAAGTCGAAGGATGTGTTCGAGAAGGTGCAGGGCGAGATCCGGTTGATGAAGGAGGAGCTGGTGCGCATCGAGCAGTATAGGGCGCCCAAGGAGCGCTCACTGGCGCAGTGCAAGGCCTCCTTGGAGTCAATGACCAGCACCAAGTCCAGCTTGGAGGCGGAGCTGAAGCAGGAGCTGATGTCCACGCTGTCGTCGCAGGATCAGCGGGAGATTGACCAGCTAAATGACGATATCCGTCGCCTGAACCAGGAGAACAAGGAGGCCTTCACACAGCGCATGCAGTTCGAGGTGCGCAAAAACAAGTTGGACAACCTGCTGATCAACAATCTGTTCCGGCGTCGCGACGAGCTCATCCAGGCGCTGCAGGAGATCTCCGTGGAGGATCGCAAGCGCAAGCTCAACAACTGCAAAACGGAGCTGGTTTCCGCCGAGAAGCGAATCAAGAAGGTTAACTCCGATCTGGAGGAGATCGAGAAGCGGGTGTCGGAGGCCGTGCAGCTGCAGAAGGAGCTGCAGCTCGAGCTGGAGACGCATGTGCGCAAGGAGAAGGAGGCCGAGGAGAACCTCAACAAGGACTCCAAGCAGCTGGAGAAGTGGACCACCAAGGAGAACATGCTTAACGAGAAGATCGACGAGTGTACAGAGAAAATCGCTAGCCTGGGCGCCGTGCCGCAGGTGGACGCCGCCTACAGCCGCATATCGCTGAAGAACATCTTCAAGGAACTGGAGAAGGCCAACCAGCATTTAAAGAAATATAACCATGTGAACAAAAAGGCCCTGGATCAGTTCTTGAGCTTCTCCGAGCAGAAGGAGAAGCTCTATCGCCGCAAGGAGGAGCTGGATATCGGCGACCAGAAGATCCACATGCTCATTCAGTCGCTGGAGATGCAAAAGGTGGAGGCCATCCAGTTTACGTTCCGACAGGTGGCCCAGAACTTCACCAAGGTGTTCAAGAAGCTGGTGCCCATGGGAGCGGGCTACCTCATCCTAAAGACCAAGGACAACGAGGGCGAGGAGATGGAGCAGGAGGTGGCCAACTCCGATGCCTTCACGGGGATCGGCATTCGGGTCTCCTTCACCGGCGTTGAGGCCGAGATGCGAGAGATGAACCAGCTTTCCGGCGGCCAAAAGTCCCTAGTCGCCTTGGCCCTCATCTTCTCCATCCAAAAGTGCGATCCAGCTCCGTTTTATTTATTCGATGAAATAGATCAGGTGAGGCATTCATTCATATTCCCCAAGGGGTTACCTACCACAACAAGATATTAAGATATTCTTAGATAAATATCCAATCTTATTAAAATCGTAATGTCCAAGTGGTGGTTACCCCTCAAAAGATGCCATTTCCATGCTCTTATAATCAAACTGATTTCTTTTGTGCAGGCCCTGGATGCAATGCATCGGAAGGCAGTGGCGGACATGATCCACGAGCTGAGCGACACGGCCCAGTTCATAACGACAACGTTCCGGCCAGAATTGCTGGAGAACGCGCACAAGTTCTACGGTGTGCGATTCCGAAACAAGGTCAGCCACATCGATTGTGTGACCAGGGAGGAGGCCAAGGACTTTGTCGAGGACGACAGTACCCACGCCTAAGGAGGGTGGTTTCCTTTAACCAGTGAAATCCGCGTCCCCAGCCCACCATCCATCCCTCGTCAAGTCTTAGTTTCGTAGGCCTAAGTTGTGTTTTCTTGCTACTTGTAACTTTCCTTAACAATCAGCGTTAGTTTTCGGTTAGGCCGTGCTCGTTGCGTGGAACTCCTCGGGCCGGGCAGCGGGGTAAACGAGAGTTGAGCAGAGTTGACTCTAAGCCCAGATCAATATGTAATAAAGCACATAGAGAAATAATATTAACTATATTTAAAATAAACTTGTGTATTAAAAAGCTTATGCAAAACAAAACCGTTTAGACCTGTGTATTGTAGGGTAAGGAAAAGCAAACTCATGTACGAACGATATTTACTAATTTAAGAAGCGTAAGAATTTGCAAATTTTTTTAAAACAATTAAAAAAGAGCTAGTTAAATATCGTAAAGAGAAAAGTAAACAAAATGTATTTTTTTTCGTTTTAATTATCATAAAAAATGTAAAAAGTGGATCCTTAATTTCCGATTTCGAATTCATAAAATAATTACACAATCGCATGATCAACAACAAACAACTAGTCATTAATAATTGTAAATTATATGTAAATGTGTGCTTTGCCTGGGATAACCAAGGCTCCAGGCTCCAGAATCCTCTCAGCTGGCCACAGCATCCAGTTGCTCCTGGATCGCGTTCAAGGCAAAGATGGTGGTGAAGCACATGCCCACAGTGGCCACCTCCAGTTGGGTGATGTTATAGTGGAGCGGCAGGCGCCACAGGACAAAGTGGTTGAGCAGGACGAGCAGAGCCAGGCCCAGTGACCACCAGTGCTCGTCGACGACGGCAATGCGCCACAGGCAGTGGACATTCCACAGCACACAGAGGCCCAGTTGGGCTGCGTCCAGCTTGACGAACGTGGCACCGAGGGAGCTGCGACTGCTGCCGAACCACAGGCTGGCCACAGCCAGCGCCAGGACTCCGCTCCACAGCCCGAATGCCAGACGGTCCCAGTTTGCGCCAAAGAACTCGGCCAATCGGGTGGCGGGATTCAGGGCCTGCAGCTCACCCACCACCAGGGTGACGAACAGCACGGAGGAGTACCTTCTCGACTTGTCGCAGACCAGTCGCTGCACTGGCCCCGGATTGGGATGCGTGTGCCGCAACAGGCAGAGCAGGCTGTGGCCAAAATAGATTCCGAAGGCGGCCAGCGCCTGGCTCCCGGTGCTCCGCTTCAAGCCCCAGCCGGAGCTCACGGCCAGCACGAAGTGGATCAGGCACAGGGCCAGGCGGGAGGATCCCCCGCCTCCGGGCACAGGTCCATTGTCCGGTGGAAGAGCTCTGTTGTACACCATGTGAAATACCGGTTGCCGGTGGTTTCACCTTTAAGCAGGGGATTTTCTGTCCAGTTCTGGGGCAGGAGACCAGTGTCCCTCGGCGGCAATAAGCCTGCGTTGTCCCCTGTCACCTTGCGTGGGCAATTTACCGGCTTACTTTCGCAGATATAGTGGATTTCTTATTGGTCGCCTGATTTGTTATTGAAATGTGCGTTAAGTCAGTGTGACCGAAGCCAAAGCTTTGCATGGATATCATGATAACAAAAAATAACTTTAAATTCACCTGTGTGAGGTGAGGTACATGTAAATTCCTACAATATTTGAATTTAATAATTAAGTTAATTAAGTAGAATAAATTAAGTACAGTAAAGTTTATTAAACCTCCTCGAGCTTGTCAGTATATTCAGTGTGTTTAGTATATTCGAACGGCTGTGCGGCGGTCACACCACATTTTTTCCCCCGTCAGACATTGACAAAAACACACACCAATAAATATTATGCTTCGTTTGATATAAATAAACATTGAATCGAAAGGCTTGTGTATATTACGACGTGTCTGCATTTGACCCCGTGCCCGAGAGCTCTGGGAACAGGGAAAAGCAAGGAGGATACCACACCACCACCCGGGTGGAGCGGAGAGCAAGAGGCATACGCATACGCAGAGATAGACGGAGAAGTAGGTGGAGCAAAAGCAGAGGACGTGGGACGTGGAAAGAGGACGAGTAGAGCGAGGAGCCGAGCAACGGAAGAGCGAAAGAAGCGGGGGCATAGGAATGGCCGGATCTGCGCTGCGTCGCCTGATGGCGGAATACAAACGTAAGGAGGAAGGGGAGGAGGCGGAGGCGAGGGCGTCAAAGTCCAAAGCGCAGCGTTCCAATTAACAATGGCATACGTTTCTAACTTGTTGTGTCCCCCGCAGAGTTGACTCTTGACCCGCCCGAAGGCATCGTGGCCGGCCCCATCAGCGAGGACAACTTCTTCGAGTGGGAGGCCCTGATTGCGTGAGTTTGCATCTTTGGCTCCACAACAAAAAAAATCCAACTAATCTTTTGCCCTTTCACTTTTACCCAGCGGACCAGAGGGCACTTGCTTCGAGGGAGGTGTGTTCCCCGCCCGTTTGGTGTTTCCACCCGACTACCCGCTGAGTCCGCCAAAAATGAAATTCACTTGTGATATGTTCCATCCCAACATCTTCTCCGATGGCCGCGTCTGCATATCAATACTGCACGCCCCCGGCGACGATCCCATGGGCTACGAGCTATCCGCGGAGCGCTGGAGTCCCGTGCAGAGCGTGGAGAAGATCTTGCTTAGTGTGGTCAGCATGCTGGCGGGTAAGGAGCTCAAGTAGCCTTCTATGGACCCATTAAAACCCCATCTTCATTGCGAACAGAACCCAACGATGAGAGCGGCGCCAATGTGGATGCGGCTATTATGTGGCGGGAGCGGAGAGAGGAGTTTAACGCCATCGCCCGACGGCTGGTGCGCAAAACCCTCGGTTTGCCGCCGTAAATGGCCAACTGGAAGCACTGGACCATGTCCGCCACCGTCGCCCCCTCCTCCTACCCAACACGATTCCAAGATTGCACCCCACTAAAACGACAAAGACGTTTCAAATTAGCGAAAATCAATGACCTAGCAATAAAATCGACTGTCAACCACAACCAGGCAGCAGTTCATCCCTTCTTAAGTTGTATTCGGCTCTGTCGATCCTCGGCTGCTTGGCTGAGTTGTAGGTCCCTGTTGCTAGAAGGATTTTTCACCGGAAGTACTCCCTTAATGGGTAGTTTGTCTCGAGGGAAAGTCTGAAAAATATATGTGAAAAGGTCGTAAAAAATGCTTATATTTCCTACAAATAAATGTTTATTTTTTATGTTTACATTTTGTGTCAGATAAACCAGATTTTTTCCTCACAGGTGCTATTTATTATCATTTGAGTTAAATGAAAACATATTTTACAGTATTGTTCCAGGCCTAGGATCATCTTAACCCGAAAAGGGTTTCCATATGCTTAGGGTCCGATGCGCCAAAGTTAGCAGCACAAAACGAAAGAAGGCTAGACTCAGTTTATTAGGTTAATTATAGTCGTAAAGCCCAATTCCATTATTTTCAACTGATCATTAACCAAAATCCCACAAGCGAATGAAGTTTTTTCTATGTATGTATGTATGTGTTCATATATATATTTTACTACACTGTTGTAAATGTTTAACTTGATTAAGTAAATTGATTAATGTACACTTTGATAAGGCATATGTATATCTGCGTATATGTAGGTATGTGGCAAATGCATTCTCACAAACGGTGGTCAAGTGGGTATGGTAGTTATAGTTATCTAATTGCTGTCGAAGGTTACTAAGCCACACGAATTTCAATTGACCGAGCCCGTGCTCTCTCTTCGTTTCCATTCAAGTTCATCGGACCACAGATGAGGTCGAAAAACGAAAAAGCTTGCACCATTCATGCCTTCGAGTACAGTGGGCAATATTTACATTTATGGCCTACTGTAGGTTTTACCAATCGGCTAAAACCTAACCAATTATGGAACCATCGTTTCTTCAGCGCTCGGTTATGTTCGGACTTCAAATAAACCACTGGCACGGTGGTTGAAAGTCAACACAGTCTGTTCAAAAAGTCTTCTGGGTGTTTAACTTTTGTATTAGCAACAATAAAAGTGCAGTTAATACCGGCTTACTATCATAATGGTTCTTTTCTAAATTACCTACATTCGTTTTGTTGGTTATAAAAGAGAAAAGTCTTTTCTGTTTCCATTAAATTTCTTTAAAATCAAATAACTTTTGATAAATTATTTTTTTTAGAAATAAATTTTTAAGAATCCAGATTAGCATTTAACTTAAAACACATATTACAGAATATTTCACGTTTCCGCCTTATTTTTAGTGGAATTGAAATTTATACGTTTTCTAAAAATTCGTCTTAAAGATTCACTTCGTAATCGGTTTTAAATCTTTTTTAACTAAAATGTGTTCTAGGAATCTTTTTAATTTAAACAATTTATAAAAAAATATTCTTTTGTGTCTGTATATCGAAAATAATTTATATGATTTAGTTCAGAGATGGGCACGCCCTGGCTCAATTTGCTCACTTGCTCAAACCGTTATGTTTTTCGGGAGGCGCCAGCCAGACGGCTCGCGGCTCGCGTTCAGCGATCCGCGAAGAAACAAAAACAATGCTACAGACTCTGTAGCAAATAGCGGAGCCCATCGCCTGGGTCCCGAGTTTGCAAAAACAAAATACATTGGCTTTTTGCTTTTGCTTTGCTCGCACATTCTTTAAGTCGCGTGGCTGCGGCGCTCCGCGACGGTGGTGGTTGTAGTTGTTTTTTTTGCTGCTGCTCAAACCGTTAGATCTCGTGCCCATCGCTGATTTAGTTGGTCTTTTTTAGTTTTTATACTTTATACAAGTAAAGTTCTCCTTTTGCTTAATTTAGTGGAATAGAATTTGATTAATTTGTTAAAGTCCTCTTTCTTAAAGAGTACTTTTCAAATCAGTTTTAACTTATAAAAAATATCTTAAGTTTTGAACCTTTGTATATTTTTATCCGCTTCCAACTTTTGTTGATACGTTTTCTAAGATTTTCTTGTATCCCCTTTTAAAACATTTGAGTCTGCAATTTACCTTAGCAACTCTTAACCAAGAGCTACTGTTATAGGTTTCCTTTGGCTTGGTTGGTCTTTTTTTTTCAGCTTAAACTGAATTTTGAAAGCTCTGGGGGCTCCTTCCAAAATGTCTCGCTTTTGGCCCACTGTGTGCGGGTGTGTCATAGCGTGTGTATAAACGTAGCTGTGAGTGGCGTAATTAACCTTTACGAAACCGGTTAAATATTTCTAGTGCCATGACACCGTGCAAATAAAAATAACAAAATGACAACAGAACCGATACAAGCAAATGTATGCAAACGAAAGCAGGATTCGTTCTGGGAGGGAACAAGCAGGAGGTAGTAACAAAAACATGATTGGTTGGATAATTGTATAATTACAAGTTAACGTATTTGGGGGTGGGGCCATATCAACAGTCAACAAGCAAAAACTTAACACAGTCAAACGAAGACAGTAAAATTACGGGGAGCGTGGGGCAGGAGACTAAAGCATAAAGATGTCCAGGGCCTCCGCCAGCTAGTCCACATGGTACTCCGTCCTGTGGGGCGAGCCGTGTCGCTTCTCCGCCACAAAGACACCGCTCACGCCGGCCAGACTGGTCACGCCCCTGGCTCCCGTGCTGCGGAAGTAGATCAGCAGATACTGCTCGCCGTGCCGCAGCTCCACGTCGTCGGCAAAGTCCAGGCGCACTTGCTCCTGGGAGTTGGCCTCCTGGTGGCGTCGCAATCGCTGGCGATTCCGATGATGATGACGGCCCCGGCGGTGATGAGAGGGCGTGTCAAAGGGATCCGGCTCGTGGTTGGAGTCGGACGATGGGGGCGACTCCGCCTGGTTTACATACTCATAGGCGGCGTAGTCCGCCAGGCTGGCATACTCCGCCGGATAAATGCCTATCCAGTCGTTGGGACCCTCCTCGAACTCCGCCTGCTTGCGGTACTCCACGGTGTTCTCGTCGCCAATCTTCCAGAGCGTCAGGGCGGAGAATGTCACGCCGGGCACCCGGACATTCGGGTACAGCTTCAGCGTAAAGTCACTGGTCACCGGCTTGTGGTCGCTGATGGTGTACACCGGGTGCGATTTGTACGAGCACTGCTCGATGGCCAGCTGCATTTGGGGCTGCCTGTTCAGCGGCTGCACGGCGTACATGATCCGGTCCGTCCACGCGGGCCGACGCTTCAGGTCGTACTCGGAGGTGCCCTCGCGGAACTTGAAGGTGGGCGGAAAGGCGGGCAGCCGCTCGTGCAGCACCTGGAAGGCCTGCTGGGTCTTCTCGCGCACCTGGTAGAGCTGATCCCGCTGGATCAGCGACTCGTGCTGCCCATCGTCGCGCAGGAGCTCTCGTACCTCGCTGGAGGAGTCGCCGCCCTGCAGCCGAAAGTTGAGGTCGCCGAACCAGAAGACATAGTCGTGGTCGTATATCTCCCTGTAGCGCTTCACGTGGTAATGGTGGTTCTCCAGGATTTGCTTGTAGTCCTCGATCCGCTCGTCCAGCTGGTGGTCGTGGGCAGCGAGATGGGCCACCACAAAGGCCAATCCGCAGCCGTACAGGGTGAACCTAACGCTCACGGCTCCCTTGTTGCCCCAGATCCCGCCGAAGCCAGTGCGCGTGAACTCCGCCTCAATGTCGTGCAGGTGCTCCACGTGCTGCCTGCGAACGAACATGCTCAGGAGCAGGCCCTGCATCTGCTCCGTCTTCACCGCCACATAGTCGTACCCTTTGAGCAGCTCCTTGGCCTTGTGCGTCCACGGATCCTCCTTGAACAGCCCCAGCACCTGTTGCTGCGGCTGCGCGTTGACCTCCTGCAGTCCGATGGCATAGATGTCCGGCAGGTGGTCCTGGTCCTGGTGCCCCTGGCCGTCCACATCCTGCAATCCCAGTAGCTGACGCAGTGAGATGTTCTCCGGAAAGCGACTGCCCACGTTCCAGGTGACCACGTACACCCGGTACGTCTCCAGCTGCTGCTTGGCACTGCCCTTCGCCTCATCCACCTCCACCTCCTCTGCCTTGGACGCCTCCGGTTGGCTCATTCTCCACGAATCCAATAGATAACCCAATGGGCGGATACGCCAGCTGTTGGGCGATTTAATTGTTTACAAAACCGATTGGGTTGGGTTTGTTGTGCAAACCGATTCTTTGGATTGCCGAACTTTATTGCCTCAATCCGGGCAATTAACGTGGACAAACAAACGACGAAGACGATCGGGTCGCTGAGCGGTAATTGAACAACTTATTGCACCACAAAATACTTCTTAACACTTGTTTGCTAGACCAGCAACAACAATAACAACACTGCGATAACAACAACAAGATTTCTAGCCTAGAGATGGGACTATCGATGACCCGATGTTTCTTTTGGTGTTTCACGAACGATGATGTTTTCTTGGGAACAATCGATGACACTTTTTAAAACTAGGCGAAATTATCATAATTTGAATATAGGTAACTTCACATTGTAATCCGACACGTAGTTGATGACTGGGATTGTTTTGAATTAAATACAAAGTCACTTTAAAGATGACCTGCTTGTATGTCTCTTTAATTCATTCACATTCTTTTTGAATGTACGTTATTATTTAAGGCAACTCCTGTGTAAAATATGTGCCCGGGGAAATCGGCTTAAAAATAACTATAAAACATTTAAAAACACCAGCCACAAATAAATGCACTACCAGATTTAAATTATCATACCGCATATATTTACTTATTTACATTATGATACCATTTCTCTCAACACTAAGACTTCTGATTTCCATTTCTGTTATCGACTTAAACGATCAATATTAAATTATAATAAAATATTCAATGTTTTTGTTTTTGTTTTGTATGAATATATGTGTGTATAAAAACATGCATATAATCGGTAACCGTTGTTTCTGCCCATCATCATCCTCATCCCATCCCGTCTGTCTCTCTCTCTTGTTCTTATCTGTTAGCTATAGGTTTTGTTTGTTTACGTTGCTAGATAGTTGTTGTTTGCTTTAATTTGTTGGCTTTACACCTTGGCTGCTGCGCATTGCTGCAGGATATAGGATATACCCCTACACAACACAAAGATCGAAGATCGTACATATCAATAACAAAAACTAGACTTAATGCAATCGTACACATCTGCACCGGCTGCAACCATTATTTGTTCAGCTCGTCAACTGATCAATATCAATCTACATTCACCGCTCGAAAATTGTCTAAACAGATGATTTCACTTTACTATATGTATGTATAATATAGTTTACTTTTTGCGCTATTACTTTCAACACTTTGCTTGTTTTTTCGCATCTGTTTCCGTTTTGCTTCTTTACATTTTTCACAAAATAATTATTAAATAATTATCGTATATCGTTTAAGTTTAGTCATTATAATCAACAAAAATTATGTATAAAAAAAAATATACACGATCGGTACGCGACGCGACCAGTGCTTTCATTTAACCAACTAAACTCCTTTAATTTATGCGAGACAGGGGGGTGAAGAAAAAATGTATATATAAAATGTGGTGGCGGCTGCATTTCCTTATCCTGGCCTTCCTCCTAGTCGTGGCCATCCGCTGATCATCCGCCCGATGGGAAGGGACACGGTTCTTTATCTGGGATCATCCAGATTTTTGAGTTTCAGTCGGAGGCTTGAGGGGTCTCACTGCAGCTCCTGCGCCGCACTAGCTTGTAGCGACTCCGCAGCACGTGTTTAGTGGCTGCTCCTGCTCCTCCTTCATTTTGGCTAACCTCCTGGTCGCCAGTTGGCTTGCGGCCTGCCCTGCCCGGATGGCTACTGGTGTTGTTGACTTTGGTGCGATGTCTGCTGCTGTTCGTTGGCCTAAATGTGGTTGCTGCTGCTGTTGCTTGTTGCTCTCCCCGTCCTCTGATCCTGGTCGAACCCGCCCCTGCATCTGCGTCGGTGCTACCGCTGCGCACGAAGCGGTACTTGTTGAGGCGCGGTTGGCGCTGCTGCTTGAGCACTTGGTGCAGCTCCAGCCCCAACTGCTGGTACTGTTCGTTTAGCCGGCGACTCCGTCTCTGGACTAGTCCTCCACTCCTGCTGTTGCCGTCGTCTGCCTCTGTGTGTTCCGTGTTCTGCCCCTCCCCCTGCTTCTCCTTCTCCTCCTCCTTCTCGTCAGCTTCTCCCAATCCTAATCCGAAGGCGGCCCCAGCAGGTGCAGCTGTTATCTCGACGGCCGACTGCGATGCCATTTCTACCGGGGCGGCAAACGGCGCATGGGTGCCCGGATCTTGCGGCGCGCCATCTGCGAATTCTGCGCCGAGTTGCCGGCAGGTGGCGGATTGAAGCTGTGAATTGTTCATTGATTAGGTTCTCGTTTGACAAACGGATTTATTTGCAAGAGACTTTTGCGGGCGGCTGCGGAGCGAGTGTTCATTTTATGTTTCCTCTTTAAATCTTTAAATCACAACCGCAACATGGTAAAACATTGTCCAAAAAGAATATGGCAACGAAATGTTAAGTGCAGTGGACAAATCGAAATCGAAACAATGGAACGCACAAAAAAACAAACACAAACTGGACTGGGGACACAGATTTTAGCAATCTTATATCCTATTTATACAGAGAGACACATATAACACCAAGAAAGTACAATGCATTCCTGTTCCATGGGGGGAAATGGATGGATGCGATAGGAACATTTAAGGGATAACTTGGATAGGTCACAAGCCCTCGTTTAATGATAAACAAAAGTGTCTTAAAACATCAAAATGTGTTTATAACGGCTGGTTGTTAGTTTAAATATTTTTAAGGGATTTTTACAAGGGATTTTGATTAATATTTTAGTTTATCACATTTAGTGAGCCGTGAGAATTTGTAAGTTAATGTGAAAATCCAGCCAAAATCTTTTTAAAACATTTTGTAAAACCTATTTACTGTCCAAATTCAACGATATTTTTACTGAAAATATTTAAATTATCATGAATATTTGTTAACTCTTAAGAAGGCCTCATAATCGAACAATCGTGCACTGTAACTTAGGTAAATTTTTTAAAATCTTTCTTGTAAATGTTAATATATGTAAGTTCTGTGCAAATATGGTAAAAGATTTAGCTTCTTTTTTTTAACAAAACAAAAAACGAACGCACAAAAACAAATGCCTTACAAGTTATGTTGTTAAATCGTAAATGCAATTATAACGGTTAATAATGCAGCTGTGTGTGTTTGTTTCGTGTAAACGCATGGGGGGATAAATAAAATATGTCTGAGTGTGTGTGTGTTGTGTTTGTAAGTGGCCAATTCGAAGTGGGAGTAAGGGAGACAGACAACAAAAGAATATGCTTCATCCTTTTGTTTATTTTGTAGTTTTTAAGTTTTGTCCACTGTCTCGCTCGCTCTTAGTGGGCAGCCGCCCGCCAGATGATCACCCGTCTCTGTTTTACTTACGCAAATATATTGGCTGGCGCTGGGGTACCGGCGCTAAATTGGAACGGTGCATTATTGGCATTCGACGTCGACTGCAAGAAGAATATTTTTTGTTTGTTTTCCTTGGTAAATTTGTATTTGTTTTGCAAGTAATTTAATTTCATAAGCGACGTTTCACGATGGTGGTGGTGGTGGTGGTGGGTGGGTGATAGATAATAACTGTTTGTGATCGGTTATTTACAAATAATCGAGTGCAAAAAAAAAGAGGATGATAGGTCGCTACACGAAGGTGTGGGAGTGTGTCTGTGTGTGGGGCGCTGGTATGCATGTGTGAGTGCTTGTCAAAATATTCGAATATACGCATGCAAAACTAAGAATATTCAACACAATTTACAGATCGAACACGAAACTAATTAGGCCTGAGAAATTTGACAAGCCCTGCGACACTCCAACAGCAGCTACAGAAATACATAAAGCTAACATGCGGGTTAATGTACGCCTACGAGTTAATGTTGGGGTTAATGGAGAGCATGATGAGGAAAGCACAATACAATAATATATTTATGATTTTTGTACCAGGGTTATTGCCACAGAAATCTTTAGAAAATCCTTAAACACATATTTGTCAAAAAACTTGAATTAAGAACTTATACTTGGAGTAAATATTTTAGAACTATGACCCCACAATATTTAATTTTAAAGTACAGAAGAAAATATAGTCAAAGCTGTTTTAATTTGTCCACAACTAAAAATTTAAACTATCCCAAACTAATATATTTTAGTGCAATTTCTATAAAACTACTATAACTTAACACTTTAAAAGCATTAATTTAATAAAAAAAGGAATAAAATAACTTTAATACTCTTGTTTAGGATCTGCAGATTTCTATGACTTGACCCATGGCATATGGATATGTATAAACACTAATCGTTGCATAAAGTGGTGGAGATTAGCAATCAGGTATCGTTTAAACTCTCTGGCTATTGACCATGATATTGCATTACCTGCTGCATCTGCGGCACCGCGGCGGTAAAATTGAACATCGGCATGCCGCCGGAGGAGCCGGGTGCTCCTCCCGCCGCTCCACTGGCCTCGTTACCAACCGGCGCCGCCGCCGCTGCCGCCGGAGCACCAAACTGGAAGATACGCTGCGGCTGCTGAAACTGCAACTGCGTCTACCATTCAGATTCCATTGGTGTCATTTTCATGGGTGGTTCATAATCATAATCGTGGTAATCATAGGTGGTAGTAGGATGGATGACAGGTAGTAAAGTTGTTTCGTGCCCGTGCCCACAAAGTAGTTTTCAGTACAGAGAGTACAATACAGATTTATGGAATTGCGTAGTAGGAGTGTATACATAGATTACATGGTATACGACAATATTTTTTTCAACAGTAACAACACGCACGATCGTTTGTGTGTAGAAAGGGTGGTGGTGGTGGAGGAAAAAAGATAAAAAGAAAAGGAGAGAAGAATACAAATAAATATTTATGTATATATAAATACGTATATATAAGTAAAAATATAGTACGAGTACGAGTCAAGAGGTAAAATCAAAACAGCAGGTAAGAAGTAAGTATTATAGTTTCAAATAAATATAATCGGTCGAATGTTAGAAGGATCGATCGGTTGTAAAGCTTATAAGCTTAACGCTTATCGCTATAGCGGTGGCATGCGAGACGGAAAGGAAATCAAAAGGAACGTTTAAACGGACAGCTACGACTACAACAACCGTAAACAAATTTGCATGGATGAAAGTGACAGGTTGTTCATCACATCGTGCTTTGCCCCCATCGATCACCTCGTGGGCTTGGTGGGATGGTTGTGGTTATTATATATATCTACTTACATCGCTGCCGGAAAGACTGGTGGCCCCCGTATTGGCCGAGAAGTTGAAGGTGGCCGCTTGGGGAGCAGAGGCCGCCACGGAGCCCGTAAAGTTGAACGCAGGCTTCGCGGGGGTTGCATTGGTGGTCCCGAACTTAAATGGTGCTCCAGAGGGCTGAAAAAATAAACAGAATATTAGTCTGCATCTTTTAAATCCAAATAATAATCAAATTTTTTAAGCTGCCTTGCTTATTTGCAGGGGATTCCCCGAAATACAATATTATAGTATGTACTCACAGTTGGCGTGGCTGCGGCTGCTCCGCCAAAGTTAAATGCTGTGGTGGCCGTCGCAGCAGCTGCAGCTGCTCCAAATCCTCCACCACTGCCGCTGCCAAAGACAGGTGCTGCCGCAGCAATGGGCGTGGCATTGCCAAAGATGTTGCCCAGGGGAGCAGCAGCTGCTGCAGCGGGTGTACTGGCTGCTGGGGCTCCTTGTGCCACCAAAGAGTTGCCCACGTTCCCAAAGACCGTGGCACCGATGGCTCCGTTGCCACCTAGACTAGCTGCCGCCGGCGTGGCTGCGGCCGTGGTCGCCGTCGACCCAAAGGGTGAACTGCTGGTGGTGGTGCTGCTGGCTCCGAACATGGAACTGCCAAAGACCGGAGTCGCCATCGTGGAGGCCAACGAAGATGACACCGCAGTGCTGGTGACTACCGTGCTGTTGCTCTTCCCCGTGCCCCCAATGCTGGGCCAGCCGAAGCTGGGCGCTGCCGTCGTTCCTGATCCTGTTCCCATCCCTGATCCAAAGGCAAATGGCTTGGTCGTGCTGCTGGTCGTCGTTTCCGCCTTTTTCTCACCCCAATTGCCGAAGAGCTGCGGGGTCGAGGTGGGCATAAAGCTGGGAACGGGGGCCGTGGTGGTGCTGGAGCTGGCTGTGCTGCTCACCGTCGTTGCTCCAAAGATGGAGCTCACGCTTGTGTTGGTGGCTGGTTCCGCTGGTGGGGCGACAGCCGATGTTTGGCCAAAGAAGAAAGATCCGGCGGCTGGAGTGGCCCCCATCGCCGGCTTCGCCTGACTTCCAAAGCTAAAGTTGGCAGCTGGAGCAGGTGCTGCTGCTGGTGCTGTTGCTGCTCCTGGGGCTGAGGATGGAGCAGCAGGAGCTGGAGCCGGAGTTGCTGCTGGTGTCAGGGCAAAGGCTGTTGTGGAGGTCGTCGTTGTTGTTATGGTATTCGAGGAGACACCAAAGCTCAGGGTCGGCGCCGACTTTGCCGTGGGCTGCTGGCTACTGGTGCTGCTCACAGCACTGCCAGATCCCGATCCCGATCCCGCTCCCGCTCCAGAAAAGCTAAACATGGGCTTTGCAGCCGTGGAGCTGGCGTTGGAGCTGGCCGTAGAACTGGATACAGTCGAGGACGAAGATGGAGCTCCAAAGCTGAATCCACCCAGAGCAGGAGTAGTGGTGGTGCTGGTGCTGCTGGTGATTGAAGTAGTTGGAGCTCTGAATACAAAAGTGGCTGGTGCTGGAGTCGTTGCTGGAGCTGATGTTTCCGTGTTGGAAATGACCGTCGTTTCCTTGGTGTCCGCCTTGAAACTCACCACCTTGGGCTGTTCCTCTTTGCTCACTCCAAACGTAAAACCCTTTTGGGGGTCCGCCTTCTTGCTGTCCCCCACATCCTTACCCGGATTGCTCTGTCCGAGTCCGAAACTGAACGAAGGAGCAGCCGCAGATGCTGCTCCAGAAGAGGGGACAGCGGCAAAAGTGGGTTCCACAGCCGACTTGACCTCCTTGACAGCCGCAAATCCAAAGCTGAACTTGGGCACTGACGAAATGCTGGCGGGGACCGTGGAGCTGCCACTGCCGAAGGCAGCGGCCGATGAGGATGCGGGACTTGGGGCACTGCTCCCAGGCTTTGGCTGCTCGCAGCAGATGCACGTGTTGCGCGTCATGTCGTTCTGGGCCATGCACGCATCGCAGTCCCAACTGGCGGCCTTTTGAGCTGCTACCAGCTGCTGGAATCCCGCATCCGGCTTTGGTGGCTCTTTGCTCGAGAAGCCACTGCTGATGCTGACGACGCTCGCGGAGCCACTGTTGATGCTAGCGGCGCTCGAGGAGCCACTGTTGATGCTGACAACGCTCGAGGAGCCACTGTTGATGCTGGCGGCGCTCGAGGAGCCACTGCTGACAACGCTTACGACAGACGATGACGATAAGGACGAGCTTGAGCGGGACGAACTGGAGGCTGACTCGCTGCTGCTGCTTCTCGATTGGGGATTGGGCGTCTGGCAGGCGACGCACTCCACGGAACTCGACTGGTTCATCACCAGGCACGTCTGGCATTCCCACGTGTTGGCTTTGGGTTTAAAGGCCACACCGAAGCCGGATCCCCATCCCGAAGTCTGTGGGATTCCCGCGAAGTTGTTGACCTGAGGATTTGCCGTTTTTCGTGGCGTTTCGCAGGCAATGCACTTGCTGGCCTCCTTCTTGTTGGAGAGCATGCATGCCTCACACTCCCAGGCAGTCGAGGACTTCTTGAACTGGTCCCCAAAGCCAGCAGCTGTCAGTGGCACAATGGCAGGCATGGTGGCAGGTGGTGCTGTGTAGGCTGGAGCTGCTCCTGGTTTGGGCGTCTCGCAGGCCACACACTTACTGACCTCCGCCTTGTTGCGCACCATGCACACATCGCAGTCCCACTCCTTGGAGGACTTCTTGAACTGCTCACCGAAACTTAGCAATGGTGCTCCGTTCATCGTTGGCTGCTGTAGTCCAGTGGGCCCTTGCTGCTCCGCATCCAGTGAAGCCGGCGCAGAGAAGAAGTAGTTGCGCCTGTTATTGAGCTGGGCTACGCAGTTCTCCTGTGATCCCGAGAGCGGAGTGGGCTCCGAGAAGCAAAACGTGTGCCCCACTGGCTTGCTGACTGGCGCAGCGTTTCCATTTGCAGTAAAGTTAACAATGGGAGTAGCAGGCTGCGGATTGACGAGGAAATTGGGCAGCTGCTTGGTGTTTAATGAGGTGCTGCTGCTCTTGTTTTTGCTGATTGGGGTTGGGGCCGCGGGAACTGTGGGCTTTGAAACCACTGGCTTGATGACCAAATCGAACTTTGGCGTGCTGGCCATGTCCGGAAAGCTGATCTGTGGCAGATCCAAGGGCAGGGGTGCCTCCTCCAGCTCCTCGCGCGGCTCCTTGCATCGCGTCTGGTGCGAGAGTCGCGAACGCATCTTGTTGGTGTGATGACTATGGCTGGCCGGCTGATCCACCGGAGCAACCGATGGGACGAACGTTAGCTGGGACTTCGCCTGGCTATTCTCCGCCCGAACACTCGCCTTCTGCTGCTGGACGACCTCCCGCGAGCTCTGGGTAACACGGTGCAGGCGACGGCGCTCCAAGAGTTGCTGCATCGTAGGAACCAGCAGTTTGTTGGCGCGCATCTCTGCCATCTCTGCAGCGGGACTGGCCACCAAAGCACTGCTGCCGCTGGCTCTCTGACTCTGGGGACGTAGATAGGGCGAGGCCGGAGTACCCAGTCGCTGCTGGCGACTGTTCTGGTGCTCCTTGAGGGTGCTGCCCATGCGTTTGGCATCGATGAGCGGCGTGGAGTAGCTGTCCAGCAGGTGGAGGATGCGTAGCGTAGTGTTTGAGAGTCCAGTGACGCTGTTGCCCCTTGGATTCATAGATGACGACGAACCAGACGTCTCAGGTTGTTTGCTGGAAGATGGCCGCATGTCCACCGGCTTCATGCCGTAGCCCATGGCACCGGAAGCGCACGAGGAGGACTGCAGCGGATGGGCTGGTGAACTGCCGCCTGAATTGATGGCCATCGTGGATGAGGCAGCCGAGGAGCTCAAGTTGCTCCGACTGAAGATGCGATTGTTCGCGGAGTTGCCGCCGAAGGTGGTGCGTCCCTGGTAGAAGGGCGAGCTGGAGGCGGAGGCAGAGCCAGACGTTGAGGCACTGCGACTCAGCAGGCGGCTGTCGCTCAGGGCTGAGGTGCTGCCGTAGATGGAGGCATTGAAGCGACGTCGCCGGTTCAGCGAATTCAGCGACCATGTCGAATTGTGAAGCGCTGGCTGGGCGGCGACGCTGCTCCTGTTGAATATCGACTTGGCGCTCTGCAGATTTCCGTAGAACTCCAGGTGGCTATTGCTGTTGTGGTGCGACGGTCGCAGCCCATCGCCTTCGCCATTGTCGTGGTGATGGTAATCGTTCATGTCGCTCTCGGAGTGCGAATCTCCGGCAGCTCCGCCGACTACTGCTGCCACTTCAGGTCGTCTCTTCGAATTGATGACATTGTTGTTATTATTATTTTTGCTTATGTTATTGTTGGTCCTGATGCTGAGCAACTGATCGAGACGATCACCTTCCGCCCCAGTGACCGAACCCATCCCCAGTCCTATTCCTCCCATTCCCGTCTCGTCCATGGCCAGATCACGGCGAAGAGTTCGCTGGCCCAGAAGCGAGGGGCGCTTGTGGTTGGGAAGGCTGGAAAGGCTGTTGTTGTGGCTAGTGTTGGTGCTGCTGCCTCCGAAAGGTATATTCAGCGAACGGCGGATGCTGAAATGATTGAAAGGAATTGAATGATTGCAAACATTTCAAATGTTAGTGTATTCTACGGATAATTGAATGCGTTATTAATTAAACACTATAAATTGAAAACCTATAGATAGGAAATTCATATAAAGCCTATAGATTATTTAGACAACTTTTTAAGAATGGATTTAAAATATTCCACATAAAAATAAATGTGTTTTCAAACCAAAAAATTAAATTAAATTCATGTTTAAGTTGTTGAGCGGCTATTTCGACTGGTGGTGTAAAGGTAAGAAGCCTACCTGTGCGGCAAATCCCCGGTGCTGCCCTCGGCTGCTTCGTTGCCCGTGAAAAAGTTGTAGGCGGGCTCGCGCTGCCGTTGATTGCCGTACAAATTGAGGTGATTGCGGCGGTGCGCAGGCAGCTGGCTGCTGCTCCTGGACCCCGCCACCTGGGAGTCGGTGGAGGAGCTGCTGGAAGCGGCCGCGAGTGGAGGAGCAGCAGGCGTGGAGGACAATAAAGGCAGTCGTCGCATGTTGGGTAGGTTGACGGTGGTCTCCAGCTGTAAGAATTTTTCGATTTAGTGGCAAAATGTAGGCCAAATTCAAATGGCAACTCACCTCCAGACGTCGACGCTTTGGCACGGCGACTGCTTGCTGCAAATGCTCCTGCTCCTCGTCCTCCTCGTCGCCCTCTTCATCCTCCTCCTCCTCGACGTCCTCGTCCTCGACCTCATCCCCCTCGCCGGCTCCTGCTGAAGTTTGAGTGGCAACTGCACATCTTCTGCGAAGCAGGAACACATTGTACTCGCTGCGACGCGTCTGCTCGTCCTCTGCGGCCAGGTCGTGCTCGGCTATGTTGTCGGCCAGGGCCACCTCCTCGTAGTTGAGACCCCGCGCATCCGAGCCGTCGTCCACGTCGTCCTCGGCCAGCATGATGCGGCGGCGTCCGCGTTTCCGCTTCGTTGTGGTGCTCCCGTTTGGCTGCTGTGGGTGGGGCGACGATGGGGATTCCTCGCCAGCTTTCGAGGAGGGCGAGAACCAGCCGCTCAGCCTGGTGGGCAGTATGCTGGTCACGCGCATCTTCATCTTACCCATAATGGACTGGAAACAGTGGATTCGGGTGGTTATTAGAATCCAAGCAGTTGCAACTAGAAGCGGCGACTGTACTTACGTTGTTGTTGCTGGAGTGCAGGGCTCCCGCGGACTCGTCCACATCCTCCCCGGGCACCTCCCTCACCGGCGTCAACGGGTGCCGGTTGGACGCACTTGCTCCCGCTTGCTGTTGAGGTGGCTGCGCCTGCTGCTGTTGCTGCTGTCCATCCTCCAAGTCCGACATTATGCGATTTTAATTTCAAACTCTTTTTTTTTAGCCGGCGAAGCAGCGGCACAAAGGAGAGACAAAAAGCCAAAAAGAAGCGCCGCCGCACACACAACAACAAAACTAAACGTAAAACAACTAAAAAAAAAAAAACGGGAGCACACACTGTTGCAATTCCTGCCAGCGAGTCTGTGTGTGTGTGTGTGTGTGTGTCGCGGTCTCTCTGTCTGTGCGTGAGAATGAGAGTGTGAGCGTGAGTGCGCTTACGCACGCCGTCGTGGTTTTTCTTTTTTTATTCGCCGAGATTTTACACACGCGGTGATTTTTGGAAAACTATTCTGTTTGGCGCCACAACTTTCATGCGTTTTCCCAGGCACTGACACTGCAAGTAGAGGCGGGAAATAGATTGGGGTATGAGAATCGCTGTTGACACCAAATACGGGGCAAAGTGATCGGGTTTTTTTTTTAGTTTTAGACTCCCCGCTTGGCGGTGGCCGAGGACGCCCCTGTTGCCGCTACCACTACTATCGTCACTGCCACTACCACAACCGCTTCCCGCTTACCACAGTCCTGCATACCGCCGTCCGCCTGGCCCTGCTTGATTTGATTGCCGGACACCGCCGCTGCTGCTGCTGTCCGCTTTTATCGCCTCCCTTTTGTCTTTGTGCTTCTTCCGCTTGCACACACTGCTTTCGCAATTCTTCGCTCCTCTTCTTCGCTCACTACACACACACACGCGCGCTGCGAATCGGTCCGAATTCTGGCATTCGCTTGCGGGCACGGGCAAGCCAAACCGCACGCGTCTGTCTAAAATTCGCTTTTGGCCCGCGACTCGCCACGCATTTGGTTCAGTTGGCCTTTGGATTCGCCTACTTAATGCCGAATTTGAACAAACGAAATTAACACTTCACAAAAATAAGCACGATTTGGGAAAAAACGCGTGTGTGGCCAAAGTGGCGAGTAAAAATGCGGCGAGTGGCAGTGTGACTGTATTGCGTCCCACTCAAAAATACTAAAGTATAAGTTGAAAATATACCAAATTCGTTGTGGGGAGTAAAACTTAGCGGAGTTATACTCCAGACATGGCTGCCACCTAATTCACTTAGCGAGTGCGGTCCGGCATCACTGGTCTCAAGTGTGACCTGTTGGCGGCGGGTCGGAATCGCCAGCTTTCGGTGGCCAGCTTTCTGTATTTCGGGCTGAAAAAAGAGCAGCTGCACTGGTTACTTTCGACGCGCCAACTCGATTTTTAAAATGTAATTTCAGGGCTCGCTATTTAAAATTATCTGTAGGTATATTTAATAGAATAGGTAAGTCATTCTTTCATTGGGATATGCATTCGTTTACCACCCCATTATTGACTCTTTCAAATGAATATTTCGCACCTTAGAGACATTTACAACGAATTAAATTCAATTTGTTGTAAATAATTTACAAAAGAGACTGTTTATGGGGAAGACAACAAATATGCCACCCTTAATTAATTAAACACACGAGAGGTCCAATTATTCAATGCTTTATTTTCTATGTTCGGAGCTGCACTGGCTGCACGGCAGCCAAGCTTCAAAATATATATATGTTTATGTGTACATGTGTTTACAAATGTAGTTTCGCTGAATAGATAACGCGACAGATTTAGCGAGATAAGAAGGGCGAAGAATAAACAAGAAGGAGAGCGCGAAAGAGAACCGCAGGTGCAGTGGTACACCTATGCGCACCTGACTAGGCGCTGGCGGTCTGCTCTAAACAGAGACCAAACAAGATAAGATTTTCGACTTTTTTTTTATGATTTTGAACGAAGAACCACTGAACCGCTCCCTTGTCGGTCTATCGATAGGCTGGCGACTCGATTTTACATACCAAAAACCATAAATAAACATAGTTTTTATTTTGTCTCGCATTTTAAACATTAGAAAGTTGTACTAACTGTTAAACGAGTTTTAAACGATTATTTAAAATTATTTATTGAAATCTTCGATAGTAGCTAAATTCCTCTAAAATAACGATTGGTGTATCGATACTTTGTCAAATTTTGCACATCCCTAGTTCGACATTTCTAAGCATCGGCAATTATTTTCTTTAGTTTATTTTTTTTTGTCTAATTGAGTTTGTGCCACCCGAGAGATGTGCTGACCAGTGGCTAATCGGAGGAGCTAATTGGCCAAGGATTTGGAATCCGATTTGGTTTGGAATTCCGTTTTGCTAGCGCATTCCAGTCCCAGTTTCCCAGTCGCGTCCGCTGCTATGTGTGTTCGTACGTGCCCGTGTTCGTGTTCGTGGTCGTGTGTGTGTGTGTGAGTGTCTCTCGTGCCTCTGTGAGATCTGGAAGCAGTCGTTGCTGTTGTTGTCGTTGCCATCGTCCGCTGTGTGCCGTTGTTGTTGCCAAAAGGGCGGTAAAAGAAAAGTCAACAAACTGCCAGGCGAACGGGAACGGGAAAGGGTCTTGGAGCACGGGAAAGCAGCAGTGAAAATGTTCTCGAAGAAGAAGAAGAAACCGCTGATCTCGATGCCGAGCAACTTTGAGCATCGCGTGCACACGGGCTTCGATAAACGGGAGAACAAATATGTGGGCCTGCCCCTCCAATGGGCCTCCATTGTGGGCAACAATCAGATCCTGAAGTCCACCAACCGCCCGCTGCCGCTCGTGGATCCCTCGGAGATCACACCCACCGAGATCCTCGACCTGAAGACCATTGTGCGTCCGCATCACAACAACAACAAGGCGGACACCACATCGCTGAACAGCAGCAGCACCATGATGATGGTCGCACCCATGCCAGGTGGCCCACATCCGCATCCGATGATGGGTGGTCCGCACGGCATGATGATACCCAGCGAGGGGGGCATAATCCTGCCCAAGACCTCGCATGTGGCCAGGTCTAATTCCTTGAGGAGCTCCAGTCCGCCGCGTGTGCGTCGGGTGGCCAATGTGCCGCCCTCAGTGCCAGAGGAGGAGGGTCCTCTCACTGGAGGGGTAGGAGGCGGAGCAGGAGCAGGAGCAGCAGGGGGAGGACCCCCTCCCGGCTTCAAGCCACCACCACAGCCGGGGGCCATGGGCCATTCCAATCCCCTGCTCTATCCCAGTCAGCATGCGCACGCAAACGGAGGTGTAACCGGTCCACTGGCCGTGCGCACGGACCAGAATCAGACCAACCTGCAGCAGTACCGCAGCCATCTGGCCTCCCTGCCACATCAGCAGCAGCAGCAGCAGCAAACATCCCCCGTGGGCTCGGTGGCCAGTGGAACGCGATCCACCCACTCGCACACGAACAACGGCAACAGCAGCATGTATCCCAATCCCACGGCCCAATCCCATCAGCAGGTCAAACCGCCTGGCGATCAGAACCAAAATCCCCTGCATCCGCACGTGCATCCGCATCCGCATCCACACGGCCACCTGGCCAAGTCGGCGTCCAGAGCCTCCAGTTCGAGTGGCGGGGCGAGCAGTGCCGCCCAGCAGGTGGGCGCTGCGGCCAGTGGAGCAGCGCAGCCGAAGCAGGAGCAGCGTCTGACCCACGAACAGTTTCGGGCCGCCCTCCAGATGGTGGTGTCCGCCGGGGATCCACGCGAGAATCTCGATCACTTCAACAAGATCGGCGAGGGCTCCACGGGCACCGTTTGCATTGCCACTGATAAGTCTACAGGTAGGTTTCGGCTCAGGGATCCCCTTCCCAACGTGAAACTCAATGGTTTGCCTTCACTTTTCCAGGTCGTCAGGTGGCCGTCAAGAAGATGGACCTGCGCAAACAGCAGCGACGCGAGCTCCTCTTCAACGAGGTGGTCATCATGCGCGACTACCATCATCCCAACATCGTGGAGACGTACTCCAGCTTTCTGGTCAACGACGAGCTCTGGGTGGTCATGGAGTACCTCGAGGGCGGTGCCCTCACAGACATCGTCACCCACTCGCGCATGGACGAGGAGCAGATAGCCACCGTCTGCAAGCAGTGCTTGAAGGCATTGGCCTATTTGCACTCACAGGTGCGTGACCAGCATGACACTGTCCCCAAAATCCCCCAACCCTTTCCCCAGTGGCTTTTCCTCATTGTGTGCTGTGTGTTTTGTGGCCAACTGGGCACTCGATGCGATTCTTTGTGCCATTGCTTGGCCATTTGAGCCGCTTTCTTCGCCCTCCGCTTTCGCGTGGCTTCGGTTTCAATTTCTAAATGTTGTCGCCGTCGTCGTCGTCGGACGCACAGTGGAGCCATCGATCGTGGTGCACGCCCAAAACGCCAAGTGAAATCGCACGTGCACGCGTGCATGCCCTACCCCAAAGGAAAAATGTGCATACATAGTTGGCATAGATCTTTCTGTCTGATGGATAGGTATCTCCAGTTTATGAAGCAGGACTTTGAATGGGTTTATTTATTTATTAAGCGCGCTTATCTTAAATCTTTTTAAAGGAAGATAAAATTAAGCACTGAGGGAAACTGCATTTTAAGCAATTATAACACAAAAAAAATAAGAAAAAGCTTTATTCTGAGAGAAAAAAATAGTAAAAGAAAATCAACTAAGTTATTAATTTAAAATGTAGAAATTAATTCCCATTATAAGCCAAATGCTAGCTATTTTATGTTTTATTTTTCTACCTTTTTTAAAATTCAAAGTAACAAGTTTGTTCACATTAAATTTGCTGTAAAACAAGTAATGTTTCAAGCGCAATTAACATAGTTTTAACCAGATGAGTTATATTTAGGTAATGGGTAACAAAAGTTCCCAAGTGCAGACAGCTTTCTTGGGCGTCTCTTTTGTGCATTTTTGTCCCACGTTGGGGCCAAAATCGTGTAATGCGATAAGTGTCTGGGAGAAAGGGCGTGGGCTGGGGGAAAACCGCAAACTGTGAGCACTTTTAACCAATTTCCCTTCTCCTTCTCTTTCTGTGGTCTTCTTCCGATGCTTCCGATGGCGCACAGGGTGTCATCCATCGCGACATCAAGTCGGACTCCATTCTGCTGGCCGCCGATGGACGGGTGAAGCTGTCGGACTTTGGGTTCTGCGCCCAGGTGTCCCAGGAGCTGCCCAAGCGCAAGAGTTTGGTGGGCACGCCGTACTGGATGTCGCCGGAGGTAATATCGCGCCTACCCTACGGCCCCGAGGTGGACATCTGGTCGCTGGGCATCATGGTCATTGAGATGGTCGACGGAGAGCCGCCCTTCTTCAACGAGCCGCCTTTGCAGGCGATGCGCCGCATCCGGGACATGCAGCCCCCCAACCTGAAGAACGCCCATAAAGTGTCGCCGCGCTTGCAGTCCTTCCTCGACCGGATGCTGGTGCGTGATCCGGCGCAGCGGGCCACCGCCGCCGAGCTGCTGGCCCATCCCTTCCTCCGACAGGCGGGGCCGCCCTCGCTGCTCGTTCCCCTGATGCGCAATGCGCGACACCACCCGTAGATGGAGCAAATCCCCCAACACCCACTACATCCACAGGACACCCGGCTAGCTGAAGCGAGCCTCCACCACAGACAACGGGGATCGGGGATCCATAAATCAACTCTAGTATTAACATTCAGTTTGGCAACTGTACTTAAGCCTCCCCCCGCCCCATTCCCTCGAAACGTTGTAAAGTCATTTAAGCCAGCACACCCACACCCACATTTAAGCCACCATCCAGTTCATCTCGAGGTTCCAGAAGAGAACGCAATGTGCCTTTCACACACCTCCAAAAATCGAATTAAGAGCCGGAGGCATTAGTTGCATTTAACTGCCTGCGCTGCGGATCGGCGGAATATACTTATACATAATAATACCTTCTGCATTTTGCTCTCTCTTCTTGTCAATATTAATTTGTGTGTGTGTGTGTATTAATTTTTTTTACAAGCCCATAAACATTGTTCGAATATATACGCTAAGAGATATGTTAAAAATCTATATATATATATATACACATATATTTTTTATAAAAACAAAACCTAACCCTAAGCAAAGCGAAACAACGAAGGAGTGAAACGAAACGAAAAGAGATAGGATGCGTGGACACGGAAAACGAGAGAGAAAGAGATAAATTTGGACATATTTATACATTTACATAAGCCACGTTAATGCGAAATGTTAACTCTTCAGACAACTATACAAAACAAAACACATTCCCGATTTCGAAAATTTGTAGATCTTTTTAAATTCCATGTTCTGTTTTCTTTGATTTTACCCGTGTAATTATTAATTAATGAATAAACTTAAATGCTTAAAAATGTTCGATTTTGTTGTTTTTATTACTGGTTGATTGATTGATTGATTGATTGGTTGGTTGATTGATGGTCGTGAAGAATACATAATTGTGCCCGTGCAAATATCGGTCCATATATTCGCAAAATATATGCTCGTATCTATCGCAGACATGGAGGATGGGGCTGGCTCTGGATTGTGGATTGTGGGTGTTTGGGTGATCGAGTGTTGTGAGTGTTGTGTGTGCGCGTGTTTGTTTGTTTGTTTGTTTGTTTACAACATAAAATTACAAATATATTACATTCACAAAAAATCAATTGAGAACTAAGAACTAAAGGGCAGATCGGGCTGCCACATAGCTAGCCATATGATTCGATGGTTGAGGGGGGGAGGAGCTTGGGGGAAAGGGCATGAAATGTGGATGGGCATGGGACTCCCGCTTAGTTGCGCTTCCGCAGGGCCAGACGACCGATGGGACGCTTGGGCTTCGTCTCCTCCTTCTGCTGCTGCTCCGATTCCTCGGCAGCGGCATCCTCCACCGCCTCCACGGGCGTCGCCTTGACAGGCTTGGACAGCTTGCGACGGCTCACTAGTCGGGTGGGAAGATAAGGATATTTATAATTAGTATTCTCAAAAACCAGTTTTTTTTATATGTTACAAATGTATTTATTTTGTGGAAACTAAGAAATCAAGAAGAATGTCTTTTCTTTTATGAAACATTTGTTAAAGTAATATTTAATGTTATTTTTAATTAACTGTCTTTAAGTCATGAAGTTCGAAACAGAATAGTTGTCTTTTGAATAAAAAAAAAGGGTTTTCTTACTTTAAACATTATTTATTATTAATTACATTAATTTCTTTGTAGGAAATTGAAAACTCGTCTCAAAAATGCAAATAAAATGGTTTCTTAATTCAATAAAATATATAATAAATATTAATATAATTAATAATTAATATTAAACTTAAAACTTAGAATAGACTTGTTATCCCAGTGCTACTCACATGCCGAATTGCCCTTGTAGCCCTTGGCGGGACTGGATGCGGGGGCGGGTGCTGGGGCGGCCGCTGGCTCCTCCTGCTCGCCGGAGTTGGACTCGTCGCTCTTCTTGGCCGGCTTGCTGGGGCTGGGTGGCTTCTCGGCGCGGTGCTTCTTGGCGTTCGCCTGGCGGCGCTTCAGCGAGTTGAGGAAGTCGTCGTTGGAGCGGAACGGCCTGATGACCGGGCCCACCTTCTTGGGCGCCTCCGTGGACGTGGTGGTGGTGGAGCTGGCAAACGCCGCCTCGTCACCCTCCTCGCCGTGCTCGCCATGCTCCCCAGCCTCCTCGTCGTACTCCTCGCCCTCACCAGCGCCATCTCCCTGCTGAGGAGCCGCTGTCGTCGTGGTGGTCACCTTGGCCGCCTTGCCGACGGGACGGCGCAGGGCGGCGATTCTCTTCGCCGGCGACACGGCTGCACCTCCATTGTTATTATCCTCCTGGGCGGACACCAAGCCGTAGCACAGGGCGCAGGCGATGAAGAGCAGGCAGCTGTGGGGTTGAAATAATATTTAAATAATTATTACTGTTGTGTTATAATTAATATTACGTTTTTTTGTAAAGAATTACGCTGTTTTATTTTCTGGCACTGGAAAATCTTTCACTGATTTTAGGTGTATATTTCACTGTGTTTTTAATAATTTTAATAAATAATATTTTTAACATAAATGACTAAAATGTATAATAAATAATAATTAATATTTACTTCACCTAGATTTTCATTCTGTTAGTTTTTAAACCTACAAAAATATATATTTATAATATTCAGTGGCTTGAATAATTATTTTAGAAGTAGTAAATGAAAAACTAGACTTTTTTTAAAGGTTACGGTAATTTGAAAAGGCTAAAGACCTTTTAACTTTTGTAATTCAAAACTAGACACAATAAATTGTATGACAAAAGTATATAATTTTCAAATCCTGTTCAGACTTAATGCACCAAATTAACATTTAAATAAATTACATAAATTAAATCTGGCTCATAAATATGAAAGTTATTGGATCAATGTTTTAATTATAAAGTGAAAAAACTTGAATTGTCAAGCGTTTGCATTAGAGACCCATTCATCTGTGGGTAAATCGATACTGGAGCCTCTCTGTCCAACGGTTCTGGCCGGGATTAAGTCACGGGGGCCACGAATCCCAAATCCTCGTGACTTCCAGGTCTGGTTGGACGGGTTATTAAATACAGAACCTGAAGTCGTAAATATTGTGCGTGCATGCACATGGGTTTAGAATGTACTCCCCTCTACATATACAGTGGCTATGTCATAAGCTAAAAATTATTATTAAATTAATTATTAAATTAATGGTAACTGACCCAACAAAAAACAGTATTTTTAATATGATTTGAACAAATAAGAGGTCCAAACATAAGTTAAAGTCTCTGCTGACTGACTGTCAATCAAGGCTTTTTATTCCTGGTTCCTTAAAAAGCGGAGATACTTTAGTCTATATACACAGGATATTTAAATTTATTTATTTTTTTATTTATTTATTTAAATTTTGTTTAAACAAAAGGCCAGTTAAATGCTCTGCTCAAACGGTAGCCACACTGTTCGCTCACTTCATGAAATTAATTTATCTGTTTTATGCAAAGACCTTACACAAAAAGTGGTCGCCTGCTGAATGTCATTCAGTTTTCCTGTAAGATTTGTTAGTTTTTTTTATTTGTTGTTTTTCAGTCGCCATGCTGACGGAGGAGGAGGATGGAGATGTGCTAACAAATATTAATGTGTAAAGGTCAGGCAAACGGGTTTGTTCACTTTCGATTTCGATTTGGATTTGGATTTGGATTTGGATTTCGCCTTAATGGTGAATTCGAATGCGACTGAATGTTGCTCTGTTTTTTGTTTTAGTTTTTATTTTTTTGCTTCTATGGCTGTTTTTGATGTTGCTGCTGCCTTAAGTGTTTTTTATTTGATTTTATGCCGCTGAGTGTGTGAGTCTCAATTGCTTATACTTTATGCAAAACAAAAGACTTGGGCAGCGAACTCGTTTTGAAATTCTTTCCTAGGCAACATGTTGTTGTTGTTGTGGGAGGAGGGGAGGAGGGGCTAAGGGGGGAGAGTGGCCAAAGGAAACAGGTGCTTATGCAAAAGGCAATCAACAACAACAACAACAAATAAGTGGGAAACCAGTTGGCAGCCAGCACCACGCCAGAATAAATTTAAGTGCGCGCTCAACGCTCAAAGACAACTGCAGTCGTTGGCACTTGCCAGTTGGCTAATAACGGTAAAATGTGCAAGCCAGCTTTTATTTTTAGCCAGCTTATTTTGTACTTGTATTTTATCACCAGTTTTCCCTAAGCATTGTGCATTTCCCCCAAGAGATTTATTTGGTTTTGGGGTCAACCGATTGGGCTTGGACGTGAACGTGGACGTGGATGGCCCAGTTAAGCTGCGGCTTGATTATGCAACTGGCAGAGGTGAAAGGCGTGGGCCCTGCTCACCAAATGGTGTGGGTGCGTGCCTGGCATCTCCAACTGATCCGATCTGCTCTGCTCCCCCCATGGAAATTAACGGCCAAAGCAGGGGAGTGCCCAAAAATATTTCCTAGGGGTTAGACCATATTTTTCTCCTTACAAATTTTTGTTGTTGCACTTTTAATTTGAAAATAAACCAAACGAGACTTGATTTCAATTTAACTAAAAATTAAATAATTTAATTTTTCGTTTTAAATTCCTTAGTTTTTGCTTTCAATTAAATATGTATTAAAAGTTAATAACACTATGTTCAGTGTTAAATACCATTGAACTTTTCGTAATCTAGATTTTTTAAATTTCTAGATTTTCTTCATAGCTCAAAGTACAGCTTCAAAAATCCGAAACTCAATCGATTGTAACTAACATCAATGTTTGGTTTACTATAAAAAAAAAAATAAAATAACTACATATAACAAATAATTTCTAAACGATGAGAAAAACTTTTAAGTTAACATTTTTGTCATCTTGAACTTTAATAAAATAATAAATAAATCAATAAATAATAAATAATTAATAAATTAATAAATATAATTAAAAAAATAATAAATAAAACAATAAATCAATAAATAAATCAAAAATGAGAGATTGGCTAAGATGTAATTAAAGAAATTCCTAGAAAAGTATTTGTTAGCCTCGTTTAAGGAAACTAACCAAAAAGCGTCCTCGAGCTAAGGTTCCTGGGCAAAGGTAGGTTTTCGCTGCACCTATGCCCTTACCTTTTGGAGCCTGGGCTGAGGCTGACATTTGACTGGGGCCCAAGCTTCTTTGCAACCGGTTTGGCGATGGATTGGCCAACGGGAACAATCGCAGACGTTGGTGGATGTCATCCCACACCCACACTCCACACCTGGCAGACTGGCAGACAGGGAGCGAAGCTCTTCTGGCCGTGGGCTTGTTTGTAAAGCGTCTTCGCCAGTCAGCTAGCCGGTTATATAAGCCGACATTAGTTGCGAATTTGCGATAAGCATCATCGCGTCGGTGAGAATTTCGTGGGGCAGGCGGAACCACTTACTTAATGCAGCCTCATCATCATCATCATCAGCCGCTTTGAGAGCTTGGTCAACAAATTGGTTTGACTTTTAATTTATCGCATTTCGCTTTTGTTTCGTTTCGTTTCTTAGACCTTAGACCAGATTCTCCTCATCATTTTTTGTTTTATTTCTTATTTTTTGCACTGTTTGGTTGGCTTGGCTCATGGCTTTCTTGGGTCTTAAGTTCGATTGCGGATATGGAAGCCATCGTAAAACTTCCACAGCTTTTGGCAATTTATGCAGCATAAAAACTTTAATTTAAATAGCGGAAGTTCTTGAAGATTTTTTTCTTTCATTTTAATGTTATTTTGCTTTAAAGATCTCCAATTTAAATTAAGAAAATAAACAAATTTGTTATGTTTGCCGAAGGAAAGCCCTTGGAATTGTTTTTACTCAGAAATTCTGAACAAGAAAGGAAGGATTTTTAAGACTTTTGTTACAGTCACTTTTTAAACAAAGAACTCCACGAATTTCGATGGCTTTCCAGAAGGTCCAAGTGCTGCAGTCCATCAGTTGATCCATCAATTTCCCCGTCGAATGCGACACCTGCCCTAGTTAAATCCGTGCACGTTTTCTAATTGCCCTGGCGCCCTCATTACCAGTTACCAGGTTACCCATGCACCCTGCCCCCTGCCCCCTGCCCCTTGTGGCACGATGTGATGTGTGTGTGTGTGGTAGTGCTGGCTACCTACTACTACTACTTATAACAGGCCAAACGTGCACATTCGACACCGAATCGGATTCAAATTCGTATTCAATTTGATTGTAACTGTCTTTATTACTGGTGGCTGGTGGGGAGTTGGCTTAAATTAAAGTGGCCTAAGGCAAGTGGGTTCAATAACGGTGCATTGTGTCGGTGAGTTGGCCAAGTACGTGTTTGGGTTGGTTTGCCACTGACTGCTGGCTACTGACTGCTGGCTGCATGCCAAATCGAGCGAGTTCGCTGCCCAAGTCTTTTGATTTCGATTTTGATTTGGCCCAGAGTGGTGTTTATGTTTTTGTGTCTTGGCTCACATTGAATTCGATTGGCTTTTCGGCTTGGCTTGGCTTGGCCTACGAAGTGCACTAGCTGCCAATTTGGGCTTTGAAAGTCCTTGAATCTGCCGCCGTGTATATATTATTTATAAATTTAAATACACAAATATAAATGTATATATATGCACAACATACAAATTGCATAATGCGGCCAATGAAATGGAACGAAACGAAATTCAAAAGCCGAAGCTTAACTTAAATCCTGATTTTGCCGCCAGCGTCAGCATGGCGCCTCCGCCTCTTGATTAATTCCCGCATACAACGCAGCGATTAACACATATGTGATATAGTATGTATTTATATTACACATTCATACACACGGAGAAAAAAATTAATTTAAAAAATTCATATTACAAATTTTTAATATATGTATTTTTTTTTTAAATAAACGCATGTAGGTTAACATACAACACAGAAAAATAAGATTTTAAAGTGTACAACATTGCTATAATGATACGGTTATATGAATATAAAATATTTGAAACGTCGGGTCCGCCAGGACACGGTTTGGTGCAACTGAGCTCGCCGGATTTGGGGTGGGTTCTTTGGACGACGTACGTAACATATTTTGTATATTTAAAATACATTTTTCAAAATAAATCAATTTAAAATAACAATGAACACACCTTGATTTAAATACAACACAGCTTGGTGCTAAATCCCTACCGAAAATGTTGAAGTCAAAGTGTCTAATTAACATTTAGTATGACTTTTCTCTGGGTGTACTGAGTAGTATTGCATTTATGCGGCTATAAATGTATGCTGATATTTGTGTGTCTGTCAGCTGGCATTAAAAGTGCAACCGTTAATTTATAAGACAGCGTCTGGTAATTAATCCAATATACTTAATTTGTTGCAGCTGCTAAAAGTCCAGGAAGGGTGTAAAGGGGGGGACAGAGGAGCCACATCAGCCGGCGACCTTGAAACGTTCTCCTCCCCCCACCCCCTTAACGAATTGAGAGATTAAAAAAAAAACCGCCTGGGGAGTTAACTTTTGCCATTTCTTTGCCGGCAAAATGCCAACCTCACATCCCGTGACAACTTCATCATCATCGTCGTCGTGATGACCAAACTTTGGCATTTCAGCCGCTCAATTTGAGTTTCAGTTTCAGTTTCAGTTTGAGTTTCAGAGTTCCAGTTTGGAGCGAGACGGCGTGTTAAAGTTCAAATTGGCATTAAGCCGAGCTTACACATAGTTACTATACACTATACACCTGCATGTGGTCGTGCCCCAAAAAGGTTGCAAGTCAACCTGCAGCATGCAACCGATTGCAAGCGATTGCCAACTCATTTCGAAAATCAGTTACCTTAGTTTACCTTTAAAACTCCCAATTAAATGATGTTTAAGATTATTTCCAAAAAAGACTCAAAAGAAAAATCATTTTCCAATTTAATGCTACAAATTTTCAATCAAAATTGATTTATTAATTTCAATTTTCATTAAGTTGTAGCTTTGAATTTGATTTAAGTAGGGATCCTGCTTAAAAGCAGTCTTATGTTATTTAAGGAAGTGTTTAAGTTAAGTATATATTTTTGATATATATATTTTTAATATATATATTTTTAACATCCCATTTTAAAATGTTTGAAATTGTTATCCAAATCTTTGGTAATTATGCAGCTTAAGATTTCAGATTGTCCAAAATGCAAATTAAAATATTAACAGCACTCGAAAAAAAAGCCAGTCAGTCACATCGTAATATTTAAAAAAAATATATTATAATTATGGATCACTCACATGTTGAAGTACTTCATTTTGTCTGGGTGTTTTTTAGGTTTTTTTTGCGGGGCTCTGGGAGCAACAAGAAAAAAGAACTCGAGGGGCGCGCGTCGTCTTAAACTTAAACTAGAAAAAAAACACTTTTTATGTTTGAGTGAGCGGAGGGGGGAAGTTACGAAGGGGGGATTCGGATTTTGGATTACGGGTTTCGGCTTTGGGCTTTTTAGCTAGCGAGCGGAGCGGAGCGGAACTGAATGGCCACGATTCACGATCGACTTCTAGAGGCAGACTGAACGTTACTTATGCCGTGTGCACACAGTTAACCTACGGCCATCCAATATTTTCGTGGCTGTGGCTGCGACGCTGGCAGCGACTGCGACCGCATCTGAATCCGAATCCGAATCGAACAACAGGTTCAGACCGCCCTAGCCAAGCCGCCTGCACCTCCAACCCGTGGCTACCTCCGACTCCTCCTTCTCCTCTGAATCCCCATCTCCATCTCCGCCTTCGCTTAAAGCTCTGCGCATGAGCCTCGACGGTCGGTCGACGGTCGATGTCGGTGTCGATCTATGCTGGCCGAGAGTGCAGGAGTACTTCTGGTTTTTCGGAGCCAATTTGTCACGGGCCTGGGCTCTGGTTATGACAGGTTTTTCGAACCAAATCCACTCCACTCCACTCGAGTCCACAGCCAAGCCAAGCCAATCCAATCCAAAGACGGCGACGGCGACTGCGACTGTGACGTTCGCAATTTGTATATTTTATTAATTAATTTATTGATTTTAGGCCAATTGTTGTTTTGGCTCTTTGCCGATCTGGTAAATCCCGATCGTGCCCCCGCATCCCCACTCCCTCCCAGAAAACACAGGGCGCATCTGTCCCGCATGTAAATCTCGTAGTTGGAGATTAAAAAGGCAGCCAATGAAACACACACAAAAAGCCAAGTTAGGGAGCAGCCCACCCAGTTGCCACCGAACTCCAAATACCCTCAGATATACACGGTGTCATATGTTATGTATGATCCTAGATCCGATATCCCATCCACCTTAAAATTTCTGAGGGAATCACACATACTTTTTACATATTAGAGCAAGGGTTAAACAACAACATTAAAATTAAATATAAACATATTTTTAAGAAGGTTAAAAAATATTAGTTGACCAGTAAAATATTTGGTATAAGACAAGAACCCAAGAATGCATTCTTTTAACTATCCTGTAAAACTGTAATCCTTAAAGGAAATTATTTTTCCTGCTAGGGAATTATCTAAACAAAATTCTAAAGTTTAAAAATTGTGACAAAAAGTTGTGTTTAATTTTTAATATTATCTTTAATGTTATCATATTCTAACTTAAAAAAAAGGTGTGTTAAAAATTAGTTGAAACGTAAACAGGTCTAAATGGTTTCCTTTAACAGTAAAGAAAATCATGTAAAGTTGTTTCTCCTTTTCCGGACACTTTGGAATCCAAAAACCAATAGCCACAAGATCTAGCTGAAGTCCATCTGCAAAGAGGACGGCCTGAACCAACTCAAGGTATGGGATGGCACCAAATTAAAAAGCTGTAAAAGCAGATAAAGCCAGAAATATTTATGCATATTTTGTGGGTTCGTCGCGGCCTTGAACTGATTGGGCGTCTGGGGGCAAAAGGGGGGACAGGGACGGAGGCAGTGGGGGTCAGGTGATGACGGCAAATGGGTGACACAAAGGCATATGGGTGCTAATTAATCTTCCACGCTCTGAACTCTTGCAGATGTTCTGCGGCCAGGTGTGGATATTTCTTTGGTGGAAGTGGTAGAGGAAGACAGGGCGTGGCCTGCACTTGGCTGTGAGCCATGCTAATTAGCTCCAGCGGACTGGCCAACTCACCTTGAACTACAAAATGTCAGCCAAAATGCCAAAAAAAAAAAAAAAAAATGTGAGAGATACATAGATGGAGATATAAACGAGAAACTTGTTAAAAATTATTAATAAAATATGCAGTTGGACAATGGCTGCCATTTCCATCCCAGCTCCATTAAGCCGCCAAGCCGCCGTCGGAGATCCAATCCAAATGCAAATCGGCATGCAAATGGAGCTAATGGAAAATCAGATTCAGATTCACTGGCATATTTCCATGCCCAACACGTATTCAGGGGCCAGCAGATAAATGCCCCCAGATACGGCCCGAAATAAAAGGCAGTTTTGTGCAAGTTTTCGGTTCTCATTTGTTCAGACTTTCCGTTGGGCTTAACTCTAGGGTACAAAAACAGATCGTTATACGTTATATATGTATCAAATGTGTGTGCCTATGGCTTCCAAATTCTCCTGATTATTCCGTACTGCTCCGGTGGGGTAAGGCAACTGGACAGTCTCATCGTTTTGCATCTATGATATGGAGTGGGAGTAAAAAGGGGCAAAAAACCAAACCAAACCAAACCAAAAATAAAAACATAGATCAACAGAAGACAAATGAATGCTGATTTTATACACATTATTATTTTATTTGCCTGACGCCTGCAATTGCATTTGGATAAGTCGACAAGATTCGAGGACAAATGCAATTACAGACGCGGTTAAACTAGAGAGTACAATTAAACATAAACGTAATACGAATGATCATCATAATAATAGTGCAAATAAAATACAAAGTAAAAAGAAAGCAGCGCTTCGAGTTCGATTTCGGTTTCAAAATCTCAGCGACTGTGGCGATCGATAGACGATTAGCGATTAACAATAACCGACTGCCGATCGAAATATCGCTATTATCGTTACTTTTAAATGCAATTCGCTGGCGCCTCTCACTCTGTACACTCTGCAAAGCAAACTACTCCAATTACAGAACTCAAAAGGGGTTCGAAATCAACATTAATGGAATACAAATCATACAAATGGGAGAGTGCTGAGCTGCTGCCGTTTCTGTTTCTGTTGCCATCGAACAAAGATACAAATAAATAATTTGTTTAGCTTACAACTAGAACATATTGGATATTTAATACTTAGACGTAGCCTTTTACACACAACTCTGTGTCGCATCCTTCATTTCGTATAGTTAAGTGTACTTTACTTTACTTTAGTTTAGTTTTAGTTTTAGTTTACTATCGCTCATCGCTCCGATTCATGTTTCGCTCTGTCCATGGCTAAAGACTTTCTATTCCGTTTCCGTTTCCAAAACCTAAGAAATCTTTCTTTTCGTAACTTTGTTCTTTAAAAAAAATTAAAAATGCACTAATTCCGAATGCTCAAAAACCGATTTGGAATCGGAACGGGAAAACGGAACAGGACAGTATTTACTTGCTTTCGCGTTTGCTTTTTAAGTAACTGATTGATATTCGCTTCTCCTTGTACACGTAAACCTATGTTATTTATGTATAAAAGAGTGCTCATTAAATGGAATACAAGTTAAAGCTTTGTAAAGTTGCTTTAACTTAGTTCTGGTTTGTTGGTTGCTCGATTCGTTCGTTTGTTATTAGCTGGCATGTGGCTTACAGGATATGCTCTTGGGGAAGTATATATAGTATGTCTCTATATCGCTACGAATATATTGTATAGCTCTGTTCAAAATTATTTGTTATCTGCTCGTTCCTTTACAACTAAGAACAACTTTTGGCCAATCGGATTCGCTACACAACAACATCAAATATATATGTTTATATGTATGTATCAAAAAAAAGTTCTTACAAGGCATCAAGATGTAAAAAGGGAGTCCCTCTTTCTGCGACATGGATTGACTTAACTAAGTACAGCTCTCATCGTTGTGCCAGAATACAATTCCAAGCAATGGAATACCATATCGTATTTATATTTATATATAGTATATAAAGTACAACTGCGCGACAAATCCATGGTTTATCTGACCCGCTTGACGTTGCCCATTATGTTCTAGGTTTCTCTTCATTCTGTTTGTTGTTAGGTAAGCGTTAGACGAGTTGCATTGGCTTTACATGTACTTTAGGATAAAGTTTAAGTTGTAGTTTTAGTTTCACTTTAGTTGTAGTTTAGTTAAGCTTGTAAATTACTCAAAAAATATTTTTAGATTACTGTAGCATGTATGTTTAGAGTGTTAATTTAAGATAGTAGTTGCTTTTGCCATTCAAGTTGCAGTTGCTCTCTCTCTCTCTTTCTCTTTCTCAATGTATCAGTATCAGTTTGCATAGCTTTAGTTTCGTTGGGGCTGGAGACTCGTGGCTCCCGGCTCCAGCTGCATTGCTGGCATCTGGGATCTCCGATCGGATCGGGGATCGTTGGGGGTGGCGTTCACTTCAGCGACGAATTGGCTGGCAGCGTGGCAGAGCGTTGAACATTAACCGCATACGGCTTGTAGGAGGAGCGCGTCGATTGGCTGCCAATTCGGTTCGGACAATGAATGAAGATGAAGAGAGATGATAGTGGTCATGATGGTGATGATGAGATGATGAGTTGATTGTGGTTAGCAGCGACAGTGGGGGGAGAGAGAAAGAGAAATACCAATCGAGATTAGAGACACACGCACAGATACGGGGACACAAAAGCCGGGGGTTGGTTTTTTTGTTTGTTGTTGGGGGGAATTTAAGGGATTTACATAATTTAGCTCAGTTAGTAGCGGAAAGGGGAAGGTGGGTTGGAAACTCTGACTGCTGCTGACTCCCGGGCAACGTCAAGGACTTGATCCTGGGCCTGCTTTACCTGGGCGATATCTTGCTGCCGTCGGTGCTGTTGTTATTGGACGAGTTGGCCTTGTATCCACTCTTTTGGATACGCTTCAGCAGGCGGGCCACCCACAGCTGCTGATCCTCGGACGTGGCAGCCAGCAGCAGCATGTCCCGGGCGCTGCGCGGATCGTGATTAAGCTTGCAGGGCGCCAGCGGGTCGTGCTTATCCACATGCTCCTTGTGAATCTTGTTGCGGCATCTGGAAACAAAGAGACAGTGGCATCAGTAATTAAACAAATGTTTTATGCTATAATTTAATGCAAATGGAAGATATACACTTCTAATCTAGTGAAAAACCCTCCAACAAACTGACCTCTTGCATTCGTAAGCCGCCGGCGGCTTGAACATGTGCCACAACGGCTTCGGGCACACCTCGCAGGCTGTGGGCATGTGGTAGGTTATGTGGACGAACTCGTGACCTGTCCGAATGAGAGAAGTTTAGTTAAATCGGTGACTAACCATCCCCTAAACAAGATAATCACCTTTGTGGACAATGGTGCCCGGGCGCTCCTCGTTGCTGTTGCCGTGCAGCACGCTCACATCCAGCTGACTCTGCTCATCGGGACGGTGGGAGGCACCCTCGCCGGCGTACAGCAGCTGAAAGATTCGCGGAATCTCTTTGGCATCGGCGCGTATGACATCGCCCTGAGTGACGCTCCGTACGTGGTACACTTTGCTGCAGGAATACAATTTAATTGAATTAATTATCTTCGGAATTATGCTTAAAGTTGAGTCTTCTATTAAGCAAATTGAGCTTGAAGAGCAATGGGCTGGGCATCCCTGATTTAAATAGTCATTTAATATAATAACAGAGCTTAATGCTAATCAAAGTACAAACGCACCTCAGGTCTAGGATGAGCACGGCATCCGTGGTATTGTGCTTGTCAATGTCCGAGTTGTAGAAGATGATCTTGCGCGAGGACACAATGACGTACTGGCGCTTCCAGCCGTGACCACGTCGCCGGTTCTGTTTGTTGGGCACACTTAGCCAGCCCTCGAAGACCGAGTCCTGTGTGAGGGAGAGCAGAGAGGAGTGCTAGAGAGGCCCAGGCGGGTGGGTGAAGGTGGAGGTGGAGGATGTGTGTGGTGTGAGTTCGGTGTCAGTGTTCTGTGTGTTCGTTTGGAGCTGGCAATAATGCTCACCTGGCTTTCCTCGGGATCGTTGTCCGCGGAGGAGAGCGATGCCGTCTCGTTGAGCTTGCTCTGCAGGTGCTCGATCTCGGTGGCCTTGCAGTCGATCTCCATGACCATCTTCTGCTTCAGCTGCTGCTCCTCGGCGCACAGCTGCTGCAGGTCCTGGTGCTTGAGCAGCAGCTGGTTGAACTTGTCGCGCTCCTGCGACAGCTCCTGTTGCAGCCGCCGCATCTCCTTCTCCTTTTTGCGCAGCTCGGCGGTGGAACGAGCCTTGTTCTTTTGCTCTGTTGGGAACATAAAAAAAAAAAAAAGTTGGTGTCAAATTGGATGTTGTTGCAAAACACAGGTAATATATAGATATTTGTCTATATTAAGGGGGTTGTGAGTTCTTGTTGTGAGAGGTTTGTTGTTCAAGGTAGTTTAAAATACGTCTGGGTTTCTCGTTTTGCAATTAATAAGGGGAAAGAGTGACTAAAAGCGTGGCTTTTTGGGATTGCAGGTTTTTTAAAGGGGTTTGTTAAAGTTTCGTGAATTATTTCGCTTGAGAGAACCGAAGAATTATGAGGTAAAAGACCCTTTTTATTTGTTCGTTAGAGGCGGGAATAGGATGAAGATTCAACTTACTGGGCAGGTCGGAGTCGCGACGGTTCATCACCTCGGCCAGTTTGTTGACCGCCACCTGCTTGAGCAGCACCTCGGTCTTGCACTTCTCCAACAGCTTGGTGACCTCCTCGTCCTTGCTGGCCCGCATGAGTACAAGCTCCTCCTGCTGCTTTTTGTGCTGCTGGACGAGGTCCTCGCACTCGACGCCCTTCTGGCCCAGCTTCTTGTGCAGCTCGATCTCCGCCTCCTTGAGCGTTTGCAGCGCCGCCTCCTTGGCATTAATTTCGTTGCGGTGCTTCATCACGAAGTCCTTGAGCTCCAGCTCCTTGATGGTCTTCTCCTTTTCGAGATCGGCCACAGTCTCCTCGGCAATGGAGCGGGCCAAGGCCTCAGAATCGGCGCGGGCAACGGCCACCTGCACCTGATGCTTCAGCGAGACGCGCTCCTCCTCTAGATCTTCGATCTTGGCCAATCGCTCGGCACTCTCCTCGCGGTTCTCGTTCGCCTGCGTCTTGTACAGCCGCGAGAAGCACTGCTCGGCCTCGAGCTGAGCCTGGAGCTCCCGGTTGTTGGCCAGCGCCTCGTGGTGGGTGCCCTTTAGCTGGCTGAGGTCCTCCTCAAAGCGTCTCTTCGCCTCGCGCTGCACGGCCAGTTCCTTCTGCAGCTGGTTCTCTCGCGATCGGAGGTGCGCCACCTCCGAGCTGTGCAGACTGAGCTCCGAGAGCAGCGCGTTTCGCTTGCTGTGCTCCTGGTCGAGCTGGGACTGCAGGGCGGCCACCTTCTCCGATTCCTGCCGGCACTCGCCCTCGAGCTTCTGCAGGCGCAGCTGGATCTGACGATAGTCCACGGACAGCATGCTCAGCTGGCGCTCCTTCTCCTGCGAGTGCTGGTCGGCCTTGATGCGGGCCGACTTCTCCTCGTTGAGCTTGGACTGCAGCGCCTTCACCTCCTGGAGGTTGGCCTCCTCGCGTGAGACGAGCCGCGACTTCTCCGTTTCCTGGTGGGCCTTCACCTCCTGCTGGTAGCGACCCTGGGCCGCTTTAAGCTCGAAGTCGAGGCCGGCGTGGGCCTTCTCCAGGTCGCTGATCTTCTCCAGCAGCGCCCGGTTGTCCTCCTGGACCTTCTGCTCTCGACTCATCGTCCGCTCGATGTCATTGGCCAGCGTCTGCATCTTGTTCTCGGCCTCCTTGTGCAGCTCCTTCAGTTGCGATCGCAGGTTCTTCTCCTGCACCACAAGGGCCTGCAGCTCGGCATTCTCCTGGCCCAGCTCCTCCTTGTGCTTCTGGAGCGTCTCGATCATGTCGACCATGTCGCGCACCTTCTCCTCCTGCGACTTGACTGAGAAGCCCAGCTCGGCGTTGTGCTTCTTCAGCTTCTGCGTGTGCTCCGTCTCGGTCTTGTAGCTCTGCTCCATCTCGAGCAGCTGCTTCTCCAGAGACCCCACCTTCTCGTTGATGTTGAGGTCGCGAGCTCGCGTCTTCTGCTCATTCTCCAGATTACGCTGCGTCTCCACGAGCAGGGCCTCCGTCTTCTTGCGCAGTTCGATCTCCTGCTCCACCTTCTGCATGGCCACCTTGTAGTTGTGCTGCCGCAGGGCCAGATCCTTTTCGTACTCCGAGGCAATCCGCTGAAGCTCCGCCTCTCGCTTCGTTATCAGCTCGATCTGTTGCCGCAGTCCCGCGTCCTGTTGCTCCAGCGCCTCTGATCTGCCTCTCTCTCGCTCCAGCAGAGCCTCTAGACGCTTCAGCTCATTCGAGTTCGACGGCCGATGGCGATGGTTGTGGCCATGGTTGTTACTCGCAGTGCCGCTGCTGTTCACCGCACTGGCCTCCTTCGATTCCGCGTCCACGGTGTCGCTTGACAGCAGCTGGTAGTCCCCCGTGTAAGTAAAGCCAATGAAGGGCAGGTGGTTGCCATCGAAACCCTTGGGCACGGGAAACACCTCTTCCGGCTTGTCGTCCCGCTCAATGTCCTCGAAATTGCGCGTATCGTCGTCGGATGTGAGTTCCGGGACGACCGGTGGCACGCTCTCGCGGATGTTGTCGAACGACCAAGTGTCATTGCGGAAAAACGGATGCGCCTTGATGTCCTCGATGCCGTAGCGACCCAATCGCTGCGTTCGATCTGTGAGGAAGGCCCTGATCAAGGCCTTGGCCTGCTCGCTGATCTCCACCTCGGGCGGGAAGCTGAGCGAGTTCTTGTGGTCCATGATCTTGCCGTAGGTGCCCACCAGCGAGTCTGCGTAGAAGGGTGTCTCTCCGAACAGCATCTCGTAGAGGAAGATCCCCACCGACCACCAGTCGCACTCGCGTCCATACTCGTTGTCCACGCCCTGCGACTGCAGCACCTCCGGACTGATGTAATCCGGGGTGCCCACCGCATTGCTAGACACCACCTGGCCATTCGCCCCCATTCGCATACAGGTGCCGAAGTCGGCCAGCTTTAAATGGCCGTAGCTATCCAATAGCATGTTGTCCGGCTTGACGTCACGGTGCACGAAGCCCATGTTGTGGATGGTGTCCAGGGCCAGCACAACCTCCATCGTGTAGAAGATGGCCCACTTCTCCGGTATGTCGTAGTCGCCCATCAGCGACACTATGTCGCCTCCGGGCATAAAGTCCATCACCATGTACAGGTATTTGGCATCCTGCGAAGAAAAATAATGAAAACCAGTCATTACTTGGAGTTCAACTGAAACTTTTGGGTTTTTAACAGCAGGCTTACCTGGAAGGCAAAGTGCAGCTGGACGATCCACTCGGAGTTGGCGTGCGCCATGATGTGGCGCTCCTCCCAGAAGAAGGCCGAGTCCGGTCGCTTCATCATCTCGAATTTGGACAGCCGCTTCATGGCGTACACTTGGCTGGAGGACTTGTGCCGCACCAGCTGCACCTCTCCAAAAGCGCCGGCGCCGATGAGCTTGATGAAGTCAAAGTCCTCCACGTTCATGCGCAGCTGGTTGATCTGCAGCGCCAGGGGCTTGTCTACAATGAAGGGTTAAGTGGGTCATTAAGATCCTTACTTCCCGGGCGGGGTAACTCACATTTGGCCGCATACTGCTCGATGTTCTTGAGCCTCCTCAAGGAGTCGTGGTCACAATCGCTGACTAAAGCCGAGACCGTGTCCAGCAGGCAGTCCACATTGCAGATGCTGGTCGGATCGCGCATCTCGCGCTCGAGCGTATTCGCCCTGTGGGATGAGGGATAAGGAATAGTGGGGAAGAGGAAATTATAGGTAGTCCACGATCAGAATTAATCATCTGCGATTCGTTCACTGTTTACTTTCGGTGAGTGTGTGATTGTTCAACTGTTCTTCCGCTGGACGCCATGCAAATCGCTCGCATAAACAAACAAAAAAGGAAAAAGAGACGGGAAATAACTATGAGGGAAAAGTGCGCGGATTACTCATGGACGTACAAGCACCTCCAGCCGCAATCCTCCCCCCTGAAAACACCTACAGCTGCGGTCCAAATAATGGCATTTGGAACTTTGCACATTCTTGGCACGCAAGATTGGTTATTGTTCCCGCTTCACCAAATTTTATTGGCTATGCTGCTGTAATTTTGGGTTTCGTAAAAACTATGCGAGTTATTTAGAAACTTTTAAGTGTCTTAATATACTTTTGAATAGAAATAATTTAAAGTTTTGGAACACACATATGGTCTTTGGGAGATATAAAGACTTTAGGTACTTTAACCATAATGATATTATTTTAAAATGAAATGGTAATTGCTTGGAGGCAAGGAAACTTTTACGTTTACATTGTAAAGATTGTTTTTCATCTAATAGGTAAACATAAATTAGTGTAAAAAATCACCAAGTTATGAATACGATATTTATCATATTTGTTAACATGTAGTTAAAATGTCCGATTAGTTTTACTTTATATTTCCTTGTAGAGCCGCTTTCTTGTGCACAAACTACTACTAGTAAATATTTAAAGAAATAAAACACTAATTAAAAGAGAAAAAACCAACCTTGCTTAAATCAAATTGATTTAAAAGTGCTATTACATTGCCCGCCACTGTCTGCACTTTGACAATGTAAACAAAAAGCGGAGACAGCAGAGCTGTCGAAATTTCATTGGGCCCCAGAGCTTGAAGCTTGGAGTGGCGGTGAGTCAGCGGAGTGGACACGGCGGATAGCCCCGGGAGATTTACCCAATGCAGTGGCAGTGGAAGTGGAAGTGGCAGACAAATGGGCGGCACATGTCGAGATGCCTTGCGTTATCGCAATTAGAACACTGCGCCTCATTGAGAAGAAAAAACCTGGCAAATAGAGCTACGAACTGGAAGCCTTGACTTTATCGCTCAACTCTACTCTGTTGACTTTGATAAATTGTGGAAGGAATGCAGGCCATGTGCAGGCCAGTGACAGCGACTTGTAGTTGATACGGCTCACTCGAGCAGTTGGAGCAGTTGGAGCTGGAGCAGCCATGATGATGGGCACTCGCTTTTGCCTCAGTTTTTGCCTCAGTTTACATGCTGCATTGTTTTTTGAATGGAGCCACCTTCGGGCTGACACTCATTGAAAACTAGACGTATGCACACAGTCCAAGAACAAATCAAGAGAAGATAGTGCTCTTGTTGTGTGTCAAAACTGATATTAAAACAAACTAATTGCGGTTTCTTAGAACCTTAAGTGGGTCATTGAAGTTTTGAATTGGAGCTGACAAAAAGGCGTACTGCCGTTAAATTGATCTCTATTATATATAAATATTATAAGATTATGACTATTTTTGTTCATATTTTAAAGGGGGCTTGTTTTGTTTTCAATGCTTTAAGTTATTTAATTATTTGTAATATCAAGTATTGAGTATAAGCAGAATGTTAACTTGTAAACTTATTTAATTATTGAGATTTTAAAAATTAAAAAAGCGTTGAAACAGTTTAATGAGCTTCGAAATCATAGAAAATTAATGAGCACTACCAAAATAATGAAAACAATTTTGTTTTGAAAAGGTGCAACAAAATTACTAGACCATAGAAATATTTAAAAATAGAATTCTTGCGACAATTAAACCACTAATTTGGAAAAGAACAGAGCAATTAAATTGGGCTGGGCTGTGTAGTTGGATTATCCAACGTATTGAAAGACATTTTTATTTGGGATTCCGCCTCAGCCATGAGGTGAAAGCTTCTTCTCGAAGGGTTAGTCCAAAGTAACCAAGATTAATATGCAATTAGCTGGCCAAAAGGCAAATGTTTGCACTGGAATCGAGGAGGAGTCGGCATGCGGCATACGATCGGATCCGAATCCGAGCTGAGCTGAGCAGAGCTCCGCCGCACTGAACTGATGACAGTCGTCGGCGCTAAAAATTGATACTAAAAGGTGTTTGAATTGTTGTGATTTCATCATCGCCACTTACGGCATGACAGAAAAGCCAAAAACAAAACGTCCAAACGGCGGGTAATGGCAACAATAACAGCAACAGCAACGGCAAACGCAAACAACTTGGGAAAGTGGAATTTTCAAAAATGCTGCGATGAATTTTCGTCGTTTTCGACGTTTTTGTCGCTGCTGTGCTTCTGTTTTTGTTGTTGTTGTTGTTGTCACTGTTGATTTTGATTTGGCCAAAGCGGCAATGGCAACAACAACATAATTATGAACAACAACAACAACAGCAACAGCAACATTAATACATAATAACCGCGGCAGCAACGACAACGACAACATTATCGTCACCTATAGACAATATAATTTTCAATTTAATTTATACAACGTCGCCAAATTTGCACTGGAAAGCATTTTGGCATTTTTTGGTTAAAGTAAAGTTAGCAAATTGAAATCAGAAGTCAGAAATCAGAAGTCAGAAGCATCTGCGCTGCAGAATCTCTTCACACCTTATTAATTTGAATTAATTTGGGCAGCACAAAGGAAATGGCTTTAACGAGCAAATGCGCAATGCAATTGGCCTTTGTTTTCGTGCACTTATTTATATATATATATATTCGCGGGTGCTTAGAACAGATACTGGGAGTCGGAATAGGAATGGAAATGGGAATGGGCAGGGTAATGGGTAATAAAATGTAAGAATTTATATGCATTGCATACGAAACGGAATTGTTTTTAGGGGGGGGGGGCAACTAGAAGCTAGTGAAGGTGCAAACGGAGCAGGACGAGCGGGAGCTTGGAGCGTGGAGCGTGGAGAGCAACGTACCGTTCCGGCTCGCTCAAATGGAGGGATGTGGGCATTAGCCATGGCCACATGCCCTATACCGTCTACTGTCCACGGGTAATCTAGGTGGGGATCTCTCTCTGGGGATCTCTCTCTCTCTCTGGATTGGATTGGTTGTTGGCCCAAAAACAAAACCGATGCAGCCGATGCAACGCGACGCCTGCAACTGACGACATCAACTACTAATGCTGGCTTTTCAGCTTTGGTTTGCTTACAAATTTTAATGCGAAAATGGCAAATTTATTATAAAGTCGCCCCCCGTTTTGTTCACTCGCTTGTCAATTTGATTGCCGCGCTGTCGCTTTGAACATGAGATATGGAAGGTGTTTGCCAGCGGTGTATTACTTTTGTGATTTGTGATTTTGGCTTGCGCTAGAGCTGCTAGCTGAATCTGTGCTGGTTACTGGCTGCTGGCTGCTGGCTACTGGCTACTGGCTGCTGGCTACTGAGTTGAACAAATCACAAATCACACAGAAAATCGCACAGATCGCACGTATCTGTGCCTGCCATTCGGGTGACAATTAATTGAGTGGAGCAGTCGCTTTTGGGCCGCCATCTCTCGATCATCGATCATCGAACATCGAACACTCACCGGCGCCGTCTTTCCACATCCATGCTGCTAGCTGCTAGCTGATAGCTACTAGCTGCTAGTTCTAGCTGGTCCCAGCTTCCTGATTTCCTGGATGCCCTGCAGGGGAATAGATTTGTCATTGGGACACTGGGATAGGCTTAAGAATCAGCGAATTTACATACCTGCCAGGAGTTGGTGTTCCGGTAATTGGAATGGAAATGGATGTGTGCTAACTGTTGTTGTTGTTGTTGTTCTAGCGATGAGGTCACGAACTGCTGTCAAACCACTTCCACTGGCTGGGATTAGGGACTTGGCGCTGGCTTCTCTCGCTGGAATGTGGCCGCCAACGCCACATGCCTTCCCAGGTCCTTGGAATCTGCGATTGGCTTGGCTAACGCTTTTGCGGCAACTGCAACAAGGGGATGTGTGTGTTTGTAAACAGAGCAGAGCAGCAGGATTCTCGGTTTTGTGGCTGTGGAGCAACAGTTGGCTGGCCGCACACCCACCTGACCCAAAGGGGCGGAGGGTGGTAAATCAGCAGCTTGGTACTCAAGCAGCTTTGTGCTGGGATTTCGCTTTTTTCCAATCTTGTCTTTTTTTCTTTTCTTTTTTGTTAATTCCAACGATACGATACTTCTCTGCACACACACACACACACACTCTCGCGCGCGCACAAACACACACACACACACCGCGAACGGCGAACGTAGCAGGCGCTACAACAACAATAACAAGGCAAAGGCACACACCGACGTGCGTCACTCGCTGGGCGACGGCAACAGTGGGAGCGGGGGGTGGGGCGGGGGCGGCTGGCCGCCCAATTGCGAATGTCCAGTTTCGGCCGCGGCCAAATAGATCAATTTGAGATTAATTAGACGCTGCGCGTTGCTCTTTCGGTTTCGGTGCTGGTTAGAGATGGCAAATGGAGCCTCGAACCGCAATCGATGTTTAATCGATGTTACGAACGATGTTGCCAGAGTGAAATTTCTGATGCCAAGCAGTGTGGCCGCAGCTCGCAGCTGTCCAAATACCCGCTCTGGCACAACGCAACCGGTGGCAACTCCGTCATCTGCATAAGCGCAGCCAACTTCGCGCGCCTTGTTCTTTTTCCCCGTTGACTTTAACGAGAAAGGTTGTACTCGATTTCTTTGGAAGTGAATTATTATTTTTTTTATGTTTTGTGGGCCTGGCTAAATGAAAGACTGCCTGCAAGGCAGGCCAGAAGCCCGAAAAGTGTGATTGTCACCAAACACATGCACTGACAGCCGGAGGACGGCGTGCACTAAAAGTTTTTGTTGTCGCCTGTGCGTGTGTTTGGAGAGTGCGTGCATGTGTGTGTGCGTGTGTGTGTGTGAGAGAGTCGCAGAACTCTGGACAACGTGTTTTTGCATCGTTTTCTCATAGTTTTCCCTTGTCTCGCACGTTTTACCCACAGATGCCAGGCGTCACAGTGAAGGATATTGACCAGCATTCGGTTACCAAGGCGGTGGCCGTCTTCCTCAAGAAGTGAGTACTTGGCCAAGTCGGCAACCTAACCTCACAACTGATTTGTTTGTTTGCTCTTTTCAATCGTTTTAATCGCATCGCAGGACTGGCAAGTTGAAGGTGCCCGACCAGATGGACATCGTGAAGACCGCCAAATTCAAGGAGCTGGCCCCCTACGATCCCGACTGGTTCTACGTGCGCTGCGCCTCGATCCTGCGCCATCTGTACCACCGCAGCCCAGCCGGCGTTGGCTCGATCACCAAGATCTACGGCGGACGCAAGCGCAACGGTGTCCATCCCTCGCACTTCTGCCGCGCAGCCGACGGTGCCGCCCGCAAGGCTCTGCAGGCCTTGGAGCATGCCCGTCTGGTCGAGAAGCACCCCGATGGTGGCCGCAAGCTGAGCTCCATTGGCCAGCGGGATTTGGACCGCATCGCCAATCAGATCGTGGTCAAGCAGCGCGACGCCGCCAAGCAGACCGGCCCCCTTGTTATTTCCAAGTAAACTAGGACCACAGCTCTGGCTGGCGCCCGTTCGAAATCTAAAATAGAGTTTTTTAGACTTCTACTGTAAGCGTTTTTTGTTTGCACGACGCGAGAGATGAGAAAATAAAACCCATTCACAAAAGTCTACAAGAACCAGCGTAAATGTGTAATTTTCTTATTCGGAATTATGGTGAACACGTTGCGAAATCGAAAGATGTGTGCTTTCTTATGAGGGGAATATGTTTTTGCTGGGATTATTGAGACAAGACACCCAAGTTCATCAATGGATGTTGCAACTATTTAAGCCACATGGAAGAGAAATTGGCCCACAAGTATCTTTCATCTGTGTAAATAAGGTTTTCTAAAGGATAAAATATCTCATTAACTAAGCCTTGGTTGTGGTTTTATAATAAGGGATTTATGCAATGCTGAACGTTTATGCATAGTTCCACATTAAATTTCAATCTAGATGATAAAAGTAAAATTTGATAGATTTTTTTTTTGGCAAAATATGATATAAGCTTGTGGTTGTTAAATGGTTCCACTCCAGCCCAAGCCAAGGTAAGGTTTTTGTGTACTACAGCCCATTTCTTAACTTATGAGAATCATTAAAACAAATAATGTGTCTTAATTTTTTGGGATTAACAAACTATAATGACCATAAAAGGTAGATTCTCCTATTACTGTGTACATCATAGACTACGCAGACGCTTGTCTTTTTCATGTTAGTTGGCGCGTAACAAAAGATAAATTCAGTTGAGGCCGTGGAAGTTTTATTTCTGATCCAGTGGCAAAGCCAGAAAATTTCAGGCTTGTTTTTAGACAAGGCCATTTTACAGTGATCTAAAACAAAAGATTGTCCACGGATTCATTTTGCCTTGTAGCTAATTAATAATACTTCCTAATCTTCGTTAAATGATCATGAGAAAAAAGAGAACAACAACTTGTGAGGCTATAGGCTATATTGGAATTTGTATGTATTTATTAAAATTTTTCTTCGGCTGCATTTGGACTTCAACTGAAACATACGATGATGATCTTAAAAAAGTCATACGAAACAAATCGTATATACTCGTATGTACATGGTTAGCTGACCTGTGTTAAATATGACAAAGTACCTTTAAAATGTTCACCTTTTTCATAGACTTAAATTGAAGAGCCGACTCAATGAAAGGTTATGGTCAGGCCTAACCATGAAAATTTGTCTCAGAGTTCCGGCTTTTATGTTGCAGGCTAATTAGAGAGATGACCACAGGTTCGCAAGGAAAGTTGGCTTTAGGATACAATTTATTTAAGAGTTTGTATTATTTCTGACGGTGTACAGCACACAATTGTTTTCAGAGCCTTAAGACTAGACACTACGGCTATTGGGGTGCTTGAGTGAAGTGATCCGAGGCGAGTGCTAGACTCTGTCCAGAGCCTCCACCATGACGATGCTGTTGCCGCGGATAACCTGGTGGGGAAGATCAACCGATGATAGAACTTGACTTTAAACAGGGCATCTTCAATAACTCACCACCATTCCTATGTTGTTCTTCGTGTTGTCCTTGCACTCCTCCACCGTATCGTCCAGCACCACGTTCATAAAGGGATCAAAGCCTCGCAAAATGCCGGTGACGGCGCGTCCTCCGTTCAGCTTCAGCATCATCCGCTTGTCCATGTACCTGAAAGTCAAGTCGGAGTTTCGTTCAGCCAGTTGCCCCCAAATCCTGCCTTGTTTTACTCACTTTTTCAACTCTGGGGGATGGGCCTTCGACATATTGGAGTTTTAATTTGGTTAAAACGCGTAAAAAAAAACTTGGTAAAATGCGGCCTTTCACGCTAGAGATGTCACAATGGTGTAATCGATTTGGTGGTTTATTTCGTGTCAACTATCGATGGTTTTTCGGTTATCGGGGCCTGTAAATCGGTTCTGTTCTCCACTTTACTTTCCGACTTCTGGCTATTTTTCCACTAAAACTAGCTGTTTTTTGTTTAAACTGAAAATATCAAATAAAATAAATATCATTGCATGATTAGAGATTTGAAAAAATTAAGGTTTTTAAATGTTTGCTGGATTCCGTAAACAATCTTTGCTGTGTCAGTTGGTTAATTAATTAACTTAGGCTCCAATTTATCGATAGTCTAAATGCAAAAACTGAGAATTCAAATTAAATGAAATAACATAACAATCAAATTAAAATAAATTACTTTACATAACTTACTTTTTGTATATCTGTCCACTTACATTAAACATTACATTCTAACACGCTGTAGAGTTTAAAAAAACATCGATGATTCCCTGCGAAACATCGATGATAGCGATGTTTTGAAAACATCGATGTTGCGAATACATCGATGACTGTTGGCATCGATGTTTCCCCACCTCTACAGCTCTACAACAAGATAGAGCTGCAAAAATATCGGTTTTAGCTCCATCGATCTTTTTTTCATTTTTGGGGGGTGTACATCGATACTATCGCGATAATATCGCTCAGAACTAAATAAAAAAATAAAATATGGGTATTCATGCAAAAACAAATATAATAGGGGAATTCCCGCAGCAAAATTTATTTTTTGGAAATAATGAAAATAAGCAAATTACTTTTAAAACAATTATAAATTGAATAAGTTATATAGGTTTAAATTCAAGTGAGACCTTTATTTATTATAATATTATTTGGCAGGTTTTTAGTAGTTTATTTACTATTTTATTTTTTCGATGGAACATCGCGATAGTTGGAAAATTATCGATGGTGGCGGCCGAAGCCCAACCATCGATACCATCGATGGTCCATCGATGGTTTTTACAGCTCTACAACAAGATTATTTACAAAAAAAAACGCTTAAAACGCAGAACGCTGCGCGTGAAACCATTTTTCTCACAGCGCGTTTCGACTGACAAACAAGACAGAAACCCTCGGTGAAATATCACGAAATGATATTTGGTTTCTGGCCGAGAAGAGAATTCTGAAATTGTGATATAAATAAGTGAAAACTGTCTTTGCTGCACCGCATTTGCAACGCGCCGTGTTTATTTATCCGAATTGCTGTTGGTTTTTCCGCTGATTGTTTGTTTGTTTGCCCAACTTACGTGAGCCAAACGGAGGTGAAACTTTTCACATTATATTTTTTTGATTTGTTTACGCTGGCCTAAAAGCCTGAAAGAGAGGAAAAGTGAAAAGAAAAGCGGCGAATGGCGAATTAGTGTTCTTTGACGAAGCGAGACGAATCGCAACGCAACAAAACGAAACGAAAAGAAGCGGCGACGAAAGCGAAATATAAAATATGTGTACACAGGCAGCAGCAGCATAAAAAAGAGATCGCAGATCGCGGATTGCAGATTGCGGATTGCAAACGAGGCCAAGACGAGAACCTGAATGTGGTTCGAAACTAGAAACGAAACTCTGACAAGCGAACATAGTCATGCAGCTGGTGATTAGTGTGCCGATGCTGCTGCTGATGGTGGTGGCCACGGCCACCATTGTGGTCAGCAGCGAGGAGTCCGTGCCCATCCCAGCTCCAGCTCCACGGCAGCCACCGCCGCCGCGCGTGAAGCTGAACAAGTGCTGCCACATGGGGGAGTACCTGAACGAGACTTCCAGGGGCTGCATAGCCGGCAGTGAGGCGCGATGGGTGCCCATGGTCTACCTGGTGCAGCAGCAGCGATTCTTCGAGCCCCACGGCGCCAGTCCGCGCTTCATGAAGTTCGTGCCCAACTCCAGACCCTCCTGCCCCCACCAGGAGGTCTTCCGCAGCCGGAGCAACGGCAACGTGATGCTCTTCCCCAACGGAACGCTATCAGTGCGGGAACGGGGATTGCTGGTCCAGCCCGAGGACTACTGTGTGGACTGGGAGGTGGCCCTGGTGTGCATGGACCAGGAGAAGGATCCAGCGGCGGCGCCTGGACAAACAGCTGCTGCCCTGGAGAACCCGCCCAAGATGCAGGAAACCCTCCGCCTGCGCAAGTGCTGCGGTAAGTTTGGGAGCTACAACACCCAGAGCAGAAACTGCGACCTGCAGTCCACCCATCCAATGGACGGGCAACTCCGGCTGTCCCCGCAGCTGGAACTGGGCAGCTACCAGACCAGCTACGGTCTGCCGGAGTGTACCGCCGCAGGAGGCTACTCCATAGCCGGGGACTGGCAGGAGTCCAAGCTGGATCGGGCCACGAGGAACCTGCAACTGCCCCACAAGAACCTCACCGCGGAGCAGTACTGCCTAGAGCACACGCAACGCGAGGGCGAGGTGAAGATCATAGCCTGCCAGCATTTGTTCACCCCGGAGGGAGCCATCGCCGACGGAGGGTTCAACGAGTCCCTGGGGGAGGTCAGTGGACAGAACCTGCAGAAGGCCGTGCTCCAGGGGGGCATACTGGTCTCCATTGTCTTCCTGGCTGCCACCCTGGTCGCTGGCTTCCTCCTACCGGCCGTGCACCATGCCTTGCACTGGCGCTGCCAAATCTGCTATGTGTCCTGCCTGCTACTGGGCAAGGTGCTCCTGGCCATCGAGGAGCTGAGCTCCAGTTTGCAGCCAGGGACGACGGCCTGCCTCTTAGTGGCCATTGGCATGCAGTTCTTCTTCCTGGCGGCCTTCTTCTGGCTGAACACCATGTGCTTCAATATCTGGTGGACCTTCCGGGACTTTCGGCCCAGTTCGCTGGAGCGCAACCAGGAGGCCCTCCGACTGTTCCTGTACTCTCTATACGCCTGGGGAGGACCCCTCCTCATCACTTTTGTGGCCGCCTGCGTGGACCAGCTGCCGGAGACGACGCTGCTGAAGCCGGGATTCGGGCAGCTGTACTGCTGGTTCGACAACCGCTCACTCTCGATCTTCGCCTACTTCTACGGACCCATCGGACTGCTGCTGTGCGCGAACATAGCCCTGTTTGTGTCCACCACCCACCAGCTAACATGCGGCCTGTGGAAGCGGGACGACGTCAAGTCGTCCACGGAGAAGTCAGCCTTGGGCAGAGTGTGCCTCAAGTTGGTGGTCGTGATGGGCGTCACCTGGATAGCGGACATCCTGAGCTGGCTGGTTGGTGGCCCGCACGGCGCCTGGTTCTTCACGGACCTCATCAACGCCCTCCAGGGCGTGTTCATCTTCATCGTGGTGGGCTGTCAGCCGCAGGTGTGGACCGCCTGCCGGCGGATCTTCTGCCCGCGACTGCGACACGACATCACCAACACCACCAACGGTGTGCAGCACTCGAGCAGCTCGCAGGGATTGCCTTCGCTGGCCGGCGGCACGGAGTTCACCCAGAACACCAGCATGCAGTGCTCGGCCAGCCTGCCCAGCAGTCCTCCGCCGCAGGACTCGGACTCACCCGAGAAGTCAGCGACGAATGCCCCGAATCCCCCCACCATCAAAATGGAGACTGTTTGCTAAACGTAAGTTGAACACCCGATAGCCAGCGATAGCCGTGTTTGCTGGGCAAACAAAGCGCGTGCTCGAGAGTTCCTCCATCCAGTCCAGTCCAGTCCCGTCCGCAAAGTGGCTTACAAAATATGCTTTTAAGCACACACTCACTGCCGGTTGTGTAAGCTCCCACTCTGATAGACTTATCGGCTTCTACAAGCTTCAGGCCCGGCCAGGAATGCAAAGCATCTCCATGAGTTGCTTGTTGGCTCGCCGGCTGGGCTATGCATCATAGCAGGTCCGATCTTGTAAAGTGCACGTACACATAGGGCCATTGAAATAGCATTAGTTACATCAAAGTACAATGGGACGTCGTTAGAAATCTCATCGAGCTGTGAAATTAGGTTTTATTTATTTTAAATCTTTAAATAAAGACAAATTAAAACATATTAATTCATAAGAGGTAAACGTTGCATCTGTTTTATCATCGCACTTAAAAGAATTTAATTTCAAAGAACTCTTTTCCAAATAAACCAAAAAGTTAGATCAACTAAAAGCTGGAATTTCCCTTCATAATCAGTGAATGTAATTATCACATATGCCAAGGGAAGGTATTTATATTTCTCTCTACAATTTGAGATCCACATGTGTGATAATTACTTTGTCTATAGATTTAACCCAAATACGAGAGATGTATTTACAAAATTTCAAAGCGCATAGGAAACCCCGGATTAGTCATGGAAATTGCCCTCAAAAACTAGTTAAGTAATTTCAGACACTTTGGGTTTTTATAATTTGAATCCTTTGTAATTTTGTTTAATTGAGTTAGTTACCCTTGGGCCAAGTCCCTTGGAAAATACCTTCGTATTTCCATTCACCCCCATTCTGACGCATTTTATCCAGATGCAATTTTAGGGTTTGAGTTTTCCTGGCTACCTGGGGCGATTTCCCAACTCGGCGCCGGCTGTAAAGTCTAGCACGTTTTTTTGCAGTGTCTGTTTTATGGTTTTGGGAAAATTCTGGTAGGGCTCTCCGGTTGGTCACTTCCATTTGCATGACCATTTCCATTTCAATTTCCATGGCGATGTCCAGTCCATTTCCCGTTTGCTTTACAACATGCGCCAAGTTTACGATTTCGCGTGTAGCACTCGAGTCCGAGAATGTCCATAAAGACGAAAATGTAGCCGCTGTGCCGTTAGGTTTTTGTTTTTCATCGGAAAACTCTGACGCCGCCTCGCCTGTCGATTTCCTGTCGATTTCCACATGGCCATAAAGTAATCAGCGCAACCCTTGACACACACGCAAGCGGAGATAATGCCATGCCCCGGGTCCAGATCTTTTTTGTCTTGTTGCGTTTGCGTTTGCTTTCCATCCGTATCTGTAAATGTATCTGTATCTGGTTCCGAAAGGGAAAATTGAGTTTAAATTGGACTCACCGGCGACGAGTGTGTGATAAGCGCCTCGTGTTGTTTGCTTTTCCGTTTCTTTTTCCCTTATTATTATTTGGCTGTAGCTGTGGATGGCGGTGATGGTGATGGTGCTGTTGCCTCAAGTGGTTTTGACACATCCAAAATGATCCCAGCGTAAACCACAGTCGAGCTTCGTCGAAGCGTACAAATAAACCGTCGTAAGCCGGCACTATCTGTCATTTACCTCAAATGGAGATAAAACAATCACTTAAAGTTATAAGAAAAAGTCAACTTATTTGGCTAGATTGTTTATAAAACAGCCCAAGGATTTGTGTACTTAGTTTTCCATACCATATTTTGACTATTACAAAGGCATTACATTTGCAAATAATACCCAAAAAGTTTTTACTTATTAAATACTTAGTATAACATTTTTATGTATAATACTTAGTTGTTAAAAAAATGTTTTATTAAAACGTTACAATGTATTTAATGTCCTGCCAGAGGAAATATTATAGTTTGTAGCTCGTTTTTATGCTACCAAGAATTTCCAATGGTCCCACAAAAATGCGTAATTATTTGTGTGTGCCATCTGGCGGTTTCAGTTATTGTTGTTCGACTGTATTCTTTTCACTCGTCTTTTTTTGGTTACTTTTATTTTGGGCCCTGATCGCGTCATTTTTTGGGATCTGCCGTTGTCTGTCGGGGCAACAGAAACAGATGTGATGCCCGCTGATGACTGTGTGTCCGTGTCCGAGTCCGATTCAGATTGAGATTCCGTTGCCGAGGTTTTGCCCAGCGAAAGAGAAAACAAAACAAACAGTGCGTTTTTGGCCCATGGGCCCATTATGAAGATTACGCAACCGAGCAACCGAGAGTGTGGCTCACGCAATAAGCCATAACAGCTGCCCAGTCGCCCCAAAACTGAAAACGGTGACCTGCAAGCGGAAAGTGCAGCTGCTGTGCCATTTCTGTGTCTGTTTCCTTTGCATAATCCCAGAGCGGCGTGTCCCCGTCACGCTCATCTCATCCTCATCCTCATCCTCATCATCATCATCATCAGCACATTGGCTGCAAAAAGTGGAGTTGCCGTGAGGTCTTTGGGGGAAGGGAAGGGAAGGGAAGGGCGAGGGCAAGGGAAATGCAGCGTTTGTCAAGCCAATTGCACAGATGCACAATGCACAAGCAAACAAATTGCATTTGCCGGCGTGCGTTAGTAAATACAGTAAATATTGTCATCTGAGTGATTAGATTTTATCTGGAATCATGATGGCTAAATACAGTAAACATTGCTAAAAACTCAGCATTAATCACCATTTATCAGTGATTAAATTCTGTACTAAAATTGAATTGTATTTTGATACAATAAATATAGCCCCATTAACCCCACTCTAATGTGATGGATCGGAAAATATATATTTTCTTTAGCAAGTTGGCAATGGTTTATTTTAGTTTTTCCCATTAACTCTGGTGGATTAGTAATCACTATGTGTAAATGTGGGGATCATGATCAAAAAGAGGAAAACAAGCCATCTGCAACTCGTTATGAAAGCTAAAATAGCTTGGCTACGCTTGAGCTCCACACTTTATCCTCATCAGCACTTAAACACTTGGTTATTTCGTTTATAATTCTATTAAGCAATTGACCAACTTTATGTATTTAATTATATTTGTTTGACATGAGGTAACACCAGGCAATTACTATTATAATAGCACTCATTAGTAATCACAGAGCAGTGATCAGTAAATGTTGTGGTCATTGGGTGGTCATTGTCAACGGAATTCCATTTAATTTAGCCAATTTTTTATCATACTGCAGCAGTGGAAATGAAGATATTACGAACGTGACGATACTCCCCCTGAAATTTAACCGTCAAAAGAGAAATATGAGCCAAGCTGACTGAAAGAAGCCCGAAACTCTAGAGTTTCCATCTGGGTCAGCTTTTATCTTTGGGGTTTTCCACGACACTTTGAAGTATTTACCACTGTACGAGCAGGGAACAAAACTGTGTTACTTGGCAGCCTAATGAATTCCTTCCTGTTGACTCTACCACTTTACCAAATGAGCAAAAGTTTTGCTCTAAGAATGCTAAATGGTCATCTCCAGACGAGAAATCGCATACGCACACATGCTGCGCGTTAATTGAGTTTAGCGGCAATTTTTAATTTGAACGTTCTGCACTTTTTCAATTTATAATTGCACTGTGGCCCATTTACATTTTACGCAGGGCATTATTTTTTTAATTTGTGCCCGCAACGTCGTCGTCATCTGATTCCTCCACAAAAAGAGGGTGGAGGAGGAGGAGGCGGGGCAGAAAAGGAGACACAGTCTGCATTGTTGTCATGCACTTACAGCTGGGGTAAAAATAATAGCTCTTGAATGTCAGTTTTCGATTTAAATGTGGGAGTTAAGTACACTCAGGGGAAAAAAAGCTCTAAAACAGCTTTATACCCAATTGGTATCATTAAAAGAACTTAGGGTATTCATTTAAGTACGGATTTTTGATAATGTTGTTCTTGTTTTGGATAAAGAATCTGAAAGTATGAGCAACCTTATTTAAAATCCGTACTTTAAGCGATCCAAATCATATTTTATCTTAAATCTTATCAATAATCCGTTCATATATTGATACCATAAGTGATACCAAACGGTTCTAGACCTTTTTTTCCCTGAGTGTAGCGTTAAAGGTTTATCAAATACGTTAAAAAAAAAAAGGACAGGAGAAAAAATCTACCTTTTTAAGTAATGAGCACCATTTACAGCCAATAACAGGAACTTTAAAAGCAAGAGTCACGTTATTTTGCAAACAGACATCTATGTATCCCACGCATATTACGTTTTTTTATGGAAGGGGGCGTTTCCGCTCACGCGAACTTAAAAATTCTATGACCAAAAAAATGTGGGTCTTGTTTTGCGTTTTCATTGAAATCTGCTAGATACATTTAGGTTAAGCCTTATTAACTACTCCAGCAGTAAGATAGTTATTATTTATTTGATATAAAAAATAAGAAAAAATGTTGAGCATATGGTTAAATAAAAATATAGCAAAAGCAGCAAATCAAATCATTTTTTCTGTACCAAATCTGCAATTTAAAACAAAGACTTCCATTTAAAGTTTAGAATTAATATTATGAGTAAGCAATTAGGTCAATTTAAGAGATATCGGATATTTTGAAAGCCTTCGTTAGTGCTAATATGTTGACCGCGTTGTACTTGCATACATACGCACACCATACATATTTTTATAAATTTGTACTTATTTGTGCCCTTTTCTTTTTCTTTTTCTTTTTGCTTGCAGACGACTGAGACGAGCGACAATGCGAAAGTAAGCCCCGGATACAAGACACAAGTCCAGACCCCAAACGACCGAAATAATGGCAATGGGCAGCTCAGCAGAGGCAGCAAAGGCAACAAATATTAAGAAAAAAAAAAAAGCTACAAAAGCCGGAGTTTCGAAGGCTCACACTTGCGCAATAGCAGCAACAACAACAACAATGAAAGCAAGCAGCGTTCAAGCACGCGCATTGACCAGCTAATTGTGTGAGTGAGTGAGTGAGTGAATGTGTGTGTGTGTGTCTCTGAGCGTCTTGCGCGTGATTTTGAAATCGGCCAACAACCGCTGTGGCTGTGGAACAAAGTACTCGGTATTCCAGTATTCAACTTCAATTTGAGCCAGCACAAAAGAAACGTATTATTTTATTCATCATCATTGCAGAGCAGCGGCTGCGGCAGCGGCAGTAAAAGCAAAATAACGGGAGAGCAGTTTGGCCGCCAGGTCACATTAACACGTTCTAATTGGACAGTCGGTCAGTCAGTGTTGCGAAATGACTGCGGCTAACAATGGAATGTGCAGCCAAACAGGAATTCACAATAGACAAAACAAAACAAAGCAGAGCTATTGTTGCTCTTTCTCTTCCAAGCAACAACAGCAACGCAGAAACAGATCTTGGGAAGCTGCAGCAGTGTGTATGTGGCAACCACAAGGAATTTGCTGTTGAGGCACTTTTGTTGTTTAGTTCTGTCCGACGCTCTGTTTTTTTTTTTTTTTTCGTCTCAAATCTCAAGTGTGAGAAAAACAGAAGCCCCCACCCCACACACACACACACTCTCACACTCACATGCAAACAAAATGTTTAACATTTAAATTAGCTGATTCTGATTTTTATTCTTCGATTTCCATTGACTTGGCACTGCTTGCATTGCGTACACAAAACTCCAGTCCAATGTGTCTGTGTGTGTGTGTGTGTTTGTCGTTTCGATTGCCTAATCACTTTTTTTCCACCGTTTTTTGATGCTTTGCGCTGACTGGAACTATTTTTATGATTGCGGCGTAATCTTCTTCAATTTAAACATTTCTGGATGTTTTTATGTGTAGTATAAACAAACGGAATTTATTTACTCTGAAGGCACAAACAGAAATGCTTTAAGGGCGGGCGCACACACTGACACGCGGAAACAATCAAATTGATCATCAAAAGTTCAACGATACTTATCGATCAAGGTTAAATGGTAAAAAAAGGCAATGAAGAAAAGAAAGCGTGCTTAATTAAACAATGATAAAGCAGTAACAAAAACCGCAATCAATCACACACACACACACGCACAGTCACTCTTACAAGCAAGCAGTACCACGAAAGTACCGTTGTCCTTGATCCTGCTTGTGGCGCCAAATTCAAATGTATTCCCTATCCACAACCCAACGTATTTTATGTTTTAATTCTTGAAAACGCAGAAACTACAACGCAGTACAATTATTATTTCTTATTATTTAGACACCCTTTTTTTTTGTATTTAACTAATCTTAATTTATTGCTCGAGTTACGTTTACACGTTCAACGTGCATGAGTAACATTTGTATTATGTAGTAGAACTTCCAAAGTGTTCAGGCCAAAAGTAATTCTCCCCGTACTAAAGAGCTAAAGAGTCGAGTGTTTTTATGTTTAATTGTACATTATCGAGAGGAACGAGAAAATATGCTTTCTTTTGTACTATGTATTTTGTATTTTTGAAGCGAAACAACGAATCGAATATGAAATTATCAAATGACTGAGACAAAGGCAGCGAATACTTTACATGTAGATCATAATTTTGATACTAACTATATATTGATATTGTATATAAACGTATTTTGTACACCCTATTGGCTAAGCTAAGCGATTGATAAATTATATACCCCAGAGCTAAATATTTTGAGTCCATGTAACCCCACAACGAACGAATAACTAGCCACTAAGTTTTAGCCTGTATATCGATGCTAAGTCCCTAAAAAAGTCTGCAAACCCCACTTGGTCAGCTGCTCCTCGCCCTCAAAAGCGAATTTCGAACGTATTCCCCCGGGAGCAAGAGTATTTTAACGATAATTATCATATATTGCATGGCATTCATAAGGAATATATCAATAATTCGCTTTTGGAGGCGGGCGTGCTGTGCTCTGTCCGCTGTCCGCTACTAATTTACGGCACAGAGAGGGAACATTTTATAGATAAACATGCGGAACAAAATTGTCTGAAATGGCAATTAAATGAAACCGAAACTGAAACTTGGCAGAATGTGCAGCTATATAGAATACATAGATATATAGATAGATATATACAGTCCCCATACACACAACACAACACAATACACCCGCAGCCGAACGATATGATGATGTCAATTGCCATTGACCAAACAAACAACCACTAAACTATTTATATTTACCGTACAATAAAGCTTTTTGGCAAATATCAATGAAACTAAACAAACAAAGAACCAGCCAATGTCTTTCAATCTCATGGGTGCTCGGGTGCTTGGGTGCTCCTGCTGTATTGCCTATAACAATGGTGACCCACTTCAGTCTCAGTCTCGGGGGTTCCTCCAAGTGCCTTAAACCTTTGTCATCGTGGGACTGGAGGAGAAGCACAATCTTCTATCGCCGCCTCCAGCTCTCCAGTTTGTCAACTCTTCCCCTTTTGTATGCAAATGATCCAAATGCACGGTGGGCCATTCTGTGTTTTTACCACTTACATATTGTACACACCTGGGCACAGTGGAAGGTTATTTTCCTTCTCTGACCATTTGTGACCCTGAAAACTTGAACAAAACAACTACATTATTTTGGCAATCATTTATTATTTACCATTACTCTCAGGTTGTTTTTTAAGTTTTGTTTTACTGTTTTCAGTATAATTTAATCAATTTAAGAGACTTTGTACTTATTATTCAAATGTTTTATAGTTTTTTAAGAGGTACGAAGTAAAAGTTTAAATACTTATGTTCTGTTTGATACGGCTTATTTAAATTAATTATTTATTAATTATTATATTATTACATGATTTAATTTATTTATTATTACTTAAATCATAGGTTATTATTATGTACATATTTCGGTAATAATGGTAACACTTTTTGTAAACAATAGGCCCTATTGTCTCCACAGTGCGCAGGTGTGGCTTTTATTTACAGTTTGTGGTGCAATCAACCTTTAAGGCAATGTTGAGAGAGCTAAAACCGGTTGAATATTTCAAATACGCCGGCATTCAATATCACCGTCATCACGTCTGCAAATAGCCAAGTAAATAAAGTGTGATGCGCAAAAAATTATTGTCGAGTTTGCATATTGGCCATGTTACTGACCTAAAATTATGATTAACTCAATTGCCTACTCAGTCATCGTAGCTGATTCGTTGGGGACGTTTTGCATTTCGAATTGTAAAGGACGTGTGTCTAAACAAATGCTTATTGTGTTTGCATTACGTTAAACTTATTGCTTTTTGATTTTATTTAAGTTTTTGTATGTTAAAAATGTGAATATTAAAGTCATGATTGTTTAGCTAATTGGGGAAAACTGCAAGCATTCGCTTAATCTGCTTTGCAAAGGAGAATTATTATTCATTGAAATGCATGAAATTAAATTTTTAAATAACCCGCCCAGCGAAAAAGGTGGCATCCATGTCAGGAGCCTTTCTCGGCTAAGTGAATTAGGTGGCATCCATGTTAGGAGTCTTTCTCGGCTAAGTGAATAAGGTGGCATGGATGTCAGGAGGGTAACTCCGCTAAAGTCGTCGGTAAAAGCGCCACCTGCTGGTCAGATTGTTGCTGCAGTATATTTTTTAGTATTTAACTCAAGGGATTGCAGGGCATTCTGGTATCTTCCAGCGCGGTCACACCACTGGCGAGAATCGCAAAAAATAAAAACAAATCGTTTAACTTATTTTGTTTTTCATTCATCACATCACGAATGCGACCGGGCAACCCCCCGCCCCTGTGACTGTGTGGCTGCAGCAATGGCCACGCCCCAGGCGCCGCCCACTTTTGCAGCAGACGCAGCAGCAGATGCAGTTGCAGTTGCAATGGAAGACGCAGTGGAGCCTCCGCAGACGCGACAACAACAACTGGCGAGGAATTCCCTGCTCGCGGAACTACGAAGGTCCACGAACTTTTGGTTCCGGGCCAAATCGGCGGACGGGCTGATCCACACCTGCACTCGGATCCTGCAGCATGGAATGGTGAGTAAATGTACTGCGTCCAAATTACCTAGAAAGTCAATGGGTGTTCTAGGGGTAGCTTCTGTTCCTGGGGAATTTCGGTGACCCCATTTTGGGAACAACCTGTAAGTTAACAAACAATCATACGCAATTTCGGTATTTGATCAGTTTTATGTTTAATATTTTTGAACCCATCTTAAGGTTTTTATTTTCAGAAATTTTCTACTTAAACAAATATACATATATACTTAATTAAAAAATAAACTTTCATTAAATTATTTCTGTCCAACATTTTGATATTGCTTTGAAATAAGAACAGCTCACTTAGGTAAATTATATATAGGTTTTAAAGTGTTTTCCCATTTCAAGAGCTTAGCAGGGTTTTTAAATGAATCTTCTCATTATCCCACCTACAGAGGGTATCAGCCATTCGCTAGCCGCATTTTGAAGCCATTTCCCATTGTTTTGCAATCGAATTGTATTTATGCAACGCCTCACTCTCCGACTTTATCAGTTGCAGCCCGTGGAACTTCAGCGACTGTCGGATGACTTTGAGTTCCTGCTGGCGAGTGCGGGAGAACAGCAGGCCCAACGACCAGTCACCGACTGCGCGGGGGGAAGTACATCTCCAAGTGGATTTTCCGGAGTGGAGGAGTTCCTTGGCGAGTGGACGACACGCTGCCTGCGAGCCCAGTGCCTTTCGCAGTGCCTGCAGACGCTGGTCTCCGATCCGGAGCTCATGGACCTCTACTATCCCAGCGCGGAGGCTTTTCTGCGGGGCTCCAGTGACGCCACCGCCCTGTTTGTCTGCCTAACTGCAGTCCAGTTGAACCAGAGCGGCCTGCTGGGCCAGCTGGAGGTCAGGCAACAGCTGCGCCATCGACGCACCTGCTCCCAGCCGAACTTCAGCGTCTCGCCCAAGCTGCAGATGGTTCCCGAGGAGAGGCTGCAAAAGCGCAGCTTTCTCAGGCGACTGAAGAGCTTACCAAATCTCAGCCATGAGGACGAGGAGTTAGAGGACACAGTGCCCCACAGGCGGCGCTGTCAGACGTTCAGCAGCTCCAGGAGCAACCAGGCGAGGCAGGACTACGGAGGTGCTCCATCCAGCAGCTCCTGCTCCTCCAACGACAGTCCCAAACGCATCCAGCTCATTAACTGTGACGACATTAAGATCTGGACCGATCAAACGCCCGAGGAGTTGCCCCAGGAAATGCAAGAGAAAAGCAAGCAGGATCTGCCGAAGGCATCCACGTCAGTGGGAAGCTATCTGGGCAGTTTCTTCAGCGCACCGCCCGTGTACACCAGTTGGTTTCAGCGGGGCTTGGGCGAGGATCTGAATGCCTCCGGAGACGGAGGCGTACTGGATACCTTCGGGCCCGTAAATGGCCGAAAACTGAAGAAGCAGCACACACTTTTCGAGGGCGTCAGCATGCTGGATGAGGCTGCTGCATCCACGACCTGTGTCGTGTCTTCGGTTCCCTGGGACATTCAAGGATCGGGGGGCGGCAGCACGAATGCGTCCACAACAGCATCCAGTTCGGTGAGCATTACGCCCGGCAGCGACAAGATGGATCAGCAATCCCTGGCCTCTTTCCTGCAAATGTCGCGGCAAACGCACAACAACACGCAACTGGAGAAGGAGAACGCACACTTCAGAATCTCGGAGGCCTGCATCACGGCCATCGAGCACGTCAAGTGGAGCAGGCGATTGGCCAGGCCGACTGGATCCGCCACCACAAATCCACTTTCGGAATCGAACCTGATGCCCTATGCGGAGCAGATTCCCGGCGGCCTGCAGAATCACAGTGCCGAGGCGGTGGGTCTCCAGCTGATATCCCGCTTCAGTGAGCAGCAATTGCCGCGGTTGGGCCACCTCAAGTGGCTGGTCTCCGAGCAGGAGGCCCCGCAGCAGCTGCTGCCGCTGCCCATGCCGAAGCAGCAGCAGGACCAGGAGCAGGCCAGCCTTACCAGGGGCACCTCCAGTTGGGCTCCCCCGCGCCAGCAAATCATCTTCACCGAACACCCCTCGGAGAATCGATCTAAGCTGCTGCTGAAGCAGAACAACCGCTGTGCGGGATGTGGAATGCGGGTGGCCAAGAAACTGCAGCAGCACTTTCGATACTGCAGCTACCTGGGCAAATACCTGTGCACCGGCTGTCATCGCAACCAAATTTCGGCGATTCCCGCCCGCATTCTCCGCTCCTGGGACTTCCGATGCTATCCGGTCTGCTCCTTCGCCTACCGGCTCATTGAGCAGATGTACGCCTTCCCGCTGTTCCACGTCCCGGATCTGAACAGCCAGCTCTACAGGCACAAGGAGCTGGCCAAGGCGAGGCGGCGGAGGCTGCAGCTGCAGGCTGTAAAGGGATTCATAGCCAATTGTCGGTTTGCTGCAAGGTCAGTGGGGGAAATGGGCGCAGTTTTCATTGTTAAATGTACAGGAGACTATCTCCTATTATTTAACCCATTTTCCTGTTAAATTAAATCAGTTTGTTTCTTGTCCTTGCAGAGAACAGGCATTCTTTAATGCCATTCCGGTGCACATTATCCAAGACCCGGACATGTGGTCCATGTGCGATTTTGTGGACGTGCAGAACAGCAGCATGAATCGCTCCATCAAGGAGGTGATCGCTTTGAGTGAACAGCACGTCCACAACTGTGTGGTGAGTGGTCGGATGTTCGGGTGTTCGGGTGTTCGGGTGTTATACACAAACTGGTTATCATTGTTATCACTGTTTTGCAGCTCTGTACGGGTCGTGCCTTCGTTTGTGAGCACTGCAAGGGCGGTGAACTCATCTATCCGTGGCAGCGCAAAATCCAGCGCTGCGATCGGTGTGGAGCCTGTTTCCATCACGGCTGCTGGAAGAGCCGGAGTCGCTGTCGCAGCCACATTGATCCGTGTCCCAGGTGCTCCCGCCTTCAGAATCGGTCCAGCTAGCATCCGGTCAAAAAGCGGTTAAAGAAACCACTCAATAATCAAAGGGGTAAAATAAGGAACAAGTTATTTTGCCTTGGAAACTATTGGCCTAATATTTATATTGAACTCATTTATTTATTACCTACTTTCTTTTAATCTTTATTATTGCAACGTATTTAACGTATGCTGAATTTATCTGTTCTTGAGAAAACTATCTTATTCCTCTCATTAGCTCAATGAAGTTTCAAAAAGCATTCCTCCTTTAAAAATTATCAAAAATTTAAAGGCCTTTGAGTTAAAATGTTATCTTTACCCACTAATAATCAATTAAATAGCATCTTCTATATTATTAAAACATAAATTATTAAGCATAAATTACCAGCATAATACAAAGAAGCCCAAAACAGATATTCAGCCTAGAGTTTCCAAGGCTTAGTTGGCCCCTTATGATAAATAATATTTGCATAACGCCTACGATTATTTATATAACTATTGTACATAACCATGTAAATTACCAAAACTGTTACGAGAATCGTTTACCTCAAGCGAGAGATGAGAAACCATGTTGATTTTATATATATACACGAATATTTATTACAAACCAAAATCGTGTGATTAAAGATTGTATTTTTTTAACCTTATTTCCGAATGCAACATATCGTGAGTCACGTTTTTAAATAATTTTAAAGCGTTGTTTAGGGGTAGTTAAAACAACTGTTTAATGGTTTAGTTTTTTAGTTTCCTTATGGAAAACAAGTTTTAATTTCAAGCAGTGGCATTCGAAAAAATTTGACAGAGTCGATTGTTTTGTAACATAAACTGGCATTGATGGTTTAAGAATATTTTATGTTTTTCTGCATAATGAAATTCAAGTTACTTTTATATGTAAATAAGAGATCTGACTTGGAACTTTTAAGTCCACCAATCCGAAAAGCTCAAATTTCCAGCCGAAATCAGCCATTGCAAAAAATGTTTAGTGATATAACAATTCGGCTTTATGAATGTACCAAATTTGAGCTTTCTATCCATACTTTTTTCGAAAAAAGTGCTTAAAAATTAAGTGCGAAAAAATTAAATTAATTTGAAGAAGTGTTCCTTACCAGTGTGACCAGATAGTAAATATTTTCCTTTCTGACTGGCTATCGGTACTTTCCATCGATTATTGCGATTATTCACACAATGAGTCTTTTTTTTTAGTTCTTAACCTACTAATAAGTGTTATTTTAGGTGGTGCTCTTATTTTTAACTAAGATATGAATTTCTCGTCATTTGTAGTTTTTAGATTTTTTCTATTCACTACTTTTCTTGCATTTTTTAGAGGGGAAATCTCAACAGTTGGAGACTGTTTATGGAGAAAGCCATTTTTTCATCTGGCAACACTGCCACCGATAGTATCGCGTAACATGAACTTTAGTTCCACCTCCAGAATTCATGCTGCGCGCAGTGAATTTCGTTCTGCAGTTGCAAAAGTTGCTTAAATTTCGTGTTTATTTTGCTCTCGTTGGCGTACACGGTTTTTGTTCTTGTTTTTGCGCAGTGCGTAAGTGTGGGTGTGTGTGCGTGCAAGTGTGTGCCTGCAGGAGCAAGGCAAATGCGAAATTGCGAGCATAAATAAATGCAGTCGGTTGTTTTCTAATTGATTTTGGCGACAGCAGGAGAAATTCGCAAACGGTGGCCAAAAAGCCCAGCTAAATCAACAGGTAAATATTGCCAGCGGAAAAAAAACTCCAAAACTCCGTTCTTCTTCTTCGCACACACACACACACCACATGCGCAAATTAGGAGTGCTGTGTGCAGGTGTGTGTGTGTTAGTTATTAAAAATGTCTGTCGCCGCCAACGGAAAAAAACAAACTCTTAAAAAGCAAAAACAGCGCCGGCCGCTGTCCCAAAATTAAAAAAAAAAAAAAAAATTAAAATGAATGAGCAGGCCAGAGAGCAAACATACATGGGGAGCGCAAGCAGAGCGAGCGAGATAGCGCGATTGCCCATATTGTCTTTGCTCTTCCGTTAATCATAATTTTACAATTCCTCCCTCCCTCCCTTCCTCCCACTTTCTGTTCACGTGAATTTCACACTCTTTTTCTCTCTCCCTTTCTCTCTCGCTCTTTGCCTATGCGAAGGTCAACTGTGCGTGTGTGTTGTGTGTGTGTGTGTGACCCTGCACTTGGAGCAAAAAATATATTATTGATTTGCTTCATTTTTTCGCTTCTGTAACGGTTTCTTTTCCTGCTCCCAATGCAAAAACACAGTAAAAACAGCTGATGCATTGACTTGATACCCTGTAAATTGAGTCTACATCCACTGACCAGCCCATAAACGTCATAAAGCATAGGACACGTAGATAACGGTACTCGAGAAATTAAAGGGTATTTTAATGGCGACTTTATTTTGTTTACCTATTTTTCTTACATGGGCTTTTTAATGAGACTTGTTAAAAAACATTCAAAATTCGCATACTTGGTTCAGAATTTTAAATTAAAGGACATTTTTCAAATGATTCAATTGGTTAACCTCTGTCCTTTGAATACATTATTTTTCTTCCTCTGTTTAACTGGTTTATAATTTTATGAACTTTTACTTGGTTTTGAATTTATTATTATAAATTCCCCAATAAAAAAGAGTATTCGATTTCAATGGGGATTTCGTTAGTTTATTTATATTTTATTCGAGTCAGTGTGTTAATAGGAAAAGGCTATCGCAAATTGAACCGCCTTTTAGATAATCGCATGTTATTTTTAGAAGCCAAATATAAATTGCAATGAATTTCGAGAGTACCATTAAAAACTTCAATTACATATTTGTATAAAATGTAAGCTGTTTTTCGTTATGATGATCACAGATAATCAAATTTAGTGTACTTTTTTTTGTTAATTATTTAAAGCCGATCTCTCCTGCCGTTGACCACCGACAAAAAAGGTTAATTTCAGTGATTTTTTTTTTTTAATATAAAACTTTATAGCCATTACTAAGCAACTTTATTTTTAATTTTGTTTAACAACTTGTTATTAACAAAAAGCTTACAGTAAAATACATGAAAGTTATACATTTTAACAAGCATATTTCCAACGCAACACCAAAGTTAGAAGTACTACGTTTTCCCACCGCAAACTACTCCTGTATTTTGCACTTGTCTAGCTTAATAAAGCCCCACCTCCGACTTTCTGGGGATTTGAGTCGTTTGGTTATTTGTTATTTGGTCGATAGCTGGCTCCTGTTGCTCCTTCTGCCGCCTCGTCAACGTTGACTTGCCCATATATAATGCTAGTTGGACGGCCGTTTGGATAAGGCGTTTGATGGATGGATGAGGTCATAAATGGCTGGAGCTCTTGTTCTGCTCCCTAGCTCCCTACAGAAAATACTTCCTGAAATACCAAGGATTCAAGACTCCAAAAACATACGCTATTTGAGTTATTTTTAAAATGGTGTTAAACTTAAACCCGGTCGGGTTTACCCCACCCTCCTTTTAATTTAGTTTTGTCTTATATTATTTGGCAAATTATAATTAAAATCCAGTAAAAATAAAGAATCTAAACATAGAAGCATTCTTTAAAACTTAATGCATGGACAATTTTTTGAAAATAAATAAAACATGTGAAAGGAAATTTAAAAAAATGATTTGATCATTGTTATATCCCAGTAACTTAGTGGTTTTCAATGTTATTTTTTTTAAATATCACATACAATTTAGGAATTAGTCTACCTTTTCCAAAGTGTATGTACATTGATGTTTTGTTGACTTATTTGCTTACTGGGGCCATCGGTCAATGCAATTACTTAGCCACATTTATTTATTGCGGAGTATTTCTGTCCGTCCGACTCACCATGTAGATATATGTACACATGTACATGCCCGTTTCACGGTCACTTGGGCCCCGCATAAATTCCGCTGACTCCACACGCCCACCCCGAAAGACATTGATCCGATCCGGACGTACAAGTCGTTCATCTGGTGCGATAAGCCCCGATTCGATATCAACTAAGTGGAATTGCTGACGTTTTGCTTCGACATGATCTCGATAAGGAGAATTCGCAGTTCAGAGGGAACAAAGTATGTAACACGAAAATATCATTATTGTTTGTTGATAACAGAAATAAAAAAAAATACATTCTTCATATCAGACATAAATAAAACATGTACATTTTTAACAAATTTTATTTTATTCATATTTCGTCTATATTCTGAGGTATAAAAATTTAAATAAGCTGAAACAGAAAGTACAATAACAAGAAATCCGCTACTTTAAAATAATAAATAAATAAATAAAATATGTAGTAACAAAAACTTAAAGATAAGGGTAAAAGTCAGCAGTCAAAGTATATTTTAGACCATGGCACAATATCATTATCACATTCAAAAATACACATTGACATGATTGAAATCGGAATTCGAAAAAGAAATTGATAATGGAAACATGACTGATTGTCATGTTTATTTTTTATCGGGGTGGAAACACCTAGCCACGCCCCTTATCCCACCCCCACAACACCCCCAGATCGCAGCCCCTCCAAGGCCATGGCTGACGCGTTCCAGCCACTTGAATGCAGCACTTGAGTTCGGCTCCGTTAATTTTCCACCCATCGCATCGAAACAGTCCGCTTGCCCACCTAATCAATGGCCGAAAAAATCCTCTCCACTCTATGCAAATTCCATCATAATGATAACAAATGTCAGCGGCTATAAATACGATTTTCCGTGTGTGTTTACCCACCATTAGTTGTGTAATTTTGGGAAGATAGTAAAAACGTTAACTACGATAACGACAATGTAAGCAGTAAAATTAGGTGAGAGGAAAAGAGACTTTGGAACCCAGTTTTAGGTGAGAAATCGCATATCTTGAACTATAAACTATTTCTTATCTTGGTATATTTTTACGTCGGAATTAGCACCGTGCGGATAAGAAATTTCAAATCTTAAAAAAAGGAAATTTGAAGAAGGTATTGAAACACAATTTAAATAAATACACAAAAGAAAGTATGGAAATTAATCAAAAGTAATCCTTCACATAGACTTATAAAAATGTTGAAAGTTTCTAACTAAAAAATAATTAACTGAGTAAACTAAAATATAGTGTTCATATTTTAAAGAACTGTACTCGAGACAATAACAATTGACAGACACTGTGTCATCTGGAGTGTCGTACAAATACAAGATAAATGGAAATGGATGTCACAGAAGAACACAAAAACATCATATATATCTTGGATAAGATAAGGACGATAACCTCAGGGTCTCCTTAAGGCCACACAGAAATGGCGGTGAGAACTGGAAATAGCAAGCCGCTTTAATTAGTTGAATTAGATGAGTTGAAATATCAAATGACCACCACACGTAAACATATAACTAAGATTGACAACTTCAACCTAAAATAAATATGAATTAATTTATTTTATCAAATCTGATTAAAGCCAATTAAAAACCCAACATTATTAATTAGGAAAGTAAAATCATCTGACTGGCAAAGGGGTAAAAAAAACCATTAAAAACAAAGATAAGATAACAAATAAATTCTTTAATTGAAAACTGTTTGTTGTCTCCCAAAAAAAGATTCAAAAATCACGTAAGAAGAAATGACTATGCCATCTACATACATATATGAAATTGAAAATCTATATCAGTGACGTCGAGAGCAAAGTATAGAGTATAGAGTATTATAATCAGATATCAGATAAGATATCTCTCACTTCTAAATGCTGAATGCTGAAAAGGCCAATGACCAATGCAATTCCAATTTCAGCTGAGTCAAGTCTAAAAGTTCTGGAAGTTTCTGGTTGCCATTGAGTGGCTGAAAGTTTCCAGTTTAGCCTTGGATCGGATTGGGGATCGGAGTTATCTGGAAGTGCTTTGGTTATGGTTTCTACGAGTCCCCCCATTATGTCTGTCGTAAATATATAGCTTGAGTTCCTATCGGTTGTTCGGCGATAAGCTTTTCACACGTCTGCCGATCGACTTCTTGACACTTGCACCTGTGTGCCTGTGCCTGTGCCTCTGACTATAACGTTTCTATATCGCTGAGTGCGAGTCGGCGAGTTGGCGGACTATAAAACTGTCAATTAAAATCATATTTGCTTTTATCGTTGCCAAATATTTAATTTAACATTAGACGTGTTAATCTGGCCTCAAGCTGTTCATTAACTGATAGTAAAATAATTTACTTTATGGTCCTCTCGCCTCGTTTAAATTAAAAGTCAATAAACCATTGCATTGAGTGGGTTTTAAAGTGACTTGTCTTGAGTTTTTAAGCCAAAAAGCAACTGTCATTGACCGGTAAAAATAATAAACTACCGTATGTGCCAGGTTTCCAAGTTCTTATCTTAATTACCTTTCAACACCTGCCTGAAAATTACATTTTTGTTTGCGTACATGAACTCCTGTAAACAAGACAACATATGGAAATGCATGTGGAGGACTAAAAACGTCAATAAGTCATTTTCTTTTTCTTTAAACATGATCAAAATCCTTTTTCCAGTTTAATGGTAAAGAATCATAACTTTTGCCTGCATTGTATTATTTCAAAATACCATTCGTACTTGTAAACTAATCAGAAACTTTTTATTTTCTGGTGATCTTCAAAAATGTGTTGTTCAAGAACTTTCTTAAATAAATAAATATATAATATAATATATAATAAAATATATAAACATATTTGGTTTTTGTGCCCTTCGATAAAAGTACTGATATTTTCCCCTTATTTTGTTATCACACTTTTTTGTTGCGTCAGTTGAAGAATTTTCCTGCCAATCAATATTTAATTGTGCCATCGTTCTGCAATCCTTACCCCGCTTCAATTGTGCTTTATTGAAAGTGGAAATAAAGTGAAAATCAATAGATGAAAATTGCTATATAACGAGGAAAATTGTGCAAACAAGATGACAACTTTGCGGGACTTTAGCCTCTTGAATATTTAAACTGGGAAAAGGGAGGAGGAGGTCACCTACCATTGAATAAAGACATTTTCTTCTGTCCCCCCAACGCACTTTAATTACACAAATGGCTAATCTAGCATTGGGGAGGGGGGAGGGGGAAAGGGGAAGAAATGGAAATGCAATGTAGGAGACGTGGTGTCAATTTTCCAGGGGGAGGCGATGGGCGGATCCCCGTCACGCGAATTGCCAACCATTTAATTGATTCCGTGGCCCTGAATCGCCGACTCCCGTTTCCCCTTTCAATACAGGAAATTACCGCTTTCAATAACTCGATTTTACTGGATATCTCAACTGGATAAATAGTGAAACTCCCAGAAAGTGCTTTATAATAACCAACAGTTGCGGAAACCGCAAACAGAAGAGCCACAAAATGTTTGAAGGTTCCTTATCACCAAGATATATCAATTTAATTGTTCAATGTATTTTTTTGTCGTTTTAATTTCAATTTTAAAATGTCGGATTATTTGAAAACCTCCAATACAAAGCACCTGTTCCTTGCTCGAGTTTGAAGTTTAGTCGTATAAATATTTATAAATATATTAAAAAAAATGTATTTAGAAACATTTGTTAATGTTTTCTCTACCTGTTGCAGGTGCACATCCAATCGGATTTAATTAATCCGGGGATCTGAAGAGGAGGAGCAGGCGTCGGTCGTTGGAGGCGCCGGCATAGAGAACTTTTCCGAGACGCGAGCGCCCAGCGGAGCAGTCGCCACCACGACGTCGACATCGCCGCCACCGCCGCGAGCCGCGCTGCTGTCACCAGCCGAGCATTTGGACGCCAGCGCCGACGATCGCGGGCGTGTGTACAAGCTCCGGAAGAAGAAATACCTGAACGCAGCGCACATAACATAGGGAGTCGTCGGAGGAGGAGCAATCGGATCAGATCGGGTGCTGGGAGTTCGGTGCAGGTGCAGGAATCGGTGCTAGGAGTTAGGATAAGGAGTTCAAAACTGGAAAAAGGTGAGGCTATGCAAATGATAGTCCACCATGATCACATTCAATACTTATGTTGACAAAAGCACATTTAAATCTTGAGGAAATCGAAGTACTAAAATGTATTGTCATCTTTAAGGAAGACAATATAAGCTAAGGATAAAAACATATATTTAGACCATTATGTGCTTTGCATGATTTCATTAAAATTAAAGAATTGAATTGCATGCATTTCAAATATCAAACAGCCTTCTACAACAGAATACTTTATTTATTTTTACAGCAAAATTTAAGCCCAGGAGGAATTAGATAGAGCAATGCCCGTACAATCCCCCATCGAGATCAGCAACCGTGCCATCGAGCACATCGACGATGTGGATCCGCTGGAGTATCACGGCCACTGGGAGCCGGTGGGAGTGGCCCGGGTCCAGAACACAGGCACCTCCGCCATGGTCACTTTCAGCAAACGAAAGCAGCAGCCATACATAATCGGTGGTGCCCTGGACACGGACATGTACGTGTTCGAGCAGCTGCACTTCCACTGGTCGGACTGCGATGAATCCGGCTGCGAGCACACGCTGGAGGGCATGAAGTACTCGATGGAGGCCCACGCGGTCCACTACAATGCCAAGTACAAGGATTTCGCGGAGGCCAAGAACAAGCCCGACGGTCTGGCCGTCGTCGCTTTCTTCATCCAGGCCTGCGGCGAGAAGGACTGCCCCGAGTTCAAGAAAATCACCGAGGGCATCCGCATCGTTCAGAAGATCCACACCAGTGCGTCGCTGGATTCCGGTGCGTTCTTAGTTTTAATCTACTGTGGGTGTGGATGAATCACTTGGGTTTTCTTTTCTTATTTTTAAAGAACAGTCATTATATGAGCTTTAACTTGTTTAACAATTTGTATATCGGTTTCAAAACATATTTATCACACTGGAGTTTTTGTTGTACAACATTAACAAATTACAGAGACACAAATTTTAGTCCTACACATTTTACAAAGGTCTCAATTTATTGTCTATTATATTATTTAAATAATAGATTGTTAATAAAATTGTAACTTGTGATTGTTTGAAATGATAATTTAAAATACAAGTAGCCATAAAATGTTATAAGGGTTTCACAATTATAAAATATATTATTCCCAGATTTCATTCACACTCTACGAACTAAGTTTTTCGGACCAATTAATTTATAGCTTTATTTGTTATGTCCGCCATTTAGATTGCCTATCGTGGATTGGACTGCAGGAGCTAAGCAAACACTATTACACGTACAAGGGCTCGCTGACAACGGCGCCGTACTTCGAAAGTGTCACCTGGATCATCTACCGCACCCCCATCTACGTGTCGCGCGGTCAGGTGAGTTTCGACCCACTCCATGGGAAAGCAATTATGTTTGACCGGTTTCCTTTGATTTGATTTGCAGGTGCAGGTGTTTCGCAATTTGCAATCGTGTCCCAAAGATGAGTCCAAAAAGATAGTCAACAATTATCGCGAGATCCAGCGTCCGCACAAGGATCCGGAGATCTTCTTCGCCCGCAACACCAATCCAAATCCAAAGTCCAAGTTATGATGTGCTTGCCATATGGCTTGGGTCCTTTCGCGATACTCTACACTCCCAGCTCCCCGCTCCCTTCCCTTTCCTACAATTATCTTCCTTCCACGCAATTTCCTCCGCCCAAATCGCCTGTGAAATGTGAATCCTATCTGAACTCTTTCGACATGTAAACTTATATCTATCTGTCTATGGTTGTTTGTAAGCTGCTTTTGTTATTTGCCTCATGTACATAGCGTTATATATACCTAACAAACATATATATATATATACGAAGTAATTACGATACGGTTAACGTGTATGGAATCATTTTAGTCGGAACACGCGGTTGCCTTGCGTTGAATATTTCAGAGAAATATCGGGCACAACTACTTAAGACATCTACAAGAGACGTAATCCTAACGTTTAAGTTAATTAGTTAAACAGTGAAAGCGAGAAATGATAAATGATAAAGGCAAACCAACACATTTTGTATGTCCCAACTGAATTTATTAAATATCTAATTAAACATGTATAAAAGTAATATACTTTGTATGTATATGATATAATATCATGAGTTTAAACTTGAAGGATTTGTTCGAAGGTAAAAACTTTATTTGTCACATTGTTCCCTGCATCACACGTTTCCTTCTCCCTTGAGACTATCACTTTTCAAGTAGAAGAGGCACTAAGTTCTTTATAAACCACGCCTTAGATATGGCCAAGTGATCACCTTCAACGCCGAGGAAGACGAGCTTTCCATCTTGGTGCATCTTCTTCAAGCCCAACTGGAAAAGAAACCAAAAAAATAAATAATGTAGCTAAGCGAATCGAAGTACAATGTATTTACGTACATCTTCATAGACTTTGCTCTCGTCGAAGGGCTGAATGACCTTGTCCTGCCCGGTGGTGTAGAACTGGAACCACTGGGACTCCTTTGGCTGCACAATCGTGTCGTTAAGGAACTTTACCATCACAAACCTGCACAAAAAAAGGATTAATTCCAATCTCTATGCTCAACGGAAATTTAGACTTACTTCTTAAGTTTGTTGAGGTTCTCTATGTAGAACACGTTGTGGTAAACCTCATTGTTTATATCCGACAGAAACGTACTGCCGTGACGGTAGTGATTCTCCATCAGCGGATCGTGCCAGTAAGTGGCTTGCACCAAGTTACGTTGCACTTCACTGGGGGTTTAGAAAAAAATAAAGCGAGAAAAGAACACAGTTTAAAAAGAGATGGCATACGTGAAAGGGGATATAGCATACTTCAAAAATGTGCTGAGCAATGTAAACAACAGCAGTCAAATATCCCTTACGAAGCCTGTTTATGTAAACAAACTTTATCAAGTAGTTCTGAGTAATACAAATCCCTGGCTTTGAAATCGAGTCTTATACGTTTATTTGTTTTATTTTATTATTTCCCGCTTGGCTTGATTGGTGATTTTTTCTTGGAATATAATTAGCACAAAATTGTCGATCAAATGTGTGTCTTTGCATACTCGTGTATATTTTCCTACACCGAATTCTTTTTAATTTAAAATTTAGGACTGTTATCTTGAAGAATCAGTCCTAAATATTATTATTATATCTTATTTGATTTAATAGTATATATTTTTTAGAGTATTCATTCAAATCTGATAGTTTTACAACCGAAATAAATTATTTTTCCTTATTTAACCTCTTATCCAATAGTATAATCTTCTACCTAATCTTGTTTTAGCCCTTTTGATTCCCTAAAACTTATAAATCTTTTGGATTTAAATTAATTTGGGAGCACTAGCTCTAGTCTGATCTTCTCCAGCTCACTTACTCCGTATAGGCGAACGAGTTGAGGGCGCGGCTGATGTAGTCGCAAGCGCTTGCAGTCAACGTGGGGCACATGGGCAGCCCAAAGACGCCCTGGTGCTGGCCGCCCAGGCTGATGAGGGTCCTCATCGGTGGACTGGGGCAGCGCTGGGCCACTGCGCGCAGGAACTGGCCGCCCTGGGAGAAGCCGATGGCGTTGTAGCCCTTCGCCAGCCGCTCGTCCTGTTGCAGCTGCGAGCACACGTACTCCACTTGCTCGTTGGGATGGATGAAGAAGCCGCTTTCCCAGTCCACAATAAAGTTGCCCCCAATCTCCACGGAGCGCACGTAGGTGCCGTTGGTCTGCTCCACGATCAGCGACATGATGGACTTCAGGCTGATGGGGTTGCAGCAGGTGTCGCCCATGCCGTGCCACAGTACGACGGGCAGAACGTCCGGGTTGGTGCCGCCCGCCGTCGGCTTCCACCAGATGTAGCCCAATATCAGTATTATAACCAGGAGCACAAGCAACACCAATTTTCCTGACCACCACATCTTTTGTTTTGATTTTTTGTACATTGCTGTGTGCCAGTGTGGCCCTGTCAGAGCAGCCTGCAAAATACCGATGGTGTGACCTAATCTGTTTATAGTATTTGAATTTCACACAAAAATACATTTTTTAATTAAAAAAATTTTTAAATAATGTGACATTTCACTTGTTCACTGTGTTAAATTGTTGGGTCCTTGTAGAATTAGTTGTGCTGAACACAAGTCTGAAATAAAAACTGGAAAGGCTCCATATCGGGCAAAAAGAACGACATTTTTGAAATTGTTTCTTTATTGCTAAACAAAAAACCTTACACATATGTAAATGATTAAATAAAATGCACATTTAATGTTCGTTATATACACCGCCATATTTACGTGTACAATGGTCGCTCGCATTTTGAAACTTTTACTTTAATATTCGAAATGTTGGATTGCCAATTTTTTGTATATTATTCTCAGTATGTGTATAATGAGATAACAAATCAAACAGTTGGGAAATCTAATTTGCAAATCAAATGCTTATTCATTTTGATAAATGTTTTCAACATTTGAATATTATTGCAACAATTCTTTAACCCTTTCATCCCCAGCGTTGCCTGTGGGCAATTTCAAATGTTTAACGGCTAACGGTAATCGTTTCTTCTATTATAGTCTGCTCATTCTTCGATTTTACGGTACTTATATGTGTTAACTCAAAGTATAAACAAGTTAGTTTTGAAATCAGTTGACGGAAATATTTTCAAAAAGCTGAACGTGCGTCGGGGAAAAAACTGATTTTTGCCAGCTAAGATTTTTTAAAAATTAGTGATTATTCTATAAAATTACTATAAAAAGGATAAAAGTAAATATACAATATTGTTAATAAATAATTTAGCTAAATTATGGTAAAGTTAAATTATATTTATTTTCAATTTAAAAAAATTTCCATACAACAAGTAACGCCCACTAGCGCCAAAACTAGTGGGCGTGGCACCTTAAAATTTTTGCTCAAATACTTCTAAAAAACGAATAGAATAAAAAAAAAATTTTTAATTATACAGGGAAAAAGTTGGGGATGAAAGGGTTAAGCAAAATATTAAAGATACTTTTAAAGATCAAGTGTTTGAAAGAGAAATTAAGGAATCCATCATTTAAATTAAATTATATTTAAGGAAGAAACTATCTAAATTTTAATAGCAAACACTGAATGAAAAAAGCAAGCGTATCGCAGAACCCCTACACAAAACTTTTAGAACATTGATTCGGACGATTTTTGCCTTTAGGGAACGTTTAATTGGTTGAGTGACCACTGTACAGGTGTGAGTATCTGCATCCTTGTCTGAGTCCGTATCCGTGCCTTTATAATTGTCTATATCTCTATCTCTGTCTCTATTTCTAGCCAGAGCAGGCCTGGGCACGCGTTCGTGTACACCAGTACCAATACAGAGGCAATTTTGTATGGAATGAAAGAGAAAGAAATCAGATCACTCTGTGCCCAGGCCTCATTTAGAGAACACCATTCGCATCCGCTGATCCAGAAGTGGCCTGCTGTTGCTGCTGGAGCTTGCTGCTCTGCGAGAAGTCGATACAGGCGCCGGAGGTGAGGTCGATTTCCTCGGAATCGGAACCATCGGAGCCCTCATCGGAGTGTCCGGCGAGGGCGGCCATTCCGCCCAGTTCCAAGCCGTGCGTCGGCGCCTTGTAGAGCTTCAGCTCCGTGTAGGTCTTCGATAGCTTGTCTTGGTCCTGGCCCTGCTGGTGTCCTGGCAGCTGCTGCTGCTGCTGCTGCTGGTTCTGCTGTTGCTGCTGGAATGCGGGATGCATCATGGTGAAGTTGCCGGGACTGGGATTTCCATTGTTCACCTCCCCCATGTCCGAGTCCTTGCCGGCGGAGAGGTTCTCGGCCGTTTGGCTGGGCGGTCGGGAGGGGGCCCCAGGACCTGATCCTGCCACCGCCCCGCCTCCCATGACGGGGGGTGTGCCCAGGCTGAGGCAGCGCATCCGCCAGGCATCCTGGAGCAGCTGCAGACGAGCCTGCTTGCGCCACTTGGCCCTGCGATTCTGGAACCACACCTGGGGACCACAAAATGTTTAAGAAAAACTCAAATGTTAATGACAATGGCTCAAAAATTCGTAAGTATTTTGTTCAAATGTCTCGAGTGTCTGGAATTCACATTTAAAGAGGTTTAAAATTGATCTGCAGCTCAACAGAAATCGCAATTTTATAAAATTCAAAAACTAAAAACATAACCAAATTAAATTTTGAAAACGCATATTAAAACTCTTAACGATTTCTTGAACAACATTTGTAAAAGGCTACCTTCGAATTCATTTAAAAGTAACTTTAACTCTTAAGAGACATACAAAGATCGATTTGACCGTATAAGGTTAATTTATTTTAAGTTCTTCATGAAACACATGTTATGATAATTGTTTATTAAAAGTCAAACCAATCATAAAAAGTGAAACAATCATAAGCAGATAAAACGGATTAAAAGAGTTTAAATTGTTATTCTGAATTTTATAAGTATTAACGTAATAATGTTCACACATTTGACATACGTTTTTTGGTCTAATTAGTAGAATTAAATTTAAGTTTAAAATGTAAGTTGCGTAATAAAGAAGCCACACTTTTCTTCCTCTTTCACAATATTTTTAAAACCCTGTACTGATTGTATTTTTTGTATTAAACTATATATAAGAATAAACAATTATACTTTTTTCAACATATAAACAAATGCAAAAGTCAATAAACATTATAAATCCATAATTGAAGCGATTAAAAATAAGCAATTACCAATGATTAATAAGTAAAATAAATTAATTAAAAATTACATTTTTAAATCATGAGTTTAAATTTTCCCCAAAAAGTGTGCTACTAATTTTGAACAAATAACTTCCTACACATCGCAATGGGTGATTGGCTGGATACTTTGCCTGTTCTCTAGGGGGATTCACCTGAACGCGTGCCTCGCTGAGACTGATCCTCAGGGCGACCTCCTCGCGCAGGAACACATCGGGATAGTGGGTCTTCTGGAACAGGGCCTCCAGCTCCTGCAGCTGCTGGGGCGTGAAGGTCGTCCGATTCCGACGCTGTCGCCTCCTTCCGAACATATACTCCGTGAGCAAATCGCCGGGCAGCGGCGATATAAATGGTCCAGCCATTAGTAATGCTCTTAATATAAAGAAATTGGTTTCCTTGATTCTTTGTCGACTTTTTGATCAGCTGCAAAATGTGATTTATTCTGTTTAAGCCATTGAATTTGTTGTTTATTGAATTAGATTTATTTAAGGACATACAAGTAAGCAGTTTTTACTTTTGAAAGTCCTTTTTAGTATTTTAAGAATTTAAACAAAAAAAAAAGCATTTTTTTTACTTTACAAATTAAAGTATAAAATTGTCCTAGCAAGTTTATTTTACTGATCAAAACTTTTTTTATTTATTTTATTTCTTATTTAATGGTGCCTTTTAATATATATTGTATTTTAAATATGGGTTTTTATTACCCAAAGGCTTGTTTGCTTGAATTATATTTTATATACTTGGAAAATTTATTTCTTCCAAATAACATTCAATTATTTATTTGGTTTGTATTAGTTTGGAGGTAAATTTTTAAATATTTGTTTTAAGATTCCGTTGCTTAGGTATTTGTTATTGTTAAAGTTTTTAGTTCTCGGTTCACTCACGACACACAAACAAAAACAAGTTTTTGAAATTTTGCTTTTTCAAATCGCCGCCAGTTGGCGCCACACAAAAAAAAAAGCTTTCCAAGCAAGATATGATTTTTTTTAGATTTTTAAGGAGAGCTGCTTTTTGCTGAGCGTTTGGCCAGCGACTGTGGAAATGCAAGCAGCATCCTGTGGCTTTTATGCAGCTGCCAAAGGACTCGGGCTAATATACACGTGCATGTGTATTTGTATTGGTAAGTGTGTGAGGGGTGCGCCTGCGACTCTTCCAATAATTAAGGGACTCACACACACAAGCACGCAGTTAAAAAAAACAGCTAATTGAAAACTTGTTGCTTTTGTGCACATTTTTAATATTAAAAAACATAAAGTTATATATTATTTGTTTTCTATTTTATACATAAAATCTTTATAACAATAATTTTTCTTCTGCTCTGTTTTTCTCTCTTTCTCCAGATATTGCCATCTCGCTCTGGCCTGAGCCACGTTGCGCAGCCTCCGAATGTTAAATGCAGCTCTCTCATTTGTTATTGCTTCGGCTCTCCTCTCCGCTCTCCCCTTGTGCTGTTGTTGTTTATTGTTTTCTCGTTTTGACTTCGTTAAATTACGGCACAAGCACAAAAACCTCATAAGCGTTGTTGTTGTTGTTGCTGCTGTGCGAGAATGTGTGAGTGATACGCTCACAGTGCACTATGGGGAAAATTACCACTTTATCTGGCATTTGCATGTTTTTTAAAAGTTTTCTAATTACGACAATTTTACTTTTAACGCATTAAGAAAACATCTGACTGTTATGCCCCAAACTCAAAATGTTAAATTTAACAGTCCCCTGTTAGAAAAACGGCTGTTAAGTCAGCTGTTGCAATCGAAAGCACGTGCGGCTAAATTGTGTGAATTTGTACACTGAGTTTTGATTTTAATATTTAATGATGGAACAACAATTAGAGGAAAACCAAAACATGAATGCTGATCTCGCAGGTTTGCACTGTGTGTTAAATGAAATAAATCGTTAAAATTGTGCGTGTGTATACTAATATTTTGCAGTTTACTAAGAGCTTCTCTAGCTGAATTTTTAGAAACAAATTTCAACTTTGGAAAGGATTATGTAAGAGAGTTTAGAATTGTTTAAGTGTTTGTCCAACTGTTTGTTGTAGCGTTGTCAATTCTGAGTTTACAGGAATTGGTCCTAATGTCATATTTTTCCATATTTTGGCGGAATTTGCATTTTTATTAGGTAACCTCAATTTTTCCAAAGCAGATTTCTTTGTTGTGTGGAATAGCGAACGGGGCCGGAACGAACGAGGAAAGGCAATTAAAAGGAATTTTGAACTGCACACGTGCAATAATGTTAATAAAAACATTTTAAAAGTAAAAAACCATACATTTTTGGAATAACTTGTATAATAACTGGCTAAAATGTAATAGCACTTACATAAAATTTGAATGAAGACATTCGCAATGGTTAAACGGTATAATAACTTTGTCTAAAAAAAAAGTAAAGGACTGGTTGGATGACCACTTAATTTATTTGGATCAAAAGGCAAAAGATTTTAAAGACTGGATGCGGCGGAACTACCAAACTCCTAAGGTGATAGGGTTTTCTTGCTAGTTCAAGCAGCAATTGAAAAAAAAAAAAATTTTTGTTTTTTTTATAATTTTGGGGGCGGAATGAGGCGTGGCGGAACTCGTTTATGTGTATGTGGGACCACATTTGAAAAGTTTACTTCTAAAAATGCTGGTAAAATGCTATTTTTTTGGATTTTTTGGGCGGAAGGGGCGTTGACACGCCCATTTTTCTAAAATAGGTTCTTATGGTCTATAACAACATAATAAAAAAAACCGCAGTGAAAAATCTCTTTTGGTTCTCTCACAATAATAAATGCCAGATAAAGTGGTCATTTTCCCCATAGTGCAGTGTCCTTGCTGTGTTGGAAAATGTAACGGGATCTCTTATAGTTGTAAAACTTAATAAGTAACATTTTAAGTGAAAATATTCATAATTAATAATTAATTAATTAAAAGATATGCTTCTGTATTCGAAAAAAGTCCAATATAATAGAAGCTGCATTAAGTTCTATGTTCGACTTCCCATTTTCTGTTGTTGCAATCGTTTGTAAAGTTCGGTTAAAATTTTCTTCTTAAATATTAAAAATCACTTTTTTTTTTATTTTTTATGTATTTCCAAGAGCACACTGATGTACAAAAAACTATAACAATACATAGAAATTAAGCCACTTTGGAATGAGAACAGAAAGAAGATAAGTTAAATATAAAAATTTCCTTTGATGACCAAGAAAATCTGAATCCTTCAAAGCAGAACTTTGCTCTATCAGAAGGATTGCCTACTTTAAAGTAAACATTATTTTAAAGCCTAAACTAGACTTTATTTTGTTCTTTCATTTGTTTGTTATTAAGTTTCTTGTATTTATAAAAACCTTTTAAGATTACAGACCTTACATACAGTTGCGGTCAAAATAATAGCACTATTTAGACCTTTTTAAAATGCAAGAAAAGCTAATTTAAAAGCAACTTAAACAATTTTAATTTTTATTTTCTTGAAGATAATACTATAAACTAAGTGGGACTTATATTCAATACGCCCTTTTACATTAGTTTTATATTTTTAAAAAATTTTAAAGTAACTCGTTAAAAAAAAAAGTTTAAACTTTTTTAGTTTTAAAACTGGCTCAGTAAAAAAAAATATTTTCAATCCTTTGTAAAGTACAGATCACCGAAACTTTATAGTAATTTTCACAAAACTCTATAAATTTTATTTGATATTTATTTTAAGAGGTGAAATTCGGCAACTAGCTTAAATTTTTTTTTGGCTTTGATAAACTGAATTCAAATTAAATACTTTTGTTTTGTGATTGTGTTTATTAATAAGTAAGCTTTATCAAATAATTAAAAATAAAATCCTGTTTTGCTTTAAAAGTATGTTTTAACATCATTTTATGTTCCCTCAGTGCTATTATTATGACCGCAGCTGTATGTATTTATTTATTAAATATCAGATCAGGGGGATGTCCCTTTTCTCTTTTAGTTACTATTTTCTACATTACTAAACCACTTTTTTTTTTGCAAAATAATTACAAACTAATTGTTTGAGAAATTAAACTAATTACTGACATTATTGAAAACTTAAATTCTTAAAGCTTTTTGTCCCACTGTGCCGCCCTCGCCGCGCTTTGCTTTGCTTTGTATATGAAAATGTACCTGTAAATAATAAAATTCAAATCACTTAATGCTGTCGGCAGCGGCGTTGGCAGCGACGCCGACGTTGGCAGCGGAACAATAACAATAAGGCAACACCCTGCACACCCACAGTGGGAGAGGGGGAGGGGAAAAGGAAGGCAGGAGAGCACAAAGGGCGCATAAGAAAATGAGGTTGCCACCACAGCTGATGATGAAGATGAAGGTGGTGTGGAGCTGGTGAGAGGATGCAAGGCAAAAACAAAGGGGAGAGGGAGAAAACAATGCCTGTCTCACTCCCCCCCTGTAAGTGTGTGTATGTGTGTTAAACAAATGAAGGGATGTAATTTTCTCATTTGCCTGGCATTGTGTTTTGTTTTTGTTTCGCCTTTTTCGCTTCGTTTTTTTTGCGCTGCGCTTGCGCTGGAAATTATATTTATTTATTATTTATGAAGAATAGGCGTGGCACTCCACCTCCCCTCTTCCCCTTTGCGCCACCTGCCGGCGCTTTTGTGTGTTGTCTTTTATTTCATTTGCTTCCCTTTGCACACAAGCCAATCATAAGCGAGACCAGATGTCCCTGTGTGAGTGCGGGTGTGGGTGTTGGTGTGAGCCTGCCTTTGTGTGCGTGAGGGTTGACCAGGATGACAAGGATAACGAGCTGAAACAACTGACAGCGCGACGTTGACAGGCTCATTCAAATTACGCGAAATTATCACAGAAATGCTTCATTGTTTTCCATATTTATTATTTTCAAAATTATACTTCTTGGAGTACTTAAAACGTGTGGTTTGGTTTTGGAAAATGATCAAATTGTGAATTGCACCTGATATTTTGTTTAGATAAATTTACTTCTATATATGCATTTTTGTTTACTTTCAAAAAATTTTAAAGATTGGTTTGTTTTTGTTGAAAAAAGTTGGCTTTCTGTTGATTTAAATAGGTTATTTAAAACTATATGTTTTAAATGTTTTATATATCTTAAAAATGTATATTCCAAATTACTAAAAAATAAATTTATAACGTTTTTAAGAAAGTAAAATTTTTTGGTTACATTTTAATATTATTTTATGTTCTCTCATTTTTTGTGTGAGTCCTTACGGTTTTATTAGGTGTCTCTTCTATACTCTTCCTCGTCCCGTTGTATTACCTCCTTTGTCACCTCTTCTTCCCCGAACTTTCTCTCTTTCCAGACTTTTTTCTTCCTGGCATTCCCTCAGCGCCATTTTTAATTTTGTAATTTGATGCTGGGCTGTTATGCGCTTGTTGTTGTTTCCTGTTTCCCGCTGTCGTCGTCGTTGTTGTTGTTGTTGTTGGAATTCATTAGGCAACGCGCTTTCCACCTGAGCGAGGAGTTTTGCCCACCCCCTTTCCCCCCTTTTCCCATCTCCCTCTCTTGCACTCTCTCGTTGCTTGTGTGTGTGTGTGTGTGTCCATTGTTTTGTCGCGCTGATTGGTCTTTCACTTTGCATGTGTGAGAGCTGCTGCTTGTGTGTGTGTGAGTGAGTGAGAGCGCCCATTGTTGTACTGCATCTCGCTCTCGCCCTTTGCTGCCGTTGTTAATTATTTATTTTAGCGCGTTCCTCTTCTTCCGCTCTCCTCTCCTCTCTTGCCCTTTATTTACGGCTTTTTGATTTAATATGCCGCCAAAACAGAAGTAAAATGGCGTCTGCTTAATGTTCGCTCTAAAGTAGGCAATACTTTTCTTTTAGCAAAGTTTTGCCTCAAAGGAGTCAAATTTCTTGATCATTAAAGGAAATTCATATATTAAACTTAACATTTTTGTGTTCTCATTCTAAAGTGGTTTAGTTTTTATTTATTGTTATAATTTTGTACAGATCATTAAATAAGTTTTCTATTCATTAATATTTATTCGAATTTAACCAATTAACTCATTACACAAATAACACTTAAAATTTGTTGAGTTTTTAGATTGATTAAAGATTTTTGATAGTCCATATAAAAGCGTTTTCTTTTAATTAAAACAAGTTTTTTCTAAAAATAACTCTACTTAAAACGGAAACCATTTTTTAAAAAATCATTTTTGAATTTTTAGTTTTTGTTTGTCTAAGTCAGATTTTAGCTTTTCACATTTTTCAATTTATTGCTTAAGTTTACAAATAACTTAAAACAAATCAAAATGTAATATAGAGCAGATAACTGAAAAATAAAATTGCAAGTTTATCCCTTCGCGAAAGTGCCATCTTATTTAGTTTTTCTTGAATCAATAAATTTAAACTTTATGTTTTTTGTACACATTATATATGTACATATGTATCTACATACATACAAATTTGTGTACAAATGAAAATTTTTTTAATAATTAATTATGAAGGTATTTCAGTTCCACAGCGCTTAGCAAAATTAAAGGACACTGTAAATTTTTGAATACGTTTTTTCCTAATTGAAAAAAAAGTAGCTTGATATATTGAAAAACAAAATTAACACATATTTGGTGTGTTTTTATTTTAAAGTTTTAGATTCATTAGATTGTTCTGAACTAAAAAAAAAAATTTATGGACCCCGGTATCCAACATTTTATTTACTGAAATGTTTACAAAGGTCATACATTTATTTAAGCATTTAAATACTAAGTAACGTTTTTTTTAAACATCCGAATAAACGAATACAAAGTGTCCTATTAATCAAAATTTTACAAAATTTTATGTGTAAATACTTCTTCTTACATAGTAACTTTTTGAAAGATTAAATAATCTTATAGAAAATGTTGAATTCCGAAGTCCCTTGTGAATTAAAATTGAATTGTAAAATGTCTTAAAGTTTTCAGTTATATTAAAATATTATTTTTGGTTTCTTTTTCAGAAATAAAATTGAAAATCAGGAGGATGATGCAGATGGATTCCGCACCCACAAAGTCTTCTTTCCACCTTCTTTCAATACGGAACACAAACAATGAAATTCCCCGCGGTGAACAAAATGATGATATTAGTGGGTGGATTTTGAAAGGTTTTTTGGGTGGTTTTATGATGTTGTGTGTGGTTGGTTTCTTCGCCGCCAAAGACGCTAGTTAATTGGAATTTTTAATTATGATTTGTCAATGCTGGCAACAAAAAAAAAAAAAAGGAAAACAAAAATTATGAGGGGAAAAAGGCAAAACAAAGCGGAGAACAGGACAAAACAAGTGGGGGAAAGGAAACCCGCTGGCTGCGACTTCGGAATGTCCTGGTGCGAAATCAAAAGGATAACAAAGGGAGGGGGACATTTTTGTTTTAGGCTGTAAGCATATTACGCATAAAACTAGGTCCTCCTCTCTTGCAGCCATTTATTTAATATTTTTTTTTTTTGTATCCCCCTCTCTCTGTTGCATTTTGTAATCATTTTAATTGCCCCAATAATGAGTGCACCACCCCCGCACCCCCCTCCTCCCACCTGCCACTCGCTTATGAAAATCATTAAGTTAATTACATTTTTTGCACGGGCCAGAGAGACAGTGAAAAGGGTGAAAAAAAGGAAAAATACAAAAATCATAATCAGCACCACACAAAAGCACACCGTGATTTTTTTTTAAAAGGGGGTGGGCGAAGGGGGCGTGGTCTAGGCACCTCAGCTGAAAAATGTTGGGGGTAAAAAAAAAATGCTAAAAACAACATGAGAAAATATTTCTCATAATACTAATTGCATAGTCACAATGTCATTTTGCAAGGGGGTTGGCTAAATGGGAGGGGGGCTCGGAGTGGGGTGGGGGGCAGTAGGCGCCCATGACAGCTGTCTGTCAGCGGAGACGAACTAAAACGAGACGAGAGATTCACTAAACAAAAAAGGTTGGACACTCAGATATAAATACTCATACTTTGAGCACAGTTTCTTTGAAAATTTTAGGTTATTTGTCAACTAAATATATCTTTTGGGACAGTTTAGTATTTAAAAAGGGGAAAAATATTCAGCTAAAATTATCACAAGCCCTCATGTACACAACCCATACTGAAAACGTGCCACTCTCTTCGTGCCCACCCCTGATTTGGGCTTTGGAAATGCACAAAAATGCACTGACTCAAGGTTGAAAGGACATATTCTTAGAATCCACATACAATGAGATTAATTTAACATCAAGTATAAGCTAGCATTAATGATACTCTCTGTGTGCCCAGGTCTGATTAAGACGAAGAGGATTATAGAAATAATTAAAACATTGACACTCAGTTGTATAAAATATAATCAACTGATATATATATATAAAATAATCAGTATAAAATATAAAAAAATTATAACTACTTATTTTCAAATGTGTATCAAGAGGTTACTACAATTTTCTCTGTGTGTGCCTTGTGGGGAAAGGGGAACGGGATGATGAAACTGAATTTATGCTGGAAATGCAGCCAAGCAAAAACAACAGCAACAGAACAGCCAACAGCCACGATGATGCGATGATGGGGAGATGATGGGAGGACGACAAACCGCCGTATCCGGGAACTCAGCTCAACTCAACTCAACCAGCAAGGACTCAGAGCCCGGTTGCATTTCACAAAAGAAAATGAGTTGGAAAAAAAAGTAATTAAAAAAAAAAACACAAACCCAACAAGCAGCCGTTGCAACAACAGTAGTTGTGAAAAGTACAAGAAAACGGAAATTTTTTGAGCAGACCAAGACGAAATTAAGATGAGCTACTTTACATAAATGCAACACAACAACAATAAGAAGTTTTATCTGTTATTTCTTTTGGGTTTTAATTATTAGGTGATTTAACCATTAAACATAATATAATATAAAAATAGTTACTGAAAATAGATGAGTTATATAAGATATCCGGTTTGAACTTAAATAAATATGTTTAAATCTTGAGGCCTCTCTTATAATATTAATGTAATAAAACAGGATCAGATTAGCTACTCCTATCGCAGGATTTAAAAAAAGCCTTTAAATGTTTTTAACTAAATTACAACGAAAAACAATGATTCCCGTAGAAAACAAATATATACAAAAAATACACGAATACCGATTTAATTATCTTGAAAACCCCGAAGACCTCCATTGGGTTCCACAGACCGACACCCCCAGTTATCCTGTCAGGATGTGGGATGGGATGTCACAGGACTTGGGGCTGTCGCTGCTCGGCTAAGGAAAATTAAAATGCATTAACACAACGCAACAATGTGGGCAAATGTTAACATTGAGCGCTAATTTGCCACATGCCGTTGCAGCTGGAAAATGGAAAATGTGGAGGCTTTTCTAGTGGGGAAAATGCGAGGGAAAAATGTGAGAGACAGTTGACAACAGACATTGCTTCGGGAAATATTGGAGGTGCTGGGCCAACATTTATTATTATATTTAATTTAAATTAATTTAAGCTTAAATTAAGTATAAACTAAACCCTTAACTGTGATTAGTAATTTTTAGGGGGTGCATAACCCCAAACTAATTTCCAACCCCTTTCATTCGTCTTCGTCAAAAGTCGAGAAATTATTCGCATTCATTTGACCAAAATCAATTTTGTAAATTATAAAGTATTATGGGAATTTATGTGAATGCATTTATAAACGCATGCACATGTATATCCTTTTATTTTTCGTTGCTCGTCTCAATGGAAAATGGGAAATGGGAAATGTAAATGGGGCAAAAGCAGCCACAGCATCACAGGATGTTGCATCAATTATATTGATTGCATTTGCATTGCAGGCGCATTGGAAAAGTGCAATAATGCAAATGCATTTTGTTTGCAATTTTGATTTTGATTGAGTTGCGATATGCCAAAATTTATTGGCCAACAAAAAAATTGCAAAATGTTTGCGGCCTTGCACTGTGGCAGATTTTAATTTAATTAAATAAATAGACAGGCTTGAATTTTCTTGATATTTAAATGTACATTGCATTCACTGTTCTGTTTTTATTTGCGATACTCGAAGAGTAAGCAAATACTGTAAACGATCAAATGTCTGTCTGTCCGTCCGTCTGTCCGCACAAACATCGAGATCTCGGGAACTATTAGAGCTAGAACCACCAAATTTTGCACACAGACTTCTATGAGCAAGGCGCAGATCAGGTTTGTTTCAAAACCTGACCACGCCCCTTTTTACGCCCACAAACCGGAAAAAACTCTGTGGTGTCCACATTTTTAGTGCTAGAGAAAAGTAGCCCTTACAAATTTTGTTCGTATTGAAAAATCCTACCCAAATATCTAAAAAATTTTAAAATCTGACTATTTTCAAGAAATTGTGTATACAACTGCGTTAAAAATTTTTATTGCGCTCAAAAGTAGGCAAAACAATTTTTTTTTTAAGAGAGGGCGCTTAAAACTGGTTGCGTATGGAAGTAGGCTACACATTATTGAAGAGGGCTAGCTAGCTGTTTTTAAAGAGGGCAATGAGTATCGCAAATCTTATAGTCGGGAAACCCGACTATAGCGTTCTTTCTTGTTTTTCAATAAATAGTAACAATCCTATCTTAAATTTGTAATTCGCTTTATCGTGAATTTTATTTATTAATTTATTATAAATTAACTATATAATATTACATATATATTATATATACTATATACATATTATTACATACGAAATATTTTTATATGTTATTTATAGTTACATATGTTTCAATATATTAAATTAAAAATTAACATAACATTTGTTTTATTTACTATATTGTTTTATTGTTTATTGTTTTATTTTTGTGTTTATCCTAAGACTGTTTTGTTTCGACCGCCATCTTGATTAATTAAATCTACGTGGAGAAAACTCCTCCATATCCAGTACTCTATGTGCATCTCTGGGATCCGTTTTCCTTCGCACTCTCTCCCTGCCATTTTCTTCTCCTTTTTATTCCAAGTTTTTCGACTCGAGACAATGAACAGCGACAGAATTTTTCATTGTTTACCGCGAGTTGAAACCATAAAACTACTAAACAAAACAGCCACGCCCACTTCATGGCCCAACCACCCAACCGCCCATCATCAGCACCAGTCACAACCGCCCCCTGTTTACCAGCACACTGTAAAAAAAAACATATAATATTACTTATAAGTTAAAACCAAAAATAAATTAAATTTCCTACAAAGTTTTATTTTTAAGTCACTTGTTGGGAAAAAAAACCAAGCCCTTTAAGTTGCTTTAAAAACCAAAAAAAAAAAAAACATAATGAAATAATATAAAAAACTAATTTAATAATAAAATAAACAATATGAAATAATATAATAGTAAGCTCCTTTGTAAAACGAATTACCAAACCTTATTTCGGAGGACAAGAACTGGTCCTTAAAAATCTAAAAATTATCAAATAATACTAAGCACTATTATCAAATTATGAGTAAAAACAAAAAAGAACGCTGTTTAACTTATGGCCTTGTTAACAAGGCGTTTACGTAATGCTATATCAAAAACCATCATTTATTATAACTTTCATATCATACTTAATATAAGATAAAATCAAAAAACAAAAGCAGTAAATATTGCTAAAAAAAAATGTATTGAATTAAATTGATTTTAATACAAATTGAATGGGCTTAAGAATGGAAAAGATAGCAAAATAATAGATAACTATTTTTACAGAAATGTTTTGAGTATAAATTTCTAAGAAAACACCACGATTAATAATAAAAAACTTTAAAATATAAAAATAATAAAATATCAAAATAATATTAAAAAAGGAAAAAGAAACTACTATCCTTTTCTTCGATTGATTTTTCCGTACATTTTTTTTGAGTGCCCAAAAGTCAGGGGGAGCTAGGAAAATGCAGTCAAGCAAATGCACGCGGGGGGAGGGGGCTACAGGGGGTTTGGGTTAGAGGTGCGGGCTCAGTGGTGGAGAGGGGGCAGGGGGGGGGGAACCCAAGATGGCTGCGGCAAAAATTAATCAAAACATTGCATAAAGGCAGCAAAAATAATAACAATAACAATGTAGAACGTCAGGCAGAAAGCAGGGAGACGTTGACAGCAGGGCCCCCACCACCCCCTGCACCGCCACTGAAATGATGATGATGATGACGACGCCACTGACACAAAAGCAGCAAACAACTGTCGACAAGGATCTCATTTGTTATACTGATTATGTTGGCGCCTTCCAATGAGGGACAGAGACAAAGGAGGAGAAGGAGACAGAGACGGAGAAACGGATATAGAAGGGATTTAGTGGGGTGGTATGGGTGGGATATATATGTATCTATCTTGGGCTGGGGAAATGTCAGCATCCGGAAATGGCTAAGCAAAAAGCACACCAAAACCCAATTCATATCAAATCACTCTGAGAACAGGACACTTTTGCATTCCAATTATGAACATTTTAGGATCGACAGCAAATTACATGATGGATACGGGGGTCTGGAGATTTTTCTTAAAAGCCTACATAAAAGGGGCAAAAAATTATCATAATCGTGGGTGCCACAGAAACCGTTCCAACCAAATTCCAACCGAATGTCAACCCTTTCTCCACGTAAATTCCAGCCAACTTTGGTTGGAACGGTTTATGTGGCACCCCTGTATATAAAAATAATTATATAAAAACCTCATTTATGAAATATAAGGATTAAAAGTATTTTCACAGTTGTAAATAGCTTTATTTGGACAATAGCCTCAACAGTAAGTTATGCTTAACTTGTAGCACTAGGATATATCTATATATATATATATATATATATTATATAGTCTTGCCTTTTTATTAGTTAACCTATTTTATGTGAACATTACCCATGTAACAAAAGTAAAGAGTAATCAATAACAAGATTGAAATCACATTATTTGACACAAAAAACAATATTTTAAATTTTTAAAAGTATATTTTACACACTTAAAAATTGGCTCAGTTGATAGCATATGTTTTATTTCCTTTTTTGTTTAAAGCAATCTTATCACAAATATTTTATTAAAAAACGTAATGTTTGTATTTTTGTTAAAGTCATTAACCTAATAGTCATTATATTGATTATCTAAATGTACATACATACGTAAAGAGTTTGATCAGTGTATTCGAAAACATATATAATTTGTTGCCCATCCCTTCGCCACAAATCACCATCAAAAACAAATCAAATCCAAATCAACGCAAATAAATTAACCAACAAAACAAAAAAATAGCCTCATGAATCAAAGAGCGTTTGGAGGGCCTTGAACTTGAACAACAATTGCTGGTTGGATTGGATTATCAAATCAAAAACGACGAAAAAAAGAGCGGAAAAGAATCGAAAAAAAAAAGAAAACAAAACCAACGGCAGGGAAAACCAACGAAGAGGGCGAAAAGGGGGAGGTTAGTGCAATTAATTAAAAAGCTAGATTCACACACATTCGCTGGCAGACAAAAAGAAGACCACATGTGTGTGGATAAAAAGGCAGAAAACTTTGCACAAATTACAAAAAAAAAAACAAAGAATGGTCGACTGTGCACTCGATTCTCTTTTCAATCCTGCACTCACTCTCCCTTTCCTTCAGTTTTTCCCCTTAATTGGTTATATCTTTGATTTTTTAGTACCCAACAAGAGGTTAGTTAAATTAAAATAACTTTTAAATATATGAGTATTTATTTATTTGACTTCCGGTGAATAAACGTGTGGAAAAAATAAGAGAAATCGTTTTAAAAATAAATACCCACCTGTTTTTATATTCGCTGTTTTTAAATTACTAATATTTTACAAGAACCGAATATAACTGTTGTTTTGGTTTTTTCTTTATCGAAAAAATCATTTTAAAAATCTCATTAAATGTATTTCGAAAAAAAACAATAAAAAATATCATGAAAAGCTTATTCTTAACCTCAGTTTGACAACCCTATAAACAACCCAATTTGTTAGCCAAAATAAGTAAACCTTGACTTTATTTCTAAATCAAAATAGTTAATTAAATTCAAATTGACTCAATGACATTCGCTAATGAATTCCTTTGGAGTATTTAATAGTCAATGCATTAAAAAGTGACAAAAACAAGTGAACATTATTTGGTATTTCATTTGCATAGGGTAAAATGCTAAAAAGACGTTCAATAAAGTTCACAAAAAATGTTTAAAAATCGCAATAAATACGATACACAATCAGTAGAATTTTTTTGTAGTAATTTTGTTCTTAAATTATTTGATAAGGAAAGGGTATTTAGAGAATCACGCGCCTTAAAGCTTTCTTCGCGGTTCTTCTTGTACTCTTGTAGTTGGTATCGTGCTTTTTTTTTCTGATTGAATTGAAAACATTTTATGCATTTGATTTAATCAAAAGAAAAGTAGAATGCAGTCAGGTTCACCAGGGCCGTCGGGGGAAAAAAAAGAGGGGTGAATGGGGGTCACGGGGTGGTGGGCATTGAAATGAAATGCAAAATGGCATTCATTCATGCAATTTGCATTGTTTGACGGTCCCGGACGCAAAACAAGACCAACAACATCACCAGCATGAACCTCATCCACTTCCGATCAGTTCGACACCCCCTTCGCCCTCCACCTTCCACCCTCCACCCATCACCCAGCCCGCTTTTCCACCCCCTCCAAAGGCCAAACGTTTAGTCAGCCACCTGTGCCCATCGCAAACAATAAAAACGAAACGAAAAATAAAGAAAGCCCACGTGCAAATATTAAAACGACTAGGAGACACCCTTTACTTGACTACTTATAATTTCTTTAATATTAAAAAAATATATATATTGTTTAAATAAGTTGTAAAAGAGTTTTCATTGCCTTTTTTGTTGCAAAAACAAGTTGTGTGTTGTTTAATTAACTTTTAAAACGCTATTAAAATGTGAGGTTATAAGGTATATTTTTTTCATTTTTTTTATGTTTAAAAAACCATAAGTTTAATTTATTATTATTATTTACACTAGTAGGCATAAGTATTTAGACAGCACTATAAGTAAATCAAAAACCTCTATGCATTTTTTTTTATCAGCTATTATAAATTTTTTTTAACCCCAGGAAAAAAGTTAAAAAAAAAATATGAATCACAAAAATTGTAAATTTTCAATGGGTACTTAATGGGTTAGGAAGAGTTTTGTATTATTCAAACGTTCTTTCCAATAATGTAAAAATGTATTAGTGATAACGTGATCAAGTTTAATAACTTATATATGTATTTATGTAAACTCCTGTTAAAATGTTGACATAGGTTGTAATCGTGTAAAACCAGACTGCATGCAAAAACCACGTTTACATTTGTTTATAAATTGTGGAAATACAATTTCGATAAGAGTATTATGCAATGTGGTATAATTTTTTTTTTTTTGTCTCTGAGTTTATTTAAAATCTGTCCAATCATTAAATTTTATGGTTACATTGACTTAGGATATAATTTTTATGTTAGACATATTAATTTTTATGGATTTGGTATAATAATCACTGAGATTGCCCACAGTATGTATTTTTCTTGATAACATTTAAAAAAAAAACCTAAAAATCTCCTTGATCGCCAATTATCAAGAGCTTAAAACTTTTGTTTTGTAAATAATTTAACAACTGCCGTAACGTTCCATGTGGGCTGATTTTTTCCGGAGAAAGCCAGTGTGACACTGTAGAATGCGGGCCTGGCTATTTCCGGCCATCCTTCCTCGTCGGCGACGCACTTGGTGGCTATGTAAGTCATCTTTGGCCAGGGCGGTTGGAACTTGCCTTCGAAGTGCGGCAGATTGGTACAGTTCCCGACGATCTTCAAGACGAAACTTTTGTAGTAAGTGTTGAGGGCATCGTAAAAAGATTGCTTTGGAATTCCATAAGGGAGCACCTTATAGTCGCTCTCTTCGCCAGAGAAGCTTCTTGTGGTAATGGTTTGCACCTAGAAAAGATAAAGGGTCAATATGTACAAGTCTCTCTACAAGGATTAAGATCCACCATGGTCGTTTCATCCGTATCGTAGTTCCAGAAACCCTTGCCAGAAAGTGCGAACACTCCGCGTCCAAGGCGATCAATTTTGGTTTCGATCTTCATGAGGCTTTCATCCGAAGTTTGATGAGTAATCGATAGGGGTTCGTAGTCCCATTTGCGCTGCATTATATATTCAAATATATTTTATTATTATTATTTTATATTTTATTATATTTAAGCTATACGTACCGCTGCTCTACAGCCACTGATCAGCAGGACACCAAACAAACAGAGGGAAAACATTTGGCCGAAATCAAGTTGGTTACAGAAATGGTTCGCTTTGTGCTTATATAGCCAACAACGAGTTGTTCACAATGTGCGATTTTGTTATCAGAGAATGTTATCACGTTGTACTCAACTTTTTTTAATAATTCTCTCAATGTTAAAATATAACAAGAATCTAGTTAAAATCGTTATCAAAATAATTATTTCTTTCGTAACACATTCTATCTGAAAATTAAAATCAACCTTGAATTTTAAAGTTCAAGCTATTAAAAAATTTGTAAAAAATAGAATAAGTTCTTGAAAGTTTTAATATCGAAAGATTTTAAAAGTGTTTAAAATTGTCAGAAATATTTTGTAAACATTAGTTACAAATGCATAAAAGCACATAAATAATTTTTCCAAAAGTATGTGTCCATGACAGTTTGTTTCATAATTAATAACTAATATTATTTAGGTATGCAATTGCTGATAACAGCAAAAACTACCTTGTTTATTAAAAAATATATTTTTCAAAGACCAGACCATCAATTGGAATGGTTTGGTTATTAAAAAAAAATGCAGTCAAGTAAAAAAAAAAATTTAAGATAATAAGTTTAATGGTAACTTTATAAAGAACTAAAAAGCCACGTTTCCAGACCACTTAACAATCAATTACGTGCATAATACAAAAAAATGCTTTTACACTTTATTACTGCACTTCGGCATCAAATTAAGTTTTTAATTAAAGAGTGAGAATCTTAAAATCTGTTTGTTAGTAAACTGTTTTTCTAATTTAAGTGCTCATCAACAATACCTCAATCATTCTTCTCTTTTTTTTTAATAATTTTTTATAAGCAGACAAAATGTTGTCCCAAGTTCACATTACGAAATACTGAAAATTCGTGTGGAAAATAAATCTTTCGAGTTTGAATGTCAGTCGATTTGGGGATTATTTAACGATTTTTATGTTTGAACAAATATGTGAAATTCTGTTGACTAAAATTATTTAATGTATTGATTAGCTTAGTACTTTATATATTTTAAATTCTAGTGTACCTTTTGTTGCGTTCATAAAAAGAAAACTCTGAGCAAATCAGATAAAAGATAAAGCCATTTCCTTGTCCCCCAAGAACACAAAACGCAAATTAACTTTTCCTATAACTTTGCATTTCCACACATGCCTGCTCCTGCCCACAACATTTTCCGGCCACTCCCCCTTGAAAATCATATGACAACCCCTGGGGGCCGCTGACCTCAGCCACGCCCCCTTTTCCCCGCCTAGGCCCGCCCCCTTTGGTAGCTGCAACTTTTTGCGCTTGCTTTTTGTTTGCATTTTCTCTGCTTTTTTATTTGCAGCTCTCGGTTTTTTGTGTAATTTATTTGCCGTTTTGCTTGTAATTTGTTACAGTTTTTTAATCTTGCATTGTTCTAAGCAGCAGCATCCAGGGGCGGGGCTTTCGAGGGGGCCTATGGGGGGAGGGGGGCAGTCAACGCTGACTGACGGAACCGGAATGAAGAGCCTAACGTCTGACGGACTCGGAATCCGCATTCTGCACAGCTCAAAAAAACTATCCAATTTAAATTTAATTTAATTTATTGGTTTGTAAGATGATGTAAGACTATGTCACTTTGTGGTTGTTATAAATCTATGTAATTATTATCATTATGCTATATTATATATATATATATATTATTTATATATTATTATTATAAGAATTTTATTATTATATTACAAAAATACCTATAGGTATTGATTTCGTTTTGATTTTTATAAAACCAATGCTTTTTCGTACTTTTTAAGGGGTAATACAACAATTAATATTATATTAGAGGTTTTTTGAGGTTTTTGCTGTTGAAAAGTAACGATTTTTTTGAGTACAAAGCCTTAAAATCAAATCTTGAAACTGTTTTTGGAATTGAGTTTTATAGGTAAGAGGGTAATAACATTTTGCAGGTGTGTAAAATGATTTTGTTAAGAATTATGATGTAAAAGTTATTAACTTAGAGTAATTAAAATAGGTATTTTACAAACAATTTTAATATATCTTTTCTGAGTGTAAAGGGGGCGTTGCGGGGGCAAGGGAATGGTGGGACAGGTGAAGGGGGAAGAGCAGTCGCAATGTAATCAACATCATAATCAGTGGCTACGGTCCCCCACCACCACCCGTTTGAATACACTGAAAAATATTTTTAAATTTTTTTGAGTCTACTGAGCAAGCTATTTAGCTTTAAACAAATTCAAAATTAGGTACATAGCTTTGAAAATTGTTCTAAGAATTTTTAGTTTATTGTTTTTAAAAATCGAAGTCTATTGGAAGTTAACTATAATTCTTAAATTATCATATCAGTACTTGTTAAAAAATAAATAACATTAATATCATACGACAAAGAAGATAAATTACATATATTTTTTCATTCAAATTTTGTTTTAACTTTAATAAAGTTTTAAGGCCATTTGTTCATTTGATAATTTATTGATAATTAAAAAAAAAGCATGTAGCATGTAGCATGTAAAAACTACTTTTAGACTAGATTGACAAGATTTTTCGTAGTGCATCCGCACTTCAGACTCTGCATCTGTGCATCTGCATTGTCCTGAAGCGACAGGAGCAGCTGCAGCTGCTCCTCATCATCAAGGGGGTCCTCTCGCCGTTCTCGTCCCAGATCCTGCTCCAGCTCATCCTCCTGATTCCCCTGCAGGACCTGGTGTCCGAGTTGGGCAAAACTCAGTTTCCCCGCCCACATGTGTGAATCCCCAGAGATGAGAGCGTGAAAAATGTAATGATTAATTTCTCAATTGATAATTTAACAAGAATATAATATTTGTAAATAAACAAATAAAATATAGCCCAAAATGTGAAAAAAATCTTTGGTAGTTTTGGTATGGTATGCGACTATGATTTTTATTTTGTGGTTTTAAAATAGGGGAGACCGGGGCTAGTGTGCCGAAGGGGTAAGTGTGCCAAGTGCCCTTTTTTAAAAGAGCTTAAAGCGCAGTGGCGTCTTCTACACTTTTTTTTGTCGAGTATTAGTTTGCGGTTTTACCAACGTAGTTGGGATTATATAGGTGTTGCGGTTTGCCCACGAGCACACTTTTTCTGTTTTCGGCACCGGTAAGTAAATTATTCATGTTGTGTTTACTTATATTCTATTCAAACAACTATCATCCGATTTCCGAAAACGTGGTACCGCTGGAAAGGGCATTCAAAACCCTACAAAATAGTGTGACTTTTTCCGTGGTTATCTATCTTTTGTGTTTATGCATCGTCATTTTATCTTAGCAAATGCATTGGGGTAAGTGTGCCGAGTTTAGTGTGGGGCAAGTGTGCCGATTTTAGTGTGGGGCGTCAAGGTCGTAAATGCCGATCTACCAAAATTTTGACAGGATCGCCGATAAAAGCAGCATTGATGGAGGAGAAAAATGAAAGGTGAGCTGGTAGAGGAAAAAAAAGCAGCTAGAATGTCCAAGAAGTTCACTAAAGCTACCTCCATTAAGTCCAAGACTAAAAAGACTAAAAAGTAAAGTGGGGAGTTTTTTTTTACAACAATATTATTATTGTAAACTTGTAAACTTATGTACACTTACTTTTAATTCAATAAACATAATACGGTCATGGATTTCTTGTGTTTAATTGGCTTAACCAAACTCGGCACAGTTACCCCGGCCCTGGGGTAAGTGTGCCGATTTTTTCTGTCGCAGTTTTTTGTTAATAACTTTTTCCATGGTTGATTTTCATTCATAAGAAAATTCACAGATGTGCTCAAGGGTTCTACCTTAATGACAGCGCAAGCCGTTTCCGAAAAAGTTAGCCCACAACTTTAAAAGAAATGCCTAAGTCCAAAATCGGCACACTAGCCCCGGTCTCCCCTATACTTTATAATTATTTTATAGTGATTAAATAAAAGTTAAGTTTTAAAAAATAAAAAAATAAAATCAAGAATAACACTTTGTATTTTAGACTTGCTTCGTCTTAAGTTTTACATTTTGAATTTAGAAGAAAAAATATGAAATTTATTTTTTGTGTTTTTAAAATGTTCCTTATTTACCTACAGATTTAAAACTAGACTTAGTAGGTCCATAATGTACTGAAAACAAGTCCCTTGAGGTGTATAAGATTTTAGAAATAAGAACCATAAAAGTGGCTTAATACCAAGAGAGTTTACCAAAAAGTGGCACACATTTAGTATTACTAACAAAATGTTCACTACTTAGCTTTTTTTGCATTTTTTATTGTTAATTTATTTGACGGCTACAAACTGTTTAAAAATAATAGTTAAATTTTTGTGCTGGGTTGTAGTGAGTAGTACAAAAAAAGTTAAAAAATATTTACATATATAGTACATATAAGAAAGTCAAACTATCGCTTCATTCACATCCATCACAGCCGCACGTTCTTTTTTTAATTATTATAATTTTAGATTCTAAACACAGAAAGCAGAAACTCACACATGCTCACGGGCAACAACAATGGGCACAAGAATAATAAAAAGAATAAAAAGAATAAAAAGCGAAGGCGGCGCTATCGCATAATTCAAAATTCATTTGGAAGGCGCACAAAAGGCGGCATGGAATTAAAATGGAAATGGAATTGGAATTGGAATCCAAGCCACATAATACCACATATTATTAATAAAAAAAGAGAGAGAGATATATGCTTGGGCAGGAACCATACAAGAACCATATAACTAGATGTGTGAATGCCGAATACAATAAAATAATAATCAACAATGCTCAGTCACCCAATGTTTTTTTTATTGTTTCCAACTTGTTCACTGCTTTTATCAAAAACATAATGAGGGTACGAGTACAGTGCGTTTTGTGGCTTTAAATAATAATTTTAAACGTGCTGTATAAAACGATTTGTATTAAATCATTTTTGTTTTTTTTTTTTAATAATATCTTAGCAATCTTTTTTTGTATAAATAAATACACTAAATTTTATACGTTCTCAGAAGAAATAGTTTTAATATCATCCCATTATTTACCGCTACTTGATATAAGAAATATCTCCTAAAAAATTTTATAAAATTTATTTTCTTTTCAATCACATGCAGTCCTGAAACGGACTGTAATAACGAGTTTAAGATAAAAGAAGTAGGCACAGATGCGAAAACAAATTTAACCTAAAAACAAATTTAAAATAATATTTTGTATTTTTTATAAATGTCTTAATTTAGCTAAAATATGTGGATGCATAGTGGGGAATAAATAAATAAATAAACTTATTTAGGTAATTGAATGGATTTCCTATGCTTATCAAGTTCAGCTAATACATTTTTGGTTGTTGTATGCCAAAATATCACATATGATATCATGTAGATGGGCTCTATCTATACTTATTATCAACATTGTTGTTAACTTATATAAGTGCCAATAATATTTCAATTAATTGAGTTGGTGTGGTTATCTTAACCAATATTTCCAAATACCTTGTTCATTCTACTTAATCAAACATTGTTAAGTTTCTAGATCATAAGTTGCTTAAGTTTTTAAAAATTCAACCCTTTCTCATACGATTTAGATTTTAGCCTAGTTAACTTTCTTTTGATTGGGGTACTATAGTATGTTTTTTTAAGAAAGTTCCCCAATTAAGAAGATGTTTTGTCGTATCTTTTTTAAGATTTGCACGCTGGCAGCTTTCAAGCCCCCGATGTTTCTTGTTATTGCGGTTCTTGCACCGTATGTATGTACATGTATTAATTTTCCATTTTATCACTCACCCCACCACTTCCGTATGTGGGCCACACACCAGGGGGTGGGGTATGCTGATTTCAGAACTCTACATGCGGAGAAAAAGTCATTAATTAAGTAAATAAACGAATGATAAAGGCTTGCTATTTTTCTCAAAAAAAAAAAACAAATGTATTTTAAAGCCTCGGTTTTATCTTTGACAAGTTCACAACACTCATAAAAAAAATTTCGATCATTAATCGATTCGTAGATTTGAAGTTAAAAAAGACTAGATATTTTTCATTAATGATGTTAGGTATTTTGTCTTCAAATATTTAATTAGAGAAAAGGACATAAAGTTCAAATTGTAATCCCAAAATATATACATATGTACATATGTGGTTGTGTTTACGTATTTATCCAAAAAAAATTAGCATCATTAATATTCCCGCAAATAGACAGTGAAAAAGGACGTTTTTTTTCAATGTGTATCGCTCTTTTACTCACTCTCTTCCGGATTCGCGACACTCTCTCTTTCACCCAGTGACCGCGACGTAAGCTACAGAGGCGTAGCTACGAATTTAGTGCCCTGAAGCACAATTGAAGGGGCTCCTTCCAAAAATTAAACAAAAAAACTAATATTTTGTTCATACCCATTACCATTACAAGAGACGGATAACGAGCTTCTGTAGCGTCCTATAAAGTGGCTGCTGAAATTAATTATTTTTTAACTAAGAAAACAGAATTAGAAGTACTAGTGGATGAACGTGGATAAATTACTTATTTGTTAAGCAATGACTTAAAAAATAGAATAGCAGATTTGGAATACCGGAATAAAATAGTAAAACTGTTGGATCTCGCGTTTCCTGCCCCCCCTAATGCTGATGCTGATCCCCCTTGGCTACGCCCATGGCACGCTCTCTCTTTGGCGATAAGCCCGGCTCTCCTCTCCTGTCCTCTCCCCTCCTCCCCTCTTGCTTTTAATTCGGCCTCAGTTCAGTTGGCTTTTGCTTTTTACCGTTGTTGTTGTTGTTGCTGCTGCGCTGCAAGTGAAATTTCGCCGGATTTATTTTATTTGTATTTCCTTTTCGCTCAGCTCAGTTTGGCTCAGCTCAGTGGCTCAATGTTGTTGTGCGCGGCGAGCGCTGCATAATAAGTAAATAAAATAGAAATATAAAAGCGGGCGGCGCAGCTGGTGGAGCGGTTAGAACGGAACGATGCGGTTCAGCAGATACAACCGTTATCATTGCTCCGCATTTGCCTCCCTGTGCCTTTGCTTCGTGGTCTGCGCTGCGCTGACGCGGGCGGATGACGCCGGCAACGACGTCGACGGTGGCAGCAGCGCCAGCAGGTTTGTTTTTGTTGTTGGAAGGAAACAACCAGCAACAACTTCATACATCATCCAAAACAACAACAACAACAAGTGAAATCAGGCTCAAGAAATTTGAAGTTTCATTGATTAAATATTCCACAAGTTAATATGCAAAATGTTGCATTCCTCCAAAGCGGAACGATGGGTGGAAAGTGTGAAAAACTTATGAAAAAAGTGATAAAAAAAAACTGTGTACATTTTACTGCTTCTGCACACTAAAAAAATCGAATGTCTTACAATTTATAAATTTTATGAACCCAGAAAAGTGTTTAATTTTAGTAATAATTAACACTTGTTTTTTTTCTAATTTTTTTATTGTTGCAAAATTGTTTTTGTCCATGGCTAATTTTGCGAGAAGCGGAACGATCGGTGGAAAAAGTGAAAAGTTCATGGGTTAAATGGCACTTAACAAGTTACAAATAAACAAAATCCACTTTTTTATGATTTAAAAAAAGTGGTTTACAAATTTAATAATAATTAACATTGTGAACAAATTTTTTTTATATAAATTTGCTAATAATGAGCAAAACTAGTTTAGTCCTGGACAAATTTCGAGTACAATCGGTTAAAAAAGTTAAAAACTTGTTAGAAAAGAAACCATCTATCTAAAGTACTCACATTCTTTAAAAATTTTATGAATTTTAAAAAGTGGTTATATTTTTTTCAAAATGGAATACAAATAAACATTGTGATTGTTTTTATTAGTTTTTTTTTTTTTTACATTTTTGTTGCTTAATTTCATTTGTGCAAAGCGAATTTAGCGAGAAGCGGAATGATCAGTGGAAAGTGTGAAAAACTTGTTGGAAAAGTGACAAAGTAGACACAACAACTGCTACCTTCTCACTTTCTACACAACTAAAAGAAAAAACACACAACAATTAATTTTATAATAAATGGTTTCTATTAAATTGAAAGAATAAAAAATATTGAAGATTGTGAGTTGTTTATTTAAAAATTTGTAAATGTAAAGTTGGTTCAATAGATACTCATACTGCTATTGACTTAAAAAAAATAGTTATTTTTGTTGCTAATATTGTTAACACGCTTCCTTTTTTTCAAAACATACAAAGCATTTTTTTATTTAGATAATTTTACTACAAACTATCACTTAATATAAATTTACCTCCATCTCCAAGGTGTAAAACTCCATTTTACTGAATAAATAAGAAATGTTTAATAATGTTTTTCTCCCCTGATATTTTATACATCAATACTTAGGTTGTGTGTTTCTGCAGAATATTAATAAATTCTTAGGTACATGTGCTTAAAGTGTAGGTATTTATTTGAATTTTTTTATTTATTTATTTTTTTGTCAAAACAATATTTACTGGCTAATGCGTAAAATATTAATGGGTTTTCCTCCCCTTAATTTGTTGTATATGTACAGTTTACATTTTATTGTTATTGGCTGTATCATCTGCTGTATTATCTTTTTTTTATTTTAAGCACTTCTCGCAGTTCAAAAACCGAATAAGAAAGTTTTTATCTGAACTTCGCGTTCGTTACGATTTGTAAAGTGATTTTTATGGGACTTCCTGAAGAAATAGATAAGCTCTAATCGCATTGAAGTGCGAAACTTCAAAAAAAGAGATCAGAAAGTCTTTCAAGCAGCTCCTTTTTGCATTTTAAGGATAAATAAGAAAGTAGTCACATAAGTGAATAAATTATTTCATAAATAAAGCCATATTAATTTTTCAATTAACATTTTTCTGGGTTTTTTCTAGCCTATACAAAAATCATATAATTTACAGTACTCTACTAAATATACTTAATTTTCGTAGATTAAGGCATGCTTACCTAAAAAGTAGGCTTTATTTATAATATAAGCCTTTATCTTAAGTATATAAAAATACGCACTTATCTAAAGGTTTTTTGTTAAGAGTTTTTATACTTGCTAACTTGTATATTTCTGCTAGTTTCCTCTCGAATCTTTTCTTAACTTTGAACCCATCTCACTGAAGACTTTGCTTTTTCCATTGGCAGCAAGTGGCTATGCAGCCAGACGGACATTTGCACCTCGGAGGCGGAACAGGTGGCCGGCCTGCAGTACGGACCAGAGCTCTTCGAGAGCCAGCGGGACTGCCGGCTGTCCTGCGGGAAGTACGGGGCCATCTGGCCGATGCCCACGGGCAGGGAGTGCACCATAGCCCACGACAGGGTGCGGTTCGATCCGTGGAAGGTGCGCTTCCACGTGGTGGCCCCCGGCGAGGCAGCCACCCAGTTCCTCAGGGAGACGAACCGCCTGTTCGTCTCCAACCTGCTTAAGGAGTGCACCCGCAACTGCACGCTGGAGAGCAGCAAGCAGATTCTCGTGAGGTCCACGGTGGCCAACGAGAGCCTGGTGCTGGACTGGCCCACGGACGAGAGCTACGCCCTGGTGGTCCGGACCACGGAGACGGCCACCTTCGTGGACATTCAGGCGGAGACGGTCTACGGAGCCCGTCACGCCTTCGAGACGCTGAGCAACCTGGTCACTGGGAGCCTATCGAACGGTCTGCTGATGGTCACCTCGGCCAACATCAGCGATCGTCCTGCGTTCCCCCACCGCGGCGTTCTGCTGGACACGGCCAGGAACTTTGTGCCCTTGAAGTTCATCCGGAGCACCCTGGACGGCATGGCGGCCAGCAAGATGAACGTGCTCCACTGGCACGTGGTGGACACGCACAGCTTTCCGCTGGAGATCACGAGGGTGCCGGAGATGCAGCGCTATGGGGCGTACTCCTCTTCGCAGACGTACTCCCGCCAGGACGCACTGAATCTGGTGAAGTACGCCCGCCTGCGGGGCATCCGCATCCTCATCGAGATCGATGGACCCTCGCACGCGGGGAACGGCTGGCAGTGGGGTCCATCCGCCGGTCTGGGCAACATGTCCGTGTGCCTCAACCAGTCACCCTGGCGGAGATTCTGCGTGCAGCCACCCTGTGGACAGCTGAATCCCCTGAACGACCACATGTACGCCGTGCTAAAGGAGATCTACGAGGATGTGGCCGAGGTGGGCGCTCCGGAGGAGACGCTGCACCTGGGCGGCGACGAGGTCTTTCTGCCCTGCTGGAACAACACCGACGAGATTAGGGACGGCATGCGGGAGCGCGGCTACGATCTCAGCGACCAGAGCTTCCTCCGCCTGTGGTCGCAGTTCCACCAGCGGAACCTCAACGCCTGGGACGAGATCAACGAGCGCATGTATCCGGCCATCAAGGAGCCCAAGTCGGTGATCATCTGGTCCAGCCACCTCACCAATCCCAAGTACATCGAGGCCTACCTGCCCAAGGAGCGTTTCATCATCCAGACGTGGGTGGAGTCCCAGGACGCCCTCAACCGGGAGCTCCTGCAGCGGGGCTACCGCCTGATTGTGTCCACCAAAAACGCCTGGTATCTGGACCATGGCTTCTGGGGCAGCACCTCGTACTACAACTGGCGCACGGTCTACTCCAGCGGCATGCCCATTGGACAGAACAGGGATCAGGTCCTCGGCGGCGAGGTGTGCATGTGGAGCGAGTATGTGGATCAGAACTCATTGGGTAAGAGCTAAAAACCCAAAAATCGGAGCCCTGCATCAGTATTCAAAAGTCAAAGCCCACATAAACCACTTGATTATATTAGTTTGGTATTAGTTATATGCATAGCCGTGTAAAACTTTATCCAAACTAAACGAACTGTTAAAGTAGGTACTTAAGTGCTGTTCAGGAATTTTTCAGTTATTCCAAACCAATTTGTTTATTGTGGGCCAAATAGGAAACTAAATAAACCCACACTGTAAAACTTACTTATTCAGTTGTGCCTTATACAATCCAAACCTTTGCTTAAATTTGTTTGTTTACAAAGACAAAACGTGTTACTTTAACTAAATCTTGGCTAACTGAAAAAAATATGAGTTCTAACTAAATTGGATACCTGTACTCATGCAGGGCTCTAATCTTAACGAAACTAAAGTTAATCGCGTACTAATCTCTTTTAGAATCTCGCATCTGGCCCCGAGCTGGAGCAGCCGCCGAACGTCTCTGGTCCAATCCCAAGTCGTCAGCCCTAATGGCCCAACGAAGATTTTATCGGTACCGGGAGCGACTCCTCGCGCGTGGAATCCACGCGGATGCCGTGATTCCGCATTGGTGCGTCCTCCACGAAGGACAATGCCTGTAAACTGGTCACTGCCACAACGCACAAGACCCAAATCCCGCTCCAAACTTAGATTTAGCCTCAGCACCAGCACTGTGTACATACCTTTCAGTCTATGTTATCTTATTCATCAGTTATTGCCCATAAAGATATGTTCTTATTCCACTCGTGAGCTGATTTTTTAGTGGATACAGCTTGAGAATTGTTTTGATAATCAAGAGTTTTAGGTTATAATAATAAATTCCCAATATTTGATGCCTACGATCATCAGGTTAATCGAGAAGACTACAGGACTCCCTAATATTAATTGCCACTTTGAGATTCAGTTACAATAATCTGGAGATATATTTTTTTATAACATACATAGAAATATATATTCTCAATACTAGATGAATTCGATTTGATCATAGAAAACGGCGGTTAGTCTCAGGAATACAGGACAAATGAGTGCTTCTACTTGATGTAGCCCTGATCAATGGCGTGCTTGAAGACATCGGCCAAGCGCTGCTGCTTGGCTGGCTCCTTGAAGGGGGTGATGTTCCAAATGTCGGTGAGGATGGCGTTCTCCTTGATGGCATCCAGATCGGCCACCTCCTCGTCCTCCATCATTGTCATCGGCAGCGATTCGATGCCCATGCCGCAGCCAAATCGTCCGAAGTTCTTTAGCTCCTCCTGCAGCGATTCCCAGGAGATAATGGCCTCTGCATCGCCTCCCAGATCCCGGATCAGGTCCTGGGCACTCTCCAGATAGGCCCGGAGCAACTCCTCGTAGTGCTGCTCCCTCAACTCCTGGCTGGTGCACGAGTAGACAAAGAAGCTCAGGTCCAGGGCCAAGGAGGAGCACCTGGCCAGCTGAAAATCAATGACAATGATCTCCTCCGATTTGCCCTGCTCGTTGTACTTGGTCAGGAAGTTGGGGGTCCAGCAATCGCCGTGCCCAAAGACACTTAGCTTGGAGCGCGTGGACACCAGGTTGCACAGGTCGTCGAAGAGCGTGGCCTGCAGGAAGTTGTCGGCCACTGTCTCGTACTTGCTGTCCGGATAGACCTGCTTGATGGCATCCTTGGCCACGTTCTCCGCCAGGAGGAGGAAGCCCGTGTACCACTCGCGGGTGTGCTCGCCGTAATAGGTCTCCTCCAGCGATGCCGCCGCCTTCTCGAAGTTCTCGTGGTCCAGCGCATTGAAGGCCAGGGCGACGCCATGGTAGCGACCCAGAGTCCGCATCGTCAGCAGGGCATCCTCGAGGGAAATGTAGTCCTGGCTGCAATCGGGGGAAATGTGGGAGTTAGTAAGGGTGTGTGAAAACTAAAATTTTAAAGGATTCTTAAACTTTTTTGTAATTTTGTTTTTTTTGTTTTTTATATACAAACAAAATTTACAAGCAAATAATGTAAGGGATTGTCTATCATTATTAAACTGCCTGCTAAAATCAAATTAATAAGATTTAGTTGTAATAAAAAGCTCCAAAAAACGTATAAGCCTCGAAACCACTTAAATTGAAGACTATTAATGTAATAAGCGATTGATAGGATTACCATCTGGTAAACAAATAGATAAGATAATAGAGATAGGCTGCAAAAGTTTCCGTTCGCTTTATCAGTTAGCAATCATTGTTATATTATATGCTCAAATTGACATTTATTGCATAAGCTGTAAAAATATACCAAGTCCTTGTTTATAAAAAGGTGATTCATGGCAATTTAAAACATTTTTAAATGGTACAATAGTATCTAAGACATAAAAAAAAACAAAGAACGATCCTTACACTTCTAACAGATTTAAAATAATTTTAGAAGTTACCGAACAAGGACCTTAAATAATTTAAGTTTATGTATAACTTTATCAAGAACTAGAATTGTTTAATACTCAAAAGAGGAAAGAAACACACGTGTGATCAGTTAAGGATTCCCTTTGGTTCACATGAAGGGAACACACATACATAAATACACAAGATTTAGAAAAACTCACCGAACTGGAGCCTTGTAGCCCCTGGGGCCCACATCCTCCAGGGCAATGAAGTCGTTGACTCCGTCGCACAGGCTGGCCACGCAGCGTGGATACTCGACGAAGGGCTTCTTGGGGGCGGGCTTCCTCGAGCGCTGGAAGGCCTCGATGGCCGGTACCACTTTCGTGTAGAAGTGGATCTCGTTGCGGAAGAAGATGACCGAGCGGAACAGCCGCCGACGGTGGAGATTGTCGGGCATGGCTTTCACGATCACGCTGACCTCCAGCTCCTCGCCATCCTCCTTCACGCCGAAGATGGTGATGCGGAAGACGCGGCTCAGATAGGCGTCGCCCTTCTTGCCGCTCGGCCCGAACTTGTAGGAGGTGTGCCGGGTGCCGCCGATATTGCGGATGATCTCGTCCAGCGTGGCCTCCGAGAACTTGGCCGAGATGTCCGCGAAGCTGGGGAAGGTGATACTGCTACTCATCGTGGTGCTGTCCAAATTGTTACTGCCGCTACTGGGGATCGCGATCTGCTATTTGTAACGAATTAATATATGTTTTCGCAGCGCGGCGATAACGCAGCGTAATCGCCCACAGGCAGCAACCAGCAACAAAACCAGGCAAACGTTTGTTTACCGCGTTTTGTTTGGTACACGTCAGTCGCTGCCGCTGCCTCGGCCGCCGTCGACGTCGCTGCCCGCACTTACCGGCCTCTTTTTTTGTTTTCGCACAGTGCGTGAGATTTCGGTGACGCTTTTTGTCTTCTGTCGTTTATAGCTTTGCCCTTTTGACCGCCAGCTCGCCGCAAACTCTTCTGATTCTGCTTGCGGGTGGTGGCTGCCTTTTAAATTAAAAATAAATTAAAATGCACAAGCAACAAGCCACACACACACACACACACACACACACACAGGTGCACTTTTGAGCCGCTGACAATCTAGGAGGGGTAAGAGATGAGCAGAGCCCAGCTTCAAGCCAGTTTCTAGCTGCTTTCAAGCTAGATTTTGGCTAGTTTATGGCTTGCAAGTGTCTGTCTGACAAGTGAGGTAGGGGTAAGAGATGAGCAACCCAGTTTATGGCTGCTTTAAAGCTAGGTTTTGACCTGCAAGCAGCGAATAAGCACTTAAATTATTAGAATTTAAACTTTACTATTTTATTTTAATCTTAATTGCAAGATGGCTAATCGTTTTTATTTACTGCCGCAATTACAATGTCGCAGACACAGGCGTTGCATCATGATCAGCGCTCATGCGCGTTTACCACAACTATCGTAAGAAATCCGTCACTGGTCAGTTATTACATTATTATTATTGTTTGGGTGGGTAAAAAATGTTGGTTAGAGTATAACATTATAACCCTTTAAATCTTATTTATTCTTGATCAGCAATCAGCAAATAACGAATATTTTATGTACTAAAATAAAAAATGTCCACTTGCCCATCTCTAGTTTTCTTAATATTTCAACACATGCTTTCCCATCACTAAGCAGCTGACTACCGCAGCCAGTGTGGAACAACTTGCAGTGTTGGAAAGCGTCGGCAGATTGCACGTGTGCCGCTTTGGCACTTGAAATTTGTTATTTTTATTATTTTCAAATAATCAGTAGAGATGACTGCCCTAGAGCCAGCGACAAAGAGAAAGCGCATCTCGAAGAAGAACAAGTCGGCTTGGCGCAAGACAGACATCCAGGATGTGGAGCAGTTTCTTGAAGATCAGCGCCAGGAGGAGCGAATCGGGTAAGTGCCAAGCAAACCAAGTAAACAACGTGGAGATTCGGAGTTGAACTGGGAATTCACCCGTTGCAGGACATTCACGGACAAGCAGGATGAGGATCTCTTCCTGCTGGACGCCTCTCCGCAGAAATCCAAGGCCACCGTTCTGAGTGTGAAGCAAAAGAGGAAGCTGAACGCCAAGAAGCCCATGCGCAGTCACCAGGCGCTGGAGAACACATCCAAGGTCCAGGATCCCATTGTCAAGCGGTAGGTTGATGGGGCTATTCCTAGCATGCCAAGCTCATCCGCTCATCTGTTAATCCCTGCAGCAACCATGTGCGCCAGAAGAAGAACGGGCGCAACATCGAACTGGAGGTGTGCAATCCCACCAAGCCGCGTCATCGCCAGGCCAACAGTGATCGCGCCCAGTACTACGAGAAGCTGGAGCAGCGACTGGTGGACAGGAAGAACAAGAAGGTCGTGGCAGACAGGAACATCTGGGAGGAGGTGGACTTCCGCGACGCGGTTCCCGGACTGAAGGACGAGAGGGGCTGGATCAGTCGCGACTTGGCCCTGCACACGGTCGGAAATATAGGCAAGAAGCTGGTCAAAACACACGCCAGTATGCACCACAAAACCACCAAAGCCAAGTAAGAATTTATCTCTATAACTTTAGGATCTTGTTTGTTAGCTGCGGCTTACTTTATTTTGTTTTTTTTTTAAACTATTATACAAATGTTTTACATTTAGTGTAAATTCACGTTCTAAGCATATTTATTTATTTATTTGTACACTGACTTTCGGCTGAAAAGTCAACATATCTTCGGTCTTTAATAGCGTTTCATATTTTAAATCCCTATACCTAGAAAACCTAGATTCCTAGAACAAAGCAAGTTAAAATTAAGTTTAGTTTTATATTTTTTATCAGCCTGTCCACAAAAGTTTTAAGCAGTTTATCATTGAGATATTTTATTTATGAAATACGTTCCTCCCTAGTTAAGCCGCATCAACTTAGAACTCGGTCCCTAAAGTCCACTATTAATTGATGTTTTCTCTTCGTTTAGGAAGTTCGAGCTGCCTCATCCGGGCATGAGCTACAATCCCTCGGTGGAGGACCACCAGGCGCTCATTGCTCAGGTTGTGGAGCGCGAGGAGGGAATCATTAAGAAGGAACAGCATCTGAAGCGCGTGACCACCAGCATGTTCTCCAAGGTGACGCCCGAGGAGAGGGACAAACGTCGCCTCCAGGAGATGAGCGAGGGCGTGGACGAGGAGGAGGAGGACGAGCAGGAGGTCGAGGATAAGTCGGAGGAGAAAGCAGACAAGCCTTACCAAACGACCAACGCCCCCGTGGAGAACAAGAAAAAGAGCAAGCAGGCCCGCCGCAAGGAGCTCAAGCAGAAGGAGCTTACGCGCCAGACAGAGCTCAAGAGGAAACTGAAGCAACAGACTGCTGATCTGATACGGTAAGCATATCTTAGGATTAATGGGAAACACAAAACACAAAACAAAGGCAAATTGTTTAAAAATAAAAGGTTTAACGTTTAAAGCTATTTTTAATCCACAATTTTTCCGCATGTAGCATCAAATCGATTCGTCACGAGTTGGACGACGAGGCGGAGGACCTGAACGACCTGAAGAAGCGCCGCAAGCAGCGCGCCGAGAAGGCCAAGTTCGAGCCGAAGCGCCTGGGGCAGCACAAGTTCGAGGAGCCGGACGTAGACGTGAACCTGCCCGAGGATCTGGCCGGAAACCTTCGCAACGTGAAGACGGAGAGCAGTCTGCTGAAGGACCGCTTCCACACGCTGCAGCGCAACAACATGCTGCCCACGACGAAGGCCGTCACCCGCAAGAAGGCCAAGGTCAAGCGATACGAGCGCAGCACCCACAAGGAGGCGGGTGTCAGCTATCAGGACCTGAAGGATCGCCGCCGGGCGGCCGCCGTCGCTGCCAAAGCAGCTGCCGATATCAAGATATAGTAGTTCGGTTATTAGGTTTCTTTATTTTTTACGGAGCTTACAAAACAAAATGTACTTTTCTATAGCATTAAAATCCACATTCTTCTCCCCCCAAAAATAAGTATAATTGTTTTCCTTTAGATCAGGGACTTGCCCTGGCCGCGTTTTTGTTTCGGATTGCCCTTCTTTTTCTTCTTGGCAAGTGGAGCGGCCAAGTCGCGATCCTCAGGCTGCTCAATCGGCCCATCTAGTCGCTTGATCCCGCTAAAAAGAAAGAGAGGGAACACTAAGTTTAAAATACTCTGTTAAAAATGGGTAGTAGCAGGTGAAATTTATGAATTTTGACAATTACAGTGAATTTGAATAAGGTTATTAGTTCCAGAACTTATTTGGAAATGATCTATTTTAGGTGGAGACAAATGTTAAGAATGAATAGTGTAATAAACTTTTATGTAAGCTAAAACCGAAAGTAATTAATTTCTGCTAAAACAAAACCTAATATGCATAATCGATGAAAATGATGATTAAAACGCACTGTATCTGCGCACCTACCTCTTGACGGAGAGCAGCCCGCTGCCACCGCCCGTTCCGTTGGTTTCCAGGGCCTTGGACCAATCCTCGTCGGTGCCCTTGATCTGGAACTCGTCCAACTGCTCGGCCTTCAGGCGCTTCAGCTCCTTGCGCTGTTGCTTGCTCAGCTTCTGGGCGGTCTGGTCCAACTCCTTGTCAAGGGACAGGCTCAGCGGCTGCAGCTCCTCACCCCTGGACAGATTCTCCTCCCTCAGCATGCCACCCTCGATGTGCTGCTCCAGGACCGATCTGAAGCACTGATTGCACCGCTTCATGGCATCGAAGAACTTGGCCAGCAGCTGGTTGCCCGGCATATTGAGTTCCAGGCCCAAAGTGTCCACCGTCTTGCCCTGGACGCCCAGGGCCAGCAGGATGCCCTGCTGCACCAGGTCCAGCTGCAGGCCCTCGATCCTGCCCTGGAAGTACAGCTGGGCAATGTCCGTGAGCAGGTCGATGATCAGCCGGAACTCGGACTGCTGGCGGGCGTAGCTCTCCAGGCGCTGCAGATCGTGTGGCAGGAAGAAAACGTCCAGCATGGGCTTGTCCAGCTTGTTCAGGCCACTGGCCTCCGTGTCCACGGACTTGTTCTTCAGCAGGGCCAGGCAGAGTTTCGTTTCGAACTCCCGGAACGTCTTGCCCATCAGCTTGAGCACTCGCCGCCGGAAGTCCTGGTAGTACAATCCCAGCCAGGACGTGGCAGTTGGCGTGTGAAGCATGATGCAGCTGTGCTCGGCGGTCAGTTCGTTAGACTTCTGGCTCAAATACACCGGCACGAAGCCGGCGCTCTTCCAGAACTTCAGCAGCTCGGACGTGAGGCCGTAGGAGGTGCCGATGTAGTCCACGGGCTCGGGACTGCGCTCGTGCAGGCGCTGCAAAAGTGTGGGGATACGACTGCGAGGCTTGATCTGCTCCTTCAGCAGGCTCAGCTGCTCCTCCTCCACCTCCTCGATGCCTGAAAGAAAGAAATTGTAATATGGAACGAATGTTAATCTAGAGTGAAGCACCTACCTTTGTTAGCATCCCTACTGGCAGCTGGACCATCCTCCAGGTTGGTGTGCTTCCTCGCATAGTAGTCCTTGAGCAGCTGAATGGCCCGCTTGCCGTAGCCCATCCTCTGGTAGTTCGGATGCGTGGCCACTCGCACAATCCTAACGCCGCACAGCTTGGGGAAGTCGCGGTCGCCGTACTGCTCGGCTATGTTCCAGGGTATCAGGTCCCCGGCCGCCTTCTTGCCCCTTCCCAGGGAATCGCTGATGCTCTGGGCGGAGATCTGACCCTCCAGGGCCACTTGGATGACCACCAGTATCTCGGGCAGGGCATCCATGCGCTGAACGGGACCCAGGAGGCAGAAGAGATGGTGGGCCGGAGCATCGCTCATCATCTGCAGATCGTTCGGGGTGTTCTTGTAGTGCGAGGACACATAAATGGAGACCAGGCGGTGGAGGAAAGCCTCGGCTGCCTTGTGGTACGAGAACAGGGCATCCCTGTCCACGTAGTAGAGTTCGCAGGCGTCCGGAGTGGGACAGCCCGAGCTAATGCTCGGCACCGTGCTGGCATCCAAGCACAGAAGGTTGATCAGCCACTTCTCTATGTCATCGTTCTCCTGGTAACGAATCGATTCCTCTAGCTTCAGCGGCGGCCTCGCATTGTTGTCCTTCTGCAGCTGGGAAATGAGCTTCAGGCTGAGGGACCTGCCCGTGCCCTCGTATCCGTTGATCGTGCTGGCCATAAACACCAAATACGGGCCGATCATCTTCTTCACCAGCGGCAAGGGAATGGCGGCCGCCTCGTCGATCAGCAGCAGATCGGCTGCGTTCAGTAGATGGGTGTCGCTGGGAGATATGTACTGGATGGTCTGCCTGCTGCTCCTCGTGATATTGATCCGAATAATGGCCTTCTTGTACTCCGCATTTGTGGAGCGAATGATCGTATAGTCCGCGTGCTCCTGGTACTCCAGCGCATCGAAGCCCTTGAGCACGAACTCAAAGAGGGTGATCAGGTTCTCGGGATGCGGTGAGGTCACGTAGACGTTGACATAGCCAAAGGCCACGGCGGCGGCTATCGAGAGACCCAGGGCGGCCGACTTGCCACGACCACGAGCCGCTGTCAGCGACATGGGCGGCTTCAGTTGCTTGTCCACCAGCGCCTCTATGAACTGGGCAACGGCATTGGCCTGGTCGTAGGTCTTGCAAAGGTTAACCAGAGCTCCAGCGGGCTGCACGTTCAGCAGGCTCTCCTTCAGCTCCTTCAGGCTGCCTTCGTTGGGCGATCGACCAGCGGCAGCGGGCTGAAAATGTATCAAATGTTATGTTAGCATATACAAAAGGTGTTCAAAACAGAGCTTACATTCACCGGCTCCACGTTGATGGTCTTGGAGCTGAGGGGCAGCACGGTAAGGTCATCGTTGACCACTAGACAGCGCCTGCAGTCCGCCAGGGAGAGAATCAGCCGCTCGTTGAAGCGACAGGTGACCGTCTGATGGGCCTCCGTGCGGAATCTCTTGTGCACATCCATGCTCATTGTGAACAGCTGCTTCAGGGACTGCAGGGTCTTCAGAAGCAGGATTATCAGCCCACCGCCCTCCACCGTTTCCACGGTGCGGGCCAGTAGATTCGGGGTCAGGGCCTCGAAGTCCTGCAGCACGCACACGCCATAGGTCCGTCCAAGAACCGCGTGCGTCTCGGAGTAGTATCTGCCATGTATGGTGGTGGCCACGCGAAAGGAGTCGAATAAGTCCGCCTCGTTTACGTCCACTTTTCCCACGGCTATCTTCTTCGCTCGCTTTTTGCCATGACTAAAAGGTGAGATGTGAATTAATTAGGTTTAAAATTAAAGAAAGGATTCTTACAAAAATTACTAAATCTTGTTATCTATTTAAAAATATGTGCAAACTGAATTCTTGTAATGTGTGTTATGGGAATCTTTTCGTGACAAGGAGATGATGAGTTGTTAAAGGACTGCAAATTGTTGGAAAACCCACTTGGATATGGCCTCGTCCTTGTTCTTGTAGCACCAAAGAACCGTTGGTCGCGCTTTCACGGTGGACTTGGTCAGGATGTCGTACAGGATCGGCACCTGGTCGCGCGCCTTGTCCCCAATCACGATGAACATGGTGCGGTGGCCCAGCTTGACCCCGTTCTCGATCATCACGCGTATCCGATTGTCTATTTTCTTCTTCACCATTCTGTGGCTGTTGTGCGTCCACTGGTCACTTAAATACTCTGTTTTCCGATGTAAATAGTGAAATTAGAGTAAATAATTCGGTTCAAAATGCACGTGTGCGGTTTAGAGATGGCCAGTTAAGCGATAGTCACGGACCTGTTACTTCGAAGCAAGTCACGGTTACTGCAAAAATCATCGCATAAAATTAATTTTTGTATATAAGCGATAAATAATTGTTAATTTAATACATATTTATTTGATTTTGTTTTTATACTAGTTGTTGTACTGGCAGGTCAGACATTTACTTAAGTAAGGTAAAGCTAATAAAATTTTTTTTAATTTTTAAGTCACACTTTTTAAAGTACTAAAATAATCGTTAAATTGTCCATCTCACATTCCAACACATATATCGATTGGCTTGCCGATATCGATTGGCTGTGCTATCGCACGTGGCTCGTTAAGCAAAACAAAACAAACGAAGCGCTAGAATTTTAACTTAACTCCTGCGAAAAGAGAGAGTATTAAGATGTCCTCGTGGAAGAAGGCGTCGAAGAGCAACCAGAAGGTGCACCGGGAGCGCCACCAGCCGGAGGCACGCCAGCACCTGGGGTTCCTGGAGAAGAAGAAGGACTACAAGAAGCGCGCCATCGACGCGCAGAAAAAGCAGAAGACTCTGAAGCTATTGTACCGCCGGGCGCAGAACAAGAATCCCGATGAGTTCTACCACCACATGATCAACTCCAAGCTGTCCAACGACGAGCATCGCGAGCAGGACAAGAAGGACGAGCACACGGCCGAGCAGCTGGCCCTGATGGAGACCCAGGACCTCAAGTACGTGGTAATGAAGCGCACCATCGAGCGCAAGAAGATCGACCGCTTGAAGGTTACGCTGGTGGACATAGACGCCTCCCAGGCCAATCAACGGTTCTCCTTCGACGAGCTGGGTCGCAAACAGGCGGTCAGCCTGGGCGAACGTCTCCAGGAAGCTGAGCAGAAGCAGGTCAGTAGGGCTAGTCCAGCCATAAATCGTAGTGAATCACAATCTTAAATGTTATTGCCTTAAGAAAGCAACCTATGACCATTACAACTTATTTTCTTATTTTAAATGCATCTATCAAGAGCCTCATCGAACCTTAATAAATTCCATATAGAGGTGCGTTCAAAATAACGTAATACAAAATGTTTAAACACCCATATTTATATATAACAACCCATATTTAAAAGCAATTAATTCATTTTAAAAATGTTTTTATTTAAAATGTCCTAAAAGTATTAATTAATACTCATTTTTTGTAACTACCTAAGAAAACTTCTACAAATTATCTAAAAACTTTTTGACGGGTTAAACAAATTTGTTAATAACTGAAACTGAACACATTGTTTTAGCAAAAAAATGCTAATTTAATTTTTAACGCAGGCCTTTTCAGGGTCGAAGACTTTTCAGTACGTTTCTAAAATATTCCCCATTGCTAACATCCAAATTAAACTGCATCATTGCTTCAATTTAGGAAACACCCTCTTCAAACTCCACCAAACAGCAGCGCATCAACGAGCTGAAGAAACGAGAGCAGCGTGAGCGGGAGCTGAGCATTGTCCAGCAGAAGATACAGCTGAAGAACACGCTCAAGCAGCCGCGTCTCCTGAAGCCGAAGAAACTGAAGCCCGGCACCAAGGACAGTGCGCCCGTCTATCAATTTCGCTACGAGCGCAAGAAATGAGGGCTCCTCGCTTCATAGTTCATTTTTTTAATAAAGCAATTAGGTGTTATTTGGAGTTTTGTCATCGTTTAGGGGGTAAGTGGATATTCCTCTGTGCTATTATGCTTAGAATGTCAACAAAATCAACCAATTCGAGACGCTGTAAAAAATCTATTACAGCATGTTAAAGAGTGTGTGCTACATCTGGATTTTCTGACCACCTTTTCAACATCCAAATCCTTAGTACTCTATTTATACTTGCAAATATTTATATGAGTGCTTTAATGCTGGGACATATTCACAAACTTACACTGGAAATTTCAATTCGATCGTATTGCCATTTTTATTTTTAGGCAGAGAATTTGGTTTTCTTAAGGTTTTGACCCTTTCGTATTTAGTTAAGCTGTATTTTTTATTGACAATACTCATCAATCATTTTAACGATACATAGGTCATATCCACACCCTTTGAACGGGTGAACCTTATCATATTCACTTCTGTGCCTCGCTTAAAAATTATTAATAACAGAATTATTTAATTAATATTTTAAAAGGAGTTTGGGTTTTAAACTCCACTAAAAGCTTTGTACTTTCGTTAAATGTTAAATTAAATTTTAGGCCTATCCCAGACACTAACCGTCGGTTTATCATTCAAGTTTCGTTGAGTTTAGGAACGTTTAGCAAGTACACTAACCAGGCTAACGGTAAATGATAAAGCTATAAATTTTAAATTTTAATTTAATACAGAATATAAAATTAAGAAGTCTGGGTGCATTTCTTTTGAAAATTTATTAACCATGTAAGTTAAAAGTACATTTTGTTAACTCATAACAAAACAATCTAAGAAGGCTTTGGTTTTTATTTCATCCTGACAGTTGAAAAAATGCTTTATTTAGGGATAGTCATTTTTATAACATTTCGCCTTACCTCTTTGTAAAACATTTAACAGCAGATCTTAAAAAGAATAACACAATTACAGCCAGTACAAATCATTCAGATAACCGAAACAGGGAAAAATGCTGCCTTTTTGAACATTTAAAACTTATGTAGCTTAGTATAATTTCCATATCTATCCCACGCTTAGAAATTTGAAAAAGAGAGCACAGTCATGACCATTAATGGTTTATTTAAAGTGTTAGTTTGCAGTGGCTTCTCCAGCTTCTTCGGCTTTTTTAGGCTCGTCCTCGGAATCCTCAACTTTTTCGGCTTCTTCAGCCTCGTCCTTTGAGAGCTCCTTGTGATCGTCCTTCGAATCAATGTCCTGGGATCCTTTTTTGATGGAGGTATCGTCACCCTTCTCTGAGAACTCGTCCAGCATGTGGTAGCATTTCTTCTTAATCTCCGGAGCCTGGTCTCCCTCGTCCTTGCTTCCAGCCTTTTCTCCAATTTTGCGACTCAAATCCGGAGTTTTTGAGTAGGCTTTGGGAGTGTGCGGCTCGATTCCAGGGGCCAATTCCAGGACCTCATCCTTGTTGACTGTATCCATTCTGTTTAATTCCGGTCAATTTTGTAATATCTATGTAAAAAAGTATTGTTTTACATATATTCACCTTTTTTTAAAGATATTTCATAAAAGAAATTTCAATTTTTTTAATATAATATTTTCCGGTTTGTTTGTTCGCTTTGAGACAACTTTACGAAGTGAGGTCTCAGGTCTCAAATCTCGATGAGGTCAACTAAACAACAAAGTCAGAGCCTTCTATTTAGACTGTTTTACTCAAGTTTTTTTATTGAATAGTGTTTGGAAAGGTACATTATATTTGTACCTAGGTTAGGAAAAAAGGTAGTAACAAAAAAATGTACCAAGGTACAAGGTACAAAAAAGAAACAATTTTTTTAACAAAATTCCATTGAAACACACAAAACTATAAGTTAAAGTGATTTTTATCAACGAAATCTATTTTTTGGATTTTTTTTTTAAATAAATTTATTGTATTCTACCCAAAATAAAAAGAAGGCTGTTGTGCTCAACTTAGAAGGAAGTATGCAATACAAATTGTTAAAATCTACAAATCTACGTGTTTGTATTATCTAAAAAAAAAGGTTTGTGCAACCTAACCGGTTTGCACCGTTCACTTGCCCTCCGGATAGTTTTGGGAGTCGCAATCGGAAACCGCAGGCGACAGACAGCAACCTTTGTTGCTGCTTTTCGTTGTCTCGATAAAAACATATGACACTATTTTGATGAGTCGCGCATTTTGGCACGCCAAATTATGCATAAAATAGATTGCTATGTTGACACTTTCCGCAGCGGTGCAGGACAACAATGGGCGGATCAGGATCGGAGTTACAGGGATGGAATCGAGAGTCCACAGCTCACCTAATCGGACTTGTCACGAGCGCATCACAACAAACCGGGGTGGCACCCAGGGGGTAGGGCAAAACCTCCACAGATTTTTTAACTAGCATCAATTGGGTTTGTAATTTGAAACTTAACTGCGAAACTGCGAGGGGTGTTTGGCAAAATGGAAATACGATTGCGGTGGGCACATGTGTGTGACTGTTTTGGATTTGGATTTGGATTTGGATGAAGGCAACCAGGAACCAGAAACCGGGAACCGGGGGTGTGGTGCACTTTTTTGGGGGGAGGGCAGGTCAAGGTTTTGCCTCAAATTAGTTGCCTCACAATAAACTAACAAATAACAAAATGTATCAGTTCAAATTTAATAATTTTACAATATTTTGATTTGAATTCTTAAGGGATTGTTTAGCAAATACAAATATTTACAGACACAAATAGTAAGCCTTTGTTTTATGTTTTTAATTTGATAATATAATTTGATATAATTTTTATGAATTATTTCTAAATGAATTAAAATTATTTTGTTATACAGTAAACAAGCTTATGACATTTGTTTAAAAGTGTGCGAGCTTTTAAAACGTTACACTTGTTTTTAAAAAAATATAGAAGCCATCAAAAAGGATCAAATAAAAATTTAATTTACCGTATAAAATTTATTGTTAAATGATTTTCATAGAAAACAAAAACTAAATTTGCTTGAACTTTGAGTAGAAGTATAAAGATTGCGTTATTATGCTAGCTTGTATGTCTTACTTTTAATAAGCAAACCCGAGTAAGATTTAGATTAATTTATTCTATTTCGAAATTTCTTTGTTGACTTTACAAAATACAAATTTTTTTGTTAAAGTGCCATAGCTTTTCTTAAATCGGTGTAAAGGCTGGTTCCCAAAACAGGATTATACATTAATTGTAAGCTCGTTAAATCCCGTTGTGCGTGAGAATGAATTGCGCTAAATATATATACATTTTTTTTGGTTCGGCCTTTTCCGCAGGCGCGTTTTTCCTTTTCTACATCCGTTTTAAAGGAAAAAAAAGGTGAAAAGCAAGAGCGGTGCGGGAAACGGAAAACGGCGAGCGATTCTCATGTCAAATGCACACGATTCACGCGTGTCGGGGGCGGCGAAGCGGTGAATTAAGATATTTACGCTAACAAAACCATCAATGATGGAAGGTTGGACGTGGACGTGGACCGTCCAAAGCCAGATTCATCCAGATAGGCGGGTGAAACCAGAAATCCAGAACCTGGTCTTTGACATCTCCTCAGGAGCAGGAACAGGAGCACGCGCGGAGTTGTCAGGTTGCGCTTATCACAGCGACCCAGTCGCTGGGATTTGGGTGTTTGGGTGTTTGGAGGGGGTGGGGGGCTTGTACCTTATCGGGGGTGTCGACTGGCGGGACACGTGCGGTCACGTGACCGGAGCTACACTACTTTTACACGTGCCTCAGCACGGCCAGACATCCAAGAACCCAGACGCTGAGGCTGCACAGGCGAAAAAAAATTAATATTCCTAATCAAAATTATTTACAACAACATTTTGTAAATTACTTTGGAAAATGTTTTAGAGTAATTCCTATTATTTATTTAATCAAATTTTAGACTCATTTTAAAGTGATTTCAGAAGAGCCACAAATATCTTCACAGATTTCAAATTAGCTTAAGAGGCGTCTCAAAAGTTTGGTGTGAAAAATCTTACGTCGTCTTGTGGAATTTCCCCAAAGAATTTTCGAATATAAAGGATATTGAAGCAAATTTTAAGACACTTTGGGAATTGATTTCAAAGATCTTTAGCTTTCTGAGGGATTGACTTTCATAAGGAGTAATAACTTTCTTCAGGGGTGTTTCAAAAATCTTTAGAGACTAAAACTGTATTGCACCAGAACATAAGGCTAAAGATATTTTATATTATATTTAAAGAGGAAAATGGAACACTTGAACACTAAAACGCATAATTATAATTAAGCAAAATAATAACAAAATTAATTTAAAAGCTTCAGTGTATTTCATTTAATTTAGAAAACTTCTATTTATATTATCTGAATTAGTTCCTGGGTCATTTTTTTTCTCAGTGTCGGACTCTTTTGACGCGACGTTTATGTTTTCCGTTCAATGTCACGGTTATGGGGGCGGAGTGTGGCTGTGGGCGTGGCATTTGCTTGGGAAAGGGCTGGAGAATGGGAACGGGATGAAAGGGAAAAGGGCAGGGAGAGGAAAGGAAAGGAAAGGGTACAGAGGCAGTCCGGAGATGTCACTTGCAAGCCAATTTCAGATTGATAAACAAATTAAGGGGATTTAAAAAGTGGGCGAGAAAAGCTGTTAGAAGGGCGTGGCTGGGAACTAAAGAAAGCTGAGAGAAATTAACCAATGCCTAATACAGAAATTCTATTATTTAGATATTATTTTTCTATAAGAAATCAGTGTAAAAAAAAAGTGGTACCTAAATTTCCAAGCTTAAAAAAATATTAGCTTGCAACTTAAAACAACTAACAAATCAATAGGTCACTTGAAATAATAAAAACATTTTATATTCTTAATAGAAAACTCTGATTATTTGTAAGTGTAATTGTAAGTGTAATTTTTAACACGTTTTAGCTTAGGGAAACTTATAACTTAAATACTAACAACTGTGAGATGTGGGCAACCAAACACTTTCGTCATGGGAAATGGACAACCCTTGCTTCGATTCGAATTTTCATCAGACAAACTGTCTGTCATCATCGTTACAGTTATGATTTACCTGTCCATTTAGGCACCTTGTGTCGCTGTGTCGCACACCCTTTCAACCCAACCCCATCCAACCCCAAATCCAACCCGAAAAACCCTAAATGGAAACCCTAACTCAACTCAAAACCGAATACGGGCACGCGTCAGTTCGCAGCGATCCCTAACAATCCGGGAAGAGTTCTGATAAAGAGGAGTAAGGGAATGGAAATGGGAAAGGGAAAGGGACCGAACTGAACTGAACTGAAACGAGCCCAACCTGAGCCATTAATATAAACGCCAACTGGCAAGTCAACAGGCGCACTAGACAAATCCCATAAGCAAATTCAGTTTACGCAGTGTTACCCTTACCCTCACCCCCCGTGGTTCAGAGGCCTCTTCAGAGCCCAGAACCCACAGCCCACCAGTACCCAGTGCCCAGTGCCCGGATCCTGATCCAGAGGGTTAGAGGGTTACTTTCCGTTCCGTAAGTCGAAACGGGTCCTCGCACTCGCACTCGCACTCGTACATGGACTTTTTATTGTGCGAGTTAACTTTGAAGTGTCGCTGTTTATGGGCGGCGGAAGTGGAAGTGGAAGTCCTCGTCTGCCCTTTTCGGAGGTGCTATTTTAGCTATGTCATTTATTCCCGTATTTGGCTATTTTTAGCGCTTGTTATACATAGCCAGAAGAGTAATGTCACTTGTGTATGGGAACAAACTACCTATCAATGTGTAAATTCCTTAAACGTTTCTTAAGCTTTTTCAAAAAAAATGTTTATTGCACTATAATATATTATACAATTCTTTTCTTTTGTATTATAAATAAAAATCTATTAAAAGGATAGCCGAAAATCCATTTCTTAATCTTACAGTGTCTCTTGGTAGTTTTTTTTAAGTATTTTCCTTTTCAACTAACTGTTGCTGGATTGTCTTAAATAATTATAACGAAACAGGTCGCTTTCGCCCCACCCTCTTAAGTTTTCAAACTATCTTGACTTTAAAAAGTAACCAAAATATATTTTTCTCTTATAAAATTAGTGAATTAAAAGTAACTACGAGTTCTTTTATTTGTCCCAATTTAAACATCCTTTTCAGCTATTTTGAATTCCCAATTTAGCTACCTTTTTTAAAAAACATATCTGGCAAGCAAAACCAAGCCATTCCACTCCTGTCCCCTGTCTGTTCGTCTATTCGTTCATCTGTCAGTCAGTTTGTTCCAAAATCGAGGCAGTGTGAGAGTAACCCCTAAATTGACCTTTAAAACTCCCAAATGCGCAATTTATCATTTCCTCGCCAGAAACCCTCACCCCAAAATACCCAGTGCGAAGGGGGTTTACCCCACGGATGAGGCTGTGGATGTGGATGTGGATTTTTGACAGGGACAGGGCAGAGTGCAGAGTGAAGAGGAGCAGACGATGTCGACGAGTGCCATCAATCGTTTAGACCACGACGACGTTGGGCGTTGGTTATAGCGATGGCTATATAGCGATTGCGATTGCGATAGCGACAAATCAGATATGAGAATCGGAGTCGGATGCGGACTCAGATGCGTCCCCGGCCGAGGATTATGTGCGTGTAAAGCGCACACCCACAAAAATGCCGCCCTTTCCACCTTCCGGCCACCAATCAACCACCCAGACCACCCCCTTCCCCTTCCCCTGAAAACACGATACACAGTCGGAAAATACACACTTTGTGGATTTAATTCATCGAAATTTCATTTGTACAACAAAAATAAAAAGTAATTGAAGATTCATTGACGATGATCATCTTAATCTTCTTTTTTATATCCTTTATCGATGTTCTTGTGGACTTGTAGAGTTATTTTTCTATAGATTACTTATTCATTAAATATTAAACTCACTTTGTGGATTTAATTCATCGAAATTTCATTTGTACAACAAAAATAAAAAGTAATTGAAGATTCATTGACGATGATCATCTTAATCTTCTTTTTTTATATCCTTTATCGATGTTCTTGTGGACTTGTGGAGTTATTTTTCTATAGATTACTTATTCATTAAATATTAAACTCAGTGTTTCTAATGTATAATCTATATATTGGTTACCAATATGTTTATTGTGCCATATCAGTATATTTAGTAGTTAAAATAAGCAGATACTTTTGTGTTTAACAAGTCAAACTGTTATAAAAGTAAGAACCAATTTTGTGTACCAGTCATATTTAATATAGATCCTTTTTTTTCAGTGCACCTTGACTGATGTGAATGGGCAAAGTTTTGGCAACACTTTGAGCCAGTTTTTGGGGGCATTCGTCAAGCTCGATGCGACTGTCATTGCGGTCAGGAGAAGTTCTCTTTTGGGCTCTTTTGGGCTCCAATGGAAACGACCGGAAAAACTAAGAAGAAGGATGGGCAAATTTTATTCCTGACCAAAGGTGAGCAAGACAAAGTTCAATCGGATTTATTCCGGTGATGAAATCTCTTGGTTTGCAAATTAGAAAGGGTTATCGGAGTTGAAAATGCAATCACAGATTGGTTCATAACGCAATTAACATGTGAAATTGAAATGGAAGTTAATAACACACCTTTTGCTTAACAACTTGTTTGTTTAATGTATTTGAAAATGTATTTGTTTGAAAATCAATACAATTTTCTTAATTCAAAGAAGAATAAGTAATAATAACAAATGCATAAAATTAATTAGAACATTTAAATAACTTCGTTATCTTGTACTTAAACATTCTTATATTCCTTTCTAAATTCATTTAGAATTTGTTTTCTTTACACAAGTTCAACATGTACTTGTATGCTTTTTATTTCTCATCTGGAAACTAGTACATAATTTGGTTATTTGTAAAAACTATAATACACGCACTTTTTTTTCTGTCATAAAGATATTTTTTGTAAAAATAAAAGGTGAAGAATATTGTTATGTTTAGATATAGATTTTTTATATGGTTAAAGTAAAGTAAAAAATTAAATTAAGAATTTAAAATGCTTCACATATTTTATCTTTTTGTATATTTGGATTTATTTTTTTACAATTCTTATTAAACTACAAATATAACCATTTTCAAAAGCATGCTCAAAGATATTTATTATTATAGCTATTGTCATCCGATTTTGTGACCTCAGCTTCACCTTGAACCATACTTTGAAGTTGAAACACTTCCATTTCCCTCCCTCCCCTGCAGCCCCTCGTTGATCCTCCTAAAATCTGGTTAACCATTGCAAAATATCCTTCCCAAAGTTGCATCCTTCGATACACATTTTTTGCGTGTTAGTTCTTGTCATGTAGAAGAGCTCAACAACTTTGGCTGGTTCTTTGGGTTGGATTATTGGCTGTGGGCTTTGGGTTTGGGTTTGGGTTTGCTTAGGGTAACGAAAATGGTAACAAACATTTTGAGGACTGGGAACATGTGCGAGCGTGTAACCCATTTGGTACACCAACAAAAGGTCGGGACACCGCCCATCGCCACCTGTCCTTGTCCATGTCCATGCACCCACCCACCCCCTCAGCAGGCGGCCTTCAGTCTTGTTTCCTTTTTTGTATTTTGCCCTTTGGCTCTCCTCTTCTCTCTGTTTTCGTTGGCTGCTAAGAAAGTGTGAACAACATTTTTCATAAATTTAACCAAACATTTCGGGCGCTAGGGGGTAAGGGGGGTAAGGGGGGTCAGGGGCTGGAACAATGAAAACAATAGAGCGAACAAGAGCAATAACAATAAACGATAGATATTTACCGCAGCAGGGAATCATCCGCACAAGTAAGGGGGAGGCAACATTCTGCATTCTGCAGGGTGAAGGTTATAGCGAACCCTTCAGAGAGTCCAAGGAGTCCTCCGATACTCCAGGGGCTAGTGACGTCCCTTTCCGTCGCTCGCGTCCTTGCCGGGGGAGACAATAACAAACCAATTACAGTTAGATTGGCCGCATATTAAAAATCGAATGAGAAACACATCTGTCGCTGTTGTGTCTGGTAACTGGTGAGTCCTCGTCCTCGTCCTCATCCTTAGACCCCCCTGGAACCCACGCCCCTTCCCTTCCTTCACCGCTGGAGTCTACAGAGAACAAAAACTAAGCATACTTTTATGAATTTTTTAATTGGAATTTTTTAAATACATCAAAACACTGACTGCCCATATAATCTATTTAGCTTAATATTATATTTACTTCACCAAATATTTTTAAGGTAAAATTCATCAAAACTAATTTTAAAACAAAGAAATTATCGCATATAAATATCATATTTATTCACAAATAGGTGTTTATAAAGCCTTTTGCCTTCGTTTGATTTAGTTTCTAAGCATATTTAATATTTTAGGAACTATAATTTAAATATTATATTATAAAAAACATTATTTGCTTGAAATTACCTATTAAATCATATTAACTATCAATATGTTTTAAGGATTGTGGCTTATAATATGTGAACATTGATTGGATATTTTTTTGTTTCTCACGAAATAAAATAAATTGAATTTTTTAAACAATTTAAATAAGCAGGAAACCGAATATATATTTTTAGAATGCTTTTTTTTTTTTGGTGCACAGCCTCCCCTTGGTCCTTTCTTTTCATTTTTTTTGGCAACTGTTTCGAAAAAATGGTTATAAGCGAATACCCGCAGGGCTGTGAGTGTTCTAGGGCAGGGAAGGGGGCGTGGCACCCAGCGGGCGATCAGAGGGGCGGGGGATGAAGGGGAGGAGGCGTTTTTAGCAGGGGTGAACTCGACAAAAAAGCGAAACTACGAATAAAATATGATTATGAAATGATTATTATAATTACGCTGGCATCTTCACAGATGTTGTTGCCGTTAACTGTGACCACGCCCCCGCACACACACGTCGTCCCGTCCCCCCTTCGAGTGAGCCTCTGCCAAAAACTAGGAGGGGGTGAGGGGGGGAGGGGAGGGGGAAACCCAAGCGAGCTGGTTAATAATAAGCTGAAATTAGGGCGTGCCTCGTGCACTTGGAGAAAACACCTCATGTTTTTTAGATATTTGTTCACATTTCCTTGGCTGAATATGGCAGGGTTTTTAAGTGCTGAATACATTTTTTAAATATTTTTTTTTTATCAGCTACGAAGTTATTTAGTATTCAGAATTATACTGAATAGTTTGTAAACTCAAGTTTTTCCTTGTATTTTAGTTACAATTTGTAATTAAACAATTATTTACCATGAGTGTTTTAAAGACTTTTATTTTAAATGTTTGTTTTTTATTTATGTATTTTTTATTTTCTTGTGCAAAAGGGATTTCCGTATAAAGAAGTGTATATATCAAAAATGGTATATTTATTTTAAAGCTGATATAGAATACAGCACAAATATTTAAAATACATCATTTTTATTATGTTTTTTTCAGTGCACTTCAAAGCTTCTTCTTTCCAAGAAAAGGATCTTAAAAGACCTCTAAAGCACATCGTAGAATTCCCACATATTTCCATATTTCGATGAAGCGTGGGTGAAATGGGAGGTGGGTGGGTTGGGGGCGTGGCTGGTGGCTGTGTGTGTGTGTGTGTGTGCCTTTGTGTCCTTGTTATTAGCAGAGGAGGCGTTGAAAATCCTCTTAAGGTAAACTGTGCATTATTAATGAAGTGCAGGACTCGAAAACAGCGAAAGGGAAAGCGAAAGGGGCTGAAGGAGACGGGGTCACTCTTGTTTGGGTTTTCACTTTTGTTCCTCGGGGTCATGGGTCGAAACAATAGCCCCAGCGAAACAACATAGATGGATGGCTTTATGTCAATAGTTGGGTGGCAATGTTGGGTGGTAAATACTTTTTAATTGTACAATGTTTTTGTTGATAAACTTGAAAGTGAAACGACTTTTTGGCCATTCAGCAGATGATATTTTTAGTTTATCGTTAAATATTTGTAACGCAGCGAGTTAAAAGTTACTTTACTTTATTAAATACTTAGGTCTATGATGGTAAATTTTATTTTCTGAAATTAAACCTAAAATGACTTTCTTATTTACTTACAGACAATTTATAGATGGAAGTAAGCTTTGTTTCTATTTTATTTAAAATTAGTAACAGTATGTAAGCAACTAACAGTATGTAAGCAACTAATACTTTTCAACATTTTTGTGTCCTCTATAAAAAACTCATTTTACACCTCTCACTTTGTGTGAAGAAACTAGAAGAACCTTCCCCAGGACACGGATAACACTGAGCTCACTCGGCGGCTGAACATTTGGAAGGGCAAGAGGAAGGGGAAGGGACCAGAGGCAGAGGCAGGGGCAGAGATGAGATCCTCTGCCGACTAATCGAATTAATTGCTTAGAGCCAGTGAGGCTTATAACCACCTAATCAGATGAGAACCGCAGATGAGAATTTATTCCCGGCCGCATCGCAATCTGGTTATAATCTCGCGCCGATTACAATGGTCACCGACTCAGCAGCCTTAGCCTTTTTTTTTCCCGGTTCCCGGGGAACTGAAGTGCGAGATTGGATTCCGCCCGGATCTCACCCACAATCTTTGGGCAGCTTTTTTGTGCCACCCCTTCGTCAATCAACCGAAATTGTTACAAACTCAGATTCACCTGTTCAACTCGCCGCTCGTGTCCGTTTTTGGCCACTGTTTAATATTATAAGTAATTCACCTTCTTAGTCCCGCCCCCCTTGAGGGGCAGGAGCAGGAGCAGGAGGAGCAGGAGGATTGAGAAGCGTTTTCGCCGCCTGGCTTGTGATGTGGAAACGATGCGCATAAAATCAGCGGCGCGTATGGCAGCAAAGGGGGGTCCCAGGGGCACAGAGCAGAACAGAACAGTTGCCATGGGAGGAGCAGGAGGTTGTCGACACCAAAGCAGACGGCCAGGCAGGCCAGAAGGTTTTCCACACAGCCAAAAATAATATTGTTTATATTACATAGAAAATAATATAATCCTGACATTTAAGTTAATATAATATAATGTTATATTTTAAAAACAAAACAAGAAGCTTACTTTACCAAGTCGGATTTTATAAATGGTACTTAATAATCCTTTTTAAATCTTTCTGCCTTAAAGATACAAAACAAAATAGTTAGTTAATAATTTTAAGATCTATTAACAAAAATTATTTCACAAGTTCAAATTGAAATAAAATCTTTGCTAAAAACAAATGTAACCCTTTTTCTCGCAGTGGCTGCCTTTCGTATCAATCAAAACAACGCGAACGGAGGCCCAACCAAGTGGACAAGCGGACGGCCAGCGGGATGGACGGACGTAAGCCAAAGATTTGACATGGATCAGTAATCTAATGCCAGATTACGTATACGCATGGCGGGACCCGCAAACTTTGGACCCTGTTCCGTCACCGCCACTCTCCCATCGCCCGTCGCCCGTCTCCTTGTCGTCTGTCTGCGGCTGTGTGGCTACGTGCCTGTAGCCTTCAGCCTGTACCCAGTGTATCCTGTATATCTGTAGTCTGTAGCCTGTGTGCCACGCCCCCCGCCGACTGCCGCCCCTTTTCGGTGGTGCTTCTGAAGCCGAAAGAGCGACAAACGAATCCAAAACCAAACCAAAACCGAACTGAACTGAACTGAACTATAGCGAGCCACCGAGACCCGGCATGAATGGATGGATGAATGAGCTCAGCCCGGCTCAGAGCAGCTCCGAGAAAGTCCCAGGCTGGGAAGCTGGGTATTGGCAACGGAGAATGGAGGATGGAGAACGGAGGATGGAGGATGGAGCGTGGGGAACGGAGACAAGAGAGATGGAAACCTGGAAAAGGCAGTTTGATATGTATGTTTTCTGAGTTTTAGAAAAGTACGGCACTCTTTTTAACAATTAAATTAAAATAGTATTGTATAGTTTTTAAAGAAGTAAAGTCAAGTTTAAAATTCAAATATTAATTAAAGAATTATGGTTTATTATTAAGAATTTGCTGCACAGCATGAAGTTAAGTAGTTAATTGTTTTCGGGCTAAACATGGGATTGTAAAGTAAGATCCGTAAAATACAATATCAATTTTTTAATATTGTTTAGTTAAAAAAAACATTAAATTAAAATATTTTAAGGCATGATTTTGTTAAACTTTTTAAATAAAGCACTAAATAAATAAATAAAAGAAACTATAATACAACTAGCCGCTTTTGTTTTCTTTTTATTGGGGGCCTAAAAAATCTGAATTTGGGCGGTCATCGTTGGCGAGGTGGTCCATTTTCTTGGTCAAATTAAGCTATTTCTGGATTTGGAGTACCAGGCGAACAGAAATAGTAGCAAGCGAAAATACCACAAAAATACCTCAAAAATACCTCTAAATTAGAATTATATAAATAAAAATTTGATTTATTATAAATAAAAATTATTATAAAAAAACTGTTGCATACCTTTGCGCGGTCATCGTTGCCGAGGCGGTCCATTTTCTTGGTCAAATTTAGCTATTTCTGGATTTGGAGTACCAGGCGAACAGAAACAGTAGCAGGCGGAAATAATCATAAAATACCTCAAAAATAAAAAGCAACATTTTCATTTATTTAACATTATTTACTTAACATTTTCTTTACATTTTTTAACATTATTTACTTAACATTTTCCTTACATTTAACATTATTTATTTAACATTGTTTACTTAACATTTTCCTAACATTTATTTAACATTATTTACATAACATTTTCTTTACATTTGCTTAACATTAGTTTTACATTTATTTAACATTATTTACTTAACTTTTTCCTAACATTTATTTAACATTAACATTTATTTCACACTATTTACTTAAAATTTTCGGAAACCTGCTATCGTTTCTGTTCGCCTGGTGCCCAATTTGACCAACAAAATGGACCGCCTTGCAACTCTTTTTTCAGGAAAATTGCCACATTGTTTTTCTCTCAGTGCTTGTCTAACCATGGCCGTTTCTGTCAGTTTGTCAGTCTGTTCAGGTTCGGTTCAGCCAGTCGAGAGTTTATATCGATGATGACTGCGCTGATATAACGAAGGAAACCCGAGGAGGAGCTCCTCCATCGTTGGCTGTCTTCTGTCCTCTGTGTTCCGTCTGAATCGGAATCTGAATCTGAGGGTTGACTGGGGCCAGCGCTTACACAGATACACAGACAGAGATACTTTTACAGATGCAGAAGCACACAGATACACAGATACAGACACTCACACACAGATACACAGATACAGAGTTCATCGTTGGCGTTTGGCAAGTTTTATGCTTGTTTGAGCCCGATTTCGGTGAGCCCCGTCGTCAGCGACCTCCGTGTTACCCTCGCATAAAGTTATTACTCTAGGTGGAGAAAAGGGAGGAGCAGGAGGAGGAGCAGGTGGAGGAGCAGGTGGAGGTCAGCGGGTGAGAGGGTGCATAGCGGGTGGAGCGGGGGCCAAAGGTAGCCAGTGATTCGAAGGTAACTGTTCGATTTTATCCAGAAATAATAATAACATAAAAAGTTAATAGCTTATAAACTATAAACTATTAACTTGTTCATGTTAGTTTAGTATTAATCTTTAATGAACTCAAAAATAATATTTTATTTATTATATAATTGATTGGAGTATTATTGATTTTTTGTTTTGTTTAGAGTTTGATCATTAAGTGCAATTTTTTGACATATTATGTAATAATACAAGTAAAAGGTTTATTGTTTACTTTGAAAACGTATTCCTATATTTATATAAGGCTCAAAAATGCAAAACCAAAATCCCATAAATTAGTAAATCCAAATCCCATAATTAGATTCGTTATTTAATATTATCGTAGTTTTTCGAGTAACTTAAGCAGACTAAACAGTTAAATCTTAAGAGACCTAAGTTTGTCGGTTTATTGGGGAAATTCGAGTGCATCCCCTCAAACTAATGAGTCAATAACCCAGTTTTATTTTAACCATCGGCTTTGGCTGGCCATATTTAGCAAAAATAATTCCATATCTTGAGTTTAATGAGAAGGGAACCGTCTTCGATCGCATAAGGAACAGTGCGAAAACTAGACTTTTTCAAGCAGTGAGGGATTCGAGGAGCTTTACGGAAATCGCAGCAGGAGCAGGGACTACTGAGTCCTTAGACCAGGACCACTCGCACTCGCACCCGTATCCGGAATCGGCGATGGTGTCTAAGTCGATTGCCAACTCGAAGTGGGAGACGCAGGCGGAGCGTAACAAACGAGCTTGGGTGTCGGTTCCCCGGTTTCCCAGTGTCCCTTCTCGTTGATGGGTCCATCATCCTGCTTGGCCTGCTCCAAGTTCCGCCTGCCTACGTCCCTCAAAAAAAGAATGGATACTATGGAGGGTAGTTGAGAGTAGTTGTAGTTGTTAGTTGTGTACATTTCTTAACAGCCTTAAACTTAATTCATAAAATACAGTTTGGTAAATATGTAAATACCTTTAAATCTTGAGTGTTTTAACACACCGTGAAAAACTGTCCAATGCGGATTTTTACTACATATACCTTTTTGAGAGATTTGAAATCTATAGAACCACTGTGGCATCCTTGGCACTTTTTGTTAGTTGATAATATTACAAAATGTTAACTTTTAGACAAAGTAATATTTACTTGAAACTCATAGATATTATAGATATACACAAGTGTAGGTATTTTAGAACTCATTGTTTTTAAAAGTCGTTTAAAGAAGACTTTTTGTAAAAAGAATGAAACATATTTTAGAAATTCAAGTCTGCGCTAACTTACCATTCCATAGTACGTTGGGCCCCCGATATAGTAGATGGTAGCCCCGATAAAATCCCACAAAGGCAGAGGGCCACAACCAGGACAACCAGGCTCGTCGTGCACATACAGAGGATGGGATAGGATATGTTAAAAGATAGGCCGACGTTGACTGAAGGACAGACAGGAAGAAGGACCGCCGGGATGGGTATGGTGGTGGGGATGTGGATGTGGTGGCATGGCCGCCAAAGCGTGGCAACCACCAATGCGACCCGTACAGAAAATCACTGAAAAAGACAAACCCCCCCCACAACGTAATCCCCAACCACTTGCCACGCCCCCCGGACTTCATCACAGTTGACATGCTACGCCCACAAACAGAGGCCCCCAAAAACATATATACAGATGTATAGATATTGTATATTTGTACGTCGTTGTGTCCATGCAAAACAAGTGGATGTGTGCAGTGCGAAAAATTTAAATATTACTTCAGCATTGATATGTTAACAATAAATTTATTATCAGAAATATTATTGGTGTGCATCTGGTATTTACTTAGTAATTCACCAGAAAGTCTTAGATATTATAAATGTTATTTAAGCAGGATAAAGCCCTAAGTTATTCATATAGAGTCTTTATTCGGTTATCGTTGAATGTGCTTTAAAAGTTTAATTGTTCAATTGCTATATATTATTTATTTACAGTGCACCATTTTGAACTATATTTTGTTTATAGCTGACTGGTATTTTTGCTGTGCCCTGTGCTCTTCTGCCAGAGAAATGGGAATGTGCCTTGAATGTGCTCCAGTTTGGCCTGTTCCATGCTCCATGTCCTCCCCCCAGCATTTTCTATTTCCTTTTTTCGGATCGGATTTTCCTGGTACGTGACTGAATCGTCGTTGCACGTATTTGCTGCTGCTGATTTGTGGAGCTTGCCTCCTTATATAAGCATAATTCCTAGAGCAAAGTTCGATTGGCTGCCAGTATGGAAATATGGAAAAAATAATGTGGAAACGGGGGCACTCGGGGGTCACCTGTGATTGACATTACTTATTGACATTCTTTTTCTTTGCTTGCGAGAAATGCATAATGTAAACTGCAGTGTGACAACTTGTTGAAAGGACGATTCTGAAATGTAAAATAAAGGAAATCAGAACGGAAATAAAAACAAAATTAAAATAATTACATCATTAAAATTTATACTGCATTCTCTAAGAAAAAGTAGTGACACCTATGAAATTATCCCCTCCATTAGTTAAAGGTTTATGCCCTAAAAATAATCGTAATGTTAATTAAAAGCTTTTATATGCTTTTCAGCTAAATATTTTAATTTTATTCCTATTTGTGCTTTAAAAGGTTTTTAGTATTTGATTTATGAAAGTAAGACAATTTTTAGGATTTTGTTAGTTTTGTTTAGTTGTTGGTTATTTTCAGTTTCCTTCTCTCAACTGGTAATAAATAATTTTCAGCTTCCACTTAAGTTTAGTTTTTGTTCTTCTTTTGTTACTCAAATCATTTTCTATGACTTGAAAGTAGGTTTTCCAAATAATAAAATCAGCTTGCAGTTCTCCATGTTGTTTTCCCATTGGCAGTATTAGCATATAAATATTTGTGGGGCGAATGGGCGGGAGAGAAATAAGGGCTGTGATTCCAGTCGCATCTCGTGGTTGGATTCTGGATTCAGGACTTGGGACTCGGAAATCTGGCCCCCAAAACGCCTGCAACTGTGATTTATATCCCCCTCCCCCTCCCCCTCCCCCTACTGACACACACAGATATATATCTTCTAACGATGGCAAGGACTCGGGCTTACCTTTCGCAGGAGGACGTCGGGGGAGCCATGGGATATATCCATCAGGCATTACTTTTATGTGGCAGTTGTGCTGCCGAGGCGAGCTCGTAAAAGCAACGCAATTTCGCATTCACACTGACACTGACTGATGTGCCGGAGCTGGAGGTCCTTGGGCCAGCTCATGCTCTTGCTCCTGCTCCTGAGTCCTGAGTCCTGAATGCTGAATGCTGAATACTGAATCGTGAGTCCTGGATCCCAGATCCTGTAGCCAGGCTCCGCCTCCTCCTCTGCAGCGAACCTGAATCTGGAATCTGGTTCTGGTTCTGCTTCTTGTGCCTGTCATTCATTTCTTATCTCTCGCCTTCGCCTTGAATGTGTCTCTAGGCTGTCATTCCGCTTTCGATGAATATCTTCCTTGGAGAGTGGGAGAAATGGATGCGGAGAAAGTGGGAATGGGTGAAGCGGCAGGGGAGAAAGTGGGTGAAATGCACAGGACAAAATGTACTCTGTAGTACCTAAGTTTGTTTGTGATTTTTATAATTTTTTCATAATTATTATAAAATCATTGAAAAGACAAAATAATTTATTTAATACTTGTACCTTATCAACACTTAAATGTTTGGTTGTAATTTTATAAAATCAAATTAAAAATCATTGTATTTTTCTTAATGTGATAAACATTTAAATTTTTTAATTTCAAAGGCTTCACACAATTTTCTATGGACTCAAACACAATTGTTTGTTTATATAAAAAAATAAGCCTTTTGTATGTTTAAAAAGGTGTTTGTTTTACCATACTCAAAGGCATATGACAGATCTAAATATGTAATCAAGGTTTTTGGTTATTTTAGTAAATTTAAATACAGATTCACTTCCATTTTTCTTCGTGCAGTTGGACGTGGCAGTTGGAGTGTGAGGAAAAGTGGCAGCGACACAGTCGTCATCGTCAACGTGTAATCATCATCGTCGTTCCCATCTCCATCCTCATCCATTTTGTCCCCTTCCCCTTCCCCGTTCCCATTCCCATTCCCATTCCCTGCCAGCAAGCATCTCCATTCTCGTAAGTATCAGCCTCAGAATCAGGAGCGTTGTCGTCCTCGCGAAATCGTTGTGTTCCAAATAGCCTCATTGAGTCGGGCGCTACCCCAATCCAAGGCCCACCCACTCCAACACTTGGAGAAAAATCATTAAAACTATTTATTTTAAACAGACACTTGTTAATATATTACCAAAATATCATTTTAATTTTGTCGTAATCAAATATACAATTTTAAAGCTTGTTTAAGTAAGGAAGACTTTGGAGATATTAAACCATATTTATTGATGTCTAAAAGTATGCTGTGATAAATAGAAAAGAAGTTTCGAATTCACTTTTAGACACCTTTCAAAATGATTTGAATTGTCTATAGATTTACACTTAGTTTTTATGTTCTTGTTCAAGAATTGTCCTTATTTCTCTGGGTGTAGCTATAGCTATGGCTGAGGCTGTACTACAGTATCAGCTCCAGCATCGGCGGCAGTTCTCGATGCTCTTGTTATTACAACAAGCACAACTTTTTATCACCGTCGCTACCCTCAAAATGCCAGTCAGCGTTGCATCGTCAACAGCAGCAACATCAGGATTGGGGGGCGGTATCTGGGGGATCCAGTATCCAGGATTCGGGATTCGGGATCCGGATATATATATGTATTTTTTTTTGGGGGGGTTAGCTGGGAGCCGTGAGCCGTGAGCTCGAGAGTTTCAGCTTCTGGCCTGGGGCACTAACGTTTGTCCTCGTTGTGTGCTCAGCGTTTTTTTTTCTTCCGAGTTTATGGTCTTTGTCACACACACACACACACACACACACACAGTCACGAACTCACAGATACGAGGCACTCACACAGACACAGGCAGCCAGTCAACTGTTATGTGTTCAGCCATTGAAACGTTTTATCAAAACTACCCATGGCACACAGGCTCAGCCTTCCACTCCCATTTCCCATCGCATCGCATCCCATTCCAGAAAAAATAGTAGAAAAGCCATAGAACAGCAACCTGTCGTTCGAACTCGGACTCGGACTCGATTCTCGACTATCCTCTCATCCTGCAGGACTATGACTCTGGGTCCAGGATGGGGAGCCGGGGAACAGGATCAAGGCCGGAGTCCAAAAGGCGAGGGTGGTTTCAAATTAAGGGAGCGATTTTAAAAACAATAATTTTACTGCCCTAAAGTAGGCAATTCCATATTTTAAATTGTATTTGTATAACAAAACAAAAACGGTTAATATAATAATAGAAAAGCAGTTTATACATTTATACAATTTTTAAAAAAATTACACGTGCTGCTTTGCTGTTTTTACCTTAATCACATTAAAAAAAACGTTTCATTGCCTACTTTTCAGCTCTAAAGTTATTTTTTTGCAATTACCCAATATTTTAAATTTGTTGATGACAATTACATAATATAAATAAATATGTATATAAATTAAATCGATTAAATTAATTTCAAATTAAAAATTTGAATTTAAGTTTATGTTTTGCAAAACAATTCTGCAATAAGCTTCATATTTTTAATTTATTGATAAAAATTACATAATAGAAATAAATATGTTTATAAATTAAATTGACAAAACTAATTATTTTTTGTTGGTGTTATTTTGACTTTTAAGAATTCTTTTAAAGATTGTTTATTCAAGAACTTACTGAAGATGATTGAACATATTTATTAAATTAGTTTACTGAATATAACTCCTTGGTTGCTGTTTAAATTGAATTTATATTGTTATATTGCTGCATGAATGTAGGTTTTAAAAATAATTTAAATGTAACTTATATCCAGTAAACAAATCAATTTTAAGAGCATTTTAAAGGCAACCCTCGGTGTGGAGACTTATTTTTTTTTTTGTGGCTACAGCCGCTGTTTGTTTGTTGTCTGTGTGCCTTTCAAGGGTCAAATTGTAAACGAAATACGAGCGTTCTGGGCGCATTGCCTGATTTTGATGGCCTGTCGACAACAACACAAGCAGCAGCAACAGCAGCAGCAACTGCAACATCAAAATCAGCAGCAGCAACAACTGCATCACCAGCAATATATGGAGTGCCAACAACAGCAGCAACAACAACAGCAGCAACAACAGCACGAGTGGCAACAACACGAGTGGCAACAACCCAAACAGGCCACAAGGATGTGTAGGCGTCATCGCAGCTGAAAACTGGCAACTGGCAATGGGCAACTTGCACTCCGGGGACAATGTTGCTGTGGATACGTCGATGCTGGACATTGGACACTGGACATTGGGCCCTCTTACCGCTACGGGGTGCAAAATGGAGCAGAGGAACATTTTTGGGGGGCACATACCAGAGAACACATACAAACACATACATATATCTGGACACGGATGGGGCCACGGCACGTACACAGATAAAAATCAAACGCACACAATGTCCGAAAACTGCATCAGAAAGAGACGCAGCATGACAATGAGAAAGAGATGGCTGCAAGTAGCAAAGTCGACACCTGGATTCTCCTCATGGCCTCGAAGGATTTCCTTGGGGCTTCTGCGCCTTTGTGGGTTAAAAATACAATTGCGAGTGGATGTGTGGCCTTCGAGGGGAGAAAACTATTTAAAACGTTTCGGGAAACTTTAAAAAAAAACCGTTTTCTATGCCTTGACTTTGTGTGACTGTAAGCTATATAAATAAATTATAAATAAATTACTCTAAAGTGAGCCAGATAAAATATATCCAGAGTAATTTTCCCTTTCTTAAACTTTATAGCTAATGGTTAAATTTTGAAATCGTAAAACTAAATAAAGTAAAGATTCAAAAACGCAATTATAGATTAGTTAAAATGAGGTATGAATAATCTTAATGGAAACCTTTTCAAATGTTTCTTATCATTCTTACCATTTTGACTTACATAATTTTAGTTTCTTTGACAATTCAGAGGTGTTGTATATATACAATTTTTTTGTAATATTTTAGTTAAGGTTTTTTCTTTAAATAAAAAAGTCTTGACTATTTGTGCTTAGAATTTTGATTGACAATATGTATGTTAGAGCTATGTATGTATCATAGAGCTATGCCTTTTGATGGTAACGAAATGTTTTGTCATCTTAGAGTTCTCCTCTATTTTTTCGGGTCGCCACAAAAATGCGGGGGAAAGGAAAACCAGGTGGGGAAAAGTGGAAAAGTACAGGAGTCACGCCAAGTGGCCAGAACAAACCGAAAGCCAGTCGAAGCAATTTTCCCAACCAATTTTTCGCTCATCCCCATTGGGTAAACACACTCACACCGAAAATAATGTTAGGGTCCTTTTGAGGAACTATTTTACGATCTTACTTTTTTTTATTTTGTCTGAGTTCCTGAACGATTTGAGATGCAAAAACATCATTGTTAAGCTACAGTTCTTAAGCAACAATGTGATTAAAAGGTTACATACTTTGTGAGGACTTTTAAGTATAAAAAAATATTTATATTTTAATATTATTGTTTTTATATAAATAAATTAAAAATATATATTAGTTGCTAGGTATTTTGTGCTGTGCCGACTTTTTCTAGCCTGGCTGGGAAATTGTCATTGAGCTTTTGGCCCAGGTAGCGAGGAGCCATCGTCGAATGTCTTTGGAGGGATTTCTCCGGCTTTGCCATCTTCCACTTCATTGGGGGAAAGAACAACAACTCAGCTGGCAGCCATCTTGACTGACTGTCCCCACTTCCCACTTCCCACACACTTTGCCCCAGCTTTTCCTTTTCCACCCAATCCTGCGACTTCCTTCTCTATCTGTTTTATGCCCGAATCACTTTTGCAACTTTTGCGAGGAAAATGTGGGTGTGGGTGTGGGTGTGGGTTAGGTGGATGTGGAATGGTTAGGTGGCTTTAAGGAGTTCGAGGCAAAGAAAAACTCATTCCGAAATCATTTTTGGCAAATCGCCTGCGGCTGTGTTTTGTTAAAAACTGAGAAAACGGAAATACTACAGCACTCCCCACTCCCCACATTTTCCCCCATTTTCCCCCAGCAAAGGTGGAGGGCCAAGGGATTCTTCCCTTGCCGACTTGTTTAACTTTCACTCAAGTGGATTTTTGACTGCGAACAAAAAGCAGAACAAGTTGAACAGAGGAAGCGAGATGGGGAAAGTTCGGTAGAAAGAGACGGGCAGAGAATTGGGAGGATGACAGCTAGTTATTTTCCATCAAACATGGCAAAGTTTTTATGATCTGTTCCCCCACAAGAAACTTGCCTACCAAAATTAAGTTTAAGATTTAAAAAATTTACGAAAATGCTTAATTTACTTTTGCGAATTAAATACAATACTTTAATAAATTCTTGGTGGCTTATTTTTTTATTTCACAAAACATGAAGACAATTTTTTAACTAGCAGGTTTATTAAAATCATTGTGGCTGAAATCTTAGTCAACAAATTGTGCATTGTTTTTTTCTTAAATAAATATCTAAGTATCCTTAAGGCAGGAAACAGTATTAATAATGATTATACTTTTGTCTTTGGGATTTAAGAGAGGTGCTAAATTAATAAAATGTGAGGCTAATCGATTTTATAACGTGGATTAGAACGTAGAACGAAATGGAAACTTGTATGTAACCAACTGAATATTCCAGAATTTAACAAAAAGCAAGTGCTTTTTATTTACTTATAATATTTATACAATTCCGATGAATTATCCAAGGAAAATGTTAGGGAATGTGTCCTCACCTGTTAACATATTTATTTTAAATCGAATCGCTTTGCCAAACAAAAGGTATATAACGCCGATTTAAACGCAACACCCTCACCTTACCACCTTACCACCTTACCACCCGCGAGGCAATTGTTGAGGGAGGAACAAATAAATAAAAAAAGATACAGATGCATTTAAGGGCACATATGGCAGTTTCTGGTCAACATCCGTGGTCGCAGACGCACCGAGCCAAATCGGGATCAGAATCAGAATCAGGGTAATGTGATATATAGCCTGTCTCGATATCTGTCCACTCCCCCTCCTCCTCCTCCTTGTCCTCATCCTCCCATCCACCATTCACCGTACATCTGTGCCCTTGTAATTAGATGATCCCCAAATCAGCCGCTAATTTTTCCGCAATTTGCTTAGTAATGCAATCTAAATACAAACAAAATAGTTCCCTTTTTATTGCTACGATTTCAGGGGTGGACCGCCGCACGGCAGGGTGGCCCACAAAACGGGAAGGGGATGGGGAAGGGGACGGGGACGGGAAATAGTCGACGGGCCGTGAAATACACACTCGAAAAATTGAATGGCATATGTACACATATATGCCCCGGAGTGTTGCACATGTCCCTGTGCGGCAAGGCAAACACAGCACAGCAGCACAACAGCCGATGCGATGCGATGCGATGCCCAGAGTTGCCATCCACTGCAGAGTTTCACTCGAAAAAAAGCTAGATTTTGAGGCAGGGTTGAGTTCGTCTTAAGCCTTTAGGAAAGAGATTTAACATGCTTTCTATCATGCACTAAATGGCTTGTTTTAGCATGTTAAATATAAATTTAGAAAAGGATTGATTACTTTTGGTTTTGTGTCTTCATTATGTATGTATGTACACTTACATATGTAGTATAAAAAAGAATTTTTGTACAATATTCAAAATGTAAGAAAAATAACATAATCAATATTATCATCAAGCATTATATATTTAGGTACATTTAAATAAATAATAAATACTACTATAAATTTATACTAAATATTTTTTAATTCTAAGATGTTTACACATTTAATAAATTAAGTAGGTAAAAAACCCCTCTCAGGTAGTGCATCTAAAAATTAATTTAAATCATTACCCTCTTTTTTGCTACATAAAAAATCAAGTAAAATAGTTAAGAGCTTTCTTCCCGGGAACAAGTGAATGGTTTTTTAAACTACTGTATGTACGACGAAATGTTACAAAGAGTATTCCCAGTTTAAATTATATAAATTTATATGGAAGAAGTAAACAAATCGTTGCAAAATACCAGAAATAGTTAAAGAATTTCAGAGTAAATGTGTTCCCTTTGTGTCATCACTTCTTGGTCATGGGTCTGGACCTGAATCTTGGAAAGAGAAGGAGGAGGAGGAGGAGGAGCAGGAGGTGGGCAGCATGTCAAAGCCCAGCGAAAGGACCAAGGACGAAGAAAGAAGCGGCGGCTCATCTCTTTTTGATCCCAGCGGGAGTTGTGGAAGCAGCCCGAAAATCACAGCAGGGACCGAGGGGTCGCGGCTGGTGTTTTGAGCTCTATTTGGGGTTGACCTGTCGCCTGCCGTCGACAACTCGAGCGAGCCCTCGATGTCCTCGATGTCCTTGTGTCCTTGCGCACTTTATACACTTCATACAGTTGCCATATACCAGGTCCCGCTGGTTTATCCTCATCCCCTTGAAAGGATGAGGACCTTACCCTCATCCAACATCCAAAACCAAAAGCGAGCCCACATGCCGCGTTCTTGGCTTTAATTTCGGCGCATTTGGCTTTTGTAACGTGATTATCAGACGATTTGATTTGGCACTAAATGCAATTGCCAACTGCCAAAGTCAACGGGAAACGGAAAACGGAAAAACACTACACAAGTGTTGGTTATTTTTCGGGGGGAAGATGAAAATGAACTTCTGATAAGCCAATTATCTGCGAAACAAAATCACAGCCCGCAGATATAAATATTTTATGAAAGCAAAAGTGTTGTTCTGTTTTTTAAAAGAATATTTTAAAGAAATTTGTAGACTATAAATTTAAGAGAATTTACATTGTTTTAGCAGAAGGTATATTTAACTATTTTGGAACATGAGTTCATGAGAGCTGTATGTTTAATTTGAAATTTTCACGATGGTTGTTCCGGAGGTCGGAAAAACTGTATTACGGATCCATAACATAGCACAGTGAAATTTGTAAACTTATTTACTTATTTACTCTACAAGTGGGTTTAATAGTAATTAATATTACTACAAGTACGACCCCGAGAAACTAGATTGCCCCGGTGTGTACTTACCTTTATAATGTGCTGCATCACCCACAAACTCAATCGGAAAGTCATTTGCTTTGATTGATCTTTTCGGCGGCTAACGTTGGGATTTCATTGGGATTTATTGGTGGATGGATGAGATCGAGATCCGCCACATGGGGCCCATCATCTTCTGGGCCGTCATCATCTTTATACTGAACACTCTTCAACAGCAACCGCTTCGCGTAACATTTTTTCCTAACAGATGCTAACCTCTCTCTGGGCTCTGGGTTCTGGGTTCTGGGTTCTGGGTTCTGGATTCTGGGTTTTTGGGATCGTCTCACCTCCCCGGGGAGTGGTTGTTGTCACACAGGTCATCTATACTATATATATTCTTGTAGTAGGTATGTAACCCTCGTTTCCCATTTCCCATTTCCCGTATCTGTCTCCATCTTTGTCTCTAGCCAAGCGCACATAAATATGGAAAAAGAAAAGCTGGAAGGGAGAAAAAAAATGCAAATCACTGAAGCTCAAAAGCCCAGGAGTAGGAAGGAGGAGGATACTGGGTGGTTCAAGCCAAGTCAAGCCATGCAAAAGTATTACAATAATTATGATAATCTATGCCATAAAAAAGAGCCCAGAACCCGAAACTGAAACTGAACCTGAACCTGAACCGAAAGTCGCATTTGTGGCTTGACTTGCTGTTGGATAATGTGGGTGGCTGGGTGACTGTTGGGTGTTTGGATATTTTGGGTGGTGGTGCCAAAGGAATTACCATACTTTAAGCTACCACAAGCAAGCACAACTGGCACAGAGAGAGCGAAGGGAGCTGCTGAGCCCAGAGTTTTAATGCTAAATACAGCAGCCAAAAAAAGGGGGAGAAACGTAAACGAAATATCCAAGGACTTGGGAGGTGTGAGATGCTTGATATTTTTGGGTGAGCCGGGGGATTTATGGAAGCTAGAAAAATCCAAAATTAGCCCCGATCTTAAGTGGCAGTAATTAGTTATCGACAGCTATGTGAATATATAACTTTCAGGGTTACTTCATTTATAACGAAATCAAAAGAAAATGTCATTGAACAAAACAAATACATATATCATATGATATTATAAAAAATCGGTAATGCAAGGATTTTCATGGATATTTTTCTTTTGATATCAGTTGAACTGTAGTTTGACTTTACATTAATTGAATTGAATTCATACACATATCTAGGTAAAACTCATTTTTAACAAGAAAGATCGCTATAGTCGGGTTTCCCGACTATAAGATTTGCGATACTCATTGTCCTCTTTAAAAACAGCTAGCTAGCCCTCTTCAATAATGTGTAGCCTACTTTCATGCGCAATCAGTTAAATCTCTTAAAAAAAAGTTTTGCCTACTTTTGAGCGCAATAAAAATTTTCAACGCATTTGTATACACAATTTCTTGAAAATGGTCAGCACTAAAAATGTGGACACCACAGAGTTTTTTCCGGTTTGTGGGCGTAAAAAGGGGCGTGGTCAGGTTTTGAAACAAACTTGATCTGCGCTTTGCTTATAGAAGTCTGTATGCAAAATTTGGTGGTTCTAGCTTTTATAGTTCCCGAGATCTCGATGTTTGTACGGACAGACGGACAGACGGACAGACAGACATTTGCGCGTTTACAGTATTTGCTTACTCTTCGAGTATCGCAAATAAAAATGTATTACTTAACAACTTCCCCAAAAACTTAATTATTTGTATTTAACTTTGTTATTCAACTGATTTTTTACGATAGTTAGTGTGACCCTAACAAACAGAGAAGCCAACAAACCGATAATGATAAGTGGCAACTCTTAATAATTAATCAGAGTTGGCGTTAATAAAAAGTAGAGTAAACTTGGTTTTTGAAATCTTGTCACTCTAAACAATGACAGAGCAAGTTTACTGGTTTATCGCCTTGAACAAGTTCTGAAAAAAACACAGAAAATATATATAATTTTTAAAGTGCGATTTGTTGAAGTGTGGCTATTAAAGTGAGTTCAAAATACTATATAAAAATTCCATTAAATTCATATAGAACACAGTACCTAGTGGTAAAGTGCGACAGGTAATTGTGGCTCCTCCTTATTTTTTCACGGCAACAAGAAAAACGATGACAATGCCACTTTTTCGTTGTTGTCGTTGTTTGTTTGCTTTCCAAGTGGTGGGGTGAAATGGGGTGGTGTTTTCCGAGTGGCCTGAATGGGCTGAGTGGGCTGTGGGTGGCACATAGCCTTGAGAGCCAGTGCGTCCTTCAATCTCCATTGCTTGGGCTGCTGCTTCTGCTTCTGCTGCTTCTGCTGCTGGAAAACTCATTCAAAGTTGAACGCAATTTTTCTTTCGTCCTCTATTCACACGCACATGTGTGTTGGTGTTAGTGTGTGTGTGCGTGTGTATTTATACCCCACAACTCGAAAAGCATTCATTTCCTCAGCCGTTTTACCTTGACGCTCTTTATGAGACTCCCAACAACAAAAATAAAAAATGATAAAAGTTGGCAGATAAAAATTACACACGCACACAAATACACAAGAAAACACACACACACACACACATTTACGCAGCTGTGTTGCCAATTCACCTGCATACAAAATGGCGAACCCCATTTTCTTGGCACCTCCTCCACCTGTGCCTCTGCCTCCGCCTCCGCCGAGTGTTCATCCTGTTCGTCCTGGCACCAAAACTCAATTCCAACCCCACTTTCCCCCACCCCCGCCACGGACCATCTTATCCCCCAGCAACAACTACGTTGAAGTGGAGAACATCCATGTCGAGAATTGTAATTTTTCTTGCTTCATTTCCTCTGCCGTTTTCGTTTCCTTTTTCCTTTATATTTTGTTTTCTTTTTCCTTTTATTTTTTTTTTGTGCCTGTTTTGGCGCCTTCATTGAGAATAAGCATCGACAGCAGGGCCACAGTGGGGTTAATAATAGAAAAAACTGCTTAAATTTAAATATAAAACTAGTTCGAAAAGTGTTAAATTGTAAAATTGTTTTGTATAAGAAATATTATTTCGCATTAATTTATTTGTGAATGCTGTTTGATGATGACAAAGTTGGATATAAATTTTAATCAAAGTTGGAATTAAATATTTTTGTACATTTTAATGTTAAATATTTCATAGTACTCAAATTATTAATGAATTTAAATAAAGTATAACGTAAGTTCCTATTCCATAAGACTATAGTTGTATGAAAGATTTCTGAAAGATATATAAACCCATTGTTTTCAAACTAATTTATTTTGTGAATGCAATTTGATAATGACAAAGTTGGATATAATTTTTAATGAACTTTGGTTGTAAATTTTATGTAAATATTTTTGTAAGTTTGTAAACACATTAAAGGAATTTTTTCAATATTTTACAATACTCATAATATTATTGAAATTAAATACAATATAATATAATATAAAATATAAATATAGTTGTACGGAAGTTTTTTTATAGAAAACATAAATCCATTGTTTTGACATTAATTTAATTGTGTGTGCAATTTGATAACAATTATTTTGGCTATAATTTTAAGTCAAAGGTGGTTTGTAAATATTTTTGTAAATTGTAAAATTGTTATTAAAGTAAAGTGTAAGAATATTACAATAATTTGTTAAGGAACTTTCCCAATATTTTTCAATACTCATAACATACCACAGTACTGGTCTTTATTGCGCTTCTGCGCTTCTGTTTCTGGTTCCCGATTCCCAGTTCCTTGTTCAATATTAAGCGTATTTCTTCTCGGTGCCATTTAACATTCTACAGACCCCACAATTTCGGAATCCCGTTTCTTCCTTTCCCTGGTGAAACGTCTTTGTGCCCAATTTTTCCATCGCCATGTTGGTTGTTGTGTGACTCGACTACTTGGAAAATTTTTCATGATTTTCTTTTATTTTCCCCTGCAATTTTTCTTCCTTCAGTTTAACTGCTATGGCTTCTTATTTTTCCGTGGCTGCTGCCACTGCTTTTTCTTATTTCTTATAAGCAATGAGTTGTCTGCTTTCCACTTGGCAACATTTCTTTCGTGTAGGTGTACGTACTATAAGTACAGAGAAATAAATCTAAAAAACAAAGAAATACCCTTGAGAGGTACAACCAAGGTTTTCATTTCATAGTAAGGCAGAATTTAATTAAGTATATTTGGGTAACTTAATATTTTTTACCTTGAAGCCTCCTTTGACTTTATGTTTTGGGTAGTATTTTCAAACTTTTACATTGTATCACACTTGAATTAAAATGAAGTAATAAGTAAAACTGAACTCGGTAAAATACATCTCATTTTATGTTTTTTCACACTTTTCATTTGATTAATTTCAATCAATTTTTAAATACTCTTGTAAGAAATAAGATTACAATTTAGATGATCTGTTAATACGGTTTATTTTTCTGTTGACAGGACAAAATATTTTTCTTTTTTTGATTTTATTGGCCAACAATATTTTCCCCATTGCTGTGTAGAGAGTTTTCTTGCAGAACATATTTATTTTTAACCTGTTTGTAGACCGAATGATTTAAGGAGCATGCAGTTCGAGCAAAAAGAAAAAAAAGCGAGGCGACTGTCGCGAATGCAATTTAAATATTTGCATTTCGTTGTTTTTTGTGTCTCATTTTGTTGGAGTTTTCCCTGTGATGGCGGGAAATCGAGGGAAATTCACATGGCACACGGAAAACGCATTGTTTTTGGCTACATTTTTGGGGGGTCGGAAAATGGAAGGTGCAACAGTAAAAGCTTCCTTAAATCTTTAAGAAATCGCCAGCTGCGAAATTGCATTACTGAGTAATTTTTTCCCTCTTAGCTGCTGCTGCTGCTGCTTTTCCTTATTTTCCTTATTTTTCTTATTTTCCAAAGTCTGTCGCTGGCTTCATTTTATTTTGCGCGCAATGAAATTGAAGTGAGGCAGGAGCAAAACAGCAAAAGCAGAAACAGGACCTGGGATATACGAGCAGGGACATTTACAGTTAACTTCATAAAGAAAATTTAACGAGCAACATCCTGTGCTTGCTGGGGAAAGCGGGGGAAAGGCGGGAGGACGCAACAAGGATGACGACAACAAGATAAAATGCATGCTCGGGAAAGGAGAATGCAGAAAGGAGAAAGCGAAACACGACAAAATACATTATACGACAAGGACAACTTGGACAAGATCCACACACAAAGAAAATTACATACATAAAAATATTATGTGAATTATATTTTTTTATAGTTTATTCGAATGCCTTGATTGGCTTTGCAAGTCTCTGTTAAATTGTTTTAAAACTATATAAACAAATTGTTGTCAAAAAGGTTTTAAATGACACAGCATAATTAACCTTATTTATTTTGGTTTCTACTTTTTAATACTCATACAAGAAATTATTTCAATTAATTTGTACATGTATTTTGCAATTAAAAGCTATTAGTCCTGCAGGGAAGTCACTGTTAACTGTAAAATGAATATATTTTAAAGAAGGTATCCATTTCTATATATTTGTTGCAGTGTATGACAGGGATATGGACATGCCATGAAACGGTGGCAAATGGAAGGCCGCCATCTGCCCATCAGACGCTCATCAGGTCGCTTCCCCCTTTCACCTCCCGTCCTTGTCCCTTGCCCCCCACTGCCTCCTTCTGTATCCTAGCCATCTCCTCCTTTCTCCGTCCTTTTCCTGCCCCTCAGACGAGGCAGCTGCAAATCCGGTACGGACTCGGGAGCGATAGAGACAGGGTAAGGGCAGTGGAATGCCAGTTAACGAGTTTTCTCCATTCTCCGTTTTGATGGCGCCCGAGCAGGGTTCCCACAGCTAGGAGATGGCTTTTGAAAAGTTATTTTAAAATGAAATCAATGCGAATCGAAAATCAGTAGATCTATAATTATATTAAAATTTATAGGATGCCTACTTGCTTATAATTAAATAACACCAGAACAGCTTAATTAGTTAGTAACTTTTATGATGTCTACTTTTTGTATTCTGAATTTTGAAGAGTCTTCTGTTTGTTAAATTATTTTTAAAATAAGGTGTTGCAGGCATTAAGGAACTAGTTTTCTTCAATTTCAAATCGCTTAATAACAATTTTGAACGGCATGGAATAATACTTATAATTTGTGTCTTTTAAAAACGTATTTCTTTACACTTTTATTTACAACTCACGTAAATGGACAAGAGAGCCAAGTTATGTAATACCAAAAATGAAATTCTCCTTCAGCTTCAGTTTCTCCAGCAACCAGTTGACCCTAAAATAAATTATGTTTCACAAAGCACACTTAAATATGTATAAAAAAATATATAAAAAAATATATAAAAAATAAAGAAAGGTTTGTTTCATCTAGAAGTGTATGCAATTATGCGTTTTAACATTCCCCCAGCAATAACTACCTTCTGATTTCATATTTGTTGCTGCCCTAGTAGTCGCAGTTGTTGGTGTTTTGCCTGCTACGCTTTAAAAACACGATTCAAGGGGCCCATGGCCCATGCCCATCAACGGCGTCATCATCAACATGACATCCTGGCAGTCAGCTTTTCCACTCCTCCTCCTCCTCCTCCTCCTGCTCGTCCTCGTCCTCCTTCCATTATCCACCAACCTGTGTCTATCAGTTTGTGTTGCTTTTTTGGGGTTAGCCAGTGACATTCCCGGCCGGTTGAGTGGTTCCCTCGATGGGTGATGGGTGGGTGAATGGGTGTGGGTGTGGCTGGGTGGCCGGAGGAAAATGCGAAAATTCAGTTATGAATTCATTTCGAATTGAGGTAACATGATTACCGCTATGATGATGCTCTTCCGCTTCAACATCGTCAATATATTTCGCTTGAGCTGTGTTTATTTACGTGCCCTGCCTGTCGAGAGGGGCTTTTTCGCAAGGGTCGTGTTGATGGGCTCCGTAGATGGTGGATGGGGATGGGAGATGGGGTGGACATGGACAGCCCGAAATGAGCTTCTGCCACGCCAAGGTGGCGCTGCTCAAATAAACGAACGCCTCGTCGAATTTGAAGCTCAGAGAGACAACAACCACATCCAAGCATCCCTACTTGAAAAAAAAACAAGTAACAAACAAAAAAATTATGCTTAAAGTTATGAATGTAAAATGGAAATGTTTTCTGTAAGTTAACAAAGAATTCTACATCAAAATGACAAGTTTGTTTAATAATTAAGGAAGTAATGAGACTTTATTAGTGAAATGAATGCTTTAAATGCTTAAACTTTATATTAAAAAAAATGTATTTACTAAACGAAGTAAAACCCATAAGCCCATAATTCATTTAAGGCTTCCAACAACTCAGAATGAAATATAAAATAAGTAAGAAAGCAATACAATTTATCAGCCACATTGGACAACATAATAATAAAACTATAAAAATCACTAAACCATTTAAAAAGAAGCATTCTCAAAACAGCAATTTATGAATTTGAATTGAATAAATAGTACACAGCGAACTTTAATTTAAAACGAAGCTCCCTGACACAGCTTTTCTTCGAGTGCGGCGGATGCAGATTTCTGGGGAAAGGTCGAGGGGAGGAGGGGAAGTGGGTGACCCCCCAACCCAATGTTTTCGGTAGGTGGCTGTTTCCACCCGGGGGGAGTTGTTTTCTCTGTTTTCCCTGCTGTTAAGTGGGGGCGCGCGCGCATCATCTACAAAATGGCTGTCAACAACAACATGGCGTATACGCGTTATGAATACGCATTGCTTGTTTAAGTCTCCCTCTCTGTGTGTGTGTGTGTGGGTGTTTTTGTGAGTGTGCGAAAACCAGGGAGGGGGTGATTTTTGTGTGGGGGTTGGGGAAGGGGACTGGGGGAAGGGGGAACTGACTTCGCCCCAGCGGCACTTCAAGTACTTAAAATTTCACACTTTTTCTGCTCCTGCTCTCCACCATTTTGTTGTTTGCCTCGTTTAAAGCGAAAAAGTTGTCGCAATTTAACTTGAGCAACATTTTTCCGAGCTTTTCACTGGTTTGGAAATAGGTAAAGTTTAGATTGGGCATTTTCTAGACATATAAAATCCCAGGAGGATGCCTTTCGGCATTGTGAGTTAGTATTTGTAACGCTAGATATTTCCTTTCTTCACATATTTTATTTAGTTGTTAATAATGTTAAACTTTGATATATTGATAACTACACAGATGTTATAATATTTTAATTGGTTAGTATGTTGTTATGAACTTAACTTGGCTTACAAAGATAAACATATAGTGTTAAATACGTGGGTATGCATATTAAATATGAATATTTAAAAATATATATATTTTATTGCTGCCGAATCAACCAAATAAAAATAAAAAACTAAAAACGTTTTAACAAAAGTTTGTTTAAAAAATTGCAAATGGATTCCTTTTGATTAAGATCGATTAGCATTAAAGTTGGCTTTTGAATTTATTATTTTATTATTTATTATTATTATTATTATTTGTAAAAATAATCATTACTTAGAAAAAGCTACCTATTTTCAATTTTTTGTTTAAGTAGTACGTTTCTTTCCCTAATTTTACAAGCGAAAATACTAAAGATATTTTTGTTAAACGTTGTAAAAACAAACTATATTTTACAAAATCAATTTGGATCCCATAAAAACTAATAATTCTCTTTTCGTTATTGAAATTGCTTTCTTCTTACTTTTCACTCCCTTTAATCCGACTTTCCTGTTGAATAAATTTAACTTTTCCTTTAAACACACTGGGTTTCCTAAAGTTTCCTAAATAAATATAGGTAAATATAAAATTCTTAAAGCACTTTAAGCTCTTCGCTCCCTCCGACTGTCTGCGCTCATCCGATTTTGTAATCATTTAGCCAATGCAAATGCTGCAACTTATCACATGCTGAACAGAACAGAACGGCAGCGTTCCAAAAATTGCGTAATGCCAAAAATAACCAAAACATAAACCCAAAAATAACGCATGCACACACCACACACACACACGAAAAGTAAATAAATATGCTAATACATTTTTCAAAATAAATCTGTAACAGATAGCAGATATGCGAGCGAGGCGAGAGGCAACCAAATAACCAACGACAACTAAATGCATTCCACACCCCCTCCCTCCCCCCCCTCATACACCTGTCCCCCCCCTCCACTACGCTCCTAAATGTGTGGGTAGCACCATCTCGCTCGCACTATAACCAAGCAACATGGTAAAAGTTTTTAATCCACGTTTGGAAAAATTTTTCACACAAATATTTACACAACTCTTCGCTCTAACGATTTGCGCAAACACGAGAGACACACACACACACTCACACACACAGATACACTCGCACACACGTGCGCAATTTTTGATGCCGATAAACACACATACACATAAAAAATTGATGTACTTAATAAATTTAATTTAATTTTAAAGTAGCCTTGGTAAAAAAAAAATCAAAATTATAGTTGTTTCAGTTTTTCCAACTACCAACTGCAAAATTGTTTGTTTTAATGTTTAAATTATTAATAATAATAATAACATGGTTGTATTGTAATGGAGTATGAATCCTGTTTTTTGCTCACAAATGATTTTGTTTTTAATAATTATTATTATTATTCGTAGATTAAAAGGGAATACTGTGAACGTTAGAAATATCTGTCTGTACAAACGTCGAGGGAACTCGGGAACTATAAAAGCTACAGCCACCATATTTAGCACACAGACTTCTATAAACTTTTTCAATGTCTTAATCGACCGGACTTTAAATTGAATATTCACAAATTTGATTCCCATCAAGAATTTCGTTCTTGAAGATTTTGTTAGTTTAAATTTTCAAATATCCTTTTTCGGAAATTTTAAAGTTTTACCAAACCATCTTGTTATGGTGTTGTTACTATTAGTATTGTTATTTAACTGATGCTTAGCAGTTACATTTTTTATATAAAACAATCTTAAAACATTTTTCAAACAAGTGAGAGTGAATAAAATCTGATAGAATGATATTGAATATAGTGTTAGTATAATGTTTTTGGTATATTTGTAATTTAATATTTTTTTTTAGTGCACAGACAGTCAGACACGCACACACACACACACACACACACACACAGTTAGACAGACATTTTAATGTTTGTAAAGCTTTTAAATGCTTCACACACATAAATTTTTGCTCTTCTGTTTTTCCCACTCTCCCTTCGTCCTTCCTGCTCTTCTCGATTTGCTTTCTTCTTTTTATTATCCTTATTTCCCCTGTACGTGTGTGTGTGGGTGTGTGTGTGGAACAAATGGCAAAACAAATAATAAAGCAAAGCAAAAATAAATAAATGAAACATTTTTAATAAGAATTTTATTTTGTGATATTTTTAGAGACAAAAGAGGATTGAATGGTAGGCCATCAACGGGGAAAGGATTTTTTTTTTGAGGGGGGACGTTGGAAAGGAAAGGAAATCCTCTTGTTGATTTTCATTTTTGCTGTTTGTCTGCTAAACACAAAACAAACATAAAGCTGTGTAACGAGGGGCGACTGGTGGAAATGGGGGGGAAAATGGGCCAGGGCAATTGGAGAAAATTCCACCCACCCAGCTGCCTGATTTTCACTCAACATGCGGGAAAAGTCAAATAATCGAGGAGTTCATGTGAAAAATTGCAACATTTTTATTGAGGCATTAAGCTTTTCCCATGGCAAATATTAACCATTAATAAAGGATTCGAATTAAAAAGCTCAAATCGTGGGATTTACTGTTCCAAAAAGGATGTTTTACGCACAATAAATTAATTGTATAATAAATGCTTTTTTTCTTAATTTCTTACTTAAACTAAGTAATGCTAGTGAAGTATATAAAGCAAATAAGTCAATGTTCTTAGAACTATTCTCAATGAAATTAAGGAATAAAGGTTTTTGTAGAAAATTAACAACATTAATAACTTGTAATTGCATTTCATGATAAATGGAGATTTATATAAAAAAAGGAGTGACTCTTTACTTATTAAGGTAAATTATAAATTTTAAAGGGTTTTCCCTAAATTTTAAGTCTAACCTAAGTTTCTTTACCTGGGTTAAAATAATTATAAGGTGTATAAAAAGCAGTGATGTTTTATTATAGAAAACATAATTTAAATAATTTAAATTAAATTTAAAACATTACCAATAACCAAAAATCACGCAATTCTCGAGTCACTTAAAGTAAATGAAACCCTTTTCAGCTCAAATAAAATAAAATTGAAGCCACACACAAAAAAACGAATTAAATATGCCACGAAAAACGAAACACGAAAAGCAGGAAAAGGAAAGGCCACCATTAAGTGGATCGGTGGTTTTAGAAATATATATATACAGATATATACATGGATATAGACATCATATTTATGGTTTTGTGTGTGCGTAAATAAATGATGAAATTTTTATTGGTCGTTTGGAATTGTCTTTGGCCGGATTTTGATTGTTTTTTCTGTCGATCTAAGCGCATTTTGTGTTTGCGGTTTTCTGATTTTTGCTGAATTTCAGTGTGTGGCCCCCCCACACACACACACACACAATGGCCCCACAACAACATAAAATAAAATGAATATTCATATTCGCATTCGGGAGTATTCAGCATTGGATTGTAATAAAAGCAAAATCAACACAAAAATCGTAATAAAATCAAAGCAAACAATGCCCTCAACCGAACTGAATGTGAATGTGGATGTGAATGTGGGTGTTGTGCAAAATTGTATCTGGGCCTGTGTACTCTCGCAGCCATATTCATAAATATAAATATAAATATATGTATGTGTACATACATGTGTGTCCTGTGGGCTCCTTTCGTCCTCTGTTTGCACAGCCGACGCCATATTTAATAACATATCAATGACTATTTTATTTCGGCCGGAAAGGGTCGGCGCTCCCATAAAAATCACCCAAATCGATGCATTGCACTTTCGAAATGTTGCAATAGTCAATTTCATTTTGTCGTCGCGATTTATAGAACGTGGGTTTAATTCAGTAAAAGCATTCGTTTTACCCTTTGTTTTGGTGGTTTAAATAAAGTTGGTACTTATTTAAGATAAATTATCTTAAAACATTTTAAACTTGCTTAGCATAAAATTCAACACACACAAAACACAGAGAACAAGTTATTTTTACTTAATAGCCAATCTCGATCTTCAGAGTTTACTTTGCTGACTTAATGTTTAAACGTGTTTTAAAATTTTATAAAATTGTATACGTTTTGTTTGAATTATCATTTTGACCATGTCTTATCAATAACGACACATTGCATTTTTTTGTACTAGTACTACATTAATTTATTGAGCATCTTATTAAGTGATTTTTGCTTTGGTATCGACTTAAAATCGATTAAATTCCGATTTTATTTGCTTCATATTTGCAACAACTTGTAACCCCGTTGACCTGCAGTCGAGTGCAATCTAAAAATGGGGAATTTCAAACGCATTGAAGCCCAGCTGTCTTCCATCGCCGGATAAAATCAGTGAAATCTAGCGGAACGGTGCCCAGCCACTTGCTCTTCTTTTTCTATCCCATCTGGGGGATGCTGACCCCTGGGCCCCCCAGCTTAACTTAACCCCTTTTGGAAACTACTACTAATTGCCAGAGCCCAGGCGCCACGCTTAATTACACGATAATTTCGCATGATTTTAGTGGAGCATTCAGGCCAAAACACTCGGATGCATAGTGGATATATCGCAGCGGATGGGTGGTGCATTTGTTCCAGGGAAATCTTGGATTGACCGCCGAGCATAAAGCGCTTAAATGGAGCGTGCCGCTGCTGAATTTCAGCTTATTTAATGCAAATGAAGCGACCCAATCCGACTTCCAACCGAAGGCCATTTCACTGTCAAGTCTGCGGAGTATCTGTGTGTGTGTCTCTGTCTCTGTCTCTGTGATAGTGTGTGTGTGTGCGAGTGTGTGGCAGTGTGTGTGACAGGCATGTTGACGGCGCCTGATAGTCATTCTCATTCCCCAAGTCCAATTTTCGAACCCCTTTCCACACGCTCCACTCTTCGTTGTCCAGTTCCAGTTCCCAGAAAAGGACTACCCTATATGACAGTATCTTGAGATCATTTCTCAATTTCTTTTCTGTATTGTATATCATATACTGAAAATATTGAATTAACTTTAAAATATTCCACTCGTTGTTCTTTTGAAATAAAATTAGTGGGTATTGGACGACTCTGTAGCCCCAACTGGTGAGTGCATACTTGTTTTCAGCTGCAATCTAGCCCAATCTATCTGCGTGTACATCTAAAAAGGTGGGGCCACGTGGGCTGCTGCCATTCTGCCATCCTGCTTTTGTGCTTTCCTGCTTTTCTGCTCTTTTGCTCTGATGCTGATGCTGATGCTTTGGTGACGACGACACGTGTTCGCCTTTTTCGCAAAAACAGACAGCAGACATCGGACACGATGAAAGATATAGACAGGCGGACAGCTTTATTACACGAGCCAAAGATAAAGAAACGCATGATGCACATTTGCATGCATCAATATCAGCAAGTGGGTGGGCCACAACTCAAACCATAATGTTTTTTTTTTTACTTTAGGTTGCTATAAGTTATTGGTATTTAAAAATGTTTTTTTCTTATTTAAAGATTGCAGGGTATTTTGTATTAATATTTTCCTATTGTTCGGGTTTATGTTGGCATAGCCGCTGTAACAAAGTTTTCTTCTTTGCTCATTTCAGAGTCAGCACGTTTTTGACTAAGAGCCTACCACGTACTGCATATGCACATCCGTATCGTCGCTCTGGTAAACCCAGGTATGTTTCACAATTTATTTTTTGAATCCTTTAAGTAGTAACAAACTTTACCCAACAGTGATCGAGGGATGGTAACGCAGCGGATTCAATTGGCAAATAGCAATCAATTGTCATCTGAAGTCATATCCATTCCTTGCGGCTTTTTAGGTATGTTCACATTTACCTATTTTTTTTTTTTTTTAAATATATAATTAACTCAACTTTTTTTTTTTTAATATCATTGCAGGCTTAAGTGTTCGTTGGGATTCTTATCTTTCTGAAAAAGCAAATAAGGAAAGGGCTCCGAAAACAAGCTACCTAAACATGGACGAAATGGACGATCCAAAATCTTTAGACTTTGCCACATATCAATTATCAATTTTTTCCACATCAACATCATCTCAAACGTAAAATTTGGAAAATGAGTCCTAGTTAAGTTGAGGGATAGCGAATTCTCGGCAGTGTTCACAAAATCGGTGGTTAACATGTGGATAATTTTTCCAGCAGAGGGATCAATGGATCTTTTTAAGGACTTGGCTCACACTCTCAATGGCAACTTATCTGGAGATGACGAGGTTGGGATAACCGTGATGAGGCATGATTATCCCAACTTTGTCAACTTTAGATCTCTTTCCATTAAGTGTGTGAGCCACGATCCTTAAAGGCTTCCATTTTTTCTTCTGCTTGAAGAATTGCTTACATGTTGACTACCGATTTTGTTAACACTGTCAAGTCTTTACTTCCTTTTGGTTTTATAGTAGGGAAATCTCACTGTAACTTAACCTCATCACATTAAAACCCCAAATAAATGTACTATGACTAACACAAAAATATTATAATAAAGTTAAGGAATTTGACATTAAATATCACGTACATCACGTACTTTATATACAGGGTGGAGGGTGGAGGGTGGGTGTGGGTCTCAGGTTCGATTCGATCAATATTGAAATGAATGCAAATTGCGAAAACATCTTATTAAAGCCGGAGCCAAAACAGATGTCTGTCTCACTGATGATGCATCGATGCAGATGCAGATGCCCAGATGCCGAGATATTCGGCTGAATCTAAATCCCCCCAAAGCTCATTATGGAAATTACCGAAAGGTGGACTGGGTGCAGGTGCACTACAAATGCAAGGGGCGAACATTGTTGAGAATGGCAGTTTAAAGCCTCTCACTTTGTTGCCTGGTCAGAATTTGGCTATTGTTTTCCCTAAATAGAGATTTAATAGGATTTACCAATGAGTTATGGAAATTTAAAGGGCTGAGATGGGTTTGAAAATATTTAATTAAACTTCATTGTGTCACAAATATCTTCTTGTGTCCAATTTTGTGTCACTTCTACTGCTATATTAAAGTGTTAAGAAGCAGTAATGTCTTATAAAACTTTTTAGTAATCATTACATACGCATAAAATAAAAGATGGGATTTTTACTTAACTATTGAAACTTAATTTAGATCTATGCCATAAATTTGAGGACCACAAATGTGAGTGCTAGGGGCTTTCTCTGTAATGCTTAGGGGTTTTTTTTTTAATAATAGCAAAGTTTGTATAAAAAATATCAAAAAAATATATAACGTTTATCCGCTAATATAAATATTTTAAAAGTGGTCTCACATACAAATATTAAACTTTGACTTTCTGTCTTAACTTTGTTAGAAACGATTTCTAGGCCTTTGTATTTCTAAGACAGATTTCCATCATTAGAGTTTCTAATTCTTGTTTATATTTGTTATTCGAGGCTATGAACTAGCATATTTTTATATTCTTACTATATTTCTTTTTACTTATATTTGCTATTTGAGGTTATGAACTAGCAGGGACCAAAGACGTATAACCATAGCATGTTATGTTGCACCCCGCACCGTTTTTTGTGGCCCCATCGACCGTATCGAATGCAAAGTGACAGTTGAGCAAGTTGCCAACGTTTTGTTTCGGTTATCTGGCCCTCCTTCGTTGTTACCACAGTTGTTACCAAAACCCCCTTTTTCCTCCCCTTTTCAAAAGGCGAGAGGTGTCAAAGTGACAAGGCCTTAATACTTTTTCGTAACAATTTTCCAGCGTTACGGTTTTGGGTGTCATTTCGTGTTTGGTGAGTGAGGTGGGGTGGAGGGGGCTTTTTTTTGTTGAGCTTGCGTGCGGCATGCACTGACCCCCCCCCATTAAACGATCGCATTTCGGACCGCATATTGAGCTTATCAAATATTAACACATTTTCAAGCGCTGACATATGTGGCTCCCACTCCTAAAAGCCCCCTTGGCCCCCTCAACCCCCCTGCAGGCACGCATGCGCCGGCTTCCGCTGTTACGTGGCATGTCCTGGCGACCCCCTCTCCACCGCTTTGGCCCCACCTCTGACATATAGACATGGACGTGCCCCTGTTTCATTTTCTGTCTCAGGTTTTTTTTTACCTTTGCAGACCTGTATATAATTTTATTTTAAATCGAATTAATTTTAAAGAGGGCCGACTAAAATATTAACATTGTTATTGAAGAACTAACACCATGAATAAATATCGTTATTGTTGATGTTGTTTTATTTACTGAGATTACAAAACGTTCATTCAAAAAGCTTAAAAAAACACTAGTTTATCAATAGTTTGGCAACATAAAAGTTCTAAGTTTAAAAATAAATATGTTTTAATTGAAAAAATGTTGCTGTAAAAACGGATAGATATATTTTAACCTATAAATAAATTGTTTTGATTAAAAGCAACGGTGAATAGATAAAGCTCATATTTTTCTTATTTAGTGAAATATCTATAGAAACATTTCTAAAAATGTGTTGATATTGTATAACAAGTTTAAACCTACGATTAATGTTTTACAAACAAATGACATGAAACTTGGCAGACTGGTGTATTACGTGGTTTTAGGGCATCCTGCAAAACTTGATCACAATTTAATATCGTACAGCTGCAATTTTCGGGATTAGGGTATTCCGACATCGGAACCCCGTGGCCAGTGTTCTCTGTGGCCTCGAATGACATTGCGTGCTCGCTCCCAAGAAAGAGACGGACGCATAGGTGGCGAAGGAGACGGGTAGTGGCCATGGGGGAATAAAAACGCTGAACTCTGACAGTCCAGAACAGTAGCATTGCATGTGTGGACGCTGCCGTGGTTGTGGGTTCGGATTCGGAGGTGCATGTGGAGGTGCATGTGGATGTGGACGTGGATCTGGATGCGAAAGGTGAACGGAATGGCACCGCGACATGCGCCCATACATCACTCCAGTACACTCGATTCCATTCCAGATGGAGAGCTCTACAGGTTTACGAGGGCAGCTTCAGAAGAATTGAAGGGGGATTACAAAGAATTCTTTCGTACATTTTAAATTTCCATTATAGCGTTCATCTGATATATTTTGATTGCACTACTAAAATCATATTTTAAATTAAAAAGAAAATAAAATCAGCTCACTTAAAAAACAAGAGATTATTACTTCTTTAAGACCACCAAGTAAAAACGACCAGGAAAATGGTTTCGGACTTTTCGTTAATAAATTTAGTTAATCATTTTTAAATCAAAAATAAGTCGAATGTTAAGCATTGAAAATATATCGTTTGAGCTTCAATATTTATAAAATAAATGGCTGAACATTCGTAAATTACTGAATTATCAAATTGTGCTTCTCTTGCCTTTGGAAACAATTAATTAACTTAATAGCTTTTAAGTTAAGCCATTCTCTAAATTGTTTTTGTGATGTTTTTCTGAGCTTTGTTCTGAATATAATATTCTGTTCTTGTTATTCAATATTTAAGGAAACAATTAATTCAATTCAAATTGTTTTAAATTTAATTTTTTTAAATATTATCATGATTTTGAATAATCCATTTACTTAATCACTTTTTGTGACTTAAACATAGACAAAGATAATTGTTTTACGAAACAAACAACAGAATGCCCACATCTGTCAATAGCTTAGCCATTAAATTTAAAACTTAAATAGCTAATCAAAGAGCTACACCCAGAGAAATTTATTACCTAAAATGCCTCAAAATTGCCTGTTATTCTAGGTCATTTGACCTAAATTGGGCTCCAATGCAGTTATTGCCTAAAAACTAGGCACTCATTGCCTACAAGTTTTTAGGCCATAAATAGCCTAAAATTATGTTTTTTTAGGCAATGGCTAGACTAGGTTTTAAGGAAAAAAAAACACACCAAATTATCTGTGCATTCTGCCACCGGAAAAAAATTGAGGCAATGGCTCAGTGGAACAACTTCAGCTCGGCATATTTTTGTCCCGGGTTCGAGCCCGCCACTTGGCATGTGTTTTCTTTTTTTTTTTTCTAAATTGGTAACTAAAGCAGGACAATGTTGTTTAGATTATTAGTTCTTTTGTTAAATAAATATATTATAATTTGAAAAAACTTACGGTTATTCACATTGCTTCCACTGAGACTCGAACCCATGCCGTTTGGAACCAGAGACGCGAGTCCTACCCACTGCACCACACATCATACTTCTACTTCGTGCATAAAATAGCTTGTTCACAAAAATACATATGTCAACAAGTAAGAAACAGTTGCCCAATTTTAAAAATTTCGATCTAGGTTATGTTCACATTTAAGTTAATAATCATTACTCACATAAAAGATTTTTTTATAGAAATTAATTAATTTGGAACTTTGGTGTGTGGCATAAAAAGCCGGTATTAGATTTATATTACATAAATCTAATCCGCCTTTGACCTCGAGTCCGCTTAAAATCGTAATTAATTAATTTATTTATTTAATTAATTTAAAAAGACAACCAGTAGGAAAGAATTGCCCCATTTAAAAAAATGCGATCTAGGTTATGTTCACATGTAAGTTAATAATTATTAGGCACATGAAAGATTTTTTTTTGTTAAGAAAAATAATTAGTTTATTTATTAAATTAACTAAAAAAATTTAATAATAAAATTCCAACATAAAAAAACAAAAAAAATAAAAAAAAAAAAAAAAAAAAATATCTTGCCGCAGGCAGGGATTGAACCCACAAGTTCAACTTCTAACTTTCCTTTTTACTAAGAATTTAAGTCCAAATAGCCTAGATTTTAGGTCATGGATGCCTAAACGTTTATTGCCTTAAAATATGTTGTTTTAGGTAAATTTAACATTTTTTAGTCCATTTATTACCTAAAATACATTTTTTAGGCAATAAAAACCAAATTCCTAAAATTGTAGGAAAATTTTTTTTCTGGGTGTACTAATTTCGTTTGGGCCAAGCTAAAAGCGTTTGGGCCAACTTTTCATAGCCACCTTCTGGGGCGGTCGACTAACCACTTAACTGAACTAATAAGCTGCACAATTGTTGTTCTTGCAGTTGCATCGCTTTAATGACAAAACAGGAGGAGGACCCCCATCCCCCATCTCCCTTCTTCCTCGTCCTTGTTTTGGCCACCAAGGCAGAGGCAGCCCCCGAAGTGTCAGCGTTGTGTCGAAAGCGGAATCCTTTGCCTTTTAACTGACACTTGCCAGACGAAAGAAAGAAAGGCGGACGACGGACGACGGACCCTGGAAATTGGAGTAGGTTTGCGTGTCAGTTGCAACAGTAGCACTCGTACCCCCCTTGGAACCCCCTTCCCCTGCCTTTGCCACTGCCCCTGCCCCTGGAAGACCTCTGGATGGCCCCTTGGCCATCTGGACAGAGACACTGGTCGATGTTCCATTCGGTTCCGGCTCCTTTTTGGCCCTTTTTGCCTCTCTCTCCTCGTCCTGTCTGCCGTCACAACTTGAACTTTTCACTGTGGTCTGGGTTTGGGTTTTAAGTAAGAACCCATCGAATACCCTATTAAATGTATAACAAGAAGTGGGTACAAATATACCCAAATTATAATTTTTGTACTCGGTTATTTCTCTATCAAAAAATATCTTTAAACTGTACTTATCATAGTCCTTTACTCATAATATTTTTAGGCACATTCAAAGTCAAGCTAAATCATCAAATTCCTTGCGACTTTCTTTGGAATTTAATAGTAAAGTCGATTGCCTAATCAATTTATAAAAAGAGTTTATTTAAACAAGAAGATTTAAAAAAAGATTTTTCAACACATATGTACGTTAAATACATTTAAGTCATTTCTGCAATAAATAAAATTAACCGACATTGAAGTTTTAAAATATTATTTGTAATGAAGATTCGAAAACAAGGATTCAAATACAACATTCACAAAATATTTACAATTTATTAAAAGACTCAGTCATTACATTATTTTTTAGAGCTTTTATTTTAAAAGGATTTTGTAGATCACGTTAAAAATCTTAAGTCCCATCTGGTTGACTTGCCTCACCGCTTAAGTCGAATTTTATTTATCGCTCGTTTTAATTCGCTTAACTGTAAGCCACTTACTTAGGGTATTCCAAGGTCCGTCGATTCCACTTCCACCCTTTTTTTGCCCTTTTTGTTTCCAATTTCGAGCTCTTTGTCCTGAGTTGCTGAGCTGCTTTTCGACAGCTTCAAATCAAACATCGTCGCTCGGGCTGTCATTGCGTGGCACGCACATGCGGCATACGGCTCGTAGCCCCCGATATTTCCCTAACTTTTGGATGGTAAAGCTTACCCCCCACCCCCCCACCAGTGACTCACATGCTGATAATTGTGGACTCGTAATTGTCTCAGGTTTTGATCGAAAATTGAGTCATTAGACGGCGCTCATGGAGGCAATCAGGCAAACAACAACAAGCTGATGATGAAAACCACAAGAGTAAACAACAACAAACATAACAAAGAAATACTGGATAAAAAAAAACATATGAACAAGTAAGTGTTATTATTTATTGGAATAGTTAAATCATACATATGTATGATGATGTTCCACTTGAATCAAAGAAAAAATCATTAAAAGTCTTCTTTAAAAATCTCCCAATCAAAATTCGTTATCAAAGGTTTGTTTTTTGAAGACTTTTTTAAGAAGAAAGCTTTTCATTCTACTTGTTACCAAGTTTATTAAGTATCTCTTCAATCGTGTTCTTAAAATCTTTCTATAAATTAACTTCTGTTTTTAAAATTAAATTTCAACATACTAATAAATATTAATATGCGTCATTTTAGTTGTTTAAAATCCCTGATATGTTCGATTTTTAAAAAAAAACATAAAATATTCTCAACTCAAAGTTAATTTCACGTGAAAAATGATCGAATTAACGACTAATTTCAGTGATACTTAGTTTTACCCCATCTGTGCGCTTGTCATTAGGTGGAATCAAGAGACTTAAGATGAGATCTGTTTGGAAATTAAAGGGGAATTTTGCGGTTACGATGTTCGCTGTGTCCGCCTTGTAAACGATCTTTCCCCGTCCCTTGGCCATGGATTTGAAAATTCACCCCGATGATGATGCCAGCGCGTGTCCAAGCCAACAGCAAAAGCCCAGAAGCATTTATCACAACTGCAACGACAGTTACAGGCGCTGGCCAAAACTACAATTAGAGTTTGTTGCTCAAAGTGCTGGACATTGGACATGCCAACATGAGTGATGATGAATGAATGCCTGATGAAGATGGGGAGATGGGGGGTTGGATGGTCCTGGCCACGCCCACACACCTCCGACGCCCTCAGTGCTCACCGGTCTAAATGCCATTTAATGTTAACAAATTCATTTTTGGCGACAAACGGAAACGGAAACAACGCAAACAGCAAATTCTCACACACAAACCGTCAGGCACAGTGGGTTATCGAGGATCAAATGTGCTTTAAATTATCAATCTTATATTATATAACTTTAGTTATAACAAACAGTATTTAAAAGATAAACAAGAAAGAACGCTATAGTCGGGGTTCCCGACTATAAGATTTGCGATACTCATTTTCCCTTTTTAAAAAAACAAAACGAAAAAAAAACGATAGAGTCGCCACCTATGGGGCTAAAAAACAAAACGAAAAAAAACGATAGAGTCGCCACCTATGGGGCTACATTAACTACATATGTATAAGGCATAGCAAAATGTTCTATAACTTCTTTATTATTTATTAGAGCACAAAATGGTTCGGAGTGTAGTAAGACAGTGCACATATCATTATATTTCTTTTTAAAACGTAACGATTGCATAAAAAATGAGGGCGCCACAGATTTTCGCGGTTTGTGGGCGGTAAAAGGGGCGTGGTCAAGTTTTGAAACAAACTTGATCTGCGCTTTGTTTCTAGAAGTCTGTGCCCAAAATTTGGTGGTTCTAGCTCTTATAGTTCCCGAGATCTCGACGTTTGTACGGACGGACGGACAGACGGACGGACGGACAGACGGACAGACAGACATTTGATCGTTTACAGTATTTGCTTACTCTTCGAGTATCGCAAATAAAAATACATACGTATCTCTATTTATATATTTTAGATCCAAATATTTTGTACGACCAAAGGTCACTGTGATAAGATTTTAGGTAATATTTCCTCAAAAGCTGTCAACATACATACATTTGAACAGGTTATGGTTCCAGTCCTTGCATAATTCCTTCCACTGTGCGGATGTTGCAGCAAATACTGGCATGGCCATGCCACGTCCATCATTCACGTCCGCCCCCTGACCTCCGCCTGACCTCCGCCCCTGACCATGCCCCCTTGGCCGTCGGGCGGCTGCCAACTGATAAACGAACGTCACACGTCAGGACTCTGGGCGGTTGGCAGGACGCAAAAGGACGAAAAGGGAAGTGAGAGGACCGGAGTTCTCTCGTCCTGGCTCGACGCTTTTGTGGATTGATGGCCCAGGACAGATTGAACGCCTTACCCACACACACACACACATATACACACACTCCGTCGGCTACTGATGGACATTTAATATGCGTTTTAGACATCCACTGGAAGACTGCAGCAGAGTGCAGTGGTGTGCGTGTGGCTGCATCCGTGTGTGAAGTGCAACACATCACAATCACAGGGCAACGTGAGTAGAGTGAAGCCTGGCTTGTATAGCACCCAACTCTCAAGCTAAAATGTAAGGGTTTGTAAAGCAGGCCTGGGCACAAAGAGAGTCGCATTTCTTTCTTTTCTCTTTCTATGGCTCAAAATAAAAATTGTATAACTTGTAAGATTTCTACCCGAATGTTTACCCAAGTGCCCAGGCCTGATTTAAAGCTTATTATTATATTATATTATTGGGGTGTTAGTGTACCGCGACCTGTTTAGATCTATTGTACCCCCATTCGGAGCCTACAGCTCAGATATCAACCCATTTCCTCGAACAAAGTCGAGGAGTTTTGATGGGTTGATTCTTCCTAAGAGCTCATGTGATAGAGCTCTCGACCCTAAGGTTCTGCATCTTATATTTATTAAGGCCGGACAGTCTGCGATGATGTGTGTAGAGGTTTCGTCCTCCATGTCACAGAATCTGCAAGTCCTGCTGCTTGTTATTCCTATCTTACCTAGGTGACTTTTCAGTCTGCAGTGCCCGGTTAGTAATCCGGTAAAGCTTACCACTAGGATAAATAATACATATATCAAATCTAAAATTATATCAATTTGATTTTAAATAACCATTTGATAGCAGTTTCAATTGTTGAGTTGTATTAGATTTTGAACTTTATATATTTCCTTCGTTGTCATCATTTAATAGGTGTATCTTATAGGACTTTGTTTATAGCTCTCTGGTTTTTAAACATAAAAGTGTTGATAATTTTTGTGTTCTTTAGGCCAGGCCCCACTGTTGCATGTGTGCCTGTCCATGCCCATGCCCATGTGCATGTCCATGTCCATTTCCATGTCCGAGTGCGTGCCCCGTTTTGCAACGCCTGCAGATGTGGATATATGTGGCTGTATGTGGATGTACGTGGCCATCTGTGGATATATTGTGTGTATGTATGTGGCGAGCACGAAATTCGTCATGGCCACAGTTGTTGTTGCGTAGATGCTGCTGTTGCAGGAACAACAGTGTGGCATTGTTTTGCATTAAATGCTATCTGCGCTGCCGTGTCCACTCGCCCTACCTCGTACCCCTCTCTCTCTTCCCATGCAAACCCCCCATGCCAGAGCCCCCCTTTCAAACCCCCTTCCGACCCCCTTCCACGACGCCCCTTCATTGTTCGTGGTCGTGTTTTTGGTCGTAGGTGTGAATGCGCGCACATGTGGCAAACAAAAGGCACTGACTCGGCCATCGGCCACCAACCCCATTCCCATTCCCATTCCCACTCCCATTTGCAATCCCATGAACTGGATGTGCATGTCCTGGGCATCAATAATGTGTTGTTGTGTCCCGATATTAGCTACGCATATTAACTTGGCCGGAGTGGCCAAGTGGCCAGGAGCGAGGGCGATTAAAGACGCTGCCGCACAGATGAGCTCCCTGCTAATGGTCGGTAAGTCCCTCACTTACATCGAGGACTTACGTACACAAGTTTACCCGAAAACTAAAACAAAATATAGAAAGTTTTAATGATACATGATAATGAATAAACATAAAGTGGAATAAACATTATTGAAAATAAACATGAACTGTATTTAATATTTAATTGTAACATGATGAGTATTGCTGATTTTAAATAAACATTATAATATAGGCCTTTCCAATAGAGAAAGATCATCTAGTTTGATTGTGTGAATTAAAATGAACTCGAATTTTTAGAACATTACAATTATAAATAGTTCAATAAGTTTTAACTATTATTTACCACATAATTTGAGCGATATTAATCTAGTTTTAATACGTGTTTAACTTACAACAATTTACCAATATTACCACGAAAAAAAACAACAACAAAAGGAAAACAAAAATGAAAACCCTTAAAAGAAATGAGAACAACTTGTACTTTTTTTTGGAGACTAAAGTAAAACTGTGTACCACATATTGTTTTAAATTTGAAATTATGATTGCAAATACTACTTTTATTAAACGTAGTATTAAATAGCCAACACATATTGCTCAACGAATAAACTATAGTTTTAATTTATTTAAAAATAAAATAGCCCAGTAAAAGTACTTCTGTTTTTCATTACATAATTATAAAAATGTATTTTTATCTGTGGGGCTCTTAACGAGATTTTGCTTTTCCAATATCCTTAAAGTTCAAGTGTCCTGCCTAAGGGCAAAGCTAAATTGAAGAAACGTATAAAACAAAGCAATAAATTAAATCATCATTAAACTCTTCAGCAAGAAATTCTAATACATTGTTCAAAAGTTTGAAAAAAGTATATTTTTACGTCCAAGAAATATATAGTTTATTTAACTAAGAATTGCAATGGATTTAATTTTTAATTTGTTGGCAATGATTTAATTTTTTGAAGACTACTAACGAATTTATTTGGCAGCTAATAAAATGGAGAAAAATATGATTATATTTCTTACTTAGCATCACTGAATTTTAAATGGTGCTGAGCTTCCAGTTTCGGGAACTGTTATTTTAACTAAAGCCAGTTAAAACATCTAGAACTTTTATTTTATTTAATTGTTAAAATAATTGACAAGTAGCCAACTCCAATACTTACTTTTAAATCCTGGAAATTGCTCTTTTTGAACCAAATACAAAGACAAAATATTGTTTAATTTTTTTTTTTTTTTATATATATTTTTTCTCATCAAATGTTTCTTTCATTTCCGTTTTTTGTTTGTTGCTCTTCATCGTCTTGCTTTTTAATTAGGTTTTGTTAACAATTTGTGTTTATTTATTATTGATTTTCCCGCCATTTACTGCTCTTTTAGCTATCGCTCCTTTAGTGCGAATTTCTCTGCCATTTTTCATCGTTCATCATATTCCCACACTCTTCTATCTTCTATCTTCTAGCCATTTTTTTGCAGGTTTTTTATTTTAAATCGCTTGATGAATATAAGGATTTAGTTGTCTGTGTTGTGGTTGTTGTTGTTTCGGTTCTTTAATAAACTTACGCATTATGCTAACACTAAATACTTTTTACAATAATAATAATAATTCGCATCGTCATAATAATAATCAAAATTGTTAGCTGGGGGATTTTTCTCGCTTTCTCGTTTTCTCGTTTTTCGCTGCTATTATATCATTATAATTGGAAATTCATATATTTACGCTCATATACCTTTTACATATATGTATAATTTTGTTTAGGTGTCATCCTTTACTAGGTTTACATTTAGTTCTGCTCCTTCTCTTTCTCTTTTATCCATTTGTTTATAATAAATTACGTTCGCTTACGTTCTAGGACCACAAAAAAAAAAAAAATAGTTTAGTTTAGTTTGCTATGTGTTGTTTGTGTGTGCTGCCGTATATAGCTCTTGTATATATATAATATCTGGTTTATGTAGACTTAGGACCTAGTACATGCCTAGTTACGTTTATGTTGTTAGACAACGATTATAATATATATCCATATGTTAAGTGTAATAATATTAAAAAAAAATTGATTTCGTCCAGAAATGCAAGCAAAATATAAACAATTTTTAGAGTTACGAATAAAATGTGCTAATTTACAAAAAAAAAAATATATATATCTTTTTATGCAGATCTTTTTTTTAGACTACAGAGTTATGTTTTTTTTTATACACTGATACACATAAATAGTTTTTGTTTCGATTTTTTTCTTTTTAAATTACAGACAAGACGTTTAGTGTTTGCTTTTAATTTAATATTTTTATTTTTGTTTTCCATTTTTTTGTATTATATTTTGTTAAAAAAAATTGTTTACTATGTGCAGCGCCCATTATTTGTTTTTTGTTTTTTGTTTTTATACATTTAGAGAGATTTTCTTTGTCTATTTTGTGTGGTTTTTTTTTGTTTTGTTTAGATTTATAATTTACAAATATTTTGGCGCCGAATTGAAATACAAAAAAAATAGCACAGTAATCAGTAATAATAATAATAATAATAATAATAATAATAATAATAAAGTATAACAAAAACAAAACCCAGCAGCTGAGCGAGAGAGCGAGAGCGGAGGGGGTGGGCTCTCGCTGTGGCGACGCTCTCTCTCACAGTGTCTCTCGGCCATCTCGCTCTGGCCCATCTGCGCGCGCCAGTTGGCCAAGAGCTGCGCCAGAGCGAGACGGCACTAGTGTGTGGTGGGGGCGGCCGTTACTGCTCGCTCTCGCGCCCCCTTTTCGCCGCCACGCTCTCTCTCAGCAGCCGCGTTGCCAACTGTTTCGTATATTACCAAACGAGCCCTTCATTTTGCATATTCTGCGGTTCGCTGAAGTTTGACGAGCTCATGAACTCCGGCGAATTGGTGCGGGGGCCATTTTGTTGTTGCTGCTGCTGCGTTTGATTCGCCGCTTGTTGCGCATTTGCCGCTGCCGCTGCTGCAGCGGCCATCAAATGCTCGGCGCTCGGGGGCGGAGGGGGCGGTGGTCCGACGGCCGACTGCAGCTGCATGGGCGGTCCGCCCGCCTGGCCCAGGAACGTCGCCTCCGGCGTCAGCCCGAATTCGTTCACCATCGGAATGGGTCCGCTGTGGTCCATGGGGCCACCTGGGGGTTAAAGGAGGACGAGGAGGCGGAGTTTTTAGCATTTTTTTAGTTTAAAGGTTCTTTATTCTATTGACTTCTGTTGGTAAATCTCATCTCATTTTATTTATAGGTGTCCATCACTTCTAACAACTTTATTTTTGTGCTCTTCATTATTTAATTTAACCCTTGAATTAATATTTACATTTTTTTAATATTACACTTTGTGTTATACATTTTGGTATCATTATAAGAGGGGATTTTAAGTAAGTTTTATTATTTAATACACTTTTGTTTATTTTAAGTAACGTTGTTCTTTCCCTTAGATGAAAACAACATTGTTTATTTTTATTTAATTATTATTTAAAATCCATTCTTATAATGATACCAAAAGGTAAAACGCTTTTTTAGTGCCTCCCCTTAGTGCATATGTTAAGTCTACGATTCTTGATAAAATCGCATTAAATGTTATGTAAAACTCCGAAGGGTTAAAAGAATTATTTTGAATTTAAGAATGCACTTGCATATAAAGGTGATGCAAGTTCTAAGGGTAAAAAAAAGAAGTCAGCATTTTGCAAGTTTTTCTAATTTGCAATTTGAAGCACTTCTTACCATAACCTTAGCATTCTCCTAATTTTTAGTTAATATTTACTTTGTGTTCTTGGAACCACCCATACCCATCTTTTACTACATATTAGGTAAGTGTGTCTATATTCTTCTAAGAACCTTTTTTGTAATTTTAAGTTATTCGTTGATTAATGAAAAACCATAGACAACAAATTCGATTTCTAGTGCCCAATCTATAGTATTAATCCGAACTAGATCTGAATCTCACCTGGCGCATTGAAGGGCATCGGTCCGCCGGGATGTCCGGGGAAGTAGGGTCCGTCGTGCGGGTGGAAGGGTCCGCCGTAGCCGAACTCGAACTTGGCGTCCGCCGCAAAGTAGGGAAAGCCGGGTCCGTCGTCCAGTCCGCCGGGCGAGAGGTTCATGGGGAAGCCCCTCATCTTCCGGGCTCCGCCGAAGAACGGTGGACGACCCATGCTGGTGATCTGCTTCATGCGTCGCTCCTTCGACCGTTTGTTTTGGAACCACACCTGAAAATGGAAAACAAGTGTTAAAATACATGATTAACTTAATATTCCAAATTTCCCCCATTGATTTAAACATTTGTTTTGTGTGATTTTATGATTTTTAACAACTTAAATTTGATAATCCAGCGCTGTGTTATTTCAGTGGCACCAAAAACTGGGCTTGAAAACTAAAATTAATCAATTAAATACTAATTTTAAGAAGAAATCATATTAAGCAATAACGACATAAATGGGTAGATTCAAGAAAATAAGATTAAATTAAGATTAACTTGTTTACTTCATATTTCCTTCTTTTATGTGGGTTGTTGAATCATATATTTTAATATTTTATTTTTTAACATAAACACATTTAACATATATATAATATGAATACTAAATAATTTTAATACATAGAGTACACTATTTAAATTAAATTAATTAGGAACTAGATTTGATCGCACTTTTGAGGCTTAATCACGACCAAAAATATGTAATTCAAAGTGAAAATATTAACATTTAAAATGTTAAAAAAGAGACTGCTTCCTGTAAATTGCCCCGGAATTGCAAATTCAAGTGATTCTACAAATTGGACACAAATTTCGGGGGGTGGCGGAGGGGGTTTCCGGGAGTATTATAGTTGTATTTAAGGATGGGATCTTATGTCTCGGTGGTGCATTGGTTTATGGAGGCGCATGTCTAATTGTTGTTGCCTGGCGATTCGATTCTTCTGGCTCTGGAGATTTAGATTCTGGTGGTTGGTGGTGCTTGTGGTTGTGGACTTTTTTGCATTGATGCTACCGCCGCACCGGGCGGCCGTTGCAAAATTAGCCCCGTTTTACCCACTCCACTTCACTTCCATCTCCACCAGAGATCGAAGAAAAGAGACCGAAGAGCGAAGACAGAGGACAGAGGACAGAAGACAGGGGGAAGACGCGTCTCCGCAGACTTCGATGCGATTTTTACGATGTTCTGGTTGTGGGTTTTCGGTTTTCGGTTCTTGGGCTGTTGGGTTATATTGGGTCCTCGATATTCTTGGGTGAACCCAAGCACCAGAAGCAGAAGCACCGTGCCCAGCATGCAAAGTTATAAAATAAAAACATATTTCAAAAGTTTTAGTGGCACCTTTGCCGTTCCCGATCCTTTGTCCCTCGTTTGTTATTCCCATCCTTTTAATTTCCCTTCCTTTTCCTTTTTTTTGTTGTGTTTTTTGTTGTGTTTTTTGGCCTGGCTCAGTTTAATATTCATATTTTGGGACGCTCTTTTAATGATCTGCTGCAACTTTTTTGATTTTCTCCAGCTTTTATATATTTTTCTCAATGAAACTTTTTGATTTATGTCTTTGCGCTTCGCTTTTTGTTTTGTACCCTTTAATATTCAGCTCTCAGCTTTTTTGGCAAATAGTTTCCAATGAATTGGGCTTAGATTCTGGTGCTTTTCGGTTCCTACATTCATATATTTTCGACCCAGTGCAGCTGTCGTAGCTTTTGGCCGAGAGTCGAGAGTCGAGAGTCTTAGGAGGCAATTTGAGCGTGAATTTTAATGATGAGCGCCGTTCTGCAGTTCATTTGAATTTATGAACTCGACTAGACATGCATATATGTATAATATGGTAAGTCCTGAATCGGAAAGGGGAAAGGGGAAAGGGGGGCCCTTCACATTTCACATTTATAAACTGACACATTCGGCGGCGCAGCGAATTTCGCTAGAAAAGCCTTATTTTTCGGGGCCTGAGAACGCAGAAAGGAAACCAGCAGAATAACCGCAAAATAAGATGAGAAGACCACGAAGACGGGGCTTTTTCTTCGTGTTTTTTTGGTTGGTTTTCTTCTTGTCGGCAAACAGGATGCACACAAAAGGAAGTAACATGCTGTGCATAGTTGGGTCTCAGACATATAGCGCATATCCACCACACACCACACACCATACCGAATCTAAATCCGATCTCGAGTTCTCTCGTGGAGCGTGTGACTTTATGACAGCCACCGAGATAATCAGAATCCGCTGGGAGATGGAGATGGAGGTGGAGGTGGAGAGTTCAGGTCTACAAATAGAAACGCTGATATCTAATGGGAACCCGGTTAAAGTTCCTTGGTAATGCAAATTAAATATCTTAGGGAATGGTAAAAGTATATATGTTCTCTTAAAAATCTATTTTCTTTATAATTCCTTATAAAAAAGAGACATTTCTGAATATGTTAATATTCAGTCATCATAAAAAATCATCAACATAATTTAAAAAAACAAAGTGTTGTACTAGAATTTTTGTTAATATAATAATATTACCAATACATACATTTTCTCAGATTTTTATGAATTCTTTTAAACAAGGTTATTCGTTTGTATTTAACAACATTGGTTGCATTTCACCTCTTTGTTTAATATTTGTTTCATATTGAAAGCAGGATTATTTTAATAATTGTCAAACAAATGTTATTATTAAAATATTTTACCAAAGGGAATTTTAAGAACTCTTAACGAACTCTAAGTTGAGAGTTATAAAGAATGTCACAAGTAGTTTTTCATTATTTATTACTATTATTTATATTCTTTTTTTAAAGGATACACTATTTTCTAGTACAAAAAGGTCGTATACTTTTTCTTAATAATATTTTCTAGTATAAAAAAATAATCTTAATAATAGTTCACGACCTTTGCTACGAAATATTTCGGCAAAGTAACGTAACCCGTAGCGTAATCACCTTGATAACGTCGTAAACGTGGCCAAACTCAATCCGGCAGCCAACTAAACTCGACAAAAAATAAAAAAAATAATACAAAAAATGGAAACACAAAGGAAAACCAGAATCCAAAATCCACAGAACACGCGGCTAAGCTGCCACCGCATTTCAATTACTCGTAGCAGTGCAGCGTAATAAATAAAAGGTGAAACCCCCCACCCCCACCATCACACCCCACCACCCACAAGCGACCCACGAAAAACCACATCGAATCCACTGGAGAAGTGGGAGGTGGGGGAGGTGGTGGAGTGTGCGCAATATTTTTCCATATGCGATATTTGCCTCTGTGGGCCCTGCGGTCACATAATTTTTCATTTTCATGTGCACACCAAACAAAAGAAACAACAACAACATTGTAGGGGGGCAAAACTTAAAAAAGAAAAGTATAAAAAAAAAAAAAACGTAAACTAAAATATGCATTTACAATAGTTTTGCATTTGTTTCGTCCCCCATTTTACCTCAACTCAGTTTAGTTTATCCATTTCTTTGTATTATTTTTTACTCCGCGCCACATTTTCCCATTGTTTTGTTACGTCCACAAAGAAAAACACCAACAATCGGCAAATGGAGTGCAACAAAAAGTGCAAAAAAAGTGCAACAAAAAGAAAAATAGCAGAGCAAAAATAAAATACAGAAACAAACAAAGAAAAAAAAAAAAGAGTTGCATGTGGGCGTCACACAGCATTTGCCTCCATATCGCTTTTTTCTATTTTTTCTATTTTTTTGCGGTGCCTCGAATATCCATTATACAAGGTCCAAGATCCAAATGGAAAACCTGAAGCAAGGAAATATAATTCCTGCGATAGAGCTAAAACTGTTGACTGTGATTTTAAGCATTTATTAGAAATTTATATAAGTCTTGTAGTATTTATTTTTATCAAAATGTTTAACATTTTGTTAGAAAAATATTAACATTTGTTTTCGATATTACGTTTCTAAAGACGCAATTTTATTCTTGAATTTTAAATTTAAATTTTCTTTGCTAAACTTGTTGATTTATTAACTAAAAGCTTTGTAAATGCTTGAAAGTTTTTTTAAAAATGTATCAAATTAGTTTATAATATTTCTATATATTTAAAACTAACTAGCTAATATTTTCAAAAGTTTGTTCTTATTATTTGCATCCTTTATCTTTTCTATTATTATCTTATTTCTAAGTATTAATAAGTTTATATACTTCTTGCTGAATGAGAAAATATTTTCAATATTCTCAGTTTCTTTTTCTAAATTGTGCACTTCACTGCATGAACATCAGATCCAAAGCTGCAAAATTTTGTTAGCTGGCAGCAAACGGGCGTGAAAAGCTTTATTTTCGGCAATAAATTCGGGAAAAATATTTTCCTTTTCCACTGATTTGGTTTCCATAACCAAAACCAAAACCATATTTTTCTTTGCTCTGGCAAATTGCGGGCGTGTGTGTTTTAATTTTAGTTCTGCAACTCGTTTCGTTTTTCGCGTTTGCGTATTTTTTCATGCCCTGCCCTCTGGCTTATTAGTCGTATGGATATATGATATTACGATATATATATAAGAATCGCATCATTTACGGTTATCATCAAAACATATTTCCCTTGTTCTGGCGGCAAATTGTTGGCAATTTTGAAAAATGTGCGGCTAATATTTTATTTCCGCACTTGGGCACCGAAATTTGTTTCCAATTTGGAGCTTTCAACAAATTTCCGACTTGAATAAATGGGTAAAGGGGATGGAGATGGAGAGGACAGGAGGGCTAAGTTGAACACGCGGCCAGCAACATTTGAACATTTAGTTAAATTATAGGTTAGACTCTGACATAAAAGGGCAAACAACGTAGCATAATGGCCCATGGTAGCAATCACAAGGGGTCGGCCCCCGAGAACCGAATCCCTCACATAACAAAATGATTATTGCGCTGAGTGGAGCCAGGCACTGAGAGAAACCAGAGTGCTTAACAAGATATATTGTAAGTCTATAGCAGTGTCATAATTGTTCTAAACAAAGAAAACAAAAAACAAGACTGTTTCACGGGAAAGGAAGACGCATATTTATTATGTTTAGATGTATGGAAAGAGATTCAGAGTCATAATATATACCTAATAACATGTATGATTTATTAATTATATTTCCATACAATCAAATATATTTTGTGAAACATTTGTTAAGTATTGATGATTTCAGTTTACCTTTCTTTTTTTTTATTTCTTTGGCTCCTGAATTATCATAAAAAAAGTTGCTGTTTTATGGGTTCACATATGTATTTCCCTTAGAAATGTATGTTTATAAATATAAAATTATTTAATTGATTTTTGCGTAAATGACAGCTGGTTAGTTTATTTAATTATTTGATCTATAATATTTCCAAAAATTAATTTATGACCAAGGCAAAGTCCTAATTTCTTCGAAAACTGTGTGCTCATATTTTACGACGCTTTTGAATTAAAGGGAATTTTATGAAAAGAAAACTTCTCTATAGAAAAGGATCCTAAGATAATTTTGTTACACAATTAGTGATCATACTTTTTCGCAGTGTGGAACAGGGAGCTGCTCCGTCCCAGAGGGTTAGGTTAACCTTAACCGAGGTGTGCTCCTCCCTCCGCTTCTCCTCCCCTGCCCTCCGCATCCATCTGCATTGTGTTGGAAATTATAGCAAATTATGTTAAACGGCAGCGCGTTTGGCCTCCCACCTGCCCCTCCCCCTTTTTTTTTTTTTTTTTTTTTTTTTTTGTTGCTCATTTCGCCGATTGAGCGATGAGGGGGTGGGGTCATATATATGTATATACCATCTTTTAATACGATCCTCCAAAGGCAAAGGCACCCAAATGTGTGTCACGTTTCTGGTTGCCTTTGATTGATATGATTGGAATTGGAAATGTGGTGCGATTTGGGGCTTTGATTTGGAATTAAGAATACGAATACGATTCCGATTACGATTCCGATTTAGTAGATCCCATTCAAAACCGATTTCATTCGATATTAGCCCATTGTTTTGCGGCTACCATTTTCAAGCCCTTTTCCTTTTCTTTTTTTTGGCTATTTCGTTAAATTAGTTTGCTATGATGCGGCAAGATTTGTTTGTTATTTTGTTTGGATTGCCTTTTCATGTTGTTTTATTGTTTGTTGCTGCTGCTGCTGCTCTCCGCTTAATTGCCAAATACAATGGGGCAACTTTAGTTGGCTTTTTTCTTTTTTTTTTTTGGTACACAATGGTAGCAAACGAAGTCGGCAATAACAATTTTTAAGGCTAATCAACGACGGCATTCAAGAAACGTTCAAGCCATAGAAACTCAAGAAACAAAATCGAAGGGAATTTCCTGGAGTTTTGTGGTTACTTCTGCACTTATCTTTATCAATGTAGGTATTCATTTATATTTATTTTTAACAAATAATCTTTGCAATTGAAAATATTTCTCCTTTACTATCCCTTGAATGTACATTGTATGTAAGGGTAATATTTCATTTACTGCATTTTTTACCAAAAGATTGACTGACTGCCCTAAAATATGATATATGGCTTATTAGCCATGTAATAGATACGATACATAAGATGTGGGGATCAAAAATAAGAGGGCAATCCTTTCCGACTGGACAGACAGACAGACAGACAGACCTCCGATGACGATGATTACCACGATGACCTCAGGCACTCATCACTCGCAGTGATGATTTGCATTTATCGGGGGGCTGCTGTCACGCCCTCGAGACTCGAGTCAACATATCGATGATACGATACCTCGTTTACCTCCTGTTCTCAGTGCTTCTTCTCTCGATTTGGTGAGGCGTGAATTGGCCTCAAGTAAGAGTTAACAGATAATTAACTTCTTCTCTTTTTTTTTTTCTTTTTCCATCTGTATCTCAGGTGGATCGTTTCCTTCTGGCCTTTGTTTTTTCCCATAGTTTAGTAGGTGTTACTGAAAGAGGAGAGCTCCTTGCATGACTTGCCAGTTTTTTGGGTCTCGATTTCGGGCTATTTTTCTTTTTCGGCTCGGTTTCTTTGGGTTTTATTTTATTTTGTATTTTGTATTCTGTATTTTTTTGGTAGCCCCGGCGCCTCAATCGAAATTAATAGCAACTTGATGAGTTGTTGAAATTATAATTTCCCCCCGTTTTTGAATCATTTGCTGCCGAGTCATGGGAATGGGCATGGGCAAGAGGGCGCCCCGACCCTCGAACTACCAATCCATGTTGGAATAAATGCGTTAAATTAGCCCTTTTGTGAATGCAGGAGATTTGCTTTTTGAGTTCTGCCCCCCCAAAAAAAATCAAAACAATTTCCGCTCAATTAATAAAAGCCCAGCTTTCGGCTCAGAGAGATATCTTTGACTAATTAGTTGGCCATAAAACAAAAGCGAAAACGAAAACGAAAACTCTACTCGACTACCACAGAAAAATTTGTCAACTTCCGACCCTCTGAAAGATTTCGAATAAAAATAAATATATATGAGAGGCATAAATCTTTTGGGGCTCAGCTCAGACAAATGCAAATCACGGCTGGAAATGCTCTCGAATATGTTTTGCTTTTTTTGACAAATAAACGCCTCTGCATTTCGGCGCGACAGCACTTGACAAATGTCCGGCTCGCATCCGCATCTGTGTATCTGCGTATCTGCGTATCTTTTGGATCCGCGTATCTTTGTATCTCTCAAGTCACTGGCGCCAAGCCCAGCGCATGCCACATTAAAAATTTGTTTAGCTGCCGCTCGCGCTCCGTCGACTGTGTGATTTCCCCTTTCCCCATTCCCATTTATTTGTTTATAATTTTTCAAAGCTTAAATGGAGCGAAAGAAACCCGAAAAAAGAAAGAGCCGCTTTTGACCCTTTGAAACAGGTTGACTTCTTCCGCCCCACAAATCTGTCTCGGTCACTTCCCATGCGACATACGACATACGACAAACGACATTCGTGGCCATAACTCTTCGAAACGCATTTGGCTTTATGTCTCTGTGGCTTTGGTAGTTATGTTGTTTAGATATGCTGAAATATCCAGCTATCTATCAATTATACAAATGCTTTATGGGCCTTCTCATGGGAATGATTTGCTGTGGGTTTCTCAGACAGCGGCTACCCTTAAATAAAGTTGCATTTATCTTTAAAGAAACGGTAACTAATTTATCTATTTATGGAAATAACAAAATACATTCCATAGGAAAGTATAAATATTTAAGAGTTTTTTATGGCTTTTCTTCTATGTTTGTTATAAGTGATTTCATTATATATTTTTTTTCCATTAAGTACTGAAAATCAATTGAAACAGAGAATATTTAATATAATTAATATATATAGTAGTATGTATAGTAATATATAGTAATATATATATAATATATTTAGTGCCCAAAGTGAAATATATATAAATTATATATAACGCGAAAATGCTATCAATAATCAAAACATTGTAAGCAAAAATTTGTGAAAAATTGTGAAAAGTTTGCATAAAATAGTTGTCGGTGGTTTGTTTTATTTTATTTTTTTTTCTTGATCTATTTCGATCTGGATACGCTTTGCTTCTGCCTAGAGTTCGCTGCCTTTATGTCAAAGTTCAAGACATGACAGAGGAGCAGGAAAGGGGGACTTCGGTTGAAGCATTCTGTTTGTGTTGGCGCCCAACGTGGGGCCTAACTTCTGTCCCGTGGCGCAGCCGTCGCCCTGCCCCACTTCTCCTCCAGATCTCCCCCTGGCCACCGTCTGTGTGTCGGCAAAAGTTCTTAAGTTTTTGTGTCATGCCCTCAGGTTGCTGCTGCTGTTGTTGTAAAATTTATTATAAAACTCACAGCGGGCGGGCGCCCAAGAGAAAGAGAGATGGAGTAAGAGATGGGGCCCAAGAGTTGTACAAATTTCCTCGTTGACATCTGAGAGAGATTCCCATACCCATACCCATACCCACACCCATTCCCATCCCGCTGCTCTTGATGAGCTGACGAACTCCCGAAGTCAACGCTTTGATGGGGCTCGGGTTACTCAAAGCTGTTTCCCCAGAAATCAGCTGGAAGCTGCCCATATCTATGTTTATACATCTGTATCTGTGTGCCACAGACATTTGATACGCTTGATATTGGTGCAAAGAAAATAAAAAAAAAAGAGTGCAGCCTTAATGAAGATGCAAATGTATATATCCAACTGCCGCTGACAGCCCACAGATGTGATGTGCCTCCCTTTAACCCGATTCTCTCGACCAGATTAAGATTTGTGTTTGGTGTTGTCTCCTCTTCAACTTGTTGGCATTTGTCACTTTCGCTTAGTTGTGAAGAGGGACCCCAAAGAGGTGTTGATTGTGTCACACTTGTCGCCTCAAAATCCAAAATCCAGAAGAGGAGAAGCGACAAGAAACGAATGCCGCCTAAATATCCTTTAACTGTAACCAATGACACATCAAAGGGCAGCGCCCCGAAAAAAAACCCAGAGAACCCCTGAACCCAAAACCCGAACCGAATCGCACCACAACCCGTGCCCATCTTTAATTTTTGGAGTGGAGTTTCGAGTGCCTCCGATCATCGCATGATGAACATGGAGGAACAATAGCACAACAGCTGGAAGCTGGAGGAGGGTGCGGAAAATTTCGTGGGTCTAGACTCTAGAGCAACCTGTTGAAAACTCGAGCAAGGTGCTCCTATCCTATCCCATCCGATCCGAGGCCAAAGAAAAGCCAGCCAGCCAGCATAATGATGTTGTTGCGGTCAGATCGTGTAGAACATATGCTGCGGATATCCTTGACAGGCGCAGAAAGAAGAGCAGCTGCCTAACGATGGGTAAAGGAAAAGGAAAAGGATTCGAAAGGTGATCGCATTCCGAAATTTAGACAACTGGGAGGGACCTCAACTTAGGGATCTGTCAGCAACAAATTTGTTAGAATGAAATGGTTAAAAGTGATGGTATAGTTAGGTTCGAAATTCATATTTAAAATATCATTTGCTCTTGACACTGTGTACTATCTTTGATTTCCTTAATAACTATATATTAATTTTAAATATTGTTCTTTTTAAGCTGAAAAACTTTTAACGGACTTTGTACACAGGAATGTTTGATATATAGTATTTAAATTTTTAGTATAATAATAACCGTCGAGGTAATTTGTCGACTTTGAATAATTTATTATCCCAATCCTATTACTTAAGATCGCTTTACTTCAAACGGTGGTTATGCTCATCTACTTAGCTGCAATTAGGTTTCTGCTTTTTAGCATAACTTTCTCAATTAAAATGAAGGGCCCCCAGATAATGCCTTTCCACTCTTTGGCCGCCTAGGAATAATATGCTCAATTTGTAAAGCAGTTATTTAAATCCCACTAAGTAATCTTCTGGATTTTCTAGCATTTTTTTCATGTAATCGCTGCATTGCATGTAAGTAAGCTTTTTACTTAGTGTTTCTCTCTGGAATTTTTGCGCATTTAATATTCGTATAATTATATTGAAAAACTGCAGTTTATTTTTTTTGGGCGCATTGAACTTCCGTTTTTAATGGGCTGCCACGCCCACTGCGTCCGCCCTCGTTCCGACATTAATTTTATTTTTATTGTATTTGGTTTGGTTTTATTTTTTCACTGGGCACTGAGCAATGAAGCGTTGCAAGGCGGCAACGGCAGGCTATTTTTTATGATTTTTCTTTTTTTTTTCTCGAGCGGCGGGGGCAGCGGCGTTGACCGCGTTTGCTTTAGTTTAAACATTTGCCAGTCAAAGCGCGCTTAATTTATGCCTTTTTTATGCTGATGAAACGCAGGCAGACGGGCCACTCGAAAACTGAAAGACCACAGACTACGGACGGCTACCACGGACTAGTTGGAGGTCGCTGGAGGAACACATAGTCGCCAGCTATGGAAATGAAATCGTTAAAGTTAAAGTTAAAGTGAAGCTCAACCCGAAAACATCTTGGACTCTTCCGCATGGGTTTGCACTTGCCTTTTGAAAACAGGCCACAATTGAAACTTATTTCTCGAATTTTTTGGTCTTAAATGAAATATCAAACTATATGTGGAGTTTCTATAAAGGTTACTTAGTATCAAACATTTTTAAACACACAGACATTTTCGGGAAGTAAGCTTCACTCTTAAAGCTTTTTAATTTTTCCGTCAAATACATTATCAAGTTATAAATGTTGTTATATTTTAAAAGAACTCCATAACTGATAACTTATAGTCCCAAATGCTAGCTAGTTATTATTTAAAATAATATATTAATATATACTAAAATATTATTATTATTATTATTAAAATATATATTAATAGTTATAAATTTCAAAAGATGTTGAACAACTTGAAATATTTTTAAGATTAATTAAATTTTACATGGTTTGTGAGAGAAAGAGAGTGAAAGGTAAAACAGACTCACGCACACCAAGAAATGTGACTCTCTTTGTGCCCAGTACATTTTTAAGTCATGTGTCTAAAATAACTTCTATAAGCTCTGTAACTGTACTTCTATAAATTGTATAAATTATAAATTTATGATTATTGACATCTGTGCGATCCAGTAAGTTTAGATAATAGTTCACCTAAGATCCCTTTCCCAGATGGATATGGATGTGGGACCCATGGGACTCACCTGTATGACGCGCATGGGCAGGCCGGTCTCCTTGGCCAGTTGCTCCCTGATGTGGCGTGTCGGCTTCGGCGTCTGATTGAAGGCCGTCTTGAGCACCTCCAGCTGCTTGGCCTTGATGGTGGTGCGCGGACCGCGTCGCTTCGATCCGTTGGCATCGTCGGGACTTTTGTTCTCCGCCTGGGAATCGCCGCGTCCATCCGGATCGCCGTCCAAGGAGCCCTGCGAGCGAGGGAGATGGCGATGGTTAGGTATTTTTTTTATATAGTGCACACAATGGCCGGGGCCTCATAATCATTTGCCAATCATTAATCAAGGCGAGTGTGTGGAGTGTAAAGTGTGTGGAGTTTGTGGAGTGTGGGGAACGAGGGCCTCCAACAATGACACCTAAGCCAAGCGATCATCAAAGCCCGAAAGAGATGGTGCATTATGACGATTGTTCAAATACCCCTTAAGTCATTTACCAGGATTTAAGTAATTTAATTTAATATAAAATAAATTTAACTGTATGATCTCCCTAACTTATATTCCTCTAATTTCAGTTGATAAGAAAACCAAGTATATTTTAAAGCCTTTTATAACAAAAATATAATGAGCAACTCTACTTGTCCATCCTCTTAACTACAGATACTTCCTAAATGAGATATAAATATTATAAATAATATATATATAACAACAACTCCAACTAGAGGGTGCCGCCACACACTCCACTCTCCATTCATTACTTGGGTGAAAAACGAGAAAAACGAGAGCTAATGATGATGCACCTCCAAACAACTAAAAACTACAAACTACGAGCTCAAAAACTCCAAACTTACCTGATCGGAATCGTCATGGGTATTTTTGCTATCGGTGCTCATGCTTTGTACTGATATATCCGACGTGCCCAGAGGTCCGCCCGCTGAGTCGGGTCCATTGGGTCCAAGTACACCCAATCCCAGAGCTGTGGCCCGCAAATGCGGCGGATCATCGTCGTCATCGTCTTCGCTCGCCGAGCCCATTAATGAATCTGTAAAAATCACAGAAGAGAGGGTGAGGGTGAGGGTGAGACATTTGAAGAACACAACAAATTGTTGGACTATAAGTAAGTAAGAACACTCCACTTAAAATACAATTGCAATAAATAATATTTGTGCTGGGCTAAGCCCAAAACGACGCTGGAATTGGGTTTGGATTGGGATTGGGTTTATTTGGCTGACTGGGGACTGGTGACTGGGTCACGTGTCGCCATTTCATGCTCTAAGTAGCCGCTTTGTAACTCCCTTAACTGGTGTTCGGTGTTCTGAGTTCGGTGTTCTGAGTTCGGGTCACGTGTCAACTGCAGTTGTTCCTCCGCTGATTTCTATACAAGTTGATTAGGCCGGGGGTCTTATCTCTGGCGCAGACTTTTAAGCTCTGGGCCATGCAAAATGCTGACACGCGTTCGAGTTTCTTCAACAGTTTCTGGCCTGTTTCGCCCGAGATAAGAGGAAAACGAGCGTCGAAACGTGTCACTCAAAGAATGCGCTCGATTCGATTGTATTTCTGGGTTTTTGCTCTGGGTTCTCAAGTCCTGCCCCTGAAATCTGTGCGGAAACCCTTGGGGAGCACCTGACATGCGTTCTGTCCCTCGGGACAGTTGCCAGAAATAAATTACACTTTATTATGCATAATCTAATCCGCACCAGATGCAACCCAAACGGGGAGTTAGAGCTCTGAGCTCTGTGGCTCTGCGTTTCCAGTCTCCAGTCGCCAGTCTCCAGTCTCATCTGGCACCTGTCACATCGACTGACTATGGAGAAGAGCAGAGCTTAACGCATCCCGCGATGAGTTGAAGTCGCTCTGATGGGATGAGTGGAGATGATGATGAGATTCCACAGATTCAAATGCGGAGTTAGTCGATGGGGGGTTAGCTTTCGAATTAGATATCGGTGAAGGTACAGAAAAACGAGATGACAGGCTGCAGTTTTTTTTTCTTTTTTTACAGGCGAAAAAATATCCAAAAAATATTTTATAATTTAAAGTCAGTAAATTTGTTCTTGATTGAGTCAAATGAATTTTTTATTCTTAGTCTTTAAATGTGTTTTATAATTTGCAGGACTTTCCTCTGACTATGTTTAATATTAACACTTTTTTGTTACATTTTGTACATCATGTACTAAAATAGATTTATACGAAGCGGAACTTAAACGATATAATGCCTTATTTAATTTATTTTTTATGCCTGATGTTTTATTGTTTAAAGCAAAATTAATTTGTCAAAATATTGTGCTTAATTAAATTTAATAAATTATATTTTGACACCTTTTTTTTACGAGACGGAATTAAAGTTATTCGTACGATATTATATTTTATGTTGTTTAAGCAAAACACAAAAAAAAATTAATAAAAAAAGTAAATAAATAAAACAAAAACTTAATTTAGGTTATCCCGATTTCATAGGATTTTTTTGAGATTAAAGACCAAAAATTTAAAAATTATGATTTCTTGTTTATCGTTTAGGGTTTATTCCCTATGTTCTTTGGCAAAAAACCTATCCTAAAGTGAGGCCTAAATCCTTTCATCTCAAAAACTTCCCACCATCTGGGTATCTGGGTATCTGGGTTCCCAGGGCTTAGCCCACACGCAAAAAACAAAACCGTTGCGTTAACCCACGAGATCTTAATCAGTTCGAGGAGTGTTCCGAGTGTTCCGAGCGTTTGGTCGAGTGTCGCAGGATGCCATAAAAGTCCTTCAACAATTGACCCGCAGACAGGGCCAAACGGTACGGAAATTTCAAGTGTTTACCAGCATCGCTTACTGGGTGGTTCTGGGTGGCTCAAGTGGGTGGTGGGTGGTTTAAAGCCTGTAAAAACCACCCAGAGTCCGGTGCCTTTCGATTCGGTTCCATATGGGCGCTTTAAGTTGTTGTAAACACATGTTAATAAACACGCGGATGCGGATGCGGATACGGATGGTTGCGAGGGTTGTCAGTACCAGTAACAGTATAACAACAACAACAGCAACTGGCTCGAGCATCACTCAAATTAACTTTGAAAACCATTCAGGAACACTTCATTTGATTGCCACGAGAAAGTGGGAAACCCTCCCCAGGAATGTACACTGTACACCCCCCTCACCACCTCCTCGATTTTACCCTCTAGCAGTTGTTGTTTGTAATTGTTGTTGTAGCAATAGCAATTATACCATTGAGCAACGCAACCCTCCTCCAGCAGCCATAAAAGTTCAAACACTCATTTCGCGCTTAGAAAAATATTTCCAGTAACCTTGTGGCCTTCTGAATTTTCCTCGTTGATGTTTTTCTTTGGCAAACATCCGCATCCACATCCACATCCACATCCGCTGCTCTCGAGGATGCCGAACAAGTGCCGAGATCCTTGAGAGTGGCGGCTGAATCATTGGGCAAACAAGCAGGACAGGCACATAAATAAACAAGAGGCGCCGCCTGCTGAATCCTGGTGTGGCACGCACGAGTCCATCATCATCGTTGTGCGAAAGCGTGCAACCCCCTTGATTTTCCTTTCCTTTCCATTCCACTTGCCCTGTTTGCATAGTCAAGTGCAACAGTTTCCAAGTCCTGAATAGATTCTCCCTTCTTTGCAGAAGATCTCGACAAGAATCGAGTGGGATGGGTTGTTGTCACCTGTTAAGAGGGTCGCAGTTGCAACGAAACGCGAGAGGAAAAGTAACATTCGCACCAAAAAATAAAAAACCCTTTACAAATTAAATTAATATATCATTTTTAAACGCTTTATATTAGTTTCACTTGTGGCTGGCTGGCTGGCTGGCTGGCTGGCTGGCTGGCGGCGTAACTTTTTTTGGTTTGCATGCAGGCCTGCCAACTTGTTTTTTACCGATAGTTTATCGATATCTATAGAAGAGCGCGCTCTTTTAAACCGGAAAGCGTTTTTTTAGTTTTTTTAAACTATTAATATTATTTAATCGTTATTTTTCTTTGTGCTTGTACTGTTTTATACATAAATAGCTTTGAAAACAACCTTTTTAAAAGTATTTAAAAATATTTTATTCACATCAAGGGAATTAGTAATTAATTATTTTTTTATTGACTAATAATGTTATTTGAAAAGTTAAAGTAAACTATTAAAATATACGTAAGAAACTATGTAAATAAAATATGTAAATAAAATATACATTTAAATAAAATAATTATAGTCACACTACTGAGACTCAAAACATTTTATACAAATTAAAAATAATATAATAGATAAAACTCTACTGTTTAATTTGCTTTTTATGTGCCAAAAGGTGTGACGTTTGAATTTTTATTCCCAAACTTTTTCTCAACTTTAAAATTTGAATTCAGGTCATGTCCAGGCAACTTAAACGATTTTTCTCATCCCTCCCCGCAAAAAAAAAGAAAGAAAATAACCCATATCATGTTCGGTGAAAATCGAAATTCACCGTTGAACTTTTTGCCACCCCCGGAGGAAACTTTATTGCCCCACGTAAATAGTTTTGTCAGGACATCGAATCTACCTGTCATTGCTTCATCCGCAGAGGGAAAAGGGGAGGCCCAAAGGGGGTGTCGTGGGTGGTGGCAGGATTGGACTTGGGACTGGGAATGGGAATGGGCCACCCCAAGGACCAAAAATCCAAAAAACAACAGAGAGAAGCAACCACCAATCGACGTAGACAAAGCGCACACACATTAATTTCGAATTAGTTTTGCATCATGTGGTTCACGATGCAGAAAAATCGAGGGGGGTTTTTCTTTCCTCCTTGAAGCTTGAAGCTCGAAGCTCCCCATTTCAGCTGGTTTTTCCATTCTGAGTTCCTTTTCTTTTCTATTCTCTTGGTTCGTGTTTATGGGCAACTATTAAGTGCACAACGTAGTGCGGCATGAAAAATGCGGCATGGACGTGGAACAGATCGCTGGATTTTCTACATGAGCGCATTCTGAAAGTCGTTCGCCTCACCAACACCCATATACATGTACTATATAGTCATTCTGGGTTCTTGTGCTCTTGGGCTCTTCTCATTCTCCATTCATCGACTGGAAGCCGAGGGGAGTCTCGAGTTGGCTGGCTGTAAAATTAGGTTAATTCCTGTCAGTGCGTTGCTGATTTGAATTGTCACAGGAGAGGCTGCCCTGCCTACACTGGGAGGTTGTGGGTAATAAATGAAATGAAATAATAAACACCTGCTGATTTAATACAGTTCCCCTTTAAAAATTTTTAAACTAGTTTTACTTGGTTTTGAGAGCATGTAAACCATCTTCTAGCATTCGTTTTTTTTGTGTGGTTAAGTTGTACAATATTTGTATCGAGTTCAAAGGCAGCTCTATAATTTTGATGAATGTATCTTATCTTAAAAATTCCTTAAGTTATGTTGTAGATTACAATTTTCAATCTATTAAACCTAATTGGGGCAGTTAATCATTATGATAGTTTTAATTTTAAAACACAATTAAAAAAAAAAGTTCTTTAATCATCAAGAACTCTAAATAATGAAGAACTTTAAACTGGAACAAGAGAGTTAGAGATGCAAAATGGGAGCGTATCAAGCACACACACTAAGAAAGGCGGCTCTCTTTGTGCCCAGGCCTGAGTTGGAGTATTCCTTTTGAAATATTCTTGATAACCCTTTGTCGCAGTGCATACACTTGGCACCTGGTTCTCGGTTCCGTACTCTTTGGCATGGGATTTACTCGCACTTTGAGTGCCATCCGCATTGACGTCCGCTGACGTAGCCCCTCTAACCCCCTGGGCCCCTCAAGGCCCCCTGTGCCGTAACCCCCGATCGCGGCTTAGTGACGACGACTCTAATCCCCTGACTGCCTGTCTCTCATCCTCATCCTACATGCTCACATATATATTTCTGCTCTTTTGCTTTTTCTCGGGGTTTATATTTTTCGTTTCGTCTTTTTTTCGTTTTTTTTTTTGCACATGACAGTTACGCAAGAAAAGTGTCAAATCGAGTGAGTTGGCAAATGTTATGCAATCCCAGCTGGGTTCCAATGGCCGATGGGCGATAAAAGCAGCCAACTGATTGCAGGAACACTTCTTTAAAGCTTTAAAGATGTGTAAAATAATTTTAAATGAAATATATTTACACTGTGTGCATTTTATATTTTGAATATTAACAGTTTCCAGTTAAATATATTTACCACCCTGCTTTTCTTTCAAAAGTTTTGAATTTAAAGCACAAAGAAACCGTTCACTGTTGACCTTTAAATCACAAATTAGATTTACAGGGAACTACACTAATTTTCCTCCCCCCTTTTTTCGTGTCATTGACAGACTAATTTTGTATTTCTTTCCAAATGCACTTTGATTCTTTGATACCCTTCGGGGAATTTTTCCAGAGTCATCAATTTCCTGGGGCGTCGTCGTCTGTTGGCATTTAGTGCCACTTGAGCGACAAACTGGCCAACGTCATGTCAAGGTCACACACTCACACGAATATGTACGACATATATGTATGTAGTGTATGTATGTATCCTTGGGTCATTGGTAATGAGTGTCCAAAGTTGTCCAAGTTGTCCAAGTTGTCCAAGTTGTGGAAACTGTTCAAGTTGCTGCCCTGCCCTGCTGCTTGGGCAGTTTGCACTTAATTTCTGTTTGTGTGTTGCGTGCACAAACATTTAAAATTTATAGACAAACAGGCGAGGAGGAGGAGGACCGTCTGCCCCCCACACAGCCCAGCCCCCTTTTTTGGGGGGAAATTCCAGGCCCCCGCCCCCTGCCACTCTGCCCCGTTTTCCGATTTAGCCACTTGGCATGCTCAGTCAAGTGGAAAGTGTATGGCAGCACCACCCCCTCGACATCTAAATGAAGTTGCTGCTGAACCCCCATTCCACCCACAGCCCCTGGAAATTGCTCCTTCTTCGTTTTTTAGAGCTAAACAAATTTTAATAATACTTTGTTTCAACATCTTTCTACTTTTAATCAACTTTTTTTTTAAAGAGGTTCTAATAAATGCTCCTAATAAATGCTTTGGTTATGATGCCAAAACTTTCATTTCATTTTTTTTTCCTATTAGATTCGTTTTCTGTTTCAGTTATTTAACAGAAACAAATTAAGTTTAATTCCTGTGTTGATAAAAAAAAAAAAATTTTTTTGTGGAAAAGAGTTCTTATAAATAATAAACCATTTTTTGAAATGGTTTCTATAATTTATCATTTATTTGTATTTACTGTAAAAGATCTTCAGAATAATTTTAGCCCTTTAAAGTAACCCTTTACTTAAGTTTAATAGTTTGTTTACATTTAAATATTTAGTATTTGCTGTATGTGTAATTAACAAGTTTTGCTCATTAGTTGCCTTTTATTATTCAAAAACCATTTGTAAGTATTTCAATATTTCATTATAATTATTTTCGGTTATTTGTTATTTTTGCGCAGTGTATGGCATTTGTTTAATTCATTTGTCGTTGCCTTGGCTTTGGCTTTCAGTTCAGTTCAGTTCGAAAGTTTTGCAGCCATATCTGTCTCGAAATTCGTGGCCGCCGCTCAAAGTGTCAGAAACAGTTTTTGAGCCTTTGTGACTTTGACTTCTGATGATCTTTTGAGCGCCTTCACTTTTCAGGAGGAAAAGAGGAAAGGCGAGGGGAAAATCAGACAAGTTGCCTCCAGTTCGAACTTCGTTTTGTTTGACACTTTCCTGCAAACAAAATACTTGAAGTTCTTCGTCGGAGAGGAAAGGAATATTACATGGAAAGGAGGGCACAGCAGCAGGCAAACTGTCAAGTGTGGAATCCTTACGAATCCTTTCAGGACAAACGAATGAAAATTTGGAGAAACAATGGATAAATTGCATGTACCGAAAAAGGTAAAAGTTTGCAGCTTAAAATAGATTCAAAAACAAAGTTAAAGTTGGGGAAATAAATTTAAAAACTAACGAGCGATATTTTAAAGAGCTAAAAACAAAAGTCAGAAGTTCTTAAAATTTTATTTATATACCATCTTTTTTTTTCCCTTGGTTTTCTCAAGCCAATAGACTTTTGTAGCTCAATGTCTTAGCTTTTACACTCCATTTTGGCAACTGAAAATCTGTGTTTTGATTGGCATTACGAGCATATACATATTTATATACATACCTTTATATGTATCTTATGAATGCTCAAGGAATTAAAAGGGGTGATTGAGAAAATAACGACCAAAAAAAAAGTACGCTCTGTTACCTTTTTGGGCAACAACTGAACTGCCTTCGGGTTGTTGTTGTGCCAAATGTGGCTGCTGTTTGTTGGTATTTCAAGCGTTTTGCGGCAGTGCCACAAGCGACAATCTACAACAACAACAATAAAAACAAAAGCCGGTCGCATTTTGTGGGCATTTGTAAAGTGATCCCTTTTTTTGCCATGTTGGTTTTACACAGCCAGACGAACAGGCGGCGAAGGTCTAAGGCACCAAAAGGACCAAAGGACCAAAGGACCTTCTCCCTTTTGTTTCCTCCACCTCTGGAAATCCCTGTGGCTGCACTTAAAAAAATAATAATGTTTACTACTAAAGTTAAAAGAAATGTAAAAAAATTGAAGGTAAAAGAAATTTAGAAACGAAATTTCTTGGGTTGCAGAATGTAGTTAGATATTTTTGAACGAATTTCGGACATTTGACAATAAATTTGAATAGAAACATCAACAAAAACAGCCAAAAACAAAGTTTTCGAAAAAATTAATTTTTTTAATTATTTAAATATTTTCCAAACACTTTTTAACTATTTTTAACGTAAATTTTGTTATTTCTAAGAAAGTAAAGCCAACATTAAATCCGAAATGTGAATTGAATTATAAATTATGCTTTTGGATGTTTAAATCCTTTTCTTTAAATCGATTTTCCAACTTTTTGTTTCGAGTGTCTTGATGTTGCTGCTGCCTTTGTGATGTTGCGCCCGTGATGTTGCTGCTGTGCCTAAAGCAACAGGATTTCGAGGCTCGCGTTTTTCCCCTGGAACGCGTTGAGCTGTGCCAAAAAGGATTTGCTTACCCTCGTTTCCCTCATCGCCACCCTGTTTGCGCTTAACATGTTCTATATACATTTGTATATACGAGTATATCTCTCTCTGAAATTGATACCAATAATGTTCAAGCCCTGCTCCTTTGCCAAAAAAAAAAAAAAAAAGCGAGACCGTTTTGTTTTTATTGTTATTGCGTATGTTGTTGTGTTATTTTTTCATTTCAACGCGCCTGCCGCTGGAAAAAAAAATAAAAAAAAAACAAAAAAAAGCAAAAGAGGGCCATTCCAAGCAAAGGTGAACTCCTTTTGCGAGCGACGAACCAACTGACAGGAATAACAATAACAAAAGCAACAAGGACAACGGCCATAAACAAAATGGCGTCGTTTTGAGCCAAGAAAAGAAGCGAAGGGAAGTTAAGGACATCAAGGATAGTCACCTCCTTTGAAACTTCCCCAATAAAAACCAACTAACTTTGGATAAGAATTTTTAAGCTTACTAAATTTTGTAGGATTATGTTGGTTCTGTTTTAAAATTTTAAAGATAAATATATAAATTGATCAGGGATCTATTTAAAGGTAATCAAAAAGGTTTTCTGAGAGGACTACAGGAATGTTATTTAATTATAAAAAAATACAAGCAAAACACGAAAAACTGAACTCTTTCACATTAAATTGAAATATATTTTTAATAGTATTAAAAACATAAAACAAAAATAAATAACCTAACCAAATAAAAGGCTAAGTATTTACCAAAAATCTTCAATAAAACAGTGTGCAACTATTTAATCACTATAACAAAAGTTAGCAGTCAGTGCGAAATGCTATAAAGAATTATAGAAATATGTAAATAGTATTCCCAACTCAACCAGGTATTCCCCCAAAAATGTCACATACATATCCCGTGTAAATATAAGCCCCTTACAGCAACCTCAAAACCATCAATACAGAGCAGAAGAAAACCGCACCCAAAAAAGGTAAAATAAAATAAACAGAAACCGGCAGCTAGGTGATCCCGAGATCACCAGACTTTATCCCTATCCCAAGCCCAATCCCAATCCCAATCCCTATAGACCATGCCCACACAGAGATGACAAATATGTTGACAACGCAACACGAGGACAAGGACCACACATATTCCATGTGCCACATACAATTTACAATGGAATTGCAAATGAATTGATGCGCTTTGTTGACTTTTGTCAATTGGGATTATTATTATTATGCCTCCTGCCCATTCCCTGTCCCTGTCCCTGTCCCTGATTTCATCTTGTTCTTGGGACCAAAAGAGCAGCCATTGCCATTGCGATTAACAATTGGCTTAAAACCGTGCCAAACAAAGTGTCGAAAAGCGAGCCTAAGCCGCAGATTCAGTTTCTGTTTCTGTTTCAGAGGCCCAAAAACCATGCACCGAAAAACTGAAAAACTGAAACCCCAGACGATCCCCAGATCGCGTTCTGCTGTCGGATCATTGACGAATGGGACAATAACAACTTTGTCTACCTGCCCACGCGATCGAAAATATATATATATGGTACGTACGAGTATATATACAGGTCAGACAGAGAGGCAAAAACGAGGCAGATCAGAGATCAGCGCGCCTAGATTATTATGCCAGTCAGCCAGCCATCCGTCGGGGGATTTGTAAAACAGATCTTTTTACGGATTAAAGGCACTGAAACCACAGCAGCGGTGGCGGTGGCGGTGGCGGTGGATTCTGCGGTTATGACAAAAGACCCGCAGTTACAGAGAGAGAAAATGTATATATTTAAACCAACTTTGTTATGTAACAAAAAAAAATAAAATGTTTAACCATTCAATTGCCAAGCAAAAACTAAACTCAAGTCAAGTTCTTTATCTTTCCAAAACTCAACATCTTTTTATATTATATATTATTATTTATTTATATTTATTATTATATAATACTATGTATTTTTCTCTGTGCAAATGTTTATGGCCTGATTATCGAGCTCAAGACACGAGCAATAAAAACAAATCCACATCTGGAGTCTTCAATCTCGGGGAGAACTTCCGCAAAACGTTTTAGTTTTGGATACAATTAAGAGGGGCACACATATTATATTTTTTTTCTTTTCGAAGGCGGGGTCAATGGCTTAAAACCGCAAAAAGTGAAAGTAAATGAGTCTCTCTTGTGGGACCAACACACAATATTTGTCTTAATTGGAGTAATTTAGGTGATTTTTAGGGTAATAACAAGTTGATGAATAGATACATTTTAGACCAGAAAAAAATGCTAAGATAAATTTAATTTAGCAATCAATATTTAAGAGATTTAAATAATTATAAATTTCATAAAAATATAAAAGCAACATTGGGATAATGAAAAATGTTTTTTATATTTTATATATATTTCAGATCTCTTAAATCCAGAAATATGCAAGTCAAACCCTCGAAATTAGTTCACACAACATTTACAGAATCTTTCAAAATTTTGCAAATATTTTCCCCCCTCTGCAAACTTTCCCTTTTCTCAGCTGAGATTTTGGTGTTGTTTTTAGTTGGATTTCCCTTTCTGTTTGTTTTCCCAACCGTATTTTGTTATTACTATTTCGGTTTCGGCCCCGCTGTCAAACATATCAATTTCAAAGCGAATTTTCCTCCTCTACAGCCACAGCTACAGCTACAGTGTTGTTTTATTTGTTTGTCCATAAATTGTCTGTCAGCATTTCTGCTTTTGTTTTCTCTGCTAGATTTCTGACATGTTTTTCTTCTTGCTCTCCATTTTTTCAGTTTTCAGGGTTTTGTTATAACTTTTGATGGATTGCATGCAGAAAATGCCAAAAACCGAAAAACCGAACGAGCAAAGTTCAAAATTATAAATCATACACAAATTTGTTTGGGCGAGAGCTGCGAAATTTATGTTTTTTGTCGTAAACAAGAGTAGCAAACAAATCGATTAACACATAAAACGAGAAAACAAGAATTAACTCCAACGATTTGTGACACTAATAAATAAGGCAGCCACAAAGGGATCTTGCCCCTTTTTTCGCCCCTTAAATTTTAAACTCACTTCATCTTCCTCGGGGATACTTTATGGGATATGCGAAACTTTTATTTATTTATGCTTATTGCGTTTATCATTTGTGACATTTGCATAGCGCCGGCGTGGGCCAAAAAAATGGTTTAAAATCCGGGAACACGGGGGAATCGCCGAGAAATTGTCACAGCCTGCCGGTTTTTATTTTTTATTGCCCCACCAAGTCACTTGGCTGCAGCTGTAAAAAAAATCTGCGCAAATTTATGCGCAAATGAATTGTGCATTTGATGTCGGTTTACAGCGACAAAATACAACAACAAAATAATAAAAACAGGAGTGGGGGCCCAGGCCTAAAATATTGGCACAAAAAATGGAGTGAAATCCGAGCAGCAGGTGATGAGATATAGCTTTCAATTGCGGAAAGTACAAAAAAAAACTAATTAGCGGAAACTTGAATGGTCATTAAAAGACAGGGAATAAAAACTTGAAACGTTTAAGTATAAATAATATAACAGTGATGAAGGGTAATTTTTTGTGATGAAATAAACACTTCTAATTATTTGAGACTAAAATATATTTAATTATTATTTTCTTCAAATATAATTTTTTGTAAATATTTAAAAAAATAATAGTACATTTTTTACTCCTTTAAATGTATGCTTTTGTTATTAAAACATGTAGTACCTACTTGTTATTATATTAAGATTTCATTTTAAGATTTTTCTTAGGTCAAGGCCTAATAAATCTTCAAAACCAGACCAATTTCAATGACTCAAAAACTCATATTTCAAGTGATTCATTGGTTCCACCTTCCCGTTCATTCATCTTTTTAGTTATTGTTTTTTTTTTTTTAACACCCAGACGCAATCTTTACTTGATCTCGAATTTCAGCAAAACGAGCAGTTTTTCTCTCTAGCCAGAAAATGTTTTTCAGCCTGACCCACTTTTTGTGGCCCACTGCCCCGCCCTCATATCCATATTTCTGTTTATGTTGTACAATAATTTGTTGTGTGCCATTTTAGCAGGCTGAAAAAAAAAAAAAAAAACTGAGTCAGAGTCAGTTGAGAAGTGCAAACTGCAAAACTGAGTCATTTTCATTGGCAGTCGTGAGTCAGGCGTGGAAAAGTGGTCGAAAGTCGGTTCTGAGTTCTGAGTTCGGTTCCTGGGCTCTGTAACCGTTTTGTTATGTCATTTATAGCCGCCTATTTAACGTTTTTTCAAGCGAAAAACTTTATTTTCACGCGCATTACGCAAAACGCAAAAGGCGACGCAACGCAACAACTGTGACTCCAAAGTCAGGCTCCAGCTCCAAAAAGTGCTTCGGCAGTAAAAGGCCATTAAAACTAGCACCCAAGTGGCTGTAAAAAAAATAAAGCCAAACTAAAAATAAAATAAAACATTAACTGCTCCCCAAGTGCGGGCTTTTGAGATAGAAACACACAGAGAAACAGAAACATACTCGTAAAATACTGAAGAGTTGAACAGGTTCGAAGGGAGGAGGAGGTGGTGACCCCCACCGACAAGTGGGTTTTGGGTTTGGGTTTCGCTTTCGGAATTTATCTGTGCCTGCAATGGTTTCGCCTCAGCGGTTACAGGTGGCAGATGTATCTGGGTTACAGAAGATCGGGCCAAGTTCTTACTTTTATCGATCGTTGGGTGACCTCTTGACATTATATTTTACCAATTTAAAGTATATGATATACTGAGCTTTTTGAGTTTAAATCAATATAAAATTGAGTTAATCGCGCGTTAAAGAGTTTCTCTGCCGACGCTCTGCCGCCACACCGACACTTCAGGTCTTATATGTCATTGTATTAGTGTGGCCAGCACTGCTTTAAATGCATTTTCTTAAATAACTTCAACAGTAACCCATAACAATATTTAATCATAACTGTGAAACGCAATAATCAAAGGCAAAAAATGGGTTCTTTTGGAACCACACACTCACACATGTATTCCGCTTTTATCTCGCCCCGAAACATATGCCCACATATATCATACATATTTATATAAATATGAAATATGAATTATGAGTGTGCGAAATAAAAGGAAGTTGAAAAGGGAAAAACGCAGCCAATGGCAAAGATCCCAGCGATGTGATAAGAAAATTTCCAACCCTTGAGGGGGATACAAAACTTTAAGCTTAAAGAGCCCGGCCATTTTCAGTGTTTGTATTGTGTTTTATTTGTGGAGGAGTGTGGAATCGAAATCGATTTCTTGTTGGAGTTCCTACGCCTTTCTAAGCTTTTTCCGAGAGGCAAGGAAAACCTTAAGCCAGTTTTCCTTTTCTCCTCCTTTTTTGCAGACATCATTTTCGCACACAGCACACAAAGCTCTGCACATATCCGTTTCCGTTTTGTATACATAACCTCAATTCACATTTTGGCATGGCCACCCTTAGATGCCAACCCCCAATGGCCTGTCCTCTCTCTCTGGCACCCAAAAGGGATCCTTGGACCCCCCTTGGACCCCCCTTTGCTGTCTCCTTCGTTGGGCAAATGCCACCTGCAGCAGTTTTTGTGAAGCTTTGCGTGCTGTTGGTTTCGACAGTTGGATTTGTGCTGTGTGCTGTGTGCTGCGACCTCAGAATAAAGTCCTTTCTCCCCCTGGTTTTTCTCACACCCCTTTTCCCCCCACTTTTCCACAGCTTCCTCCTCTTTTGCTCCTTTGTTTCGTTTTTCTTCGTGGCTGCTGCTGGTGCTGCTTTTTGTGGCTGCTGTTTTCTTTAGTCAGCCGCCAACGCCAAATCCGCCAAAGCAATTCAACCCCCCAAAGCTACAAAAACCACCCAGCCCACCCACCGCCCACTCTGCTCTATCCCTGGCTTTCTCTCTCTTTCTTTCTATGGCCATCTCTGTTTTGGCCATTTCGTTTGTTGCCATCTCTTTTGGTTTTGCTTTTGGCCCGAGGCCCGCCTTTATTTTTTGCCCCCCTTTCCGTTTTTTGTGCTGCCAACGACGCCGCAGTCGACGCTTATCTCTGCCTCCCAACCACCCCCAACCCCCCTTTTTTTTTTTTTGAGGGGAGATTTTCCTTACTTTTTGGCTACTTTTTCTGGCTGGTGAAAATGTTTGGCCAAGCCTGAAATATGACACGAAAAAAAAAAAAAAATAGAGGTACACGTAAAAAAATTAATGGTTATAAATATGGCATGTTTTAACCAGAGGAACCTTTCCTATAAAATCAGTAATATTTTTGAAAATTATTATCCAAATTAATTTTGTACGTATCATAGAAAAAACTACGGAATTCAAGGAAAAATTGCTTAATTTTAGGAAAAAGTATTTAAAATTATGATAAAATTAGGAAAACATGGTCTAAAAGTTGTGGTAAATGTTTAAAATTTCTTAATTTTTTGGCTGGGTGCATAATGGTCAAAATTGTTTAATTTAGGTATTTATGATTATTAATATTTCAATTACCACTCATTTAAATCTGAGTCAGTATAACATTTTTTTATTAACCTGTAGCAATTTGTTAAAGCTTTCAGGATCATTTTTAAAATGAAAAACAATAATCACAGATTTTAATAAATAGCTGCTTACAATTCTTACAATTAAAAACTATTTAAAAGTATTTTGGATACTTCAAAAGTTACTTGTCTATGTTTTCCACAATCTTGAGAAGACCTTCCCTTTTTCGGTGTACTAACTCTTTGGCTTGTAAATCTCAGAAGGTTTTAAGAGCGGGGCCCATGGGGAAAATAGCTCCTTAAAGTGCCGCACTTAAAGCATTTTTATGGGGATCCACACACAAAAACCAAAAAACCGAAATGAAACAAATCAGAGACAAAAGCCAACTGAAGAAACTTGAACTGAAACTGAAACTCTCTCATTGTCATTATCAAAGGAGGAGACGTTGATTTTGTTTGCTCATCAAGTAGAGCCCCCTAAAAAGCCAAAGACACTCAATTTTTGATTGGAGATTTATGGGACAAGTTACGAGTTACGAGTTACGAGTTACGAGTCCGCTTTCGGCCCTAAAGTTCACTCAAGTCAAGAAGACTTTGCTCTAGTTTTAACGCCTCTCGTAATTTGCCCCGACACATCATCAAATGGCTGCCCCTTAACCCTCTGCAGCCCTTGGGTTCCTTCGTTTTAGTTAGACATTAAAATGCTGAAAATGCTGAGTGAGGAGACCCTTTATTTTTTTTATTTTTTTGTAACGCCGTCTGGGCCTCGTTTTCATTTTATTTCGAGGCCTTACGAGTTTTGTCATTAAGGCGCGCAAGTCGTTCAACAAATGCCCCATAAACAATAAACCATAACAAGTGAGTGTGTGGCGCAAAGTAGAGTTATTACCCAAAAAAAAAAAAAAAAAACAGGGAGATTTTGGGACTTATAAGCCCAGGTTAAGCGACAGGTTAAACAAATTAATTTCAAATCGATTTAGGTCCATCACCATTTCTTCTATTTCTCCTAATTTATGAAGCGACTTTTCAAGTACTTAACTTCGGTATTTATGTATTTATCCCTTTGCACATTTAACACATTTATTTTCCGGGACCCATTAATACCACTGAATTATTATGGACTTGATTTATGAACTTTTGCTTTGCTTTTCCTCTTCTATTTCTCGCTAAAATGGCGACATTTCCGCCAAAAGTCTACCTTTTTGGGGTTTTTATTTTCCCTTTTTGGTCGCCACAAATCAAAGCCGCTTTTTTATGGAAAATAGTTGGCAACACACACGCACTTGGCCAAATGATTTACGGAGGCGTTGAAAAGGCGTTAGAAGAGGAACCAGTTTTTTTGGTTTGGCTTTTTTTTTTTTTTTTTTTATCGCACATCGGTAAAGTATTAAATTCGTGGCCCCAAAATAGCCGCAAATTTATTGTCCCAACGAGCACACACACACAGAGAGAAAAGGCATAAAAAAGGCGCTGGAAAAGTTGGGAGGGACTCTGGTCACTGTGGTCACTCTCTTGTGTAACAAAAAGTAAAGTAAAAAAAATGCAGAGGGCCATAAAAATAAAAAATAGCCCAAGTAAATGTCAAATAAACTTTAACGGTTTTACTTTTTTCCTTCGGTTCTTCGCATTTTATTTTTTTTTATTTCTACGGGAAACAGATTGGACCACAGGCAGCCGCAGCAGCCAAACCCATAAACTTTTCGAGCTGCAAGGCCCCAACGAAAACATATACTACATATAAATACAAACATATATATATAAAATACACAGAAAACAAGTTCAAGGGCTATTGTTTAATCATCGATCAGGAGAATAATTAAGTGATTTAAAATAATGTATTTAAAGACCAAACACAGGAGGGAAATATTCCAAATTAAATACAATAAAACATAAGCGATAAGGTACAGAAAATATTAAACTCAATTGTTTTATTAACAGAATTAAAAAATTAAATTAGTGTATTTAAATATTATTTTTAGAAGAACTTATACATTTGTTCTTGCTGTGTATAAATACATATAGAAGCCATATACACAAACTGACTGAACAGAAACTGCCACCGCAGCAAAAACTGAAACTGCAAATAAAAATAAAGGCTCCTAGAGAAAAGGCAAAAGAAGAAGTAGCAGCCGCAAGGCTGTTGCAAAGGCAAAATAAAAGGGGGCGGCTAAGGGGGCGTGGCAAAGGGCCAAGGGCGTAGCTGAAAAACCAGCGGCTCGGTTTACCCGGGTGCCCATCGAGAATAAGAGTACTATATTACGTGACCAGCCGGCAAAATGACAACCGTAAATCTGCGGTATATTTCATGTGGTTTAACAGACTTAAAGGAGGGCAAAATGGTTGAGTTCTCCAGGGGGACACGCGATTAAAGGTTACCCATCTTTGTAGTTTTCCAAACCCAAATATTAAAATAGACTACAAGCTGTAATAACTTTAAAAGCGTAATTTGTAGTTTAATTTTTTATTTACAAAAAAAATAATAATCTTTTTAGAACATAATTTCACACTGATATGGAAAACGTATTTATTTAAGGAGACTTTTTTTTTTTAAATTTGCATTACCAAATTTTCTGGAAATTAAATTTCTAAAATATCCAGTTTCTGTGTAGTTATGAACAGCAAGCTATTTAATAAATTAACAAAAATGTTATAATATACAAATATATATTAAATAAATAATAAATAAATAAAAACCCCACTTATTTGATTTCAAATATTGCTAAAGTCACAAACATTACTAATACGCCACGTGGACACCCTGCAAAAAAGGCCAAAAAGTCGAATAATTGACGCGTTGGGGCCGACTTTAATGTAGAATTGGCTTTAAAAAAAAAAAAAAAAAAAAAAAGAAAAGAAGGCCAACAACAACAGCTGCTTATCGCTGGGAAAAGATAAAAAGGAGAAGATGAACTTTAGGGACTTTTGGCCATATGCGTTTGACCCTTTTGGCCAGCGAGAACAAAACGAGAGAAAAGTAGGCGTAAGAAAGCAACAAAAACGGCAACAACCACAAAAGCAAACAGGACAATAAAGCGGGAGGCATTAAAAGGAGAAGGAGAACGTGTGTTTTTGTGTGGGTTCATAAAAATTTCGGTTTTTGGGCGTCATAAAAATAACAACAACAGAATCCCTCAAAAACAACAACCGACCAAGTCCGAGTTAAGGTCGTTCAAGGGTCATTAAGTGCGCAACGCACACATACAAAATATATATCCCTATATTCATATACATATATACATGTTTAAGTTATTTGAAGTGTTGATGATAACTTGCAAAAGGTTGAAGGCTTAAAGGGGAAGGGGAACAAATATGAAAAGTTGGCTAATTTAATATTAGGAACTCTTCTTAAAAGCGTTTACATTTTTACATTACTTATTACAATTAAAGAACTAGAAGAACTGAACATATTTAAATTAGAGCACACAATAGATTATTTTATTTATTAGTTTTTAGCCTTAGTTATGTTTTTGTTAAACATATTCTAAACTAAAAATTTAAACTGAAAAAAAATAATTTTTTTACTGTATACAGTCATAAATAATGTTGTTTTTTAGCCTTGTGGTTTTGAAAAAGGTTTGTTTTTTTGGTTTTAAATACTATGAACCAGGAACTGAAAGTAAGTTATATCACCCCCCTATATTCATCACTTTATGGATCCAATTCCGTTTTGTAGACTACCAAGTTTTATCTCAAAAGTTTTACTCCATTGCACTTTGTGTTCTCCGCTTCCTTGGGTCTTTTTTATTTATTTTTTATTTCTAGTTTGATTTATTACCTCAGTTACGCCGCCGATGCCCGGCCATTCATTGTTGTTGTTTATCACACAGCAAACAGTTTAATTTATATGACAAGCAATAAATTGACGCGTTGAGAGCGGTGACAAAAAAAAACAAAAAAAACGAAACAAAAAAATACACAAACAAAAAGACGCACGTTTTCCTTGTTTAAAATGTTGTTACCATAATTTTTTTTGTTTTTTCCTCTTTGACTACGAGGCGTATGCTATATATGTTTGTTTGCACTTTTTTAAAGAGAAAAATTAGCTTAATTTTTTTTGGGGATCGATTTGTGGCTAAGTGAAAAATCCGTTGCACGTAATTAACGCAATTAAAATCAAAACATTAATGGCTTGCGCTCCTTTTGGCCCGACGTCGCTGCCGACTGCGGCGCCGCAGCGCTGTCGGCAACGCTGCAGCGATGAAAGCAGCAGACGGGCAGCAAATTGAGCCACAAAAATGTTCCTTAATTTTGTTAACCTAATTTTTCAGAATGTTTTTCGAACGAAATTCAAAAGAAAATAAATAATAATTATTGTTGAATTATTGGCTTGGGAAAGAGAAATATTATTAATGGACGTGTAACGAGAGAGCCGGAAAAGTTGGTGGGAATTTTTGCCTACTTTTTGGGGCTTGCAGCCATTTTGTTCTGCCTGCGTCGACGTCGACGCAGCGACGACGCTTTTTTGTCTTCCATCTCGCTCTCGCCCCCTGTGGCGAATGCGCAGATGCAAAGAGAAGGCTCTCTCATTCGCCGCCGCCGCTCTCTCTCTGTCTTTCTCCATTTCTCTCACCCCCTCACTCTCTCTCTCTTTTGCTCACTCGCTCTCTTTGAACGGGGAAAGGGAGAGAAAATGGCAGCGTTGAAATATTTAACGCCGCTAAGTATGCTCCAAAAATTATTTTTGCCAACAGAAGCAAAACGAATTTATTGTGGGTTTTTTTTTTCATTTTTTGGCTAAAAGAAAATTTAGGGAATGTAAGAAAGTTAATAAAATTGGGGAAGAAAAGTAAGGGAAACAGAAACTTAAGTTTTTAAGGCTTTGAAGGCCAACAATAAAAATATAAATAAAAAATATATAATAAAATATATAAAAATATGTATGTTTCCACAACAACGAAAAATTCCTAAATTTTTCCTTTTTTATAAGACAGGGTCAAACTGATATCAGACTAGTATCAGTTTTAGTATCTTAATAATAACAAAAAATATTATTATTAGTATCAAAATTACAGTAGCACTTAAAAGGACGGACAGAGTGTGTTTGGTATCAATACCCTTAAATAAATCTGTATCAATATGAATACTTTTGACATTTCTGGTCTCAATTTTGTCATCAAAAATAATATTAATCTTATTAAAGTTTTTTTTAAATATTTACTTTTACATTTATGACAATTTTTTGTTGGAACTGTTGGTTTGTTGTTTGTTTTTGTGCAGCTAAGTTTAAAACAAAAATCGGCGGGGAAATGTAAAACAATTATAAAAATAACAATTTAAAATTCAGCACTATTCCATTTAAATATTAATGACTTATTAAAAAATGTTTACCCAGCTTTACTTTTCTTAAATTTAAAATGTTTTAAATGTTTAATGTTTAAATCCAAACTCTTTTATTTTAATGTAAAGAAGTGAAAGAAACCCTCCATCCAGTACATATATTTTAAAGGAGTGCCTTTTAAAGCTTTAATTGCCGTTTTTGGCCGGTGAAAACTTGGCAAACGTCAAATAATTATCCAACCAACTTTAAAGCTTAACCCATACTCGCACACGCACACGTACACGCACACACATACATGCATGCACATCCTTTTAAACTTCGCCCGTCGAGTGAAAAGGGTAAACAAAGGGGCGTAGAGAGAGAGAGGGGGCGCATTTTACAGCTGCTCTTGGCTTTAATGCGTTTTCAGTTTTTCCCAGCTTTCCCAGCCTTTCCATTTCCCCACCGCCTCTCTGTTCAACTTTTCGGCCACTAAAGGAATGCGAAAATTATGGCAAAAAAAAAAAAAAAAAAAAAAAAAAAAAAGCTTTAATGGACATATTTTTTCAAGAGCGGAATTTTTAAATTAGCGGAGAATGCCAGGATGGGTTTAAAGCTAAATTAGAATAACTTCACAATGGATCGTGTGGCTTACATATTAATTTCAAAAATTTGTACTATACGTAGTAAATATTAAGATGTTTTAATACGCTAAAAACCATTTTGAAATTACTTTAAAAGAAAGAAAGAAATCCTGAGATGATTACTTTTCCTAATTTTAATTTCCTTAAGCAACTTTCTGCCCCCAAAAATTTTCCTCAATCGTGTGTCCTATTATTTTATGCATGACTTTGTTTTATTTATGCGATTTGTGTAAATATTTGCCAAGCATTTACCCCATGACTTTTGCACGGCTTCTTCTTGGCATCGCAAAAATGTAGAAAATATTTTTCGGGATTACCAAAGACAACAACATGCGCTGGATAAAAAAAAAAAAAACGCTGCGCCTGAAAAATCAACAATCAGCAACAAAAACATTCAACATCAACAGAAGGTAAAACAAAGGCAACATTTTCTTTTATTCCCACGGTAATTTCAATGGCAAATATTTCTATGGCCAAACCATAAACAATTAGTGCAAACAAATAGACAAACTGCGTCACAAATTCATTCAAATATTTTTCGGCAGAAGAGCGTGGCACAAATTGCGACTAAATATACCCAAAAGCGTTCCACGTGTCGTATGCGTAATTTTGTATTTATTGCTGATGGAATTGCAGATACGTGAGGGGCTTTAGGATACATGCAAAGGGGGAAAGGGGGAGCCGACTCTCATTAGCAAAGATGAGCCCCAATTGGGATGTCCGGAAAATTTATGGAGCCCTGATTAGGCCGCCCCAGTAAATATAGAACAAAATATAGGGCCCAAAAATCTAGAAAAATGTAGCCTTTGCAGATCATTGTTTGTGCTCAAAAAAGTAAAATTTCTTATAACAATCTTAATAGAAGATATTATGTTATATTTTTTATCGCAGAAATAACAACTGTTTTTTGTTATTTTAGTTATTTTGAAACATTTTGAGGCATTGGAAATATTAAATATAAATATCAAAGGTTTTTGAAACATGAAACATGTGTAACACACATATGTATATTGACAATTCATTGCTCTGTTGTGTTTTAATTATCATTATTGTTTCATTAATACATTTATGTATTTTAAGGACTTACCGCTCAGCGAATTGTGGCCGCAGGATGGCGCCTTGCCCAGCAGATAGTCGTCCTTGCAGATGAACTTATTGTCGTCCAGCACGTAGAGCTGCTCACCTGTGCTCAGCTGCTTGCGGCAGATGCAGCAGGTGAAGCAGTTCAGGTGGAAGACCTTGTCCCTGGGCTTTCGCACCAGATCCGACGGCGCGATACCCTGGCCACACCCACTGCACTTGGTGCCGTAGCGCCTAAAAATGGGAGAAAGTTACGAAGGAAAATTACTTAAAATGTCCCCATTCGATTTATAGGTTTTTTTTTAGAGTTTTAAATTTTAAAACGTTGTAAGTGATAGCACTGATTTGAAGAAATCAATTTGTATATGCATTAAAAATTACAAAACATCGATATACATCTATCGATTTTAACGATTTTGTGCATTTTGTTTAGTTTGTTTGTTAAACTATTACTTAAATTACTTTAAATTATCCAATTCGATTTAGAGATTTGTGTAGAGCTTTAATTTGTGAATGAATTTTCACAAAATCATAGCACTTACTTTATGAAATAAATGTATATATGCTTTAGAGGTGGCAAAGCGTTGATAGATCTATCGATATAAACAATTTTGTACATTTAAGTGCAGTTTGTTTTATGTATCATCATTAATTATTTTCTATAACTGCTTTTACGCTCTAAAAGGTAAAAGAAATCTATTTTCTAAAATTCCTTAGTGTTTATATATGAACCCTGTTATTTACTAAACAGCTTGATTACATATTTACACCCCTTTATTTACTTTTTTTTGTAGACATTGTCCAAGGCTTCCTTGGCTATTGAAGTCTCATCACTCTACTCTGTTATAGCCCCACAATTGCCTGTCCTTTTATATTGTGCCTGTCAGAAGCCTTTCAATCGAGATTCAGGATTCCATTTCCCCTTTTGAACTCGCCTTCTTTATGGATGGCTTTTGTCTGTCGCCGTCACTTGTTAACCTTTTCCAACTGGCGCCGATTGATAGGACACCCCTTGACTTTTCACCCTTTTTCAGCAAATCAAGGAGCTGCAAGTGGGGCCACAGGATTTGATTTCATTTTGATTTGCTGCTCAGGTGTTTTGCATGTTAATTGCTTTCGCCAGCCATTCTCGAGATTTTTTTCCACCATTTCCTCTATTTTTTCAATTAGCCGAGCCAGAGGTGACGGAGTGAAATCAAATGGAACACAAAAGTCGCGATTGCCAACTTGACTTAATTGCTTCGATTTTGATTTGTCCACGTCTTTGTCTCTATTTCTGTTTCTGGCTTTGAGTCTTATTTCCGTACCAATTCAGCTCTTGGAATCGAGCATTTAATTGAAACGAGAATGGCAGAGTATAAAGGATTGTAAGTTGCCGCTCTTTAAGTTAGTAAATACTTTTGAAAAGCCTTTTAAAAATATTATTTTTAAAAACTAGATTTTAGGGTTAATAAGAATAATTGATAAAACCCCAAAATTAAACCCCACTGACAAATTCATCATTATTTTTGATTCAAGCTAAAGAACTCGCGCTATTTTTAACTTTTTTGTTTACTTTCGCTCTTGTCAAAAACTCACCTGAAGAAGTCGTTGCGACAGTAGAGCTTCGACTCGCGGCTGAAGCATTTGTCGGTGAGCGGTTGAAGGCATTCACAGCAGCGGACGCAGGAGGCGTGCCAGGCGCGTTCCAGGACATTCAGCAGGAACTTGTCCAGGATGGGTTTGTTGCAGCCGGCGCAGGGATCGCCAACGCCAACGGGCGGTTCACTGCGACCTGTGAGTGAGGAGAAAATAAAAGTTTAGCATAAAGAAAAGCCTTTTGCATTACATAGTCTTCTTTTTACATAAATTTTATATTCTTTCCAAGCAACCTATAATCTTTAATATTTTTTTAATCCCTTTTTTCACTTGTGCTACTCTATAATTCTCAACCGCATTGTTTAGGAACCGATAGTTTTATTAGTTATTTATTTATCATTAAAAAGTATTTATCAGTTGTATCATTTGTGACCTCAAATGACCTTTCAATTGTGTGTGGAGTGTGGAGCTGGTGGGTGGGCGGTTGTTAGGTGGCAAAAGGAAAAGCGGCGGTCAGTTCAAGTGGAAAACAAGTGGGTGAGCGGGATGTGAGAGCACTCAACTGTGCGTCGGAAAATCCTTCGAGGCGCAAATTAGCACCTCGCTCTGCTTGCCTCATTAAGTTTGCACATGTGTGTGTGTGTGTGTGTGTGTGTGTGTGAGGGGCACACACACCTCTGGCACACACCTGCAAATGAGCAATTCCCAGGTGCGTGGCCTTGGAAGTCCGCAAACATTTGAGGATTTACAATTTGCACTTTGCATTTTGCACTTGGATAAATTTTCGGGGGGTGTTAGCACCTAACTATTTCACTTTTTTTTCAACGGTTATTTACCCTTTTTTTCAATGAATCTAAATAACTTTTTGGATCCTCCACCTTGTTAGTTCTGCCACAAAGAAGGCGGTGTTGGGGGCGTGGCACATGCATATAGATTTAAATACACACATATATTATACGGATATATACAAATTTGTGTGTGAATCGAGAGAAGTGCAACCGAATAATGATAGAGGCCAGGCCAAAATGGAGCCCCGAGGCCTGAGAAACTTGAGTCTGCGAAGGAGGCGACCTGGAGAAGACCTGGTGAATAAGGATCAGGAAAGGCAGCCTCCTTTCGCAGTCAATCAGTCAATGGAGTTGCAAAGGCCACAAAAATATCTTGCACAAAAAACGTTCCCAAAAGAAACATTTTCAGGTGGGGCCATATTTGGGGGCGTGGCCAGGTACAAAATATATATATATAAACACAAGAGGAAGAACAAGTAAAAATAAAATAAAATAAAAAGGAGAGGAGGCTGCCAAAGGAGCGGAGAGTTTTAATAAAAAGCAAACTTGTGTGTGAAAATGTTGTTTTCATTCAAAAAGTTTTCAAAGAACTCGGGAAGAGGAGGAGGTGAGAAAAAGAGGAAGAAAGAGAGGAAGGCAACATGAATGGCAAAAGGAAGTGGGTGGGTTACAAGCAAAATAAAAAAATAAATAAAAACACTGAAACGATGAGCAAATATGATAGCTTCAAGAACGGGAAGTAAGGCGAAATTAAACATAAAATTAATGAAAATGCAGCTAAACAAAATATTTTGGCATTATCAAAAATTTAAAATTAAAAAAGTATAACAAGGCAAGTGAAAAGCAACAAATTAACTATTAAATTATCTTAGCTGAGACTTAAAAATGAAAATCAAATGGTGATATTTAAAATAAATAAAACAGGCAACAGAAAAATAATTAATATGTCTTTTAATAAAAATAAAACATAAAAACAAGAAGAGCAACAAACAAACAACATATTTAATATATAAAAAACTTAATTTTAAAGTAATTTTCCAGAAAACAAAATATTTAGCTTGAACAACACTCGAAAGTATAAGTGTTAAAAAATAAGAAAAGGAAATATTTAAAGAATTCAAATGATATATTTTGGTAAAGAGAACGACGAGAAGACAAATTAGCGAGGATGACGAACAGGATTTTTTGTGGATCTGCTGCAGCCAGTGAAATATATCAAATTCCACCTACTCCTCCTCCTGCTACTTCTCCTCCTCCTCCAGCAGCATCCTACTCCCACAATGACCCACATTAATAAAGCTTAGGGAGCTGGCTGCCACATTCCTCTTCCCTGTTACTCATACGCCCCGTACAACCCCGTACAGTAGCCACTGCCTCGAGCGAACCGATAAAGGCCCAGGCCCAGGCCCCAAATGAATGAATAAAGAACCCCTGAATGAAGAGGGATAACGACAGCAATGCTTGGCCATTATAAATGAGCAACTGACACACTGATTGATTGACGAATTGACTCATTTTCGCTAACAGAACAGAGACCAAACAAAAGGGAGCCCGAAGAACAGCGAAGAATTATAACGAACATCCTATATATATATATATAAATATATATATATATGTACCTACCTACCTACCAGCAACATGAGCAACATCATCGCAAGTGGCAAGTTGCAAGTTTCAAGTCCAGACCTTGCCGCATATGTCAAAATTGACGGATGTTATCAATCATTTCATGCCGCTGCAGACAATTTTTAATGAAGGTTATAGACGTTTATAGACGGAACGAAATGGGCGGGACGTTTAGGGGGGGGCAAGGGGCAAGGGGGGTTTACGGAGTTTACGGAGGAGCGATTGTCTTCAGGTTGTCTCGAGTTCGAGGCTCAATGAACCGTACTATATGCCATACGAAAGCGTTGCAAACCTGGCTTAAATGTTGTTCGTGTTGCTGCTGTGCATGTTGTGTTGCTGTCGTAATACTGACGATGATGCCGATGTCGCATTTAATGTTGCTAGTTATTCCACCGATTGTTTACTGTATCCGTTCATGTAATTTAACTGAAAATCGTTCTTGGTCGCTGTGGAAATTGATGTTCTGGTGTAGTTTCTGTACTGGTTACGGTTCTTGTAAATGGTTTGGTTGCTGTAAAAATTATGTGTTGAGTTTACGTTGATCTTTGGTGTATTTTTTGGAGGAACTTGTTGGTGTATTTTTGTTTGTTCTTTAAAATACTTTGTGTTGTAGTTCTTATAATTTTTGAAATTTAAATAGAAACATGTTTTAAGTACTTGTATTTTCTTTTTAAAATTTGATTTTGTGATAAGAATTTTATATTTTAAAATGAAACTTTGATGAACATAACTTTTGTTTTGCGTGATTTTAGTGTTTGCACTTTGTGCTTTAAAGGATTTTTAATGTTCCTTTACTAACACACATTCAGAATTGATTTTATTTTTAAGAATGACAAATTCCCAATTCCCCACGGTTAATTATAATTTTGTTTATACAGCTTCTCAGAGCATTTTTAATTCGTTGTCCTGGGCACTTAAGCCGCCTGAACTCCTGCCAGTGTTTTGGGCTCTTCTTCAATTTTTGTACGTACATTTTTATTTTTCATTTTGGCCGTCTGTCAGTTATGTCCGGCACCTTGGCGGTTGGCGGCTCTCTGGACTTTATTTTTCGTGCCTTCTGGCGCGTTTTTAAAAAGCGACAAATTGTTGTTTGCAGACGCCGACAACGTTGTTGCTGTTGGTGTTTGAGCCGTTGTCGTTGTTGTTCTTCTTGTTGCTGTTGTTGTTGTTGCAGCTTAAGTGTCGCAATTTAAATATTGTTGAGTGCACTTTTGGCTACCGTTGGTCATTTATTTTGCGCTGAAATTTATGTAACGATGTGAAAAATTGCCCGCTACTGGAACGAAGCGAAATGTTTCGGCTCTAGGCGCTCTCTTTCTCCTTTGAATTTTCCCCTCTTCTTTACCAGAAAAAAATATTTCATATTTTCTTCGTTTCATAATGAAGCTGACTTTAAAATTTATTAAAAGCTGAACTCAATTTTGAGTGAAAACCCATTAAATGATTTGAAAATATTTTATAAAAGCCTCAACTATAATGATAAGCATTTTACAAAACTTTTAAATGCTTTATTATTATTAATTGGCTGTTAACAAATTTATAGATTCAGCAAAAATCATTCTGAATTAATCTGTGTTTTAATTTTTACAAGTATTTAAAGAATTAAGAATTAACATTTTTCTAAAATGATTGTGATTTTTTTTTGCCTGTGTGGATCTGTGCGGCAGCCGTTGACCGCACCGCAAAACTGAGAGAAAAGTGCAAAGTTGCTGGCGAGGCACGTACAAAGCATTTTGCACAACATTTTCCGCGCTCACAACACACAACATACAACATACAACACACAACACACAGTCGATGAGCCTGTGCACTGTGGCTATATAATTGTGTTCCAGCTTCTCCGCAATCCACAGACTAACTGCATTTATAATGCAGCAGCTTCTTCATGGCTCGCTGGGCCGTTCCCGGCAACACCCAAAAGACCAGCCCCGAAAAAATAAAGGAAAGAAATATAAGGAGGAGGCTGGAGAAAAATAACAAATGAACTGAACTCGGTTCTCCAGCTGCTGCTGCTGTTGATGTTGCTGTTTGACCACAAAAAGTACAGTGAAGCCACGCACAACAAACTTAACATGTTATGGGAAAGGCTTTGTTTTATCTGTATTCAAAAAGTCCTTTAGCCTTCGTTCCTTATTTAAACTTTACCAACTTATTAAAATTATTTACCCCAATTTTACCCCATATAATGGAAAACCTTCTTAAACTATTTTTCGTTTTCGAATTACGAAAGATCAAAATGTTCCATATTTTTAGGAATTATTCAATTCTGTATTCAGTGGTTTTTCAATAGAAAATTTCAACCATTTACCCCACTGTGCACAATGGCCACAGGAGCAACCACAGCAAACTTTTGACCATTGTCGTCTGCGCCACAAACTGTGAAAAATTCGTTCGACATCAGCGCAGAGTTACAAAAAAAAAATGGGAAAAAAAAACAAAGAATAAAGAAAAAACACAGGGGCAGAGAGAAAAAAAATGGGAAATAATAAAAATCAGCTTCAGCTTTTTGCCAAAGCACTTGCTGCGCCATGTTGGTTACGCCCCCCGTTACCGCCCCTCCCCCCGCCCCTCTCGACCAAACTGAAAACGTGACTAAAATGTTAAAGCCACGGGAAAGAAAAGTAAAGAAAATCCAAACCAGCAGCAGCCGCAGCAGCAACCGTCGCTCAATCGCAATCATTTTTTTCCAGCTGCTGCTGTTTCTTCTTCAAACCATGTTTTTCTCCTCGCTTTTTTTTTTTTTTGCTGGCAAATCTTATGCAAAAATCCAAATGGAAATGCAGCAGCCAAACAAATGGCTGAAGTAAAATGGAAATGGGAAAATCCGGAGATAAAAGGGGAGTTTGGAAAACATTTGCGCAACTTGAAGAAGTTGAAAAACTGGGAGGAAACGCCACCGATATTCTATGACCAATCGAAATAATGTCTTAAATCTACTAATATTTCTTTTTGTCAACAATTTTTCAATTTCTTCCACAAATATTTTAATTTTTCCTTCAAATGTATACCCTAGTTTCTTTTAATTTAAAAAATGTCCAGAGTCTAAATTTATAAAACAATTTCAGATGCACAACCGTTCGGTCCTAACTTTATACCCAAACCCATATTAAAACCCATGAAAACTCATTAATGTTCAGTTTTTTGTGTTGTCTTATTTATTTTAATTTTTTTCCTCTATTTTCTTGTTTTGTGTTATTTTGCTAATATCACAACTAATTATGTAATTAAAATGTTAACAAGTTTAACGCGAGCAATTTGGGTGAGCGAAGCGATGCGATGACAACAACGACAACCACAAAAATAGGTGTTTAGCTTTATTTTAATATTTCAAGCATATCAAAATAAAACAAAAAAAAAAAGAAGAAAAAAAGCCACTGAACTTTAGCCTCGAAGCGAACGCAACATTTGATATTCGTTATGGATTTTTATATTTTCGACAAAATTTACATATATTAAAAGTCGAAAGGGGCGAAAGACCGAAGCTACCGAAGGGAACGAGTGAACGAGTGGAAAATGCAATCAAAATTGTCAAATCAGGCGCAACGAATTGCATTAAAAATAGCTTAATGGGGGCCTGGGGGAAGGTAGAAGTTAGGGAGGGACGCAGAAGTAACTCCAAAATAAATTTGAAAATGGGAAAAAATTTACTATATATATTTATGTTTATGTTTATATTTTTGATACATTTTTTTACAAGATATTGCATTTTTTCTAGTAACAATAATCCTTTAAACTCTTTGGACGTGACATTTAAATATCCAGTGATACTTCTTTCATCTCCAGTAATTTTTTGCCCTCAGACTCTGAATTTAAATACCAAAAACAGCAGAAACAAAGTCGATGGACACAAACAGATGTGAAAGAGGCCAGCAAACAGAAAAAATAAAAATAAAAAATAAAAAAGAGGAAAAGGCACACACAAAATGAAAGCTTTGATATTGGCCAGGATTCGATGAATAACGAGGGGGATTGGGGGGCTCTTTCAGCCGCCTCTGGTTTTTGTTTCCTTTTTTTGCCCCCCTTTTATTTTTTCGATTTTGGGGTGTGGGGTTTGGGGTGTGGGGTGTGGAATATAATGGCAAAGTAAACAATTTCATGATGCGAGACGATGGCTTCTGGGCTGCCGCCTATCTACATCCAAAGGCCTCCTCACCTCCCAGACCCCCGAAACCCCTCTTGCGAACCCATCGATTCGCCTGCCTCACGTCTGTGTATCTAGCAGATACTTTATATGCATGAGTTACAGAAAAGGAGGCGTATTTCTCTCGCAGGCCCTCTCTTTTCCACCTCCTTCCCTCGCTTTTGTGTGTTGCAAAAATAAAAATACGAAAAAACATGAGCTTAAATTTACATGACAAAAATGGCCGAGATGAGGATACCAAATGAACGGGCTCTGACTATTAGGGCCTTAGTCTACATTTTGGTTCGTTTCATGAAAATAGTTCAAGTGAACTTAAGTTACCAATTCTTGAATTTTATATCATTTCTTTTTTTTTTAGTTTAAACACAAAATCCAATTAAAAAGCTTATCTTATCTAGAGTATCTACATCTATTTTGTTGAATGTTGTTAGATATACAATAATCAATATTTTTACTTTGTTCCAATTAATACCTTCATTTTATTTTGATTTTTTTTTTTGAAACTTGAAATATTGATTTTAAAAATCAAATATTTAAATGTTTTAATATTGTGTCTTGTGCTTATGTTTTGTGTTGATATACACATATATCTTTAATGGTTCGGTCTTTAGGGGTTCGCTCTTGACTTTAAATCTCTTCGCTGCCATTGAAGATACCCAATCTCAATTTCAATCTCATCAACCATTTTCATAGTCATCGCCATCGCCATCTCCATCTTCATTTTCATAGTCGTCATCATCAACATTGTCGTCAGTTGCAGAGATTTTTATAGGCCCCCCCCCCCCTCAAAAAAGGGAGATTTTTATTTCTCCGCCCCATCCTGCTTTTATTCTCCTCTCTTTCTCTCTCTTTTACTTTGGCTATGTACAAATATATATACATATATATATTCTTTTTTTTTTTTTGCCTCCTTTTGTCGCCCCATAAAAATCACACTTCTCGGGCCAAAAAGACAGAGTGAGATGGGGAGCGCTCGAAAGGAGCGAGATGGCAACAGATGGGGGTGGCTCGTAAGTTCAGGTTCTTCTTCTTCTTCATCGTGACCACCCACTCACCCAGCCCAACCCCCCCGGGAGGTTGTGTCGTTGTTGTTGCTGTGTTGCTGTTGCTGTGTTGTCAGCAGACAGATAGCCAATGATAAGCCTTAGCGTATGAGTGATGTGCCATGGACACAAACACGAGCCAACGGGACAACAACCTCCCCCAGACACCCCCACCCACTTGGTTTGGGCTCTCTACTCCCCATCTCCCAACTCCCACTACCAACTACCAATTTCTTTTTTTTTTTTTTTATTCCATATTTTGCAGAGGTTTCTTATTTGATATGCTGGCTGCACTGCACCGCACACAACAGAAAAACACACAGCACACAACAACCCCCAAGAGTTTTTCCTAAGTCAAGCCCTCCCAGCGAATGTTGATGGCATTTCCACAAAACGAAAGACGACGAAAGGACATATATCGAGTGGAGCCACAGGAAAAGGAAAAGGTTATATACGTATATAGTACATATAAACAGAAGTTTACAGGAATCAGAGGAATAACAACTTTCACATGATGTGCTAGCTAAAATCTGTTAGCATTTGCAGCAAGGATAAAAAATTATTCAAAAATCAGTAAGATGATACTTAAAAAATAGTAAGGCTAGTAGTAATTTCACGATTGAATCTTTTTTGTTTATAGTAAATATTTATAATCATTAGCAACGTCTTATACCTCTGTATAGAGGTCACTGGTTTTTAATATGTTATTTTTTAAGGTAGGAAAACTATCTTAGTTTCTTTCTAATTGTTAAGCAGAAAAAAAAGGTAAAAACTTACATTTAAACACAATTTAAGGTAAATTTATTATTTTGTTTTTAACGAAAAGTTCAATAGTTTAAGAACTATTTATAATGGTCTCCCTTGGAGCTTAAGTACAAAGAAAGAACAAGTTTTATAACGTTACATACGCAATATTTGTTTAATAAAAATTTATTGTATTGGGTCACAACAACATATTGCTAATTAAATGTGTTAAATACATGAAACTGAAGCTGCTTTCAGTCATGATTTTTTGAAATTACTTCTGTTTCCCTAGTCAATCGCTAATAAACCTTTGTTTCAACAAGTTAATTTAACGCAATGTATTGTATGGGCTGATTTTCCACTCACCCAAGCTACTTAAATCCTTTGTCCAACTAAAATTAATTTTTGTTTAAAGACCAGGCCCTGTAACCACCCACCACCACCCACTACCAGCCACCCACAAGGACCACCTCTCAGTCAGGAGCTGGCCGCAAGGACGTGAAGTGCATCACATTGCGGTCTGTTGTTGGGGGGATTTTGGTTCGGTTTCAGTTCGGGGTTTTGCTCTCTGTTTATTTTGTTAATATTGCATCACCCTCCCGTCGTTCGTCGTTCGTCGTTCGTCGTTCGTCGTTCACCTGCTAAGTTCAGCGGTTACCTGGTTGTTCCTGGTTCCTTTTGATGTGGTTGATATTTCCCGAGCCTCCCACACGCCGCCCCCAATTCGTCGATTCGTCCTTTGTTTTTTGGGGCTGCTGTGCTGCTGGCCATTGATTGATTTTAAATGCTTTTGGTGTTGGCGATTCATTGCAAATTTATGTATTTGCAAATTTGCATTTTTCAATATTTAATGCGCGACTCATACATAAATGTGTCTTTACTATATAGTAAATATATATTTTCCTTTTCACCCCTTTCCCTGTGTTTTACCCGACTGACTTTAGTCGGCTCGCTTAATGCGATTAAAGGTTTAAAGTTTTGTGCCAAATAAAGCGTATGCAATGTGGTCTGTCCCCCCGCCCCCTCAAAAGTTTTCCCCCTCCCACTGATTGCTGGAAAATTTCTGCTTTGATTGGCAAAATTTAGCTGGAAGCCTCTGGACCAAAGTTGGCAACTTTTTAGCCAGCCCCATTTTGTGGGCCAAGACAAGCATAATATTATGCATATTATAATGATCAGCAGCAGGAGCAGCAGCAGCAAGGACATTCTGCTCTGCTCTGCCACATGGCACAAATTGTCCTTTAATTGGTTTTACGCATTAATTTTGCAGAATTTATTGCGCTTTGTGCAACTGCATTGCGAGTGCATTTTGCATTTACCATTTGCCATTGCCCAAATGCAATTAATAATAAACAATCTTGGCACCGAATAGAGACGGTAGCAATAACAATTTGGACAAACCCCCATTAAGACAGCCGAAAGTCGTATCAATACACCCTTGATGTATATATTGTTTTTAGGTGGTTTAAGCCCTTTCGGAAATTTAAGGCAGCTGCAAATTAAATTATGCTGCTTCAAAAAGCCAAATTGGAATTCCGAAAGTGAAACAAATTAGGGAAAATGCTGCATTATTAAATAAATTGCAATTTAAAAACGATTATTTTACAATCGAATTTACATGAAAATATCAATTGAAAAGTTGTCTTCGCTTTTGCATAAGGAAAATATGTAATATAGATATTACAAAGATACAAAATCAATCAATCATTTGGTAACTGGCATTTCGCTTTTAAAGATTTTAATCGATTTTATCGACTTTTGTTATCGATAGTTGTTGAAAGTTATTTTACATTCATTGAAGTTTACTCAATGAAATATCAAACACACCATGATTATGGGTAAAAAACTTGAAATATCCCCTACTAAAGTATCAAATAACACACTCATTGATTTGACTATCGATTAATACACTTTTGGTTAGGACATCAGGGGTGGCCAGTATTTTGCGGTTACCAATCCGCGGGGGAGAGTTTGAGTTTATCTGAAGCTGCCAAGCGATAAGCTCAAAATTTATGCCCTTCCCCTGCTCTTTGCGCCGCCGAAACATAAACATGAAATTCTTTTATCGTTTTATCGCAATCTTTTCTCAGTTTAACCTTGAATGCGAGTGCACGTAGCCCACACAGCCCACAGCCCCCGTTTCGCAGCATTATCATCCCCCTACTGGAAATGGAAGTCAACTTTTGACAGGGCTTATCAGTGGACCAGCATCAGGAGCAGCTGAGGACAGGACACGCACCCAAAAGGGGGTGGGGTGAAGGACGAAGGACGACGGAGGGCGGAGGGCGGAGGACAAGCGACATGGGTGAACGTGCCAGCGGAAAACGGCAGCAACAACTGGGGGACGTCTGTTCCAGCGATAAGAAAATGCGAGCCTGCGGAGGTGGGGTGAAAATTTTCAGTTTTCCTTCGATTTTCAGGCAAGTGGCACTTTTATATGTTAAGCGATTTAAATTTTTTGGAGCGCATAAGAACCACAGGGACAACATTTAACGGCAGGGAACATTTAGCATGTTACATAAGCTTACTAAAAAGATTTTGTGGGGTAAATATAAAACAATCTCAAATAAGTTCTTGCAAATCTGAAACAATAGCTCCATACTATTAATAGTTTTCAGTTGAAATTAGTTTTTTTTTTGGTTAAGATTTGAAAAAAAAAAAAAATAAATAAAGTTGTTATGCTTTTAAGCAAAATCTAATTGGGTTTAAATCTTTAAATAAAAATGAACGATTTGTTTATAAATTCTAAAAAACAAAATGAATGCAAAGTTAAAAAAAATTAAAAAAAAGTTGCACAATTATACTCAAGTTTGTTACTCGTAAAGTAAAATGTTATACTTCTATCCGTATGAACGTCCAGATCTCGGGAACTGTAAGAGCTAGAACCACCAAATTTATTTTAAGCGACAGATCAATATCAAGATCTGTGGGGCCCAAATGTGAAACGCTTGTGAAAAGTGGTTTATTCGTATAAAATTTAAAAACACGGATATCTAAAAGTTTTGCAAATCTGGCCAGTTATAAGAAAGTTATCATATTAACAAAGGTTCTTTAGTGACGGATATTGAGTTCCCCGACTACATCGTTCTTTCTTGACTTAATTGAACAAAACTATTAACTGTTTTTAAGTACCAAAAATAAGTTGTGAAAATATTCACCGGCCTCTCTGCGAATATTTTGAGCCGCTCCGATTCCGTAACCGTTTCGATTGGTTCCGGTTCGCTTTTTGGAGCCCCATTGATAAGACTATGCCGCTCCTGCTGCGTTTTGATGTTTGCCGCAAATGATTTGCCAAACACCGGCCACAACCGTAAAAAAGAAAAAACATCAAGAAAAAGATCTGAAAAATAAAAACAGAAAAAAAGAAAATAAGGAGGAAAAAGAGACCAACACAAAAGGCCATAAAGAAGAGACTGGCAAGTGTGTGCGGAGCGTCGGATTTTGATTAATTAATTTGCATACGAGCAATAAAAAGTAAGAGCTGCGTTAATTTCTTGGCGCCCGCGACGTCGACGTCGACCGCAGCTGCGGCAGCGGCAGCGGCAGCGACGCTGGCAGAGGGTTTTATAATGCAGCCGTATAATCAAATTAATAAACGAACAATAAAAATGCATAACAAATTGATGCGAGGCGATGGCGACGATGATGATGATGATTATGATGATGGAGTGGAGAAGCTGGAGACACGCCGCGTAGAAGGAGAGGGCCATTGGGATAGAGAAAGAGACAGATACAGAGGCAGATTGTGGAGAAAGAAGCAGCAACATTACACGGATCATTAGGCCCTTCTATCTTTATATTTTCCCTTGATGAAAATATATTGATGATATGGGGACACAGCTCAAATACACCCACACACGAAAATACCAACAGCCCAACAACTTCAATTTTCCCTAAAATAAAGACGTTTTAAATCGTCTCATAAGTTTTAAAAATAGTTAATAAATAATTTATGTTATTTTTTTCATCCATAAAAATATATTACCTTTTGTCAAAAGAGTTTGCAACACTTTCGGAAATTAAATTGCCATAAATAACTTTTTTGTACACTCAAAAAACATTTGACCAAAATTAGGCTTTGTCTTATATATTTGAAAATATTGTATAACTTAAATTTTGTCCTATGTTTTTTGTATACTAGCAGAAGTATAAATTTAATTCGAAAATACTGACAACTTCACTAAAAAAAATGTTTTCAAATGCCCAGAGAATAGATATCGAATAAAAGATTTTTTTCAAGTATTAGATTTGTTTTTCGTTTTAAAACAAGCATCAATTTTTTTTTTAAATAGTCCAAATTAAAACCAAAATCATATTCGAAAAAAAAATGCTTGAGCCAGTAAAACGATTTGTTACATTTTGTGGGCTGTGCGGAGGCTGCTGCTGTAACCTCAGCCGCTATTGCTCTCTTGCTGCTGGAGCACTTGGAACGAATCGACTTGGCTGCGGTCATCTGCTCCGCGATCGTTTTTCTTTGGTTCCAGCCGAACGAACTCGACCTGCCCCCCGTCTCCCTCCTTTCCTCTCTCATTCTTAGCTGTAGCTGAGGTCGCCCTGTGACTCTCTGGGTTGCGGGTTAAAGGTCAGCATCAGCACTACTCCACCTCTGGCTGCTTCTACTCCACCTCCTTCGGCGGCTCCACCTTCCTCCATCTGCCCCAGCTGCTCTTCCCCGGATTCCCCTGCCCCCCAAACTGCGTGAGAGCATCAAGTGGCTCAATTGCTAACCCTGCAAAAGCAGATATAACTTCTGATGCACTCGGGAAATATATATTAAAAGTCTCAGCATACATATTTCCAAAAAAAAAATTCTTATTATAAAAAATTCAATTTAATACCAAACAAAATTTATACTTTATGAAATATATCAAATTTAATTTAATTTCTACAGTCTTTGTGTAAATTAAATCATTTTTTTAGTTTACAAAATATTGTATGAATATTTTTTTAAATAAAAGATGCTCACATGCTAATGTGCTCACAAATATTATCAATACTTTAATTTAATTGATATTATAAAACAACACTGAATCTAACCCATTATTATTTAACATACAAGTATTCTTTTTGCTTTGAATAAACTTTAATAATATCTCTTTAACCCATTAAACGTATATTCCCAAAAAACTATTTCCAAAAAACAATTTAAAAACTTCAGCTATTATTATTATTTATTTGCGGTGTACTCCTTCTGCTTAATTTTATTTTTCCACGGCTGCTGCTTCGCATCATCTGGCTCTTCCTCAACTTGGATGGAGCAGCTCCTCCTGCTCATCATCTTCTCCTCCATTTGCGCTGGGCTTTTCGCAATCTCTCGGTTATAAATCAATCCCCGAGGCTTCGGCTACCGTTTTCTTCCATGTTTTCATGTTTTTGGCTTTCGGGGTTTCGGGTAAGAATTTCGGTGTAATAGTAAATTATAATTAGAAAGAGAAAGAGGGTTTTAGGGTTTGGGTTTTGCGTTTTTTGGGCGGCTGGCTTAACCTGTTGAGTGCCGAGCTGTAAATCAAAGCCCCAAGAAGGCGATAAGCCACCGAAACAGCTAGAAAAACTTAAGAGGAGACACACACAAAAAAAAAGGGTTAAGGAGGTGCAGGCCGCGCAGAAGTTTGCCAAATGAAATTTATGGCATATAAATTATCTCACACGTTGCCGGACTATTGACAGCTCTAAAATAATCGTAAAATGGCCCAAGAAATCCATAAAAAGTAAAAAACAAAAAGGGGGAAAAGTGAAGCGAGTCCGAGAGGCAGAAGCAGAACCAGAACCAGAAACAGAAAACCATGGCCCAGACACAGCAGAGCCCATGAATGTGAATTACTATTTCAGTTTTCGACCTAAAAGCGCTGCAGCAACAGCCAGGGGTGGCGCTGCAAGGGGGGTTTTTAAAGGAGCAAGGGGACAGGGGACAGGCGACGACGTTGCCTTACCCACAGCCAAAGCCAAGTTTTAGTTGAGTTCAGTTTTTCTGGTTCGGGCCAAGCCCCGGATTGCAGAAATTGAAAAGTTCCCAACAGTTGGGGGGCCCCTCATAACTTTCATAGCACGGGACAGAGACGGGAACACAGAGTGAGGGACAGAGACAGGGACAGAGACAGGGACAGGGACAGAGGCAGAGACAGAGACGGCGACAGCCGTCAGACAGGGACGTAGACAGAAACAGGGAAAAGGGAGTTGGGGAGGAGCACCGCCACGCCACTATTTGCGAATATCTGCACAGGAAAAAAAATGAATATATATCTCATATTTTCTAATGCCTCTACTTACCATATATGAAGAGCAATATAATTAATAATAATAATATAATATTTTATATTATAATATCAAATAATTATAATTATTCCTAGTTTCCGAGTTAAAATTACAGCAATAATTCGCTAATTTAATGTATAAATTTCTTACTCTACGGTTGCATTTTCGATTAACGATAATTTGTAAAACATAATCATCTTTTTGATATTTTCCATTCATCAAAATAATACGATCTACCGAGCTTATTTTAACTGTGTGACAAAAGACTAAGTATTCAAATTCAAATAACGAATTTCCTCAAAATTAAAAGTTTTTATTATTAAGTACTTTCTTTCTACGTTTTGAATTTTGTTTCAATTGAATACTCATTACTTTTTTAATAACTCAGGTTAACCATTACCAAATTAAGGGTCATGTTAGTCATATTGTAGGTTTTTAAATGGTTAATATTTGACAAATTTTATAAATGGAAAGAATACGGTCAAATATTAAATTAATTTTCAACTTTACAACTGTTCTCTCAAGCTAAATACAAAGACTTAATAAAATAGAAAACATTGACTGGTTGGGTTATTTTAAACAAACTGAAACCACGTCATTTTATTACTCCTTTTTAAAAAATGTTTAAAAAGTTCCAAGTTATTGACTCTTTTGCCTAGTATTAAAATGTTTTATTAGGCTTTTGAGTGCCTTCCGCCAATCTGGGACTTGAATCGAGCGACTTTATTGTAATGACTTTTAATTTGAAAGTGGTGCGATGATCGAGAAACGGGTTTCAAGATCGCTTTTTTCGTTTGGGCGATAGTTTTCTGCGCTTTGCCCGACCACCGGAGAAGTCAGTGAATATCGCACAATATACACACGTATATTGACAAGAAAAAAAGGGGTCTCAACGCCTCATTATGCATGGCAATTTATGGGCAGAAACACGCCCTGGAAATAGACCTCAGTGCCTTACTGGCTTTTGCTAAATGCGGCAGCAGCTGCCGTGTCTACGCTTCTTGCATTCTGCTCCATAAATCAAGCAAAGGATCCATAGAGCCACGTTGATGGACAAGTTGAAGTTGAAGGCTCGTCGTAAATGTCCAACGGAAAGGGCTAGAAAAATGGCTAGAAAAATCATTTCACATTTCCTTGAAGGCGCGCAGAGCAGAGCAGCACAAAAGCTTCCACGGAAATATTGTTGCAGTTGCAGCACGCAGCACGCAGCACGCAGCACCACGATCCCCATCTCGCCATAATCGTAATCTTCGGGATCGTAATGATCTTCCTTTGTGGCCAGTCGCCAGTCATAAATGTTGATGAACAGCAGCGCAAAACTTTTGTTGAAGGCGTTGCCGGTCTGAGCTTTTGTTGCTGCTGCCGTTGATGTTGCTGCCGTTGATGTTGCTGCTGCTGCCGTGTTCGCTAGCAGCAACATAAAAATTTAAAAGATGCAGCCACCAAGATATATGCGGAGAAAAATGAGCAGCCATCCAGGGAAATGGCAGCAAAGGTTGTGAATGAAACGACATGGGAATAACCCTTTAACTGAATGAGACATTTTAAATAAAAAATATATTTTTATATGTTTTTGAAAATATTTCTTATTACTTAGCAAGATCAATGTTCAGTCCTCATAACTTTACAAATTTTTGTAAACAAAATTAAGCCAGTCACCGATAAACAATTGTAAAGACAAAGATTCTTTTTTAAATCTTAAATATTTCTCTGCCCAAATTGTTTTTCAAGTACAGGAGAATGAATTTAATGAAAAAGCAAGAAGAACACAATTAAAAATTAGAGTAATGCTAAAGTTACATTTTCCCAAAACATCGGTTCTTTGTATTTTACTCGTGAATGATTTAAAGAAAAGCCACTAACACAATAAAAAAATATATAAGTTTATAAGACCTTAAAATATTAAAAAGAATAGCTAACAAAATAAGTTGAAAATAATAAATATTGCCTTACATATGTCGAATATATTTTAAACCTATGATGTACAAGGCAAAAGAGTTACTAAAGCGGTTTTCAATGATATTTCACATGGTAATACACGCATGAAGAGGGAAGCAAAGTTCATAACTACAAAAGTCTCCTCATTAACTAATGGGTAAGGCATAAAATAAATAAAAAACTCTGAAAAACAGTAGAAGCAGGAAGAAAAAAGCTTGGCAGCTTTATGACTCGACTTGGCATCAGTCTGGTAGTCTGGTGTTGCAAAGAGCCCCACTTGCACGGGTCTATGGCTTCCTGAACATCCATTTTCCAGTCAAATGTTGACAGCTTTTGACTTGAACCGCCCCCGAACTTCGGACCCTTCTTCCCAAAGAGTTCGAGTTCAACAGTTCTGTTGCAAATTTACGAGGGAGAAAAGGTGTCTGCCGCCGCCGCTGCATGTCCAATGTCAACAAGTTTACGTCGACTGATGCATTTTTATATGCAGTTACAGTCGAACTTCTCTAATTCGAATTTTGAAGCTACACAGCGAATTCAAAAGCATAAACAAAATTCTTTAAACCTATTTTTAAACATTTGTGTATAAGTTTTTAAAATAATCATACGTTACTCTTTGAAATTCTATTCCTTTTAGAGTTATATTAGATTATTATATTCCTAAAAGAGTTATATTTAGCCCTGACTAGATTGATGTTTTATTTTGAATTTTTAGGTGCATTTACAAACTAACTTTTCAAATTCGAACTTTTAAACTTCACCGAGATTATGTTTATCAAAGTCAGAGACAAGTTTAGCTAATCATTTTGAAAAGCAGTAATGGTAAAACTTCTCTAATTAAAATTATGAAGCTAAACAGGGAATTCATAAATATAAAAAAAAAAATCTTCGAACCTATTTGTAAATAATTGTATAAAAGTCTTAAATACGTTTTTCTTTGAAATTGTTTCACTCAGAAAATGTAGTTTATTGATATAATTCTGAATCTCGACTAGAATGATTTTTTCTTTATTCCAACAAGTTTTATAATACATTTTTAGGTGCGGTTACCGTCAAAATTGTCTAATTTAAACTATTCAACTTCACAGAGAATTCAACTAACGCAAATGTTCTTAAATATGTTTTTTAAAAATGTTTATCAAAGTCTTTGAAACAACAAGTTTAGTAAAACATTTTCAACGCAGTTGCAGTGAAACTCCACAGAAAATTCCACTTACAAAAAGTATGTTTTCCTAAGAAAATACAATTTTTACCCTTCCCAAAGTTTATAAGAATATGGGTTAGAATAACATTTTCAATAAAAATCTTTCTTTATTTTTAAAATCAGTTTTTTAATGAAAAGGTAAACAATTTTCTGTAAACATTTTATTATAGTTATGAATATCAAAACAAAATAATAGCATTGTTTAGTGAATGAAATTAAAACTTTACTTTGCTAAAAAATAAAATTGATATTGTTGTCCATGTTCTGAATAAAAATTAAATTTATTTTAACAGATAAATCGACAAATTGAGTTAGAGTAATTTAAACATATATTGATATGAAAAATAAAAATCCAACAACGTCAAGTTCAACTGCAAATTAAATATAAGACTAAAGAAGCATTTTTTTTCCAACTTGTTTTACCTTTTTGCCCAGTTTTTCCTTCATTCTGACATTAAACAGTCAGCAAAAGTGAAAATTTGACAGGAGAGCAAATGAAATAAAACAAAAGCCAAAAACAAGAAGGGCAAGAGGAGGAACTGCACAAGAAGAAGAAGAAGAAGAAGCTGAAAAACTTTGACAACTGCGCAAAAGTTTTTCCGTCCAAAAACGAACGGGAAAACACAACAGGAGGAAAAACAAAACCGAAACAAAAACAGAGGAACAAGAACTTCAAAAGCATACAAAATGGGCATGCGGAAAAGAGACGGCAAGGCAAGGGTAGGCGAATGCGAATAAGAATGAGATGGAGAGGTAGAGAGGGAGAAAGGGGATGGGGCATTAGAGACCCCTCCCCTCCCCCTCCCTCCGCTGGAGATCCCTAAAAAGGAAACAAGTTCAAAAGTGCAAAAACTTTTTTCCTGCCCATCCGTCGCCATTAAAATCCTCCTTGGCCATCTTAACCCATTGTGGGCAAGCGGTGTCTGTCGTTAACTTAACATTTAGGGATCACATTTTCACGATCCTTAAAGGGGTTGAGTTTTCTTAAGGGATTCACGACCGCAACAATCCCTACTTCTCCTTTTATTCACTTAACCGCAGAGTGAAAGTCAAAAATGATATCCCGCCGGCAAAGTATCAAACTATTTTTCAGAAAACTCCTTTTTGTACTGGGTTATATTGATTTTAAAAGTAAATTTTTTAAGTTATTTCAGATACCCATAGCTCCTAAACAGCCTACATTATTTAATCAGAATCATTTGAAATTACTGATCAAGAAGGGGTTTGTTTGTGCACTTTTTTCGAGAATTTAAATTGTAATACTAAATTTTACCATTTGTATTTATTTAGTTTATGTATCTTGAACTTATTTTGACATTTTAATTTATTTCATTTAATTTATGAGCTTTTTAACTCTTTATCAGAATGAAAAACGACTTCCCAGCAGTTTGTTCAAAGGGTAATTATTTCATTACCATTTTGAGATATGGATTAAACGAAATGATACAATAAACATTGAATTCAGCAATCCCCAGATATTTCCTAAGTATTGCACAGTTTAATGTGTAGTTTGCTTGTGCTGGATAATTTATAAGACCTATTAGACCTACGTCGAGATCATATTTGTTTTCCTTTTTTTGGGACATAACTCTATGTGCACCTCCCAAATTACCATACAAAAACAAAATTGTTATAGAAACGGAACTGTTGTTGCATGAATTCTAAACTATCTATTATTATAAACTAAATACGATGTGTTTTATTGTAATACGGTTCCAGTACGATTTTAACGCATATCAGTAGAAAGCTCATACTTTTTTGTGCAAATTGAAACTATTCGTTATTAAAATTAAACTACAAAGTATAGATTTTATAAGTATTCAATTAATGCTTATACTGTATAAAGTTCAAAGTATCGTCATTTTTTTATTATTATTTTTTATTATAATTTCCACCAGATTTTGTAACTTTTGTATTTTTTTAACATCCCCTACAGAGATAATGGTGCTAACACCTGCAGGTCATAATTGGTTATTTGGATCAATAAAATGTGTTCCCTAGATATCAATACGAAACGGTATAAAAACTCTTTTGCCCCACTATTTAACCACAAGATTTGAAAGAGTATTTAGATTATAGAGGGATCTTTCGATCGCAAAATGGTAATAAAAAGGACTACAACTTAAATCTTTTGGACAATTCCAAACTATTTTTACTTTTATTGATTTAAGATATTTTTTGAGAAGGTCCTTTACAACCCTAAAACTCCATCAATATTAAATAAACTTTATTCCATTTTTCTTTGAATCTTTGACAGAAACATAGCCTTTCAATTATTTATATTACATATTTTTTAGCACTAAATAGTGCATAGAATATATTTTTTGACATGTATCTTTATAATAATATCTGTCGGTAATAGTTACAGGAACCCAACGTATAAAAACCAAACTAATCATGTGCCATATGATCGTAACTTTTCTCAATGTAGTTACATACTTTTGCCGGTTGTTATCTTACTGGAGAAGATTCCTTCAATTATCCGAGAGAGAACCCCAAAGTAGTGTTAGAATCCTTTCCGAGAACCTATCCCTGTTACTTTCTAAAGGACCCCCATAACCAGAGGTCCCAAACTATAAAAACCAAACTATTCATTCAACATATGATGAATAATGTTATCTTACTGGAGAAAATGTCTAAAATTATCCGAGAGAGATCCCCAATGTAGTGTTAGAAACCTATCCCGCTACTTTCTTTAGGGACCCCCTTAACCCTTAGGCGGTGCAACGCGATCACTTACCGATATTGTGCTGGCTGGTGTGCAGTACCGCCCCGAACGCCATCAGATGGTCCTTGGGCGGGGGGGCGCGGCTACCGAGGGCGGCGAACCCGTCGCCCAGAAATGACGCCAGTGCGACGGCCCTCAGGGGCGCTTTCGAGGCTTCGGTGAGAATTTTGTTGTCGAATATCTTGATGCCGGGGGATGGAGTTGTGGGGTTAAGTTTCGTTTGGGGGGTTTGTTTTCACGTTGGGCGACCAGTAGTGGGTTAAATCTCGTATGCGTGTGCGTGTGTGTGTGTTGCCTCTCTGTCCCGCGCGAGTGTGTGTGTGATGGGGAGGGGGAAGTAAGAATAAGAGGAAGAGCGGGGTGTACCCACTTACACACTTAACGGTAAACGCACATAAAGAATTTGGGGGACAGGCAAAGGAGCGAGCGAAAGAGAGAGAGGGTGAGAGAGAGAGAGAGAGAGGGGGATAGCACGTGTGTGCCGGCGGCAAGTTTGGCAAAACAAAAACAAAGCGCGAAATGCCTTATATTTTTTGTTGTTTTATTCCCAGCTCCTCTTTGAATTTATTTTCGATTCCAGTATTCCAGTATTTTTAGTTGTATTTTTCTTCACTTTGCACTCTTTCGATTTCGTTTCGATATCTTGGTTTTGTTGCTTCTTCTTTCTTATATTCTTATTCTAATTCTTTGTTGCTTGCCGTCGAGAGATCACTTGCAAAAAAATTAAACAACGCAGTTTTCGATTTCGCGGCGGAATCAGCTGACTAACGGTACACGGTCGGTCCTCTCGAGCTCGAGCGTTTTTCGTGCGTTTTGCGAGCGCTTCACGCGAACTCTCGAAAACTCGAAAACGAATTAGTGACGTGTTTCGGGAGCTCTTTGCGTTGTGCCGTTCGCTTTTATAGCCTCGGTGCTCGTTCTCATTCTCCCTCTCGCACACTCTTGCCATCTCTCTCTGCCACTGTTATCCAATGTTAACACTCCTGTTGAACGCCGCGTTTTGCGTTTGCTGGCTGCCACCTAACAGTATTTTACAATGTGGACACTTAACATGAGCCGGTACGACATGGCAATCGGGTAACAGGGCCATTTGTATGGCGAGTTAACATGAGCACTAGGGTGTACCAGGCCATGAAGAGGAAAAGTTTTTGTAAAATCTTTTTTGCGTTGAAAAAAATCACAATATTTAGTATTAAATACATTTTATTTTAAGGTTTCTTTTTTTGCAGCCTGTCTTTCTTTCTTTAATTAATTAATCTTTGAAACAAATAAATATTTAATTTAATTTGTGTTATGTATATTTATGCTGCAAATATAACTTATTATTATTATCGCAGTGGTAACAGAGGTGTAGAGCTCACAATAAAAAAGTCTATTAACTTAAAACTAAAAATGAATTATAGAGAGTTTAATCTAATTTCTAATTCTTATAATTTAGCAATTAAAAGTTGATTATGCATTAATGATGTCTTTACTTTTGATAAACGCTTAGGGGTTAATATTTTTGTATTCTAAAATTTACTTAGTTACTTACATACTAACATAGTTTTGGAATTAATATACCTAGATTTGTTTTAATAGTTCTGTCTTTTTATTACGTTTTTAGAGGCACGTAGGCTGGTCAAGATTTTTTTAAAGGAAGTTAAAATTGTAGATTTTGTCCAGTAACTTAAAATAAGGTCTAGAACCATATCTTTAGGTTTTGATACATGGTCAAAACGTGGCCAAGTCATTAATGCACTTGTTGCATGTTTGTGTCATTAGTAAAGGCATTGCTTTTTATTTAGAAAACATATCCGTAGATCTACGCATTTCCATTAGGGGAAATAATTTAAAATTAAGATTTAGAAGAGAATTTCCTGTAGCAGCCTGCGACACCCTAATGAACACAATCGGTTAAAAGTGGCGATTACCGGGTAAGCAGAGAGCGGATGAGAGCGAACCGGGTCCAACCCGAGTGCGAACGTCAAATAAAAACGGCGTAACGGAGCCGAACGTACACACACAAACGCATAGCCGAAGCAGCGACGAATGGCGCGGCCGTGAGGGAGCGAGATGGCAGCAGCATTCCGCGGCGTCAAAGAGCGGCCCTAGGTAGCATGCGTTAGAGCGAGACGAGGAGAACGTTGGCTGCTGCGACGCCGACTGCTCTCTTCTCTCTTTGTTGTTGCTGCCTGCTGTTGCTTTTCTCTGCCAATTGTTTTGGTTGTCTCTCTCTTTCAGTTAAAAAAATTGTTTAACTTGTAAAACTTTGTTTTAGAAAAATCAAAATATTTTTGTGTATTTTTTTAAAGTTTTTTACAGTTTTTGAAGGTAATTTTGTAATAATTTGTTGTTGTTTTTAATGATACACTTAAGAAAACAAATACAAATTAATACATTTTTTGCATTTAAAAGTAATTGTTGTTTTGAAACGATTAGCAAATAGGCTTGAATATTTAACATGTAAAAAATTAATACAAAACAGGAAGAAAACCAACATTTCTGATACACCAACAATAACACAAATTTAAAACCAAATCAAAGAAATCTAAAATACAAGTGCTAAAAAAAATAATTTTAACATAAGCTTAAATTACGAACAAACAATAACGAAAAATCATACATTTTATAAAATTTTTTTGATAAAAACAAATTAAAAAATAATAAAATAAATTTCAAGAAAAAAAACATCAAAACATATTGAAGTTAATTTTTTTACACGATTACAGTTTTGTTAACTTAAATATTTTAAGATTTGTAAGACTTTTTCATACAATTTTTTTTAAATATTTTGTTAGATTTATATTTGCTGTTGTTTTTGTTCAAATATTTCCCGTTGTTTTTGCTATTTGTGTAGTTGCTTTCGTGTTTTTGTTATTGTTGTTGCGCTCCCATTTTCCCCCATTGTTGTTGCTTCCTCTCTCTTTTTTTTTTTGGGAGAGCGGGCACCGTAATTTTGCGGTTAGAGGGGGCGTTGCTTAGCAACTGGTTTTTTTTTGTAGCCTTTGGTTTTCGCTTCATTGAGAGATGCGCAAAAGTTTCGCTCTCTCTCGCTGGCAGAGCCAATGGCATTTTTCAAAGTGACATTTGCGCGTTTTGTCTCTTTCACACTTGGCCGCGTTTGTGTGTGTGCCAAGGTAAAATGTCAAATGCTTTTCGACTGTCAACTGTTGGTCGCAAAACTTTTTTTTTGTTTTTCAGCTTCTTCTTCAACTTGTGTTTGTCACTTGTCGTTAGCAGTGCGAAAGGGTGGGCACGAGTGGCGGGGGGAGTGAGTGGGAGTGGGAGGGGAAGAGGGACGCCCCTTTGAAGACAGCAAACGAAAATAAAGAAAATAAGCTAAAAATAAAAACAAATGAAATAAATAAAATGTTAAAGAAATAAAAAGCAAAGTTAAAGGGTAATGCTAAAAAACAATAAAAAACTAAGTCATAGTTAAATACAAACAAAACAAATAAAATTAAAAAAAAAACATGTGAACTTAAAAAGTTTAAGCAGATAAATAAAAAATAGAAAAAGAAAAATTAAAATAGGGTAAGGAAAATATGAACGTGTAAACAAAAAAAAAGCACAAAGATCAAGCAAAAGAAAACACAAACAAGGATTGCAGGAGCGAAAGAGAGCGCTATATAAGAATAAGAAGAGGAGGCATTTGTGGGTGGAGTGGCGCCCTCTCTCTCTCAGCCTGTCTCCCTCTCCCCTTCACACTTCAATGGAAGCAAGAAGAAGATGTTCGACAGAAAATGAGGGGGCTGTCGGTGGGTTAAATTGTACTGTATTTTCTGTGTGCGGGGGAGTCAAAAATATTGCACATTAGGGTGTTAAGCTGCGAAGTGCCTGGCATCAGACCCTCTCTTTCCCTCTTACTGTTCCTGTTTTTTTTTTGTCTGTGACTTTCCACTTGTTTTGTGCTATCGAAAAGTTATCGAAATCAGTTGATCTTTGGCGGCCTTGAAAACTGTCCCATTTGCAGGAAGAGCGACAGAGACAGAATGAGAGGGAAAGAGAGATAGGAAGAAAAAGGATTAAACGCTTGCAAATATTTGTAGTATGTTTTTTGTTTTAAATTTTTGGGATAATTTTATTGCCCACTTTTTGCGAACAGGGAAAAAAGGCTGTTTATTATACGACATCATAAAATAGTTTTAAAAAAATAAAAACTAAGAAAGCTCCGTAATGATGTTTCAAATTCTGAGCTCTATAAAATGTTTAAGTCTTTAATAAGTACAGTAAAAATCGTAAGAAAAAATTAACGTAAAAGCTTTACAAATAAATAGCGATTTCGTGGTTTGATTGTATCCCTGCTATTCTTATACTAAAAAATAAATAAAAATTTCCTTAAATATTACCAAAAATAACTAAGTTCATCGAGGTCTTAGGAGCTTTGGTCTTATAAAACTTAATTAAATAAGCTTTGTAAAGTGGTAAAATTATAAATTACTTTATAAATAAAATATAAATACTACAAATTTGGCAAGGCAACAAGTTAAAAGGGTACAAAAAGCAAAAATAAGAAGGATGGGAAAAATGAAGGGATAAAAGGCAAGCTGGGGATCCACCCACAGCACATTGTGATCCCTAATCAGTCATCTTTATTTTTACCATTACCTTTACCTTTACCTTTGGCTTCCGTAACTCCAGTGTTCCCATCCGCCTCCTCATATTCCCATTTCCCCGTTTCTTTCCCACCTTTTCACGTCTTTTCCAACAAATGTCAGTTATCAAAAATCGCAGTAGCAACGAAAAACAAGGAGGAACACTGAAGTGTGGAAAGCGATGATTTTTTAAATACCCTGTAACAAATAAAAAATAAAAAAAATAAAAAATAAGTGTTTTGTTTAAAACATGGCAATTGTATATGTATTTAAGTAATAAGCTAATTGGTTATTATCCTTTTGTTTTCTTAATAAGAAAAGATTAAAGAGCAAACATCTTACTTAATTTCCATTAAATAATTTAATTTAAAAAAAAAATGAAATTTATTGTTTCAAAGCGATTAAATTTTTTTAAAAAATGTATTATTATAAAAATGTATAATATGAGCAATAAAATATTTTGATTTCTACTTAATTTAATGATTCTTGTAGATTTTCGATTTCTCATCACAAATTACTGTACATTATTATTAATTAATTATTACTATTATTATTATTATTTATTATTATTACTATTATTATTATTATTATTAATTATATATAATTATATGACTATTTAAATTTTGCCCTGTTAAATTCCATAGTTTAAATACCCTAAAGAAGGGCATTGGAAAAGACCGAAAACAAACAAGTAGCGGTAAGAAAATGTTGGCCAGGCTTTTGATAAGGAGCAGCTAACTGCCACGCCCACTCAGCAGCAACAGCACCGCCCACCAGATGAAGGGGCGGCAGTGGGGGTGGCAGGTCGATGGCCACGACAACAAAAACAACAAAAACAATCAACAATAAAAGCAAGAAAACCAAGAAAAACAAAAGCAAAAGCGCGACGAAGTTCGCGACGCGCCATAAACTTTTGGCAGGCAGTGTTTTTTGCAGTGGGAGCTGAATTTTCAGGGGGTGAGGGGGGGTCACACACACAGCTGTATTCAACATAAAAGTGATTCAAATACAGTTTAAGAATTTAAAAATAGGATCACACTTTTTTTAATTTACTTGTTAACCAGAAGTTATAGTTCTTTTAAAAGCAACACCATAATGTTATTTAAAGTATTATATATTCTCAAAAATTATATGTATAGGCAAATATTTCGAGCTTAAAATAAGACTTGTTTTTAAAAAGTCAAAATTCCTTATACATTTTTTTAATGACAGGTTTTCTTTATAATTAAATCACGCCTTTTAACATATTGCTTACAGAAAAAAATTCTTTATATAAAGTGCTTTTGAAAATGCAATTAAACTATATTTCTTTGATGTTACTATTATTTTGCCCACAACTTGATGTAAAAATAATATTAAAAAACAAGAAGGATGCGTCCCTGATATTTGGAAGTCAAGTGGTTGCCCTGTCACGCCCACCGCCCACTATCCCCTACCATCGCCTCCCGCTAAATGCGACCAGTCACGAACCGAACAAACAGCAAACGGACGTCGCCATGTCACGAAAAGAAAGAGGAGTCCAAAGGGGAAAAACGACAAGAAAACTTTAAAAAAAAATTTTTTTAAAAAATATGAGCTAAGCATAATAGAATATTGGTATCAGAAATGCGACAGAAAATTTTTAAATTTGAAAAACCGCTCACCAAAAACTAAAAAAAAAAAACCTTAACATTTTTTTTTTATTTTTTGGGTCTTGGGCAATGCCAAATTTCAATTTAAAATCTTTTCATACTCGGATACAAAACTGTATTAAAGATACAAAGTCATCTTTCAGATATAAAGATAAATTTTAAATAAAAAAAACCATCTCTCACTTTTACATTTTTAGTATAGACACATTTTGAATGCATTTTCTTGCGAGAGAAAATGTTTGAAAATTTTTGGTACAAATATATCCCTTTTCTTCAATAAGGAAAAAAAAACAGTCGTCAAATAAAAATCAATTAAGAAATGGTTTCATTTATGCGAAAATAACTAATTACTTATTACAAAACTTAATATCAACATTATTAAGTATATGTTACTTAAAGCTTTAAATATTTGCCTTTCGTTATTTGTGAAAAAAATCGTTGTTTGAATCCCCTTTAAAAAAACGTATATCCTTTTAAGGCCCTAATACAGGATACAATGGCTAATAGTGATATGCAAGCACACCACCTAAACCCATTTTCCGCTAAAATCACCAACATGAACAAAGGAAAATCGCACTGAATATAAAAAAATATATATATTTAATGTGGAAAACCTAAACCTGCGGGTGTGTGTGTGTGTGTGTGTGTGTGTGTGTGTGTGTGTGTGTGTGTGTGTGTGTGTGTGTGTGTGTGTGTGTGTGTGTGTGTGTGTGTGTGTGTGTGTGTGTGTGTGTGTGTGTGTGTGTGTGTGTGTGTGTGTGTGTGTGTGTGTGTGTGTGTGTGTGTGTGTGTGTGTGTGTGTGTGTGTGTGTGTGTGTGTGTGTGTGTGTGTGTGTGTGTGCAGCACTGACAAAAAAATATATGTATATAAATGGAAAAAAAAGCAAACAAATACAAACAAGTCGAAGTCTGCTGTTCGGTGTCACTTTTGCTTGTTTGTTGCGGAAAATACTTTTTGCTAGTTGTATGTGTCGGTCCTAAAAAAAAAGGGTATCAAAATGGGGTAAAAACATTAAGAAGAATGTTTTAAACTATTCTAAAAATTGTTAAAGATCTATTTAAAAAGTTTTTCAAACAATCTAGAGCACAAACTAATTGTGCTATTTATTCAAGTTTATTTTTAGTTAAATGTTAAAGTTTTTCTGCTAACCTTTTATATTTAGTCATTTAAAATGTTTCTAAGTTAACTAAGACAATAAAGTTATTTCCTGGTTTAATGATGTTACAAACTTTTTCCATACCAAAACCCCTAACTATTTGATTTAAATGTAATTTATTAAAAATAAATAAAATTATTTCTTTTAATTACAAATAGCTTTTACCATGTCAGAAACCAATATTCCTTAACCTTCAGCAAGTCTTAATAAAATAAATAAAATACGTTTTCCCCGTTGCATTGTTGAAGAAAGTATTGTGATCTCTCTTTCTTATTTGTTTTTCTTTTGAGTATGGTTTTTTTTTAAGGGGGATTTGGGGGATGTCTTCTCTTCTCCCCTCCCCCTCCCCTAAGAAAGAGGAAGGTTTTGGGGCATATTGCTGCCACCATATTTGGTTTTTGCCTTAGCTTGCATTATTTTTCGGATTGTTTTGTTTGCATTTTTCTCTTGTATTTTATTCAAATATTATGAGGCTTCAGATTTAGCAAAGGGCATTGTATCTGCCATATTTTTCTCCACCCTTTTTCAGGACACTCTACTACTTTTTTTTTCCACTTGCTGTTTGTCTGCGTTGGCAACATGAATGTTGTCACTTGGTTTTTGCCAAGTTCTTGTAGCTTCCCCTCCCTTTCGAGGATATCTTTTCTCGTTTTTTGACATGTTGTCAACTTCACGTTATGTCAGACAAGTTTCAAGTTTTTCTCTTTGGTTTTTGTGATTGTGTCATGCACGTGAACTGATTTCCCACTCCTTTTTTTTTATTTTAACCTCATGTTTTTCGCTTTGTTTTTCGGTTTAGTTTTGTAAATTACTAGTTGGATTTTTGCTACGCAAAACCGCAATCAAAAATATGATAATATTTTTTCTGCATACAAAAAAATACGGAACATTGGATTTTGAAAACAATATAGAATGTAAGCCATAGTGTGATTTAGTAACTAAAAGAAAATCTCAAGAAAATTCAAATATTTAAAAGAAAACTTTGACAAATCCATATTAACTTCGTAAATTTTTTAATTATAAAATTAAATTTTGTTGTGATTTATTAAAAACAAGAACATGATGTAGTTAGTTTTCCATGCACTCAAGTCTGTATAATGTTTGTATTTTGTTGCTGTAACAATTTTCCTTCATCGTAGGACACGAATTTTCCAAAAACTTGTTACTGGTTTTGTTTTAGATCTTCTCGTTGCCATTTTAAGATATTTTTGGCAAACAAATATGTGCGAGTGCGAGTGCGTTGTGTGCATTATATCATATTGCAGTTTTAGTTGTTTTCGGGTATCTTTTGCATCTTTCATATCATTTACATAACCCAAGCCCCCTGCTCCCCCATGAAGTATCTTTTGTGTATCTTTGTATCTTTGCATCTTTGCATCTGCTGGCTGCTTTGTTAATTTAAACTGTGCGTGCGACTGTGTGTGTGTGTGTGCTTTTGTATCCGTGTGTGTGATTTGTGACTCGTCTTGGGTCTATGAATTTTTGCGCACTTCTCCGGCTGACTGCACAAAATTTCAAATAGAAACTCTAATTGTTGTAAATAATTTGCAACAGTATTTTTCGGCTTCATATTTTGGGTTGGCAATCGGATTTATCTTGAATTTATTGTATACAATTTTTTTAGTTTAAATAGAATATTAGATAAAGAATTTTTCTTACAAAAAAAAAACACTTACATTTTTTCTCCTAATGAGTTTTATTGCATTATTATTTTATATATTTATTTATTAAGGAAAAATATGAAAGTATTTCTATCAATGGAATTTCTATTTTATTTTTTCTCACTCTTTTATATTTTCAATATAAATCAGATAATTAAATAATTAAATAAACTCTTGTTTTTATTCGTATTACCTATTTTTAATTATATTATAGGTTGTAAAACCCCTAATAAAATACCTTAAAACCTTAGAAAAATGTTCATCACAGGTTATAAGTTTTTATTTATTCGAACATTAAGTAAAAAAAATACTTGACCACTTTATTTAAAGAAAATTTCTACTTAGTTCACCGAAAGTTTACCAACTATTTTCATAATTTTGCATTTATTTTGCGCCAACTTCTGTTCGGTTGAATTTCGCCCACTCTTAAGCTTCTCACCTTTTGCCCAGCAAAAATAAACAATAAAGTAAAAAATATTTCGTGGCTTAGCGCCCTCCATTTCACATAATTTCTTTTTATTTTCATTTTTGTTTGTTGGTTCTTTTTTTTTTCTTATTGTGATGCTGTTGTTTTTCGGTTGTACCAACTTTCGACGATGGCCACAAAAAATAATGTAAAAAGTTTAATATGCATAAAGTTTCATTGGGTTTTTTGGCCGGCCATCGCTGGGGAGGACCAGGACCAAAAAATGTTGGGTTTGGGCTTGTTGTTTGGCATGGTGGAAGGTGAAGGTGTTGCAGCCACATAAATGTGGCCAAGATTTATGTTTTCTGGTTTTGTCTGCTTGTTAGCCTAAAAGTTGACGTCCGTTAGGTGTCCAAAAAACGTAGAACGCAAAAACCGAATGTAAATAACTGAAATATTTTGTCAAATGCATTTCCTCCTGAGTTATAAAAAAGGGTATGCACCCAAGTTATTTTACCAAATGTAATTATTATTAAAAATTATTTTATTTACATAAAAATTTAAGGAGTTCCTTTTTCTTACATTTTGATGAGATTTATTATTAGTTTAAGAGTATTTAAACCAAAGTCAACATTTCTAAAAGCATAGCAAATAACGGAATTTAAAGAATTAAAAATTAAATTAAATTAAAATTTTAAGATTTTGTAAAAAGTAAAAAACACGCTCAAGAGTATTTGAAGCTTACAGCTCTTAAATAATACCTTTCCTCTGTTGTTCCATAAATTTCGGTTGTGCAAATAAAATGCAAATCCCTTGCAGACTTGACAACGTTCTCGTAGTATCGGGGGAATGTGGGGATTTTTCCTCCAAAGAACAGGAAAAAATTGGGCTTAACTATCACAAAACCTGAAACCAAAAAAGGGAGAAGAAAAAGGAGGATAAGTAAACGAGTGAGAGAGACCCAACCACAAACATCCAAAAAAAAAAAAAGAAAAAAATAGAAAAGCAAACTATGCAATGGCAATCACCAAGAAGGTGGTTCGAAAAGTTGGTCACCCAAAGAAACATAAATTATACCTACTTAATTTATTTTATTGTTTTTAATATCAATATTTATTTATACAAATTTTAAGGCAATTGTTTTTTTTATTTATTAAATTCAGTTTAATTTTCGTTTTTTAAAAACTTTTTGAACCACTCACGTTCATGATATAGAAAATCGCCGGACGTTATCTGCGCTTATCCCTGTGCTCACCACCCATCTCCGCCCCTTTTTTCGGGGCTTGGTCCCTACTTTTCCTACTTTTCCTACTTTTCCCTTTGCCAAACAGGCGGCAACAAGAAAAATGCTGGAAATTTATGCTCCGCACTGACACAAAAAAATACGGAGAAAGGTGCATAGAGGAAAGTGTAGTGGAGGAAAATAGAGGGAAAGTGGGAAAGGGGAAAAGGGGAAAAATGCTGAAAGTGGATACATTTATAGAGCGAGAGACAGAGGGAGCAGCCTAAAGTTTCGGCTTGCAGTGGGAAATTGAAGTTGAAAGCTGCACCGAAAAAACGAAAAATTAATCAATATTTTTTATTACACATTCAAAATAATTAAATAATTAAATAGTTTTAATTATAAGACATAACTTTTCCCAATTCCATGGACCTAATTTTAATAAAAATTTGGAAAAAGAATATTTAATCATTAATGATCTCCATAAAAATACAAATGTTCAACATGTTTAAAGATTAAACAAATTCAAATCACATAAAATTAGAATTTTAAGAGTAAAACTTCGCTAAGTAATAAAGGGAACTCCTATAATTTTATGTAGCATGTGTGTTTTGAATTTTTGTCCAGTGCAAAATCGTAGTGTACGTGGGAATTATTGTGGCAGGCGGAATGCTCGAAATGGATGAACGCAGAAGGATAACACACGTACCACAGGGACAGTCGCCAAAGCGGGTTGAAGGGGGGGCCAAAGGGGGGCAACGTCAGAGAGTAGCTGCATTCCATAAATAAAAATGGCAAAATGGCGCACAAAATGCCACAGAAAAGGGGAAAAGGGGGGGGCACAACTTGAATGAATGGGCTGCAGGCGGGGGTGCTGGCAAAAGGGGGATTCCGGGGGCAGAGGAACCCACACAGAGAGCGAGAAAGATACCAACAAAACGAGAACGAGAACGAAATCATCATGAATGGCGAACGTGACACAAATGACAAAATATCAAGCAGACCAAAGGCAATGGCCACAGTCCCCCGAACACCCCACCCCCCCTGGCCACCACCCCTTGACCACCCCCCCCCCCTTACAACCCCCTTTTACTTCTAAGGGCACTTGGGGATTTGTGCGATTCACAGACACAAACGAAGGCCTGAAAAAAGGGGTGGCTCACAGAGGAAAATTCATATCAGACATCGTTTAAAAACTTAAAAAATCATACATTAAAAAGCGGACATTATAATTTAATATATTAAATTATATACATTTTATTTAATATATACTTAAAACAAATAGGAAAACGTAAAAATCTGAAAACTTTCATTACAAAAATTAAAAATATAAACAAATAAAAATGTTTTGAAAATGAAAATATTTATAACATACATTTTCTCTGTGTGCATAAAAGAGGCGTTGGAAAGGGGTGGGGGGGGGAGGTGCGTTGGTCAAAAAGGGGTCAGAAGGAAGGTTGACTGTCTGTCAGCTTTTTGTCCCCTTCGTCCTCGTCACTGTCGCTCTTCTTCTCCACCGACCCACCTCCCCCACCGCCCCCTTTTTGGATGCCACGCCCCCCGGGTGTGTCGGTTTCGGTTTTAAGTGGCAACTGTGTGCAGTGTCAGCATTGTGGGCCCCCCTTACATTTCCACCCCACTGCCCACGTCCATGTCCATGTCCTTGCCATGGCAAAGATAATATTCCCGATTTACAAGCAGTCGAAATCAAAAAATCAACTTTGGATATGGAAAAAAGGGCAAGCACAAAAAGTGGTTATAAAACGGCAGTCGAGCTCTACAGAAATCAAGCTTAAATATATCGCAAAATATTTACAAATACAAAATCTTTTATTATCTTTAACTTTTGAGTTAAAAAAAAAACATAAAAAACAAGAATAAAAACTGCATTTGTAGAGTTTAAGAAATATCTTTAAAGCTCTTAATAAATCGTTGCAGGTTATTATAAAAATTGGTGATACCAATAAAGAAAATGAGCAACATTACATATATTTAAGTTAAACATATGAATAATATCTTAAAGTTGCTTTAAACTTGTACACACTTTTTATACATTCAAACTACGGCCATAATCTTTACTTTGTGTACCTTGTAAAAAAACTAAATTAAAATATTTTAGGAACAACCCTGCATATTTCTGGGACATTTTGAATTCCCCAATTTGAAAGCAGATCCATTGATAGCGCCATGGGATTGCTCATATCATCATCAGTGTGCAACCGGCATCTTTGCTGCCATTTTTCCCCTTTTGAGGTAAATGGCAAACAATGTTAAACCAACCGCAAAGTCAGAGCAATATATTTGTGTATATATATTTATCCACCTGTACAGAGCCCTGTGCACCTTGTGTAGGTACGTGTGTGCATGTGTATGTGCATGACAAAGCCCCAGATAACCGAGCTGACTAACTATTTCTGTTTTCTGGTGGCCCCCGGGTGTCCCAACTCCCAAAATTGCGATCTAGTGCGAATTTGGAGCATTCAGGACACCCGGAACGGTGGAAAGCATTTAGAAATTTTAATATTAACAAATTATTACTTTAACAGATTGACATGGAAATCGTCATTACAACCACAATTTTAACAATGTAATTTTGCACTTTGAAAATATTTTAACTTACTAAATTAAAGGAGAAATAGGAAGTGAGTGTTTACAGTTAATAAAGTAAGCTGAATGTAATACCAAAAAATTATCTATATGTAATATTACGTATACGACTAGTAGTGTCCATGTCAAGAAACATTTTATTCAGTAAAGAATAATATAAAAAACATTAAAAAAAAAAAAATATATAGAGCTTAAATCTTTTTTTAAACATTCAATGAATAGCAAAACATAACACTTAAGTTTGCATACCTTTTGTTAATTTAAAAAAAAAAAACAATGTTAATTTACATACAAATTTAAGAAAATTAAATGATACTCCAAATTTTGTTTGAAGAATTTCAGAGCGTTTTCCTGTGCCCTTAAACGTTATCATCGAGAGCCCTTCGCTTTTCCTCCGATTTTTCCGCAGGCTCCCCCCACTCTCTTTTTTGCACCCCCATTTTTTCCAGGCCCCCGCGGGCCCCCTCTTACTGCTTTTCCGGCGCCTCTTGCTCTGGTGGCTCAGTGTGGCTTTTATGGGATTTGATTTCTAATAAGCGGCAAGCGAGGCACGTAGCACACACACACAGGGGCGGGGATAAAAGGGGGGGTGTGGATGGGGCGAGGAGCATGCAGTCCATTTCTAGTCAAAAGGTTTTTTTCAGTTTTTGGAAGGCTCTTGTTTTCCTATTTTTTCCCCTCTATTTTTTCATATAAATATTTTTTTTATATTTGAGTACGTTGACAGGAAGCTCTATTGTTGTTGTTATTCCTCATGTGTGGTGTGTGTGTGTGTGTGAGTGGATTTTCCTCGTTTGACATGGAAAAAGTGGAGTGAGCGAATAAGAGCGAGATGGCTGCAAAAAGAAATTCATTTTGGTTGCCTGCATCTTCCACATTTCTCCCGGATTTTTCCCTTTTCTTCTGCAGCTACTCTCTATCTTTTCCTTTTTTTTTTATTCTTTCTGTGAAGGTTGCAAAAAGCTAAATTGAGTTTTCCCAACAACAACCACAACAACAACAAACGATCTTCCCATGTGCTCTTTTATTTTGTATTCTTTTCCTTTTTTTTTTTGATTTTCGTGTGTCTGGAAATGCTGAAACTGCGATGGCAACGCGTACGTGTTTATGGCCACGAAAAGTTGCCAAACAAAACGAAGCCGAGCGATAAACTACAACACCAAAAGAAAGTACTGAAAAAATAGACAAGAAAATTTTGAATCTAAAATATAGAAAAGGAGTTCGGAAACATTTTGAGGGAAAGACAATTATTAGCTAAAAAGTCCAACCATATAGAAGGAGCCATTTAAATATACATAAGTACGATTGAAAAAATTACGAAAAGGGGTTATCCAGATTTAAATATTTTAAAGCTTATATAAGAGTCCTAATTGTTTAAATTGATAATATTAATAAGCACCACATATTTTACTATACAACAAAATATAAATTGGGAATAATTTTACTGTTGATATTAGTAGAGGTATTTATGAGAAATCAAATTTCCTTATGAACAATATTTTATTTTGCGACACATATTTTTCATTAGCATACTTAAAAACCATATTAAGCTGTACATTTTTGGAAGAATAGTGCTTAAAATAAACCTTTTTTTGGTGGTTTGGTCCTTTTTGAACTTTCACTTCACATGTATATTATGAAGTATATTTTTAATAATAATGCCCTACCGTGAAAATGTAGGGTATTTAAATAACCAGGATGCACGCACACATCGAGACTTTTTGAAGGCAGTGAGAGGGAGACTCCAAAAAGTGTTTACTTTGTGCTCCGGGGCATAAAGTCGAACCCATGGACATACATATCTTGCTCCCCAAACCCTTCTCCGAAGCCCCTTCCATATCCTACCCGGACATATGGATATTGTTGGTCCTTCACTCTTTCCATTTATTTATTTACTTGTCTTGAACTTTAACAAGTTTTTATGAAAATTATTTATGGAAAACATGCGGCAGGGCAGGGCAAAAAAAAAAAATATGGCGCACAGGGGGAAAAGATACATCTGTATCTGTCGGATCTCGGATCTCGGCTTTTTGGCTCTCCCTCTCTCTCTCTCTGTGCATTTGGCAATTTGTCTTTTGGCCATTATAGTGCGTATTCTTGCGTAAGCGATTAGCAGCAGCCAGAAAATTGTGTGTGTGGCCGCCGGCTAACACACATGTTAATCACACGCCATGTTGTCCGCACGGATGTCACTCCAGTCACTAAGAGCGCAAAACTGTAAGTACTTTAGGCAGCTAAATATAATTAAATATTTAGGGCACAAACACACACAAGAGGAGGAAGAGGATGAAGCGAAGCGGTGGCTCTTAATAATGTTTTAATGCGTTTGACAAAATTCGAGCTGCATACTTGCAGGCGCCAGCGGACAGCGTTCATTAAATGCAGAGAATCAACAACAAACAACAAACAGCCAACAACATGGATGGAGTACTGTACTTAACTAAGCTGGGCGAATATTAAATACTCTTGTAAATCACCTCTTGTTTGCATCAATGCTTTAATGTTATTATATACATTTTATATAATATATAAATATATTATATATAACGATTAAAAAATGTTAACATAAAGGGAATAAAAAACTTTAAGATAATAGCTTAAACTTTATTTGTTTACTTAATTTTAAATAATAAATACATTACAGCCTGATACACATTTTTTTTAAATAATGTATATTAATTTGAAAATAAAATCACCCAATTTTCTTAGGTTTATTTTTTGTTAAATACACAATATTTGAATTGGTTGCTAATGGACTAGTTACTTTTGTAAGATAATTTAAAACACTTTACTACTTTTTAGTAGTCTACTTTACAGACTTTTGTAACTTCTGAAAATCACTTACGTTATTGAATGTCCAGAAAGAAAGATTATGACTTGCTTACCTTTATTTTAAGAAACTTTTGTACTCTTTAAAAGTTCTATAAAAATTATGCATTCGTAAATAGTAGCTTACTTGAATTTCAAATTTAATTTAAAAATAAAATGAATAGTTTAAAAAAACAAAAAAAACGCTTTATAGTAAATCCAACCAAAAAGTAAAAAAATAATGTTTAAAATGTTTAACGATAAAATTGATAGATTCCCTGTCGGAACAACGGGCCGGCAGAGTTGATGGTGTTTAAAGCGTTGGGATGCCAAATGAAGATAATTTCTTGCTACGTGTACTCTAAAATGCAGATTTAGTGCATTGATATAATACAAATTATAATCCTGCATGTAAATTTAGTGTATCTATATGGTGGAAGTTGTATTCAATATAGTGCGAATTATATTCCAGCACGCAGATTTATTGCATCCCAACGCTTTAAACACCATCAACTCTGCCGGCCCGTTGTTCCGACAGGGAATCTATCAATTTTATCGTTAAACATTTTAAACATTATTTTTTACTTTTGGTTGGATTTACTATAAAGCGTTTTTTTAGTTTTTTTAAACTATTCATTTTATTTTAATTTTTTTGTTATTTATTATGTATTACCTTTATAATGCACAAAAGTATTAACGAGAGTAATTTACGGTTCTTTTAAAACAAAATAAAAAAAATACAATTTGTTCTTTTTCTAAATCTTTAAACTTTAGTTATATTTCAAATAGTTTATTTTAAAAATGTGGTGTCGTGTTTTCAATAGCGGACATTGCTGGAACTACACACGTTGCTGTCGCCATCTATCTTTGGCTGCGAAAGCTTTCAAGAGCTTAGTGGTGTTACGCAGCCAGATAGCCAGCCACAAGTGAAACTAATATAAAGCCATTAAAAAAATACAATTTGTTCTTTTTCTAAATCTTTTAACTTTAGTTATATTTCAAATAGTTTATTTTAAAAATGTGGTGTCGTGTTATCAATAGCGGACATTGCTGGAACTACACACGTTGCTGTCGCCATCTATCTTTGGCTGCGAAAGCTTTCAAGAGCTTAGTGGTGTTACGCAGCCAGCCAGCCAGATAGCCAGCCAGATAGCCAGCCAGCCACAAGTGAAACTAATATAAAGCGTTTAAAAAACACATTTTTAACGTTCAAAAAATATGAATATTTATTTTGTGTTTTTTAGCTTACACCGTTTTTTAAAATTGCAGTCTTTATTTAGTATCTACGGATAGGTAAAAGATTTCTTGATCATTTTCAAAGTTTTTAAAAGATTCGAGCCCCTTAAAATTTAAGAGATTTTTAACTCAAATCCTTTTGCTTACTTTTGACCAGGCTTTTACTTAGGGTATTTTGGCAGCAGCAGCAGCAGCAACAAGGCGAGCGAGCTTTAAGTGGCCAAAAGTGCAATGTGATTGAAGTTGGCTAAGGCCAAAGGGGCGGCAGGATTGTCAGGAGTCAAAGGAAGTCTGTGTGTGTGTGTGTGTGTGTGTGTATGGGTGGAAAGTCCAGTGGAACAATGCGCACACATACACATGCAGCCGAAACATGACAGAAAATTACCTGGAGGAAATTTTATGAGTATCGTAGAACGCCACTTGAAAGTTAAACAGACGCTTCCACGGCCCAAAGGGATTTTCCCTTGTCAGTGTGTGAGTGTGAGTGTGTGTGTGTGTGTATGCTGTATCCTTGTGCTAATTGTGTATGCAACTTGTTGCATTTAAGCGCTCTCATCGCCAGCGACTCCCTCTCCCTTCTGGTTTCAAGTTACATTGTAAATGTTAGTTTTGTAATTAGAAAATGTTTCTTACCACTGGAAACCCCAAAGAGAGCGAGACGGCAAGTGGAGAGGGACAGAGACAGAGACAGCGACAGGGATGGAGGATAGCGCAAGTTGATGTTGACATTTATTGGCTGCAACTTTTTCTATAAATCAAGCGGCTAACCAGTACGCACAAAAAAATAAACGGTGGATACATTTTGAGACATTAAAGGCTTTATGTGCTATTAAAAAGCTAAGCAAGTCAATAAATCAGTATACTCTTTGCCTAGAAGGAACATTCAAATAATGGTCTTTAATTTCTTTTAGATTTTCTCATAGTGAAAATGCATAATTAATATGTGTTCCTAATAAAGTGTACTTAAACACAAGGGGATAGAAAAATGCAATTTCAAAGTGTACTTTTCTTATTAAAAATAAATAAATATATTAATTTGATACTATTATTGAAGATATCTTTTTTAAGATATATATTTTTATTATGTTCAAAAAAATAACGTTTAACCATATCGTAAGCCTAAGTGTTGCATTCACGTATTTTTTAAGCTTTAAATAACTACAATAATTAAGGAATAAAAAAATATATTTATATATATATATTTGTATATATTTGAACCAATAACAAAATGCTTATTGTTTTGTTAATAACTAAAGGGTAAGTTCGTTCAACAAACACCTTTTCATAGTTATGTATGTTTAAAAACCTCTGACTGAGTCAAGAAATAATAATTCCTACTGATGGACCGATATTCTGAGGAGGCTTTAATACGAAAGCCTCGAGACTTTGATACATCATAACCCTCTTAATTTGCATTTGCTTCTGCTTCTGCTTCTGCAAGAGAAGAACACCCCATGGAATCTATTTCTGCGGTAATTGCTTTTCCATTCACAGCTGCCTTTTCCTTTTTCGCGACCCGAGAGATGCGAACCAAAGGCGAAGGGTAGGGTGTATCCAGCTCCAGCTCCAGCTCCTCCAATTCCATTGGAGGCATCATCACAAAGGCCACAAAGAGACGAGCTCGAGAGCTCTTTCCATGGCCATAATTCATCAACGGGCCTGACGAGAAGCAGAAGCTGCCTACGTGTGATTGACTGCCAGGTGAATCGGGTGGCTGTGGAGCTGTGGATGTGGATTGGGGCAACCAAAGGTTGAAGGTGCAACTCAACGCCATTGCCCGAGACCAAGAGAACGAACCAGAACCACAACCAGAACCAGAAAACTGAAGAACTGAAAAACCGAAAAACCGAAAATCCAAGCTCAATGAATATCTCCTCTGTCCTTCTCCTTTGCTGTGCACTGATCACTGGCGAAAATAAAAAATATATTAATTTAAAGTCTCCTCTCAAATTTTTAAATGTTGTATAATTTATTTCACTTGATAGTATTTCAAATGTTTTTATTTTGGTATTTAAATGTAGGAGATCCTTTGTTGAAGAGCTAACTTCGCTTCATCAGTTTCCATTAAAAAATATTCCTTTTTGTTTTAACCAAGGAATTAACTTGTAAAAAAGTATTTTAATATTTATGTTATAGCAGTTTGCTGATTTGTTATATATCAATTTAAAGCCCCTACTTTTCTCTCAGTGCAGTCTACACAGCTGTACAGCTGCAGCAATTTAACGGAAGTTGCACTTTGCATTTCAACTTGACCAAAAGCTGCGCCCCAATCCGTCGGTCACGTGCGAAGTGATGTGATGTGAAACGTTGCCCCTCTTGCCCCCCCTACGCCTCTGCCCCTCCCACCTTTTCCCCCATTGTGCTGGCCCCTCTTTCACCCCGACAGCTGCTGCTGTGTCGGACTGGCGCCATTTGTGATTTGATGCCCGACGCGTCGTCGTCGTCGTGTCGGGGATGCAGCAGCAGCAGCAGTAACAGCAGCAACATCAGAATCACCGTGGCGTATGCGTAATACGCAAACATGAATGTGGAACCGAAAATCATCTAGTAATATCACTCCAATTTTAAGGGGAACAATAACCAAACCTAAAATTAATTCAATATTCAAATTTGGACACTTAAAAATTAATTCTTTTTTTTCTTAATTTTAAGGAAGGCAAATAATGAATTTGAGTCACATCATATGATATTTTATAACTATATTTTAAATATTTAAAATACCTCTTTTTATTTTTAATAATATTAAGATCCATGTTATATTTATTTGTATTATTATTATTAGTATGTTTGAGCGATATGCAAAATTGTATCTTTAAAAAGATAAAACACACGCGTCTTGTATTTTGGAGGAAAAAATATTTTTAAGTGATGGCGTTATAAAAATTAATATTTTTATATTATTATATATTTAAAAAAAAAGGGTTTTGCTTTGAAGTAAAACTTGACAAAACAAATATTTGTACAACTACAAAATAAGAAAAAAAAACCAATGTTGGTTAAATAGTTAACATAGTTAACATGACTTTACTTTTTTTTCAAAACTTTAAACTTAAAACCACTGAATGTGTAAGCAACAGCATTTGACAATCCGTTGGAGAAACTCAAATACTTACTTGGCTTTTTATGATGGACCAAACTACCGATCGCCCGTGGGCTTTTCAATTTTCCGCTAATGTTCCGTGCTCACTCCACTCCCCCCTTCACTTACCACCCATTAAACTCTTTTGAGGTCGTAATATAGTACTAAATATAGTACCTACTTATATATGTAGTAGTTTTTTTTTAACTTTGTTCTGTAACGTTTTGCGTAATGCGCTCCACTGGCTACCGTTTTAATGGGCCATTTCGCAGCGTTTTGGCCATTTGTGATTTGTAATTAGAGTTTGTTGGCCAGCAGTCAGTCAGTCAGTCAGCCAGTCAGCCAGTCGGTGAAGCCAGTTAGCAGTTTTTAGCCCCCTTCGCGGTGTTACGCAACAAAGTGCTCGACGACGCCACGGGACACCTCGTAAACGGGGCACTAACAATTGAAAATTCATTAGACGACCAAAAGCAGCAGCAGCCAGTGAAAGAAAAAATATAAAAAATATACAAAAATATGGAAGGAACACACTTGCCACCAAATGGCGCACGCACCGAAAAGCTAATTAGGCAAAACGCTGAACGCCGCCAGAAGGCAATGAAAAGTCTGTGCCCCCCGAGGTGGGCACAGGTTAACACCAACCGACCGACGGATGAGATGGCCTAAACCCAAACCCAAAGTTCCCCCCTCCATTTATCGTTCCACCATAATGACCCAAAGGCATAAAAAACCGAACCAAAACGAACAAATTGCAGATCCTTAACACACTTCTACATATATGAGAACTTTTAGGAGGGTCAACTTACTCTTAGTGTATAGTCAGAACTACTTAACTTTAATCCACATGTGTGGTTTCAGAGATCCGGACATAAAAACTTAACTTTTACCTAAAACAGTTCTTTGGTTTTTTATTTTAATTTTATTTAACAATTTATCCAGTTACAAATTTTTAAAAATATTTATTTTGTGTTAAATTTGTGTTAAATGCAGGGTAAACGGAAATTAAAGTGTTTAAGCAAGTATTAATAAGATGTGAATAGTAAGAATGTAGTTTTTCAAAATTATTCACCTGCAAAGCATTAAATTAGTGCTTGTGGAGATTCACAAGTAAAGCAATAAGCAAGGCAAAAAAAAACCGAACCCAAAGCAGTTTTTATCCAATGGAGGCGCGGGAAAAGGCAAGTCTTGGCCAGAAAAGTCGGAGGAGCTACAGCCCAGTCCAATCTCAAGTCGCAATCCCATTCCGAAACCAAATCCAATGGGGAGCAGGAGGGTCGAGGATAGAAAACAAACTTCCAGAAGTTATTCAGCTCGCATAACGATAAACGCCCATCGTTTTATTTTGATTTCGCGCCACTCCCCCCTGAAGCTGCAAAAAAAAAAAAAACACAGAAAAAAGGGGGAAAAAAGGGGGGATTCAGATATCCAGGTATGTATGAGAATATATACGTATATAGTTTATATGCTGCTGGGCTTGCCAGATATGAAATTATGTTTATGGCTGCCGCAGCCTCAATGGCTGCAACTTGCTACAAGAACGGGGGCAGGGACAGGGGCAGGGGCAGTGGCGTTTCAAAGGGGGGTGGGGCATTTGAATTGCACTTCTTCTATCCGCCACAAAGTTGCAATTGCAGCAGTTGTTCTTCTTGCTGCCTGGCTTCTTCTGTTTCAGCTCCGTCTTATTTTTTCTTGATCTCAATCACAGGGTATTCAGGGGCGTATTTTTGGTCAAAATTTGGGTTATATGTTGGAAAAGCTAGTTACTACATTTAATAATAAATGGGTAAACATCACTTTGCAAAAATTGAAATGGAATTAATTTTTGGAACGGAAATTCTCACAGAAAAAAATCGTTTAATATACAACTCTGTGTCGCTATAATTCCCAACTAGTTGTAGCAAATCAGTATTCTCTTTATAATTTTTTTGGCCAAAATCGCAATTAAATTATATAAGGTATTTGAGAACCCTATCATTGTTCGAAATATTTTTCATGCCACATATATATATATAAAAATTTTTTTTTCTGAGCTTTCAGGTGCAACCGCAACCTCAACTTGGACTTGGTAATCGTACCGCGTGTGCTGCAGCACGTAGCAACGCGGTTGCAAAAAAGATAGAGACAGATAGAGATGGTCCAAAGAAAAGGAGAGGGCAGTTCAAGGTGGAGGTGGATGTGTGGGTTTAATCCAGGTCCAGGTCCAGGTCCAGGTCCCAGGTCCCTGGTCCCTGGTCCCAGATCCCAGGTTTCAGGTCCAATCCAGACTCGCACTCCGCGTTGCCAGGAGACCGGGCACGTTGCAAGTTGCAGCTCCGTTTGCTTCTGCCGCTGCTGTTCAACGGCCGTTGCCATTTTTTCTTCCGCTACATTTTGGTTCATTTTTTGTATACCCTCTAAATAAGTCTATGACGTTTAGCTGTGAAGCTACCCAAACACGGGGAAATTTAAAGTTTTTATTGCTAGTTAAATCATAAATTAAAATATAATTTTAAAGCTAAAATGTATTATTTTTGTAATTGTTGATAAAAACATATTTAAGTCATTTTTGTCATTACACATTTTCCTATTCTAATACAAAAGGTAGTTTTAAAGAAAAATTTAAACTTCTAAATTTATTTTGTATTATTATTTTAAATACCATGGCCAAAAAAAAAATTATTTAATATACATTGTTTAAAAGAAAATGTCTGCATTTTCTATTCTTAGTAAATAATAACATAAACATATTTGTAAAATTAAGTTTTACTCATGCATTATTTAAATTCTTTTGTATTTTTATTATTATAACTTAAATATATTATATTTATTTACATTTGTTAAATATCTAGCGATGTCACAAAATACCTAGTTTTGTCTTTAAAATATTTTGGTCAGCTTATTGGATTATTTCCAAATGAAATTCCGATTTTTTCACGTTTTTTTTAATATGATAATTAAAGTGTCACTTAAATAAATATACTTTATTTAACACTTGTTTAGCCGTTTGTTTTTATATTTTTTAAGTAGTGTATTTGCAGCTATGCTTTGGGCACTATGAACTTATCCTTCTGGTTTCAGTTTTACGATTTTGCTTTGCCTTCACTTCACTTCAATGAGGACATTCAGTGCACGTTGAGTTCAGTTCGGTTCGCCTTTTTTTTTTTTTTTTTTAGCTTTTTTGTATTTTTTTTTCCCCTTTTTTAGCTGTTGGGGAACTGGCTGCTGTTGCTGTTGTGATTATCATTATATCTGCAAGATTACCAATTATTTGTTGTTGTTTTGCCGGTTGCACTACGCTCAACTCCTCGCCGCTTCGTTTTCAACTTATTTTTTATAATTCACGTTAATTTTTCTTTTAAAACGAAATTGCAATGGAGCAGCAAAGCAGCAGCAGCAGCAGAAGGAGCAACTCCTGGTCGTTGTCTCGATTATGTCAGTGGAGTGTTGCCTCCTCTTCGATGTTGTGCAGCAGCAGCAGCGGGGAAAATACAAAAATGGGGAAAACTTGAAAGCCGAACATGATCCATTCATTCATGCATTATGCTGATAGTGGAGGAAGTCAAGCGCCATTTGCGTAAATCGATCAATTCACGTTGCACATGGATAAGAATTAGCGAAAGCGATTGGAACAGTTGCTTGAATATCAAAATAAATAATAAATAAGTATGGCAGCAAAATTATGTCAAAATGTAACAATAGTATTATAAGGAATTACTTCGTCCTTCAAACAATTAAACAACTAAGTTCAAAAATTTAAAAACAATTGCTTAAATATCAATATAAATTGGAAACATGGTATTAAAATTATGTTAGAATTTTTTTTACTTTTATTTTACAATTGAAAAACTAAGTACAAAGAATATATTTTGTGTGTCAAAAGTGAGACAGTTGCTTGAATATCAAAATAAATAATAAATAAAGCAACGAAATAGTGTCAAAGAGGAGTACTTTTATTTTTGAAACAATTGAACAACAAAGGGAAATTGGTTTTAATCAAGCTCTGACATAATTAATAACATTTCTAATTTAGTGATTTTCTTGTTTTTTCACTGGTTTTGTTCGGTTTTACACATTTCTAACCAAATCAATCAACTTTGTCCTTAGTTGTCGCACAAAAACCTCATCAAACGTAAATGATTGCGATAATTTCGAGCGTGTTTACATTTTCCTATAGAATATTTGCATTTCCACATACATCCGCTGGCCATTGCCGATTATATACAATATTTATTATACCTACACAGGCGTGTGCACCTATCCATATTTGCAGCAATTTTAATACTCATTTTATTATTTTTTTGTTTAACTGCATCGTGTTGATGGGCAAAAATGTATTTTGTCATTACGGCCATAAAAAAAGGAGGGAAAATATTTGAATTAACGACAACTGGCGACAATGGGCAACTCGTTGTTGTTGTTGATGGTGACGACAACAACAACAACAACAACAGCAACAATCAGCAACTACAACAATTATTATAATAATAAAAAAAAAAAAATAAATAAAAGAGGAAGCCAGCGAAAAAACCATTGGCAAACAAAAACATATTTATGCTTGTTACATGTTTTTGCCATGTTTTTTCAATGCAACTTTGTAGCTGTTTTTATATTTTCCATATCCTGGAATTTACCTGATGTTTTTTCCCCAAAGGGATACTACGGATTTAGGAATAGGGACTGCAATTTAATGTGTTATGATCTAGATTGTCAATACTATCGATTTTTAAGATTAAAAGAAGGTTGTTGTCACTGAAAAAATGATGTGAAGATTTTAAATTTAAACTACATTTTTATAGCGATAAAACTGGTTTCAAAATATACATTTTTTAATAGATTTCAAAAAATTTTAATTTTTATGAGTAAGGTATTTTCAATTCGAACAAGCTCAAACTGACTCTTTAAACTTCACAATTATTTGTATTCCATTTTTTTTTTGGTAGCCTGTACATTGCACATTTACAATAATAATAATAATAATAATTTTACGCTGCGCTTGGTTCAGTAAATATTTGGATTTTTAAGCATATGCATATATGAGCATCGCATTTATTGCTGAGGATATTTGCGATGGTGCATATTCATGTATTTGCTGAAGCAGAATTTAAGAAAAGGTGATATTCGCATATTTCTTAAGGATTAAAAAATTTAATTTTTTATAAATGGAATAAATATCCTTATGGTTAATATCCATCAAGCAAATGTGACTTCGTTTTCTGATGAAACCTCCCCAGCGACTGATTATTATATTTCTGACGCAATTGCTCTATATGCAAATAACACTGCAAAAAAAGAGGGGGGTAATGGGGGCTACAAGTATCCCTGTAACATGCAAAATATGTAAATGAAATATGTAATTCACGCACACACACACATTCCGATACCGATGCAATTATATATAGGAAACATAATGTCCGTGTGCTCGAACGCTTGGGATTAAATTGTAATTACTTTATTACTTAATAACAAAACCATTCATGCTGCTAAAGTTATTAAGTGTTTTTTTTTTGTAGCAATTTGCTACTTCACTTTAATTTTAATATGATTTTTCATATTTAAATTATACATGAAGCGAGGATTGCACAATTTGTTTCCTTTGTCAATTGGTTGCCGATTCGATTGTTTTTATAAATGGAAGGCAAATATGTTGGGAAAAAAACTATTTAAGTATTGTGTATGACCATACAAATAAAGTAAGAAATAAAAACGTTTTTTATTATACATTTTTATAATTAAATTAAAGAGTTTTAAAATCACATATAAAGGTGTCTAAGAGTATGCTTCCACAAAGAAAGACTTGAGATAAATAGCGAAACACAGCATACTTTTAGACGCCTTTTTAGGGGATTTCGAATTTATACAGGAAGGCAAAAATGATGTGAAAAATATATTTAAATATTCCGTATGACGATTGACATAAGAAATGTAAGAATACTTTTTGCTGAATATTGACAAACATACTAATGGTTGAGTAATTAAATTATAGAGATTTTATATCACCTATAGAGGTGTCTAAAAGTATGCTACCATTAGGAAAGCCCTAAGATAAATACCAAAGTACATGGTTATATTTTTCACAGCATACTTTTAGACGCCTTTTTAGGGGATTTCAATCTCAACTGATTATGACACCAACTTTCACATTCAATATACATTTCTTAACGCTGCCTCCATGCTGGTTTTTTTGTATAACGATTTAAATAAATTAAGAAAAGTAATTATACCGTTTTTGATTGACAAACATACAAATGGTTGAATAATTAAATTAAAGAGATTTTATATCACCTAAAAAGGTGTCTAAAAGTATGCTACCAATAGGAAATCCTTAAGATAAATTCACAGCATACTTTTAGACACCTTTTTAGGGGGATTTCAATCTCAACTGATTCTGACACCAACTGTCACATTCAATATGTATTTCGAAATGCTGCCCCATGCTGCTTGTTTTGAAATATATCGCACAAACACCAATTGTCAATTAGCTGCGAGCGATAAACAGTGGGAAAACTATTTCGACATAATGGACACAATTAATCGATGGCCGATCGATCAGCGAAATGTTCATAAATTGCACGCCTAAGCCGAAACTAAAAATGGAGGCCGTTTAAAATGCAATAATTTACGAGATTTATGACTTTTGCATTTTAATTGAATAGATTTCGATAGGCCAGCCGAAAACCAGTCGACAGCAATGGGGCGTGGCATGTGGCATATGTGGCACATGGGGCATGGGTGCCATATCCATAACAATATAAATGTCCATATATGCACATACAGTGTGTATATATATATATATTTATGACATTGTCCGTGGACTGGAACCTGCAATCAGTTAATGGAATCTAATAAACGTGCGCGTATCTTTCGGATGCATCTAATCGCTGCGGCACGCGAGCGATGCCAAGATGTTTTTGCGGGGGGCAGGGGCAGGGGCGGGTCTGAAGGGGGATCATGCCTGCTACTGCTAGCCGGACCAAGGTTACTGCCACTGCCACTGCCCTGTAATTAAATGCCAAAAGGCTGCAAAAACTGAAGCAGCAAAGGCAAAAACGAGCTAAAATTGAGTAACAAAACAGAAGCCAACTGCCAGTGGTAGTGGACCCCAAGAAAGGGGCGTGGCAGCCCCCCTTGAAATATGTCAAACCAACGAAAAAAATGATACTACATAAAAGAGCGTAGGTATATGAAATATGATTTATACAAAGATGGCAACAATCTGCGATGCATTCAAGTCATTAATCAAAATTATTAAAGCCAAACATCTCGTTTTTTTTTCATGGGAGATAAAATGTTCAGTTTTATTGCAATTGTTTCCAAAGACAAAGAAAAATATTGTTTATTCACTTTGTGTACTTTTTATATTTATTTTAATTTTAACATTACTTTTTGTACTTACATCATTCTTAGTTTTAGTTTATAAAACACAATCCGCGGTGCATTTAATAATTTCAAATTAACCAAATCATCTTAGAATTTTAAACTTAATATACTTAACAAATATAATAATAAATAATTTTCAAACATTACTCTATACACTCAAGTATTAAAGATGTAAAAATTTATAAATCTATAAGTTTGATAAAAAAAAAACCGAAGCATACAAGTTGCAATCTTTCAATAATAACAAATAAAATAGAGCTTAAGAAGAATAACTTAAATTTTTTTTCATTTTTAAAACAATTATTATATTCTCCATTTCTATATTGATAAACACGGTTGATACTGATTAAATAAAATTATGTGCTTACGTTTCTAAAACATATTTAAAATTGCAACGGAGGAAATCCGCTGCCGACGGAGTTATTGTTATGACTGTCCGTAAAAAAATTGTAATATTTAAAAAACGTTTTCCATCATAAACATATTATTTTTTTCGGCGGTGTCAAATTAGTTTAGTTGTCAGAAGTTAATTAGGCCATCCAACGGAATGGGAGAAAGGAAATTCAATTTTCCTTAGAAAAAAAAAATACAAATGAGTTTTTTGTGGCTTAGGAATTTTTGTGTGTGATTTGGTGACTTGACTTGACTTTTGGTTTGAATTTGATGTTGATGAGTTTTTCCGCTTCATTTTCCCGGGCTCATATCTGTGGCATTTCCCATTTTCCGACGCTGCTGCTGGTGTCGTTTGAAGTGTCAGTTTAGTTTCGTGTCCGTGTCACTCAGTTCACTTCGCTTCTATTTTTTCTCAGTTCTTTTTGTTTTATGTTTTGGTTTTTTGCTCTCTATTTTTACTTGGGAAGTGGGACTGGGGGGTAAACGAGGGGGGCCCAAACAAACAAATCAACAAGCAAACCAACAGAGAGACAGACAAACTATGGCCATGACATAACCGCTGACACTCCAACCATCCAAATATCCAACCAACCAACCAACCAAACTAACTAACTGCCTTCTGCACAGCGCCAAATAAGTATTAAGTATTAAGTAATTAGCTTTAAGCTATATTTTTACTTGGAAATTTAAAACTAATTTCAAAAACTTTAAAAGAAATATGACAGAAATTCGAAAAATATTTTCTAACTAAAAGTCAAATATCATTTGAACTATAAATAGGACTAAATCTTTAAAAACTACATTAATTTAATATCAAAATGTGATTGACAAGGATTTTAGTTCCGATGAGATCAGTTCTCAATCGGTTAACACCTATGCCTTTAAAAAAACTTGATAACCAACTATTACTAATATGGTTAACAATTTAAAATTATTTTCCTCGTTTTTTCTTCGAAGGAAAAAGTTTGTTTAGTCGATTTATTGCAATAATAGAATTCGAAAATTCACATAATTTTAAAACCGTTTTTAAAAGAATAAAAATTTGCTTGGAAAATATGAATTCATTTCATTAAATCATATGACAACTTATAATAACATAATATTGGGTTTCTTTTTAGATTCATCATGATATAAACAAATAAAATTATGATCACTTTGCATATGAGTTAATTTTGTTATTTTTTAATAATACGTTTTCTGAATTCCTTTGTTCAATTAATATATTGAATTATAAAGATAATTTTGACTTTAAAAACTTGAAATAGATTTTTTAAGGTGTGTTTAGGGCCTGTTCACCCTGTGCCCTCCCCCTCCCCTCAGCTTTGACTATCGGGGAACCTCCTTCTCCTCCTCCTGCCCTTTGGTCCTGTCTGTCTGACATTTGTTTGCCTTGGCTGTCCATCTTTTTGTCACGAGCTTCGGCTGACACGCCCACAATGTCGCGAAATTGCTTTCGGTGTACTGTGGGCCAAATCAGAATGCGATTTACGGGAGCTTTAAAGAAAATTACCATTCGTAAGTCGATTGATTGTCTTAGAACTTAATCTGGATTTTATTAGTATGAGTATTAATCTTCTAAATACATTGTTGCTCATAGAGCATTTAATAAATAAACACAAAATAAACTATTTGTATTTAATACAAATTAAGATAATAAAGTCTTTATTGACCTTAACATGTTTCATGAGATTTGTTAATTAAAACTGTCAAATTTTCTAACATGTTTAAACTATTTATTAGTAATGTAACAAACGACATCCTAGGTATTTGTATAAAAAACAAATACAATTAGTTGTGTGCCATGTGATATCAAAAAACAATTTAAAATTTAAGCGAAATGGAAAAAATACCATGAGTCCATGGTCGCTTTTTAGTTGCCCTGTTAATTAGCCTTAGAAACGTGGAGCCAACGGAAAAAAAAAAAAAAAAAAAAAAAACAAATGACGCAAAAAAAACCTATTCCAAGTTAAGTTTTTTTTTTTTTGGTAAGTAGCCTCCCGTTTCTCGCATTTGTTTTGTTAACTTTAAGATGCGAGACGCGATAAAAGGCTGAAGGAGGCAATATCATCGTCATCGTCATCATCATCGTGCAACAACAATTTACAAGCGTGACAACACCAAAAAACAACAACAATAATAATACTGGAAGGGGGAGGATAAAGTGGTTAGGGGTCAGGTCACCCCGGCTTATCGAGGACGAGACCATCTCAATGACTTACTTAATCACATAGGGCAAATCTGGTTACAGGATATCCGCCCAACGCAAAGGGACCTCAGGAAAGCAGGCCAAAACGGGAGGCAAGGACACGGAGAGGGCAGAAGTGCACCTTAAAAAAATATATATACAGATACTGTAAGAATTTCATATAATTCACACTTGAAAAGAAATATGACTGGCACTCGAAAATATTTTCTATGAACAGTTTCACTTCTGTCACTTTCCATTCAACCATTAAAAAGTTCATAAGTTTGGTTATCAAATCAAATTTTACTTTTTAATTAATCTTAAAACAGAGCTAAAGCATTTTATTTGTTTCAAATCGGATATAGAAACTTTAAGATGAATTTTCTAGGTAAATAAACTACTACTTTTTAAAATGCTATTCTAATTAAATGGATCACAAAAAGTATCTCACTTTGAGCAAGTTAAGTTATATAGATACTAAAAGATTCCCCTTTGGAAAACAAGGACAAAATTTCCCGCAAGCCCTTCTATTTTTTTTGGTGTATCCTGGGAGGGAGTTGGGAGTGGGAGTGGCAGTGGGCGGAGGGCGGTACACAAATTGAAGCTCATCTACTTAACGCGCTTGCTCGCGGCTGGCAACATCGTCGAGCTGTCGTCGTTGTTGCTGTCGTTGTCGTTGTCGCTGTCGTTGTCCTTGTTGCTGTCCTTGTCGTTGTCCTGCCGCTTATATCCTGCGGCACAACAGTCGCCGCCCTCACACCCACACCCACACACTCACACCTCACGCGGGTCTAAGGATAATCTTTGGCATAATTATTACAATGTCACCATGTTTCGCCTGTCGTCGTCGTCGTCGTCGTTGTCGTTGTCGTTGTCCTGCCGCTCTCGCTCGTTGGTAATTTTTCTGCTTTTCTGCTCGTCGTCATTTATTGCTTGCGGTGTTTGGCACGTTCCCTTGTGGTTTGCAGCGTGAAATAAGATTTTCCTATCCTCCACACAGACACACACACAGACACAGACAAGGTCCTCTGGTCCTTTATTATGATTACTTGTGCTCGTGTGCGTGGCCATCGCCATTTCGGTTGCCATGGTCAGCAGCGGCAGCCATCTAAACGCAGCCCAAGAACCCCAAACCCAAACCCAAACCCAATCCCAATCCCAATTCCCTGGCCCCCCAGGACATACCAACAACCAACATTCCACCCACAATGGGCGGTGACCTGTGACATCCAGCCAGGACACAGGGACACCGCAACAGGAGCCAAAGGAGCAGTAGAAACACTGAGAAAAACTACAAAAAACTACTAAATAAACTATGTAATTTTTTTAGATTAATTGTATAAAAATCCAAGGTACTTGGATATTTTTTAATAAAATGTTAATAAAATGAAGAAGCCTCAAACTATTTGCGTAGCATTTGATCTGTTAAATATAAATATAAAAATAATGTTAAATAAAAAGAAAAAAGGATGTACGATAAGTAAAAATTTAAATATGTAAGTATTTGTTATAAATACATTTGTAGGTTTTCAATTGAAATGCAGCATTTGTGCTACAAAAGCAGTTTTAATAACAACTTACAAAAGGAAAGACATGGTATTTTACTAGATTTCACATTAATTTTCAAAAATGAAGTGTCTGGAATTTAAACTGGAATTTTTGGCAGTGAAAAGAGGGGACAGACGAAGGAACTCCAGTGGGTTTTGGGTGGGAGGGTCCTTCGCCCGCTCTCTGTCGCTCCTCCAGATGGTTGACACTTGCGTCCGTCAGACGCCGACACTTGACACTTGACACACACGACCCTCCCCTCCCCTCCCCTCCCCTGCCACATCCCCAGCTCCCGCAGGTTAAAATATCCTGCTCCTGCTCCTGCTCCTGTTTCGTCCTTGTCTAACTTGCTGGCAGTCTCAAGTGCGTTGATGCGTGCTCGCTCCGTCCCGTTTGTCCTGTTCGTCCTGCCGCATTTGTTGCTGCCACTGTGTTGCCAGTGTTGCCAGTGTCTTGGGGGATACACCTCCGATTCCGATTCTGATGCTGATTCTGATTCCGATTCCGAGGACCCCTGACCTCAAGCACCTCCCACTTACCACCCACTCAACACCCACGCAGCCTTGGGCAGCGAGATTAGCTCCTGCTGGCCATATGGAATATTCCAAATGTGATTAACTTTTCGGATCCCACAGATTTCAGTTCCTCAAAGCACTGACTTCGATTTAAACTTTATTATTTTAGCCCATCAAATTCAACTCAACTAAAAGGGCAGCAAAATAAATGAGTTTCTTTTTTGCTTAATAAATGTAACTAATAGTCTTGTAGCAATTTTCTTATTTTAAATGAATTTTCAGAAACATTGAATTTTATAAAATTAGTATTAACAAAAAAATCCAGTAAAATAAGTAACATAATGAGTAAACTTTTAATACATATTTTATAAAGTAAAATAAAAATAAATTCATAATTTTTATCTGTCTTAAACACTTTTGAAGGAAGCTGAAGATATTTTTTTTACTTAAAACATGTATACAAAATAATTTAAATCAAAATAAAAACAAATATTATTCTCAAATCCCATGCAGTTAAAAAAAAGAAAAACCCGCATATTAAAGTAAAATAGAAACTTTCAAAAAGTATCTAAAAAACCCTTCAATTTACTTTAATGAAGTTTTAAGTGAGTGCTTAAAACGTTAAAGGCCGTTTCCTTTTTTCCGGCAATGAAAGTCAGCTCGAAAGGGTTTTCCCAGCCTAAGAAAATGGAATTCATTGAGCCATCGAGTGAGTGAGGTGGGAAATGTGGAAGGTAGAAAATTATGAAATTCCCTGCAAAAGTGGGCGAAAACAAAGGACGCACTAAGCACAGGCCAAAGGCCGCAGATGAAGTGCGAAACTGAGTCTCAACACATATATCCACCTGAATGCATATGTCCCTCGATCCGTATCTGAATCAGGGACAAAGCGAAGCCGCTGAATGCCGAGTGGATTTGGTGGCAAAGCCGACGGCTTTACTCTGTTTCTGTGAGGTCCAGCTGTTCAGTTGAGTTGAGGCCGCACTTTGTGTCCGCATCTGAATCGGAATCGCTGGATGTATCTCTATCTCTATCTGCATCTCTATCTGTATCTGTATCTGCAGCTCTACCTGTGAATGTGGCCACAACTGCGTACGAAACAGTAGTTGATTTTAATTTATTAATTGGGCATGTTGCTTTAAAAAAAGGAACATAACATTAATTGTGTTTCATCATATTCAAGGTAGAACATTTACAAATAATATACAGAATAGTCCAAAGGTAGCATTTTATTTAAACTAAAAAAAAGTGCAATCTGGAATTTAGTAAATAAATTAGAACAAGTAGGGAAACGGGCTCTGGAAACTAAAATAAATATTAATTTACTTATAAATTTTAAAGGAAACGTATAAAAGTAGGTACTGAAAAAAACCCAATGGAGGCAAGTTTCAATTTTAAATTATTTTACTTATGCATAATCATAAAACTTCCCATAAACCTTTTTATTAATATGTTTCCCATTTAAATAATAAATATTTACAGAAATCAAATAATAAGAGTACCTACTTTGCATTTTTTTAATGGGTTTGTTATTTAAAAATAAATAAAATAAATGTTATTTTTTACATTAAAGCTAAAACATTCATACATGTGTTTTACATAGAAAATTCCAAGAAGAATAATTTATAATAATGTTTGATTTAAAAGGAAGTTGGTATTAAAAATTCTTTAATTATTAAGAAGGAAAAAAATGTATATAATAAGTTGGGATACTTCTATTATGTTCTGCTGCCCTCAAAAAGGGCTCATAGTCGTTTGAAGTCTTCAGTAAAATGTTACAATTAAATTTTTGGTTTATTTATGCTAAAACTTTGACTGCTGCTGGGCGACTGCAGCTGTGAAATGTCAGCGACAGCCCACGAATTTGCATGCACCGATGTCCCCTTTTTTTTAAACTAAATCAGCATCTCAATCAGAATTCAGATTCAGATTCAGATTCCGAGTGCGCGTGCTACCGATCATTGCATCCCAATCCCAATCCCAATCCCAATCCCATCTCATCATCATTTGTCAGGTTGTCCCGAGTGGAAAGGAAAGTGTCGCGTTCCAGTGGCACAAGCATTGTGTAAAATCCAACAAAGGGTTGTCAGTGGGTCCATCGGTTCATCAGTCCATCAGTCCCTCTGTTCCTGCGATGGTTATCTTAAATCACAACTGCTGTCGCCCTCGCTTTCATTATTCAGGTATATGTATATTTATCTCCTTAAGCCTCAAGCCTCACCTCAATCTCACCTCGTCTACCTGTTCGGCTTTTGGATTTTGTTATTTTTATTTTTATTCTTATCCTGTTTTCCTGTTTTTGTTGCTCAATTTCGCTGACTTATTGTTGGCAATTTGTTTGTCCAGGGTGCAAACACCCACAGGAACAGGGAATGCGTGAGAGGAAGATAGATGGGAGGCTCTGGAGGATATGTTCAAGAAATGGAGTTAATTGGCACAAGTATATACATATATATTTTACCCAGCAAATATTACTCAAAATGTGACTATGAAGGGGAAAATATTACTAAACTAAATATAATTAAACTCCTTAGAAAGCATACTTAGTTTATTTCACAGGTCGAAAAAATTTTATCATTTGTCGACAACAATTAATTAATTTAAATTATATTGAACTCCATATTCGTTTCTAATTTTGTTGTCCAAAGCCCAAAGTCCAGATTAAAATTTAAAAATTTGAAATGGAACATAGGCACCTATTTATATTTGAAATATTTAAATTGAAATAAATAATAGCTATATTGGACCATAAATAACCGAAAGAATATCATAAAAAAATATATACATAAAATATATAGGCTTTTGGTTTTAGCTTGCAGTCAATTAATTAAAAAGTTTTTTGATCGCTCAACCTTTGTGAGTGTTATCCCTTTTGACACCTTATTTCAGTATTAATAATTAATATTTTCAGCTAAATTTATATTCTTAACAATTTAATTTTTTGTTGTTGTACACTGTTAGCGGCTTTAGTTTATGTGTTTTCTTTGTGTTTTTTTATTCTTTGCATTTAATTGAAAATTGCATTTTGATAATTTCCTGCATGCAAACGGACAAAAGCCTGAAAGCGAAACCAAAACTGCAGTTGACAGTTTAGTGAACGTAAAAATTTCACAATCAGCCAGGTCCCCGAAAAAAAACCCCAACCAAAACTAACAGAGAACCAGTCAAAAATAAATAAACAAATAATATAAAATATGCACATCAAATGCATTCATGACCAAAATGAAAAAGTGCACAGAAGTTGTGTGAAGGCAACTGTGATGCTCTTTAATATTAAAACTTAATTAGGTAATTTCTTATAAATTGAGTTTGTTTAGATATAATGAAATAAGTTACCTAACAAGTAATAAATCATGGTTGTTCCAGTCATTTCGATTTATTTTGTTTTATTATAAACATGGAAATAAAGTCAAATATAAAAAATCAAACATAAATATTAACAACATTTTAACAGACATGCAAAACTGTTTGTTAGCTGAAAATAAGTTTTAGAAATCCCTAAATTAGTTTTATATATTATCTAGATTTTTTATAACAACCGATATACCCTAAACTCAATCGAGGGACACGAATCAGAAGCCTGACCTCGGGTGACAGTGGAAATATGTTTAACAAGGCTGCAGTCAATGCTTCTGTTTCGTCAGTTTGACGGCCTGTCAGTTTTCCATTTTCCGATTTTTTTTTTGTATTTTTTTTTGTGTTTTCCCACTACAACAGCCGCCAAATTGTCGCCGCATCATAGGCACAAACAACCCAGCAAACATTTCCCCCAATATGTTTTATATTTAAGCAAACAAATTGACGCTGGGAAAAGCTCTCTGGGTTTGCTGTGAAAAACCTTTATCTATTCCATGTGTGTGCTTGTGCCGCACAATATTGATGAGGAAAATCTACATACGCATGTATGTGCATTTGTTTGTGCGCACTTTTTTTTTGCACAAAATTATAAATAAAATATTTGCATTTTTATTGAAAATTAAAATAATTTCTGCGTGCGCCGCATTTGAAACAGAAACACACAGCGACAGGCAAATGCAGAATATTGTTTAACGAAAAAAATATGAATTTAAATTTTAAATGCATAAAATATACAGATGTGCCTCGTGAAATTACAGGAAATGGAAAACAAACGGAAGGCAGTAAAGGAACTTTAATAAATGATTACGAGAAAAAAGTTATCACAATAAAAACCCTGATTAGATGGCGTTTCATAAGGGGAAATTATTTTAAATAATAGTTAAGGCTTGTGGCGGGGATTTTCTGTCTCTATATATTTAAGGGAAAATGTTAAGTGAGCTTAATAAATATTTAACATAATAAATACCTTAAAGAAACTCTCTACAGAATAAGAAACTCAATAAATGTCGAGAAGCAACTCATATGAAGATTTAAAAAAAGTTTAGTGCATTAGTTATACATAAAATAAAATTTAAAAAATATAAAACTGAATTTAAAACTATATTAAATGTTAAACTTAACTTTTATATGAAATTTATTTACCATATTTGTGGTTAAATTTAAACAAAGTCCACGAACTACAGTGAGGATTCCATTTCGATACGGCAACATCAACACATGCTCATGGGGCTGTCAGGGCACCCAGCGGGAAATCGAGACCAAAGATGAGAAACTGGACTGAAATCGGACTTTTCTGATTAATTTTGAATGAATGCAAATACATTGAGCCAAGGTTATATCGCAACTGACAGATGCAAAAGGGTATATATATATAGGATCCTATCCAAACCTGTCGCTTTTGATAAATTTGACGCTTTTTGTTGGCTGGCCAGTGAGAAATAACTTGTTGTGATAATTTCGCCAGCGAATTTGTTGCGCAAATATCAAAATAAAATTAATTTCTTCAGCCTCTCAGCCCTTTTTTTTTTTGCCTTTTGCACTTGCGATCCTCCTTTGTCTGGACATTTGGGCCTGGGATTCGTGGTCCGATTCTGGATTCTGATCCCTTTTATGAATGAAATCTTCCTCGTCTTCGTCGTCTTGCACCGGAAATTGAAATTTTAAAAGTTTTGACGTTTCTCCGTTTCTCCGTTTCTGCGTTTCTCCGTTTCGTTTCTTTTTCTCTGTCCGCTGTCCGCTTATTTATGCAAACAAATACCTTTAAATGCAGACACGAGCCACGTTCACGTTCACGAGAACCTAAAACGAAATTAACAAAACATTAATTGGCTGACTGGCCAGCATCAGCATCAGTTTATGGTAAGTCCGTTCGCAGTCCATCTGTGGCATTTCTCATTTTGGCCAGCAATTCGTTTTCCGTTTCCGTTTCACCCTTCCCCTCCCCCTCCCTCTCCAGTAATTTGCATATAGCCATTTGTTTAACTTCTCATCGCAGTTAACAAATGTGTAAGCGCTTTTGGTCCACTCCATTCCGTCCAATAAATCAGCTTTAATCACGATTTTAACCAAGTTTTTCCGCTCAGGTGGGTTTGAGATCATCCATCGAGGAGGAATACTTCTTCACTCTTTGGTTTTATTTACTAAACATATATTATTTAATCTGGAATTTGTATAGTTCATAGGTAATACAATAAATTAAAACATTCTTTAAAAAAATCTGTATCTTACATACTTAATAATTTTAGGAGGCACCAAAGGCATAATTAAATCATTTGCTTTAAATTAAAATAAATTTAAGCTACCGCAGTCTTCAAAATAATTTAATAAGCGTTAAAATTCGAACTGATTCCTCACATTAAAGATCAAATATCATTGGCAGGTTTTAAAATACTTGAAAGCTAATTTTAAAATCAAGTACTTTTTTAAATTTGAAAAAAATTAAATAAATTTTTAAACCTGTTTCCTATTATTTTTTATCTTTATCTTCCATATTGATCTAAAAAATAGCTGCTATTTCTATCCAATAAAGACTTATCTACTTTTTATTCCACATAAATGGTATGAATAATATATTAATTGTTGTCAAGGGGATCAAACACAGATTGGGGATTACAATCAGTTGCAATAATAAATACATCCAAAATCTAAACTAATTCCGGTTCATTTACGGCAAAGAAGGAAAAACTACTCCAGCCCTTTTCACCCACCCACACGCCTACTAGACCAAAAATAACAAATAAAAAAAAAAAGGAAAAGGCTGGGAGACCGAAGAAAACGCTCCCACTCGATGAGCCAACCAATTTCGACACCCACGATTTCCAGAACCCTCTGTACAGTGGAACCTCTTGAAAATTAATAAGTTATATCTAACAATTACTTAGCTTTAATTTGCATAAACTTTTAAAAGTTTTACAACGAATGAAAGATACCAGTAATGTATTAATTTAACTAATATTAATTTAATTAAAGTAACAATAGTTTTGTTGTTTAGGAAAATAATAATTTATGGAAAATTTTCACATTAAAAATATGTGCCTTTTGATATGAATATAATCAGTTCATAAACAGGTAAAAGTGCTCTAGTTTTCCCATGTTTGCGTAGGACCAGTGCCCACTGTAGCCCCCCACAAAAGCGGTCCATTCATGGCATACCCTCCGATGGCTCTGACGATCCATTCATCGCTGCAACTCATTTGGGACGCGAAACCGAATCCGAAACTGAAACTGAAACCCAATGTACCATGATCACGAGAGATCGGAATCGGAATTGGAATCGGCGGAACGAGAATCGTTATAAGAGCCAGCCACTGAGTCACTTCACAGCCGATGCCCTCCAATCGATAGGATGGGATTCCAGGGAAGGTTCGGGGAAGTCCCATCGAGTTGCATCGACAGTGGACATATAACAACTAATATTAAATAAATAAAAAAATAAATAAATATGCAAACTTTAACCTAATCGGTAAGAAGATTTATTTTGTAATTATCTACATAAAAAATATATATTCTGTAGCTATGTATAACATTACTTTTTTAATTGGAAAAAATTTAAAATAAATAAAATCACGCTGCCCAACACTCGTATAATAAATAAAACATTAAGCAAAGATATTTTAGAATTGAGCTTTATAATTTTTGTAGTCTTCAGGGGGTTTTTTCTTGTAACTTACTTTACCTTGTTCGCATATTTAAAAACTGTTTTACTTTTTAACAACTTTCTTAAAAACAGTCTTTCAAGTTCGACTTTAAGTTTAATTTGATAATTTATTTAATGTGATGATACTTATGTTTTATTTCTTGATTGTTTGGTATGAAGTGAATTAACAGTTAATTGATATTTACTGGGGAAACTTTATAAATAAATAAATTACTTTAGATTAAATTGTAGATTTTTTCCTGTGTTTTTGGTCTAACTTTCTGGAGAATCGACTCGGCGACAAAAAGATAAACAAAATGGCGCCCGAGTGGAGCCATTGGCTAAGTTATGATTCCCCGATTCCGATTCCGATTCCCCGGCAGAGGGACAAAGCCAGAATGCAAATGCAATCCCCTGGCACCATAAAAAACAACACAAAAATGAAAAGGGGATCCCCCTGTGCCCCTTTGCACGCCCCTGCGTCTGCAGCTGACATGATATACGCTTTGATGTCTCGTTTTTTTGATAAAGTACTCAATCTATAAACGCCAAGAGCAAAAAACCGACTGCGGACCGGGGTCAATGCAAAAATATGATATGGAATTGCCTGGCCCTGGATCTGAATTGTGGATTCTGGATTCTGGGCTCTGGATTGGGCTCTCCGGTGATGGTGATGGTGATGGTGACTCTGACTGGTCCACTAAAAAAGCCGCAAGTGGAAAAACAAAAAAAGGAAAACAAAAGCGAAACCGAAATCAAAATCAGAAGAACAAGGCAAAAAATGGCGAGCCAGCCAACAGCTTTAAAGGTAAACACTCCAATCCCATGGCCGAGAACTGGACACTGGACACTGGACACTGGACACTGGACACTTGGACACTGGGACACTGAGCATTGGCAACGGCTTTTGGCTAATTCGCGCTGCTCCACACACACAGCAAATAAAAACAAAACAAAAGAGACTGAAAGCCCAAATACCCATTTTATGTCAACAAAAAATGCCACTGGGAGACTTTCGTTGTTTGAAATAAAATAAGTAAAGGTTTCTAAAAACTGATTAAAAGCTGTCTGATTATAATGTTTACTAAAAGCCCGCTTAAAATTTTTTCTATTTTACAAAGAATTTACGAAAGTTTTTCTTTAGCTATTGAAATGTTGTTTAAGTCAAAACAAAGGGTATAAAAAAAACTCTTTATATAAATAAAACATTTTTAAAAGAGACCTTTTTAGATATTTGAAATTATTCTTTATTATTTTTTACACTTTAAATTAATTCATAAAACTTAGCACTGTAAAATTTAAGCCGTAATATTTTAATAATATATAAGCATTTCTTTTAAATCATTATTTGCATTAGATGTTTTTCTTAAATTCAAGAAAGTCATTAGAAAATTAAAATTTTTTTTTTGTTCCTAAAGATCATATGGTATTACTATAAAAAAAATTGTTTATTAAAAAGTAACACAGAATTAAATATGTATTGGATTTGTTTATGAAAGTTAAAAACAAAAGAATATGAGAAAACTATAATTTCCGCCTTAAAATTAGTTAAACGGATAACTTTGCTATTAGGAAATGTTTGCTACCCAAATTGCCTAAATGCCCAACATGGCCAGCTTTTTTTCCAGGGTACCGAAGAGCTGAAATGTCATTCATAAATCATACGCAACGATGTTGCTGCATTGGACTTGGACTACGTTGCCATTGCTCTACGCTTCCTTGCTTTTTGGTTTTTAACCATTTTCTCTTGCCATTTTTGCCTGCGTTTTTTGTGCCTCGGTTTTGTGCCTGGCCAACAAAAAAGCGAGTGAGTGGTGTGTGCTGTGCGCTTTAAATCGATTCGCAAGCAAATTAAAACATTTCAAGATTTATACGCACAACTGTCAAAAAATGTTCAAGTTCGTTTATCAGCGTGTCCTTATCGCCCCCCAAGCCCCCAAACCCCCAAAAAACCCCCCTGCTCTGCCCTGTCCTGACCCCATTGTCCCTTGGCACGTCGGTGTTCCTTTTCCTTAAATTTGCATTTTGCATTCGAAAGGCAACTTCCGGCATTCGTTTGGAATGGGAATGGGATGGTAGCCACGCTGGAAACACACAAATGGCCAGTCCCATTCACATACAGTGATATCTGCCCATGACGAACATCTCCCTTCCTTTTTTTTTATAGTTTGTAAGCTTAGTGAACAGTGAACACTGATGAACAAAAAACCAACTATGATTTATAAACATCTTTGTTCTTTTAACTATATTTATTTTAAGTACGCATTCTTTCTTACCTTTCGGTCTTCCAAAATATTAAAATTCAAATATTTAAAAAACTATTGTGCACCCAAAAAACCGTTACCGAATATTGATGGAAAAAGTTGTATAACTTCAGTTAACAGGGAAAAATCGCATAGTCAAATTAAATACGTTCATAAAGTAAACTTACGTTAGTTTGAATAACAAATATATACCAAATTAACTTAATTACAATAATTAAAATACAATTAAATAGTTTTTGAAATTAACAGTACATTTGTCGTATTAAATTATTTAAATAAATACCGAAATTATTTAATTGACAACTTATTCTCTGTTTTGTACAACACGGTAAACGTGGAACAGCATTTACTTTAACTTTAACAATTTAATTTGACTAACAGACATTTACGAGCCAAAGCATTTATTTTCTGTAAAAAAAAGCATACAAATATTTACAAGAATTATCAAAAGCGAGGATGCACTGTATCTGCATATATGCCAGATGGATATTTCATAGTTTTCGGTTGGCTTTGTGCAGAATTGCAGCTAAGCCGCGGGTAGTGAGTGTGCGATGAAACTATGAAACTCTGAACTTTCGAGCGGAGCGTCGCATCCTCGGGCACACAATCCTTGCAATCGCGCAAGAAAAATTGACTAACTTTTATGATTTCCATGGCAGAAAGTTAAAAATGTTAAAAATGAAAATATTTTTGCACGAGTACATGGGGCGAACAACTCTAAATGAAATAATAATTTCAATTCAAACTTCAAAGTGCAAGTGCAAATGTAAAATAAAATAAGTAAAAAGAAGGGAAGCGACCACGCATGATTTTGCCACCTGAAGAATTATCTTCGCATTTATAAAGTCAATAAAAGTAAGACAAAGCAAATTAAACAAAAAACCAAATAAAACCAGAAACATCGCTTTAGTCTAGTCGCTATTCATTTAAGTGATTACATGGGCTTTAAGGGCTTGAAAACAATTTAAGGGTCGTAAATACAAGTTTGACAAGAATTGTACATTAAAAATTGAAATTTGAAATTTAAATGAAATTCAGCAAATGGAAGCTTATTTCCAAAGAAAATTACCGGAAATTAAAAAACACCATTTTATTTTTGTAAACAAAAAAAGACATAAAAAGTTTCAGCTGGAATTTAATTAATTGTTAAAGGCTTTTAAACTTTTTAAACTAAACTAAAAAACTTAAATAGTAGCAAAAATGTCCATCAAACTCTGAAATTAAGTTTTGAACAAAAATCAATTAGTTTTCGTATATTTGAAAGTTGTTTTGTACCTATATTTATTTTGTTATTTTTAATCTTTAATTTTTGTTCTAAAAATTAAACATTATTTTTTTGTATTTCTCAAAGTTTGTGTATTTTCAAATGGTTGAAAATTTAGCAATTTTTAAATACAATTAAATACAAATACAATGTTTAGGCCACTGTACTAAAATAGGCGGGTGCACTAAATGATGTCTTGGCTAATGAGCAAGAAGGGGTGTGTCTTCGATAAAGTACTTATTGGTTTCTGCATTCGCTAACTTAACGAAGGTTCGGGCCGAGCTTCAAGATATGGTTTTTGTCTTAGCTAGATAACTTATTTAAAATTTTACGCTTAAAACAGTGCTTTATTTAGTGAAAAAGCTCGTTTTAAGTTCAACTTAAACCGGTTTGTGAAGATAATTCTTCTTTCCATTTATTTTCTCCTCTTTCTCCCGTGTTTTTGTTTTTGTTTTTTTTTTGGTTGTTAGTTTATTCGCGCCGCTCAAAGAAGTTGGTTGTTTTTTACCACTCAAAAAACAAGGAAATACACTTTAAAATATTAAATAGGAAACTCTGTGTTTTTTGTTGTTGTTATTTAACCAAATTAAACTGATTTACAATCAAGTGTTATCAACCAAAAATCTGAAAACTAGACTTTTGTGAGCAAAGAAAGAAGCAGAACAATTCCAGAATCTTGAGGTAAGTTAACGGCGAATAAGAAATAAGAAAACACAGATACATATGGCAGATCAATGTATATAAGCATACGTATCTTTATCTTTATCTTTATCACCTCGACCACTAAATATAAAAGTACCCCTGAGATGAAAGTGGAAGGTCACCAAGTGTGGGGAAAATGATTGAGAACAACAGGTGAAAATATGACTAAAAATATGGGTGAAATGTTGGTTAAACCATTTAAATATCTTAAGAAATCTAAACAATTTCATCAAATTGTAAGCAGTTATAAGATTTTATTAGATTTATTATGATATTACTGATTTCTTTGATTTGTTTTCATTTATATAATATTCTGAGAACATGTTTTGAGAATGTAAGAAGGATGTTGCTTGGCTTAAACTATTTTTTGAATTGCTAATTCAGTTCCAGAAGCAATCCAAAAGCCAAGTGAATAGTAAAAAATAAAAAAAAACGAATTAATAAATAATATGTCTTGAGTAAACTTTTTACGAATGAAAATCTTTTAAATCTCAAAGCTTGATCATAAAACCTCTTTAAAAAGCTTTACAAGCCACAAATATTCTTCTTTATAAAAACTTAAGTTACTTAAGTTCTTTGATCTTAATAAGTAATCTATTATGTTAAACTCTAAAGCACTGAGAAGGGCACAATCCGATAATTTTAATTTAGTGATTTTATAAGGAAAAAATGACACACACTAGCGCCCAAGAAAGTCATCTAATTAGCTAAACTCTCTGAGATTCGCATAGAAAGGCGTATATTATGTTGGGTTTGGCCTGAATTTGGGACTAACTGTTCGCGGAACCCAGAGGAAACGTTGGGAAAGAGTCGTCATCGTCATCGTCATCAGCAAGCGCACATTAGGTTTGGTCTATTAAACGTGTGTGCTCACCGCTCATAAGAACCTGTGATGTGATGTGTGCTGTGTGCTGTGTGCTGGGGGTAATTAAAGAGACAACATCTGCAGAATGCTGCCGGAGATCTTTTATTTATGACTTGACCATTCACCCAGGCAGAGGCTCAGGCTTAACATCAGCATCTTAAGATTCAGCTGCAGACTTCGTCCAGGCCTGGCCAAAAGTGTTTTGCTGCTTCTGCTGATGGCCAGCAAATTCATAAACAACTCTAAAATCAAGTTTCGAGGGGGCTATAAGGGGATCCCAGTCGCAGTCGCAGTCCCAGTTGATGTAGGCACAATCAAGATGTTGGCTAGGAAAATTCTTGGACGCTCTTTGGGCCTCGACTTCTCATCCGCAAAAACCTCCCGTCTCACCTATTTTATTGGAGTTGGCTCTTTTTTGCAGGTAGCTACAGTATGCTGTAGATTGTAAGGTACATACGGTGTTGTGTTGGTTTGATTCAACTTCTTAATGGAATATTTGTTTCTATCTTTTCATAACTAGGGATTTGTTTTTGAATTTTTTGACACTTTTATTCCCCTTTTTTTTTAATTAAACATTTAGCTTGTAACTAAGGAATAAATTAATATTTGAATAGAATAATGAAAACAAAAATTACGACAGCCGTTAGGTGTGGTTTAGAACCCTACAATAAGTAACATATCACGATAAAAAAAGTTTAACAGTGTACAATAACATATTAACAAATATAATAATATATAATATAATATATATAATATGTTATTGTACACTGTAAGACTTTTTAAAGCTTAAATAAACCCCTCTTTAAAAAACACAACATATTATTAGCTTTTGAGGTTATAATGTGTTTTTTTTAAGTTTCCACTTTAAGAGATCGTAAGTCCCAAGTGATTTTTTAGGGACACAAATACTTAATTATTAAGGGTGTATCCAGATTCGTTGCTGCCTAGAAAATAGTATTGCTTGCTTAGTTTTCGTTTTCGTTATTTATTTTTATCTGCATTTTTCCTTTGGCCGAGACGAAACGAGTTTTCCAACATTTTAAGATTTTCCTTAGCCCCTCGCCCCGGTTTTTCCTCATATCATCATCATCATCATCTGGCTGCTGTCTTTGTGTTTGCGCTCCGTTGAAGTCGCCTGGAATTTAATGCCTCTGCTATTTCATATGCATTTCCATTATTATTTTGCATTATTGCAGACGCAGACGAGGAGAAATGTCAAGTAAATCATTCGGTCAACTGATTTTTACCTGATCTCTTGGGTCGTGCAACAAGTTCAATAAGCGAAATCTTGCAGATGCAATTGCTCACTACTCACTGCTCACAGCAGATAATGGTGTTTAAAGTGGAGTTAAGTCAAATTGCCGGCCACGAATTACTTGTGTCGAATTATCCAATCAAGCCCATTTGACTTTGATAAACGAGCTGTGGGCCCTTGACTTTAGGCAGGTGAGATTTATGATCCAAAGTCGTTTCCACAGGCTGGACTGATTTTCCACTGATATAAGTATTTTAACTATTGAAAATGTGTTATACTTTTGCATTATTTTTTTAACAGGGTCACGCGAAAATGATATACCTTATCTAAAATTTAAAAACGAACGAATTGTTGTTGGCGGATTCGGAGAATTTATCTCCAAAAACAAGGTTTCATCAGGCCATTTATCTTCCATCAAAAAGCAAATAACCTTTAAAGATTTCAATTCCTTTTGTAATATTAAAAATTTAATTTAATTTAATAATACTTAAATAGATACTGTCAATACAAACAACATTGATTTTAATCACTTTCCTCTAGTTCAAAAATGTGGACACCACAAAGTTTTGCGGTTTGTGCTTTTATAGCTCTTATAGTTCCCGAGATCTCCTTTCACTCTTTAAGTAATTTTACTGTAAAAACATAAAACTATCAATTTAAGCACATTTTAGTATCTTAAATTTAAATATCGAACCCATAACTGACACCTTTGTAAAAAATTGTATTAGTAGGTAGGTAGCGTATTGAAATATTCAAATGTTTAAATGTGTTCTTAAAAGTATTTGTATTTTAAACAATATTTGAGTGGCTGCACGAGTTAATAATCATATTTTAGGATTTTTTTTCTCTATTTGTGGTCTAAAATTGTATATGTTAATCTGGTGTTGCTGCTTCACACGCGCCTTAATTAAATCGACCGTCTACTTCCTCACCCTGTGCCATGTTTTTTCTTTTATTTTGTCGACTCTTGTGCGTGAGCGTTAGTTTTGAAGTTATTTTTCGTATGCTGTCGAGATTCTTTTCACTTTTTTCTCGAGACTCGAGAGTGTGAAATCACAACAATGGCACCTGCAGCAGCCACACAGAAACACAGGTGTGAGTGACAGCTGTCGGGGGGAAAGAAGCTAAAAGATGGGTGGGGAGTGGCTCGGGCTCAGGTAGGTGGCACAGCACAGGTAGAGCTGTGGACCCGACCCGACAAAGGCAAATGCATTGTTCGATTTAACTTTCACTGATTGCCCGTTGACAATGCTCGTGGATCGTGGATCGCACTCATATACCCACAGTACATATATATTTAGCATATATGTGTACATACCTGTATGTAGGTCTTGGCATACAAATGATTAGCAACTACTGCGAAATTCCATTTACTTTCTTTATGGAAATGAAATATCTATTTGCACACTTGTGTGGGGTGCAAAAAAATGTAAAATAAATAATTAAAATAAATCTTGAAAGCTTAGAAAGTTAACACACAGCAAGATCATTTTGCAGAGGCGACAACTAATTTGAGAAATTATTTTTTATAGCGTGCGGAAGTTTTGGTGGCCTCAATTCGTTGTTGTTGCTTGCTAATTAAATGATTGTTTTTTATTTTCTGTTTTCTGTTTGGAACTTGAATCAGACGGTTAAAAATGAGCCAAGATAATGAGTGGGGCTGGCCCTTTGAAAGTTTTGATGGATTCATACAAATCGTAAAGCCATTTTAATGCAAAGTGGAAGAGAAAATAAACAATTCTTCGAAGTGGTGGGAGATTGATGGTTTTAGGTTTTAATGGCTAAATATAGATTTCCGACAGATAGTAAAAAGCGAAACTAATGAACTTACATACAACACAATTTTTATTAATTCCTCATCGATTTGTAGGCGTTATAATGCATTTTAGGCCAAATTATTTTTCCGAAATGAGTTCTAAATTAATCGAATAAGTTTTTTAAGTTCATAAAGAAGAAAGATTTTAAACATTTTTATCAACCTTAATAACAATATTTTAAAGTATTTAACTTTTTTAGATACATTTAAATTAACTCATTTTGGAAAAGGAAACTATGACTTAAATTTACAATACCTTAACCATAAGATTTTGAATGTTTTATAATTAGTACTTAGCTTCAGCAAGGGTTTTTCTTTAAACTTTATTAAAATTGGGTTCGCCAAAGTTATGTCTAGTTTTTGAATGTTACCTTGTAAAATACACGGTGTTGCACATTAAGCTGCCTGCAGCTGACAACATATGCAAATTCATCACATAAACGATCAACGATCAGCACCTGTTTTGTCGAACAGGTGTACAACATTATCAAACACAAATCACAAGTTTTTGCAACCATTAAGCATTTTGTGTGGACACACAGCACGTTTACTTCAAGTTGGTTGGAATTTGATGGATTTCCAAGACATTAGATAACCACTTGACTTAACTGCAAGTAATAAACAAAAATTCCCATTTCGAAACTGTAATACCTTCTTGTTTTTTAAGGAATTTGCAAAACATTTTAATATTTATTGTGTAAATTTTTGTCTTAAAATTTGGACATTTACAGAATTATAAGAAGATAACTCTTCCTTCTTTGAACAAAATGTTAAAAACTTACCGAGCTTGACCCCCTGCCTCCAATAATTTTTTTTCCAAGGGTTTGAGGCCCTCAGCTTTTGGTTTCTGTGTCTGTTTGCTTTCATAACAAATCTAATTTATTGAAGGTGAACGGAAATGTGCGCTAATTTTTCAATGATTAATGATGTCTGTTAGTGCGGCGCTGTGCAGGCCAAAATGTGATTTACTTTAATTAATTAAATGCCAGCAAATGCCGAACAACATCACGAGTGAGTCGCAGCGACTTCAAGTTTCTTGACCTTCGCGTCGTGGATTTTTTAACAGCAGCAACATGTACGGCAGCAACATGCGCAGCAGCAACATCTGCAGCAGCAGCAGCAGCAGCAGCAGCCCATTCATAACTCACGACTTTCGCGACAATTTTCACCTATAAGTCATCCGAATGATAACGAAAAACCCGCTGAAAAGCGAGCCAATCTCGCAACCAGTTTGCAATACCCTCTAGGGGGTGTTCACTGTACGGGCCAAGGCATTGACAGCTCAAAGCGGCTCCTAGTATATGGACTACAAGTGAAACTAGACGGGAAGGCAGCCAGTTTAGGCGGTTGGAAGTTTTAAATACCTTTTAAATATTAATATAATTATGACATACTTTAGTTTAAGTGTGTGAAAAGTGTAAAAGAGATGTTCAATAAGCTATAATATTTGAAGTATTTTTTTTTTAAATCAAATACAACTTTTACAACTGAGAATGTAATCTTAAGATCCCAGAAAGCTCTTTTTAGTATATGGTTCAAATTATGAAAATTTAATTATACTCTAACGATAGATACAAAAATTTAAGAAATAACCAAAACCGCATGGTGACTATAAAAATTATTTTATGCACAACATACACTAGATTTAAATTCTTTTTCTACTAAAATAAGTAGTATCAAAAATACAAAATGTATAAAAATACATATATATAAATCATTCAAATGTTTTAATTTTTAAAAAAATGTTTAAAAAAATGCTAAAATTATTTTATGAATTATAATTTGATAACATTTTCAACTCTTAAAATGTGTATATTTTTTTTAAATGTTGTATCCCAAAGTCCTTATTCATAGCTCAAGAAATATTTAAAATATTATTCGGTAGTCGGCAGGGTAAATCCACCTTGTGGACCACCCGAGCAGACGACGTTGAACTCCTTTCCACCAACAAGCCCCATTCTCCTCCTCAACTTTTCACTTTTATTTATGTTTCGCGCCGACAGTCGATTGTTAATTTGCATTTAATTTATTTTGGTGGCCCGGGAAGGGGGTGGGGGTGGGGGGGAACAAAACGTATTGGCCATAAAAATGCTCGGAGGCTGGGGACAGGTTGAGGCTCAGGTGCCCCCCATAAATTGTCCATTGCTACCGTTGCCGCTGGGCAACCAAAGCTCACTGAACATCGCATACCCCTTTTCTCCTGTCCCCCCAATTTTTCTCTCTGCACTGCAAAAAAATTATTATGTTTGTCTTTATATAAAAAAACGGTTCAAAATAATACTTATTACAAAATTAGTAATCCTTTTGCGGTAATAACATTAAAATGGAAAGGTTTAAAACTGATGTAAATTAATAATCTGGTAAAAAATCAATCTCAACTCTTCTATATATGTATATTGTATATTTTAATTTTTTTTTATACCATATTTAAATTTATTTTTTAAACTTTTTTCTACACTATATCTAAGTATATATTTTAACGTTTTACTCATAAAAATTCATGATCTGTTATCATGAACTCATTTACATATTCGGGTTGCTTTTTAAATATTAACAAACCAATGCATTTTTCCTTTAAAAAAATATTTAAAAATATATTTCAATGGAAATATTTTAAATAATTCCTAAAACTAAACCTAATAGATTTTTTTTCTGTGCACTGACGAAGTTTCGAGCCGCACCAAATCGATTTGAGCTGCGATTTTTTCAGCATTTCTTGCTGTTTTGGCCGGTGGTCTGGTGTCTGGCTCTCTCGTTAAGAGAAAGGCGATGCTGATCAGTCGGACAAACCAGTAACAACTACCAACAACCACACATGCACAATTCACTTTCTAATGATGCACGCTCCAAGCCGAAAAACCGAAAAACCGAAAACCAAAAAATAAAAATCACAAAATATAAATAATATATGGCCGGACCACAAAAATCTGTTTTTCATTTGCAATAACTTTTGGGGTTGATGCCAGCGGCGCCTCCAGTAACAAAAAAAAAAAATACGTCCTGCCATAAACTTGCCAAATTTATTTGCCAATTCGAAATTCAGAAATTGAATATTATGAGCAATTGTGCAATTAATTACATATATTTATGTGATGTGTATAAAAATAAATGATTTTTTATACATTTCAAAGCAAAGAAAAACGGCGCGTGGAAATGAGAAATGAAAGTGATGAAGTTAGACACTGGGCTCCTTTTTTTTTAAGATTATGCAAGTAGCAAATATAAATAATAATTAAAATGAAGACTTACAAAAATTTATCATTTATCATTTGTTGATACTTTATTTTTGAATTGAATTATTTAGTTGTAAACTTAACTAAATCTTTTCTATTTATTCGTTAAACTGATCAAGATGTTATGTTTACATTCAGGTTAAGTAGCTTATAAAAATTAAAAATATCTTCACAAATTAAGACAAAATAATTTATTGATGTATTATCAAATTTTATATAACTGTTAACTAATCCTTTTTTTGCCCTTTCTTCAAAGTATAAAAACATTACGTTTTTTTTTTTTTTTAACCTTTAGGTTATTTATTTTATTGAGACATTTTGGAAATATTTTGCAGTAATGCACATGTCACAACAATTTCTCAGCTTAATCACTGCACCCAATTTTTTTTTGCACCCCTGCAAAACGATTCAAAAAGGTACACATTTCTTTATTATTATTATTGAAACCCGTTTCGCATTGCAAGTGGCCAACAAAAAAACTGGCAAAATGAAAACGAAACTCCCATCATAAGAGATCTGGTCGGTCCTGTCCGTTTGTCCGTTTGTCTGGGGTCAACTGGTTCGCCCTAACCGCGTTTTAAGTAAAGACCCAAGACTCAAAGAAAACTAAAAAGACGTCTGACCGCCAAAACGGGCTTTAAACACTAAAAAAAAATAAAACAAAGCAAAGCAAAAACAAAACACAAGACAATGCGAAATAATAATCGTAATAACGATACAAGTCCAGTAACGAGACAGAGATTAATGTCGCATGACAATCATGACGGAAATCTGAACCAAAAACTGGACAGCGTTTTCAGTTTTTCAGTTTTTTCAGTTTTCAGGAAAAAGTGAAAAGCCGTCGTTGTCGTCGCCGGCGAGTCGCAAAAATTGACAACACTTTCAATTGTCGCCAGTGGCACAAAACAACCTTAACAGCGGCGAAATCTTGGCTATTTAATGAAAACAAAAGTGAAACACACCCAGCCACACAGAAAAAAATGAATAAAAATAAAAGAAAGACACCCTCGTTAGGTGGGGAGCACTGTGAACACCGAAACCGAAAGTGGACGGCATTAAAACTTAATTAAGGCACAAGGTTCACAGCATTAGCTTGATATGTCCACTATTTTTCTATGTCTTTTACTTTGGAAACTCTGGACAAACACCGAAATGGCAATCCAAGGGCTAAAAAATGGGAAAATTTGTTATATTTCTATTTGTTAAAAATAGTGTAATATATGCACGTACTTAAATATAAATTGTGGTATACAGAATCCTCAAAAAAATCATAAATTTCGATATTTTCCCTTTATATGTATTTTACAGTAATGATTTCCCTGCACATGCATTACTTTCAGTCACATCATAGTTTCTCTTCAAGCTTTATTTCCAAGCAATCATAATTTCCCACTACAATTTAACAACAGAGCTTGCTCCACTTTTTGTCAGAATATCCCACAATCCAAATGCAATTGGGTGGCTATTTATTAAGTACATTAAGTAGTTCATATGCCCATCATGTCGACCTTGCGTGTTTTACTTGTTTCTACGACCACATTTTTATTTATTAGATATTTTTATGGTATTTACCTTTTTTTTTAGGTAATTTTAGAAAAATTATCTTTACAGCAATAATTCCAATAATATTCCAATAAAAAGTTAGAAATACATTTATATTTATTGTATTTTTTTAAATCAATGCTTAAGTTATATATTTTTGAGAGGTAGTTTTAGGTAAGTTATCTTTACAACACTTTAGCTAAACTAATATTTATATAACAAAAATCATGCACATTCCAATAAAAACTACGAAAGACATTTATATTTATTGCATTTTTTTTTAAATCTATACTTAAGCTATGTATTTTGGGTAAATTATCTTTACAACACTTTAACTAAGTTCATTTTTATTTATATTCAAACCGTTCATACTAAGTTCATACTTATTTGAGTAGCCTTAGATCAAGGTTAAGTCTTTTGAGTTAATTGGTCCAATCCATCGTTATTTAAGACGTCTTTTATTTCTGTGAAGCTGCAGCGTATTTTCCTTTCAGTTTACATAAAATTAAAAACAGATTGGCCCCAGCAATTCATCCGACTGACCCTCGATGATCGCTGGGCCTTTGTCTCAGTATTTTGGGATCATAAATTTGTGGCTTGTTTTGATCTGCACATTTGTTTTTGAGCGTGTCAGAAAAGTTTGACTTATTGTCGATGGTTTGCTCTTTGCCATTCGAATGGTTTTACCAATGACCCACTGACTTTGTTGAATCTTTTTTTTTTTTTCTTGCATTTTAATTCATATTTCTTTCCTTGATTTAAAACTCGATTTTGCATTCGACATGCTCCATATTGGCCAGGGCATAAAAACCAACTCAAAAACCATTAATAATTGTCATGTATGGTCGAATTTGTTTTTGGCGGCGCTTTTCATGCCGCGATTTCCTACTTCCGCAATTCAAAATATAGTAGATGGAAAATTTGAGCCAGCAGCGGCATGATTTAATAAACGTGATTAGCGTTTTTTGGTTTTTTTTCCCCCCTTGTTTATTATTTATATATTTTTCACAACAAGTGGCAGCTAATTATGAGTGGCTAACAAATAGACACACAGTGCTCAACAAATAGGAAATTGATATCGAATGCATGGTAAATAAATGGAATAAAAAATGTCAATATTTCAGTATTACTTCCTTTATTTTATTGTTACTTTGCGGCTTTGTTACTATGTTTATTATCTATTTTTTAATTGATTTTTATAGATTAACATTTTTAAATCTTTGTTTTTTTTGCAAAATTAAATGAAGTATTAGTTCTTTTCCCAGTTTAAAATGTTGAAAACATGTTTATCATTTAAATTGTGTTGCCAATTATACTGAGCTTAAATTTACTATAATAATCACAATTTGTAGGAGCAGTTGTCGTTTATTTTGATATTTTAATATTGTTACCTTGGAACCCAGAAAACTTCCCAGCGAAACCCGAAAAAAATTATATATAATATTATCTTTATGGATAACGACAAAATAAGCATTAATATCATTTCCCGTTTCGAATGCATTTCCAAGGCGAAACCTTTCAATGCCTTCCGAAGGGTGCACGAAATAAATGTTGAATATTTTGTCAGGCCAGAAAAAAAAAAAAAAGCAACTGCACGAAGGTCAGGCAGCAGCTCGAACTTGTTGAGATTTAAGTACAATCGTCTGAGGCTTTAAAAAAATATATATGAAAACAAACTCGATAAATGAGTGGAACCAGTTAAGAAATACCCAAAAAAGAAATAGTGGAGCTCCAATGGGATGACAGATATAAATGCCTAGACATTACGCTGGTAATCACTCTCCACTCCACTCCAAAGACGACTTGGCCCATCAACTCTTGACAAATCACTTAAAGCAATTAAACATTTCTGCAGGAAATTAAACTCGAAAAAAGTACGCTGAGTTTTGATACTTGCTTTCCAATCACGAGGCATCGTTAATCAGTTTGAAAGGTAAACTTTTGAAAATAATTAAGAAAAATCCAAGGCCGTTAACAGTTAACAGTTTTAGTTACTTTTTATAGAAAGTTAAATATATGTTTGTTAATAGTTTTCTTAATTTTTCTTTTAATTCATTAAAAGAAAAATAATAATAAGTTAGTGGCAGTGAAGGAAGGTCAAACCTAAGCCAAGTAAAATTACCTCTTCTGTTTTCCGTATTGTTCAAAAATTAACATAAAATTATTTTTAATTGGCCAAACATGTTATATAACTAAAATATGATTTGATTGTAGTTTTCAAGTGTTCTTAATACTTTAAATTTTTCAGTCATGCATTATTCCATTTTTATTTAAAAGAATATGAGAATTTCTTTCTACCTTAATTTCTAAACTTAAATTTCCCATGGAACTTTCGTAAGGTTAAATAAAATTGGTAAAAGAAGGTGATACCATCTGATTAGTCTTATTTAAAAGTCAATAAATCCACATCATTTGATTAGCATCGTATTAAGCTATTATTATGTTTCCACTTTCATTTGAAAACATTTCTTTGAGCCAGAAATTTCCCATGAAATTTTCAATAGATCGAAAAGAGCTGTGATCATCTTTGAACCCATTGAAACTCTGGAAATTAATTGGAAATCTTCGTGAGCCGCCGTCCCACTCGAAATGAACCCAGGGGTAAGGCCAAAAATACCTGATTAGGGAGCGATTATTTCTCAATTATTGACCACACGAATCCAATGGTGTTTTTGCGTCGATCATCATCAGGAAGCGAAAAGCAAAAGTGTGACATAATAACACGCACCGCACCGGGTGAAGTGAATCCGAATCCGAATCTGAGTCCATGGGTTCCAAGGGAATCGAAGCAAATGTGTCTGCGGTTGAATGCAGCGACTAATGCCAGACATTTATGGCATTACACTGCGATGAGAGGGTATCTGGTACCTGCTACTCACTGGGCTATCGATTACCACACCACTTCCCCCTCTTTCCAACGCCTCTGCTTTGCAGGGGGGGGTTGTGAAATCTTGACAACGTTCGTTGCAGACATTTGCATATAAGGAAGCGCTTTCGAGGCCATAAAATACCGAAGCACTTGGCTGCTGATTTTTGCAACACCCCAAAAATAAACCTGTACTTAAATCTTTGTTTTAAAAAAAAACTAAGCTTGCACTTAGTAATTTTAAACTAAATATTATTATTGAATTCAGTTTTTAGAGAGTTAAAAAATGTTGTTTGATTTTTTTTTAATTTAATATCTAATGACGCTTCATTTATTTAAGACAAATATCAATAGAGAGTTAAATATCTTTCCTTTTCTACAAAATTAATTATCCAATGACTCTTTATTTATTTAAGATAAAGATACGTGATAAATAAAAGAAAATTTTAAAGAGTAAGAACTTGTAAGCAACAATCTTGTATTAACAGTTAAGGGAGTTAATACTGTTATCTGATTGTCTTTTCATTTCTGCAAAAATTTAAAAATTTTAAAAAAGTATCCTACATTTATATTGATAAAAATCAAAAATCTTGGAAAAAAAAAAAAAAAGAACATTTCAAAAGAACAAAAGTCGTTAAAAATGTAACGATTGTTAATATAATAAATGAGAAAATTCTATCGATGAAGGGTGTATTTGTTTCGACTTTAAGCCCCACTGACTTGCATTGATTTTTTCGTCTTCATAAAGTGCATACCGACGTGGAGTACGATATGATATGATATGCGGCCAAGCGAGGCAGCAAAACCTTAATTGCAATCTCGACAATCGGAGTAGGTAGCGGCGAATGCGAAGTCAAGCGAAACCCCAGGCCCAGTCATCACTTGACTACACTTCAGTCTCCACTCACTCACTCACTCACTCAGTCAGGCATTCAGGCATTCAGTCAGTCAGTCAGTTAGTCAGTCAGAGGCTCGGTTCCAGTTGCAAGCTCATGGCTATCACATGGCTCCATATCCATTCAAGCGTTTCCCAGTTGGGCGTGCAACCCTCAGTTGAAAAAAAAAAAAAGAAAAATATATATACAGGCAGAGGCAGGGGCAACAAAAAGGTGTCGAGACCCTATAGACGGTTGCCCATTGTCTTTTGTGGGTCTTCGATTATAATGACGATGATGCAACGCCGCCCAGGTGCCTCCCACTTTTTACCAGAGCCACCACGTAATCATCATCCAGCGACTTTTTGCGAATCGCTTCCTTTTGATTTTAGCCAACTTAATGTTTAGCAATAAAAACGACTAACGAACCTCGCATGTACTAGGCAAATCAATTTGTCTGAGATAGCAGTTAGCATGGCCAAAAAAAATAAAAACAAGCAAAGTCCAAGTGACAACATTTGAAAGGAAAGTGCAGTAAAACTTTAAAGTTTAACACAGAAAAAAAATTGTATTTTAATTTATTTTATTTCTAATAAAGGCCAGGTTGTGACCTGAACCCTTGACCTTCTTTTCCTTTTTTTTGCCTAAGTCAGCCGTAATTTAAATTAATATTTTTATTGTCATAGCTCCTTTTATGTTTGTTTGTCTAAATTGAATATCACAGCCCATTTTTTTCACTGCTCACCCAAATTTGGAGCCTGCCATTTGCATCCGCAAAAGGTTTGCAACTTTGTGTTTCTGTGATTTTTGCACTGATTGTAATCAAGACAAAACTAGTTTACTTTTTAAAAGAGATTTAAAGTATCGTGGTTTTTCACTTTCTTTCGGAAGTAAAATAATACCTGCATTTGTTATGCGTTTAAATAAAGTGCAACGAGTGGGAAAAATAAACATAAACATAGTGCTAACTAAGTGGAAGTAAGTCAGTAAATCAATTAATAAATAAATACATTTAAATTTGAGCCCATGTTTTTGTAATGTATTGTGTTAATTGTTAATTTATAAGCAATTTACAAGCAATGAATTGTTGAATCCTATACATTTGTTATCCAACTTTTCCTTCAACTTAAACAGGCTAAAACTAATTTTGTTATGGCCAACTTCCATTTGTCAATGTCTTACTCAACAAAGTAACAAAGTTAGTGACTGTGGCCACCCTTGACAAATTTCAGCTTGAATCAAATTAGCACTTGTGTTTTAATTAGTGCAAAAATGTGCCTAATAAAAAGGGCAACCCAACCGATGAAATCAAAATTCAAAGAAAGCGTGACTTGGTCAATATTTGAGAAGGGGGCCAAAATATGGATGCTCGTAAAAGATTTCACTTCTCTCCCCACTCGAAGATTTCATAATCAATGTCATAATCGAATAATTTTTCTATGAACAAATTTCTGTTTGTTTCGTTGATGATGAACAAAAAATCTCAGGAAAAAAGGCGATGTTTAATTTGATGAGGGCGTGGCATTGGTTTTATTTCGACTTTGGTCGTGTTGATTTCTTAGTTTTTTTTTTTTTCTATTTTTTTTCGTGTTTTTATTTCACGTATTTCTTATTTTTTTTACCCACGCCACCGAGCAAAACAAAAGACTTAGGAAACGAACTTGCCCCCAAGACAAGTGATGTAAAGAGAGGAAAAAATGTGGCACAGCCGCAGCAGCAGCGAATTAGTTGCTCGAATTGTTGTTGTTGCTGTTGTATTTTAGTTGTTGTTTTTGCTGTTGCTGTTGTTACAGAACAAACCGCTCATTAGGCCCATTAAACTGCAACTGTGAATTTTGTGTGTTGTGTTGTGTGTTGTGTGTGAGTGCCGCGAGTGTGTACCTCCTAGTTGGTGGCTGCTGCTTCGATAGATGTAATTACCTGAGAAGGGGCAACTTTAATGTTAACACAAATTCCCAACACACTCGAGAGGGGCCATTAAAGTTTTCGCGCAGAGCAAATGCAGAAATTTGCTATTAATTCTTGAATATACTTCACCGAATGCGATTTTTTAATATGTATAACCCACAAATATAAAATCCATCTACCTCCTAACAGCTTAAGTAATTATAACTAATCAACTCTTCATAATCATAATATCATAATCATAACTTCTTTTATTAAAATTGATTAAACTTTTCTTGTGCCTATTTATGATAAATTGTTGATTGCGGTGTTTAAATATGTAAAGTGCATGTATTAAAAATAACAGTTTATATTATTATTATATTGTATTTGTTCACAATAAATTCAAGCCTTACTTTTATTTAAATTGGTTCATGATAAATTCTTGACTTTACCCCTTTTAGCTTAAATTGAATGTTAATAATAATTTCCTATTCCCCACAAGTATTGAGTTAAGAGTATATGAATCAAAATCAAATTGGTTATTTTAAACAATACAATTAAAGTCCATTTTTAACACATGAGGCAAATAAACTTTTTTAAAACCATTAATTTAAAATCATAAATACATATACACATTTAAATGACCATATTAACACGAACATAATTAGCTAAAATTTTAACAAACATTTAAATTGCTTTAAATGGCATCATTGTAAGAGTGGTAATTGAAACAAAGCTTCCTGTTCTTAGACCGTTAATTTTAAACGATTGTTATCCGAACATAACATCATTTATATTTATAATATTTAAACTAGAATATAAACTTAAATAGTTAGCAAATTTAAGTTTAAAAGTTACAAAAGTTAAAAGTTAAAATTGAGAATAATGAGAAGCAGTAGCCATAACAGTATCTTTCAACTCTGGGCCAACCTACGCCGTGACAATGCAAAAACTGTGGAGATTCTGTGATTCTGCATTGGCTTAATCAATTCAACCCTTAACCCCATTGCCTTTTCCCCTTTTCCACTTTTCTGGCCAACTTCTCGAGCTGCCTTCGTAGGTGCTCCTCAGTGTGAGAGACTGTGTCATCCGTGGACACGGATTATAGATGGGGTAATCTGGTGGGGATCTGCAGGGGGGGAGCACAGCACTGCCACTGCTTTTGCGGATTGTGGGTGTGTTTCCAGGTAAAAGTGCAGTGCACAGTGCACAGTGCACAGTTTACGGTGCAGCAGGGAGCATCTTCCCGCATCACGTCCCACGAAAACGAAACGAGAATCACCACAAAGGGGCTGGAGATGAGATGCTGCTGCTGCGCTGACTTGGGGGACTCGGTGTACTCGGTGGACTGGTGGGCATTGTCTAAGACATGACATGAGAATTAGGCAGCCGCAGCCACAGCCAAGCGCACTCGAGTCGGAAGAGCCAAGTCTGCCGGCCTGTGCCAAATACGAGGAGACACAGTCTCCGTTTCTGCACAGTAAAAAAAAGTCCATGGATATTTTCAAATATTTAACTTAAATACTAAGGAAAGAAAGAATGTGATTGATTACATGATGACTTCTCACTAGGTTCCTGAAAATTGCCTATAAAACAAGGAAATATTTGAGTTTATGTTTAGTTCTTGGTAGTTAAAATTCTATAATAATATAATAAATAAGTTCAAAATAATGTAAATTTTTTAAAAATTTCTTGAAAACTTTTCTTTGCCTTTGCAAACGAATACCAATATTTAAATAAGTTTAAAAAGGGAGATGTAGGCTTATTTTTGTGTTGTCTTTCAATATATATTATATAGAAAATAATAAGAATTAAGCACTTAAGTTACACAAAAAACACTACAAAATTATCAATTGTCAACGATGTCATAGACTTTTCTCTCCGTGTGAAACCCTGTTCGCCATTTGCGGCTCGCAAGCCTCAAAATGTGTATTGGGGTAACGTTCATCACGTTTGTCGATGCAATTTCACAGATAACTGTTTTTCCATGTTTGTTACCGCCGGTGCAGAGGCTGCGAGGGAGGGGGGTGAAGGGGTTAAGGGGGGTGAGGGGGGTAAGGTAGGGGAAGCGGTCTACAATTGCATAATCCGCGACCAGCTTGGAAAACAATGCAAGCGCTTTTAAAATGCCGCAATTATCCCCAGCAAAACCAGAAAAATAAGAAGAAACAAAAAAAAAAGCACCAAAAACCAAAAGACACATTTTTGTTTTTCTTTTTTTGTTATTTGTATTTATTTTTTTGGTTTTTCTTTTGTGGGTCACAGCAGCCAAGCCGTCTGAGGTTTTTGTAGAATTTTCTTGGTTTTTTTTTTTTTGTGAGTTTGTTAACATTTTTGTCATGTGGTGGCAGAGTTTTTGATATTTTTATACCCTCTCTGAAGAAAATACTTCAAACATTATTTTGCAATGACAGAATTTTATTTTATTCTGAAGGTTTTTTGTTGAAATAAATTGTAAAAGGCTGAGCAATGAAAACTATACACACAATAATAATAAAGTATTATTAAAGTAAAATAATACCTATGTACATACCATAACCATATGGTTAATTCTATAAACTAAAATGCTTGCAGCTAAATTTTAATAGTGATTTTTAATTTCTCATAAAAAAAAGCGTATTTTAAGTTTCATGTCTCGAAGCCAATCTTCTCTACTTGGTTTTTTTTTTCTAGACTTTTATGTCTTTGCCATTTAGCTGTGGCATTTCAATTGTAATTTTGTTTTATTTGTTTTGCCTGTCATTTGTTTTTTGTGGGCTTGTTATGACATTTTTTGGAGTGCCATTTGAGTGATTGTCTGGCATTTGTTTGTTTGCTTTTTTGTTTTGTTTGTTATTAACAAATTACAATTTTTATTGCAGATACCATCAGAGCTGTGGCAATATTTGAATATTTGAAATACTTTAGTTTAAAATATTTATTTCTTCGTGTCGTTGGTAAGTATGCAATTTTTCTCATTCAAAAGTTATGCAACATTTTCGTTTCCTTGAGCAGTAAATAACTTGGAGTTCATTTAACAAAAAACATTAATACGCATATTGAATGTCATGGGGACAAAAGAAACTACAAATATTTATATGCATTTTACATAAATTGTGCCATTGTCATGTTTGTGTGTGTTTTCTTTTTCAGTCTTTCAGACTTTCCCACATAGTGCATTTGACAAATGCAACACAATTTTCTTTAACAAAGGGCCGCATTCGAAATCACGTACAAATATTTTGGACGTTAATTTGCCGCCAGTAGAAAGCTAAATGTTAATGAACCAAAAAGCCACAACACAAATTTCCACTAAGTGAATATTAAGAGATATGTATAATGTCCCCATATGTATTTGTGCATCTGCGGAAAAAGGCCATAATGCATAATAATAATTTGAAAAAAAGACAATGCACTTTGCATTTGAATGATCATAGTTTGGTGTTATTAATAGGAAAGAAATATCACTTCATTTAGGACCGTGTAAATTTTTAAAATTATTTCAAAAACGCTATATATTTTTTAACTACCTTATCAAAAAGGTATAGTTAATTTTTGTATATTTTTTTAGACTTATAATTTAATATTTAATCATTTTCCTAGAATAATTTTGTTTAATTTTTAATAATAATTTTCTTATTAGATAATTGATTTATTTATTATTACAGTACATTTTTCGATAGTCCTAGAATAAGCTTTTTTCGTTATACATACATAATTAAAAAATAGTTTTGTTATTTGTTAATTTAATTATTTATTATTGTCACATTCCCAGAAGGAGTTTTTAATTTATACATCCTACTTTTATTAGATAACTAAATTATTTATTAATTTCGTATTCCCTAAAATATGTTTTTTCATTATATGTGCATAATTTAAGAAGCGTTTTATTATTAGATAAATTAATTAGCTACCGTCCTAAAGGTTGTTGGCTTCCTCCTAAATTTAATTGATTACATTTGATTTCTTTGTAGGGGTCCTGCTTAAAGTCCAACTGTTATGGATCGCAGACTCCCCTTGAATTTGAAAGTCGATTGCCTTATAAGGCCAGCTGATCCCAGGCAGATAAAATTTCCAATCAGCGATTTTATTAAGGACCAAATCGCTAAACCCCCCAAAAAAAAAAAAACCCTGTTGACAAGACAATGAAAAGTGAAATTGTCTCGATAGATATTCGTTGTAACCACGTTTTTTCTTATTTTTCTGTTTGTTTTTGGCTATCTGGTTTTTCTTTTTTTTTTTTTTGAGCACGTTTGTTTGTTTTTCACATATTTCTCAGCGTCAGCGAGGGGGTGGAGGGTGAGGGGGAGGGGGTGAGATCAATGAAAGTCGCGTCGATTTCGCATGTTCGCATAATCATGCCAAAAACGGCAACAAAAGACCATCGAAATGCAGAGAGGAGAAAGGCAGACTGGTTCACCTGTCTCACCTGTGGCACACATATGTGAATCTGCATCTGCAACTGAAACTGAATCTGAAGGACGTTTGCCCAAAAGGTCAAAAGGTTGAGCCAACGAGCCGTGTCAGCGAATGCAAAGCGAAACACAATTAACAATTAAACATTTATATGTTTGAGTTGACAGGCAACCACTTTCACCAATGCCTCAAAAAAATACAAAAAGAAATATCCAAATAAAAAACGCGAGAAAAAGCTCCTACTAGGCAAACGATGTCAATCAAAGACACTTTTTATTTGCAGTTAGTTTACTTTTATTTTTGCACAACATCTCCTCGATTGAGAAATGCTGAAGGTTAAAATGCAATTGAATGAAAAGAAATACAAATAATTGGTCAGACATGACAGGAAAGTTAAGGAGGCTGACACACAATCGTTTTGGCTTCGGGTTCGGGTTCTCCTCGGGTTTTTACCTGCACTGGCTTACCTGTCTTTTTGCTTACCTGCGGAGCCACACTTGTCGTTAATTTGCCTAATAAATTGCCTTCATCACATTTGTTGCTTATTGCGTGTGAAAAATATTTCAATTTCGAACACTGTTTGCAGTGTGAAAATATATTTTTAAATTGAGCAAATTGCTTGTGTATTTTTACAAAGTTTAAGTTTAATATAATTCAGAAGTTTTGGATTTTAATTCAATAAATTATTAAGTGTTTTTGAAACATATAAATTCTTAAGTAGGTGCATTATTTTTCATAGAAATTTAAAATTACTTTGCTTGTATAATTATTTTTGAAATTCTTTGCTCCAAACTAAATTCTTAAGTTTCTTTAAGGAAAGATGTATCTTTTATATTTAATTGTTATAAAAGCAATACAAAAGTGTTATTTTTTAGCCATTTCTATACTTCCGAAATACTCCTCATTTAACTGATATTTCAAGCATTTTTAGACTTTGGAGCCCCTTAAGAGCTCAGTGAACATGTCGAAGTGACAAAATATGGTACGTACGGTGTGCTGACCAATAATTCGAGACGTTCGAAACTTAAAACTCGAACCGTGGGCGAGGCGAAACGCTCGTGACCGTTACCAATCGGTTGGACTTATGGATTGGGGTTTACTTGGGTTCAGGCTTTGGCTCTTAACTCTTAACTCTAAACAATATCCAGCGGCACTTACAGTTAGCTTGGCCTATGCAAATTGCGTGCATGACAACAAATTTGTGGACTGATTGATTGACGGGCCGGCTGATTGGAAAGGTGTGCGCACTGCGCAGGCGCACGCACCTTTGTATTTTGTATTTCGTATTTTGTATGCATGATATATATGCAGAAAGAGCTGAAAAAAGCGGGAAAAAAGACTTCGGCCAGACAGCCAGTCAGCTATTAACCTTGATTTGCGACTCAGCCAATAAGCAAAACAAAGAAAAATAACAAGACAACAACAAAATAAAAATAAATATATATAATGCCGAGTCGCGCGGCTCAACAAGAGTCGTGCAAATGAAGTCATTTCGAGTACATTCAATTGAGGGCAAGAGCTTCAAAAATAGGTGTATACACTTACGATTTATTTTGGCCCCACTTCTGCTTTTCTGCTTAAAGCTAAAGCAGGTGCTGTTGGCCACAGTTCTGTTTTTTTTTTTCTTTTAGCGGAAATGGTCACAGACTTTTAGCACTTTACAGTTTGGCGTGCAAAAAGTAAGACAAAATAACTCAAACAAGAGAAGAACGGGCACTGATATGTCTTAGAACAAATAAATGAGTCACGATTGAAGACTTGAAAAATTTGAAGAAATTCGTTAGCATTTTTGATTAATATTAATTCACCTCTTTAAGTTAGGACATTGGGTCAAAGTAGCACATAAACAAAAACACCATTTGAAATACATTCAAATTATTTATGAAAAATTACAATTATAAAGAAAAATTCCACATTTAAGAGCTTTTTCTAGACAAAAGTTATAATCATAGAATTATGCGTTTAAAATATATTCAAACTATTTATGAAAAATATTAACAATATTTTAAACAAAATTCCACACTATTAAGAAACGTTTATTTCTGCAATTTCTTATCGACCAGATTCGCTTGTCACTTAATGATAATCAAATGCCTTTTAGCATTCCACAAATAATATGAAAAATGAAAATTAACTCTTCATATGTATACATTTTATTGTGGGTTTATTTTTAAAATGCTGACCTCAATTCAGCGCGGTTTTTGTGCTGGTTCCCGTATCATCCGAGTGCCGCACAAACATATTTTAATTACTCGACAAGAAGCGAATTTAAAACCGGCTCGAAATCCTGCCATGACATCAGCCATCTAACATCTAACCAATAACCGAAGTCATCATCATCACCATTATCGGCATCAATTTCTAAGCGAAAGAACGAAATAAAAAATTAAATACACGCTTCTAATTTGTGGATGCCCCAGGCGATGTTTTTCGCTAAAAGAATTAAAATCAACGCTGAAGATTCTTTCGGTTTTGTTTGCCAGTAAATCGTCTTAATTTTCGGCTTCTTTGGAGGCATGACGACAAGTGCGAGGGTTGAACGAGCAAGTTTGTTTCAAAAAATAAATATATAAATAAAAATTAGGGGTGTATTAAGTTTCAAAGTCCAAAAAACAACGTGTACTCAGACAAAACTATGTATTTTTCTACTATTTAAATTTCCAATTGTTATAAAATTGGATTACCTTTATTTTGTGCACTTTGAGATGTAGAACATTTTTTGTTCCATCCATTGAAAAAGCAAATGATCATTTAATATTATAAATTTGTTATTACACATACAGTTTCAAAATGTTTCATTTTTTTCCAACATTTTTTAGAGGTGTGATTTAATGTGTAAACATATTAAACTATATGATATTTCGTCTTTAATAATTATAAACTGTAATATATGTCGTAAAATATTTATATTTGTTGTTTTCTCTTAATTTTTTTTAATGTATTTTTTAGGAATTAAGTAAACCAAATGAAAACATAGAAGTAAACAAATTTCGTAATGAAATGAAACTCCTGACTTGACCCTCTGCCGGAAATTTCTTTCACCTCTCTAAAGTGTTCTTGCCACACACTCGCACTCGCACACACACCTGGCAGCCCATGTGTGTAATGTACTTATACCTACTGTATGGCTGGCATTCTGTGGTATCATCTCCATTGTGGAGGCGACTTCCTCGTCTCGAAACTCTTTCCCAACTCCCATTCCCAACCGCTATCTTCTGTCGCCGCCTGAGATGGGGATGCACTGGGGCAGGGGCGGAGAAAGGGGGGGCTCCGGGCCAGGCTTTTGTCAATTCATTGTCAACAAGTCAGTGAACTTGTGTGTGCCCAGCTGAGAAAGAAGCAACACACCACACACAACACAAAGGGAAAAAGAGCAGCCAGAGCAGAGCAACCCAGCAACCCAAAACCCTCAGCGGGCTGGAGGGGAATGGTGTGGCTTTTTCTTTTAAAAATAATTAACATAAATTAATAGGAAATGGGTAGAAGCAGCGCACAACAACAGTTACAAAAAAAAATAAAAAAAAAAAGTCGCGGCTCAAAAAGTCGAAGAATTAAATACTCTGGTATTGAGAATAAATTAAGGGCGTAGCTTATTATAAATAAAATAATATTAGTTGGAGCCAAAAAAAAATATTAAATGTGTTCCTTAATCTAGAAATACTTCTAAATACATTTTGGATAAAATTGCTTTCTTTTGTATAATTATAATAAGTTATTTTAACAGGTAATTCCTTCCTAATTATAAATTCAAGGAAAAGAATTTTAATTGGAGTCAGACAAAATATGAAATGTGTGCCTAAAACTTTAAAAAAACAAACCAAAACACTGATTTGTTTATATCTTAAACTATTTCTAAAGAACAAAAATAAATAAATTATTAGAATGCAGTTGTTTTGCTAGGGGTTTCTTAAGGGTTTGATTATAAAATAAAATTGTTTTCTTATGTATTTAAATATTATAATAAGTTATTTTAACAAGTAGTACCTTCTTTAAAATAAATTAAATCCCTTCGCCGAAATGCCCACTTTAAGAGCAACAAAGAAAATAAAAAACCACGCGAGATCAGAAAAAGAAACCAGGAAAGCAAAAAGTTCGCGTCTTAAGTCTTTCGTTTTATTTTTCGTAGCTTTTTTTTTTGGATGCCGACGAAAACTTATATAAGATGAAAGAGGTGCGGAGACTGCAAAAGTGCAAAAGCGGGACCAATTCCAGAGTTATTTATGGCACACGCACCCGGAGAATGACAAAACGCAGCTCACAGATCGTGGAAAAGTAAGATAGTTATTTTTTGGTATTTAAATTGCAGCAACTGCAAATGCAAGCCAAGAGTTGTGGGTTAATCAGCACCTGTCAGCGACTGAGCAACTGAGATGCAAACGCAATCAGGAAGCAAAAGCCGCAGCCACAGTCACAGCCACAGCCAAACCCTAGCAAAAAGTTGGCTCAATGTTCACATGTTGATTAGGTTTCGTTTTTTTTTTCTGCAGCTCTTTCTTTATGGACTTGCGCATAATATAACATGATGTAATATATATACACATGAAGGAGGCACTAAATCGATTGGCAGCAAAAACAAGTTTTAGCCTAGACTTTTGCAAAAGGGTTTGGAATGAGCTATCGGTGATTCTTAATGATCTCACACTGGCATTAGCATTTCAAATTGAGTAGCGAAAGCATTATAATTGAGATAAATGTCCCACTAAATATAGTTGATGAGGCAGCACGAGCGAAGGGGAATTTACGAGCTATTTTTCTGTTTGTTTAAGTAGTCAAAATAATCCGAAAATCTGGAAAAACCCGAAAAACAGGCTGTCGAACTTTGTGAGCAATAATATATATTCTTAAATAAGTAATTAAAAAATTTGGAATTATGTTATACATACATACTATGGCTGTAATTTTTTTTATTAATATTTCCTACTTTTATAATATCAGTTAAAATATTTTAGTGACCACCAAAGCATAAATATTTTAATTATATATTAATTTTTACGGGTTTTTACTTTGCTTTGTGTTCAGTTGTGACCTTTTTGCACTTCACTTTTCGCACATGCTTATTTATTTAATTTTACCTGACTTTTTTGTCCAACAATTACTTACACATTATACAGTGTCATTAGAGGGAAATTATAATTATTATTGTTGTTTATTATACAATGCATCGACATCGACATCGAATCAAACACTCACCGAAAACAACACACAAGTGCTGGGTAAATAATGTGTAATGAGTCGATAAATATGGGGACTTTGAGATGGGTTCGTGTGTCGCTCTTTGAGATTGAGATGGGCGGGGTAAATAAACAAATAAATGTTCGCATTTACTTATTGACAAGTAATTGATTTCGCCTTCTGTTTGCCCGATCGAGTGACTGACCGCTGCACTTTCACTTCATAATTTTTACAATAAATAGAAAATTTATGCGAAAGGGAGAAAGGGTCCACGATGAGTCATGGCGAATAACAAATTTTATATCAAATTTCAATAACTCATAAAACTCAACTTGTCCTTTTAAATTTAAACATTATTTAAAATAAATACAAAGGGGTTTCCATTCCATTATTTATAAATAAAATAATGTTTATACATTTTTTTAATTGGACTTAATGAGAAATTTTTAAAATGAAGAAATAAATTGTTTGTTACTTTTCCATAGTTTTTTAAAATTTTCAATGATTTATTACGTTTTATAATTTATATTTATAATAAATTTTTTGTTTAATTCTTGGAACTTCTGCATAATAACTTAATTCAGATAAGTTGAATTCAATAATTTTTTGTTTTAAATTTATTTCATTCCATTATTTATAATTTTAAAAATGTTTATATAATTTTTAATGAAGTATTTAAATAATTCGTAAGTATTTATCAGATATTTAAAGCTTCTTTTATATGGAATTTGTTTTTTTTTGAGGCTATAAAAAAAGCTTGGCTTGTGCCATAAATTGTTTTGGATTTCCTGGAATTCGCTGAAACCAAAAAGGTTGAGCCAAGCCAAAAGTAATGGGTGCTCGACAACCCAAAAAATCACAAAGAGAAAGAACTTACGATAAAAGGGATAAAATGAAATAAAGTAAAGACACGCGTCCGAAAAAAGTTCTTGAAGCAAGACAAAAAAATAATAAATAAACCGGTGAGTTGGATAGCGGTCTTTGGAACAGTACGAGAGTAATTATATCATTTAATTTCGGTTATGCGGAGAGCAGTTAAACTACAGGTGCCCGACTCTTCTTTTCTTGGATTGTAATTGCAAAGTTACGAAGCGTTAACACCGCGTGAAGATTGTCCAAATTGATTGTAAGATAGAGGATCGGAACTGGGACTGAAATTGGGGTTTTTCAGGGCTTTTAAGGGCTTTTATTTTTTAGCTATTGCTTCTTATGTAAAAATCACCGCATTAAAGGCGAAGAAATCAAAAGATTTGGTCAAGATTGCGATGGTCTTGATTGATGTTTCGCTTTATCGGGCAATTTATCAGCGTTTTAAGGAGGCGTGGCCACTGGGGGGCCATTAACCATGTTCCCATAAAACTAAACTAGTTTTCCATTTTTAATTAATAATACAACAGCGTATCAAATACATTGGTCGAAGGTAGTAAATGCAATCAACCTGAACTATATGAACTTTTGAACTTTTAAAATTGTTAATCATTGAGATTGGTTAATATTAAATTATTATTTAATATTATTATATATAATATTATTTAATATGACAAAGAACACGTAACCAAATTGGTTAAAATGCAAAAACTTTTAATAGGCATCGAAAATATTACCTATACATTTTCTTTTATATTTCAGATTTAAGAAAAGTTTTATGGGTTTTTAATAGCAGTATTTATCAGTATATTTAGTAAAGAAAAATACAAATATATTAATAATAAATTAACTAATAAATTTCTTTTGTTTCTTGACAAATATAACCAGAAACTCCTAGAAAGCTAAAAACCATTAACATTTCTACCCGTTAAAATTAAATCCGTTCATAGTAATTCATATATCTTAATTAATTTCGTTGTCAATCATTTGATTCATCTACACATTCAAGGAGCTGCTACCACGCCCTCTTAGATATTGGCTTCGATTTCGATTTCGAGCTATTTTATGTGCGGTTTGATGTTCTACGACACACCCAAAAATACGTTTTCACCCAATCTTCAATCGATCGAAGCCGCCCAGCAAATCTCCACTGTCTTCACTCTGTTCCTCCGGCTTCTCTTCTCTTTTTCCAGCTTTGAAAGCAATTTATATTGCGCTAATCACGTGAAATAGATCAAATTTCTTTTGTCGGCTCGTCTCTGGGGGAAATTTACAATTTACAGAGGGTGAGACATGTCGAGGCCACGACGATGACGATGACAAGAGAGCGGTTCCACTTCGGATCTCGGATCTCGGATCCAAAGATTCCGAATTGGCGTTTCGAGGAGCTGCTCCAAGTCTTCAAGTCTTCAAGACTCCAAGTCTCAAAGTGAGTTTCACTTGCTGTGGCAAAAGTGGCAAAAGTGTTGCAAAGTTGGCAGGTTGAAAGGCTGGCAGCCAAGCCAAGTAGGATAACCATCGGGGGCATTTACGTGGTAAAAATTTGGAAAAAGGAACACTGAAATAATGGCTTTTTATTGTTTGAAAATATATCTAAACAAGAATCTATAGAACAGGAGAAACTGGTTTTTAAATGAATTTGCTCAGAATTTTCATTGGTTTTTTTCTTAAACAAAATAGATAAACAAAAAAAAAACTGTTTTTGTTTTTACTTTAATTTTGTTGGCAAATACAAATTATTTTAGTTGGTCGAAAATATATGAAGACAAATTTTGAAGTACTATAAAAACAATTTCTTTAAAGTCTGTTTTTTTTAAATTTAAAAAGTACACTTTAAGAAATAATAAAATGGATAAGCAAATGGTACAAATTTATATTTTAATAAATGATGTCAACAAATTCAAATTATTGTTGTTGTCGAAAAAAATTCCTATTCAAAGTGTCTAGATAATTTTTTGAACTTGTAAAAAAATATTACTTTAAAGTCTTTTTTATTAATTTTGAAAGTTAATAAATTGAAAGAATTTTCGGTCAAACAAACTAAGCTAAGAAAATATTTTTAAAATTTTCTTTTCCCTACAAACTGAACCTAAAGGTTGAAGATTCTGCAGACTGCAAGAGGAGAAACTTGCTGGGAGAAAATCACTTAAAAATCAGTAATTGAATTTGAGGCACGAGATACACTTGGATATATAGTAAGGAGCTGCAGATACAAAATAAAAGCAGAGCTGGGAGAAATTCACTTTCCGATCGGTAATTGAAAGTTTCGGTGACAAATTCGGAGCTCGGCTTAGAAGCTTACGATTCACCCAGGTGAATTTCACTTGCTCTCTCCCTCTTTGGGAAGAGTCTGCTGCCCCCATCCAAAAATCGGATCGAGTGGGTCGCCACATGGCTGCAAATGTTTTAATTTGTATCTTTCCATTTCCACTCTCACCGAGGCCTAATCTGCAGGTGGATGTGGATGAAATGGGGATGGGGATCGGTATGGGGATGGGGGGCTTCTCAGCGGAGAGATGGCATAGTGATTGGTTTTGCCTCCGCTAATGATGATTACCCACTTTTACCGGCCACATATAAAAATCAAAAGCGGTTTAACGCGTTTCTCGGCTCTCGGACACTTTGTGCACTGCCTACAGATACACTGGCAGAAATTACTTTGCAACATCATAGGTTCATAATTTGGCAGATCTTTTTAAGGAGTGATTTAAAACATTTTTATTTAAATTAAAAAATTATAGTTCTTATACAACAAGTATCAATTAATTATTGAAGTTATTTATTATAGTAGTCATAAATTTAAATAATACGCCCAAGAACACAATAATATTCAGACAAAAATCAATGTGAGTTTACAAACTGTAATTTTAATTTTATTTATTTATTATCCTTGCGCAGAAAGCTTACACTTTTACTATTTGTAGCACTTGTCACGTTAAATGGGAAGTACAAACTATTATTTAAGACATTAGTTACTCGAAATATTAATTATAAAATGGCTACAAGCTAGATATTATTTAAATTTCGTATTATAAATATTAAACTGAATTTGTATATTTTATATATGTTTCCATAACTCAAACTTCCACAGCTCGAAGTCCCTAAAAAATAACTCTGTACCTCGTAACTCAAACATTCTTAGGTGTCAGATAGTGGTTGGAAATTGTTTTCAGTGCATTCCATATATAAATTTCGCCTCTGCACTTCTCGTCCGCCTCATTGCGATTCAATTAAAAGCGCTTAACCACCACAGCACACAGTACACACAGTACAGGCCAAGTCGTTGTGTCGTCGCACCCAAAAGAAAGCCACTTGCTGCCATTGCCATACAAATCAGTTAGTGGAGCTCGGGGCGTGGCCTCCACTTCGACTTCGACTCTGGCTTCTTCCTTGGCCTTGGCCATATTTATCTCTTGATTTCTCCCAAAAAATATATATACATAAAAATATTTGAGCAACCAGTTCCCAGCTGAATTTAATTGCAAATTATCATGTCTCGTATCATGTGTATATATATTTTTTTTTTAGTTTTTCCATCGCCAAAGAAAAGTGAAATTCCACTTGGCAATTGTTTTCGGATGCCTGTCTCTCTCTGCCATTTCATGTCAGCGGGTTAGCAGGGATTTGTCAAAAAACAAAAAAAAACAAGAAAAAAACCCCAGTTGGGAGAAATCTTTTGCTGAAAAACGTGCCGAAACTGCATTTATGGGCCTCTCAAATATTTCAGCGCACAAGGTCATTAAATTGTTATCATGGGGCTCTCGTGTTTTTTTTACAATGTGTTTAGACCAGGCTTGTAAATACCCGAATATTGTCACGACTTGAGTTTATTTTTATCTCAGCCAGCAATGCCAAATTACCGAAGATCAATCGTCAGAAAATACCTCTACAAAAACGTACCAAAAAGGTGGATAAATAATGCCTCATCATTCTGTAAATGCGACTGAAAAGCATTGTGTGACCATTGACCAACTGCATTACAACCATTTTTATGGAGCAATTTTTTGAGGTAATTGAGGAAACACTGATGGCTTTCGGTGGTTTTCGAAGGAAACAAAACGCACCACACCTTGTTAAGAGTTCATTTGGTGGAGTAATGAAAATCTACAGATGGAGATAACCAGATGTAAGGCTTAATTAGGAAATGGGAAATTATTATAGAAAGGTTTAAAGCGAATTAAGTTGTTACTTGTTCTCCACAAGATATTTCCTGTTAAAGATTATTTCAAAGTATTTATTACAAAGCATACAATTAAAAAAATGTGTTGTACATAGCGAAAACGTAATTGCATAAAAAATATTTACGATAGGTAGGTGTACATTTATATAAAAATACCCAAAAACTATGTTTTTAAAAAAAATGTTAACTTCAAAAATCTATTTACTATATATAAGAATATAAATTACCGTTCAATTTTTTTTCTATATTTAAAAGAAATATTTCATTTATAAAAAATAGAAAAAATACTTTTTTTTCCTATGCAATTTTTTTAAAATCCTTGATTTAGTCAAGGAAAAATACATATTTTCAGCTTACTAAATCGTTGAATTAACGTTTCGATAAAAACTTAATTTTGTAATTAAAACGTTTTAATTTTATTAAATCGCAGAATCATGATCGCACAAAAAGATAGTTCCATGTTGTTAACATGAAAAATTCGGAAAAGGCAATTGGCACAAATATTTGTTAAATCGATTTTTATTTAATAAATTTTCCGGATAAATCGCATTTCATCGGATTAGAACATGAATCAAACTGAACCGCCGGATAGCAAAAAACTTGACTTCAGATTGTCACTTTATCCATCCATCAAACACAATATATTCGAAAACAAGATCGAGAACTGGGTCAAAAGCCGAATCACACCGACACCTTGGCTAAACTTGAGCATTTCCGTTTTGAAAATGTGGATTTCACTCGGCTGGCCAAAAGCCCAAGTTAAATGCCAAGTTTTTCATTTTTTGTCGAGTCTTTTCCTTCTTTATTTCTTCGTTTTTGCAACCACAATCAATGTTGGCCAAGTGGTGGTGGTGCTGGTGCTGCTGGTGGTTTGCTGGAAAACTTGTAGAATGCACGACGGCTTTTCAAAAAGTGCTCAATGCTATATCAATAGCACTAGCACTAGCACTAGCACTAGCACCACAACCACCAACAATCAACCACCAACCAGTGGCAACAACAATAGCGTCTGTACACCTGTCTAAGCCAAAAACAAAAAGAAGTCAGCGGCGGCGGTGGTAACAGCAACAACAACACGTTGGCCAGGGCCGCGAAGTTGACGCTGCTGCGCCCAAAAACCCAACAACTTTTAATTTCAACACATTCCAGCACAAGACTCCACAATCAAGACAGCCGCACAGTGGGTCAAATCATCTGCGAATTTGGGCGAGATAGAGATAAGGCCTAAATGGGCCTAAATGCCTCTTATATTTGCACCACAACGAGTTGCAATATATCTAGTTATTTTAATAGAGTTCGGAGCCTCTTAATAATAATAATTCGAGATTGATAATACTTCGTTCTACATTCTTCTATATTATTTTTAAACTTGAAAATTGGGATCTATCCAGTTATTATAATAAAGTTCAGAAACTCCCGATGGTTTTATATATTTAAAAAAAAAAAAAAAGTCAAGATTATTAATATAAAATAAATTTAAATTTTAATAATAATATTTCAGAAATTCAACATATTTTAAGTAAATTAATTTTTAATGATCACTGTGCACTGCCTTTTTTCCGGATATTGACACAGGATACTTTCTAATCAACCTTTACAAAAGTGGACTGATTCCTCAAGCTAAGAGATTACATGTCTGTCCCATCCAATTTCCTTAGATCTTATGGTTAGACATGAATAAAACATGTATTAACATCCTCCTTAAGGTCAGAAAAAAAGTCTGTTTTCCTTTTATGACCCTTATTGCAAATTCAAAATACCCCTTTACTGTACACATTCAGAGCGCACCAGAACACAACCGAAATGTAAGAAGTCTAAATCAGACCTGGGCACGCGTACAAATATCTTACTTACACTAATGCACGCGACTCAGAGAGACACTCTTGTATAAGTAGAATGTAAGAGTGAAACACGCATACTAAGAAACGCGTTGCACTTTTTGCCCAGGCCTGGTCTAAGCGACTGATCCCACAGAACTTCACCTGGGATGACCAGGCTTCCAGTTTTCTCGAGGCCCTGATCCACGGTATGCGATATATCGAAGTACGCGCGACTTGACTTGACTTTCTTTGCGGCGGCCTAAGCCAAAAAACAAGTTCGGGTTCGGCTCCGTTCGGGCCAAGTTTGAGTCAGGGGGATCGGGGATCGGTTTGGAGGGGGCTACGACTACGACTCGGTGGTCTCTCCACTGAGCTCTGAGCTCTGAGCTCTCTGGGCTTTCGGAGGCAGTCAGCCAAGTCAGTCGAGTGCTGGCGGTCGAAGTGTTGAGACGTCTGTCTGCGGTTACAAAACGCGAGTGAAGCACGAGGAAGCGAACTTTATTATTCTTTATTTTTTTTTTTGTTTTCCAACCACTCATAGATACTGAGGTGTGTACAAGTGTGTGTGTGACAGAGAGAAAGAAGACTCTCTTCGCAATTACCGTTAATCAAATAAGTTTTTTAGAAATTTAAACGCTCCACTTCGACGAGAGTGTGTGAGTGAGTGCGTATTTGTGTGAGAAGGAGAGAGGAGTGGAGAGGAGAGGAGAGCAGCTTTAAACGGTTCATTGATCGAGTTCAGCTCGGAAAAATAGAGCAAAGGCGGAGAGGAGAACGAATAAATACAAAAATACCAAGCGAAAAGCAACAACAACAAACAAAACAAAAACAAACGACCAAACAAACAGTGCAAGTGCCAAAGTGTATGTGTGCTTGTGTGTGTGCGTGTGTGTGTGTTACCAATTCGCAGCGAAAAGGCAGCAGAAGAAAATGCGCTTAACCCATTTTGAAGCGGGCACAAATAAACCGAACAGCAAAAATGGCCATACAAGTCCAATAAATGGCCAAAAAATAAGAGGCCATAAAAAGCACACAGAACTAACGCCCAAAGAACTCCCGATTTGCATGCACTGAAAGAAAGTAGAGACCATAGTGAAACTGGCTTAGAACTCTTACAAAATAAGATCGTAAATGGTATTACTAAATTTAGGAGAAAATCACGTCTTTGACTTTTCATATTGGTCAAGTTTTTGTGTTTTTTACTTACAATAAAAACTGAATATTTATTTTAAATGCTTTTTTTCGCACCTTACAAATTTGAAAATATCCTAAAACATAAACTTTTATATTGAATTTATACAACGCAGTAGTAAGGCCAAAAGAATTTTTCAAAACAATTTGTGGCATGCTATTATTTAAAGATTTCAAAAAATATTTATCAGCTAAAAATAGTTCAGATCTAAATTGTTATTTAAGCAACTTGGTGATATTTATTTTTTGTACACGTTAAATGAAGATTATAAAACATCAAGTTGTTAGTGGTGAAATAATTCATTTATCATGTGGGCTATTAAAAGTTTTGGAGACGTTGCCGAAATCAGCTTTAAGAAAACGAAACAAAGTGCTAGGAGATAATTTTACAGATCGCTCAGATACACCACAGATATATGCATACACAATTCCCCCGACAGACACAATCCGGCATAACAAAAGATCTCTTTGCAAATTGTTTATTTGCTGCTTGGCTGATCACCAAACGGATTGTTTATGCTAATATCTTCAGCTGCTGTACGAACATGGGGTTTTCAACACATTCGCATAAAATGGAAATCTATTTGGGGGTTTTTCTTGTGGCCCCAGGGAGTTCCTAACTTCAAACTGGTTTACTGAATACTTAAACACATTTAGAACTATGCGGTTCTGCCGGAAAGTCCAGAAAACATTTTTTGTGCGTATTAAAAAAACGAAATTCGTACAAAATTCTTGTTTTTCTCTTCTCCATAATAAAACCATGTAATGGTGATTATGTTATACTCGTATTCAAATTCAAATTAAAATTAATTTGTTATACACAAAATATTTAAAATGTGTGTTTAAGAAGATAGTCACTCTTATTTATGTAACAAAAAAGGTGACTCCAGTTCAGTAGACCATCAATCAAAGTTCTCATATAGGAAATGATTTTGAAACAAGTTTGGACCACAAGAAATCCGTTGATAATTGCACAAAACCACGACTAAAAACTTGCACTTCCTGAAATATGCTCAAAAGTATTGCCAATTGAAGCGAATTGAAAATTGTTAGCTTCAGAGATAATAAAACGTTACCAAACCAAAATATTCCCCAAGAGGTGCAATTCAAAATCATCTGGAATTTCAATTCCTTACTATTTATTATGATTGCTGTGAAAACAGAGCAATAAAAAGATCACGTACTGCCAAAATTCTTCACAAAGCTGCTGCCATTTTATTTATTTTTTTAAACACATTCTGTCAGGTTCGGTTTTTTTTTTTTTTTATTATAATACATTCTCGTTTAAATCCGTTTTGAGGTTAATAATATCGTTTGTTCGCCTGCCATCTTTTCATACTTATATGTGTCTTTCTACCATTTTTTGTGTCGTATGTAAATTTTTTAAGCACACAATAAAAATCTCCTTCTCTGCGGTTTTTATTTGCTTGTTGTTGAGCTGAATGCATAACTGAAAAATCAAGATTCTTTGGCCTACGCCGCGGCAAACAACAAGTCGTCGATTATATACGTTATAAATGGAGAATCTCTTGCACAGTATAACACACAGAAAAATGGTTTATTTCATAATTTAACTGAAATTTTAAAAATTATTCAATTTAAATTTAAAAGCAACACTATCAGAATAACATGAAAAACAAGTTATAACTAATGTTTTGACAATACCACGTCTAAATTTATTTTAAATATATTTCTTCTGTTGTAATAAAACTTATTTTTAAAGGTTATTTAATTGGGTCGACTAAAATGAAAAATACATGGTTGATTTTTAAAATACTTATGTATTTATTTGCGATACTCGAAGAGTAAGCAAATACTGTAAACGATCAAATGTCTGTCTGTCCGTCCGTCCGTCCGTCCGTCCGTCCGCACAAACATCGAGATCTCGGGAACTATTGGAGCTAGAACCACCAAATATTGCACACAGACTTCTATGAGCAAGGCGCAGATCAAGTTTGTTTCAAAACCTGACCACGCCCCTTTTTACGCCCACAAACCGGAAAAAACTCTGTGGTGTCCACATTTTTAGTGCTAGAGAAAAGTAGTCCTTACAAATGTTGTTCGTATTGAAAAATCCTACCCAAATATCAAAAAAATTTTAAAATCTGACCATTTTTAAGAAATTGTGTATACAACTGCGTTGAAAATTTTTATTGCGCTCAAAAGTAGGCAAAACAATTTTGTTTTTAAGAGGGCGCTTAAAACTGATTGCGCATGAAAGTAGGCTACACATTATTAAAGAGGGCTAGCTAGCTGTTTTTAAAGAGGGCAATGAGTATCGCAAATCTTATAGTCGGGAAACCCGACTATAGCGTTCTTTCTTGTTTTAAATTAAAATTAAATTAAATTAAAAGTAACCTAATGGAACAAAATTATTGGAAGTACCAGAAAAAATATATGTATGCCTAGGAACTAGACTCATTTAGGATATAAATAAAAATAAATACCATTAAAAATATATTCAATAATATTGCGAAATATTATGGTTTTAAAATTCCACTTCAATGTCCAAGCGAAGATACAAATTTTTGTTTGTGCATTTGAATGGCATCCCCACACCTGTGTGACGGGTTAATACCGTTTGCTGGTTAGGCCGGTTCGATTTTGGTCGGTTTTTTGGCCCCAGTTTTGATGTTCACATCCACATCCACCACGGATCGTTTTCTGGTTTTCTCGTTTTCTCACAGAATTATGACACATGACGAGATTGCATTTGAATCCATCTGGATTGCCGTTAGCCATCCATTCCATCCACCACTTGCAAGTGCCTCTCGAAAATAAAAAAACAGTTGCCCCGACGATCAATTTGCATTCCTGTTTTTCGTTCAGTATTTTTTCCATCAAATTGATATCCCCCGTTGAAGCGTTTCCTCTTTGACATTAAGATCTGATTTGTGGTGTCATTAATCTTACTCGATTGCCGATATATTTATTTTCTTACGTGGGTTTGGATTATGCTTTGGAGCATCTACCGTATATTTCAGTAGTCTTCCATTTTGGGATAATTCTTTGGAGGAAGTTAACTGTTACGTCTATTTAAAATGGAGATGAACCGAATTTTTTTTAAATTTTGTAATCTTTGTTTATGTGAGTTAACCTGTTTTTCTTTGCGTGAATAAGTCTACACATTTCTTTGAGTTAATTTTAAAGAAAAAAAGGATTTTTACTTAGCACTTATTTTTTAAATGTCAAGCGAATTTTAATTGATGTGCCAAGAATGTGGTTAAATTAAAATTAAAACCTCTTATTTATTAGTATCCAATTTAGAGTTTTGTAAAATACCAAAGCATGTGTTTTTTAATGAAAATTCCACAGAATAAACAAAAAATGTTTATGACAGTCCTCAAAAATACCAGTTCTTGTTTATTATAGTACTTAAATTTAATAACCATTTTAAAATTAATTGCTATGCCATTCGGTACTTTATTCATTGAGTTAAGAATTCCTTAGCAAAACATGTTTTTAAGTTTATCTGATTTTTAAGATTATTTTAATATTGTGATTTCGATAAGTGTGCAAACAATGTACCCTGCCTTGACTTCGTTTTTAATTATGCAGAAAACAAGTTATTACTTTTAAACTTGTCAATATGTGTTTATTTATGGGAATACGCTATTTTTTAAATGAGAATTCGATGATGACAGCTATACATTTTTAAAGAAACAGAAACAAAACATTCTTCTATCATCACAATAAATTTAATTAAAGAAGTCCATTTAATTATATTATGTAATTTGAATGAAAAAATTCCCTTTTCACTGCTTATGCTTAAGATATTTTAAATCTTTGCAAAATGATTTTTTACTAATTTCCTTATTATGGCTCTGATTTTTGAATTTTCAATCATTTATTTCCAGATGCTCTAAACGCCAGTTTGCATTTAAGACCAACCAGCGACAATATAAGCCCTTTCGAATAGTTGCCGCATTTTCTTCGAGTGTGCCTGAGTCGCACATTCCGTCCTGAAGATGGCGCTGCGCCTGCGTCGCGACGTGCAGAAGGCCTCCTATTATGTGTGGTTCCTGGGCGCCGAGGAGGCGAAGGGGCTGCGGGGCGCACGCGTTATCAACTCGGTGCTGCCCTACCTGGTGGACAGGTCCCGTGGCCAGGAGCCCCTCAAGGTCACGCTCCAGGTGTCCCACAAGGGCATCAAGATCGTCCAGGTAAGCAGGGGGATTAATTGGATATATACAAAAATATATGTAGGAACCATTTTGTATCTTAATAATCATCAAGTGCAATTCTGTCATTATTATAATTTAAAATTAAAATTGAATTTAATGTATGTTTGAAATAATAAGTACAATGTATGAATTCAATTCTTTCCTGCAATCCCTTTTAAAATATAAAAAAATTAAGTTGTCAACAACATTATGTCAATATTAGTAATTAGTTTGCTTTTTTATTATTTTTTATTTTCAAAATCCTGACACAGTATTTGTTGTAGTGCTAATTTTAATTTTCTTTTTCAATAAAATACAGACTTGAAATGTTTTATAGAATTAAACCAAATTTTTGGTTGCATAATTTTTAAAAATATGTTACGAATTTAAAACACAGAACATTTTTTTTAAATTTCCTGAGAGCTTATAACTAAAATTTGTATTCTTATTCTTGGCCAATCCTCAGGGGGCCTCCAAGCACCTGATTCCACACAGTGCCATAACCAGCTCCGTGCAGACGGACGACATCGTCGCCTGCGTGCTGCTGCTCTACAATCCGGCCACCAAGTGTCCGCTCCACGTCCATGCCTACCGCTGCGACTCGGAGACAACGGCGGAGGCACTGCATCTCCAGCTGCAGATCCTCATCAACCGTCCCGACAACCAGAAGCGCTTCGAGGAGCTCGAGACCAGGTGAGTCGTCTCAAAGCGATTTCACTAAGATTACCTTTAAATCGGAGTTTAAAACAAACACTTACATTTTTAATTAAGTAACAATAACTAAAGTAAGACAACTTGGTTTATCAGATACTTTGGGTGATAACTTATTTACTTATTACTTATTTAAAGTGATAACTAAATACAGTTGCTTTCACTAGTTTTCAATTCTTAAAAACTGTTTTTAATAATTTTATTTAATTATTGATACAATATAATTTTCTCTTTATTAAAAAGGGTAAAATCGTTCCTTTTAAAAAAATACAACTACTACTTTTTATTACAATGTTAAAGTACAATTGATAAATTGCAAGCATACATTTTTTTTGCGAGTGTTTGAAGACTTTTGTTATGCAACGTTTAATTAATTGTGCTGCCAACTTCGGGAGCGAGCAGGAAGCAGAAGCAGTGGCAGCCGGGCCACTTAGTCACTCCATTAGACACACTCACCCAAACACATGACGAGCGATCGTGATAATCGCACTGCTGGGAATGGGAATGGGGATGGCGATTGGGATGATGACGATAATGGGGACTGGGGACTTGGACTCCCAGAGAGCTGGGTCCCAGTGCCCCAGGTAATTGCAGTACCCACTGCCTGCCGCATTCCCACAATGACTGCCATCGCCCACGCTGCACCCACATCCACAACCGAGTCCATGACTTTAAATATCTTAAATGCCTCTTCAAGCTCGATGGCTTCGCGGAAATTCTGTTTTCAAAGTTGCCGCCTAGCGGAGCTGTCACCATCGATAAAGGATGACCAGCTGCCAGGCACAGAAAAAGGGGAAAAAGTATTCACAATTCTGGTAACCAACTGTTCGGTACTTGAACTTTTCCAATTTTGAATAGCTTGAAGATGGAACAAACTAAAAATATTTGGTTTTACAAACATATTACAGAAAAAATGAAATAAGTTTATTAACCATCACATTAAATTATTATTTAATTTTATATATATTTATTTATTTATTTATTATATTTATTTAATATAATATTAACTATGCATTAGTAAACATATTAAATATGTCATCTTAAAACTTTTAAACTCTTGGATAGATTTTAAAGTAATTTTTTAAGTCTTTTAAAATAAATGAAAAATTATTATAATTAATTTAGAAATTATTTTTGAATATATCTATTTACTATGTTCATTCGCAAATATTATATATTTTTATAGAATAACGCATATGTGCTATATATATGATATAATATGAGGATTTGTTAAAGGATATTAGGATAGAGGGGTAAAAGTCTTAAAACTTGTTATAAATTGTGAATAAACATTTACCATTGGGGTTTTAAAATGTTTTCAAACTCTTATATCTAACATTATTTATTTATTTTATATTTATATATTTATTTACATTTAAATTTAGACTGGGAATCCTGCCGCCCATCCCCATGAACAGCAACAACAACCATGGCAGCGAAAAGCGGCACGAGTCGAATGGAAAACCTTCGAGCTCAGGAGGCGGAGGACCCTCGTCGCACCACCACCAGCTGCAGTCGCAGCAGTCGGGAGGTGGATACCAAGGTCGCCGCCACGAGACCTCGTCACCCAAGCGATTCAGCAGCTCCCTGGGCAGCGATACGGGCAACAGCACAAGGGAATCGGAGTGCAGCGAGGAGCACGGATTGGCAGGAGGATCCTCCCCAGTGTCCCGCTCACCGCCGCATGGGAAACAGCAGCAGCAGCAGCCGACCCACTCCCATCCACATCCACATCCCCACCCACATCCGCCGCTGCACCACCCACCACTGACCCCCCAGCAGAACAGCGACCTCTTCGACTCCTTGGCCGCCGAACTGAGGGCCAAGTTGAATGGAAACGGACCGCCGTTGCTGCTGCCTCCTCGGGATTACGACACGGTGCACCGCTCCAAGGGCAACCTGACGGCCATCGAGCTGCGTCGCTGCCGGAACGCTCTCATTGTGGGCGGAGCCGGATCCCCAAAGGTCCAGGGACTGGGTCTGGGTCAGGGCCAGGGCACAGCATCTGCTACGCCTGGAGCTCCTGGAGCCAACGCAAATGGCAAGCAGGTCTCCTCGCGGGGATCCTCGGGCATCGGATCGGATCTGGCCCCCAGTCCCGAGCGACAAGAGCTCAACAGTTCCAGCGGTGAGTTACCCTTTCACATTATTTTATTATTTGAATGATTAATGTGCTCCAATACCTTCATGGATGTCCCATTCCAGATGACGAGCACTGGTCCAACGAGGCGGATAACTCGGTCATTGCCCTGAAACCGTCACAAATCGCGATGCCCCACCATGGGCAACTGAAGCGGAAGAGCGCCGTCCAACCGCCGGAAGACAGTTACCTCCGGGATCTGCCAGCCAAACCATATCAGCCGCGTCCCAGCGAAAGGGAGCTGGAGCGGGAAAGGGAGAGGGAGCGGGAGCGGGATCGAGATCGAGAGCGGGAACGAGATCGCGAGCGAACAAAAACTCCAGCATCCATTTCAAACAAATCCTGGAGTCGCGAGGACGAGATAAAGCCCATTATAATGCGTCCGGCTGACTACGATGCCAAGTTCAACCGGGTGATGCAGCAGGAGCAGCATTCCGTCCAATCCCCCAGCAATCATCAGCCGGCCAAGCTGCGGGACACGGACAAGTACAACGAGATCAACAGGCTGCTCAACAAGAAGCTCTCCCACGAGCGCACCGATCGCAAGCCCCGCTCCCGATTGGAGGAGAGCCACGATGACTTCGAAGACTCGGATCCGGGCAGCGAGCCACTGCATCATCAGCAGTCACAGCCACCGTCGCTGCACCACCATCATCGCAAGGAGAACCTCACCGACAAGCAAAAGTTCATGGAGTACACCACAAAAAAGCAGCAGCTGATGAAGAACTATGTCGGGGAGGAGTCATCGGGTTCACAGCTGCCCAGGTATCGCCACCGCTATGTGGAGCCCTCGGATCTGCCCTTTGACCCCGCCACAGCAGGAGTGCCAGCCTCCAGTGCCACTTCAGCGGGCCACAACAAATACGCAGCGGTGCACAGGGGCACAGACTTGGGTCAAAGGACCACTGAGAGAAGGCACGACAGGATGGGGGATAGGGAGAGGGATAGGGAGAGGGAAAGAGACAGGGATCGAGAAAGGGATCGGGATAGGGAACGGGATAGGGAGGTGGACCGAGAGCGACGGAGGGATCACGAACGCGAACACTCCAGGGACCGTAATCCCTACCGAGAGGCAGAGAGTCTGCCCTACATCCAGAGCATGGAGAAGATGATGAAGTCCACGGGCATGCGATACGGCGAAGGTAGCCAGCCCAAGCCCCGAGAGCGGGAGAGGGAGAGGGATCGCGACCGCGAACGCGAGTTTGTGCCTCAGCCTCCGCCAAACTCTCAGCGCGATCGCTTCCACGACGCCAAGGACAAGTTCCGGGCCATGGAACAGCGACCAGCGGTGAGTCGCTATACGGAGATGGACGAGCGCGACACACCGCATCACCGCGATCAATTCCGATCCTCCAGCCGCAGGCGACGCGGCTCCATCGAGCCACCCACTGCCTACGAGCAGTGGAGCGAGGAGGAGGAACAGGCCCATACCCATACCCAGGTGCAGGTGCAGGTGGAGAAGCCCCAGACACGTGGTGGTGACCCCAGTCGGTCCCGAGCCAGATCCCGTGGCGAGTGGGAGCCGGAGCCGCAGCCACCCAGGCACATGGAGCGGAATGTGAGGGATGTGAGAGATCGGGACTACAATCGCGAGCAGTCCCGCGATCCCTACCGCCACGACAGGGACAGAGAGCGGGAAAGGGAAAGGGAAAGGGACAGGGACCGCGCTGGAGGACGTGCCCACTCCCGGGAGTTCCTTCAAAACGCGGAAACGAAGAACCCCTCGACGGGTCGCTATCCCTCGCCCGCCACCGCCGCGCCCAGCAGATCCGGCGATAGTGTGGGAGGTGGTGGTGGTCCCTCCGGTGGAAACTCCGGCAAGCCGCTGGGCCAAATGCCCAAGGGCTATCGCCACAGCTACGCAGAGCCCGTGTTCGCCAGATCCGGTGGACGAGTGGGCCTGGCAGCCGTCAATCCCTATTGAGATAATGAGAAGGATTCCTCCAGAATCAGAGAATCACAAACCGTGCAACGAAATCCAAGCTAATCGAGTGGAAACAAGATGAAAAGTTGAAGATGGGGTGTCGCACAAATCTCTGGGGATGTTCAAAACTCTGTTCAAAATAACCCTTAAATATGGCAATGGAAAATTAATTTTTAAATAGAAAATCATTTAACATTTATTTTCACTTTTCAAAGGTTGTCATATAAATCAATGTAGGAATTTGTATTAGAAGTGCGAAATTATACATATACATTCAACTGCTTACTTAATGACCCTAAAACAGAGTTTTAAGATCTACAGAGATTTTTGCGACACCCAACAAATATCCGTGTAAACATTTATGCTAAGAAAAAAAAAGTGGAAACTGTGGCTTACGATGAAAACTTCTCCATTCAGGCCAAGTCATTGTGAGCACTTTGCTAACCATCATGTATAATCCATATACTCAATCGCTATAGCGAAGTTTGCCCTCTCATATGTACGAGATATACATATAAATATATATATCTGCCCCGACTTAATAATGCGCCTTAAATAGGGGCCGTTAGGGATCCGAAATCGGAGCGAATAAGGCGCCAGCCCCTGTAATTATGTGCCTTCAGAGAGAGAAATCGTGTTTTTATTATATGCATAATACTGATTTAGCCTACGATTATATCTAAAAGTTATCTAAAAGCCAACGAAACAAAAATCGGATTGGATTACCATTTTTTTTTGTTTTTTTTGCTATCTTAAGTTGCGCGGTTGGTTGGTGTTTCACCTTTTTTTTTGCTATGCAGCTCACATACATATGTATATGTCACGATATCTGATATCTGTAAGCATATAATATAGATAAATATATACAATATAAACATATACATAGCTGATGTATCTATTGTTATCAATTTGATATTTGCATTAATAAAGCGCTAGTAAAAAATACATCTCATTTGTTTTACTCTGAAACTATCCTACAAATGGGATAATTTGACCATCAAAATGGACCGCCTAGAACATATTTTATATACATATTCCAAGATTCTTTAATTTGGCAGGTGTCCGCTGGTATTAAAAATAAATTTTTGATTTGCCAAAAAGTATGCAATTCTTTTCCGCCCATAGAAAATAACTGCAGCAGAAAAGTATGCAGCTCTTATCTCAGTTGCAAAAACGTTCTGATCATTTGCCTGCTACTACTGTTTCTGTTCGTCTGGTGCCCCAAATCCAGGAATCCCTCAATTTGACCAACAACATCATGATCCGCAGATTAAAAGCGCGTTTTCCGTTTTTTTTTTTATAATTGACATGTTTCAAAAGTTATTTAGTTTTGATTTTTATTTTGATTTGTATAATAAAAATTATTGAATAACTGGTATGACAAAACAAAAAAACGTAAGAGAGTTATTTCTGATTGTTATTATAAACATTTCTAAATTAAAATCACAAAAGAACTGTTGCTTATTCTTAAAATACAAATCATAAGAGTTTTGTTAAAGTTTGTATTATAAAAACCAGTACTTAACTCGCTTTTGTGTTTAATTAAGTTTTTTTTTCGTTTCACCAGACCAACCAAAAGAAACCGACTTGCACCAAAGAAATAAAGTGGTGGACAAGAAAAACCTAAACTTGATAAAAAAAAGGGGGAAAAATCAATGAATAGTACGAGTATTGACCAAAGCCAAAGTTTTTGTTTCTTCATTCAGCAAAAAGTAGTCTGCCAAATGCACTATAAGTTCACCATCGAAACCTGTGCTAAACAATCAGGGCGACGAAAACTGGGGAACATGTCGCCAGTCATTATGTTATCAACACTCTAAGTAGAGTTTGAAAGCTACATAAACTGTTGACATTTCAAGCTGTACGAATAAATGTAAAGATCAACACGAGTTATAAATTACCGCCATAAACCAGACATTAAAAATTCATAAACAAAAAAACACATGTATTTTTACACGTCGAAAGCTGTTAGCCAAGTTTAAGATCAACCATTCTTCTAAAGCCCTCCAAAAAAGCTTTTTAATTTAGTGGATCGGTAAAGACGGTGTTGTTGTTTTTTGTTTTGTTTTACATTTTTATTGTTTAATTTAAAAACTTTTTGTTTGGTTTTTTTCACAATAGTTTTTTGTTGTTTGTTTTCTCGTTTTTTTAAGAATCTTTTTTCTTTCAAAACAAAAATAGATTAAAGAAGAAAAATATTTTATATAATATATTTTTTCTCTTTTTGTTTGTTGCTCTCTCTCAAGTTAATTTAAGAAACAATCAAGTTCTTATTTAATTATACAAATTTAAAAAAAAATAGTAATTATATAATAATAAAAATAATAATTATAACGGGGGAAAATGCAAATAGTTGTTTGTTTGTTGTAGTAGCTGTAATTGGTGTTGTTTTTTCTCGATATCTATTACTATTCGTTCCGTTTTCTCTATGAAATACATTGGGAAAAGGAGAAATGTATATTTTCTATTGTTTTTTTTCTTTTTGGATTTTGACGTTTTTTCCAATAGCTTGATCCTTTTGTTTGCTGATTGTCCGTAAAGATGTGGTCCTGGCCGTATTTGTCGGTTATACACTATATATTTATATTGACGGGTGTGTCTTACTGATTTTCCTTCGATTTTTTTCTTGATTCTTCTATACAAGCTGTGACAAAACGGCGATCAAACAATATATATATCCTTTAAATTTGTGGATCTCTTCTTCAATTCACTTAGGAGGCAGGAAGTTCTTGTGGGTGGAAAAGGGGCGTCGCTGGGGGGATAGTAGCAATAGGCTTTGCCAGCGACCGGAATTATATTTGTTGCTTCTTCATCATCATCATTATCATCATTATCATCTGTTCTGTTGTTGTTGTAGTTATATCTTTCTTTTTCTTTCTCGCGCTCTGTATCTCTCTCTATCTATCTGGCTGAAGGCTATAGCTTATAGCTTTATATCTTTACATGTTCTCGAACTGATCAACACGACGCTTTGTGTTGCCCTTGCGGATCTCGCGGAGCGTCTTGTACTTGTCCCGTCCCTGGCGCACGTTCTCGCGATGGATCTTGTCGTTTGCCGTCTCTTTCGTCTCGTCGCGCGACTGCGCCAGATCCTGTTTCAGGGCCTGGAAAAATACACAAAAGTATTAGTATTATTTAGTAGGAGCAACTGCACACTTTCCGATAATTGTTTCAAACTGTGTTTCGCCAAAAATAAAAAAAACCGCAAAAATCTAATCAAATCAAATATTAATCGTTTTATAAATAACATCGTTTTAGTCTTAAAAGATAAAGTTCAGTTAAGTTAAAGGTTCGGAAAGTGCCCTGTGCATGTTTTGTTTTCAAACCTACCTTAAGCTGATCGTGCAGGCGCTCGTTGCGCTCGGCCAGCGTGCGTCTGTCCTCGATGGGGTCCTTGATATGCTCGTCGGTGTCCAAGTCGCGCGACACATCGCCGCCGGCGTCGCCGTTCGTCAGCTCCTCCTCGTTCTCATTCTCGTCCTCGGCCACGTGGTGGTGCTGCGGCGTTGTCGACGCGGCCAGCAGAGCGGCGGCGGCTTCGGCCTGGAAATTGGAATACATTGATTATAAGGCTTATGTTCAAGGTTTCCAAGAGCAAGTCTCTGGATTGTGAGAGCTAGCAAATATCCAAAATTATACCACAATGACCTGCTTGCGTCTGGCCTCCTCCACCTCGTCCTGCAGGCGCTTGGTCTCCTCGTCCTTGGCATTGACCTCGTCCTGGATGCGCTGCACCTCCATCTGCTTGGCCATAATCTCCTCCTCGAGCTTAAGCTTCTCGACGGCCTCCATGTTCTTGGCCTCCTCGAGGCGCTGCAGCATCGCCTGCAGCTCCTTCTGGTGCAGCTCCAGCTCATCCTTGGCGGCCTGCAGCTGCTTCAGCTGCTCCTCCAGCCGGCGTATCATTTCCTGGGCCTCGAGCAGGTCGCGCTGCGAGCGCTCCATCTCCTCCTGCATCTGCTTCAGCCGATCCTCATACTCCTGCTGCTTCTTCTCGGCGCGTTCGCGAGCGGCCAGCGCCAGCTGCAGCTTCTCACTAGAGGAGGAAGCGGAAAGAATGTCGTCAAAGCACGTTTAAGTAACAAGTAGTAGTAACCCCCCAATTCTGTATTCTGTATTTCTAGAAGAAAATACAAGGAAACTTTACTCACCGCTCCTGCTGTTTGGCATTCTTCTCCTCGCGCGCCTGCGCCTTCATCTGCTGCACATCGATGGTGTCCGGCTTGCGGCGGCGCATGTACAGCTCGTGGTTGCCCATGCAGAGGGCCAGGATGCGCTTGTTGATGCGGACTCGCGGCGCAAAGAACATAAAGTCCGGCGCCTTCTTGTCAATCGGCTTGATGATGAACTTCTTCTCCGAGAAGGAGATGTTGCGGATCTCGGACCAGGGGAATCCAATCTTGGGCGTCAGCCGGTCATCCTGTTCGTAGATGTTCAGGCCCAAAGCGTCGACGCCCAACCAGAGATCCGTGCCCTTCTTGTTGCGAATTTCAAAGTAATTGACGCCGTACATCTCTAGATCCTGGGCAATCTTCAGATACTCCATCATGGCGTCCTCGCGCAGCATGCTGCGGTGCTCCTGCCACCAGGTCATGATCGACTGCTCCCACTCGTCCTTGGACATCTTGTGCTGGTCGATAACGCGCTGCGGCAGCAGGCGATCGTTGGCCAGGAAGCCGGCTGTGTGGGTGGTCTTGTTATGGTCACCGTGACGCGCCTGGACGGCATACGAGGCGAGCAGCACGGATGTCTCCGGCGGACAGTAGATCTCGTCGGTCAGTATGGCATTCTTCACCTGCAGGTAGAACAGGCGCAGGGTAATGTCCTGGATCAGCTCCTCGGCCACGTCCTCGGGGTAGAACTTGGCACGGAATCTGAACTGCAAGGGGTTCTCCTTCTTCACGTCCTGGTTCATCACCTGTCGATAGAAGAATGTACCAATATAAGAAGTTGGTTCACAGGGGAGATAATAAAATGTTTTCAAATATATCCTACAAAATTACAGACAGACTGTGTTTAACTTTTATACGGTTAAATAATACATAAATAAAAATATACATTAAATATAGAAAGTGCATTTATCTGAATGTTACCCATGTCGAAAACGGCATTGATCCAGTCTGTTGTTGTGCAGCATTAAATTACACACAGAAATGTTATTTATTAATGTATTTATTCTATAATTCACTAAATAGGCTTAGGGTAAAATTAAAGAAATGCCCATTTACAGGAAAATATGTGGGGTATATTGAACTAGCAGGGATCTCTCTTGGGGTTCTGCGGATTCTTGAATTAGCAGGGAGGGGTGCTTGGCTTATCGAATCTCGATCTGTCCCCACCATATCATCGGCGTCGTCGTCCTCTTCGCTCGTCTCCGCCTGATTTACTCCATTGCTCTCGGCTGTCTTTTTGTCCACATACTTCTTCACACGCTTTAAATATTTAATGGTCTTTATGGCCGGCGATTCGGGCTATATTATATACCGTACATAATATACATAAATACTTTGCACTTGCATCTTATTAAATACGTTATGGAATAATTAATTCATTTACTTGAAAATACTTTCCAAGTTCGTTTTAAAAGTAAGTTTTTAATTTACATCCTGTAACCCTTACCTTTTTGTACAGCTTGATCCATGTGGAGTCGCCCTTTGAGTCGGTGTACTGGAGTCCGAAGAACCAAACCTCTCGCAGGCCGATCGTCTTCACCACCTGGTCAAACAATTGTTTGCCCGTCGTCGTCGACTGGATGGCGAACTCCAGTTCCGCGTCCATTGTCGTGACGCGCACATTTAGCTGGAAAAAATAGAGATAAAAGAAGGGCACATTAGGTGAGGGTGACCAACAATTTCTTGAGAAATGTAAACTTATCCTTAAGGTAAAATTAAAAGAATATATTTTTAAAGATCTCCGATTCCTGTTTGTCAATTAACGAGCATTAAGATAATCGAAAAACTATGTATATTTATAAATTCAATTTTTTAGTTGAAATTTATCATTAAAAATACTTTTTCATTGCAGTATTTTAGAATAGGTATGTTTTTTTTTTAACTATAATGATTTTGTAGTTACTTAATTTGACAAGCTCTTTATTTTTTAAGTTAAATTATAAAAATATTATACAAGAACTTGAATTATTTGGAACGTGTCCCTTTGGTCATCAGTGGCCAAGATACACTTTTCATTGAATTTAATAGTCGGATCGTGTATGTAGTCAGTTAACTTGTAATAACTTTCCACGACTTGAAAAACAATCTAGATCGAGGTGTGAAATGCATTCAGCTGACCAAACAAACACCTTTCGTATGCAAAATTAACCGACTTTTATCGATAAACGTGTCATGGGCGCTGTGTGTGCGGTGTGACGGGGGAAATCCACCGTCTTTTGGGGGTCGATGGATTAACGGGATTTGAGCGGGCCGACGACATGTGAGGAGGACACGTGCCAAGAGAGCTCTCATTTCGCTTTGGAGGATTGGATTTGGCTTGCATAAGTCGGGCTTTCGACTTAAACGCACGTTTCCAATAGGGGGAAAAATGGGGAAAATAAAGAGCACACCGAATAAAAGAGAAAGAAAGCGGGCCGTAGTGAAAAATCACGCTTGGAAAACAGCAAAAATCAATCAGGCATGACAACAGCAACAACCAGCTCAAAATGACCAGATAGTGGAAATGAGTAAGGGGAAAATGGGGTAAGGTAAGGTAAAAAGGGGACTTCAGACCGGATGGCCAGTGGTCAGCAGTAGTTATTATACAAGAGAGAGCTTAGGCGATATCTCAACGGGTGTGTGCGCGTGTCACTTGACCAATTTTCTGTTGTTTCAGTTGCCCCTCTGGTGTCTGGTGAAAGGAAAAAGGTGGGAAAATCTGGAGGAAGTTCCACCCCACAGCCAAGCACATGATAACACCGCGTGAAATGTCAACTGTACCAACTGCATGCACTATGCCAATACGTTACGCAATTGCCAATTTGAGGTCAAAGTAAATGCGATCACAGATCAAACTAGAGGTAAAAATTATGTTTGAGACAATGCAAGTTTAACTGAAAGCTATATAATAACCACCCACACAAGATAGTGCGATAACCCAGTTAGTATGGCATTCGCCTCCTTTGATAAAAATTACAACAACAACAACAAAATTATCAATTGTATTGAGTTATTCTTTACAAAACTAAAAAACTTTTAGTAATACTCAAAAGTTATTTTAAATACCTACACAATTTCAACATAAATAAATTCTTGGGTCACCAGAAATAATTTTATTATGTTTATGTTTTTTCATACATAAATAAATATTTTGCTGGATCACGTGATTTTATTTATTCGTTCATCTTCTTTAGTTATTTAACTATTTAGGTTATTTGAATGATTTGAAATGTTTAAACTTCATAAGCTGGTGTTGCAAATATTTAAAAGTGTCTTCACATTAACAAAATTTTCTAACCAAATTTGTAAAGCCAAGAAGAACAAGAAAATTTTACTAAATACAATTTTATCGAATTTTTTTAAATTAGTTATCTTTTATTTTTGATTAATTTAAAGTTCGTAGGCTACATAACAAGTTTTCAGGGTGCCATTTTTAGGGCATGGGAAAAAGGCTTAGCCCAAAGTTGAATTTTTGAATTCCCTGACGTTAATTTCATCATTCTGTCCGTTTGCTTTTATTGTTTGCAGTTCGGTTCGGGGTTTAGCTTTAGTTTTCAGTTTGAGCTCATTGTTTTGTTTTCGCTTTCTGCTGCTGAATGCAAATCAAACGTGACACAATGCTTGGAAATTGAAAACGTTTTTCATTTCAATCCAATTAACGTTTGTGGGTTAATGCAACCGCCGCCATTTCTGTGTGTTTTTCCCCTCATTTTCCCTCTCCAACAAAAAAAAAAAAAAAAAAGAAAAAAGAAGCAATAAGAAACGGAAGTTGCAGCATAACCAGTTTATCAAACAAATTTTGACTTGAAACCACAAAAATGCAGCACCTTGTAGGAGAAAAAAAAAAAGAGATTTTCCAGTGGAAAATTGGGGAAAATTGTGAGTAGTTTTTAGTACCGTTTTCCGCTTGACGCTGACTCCGCCGTAACGCGGCAAACGGACGCGGCTGTCGGAGACGACGACCATTTTGGGCACCGAAAAGGGGTTGCGCAGTAGCTTTTGAATTATTACGCTTTTCTATGCTAATCTCCGGCTGGGAAAATCGAAATCGAAATCGACAAGACAACTCCACGGGAAAACCTCGACGACGGAAAAACGAGATCCAAGCACGCCGCGTTCAATGCGATTCTGTTGTCCAGCAGCAACTGAGGAAAATGGAAAAGTCACGGCACGTTTTTAAGCCCCCAAAAGAGGCAGGAAAATGGAGGAAAAACACTGGGAAAGCAGCTAGCCGCGGCGGCAGAACGAATAACAAACTAACTAAAGAAAGAAAGAAAAGAAAGGCGGAGGGAAAACACAACAAAAATGTGAACTTAATTTCTGCCTTTCAAAGGGGACGGGACGGGGGATTCACACATTTGTCCGAGTCATTCGTTGTCAAGTTAAAATAAATTGCATGTTAATTATGCATCTAAAATTAGACAGCAACAACAATAAAAGCACAAAAAACTGACACTCTGACAGGCAGCAGACTACTGGCCATAGAGGTCAACTAGGTCTATAGAACGAGTGGCATATGCAAATGCAATAGAGGTCAATATAATAGTCGAATAAACGCCAGTCCAGCAGAGTTACAAATTAACACTATTGGATTTTAAGTGTGCTCTTTTAAATATTTTAAACAAAAGCTGTTAACAACCAAATTTTTGGATCAAGAAGAGCTATGCTAAATGTATTTTTCCTTAAAACTAAAGACTTGAAAGTACTTGAAGATCAACTCTAAAATTTATATTTTTCTTTGCCGAAACAAACATACGAATTATTACTATTTAACTTTAATCACAGCAAAATAATATTATGAATAATATTATTAAACTTAAAATACAGTTGCTAAACCAATCAGTATTTGTAAAACTAATTTTTTGTAAAGGGTTTAAACTATATAGTTTTTCCGATAGTATTCCGATACTATTTATTTGACCGCCGCTGTAAACAAAGAGCGTGAGAGAGCGCCAACGACCCAGCCCCAAGGTGGGCAAACAAATCAGCGTCAATCATACGACGCGTTGCCTGTCAGTTCTATTTTATTGGAACCGCTCGGGGCCTCCAAGAGCAATTAACCCCTCCCCCGGTTTTCAAGCTATGTAAATATCCCTACCTATTGGGGAAAAAACTATAGCGAAAAAAAGGGAAAGCTATGGAGAAACCATTCAAGCACAATTTGCATCGACTCCTAAAGGTGGTGCACAGATAAATTCATAAAAACAAATAATATTGAAACAAGCTAAATGTGTGCAAATCAATACAATATTTCCTTCTCTTACTTATTGTGTTATAAAATCACTCACACACGTGATTGCAATGATGAACCCATCGAAATCCATCCATCAACAATCAAGCCACCAGCAAAATGTCATTAAAACATTGGTGATAAGGAAACCTTTATAGCTGCCAAAAATAAATCAAGACAATTTCTACGTCTACATGTCAATATATAAATTGCAAAATGAGGGGGAAGAGACAGAAACAGAATCAATTTTTTGCCATATCAATGACGTTGATTTTTAATCTCATTTTCCTGTCTCTAAAATGAAACAGTTTTTTTGGCAACCGATCAAGAAAATAATAGAATTACCGACGTCAACATTTTAGCAACAATGTATGACGTCTTCAGCTGGCCATCCCCCACGAAAAATTCTATTAAAAGTTCGGATCCCTCTCTGCAATTGACGACAATTGTAGTTCAAGTGTTCGTGATAAGGACACAATTTCTGATAACTGACAACGACTTTGATTTTATAACGTTTAATAATTTATTAACGTTTTTTGTCTAGTTAAAAACATTTCTTATTCTCTTTCGTGCTTTATCAACATACGTTATTTTCAGTGGTTTGGCTTCCTACAAAACCAATTATTTATGGTTAAGTTTTAATTAAAATATTTTTGATTTTGTATAGATTTGTAAAAACATACACCTGCGAATATCTTCGATTTAACCAATTAAGTTTCAATAGGAAAACACTCTTTACTTACCGCTTTTGGAGACATTTTGCTGCTTCCTGTCTTTTCTAAATAATCAAAACGAAATGTTTTCTTCCTGGGGGTTTTTTGTGTTTAACCTTCGTTGTTTTTGTGCTGCAATCTGAAAAATAAAAAATATAAAAATTAATTACATTATACTTAATGGACTTTTTACTTAACTAAGTACAACAAATTAATTTGCTTCACCAACGAAGAACCAAAACTAACTGAGGCTGCACAAAATCGAAGCAGGGGCTTTTTATAAGAAAGGTATTACTCAATTTTTAAAGAAAATTGGGTGGATGAATAATAGGAGAATTGTAGTGACTTTTAGATAAAGGTTTTCAAGAGTGGTACGCGGATGAATCAGTATAACATGACAAAAAGGTGGGAAAGGGGGAATTTGAGTCAAATTTGAGCAGTCGAGTGTTGTTCAAGATTAAACACTAACTTCCTTTTTTACATTTTTAACAGATTTATATAGTGAAAATGTTTCTTTTGACACGCGTTGTTTAAGTTGCAAATCAAAAGCTCACGAATATGTGAATAATGAAAATTTTCTTGCAAAATTGGCACTCACACTATAATTCCCGCAAATATGTTCATAGATACTAATAGAAACAAACAAATATGTCGCAGCTAGCTCATGTGGATATATCTGGTAAAGATTTATAAGTGTTTATGATTTCACCTGGCACTTTGACAGCAAAATGCAACAAGCACTAAGAACCACAAACTTAGAGAAACTAAACATTTAATGGTTGTAATCTTTCTAAGTTGGAGAACTTCCTAATGGACTCATTTATGGACGAGCAAAGTTTCAAAGGTTTCCAATACAAAAAAAGTGTACATTAAGTTAAGTTAACCTGTTTTTAAATTCAGTAAACATTAAGAGAAATTAAGCAAATCTACACATTATTCTCAAAGAAAATACACAGTCAATCACTGACCCCCTCATGTACATTTATTTGAACTTTGGATATTCAATAACAAACTGAACTACAAAACAGTGTTGTGATCTAAGATCTAAAGCTCAATAATAAACTAGCAATTACAAAGAGCAAACGATCTTTGTCTTTGTAAATATGTTTACATTTGATAATTTGCCATTTTTGTTTGTGGAAAACTAAACACTTAAAGTCCAAGTCCAAAAGTTTGCTCTTCACAAATTTGTCGGCATAATTTGGCTTTGAAAAAAGTGTTTGCTTCCCTATTTGGTGGTGTGCACTTGATATTTACATTAACAAACGGCGAAAAATTCTATTTTAAGAGCATGGGAAGGCTGTTTGGCCACCCCAAATATGAATATCCAATTAAAATTGACACAATTGACATTTGAACTGGTCGGTAGGTCCCAAGGGGCAGGGGCAGGGGCAAAGGCACAGGGGATTCAGGGGTTCACGTGACAAGCCATGACGTCAACGGATCCGAAATAGTTTTGCTTTGGGTAAGCTTTTTCCACGTATCTTTGGTTTGTCGTTCGATATTTCTAGGGAAATGCAAATAAACAATCATTAGCTGCTAAAGAGATTCGCTCTTTATACTCTAGCTGGGGGTAGTTTAGTACTGCTATGCATATAAAATTAAATAGAAAACTTGTAACTATAATCAGGTTATATTAAAAATTAAAACAGAAATTATAAAAATATTATAGAATAGAATATAAAATTTATTAGTGTACAATAGTGTAGTGTCAGTTTTTAAACTTGATTCCCCCAACAGTTAACAATATCTAAGGGTATTTTGAGCTTTGATCCCTGGGGATGGCAAAGTCACCCCATTCCCTCTTGGTTTTTGGTTAAAAATATTATTCGACTTGTTGTTGGTCGGTTTGCACAAATTATGACATCATGGCACATTTATTATCGCCACTGCGTGAACTTGAAGAGGGCTCCTCCTCGAAAAGAACAAAAAATGGAATGAGCTCATGCGGCTGCTTCTGTTAATGTCGTCGTGAATGGGTCGGGTTTTTGGTTATTTTTTGTTCTTGGTTTTTAGATTCTTGCTGGCTCTGTGTTGACTCTGCTAATCAACGGCCTCGAATTCCTTTGGCCTGATATCCGATTCGAGCGCAAACGTGTCGCCAAGTGAATCGAAATGCGGTGATTAAGTGCATCCTGCCTTTTTTTCTGTGCCTTTTCTCGCAGCTTTTTTTTGCTTTTATGAATGAATGAAGAGAGCATGGGGAACGCAAAGCGTCACTTCCTCTGATTCAAACTTAATTACGATTTTATTTTATTTAATTTAGATTTTTTTCTGCCAGCTCAGGCAGACATAACACAGCAAACTACACACTACTTTGATTGTTTGCCGCTCTGGCGGAAATGATTTGGCAAATTTATCTGTTATTTATACAGAAAAACATTTAAAACTTTAATTTGGATGGCGGTGTAACACGGCCACACTGAGAGGAATACTCTACAACTTTAAATTAATTTTGTTAGATTTTAACGTAGGCAATATTAACAAAGCAATGTGTAGTTATTTCTTTACATCGTTGTTTAAAATAAAGGCTTGTAAAGGTTTAGTAAAACTGTTATTTCATATAAATTCTAAAGCCAAGAATAATCGGCTTGACCAAATGAAAGATTAATTAGTTGAGTGCCCTTTGCCCTTTTTACCCTTTGGGTTTATTCGACTCTTTACGGGGGTGCCACAGAAACCGTTCCAACCAAATTCCAACCGAACTTCAACCCCTTCTCTTTGTAAATTCCAACCTATTTTGGTGGGAACGGTTAGAAATATGAAATACTTTTTTTATAAAAATGAAACAACCACCGAAACGCTTTCATTATTTAATATTCAATTTCAAATATAAATTTTTAATGCAATTGAACTGTTACAAGAAGCATTTAAATATGCCTCCTTCCCTCTCATTCTCATAATCATTCATTCGGTGAAAAACAAACGTTTTCGTTTACATAATTTCAGTTTCGCTTTTTGGAGACACCAGCGCAGAGATCCAAAACTAGAGATTCCCCCCACAGAGCTTTGTTTTGTTTATGTTTATTATCCATTAACTACATTAATGAGTTCAACAAAAAAGGAAAAAATCGAGCCAAAGAAGAGACAGCAAAAAAATCACGTTTATTGTTTGACCACCGGAACCACACGAAAAAAAAAAAAAAAAACCAAATACACTTAATGAGAGAGAAAAACTGCTATTGCGTACGCGCAACGCATTTTAAAATCCATCAAATTAAATGAAGTTAAAATAAAAAATAAAAAAAAGGAAAAAGCCCCCTTCTACTCAACGCTTTTACTTTTCTTCACGTTTATTTTAAACCCCCATAATAATGAGCTTCAATAAAATTATGTCTTGCCCGGGCACTTTTAATTTCAACAATTATTTGTCTTTACTTTTTTTCCCCCCGATTTTCTTTCGTTTTCGTTTTCATGGCGAGTTGATTTTTCTACCTCAATAATTAAAATGCGCAACCGAAGGCAAAGGCAATCAAGCGATCAGCGAAACCAAACTGACCAAGTAAACTATATAGGATGTGTGTATTTACAGATATTAATGCGTATATACAACCATTTTATGAATGAACGAACATGGGCGGCACACAACAAAGCGAAATGAAAACAAACCGAAAAAATAGCAGGCAAATCTTAATTACATTAGAATTAGGCTTTTTTGTTTGTCCATTTTTCAAACCCCTCACAGCTGTTCATTAAATGCTAAAACATCTACCACGAACCAAAAGACCAGAGTACAAAGCAATTCATCAGCTTCGCGGCAGTTTTTCTCAAAAAAAAAAAATAAAAACATAGGAGAGTAACATTTAAATGTCTGGAAGAGCTGATACCTCGGAATAATAGGATTATTCTTTGAAAATAAAATCATATTTAATTTCCCTTCTTATTTTTATAAACTAACAACAGTTGTTTTTAGTGCCCTCATAAAAATTGGTCAACCAATAATTACTTTAAAATCGTATCATTAAATTTCGGCAATATAAGTTTTTTTTTTACAAAGTTTTTAGTTCCGAATAAGCAATTTACAGATAAAATTCTTTTACAGGTTTCTATAATCTAACATACCCTTGACCAAAACTTGACGTCAATTTGGCTTCCAGAACAAACAAAAAATGAAAAATGAAATAACAAAAAAAAAACCCAGAAGACATAATAACAAATGTGACGATTTAATGAAGCAAATTAGGCTTAAATGTTCTAGATAGCAAAGAGCAAACAAAATCGCGCACGTAAAGAAAATATATGACAGCCGCGAAACAACAATAAAAAGAGCACACATGGAAGGCCGGAGGGAGCAGAGGAAACAAAAGGGGGCGGAAAAATGAGACACCTCACGAAGGGGAAATGAAAATATCAGCGATGCCACAATTAACGCGGCACGCAAATACATTAGCCACTCGCTCACACAGCACGTTTCCCCCCGATTTGTCCCACTGTCCACCAGTCCACCAGCCCACCAGCCCACCATACCCACTGTCCACGCGTTTCTCTCATGTCCGCGTTTTTAGTTCACTTATTTCGTACAAATTGCCAACTCACAAGAACAATTAGTTCTTTTGTGCGGAGGATTTTACTACCCATGGTTTTTTATTGGGAATTATTAATGGGAGAATGACTGGTGGGTTTTGAACTGGGAACCTTTTTGAAATTTGAAACTGCATTCTTTCTTTTCCTTATAAAATACTTTAAAAACATTTAAACATGTTGTATAAACATGATGCATAATAAACTCACAAAACAAAACGATTTGAGACTTACAAGTAATTTTTAAAACCAGGTTTCTAAATTAAATATGATACTTAAAAAAACTACTTTAAAAATGAATAATTATTATATTAGCCTTACATGGTTTAATTCTGATTAAATCCAAATTAGGTACTGAAAAGTTCAAAACCATTAAACGTTAGAAAAAAATTCTAATTGTCAAAGATTAAAGTTTGAGTTTTAAAGTTTTAAATTCAGAAAGTGATATAGCTAAAATAATGTCATATACTGACTGAATAGTTGGTTCCACTCCATAAGGCAAAGCACTGTTATGTAACCATTAACCCCCACCACTACCTACTGTCGATAGATTGCTGTTAATTTTTTTTGTCAATTGCCAACGTACCGCATGCAAAACACACGCAAAAAGATACATTGTTGGGCCGTTTGTTAGTTTATCTAGCTGACAATTTTGGTCGATTTTCGGAAATGGAGAAGGCAGATGAGACAAGTATCAATCAATCAATGGAAAGTTATTGTGGAGCTCAAAATTGGCTACGCTTGTTTTGTGTGCGGGGTTACCCTGAAGTTTTTATTGTTACTTGAATCGATAATCTTAATTGGGTCGAATTACATAATGAGTGACATGGGGCTTATCAGCAACACTGCCCGACGGACGATACAAATTATAATGGGCCGGACCCTGAGCACGTCCAGGTGTGTTCAAATATGCAATTGTTTTTCTCGACACAAAGGGGATAAAATATAATTGCAACTTGGTTTACAAAGCCATTTAATCGGAAACATCACGAAAAAATTAGTTGAATTAGTTTTTTATCTTTTTGCCTAATTAAAAATTGGAATCAAAGAGGTTTTAAGAATTTCAAGTTCCACTTTTTTCACTTGATTTATACAGATTAATTAATTATGTTACTTAAAAATTAAGTAAGAATGCATGTTAATAAATTATATGAATTAGATAACAGATATTTTATTTAAAACCAAAGGCTAGTTCGCAAACCTCGAGTAAAATTGAAATGAGGGCCATTGATATTAAACAAAAAATATACCCTCGCGTGTACAATTAACAAAATTCATTTTTTATTTAAACCTGTGATCGCAACTGTTTTATTTTTTGATCTCTTTTTGTGTGTTTGTTAGTACGTGAGTTGTGTCGGATCGAAGAAATTAGTTAATGACTTTCGGCTTTAGCCAAGGCAATCAAATTAAAGAGCACGATTTGTGTGTTTTTTGTCGTGTGTGTGATTTACAACACGTAAACGAAATTGGTAAAAATGGTAATAAAATCGAGTTAATGTTGTCAAAGCCACTTCCGCTCGAGGCAACAACATCGGCGCATAGCGACCCAGCGACGTTTACAATGAAATCATGTGCATATCTTATCTGACTTCACACACACACCACACACAGCCATTGCTGGGCAATTGGCCCAAAAATATTTTATATGCCTCACCGAACAGAAAATAAGGTTAGACCAAAAACACAAACAAAAAAACAAAGGGGGGAGCGGGCGATGTGGGGAAAAACAATTAGAAATTGGCAAATAGAGACCAAAAACGGAACCAACTCCTGATAAAAGTCGGGGATATCTTGTCATTAACACACAACAAAAAAATAACGACAAAATAAACACAATGAAAAATCAGCAAATAAAAAATAGAATGGCAACATCAAGAGCGTCAGACAAACAATTGGGTCGCATGTTGACAAGACATCGTCCACAATATATCAACCTCATCGAACTGAAATCAATAGACGACAGCAAATAGTTTGGCACATGCCACAATCAAACTTATTTTTCAACACTTACGAATTTTTTGAGGGGTTTTCAAAAGCTCACACCCATCGAAGAACAACTTACGAAAACTGAAATTTGGAAATGTTAAAGTTAAACCAGCACATAATGGCCTATTTATTTAAAACCTTGAAAGCCTTGAGAATTAAGTTAAGTTAATCATTTATCTTTTTTTTTAATAATAAATAAGTTTTGTAAACCGAATCCTTCAAATATTAAGAGACATAATATTTGAATTGGTTCTTTAAATAAAATTGTTACCAAAGACTACCGAAATTTCCATTACCACAACAAAGTTTTGAAATACCATCATTATCAGCTAACACTAAGCACTTAGCATTCCAACAGTTACAACTGAAATATTATTCACCGCTAAATGCCAAAACAACCAGTCAGAAAATAAACAAACCCCCAATAAAAAAAATTAAAAAAACCAGTTACCAGGCAACAATGTTAAGAGATTCTTCGATGATGGGGTACACATGTACTTGAGCATGTACCTGAATCAAGTACAGTCACCGCTTGAGTATGTAAACACGTTACTCATCCGCCCCGTTGACTATATTTTTATTGGGCCAAAACTGCGCCCACTTGTTGCCCTGGGTTATTTACGACTATTTGCCATGGCTAATGCTTTCGTTTTCAGCTCGACAATTATTTAAAAAGACAAAACGTTCGGCAATTGTCAAATAAATAGGCGAGGAGGGGTTTCTTTGCAATTTTTGTATTTTTCTTTTTTGCCAGATAGTTTGTTATGAAACACCGACAATTTGCATGCACTGTGCGACGAGGCATGCTTTATGATGCAACTCTCTGGTAGAGGTAGAGGTAATGGGGGGACAGGTGGATAGGATAGCTCTATCTGCTGTTTAGTTATTTTTATGTTCGTCATTCGCATATTATTTGCAACTTATTTATGAGTGACGACGACGACAGCCTCGGCTTGTTAGCTAATTTCATTTTATTTCAGTTTATTTCGGCACTGCCGCCGCTCAAGCACTCGTGCAAATATTGCGAACAATAGAGACGGCTATAGAGATAGCGATAGAGATGGAGATGGAGACAGCACAGCCACTAAGGTTGAGGAGTAAATAATATGCGTGACATTGGGTTTTGAGGTTATGCATACGTTAATGTGCAGCCCCAACTTCAATTGTTGTCTTGACTTTATTAGTTTGCCGACAATGAGATAAAAAAAATAATAATAATAACAGACAATAATAAATACCAAGTTGATAACTACTGCATTGAATTTATAATCTCTTGGTCGACCAATTAATTTAACCTGGATTAGTGAGTCAGTGTATCACATCTGCTTTTGATAGGCGACTTTCGTAAACGGCGATTGCCTTTTAATTTATTTTAGAAATGACTCACATTGTTAACGGACGTTTGTTGGATAACTGGCCTGTATATTATGCAAATTCAGTGACTCAATTTCCCAATAGATTAGAGTAGCAGCTCTAAGTAAAAGTTTTACTCCAATCGCTTGCTTTTATTTAACGAGCTAGAGTTTTTAAGGGAAAATTACTTTCTCACTGACTTAATCCAAAGAACTCCTTACTAAAATTAATTAATAGAAGTTGTTTAAAAAAAATTAAAAAAACTTGTTAAATTTTTTTGTTCTTTTGGTATCTTTTCCATTAAAAGGGTAATTTAAAAACGATATGATTTTATATTAATGAGGTTATTATACAGACACCAATTCCCATTGACCAATATTTTTCCCGATTGGGTTATATGCAGGCAGCAAAGCACGAAGGAGAAAAAAGCCAGCAAGACAAAAGCCATTAACAAATAAGCGTTAATGAAAATGTGCACACTGGCAAACAATCGCACTCAGCATCACACACACACCACACACACAGCTGCCATTAAAACAACATTAAAAAGCAAAACAAACAGCCATGGCAACTAAATTTTTCTACTTTTTGTTTTCCAAGTCACCGCTGGAGATGATTACATTTCGATAAAAGCCGAGGGGAGTGTGATAGAGACGGAAGATAGCTCTCAATGACAAGGTAAACACTCAAATACACAAAGCTGCCCCAGGTGATACTGCAGATGATGTGCAGCAGTGTTGTAAAGAGAGCTTAGCTGCGGAAGTGTTGATTAATTGCCGCACATCCGCTTTTGGATAATAGTCTGATAGAAGTAAACACCTAAAAGTGCACTTTTAATAACAGAGCATATCCGAATAAAATTCATTTTAACTTTCAATATTTAACGAATTGTTGAAGAATATTAACTTTTAGACTGCTGCAAATTTAAACAAATTTTTGTTACTCTATTATTTCACATTCATTCAAGATATTCAATTAGCTCATTTATAATGTCTAAAATTAAAATTAAGCAACAGCACAAAAAATGACACATTCACTGAAATTAAATTAGCAATGCCTTGCAAATTAAAAAAAAATCCAAACATTTATACTTGGCATCTCTTGACATGTGTGTGCTCATAAACATTTTCATAAAGGGGTCAAAATCGTTTATTATATATGTATTTCACCTTCAATTCTTTATTCTCAATTATTTTCAGTGCCAAAAAATACAATTGCCATTTGAGATTTACTTATTTTTTACTCATGTATTTGCATTTTATATTTACCCACACTTTGTTCCACCTTAAATTTTCCCCAATAGGTTGCGTTTCTTGGTAAAATCTTGACACCAACTGACACCTGAGTCATAGAAATTTCAATCGGCGTTAAATTGAATTTGACGCAGTCCCACAACCACAATTTTGCCTTGGATGATAGAAATATAAAAAGAAAAAATAAAAAAACGAGTGGCAAAAAACAAAAACAAATCAGAGAGCAAAGCAAACACAATCAATTGCACAATTAGTCATTTCATCAATTAATAATTCACTATTTTTAACCGTGCGCCAGTCGATGATAATTTTGACGCGAATGACAATGATGAGGTTCAATAAATGAGTTGGATGATGAGCTCAGGTTTGAACAATTTCAAAAAAGGCAGCACACATAAAGTTATTACCGTCGCTAACACAAATGCATGCACACGAAGAAAAAGATTTTTTTGAATAATTAATTAAACAAACAAGCAATAAATCTTTTCAAGACAATACTACAGTAATTTTGTATATGACAAAAAAAAACGTTTTAAATCGTTTACATATTATATTTTTGTTAGAATATATCTTAATTTCCCCCTAAATATATAAGAGAATATTGCTTAAAATGTTTACAATTTTTGTTATAATATTACATCAAGATTCAACTTTTTTTTGTTTGTGCACATCATGAAAAATGTATCGTGTTTAAAAGAAGAAAAAAATCTTACACCTTGAACTTTGACGCAACACGAAAGCGTCGCTGCCGATGCCGGCGTCGTCATTTAACTTGAAGCTTGAGTGCAATATGTCTGGCGATCTTTCAGGTATACCCCCTATAGCCTCCCCTCCCCACATCCCCCGCCACGCCTCCTCACCTTCACCGTACGTACGTACGTACGTGGAAACGTGCCTTATACACGCTCAACAACCAGACAAAACCCTCATGCACAGGGGCACATGTAATTGAAGTATTCGAGAAGCAGAAAAGACACAATAAAAACACACAAAAGACGAAGAGGCATTAAAAGAGAAGAAGCAGATGCTGCCTAAGCTTGTCTTACAAAAGTTCTCGTCTGCATTTTGTGAACAGCGAACATAACAACGCGAAAACAAGGCAGCAAAGGGGGTTAAGAACATACGTATACCCTATTATGCGATTATACTTCAAATTTTAGCAATGGGATCTACAAACTCGTATTTTAAAAATTTATTCAATGTAATAACGTTGCACCATCTTACAGTTTTAAATATTTATTGGACAATAGATATTTTCTTAAATTTTGTAATTTTTTGATATCTTAGGGGTTTTAAAAAAATAGATTTATATTTAAATAGATGATCTAAATTATCTTTAAGATTTTATTTTAAAGATTTCAAGTTTAAGGATTTAAAAATTCTATGGTTTAAATATATCCCATTTACTATGTTTAAAAACATATCTTTAACCATTTAAATCAAATCACTTAATATTCCTCTAACCACTTTTAAAAAGTAATCAACCTGCTCCCAACTTTTTGACATTTTCAGCATGGAATTCGTGCTAATGACAACTACAAACGAGATTGTTTTTTTTTCGGGGGAATAATGCAAATGAGTTAAAATTATTGGAAATCAATGAAGCGTCATCGAATTGTTTTTAGAACTCTTCTCTCGACTGACCTTCAGATAAGCGTAGAGAACTCTCCCATTCAGTTGATTTTTACTTGGGTGCGGCCAAAAAAAAAAAAATAACAACTTTTGGAGGCTGAGAGAGAGACAACAAAAGAAAGCTGCGGAATTTTAGCAATGCGGCCAACGATGGATGGCCAATGGGCAATGGCCAATGATCTCGCCCTCCTCCTCCTTCTCCTCTCCTCCCACAAAAAAGCCAGCTAGACAACAAACCGCTTTTCCTCCAACTCAAATATACCGTGATCACACAACAGGTGGCCTTTGGATTTCAGGTGGATTTACTAAACGAGTTTTGACTTTTGAGTAAACTATTCACAATGTAATTAGGCACTAACAATACATGTTTTCCTTACAAATTAACGAGTTTCCCCAATAGATTGGAGTTGTTAAGGTTTATTAAAACCAGAAATACTAATATTGATATGGAGAATGACATCAGTCTTTCTGTTTTTAAGTTAACTAAAATGAAAGAAAGTAAAAACAAAAACAAAATAAAACCTTTAAAATGGCCTTCAAAATGATTTAAAAAAATTCCAAACACCGAGCGACGACTGTATCTCATGTTTTGAACACGCGGTCAGCGTCAGGTATAGATAAAAGTAAGCTTATGCACCTGATAAAACATTTAATTTATATACACAGTCACACACTCAGACATTGCAGAGAAAAGCAAAAGCGAGCTCTAAAAAAAATGGCTTAATAAAATGCTGAAAATGTACGTTAATATGCACTACTCTATCATTTGAGAAATTAAAAAGCGAATTTAAATGCATTGAGACACGCGCGCAAATCGGCAGCAGCGCAGCTTAGCGATCGCATGTCATAAGCGTAGTCCGACCCCTTCTCCGACCCCCTTTTCAGCACCGTAAAAAACTCGACCCATCATAATTTATATTTTTATGTATTTCTCTTGAATGTGAGTTTTAAAATTAACTTTTCTGACCGCTAAACTTTGAAAAAAAAGGGTCCTAAATAATATAAAATATACAAAATTAATAAAAAATTGCATTAAAGTACCTAATCATGAGCTGTGTCACTTTTTTTAAAACACTCTCAAAGCCTTTTTTTATGATATTTAAATCGTAATCTTTGCAAAAGTTGAATGCCTTTTAGGCCTACAAAAACATGTGTTTGATACACCGAATAATTCCATAATTGATTCAAACAATCAACAATTTTGGCATCCCCCCCATCGATTTCTCGGTAAAATGTTATGCAAGAGGAAGTTGTTTCCCGATCGACTTCCACTTTGCCACTAATTTGGCATCGATTGCATTTCACGACAGTCCATAAAAAGGCGGCTGGATCTTTTTCCTGTCAATTTTCCGACTTTTCGCCATCGCAAATAACAGTTAGTTTCGGTTTTTGGTCTTGCTGTTTGGTCATTTACACTGTCCACCTGTTTTTTTCAACTTGTTTATGAGCCGGGTGCAAAAGGGGGAGGGAAAGGAGGAGGGTGTTAACCAGCTGCAGAGTGTGTGGCACTACAGTTATCCCCACCGCATAAATGACTATTTTGAAATTTATTTCTACGATTATTTTAAACTGAAATTTAAGGACACAAAATAATAATCAGTATTTTAACTAGAAAAATGTTATCAAATTATTAAATTGAATTTGAAATATAACAAAGATTTTGTAGATTTAAAGAAATTTATACCCTCTTAATTTGTAATGTGAGATAACATAAATCATTTGCTTTCCAAAGGTTTTCAAAGTTTAAATCTGGTTGCATTTTTTAAATTATGTATTTTATATTAAAAATAAACATAAATGTTTTGTCTGTGGTAACCAGTACTCTTAAAAACAACATTAAAATCCAATTTCAAATTTAAGAAAAAGTGTGTTGTTTAAACGAAAAATATATTATATATAGAGTGTAATTTTCAGTACTTGGCTAAGAAGAAATACTTTTTTTTAATTAAATTTCTGATCGTATTTTGCGAGGGTTCACTGTACTTGCTGACGCTTTTGCTGCTGGTCAGAGATTTTGCTGCTTCTCTGCGTTTTGTTTTTGTTGCTGCCTTTTAGAAAGTATGTCAATTTAGAAAAGCCGTTGACTGTCCACCTCTGGTCACTCACACTAACTCACTCGCACTGGCACACACACCGACACGCGCACACGCACACACACCTGCACTTTTGGCTTAGGTGCGCTTAACTTTTAGTTTAGACTTAAAAAAATGTGTTGAATATTGAATACCAACCGCAGTTTGTTGTTTTTGCTTTTGCTTTTCGATTCTTCTTCTTCTTCTTCTTCTTCTGCTTCTACTTCTTCTTCCTCTTCTTGGATCAACACTAAAGAACACACGAAAAAAAACGTCGTCGAAAATTGCGGTAGCGACAAGGAGAGAGAGTGAAAGAGAGTATGTGAATCACAACAACATAACACACACAGCGGTAACTGCTGAGAGAACGTCTGCTTGAAACGAGCGCGCCGTCGCGACTGTCTCAATTTTTTTGCGGCCCCACTGAGCTGCCGAGTCTCTGCCGGCGCGCGCGTCGCTGCCTTGGCTTTGGGGCCCAGTGTTGCCAACAATCGGTTGACTTTTATAGCTGAACAAGTCTACCAAAATAGCCTTAGACTAACATTTTTAAAAATAGCCAAATAAATAGCTGTTATTTTTTAACAAAACAAAAAGGGTAATATTCATAGTAAACATTATTGTAATAGCTATACAATACATGGTAATTATTCGTCATGTAAAGTGCCAAAAATGCAACCTCCTCGGTACTTAGGTACGTTTCCAGTGTACCAATCTATCGAGCCAATTTTTTTCGGAAGTCATATTCAAAGCAACATTTTGCAGCCTGTTGTGTTCCGTACCAAAAATTATTATATTAATATTTATTTTATCTTTGTATTTATTATTAGTATACCTTATGTCAAAAATAGAACTTGCTGTCCTCCTCTTTCAATACTATTTAGGTATTTAAGTATACAAATCGGTCACGCTGGATGGTATATTTGGGGTTATTTGTATTGATAGCTGCACCAGCTAAGATTCAGTTTATTGCAGACATATGATTTACTTATTAAAAAGAGCTAAAAATAGCATATTAGGCAAATTTACTGGCTCCTGTTAAATTGAGTGGTTTCCAGTTTTGGGTCATGCAAAATAGCCAGATATGGCCAGAAAATAGCTAAGCTGGCAACACTGTTGGGGCCAGAGAACGCCAAAGTGCTTGGAGCCACTCTCTCCGCCCGTCGAACTCTCTTCTACTCTTTCCACCTCTGCCTGCGTAAGCAAAATGGGCAAAATTTTATAATAACCCAGCAACAGAGCGGAGAGTGACCAGTGTTCGAATAAAGGATACTCTGCAGAGGTAGTGAAGGAGTCAGTGTGACCATGTCAATGGGGAAAACAATACTTTTAATGTTTTTTTTATTAATTACTATATAAAAACGAAGTTATTTATTGTTATTTACACCGTTTTAATTAAATACGTTATTTTTGAAGATATAAAGATGAAGATTCAAAATAATATTTAACCAATAAAGTGTTTAACTGATTACTTGGAAACAAGAATAAAAGGCCCCGACATAATAACTTACTAGACAAAATAATTGGTTTAGTAATTTAACTCTTTTATTTCAATCAACTTAAAAGTTTCATGGATCTGTACAATCAAGTTCATCAAAAACCAATAAAGCAACTTATTTTGAGAACACAGTCATAGAGTCATACGATCAAATCAGGTCAGTTAAACAACAGGTAATTACCCCATCATTGCAGTGCATTGTTTTGCGGCATAGCTCTATTCATTGTTGCAATTTACTACTCTGACCCTCCTTGGAAACTTACGTTGCAGCCAAGAGATACAGTGAGCCGATCCCACGCAATAGAAATGTAAATAGAACTATTAACAGTGCTAAGAAGTGGGCAAACATCTTGTCAGAGCCAACGGATCGTATTCCCGGGAGAACCATGTGTAACCGATATCAGACTGTCAAGACCTTGGGTCCAACATTCCAACATATGTACGTACGAGCGTACTGAAAAGTGCGATATGAGCATATCGCCAATAACGCACTCGAGGGCTTAGTCAAGTACAGTGAACCCTGCGAGGTGACGGCTTCTAAGAAATGTTAGAAGTCACTCTTAACAGCATTCAAATCAAAGATGGGCAAATAATAGGCTCAAATACAGGTTAGGTCTCAAAAAATATCCTTTTTGCAGCGTACTTTTAGCTATTTTCAATAAACTTATTTTATAAAAACAAAAACGTTCAATTTTGGTTAAGAATGAATGTAAATTATTAATCTATTTGGTAAAATTATTTTCCAATCACTAATGAGCTGTATTTTTATGCTTGAGAGTTTTATCAATTTTTTTGTTTTACTATTTATAATATTTCTATCGATGTGATCACCAGCCGAAATTGGTAAACTCTAAAAACACACATTAACTTATTGCTACGTCATTAAAAAGCTATCCCTATACCCACTCCGTTTTTGGGATATCAGCAGCGCAGTGGAGCAATGCTCTCAGAACCCAAAATAGAACATTACGTAGTCCTCCCCGAAACGCCAAGTATGCTTGACAAGAAAAAATAGTTTATCAACTTGAGAATTGATAAAAAAGGAACAAAATTATACAAAAAAAAGACGCACCCCATTCTACAAAAGCGTACAAACATAAATTTGTGTTATCATTCGAATTGGCGCGTAAGAAACGGAAAAAATGAGAACCTAAGCCGCAAATGATTTAAAAGTAGTGTTCAGCGAAATTAAATGCAATTAAGTAGGGGAGGGTACAGGGTTCTGAAGTGGCGTTATCAAAAATACACACAAATACCCTCACGGACGCTCCAGTTAAAAATGTTTTCTTATCAATAATATCGTGAAAACTGATTGAAAGTAGAATTAAATGATTAAAGCTTTGAAAATACTGCATTGACAAAGCAAACTGGAAAAGAATACATTACCTAAATCAGTTATATGAAAATAAAAGTTAAACTAAAAATAGTAATTAAAATATAAAAACAAAATGTTTCAAAAGTTTTGGAGATCAAACATAATGACCACGGGATGTGTAATTTTTTGTCAAGGGAGCAGGAAAAATTTTAAGTGAATCAGAATTTTAATTAAACATACTGATTAACAATGCGAAATGCTGTGAGCATTCCGTAATCTGTTCTCAGCCTGCGAGTTTTTTAACAAAAGAGACCACTGCTTGAGGGTTTTTCTTATTTATTTATGTTTTTACTTGCTGAGCGCTCTTTCACTTTCAAAAGCACTTAAACAAACACACAAAAAACCGCAGCAGCGACAAGAAGAAGAAAAGTAAAAGCCCACGCAAAGTGTTGTGCAAGTGAAAAAGAGAAAGATAAGATACGAAAATAGTTAAATGGAGTCTGGTGGAGAGGGGAATAAAGGGGCGAAGGAAGGTCTGGAGGTCGGCGGCAGTTTAAAAAAAAATACAAAAAAAAAAAACCACAACTATTCAGAACACCAAAGTGAAGTTTTCCGTCCACCATAACTTTTGATACTTAAAATAATTCAGTTCTTTTTTTTTTTTTTTTTTGCTGAAAATTTAACAAAAGAAAACTCAGTTGCTTTCCTGTTTTTATTTAATAATACTTGCAAAAATCTAATCGCATTATCCATAGATCAATGGAGTTCAAATTTATTTCCCAAGACTTCAGAGTAATTAAACGTAAAAAAAAACCAAAACAAATTACGCTGTTGTTCAGGATAAAAAACGGAAGTGGTTTTTGCGAACGTCGATTTTAGAATACTAAGAATATTTTTTTTAAAATTTGTTTTAAGCTTTATCGCAATTTTTCATCATCTAATATATTTTATATTGTTTTGTATACCTTTTGACAAGACTTTAGATATTTGTTTATTTCCATACTAAAAAAAAAACATTTTAATTCTAAAAACTAGAAAAAAAACGCGTCTGTAAAAACCCAAAAACAAATTGCCTATGTTAACGAGTTTTCTCAACAAAATTATCAATTGCTTAGATAAGATGAGATTCTATGGTTTAAGAAAATAATGTAATGTGGAAAATCTTTGAATTTAAATTTTGTATTTTTAGTTACTTTGAATTTGTAAAAACTATTTCAAATAAGCCTAAAGCCAACATTAGAAGGCATCCCAAAAAAGTTTCCACGAATTGCGATATATGCAATATATTATATTGGCCTAACTTTTGAGCTCCAGACAAAACTTAACTTCACAATGACCCACTAAATCTTCCCTCAGTTTTTCCCCTCGTTTTATCTCGACTGCATTCTCTTCTGAATCATTGCATTGATTAATTTCTCACGCGTCGCTGCTTTTGGGAAATTGGGTGAAGGGCGGGTTAAAAAGTTACTCACTTGGAAAACTTTAAAATATGTATATCCAAAAATATTCGTTAAAAAAGTAATAATTCAGCTTCTCTTTTCACTCTCTCTCTCTTTTGATCACTAGTTCTGCCTCTCCCACGCTCTTTTCCACTCCGTTTCACTCTCTTTTTTCTTTTGACGGCTGCTGCGAAGTGCACCTAGCAAAAGTCCGAAACAAAATGAGCAAGGCCAAAAAAGCGAAGCAAAACGAAGTGCAATCAGAGAAACATGCAAACAACAAAAATTTGAATTTTGTTAGTCAAAAAAATAATGTAAAAATCAAGTCACGCGGCTGAACAACCAGCGTTGCCAATTATCAATAGCCAAAAAATTACCAATGAGCAATTTTTAATCCAATAAGAATGGTAAAAACACAAAAATCTAAAAGAACTAATCAAAAACTGGGAGCCTATTATACAAAATTTTATACATTTTTTTTAAGGAACAAGTTTAAGACGAAGTAACAATTTTCGTATATCATTAAAAATTATCTTAATAATTCAAAAGTAACAACGAACTTGAAATCGGTTTTTTTTTTTAAATTTGTTTTTTGAATTTAATCCATTTTATAAATGGGTTAAAATAACTAAGTTACATAAACAATTAAAATTTAAAAGTCAAAATAGGCGGCGAGAGAGGGTTAAAGAAAAAGGGCGCCATTCAAGATCGTGGAGCGTAACAAGTGTTGACTTAGTCAGGTGGCAACACTGGCCAATTTGAAAGCAACGTTTTCCCCATTACGTAACGATCATCTCTCGCTCACTTACTCTCTCTCCTTTCTCTATCTTTCGCGCGCTCTCTACGCGCTTAACTAGTCAAGCATAACAAAACACACACAAAAAAAACAACAACAACGGCAACTCGTTTTGGTTAATTAACATAAAAAACGGTACAAAAACAACAAAACGCCGCACACTTGTTGCACCCAAAAAACAGCAGAGAGAGGCAATAAAAAAAAAAAACAACGAAAAATGAAAAGCCGACGCCTAAGCAAGCACCAGTGAGAATTTCCAAAGAGCGCGAGAGAGTTGACTAAGAAGAGAAAAAGAGAAAGAGAGAGTGGGAGTTCCTTTCCTTTAACGCAAAATTTCAAGTTCGCAGACAGCTAAAAAAAAAAACTGCAGGAAAAGTGCAAAAAATAAGCAAATGTTTACAGGTAAAGGAAAGCCTGGCACAGCAGAAAACGGGATAATATTAACAAACTATAGGTGCATAGTTTTAGCGATATATTTATATTTTAACCTATAATATTTGTCAACAAAATTTATATTAAAACATCCTCATACTTTGAGTTTAAGTCAACTAATTTAAAAACTTTGATTTTGACAAAATTTGTCATATTTTTCTGTGTCACTTATAAAATTTGATTACAATTTGTTTAAATACTAAAAAAAAAGTGTAAAACTCACTCAATCTTAAGTTTTGAAACTCAAAACTTAATATTTCAGTATTTAAACAGCACATATATTTCCTAATGACAACAAGAACGATAATTGTTTCCTTTTACGAGCGACTGCTGTATTTTGATAGCATTCAGTTCAGGTTTTTTTGTGCGCCCTTCTGTTTTCATGTGAATAAATAAACACAAAATATAACGAACGCTTGGGCGGCAAAACAGACGCAGCCACGATGACGTCAGTCGCGCGCATTTTGCCATTGTGTTCGTTGCAAATTTTGTGTATTCAATGTCAAAATCCATGGCCCGAAACACGGCCAAAAGCCATTCCCAATTCCCAGTCCCCAACAAAAAAAAATGTATATATACAGCAGACATTGTGGGTGCGCTTGGGGAATGGAAAAGTAGGTTCAATCTCTCAAATTTAGTTTGGAAATCATTTTAAAAAAAACTTTTTCTGAATTGGTTTCAGGTAGAAATCCCTTCTAACCTTTTTCGCTTTAAAAAAAAACACTTGAATCGGTTAAATGTTAAAGTCTTTAAAATATTCTGTGGTTGTACCGGGAACGAATAAATAACAGTTATGAATCGGTTATAAACCGGTAATAGACTGTTTCTAAATGGATTACGATTCTTTTGAATTTGAAATTTTCGCACCAAAATATATATTTTATTTACACAATCCTATAAAAAACCTGTTAGCTTTGAACTTTTACATTTAAAAAAATAAGAATTGAAGTAATAATTTAATGCAAAGCAGTAGGTAAGCAATCTTAACCCGTTTAACGTTATCTCAACTTTTGTGTGATTCACTAAATGATTCATTTGTTGATCTTCAAGATCCTCACGCTACCATCTTTAGTCTCAAAGTGTTTTTGATTTTACCTGCTTTTTTTTTGGGGATAGAGGGAGCAAGGAACAGGGCAATAAAGAAAGGAGAGGAGGCCACGCAAATTTCGCGCTAAATGGCAACACTGGCAGTTGAAACTGGTTTTACGTTGGAATCTCCCATTTCTTCTTATTTATTGTGAGCGCATCATCATCAAATATGCAAGCGGAGAAAAATACGTTTCCAGTCAAATGCAAATGTGCTAATTGAGCTAATGGAGAAAGAGTTGACCATTTTCCAAACTATAAATCAAATAATGAATGGACAAACAACCCAAACCAACCGACAGAGAGAGAGAGAGACGGACGTGTAAACAAAAAGGCAGACAGCATCCGCTGGCAATGGGCGTTGTGTGGGTGCGAGCGAGATGGTTGTTAGCCTAGTTATGCCAGATGCGTTAATGGATATCAGAGGTGTGATGGTTGTGTTTGTGGCATGGTCACACTGCCACAAAGAAAACACATTCAAAACTACAAGTTGTGGTTTTTAAAATCACACATAAGGATGATAGTTTAATAAAAATGTTAAAATTAAAAAAATTATTAACTAAGTAATTGATATCTTAACAAATATAATAAATACAAAAATTTTTCATCAGTATTATACTGTTTATTCACAAAAGATTTTGTGTGTTACGACTTTACTTAATAGTTTTCAGATCTTGTATGATAAGTGAAAAATCGAATCCCCTTTCTAGGGTATTCCACTGCCCTATCATCACACGGGGTAATGCAAATTTCTATGCCTGTTTTTGTTGGACTCGATCAATTCCCAGCAACTTGTTTCGGCTTATTGAACAGCATTCAGTTGAGAAGTGAAGAAGCTGACAACTTTGTCGCTTTCTCAGTGCCACACAAAACCGTTACAAATTGGCCGGGGAATGTGAGAAAAAGAGGAAGATGACGATAAAGTGGGACACTCGAAAAAAATGGAATAACCTTTGGAACCTGTTGTTATAAGATCACTATTTCATTTTAAAGTGGTGAGATTTTTCAACATGTTTTAGTGTTATTGAACAGCTGAAATTAATCGGTTAAGATGGTTTTTTTTTTGTAATAATGTTTAACCGATCTTGAAGAATCTTCAAAATTTTTCCAAGTGCAGATGCTGGAGGAGATCGGCTGACTCACAGTACATAGAGTGAGACCCTGACAATGCAAGACAAGTCACAAAAGAAAGCGACTGGCTGAAAAACCGACTGAAAATGCCCCGGTTCAATATTAATAAATAATAATATACGAGGAGCGAAGTGGAAGAGAGGCAAACACCGGCAACTGGAAATTCTAACAGCTCTTCGAACCCGTATTAAAAACGGGCCACCAAACAGCTTCACTGGCCAAGAGCTTGCTAACTTGAGTAACTCATGATATCTCAGGGTGGTGATAGTGATGGGGCTAAATGGGGCTTCTAGGAAGATGTTACGCAAAATATATTAAATATAGCAAAAGAACAATAAGAAGTCATATAACTTTTATTCGTTTGAACATATTCTTGGAAAGTCGTTTTTGATGCAAATTATTTTGGGCTTTAGATTTTTGTTTAGAACTCGAGATAGCAACTGTGGCTGGCTTCACATTTTTTAATTTTATTTAAAAAAAAAATACAAAAAAGTCTGAACAGTATTCAACAAGAAACTAAAACAAAAACAAATTTTATTTTGGATATTTGTGAAAAAAAAACAATTTAAATTCAATCAAAAATACATTCTTTTAGGAAATCTTCAAAACTAGTTATACTTTCATACTGATTTCAAAAAAATAATCAAATATATTTTATAATAATTAATTTACTAAAACTTAACAAATTTTTCCATTTATTTTCCAAGGGATTTCGAACCTAAACAGACTTTTTAAAAAAGATAAAAATGTTCTAGCTACTTTCCCGCTGTTTTTGCAACCCTTACCGATCGCCAGTTAATCTGGTTGGAAAAAAGCGTCGCAGTGCCAACTGGAAGCGCTATATTCTAACTGGAAAATGCGACTTCATGCTAATGAGATAAATATTGGCTTAGGTGTGTGCGAGCGAGCGAAAGAGAGAGAGAGAGAGAGGGGGAGGCGACGAAGACGAAGTAGACGGAAGACAGTGACGGGGACACAAAGACGGTGGAAAAACTTTGGAAAAACGGTGGTTGGAGTGGCGGCTGCAATTTTCACACGCTTTGCCCACACACACACACACACACACGCACTGATTTATGAGCAGCTGCCCGAAATTAAAAATTCACTCCAAAAAATCTAGCGTTGTCTCGCTCTAATGCCGAATTACTTTAACTGACTTTTCGAAATGTTTGTGTGTGTGTGTGAGCGAGAAAGGGATAGAAGATGTTAATCTCAAAATGTTCTTTATTTATTTATGATTATTTGTGTTGCCATTTAATTTGAAGTTTCATTTTTTTTTTTTTTTTATCTTTTTGAAATGCCGGTTAATGACTCACACTCCAGTTCTCTTTCTCTCCCATTCGCACACACACTGCCACATACCGGTATTTCAGCCTTTGCCTTTGCACTCTTTCTTCGTTTGTTTCACATTTCTTTCTTAATATTAAGAGTACGGTCAAAAAAAAAAAAAGGACAGTTAATAAATAAGCAAAAGCCCACTTACACACACAAAGCACTTTTTGTTTTTGGTTGCCGGCAAAAGAAAAACTTATATTTTCCGTCAATGCCTTTATTGTTTTCTGTTTTTTTGCTTTTTGCACACACACCGAAAAAAATTGAGTTCTCGTCGCTGAGCAAAACGAAGCACGAATAAAAAAAGCGGACAATAAAAACGGTTTTTCAACGCTCAACTTTTGCCGGTGTGTGCTAGTGTGTGAGTGTGTGTGTGTGTGAAAGAGAGCCGCCTGCATGGGAGTGTGTGTGTGTGTGTGGCGGCGGCTTGTTGCGCTTTTTTCTAGTGCGTCGGAATTTTCAACATTAATTTCGCTTTCAACTTACGCTTTCGTCCGTTCCGTTTCGTTTCGAATTGCGGCGCGTTTCTCGGGCTTTTCTTTGGGTTCTTTGTTTTCCTGGTGTTCCGCAAACGAAACGAAAAATCAAATAAACGCAAAAAAAAGAAGAGCGAAAAACAAAAACTGTTGGTCCAAGTGTGACCGCCACTGGAAAGTTCAAATATACCAACCGGCTATCGGGAAATACACTAAAATATACCACTGGAATAGCGGAAACTTCCAGAACGAGCAAAGACCCACACCAAGCAGCAGGGACTTGAACCCGTAAATAGCTAAGCTTAAAGCTTTTTTATTTCCAGTTTGTTAATTTTAAAGTAAAAATCTTTGAAAGCTTTTGCAAATGTTTGTTTTTTAAAATTCAAAAACAGAATTTCGCATCCATAAAAAACAAGGAAATTTAGAGCTAAATACAATTAATTTAACTTAAATATTTTCTAAAACAAAGACGAAATATAAAAAAAAAGTGCGTGCGTACAAAGTACACATGTCAGAAGTGAAACTTCTTTGGCGAACTTATTTATCAGTCTTGTCTATATTTATACAAACCTAAAACTTTAGATTTCCGAGACTTAAAGGAAGGGAAAAAATAAAAGTGTTGAAAATTAATATAAATTATAAATTTAGTTTTTATTAATTTATTTCTTCAATATTTACATTGTTCGACGCGATTTCTATTGGTATTGTTGTGACTAAAGCATTATGATACGTAAAATATGCAATATAAGTTAGTGTTTTAACATTATGTAAATAACTTGTAAAAACAGCATCTATTGTCGTTCCTGAATTTGTAGTTGGTGTGTTTGGATTATTATTCAGCTGTAGACTAAAGTTTTCTTCTAGAAAGTTAATTAATGGTTTGGAATTATCAACTGCAAAATTAGTGTTAAAGTCAGCACCCAAAACAAGTGGTATTTTATTATTCTCATTACCAAGAATAGCAGCACCTCCGTGGCTGTATTGAAGTAGTTTTTGATGCAAGAAACTAATTATATCTTCTACACGTAAATCATCATCTTGAATACTTCTCGTGTTATTTCTATTATTGACAATCTGGTTTCATCTTCGATATTGTTATTATTAATATTATTATTATCACCATTATTGTTATTATTATGACAATTATTGTTATTATTATCACCAATATTGTTATTATTGTTATTATTATCACCATTATTGTATTATTGTTATTATTATCACCATTATTGTTTTTGTTGTTATTATTATTATTATTAGCATTAATAATATTTGATGATGTTTGAAAATCTTCAATAATGTTTTCTGAAAGGTTTGTCAATAATTTTTTTCTTGCTCTAAACTCACGAACACGTTCTGTTGAAGTTTTATTTTTTTCAATTGGTAAAGTCGAAGACGAAGGTTGAGGATTTTCTTCATATTTTTGTCTTATTCGAGCTCTGTAGTCACGACTATACTCTGCTCGAGTTTTTGGTTTAGTTTTTGTAATGATGGACAATGAGATATTTAACTCTTGGCTAATGCAGCTTTAAAGCCTTTTTCGCTCTCTGAATTCACGTACACGTTGTGTTGATGTTTTAACTGGCCGTCTAACAGATATTTTATTTTTAATTGTTTCACATTCTCGCACCACAATTTTTGGCATTGTGCTTAACTGGTGTCACAGAAATGATTTCAGCTTAAAATCGTATTCTCACACAAGCAAGCTCATTCTATTTTTAGATTTTACTCTCTCAACTTTGTGCGAGCGCATGGTGCAACTATATGTGTAAGGTGGTCTCAACGAGACAGCTGCTCTCTTTTGAGGACGTTATTTGTGCCAGTCTCTATCTAGCTACCTCATTCTACCGATTGAGAAAGACGGAGAGGTAAACATATATAACGTCCTCAGCAAAGCGGACGAGACCACCTTGTATATACGCACCATGTGCGAGCGCGCTCAGAGCGAAGAGAGGAAAGAAGAGGACAGAGAGAACGTTTGTCAGCGGAGAGAGAGGGACAGTGCGTGATACGACAAACGCTCTCTCATCGCTACTCTCACTCCATCGCTTGTTGCTTTATGCTGCGTTCGCCCTGTCTTACTCTCTCTCAATCACTCTCGATCGCTCCCTCTCTTTTCGACTTTTTCGTTACATTCGTTTCTTGACGTTTCATTTGTACAAATTTTACCCCCAATGCGCCTAAAGAAGTTTCACTTCAAAAAAAAATAAAAAACAAATTTATGAGAAATGTTTTCTGACATAAAAAATGTAACAGATGCATGATAAAATTTTTGTTTTAATAAAGTTGCAATAAAGCTCTTAATTTAAAAACGTTTTTTTACATTTTTAAATTTAAATGAACCGTGAAAATCTCAACTCGATAATCACTTAAATTTACCATAGCTTTCTAAAGCGATTCTCCTCCTTTTTGACCCACAAAGACAAGCGACTAAATTTAGAAGAGAAACAATTTATTCAGCTTAATCCAATGGTAAACAGAAAATGAAAACGTCGGCATTTGATGCCCGCTAATTTTGTACTCGTTCGGAGGTCAATAGAAAAAACAATGTGGTTTAGTCTTTTTGTTTCTTTTTTTTTTTTTTTTTTAGGGGGGAGGCCGTAATTACTTATCCTGGGATTGTGCACATCATGAGATTCTAATTGTTTAGGATTTTGGATCATCCTATTCCTAACTTTTGAAATTTTAAATCTTGTTAGTTTGAAAATAATTATAAGACGTAGAATTTTTAATGAAATCTTGTGATTATAAATATTATTTAATAACATTAAAAACTATAATCCTAAAGTGAGAATTATCGAATTTTTACCCCGCTGACTTATACAACTGATAACAATAATGCCTAGTCCTGGGCTGTTTTATAATTTCCGTCACTTAAATCATCCAAATTTTAAGTTGAAGATATTGTAGATAGAATTTAAAATTCTGGACCTACTTTAACTAAGGAGTTGTAGATATAAAATTGAGAAATCCTAAAACTTGAATCTAAAGTCCCTTAATGTGGAGTTGTAGACAAAGTAAAAATGATCAATGTGAGGACTATAATTTCGGTGACTATACGCTAAACAAGTCCAAAACCAGGGGATAACAAATGTAACATGGGGTTTACGGTATAAAGGGGTATATCTTAATTGTTATTCTCGAGCGCGGCGATCCGTTCGCGCTCCTTCAGCAGTCGCTCGCGGCTGTCCTGCGGATTGAGCAGCACCTTCACCAGATGCTCCACCGTCGGCCGCTCGGCGGTGCAGTAGACCTTCAGGCCGAGGGACTCCAGCGCACGCCTGGTGCTCGGCCCGATGGCCACCAGCTTCCACTTGTCCATGGAGAGCTGCCGACTGACGAAGTACTGCTGCGCACAGTTGACGCCCGAGGGCGAGAAGAAGGCGAGGAACTCGATGGACTCGCCGTACACCTGCAGTGCCCGCTCCACGTTCTCGCCCAGCTCCGGATGGCAGCGCGTCTCGTAGACCTCGCAGGCGTCCACCGAGAACCCATTCTCGGCCAGCTTCGAGAGCAGCGTGTCCGTGGCCAGATTGCCGCAGGGCAGCAGCAGTGGCAGTGCCCGCGATCCATCAAACGTGTCCACAATATATTCGCCCAGGGCACGGGCATTGCCCGTCTGCTTGCCATGGGTGAACAGCTGGTCCAGGGTGCTCAGGGCCAGATTGTGGGTGACCTCGCCCACCGCATAGTTATGCAACATCTTCCAACCGCCGGGCAGCTGCCCGAGATTCAACGATTCCGCCACGGCCTCCACGCAGCGCGGCGATGTGAAGATGATGCCAGCATACTTGTCCGGATTCAGCAGCTTCTTGTGCAGCTCCTCCAGATTCTTGAAGCCGAAACTCAGCGTGGGCACAAACACCGGGTTGAAGTCGTGCTTCTCCAGCGTCTCCGCGTACACATCGCTGCTGTCCGACTCCGACTTGAAGATAATCACCGTCCGCTGGCGACTCGTCATTGTTTTCCGCTTTTCCGCTTTGTTTTTACGCCTGCCTGCGACGCTTTTCAGGTCACGTTCTGCGCTCGACTCGGTTATTTTTCCTTCCCTTTTTCTATTTTCCTATTTGCTGCCTCTGCCTCTGTCTCGTTACTTTCCCCGCCGCGCCCCCTTTTGCGCGGCACTGGCCCGAAAATAAGCGATATTTACTTTTAGATTTTCCAACAATTTTCGTGCTGCACTTTCGCACCGCCTGTTGCTGTCTCTTTCTGGTCAGCTGTTTTGCCGGCGACGGGGCAGGGCTGCCAAATCGTTGCGGAAGTATCGTTTAACAGTTAGTTTCGCTTTCAGGGAATTGTTTTTTTTTTTTTTTTAATTTAAGGAAAAGAAAACACGTGTGTTAACGTTATTAATAAAAATAAGTAAAGAACTAAATAAGCCCTTTTTAATCTGGATTTTCGCACTGTAGCTTGCTGCCTCTTTCTGATCAGCTGCATCGGCGGCGACTGCAGAGCTGCCAGATATATCTCTTTTTGAAACAGTTGTTAATTAAATTGGAAAATTTAATTTTTGAATATAAAATAAGGCATTTAAAAAAATAAATAACAATTGTAATAGCTAAACTTTAAAGTATCCAGAAGATTCTAAGGTTCACTACGGTTTTTTTGCCTGTAAAAAACTTTGTAACTTAAAACTGTTCCCAATAAAATTGGAGCTTAAACTGCTGCAGATTTTTGAACAACTTGCTTAAAAAACGAACATGATCGATAAATATATTCATTATCCGATATAGATCTGGAGGACTGGATTTTTAGTCAAAATATTGCTGCCTATCAGAATTATCAAATTATCAGAAAGTTGGAAATCCACAATCGTTGTACCACAGTTATTGTTCCTTTGACTGCATCCCTTTCTCCATTTGTGTATCAAATATTTAATAATTTCCAAGAGTCTTATAATTGTGATACATATTTCTACATAAAGCTTAAGAGTTCTTGAGTCCTCTCGAAAGTATTATTATTTCCAACAAATTGAAACCCACACGTATGTGTTTTATTCTCATTTTATTTCAAAAAATTTCCATTTGTATAATAGTTTATCAAAAAACAATTGATCTAGATAAGGTTAATAGTTACAAACTAAGGGTTTAATATATTTCGTTTGAGAATTTTCTTTAACCGTCTATTTTTATAGTAAAGTGAACACAGGAGCCTCTCCAAAAACCAGATTGTCTTTATCCCTCGCTGAACACATGAGTTCGTAACTATTAACTAGTTTAACCTGAACCGGTGGCTTGAAAAAAGGGTATTTTTTATTCTAAAGGCAATAAATACTATTAAACCATAAAAAAGAAAGAAAAAGTCTTCTGTTAAATGTCAAAAATAAATAATAGGCGGGATCGGATTTAAAAAATCAGTCAGAGAAAAGCTACCAAAAATGTCCAAACAAAAATGATTAAGTAATTTGTTCAAGTCAAGCTTTTAGTTTCGAGACTGGACTGTGTGTGACCCCTCTGATTATCACATTTTAGTGGATTGGTTGCGGGGCCTTGGAGCTGCCCTCGATCCACCTTCTGAGTAAATCCCCCGGCTGAATGGTTGGCTGTTGCTGCGGCAGGGTGGCGGCCCTCGTGTATTGGCCACACTCGCTGGCCGCCAGTGTGGGCGTGGGCGATGCCAGGGGCGGGTAAACAGCGAGGTTGCGCTGACTTCCACGGGTATCCACGGGCCAGCCGTAGTCCCTCGTTGGCGGGGCAACAGATGATGCCCATTGGTTTCCGGTTTCGGGTCGGGTCTGCGACTCGAAGCCGGATGATTGCGACGAGGTGCGCGAGAGCTGCTGCTGCTTCTCCTCGTAGTGCCTCATCAGGCTGGCGGTGCTCAGGTCGTGGTTGATGCTCTGACTGGCCGCCACCCAGGCCCCAACATCGGCGCCGCCGCCGTTTCCTGCTGATGGCCGCCGGCAAGCGCGAGGGCATCAGCAGACTGTGCGAGGACCGGGTGAAACCCTGGCTCTGGGCCAGGTTATTCAGGCCGGGACGATACCATTGCGACTCCAAGTTATGCCTAACCGTCGATCTTGGCTGGAACATCATCGACGCCGGTTGGTGGGTTGGCGGAGCGACCGCTGTAGCTGCTCCGCCATAGCGCAAACGCCAGGCCTGCTGCTGCTGCTCCAGCCGCTGCTTCGACAGATGCAGCGAGTCCAGGGACAGCAGAGAGGCTGGTGACTGGTGAATGGTTCGCTGCGAGATTGTGGGCACGGGCGAGTGGCAAACGGAGGCGGAGGGCAGCGACATGTTGCTGTTGTTGTTGTTGTTGCTGCATCCACTCAACTGCTGGCTGAGCATGCTCAGCGTCTCCTCGTCACACTCGTCCGCACAGAGGCGATGGAAACTCTCGCCGGCGGACTCGTCCTGAATTACTTGGCTGAGCAGATTGGAATGGTCGGTGGCCAGCAGAACGAGGGTAATTACACTGCCCAGCAGCTGTAAAAAGGTTGTTAAAATGATCTTTGTTGTTAATCTGAGCTCTTGGCAGTTTAAGCCCCACTTTTACTTTACCATAAAGACAAGTAAACGGTCCTTAGCTAACTAATACACCATGCTACTCACTATAAAGGAGATTCCATCGATGTGAGGGGCTAGGAGATCGACTCCCATTGCATACGCACTCCACAGCAGCAGGACAGTGGTGAACCGCGTGAACAGCTTCAGTCCGTCGTTGAGTTTGTGCAGGAAACTCAGGGCCAACATGGCGAACGGGTAGACCGCGACGAAGCAGGAGGCGAAGGTGGCCTGCTGCACCTGCTGCTGGCTCAGGCCCACCGAGTACAGCAAGAGCTTGCCGAAGGTACTGCTGTACAACAATAGTTTGGCCCACTGCTCCCGCTGTTCCAGGAACATGCCCACGCCCGCAACCAGCACTCGAATCAAGGCCAGCACATGGGAGTAGGCGTAGAATAGGGCTGATCCCAGGAATTCCCCGAGCAGGGTCGTAAACTGATGGGCGGTGCCATGTGGCAGGCGGCAGAGCAGGCACACAATGTTGACAACGGTCAGGATCGTCATCAGCGAGCGGTAACGCTGCAGTTTACGCTGCCTTTGGGCGCTGGCCAGGCGATTGAAGTGCGGCTGCTTGAGCAGCGCTGCTCCCTTGATGATAAAGTTCAGGAACTTGGAGCTCAACACCATTTTCTTCTTCTCGTGCAGAACCTTGTTCACATGCCGTTCGCAGCTGCTGCACAAACGGAACTGCTGCTCCAGTTGTTCTCTACGGAAATGATTTCATTATAAATATTGAGAGGGAGGGTCATTTTAGTTACACTCTTCAAAGACAAAGACACTATCAAAGATTTTGACGATAAAAAAAGATATTGAAATTAAAATTAATATATTGTAACCCTTTTAAGCTGTGAGTCTTCTTATACCTTCATTATTCACAATTAATCTTCCAGCTAAATTAACTATATCAACTGAACCTATTTTCATTTTTATGACTACTAATAAGGGCAAATAAGGATATCTTTGAGCAGTGAATTTGATGATAACCGAAGGATATTGTGGATTATAATCAAATTTGATTACTTAGTTCTAGCACTCTCACCTATAAACCTTCAGCTCCTGGTCGAATCGCGACTCGTTCTTGGGCTCAAACTGCGACAGCTTCTCCACCTTGAGGCGCTGCGCCTCGTTGCACTGGTCGCAGAGGCCGTTGCTCAGGGCGGCCGGATTGGAGCCGGCGGCGGTACCAAGGACGTCTGCGTAGTAGGAGTTGGCGCAGATGCTGGAGCTGCCCTGCGAGAGGCTCTGGCTCTGGCTCTTGTGGGAGCCCTGGCTGCAGTCCCGCTGCGACGTCATGTCCCGGTTGTAGTCGCCGTCCTTGGTGAACCCATTGTACTGGTCGCAGTGCGGACAGGTCCAGCTATTGCGCTCCGCGTAGGCAACACGTGCGTTGCCATTGCAGAACCAGCAGTTCACCCGTGCGTCGTACCGGGAGCTGCGGAAAGTCAGGTGGGTTAGGGGTCGTTACAGGGTCCATGTACTCCACTCACCGTATGCTAATGTATCCCTTGTAAATGCACTGGACGGCCACAAAGAGAATGGCCAAAATCGGTATTGCGGTGGCCGCCAGCGGGATTAGCGGGGCAAGCATCGTTTGTATCGTTTCTCGCCGCGTTGCGCGCTTATGTCCTGTATTCCTGGTTCCTTCGGCCGGTGCGCACCGGTGTCCAAGTCACTCAAAAATGCCAGGCAGCAGCTACACACCTTTATTTACACCTTTTCTCAAGCGACGCCGGCTGTGCAATTCTGCTTTTAGCGCGCGCACAACATAACCACAAAACTATCGCTGGACTCGCACTCCATAGTCTGCATGGCAATCGTGCAGAGTGCGGGGCTCGTGAGGTGGTGCCGATTGCACTGTTTGCAGTGGCCGTGTGACGTCACATCGCAAATCTAGTGATGGGAGCGGTAATGCTCAAGACAGGTGCCACCTTGTCTTGATACTGGCACACTGCAAGATTAAAATCTATAATATAATATTAAAAAAAAATGTATATAAAACATTTCCAAGCTTTTTTGTTCAATTCATTAATTGAAAAGAGTATAGTTTGTTCCCTACTTTTTATACAATCAGTAATTTAGATGTTTTTATTGTACTTAAAGTTTAATTATTATGACTTTTTCATTGCTTACACTTTTCCGGGGGAGGGAGGATTTAACATGATCAAAAACGGCGGTTGTAGGAGTTCGAAGGAAGCGGATTTTACATGAACAAAAAAAAAACAAATAATTCAAATAATTTATTTAAATTTAAATACCATATACAAGAAATGAAAATTACCACGAAAAAAACTACTAAACGATAGTTTATTGTATCGATATTCCATCGATGTTTTTTTTCCAGCTCCACTTTGTTTTCACTAGCTGGTCACACTGAAGAATTTGTATTATTTGTTGCACGTGTTCCAAACTAAGTTGGCGAATTTTTTTGGATTTAAGCCCGGTTTACCTTAAATCACCCCAGCACCGCCATGCAGCACGACGATGTGAGTGGGTGAGCACGCAAAGTGAGGGTTTTAGTAATCATGTCTCCCATTTCCAGGTGGTTTGGAGCATCATCAACAAGTCCTTCTGCTCGCACAAAGTCAAGTGAGTGGAATATAGTAGGGTAAAGTGTGATTTAATTGTGTCAATTTGAACCCCCTTACCCCGTAGGACCGACACCCGCACCTTCTGCCGGCATGAGTACAACCTGACGGGTCTGTGCACCCGTCGCACCTGCCCGCTGGCCAACTCGCAGTATGCCACCGTGCGCGAGGAGAAGGGCATCATCTACCTGTTCATCAAGACCGCCGAACGGGCCCACACGCCCAGCAAGCTGTGGGAGCGGATCAAGCTGTCCAGGAACTTTGAGAAGGCCATCGAGCAGATCAACGAGCAGCTGGTCTTCTGGCCCAAGTACATGATTGCCAAGAACAAGCAGCGCTTCCTCAAGATCACCCAGTATCTGATGCGTATGCGCAAGCTCAAGCTGCGCCGCCAAAAGCTCATCGTTCCGCTGTCCACCAAGATCGAGCGACGGGAGGCGAGGCGCGAGGAGAAGGCCTTGGTGGCCGCCAAGATCGATAATCATATCGAGAAGGCACTGATGGATCGCCTCAAGCACGGCACATACAGGGACATCTATAACTTCTCGCAGACCGCCTTCAACAAAGCTCTTGAAGCGGAGCGCGTGGACGAGGAGGACGAAGAGGAGGACGAGGAGGAGGAGGAGGAACTGGAGCGCGAAATGGAGGTGGACGCAGACGATTCTCGCGAGTTGCAGAGATCGCTGCTGGATGAGGAGTTCGTGGAGGCCGACACAGATGACGACGACGATGATGATGATGATGAGGAGGAGGCCGACTATGACAGCGATTCCGGCCGGCGGGAGGAGGTGGAAATGGACAGCGATTTCGGCGAGTCCGACGAGGACGACGATGATCCGGATGCAGACGACATTGAGGTAGTATTTTTAATGCTTTCCCCCGACTCTTGGCAATTTGTTTGGGCTTCAACTGAAAAAATAGTTCAAAAAATGTTCTCTTTAGCTGTGAATTTAATTTTTAAGGACTAATTTGTGATAAAGCTAAGATTTAGTACTAGGAGAGGAAGCTATTCTGTTTTGAATATATTTAAAAACAGCATTTAAAAATGAGAGACTAAATATTTTAGAAATATTGTGGAAAGGAAAAAACCAAAACTTTACAAATGAAATTTAAAATTCGACGAGTGGGTTCGTTTTTGAGACACTTTGCTCTTGAATTTGTAAAACACTGGATTAATTTGATAAAGACAAATTACTTAAAAAAATTTCCTTAACTTGGAACATATATTTTTAAAAAAATTTCATCCTACAATTAAACCCCTGGAAATTACCATAATTAGTAGTAGCAAACGAGTAGCGATCGGAGCTTAGCACACTTGAGTGAGTGGCTGTGAAAGCTTTTGAGAACTCGTCGATTTTCATTCAGTTGCGGTTTTCATTCAGTGCGCGTAGAGTTATTGCTCCAGCAAATTGCCAAAATATCGGACACTTGTCAATTCACAAGACTGTGGACTAAACAAACTGATTAAATCACAACAGGACACCAAAGTGCCCGCCAAGAAGTCAGCCAGCAAATCGAAAAAGGACAAGAAGGACAAACCGTCTACAAGTCGCCGCAGCCGCTCGAAACCCAAACTGGAGCTGGAGTACGAATATGAAGTGGAGCATGAGGCTGAGGCACAGCGGCAAATGCGCCATTAGCCAGGTCCACAATATATTCCCCCTTTGCACCCTTGCACCCCACATAGCTGTTAACGCTTATTGTTTAGCCAATTAAATATGTAATGCCGGTTAAGAATAGTATTTTACCGAAAATCCAAAGACTGTGTGTGTGTTGTTCCCCAAAAGGGCACGATGGCGGTGTCGATGCAGTGCATCCCAGGCATCTGTCTATCTGTCTCGCTCGCTTTGCGTTCTGTTCTGACCAAAAACGTGCAGGCTGACATTGAAAGTGCGTGAGATGAGGGTTGAGCTGAGACGCGGGGGTCAAGCGGCCGGCCGCAATGCAATAGCAAACCAGTTTGATAAATATTCTAAAAAAAAAAACTATAAACAATTTCTGTCAGCGCTACACTTTTTGCATACCCTGTAAAATGTGTGAAGTTGCGGGGTGAAATCGTTTTGAAATGACTTGAATTTTAGGACACACTTAAATTTGGCAAAAAGGCACCTAAAAGAAAAAAAACCACAGAAAAATACAGCAATTAAATAGTTGGAAAAAAGCATACATTAAAAATAAATCTGTAGAGGGATTTCCTAAATAATTTCACAATATTTAACGTTCTTAAAACACATTTAAAGCAGTAATGCTCAAAATGCTCACCTACAAATCAAAGAGAAAAAAAATGAAATTTTAACTTCTAATTTATAACTTTTACACAAATTTGAAATATTTTTTTAATACGCTCCATTTGTGATTAATTTTGGTGTTCAAATGAAAATTTGCATATCCCAGGTACATGTTTTGATTTTAACCTCATACCCTTTCCCATTTCCAATTCTGCACTCACCGTAGTTTTTAAATAGATTTTTTTTAAGTAAAAAAAATATATTTTTTTCGAAATTCCGGAGCTGCAACTACCGAACTTGAATGAATTTAACGAAAACACAAGAAGTTTTTAATCATCATTCACTTGGTCGATACCACCTCGATTCGTTCGTTCTGCTGACGACTACTTTATATTTAACAAAATGCTGTCATGCTATAGCTAATTAAGTATCGCACGTCAAGTTCAATGCAGCGCAGCCAACCGATTCACCAGCCCAAGCCAAGATCATATCAGATCGTAGATCGTATGGTATTGGATAAACGCCCCTCCGCCAACAAGGTCATTCCGCATCCGCGGGCAAAGGTTCTGTTTGTTTAAGCTGGCTATAAAGTCCCACGAACCGACGACAGTGTGGATAATCGGGTTTTATAGCCTGCAAAAGGGTTTACTACCCGTCAGTGGGTGAAAAAATCTTGAAAACCTTTCAGCTTTGTTTTAATTTATACGATTGAGTGGCGGTTCTCACTTGCTGTTTAGTGTTATTGACTCTTACAGATGCTCAAGCGCGAGCTTTTCGTTTGGAGAGCTAAACAAGCAGAAATATCGGTAGTTAAATGGGTAAAAAGTAATGGTTTTTTCAATTCCACATGCTTAAAATTTAAACTAAATTATTTATACAACCCAACATAAGAGGTTTAAGTTAATTGAAGCCCTGCGTACTTTTGAATTAAATTATTCCTTCCGCATACATTTTCATATAGTTAATATCCCGACGAGACAGGATACTTTGTTTTATTTTCAGACACACTGTAGACTAGAACTAGCACAGGAGACATACAAAAAAAAAACTTCTTTATAATATTCTATATACCCAAGATGTAGCTCTAAGATCACTTAATCCGCAATGAACACAGTCAATTCATTCAAAACACATAGTTGTCAGTTGGGTGTATATACATTATATTAGTACGTGTAAAGTAAGTTTTCCATTTCTAAGTTAAACAGTTTCTGGTTCTCTTTGTGTTTGCATTGTTTGCTGCTGCTTCTGCTGCTGCGTCTGTTGTTGTTGTTGTTGGTGTAATATAGGTGTGATTAGCAGCAGAGTTCCCCGTTCGACGCCCTCAGATCATCCTCTGTCCTACGTCCTCCGTCCCGTTTGTCCTCGTTAGTTTATGATGCATCTTCCTAGCTTATCATCTGGTTATTTGGTGTGATTAGGCATTGGGACTGAAGGCCGCCTGGCGCAGCAGCACATATATCTTCTCCTTGATCCAGTCCTTGTTGTAGGGCGCATACGTGTTGGTGCTCTTCTGGTACACCATGCAGCTGATGTCCATCAGCGTGTCGATGAAGTCAAACAGCTGGCTGATGTCGTAGGTGATGGTCGGTGTGTTTGGGTTGCGACGTTTCAGGTGCTCCTCGTAGATCTTGCACACGCCCTCCATGCACTCGTTGACGCTCTCGTAATCGCAGTAGGTACGGGTCTCCGGACGAGCACCCGGCTGCACCAACAGGATAGTATGCGACATGGTTATCTGCAAGCCAGAGAGCACATATGTGGTATTAATGATGAATGTCAAAAGATTCTGCTAGACTTTGCATCTTTAAAAAGCGAAAAGTTCCAAGTACACACCTTTTTTTTCCGTTTATTTATTTTACGTCCTATGAATTCCGAGACTTTCGATGTGTCTCCGCTTTTCGCCAATTCTGCAAAATACAAACAAACTTCACTTTAAAGATAATAATGAAAAGTGAGATTCGTTGCATCTCCACCTCGCCCCATCTCGCTCGCACCCACCAATACACTCAACTACATGTGCGGCAATTGCTCTTTTATTTCCCCATTTGCAGCTGCTGAAATGCAAAGGACGCTCTCGAATCTTTGGTAATCAACCCAGAAGTAGCAATTTAAGCTGGGAAAACCCGAGAGTTTTCCAGAAGTGCAGATATTTTCACAATTCGTGGCTTGTTTTTGCCGCTTTATTAACACAAACATTCGGACGCACGCACACACACACACAGAGCGGCCGCCGCGTGTGTGTAACTAACTGTATGTACCAAACAGCGCCCAATTGTTTTTGGCCAAATTAATGCTAGATTTACGTAAAGCTAATGGCTCTAGCCAAGTGTTACACTTACCCGGTCTGGTTGCTGACTGTTGGGAATCGGTTTATGTTGATTCGAGACGGCGATTCGGTAAAATTCAACGCTTGCTTGGGTTTTTTTTTTGATTTTTTGCCAGCTAGCCAGTGATGGACAACGAGAGCCGGGGAACAGTGCTGGAAAACGCTGGGAGCGCTTGTAGATGGGCGCGTGACTTTCGTGACTTGGACATTCATCGGTTCAAATATTAAACCATTAACACATATTAAAATATGAATGTAAATAACTTTATAAACGGTAGGAAGTCACAATGATTTGGGGTACCCTTGGATTTTTTTTTTAATAAGCAATCAATGTTTTAATTTTTCAATGAAATATATTAAAATTTATTTTAAAAGTTGTCATCACTCTTAAACTCTTAATGTATTTTTTATACTATCGATACTATATCTAATATCTTAGCCAACATATTATAGGTAAGCATAAAAGTTTTTATTTTCAATTCATCAATAAAACTTGAATATTAACATTTATAGTTAACATACAAAAATTAATACATTTATTACCTGAGTACCAATTGTTTTATTTAACCGAAACCATGACCAATATTTAAGGACGCTTTTTATCTAGTCGTTATTTATAACTCACTTAAACCATAAAGAAGGGATTACAGGATTTCGAGAAAACTAAGAACAACAACAAATAAAGCAACACATTTTTTCAATAAGGCGTAGAGCTACAAACATTTTTTATAAAGAAGAGTAAATGCAATAAATTGCATTATTTAAATAAAATATTGCTAAAAATAGTGGGTTTTTTCGTCCATCACTAACTTCTACTGTCTGGCCACTACGATATTCGCACGCGTTGCCAGATCCCGATAAACGCCGATCCAAATGGCCACCAGCTGTTTGATCCGAATTGGACCAATTGGAAGAGCGCGGCGACGCGGGCAGCGCAGTCGACAGCGTCAGCGACAGCGCGATCGGCAAAGAAATCAACAACAAAAAAAATCTCGTCTCGATTTATTTACGTGCTTTTTGTTTTAGCTCGGCGGTGAAAAGTGAAGGCGCAGCCGCAGCAGCCCGTATTTCTTGTGTTCCTATTAATTTGTTGTTATTTTCAATTGTGCAAGTGGCGTTCGTGTCTTTTTTTTTCGAGTGGTTTGTGTGTGCCTTCAATTGGAAGAAAATTAAGAGAAAAAAAGTAAAAAGTAAAGAAATAAACAAAACAAAATCAAGTTAAAAGTTAAAAACAAGAAAATTTTAAAATAAATTACTTAAATTTATATGTGATAAAAAAAGCTAAAAGCCAAAAAAATAGTTATGAAGATATACGAACGTACAAAAAATAAGCTAATACAAAAGCAGTAAAAGCAGTCCAATAAGAAAACACAAAAATCCAACCAACGCGACGCACGCGTGTCGAAAGTTTCTTCCTCTTCTTCGTTCTACATACACACACACACACACACACACATGTGTGGGTGTTGTATCTGTGTTTCTTGTGCATTTTATTTGATTTGTTGCTTATCTTTTATCTTGTGAATCTAAAAACCCCAATGTTCTCAGCAGCCAATGGAAAAATCAAGGTACAAAAACTGATCTTTTTTTTAGGAATTCTTTAAAATTTTTACCACAATTAATTTATTGACTTATTAAACTAAAAGGTCTCCTTTTTTACAAATTATTTCAATTTTTACAACAATTTATTTATTAAATTATTAAACTGAAAGGTCTACTTTTTTAAAAAATCTTAAAATTTTAAACAACAATTAATTTATAAACTTATTTTAACGGTTGTATTTAGGTAATAAATTTAAATTAAAGATATTAAAAAAATTCAGTGGAAAATTTTTTGATTGAAAATAAGTTTTTTTTCTGTCTCCTTCTAATTAAGTGATAAATGATAACCAAAAAATAAACTACAATTTCCTAAACTGATTTTTTACAGTTTAATATTTTTAAAATGTTAAAACACTAATAAGAGTTTATGTTAGGGAATTCACCAGCTGTGCTAATTAACATGACCTGGGTTATGTTTAAATATTTTGTGATAATTATGAGATTCTTATCGGTTGTTTGCCCAAGTTTTGTTGCTGTGTGCCTAAGATTTTTGAGTTATCACCTTACCAGAAAAAGTTAAATATTTTCACATGATTGTGTACTTTCTTAAATTTTACTGTTCACTTTCTAATTGCATCATTAATAACTTTATTTATGTAGAGATTGAAATGTGTTAAATAAATATTTTTCAAGGTGTTTAATTATTTTTTAGTTATGGTATATTCTCAAAAAAAAAAAAAAAAAAAAAAATGTTCTTTTTAGGTTGTACTTCATACGTACTGTTGCTTTTGATTAAATATTTTGTTTTAAATCAAATCAAATCAAATATTGTATTTTAAAGCACCCCCTTTTTTTAAAACATTCTTAGTAAACGTTTTTATTAAATTTACTGTATTTTTTTTTTGTATTTTCTTATAGTTTAACTAACTAACAATTTAACTTTTTTGAGATTTTATTATCAGAATCCCAAGATCTGATTTGTATCCTTTGGGTTTAAAAAATCACGTATTCTTTATTTTTCAATTTAAAATGACACAATCAAAGCTAAACGATCGGATGACATTAAAAAAAATGTTTTTCTATAAAATACTAATTTTTTAATGTAAGAATTAGGGGATAACCTTTTAAGACACTATTTCTTTGGGATTGACACAAAATGAAGGAATAACCGACTTGTGTCAAACACACAAAAGATACATTCTTATATGTTTAATTATCAAATTTTTAAAATTAAAAATATATATTAATTTTGTTAAATATTTTTAAATAAAAAAAAATAAACGGTAATGTCGAATCGGTTCTTGAACACTTTAATTGGATGTAAATTTTTTTATGTTTTTAAGTCCACTGAGTACAAATAATTAAATAAATTTTATGAAATTCACAGAGAATCCAATCCATCACTATTTAATATAATTTTTTTAGTTGTTATTTTAAGTGTAATAATATAATTTTGTATAATAATTCTGTGTACAGTTACCCTCCGAGGACGAAGTGCTGGTGACCCCGACCTCGCCGCTGCGCTGCCTCTTCCACGGCCCCTTCCGCGACCTCCACTTCGCCGTCAGCGACCATCGCCTGATTCCCGTGCACGACGTCGTCTTCCTGGACGACTTCGAGCGCAACGTGAAACCTTTGATCTACCGCCCCGTGACGTCAGAGGTCGCTGGCTCTGCCAATGTCAACGGCGACGGAGCGTCGGCAGAGGTGGAGCAGCAGCAGCAGCAGCAGCGCAGCTTCTTTCCAATCAGCAGGTGAGTCAGATAGCGAGCGAGATAGCGATAGTGATCGATCGTGGCCTTGAACTTGTTTCTCTTTCGCGCGCGCTCTCTCTCCGTTTGCTAATTGGGAGTGAGGGAGACAGGGTGTCAACAAATTGAAATTATTAATTGAAGGTTTCTAAAGGTTAATCAACTAAATATTTATCAACTTTATCAACTAAATCGATTAAATAAATATTACTAATACCAAGTCAGCGGTTTTAGGTTTAAAAATATAAATTAATATTTTTATTTTGATAAAATAACTCTATAACCCAATATTTGAATTCATTGTTTTACTTCAATTTAGCTTAATTTATTTATTTAATCATATTTAGATCTTTATAAATTTTGTATTAAAATGCAAAGTAAAACTTAAATTGGAATCAATTTATTGTACTACTTTTGTTAAATATTTTTTATTAATAACCTTTTAATACTAATAATACAAATAAATTAATCAACTAAATATTTACCAACTTTATCTACTAAATATTATTCTGAAGTATTCGATTTAATAAATATTATTTAATACTAAGTCAGCGGTTTTAGCAAACTTGATGTCAAAGGTTCAGATTTAAAAAAAATAAATTAATATTTTTATTTTAAAAAATAACTCTATAGCACAATATTGAAATTCATTGTTTTAATTAAATTTAGCTTAATTTATTTGTTCAATCATTTTAAGATTTTGCACAGTAAAAATGAATGACGTTTTTTAAATATTTCTTATTTATATCCTTAAGTTTGATATAAATAAAGAAATAAAAAATGTTTAACCTAAATTTGCACTTTGGGTGCCTAAAATGTTACAAAATAAAATTCGAAAATTTCTTTTCAAGTGGCAGCTACTTTACATATAACTTTAACTAATTTTCATGGGGAAAATTTTATCTAGTCAAGTTTCATCGTCTGGGCATCTGTAATAATTTGTCTTGTTAAACGCTCGTTTTCAAAATGTGTTTGCTTTTGGGTTCTGATAAGTGGCAATGGGAGACAATCTCCGTTGATAAGAATGTGGGCGCCTTTGATGTGATGAAACATTATCATTACTATCGCTATTTTAGTCAAAGGTGTGCAAAAACGTTTAATCTATTTTATTTTATTTTACTTTATAGTTGTTTTTTTTATAGATTTTTTTTGAATTCCTACTGTTTGGATTGGTAAACCACCTTTGTGGAATAACCAAACACTAATTTTAAGTTATTGTTAAAAAAAATTGAATGGATTCCTTTTTTAATACTTTAGCAAAAATATGAAGGGTTTTTTTGTCAACATTTTGTTACCAAATTTGTTGAGCAACCTAAAACAATAACTTAAATTTTTTGCTGAAATAATATTTTATTTAAATTAGATATTTTTATTACTTTCTGAAACCTTATATGTCATATTTTGTGAATGATTTTGCTTTATATTCCCGTACCGCACTGTCCGATCTTATCAAAAAATCGTTATGCGTGTTTGTTTACTTTCATTTGTTGTTCTTTATTTGTATAGTTTTTTTTGTTGCTGCATTTTACGAGTGTTTTGTTTGCTGGTTTTTTGTGTTTGACTTTATTTCGCTTAATTGTTTCGCATTTCCATTGGCCACACGACAGCCTTAACTATGATTATTGTTTTATTTTTCTGCCACCCCCTGGATTTATATTTATGCTTTATTTATTCTGCATTTGGAATTCGCCGCCGCGAACCTAAAAAATTAGTTGGTCATTCCATTTATTAGAATTAATAACTAAAACAATATCAATAATAACGTTTAATGAATACACACTCAACGAATAATATTATTTCGATTACAATTATTGCAAAAATAATTAAAATCCTAAATACAACTTTTAATTTACGGAGTAAATGTAAATATTTTTAATATAAATTGATTTATTTTGAGACTTTGTTTGTTAAATTATTTTGCTAATTTTCTTCGTTTTGATGAAATGTTTTACAATAAATACTTATTTAAATTATTAAATTTTAAATAGGATAATTAATTAATTTTTTTTTTTTTAATTGGCGTATTTTTTTGTTTTAATATTTTAATATTATATAAAGTCACTTCAAATGTCTTTAAAATTAATTAAAATATTTTTTTCCCATTTCTGTTTTGAGCATCCATAAAACATCTTGAAATTAATAAAGACAAAATGTTTAAGTTTTTCTTTTTCAAAACTTAAAATCTCTGTTTTTAAATTCAAAGAGTTTAAATTGTTTTAAAGTGTTTAAAATCTTCTTCGCTTTAAAATCTTTGGAGAGCAGTGCCACTTTGTTGCCATTGAGATTTCTTGAATTTCCTGTTTCGTCAATTCTCTCGGTTTGTTTGGCCACAGATTTTTATTGTGCACCATTCCATTGAAGGCTGTCTGAGTTGACACCTTTTTTTTTTTTCTTTTTTTAAAGAGCTGTGTGTCTCGTGGTGCCTTAATATTTTTTATATTGCCTCACTGACCGTCGCCGGCTTTTCGGTTTTCAGTATTCAGTTTTCAGTTTTCGTCACAGTTGCCGGCATAAGTTTCGTGCCCTTGGCATTGACCGTCGTCCACACGCCTCGCAAAAAGCCATTCATCATTATTTAAATTTAAACACAAACACAAATCGTCGTTAGTGCAACGACTCCAATTAATGTGCATTAAAATAATTGGTAAAGTGACCCCTGGACTGGAATTCGGTTATGAAAAACAATTGAATAACGTAAATTGGGAGTTTTACGTAACAAAGTTGAAGGAGCTAACTAATTGCAGTTTTTTGAGGCTATTTTATGTAATTTTAGACTTTTATTATCGCGTTAACATTTATGGCCGCCTTAAAAAAAAAAACTTAAGAGATTGTCCATAATTTAATTCGGGTTTTGAAGACCTATACGATTTTATTTTAAAGCTGAGCCAACTTAATAAAATATGTTTTTAGAGAATATTCAATACTTTTATTTTAAGCCTAAATTTATTAATAATTAATAGTGTATTTCCTTTCACATTCTTTAAATAATTTCTAATTTTCTTAAAAAAAAATCCACACACTTTTTATATAGTTTCTCAATTTCTTTAAAAAAAGTTTACACATTTATTATATAATTGCTCGTTTTCTTAAAAAAAAATTCACACATTCTTTATATAATTTCAGATAAAAGAAAAGAACAAATTCATGAAAAAATTTAAAACTTTATAACATGCAAAAGAAAATATATACAACTTGATTTCCTTCCGTTTTTTTTTTTTTGTTTATTTTACAGTATTATTAAGTAACAAATGTTCAAAGAGACGCATAAAAAATATATATTGATATTCCTTGCCTCTTTTTGGACGAGAAACAATTGCAGAGGCTCCGGCGGCATTGAAATGGCTCATTAAGTCGAGCTCGTTGCGGGCTTAGCTCATTTAAATTTTTTATGGTCTTATGGTCTTATGGAAGGGAAGATGGTAAAAAGAGGGGGAAATTAGCGGAAGCGCAGCCAAGCAGCCAGGCCAATAATTGTCAATAATTTCGCTACTGCCAACTAATAATAATGATGAACGGAAAAACACGCTATCTTCAAAAATCAATAGAATAAAGCTGATGGTATTTTCTATTCTTACTCAAATACTTTATTGAATTGATATTAAATATTTCAAGTTATTGACCGTAATATATAGACAAATAAGTACAAAACAAAAAAAGAGTTGAAACATTTTTAAATTGTTAAAAACCTTTTTTATCCTTTGATTTTTAACGTTTTTTTTTTTTAATTTATACTCCCATTTCTGGACTTCTAATATTTTTTAAAGAAACACACAAAATCAATTACCAAATGAAACTTGACAATTATTTTCGTCATTATAAATAGCATGTTTTTTGAAAATGTGCAATCACACAAGCACACTGAAAAGGACAAATAGTTTTAATCACAATTTAAGTAATACGAGTACTTGATTACCTCAATTGTGTTAAGTAAAGCATTTCCTGCAGACGTGGCACATTCGGATGTCACCTGCTGACCACCTGACCATTCCTTTTTTTTTTTTTTTTTTTTTTTTTTTTTTTTTTTTTTTTTTTTTTTTTTTTTTTTTTTTTTTTTTTTTTTTTTTTTTTTTTTTTTTTTTTTTTTTTTTTTTTTTTTTTTTTTTTTTTTTTTTTTTTTTTTTTGGGTGGGGGTGTTTTTTTTTTTTTTTTTTTTTTTTTATTTTTTTTTTTTTTTTTTTTTTTTTTTTTTTTTTTTTTTTTTTTTTTTTTTTTTTTTTTTTTTTTTTTTTTTTTTTTTTTTTTTTTTTTATAAAAAAAATATTTTTTTTTTTTTTTTTTTTTTTAATTTTTTTTTTTTTTTTTTTTTTTTTTTTTTTTATTTTTTTATTTTTTTTTTTTAAATTAATGGGGGGGGTTTGTTGGGGATAATAAAAAAATTTTTTTTTTTTTTTTTTTTGGGGGGGGTGATATTTTTTTTATTTTTTTTTTTTTTTTTTTTTTTTTTTTTTTTTTTTGTTTATTTCTTTTAATTCGTTTTTTAAACAATTCCATTCCCCATCCCCATCTCTCATCCATTTATCAAAGGTGAGCAGCACGTGCGAAGGGCTTCCTTCCTATTCCCATTTTCCGATTTTCCGATTTTCCTACTTTCCCATCGTCTATCGTCACAATGTCGCCCCCGAAAATCGCTGACCCATTTCAGCATTATTTGCTTTTCTTCGGCCCTTGTTGTTTTGTTGCCTTTCTAGTGGGAGGAAAGTGGAAAGTGGACAGAACAAAGCGAACATACAATGTTCTTGGACTGACCGTCGATTTACACCCTGTACAATTAAAATCAAAGGTGATATTCGCTTTTAGATCAGTTTGAGTCATGTTTTTAAAGTCCGATTGATTGATTTTTGGTTAGCTGTAAAACCTAAAAATACAAAATATGTTAATTTAATATAAGCGCGTAAGATCGTTAAAATGGGACATTCTTTTTTTTCTATTTATAAAAATTATACAACATTTTTTTTTATGAAGCTAAACAAAGTTATTCTTCATTTTAAAATGGTTCGTTGGTTTTTTGTTAGCTTTCGCAAAGCTTGTGATTACATATCTTTGGAGAAAATAAATAAATTCTTTTTTGTCAATGTGTTTTGTAATCAATATAAAAAAATATGATGAGTAATTAAACTTGGAAGGCAAGTTTATTAGATTTATATGTTAAAAAACCTTTTATACAGTAGTATTTATTTTTTTTATTAATGGTTATCTAATTTATTGAGTTTTTTATTAATGGTTATCTAATTTATTTTTTTAACCCTTTAGAAATACATCTAAAAAAAAACTAAAGGAGAACTTTTTTTAAAATTAGTTTTGATTGAATCAACCGAATTTCACTTGTGATATTATCTGTATTTGGAGGGAACTTGGTGGTCGGAACCCTAGTGCTCCACCATTCCTCACAAGCCCTAATTGAATTAGCCAGCACCTCTGGTCTGGTCTCTAAGGTCTCGCGATGTGAAGCCCTAAAAAGTCTTTAGACTTTTGTGCCACCGATTGACAATCGCAGACTACCAACTGCCAACTTGCCACCAATTGCAGTTTCGAGTGCGTTCGGTGCAAGTGTCTCTGTGTCTCTGTGACAAAAAATTCTGGGGAAACGAGGAAAATTCCGAGGAAAACAGTCGCGAGTGACAATTACTGGATTAACTGCAGCGCCTTTTTTTGCTAGTGGTCTCTGATATATATATATAGAAAAAACTATAAAATTTGATTAACACAATGCCGGAGCGGAGCATCAGTCAGCGGGATCTCGACGAGATTGAGATTGAGAGCGACGAGGAGGAGGAGGAGCTGGAGCAGGGCGTGGGTCTGCCGGTCCAGTCCACCCGGAATCGTCGCAATCAGAATCGAAATCAGAATCGGGGTGCCTCCGATTTCGAAACGGATTCCCCCACAACGTCAAGGATGCGGATGAGGAGTAGCAATGGCACGCAGAGTCGGGAGCGGAGCAGGGAGAGATTTGGGGGCGCGAATGCCGCCGATGAGGCACGGTTCTACGATGAGGACGAACGGCAGCGGAACGAGGACGAGGACGAGGAGGACAGCGAGGACGATATCGAAATGCTGGATTAGTGAGTTTTATGTTTTTTATGGCTGCCGCCGATTTATCCTACCCACCATTGGCCCTTGGCCCTGGCCCTCATAATTCGATTAGGTTTATTTGTGGCTGCTTTTTTGGGTCTTCTTTCCGAGCATTGGAAATTATCAGGGGGCCCACAAAAAAAAAAAAACACTAAGAGGTCTTAAATCAGTTGTAAAGGTGTCCAAAAGTATGCTACCATACATTTTGAATACCAAAGTCCAAAGGACAAAGTACTTTCAATTTTTCACAGCATACTTTTAGGCGGCGATTTTAAATACCTATAGATTTTTTAGTTTATTAAATGTTATGAAACACTAATTTAACAAAAAGAAACAGAGGATCTTAAACAATATATTAATGATAGAAAAGGTGCAAGGAGTAAACGAGTAACTCAAAAAAGGATATTATTTAAAGAGATAAGCTCTTTGAACTCGGTTTCATTTGATTTCCAAGCGTCCAAACTCCAGTCTCACTTGACAACTGTCAATGCACACTCTTAACCCTCTAATACCCAAGCGTGCCTCAAGGCACGTATCATATAATATGAATTTTCTAAAAAACGGAAAGCTTTAAAGTCATTTTTGTGTTAGTTGTCAGTTGTCATTATTTCATATGTTTACTGCCAACTGAAAACTATAATTTAAATGACTTAAAAGCTTATCGATTTTTAGATAATACAAATTCCTTATTCTTCTTGGGGCTTAGAGGGTTAACTCATCCACCAGCCCATAAATTCAGTTTGGGATGAGGCAAAACTTTCCATTGCACTCAATTACTTCTTGATACGCTTTCATTCACTTGTGATTTCCTGCCATAACCTGTTGGTCCTGTAGAGACGTAGAGACCTCCCCATACAAATCCCTACAAAATGTTTCAAGTTTTGCGGTTTTCGCTCGGCCAGAAAGTCAAAATAAATGTTGGCAGCCTCAGACGGCTTGTTTAGAAATTTATAAGGCAGAAGTCGGTGACTGGGAAGGCAGGCAGAAATAGTGTCAATATGTATTTCATATTCAGGTAAAACTCTCAAGGTAAAAACCAGTAGCAAAAAAAACAACTAAATTTGCGTTAGATTTTTAACTTGTTCACTGAAATAAATATGTAGTGTTTATTTATTTTGTGTCTTTGCTAGCGAAGATAAAAAACACACCATTTTTTTAAAATATGAGCCTCAACTTTAAATGTATAATTTTAAACATTCTTTATTTTTAAAACATAAACTTTAGTATTTTTATTGTTTCCACTTTCATAGGCATTTCTTTTAAGCCAATTTGAATTTTTGTTTTATTAAAATCTATTTATTTTGTGTACTTTTGTATTTGTTTATTTGTTTAAAGATTATTTTGTTGCTTTTTTTTTAATTAATTGCATTTACATAGTGTTTTGTGTTAACTTAATGGTTGTAATCCATTAATATTAATTTATTTAAAATTGATTGAGTGTGGAAACACCAACTCTAGGCATTTAATACTGACCATAAATGTTTGAAAATTTAACATATTTGGTAACAAGTACTTTTCACTTTTTGTTTGGTGAAGGAGGCGTTAAAAATGTGTTGAATTTGAGACCTCAAAATGTTCATCTCTAGGTATTCGCTTGCAGTTCCTATTTCGCTATCTCACCACCCAGTTTTCCCAGGCTTTTCCCCGGTTTTTCCCGCCCTCTCATCAGTGGAACCCCCGTTGTTGTTGTTGGTCCTTTGGTCTCGCCTTTTTTGGTCTCACGTTTTTGTCATGCTGTGGGCGCTTAATTAAAATTAATGAAGTACGTTGGCTTTTTATCCTTTTGATGCAGCTGTCAGCCATTACCTGGATCAGACCACCCACAGTCCCACCACCCACCACCTCATCGGTCGCCTTGAGGGGCTGTAAATATTTACAATTTTTGGTTACATTTCAAGTCAGTTAATTGTGCAGAAAATCAGGCAGGTCGTCGCTCACGCTAATGAAGGTTGCTCGGCACCAAGTGCATAAAAAAATATAAATACAATATATCAATATATATAAATCGATTAGAGGCAGATCACCATTCGAAAAAAAATAAAAAACACACATAAAACTTAAAATACTTAAGAGCACTTTGAAAAATTAATGAATTCTTTAAAACTTAAAATAAGTTGATGGCGTAGAGTATTCGAAACTAAGCTAAATTAAATACGTTAATATTTATAATTTTTGTAATTTCTGTTAAATATAAATATATTTAAACTGCACACAATAAGGAGAAATTTAATTTTAAATATATAACATTAATATTAAATAATTGTTTTATAAAAAATATATTTTTCAAGCTAAATTATTTGAAATTGATTGAAATAAGCTTGGGGCTAAATCATTACCGAAAATATTCAACTCAAAGTGTAAATATGAACATTAAGTATGAGTTTTCTCTGGGTGTAGTATTTTAAGTAGTCACTTTTTATTTTTATTTTAAACTAAATAAATAAAATTATAAATATAAACTAATTAAATAAATAATTGTAAATCTTTGTCTATAAAACTTTATAAGACTTCACTTTAAAGTTCTTCACTTTAGAACGTGCTCTTGACAAGTATATGTTATAAAATAATAGTTTTTAATAGTAATTAAATCTTGCATTCATAATATTTTATTAAATGAAATGTTCGTATTATTTTAACCTTTGTTGTTTGTACATTAACCCTTGTGCCATCGCCATCTCAATTACCATTTGGGGCAATTAATCATTTGCTTGTGAATGCAAATGAAATGTTGAAAGTTTCGGCTGTTCTTCTAGCATAAATTTGGGCTTGTGATAAATTCAGAGAGAGGTCGACCTTTGACCTGGCCAAGATAACAGATGAAATATGAATAAACATTAGAATAAGTGGCCCCAAGGAGCTGTGGCATTTAACCGTCTTCTTCGGAGACCAGCGATTCCCTTTGACATGATGCCACAAGACTCATAAAACATTGGACAACTTTTCCAGCTTTCCACTTTTCCACTTTTCCAGTTGCTGCAAGTGATGTGTGCTGTGCATTCCCATTCTCACACTTTTCCTTCGTTTCGGTTTTTCCGTCTGTCAAAAAGTTGCAGCATGGCTTTAATGCTGGAGAAATTTTGAGCGTCTGTTTTGGGAAAGCTCGAGCTGTCGACCCTGCGGGATTTTCAGCTGCATTCCCCCAAAAATCGTTTCCCCCAAAAAAAGCAAAAAAAAAATGTAGAGGCAAAAATGCCACAAAAGCAGTCGGCCAACAAGGACCAAAGAAATTTCTGCTCATCATGTTGCCTGCAAAATGTGTGTTTAGAAATTGTTTAAGACATTCAAGTTGAAGTTCAGCATTCAGGCCTCACAATCTTTTGGCAGATACTCTTAAATACAAGCAATTTAAATATTTATAATGTTTATGTTAATATATTTCACAACTTTAAGCCAAAATTTAAAACATAAATGTAAATTGAAAAATTAAGATTCATGTGCTAACCACATATTGAATTATTATATTTTTAAATTAATCATAGGTAAAAATTTTAGGTAGTAAATTTTAAAATGCTCTTCAGAGAAATATTTGATATTTTGTATAATAATTATAATAATGAACAATAAAAACTATGCAAAGTACATTTTAACTATAGTTTTTATATTATTTTAAAACCCATTTCTTATTACCAGACTTTTAAATTTAAATAGTTCTTTAGTTATTTTAATTAATAGTTTAATTTAAAACTAATTTAAACTGACTTAAATCCTAATTGTCTAATTTATTTCCAAACATTTGAAAAGTCTCCGTTTTTGGTGAGGGTATGAAATAGTTATGACAGTTATCTCAGGTGCATCCACGTTTGCGTGTGGTTCGACAGTATCTGTGTGTGTGTGTGTAGTATCTGCCTATGCCTGTGTGTGTGCGTGAGTATCTGTGAGTTTGCTTTTATTGCTGCCACTCGCAGAGCCTTTTCTTATTTTATTATTATTTTTTTTTGGCTTTGCGTAGTTTGCGTCGCTCTGAATCGCGCATTTTAGTGGCTTGCAAAAATATGTGTTGCCTGCAGCGTCGCTTTAGCCAAGGTTTCAAGCTGTTATGCTTATTACACACGCAGCCACACAGGAGAAGGTACTACGTACTACTATATATATACAATCCCATTTCAGCTCAGGCGATCCCCATTTCGGGACAACAGAACGCTATAAGTGCACCTACACACATATAGCAACATTTTAGGGAAAATTGTCCAAAAGCACAGAGCAAAGAAATCAAAAAAAAAGGGACGAAGTGAACTTTATCCAAACTCCAAAAATATTTTAATAAAATAATATGACATTAATTTAATGTGTTATTTTGTTATTGGAATTAAATAATATTTTTGTCTGAACATGGAAATTATAAGTGTACTATTTATAGTCACAATGTCATAATTTTACAACAACCTAAATTGTTTTTTTTTTTTTTTTCAGAGAGCTTAAAAAATATCCTGTGTTGTTTTAAAATTTTTGTTCATTTAAGGCTTGCTGATATATGCAAATGACAATTTGTAAATAATTATCAAGTATGACATAAAATACCTAAAAATGATTAAAATTATGGGGGAAAAAATAAAGTTTCGTGAAACTATTTGTATTTAAAAGACATTTAAGTTTTACTTATTTTGAATAAGCGATATGTTGTCCTAAAAGTATATTGTTTGAACCTACAAAATAATATTGATTTTCCCATTTTATGTGTACCTTTCTAACCAGTTTTTTCTCATTTCTTTGATCTTTTTTCGTTGCAGCGATACGTGAGTACAGCCAAAATTTTACGATTTTACGTTAGGCAGCCCGAAAACAAAAGGCGGCCAACAAAAACAAAAATATATGATATTTATATATGCGCACGTGCATAAAACCACAAACAAGCACATTACATCAGGTATTTACCATCCCGACAAGATTAATGCAGTTTAATGCGTTTTTGATATACGTTTTACTTGCTAACTTTATTGCTGGATTTAACGACTTAAAAATTCAATGCGGATTACCAACAAAAAAAAAAAAAAAAAGGAGTTGACCGTTTGGTTATTCCCTTTTTGCGGGTGATTAATCATTACATGAATCGATGGCGGAATTAAGTGATTATTAAATTGAAACTAAAATTGATTGTTCTGGATGAACATTTTGTGAATAATTTAAACTGCAAGGCGTCAAGCAATTATTATTGCAATTTTATTTAAGGTACGTAGGAAACGAATAAATAATTTAGTGTTTTAAATATTTATTTAAGTAATTATTGTTGAATACTTATTACATTTGTATTGCCTAGTAATAATGATGAAAATCAAATTTTATGAAGTACTTTAAGCATATTCTGAGCATTAAATTAAATTAATTAATTAATTTAAAGCTCTTTTAACATGATTTGGTTTGCCAATTAATGGTTAAAATTACCCCAAAAATCTGCATAATTGAGACTCGCTTTTTGGGAATTTATTCGAGTGTCACTTTAAACATTTTCAATGTCACAGACAAACAATTCCATTTGTCCTTGCTCACCTGTCTATGCTCCATTTTCCCCTCCCCCTTTTCCTCCTCCTCTTCCACCTTTCCTTCCACATTTTCCACGCGGTAATCGCACGCATTGGTCGGACATGGACATGTATTCGTTTTGACAACCTTCCCACCTGGCACGACGTTTTGTCTGTCAACCATTGTAATCATATTTCCAACAGCAGTTAACCAGGCCAAAAGTGGGAGGCTGACTGGGACTGGGGATTAAGTGGAAAGTGTGGAAAGCGGGGAGAAAGCACGTTTTCTGCCGCAAGGAAATTTAACAGAAAAAATGGAAAGATTCGACTGCGTACACATACGTCTAAAAAACAAACAAAATGGTTGCAGTTATTAAACGGAACAATTTTAAATCTTAAAGCAAAAATCAGACAACAAATTACCAATGAAGTAGAGCATAAAAATCTCTACATTTTAAATCAATTTTACCTAAGAATTTACAAAAACGTTTTTTAAGAAGGTGTCCAAAGAAAAAACGAAGAGAACGACGACTATTAAATAATGAAATAATTAACGTTACGTAAGTTAAATATTAGTGTTAAAATAACGTATCTTTAGTACACTTATAATTAAGCACAATAACATCGTGGCTAAAAAAGACTAAAGAAAAATGTAAAGATATTATTCGATTTACCTATATTTAAAAGCAATGTAATTTTCAATACAACTTTGTTGCGTAACCATAACGTTTCAATCAAAATTCTCAATCAATAATTACAGTTATCTCTTCCCAAGGAATTTTATCCCCATCCTACTTTTTTTCCACACACATTTCTCCCTTTTTTTTTTTCTGTTGGCTTTGTTTGTTGTATTTTTTTTTGGCTTTCTATGCGCGTTACGCATACGCCCCGTTTCACGTCTCCCGTTTTCTCAAACAAAAAATAACCTCCATTGTACACAAAAATGAAGGAAATGTGGGAGTGGGTGGGCCGATGAAGAAGTAGATTGTGCTCTTATGGAGCATTTCGGGTAATATCCATACAAAGAACAACAATGAACGGAAGGGCTGGTGGTGAAAATGTGAAATTGATATTGATATTATGCAATGTTGAATCGAATCGAATCGAAAAAAACTCAACCCAATGAGCGTTGATTTTACGAGCCTTAAACATGACACTGAAATTAACTTTTTAAAGGGGGTCCCTTGGCCAGTGGATGTTGGGCAAATGCATACGCAGATTTTTATGACAGTTTGTTAGCAGCTTCTGAGGGATTCGTTTCGAATTGCAAATGGCCAGGGAAATGTTTGTGAATGTGGATGTGCGAAAGGATTTCCGCTTTCATCGGGATGCCGTTGCCATTGAGGCATCCGTCAACTGGGTCGTAGAATACATATATTTTGTATCCCTAAAATCACAGTAGGTAACCACTTTTGTTGTCCTGTTTAAAAAGTTGAAAAATATAATATAAGAGCGGATCCCACAGACTGACTAGTAAACTCATAAATTATCTCTTGAATTTAATGTGACATGAAATCTATGTTTTATTTTTAGCAAATACCTTTGAATCAGCTTTTTCTGTGCTCTGAAAATATTTTTTTTTTAATTATTTGTAAGGTTAAATTGAGATAATCATATTTTATATTTTGTCTTTATATTTTTTAAACTCATGTTATTTTTTTCAACGGTTTATTATTTAAAAAATGTTTGGAACATTTTCCAATTTTATTTAATTTGCATCTAAATATATTTGTGTGTGTGTATATATTTTTTTAAATTTTTAATGTGTTCACTGTACTCCTAAATTTTTTTTACACCCATGTCCATCAGTCCTTTTAAGTTTTTTTTGCCTGTTGTTCTGTCATCAATACATTGTCGAATGTTGATGGGTAGCATAATGGTTTTTTGCTGAAAAATAAATGAATGTTTTAATTAAAGTATTTTAATTTTCAAAAGAATCCTATTTTACTTTAAGCTTGCCCCAAAATGTCGAAGTATTTTTAACAATAATTATTTTAAGTTCCCTATTCTCATATTTTAACATAAAAACTTGGTAGTTTTCTTTAGGTATTTTGGGGGAATTTCGGAAATAATATAGGGTACTCTATAAATCGGATTTTGTTAACTTTTTTGTCCGTGGATTTGAAAACCGAACAGCATCCGTGGCATCCGTGAATAGAGGCAATCAAAATCCGTCGGGCTTTTGTTTTTCTGCAGTTTTAGGTTGCAATCTGTTGACGGATTTTCAGATTTTGGATGACCCCCAATGTCACAGCGTTGATTTAATTTTCCGTTTCTGTTTGGTTTCTGTTTGGCTGCCAATGTTGTTTTCAATGCCGGACATGTTTAGCTTCTAATTTACAATCGGATTGAGTTGCAGGCAGTAACACTCATAAATATGCTGATTTCGTGCTCCAATAAATTTCCAAACTGAAATTTAATTTCGCCGCTGTGTAAGTCTCCTGTCTCCGCTGTTTGTTGTTTAATAATGTAAACGTTTTAATATTTAATATTGCGCATACGACATGTTGCGCCATTTTTTTTTTTGAAGCTCTTCTCCACATTGCTGACATTTAAATGAATTTTCAATAATTTTGCTGTTGGGATTTTTCATTTTTTTTTTTTGCATTTTGTTGGCAGTCAATAGAGTTGTTCTTGTTGCTGCTGCTGTTACTGTGTGTGATGCGTATAGCACCACCAACAAGCACTTAACGCCTAGAAAGGAAGGACCTTTGCCACCCACATTCATGCCCCCCATCCATTTTCCATTTTCCAGTTTTCAGTGGCGCAAGCTACTGCCGAAAATGCCATTTGTGCAAATCTAATAAACAGCGAACCGCATTAAATTTGACAGTAAGGTGTGGGATTTTCGGGGGGGTAAAAATACATATATATATCTATGTGTAAAGGGAGATTCGTGTCTCTGGGCGAACGTGTCAATCGAGGAACACGGGTGGCAAAGTGATAGTGTCCTGGTGGGCGCCACAAAAGCCCAACTTTCATTATAGCACCCGCAAAATCATTATTAAATGCCGTACTTGATACCGTGTTTTTGTTTAAGAGCATTGTAAATATTTGTTAATATAACAATTAAAATTAAACCATTTTTGATGAGCCTTTCATAGCTTGAAAACAATTTTATTCATGAAAAATACAACATATTTTTAACAAATATAAATTAGTAATTATTAACATATGACTACCAGCAATTTACCAAAAAGTGAAAAATAATTTTGAGGTGAAAAAATCTTCATAACTTTGAGTTATTTAAATTATTAATATACCTAAAGTGTTACTTTTACTAATATTTTCCATCAATTGAAAAATAAGGTTTTAAAACAAAAACACACGGTCCTATATACGTAAGTAATTTTATTTTATTTATTTGTTAGACATTTTTGTATAATTACTTTTACTAATATTTTCCAACAATTGAAAAATACGCTTTTAAAAAAAAACACACATAAAAGAAGCTCCGCTAAGTAGTAAATATATTTAAAAAAACTTAAAAATGCGGAATTTATCTTTATTTCGTCAGTCGTTACAACTTCCGCCTTTTTAATGTACCAAATAAATTCAGAATTCTTCTAAATTATGTGCCATACTGATTTATTTTCATATACTCTTCGGGAGTGTCGCATCTTGTGACATAAATCACAACTGCCCCATGTCCGTTGCTGGGAAAAAAGCTGCAAAAGACAGCCGACCTAAAAAGGAACACTGTATTTTTTCTCGAAAAATCTAAAATCCTCCGCTAACTGGCGAATGTATGACACATTTCGCCTTTGGGATTTGCGAAGGCGAAGGACGCGTTTCGCTTTTTCCTTCGGTTTTTCTCGCATTCTAGCATCCGTAGGTTGGTGTGTGTAGTTTAGGCCAAATTAACATATCACACAGGCCGCAGCGTCCTTGGGCCCCCTCCTCCTCATCTCCTGCACCTTCTCTCCTCTCCGCTTGAGTTGCCACTTTGAGATGCGGCCTTATAGCCAGAGTTTTGTCCCACAACTCAGTTCACAAAAATAGCTCAGAATTTTTCATTTTTAAATTATTTGTAAGTGGTCACCAATGAATTTATTTTTGTAAACCTTTGGTATTATCCAAAGTTTTGGTGTAATATTAATTTAAACACCTGTCTTTTTTTTTTTTGTAATATTTTACTTGTTTTATTTACCGCAAGAGATAACTAATTTTATTTTATTTGTATAATTTTAAATTTTGAGGCCTGATTTTTATAAAAATATCAGTTCTGTTTTTCGTAGCATTGGAATAAAATAAACTTATGAATAAAACTGCCACCATAAATGTATGGAATGTGTTAAAGTGTCTTTGTTAAATATATTAATTTAATATACATTTAAATTTAAATTAATTTTTATTTATTTTTTTTTTATTTTTTTTTATGTGCTTTAAATGTGACCTCGACTGTGTGCGCTATATAGGCCTAGGCAATGGGCCATTGACTGAAAACCATTTGGCTGGCGTTGCAGTCAAGTTTTGAGAGTTTTGTGAGACTTCGTTCTCAGCCCATTTTTCTGCCTATTTTTCTGTCACGGTTCACATCGCGTTTTTGACGCTGTCTCTGAAATATTCTGAATGTCATTGCAGGGACCCACAAAAGGTGAACCAATTTTTACGAAATGGTGTGCGAAAATCCAATGAATCTCGATTGAGTTTTTTTTTGTGGCGAAACAAAACCATTAAGAGTTTAAAGATATTTAAAAAAATTTGAGCGGTCTCGCATATTTAATATTTAAGGTGAATATAGTTAAGACCAAAAGCTAGTGCTTTAAAATCCGTAAACATAAAATGTTATTAATTATCATTTATTATGAAATTTATTATGAATTATTTGAAATTTGTTCTAATTACTGAGAAGTGTAATAAAATATTGGTTTGTATCCCAATTAGGAGTATGTAGTTGCAGGGAAAGAAATTCGAGTCCATATTGAACATATGCATTTTGTGATCCTAGGAATATAATTATGTATGTGTGGAAATTTGTGCACTTGAAGGCTTCCATCATAGCTGAAAATATGTGGGTGGGTATGTGCACTGTAGTTACAAACATACAGATAAACAGGGCCGAGCTAAGAAAAATATTCAACTGGGGCGATTAATTTATCTTAAAAAAAGAAAAATAATACAGTGAAGTCAAACCCTAATAATACTTAACAACATATTATTATTTAATATAAAAATAATAAAATGAAGCTACTTTATAATTATAAAGAGTACCTTATAACTTGTTTCTTTAAGATGGGTTCATTTAGCAAACTTTTTACTGAAGGAACCAGTTTTTTTCTACACTTGTCCTTGAATAAAATTATAAATCTTTAGCATAAGATGAGATATAAATAAGATGTGATTTGAAATCTTTCTTCACCTGTTGTATTCTTACTTTCCTCCCAAAGTGGAATCGCCCCTGTATGTGTATTTATTTGTATATATCCAGGCATAGCACACAGCCCACGCACTCAGCCATTACATTTTGACATACTGCGATATGCGAAACAAAGTTTGCAGTTTGCAGCTCGCACAATTTCTGCAATTCCTTGGCTGCTTCTTTGTTCTACTCAATGTCCGAGTGAGTAGAGACTCAAGGGTGCTGCACTCAACAAAAAAAAGGCTTCAAACTTCAAATGAATATTAGCAGTTGAAACCCACTGGAAGATCTATAGCATACTTTTTGGACACTTTTCGATAAATCGATAAAAAACAATCAATTTTAAATTAATGCTTACGATGGCGCTTTGAATATCCTTATCAAAAGTAGTAGTACTTTTTTTCACTTCTAGGTAAACAATTTTCGATTTCTTTAGGGGCTTACAATTGTATTTTATTTAATACAAGCGAATTGTTTAGTGTAAAATCAGAATGTTTAATTAGTTTACAGCATTAATCCCAGTGCAGTCTTTGTAAATGTTTGCTGTGCATTGTGTGAGGGACTTTTAACCAATCAGATTAATGCAAATTGAAATTAACTCTATGGTTTTTGCAAAGCCAATCCGATTTGGACGTTGGGTCCGCCAATCTCATCCCTCATGGTTGCTCTTTCTCATAGCTCTGCACTCGTCTTTTCGTTGAGAAATGATTCATTGTTCTTTGTGAGTGCAGGTGATATTATTTTTTTTTTTTGTTTTTACTTATATTTTCCCCTGGGGGCTTTTCCTTTTTGCTTGTTTTTGTTTTTGTTTTCATTGCGCTCTATAGCGACGACCATCTCCAGAGTTTTCTTTTTGATTTGTTCGATGATTGTTGTTGTTGCTGCAATTTGCTGCACGACTGACAGACAATAAAGAGCATTTCATTTGAATAATGCGAAAACATTTTGTTAGACGCCCGCTGCCATTGTCTATTGTCCTGCAGCACATAATTCCCCCCCCGATGCTTTGCTTTTAAAACTGCTCAACTGACATGCCGATTGCTATTGTCTGCACACCTCTATCTGTCAAAAGAACCCACCTCCACCTCCTCACACTAGAGTCTGATTTCTGATTGCCCCCTGATGGACAGAAATTTAGTCATCGGTAATAATCGATGGTTTCGAAATCCAGCAGATATGTTCTCTATGTTCATCAAGGAACCTTTATTTTTACAAAGGGAAGATAAAAGTTAACTCCTACTATCAGTCCAATATCGAACTTCTGCCTTCTCTATCGTGAATCGATAAGCTACTAAGGCTTTTGATCACTAGAATTATCGGTATTATCGATGATATTTAACGAGTCAAGAATATTATATCTTAAAATGACTTTTCAATTTGTGTTAAATTATATTTGCTATTTTTTTTTGTTCTAAATGCTTAGGTATTATCGTTACTATCGGTTTTTTTCAAGATAGCTATCGATCGTTTGTAAATTTTTGGAGTAGAAACAAGAGGTGAGCTGAAAGCTCAAAAAACGATCACAGTTTTAATCTGAGTATTTGCTCAAGAACTACTTATCTTTTGCTATCGGCGATTGACACCATTTTACCTCTTTTTTATTTATCGATTGACATACATCGTATGCCTTACATGTGGTTCAGTAATGCAGAGCAATTTTCCATGGAACTTTATTTCAATTGGCAGTGATTACAGAGGACATTTTGATGGACAGGTCGTAGATAGTTTTTCTAATAATGTGGACTTATTTGCTCCAATTTTAAGACCTGCTCGCTGGCCCGAGTGTGTGTTTATATATTTCTTTGGCTTTGGCTGTTGGCTTTCTATAACCCACTGCATTTGTGGGCCATTTTGGGCCAGAACTTTTGTGCTCCTCGCCCGAAAGTATGCCACATTGTCCGTGTCAGTGATATTATTGCTATTGTCGTATCAATTAGGAGCATTTACATGCGGCACGTTTTTCCTGTATGTTTCTGAATAAATCACAGCCCATCTGGATAGGGACATGTTGGTATGAATAATTTGTGGACTGTATTGCTTTTGGGCTACCCCATCGTGTTGGCAGTGGGTCGTAATTGCTTTATGAGAATCATGTTTTTGGGTCACCAAAAATTGCACCACAATCGATTAGACCAATAACAAATCAATAAGCTTTTCCCCGGCCCGATAAACGGTGTGTCCCTTACTGCCAATTGTCACTGATAGCTGTAAATTGGCCATTGAAGCTTCAAATGCATTTTTTGTCTATTAATAAATAAATGTTTTTATCTAAAAATTCACAGTACATTATCTCAAAGCACATATATTAATGTTAAATACTTAAATTATAATTTCATATTTTATACACCACCGTTAAAAGCGCTTTTTTTTAGGTGATCAACATTTAAGTATAATTTGTAGGTTGGTTTCCAGCTTCAGTTTGAGCACAATTGGTAACGAAATGGTTTTTAAATAAAATTTAAGAAAGACTCCTAGGCACTTATGTACCCGTTTCCATGGCTTTCTAGTAAATTAAGCCTTCCCCATCATAGACGCCTCTCCAGGGTATTTTATACACCCTTTTCCAGGGTGTCTCGCATGGCCCTTAGCATTTCGGGCAGCAGTCCCACATGGCTGTCCACGCAGTTGTTGGCGCAGCGTTCCAGGTGATCCGTGGATCCATGGAGACGGCACTGCTGGATGCACTTTTCCAGGCGATTCTCGAAGTCGGACATTCCGTGTTGCACAAAGCATCGAGCGCGGGTCAGGTGCAACTGGCAGCGGTCCACGCACCGCTGCACTGCCTCCGCATTCGCGTCCGCATCCGCACAGCAGGCGCCGGCGCAGGCGTGCATCTCGATCTGCATCTTGCGCAGATAATCCCGATCCAGATCCTCCACGGCGGTCAGGATCGCATTATCGACGCGCTCACGCTGCTCCTCCAGACTCGGATTATCAACGTTCATTTTAATATGATATTGGAATTGTTGAGTATTGGAAAGTTTGGTGTTGCTTTTCCGTATGGGAATTATCGAGAGTGCTTGATCGAAGTCAATGTGATTTTTATATATGTAATTTTTAAAAAACCTACTCTAGGTAAATATTTTATGAGCATTTAAGAGTTCATTTTATCCTTCTGTTTTAATATTTTTATCGAATATATATAATTTTATTTATAGATTTTTTTTAACGTTTTTAAAAGTAATAAAATTAAAATGGAGCACAGCTCTAAGGAAGAAACCTTTAACGTTAATATTATTTTTAATATTTTTAGCTTAAAAGAAAATCAAATACTATATGTAAGTTGATTCTAAAATCCATAAAGATTAATATTATTTAAAAGACTCGGGTTTTAGGAACAGTAAGTAGAAAATTCTTCAGATCTAACTTCACTTCCTTATTAGATTGTTAAACCTTTAAAGCGCTTGGGCCTTGATATTATTAACTGCTCTTTTTCTGGAAAACATTTAACGTAAATCCAATTAAGGCTAAGACATAAATCAATGTCAAGCTATCTTAAATTGAATTTCACCAAGTTTGCGCTTACCGATAATGCATTTCTAAAAACCTATATAAGAAGCATGAAAGACTCAGTTAGGTTGCAGTTCTCAAAATGCATTACTTGCATATCTTAGGGATTTCTGGTTGTTTTGGCCGCCTCGAGTTCGGCCCTTGATCGAGAGTTGGCCAACAAAGGGCTCTACGATATTGAGGAGGATCCTTTCCGAAAACTATCTGAAGAAAAACGGGATTTGGCCGCCGTTTCGCTGGTCCACCCTCGCTTTTTTTGCAAAGCTTTAAAGGAGCGTCTAAAGCGTTTATTAAAAAAAATGGAAAAATGGATGAGGATGGATGCTGAAGGTTTATTCGAAGTCCTGATAAAGGACAGGGAACACTCGCTTAAACTCAAGAACTTACTTGAAACGGTCGACGAAAAAGACGAGTCACCTGAGTTCCTTGAAAAGGTTTACGATCTCATAAAACATATTTTAAATAAGGACTAAGCGTAGTTAACTGGAAATTCAAATGTTTTAAAATCTTAACCTATAAGTATTGTATTTAAATAAAAAGTATCTAGCAGCAATTAAAGTTATCAAATATTTACTATTTAGCAATTTTATTAAAATATGTATATTTTTTCGTCTTTAAAATTATATTTATATCGATTATATGTATATGATAACATAATAAAATCAGGCAAATGAATACCAAAAAATTGCCTTGTTGTTTATTAAAAATTATGGGTAATATTTGGCAATGTCTTTTATATAATGAGTTGTGTTTGAACGTCTTTTGTAGTGTTGTTCTATAACTAAAATAATGATTTACGCTTTCTTATTTACGTTTTATGGTTGCTGAATATATCGATTGCATGTGTTAAATAACCGATTAAACTGATAACATAATAAAATCGGGCAAATGAACATACAAAAAAATTGCCTTGTCAAAGTAGATTATATGGCAAACTAACATATTGATAGATAATACTTAACAATGTCATTACCATAATCGTTTGGATAATCCTCCCTCCCCTGCCCACCCTCCCCCTCCCGATAATTATCGATAGTTTTGGGCACTTGTGTTGGATCAACTTAAAAGACCAAACAAATGATTGCCATAAATTTGACGGCAACAAACAACATCAACAACAACAACCAGTGGCGCTTGTCCGCTTTTCTTCCCATTTCTCCGCTCTATTTTCTCCTCTCTATTTTCTCCTCTCTCCTCTCTCCTCTCTCCACTGAGTAATGTGCCAACTGTTGAGTTTCCTTCCGCTTCCGAGGGCGATAGTGAGTGAGTGAGAGTGAGAGCGAGCGCGAGGATGGGAAAGGGATGGAGCGAGAGGCAAGGAGAGCGTGGGCGGAGAGGGAGACGGAGTGAGAGCGTACTTGCTCTCTCTGTCACACACTCTCTCTTTCTCTCTGGCCGGCATCGAGGGCTGCTTACAGGTGTTTATAGCGCTTCGGCAGGACCCGAACCGATGCCGAGCGCCCCGGCCGATGCATGGTGTCCCGCTCTGGCCCCCACGCCCACCCGCTCGCTCCCTCTCGCTCTCGGTCGCTTTATATTGCCGTGGACGCGGCGCCATGGCATCAGTTAAATTTGAATTGTCGAAGAGGCGCGTTGTGCTAGGAAAAGCTCACAGCAAGCCAAACATTTACCAAACAAAATACAAACTCTCTGGAACTCAGTTCCCCAACTCCAAAATCCAACATCGCTCGCAAACAAAAACATCCCATACAAAATCAAAAACGAAAAAAAACATCAATCATATACTGAACAACTTACAATATATACCTATTAAAAAAACATTTTTTTGATTGTGCTTCTAAGTGTTGTGCTTAAACTATATTAACTTGTACAAATATTCAAAGATATTCAAAAGTATTCAACATATATATTTGTAAAATATCCACCTTAAAACTAAACAAAAAACCACTCAAAACTAACCAACAAAATTTGAAAAGACTCAAAACCACATAGCGGACAGTTTTAAGATTAAATACTTTTGCGATTTTGTGCTTTTTGAATTCTAACTGTTAACGTGTAAACGCACAAAAATGTGCACGAAATTCTCACTGGACTCGAACGACTGAAAAGTGCGTTCTATTGCAAAAAAAAACAAAACAACAAAATACTAAATGCGAAACGGTAAATATAATATTTCTTATTCAAAAAAAAAATTATTCAATTATTTCCTTGGAAAAATTGTTGATTAATTTCGTGATTTAATGTTTGGTCATGTGTGTGTGCGATGCGGTTTTTGGAAAACGTTTTGAAAATGTTTTCAGAGGGGGATTTCTATTGTTTTATTGCGTCTTCTCTTAGTGTTTGATTTGAATTTGTTTTAATTAGTTTATAAAAACTTCTCAGAATTAGTTGTTATGAAGAAATTGTTTCTTTCCTGTGATGTTTTAATGAGCTTGTCGGTATCGAAATCAAGCAAATTTATATTGAACTCTTTCATATTATAAATATAACAAAAGTGTAAATTTACTTTAAACTTCTGCTGACTTATGAGTTAAAAATTTAAGTTTAATAATTAAAACTATTTGTTTTGGTTAGCTTTGGATTTTGAGATGTTTATGATTTTTAATTTTTAGACTAAGACTTAAGGTTTTTTTTCGCTACAATTTTAAAAGTTAAACTTTGGAATTGTTCAAATTAAACTAAAATTACAAGAAGTTTTTAGTTTTGAGTATGTTAAGATTTAACAATTTGAAAATCTTTAAAGTTTACAATATAAGAAACTTTACAATCTTCAATAAATAATTAAGACTTTGAAAAGCTACAAATTTTGGAATATTTAAATTTTTTTTTAACATTAACACAATTAAGGAACATAAAAATGTTGTTATTTAAATATAATGGAATGCTTGAATATAAGCATTTTAGAATGTTTGAGCTTTGTTTTTTCAAAATCTTTGAGTTGAGAACGAAATAAAAATAAAATTGTTTTATTTTAAGCTCACGCTACATTTAAATACATTTCTTGGCATGTCCTTGTGCTTGCCATTCCTTGTAAATTGAATTACCAACATTTTCATTGTCTCGTCTGTTGTCTGTGTGCCAATGAGATGATTTAATAAAAACATGTCTACGATTTGGTTTGGGCATTCCCCCTTAATCGCTATATGTGTACATAGGAAGGGCAAAACAAACTCGTTACGCATACGCCGTGTGTGCGATTGTATTAAACGATGCCATTGAAAATTGGTGGCCACAAGAGCGGTTTAGGATTTTGGGCCCTTGTTGGCCAGCCTCGTTAACCGAACTTGTTGCCACATTGGTGGCACTCACACTCACACTCACACAGACACTCACTCACTCACACACTTTCACTCTCTCCCACATTCTCGCAATCGCACATCCTTCGTACGTGTCCTTTTGCTAATCGCTGCGTTTAAGCAACTGCATGCGAGAATGTTGCATCGCTGGTTGTATTGGCGCGTGACCACCGCTTTTCCCCGCTTTTCCCGGCTTTTCTCTGACATAAGAGAGAGCGCCAAATAAAAAGCGGAGATGGAGGAAGAGGCATGCGGTGTGGTCGGTGTGGTCGGCAATCTTTGATTTCCCCGGCAACAGGAAAAGCCAGCTAAACAGACCAGCCAACGGGGCGTATGCGTGCTATTTCCGTAGGTTGTTTCCACTTTTCTTTGCTTTATTGAATGCATTCAATGCAGAAATATTTAAAACATTTCCATTCATGATTTTGAATGATAAGAAAATTAAATTGCTTGGTAAATCTCTTTGTGAACTTTATGTTCAGACATTTCATAATGACCTATTTAAAAAAAAATTAGGTGCTGCCTTAAAAATAACCAAATCATTGAATAGGAAAAGTGAAGCAAATGGTTAAATGGTACAAAATTCTTGAAAACTTTAATGTATTCCCGAAAAATCATATAAATGTACGCTGTACAAAAACAAAGAACAAAAGCAATCCTTAAAGCACTATGTTAAAAAAATTCTTTAAAGATATTTATGTGGTTTATGTTGTTTCTTCAGAAACAAAGAAAGAAATGTTCCCTTTATTTTCTCGTTACAAATAAAAATGTGATGTTTCAATTGTTGATCCTTTTTTCGTTTGGTTGCTCCACTTGTCATAAAATATTCAATTTTCATTTCTTGTCGTTATTTTTTTGGCCAGGGGTCCTGCATATAAAATCCAATGAAAATACACACAAAAATTGAAAAGCAACCAAAAAACAAAAAAGAATGGGAATGGAGGAAAGATCCCGCGGGCAATTCGATATATGCATCGCAATTTGATTGCAGTCTGTAAGTTCCATTTTCCATTTTCCATTGAGAGAACCACAGGCTTCGGAAACCCGTCGTGTTAATTTATTAGAAATTGCCATTTGAATTTTTTGGAAATAAATAAAATTGCATCGCTCACCGCTTTGCTTGGCAATATATTCGAAATTTTTTTACCTCAAGTTTCCACCATCAATCATCGCATTTTGTGGCAGGAGATGGGGTGAAAGGTTGGTGGGTTGTATTGATAACATGGCTTTAAGGGCATTTGGCTAAATAAATATCACAGCGAAGCGGTATATACCAGCGAAGCTATTATAGTCCTAGCTGATGGCATATTAAGTGGAAAACAATGTTGCCGTGTGGTTCTGAATGCATTGTTATCGTACCGTTGATATACGGCTCTATACAGAGTTATGTTATATGGGGATTTCTTTGGGAGTAGCTCTATCAATCAAAAGTTCTCAAAATTAATCTCTCAAAAAACATGTAGAGACCAAGATCGTTTATGGTTCAAATTTAGTTATTAGGCACTCAATTAAAAAATCGAATAAAATTAAAGTTAATGGTAATAAATATATTGGGTTCATCATTTAATCATTAATCATAATTTGAAATTTAAATTCAATGGGAACTTAAATGTTGTCTGCCCTCATATAAATGTAATAAATTATTACTAATAAAATGAGCAAACTTACAAAATATTTTCTATAGATTTTAACCGAAATAAATATGTATATAGCAGCTCTGCCCCAAAGCTATGCTAAAATAGAACCCAAAATGTGATTAATTCAAATTTGAATACGATGCCAGTCTAAACATGACAGCCGCTTTATCCCTATTTTGCTTCTTCTCTTCTGTCGCATCTCAGCTTAAACCCATTTGTTGTTTTTGAAGCGGGGGAAAAAGCGGGGGAAAAGGCGGGGGAAAACGCTCAAGTGTTTCCACATTGCAGGTGAAAAATCAAGAGGCTTTTCTTTTCGCCTGTTTCAGAGCAAGAGTTAAGTGATTGCTGCTACTGTGTGCTTGTTAGCCGGCTGAGCTCTTAGCCTGTCAGGGTGTCGAGTCTCCGGCCAATTGGCAACGTTTTTGTTTATCCATTTTTGGTCCCCTGCTCCACTGCTCCTCTGCTCCACTGCTCCTCTGCTCCTCCAGAAACAGCAACAGAAACCGACGGAGAACTGACAGTTGTCGGTGTATAAACAAAGCACACCCCAAATTTTTTTTTGGGGGGGGGGGCTATTTATGTTCTTGTCAAAGCTGCACACATGTCGTATGCTCGATACGTATGCGCAACATTAAAGCCAAGTTATGAGCCTTTAACAGGCCATGGCAACAGTATTAATGGCAACAGCAACAGCCAGAGGATCGAATCGAAGTGAACCGGGCCAAAGTAAGCAACCAACGTAGCAACCGTCGTCGTCCGTAATAACTAACGTAGTTTGCCTAAGCAATTTGGCACTTGTGCGCTTTATGGCGCCCACTGGTGCACCGTGCACAGTGGGTCGAAACATAACCGAAACCGAAACCGAAGCAGAAACAGAAACCGAAGGACCCATTAATCATGCATCGCCCATCGAGTGGGTATTCAGAGTTGGCCAACACCAAAGTACTTTCATGGGGAACGGTGGCACAAGTGCCCAAGGGCTCTGGTTTTTAAACTTGTAGGTAAATTTCAGACTAAAGAACTGCAAAACATTCAAAAATCACACAATAATTGCTGAACCAACACCAATAAAAGCAGGATTTTGTATAACGTGTAAATGTAGAATCGTACAATCTTTTTAAATTAATCTTAATTGTTTGTCATATGTACATTCTTATATAATAATATCATAAATTAATAAATAACTAAATATAATTCAACAAATTAATGTCGAAGAATTTCTAAAAATATATGTATAAATGAAATTGTTAATTGTAAAAGAATAAAATAAACTAATGAAGGAAGAGTTCCAAATTAGTTCAAATTGATTATTTGAATTTTATTAAAATACCTGTCAAATTTGAATGGCAGAAATCAAAGTTAAAAAGCAATCACAGAATATTCTTAAAGCTACTGCATTTTATTTCCTGTGCTTATCTATTTATTTGATAGTTTTCACCCCCAACTCACTGTTCGTTCACCAAGCAGCAGGTAAAGAAAAGACATTTACAAAAGGTCTTGGAAATGCCTCAAGGCGGGAAATATTAGGGAGTCGAAGAGGTAGGGGTTATCCTGGGAAACCAGGATACCAGAATACCAGGACATGGCACATGTGCTTAACTGCCAACATGGGGGCGACGTCTGATATATTTGCATGCAAAAGTGTTGTCACTGTAACGACTGCTCCTGCCGCTCCTGCCAATGATAAATGCAAATTGCTGCAGACACATAGGGGCTGTGTGGGAAAATCGACGTTACGCATACGCCATGTGTACGCCAAGATGCAGGCAGGGAGTCTCGAATCTCTCGAATCTCGACTGCAATCTGCCATCTGCCATTCTGCCAATTGATTGAGTGAATCCCGTAATCGACTGTCCTCAAACATTGTTAAAAGTGTAAACATTTATTTGTGATCCAACTAAATAAACTCCGAAACGAGTCCTTGGGGGGGAAGAAGAGATGGTTAATTTCCCTGTCGACAGCTGCCAACGCCTTTAGTTTGGTTTTTCGCCTTCGTTTCGGTGGCAAACAAAAGCCACATACAGAAATTTGACAAACTGCAAGGGCTAAGAGCAGCTGAAAAGGCAAAATAAAAGCACAACCCTCCACCCCATTTTATTGTTATTGTTATTTACACAGGAGTCATTGACACGCGTCGCGTTGTTCTCTTTTTTCTTTTTTTTCTTTGTGGTTTCTGACCCAAGAAAATGGGTGGAAAAGTCCAAACTAATAAAGCCAACTATTCGGGGGTTTCATTTGCCCATTTGTGTGCGGTAGATTGGGCTTCTGCGGTTTGCTAAGAACTCAACACAAAGGTTTATTCATTCATGAGGTGATTTATGGACTTTTAATAATCTTATGTTTTTTGTATACAGCCTAATACCAGAAATATAAAGTTAAGCCATAAAATGTAACATTTTTCATATATTTTAATAAAAACTTTGTTTACTGAATACTTAGTCCAGAAATTTCGTTGCATTGCAGCCTGTCTAAGAAGCCAGCTGTAAGATTGCTATTTAAATTATTGACTGAAACCAAATCAGCAGCTAATCAAAGAGGTGCATTTGAATGCACTACTTTATGGCTTGAGTTTGAGCGAATTTTCTTGTTTATAGGGGCTTTTTCCCAAAACAATATTTCTTAATCGAACTGTGTGTAAAGTGTAAAGGCTTTAATTTTAAAGCTGTAATTTTCAAGGTCCCGAAAAATGTCTTTCAACCGAATTGAGGAAAAAACCTTTTAAAGGTATTATCGTTTTGTTGTCACCACTAGCAACAGATTTTCACACATGAAAATCGAAATGAAATCGGCATAAAGGAATGATGGATGGATTATCCAATGGAAAGGAGGAGGGGAAAATCTTTGTGTGATACGGAAAAGTTGGAAGGTAAATGGGAGAATCTGAAACACACACAAAATGCGAATATATCCCGGGATTTTAGCATATTTTTCTTATTTTTTATCAAAGCAATTTATATGCACATGTGTGTCCATGTCTTTGGCTCATTGTCGTCGTGCACAGGGGTCTTAATTGCATGGCCATGCCCACACGTCCACACACTCACTTGACCTTTTGTTTCTTTGCTTGGATGGCATAAATAATTGAAGTAGAAGTGTACAGCGCAGGTCAAATTAATAGATAAAAGAACATGTTTTTACATAAAGTTATTTTCTTTGTTTACAGGTAATAAATGGTTTAATTTGGGGTCTCCAGTTCTTTTATTTCCTTTTATATCCAGGTCATCCAAATTTTGAACAAAACATGAGTCAAACTTTAATTACCTAACTAAAGGCCATGATATTTATATATTATAGCACAAAATTCGTAGTTTATAATAAATTATATAAAAGTTTTATTACTTTTTATAAAACAAAACATAGTTAAACATGTGAAGTTTTTGTATTCAGCTCCGAATACCTACTATAAATAACCAACAAATAACCCTAAAAACATGTAAATTCAGCGATTGTTATCTATAAAATGAATTGTTTTTTATTATTACTTTATATTATTTGCTATTATTTTACCCGCTGCTGTAAGTGGCCATGGTCCAGTTGAAGACCAAGTTCTTGTGCTCCTGGCTTAACCCTTGTTGTCCAACGCAGGGCCGTCGCCTCGACGAGACACTTGGCCACGTTGACAGCTCATAAAATTTGCATATAAACTGCTTAGCCAGATAAGATTTTCCTTGCTACTGTTTTCCGTTTCTACTTCTGCCCTTTTTTTTTTTTTTTTTTTTTTTTCCTCGTCCAGCCCCAATTTGTCAGGCTGAAAACTTTGCTAATTAGTTGTAATGCAAATGCATTTTGTATTGCAATTCACTTGAATAAGTTACAAGAATTTAACAAACTCCTCTTGTTTGCAAACATTTTAATTAGATAGCTTGTTGTAGGTATTTTTAATGAATGGTAACAATAAACCAGTTGGTAAACTTTAATTAACTAATAAAAAACAATAGCTACCTATACATTACATTCATTATTACAGAGTTTAATTAAGTTTGTAAAAGTTTTAGAAAATTCTCTAATGAGTACGCTTGACTTCTGACAATTTTGTATGTAATATTCTGCATGAATATTCATATTGTTGCAGAGTCAAACTTATTCAATATCTATTGGTAAACTTTTTTCACTTAGTTTTTTTTTTCATTTCACTTTGCTTTGCACTTGTTTATTTGTATATTTTGCTTCTTGAACGGGCAGCCACTTAAATTTCTTGCCCGATTTCAGAGTTCATGGAAGTTTGCAGCTGCATCAGTCGCATTTCCATTTTCATTTTCCCATCGAGTCCCAAGGACAATGGACGATGGACGATAGATGGCCAAGAGTTTCATAAATCTGGCCAGCAGATCGCCCATAAATAGGCTAAAGCTTATTCACACTCAAAGTCCCAGTTCTCCACTTAATGTCGTCACAAATTCGATTCGATGCGATTCGTTTTTCCTCTTTTCGCTTTTGGCCATCTATCAAAGGGCGCTAACTGGGGGACAGCTGTGACTGTGACTGCTGTGCTTACTTTTTGCAGTTGTTCTACCAACCAACCAGCCAACCACTATTAAGGCTAACAGAGGAGGCGTTGGCTTAGTGGGTGGTCGTCGCATATAAAGCGAAAAAGATTTACGAGGCATTGAACTCGCTTTTTTCCCTCTGTCGCAATGTGAGGGCAGACTACTTTTACTTTTACTTTTGTTTTGACAAACAGTTGATGGTTTGATTTATTTTTCACCAATAAAATCAGTGTTTTAATAAAACAACAAAAACCACTATCAATTTTGTGTGAAACATAAGGGTTTTAAAATTAAACACCTTATGATAGAAGCAATTTTAGCGATAAGTAATAAATTACATTTACTTATTAAATATTATAAAAATTATTTTAGAGAAATATTTGTAATGAAATAAATGTAAAGTGTAAAAATGTTGTTTTAAAAAATATAAAAAATTTATTATTAAGATTCCTAGATAAAATATTTTTTTATAGATAAATATATGAAATTAAATCCAACATTGCGCTTAGCAATGAAATTTTATTTAAACAAAAAAAGAAACCTTTATTTGGACCGCAAAATCTAGAAAATATCTTTTCTACTTTACGCTTTCAGCTGAACCCAAACAAGCAGTGTAAAAACAAATTTAAACACACAAAAAAAAAAAATAAATAAACAGGGAGCGAAGGGGGAAAGCTAAGGCATTCAATTCCCTTTTTTACGACTGTTACCCGATGCCAACTTTGTGCTCCAAATAGTTCAGATGAACTTTTGGCATCATGTTTGTGTGGGAAAAAAAAAGAAAAAAATAAAGGCCATTGTCAATGCCAAGGCAAAAGAAAATAATGACAAATGTGAGTTTTATTTTAATGTGTGTAACATTTGGGGGCGTCATGCTGATCATGATGATGATGATGATACAGCGATGATGACGAAAGTCCATTGACATTACCCATACGACATGTTGCACGGCTGCGAACAAAAAGTATGCAAATTAATGATTATGAGCACTTGGCGGCGCTCTCAATGAAAATTTATGGATGCCCCAATAGATATTTGCACACACTGTACACATACATATTATGTACATGCAGATGTAGCCAACTTCTGCCCTGATTTATGCTTTTCTAATGGCTTTTTCTTTTCATTTTTTGCCTTGGTCGAATGTTGATCTTTATCTGCTCTTTGGGAAATTGAAAATGCTGCACTTGAAAGTGAAAACTTGCAAGGTTGCAAGTTCTTTGGTGCGGAAGTCTCGCCTGCGGCAACTTTTCCTAATTAAAAGACTTGGAGTTGACAAAGTGCATTTGTGTTGGCCATATTTATTTTGGAGAAAACTTTGATTGGCTCGTGATCGACTGGAAAACGAATATCCTTCTCAAGTACAAAGTGAAAACTACTATTTGGTTGTTTCTCCAGTCATGTAAAATGAACAACCAATAAACAGTGTGGGAATTGCAAACACATTTCTTTCTTAGTTTCTGGCAACTGTAAATCAAACAATGTAGATTTTAAATATTTAAATCAGAGAATTTTCAGTATTTTAGCAACATTTATTTTTAATTTATTTATTTTATAAACCCAACGAATTTCGTTGTTGTTATAGTGTTTTATTATTTTTTAAAAAGCAATCAGAAGCAGAGAAACATTGTTTAAGTCGTTAGCTTAAATAGTTTTTAATTATTTTTGTTTCTGATTAAACTTGGATTTGTATCTACAATTAGTAATCAATTTATTAATCAATCAAAAAGACGTCCTCACACGGAATTATTAAACTCAATACCAATCAACCCACTGACCTTTTGACTGTTTGACCTTTTCAAATTCGACAGTTTGTAATCGTTTGTATGCATGCACATACTCGTATGTAGTTAAATAGTTTTAATGACGCCGGGGGTCTATTAAATGGCCGAAATGCCCATGTGTGTTAAAATGAACATTAATTATCGTTTGTGGAGCAGGAGCAGAGCGGTAAGGAAAATTGCATTGAGATTTGTGAGAACTTGTTGCCTTTAATCTTCGCACGCTCAATAAATTGGCACGAAAATCGCCCGTTTTGTTCTTTTTTTTTCATTATTTCTTTCTTCTCACCAAAAGGCGAAATTTGCAAAAACCGAAAATGTGAAAAACGCTTCAGTGACAAAAATCCAATTAAAAATTTTAAGTAAAAACAAATTTTCCTGCCTGCAATTGATTAATATAAAAGCGGTTTTTTTTTTTTTTATTGAGAAAGATATTACAAGTGATTTACAGCTCTTGGATAAAATACCCGAATTAATAAACATAAAACCGAAATTAAAATTTAAAATTAGTCGCAAACCTGCCGCCAGGTGTTTGAAATTGTGACGTGATTAGATCGCAAACACAAGTTAGATAAACACAAAACGCTAAACAGTTTGTACGATGCTATAATATGGCTCTTAAAAGATCACATCCAAAGGGGAGCGAAGATGTTTATTTTTAGGCAAAACAATGCAGACAGATCGCTTCGATTGCGGCTAGTTGATGGATGATGGATGGATGGATGGATTGTGGACGGGGGATTGGGGAAAAGCTGCCATGACGATGATGAAAATGTGCGGAAAATATGGGGAAAAACGGAGAAAACTGATTGAGGGCGGCGGAAGATGTGTGACGTCTTGTGAGCGGCATTAATTGTTATTGGATCAATAATATGGTATAACAAAATCGCATAGCGTGGGGCACCAAGCGGATAAATTTGCCTAAAATCAATACACAAAATAGAAGCAGAACAAAAGTTGTTCTTGTTATTAAATATTACTATTTTTTTTTTTTAATTTCAATTAAACATATTCATATTTCACATATAAATAACATTTAAAATACAATTTTAAAACAAGGCCAATCCTCAACTAGCACAACAAACAAAAAAAATAAAATAAATCAATTATCTAGCATTGCAAAATTTTCTTTTGAATGAAAATAAATCGCTGAATAATTGCCAAATCACGCAAGCAGAAATATTTTTGCTCCAAGATGTATTGTAATTGCGGGGCCTTCGCAAATATGTACACATTGTGCTGGAATAATATTTATAATTTATTCTCAGCTTGTTCTTTGATTTGTCAATATTTATCAAGCACTTTTCCATGGAATCATGGAATGGAATGCATTTGCATTAAGATATTCCATTTCAGTTGGCTTCAGGGCACATAAAATGAAAAAGCTAATCCCTGTCATCAGCAAATATTGGTAAACAAAACTAAATCCAGTACAATTAGCTGGTGTTTATTGTTTAAAGCGTCGTTGTTGGTTGCTCAAACTCAAACAGAGTAAAAGTTGCCATTTGTTATTGCCCTTGGCAAATAGAATTAAGAGACAAGACAGGGCTTACTATACACTTAGTGTACACTGAGCTACAGACTCATTGTTCCCCTTCTTTGTTGTTCATTGTTTTTGTTTCTGTTTCTGTTTCTGTTTCTATTTTCTGTCTGCGGCAGACGGTGAGAAAGAGAGGGAAAGTATCGAAAAGAAAGAGACGGCAAGGGTCGATGGAGAAGGCATTGAAAGCCACGAGCTTACTTGTTAATCACAACATCCAAAGCCAAACAGACAAAGTGCAATAACTGCAAATGGTAGGGAGGAAGATGGGTTCAAATGGTACACTTAAAGAAATAAGTAAATCAGGGAAAATATGTATTAACTTGATAGCATTTGCAGCTTCGTTCTTATTCGTAGCTAACACACAGCATAAGCTACTGAAAACCCACATAAATCTTCAGAAGGCATCTTCTAACATAAAGCTATTGCAAAATAATTTTTTTTTTATGTTTTAAAACAAAGACTTTTCGAACCACCTACTGTACATATTTTTGGTATGTTTACAAATCAAAAGACCTCAGTTTTTATTTGTTAACCATCACAGCAAAAATTTTAAATTTAAAAGAACACTTCAGTTTCTGAAATTATGTTTTCCATATGCAAAATGTAACTATAATTTTGTTGTCGGAATTTTATGGTATTTTTAAGTTACTATGATTATGCAATATTATCGTTTAAAACTTCAATACAACAATTTTGTTTTCGCCTAGAAGTAGAATTGTATAAAAATTAATTTTTTTTGGTCTGATTTTGTCGAGTGCTTTAGTTTGGATTGATTGGTGGTCCAAGAGGGGTGCACAACAATGCTTCTGACAAATATTTGCATCATCAATTTTGCTGCGTCGTCAATAAACACAGGACCGCGACCAAAGAGAAAGTTGCCAGGAGAAAGGTGAAGGGAGAAAGGCGCAGACGGCGTTGACGACGACGACGACGCTAAAAATAACAAACTGCAGCACTTGAGCCACAAACATGACAGACAGGATAACAGGGGCGACAGCCGCCTCGCTTAGGTGGCAAAAATATGGATAGTAAGGATAGCGCTGAGCGGGCCCACAAGACCAACAATAATACGCGTTATGGCGTTAAGTTGACGCTGACGAATGCGACATTCGCCTAAAAGTGAACCGCAAATACTTCAGAATGCATTAGGGTTGCCACGCGCTCTCTAGACCTTTCTGTCGCATGGTTGTCATGTTTGCAAGTGAAGCAAATTGTAGTTTTACCTGAATAATTAACTTAAGTGGGTTTTGTGATGGAGTATTAATGGTTGACAGAGAAGTTTCATCTGTCGCAGGGTTGTCGTGTTGCTTAATCTAAATATGCAGGGTTGTTTTGCCTGAATAATTTACTCAAAAGGTGTTTATGATGGCAGTATTGTCAGGCCAACTAGTAGTCCATCTGTCGCAGGGTTGTCATGTTACTCAATCCAAATGTGTTTAATTTCAGGCTTAAAAGTGAGAGAGAGTCAAAGAACCTTAAGCTGTCGAAGGGTTGTCATGTCTGCAAGTGAAGCATATTGTAGTTTTACTTAAATGGGTTTTATGATGGAGTATTTGGCAGTGTCGCAGGGTTCTCACTTTACTCACTTTCCTGTTGGTAGGCTAACAAATGATCACAGGAAATCTTTGGCTGTCGCAGGGTTGTCATCTTTTGTAAATTTATGTTCTACGTTTTAATTTCAATTATTTTTACGTTGTTTCTTATCACTTTTGCTTACAAGTGAAGCTGCAATAAAATGTGTTTGGCAATTAGTTCTTTTAATTTAGATTATAAATTTTTTGAAAGTCCTTTTCCTTTGAGCTTTCCACTTGTCAGCGTGGCCATCTCATCTAATTATCCTTCCGTCGCTTAGCACCCACACAGCTCTCACATTTATCTTGGCTGCAGAAATGTCAACTTGAGCGAATTATTCGCCTGAGGATGCAGTTGCCTTGGGCGATTTCCACCGAAAGCCTCGGCCAGAAGAAAGATCTTCGTGGTCAGCATTTAGTGAAATGTGGGAAGTGGGAAATGGGAAATGGGAAATGCAGCGACTATTTTCCTATGTCATTAAAAACTTGCTGACTTGATGCTGTGCTGCGCTGCGTTGCCTTGGTGGGACTAATTAAAAGCTTGCGGTTTGAGTGCGTTTCCAACGCGTTTTGGCTGCGTTTATTTTATTTTAATTTGTATTTTTTTTTTTTATCACCCCTGCTGTTTGTTGGTTGTTGTTGTTGTTGTTGTCTGGGCGTAATGTTCGGTGTGTTAATTACATTAAAAATATATAGAATGCAAACAAGCCCACGCCACTTGCTTCTTCCCTTAATTCCAGCGAAATGCCCTTACCGACAACTGTAAATATCAAATTAAAATGACATTACTTGAGGCTACCAGCGGTTGGGGATGGGGATGCGGATTGGGTTGCGTTAATTAATTTTTAATGAATATGTATTGAAAATGCATTGAAAGCTCTTTCTGCCTGCGTTATGCTGTGTTATATGTATTTTACTGTGGCTTTTTTTGCACGTTAGTTAGCTGACTGGCTTGTGTGTGTGCGATTTAAAACGCGCTCTGTCGCCCCTTTCTTGTGGCCTATACCATCGTGCATAAAAGTAAAAGTAGGCAGCGCCCTGAGTGGCAACGCTTTCGAGTGTGTTGTACTTGAGTCGTGAAGGGGGGGAGAGGTGGGGAGGGGAGGGAGTGCGGCACACAGGAAGCGGGAAAGCCAAGCAGCCGGGGAAAAGTGCGGAAAAATGGCTAAGGAAAATTTCAGCTGTGTTCTGTTTGTCGAGCGATACCCTTCAGAATGCGTAGTCAATATTTAAACAAAATATAGCAACTCAAAATATTAAATTATACAGGATATATTAAATGAAATTCTGGTAATGGCTGAGAAAAGTTTTAGCTGGGTTTTGAAGCGGTATCATTCTTAATGCGTTATGGTATAGGATATACTAAAATTAAACATTTTTAAATACTAAAATTTTTATTTAATTTTAAGTTCCGAAATAAACACAATCTTCAGTTTAGTATTTAAAATATGTTGTATTAAACAAAGTTAACATTTTCAGTTTTCAATTTAACAGGAAATATTCAAAAAAATAAATGTATTTAATAAAAATTCTTAAATTTAAAAAGGAAAGTAGGAACATACATTATTTTATAACTAAGAAATACTATGAATACTTGAGTCTTGGAGAGGTTTACTTTGTTTGGTCATTTATGGTTACTTAAGGTAAAACTAATTTTGTTTGTTCACAAATATGGAAAGTTCGATATTAATATTGTAGCTTTTTTTTATGGTGATGGCTTTTATTTTGATGGCTCTTAAAAAAAAGTAAGTCCCTCAAATGGGTTTTCTGTTGGTTTTACGAAATTTAAGAAATTTCATTTAAAAGGGTGTTTATAGTTCTATGTGTCACCAACACATTTCATTTGCTGCTGCTATTTTTCGTTCATATACGTTGTTGCTACCATTTTGTTTGCACTGTTCTTGGCATTGTTTTCCTTTGGCCAAGTTGTTGTTGCTGCTGCAGCAGCTATAGCCATGGCTATATAGCTGATGCCTGGCATTATGGGTCGGCTCAGTGCCTGAGCTCTTCGGGTCTCAGCTGAGACTCAAACTGAGACTCAAACTGTGAGTAGCAGCCAACATTTGCAAGTCAAATGAAATTATTTATTTTGCATGCAGGGAGGGTGACTCGACTGGCTGACAAGACGATGGGAAGGGCAGGGCAGGGAGGGGGGACTTTACGTTGCTCAGAGCCAGAGAACACACCGAAAAGTGAATAAAAAAATAAAAGGAAAATAATGTTTTACAACATGCATTTATTATAAATATTTAAGCAATATATTCCGGCTACTTCGGGCGAAATTCCTTAATTGAAATGGAAATTCCTGGCTAATTAGTGAATATTGGTGCACAAAGAGCTTTTCCTGCACATTTGCTAGCATTTAGCCATACGTATGTGTATGTGTGTGTAAGAGCCCTGACATTTCCGTCGTTCTCCGACATTTTCCATTTCCGTTTGCAGAGATTTTTAGATTTTCCTCTTCATTTAATTACACAAGAAAGGAAAGGATATGGCAAGAACTGGGATGCAAGTGAGTGTAAAAAATACAATTATTTTGGTAGAAACTAAAAATGATTGCTTTTGATAAGTGACTTCTTTTAGAAAAAATTTATTATGAAAAGTAAATAAATGATTTGGTTTTTGATTGCTTAAACATCGGAAAAGCATTGAAAGAATTGTCTTTTGACAAGACTATTAAACACTTAATATATTATTTTTAATGATTTAAAATTTATGAAGCTTCCACTGTTATAAAAATGTTGATATTGTTTTCTCATACAAAAGTAAATGAAATAAAATATATTTAACTAAGAGTTGTAGTAAAACAAGTTGGGAAGTTAATTTAATCATGAACTGAATAACCAGGCAAGTGCTGGCCCACCGACAGCTTTTGGCCATCAAGAACCGATTACTCGCAAAGCGTTAACCGAAAACAAAATCCGGCCAACACACACACTCACATCTTAGACACACACACACACACACACATATAAACATAAAGCGAAATCCCTTCAGCTGAGATGTATGCAACATTTGGGTTTTACTTTTCATTATTTTTGTGCTGTTCGCCATGTTGCTTATTTAATAATTCACACAGCTGGAACAAAGAAAGGGTTGAGTGTATGTCGATACACAGAAAAATAAATAGACTCGATATAAGAAAGTTATAACCTTGGAAGATTGGAATTACTATTAGATTTTATAATTTTATTAACGAAATATTTTGTAAAGTATAAAGTTTAATAGGAAATTGGGTAAATACTTTAAATTTTTATACTAATTTTACTCGCTATAATTATAAGAAATATTTATTGAATATTCAGGCAACTTGCAACTCAACTAGGAATATTTGTTCTAAGGCATGCACCATATTTATGTTAAATAAATTAAAAAGAAAATATTATATTCGGTTTTAAAATATATAATATATAATATATTTAAACATAAATAAAATCATACGAAATTTTGTAAAATTTTTAAAAGTTTTATTTAGAAAGGATACTAGAATTTAAAGAAGTGCTTTAATGGGAAAAGAACTAAAGTTTTAAATTTAAATTTACAACGATATTTTTTTCCAAACTTTCAAGAAAAAATACAAATTTTTAAAAACTCAATTAATTTCAGTGCATGAGTATGTGAGGTAGTAACGCTTATGTGTGTTAATGCTTGATTATAACGTTTATGGCGATTACTCATACGCCCCGTGTGCCACGAGCCACTGACAATGATGAGGCGACACTCGAGTCAAAAACGCTGCTAATTAAGTGTTAAATCATGCCGAAAATATGCCCATTCAGCTGCCAGCTCATGTGTGTGTCTGCGTGTGTGTTTTTGGGTAGGTGTAGAGTGTCCACCTTTCCATCACATCACTTCCATCCGCTTTGACAGCCACGCCCCAAAGAGCACGCACTCGTTTTGCACAAATGAACGCAAATTCACAGATATCGGAAAATTCGCCATCTCATGTCCTTTACCTTTGTGAAAAACGTCGGACCTGCAAAATAGGATTTCCCATTTCCCATTTCCCGATCCCGAGTGATTTTTGTGAGTGGGTGTTGTGTTGTTAGTCCATAAATCATTTTTAATAGAACTGTTTTGAAGGTAATTCACACACTCAATTTTTTCCCCTCATTATTACTATTATTAAACTATAATAAGGTTTCAAAGAGTTCAAAAATTCCCCAATTTCCTTGTTGATGAAATATTGTCACCATTAAATGTACTTAAGTGTACTTTATTAAAATAACCTCTGGTGTGTCTTGTCTCCATTTTCAGTCACACTTTTATGGGCAATTTGAAACACACATTTCATTACGCAGCTGGCAAAGGCAAAAACAACGGCGTAGAACAGAATGTGTTGCCTACTTTTTCGGGGGGTTTCTGCTCATTAACCTCTGGGCTCCAAATAATAAGATGTTGTGCCTACTTAAGTGAAATCTTCTTAATATGTTAACAACTCATAGGGGGATTTTCTTTGTTTTTTTTTTTTGGTTCCTTGGACGCAGTCCTTTGGCCCTGTCATTGCTGAGGAATGCTGAACACTGAAAAGATGAACGCAAAAACTATGGCCAAAAGTCCAAGTTTTTGTCTTGTCACTTTCCGCTCGGCTTGTTGAATTATTTATGGAGATGAAGGTGAAGATTCCACGCAACAAAAAAGTACAACAAAATGCAAAAAACAAGCACTCAAAAACAAAAGACACCACACCAAAAAAAAAAAAAGAAAAACAGAAAAAAAAAAAAGTTCTCCTGCTGTGTCAAGTGGCAAAATCTGCGCTGTAATGTGCATAAATAATTTTCTATTTGTGCGTATGTTTGTGCACACATTTCGCCGGAAATTTTCTTCTTTTTCGTTTCCTTTTTATCCAGGGCACTTAATGCTCCAATGAATTTTGTGTAAGCATTTTTCGCTTAACTATAATCGAAGGGTATTATGAATATGTTGTGATAAATGGGCTACAGGGAATTAAGTGAAATCTTTTGTACAAATCTAAGCCTGTTCTGTAAATACTTTTGGTGGGTATAGGCATTGTTCAATATCATTTTAATTACATAGGACTTTAATCGATCATCGCTAAATACTTGATTGATAAGAAGATCTAATTAATACTTCTGAAATAGGTTCTAAAGGCTTATTAAAATGAATTAAAGTACCTATAAACTCCTAGGAAATTTCTTTTGAATGAGATTTGAGCTTTTGACCAAATTAACAATATTAGTTAAAAATCATATAAAGAAATCAAATAACCCATATGGTTTTTGTAGAATTTTAAATAATACACTTTGTACAATATGGTTGTAAATAAAAGTTAAAATAAATATTTATAGAACTAAAACCTTTTTTATTATAAACTGATTTAGTTTTACCTTTTCAAGGCTTAATGTAAAAACCATCTATGTGTACGCTCTCTTTAAAATAACTATACACATTTAAATATAATGTTAAAGCAGCTTAAAAAATTAATTTTAAATAAGACCTAAGTTTTTGGGTAAATTTTAAAATTCCAAACTATCTTAATGCAAAATTTAAACAATTAGGAATGAATATTTTATAAAATTCTAAGACATTTTTATTAACTAAGAACTGAACTGATTTATTTGTTCGTTTTTAAATTTAAATATTAAAATTCAGAAGAGTGTAGAAAAAATGTGCGGCTGCTCAAGCTTCGCTGATTTCGCTGATTTATCTCCCGGCTTAGCGGCGGCGACTTCTTTTCTTTTATTTATAAATATAATTTTTTTTTTTGTTGTCTGTTTGTGAGTTTGAGGTGCCTTAAACTATGCAGCACTGCAAATTAAATAAAACGAGGCGGCCCAGACAGCCGGAGGGGGCGTGGCAGATCGGTGGTAGAAGGAGACTTTATTAAAATTTTTGGGTAGTCTGCTGGTTTGTCTGCTCTCTCTCCTCAGTTGTGCGTTGTGTTGAGTTTATTAAAAGCCCCAAAGTATGCTACACTCTTTGCACGGCTTTGATTTGATGTTAATGCAAATGGCCCCCCTCCGACCACGCCCCCTTATTCGGCAGCCGCCTCAAATTGCCGCACTGTTTAATTTTTAATGAAGGAACCGAAACAGATTTACTACCAAGGCAGCGGAAGCCAGCAGTAGCCTCTCATCCTCATCCTCACCCTCATTATCATCATCATCAGGCGAAGGATAAGGATAAGGGTGAGGTCCTGGAAAATCAGGAAAATGGAGCTGGAAAAGCTAGGGGTATGTGTTCACTTTTATATCGAGTGGGTTAGCAAACGTTTACTACCAGCTGATGTCTGATTAATCATCAATGATTGAGAAATGTTATACCGAGGATGTGGAAGTGGCGTTGTGTATTTGTTTCCCCCTCCTCTTTTATGTGGGGCACGTTCCTGCACCCCCCTGCCCTTTCCCTCCCACCCGCCACTTTCACTTCCCTCATTTGGAACACACGTGTCAAGTGCCTGGGATCTCCATCTCCATTTCCATTTCCACTTTCCACTTTCCCCATAATTTCTCCTCGAAATTTCAGTACAGAGTGTTTAGGTCAAAAAGCGCATTCACCCGTGGCAAATAGCTCAAGGTTGAAGCGCTTTTCCGTTTTCGGTAAGTGTTGGGGAAATTGTGGAAAACACTTGCAATTAATGCTGTGCAGCATACACAAGTTACTTCGGCAATTAGTGATGTCTTGGCTGACACTTGATTTTCAATTTGAGTTGCCATTTAATGGAAAGTCGTTCAGATTCTATCAATTATTTCTGGAAGTTAAAGTTGCTTACAAGAAGTTTGTATTTGTAATTTGTATTTAGATTTAAAATTAATAAAAAAAAATACACTTGTGTTACATTAAGGTAAATTAAAAGAGTTCTTTTCATTTTTTTTATGAAATGTAATTTTAGTAAAATCTTTTGAAAGCTGTAACTGCTGTTTTAATTGCTGAGAACTAAAATTTAAAACGAACTCGTTTAAAATAAAGCACAAAATTAAATTAAAACGGTAAGGTAAAATTTAAAATTTAATTAGTTTAAATTCTTTAAATTAAAGCTATGGAAGTTCAATTCAATGTTCAATGTTCGTAAATTAGATGGAGTCCCTTTGCGGTATGTGACACCATTTATTCAGTAGTAAACTCTTGCTGCCGCTGAGGAAATGGGAAAACGAAGGGTTTTCCCATGAAGATCCAGGGGCAAGAGCTGCGACTTCAGGTGAACTTAACTCGGGTTAAGAAGTCACGTTTCCATCGAATATTTGAAACAGCCAAAAAGTTGAAAGCTCATTTTAAACATCGCTCTTCATTTTGTGCCCCCTGGGAGTTTAGGGACTGGAAACGGAAATTCTCAATGTGTTTTGGCCGTGAACGTGATGGCTTAAATTGTTGGCCAAAAGTTTGTCGTTAGCGTATCTCGGTTGTACTCAGTTAAAAGCCAAATTTGATTTTCAGCCAGGCTGCAAAGTCGAAGCTACATCGAGCAAATGGATTACATACATTTTTGACATGAAGTTATTAATTTAATGCGAGTGAGAAACTTTGAACTAAGTAGAGAATCAGTTTTTAGGAACAGGTAATGCTTTGGGGCTGAAAACTGAAACTTGTGGATAGTTATAGCTAATTTATTTGCTACACATAAATAAATTTAGTTCTGAACGAAATAGAAGGGTAAAATGAACCCATTTGCCGATTAAAAATGTCGATGGCTCCTAATTGATTGAGTTGAAAGTTCATTTGCCGCCGGAGCACTCACTCACTTTCTCACAAAGGGGTCAAGAGGTGGCAGTTGCATGAGTCCACGAGGATGGAGCACCACCCACCCACCAGTGACTGACCCGTTGTCCATTTGACCCGATAAGTGACAGAGCAGCATGCTCAAGCGATTTCCAGACCTTCGCCCCATGAGTCCATTTGTCTTTGGTTTAGGACTCGGGACTCCTCCCAATGTCTGCTGATATCCTGGCAAGTTGACAGACAGTTTAAAGTTTTAGTTTCATTGTTATCTCGTGTCTGTATTTCTCTTCCATTATGCTGGGTGTCCTTTCAAGGGAACAGCAGCATATAAAAAGCGTATAAAGAATATGAACACTTCAAAATATGTATTCAAAATGTTTCTGTTTTTATTTCGGGCTTAAAAACACGTAAGGTGTTTTGTCTTCTCGTTTATGGCGTTCAAAAAGAGAAACCCTTTTTACACCCTGTGCTTTGTGCGGCTTAAATTCTAAAGAAATTCCCGGCTAGGGTTGCCAAACTTGTCATGCCAACTCTCTCAAGTTCAAGGTAAATAAAAAAGTACTTTAAGGCCCCGGCCAAGAACCCTTGAACAGCACCAAAAGTTACATTTATAAGCGAGTATCTTATATTCCACACACACTCAACGAAAGCTTTCTAATTTGTTTCTTTTTTTTTTTTTTTTTTTTTGGTAATGGTCCCATGCAAAAATGTTTGGGTTGGAAAAGTGCACGAAAAGTGCAAAAGATTCGCGGGAAAAAGGCCAACGAGGAAAACATGTTCAAGCACCGAACAAATTTAAGTGCTAGGAATTTAAATTAAGTTCATCCTTACTTTATTTAAAATTGATTAAAAATAAAATAGAATAAAGCTCAGTTTCTAAGTTGAATTCCAAAAGTGTGTCAACTCTATTTTTAATAATTTTGGTAAACAAGGCAACAAAAAACCAGAAAAATTGATTAACAATTTTTGTTACACGTGTGTACACGATTTTAATATGAATTGGTCGATAATTCGATTATATATTGCATTTATCGATAATTTGATTGACTATTAAATTGATCGATAAATATATTTTATTGTAAACTGATCGAAAATTCGATTGTATAGTGAATTTATCGGTATTTAGACTATGCTATGAATTTATCAATAAAATGTTGTTTTCAAGTCGAATTCGCTCTTTCTAACCTAGAGTTTTTTGCCCATTTTCCTCGCTGTGCCGGAATAAATGACGTTGTAAGCTTGTGTGCATAAAAATGCTACCACTTTGTCTTATTTTTCGCAATTTAGAAGTCATTCACTCTATGTAGTTTGCCATACCCATACCCATTCCCTCAGTTCGCGGACGAGTCAAATGAGCAACGAACTCGGAGGCAATCAATGCCAGAAACGAGGAATTCTGGGAACCAGGAAAGGAGTAGGAGAATGGGTGCGGAGAAAGTGGGGTGAAAGTGGGGGGAAAGTGTGGAGAAAGTACAACGGTTCGTTGTCTATTTTATTGTATTTTAATTTATGTTATTTACGCCAACCGCAGTCGCTGAACTTCTTGCTCCTGTTTTGCTCCTCGTTTGTTTTTGTTTTGTCTGCATCACGGCATCACGGTTGCCGTTAGTGTCACCAAAGGGATTTGTACTTTAATTTCTTTTGCTAATACTTAACAAAATGCTGCCACCCACATCTGTGGTCTTCTTCCCCTCCCCCTTGTCTTTTTTGTCCCTGTTGTCACCGAAAATGCTGTGAATAAAAGTCAGGTTTCTTGATCTTTTGGGCATGTGTATTATGAATTATGAAATAAAGCAGGTGAGCAGCCAGAATTTCACTCAACTAATTTACTAATGGAACAATATAATATAAAAATGCTGACTTAATGGACTGTACAAGACATAAATAAAAAAACCCTCTAGGTCGAAAATTAAGGAATTCTTTTATCTGGGTTGTAGTATGTTGCAGAGTAATACATAAATCAAAGAGCCTTTTCATGAATTGCTTTAGGATATAAGTGAGCCTCTCATATTTATGATAGTTCTATAAATATTACAGCTTGTCATTCTTGATTATGAAACGGTTTCAATTAAAAATAAATAATAAATAAATAAATAAAAAATAAATAATCATGCCTCTGAATTTAATTAAATTAAATCAATAATTTTTCATGTTTTAATATTCAGTTTTACTGCATTTTAAATGCTATTCAACGTTAATAAATTTAAGTTTTTTTTTTTGTTTTGCTACACAAAACATAATTTAATTGTTGACAAATTTTCGAGGTTCATCGAACTAAAACGACTTTAGAATTAATTATTGAGTTGTTCTCCTTTTCAGGTCCTAAGTTCAGTGGCAAGCACTCTTTTTGTTGGCCAAAAGGAGATAAAATGCTACTCAAATAGCTGGCAAGAGCTTATTTGGCTCACACCCATTGTGTGGGTGTGTGCAATATGGTTAAGCTTGTGTTGGTGTGGGAGTGACTGTGTGTGTCCTGCTGAGTGAATGTGTTTTTTTTGGGCCCCCCTTATTTGCTCCAACTAAAACCCTTCTTGATGCATTGTCGCCTCGTGCACAATCACATCTGACTTTGTTCTCTTCTCCCTTTTTTTCCATTTTGCGAACACAAATGCAACCAAAATAATAGCAAAGAGTGTTTTTAATAAAATTATCATAACGGCTTTAATATTAAAAAATGCGCAACACATTTTAAAGCAAGTTTTATTTATAAAGTTGTGGGATAAAGTATAAGATTACCTGTATAAAGATGATTTTCAGGACAAGACCTTTTTGTTATGTTATATTATTATTTAATTTATTAAAATTAAATTGACAATTTATATATACAGTGCGATAATTGTAAATATTAACATTAAAATATTCATGATAATTTCTAAAGTCCTTAAATGTTTTTTGAGAAGACTTTGGTAAATCCCAATACTTTAAATTCGTGTGTTTTTGATACACAACTACTCTATACATTTGCAATTTGTAAAGTTCATCACAAATGCTACTTTTCTGTCCGCAGCTGTCTTCCTGTCCCCGATTCTTTTTCTTTATTTTCCGTTGGCTGTGTAAAAAAAGAGAAACAAAGACAAGTTGAAAGGGTGGCAGTCAGCTGCTGTTCAAACTTTTGCCAGCACTTTTGTTTTCATTCAATGTCTTGGCCAGACAGCAGCCCAACATTCAGCATTTTCCACAATTTCCATTTCAAAGCGAAAACTTGCCGCCAGCCAGTTTCTCCATCCTCAAATTCTGGACGTGGATATGGATCAAAAACCGTTGAAGCCCTCAAACAATTGTGCACAAAAATAGACGACAAATATGTTTCACTACGAAAATTTAAAATTCTATCAATTTTTGGACAACCGTAGCCGTGATTGTGATTTATGGTTGCCAAGTTTCGGTTAAGTTTATTTTCCTCTCGGCGCTGCAACTTTAACAAGCTTGTGTGTGTGTGGTGTGTGGCTATAAATATATTCTCAGCTCTGTTTTTCTTGGAAATTTTCATTTTAAGCAACAAGTTTTGCATGTTTCCTTTTTTGGATTACAAAACTTAGGTTGTGGCAGATTTTCAAGTGATTTATTAGGCGCTTATTCTTTGGCCACTTTGGTATAGATGTTTTTCTAAAATTAAATTTATGAAAATATTGAAATTAATAAGATATTAAAGCTTTTGGTTGAAGTTGAAAATTCTCGATTTTCGTTACCGAATTTTAATAAGCGCATAAAAGCACTTGCATAAATCTCAAAATGTATTGCATTTAATTAAATTAAATAAAACTAGGTACTATTACTTACTGACTATTTATTTAAAAAATTCTGAAACAAAGACTTTTTACCTCTTTTAAATCAATTTCTTTTATTTCTGAGAAGTTAAAGCTGCTCGTGGGAAAGAACTGCAGACAATTTCATTGAAATAAAACTGGGAATTTTTCAAACAGTCACAACTTGAGTGAACTTTCGGCCATTAAAGTGGCTTTTAAAATTAATTGGCTTCAGAGATGAAGGAAAATAGCTGAAATTTCCAAAACTTAATAATGGGAAAAATTCTATTTAAAATTCAGAGAAATAAATATGCATAAAAACTATCGAAATAAAGAAATAAAATGGTATTTATACTCTCCTTGGAAAAAGAAACTTGAACCTGCACTGTAAAATTTATGTAGAGTAAAGAAAGGAAAGTGTAAAATTAAAGGCAAGAGAGAAAAAGAAGGAAAAAAACGTAAATTTATTTAACGGAATAATGTTTACAAATGCTAGTGCAAACCTAAAGTTCGCAGGAGTGAAAAAAAAAATTGGAGAACGAAAGTGAAGCCCGTGGGAAATAGGAAGCAGAATTACTTTCAAGGCTTCTTTTCTTCTCCGCGGCAGCGAAAACTGAATTTCTCCTCCTTTTGTTTTTATACTTTTATACACTTTCCCCTGGAGTCCCCGACTTCTACACTTCAGTCAGACTTTTTAATAACCTTTGTCTGACGCATAACTCGACAACGCATGGCAGGGCAAGCATTTCGCCAGCGGGTTTTCTCAGCTCAAGGAAAATGTGGAAAATTGCATGGTGTGTGTGTGTGTGTGTCTGTCCGCTTTCCTCACAAAAATCTACTGCTCTTCAGCGCAATGAAAATGAACATTTTCCCATTGCCAACTACAATTTCCGCCCAACTTTTCAGCGTGAGCATTTTCCATCTTAAAGTTTGACTTAAAGTCCCCAACAATGCCAACAACTTTTGACAAACTCAGCGCAACAAGCGGCAAAAGTTTTTTAAATTACAAAAAAAGAACCGGAAAAAAATGCGACACGCAAAATGGCATAAAAATTAACTGTAAATAAAAGCAACAAAAAGTAAAGCAAGCGAAAAAATGGCACAACAAAAAAATGTACAGAAAACAGCAAACCAAAAGTCAGATGAAGAATTTTCAATACCCTGAATAAATTACATTTGTGATTTAACATAAAAACGATTTTTTTTGAATAGATACAAATGTTTATAATAAATTAAAAACATTTAAAAACCACATTATGGGCTTGAAAACAAAAACAGTTAAAAGTCAAATTAATAATGGATTTAATTTGTCGATTATTTTCTAAGATTTCCAATCAAAAACCAAAATTTCATTCTGATTGAATTGCAGCTTATGTTTGTGATACAATTCACTGGTAATTGCTTTGTGGTCCCTGCATTTAAATGGATTAATCAACTTGTCGGCAAGTAAGAGCGCCTAAACGTTAATTACATTTTCTGTGGCTTTGAATTTGAAACTTTGGATGTAACTTTGTTGGGTTTAGTTTGAACTATGAATTTTATAACCAATATGTGGACCGAAAGTTGTTTCAGACCTAATTTAAAGTAGTTTTTGCTTTCTCTTAGGCAGCTGGTGGTTATATATTTTGTTAAGTTTTTCTTATCGCAAAAGGTATTGTGTTTTTTCGGGGATTCAATGAATTCAATGACTAAATACCAGATTTTTGTCTCGCTGCTCGATTTTCGTTATGAACTTAAAAAGAGCACAAAAAGTGCGGAAATAAATATTTGGTAGTCGTGTGTCGCATGGCCAAAGCAGAAGCTCAGAAAAAATAAAAAACAAAAAACAAAAAAAACAAGAATGGAGGAAAAATACCGAAAATGCCTCAAAGGCAGCGGATACCTTGCGATTTTCCAAATTTAGCTGCCTGACATCCTGTGAAGCGGTGGTGAAAGGTTCCTGGAAATTCACTTTTGAATCCTCCGCTTTTTTTTCGGTGCTTGTTGACTTTTTCGTTGTTGTTTTATTTTTGGTTGTCTGGCAGTAAAATTATTTTTTTTCCGGCTTCACGCCCCTTCGATTATGCCCACAAAAAGGTGGATGGATGGATGGATGGATGGATGGGGATTGGGATTCGGACGGGAAAGTCCACTAATTTGTCCATTACGGTAACAGTTTGGTGGGCGAAACCTGTTGCGGTTGGCTTAACTTTCAACTTGATTTTCGGTAGGGTTACGGCTGCGGAATTTAAAAAAACTGCATATCGATTGCAGAGCCCTCAAGTGTTTTCTTTTTCCCATGCGGTAACAATGTTTGGGATTTTCTCTCTCATTTTTTATACGCTTTACATGTTGATTTAACTGCAAACAAGTATGGAAAATGCATGGTCGCTTCGCCAGCAAAAATGTTTTTATTTAAAAAAAAAAGAGCTGCAATAAAAAAAAGAAATACCGATAAAAATGTTTTTTAGTATGGTCATAAATGAGTGCTTTTAAAATATGGAGAAGCAATCATTTGAAATGTGGCAATTTACTTGAAGGATATTTCGGAATTTATCTGAAAATACATTAAAAGCTGTCATTTGATCTTCTTTGTTTTTAATACACCCATTTTAAAATAAAATATGTGTTTTGTAAGAGGACTGAACTTAACTTAAAAAATAACTATCATTAAAATGTTTGCACTTATGGCAATTAGCTGCATTTTTTTCTTACACCTTTCCCAACAAAAACCCAATTATTTTCAATTCACCCTTTTTTCTCTTGACATTTTTGTTTGTGTTTTAAGCTGATCAACTAGCATTAAAATCGTTGGATTTGTGGCTAATTAGTGAGATGGGAAAAAAGGAAACTATATGTTGAGGGACATATCCCATGGAACCAAAGCAAACGAATCCTGTGTCCCCTATTCACTTCTCGGCTTAATGAGCAGAAATTTACGATGCGTTTGTTAAACGCTGGCAAACCGCACTGAAAACCAAATGAGGGGGAAGCCGCGAATATTTCACTTTGTGAGGCATATAAATGAATTAAGTGCTGGGCTGCCAAGGTGCACAAGAAAAAATTAAAACCCCACGTAAAAATGCGAAAAAGAACAAGGGAAAAAAAACATAATTATCATGGTAAAAATTGAATCGAGCAGGATGAACAGGATGAAAATAAACCGAGACGAGACGAGACGTAACGAAGCGAACCTCAAAACCAACAGCGAAAAATGGCAGCTGGCCCAACAACCTTGAGAATGAGGAGGTGGGTGGGGTGGGGTGGGGAAAGTGGGGGATCGAGTGGGTGTATCATCGTGAAATGAAATTATGCCTTTGTATTGGTTTCGCTACTCAATTTAATTTATCGCCGAGCTCGGTCAGCTTTTTTAATATGCAAAGTCTGGCGATGCTGATGCTGATGCTGATGATGATGCTTTGTTTTAATTGCCAGCGAAAGGAATCTGTTGGCACAGGGCTGTTAAAATCGTTCATTAGGGCCAATGATTGGCTTTTATGGTAGCAACGATTCAAAACCATCAGCCAATTAGCACGAAAACCTTCTGTAGTTGCAAATGAAAAAGGGCAACAAAAAAAAGCCCAACTATTGAAAAGCGTTTCATTTGAACTTTTGGATTTTATGCAAGCCCTCTTAATTAATATGGGAGAAAAGCAAAAATAAAGTCAACTTCCAATTACCATATTATGTGAATTTATGACCCACTGCATTACTGTAACTTTATTTTATTCTTGACTTGAATTAGAGCTTAACAAGCTTAGAAACAAAAACACTTTATTTACTTTGAAATGAAGCCAAGTTTTGCAATTCCTCTTGATAAGCTACTAAATAGTTTGTCAACATATGTTTCGTTTGAATATTTCATAACCAAAGGCCACACGAAATATGTTTCAATTAAACATGCTCTCAACAACAATTACTTGGGTGGACGGGATGAGAAAGCCATTCTGTGCTGCATTATTATATGGGTAGTGGGCCTCCCTTTCTGTGGCATGTGGCAATGTGGTAATGCCACACCTACAAAGGCACCCACAGAGTACCGCACAAGGCACTCAAAGGATGGTCTGTGTTCGTAGCCAGCAAGTCGGGCTATAATTAGTCCCTTCAACACACTTAACTCTATATACACCGCCTGTCAAATCGGGGAAAGGCTTCTCGCATTGCACACATCGCTGCACATCCTTGCACCCCGAAAATGCTGATCAAATCAATAATTATCTTAATGCACCTCTACCGAGGTGACGTCTGAAATTCGATAAGGTTTTAAGCAGAACAAACTGGCTTAATTAAGCAGGGACTGTTTAAAGCAGGGATGCCCAGCCCATAAGCACTGGTTTAAAGCATCTTAGTTGACTTCGTGAGTAAATTTAATTGAATTCTAATTGTTGGACACAAAGGGAATTTGTTTCTATTGGAGTCACTTTAATCTCATCGTCCACAAATGGTGATGTAAAAATTTTACATTTTATTGTTTATTTTAGTGTATAATATTCCTTAGCCCTTTACCCCTTTCTTTTGCTAGCGTGACGGGGAAACTTTAGGGGCAGTCCAAAACAACGCTAAAATGCTGACTATGCATAAATCATTACTTGTCGATTGTTACAAGCAAACAATGAAGCAAGCAAGCACCAGCAACAATAAAATTGAGCCATAAGCAACAGCAACAAAAGTGAGCTACTTTTCCCACAGGGAATGAGAACACACGAACCAATAAATTAATCAAAAATGTTTCGTGGTCAGCGCAGTCCAAAGGCGTAAACCGAAACGCAAACACGAAACACCAAAGCAAACCCCATTTGACCAAGATTACTTGGCGATCGTGGCAAGACAGAAAGACAGAAAGGAGCTGGGGATTTGTCAAAGTGGGTAATTAATTTCAACGCCTTGTAACAATATAAATACGCTGACCTGAGCCAATAATTAATGGCGGGCATCGCACAAGAAACAAATCGAATGCGCCCCACAAACATCCAAATTAACGTTATCCTCTGACATGTGTCATAATTTTTTAATGGCGCCCAACGTGGGGCCTTATTACCATCAGTGGAGCGTTATATTTTAATAGACTTTTGTTAAGTAGGTACTTCAATTTAGACTAAAAAACTTGGAGCTAAACATAACATTTAAATGTATACCATTCTTGTGAACTGTAAAATTGGTTCAGTAAATAACCGATATCCTCATCACTAAAGATTACCTAATGAAATAATTTATAAATTTAACAGCTTTCAGTAAACATTTTAAGAGGCCAGATCCGTAATTGATCAAATCCACATACATGTTAACTTATTTCTGGCGGGTTTACCAACCATTAGCAGATCTCTGTGTAAGCTTTCTGATGACAAATTTAAGCGTCTGCCATGTAGCATGAATTGCCCAACTTATCGGGGCCAAGAAGGTGTCAAATGGTGCTCAAGAAAACGGCACGCAATACTGGGCCAATACACTTCTACTACCTTTAGCACTCTCGATGGCGTGTCGTTGAACTCTCAACGCTAACCTAAACTAAACTAAACTAAACTACATAAACTTAACTGAACTCAACTGGACTCCAAACCGTTTCCGGGGTGGCAAACACAATTTAGATCGATTTTCTGTTGTTTGTTGAGCCATTGGCAATATTTATGAAATAAAAAGGGCCAGCTAAAAAGCTTGGGAAATCCGTGTGACCCAAAATGAACTTGGCTTTAAGCCACACAGCACAGCCAGAGAGTCAATGGCCCTTTTGTTTTTCCATCCAGGCCACATTTTTGTTTTGTTATTTTATAATTGGCGTGCTGTGGCTCTGGCTGTGGCTGCTCATTTCGCAGTCCTTTCCTTTGTAGTCCCCATATTTTTATACCATTTTGTTTAACCAGACGACCAAGGGTTGAAAACAGGGAAGGGAAGGGAGGTTTTCCTTCCAGACTGGCCCAAAAAAGTTCACTGGCAACTTGTTGGTCCGAATTTCGAAATGGGCGACTGAAACTCAACTTAACTGGAAGGCAAACGCATTTATATTTAATGAAATATAAATAAAATATTGTGAGGCAAAACTTTTGCCCAAGAATAGAAACATTTTATGCTAGGGGGTCTGCTCCACAATTCCATTTCATTTCATTCCAGAATTTTGCATCGTTGTCACTTTCTCTGAAAGGAATTTAGTACGTGCTCAGTAAAGTCTCATTGCATTTCTTAGAATTTATGAAAACTGACATCGATATGAATGGAATCTTATTAAGACGTACTGTATATTTGAAAAAAGTGAAGTAACGAAGCTACTGTAAACTTTAGAGTTTTCCTATATATTTTATTTTGTGTATAGAAACGCATAGGAATTGTTTTTTTTTTTTCATATAAACTACTAGCAATATAAATTTCTTTTTGATTTTAATCTAGAAACTTAATTTTTTAGGGCATTTACGTTTCGTTTGTCCCTATCTCATCGTAGAAAATTTCATTAGTTAAATGGCCCAAATCATTGAATGGGTTTTTAGAAGGCTGGTCAGTGGCTCTTGGCCACAAGTAGAACACATAAATAGGCACACAAAAAAGGCTTTACACCAATTCAAACGGACTTGGCCAGTTGACAGTTTTTGCCACAAGAATTTCTGTTTGTTTGTTTGTTTGTCACCGGCAAACATTTTCCAATTTACCAAATGCAAGTCGACGATGGTCGGTGTACCAGAAAAGCTTCTATTCTTCGTTTACTCTTGGCAGAGCAAAAAATAACACATGTGCGCATAAAATCTTGTTAATAATATGTTTGTAAATTGAATATTTAAATATTTAAAAATATTAATATGCACTTTTCTCAGACAAAAGAAACTTGACAAGTAAATAAAAAAGGCATGAATAGAGGGTCGTTTTGTGGTTTGGTTTTGTCGCCAGTAAAATATCCTCAAAAGTATGCCAAAAACACAAGAACATTTTAATGAAATATGTCTTGATGCGGTCATTTACATATGCGTCTCATTTCCATTTCCATTTCCATTTCCATTCCCATTTTCACTCGCTTTGTTTGGTTGGCCATGTAAATCGGTTAATTACATGTCATGAGAATTAAATTTCCTTTGCAATTTTCAGTTGCTTCATTAGCATCGTAAATAGTTATATATTTTTTTAAATTTTTTAAAGTGAAAAAAAAATAGCCCCTGTTTATACGTTAGAACGAATGCATGTATTCATAAAAATTAAAAAGAAAACTTCACACTGTTTGTATTGGCGTCCTAATTTATGCAATTAAGTTGGTAGCTCTCCATTTCACGCAATGACGCTGAATTCATAGTCAACTTTCGTTGTCTCTAAATCAGTAGTAGATAATTGTTTGCCTTTGTTTGGGGGTCTTTTTGTTGTTGTAAAAAGCACAATCCATGCAATTAGTCAAAGTGACAGCGACCTTAATGTAAAATGCAAATAAAAACAAATGGTGAATACCTTAAAGCGAAATGGGTTTTAATAAATTACATGTCAACAAATAATATTCCACTTAATAGGTGCAATGAAATAAAGTCTTTTAAAGTTAGAAAATGAATGTAAATATATAACTTAAGTAGAGTTTCTTTGTTAAAAGTTAGATGGCTTTGTTTATAGGTGGTGCCTTCTATTTAAGTAATTAAAACCATTGCCTGAACCTTTAACTTTTCTTTACTATCAAAAATTCCTAATGATCCTTATATTATTTTTAGGACTTTAGTGAACCGCCTACTGTATGTTATTTTTGTAGGTATATTTCCCCGCTGAAATGTATAATTTGTAACTTAAAAGCTGAAGTGGGCGTTTTAATGGTCAATTTGGGGCTCTAAAAAACGTTGATAAAAATGGAGCTAAATTACTCTGGTTTCCTATTCTGTTTTCCAACCACTTTGTAATTAGATGAACACATTTTTTTCCATCAACATTTTGGAAACATTTAATAATCATTTTGTGTCGATTTTATTGAATGGGACTCCTGGTCCTTAAAGTTGTCTCCTTCATTTTTATTTTTTTCCTGTCCCGTGTATTTACTTTGATTTTGGTTTGCTTGATTTGCCAGCAAAAATATATTTGTGGACACAATATATTTTTTTTCTGTTTTCACGATGATGATGGAGATAATTGAAGGCGATAATGAAGATGTTCATGTCGACCGCAGGGCATTTCCAGTGACTTCAAATGATTTCTTAGTGTCGCTCGTGCATGAATTTTGTGTTTTTGGACGGAAATCGAAATCGCTGTTCATATTGCTTATTTAACGTGCGACAAAAAGTCAAATACGAGTAAATAAACTAATTCTATTACAATTGCCCCAGGCAAAACACACGCACTTACCCCGCCCTCACTTCCATGAGAAAAAAATCTGGGAAAAAAAAAGAAAGGAAAACCTCCGCTTTTCCGCCGCTCCATCCCCAGAGGCAGTGTTTTTGATTTATGGCTGCTATTGAACCTGTTTCTCTCTCTATTGGCGATTTTTCCTTCGATTTTCCTTTGTTGTTGTTGTTGTTTTGGTCCTGGCCAATTTATAAGATTATTTGCTTATGCCAAAGAAAATCGGGGAGCGGGCGGAACGGGGACATTTAACCCAGCAGGAAAAAACTACACAGCAGCAACAACAAAAATATTCATTGAAAACTAATGATGTGGAAAATAGAAAAATTGCCTGCAGTTAGAGGAGAAACGAGATTCGATCCATGGCGGATACTTATGTTCCCAGGCGCATTCCCCTAATACAAACACAAAGGAAATATATGGTATATTTGTCGACCAGACAGGACAGGACAGGACAGGACAGGACAGGACTCTCGAAGGATGCGTTGCCCTTTTGTGAATTGAAGGGAGCGAATAAAAATAAACAACATGTTCTACATCACAGGGGAAAACATATCACGGATACGTGAATATCAAGTATACGACCTGGGGGCTTCACGTTTTATTATTCAAACTGAGGAAGAACTGCATGCAAATAACAGTGCAAATAATCAAGAAAGTATCAAGGATTAAATAAAAAAAGTAAAGATTTTATTCTATTAAAAAATGCATTGATTGAGCTGATTATAAAATATGAATAAATACTTACGATGAGTTTTATATCTCAAAGCATATTTTAAAACTTTTTTAAGGCCACTTAAATATTTGCGTGAATATTAATATCTAAGAAAACATAACAAAAAAAACATGACCAGCTGTAATTGCGAGTGCTTTCGATTGGTTTAAAAATATATGTATTTCAATGACCTCAGTATCTCAAGACGTCGTTATACATTTTTTGTGGCAATTTAGCCCCTCGATTTTTGGCCATTAGGAGCAAAGTGCTTGATCAGGCCAACATTAAAGAAAAGTGACTGGAAAATGAACAAATAAACAAAACTTCAGTCAATGTGCCCGAGCGATTGCCTCGCTGATTGATTTTCAAATGTGCGTAATCAATAAAACAAAAGGAAAACACGGGAAAATCTGGAAACTGAGGGAAAGAGGGGGAAATGAAGCGACAAAATGAGAGAGAGAGAGAACGGGAATCGGGAATTGGGAAGTAGAAATGAAAATGAAATGCAGTGACGTCAAATAAAAAATGAAAATGAAAATTTAAATAAATAAATGAAAAATGTTTCGAACACACAATGGCCGCATAAAAATATGAATCGTAATGATAAATGTAAGCCCGTGCACATCCACTGATTCCACAAATACTTGTGCTATAAATATATACATATGTATTCACAAAGATAAATTCATGAAATTTCTATTACTAAGCACTTCTGTAGCTAATTTCGTCTAGTGGTCGGCAAATGGGTTTTTCCCCCACTCAAGTAGAACGGGACTCGACATCCTTCTATTTCCCCATTTCCATTCATCGTTTTCCATGCTCGGACAATTTTTGAATGGTCCTTTTCATGCCCAAAGCGAATAAATATATAAGAATATACTATATATCCACAAATGGATGACAAGGAGTGCTACATAATCAATTTGTTCGTTGTCAAAATCTGTTTAATTTGTGTGTCTTTCAACCCATAAACTAATGCAATTTGCCAACGAAAAATTCAACAAAACTGGGTCGTTCGAAATATATTTTAGACATATTTTACTTGTACTTTTATTATTTTTTTTTTAATTTATTAAAAGTCACACCGCTGTCTGATTAATATTCATATCTTCAAAAGGTTTCATTCATTTGAATTTGTCAAAGCTTTATAAATATTAAAATTTCAACCAAAATTTAAATTACATTTTCAAGATGTTTTTATACAATTTATTAAGGTTTTAAACATTTTTCATACAATTTAAAGTACAAGTTAAGACTCATTTTAAATTGATGGAATTAGTTTTGTGGCCCCTGGGTATTTGGTTGCATGCAGCTGCCTTCGTCTTTCGTCTTCATTACGTGATGGATTTTTAATTAGTGCAAATAGCTTCGATCAAGCGCACTCACCAAACTCAACTCAACTCAACGCACTCGCAATTAGCCGCAGTGCATATTTTCTGGCTGGGATGGGGCTGGGGCTTTTGTGTTTTTATTGCCTGCACTTTTGGCAATTTGGCTGAGAGCTGAGAGCTGCTGCTCCGTATCGTTATTAGAAATTAAAAACGTTTGTTTTCAGTTTGACCTCAGCTTGACACGCCCATCAACCAAGGACCTTTGCCCTCTGCGTAAATGATAGGCATTTTGGTTGTGGCAAGTTGAGCAACTTTCTACGGTTTTTTATTCAGAAATATTTTATTGAGCAGCATTTCTGGGGAATTTAAATGCTTAATTAATGTACATAATTCCAATATATTGCTTGCAAATTCTTATGCGACATTTCAGTTATTTTATAAACATTTTAAGACATTACTTTTCATATTTATGATAAATACTTACATAGGTAGATTTTATATTTTTCGTTTAAATATGAAACCAGTAAATAACAATAACAACTGATGAAAATATTATTTAAAAACCAACTTAAAGAGTAATTTCACTTGATGTTTTATTATCGTAATTTATATAGATGCAGAAAACATAAAGGGAATTTTCTGACGTGGAAAGAATATTATAAAAGATTTAAAACTTTAATATTTATTACCCTTTTGACAATTTTTGGTATAAAACACGAAATATTTATCAAATGGGATACCATTACAATTTTTTCCAGAGACAAAAGTGCAATCATTTGCAATTATTAGCTTGTATGAATTTTCAACCACTAGCTTGGGTTTTTCCCCTATCCGCCACTCAAATCTGAAAATGAAACTTTGCAAATTAAAGGTTAATCAAGAAGGGGTTGTGCAATGCGACAAGAAAACGCTTTTAGGCATTTCATTACGGCTAAAAGCACTTTCATATTTACCAATGCATTTCGATAAATCGATTACATGGGACTTGCACAAATAGACTGCCCCACACAGTTCTTGTTCTTGCATCAAATCAGCTTAATGGGAGCAAAGACAAGGGGAAGAGCACGAAAAACTCAACCATCAACAAACTATCATCAATTTGGCATGCAAATCACTTGTTCTGAAGGTTTCCTTTTTTCTGTCCACTTTGGCCATCCCTTGGGATATTTTTCCCTTTTCTCCATGCGATGCGGGTCCTTTTGTGCACCATCATTTAGAAGTGCAGCGGGCAAAAAGGATTGGCTTGGCCCAGGAAAATTACAAGGACCTACTCGAAATAGTTGAGGATACACAAAAATATAAATGAGGATCAAACAAAAAAGTTGTACCTTAGTTTTTACTAAATTAAATATTGAAATTGAATTATATATAAACCCATATTTGTATTATACATTACTTATACATTTTTGTAAAAGTCTCATAATTTTTTAATAATATTTTTAATACTTAATACGCATCCGGACAGTAAAGTAAACACAAACTTTTAAAAATTTATTTATGGCACATTCGTTTAGCAAAATATAAAACTTTTTGATCTTTAATAATGGTCTACAAATATAACTTTGTTTTTGGTTTATTTTTTAGTACAGGAGATTTAACCATGTGTTAATAAAAAACAAAAAAATAAATTTGAAATAGCTAGAAAAGAAAAAAATTCCATTCCATTTTAGTTGATTTTTGTAATGAATTCTCCTGTGTGTTCGTTCTCCTGGCCGAGAGTCCTGTTAACTGCGTAGGCGTGACATATAGTGGCACCTGGAAAGTGGGTGAAAAGTGGGTGGCTGGGGTTTTTTCCCAAAAGGAAATTGCAGATGCCGCTCTGCTGCTGACAATTTTCTGGCACCTGAGAAGGTGCGAACGGAAGGCAGGCCCTCAATAATCGCTTAATAATCGATGGCGTATACGCAATTTTTATTGCTGCATGTGTCATATTGCGTGTAATTGCTCAAGACGATAAAGTAAATAAATTGCACAAGCCAACATCGAAACAGAAAGGGTTGTGAAAATCGAGAGATGGGAGTGGTGTGTGTCCACACACAAAAACAAAAAGTGTTGCAAATTTATAACATTTTTAAAGGGGATGACGGCATCCCCGTTGTTGTTGTTGTTGTTGTTTGAAGCCTCGGGCAGAGGAAACGACGGCAAAAAGCGGAAACGGAAGCTAGACTGTCACTCCTCCATTTCTCATTGTTGGGTGGTCCACATATTCTGTGTCGCAACTAAGCGGCTTAAAAGCATATGAAAACCCTCGGAAACCCTCTGCACAGCAGCAGAAGAGTTCAAGGAGCTGCATTTAAAATCCCTTAAAATTCACTTTTATTTCAATAGCTTGGGCCATTGTTAAGTTCAGTTTTTATGCACAGAAAACAACGATTTTTGTTTATTTGCTAACATTTTTTAGAGTCTGTGTTTAGTTGGTGTTATATCTTTTTTTACTCTTCTGTTTAAAGCAGGGTTTAATAATAATAATTTAATTTAATTAAATTAATTATTAAATTGATTTTTGTGTAGTTAATCCTTTGGTTTTCGGTTTAAATGGTAAGGTATGTAAGAAAATATGAAATATGTTATTAAGCTAAAATATTTCGCTTTAATATTTATCTTTTTTGAACACTCTGGAATTGAAATAAAAAAAGGGAACAAAAAAATTATTATTATAGGACAAGGAATTAACTTGTAAGTTCCAAACTTGTAGCGTTGGAAGGACATTTTATAATAAAAAACAAAACACAAAGGTTGTCAAACTTTTTCGCCCACTTTTCTTTATTTTTTCGTACCTTTTAATATTTTTCTTTTTTTTTCCCCTGTTTACGATTCAAGAGAAATGTAACAAGTTTTTACCTACAGGACCAGGACCTTTAACCCACTCATTTTATTCGCTCGCTGCACAAAGCCGCCGAAGAGAAGAAAAGTGAAAAGTTCTTAATCATGTAAACGAAACGTTATGCTGCAATTTATGTGCAGGGGCAAAAAGTTAATACGCAGCACGCGCCATTATCATCGTGCAACCAACTCCTGTCTCCTTTCGTGTCCTTGTTTCCTGTCCTTTTTTTTGTTTTTTGTTGCATATGAGGAAAAAGTGTAATTCAATAGCGGCAAATGCAATTGCTCTTCGTGTGCATGCAACACGGGGAGAAAATGTGCAGAATATGCATGTAAAAATATTTTAATTTTTAGCAAAATTAAAAAAATTCTCTTCAATTTTATATTGCTGTCTTACAAAAATTTTCTTTTGAAATTTAACAATATTTGCATATTACTTTTAATGTGTGGCTTAGCTTATAGATTTTTATATATCCCCCCCCCCTATCAAAATTGAATTTTTTTTTTTTTTTTTTTTTTAATTTTTTAATTTTTTTTTTTTTTTGTGTTTGTTGGTTTTTGGTTATATAAATTGTTCTCACAGAAATTTTTAGCAAACTAATAAAACCCCCTCCCCCAATTTATTATTTACCACCAGTGAACATTGTTTAGCGAATAAATAAAAAATAATAACTTTAATTGAGAACATTCAAAAACACCAACAAATTAAAAGTAAACTTCATTTGTAGGACTTGATTTTTAAGAATTTGCCAAAGAAATAAGGATTTTCTTTGTATGTTTAATTTATGAAAATGAATTTGTGGGTAATCAGAATTTTAAGCAACTTTAAGCAAAAACTAGTTTTTGATGCTAGTTTTTATTCGCAATCAAATTCACGTCCAAGGTTTGCCATAAAAACTAACAAAGTAGATTTTGTGTTATTATTATTGTTTAATTAAGTGCAAGCGAAACAGCTTATGATCAATCTTCAAACATTTAGCCATAAAATAATATATCCCCTCCGTTATAATAACAATATGGACACATAGCAATTCAAATCATCCAGCGGCTCTGTTTTTGCTTCATTAAATCCAAATGCAAAGTAAACCGAACGTGTTTGTCATTCGGATTGTCAATGTTTTTGCAGGCATGCAAATGCAAAATCCCGACTCTCCCAGTTGTAATATTTGTGCAGTTTGATTGTCTGCGCTTTTGCTATTTGAACTACTTCCATCGTGTATGTATGGCTTTTATTAAGTTTTTGCCACCCTTCTGCTGCAGTTTGGAAGTTCAGTTCAGAGTGCAATCACAGGGATTGGCTTTCTAGGGCTTGAACTCAAAACCTCATCAATCAGAAAATCTGAAAATTTCTTGGGCACTTTGTTTGGCTTGCAAATTGCCTGACAATGACGATGATGTCGATTGAGACCGCAAAAATTACCCCCACACTGCCGATGGATCAATTTTGATTGACATCCCACAAAAGGGCAATCACGAAAAATGCATGCTCCTAATTGCAATGGTTTTTGGAGGCAATAAGGTTACATTAAACATCTTAAATTGATAATGCTACAGAGAATGAGGGAGATTTTGGGGTGGTAGTCAAAATAAATAACAATACAATCCTTACATATTCATTGAAATCTATAAATCTATATTTTTAATTTTAGGTAGCAGTTAGCCTTAACCATCAAAATCAGTCAGATAAATAATAAAATAATAAATAAATAAATAAATAACAAAACAAAAAAAAAAATTATTTAAATAGTTTAATAGGAAGAAAAAATACTTCTAGTGGTAAAAACAATGCAAAGTAAATACTATAACTACGTAAAATTTTTTTTAAAATTAATTAATTGTTCCAAATCGATACAACAAAATAATTGAAACAAAAGTTCAGTTGGTGAAACAATGCCAAATAAATACTATAGTACACAATTGATATAAACAAAGACAAATCAATAAAATGTCAGGTGAGCCCACTATTTATGCTACCTTAATTTAATCTACTCGAACAAATAAGCAACTTTCAGTTTATGGTTCAACCTGGTCAAAGGTCAAAGAAAACGTGCAGCACTATTTTTCTTTGGTAATAAAGCCACCGCAAATTTCAATCAAATCCTTTGCGGCTGGGAAACTTTGGTGCTGCTTATGGCGTAGGCATGAATTGCCTTTGATGGATCCCCTTTAAAAGTTCTCGTCGGGGGGACTTGTGTATTTCCGTGAATTTCCCCTGAAAACTCCCCCCTGACCGTTGCATCCGGAAACAGCCACCCATTTATGGCCCAAAGGTCATCATCACATATTTGGCCACATCTGTCCCAAACAGAATTTTGGGAGTGGCCTCTGTGGGCGGTGTTTTGAGTGGGGTGGGCTGACCTGTGGGTGGTGGGTCGATTTTAGGGAAAGCTGATCAAAATACCAAAACTAACGGCAGCCACTGCAGAAATTCTCTGGACCTGGCCCGAAAATTCCTCAATTGAGCCACATGCAGGTGGCCAAGTGTAGAAGTTAGGGAGGGGGTCACAAAAAACCCCTTCAAGCCAAAAATGCCATAAACATGGTGCATATTGTTGTGAACTCTAGACCCCAAAAAACTTTTGGATATCGACTGGGACTCCGGTCCCAAAATGAATTTCAGTACACGTTTAAATTGCATTTAAATTGCATAGAGAATTTTAAATTGGACAAACTTGAGCTTGGGAAATTATTTGGATTCAACATATTTTTTTAACGACAAGTTTAAGAACTTGCAGCTTTATTTTAAGCTTAAAACCAAATAGCTAAAAACAAAAAAAAAAAAAAAAAGAATTTAACTTGTTCCTTTTTTATATTAAATTATTGTTGCAGCTGCATATTCTTTAGCTTTTTTCAATCCTAAAAGATTACTGTTAACTAAAGGGCCAAGTTTATTCGAAGGGTGCTAAAGAAAATCCCAGATTTCACAAAAATCCATTACCGTTCGGCCTTTTCTCGATGACCCTCATCTTTTTTGCATGCATTTCTTTTAATCCGTTGAAAAGCTGGAGACCATTTTCTGTTGGCTTAACTTTAGGAGGCTCAAAGAAAATGCACTGCCACCGAAGGAGGAGAAGGGGGAAATAATTCGCATGCTGGTTGGCAGGGAAACTTTGGCGCCATATGACATTTGTTATAAATTTAATTAAAACAAAATGCCGGAAATGAGTGAAGTGCGGCGCAGCACGGGGGGGTTTTCAGGGGGGGTTTTCAGGGGGGAACTGCCAAACAAAAGGAAACTTGTCTAACTAGCAGCCAAGCGAACTGGCATCCTTCTCTCTAGGATCTAGAAACACAAACACTCGCAGGACCTCTCACATATCACACAAGGTTTTCCAATGCACAAGCGAGTGTAAAGGATTTTGCTAGACGAAGATTCAAATACCCTTGCTAAGTAAAGGACATTATTTTATAATGCAGTTAAAGGAATTTCTAAATGCAAAAAATGCCATTAATCGGAAATTGTTAAAGTACAGAGCTTATTAAATAACCTTAAATAACCTTAAATAACCTTAATATAATAATATAAAAATGATGTGGTGAATAGTTTACAAATGCAAACAATTAAAATAAATAAAAGCCTAAGGAAAAACTTAAAACAAAATAAATAAACGTATTCTTTTTGTATTGAAAAACATTGTTTTAATTTATGATAAAACTTTAAATTATCTGATAAATCTTTAGATCTGGTTTAAAAAAACCCACAAATTTAAAAAAACTCGTATCATATATGTTTATTTAAAAAACTAAACATAAAAAATTAAATAACATTTTAAGCCATTTTAATCAAAGTTTTATACTTAAGCATAAAAATATACAAACAAATTAAACTGAAAATTTACCTCAAACAAGCTTAAGTAACAAGTTGGAATTTGGAATTCGAGGAAAAGGAAACAGAGTTCGGTGGAAAGCACATGTGATTTTATTTTGTCATTAAAAGGTTTGAAAAAATTTTCACTCAGCCGCCGAGAAATACGACCATTCAAATGGGGGGCGCCAAAAAAAGGACGCCGCCGCCGCCGAAAACTTTTCCGTGTTCGCAACGCAGCGCAAAAATAAAATGAAATAAAATGAAAATAATTGCTTTGAGATAATATGGGTCCCGAATCCTGTGCATGGAGATGCCTCCCAATTTTGACTTGAGCCCCCGGCCACAAAGACCGCAGCCTCGTGAAAGTGAAAGCGAAAGTTTGCGGCGCTAATGTTGGAAATTTGTTAATTTTTGTGGACCTTCGTCGCTAAGCGAATGCAATTACATGCCCCACTGAGGCTATGTGGTCCTAAGTACCAAATCGTGTTGCGATACGTATACGTAATATGCGTATACGTAATTTTAGCTTGGCTCATGCCAAGCGGCCATTCATTCGGCTGGGTTGTCTGCTCCGCTTGGAGCATGTTTATATGCTAACAAAATTGCCAAAAGGAAGTATATAGATTTTAAAATGAATTCCATGATTATGTGGTGGCAACCAACAACTTTCGGGCACACACCAAAAAGTTTGTCTGGCTAAAATATATTTCGGCCACAACTAAAAGCATATCTAAAACTTTGTTTTTCCGATCGACATGTCTTAATTTAATCACATTAAACAAGTTTAAAGTCAATGTTTTAATCAAGTTGTTGGCTTTTTGTGATGTATAACCTAATGTGTTCTTAATTTTATTCAGTTGTTGGAAGGATGTTGTACTATCAAAAAAAAGGGGATTGTTCTTTTAACCTTTTAAGAAGAAACATTTTTTAAAGTATATGAAATTAAACAAATTTATGTGCTTTTAAAACGTTGTAAATATATTTTGCATAGTAAAATTATAAAGTTCAAAGCTTTCTATTCATTTAAAAAGGGATAAAAGCATTTAATAGCCAAGTGAGTGCTGGAAATAATAAGTCAAACAATAAAATAAGTGTAATTAATTGACATTATAATTGTTAAGTAATTTATAGACAGTAAACACTTCAATCAATAATAATAGTGTTCCTTGGAAATGCATTTCAGGGAATCCAATTTAAATTTCCATAAATAAAGGATATAGGGAATTACAGCCTGCATTATTTACTAGCAAAAGTAAGTAGATCCGCCCATTGGGAACACTTGCATATTTATAAAGTGCCCCCGATGATGACTTTATCGCCAAGGTTTGGCCGCATTTGTTAACTCGTTACCAATGGCCGATTAATTTTTAACCAGGCCTAGGCAAAAAACAGGGAACAGAGTATCGATTTCAGTCGTCGCTGTTACATAATTTACAAAACTGAATTATTTATTTGGCTTGTGGAAATGTGCAGAACAAATAACCGTATAACCGTAACAGTTACAATCAAAATAAAACGAAACGAGGTGAGGGTAAACAGTTTTGTGGTCAACTAAGCTCAACGCAACTCAACCAAATGGGGCCAGTGAATGAGTATCCGACTTCATTTGATTGTTATTGTGTTATTGTGTGTCGATTGCTCGCTTTTCGCTCCCAAGCGGCCTAATCTTAGGGTCCCCGTTATCGGAATCAGAAGTACTCGCCCACCGCCCTCAGCGTTATCTGCTCCACCTGGGTGTGCGGCGGCGTCGATAGTGCGTACAGTACCGCCTGGGCCACGTCGTCCGCCTGCAGGATGACCTCGCCCAGCTTCGCCTTGGTCTCCTCCGGCACGATTTCGGTGGCCACCCAGCCGGGATTAATGCTCTGCAAGAGATTGATATTTTTAAAAAATTTTCAACATTTTGTGTGGCCAGTTAGGCCAATATTTAACGAAATTAAATATATTGCAGGCCTGGGCACATTAATGCACACACACTTGCAGCATAGGCAATGGTATGTGGATTGAGAGAATGTGCCCAAGCCTGGGCTAAAGAGTTTTTTTTTTTTTAATTTTTACTGAGAAAAACCATTTTTTTTTGAAAAAGCTTTATTGTTACTTATTTAAAAAAAGTAATTTATTCAAAAAAACAGTTCAGTTGACTGATTTTGGAATTCAAAAATTATATAGTACATGATTTCACAATGCGTATTCCATTGAGACGGTAAAGGTACAATTTTTTTTTGCATTTAATCATAGTCGTCAAACAAATGGTTAAAAATAAAGAATAAATTTTCCGTTCTGCTCTGAAATTTTGTATGTGGTATAAATTGTCTAAAAAGTTTTTCTTATAAAAAAATCTACATGTTTTACAAGTTTTATAGCCACTTCATCACTTTAATAGTTATCTTATCGCCTCGTTTATTTTTTTAATAAACCTCTTTAACAAAGTTTTACTGTATCAGTGTAAACTGCCCTTACAAGTTTAACCTGATCATTATCAGAATTAATGGATCAATAAATTTTCAAAATGTAACTTATGGAGTCATAATACGAATATTTGTTAAATAAATTTAACAAAAAACTGCTACGATTCATAAATGGCTACATATTAAATTTAATTGTGTAAACGACCCTTGATTTTTTATTTTTATGATAAATTATGCGTTTCAATGTTTCAAAACGATACAGCATAAAATAAAATACAAAAATTGTTCTTCGCTCTATAGAAACTTAATGTGTTGCAAAAAAGTATTCAATTAAATATATTCCAACTTATTATTATTTTATTTATTTATTTATTTTATTTATTTATTTTTTAAGTTAATCGAAAATGTTTCATATGTTATACTTTCTCAATTAAATTTAAAGTATTGCGAAAGTACAAACGTAGCGGCTATAAAAAGGCTTAAAATCTTAACTATAAATGGCTCATATGCTCACCGTGGTCTTGATCTTGGACCCCTTTTGGATCAGCTCCTGCCTGCAGATCTCGTGGACGGCGGTCAGGCCGAATTTGCTTGGTGTGTAGGCGTTGAGGCTCTCGTCGGATGGGTCCGGCTTGTAACCGGCCACTCCGGCCGTGCTGTTCACGAAGAACAGGTGTCCGTTCACCTGGCGACGCCTCATGCTGCCCGCCGCCAGCTTCGTGCAGTATATGCTGCCCATGAGATTCGTCTGCAGGATGTTCCCGATGTCCTTGGTGGGCATGTCGATCAGCTGGCCGCCCAAAACGATTCCCGCATTGTTGATCAGCACATCGATGCCGCCCAGCTCTTTTTCGATCCACGCAAAGGCCGTGTCCACCTGCTGCTCCTGGGACACGTCGCAGGTGTGCTGGTGGAATCGCTTCCGCTGCTCCTCCGGCAGCGACTGGCGCAGTTTCTCCAGGCGATCGGTGCGCCTGGCCAGTCCCACCACCTGCAAGCCGGCGGCCACCAAGAGACGGGCGCAGGATGCACCGATTCCGGAACTGGCGCCACTGATAACGGCCACGCGATTCTGCCAACGATCCATTGCCTCTGAGAGCCGGCGACGAAGTGGGTTGTGAGAGTGGCGGATGATCGGGTTATATGCGTCTTATCTCAGAGAGAGTCCCTCTTTCTCTCGCTCTCTTCCGGCACGGAGAAGAATTCGTTATGCTGTTCTCTGGCGCTCTCTTAATCTACACTTAAAGAAAATTCACACTAAAACCTCAGGCTATTTTCGAATCAACTTTAATTTTTATTAATTTTATGAAAAATATTTAATGTTCCGATAAAAGTATCTTCGACGCATTGGCTTGTTTTTTAAATTCAAATTTATTTTCTATACGTTATTATGTTAAAAAAGAAATGCTTTGTTTTTATATGAACGTGTCTTATTTTACTATGCAGTTTTCAGAGAACTTATCAGTCTTATTAAAGAACTAAGCTATAATCATAATCAGTATTGCATTTAATAACTTTTCAATGCTAAAAAAATATATTTCAATCAAAATAATAAGAAAAAAAGTATTATTTTTAATGCTTTTAACTTTATACAAACAATAAATAAAATCTAAAAGATTTGAAACCATTTTTAAAATTTCTACGCTTAGATTTGCAATTATTTTAATAATGATTAACATGCTCGTATTGAGAAATTTAAATTAAAATCTTTATAAATCGTGTTTATTGGTAAATACCATAAATTTCATAAACTAAAGTTTACCAAGCTTAGATTATTTTCGCTAAGTGTACTCTCAAAATATGTAAAGGTTGTTTGCGTGACGTGTCTTTCGTTACTTTGAACAGACCATCCGATCAGAGGGCTGCTGACAACAGATGTTGTTTCGCCTTATCAAAGCCACTTAATTCGTTTTGATAATTACTGAGTTGAGACCTAAGACATTGTCTATTCATATACCAATGATTTCTAAATAATTTTATTATTTAATTTAACTTAAAGACTCGATTTTAACTTAAAAGTTAAGAGGTGTTTCCTTTTAGTTTATTTTACTGCGATTTTACCTACATACAGTTCATCTTTTGTAATTGCCAATAATTTCATTAAAATGTTCACTTTAATTTCACAGAAAATTAATTTAATCCCTTCTCCATGAGTTGAAGTTGAAAAATATTCCTTATTTTTTCTCATAGCAAGAGATAATTGGGTTTTTTGTGGAAATAATATCAACATATTGCGAAATTGTCATTAAAACGTGAACGAATGATAGCAACATCCTTCTAAATCAAAAATGTGAGTTATAAAATGTTTGCTTTCAAATATTTTTGTGTCAAATTATATACTAATTGTTTTTAATAGTAAAAGGTAATTGGGCTGACCAATGTCAGAAAAGCTAACTTTGCAGCAAAGTTAAGGCAATTACTAACTGTTGTGGTTTTGAAATAGCGCAGAATAACTAGGAAACAAAATAAAATATGGTTACAGAATTGTTGTGGCTTTAACCGAATAAAATTTTACAGAAACCCTAATGAAATATGGGGATATCCCTTGATTTGATTTTTCTGAATATTCTGCACACAACTAGCCACAACCCTCGACTCGTCTCACCATGCATTTATTTAAGGCGGGCCATTAAAAAAAAAAGCCAACACGCAATGCAGTCAAATGGCGCCTCAAGTTATGGCTCACACACACACATGCACATAAACACACACATACATGTAATGTCTGTGTATCTGTGTGTGTGTGGGGGCTAAATGTTCAGCTTCTTTTCTTTCTGGTTTATCGCCCAGCACACGCTTGACATATATATTTCCTCCAGAGCGCCTCCTTTTTTTTTTTTTTTTTTTTTATGACCGCTCGTAACATTCAAGAGATGCTTAAATGGCAACAATAAAGCGACAAAAGGGAAATCCCTCAAGGGGTCAGGGACTCCAGGGGGTGGGCTGCATCTAGTTGCAACATGATGCAAGTGCCAGTGTGCCCATCAAATCACAGCTAGCACTTTATCCTGCAATTACCCAAGCAAATGATGACAGAGTCAAAACCAACAAATGCAATAAACGCTAAATAAACGACCCACAAAATGCTGATTAACCATCCATCCGTCGGCGAAGAAGAAGCCCATCAAATTGATGCGGAGCAATTTGTTTGGATTTGCCCATCCCTGCCCATGAGAACCTATCCTATCTCGTCCAATTTCTTTCCCAATTTAAATCGAAACGTGTCAATCGTTAGTTAAATGTCTTCACCGTTCTCTTCTGGAATTTTCTCCGATTTTTCCCCACATTTACTTACATTTTATATGGGCAGCCCATTCTCACCATTGAGAAAAGGTGCTGAATCTTTAAAAAACATTGAATGAGTAGGCGAAACAAAAATTAATATTCAAATGTAAAGATTAAATTTTTTTTATATAAAATTTTATTGAAAACAATTTGAAATATTTTTAAAAAACCCTAAAATCTATTTTACATTTTTTGGGTGGGAATTGAGGGAGTTCGATTTTAGTGACTAACAAAAAATATTTTTTTAGCATTTCTTAAACGCTTGTTAAACTATTTAAGGCCATACATAATATTTATATACGGAAACAATGCCTTCAGAAGTTCTCATTTAGTTTTTACCTGTGTCAGGAATAAAAAAATTGATTGTACATTTTTCACTGGCACGAATCCTTACAAACCAACTTGTATACATCCCATAAAAAGCATTGACGTGCTGAATATTCAAATTGACAGCTGCCAAATGAACACCAGAAAAGCATAGAACAACAAAGGAAAAAACTAAAAAAAAAAATCAACAGGATAAGCGAAAAGAGAATAAGCCAACAAATTAAATTCACCGAAATTAAACCACTTTTTGCTGGATGTCAACTCCAAAATTGAATGCTGTCAATGAAAACAACTCAAATTAAAAAGAAATACTCACTATAGACTATAAATACGTCAACGTGGCTTAAAATAAAGAATAACATTAAATCAAAAAAATAAATGGTTATGTTGTGTATTTTAAACGGAAAATATTTATTCTAGTTTTATTACTTTTGCTGGTAATTGCGGGTTCCCCTCACTCTAAAAATAGGGATTAGATGGCCAACAAATTATTTTCCACTTGGTTTCAGCCATTCTCATTATTAAATACTTTCCTTGCCTGCAATCTTTATTAAATTCCCTGAGTTGGGTTACGAATTATGTAGACCAACATTGGCAGCATTTTGTTATTTTAATTAGTAAATTTAATCATAAAATGTTTCTACTTAGATGAATGCAAAAATAGAAGGGTAAAAAGCTTAAAGACATTGGTAGTTTATGACTAAATATTATAATATTATAATACCCAAAAATTGGTAAGAACCCCAGAGCACCTACAAAATAATTCAAATAACTTTCTTGTACCTTTTGATTTAAATGTTTATGTTTCTACCTTTAAACCCACATCGTGTTCCATGACTTTTGACTTGCCATATGAATCCTTTTGAGTCAAACGAAAATCAAAGTCAAGACTTTGGCCAAACATCAACGATGTCTTAGGAAAATCCCTTGACCACCGGCCAAATGGCCCCTTGGTAATTTTCCACACCCACTCCACCCGCTTTTCCCCGAAACTTTTTCCACTTTTTGTGCGGAAAGGAAAAGTTTACACTTGCAATGGATTTGGCACAGCTGCTTCGCTTTCTTCTGTCTGTTTATAATAGCTTCGAAGTGGGATCGGAAAATGCTAGGAAAATGTAGGAGAAAATGCGAAGGCCAGCAGCATAATAATTCTTGTGCTTAAAAGGAGTTTGGCAGCAGAGGCAAACCTCTGCGCTTTAAGATGTTGTTTTTATTTTGCATTGTAAATGCAGGGAAATGCCGCGCAAAAACAGCATTTTCCCTTAGACCTTCGGCCATTAGTGGGCATGATGGAAAAGGCAAGGTGCATGGAATGGATGAGATTCATGTGCTGCTTTAGCTCAACAGGATCCATAAAATTAACGCTGAATGAGGAGCGAGGAGCTCCCAGGATGCAACAATGTCTGCCTTACATTTTCCCATCCTTTGTGTGTTGGTAATGAATGTAAGGAAAGTAAAGTAAAGTAAAGTAAAGGCCAAACAATAACAGGGAAATCTACTCACAGGACAAGACAATTGCCACAACAATGTTTTGCGTTTTTTTTTCTTCTTCACATTTTCTTGTGTGTGTGCCCTCCATTTCACTGGGTTTTCCTTCTTTTTGTTGGTCATTTAGGAGCTCATTTTGTGGCCTCATTAATGTGTGTGTGTGGGGGCTAAGAAAATAAGTGGTGGCAGAGAAGTTAACAAATAATGACCGTTAAGATCCCTGCTCTCGCCTGGTTGGGGGCTTCAAAATTCCATCATTAAACATACATGCATAACCAGCACAAAAATTACTTAGTTTAAGTTTTATTTAGCTTTCAGTTTCGTTATTTTCATTTTTAAAAACCGAAATATAGCTGAATTTATTTACAAATGGGTAAAACAAAGTTTACAATTGATTCGATCGACAATATAAATTATATATTTTGAATCATAAAGCTGTGTCTTAAAGCACAATAAATTTATAATTTTGATAGCTAGAATTTTGTGAAATTCAACTATAGTTTTCTAACCAACTTTCTCCAATTTACATTATTCCCGGCTCACAAATCATTTAGATGGGTTAATTAGCCCATCGCTCCCATTAAAGGTGGACAAGCAGGCAAGTGTTCCACTTCCGGTTTTTAGCCTTAGCCACCATTTGCACCCAGTTTAGTTTTAGCCTTGTCAGCTTGGGCTTGGCCAAAATGCTCTTTGCATTTTTCGTATTTTCTTCTTATTTTTTTTTTTTTACACTTAACTCAATTTGCTGGGCCAAATAAAGTACACTGCACGGCCACGCCCACTGACAAGCTTTATTGGGGGCAAATGCCGTGGGGGACTAACGGTATAGGTATAGAAAATTATTGCTCAACGGAAAACAATTATTTTGTGCCGGGTTTTCCATCCTATTTTCCCCTCTATGCTCTATGCCCTCTTTCAGTTTTTCTGCAAAGCCCCATTAATGTGAGACGTGCTGAGGGAACCACCCCCAGCCCCACGCCCCCGCCCCCCGCCCCCCTGGGGATACTGCCAGGTGGGCGTGGCACCGGTCGGTATCGTGTAATCTGAATATTGCCGTGACTCGACTCGCCTGCACCACTAAGTACTAAGTCAGCGAGCTCCTTTCTTTTCCACATTCACTTCCACTTCCTCCTGCCAAATTGCATTTGCTTTTGGCCATTTAGGGTTATCGACTTCGGGGCCCATCCCTCAAAAACTTTAGTTGAAAGTTGGTAGATCCACCCGGGATTTACTGGTGGGGGTAAAACAGAGGCTGGGATTTACCTTGATGATTTATTTAGAGGTATTTAGTGGAGATTGAATGAAGGTATGTTTTTAACTTGAAGCAAAGGTACCCAAAAGTGGGCAATACAAATGATGATAATATTTTTAAAATTGTACTTACAAAATTTGGAACAAAATTAATAAAGAATGATACTCAAGATAATTTTGAAGCTATAATAATGTTAGGTTTATCTGTGCAACTTGGGTCCATGATCGTTGATGTTTAAAGGTACCTATTTAAAAACATTAAAACATAACAAAATAAGAACACATTTAAAACTTTAAGAACCCTTTCCTAAGAAATAATGGTGTGTTCTTAATGTAAGACTAAGTTTCACTTAAATTCGGTTCTTTTTTAACAGCCTGAATCGTAAGACCATTAAGGATTCGCTTCAAGAGTCCACAGCCGATGAAAATATTTCGTTTTTATTTGTTCCATGTTTTTGCTTTGAAGGTTTTGCCTGCGGCCCTCCACTGTTCCCTTTTAGCGTTCCACATGGCGTATGTGTGATATTTGGTAATGCGTGTAATTAAGCAACACGTTCTCATTTTCCACCTAGCCTGTTCTGTTGGCTAGCAACTTCCGCTTCCTGTTTTTGCTGCGAAACATGAAACTCTAATTACCAGAAAATGCCAAAAAAAAAAAAAAATAAGGAAAAAGAAAGTAGAACGACGAGAGCTAGTGTGTGTGTGTTTGAGGGGGTTTTATTTCGGCTTTTCACTTGTCAAGCGAATTGAATCCAAAAATCCAGCCACAGGCCGGGTCCAGAGCTTCCTACGATTGTGCGTAAACCGGACTACAAAACACAGAGTCCGGAGTCCAGGGTCCAGAATTCATTTTCCCGTACTTAATGGATGGGTCACCCACACATTCCATCCACCAGAGATGAAAACATGGCCAAAATTGTGTTCAGGTTTTCGTACATCACCAGTAACTGGCAAAGCTTGTTATTTTTGCAAGCCACGGATCTCTAATTAATTAGTTACACAAACATTTTAAACTGAATTCCACTAATGTTTTTTTCTACATATATTTTTATAAAAGCTTTGTTGAGCAGTTGTACATCCTCTGATTAATGTATTAAAAACTTGTGGTGTTGTTATTCTTTCAAATTAAATATCATAAATATATGGCAGGATACGTAAAATAAATATTAACAGTATGGGGTTTTTGGGTAGGTGTGTCCACCTCAGTCTGTATATCATTATATTACCAATTACCATATAATTTGCCATCTGTTTCGAGACGGTTCAAACTGAATTTGTATTTGTCAGGCGATGACTCTTAAATGCAAAATTAATGTCCGTCAAAGGTTTAAAAATGCCTTCAATTTCTTTTCCAAAATGACATATTTAACTTAACAATTTATTTTCTTTATCTTTGGCAGACCAGAGTATGTCCTTATTTTTGTACAATTTCAGAGATTTCAAATCACTTGAAGCACTCATCAATTTGAACCTTGACATTTTCGTACGATGATAAAATGTGGCCCCCAAAACTTGGTTTAATTTAGCGTTAAGCTATTGAAATTGCCAGAGAAGGCAGCAGTCTCGTTTCGACTTTAAGTCAACACTGAAATCAAACCATTTCGCCATATATGAATATTTTTCTTTTGATTTTTACCAACGATTTCCTCGCTCACTTAGCTGCAACATTTTAATATCGTATTTTTTTGCCAACCAATATTATTTTTTATCCGTTTCACTCACATACATACGCTTTGGCTGACTTTTAATTTGCGCACTTTCTTTAAAGTATTTTGATATTTGTTCGACATTTGAGAAATTAATTTCCACAGCCTGCACCGGATAATTAAAAATAAAATCAGGCAAGCGTGAGAAATCAAGAATGTGCACTGTGTGCTTTTGGGCGTTTGTCCGAGTTTGTCGTCACAGCCGGTTAATGTCAGCGCTTCATTCGGGCGGTACTGCAGTTTCCGCCTACCAACCAACCACCCACCAACCACCCACTTACCACCCACTTAGCACCCAGTGTCAATGCGTGGAATGTGTGACATGTGGAATTAGCACTGCTAAATTTACATTAAAGTCAAAACGATGAGCTGTCCATTGAATTTGCGCTTTGTGAGAAGAGTGTAATTTCATGCAAGTCTACATCATATTAATTACATAGTTTCAAAATCTTTAACTAAACTCGTATATTATTTTTAATGAGTAAGAGTAAGCCAAGTGCAATCCTAACATTTAAAAATAACTATTTTATGTTAAGTAAAAAATACGTATGATAACAAAAAGCTTTGCAAATAATTTAAACATACAAATTTTCTGAAATACTACTTGTCTGTTTAATTAATTATCTAAATATGATTATTTAATTTATTTATTTTTTTGTATTATTTTTTTTATGTTTCATTTAGGATAGGAAATTTAAAAGATTCAAATCATATTGGTGAAATGTTTTTTCTTTACCTTCTCCAGAAGTTGATATAAAAAGTTACTTTAGTTACTATCGAGGAGTTACAACTGGAGTGTTTAACATTTTATGCAGCTCACTGTCCTCATTACTAATAGTTTATTATCAGTAGCTAAGGACGACTGCAGAAAGTTCTCATTTAATTTTTGTTCCAAGATAATTTATTCCTTGAATGCAGCTGTAGCTGTCCGGTTAATATGCTTTTTACGGCTGCAACATTGCCAATTATAGTTGATTAGTGCCAGTGCCTGAAAATGCAGCCAGCAGCCAGAAGCTGGTGGAAAACTTTACCAGCAGGCAGAGTCGGTCCACTTTGACCTCGTCCCCTGGCATCCTTTTGTCCCCTGGATGTGCTGGATGTCCTGGATGTCGTAGATGAATTTTAATAGCCGACTACGACGACCCACGGCATTCGTATCCCATTTCCACTTTGGGCACGGGTTGTCATGGCAGCAACTCACCTAATTTTGTGCGGATGTGGGCCCCTGGACTGCACTGAACTCCGTAATTGAGTCCTGTGCCAAGGAAGCGGCAAGTTTTCGAAGATCCGAACAATTGAAACGTCGAGCCAGGCCAAATTATGGATAAGCGAGATGAGGAGGTGGAATGCAGTCAACAGATATGGTTAATTAGGAAACGTATGCTGACATTGGACTTAAATAGACCTTTATGCACTATTAAGGGTTCATATGCAGTCTAAAAATGGTTGTTAATGTAATGCTTTTAAAAGCATTAACCAACACTAAACCCAAGAAGAAGCTTGCAAATAAGTAGTATAAGTAGATTGAAAATTCACATGTGAAATACCATAGCTTTTCTTCTTTTGATGTTCTTGCGTTTTTGAAATTAAAAAAATTTCTAATGTTAAAAGAAGCATTAAAAAAATGTTTGGTTTTTATCTTCTTTTACTATTTTTTTTTTTTAATTTCAAACATTTTCAAAAAGTTTTATTTTCCTAAATCTACTCACTAAATTATTCTTAATCTTACAAAAGTAAATAAGAAAAAATGCATGTAATTATAATTTTGTTTTTATTTCCATTTTTTCGCCTTTGACTACAAATCACCGCCTCTGTTCGCTTCCAATCTACCGAGTGTTAACATCTGTGAGACTGGCTACAAACTGTTGCCAGTAAATAAACTGGCCAAATTTGTCTAATGTGCGGCACAGTGAACTCGTGGCTCCGAGCTCCGAGCTCCCAATTCCCAGCTCAAAGCTACCAACTCCCACAAAAGAACACCCACTTCTGGAGCCCCAGGGAAGTCCCCTTTTTGGCCATTGTCTTTGCTCGTTCTGTGTTCGGTGCATAATTCACGAGTTCAAATTGCCAAACGCCACATAAATGTACAAACAGGCACGTATTTATATGTCTTGCCATTTCCATTTCCAGTTCCCCGGCCATTTGAGGCCGTGCTCCTTTTCCTTATTCTTATTCTGTGGGTTTCATTTAATGCCAGACAGTTGGAGTCAGCATTATAGTGGTGGACTAGTGTTGCAAAAGGACTTTTAATCACAAAACCAAAATTAATTATAATTAAGGGAAAGATTCCACTAATGATATATATTCCCTCTTAATTCTTAGGATACTTGAAGGTGTTTCTAGTATATGTTATATAATAAGTATCAGTCTGACTCAGGTTAAGCATTATAGTGGTACACCAGTGTTGCAAAAGGAGTTTTAATCACAAACTATTATTAAGTTTAATAAAGGGATATATACCATAAATTCTTAGGATACTTGAAGATGTTCCTAGCATATTTTATTTAATATGTATAAATCTGAATGAGGTCATGAAAATATCAAGGGGATTTAACAAATAAAGCCCTGAAGTTTAAGTTTTTGAATATTCATTAACTAAGTATCAGGCTTTAATGATCAAAGTAACAAATAATTTTCGATTAATTATAAAACTAAGTTGAACATAAGCCATAAGACGTTATATTGCTTTCTTTTAACCAGCTTTATGTTTGACTTTTACATTCGAGAGGTACCTTGACTTTTTAATCCACATTCAGAGCTACTATCAGCACAGCCTTGGCTGTTTTAAAATGTCTACAATATAGGTAAGGTCGCTTTAGCTTTGCGGCTTGCATGCAAATTTTATGTTTTAATAATAAGTCTCTGGCATGCAAGAGTCGCATATTTTATGCCAGTTGCTGGGGGACTGCGGGGATTCCAGGTGAGCAGGCAAGGGGAGATGGAGATGGTCCCACCTGGAGTCATTCAGTCAGTTAGTCGTTCATTCATTTGGCTCACTTCAGGTTCGTGTCCTCGGCTGTTTATTTTTAACCCAATTGTGTTTTCTTAGCCCCCGAAGAGAAAGGAAGAAAATCGGCCACCCACAGTGGAATTTATTTCGTTTCACCCAAAAGGCCCACAATAAATACATTTATCTCCTGGAGTGCCATTTTGCAGCTGCAGCGATTGATTGAAATTAATTATAAATTTCAACCGAAAGTTCGGAGCAAATAATAGGGTAACATAGCAGCACATTTTCGAATTTTTGAATTTTTGAATTTTCGATGGAGCGAATAAGTGCGTGCGGTCATGCAAAATGCAAATGTAAATGCACATATGAAATATGATTGCCGCAATTTTGTGACCAGCCGCCCATTTCCACGATTTTCAAACAGTGGATGGTATGAAGAGTAAATATATTATAAATTGGATAAAATTTAAATGGGATGACACAAAACTAAAAATGCACCTAAATTTAAAACTAGAGATAAAATGTATAATATTTTAAATCAAGTCCGTTATCTGTTACTGTTGTTTGTGTTTTAGTTAAAATACCATAAAATTAAAATACAGTAATTCACAAAATAACAATTTACCTTTATAAATAAAAGGTAGGTTTTAAATTCCCAAAAAGAAAAGATTTAAAATTTACAAAAGTAGCCTGCAACTAAATACCACCTGCATCTCGAATGAACATTTCTCTTTCCGCTGATTTGTGGTTTCCATATACATATATACATATATATATCCCTTCCATTTTTATTTCGCACTTAATTAAAAATCTTTCGCTGACGTGCAACACGCACGGGTTTAAACCACCTTAACCCCCATTCAACCTCCATTCCCACCAGATCCTCTGACAATTGAAACTTGCATTTAGCTGAAAGGGGAAAAAAAATCACACACACAGAAGCTTTGCTTTCTTTTGCTTAAATAATACACTTTTTTTCTTAACATAGAGACCAACAAAAAAAAAGCAAATTAAACACACGATTACCCTACTTTTGTTCCGATTTTATGGAAAATATTTTTTACAACAAATTGATTGAAGTCACTCCGTATAAATTGAGTTTAGCCAATTATAAAAACATAGTATTAAAAAAAAAAATTGTAGATCCCTTTTGAATCAAAATCACGTGGAAAGCTGTAAAAACTTAAAGTGCGGATCGCTACTTTTCCAAGTGATTTCAATTCTCTGGAGATTCGTCAACAGGACTTATAGATAGTGGCATTCACTTCGTAGTAGCACAGAGCCTTCTTGCTGACCCTGTCCTTGGGGTTCAGGGCGTAGACAGTGCCCTCCAGGGTGTAGAGTGTGTTTGGGTGGTACATAAACTTCAGGATCGTCGTTTCCGGCGGCACCTGAATGCGATTCATCACGTATACGCCCTGTTTCAGCGGACATCCGAGGCTCATGTTGCTGGCCCCCTTCGCGAGTATCAGCTTGGCCACATTGTTCCAGGCGGACACGTGGCGAATATATTTCCAGAAGTCGCACGTCTTCGTCGTGGAGTTGTAGAGGGTCCGCGGTAGTTCCGCTCGCGTGGATGCGGAGCTCCGCTTTCGCGGCTGCTGGAGGAGGACGAGGTGCCACAGGGGAATGGCCACATCCTGGCGCACCGTGGTCACCGAGGACATCGAGTTGTTCTTCTCGAACAAGTTGATCTTGAGGCCATAGTTGGGCGTGTCCCAGGACTTGAAGCCCACTAATTTCATACTGTAGCAGTGCTGTGACAAAGATTTTTCCATTATTTATTATAATTATAATAAAATATATTAAAAAAAGTTTTTGAAAAATGATTTTAAAAATTTTAACTTATATGGAGACGATTTATAGTGCTTTTGATCATGCTAGAAAAATATATTTTTGAACTGGAAATATAAAAAAAATGCAACTAACATAAAGATTTCCTTTACATTAAAATAGAACATTTAAAGAAAAACCATGCTAGCAAAATCTCAATATTCCAATAAGCCATGTTATACTTTTCTTAACAACATTTTCAAAGTAAAAGTCCACAATTTTATAGCATTTCTTAAAACAATTGTAAACTTTCTTTGGCACATAAAAAAATCAGTAAAAAATATACACCAAATCAAAAGAATTTCAACCAATAATAGCACTAAATTTTAAGATAACTTTCGGACCTGTTTGGTTAATTGCAAAAATCCGAAAAGAGTTATAAAACCCAATAGATTTCTATAGAAGCCCATTACAAAGGGAGCACTTGACACGACTGAACGGGGTAATAAAAAAAAAATAGCGACGATTGCAAAGTGATTTAGCCATTGCAGCAGCTAATGATTACGTCCATGATTTGTCACACCTAAATTGGATCAATCTGGCCGAAATGACGGACTAATTGCCATATAATTACGAGTACGAGCATAGTTGCGGAAATTATGTTTGACATTAAACGGAGTTGAAACTTTTGCGGCTTGTCGACCCCTCAAGCTTTCATGAGAACAGATATAATAAAAGGGGTTCTCTGTTTGTTTAGGCTTTGAACCAAATGTTATTTTAACCCTTTGTTGGGGCAAAAGTTTTATTGTGTATCTAGCTAATTGCATATACATGTGAACCTGCCTGTATCTGGGCCAGATTTCCGTTACACTTTTTCAGCTCACATTTCCCTGATCCGTTTCCTGTGCAGTCCATGCTGCAGTGCATTAACGGATCAAACAATGGATTGAAAACCACTTTCCACATACCACATACCACACCACATTCCTCACACATCATCTTTTGTCCCATCACTCGATTCACTTCTCATATTTGCATTTTCAGTTATTTCCCGGTAAATATTTGCATGACATTGGCTTTCCCGATTTCCCAGGCTCCAATGCGATTTGAGTGGCGTGGGAAAACATGTCCATCAGCTTTCATCCTTCGACTTTGTTTCAGTCACGCTGGCCATTTCAGTTAGCTGATAGTTTCTGCTCTTAAAATAACTTAACAAGCTACCAGGCTCGAAATTCTAGATGACTTTACATAAATAGAAGGTATTGTATTACCTTTCGATAATAAACAGCAAATGAGCACTACAACAAATTAAAACTCTCACTTTTTGCTTTTTAAAAGTAGATTTTTTAAAATTCCTACTGGTAGATATAAATAAATATTTTGTTTTTAAACAAAACTACAAAGAAAAACTTAAGTTCCCTATTAAAAACTTTTAATTCATTTTGGCTTAATATTAAAATAAAGTGCAATCTCATCGTGACTGTCACATTTCGCACAGCTCTCTCCCAAATTCTATTAGCCACTGAACACTTTATCGCCTTTTACCATGTTTTTCATTCGATTGGCCAATACCATCCAACAACTTCATTGACTTGACTGAAAATGGTCCAGAACGCCATTTAGGAGTGTAAAATTTATCTACATCTCTTGTTTGTTTTTTATTTCTTCCCCTTGGCCAGCTTTGCTGCTGTGTCTATTTTTTGTGTTTTTGTTTTTTGATTTGTGTGTCAATAGGCTTTTATGGGCTTTTAGTTGGACGATTGGCGGCTCAAACATTTCTTTTTGTTGGATTTCCGGTTGGTTGGGTTGGGGGTGTGCAAGTGTTCTAAGCTCTTTTCCCATTCAAAATCCGAAATGCACAAAGCCATTTCAGAGAGTTTGTGGCTACGGGAATGGCAACTTTAATGTGCCACTCGTTGGGGGAAAAATAACCCCAGGCCTCTGTTTTTCCCCAAATCTCTCTTGTTTTTCCTACACAGAAGCAAAAACTTAAGTTACTTTTTATTGGAATTTAGTTGCAAAGACATATATAGTTATTTTTTATGTGTTGATATATTGTTTTTAAACTTGTTTGTTGATTTTACATAGTTCAAAGATGTTCTAAAATTTTTGTTAATAAATGTGTACCTGCAGACCTTAAATAATTCAAATATTTTTAATACTAGTATATTTTTAAGTAGAGTATCAAAGGATGCAATGATTTCCTCCTCTGTGGATATGCTTGTGACATAATGATGTGAAAATACCTAAGTGATGACCAATTTTGATGATATTGCCTCTTGGCTTCTAGCCTTGTTTGTCTCATATCGTTGCATTGCATTGGGGTCCTTGAACGTTTTATGATTGCACTTTTCAGCAATAAAATAACTAGTGGGCGGATGTGTGGATGTGGATGTGGATGTGGATGCAGCCACCCCGCAATGTGACTTGGACTCTGCTGAAACTTTAATAACCCCAGACGACGAGGCCGACACTTGCAATAAACTGGCTGTTGGATGTTGGCTGTTCGTCGTAAAAAACAACACTCACATGCAAGCAAGCTCACTCGTAAAAAACAGAAGCACTAAAAAAGATGATGTGGAGAAAGTGTGGGGAAAGCCCAGGACACAGGACACAGGGCACAGGGGGATATAGACATCCTGACCAAACGCTGTCAACGCGTCGCCATTGCAGCTCATAAACATGAGACCCCAACCAGATCCCAGATCCTTGGGCTCCCTGCTCCGTGCTCCCTCCATCCACTTTTTTTTTGCTCCTGCTCCTGCTCCTGAATATTTCCCCCAGGCTGTCAGTTATAGTTTTGGACTTTCGCATCACATTTGTTTTGCTGTGGGAACACGCTGCTTTGCACTTTATTGCCTGTCCTGCATAATTGTTGGGCTTATTATTGGATTTTGAATAACATCCCACGGACAGGACTCGACAGCCATCAGGAGTCCTTCGGGCTCTCGATGAGATGGGCTTTTAAGTGAATGGTTATCGTTGCTAAAACACTGGCTTTCGTTTATAAGTTTCTGTTGTGGAATTTGATATGAAATATTTGTGGCACCTCAAAATATTTTGTTATATTCGCAGGTAGATTTAAAGTTTAGAAATGTGAGGAATTTCTTTTAAATCTTTAAAATAACTTTATAATGTGTCTCGATTTATTAATAATTAATTGACAGCGTTTTATCAATTTATCTCATTTTGGTTAAACAGACATAAGTTTTAAGACTAAATTTTAAACTAAAAAAATTTAAGTCTTTTAATAATTATTATTTTAAGAATGTGACTATTTAGTGTTTAAAAATTTTATTATAATTATTTTTATACAATTTTAATAGCAACAGAAATTCGTGCTAGTTACAAAATCTAGTTGATAATGCAATATCTACTTTTAGCTTTTGTAAATCTAATTGAAAGTGCTCCTTTCTAGAAATATGAAAAAACATACGGAATTGACAAACTATTTATTAAATTTAGCCTGGTATTACTTTGCCCTTTGTTGGTTTATCACCTGAAATCTTATATATTTGTATAAAATAATATCGAACAAATAAACTTTTTATCTAATTTGTACTTGGTATTACCTTTCCCTCTATAAGCAAAATTAACTGAATAACGATTTGAAATAACAATTCTCAAGAATCCTTTATTGGCTTATCAGCAGAAATTGAAACTGAAGCCTTAATCCTTTGAATCACTCTAAGAGATTTGCATTTGAACAGGTGAAGTGTATTACTATTAATAGATTAATTACCTGGAAAACTGTCATATTTAGTGCATAGTTTTCCGACGACTTGCCTGTTCAGCTAAATTAACTTGTACTTGTATTTCGCATATTACGCATACGCCACGTAGGCCAGTTAATAATGAACTTACTGCGTCGCTGGCTAAAATTCCCTTGACCACCGCCGCCAAGACAAAACACATCTCATCAATCTCTGACAGGTTTTACCAGGGAGCCCTATGCAAAAACCCAAACTCAATCCCGAGTGGAGCACTCGTAAATTTCATTTAATCACCCGGACTTGGGACTTGGGACTCCGGACTCCAGACCCCCAAATGGACTTTGATGTAGTACGCAAAAAAATATTAAACTCCAAAGGACCACCGCCATGCACGTGGCCATTAAATTGTCGTACCCACTCCTTTGTTTTTCTTTTTTTTTTGTACATTTTCTTGTTTCGTATGAAAATTTATTGGCACTGCGAGTGATTAGGCAGGAAGAGGTGGCAAATTGGGTCAACGGCAATAATAACAACGAGGTGCAACAGTTGGGGGTGGCAACGGGAACGGGAACGGGAACGGAAATGACGGAGCTCACACCCAAGGTCAGCTAGATGTGTGAAATGAGGAAAATGGGAGGAAAATGACACGGAGCTGGAAGGTGGAAGGTGGCTGGGGAAAACATACACACACACTCACATCCACACACATGACGGCGAGTGCAAATTTATGTTGAAATTAATTGCAACGGGCAGCGGGACAGGAAGGGGAAGGGAAGAGGAACAAAAACAGGAACCGGAACCTGAGGCACAGCCCGGCGGGGACCGTGACTTTAATTAGCCGTTGAACCCGTACACAACCCCATATTCAACGGAATCACTCAGCGGCTGAAAAAACTATGGGCTCATTCTGATTTAATGGGTTTATGCAGGAGGGGAAATTATTTGCTACAAATACTTCTCAGTATTTCTATGATTATGTTAATTGGTTGAAAAATACATCTGAAAGTATAAATTATGCATTTTATTTCGTATGTTCTACATATAAACTATATGAGCTGTCTTAACTTTTTTTTGTATTTTCATAGAAAATCTTTATAGTTTTTAAGCATTCTAAAGATTAAATTCCCCTTTATCAGACTCAATGTTTGATGTTTGAGATTCTCAAAATTTTAGCTGCATACATTTACATGTCTTAAATTATTTTATATTATATTTCACCTCGTTCTGAAATTTAATTGAAATAAGCGATTTTTCATTTGAGTGTTTGTATATAAATGTAATATTTATTGAGCCCAACCTCATTTACGTCAGGGGAGGGCACTGGAAAAATTATTTTTGAAATATTAAAGATAAGATAGTATGTATGATATGTATAGTATAGTATATAGTATAGTATGTTAGTAGTATAGTATGTACATAAAAACTTCTTCAAACATTCATCATATACTTTCCTTATTCATTTTTTTATCAGTGGCACGTTCATAAAAATTTTTTTACGGAAAATACAAGTCTCAACTTTTTTTTAAAGTGAAATGATTTGATTAGAAATTAACATTATTTTCGATTGATAAATTCAACTTTAAAATATTAATTTAAGCTGAAATAGTTGCAACATGCATGTAATTTCATTTGTGACTGCAGCTTGTAAAAAAATTTCCAGATCCAAAGGTAGTCAGTCATTCTGCGAAAAGGAAATTATTCTAACAGAAACACTTTCAATAGACATTTTAATGAAATTTATAATTTTATTCAAAATATATTATTTCAACCAGAAATAATTTTAACGGACAAGTAATTTCGTAATAATTTTAGGGAAAAATATTTAACCTACTGTAATTAAAATATCGAAAAACTTGTTGAGTTCAGAAAAATGAAAGCATAACTTATTATTATAAATGACTGTTTCAAGCTTAAATCAAAAAAACCCCCACCAATTAAAAAAACATATACTTTACATATTATATTTATTTACTAAAGTAAGTTCGGTATCAATCAGAAATTTTTCTTCGTGTGTAAAAACGTTTGCGCATCGCGGGGTTATCGTGTATATTATAATAATAATTACCAATAGTAGGTTTTTTTGCAGAATTTCTGCAGTGCTTCCTGCCTGCGAATGAGAGCCATGAATAATTAAGTTGAATTAAAAATGCAATTTGGGGAATGGGAGGGCTTTTTGCACGGGGATCCGATCCGTTGACTTTGACGGCATTCCGTCAGCCACTTTTACGCAATTCATTTGTGGTGTCGTGCGTTATGTTTATTAATTCATTATAATTATTGCCCCACTCAGCACGGCGCAGCCCCGATTTCCCTGGATTTTTTTTTTTCGACTCGTATGCTTTGCTATGCTATGTTGTGATACTGATACCCATTTCGATTTGCTGACAGCCCGGATAAGCGTAGGTTTATCCCAAGTGTGAATGATGGGTGGGTGGGTAATTTCAAGCGGAAAATTAATATCCCAGGAATCGCAAATGGCAAATGGTAAATGGCAAATGCGATTGGGAAAATGGGAAACTGGGGAAACGAGGCACCGGTATCCGGTATCCCCATCCGCACATACTTCATCATCCTGTCCATTAACCAAACCAAGCCAAATGTGGCTGCATACTTGAGCGATAAATTGCTTGGCCATTGAGCCACAATTTAATTATTCATTAAACATCCTTACAGCCTCTCACACAATTTGGCTTATTTATGTTGCATTTCGAGGGCTCAAAGCGACTGCACTTTTAGGTGATACATTTTTAATCGGGTTTTCAAAAATTACATCACATATTTTATTTATTTTAATATGTAGATAAATGTCTGCTTAGCTGTGAATTTTTAATTTATTTGTTGATTAAACACATTCGACTATTGTAATGCTTATTATTGCATTTTAGATTATCATGAGCATTTAATTTTTATTGAATTGAAATTTCTTTGAAAGAAAAGTGACTTAAGTTACATAACCAAAAATTAGGTTTTTGTTTTTATTTGTTAAACTCAAATGTGAGTTAATTAATTAAGACCAACAAAACGTGATATGTGAGCACCAAAAATTGGTCTAAACCAAACGGCAACCGCTAATAAATTGTTCATAATTTATGCATCACATAACTCACGAGGCTTTCGCCACCTCCTTGAACCCCTGATCCTCTGATCCTCTGATCCTCTGAAGCCCTGTGAATCCTTAAAATTGATTATGGCGACCGTTGAGAATTATTTACTATTCAATTGCTCATTCGCAGCGACAACTACAACGCTGCATCCCCCATTCGCAAATGAATTACAACTCAACTGCGGCGCCACAATCATGTGTCACCCATGATTCATTTGCCTGTTGCTCCTGCCCCACCTCACCGCCCACTTTCAACGTGTCAAGGCCGTACACACACACACACACACACACATGTGTAACTGATACATTTATTCAGGTGCTGAAAATAAATAACACGGCACGCGGTGAAAAAAAAAAAACATAAAGAAACAGCTAGGAAAACTGTAATGGAAACTGAAAAGTTTGGGCGACATAAATTTTGCGGCGTGTTTAGTGTTTAGTAGGCTAACTTTTTGCAGCCACTGTCCCTGGGACAGGACAGGACATTTGCGAAAGTTGGCCAACTGAAACAAATGGCAACAAATTGTAAATAAATAAAAGTTTTTCGGCCACTCGGGGGGCTGCATACATAAATCCCATTGAATAATTCCGATCAATTTCGGACTTTTGCGACGTCCTGGGTAAAGTTTTTCCAGCAGTGTACACATACAGCAGTGGTCGTTGAAATAGCACTGGGAATGCGAGGTGTAATTTGTTTAAGTTAGCATTTTATTTCATTAATAACACAGTGCAGTTTTGTATCCTTGTATCCTTTGTCCCTTGTGGTGTATCACATACATTTTTAAATGGTCTCTTATAATATTTAAAATGATTTAAATCGTCTTAAAAAAAAGGGTAAGCTATTGTGACTACTGGGTAATTTTTTTGTTATTTATATAGCTTTGACAAATAGTTTTATTTTTACCGCAACTGTACACTGCTACAAAATTTGCAATTAGATTGTGTCTGGAAACTCGATGCTGGACTTGATTATGCGACTGGAACGCTTTTGTTTATGTTTATGGAAATTGTTTTCCTTCGGCTTTTCCTCCGCTTTCCTCTCCCTGCAGCCTGTGCTCCATGGCAGGATTATCCCCCAGTTTATGCGCTTAATTGTTGTTTGCCTTTCGCTGGACTTCTCCGTTCAACTTTGGGCCCAGTTACTTGTCATTGGGGCAGTGTTATTGTTACTACTGTTATTGCATGTCAAAAGGGGAATCCCCACAGTCACCCCAAACAAACAAACAAACAGACGACGTCGAAAGTGTTTGCTGCCATTCTGTTTTCTGTTTTCTGTTTTGGGACAAGTTAATCAGATATCTGATCTGATTGGGTATCAATGGGCAGGCAGGCTTGTTTGCTCCCGAAATTGAATTGCTCTAAGGATGAGATGAATTTGTAGAAGAAAATTTACGAAAAATTAACAATCCAATTCCAAATTTATAATTTTTAAATTCAAAATTATATAACAAAAGCTGCAGTTAATAAATTCTATTAGAAACTTGTAATTAACCTTGTTTAATTTATTTAATTTCTAAGACTGTAAGAAACCATTAACCGAAATTAACCATTATAAATATCAGCCAACTTTACTAAATAGAACAAGAAGGATAGTCTTATATTTCACTCGAACTACTCACTAGCTTAGCATTTATTTCCCCGAATCCAAATTCATCTTGTTGGCTTTACCCGAGATAAATGAAAACTTTTGCAATTGAAGGAGACTTGGCTAATTAGTGGGGACACAGAGATTATGCTACCAAAGTTGAGACGAACCCAAAAACTTGTGGCAACTAAAGCTAAAGCTAAAGCCCCTTGTCGAGCACTCATTATCATTTCCACATACGAACTATATGCCAGATAGTACTGGATATATATATAGGAATATATATGGTATGTGTATTGCTTGGCCTGCGTTTCTTTTGTGTGTTAATGGAAAAAGTTAGAGGGTCCCGGACGGAGCCTGTTGCTGTTAACTGTTTGGCTGTTGATTGCATTCGCTGTGGGTTGTTGGCTGCTGCCTGTTGGCTGTTGGCTGTTGGCTCTTTCAATAGATATTACAATAAACTGCAGGCCATTGTTGTGTTGTGTTGGACCGAGAGATAACCGATCCATCCCATCCATTCATTCCCCAATCCATTGTGAGTGCAACACTAAGCCTTTCATGCAATCAATGTGGGCGAATGTGGGCGAACTCCAGCCATCCGGTGTTTATCTCAAAACGGTTTGCTTTTCCCCCTGAAATTATCTATCAAGCAGGCTTTTAATGAGCCCATTGAGCATTGGGTGGTGCATATCCTTGGTATCCTAAGAAATAATATTGCTAATATTGCAAATTACCTTCCATAAAAGTGCAGGATTAATTTCACTAAAACAGATATCTGTGAATATCAAATATCTTAAGTCGCAAGCCAGCTTTAATTAGAAATTTTGGGTAGCCCAAGCACATTTTCAAGGGGCTTCTCAATAATTTTTGAATACATTCGTTATGACAAAGGTTCATTAGAATTTTTTATAAATGTAACAGGAAAAAAAAACGTAACACTTGGACATTACGCTTATTTTTAACATTATTAACACTTTTAACACCTATCAAAGCACATGATGTCCGATCTGAATTTTTAAGCCACAAATTAATACTTTTAAGAACTGTTATCAAAATTTAACTTTATAACAAATATTTAAAAAAAGTTGAACATATTTTGACATTTATTGTTTAATTTATTTAGCTAAAACTGCTTTTTTTTCTAACCTCCTTCACACTTTTTGTGTGCTGTTTGTGAATAATATTAAATTAAAGATCTCTTGACTTCATTAAGGATTTAATAATTTCTCTAGAGGATCAATAAACTCACCAAGCATCGTATTTTGCGCATGATTAAATCTCCGATTTTAGTTAATAATGGTTAAAAATGGTAAAAAACCTCTGGTTAATCCTACCGCGTTGATAGTGTCAAAGTAATGCAATTGACTAGATGAGGCATAGCCGCTTTTAATAAAATATTCACATATTTTCGGTCGATAAATCGCTCGATCCGCTGTGCTCTCAGCTATTCCGACATCTTGCCAAATTCATTATTTGTCTTACAAGGAGCAAAGTAACAAGGAGCTAAACACACTTGAGGTCACTTCAAAAAATATACTCGTATGTGGCTTAAAACTATAATGATTGTCGAACCGCTCGAGTTGGAAATTGACGAACAACTGAACTCGATTTCTAACTAAGCAATTGAAAATTTCTTCACTTGGCTTTCGTGGCGATGGTGGAGAATCCGGGGAAATGGGGAGAAACTTTGTTTGTTGTTGAAGCTGCTTTAAAATTGATTAGCACCTGGCCCATAACAAGTTTCAAATTACCAAGAGGCGTCTAACTGCCCTCGGTGATTTCAGCATTCAGCATTCAGCATTTCCACTCTCATCTCAGTATCTGCCAACTTGTTGTTATGTGCTTAGCCGTTTAGCACTTGATTTTATTTTACTTATAGGGCCCACAAGTGGGCAAGAGGGGGGCGGAGGGGAGTGGAGGGGTTGGCCATGTCCGAGCTGAAAGAAAATCCATTCATGCATTGCCGGAGATTAGAGTTCCAAAGTCGTTGTTTATCTTCGATAAATGATCCGCCATTTAAGGAGCTTTTTGAGTTGCACAAACTATTGGTTTCCTTCGAATTAAATTAAAATTCACTAAGCTTAGTTAAAACTTTTGATTTTGTTAGTTTCAACATTTAAATTGTATGAAAATAAATACTTAATGTGATTTATGTAATTTTTTTATTATACAATTACTTATATGCAATTTTCTGAATTTATTAGGTCAAAATAAACTTTGCTATCCAACCAAAAATGTACAATGTTCATGAACAAAACTTAGTTACTTAAGAAAATTTCCAATAAAATTCTTAAAGTATATTAATTTTAAAGGTTTTTTGAGTTGGCCAAACTATTGGTGTCCTTCGATTTAAATAATGTTGATATATTACTGTGAAATATTTTGTCAGCCAAAAAATTGTGTGGATTTAAATACTTAATGACTTTTTCAAAAACATTTTTTTTGTATATTTTGTATTTTTATTCTTATATAACAGTTTAATACAACTTTTTGAATTTATAAAGGCAAATTGAACTTTGCTATCCAACCAAAAATTTACAATGTTCATAAACAAAATGAAGTTACTCAAGAAAACTTTCAAACACTTTTTTAAATGTATTAAATTGACTGTTAAAGTCCTTAAAGTCAAATGAAATTGACTTACAAAATATATTTCTCTATTTTTTTTATAAAAATTTGTCTGCTTACTGAATTCTTAATTCTTCCACAACAAAGTGATGAATTTTCTTGAAGTCTCGTGGATAAATTTCCAGGGTAGCTATTTGTCTGATGATCGTCACACCTGCAGCACAACAATCTTGTTTATTGAGATAAGTATTTAGCGTATTTTGGCCTTGTTTGCTCTCTTTTTGCTCCAACCATTTCGTTTCGTATCGTTTGGCTTTTTTTGTACCAGCCGCATGTTAAATGCCCTAATTTCCCGGCCACTTTATGTACACTTTGAGTGGGTCTGGCGTTGGCTTAGCACCTCGGTGCGATTTAGGAGGGCATTTGTGGCCCCCGAAACCCCCGTGACCCCCCCTGATGTCACCGCCGCCCCTCCGCCTTGGTAAAAGTCAACGAGCTGTGGCCTGTCAGTGTGTGCTGACATAATTGCAAGTGGACATCAAATATTGCCCCTCGATTCCTATTCCTATGTGGCATTAGCCATAGAGTCCGTTCCGTTTTGTTAAAATCGAGAGGCTGTCAGGGGCAGGCGGACATCAAGGTCACTCATGAGGCTCGTGAGGGGGTGGCAAAAAGCAAAAAGCAAAGCACATTACCAAAGGCACACAAATCGAATCGAAATACTCAAAAATCCATTTCAATAGAGTGTCAAAAGATGTCAGGTCGTCGGGGGGCGAGGGGTCAGAGGTCAGAGGGTGGCAAAAGTGGCAAGCCACGCGACTTTTGTGAATGAATCGAGGGGAAAAACTAAGAAAAACTTTGTGAATGAAAAAAAGGAAAAAAAAGTGTGAACTATAAACACTATGAAAAGAAATCGAAACAAAAAATTCTAAATGTGTTCAAAATGCAATTAAAAATTTGTACTTAAACTCAAGGAAGTTTAATATATAACAAGAAAAAACTGTATAGAATAGGATTTCCCGACTATCAGATTTGCGATACTTATTTCCCTCCCTAAAAAAACAAAAGGAAAACAACGCTAGAGTCTAGTTTAAAAAAAGTGTATCCTGCTTTCGAGTGCAATACATTTAAATCGCACTTGTATACACAATTTCTTGAAGCTGGCCAGATTTTCAATATTTTTAGATATCTGTGTGGATGATTTCAATACAAACAACATTTATAAAGGTCACTTATCTCTAGCACTAAAAATGTGGGCACCCCAGAGTTTCGCGGTTTGTGGGCGTTAAGAGGGGCGTGGTCGGGTTTTGAAACAAAATCGATCTTCGAGTATCGCAAATAATTTGAAAATAATAATTTAGCACGATGCTTGTGAACTATCTTTTAAAATCCACTGTGCATTTGTACACTTTTTCTTGAAAAATTCGGAGCTGCCCATCAAGTCTCCTCCCTCGCATTTCTCATTTCATTACTTGTCTGTCACTTTTGATAATTGCATGACGCGTTTTACACGCGACTTGAGCGCGATTTTCAAACATTTCGAACACACCCACACACGCACACCCACACACACGCACATGGACATGCAAGGACTATCGATGGCTACAAGGATTTGCACTTAACCTGCTCCACTTGCAGCCCAACTTGGCATCGATTGAGATTGCAGGGAAATTGGAGGAAAACTGTGAGAAAAGCACACACAGAGCAGCGAGAGGCGAACAAAAAACGGCTCCTCAAGTGGAAGCAATCGCTCAAGTTGGAAAACCCTTTTCTTTTCTGGTGTGTGTGTGTGTGTGTTTAAAGGGGTTTTCCCTTCTTTATTTTTCACCACTGCCACCTGCTGACGTCACTGTTGACCCACTTGCAAAGCGAACCGAATTCGAATTTAAAGTGCCAACTAGCTGAAACACCAAAGATCAAGATGCACAGCGAGAAAATATGATAAAATATATTTCAACACAAGAAAAATAATTACAAAAAATGTGTTATTTTTCACTTTATTTAAATTAATTACCACTTATTTTTGAACACTTGGAGAAGCTCCTACATTGGAAATCAACCAAACTAAAATATGGGTTCTATTTCAACAATTGAAGACTTTAAAATAATAATTTAACAATTTGTGCATTGAAAACAAAATAAATTTTGCACAAAAAGGGGATATTTTTTATGTAACTCTCTGGCTTACTTGTTTTATAATTTGTGGATGCTCATAATTGATAAAGACTTTTTTTTTGTGTGTTTAAAATAGAAAAACGGACTGTGATAAACGTAAACCAAGCCCTTTACTCACCTTTCAACCTCTGGCTTTGGGCTCCGATTCCATTGATAAATATGCCAAATCATCGGGCACGTTCTTTGACTTTGACTTCTGTTCGGAAGATCCTTTGGGACACGTGCAACAACTCCACAGCCCCTTGGAAAAACAAAACATTGCAAGAAAAGAGAGGAAAATTAAGTCAAAATATTTGTGGGAGGGGGGCACCTACGTAAAAGTTTTTCCATTCACTTTTCGTTTTGTTTGCTGAGTTATTCTGTTAAAATTTATTTAAATATTCAGCCGAACTTCCTGGAATTCGTTGGTTTCCTTTTTTTTTGAGGCACCTTCTCGATAAAGTTTTCGTCTTTCGTTGGCGCCAAAACGCTTCGCGTTAAATAATTTCCCCAACAGTCATTAAGTGCAACAAAAACACTTTTCTTTTCTTTTCGTCTGCTCTTTGGCAGCGACAAATGGCAGCAAATTATGATGCTGCTCGCAAGTTATTCTATATATATATAGAAGGAAAAACCAAACCCAATTTTCCAACCCTTACCCCATCAAGCGTTAACTCTTCTCCTTTTCGTCCAATTTTTCTTTTTGAGAACTTTTCCTGCTGCCAACAATTAATTGAAATTAACATATTTTTCTTCTTTTATTTGAGACAACTCCACGCTCCTCCCGCGACCGCAGTTCATCGCCCCAACTAACTTAATTTCCCCGAGTTTTACTCCTCCGCGAAAATTAAAATGCCGCGGATTAATTTTCAGCGTTTGAGGCAGCCAAAAAGAAATACAAAAAAAAATATGGAAAAGTAAGCCACTCGGACCAATTAAATCCTTGCCGCAAGTTTGCAAATTGATTTTCTCAGTAATATTAAATTTCGCATTTTAGTGGGTTAGCAAATTTTTCATTAAGCTTAGTTTCGCAAAATTTGTAATCGGATTGAACTTATGTATATTTTACCTGAGCCAATTAACAATTTTATAGGGGTTTAAAATTTACATATTATTTAATTACTACTAATGTTGTTTATATTTTTATATATTTACTAATAATATATATATAGGTACATTGATTGGTATGAGCCCTTTCAAATAATGTTACATTTTATACAAAAATGTTCAATTATTTATTATTAATTACATGGTTACATTTTTCTTATGTAATGTAACCCAATAAATAAACTATTTATTTACCTGCGGGCAAATAAAAAGAAGGCATTTCAAATTACCCTAAATTAATAGCACTGCCACTTTTGTGAACTTTTGTGACAAATCGCTAGTTAAGCGGGGTCCAAATTAATTTTACAAAATTGTTTATGGCCTGTTAGTGAAGCGCTTTCATTTTTGTGGCACCTTTAATGAGCCAGACTCAAAAAGAGCAGGGGCGTGGCCAAGGGGGTTTGAGCTCCTTTCAGTCACATATTCCACCGATTCCCCAGTTGCTTGTATATATATACATATGTATACTATATATATTGCTGTGCTCCTCGCTGGGCTCGCTGCCTTTATGAAAAATTATACAAAACTTTTTACTTAGTGCCACGCGGGCTCTGAACAATTACGAGGCCATCAGGGAAGTTGAAGGCAAAGGCAGAGGCGGCGGCAGTGGGGTCAAGGGGGGTCAAGGGGTCAGGGAGTCGGCAAATAAATAACGTGTGTGTGTGTGTGTGTGTGTGCCTGTGTATTTGATTTGGCCCCTTAAACGATGCGGAAAGTCAAAGGAGGAAACGGAGGATTGGCTAATGGAGATGTGGCTTAAACTGGGCGCCAATTGAAAATGGCTTCTCATTCGAATGCTGGCTTATCGCTGTAAAGAAAAATCTGTCAGTTTTCCACTAATTAACTAAGTGGCGAACAACGTCCAAGATTTATGGCCATTTTTCTTAGCGGAAATTTACTTAATTACAAAAGCCCCGTCCTCCTCATAAATCAGGGCAATTGTTTAAGAAACTTTGCTTGTACTCTGAGCATTCTTGAAAGTTTTTAAGCTTTTAATTACTAATTTATCCTATAAATCAGATTTTCTCTTATTATTTTCGTAAAGGGTTGTTTTTTTTTTTTTTAGAACTAATTACATAAGTTTTGAATGCTGTCGCTACATATCCAAAAAATACAAAATAAGAACATATTTTTGACTAATAAGAGCTACAGCTTTAAAATATAAGTATCTTTTCTATTTATTTGTAACAAATTTAATTTTTATAATATGTACAGATTTAATTTATATTTTCCTTTACCGTTTTTATTTTATTAAATTAAAGAAAGTTTGTTCCATTTCAAGATAATAACCAATTTATAAACAAACAAGGTTATGGTTTAGAGAGCAATTTTGATCTTTAAATAGCTATGTGCTATTATTTTAATTAATCATTAATTTTATAATTTAAATTTAAATAAGCACAGCCTTTCACATTTTGTTGTCTGTCTTGTGAGAAAGCCGTAAAGTAGGCAGTGGTATTTTATCGATGGCGGCTATGTACTTGCATTCTCTCTCTGATCAATTAAATTTGTGCCCTTTGCCAAAAATCTCCGGTGCCTTTTCTATTTACGCACTTTGCCAAAAATTCTTTTGCAACTCGCAACGCCATTCCATGCCGTCACCTGGTGAACTTTTGGCATTTCTATAGAATTCAATTTCAAAGCTATATCATTTTCATTTAATTTCACGCTTTCAATTTGCGACCTACACGAACGTGGAGGGGCGGGTGCTCTTTGTCCGGTGGCATCCCTTTTTTTTTTTTTCTTTTTTTTGAGTCCACCCTCCAACCCCTGACCCCTGACCCCTTTACACCCACCCCGCCCGCCAAGAGAAGAGTCGTGGCACATGCCAAAGGTATGCCATAATGGACTTTTTTTTTGCTGTTGTTTTCCTTCAGCTACCTATTGTCTGTAAAACGAAACCGTTCCTCCATTTTCCTTCATTTTCCAGCCCGGAATCCGGAATCCGGAATCAAGCCGAACCGTAGAAAACCGCATCGCCCGTCAATTTAGCACTTTGTGTGTGTGTTTTGTTGTGTGTGTTGTTGAAATGGATTGGAACGAAATAGAAAACACAACACAGAGGGCACAAAGTTTTTAGAAAAAGAAAACTAAACATCGCCTCATATGGCAAACAAGAATATCCATGACCAGGTCACAAAGGTCACATCGAAAACAACGAATCTTATTTTCCCTCGTGGTTTGATATACATTTTAAAAACTCCATACACTTCATTTTTGGAAAACCCCTGCTGAAGTCTCCCAAGGTTCTGAAAAATATAAACATTTTTTTAGGTGCAAAAAAACCACCTAAATTTTTTAAAAACAATTAGTTTGAAAGATTCCAAAGTGATTTCTTACTTTTTAAGATTTAATAATTGATATTACTTTATCTGTGTTTCGTATGACTTATCTCCTTCAAAACTGAAGTCTAAAAATATGTATTTAAATATTTAACATTTGGCTGAATGCTAAATAGTTTAGGTTGTATTTTTTAATAATCCCAAAGTGGCAAAAAAGTGAACCAACTTTTAAATTGGCGAATTGACATAAAAGTCCAAAAAGCATGTCAGGTATCAAAATCTTTTATAACGATAACAAAGGTCGGCGATTTTTCGCCTTCTTTTTTGTTTTTTAGACCATCCGGCCGATGGCAGCAGCATTTTTGAAAATGCTTCAAACAAACATTTTTAGCGCCGGTGGCAATAAAAGGATTTTTCAATTTGCGAATAACCTTCGGTGTGGAGGGGCTTTTGTGTGAGTGGCTGGCTGTGTGTGCGCGTTTGAGACTTTCACGAAATTGGTCAGCAAAAATTGGTTTTGGTGTGTAAATTGAGCAGTTTTTTTTCCTGTCATTGTTTAAGTTTCGTTTGGGGAAAGGAAAACTGCGGAAAATGCTTTTTAATCATTTTACTAACGTAATCAATTCTCCCATTTCTCTCGTTCTCTTTTTTCTGCGTCCTTTGTAAATTGCAATTCACAGCGCGAAACTTTTGATTAATTAAAAGTAAAACAACAAGCCGCGAGCCGACCAAGAACTGGCTTCTGTCGCCCAACAACAACAACAACAACAACCACAGGAATCGACAACAACAACAACAACAACGAGTGTCCTGAATCTGATCCACAAAAACTTCTCCTCCAGGAAGCTCAACAAATAAAACACAAAAAATAAACAGAAAAACAACAAAAAAAAAAAACTTTGACATCGAAATGGAATTGGCCATCAGAATTGTCAATCCGCAGTTAGCTCACTACAACAACAACAGCAACAACAACAATTATAACAACATCAGCAACATTCACACCAACAATATCAAGCAACTAATCACAAACAACGACGACAAAAACAACAATCCCAGCAACTATACAACAACGATAACAACTATTGCAACAGCCAGAGGCAACAACCAAGTGCCAGCAGTTGGAGCCACAACTTGCAACAACATCAACTTTACAACAGCAGCAACAACAATTACTCGAAATGCAGAAGCAGCAGCAACAACCGTCCACCGACCAGCTGCCCAGCGACTCCATAGCTTCGACTTCGAGTTCCAGCAACTCGGCAACAACTAAGTCAACAACAACAACAACAACAACAACACCGGCAGCGACAACAACGTCCACCAGCAACAACTTCCACCAGCAACTGCAAGCGACAACGGCAGCAACCATGCAACGTCTACGCACCACCTTCACGCGATCCCGCACTCCCACGGGTGCCGAAATGAAGATGCAAAACAGTTTGGAGGTGCCCAAGCAGGTAAAAAAGGTGGATCGACAATTCCGATATTATGTACTTGTTGCCCGATATGCAGATTTCGTTGCGGATTTAGTCCCTTAGGGAGGAGCTCTTTGTGACTTAATTAGTTGTAATCTCTTAAAATTCGTCCCTCGTTTTCTTTTACAAAAATATTCCCGTATCATATAAATCTTTTTCATTTCTAAAGACGTTTTGTCTCTTTATTTTCTGAAACCATCTATAAGTTCGTTTACTGATGGATAAACAGCAATGGCTTTGCATGTGTGACTTTTAATGACAATTGTTAAAATGACCTTTCGCTATGTGCCTTTCTTTTATTGATAAGTGTGGATAGTGTTTTATTTCCTGTTGTGTTCTGCATGAACTACTTTTGATGACTTCCGATGACTTCCACTAAATAAACATTGATCTTTTTAATAGATTCGTTTATTGATCCCGTAGTGTGGATAGGTTTTTTGTTTGTTGTTGTGTTTTGCATGTGTTATTTTCGAATTCTTTCGATATGATACAAATGCCCCACGTTGGGCGCCGTTTATGTACAAGTCACTCGTCTGACCCTGTGACCGATCAATTGTTGCAGGTGCGTTCGGCCTCCTTCGATGAGATGCAGCTGGAGTCGCAGCGTGCCTCCTCCAGCCTGCTCAAGCAGCAGTCCTCGTCCTCGGCAGACGAACGTTCGTCGGAGGCCAGCTTTTTGCAGGTGCCTCTGGCGGCCCACCAACAACGATCCCATAGCTTCGACTCGGCGACTGCCTCGGCGGGCAGCGATGACTCGGGCACCTTTTTGGAGGTGCCCAGGCGTCTGAAGGCTCGTCGCAGCTCGTCCACCAAGACACCGCCGCCCTGCATCCACTGTCAGTATCTGGAGGACTACGAGCGAAGCATGACAGCCGACCAGCGCTACTTCATCGACCATCGCGAGTTGACGGCCCTGAGCTATAGCAACACCAGCTCGGAGGCGAGTGGGGATGAGCAGGATGACGAGGATGAGGAGGAGGGCAGCACTGCTATCGAGGATGCGGAGGAGGAGACCACCGAGGCAGCCACCGAGGAGGCGGACGAAGATCCCCGCACCGAGGTGGAGTCCGAGCACGATCACGACCCGGATCCGGATGACGATGCCGCCTTGGAGATGGACATCCGCATTGGCAACATGAGTAGCCAGGGCAGCAGCATCGAGGAGTCGCGTGCCCATATCCCCCGCCAAATGAGGCGTCACACCATCGGCAGCAGCTCCGTGACCTCGGCCTCCGAGGATGAAGGCTTGGAGGGATCGGAGGACTACGGCTCGCCCCACTTTGGCAACACACTGTTGCCCCCGCAACCGACGACCCCATGTGGCATTACCTTCACGCTGAGTCCCACCAACGGGGATTATCCGTCGCCGCCGCATCTGCCCATCGATCCGGGCTCTCCGCCCATGTCGCCCATGCCCTGCTTGCCCTCCATATCCACATCCTTTGCCGCACCCTGCTCCGCAGCGGATGCAGAGGATGCTGGGGCAGCCATGGGACTGCCAGTGCGGCAGAGACGTCGCTCGATTTCGCGACAGGAGGCGGTGTTCGTGGAGCCCACTGGGAACTCCCTGGAGAATGTGTCGCACGAGGAGGTGGACACCACCACCAAATCATCGGTGGACACGGCTGACTCGATGGACGAGGCCTCCACCATGGCCACCTGTGGCTCACCCACAGCTGCAGACGGAGCCTGCGGTGGCGCGAGCAGCGGTGGTCCGTCCACCAGCCACCACAGCGCCTTCGTGGTGAGGGACATTTACCTAATGGTCCCGGACTTGAAGCGGGATCGCGCCGCCTCCGTGGACTCGTGCTTCTCGAAGCTCTCCTCCGGGGCCAAGGCAGAGGAGCTGCAGCCGAGTGCCGATGGCTGCTACCTCACCGTGCCGAACATCAATGCCACCAGGTCGCGATCCGTGGACATCGTGCTGCCCACTGACGAGCAGGCCAGGTACAAGGCCTTGTCCATGACCGGATCCACCGTCACCTACGCAGATGGGTATGTACCATGTTCCATTGATGTCGAACTTACATTGAATATTAATTTAATATTTATATTTCAAAGGCAGCGTATTTATTTTCTTAATATTTATTTGAACAGTAAAAAAAATATGTATATGATTGTTATTAATTTTTGAATATTGTTGTACCATGTGTTGAATATTTTTGTTTTTATATTAATGAATATGAAATGTATTAAAATTATTGCTTAGCATGTTTTAAGGAACATGAACAGCAGCTTATAATTTTCAAAAATTGACATGTTTTGACATGTAATTTAGGGAGACCAACTGCATTTTCAACATATTTTTGGTGCATTATCTACTTGTATGCCAGAGTTCACCCAAGAGCTGTGAGCCATGTCATATTCCACTTTAGACAACAGTTGACAACAGTTTACTTTGACTTGGGTGAAAGTGAAACCCCACAGTTGGGCTTTTCTCTGATTAACATTGTTTACTTTGCCTCCACTTTGCCTGAGATTTAGGGTTTCACCCAAACCTTCTTACAGGCAAATCCCCTGCCAAGTTTGGTGACTATTTTTAGAGGGGCCAACTTTTAAATTGACTCATTAAAACAAGCTTAACACGTGGCTCTGGTTAGGATTTTGGGGTCAGCAGAGGGACGAAGAAGGACCTAGCCCGTAATTGCGGCTGTTTGGTTTGGATACATTTTGGACTTGGTCCCGCGACCTCGAATCTCGAGTCCTGCATGCCACATATCCCGAATCCCAAATCCCGAATCCCGTATCCCACTTGACCTGATGCGTGTGTGACACGTGTTCCGTTTGGTGTCCGTTAGTGTCCGTCAGTGGGCCAACTGGCTCCGACTTAAGCCTAATTAGAAACAAAGGCTTCAGTCGCCTCTGCCCATTCATAATTCTCACCATGTTGGACTAAAGCGTGCCGTATGCCAAACCCTCGCCTTGAATAAATTATGGGGGTCCGCAAAAAAAAACAAAAAAATTAGCAGAACAGAAGGTCCGAAAATAGGAAGTACAGAGACTTTAAATGCCCTTCAAATAAATCACGAGACTTAGTACTCAGAATTAAGTTAGCATATAAATCACTTCACTTGACATTTTAGTGCAACAGCAGCTTAAGATATTTTTTTTTAGAGATAAATACAAGTGATTAAATACCGGGCCGCAGTAGCATAAATTTTTATTTTAAATTTAAGGTTTAACAGATTTTATTTATACTTAGAACTGGAAGAAATATATACGTATTTTCAAGAGCATACAAAACAAAAATGATTTATGCAATATTATTTTAGAATAACATAGTATTATAAAAACTCAAAGCAATGTACAGTATTTAATTCTATTCGATTTTTATTTTGTTGGTTTATTCAATTTCAATTTGAAACAAGTTGTTTTAAGCAAATGTTTACAATTCTGGTATTTAATATTTTAGTTAAATGTTCTTATTTTACCAGGCCTCATAGCCACTGTGAGGGCAGTAGAACTGGCTCAGCGAACCGATTTCCTTGAATTACAACAAAAGCCGCTCATAAATAATATTCAAACAAAGTGTCCTGTATCCTGTGTCCGTTGTCCAATGTCGTTTGTCCAATGTCCGCGTATCCCATTGCCCAAAATGATAAAAAAAAAAAACCAAAAAACAAAGGACGAAAAAAAAAGCCTACAGGCAAAGTGTGAGGGTGACGAACCACTGGCGGCCAATATGTTTGGCTACCACTACCTCTGCTCCACCAGAAGCACAGCCCACTGGAGCTGGATTCGGAGTCCTCTCCCTCTGCCCTTTCCGCTGCAACCGATATGTACATGGATATGGATAATTCAGAACTCTCCTCTGATGGATTAGATAGATTAGGACTCCCCGTGTGCGTGTGTGCTTTTTCGCGGCGAGAACTTGCCCCGAAACCCGATTCCGGACCACGGACAAATTAATTAGCTTAGTGCGGGCTTATCATTGGGAACAGGGAACCAGAATACAGAGAGAATTTATAAATATGTCAAAAGGAGGTTAACTATCACTGAAGTGAAATTTAACTGGACTCACAGAAGGTATCACTAAATGTTGTATTTATACATACGTCTTTCAAACACCTGGAAATATTTTCTTTTGTTGTTCATATTTCTTGCAATTATTATTTCCCATGAAATAAACATTCGTTCATGTTCAGTAAAAATTTAAAAATTTGCACTTTATAAATTAAATTTTAACCTCAGTAAATAATTTTGTATTATCGCTCTTCTACTTGCAGGTACGTACACATTGGCCAACCCCTGATTGCCCCCACTTGTACACTTTGTACACTTTGTACACTTTGTACTCCTTGTGTGCACTCAAAGATAAGTACTGAAAATGAAACTGAATTAATATTTAAATGTGTGGGGCTGAGCGGCCATTGCTTGGCTTTCTTTTAATGCGGGTATCTTTTTTAATTTCCGATACATGCTGTCCCAATTTATGGACATTTATTGTCCCGTACACGGCCATTTAAATCCCTCTCAGGGGCCTCTGCATTAGTGGGCCTCCCAGGGCGGTTGTTTGGTATTATGTATTATGTTTTGGGGCCACATAAAGTTGGATTTGTTGATTTACGATACCGGAGCGTGACACGTTATTATCTCCTGTGGTGGCTTCCATTCCCACTCCCATTCCCAATCCGGCCATTTTACGTAAGGCATTGACCATTGACCACTGACTGATATGTTTAATTTGCTGCCACTCCCCGGATCTCCGTCTCAATCCCAATCCCAATCCTCGACCTTTCCCTCGATAAAATGGAAAATATTATGGAATCATTCAATCATGCGACGCATGCCGGACACTGCAGTCATTCATTCTGGCCCTCAAATGCGGTCTACACTCCAATCTCGACTCCTCAACTTTTCGGATCCATTCACTTGTGCACTGAAAAAAATTATGTCAGTTAAGTTGAGAAAATAAATTATTCCAGTAGCCAATAAAGTATTATATTTTGCGTACTAGACATATTTAAAAAATAGGTTTTACAGTTTTTGAATGTAATATAAAAGTGTCCTTTACAAGAATATTTACCTTCACAAAATATATTTATAAGTGAAAGTAAATTAGCTTTGATTTCACAAATCGTAATTTTTTTTAAAGGTAAAGCTGACTTAGCTTGACTCTTTTTCTCTCTTAACTATTAATGTATTAACTTTTTTTATTAGTAGCCAACTTCTGTCATCAGTCACAGTCAGCGATTTAACATAATTATAACATAAATAGAAATACAAATTTAACAAACATTTCTAAAATAAAACAAAGACTGAATTTTTTTTTAATATGAAAATTAGCTAAAAAGTCTCAGCACTTAAATTAAACATAAACTTTTTTCCCAGTGTAACAGCCAGGACATCCGTGCGTCTTTCTTTGGTTTCTTCTGTCTGTCCCCGGGGCTTTTGTGTGGTTCATTCATGCGACTTGGGTCCTCAGACATTCCGCTGGATTTCCCGCCTTTCCGCGCCCACTCCCTCCACCCTTTTGGCCACATCCAAATACACCACCACCCCCACCCCCAGCCCCACAGTATCAACAACAAAACAACCCCGACAACAATAACAACAGGAGAAGTAGCTGCCAGCCATCGAACAAGTAGAAACAAAAAGTTAACTTAACTTTTATGACAATGGGGCAAATAATTTTATAAAAATACCCCCCCGGAGGGAACTATTTGCGTGGGTGTTCGGCGGTTGGGAGAAGGTCGGCGGGGAAACCGAAGTTTTGCATACATGAAATTAGCATACAACACTCGGGGGATATGCGATTGTGTTCCAAATTCGCTTTATTCCCTGATTGAGCTAAATGTTGTGGATGTATGCCTAATTTAGGGTTTTGTTGATTTACTTCAAATATTTATTTAATCATTTAAATAAAACTAAATACGCTTCTCAAAATCAATGTTTTCCGCTCGTAGTTTAGAAATATTAATATATGTGATTTGTAACATTCTGTAAATCTTTGCATACTTTTTCATTTAAAATTCAGGCTTTTTCACATTTTTTTCTGAAAACTTTAATGTGGGTAAAATAATTTTTGTAACACAATAAATTATGCAATAAAATAAAAATATTAATATATATGTTTTTAATAATGCATCTGAATCATTCTTTTAAGTAAAGGTATATGAAATTTAAATTTAACCAGCAGAGAAAGTTTTTTGATCAAAAAACAACAAGCATAAAATCAAGAAAACTTAAAACACCAGTTTTAAACTTTTTTTTTAAATAAACTTATGGGTAACTTACCATATAAACTACAAATTAGTAAAATAAAGATGTTTACAAAGATTTGGGAGCATTTATTCAATAATTATAAATGAAAAAATAATTGTATAAATGCAGATCAAACTGAGTCTTGTTGATCAAATTTGATAGTTTATTTTTAAATGGTATTTAATCATTTAATAATTTTAATGCAGTACCAAAAATGCACTTGGCAACTCCCCCCGAACAAAAATAACAATTTAGAACAAGACAATAAATCTGTTGAACCAGGAAAAACATAAGATGATTAAACGCATCGCTTTAGTCTGTCTTCAGTTCCAGTTTTCCAGTATTATTATTATTATATTCTTCTTGTTCATTTCTTGCGTCCAGTTCCGCATTTTGCTGACGCAAGCGGCATGCAACAAGAGCGGCGGCAACATCAGCAGCGCGGAGCAACAACAACAACAACGAGCTCGTTCTACAATTAAGTTTTATGAAACATTTGTTTGGTTTTTTTTTTGGTTTTTTTTCGCGTTTTTTCTTCTCCCAACTACGTCAGCAACTGAGAGTGTAAAATGTGGGCGCCTGGAGGGGGTGGCAAGGCAAGGGCGTAGGTGAGGAGGATAGGCGTATGGAGGCGAAATTGAAATGCAAATTGAAAGGCACAAAGCGAAAATATGCCAAGCGAAACTGAACAATCAAAGCGGGAGACAAAGCAGCAGCAGCAGCAGCGGCAACGTCAGCAACTGCGACTGCGACTGCGACGTCGGCAGAGCTAGAAAATGTCACCATCACAAACCAAATGGAAAATCGCTGGCAACAAAAACACAAAAAAAAAACAAAACTATTAGAGTCACCGCAAGATCACTTCCAGTGATGCGAAAAATAAAGATACAAAAACGGTGCTTGCTCTTTTTTAATTTAAGATAATAATAATAATAATTATAATAAGTGATTTAACTCATTTATTTTATTATTCATAAATATTTCATAGATTTCATGGTGGTATTGTGAGTTAATGTATTGATTTAGGAATATTTTCTGGGACTCAAAAAACGCTTAAATTTGTTAACTACATTGTACAAATTACATATGCAATAATTTATTTAAAAAGATAGCTTAAAAAAATATTTCTTAACAGGTTAAAGGCAATTTCAAACAAAATTATTTCAGTCTTAATTTTTTTTTTCAAAATCTCAGTGCCTTAATTTGTGATGTTAACTGTACCAGGTCTGTGCATATGAAACTGCGTTTTACTTCATTGTTTATTATCGGTAACAAAAGTGATCGATAAATTTTTGGTAAAATTTTTTTTAGCATCTCTTGACATCTGGCAACACTGCTCAAACGTTATTTGCAAGTTTTTTTTCCAATAGCAATTTTTTTTTTATATTGAAAATGTCGAGTTTTATACCCACAAACCACGATTTGCGGACATCGTTGGGATCAAACCGGGTGAAACCGTTGATGGCGAACGCTACCAGCAACAATTGGAAGAATTGAAAGAATCTCTGCTCCAAAATCGTCCAGAATACGCAAAAAGGCAGCACAAAGCAATTTTTCTGGACGACAACGCGCCATCACACCGGGCAAGAGGCACCAAGGAATTGGTAGCCACGTTTGGCTGGGAGTCCTTACGCCATGCGGCTTATTCACCTGACTTGGCTCCATCAGATTACCATTTGTTTGCCAGTTTAGGACACGGATTAGCCAACCAGCGCTTCGATTCCTATGAAGACTATGAAGGATTGGCTAGAAGACTGGTTTGGGTCCAAGGAAAAGGAATTCTTCTGGCGAGGAATTCATAAATTGACGGAAAGATGGGCAAAATGTGTGGCTTCTGAAGGGGCATACTTTGAAGATTGAAATTGTCACCATTTTTTTTCAATAAATCTCCAAAGTTGTAAAAAAAACGCAGTTTCATAGACCTGGTAGTTCCCATAATTGTTTTAAATATTTATATTAAGAAAACTAGCATACCATTGATAAATTTTATTTATGCTGTTTCATTCAGCTAAAAAGCATAAAATTTAAAAGATTAAAAAAATTCTTCTCAGACGGGAAAATTTTGTTTTTTTTTGTAAAAGTGTTCTCTACAATATGCACACACAGTTTCAAGAAGGGCTTTAACCCGTTTATTTCTGGTAAAACTATTAGCTAATATTATTAAAATGGTCAGAATGTTAGCGATGATAAATTAGAGATGTACTTTAGAAATATTTCTTAACAGGTTAAGGGAGGAGTACACTTTGAACGTCCAAAAAGTAAGGCATTTTCGTTAATTTTTTTAAGCAATAAAACACTCAGGGAGGGCAAATATGTTATAACCCATTTATTACTCATCCTTCGAACTACAAATTTTTTTTTTTTTTAACTCGATTGGCGTCTCCATGTGGCCGGTGCACCAGGTCGCGTGGGGCGTCCTCGCGCGGAAGTCGGAAAACGGTGGGGAAAAATGCTCCTTCCCATGTGATCCCGGAACATAAATGGAACAAAATCCTGATTAGTAATGAAATTTGGGTTAGAAATACGAGTTCCGATTTAAAAAAAAAAAAAATTTTTTTAAGTTGTGGCCTTTGAAAAAAAAAAGTCAATTTTGCACCCTAAAAATGCTTACAAAATCGTGGATTAAAAATCCATTTTTGACAAAATCGAAAATGTGGCCTCGTATTTCTAAGCAGAATTTAATTCTGAACAAGAAAACATAGGCGATATCCAAATTCGATGATAACTGGTTAGAGTTTTTTTCCCCACCAGTTTGAAAAAACCCGTTTCGAGATACACGCGTTTAAAGATGTGCTTGTGCATGTACATGTACGGTACATGTTTTAGGAAATCGCTTCGTAAAGTGGTAAGGAATATTCTGGCGGACTTGGAGTCTTTTCTAAATTAAAGTACACATCTCAAGGAACATTTTAAGCAAAAAAAAAAAAAAAAAATTTTTTTGAAAAATCAAAGTGTACTCCCCCCTTAAAGGCAATTTCAAACAAAATTATTTCAGTCTTAATTTTTTTTTTTCAAAATCTCAGTGCCTTAATTTGTGATGTTAACTGTAGTTCCCATAATTGTTTTAAATATTTATATTAAGAAAACTAGCATACCATTGATAAATTTTATTTATGCTGTTTCATTCAGCTAAAAAGCATAAAATTTAAAAGATTAAAAAAATTCTTCTCAGACGGGAAAATTTTGTTTTTTTTTTGTGTAAAAGTGTTCTCTACAATATGCACACACAGTTTCAAGAAGGGCTTTAACCCGTTTATTTCTGGTAAAACTATTAGCTAATATTATTAAAATGGTCAGAATGTTAGCGATGATAAATTAGAGATGTACTTTAGAGATTTGATTTGATGCGAATTAATTGTAATGCAATATTAACAAGTATAGGACATATTTTAATAGTTTCAAGAGCACTTCGCAAAAGGGAAAATCATAGTTTTCTTCCCAATAAATTTGGCTATGTGTTGAAATTTTTGAATAGCTATTAAAAGCTATTTGCTCAGCACCGATCAGTAGATCGTCGCTGGTGGGAAAAACTCACCATCACCACATCACCACGCTGCTGCGACGAGCGAAATGGCGAAAAGCAGAAAAACAGAAAAGCAGCAGCGAAATTGAGGTGACAAAGTGCCAACTGTGCTGCTGTGCCGCCGCTGCCGCTGCCTCAGTGGGCGTCGCAGTCGCTGCTGACGTCGCTGCCAGCGCTTTTGTTGATTTTTTGGGTTCGCTCGTCCGCCGCTCAGTTGAATTGTGTTTGTGCGGAAGAACCGACAAAAAAAAAATAAGAAAAACAACGCTGAAAACGGAAAATTCTAGCTCGAAAAAATGAAAATGATAATTAATAAAATAATAACGCTGCGAGCGCGTGTCGCAAATTAAAAAGTGCGTTTGGAAAAGTCGGAAAAGTGCAAGAAAGTGAGAGCCAAAGAGCCAAAAGAAAAAGAATTTAAAAAAAAAAGAGTGAAAGGGGAAATCCAAACAAAACAAAAGCCACACAAAAAAGGTCAAAACCATGTCAATTAGGGCTAAAAATAACCGGCCACAAAAATACCACAAGTTCCAGTGTCTTTTTTTTATTTTTGTTTTAATTGAGCCGAATGGGGAAATTGTAAAATTTCAATTAAATTAATCAATGAACTTGAAAATCAGAAAGGCGAAATACACAGAAATGCCGGAGAAGCAGCAGCAGCAGCACCACCAACAAAGTGTGAATGTAAAGAAGCCGCCAGGGGTCAACTTAAGTTCAATGTTAAGCGGTTTAATTAAAAGAATGGGAAGATGGCAACTTATCACATCTGCTGCAATAAATATCAAATTTGCATATATTATATACACATTATTTCTGGTAGTTCGGACTCTGGCCCAATCTGAATTATCGAGTAATATAAGTATTTCTCTATGGTTAGGGAAATTCGGAAAGATTTTCAAAAGGTTCATTATTGATTACACAATTTCTTAGTCATCCAACATTTTTTTTAATTGAGTCACAGAGTCACATTTACCTAATTTTTTTATTGTAATCTCTTATGATGTTTACTTTTATTGATCACATTTATGTTTCATAAAATATTTTAAAATCTTTAATATATTTTAATATAAGTTAACGGTATTGAGGGGTTTGAATAGAAATGCATTTTAAATATTTCCCAAATGATTAATTTTTTGTGGTCATTTTAAGTAACGTAAATTTTAATTTAAATATAAACTATTATGGTTTAAAAAACGAGACTTCTGCAATATTTAATATTTATATTTTTTTTACCCATGATGAAGTAGAAATTATTTATTATAAATTTCATTTAGGCATTGGTGAGCGTTTTTGATTTCAATCTTTTACAGATACCATGGCCATATTAAAAAAAAACATTGCAATTTTGCACCTCAAAATCTGCTGCAAAAAAAAAACAAAATATGTTGTAATTGTTTCACCAACACCTCGGTATTTATCTGCCCTATCGTTCAGATTCTTTTGGCCGTCTTCCATTTTTACTATATAATATAATACTTACTACTTGCCATCTTGAACCCAAAGACCAACTGCCAGCCATGACATTTCATGAATTTCGCACTCATTTATCAGAAAACTATGGCGAAAACTATGGGGGAAATTCGAAAGAGAGTGATTCTGAGATATTTGAGAAAGAGAAAGAGTCCAAGTACGTCGCATTTCGTTTATTTGATTTGATTTATTGTCGATTTGCTGCTGTTATTTTCTTTCTTTTGCTTTTTTGCTTTTGGTTGGCTTGTTTTGCCAGCTGCGCCCAGCCAAAAACATCACAAGACACAAATCAAGGAGCGCGGCCACGCCCACGAGATTTTCGATTCGATTTTTTTCGAGTGGCTGTGAGCATGCAGATTGCGCATACGCCACGTGAGCCGCCGCGCCGGTTAAAAATAAAATACTTAAAATAATAATAGGAATAGGAATTGAAAAGCAAAGCCAAATATGCATCTCCATCGAAGCGTATGGCAATATTATCGGCAACTAATTTTCAGGCGTAATTTATGCCGGCATAAATTTACACTTAAATCCACCCTTCTCCACCTGCCTGCCGTGTGGTTAAAATCGAGAAAAACGCATATATAATTGCTGGTTTAAAAATAAATATCAAGTCACACACATGTTTTAGATTTGAAATGTTTGACTTTCCCGCTGCCTGGTCTCATAATTAACTTAAGTATTTTTAGCAAACAAAAAAAAGAAGAAGGAAACAAAATATGATGTCGTCGTCGTCTTCTACTTTTGTTTTTTTTTTTTTTTTTACTGGGGAACAAAGCAAACAAAGTATTTCAATTAAAATGGTGAGAGAAAGGAAAGAAGGGAAAACCTCACGGAAATATATTAATTTATTTTAGATTTTGAGATTAATATCGAGAGGAATTATCTGAAATGAGTATCATGGCATCGACATTTGATAAAACATAATATACTAAATTAAATTGTGCTAAATTCTTGCTTTTCCTTAAACAATTTTATAAGTTTTAGGATTTTTCATACCCCTTTAAAAATAAAGAACTCCCCGACATCTCCGGTTTTTGGTGATGCAAGCTCGTGTCTGTTTTGTTTGTTTGTCAGCCTTTAAATTCATTCATAAATTTTAGGAGCCCCAGATAATTTCTGATTGTGCAATAGATTAATAAGGCAGCTACCAGGTTTAGGTAGAAGAGTTGCGAAACGGAAGCAGAATAATAACAGCTGAGATATGAAGAAGATTTGGGGTTCAAGGCACTCTACTCTCTATACTTTTGGGTCGCATAATTCACGCAAACTATTTCTCACTTTATTCTACCTGATAAGCAAAGATAGCTTAGATATCCAGTATCTCTGGTGGAGAATCAACCAATTATAATGGCCCACAAGATTCTGCTTTGGATTTTTTAAAAGCCACATAACTGTGTTTACTTGCGCTTGTATATTTTCTAAAATATTTATGTTAAATGTTTATTGAACCATTTCAAAAAATAATTCTTTTAATAAGTCTAGAAAATGTTATCAAAAACTGGGAATTTTTACTTATTTCCAATTCACCAATTTGCGTTTTTCTTTTTTTCCTCTGAAATACTTTGATTTCTCTCTTTAAGTTTATTAATTGTTCAAAAGTTTATGACACCAGGGGTCTGAGGATTGAGGCTCGGATTGAGATGCCTGGGTGAACATCAGCATCTGGATTTGGATCTGGGTCTCCATGTCCATCCGTCTGAAAAGTTTTCTCCAGAGACTTGGCCCCCAGACTCCTCCATGTTGCCATGCATATTTTGCAGGTCCTGTGCTCTGTTTCCCTGCTTATTGAAATGTTTTGCGTCCTTGTTGGCCCCGTTATCAAGTGGGTGGTGCACACGCCTTGAAACCCCCTAAAACCCCCAGGAAAACACCTCCACAGACGGCCAAACGCTTAATGCCAATTAAGAATATTAATTTCATTTGCAGTCCTGGCTCGTTTAGTCCTGGTCGTCCTCCATCCCCAGGTCCTCGCTCTTTTTGGTGCCCAGTGCTCTGACCATTTGCCGGATGCATCTTCTCCTCCACTTTGGCTATACAACGAGAAATTAATATTACTTTACACTATCACAGTATACATAGTAGAGTACTATTTACCAAATATTCCATAGCTTATAGTCTTAAATTAGCACAAAAAACAATTTTATTGTAATTGTGAGTGCCTAAGAAATCAGAGTAAACCATTCAAAACGGACATATTTTTTACAACATTTTCTAAAATTAAATTAAAGACTTTAGGCACGATATATTTACATATGCAGTTACATTTAATAGTTTTCGGATAGTAAAGAAATAGTATCATAATATATTATATAAATATATTATAAATACTAAACAATTTAAAAAAATCAATCTAAATCCTTTTTGACATTTTTCCATCCATTAATTTATTAAAATTGAAAGCGTTTTATATGCAAAATTTAGACTTTTAAAAGCAGTTTTCAAAATCACTCTGCGAGTTGGGCTAGAATTGTTTTGTGTGAGTCATTCACATGAATCAAAAGATTTCGAGAAAGGCCTCAATCATAAAGTCATCTTATTTTCAGAAACTCTTAATCTTTCTTAAATCTTTGATACAAATTTTAAAATTTATTCGATATTATTTCGATATTTTAATGTTGAAGAGATATTTTGCAGTGGACATATGTAGGTTTTTAAGTATTATATCCGGTTCTTCTCTTCGATTAATACTTGATGCCTTTTTGAGTGCCTTTTGAATAATTTTCGATTTTCTCGGCGTGGAGACGATAGTGACAGCCGCTGCCCATCCATTGGCCATTGTTAATATTCATTAGCTTAAAATCCTTTTCTCGAGTTGGGAGGAAAACCTCTAGGACTTCAGAGTCTCGTCTTTTGGAGGAAATGGGAGTTTTCTTGGGGAAAAGTGGAAAAGGGGAAAAGGGGAAAAGATAAAGGCCCGATGCTCGAAAGTTGCTGCCACGTTTTCAATTCCAATGGCCGGGCATTAATCGCAATCACAAACGAGGAGGAGGAGGAGTGATGATGAAACCGGAGGAGGATGAAAACAGGAGCTGGACAAGGACAAAAACGATGGCAACGTGGACGTGCAGATAATTTTTCATTTCGGCCAGCTCAAATGGATTTCTCATTGGCTTAAATGCGCAAATGAATGGATGATATATTTGTGTATATTTGTTTATACAGTGCCTCTTTACAGGATCTATTTAAAACGCGTGGTAGTGGCTCAGCGTTTATTAATGGCTCAAAGGCTTTTTTCAAGGGTTAAGGTATTTTTTTTTTTTATGAGGTTTCGATGATGCTCGGTGCACTTGTGAATATTTATATATTTATTTCTGCGTTTTTATTTTCGATTTTATTATGTCAAAGTCAAAGAGCGGGCTGGCAGATGCAAAGTGTCATTATTGAAATACGTAAAGATATTTCAAGGCTTTTATCGATTTTGTCAATGAGGCCACACAGAGAGAGAGAGACGCCTCCTCCTTCTCCTCCCACGGATCGCCTCAAATCCCAATCCCAATCCCATTTCCAAGTCTAAACCATTGACGACAGTTTGCCTTTCATTAGCCGAGCATTTCCCGTACCTTCCCGTACCCCCTATATCCCCCAAAATCCACCTTCTGTAGACGGCAAAGTCCAGTCCTCTTCAAAGGCAAGTCGACATCGAAATTAATCACATTTGAATTGAAATTGCGTTTCAAGTTTTGTGTTACGTCTTGCTTGGCTTCGTTTTATTCAGTTTATTCGGTTTATTCGGTTTATTCGGTTTGGCTGTGTTTTCGTTTACGGTCGCTCATTTGTCATCTCTGTGGTCACTCATATTTGGTACCAAACGATTCTAATTAGGGATGATTGCCTGTTTTTTCGGGTCTCGGAGGGAGGGGGGAAAAATGTTTTAACTTGGGGGATTGCATCGTGTTTTTTTTTATTGTATTATATTTTTATTTGCGATACTCGAAGAGTAAGCAAATACTGTAAACGATCAAATGTCTGTCTGTCCGTCCGTCCGTCCGTCTGTCTGTCTGTCCGCACAAACATCGAGATCTCGGGAACTATTAGAGCTAGAACCACCAAATTTTGCACACAGACTTCTATGAGCAAGGCGCAGATCAAGTTTGTTTCAAAACCTGACCACGCCCCTTTTACGCCCACAAACCGGAACAAACTCTGTGGTGTCCACATTTTTAGTGCTAGAGAAAAGTGGCCCTTACAAATGTTGTTCGTGTTGAAAATATCTACCCAAATATCTAAAAAATTTTAAAATCTGACCATTTTCAAGAAATTGTGTATACAACTGCGTTGAAAATTTTTATTGCGCTCAAAAGTATGCAAAACAATTTTTTTTTAATAGAGGGCGCTTAAAACTGATTGCGCATGAAAGTAGGCTACAATTATTGAAGAGGGCTAGCTAACTGTTTTTAAAGAGGGCAATGAGTATCGCAAATTTTATAGTCGGGAAACCCGACTATAGCGTTCCTTCTTGTTTTGTTTGTACTGTATGTATTAAAGGCCAGTTCTTAAAAATAAATCCACATATTTAGGACTTTTTTTAATCAAACACAATATTTTGATTGTTCATTTAATTCCCATTTAAATGAAGTTTTAAAAAACTTAAGAAAACATATTGGTCTCCCAGAAAAAAACACAAACACAAACACGACATTTGACACAAAATCTCTTAAAATCCTAAACATGGGTGTCAAAATTCAATTAATAAAAAATATTGAAAATTCCAATGTCTTTAAATAACTATAGTAAATTCCAAGTAATCAGTGGGGCAAAGTGCATGACTGCCCATAAATTAGCATTTGCATGTTGATAATCTTCTGCTTCTGCTGGATAAAATATTAAGGAAATTCGAGCCATTTGGCCATTGGGAAACCTTTAACAGACACTTCAGCAGGCGCAAGTAAAATGGAAATGGAATTTTCAATGATTTCGCCAAGTTATTTGATGAACTATTAGCACAAAGCCATCTTAACGTTGATTTCCATTTCAAGTCGATTTCCCCTGCTTTTCCATGTTTTTCCCCTGTTCTTCTGCTCGAAGGAAAAGCGTCCATTGTGATGTATTAAGACTGCAGTCGACAAATTGATTTGCAATTCAATTTCGCAACTTTGAAAAAGCTCCCACACTTTCTCGTCCTGCCATACCAAACGTTTACCTATCTTCCACCTCCTTGCTAAATTCTTGACATAATTGCAAGCTTAGAATAACTGAAGAACACATATTTTCAGTCAGAACATAATTTATTTTCTCCATTTTACATCATGTTTTTTGTAGGTAATTTACATATTTGTAGTGTTATTAAAATTTAATATTTTATTGGTTTCTAATTGACCCAACGAAAAACTTGAAACTTTAATAACCTTTTTGAGGGATCAATTTCGCCCCAACCTTGCCTAATGATCTGTCGAATAAAAATACATTACCAGATAGGTCATTAAATATACAAGGTAACTAAATAAATATTTTTTAGCAAATCATATAAATAATAGTATATTTTGCGTTCTAAAACTCAAGTTATAAGCTTTTATTATTGTGGAAAAGTACCTTCGGGCGAGTGAAAAGCTTGGAAAATGCTATGAAAATTATTGTACACACAGACACGCTACATTTGATGGTAAATGAAGCGTGGATACCAAAAATTTGAGTGGGGCGTCAAAAACAGCGAACAGAAAACGCGAACAAAAAAGTGAAAGCCCCACAAAAAGGATAGTAGGCTGAACGTAGCATAAACGTTGACAATTGACATGGAAAATCTGCAAACCAGAGGCATTTAGTCAGGGGGAACAAAAATATAGCCATAAAAAAAGTAAATAAAAAAAAAAACTGGGAAAAACGAGTCACATTTTTCTGTATGTATTACCATCTGATAAGAATTTAATTACAATGCACATAAACAAAATGTATACAAATGTATTAAGCTCACACGCACGGCTCTGGACAATGGAACTTACTTTCTGTTCGCTAGAGCGAGATATCCAAATAAAGTCCCCGGTCAAAGTTCTTTTTTTTTTTAGCAGTAGGTAGTGCCAGGTGATTTCCCATACTCTTTAAAATAAATCAAATACCTTAAAAATTATCATAAATTATGGTGTTGGGTTGTATTTAACAACCCATTGAGTGGTATAAAATCTCTAACAAGACACCAGAAAGTGACTTAATTTGATACACAAATTCATACATTTTATTAAATTGCAATGTTAATTTATTACTTTTTCGTATTTTAGATATTAGGTGAAGTATTCTGTTCTCATAAATAAAAAAAACTAGACACTTAATTTGATACAATTGATTATATTTCGTATAAATATATTTAATATTACATAGATTTTAATTAATTCCTATATATAAGGGTCTACAAAAGTGTGTATGCAATATATGTGATAGAATATAGGCATATTTTTTTTTTTAAATACTTTCGGACACCTTTCCCCCCTTTTTTTTTTTATTAAGTTGATAATAATTCCATAAGTTGGCCTTCTTTGTGTGGACAAATCCCGCTTAAATTCGAGAGTACCCCAAATGAAAGGGGGCACAAAGTGTATGAAATCGTATTATAATGAGCCAAACCCAAAACAGAATCTCCGGGCAATCTTTTTGCGCCATAATGACAGCCGCAGACGCAGACACGAAAACGGACAACAGTAGAGGCGAAAACCCATTCAGAATCAGAGTCACAAAAATCGAAAACCGTATCGGGATTGGGATTGCGATTGCGATTGCGATTGCGGTTGGGAGCTGAATGCAAATAAGCAAGAAGAAAAAACAGGAAAATAAAAAAAAGAACAGCGAAAATCCATGTCTAATGAAGTGAAGTGAAATGTAAAACGTAAAACGAGAATCGAGAATCGAGAAAAAGTGAACGGATGTGGAAAAAATAAGTCACTGTAAAGACCATGTTCATATCTTATTTGAACTGTGACGCCAGCAGCAATAACAACAGCGATAACTGCAACTGTTGCACCTGCAGCAGCAGCAGCAGCACAAAAATAACAGTAGCAATTGCAATTGCAGTTGCCACATTTGCAACAATTTGGAGTGGAACAGCAGCAACAGCCAACAAAGCAACAACAACAACGACAACAACACTGGCAACTGTAATTGCAATACCTGCAGCAACATCGAGTGCAACAGCAGCAGCAGCACAGCAGCAGCAGCATCATCGATTTTTGGCATGGAGCGATTGCTGCACGCCGTTCGCGAGGAATTCCAAACGGAGGACGAGTGCGAGGAGGTGGAGGAGCTGCTGGGTCACAGGAGCAGCATCAGCAGCTGCTGCAGCAGCAACAGCAACAGTAGCAGCTCCAGCAGCAGCAGCAGCAGCAGGATGACGGCAGCAACACCTCAGCAACAAAGTTGCTGCCGGCGCAACGACGTCGACTGCAGCGCACCGATAGTTTTGGATCTGTGGGGGGCGGTGTGCCCCCTCCACTTCCAGGGGGCGTGGCAGGAGCAGCTGCAGCTGCAGGAGGAGGGGTAGGGGCAGGGGCAGGGGGAGTGCGACGCTTTCGCCGCTCCTCCATCGGCATGCAGCGGAAGTCGGCCTTCCGGCAGCGGAAGCTCGACTCCCTGGGGGCGTGGCGCCGGAAGAGGTGAGTCCCTGCCATTTTATGCAGGCATCCGCATTAATATTTCAAAAAAATAAATAAAGGACATTTGCATTGCGTGGAGCGACAATAAAATATCAAGCTATCCTTAAATTGAACTTTTTAGACTGAAAAAAAATTCCAAATATCTTTAATTCAAAAAAAGATAAAAAATATAAATCTTAAAAATTTGATGTTCCTACATAAATTTGATAATATTGGTATTTTGTAATTTTTTGTGAACATTGAAAACTTGAAAACATGAGTAGCAACGATCTCTGTAAACATAGATATAAACTGTAAAAAATCATGAATTTACAAAGCATTATTACTAATAAAAATACAAATAATAATAATTGATTAATAAAATTAAATAATTAATAATTACAAAAGGTTTTTAAACTCAAATTTAGAGCAATATATTAGTACATGCATCTTGATAAATAGAAACTCATATTTTTGTTATAAATTGTTATAAAAATTCATAATTGAAAAATAAAAAAAATTATGACTATCTGCATACTTTTACGTTGAGGTATTAACAAAATATATTTTTTATCTAGCATCCAATTTTAAGGCAAAATACTTTTCAAAGAATAGGTAGGAGAATAAATACTTATGTGCTTATATTTTTAATGAATACTTACCACTTTTTCTCAAGATTTTAAGCGGAATCAAAATATCTTAACTTTTCTTAAAATAAACGAGCTAGTGACCACATTTTCAGTGCTTATCGAGTGCAAAACCAGAAGATGTATTTACAACCTCCTAACCTTTGTCCCTTTTCATTCCCTTTAAGCAGGCGTACCACTTCGGCTAGCAATTCCCGGAGACCGATACGGATTGTGCCCGACTGGACGGAGAATGCGGTGCAGGGCGAGCACTACTGGAAGCCCACCTCGGCCTCCGGTGATCTGTGCTGCTTGAACGAGGAGTGCATTGTGAGTACTCCAAACCCAAACCCAAACCCAAACCCAAACCCAAAAAGTATAGGGGATTCCTCTTGGACATGTGCACATAGCTGCCGCATTCCCTCAATTCAATTAACACAACAGCCGCAATGGCAGGCAACATGTGAACGTATACGTAATTTATTTATTGCGTGCCTGTCCAACATTCACGCAATAAAGCTGAGATAAAGGAGCTCTAATAAGTTAAGTGGAAGGGGGGTTAGGAGCAAAAAAAAAAAAAAAGAACGATGGGCGTGTCATCAGTTTCGGGCCAAAATGTGTACCAGCCAAAAGCAACAGAAAATTTACTTTATCAGGCTCATTGTCACTTGAAGAGGGGGAAAAGTATAGTATAGCACAGGAAGTCCTGTCTTATCTCAATCTGCTCCATAACAAAAAACTGTGCAAAAGGTGGGGCACGGTAAGGCAAGGTAAAAAATCTGAATATTTTATGGGGACACGGTATTTACATAGGGTATAGCACAAAAACGTGATTTATTATAACGAAAATGTTTGAGTAAAACTTTATACTAATTGTTATTCAGTTAAATTTAACTTAAACAGGTTTTGAAGTGCATTTGGCAATCTTAAAACTAGCCAACAGGTTCATTTGATAAAACAAGTATGTACAATCACATATTTGTTCTTTAGTTTTCCAAAGAATCCTTCTTTTAGTCACTCGAGGTTCCGCTTTTCTTCTTGGGAATCCCCGTGTTCACCTGCAAAACCGCAGGAACCTCAGCAATTAAGTGTCAAAGTTTGTTTGTTTTTCGCAAAGGCGTCGCAAAAAGGCAACCGGCAGTTGCAGCTCCTTCATTTGGATGCGGTTTTGTGGAATTGCGGCAATTGGCTAATTAGAGAAAAAAAAAACCCATCAAATTACATAGGAAAACGTTTAAAACCATTAAGAACTGTTTTGTGTGAGGCAGGTTTAAATATTAAAAACAAGAACGAACACTTTTATCGGGTTTCCCCACTATCAGACTTGCGATACTCAATGCCCCCCAAAAAAAAACCAAAACAAAAAAAAACGCTAGATACTGGATTTATACGTAGCCCAATTCATGCAATCATTTCATGAAATGGCTGTGTATAAACACCATTGCATGTATTCGGCAACACACGAAAGTTGACTATGAATTCAGCGTCATTGCGTGAAATGGAGAGGAGCTACCAACTTAACACTGTATAAATTAGGTGGCAACGCCAATACAAATTGTGTGAACGGATTTTACTTACATTTTTTGCCAAATTACACTTCTGGCAACTCTGCTGACATGAATACATGCATTCGTCTCTAACGTATAAACAGGGGCTATTTTTAATTCACGCATTCAAGAATTCATGAAATAGCATAGTATAAACTAAGTAAGAGTCGCTAGCCCTCTTAAAAAAAAAAGTTTAGCCTGCTTTTAAGCGCAATCAATTTTTAACGCACTTGTATACACCATTTCTTGAAACTGGCTAGATTTTCAAATTTTTTAAATATCTGTGTAGATATTTTTGTAATACAAAGATGGGGGGAAATTGAACTTATTCTTCGATTTGGGGTTCAAACTTATTATTGCGAGAGAAATACAGTACAAATTATAAAACAAAAATTATCCATCCCAATTTTTATGTAATTTTAGGTATATTTGAAAAAATAAATAAAACGTTCAGGTTCTGTGGTTCCTTGGGGGGGAAATTTCCCAATGATTTTTTTTTTTAATGTAAAAGGGCGGATTTCGGTGATTTTCGTGCCCACAGTGCCACTAACTCGACTCCCTGCATTTCCGTGCGATTACAGAAAAGCGGTCAGCGGATGAAGTGCTCCGCCTGCCAGCTGGTTGCCCACCACAACTGCATTCCCATCGTGAACGACAAGACGACGCTGGCCTGCAAGCCAACCTATCGGGATGTGGGCATCCGGCAGTACAGGGAGCAGACCACCACCCACCACCACTGGGTGCACCGCAAGCTGGAGAAGGGCAAGTGCAAGCAGTGCGGCAAGGTTAGTTTGCCTCAATATACAATACACCAGTTATGTTTTGATTTTTTTTTTTTAATAATATTTTTCAACTCTACTTTGAAAAGAATATTAGTTTTTTTGAATTTTTCCTAAGAAGATTTTAGCAAACAAAGATCATTTAAGACAAACTTAAAGAAGACTTGAGTTATTTCTTTCAAGTAAATGTTGTTAACAAAAATATAGTTTTTGAAAATTTTAAATTTTGGCTTTACCAAATTCAATAGAAAGACATACAATTTTACATTTCCAGAAATCAAGTCAAGTTAAAGTTCGTTATAGCAAACTGTTTTTAAATTAACACAACTATTTGGATTTGGCAGAGTTTTTTAAAAAGAGTTAATAAAGAAAATTTCCCGCAATTATCTAAAACATTTTATTCAATTATTTTTTTGTTTTTATTCTTTTTTATAACATTTTTTATTGAATGTTACTTGTTCTGTGAACTTGATTAATATATATTAAATTTTTACATATTTTAGAATGATGCGTTTTATGTGGCTTAGTTTTTTTTTTGTGTGTGACAAATATAGACTGATTCTGGAACTAGGATATTATTATATTATTACATGTTATGCACTTATCCCTTTAGTTCTTTCCTATGAAGCAGGCGGTGCAAAGCAAGCTATTTGGGTCGAAGGAGATTGTGGCACTGGCCTGTGCGTGGTGCCACGAGATCTACCACAACAAGGAGGCCTGTTTCAACCAGGCCAAAATCGGAGAGGAGTGTCGTCTGGGTGAGTTCTCCATCTCAATCCCATTTCCATTCCCTTTACCCTCTCCCTGTGGCCTTTGATTAATTACGTGACGTGCATGCAAACAAATTGCGGTCCGTTAACTTAATTAAGATTTGTGCATCAAAACCAAACCCGAAAAACTCGGAGCCGTAACCCGTAACCCTTTCGACTCCTTGAACTCTCGCTTCCCACTTTGTTCACGTGGTAGGTAAATAAAATGCGGTGTTAAAACATTTTTATTTTCGATTAAGAAAATCCAAAAATAGCTAAATCAATGTCTAAAATAAGGAGCCAAAAGAAGATGCTCCTTTGCCTTAAATACAATTTTTGTTTAAAGTAAACTTAGACTTGTGTTCTCAACAAATAACCTTATTTTAAGTGTATAATTTAGACACAGATTGATTAAGCAATACAATAGGCTTTTTTTTAAATATATTCATAGCAAACACTATCTAGTTATTTTACGGCTAACTTACCAAGCTTTAATATCTGCCCTTACAATAATTAAACCTAATTTAAAGACAGTGAAGAAACTTAAAAATGATTACTTTAACAATTGAAGGATTCTTAAAAAAATGTGTATTCGTATTGGTAAATTTACTAAGCCGAGTGAATTAAAAAGTGGCATATGAATTATTACTTATCTTATTTTAATAATATAATATGATGATGTGCTGCGCTTAATTTTCACTTCTAAATTTAATTTAATGCAGTGGCTTAGCTTTCAGTTGAGCAACGACATTTTGTGAAATCTTGTGAAATTGTTGAGCGGTTCTGTTGCACAATCTTAAGCCATAAACAACCCCGTTCGTATGTCCAGGGAACTAAACAATTTTGCAATTAATGTAATTGCGGCAAATGCTAACGTGCCACTGCCTCTGGTCATGTTTATATAAAAAAATTCCCAGCTACAAAAAGGTGCAACAATGACAATGACAATGATGATGGTGCGGCAGCAGGGCGGCAGGGCAGCTGGGGCAACTTAACCGCTTCCTGTTCACGTTTTTATAAAGTGTCTCAATGAGCATCTTGTTAACACACCCTCCATGCCAGAGACCATTACGTGCATCCCGAGAAAGAGACGGGGACAGAGAGACTGGGACAGAGACATAACCGGAGATGAGGACAAGACAGTAGAAAATAGAATTACGGGGTGGGTGACACCCACTCACCCGGGTGTTACTTCACTGTTACCAAACCAAACCAAACCCAACCTAACCCGTGCAGGATCCTTTGTCTGGGGTCTGGGAGGTCCTTTTGAGGTCCGTTGGCCGAGCCCTTTGGTATGTCCGTCATGTTGAAGTCGGCTCCCACGAGCCACCACAACTCCGATCCAGATACAGATGCCCCAAAGGTGGCAAATTGAATTAAGCATAGTTGCTGTGGCAATCCTCAAGCACTTCCCACACACACAATTAGCTCTTCTAGCCTGGACATCTGCACTGTCCAAGAAAATATGACAACGCTGGTATTTAACAGAAAGTTTTCTGCAGAAAAATCAATAATTTATGATCATTTATATCTTATTCAATAATTCTATACGTTTACCTGTCCTTTATTTCCACTGCAACTATTGTCTTATCTTATAAAACCTTCTCCATGCTCCTTATAAATATATTACTTATGTTTTTATATTATTTAGTATATTGTATTTGTGTTTTTATTTACAATAATCAAATAAAAGTATTTGACTTTATCTTGTGAATGGCTTTTAAAATTTTTAATTCAGTATTTATTTAAGTACAGAAATTAATTAGGTATAATGAACGAATTAATTACCTATTGATCAATTTTAAATTAAAATAATTATAAATTAAATTAAAATTAAATTAATAATTATTTATAACTAAATTAATGATATAAGAGTACAACAATTTATTAGGTATAGTTAACGAATTAATTACCAATTGATAAATTTTAAATTAAGATATTACAACATTGGACAACATTTAAAATATTATTTTGGCTCTTTCGAAAATTGGACGTCGAAATCCAAGCTTCGGGTTTTTTTTAGCACAAAAACAAAAATGATTAAACATAACTGTCGCAATTTAATAAGTATTATCCAAATGGTAAACCTTTTTTTTGCCAGTGTAGAATGCCCATTGAATGTGTTCGCTATGTTTATCCTTTTGCAGGCAACTATGCGCCCATCATTGTGCCGCCTTCGTGGATTGTGAAGCTGCCCAACAAGGGCAACTTCAAGTCCTCCATACGGGTGAGCAACAAGAACAATGCCGCCTCGGGATCAGGAGGAGCTGCAGGTGGCGGTGGCGGGGGACCAGGTGGGAGTGGAGCCGGAGGAGGCGGCGGCGGCGGCGGCGGAGGAGGCAAGAGCAAGAAGCAGACGCAGCGCAGGCAGAAGGGCAAGGAGGAGAAAAAGGAGCCGCGAGCGTTCATTGTGAAGCCCATCCCGTCACCGGAGGTCATTCCCGTCATTGTGTTTATCAACCCAAAGTCGGGCGGCAATCAGGGCCACAAGCTCCTGGGCAAGTTCCAGCACCTGCTCAATCCCCGCCAGGTGTTCGATCTGACGCAGGGCGGTCCCAAAATGGGGTGAGTACTCCATATTACATTGATGATGTCGGATGTTAGAACAAATGTTTTACAATTGAGAGGGTAACATTTATTTTAAGCTCAACGATTCAATTTTAATTACCCGTTGCACACAGAGAAAAAGTGCCTTATAAAAATGTTGTATATTATTTTAGACACTAACACTTTTAAATTACTTATTGGAATTTTAAATGTATAACAATGCTCTTGAGATACGATTATATGAATATTTGTTGAATAAAAAATACATTTTTAATTTAAAAGAATAAAAAAATAAAGTAAAACACATTTTGATTAAAATATAACACATCTTGGGGCTAAATCATTACCGAAAGTATTTATCTCAAAGTGTAAATAATAATATTTAGTATGATTTTCTCTAGGTGTAGAAATAAATTCAATATATATACTAATAAAAAAACCCCTCACATTTTTGCTAAGTATTACAATATTTTAAATTAATTAATTCAGACAGGGTTTTTAAAAAATAAGGTATTAAAAGAGCATAATTAAAAATATAAACTTGAAACAAAATCTGCATTAAAATTCAAATTTTATGAAGCCATAGAAACAGGTTTAGGTAATTGTTTTTATTTTTATTTTTGTGAATTGAACTTATGAGCTCTTATTAAACCATTGCAGCCTGGACATGTTCCGCAAGGCGCCCAACCTGAGGGTCCTGGCCTGCGGAGGCGACGGCACCGTCGGCTGGGTCCTGTCCGTCCTGGACCAAATCCAACCGCCGCTCCAGCCTGCTCCTGCAGTCGGTGTCCTTCCATTGGGCACTGGCAACGATCTCGCCCGCGCTCTCGGATGGGGAGGGGTGAGTAATCTTTTGTGCTACTGAATAAACATCCTCTCACAATTTGTACCACTTTTAAAAGTCAGAGTCACAAAAAAAGTGGTATCAATTGAATTAAATGTTTGAACACTAGGTAGCCATAAGTTAGATACATTTTAATGTTCAGCTTTCAATAGGAATTGCAATTTAAACGACTGTGTTTAACATAATTTTATTTAGTTATGTTTAAAACAAATTTCAAATATGATCAGATAATGGAATTAAGTTTCAAGCAATTGCTGTAATTAAACATTGACCATATTTTTATGATATAACTTAAACAGTCTTTAATGTCTTGTTCATTGTTCGGGAAATTAGAATGATTTTATTTTTAGATACATATGTTGCTTAACCCACTATTATTATTTTGAACACAGCTGCATACATTACAATTATTACACTGTTTCCAAAATAATAAATCATTCGGCCAGAATCAGTTAATTTAAATAAACTAAAAACTTAAAACCTTGAGAAATTTAATGCTTGTGGTTATCCAAATAATACAGGATTTTAAAAGACATTTGTTATGAAATGAACTGAGTTTTGAATTACACAAAAAAAAAAAATAAAACTGTTTCCAGTTTTAAAAATATTATAAAATATTAAAATGAGAAATTAAGACTATCCACAAATTTAACTTACACCAAAAAAAGCAGTAAGTATGAGTAAAACGTTTAGAAACCATATATTAAATCAATTGTATTAAATTCAGTATTCCCGTACTGCTAATAGATGATTAAAAGTAGAATATTTAATGGCTACAGCAGTTGTAATGTGGTCCTAATCTCATTCCTTGGCAGCTCATTAGTTATGATATATATGTATATTCGAAGGCATTTAATCGTAGATTTAGATCCATAAGTAGATTAAGTAAAATAGACCTTATATTGCTTTGAATCATTGCACTTAAAAGCCTCAATAATTTTAAAGTCTATCTTCTTTCAGGGCTACACGGACGAGCCGATTGGGAAGGTCCTGCGGGAGATCGGGATGTCGCAGTGCGTGCTCATGGACCGCTGGCGGGTGAAGGTCACGCCCAACGATGACGTCGACGACGACCACGTGGACCGCAGCAAGCCCAGTGTCCCGCTGAATGTCATCAACAATTACTTCTCGTTCGGGGTGGACGCCCACATCGCCCTGGAGTTCCACGAGGCCCGCGAGGCCCATCCGGAGCGCTTCAATTCCCGACTCCGCAACAAGATGTACTACGGCCAGATGGGCGGCAAGGATCTCATCCTGCGCCAGTACCGCAACCTCTCCCAGTGGGTGACCCTCGAGTGCGACGGCCAGGACTACACCGGCAAGCTCCGCGACGCCGGCTGCCATGCCGTCCTCTTCCTTAACATTCCCAGGTGAGTTTTGGGTTCCATTGACTTCTATTTAAATTGCACCATTAGAAATTTGGATACTTCCAAAAGTATTATTTTGACATTTTCGTAATTTATTAGAAAATGAGTAGCTATAAAATAAATTCATATTTATATGAATTATTTTTTACGAGTTGAACCTAAGCTTGAGTTAGATGTATATAATATTTCCTTTACTATGCCCAAACAGCTATGGTGGCGGCACCCATCCGTGGAACGACTCGTTTGGTCCCTCGAAGCCATCAATTGACGACGGGCTGATGGAGGTGGTGGGCCTGACCACCTACCAGCTGCCCATGCTGCAGGCGGGGATGCACGGCACCTGCATCTGCCAGTGCCGCAAGGCACGCATCATCACCAAGCGGACGATTCCGATGCAGGTGGACGGGGAGGCCTGTCGGGTGAAGCCCTCGGTCATCGAGATCGAGCTGCTCAACAAGGCGCTAATGCTCTCCAAGCGAAAGCACGGACGCGGCGATGTCCAGTGAGTAGTGGTCCAAGAAGGTCCTTAGTTTGTGGTCCATAGTTCTGGTCTCTAAATACTCCCCATATTGCAGGGTCAATCCGCTGGAGAAGATGCAGCTGCACATCTTGCGAGTGACCATGCAACAGTACGAGCAGTACCACTACGACAAGGAGATGCTCCGCAAGCTGGCCAACAAACTGGGCCAAATCGACATCGAATCCCAGTGCGATCTGGAGCACGTGCGCAACATGCTCAACACCAAGTTCGAGGAGTCCATTTCCTACCCGAAGGTCTCCCAGGACTGGTGCTTCATTGACTGTAAGTAATCGTAAATTGCTTGATTTTTAGTGTATCACAAAACTAAGAAATTTATATTTTTACATGAATTTTTAAAATATCAAAAAATTATTTATTTAGAAAAAAAATAAAATTGTACTTGAAACAAAAATTAATACTTTGTAAATACGTTTTTGATATTTAAATATCTGGAACATTTTTATTATATTTATAGTTTTAAGTACCTACTAAAACATTCAAACGAAAAAGGTGGGATACCGCGTAATTTTAAAAAAAACAAAAAAATTTTATAAAAATCATCATTTTAGTAGCATTAGTTATTTGGAAAATACTGAATTATAAAATATTATTATGATTTGACTTTAAACGAATTTTGTAAATATGATTTCTTGTTAATTATGTTGCAATTATATCATTATTAGGTTTTATATTATAATGTCTATAAGTTCAATTGCATTGCCAAATAATCAAAATTCCCGAATTAGAGCTTGGTAAAAACATTCAGTACATCCTAATAGTCTTCAATATGATTTCAGCCTGCACAGCGGAGCACTATTTCCGGATCGATCGTGCCCAGGAGCACCTGCACTACATCTGCGACATCGCCATCGACGAGCTGTACATCCTGGACCACGAGGCGGCCACCATGCCCCAAACCCCGGACCAGGAGCGCTCCTTCGCCGCCTTCTCGCAGCGGCAGGCGCAGAACGAGCGCCGCCAGATGGATCAGGCCCAGGGTCGCGGACCTGGTAGCACCGGTAGGCGTAGTCTCCGTAGTCAATTGGCTGGCTGCTGGCCACCAGTGGCTTCAGCTTTTGCCTCATCTCCAGCTCCAGATCCTCACCAGCTGCCGCTGCAGGAGCGGCTGGAGCTCTACCAGCAGCAGGTGGCCGAGCAGCTGCCCTACCAAGATAGGCGCATGTTCCTCCACCTCCACTTCCGCAAGCGGCGCATCGAGATCTGATTTCCTAGTCGAGATTCCATATCCCTTATCCCTTATCCCCAATTCAAAGTCCTGAGCGGAGTGGAGGAATGCCAGCTGCGGTCGGTCCACCTCCAATTTCGTTGCATTGCATTTTGTTAATGGTTAAAAATTGGACTTGCATGTCTTGTCACTAACATTTATACATAGAGACATGCAGTTGCGGTTTAAATAATGCCCGTCAAGAAATCAAAGAAAATCTAAGTGTGCAAACCGAAATTCAGATTTTGGAAACCCATTTTACCCTTGTCAAAAAATAGTTCTTTTACCTACTTATCACTATAATTTTAAAACGAAATCAAAGCTTAAAATTTCTGTTACCATTTTAGCTTTTTTTCTAGAACCTTATTTTTTAAGACAACAGTTTGTTTATTAATATATAAACAGTCGAGTAATTCCTTTTGATTGCATTTTATAAGTTCAAGATAAAATTATTTCGAATTGACAGACAACACATAAAAACAAATGAGTTCCATTTCACATTTAAAAAGATTGCAATTATGGTTTTTAACTTCAATTGTATTAAAGGTTTCAAAGAGGTTATTTTTTTAAATAAATCAACAATTTGGGCTTTTTGAAATAACTGAGATATAATATGATTTTACCCTGGCCTGGAAGCAGGTGGTAGACACAGAAATGATTGACTTTGGTGCTATTATTTTGACCGCAAATGTACTACGCATTAACACCTACACCCACGTTAACACACACACTCACATCCGTTAAATGTCCAAGTCTTAATTGCGAGGAGCCGAATACAGCTTAGTCCTTGCCACGATCGCATGTGAGTAGAGCATTAAATACGAGCACTCCTGGTACTATCTGGTATATAATCCCGGCTTACATCAACAGTTAACCGGTTAACCGTAACCGTAGCAAGGACCAAACCGTATTCGTTACGATCCCATCCATCCCAACCAACCAACCAACTGTCCAACCAAATAATACAAAAAAGACACAGAAAAGATACAAAAGAGCCCGAGGACGGGTAGGTTTAATGCCTTGGTAGTTTGAACTAGTTGTGTACTTGAGTTTTTAGCTGCTTTAGTTGTAATTACCTTATTTCCAATAGCTTACTAACAATATGTGAATCTCTTTTTGAATTTACACACAAAAACACACACATTTGAACATACTTGAAACACATAAAGATGAGGATTTGCAAATTGGCTCCAAGCCCATTAAAGTGATGAAGTGGAAGAGGTAAAAAAGCGTCCCCCGATCTGTTCAGTTCAGTTCAGTTCAGCATCTCATTCAGACTTCATGCGAAGAAAAGAGACCAAAGGCTGTGGCCAAAACGAGCGAGACGGCACTAGCTATTCAAAATTATGCGAAGCATAGAGCGCTCTCTCTTTCTTCCGCTCTGCAATTGGCCAAGTTTCTCAGCTGTCTTGCTCGCTTGACCCGATTTTTTCGATTGCTCGCTCTCTCCTCTCATTCACACTCTTCTCTCATGGTCCACGGTATATCCTCCATCTTTCACACACTCTATCTGTCTCTCTCTCTCTCTCTTAAACATATTTCCCTCTTTGTCTTAATTTCATTTAAACTTAAAATAATTTCCTAATTTTCCTAATTTCTGTGCAACATGAATAACTCCTGCATGCAGCAACAAAGATCGTTTATTCAGTTTCAACGAAGATGTTTTTGGTTATGGATTCAGGTATTCTGTATAACTATCTGTCTCTTTTTTTACTTACTAGACTGTCTGTTGTGGCTATCCCCATCTCTCTCTCTCTCTCTGTCTCTTAATCCCGACTTTCTTTCGTACTTTCTTTCCGACTTTTATCTCTCGTATCATCGACACTTGAATCGATTGAACTTGGAACTTAAACCGAACTGATGCTTGAATTTTCTTTTTATTTTCTCTACTTTCCATGCACACAAAAACACACACGCAAACACGCTCTCTCTCTTACACATAAATAAATAAATAATAGCCCTATACTGGAGCAAACTTCCGATGCCATACTACTAGCAGCCCAGAGCGGCGATCTCAATATGGTAGCTTAACTATTCCAGAATATTAATACAGTCCACCATTAGCTCTAAATTATTAGTCTCTAAATAAATCCATAATTCCCACCCTCTTCTTTCAGTTACGTGCACTACATGAACAAGGATACTCACTGCAGTCAGTGAACAAGAACGGACAGACGGCGTTGCACTTCGCCTGCAAATACAACCACAGGGACATTGTCAAATACATCATCGCGAGCGCCACAAGACGCCTCATCAACATGGCCGACAAGGAGCTGTAAGTCCTTCATCCTCCATTCTTTCCAGTTAACTTGATTTGCAGCCTAAAATACTTTACATACATTTAAGTCCCAGTTACTTATTTTATTTCTTAAAATTTGTACAAACTTTGTGTTTAATTAGAAAATGACATAAAGCCCAAACAATTTTCGGACTTTTATTAACTGAAAAGGAATGTTGTTCTTTAAAATAATAAAATTTCAAAAATGTTGGATCTTATTTCCAAAGTTTAATAAAAAGCAATAGTTACCTGAAATACTAACTTAGTATTTTGTTTTTTAACAACATTCATAAGTAATTTTAAAACTTAACAATCAGTTAATTAGCTTAACATATTTTTAAAATTTAAATTTTTACAAAAATATCTACCTGGATATGTAATTGGAAAGTGTGACCATATTTTAAATACTTACTGTATATATTATTGCATTTGGTAAGACGTTACGTATACGCAATGCAGGAGCTTACCTGTACGCCATGTAAGACGTTACGCATACGCCCTGTTAATGAGGCTTCATATTGTGGAACAGGGTGATGAGAAGCAACTAAAAATCTAGTGGGCTGGAATTTTGTATTTCTTTTAAGTGCATTAATTTACCACCCAAAACTAATTATTCAATGCCTTTTAATACCTTTCCGTGTGTCTTTTGCGTGTCTTTTTTGCAGTGGACAGACTGCGCTCCACATTGCCGCCGAGCAGAATCGTCGTGACATCTGCGTGATGCTGGTGGCTGCCGGCGCCCATCTGGATACCATGGACTCCGGTGGCAACACGCCCATGATGGTGGCCTTCAACAAGAACGCCAACGAGATAGCCACGTATTTGGAAAGTAAGCTTGGCTCGCAGCCTGCGGACGGCTGGGACGACGACTAAGAACCTATCCACATCGCTGGTCGATGGCCCCCTTCATGTAGAGCAATCGCTAGAAAGCTCACACACCGTGTGGCTAGAACCCTTACGAAAACCAGACAAAAATCGATAATCGCAAAACCAAAAAACATTCAGTAAATCACTTATCCGAAACAAGAACGTTATTAAAACATTGCAAATTTCTCCTTTCTATGCCAACAACAACTACAACAAAAACTACAACCAATCAAAATGGAAAATGTCTTGTAAATAACTCAACAAACCTAAAATTAAATCAAAAATCAACATTCCACGAACAAACACACACACACATCGGTTCCACCCAGGTCAAGAGCGTTTTATGCATCTGGAGGTGCAGACCCGGATCTAAGTGGAACGTGGACAGCGGATGCGGACGCCGTCACCCTACGACATAATAATAATGATAATGATAATGGCTTTTTTTTTCCAACTTTTTTTTTTGTTGTGTTAGCAAGTACGAGAGAAATCTAATTTAAACTAAGCAGAGAAAATACAGCTAAACACTCAACACATTTAGCACATAAGCGGACGACTAGTTATTAATAAACTTATTGTAAAGAGAAGCTAGCAAAACGAAAGGCAACATTTGTCCGAGATTTCAATTTTTAATTACCTTAAACGAACGAACAAAAAACAAAATTATTAAAAATTAGCAAATGGAAATTCGAAATTTATTTGTTTCACTTACTGATTGATTAACGATTAATGATTATATTGTGATATCTAAATTAGTTAATTTATTGGACTAGAAAGCGAGAACAAGAGCAAATTGAAATTGATATTAGCAAAGGACATTTGCTGTTATACTAAATAACCAAAAAGAAAAAAAAAAAAAACCACACACACACAGAGACACACTAAGCAAATATATAGCCTATATATTATAGATATTTATTTATATCATATATCGTATTCTTTTGGAATTCAATCTAGGCTAAGTGAGAACATGAATACTCTTGTCAATGAAAGAAAAAGACGGCAGAGCAGCAGCACGATTAGAAGAGAGACGCACTAGGCCCCTTAGCGGCTTATAGCTCTCTCGCTCAGACACAGACACAGACACAGAGACACACAAAGAGACACACCAACACACACACACACACACAGTCCCGATGCACAGACTAGGATGCACAACCCCCATAGACATACCTCCCACTTCATCCCAACCCTCAGCGTTTCAAACCGAAAGACTTGGGCCGATCAATGGCGTCCCCCCAAAGGGTTTTACCTACCCGAAAACTAGACTTTAGAGCGGGTAGGACCCACAAAGACTATCTACTCTATATACTATACTAAACTGTATTCTGTATACTTTAACTTTAAACCCCCGAAACACAAAGATTGAACAATGAACACGAGCATTAGTGGCGTAATACGAAACACTCTTAATGTAGACGCATGAATATCAAATAGAATGTAACTATGGAATACCACAATATTATGTAGCCGTTAATCAAACCATATACTATATGTATGCTATGTACAGCAAAGGGCCATATGTTTTTTTTTTTTGTGCTTAGATTCCAAGTTCCGAAATATATAATCACATTCTCAATAGTCAATTGCGTTAGCCGCGTTTTCCCCATTACCATTTTTAGCTTAGCTTACCTTTACGATTATAGCGATAGCGATAACGATATATCTCACTATCGATTTATAAGGCACCCGAGAGCGATTAAGTATCGATCACCTTTACGAATTGAATGGCTGGGCCGAATGCAGCCCTGTCCCCCGTCCCCAATCACTGCGGCTTAGTTCCTGGAAAACCGTGGCTCTGGCTTTCGGAATACCGGAGTGGCTGCGGACATATGGGGGCCATCGCCAGCATTCCGCCCATCCCGCCCTGTGAGCCACTTCCGGTCTCGGAGGCGCGCTTCCGGCGTGGGTAATCATGTTTTGGATTGCACACGAGAAACACAGAGCACAGAAGTTAAACAAATTTAAAAAAAAGAAAAAAAAACACACACATCGTAGACTGTCGCAGATGGTGTCGAAGTGTCGCGTCTAACGATTTGGATTTGGGCTTTGCGGGACCCCGCGCATGCAGCCTTTACGCCCCATTAGGCAACCGGAGTCCAAAATCGTAACACCAATCTACACCGCCTGCGGCAACTAATGAATTCTTCAGCTGCGGTCAAAACAACAGTGGAATTTCTTTTAGTCTTTCAACAACTTTTATTTAATAATTTTGTGTTGCCACTTATTGTGTTTGGTTCTTAACGTTATTACAAAAATACTCTTTCTTCTCTTTTTTTTTTTTTTTTTTTTTAAAACATAGTTTCAATTCAATTAAAAATTATGGGTTAGGTAATTATGTTTAGCATAAATTTATATTTTTTGGCTATTTCGGTCATTTTACAAATTAAATTATTTGTCTAGCACGCATTTGAAAATCATTTCTGAGAACATTTTAAGACATATATTTAATATATATTTTCTGAGCTGCTTTAAAAATATTTTAAGTAGTGTATTTTATTTTTTATTAGTTTCTCAACGTTTTGGTAGATGTTTTAGAAGTTTTTATCAAATGTTTTTATATTTTATTCTGTTATAGAAAATTATAAATGTGTTTGAAACTGTGTTTGAAAAATTGGTATTTCCTAAAAAGTTTTGTTAACATTTTCGGTACGTTTCTTGAATTTTTGAAGAGAATTCTTTCACCTCCAACGTAAATGCGGCCGCAGCTGGAATTTCATATGCAGTAGAGCAGAGTTGAGTAAGGAATATTTAGCAGATGACAATCTAGAGATTTTATAGCAAATGAGGCGAGCAGAAGGCCGATGAGCGTTTGCTATCCCCCTTAAACCATTCACTATGAGTAGAAAAGAAACTATAAACTAGAGCCTACAAACAGTTATCGATAAGAAATTCAAAGAGAAACCGAAACTCTGACATTATTTGGTTATTTTCGCAACAAGCTAATTAACACGAAGCTTCAAGATGAAATTGTAGTCGAAGGATTTACGCGGGAAGGCTTAATAGGATAGTGTCACTGAGGAGAGAGAGAGTGCTATCTATCGATCTAGACGGGATCTAAATGCTAAATGAAGATGACGAATGATGAATGCGAAGGGCTAAAATGCAAGAAAAATTCAAGGAAAATGGCCAAGTGCTCACGCTGGCACTGTCACAGCTGTTCGGAGAACAACCGGGTCCAAGCCAGACAATGGATATATTTTCGTGCATTTTGTAGAAGTTGTAGAAGTCGAAAAAAACCCACAAGACACTGACACAAGAACACACAGGACATGCAGGACACCACACACAGATACAGGACACACTTACTGCATGATGTGTATATAGGATGAAAACAACATAGATGCTATATATATACAGACATTGATATATATTTTTTTCGGATCGTTTAAGTGCAACTTTTGAACAAAATATGGAAAAATGAAACGCAAGTCTTATGAAATTCTAGCAAGTAAGGCAACCAAAATTGTAAAGGTCAAGATACAGATACGGATGGAGGAACGATTTACCTAAAACAATGCCTAACTGTACGATAGTAAGCATACTATAACTATACTGATAACGTAATAAAGCGGAGTATGTGTGTACGAGTAATCTACTTATTTACACCAACAACCAACATCCAATACCCCTGTAAATACACCAAACTTTTCTCGTTTTCCCGATTCTGATTCTCTCACACCGGAAAATTTGGACAGACAACGACTTTGGATCCTCCCCTTCCCCCAAATATATATAATATATATTTAATTATTAACTTACGCAAGTCTGAAAGTATTTCTATCGAAGAGTTCTAAACTGCTTAACTGTAAAGTGTACATATACCAAGTTTCTCACAAGTCCTATAAACTATTTAGCATTGTAAGATACGTCCCACACTGAAGATAATCCTTACTATATAAATGTATATGCCTATATAATATATATATATATTTACTTTTTTTGAATTAGTCACTAAGCATAGACAACATGAATTACTAAGTACGATATGCACTGCAAGCACTGAGGAATTTGATTCAATTTTACTTAAGACAAACGAAAAGAGAAATTGAAATAGCATTTAGCAAACCTTAAGGAAAACCAAAACAAAAGTATCTCCAAATTACGGAATAACGATATAAAATTTAAAATTTAAAATTTAAAATTTAAAATTAATTTTTCGAGCTTCATCGGAAGACAAAAACGAACTGGATTCGCTTGAGGCAATTGTGTGGGAAAGTCGAGAACGTTTAGCATCTGGATTGGCTATGCAGCATTCGTATTTACTTACATAGATAACCTACACCACACAGACACACAGACATACACAACTAACGTTAAATAGATATATACAATAGTTATATATAGACTCATTCGCATCGATCCTTTGAACCATAGTCTATCCTGTAAGTCTCTACCCCAAAATTGTACTTTTCGAACCCGCAAAAAGACCCCCCAGGCTCATGATGCATAAGTTAGTTTTAAACCAACTGCAAAATATAAAACACATTACGCTAGCGAATCCCAAATATTGAAAAACCGATCGAAATCATCCACAAAATTGCTTATAATATGAATTTTCAGACTCTCTGCTAGGAGAAAATAAATTTTTTTTTGGTATTTCAAACTCAATGGCACTGAAGTTTTTATTTGGGTTCTGGGCAGGATTCAAAATAACAATTAAAATATTTAAACCAAATGGCTTAACACAAACTAATTACCATTTTCAAAACCAATTGCATACTTTTGGGCTGAGGTCTCCTCAGCTAAAATATGAAGTGAGTCAATATATGCAATATTAGAACTTTGTAATCAGCATATGTAGTCGGAAATGACTATAAGTTACCAGGTAAGTCTGAGAGGTGCTAATTTATTTACGGCATTCCTGTTTTTTGGAGTCATCGCAAGAAAACAAAGCTCTGATTGATGGGTTCAAAAAGCTTTGGAACAAGCACAAGTCAGGGCTAAATTTATAGAATTCAATCTTTATTTTCCTAAACAAGTATAAAGTTGAAAACAAGTTCAAGAAATAACACTCAATTTAAATCGTTTTCTGTATTAAATTAAGCATGAAACTAAAATAAATTGGATTAAAGATATCGTGAAGACATTTTAATATTTTATAATTAAACTTCTTTTAACAAAAATGTAGTTTTCTAGGTATCTTAACTTTAAAGTTATTAAGTTTTGATTTTTGTTTTAATTTTTAAAATGTTAATCATTGAATGACTGTTACGTCAAAATAAAAACACAGCATAACAGTTATTTTTTGGTTTTTATTATAAAAATTGGGAACAACTGTTATGCTTTGATTTTAAAATTAAAATCATAAAAGAACAGTTACTTATTCATTAAATCAAATAATTCGAGTCATTTTAAAATTTTTATTATAAAAATCACGAATAAAAGTTTATGCCGTTTATGGGTAGCTAATCTAAAAAATAATACTTATTTATGCAAATAATGTTTTTCAATTTCAGCGTTGTTTTTAGTCCCTGTAATAATATTAGCAGACATGTTTAAGTGCATACAAAATTTTTTTCAATCAGTTGATTATAAATAAAATATGAAAACGATAAGCTCTCAAAATCAACAGGGAAACTAAGTGGAAATCGGTTTTGTAAAAGGTGTAAGCTTTTTTTTTTTAAAGCAAAGAGGCTGAGTTTGAATTCATAGAATTGGTAAGCAATAAAATACAAAGCTCGATAGTTTGACATAGTTTAGACATAGTTTGTACTAACGAAAAAACCGTTGCATACTTTTGGGCGGTCATCGTTGGCGGGGTGGTCCATTTTGTTGGTAATATTAAGCTATTTCTGGATTTGGAGTACCAGGCGAACAGAAACAGTAGCAGGCGGAAATAGACATAAAATACCTTAAAAATACCACAAAAATACCCTAAGTTAAATTATATAAATAAAAATCTGATTTATTATAAATAAAAATTATTATAAAAACTGTTACATATTTTTGGGCGGTCATCGTTGGCGAGGTGGTCCATTTTTGGTCAAATTTAGCTATTTCTGGATTTGGAGTACCAGGCGAACAGAAATAGTAGCAGGCGGCAATTGAACAGAACGTTTGTACTACCGAAAAAACCGTTGCATACTTTTGGGCGGTCATCGTTGGCGAGGTGGTCCATTTTGTTGGTCAAATTTAGCTATTTCTGGATTTGGAGAAATAGTAGCAGGCGGCAATTGAACAGAACGTTTCTACTACCCAGAAAAAACCGTTGCATACTTTTGGGCGGTCATCGTTGGCGAGGTGGTCCATTTTGTTGGTCAAATTTAGGCTATTTCTGGATTTGGAGTACCAGGCGAACAGAAATAGTAGCAGGCAATTGAAAGAACGTTTGTACTACCGAAAAACGTCATACTTTTGGGCGGTCATCGTTGGCGAGGTGGTCCATTTTGTTGGTCAAATTTTGCTATTTCTGGATTTGGAGTACCAGGCGAACAGAAATAGTAGCAGGCGAAAAAATCATAAAATACCTCAAAAATACCACAAAAATACCTCAAAAATAAAAAACAACATTTTCATTTATTTAATATAATTTACTTAACATTTTCCTTACATTTAACATTATTTACTTAACATTATTTATTTAACATTATTTATTTAACATTATTTACTTAACATTTTAATAACATTTTCTTTACATTTGTTTTTTTTTTTTTTATTTTTTTTTTATTTTCCTAACATTTATTTAACATTAATTACTTAACATTTTCTTAACATTAGTTTAACATTTATTTAACATTATTTACTTGACATTTTCTTAACATTAGTTTAACATTTATTTAACATTATTTACTTAAAATTTATTTAACATTAATTACTTAACATTTTCTTAAAATTTTCTTTACATTTGTTTAACATTTATTTAACATTATTTACATTACATTTTCCTAACATTTTCTTAACTTGTTTAACATTTATTTTAAACATTATACTTTACATTTTCCTAACATTTATAAAACATTAATTACTTAACAGTTTCCAACATTTTCTTAACATAGTTTAACATTATTTACTTAAAATTTTCTTAACATTAGTTTAACATTAATTTAACATTTATTTAACATTATTTACTTAATTTTTTTTAACATTTATTTAACATTAACATTTATTTAACATTATTTACTAAAATTTTCGGAAACCTGCTATTGTTTCTGTTCGCCTGGCCATTCCAAAAACCGCCTTGCAACTCTTTTTCAGGAACATTGCCACATAGCAGCAGAAAAGTATGCATCTCCTTTCTCCGTTGCAAAAACCTTTTTTTTTTTTTTCCTTTTTTTTTTTTTTTTTCCCTTGTTCCCCAAATCCAGGAATCCAACAAAGTGAACCGCCCAGCTACTCTTGTCTCAGAAAAATAAAATAAAAAGCATGAAAAAGATTTATAAAAAAATATATTATTGTAGGTATATTTATATTAATATGTGTGAGGCTCAAACTTAATGGATTCTCTGTGGTTGGTAAATACACGTATTCTGTCAAAAAAATTGATAACAAGAGGCGCTGGCTTCAATCGAAAGTCGATGGTTGTGCTCCACTCAAAAAAAACCATTTTAAAATCAAAAACAAAACGTTTAGGGTCCGAAATAAGGGTCGAAACATTTTAAAAAGTGAAACGTTTCATTCAAATTCAAAACGCAAATTTTCTCTGTGTAGGGGGTACATGAAATGGTGTCATGATCATGAAATGGAATCCGCATGAACACTGTTTAAAAGAAAAGTCCGCTGAGAGCATGGAGCTCGGAGCGGAGAGCGTTTAGAAAGCGGCGGAGATAGCGATACCGCTCGCGGAGAGCCGACCGATGATGACTGGGGAGCGTAGAGCGTGGAGCGCAGAGTTCAGAGCTCCAAGCCAAAAGCTAAAAGCTAGATTCAGCTTGAGATTCAGTCAGCGGCGCAGACTCGACTCGTTCGGTTCGACACTTTTCAGAAAAGCGCGCGCGGCTTTTCCTCTCCGTTTTCCTTCGTTTTCCCACCACATTCACCGCGATCTGTGCGCTTTTTTTGTTATTGTTTTTGCTGGTTAATGAATTACTAGCTCACTAGCTAGTATCTGATGACTGATGGCTAAAAGGCCTCTGTGCTTGTAGCCAAGTGTAGACGAGTGCATCTGCCTTTTTCTGCCGATTTTGGTGGCGAGTGTTACAGTTGTCGCACGTAATCGTGCTGGCAGTTACGCCTCAGAAAGCAGCCGAAAACAGCTACAACAGTAGATACAGATACAAGATACAAAAGTATCTGAAACACATGCGTTACGCTTCGTGTGTTTTTTCGTTTTTTCGTGTGTTGTGTGTGGCTTAGCTAACAAATTGGTTGGCTAAATAAAGCAAAAACTGTGAATTTGCGCGAATAAGAAATACGAAAAAAAAATAGCCGAAGGAAAAGCGAGCCGAAACTGAAAGTAAACACGAGTAAATGCCCGAGTCTTAGACCAAATTCAAATATCCAAACACAAAGATTCCCAACTATCATTACCATCATCATCGTAGCCCGCTCTTTTCCCCGTGACTGTCCGAAATATGTCACAATTCCGCGATAATTCATGGGTGAGTTGCGATCGAGTTCAGTTCGGTTCGGCTTGAGATTAACAGATTTGCAGCTTTGCAGATTTGCAGATTTGAAATTTTGCACTAATTACCTTAAGCACTTATGTATCCACGAGATACTCGCACTCGCACTCGCACTCGCACTCGAACTAACCCGATTTGCACAATCCTCCCTGCACCTTTCCACCTCCTCCTGCTCCACCTCCTCTTTCTCCTCCTCCTCCTCGCCGTCTTAATTGGTCCAAATCGTTAATTAACCTGTGTGGCCATCTGTAACCCGATTGGCCAATTGGCCCCATGCATCTCTCGGCCTGACCCGATTTTCCCATTTCGCAGCTCGACAAGTGCGATCCATCCATCGATTGCGATTTGGGATACACTGGGCACAAAAATTTGCACTGGGGGGAAAATATCGCAATTTCTTGCACACATTTTGAAACCCTTTCATTTGTGAAATTAGTTTTTTAATTTCCTTTTGAAGAAATTTATTGAAATCAAAATGAACAGAATGATAACAAAAGTAAAAGAGAATTCAAACCATTTTTATGGAAATTATGTCCACAAATGAATTGATAAATAATAAATAGCACTCGATTTAACATATTCACTAGTTAATTTTAAATAAATTAAACAAACAAAGATAAAACATAAAAAAATATAATAAAATAAGTAAATTTCATATAACAAAAGTAACAATTCTAATTGACTACTTTTGGAAGAGATCAATAAATCAAAATCTTTGTTCCCAGTAATCTATCATATTTATTGTTTGTTTAATAACATACTTTAATAAATACGAATAAATATAACAAAATATTAAAATACGAACAGACAAAAAAGAACTGAGTGCACATATTAAAAAACTAAATTTAAAAAATGATTAGCTGAACAATACTGAGCATTACAATATAAATAAGAACTTAACTATTTGATAGTTATGCGATGACAAAAAATGATTCCGACTGTCCAAGGCAAAAGTACAAAAATTTTTTTCCAACTTATAAATAATAATCGACATAACTTGAAAGTTTCAAAACAAAACGCCAGAACACTTGAAAATCATTGTTTAAACAATTGTTGTTAAAATTATGTTAAATTAAAATTAAATTTTTAAAATATATTTTTTTAAGATAAAATGATTCTCTTACACTCAACAAAACTTTGTCGATATATGTCAAACCGTTCAAGAGTTATGAATTTTCCCAAAACCTTAAAAGAAATTTTCGAACTTTGAAGCTCAAAATATCGAAAACGGTGGATTTTGAAAAACTGTTAAAAGTGTATTAAGGCACTGTCCTAAGCTACATTTTTATAGTTTTTCGAATCAATTTTTCAAATTTTAGGTACAGTTGACGTGGCCGACCCATGTATAAACATTTCAGTTATGATTTAAGTTTATTTTATTTTCCGAGTGCATGCAAATGTGTCGACTGGCAATTGACTAAAGACTGAGAATTTTGACAGCCTCCTAAGCTCCACATGCATCGAGAAAACTTGGCTTTATCATCTTGAAAACGGTGTCGAGGTCACTGAAAATAACCTTATCAAATTTCTGCGCTAATCTATGGCTGTCCAGCGTTTAATGGGAGTGCGTCTCGCTTTGGCAAACGAAAGTCGAACAGTTTTTGAATAAATTAGGGCCAAGCGGGTCAATCGGCAAAGTTAACAACATCGGAAAAAAATTTATGGATCGCCTGATTAACTCTCGCAATCTGTGGTCCAGGTGCTAAAAAATGCTGGGTCAATATTCAGCATTCAGAAATGTTTCACAATTCTTGCGAATTTTAATCGTGTTCGAAAAGGTACTCAACTTAGGGGGTTAAGCGTTAATGTTAATATACATGCAGTTCTTAAAACTTATTTAAAAGATCACTTAAATTTTCATGACAAAGCATTACAAATACAAATACTTTAATACTATATTTTAATATATTTTAATACGTTTTTATTCAATTCTTAAATATTTACCGCGCATTTTAAATTAATTAAAAAAATATTTCTAGCCATAAAGCTTGAAAATTTTGTTTAAAAGGTGAAAGTAAATTAAATTATTTAACATAATATATTTAATATAAAATATAAAAAAAAAAAAAATAAAGCGACAAACAATACAATTTAATTTTTCTTTTCTAAAATGTATTCATACTTACAAAAATCAAAATAGTAGGTAATCTGATTATAAAATACCTACCTTTTTTATATCTCAAGTATTTCTCCATTGATAAATATTTAGTTTTCACCTGCGATTTGCACTTGAATTTCCCTCTCTAAGAATTAGATTGACCCACAACTGGTTGGCCCTCTGGCCCTTAATCTTAGGTTGTGTCAATGGCAAAAACACACCTACATTTTCCTAGAAATTTCCCAAGTCGATTTCTACATGCAATCTAGATCAAACATAATTTTTTTCACCTGGGGCGCATTTTTTTTTCTGCAACTTCTGCAATTGAAGGTCGCAGCGATCTCTTTCTCTTTCACAGAGCAACAAAACAGAAATAGCTGCACTAAGCAAAAATTATAAAACCTTTATATTACAAAAGTTTAATAAATTTGTAAATATTTTACAAATTACAAGTAAGAAAAAAACATTATTATTAGATATTGGAATATTAAAAGTACCTTTATTTTGAGCATAAATAATAATAACATTTTATACCATCAAATACTGTAGTCTCCGGTTTTTTTCAAATGTAATAAATTCAGTAAAAATACCTATTAATTTTGTGAATTTTTAGTAGTAGGTACCTACTATATAATTTTTTTTATTTGGAACAATTGTTCGTTGCCGCCTGTATGATATATAGATGCGTTATCTGCGCATTTGTAATCGCATTATGATCCATTAAAATGCGCCAGCTTTTTGGTGATAAGGCTCCCACTCTTTACTCTTTATTTTTTGGGTGCTCCCTCGTCTGGCCCCGCGAAAAAATAAAAAAATAAGTAAAATAAAATGAGAAAAAAGCAAAACCAGTTGGCCTGGCCCAAGCCCAAACCAAACCGATTGCGAAAATGTCGTGACTGACGTCGCTTCTGGCTGAGATCGAGATGGGGATGGGGATGGGGATGGGGATGTGGATGGGATGTGCAGGTGCAGCTGCAATCCGCAGTCTAAAACAGCTTCCTGGTCTTGGCTTCAAGTTCAATTACGGCAAATTGTCGTGAAGGCATTGGCCATGGCCCCCACTGGATCCACTGGATCCACTGTGTCCACATCCATGTTGGTCCATCAGCAACTTTCACTCACCGGCTATGGCTACGGCTACTATGAGACTATGACTATGATGACTGCGATGATGACGATGACTCCTGCACATTTTGTCATCGTTTTTCATGTGGGAAAATGAAAATCTCTCGCCTCTGCACAAAGATTCCAAAATAAAAACCTAAACGATGGGGAAGTCAGTTGTGTGGAGGTTTGTTTTTATGGTTTATGGAAGCTGCGTCTGCGTCTGCTGGTTTTTTTTTCTGTTTTTTTTTTTTGGTTTTTTGGGCAGACATTGCAAAATAATTTCCACAACAAGTTGGAGGCCGTCGACGACAATGAACTTTTAATTACCCCGCAGCAGACTCGTTTCGCAAAAGAGCAAAGAAACACAGCTGCGGAGGTGAAAAATAAAGTAAAAAAAAATATAAAAAAAGTAAAGAGAAAAAAAGAAAGGGGGTACCTCATTCAAATGAGGTTCGCGGAAGGAAAAACGAAATTTTCAAAGGAGTTTCCTGATCATATGCAATTTAATGTCTGCCCAATTTGCTTTGTTTCTTTGAACAAAAACCCTCCATCCACCATCTCCCCCAGCAGATTAGATTTCAAATTGAAGACTGAAGATTGAAGATTGAAGATTGGCTTCCCTCGTCTATTATTGTGGAATTGCGAATTGTCGAAAAAAAAATAAGGGGAAAACTGGTTGCCAAATTATGAATAGGTGTACGATTTCTGGCTAATACCTAATCGGTTTGCAGTGCAATGATTAGATTTTGCCCGCCAGTTGCACAGTTGCAAAACGTTGCCAAAAGATCATTTCGGTCTGCAATTTAGGCTTTATTTTCGAGATTTTTATGAAGCCCAAAAAAAGAGTTTTAATGCCCACAAAGGTTACTTTTCAAAGGACTTGAAGTTTATAAGAATTAGGTATTTTATTTTCTATATAAAGTGACTTTAAAAAAATCACTTTTAGGTATATACAAAAAAAATGTTTCTTGTTTAAAACATAATATAAAATAAATAAAATAATATTATATATTCTGTTTCTGTTATTAAATGTTTCTTAAATTATAACAAATAATAATATATAAAATTTGTATTTTGTTAATCACTTAATCACAGGTGAGCAGTCTAATTAGCTAGAATTAAACGATTCAGCCGAAAGAAAGCCTTAAATATCATACGAAGATTTCTTTTAATGTTGGCTCTGTAGCAATAAAAAATGAGCTCCCTTCGAGGCTTATGCAAGTGAGAGATACTTGGCCAGTTACAGATACTTGAACAAATTTCCAAGCAAAGATACATATTTGGCTGTTACTGCTGACCAAACACTGAAATTGCTGGCGAAAAAAAAGGAAATTTTGCGACAATTAAACAGTGAAAGTCGCTAAAATGGATCGTTGTGGCATTAGCTATTACCCCGACTTGTTATTATTGCTGCCATATTTTTGTATTTTTTTTATTTGTCTGCTAGTTGGTGATATGACAGATTTAATAGAAGAAAAGACCTGAAGAAATATGGCCAGAAAGGTGGAGATGGCATAGCTGATGATAAACCGAGCAGCGCAAACTGTGTTAAAAATAACAAAATAATAACTTTTCGCTCTCCTTTCGCCTTTGTTTGCTGCTCTGCATTTTTAATTATATTTGTACAGATTTTACAGCCGCTTTTTCCGTTTTAACGAGTGCTCACAAAACCAAAACTAAAGCCAAAGCCAAAAAGCCTCCCCAAAGGTTGGGCGCTGACCTTGAATTTTGTTGCTTTTTATATGTGGAAGATCGGGCCGAAAGTCTTTGGTTCGGTTCCAGCCAAGTCACGTTCAATGCTAGCCCATATATTGGCTTTGAATGTGGGCCAGCATTAACGGTAATTGATTTTCAACTCAGACTCAGACTGTGACCGATTCGAGAAGCCAAAGAAAACTCACCCAACACCATCGAATAAAGTACAAAGAGCACACATTAAAATTGGTAACAAAAACGTGCTCAAACTTTGGCTATTCTCGCCTGGGAGATCTGGCCTCGTTAAAAGTTAAAAGCCGTATCTGCGACGGCGACAAGTGTATCTCTCAGATACTTCGCACAATGGGCAGGCGAACAAGCAGAACTGTTCTCATTTCTTGGCGGTTGGAAAGTATTCAAAGACGTTCCCTTTCTCTATTATTTTCAGTTTAAAGTGTTTCGACTTTGGTAATACCTCTCTTAAAAATATTAAATAAATTATTTTAATTCAGTATTCGGTACTTACAACCCTTTCATTTTAAATATTTTTGTTTATTTGAGTTCAAAACATGTTTATTTGCCGCCAGCCAGTCACTATATCATATATCTGTCATAAGAATGAAGGCAGTTAAACCAGTTTAAATGGGAAAATGCTAGCTGGTTTTTTTTCACAAAGACTGCAACTTTACTCCACATTTGTTTGTCAACTTTGATGAATGTTGCTTGACTACAGCATAAAATTACTTACAAATGTGGCGAAACAGAGTTGGTAAATGGTTCTTTACCACTAAACAAAAATCCTAAAAAATTAAAAAAAAATCCACAAAACGCAGTTGAATTTATTTATATATTTCTGAAAAATTTTAAAAAATTTATCTCATAACCAATTTTTATATATGAAGACTTTATTTTTACCAATAGAACAAATATTTAAATCGGATATTGGTATCGAAATATATCGATAGTAGGATCAAGTTATCAATTAATCGATTGACAAATTGGTTTTTTGCAAATTAAAAACTTTAAAATGACATTTTTTGTGTACTCATTTTGTTTATTGTTATGCTGGGTATTTGATAATTCGATCAAGCATTTCACCACCCTTTTTTTTCACTGTTTTTATTTTACTAGAGACCTTTCGCTTTAGTTCGGTGGGAGTCAGCCACCCACACAAATTCGCTGGAAATTCACGTTCAAGCCGACACTGTCATTACCATTCACACACTCACCGCATTCAGAACTACATATATATTGCTGAATGCCTCCAATTGTTAACAACTGGCAAAAGATAGATAGGTAAACAATTTACCTGAATGGAAAATGCGTCGAAGAATACAAGTAAATTACAGAAAAACATTTGTCATCGGGTAAACGACTCCCTGAGGGGGCGTGGCAGTGCCTTAGTCACAGAGAGACACTGACCTACATGGGCGAAACAAAAAATAACAATACCTACAACAAAAAATAATAAACAATTCTCGGCAATTTTTCACGCTCCAAAAGGTGGCGAAATGCATTCCGATACGCCAATTTCGCAAAATGCTGATAAGAGATAAGAACTAATGTTAGTCAACGGCCAAAACAAAAGATTGTCAAAATGTACACAACAATTATTGGAATGTATAAGCCATAAACTGAATGAATCAAAACAAATACTTCGTCTTAAACTAAAATGTTGAGTCACAAAATTGTGTAAATCTTTAATAGTACAACAAATAGTTCACTAATTAAACCCTCTTTATAGGATACATAAGTACAAGCACAAAACATTTGTTTGTAAACAACAATATAAGGTTACCTTAAAATACAAAGCATTACTTAGATGCGAGGCAGCTAAATCAGGCAATATATGGCATCAGTAATTTGCCACATTCAATGAATTTTGTAACAATAGCCTGATAATTGTTTGTAGTAGTGCAACAAGGCTATTTTATAATTTTATAGCAATTGAATTTAATTGGATTAGTGAGCTCTTGAAAAATTTAATTGTTTTAGAAATTATTTAAAAGAATTTAATTTCTTAGACTTGCTTATAAAGGAGATAAACCATTTTTTAAAGGTGTTTTAAATCAGTTGATTGTGTTTACCTATGTAAATATTTATTTATAAATTTTATATAACTATACAATCCATTTTTTTAAAGTTATTTCTACGTAATAAGTTTTTTAATAAAACATATGCAAAAATATTTAAAGTAGAGCTTGCAAAATAAGTTGAGTTATTTACATGTAAAATATATATTTTATTAAAAGATATTATATTATAACAGATTTATTTTTGAGTGACTTCAAACCCCAGAAACCAAAGGCAAAAGCCAGATAAGTTTTAATTTTGGCCCGAACCACTTCCTTTGCCAAATGCAGCCTGTACTCAGTGTGTTTTGAAATTAATTATTACCAATTATATGATCGAATTGCCCCACTTAATTGGCCGCCGGTCGTTCTCCTTGTGCCACTGACTTCAACTTCTCACTGGTGGACAGTTCGCTGAACTTGAATTGAATTGTTAAATACTGAATGGCGATAATGGTTAATGGATAATCCCAATCCCATCGATTGTGGGCCCAAACAGCAAATGGCCTTTCGTTAGCCTCCACTGGGTGGGTCAATTGGCAGGTGGCAGGTGGATGTGAGGATGTGGGTGGTGTCCGATAGGATTGGGTGGCCTAATCGCATTCACTTGGACGTTTCCTGCTGCATTTCATTGATGTTGATGTGCATTGTGAATGGGCTGTGGAGCGTGTAACGAAATGCGAATTCAGCTAATTACAGAGGGCAAATCGTTGAGTTTGGTTTTCTCACTTATCTCATTGTTCTTAGTTTTGAGAACTTGTTAATAAAGCAAATAAATTAAATATATAATTTTACTCATGTATTATAAATGGCAATCTATAAAAAAAAATATATGATCATTTAAAAATTTGGTTTTACATTTTAAAAAGTACTTCTAAGGTGAAAAATTTGAACATAAAAATAATATGTTAATTATTTTATGTATATTAGTAGACTTTTTTAATGAAACTTAACCCAAACTATAATTGTAAAATATTTATCTGCAGTTTTCTTTTTTCAAGTAAATTTTTTTGGTGCTTTATTATTTTAGATTCTTTATTTTTTTCCACCCTACTCATCTTGTTATCTACTATTATTCGTTGGTTGCATTTCAATTGCTGCGTTATTTTCCCTATGAATATTTAGACACTCACATTCCCGCTTTTATGGTTATTATATTGACCAAGTTATTAAGTGGCCCAAGCCCAACCCATTTCAAGTTCAACCCACCCAAAAGAAAGCGTCACGTATTTATTTATACCTCTTCTTTTGATATAAACACTCGATTTCATACCAGTTAAATGTCTTAAGAATACAGAACTCCCCTTTATTTCGACACCTTTTAGTTAAGTAGCTGAATTTTTCGCAACAATAAGACCTTGAGCTGTTCCCACTTCCAGTTTGTTGGCCAAGACTCATCCAACTTGTTGGGGGAACTTGTGTGGCAACCCCCCTGGAAATCCGCAAAACTTGGTTCCGCATTGAGCCAGTTTTTTATTTTTTATTTTTTACTTTGTGGGGCCTCAATACATACCTAACATAAGCAAGGGCTTCGGCTGATTTGCGTTTTAGTTTCGAGGGTGTTCACTGCATTTGATTGCCAACTGCCGATTGCTCACTACTTTACTTTACTTTGCCTACTGTCTTGACTGGTTAGACTTGTTCTACCAAGTGAACTTTCTTTCGGCAATATCAGAGAATCGGGTTTTGCCTTTCAACTAGCAAATGGCCCACTTCGTGCTCGAGCACTCATCTACTTACTATATATCTATGTACATATATCCATATCTACTATATTTGAGCGGCCACGGGACGTATGCGCAATGCGATGCGGTGTAGCAATTGTCGGTGATTTGTTTGCGAGATTGAACACTTGCAACGCAATTTGCACTGCGAAAAAGCCACAAGAAATCAAGGAATTTCTATGAGTCTCCTTTGGTTACTCTTCAAAGCTGCCACTGTTGACCTTTTACTTGATAATCTAAATTTTTTTGAAACACAATACCTTATCGTTTTGAGTTAAATAAAAAATTGATTAGCTATAAAAGTAACCCATACATTTGTTAATATGTAAATAAAAACTGGGTAAATATATTTAACAGCTTAAATCTTTGTTTGAAAAGTTTTGTTTTCAAGATAAACTTGGTATTTAACCAATTTAAATATTTTCGTAGAGCTTTTACTGATTAAATACCCAAAAATATGCATTAATCTACACTATCGACTTTAATTAATTTTTTAAATATTTTGACTGCGCTTTAAATGCATAAACTTGTTTTATTATAATTAGTTTTTGTTCAAAAAAAGCTAATAAATGTTTTTATAGCTTCTATTGTTTTTTTAACAAACGACTCATGACAAATGCTTTCTTATTTTTGTACACTACCAAAAATTATACGATGAAGCAAAACTTAAATTTGAAATTAATTAAAATGATCACTTAAATACATTTCAAAATAAGTAAATATGTTTCATTTTCTTGGAAGAAATATTTGTATTTTTTGTGACTTCTTAAAAATGTTTGATTTAATTTGTTTTACATTTTTATATACACATTTTAAAACTGAAAGATGGACATTATTGTTTCTTTAGCTTTTAACTTGAGTATCTTATCAACAACTTTTAATTCCGCTTTAAGATTCATTTGGAAAACAGCGAATATTCGCAAACTTTCCCCCAGTGCAACATTTATTTACAGTCATTACCTGCCACTTAGTTCAATGGTTTTATCTACAGACATTGACTTCGGTCATGTGTCTATATATAGACTATACTATATATGATAGCTGATGCATTAACGCGCCTTGAATCATCCTCCAGTGGCACTTGTTTTTCAAGTCGCCGGACGCTTTTTTCTCCGGTTTTTTTTTTGCCGGAAGTTTAGGTTTTTGGACTTGGCCAATTCGTGAGCGTATATGGGCATGCCGTCACGTAGTTAATAGAAAGTGGACAGGCCCAAACCAAACCGAACCCATCCCATCCCCATCCCCATCCCCTTCCCCTATCCCCGCACCATTTCACCTGGTACTTGGGCCATCTAAATGTGCACATACTGTACTTACTTACATTTATAAGTATGTGCAATTGCGGTCTACAGCTGCGGTCAAATTAATGGCACTGCAAGTCACAGTTAAATGAGCTTTATAATGCATAAAACGAAAAAATTAAAAATGTTGTGCGTTCTTAAGATCTTTCACGATTTTTAATGTTTACTAATAAAAAATGAGGAAGTCCTAAAAACTATTACCGAAGATAAATCTCTAAACTTTGTAAAAAATTTAAGACTTGTATAAAAACAATGAACTTAATTACTTTATTAAGCAAACTCCCTATACAAAAAACTGAAAAGTTTCCGAACTGTTGTTTTTATTTAAGTTTCGGACAATTTAAAATTATTATTATTATTTTTAAGCTGAAAATAAAGACTTTACTTAAAGACGTATGACTTTTAAATTTTTTTAGTAATAAAATTATGTCTTTATTAAAAATATTTTATATTTGAAATAATTACGTGAAATTCAGGTTTTCTACATTAATTTAATTTTCATATTTCAATGGTATGTTGGTAATAGATAACTAATCTGAGCTTTGTGTTGCTTTAAAAAAAAAAAAACACATTTTGTTTTACTTTATTTTTGTAGTGCCAAAAATTTGAGATCACATATTTTGGTAAAGCTGTTTATTAACTGCTGTCCATCACTGTAATTATCCATTGTTATTTATGTAATTTTATTTAGCGAGTAAACCTAACTTAAAATTGACTTTTTTCCGCTCTGCACCTCCCCTGCCCCCCCACTTTCTCTCCCTCTCTCTCTCTCTCTCTCTTTCTTTATATTTCTCTTGCGTGTGGGGAAAAGCTCGCCAGTGCGAGATCCTACGGAGTGCTGAAGAGCTTGCGATGCTCGGCCCGTTATGCGAGAGCCAAGTCCAAGTCGGCCATTAATCTCAATGCCCACCTGAAAAAACAGGAGAAGCTGGAGGAGCTGGAGAAGGCGAAGGAGAAAGAGAAAGACAAAGGCAAAGAGAAGAAGAAGCAAAAGGACGAGAAGCAAAAGCTGCGAAAAAGCGTGAGCGAGGATCACGATCCGATCTATGTGAACTTGGACGAGGTGATAGCCACACCCCCGGTTATACCGATACCGATAGCAATCCATCTAGAACTCGGGACCCGGGAAGAGGACGATGCGCTGATGGGTAATGCACAGGTAAGAGGACCGAACCCTCCGAAACCCATCGCCACCAAACCAAATCAGTTCCAGTTGCGGCTCCAGTTCCATCTGCATCTGCATCTGCACCTGCATCCCATCCAACAATACCGACTACCGAATACCGAACTAAACCAATGAACCTGATCCCATCTTCGGAATCGGTGACATCAACATCTCATTTGTTTAGCAACACAATCGAGAAATTCAATTTGTTGTGTGCTTTTTTGCCCTTCACTGTGTACCACCCCCATAACCCCCATAGCCTCCCCCACTTTTCGGTGTGAATTGATTGCGATTGTTAAACCCGTTTGTCCGACGCCATTTAGCAGCTAAGTGCAAGTTGTACGTAAAAACTCGAATTATATAGGGGAGCCTGAGCCTGAGCCTGGGTTGAGTGATGTTGCTATCACAGGTAACAATTACTTAGCAGGTAAAACAGAAGCTTAATTACAACTCAAGATTTTTGTCATAAAAACTTAAAACAGAAATAAATGCAATATAAGCTCAAATACCCCGCACGATGAGATTTTAAACACTCCAAAAGAAAAATTCAAAAAAGTTGTAAATAAAATACAATTTTACTTGAACCAAAGATTTCTATGTTATCTGAAGAAGAAAAAATCCTGTCGTCAACCGTTTTTTAAACTTAAATTTCAACAAATATGATTAAAGTTACCAAACAAAATTAATGAGTATGTTGTACAAGTATTGAATATTAATTACTATAAAATGTATTTTGGTGCCCAAGAAATCTCTTTATTTTCAAAATCTTCTACGTTTCGTATTACTTTATTTTTCCAAAATAGTTTATTTCATACTTTTGTGCAACTTTAAATAATTATATTAAATCACGCGTCACACCAATTTATTCCTTTTAATTTCCGACTAAAATTTACTAGACATAACCCTGTATTTCTAAGTAAAAATAATCTTGAGAACCTAAAAAATAAATAAATAAAAGTTACATTTCAAATTTCAAAGATCAAATTCAAAAATTTCTCCACAGACTAAGTTGAAAAGCTTGGCTGATCCCCGAAGGTGTGCAACCCGACTGAGGTTTGCAACTTGACTTTGCTTTGGTGCTGGCACTAGATAAATATCGTAAAGAGCTTTACGCTTTCAAACAAAACTTGCACAACCGCCGCTTTTGCTTTTATGGTGCTATTATGTTTAGTTCTGAATAAAATTAATTATGAATCGGTGTTGGATTTACTCCATTTAACTGCAGTCGTCACTCTCATTAACTTTGGCCCAACTTAACCTGCAACTAATTTATGTACAAACCGTGTTCTCTTTTTCTTCTTCACCTACAGGTAAGCACCGCTGCAACGGTAATCCGACTAAAGCTTCTTGTTCTGCAACTCTTAAGCCCCCCAAACTCCCAGACCAACAACAACAACAACAACAACAATGACAAGTAAGTTGCATAAATGTCACAGCACGGGTTAATTTAAATTTTCAAACGCCGAAAAAAAAAAGATTCCCGCAAATTGGAGAGGAAACCCGAAGTACGGGTTTACTATGTGTACGCGATCGCGAATGTCGGTCAAGCGGCAAGTGCAGCATTCGAAGCTGATTATAATCGCCCCCCCACCAGCTGCATAAATCTCAAGCGCATGCCTATCGTTATGGTTATGCAACCGGGAACGGAACCCGAAGATCCATAGTACCGGTACTTGTCAAATACATTGGACTTGGACGGTGGGCCACAAGCCATGGACATTTCAACTGTTAATACAAATGAAGTCGTGAAGGAAAACTTTGAATAAATGTGATATTTTATAATGTAAGCTTCTTTTTAATTACACAGGGTCGCCTTGAAATTCTCTTGTTGGTTAAAAAGTCTTAAGAGATTTGGAAGTCAATGTTTAAATTTTATATTTTTCTTCAAAGCACTTTTCACTAACATTTGTCATAAGACTGTTCTTTAGTTTTTTTGTGTTTAATTTGTTATTTATTATTAAAGATAAGTCAATAACTTTTAACTACTCACCAGAAAAATAAGAGCAGCGATTTAAAGCCTTTTGAATTTTGAGCATATGAAAATGAAAGTGAAATCCAAAACGATGAAATCGCTTCTTTTCGTTGTCTTTCAGCCGATTAACCACAAATATACACAATTTATGCAAGGCTTGCATGTGTTTTCGATCGGCCTCTGACTAATTCGTGCTGCTTAACAATTAGCCATTTAATTAGTTAATCAGGCCCACTGTGCAACGGTACATTGGCAGGCCAATCAGCGAGTACCGCTTTGCATGCTGCGCTCTGCTCTGCGCTAGTACCGTAAGAAGTCGACGTCACCGCCATCCAAATATTTGGCCTACGCGTTGTCAACAGCAATAACAATAACAAAGTCAATGAGAAAGAGAGAGAGAGAGAGGGAGCTAGGGGGGAAGGGGGGCGAGAAAGAACAGGTGCAGCACAGCATCCAGGCAGCGACTGCGCAGCCCTCCTGCGTCGGCGCAACGTGCTATCGCTGCTCTTCTCTTTATCTCAATGCGCTCTCTTCTTCACTCTCTGCTCTTTTACACTGGGCACAGTGGGACGAACTAATTAAATTATACATTCTGTAATACATAGAGGATTAAATTATAAATAATGCAACACATTGGGCAAAACGAAAAACAGTTACTTTTCTATGAATTGAACTCCCCTAACTTGAAGGCAAAAACGATTGCAATCACAAGAAAATATTATTCTTTAATTAAAAGACTTAATAACTTTTATGTTCTTGGGGGCAGATTAAGTTTTGAGTTATGGAGGTTAATCTATATTGTAGCCAAAAACCTTTAAACTATGTGATAGGAAAATATTCCACCAAAATGTTCTTATGGTAAGCCAAACACTTGAACAAAATACACTTTTGCTCACATAAGTAAAAGTAATAGTAATAAGTCTAAATATTAACTTTCTAATTAAAACTTTAAGTTGAATTTTTTATGAGATAAAAATTATCATAAATCCCTAGATATATTTTTTTATAATTAGAGTAAACGCGGCTCTTACCTGTCATTAATTTACGACCAAAAAAAATGTAAGCCCTATGGATTTATAAATTTAAGAAATTAAACTGTATTTTGTGCCACTGTGCGATGGCTGCGTTCTGGCAGAGCTCCACAGCTCCAACGCTCAGCTCTGCTCAGTCAGCTGCCGCGCTTCGTGGACGTCGCCTCGCCGACGTCGCTCTCTTTTCGTCGCTGTTCTAAATTTAGTCGCCGACGCCGACGTCGCGCGCTGCTGTAAATGTCGCCGCTGCTGCCGTCGACAACTAATAACAATAACAATAATTTCGCTAATAATTACAGTTTTATATATTTTCGGTAAACTTTGCACATATACATTTTGTTGTTTGCATAACAGCAACACAGAATAGCTAATTGTTTTTTTTCAGTGCTCTCAGTGTGTGAGTGCGAAACGTGCGAAGTAACAACAACAAACAAATGCAGTGAATTAGGTTTTTGTTTTTGTTTCTGATTGATTTGATTTGAAATGGAATGAGAATTGTTTTCGTGTGACTTTTCCAATCCCCCCGCCGATAAGAGGACAGTGTAATTTGTTGTTGTTTTGTATTTTTGAAGACACCGCCGACACACAGGCGCTGCCCCCTGCCACGATTTTAGTGCATCTCCCCATAAGATTGAAAAATGCATCTTGTATCTTGGCTATATGTGTTTCTATGGCAATTCAAATGGTGTCGTGTCCTTTAGTTTTCGCTATCTGCCGACCTTGTCTCCAAAATGAGCTCAAGTTCTTGCACCACCCATGACAAATGACAAACGCATCTGTCAGATGCCCCAAAAAATGTTTAAATGTATCTTCATCTTCGAGTGCAATAATTTTGGCGAATTTTCCTTGGCCGTTTTCCATAAAATAAAGCCAAATGGCCGAAAAACCACAGTCTAAACATCTTGAAAATGTGCCAATTATTTTTGTACAATTCCCAAATAGAACACAATAAAAGCATAGTCCACCAAGTCTACGCATCTGTACGTGTGTGTCTATATGTAGTATATCTGTACGATATCTGCGATATGCACGTATTTATAGATATTATGTGATCTTTACATGAATACATTCGCTGTTGATGGCTAGTTCTTTGATTTAGCCAGCGATTAGCATAATTATTTATGGCCCAGCAATTGTTGGGGGGCTTTTGGCAGAACTTTATTGTTAAATAACAATCAACCGTTAGGAGAAGATTCAGAGATCTACAGTGAAACTTCAATATCGTGAACATTCACTTCTATTTATTTTATTTAAAAATTGTTCAAACCTTTGACCCTTCATTCGAAATAAAACTTAGAGCTTAGGGCGCTAGAGGCTATAAACATTGAATTAATATTTTATTTATTAATTTTTGTCTCTTAAATAACTAGTTCTTCATTTACATATTTACAAACATTAAGACTTTAACATCTTTTTAAACACAGTTTTCTCATAATTGAGCATCAACGAATAACTATTTGAAATTTTTTAAGTATAACCAGAGAAAACTTACTAATATTTTAATTTAAAGGTTTGTCATAAATGTAGATAAATTTATTAATAGATCTTAGTGTTTCAAGTTAGGTTATAGGAATATTTACAATTTTAAAGACAATACATATGTATCCATCTTTTAAGTAGCTTCACAGTTCAAGCTATCGAGGCTTGACTGTAATTCAATAGTTAATTAGGCACACTTACCATATTCAACGGATTCCCAAGACAAACACAATGACGTGAAACAAAGCATAAGCCCAAAATGACCGAATGTCGAATAAAAATAAATGCAGCCGCTTTTTAGCCACTTCTTGTGCTGCCTCTTCTGGGTCTTCTGCGTAGTCTTCTCGCCCTTTTCAAAGAATAGAACAAACGCATTTCTAACAAGATTGACAGGCACTCAAAGAAAGAGAGCGAGCGAGATGGCAAGCACCCTCCGTATAACGGCATTCGGCAGAAGAATTGAGGCGAAAAAAACAAAAAAAAAATAAAAACTATGTAAATAAAAGCTCTTCAGCCGCGTCCCTGTCATTATCTGCCTGCTGCAACACACATTGCATGCTCAACATGTCAATGACATTTAGGTTTAAGAAGAATTGATTGAAGAATTGAGGCGGCACCCCGAAACGGGTTAATTGCGTTAACCCCTGACACCCACGTCAACCAAGTGCAGCAGTTTCAAAAAATAAAAGAGTTAAGAATCACATGCACGACGTAGAATTTCTAAGTGAAGTTGGGTTTTTTAATTAACTTAAATGATAAACTTGTTCAACCGCCGAGTCATTGATTCTCTTTACAATAATAGTTTGTAAATTATAGGGTCTTTTTGAAGAAAAGAAAGCCCATATCACTTAGTGTTGATATTAAAAAAATAAAACTAGAATTAAAAGAATTATTTTCGAGCTTTAGAAACAGATCGTAATTGAAGTAAATTAGGCTTGGTTTTGGTAGTTTTGCCTATAGATAATTCTAGAAAATGGAAAAGCTTGGGAAAATTACAATTTAAGGGTCTAAATGGTTCTTATAAGTGAGAAAAATAATAATACTACTATATAGTACAATACATTTATACAAACAAGAGTTATATAATTAATTAAATTTTTGCAAAAGTCAGAGCTCTAATTTTTTTCAATACCTTCATACTTTGTGATTACATTAAGTTGGTTCATTGAACATTTCATAGACAGTTTATTTAATTTAATTTAATAACCACAAAAATGTAATTGTCTCAAGATAACTTTCTGAATATAATCTAAAAGATGTTGTATAACTGCCTGGTCACATAAGTAGTATAGCGATTACATGGCAGTTTCTCTTTAGAGATAGAAACACGATAAGGCATTTTTCGCCAACTTCCTTATCGTTCATTGTAATCCTTTTATCTGGCAGGTATCTGCACCTGTTTCCCCCATCAGAGAGATACCAATGTTATGTATCTACCATCTCGTCTCGACACCTCGACGAACGTGACCTACCCGAGTCAGGTGGTCGAATGGATCGCTCGAGAGATTAAAGACCCATCCAAACATAAAAAAGTGTCTTAACCATTTGAATGGTATTTGAGAAATGCGAAATGCGGGGAAAGGCAAACAGAGTGGTTCGCCATTGAATGCCTCATTAAGAGAATTATTTTTGCATTCGGGTCTCAGACCTTGCGCATTTGGCGCAACATCCCGCGATAAGTTGTGAAAATATTTGCGTAAGTGAAACAGAAAGCGTCGACATACAGACACTGTTTATAAGGTTTATTTTGTCGGTTCGCTTTTTTCGTATGTATTTGGCTTATAAATTTTGGCTCTCCTCCACCTTAGTTTCATTCTCTATTTTTGGGTGGCGCAGAGAGATCAGATCGAAAGATCAACTGATCGCACACGAAGCAAAGTGTAAAGGGCAGGAAAATCTATTCTTATTTTCTAGGTTTTTTCTTCTTCTTTTTTTTTTGGCAACAACAAGTTAGCCGTTTTGTTTATTATTCTAGACATAAAATGAGATAAACGCGTCGTCTCATAAACTACTGTCTCAGATCCAAGTAAATAGTCGCATAACAACGCGAATCATCTTCCCATTTGTTTCATCCCCATTGAAGATAAACTTCACACCATATTAAAACCAGTGCAGAATCAGTTTGATTCAAGGTATCTTTGGGCCCATTTTTAATGGGAAAACGAATCCCAGGAATGGTTTACTTTAACCAGGTGTTCGCGGGACTTTCGCACTGATTGTTTATGGGAATCAATTTCTAAGTACAATAATGCAACGACAGCCAGGCATTGAGAGGTGCAGATTTCACGTTTTGAGGGGGGATTAAAAGATGCACCGAGAGAAACCAGATGGGGATTAATAAGAACTACTTCCAGTCTATAGTACGATCGTCGCTTTTTAAGTATAGTGAAAGTTTAGCTGAGTATGTTGTAGTTGAAACACGTTCAAAACTTTTTTAGGCAATTGTATTTGGTCTTAAATATTATTTTTTTCACTTAAAAAGCTGACATTTTTTTAATTTAAATAACACAGAATGGCTATAGATTTATCAGTGTCAAATTTTACTTACATTTAAATACATTGTATCCAGGCTATCAAGATACAAATGTATTTAAATTACTTAGTCTTTCGTTGCTGTGCACTTTCAGGCTGAAGTTTTAATTGAAATCAAAACTGACTCTAAGTAGAACTATAAATCAGTCAACCGCCGGTGAACGTCGAATGAAAATCGCAGTAGCTCGGAAGTGAAATTAGAAATTAACTTGGGCCAAAGAAGGATATTTAAAGTATCGGTGTAGCCAAAGAAGGGTTTTTTTTCGTGGACAGACATACTCTGTGTGGCCTTGCTCTGACCTTGGCTGTGATCCATCGGCTCTTTTCAGTTTTTCAGGAGTCGCTGCCACCAATTATGGCCACTCGCTGGCATTTTGTGCGTTTAATTTCTTTTATTAATCATAAATTGCCATAAAGGCAGAAGGGCCCTGCAATTGTCGGTGGCTGCAATTGCAATTGCCGAAGCTGGCAACTCTATTTATAGAGCCCAGAGGCCCACGGGCAGACTTATTCCTTCCATTTCCATTTTCATCCAGATCTCCACTGTTGTTTATCTTCGTGGGTCTTCATATGATCTTCCGATCTTCCGTGCGTCTGGCCATAATTTATGTTATTTAACTTTTAAACCAGGAACGCGAGGTTGGCAGAAGGCATCCCTTCCCATAATTGCAGGTTCTGCTCGTTTTAGTTTGCGCCTTTGCCTTTAACTTACCTTCGATACTCCACTTGAAAAAATATTATAAAAAAGGGACTTGGTTTGTGAAATCACAAGTTTAACTGAGGTTTTATCTCGTTTCCTGGAACGGTATCAAGCAAGATGACTTTATCTTTGTAAATAAACAAATGTTTTTAAGATGAATCAACCAGGAATTTTTGACATGACTAACAATTTTTTATCGTGTCCTCAATTTAAATTTTTAAACAGAATTGAGTCTATTATTAATCGAAATAATAGGTTGGTAATTTCGTGAAAGATTTTCAAATATAATTAAGAGTTCAAAAATTAATGAACACTTCTTAAAAATTACATAAACATTTAAAATCTATTAAAATTTTTATTTTCCTTAAACAATTTTTTCGCCAACTGTGGCTGCTGCTTGCTTGCTGCACTGCTTGCTCACTGCTTCCTCGACTGCTTGTGCGGCTTTTTAGCTAAGCTCGCTCATTAGTTGGATTGTCTTTTGACTTGTCACACACTCCACTTTATTGCACTCCACTTCACATGCATCCGCGAAACGTGACATATCGCAGACGGAGCGATTAACCCCACCTAGCTCCACCTTCTTGCTCTTTGTTTACCCATTTATCCCCCCCCCCCAGCCCGTTCTAGGTTCTTTCATCTTCTTTGGTCGCTCTGCTTCTTCAATGCAAATGCTATTAGCCGCAACAACAAACAAGTGCAAAATGTAATTAAATTGTTTTACTTACTACGGTTTCGCACGTCGGCCATTCGAATAGCGAAAAGTGTAACAACAGAGGCAACCCAGATATCAACATACAAAAGTTAATACAAATACAGTGCTCACTTGGTAGTAAGAACTAGCCTGTTCATTAGCTTTGGGGTGAGAAATTTGAACCCTAGATGTAATTAACTATGGAACTGACATCATAAAGCTTGAAATCCAACACAAAGTGATTAGTTGTATAACCAAAGACAATAGAATTATAAAGATAAGTAACGCCATACGATTTTTTGGTACACGATTTTTTCGTGCTGGCTTTTGAACTGGCTCCAGGCTCTCTTAAATTTTGTTCAAAAGCCAGTAAGAGAGCCTCTAGAGCCAGCAGGCTCTCTTGTAGGCATTCAGCGACAGCTGTCGACTGTGTGTGTGCACACGTATTCTCATGCAGCGTAATTTCATGCAAGTGTTAGTTTTCCGAGTCAAAATATACCCTTCACTTTATAAGATTTAAGTTCATTTAAGTTCATTTTGGTGCCTCGTATATTAAAAAACTAATATTTTTATAATAATTACATGAGAATTATTTGAATATATTACATTTGAATGTAATGACCGGATAAACATACTTATATAATGATACACAATAAATATATTTACAAGACATCACATGGAACTTTAGGGTATTAAGCGTGCGACGTTTGAAAAATAACAAAGTGCTTCAAGAAGGCCACGAAAAAAAAAAAATATATATAGTTATTTAATTTAATTGACTAAGAAAAAAATATTATAATACATAAATTGTAAAAATAATAAATGAATATATATGTATTTTTTACTACTTTAAGTATTATAATAATATTTTATTTATAAGCCCATTGAATTAAATAATTGTAAATACATATATATTTATGTATTTATATAAACTATTTTTATTATTTAGCATACTTAGCATATTATTAATAATATTTAATATTTAACTAAATTCCCGCTTTCTCAACCGCGCGCGTTAGTCGAATCAAATTTTAATTCAAATACAAAAAAATGGGTAATTTACATAATTTAATAATAATTAATATTATAACATTAATATACATACGTATTTTAATATTCTATATTTCTATATGTACATATTATGTATATTACCCATTTTTAGTATTTGATATGAATTTAACATTTAGTTAAATAATTCAAATTCAAATTTGATTTGATTTGCGCTCGCGGGAAAGAAAACGGGCTCGCTTATAGCCACGAGTGCATAGAGTCCCGAGTTTTTTAATGTTTTTATTTATTAATTGTGCTAGTTTGAGAAAAAATAACCAAATTACAAATTTGTTTTGTGTTCGTTGTTTTGGACCTTTGCGCGCCAATTTAACGTGCTTTTGTTGCTGTTTTTTTGTTTTGCTTTTTTTTACACAGGTTTTCAGCATTTTTATGATTATGGCAATGGCTAATAAAAAAAGAGCACAGATTAGTGGAAACAAGTGCAGCCTGCCCCACTGCCAAAAATCAAGGCGCGATTTTCCCGCCCTTAAATTGTTTAAGTTCCCAGAGAAAGACTCAACAATTTTATTTAAATGGGCAGAAAAATGCAACTTTTCTGAAGATTTTGTGGCGAGCACTTCATCACTGTTTTTATGCCAAGATCATTTCTGCCCAGATGATATTGGGATAAAATATCTGAGGCGAGGAGCAATTCCAGATCGCAACCTAGTCAAAGAATACAGGTGCGATAATGATGATATTGATTTGAATGCTGTAAGTTCGCCTCCACGAAAAAGACACCGCTCACAGTCACCTGCTGAAGTTTGTCGACAGTGCCATAAAAGCACAAAAACGCTAAAATGTTTCCAAAAAAATATTTTGCTTTTAAGAAATTGTCTGATGCTAGACAAGTGCGAATAAAGATGCGGCAAAAGAAAATTCGAATTTAAAACGAAAGGTGATTAGGTTGGAAGTTAAGTAAAAAAAACCTACTTCTGAAATTGACAAAATGGATTTAACTGGAAACGAAAGAATATTGGCGAAAATGCTTTTAAAAGAAAAAAAGGGAACAAATATGAGATGGAATGATTCCGAAAAATTGTTCGCTCAGAGCATTTTTTACAGGTCTACCTCGACATATATGTTTTTAAGAGACTCTTTAGAATTAAATCTTCCCAGCCCATCGTCTTTACAAAAGTGGAATAGCATAAAAAAATTACAGCCGGGAGACAACGAATGTTTGTATTCAGCCCTTAAAGATACTGTTAAAGAAATGACTGAATCAGAGAAAGAATGCATATTAACTTGTGATGAAGTTGCAATAAAAAGAAATTTAACGTACAATGTCTCTGTTGACGTAATCGATGGCTTAGAACATTGCAAATGGACTGTGATAGCTGACAGACAGAAAAAGCAAGCTAAGCTTAGTATTCTATGTCATAAGTAATAAAGAGCAATACTTTTGAACAGTTACAATTAATACATTAATTAATAATAATTAATACCAAAGACATTAAACAATACCAAAGACCATATTAAATGTGGACTAGGCCTATTGGGGATACCACAATAAACAAAACACGCCAGTAACAAAGACTTTAGAGTTATTATATATTATTATATTATAACTCCTATGTCTTTGCAGGTAAGTATTTTAATAAATCACTATACTTTGTTATTATTTTTAATATTATTATTATGAAATAAACTCTTAGTATATATGTATATATATATATATATATATATTATTTTTGTTTTACATATAAAAAAGAAAAAATATATATAACGGCTTTTAAGCACTAGAAAATGTAAACAAAATAAAATCAAAACAAAATACATGTTGGCGATCAGCTGTTTCTGCTGCCGGTCTCGGTATCCCCCTCTCTCTCTAAAAGCTACCAGCAGCACAAAATACAAAAATTAAATTTTCGGTGGTTGCGCTTGCGAACTGAAGCACACACTTATTTACGCATACATACGCAATTGCTTGTTCCTGAGTTTACTCATACAAGCAAGCGCATTCTATTTTTAGATTTTTACGCTCTCAACTTTGTGAGAGCGGAAAGAGAGCGATTTTCGTTGCCATCAAAAAGGTTGCCACATATTGCAAAACGAATGTATGGACGTTACTAATCTTATAGTTCTAATGTCTTTGGTATAACCAAGTTCAGATATTTAATAAATTTAATAAAAGTATTTACACCTATTTTTTAAACAAACTGTCTTCACTGTAGAATGCATACGTACACACATACATTCATTATACATATGTATTTACATTGTACATCTGTAGAAACTTAGCACGAAGCTTACATCACAATACAGTTATAACAACTGGGGCTTAATGATCGTCGCCTGTCCCCGGTTCTTTACTCACCTCCTCCTCTTCCACCTTGTTGCTCCTCGTCCCCCCCCTTCCACTGCTCCACTTTGCCGTGCAATTGCAACAAAAATCGGAGTTAACCCGAGTTGGTTATATGCACATTTGTAATTAGAAAATGCAATTTGCCCAGGGAAAAATAAAAACAATTTGCATTTCATTCAAGCGGAGTTAATTTAATGAGAAAAAAAGGAAAAAAGGGAGGCGAAGAGGGAGTGAAATCGTAGAGAATAACCATTATCTGACTTAACTCGAAAGTAAATAGTTCATAAATAAATGATTTATATAATTACCCACACGGAATGACTAGAAAGAAGAGAAAAAAGAAGAAGACGAAGAGATGCAGAACGGATCACAGTAAAAATCATACAGCAGCGGGCACAAATTAATAGTTGTCACACTGGACTGATAAAGTAAATATTAAAACTTACCATTGAGTTACATGTAATTAATTGCCTAAGATAAATGGGGGTTTTTAATGCTATAAAATGTACTCATAAAGTACTCATCACTCAATACAAATGCAATTTATAGTTAAGAATATGTTCAATTTTTTTGTTATCATAGAATTAAAACATTTAAGTTAGATGATTTAACAAAAAGTGATGCTGTTGTGTTAGCCGCTGCTGTGTGGACACACTTGATCGGCCAGACACAAAACAGAAACGGAGACAAGCAGACGTCGCTGCCGGCGTCGCAGTCGATGGGGGCGCCAGTCTTCGTTTTCCTTTTAGTGGCCAACGCAGCGACTTGTGCGTCCGCTTCTTCTTCTTCTCTCTCTCCTTCGAACAACCACTGCCCCTTTTCCTTTGCTCCTCCTCTTCCGACCCTTCATCACTCTGCCCGCTGTGGTCTTTCTCCCCCTTTCGCTGCGCCTGAATAGGCAAGCCACACCGTTTTGTAATCTCTACCTGCATCGAAAACTGGAGCACAGAGCAAGGGAATTCCAGGGAAGAGCGAGGAGGATGGGGCTGAGAGAGAGGTTCAGGGGTTACAAGTAGAAGGTGAAGAAAGGAGAGGCCCTGCTCTCCTTCTCTTCACCTGATTCTTCGCACCTTCCTTGAGTCATTTACCTGTTCCTTCTGCTTCTCCTCCTTCTCCTCTCTGCTCGCTATGTTTATGTTATCTGTGTGCTTTATGTAGGTGAACAACGCCGCCTGTTTATGTTACTTACTACAGGGTATTAGGGGGATAATAGTTGGGTGCTCTGGATTAACCGTTTATGAAATGGAGTGGACTGCCAGTGGAATTTAGGTTACCTTAGGCGTTGGTTTCCAATTACCTGGTGAACTAAATTAGGAAGTTGGTGCCTTAAATGGTTCTTGTTTTATTGTGTAAAACACCATTGACTGAAATGGTCTAGAAGCATGGTTTTACAATCTTTTAAGCCTTCTTTCTCTTTGTGTAACACTTCCAGAAACGTTCCAGAAAGTAAAGTAATCCGAAAAGAACGGATACTTTCCCATCAAGACGCGTCACTTCCAGGTCGACTCTCGCTCTCCCACTTTTTGGGGGAGCGCTAGAAGAAGCGCTATTTGCTCTCCCCTTATTTCACCTTCCCTTTTGGCCTGCTGCAGTGGTTGTTGTTGCACTGCCCCACCTTCTCTCACGCACGCACTCACGCACACACGGGCACTCGAGTGTAATTTTCGGATTTTGTAATGTTTTTTGTGTCATAAATCGAACAGCCGTCAACGATGAACCACCTGCGGGTGCACAAATTCAAGCTGGGCGGCAAAGATAATGCCGCCATGGCCGATCTACCCCAAGCGGCCAGTGCTAACAATAATATCAACAACAACAACAATAACAATCACAGTGGAGCCAAGGGATTTCTGGGCAGGATTAAGCGATACTCGGTGCTGGGCAACAGACTGGGACGTCGTCATCTGGGCAGCATGACCCTCAACGCAAACACAAACTCCTCCGGCGGTGAGAACTCTGTGTCGCCCAGTAAGCTGCATATGGGCAGCTACAACATGACCGGAAGCCACTCGGAGGATCATCGTCTGGAGATCGGGGCTCCGGTCCTGATATCCACCACCACTCTGGACACGGACCGCTTCGATGTCACGGAGGCGCGACTGAAGCAGATTGGCGGTGGCATTGCCCAGACCTCCAGTATTGTAAGGACCCTCACCCCCAGGAGTTCGGATGAGGAGGAGGTGTTTGTGGACGCCAGGAGCAGTCCGCAGGAAATGGAGAGGGATGAGGATCTTCAGATTGTGGAGGATCAGCAAGAACACGCAGAGGATCAAATAGTTATTCAGAAGGACGAGAAGAAGGAAGATCCTGGGGATCTAGAAGATCTCGAAGATCAGGACCAATTTGAGACACCCAAACATCAGGTCGAAGAAAAGGCCGTTTCCCAGGTTTCCTTGAAACCCGAGAGCCCAGTGCCCTCTGCCATTATAGAACCTCCCATCCGACGTCCTCGCATTGCGCGCCAGCAGATGCAATCCCAGTCCGTTCAGAACCTGCATCGTACCGAGCTTAAGGTCTACCTGCACAAGTCCAACTCCATGGCCCTGGACATGAACGTGACGGCACCGGCGAAGCTGTGCTTGGACCTGAACCTCCCACAGTTGCCAGAACTCTACGGAGCCAGTGAACTCAGCCTGGCGGCCAGTGACAACAAGGAGAACCAGCCAGTGGTCAAGCCATCGGCGGAACGATCTCCCATACCGAACGGGGGCTTTCTGGCCCAACAGCCCCACTTCAAGAGCCTGGACTCGTTTCAGCTGAACCACTCCAAGGACTCCCAGCAGAGTTCCCGCCAGAGCTTGGCCAGCAGCAACGGGGAGTTCGACTTCGATCTCAAGTCCGTGAGCTACCAGAGCCTGAATGCCCAGAACCTGTTCGTGTCCATTGACGAGCTGCAGGAGCTCTCCAGGCAGATCAACGAAACGGAAGACTTTGGCAAGGAGATCGATCTGGAGTACTGCACCCATCGCGATCAGTTGAGGCCCAGTGAGCGGCGGATCACTCTGCTAAAGAACAAGAACCAGACGCTCATCAACTTCAATCACAACAAGGAGAAGCTGCGGAAGGGCTGGCACGGCATGAAGCACTGGCTGGGCGAGGAGGGCTCCAAGATCAAGGAGGCGGTGCGCCAGCAGACGCCCCTCAAGCGTCTGGCTCAATCCCGCAGCAATCTCAACCAGTCCACCAGTCCACTGGCGGACGCCAGTCGCCAGTCCTTGTCCCCGGATCGAAGTCGCCGCGAGATGACCGAAAGTTGCGAGGATGTCACCGAACGCACCGAAATGGAGTCGTCCATGTCGCATCGCAACAGCGAGGAGGATCTGTCGCCGCACGCCAAGCGGTTCAAGGATGAGGTACAGGTCTAGGTTGTTGTTGGTCAGGGGATTGGGATTGGGACAGGGATTGGGATGCTAAGCTGTGGCTTCATCCACTTTACAGCCTGGTAACTAATGGATTCTTTGCTCTTCTCAACAGGGACAGAACGGCTTTGAGGAACTTCGGCGATATGTCAAGCAAGGTGGCGACTTCAGCAAGGAGCTCATATTCGTCCTGCAGGAGAGGTGAGTACATTTGCGACATAGAAAACATATAGAGACATGAAAGTTTATGGATTCAACCTTTGTTTTAATTTTTGTAATTTGTAGATATTCATAATTTTAATCTTTCTTATAATACTTACCTCTTTGCAGAGCCGACTCGGAGCTGATCTACTCAAAATCGCTCTCGAAGCTGGCCAACAAGCTGAACAAAGCTGGCAGGGAGATACCTGGGAGCGTGGCCGATGCCTGGCGTGGAGTGGCCACGGAAATGGAGAGCCGCAGCGACATCCATCGCCAGCTGGCGGCCTCGCTTACAGATGAGCTTGTCAAGCCGCTCAAGACCGTCGTCGAAGGCCATCACAAGGCGCGCAAGGCGGTAAGTGGCTTGGCTTTCCATTTAAATGTGTTTTTAAACCGTTATTAAACTATTCCATGTGTCCCACAGGTTGAGAGCAACGTGGACAAGGCGTCGCGAGTCCTGGGCGAGTGGCGGGCCAGCGAGGCCAAGGCGAAGAAGGCCTCCCACACGGCTGCCCGCGAGAACGAGAAGCTGCAGGACGCAATGCTGGACGTGCGCATCCAAAAGTCTCCCTCCATCGCCCTGCTCCACCAGGGACCCAACAAGCAGGCCGCCGAGAAGGAGCTCAAGTCGGCCGAGAAGGACTGCGTGAAGCTGGACAACAAGCGCAAGAAGGCGGAGGAGGCAGTGAAGCGGGCGGACGTGGAGTACTACACATTATGCGTCCGGGCGGAGAGGGCCCGTGTGGACTGGGAGATGGCCGTGCTCCGGGGAAGCGCTCAGTTGCAGAGCAGCGAGCAGCAGCGTCTGGGCAACATGCACAACTTTGCCCAGCAGTACGCCCGTCTCATATCCGACATGAACCCGATCCTCGGCGGACTGAGCACCCGCCTGCAGCCCCAACTGGAGGCCTGCAATGTGGCCAAGGACATGCAGGTGGTGCGCCACATCCGTCGCAATTCGGAGGGACCCAGTGAGCAGCTGCTGCCGGACTTTTACTGCGAGCACACCACGCTGGCCATGAACCGAGAGCGACGCAAGCACGCCCTTATCAAGTTACTTCAGCTGGTCAAGACCGACCTGGAGCGGGAGCGACGTTCCCGGGATGGACTAAGGGGCCTGTCGCAGTCGCTGAACCACCAGGAGCATCAGAACATCACCGACAAGCTTTATCACGTGGGTTTCCCTTTTTTTTTTGCAAGTTTGTATTGTAACTGTATGTTTAACTACGCAGATCCGCTCCATGCTCACCTACTTGGAGGGCGCCCGCCTTAAGCTGCACTCTGCTCTCTTGGAGCTCGACCACAAGCCCAGAACCACTCACCCACTGGCCCAGCACATTCAGGTGAGTCAGGCGTTCTAAATCTAAATCTGAATAGATCAATAACCAAAACAAAATTTGTTTGACATTTTAATTGTTATAGTTATTTTATTAATTGCATCTCAAACTCCCAATTACGTAAAATAACACCTTTTAAAATTCCTAACAACAACGGTAGTTTTCAAAATATCCATAAATTTTTCTAATCCACTTGTTTCAATCATTAAGAAGCTTTTGTACCTATCCAACAAAAGTTAAGATTGTAACTAATTTTTCAAACTTTACGAGCTCTGTCCCTTTTGCTAAATCGATTGATTTTTTTTTAAGAGAATCAATTCATAAATTGTAAGACATATATGTTTTCTCATGAACAATTTGAAATGCAACATTTAATTAAATATAAATAAAAAAATCAATAAATATATAATATTTAATGAATTAAATTTATATATTTAAAGTATACTATTTAATAACTTTATAAGCGATAACAATAGCTTATATTTTAACATGTTTGTCATGTATTTCACTGTTTTCGGTTTAAAGACATTTATTTAAAATTCTTAATGCAATCTTTATTGCAATCCCCAGATCACCCGTGACCGCACCGGACTGCAGCAGAGTATTCTGAAGGTGCCAAACTGGCTGAAGAACAACGACAAGTCCCAGCAGCAGCAATCGACAAGCCTGCTGGCGCACGATGTCACCGATATAACCACTAGCCACGACGATGACCTGCCGGATGAGAACTGCTCTCATTTGCACAGCAGCAACAATAGCCACACGAACAGCCATAGCAATAACAACAGCAATGGCTCCTGCACGGACCTCAGTTCGGTGGTGAAGCAGTTCAACCGGAGCAAGAGCAACATCGAGACCAATTTCACCAGCCAACCAAAGATAATCTCGACGACCAACGCCGCAGTGGCCGCGTCCGTCAAGTCCAAAACTCTCCAGGATAGCCATCATGGCCATCACCATCATAACCATCACAGTGATCGCGGCCAGGCGGATGGGGGATCCAATCAGCAGGACTCTGATTTCGATGAGTTCAGCTCGCAGGACGAGGATGAGGAGCCGGAGAAGCCCCAAAATCCACCCATCAAGGCCCAAATGCAGACGCAGCATTTCTACCAGAATGCGCAGGATCTGCAGAAGAACCAGAAGGACGGATCGGGTCCGATTTTGGGGCGCTGCAAGGCGCTATATAGCTACACCCCGAAGCTCTACGACGAGCTGGAACTGAGTCCCGGCGACATCATCGAGGTGCATGCCAAGCAGGACGACGGCTGGTGGCTGGGCGCCCTGCGCAACCACATCGGCATCTTCCCGGCCACCTACGTGGAGGAGTGCGCCTAGATGGGCACCTGGTATACCAGGATTCCTATCCCTCCATAGCTATATACAAAAGTACGAATGAGTGTGAGCGACTGCCAAAAGAGAGTGTGTGTGTAGAGCGATTTGTTTGACATAAAACTAGGGGAGACGAATGTTATCCCAAGACGATTGAAGGCAATATCTTATTTGAAATAACGAAGAACAATTTTGAAACTGCCAACTTTTTCTATTAAAATCGTATTATTACAAAATCATACCAGTTAAATTTCAGTTTAATTTCAACCAAAGAAACATATTTTCATTGATCATTGAAAAGGTTCAAGTGCTTAGGAGAAAAAAATTTCCCATAAGGAAAAATTGAAAATATATTTAGCAGAATTAAAGTTAACAAAATCCAAAAAAAAAAAAAGCTCGAAAACTACAAATGTTTCATTTATTTTGGTCGTTTTTTGTACTATAAATGAAAATGTTTAAATGTTTGTGTTTTTCTATTTAGTTGTTTCATTTTTTAAAGAACATATATAAAAACTGATAATTTTTTTATTTCAAAATCTTAGAGAAAATCAGAATTAATTCCATCTTAATCTTAATTTAAACGAACGAAAACGAAAAACGGAAAATACTTCATTTTTGTTTAAACACTTTGTTGTTAAAAATGAAAATATTTTGTTTTGTTTATATATTTCTGGTTCTTATATAAGTTGTTCAAACGAAGAATGGCTACTTTGTCGAAATAAGAAACTTAAAAATACGAGCTATCTAATTGAAAATATTCTCTCTAAATTCCCCTTTGAAGTCTTAAGTTCTTTTCATTAAGTTTTTCAAATTAGAAGAAGAATAAACTCTTAAAAACAACACCATAATTTCTTTCGTAACATGCAATTCAAACTGAATCATAAACTCATAATTTCAAAACATAGATTTGCTTTAAAAGATTATTTTTCCCTATTTTTTTTGTTTCAAACAAATCGATCTACTATAGTGTTACAAAGTTAGTTACCCTGTCCCTGACAAGCTGCTGATACCAGGACAGGCCTTTGCATTAAGCATACGATGTAATCTACGATTGTATTTAACTTAATTTTTTTTATTTTTTTAACTACCAATTATAATTTATATTTATCGCCCAGTTGAGTCATTTACCATTAATTGATCCTGCACATTAACTTTAGCGCTGGACTTGTGGTCCTCGTCAATAAAACAAACTCTTGTTATTACATTATTATTATTTTTTATTGCATATACATAATGGAACGACATGCATATATCTATATATTTTATTATATTCAACATGCGAAATCACAAATGTTTTTTTTTCTCGTTTGTAATTACATTTAATAAATTAAAAGTATACATATATATTTGTAAAATATTAAAAACAAAAAATTAAATATGCATATTTTGTAAAAATATTCAATAGAGTTTTGTGTATATCGACTCTAGTAATATCGAAAATCGTGTATTATTTATCGCCGAGGGAAGGAAAACGCCACAGCACAGCTCACTGGTTAAGTAAGATACTTAGGTCTTGATAAAGGGAAGTTATTTCACTAATCAAAAGATATTTTGTGATTTTATTTACCAGAAAGTACTTGAGCTTGTAAGAAGTACCATCAAGTAGTTCCTAAACTGATTTAAAATCAGACTTGTTTCCGATGTTATGAAAGGGTGATGACATTGGTCCATGAAGAATATTTCAAAAATATCAAAATGTTTCAAAAAAAATTGAATTTTAAAGACAATAGTTGCACAGTTTCCCCCTTATTTCCTTAGTTTATTACACCACCGACGATAGCACCATTGTCTGCATTCCCTCACCCCCCTTTTCAATTCCCATTGGTGGCCTCCAGTTGGCCAGGTGCTGCCCCTCCGCCCACCGCTGATCCCTGGCTGTCCAGGCAGCGCAGCTTCTGGTACATGTGGATATAGTGGGCCTGCAGTTGCTTCTGATAACCCAAAACCTTGTCCTTCTCGGCGCACCACTGACGCTTCTCCAGCTCGAGATTCAAGCTGAAATCGTCCAGTTTCTGGCGCAGCTTGGCTATGTCCTCCGCATACGTGGTAGACTCCTCGATGAGGGTGTCCAGCGTCTGCTGCGGAGCCTGTCCCTGGTCCAACTGCAACCGCTGCACCAGCACATCCAGCTTGGGCAGCTCCTGGGGACATGTTGCTGCCGGGGATGTGGACGTGGCTGTGGCTGTGGATGTGTACTTGCGCGTCTTCTGGCAGATCTCGTTGAGGTTGTCCAGCTGCTGCTTGAGGCGAGTGTAGCGGCCACATGGCTCCTCCCCGTATTCGTGGGCAATGGCCAAGTCGGAGAGCTCCTTGCGCAACTTGGCCAGCTCGCTGGTCAAGGCCCCTATTACCTGGTCCTTGAGGGTGATGATCTTTTGCAGTTGCTGCTGGTCAGGCTGATTTTGTTGTTGCTTGTGCTGCTCCTGTTGCTGCTGCTGCTGCTTCAGTTCCCTCTGTTGTTGCTGCTTCAGGTGCTGTTGCTGTTGCTGTTGATATTGCTGATGTTGCTGATGCACTTCTGGCTGGTGCTCCTCCTTCGCCTGCTGCTTTGGTTGACTTTGGCTTGTGGTTGTGTCGCAGGTGGTGCTGCTGCTGCTCCTGTTGCTGTTGCTGCTGTGCTTCAGGCTGACAATCGCATGATCCTTCATGTTGATTTCCAGCTGCAACAAAGAGCATTTTATTGATTTTCATATTAAATTCCTCCAAGAAAACTCACATGCGCCTCCTTGAGCTGCGTCTTGAGTAAAGCTATCTCCCCGTTCCGCTCACAGACGCGCCACTCGCTGTCCTCCAGCTGGTGACGCAGTGCGTCCACCTGCTGCTGGAGCCCCTGGGAGGAGTCGCGGGCCAGATCGAGCTGCTGCTGCAGCCGGTTGACCTGCTCCGACTGGCGCAGCTTGTGCTGCTTCAGCTGGAACTGCTGCAGGCCGAGTAGCTGCTCCATCTTACGCAGCTTCAGCTGACACTCCCGCTGCTGTCCCTCGTAGAAGAGCCTCAGCCGCTGCGTCTCGTGCTCCCAGTAGACCTCCTTGTCCTGTTCGAATTATGAAATACATGTAAGGGTAAAGATCGTGTAAGGGTAATCCTTAACCTTAACCTTTTGTACTTGCAAAATTACTTTCTCATTGTGCTCCATGGCCTGTCGCAGGTACGAGAGCTCCGAGTCGCGATCCTTGAGCGCCGCCTCCAGCTCCGAGATCCCGGAGTCCGAGGGCGAGGGCGTTAGGTCGCTGCTGCCCACCACTGTGCCGCTGCTCTTGCTGCAAATTAAATGTGTATTACAGTCGTAAGTTATCAAAATTTTATACATTTCTTAAATATGTACCTACTCCTACATTTTATAATACCTTAACACAAGGTTAGTTATTTTAAATATCAAATTTATGAAAATTTATTAAATAATTAACAATCACCGGGAGTATACAAAACAAATATCATTAAATTTAAGTGCCTTAAATTTTGATTGCACTTAGCTGTCTTCTTTATGGGTCTTAAGTATGGGAACAAAACTATAGGATAATCACCTGCTGGCACCATCGGGTCTATCGTGGCTGCCTCCACCCAAGAGGTCCAAGGACAGTGCATCCTCATTGCTGGACCGCTGCAGCAAGCGATGGTTGCGACGCCGAGCTGCCAGGTGTCGTAGATCTGTAGTACCTGTTATTAAAAAATAATTTTAAAAAATAACAAATTAAAAAATAATAAACATAGAAAATGATAATGATTTCATCAACAACTTAAAAACTCGGTTTAAAACTGAGTACATAAGAATAGGTAAGTAAGTATAGTTTTATTAAATTGTTTGCTATTTCTAATGTACTCAGTTTTTGTTTGGAAAAGTAAAAGACAAGTTTATGATCTGTTAACCAAAGTCTTTGTTGCATGGTTTATCTTGTGATAAAGTTAATGAAACGAATGATCTAGAGATTTACTATCACATGAGTTTTTGCATAATAACCTTTACAATAATAGGTTCCCACAAATAAAACACTTCTCAATTAAAAAAGCAATCTAATCGAGACCACAATTACCTAGTTGATAATTTATAATGTATTGCTTGAAAGTGATACCGAAGTCAAGTGACTTTTTAATCTAGATAAAGCGTAATGTCAACTGCTACTCACTGCCAAATTTCTGGGCGACTGCGGTGGCGGGCAGGGGAACCAGTGACGGTGTCGAGCCATAGCCGTACCGCTCACCTCCTCCCCTACTCCTCCTCCCCCTCCAACTCCCCCCGCCTGAACACCCTCCGACTGATGTTGCTGGTGCTGCTGCTGCTGCTGCAACTGCAGTTGCTGCTGGTGCTGCTGCTGCTGCTGCTGCTGCTGCAACTGCAGTTGCTGCTGGTGCTGCTGCTGCTGCTGGCAGGCAATGCGATAATCCGGCTCGAAGGGAATGGGCTTGAAGGCGATCGGTCGCAGAAAATTGCCGCTGGTCTGGAAAAAAATAATGGGTTTATAAAATAAAAAGAAGTAAAAATTTGTCATATTATGTTACTTTCATTCAGGGAGAAAAGCATTAGCTTTACTACTCAACTTATTAAAATGCTATTAGATAAATACGAATTAGCATTAAAATGCTGCATTTTCCCATAAATAGGATTCTCTAAATAATGTTGTCTGGTATTTATTTTATATTTTTGTGTCAACTTGATAGGCATATTTTAATTTTTTTATAGAAATAGATTCATTTAATTATATTTATCATACAGATGTTTTGTTTTTAAGACTATTTTTTAGCGGATTTTATTTTTGGAATTTGTATATGTATAACATAAATAACATACAAGTGAGCCTCACCTGTTCCGCCTCGCCCAATTGTTGTTGTTGCTGCGGGCGACTTCCGCCGACGATGGGCGTGGTCCGCCTCTGCTGCTGCTGCGGATGTTCTGCTGCTGCTGCTGCTGAGGCAACGTTGCTGGCAGAGATTGCATGGCTTCCTCCTCCGCTCCTCCACTTCCCCCTCCCCCTCCACCTCCACCACCCACACAACTGCGACTGAGCTCAAACATCTGACGGATATTTTGGAACTTGCTGCGCATCTGGAGGCCCATTCCCATTCCCATTCCCATGCCCACCCCCATTCCCACTCCCTCGTCATCCAGGTTGCTGTGGCTCCCAAATTTCTGGCTGAGCCTGCGCTGCTCCTGTCGGGACTTCAGAGTGCCCGTGTGGAAGGCCTGACCTTGTCCTTGTCCTTGTCCTGGGTTACAGCCGAACTGGAGGAGAGGCGATCCCAGTGAGGACTGGCACTGGTGACCCAGGCTGGGAGTGCTCCTGAGGGCCAACGGAGCGTTGTTCTCCAAGGAGACACTGCGCTTATGACCCCGCTTTCCCGCGGCCATGTTGGAAAGATTTAGATTGAGATTGAGACTGGACCCGGCGACCACTGGTGGAGTTCCAGGCGGCGGGACGACGGCGTGGGCAGGCATCGCCATGTGCGTGGCAGCCGACATCCTGATCCCGAAAAGAGAGAGAGTGAAAGCTGCAAAAAACAGAAAAACACTCTTAAATAACTTTTCACTTAACATAATTTAAATGAAGTCTAAAATGTTCAACAATAAATTTTAGTCTTACATCTCATCTAAAATAGTTAATATTTAAATGGAATTTTTACATTAAAAAAAATAATATTACTTTATTTTTGTATATATCAGTATTTTTTAATTAATAATATCAAATATTTTTATGTGTGCAAACATACGACTTGTGTTTTCTATAAAAATATTTAACTAGAACCCAAAACGTCATTTTTTAAAGAATAGTTTCATGAATACTTTAAAAATGGATGTTAAGTAAGAGAATGTGATTTTTAAAAATCAAATTAAATTCCAAACAAAATTAAATTTAAAGCACAGACCCGAAGTATATTCAGCCATCAACAATTTTAGTTTAATTTAAAGAAAAGTACCTTTAATTAATAATGTTCCAAGTCTTTACTTATTTTATATTTCAAGCGCTAGTCAGGGGTTTCAATGGTCTAGGTCACCTTCACACTGATCTTTCCTATTTATCTTCAAAGTCTCAAAAGTTCTCCCATTGACAGACGTTTCCTTAACCGAATTGTGACCTTGCTTCATTGACAGTTCCGAGCATGCAAGCCAATTAATAAGACAAAGGCGAAAGAGCCAAATGAATAAATTAATGGTGGCCAATTTATCAGCTAATTACGTTGGCCAAATTGACTGGGGTAATGCGCTTATGGAGAGTGATAGTTTCCAAAAGTTGCGTTATCAAATTAAAGAGTTTTGTTTTGATTTTCCACAAAGATATGTGCCCAATAAATATATTTTGTTAGATATATATTTTAATATGTTAATGCAAAATAAAAATAAATAAAGTGCCGCCTAAAGTAAACGTGTAAACGTGTTTTTTCTTTTAACTTTTTCAATATTTAATTAAAGAATTGATTTAAATTGAATCATCATCATGCTTTTTCTTCCTAAACTCATTCAGTTTTCTTCATCTCTTTGTAGTTAATTCACTATAGATTTTGTAGTTATATTTTACTTAAATATTTATTTTATTTTTATATTTTAATTTTATTTATTTTAAATAGTTTTAAATATTTTAGTATTTTAATCACTGATATATTTAAATATTTTAATAAAGAATTAACTTAAATTTAATTCAAAATCAATTGTGAAATTGTGAATAAAACATTTTATTGTATGTAGGTATGTTTTCTCTTTAAATTCTTTCTCCAGATTTGTTCCCTTATATTGCTTATTTTTAAATATTTTATTAGTTATAAGTATATTGAAATATTGAAATAAAGAATTAATTTAATTTTAGTTTAGTATCATGTTTTTGCTTTGAGCTCTTTCTCCAGTTATTTTCCATAATTTCAAACAATTTTTGCTGCCGGGAGCCATGTGTTAATGCGCACTTTACAAGATCTCAAATGCAGAAATGATCATCTACTCTTTTGGGTGTATCTTTTGTTTCCATGGCCCCTTTATTTCGAATCTCCAGACCTTTCTCTGTTCTTCTCGGGGGCTATATTCTGATGTTTTGATGTTCTTCTGGCATCGTTCCATTTTCGCACGCCTCTCGAGTGTTTTTTGTTTTGGTGGTCTTTTGGATGGAGGAGAGGAGATGGCGGTGAGGTGACCCCTCGTTAGTGCCATTAGTGGCTCTTCGATCGGGTGGCCAAGCCCAAGACCAAAACCCAAAACCCAAACCAAAACCAAAACCAAGACCAAATCCAAGACCAAAGGCTTGCATTCATAAAGTCGATTCTAACGGTCTGTGGCACTTTCTCATTTCTTGTCGCACGACCCATATTTCTACAACAATTTCCATCTGCCCAACTGGCCAACTCAACTCGTTCAGGCCAAGATCGCGAGGCACTTGTTGGGTTCTCCGACTGGCAACTGGTTTTCAGCCTGCCAGTATTTCGCCATATCTCCATATTTCCGCATTTCCGTGCGATTTCCCTCAGTACCACAACCCGAGATTGGGGCTAAGGTTAAGCTTAAAGTTGGGGTTAAGGTTAAGGTCATCGTGTGTCCCCTGTCCCCTGTTCCCTTTCCCCTTCGAGGGCAGATCCCCTTTATTTATGACACCTGAGGTTTTTCGCAATCTTCATTTGGGGTGTGTGGTTTACACCTTACCAAGACCACACTTTTTAGTTGAGGGTTAAAAGGTAAACATTTTGCAAGCTTACGCAGTTTGTGCACAAAGTGTTACAAGTTAAGTTAAGAGTCTTAAATTACTGGATGTTTATTTTGTAATCCTCCTAAACACTGTATTTTAAAAGGTATTTCTTAATACTGTCTCTAAAAACTAAACAGAAATTTACAGACTCAGTTTTAATTAAAATTTATTTTAACTAAAATATTATTTAAACTTTTTACCTATTTTAAAATATTATTCTGAGTAATTAAAACAAGAACAAGTCCAACATTTTGGAAGTATCCTCTTTTATAATAAAATGTAACCAATATACTTCCTAAAAAAAGTTTTGTCAAAAACATCTAAAAGAAATTTGCAGACAGAAACTAATACATAAGCATAAGTAGCTCTCAAAGTATAAACTAGGTTTACCAACTTCTAAATGACTGTAGACTTCAAAAGATACAAAGTAATATTCAAAAATAAAATATCTTTTCTTTTACCTTAAAGAACATTATCGGATTTAGGGAACTTTTCAATATCTTCTAATATTTCTCAACAATGTGTATCCTTAAAACTCAAATAACTGACTTGTGATTTAATTTTAAGTTGTTTTGTTAACTAGGATAAATAATAAGCAAACATAAATTTCATATTAATGAGTGGATGCAACCCAAGAGCCAAACTAAGTAGAAATCGACCGCAATATAACCATTAAGCTTCTCTATCATTTAGTGCTAGTGTTTCCTGTTTCCCGGAATTGCTGGGTATTGTACTGTCATTGTCATTTGTGGTTTTATCAGTGTAAAAACAGGTTCCATTGCTGCTCCAGATATCAGCAGATAAGTGCTCTTTCTGTTTCTGATTCTGACTGTGTTTGTGTTTGTGTAACCCCCTGTAAATGGTTTCCCATGGTTCACTTCACTAATATGTGATAGCATTTCCTTGGCGGCAAGTATCTCTCACTATTTCCACGCCGACTAACTGTTAAACACTTGTATTAAGTCGAAACGGTTAGCTAACTGTCAATCAAGCGATCACGAACCATTGAAGCTCATCGGCCTCAGGTTGTACTAACTATCATATGTACAGGTACATATCTCCAATATGACCACGTATCCACTTACAGAAATAAAGAGTAGTGTTACATTATATTATTTTAAATTTATTTAAACTAAAATAAGTAAAACTTAATAATGTCTTAAATATGTAACAAATAAATCAAAATTGCTAACGATAAAATTAATACAGGAAGTAAAATAAGTTCCAGTGACTTAAATTAAAGATAAAAATCGAATAAAATGTATAAAATCAATGATGTTTCAATATAAAACTTAAAATTTAGAAACTTAAGAACAAAGACAACAAAAAATTTTTACACAATTTTTAAATAAAATATTAAAAGATATATGATAAAGATGCTCCTTCTCGAGATTTAACTTTTAAAATGATAGATATAATATGTCTCACAAATATCATATTATTAAAATATACTTAAGTGAATAAATTTATCAAGACCTATTTTTAGAAAAAAATTATTTATATCTAGAAAGAGTATAAAGAACCTATTATGTTGGACGCAGCTGTAACTGCGTAGCATTGTATCTAAGTGTCTTTGTATCTTTGTGTGTGACCATTGTGTGGCTTGTTAACTGTTGTATCTTTGTGTCTATTGGCTTGTTAAATGGCCAGCAATTCACGGGCCCTGTGCTGCAACTGGGCAACTGGGCAACTGTAAGTGGAAATCTTAGACTCAAACAAAAGCCGCCACAAATCGGCGACAATTTCCACCGCCAAGACGACGTCGTTAAGCTGCCAATGTAATTTATTTACTTCGCCTTGCGACATACGAAATACGAAATACGAAATACGAAATACACGTCGAAACATTCACAAATCACATTAGCAGCCAACTGTTAGATAGCCATGCGAAATGTATCTGCAAAAACTGTTGTATTCTGCCATCTAACTTCAGGGTGCGGAGAGATACAACAACAACAACAGCAACAAATTATTATGGCCAAAAGCCGAAAGCCGAAAGCCCAAAAAACCAGTTTTCTTGGCCAATTCTTGATGGTCACTTTGCAAGTTATTTCGTTGTGTTTTATTGTCTGATTGCCTTTTGAAAGTTTCTATGAATGAAAGTCTTTAAAGGCAGCCAGATCACAATAACAGATCCGCATCGATATCGATATTCTCCGGCAAAGCCAAAAGAGCGGAGTGTCTTGACCCTTTGCACAGGCAGAGAATGCCTAGTGCCACGCGGCGTATGAGTAATGTGCGTTGCAGGGGGAGGAAGTCATAGTCATAGTCATCGTCATCGTCATCCCAAATCCAAAACCAAAACCAAAAAGCCAACTGGTCAAACTGGGCCGGTTAGTGGGCTTTGAGATTAGCCAATGCTTTTTTCCCACGCTCGCCACTTCGCAGTTTTATGCATACTGAGTGCTAACTACCTTCGCTTCATATGCTATATGTACATATACCTACATATATATATATACGACTATATGGCACAGTGGTCTCAGCTGAATCCAAGTTGAATGCACTCGCGATAAGATAGCGTTTCAATTCGATTTGAGTGGGAGAAATAGTGTCACATAATCAATTTTGTTTACTTTTTTAAGTTGTCATTTTTAGGTCATTGGTGGAAAGATTTTCACGGAATCATATTCGACTTCTTTTTATTGTTAAGTGTCTCTTTTCTACAGAGATACCCCGTAGAAATCTTATCAAAATATTTGTAAATAAACTTCTTGGCATTAAATATTAGTTTCTTGGCTTAATTGCTTCATTTTATATACGAATTATAATTGATTTCAGGTTATTACATTTTTATTCTCACTTTGTTATTTAAACGTATTTAACCTTATATAAATTTTTAAATTAATTTAATTTTATATACAAGCTTTAATTTATTTTAAATTAGTTCATTTGTGTCTTCATGTTATTATTAAAACTTATGTGTCTTAATAAAAACAAGAAATTATGTTTTTATTTAAATATTAATTGTTTGTTCATTTATTCAAACAATATTAAGTAACTTTTAGTAACTTCTAAAAAAGATTATATTTTATATGTTTGTTCAAAAACTCAATTTTAAATAAATTTAGTACACACACATTTTTTTGTTCAACCTTACTCCTATAAATTCAGTTTGTATTTGTTCTACTCAAAATGTAATAAATTAATTAATTACTCAAATATTAATTATGTTATTTTTAAATGGTTCTTAAAATCGTTGTGGGTCTTTATATGAAGCGTTAGGACATAAATAAATGGAAATGAATTGAAATAATATGAAATAAAATTTGCCAAAGAAGAGAACTTAAATTCTAAATGGTTGATTTATCAGAGAGATTCTTTTGTAATAATATCATAAATGGCCTGCACAATTTCCGCCCATTTTCAGCCCACTGTGCAATGCCAATTCAGCTTTGTTTTGTTTACTTTTCGCTTTGCATTTATTTTTTCCTGCCATTTTGCTGGCTTTTTGTTGCTTTTGCATTCGGTGGGTTTGGGTATCTCAAAGTCCGCCGATGTGAAGTGAAGTAAAGTATCGCATAGTTAGGGGTTATTTATTGTTGATTGTGAATTTTTAATTGAATTCATTTAGACAACAGCCGAGCAGAGCGAGATAAATGCAATCGAAGCTGCAAGTTAAAACTTGCAAACAGAAACGGAATCGAAGTTGTAAGTTAATGGAAGGGGTTAGGAGGGGGTAGGGGCATAGGGGGGTGAATTTAGCCATTTTAACCATTTAAGCCATTGCGCAGTCGCGGCCGAAAGACGAACAAAAATAAACAAAAAGCTGAAAAATTGTATAAGCGTGACGAAAGCTTAACTTTTCTTTTCTTCATCACCAACAACATCATCATCTTTTTCCAGGCGGCTATTATTAAAGAGTTTTTCATTTAGACGCAATCCAAGTGAGACCGATATGCATTTCAGGTTTTTTTTTCCCCTCATTTCGATATTGGAGTATTTTCGATTGGGAAATTTCGGTTTTCTTTCGGCTTCGTTCACTTTCGATTATTGCAAAAGGTCAGGCATCGATGCATTTGGCTGTGACGATGATGATTACGATATATACACTTAGTTGGGCCTTTTTGAGTGGCCCCAAATTTAAATCAAATTCGAAATCGAAATCGAAATCGGTAATCCAAAACCCATAATGCCTTTGTTTTGTGGACACGGGTGTGGCTGGCCTACCTTAGAAATACAAAAAACAACGAAAAAAAAAAGAGTGTACCCACCCAATGACCTTGAGTCATGCTTATGAGCAGGAAATTTCGGACAGAGAGCAAACGCAGCTCGGATCACGTAAATATATACCTATCAGTCCATTTTTAGTGGAAAAACATGGTTCTAAGCTTTGTTTGCTTCTAAACACACAGTTTCCGCCTATTTTTCGCCACACCCCCGCCATTTATGAAGCCTAAACACTCGTTTCTCCGTGTCAATCCCCCGCAAAAAACAAATCTCACAAGCCCATGCACAGAAAAAAAAAAAAACAGTTCTTAACTCAAAAATAAATTTTTTTTGTTTGTTTTGGAATTTTAAGATATCTTAACAACAAGTTTTACACAAATGAATAATAACTTCCTGCAGCCCATTTGCTTTAGATTTAAGATTCAACATTTAAGTATAAAATATAAAATATATAAAGCTTTTGTATTTTATATTTCCAATATATAGTATGACTTAGCTTTAATGGTTAATAAATGAGTTTGCTAAGAAAGCTAACTGAATGAATAAAACAAATAATGAAGTACATAAAAGTACTAAAAAGATAACTTTAAAAGAGTTTGTTATATTATTGATTATAAGTCAAAATGTGTTATATTATTGACAAATCAGAATAATCCTGTTTAATTTCCAAAAACTACCCAAATAAATTTTAATAATTTAATTAAATTTAAGTACCACTTTTTGAAAAGGCTTTTCACTTAAATAAACATTGTTTTCAAGCACAGCAGTCTTTATTTCATTTAAAACAAACAAAACTGTAAGAAAAGTTAATCCTGAATCCTAAAATACTTTCACATTGTGATTTCTCTCGGTGTATTTCCGGCTACGAGTGAAAGGTGCAGTCAAGATTCTTGGCTGAGAACATTTTGGCGAGGCATTTAAGGAGCCTGGGAGCAGTCATTCCACCCTTTTCGGGTCTGGGGGTCTGGGTCTGGGTCTCATGTTCCATTCCCATCAAACTCGCCATGAGATTTGGCCCCCAGGGCCAAAAGCTGTTGCTGCTGTCAGTTTTTCAGTTTTTTTTTTTTGGTTTTTTGCTGATGTTGCCGATGGTTCTGATGTTGATGCTGCTGATGTGCGCCCCGGCAGTAACATAGCAACATAGCAACATGTTGGAGTTGCGCTGCCGCACATCTATTGAATTTTGTGAAATTTATGAAATTTGTGTAGCTGCTGGCGCTTTTTGCCAGACCTAAAAGGCGAAGCGTGACGGGGTTTCAATTAACCAAAAACAACAACAAAACAATAGTTTATAGTCCAAGCTAAATAGTGAAAAAATGTGCGATTAAAAATTGAATTTATTTTAGGCTGCTTGATTTTAAAGGCACTCCAAATATAGCTTACTAAATTTAAAGTATTCATTTAATTTCTCTTGATTTACTTCACAAAGCTTTGGATTTTCATTATTATTGTTTTTTTTATGGCTTATATTTCAGAAATTTGTTTAATTTTTGATTCCGAAAACGTGGTATAAAAAGATTTTTATTGGGGAAATTACACATCCGTACCCGAAAAACCTTTTAGTTTTTTGTCACAAACAAATAAACTTTCTATTCAACTAATGAAAATATGAATTTAAATAGTCTACCAAGTTAAAAAATTATTTCCATTTGAAATCATATTTTTTTATGCGAGGAAAAAAACAATACAAAAATATAAAAAGATGAATGAAATACATCTTTTTATAAATATTTTAAATAAAGATAAAATATTTAAGTTCATTTTTAGGCTTAGACGTAATTGGCTTGCAATATATTTAAACATTATTATAGTTGTGTTTCAAATAAATTTCCCCTAGTTTCTCTCGGCGCAGTTGCTCCTCTACAATGTGTGGACGTGGGAAAGTTCGCCCACGTTTTTTACTTTTTTGTTACTACACATTGTGAGATCTTGCAGCTAGGATCAGAGTCTCAGAGCCTCAGAGTCCGTTCCAAACTTCCCAGTTGCAGTTTTGCTTGGCTGGACTGGATGATCAGTGAAAGCTCGCATGTGGCATGTGGCATGTGGTCTGGGATTGGATCTGCCCGCTCTGCATTTGTAATTGCTGGGGTTGCTTTTACTGGTCGGAAAACGCAGGTTAATTGACCGAAAAAAACCAAACACACTCACACACACACATTTGCGATAGTAAAAACCCGATTTGCATGTGGCCAAACCAAATGTGGTCAAAAGCCAAATATGCTGGCCCGAAAATATTTGACCAAAATAAACGAGAATTTTGAAACATTACGCCAACGCCAGGGCAATAATTTAAGGTCAATTGGGCCTACAAAGGTGGCTCTTTACTATATATAGAAAGAGCTCCAAATAACCATTCTTCGAGTAACTTTTCGTTATTTTTTTTTGTTATTATTGTTTTCGATTTTTGGCAGCCCGCATTGAGACACTTGAAATACCCCCAAGTTATAAGTTATAAGTGTGTAGATATAGATGGATGGTCTTGGATTTGGATTTGGCTCTGGACTGTGGGTGTATTTGTTTTATTTATTATATTCGTTATTCGTTATTCGTTATGTAGAAAGCAGCGAGCAGCAGTAACCCGTTTAAGTCTCATGAATAGTTATTCCAACATTAACCGTAACACAAAAAAAAATGCTCAACAACAAAATAAAAAATACCTTTAGCCATGCAAGTTATTAATGAGTTATCTTGGCTTGGTAATTGTTTTTTTTCCCCTTTTTTTCTTTTTTGCCTTTCCCGCTTTTGAGATTGCTGGCTGAAAAAATTATACACATTTTTTTTTAAGGGGGGGAAATGCAAAAACACGAATTAATAGCAAATGAATGGTGAGAAAATCTGTAAGCGTAGTAAGTAATTAAATGCAATGTGATAAGAAGGTGAACAAACAACTTAATGAATGTGCAACGGGCAAAATAAATAATATGCACTTAATGCAGTGAACAAATAAAATCAAAATCTTTATATTACGACTGTTAATTGTTATATTTAGTAAACAAAAAAATACAAGTGACTAAACTCATCAAAAAAATATAAAAAAAATAGCCTAAACTTACTAGAGGTTTTAAAGACTCACATCTGTACCCATAATTATTTTATTATTTATTGAATAAATAAATGTAAATCAGTTCACAGTTATGTAAGTAGTAATTTATTACAACTCATGCAACTAACATTTATTGCTCATAAACTAAAGGTATTTAATGATTATGGCAATGGAGTTAATAAAATGTCAACAACTGCATATATTTTATGCTAACATTTAATAGAATGCTTAATTGTCAGGTAAAACAAGTCCTAATTGAATGTACACCTCTAATTGTTCTTTTTATAATCATTTTGCATTAACTGCCCATTAAGAAATCACTAAAGTGATCTATTGGCCAACATTTGCACACAAAGTAGAAACTATGTATTTGTCTAGCTAATCAAATAAATCACAAAAGTTAACTTTATTTACATATAGCTTAAAAACACAAAGCAAATAAAACCCTCATAAAACCCTCAATACAAATAAAATATATATTACAATTAAACATTGCTTTTAGTAATGCATCTAAAAAAATGTATATAAATATAAGCAAAATAATAATTACATAGGTACTTGAAATTCATCATCACATAAAACCAAAAAAGTCACAATAACAAAAACCAATAAATAAATATTTAATTGTAATGAATTTTTTTGTTGAATCAATAATTTTGACCCCATTCCTCAACAATGTTACCAATCAATCATCGTCAATGTGAAGTGTTAAACGAAGTTTAAGTGTATTTTTTTTTATTTAAAATTTTTAATCGAAGAGTACAGTTTAATACACAACAAAGCGATTTTAAGAATAAAAGAAAAAGATATGTTTTTACATGCATTTAATTCGTTTTTTTAATATGTTTCAAGTGCTCAAAAATTCATACGGGAAAAAATTACATATAAAATACATAGAAATTGAAAGTAATAAATGCAAAAATGTGAAGCTAAGTTAAAAAATTTAAACTAATAATAAACTTGAATAAAAAATGCATCTTTGATCTCAATTGCAAATGTTTAGTGAGTTGCCCAGTAGAAATTACAGTTGGCTCAAAGACACTCGCTGGCAGTGATGACCTGGATCTAAGTGGGCATAGCTACATGGCTATATATGACCATAAGTGTGTTATGTGGCCCAGTCACTCAAGCCAACTCATCTTCATCAGTTAAAGCCGGGCTTTAGGCCACGTTATCTTCTTTCACTTGAGCCTGAGCCTGAGCCTGAGATTCACCTACATTGGGTTTGGGATTGGAATTGAAAGGCCGACTGGTATGGATGGTATCAAAAGTGATCATAAATCTTTATAACCTGTATGCGCTGCTGGATTTTCACCAACTGGCTTTCGGAACTCTCTTCTGGGGTTCTGCACCACTAAACCACCGAAACACCAAACTGAAAAGTGAATTTCTGCGCTTTAGCCTTCAGGTTGACTCTTTTTTCTTATTTTATTTTCCCCCTCCTTTTTTGTATGGCTTTTATGTATGTTTTCCTGCCAGATGACTCTTTTTTTTTTTTGTGGATATTGTTTTTTGCGCGCACTTGGCCTTAATTGCGCATGCGCGCGCACTTTCAATTCCTTGCGGACCACAGCAACAAAGCAAATGAATTAAAACAAAAAACAAAACAAAACAAAATCGTGTGGCAAATTGTGGCCGAGGCAGAAATTCAGAAATTAGATTTCAAGCGCGGCGATAATGATGCGGCAGAGAAATAATAATTTTTGAGGGGGCTCGAGGAGGGGCAAATAAAAACGAAAATTGCTCTCAACTCAAAGCAAGTTGCACGGTGAAAAAAAACCCTTGTTTTAATAGCTCAAAGTTACCTACTAATTTTATAAATCACTAAATACTCACATTTAAAATACATTTTTATTTGACAACTTTCTTATGTCAAATATTATTCAACTAAAAAGCTCCTTAACAAACTTATTTTATTGTATTTGAAATTTAATTAAAAAAAAAACTAAACACAACAATTGCTTTATCTTATTTATAATACTGCATTCAATAAATTAAATCAAATAATTTCCATTACTTTCAAAAAATGTTCACATTTGGAATAACTTTTATTTTTTATGTTAATTTAGCTGCCTTAAAAATATAAAAAGGCTATAAAAATGTATATTTCTTTCAATTTGTTCTTTTCCGTCTAAATAAATAACAGATTTTCTTGGAAAATAAAACGATTTGGGGCCAAGTGCAACTGCCCAACCCAGAAAGCAACTTTTGCCCAGACTGGAGCCCATAATCCCCCCAAGAAGCCCGGTGGTTCGGATAGGTCAAGTATATAGATGGCAGCCGCGTTTTTTTACTGCACTTTATGGGCTTTACGAGCGGCGAGTGCCAGTTTATAAGGCGCAAAAATTCAAAACACACACATCGAGTGCCCGAGAAGAGAAAAGAGCTCAAAGACTCAACAAGACTCGCATATTTCTAGAGGCTGACCAGAGCATGTTTTCGTTTTTTTTTTTTGTTTCTTACTTTTTTCTCCAGTTTTTTTTTTTTTTTTACTTTTTTCCCAGTTTTGTATATATATTTTCTGTAGTTTTTTTCGTGTCTTTTCTTCGTTTTGCCAGTGGGGCCAACAGGTTCGTTGGATGTTGGGAAAAAGTCAAACGGCTCAATAATCGAAGACGGCTCAGTGTTTTTGAGTCCGCAGTCCGCAGTCCGCGACTCCGAACTCCAACTCTTCGAGTCCGGATAAATGAGGACAACAACAGCGACAACTTTAATGGGGTTATACCTAGGTGTGTGTGTGTGTTTGAGTGTGTTTGAGTGTCAGCTGGGATGGGTGCACTAAGAGAAAATGTTTTTACCCAAAAATATACATGATCACCTGCACAGTAATAATTTAGTTGTTAGCAGGCAGTTTTTTATTTTTGGTATGCAAACATTTGATTCATCACAAATACCCTATTTATTTATTTTAAACAATTAAAGTTAGTTTAATTCTTAATCGTTCATGTAATTGTCAACCGAAAATTTGAGTTCAATAAAATACAACCGTTTAGTGCCTGATATTATAAGTTGCATATTTTATTTTAAATATTTAAAACTAACATTTATAGTTATATTGTTTGATAATGTATTAGGTAAATTTAAGTATTTACACTTTAAATTTAAAGTGATTTTATATATAAATAAAAATTTAATTCATTTGATGTTTTTGAAATATTTTGAAAAACTTTTATTTTAAATTATTTAAAACCGAACAAACTTTTATAAATAAATATTAAAATCACATTTTAGCAGTATTTTCTATCGTGTTCATTTCCAAAATAACTAAGGAAAATCAAATTACTTACAGAAAATTCGAGAAAGGATTTCAATGACGTTAAAAAAACAAACAAAAATTACACACACCGAAACTTAAGCCACAAAAACATAAAACCCATACGAAAAAAAAACAAATAAATGTATGGAAATATTTGCTTACCTCTTCCTCCGATTTAGTGCTTTGTAATTGCTGTTGACTCTTTATATTTTTGGTTGTTTTATTTTTTTTTTTGTTGGTTATTGTTTGCCCGCTGAATGTGGCTGCATTATTTTCTGCTGTTCCGGCCAACAGCAAAAGCGACGGATGGACATAAAATCAAATTGCACAGTAAAATTGAATTTTACTGCGTGTAAAACTCCACAAAATATGCACGAAATGCGTTTGATTTTCACTCAGGTCACTCGAAAAAAAACGGGGAACTAAACGAGAAAACCGTTGGACGACGGCGCTTTTCAAATTCAAATGCTCCCAGATTTATCATCCGCAGCGTTGGCCCTGCGATCGACTCGACTCTGGACTCTCGACTTGGCCGCCTGTCTTTCGCGACTTTCACGTTCCAGCGCTCGAAGCAAACTGCAAACTGCTAACTGAACTGGGCAGCCAGGGCCAAAAAAAGCGACTGCGGTACGCCGACGACGCTGCCGATCAGTGATGGCACTCTAGCCATTTTTACACACTCTTTTTTTAAGCTTGTTAGTCAAATACACAACTGGCTTGAGTGGGAATCTCAGGTTTTATTTCAATTATTTTAAGAGAATAAATTTATTCAAATAAATAAAAAAATTTATTCAGGTTTTACTTCAATTATTAATAAAAAAAAAATGTACCTATTCAGCCCAGTTTTCACTTAATTTAAAGCTTTTAAATCAAAAAATCAAAAACACAACTGGCTTAAGTGGGAATCTCAGGTTTTATTTCAATTATTTTAAGAGACTAAATTTATTCAAATAAATAAATAAATTTATTCAGGTTTTACTTCAATTATTAGTAATAAAAAACGTGTTCTGCCCAGTTTTCATGTAATTTAAAGCTTTTAAATCAAAAACACAACTGGCTTAAGTGGGAATCTCAGGTTTTATTTTTAATCATTTAAGAAAATAAATTTATTTAGCTTTTACTTCAATTATTCAAAATAAATAAATTTTATTTAATTTAATTTGCTTTTATATAATTTTTTATCCCTACGCTAAAAATATTGTATTTCTTTTTTTTTTTGTCAAATACTTAACATTTTAAAATGTATCAAACTCGTAAACTGCATGAAAATAATTTTAATTTGAGTTGTTAAATACTTGACCTTTTTTTAACTCATTTTGTTAATAAGTATGTGCATATTACCTAAGAACTAAATTTATTGGTGTTTCTGTTTCGTTAAATTCATTTTTAAAAAATTTAAAAGCTGTGAAATAAACCTATTAAATTGTAAACCTTTATTTTTAGTATTTACATAAAATACCTAATAATCTAGCAAAAACCATTGTACACTCTCAGATTTTTTAAAGACAAAAAAAAACCCGGCATTGTTACACACTTTTTATAACCTTTTGTGTACCATATAATTAATAGATAGATAGATTTTTAATTATTTTTCCCAAAACATCTTTGAATTAATTTAAGTAACCTACGAAGCACAAATTTTATAAAGATGGTGAGTTATAAGAAAAATTTTTATTTATATTATTTATTTATTATTTTTTTGTTTCAAAGCTAACGATTTTTTTTTATTTTAATTTTCGTTATGCCATTTAAATCTGTTTGCGTTGTAATTCCTATACATGTGAGCAAATTATGAAACATAAATTAGTTGTATAAAATATGGTAAATTACAAGTAAACATTTTATTTATACCAAAGTTTGTTTCATACGTAAATGGCTCAACAATTTATTTAACTTATATATTTATTCTATATGCATTTAAATCTGGCTTGCATTAAAGCTGCTAAATAGTTCAAGTTTACTCAGCACTGATTGTGGCAAAATCCGATTTGCGATCTTTGTCGCCGCTTTTTCCGGTTTGCTGGCGTTGCCACCGCGGTGCAATTACGCTGCTGGTTTGGATTTTCGAACCCAGACTCGGAACTCGGAATCGTGTTTTCGAGGTAACCGCAGTAGTTGGTCGTCTAGGTTAATTCCCCTTAATTTTGTGGCTTTTTCGCATATGGGTCGAGGCGCGTCCGTTTCTTACATCCATAAATACACAGCAAGTAAATGTTACTGAAAAAATTGTTGCTATTTTTGTTTTCTCTTTAAAAAAAAAAAAAAAAAAATATTAAAAAAAAAAAAAATTGTGTTTTCAATATTGTGATAAGAAATTTAATATGTTGTAAGGCAAAAATTAATAAACAAATAAAAAATATATCTATTTAAAAAAAATTTAAATGTTTAAATTTAAGTTTTTTTAGTTCAATGCACTTAAAATGTAAACCTATTCCCCTGCAAAGATTCGAATACATTTAGCAATTAATCATCTGATTAGTCTCTTGTTCATCTGCGATTAACTTGTCATATAATAATGGAGTAGATATAAAAAAAAATAGCAAAACAAAGTGATTTAAATTATTAATTGGTAAGTTCTGATCCTATGTTAACATTACCTGTTAAGATATTCGTGTTTGAAGTAGACCAAAGACCCGTATAAAAAAAAGAAACACAAAAACCATTAGGAAAATATGTTTTGTTAATCATGATCCAAAGTCCGAAGTAATACATAGATACAATATTTTTTTTCTGTGCAGCATAAAGGCAAACAGATACCTGTTGCACACACCACACACCACACACACATTCGGGTAATGGCCGTCCGCAAATTGACCCATAAAAATGTAACGTTGCTTGGGCCATGATAGATTAGCCGCCCATATATCATTGCAGATCCATTATCTGGGTATCTGAGTATCTGAGTATCTGGGTATCCGAGTGGCTAGTCGGGGAGTTGCAATTGAAGTTGGCAGTCGTATCCGCGAATGATCGTGTCGATCGAGGCGGTGAGGTGATCATGTCTCCGATTTGCATGCCAAGCAGTCTGCCTGGAACATCACATCAACATGGACCATGCATGGCCACAAGGTTATCCCCTCCCTCGGATCGGACATCATTAGCTTATTGGTCACGACCAGCCCTAGAACAAACCGAGAAGAACTCACGGGTCATTTGGGAAATCGCAGGGCTCAGTTATCATCCAATCATGAATTTCATAATGCTCCCATGAAAATTCCTGCCTTCTCACAATTTTATTTGAACTAGGGGTTTAGCTGTTGAAATCAATATTACCTATCTTACAAATAAAGATGCAAAATTATTAATAACAAAAACAATACTTAATTTAATTTAATAAAAAAAAAAACAGTTTACAACTTGGAATTTTGACAAAAAATTATCACTTAAAGCTTAAAAAAAATGTAGAAAATAGTTCCAGCTTTTAAAAACCATTTATTCCAGTAATAGCACAAATTTATTAATGATCTAAACCAAAAGATGTAAAGTAAAAAGCGTTTTGTAGGTAGAAGGGGTTTGTATTTCCCAAAACTCATTCTATACAATAATTTAGCATTTTTGAAGGTGTATTCCTTGATCTCGTCCAGCTTGTTGATGGGAAACATCTCGATGGCAGGCCAATACCACGAGCCATTTAGTACATAGTATTAGGTGGCCCAAAAAATGAATGGATTTTCTCCCAAAATACTCAATGAACTTGTCGGCTAAGTCCCAGCATTTCATGGACCTGTGACCCTGACTTTGAACCCCAAGCTCCTCCGGTCGTAATTGCGGCCAATTATCGTGTGTAGCACTACCTATAATCTCAGCAAGAAATCAGCCACATTTTCCCAGGGCAGCATTACAAAATGAAGACCTCTTAGAGGCTAAACAAAAAGTATTAGTTAAAAAAAAAACAAAAAACAGCATAAAAAGAGGGAAACAAAATAAACACACAGCGAACTAAAATATAAACAAAAGTAAATGTAAATCACAAGGCGGTTTCAAGTCTTTGGCGGCATGTGCATCTGTATCTTTGTATCTTTGTATCTCGGCAGCTCCGTATCTATGTATCTTTGCATCTCAGGCTCTCTCGGCTAAAAGCGATTTATCTCGACTTTATTTTTCTTCGGCTCCTCCGCCAAAACAGGCACCTCCCTGCGTCTGCGGTTTTATATAATTTTTTCACAGCGTTGTCATGCGGAGGATAAGAAATAATTAGAAATTGAATAAATTGCTTAATTATAATAAGCTTGTGGCACGACAACAACACACAGCGAAAAGAACATAAAGTAAGTTCCCCCAAGCCAAAAGCAACGAACACGGAATGCTCTGCAACACATTTAACATTTTAAATTGATAAATTCATAATTTCTAAGTTTTAATTTGACTGGGACATTGTTACAAATTGTTTGTTAATCAGGTAATATTTTATTTTGAAAGCTTGAAATGATACACTAAAGTCCATTGTTAAGTTAAAAAGATTCCTTTAAAACTACAAACAAAATGTAAGATTTTACCGCGTTTAAAAATCTATGTTAACAAAATCTATGTTTCAAAAATACAAATTTAAAATATTTATTTTTTACATAAATAATAAGATTTAAATTATAAATAAAAACGCGGTAAAAGAGATAAGTTTAAAAATGCAATTAAATACTTGTGTACAAAATTCACTAGCTTTAATCTTTAATAACCTTTTTTCCTGTTTAAAATATCTAATTAAAAAATTTTAATAAATTTTCGTATGGAATTAAGGCAAAGACATCTGAAAAAAAAGCTGAGACCCCGTGACTCTGGGATGAGTTGCAAATGGAGATGAATGCCAGAGGTGCGATGGTTAGCCCTCGATTAGAGTGTCAGCTAATGCCCTCCAGTTGGCCGATGGCTTGGCTGGAATGGAGGAGTTGACAACCATTGCAGGGTCGAAATGTTGGGAATGGACATCGGAGTATCGGAGTTCGCGGGGGATTGGATTTCGCAACTGTTGGCACGTGACGTCAGGCCCGCCAGTCTTTCCCAGAAGCTCAGCTCAGCCCACCGGCAATTATGGGCCATTATCCCTGGGATCGGGGCAATTATGGTGATGTAAGACATGGCCAGATGTTGTGTACTTAGCATACTATAACCACAGATAGCTGGCAGCTGGTAGGCTTGTATGTGTGCATATATATTTAATGGATTCTTGTAAATAATCTGCGTGCGTATATCTGAGATTGAGATTAGCTTAAGGCACACATAAACAAATAGAATGGGGGTACAAAAAAAATACACGTTTACATATACATTAATATATATAGATTCTTCTGTTGCTCCAGATGAGTTATTCGATTAGCAAGAAAAAAAAAATAGAAGAGAACAGACTGAACGATCTTTACGTTCGGCAGATGCAGAGGGTGTCCAGGAGGAAGACGGCCGCATTGATGATCATCAGGGATCCAGCTCCAATGGCCTGACGCTTCCTGTCCGGGAACGGGGACCACTCGTGCCACTCACTGATCACCAGGGCACCGGAGGTCACGAACAGCAGGCATCCAATGAGCGAGATTAGGGCATTCAGCCGCTTCTCCACCAGCGAGTTGATCACGTGACCTGCAAGGGATCGAATTGGATAGGGATTTCCTCTCAAAATTCAGCATCTGATAAGTACGCACCGACTAGCAGAACACCGCAGATGATGGTGAAGCCTCCAACGGTGCCAGCCACAATCACCGGACGGGAGGAGAGATTTCCAACCGTCTCGTACAGGACAATGCAGGATATGGCAATGGCCTAGAGAGAGAAAAAAGGGGAGATCGTTAGCACAGGTCATTACAGTGGGAACACTTTAGTAATTTAGTATAAGGAATACAGCAATTGTCATACATTCCTCATTTTAGACTGATGAAATGCTATTTGTATCTCGATTCTCTAATAGTTTAAAGCTATTGCTCAACGAATGTGGATGTATTTTCTGTTGATTAACACCTGGATAGAGCGATACACTGGGAAAACGTTATGGAATTTAGGTCACTACCTTTATAGTTTATTTTGTACAAGCCAACATGACAGACGTTGTGCTCTTTGAAATTAATGGCTCAGTTCTTCTCCAAAGAACAAGGATTTTTTAAAATTTATTTATTTATATTCGTTACCAGTTTCTGAGTTTCTGTGAACTCTTTTTATCCAAAGCATTAAATACAGCCAAACATTCTTTGGATTTAAGTAATTTATATTTTCTTAATTCATAAAAACCTTAATAAAAAAAAAAATGCTTAAATTATATTCCTTTTTATAGAACGTCTGAAAAGACTTCTCTAAGATGAAACTTCAAAACCTTTTACCATTGTTGATAATTTACAAAAAAAAAAATGCTATTTAAAATCTTTCATCATTCTGAAAAGCCAGATATATTTTTAAGAGCCCAAGACAACGAAAATGTCGCCCACAAAGATGGCCCCGTTGGCCAGACACAATATCCCGGAGACCAGCAGCACTTCCTTCTCCCTCTCCAAGGTGCAGTAGTCCAGCCACTGGTCCAGGATAATGGTTCCCGTGGCCACAAACAGGAGGAAGCCACCGACTGAGAACAGTATATCGAGGCGATTGTCCACCACTGCTCCTCCTATATGACCTGAAATGCATATATCCATGGGATACTATCCATAAGTTCCAGTTATGGGACTTTCTTTACCTGCTCCTATCACAAAGCAGACGATCAGGTAACCGATGAGGGTTCCATAGACCACCATCGCCTGTCTGATAAAGGTCAGATCCGATATGCTTTCGATCAGGATAATGCTCGTGACGATGAAGACCTGGGTGGAGAGTGGGAGGACTCGGTACTCAAAATGTCAGACAGGCGGACATATTCACAGACGGACAAACTCAGAGACGGATTTAACGGACAGACGGACATAAGGCCATAAAACAGGAGTGATAGAGAGACAATCTAGGGAAAGCTTTACACATTACCAAGATATTTATAGAACGGGCCACCTCACAACCCTAGATTTTATGTTTTAATAGTGTTTTCGTAGAAGAAGAAACTTTACAAGTCAACCGATCTGTTGCAACCTAGGTTAAGTTTATTTTCATGATAGGGATAGATTTTTAAATTTACATTATCCTAGGGAATATTTGTAATTATATTAACTAATATTTTGGACCTAACTTTTCTGGAGCCTTTTCTTTATTGTACGTATCATCAGATAAAAGCTCTACGATTAATGACCTGATAATTTAAGCACCGTCATGTCCTTAATTGCGTTTATTTCTGACCATATGCTACTGTATTGGTTTTTTGTTTTTACGATTTTGTTTCGTGTTTATTGAAACAACCGGAAGTCCAGCCATAAAGACACAAAAATTGGCTACAGATATTTTTGTTTACTTTTTAACAAAGTCGATGAATGTGAAAAACAAAAATATGAAATTTTAATATAAAACTTCTTAAATTAATTTGTTTATGAATGTAATCAAATGTTACAGTAACCATACATTTTTTTATATTAAAATGTAATCAGAAATTAATTTAGGGTTTGCATTTGTTGATTTAATTTGATTTTATTTGATATTTACAACTTTCTTGAAAAAGTATTTAAAAAGTGTGTAGATAAATATTTATTAAAATTTTAAGGGGCTTCCCCAACAATTACCTTATCTAGATCGTAAATAGAAATTCATTAAAAGTGTCTGTCAAAAATAGAGCTACCACGAACGATATATAATAATAAGGAAAGTCGACAAAAGCTGCGGAATTAACTTAACGCCCACACCTCCCCATTTGCTTATCAAATATATGAAAATTATTCCAATATTGCGAGTCGATAAGTGACAGCGACAGATATGGGCTTTATGGCCAGGCCATCGAGGGCCCATCCAATAAGCGACAGTGGTCTGTCACTAAGTGCGACACACCCGTTGGTGAGCAATCAATCAATTAGCGACGGAGGCGACACTGCTAATTGGTTTCGGGGAAGGGAAACACACTCCACAATCCACCGCAGGATGCAGGCTAACCTTCGTCCTTGTCAACTGTTGACTTTGCAATGCCAGGAGGTTGGTAATAGGACGTCATTGGGTCATTAGGACCTGGGAACGGGGAATACAGGATAAACAAAGGCCATATCTATATCCATATCTTAATGCGGTGCATTTGTGTATGGCCTTTGTTTACTTTTCGTAATCTATATCTACATAAATATTATCTGTGTCAATAATTACCATTTATTTATACCAACACATATATCAGTATATGTATTTTATTTGCGGCTTCTTTATTGTTTAATTGTCACACCCAAAAAGTGGAGATGGTGAAATATACGTACAAATACATTAATACCCAAATAATCGGAAAATTCGAAGGGCGGTAAATTCACATTAACGACGCATGTTTTTTTGGGGAGTGGGGATAGTGGGCCTCATAAATGGTGTTTCCTATCCCATTAGCAGTGGGAAAATGCTGCTAATAGCTATTTGTAGTTGTTGAATAGATTGTTTTATGGCTTTTATGGAAATCATTAGACATACATAAGTCATTATTTCAATTTGATGTAGCACTTATTAGCTTCAATTCAAATGAATAAGAAAGTAATTCAATTAACTTGCAAATGTCTATAAAATTAATAAATTAAAAAAACAACAAAATTAAAGAAAAAAAATTAAAAAAAATTATAAATAAATCAAGTCAAATTGGGTTTAATTTTTATCTTTTGAAAATGTTTGAAACCCCACCCTATTTCATAAATAGTAACACAAAGTTTTAATATCACTTAACAAAATATAATTTAATTTAATTACTCAAATAGTTATGTTACACTTTATTTTTACTTGAATCATTTCATGCCTATTTGTAATAGTTACAAAAAACAAACGATTTCCCCGAAGTATATAAAGCATGACTAAGATCTGTTTACATCGGAGGGCACGTTTTATTAACAAATAATTGTTGATTGGGCTCTGGACTTTTTTTCGAAAATGACTGGGAAAAACCATAGAGCATGCCTCCAAAAATAAATACCTCAGGTTACTGGCCAAAAATAGTCGCAACAATGAACACAAAAACCCATTCGACTGTAAAGCCAGCGAGCAAAGCCGTAGATCAATTTTATTTTCAATTGATATTGTTAGTATGGCCCATTCATTATACGGCCACCTGACATGCCATTGACTTTGTGCGTCCAGAGGGGAAAAAATAAATAAAAATAAATAAAAAAAAAGAGGGGAAGCCGCCGCCGCGCACAAATCAATTAAATAAATTTCGAGAAAAACGGTGGATGGCAAAAACAACGAAATAAACCGAAAATGCGCCACCCCGATTTGCAGTTAAAACATTTATTAGCCCGTAAAAATATTTACGAGTTGCGAGTTGCCAGAATTTGTGGAAAGGAACTATCATCGTAGGCACAAACAATGTGGAGACAAGTTTTGACCATTGATTTAGCCTCTTTCCTAAAATATTAATATCACATGAGGAAAATCAGCGGTTGGCCAGATAATCAAGGAACAGCCAGAGCCCAATTAGCCATTCCATGGGCATTCGTTGTTCATTGTTTACTCAATGCAACCGAATCGACCTTTCGGCGATCGCACATGGCGTATGCGTAATGCGTGCCAGAATTTCAGCGGTTTTGGCCATGTGAACGATGATGATGTCATCGGGGCAGCAATCTGGATTTTGGCTGCACGGTAAAACAAATTGGGCTCCTGTTTTGAACCGGATATTAAATGATTAACCCACAAATATTTTTTAAAATTCCTTAGTAGTTAAGTTCCTCTTTAAAAAAACGCCTTTCTAGCCATCTTTAAAAGTATAGAGGAAAAAATAACAATATTGCAAGAAGACTCAAAACTATTTTAGACAAAAAATCATAAATGTTTGAAAAACTTTGTTGTTTTCAGTGACATGTACAATGTACATATTTATATGTAGACTAAGTATGTTAAAATAATTTCTGATTGACCACAAATTTTATTTAATAATAAATAGATAATAATAATTTTTTTAAATACCTCAAACTTGTTTTACAATTAGCTGTTCATTTATCTAAATATTTAAACAAAGCTTTACAATTTATTCCGTCTTTAAATGAATACAGTTTTGGTATGTCCACTTTAATCAAGTAAAATCGAACGAAATACAAGTTCAAAATAAATGTGTTTTCGTGTACTGATAATTTTCCGGCCTACAGAGGATAAGTAAGTGCAATCGTTGAACGTGATTGTAGGCTCGCCTTATAAAGAGGGTGTGGTTGGACGGACATGATCCGCATTTCAATATATTGAGTGGCTATATCAACAAGTGGGTCGCCGTCGCTCATCTGGGTGCATTGCAGTGATGTAATCATCGGAATGAGTCGCATTTGAATCATTTGCCGGGAGCTGAGCTGAGCCCCAAGATCAGTGAATGGCTATGACTTTCAGTCACACATATAAATTGTGATAGTTTTCTATATATACCTTAACAAATAGCACCCATTAACTTCTGAGAAAGTGAGCAAAACGGGCCCATTGTTTAGTGATAAGTGGTACTTAAAAGGGAATACTTTTTTGTTAAAAAAAAACTTATAATAAGTCATTTTGGGATAAAACAGATTCATATAATGTTTGCAGTTAAGCGAACTCAAGGTCAAGGCGGTTAAGATTTACAAAATATAAATCCCATACCGGATATTTAATTAAAAGTTCTTGTCCTGTTTCACTGGATACCTCCAGATTTTCAGAGCTGCTAGAACCACTTGGGAATTCTAGAGGCACAAAGGCGGTAAAAACCTTGGAAGCTAAGAAAGCCTTTTTGCGTGTGGAGACTTTCGACCCGTATGAAATTCCATTTAAATATAATAATTGTAAAACAAAACAACATTTAAAACAGAATGAAAATAGATAATAATACCCTGATAATGCACAATTTAAAGAATACAATTTTATTTGAAATAGGAGAGACCCCCAGCTGTCAGAGCTGCTTGTGTACATTGTATATATTTGACTCATCGCTGTGCTGATAAATTTATAAAATAAACAAGCCAGGGTCAAACCAGATGTCTCAGCGAAATACAACAACATTTTCTTATACGAGCATTCATGTAAATAAAATGAATCAGGCCGCAAAAACAGCTTTCGACATTTAGATAATTCTAGGAAAATCTTTATCATCAATGTGTTTATTTTAATCCCTAGAAACAACATTTTGGTGATAAGAAAAACGTCATTAAACTTTACTTTAAATCGATTGCAATTAATTACGTGGAAAAGACAAGCGAATAGATTAGGCATGTATATCAATTAATAATGTCGGGCTTCCCAACTTAAAAACCATATAAAAGGTGTGTCTACGATGTTGTGCTAAATATTTTTCGGCTTTACTTGCTGATCTTCAGAGCTTTGCAATTTATTCCAAATTGAATTTAAGCTCGCAGAATCCCCAAAATGATGTCATGTGTATGTTATGGTTCAAAAATTAAAGCCTGGATCATATGCGCTCAATTGGGGAACCAAAATAAAAGGTTGACAACCACTAGATTAACACATATCCCAAAAAAGAAAGAGCAAACTTTTTCTATATTCAAGGTTTACAATAACATTTGGGTAAACACACCTTGCAAACAAAACTTACTGAAAAGAATGATCTAATGTCGGCTTTGAGTTGAGCTATTGTTGCTTTTATTTAGCGCGTATTTATGAGCCTGGGAACCCCGAAAAAAATAATATAATGTGGGGAGGGGGAGAGGTCATGACATCATAGAGCCGAGAGCACGCATTAAAACCAAGACCTACGCTTCAAAAAAATTCAGAAAAATAAAAAGAATAACAAAAGCAGTGAAGTCATAGGATTTGCTGAGGCCACAAAACCGGTTGATCTTCAGAAGACCGGGAATGAGGGACAACAATAACAGAAACAGAAACTGAAACAGAAACTCAGGAGACGCACAACAGGAAATTGATTGAAATCGGGGAAAGGGAACAAGAAGCTGAAAATACAGCAGACGCTCACAAAAAAAAAAGTGATACAAAAAACATTGTAAACAGTCGAGAATTTTCAACTAGAAACTGCAGCTGCCACATATAAAAATTTATTTATTTCAATGTTTATACGCTTAAATTGTGGCAAATAAATATTTTCAGTATCATATATTATAATAATAAATTATCTGTCAATAAAAAGTCGTAGAATGAACGTTAAACTTTTAATAATTATCATAAAATTTTACATCTAAGATATACTGTAATAAAAATTTGATAAAAATTTAAATTTAAGATTTATTAAATTTGATCAACTAAACAAATTGAAATGTTCTATAAATGCAACGTTGAAAAAGAAATGTAAAATACGCAAATGGACAGGTAAATAAAAAAAAAGGTTGTTTGTTTTGTTTTAGAATTAAATCTTTACAGCTCTTCAAATTAATTTCAAATTAAATTTGCTCACCAGCTCAATAATTTTCAGCATCAGACGATTGTTGAACTCCATGTTGCTCAAGTGAGATTTCGCTTTCGGGGGACTTGATGTGCTTGGATGGGACCAGATCGGAGTGGAGTTGAGTCGAGTGGAGTGGATCTGTGAGGTGCGTGTTGATTCCACGGCGTACGCAAGTGAACTGGCCAAAAGCGTCGCCGGCGTTCGCTTCCAAAGCTTCCAGAGCAGCGCGTCGACGCACAGTGGGCCAGAAAGTTCACATTTTTCCCAAAAATCTGGCATTTATTCCACTGCGTTGCTAGGAAGCTGAAATTTGGCCATTATGTTCTTAAAAGATTAAACTTTTAAAAAACTACATTTACATTTTTTAGTAATTTTTTAAGGTATAGATAATCTGAACCAAAGTTGAAAAAAAGTCCTGTTTTTGAAATTTTTATTTATAAAAAAAAAAATCTACTACGGAGATTCAACCCAATTTATACAAACTTAACAACAAAAGATCTCAACTAAAAAAAATTATATACAATTGTAAATGTTTCGTATAGCCGTGGGCAACGACTTATTGGCTAGAGTTTTCAAAAGTTTTTCCAATATTTGACGAAGTTTTAACTTTAAAAACATGCCATAAAAAACGTACAAATCAATTCGTTTGAAACGTTGACATAAAATAGCTTAAAGTATTTTAAACAAGATCCCATGGTAGTTTTATTAAATTTCTTTAAAAAAAAAAGTATTTTTGGCCAAAATGTAAAATTTCTGGCCCACAGTGCGACGCAGGCAGCAGCGGAAGCAGCGGCGACGGCAGAGCGACAGCAGCAGCGGCACCCAGCCAATGTTAATGTTAATGTTGTTGTTTACCTTCTCAAAAGGCAATTAGCTCGGATATATACATACACACTATAGATTAAAGGATACTTTCTCTGAATATTGTTAAATTTTTACTAGTTTGTTTAGGAAATAATATAGGACACTGAGGTAAAGTTATGTAAAAAGGTTGTTTATAAAAGTATTTTGAGAACTATCCTGTTACCAAGGTCCAAAAAGTAACAAAAAAATATCAAAATATAAAAAAAAAATTATTTTTGAATACGCAATTCAGTCATAAAACTTATGAAATTAAACAGTCAATTAACCAAGGGTCCAAAGTGATTTTAAAAAAAAATCACCCTGCATAACTTAAGGCATCTGTTAACTCATAGCACTAGGATAGAAAATAAATATATGAAACTTGTCAAACGATTGGTAGCAACATAATTTATACACTTCTTAAATACATAATATGGAAGTTTTGGATAAATAAGATTATTTTATAGGGTCGGAAAAGCTTTTACAAATACTTTTTTCTCTACAGATACAACTAGAAAGAAAGTTTGATTATATCCTCTCAGGTTTAACCGAAATGAATAAGTTTAAATAATGTATTTAAATGCAGCAGTTGATCCATCCAATTCTTTAAACTTGATCCGTTACTATATAAAATACGCTATTGCGAAAATTGCATGTCAAAAGCTCTTAAACTGAGTGAGTCAATCGCTTGGAAACAGACAAACGTGCATGTCTATATTGATTCGCCTGATGTTGGTGAGGCTTTCCCGAATATAATGTCCTCATATGGAGGGAGAAGAAAATGGCACTCTATTTCCTATAAAGTATGAACATTGTTTTATAATGAATATATAGTTATCAATGACTTTAGGTCAAAAGTCAATTTTGTTTTTTGATTATTGTTAAACTTTGAAAATAAATAATTAAATATAAGAACGGGGAAAAAGAAATTTGCAAAAAGTGTGCCCTAAAAATATCGGTTAAACTTTTTATCTAATTTATTTATCTAGACTTGCGCGAGCCACAGTATTTTCTTTTACTCAACGAGTAACGAGAATGTAAAATAAAGAATTTTTAGGTTCCTCTCTTTATAAAAATGAACCTTTAAAATAACTTTAAGCTGTCGAAAAGTTAAAATAGTTTTAGTTCAACATTTCCATTAATAATTTTGATTATTAAAAAATACGATCACACGATATTACATTTTTAAAAATTTGCTTTTAATAAATATAAGACACAAAGCCTTAATACTTAATAAGCCAATGGAAAAGCTAAGATCTTAGTTTGTATATGGCGGAGAACTTGGACTACGCATCTGCTTTTTCTGAGTCAACAACGCCGGCCAGCACGGACTCCTTTGCTGATATCTAGGAATGAGGCCTGCGACATTTCGGTATCGTCCTCCTCCTCCTCGATTTCCATCTCGAAAATGGTCATCTTGCGTTTGCGATCGGAGAGAACAGTGGCCACCTTTCTGCTGCCCGAGACTGCCAACATCTCGCACACACCGTCCAAGCCCTTGAAAGCGGCGCCATCGGCGATATCATGGATGCTGTGCGTCACAGTGGCGTCTTTAAGCTTGACCACCTGCCCCATCTGGTGTTGGGTGCACTGGTTCCTTGCTGCACTCAGCGAGAACTGTACAAAGTAGCTGTGTGGACGGATACCGGGAACCGACGCTGTAGTTTGGGCCAACATCGAGAGCGAGGACTCATTGTAAAACTGGAGGTCCACGAAGCGCAGGTGATAGTAGTCCTCGTGAAGAGCTGGAGTGAAGATTCCCGGTTGCAGCTGCACCCTCGTGCAGCGCACGAGCCCATCACCCGCTCTACTAACTTCCAGGATCATGGCCTCCTGCCAGCTGATGGTGCACGCCAACATATCACTCCTGGCTGCTTCGTTGACGTAGTAACTGCAGGTCACGAACTCCCTATCCTCCAGCCCCTCACCTGGCTCCATGGGCGGCAGGTCGCCGCATATAACCGCCGAGGCCAGCTTGAAACTGCCACTAATGCTCTCCGTGGGCTTGTGGAACACCGCGTCGATGGCATTGAACATTTTATCACGCTGCTGCACTAGCGAGAGATTCTTGTCATGCGGCACGAACAGGTTGCACTGATTTAGGCATTCGTTTTCGGCCACCATCTCCTCCCACAGCTGGCTGGGATCCTTGGGATGCGGTTGGCTCAAGTACGTATTGTCCAGATACTGGCCCACACGCTCCAGGTTGAATTTGCCGCGAGCTGGTGGCGGCGTGGCGGAAAGGGGATCCGCTTCGTCCTCCTCATCGCTGCGATCCTCGATTTCGGGTTCCATGGAGCACAGGAAGTCGGCCATCGCTATGTTCTCCTCCTCCGTGAGCACCAGGTCATCGGCAATCTCCTGATGGGACAGGCGGAGTATCGTGAATATCATCCAGGCGTGGAAAAGCTTCATGTCGTACACCAAAGTGTCGATCGTTCGTTGCAGCTCGTGCACTTTGAGGACAAATGCCCCGCAGGCCCTCATCGCCTCGTTGGCCACGTCGGGAGAGATGAGGGACTGGCATGGAAGACGTGGAATACAATGATTAATTGCAGGATCCTTTTACGAACCGTTTTTCCACAAACCTCAAAGAAATGTGACATGCGACCGAATCCAGCGATCGTGTTGAGGAAGTAGAACATGTTGACGGCCGACCCGTTCAGCTGCTTGAACACCAGGCCCTGGAGGTTGCTCAGACTGAGGTCCACCGAGTTGGAGATCTTCTTGAAGCCCTTCTCGGTCAGAGTTCTAGATGTGTGGGTGGACTAATGAGCGTGCGGCTCGGCCGATAAGAGGGCAACTCACTCGAACAGAAACTCCTCCACTTCGAAGGTGGCGAACCCGAAAACGTGCAGCTCCAGAAAGTGGGCCGAGATCAGTCCGTAGGGCTGGGAGTTGGCGTACTTGGTCAACTTGTTGTCCATCTCCAGCTGCACGGTCTCCCAGGCCTCCGTCAAACATTGCTGCGTGTCATTGATGTAGCTAAAAGGAAGGGCAATAAGAATGTGATGATATGGACACTTATGTTCTGAATCCTCACTTCTTGGTTTCTAGGATGTGGGCACAATGGGTGGCCAGTTCCAGCATGGGTGCCATGCACTCCTGCAGCACCTGGTTGTGGAAGTGCAGCATCTTCAGCTCCTGTCCGTCCCTTAATAGAGCGTAAATGGCATTAAAGTCACCGTTCAGTCGCACATCATACACATCGAACTGCTCCGGATGCAGGATATGCTGGGTGAGATCAATGCTTCCCGCCTGCAGTGCTCCGAGGAGCAGCAGGTGCACCTTGCCGCTGCGCATTATCACCACCAGGAAGCAGGGCGATCCCTTCGGGAAGGACTTCTGGTCCAGCGTCTTCAGGCAGGGATCGATGTTGGTCAGTGGCTGCAGCTTGGGCAGGAACCTGCGATGCTTGTCCTTCGCATTGCATGTGTAGGTGCCCAGGTTCTCCTGCGAGTTAATGGCCTTGCTGAAGTACACCTTCTTGATGTCGTCCTCGTAAATGAGCCCCGAGATGATCGTCTCGCTCTCCGCGTCCAGCAGCGCCACCTTGCCGTTGCTGTAGCCGACGGCCAGCAGGGTCTCGTCCATTTGCCAGCTGAGGGAGCGCACCCGCACATCCTCGCCGGGCGTGGGAAAGGTGACGATCTTCTGCCAGTTCAGCCGCTGGATGACCACCTCGCCTGCTCAACGGTGGGCACTCGTTATTCCATATTTATTATTATCGCGGCACCCGGAATGCTCACCCTTCTCCGTGCCGTAGGCAATCAGGTCCATCTTGTTGTTCCACTCCATGCGCTCAACAATGCAGGACATGTTACGGGCGCCCAGCTGCTTCATGGAGCTTGTTTGGGCCATCTTTCCACGCTTGGTTACATCAATTAGTGGAAGTTTTGTGAAAAGAGGATCGGTTTGTTTTGTAGTTTACACTTTGCCGGCGCTCATCGAAAAGCCTATCGATTGCTCCACGCTATCGATTGCAAAGTGATGAGCATAAAAAATCCAAATTATTATTTCTTTATTTATTTTATGTAAAATAAGATGCTTAAATTAAAGTATAACAAAATGTTTCATGTTTTTATTCAATATCATTTTATTTTGTTTAAAAAAATTATACAATTTTTTATGTATGTGTATTTAGCTTAAAATCAGCTTAAAAATGGTTAAACTTTTATATTTTAAGTTATAAAGAACTGAGAGAAAGAATTATACGCTATATTGCCAATGACAAACCAGACTTAACGTTATAGAAGAACTGAACCCCCATTTCACTCATTATGTTAACTTAAAAATCTAAAAAAAAATTAGTTTAGTTTTGAGATTAATTATTGAATGTAATTTTTTTAAATGCTTGGTTTCTAAACAATCTAAATGTTTATTTTGCTTAGGAATATGTCAGATTTAAAGATTCGAAGGAACTTATAAATGAAAATAGCTAAAAAGAAGCCAAGTGGGCAGCTCAGATGGCGTCTCTGGTTTCCAAAAATATTGCAATTTTGCAAATTTCCGTTTGAGAATGTGCAAACTTTATTTCTTTACAGTGGTCGAAACTTAGTTTTAAGTTAAAAGGTCCTTTGTCACATACTGCACACACACACACTCACGGACACACTACATCAGGACAATTGTATATTACACTGCGATTTTCGTGGTCCTGGAAGTGGAGGGATAAACTAAAAAAAAATATATAATGCAAATAAAAGTCGCAATTCCTATGTTTAAGTATGTACTACCGCGGATCTCCGCGAGAACTACCAAATATATATGCTTGTTAAGACTGCGTGTGTGTATCCACACATGCTGGTAAATCCGGAACAGCCTCCATTCCGTCCCCAGTCCCCTTCGGCCTCGCCGTTGCCCAGTTCGCTGCTCTCCTCCGGCTTGGCGTTCTCGTCCTGATTGATGCTGCCGGTGGGGCTGGCCGGTTCCTGGTCCTGCTCGGGCTCCGGTTCCTCCTCATCGCCGCCCTCGGCGTCCGGTGTGTCCACGCCTGGTGCGGTGTCGTCGCCGGCTCCACTCCCACCGCCGGAGCCCTGGCCAGCGCCGGAGCTGCCGTTGCCATTGCCACTGCCGCCGCCAGGTGAGGCGCTCCTCGTAGAACTGGATGACGACCTGGGGACACCGGCTGTTGGCCAGCTTGGCGGGCACCAGGTCTGCGTGGTCGCTGCCCTTCCACTTCATGAGGAACATCAGATGGCCGGATGAGTCGGTGGCGCCCAGGATCTTCGATGGCTCCAGGCCGCGCTCAAATCCAATGAGCTTCTTCTGCTCCTCGGCATCGTCCTCCAGGAAGCTCTTGCGCTTGCTGCGGATCGACTCCGGGGTGGAGGAGGTGGACAGGCGCTTCTTAGTCTCCTTCTTGTTGTTCTTCAGCGACTCCTCGTAGTTGGCGATCAAATCCGGGCAGTCCAAGTTCTCCACCGGCTCCCAGGTGTTCTCGCTGCGCGGATAGCCCTTCCATTTCAGGTAGTACTCCGTGCGCCCGTTCACCGTCCGCTTGTCCTCCACGCGTTCCACTGAGAATTCGGCCATTGCAGCTATATTTAACTCTCTTATGCGTTTTTCTTTATTTTCCTTCGTTCGGCGTCGTCCAAAAAAGTATTTATTCGTGCGATAGGCGATAGAAGAAGAAGAAGAGCTGCGGCTGGAGATGGCCAACTCCTTGGTTGCCAACTATCGGCAAATATCGCATAGCAGGTGAGTTTTGGGGCTTACAATTTCAATGTCCCTTCGATGGTGGAACAGTGGAATTTGGAACACCAAGGGGTTTTTTAATTTTTGTACATGTTTTCGCATATATGTACAATATAAATGTAATTGACGAGCTCAAGGCATTCGGCAGTTATTATTCCATCCCTCAAGTAAGATGTAAACTTTTTGCAAACATAAAACAAATAATTTAAAAAATATAAGCAAACGCATCCATCTCTATGATCTATCGATAGCATGCAACTTCACAATCGATTTCGCACGTGCGCTTGTATTTGAAGAAATAAACAATATAGTTAACCAATTTATTTGTTAGGAAATAAGCGAAAATGGGCGAGTTCATAGCTGAGATGCAGGAGCGGCTTCTGCCGGAGTACGAGCAGATGAAGAACTACAACGTGTTCACGGCCGATCAAGTCAGGTGAGTGCGCCACTATCTTTACGGCTCGGTGCATGAACTCATTTCCCCATGATTCCGATCCTGCAGAGACGTCGTCAGCCGGCGGGAACGTCTATTCCTTAAGATCACCAAAAGCCATCTGACCATCGGTGACTATCTGGAGTTCATTCTGTACGAGAAGCAAATGCACCAGACCATCGTGGACAAGGAGAAGAAGATGCACGTGAAGCTGACCGGGCTGAAAACCTCGATATCCACGCGGATCATGCGCCTGTACAGGGAGGTGCTGGGCAAGTTCAACCACGACAGACGGCTGTGGAGCAACTGGATCAAGTTCAGCAAGAAGTCCAATCCCGTGGAGGTGGCGGGAATCTACGAAAAGATGCTGCTGGTGAGTATTTGCCGGCCTGCTCACTTTCACAGATGACGGATTGAGGTTTAATCCCGTTCGCAAACTCTAGTACCATGGTGACGAGCCGTACTTTTGGGTGGACGCCGCTGTGTGGACGTACGAGTACAATCGCCTCAACATCGACCGTGTTAAGGACATCCTGCTGCGCGGCCTGCAGCGACATCCGGATTCCGTGGTCCTGAACAAGTGTTTCTTTGACATCATGCTGAAAGAGGCTTCCCTGGCCAATGACGAACGTAATCTGGCTTCGAACACACTTTCCGAGCAGGACGTCAAGCTGGAGCGAGTGGAGGCAGTCTACCGCAACAGCATGGCCAACATCACCCATCTGGACTATTTCGTGAAGCTTCTCGAGAGCTGTGAGGATCATCAAGAGCTGACCGGCAAGCTGCAGCGCCTGATTATCGATGATATGCAGGAGAAGTTCCCCAGGGAGCCGGGCTTGTGGGACTTGCTCGCCCAGCGCGAGCTCCGCGGGCTTCATCTGGGCGACTTGGAGGATGAAGAGCAGGATACCAGCGACGATGAGCCGGCCAGCAAGAAATCGCGGTCTGTTAACGCTCGCTCCCTCAAACGACGCATTCAGCTGTGCGTCACTGTCTACAAGTCAGCGGTGGAGGAGCTGCAAACGCCGGAGATGTGGAGCCTGTATTTAGACGCCATGCTGGCCCTTAATTCCGATGGAAAGAGTGAGAGAATTTTCAAGCAACAGTGCCTGGCGGATGCCTTGCAAGCAGGCCATCGCTCCCAGTTGATGGGGGTGAAACACTACGCCACGCTGAGGAAGATGCTTTGCACTGCTCCCAGCGGAAGGGAAGCAGCCGTAACCATTCTCACAGAAGCGCTGAGGAGCGATTCCTCGGTGGAGATGCACGAACTCCTACTGGCCACACACATCCAAAGCGATAGCGAGCCCCTGATATACGAGCTGTTCAACAAGGTCCAAAGCAGCATGGGCTGTGAGGCGTTGCCGCTGTGGCGCAGTGTCATTCTGTACTATCGCACCCGGCAGGACAGCTTGGGCGGACGACGGCTGCAGGAGATCTACGCCCTCGCCTGCAAGTCCGCGTGGCCAGAGTTCGGTGAGCTGCGCTCCGACTACCTGCGCTATCTGTGGCAGGAGCGGTCCGTGGAGGAGGCCCGCAAGGAGTACGCCAAGCTGGCCATCCAGCCGCCCATGTCGCTGGCCCTGCACCGCCAGATGGTCCAGCTGGAGTCCAGTGTGGTGGTTCGCGTGAGTCTATCTGTATGCCTATAAATTTCACCTGTAACCAATTTTTACTTACCTCCCCCGCAGGACAAGGCGAGCATTAAGTACTGGCGCATGTGCTACGACTTCATGACCTGCTATTTTGGCAAGACAGAGCCGCGTGTTTGGGTGGAGTACCTGTCCTTTGAACGGGACCACGGCGAGATGAAGAACATCTCCCTGCTCACTCAGCGGGCCCTCACCACCCTGGAGCCGAAATTTGTGGCCGCCTTTGAGGCGGAGCGGGCACTGGCCTATGTGGGCGCTGCTATAGTTGGTTAGCAGATTTCCTAGACTATTTAGCTTATTTTCTGATTAATTACCTTCTTTCTAAGTCGATCCTCGAGTCAAATGCAATACATTTTGTTTTGAGAATCTGTTGTTAATGATTTGATAGTAAATAAACATAGGACTTTTAAGACAACGTATAAAGTTTTATTTTCTGACTATAAGGGCTTCGTTTAAAGATTCGGTGATAAGTTTGTTAAGCTATCTTAAGGTAAAAAAAAAGGCTATATGTAAGTATTATACAAATGTATTTACACTCGTCGTCAGTGGAATAAGAAATGTAGCTTTTGAAAAGTAAAATGGCTATATCTTTTAAACCAGCTGGCCGATTTTAATGAATTAATTTTAGGGTTACAGAATGATTCATTGTTAAAAAAAAGTGGGAGGTTTGTACTTTACAGAAGACTTACTTATATAAAGTTAAAATTTTTTGTTTGAAACCTTTAAAAAAAAAACTTTTAAAATAACATCAATTTTGTGAACCTCTTGCACTGTTCCGAAGTTTCCGACACCAAATTTGCTTTTGCCCAGTTAGAGCAATCTCAGTAGGCTGTGGATTTTGAAAAGTTGACAAAGTAGAAAAAACCTATATATTTCTCAATTGATAAGCTACCGGCCAGGCATTAAAACAAAAATTCTGAAAAACGCATTAAAAAAAAAATCAATCTAAAATGGTGAAAAACAAAAAAAAGTCGGGAAAGAGCATGCAAAAAAATGACAACCGGATGGACAAGGGCCTCCCAATGCCAATTAAAATAATTAAAAAGAGGTTGGGAAAAACCAAGGCCGAAACCAAGATGGCCCTGCACCGCCAGATGGTTCAGCTGGAGTCCAGTGTGGTGGTTCGCGTAAGTCTAGATAAATTAATTAGGTAAATTTTAAATTACATTTTTGGACCTTTAGTAACTGGTTAATTGCACAAATTTCATGACTAAATTATGTATTTAAAACTCACATATATTTTTACTTGCGATACTTATAGCTTTTTTATTTAAACCGCGATTTCGCGATAAAAATATCGATACTCCGTCGAAATGTCGTCAAAAGATAAACAAGGAAAACAGCGCTGCTGACTTCCATCCCTAATAGCGTGTGTTCGGCACCACGAGAACTTATAATTATAATTCTTTCAATGCAGAAAATCAAAAAGAAAACAAAACCAAAACCAGCTCCTGCTCCCATGGAAGTGGAGGAAAGTGAACCGGAGGATGCACCATCCGATACGGTCGCAAGTGAGCCCCAAGCAAAGCAAGAAGACATAGAAGCCCCCAATGCCTCGGATGAAGACGATGAAATGGACCTGGCCAGCTTCAAAGTCAGCTCCAGTTCCTCCGTTCCCACCAAGAAACGCAAGAAGGGGATCATCTACATATCCAATATCCCCAAGCACATGAATGTGACGCGTCTGCGGGAAATTCTGGGGGAGTTTGGAGTCATCGGGCGGGTTTACCTGCAGCCGGAGAAGCTGTCAAGTGAGTTGGAGAACTAGAACAAACAAGTTGTAGTCTGTCGAGAACCTAATTTATGCCGTACTCCTCCCGCAGGTGCCAAGGCCAAGAAGAACAAGCGGAAGCGCTACAACATCCACTTCACCGAGGGCTGGGTGGAGTTCGAGTCGAAGAGAGTGGCCCAGCAGATCGTTCCCATGCTGAACAACAAGCAGATCTCCACGCGCAAGAAGTCGCAGTTCTACGACTCGCTGTGGAGCATGAAGTACCTGCCCAGATTCAAGTGGGTGCACCTCACCGAGCGCATGAACTACGAGCAGGCGGTGCACAAGCAGCGCCTCCACACGGAGGTCTCTCAGGCCCGCAAGGAGACGACGGCCTTCCAGAACAATCTCGACAAGAGCGAGTTCCTCAAGAAGCAGGCCAAGAAGGCAAAGAAAGCTGACAAGCTGGCTGGCAAGAGCGAGGGTGCCTCCTAGGGAGGTGTTAGACTATTGATTTTTTTGTTTAGCTGATTGGAAATAAACTTAAATTAAGCATAACATTTGTTTATTCTTTTTTATGGTTTTTGAATTTTGCGCTTCTTGGGTCAATTTCTCGCTTTCGATAGACGTACAACCCTTGTGGCAACTCTGGCAATGGTATCGTCTTCTGTTCCATCTCTAGTCAGATTCGGCCACACTGTATTCCACCATTTTCTTTGTCGCTTTGTTGAGCCGTGTGGTATTCGTAAATTCTGTGATCAAAAACCAACTAATTACGCATAGAAAATGGTAAATTTAAAACGAACAACCAAGCTTTTCCAACGGTTTGCGCTGCGGTCGAGTGGCGTTGAGTGAATTTGGCGGGTTTTCATTGATAATTGCGACCAATTCGGCATTTTAATATGCCGGGTGTGCGTGAAAAGCCATTTTGACAGGCGGCCCGCCTTGCACGTGAGCGCTGCGAGGCCCGTGGGTTCCAGAAGCTTCTTCTTCTGGCCACGGGCCAGGAGCTCCTTTCGCCCGCCACCGGTTGCAGAGATTGGCCACAGAGATCGCCTAGAACCTTCCAGATGCATTCCACGCCGTTTTTGAGGCCGATGATTCACTCGGCGCCGCTCTCTCGCCTTTCATTTTGGGGGTTAGGTCGAGCCGATATGGCTGCACGGAGAGAAAATCATAACAACATATATGTTCTATATCTTTTGGAAACACCAAGTATCCTAGTTCTCAGAAGATTTAAATTAAGCTACTTTAGCAGGGCATTTTGGCTGACAATCGCAGCATATTGGCATCGTTTTTATCTGGAACGGCATCATGTACCATCCTAATCTGTTAATATTATAATCTTAGTTGATAATTCAAGGGTAGCGTGTGTTTTTTGTTAAAACACATGTATAAAATATTTAACAATTTTCTGCTTTTCAATAGAGTTGTATTAAAAGCTCTTAGAACTAACTGATGTCATCTTAAGAATATTTTGTGCGATCTAGAAAAGTCTACAGATTTTTGGAAATGAATTCTTTAAATAAGTTTTTGATATCAGATAAATAGGTAGAATAAACCAGGCTGAGTTTAATTGATCTGAAATGCAAAAAGTCCAACTGGTTAACTGGAAAAATCTTAAATCTCTATGAATAACTTCAAGTAAATTCACCAATAGAGGTTAAGAGCTCTAGGTTTCCATACCTTTGAAAGAAGATTTAATAAATAATATCACTTTCTTGCAGGAGATGTCCTTGAATCCCGTGCGCGTGCTCAAGAATGAGGCGCAGGAGGAGAAGGCCGAGATGGCCCGCCTGTCCTCGTTCATTGGCGCCATCGCCATTGGGGATCTGGTGAAGAGCACCCTGGGCCCCAAGGGCATGGACAAGATCCTAGTGGCCACCGGCCGCAATGCCGGCCAGGTGGAGGTGACCAACGATGGTGCCACCATTCTGCGCGCCGTGGGCGTCGATAATCCGGCAGCCAAGATCCTGGTCGATATGTCGCGCGTCCAGGACGAGGAAGTGGGCGATGGCACCACATCGGTGACCGTTCTGGCCTCGGAGCTGCTGCGCGAGGCGGAGAAGCTGGTCGAGCAGAAGCTGCACCCACAGATCATCGTCTCCGGCTGGCGCCAGGCCACTCAGGTGGCCCTGGAAGCACTCACCGCCGCCGCCGTGGACAACTCGGCCAGCGACGAGAAGTTCAAGAACGATCTGCTGAACATTGCCCGCACCACACTCTCCTCGAAGATCCTGCACCAGCACAAGGACTTCTTTGCCAACCTGGCCGTGGATGCAGTGATGCGTTTGAAGGGCTCTGGCGAGCTCAAGTCCATACAGATCATCAAGAAGTCGGGCGGCACTCTGGGGGACTCCTTCCTGGACGAGGGCTTCCTGCTGGACAAGAAGCCCGGCGTGCACCAGCCACAGCGTGTAAGTGAATCATCTGCCTTGCACTCTATATTGTTTCAGACGTTAACCACCACCTCTGCTGTCCACCAACGCGTCAAAATGACTGTGAGCTATGTGGATTTGACTTCATATCACAGCCATTTTGACGAGTTTGGTGGCCAGGCACAAGCACATCATGTCCGCGTGATTTTAAAGGACTTACAGCGTCGGAAGAAATGTATAGTATCACTTTAGATCGAGTATCTTTTGTCACAATAACATAAATTCTTGTGATTTAACTCTTATTTATTGATATTTGAAATTTATTAACTGACTTACTTAAGTCATAACCATACTTTGAGGTATCCAAAAATATTTAACTTCGTTTTAAAAAACTATAATGTAATGATTTACTCAAAATATAACAATATCCTTAGTTATAACAATTTATTTTTCATTATTTTCATTGGTAAATGAAAAATCAACTCGACTTCTTGGTGATATTTTTTTTCTGCCGCCACTGTATTTAAATTGCAAATCCCTCACCACCGTTTCACCCAAAACCTGTCTTTTTCGCACCGCGCAGATTGAGAACGCCAAAATCCTGATTGCCAACACGCCTATGGACACCGACAAGATCAAGGTGTTCGGCAGCAGCATCAAGGTGGACTCGCTGGCCAAGATCGCCGACCTGGAGATGGCCGAGAAGGAGAAGATGAAGGAAAAGGTGGACAAGATCCTGAAGCACAAGTGCAACGTGTTCATCAACCGCCAGTTGATCTACAACTATCCGGAGCAGCTGTTCGCCGATGCCCAGGTGATGTCCATCGAGCATGCCGACTTCGATGGCATCGAGCGTTTGGCCTATTGCACTGGAGGCGAGATTGTGTCCACCTTTGAGAACCCCTCGCTGGTGAAGCTGGGCGAGTGCGATGTCATCGAGCAGGTGATGATCGGCGAGGACACGCTGCTGCGCTTCAGCGGCGTCAAGCTGGGCGAGGCCTGCACCATTGTGATTCGCGGTGCCACCCAACAGATCCTGGACGAGGCTGATCGCTCGCTGCACGACGCCCTCTGCGTTTTGGCGGCCACCGTCAAGGAGTCGCGCATCATCTTCGGCGGCGGCTGCTCGGAAGCTCTGATGGCCACCGCCGTGCTGAAGAAGGCGGCTGAGACACCCGGCAAGGAGGCCATCGCCATCGAGGCCTTTGCACGTGAGTTTATTTACCACACCCAATATTTGGAATTACTTTAAAGTAAATATCGAAATATGTAATAACAAACTGTTTCCCTTTGCAATTGCAGGTGCATTGCTGTCCCTGCCCACGGCCATTGCCGACAACGCTGGCTACGATTCCGCCCAGCTGATCTCGGAGCTGCGCGCCGGTCACGCCCAGGGCAAACACAACCTGGGTCTGGACATGGAGCTCGGCAAGGTGGCCGATGTACGCGCCCTGGGCATCACCGAGTCGTTTGCTGTGAAGCGCCAGGTGCTGATGTCCGCCTCGGAGGCTGCTGAGATGATCCTGCGCGTGGACAACATCATCCGGTGCGCTCCGCGCCGACGCGTTCCCGACAGGGGCTACTGCTAGGCTGCTAGGCTGCTAGACGCTTAAGTATTCTTGTTCTAGGATCCTATTTTTTTTAATTTTCAACTCTCGTTTAACATCATCGCTAATCTTACACGTTTTGTTTACACTAATAATCTACACACCACACACATTAGCATTTATATTGCACCCACACACCGAAGTCCGAAATCGCAAATCGCACACTTTCTCGCTAAATTTGTCCATTTCGTGTAATTCTCTTACCTAATTGTTAAACAAATTAATATGTTGCAAGCCGAGCTTTTGATTCGATGAGTGGGATGACGAGTGCGATCAAACAAAACATTTCAAAAATGTCTAAAACTCCATCAAACCAAAACAAATAAACAAACTTGTGAATGAATACAATTTTTGTAAACATTTGATGTGCGCAAATTGCAGACGATGAAACAGCAAACAAAAACAATTGAAATAAATGATAGTATATTTATGCTTAACAAAACTAATCGAGAGGTGTTTTCACATATTTTAAGAGGGGAAGCAATAATTTAAACAGCAAACCCAGGAAAACACTCGACGAACATTGCAAACACATTTTTATTGTAAATCTCGCGTTCCGCGTTCAACTTTACAATCCAAACGTATAATATAAAATAGGGGCATTTAAAATATAAAAGTTAAAACAATCAAAGTTGTAGTCGCTGTGAAAGAGCCGCACGTACAAAAAACAAATTTGTAGCGAGCAGCGCGAGTTTAAGTTAGGATCGGTCTTTAGAGTGGAGGAGTATCTTTCCAAGGGGTCTGGTCTACACAAGTATGGGCTAATACGATACTGAACAGTCCCGATTTCGATTGGTTTGGTCGGAGGTGTCGTCAAAAGAATATGTACATGCAGCCCGTCCTCTGACCAAGATTATCATCATCGTTGGGCTCGGGTCTGAGGTCAGAGGAACAGAGACAGAAGAGCGTGATCGGGAGAGAGACGGCGCTAAAGTGCGAGGGAGCGAGAACGAGAACGGGAACGGACGTTTCCAGAGTTGCAGAGATTGGCATTATTAAGTTACTAAGAACGCCACGCTTTAGGAGATGGCGCACTCCATCTCGCCGTGCTTGGGCACACAGTCCAGCACGAGGGCCACCGCCCTGGACATGTACGTCATGGTTCCGAAGCTGCCGCTGGGAGCACTGCAAAAAGAGAAAAGCCACAATTAAGTAGAGTTATTTCCTGGATAAGGGATAAATGGTTAAACCACAAAAGATATCCCTCAAATTGAATCCTTTGCTTTCAATTTAAAATGCTGCCAAGTTACACAGCAGGAATCCTCACCTGTCGTAGAGATGCTGACAGATGTAGGCGGCGCCGCCGCAGAGAAGCATTCCGGAGGCGGCCTGCTGCTGCTCCTTGCCGTCCTTGATCTTGGCACAGCACAGGGTGGCATCGCCTTGCACCTTGCGCTGGTCCTCGAGGAACAGCTGGTTGGCCTTGTGGACCAGGTGCTCCACGTAGATGATGCCGCCCAGAGTGGGCACCATGTTGTGCTCGGTGACCAGGGTGAGCACCATGAGGGCCTCGACCACCAGCTGCCTGTACTCGGGCTGTGGTATCTGGTTGAGGGCCGTCTCCACCTCCAAAGCGAACTTGAGCTCGCCCGGGGTCATCTCCTGGGTGAGGCTCTGCTGCAGGACGCGTCCCTCGATGGCCAGGCCCTGGCACTTCTCCAGAACGGTCCACACACGCGAATAGAAGTCGCGGGGCACTCGATTCAGGGCTCCATCCAGCCGTCGGCGGCGCAGCCACTGGCCCTGCCGGTCGTCAATGGTGGCTATCAGGGCATCCTCGCCCTCCGGATCGCCCAGGCCGATCTGGCTCTTCTTGCTGACGCGGCTGCTCTTGCAGCTCACAATCGAGAGATTGCCACGGGCCACTGCAAAACAAAAGTTTTAACATTAGCACAATTTCAAAGCCTTGCCAAAGACATATTTACCACTGCTGACGGCAAACTCCTTGCCGCTGAGTATGTGGTAGAGGAGATTCTTCATCTCGAAGGGCGAGAGGTTAAGTAAATGCTCCGACGCCGCCTCGCCGTCGCAGTTGAGGGTGCGCGACAGCTCCTTGGCCATCACCTGGATGATCAGGCCCACGCGCAGGCGCAGCATCTCGTGGAACAGCTGCGGCTCGGTGCGAATGAACATGGCCAGGTAGACCATCAGCTCCTGCGTCAGCATGGCCGTGCTCTCATCGTCGCCATAGGCCTGGTTTGGATTAAAATAAATGTTTTTTTTTTTTAATATAAAACTATTTAGATGGACTTACATCGTGGATCAGTTGTCGCAGCTCGACTTCCGGCAGCGGTGCCGTGATGGTGTGCTCGTTGTTCGGCGGCATGCCGACGGTGACTTGCTTCTGGCGGACCAACAGATCGGTGACGGCCTTGGCCAGGTCCTCCACCCGCTTGCCCAGCATCCCGGCGGTGTGGCGCACCAGTCCCCAGAGCTTCTGCTGGCAGGCCTTCTCGTAGAGTCCCTTGAGCAGGTCCCGCACGGTCACCACGCGTCCCTCCTCCAGCATGCCTTCGGATTGGGAAGAATCGTGGTTATTCTCGTGTGGGCTCATGTGGCTGATGTTCATGTTGTTGTTGCTGCTGCTGCTGCTAGTGTTGCTGGCGTTGCTGATGCAATGGGCATTGCTGCTGCTGCTGCTATTGGCGGCGGCGGTGACGGTGGCAGCGGAATCCGGATCGGTGCTATTAGCGGCTGGAATTGTATTTGCAGCGTCGATGATCACCGTGGGCAGCACAATCGCTGGTCTGTGCTTATTCCCTGTCCCGTCACCAGTTCCACCTGCAGCACCACCACCACCAGCCAGTTCCAGCACCACCTCATCCACAAACGCTTGCTCGAGCTCTTTGGTTTTTAGTTTATCATTACGGGTTAGTTGGGTTAGGATTGGATTTTGGTTCGCGGAAATTGGTTTTCGGGTTTTTCGGTTTTTTGGTTTTTATTTTAGGCGGATGGATTACGTTGCATTTGGGTTAATGTGAATGTGGCGAGCGCACAGGGCATGCGGAATGTGTGTGTGGGTTTTTTTGGTTTCGAGTGGTTTCATGGGTTAGATGCGGGTTCGGGCAGAGAAAATAAAATAAAATGTTAAAGAAATTAAATAACGTTTGGAAAACATGGCCAAATAATTATAAATGAGCGGTTAAAAATGCATTTTTAGACTTAACTTAAAGCACTGCGGCGATAGGGTTAATATAACAAAATCTCCCTTTATACATATTTCAATCACTAAACATATCTAACATATGTGTTTTTTAAGAAACCTAATGCATTTTGGTTGCAAATCTTTTATTTTAACACGACTTAAGTTTTCGGTAAATGAAAGTAAACATAAAAATGTTAGCATTGAGCATAAAGTTGACTTTTTCTTACTCTTTTTAACTCTATGTTTGATGTTGATTTTACTTTTACTGCAAACTATTTTTTTTTCTTTAGAAAAATAACTTTTAGACAAGACAAAAAGTACTTTTAAACTTTTGGTTGTGAAAACAAAATTACGCAGTTTTCAAAATTCTATTTCTCAAAGCTTTTAGTTTTTAAAGTTTAAAAAAAATCCCAAAAAAACGCAGTTACATTTTAATGCACTTTTTGAAGTCAGGACTTCTCCAACATAAGCTGGAAAAGACCAGTAATATTCGGATGTACTGAACCCATTAATGTTGTATTAGAATCTAGAGTTATTAAAAGCCTTAACAAAGCAAAGCGGTGATGGGAAATGGCACATTACACACAAAACTTACACCAAACAGGGAAAGGATCAGTAGGGGATGGAAATCATACAGAGAATAGGTATCAAATTCATGGCCAATCAGAAGGGGAGTTAACATTTATGGAGAAGGGAAAAGGATATAGAAAGCCGGGGGATTTCCAATGGGTGTACAAAGGTACGTCTACAAGGCCCGCACAACAACAACAATCAACACAAGACGGCTTGACGGACTTACCGGCGGCTGCATTGGCGGTCGCATTGTCATCCGATTTATTCTTGAATCCCAGGCCAGCTGCACGGTACGATTACGGTACGGATTACGGAGGACGAGGTTAAACGAGGACAAAACGACAAGAGTACGAGGTAAGAACAAAGGAATGAGTACGGGGTATGCTGAAGAAGTGGTTCAATGCTGAGTAGTGGCTCCCCTTGGGGAGCTACTGCCTCTTGACGCAAACCTACAACAACAGTCAAGAGTTGGCAAGTCTACCATATGAGATTAAGGACTTTATTTCTTAATGTGTAGTCATTAGAGTTTTCCCACTTATTTTTATATTTTTTTAAGCTACATTTGTTGACAGATTTTAAACCTTTTTTTAAGCACCGATTTATTTCAAACTAGAAACAATATTTGTATTTAAATCGTGAAATACATGCACGCCCTTGAATCATTAAGTTCAAAAACAAGACATGAGACTGCAGTCAACTCTACTGACATGTTGTACCAAGACCCATCCTTCTATCATTATACAATCAATCCATATCCCAAAAAATGTGAGTATAACCCCTGTTCCGAGTTAATCGGATGTGTATTGGCGTGTGTTCTTCGCAGGTGCATGAGTTTTTGGTGTTTTTGAGCAGGCGTGTGCGTTTTGTACATTTTTTCCGGGTGTTCTCTAAACCCGTCGTAAAAAAGCTTCAATTTCAAAGCATTAAAGCGGCCCCAAACCTAGTTTGAAATGGGAAATTGGGTTATTCGTCATTAGCATGTTACTTACCGGTATTAAAGTCCAGGCCCTGTGTGTCCACCAGGTACTGCAGGATGTCGCCCTGCTCCTCGAGATTCTCCGTTTCGCGCAGCATTGCAATCAGCTCCTCCACCTCTGTGTCCGCAAAGTTGGTTTCGGCACGATGGCGTTGTATGAGAATTTTGGGCACTGTTACTATCAACGTCGCATTTCGAAACGAAGATGGGCCAATCGAAATTATACGTACAAAATGAATGAAAAACAGAAGGCAAAAACCAGAACGTAAAATTAGCCAAATAAGGAAAAAAATATAACGTATAAAGGCAGTCATAAATTCTACAAATATTTTTAAATATAACTAATGGACGTGCTGAAGGAGGGCTTGGAGTCTAAGCTAACTTAATGTGAACATTAAACTTGTTGCTTTAAAAGAAAAAATATTAAAAAAAAAAAAAAAACAAAGAAAACATCCTTTAAAAAATCTATGTGCTAATATCAACACCTAGTTAAGAAAGAACCTAAAATCAAATGTGATTTGATATTGTTTACAGTTTAAATTGATGTCAAAGATCAAAGCCCCTCTTCAGCACGCTTAACAAAACATATCAAATTAAAATCAAATGGCAAACTAACTCTCTTGCTGGCGCACAAACTCGCTGCGTCTGTCGATCGCCGAGCGGGTGCTGTGGTGCGGATCCACCGGGTAGATGTTCTCCCGGACGTTGAGCTCGTTGCCCAGATGATGCAGCGGTGAGCTGGCGGGGCCCTCCTCCGGGGTGGTCGCAAACACACTGACGTGGCTCTGCTTGTTGGCCTGCAGCCAGGGGGGTGGCACAATCGAGGAGAGGCGGCGCTCGGTGAGTGGAGAAGGTCCCTCCATGCCCAGGTTGTCGGCTGAATATGGGATAATCAATTTAAAATCGATGCACAGATCTTACTAAAGAATGCTGAACTCACAGTCCACATTAATGGAGCGCGTCTTCTTGATCGCTCCCTTGCAGGACATGCGGCGCCTGAGGGTCCTGGGACGCAGCTGGCCGCCCCGCAGGCTCATGGTGCTGCGGTTGCTGAACGATCGCAGCAGGTGCTCGTCCAGGTAGGTCTGCACGTCCGGGTGCAGGCGGTCCGGATAGCCGTCCTCCGTGCTGCCCAGAAAGCTGAGGTCCGTGATGGCGGAGGTGTTGAGGAAGTCCTTCAGGTTGCCCAGCATCACGCGGGTGCCGTTGATGTAGCCCGACTTGAGCTTCCGCATCGTCTGGATCATGGCCAGCGGAATCTTGTCCTGATCTGTGGTCATCCGATGGGATCTCGTTAGCTATGCTTGGTCTAATCACCTTGCTTTTGCATGGCAATGAGAATGTGGATCATGATCTGGTCGGGTTGCTGGGGTGTGGGTTGGGTTAGGAGCGTCGCTTAATAACTACAGGTTAGTCACACAAAATACAGTAACAGTAACAGAAACCGATATGTAAGCACAGGATTCCCGGCACCATCGGCAGTTAGTCAGTCAGGTGTTCAGGTGCAAGTAAAATGCAGTGGGGAATTATTATTAATTAGCCACAGCCACACGGATAAGCAAGTTCTCATTGATTTTTAATCTCAAGTGTAGCATTAATGTTTTGTATTTAGTTTCCAGAAGCTTTCAACCCCCTTTTGATTACCAAATGTCTGCTTTTTTGGTTAGTCTAAAAAGTGTTGTGTCTTGGGAGCTTTAATATGATCATTAAGGAATGTAAAAAGATTGGTCAGAAGTCCATAAAGCACAGAAAAGTATTTAAGTCATGGGGTATAGTATACCTACAAATAAGTCTTAAATAAAATTTACAGGGCCAAAGGAAGAAGCTATGTTTTTAGTTTAAATCTCCACACAGAAATTGTGTTTATTAGGTACAATTATATCCAATTATCGATTTACTTAAAGAAAGCAAGTTTTTTACATTTTCCCACCTTAACCATTACAAGTAACCATTACAAGTTCAAAGCAACACTTTTAAAAGAACAACTCTTGTAAGATATAGGTAAGAATCAGTAGAATGGATTAGGATTTCCGTTTATAGATACACAGAGGGTAAAAAAAGCAGAGTGTAGCAGAAGCAATCAGGCCATTTACTAAGCAGGTATCACAGGTCACAGGTCATTTGCACATCGTTATATCAGTTGGTTCTGGGCTTTTGTGTGTGGGGTTTGTGGGATTTGCATGGTGGGATTTTGGATTCGGAGTCGGATTTCTTCTTGTTTTTTTTTAAAGGGAACAATGCTGAATCGAGCTGGGTGGGGTTTTGATTTCGGGTAGTTACCTAGCATATAGTGGGTTGCCATTAGTGTGATTGTCGGCCTGCCCAACATGTGACGCCAATTGTTGGTCAAGAATGCTAAATTTGTGGTAAAATTGCTGGCAAGCAAATCGGGATCGCGTGTTGTATAATATTCTTCATAGTCGATATGCTGTGTAAGTGTTGTTGTTGTTGTTGTTGTTGCAGTTGTTGTTGTAGTTGTTGTTGTGTAAATATATTATTTATGTTTGGATAAAATAAAGAAGAGAAAGGATATGTTTTGGTTTTGATTTTTTTTGAGGATTTTCGATATTTCATTGGCCAATTTTCAAGGGGTTTGTGGACAAGAATGGAAAATATTAAGGAGAGGGTATAAAATTGCATAAGAATCCACAGCAGATATTGCTTAATTTAAGTAAAAAAAAAAGGAAGTGAATGCGGTCAAAATATAAGTTGTGCTTGCTTCAGTTTTAGTGTGCAGTTAACAATTATTAATAAAAATTTTAAAAGCATTTTATACACTTTTATTTCGACCGCAAGTGTATGTACAAGGAAAAAATAAAGGAAAGTGTGTGTTAACTAAAAGTTTTTTATGTAATCTATGGTATTTCACATGTACGTATGTTCCCAGTGTGTGTGCGTGTTACCATGACCAAACTAAAGTTAACTAAAAGCAATAACCAACTAAAAAGCTCACAGAAAATCAACTAAAAATAAAAACAGTTGCCCAATGTGTTCGTTATAAAGTTAAGGTCAATATCAATTATTTATTTGGCTATTTTTGAAAGACGAGAGCATTTGATGGCCCTCAATTTCCGGACGTTGGGCAACTGATTCAATTCTAATAGAGTTAACAATTAAAGTGTGTGTGCATTTGTGTGGTTCGAGTGTGCGTGTCAATCAATTGATAAACAATACCAATACCAAAGGCAAACCATTGCAAATTAAATCAAGTCAACAGAGCAATTCACAGGAAGAGGAGAAAACAGTCAGGGGGAGCGTAAAGAACCGGCACACAATAAACAGTTGATTAAAATTAAAAACAAAAAAAGACATGGAGTGAAATAAGGGTTTTCGGCTCTCCTTCTGTCTCCGTTGACCGACCTAGATGGATGCGCTTCAGCACTAGGGTGACCAGCGGACGACCCAGCAGGTCCCAAGCGGACTTGAGGAAATTGATCTCGCCCTTGAGGATGTCGATCATGAGTTCGTTATCGGAGGCGATATAGAAGCGCGACAGGTCGGCGAACTGATGCGTGATAAACGGAAGAAATCAAAAGTCAATCATAAAATACAGGGATGCAAACTGAACAATTCTGATTGATTTCAAAATCTAAACTTTAAATGATTTTGACATCCGTCACGATTTATAAAAAAACTATCTTTAAATTGTTTTAAAAATATGTCAAATGTTCAAAGTATATTAACTTTAAACAATTTTAGTCAAGTGGTTTCCACTTTTAAGTGCTTTAGAGCGGTTGCTTTTGTATCAAAATTGGTTTGCATCCCTGGCCAAAAATACAATAGAAGGTGTAAAAACAGAGCATCGGGTAAGTGGGTATTCTTGGGAGTTTTGGAAGGGGTGGCCTGGTTTCGTGGGTTATCCGGAAGGCCAACTGGACTCCATTGTCACTCACCTGCGGCGTGAAGGCAAATATACGATCCTTCAGCGAGTACAGCTTGCTGGTGCTGAGGATGCCCACGTCACGCGACTTTCTGCCGCTTAATCCCAGCTTACGGTTGCGTCCCAGGTACGTGTACAGGTGGCTAAGCACGCGGGCCGGCTGCACCTCGATGGGCGCCACCTCGGCGATTGTCTGCACGTGCAGATCGTGCTCCGCCAGCTTGTCGCGGATCTCGTTGTCCTCGGCGATGATTACCACCTGGACGACCACGTCCGGCTTCTTCTGCGCACCCAGACGACGATTCAGCGGATCCAACTCGCCCACGGCCAGAAAACCCTGATGGAAAAATAAAAAAATTATGTTTTAAAATGCATTTACAACTATAAACAAGTAAATCTTTCATGCTTATGCAGGATAATAAAAGAATTTACCCAAAATATGATAACAAAGTTATTTTGGTGAAAAGACTAACTTTCTTTAGTTTTAAAGTAAATTATTTTTAAAGTAGGTAAACAAAAAGTTTACTGATAGCAAATCCTCAGTTTAAACAACTTATAAGTGACAATTCTGGTGCTAGCCATGTGCCCGCAGCTGTAAAAACAACCAGACAACACTAGATCGATATAAATAATTTACAGGGTCGCCGTCGCCTTTGTCTATCACTGCCAAACAATCATAAACAAGTGCTCACCTCCTGCAGCAACCTGCCGAGAATGAACAGGGACTGACCCCAGAGAAAGGGACACCGTCCGACCACCTCGCGGACCTGGGATCCTGGCTTCTGGTACTCAAAGCCCACCAGCTCCTGCGGCACCGCATAGCTCTCCGGGACCAGCAGGATGCCATCCTCCGAGCGCACCATAATCTTCTCCAGACGGCTGGCGTACTCCTCCACAGAGCGCTTGTCGCTCTGGAAGGCGTGGAACAGGATCAGGTAGCAGTAGAAGAGCGGCCACTCGCACTCGATGTTCTCGAACATGCGCAGCTCCCAGCGCTCGTAGTAGAGCCTGGAGGGATCCTCCTTTGGGGTGCGGTAGCCATCGCGCAGGAACCTCTTGCAGCCGTATTTGCCCTGCAGTCGGGACAGAATCGCATCCTTGGTGTTGTGAATCAGCTGGGCATCGTCCACGGCAAAGGCGGGGAAGCCAATGACGCAGAGTAGTCCGGAATCCAGTTCCTTGCTGTTCGATTCGCGGGGCAGCATCGACTGGAGCACCGCCTGGCACTTGTGGGCCTCGTCGGCCAGCACGTGGATAACACTGGCCGGTCCGCCACGGGCTCCGAACAGATCCAGCTCGTTCATGGCCTCCAGCGCCGCCTTGGCCATGCCAATGGAGCTGGCATTCAACTCTGGTTCACCTGGAATTTCAAAAGAAAACCTATTTAAATCTGATTTAATTAAAAATTAATTATTTAACTATTTATCTTTCTTTTCTATTTGTTTTATTAATAAAATAACTTTTTCTTTTGAAAAAAAAATGTAAAAAACATTAAATGACAAAAAAGAGAATGTAGAAAAAATAGTGAATAGAAGCAAGTGATTCCGAATTATTGGACAATTAGTTATTAATTAATTTACTCAATAACCCAAAAGCAACATACTCACCATGATTGGTCTTGTCGCCACGCTCCCAAATTCCATAGTCGGGTATGGAGTAGGCCGACTCAATGTAGAACACCAGATTCTGTATGAAGGACACTTCGTCCAGGGAGAAGACGATCTGCAGGCCCGAGGCCGTCATCTGGGCCAGAATCAAAAGGTACAGCGAGACGGCATCGATCTGCAGATGGCCCCACTCATTGTCCCCCACAACGGGCAAGCCGTTCTTGCTGGAGTACTTGGCGTGCAGGGAATCGTAGGGACTCTGGGTCATCTTGAACTTTTCCACCTTGTCCTTCTGGTTCATCATGGCCATGAGCAGGCCGCGCATCAGCTTCACACAGCTCTGCTCCAGCTCGTAGCACTTGGCGCGATCCTCATCCTGGTCGGCGATCTTCTTGTACGCCATCGACAGGCCCCAAACGGCCAGGATGCAGTAGACATTGTCCCTGATCCAGGCGTGTGAGTTCACATTGGAGGCGGGAAACAGGCCGGTGACCGGTTCCTGGTGGGCCAGGATCAGTCGATGAACGATGCGCTGGTAGTAGTCCAAACGGACACCCGAATTGCTGCGTGAACGCATCGCAGATGTGGTCGTGGATCCTTTTCCGTTCAGTTTTCTGAAACATAAAGGGTGAATTTGTTAGACAAGTTAATAACGTATAAAAACTACAAATAATTGTACCACATTCCATGAATACATACAAAAAACTCCTCTTATTTTGGATACAATTGATAACAACATGAGTTATGATAGGTTTTTAAGGACTTATCTTATTTTAGGTCTACAATTTCTGACCCTCAATGATGATCATAGCTTTCCTGTTTTTATATGTAAGTGGTTAGTAATACTACCAAAATTACAGTCTCCTAGATAAGGTGATAACCCTTTAACAAGCTGTTCAAAGACACGAATACTTTTCCAATCCTATCATTTGTTCTACCTATTTAAGATTACAACTTCGGATATTAAAATTAATTTACTCAAGACAAACTACACTATGCTCTACAGCTTGCTTTTAAGGGTAATTGAGATTTATTTTGGTTCTCGTTGGATCACTTGAGTGTGGTCAAGACCCGTACACTGTGTCCCACAGCTAACCTGGGAGTATTCGGCTGGCAAGGCTACGTTCTCATCTACGTTGATGTTATGACTGTGAGCGGTGTGATGATATGTGAATGTTGTTTACTCCCCACAGCGCGTCCACGCTCTACTTACATAATGTCGGATCGTATCGGATCGTATCGTATCGGATCGGATCGTTTGTTGTGGTTCTGGGGAGGCGGTGGAGGGTCTGGGTCTGATAGTTAGCCCCCAAATCCCACTGCTCCTCGGATCACCTCACCTCGTCGCTCACTTCCTCGGCCGCTAGAATCCGCAGAGTCCGCTGGGACAGCACATTCTCTCCGGGATTTGGCGGGTGGAGTGGCGCACTGCTCCCGTGCGAATTTCGGCGCTTGGCTGTTCACTTATTTGCGAATAAATCGTGTTCTATTATAATTAAGCAAAAGTCAACTCAATGTCACACAGTGTGACCAACGGATGTTTGCACGTAGATGCCGTCCAGAAAATACTACCGCGAAAGCGCATTTACCAGGGAATATACTTCGAAAATCATTTGTTTTTCTTTTGTTTGTGATTATTTAAAGTCTTGTAAAAAATTGGGTTAACTACTTAAAAACAACAGGTGTTGTTTGCTTACAGAATTTTTAAATATTATTCTTATATTCTAAAAAAAAATCCCCCAAACCCAAAAAATTGCAATTATTGTGAATTAATAAAACACTATAAAAGGTATATACAATTTTAAGTTTCAATTTCAAAGAAACATTATTAAAATCCAGTAAATCCAGTCTTAACAGAGTCGCAACAGTCTTAAGGGAAAAACAGAAAGTGTTTCACTTGAATTTGCAAAAAGATTTTCCGCAATTCTATATAATTATTCCTGAATTTATTTAATTGTATTTACTTTAAACATAAGTTCATGTGATTTAATATAAATATCACATTTATTCTAGTATTTTTAGTTGCTAAAATACAAAATACCAGCAAAACAGTGCAGCTTTTGGGCAACTGGGCACTTTTTTCGCCAATTTTGTGACGCCAAAAATAATTTAAACGCTTTTAACAAATTCTAAAATTATTTTTCAACAATGTTAATTTCAATAAAAATATAAGTTAACTTATCTTTTTAGGAAATCTTAATTACAAGTAAGGAGCTTAGATGGTTCATAGCCAGCTTATGCTGTTGCTGAGCTTTAATGAATCAAAATTTCCCAATAAAAACCCAGATACTGGCGGGCTTTTATACGGAAGATTAACATACTATTGCATTAATTAGAATCTAACTCACAATCTGAAAAAGCCGGATGCACTGGGAAATCAGGTTTTACTAGCTGCAACTACGTAATCAGCGAGCTTCAATCTTGCACTTGGGAAATTCGCTCTTGGCTTCTGAACGCTGATAAGCTTCTGTATTGATTCAGACTTAAAGCTATGGTTCTTCGATCCGGAGCCTTTGTTTTTTACCTCTGCGGAGTGTTCTTGGCCATCAGTTTCGCAAGTAAGTTTTAGTTTTAGAAGGTGTTATAAAGAATTCGGGATCTTTAATCTCCCTTTATTTGTATAAACAAAACCTTTTTTCAACACATCGGGTAAAAGCAATAACTGGTTTTAGATGGTGATATATTGAAATAAATATGGAAAAGTCAAGTTTATGTGTCATGTAAACATATAACTGATTAAATTTCTTATTGAAAACTCGAGTTATTTGAAGAATTCTAAAACATCCCATCTCTTTCTAAATAGTTTACATTTGATTGTAGAAACTCAAAGTATGAATTATATTTTTTTCATTAAAAAGAGCTCCACAGTTTTTTATTTAATAAAAAGTGTACATATTTTTATTGCAGAGCCCCGGTTGCACTTTGGGAGCTGTCGCATTGCTGAAAATGGCCAGTGCAAATCCCGCGACGAGTGCCTGGAACAGGAGGGATTCGTCCAGGCCCAGGACTCATCCGAGTGCTTCAACACGATCTGTTGCTTGAAGAAGGCTCCGCAGATTGCGCCGGTCTACTCCCAGTCAGTGGAGGGCTACTGCAGCAACGACCTGCGACCACATATTGCCCAGGGCGAGGCCACCACCGCCAGTGAGTTCCCCTGGATGGCCATGTTGCTGTACGGAAATCGGCTGCTGCCCAAATGCGGCGGTTCCCTGATCGCCAAGAAGTGGGTCGTGACCGCCGCTCACTGTGTGCCCACTCAGGATTTCCAGGAAGAGCTGCGGAGAGTGCGCCTGGCGGTGTGGGACATCCGGGTGTCGGAGAATCACCAGGACTTTCCCATCGAACGAACCATTGTGCACGAGGACTATCGACCCAGCGAGAAGGAGGGGACACTGGTGGAGAAGTACTCCAACGACATCGCCCTGCTGCTTCTCGGCGGAATCGTGACCTTCTCGGAGTTCATTCAGCCCGTCTGCCTGCCCCCGGCCGTGTCCATAGCCAGCAGGAGTGTTGCCTATGCGGACTTGAACCTGACTATCGCTGGTTGGGGCCGCACCACCGAGAGGTCAGATGCCACCAGTCCCGTGAAGCTCAAGGCCAGGGTTAGTGGGTGGTCTGTGGACCGCTGCAAAAGCCTTTACCACTACGTGGGTCCGGGTCAAATGTGCGCCGGCGGCGGACCCTCCAGGCAGAGTAGCTGCCAAGGCGATTCCGGCGGCCCGGTGATGGATGAAAACCGGCTGGTGGGCATCATCTCCCTGGGAAAATGCGGATCCGATATTGACCCGATGGTCGTCACGCGCGTGGACACCTACATAGGCTGGCTGGAGGAATACTTGTATTCTCACCACCAGAGAGGAGGATAACAATGTAGCTAAATGAGTCTGAAGCAGAAGCCAATTTTCCATAATTAAATCTACAAAATTTAATAACTACATTTTGCTTTAACCATTTGGAAATTCCCTTAGCTAAGGCAGTAATACGATTTTTGCAATGTCAAGATCCTGTGATTATTATTGAAATTCTCGCCATTTGTTTTGGAGTAGTTAAAAAAGGTTGTTTTGGTTGATGGATAATGATGATGATGATAAATGGTTCATGATGGGTGATCCTCACGCTAAAGCTTTTATCTTTTATCTTTTATCTAATCGCGCCTGCTGCGCTTGCGGTCCGAATGGCTGCTGCGCTCGTTGCTCTTCTCCTCGGCTCGCTTGGGCGCCTTCTTGGCCATGTTGAGGAACTGATCCAGACCGAAGGGATCCTCCTCCTTTTCGAACTCCACGGGCCCGCTCCTCTGGCCGGCGGCCGCGTCCCGGGAAGCGCCCGAGAACTGCTTGTCGGGGACAAAGCGCTTGGTGTTCACAATGGCGTCCAGATCGCCGCCGTAATTATCGCTGTCCGCCTGCTTGCTGGGCCGATAGATGTGGGCACCCAGCGTGTTGGAGTCGCGCCAGGGCTTGTCGTACACATTGTACGCCTCGTCATCGCCGTAGCCGGAGTCCATGCCCTTGGTGGTGTTGAAGAGACGCTGGTCGAAGAGGGATTCGCCATTGCCGGCGCTCTTTGCGGGCAGTCCCAGGGCGATCTGCTCGGAGATGTCGCGCTCCCTCTCCCGCTGCAGTTTCGAACGCTTCTCCGGTGCCGCCCGCTGTAGATTTCTGTCCCGCTGTCGCTCCCTCTGCCGTTCCGCCCGCAAATCGTTGCGTTCGCGAGCCTCGGCTCCTCCGCCACCGCCTCCACCACCGCCAGCTCCTCCTCCTCCTCCGCCGGATGGCTCGGCCGCCTCTGGATTGCGTAGGCCTGCTCGCTCCTCGCGTGCCCGTTGCGCCATCATGCGCAGCATGTCCTCCTTCTTCTCCTTCTCCTTTTGGGCCAACTTCTTCTCCAGCTGGGCGCGCGCCTCCACCGCCTCGCGCGCCTTGCGATCGGCTATGTACAGCGCCTCGGCCATCTTGGCGAACTTCTCGTTGATGTGCACCTGCTGCAGGCCACGTCCGTCGGCAGCCAGGCGCTTGTCCAGCGGAATGGTGTAACCTGAGACGAATGGAAAGTGTGAGTGAGTTAGTTACCATAAAATACAAATTATAAATGATATAATTTGTACCTAACACTACCCTGAATTAAAATACTTTAAAAAACAAAACACTCTAAGCTCATAAAAATGTTCTCCTTTCATTAAGTCAGTTGTCTTATCCAGTGACTATTACTAGACCTTGATTTACATTCGTTTTCGTTAAAAGTCATCACTAAAGCGTTAGGAATCTGTGGGGATCCCCTTTCATTACATAGAACCTAGCATTATAATTGTAACCTACAAGTTGTCAAACTTGTTATGCTAAGCACCATTTTCTCATCTTCAGTGGGCTTTTAACCGAGAAATGTTTACAAATATGAAGATGAGAAAATGGGAATAAGTAAATGAAGTACTCAAATTCTAACTCACCCTTGGCGTTCTTCCAGTTGGATATGCAGGGCGGGATCTTCCACTCCTTCTGCTCCTTGACCGTAACCTTGCGCGACGGCGAGTGGAGGACGGGCGCCGGGGGCGACGGTGGTCCCCGTGGAATCTTCTTGTTGATGCGGAACTTGGGCGGCTCCATGGGGTCAAGCTGCGCCTCCACCATCCGGATGACCCGCTGCTTGGCCCCCGAGTTGAAGGCGTCGCCCTGCTGCGACGGCGTGTAACGGATGTATTGGGCGGGACCCGCTTTCTGGGCGTGGCGCACGGGCAGTGCTGAGGTGATCTTCTGGTTGGTCAGCTTCTCCAGCGCCAGGCGCGTTTCCTCCGTCGTCTCCAGCACCGTTTCCTCATCGGGGCGCTGCAGTTCCTCCGCATCCTCGGCCAAAACCTCAGCTGGCAGCAGCTGCGAGATGGACGAGTACACAACCTTGTCTTTGCCATGTCCTTGGCGCGCTATGGCATCGTATTTGACCTTTCCCTTGTCGTCCAGGCGAACGGCTAGGGCATCCGACTTCTTGCCCACATTTCCGGGTGCTCCCAGGCCTAAAAGAGAAGGATTAAGAGACTTTAAGGGCTTGCTATAAGAAGTTGATCCTTTTAAGAGTAATGGGACTTCAATTTGAATTAAAAATTAGGGAATGGTTTGCACACAGACATGGATATAGATATGTCTTTGTCCATACGGCTGATGATGCGTCAAGGAACGCATATTGGAGATGGTAAGGGACTATAAAGCACTTCAAAAGGTCCAAGATGGATCGTTCCGATGGCTTTTACAATGGCTAAGCCACATAATGCACAACAAGAAGTACATGCAGATGACTACATCGATCAGGTGGATGATTATAATCTCTAATAAGGAGAAGGATCTCGGAGAGGACCGATCCCATGACAAACTTATTGAGAACTAAGGCTACCATGCAAGTACAGATGTCTATAGCGATTCCCTGGACTATGATGGCGCTGATCAATAATATGTACACCATAAGGTCAAAGATCCCTCCACGGGACCCATCTGAAAGCAAAGAGAAAGTTAGGGAATACCCACCCAGTGGATACTGCGCCACATGGATCTCGGGGAAGGCTCCGCCGTCGCCGTAGTCTGCCTCCGTTCGTGGAATCCAATCCTTGCGCTGCCCGTACGGCGGAGCAGCGATTTTGGCGGAGACCAGGGCTCCGATCTTTGGGGCTCCGCGGGCGGCCAGGCGACGCTCGTCCTCGCGGTCCCAGACCGCATTCGTCGGCGTGGGCAGCAGGCTCGACAGCGACATCTCGGTTGGCTCGTTTCAGTCGCTCAATTCCTCAGTGTGACACCAACTTTTTGCTGCGTTTTGCTTTCGTTTCCTTCGTTTCGATTTGCAAGCGCAAAATACAATGGAAAAGTGGAAAAGTGGGGAAAAAAAACACGCACGCACACGGACACACAAACACAAGCGTACACGAGCAGGGTTGTCTAACTTGGAATACGGTCACTCTTGGCGCTGCCAACTTGTCTGGTATTTTGTTAAATTTAAATACCGTTTATCACGAAAAATATCGTTAATTCACCAGATCGCTCTCCCTCTCACTCTCTTATTTTGCATACGTTTCCCTTCTCACTCTCTCAGCAAAAAAGTAGATGGCGTGTTATTAAACGAAAACATAAATCGCTATTTCGATATTTGGTCCAGGAAAAATACAACGATAAATATACATTTAACGCGTTCAAAAATACCGATACATTGGTATTTTGAACAACATCTCACATCGCTAGCCGCAGAGGCCTTTTCCGTTCTTTTATTTTTCACGTTTCCGGTGAGTGCATGTGCTCCGCGAGCTCCACCGAATTTTGTACTTACAAATAACTCTTATTAATTTACTTGCAGCGAGTATTTCGATACGGTCGTGGTCGTGTTAATCCCAGGTAATGACTTTGTTCGCCAGCAAATTGAGAGTCAGCCAGTCAAAATGTGTGCAAAACCTAAAACCTATTTTTTTTTTTACCATACATATATTTTTTTTTACTGTGGGCCTGAGAGCCAAAATTAAAGTGGCTGCTGGAGAGTTCACTGTAAACAATACACGAAATGGATTGTATCCTTTACTCCTGTTTTTTTTTTCAAGTGAAATAATGTGACTGGATGATTATGTCCACAAAAAAATGTGCGTTGCGGCGTGTTGTTGTGCATGTGTGTGTGTGTGCGTGTGATGTGTAAAAGTAACGCTACAAAAAGTCTCAAAATCAACGAAATTGCTTGAACAGCAGGAATTTTGGAGTATTTAACTTGTTAATCCCTGCAAAAAGCTGTTGTTTACACACTCGCACACACAGTTGGTTTTTTATCCCACTCTTTTTGCACGTGTTTTGCTGGTCGCGTTTTTTTCTTGTTTTTGTGTTTGTGGGATTTTTCAAGCTAAAATAATGGTTTTCTTGATTATTTTGCAGCCTATTGCCTAATTTGGTAGCAACTTTAAAAAACCTGCTTGACAATGGTTGTTAAGAAGGTAAGAATTACTATACCCGCCTAGTTCCACCAGCAGTAGTTATAATTCACAATTTAATTGCAGCCCAGGCCAAAGAAGAAGCCAGTGACCAAGAAGGTGGCCCCCGCTCCTCTGGCGGTGAAGAAGCCAGTGGTCAAGAAGGTTGTCAACCAGCTCTTCGAGAAGCGTCCCAAGAACTTCGGAATCGGTGAGTCTCTCTTGATGAGGTCTCATTTCTCATTGAATTCTAACTCTTAGCCCCTTACTTACAGGCCAGAATGTGCAGCCCAAGCGCGATCTGTCCCGCTTCGTTCGCTGGCCCAAATACATCCGCGTCCAGCGCCAGAAGGCCGTGCTCCAGAAGCGTCTGAAGGTGCCTCCCCCAATCCACCAGTTCAGCCAGACCCTGGACAAGACCACCGCCGTCAAGCTGTTCAAGCTGCTGGAGAAGTACCGCCCCGAGTCGCCGCTGGCCAAGAAGCAGCGCCTCAAGAAGATCGCCGAGGCCAAGGCCAAGGGCAAGGAAGTGGAGCCCAAGAAGAAGCCCAGCTTCGTGTCCGCCGGTACCAACACGGTCACCAAGCTCATCGAGCAGAAGAAAGCCCAGCTGGTGGTCATCGCCCATGACGTCGATCCCCTGGAGGTGAGTTTTTGTTGGGTCCTTTGGCCTTTTTTGGTCCATGAGTCTATCGTTCGATTCGATCTGCACTTTTCGTTGTTGCTATGATGTAAACTTTTGAATTTCTTCAACTGAAGGGCGTCCCGCTCTCTTTTTTGAGGGCGAGGAGCCTGCCATGTGGCGAATTGACAGCTGAATATTTAATTCCTTGACGAAACCTACTGAATCTAAGCAAAGTCTTTGTGTTAGTTGTGAGGGAAAGTTGTATAAGGCTTATTTTTTAGCCAAAATATGCAGGACTATTTTTTTCAGTTGAAGTTTAGTCAATACATTAGTTTCTTTTAAGTTTTTTTTTAGTTCCAGTTGCTGAAATAATCGTTAAAAAGTTGTGTTATTATAAATTAAACCATTTTTAAAAGGAAGTAGACTTATTTTCTTATAAAAAATAATATCATTTACCATGTTTAGTTTAAAAATTCAGTAAGTCATCTATTATTGTATATTGAATTCAACTTTGAAGGTGCATGCTTGTTTTATTGCTTATTAAATTCGAAAAAGATTTAAAGCGAGTAATTAAACAAGAGATTTATGATCAGTAGAGGGTATTTAAGTCAAGGAATTATGGGCAACGAGAAAGCGCAGAAAGTAAGCCTCCGCCAACGCCCCACGTGCTTTTGAGAGGCACCAACTCATGGCCAATTTTTCCTCTGTTCTCTCCACTTCCAGCTGGTGCTCTTCCTGCCCGCCCTCTGCCGCAAGATGGGCGTGCCCTACTGCATCGTGAAGGGTAAGGCTCGTCTGGGTCGCCTGGTGCGTCGCAAGACCTGCACCACCCTCGCCCTGACCACCGTCGACAACAACGACAAGGCCAACTTTGGCAAGGTCCTGGAGGCCGTGAAGACCAACTTCAACGAGCGCCACGAGGAGATCCGTCGCCACTGGGGCGGTGGCATCCTCGGCTCCAAGAGTCTGGCCCGCATCTCCAAGCTGGAGCGCGCCAAGGCCCGCGAGCTGGCCCAGAAGCAGGGTTAACTTGATGGAAGGAGTGCAGACAGACTTTAAGTGTACACAACATAATGGATGAAATGATTTGGGCGCTGCCCACTGAGTTTGATAACAAATAAACATTTAAGTGTACAATTTTTTTTGTTTTTTTTACTAAGTGAGTGTGTGAGAGTGCTTGGACGAGCTGAATTCTATTTCGAATTGGCCAGCGTTCAATAAATCTAAGTTGTATCCCTATGTTACGCTTTGTTTTACCCCCGAGTACTCTCATGGATGGATTTGAAGTTGGATGTGGGATTGCAGGTTGGACTGAATCTTTTCTGGAAGAGGATTAAGCTGGGATTCGATTTTTTGGCAGCCCTCTTGGATTCGACATTGAGGAAACACTCTCGAAACTAAAATCAATATTGCAGTAGATAAGACAGTTTTTGTTTTGGGAAGATTTTATCCGGTTTCTTAATGTTTTTATAACATAAACTAATTTGGTTCCAGAATTTTAAGTTACCAATTTTGGTCTATAGTTTCAGTTTTCAGATAAGAAAAAAATACGGAAATAAAATTATATAGCATCACCAACGAAAATAATCGAAAATTGCGGGCAAATTTGAATGTAAATTTTTGTATTTTATTTAAAAACCATTTAAAACAAGGGAGTACGGCTATGTGTGTATGCAGGCGTGTGATTACATTTTTGAGCGCTCCGTTTTCACCCCCAACTTGCTGCTCTGGATTGCCTCGTTCAGGATGCTGACCACCATGTCCACGCGCTCCACGGTGGCGTTCTCGCCCATCAAACCGATACGGAAAACATGCTCCACAGTGGGTCCCAATCCGCCGCTGATCTCCACGCTGTATCTGGATGGGCGATTGGAAAAGGTTTCAGTTTTTATATAAAATTTATTTAAAGTTCTTTAAATTCTTTAAAGTTCTTTGAATTCTTGAAAGTTCTTTAAATGGATATATGTCAGATAAGATAAGATAAGATTAAGATAATCATAAACTTTATCTTACAAGGATTAGCATCTAATTTAAATTCATCCATGTTTAATAATATACTTGTTTTTTGGTAGATGTGAATCTTTATCTTTAATAACTTTAACTTTAACTTACTTTAACTAAATATCGGCTGGAATATTAAATTGTTCATTTAAGTAAATCATAATTTAATCAATTTAAATATTCCTGACAAAACAAAAAAAAATATTGATCAAAACTAAATGCGCTAAAGTTAAAAATGTCATAAAATAAGTAGGAATTAATTTATGGTGTCTACCTAGTTAAAAAAACGGGGTTTTAATCAAAAGATAATCCGTTTATGTCATAAATGCCATGAAATAAATATGGATAATGGATCTTTGATCTATTACATATATTTTTTAGAGTAACTCACTTGCGCATGGCGTACTCCGCCACCTTTTTCCAGTCGACACCGAAGGGCACCTTGATCGTGTTCACCGTGGGCAGTCGCTCGTCCTCGCGCTGAACGAACATCTCCAGGCCCAGCTCCTCGATGCCCAGCTGGAGCCGCTTGGAGCACTCCTGGTGTCGCCTGACCACCGAACCCAGACCCACGGCACAAAAATGGGCCAGTGCCTCGCGCAGTCCGTAGAGCAGAGTGGCGGATATGGTGTGGTGATAGATCCGGGGGGTGCCATAGCAGCCCCAGTACTGACCTATCAGCAGGATGTCAAAGTAGTACACCTTCGTCTTGGTCTTGCGCTTCCGGACCCTGGTTAGAGCCCTCTTGCTAAACGATATGGGCGTGATTCCGGCGGGACCACCGAGCGACTTCTGGGAGCCCGTGTATGCCACATCCACCTTCCACTCGTCCATCAGGAACTCAGTGCCGCCCAGAGAGGCCACCGTGTCAACCACAAGGAAGCAGTCATACTTTCTGCACATCTCGCCCAGCTCCCGGATATTCTGCTGGATGATTCCCGTCGAGGAGTCGCCCTGGGCAATGAAGAACACCCGGGGACGGTGGGCCTCGAAGGCGAATGTGATCTCCTCCAGGCTGAGGGCTCTGCCAAAGCTCGCCTCCACGTAGTGGACCTCGGCTCCGTAGCGACGGGCCATGTCCCCAGCACGATGGCCCCACACGCCCGTAATGCCCATGAGCACCACGTCCCCATCCTCGATCAGGTTACAGAGGGCTGCCTCCATTCCGGAGTGTCCCGCACCACTAATGCACATAGTGGCGTCGTTTAGCGTCTGGAAGATGTACTTGATGCCCTCCTTGACCTCGTCCATGATCTGTGAAGTGAAATGGACATTTTTTTAATATATCCTAATTTAAATTAAACACTTGGTTGTAGTGGCATCATCTCGAAAAGATTTAAACAAGTGCAGAAGATAGAAATATCCACATTGTCGGGAAATATAACATATCATTAATTGAAATACCTCAATAATAAATAATTAAAGGTATTTATCATTCAATCTTAAAATAACCCATCCCAATTGAATCTCTTATAGACATACTGGTTTCAGTCGAATGGTACTCCACAGATCTTTAACCCATCTCAGTAATTGTAGCTCCATGCTTCACTTGGATCCGATAAGGTAACTAGAGCACTCTTTTTACAGTGCGGAACATGTTTAAAAGGCGCAAGAAAATCCAAGTTAAAAAGCTATAATTTTTTTAATCCATGAAATTTAAAATCTCTTAAAAAAAAGGTTTACAAATGTAAAGTATTTTCCATACTAAGTACAAGAAATCCTTAAGATGATAAAGATTAATTGTTGATTTTTAAGACACATAACATAAATATTTATTACCATATTTATAGTTACATATATGAATTGTCAATTTAATTTTTAATGAGTAAAAATTGTATGTATTGTAAAAATTGTATGTATATTATAAATAGATAAAATAAATTTTTCTGTTAAGTTTTTATGAAGGGTTTAAATATGTAAGCTAATCTTGAACAGGTAAATGGGCTATGAAAATTGTAAGATTTGTAAGTTTTTCTGGCGCTCTTTGGTGTCAACATTAAATCAGTGGATAGTAGTTGGTACCCACCTGCAGGCACTCGGGATGCATGTGGCCCAGGACCGGATTGCTCATGGCCTCCAGGACGCGATGGGAGCAGTTGGAGGGCCCAGGACCCATCAGCGTCTTGCTGGGCACATAAAGCGGTCGCTTGAGGACGAGTGGCGGCGGCACTTCCATTTGTTGTTTCTATGTATGTCTTTGTGTTTTCCGTTTACGTAACCAGATCTCTGTGTTTACTGGCAGGGCAGCCTTATCGCCTAATCCAATCTGGAGCTGGAACAGCACAGGTGAAGGTGCTGTGTGCTGATGATATGATGTAAATGGTTGGGCAGCTGCTTCCCGCCGTCCAAACAAAATCTGACTGAAACGCTGGCTGGGCTGCTGGCAACTTTATAGTTCTCCAGGTCCGATCTCCCAGCTTATCAACGCTATATTGCCGATGAACGCACTTGAACAAGCGCTAAATGATGCGCTCTCCCGGTTATCAAACATCATGATCGGGAGCAACTGCGTCGTTGGCAGCACAGCAACAAAATGTCGATTCAACCCCAATGGGTTGTTTTCGAAAATAACCGATATAAACACAGCACCATCGAAAAATGGTGAAAAATTATAAAATATATATTTTAAAATTTAAATAAAAAAAAAAATCGGCGAATTAAAATTTGATTTAGCCCGTTTTTTTCTTTGATAATGAAATAATAAATTTAAGCGCAATTTTTCAAGATAAAACATTTCGAAAAAATATAAAATGAAATGCTATAATTCCAAACTGGTTCTAGCACCGAATGTGCTAAGAAAACCAATGATAAATAGTAATTTTATTTAAAATTATACAAAATTGTTGTTGTATATTAAATACTCGTTTTGTTCAGTGTACTCCTGTTGATTCTTTCGAAGGTTGGGACGGCCGTGCTCATTGTGAAATTCGAAATTCAGCAAGAAAAACCTTGGAAGTGCTAAGTTGTATTTATTTGGATGCTGAAAAAATCTGCATAGGGCGGAGATTAAAATTCTTGATAAGAGTTTAAGGGATTGGAATGTTGAGCATTATTGTTCAAACTGTTATAAACAAAGGCTATCTGAAATCTTCTCGTAGGATCGAAATTTATTAATTACCATTTTATTAATGGTGAATTAAGACGACGAAAATAAAAGTACGAGTATGCTTCGAGAAAGTGATAAAGACACAGAAAAAAGTTGATATGATCATAATTTTAATGATTTTTGTTAGAGTTTTAACCAGATACTAACATATCAATACCAATTTTACATTTTCGTACATATCAATACGTTTTTAAAATATGAAACCAATGTGATATTAACAAGCAAACAAATTTAAAACGCTAAAAAAAAATATTTCTTACATTTTTCAATCATCAAAACAATATTATTAATGTAAATATCTTTAAATCGATATTGAGCATTAAAACAATGAATATAAAATATGAATTTAGTTTCTTTAACTGAAAATTTGAATTTAAGATTGGTTTTAAACAAATTAAAATAAAATTGATGTTAACACACTAGTAATACTACAATAATTTGTGTAACTAACTTCACTCAGATAACAATAGCTATTGAATTAGAATAAATTTGTTAATAAATCCCTTCTTTTTACTTAAAATAAAGACCACACGTTTTAAATGAAGCAACAAAAGTTGACTCATTAATATCGATACTATCGATAAGACCTGAAACTATGGTTTCACAGCTCTAGTTCAAAACAAAACAAAAACCATAGGCTCAATAATAATAAATGTTATTTGTATGTTATATTATATATTCGATACGTAGGAGTGTCTACTGCAGTCAGTGGAAATAGTAGTGATATATATATATATAGGCACTCATGGAAATCGGTGGCGACCAGTCCAACCAGGACTTTTTCGACAAGCTGCGCAGGTGAGTCAAGTCAAAGTTATCATTGGGCTGCAATAAATATGTAACCATTACCCTCCGATTGTCTACAGTGATTCGGGGCCCCGAAACCTGCGTCAGATCTTCGAGGACGATGATCGGCCGTTGGAGAACGAATCGTCTAGTCTGCGGTATCAGCCGGTTAGCTCCCGGAAGTCGCAGTCAACAAATCCGCAGCAGAAGAACACCGGCAGCTTCACGGCGGGTGCTGGTGATCCGCCGCCCACCTGGAAGACCGTGATCGCCATGGTGGCGCATGTGTGGTCCTCCAACGAGAGTCTGGGTCGCTTGGGCGTGGCCGTGTCGGTGCTGGGCGACTATGAGGCCTCCAAGCTGATTATTTACAGGAACAGGAACCAGGTGCTGACCACTGTGCCACTGAAACCGGGCCATCCTGACGACAGGGTGTTCCTGCAGGACACCTACATACAGTTCTACGACGACGAGCACCGCTTCTGGAGCTTTCAATTCGCCAGGCATTCGGAGGAGAAAGAGTTTATGGGGTTTTTAAGGAGGAGGAAACCACTGCCAAAAGACAATGTTTCAGAATCAGCTTCCAGTGAGGACTCCTCCAGGTCCAAGGAGGAGCTCCAGACGCAGACGCAGACCAATCCTCCACAGCCGCAGCCGCGCTCACGGCCGGTGGTTGCTGCCGCTGTGGAACAGGTGGTCCAAGATGAGAACAACGATGTGATAGTCACGCCACTGCCACGACCCATTGGCACTTCAAATACCCAAGTCCACACCAGCCACAACTCCCTGGCTGTGGCCACCTCTATTCCACAAAGTTCTGAAGGTGCTCTGGCTGTGAAAACAATGGACAAATACATAGACGAGCAGCGAGCCTCGGGTCTGCTGATGGAGCACAAGATGGACGCCATCCTGCAGGCCATGAATCGGATGGGCAAGGGTGTGGCCCCAGTCCCGGCACCGATGAAGCCAGATGAAGCACCCAACGGTCCGGTGGAACACGATAGCGAGGATGAGCTGCTGGAGCTGGAGCAGAAGCTGCTCAACTTCAAGCGGGAGAACCGTGCCCTGACCAAGAGCTTAAAAGCTAGGGAGCAGGCCCTGGAGGACCTACGCTGCTCTGCTTGCGCTCTGTGCGAGGAACTGCTGGTGCAGAATAGCGACCTTAAGGACCAGAACTCCAAGCTTTTGTCTGCCTCTGCCTCCATTACCTCAAAAGACAACGGCCATTCTTCCTACCCAGCTTTACCATGTCACAATTGCGAGCAGTCTTCGAAGCAGATAGCCAAAATGCAGAGGCATATATCCGCCCTGCACGAAGCCCTGCGTCTTTACCAGCGTTCCAAGCCTGAATCCACGCCCGTTCGTTTATAATAGCCATCTGTACAGTACATATTTTCCTAAAATGTATTCTATCGTGGGCAAGGATTCAAACATATCCACAATGCAGGCCGGACACTACCAGTATTTGCAGAGCTCTTGTTAAGAACCAGTATATTTCAAATGTTTTCAGCCATTTAGATATTTTGCAGGAAACCCCTTAAATTGACAACCCCTAAGGTCAGACTAATAAACAATAATATTCTATATCACCTAACTGGACATAAATTATATATAAAATGGTGAAAGAAATGTGAAATTAGAAAAAATTTATCTTATCTATTCAAGAACACTTTCATGCACTTTCATGGTTAACAAAATTAAATAACAAGTGGAAAATGTGATTGATAAACGAAATTGAATGAAGTCCACAAAATAATGACACTTTTACAGAATACAAATCAAGTTAAAGCGTATATTTCTGTATCATTAATTAAAACTAATGTTCGATTTAAGATAATCGTTTAGTAAATGAGAGAGATAGGTATATATGGAAGATGTTGTCGAGGCAAAAATAAAGGAAAATACATATTGTATAACTATAGCCTGATAATAGCAAACATTATGGAATAACTATAGCCTGATAACAGTTGGTCCTCTTAACTATTCCTTGATAGAAACTCAGCGACATTCTCTTGTACAAACTAATTTGTTGTATTTGCAGCAGATGATGCTTAAACTTAGGGGCTAGGACAAGTCTAGGGTTTATAGTGTTTGCTTTGTTTTGTTGTCAAGGGGAAGAGAGTTCGGGGAAGTGTTGGAACTGGCAAATCCGGCAGTCTGTGTGGTCGGTCCTCCTCCTCTTACCGCTAAACGGAAATCGAACTAGTTACGGAGTTACGAGAGCTTTGGAAGGCAGCTGTATCCTGTATCCTGCATCCTGCACCCGAATCCTGTGCATCCATCAGTAGGTGCTGCTGTCGCTGAGGCTGCTCAGGTAGCTGCCGGCGGTGGGAGCAGCAGATCCTCCGGCGCGGTGCCGCTTGCGCTTCACCTTGGTCTTCTTGCGTCGCAGCATGGCGTTATCCGTGGCCTTGCGCTTGTACTTGCCCTGACGCTTCTTCTTGCGTCCATACTCGTCCGACTCGCTGGTGCTGGACTCCTCGTTGTCGCAGGAATCCGAATCCGATTCAGATGACTCCGAATCGCTAGAGTCGCTGCTGCTCGTAGAGGAGACGGAGGTGGAGGAGGAGGAGGTGTCGTCACTGTCACTGTCACTGGAGGAGTCCGAAGAGGAGGAGCTGGTGGAGGAGGAGCGGCGGCGCTTGGACTTCTTGCTGCTGCTGCCGCTGCTCGCCCGCTTGTTTGTCTTGTTCTTGGTTTTGGATACCTCTGTGTTGGCCTTTTTGTGCTTGCGACTCTTCTTCTTGCGCTTCTTGTGCCGCACAGACTTCTTGTCCTTTTCCTTGTCCTTCTCGTTGGCCACCTTGCGACTCCGCTTGGAGCTGCTCCTCTGCCTGTCCCTCTCCCTCTCCTTCACTCGCTCCCTCTCCTTGACCTTAGCTTTCTCCTTCTCCCTCTCCCTTTCCTTCTCCTTGGCCTTGTCCTTGCCTTTATCCTTCTTAACCAATGCTGGAGGAGCCGCAGGAGGCGGTGGAACTTCTGCTCCGCCCTTCAGCTCCTGGGCCCTCAGCTCCGTCAGCGGGGTGAGGTAGTCCAGCTCCGAGTCCGAGCTGGTGCTCTCCACGTCCAGCAGGATCTCCTTGTTGGGGTCCACCTAGCACAGAAGGTATCAGACCGTGTTTTACACATACCCACAGTAACTCAACACCACACACATGCGGTTTTGTGGCTCAGCTTACCTTGAGAAAATTGCGGCACTGGTAGGTCAGGTGACCAGCGTAGCCGCATTTCTTGCAGGCGGCCCGCAGTGTGTCCTTGTTGGCATTCGCCAGCGGGAAGTTCATAGCGTCTGGCTGCCGCCTTGCCGGGCGATCTCTGGCTGGCGGTTCTGGGGCTTTATCATTACCTTTCCAGAAAAACAGGAACGTATTATCCACTTGCAGCCGGCATGCAGTGCGACCGCCGCTCCACTTGCCCAGTAATACCAAAACGCCTCCTTTGTGGCTGGGCAGCTGGCCACACTGTTTCCTGCTTGAAAATAGGGTTTACGTTAAAATCGTCGCTTTAGTAATATTTTATTTAATTTAAATTAAAGTGTGTGAGTTTATGGATGACTTATCTAATTTATAATTTGTCTTTCATGTTTACCCTTAAAAATGTATTATCACCACTTAGTTTCTACTATTGTCACACAATTTAATTTATGAATATATATATAAATTAATAACAACTTATCGTAACTAAATTGTAAGCTTAAACAATTAATTTTATTCTATATATTAAATTAATTCGCTTAAAAAAGGCCGATACAAACCGTTATAGAATCGGAACTAGTTCCGTGAAGGCCACTATCGATGTGGAAACATCGGCCTTGCTGTTAACCAATATTCCAAGCAAATCAAGCATTTGTTTTGTTTCCGAGTTTAAAATTGAATTTATAATATAATTGTTATTTTTAAAATTAAACCTTCGGTTAACAGTGCGACTTTAACATTTTAGAGCCCTGTTATTAGGCAAAATGGGTTGGGTCCGTGCTGCGTTCAAGATTGGAGGTATTCCATCAACTGATAAAAAGTTGCATTTCCCTTAAATTCTCCAGATTAAATACAAACTCCTCCTTGTTATCACCCCGAAACTTAATTAATTGTTATCCGATTTCAAAGGGAAATAAAATATACGTTGGTAGATTGAAAGCTTGTGAATAATCATAACAGTTGACGGAATACCTGCAATAAAGTTTCTTGGCTACTCTGGTATTTTTTAGCCCCAAATGTGATGTTTTGCTGCCGCCGACTTACAGTTATTTCACCGTTGTCGCCGCGTCTGGTAATTCCGGAAAGTTGTTTACCAAATTCCGAGCCCCACGGATGCTGCGCGGATGAAATTCGCCCCCGAACTTTACTTGGATATTCGCGAACGAGATAAACAGAAGAGTCCTTAAGCTTAAACCATTCAACTCGCGGTTTGTTCTCGTGTCCTCGACTACCTATTTTTTGCGAGTGTTTTAAAGTGTCACGCGGTGGAATATATGTAAATCCAGTCGAAGGAAAGGACCCCTCCATTTGTAGCCATGGCCCAAACAGAGGCCAAAACCACGTGCACGCGGCGCCGCCGCCAGAGTCATTACAAGCGTTACAATATTGGCGGTTTCTAAATAAGTGCTCAAGTAACCGTTAGTCAATCATAATCACGGCTTAACTTAATCGTAAAGTGGCTTTAACTGAACTGATTTGATTGATCAAGCTCGTGATCCTCCGACGAATGAACATTGGCAACAGTTGGCAGATTGGCAGATCCCCAAAGCATCAGGTGAGTGATCAAATTTAACAGTAAAATATTATGATCTTCTCTAAATCATTATCGTTATTCAAAAATTTTAAATTCAGACATTGCAGTGTTTTTTTTGTAACCATGTTGGTTGAACTTAAATTATTTTCTTTTGTTGTAAACTAAGCACAGTTGTTTTCAAATATAAATATAAGTAACATGTTTTCAATTTAAAGTGTGAATGGTTACAAATAGCTTGGATTAAAGGATTATGTCTCTAGGCCACAGATTATGCTAAGTTAAATTTTAATTTTTGTAACGTTTAAATTGCGGATACACTTCAATGCAGGTTTTTAAAATACGAAATGTGCTGCCCAAGCACTCCAGTGTTAATTGAAAGCAATGCAATTGTCATTCGATGTGTGACCGCATCGTTGTTGGCCAGTGTGACCAATGCACACTACAATGCATTCATTTTCAACGAAACCAAAACGAAACCTCAGCATATTAATTACAAAGAAATTAAAATTTTTGTTGTTTCGCCCACTGCCCACGCCTTAATTAAATACGCCAAAGAGTAACGGTAATAACCGACAACGGGAACGACGACCGACGGGGTTTTTGCCATTGTTGTTCTTGTAATTGTGCCAGACATCGTCGCTCATTCTCACGCTCAGACCGCACACTGAGAAAAAGTGGTTAATTCTAAGAATATTTAGCAATGAAAAATTTAGTTTGTTTGCAGTGTGACCTTGCAGCCTGCAGAAAATAGTTGAAAATTCGCAAAGCTTGCATTTGTTTAAGCGCAGTTATAATTAAACAATGTTTTTAAATAAGGAGGAGCCATTTACGATAATGTTTCGTTTATGAACATTTATTGAAAACATTTTGTAGTTTTAGTTTGTAAAAATACTTATAAATTTGATTTAACTTGTTATATTTCATTTGCTATAGTAATTAAAAAAGAAAATCAAAAATGATGTGAATACACAACATATGGGTATCCCTTTGTTCTTGCACTTTTCCTAGTGCACGCACACCACCACCACCCCCCTAAAACCACCCACAGTTGCCCAGATTTTCTTCTTCTTCTTAGTCCTTGCCTGCTTTTGTTGGCAGGGAAAAAAAATAATAAAAGCGAGGGGCTGGAAGGAGAGCAGATGAAAACTGTGTCGCCTTCGCCTGCGTGCGGTGACTGCAAAACTGTTGCCCAAAACAAATGACTAGAAACATGCCCCCCTCTCCCCTCTTCCCCCCTTCCCCCTCAACCCATCGTTGATTTATGCCAACGGCAAAATTATGAAAAATTGTTGCAGCTAAATTTAAAAGAAATCTGAAAGTAAACACACAACCGGGTACGAAAACGAAAGAAAGGCAAAATAAATAAATTCGATAATTTATCCATAAATTTTGGACTCGCAGCATTTTCGGCGTCAACAGCGGACATCGGCCTTGGGGTACCGTTAGTAATGGAGTCCAGAGACCACCACCCAGTTCCCCCATCCCCCCCTTTAAGCACACCATCCTGCTTTGTAGCAATTAACATGTGCAAATTTCTGGCCACATAAATTTCCGTAAACTGTTTGTTGCTCCCAACGCCAAATCTGCGTCTGTCGGGGGGACTCATAAATTCTGGGACACGGAGGACCAAGAGCAGAAGATCCAGAGATATAGATGGTAAATCGTTTGAGCCCAGGCCCGATAAGACAACGAACTTGACCTAAACGGATAAAACCTTGAGAAATTAGTGATAGGGATCTCCTTTCACCTAAACGTCGGACCTTCTGTTTTATTTATTCGAAATAAATTCAAACTTGTCTGCAACAAATATTAAAACTTAAAGTTTTTGACCTCTTTTAAGCTAATTCAAGCCTTAGTTTTGGTGAAAGTTTGCTTAAACGTCAGTGTGGCTGCTTTCATCGTCTGCAGTATGACCAAAGCACATCGTGATGCAAAAATATTGAAAAAAAGCCAGTCAAAATATTAGTTAGTGAGAAAGGTTTCCCATATGACCAGCAATACGTCAGATATATTTTATATTAACTACACGTACTCAAAGATTTAATTTTTTGTTAAGGGTTGTAAAGGAAATCCTAAACATAAGGTCTTATGGTCATATTTTTCCCAGTGTACATGTTTCACAAGTCGAAAGCTAAAAGAACAAGATGGACAGAAGGAAATCAGGCAAATCAAACCGGATCAAGCTCCAAAAGATCAAAGCCTAGTAAAGTCAAAAGAGAGTGTAATCCCTTACCCCGATTCCGATGCCCATTCCCATTACTCCAGTGAATGACCCTCCGGCAGTTTGACATCATTAATGGCAGTAGTATGGAGTATACATGGAGCATCGTGTCATTCAGTGGCACTCGAAACTCTCAAGTTGCATTCAAAATTTAAGTGAGCATTTAAATACATGGCTGCGGTTTTTCGCTTTGCCACCAAACCGAAACTTGGCGCCCGAGCAAAGACCGAGAAAGAGATGGAGTGTGTGTGTGAGGGAGAGGGGAGAGAGCAGCTGAGCGTAGACCGCAGAGTCAAAGGAGGAGAGGAGCTCAAAGTGGCTTACGCTTGACTGATTTAATGCATGTCAAAATGTCAAAATATATGCATGCACAAAGAAACCCGTTACATGAATCCCTTTAACCTACTGGCCCCGCCCCTGACCAAAATGGCACGCCACGCCCCTTCCCCCCTTTTTTTGGTCAGAGACTCTCGGGCTCTCGAAAGTCCCTTTGCCACAGTCACAGTCAAAACAATTATAAATGATAAATGTCAAACAGAGATGGACAGTAGCAAAGGAGGGAGATGACAGATGCTACACGGTGCCCAAAAATAAACATAAATCGGAGTTATATTTGAAAATGTGATACTAAAAACGGTTACAAAAAAGTGATAAACACCAAAAAAATATATAAGAAAGCAGATCAAACGTTTATAAAGATATAAATATATTAATAGGTATAAAGTAAATACTTGAATGTGACCAAATCTGCAGGGCAAACGGTTGCTTGGTCACATTGTGCCTTTTAATGAAATTCAAATTTTTTTGCTTTAAATAAAAATAATATCTTTTTGAAGCTTTAAGAATTTACCCTTTGTTTTCGGTAGCATAAAATGTATTATTGAGGAACTTGATCGATAGCCTAATAAATTATTTCTTATCATATTTCTTACCACATCTTTTTTCATCAATATAAGAAATGAGGATCAGGATTTAATTAGATAATTTGTTTTTTGTTGTGTATGCCAGGGCCAAGGAGCAAGGGAGAGAGGGCTACCGGGCGACAGAGACAGAGACAGCAGCAGCGTGCAACATTTAAATATGCAAACTTGCGAACAAACACACACAGACACAGACAACTCACACACATCAAACTTAATTTGGCGCAGCTCATTAATAAAGCACAAGTAGGCAAACAAATATGCACATACATTTGTATGTCTGTACAGTGGAGCCTGGGAGGCGGTGCCATTAAAACTTTAAAGTGATGTCGCGCAGCGTCGGAGGAAGAGGCTGACATAATTTATGCAAAATATAAACCGACCGACAGGCAAAAACAACTTATTAAAAAATACGCACAACAAACGAGCGGCGGCTATAAATAACCTGGCCAAGCAAGTAAAAGCCATGAGAATGGGCGGCTAGGCCAACAAAAATGTGGGAGTGGCCGTTGGCAGTTGGCAGAGGGAGTGAAGTTTTTCAAGTGGCTGTGAAACTGTGAAACATTTTCCAACTGCCTTGCCACAACAACAATTTCCATTTCCATTTCCCCGGCGACCAAGCGAACGAAGCATATGCACTGCGGCAGGACTCTGGGGATAAATTACATTAATCGTATTGTTTTACACATTAAACATCAGCCACATAACTCTCTTTTGGTGGGGCTTCCAATTTTTTTATTAATTTATTTTTAACATATTACTAATATTATATGTTAAGCAATTAAGTGCTGATTTTATTTATTCTGTGATCAAGCCAATGAAGTCGTTATTACCTGTATACCGAAAATATAAATGTAACTTTGACTGGTAAATTGTTTACCCTTTAGAATAACTCTTGTTGTTTACCTCCGTCAATTGGCTTTTGTGTGGCCTCTTGTTTTTCGAAAACAAACCGAAAACCAAGCGAATATAATCTCAAGTATAAGCCGGTGAATGTGTGTGGCGAAAAGTTTGAGTTGTTTTTTGGGAACTGTGCTGTGCACTTTATTATTCCCAGAAATAAAATCAAATCCCATGAGCTTCTTGCACGTCCTTGAAGGACATTCGGGCTTCGGCTTAGCCAATGGGTTTTGTCTGGCTTCGCTTCGCCTTTCCTGTTATCCTGTTTACTTCTGTTTTACGGCTGTCGTCGCCTGCGGCTCTCGGCCAACAATTTTCAGTTTCATTTTCGTTTAGTGTCAAGTGCCAACAAAAACGGCTAAGCAGCAGCAGCAGCAGCAACAACTAATGGTAATAGCCCTGCACACGACAAGCGACTAAAACTGCTGGAAATACTCGTAATATCCAGGCAACAAACAGTTGTCATACCCAGCTGCTTGTTAAGACGGCGACGGCGACTCTTTGCCTTTGGCCAAGAACGAGGATGAGAAACAAGCCAAAAGCGAAGAAAAGCGGGCCAAGAAGAAGAGTGCGAAAAAAGGGGTGGGCAAGTGGGAAAGTGGGAAAATGGGCCCATCCTAAGTGGTAGCCTGATCTGGGTCTTGTCTCTGAATTATCTACCCGCTTAACCCCAAACACTGGCCAAAAGATTATTAAATGCCTCTGTCTCTCTCTCGAAATCCAACCGGGAAAATCCTCTTTTTAATTATAAATATCAATCAGTCTAAAGTGAATTTCACATATACATACATACGTTCATACATACATATATCACAAAAAAATGGCAAACCTGGGCAGTTTCAAGAAATTGTGTATACAATTGCGTTTAAAATTTAATGCGCTTGAAAGCAGGCAACACTTTTTTTTTTAAGGTAATGATTAACGAGAATCTGAATGATTAAATATATTTTTAGCATGGCCAAGAGTTTTTATCAGCCTTAAATCTTGTACCCAACCAAGTGTTAATTTGTATTATGTTTGTATTCTGAAATTCTAAAGTACATCCCCATTTAATTCCTTTTTATTCTCGTTACTCGTAGAGTAAAAGAAAATACTCGCAATCGCAAGTGTCTGTCCGTTCCTCCGTACGAACATCGAGATATCGGGAACCATAAGAGCTAAAGCCACCAAATTTTGCACACAGGCCCCTTTAACGCCCACAAACTGCGAAACTCTGTGGTGCCCACATTTAAAAAAAAAAGGCCACAATAAATATTGTTTGAATTGAAAATGTCTACACAGATATCTAAAAATTTTGAAATGCTTGAAAGTTTTAAGAAATTGTGTATACAAGTTCGTGACAAATGAAGTAGTGAATAACAAGAATCTGGCAGTCGGGAAACCCGACTATAGCGTTCTTTCTTGTTAATTCTTGATTTTATTAACAAAAAAAAGTATACGAAATTTAAAATGAAGTAGTGCTGCCAATATCCATTTTGTTTTTGTTTTAGTTTGTAGAAGAGAATTTCTCTTGTTTTAACCAATATTGCTAGCTGCCGGCCAGAAAACTTGGCCGTTTCAGTTTGATTTCAACCGTTGGTCTTGTGTGCCGAGCTGGAACTACACACACACATAGTTTGTCTAGCTAAGCTAAGCTAAGCTAAGCACTTCCTCTTTCCGGGGCTGATTTGTATACATAAACACAGCAGCACCAACATAAACAACATCAACAATAGCGCAGACACTCAGAAGTGGGACACATTTACACATTCAGTGTGCACATAAATTAAGGTAAGGGCGAATCAAGCGCTTTCTTAACCTTATTTTTCTTAACTCCATCCGCAGCACAGAAACAAAAAATGTCAAGTCAAGAATTTCAATATAGGAACCAAGAACAAATGGTTTAAAGGGCCTGAGGCCCAACACATATTTTGTAAAAAATACAAACATTTTTAAACAAGGAAAAAAAATGTTTTAATACCATCTCAATAAAACTTCATTTTATTATTAATATTTAGGTGAAGGGATGTCCTTTGGTGTCTTATAAAATAAATGTAAAATACTTTTAGAAATGAAGATGTATAAATAACTTAAAGAAATACTTTTAGAAACAAATATGTGTATTAATTTATAGAAATGAAGAGTAATATTGGAATTTTAGTGTTCTTAAAAAATAAAGTGTTCTTAAAAAAAACTTGTTATGTCCTTTTTTACATAGTTCGGAATGTAAATATAAAGTAAGTCCGCGTTTCCCTCAGTGCATTCAGTCACTTGAGAGTTGCCTTTTGATGCCTGTTCGGGACATTGAATGCAAATCACTCGCAGAGTCGCATTATTGAGCCGCGTATTGCCAAGCAAAGCAATCTCGCAAATTGCACATGCACATGCACACGTAGACAATCCTGGCTGCCGTTAACTGTTATCCATTTTGCACAAGCACACACACACACGCACACACATGCTAACAGTGCACACAGTGCGTATGATTAATTTAAATGCATGGCTATTTGCATAGCAACCAATGAGATGCAATAGTTGTAGATGCAACAAAGCAATGCGAGTAACCTCAACAAATGATAACCATTAAATTTGATATTTTATAAAAGTGTTTGCCTATTAAGTATTACCATAAGTAGTTTACCATTAGATGAAAGGCTACTTAAAATAAAATAAAATTAAGGAGTTTGAAATCAAATGTCAAATTGAATGTAATATATGTTAAGTAAGCATTGTTGAATATATTTTTAAAGTAGCTTTCAATTTCTTCGTAGTTTTTGTCCGAATTTCCATTCAAATGTTTAGATTTCAAAATAAATGAGGAGTTATAAATCAAATGTAATAATGCTTACTTAAAGTATGTTATTGAAGTACAGTGCAAAGTGTGCTAAAATAAGACAAGTCATAGTAGCTTTCAATTTCTTCATAGTTTTTGCCCCACTGAATCATTTAGCCTTTAAATAAAATAAATGGGGAGTAATAAAATCTAAATACCGCCTTGTTCCCAGTGCCCCAAGAAGACATGCGTGCCACTTGGGTTTTTATAGCCTTTTCTAATTAAGTTAAGCTCACATAACAATTTGGGAATGCGGAGGAGTACGGAATAGTTTGTCGGAGCTGGAGCTCAAATGCCAGGCAAACATTTTCATAAGACGTCTTCTGATCTTTCTTCCACTTCCACTTCCCATTCCAGTTCCCATTCCACTTCCTTTTCCACTTTGCTGTGCATTTGAGTGTGTTTGCGTTTGCGTTGGCCCCCAGTTTTAATGTGTTTGCATGGCAGTTCTCAGTCTTCGGTCTCCGGTCCTTGCAACTGCCAAGACTTCTTCTATTTGCTTAAGGCACTTGAAATCAATTAAATGCATAGTTTCGTCTCGAGTTGCAGTGCTGCTGCATACTATGGGGCGCTGCACCAAGAAAAGCCAGCAATTTTTATGCGCCACGCTCGAATTCAAATTCATTAGCCTCTGAAGAAGAAGTCGATGTGTCTGTCTGTCTATTTGTCTACTTTTGTCTGGCAGCTTCAAGTGTTTAGCTTATTGAAAACTTTTCATTTTGGCCCGCAGTGGCAGGCTGACAAATTGAACCAACGCTAATCAGCAAACGAATGCGACTCTCTCCCGAAATGCACGCTAAAAATTTGATTACTCAGAACGAAAAAAAAGCGCATTAATCCACACTATATTTTTCGTATTTTCCAATAAATACCTGTATTTTGTAAAGGTATTTTTGTATCAGAAAGAAATATTGTATAGGCACTGCCAAAAATAATTGTATTACAATTTAAGCCCTTTAAATTTATGTGATGCATCTTTATGACCAAAACTAACTTTTTGTTCTATTAAAAATGTATTTTGGTATGTATTCAAATATATTTCGTATAAAAAAAATAGAAAATGTTCCTAATATTACAGAAATGAAGTATTACTATTATTGTATAGTTTTTAGACTTGATCGTATATGCAGTTAAAAGATATATTATAACACCAAGATTATACAAAATATATAACGTATAACAAAAAAGGAAATCAATATAAATTATTATTTATTATATAAATAAATAATAAATCTTTGTTTCATGTTATGTTCAGGATTATTTCCAAGTAAGGTGATTTTCTTTAAATACCAAAGATTAAACGTAATAAAATTAAACTGTATGGAATTTTCAAACCCTAATTTTTGATGGAAAACACAATTTTTCCGAGTGCTGAGTGCTGGAAATTCAGCTTTCGCTTTGGCATCTGCAACTGCATTCCAGCTTCAGTCGAGAGAAGCGGGAAAAGTTTGCCTGAATTATGTAGCGCGACGGTAATTTGAGGCAAACTTTTGACGCTCAAATAGTTTTGGACACAACTACAACTACAACTGCAAAGCTAAAGCCAAAGCTAAAGCTTCAAGTTCGCAGCGGGGATCGGTTGAGTTAGGGGCGTTAGCTGGCTGGTAAATGGTAAATGGTTAATGGAAAGTGGAAAAACTCTTTGGCGGGGCGGGTGCGTGACTAACAATGTGATTGTCAAAGTATTTGCACTTGATTACCAACTTTGCAGCGCAAAACAAAAAGAAATTCAAGAAATGTTTTAACAATATTCTACTTGTTTTGAAGCTCACATTATCATTATATATTTAAAACTTCGCCCCAAATTGTACACAGCCTAAATTTAAAGTTTAGAAACAATAAGGAATTTAAGCTTTTGTGATTTTTTTAAGCTAAAAGACGTTTAAAGTTGGCTTAAATGTATTTCTAGTGGTTCTACAGAAAAACTTTACTTTCTAAATAAAAATTGTATCTTCGATAAACGATCAAATCAACAAAAGGAAGTAATTCTAGTAAGTAATGCATTTATTTTTTAACATTTGGGAATTTCCATTCAAAAGATAGAATTTTGTTCACTATTAACACCTCGTGCCTTATCTTTTAGTTAATCAATAGCCGTTTTGTGGACCCATCCAACCCTATCAATCGCTTAGCAAAGTTTTTGTCGAGTAATTGCCCTCGTTGTGACCCAAATAATCGTTACCCATAATAACCAAACATTGATTTATCCGCAGTTTTTTGTGTGTGTATGCCATTGTCTGCCTAGTGCGACTTCTTAGCATCGCTCTCAGCCTAACATTTGACCCGGACCCCCCCCCCCCAAACCCAAACTCGGTGACCCCGACCAAAAGGAACCCCGGCGAAGTGCCACAGACAAAGCCATTAAAAACGCCATCAATGCGACCCAAAGGCAAAGCGAATAACGCATGAGAGTACGCTTAGAAAAAATTGAGTAACCTTTTTCTTTATTTTTTTAGTGGAATATCTCGTCAAGATATTTTGTTAAAAAATATATATATGTACATTTAATATTTTGTTTATTTTTATAACAAATTATTATTTGTAACTCAGATTTATGAAAACAACCTAATAATAGCCTGATATTGTGTTGTTAGGTCACACTGATCTTTTTGTGGTAATCAGTGCGATTTAGAGAGTCGTGTGTGCATGTTCACACTGCATTAAAACACCTGGGAAAAGTTATTGACTATAAAGACTTGTTGTTTTAATAAAAGTAAGTTTAAAATAAACCACGTGAAATAACCCAATCTTGATTTATTTTGTATAAGCTATGCCTTTTAAATAAATGATAACTATTAGAAAAAAATGAGTACTGTATATGTAAGGATTAAAAAAACAACATTTTTTTCAGTGCATTAAACGCTGGAAATGCTGAGAATAATCCGAAACGGAATATCTAATATGGCACACCGAAAATACCCGAAAGCAAAACCAATTCCAATTCAAAAACAAATCCATTGTAAATGCGCTTGTCGTCGGTGAAAGGTTTTCTCTTTCTCTTTCTCTTTTCCTTTTTATTTTTTTCGCTGGTCTGGTGGGTTTCGGTGGGCGTTTGGCATAATAATAACCGCTAACTTGTCACCTTGCCACCTTTTTTATTTTTTTATTACAACCGGACCGAGAGATCGTAAAAAGGACGTCAGACGAAAAATTACGTGTATCCTTTTTCTAATCGCAAATGCGTGCCCAGGATGGCGAAACGGGAAAAGGTGTGACTGGTTTGGGTGGCTAAGGTGGCTAAGGTGGCTCGGGTGGTTCGAAACCACACACAGCGAACTATTACTTTTATTTCCTTTGTGGGCGGCAATTGGTTTGCCTTAGCCTTAGCTCCTCCTGTCACTTTGTGGCTCGGTCCCATTGTGGCTTAGTCCGAATCCGAATCCGAAAGGCAGCTGCGGTTTTGTGTCGCATACAAAGTGATAACGAATTAAATAAATAATAAATTTCGCTTTTATTTCAACGCAGTGTCTCGCACGATTTTTAGCAAATTTTCCCGCGCCACCGCCCACATAAATAAATAGCTGCTAAAAGGGGAGAAAAAAAAGAAAAGGTCCTGTCATGAAGTTTGTCGCTTGGTTAGTTCAGAATATTTTTGGGGACCCCGACGATATGTATGGTCAAATGTAATAACGCTACTCTATACATATATATAAGTATAAGTGTAGGAGGAGTGCATAAATTTTTGTGAATTTTGAGTAGGGACAAAGTCAGGGTCCAAAGTCCGCAGTCCAGAGTCCGGAGTCAAGTGCTGATGCTGATACAGTTGCCTGAGTTATGGGCCACTATGTGGCACCCAAAAAATTGTGTCTTTGGCTGCGAAGCGAATGAATGTTCTGTTTATTCAGCGAGTGGCTGGCATGCAGAGCCGAAACCCTCGAAACGAATGAAACCCGTATTTATGAGTACTAAACAAATAAAGGAGTTACATTTGATGGCCCCCCATGGCCATTCATAATGCTAAAATAGCTCATTTGAAAGACGTTGCTTTGAATGATTAAATTTCCTTCCTTTAAATAAAAAAAACACAAAATGCTAAAGTCAAAAAATAATGAGAGGAAACCCATGCAGTTGGGTAATTAATTCAAGGGTGTGGCCCTTAAAAATTAGTTAATTAATTGATTTTTTTACACAAGGCTTACTAAGAGTATTAAACTTGAAGCTATCTTTAAGTATTGAACTTTTAAGTTTACTTTTTGAATTCCCTATGACAAGTTTTTACTTGAAGCCTTAACATTAAATGATAAAATAATAAATATGTATAATTTACCAAGTTATTTGATATTAGTTTAGTGCGATTTCTTTATTTTATCTCTAACTTTCACACGGACTTTACACGGACTTTAATAATATTTTAATATTCTTCACATTTTGGTGGGCCTATTTATTTCTGTTTTATTCTTTTTAATGTGTGTTTTTGGTTTTTTAGAGAGTATCTAGCCGTTCCAAATTGTTTGTTGTCAGTGAGTAATGCACAATAATTCCGCACTTTTGGATTTATGACGCTGAAAGGCTGACATTTGTGTCACTAAATGGAAAGTGTAACTGAATGTGCATTCATTCGGACCCTGTTCATGTGAACGTGAATGGGAACCACAGATTTGCACGGCAATGGCAGGCAAATCTCGATGGGATCTGACCAACCTGGTCATGAAAACGAGGGGAAAATGGGGAAATGGGTTAATGGCGGGTAAAGCACACTGGGAGAAAAGCCATGGGAGAAGGTGAACTGTACAACAAATCTCTGGGCTGCTGGAGAACTTTGTCATGTTGTCACATGGTAGTAAATCCCCATGCCTGTTCACCCAAGGACCCTCCCCATACCCATGAACTCCCAAATGGTTTCTGTGGAATGAACATCAGCGAAATCATTTGGCGAGCCACAAAATCGCATCAAAATATTGCGTATGTGCGTGCCCTTCCAGCAAGACTTTTCCCCTGTGTATATGTGTGTGTGTGTTCTGTATGTGTGTGTGGGTTTAGATGGGCGGCTGTGGGCGTGGCAGAACTACCGAGCTGGGAGTAATCATGTATCGCTAGTCTAAACACACCGAAATGCTCCGAAATGAGCCGAGATTTGTCTGTGACAATAGAAAGTGAGGCAATATTGGCTGGGAAATGGGAAATGAGCTTAAGTTGCATTTTCACAATCATCAAAAGCTCAAGGGCATTCTAAACAATAACATCGTATCTATATTATATTTAATAACTTAACAGGTTTAAATATATATAAATAGATCTAAATGTTTTGTAATATAATATATAATATAGAAAATAATTTCCCAAAATAATTTCCAACTTCATTTTGTAGAAATGTGCATATTGACTTCCATTAGAGTCTCCGTCGTAAAACTTTTTGACTTAGTTTTCCGCGACATATGGTTCCGCTTATTCTGTTCATTTTATGCCGATTTTCCACCGCTTTTCCGCCGCTTTTCCACTTTCACCCCTGCGCTTGCTTATTGTGAGAGGCACCTGTTTCGACTTTATTTAGGCCATTATTTCCTATACTGTCAATACTTTTACGTACAACACCACCCACCGCCCACCGCCCACCCAGCTCATCAGTTTTGTCTGGTAATTTGCATTTAAATTTGCGAATGTTTTGCCTTTTTCTCGTTTTTCTTCTGCCAAACAAAAGGCAACGAACACAAAATCCGTGGACTCCAAAAAAGTGCGGGGATTTACGGGGTGATGTGGGTTTGGAGGGTATGCGTATACTGTATACTGTATACTATAGTAGGAATAGGAATTTGGGAATTTTTGGAATGAGGCGTGTTATCAGGGCGAGTTGACAACTTTGCAATGCGTTTCGTTTCGTTTCGTTTCGCTTAGATTTGTTTAATATTTGGCCGCAGGCCGTCGATTGCTGAAGCACCCAACTCAAAAAGAAAGAAAAAAAAAATACAGAAAATAAACTACAACAAAGATGAGAACAGCGAAGAGAATTGGGCAAAAGTCTGGCCACGCCTTCGTCCTACGTCCTGCGTCCTTGGCGGCGCCTTTCACCGGCTTTGATGTTTGTGTTTCTCGTGGCCAAAACGGAAAAAGAGCGGAATGAAAAAGTGCGAACTTGGCTCGAATTTGGCGGGTGGAAATGGGCGGTGGAAAATCGGTGGAAAATACGGAAAAGTGGCGCAGAGAAAGGGTCTTGAGTGGGGGTGGGGGATGGGGGATGGGGGCATATTTGTGAGTCCACGCTGCCAAATATTAAATAACCTTTCGGTTATTGGCTTAGTCATGGGGTATTCTGCCTGAAATTCGGACTGAAATTTCTACCCGAAACCCTGTCACTCCATGTTCTCCGTTACCATTTCGTTTTATTGCCACAAATTTGGTTTGATAAGCCCATGGGGCAAACTTTTTACAATGGACAGTTTTTGGACCACTTCGCATTCACAGAACCTTTGTTTTTTGCGTGTTTTTTCCCCCTTCTTTGTTTTTGTGAAAAGCCCTCTTATTGGATCAACCTTTAACCAAACTTTTTGCCCATCCCTGCCAACTCGCAAAAATTTGACACAAAAGCTCATTAACGTGATATAAATTAGATTTTGGGTGTTAGTGCAGAACATTTTTGGATACACTTGGCCACACTTGGCGGCATACTTAATGGCCGAGAGTGGGGTGGCAACCCTGCTCGTTAAGAAGGAGTAGTTTGTCCAAAGACCCTCAAAAATTTGGTGGTTTGGGTGTAAAAAGGTTCCTATTATGTTTTATTGCTCTTGATTATGGCTGCGTGTATGAGTATAAATTTAGGCGGGGTTTGGATCTCAGTTCTCCGGTTTTTGGGGGAAAAAGGGAAAAAAGGTAATTGTAGCATCATTTGATGATTATCCACTTCAGCTTGAGCAATCGCCCCCATTTCCCCTCGATTTCTGTCTGCCACTTTCGCTAAATGCCTTTAAAATCACCTCGAAACAAGCTTCACCCAACGGAGAGGGGGACTTTTCCATGGTTAACACTCCCTTTCAACTTTTTTCAAGGCGCTTCCCACTTTTCCCCACTGAAAGAAATTGTTAACTTAGTTTTTAACATTTTTGAAGATTTAAGCATGGCTAAAAAATATTTATTTAACTAAAGAACATTTTGTAGGTTAGGTTTTTATAAAAAAAAGAGTTGATTTTTGCTTTAGTTTCAAAAGTTACATTTTAACAAATTCAAAACTATGTTATTTTGTATTTAAAAATTTTACCTATTACCTTTAATGTATGTATTATGAACTCATAATATTAAACTTATTCTATATTTGTATTACTTTATAATTAATTTCAAGCTTCCAACCAAATTCCAAATATTTCATTTTAATTAAAAAGCTGCCTTAATTTAATTCCAGATTTTACCATTATTGCTTACAAAAAACTCACAAAAGCTGGCTCAGGTAAATAATAATTTGTATAAAATATGTTCTTAAAAAAACTTTTAAAGTGTGTACATATTTAAGTTTAGGTACTTAAGGTTCTTAGGTACTACTTTCTATAATTTACAAAATCGTAGTCTAAAAATATCAAGTTAATCAAGTGTTTAAAATTGTTTTGATGTATTGAAATTAATGTATATTCAAAACACTTTTAAAATATAGTTTTGATTGGTTGGTTCGATTCTTTTTTAATCCCAAATTCCTCAGTGTGAAGTTTATCATGGTCTTTCCTTGTTTTTGGCTTGGCCCTTTCTAGTCAAGTCGTCTCTTTTATTGAACTGCTTGGGAAAATCGCAAATAGCCATAAACGTGTATATCAGACTTTGCTTTGGTTCGCTTGGCACCAGCTGCCAGTGCCAGTACCACCCACCTCCTCTCGAAATAGCTCTCTATATTATATCTCCCCACCCCACTGCCATCTAATATTGGATTTGTTATTGTTACTTCCTTCCATTGGTCTTTGTTTTGTCTTTGTCATCTCTGTGTTTTTTATTTTTTATTATATATGCACAAACAATATTCATACAGCAGATAGAATAGGTTTGATGCCCACGGCCCACGACTCGTGTCTGTTGTTTCAGGCGCCCCAACTTTTATTTTATTTTATTTTATTTTATTTATTTATTTTTATTTTATTTTCTCTGTATTTTCTCTCTGTTTGGGTTTGGATTTGGGTTTGGGTTGGTGTTTGGGTTGGGGCTTGGGCTTCCGACCGCCGCTAAGCCCGAGATTTATGTACTAAAAGCACGTTGAAATGCAAAAGCGCGGGGTATGGTAATAAAATAAAATACATTTTATTATTTATATTTGTCGTGACTTCGATTTATTATACGGCCATTGCCAAATAGAAGGTCTAGTTGGATGCTCAGATAAACTCGGGGATCAGACATGGCGCATATGTCTTACCTAAACCCCCTTCCACTGTGTTTTTTTTTTTTTTTTTTTTGGTGAACCCATGTAGATATTTTCTTGGTATATATTCATTGCAGTTGGAGTTGGAGGAGGAAATGTTGATACTGTCTGTGTTATTACTGCGAAAAGATATGGGAGTCTGTTTATTGGTGTATTTGCGAGAGTGGGTGGCCTTGAGTACGCCAAAATGGCTCTTTTAGGGAGTTTTTTAAACCCAATATGCTGGCTATTTATGTTACGTATACGCACTGTTGGCAATATTGAAGTTCCGCTCTTTTGTTATAAAAAGGCTTGGAACATTTTCATTTGTTTTTTTTTTTTTGGCTTTTATAACAGTAATAAATATTATTTTATAATTTTAAAGTCATCTTTTTACATTAAAATCTTTACTCTCTTGCTCCCAAATTTTTGGTTTCATAGTAATTGAATGCATTTATTTTTTTAGTATTTAATGAACTGTATCATATATAATTGTTGCACATTTTGGCCTCATAAAAACTATTCCCGAAAAAATACACTGTTTACATTGAAAATATGAATTTAATTTATTTGTTTGGGTTTTTTTTTACGAAAAACTTGTATTTATTGTTGCTTTGTGTGATGATGTTTCATATGTGGCATAATTCAATAGTTTTTTTGTGAAAAAATAAGCTTTTAATAGAATAGCATTCTGTTATTGATTTCCAGAAATGGGGTGCGTAATTTGGCTATTTAATAAACTTTATGCTGTAGATAAAAAATTTGATAAAGAAATTGAATTTATGTGGGGTTTTGTAAAAGTTTTGATGACATTTACTGAAAAATGCTTCCATTGATTAATTATAAATGTGTTTAATATTTTTTTTAGACATTTTTTGGTTATCCCCTTGATGATGACTATAAATCGCAATGTGGAAAAAAAGCGATTTTGTGAAGTGCAGACCATTTTTCTTCCATCAAAGTTAAAAAAAGGGACCCTCGATTCAATTAGAATGCCAAAAATCATGTCCGCAGCCATTATAATTACTTCCGTTCATTTTAGTCACTCTTTGGCCCACTCCACAAATTCCTAAGCTCATTAGCAGCACAAAAAACTTTGTCCAATGCTCCCAGCTGACCGAAACAGACACCGAATACCGAATGGAATAAGAATGGAACAAAACTCGAATGCTAATGACACAAAAACGAGATTAGATTGAGGGTGAAGCAAAAAAAAAAAAAACGAGAAAAATAAAGAAAGAGAAAAGCTGAAAACCAAATTGAAGCAAATCAACAAATTAGCCTTGTCAAACTGCAAGGCAAAATCGCGGGGGAGGATTAGCGAACAGCGAATGGCGAATGACCCCAAGTTGAATGCCTGCGACTGCCAACTTCACTCAATCTGTCAATATTTACTCATTTCATTTAGTCATTTTCAATTTATAACCATTCAATGGAATTTTCTCACCCCCCACCCTCCCCCACCCCCTTGTCACGCATCAATCGCTGTCTTAGCCACCCCCCCCCCTTTTTTTTTTTTATTTGCGCCCTCGCACGCACTACAATCCCTCCTCCTCCTCCTGCTCCTCCTCCACCCAAAGCGTTAATTTCCCAGCTACTTATGCACAGAGGAAAATGCCTCCGGCCAGGACATCCATCAGTCACCCAAACGGGGGGAGGGAAGGTCGTGGGGGAAAAGCTGATGACACCCCAGGGCGGGATATGTCTTGGGAAAGTGTATCTGCCACATTGAGTGGCAGTGGGGCACTTTCCCTTCCATTCGAACGAGCTGATCGGCCTGCGATGATAACCCTCTGAAAATTGGTGTATGCATTGTAAGTGGCTATCCTTCTTCTCAAAAAATGGTTTCTCAAGATTGGTGCTCATATATCTTTATAAATTGAATGCGGCTTGGGTTGCAAAAAATCTTAAGTTTTCAACATTAGTTATAGAAATATTTGGGGTTTTAGTTGTCCCACAACAAGATTTATTAGAGGCTGTTTAACAATTTACAATGATAAATAATAAAGTTTCTCTATTTGAAGTTTAATACAATATAAATAAATTGTAGTAATATATATTTATGTTTAAAAAATATATATATATTTTTTTAACAAAGTGACTAGCGGAGTGAGAAATTAGTTTCAAACTTGTGGCGCTAGAAAAGTAAAACAATAAAACAATCAACCAAAGTCAAGAACATCGTTCCATACAATAAATATATGAGGATCTTTAACAATTTTTAATGATAAATAATAAAGTCATGAAATTGTTATTTCTTTTTGAAGTTTAATGATATATAAATGAATTATTAAAATATATAGTGTTCTGTATAAGATAAATATTTATTTATTCATTTGAAGTTTGTTAGTAAATTGTGTGTTAATAATTCTGATAGCTGTTGAAAATTATTATGAAATGTAAATATTAGCAAATAAGAGCATTTTAAATTCGTTGAGCTTATATTTTTTATGCCCACACTTATTTCTAATGATTTTCCATCCCAAATATTCATTTTAGTTTTGGCCCGCAACGACAGCCACATTTTTAACAGCTCCCCCCCAAACAAAAAAGTTGTAAATTTTTCTAAGTGGCCCCCAAACTTGGGGCATTTCAATTGTTTTGAAGATACTCTCATCCCATCTCATCCCATCTGATTCAGCCACCCTCTTGTATCTATTTAATGTTAATGTTTTCGTCTGAGACTTTTGGCTGCGGCGCTCAATTAACGCTTTTGGTTTATGGCCAAAGAATTTGCGTGGAAAAGGTGGTTGGGGGAGGGAGGAGGGTTACAGGCTAACAATTAGAAGTGCCAACTCAGCTTGGACATCATAACGGTAGCTCAACCACCACCCACCCCCGTTTAACCCCCACAAAATGGCTTCATTTACTGCCCAAGGCAAAACAACAGTAAGTGAAATTTTCACAAGCTTTGGCTAAAGCTTTAGTTGTTTGTTCCTCTCCCACACTGTCTGCTTTATATAGATTTTTGTTTTTTCTTTGTTTTTTTTTTATTTTTAGGGGTACTACTACCGCCTGGTTAGTGGGGATAGCGCTGGAAAAAGTTTTCCACTTTACACAGCGGAGAAGAAGGCGCAACTTTGTAAGACCTCCGGTCGTTCGAAACTTCCCCAAGCCCAGCAGAGAATTACTGGTCGTTATATACGTATATACGTATATATATAGTGGAAATCTATTTTCGAATGCCAGTCAGTAGGGCGGCGGAGGGGGCGGAGGGGGCGGAGGGGGTGGCTTTTGTGCAAAAAGTATTTTTCATTACATTTCCCCAACATTTCAACTGGCCCTTCTTCCTTCTCTTTTGCGAAAGCAAACCGACGTCGACTTAATTTATAATTACGATAATTTGCGCATTACGTTTTCTTTTGTTGGCCTGGTTCGTGGTCCTCCTCCTGGTTCGTGGTCCTCCTCCTGCCCTGCTCCTAGTTTCCAACTCCTGGACAGAAAGAGGCAAACTTTGGTTGCGACTGCTGCGACTTAGGGGCTGATTGGTCTGTTTTGCTGTTCTGTTCACTCCTCCATCCTTTTGCTAGTGCTATCTACCACCCACCATCTTTTCCATCCAAGCACCCAACCCACCCACCCATTTTCCGTTGTCCTTGCGGCTTATCAATAATGTTGATTTCACTCTGTGTCGCATAATTGAATTCTGAAGTTGTTAAGTCACAGCAGCCCAGCCAAATTTACGCGCTGGGAATAGGCCAGCCCATCACCTAACCACCCACTTACCTCCCACCCCCCTGATACCGTTGGTCCAAGGCTGTTCGTTTGCTGATTGAAAATTTGCCAATTAGAAATAATGAAGCGTGTGACATTAAATGCAAGACAAGCAGCAAATCGGGCCAAGTCCCCAGTCACTTTTGCACCCACTTTTACACTTGCCACCCCCCAATTTCCACAATTTCCCACCCCCACCCACAATTTTCCCCCTGGGGATCTCGGCAGCGGATAGCTCGTTTGAGCTATATATAAGTAGTAGATATAGATGTATACGTACCACCTTGTAATATAGTATTTTTCACTGCTTCCAGCCTGCCAATGGCGATAACAAATTTTTGCTTAGAGGAAAGAAGGAAGCTCTTAAAATCTCATTGCCACACACACACACACAAACACATACAGAGCACGGATATCGAACTGAATTTTCATGTCTTCCTTTAGTTTGTCTTAGTTGGTGAATGGTGAAGGAACGAGAGCAGCAGCCATCATTAGACTCCTTTCCCCGGCCCACAAATCCCGTCAATCGAGGGTCTCCCTACCCAAAAAAAAACACCTTCCTCTAAGGGCCTTCCCTCCCCCATTTTCCGGAAATTTGTAGTCCTTGCTGGGATGGCTGGCTGGTTGGTTGGTTGGTTGGTTGGTAGGCAAATGCGCATTAGCCAAGTTCTTGGGCTCCAACAGCTTCAACTTCCCTCCCATTTTCTTAGCTGCACTGTGGCTCCCGGGACTGCATACATATTTCTTTTAAGTAGCTCATTATTTTAGCTTTTTTCTTTGCCAATAAATATGCCGATGACGTTGGCGATGACGATGACGATGACAAAGGGGAGCAGTCTCAACCACAGGTGATTGCCCAAGTACTATTCCATCGTGGAGTGTCAACAGGGCAAAAAGCATTCGGGCTTTGTTCTCTCTAAAGGGACTTAAAGTTCTCAAAGAACTTTACAAAGTCCTGCAGTTTGTTGGTATAATTGTAATTGTTTTACCATTAAATGAGTTTGACTTGTTTTGTAACTCTTTTAATTTAATATCCTTGCTGACTTTCTGTATTAAAATAAAATGATTTCCTATACATTCATGTTATTTACTTTTACGATTTAGTAAAGTAGTTATGAAGTCTATAAAAGTTCAAAGTGGATAACCTTAAAGTAGTTTATTTTTTTAAACTATTAAAGGCATAGAAGAACATGATTATATGTACATAAAACGCACTAGATTTATATTTTCTAAGCTAAAAAGGTGATTATTAAAATTGAAACTGAGAAAGAGAAAGAGATGTAAAGGCTATGAGACTTTAAGCCCTAAAAGTTCGAAATCGCCGACTTTAAGTGCGGAATATTTGCAAGCAGCATTAAGAACAACCTCAACGTCATAAGCATCATCATCATCGCCAGCATCACCATCACCTGACGGCCAAAAGTCAGCGCTGGAATTAAATTAGAGCCAACTTGTCCTGATGCCATTCAAATGCTCGCCAACTTCCCTTCACGAAGGATATATTCAGCACCTGGCTTGGGCTTGGTTGGTGGGTTATGTCAAGGAGTTTCTGGGTGCTGGGTCCTGGGGCTTGCCATTTGCATGGGGGTGCCATTTGGTTTGGGCTTGGGGTTTTTGGGTTGTTGGGCCTGGTCCTGGTCCTGGTCCTGGTCTTGGTGGAAACTCTGAGGAGGCTGAGGAGAGATGGCAGAGGCAGAAAGGGCTGCCATCGCATCGCTCACGTTAAGCACATAATTACAATTCTGCTTTATATTTACGTGTATTTATATTACCTTTCCTTGCCAGCGAACACGACAGCACTAAGCTCTCCTGGCCTCCCCCCCTTGTTCCCCCTTTGTGACCATGATGCGGAACTATGGATACCCTCGTCGTCGGTTGTCGATTGCTGGTTGTCGGTTAATCCTCGGCGGTATTCAAATGAGATTTTCGCCTTCGTCGTTTGACAACTAGCATTAAATCTTTGTATTTTTGGTTTCTTTGTATTTTGAATAATTATTTGGTTGATAGTTGCTTGATTTTAAGGAGTTTTCGTATGTATAGAACATATTTGTATGAGTTTTGAAACTTATTTTTATGAATAGTTCAACAAGACTATGATAAATTAGATTTGACATTTGTTTGTTTCAAATTAGAAGGCAACCAAAAAGTTTCGTATACTTTTTCTTGGCTGATTTTCTCTTTTCGTTTGAGAGAAAATGATTTAATAAGCTTGAGATTAATTAGAGGAAAGTTGGTTCTTTATTTTACACCAACGTTGTTTGTCTGCCCTTGAAGGAATTGAATTATTCGCCCGTTTCGAGGGTTCCAGGGCCCCGAAGTTAGCTAGACTTCTAATGGGCTGCTGTCCTGCCAAATGGGGGACAGGGGACAGGACGATGTGAATCCATCCCCGAGGGCATGCCACATATCCATCCCGTGTCCCGTGTCCCGTGTATAAGGAAACTTAGCAGACCTCGTCTAGGAAGACGAAGTCGTAGTCGCAGCAGAGTCGACATATTTCACGTTGATGTATGGTTTAATTACATCTACGTGCCTGTTATACGGACGGGACTCCGGATTAATGGAGAGAGCGGACTGGGATCTGGGATCTGGGAGCTTTGAACTGGGCAGATGCACTACCCAAAAAATATCGCTTAAATTGGCTGATTAATTCTCCATATTATTTTTGTAAAATGAGTTTTATTTATATTTACTTATTTTAAATGTTAAAATATCTGCTATGAAAGGTAATCAAACGTTGTGTTTTAAAATATATAACAGCCAACTCTGACCTCAACTGAAGCCAGCAAATTAAATCTTTTCACAGACCTGTCACAAAAATAATCAACAATTAGGCTTTCTGTTTTTTTTAATTTAAAATATCCCTTTTTATTAGTGAACAAGAAAGAACGCTATAGTCGGGTTTCCGACTTTAAAATTTGCGATACTCATTTTCCCTCTTTAAAAAAAAAAACAAAAAAAAAAACGATAGAGTCGCCACCTATGGGGCTACATTAACAACATTTGTATAAGGCATAGCAAAATGTTCTATAACTTCTTTATTTTTTATTAGAGCACAAAATGGTTCGAAATGTAGTAAGACAGTGCACATATCATTATATTTCTTTTAAACCGCAACGATTGCATAAAAATGAGGGCGCCACAGATTTTCGCGGTTTGTGGGCGTAAAAAGGGCGTGGCCAGGTTTTGAAACAAACTGATCTGCGCCTTGCTTATAGAAGTCTGCAAAATTTGGTGGCTCTAGCTCTTATAGTTCCCGAGATCTCGATGTTTGTGCGGACACGGACGACGACGGACAGACAAACATTTGATCGTTTACAGTAATTCTTACTCTTCGAGTATCGCAAATAAAAATGACTAGGGATCATCGTTTAAAGGTTTCAATCAATACAAATTTAAATAGGTATCACAATCCTTTGTAAAAGCATTTTTTAAAAAATTTATTACTTATTTATTGTGGGAGAATTAACTACGTATGTATATGGTTTTTTGAAATAGCTGATATGTTTTTTGTCACAGTGTACTACTTATGTGCTGGGGTCGGATGGATAAGTTGGATAAGTTGGTAACTGGCACGGGGATGCTGGATGCTGCCGGGAATCGGGGGCAGGAGACAGCTGTCTTTCAGCGCTTTTGTTTGGCTGTCGTCGTCGCCATTAGAAGACATCGCGATAGGCGCTTTCATAATTATCCTGCACGAAAGTTATCCGCCCTTCGGTGTAAAGGGGGGATCCTTCCTCGAAAGGATTTCCAAGGCGTTGAAGGGAGATGGAGAAGGGAGTTGAACTTCTTTTTATGAGCTGCACGTCGTCGCTGGGAAACTTTCGCCTTCACCTGGCGGCGCTTTCCACCTGACGACGATGAAGTTTTCACGCTCCGCAAGATTTTCGGGCATCCTGGGGAAAAGTGGAAAAGTGCTGGGATTACGATGGGTTAGAAATGTGGGGAACCTAAGGTGTCACCCACTATCGCCTCGGGTTGTGGGTTAAGTGCTTAGATTAGGTTTTGTGGATCTTTAATTGATGTTAAGCGGCGAGTTGATGTCAAGTTGCAACTTGCGGCGCTCTCAGCATGCCACAGTTTCTGCCACTGCTTCATATTTTCTACACCGTTCACCTTTCACCCTCCACCCATTCACCCGTCCACCCACTCTATATATAATATTATGATCCTTGTTTAATATCGCTTTCCACGGCTGCGTTCAATTCCCATTTTAATGCGCTCCGTCAGCGAGGAAAATGCCATGGCGACTCATTAGAACGCTGCTTTCCTTCGGGGGCCTGAAGGTGGCTAAAACAGGAAGAGGTTTTAAGCTGGGGGCGGGGAAGGTGGTCTGGTGGACTGGTTATGGGCCAAAGCTCTTAACTGCTTAATGAAACTGAACTGAAACTGAACTAAAACTGCAATGCTGCTGCAAATAAGAGTTGCAGCCAAGTGTCAGAAATTTTTTTTACTTGATTTTGCACTTTGCATTTGCGTGTGGAAATTTTCTACCAAAGAATAGTTATATGAACTTTAAAGGAATTAGTTAGTTTATTTAAGATCTTTAGCTAGTTCCTAATTTTCATTAGGATTTTTCTGGTAATTAATTTGATTTTTAAATTTAATTAAAAACTATGTAAACTTTTAAAAGGTAAAATTGTATTTTTGGATAATTATGGTCAGTTCGTGTTTAATCAAAAATAAGTAAACTAATAAACTTAATTAACATTTTTTACTCAATTCATCCTTTTAAAGTCCAAAAGGCTTCAGTTAAACGTGCCTTTATTTAATAGTTCCTTAAATTAAAACACTGCCTTCTTTTTTTCTGCTGACTTCCCCTTTTCTTCATTAAGGTTCTCTTCATCAATTCAGCTGAGCAATTACCTCCGTCTTGGCCATTTCAACAGCCGCAACTGTGACCACACTTCAACTTCATTCAACACGAGCAGAAAAAAAAAGAGCAGGAAAATTAAAAAAGAAAACCCTCTCCCCAAAATGTCGCCATTTCTTCTTTCTATCGCCGCTTTCATTAATGGTTTCGGCTTTGACTTTTCACCACCACCGCCATTTTACCTTCTTACCTGTTTTCTCCATCTCTCCGTCATATTTGGACTCTACTTCTTCTTGTCTGGCTGTTTCGTTTCGTTTACTTTTCAGCGGATTTTATTTATTTATGAGCAACTTGGCTTTAATTAATGTATTTATCGCTTCAATAATTCGTATACAACTCTCACCGCCCTTCGCTTTTAACTCAATTACAGCCGGCACTTCTCCCCCATTTGTGCTTCCTTTGGGCTTAGAGTTTTTGAGTTTAGTTCAGTTTTCTTTACTTCTGATTGTTCCCAACTAAAGGCAATAATGAGCTTAATTTTCACCGCTTTTCCGGCCACCTGCACACACATGCGGAAAACTTTTCTGTTGGCCAGTTTGGAGTTGCTCATTAGGAAATCTCTTTCTCTTTGACACACAGTGCATTTTAGGGGTTTACATTAGAACCTTAATCTTTAATACAAATTATTTTTTAAGACAAACAAACTGATTATAAACTTTTCTCTGCGATATGTTTTCTAATAGACGAAGTTCTTTTTTTCACAACATACTTTTAGACAGCTTTGAATATGGTTTAAAATCTCCAGAGATTACAAAACAAAATTACTTTGAGTAAAGATTTAACAAAACAAAAATATTTTTGAGACTGAGTATTTAATAAATTATTATAGATCTTGAAATTGTCATCATTTAATTGATTTTCTCTCAGTGCACTCGTGGAAAACTTGCGCTTTTCCGCTGGTCAGTGGCCATTTTTGTTGTAAATTATATTTCGCTGGGTGTCAGTTGCCTGTCACTGTCCGTTTTTCCCGCTTTTCCCGCCAGCTTTTCCCACCGGCCTTTGCTCTACTTTTCCTCAAAGCTTTTGCCGTTGCGTGTGTTGTGCATAAAAATTCCAGAAGCGGCGGAAAAGCGATGAAAACAACAAGTTTTCAAAAGTCTGGCATAATAACTCGTACCGAACTCCACTCCACTTGAAATGGCAGTCAATTAGGCAAAGAAGAGACCTGTCCCTGTTCCCCTGGGAACCCCAAAGCCCCCGTCTAAAAAAAATCCCCCCTCGTAAAATTATGCGCACTTTGCATTTACATTTTGCGGTTTTCGAAAACGAGAAAGTAAGAAAGTAAGTTCTTTGGCTCTTTGGGACAGAAGAGGACTTGGCTGACTTATTTACTTAGTTCGCTGAGCGTTGAATTTGAGGGAAATCATTTGTGTCCTAAGCGCAAATGAATCACTTAAGTTGAGGACAACCGAATAACAACAATAATGGTAATGGCAAGTGGAAAGCAGAAAGAGATGGCTAGCTGCGCCGCCGAAAGAGACGGCTGGATCTGTCGTTGTTCTGTGGCTCCAAATTGCGCCCACAAAACTTTTCTAACGAACATTTTTGGAAACAATGCTGTGGGCTGTGATAAGGGGCGGTGGGTGGTGGTCCTGTGGGCCTGTGGGCGTGGCCGTGGCGCGTGTCTAATAGAAAAGCGATAAGCAGACCCAACTCCCCCTCCTATCCCTCTCTTTCTTCGTTCCTCTACATCGCCTCCAGTGTTGGAAAAATATCTATTTTCTAGCCAAATTGGTGGTCAAATTAAAAAACTATTTGATTTAGAGTCTTAAAATAAATTGAATTTGCATCTTTATTTAAGCTTATTTCTCAAGTTCTCAAGTTTGAAATAATCACACAATTATGGAGTTTATAAATCATAAATAAAGGTGCTTAAAAGCATGCTACGAAAAATGTTAAGTCTTATGGATAAATCCGAAGATTTTTTTTTGAAAGCTTACTTTCAGACAGTTCTTTTAATCTTTTTGAATCAATAGAGGCTTATGTCTTACAGACAGCTTAAAAAAAGATTTCAAATTGAAAGAGATAAACGTTAAATATTGAAGATACTTTGGATAAATCTTGGCTTCATTTGTGAATGTAATTGCTCACCTTAAATGGATTTTGAGGCACCTAGAAATACCAGCATTCTCCCCCTTTTTTTTTGGCACCACTTACCCCTGACCCCATCCGCATCCAATCGGATCTCCAGTTGGAGCTGCTCTGGCGCTGCTCAGATAGTCAGCGAGGCGAGCGCGCTTATTCCGTGGAGACTCATTCAAAAAGGTCACCTAGCATAGCCGACTTATTCCTGGGGGCGGTGGATGGTGGGGCCGAAGGTCAAGGGTAGCTGAAAATAATGCACACGGAAAAAATACGGGAGCGTAGGAGCTCTGGAGCTAAGGACTAAAAAAAGCGGGCGTAAAAAATGAAAAATAAGCCAACTGAGACACGCCTCGGCGGTCACAGGACCACAAAGGAGATTCGGTGGGGGAGTGGACGACTGTAATATGATTAAAAGCACCTCATAATTGTGGTCAATAGAAGGGAAAACCGGGGGGAAAATTCTCTTCACCGCAGTGGGCGGTGGGCGTGAAAAGTGCGAGGGGAAAAGTTTCGGGTGAAAAGGAAGGTGTGCAGCGAAGCGATAAGTGAGAACAGAGTGAAATATAAAGCTGACTGAGAAAGGAGGAGTGAAATATACTATATAAACGTATAATCTGCTGACAGCGATTTTCAGTATTTGGGTAACCGAACGTTAAATATTGAATTACACTGATCATTTGCAAATAAAACAAAATCACAACTAAGCATTAAAATTTTAAATGATTGAATTCAGATGGGGATAGTGAAATAAATAAAAACATGACAGCACTATTATCCCATCATTAATAAAATATATCGAGTTACATACTGGATTTATACGTAGCCCATTTCATGCAATCGTTTCATGAAATGGGTGTGTATAAACACCATTGCATGTATTCGGCAACACACGAAAGTTGACTATGAATTCAGCGTCATTGCGTGAAACGGAGAGGAGCTACCAACTTAACACTGTATAAATTAGGTGGCAACGCCAATACAAATTGTGTGAACGGATTTTACTTACATTTTTTGCCAAACTACCCTTCTGGCAACTCTTGTGACATGAATACATGCACTCGTCTCTAGCGTATAAACAGGGGCTATTTTAATTCACGCATTCAAGAATTCATGAAATAGCATAGTATAAACTAAGTAACAAGCCAATTACCCATTTTCGGCTTTGATTACGTCACTACGTGGCCTGAAATTATTCCGGGGATATTCCGTTTGAACTCTTTATTTTCCTCCACCATCACTGATCATATATCGCAGGGGAATAATTTACTCGATGCGCATTAATTGCACTTCCGCATTCCGAACTGAATAACTTATAACTTATAGCCTACTTTCCATCGCCTTAATAAGTATTTCTGAATCGAAGCGAGAAAATTGGGAAAGTGCGAAAAGCGTTAAAGGGATAGCATGAAAGATGCGCTTATTTCACATTTTTACTTTGCTGGAAATACACGCAAACAGAGAGAGAGAGAGAGAGAGAGAGGAGACAGAGGGGCCAGTTGAAATCCCACCATATAAACTTATACAAATGACATCCGGTGCACACAAACACGAACACAAACGCACACGCACACAAAGACGACCTTAACGGGACCGCTCATTGTTGAATGATGTATGAAGCTTTTGGGCCACGTTTTGGATCCCTTAAACCCGTATGCTCCTCTCTTCCTCTTCCTCTTCCTCTTTGTCTGTCTCCTCTTCTCACCAAAAAGCTGGAGGCACATAAAGTACCGCAATGTTGGAAGTGGTCGAGGTGTAAAATCATGTTTGGGCATCAAGCGGAATTAGAGAAAGATGAAAGGAAGGAATAGGGGAAAAGAGGGGAAAAGAGGGGGAAATAGAGAAATGAGGGCTAGAGAATTGGGAATTGGGGTCACTGCCTCGCCTACCAAACTACCGACCGAGTACAGTGAACACTGCCAAAATCGGATCAACTAGCATTCACAATGCTTATAAAGTGAACCCAAAAGAACAATCTACAGTTTCAAGACACTGAAGCTCCAAATATAAAAATACATTAAAATAATATTAATTTCTTTGATTATTTAAAGTTCGTACAAGAGTAACATAAGGAGTTTGTTGAGAATATAATAAGATAACTAAGACTATAAAAAATTCCTAAAAAATCACCAAGTTTTGCTTCTTAAAACAAATATTTTAAAAAAGGATATAATTTTAAGGAAATCACTCGTCGATCTGAACTTAAGTAAAAATTTAAATATTTTAAGCTTGCGAAATTTTGTAAAAGACGAAAAAACATTACCAACTATTTTTTTTTCTGTGCATCTGCCCTCACATGGATACAGATACTCAAATACATGGTCATGGAAACAGACATGGACAGAGTTGCAATTTATATTTGATTCGAGGCAGTGCTCCTTGTCGATTAGTTGCCGCCAATGTCGCTCTCCCCACTCTCTCTCTCTCCGCTCCCGCTCAACGTTCCTCCACCGGAACGCAGGTTGAGCCCTCCACCACCATGCCACCTTAACCCACGGCAGTCCACATCCACATCCACATCCACCCAACTCACTCACTCAGCGAATGCTGCTCGTTACGGCGAGCGTATCAATTTGATCATGCGTGTCCCCTTTCCAGTTTCCCTCCCCCTTCACTTCTGCTTGCAGTATTTGTGTATGTGTGGGCTAAATGCCGTAAATTGAAATATGGTTTTCGATTTTCAGTTTATATGCAGCCATCTATAACCAAAACCAAACCCACACATCTGTGTATATCGACTTTGTGTGTGTGTGCCGTGTGCTGGTATTTGCTCTTGTGTTTGTATTTGTATTATTTTATCAACGTTTCGTTTACTTTTCAAATTTCAAGTCGTTTGCCTGAGAGCAAATCGGAATCGAAATCGGAATCGGCTGGAATCGGCTGAAATCGATGTTCCACTTGAGCGATTGCCATCAAGCTGTGCTTGTGGTATCCTCCAGTTCAAAATAACTATCTAAAAATGTTTGTGGTGCTCTTTGGTTTTGTTAGGTTTTTTCCTAATTATTTTAAAAGGCTTAGCGGATTGATGGATCTATCGGATATTATAGTAAGTTATCGACAAGCGATAAGATAAATATCGAATGATTTTTGTATTCGTTAAAACTTTGGACAAATAAAATACAATAATAAGTTTAAAAAAAATTAAAAATAACTTATTTTCAATTTTAGTTTTACTTTAAAAATTATTTCCCAGTTTTTCAATAATTTTTGAATTGCAAAAATTCTCTTGCAACTGCATACATGGAAAGTAATAAAGACATCACAGATTGTGATATTTTTATTAAAAAACTTTTATCCGCTTAAATTAAATTGAATTGGCTAGCGTCGTCAAATCCAATATTTCTGCTCAGCTGAGTGTATTAACTTAGTCGCTGATTGCTTTTGCTTTTGGGTTTTTGAGAGCAGCCCGCAGTTGCTTTGTGCTTAGTTTGTTATTAAATAAAGGCTTAGTTGAGTGGGTTTTTTATGTGTCCATATGTGGACGTGGACACACACGTGCACGCACACTCACCCACAAAAGAGACCGCCAGCCCATTGTCATATTAAATCATACAATTGGTCAAATGCCCCAAAGCTAGTAACAAAAAAAACAAATATATGTATATAAATTTACCCCTTTTTTTTAGCCACATGCTGACACATTTCGCCATTCACTTTTCACGCTTACAAACACACACACACACACTCATGATTCTCCTACTTGTGCGTGTGTGTGTGTGTGTGCCAGATGCGCGTGAAAATAAAGCGAAAAATTTGCATGGCGCCTACACATAAAGAAATATATATTTTTCAAGTAAGGTACATATTTTTTTAGTTGGTTTTACAAAATTAAAAAAGGAAATAAAATGTTTAACACTCTGTATAAAACCTACTTCAATTTAAATAATTTTTTGTAAAATATTGAATTGAATTGATTGAGTTTTAAATGGTCCCTTTGTGTTTTCTTGTGTATTACCACCGTAGAACTTTCCTTTTCCCAATTTGCTTTACCCACTTTTGTTTGGTTCATTCTCTATTTTTTGGTGGCTTTGGTGCTTTATAGACTTTTCGGTTTGGGTGTGTGTGTGTTTTGGGGGTATGAGTGTGTGTGTGTGCGCGCCTGTTTGTCTATTTTTTCGTCCGTGTCGGTTTTAGTTGCCAATAGGCGGCTTAGCTAAATTTGCATTTATTGTTAAAATGTTTCATTTCATTTCATTTATTTGCCCAACACACAAAAAAAAGAGCGGAAAAACTGAAATCCATGCGAAAATTGGACACGTGTTTGTGTGTGTGTATATCTGTGTGCGGTTGGGGGTGTGGTTTTGGTCTATTGGTTTTTTGGCTTTGGATTATGACAAAAATGTCGGGACAAGTGTGAAAATGAATGAGGAGTGGGAACGTGTGTTTGCACTTTTGACTTTTCTCAAAAAACATTTTTCAGGGGCTTGGAGGTGAGTGATTGAAATGGATTTGCCCTTCTACATGTAATACTTTTATTTCATGTGGTACAGTCTCGTCTGGTCAGCGAAGACATCAACTTTTGCTCTGTCCCATTTGGAATAAACCTCTTTTTATGTTATATTTTTGCATCGAAAAAGTTGGTCTAAAGTTCATTTGTTTGTGGCTAGCAATGATTTTTGGTCTGAATATTTTTAAAGAATATAATAAATCTTAGAAAAGTCTATGTGTATTATGTTTCTTTTTGTAAATTTAAACTTTTATACCACTACGTTTGCTTATAAAATGAATTAAATTGTTACACTATTACTAAGGATTTGAACTCTTTTTCTTAGGGCAGTGGTCTCTTTGGGTTTTTCACTCCAAGGACCATTCCATTTCTTGTTTATTTCCGCTGTTGTGCTTCCTTTGTGGTTCCTCACTTTTCTGTTCCTCTTTTTATTTTTTTTTTTGCAACTCACAATCAATGTGTCCAATTAGGTTCTCCAGTTTTCGGGTTACCTTCCAGCCGACTGGAGCTCCTCTCCGTAGCCCGTACATCCTGTAACCTGTTGTAGCATAACTCAATTTCGGCTTAAACAACAAACCGAATCGAAACGAAACGAAACGAAAAGGAAGTGAACTGGAAACGGAACCAAAGTGCAATTATAGCCGAAAAAAATAGAGAGAGCGGGGAAAAAGAAACTGCGTCAACACGTGACTGACAGGCCAGAAATAAACAAAACGTTGCCTGCTTTTTGGGCGCACTCGCTCTCTCTGTGCCAAATCCCGCAGCATACTTTTTGGGTTTGGGTTGGTTCCATTTAAAAAAAAAGAGGCATTTTCCATTGCATTTTCATTCATCGCTCGTAATTGTGGTGTAAAAACGAGATCTGCCACAGGAGCATCTTCAGAGGGCTAGAACTGAGAACGGAAAGGCAAATGGCAATAACTGTCATTTCCTGGCGACCTACTAAAATTCGGCTCCATCCCTCGAAGCCCTCAAATGAAAATTGCTGACCTCTGCTCTCTGTTCGAAAAAAAAAAAAGAGCTGGCAAAGCGAGTAAAAGGAGCCTAAAAGGTTGCCCACAAAGAGCCACGTATCACGTCCACCTCACAGCCACCCAACCACCCAACCCCAAAACCCCACCTCACACATGTGCAACAATTGTAATGGCCGGCAATGGTGGGGGCAATGCATAATTTGTTATCTAAATTCAGGTTGTCTATCGGAATGCTCGCAATGCCATACTGATTAAATTTTCTCCCCACACAGACAGGACCTGCATTGAAAATAAAAAACCCCCAGCTCCTTAACACGTTTCATGGCACTGAATGAAGAACGTGCTGGCCACATGGCTACATATGCGCAGCGTTCGCAGCCAGATGTACGCGAGTAGCAACCGAAACTGTCCGTGCCAGTCTCATCCTCATTCCCAGTCTCATTTTCAGGCTCAGGATATTTTACAGTGGTCCTCGCTAATGGAGAATCACCCGAGTGCTCTCAGAAACAATATTTAATTATGGTAACCGCCGAAATCTCTGGTGATTTCAAATCTCTTGAAAGTATACCCTAAAGTATGCTGTGAATCATTTTACTTTTAGCAAACACAGAACTTAGGTCACCCTTTTAACCTTTAACAAACTAAAATTAAAAAAATATTTGTATTGTTCATAGCTTTTCAATATTTATTCAAAGCTACCACTAAAATCTCCTAAAAATATGCTCAAAAGTATGCTATGAATAATTTTACCTCAAGATAACTGAAGTATTATGTAACTTCCAACTAAAAAACATATTTCCCAATGAAAGCATAACGTCATTTTAAAAACACTCTTAACAAAACCTAAAAAAAGCTCCATTTGTTTAAGGAAATTTTAAATTATTTAAAAAAAGGGTTTGTAACTTGAACTTAGAAGAATAAGCAATGCATTTTGGTGGTGGTTTCTCTTTCTGGATTTTGGTGCAGCTTGTCTCACGGTGCGGCTGGTTTTTTTTTTTTTTTTTTGGGTCTGTCTCCCTCTTGGTCTCGGTGGTTTCCTCCATGGGGCCCATGTAATTTCAAGTGGCGTCTGGATGTGGCAGGAAAACGACTCGGCGGCTCCTCTGCTTGTTTATGCATTTCCAGCGCCCCAAAAGAAGCAACAGTCGCAAACCCAAAATATTTTCCCACCACGTACTTCATTCGCTCTCGATGATGCAAAAGAATACCGAGTTTGGGGCCACAAAAATAATGTAAGGGAATATAAACTCGGCTCTATGCTTGTGGGTCATTATGCAGGCCCCAACCGCATCCGCATCCGTGTCCGCTTTTGGTGGCCGCAAACCGTCAGCGAGTCCAGCGGACTGACAGCTTAAGGCTCTTTGGTTATTTGGTTTTTATTTCCCCCTTTTTTTCCCTCTTTTTGGTATCCATGTCTTGAGCACCCGAAAGATTTATTTATTGCGGTTTTGAAACTCCCAAAAGGAGTGAGTATCCCGCAAAGCTGAAGGCGTGACTGGCGACTGGCAATGGCAATCAAATCGGGCACGATTCCATCGCACTTCGTTCAGTGGGAAAGGACTGCGGCATCACGCTCGTCACTCGATAAATGAGTTGGGTTCTGGGAGGGATTCGAATGGGTTACCTATAATTTATTGAGGGGCACTGACACAGTAAGGGGCCTCTCGATTGATTTGGGTTTCGATCAGGTACTTTTATCTGGGAAAATATGTAATCTACATACGTTTTCAGTTAAAATATATATTTCTCAATTGATGGCTTCTCCTCCTAACTGGAGCATTAAAGGTGCTCCTAATGAACTATTGATTTTATTAGCTAGATATTTAGATTGGTAAAATAATACAACATTAATGAGTTAATGATTTCATGTGCAAGTTTATGTTTGCAGAGCTTTGTTTGTTAAATGCTGAGCTAAAGAGTATGTTTGATTTATTTATTTATATATATTTTACTTTGTTTAGTAAATTTAAGTTAACACGATAACTTATGCACAACTTTAAAAGGGATTACAATTTTATTGTTTTTATTTCATACATGTATTTTTTAATAATTTAAAATGTGTTGAATTGTTGCAGTACATTCAGTAGCCTGAGGCGCACAATAAATGTTCATAATTTGCCTGTTTTTTTTAGGCATGTTTTTGTTTTGTTTTTTGTTTAACCAACGAGTAGTCTTAAAGTTCCATCTAACATTTCGTGGTCAGCTTTGGGCTATTGACTTGAACTAATTGAAGGCCATTATATTCTGAGTTTCTGAGGCTAAAACTCGGCAACATTGTGTGAAGAAATGCTTGAAAGTTGCAAGGGAACGAGGGGAGATTCTCGAGTGAAATGTTCTTTGGTGCTGGTGCTGTATCGCTGGCCTTGTGCCAATCAGCGCTGCCTTCGTCAGTGCCACTTGTGGCAGCTCCACACCACCCACTTCGCCCACTTCGCCCACTTTCACCACCCCCTGGACTTGTACTCGCACTCGCACATTTTTGTAAGTGCATCAAAATTCTTAGCATAAGACGTGGACTTGTATCTTGGTCTGTGTTTTCCTTTTTGATTTAGTTTTTATTTCCCAGCTTCTGGTTTTTCCTTTCTTTTTTCTTCTTTTTTTTTTTTTGCTAGCTTTCTTTACATTTTACATGATTCTCTGTGCTCAGCGCTTCTCCTCCTCATTCTTTGTTTTGTTTGTAGTATTTTCTATTTTTCCTCATTCGCCTTTCTCTCTTTCTATATATTTGTTTTTGCTTGTTTGTAGTATTTTGCTGGAATTTCACTTGGTGAACTGGTCTGGCGTCTATTTCTTTCTTGCCACATTTTCATGTCGTTCTCTGTTTGGTTTTTATGTTTTGCACAACAAATTTTATGTTGGCTTGGACGTCTTGATCCGAGCCGACGCCCTCCGCCCACCGCCCACTGTCCTCCCCTTGCCCCTTAACCCTCGAGTGGCGGTACGTGTACGTGTGCCCTAGAAAAATGCACAGAAAATTCTTCATTTGCGAGGGTTCCAATTGAATTTCGAGCTCCAAGTCCTGCACTCGTATTTATTTTGTGCGCACTATAAAAAAAAAGAAAAAAAACATGCCTCAAGAGCAAACGTTAAAAAATAAAATAACCAATAAATTTATTAAGTATAATAATATAATAATACAATAATAAATTAATATTAAATCATTTTATAATAAGCACATTAACAACGTTATTGAAAAACAAATAAAAATAAATTTTTTTATGTACACATTTTAACAAAAAATTATTCAACGAAACTTTCAGAAAATATACTTTTTTCTTTTCAAAAACTTGAAACTGCCTTGAAAATATACATAGGTTTAGAAAAACTAGTATTATTTTCAACACATTCATGGATTTTTCTCAGTGTTGGTGTTGGTTGGTGCCTGTGCTTTGAGTGTGTGCGAGTCGAGTCGTCCGGGGCATTCAATCATTGCGAGACTCAACATGACGAAAGGATGGAGGACAAATGGACGGGGAGTGGCAGCTATCTGACTGATTTTCCTTGTACTTTTTTCCAATTTATTTGCTTGCTCCACAAAATCACCAACTAAGCAATAACAAACCCAAACCCGAACCCCAACCCCTTTTAGTAGACGTGACTCTACGTTTCACTTTGCAATGAAATTGTTTTTTCATTTCCATCTCCATCGCCTCCTGGTTTATTTTATCTCCCCACCCAACACTAATGGGTTAACTCGAGTTGGTTACAATCTAACCCAAGGGCGCCTCAAGTGGGTTAAGCCTCTGTCCCCTCTGTCCCCTTAACCCCCTGTTGGCTCACCGGGTTTGTTGGGCTCAAGTTCAGCAAATTGTGAGGATTTTTGTGAGTTATTGTTTGGATCCATTTGTGGCAACTGTGGATGGGCTCAGAGGGGGTGCGGCGGGGGGATTTGGTCAGCAGGGGCCGGTAATAGAATTAGGCAACTCCTGCCTGCATGGGGATAATCAATTTGATAGTTTTGCCCACCTTTGAACCCCTTGGAATCGGTTAGTCGACCGGTATTCCCGAGATGAAATTGAACCTTGTTTAGATATTGACTGTGGGTGCTAAGGCTTTCACATGCCATTTCGAGAACAAAGATTACATTCTGTGAGACTTGGTGGTCTTTTTGGGGAAACTCTTGTTTGTTAGTCATACTGACGCTGGCTTTTGTACATACAAATATAACTTCTGGCAGTTGTTACTTCAACCTTTGGCAAATCACCTTTAGAAACATGGTATGTCTTTTTTTTGATAATGTATTCAAGAACGTAAAAACAATTAGTTTCAGGAGGAAATTCGTTTTCATATTTTGTTGAAAGCTGAATACATATACTTAAATTAAATGAAATTTATATTTGAGAAGCAAATTTCATACAAATATTTACTAAACAGGTGAGAATCAGTGCAACAGTAATTAAAAAGGAATTCTTTATAATTTTCAATTCTATAGGATCATTTTTTAAGGTGTCTGAAAGGATGCTACAATTTCGCATCCTATTTTCAGGCACATTTTTAAGTGATTTTAAATCTCTTGAGATTTCTGTGCCACCCTCAAAAAAATATGTTTTTGAACGCGTATATTTGTTGAATTTAAAAGTATAAAACAATTTTAGTATAGGTTATCTCTTCAGCACCTACTGTTACTTTCTCCAAGGTAGTTATCTGCGGGTTTATGTGACATTTATGATCCTTTCGTGTCAATTAATTTGATTTATTCTGTTTTTGCAGATTCACATTTGTTTTTTTTGTTGTTGTTATACTTACTCCTTTTTGCACATCCGTTTCGGGTTTTTGTTTTGCTTCTGCCATTTTTTTCGCCCGGGGCTTTATGGCTTCCACGGATTTTTTGTTCGTTGCTTAACTTTTGTTTCGCGGTTCTTTATGACTCGTTGACCGCCCAACCGCCCAACCGCTCCGCTGATCAGTTATGGGCCCCCTCACCCTCACCCCCACCCTCACCCCCATTCCTGCCCAGAATTTTGGGCGCCCTTCGCTTCGCACTCCTCTGTACATTTCATTTGCAATTTACTTTTTGCCCTCTGGCCAACTTTCCAGCGTCGGTTGGTTTGGTTTTTTCCCGCACACTGTTCGTCATCAATCTCGTACTGGTGCTGGTGCCCCTCATCCGCCTCCGATCTCTCTCCTCTCGCTCCTCTCTCCATGATTTCGCCTTTGGCCGTGCTCCAGTTTTTGTGCCATTTCCCCAATTGCTTTCTGTGCGGTTTTCCACCCGATTCACCCATTGTTGTTGCCGCATTCAGGAGAGGATGTGTGGATACTGGATGCTTTTACCAAATCCTAGGCGTGATTTGCCGTTTAATTGTGCAGCAAGTTGCCAAAAACGCAATGAGTGAGAAATGGATATTTGGATATGTGACCCCCTTTCCCCCTTTCTTCCCCCACCACCACCCCCTACCCCCTTTTATAATGGCTGCTCTGTGTTTTTTTTCCCCGGGTTTGCTGTGAACTCATGTCCTGGCTCTGAATCCTGTCCAGTCAGTTTAGACACGAGAATCGTTTTTGGCGGCATGCGTGATGTGCCCTCTCTTCGGGGGCACCCTTTCACCCATTACCCATTACCCATAACCAGCACTCGCAGAAATAACGACCCACTAATCTTTACTTAATAAAATACAGCTTAAGAAGATGTTTGAACCTGTTTTCCCTTTTGAAAAAATCAATTGTTTTTTTAAAGAGTTCTTGACTTAAAACAAGATGTTTTTAAAAGCATGGTGAAACATATTTATTCTCATTAAATTTACTATAAATTTAAATACTTATATCGTTGAGCACTTAAAGAGCTATTTATTTTTTTTATTAATATTGTATGAGTTAACCATTTTAATTTATTTTTTGTTATTATTTAATAAGAGCTTAGAAACAATTCTATAAAGCAAATTGAAGTGTTTTAAGTTTATAAACTTTCGTTTTAAGAAGAATTTATTAAATATCATAAATTTTACAATAAATTAAAAAAGCGTACTAATAAAAAAGCTAATTTATATTTTTTGACCATTATTTTAAAATATTGTTCTTGAAGTTCACAGCTAATATTTATTTTAAACTATTTTTTCAGTGCTTTAATATGTATGTTTAAATCTGTTTTAGCAGTTGGCATTATGTGTTTTTCACATGCATTTTAATTATTAAATGGAGGTTATTTTAACGTTATATTCACTTGGGCATACACCTTTCACAGCTTCAAATTATCGCGAATTTAAATGTTATATTAGGAGCTGTGGTATCGAGGACCTCTTTTCTGCGAGTGCACTCTCATCAATAAGGCAACAGACTTACTAACGGCAAAAGGACCGACTTGAACAGGACGGACAGTGGTTTGCACTTTGGGTGAAAAAAAAAGGAAAAAACAGGAGGAGGAAGCTAAATGGACAGGAAGGGCAGGAAGGATCTCTGGCCGCTCCATTTGATTCACCTTTTGCCTTCGTTGCGACGTGCGCAAATCAGTTGCAGGAAAATCTATCAAAATTCCGCAAATAACTGCACGTGTCCTGCGTGTGTCCTGTCGCATGTCCTGGATCCTGGAAAGTTACTTCGTTTCAATCAGGCATATTGGTTGTACATAGTCCCCCCCCATCCCCCTCATCTTATTCACCTCCATCTCCATCTATCTTCTACGTGGCTCTGACAACCGTCAGACAGGGATTCCTCAATCCCATTCCCATTCCCATTTCCCTTCCATTCCATTCCCTCGCCCCTGCATTCCTTACCATCTTCCATCTTCGTCCAGGACACTTGGTTGGCTTCTCCTGGGCATTCTGCTTGCATTTGATTAAGTGCTGGACGTCGTGTTTAGCGCGAAGCAGAAGAAGAAGGTGGACCTTCAGCTCCACAGGAGCACGGGAGCACAGGAGCAGAACATGTGAACTTTCTCATTTGAGCTAATGATCCGTGTAATCTGCTTGAGCTTTCCCGCAGCTTTCCCCGCACTTATTGAGCAATGTGTACACTGAACAAAAAAATATTGAAATTAAATGATAGGTACTAACACTTAGCAATTTCTATAGAGAGATGGTTACCATCAGCTTTAAATTTTTATTTTGATTTATAAGTATGTAATACCTCTTAAATAAAGACTTCATAATTTTCAAAGCTCAATGTTAATTATGTCTTAGCATTTAATTTTACGCATACCATATTAAATCATAGTATAACAAATTCAGTGGAATCAAGAGGTTTTCCTGTTAAACTTCAATTGTTTATTTCGTTAAACTTAATTTTATTAATTTGAATTTATTTGTAATTATTTACTTTTTTTCCCTTGTGTAAGCATATCAAATTGAATGCTGGATGCTTGCTGGGAAAAGCTTCGCATAATTGGCATAAGTTTGCACTTAAGTCAGACTCAAAGGCAACAACACACACTCACACACTCGCACACACACCTGGAATGTGTACATGCATACAGAAGTACATACTTCCTCACCTGTCCCTCACCTGCCTTCCATCCATCGATGTTGCGTTCTTCTCACGGTAGATTTAACTTACGACGGAGCGTTCAATAAATGTCAGCAATTAAAAAGGCAAAATAAATGTGTGTGTGTGTGTGCGTGAGTGGGTGAAAGTGGGCGTGGTTAAGCAGGCTGACTTGACACGCTGGTGGGCGGCAAATGGCGTGGTAAACAGGTGTATTATTTAAATGTCAGCAATACCTGGGAGTCGGAGTCGGAATCGGAATCGGAATAAGCAAAACAACAGGAAATCTAGCCTTTGGGATCTGCGTTTCTCCGCATCTGATTTAAATTTCAAAGCAAATTGCACACAAATTAAACATTTAACATTTCATTAAAAGCCTTGGATTTGCGGCAAATTTAATTTTGAAACCGCAACAACTAAATTCTTGACTTTTAAACAAACGAAATAACAAGTTGCAGGAAGAATTTATTGAGGAGTTTTTCCAAAAAAAAACAATTTAATCAGTTTTTTAACGTGGAAATGACTTCTCTTTTTGTTTTTAATGTCTTCATATATATGTATTTTAATAAATATTTAATATACTTTAAAAGTTAGCTAGTTTAAAAAAACCATCTACACCCCACGAATTGCAAACAAATAAATTAAATGGCAAAATGTTAATGTTTTGTAGGTACTGAAATTTTAGTATTTAACATAATTTTAATAATTTGTTTTATTTTTTGTTTAAATTGGATTAAAAAGAGATGAACTGCATTAAATAAAAATCAAATAAAAGAAGTAATAAAATAAATTGCTTCAGAATTAAAAAATAAGTAAATGTTTATAATTCAGCCAACTAAAAGTTTGAAGTTATATTAAAAAGCAAAAAGGTCAAAATATAGTTTTTTAAGGTTAAACAGAAGGCTGCTCATCACAAAAGGTATAAATTTGGGGAATTTAAGGACAGCGTGTGAACTTTTGACATTCGCATAAATCGGTGGGCACTTTAAGCAAATCTTTCCCGGGACAACAGCTCTCTGAGATTGATTCGTTTTGGATAGGGGGTAGGAGGAGGAGGAGATGCATTGTTTTGGTCTGTGGTCCTTCCTTCCGCCTCTCACATGATTGATGAAGGATGAAGGACCCACTCGCTGGCCCTGTGCAAATTGGCAGGATAATCGTGTTGGAGGGAATCGAGGGATGGAATGCAGATTGGCATTTGGCAATGCCAAGTGGCGAAAATACTGCCGCATTTTGCTTGAGGTAAACCCAAAGTATTTCCCTTCCATTCCGACTGCATATGTGTCGTCCTCTTGTCCTCTTGTCGTCCTCCCTTTAAGGTCCTTGTGTTTTTGTGCCCTGCTCGAAATATCAATTTCAATTGTGCGGCCAAAGAGAAGAGATATGCAGATGCAATTACCAATTACCTCGCTTGATTTGCCTGATGCGTGTAGTTATTTCAGTATCCACACACTGAGGGAAAAGTGATATTTCAGTTGGTAACCTCAGTTGGTTGAACTTTACAAATTTTACAAAGGAAATTTGCATATATATTAATCAAAATAAAAGTGCCTGTTCTCCAATTATGTCTTTTTTTTAAAAATAGGGCTTTACAATTGTTAAAAGTTTTAAATAAGGAGGTGCTTCAGAAATTTTAAACTAATATAATAATATAATTAAGGAATTATTATCTACATTTTTTAAAATTTTAAACCAAGTACCCCTATTTCAGTTACCTAGACATAGAACTATGAATCAGGGATTAATGCCTCAATAAACACTAATTTATTTGTGTTTTGAGGTATTTGAGGTATTTGAAATTTATAAAGAAGATCAATTAACTAAGAACCACAAGGAATAAGATTATTCAGCCTTTTGTTAGAAATGGTAGAAATGATTTCTTTTTCTCTGTGCCCCAGAGTACACATACATGTGTCTTACTTATCGGGGGACAGTATCACAGGTCTCATAACAAGATTGAATGACAGGATAGATACAACGCACAACACACAACACACATGTGTGGCTACAACAATTGAACATGTTTCATTAAATGGGCAGTTTTCGGGGGGAGTGGATGTGGATGTGAAACGTGCTGCGACGTCTTCACCTAATTAGCATTGGAGGAGGGTCGGCAAAAATGCAAGCAATAAGCAAAAACTGGGTGTCCTTAATTGAAGTGGCACAGGATTAGGATCCGAGGCCCGAAACTCCCGAAAAAGGACTGGCACGTGCTAACCAGAAGGAATTGCTGGGACGAGTCGCCAAGTTTTTGTGCTTCGGTGGCGCAATCTTTAATTTAAATGCCAGCCATCTTCACGTTTATCAGATTGTTTGCGACAAAAACACAGGGGATACATTTATACAAGTATATGTTTATACTACAAAGTGTGCACAAATCCCAAGCAAATGTGTTGGCTGTGATTAGCCGGATAATGGGGATGTTGTGTCCACTCATCCGGGACTCTGATTCTCACACTTTTGTGGAGGTCCTTCCTCTGTTTACTTGTGAAACTGCAAACCGTTCAAATTAACAATTGTGTAATTAATTCAAATTTATTAATACAAAACTTTACTGGACAATTAAAATGGCTTAAAAATACATGTACTCATAAAGCAAAAACTTTTTTAATTAACAAGCTTTTAAGGTAAATTCAACCACAATTAATTAAGTTTGTAGCACTTTTTGTTTAAACACAAACTTTTGTGTCATCATTAAGCCAACAAAAAAGAAAACACATCAATCAATAGATAAGTGTAAAAAGAACACTGCATTTTTTACAAAGAGGATTTAAAGCAAAATATAAACTGAAAGTTTTTGGTAAATGTCGTGGAGTTTTAAAGAAAATAAAGCCTTATCGCTAATGAAGTGTTTAAGTGTGGGGTAAATGTGGAATCGGTGTGGGCCAGGATATTACTTTTTCCTTGTGCTAACCAGAAGCTGTTGGCTCAATTACACGGCCTTTTTTTTTTGCCATGCACAACATCGCAATTTTCATTTTGGCCAGGTTTTTCATACAAAATATATTTTTGCATTTGCAGCATCCGGCGCGACAGGCTGTCTCACTTCCACTTCCACATCCACCCGACAACTGAAGGATAAAACAGGAGCAAAACAGTCTCATAAAAGGGCGCTACAACAATAACAACATTTTATGACGGTCATATAATAACATCGAGAACACAGGATTCAGAATTCAGGATCCAGCAGCCAGGACCAAAAGTGAAAGGGGATGCAAATTACGTGGCACATGAAGCGTGAAAGCGTTTGATTTGATTGTCAGCGGCAGAGAGAAGCGTTAACCGGTGGAGTTTACACCTTAGAAAGCTCTCGAGTGGATTGATTGATTGACTGATTGATTGACAGATTGGCCAGAGGTCAGGGGTCATATCAGTCAGAGTCAGAAGCACCATGAACAAGAAATCGCCACTGCCGCTGGCCGCTTTTCTCGGCAGCGACGTCGGCGGTGCCAGCGGCAGCAGCAATGTTGCTGCAACAGCAGCAGCACAAGCAGCCGCAGCAGCAGCGGCAGCAAACGGTTCCGGCGGACGTGGAGGTCGGCAGGCGACGGCGGGCGGAGGTGGCTCTTCCGGTGGCACCGCCTCCTCCAAATCGGAAAAGCAGGCGGGACGGGAGGGGGGCGGCGGCTCCGGAGGCAGCTTGTGTGGCTGCCAGAAGGCGCCCAAGTCGCACTGCATATCAGCAACAGGTTAGTTTTTATTGTTTTAAGTTTGTATTTTTATTTTTTTTTTAAGGAATTTTTAACTGAATGTATGGTTAATTTTTGTTAACATGTAAATATTTCCGCATATGAGCTTGGCCAACAGTGCGCATGGGTAATGAACTGTAATATTACTCATACGCCGTGTTGATTTGCTTACTAATTTCTCTGTTTATAAAAAAAAATCAACACTGCTCCAAGTCATTAAAATATTAACCCACAATTTAAAGTATATTATACAAAATATTAGTTTATTTTAAACATTTAAATCAATTCATTCCTTCTATTATTCTATTCTTATATTAAAATAAAAAATGTATATTATCATTATAAGTACTTTACTTTAAATCATTCAATTATAAAGACACTTTAAATATTCAGTTTCTCTTAACCTTTTTATATTCATTTTAGGAACATAATTTAATTGTTGTCACACCTTTATGCCAGCATACATTCATTTTTTTATGTTGACTACCTATAATTACCTATAATTTAATCTTCAATTATGAACATGTGAAACCATTTTTTGCTGTCCAGGTTATTTAATTAGGTGGCTTTGGAGTTGGTATATTGGATATGGTGGGTGATTATTGCCAGGAGTATCAGTGATGTGCTGCAATTATTGATATTTCAAGCTTGATTGCACAAATTAAGTAGCAAAATCCATTACGCATTTATTTGTGGGGATATTAAATGTCTAATTGCACAAAAAAATAATTTGTGAATTTCATTTATCAAGATGATTAATCTCGATTAACCCCTGTTTTTTTTTTTTTTTAAAGGAGTGCTTCTGTTGGTGCTGCTCTACACCGCCATGGGTTCGATCGTCTTCGTGACCCTCGAGGGAGAACTGGAGGATGGTGGCACCCTGGAGACCGCAGTGGCCGCCTCCAAGCCCTATCCCCGCACCGAACTGGCCAACGCCGAGATCCGTTCCAGGTGAGTGGGATAACTAGCAACGATATTCGATTAAACTTCTAACCAAAGGATATTATATATATTATATTACATATTATTATTACATTACAAATTATTATGTTATTAGAAATATTTTAATTTTACCATAAGGTCATTTATTCTGTATGTTTTTGTTTAGTATTGAAGAATGTTTGGACAAGGGGAAAAACAGACTTATTAATTTTTTAAATGCAATTTTACTACTTAAAATGCATAACTTTGGTATTGATACATTTTGACAGCTTTGTGAAGATGATTGTCAAGTAATTAATTTTCTCTTAATTTTATATGTTGGTTTGGAAGTGTTATTACCTTATTTGAAAGTGGAGAAATGTGGGAGGTACTAATATTTGATATAACTAAACACGAAAATGTACTTGTTATGCTTGATTTTGCAGAACGGTGGATCGTTTGTGGTCGATAACGGAGGACCTAAATATATTGTACAAGGAGAACTGGACACGTCTCGCCGCCCAGGAGGTGCAGCTGTTTCAGGTGAGCATCCAGACATTCAGACGACGCCATCACCCTGCGATTTCCAAGGCTAATTGGGCATTTCGTCGCCCGTTTCCCCATTTTGCAGGACACTTTGCTGCGGGCGGTGCGACAGTCGAAGGTTTATCCACCCGGCGGCATCCAGTTGAATGCACCCACCCACAAATGGACCTACGCCTCGGCCTTTCTCTACTCCCTGACATTAATTACGACGATAGGTGAGTGAGAAGTGCCTCCCTCCTCCCTCCTCCACATCACTCATACGCCCCGTTCGCCATCCTGGTTCCTTTGTTTGGTCCTTCGATTCTCTCCTCCATGGGCAATTTATTAGCCCAGGCTTGACGTTTGCCATCCGAGCCTGCCAAGTGCATGAACCCCAATGTGTGTGTGTGTGTGTGTGTGCCTGTGCGTGTGTGTGCGTGAGACGTTGAGTGACCGCCGGAACCCCTCCTCCCCCGCTCAATACTTTCCCGGAAAGGGCTGCTGTTTTTAATTAACAAACTGTCAACCGACAGCATCGATTTCGGACCGCCAGCCTGGCCACATATTTTTTTCAATTTATGTACCTTCCCTTTCCTGCCCGATTTCAATTAGCTATAAGTAACCCGGGGGCTAAGCAGTCCACAGTGTCCTTCTGTCTGTCCTTGGACCGACGAAAAAAGGACTATAAGATGCACTGCACCGAACGTGCTTAACATGGACCAACCTTTGCATGTAAATTGTAAATTGAATTGCTGGCAAATATTAATCGAAAAAATAATTTAAAGTGGCAAGCAACACTTTCATTTCCGGCAAAGTACTCTCGTCCTTGAAAAAAAGGCGAGGCAAAACAATTTGTGGCTTTCGATAATATTTGATTTTAATTGGGGGAAAGAGTAATATTTTACTGCTTTTTTTAAGCATTGAATGGCCTTGCGTCGCATGGACTCTTAAATTTTCTTTTTATTTATGCTTTTAAAAATAGTATAGGAACTTTTAATAAACAAAATACATCATACTTGTATTTTTAAAGAGGAGCCTGCTTTAAAATGAAAGGCCCACTTGTGTCAGATTTTAAGAATAATGGTCACGTACGACAGTCCCTTTCCCCTTGAGGGTATCAACTGTCGGATTTGTGTTGGCATATTCAATTCACTGGGCAGCGTGGAGTTAAAAAATTGTCAAAAAAATCAAGTTAAACCAGACACGCGCTGTGGCTGCTGACCCACAGAAAAGATGAGGGTGGAGGTGGTGGTGGTGGTGCAAGAAACTTGAACTGTGGTTGCCCCACAATAAACGCGCGCCGTTAAATCAATCGAATTTGTAGCAATCACCAGCAGCAGCAGCAGCACCCATCTACCCCACATTATGTGAATTGAGTTTGAAATCAAAACTCAATTTCGGACGTCGGACGGGATGGAGGGAAGGCCATCAAAAATCTGTCTAAATATCCCAGCCAGCCACAGGCAGTACAGTGTACAGTGTACACTGTGTATATAGTATGGCGGGTGTCATTGAAATTATTTTGACATCGGTTCGGTTCGGTAGGAGGGGAGGAGGGAAATGTAGTTAAAGGGGCTGCGGTTGGCAGTCGGCAGTCGGATAAACCAAACAACAGCAGCAGGAATACGGCAGGAATTTGGCGTCAGACAAATGGGACAGGATATAGTTAGTGGGGAAAGGATAATTGCAAGCCTGCCCCACAAATTCCCCCGAAATTTATGGGTGTGTCTTCTGGAAATGTAAGTAATTATTTCGTGAGATTGAAATCTCATTTTGGGCTCTTGACAGCATTTAAAGCTTGTAATTATCCCTCCACCTTTGATGTAATTATTAAAAGGAAATTGAAATGTTTACATTAACGTAGCCATATTTCTGTTCAATTAATCTTATTTTATTTGTACATAAGTACTTATAAATCCCACTCAAGCCAGAGAAATATTGTAATTTTGTTATTGTTTTCATCAAACTACAAAGTACTTAAGTCCGATTTGATGCGATTGCAATTACTTATACGGCGAGGTCGCCCATCCGTCTCCCCGTGTACTTTAAATATCTGTCCTTTGCCGCCTTAGCTCATCCTTAGCTCAACTCATCCTCAAGACGGCGTGCCCTGATGGCACATCAATCAATTATGGAACAATTTGTCCCCAAATTGCTAAGTGGGAAGTTTCGATTGTTTCTCCAGCTCTAATGTGTGTTCTATATATAGCCAGTGCCAGTGCCAAAAGTGCTGGAAATGGAAATGGTGGGGTGGAAATTGTGAGAGTCCGTAATCGGAAAATCTGTAAAATCTGAAAATCCCAGCAAGACCATCAAGTCACCTTGGAGTTGGGCCAACAAAGTTTGCCTGGGGATTGGGCTTGGGCTTGGGCTTGGGGACCTGGAATGGGTAACAAAACGATCGTCATGAGATTAAGTCGGGCAGAGACGACAAGACCATTATGCAAAATTCCCATCGATTATCTGCTGAGCCCTGCCAGGACACTTGGCTCATTATTCGATAATGAAGATATTTTTGGGGCTGTGGCTGCTGGAGTTTGTGAGCTGTTTTTGATTTAAATTTTTGAGGTGGCCACCTGTCTCGTGTCTCCTGTCTGCGGATGTCGTTCAATTAAAATTCACCCAAAATTGCCAATTACACGTGTGTGTGTGTGTGTGCTTGGCTCGTAAAACTAATTTCATTGCCTACTTTTGCGGGCCAAATGGGCTCCTCAAAATCCCACTCGTTGATATACGGCACTTGGGTCACTTACTTGCAAACCCGGAATTTATGTCTGTATATTTGCATTTCCGGGGATTTTCAACGGCGGCTATCTGCGTAATCTATTGACACAATCCAGTCGTTCATTGTCTATTACTAGGGATAATTAATATTGCACATACGCCCCTCCGCCCTCCGCCCTCCGCCCTGCGGTAATAAAATTAACACTTGTGCTCATAAATATAAAACATTGAACCACTAAATACCCACTGCACACCACTCCATATTGTGTTGTGATTTATTCGCTTCCTTTTTTTTTTCTCTCGCTGCACTCCCTTGAAATCTCCTGACAGCTGCGATTCAATTTGGCCAACTGCAGAAAGCACTTTTTAGCTAGTTTTTGGGGCGTGGCCTGCCATTAGGGGCGGTGCTTTATTGTTAATTGGATTTGTGTCACCAGAATGGGAACGTTTTTGTCGCCCTTAATTAAGTCGAAAGCGAACGATATGAGCAGTGGCAGAGGAGTTCTCTCTGCTGAATCCTGGACAGTTCTCGGTGTTCTGCAATCAATAAGTGAATGCAAACTGGCAGCAGGGACACACCCACACAAATCTCTGGGAAATAAAAAGAGAGGGTGGTGGCTACACCCACACCCACACTCACTTTTTCTTTGACCTTCAACGCAGCCAGACCATAAACTATTACCATCCGTGTAATGGCCTCGTCTGCCACATCCGGTTGCCATTTTGAATTACAAATGTTCAGATGTTCAAATGTTACAAATGGCCGTGCAATGCGGAGAAAGAAATCGTTCAACTGGATCGTTCGCATTTTGTTTACCCGCACCTATTTGCATGACTGGCATCGTGCTGTTCACTTTATTAAACACTTTTGGCCCGCATTATGCTCACACGATTGTGCCGCACTATTTTTCCCCATGATAGATGACACGTCCTCTGTTGTATTATTATTATTACATAATTTGTATGCCCGGAATTGTGTGTTTCGCCGGCCGGGAGCAGGACGACGACGACGACGACTACGACGGCAACTATAATCATTTGCCACACGTGCCGCCGAAAAATCTATGGGCTCAGTCCGGTTGACAGTGCTGGCCCAAATGCGGGGAACTAGTTCAGCTTAAATAATAATAACTAAAGTGAGCTTCATTTATTGAACAGGTCAAAATAAAAAAATATCCTATAGTCGTTTATCAATAACTATAGTAAAATATAATTGAACTCGCCTTACGTTCGCTTTAATAAATCCTTGACATGATTGCTAAAATTTATTTAAAACACAAAATATAGCACTTAAAGTGCTTGATAGGCAATTTGGTTCCTATAGTACCAGTTATAGTTTTTTTGTACAGTTTTTAAACTGTGATTTAAGACTTAAGTGTTTAGATTAAGTATGTAAAGAGGTAAGAGTTTTGTTAAGAAAAAATACTTTGAAATGTTTGCAAAGATAACTTTAAAACTCTAATAATATCACTGTGAAAAATAATGTTTATGGTCAGATTAGGCACACCCAAGTCTTGTTCTTGAATCCTTGTAATTGGTCATTAAAAAAATTAATAAATATGTTTTTAAGAAAATTAAAGAACTAGTTCAGCCTAGAAGAAGGCAACACTGATTGGGTTTTGGTGGGAAAGGAGCAACAAAAATATATATATTGCGCGGCAGTTTATTTTATTTTATTGCAATTCGCAGTCTCATTTTTATGGCTCTGACATTGTTGTGAGTGTGTGAGTGTGTGCGTGGGTGTGTCAGTTGTGGGTGTGTCAGTGTCAAATATAAAACAAATAATGCCAAACGCGACAACAGCCACAACCCAACAGCAAGAACAACAATATCGGTGAGGCAATCACAGATAAGTCAACATAACGCTGACGAGGACGTCGAAGAAAAGTGGAGAAAGCTGGGAGGAAAGTGGGGGGAAAGTAAAGTGAAGTGAATGAATGAATGCGCGAATGAATGAATGAATGAACGAGTGAATGGGGCAACGAATAAGTGCCAAAAGCCTTGACTGGGCCGTATTATGTGGCTCACACATATAAAGCGCTGAGTGGCCTTGTGTGTGTGTGAGCCTACTGAGACACACACACACGCACCCTTGACATGCTGCATACATTTTTTAATGTCTTCCTGTTCAACAGCAGTTGCAACAACTACTACAACCATGATATATGTCAAACGCTAACACGCACACAACCCCCTCTTTTTCGCTCACCCAACCCATTTCCCTGATTTTTTGGCTAGTTTTTCATCGCTTGCAAACGCTTACTGCAGGCAATCAATCTCGCAAGTGGGGAAAAGCCAGCGAAAGAGATTAAACGAGATGGCCAGGGAGGCGGAGAAAGAGTTGAAAGCGAAAGTGAGAAGCGAGAAGTGAGAAGAAGGGAGATGGGGCACCTTAAAGCCTACTGACTCAGATCAAGACACGCGCTCATTTCTCACATTTCGCCATTAAGAAGGGCTCTGTGTCTCTGTATGTTTTTGCCCCTTGTGAATCTGACTCTCTTGGGGATTTTGTCTTTTAATGCCCCGGATCCGGAAATACACACACTCCCACGCACACGACGGAGAACATGGCCCAATCAAGCGTAGCTCTCATTTCTGTGTGTAAATGTTGCCTATCAATGCTTAATAATGTCATAAAATCAAAAAGTCAGGACGACAGCACAACAATCATTTGGATGTCTTCCCGAATGCACACAGAGAAAATGTTAATAAGTTCAGTGTTCTTTTATTCGAATTTCTCCAAGTCATAAAATTCTCAGTGTGACCTTGCTGTTTAAAATTTGTCCAAAAATAGACTGTTATTTAAAATCAGTCTATTTCATAAGAAAATATAAATAGTATATAACTTTAAGTGACATGATCTCTGTTAATCCATCAAGATTTTACATTTTTATCAAGATGAGACAGCAACTACTAACAAGTGTCATTATGTACGTATCATATGTGCAAACTGCCCCAGTTAATTCTCTGTGTGTACATCGTACATCTTCTTGGCTCAGCATATGTGAGTATGCTGCTGAGTGGTTATGGAACATTTTTCAGGGCATGTGTTCGAGGCACCGTCGCCATTCGAGTGGCCACTCTCCGCTCCTTGACCTTGTCCCATCCCTTTTCGCCACCCACCACCCACCATCCACCAAAAGGGGGGCCACAAGGGGTTGAGATGGAACAGCTTGCAGGGCACGCGGACAATCATGCAGGGAAGTGGGGAGCAAAAGTCGCAGAAAAAAAAAATGATGGAAAATGTTGCTGCGTTAGCTGGAAAATATGCAGGCCCCTACTTGCTCAGTGGGTCCTGTGTGTCCTCAGTGTCCTGTATTGGCTTGAGTTCGCATTTTTTATTTTATGCATATTTTCGTCGAGTGTTCGGCATACAGAAAAAGCATTATAATACAGCATGTGAGATGGGATGCATCCGTTATGTCAAGGGCTTGACAAATTGTTATACACTGGCAAACAGTCGGCCAGATTTGATTGTTTTAATTTTGTTGCCTGCATAATTGGGGAAAGTGCAGAAAAGCAATGCTAATTGAAACGTTTTAGCTATGACTTGAAAAACATAACTCTTTCATTATTTTTAACATGCGTTGCATGTGTTCAAACTTATTTGTAACCAGCTTCCCAGTTCCAGTTTACCTACAATTTTGAAAGCCAATTTTGACTTTGTTACATAAGCCTTTGTTTTACTAAAAAATATAATTGGTGATAACAATGCAATGTTGCTAACCGAAAATAACATTTTTAGTAAATTACCAATTAGGGAAAGAAAACAAATGCTGGTATTGAAAAACAAAGTAAGATTGTGATTAAAAAACAGAAATGATAAAAAACTAAGTGTGAGCATGAAGAGAAGTGAAATACAATTTTTTTTTTACAAGAGAATCCTTAGAAATTACTAACAATTTGCGAAATTCTTCTCATTTGATTACAATGTTAAAGCGTCTCCCTGTAAAAAACTAAGTGTGAGCATGAAGAGAAGTGAAATAAAATTTTATTTTTACAAGAGAATCCTTAGAAATTACTAACAATTTGCGAAATTCTTCTCATTTGATTACAATGTTAAAGCGTCTCCCTGTAAGCCTTCACAATATTTTGCACTCTCAAGCTATCAATAAACTTTGGGAATATGTATGTAGTTTTATATTTTTTGTTGAAATTCAGCATGGAAGTGGAAAAACTGTTGTACTCGCTCCATAAGGTTATTTTCATGGCTGAGAAACAATGGCAAACTGTACAGTTTTGCCATATGAATTGTGACAAAATGCGAATGGCAGTGACTTCCTCTGACCTCTCTTTCTAGCACTATCTCTCTCTCCCTTTCCCTCTCTCTCTTTCTCTTTTGCTCCATCTATATCTCATTGTGTCGACGCTTTCCACGAGTTATAACCTCACTTCACTTCGCCCCCTCGGCCAATTTTCGCATTTTTATGCATGTTTTGACATGTTCAAGCATCGTTGGCGTCACTTCGCGATGTCAGCCATGCAACGTTTTATGGCCCGACAAACACTCCTATATGTACGAGTATATATGCTATATATATATATATATATACTGTGGAGGGATCTGATAGGACTGCAGGCCGTTGTTGTTGGGACATTTTGTCTGCGGCTGGCTTTTGCTTTTGTTTCCATTTCGCTTTGCCCATTTTTCCCATTTTCCCCCATTTTTCCACTTTACCATTTTTCCCATTTCATTTCACATTTGTTTAACAGTTAAATGGGCAGCATCGACGTCGCTGCCGCTGTCGCTGCCGGCGTCGTTGCGTCTCGATAACAATTTTAATAGGCCATTTAATTTTTAATTAATTCTTCAAGCGCCAGTTGCCATGTCATAAAAATGTTTGCTGTCATGTTTGTCCAATGTCCTCCATCCAATGTTCTTCGTCCTTGTTCCTCACTTTTCCATTGATGATGATGTTTTTGGGGCGTTTAATGACATGTTTTTGTTTCATTTGGCCCTCGCCGGCTGCCCTTGCATATCATTATTATTATTCCAATATTTCTTTTTGCCCTTTTCCCCTCCTTTACCCAAAATATAATCCCCGCAATTGGCTTTGTTTATTGAACATTTGTCTATTTTTGATGATAAGAGGGGGCTCGCGCTTGTTTTTCTGTCGCAATTTCATTACTCAAAACTTGCTGACGCACACAAAAGGAGAGGAAAGGAAAGTAAGAGTGGCACATAGAAAAAAAAACATTAATATTCCTCAAGAAGTTTAAGTCATATCGACTCGATTCCCAAATATCAGAAATTCTATGAAAAATTGCATACAAATAGGGCTTTTGATAAAACTTACATGTTTGGTCACACTGATTCTCAGTCTGACCTTGTCATCATAAAAAACAAATTGCATAAATAGCGATTCTTTTGGCTGGATAATAAATTTTAATAAATTGAGATGCTTTGAAATATTTTGATAAAACGTAAATGTTTGGTCATACTGACAGGCAGTGTGACCTTGTCACTTAGTTTGCTTTCTAATAACAAATTGCATAAAAGAATCAGATGCGCTGAAATATTTTCTTTCTTTTCCTGTGTGTAATGAAAATGTTTTACAACGAAAGTTAATGATCTCTAAAAATGTAACAACGATTGATTACTTGAAAATAATAATTCTTAACAAAACCACCCAACATAAGAAATATACTTTATTGTTATTAATTACAAATATTTATTGGCTGTGTATAATCTGTAATTAAAACGCTCACTGAGAGCGAGACAGGGAAGGAGCATAGGAAAGGGTGGGAGGAGGGACGAAACCTCATTGCCCACTCAGCCATTGCTGCTTGACCTCGGGTCCTTCAGTGGGTGGGGGTGGATGTGGAGGCCACCTAGCCTTCGACCACATTCACCCACCACCATCCCAAGCCCTTCCCCTCCACTCAATGCGCATTGTTTGGTTTTATATTTGGAAATTTTTGTGACTCTCTTAATAGCTTTTTGTGAAAATTAATTTCTTAGCTATTAGAGGCTCTTGTCGTCTCCCCCCTCTTGCAACTCCATCAAGTGTAAGTGTATGTGTGTATGATGGAGAGTATTTTGTAATTACTTTATGCCCGAAAATTGCCGTAGTAAAATATTTCTCGCTGGCTTTTGGCTTTGGCTTTGGCTTGGATTTTCCAGTCGCCCGAGGGCAGGACAAAAGCAAAAGCCTTAACAGAAAGTCAGGGAAGCGAAGGGAAGGGGGGAGGGGTGCTTGTTAGAGGGGGCAGGGGCTGAGTGGATGAGTTGCTGGAGGGGCACACGTTGACCTTTGTCGGCGACCGGCACTCAACTTTCACTAATGAAATCAAATGCCTTGCCAAGCCACCGAAAGTAAACCAATTTAAACAGGCCAGATTTTCCCAGTTTGGTCTATTTTTGGTTAAATATTTCAAACAAACATTTGTTTCCCCCCTAAAAAAAAAATGCAATTTCCATTCCACTAAAATAAATCAGCAGTTGGTAAATTAAAATGTTTGTAAAAGCAACTAATGATTTGTTTGATCGTTTCATTACAATTTTGTTCGTGCAATAAAATATTTGTAAAATCAATTACAACTTAATTTTAATGACGTGAAAATAAATAGGGACTTGAAAAACAATTTAAAAAATAATATTTGTCAATTTAAGCTCAACGTTCCCAAGCACTAGGATTGGGCCAACCATAATTCAGCCAGGAAACAATCTTGGCAAATGGCAAATTGAAAACACACACATGTAAAAGGATTATTTAGTCTAGCAAATCACGTTTTATGTTTTTGGACACTTGGTGACATAATTTACCCTTTCGGCAGTTAAAAATGTGTTCCTTTCGACAGTTTCGTTGCCATGAAGCCACGTGGCAAATTACAAGTCCAAAAAAAAAGAAGAAACTCCATAATAGCCATAGGAACAGGAAGAAGAAGGAGGAGGAGGAGGAGGAGGAGGAACAAGGCCCCCAAATGGAAACTGACCGGGTTATGTGGTCGTTGGACGTGTGCACTTAACCCGTTCTTGGCCAAAGCCATTACACCATAGCCCCACCCCCACCTCCACCTCCACCTCCACCCAAGTTCTCAATCTCCGAACCCAAATTTCAATCCCCCAACATGGAAATGGTTTTACCATGGCTCTACCATGAGCATGAGCCCCCCGCTCTGGTTAAATGTGTATATGCTACTCTACTATATGTACACATATAGCATGCAGTCTGGGGTAAACTTTTCCCGAAAATTGCTACGCATAATTGCTAGTTTTTGCTGGATATAGCAGCAGTATAAAGGGGGCTGCCTTTAACCCTTTACTCTAACCCCCAACCCCTGACCCTTAACCCGTTGAAAATGAAATCTTGCAGCTAGTTGAAGTTAAAAGTTAAGGGCGGTGTGGTCGACATGTGTGCGTCGTTAGTTAGTTAGTTATAACTACATACAATTTTATGGACGCCATATTGTAAATGTTATAATTTTCACTAACAATTTTTAGCAACCGTTGCCGTTGGACTACTTGGGGGGCGGGGGCGGGGTCCAGGGGGCGGTGGGCGTGGCAACAGTGGGCGGGCTTACCATTTATGAACGATGGCCATGCGACGATGATAATTTTCAACAACTTTTCCTGTAGCGTGTGAAACACGGATTCAAGGGGGGAGGAGAGGGGAAATTCCGGAAGGAAGGAAAGGCAGCCTACACATGCAACACAAGCACCCCCCTTCCCCCTTCCCTACGGCCATGCACTTAAACGTGCTTGGGGTTTTAAAGTATTTTTTACATTACGGCTGGGAAAAGCATTTTCTGTGTGTTTTCACTCCGATTTTTTGCTCTAGCGTTTTTTGCGCCATTGTCGTTGGCTTTTTATTTTGTCAGTAATAAAATTTAATACATACACACACACACACACACACAAGACACACTCACACGCACAATTTTACTCAATTATAAAAGTTTCCACATTAAAAGTTCATTGCAGAGCCGAAAGTCTGGAAAGTCCGAGGCAAAAAGGCTCGTTGTTTGGTTTTGTTGGGTTAGGTCGTGCCCACAGGCACAGGTCCTGCCACAGGTCCTGGCTCTGGCTCTCGCTCTGGTTCTGGTTCTTGTCCCAGTCTCCGATTCCGATTTACAGGGCCTGGGAAAACAACATCAAAGCCAAAGTGTCTCCGACAGAAAAAGTTACGTTTTTTCTATTATTTTCCTCATTTTGAGGCCAGTAAAAAGAGAGGGGGGAGCTGCCCGAAAAAGGTTGTTGTGCCACATGCACATGCTGCTAAAACTGCTAACTGCTCACAGTCCCAGTTTTTCCAGTTTTCCGTTTTCAGTTTTCCGTTTCCAGTAGGCAAATGACTCCATGTCCAGTGTGTCCCTAGTTAGTGCTAATTAGTTTAAGGATCAGATTGTCAAACTGTGAATGGGATCACGTCGAATGGATGCGGATTTATGAGGCAGGACAAGTGACAGTACGAGTTTACTCATCTAGCTTAAGGGAATTGAATGTTGCGCTTCGAATTCGAACTTTGTGAAAACCCAAAGTAAATAAGTGAATTATTTTAGCAGGCTGCATATCAAAGCAAACTTTTGGGTACCTATGGAGTTTTGATTTCTGTATTTTCTGATATTTTAAACTTATAGTCCTCCGTTTTTATGTTTTCCAATGTATATGGGCTGGGGCTATTTTTTTTTTTTTTTTAGTAAAGCTAGCTAACAGAGTTCCTTAACTTTTTAGCTTCTTAATTTGCTGCAGACAAAAAAATAAGGGTCAAAAACAAGGGCCATGCGATGTTTAAAATTGCCTTAAGTGAATAATAATAATAATAACAATAACCAAATAGAAATATTTGTATTGCCTCTTATAAATCATCAGACAAACTATAAACTTAAAAAAAAAAAATTAAATTGGTTTTGTTAAAACTTTCAACTTCCAACAAACAACAACTTTTACTTTAATTTAATTTTTAGGAATCCGTTTCTATTCATACAATGTTTAAAATAGTTAAATACAAATGTTCATATAATTGTTTTAAAACAATTACGCCCATTCTTTATTATTCTGTTTATTAACTTCTTAACAAGTACCTATAATCAAACCCAAAAATTGAAAAACTGTTGTGTTAACAATTCTATAAATCTTATAAGCTTCAAGTTTCAATTGTTAATAAATAAGTTGTCAAATGTTTAACAAAAAAAGAACCAACCGAGTTTGTAAACTTAAACTATTAAATGAGACTTTTGTCTGTTAGTTTGTGTGAGTGTCGGTATAAATCATTTTACAGCCATCTGACCCTTCTAACCACTTCTAAAGCCAAAGCTAAAAATGCTTGTTTTTTCTTGGTGTTGTTGCAGGCTACGGAGGCATCTCGCCCAGGACGCAGTGGGGTCGGGTGGCGGCTCTGGTCTACGCCCTGTTCGGCATTCCCATCGTCCTGCTCTACCTGTCCGCCATGGGCGAGGCCCTGTCGGCGGGCATGCGCTGTTTGTTCCGTCGCCAGCGCGTGAAGGGTGGCCCAGGCGGACCAGGTGGTAACCCGGGATCAGGAGGAGGCAATGGTGTGGGCTCCGCCGCTGGAAATGGCGGTAGCGGGCGGAAGGCGGACAAGGGCAAGGGCCAGGGGCACTACAACCACCAGAAGCTGCACCAGTACGGCCTGCCACCCTCCGTCTACCAGCAGCAGCAGCAGCAACAGCAGCAGCAACAGCAGCAGCAGCAGCAGCAACAGCAGCAGGGTAAAAAGTCCTCGAACAACAGACGCGGCTCACCCAGCGTCCCCATCTCCATCTGCGTGTGCGTCCTGCTCTGCTACGTGAGCAGCGGTGCGATCCTCTTCCACAAGCTGCAGAACTGGAGCGTCCTGGAGTCCCTGTACTTTTGCTTCACCTCGCTGGGCACCATCGGCTTTGGCGAACTGGCCCCGAATGGTGCAGTGGCTCTGTACACGGCCTCCGCCTACATCCTCGTGGGCATGGCCGTGGTGGCCATGTGCTTCAGCTTGATACAGACGGAGATTGTGCTGTGGCTGCGTCGGTTCAGTGTGCAGGACCATGTGATGCCCAAGGCCGAGGAGCTGGCCCTCGTCACCGTGGCCGTGACCCCAAAGCCCTCCTGACAGCGACCCAGCGCCGATCCTGGACTGGGAATCGGTGTGGGTGGTGGCCTGGGACTGGGGGTGGGAGTGAGTGTGGCCCAGCCGCAGAATAGTCTGGGCCAGCACCAGACCATGTTCTTTGGACCCGCCCACACTCTCACCCAGTACAGCTCGCTGCCGCGCAGGAGTCACATGCAGGGTGGTGGCCACATGAACAATGGCGGATCGGGATCCGCCTTCCAGCGGAACACGCCCATCCGACGCTCCACGGGCATACCGGAGCACCATTTGGAGTACTTTGTGCCGCGCAGCATCAGCGAGTTTAATCTGTCGGGTGTGGGGGATCTGGCCCTGCCACCACCACGTCGCTATTCGCCCAACATGAACATGGGCGGCGGCATGAATATGGGTGTGAATATGGGCATGGGCATGGGCATGGGGATGGGCATGGGCATGGGTCTGCCCCACGGCCTCCAGCTGGGACCACCGCAGACCCTCCTCTGCCCGGCCACGCCCACTGTGGTGCAGCAGCAGCAGCAGCAACCACCGCCTCCGCCGCCGGCTCAGCTGCAGATTGTGACCCTAAAGCCGCGCAGCGAGAAGATGGTGACCTTCGAGGATGAGTCCAAGCAGGGAGGCGGAGGGGGTGCCTCCAACTCGGAACCGGGACCACCACACTGTCCCCATGGGGTGCCCACAACTCCCAGGAAATCACCGGCAGCCACCAACTGCGACATGTTCATGTGACCAGGACCCACGGACGAGGCAGCCGAGTTGAATGCGGCCATGCGACTGCGCGACAGCATCGATGATGCACTGTGCCCAAAGGCGGGACCCGCACCGGGTGAAGTGATACGTGTCTAAGTCGGAAAAACTAAGAGAAAATCCCTAAAAAAAAAAAATTCCACAAACACAAATACACTGTAAGTAAATGCACACACACACACACACACATACACATGGCAACGGAAGCGTAAGAAAAAAATAAATGATGGAAAAACATAGCCTACTTTTGAGGGCAGCCCCTCCACTACTCTCAACTTGAAGTTCATCCGTGTTTTTTGCATATGCATTAGTATAAATAAACATTGAGCAAATATTTATTATTATGTGTGTAAATATAGCAAACAAAGGCCACAGAGAACAACAAACTAAAGTTGGGGCGAGAGTGAATTAAAATTAAAAATCTAAATGATAAATGCATAAATAATTGAATGCATGCCGTTAATGCCGTAAAACATGAATTCAGAAATTAATAAATACACACGCAAACACACACTCACACGCAGCCATGAATAATAAATAGTAAGTGGGCGTAGGTGGGCGTGGGTGGGTGTGGGTGGTTAGAGGGCCGGAGGGCAAGTAGAACAAACAGAATGCAAATGAAAATGACAAATTGTATAAATACCAAAGGACAAAGTTTATTAAAGCGATTTGTTAGTTAGTTGCTCCTTCTCTCTCTCTCTCTCTCTCTCTCACGCTCAAATAATTCGCTTTGCGTTTTTTTTGTCGCTTGGAGGTGCAAATATTTTAAATTAGTTTCGAAGCAACGTTGCGTATAACAGTTTTGTTAGTCGTTTTGCAGAGCAACTACAAATGTATTATTTTAGGAAAATGCTGATGGTATTATTTTATTTTTTCAATTGTTATACAAACTGTCATACAAACTGTCATACAAACTGTCATACAAACTGTCATACAAACTGTCATACAAACTGTCATACAAACTGTCATACAAACTGTCATACAAACTGTCATACAGTGTCAAGTTTAATTAAACAAAAGCCAACGATCCTTCTTTCTTGCTTTCAATAAAGTATTGCCTAACACATATATAATGTAATTTTTTTTGCTGTTTCCAACTGTCATACAAGCTGTTATACTGTGCCAACCGATAAGTAAAAAAAAGCCGATAAATATACTTGTGTACATGTTTCCGTTGCAATACACAAATACATTTTTAAAAATCGAACTGTTATACTCTGTACTCCATGCTCAAAGTGTTAAGTGTGTATAGGTGTGTACTGTGTGCTCGTATGTTCGTGTGCCAAAGCGAAACCCATAGAACTAGCTAAATATTATTGTTAATATTTGTACATTTGTTTCCACTGACCTCTAATCTGTTATACGCCACTAATTACCAACGATTTACACATTTGCTTGAGTGATTCGCTTTTAAGCCTACGTATGTGTTACGTTTTTCACTCATTTTCCATTCGCCATTTTCCATTCGCCATTTCCCGTTTCCCATTTGCCATTTTCCATTTTCCATCACCTCGGCCAGCGCTTGGCAATTAGGTTTAAATACTTTTTAAATGCATTTTGATTGTAGGTAATTGAGCGCGTGAATGGCCATTTGTTGTTTGTTTCTATTTTGTTGGTTTTGGCCTTGTTTCTGTTGCCGTTACCAACTCAAATTGGAGGGCTGTCAAGCGAGCGGAGCTCATGTTTTTTTTTTTTGTTGCTGTTTTGTGGCAATTCATTTAAAATAAATTCAATTGAAGTGACCAGCGCCTCCCCCACCGAGTGGGCGTGGCAGCTGTTTGCATTTGTTAATTTTTGCCATATTCAATTTGTGGCATTCAATTAAAAATAGTGAAATTAAACCCGATAGGATAGTCATTACTCGTAAAACACAAAGCATACCAACCAAAAAACCAAAAAAAATAATGATGATGATTTTTAACACACAAATAAAAAACAATGTAAGAGAAAAACTTGCAATTTATGGGTTGTGGCCATGCAGAAACTAATTGCAATGCTCGTGCTCAACTTGTGTCATAGCCTAAGCCAATTCAGATATACATTACATATGTCTACGTAGTTAATAACTTATTAACTAACAGCCAACAGTACAGCAGATAAAACAAATACTAAAATTAAGCCCATGTAATTAAATTAAGTCCACTTCAACACGCATTCAAAAACACAGAGACAGACCCACAACCACAGACAAATTAATACTATCAAGCAAACATGGAAAAATGCGAAAAAACCCAAAAAACTAAATGTAACAATACTTTTTTTTTGTCAAATTCCTAGCACGGTAAGTTGAACTTTTAGGCTAACCGCATAGGCTCGTCGTGAGTGGCAGTTAGGGATAAATTGCTCTTGATCATATGTACTCTTAGTCCACTAGTTGTATGCCAGCAGATATGCATATAAATATACAGATACACATACATATAGATATGTAGCCGTACATAAAACGAAACTAATCTAGCATTGAGAAAGGCAAATAATAAATAAGAAATACCGCAGTTTGCATCATATATATGTATAAATACATCTCTTTATATATATATATATGTAACTATATATATATATTACAGACCCAACCAAAAGAAAAGAGAAGAATAAATACATCATGAACAATTTAGTCAAAAATCAACAACTTGATGTTTGCTTTTTCAATTGCTGCTGAAATTTCCCATATGAAAAAGTCTGAAAAAGGTAAGGAAATTGAAACATTTTGTAAACATTTATTGTTTAATTTATTAGCAAAATGATTGCACTTTTTGAAGTAAAATCAAAATTCTTTACTATTATTTTATTTTTAAAATATATATGTTTTTCGTTTAGCTTCCGAATAATATCATTATTTTATTGAATTTTTTAAGCTTGTACTTTCAAAAACTAGGTTTTAGCAATATTTTGATAAATACGTGTCCACAACATTGTTTATTAATTCATTAACTGTATGATTTTCAGTTAAAATTATATTCAAGTGTTCGTTTGTGAAAGTTAAGTACTCGATTGTGGAAAATTTAAGACGTAGACTCGCAACATTCTGTGCACAAAAAATCTTCTTTCAGTTGAATTGACCAACTTAATTAAAGGCATACCAGACTCGTTGAAAACTGAACAAAAAATCATCAAACAGAATCGTGAATCCAAATGGGCGTGAATACATTGGAGCGGCAGAAAACAGCGAGGAATTGGAATATCTTGAATTTAAATTAGCGCAGAATCAATTTGCGCGTTAATTGATAAAGATAAAAACGGGATTGAGAGGCCTCCCAAGCCCAGCACTGTCTCTCTGTTTTTTTTTTCGTTTTTAATTATTTAATCATTTAATTAGTGTTAATAATTTATAGCAAACGGCTTCGCAATCAATTTGCGTTCCGGTGTGTGTGTATCCTGTATCTCCACCCACATCTCTGTGCGTGCGCACTTTATGACAGCCCTGGAATGAAATTTCACTTAATCAAGTGGCGAACTCAGGTGTCCAGCCCGAATGGCCGTGTGGATGTGCATGTGTCCAGCTTTTTGCCACATCAATTTAATTTACCTCTGACAAACATCACCATATACCCACTTCCTCTCTGGGTCCTTCGCTCTGGCCAAGTGTTTGTCGAATCTATAGACGAAATGTCAAGTGGAAAAGCATTAGCCCATCAAATGATGTGTAATGTGCTCGAATGTCTCTCGAAATTATCAAGCCAATGCATACACATTTGTACAGTGCGTTTCGGTGGTGTAGGATCATTGTATTTGGCTTATTTTATCTACGGGAAATTGTAAACGAAGTAATTTCTTTGGTATCAAACGATTCGAATTTTACTAACAATTAATTTTTTATTTTTTGTTATTTAGTTATTTGTTATTCATTTAACCGCACTGTATCTCCATATTTGCGTTGTTTGCTACATCTGAATGTTTGTGTGACATCAATTTACACAGATGGAAGGGCATTAAATTAATTTCGTCAAATGGAAGCTGGCAGAGCAGAATAACTCGACCAGGTGAGGAGGGATCAGCTGCAGTCCTTGGCTTGCAATCCAAGGCTGCCCAGAGATCCTTTGGAGCATATGCAGCACATGCAGGAGGAGATAACTTGGACTTGAAGCAAAAACACAACCACACACACACACACATTGAGGCAATAAATTCTGCTTAAATGTTCTCCTTTGTTCGAGTCATTAAAATCGCATTTGGCAAAAGGAACCCACCCAAACCCAGTTGACTATGATGTGGATGTGACGCTGGATGCTGGATGATGATGATGCTGATGATGGTCTCCATCTCCATCTTCTTGGCAATGCGCTGCCATTAACGTTGACTGCTGCGTTGTCAACACACTTGACATATAATTTGATTACGCATACGCATTTTATTAACTCATTTTCAGCGCAACAACCATCCGCCCCGTAGGCCCTTTACCGATGGCGATATGATATACTTGCCATACACGATGAGTACATGCGAGAGATATGCCTGATGCCTGCTGCCTGGCCCATTAACGGTTACGTTGTGTCGGCTCTGCGGTTTTCAAGTGGAGAACTGAGAACCTCCTCCTTGGGAACTTGGAAACCCCCCATCCCATCCTCCATATCCTATCCACCCATTTTACTCCGGCAGCAGCAGCATATTGTCTGAGTCAATTACAACAACTCGCGTCTAGCGATGGCAGCGATCGCTGGGCTGTGTGCGTGAGGGGATGCCTTCTCACATGGCCACCATCGCTAGCAACTAATTTCTTTTTACAACTGTAGCAGTTCCTCAGCTTTATGGAAAGGCAAAAAACCCAAGCCCACACATGCCCCACCCCCACCCCCATACACACCCTGCTACACTAAGGCAAAAACCTCAAAGCCTTAAAGCCAACGGAGATTAAAATAAATTGAGGCAAGATAGTAGAACTCCACTCACTCCATGCACAGAGTCTTGAAATTGTACCTAAAGTCTGTTGAAATTGAAAAAATATACAATAAAGTTGTTTATTTATGGCTAATAAAGTGAAATAATTATAAATATTTATAGCATGTTAAAAAACACTATCATTAAAAAACTTTTAGGTATGTTATATTTATTTTATTTATGTTATCTTTAGTTTTGATAGGCCTTTAATTTAATATATTTTTTAACCCTATCTTGTTTTGTTTATTTTATAGATTTATTTTTCAATAACACACGTAATAAACGTATAATTTTTCATTTATTTTATTAATGTGATCTTTGGTTTTACTTATTATGATAGCCTATTTCTTAAATATATTAAACATACCTTGTTTTGTTTACATGAAAGCTAAGATCAAGGTGATTTTGGGACATAGCCAACGGTATTGCTTAATGGTGAGCAGTTCTTTTCAGTTCTTTTCTTTTGCTGCCAAAGCTCGATTTAATAAGATCATTGTGCTTGATGTATGGGGCCAGCTATTGACCCACTTGTTTTCTCGCCGTGCACATGTTTGCAGAGCCTCAAACAGCTGCTGCCAGTTGCCAGTTCGGGCCAAGCTAAAGCGAAGCCAAGCCAATAACCCAAAGGAGAGCGAGAGCGAGAGCAGCCACCAGCCGCCACAAGGAGTCGGAGCGAGGAACTGTTTACTTGGAACAGACTGTCCTCACACTCGCACTCGCACACACACATGGACTAGAAAGGACCAAGGACGAGGAGGAGAGGGTACCGTACCGCAAAACTTATGCCTTGGCCCAGCAGCAGCAGCAGCAGCAGCAATTGAAAAGTCGTTAGCAAAACGTCAGACAACACACGGCATTTGGCCAAAGGATGGGTTCTGGGTTCGGTTCCTTCTTGGCTCCTTGGAATCCTTGGGTAGTGGCAGTGGATACTGGGATACTGGCTTCGCAACTTTGTGGTGCGGTGGTGGGAATGCGAGGGCCTGCTATAATATAGAGCTAAGTAACCAGCCAAAGGGGAGAATACCACTGGCAAAAACTCTTGATGGAGAAAACAGGGCCAAGACAAACATCAACAAAATTTCATCGCTGTCTGTAAGTTAACCCTGACTCGGTTTGGTTCAGTTCTGCTCAGCTCAGGGGATTATGCCGATTAAAGTTAGTGCATAAATGTCCCCAAGTAACTTCAACTCTGTGTAATAAAATCGGGAAGGGGGCAGGGGGCAGGGAGCAGGGGGGTTTTAAAAAAGATACCTGAGTGAAGTTTTTCGATCGGTGGCTGTAGATTAAAGCACAATTTGTGGGTGTGGGTGTGGCTCCCAAATCAGATCAGGTTCTCGAAGGAAACCGCTCTGGTCAGTTGATTTGGGTTTCCCGGGGGAAACATAGGGAAGCATAGGGAACATTCCCAATTGGAGTCCCATTAACCCGCAGCTAATAACGCTCTAAGCTCGGCTAATGGGCAAAGCGAAGAAAAATAAAAGAAATGGGGTTGGGGATTGGGTTGGGGATGGGGATGGCAAGTCTTGCGCAACCAAATTAAAAGTCCTTGCCATCCTTTTGGCCACTTCCGGTCCGGGGGCCAAGTGCAGCCATTTTGCGTACGCCCATAAATCTATTAAGACAATTTGGCAAAGGCATGGCAGCCCAGGAAAGTCGAAACTTTCTGCTTTTTCCTTCGCTTCGCGTTGGTCCCTTCTCTTTTACTTTTTTTATTTCCTATATTTTATTTTTGTATTTTTTGTTTTTCGGTTGGAGCGCATCTCTAGCCAAAAGCCAAAAGCAACCGCACAAAATGTGGAACGCTGCAAAGAAATCGGATGGGGTATCCTTTCCCTTCCCTTCCCTTCCTTTCCAAGGAGGTGAAGTGGCTGAAAGGAAGGGCAGAGCAAACAAAAGTAAACATGCCTTCCTTTTTTTTCGTTTATTTTATATTTTTTTATTCGCATTTTTTAAGTACTGTCAAGGGTATCGCTATCTTATGTCCTCTACACACATACACGCTGCTGGGTGATTATATGACAAGCTTCTACTTGGCTTTGCTCTGCACTTGGCTTAAATCTGTGTGTGGTATTGAGTAAATCTAACTGAAAATTAAAATATTTTGGTTTAAGTTATGTCTGTGCTACATAGAAGAGTTTCCCTAAAAACAAATTCAATAGTCACAAATACTTTATTTTGTTTAGTATTTGTTTTTGGTCTTTAACAATTGAAATTTACAATTGTTTTATTTATTTCAAAATTAAAAAAACCTTTCTATGCATTTTTGTAAACATCCTAAGCGTATGCAGCGATTTCTAACTTAACAGATTAGCAGGGCTCATTTAATTTGTAGCATACTTTTGCGACCGCTGTTAGTTTCACATGACTAAGTGACACCGCTAGATGGCGGTGCCATTGATCGTTACTGCTGAAGACGACTCTTCTGACAAGGACGCAGCGCCACCTACCACTGAAAGGTACAACTAACCCACCATTTTTTTTTAACGCTCCGCAAAAAATTAGATGTAACGCCATCTAGCGCTAGGTGGTTTAACTACAGCAGACAAAAAATATCCAAAAAAATAGTTTAAATCCTATTTTTAATTTTGTTGCCTACTTTTCAACTGATATTTTTTTTACCAAATTCAAAAATTGCAATTTTCAATTCAGAGTTTTGATTTAAATATTAATAGGAATACAAACAAGTTGCACACATATATAAAATATTTTTTTTTGCTACTTTAAAGTAACTTTTCTTCGTTTTTTTTTTTTCGCAGTGTATAGTGTATCCCGTATGCGTGAACCTGAAGCCGAAGCTGATCTGATCCCAGCGCCATTTCAGCCATGCAAACAATCTGTGGACGGGGGTGGTGCACTGGGGGCATGTGTTCTACGTATCTCCAGCCCCTCAATACACGTCCACACACTGATATTTTATATATATTATTTTTTCTTTGACTTGATTTACTCTCCCAGCCGGTTTTACCCTATTTCCCCTTTCTCACCCTTGAATCTGGGGGCCCCGTTAGTGTCAACTTGGCGCGAAGTTGCTGGCTGTGACTGCAAGATACTGTCAGTCTACTCCTTTATAACCCCCTATGACCCCCCCACCCCCCATTTGCCGCATTCTGTAATAATCTATCAAAAATTGTATGCAAACAAAATGTGATTTGGCTCCACGTGCTTCGCATAGATTTTTCTCTCTGTCTGACAGGGGAGATTTCTCTACTCTGCATAAATTTTGTTCAGGCATTTGGCAATTGCTGGTATTGAGAAAAATAAACTGTTTTTCATTGAAAAATGCAATTTCAATTAATTTTTAATTTTATTAATTAAAATATAAATACAAAACAGAACAAAACATACATATGTCCATACAAATCATAAATATATATAATATATTTTTATATTTATCAATCTCTTTCTTGGTATGTTCTAACAGCAAAAGGCCTGTGTTAATTTTATATGAAAATTTTAAATTTTGTAATGCATATAACACAAAGTCTTTTTTAAAGTGTGAGATATGTGCAAGGTATAGTTGTTTGCCCATCTTAAGATTGTGATTGAGTCGAATTGAGTTGGCAGGGGAGTAGCATGCAACTGGTGAGATTGCATTGGGGACCCTGCAACCGCAGGTTGCATAATCGCGACTACAAAAATCAGCTATGACATTCATTCCAATAAACTATTCCCAGAAGGTGCAAAAAAAAATTGATAGTAGGGATTAGGTGTTTCGCTTGGGATTAACTAATAATAATTCGTAAAGTTTTGTAAATTTTTAAATGGTGTAAAACTTCATTAAGTCGAGGTTATGAAAAACAGTTGTTCACTGGTTATATAAATTCCTTGTTAGTCAAGCGATGGGATACCACGGAAACAGCACGCTCCAAGAGATCAAACTTTTCGTTAAAGTTTTGTGTTTCTCCTAAAAAATCAAAAAGGAAAATACGTATATACTTTTGAGATATTTTAGTGGTGGATTAAAAACTGTGTGTCAAAATCTGAACTTAGTGGTCTTGCTGGGGAATTTGAAACTGGAGTTTCCAAGTTTCATCGCCAGGCTTTCATCTTGTTTTTTTCTGTTTTTTTTTTTTTGTGTGGGTTCGGTTCAATCTGTTGAACTTTGGGCCATAAACAACTTTGCTTTAATCGATTCTGATTCGATTTGAGAATCTGACTTTGAATCGCTTTTTAAATCGTTTTTGTTTGAAAGTTTTTCGGCATATCTCTCCCCCCTCCGCCTCCCCCTTGTTCCCGTTCCCTTGGAACTCCCGTCCCGTGTAACCCGCTCAATCTGTCACTCAATCTCCCTGGAGGAAACCCTACAACATTACTTTCGTGCCACTTTTTTTACCAAAGCGACAAAAGTTGAATCGCAAAGCCAGAACTTTTGCAGCATCACATATGCATGCGTCTCTTTCTGTTGCCATATATCCATCTCTCTCGCTTTGTTCGTCAGCAGATTTCGTTTGCTGCAATATCCTTTGCTTACACTCAAAACGAATCGAACACACCAAATTATTTCACAACACACAACAAAAAAAAAAAAGTTTAAAACTTTAACTCTTTCTTGATATTGAGTTCATTTTCTATAGTTCAAACTTAAGCTATTTTATCAGTTGATCTACATTTAATCTTTTTTAACGTTCAGTAAATTCTCTACTAATTCTCACAAATTTAAGAAACCATTTACAATTAGATGGCGATTTCCTAAAAATATAATTTATTTTAAATAGTAATTTCTTTATTATTTAAACTTGATGGAGATAGAAGGAATATCTTCAATTAACACATTTTTAAGCTACATTTATACAACAATTAGACTGCGATTTACAGTTGACCTACCTCAAATTATAATTTATTTTTAAAAAGCTTATAAAATCATTTTTAAAAAAGAAAATATACCTTAGATCTTTGTTTAAGTTTGTGCAAGTGCAGCGAGCAAAAAGACTGGCAAACTTAAGAAGAAAACAAAACAGAATTCGAGCGGCGAGTAAACAAATCTTTGCGATACAAAAGATGCCGCAAAGATACAGATACAAAAATATATGTGGAAAGGGGATAGGATTCTCCTCCTGCAGAGAAAGAGATAGAGACAGCAGGTGCGAAAGAGAGAGGGAGAGAGAGAGAGAGAGTCAGAAAGTGCAATTTGTGCGGCACAGATGGGAGCGAGAGTCAACCAAAGTGAAATCCTATAGAAATTGCATTTGCGGCAGCAGAAATTTGAATTGCAATTGCTTACGCACACACACACACACACGGTTGACCCCCGACCTCTTTTGCAGTCTCCTCCCAGTTTCCAGTTTCCCAGCAGTTTCATCCAGTGGTTTTCCTTGGCTTTTTGCTCAGGGTCCAGCTCACAGCTCACAGCTACCAGCTACCAGCTCACAGTCCAGCTCAGCTCGTTTATCAAAGCCAACGCTTTTGAATTTGTGAAATGTCTTTTCCGGAGAGCTTTCCACTCCCCTTACCCCTTGCCACTCCTGCGGCCTGCGGCCTGGCCAGCTCTTGGTCCTCCGAAGGATAAGCGGCAAAGCGGAAGTATCGCTGCAAATTACGTTGGCCATGTCGCTTAGTTTTTCCGATTCGAATGCGCGAACATGACAAATAGATTAGCCAAAAACTTGGGCAACTTTTGGGGTTTCGGGGAGAAGACAGGAAAATGGGGAAAATGACAGGAAGTCGCCCGTAATGATGACGGGTGCAGCTGCAATTAGGGCAAGGACATTCCCCTCTTCCCCCTTCCTTTTTCGGATGTCAAACGCATGAAAAATGTGCAACATTCCCCAGCAGACGCTTTAAGTAATAACAATTTCGCGGCCATCATAGCTAAAAACAAGTGAAACTGCCCGGGTGGGTGGATGGTCATGGGTCTGATCCATGATGACTCCCATATTCCATCTGTCACCGCTGCACCATTTTATGGCTATTCATTTTTATGCAACATGGCCAATTGATGGCAGTAATTGCTTTTATTTCCCACCAAACTTCGGGGGCTCAGGGGTTGCTGCACAAATGGCGACAAATGTGGAATCAATTACATACACAACGCACTGAGGCCCTGAAACGGAAATAGGGACTGCAGCACAAAAAAGACACTGAATTGACACATTCAGTTGGCCTAGAGGGAATTGTTCCCATCATGAAAGTGTTAGTGGGAAAGTTAAATGGGGTGAATTCAAGGAATTTCCATTGGTCACATTATATTTTTTAAAGGAGTTTTTCAATAAATATTCGGTGTACAGTAAAAACCTGTAAAGTAATACATTTCAATAAAAATAATAATAAAATTAAATACTGTGATTTGACAAGTTACAAATTTTGGTTTAGAAATCGTATATTTATTATCATTGTCATTAATCTTAAGTATTTATAGAGAAAGGTTTGACAATATTGTTAAACCATATTATTAAATATCCCATTCTTACATTTCAGTGTCATCATTTTTAGAAATTCTATATTTTTTAAATTAAATTCATTTTTAAATCAATGTTTTTCAAAAGTATTGTAAAAAGTGCAACATCTAAGAGCCAAAAACTTAATATAAAAGAAGACACCTCGTACAAGCGGTATTCATTTGTAGTCACGACATTAAATTGTTTAATTTATTATTTAGAGGACACGAAATAAATTAAGTACAAGCTTTAAATAAAACGGAAGTCTCATAAATATTAAAACAAAACATGCTTTCGACGCGACTTCACTGTTTCAATTACGTCCTTAATTTTACCAAGGCCAAAATGAGCCTCGATTTGACTTGGAATTGAAGTGGAAGTAGCTCCCTTTCAGGCTCGCTGGAGCATTAAAAAATATTGCCTTTCGCCATCATCGAAGTCGTGTCGAAGGGCAACTGAGTCCACTGCCTGTCGCCACTCCACTTCCCGGGGAAAAACAAGACAAATACAACTTATAAATAGTTTTACTTGAGTAGCGAAAATTGAAAAACCAAAGCGAGCCCAAAAAGTGGGCTAAAATATCAAATAAAAAAAGGAAAGCGAAACAGAAACAGAAACGCAGCAAAGACAGCCAGAAATAATAAAATAGGAAAACTTTTAGCGGCGCATTAAGTAAACCGAGAAACTGCGACTCTGCGGTTGTCCTTGAGGATCCGCTGAAGTGGGTGGTTGTGGGAGGAGTGGTGGCTCCTAACTTAAATTTATGCGACACGCCGACCAGGAAGTGAAAGGAACCCAAAAAAAAATAACAGGGGAAAAAAGAGCGAACCAAAACTCGCATAAAATTCAAACGCAAGCGAAAACTTTTTGCAAAGCTCAACCGAAAAACCGTAAGAGCAGGTCCTTTCCCCATAGTTTTTCCCTAGAATAAAAGGAGGTTGCAATCTATATAGCTCTATAACTGTATAACTGTATAACTGGGCCTCTGCCCCTGCCTCTGCCTCCGCTGGACATGGAATGCCGAACCTTGTTACCCTCAATAGGCCAAAAACAATACACAACAACTGCAGAAAGGGCGTGGCAAAGGGGGGTGGCCAGGGGGCTAGCTTAGGGGTGGAAAATTGGCAGGGGGAAGGGGGGTCTTGGCTGATGTTGAAGCATGGCATCGGCGACATTTTGATTTATTTATGCCGACACCCAAACTGAACCGTCGTGTATGAATACATATAAAGTATGGCAGCATGTGAGGCGGATACGGATTTGGATTTGGATTTGGATTTGGATTGGGATTGGGACTGGGTCTGGGATTGGGGTCCTGCGGAGACCTTGACATAATCAGTTAATGGTGTTCACTGTACCTATGGGGATGAACATGACATTAAAAGAAGGCTATTCAATTTACTGTAAATAAAACAATAAAAAAGTTACAGGTTTAATTGTGTCACTGAGTAAATATATATTTTAAAGCTTAAAGTTTATTACAAATAAAAATAATTTATAAGCATTTAAAAATGTATTTCTGTGTTGGGAAATAATGCAGAATTAGCCAGATAAACCAAAGCCCCAGAAGTCACCTCGCCCAAAACCGAATTCGAAGCCTGTGAACCGTAAGGATCGCAGGGTCCTGTCCTGCTTCTGCTCCTGCTCCTGCTGGAACATTCTGCGGGCTTGGATTCAGATTTTCCAGAACCCCTTTTGGCTCGCTCATTTGGTTTTCCGTTTGAATTTCCTTTGCCCTCAATGAAATTTCAACTTGATTTCCGTCGGGCATTTGTTACTTATATTTTCGGCTCTCCGCCTGGCTGTGCATGTGGGTGTGAATGTGGGTGGGGCTGGGGGTGTGGGTGTGAGCCCTTCACACACTCACACACACACGCAGTTGTTGACACCTACCGCCGACGACAGCTGCTTCACACCCACATGTGCCCCTGTGTCCGTGCGTCCTTGTGTCCATGTGTTTGTTTGTTGATTTGGCTTAATAGTTACCAAAGGCAAAAGAAAAAGCAGGAACAGGAACAGGAGCAGCAGCAGTCTGGCCTTGATGGCCGGTGGTGGCAAAAGAGCTATGCCAAAAAAAATATATATATACCTACGACAAAAAAAAACAAGAAAGAACCGACTATTAGCTACCTGGCACAGCAATTGACAAGTTAATAATATCTTTATCTTTTCTATTTTCCTAGTGCTATTGTTTTGATATAATGTGATAGGTTGTTCCAGAGTTTAAAAGCGTCATAGTAAAAAATCAAGTTTGCATCTACGTAGTATTTTAAAGTTTGTAAAGAGTGCAAGGATATTATTTTTATGGAATAGTCACTATGGCCTAACTGCGTTCAAATTTATATAATTTTAATAGGGGGTTCAGGTCGTTATTTATCAGTAATCAAGTAACATAGCCAGCTTTTATTTAATCTTTACAGAAGTTGAGGCATACTTTCCCGGGTATCTTTATAATCTGTTTAAGTAGGTTATATAGCTACCACCTATTAACGTGCATTAAACCCAAAGAGTATGACATACCCTCTGCAGCCAACATTTAAGGGGACATACAAATAGGGCATACGAAAATAAAGAAACATACATATAGCCAATTTGAGGAATCCGCTTAAGTGCGACATTGATTTCCGTCACTGATACCCAACACATGTCGACCCGGAAAAAAGCTTATGGAGCGGGGATAAAGAAGAGGCAACGGGGGGAGGGGGGAAATGGGAAAAGGGGGAAAAGCCAAAATGGGGCCTTTCAGTGGTACACCAAGGGGTGAAGCACTTCGTTTTGGCCAGAGAAATGGCCTAATTACAATTTAAAACGGCACTCGAAATTTAGATCCAAAATCGAAAGAAAACTAAATTTGTTTTCTCTTGAATTTGTTGCAGATTTAAGATAAGAGGGTTCTTCTTTTTGTGTAGTGTATGCAGGAGAGTGGGTCACAGCTGCGTATCCCCTCATTCAAATCGAAGCCCCCTTTTAAATCTTTCCTTGCCTCCCCAATGGGACAATCTATGGATACAGATGCCCAAGAAGTGTATCCATAAAATATTCTTGCCAACAGATTTTCACATGCAGGCTTCTATTTTCGAACTTTGCAAACAGAGGGTATCGGTACTCTAACAGGATTTGAAACACTTTAAAAGGTTGCTTAGTATGTTAATAATATATTTTAAGGATAATGAATTTATAAAAGCACTCATTTCGAATTTATGTTGCAAAAATATATAGTATTTTTATAAATAATATATCAAAATATAATATAATAAATTATATAGTTAGATCTACTAAAGTCTTGGCTTGTTGTGTTTTACAAAAACTTAAAATTGTTGAGTAAAAATTATTCTAAAGTAGTTAAAAAGGTGAGTTCTTTATGAACTATTTAAAATTCAAGAACTAAGAGTGTGTGTGTGTGTGTGTGTGTGTGTGTGTGTGTGTGGGTGGGCTGGATTAGATTTAAGCGGGTTAGAGAAGGCAGGGCAAAATACGACACGACATTAATAACTTAGCAATTGCATGGGGCCAACCAGCAAGGCCAACTGCAGCAGCTGCTTCTAAGAGGAGGTGAATAAGGGGGTGTCGAGAGGGGAGTAAAGGTGGGAGTGAACAGGGGGGCGGAGGTGTTATACTGGTCAAGAACATGTCTCGGCCACAACGCCTTCCCCACAACCCCGTTCGAGATTGAGCCCAGCCGGCTGATTGATAGTCTGGAACGGAGTGAAATTGAATGGAATTGAACCCAGGGGAGAACGCAGACGTTGAATCAAAGAAAGAGGACAATCCATTCAAATAACAAGAGATGAAATCGAAAATAAAGTGAAGAGTGAGGCTCTGGAATGAATTGGAATGAACAACACAAGTTGATTACTAAGCTGAATCTTGCCAGGGCTTGAAATAATTAGTAGGAGGTAAGTAAAAGGAAAGTGATAAATATACACTTAAAAACAAGTGAAAGAAGTGCTGTTAAATTAAACAAAAATATACAAAGGGTCAACAAAAAAAAAAACTAAAGAGTTGTATTCGCTGAACATAAATAACTTAAAACTAAATATCGTAAAATATAAGTAGCTTACAAAACACCCACAAAAAAGCGACAGTAAACATGTTAATTATTTATTTGGTAAAATTAATTAGCATGGGCTTAAATAACTGCAAAAAGAACCACCAAAAAGAGCCAAGCACCAAATTAACCGGAAATGAAATGGACTAGCATTAATTAGGGATTAAGGCCGTAATTATATTTTTATCAAACCAAAACCATATTTAGATTGCAGAGAGCCAGGGCCCATCACATGTTAACACAATTATTTAAACGGAAATGGAAGGTCAAGGATTAATTGGGGATTAAGTGGGTGAATTTAGTGTTTTTTTTTTTAGAGAGCTCACTTGTTAGGCAGTCGTTAGTTGAGCCCATGAAATTGTTACGTGATATATGAAACCAGTGCGGGCTGTGAGACAGGTCAAAGGTCAAACGGTGTGACAGACACTCAGTCATCCACAAGTCAGTTCGTCATAGACATGCCTTCAATCAGGGCAATAGCAATAGCAATAGCAGTAGCAGTACCCATCCCCCGGATACTTTGGGTATATCAAAGTACCCAAGCGCCCTTTTAGCCATGATGATTAATTGCGACCCCCGGCATGCTAACAACGTTAATTTGTCATATATGCGATGGCACTTGCGCCGGCAAATGGCAAATGGCAAAGGCAAAGCCAAAAGCGAGACGAAAAAGCTGAAGGAATCAAATTAAAAATGTATAATCGCTGGGGGAGGCAGCAAAAAAGAGTGAAGAGTGAAGAGCAATCAAATCAATAATTCATGTTATGAAAACGTTAAGAGTAACGATAATGCCAGCATCGAGATGAGATGAGTTCAGTTCAGTTGAGTTGACAAGGGAATGGAAATGGAAATGGGGAAACTCGTCTTGAGGTCGAATTTTTATGCGGAGGTCGTGTTGGGAGGGGTAAGGTTAAGCAAATGTACATTTTCAATGACAACGGTAAGTGCATGTAAATGCAAACGATGACAATGTCAGGGGGCGGGGCTAAGGGGATAGAAAAGCTTTATGGCCAAGACACACTCTCGTTGCAAGCTGCAATTCAAATAAATTTTCATATATTTCGGTTTTTGGGTTATGGTTCCTCCTCCATTATTCCATCTTTCCATCTTTCCATCACCGGGTTTCCTGTGAATCCGCAGCACTTACCACTTTGGCTGTATTTAAATACTTGCACGATTTCCGGTTGTTAGCGCTGCTAAGTTTCAAAATGGCTGCCCCACCCACACAGGCACACACACACACGCACACGAAAGAGAGAGCTCCCAAATTTTCATAGCACACTTTTGAGCGTAGTCATCGACATCGGACATGCATTGTTTTACCTACTGCTGATTTCCACAATTTGCAGCTATCAATTTTGCAAAACGCTTCAAGACCAAATTGAAATATACACAGAGAAAAATTATAATAAGTAGTAGTCTATTCAAATATGTAGGGGAGAGTGGGGATAGGTGAACCATGGGGATAGATGAACCAGTACAAATATTTTACCTTCTGACATGTTTTTGTGCACCATTTATATGTGTGTTGCTTACTTAGTCGTTATCCTAGCCTCACACGCACGCACAATCGCGACAAACGATTGGTGTCGTTTTTATCGCTAATCGAAGTTTTATTCCCCGTTTGCAGCTTTAATTGTGACCTTACGTTTTCTAGGAAAAATTCTATCGTTCTTCGTCAGTGGCATTGAACTTCCTAAAATTGTATTTTATCGTAAGTAGACGCAAATTATGATATTTTCATGGATTGCTGACGCAGTTCAAATATTCCATGTTTTCTCCAAATCACTTCCAATTGGCTTATGACTTGTGGGGATACATGAACCAGTACTTGTGGGGATACATGAACCAGTACTTGGGGAAAGGCTAAACCACGAAAACAGACGACTCGAGGAAGAAAACGAGGGAGGAGTATCATTGCCACTGACTCACCGCAGAAAAATTGATCGCCAAAAAGCACAATCAAAACACTCAAGAAAACCTTCGAAAATGAAAAAAAAAAAATTAATAAATAAATATTTTTATTGTTTTATTCCATGCTGTAAATGTGCAATGTTTATATTTGAACAGAAAAAAGGCATAAACAAAGAAATAAATTACACTTTTTTATACAATTGTAGTTTTTGTGTTAATCTGAAAGGTGGTTCAACTATCCCCAGGGGTGGGGATACTTGAACCATTCGAGACAAAATTTTAAAATGCTCATAAAGTTAAAAAACGTGACACATTATTTTCACAAAATACTTTAAATGCAAAGGAATGAATGCTCTTTTAGATTCCTATAAACAGCAGACCCTAACGTCGAATTGTTTAGACATAATAATGTTCAACAAAAAAAGTGGTTCACCTATCCCCACTCTCCCCTAAATATTGAAATTTGTAACATTTTTAGCTGCTAGTTAAATTTTTCAACACTAAAGGCAATACAAAAAATTTATTTAAGCAATATTGTATTTTATTTAGTTCACCAATTTTAAACTGCAAAAAAGGTTTAATGTTTTTAGACTTTTCTCCATTTTTAACATGCAAAAAAAAAATTTATGTATTTATTTAGACCGTTATTAATTCTTGAAACGAGTTTGTCAACTTCTTCTTGTTTACATAGAAAAAGCCAAATATTGTTTGCAAATTGTATGAAATATTTATTTTGTTTGCAATTAATGCTCTTTTATTATTAAAAGAAAAAATGCAAATAAAAATACAATTTTAATTGTAACGTTAACTAACCAATAAACCAAAGAATTGTTTGTTTATTTTTTTATGCTTTGAATGCAATCGTTTGTGTTCAACCCAATGACAAACGCTTATCGTTCGCATTGTTTAAGCGAGCGTCGATAACTGTGCTTGATCGGCTTTAATCGACGCTTGGGAAACCCCCCGCCATTTCCCAGTTGCCGTTTGAAAGGAGGAAAATATGCAGAACAATCACTGGCAGAGCCAATCCAGAGCCAAGGGGGGGCTCAGAGTCAGAACCTGGAGGGATTTATATCCTTTGTCCAGTCTCCACCAATGAACCCACCAATTCTGCGACTCCACTGTCTCTCGCACCACCAAAAACATTCCGTTCCAAGCTTTTCACTTGGTTTTACTCGTTTTGAAGCTGCTGCTGCTGCTGGCTTATTTTATTATTTTTTATTTTCTGCCTTTTTTCCTGCTTTCTGCTGCATTCTGTGGCGGAAGTTCATTTGAGGAATTTCGCTTTGGCATTTCAGATGTGCCGTTCATTATTTTGTTTTGCCTTTGCTTTCTCCTTAACTTGGCTTTCACCTGGAACTCGGAACTGGGAACTGGGAACTCTGCCCCTTTTGGCAGTGCTTTGTCTGCAGCTGTGTGTTTCCATGGCCAATCTCTGAATGAATAGTCTGATTTATAATGATTAATGCCTTCGAGTTATGTGTCCGACATTTGCAATTGAGATGGAGAGGGAGATGGAGATGGAAATGGAGATGGAAATGGAGCTGAAAGCGCAGAGATATGGCCCAAAACAATTTGCGGCCAGTGACAACAGTGGGCTGCTTTTGTCTGCTTCTGTTTCTGGTGGAGTTTCATCAAACTTTCGCTGATTTCGGCTTTCACAGAGCTTTTCACCCGGCTTTTCCCCACTTTTCCCACATTTTCCCGCAAGAGGACAGAACAGCAGCCTGCACTCGCACTGATAGTGCGATAAGCAGCTTACCTGTTCACCTGACTGACTGATTGCATCTGCCTTCTTGGCGGTGGGGGAGAGCACTAATGAAATGGCCAAATTCTAGCCAAATTCCAAATTCCCCTGAAAATCCCTTCCCCCCCCACTACCAAAATAAAACCTCACAAAAAAAACCCCAGTCACCTTGCGGCGATTTCCATTTCAACGGTAAACGCTGCTCCCATTTCAATTTTCGTTTTGGCCATCATAAAATATAATTGTTTTTCCACTCGCTCCCCCGAAAGTGAAAAATAAACTGCCAATTCCACATTGGCGACTGGCTAACAATAAGCTACACCAACAATAACAGCAGCAACAATGGACAGAAGTAAGCTATTTGTTTAACAGCTGCAAGTCAGCAGGAAAATAAAAAGAGACCTGGGACCAGGGAATAAAGCAGCCCAGGAGCAGGTGAGCTTCATCGGGTGAGTCGACCGCAAAAATATCCATTTAATTCCTAATGAAAATAATTATTAAAGGGGCAGTCAAATATGAAAATACCTACATATGTGTGTAAGTCATACACTGAAAATAGAACCCTCGGGGTTCTGAAAAATCTAGCTAAAAACGGAATATATTTGCCTCTGCAGTTATATTTTTTATGTAATTTTCCATTGCAATGAGAGTTCTGGCACTAAAACTCCTTAAAAATGCAATGGATAAGTGGGTTTTAAAATAAAAATTAATAGTAGCTATGCTCTTTTTAAGTTTGATAATTTTTTAATCACTATTTGTCGAAATGCGGTGACTTACAGCACACTACAGGGTACGAGGGCAAAGGGCAGCGAAAGAAAAATGACTGGAGCGTTCTTCTTGTTCTGGTTCAGCTGCTGATTCCGGGATGGAAGCTGAGACCGCATTTATGGCCCACCGAGTTCTACTTATATAGGAACATATATACATATATTTATATATATAGCCAAGGCTGTATATAGATATTGCTGGCCGCGTATAGCCGCTGCTGCCTACGATTTTTACCTATGTGCCCACGGGTCCGACACGGAATTCATTTAAAATTTAATGACCTAACCGTTGTTGCTGCTGCTGCTCATGCCGCTGATGTTGCTGCTGTATGTTGTATGCATGTCGTGCCACCGCCCGCCACCAACAACAACAACAACATCGAAGCAATATTAAAATTCATTAAAAATGATTTGCGTAAAACGCAATTTTATTTTTTCATCGCCACAACACAAAAAAAAAAAATAAATAAAAAAGAACGCAAAAGAAGCTACCGAAAAAAAGAACAAAAAAAAAATATAGAAAAGAAAAATGAGAGAGGGAAAATAAAAAACACGGGCATAAAAACAAGCGGCAGGCAAAATAAAGTACAACACTCCAAAATGAAACAAATAAACAAAAAGCAAACGGATCGGAATTCAGGATGCCGAGTTCCATGAAAATATGGGATGCTGTCCAGTTTCCAGTGTCCAAAAAAAAATATGTAAAGTGGGAAAAAAAACCACACTCATGCATACACACACATATTCGTGAATGGGGAAGCCTCCATTAATAAATTGCCTAAAACACACGAAATGGCTCCCTATTAAGCCATTTTTGTTAGTACTCAATAAAAAACTGCTCAATTAAAGCCTGGCTTAAAAAAAACACCGCTTTGTTATTATTACCAATCAATTATGGCCCATTAAAATAATGATTTTGTTCAACATTTTACATGTTGCACTTTTCTAGCCTAAACAGCCATTAACATAACCTGTTTTTCTAATTTATTCTATGCATGTGTGATTTAAGTGTAAAAGTAAACAATAAAAACAATCAATTAAGTCCAATTGCACTTAAATATTAAATAAGCTTACTTGAAACTCAAATTACTCTTTGTAATTTAGGATACTGAGAAATCAACTCTTTAACGAGATTTTTGAGTACAAATTGGTAAGGTTTTAGATGAACTTATCACCATATTAAGCCATGTTTAAAAACAAAGTTTAGAGTAAGTTTACTGCAAAAAGTAATATTTTATAGATATTTATGCGTTAGACAGTGTGATAAGCTAAGTTATTTATGATAGTTTGTATTTTTTCAGCACACCCTTATATTTCCTTCATCCTGATTGGCCTTTGATTGCTGTTCTTTATGATAAAAAGGAAAAAGGACCTCTGACACACGAAATACACACCCATAAACGCTCATAGAGTCCTCATCCAGTGGCCACTAAAAAATTAATGAAAAAAATTTGCCCAACGCACGAATATAAAATTAAAAAATTTATTGCTTTCGCGGATAGACACACACACACACACACACACACATACAGAGGCCCCGCCCACTTGTGTTCTGTTGCTGCGTCACGCAAATTAAAAACACAAAATAAACGAAGAATATGGAGCGAAAAAAAGGGAAACTTTTAAAAATATTACGCTAGGCATTTATTTTTAACAATCCATGCATTTTATATGTCCTGCAAAAGCCGATGGGCGGCGGCTTGAGGGCGTGGCAGAGTGGGTTACGTGGTGCGTGCCGTAATTTCCATGTAGACAGTATTACAACAGCGACAGCTTTCACCTTGTCGCTTTTTCAATTTTCCCTTCTCGCTTCTTATTGACTTTTCCTCGCAGCTTTCCCTTTTTTTTACGCACGCTTTTGGATATATATATACTATATTATATTACTTGATTTGATTTTATTTTTATTTCGCTGTTACCACTTGCAAACATTTCACAGTCTGTTGCCTGTTTTGAGCTTTGATTGTCATTGAGTGTCAGAGTTTTTTTTTGGGCGGGGGTTTGTATAAGAAGTCGCGATTTTTAGGCTCATTAAATTTGACAGAGATTCGAGCCAAACTTTCCTTGATCCTTGTCTGATTTTAGCTTTTAACTTTTCCCTGTTCTTCAGAACTTTTATGAGTTTTATGTCAAGCTGATATGTATGAATGTAGTACATATGTATGTGCCTATGTACCTATGTACCTATGGAGAAAGTTAAAATGAAGAGTGTGGGGTCGAAACACACTGTGCAACCGGCTGTAGATCCTGTTGCTGCTCCTCCTCCTGCCTCCTCCTGGTGACCAATTAGTCCGCAGGTGACAAAGCAGCCAAATCCGGACACAAAAAAGGGCGAGGCTGAGCCAAAAAAAAGAGCCTGGAAGTGAAAGAAATATGAAAATGGCCAGAAAGCATTTTGCATGCTTTGCCTTAAAGGCAAATGTCCTTTGTTGCGGCCTATAAATACCCTAGAATTATTAAAAAAACATAAAATAACAAGTTTCTCACTTATCGCTTAAAAATTTTAATATTTTTTAATAACTGTTTCACAAATGACCAAAACCTCATATAACATATATATCAATTTAAATTGTTTACAAAAGCTTGCTGCAGCTTTAAAGTTAGTTAAGCAAGGAAAATTAAGGTATTTACAATGCAACGACTCTACAAAATTCTGCACGCCAAAAAAAATACCTCAATATTCAACAGCGAACAGCAAACACATCTAAAATAACATAAAAACTAAACCATTATGTTTTAGCAATATATGCAAGCGGGCTATTAAATTAATAAGGTTTAAGAAAAAAGCATTTAAACAAAAATAATCCCACTAGATATTAAAAAAAACTCTCTGTTGAAAATCCACAATTTGAAAAACAAATTGCTTAATTCATCAAGTACACAAATATTAATAAATAAAAAAACACACATATAATTTGAAACACAAAATGTATATTTAACAATGTTTTTATAGCATAAATGTATTCATTTTGTTTATTTAAAATTTTCTAGCATCGCCATTAAGAGCCTCACTAAATTTACCAATTTAAATGATCTTTAACCCAAAAAATAACAAAATAAATCACTGTGATTATCGGGTAACGCACAGTCGAAAAACTAGTTGAATCTCGCGTTGCACGGAAAAATAACAAGCGGAAAAAACACACACAGTTCAGAGTTCGGCATCGCCATTGTTACCTGTACAGGTGGACATGCGAATGCGATATTCCAGTGCGTTGTGTGAAGAGCAGCGTAAAAAAAAGCTTAAGCTAAAATGGGATTAGAAACAACAGAAGGGACAGGACGAGGATGAGGTCCTGGGGAATTTCTGGCTGGTCATGGGAAAGTGTGTGTGTGTGTTGTTTACTCTGCCGTTGTTGTTATTCGAGTGGCCGCACAGCTGGCACATCCAGCATCCAGCATACGCACTCCGGCAGCAACAGGAGGAAAAAATTACCCAAGCTCACCTGAACACTGAACCGAAACCGAACTTACCTGCGGATAACAGGCACGTTGGCTATGCGGGGAAAAAAGATTGAGAGCTCTAAGAATTCACTGCCTGATAGTTGAAAACTTCAGCTTGATGAAGAAGTCCTGGCTGAAATGCTGGCGAATATTGTTTCAGTTTCAGTTTCAGTTTCTTGAAAAACATTCCTTCACAGAGGTTGCTTTTCAAGTGTGGATGCTTTTGCAAGTAAACTAAGAAAAAATTTTTAATTATTGGATTTTTGTATAGAGAAAATAAAAATAATTTAAGACTGAAATTCAACTATTCTTGTTATTCATGTTATTTAATCATATTATACTTTTAATTTGACTTTACTTTATTTTATTTGACTTTAGAGCATTTCACCTGCGACTTTGTGTGCTCCACAAGCTTGTATTGTTTCTTTACATTTCATTTTCCTTTGTACTTTTTCCCTCGCATTTTTTGCTGGCGTTGTGTTGCTAACGAAATTATTTAGTAGACCCGAGTGGCTGTCAGTGGGGCCAAAAGCAGGAGCAGGATCAGGAGCAGCTGAAACCAGGAGTGGAGAACCCGGAAAAAGAACATGGAATTTCACAGAAAACAGGACGTTGAGTGGCAACTAGTTCATCAGCTCTAGGTGTCACTGTGGGCCCCCCTTTTCGCTTATTTCGCTTATTTTGCTTATTTCGCTGCCAAGCTGTGCATAAAAATCGCATTAAAACTAAAGCTAAAGTCGGTCCACGAACAATACAATAAAGAAAACCAAATTCATGTTCATACAACGAGAAACAACAACTAAATAAACACGGGAGAAAATCCATAGAGAAAGCAAGGCTAACTGCGGATTTTTTCCTTTCATTTAACGACTCCCACTTCCCTCCTCACTCCTCACTGACCACTTGTCACAGTGGTTTAAATACTAAAGTGTTATAAAATAAAAAGATATTATAAAAAAAAATCCCTTTAATACATAAACATACTTTTAAATCTTTTAAAGATAGTTAAAAAAAGAATTTAAGGCCAAATAAAAAATATCAAACATAATCTACGTAAAAATAATTTTTTTCACTTGACTAACATATTATTTAGGAGTATATATATTCGAAAATATCATACTTTTAATTGATTTGTAACAAGAAAAGTCATTTGGTTGCCACTGTACTTGACCCACTGTGCTTGAGTGGGTGTTTGTTTGTTTTGGCCAGCTTTATTTTTTACCTTGCTGACTTTTCCTTTTTGGCCAGTAGCCAGTAGCCAGTAGAACAGCGCCTTTTGATGTGGGCTTATCAGATATCAAAGCGCATAACTGATAATGTGGCAATTGAAGGAGAAACTCAAACAACAGGTGGTCGTACGGGTCGTACGGTTGTGGAGAAAGTAGGGAAAGTAGGGAAAGTCGGAAAGTCGGAAAGACGGGCTTACCTTTCCCCCAATACATGTACATAAGTTCCACGCTGATTAAATCTAACCTGAACTGACACGGGCAACGAAATCGCTAGAGTCAAAGGCAAAGTTCAAACAGGTGAAAAGGTGAGCAGGTGAAAACAGGGGCGACTGAAGCTGAAGGCTGAAGCTGAAGATAGGTTCATCCATCGCAGTTTGCTTATCGAGAGTCTTGTTTTTATTTTCCTTTTTTTTTGTTCTTTTGTCTGGCTTACCTTTGTGGATGCCTCGTTGCTCTGTTGTCCTTCGTCCTTCGTCTTTATTTGCCCTTTTTGAGAACTGAGGGAATTCAGATGGAGTCGGTTAAAAATACTACACCATTTAATATACAAAGGTTTTTTGCGCATCTTTATTCATATTTGTTCTAGCATTCTTATATTTTACTCACACCGATGTTCATATTCATGGCTTACAATTTTTTTGATACTATGTATTTTGTTATTAAGCTTCTTATGATTTATGAATAGAATTATTTTTTGTGCAAATAAAGTTAAGTTTTAATCTGTAATTAAACTCAAAACATTTAAACGTAATTTGTGCAAATTTAAATACATTTTAGCTACATTTTGTGTACAAATAATTTAGGTTCTTTGGACTTACAACTTAATTTTTAGTTAGCCAAATATTATTATTTGAAAAAATGCTTACAATTTCCTGTAACTTTTGGTCTTCCTTTTTATTTGATGTTGTTTTTGTTTGGGTCCTTTTGCTGATTTGTTTATGTTGATAATGATTACAATGTTGTGTGTTGTGTTGTGTTGCCTGGAGGCTGCCGAAGCCCCCAACTTTAGAGCCTTGATTGTTCTACTATGTGCAGCTCTCTCTCATTATCGCGGCCATCTTTCAAGCGTTGCCGGCATATGTTAGTTGGCCTAAACTTGAAAAGCTTATACACACAAGTGTGGCCTACTTTCCAGGGGGAATGGAAAAAGGAAAAAGGGAAAAAGGAGAAGAGGTGGTAGATGTCTGCCAGCAAACATAAAATCAGCTAAAACGTTGCCACAGCACGGCACACACATACACACACACACACACACTGCCTGCACAATTTATGCCCCTTTTTGTGGAAGCCTCAACACGGCCCGTACACCTTGCGGCATTTAATATTTGTGTTTCGCCAGCTCGGCCATTTTCCACCCATTTTCCACCCGCCCGCACCTGTGCTGTTTGTTGGCTTTTCAAAAACAAAAAAACAAAAAAAAGCCCAGAGAAACCAAAACACAAAAAAGGAAAAAAGGAAAAAAGAGGCAAAATTGTTACCTGCCGCCGCCCTGCGTTTTTTTTTCGTGCAAATATAATAATGTCAGGACTGCGTCGACTTGTTTACGCTTTGGCGAAGGCTTTCGCTAAGGCAATTTATGATTGACCGCATGTCCTGGGGGCCAAGGACCTGGCCGCAATTGAAACTTTAGTGCAAGCACGTGCCAAATGTTTTCGCTCCCGGCTTGCGACGATTACAACGCCTCCATCCCCCTAAATCCCCCCAAAAAACAAACCCAACCCACTGAAAGCAAAAATTTGCTTACATATATACATATACATTGTAATTACAATTTCCCAGTTTCCCAAAAGGTAAAACTCGAACCAGGTTGTCGTCCTCGCCTCCAAACATCAAAACATCCACAACAAATGGCCTACAATAACAGGGTTTTCAGCTTTCTTGCTGCACAAATTAAATTGAATGTATTTCTGTGGCATCACGTTTGCAGCAGCTAATAAATAAAATAATTCGCTTAAGTTAGTGTTATTTATTTTATAGATTTTAAACTAATTAAGCTTACGGGTGAAGAAAAACATTTAGAAACTAATTTAGGAATAACATATAACTAAACGTTTTCACTTTATGCAAGAACTAATTCCATGCGCAGAAATTATATTTAAAAAATAACATAATAATGACCTTAAATAACCCCTCAGGTGGGCGTGGCACACACACAAATCTGGGTCATAAATAAAACGATGCATTTTTTACGGCCCATCTAAAACCAAATAAAAAAACAAAAAAATAAGAGTAAGTCAGGCAAATAAATTAGCGGCTGTGATGGTTGTCACAACATTTATTGTTTGTTTAAATTAATTAAATTGTCATTGTAATTGATTAGCCAGCAATGTCGAATATGGCTCCCCAGCGATTTATCCCTAAATCAGAATAATGTGTGTGCAAATGGACTTTGAAGCATCGGGTAAACAATATATATTATATTTCTATAAATCAAATCCACTGCGAATGCAGCTTGTGGGTATGTGTCATATATATATACTGGGAAGTCTCTTAGCCATGGGTGTAGTCCCATGAGTCCCATGAGTATTCAAAGCGCAGCAGGAAGGCAACACACAGACGACGAGGATGAGCAGCAGGGATAGGGACCAAGGACCAAGGACCAAGGACACACAAGGATGGAGAGCGGGAACAGACAGAGTGACTGGGACTCAAATGGCATTTCGTAGACAATATGCAAACATATAGCATACTAGACATGCTTACCAACGAAAAAAGGGGAAAAATGGGCTAAGGATGGGCAGAGATGGCGAAACCCCCATGAATATTGAGAACTGCGATTTCATTGTATTGTATGCAAAAAAAAATAAAGGGAGGGGCGACCTTCCCTCCTTCCTTCTGTTGTCAACAAAATCTCAGATTCCGACTTTCTCGGGGATTAAAAATGGATAGAACACATTACTTTGGACCTCCGGACCACCCTTAAGATCTGGTTTTTCGGACTGAGCTCCGATTTTGTTTTTAACTACACCCAACAACAAAATCTTAATGTGTCGTGCTTTAAATAATACTAAAGCTAGTGTCACTTTTAGTATTAACTTAATGTGAAAAATTATTAAATTGACCTTACAATATTATTAAATTGATAGAGCTAACCATTAAAAATGTGGACACTCAGTGTCATGTTGGCAAGATTTGGTATCAAGTTGATAGTATAAGGATAATACTCTATATTATTTTCATACTTTACTAAAGCTTTAATATTTTTTAAGCTCGGATCTACTATTTTTTGCTTTTTTGCAGCAATAAATGTGTTAAAGGATGACAGAGAATAAAATGATCTAATGCAATTATCGCATGTCTGACAAATAAGCTACAGTGCGCGTCGTGCTGGCTGAGTAAGGTCCTGAAATGGGGGAAAGATTGGAGCACACAGGCTCTCCACTACCATATATCTTCTATCTACAATCTGTGGCATATGCAGCAGCCACACAAGTACATACACATAGGTACACACACTCGTATATGGAAACAGAAACTGTGCCAGGGTTGTGCAAGAAAGGCAAAGTCAAAGTGTTCTGTCCACAAAACTTTGTGCCCGTCCAAGAGGCAAATCGAAGAGGCAAACCGAATGGAGGTGGGTGGAAATGGGAATGGGAATGCTGAATTTATTCCATATCTCAGCCATTTATCTTGAAGATGGAGCACCAGCACAAACTCACACACAGGGAGAGCAACAAATTGTCATGCAGTGCAATGGAAAAACAATTGCCCGTGGTCGGACATCAACAACATCATCAACAACAACGCAATGGATTGATGAACATAGACAACAGACGCCGCACACTGAAACAAAATTTGGTGCTTTTAGCTTAGATTAAAATAAATATTTTGGAAACTGTACAAAATTAAAATATGTACAGATTTTCATTTGATTTTTACATTTTATATAAACATAATACTTTGCATATAAAATTCCCAATTAAAAAGTTCGAAAGAAATCGATTTTTTCTATAAACTATAATATTACGGAAGAATTTTAATTAAAAAATTATTTTAAATTTACTTCGTAAAAGGATTTAAGTTAATTTGTTGTGAGTGTCAACACATTTTCACACACAAACTAGCAACTCGACTGTGGATTGTGTGTCATGTTCGAGTGGAGCAACTTAAGCAGTCAAATAGTTTAGCAAATTGAATTAATAATATTTTGTGTGTGTGCGTGTGTGAGTGTGTGTGAAGGGGGGAGGGGCGGGGGCGGGGCCTAATTGTGGCAATAATCAAATATATACTTTGGGACCGATTGGGACACTCGAGTCCCATTCAATTATTCCACTTACCCACTGAAGTCCTTGATTGTCCCGCAATTGTGCATGTACTTTTCTTTGATTAATTTATTTATCTCTCGCATGAAATAATTTTTGTATTTATTTATTTATTCACAGATGGATTTAATGCTTAAATGAGTACATTAATTCGACTTTATTATTAAGAGTTACTCTCTAGGGCAAATTTGCCATGCATGAACAATGTTCATGGACAAGTATTAATGTGTGATTTCACTGGCTTATGCAAAGTGAATGTTAGTTTAATAAAAAGCATTTAAACTTGGCAAATATCGAAAATAAAATCAAGACTAAAATGCAAAATTTAACAAAAACATCAACCCATTCAATTCAATTGCCTTTTGCATATCCCAATAAAAAGAGCATAGATTTTAATGTCTTCGAAAATGGGTGAGTGTAACAATCAAAATGTATATGTACATCGACCCAATAGAAAATAATTATTTGTATCTGGTAAAATGTTAACAATCAGTTGGGTATTGTGTTCATGAAATGTGAGATAAGATGGAATCAATGGAGATTTCAACAAATAAATGTATTATGTGTCTATTGAGTGTAAGGCATGTTGGTATCAATGGAAACCAATTATTTGTATTATAAGGGGTTATTAGATTTCCACAAATATGCGATTGTCTGACCCATTTATATCGGAATTGGCTTCTGCATATCGAATATCGAGTATAAAGATATATAGTTTATGGCTGCAATTTGCCAGTCTGCCACAAATGTGTCACATTTCGCCAAAATGTATAATCCGAAGCGAAAATGGAAATGTAACACGGCATTTACTCAGCTAATTTAAGGCTCAAAAAACCCTTTCGGCCAGCTATGTGAACAATGTTGGCCAAGGGCCACTCGAAATCACCTGAGAGGGACGGGTGTATGGGTGTGTCCTCCTCTTCTATGTGTGTGTGTGTGTGTGTGTGACTGTGGCAAATAGTCAAATGCAAACTATTTACCACACATTGAACAACAGTTGCATAACGGTTCAAGTCTCCACCAACCCAAGGTTGCCACCCCTATCGGTGGCAGGGTGTTAGGGTGGCAGGGTGGTAGCCACTCCACCATCATCAGCACCCGCAGTGAATGCAATTTTAACTATGTCAGACACACGGAAACGGACAGGACGACCAGGACGACCAGGACGGACACAAAGCGGAGCACAGACAATGCAGAGTGGCACTCCATTAAGCATATAAGTACACCTATTAATGGTCAAAAAGAAAGCCAACGAGAAACCGACAACGACAACGAACCAAAATGAAAATGAAAAACGAATTCGGGAAAAAAAGGAAAAGCCGAAGGAAACGGGAAAAAGGGAACAATATTACACTTTATACTTTTGCCACATTACAAAATGGAATTTCCCCTACACTGAGCGGCAAAAGTGGGGCTCCTAAAACAAACTTCAAAGTGCTATTCACTTATCTCCGTTTCCTAACTATTAAATACTTGATATGAAAGATTTGAATAACTGACTCTTAATTTATTTTATATACTCTTAATTATTTTTTAAAAATATAAATTCTTTCATTTCATTTATATATGTAAAAAAAAGTCTTAAATTTCCACGAGCTCCTATTTGTTTAAGCTTAAAAGCGTAGGTGCTTTTACTTGTTTACTCCAACTTTACATTCTGTGGCTTACAAATGAAACTTAACAAACACCACACCCCCAAAGTTTATTTCGAATAAGGTAAAACTTTTATTAATCCCAGCTACTTAACATAATGGATTCGCTTCTCGCAGTGTGCCCAGACTCATCCACTCGCGTGCACACACCACCACACTGGCACACATAATGTAACTCATCTTAAGCACATTAAGAGATGTGCAGGACCCGCAGAAGAGTGCGGTGTGGTAGGGTCCTGAGTCAGGATCCAGGAAGAGGAAGGGGAAGAGGAACTGGAGATGGCGATGGCGATGGAGCAGCACTTGCGGTTGAGCAAGGGGACCTGGGTTCGGTTGGTTGAGTGAATGGATTAAAAGTCCATCAGAATGTACATAAAAGTCATTGACTTAACAGCCGGGGTCCGGGGTTTTCCAGGGGTTCCGGAATCCAGAATCCAGAACCCAGAACCGTCCAAGCTCCTATGTATATGTGGGAGTCACCTGAGGGAATCTTGGGCATCATTACTATGTTATTTTTACCCCCTTTCGAATTTTTTTTCATTTTTTTTCAGCATGTGTGCGTACGTGTGCCGGTGGTGCGTGTGCGTGAGCATGTGTGCGTGCGTCGGCTGGATGGCTTCACATGCCGCACGACAACACTGGCGCTCGCGTGTGAAATTAAATTGTTTGTTGGTTCGCGGAAAATGAAAATAAACTTTTGTCTTCCTGCCGTTGTTGTTGTATTTCCTGTCCCTGTGTGAGTGTGTGTGTCTGTGGGTATACCGATCAAATCCTGCGGTCACAAGACTAATTGAGGCTGGACTTTTAAACGTTGAATAAAAGAGCTTAAATGGGTTTCATTCAAAGTTAAAAGCGAGTTTAGTTAGCTAAATTAAGCGGAATCAGTAACTGATTTTTTAACTCGCAAAAACAAACAAATATATGCACCTTTATCTAAAAGAGAGTCTAGCAGAAATTTTTAACGATACTTTCTATTGGGTTTCCCAAGAAGATATTTTTTGGTCCAAGTCTGGGTCCAAATATGAAATGTAATACCTTGTTAGACTCGCAAAATGATCCTTAATCGACTGAAATTTAAACTTGAATTTAAAAATTTGAGTTTTTGGAAAACTTGTAAAGGGGATCAATGGCTTTGGCTTAAAGCTATTTTAAACAATAAAAGAATATAGAACGGAATATTAATATCTTATAAAAGTAACCTTTTAAGCTAAATATTATATAATTTATCTTTTGCAATCGGTGGTCAGGGAGTAATTAAACGTAATTTAAAACATTTTTTTAAGAGCAGCCAAGCTGCATAATAAAATCCACAAGTTTTCGCTTAGAAAGCCGCAAACAAAACTGAGTGGCTTAAGTGAGGTAAGGCGCGTCATTGAGATTAAATGTAAATGTAAATGGAAATTGAATCTGAATCTGAATCCTGACACTGGATAAAAACGTGCCTAAAAACCCAGGCGGTTTCAGCTAAACAAGTGAACCTGATTGTGGGAGCCACAAAATGGCGGATACGATCGAATGTTGGTCATCAATTTGAATTATTACCTGGCCATCCGTATGCTGCGCCTATCATTTTGTGTTGGCAGTGAAACGGGGCTTTTGTAATGAGCCGAGCATGATGTTGGCTGTTGTGTGAAAAGCCACGGAAAAGCTCGTATGCATAACTTTTCGCCACGTCATTCAATTTGCCCAGAACCCCAACCGCTGTCGTCCTTGTCCTTGTCCACATTCCTCCTCCTCCTCCTCCCCCTCGTCCTTCTACAGGTGCCCCTCCATAATGGAGTGTTCAATAATTATGCTGCGGTTTTGTTTCTGTTTGGGTTTTCCAGCTGCGGTCGCTCTTGTTGCCATTGCTCATTTTCCATTGTCCGAATGTTTGTGATGTCTTGCAAATGGAACTGGAAACAGGGAGCAGGGAGCATGGGTCACCAGTCCATCACCAGTGGGCAAACATATTAGTTTATTGGCGATTCCCTTACTTCTTTTGCTCCCCCGCTTCCCTGCTTCCCTGCCCCAAAAATGGAAACCTCAACATCATTGAAAGCGCTCCGTAGCCTCCACCACCACCCACCCTCGGGCGGGAAAATCACGCCGCCTAACGACCCAAAACCGCAGGCTTAGGGAACCCCCGGGTTACCTCCTCCTCCTCCACCTCCACCTCCACCTCAAAAATCCTCGGAGCGCAAATACGAAATGTATTTGCATTGCAGCAGGCACCATTCAATAACAACTAACTGCAGCTGAACGTATGTGGGCACTGAGCGAAATAAGAGTCGATTACAAAATTGATCAGCTAATAAAATGCCAATAGAATCCTAGTAATTAAATACTTTTTTAGAGCTATTTTTATAGGTGTTTTTTAAGTCACATTTACAAAAACAAAAAAGTAAGTCGTTGTAAAGTTTGGTATTGTATTTTAATATAATAATATATTTAATAACATTTAAAGGTCCAAAAGGGTAAAATATAAACATATTTTGGGTTTTTATTATAATGTTTTTTGATTGTGTTTCATTATTATTTTCTAAAATAAATAATTAAACATTTATACACTCAAAAATGCTTCAAATACCTATGATTGTCCCTATTTATTTTGGACTATGCTTAAATGGCAACCTTAGTTTGAAATTAAATTTAATTAAATTAAATTAAAAAAATGTATAACAAATTGTTGTTAATACTCTATAACTTTGATTCGTTCCTCTGTGTGTAGATGTGTGTAGGAATGGAAATACCATGGTTACGCCAAAAGCGGCTCACTGTCATTAGGTGTTTGTTTGGTATGGGAGCAGGAATAGGAATAGGAATAGGAATAGGAATAGGAATAGGAACAGGAACAGGATCAGGACTGGGAAGAGGACCATGGATGGAGCCAGAGACCCAGAGTTGCCATGTCATCGAATTTTCCGCATTTATGAGCGCCCAGCGGCGGAATGTACATTTTCCTAGAGGCGGGAGGGACTCCAGGACTCTAGGACTCTAGGACTCCAGGACTATTTGCAGGGATTGGGCCGCGAATGAATGGCAAAGTTATTATGTAGCCGCGAACGCTGCAGTCCTCTTATTAACTTATTCAGCGTGCCGGCACAATCAATCCGTCAATAAATATAGAATGGGGGAGTTGTGGCAGTGGGTGTACGGAAATCGGCTTTGCCCTTTTCCTCCATCGAGCAATCGGAGTTTGTGCATACTTTTGCGGCCGATTTCGAGGCATTAAAAGGCTGTTGCGAAATGCGAAATTCATAGATTACTCTTCGGAATGTGTGTTTGGTTTTGATCTTGCTTCTACGAAATTATTTCATATTATTGGAATTTATTACCCAGTTACTTAAGGCATGTGCCAATTTGAATTGTTCGTTTTACCTGGAACTCGATTACAAATTTCAGGAATTATATAAGCCTCTTCAACAGCAGATGAAAAATACTTTTCGTGCCACTGTTGTGCAAAATATTCTAAGTTATTAGGTTGCATATGCAACTGTGTGTAAATTAATATCGAAAAATGTGAGTACCAAAGCAATGTTGTGAATAAGGTGATTGTATTTAATAACGATTAATATTTAATTAATTAAGTAATTTTTATTAATTTTGAAGAAGGTTGTTAAATATTTGTCTCATATTAAAGCTTTTGTATTTAATTGAAGAATTTGAAAACCATACGATAAATTAAGGTTTTCTCAAGAACCTTTATTTTTTGGTTTTGATTTCTATAAAATCTTTAAGTTCTTGCAGCAGTTTCAAACACTGACCCATGCCAGCAAATACAAGTTATTTGCTCCGTATCCTTTTCATAATTGCACCAGGCGACCGCAAAACTTTTGTTTAATAGACCCAATCACACATTCCAACAATCCTAACACTCTGCAGATTCCGGAACGAAGAGGAGGTGGTGGCGCTCACTTAACTCAAGTTTCATTCAATTATTGTTAAGCACCTCAAGTTTTCTTAGCCGCACACCGCAAAACGGCCGCAGCCTCAGGGGCGTGGCTTTCTCACCCCCATTCCCACTCCCACTCCCATTTCCACTTCCATTTCCATTCCCTAAGCCAGGCCAACACCCACCTTGGGCTTGGGCCCCAAAAACGAGGCCACTTGACAGCCAAGAGAAGACAACGTCACCTACTCAGCGGACCCGACAAACCCCATAAACACCATGTCAGGGACTACTAGTTGGGTTCCCGGGTTACTCGGATTTCCCAGCTTCACAAAAATGTTGTCGCACAGCTTTCAGGTTGGCCAAAGACCCCTACACTGGAAAAAAAAATAAAGAAACCATTGGGAGCCATAAAGAAAAATAGTGCAGTATTTTATTAAATTTGAAAAGAGACTTAGAAAATCTGATTCTTTTCGATGAAAAAAAATTACGGATTTCATTAATTTATAATCCATTAACTTTCTATAAAAACGTCCCTAAAAAATGTTGTAAAAATAAGCGCTTTGACGTTTAAAAGAACTTACTTAATATCGAAATTTTAACACTGTCAAAATGTTTAAAAAAACCTTTATTTAAATTTAATTTAATTAGTTATTTTGCATTGGTTTGGATAACAACCACCGCAAACGTCTGAAAATTAGGCTTATTAAAAATGAATTGCGTTATGTTTATTCTAAGTTCCAAACCTATTTTAGTATTGAAGTAAAGACTGTTTTGTATGGTAATAAAGAACTAAAACAATGACTAATTGCCAGTCAACGCTTTGTGCACTGAAAAAAGAGGTAACCAAGTTTCAAAAAATTACACTTAATTACCAGCAATTAAAGCTTTGCGGAAAGATTTTGATCGGGCCTGGGCACAAAGACAGCCGCGTTTCTTGGTGTGTGTGCGTTTCTCTCTCGCTCTCTCTTTTATTGTGTGCCCAGGCCTGCTTTTGATGGATTTTCCCCAGTGTATTCCACACTCACTGTGAGAGCGTGTGAGAAAGGTAGAGAGCTCCTGTCGCACTTGGCCATCCCATGGCGCATCCTGGCATCCTGGCCAACTCCCGAGGCCTGACACCAATACTAATGCGTGCGATTAACATTCGGAATGGCCCAGACGAAGATGAGATGTTGGTGGTGGTGTTGGTGGAGTGAGGGAGTAGGGACGATGCCGACTTCAGGCAATCGGCAGGCAATTGGCATGGACACGGCCCTGAGGTTTTGGGCCACATACTATATAGCTACAGCTGTAGTGGTGCGGCGGACACGGTCAGATGGCTGCGGTACACGTGTATCCATCCACACATACATACACACACCCCCTATTTACACCACCCACCCTCACTCTCACCCTCACACAAGTATAATCTAAGCCAACACGTCCGCCCACGCATACACACGGATGCATATGTTTGTTATAAGTCCCCCTGCAAATATGCGATAAACTACTTGCCACCAGGGGGCAGGTGAAAGTGGGTGTGGGTGTGGGGTGGGGTTGTGTGGGTGGGGTGGGTGGTATTGGGTCAGGGGGTGGTGCAGAGGTGCCACAGCTCCTAAGTGTGTCGGCTACACGAAAAATGGCGGCATGTCCTGTCTTGTTGCCGCAACGTGTGTCTTTCGATCGGATGGGGCTTCCAGGGACTTCCAGGATGGCCAGGATGGCCAGGACGGCCAGGGATGGCAAGCAGCGCGATGCTGATTCAATTAGATGCGAGTTCCCATTTCATAATATATAAATACCATATTTCAATTTTAATTAGTTACTAATCTTTTGCTTTCATTAAAAAAAAAACCCTTTTGAAAGTAAACAAGTCATTTTTCTAATAACATTGTATTTATCAATAATTAATTAAATTTAGTTAATATTATCAATCTTGAATGCAAAATAACTTCTAGCGTTTTAGTACATCATTTTTTACCTTGCATAAAATCAATTAAAAAATTTAAATACACATTTATAATTAAGGGGCTTTCATTTAGGTAATAATAATAATCTTAAATTTGGAAATTTTATTTTTCTAATATAATTACAAAAAAATATAATTGACAGAAACCAAAAGGTATTTTTAAATAACTTGAAACAAATAAAATTATGGCTTTTTCATAGTTTTAATAAAATTTAAAACAAATTCAAAAAGTTATTTGAAATAAGAAAAAGTGAACATGTTTTGAGCAATTAAAGGACACCTCTACATTCAAATGAACACAGTTATTTTCTAGATATTTAAAAACCATAATAGTAATCAAACAAAATCCTTATATTAATTCAAAACACAAAAATTAGTAAGTTGTTTAGAATTTTTGACTATTTCATTTCCATTATTCAAATATATAAGCTGATAGCTACGTACTTAGTTCAATTGGTGGCGTGTTTTTTGAATGGCTTCGTTGAAATACGGCTTTTCAGCCAGTTTTCAGGGGGAATTCCCCGACTGGCAGTTGCCAGCCCTTTAACAACCCAAAATAAAAGGAAAAACGGCAACCATGTTGCCATTGCCAGCGGCCACGTAGATGGCATAACTTCGCTTCACTTTACGCCTATTTCACATAAAACTTACGCTTACACAAAAAACCAAAAAAAAATAGGGAAAAGCGGAAAATGAAAAACGAAAAAGGGGGCGGTGGTGAGTAGTGGGCGTGGTAGCCAACTTTAAGACTTCTTACCGAAAAAGCGACACACAGGGAGTTTATTTTGCGGTGCGATTTGATTTTATGCAAATGATTTGGATTCGGATTTGGGATGGGAGAGAGGCAAAGGGAAGTTGCCGCAACTTTCAGGCAAATCAATTCGAGCTTGCCAAAGTGACACAACTTTGAGCACACACACAGATACTCACACAGATACTCACACACACACGTAGCCGCCAAAAAGGATGCGAAAAGAAGAACAACAACAATTCGGGGAAAAGTGTCGAAAATGCGAGTCAAGGCGCCGTTTTTGCAATTTGTGTGCGACGCGATGTCAAAATACATTGCCAGCTACAACAGCTACCAAAAAACAACAGCAACAAAAACCGCACATGATGAGGAAAAGAGGAAAAGCCATGGCAATGGGGAAAAGTTAAAAAAAAAAAAAGAAAACAAATAAATACCCGAAGAGCAGAGAAACAGCCGCATGTAAATGCCAAGCGCTAGTTGCAGACAGTGCGCGACATGAAAGACAGCCCCCTTCGATTTATTAATGATTTTAAAACTCAAATTTGATGCACATTAATATGCATATCACAACAGTTTTATGCAGATTTGAGGGTCTAGTGACTTAGTTATTTAAACCCACTAAATGTTACATAAAACGAAGTTGCTATTGTAACTGTAAATATACGTTGAAGTTGTGTATAAGCCTGGCTTATGCGGCGTATGAGCGACATTCCAAAGAATAAGCTTACTCTGCGTATGAGCGATATTTACTTATTTATGTCGCGATATATGGTCTTAATGTTCATCTTTTATATTTAGGAGCGTAATTTTCTGAAATCACTAATTTTACATACACAAAACAAAAGTAAAAAAAAAAATACATTAAATAAAATAAATTTATTTATGCACAAACTGGTGAGACTGAATATTTTTTAACACTTAAAATAAAGTTTGTAAGTAAACTTGAGAAGCTTAATAGACCGGAGCTAGTTTCAAACAATCGTAGTTTTTTTTTGGGAAATTCATTCTTTTGCCACCACGAGACATACTCGCTTGTCGCACACTGTACTCCGCAGTCGGTTTGTGTTGTTATTGTTAGTCTGCATACGTGTCGAGTGTTTATTTGAAGGTTAAAAATGCATAAACTTTTAAGCTGGCACACACACACACACAGCCACCGACACTAACACTAATGGCTTTAATTATTAATATTTCAGCGTAAAATTTAAATTCAAAGCATGACAGCCAAGTGGGGCAAAAGGGGAAAGACATGGGCAAGGAATAGAGAAAGAAATTCGTGAAATTCGTGCAACCTTTTACCTATTTCTTGCCCTGGTTCTGGCTTTCCCTCCGTTTAGTTTTGTTATTCCTGTCTTAGCAATATATTAAAATTCAATTTAATACGATTTCAATGGCTTGTGCGTGCCATTACGATTGCGATTTGTAAAATGGCAAAAGGTGATGTGTTTGCACAATACATGGCACCCATTAGTTCCCAGGACGAAGGGAACGCTTCATTGGATCCCCAGAGCCCATCCGTACTTATACTCACTACTATTAATTGATAGAATTTATTTATAATCAGGTGCTCTAAAGAAGTGTAAAGAGGTATCTGAAAGTATGCTATTTTATTTTTGACAAGTTTAAAGCTTTTTTAGATGATTATAAGAGATAATACTTAAGACACTGAAACTATCTTAATTTATTTAATAAGTAAATCAATTCTGTTTACTTATTTCTTCATTAAGAATATATTAAAGCATTTTTTTATTTTGTTGATAAAACATTAATGTACGTGTATCTCTAAGGCTAAAGAGCTTGTTGCTACATAATTGATATTAATGAACAGCTGAATTACCCATGTTCCTTGAACAATTTCTTATACTGGGTATGTTCAAGTCCTTAATTGTTATTTTTGGTAATATTTCTTGTTGTCGCTTTGTTTCTCCCACCAACTGTTTTTTGCTGGTGTTTTCGTTCTGCTTTGTATGCAAAACGTGCAAAGTTTTGTTGTTATTGTTGTTTGAAGTGCGTGTTGCAACGCTCAACGCTGACGTTATTTATGCAACAGCAGCAGCAACAACAACAACACACATCCAGTATCCAGTCGATCTTTGTGACCCTTGCTTTTGTCGTTTAATGAAGAGCCACCACTAACTGGAGGGAGATTCGGGGCTTAGATCCCCGTCCACATTTTTAGCCATATCCACAGCCATATCCACAACCACATCCAAACGTCGAGGCCATTTTCAGTGACATGTCGTCAGTGTTGCTGCTGTTGTAATTTGCATTTCATTTTTCTTTAGCCTTTGTAGTGCAAAAATGTCATTAAATTAAAGGGCTAAATTGAAGGAAGCACAACAATTTTAACTCAGTATTTTGAATGCATCTTGTGGATGTGGAGAAAGTGAACCGAGCAAAGTAAAATAAATCAAGGAATCCAGGACAGGACACAGGACAACACACAGAGTCTGCACTTTATGCACAGCCAACTTTTTGTTTTTTCTCTCCGTTTTTCTTGTGTGTGGGTGAAAAACTGATTTAACTGGGAATTTAATTCATATGACACGCATATGCAAGTCGATAAATGTCTCTGTGCGTTGTGCTGCGTTGTGCTGTGCTGCATATAGAATTTATATAATATTTTTGTTCAACCGATATACTGTGTGCATTATGTGTACATATATATGTGCGTAAACAAACATCTGACTTTTAATACATAGAAGAAGTGCAAACGTTGGCAAAACTTTATCAATGGGGCTTTGTAGGGGCAGAGGTTAGCCATAAATATATATATATATATATACTCACTTATGTATGTGCATTCAACTGGCTATGTACTAACTGAATCAGGTCAAAGAAAACACGCGAAGGGTAATAAACATGATAAATACTCGGCAAAAAGAGCAGCAAGGGCAAACGAATTAATAAAGAATAAAAATAAAAAAAAATAAAAAGAAGAACGAGCACCAAACGTAGAAATCACGGAAGGAATGGAACCTGGTGTAAAACCACTTTAAATAGTTTGCTTAGGGTAAAGTTTTCTAACTATGTATTTTAATATATATTTGGCTTAACTTACTGTCTCTATCAATTTAAAAACAATTTGAAAAATAGCTGAGGGTTTTCGAGCTTTTCCAAGTATTTAATGACAAATAGTAAATTATCCCTACAAATAATAATAACTCATAGATCTAAGACGACGAAAGCGGAGTCAATGAATGGACCAAATCAGAATTAAACCAAATTAAAGCGGAAGTCCTCCAAGAATCTCCAGCTGAGCCATCATTATAGTTCCCAGTTCCCAGACAGTTGGATGGATAACTGGCAGTCGGACATCATCGACAGCTTGGAGTCCCTGGGAGACGGCAGATGTCACGGCCCAAAAGGAGGAGGAGGAGAAGGAGGATGGACAGGATGTACAGGATGCTGGGGACCAGAGGCAGGACATTTTTGCATTCCGGCAATGCCGAGAATCTCAGTTTCAGTGCAATTAGCTGGGAGCCTGGCTTAATCAAATGCCCAGCTACCGTCCTCGTCCTCGTCCCCTTTCCCCCTTGCAGGATGAGAAGGAGTCTTGTAAAAAGTGCAGAACATAAAATGTTTGCTTCCGGCCAACAATACAAGAGCCGCAATATTCACACTTTTACAGCTGACTGGGCACACATCCTGGCGAACAGGAACAGGAGCAGGAGCAGGAGCAGCACCAGGACGAAGGAGGCATACAAATGAAGAGCTGGCAGGCAAAAAGTTGAAACGCTGCAGTCCCAATGAAGTCCTTCCAAATGAATATGCGTGCAGAGCCAAAACAGGACGAGAGGCTGGGGACTCATCCCCATCCCCATCAACATCTCCATCTCCATCTCCAGCCTTATTTTCATCCCCATCCCCATCTCCATCTCCATCATTCATGATTGCCGCAGTCTGTGGTCTCATGATCGTAATTTACTATTCACAAAATATTCAAAACTGCTGCACAAGTGACACTCGAATGTCTTTTCGCAGTCCCACTGACAAACGCAGACGCATTCACAGTTGGAGTCAGAGATGTCGTATTCGGAGCCTGAATTCAGGATTTTGGTCTCGGAGACATCCTCCCCTCGTCCCGCAGCTCTCCAGCTCTCATGCTCGTCATCAACATCCCCATGCTCCAACCTCATCCTTCAGCTTCATCCTTGTTGTCGTCTGTCAAGTGCCAAAAGTGCTTTGTGCCTTTTGCTTTTGGCCCTCTGGTTTTATTGTAATGCTCTTTGTTGAAGCTGGCAAAACTTTGGCCACCAGGTTCGACTTAATGAGAGGGGAATAACTCAGCAGAGTGAAAGCGATCCTTGCATAACACTCCATGACCACAGTATCAAAGCTACATTTCACATATTTCATTTCTTTAAGAAAATATATATTATAATATTTATTTTAAATTAGTAATTTCTAGCATTCCCCATTTAATCATCTGAGTTTAGTTCCTACAAGCTCATCACAATGCTTCAGGGCCTCTTCAATTAGGCTCAATGTGCATTTGATTTCTCTCGTTGATTTAAAGCTCAAGTAACTCGTTATCTGGAGCTAATAACATTCAAGACATTCCAAGTATCTTGGCCAAGATTAATCCCATTGTTTTTGGCACAAAGAGCGTTTATTGTTTGGCAAAAGCAAAAGCAAAAGCAAAAGGCTGTCTGTGGTCTCGGGGCTATTATTGCCTCTTGTGGTTCCTGTTACTCTGGATAACTTGAAGTTTTTCCAAAGTTTTGTGCAAGGCCCAATTAATAAATTATGTGATTATTAGGAAGTTAGCTTGAGTTAAAGAAAACTTGCAGACACAAAATACAAAGTACACTTGAGGGCGGAATTTATTTAAAGCCCGTTCTTACTGCTTTGGATTATAATTTTGTGTGAAAATGAAAATTCAATGAATTTAGCATTTCATTGGTGTAGTATAAGCTGGATATTCGATTGGCAGGCTTTGCTTTGGGGCAACGTCCACTGCCATAATCTCCATGAAGTTGGAAATTGTGGGATTGAATGCCCTTTGTTGGACTGCAAGTACCCATTGGAGTTGTGTGGGTTTCCAGGTCAGCCGTTAATTAGGACCACCAATCCAAACTACTAAGCAGGCCCTGCATTGTTTTCCCCGAGTTATGTGAACAGACAATGGCCGCATATCCTGAATAGAGCTGAAATCCTACTCGTTTTGATGTAGATTGAATGGCCGAAATTGCTTAATTTAAGTACTTATCTTATGCAATTGATCCGGTTCAATTAACCAATTCAAAACCAAGTTCTTGGTACCCAATATACTACAAAAATATAACTTTAAAAACCTTACATTAAAGTCCTTTAAGTACATATTTTCTGAAAGTATTTTAATAAAGTAAAAGATTTTTTTATTAAAAAGGAAAACATTTCTCTTATATCCCTAACTATCTCTGCCACAAGCACTCTAAACAAATCGAACACCTGCGTTTATAAATAATTTTTTAATACTTACAAGCCAAATTAATGCTTTTAAAAAATGTTGCAAAACTTTGGTTCTCAAAGATTCTTTCTTCGTTTAAAATATACGACAAAATTCGTAATATTGACAAGCAAGCAAATAATATTTTTATTTGCGAGGGACACGTTTTTGCTTTCATTTCTTTGGCCCTTTTCACTCCTTTTCTCAGTGGAACAAGTCGAGGCAAACTTTCGGCTGATTGTTTCGACTTTCTTTCCCCGCTTTCATCTTTCCCCGCTTTTGGGCCAGGAGGACCAACAAGAACGGCACCGAGGGAAACAACAACTTGGTGGACCATAAAACAAGGTAAACTATAAAAAAAAGCGACGCCAAGAGAAAGCAATTACAAATGCAAACTACGAGCAACAGCTGCGGGCGGTGGGTGGCCCAAGGATTTAGATTTTTTGGATAGTTTGGGTGCAGAGATCTGCAGGGGATGTGGATGTGGAATAGTTAGAGCCAGCTAAGAGGAGATAGGGAATGGCTAAGGTGTGTCCAATCTGCTGCCTTTTGGCAGATGGCTTTTGGCCGCGAAAGAAATTTTTCTTTGTTTTTTTTTGTAAATTTTAATGTCCAACCGGGGGCATATGTTTATGACGCTTACTAATAAAAATGTTTTTACGACTCTTACTCGACTCTTCCACTTTCTAGCGGCACTTACAGTTTATGTGGCTTTCTCCTGCGAATAAACGAATCAAATTCCTTGGCTGGCACACGCGGCGTATGAGTAATGCAAGAATGTGTCCTTAGCGGAAATGGAAATGGGGGTAAGAAGAGGGGGCAAGGAGAGGCTGGGAAGTGAGTGGGGGTTTCCTTTTGGTAAGATAGATCATCATCATGGCTATGGCAATGGTAGCTCGCATTCCAGCCAAGTTAATTCGCAAAACGGAGAGAGACACCTCTCAGAAATTCCTGGAAGACTGACTGTTGAAGAACTAGCAGGAGCAGGAGCTGGAGAAGCAGCAGCAGCAGCCCAAGGAGCAGCCATAAAGTGCAAGGATACGTAATGTAATATTTAGCATCCTTTGAGCGTGCTTCCAGCTAAGTGACAAAAAAAAAAAGTAAGAAAGAAAGGAGAAACGCACAAGGAGCAAAAGGAGCAGCCGGCAGATCCTTGGGCTCATCCTGCTCCTTGCTACGTGCAACTCGACGCATATCAAGTTACAACTTGCAACAAATATTAAATCAGTAAAATGTCCTTTAGGGCGCACTCAAATGTAATTGTTGTTGCTGCCACCAGCCCCATTTGTGCCCCCTTCTAGTTCATCGCACCGCCATTGTTGTCGTTGTTGTCGTTGTTGTCGTTGTTGTCGTTTTTGACCCTGCTGCCGTTGTTGCCTCATCTTCAGTTACATCGCGTCAAAATTGCTGCCAGCCCGCGAATGTTTATGGCGCCTCCCAGGACTCGTCCTCATTCTCCTCCCCGTCCTGCGATGATGGAGCTGCTCACCTTCCCGACCAGGAGGGGAAGTAGCTGAGGACTGAAGGCTGAGGGTGCTAAGCCCGGTGAGTTGTACAGTGGAGCTAAGCCTCAAATACCTCATATATGTTTGTTTATTTTCAACCGACAATCCATCTTGATCTGTGTGCTTATCGAACTGTCATCATATTGATGCATCTGTAGAGTCTATATCAGTTATTTAGTTCCCTGTTGAGCTGAACTCCCTTGATCTATGAAACAAACTATGTTTTTATTATTTCCGTTACTCGAAGAGTGAGGAAATATTGTGTGCGTTGCAAATGTCTGTCTGTCTAACAGAGCTCTAAGAGCCAGAATCACAACACTTTGCACACAGATTTCCATTTACCCCACTGAGATCAAATTCGTTGTCAAAAGCTGACCACGCCCCTTTTAGCGCCCACAAACTGCGAAACTCTGTCGTGTCCACATTTTTAATGCTAGAGAAAAGTGGCTTTGATAAATGATTTTTGTATTGAAAATATCTACACAGATGTTAAAAAATTTTGAAAATCAGGCCAGTTGAAATATTTGCCTTAAATTCAGAAAACCCTTTTTTTAAGAGGGCAATAAGAAGCGGATATCTGATAGTCGGGAAACCTGACTATAGTGTTTATTCTTGTTTCGAAATAACAAACTTAAATCAATCTATCAGCAACATTTTTGTACAATTTTTCTTCTAATCAATCTAAGGATGTGCATTGCTAATTCAATTCCTTTATCCTTGCTCCCATGTTGGTTTAGCTTTTACCTAGGGCTTTTTTTTGCTGCTTCTTTTATACGTACTTAAAGTACCCTTCGTCTTGCCTCTTAACTTTCTTTTACCGCCACTTTTACCCAGCACTTTCTGGCTTGCATCCCGGTTTTCTTTTGCTCGATGTTTTTCATCGAAGGACGAAGGACGAGGCATCTGTCCCCATTGCCTTGTGCCGGGCACTTTGTCAGCGGGGCAAATTAATTCCGATCCACTGTGCCACACGGTGGCACTCTCCTTCAATCCGGATTGTTCCCGTTCCCGTTCCTTGCTTTTTATTACGCATCCCGGGCGGATGAGACATTGTTGGTGGTGGCGTTGCTGTTGTGTCACTGATGGATACCGCTACTTAGGCCGGATTCCGGACTATGGACTACGGACTACGGACCACGGACCACGGACCAAGGACCACGGTTCCGTGGCTGAAAGCTGAAAGATTGTGCAAATGCAAATGCTTTTGCACGGCTATGAAATTACCAGAGACTTGGCCGCAAAACAGGAGATGAGAGCCTGGAAAATGCAGGAGATTGCGAAAGGAGGAGGTGCCCATTCCCTCACATCCCTCAGATCCTTCAGGTGTCTCTCCCTCTCTCACTCACTCTTCTGAACAAAATGCCTCCCTGCATTTGACATTGTAATTTGATTCTGTGGTTGCAGCAGGTACAAATGTGTCGGCCTCAGCGATGTGGTCAGGAAAAGGCGCAAACTTTCCAGGATACAATGTACATTCGCGAGTTTTGCCACTTGGTCTGCTCCTGTCACTTGCACTTTTCAGATTGTGTGCCCTGTCCTGTCCCGTCCTGTCCTGTCCTGTCCTGTCCTGTCCTGCACTGAGCCATGTTATTTATGCCCCCTGGTGGGCGAGTGCGTTTGCGTGTGAATCGTGCGAATCGTCCTGGCTGTAAGGATATTCGGATGCGGATTCGGCTGTACACACTCTGTATGCGAGTACGCCTCCTCCACTGGGATGATAATGTGTGCGCATAAATATACATGGGGAATTTATTAAGTTTTATGTGCCAGCGCACAGAAGTAGGCAACAAGAAGCGCAGCGCAGCGCAGCTCACGGCAAGGACTCGCATTCGGATTCAGTTTTGACACCTGGCCCCCTTGTTCCCCCTCCCTTCTCCTTCCCCTTCCACTCATCCCTTTTAGCCGCTTCTGCACTTGCTTTAAAACAAGTTTATCAACTTTTTTGGCAGGCTAAAAAAAACAAAACAAAAAAGGGGAAGAAGCGAACAACTCGAGGCATTCAGGGGTAAGGTGTTCTGGAAGAATTTAAATAAAGGTACATATAATTTTCTTTATATATACGTAGATTTAGTTTTAAAATTTTATTTTGTTTACACATTAAACTTGAATTAACTTAACTATATTTTACCAAACTCAAGTCACTAAATTGATTGATCTTTTAAAAAAGTTTAACAATTATTTATATGTGTGTTGAATTATTTTCAGTGTCATTGCATTAGGAACGTGTTTTTTGTGGCTTCGATTCAGATCCTTTCACATTACGGTTCATTATTTTTGAACTTGCGACATTTGTCGCACATTTTGCTCTTAACGAGCCACATTTTCTTAACCAAAAGTTTAGCTCATTTTCGGTCGATGGGAAGTGGTAAAGCGACTTCAATCACATTTCAACTCCCCTTCGGAGTCGCGGGGATCAGTCATCTGCGAGCTGCACACAGCTCGTAAACATTTACCAATCTGCAGACAACGCCTCTGGAGGCCATCCCCTCATCCTCATCCTCATCCTTATCCCCATCGTTTCCTGTTCCAACTACTTATCTTATTACTCAAGCCCTCGCTCCCTTTTTCCAGCTCCTTTTTTGCAGTCCTTAGTCGTCAGTTCTCAGTGCTCATCAAGTAGTCACCATGGGAGGCCGTTCCATTCCGTTTCCGTTCCTGGCTGAATCCTGGATCCTGGATGCGAGCCCCGAACCGAACAGTCCCCACTGTATACAGCTGCAGAATGCAGCGTTGACAAGTCGTCATTCTACTCTGAATTTCCCGGGACCCCCGGAAAACTCCTAAACCCCCCCCCACCCCCCAGCCAGTACAACTTAATTTGCACTATTCAGGGTGCGACTCCATCGTCGTCATCGTCGTCGTCGTCGTCATGGCTGCCAGCATCAGGCGCTTTTTATTATTTCTCGCTCTGCCAAATTGTATCCAAGTTATTGTCGTAAAACATACGAAGCTGCCACAGTGCGTATGTGCTATATTTGCAACACCCTGCCCCTGCCCCTGCCCCTCCCCCTCTAACGAACACCCCCTCAAGCATTCCCCGATGTTGTTGCAAGTGTACTCTCCTGCCGCAGGGTATGCTGAATTTGGTTTACATTTTTTAGGCCATTCCAAGTGGTGCAATAAAAAAAAAACTCAGAAAAGAGCTGACAAAAAAAACATATGCATAATATACAATATAAACAAACTGCCGCTAAAACTAACTACCGAATTTTATCTTTCGATTAAAATATAAAAATAAGAAAACAAAGGCACCAAACTAGTTTTGAATTTTCTGCCAATGGCTTAATTTATGTATATTTAAATATATACTTGTTTCTGTTTAAAGTTTAATTTTATTTTAAAATTAAACAATTAACTATGTCGCCTGAAGCTTTTATTCGAATGTTTTAAGTAAACGAAATTTATTTTTTTACCCAATTTTTCCAAGTTGCTGTATTTATTATTCCCATTGAAAATTCTCACGCAACTGTCTTTTTAAAAACATATTTAAGGTGCAGAGTCAACATAATTTGTTTTTAGGTAAGTCTTAAATTTCCATAAGTATTTATAGTCTTAACACAATATCGCAAAACAAAATAAAACTTCAGCGGTTAGTTTCGAGAGTTTTAAGACAAAATATATTATTTGGAAAAGCTAAAATACATATAAGTATTATATAAGATATTACTGTTTTGGCAGACAGACGCGTTCTTGAAAAATACAAAAGAAATTCCGAAGACATTTGTGAGACCGTAATGATCTTCATTTTTCAGATTATCCAGTGTGTGGATAAAGTGAGTTTTGCCTGCCTGCAGCGGTTTTATTTGCACAATTTTTATAAATTTTACGGTGCTGTTGTCGCTGCCGTTTTTGATTTGGATTTTTCTCTGCGCTTTGCGCGACTCTCAAGGCAACTTATCCCACTCGCTGCTGGTACTACATAGACGTGTATGCCAACCCCATATGTCAGCAGGCATCAGGGGTTTTTCCCCCTTTTTTCGTGTGTGTTTTTTTTTTTGCTTCTGTTTTATTTCGCTGAGCGAATGTGACACACAGTTTTTAGTGTGTAAAGTGCAAACAATCAACGCAAGCGACTTTCAGCTGCTGCTAGTCAGTCCTCCCCCGCTTCTCCGCTCCTCCTGTTTTCGTCACGCTTTTAGCTAAGCTCGGTCGCACTTCACGCGGCTCCACTGTACCATCACCACTCCCACTCCCACTCCGCCACTCGAACTGCATTTGGATGCTTGTCAAACGCTAGCAGCTATTTTTTCAGCTTGTTTCTGTCACTATTACATTTCATATTTCCACGCCCCGATGTTGTTGTCTAGCTTATAGCAGAAATTCAACACTTTGTCATCCCCCTCGTAAGGGTTCTTTTGAACCCTCTTCAAAACCCCCCCCTTTCATTTAGCTCAGTCTGTTTTTTGGAGACCCCACTTCGTTGCGAGTGGGTTAAGTCCAGCACTTAGTACTCCATTTTGCTAGAAGGACACCATTTGCCTACTTTCACTGAGAGGTGAAAGTTCGTCAAGTCTCTCAGGCTATTTTAAACAACCATTTGGCTTAAAAATACATTTTTTTCAGCTACTTAATAAACTTGTATAAATTATTTTCCAAGTTTATATAATATTACACCCCACTTATTTGCAGTACTTAAGTTGAAGATATCGAAATTCAATTTACCAATGAATTTTCAACAATAAATTCACCAATAAAGATTTACCCATGAAAATGTACCCATAAATCGACTATTAAATCCATGGCTTCAGCCTGAGCCCCCCGTCACCTAATCCGATGCACACAAAACAGGACTTTATTGAACCGGACTGGTAAATCTAAGTCCACATCAGCACCTGCCAGCGGTGGCTATATCAATGGGGGCGGGTGCAAAACCGATTTCAATTGCATTGGGAAGCCGCAGGACGAAGCCCCAAGGACACTGGCTGTCGACTGCTGGCTGCTGGCTGATGGCTGCTGGCTGCTCATTTCATTGTCGCTTCTTCCTGGCTTTAAATGACAGATTTATACGGTATGCACAGGCAACAAACAAGGACAATGACAACTTCAACTCCAACTCGGACTCCAGCTTCAGCTTCAGCTGGAGAGTACTATACGAGTATATATAGCAGTTGCAACTACAGTCCGAGTCCTGTCCTGTCCTGTCCTGTCGGAGTGAGTGACATGTCCAGCCAGGACATTGGTATGCACCAGCAGTAGCAGTAGGGACAGCTCGTCCACTTGTCGTTCCACTCATAAAAGGACAGGGGGCCCCCACTCCCACTCCCACCACTCGTAATCCCAAAACATATACTTAGAAGTGCGCAGAGATACGGAGATCCGAGCAACAATAAACAGGAAGCACAATGGGAAAAGCCAACAAACGAGCAAAAGAGTGCCTCGTCCGCAGGATGCCTGCCGAAGGAGTCCAAGGAGTCGGAGTGGCAACATAAACTGAATAAAAAATAATTAAGCCACTGTTGACGCACTTTTTCGGCACGCTAAGCACGTTACTGGGGACTCCAAGGGACATACTGGGATGGGTTACACAGTAAGTACAAAAGGTAACCATTACATTTTAGAAGAGTAGTGAATGGGACTTCTATTTGAAATGAACTCAATCGTCAGAAAAATGAATATGTGTGGGTAAACCCTTAAAAATATTTAAAACTTTTCTTGTTACTTTTGTTTACCTATCTGCTTTATAAAATTAAAGTGTTGTAACCCAATTCCAAATAAAAATACCCAATTCAGTTTCAACAAAAACTATAATATATTTATAAATTTACATGTTTAACCCATATTAATTTCGGAAATAAAAGGACATTAATAAGGACATCTTCGGGGGTGCTCCAAACCTCTTCCAACCAAAAACAGTTGGAATTTACATAGAGTAGGGGTTGACATTCGGTTGGAATTTGGTTGGAAGAGGTTTCTGTTACTTGTGAATTGTTAACCAATAAATACTTTGTTAGGGACTTTTAATTTGATTGATTTAAACTTTTAATTTACTTTTGAAATCCTCAACTTTTCCGTTTTAATTCAAGAGCCCTTTGAGTTAAGAGGGTTTAACTCTATATATTTTTAAATGCCTTAACACTTTAGATAAACGAGAGTTAAGCATACGTGGAGTTTAGTAGCCCCAGTGTTCTTTGCAGCGGTCTCTCTCAATTATGCATTCATCGGGTTCTTTTCATATTTCCCCCCATTCCTGACCCACTTTCACTTTCACTTCCACTTCCACTTCCAGTTAGCCAAGTTAGCCAGTTAGCCAGTTAGCGACCAGGCCAAATGAACCAACATGGCTGACGTTGATGACCATTGCCATTGCCTTTTGCCGTTTCAGTTGTTTCTCTGTTCGACGCCATTTTGTGTGACCCCTAATGAATATGAAGAGAAGTTGGCTGCATAATTTAGAGGGGGGTTGCAAGGGGGGTTGATACCAACAAGGACATCCAAAAACTGCATTCAATGACATGCGTTTTGCCATCAGAGTTTTTTCGAGTCGACTGCTGGTCAGCTGGCCATAAAAAAAACACGCACAGCTTAACCAAGACAAATGACAAGGAAATGTGTCAGAAGGGGGCAAGAAAGAGGGGGCCCAAAAGGTCAAAGGTTGGGGGGCAGGAAGTGGGCCGGATTCGGGCGGTCCCTGGAAGTGTGCAGTGACAAAAAGGCAACTGATTAAAGTTGCTGATTGAATGGCACGAGGCTAGAACACTCACTAACGCACACACGCATGCACTGAGAAAAAGCACACAGAAGGACATTTCCATTGCCAAAATAAGATGATAATTAGGATTTTTTATTTTTAATGGAAGCTTTTAATTTAAGAACAAAAAAATATGCAAATATCTCTCTAAAGTTTACAATAAACATTATGTGACCTGAATATTTTGTAATGCAATGTCAAACTGCCACATAAAAACTCTTAACTTTTAACTCTCTCTTAGCACTAAAACTAAAAAGAAAACCCAAGAGTTTTAATTTAGTTACCTTTGTACAAAGGAAGAAGAAGAAGCAAAGAAAAAATATAATTTCAATCCAAAATATTTACTTTCAAAACGGTTTTATTTTCAATATAAAAACAAATAAGGAAGGATCGTACATACAAATGTCTTGGAAAATATTATATATATAAAATATATATATAAAATTTAATTAAATGACTGCGATAATTACTTGTTCCTGAGAATTTCGCTCAGTGCAGTGTGTTGCCATAAATAAGTAAATGCAAAAGTCAGAAACTTGACAGGGCCCGGGTAACGAAACGCGGCGCACGTCACTGGCAGCGGATGAGGGAAGGACGAGAGACGGGACGGGTGAGAGGGGGGTGCAAAAGGACGGCACGCATTTGTCAGGCAAACGGCAAAGGATGTTTGACGCTTTGACAGCTGTGGCAACGACAGTGACAGCGACAGCGACTGCGGCAGCGGCAGGGCGGCCGAGGTAGACGCAAAAATCAAACAAGAAATATGCGCGTCGATTCGCCGCTTTCGTCACTAGACGTAGGTGACGGAGGTCTGAAATTTTTTTGGGCAGGGGAAATGGAACGTCATCTTCAATGGGACATTTCCACTTTGTCAGCCATCATCGTACTTGTCGTCGACGCCGTCATCGTCAATGGTCGCCAGGGACTGTTTGCCATGACGACGTCTGAACTGAGCTGAGCTTCCCTTCCCTTCCCCCCCGAAAATTGGTACCCAACGCAGCCCAGCCCATCCCATCCCATCCCATCCCCTCCAGTGGTTGCTGGTTGGCTCTTTTTTGGCCTCAGCCCCACCTAACCCCATGACGAGTCTTTCAAATATATTTCACTGCACGTCCTCCTGCCACTTAGGAACGCTTTTCGGTTATTTTTAATATGAGGACGTGACTTTTTCCTCTGCCACTTCGACGGTGGAAAGCGGTGGAAAGCCCCTTTTTAAAAAACAAAAAAAAAGAAGGGAAGTGGGGATTTTGTTCTTTGACTAAAGCCTAATTGAATGCAAGCCCGTATGATTTATTCCTGGCACTATTCAATCCAAAATTTTAAAACTAACTATCCAAACATTCCTTATTTTTTATTTTTGCAGCATAAAATCTGGATTTGCATCAAAGTGTTTTGTAAAAAAGCTTATTATCGCTTTAATACATTTATTATATAAAAAATGTCTTATTACAGATAAAGCAATTGATTATTCCTACTTAAAAAAAAAAAAACAGAGAAACATCTACCAAAAAATAAATAAAAAGTGTTTTAAGTTCTTAAAGTACTTATATACATTTTAGTTACTTTAAAAAGAATTTAACTTATTTTGTAGGCTGTCGAATTTTACAGAGACCTGTGTGTTAAGCAAAAATAATGATTAAAACAATGTCACCAGGACCTTCATCATTATCCGTACCTCTATCGTTGTAGCTATACAACACTTAGTTGGCTGATAACAGTAAGTATTACCAGGGGCTTACACCCCTAAATCCTGAACAATAGCAGAGGGTAAAATGGAATTGTTTCTTTGAGCTGCGAATGCTGCGTCGTAGCTGCAAATGCAAACTGACCTGGTAGCTGGTAGAGACTAAGGAAGAGGATGCTCCTGGATGGTTTTCCACAAATTTTAGCAGCCAAACCAACTCACAAGCTCGGACACACGGACACCAGTGCAGATGTAAAGTACAAATGTGCCAAATGATAACATTTTTGGGCCACCCCCTCCCGAAACAGCCCACCACCCACGAATCTCAGGGTCGAAAGTAGCCTCCAAAGTGGAATCTGCATCCCAGTCGCAGCACGCGTGTATTGGAGGTTACACATATGTGCGGACACTGTCAGAAAAAAGTGAAAAAATTTTAAATGATTATTAGTTTTAGCTAAAGTATTTCTAAGAAAATTAAAATTAAAGCTTGCCGTAGCCCTGTGGTTCCTTAGCAAGGATATAAAAGATTATTGGCGAAAAGTTTAACAGTTTTTTTTATTTTGAGACGATTAAAATAAAACTCAATAACAATGGTCATTTTTTTATTTTTTTCCATTAAAAATAACTTAAATTTTTATGTTTTATTTTTTTTTTTTGCTAATATAAATATAATTTTTACCTCTTTAGTTTTTTAATAAAGCTTTTAATGATAACGGTCCCTGGTTTTTGTTGAACTTTAATGGTATCATAAAGTTTAAACAATGTTTCATTGAAAATGTTTTTTTAATAAAAGCCTTAAATCGTAATTTTTGTTTTTTTTGAACAGTGTACTTTTAAGCTCCTTTGCCAAATTTGGCCAACTGCTCGATGTTTTGGTTTTTGGTGCGTGTGCCGGATTGCATTCCTTGAATGCTCATTTGCCCCGCTTTTACTGCGCTTTTACTGCCACACACACACACACACACACACACACACACAAAAGCGTTAAGAAGAAGCATTTTTCTGTTTGCTGCTGATGCGATTTTATGTATTTCCATGATGCGCTTATTCGACTACGGCATTATCCTGGCGAAGCCACGCAGCGCTTTCCATGCATACAAATTGCTAAATTATTTAAGCAGCGACAACGGCCCAGTTCCCAGTTCCCAGTTCCCAGTTGGAGGAATATGCTGGGATCTGGGAAGGAAGAGCCTGGAGAGGGAATAACCTGGAGGCTGGGCAGCTGGGAAGTTGCTATTAGTTCAAGTTCTCCTGTTCGGTAAGTCCGGTGGTCAAGTGTAAGTGAGGGGGTTTGAAGAGGGGGAGGAAGCACAAAATGAGAAGAGGGGAGCTTAAGGACGTGTATGTGGATGTGCGTGTGTGTGTGCTTGTGTGTGTGAGGACAGTACCATGATAAATAAGTGGCCGAAAGCATAGCATACTTTTGTGCGCCGTTAAACTTTCTGCGTAAATTCAGCGTTCATCATGGCTAACTTCGTTTCCTTCCTTCGTCCTCCCCCCTCCTTCCTTTATTTTTCCAGTTGTCATTACATACAATTGCCGTTTGACTACACTTAGAAAAATTGGATACGAGTTGGTAAATTAATTAGTTTTAACAAATTAACCAAGTAATAAAAAAGGAAATACAATAGGTATAAAAAAAATGTTTCCTAAATGAAAAAAATGTTAAAAAATGTTTTTTTTATTCAAATTTAAAGTTTCTTCAGATGCTTTTAGCATTTTCTAAGTTGTGATCACTGTGATCAATTGTTCTTGTATAGTTCTATTAAAAGCTTTACGTATTTTGGCTGTGGGGTCATTTTAGCCATATTTCAGCCCGTCAAAAAACCCTATTATCTTAATCCAAATATGAAATAGTGATTATGCTTAAGTAGAAAATAAAAAAACTAGGAATAATGATATTTGGTTTATAATGACTATAATGAATACACACCCTGAAAAGTGTTCTTTTAGACTCTCCACATAAAGTTAAAATTAAGAAACACATGCGGACATATTGATACTTTTCTTTACAATTTATTAAACATTTTTCCCAGTGCCAAGCACACACACACTCGTGTGCAGTGGCCACCGAAGCTGAGGTACTTGAAGATGGGTTTCTGGCCTGCTGGCGCCTACGCGGTCACTGGGGCCAGTGGCCACTGTACCGGAGACACCATACGCATTCAATTCAATTTGAAATTCATGGCATTAACTTTAACTTCGGCTTAAGTCCGCCGCATGCAACTTGATAAAAACGTCCACAAGGTTCCTGCGGAAAATGTCCTGTGTCCTGTGTCCTGTGGGAAATAAAAAAGGGACTGTGGGCAGGGGGCAGGGGGGCAGGGGGCGTGGCCACCACTGCAGCGAAGGCTTTTAACTTAGTTTGTGTGCGCTGCTGATGTTTTCCTTTTATGCTTGCAGTTTCATAATTTGATTGCATACTTTTCGGGATGCCCATTAACACGATACGTGCGCCTCTGTGTGTGTGTCTGTGTGTGAGTGTGTGTTTGTGAGCTTTTAGCTGGCTAATTGCGGCCAATTGGCCAAAACAAAACCACCGCAGAAATTGCACAAATATCCAGCATGTACAGCAATGTATGTTCAACTCAACCAGAAAAAGACAAACCAGAAATATTCACAAAATTTCGCCAAAATAAAAAGAGTTATATTTATGCTAACTAGTTTGAAGCAGTGGCAGCTGCATAAACAATTCCCAGCGACTCGTTCAACTTCCATGGACCCAACTCGGTGCTAACAAATTTCGGTAATTAAACTGCATTCACATGGGGAAGGGGAAAAGGGATGGGGGACGAGGGATGAGTAATGGGGGGAACATCGCATTTGTTCACCAAAAACATTGATTGTTCTTAATTACGAAACGGTTGGCTGATAAACTCAATCGATGCCACCACCATAATAGTTTCAATCGGTGCTAATGAATGGGCAGTAAAATGTTTATAAGCGGAAAAGATCCATCGACAAATTGGGTTTGTTTTTTCCTTTCTCAGGAAATCCACAAAATTTGCGTTTTGAAATATGTACATATGTGGGGATGAGCTGAGATTGCTTTACATTTATTTTGCAATTTTTGGGGAACACTTTAAAAAGAAGAAATCAAAAATCAATGAGCATCTTGAATAAATGAAAATGCATCTCAAACATTAATTAAGGCTTTCTAAAATTGTTCACATAATAGAACAAGTTTTTCAACCAAAATAAAACAAAACGATGCAGATTTCTCTAATGGCTCTCCATTTAAAATGTACCACTTCGTTGTGCCCAAGTTTCCATCAAATTGTTGCGCATATTTATAATGAATTCATTGCGAGGCGAGACTGTTGCAAATTTAATAAGGCAATCATTCCGCAAAAGGGGCAATCAATCAGTTAACTGTGTTGAATTCCTGACCAGGATTTAACTCAAAAACTAAACCTATTACCACGTGTGAAGTGGGATTAGGGAAAAAGTGCGACAGGCAGCACAAAAATGTTATGAATACAAATAATTTTGACGCTGCTATTCGCTGGCAGTCTGAGTCTGAGTCTAAGCCAACTTTATTGCTCTCCCTTGGCCAAGTTAACCACTTGAGGCTGCCCGTCAGATGAGCGCTTCCAGCTTCAAAGAACTTCCAACTTCGAATCACGTCGCTTTATTAGTTTTCAGTGCTCGTCGAATTTTTTTGGTCCCCAGCTCCCAGCCAGCTTTTCCAGTGGGCGGTGGGTGGTTTTAGGGGGCTTTTGGTGGGGAAGTGGCAGTGGCAGTGGGTCGACTCACCTATTGACGTTTATTGAATCAAAACCGTTTTGTCCGCCCGCCTGCAAGCTTTGATTTTAGTTCAGTTCGCTTTGGTTGGGCTAGGTTTGCTCTGGTTTTCCAGTTGGGCTCCGTGCTTTGTTGCGGCACTGTAAAAAACGTGCTGCCATTGGGGAGTGGGTACACTGCGAAAAATATCACAAAATTCAATTTTAAGATTATTCAAGTTATCTTAAAAATAAGTATTTACGAATTAATTCTTAATAGGCAAAATTCAATACTGGTTGGAGCTATTTTCTATGATTGAATATTTGCTGATATTTTTTGATATTTTTTATTTGATCTTAAAATTTGAAAAGAAATGAACCCTTGGGAGTCAAAATTCGATACTGCCTGGAATTGTTATTAATGTTTCAAAATGGCTTTGAGCTTAAAAAAACCCAACATACTTATTTTTAATACTTAAATAATACTTAAATTAAATGGACAACGCTTGGTTCTTTAAAAAGCAATGTGGCCAATATGTAAAATAAAATATCGACTTATTTTAAACATATGAATTATTACAGATTATTTGGTAATTTCCATTAAATTTTTTTCAGTGCAGACAGGAGTGCAGGAGAAATGTTTGCGCCAAGTAGAAAAAACAAAAGAGATTTCCCCGCGGAGCGTGTGCTCAGCAAACTGCTAAGCCTTTCAGCTCCATCGTTGCCCACATCCACATCCACATCCACATGTATCCCCCCCACATGCTCGTATATCTACACATCCAAACACCCGGCAAACATTTCAAATCGGCGGGTCATGATTCAAGCACTCAGTCAGCTGTATTTTATTGAATTAAGGCGGAGCACCGACTGGATGTTCGACGGGTGGAATTCGAAGGGGGTAAGGGTAAGGGTAACAAATGCGACGCCTGGGGCCAGAGAGAGCTGCGATATGGATGTGCCTGGAAAGTGCTCCACAGGCTCCTCCTGTGCACTATGCTACTGGCCCTGGTTCAGGTCCTGCTGCTGGTCCTGCTCCTGGTCCTTTTCTGTTCGTTGTTCGTTGTTCGTTGTTCCCATACAGGGACACACACCATCCAATAACTTCATAAATCAAAGCGTTTGCTCAGTCATTTTTAGAATTTGTTTGCCTCTGCGCTGCAATGCAAACGATTCCCCGGCTAGAACAACTCGTATGAGGATGCAAAACGTTAAAACGTTAGAGATTTCTGTTAACCCGAAGTTATCCTAGTCCTTTTGTTTTTTTCACACATTTTTCTGGCTCTTTCCTTGCTGGCTATGAAATTCATGGTATGCTGAAAGTGTCTAAGACCAAATGAAAATTCACTTTTATATAAAATTTTTTTAGATTTAGGAAACTTTGAATGAATTCATTTATAATAAACATGATTTTTTCTTAACATCTAAAGGAATTTTGATAGAAACACTTCTTAGATTTTAATTTTTGCAAAATAACATATTTTAAAGCTCATCATTTTGAGGCTAAAAATAAATGGTTCGAATTTATTTGTTTAAATAGCAGTTTGTTAAAATTTCAAAAAAAGTTTCATTAATTTTAAGTAAGAAGTCCATTGTAAAATCTAAACAAAATTCAAACAATGTAACAATAAATAAAGAGTTCAGGTTTCTTAAAGAAATTCTCCTAAAAAATTAAAAAAAACAGTCAAAGGTGATTTATATAAAAATATATATATTTGCTTCTATATATATTTGAACTTATAATTAAACAATTAAATATCAAAGAAAATAAAAACTTTCAAAATAATGTTTCCAGACTTTCATCAACATTTTTCCGGTGACTAGAAAACCCTGCTGCCTTTTGGTTGATATTTTGTGCATACTGTGTGAGAACCTGATGAAAAACGCTGTGAAAAAGCGTGCCTGCCTTGGGGAATTCGAATCCTTTTCGAGGGCATCCAGGGTTCGAGTCCCTTTGGCAGGGCTCTCCCTTTGTCTTGTTCTATTCAGATTTCTTTTGTTGTTGTAATTGCTCTGCTTGCATTTTTTCTTTTTTTTTAATTTTTGTGCGTGTTTTACCTTTGGCAGATGAATGTTTGCTTGTTTGCTTGATGTTCTTTAGCTGGGTTTCCTTTGGAAATGCCTCGTTGATATTCCCATTCCCATTCCCATTTCCATTCCCAATACCATTGCCTTTCTTTTAGTGATTTAAATTACAATTGTGGGCGGAGTCTGTTCATCGATGTTACGGGTGTGACATTGTCATTTGTTTAAGCTTTATTAATGGTTTTTTGGCTTTGTGCTTTTAGCAGTGGTCTAGGAATGTGAAATGTGAAATGTGGGTGGCCCCAAAAACACTTTTTGTCCTCCGAGTGCCGAGTGCCGAGTGCTCTCTAATTAGTGCTTGTTTACGGGGCCTGAGAACTCTTGACAGCCGGCGCCTTCAAGTATGCAGCAAGTTTTGCAAAATACGATTTGCATATTAAACCAAAAAGTGAGGGGAAAATCGGGAAATGTGGGAAGCCAGGGAGAAGCCAGGGAGAGCCAGGGGAAAAATGAAAATGGGTAATGCTGAAGCAGTGAGGCGGACTCAATGAAATTGAACGGAAATTTTGCGCCCAAGTTGAGCGAAAGTTGAGCGAAACAACAACTTTTCCTCTTTCTTGTTTTTCATGTTTATGGATTTTTTCTAGCCATCCAGCCACTTGCCTTGCATTCCGTATTGCCGTATTGCCTGTTGTTTAGCTTGGCTTTCTATTTGCGGATTATATTTTGCTTTGGCCCAGGACAGGACAGGACCCTCTCTCCCCTGTTTTATTTACACGCTCGCTTTGAGCTGCCTGTGGAACAATGAATGTCACTTTGGTCTAGACCCCAGACATTTTGCTCTCGGCGTTGCGGTTGGAGCGTGTTCCTGTTTGTGAGACGCGTGGCAGAACGTCCTGGCCACCAAGCACCCAACACCGAAGCCCTAATGCCCTAATGCCCTTTGTTCTTTGGCTATCCTTTCCTCTGTATATATTTACTTGTAAATAAGGCACAAAATGCAAGCTAATTAAACTTTTAGCACAATATTTACACATCAACTCACATTGTTATTACCTTCACTCTATGATTAGTGCGCTTGCTCGATCCAATGTTTGCAGGCTGGGTCATCATGGCGTGTGAGTGATAATTTAAAGCTCCTTAAGTTAAATGTAAAGTCAAAGCTTAATATTCACACGCATTATTGCCTTTTCAATATTAAAGCTTATTACCCATACGCAGTGTGGCGTTCGTTTACAGCTTGTGAACATTTTAAAGTGTTTAAAAGAATTTTGTGTGTTGATAAACTTATAAGTGAAGTTGAATACCTGGTCAAACTTTTAAATAACTTTTTTTAATAATTCTTTGAAATTCGTTGACCTCTTACCATTTGCGGAAAGTCATTTTTTATTTACTGCTTTTAAAATATAAACAAAAGGAAAACCTTGATCTTGATCCATTTTCAATTTGATGCATATAAATCTTTTCGCAGCGAGCTGAGGATATTTTTTGACTTTTTTCGGTTATGATTGAGTGAACCTGTTGCCCTGGCAGAGTAATCGCCTCAAATATTTTCGTGTATAACTTTTGTTTGTGCCGACCTGTGTGGCAAGGGGGGTATGTGTACATATATATATAGTACCAAATACTATAGTATGGTATGAATGTGACCTGGCCTGGGGTCACACGTGAAACGGGGTAAGCTTATAAGTTTATAAAGTTGCGGATGGACGCACGTGTCGTTGGTTTTTTCAATGCTCAATGTTCAGTTCAGCTCAACTTAACTTTTTTGCCATCGATGCGTCTGACCTTTTGTTGCTGACTGCTGACTGCTGACTCTGATTTTGAACCCCTGACCCCCGAATTGCCCACTGGCTTCCGGTCGTTCCTGTTACCGATTCCGTTTTTATTCTTGTTGTTGATGCTGTTATCGCAGAAAAGGATTACATTTTTGCTGCTCTTCGGCTAAAGGACAGCATTTGAAGAAAAGCTCTTTCTCTCTGTCGCAATCGGATTTATCGCATTACGCATACGCACTGTGGGACCCTCTCGCATCCAGCATCCTGCCTCCTGCCTCCTGCATCCTGGCACCCATCAATTTCACGTCCAGTTTATGGTCATTTTACACAGCCACAGCGTTAATTAAGCCCACTTGACTGAAACTGTTATTGCTCCTGTTTGGCTCCCGTGCACAGAGCACAGAGTTCAAGCTACCCCAGTGCCTGTGCTACCAAATACCAAATTCCGTGTAAGTCAATCGATTATTCACCGAATATGCTAATGGCCAAATCACTGGGCCCCCCGCCAAAATCCCCAATTACGAGCTGTAATTGCAGGCCGCACAACTTTTGCCCACATTGATTATGACTGTTTGTGATGGGTTTGTTGAAACTAATATTTTGATAGGGAATTGATTTAAGTTATGGAACCAAAAGATTCGTTGAAAGTGAAGGCCACTTTTAGAGATCATTTTCATAGTACGTATTAAAGGAAACATATTTGTTTAAGAAAAAAAGGCAAAGTATACACGTTATAAAAAAGATTTTGAACTGATATTTCAATTTTAATCAAAAAAATCTATTTATTTTTATGGTAAACCTCTGGTTCTGGTTCTATAACCAAAATAATAACAAAAATAAAATATAATGTTGCTTTCATAAAATTTAAAAATTAAGATATTGTCGTATTACACGTTTTAAGGTAAATTTTTGTAACCTTATATCTTTGTTGTTAATTCATTTTTAAAATAGGTTTTAAAGGTTAAATAAGTTCGTGTTCTATTTTTAAAACTTGGTCATAAGTTGGTGGTAAAACGAAAGCCGAAATTAAACCCTTTAGCTTAATCACAAGTCTTAGGTAAGTTACTACTCCAATTGTGTGTTGTTAATTGCCCGCTAATCGCTGGGTTATCTTCTGAGAGGATCACCTGGGGATTGGCTGACTGAGCTGAACAATAAGGTGACTCCACTCCACTCCACTTCACTCCACTCCAGCTATTAACTTATAATCTCTGTGGGGCGCTGCTGCCTTTTGTGGCCAAGTGCAGCTCAGTGGGGGCTTAGTCGGGGTTTTTCGACCTCTGACATCCGACTCCCCCTGGCAGCTAGCCTTAGAGGTCCTGGCTTGGCTCTGCTCTGCTTTTCGTCCTTTTTCTTTGCACTCGCGCACAATGAAATCGCTGAAATGCCTTGCCAATTTTATAAACAACAATGAACAGGCAAGTGTCGATACCAGGGGGCTGCCCACATTTCAGTTCCTGCTTTATTCTGCTTGTTAAACAGTTGACGGTGGCCTTTGACTGGCAACGCCAAATACCACCAAAAACACCAACAAAGGTCTGCTGGCGATGCTAACAGAAAAAAACACAAAAACAGAAAAGCAGCACAGAAATGCAGAAACAAAAAATAATGGCTTGACTTTCAATTGCACAAGGACAACAGCAACAACAACGACGGGATCGGATCGGCAGGACGAGCAACCAACGGCAATCAACAAACAACACAGCAGCGTCGACAACAATAAAAGGACTCGATGCTCAGTGGCTCGGTGGCTCAGTGGCTCGGTGGCTCAGTGGGTGGGGTGAAGGTCCTGTGGCGGGGGGACATCAAAATCAATTCGAGTGCGGAAACTGCTGCAGTTGTTCAGTTGAACGGCCTGGACACAGGCTGGAAAAGTGGCGGAGAAAATGCACTACAAGAAAAAAGCACATCAACGTTCAGCAGCACAAAGTTTTCAAAGGTGATTGAACTCATTTTATAAATCGAATTTAGTTTAATTAAACCGTAATCAAATTGGACACAAATAAATACTAAATATAACAAATTGGGCTTTTCATTTAATAATTACAAATATTTCAATAGATCAAGGCTCTTGTTCAGGAATAAAAATGATATTTTAAGCATGTGCTTAGTAATTAGGTACATAAAATTGTATTAAAATATTTTAATTTTAAATTATGGATTTTTTTTCAAAAAGCATTCGTTAGCATAAAATCTTCGTTTAGATGGAAAGATAGAACTTAAACATTAAACATAAACATAAAAAAAAAAACACCTACAAGAATTTTAAAATATAATACAAAAAACTACATTACACAAATAAAATAAAACCAATAAAGTTGTTTGAATTTACTTATATATTATTAAAAAAAATTATCTATGCCTTAAATGAGTTTTTTGCAGTGCACTGGAGTCATTTCCATTGTTTTTGCTCCATTGGCTGTTGTTGTTGTTCTGCAGGCTCTGCAGAATGTGCATCGATATAAATGAATTGGTGGAGTCAAAAAAGGATGGAAAAAGGATGCACACGCGTTAAGAGGGTGACAGAGAGAGAGAGAGAGAGAGAGAGAGAGAAAAAGAAGGACGATGCCGCAGAACACGAAATCAACTTCAGTGACTGAAATTTGAATTTAGATTAAAAGCATATTACAAAATTCGTTGTCAAATGCATAAACTATAAAGCGTACAAATTATTTAGAAAATAAAATTCTTTACACACAATATTTCAGAAAATACATTTTTATTGCACTTGTACATATAAACAATTTCTTAAGACTGGCCAGTTTTTCTAAAATTGAGTATCTGTGTAGATGTTTTCATTACAAACAACATTTACTAAATCCACATTTCTTTAGCATTAAAAATGTGGATACCACAGAGTTTCGCTGCTTGTGGGCGTTCAAAGGGGCGTGGTCATACAAAAGTCTTCGAAAATAGTGGGGTACCTTCACTTAAAAGTGGAAATGCTTATCATAGGGATATTAACCCAAGTCAAAGTGAAATTTAAATTGGAAGAAAGGAAGGACATTACACGAAAAGCGCATACTTTTCTCATCAGGATGAATCTTAAGATGATCCAAAGGCTCGTTGTCATCGCAAGTCCTCTAGCTGTGCAATTTCTGGCAGTTACTTTGTGGGCAAATTTCATTCCCGAACCCGATCAGGTTTGGTCCCAAAAGGAAATCAATTCAAATTAGATGAAAATTATAGTTGAAATTGCTGGGAGAACCCATCCACGTCTGCAACCACATCCACCAATCCCTCGAAGCCGGTCAATCTGATTAACACTTTGCAGCCATGGAGCAGATAAAGAAATCGATTTGCCAACACCACACCCACGTAATCAAAGCAGCCGGAATCGGAATAGGAATAGGATTCGAAATCGGAATCGAATCGGAACGGAACGGAACGGAAAAAAAGCCCAGAGGAGGGATGACTCGCTGACCACCAGTTGCCCATTTGGTGGCCACGAACTGATTACAGTCTAATAAGTATGCGTGGGGCGTGACCGAGGGTCCTTTGTTAATAGGTCTCCGAAGGGTCACTCACACACGCAGCCCGCATTGTGGTCATAAAAGGAGGAAAAAATACTGAGAAAGTGAGGGAGACGGAGATGGAGGGACCTCCAAAGGGGAATTCAAATTGAAGGCTACAAAACGAAATCTTAACAATAAAATAAGTTCAAAAGTTACCCATCAAGCAAACAGCAACAACAGCAACTAAACAAATGGCAGAACACACACACACACACCCAAAAACACACTGCTACACTGAGACAAAGAATCCGTGAATATTCTTAAGAAATATTTCAACATATAAAAATCAAATATTTTACTCTTGGTATGCCTTTTAAAAAGTATTTTATTATTTATTTCTTATTAAAAGTATTATTATTTATTATCAGCAACTTTAGTCAAATATATTTTGGTAAATTTATGAGTAAACACCTCAAAGGACTTATTAAATACAAAATTACGCTAATTTCACCAAAGTAACAGCCACAAATTCACCAATAACATTCACCAATAACTTCACCAATGAATTCATCAACAAAGTCAACCATTAACCAATGATTAAAGTTATAACATATTTGAATAGATAACCAAAATGCGGTGAGTGTAACCACTAGCTTCCACATTTGCTCAATTTTTTGTTGGGGGAGGTTGAAACTTGGCATTTTGATTTTGATGTGTTCATTTGCACTTGTTCCCACTCCCACCAAAGATAAATTAAATTTAAACTGATAATAAAAAGAGGGAATTTACGAGCCAATAAGACAGGGAGTTGGCCTTGAGATTCCCGTTGGGCGGATGGCCAAGCCAAGCCCAGCCAAGCCAAGCCAAGCCCTTCGGCCCCACCACACAAATAAATAATAACAAAGGACCGAGCAACAACAACAACTGACAGCAAAGGAGCAGCAGCAGTGGCAACTTCAAGTCCTGACAAAGGGATGTGGAAAAGGGGTGGTTAGGGGGGGAGGAGGACGAAAGGGAGCAAAACCGAGATAAGGACAAGACAAGTGCAGTGCGAGATAAACTTAACAAACGAAGTCAACAGCAACCAGACAGGCGGTCGCTTGTGGGTCTTCGCGGGGTTCAAAGGATGGGGCTGGGATTGCCCACAATAAGGGAAAGAACAAGAACAATGGCATTGACAATGTTTAGCACATGAGCAGGAGCAGAAGCATGAGCAGGAGCAGGAGCAGGAAGCTCTCCAAGCTCCGAGCAAGGAGCAAAGAGGGAGCTGTGGAGCAGGAGCTGGAGCAGCTGGGTCGTGGGTTACAGCTTTGGCCATAACAACAGATTCCAACTGCTTAGTGGATACTTATCCTTGCGAGCACACACACACACATGCACACACAAATACTGATCCCGACAAACAATCAAACGTTAAGGTACATTACGTATACGTATGTATTACGTATACGTAATGTTTGCTTAACGTGAGAGGACGGCGACAAAGAGATTAGAAATCGCACAAAGCACAGCCAGCCAAATCCGACTTCAATTCAAGCTTTTGTCAGCGGAAGAAAGGCGAAAAAAACTAAAAAAAAATAAAAAAGGGAACGATAAAGGAGAGCGCACTTGGCCAACAAATGGAATTAAATTCGCCACTTACCAAGTCGCTGGAGGGAAAACTAGTCTGGTCGAACTCAAGTTGAGGGAAATGTCTTCTCCTGGTTGATGCTGGCTTTTCTAATTGATTTAAATTGTTTTCCTGGAATTCCTTGATTACTTACAATCAATCGTTTGTGCGGATCAGTAAGCCTTCAGCTTCAGATTCATTTTATCTGAATCTTTTTGATATCTGAGTATTTATTTTTATATTATTATTCGTACTGCGTTGTAAAAATTAGGCTGTAATTAAGGTTTCTTGTCAAATGGTTGCGATTGCTAATTGAGTCTGATTGTTCACCTTAGTTATTGCTAACGTTTCTTTATTTAACTTTCTGGTTCGCTGACCTTTTTCAAAATGCAACTGCATTTCCCCCACTTTTTTTTTCTCTCCCTACTTTGTTTCTCAGGTCATTAAGTATCGTTTTAATTTTCCTTACTTCTTCCCCAAGATATTTTATTCGATCAGTGCGTTTCTTTTACAATTTACCTGATTCCCTTCCTTGTTCCCACTGCCTCAGTCCTTGCGCCCATCTCCTTTTTAAGGGGCGCCGAAAAGTATGCTAAATGATTTCATTTAACCAGCAAATGACACCGACACCAATACACCAACACCAACACCAACACACCAACACCAACACCAGCGCGGAAGACAACAAGGACAGCAGATGCGACTGCGAAGAACGGCGGCGAAAACGAATGTAATTGCAGCAAATGAATAAATGAGGCGAGGCAGACGAAAGCCGCCGTTGGGTGGTGGGTGGTGTCTCCTCCTCTTCCTCTACTTACAAAGACTCCCCCCCGAAAAAACTCCCACTCTATATATCCACATCCACCCATTTGCGTGTGTGTGGGAGGGGCTTGAATGCAACGCATGTTTTGCCGCTTATTGCCCCAACAACAACAACAACAACAACGGCAGACAGTGAGAGCAAAAACAGTGAAGGAAAATTATGGATATTAAGCGGCAACAATAAGTACGGAGCTATAGGATACCTGGTCCTAAAAAAATGAATAAACACAGGTGCCATAGAATTCGCTAGCGTTTTCAATTAAAAAATTGGTGTCTGAAAGTATGCTAGCAAAAATATTTAGACCAAAAAAGTTCGTTGAACAAATACCGATAAACGTTGTTTTATTTTTCACAGCATACTTTTAGACACCGTTCTATTTTCAAGCCCCGGAATTCTTCCCCTAATAATTTTGTAACAGACTTTTCACGTTATTTTAAATCACTAGTTATTATTCACCTGTTCATTTGAAGTTTTCTCTTAAACGCTTTTCACTAAAAAAAAAACGCAGCTGACAACGCTTCAATTGCTTCAAATTGATAAGTGATTTATTGATTTAAAATCGGAAGTCAAGGGTGATTTAAAATCTATGTTGATTGATAAACCTGTAAAACTTAGAAAATAAAAATTTGAAATATTGAATATTGAAGGTAATATTTTCAAAATAAATGTTTTTAACTGATCCCTGCTACATACACCCCAAACTATACAATATACCCTGGAGCTCCACGTGCACCGGGTATAAAAATGAAAATGAGCAAATGTAAGCACAGTCCTCCTCCTCCTCCACTCCAGCCCCCTTATATCCGCCTGATCCCGACGCTATCCTGCCTGCGACTCCTCTCCCCGGGTGCTTCATAAATTCAAATTTGATTTTCATGTTGATTATGATGCGAGAGATGCGCAGATGATGATGGAAATGAAGATGGCAAATGGCAGCCGGGGCCTGAATATGGACATGGAGGTGGAGGTGGAGCCACAATCAAAGCCAGAAGCACAAGGACACACAGCCTCCTGATTATTGTCCCGCTGTGGGTGGGTGTGTGTGTGTGTTGTTGTGACTCTGTTGCTTGTGTTTTGCATTCCACTCGGATTTTTATTTAAGCTTTTCTATCGCCTCGTCGCGTCGCGTCGCGTCTCGTCGGTTGCTTTTACGTTTGCGTTTACGACTTAAGCGAAACTTGTGCCGTGGCTCATTCAATTGGACTGGCTTGTTTCACCGAGAGAGCCTTAATGTTTAGGGCCCAGAAGCGCCACATTTCGTACACATCAAGGATGTCATTTCCCCGAAATCTATTATCAAGTGACACTCGAAGATTAGGTGACTTGACGATTCCTCTCCAGTTCCCCTTAATACAGTCGTTATTAATGAATGGCGAATATATTGCTTAAAACAATAATGTTTATTACCAAAAATCCACATAAATCTCTTGAATAATTTTTGCTCTGTCTCAAAATCAGTTTCAATATTTCCCATTTCCATATCTGTTGCATATATTCTCTCTCTCCCCAAACTGATTTCATTAATAATAAAACTTGTATGGATACAAGTTGTACGGATTTCTCGTTGCTTTGTATGGATTTACAACTGAAATCCATTTGCTGATTCATGGTCACTCATCTATGACAAATCGCATATCACATTTGGCTCCACTTTGTTTGCAGCTAAATCTCTGGCTGCAAAATGGCCAAGACAGACAATCAAACGTGGCTATAAAGTCAACTGACTTTATTACAGCCCTCCAGTTGCCTCGTTAGCACGGTTAATGCCCAAAAGCGGTGATGGCAACGGCGATGACAGCGATGCGATGCATTCCCATCTCGATCTCCAGCTCCTCATATCCACATCTCCATGTGCATTCTGCCATTCTGTCAGGCCAATACGAATACCAATACCACTACCAATACCAGTCCCCGTCCGAAAGACACAAAAACAAAACCAAATGGCAGGCGACATATGGACGTCAACGCGTTGGAGGCGGGGGAATTCCCAAAGGGGCAGAAGGGGAATCCCCTGAATATCCGCCATAACAAGACGACTGGCGGCAGCTGCTGGCGACACACCCATTCCCATTCCCGTTCCCACTCCCATTTACATTTCCGATTCCCCATTTTTTTCGCTGGAAAAAGCCGGAGACAAAAGACGCTGGCCAATATCCCAATGTACCAATGTCAAATTCCGCCGTAAAACTCTCATTCTCAATTACAATTGTAATTGTAAAAGGCAATAATTTGGTGCAGCGGAAAAAGGCAGGACTTTGAGGTGGACCCATCCCACTCGACCACATTCCCTTTAACAATTCCCGGTTTCTCTTTTCCGACTTGGGTTGATTCGCTCTTTCAAAAACTATATTTACTGGAGGTTATATTTTTTTGTGTTTAATGAATTTAAAATCATTTATAATTAGACAATTGATCTTAGATCACTTTTAAAACTTCTTTGAGGTGGCACAGAAACCGCAGAATTTGTAAACTCAGGTTTTGCTCTTTTTAAAGGTGCCTAAAAGTAAACTATAAAATATTTTTAGCGAGATAGTCCTTAAATGAATACCAAGGTCGAAGTTTTATTTTTCATAGCATACTTTAAGTAGTAGTTAAAAATCGCTGGAAATGTTACATAAAACTTCTCTTCTTCTCAGATTTTAAGGCCTTAAAAATGAGTTTTTTTTCCCAACCAAGGACCTATATTTTTAAACCTAATAAAAAAGAGTATTTAACTTCTGGTTAGCCTTGCGTTCGATGTTTTCCCTTCTGACCAACAGGTGGAAGCGACGGTGTCATAACAACCAGAGGCGGCTAAAACAAAAGGCTGCGACACTCAGTGGGTGGTGGGCGGAAAATGGGAAACTGATAGTCAGTAACGGGAAAGGGAAAGGGAAAGGGGATGGGGAGCGGGAGGATCGCCGTTTGACTCCGGCCAAATGGCCAACGTTGACGGTTCGATACGGTTGTTATTGAAATTTTTCGAGCGTATGCTGTCGATTGGGTGACAGAGCCAAAGTCGAGAAACTGGACAAAATGGGGGCGGGGCACTCGCAGCTGCGGGGCCATTAAGTATGCAACAAACTGCACAGCCACCAGGAAGGACATGCAGGACATCAACAATCGAATGGCCGCAGCTGGAATGTAATGAGAGGTGTTCGTTCGGGGAATTTCCAAATGAGAATATGGCCAATGGCCGAGATAAAAAACTTTTCCGAACCGGAAAAAGTGGTATTAAAGAGGGCACCGAAAATTAAAGCCACAAAGCCAACACACACACAGTGTTGCGCCTCTCAAGGACTTAAGGACCGGGTGAAATCATGAATTTTACGACTTGCTGTGCAATTGTTCAACCTTTGAAAACCCTTTTTGCTCTCAACTAAGAAAAATGGCTGTACCGACGTCTGTACCTAAAAATGGAATCAAATTGATCAACTGGGAATGCCGGGAATGCTATCTCCCTCTCCATACATATGGCCAAATCATTTGCAACACTCCCCCACCTCCCCATTTGCCACCCACTTGCCACCCCCTCCCCCTTCAAGGTAAACCAGCCATAAACCCAACATAACCTCACATAAACTTGAAAAGCAGAGTGCCACCTAAAAAGCCCCGAGCAGAAAGTGAAAGAAGTGCGGCGGCGACCGTCGTAAAGCAGCTGTTGCTCCTGTGCGTGGCATGTCCTTGCCACACTACACACACACCCACGCACACACACACACGCATATCCAAACGCATGCAGTGCTCAAAAATGGGGCAGAGAACGCTCTTTTATTAGGGAGAAATTTCTCCGTATTTTGGAAAAACTGGTTTCTTGTTAGGTAAAGAGGTACATTTTTCAAGAGAATTTTCATCAGTAATGTTGTTAAAAAAATGTGAAAAAATCTGAATTTGCTAAATTACCAACGCCTCAAAGTAAGTAAATATTTCAATTCATAAAGACAATATTCTAAATTCACCAGATTTCTTAATTTTTTAAGAACAAACTATGAAATAATTAAAACATTATTTGTTACTTTATTTATTTGAAGAAAACATGTACTTTTAAAGAAATTAAACGTTAAAAATGTGTTTTTAATTTTAATTGTATTTTCAAGAAATTCTTCCATTTTTTTACGAAATTAACGCTACATACATATTTATGTATTTTTTTAGTTTTTAAATTTGAAGCTCTTAAGGTACTCTTAAAAACAGCTTGAAATATTTTAATTAATAAAGACAATGTTTCAAATAATATAATACATTTATTTAAAGACCAAATATGATATATAAAAAAAAAGATTATAAATTAATATTTAATATTATTTTCAACCAAAGTGCTACACGAAATTAATGCAAATTAAATATTTTATACAACTTAAATGATTTGTGACAAACGGTAATTAAACTTTTTCTCGCATTTATCTTTTTGATATTTATAAAAAATATGCATGCATTTCAGAATGATCCTTAACAAATAATATCCTTTTTTTTGAGTACATTGGGGCTATTTATTTATTCAAGTGCAGAAGGTGGGAGGAGGAGAGACGTTGCCCGCCGCAGAAGGCAACAAAATTCAATTTACTATGCGCGCTTTATGGCCGATTCCATTCCATTTCGGCCGTGTGTTTGTACAAGTCTGCCAAACACCACCCACTCCTCTCCACCCTCTCCACCCACCAGCCAACACCACCCACTAGGAATCGCAGTTTATGACCAACCAGTGGCCCACTGCCCCGCAGACAGAAGTAATTACAAGTGTTTGCTTATTAAGTTCCATGGCTCATTAGGCGGCGGAGAGCAGCAATCACCATGTGATGTGATCTACCTACCAGGAGGCGGATGGGTGGTGGCCACCGCGGGCCATCGACACCGCATTAAGGCAGCAGCAGCAGCAGCAACAGCAACAGGGGCAGCATGGGCACGGCAGCAACAGGAGGCTGCTGCACGGCCGCCTAAGCCCCGTTCGCATTATCTAATTGTCAGTCTTACAGCTGGGATTACTGTACTAATTTTTCACCCATCAGTCAGCCATCCAGTCAGCCCACTCCCTCCATGTGCTCCATGTGCTCCATGTGCTCCATGCAGCCAAAAAGGACCTAAGCCCGGGCTCGTTCCGCGTTGTGGCCATTGGCAATCAGCGAAATTGTAAAACCGTTAATGGAGAATGGATAATGGAGAACCTGGCTTTTACCTTCTGTGCGGGGGGTTCCAGTAATTTGATGGCTGCATTTTTGGTGCCCGACAGTAGAACATTTTCAGGCCAAATTTTAAGCAGCAAATTATTAAATTATAAATCTATCCACACTTAGAAATAGTGCTTTACATTAAAATAAATCTTTTAAACTTTTTTCTTAGAAAGAAATATTTATTGAACATAAATAAGTTGAAGCTATTTATATATTTATTAAAAATGTATTTAATTATAAAATTATCCAAACTTAAAAATGGTGCTTTGAATAAAACACAATCCCTTTTAAGACTTTTCTAACAGCTTATCTTTATTTTTTTAAGGCTCTTAAATCCTAAGTTGAGTCTAAATTTTTATTTAAACTAAGATTTATATATTGAAAATATATAAGTTGAAGCTATTATTATATATTTTAAATATATTATTATTGGCTTTTACTCTTAGTTAATTTTTGCTTAGTTCAAAGATTTCTGGTTTTTTTATTTCTTATTTTATTTGTTTCTAAAAATAATTATGTTTAAAAGTTTTGGTTTGTCAGGCTTATAAGCCAGTCTCTGAGATGTTTTTAAATTTAAGATAAAAAAATTAATAAACTGCGGCTGATTACTAAATGACCGTGTAAGAAAATGCTTAAGTTCAACAAATTTATTGGGCTACAATATTTATTGACCTTCTTTTTTCTCCAATTTTATTGTGACAGCAACTTTAAATCACCTCTTGGAGGTCAGGATGTCATCTAATCTCACCTGCTTTGTCCATTTCAATTTGCTACGTCACTTTTCAGCTCCGTTTTTCGCCTTTTTGCCACTTGACCCTTTCGTTCCCACGTTGTTGCCACGTTTCAGCATTTTGCTTTGGCCGCCCGTCTGCCAATTACCAATTAAGCTTTGCTTAAAGCCCAATTAATACCCTCGCTCTGATTACCCATTCCCAGTCCGTCGTCATCATCATCGCCATCACCATCACCATCATCAATGCAATTATTGACAACAAAGCTCGGCGATGTGCCAAATCCCAGCCAGAAGCGGCAATCGACTAACTGGGGCCCTCCAAGTCATCCATGGACACGTGGACACGTGGACACATGGCAGCACAGGCTCCGGGGGATGGGAGGTTGTCCGTGGTTACTGGGTTGAGGGGTGTTTTGCTCTAAAGCAGGAAACCCACACAATACCGAAATCGAAGCTGCAACAGACCGATGACCCAAGGCATTTCATTCAATCCAAATTTTCAGGAACTTAAAGGTTACACTTGGAAAAATTCACAAATAATTAAGAAATCAGTTTTAAAAAAAAACATTTTTGTTGTTTTTAAAAGTGGCTTATTACAGATATTTTAAAATATATAAAGAAGTACGTTCCTAAAAAAAATAAGCTTGTATTTTATTTAACTTAACATTTAACTTATTTTTATACAGATCTACGTATTTAGCTATCGATTTAAAATTGGTTTCAAAATGTCTTTATCTTAACTATTATTTTAAAACCATATTGATATAAACCAAAATCCAATAATTTCCGTGAAAATTGTTTTAACTAAAATATTATCTAGTTGTAAAGTATTAAATATATATTACAAATAAATTATGTTAATCATTATATATCCATATCATTATTATGATTAAAATTTCATAAACATCTGAGGGAAATAACAATTGGGAGAACCATTAAGGAGAAATTTCTTTTTATTTATAGTTTAGGAATTTAAAATCGACCCCACATTTATCCTTATCATAGACAATCCGTTTTCTCGCTGTGTAAAACCCTGGTGGCTTTTCAATTGGTGCTTTTGGGTAAGGTAAGTGAAAAATTGGTCACTGATTAAATTCAACACGTTGTGGGATTAACTAACTTGTTTTTTATTTCCCGCCGAAATTGTGTTGTTAACTTTTGGGCCCACAAAAAAAGGCGGACAACGGCCATCCAGCCGCAGACCAGCAATTACTCCTCACCCACTGGCCAATGGCCATCATCCCATCCCCGGGAGTCCCCGGGAAACCCCGTAGGTCCCGGGGAAAGCGTGGAAATGTGGCAGACCCCCACTCCCCCCAAAAAAAAAAAACCAAAAAACAGTTGGAGGCCCTCGAGCCTTCAGACAAAACACTCTCGACGGACGGAGGGGTGCAATTTTTTCATTCAATTTTCCCTCTAGGGCTAGTCAACAAATGTCCCGCCCATTCAGCCCCGCCCACCGTTGTTACGTCATTAGCGACAAAAAAAAAAAAAAAAAAAGGAAAAAAAGGCAGGAAGGGGAAGAGATTTGCACAAGAGATCGAAGATTGGGATATCCTGTAGGTTAGCAGGATAAAATTGGCCTCGAGTTGGGAAGCGATTTAGTTATTTTTGGCTCATTCCAGGATCTCTAAAAATAAATTGCAAGTGTGTGAAAATTTCAGGTGTCTTTACTCTGAATATTTAGTTGTTTAAATGGCTGAAAAAAAAACTACAAGCTACTTTATTTTGTATTGATTACAACTGATAAACTTAAACAATTTTCTAAAGTTAATTGTTCAATTTTTATTCTACCAATAACTGACAAATATATAAATTCAATAATAAAAGTGATGAAATTAGTTAAAACCTTATAAGTCTAGGAAAATCACAGAAGCACCCAATGGTTTTCCCAAAAGATTTTCTCCACCATTTGCAAAACTACAAATACCCCTTGGTTTTTTTGGGCCATGCCGCAGAAACAGCCGCCGGCGGTGAATCGTTTTTGTTTTTGAAGTTTGCCCAACTGGAGCATCGCGGAGATTCGCATTCCGAAGAGCTGGAGAAGCAGTGGGACTAGAACCAAAAACTCCTTGGCTCTGCAGTGGATGCACTGGATGCGAAGAAGGCTGCCCAACCTGGCCAACAACTTGGGGCGACTTTTTGCACTCATTTCGCACGTTCAAACAATGGCTGAATGAGGGATGAGGGAGGGGGGAAACGCACAGCGAGCGAAAAGTAATTGGTAGAGGAAGGACACAGGACACGGGACACGGGACACGGGACACAGGACATGGCCCCAGGATAGGGAAGTAGCTGCGAAAGGAACAAACTGTGGCACGCATCTAAACGCTGTGGTAAGAGCTAAATCGGGAGCAGCACGAAAGCACGAAGCCAGGCGACAAAGATTTCAATTTCTTTTGTTTTATTTATAAGAAGTGCTTTTATTGTTGTCTAACATAATATAATAAATATAATATATCTGGTTTTTTGAAGTCATATTTTATTTGTTTCTAGAAATAATTATTGTTTTGTTAGGTAAGCTGGTAGTTGTCAGGCTTATGAGCCAGTCCCTGAGATGTTTTTTTTAGTTTAATAATAATAATAATAATTACTAAATGACCGTGTAAGAAAATGGCTACAATATTTATTGACCTTCGTTTTTCACCAATTTTATTGTCACAGACTTGAAACGCGTGGCTCTTCCATGTCGGGCCCTAATCCGTGCGGCTTTCGACGTGGACGCTCCCATGAACAACGGGCTCATGGGACCAACTTCAATAGTCATCTTTGCCCTTGCCTTGGGCGGAGACTCCAGGTCTCCGGCGGCCGCAGGAGCTGCCCCCAACTCCGGGCTCGATGGTCGGTCCGCTAGATTGGGGTCATGGTCATGGCAATGTGACCGCTTTCCTCGCTTGCCCGGAGAGGGGACAGCTGCCTGCTGGTTGGAATCCGGGGTCTGCATCATCTTCTCGTCACGTTTGGCTTCCTGGTCAATTGATTCGGACTTATCCATGGCCTCAGCTAAAAAGAGTTAGTCACAAAGAGTTGTTTTTTTTTATAATTATCCAACTTACCATTCGAAAAATGCATATTTGCTTCTTCAGGTTTTTCCGTAATGATGCAGCAGAATTGGCAAACTTGATAGAAGATGGGAAAAAACTTGTTGCCGGGTTGCATGCGGGAATATCGATTAGTTTAAGGGCTGCCTCCAGCACCAGGTGACAACCCTTGACACTTATCAGATTTAAAAAGACAAAACATCCCATACATAAATTAGGAACAGTTTTGCCTTGTGAGCACCACAGAGTTTGAAAAAAAACAGGGTTGTTGGAAGTCTTTTTGAAAAATTTGCAGCCTCTAGCTGCTAGAGTTTCCGAAATCTCCAAGTTTATTTTTAACACTTCTACACAATTTAAAATTGATATTTTTTACACATAATTTTCATAAGTTTGTATCTGGTCAAAAATGATATGAGAAATCATAAAAATAAATATCATATCATATCAATTTTGTTTTCTTTGTCGGCTGGCTATTTGTGGAGATACTTAGATACCTTCTGGGTTTCGACTGGGAAAGCGGGGAGTATGGAGAGGGGGGAGTGAAAATGGGAAAAAGGGAAAAAGGAAGAGCGGGAAACTGGGAAACGCAGAAGGCATTAGGGGCATCAGCCGCACACGAAAATACAGTTAGCTTAAAGCATTTCCCGTATTTTACTGTCACGGCCTGTTTGTGTATGTGTGTGGGTGTGGGTGTGTGTGTGCCTCGAGGGGCGGAGGGGGCGTGGCCAAAAAGGGGATGAGGGTTACCCAACGGTGCTTTGGGGTTTTCTACTTGGTCGTTGTAAATTACTTGATTCGTTGTTGGAATTTAATTAACATTTTCCTAAGTTTTACTTTTCGTCTTTTTAGTAACTGTCTGTGTTTGTGTGTGTGTTTGTGTGTGTGTGTGTCTGCCATCTCTTTCTCCCCCCTCGCTTTCCCTCTCTCTTTCTGGCAGTGACAGGCGTTTCATGCGGGCAGAAACGGAAACGGACCCAAAAAGCTCAGGAGTTGTTATGTTTACACATTCGGGATTTTGCATCTGTTACTTAGTTTATACTATGCTATTTCATGAATTCTTGAATGCGTGAATTAAAAATAGCCCCTGTTTATACGATAGAGACGAATGCATGTATTCATGTCAGCAGAGTTGCCAGAAGTGTAATTTGGCAAAAAATGTAAGTAAAATCCGTTCACACAATTTGTATTGGCGTTGCCACCTAATTTATACAGTGTTAAGTTGGTAGCTCCTCTCCATTTCACGCAATGACGCTAATTCATAGTCAACTTTCGTGTGTTGCCGAATACATGCAATGGTGTTTATACACACCCATTTCATGAAATGATTGCATGAAATGGGCTACGTATAAATCCAGTATGTGTTGGTAAACAGGATCAAACACACACACACACCCACACACATTGAGTACAATGTACATTTTTAAGTGCAGATAATTGCGCGTGTAGGCAAAATGGATTTTCAACTGTTTATGTGGTTATCCCAAAAACTGTGTCTCCAACCCCATTTCTACCCTTTTTCCATCAGATCTCAATTATCAAAGGGTTAAATTGATTTTCAATATTACAGTTACAAATACCAGTAACTAAAATACACATTTTAAAATCACACATTTAAATATTCAATGAAATATAATCATTTTATCTATCTTATCACTAAGCACCTTAAACCCAAAGAAGTGTAATATCTTTATTTATGCATTTATTTAATAGGCTTAGGATATATCACGGATATATCCTGGCCAATTTCGGACTCCCTGGATGGCTCTTTTCTCCGTCCAAAGCCCAAACCCAAAGCCAAAGCCAATTCCAGTGACAGGAGTGCAATTTCAAAAGGAATTATAAATATATATCGGGATATACCGGCACAACAATAACAGCAAGGGCCGCAAACGGCAACAATTGCAATCATTTACATAAAAAACAATGCAAATAGAGTAAAACTGAGCAAATATAAATAAAATGCGTTGCTCAAAAAACATCAACTGGAAAATGAAATGGAAACGTGTGTGCAACAACAAAGGATATGTATGTATGTACAGTTGCGGTCAAAATAATAGCAATGAGACAATATAAAATGCTTAAAAAACATACTTTTTAATTTTTCGATAACGCTTACTTACCATTAAATACAACAACAAAAGAAAATTATTTGATTTTTGCTCAGTTTATCATGGACAACAAAATATGTTCATTAGTTGCCAAAATTCACCTCTTATAATAATTATATAATGAAATTTTTAGAATTTTGGGTAAATTACTATAAAATTTCGTTGATCTGTAGGATTTTGTTTATCTAAAAATTAGAAATCTTTTTAAAATATAAAATTAATGTTAAATGGAGTATTGAATATAAGTCTAACTTAGTTTACAGTATTATCTTCAAGAAAATATAAAAAAATCTTTAGGTTGCTATCGAATTACCTTATTTTGCGTTCTAAAATGGGCCTTTAGGCGCTATTAACTTGACCGCAGGTGTATGTATACATTTGTGTGGGCAGTCGTATAATGCACATGTAGAAAATGAAATCAAATGCAATAAAATGCTCTGACATGTGGCGATACATATGTACATATGTATGTGCATGTATGTGTAGTAACAACCCAACATGATAATAAAACAAAATGATATCAGAATGAAAATCATATGAAATTGAAATGCACCAAATTGCATTTGGTAATCCCATCCAATACTAAACCATATTAACCCATCGAATCCGCACGGAAAATGCGCAATAATGCACATATGCGGGTGGTCGGCAGCCTTTTGGCCATAATAGCCAACCTAATGACTTAACTCTGCTACCAAAGGCTTAGCTTAAACTAGTTTTTGGCATTTCCAATGGCAGAATGCACCTGGAAAAAATGTATACAAATTTCAGAATATTTTATATCAATATAAAATGTGTTACTAAAAAACAGAGTGTGTTTGTTGCTGTATAAATATGGTAAATATAAATAAATAACAAGGAATATTTATTTACTATTTTATTTACTGTGTAGAAAATTCGGTGACAAAAACCACAAAATCAATGATTTTCCTCAATCGAATTCTCCGCAAAGTAAGTTAATGATGCTTTAAATATGCATAGGTGTTCGGTGTATTTATTCATGCATTCACTGTATAAATTAGTATTTTGGCCAGACACCAAAACTGAAGGTAAATTTTAAATATTTCAAACTAATGAAATATATTATATATTACATTGGAATCGCAGTAAAAAGGTATTAAAGATGCTGAATATGAAATTGAGAGGAAAGCTGAGCACAAGGATATTGAATTCATTCATAGGATACACATATCCTTTGTTCCTTTTCAGCCGCCTTTCCTTTAATATCGCAGCACTTTGCGTTAACGTTGAGCGTAATAAATATTTACATTCTGCCGAGAGCGCGCGAACAAACAAACTTTATTTTGGGGAGCACACAGGATACAACTACAATCCTTTGGCTTTTCCTTTCTCCCACCCCACCCCCATTTTCCGCCCCATTCCACCTTTCTTTCGTTCTTTCTTCATTGCCGCTTGACATTGTAAGCTCAAACAATTTCATTTCCAAACAAACACCGATACTCACACACACACAAGCGAGCACGTACGCACACAAATGCGAATACAGATGCACTGACACACACACATAACGGTACATTAATTGATAATTGTTTTGTGCTCAAAAGAAATTAAAGAGCAGAAGCTGTTGCCTTCTCGCTCGCTTTCTCTCACATCTCTTCTCTCCTTCCACTCCACTTTTACCCCCTGCCCTTTATGCCCCATTACACTGCAGATGTATTGCGAATACAGCGGGGAGGCAGACGGAAATAAATAAAATGGGAGACGACAGGAGAGAGAGAGCACCTTTTACAGTTTAAAATGCATTTCGTAAATTAAAACAGAATGCAACAAATGTGAGTTAAAACGTTAAGAAAAAACTAACAAATGGGAAGGGTAAAATATTCAAAGAGAAATAAGACCTGACAATAGTAATAATTTAATTTTTATTATAGAAATTACATATGAGTTAAGTGATATTAGTATTTTATTATTCAAATTATTAAACTATTAAACTTTAAATTTTAGTTTAGATTTAGATCTTTAGTGTTTTTCCCAGCGTATTTTATTTTTTTGTGGATTTCCTAATGCAATCTGCACAAACTCTTTCTTTTTCGCTGTTCCTCTTCGCACTCTTTTTTTTTTTTCATTAACTCTTTGCGTTCGCCGCTTGTTTCGGACATGTTCAAGGTGCCACGCCCCTCTTGCCGCCCACGGGCAAACTTAATTGAACGATTAGTTTTTGTACGTGGACCACGCCCACTTCCCTCCTCCTCCTCTTCGTCCTCCTTTTGCTGTCCATTCTTGGCCACTATTTAATTTTATCTGCTCCGCTTTGGCTTTTATTTTCGTTTTTATCGCAAACTATGTACAACAATTTGCCACGCCCCCTGCTGCCTCCCCCGAAAAGAGAGAGAGAGGAGAAGGAGAGGGTAGAAAAAGTCAAATGCCAAAGCACTAAAAAGTCAAAAGGCCACAAAAGGCAACAACAACAACAACAAGTAATAGTAATGACAACCAGCACAACAACACAAATAACAAGAGAGATAGCAGGAGAGAGAGTAAGGTGGAGAGAGAGAGAGAGATGAAGGGCGCGCTAAAGTTAAAATAAATAAAACAAAGCAAACGCATGAAATGGCACAACAGAGACAAAGAAAGTAGTGGTAAAAGGGGGAGGAAGTAACGCCCCCCAAAAAGAAGCCACCCACCCACAGAGAGCACCCACCAGACACCAGGGCGACAAAACGTGGCCAAAACGACACGAGACACCCGCCTTCAAATGACAGCAAACGTGGCAAGATGTTGCCCACCAAAATGTACACCGAAACAAAAAGGTAATTGCAAACGAGAAACACTTGCAAGGAAATCCACCAATAACTGGAGAAGCTACAAGATTGATCTATTGACTTATTTTGTAAAATGCACCTAGATCGGTTGGCCAAAAATCTAGGTCTATAGATTAAAACTTGAAAAGGAAATCGGGTTTTTTTAACTTCCAAGGAAACTTTTGCGTTTCATTTATGAAATGGAAATGACTTAGTTTAAAAGCTTTTTATTTTATTATTTTATAACATTTTGTTAATATAAAAAACAATATTTGTATATTATATTATTATATTTAGTGAAAACAAAAGGGGAAAACGAACTATTTAAAAAAAAAAACAATAGTGAATGCATTTTCAGTTGTTTAAAACAAAATTTAACTAATCAAAAACCAAATAAAGTGCTGTGTGCAGTGTGTTTCATGGAAGGTTGCTAAAACTGGAGCGTTAAATAGTGGATGGGTGGCAGTGGCAGTGGGTGGTGGTTGGTGGGTTGGTGGGTTGATGGGCTGATGGGTGGGTGGCAGGCAGCCGGCAGCAACAACAGATAATTTAAAGCAACACGCCACTCCCGACTCCTGTTTCCCGTTTCCCGACTCCCGACTCCCGTTTTCCTTTCCCCGTTTCCCGCATCCTGGGCGATCCTCCGATTCTCGGCCGGCTCCTGTTTTCTGTTTTCGCCCGCTGTGCCTCCAAGTAGCCGAATGGCAACTGTTGATAATGATGATGGAGGAGATGAAGCTGGAAATGGAAATGGAGATGGAGATGGAACTGCCGTCGACACGCTCTCGCCACGGGATACAGTGAAACCTGGCGACAGGACCAAGGGAATCCCCAATTTTGGCACAAAGATTCCTTTTCCCTTAATTACAATCATTTCGAACAATTGTCTTCACTTTGACCTTTTTTTATTTTATTTAACTGTAGCAACTTAAGGTCAATTGTTCGTGCACCGAACGAAAAAAATTAAATAATTAAATAAGAATCTTATAAACAAACTCTTGATACCACTTTAATTATTACATATCTATAAGTACACACCTAATATTTTTAGGTAAGGAATTATATATTCCCTTTTTTTACAAACAACGCACATAAGGATTTTATTAATTATTAATTATTTATAGTTTATTATTTCTGTTAATGTTTATATTTTTATGTACATATGTTAATCAAAACTCGAATAATTTAATTTATTTTTTCAAAGAAGTCTATGAGGAATTTAAGAAACTTAATAATATGTTTGCTTTACTCCTAAAATCTTAATGTCTTATTAAATGTTTGTTTTCCATGAGGGACACTCCCCCCTTGACCGCCGCTTCATTAGCTCCTGAATGTTATCACAAGGTGACCTCCGACCTGGTCAGTCGGAAATCCTTTGGTCCGTGTTGTGGCTGCGACTTGCTGATGTTGATGTTGATGTTGGTGGTGATGTTGATTTAAATGTTGATGCAACTGTGGGCGGACTGTGGCCTCCTTGAGGTCGTCGCATACGCACACGCGCGTGAATCAAATGGCACAGGTGGGTGGGTGGGTTGGTTGGGGGGCTGGGTGGGTGGTCCAGTGGCTCAGTGGGCTGCAAACCGTTGTCTTGTCTTTGTATGTGTGTGTTTGTACAAACACACGCGGTAATTAATTTTATTTAATTTTCGACGACAATTCAAGCGACAAGAGCAAGGGCAGCCAAAAAGCCGTCACTGAAATGACAAAATAAAAGAAAAGCGAAAAGCGAGAAAGGAGAAAGTGGAAAGTGGAAAGCAGAGTGAGATGAGATGAGATGAGATGAGGAGTGGCTTTTGTGGCACAGGAAAAAACAAGTTAACAAAACGTCAACAAAATGACCAACACGGTCAAAGCAGGCGGAAAATGAAAAAATACAAAAAAAATGTATTTATTAATTCCCGACTGTTCTCAATGTTTCGCACGTTACACAGCACAACAAATAATTAATTACAGAATTAATATGTTAAAAAATAAAACACACACATGAAAAGTTGGAATTCTTTAACTTTCCAATATCTCTTAAATATGATTGATTTCTTCTTTAAACACAACAAATAAAAATTTAAGCAGTTAAAAAAGAAGAAGAAATTAGAGCTAATCATTACAAGAAAATAACAAAGTCCCAATAATTAAATTCTAAGTGGGATGAAAACCCCAAAATACATTTATTAATAGAACAACCGACATTCGTACTGTATTTTAATATTTACCTCATTTATCTGGTTTAATTTTAAAATTAAAGTTTTAAGAAAAACCTAAAATTAAAATTAAGGCTCAAATTCTTTTCCAACTCAACATAAAATATTTCATTTAAATAATTTCGATATTTCAGAAATTATATTAAAAATTTGAGATATTTTCAAGTCATGAAATCTAATATAGAGTTTTTTCGAGTACGCTTTTGGAGATGGAACCATGAGGTCCTTGTTCCGCTGTCCGCTGTCCGTGTGTCCTTGCGCAAAAGTCCATGCAGGGGGCACATAATTATCGGCCACATCAGCCGCAGACGACAGGACTTTGACTTTTAGAGGGAAGCAAGAAAACAAGTTTAACTTAATTGTCAACATTGTGCGAGAGGCGGACACAAACAGCGCAGCGACAGCAAGGACAATGGAAGGATAGAGGGTGCAGCGGGGGGACATGGAGGATGCGGAGGAGCAGAAGCAGGAGCAGGACAAGCACAAGTTGAATACCAAAAACGGAAGGGCATAAAGCAATGCCACTAATGATGGAGCACGCCATCTCCAAATCGGTGGGAGTGGGAGTGTTTTATACTTCGCTATTTTTATACCAATTTTTATATAGTTCCTTTTGTCTTGTTTAAAATTATAAACAAATTCTTACCATAAATATTTTATAATTGCTTACTCATTTGTTCATAAACAAAACCAAACAAAACTTGTTTTTTAACTTTTTCTCAGCCTTAGAGGGCGAGGGACCCATGTCCACAAGATCTCCGGGAGAAGTTGACTAACTGGCACGCGCTTTTTTCGAGGTTGAAGGACCCAAGTCCACAGGGGAAGTTCTTTGGGAGAAGACGAACCTGTTGACCCACTACTAATTTCAATAACCTCAGGCTCCTCGGGGGATGACTGTTAGCCAAATCCACCATAAAACCACGAACACTTGGGTGCACATCCAGTTTCAGGTCCTTCACAATTTTGTCCACGAACTTCAGATCAAACTTTAAATCTGGCTTCTCTGTTTCAAGAGGTTTCAGCTTTGACAACCGACTGAATATTTCCAAGGGTCAACTTGAAGGGAGAAAAATTTGTGGCAGGGTTGCATGCAGGGATGCCTATTAGTTTTGCGATTACAACTAACCTGAAGTTGTGCTGGTGGACACATACCAGATATAAAAATATCTATAAAAGTTTTAAAACAAACTTGATCTGCGTTAGGATTATAGAAGCCTGTTTGTGGTGGTCACAGCTCTTATGGTTCCCGTAATTAGTTCACAGAAATTATCGTAAAAACATTCAAGAAAATAATATTGCATATAACAACAAAGTATTTGAAATCATGTGGTGAGCCCTGTTTTTTCTTGATATTCTTTGATTTCTTAGTTTTATGTGAAGCGAAAATCTGTTTTAGACATGTCTAATAAACATTTATAATAAAAACATTTATAATTAAAACGTGTTCCTTTTTTCAGTATCATTTGTATGTAAATACTTATCTTGGCTTGTTTCCCAGCTAAAGTTTAATTTCATATAATTTTAATTTAGCTGCAATAAAATTTCAAAAATTGTCACCTTTATTTCACGAATTCTCTGCCACTCAAGATGCTAAAAACTAAATGCGAAAACGAAAGAAAAGCGTGCTAATGAGCCTCTAAATAAGTCCCCCACCCCCATTAACCCATGAAAAACGCGTGCCAGCACGCTCCTCATAACCCTTAACACCCTTTTACACCCCCAAAATACAAAAATACAAAAACAGAAACAGCAAACAGGTTGCGTGCCATGGCAATAAAATTTAAAAGCGTGATTATTTTTTTCAAGAAGGCAAAGAAAAAGTGAAGAGGCTTAAAAATAAGAGGATTTAGGAAGCTTTCAGAGCGGGCTAATTATGATTTGTGGGCGGCTAAAGCTAATTGCAATTAATTTAAGGGGTGGCTTTTTAAATACAAAGAAAACTTAAATGCCGCTTAAAATTTAAATTTCAAGTTCAGATAAGTTGAATAAGAACCACTATCGATAGCTATCGATAACAATGCTTAACATTGGGGAACCAGTGGTTAACAGAGCGAACTGGTTCACAACAAAACTTTTCAAAGAATAAAAAACATGACATTTATGCTGAAAAACTGAAATTACTAAAAAACATTTCCAAGGGATTTTTCCAAAAAAAATTCAGAAAAACAAGCGAAAATCAAATTTTAAAGACAGACCAGACGGCACTCGCCACTTTTGGCATGCAGGGCAACAAGAGCTCTGGGCACACTTACCGGGATATAATCAACACACGGAATTCACATTACATTTCGGTGGAGAGAATCAGAGATCGCAGGGAAAGGAAGCAAAAGCAAAAGCAGCATGGGCGATGTGGACAAATGGATCGAGGGAGGTGGTGCGGGAGTGCAAGTACCTGCCGGAGAACGAGAACAAATTGTTATATTCCTTATTATATATATATTTTTTAAAGGTACAAGTTATTCAAGATACTTTACATCATGAAGTATAAGAGTCCTTAAGCAAAGACGTAGTCTCGTTTGTAATTATTTTTAATTCTAAATTTGATTTGTAAAAGTTAACTTCATGTTTGTCGCCTTGGAAAAATCGTGTTCTCAAAATATAAATGGGCCATAACTTAATAATTACAGCTGGTGTTTTCGCCTTTAGTCGTGCAAATGTTCCAGAGATAACTCCGCACTGCATTTACATTTGAAGCTCCCTATAAAAGCAGTGAGCATTTCTTTGCAAGCTAAAAAAAATACAAAATGTTTAGCTTCACCCATAAGATTTTATTATTAGTCCTTTCAACTTTAACATACTGTCTGGGGCAGAATTACTGTAGAAACGATCTCTGTCCCAAAGGTACCACCCATGTTGCATGTGTAAGTGGCCCTAAAAACAACAATATATAATATATATTTAACATATATATTTTTTACTACCGTTGTGAAAATATTTATGTGATACTAATACAAATAGTATGTATATATAATAAGATTTTAAATATTTAAATTTAAATAACATTAGGTAATAAAAAATGAAATCTCAATATCCTATAATTTCTTAAATAGTCTTCAAAAGGAGATTTTGGTAGCGCATGTCCCAAAAACGCTGTCGTTGTGGAAATGGATCAGGAATCCATTGGTCTTTGGCTCCGGGAACACAACTCGGTGAGACAAAAATGGGCCAGTGGCATGGCAAAGATCCCGAGGATCGCCTGTCAGATGCCCATCGTTGAGTGGAACAAGGACTTGGCCAAGTTGGCAGAGCTCAATGCCAAGAGCTGTTTAATGGTGCACGATGAGTGCCACAATACCGACAAGTATCCGGTATCCGGTCAGAATTTATACAGCAATGGCTACTGGAGTTCCAGGGGAATCGTGGAGGTGTCAAAAGCGGAAGTTCTGCAGAAAGCAGTTAGCAAGTGGGCAGAGGAGGAGGAATTTGTCACGGCCCAGGATTTGGAGTCACATCCCGAGATCGAGAAAGAGTAAGGAACTAATTTACTTTAATACCCCATTAATTGATAACTTTTCAGAGTAATTGGTCACCTAACTGTGATGATTAACGAGAAAACTACTGCTGTAGGATGTGCCATTGTGAGCTACACGCAGGATCAGTGGCTGAGATTTAACGTGGCCTGTAATTACGCCTATAACAATATCAGGCATCGTTCTGCTTACACCGAGTGCCCAAAGGCAGGCAGCGGGTGTCCCAAAGGCTTGAGCTTTCAGTACCCATCACTTTGTGCCTAAATTATGTATTCTTATGGGATTTTTCACGCAAATCATTGAAGTCCCTTAAATAAATGCTTTATTTTTGGGGTTGCCACGAAAATCTGTGTTTTAAAAAAGGATTTCACTTTAAAACCCCTATAAAAAGGGACTTGAAATCTTCAGACATTTTTATTTAATATTATAATTTCAAATAAAACAGTTTTCCTTTTTGGGGGTTAAAATACCGTAATAGCTTTACTATAAACCCTATTCTTTAAATATTAAAAAGTTAATTTTCGTGTGAGTTTTAAGTTCATAACTTACTCAAAAAATTACATATTCCCTTCGGAGTTACATTTTTACAATCGTTTTTAGCAGCCAAGTCAAATGATATTAAAACTTTTTCATTTTAAAGCAAAAACAATTTTTTAATTTTTTGAAATTGTTGTAAGGGGTTAGGTCATAAAAATTTTCAAAATTTTATGAAAAACTTTATTTTGGTTTTTTCTTTTAACTTAAATGCAGAATTATTAAACTCTTAATTACAAACTCAGAAAAGTAATCCGATTGGAAATCGGTTGTCAATTCGATAAGTTGTGTTCAGAAAACCTTGGGTTTTTTTTAGTTTGTAAAAACAAAAATTTAAAAAAAATCCCTTATCAGAACTTGTGCATTTAGAAGGAAACTAATTTTTTCCATTTGTTTAACGTTTTGTAAGGGGTAAATTGTAAATAACTGCAGCCGAAAAGTATGCAGCTCTTTTTCAAGGATAAAAGAACTGCCAAAAAGTATGCAGCGTTTTTCATGAACCAAAAACATTCTGATCATCTGCCACCTTCCATATTAACTGATGGTAACCTAACTTAACTAATGTATTTAAAACAAAAAAGTATTTAACAAGGCCCATGAATGCAACTCTTAGGTTTAAGCTACACAAAATGGCAAACACTACCAATGTTGGGAGATGCTTCATGAAGGCCTAAGTTCATTTAGCACAATTTGGCAGACGCGAATCTGCTAGATCATGTGAAATTAACGAAAACCCGCTTATCAAGGTCCGCCACTGATAACGGATCGACTTGGTTTCCTTTGGAGTTGGTTTGTTTATAAACTCAAACAAATTGTGAAATAGTTAACAGCAACGGGGAGACAAAAACTCAAGAGGCAGTAACAAGGATCAGGAGTTGGATACGAATAATCACAAGAATCGTAACAAAAGTGCGCTTTCAGGAGAACCAGAGAAAACACAATTACAAAAACGCTAAAAGAAACTCATCCGATAAAAACGAAAACTGAAAACAAAGTAGTAGCATAGTAATGAATATTTTAAAACACAAGCAGTTTGTTCTAAACATGTAAAATAACTGAGAGACAAAGGAAACAAATCACAATGTTGTTTATCCTGGTAATATTAACTGAGATTTTAGGACGATACAATATGCACACATATTCAAAGTATTCTCGAATAGATTTAAATCATTTAAAAACAATTGAGTTCTTTTTAAGGGTTATTCTTCTAGATGCGTTACCCATTTTTTTTTTTTTTGCCTCTCTATAGATAACCGATGACGTCTTAATCACTATCTTTACAGTTGTTGTCGCACGTCTTGGCTGCCGTATAACGGCTAAGCTAAGCGCCACAGTTGATTGTTTATACCATTTAAATAATACATATGTTTTATGTATGTTTTTAATTGTGTTTGCGTCGCAAAAGGTACCATGTCATGCTTAGTTGGGAATTTGGATTTTATGCTCGTGTGGCCATCAGACAGAATTTATAAAAATCTGATTTTTATTTTCATAAATTAAATTTAAAAACTCTTAAATTTTTGAATTTTTTTTTTAATCTTTTCTTAGGCCAAGTTTGAAGTACCAGACGAACGGAAACGGGGAGCAGGTGTCCGCTGGTATTAAAAATAAAGCTCCCATCTAAAGAAGAACATCTTTTCAGTGCAAATAAATGGATTTGGGCCTCCAAGACGTAGAAGCTATCACTCTACTGGGGCGTGCTGCATGAGCTATAGTCTAATGTGACGTATGTATCTCTCTGGTTCATTTCACCATTGCCTCAGAACGACACCAGGCAGCGTGCCAATTTTTATTGTGCTTGCGATAATTAGCACCCCGACTGTGTTTTGATCGACCCGATCAATTAGCAGCCCGCGACCAGGCCCCTTCTCTACTGGTCGACCCTACTCGTCGCCTCTCGGGCTCTCCAGATACGCCGAGTTCTGACTGGACTGGTCGCATGGCGGCGCTGATTTCTAATTTTAAGTAAACACACCAAATACATAGTATAGGATGCGTATGCGGACACAGATTAGATTGTCCAGGGTGGAACAACGGACTTGGCCATACAAATATTTGGTTTTAGCTTTCAAACTGGGCGTTCTTTTAATCACGGCATTACTCACGGCCCGAAACAATCAACAATTACAGTACAATTATCATATCTAGCCGGCTGAGCCCGAGCGGGACGAGCGATTCCGGTTTTGTTGAGGTGCGCGAGGTAGGTATTGGGTTCAATGTGCCCCCCGGCCGAGTGTGTCCTCCTCGGACACGATTCGCAGGTTGACGGCACCAGGTTCTCCTGTACTGATGCCTTGACTAGATTTCTAAATCAGCTCGCCGCGCTCGTTCACCTTGATGACCCGCACACGGGCATGGCGGTCGGCCAGCACCTGGTCGATGTTCTTGCTCGTGCTGATCCCCGAGCTGATGCTGCTGTCCCCGTCGCTGCCCGTGAACAGGCCCAGGTTGTCCTTGATCAGGTGGTCCACGGCACAGCCGTCGCACTGCAGGATGACCACCCCGCTGTAGTAGGCCTCCTCGCTGATGGTCTTCGTGTTCCTCGTGTTGCACAGCTTGCAGCGGTACACCAGCTCCATGCGGCGCTGCATGCGGCCGAATCTCTTCAGCGTCGTCGGCGACAGGGATCCGCTGGACTTTCCACCCGCGGCCAGGCCAAACGGCTTGGCCGTGAACTGGCATGCGTCGAGGATGGAGCGCGGTATGGAGAGTGGAGCGGGACGCGCCTTCAGCGAGGGGTCGGCATCGGGCAGCGGCACGGCGTCCACCGCCTGCTGCTGCTGCGTCGCATTGAGGATCGCGTTCGGTCCATTTTGGCGCAAGTAGTTGAGCGTTCGCGATGTGAAGATGTTGCGCAATGCGTTCATTGCATGTGCATGTCAGCCTCCTGCCTCCTGTTGCCCTGTGTTCTGTTCTTCTGTCCTGTCCTGTTCTGGCCAGATGCAGTGCGTCCTCTGGTTGGCGCCGCACGTGCTAAAAGTTGGGTAGTTACTGCGTTTGTTTTCCCCGTTTGGGGAACAAAATGATACGAAAATGGGAGCGAGGCGAACAGCTGGTGGCTATCGTTATCGGGACAGTGCTGTCGCCTGGCTGGAAAAACTAGCTTTTTTACCGCTAGCCAGTACATAAAAAGACAAGCGAAAATAGTTGTTATTTTGGACTTGAAAAAGTTGAATAGTTGTGAAAATAATAATTTAAAAAAAAGGCAAAACCTCGGTCTTATGAATTTAATAGAAACTGTGAAAGTCCATTGAAAATGTTTAGTATTAAATTCGTCAATTGTAGTTCCTTAATTAAACCGATTTCAAGAAGTTAACTTTTGTTTTTAAATAATTTTAAATATCAGAATGTCAAACAATTATTGAACATACGTGAAAACAGCTGACAGCTTGACAAGAAGCCATCACTGGAATGCGATAATCACAACAAACGCACCTTGCCGGCTATTTCTATTATATAGCCATTATATACCATACGTTACCAAACCGATCTCGCTGAAATGGCCCATTAGCTGCTCCTGAAGGATAGATCAACCATGAACTTTGCTCGCCTAGGATTCGAGCGGATCCTGCTGCGTGGTCTCCGTTCGCCGCGCCAGCAGCTCCAGACGCCGTGGATGAACCGCCGGCGATGGCTGGCCAGTGAAGCAGCCTCAGCAGCTCCCGCACCCGCACCCAAGAAACCTTCAACACAGGCCCAGGTGAAGCCTCTACCGCTGGCAGAGGAGCGTCTGGAGTCCATACTATCGCCCATTCGGCCCAGGATCACGCGGAAAAAGCGTCTGGCCATCGATGAGCTGTCCGCTCTGGGGTTCCTCAACACCCGTGGCTTCACCACCGCCGAGGAGTACAACCTGGAGGACCTGCAAATAGCGCTCCGCCAGCAGAATCTGTACGAAACCAAGCGCTTCTTCTCCACGGACAACCTGGATGTGGAGCAGAATGTGCTGTTCGTGGCGGCCAAGTATCCGACGGGTCAGCAGCCGCGGGAGATATTCTTTTTCCGCGAGGGCTCCGTGGTCTTTTGGAACTGCAGCGACATCGAGACGAGCAACGTGCTGAGTTTCCTGCGCTCCTTCGAAAGGGAGTCCTACGTGAGCGCCTTGGTCCAGGGCGAGAGCGAGGTGATGCCCTACACCTACATCCCCTCGACGGCGGTGGACGTGGAGGGCGATCTGGTGGCGGAGAGCAGCGACTTCAATGTCACGTCGCGCGCCTTCTTCCAGAATGGCAAGTTCTTCGTCACCGCCGACACGGATAGCTTCCTGTACAAGTACACCTTCTCCAATGCGATGGCGCAGTCCATCAAGCTGGGCATTTGGGAGGCCACCCTGGACCGCTACATAGACTCCATCGAGCATCTCACAGAGGATTTGAAGAGGGGCCGCCGTCTGAGGATTTCCCGGGCAGCCATGCTGCGCAAAACCGGAGAACTCTTCGCCCTGCGTCACGTGATCAATCTGTCGTCGGACCTGCTGGATGCTCCCGACTTCTACTGGGATCGCGAGGAGCTGGAAGCACTGTACCTGCAGGTGTGCTCCTACTTCAGCATCAGCCGGCGCACCAAGGTGATGAACGAGAAGATCAACCACTGCGTGGAACTGGCCGAGCTGGTGTCCCACAACCTCAACGATGCCCACCACATCCGTCTGGAGTGGATGATCATCATCCTGATCATGGTGGAGGTGGGCTTCGAGGTGCTGCACTTCGTCAGCGACCGAAGCGAGCCGCACAAGCTGGAGGTGCTGCCCCTGGTGGGTCAGGGTCCTGCCGCCACAATTCCCAAATAGCTCATAGGCTCAGTCAAGAGTTTTTTGTAATGTATTCGTACTTTTGCCAAAATACAGCGTTGTTAGCATTTGATTTTAACCATGTTTGCATGGATTCTCAAGATACAGAAGCATTTGTAAAGTTTTACCTTTAACTGACTAAGGAAAGCTATTTGTAAGCGGGCCAAGCTGATACTTAAGATGTCGATGGTTGGACACATAGTATTAAGAAATAAAATATTGACTCTAGGCCTCGCCTCAGTATCTATAGCTCCATCGTCATGGTTTTATTTTATTATTACTTGGAAAAAGAATATAAGACCATACAGAACGCAGCGTGTATTTACAGTAGATGCATTGTTTTAAGCAGGAATCAAATTGGGAGTATCCATGGATATGTATAATAGTATTCAGCTCCAAAAAAGGACGGTAAACGCCATGATCAGGCAGGCGGCTCCCACCCACGGCGACTTTCGCTCCCCGATTCTCGCCAGCTTCCAAAATGTGCCCAGCAACCTGCAAGTGGAGGGACAGGGAGTCAGCATACACCTGATTCTGATCCTGGGTAATCCACACTTCACTCACCCGGTCTTGTTGCGGTCAATGATGCTGGGGAAGAGGGACCGCAGGTAGGCGCAAGTGCAGATCAGCAGCAGGATGACCGACAGCAGGCTCTGGAAGTTGAACAGGGCGCTCTGCGAAGGGAAGGAAAGCGGTGTTAGTCTCGGGACCGAACGCCACAAAGGGCTCCGTTCAAACCATGATTTTGTGGATCCAATCGACGTTCGGAGTTGGCTATGAAAATAACAACAATCGGGGAAACTAGTGACGTGCCAACTTGGGAACCGAATATACCTAAAAATACAGCGGGAATTCGGTATATTTTTTGGGTCTCTGTACTTGGCGGCTTTTTGGATTTTGTGAAAATCACAGGACAAAAAAGCCAAAAGCCCCACAAATAGCCAGACGGCCAGCACTGTCGAACAATCGGAAAATATTTGTTTTGTTGTCAATCCGGATATTTCGGATGATGCTATAGGATCGCCGTAGAACAGGATGGCCAACGCGGTGGTGGTGCTGGACAACGGGGCGCACACGGCCAAGGTGGGGCTGGCCAACCAGGACGAGCCGCAGGTGGTGCCCAACTGCATCATGAAGGCGAAGAGTGAGCGGCGGCGCGCTTTTGTGGGCAACCAGATCGACGACTGCCGGGACACCTCGGCGCTGTTCTACATCCTGGCCTTCCAGCGCGGCTACCTGCTCAACTGGGACACCCAGAAGACGGTGTGGGACTACGTGTTCAGCAAGGAGGGCATCGGCTGCACGCTGGAGAACCGCAACATTGTGATCACGGAGCCGCAGATGAACTTCCAGAGCGTGCAGGAGGCGATGCTGGAGATGCTGTTCGAGGAGTACCGAGCGGCGGGCGTGTACAAGACAACGGCCGCCGATCTGGCCGCCTTTAACTATGTGGCCGACAGCGAGGAGCGCACCACCATGCAGTCGCTCAACTGCATCATCATCGACGTGGGCTACAGCTTCACCCACATTGTGCCCTTCGTTCTGGGGCGCCGCGTGCTCGAGGGCATCCGTCGCATCGACATGGGCGGCAAGGCGCTGACCAATCACCTGAAGGAGCTCATCTCCTACCGCCACCTGAACGTGATGGACGAGAGCCATGTGGTCAATCAGATCAAGGAGGACGTCTGCTTCGTGGCCGAGGACTTTAAGGAGGCGATGCGGGTGCACCAGGGCGAGGAGAAGCGTCGCGAGGTGGCCCTGGACTACGTGCTGCCCGACTTCACCACCGTGCGCCGGGGCTATGTGCGTGTGCCGGGCAAGCCGCGCGAGGACGAGGAGCAGCAGCAGATGGTGCCGCTGTGCAACGAGCGCTTCACAGTGCCCGAGCTGCTCTTCAATCCCTCGGACATCGGGGTGCCGCAGGTGGGCATTCCGGAGGCAGTGGCCGACTGCCTGAAGGCCTGCCCCTGGGAGGCGCACCGCGAGCTGCTCCTGAACATCCTCATCGTGGGAGGCAGCGCCCAGTTTCCCGGCTTCCTGCCGCGCCTCAAGCGGGACCTGCGCGCCTTGGTGCCCGACGACCTGGAGGTGTCGCTCATCTGCCCCGAGGACCCGGTGCGCTACGCCTGGTACGGCGGCAAGGAGGTGGCCACTAGTCCCAACTTCGACGAGTTCGTCTACTCGCGCGATGACTACGAGGAGTACGGCTTCCACGGGATCAATCAGCGATAGTCTTAGCGCTAGCCTAGCCATAAGCTTTTTTACACATTAAACCACTAACTTTTTGTAGAACATTCCGTGTCTATTTATTGAACTAGGGCTAAGAGGACAACGCCAGCCAGCGGCCAGGAAGCGGGTGGGTCACTTACCTAGCGCTACAACTAAAATTTAACTAGAGAACACAACTTAACATTTAGAATTCGTTTGCGAAGTAAAATATACAAGGGATGCGGCGCTTTTGCCAACAGAAATGAGATACTAGGTCAGGCCGCGTACTGCATTTAACTTGGTTAACTTAGGTCTGCGAGGCGGGTGCCGGCGGATCTCCTCCGGATCTCCATCGGTTTACATGCTGAAGGATTCGCCGCAGCCACAGGTGCCCTTGATGTTCGGGTTATTGAACACAAACTCGCTAGACAGCTTCGATTCCACAAAGTCCATTTCGGTGCCTGCAAAGGGATCAAATTAAAGTTCTTAGCTCGTTTGTGACATCGTGCTGTCGGAGAGACTTACCCAGCAGCGAGAGCTGCGCTTTCTTGTCGATGAACACCTTTACTCCATCCTGGATCACCTCCTCGTCTAACTTGTCTGCTGGGAAATGTTAATAGGGAAATAAAGGGCATTAGTTCTGCTGCGGCCAACTCCAAGGGCACTGTGGCTTACCTTTTTGGCTGGCATAGTCCAGCGTGTAGGAGAGACCATTGCATCCGCGCTGTCGCACGCCCACCTTCAAGCCAACCTATAAGAAAACAGCATCAAAATAACTTGTAAACCACTTATACATATGATTTAAAATGTTTAAGTATTTGAAAATTAAACAATATAATCACAAAAAAGCCTAAAAGCCACTTTTGGGTGTTTATTGCTTGATCTGCAGAATCTCTCCAGATTAACATACAAAGACTTAACCACCTTGCTTGGCTTATCAAAATATAAATAGCTTAAAAAACCGAAAAACAACGACTATAAAAATTAGCTACTGGAATGTTGTTCTTGTTTTGCGTTATACAACATTTCGTGACATGGCTTAGGTGGGCTAAGAAATACAGATGCTCACTAAAAGAGATTCCCTTCAAAGCTTATTTATGATATGAGCAGGAAAACCCTTTTGGGTTCCACGAGCCATAGGGCCTAGGAGACAAAAGCTACTCAAAACTTGAATCAGATGTTCCACCTGTGAGCGTGAGATGCGATCTTGAGATAAGAGCCTTAGCGGATGTTGGGAGGTTAAGCTATCCTCAACGATTAGTCCCCGAATTTACTCACCATGTCCGGCTTGTCCTGGAGCAAGGTCTTGATGCGCAGCACCGCCGCGGGAGTCTGGAAAGGAACGAAGCAGAACGTAAACAACCGAGTGGGAGTGGGGTGGCCATATGATCGGACCGAGGGGACTGTTACTTCATCAGCACGCGCGGATTTCACCACGGCCGCTGCTTCTTACCAGGGTCAAAGCGGCCCGCGTCGGGATCAGCTTGCGTCCCTTGACCGCCCGCACCGTCGCCGTTGCCACCACACGTGTCGCCATCGCTTCCTGCGCTTTATATAATTTGTTTTGCTCTACAATTTACAAAGAAACAACGAGATTTCGATTCGATTCGAAAATGTTAGAGCTGACACTGCTGTCGATTGAATCACGTGAGACGGAGCGATAAGTTTTGGAGTCACAGGTTCCAAGTAAATACCGTGATAGCTTTTTTTTAAATCAAGAATATTACTTTATTTTAATAAACAAATATTTTTGTATATTTGCTTGCGCAGCTAATCTTTAAGCTTTTGCGTGGAACATTTGTTTGTATGGAAAATAAGCTTTTTAGTTAACGTTCTGCTCAGTAACGGTTTAATGTGGTCAGTCACGGGTTGTGTTGTACCAAGGAAAGTGTCATCACTAGTCCCAACTGTATTTCACACTGTTCGATCGAATTTAACAATTACTATATTTCACACGAAAATGAGCGCTTTAAAACAGTTATACAGAATAAGTGCCGGCGTGGGAAAGCGCACATTATTTGGCACTACCAGAAAAACACAAATTAAGACGTTTAACCACTCACAATTCCCGGTGCAATTGCAACGTTTTGCAACCAAAACACAAACAGCTGTTTTTGGGACCAACAATAACAACAACACGTGCATATGCAGAAGAATACACTGCAGCAAACCGGTTGTAAGTCTGACATTTCGTCAGTTTATTTATTATATTCCATACATTCCATAAATTCAAAGAGCCCCTTTTGGTATGATAAAAAATAAATCTTTTAAATTGAAAATCATTCAGTTTTAATAATATATTTACATATTTTACTAACTATTCATCAAAAACAGTACGTGTTTAAAAAAACTATTTTCATGTAAAGAAAACCAAAATGCACAAGAACTACAAAAGGGTACAAAAGAAAACAATTAGTAAAATATAAACAGAACTAGATTATAATCTTAATAAATGTTTTCTAAAAGCTTTGATATTATGCATTTTTTGAAATTCTTTTTAACATTAAACGAACTATTGGAAAAGGTAAAACGCACAGACGTGTCAATATGTTTAACTGAGTCATTCGGATTTTTGGGATGTCCCATTCTTTACATTAACAATTAATGTTGATTTTGTCTCCCAGGAAGATGCGGACAAGACGGTGGCCACCAATAGCATTCCCCTGGGCCAGCTGGAGTCGAAGATGCAGCTGATCTACACGTGCAAGGTGTGCCAGACGCGGAACATGAAGACCATATCGAAGGTTGCCTACCAACGGGGCGTGGTCATCGTGACATGCGAGGGCTGCTCCAATCACCACCTGATCGCCGACAACCTCAACTGGTTCACGGATCTGGAGGGCAAACGAAACATCGAGGAGATCCTGGCGGAGAAGGGCGAAAAAGTGATCCGCCTGACCGACGGCAACTGCGAGTTCTTGCCCAATAGCGATTAAAGATGTGTTTTAGCTAAAAACGTAGGCGACTTTACTGAGTAGCTCGAGGAGCTGCTCACAGGAGGTGGCGGGCAGGAGCGTGCGTAGCTGCTGGTTGAACTGAAGGCGACAGGGCGAGCGGGTGGTGGCCAGCATCAGGTGGGTCACATAGATGGCCTCGTCCACCGGCAGTTGCGTTGCCCCACTCGGGGCCTCTGCAGTCATTTGCATTTCCTCCAGGTCCAGGTAGGGCAAGTGACGGCTCCAGTAGCCAAGTAGGTAGGTTATGAGGCTGCCGGCCAGACGCACATGCTCCAGAGAGGCCCAGAATCTGACCTCATGGGCGGGCTGAGATACAAACGTGTAAATGTTGCGCAGGAAACATGAGCAGGCGGGGGATCCGCCCTCCATGAGTGTATCGCAGATCATGTGGCGCAATAGGTGGCAGTCGGAGTGGATTTCGCTTTCCCTGGGCTCCCGGAAGAGGTGGAGCCACACCTGGAAGCCCACCAGCTCCAGCGAGCGCTGCAGGGCGACTTCCATGTGCTGGAGGCTGGACAGCCGGCAAATTCGCTTCACCAGGCGGCGCATCTGCTGGAGATCGGGACTGATGAAGTCTCCGCAGCCCAGTGCCTCCGACTGCCTGATCTCCGACCAGTCCAGTTCGCGGATAACGCTCCAAGCTGGCTGGACTTCCGCGAAGGTCCGGTGCATCAGGTACAGCAGTGGCGCATGCGCTTCTCCTCCCCTCGTATTTACAATTGCCGCGCACAGCTCCCGGATGCACTGCCGCCGGGCCTCTGGGCCGGAGCTGCCGGCAAAGAAGCCGTGCGAGTCGCAGCGATCCGCCAGCGGTTCTCCGAAGCGATCGTAGCACTCAAACAGGTACAAGGTGGCCTTCAGCAGGGATTCTATCAGGGATTGGCCGAGCCTGAGGCGCCGGTGCTGGGAGCGCATCTCCTCGCGGCAGCAGCGCAGCCAGCTGAGCAGCTTGAGGCAGTGCGGCACCACATCCTCCAGGCCGGTGGCGCTGGACAGGACCAGCTCCTTCCTGATAAACAAATCCATTTGCGAAACATGAAACAGCTGAACAGAAACAAATATTTAGCCCGGAATACCAAATCCCGGATTCCGACCCGCCGCCGACTGGTCACACTGTCCTGGCAGGTAAGTCGATAGCTATCGATAGTTGGCGCGAAATCGCAAATATAAAATTGAAATCATCTGTACTTGCTAAAAACCATTTTCCTTGCAAAATTGACAGACGAATGAAAGCGATTTTATTATAAAGTTAACCCCTCTCCATGTATGCACATTTTTAAAGCATGACCACGTAGTGATTTCTGAAAATTTATTATGATAAATGAGCTTACACTTACTTTACTCCACAATCTTTAAGTTACATCTGCGGCTCATTATTCCAAAAGGTAAACGTAAAATGCATAACATAAAAGGACTTATTCTTACATCAAAATACTTTAATCCATTTAATTATTTTCTGTTGTTTTCCCTACATCTTCGGTATTTTCACTTAAGTAAACAAGAAACCAAAGCGTGTAATCTGTGTTGTGTGTTCCTGTGCACTTGCTTCCTATATACTACGTTTAATCCTTTGCTATTCGGTTTCGTGTTTAGGTAAATAAAAATATATGTATAGATTCTTTTGTCTGAATGAAAATGTGCAAAACGACAGGGTTGGATTTCAAAACAATATAGTAGGATGAGTTACGCGACAATTTTAAATCGAATATGCTGTTTCGCGTTTTGTATCAGTTAGTTTTTTTTTTTTTTTTTTAGGTTTCCTTAGATTTTTTCCGTCTTCTTTTGAAAATTTAAGAAAATATATATTGTATATATATAGGCGCGAAAATTAATAATTAATTCAACATTTTTATATATACTATATAACTATATGTACTGTGTATGTATGCAGTTTCTGTTGCCGCTATCGCACAATTGCAGTGGCTGTTCTGTTTCTGTTTCTATTCTGTTCAAATCATTTTCGCATTTCTTGCCGCGTCGCACGCACGCGTGGCGTAGTAGGAATATTGTTGCGTCAATGGGCTGTTGGTTGACCCCTGATGCTGCTTAGGCGAAGCCAAAGCCCTCGGAGCACTCGTGTATGGCCTTCAGCAGGCAGCTCCGCAGTTTGTCGTAAGACTTGTACATGGGCAGATCCAGTTGGTTGAAGCTGCAAAGAAGGAATATGGTATTGAATGCAAAAATTAGTTTGCGACAAGACTGGACTCACCAGGTGTGCGCGCAGGGCAATCGATCAGTGGATCGATCGTCCCGATGAATTTGGAACTTTTGAATGCCATTCATGCCCTCCAATGAGCCAAAGCCCTGCAGGGGCACCTTCGAGGTGCCAGTGACGAACTGCAGGAACTTGGCCCGGTCCGCTTGGTCAAAGCTACGCAATGCCCGCCAGAACCATTGAATCTGATGGATGGAAAGAGCATGGGTTAGAGCGGGATGGCAGGAGGCATGCTAATGGTCTCACCTGGGCCGATTTAGAGGTGTACTTGTGGTACTCGGTGTTCGCCTTAAGATCTTCAATGTCAATATCCGGTAGGCCGGATATGAGAAGTTCCAGTTCCTGTTCGTTGAATATCGATATTAAATGCTTTGGAATAATGTCGTAGAAGCCCTCAAGGAATGCGTCCAATCTGGTAGAAATAAAATATGAGTTTGAAGGCTTTAACATAGACAAGGTCGAGGTGTATACTCACTGCTGTCGGATGGAGCCGCTCATCTTGAGCTGGCACACCAGTTGCACATACTCGAACTTGTTCTCCTCGGTCACGGTGGTGTCGCGTCCGTTTGGCTTGAGATCACGGATCTGGGTGACACCGAACTCCTGCACCTCGGTGGAGAAGGTCAGCTCGTAGCCCAAGGTGGAGATGTCGTTCTTCATGAGATAGTCGAGGCCCTTGTAGAACTCGTAGTCCTGCGATTCCATGTCCGTGTGCTTCACCTGCTTACCCAGGATGTGCTTGTAGAAGGATCGGGTGAAGTAGCACTCGAGCAGCTTGTTGTCGTGCACAGCCTTGGCTGTTGGGTGGAAAAGGGCATTAAAACGATGATGCAGGGTGAGACTGCATAGAAGTTCTTACCAATTACGCGGCCGACGAACTTAAAGTAGCTCAGGTGATTTGGATTGGCATGGCTGGAGGGATTGATCATGTAGGTGACGCGATCGCCCGGCGATACGCAGAACAAGGCATACATCGGATTGAAGATCTCGCGGGAAATGATCACATACCATTCGCGCAGCAGGCCGCCAGCGTCCTGGCCCTCCTCATCTGCGTGAAGGGGTAAAGAAACAAATGAACTAAGTAAATAAATGAACCTTACTAACACTGTTATTAACTTACCCTCGAAGACGATGTAGAAGCGGTTCTTCCACTCCTCCGGTCCCAGGCGGTACAGGACGCGGAACGAGTCCTCGAACACGGTCACGCGACGCACACTGACCGTGTGCTCCTCGCGACGGATGCCCTCGTCCAGGCGCTCCAACTCCGTCTGGAAGTACTTTCGCTTGACGTCGAAGTCCAGGATGCGAGTGTGGTCCACCAGCACCGCAAACGGTCCGTCCGAGAGATGGGTGGGCGACTGGCGCAGGATCTGGTTGAGCACGGTGCGGTGCTTCTCGGCGAACTGGAGGAACTTCTGGCGGTCCTGCCTCAGCTGAGCCTCGTGTGCGCTTAGCGCGGTGTTGGCGGAGCTGCTGGCCACTGGGGTCGTGTTTGTAGAGGCATCCTGCATCCGCGGCTCATCTGGTAGTGATAAATAAAGCGATATGAAGTATAAGTGATCGTTTTAAAATTTTTAAGCAATATATAACTTATGAGAAAATTTCGATTGCAACCAAAATTTTATTGTAACTTCTTTTATGAAAGTTTTTGAAAGACTTTCTCAACTCACCTTCGAAACTGGCCGAACTGAGGGTGTTGGCGCTGCTCGTGTCGTCCATCGAGGGACTATGCTCCTGGGCAGCCGGAGGTGCTCCCAATCCACCCAATCCACCGCCACCGGCTGCTCGCGGTGGGAATCCGGCGAAAGAGCCGCGACCCGCCTTCTTAGCGGCACCGCGATGCGAGGCGTGGATGAGGAAGAAGGCCTCCACGGTGGGCTGCAGCACCAGCACGGCGAACTCGTCCTTGGACTCCTCCAGGGCCACCAGGCACTCGCTGAGCGTGTGCCACAGCACGTCCAGGCAGAGGATCTGGCTTAGAGTGGGCTTGGCCGCTTTGCCAGCGCTCGCTGCTGCGTGGTTGGTGGTTCCTGGCGAGGCCCTCGCCTCGTCGTAGTCGTCGTCCTCGTCCACATCGCCGTCGTGCAGGGTCTGGTTGGTCTCCATGGGCGGCGGAGGCGATATGGTGCTGGCCGAGCCGGGAGCCATGTCCGAGCTGCTTCCGCCGGAGGCCCCGCCATCTCCCTCGATGTCTATGATGTCGTCATCGATGTCGCCGGCTGCTCCGGAGATTCCTCCGCCCGTGGGCAGTCCGTTCTGCGCCTCGTACATGTCGCGCACCTGCATAAAGATCTTGAGCGTCCGCAGGAAGTACGGCTGGGCAGAGGAGCTGGACATGAGCTTCTTCATCGACGGCAGCTGCAGCTCGCAGGTGGGCTTGGCGTTCTTAGGTGCAGAGATGATCACGTGCTCGGCGGTGAAGCGGTCCTGCATGATCCCCTCGTGCACGGCCAGATTGGGCAGCAGACTGGCTCCCGTGGACACATGCTGTCCCGCTGCTGTCCCAGAAGTAGAGGCCGCCTGCGAAGTGCTGGCCACTCCGAGATGGCTGTTGTACATGCGAATCTCGTTGAGCAGCATCTGTATCGCCTGACGCACCTCCTCGGCCAGTCCCAGAATGGCCGCGGTCAAGTACTGAATGAAGATGGCGTTCGAGGCCTGCGAGCACTGCGTGAGGTTCACAATCAGCTTGGCCACGTTGTCCAGGCCCTCGGTGGTGCCGCACTGATGGGTCAGCACCTCGATGACCAACTGCAGTTGCGAAAAGTTCTTGGCGTAGATCTTGCGTCGGGGCTTGGATGGGGCCACAGGAAGGGCCACACTGAGGGTGGGCAGCTGTGTTCGCTTCACAGCCACATTGCTGTCCCCGGAGGCGGGATTGCCGATGGTTGGAGTTGCCTGCTCCTCGCTGTTGGCGGCTAGGCCGTCACCAATTTCGGATGCACTGGCTTGGGCGTTCTCCGATGCCTCTCCTGCTCCAGCTGCTGCTGCTCCTGCTACCTGACCGATGGGTATCAGCGTGGGCATCTGGTCGCTGAGCGGCAGCTGCTCCTCCTCTTTGGGTAGCTCGGTGCTGAGCGAGGCCAGCAGCTTGACCAGCATGTCGGTGAGGTGGGGTGACCTGCAGATCACCTTGTACGGCAGCATCTCGAGCAGCTGGCCGAATGGCGAGTCGCTGAACGAGAGAAAGTCGGCGGTGTTTGTCTGCCACTCCCAGGCGGGCTGCGAGGTGAGTGGGAACTGGGTCACATGGGCCAGTCGCACCTGTGTCTGCCTATCGATGTTCAGCACCACGTCCCAAAAGTTCTTCGCGTTCGTTTGGTACGGCACCGAGTGCTGGCTGGATGGCGCCTTGGCACTGGCTGCTGCCTTGGCCGCCGCCGCCTTGGACGTGGAGGGTGCTTCGTCCAGAGGAGTCGAGGGCTTTGGGGGGGCTGGGTGATCGTCGAGGATGCCACGCAGCCGATTGGCCACCTGGTAGCGGCAGAAGCGGGAGCGGAAGTCGAGGGTGCCACCCGGTGGCCCCTCATCCACCAGACGTCCTCCAGGTCCGAAGACCGCACTCAATATCCGCCTCGCCTTCACCTCACGGTTGTAGGGCACGAAGCTGGACGGATAGTGCTTGGCCAGCACAAACAACAGGTCCAGACAGTTGCGCACTATCATCTGGGCCGCCTGCGGGTTGATGCTGATGCTCCGCGCATTGCCCTCGTACAGCCGGTTGATGAGGAAGATGTTGCTCTTGTAGCCAAAGGCCGCGTCCACGCGCAGCTTCAGCCACTCCGGCTTGCTGCCCGCCTGTCCAGCCCCAAAGTTCGCGTTGTCCTCGTTCGTCTTCTGCACGATGCTAATGAGGGCGCTGATGATCCAGTCGCGGGTGGGCTCGTGGTGGCACAGGTTGCGGATGACGCGGTGCAGCCGCATGCTGTTCACCTTCTGGTCCTCCACGAACAGGAAGAGCAGCAGCGTGGCCAGCGAGTCGGGGTCAAGCAGGATGTTCTCGTCCTCCATCATCAGGAGGGCCAGTGGCTTGCCCATGGTCGGTGCGTGGTGTGCGTGCGCATGGTGGTGCACGATAGTTGTGTGCTGGTGGTGCTGCGGCTGCGCATTGCCACTCGCGTCGTACCAAATGGAGCTGTGCCAACGCGCTTCGTCCAGGCTCTGGAGCGTGGTCTGAAAACGGGCTGTAAATTGAGGGTGAAAGCATGAGGATTTATGGCCATTATTTAAAAACAGAATTGTGGAGAGCACAGCCACTTACACAAAGCATTGCTGGGCGGATGAGCGTCCATGCGGGCGCCATTACGTGACTCCCAATCGCGACGCAGGAACTGTGCCTCCGCGGCTAGCTCGGGTGGCAGACTGGCTATCTGCGACTCCTCCATATCGGTGAGTATCTGAAATTACAACGGAAACAAACGATCAGCTCACAAGGAACACATAGTGGCAATCTAAAACTCACTGCTTGGCGCAGATTCTCGGGCAGGTTCTGGAAGAAGGCGGCCGTGTCCACGGGGTCCTCCGGATTGGCAGTCTGCGCCGCCTGGCGTTGCTGCTCGATGCGCTGCTGCATCAGCACCTCCGACTGGATGTTTAGTGGGAGGGCGGCGAGGAACTCGGGATTGACCTCGACCAGCGAGTCGTGGGCGATCTGGATGGCGTTCTGCTGCGCCCGCTGCCGGATGCGCTGCATGCGTAGGTGCTCCTGGATTACCTCCTCGCGCATCTCGCTGGGCAGGGCGGCCAGGAAGGAGGGATCCACGCCCTCGGGCACCTCCAGATCCCCGAGAGCGGCCCGCACCTCGGGACTCATGTCTGTGATGGTGGCGGTTGTTCCACTCGCTGCTCCCGCTCCTGCTGCCGTCGCTGCTGCTCCGGACTCCTCTGCTGCAGCGGTCTGTGTGCTTGCCGAGGCAGCAGCAGCGCCTGGTTCCACTGGCGTTGGCTCTGCTGGGGGAGCCTGCGGGACTGCAGAAGCGGATTCGCTGGTATCCGTGGCTAGATCCGGCTGGCTTGACTCGGTCGGAGGTTCTGTGTTTGGTGCTGCTGCCGCCGGAGCGGGCGACTCCTCCCTGGTCTCCACACTGACCACCGTAGCGGGCCACAGATCGTAGTCGGAAGTAGCCGGTCGCTGTGTCAGCAGGAGATCCTCCTCAGGCTGCGCCTCCTGCAGTGGCAGGTCGAGAATTCCAGGCAGTACGTCAATCTCGAGGGAAGGTGGCAGATCCGCTATGTTATTCAGCTGCTCCAGCGCCGCTGCGGAAGCACTGGAACTGGGTGTGGGCATGGGGACGAGCGTCGGAGCTGGCGAGGCTCCTGATAGTGCACTGTTGCGGCTGGAGATGGAGCTGTGGGCCTGCACCAGGCGCGCCAGGCGGGCGGGCAGGTCGCGGCTTGGTCGTGCGTTGATCAGCGCTGATCCCGAGGTGCGCGACGAGTTCGTGTGTCCGCTGGCCACCTGCAGGCGACTGCGAACAGCCTGACGATCAGCCAGCTGAAAGAAATGAAAAAAGCCTATTCCAGTTTACTGAAAAAGAGAAACAAGACTATATATGTACCTGCAACAGAAGCAGCTCCGCTTCATCCAGGCGCGAGTGAGGTCGCGATGGTCTTCCGCTGGACGGCAGGAGTGGCACAGGCGGATGACGCTGATGCGGAGCCGCCGACGATACGGAGGAGTTCTGCTGTGGCTGTGACTCCGCTCCGTCGGCTGGAGCTGCTAAAGCCCCTGCGGCTGTTGAGTTGGTGGATGTGGCGCCCTGGCTATCCGGTTCATTGGTCAGGTCAATTTCGGCGTATATATTGAAGGGCAGCAGACTGTGCTGGCGCAAGCCACCGCGTTGGCGGTTTGGTCGCGTCGTCGTCTGCAACTCCAGGGATCCACTTCCGCTTATAGATGCTAGAAATGGTGGGAAAAATATGAATTATTTGATAATTATAAACTTAGTTAATTTTGGTTAAAACACAAAGCCGTGCATAAACATATACTTTGTAAGAATACTCACTTCCGCCCGTTGTGGGTGCAGCATCGCCAGAGGCACTTGCTCCGGCCGCACTGGTCACGCTGCTGGCCCCAAAACTCGAGGGGATCAACACGGGAATGGAGCTGCGCCGGGTGCCTCCCGTGGCAGAGGCTGCCACTGGTGGCACGACCACACTGCTGCTTCCGGAGCCCGCGATACCAGCACTTGCCAGTATGCTGGACGCAGTCGACGCTGTGGCCGTGGAGGCTGCTGTTCCCGCCGCTGCCGCTGTCGTGACGGCGGACGTCGGGGCTCCGGCCGCTGTCGACGTGGTAGCACTGGCCGCTGCCTGGCGGGCTGCTTCTTCCTGCTTGCGCTGCTGGTGCGCCGTCTTTAGCTCCTTGATAAGATGCGGCAGCAGGAAGTGGGCGGCATACAGGCAGGCGTCCGTCTGGCTCTCCATGTCCAAGGCCTTGGCCTCCTCCAGCCACCAGTGGAGAGCTGTTGGTTGGTAAGGACAAGGGTTTCACAATTATACAAATGCGTTCTTTAATCGCTTTTGTTAAAAATTATAGAAGCCCTCAAATACTCACCATCTTGGGTAAAGGTCTCCATCTGGGTCTCCTCTGTGGGATTCTGATGGGTGGGCATGCACACACAGTACTGCTGGTCCAGATAGAGCAGCCTCCGCCGCACTCCATTGGTGCAGAGCGTGGCATTCGGATGCTGTCCGGCGGCGCCACCGCTTCCTCCTCCGCCCGCGGAAGCCGACCCTCCGCCACCTGCTCCTCCAGACGCTGAGGGCTGTTCGTCTAGGAGATTGCTCATGTTTTGTCCACTGCCCGAGGCTCCACCAGCGCGCTCAATCTGCGACATGGAGGGCGTGAGGAAGGCGTTAATCTCGCCTCCGTTGGAGGGACCGCCGGATGGTCTACCGTCAGAGATGCTTGCTTCCATGCCGGATACACCCGCTCCACCCGAAACGCCAATGAAATTGAAGTCTGGAGCCATCCACGAGCCGGAGGAGGGACGTAGGGCAGCGGAGGCGATGGCTCCTATGCTGGCCGTGGTTCCACCCGTTGACGAGCCTCTTCCGGAGCCGCCGGCCGTGCCGGTAACTCCCGAACCGCCTCCAACGCCACCATTTCCCCCATTCACATCAATGTCCAGCGGCTGGGCAATCGAGCTGTTCATCCGCACTCGAAAACTGGCCGGCGGTGTGGGCATCAGTCCGCTGCCGAATCGCTGGTACAGGTAGGCCTCCGCCCGGGAGGCCGAGATGGGGCCACCGATCGGGTCCACGTCGGGATCGCCATTGGGATCGGTATCCACATCGTCTTCGTCGTCGTCCACCTCGTCGTCGGGATTAGGACGATTAGACGAGCCATCTCCGGAGGCGTTGACCGCCGCACTGCGGCGCGGGCGATTGTTGGACGAGGCCAAGGCCAGGGCGAGGTCGATTTGGTTCTCTAGCTCAGCGTCCATGGCGCTCTGGCCCTCCTCGCGATCCTCATCCTCGTTGTCCTCGTCGTCATCATCGTCGTCGTCCACATCGTCCTCGTCCTCCTCATCATCGTCGTCGTTGTCCACGTCCGCATCGTTGGAGGCCGTCTCCGAAGATTCCGGCTCGTAGATGTGATCGAAGACCTCGATGAACTGGCGCGGCCGTTCCTCGTCCACGTCCGTCTCGCTGTGCTCGTCCACATCCTCATCCGGTGCGTCGTCGTCGTCGTCCTCGTCCTCCTCGTTCCGCTCGTCGTTCTCGGTGGAGGCATCCGAGTCGGATTCCGAGGTGCTCACATCGCCTAGCAGCGAGGGGTTCATGTCCCGCGCTCCCGGAGCTCCCGTGTCCGAGGAGGTAGACGCTCCGTCACTTCCTCCCCCGCCGCTAATGCCATTGTCGTTGACCACGCCGGTATTGGAACCGCCGCTCCCGTTGCCGCCTCCCACATCCACATCCGGATTGGTGCGCAGGCGAGGATCCCCGTTGCCTGAGTTATTTCCAGACTGGGCGGAACTTGCACCCACAGCATTGCTGCCGTTTTGCTGGCCGGCTGAACCGGGTCCAGCAGCTCCACTGCCGGAACCGGCGCCTCCGCTGCTCCGCGAGGCCAGGCGCAGACCCTCGCTCTGCAGGAAGTCGTCCCACAGTTGGTCGAAGTTGAGCACGGGGCGCACTGGACCTCCGCTGGCCGAGGACTGGGATGCTGCCGATCCGGATCCAACGGGGGCGGGTGGATCGTTGGTATCGCCGCCGTTGCTACGCTCCTGGACCACATCAATGACGGCTGCGGCTCCGCCGCCCGATCCAGGTCCTCCTGAGCCTCCTCCCATTCCTCCTGCTCCAGAGACACCTCCAGAGCCTCCGCCTTGGGCAGCCGACTCCTCCGAGTCCACGGCCATCTCGTCTGAGTTGAAGATGAACTCAAAAGCATGTCGTCGATCGGACAGCACGTTCCGGATGATGTCCCGGAGCACGTGCTCGCCGCCCATCGCATTGGAGCGCTCCACAGCGGCACTGACAGCAGTGCGTGCCGCCAAACGAGGATACAAGCGCCGGTTGATTATGGCTCCGTAAGTGTTGCCCGATCCGGGACCAGATCCAGATCCTCCGGCGGTACCGTTGCCATTGCCGGTACCATTCGCACCGCCAGCTCCTCCGCCTCCAAAGAGAATCCGCTTGGAACCCAGAGTGGTGGTAGAGACGCTGAACCTCAGCAGGATCTCCATGGGCCTCAGAATGGCGGCCAGGGTGCTGAGGGTATTGTGGTTCGACAGATCCTTGTACTGGGCTACTTTGGTGAGGTAGGTCATCACTCCCTGGCGGAGCAGCACCCGATACATGTTGTTGCGGTGCATATGCACCTTGTCGTACAGCATGGGAGACTCAATCAGGTTGGGGAACAGGCTCATCAGCACCTGCAGCCGCGTGTGCTTCTCGGCGGAGTCGGGTTGGGCCAGCGCCCTGGCCACCGCCGCGTGGAGCTCCTCAGCTACCTGGACCTGGACCCCTGGCTGCTGGTAGCAGTCGGACAGCGAGCACACCAGCACCCGAGTCATCGTGCTGACCTCCGGGACGTGGTGACGCTGGGTAATCGGCAGGAAGCGGTCGAGCAGCACGCCCAGGAACGTCTGCTGCGGGCCGGAGATCAGGGGACTGTCCGCTGGGGTGTAGACGTGCGATAGGAGCACCCTGGGCACCAGCGACTGGTAGGCCCTCGTCGAGTCCGCCAGCAGCTTAAGCAGGGTGGCCCTCGAGATCGTCGGCTTGGCATGGGTGTGCGCGCTGGTGGGGATGTGCCAGGTGCAGCAGCACGGCTCGAACTTCTCTGTCGCTTGCGCATTGCCAGGTGCTCCTCCTCCAGAGGATTGCTTCTTGCTGGTCACGGGTGCGGGGGTCTCCTGGAAGCGGAAATATAACTAATAAAATAATGTTTAGTAAAGAGAAGCAATGCGAACGAAAGGTTTTTTAAGGTCATTATTTTTCAACAGGGTTTGAATAATTTTTATAATAATTAAATAACAATTATTTGCCTATCTAAAATTAAAGACAATTCTTTCATCTATTAAACATTGACCATTGTCAAGAATATACATATACTTCTAACTCCTTATTTCTTTGTTTTCTTTTTAAAGTGGTTTATAATTTGAACAACTATCTAACAACTACAGCTAATAGCTAACAGTGGACTCACCTCGTCATCGTGACATCCCTGGGCTGTGCCTGGCGGCTGGTCCGGCTGCAGCAGCTCCGCAGCGCCTTGACCGCGGTCCAGGGAGCCAGTGCCTCCGTAGTGCCAGCAGGGCTGCACCAGACCGTGCAGCAGGTCCTTGAGCACAGCCACCGACGACTGCACCTGCGGGTCGTCTTTCAGCTCGTCCTTGGCCGCTGGCGGCGGCGTGGAGGTCTGGGAGTGGGGCGTGGGCCCGCCTGCCGCTGCCGTGGGCTGCTGTCCGAACTTGGACTTAACCATGACGCGTGCGTCGTCCGTTAGAGTGGTGCTGCTGGTGTTGAGGAGGTACTCGCCCTTGAGCATCTCCTTGGCGGCGGCCACGAAGATCTGCGGGTTGCGCGACACGGCCGTCGACACCTGGGTGAGCACGTAGATGAGGTCGCGGTGGCCCACCGGGACAATGCCGGCCGCCCGCATGCCCAAAACCCGCTCCATGGCCTCCTGAAGCACGGGTGGAGCTTCTAGGACGTGTCTCAGGATGATGATAGCGTAGGTGGGGAAGCCCATGAAGCTGCAGGCCTGCTGCAGGTGCAGCAGCATCCGCACGCCGCCCCGCCGGATGAACACCTGGGCGTTCTCGTAGTTGCGCGTCAGTCTTGCACAGAGGCGGAGCAGCGAGAGCTTGGTCTCGTTGTGCAGCAGGTGCGCTGGCTGCAGCAGGTCCACTATGCTGCCAATGATGCGGCCGCAGTCGAACTTGCTCAAGCCCACCTGCTCCTCGTTGAGGATGATCTTCTGGGTGCGCTTGGGTATGGGTGGCGAGCCACCTGGCTGGGATTTCACCTTGGCTGCAGCTGCAGCAGCAGCGCTCTTCTGGCGCGACTTGCTGCGCGTGGTCATGGCGGCTGGAGGGGAACCACTGGCTCCGGCTCCTCCATCTTCGCTGGCCGCCTCCTCGTTGTTAGTGCTTGTGTTCGCGTTAGAGGTTTCCTGCTGCCCATCGCTAAAGTTGACCAGCTGGCGCAGCGGAATCAGCTCATCCGAGTGCACGGTGCCCGAGCCGTCGGACGCAGTGCGAACCACGCGGTTCAGCAGGTGCTCCACCTTGTGGAGGGCCACCGGGTTGTGCAGATTGGTGATGGCCTCGCTGAGCTTCAGGGCGGGAAACACCGGACGGTGCGTGCCAGAGGCCTCGCTCACCTGGGTCATGCAGTTCAGGCTCACCGTGCACCGCTGCCGTCCAATGTTGATGTGCAGCCAGCGCTCGCCGGCCGTGTACGCGTTCCGGATGAGCTCGTTGTTGGCCTCCGAGTAGGCGTTCCACTTGCCCGTGGAGGCATCATACCAGCGCCACACGTCGCTGCTCACCGCACGCATGTTGGCCTTGCGCTGCAGGATGTGGCTGATGCTGTCTATTGCGTCGATCAGGTCCACGAGGTTCTGCACCCAGCGGGGCACCGTTGGTCGCTGCTGGTCGCCGTTCTGCTCCAGCATCCACTGGCTCATGCAATCCAGCAGCTTGACCAGCGACACCATGGCATCCTGAGCGGTTATCGCCTCCACCAGCGGCCGGTGCAGGTCGCTGTAATTCTCCTCGAGCAGCAGCGTCGAGGTCTTGAGCCGCACAAACAGCCGGGTGGCCGTCATTCCGGTCAGACACTCCTCTAGGCGGGAGGCCTTTGAACCAGAGCCAGATCCCGAGCCTGAGCCCGAACCGGAACCTGAGCCGGTGGCTTTGGATCCCGATCCGCCGGGCTCGAACAGTTGCAGGGTAAAGTCCACCCACTGGATGATGTTGCGCACAAAGTTGGTGACGAACACCTGTTTGTTCAGGTGGTTGTGGCGCCTGTACAGCACGGCGATGAGGTCCGCAGCACTGTTGACCGTATCGGGGATGGCCTCCATGAACTCGAAGGCACGCGAGATGGCCTCGTCGCAGAAGCGGTCGAAGATCAGCGAGGGCATCAGCTTCAGGTGCTTGTAGTCATAGCTGGAGCTGGCCGAGCTGGACGACTTGCCACCGTCTGCGGGCGGGTCCACATCAATGTCCATGTTGGACGGCGGCGGTGGCGGAGGGGGAGGCGGCGGCGGAGGAGCAGAGCCGGCCGACTGGCCCGTCGCCGATAAAGCACTGGCCTCTGGATTGTTCAGCAGGTAGTCGGTGGCCTCCTCCAGAGAGGCATTCGTGCGCAGGGCCTCGATCACGTGGTAGTGCATAAAGCCCATGTCCGTCAGGGTCTTGATGTGGTCCGCATTGAGGCCGTCGTCCGTGCTGCGGATGTACAAGTTCTCGAACTTAATCTCCTTCATCCGTGTGTGGTAGCGATCGAGCAACGTCTGGTGCGACTTGATCAGGTGCTTAAGGATAAGGATCATGGTCTCGAACATGCTGGGCCCGTAATTGGGGATCGGGCGACGAGCCCAGATCCTACGCAGTGCCTGCATGGCCAGCTGGTGGATGTGGATCAGGTAGAAGACCGGCTCGAAGGGGACCGAGTCGGGCAGATAGTTCAGCCGGGGACTCATCGTGTACGGCGAGTCGAGCATGGCCCGGGGATTCACCATTTTCTCGAGCAGCTGCAGCCAGGCGTCGAGGAACTCGCCCGTGCCCTCCGGACAGTCGCGCTTGTCGTCCTCGTGCGCCTGCATCAGGTCCTCCATGGAGGCCCACTGGTCGAAGTCGAACTTCTGGGAGACGTTGTCCAGGGAAAGGGCCCAGTAGAACATCTCGAAGAAGGCCTTCAGGCCGTTTTCCGCGCAGAACTGCGAGATCATGAGGTGGAAGGCGCTGCGCTTGTCGTCGAACAGCATCGGACCAGTGAATCCCACCGAGCAGATGAGGAAGGTGAGCTTCAGCTTCGGCACAGGCTTGGGCAGAATGCTCTCGTGGCTGAATCCGTTCACCAGTATCGAGCTGAGGATGCGTGCTATCTCGCGCGCCTCGGGGGTAGGAACTTTGTTGATATTGCTGATCAAGTCGTTAATGCGACGCTGTCGCGTCTGCGGCGATCCCACCGACAGCTTCACCAGTGTGCCCAAAAGCTCCGCGAGGGCCCGGCCCAATCTGGAGCTCGCTGCCAGCAGGGACTTGATGTAGCGGAACTGCTCCTCGGGCGTGTACTTAGTCCGGAACTCCGCTGCGCGCTCTAGCTTCCGCGAGAGCTCCGTTTCGGTGAGGGGATCCGCTGTGCCCGCTGCCGCCGACATCTGGGCCGCTATCTCGTCCCAAATAAGGTCCGGATGCTGAGTGGGCTCGTCGGAGCAGAGATTCAGCAGAATGGTGCTCTCCCACACCAGCGAGATGTACAGCTGGACGAGCTGCTGCAAGAGTTGGACACCGGTCTCGCGGTTGACGCCCCAGCGCTTGAGGAGGATGGCCCGCATGTCATTGGAGGCATTGCGGCAGAGATGCACCAGCATCACCACGTAGCCGTGCACGAAGCTCATGTTGTGCAGGATAGGCGTGTACTCGGCGTTGGCGAAGCCGTCCTCCAGCTTCTGGCAGCAGACGAGTTCCGCGAGCAGGACACTGCCGCCGGGGAAGGTGAAGTGCTTGATTAGCGGCTTTAGCTGCGCCACAATGTCCGCCAGCTGCTTGAGCGCCACGTCCAGCACTTTGGTCTCCTGCGCCTGGCTGAGGATCGCCTTGCAGACGTTGGCCACTGCCTGCGATGTGGTGGACACCGGCGAGTCCACTGGGAGATTGGGCAGGGAGAGCAGCTGCAGAATGGGCTTGAGGCCCCCGTGGAGCACAAATTCCCGGCAGTGATCGCCGTTTGGACTGTTGCTGAATATCGCCTCGATGAATTTCATCACGTTGAGGATGTAATCGATCAGGGGGATGGCCTCTCGCTCCGGTGGTGCTACCACCTTGACGGCCTGTGCTGGTGCTCCCGTTCCCCCAGCTCCTGGCTGCTGTGTCCTGGGTGTGGTGGCCCCTCCGCCTCCCTGGCCTGGAGTCGTGGGCTGCTGCTGCTGCTGCGAGGCGGAGCTCATCTCGTCATCGTCGTCGTCGTCATCCCCGCTGCTGTCGTTCGTGTCCGCAGCTCCCTGGAGCACAGAGGCAGATCCCCCAGAGCCAGCCACCAAGACCATGGGCGATGGGGTAGAGGCTACGTGATGGGCACCGCCGTGGCTGCCAGAACCGGAGCCCGAGCCACTGCTCTCCTTGTTCGCCCGCCAGCATATGAAACTGGGATCAGAGCCAAGGCGAACCAGCTCGTTCAGGAGCCTCACAATCGCCTCCGTGGCGTCGGCCCGCAGATAAGGGTGGTGCTTGATCAGGTCGTCCATGGCATTGCCCAGGTTGGTGGCCGTGTCGCCCAGGGGGTCCGAGGAGCGGCGTCGCCGCATGGCCACCAGGTAGTCCGGCGAGAGCAGCACCTTCAGCACCTTGTCGAACGGGTCGTAGGAGAGGAACTCAAACAGACCACGCTCGTTCAGGCAAAGGGCGGAAAAGACGTTGGGCAGGGAGCCCAGCACCTCGCGGGTGGCCGGGACGTCCTTCTGGAGCAGCGCCTTCAGCATCACGCTGGTGATTCCCAGGTCCTGCAGCGAGGACAGCAGCGAGGGCTCGTTGAAAACGTAGACGGTGACCACGTCGGTGGCCAGCAGGAACAGCGAGGGACCGTAGTACTCCGCGTTAGCGATGATGTGGCGCAGCGACTGCGTGAGACTCGTCTCCATGATGTTGCGCATGTTGCTGAAGTGCGCGTGGTCCTGGATGCTCTTCTTCAAGAAGTTCAGCATCGACTTGAGCAGCGCCGCGCGCTGGGTGACGCAGGAGGGCTTCTTGGGCGCCAGGCTGCTCGGCAGCTGAGACGAGAGCTCCGCCTTGCGCTCAGCTAGCGGACGGGCGTAGTAGCTGTTCGTGGGGTACATGATCGCCGGCGGTCTGGCAGTGCTTCCGTCCCTGCTGAGCAGTCCTATGATCGGTCCAGAGCCACCAGCTGCTCCTCCCCCGCCGGCCAGGCTGCGTGCTCCACCAATGTCCAGGAGTCCCGCTCCCGAGCCAACTCCTCCACTGTGCTCGTGGTATGCTCTGTAGGCGCTGCTGCCGGCGACACCGTCACTCGAGTTCTCTTGACGCGGCGATCCACTTCCACTGGCCACGGAGGTGTTCTCCCCGGTGCCGTCTAAAATAAGAGAAGTAATAAGAGCAGGGTTACTCGCTTTGTTTGTGCTAAGATCAGGTCAAATCTATTATTGGAAGTCAAAATGTTTATTTAACTAAGAGAACAGTATCGTTTTTGTTTTATATGCGAGATTCGAGATAAGTACATCAGAGATTTGATTCAAACAAAAATGAATCCTTACTTCGTTTTAAACTACATACAAGTGTAATTATACCTTGAAAGTAGGAAAGCTAGAAATAAAATCGCTATTGTTTCACTTGAGTCACTTGAGCATATGTCGAAGGTGTTACTGTGGGATATTATTAGTTTAAGGAAACTTAAAAAAAAAAAGATAAGCCCTGGATAGTTCACTATGAACTGGCACCCAAGTACCCACCTTCAACATCCTCGTCGACTTGGTCCAGCGAGGTGTCCAGCTTGTGGTCGTCGCGCAACGTCGACTCCTTCAGTGTGATGCCAATGTCGGCCAGCGCCTTGCAACAGCTCTTGATCTCCTTCTCCAGACGGTCGATGAAGACGTTGAGTCCATTGTTTTGATGGAATCGGGCGATGTCTATGTTGGTTATCAAATCGATCACCCGCACCGCCCGCGTGACGAACGTGATGTGCTCGAGGTCAACGCCCGGCCAGCTGATGACGCACAGCAGGGACTGCATCATGCCGCTTTTGACGAGGGCAGAGCCGCCCATCTCGTAGCTGGCCAGGTGGTACAGCAGGGAGAAGAGCGAGGTGGCCAGGATGAGCGGGTAGCGCTCGGTAAGTCCGTGGGTGGTCAGATTATCAATGCAGTCGCGGACCAGCAGCGGCAGCGTCCCGCCCTGCCGCTCGGCCCCTGTGTAGTGGACGATCTTCATCAGTCGCGACCCGGCCCTGCTGCACAGAAACCAGAAAAGGCAAGCAATTATCGGGGGATCCTAGCCCACAACTGCTCCTCGTTCAATCGCTTACCTCGGCACATTGGGGTTGCGGTCAAAGTGCAGCATCGATGTAAGTGTGCGCAGCACTGCAGCCCGGATCTCCACCAGATGTACGTCCTCCTTGTCGATCAGTTCGCACAGCTCTTCGCCAAAGCCGGCGTATAACACCTTGTCCGTGTTGTCCTGCAGGGCATTGGAGTAGATCAGAATGGAGACGGCCTGGAGGCGCGCCTGGACAAACTGCAGGCGCAGCTTGTAGTTGTTGAAGCCTGAGATCAGGCGCACCCGGTGAGCAATGCGCATCTGTTGAGGATATATGCAAAAGAGCAATGAGTCATGTGTTTTAACATGGGTAAAATGGAAAAAGTCACGTATTCAGGGTCTTCCGATAAATAGCTTAAGTTATTTATACGATTTTTAATTGCGTAGTACGATTTAATCTTAAAACACCTAATTGTTACAAAGCTTATTTGGAAATGATATCAATTTAAAATGGGAATTTGTCCAGTATTAGTAAAATAACCTTGGTTGAGATAAAAATGTGAAATGATTGGATTTTTTGCAACATAATTTGGTGTACAGTGTCCGTAAAAGAGGCCCTAATGATTAACCCACCTTGATTGCCTCACTGGGCTTTGAGATCTGTCCGGCAATCGTCTTGATCACCTCGGGAGCCGACGCCGTGTGGCAGAGGTCCATCATGTCCGGGATTTCCAGCTGGGCGGCATGGCCGTGCTCATCCACATAGTCGATGCACAGCTGGTAGAGGAATTCCAGCTTGGGCTCGCCGATGCAGCAGTCCTTGAGCGACAGGCCGTAGTTGGGATCGCCCCAGCGCTGAAACCATTAATCAGCAATTAGAAAATGTTAAAATGTAGAGCCAATAAGATGAACTGTCCCACCTCAGCTATGTTGAAAAGCTTGACGATCAGCAGCTCCTTCTTCTCGAAAGGCAGGCGGGGTATAAAGTTGCTCCGCTTGGAAAACATGTAGAGCAGGTTGAGGACGGCCAGGACGATGTCCATGTTCTGCGAGGAGAGCAGCACCGTCAGATGTTCGATGGAGTTGTACAGGTGACGGGAGAACGAGTGCTCGATCAGCAGTGTGGTAAAGTTAAGTACGTGCAGCAGCAGTGTTACATCCTGGGAGTAAAAATGGGATATGTAAATACAGCCGATAATAAACAACATAGAGATATTATATAGTCAGAATAACCAATGTACATGTTAGGCATTTTGTACAGTTCCACATTCTTAGCGCGTTTAAAGGGATTGTTTTTTGAGAATGGAAATAAGGACGTGTCTGTATTAATTTAATTTTTGGCAAATTTTCTGTTTTACGTAATAACAAAATATTGGACTTTGCTTTATAAGATCAATTATAACTATTTTATCGTTTATACAAGATTTTTATCTTTAAATATATATTCCATCCATTGTACGTCCTCCTTTTTTATATATATTCCATCCATTTGGGGAAATGTTTAAAGGCGATAACTTTTTATGGCAAACCGATTTCAAGGATGAGGGAAAACGGAATCATATTTGCAGATTGTATCGATCAAAACGACCAAATACGAGCATCTTTACAGAAATAGATACCACTGCCAAATCTCGGGTTAGTGTAGGCATACAATGGATTCTGGGAAACCTTTGAGTGGGTAAACCGGAAAACTAACCGTAGTTCTTACCGTTTCCTGGAAGTTGGTATCGCACTGCAGCACGAACTCGTTGGCGTTGACATGGCGCGAAGCCTCCTCGAGGATCTTGTCGAACCGGTCGAGGATCTCGATCCAGTGGTAGAGCTCGCACTTGCCGTAGATCCACACGTGGACGGTGTCGAGGAACTCGAGCAGCTCGGCCCGCGTGCGCCGCTTGGTCAGCTCGTCGATGAGCTCGCGGCATTCGGCGGTCAGCTCCGAGGAGCCCTTCTTCAGCTTCACCGTGTCCACCTTCATTGTGACCACCTTTCAGGGGAGCAGCAGGTGGCCACTACTGGCAATTGCTCCTCCGGCGCTCCTCCGCTCCCTTTTGGGTGGTTTGGGTGGTGTTTTGTGGGTGATGGGGTGTCGTTTGTTTAGTGGTTGTGCATCGGGTTGCGGTTTAGATGTATACGTCAGCGTTCAACAAACTGCAAAAGAAGTCAGGTCGAAGGGGTTATGCGTTATTGACCACTATTATCAAAATATGTAAAAATAAAAACAAAAACCCGATAAAACAAACACGAAACGGAAAACGGAGAATTTAATTGAGAACTGGGAGACTGCGATCTGTGATTTATTTGGCTTTGCTTCCTTTTCTTCCTCTTCTCTTTCGTTTGACAGATAGGGAAAGGGAGGGTGGGTGGTGGGCGGAAGACTGCACTTGTCAGCTGAGCCGAGCCAATTGTACGGCAGTTTCCAACTGGCAACAGCGCAAAGAACGGAACGGTAAAAGTAAAACAAAAAGAAAGCCAAACAGAGCGCGCGCGCATTAATATACGATTGTTGTTGGGGATAGGACATATAGAAATGAGGCGTACGACTTGGATTTCCGATTCAATTGTTGTTTTGCACTATGTTTTTCTTTTTGTTTCACACACACAAACACACACATTTCAAACGCAACATGTTTGAGCAAAATGTCAAATGAGCGCCAAGCGCAGAAAGGTGCAAGACGGTGGAGAGAGAGAGAAAGAAAGAGACAAAAAAAGGAGACGCAGAGGAGAGATGCGTAAGTCAAGGTTGGCACAACAACAAATTAGGAGACTGCAGCAAACTCCTTTTTCCCCGCACATACACACGCAAATACTGAAATGTACATGTGTGCGTTTTCTGCAGAAAAACACACTCTTTTTACGCGAATTTCCCGTACAAATCACACACGCACGCAGGGAGAAATGTTGCCATGTATGTATGTGTCTGGTTCACCGAATTTTCATTATTGCAGCAGCAGCAGCAACAACAACAAAAACCCCCTCTCTTCACTGCAATTCTTCTCCCTTTCAGGGCTGTTTCAAGAAGCACACTCTCTTTTTTTTTTCACACGCGAAAGCATATATAAAACTTGAAGAAAAGTACCGTAGCTGTAGCCGTAGTTCAAAAGCGAAAAAAAAAGACCAACGAAAAAACGAAGAAATTGCCACAGTCAGAACAGAAACAATGCAGTGGGTGAGCGCGTGTCTGTGTGTGCGTGCCTATGTGTGTGTGTGTGTGTGGGGTGCTCGGGTGTGCGTGGTGTCGGGAAGTCAGTGGCGATACTCACAATTATATTTAACTGCAGCATGTTGCTGCTATTGTTGTTGCTGTCCAAATCAATCTAATTTCGTTAATTTAGCAATCGGTGAAATTTTTGTCAAACTTCCACAGTAACTCCAGTGTATCCAGCTCTATTTACTAAAAAAATCTAACAAAAGTTGTCTGGTATTTTTATAGTTTTATATCATTCTAGAATTTTCTTGGCCTTTGAGTGGCAAAAAGCCAAGTGCCGCAAGCGGGCACACTGCACACTTTTCGATAAACATATTTAAAAAGTCCAGTTAATTAAAACCAAAATAATTAGCTAATTTTATAGCATGCTATTTAATTATTATTCGAAAACGTAATTATTTGCATTACTATTTGTTTGCATTGTTTCTTGCAAACTGAATTCAACATTTAAATATCGATACAAGAATTGCCATTAAAAAAACTTGGGCTTGTTATGTTATTAAAAATGGATTAATGTAAATGGTTGCTGTTTTAACTAAACAAATGTGGTTAAAAAGTCAACCATTAATTAAATTAATTTTTTCTACGTAGAAAGCTGTTTCCTCAAATATCGCTTAAAATGTACATGGCAGCGCCATTAATCGCTTAATAGTCGCTCACTAACTGTTTCACCTCTACGGGCAGTGTTGGAAAACACCGACAGCAACCGGCACACGCGGGCTCAGTTTGTTTTTGTTTTTCTCGCCAGGATTTGGACCGCACAATCCCCTTTCCATGAGCACCCAAAAGCTGGAGTACGACGCTGCAGTGGGCGGGCGGGTGGCCCTGCCGTCACACGTGACCACCTACCACTACGCGGCCGGGGCGCTGCAGGAGATCCGGAGTCTGGTGGCCGACTGCCAGCAGACGACGCAGCGGAGCAGCAAGCTGATCTTCCAGACGCTGCCCAAGCACATGCGCCGCCGGGCGATGTCGCACCACCCGAAGCGGCTGCCGCGCAAGTACCGGCAAGCACACAAGTCCCAGATGGGCAAGGGCGGCAACCAGCCGGTGAACGGCAAGCGCCCCTCCAGGAAGTACCGCCGGAGGCCCAAGAACTTGTTGAGGGAGTACGTGCGCCGGCAGAGGCGCCACGTCTGGCTGGAGACGCACATCTGGCACGCGAAGCGCTTTCACATGGTGAACCGCTGGGGCCACCGGCTGCCTCTGGCCAGCTGCGACAAGACTTACCGCGCCTGCTATCGAGCCAGTGCCCAGCACTGCCTGCTGCAGGACCTCTCCTTCTACGGCTGTGTGGAGCTGCGCGGTCGTCTGGAGGCGATAGGCCAGGGATTCGCCAGGCTAACCAGCCCGGACTGCGGCCTGGGCATCACAGCCAAGACCTATGTCAGCGGGCGACGCGAGGGCAGCGTGGAGCTGTTCGAGGACGGGCGGTATCCACACGGAGCCCTGCAGCGGGCTAGCTTCATGTGGCGGCCGCAGCAGGAGCAGGAAATGGATGAGCAGCAGCAACAACGCACGCTCTGGCTGTGGCTGCATCCCAGTGCCGCTCAAGCTACTCTGAAGCAGCTGCTTAGCGTGTTCCAGCTGAAATCCAATAAGCAGCAGACTATCCCGTTGAACGAGGAGTTGGAGGAGCACAAAATGGAGGAGGAAGTGGAGATACAAGTAAAGAACCAGCTAACAAAGGACAAGGTGTCCAAGGACAAGGCTCAGAGAATTAAAAGGGAGCAGCACAAGGAGCCAATGAGCAAGGAAAGTCCGAAGAAGATAAGGTTATCGAAAGAGAATCTCAGCCAGGAATTAAATAAAGAAGTGCTGAGCCAAAAGAACGTAGAATTGAAGCCAAGCGAAGACTCAAACAAGAAGAGCAACTCCGACCAGAAACCCCTTCGCTTCTGGACGCAGACCAAGGCCTTCGAGCTGCAGCCCAGCTATTCCAATCCCGACGGCACTCTCCACTTGGCTCTCCTGCAACGGGAGTTCAACCGTTTCCGTTTGACGGGACCCAGAGCCCAGCGCGTTTTGGCCGCCAGTTTGCGTGCCCATCGGCAGGAGGAGCTCCGAGAACAAGCCGACTACTGCCAGGCGGCCTTGCAGCTGAGCTCGCCCAGCGAACTGCTCTCCAACCTGGTGATGGGCCATCAGGTCGTGGATCCCCGCCTGCAGCGACCCAAGAAGCGCACGAAAGCGGAACAGAAGCCGGAACAGCCACGCTCCGCTGCGGATCTGCTAATGGGACAGCCAAAGAGTCTGCAGACGAGTCCGTTGTGGAGCAAGGCGGCGAGGGAGCGACTGGCCAAGGGCATCATGACCACTCAATCGTACGAGCAGCTGCGTCAGCAACATGCCGTGGTGCCTGGAGCGCCCTGTGCCTTCGAGCAGCAGATGCAGGCGCTTCCTGTTATTCTCATCCAACGACCAGGATCCCAGGACCCACGATACAAGAGGCTGGCCTATGGCTGCGGCTGGGATGTGATTGCACCTGCCGGATACGGAATGCCCCTGTGGCTGACGCTCACCATGTGGGGCGCCAGGCCGGGCGGACTGAGGGAACTGGATTCGGTTGCCAGGGAGGCGGGCGCAGAGATGCATCTGCCAGATACAGTGACGGGTTAGTGAGAGAAGTTTAAGTTAAGTTTAATGTGTCGTTTTATCTTAATTTTCTTTTATGCCTTCAGGAGTACAGCAGGCAGCTGCCTCGGCGGATGAGTTCCGTGCTCGTTATTTTCGGCTGCCACCCAACAAGCGCACCAACTACCGGAAGCTGGCTGTGGCCAGTCCGTTTAGTGCTCCCTGGAAGTATCTAGTGCGGGATTGGAGCTCTGCTCCAGCCAGCGGATCATTTTATGTGCTACGCCATCGCCAGAAGCTGGAGGAGATGGCCGAGAGCCTGCGTCAACGTAGGCCTCTAGCGGAACCGCTGCCCGAGGAGGCGCTCGTACAGGTACAACTCCGACTAACATCTCGTGGTCATGTGAAGGACAACGCTTTGATTTGTCTGCCCACGGCTGCGGATCACAAGCAACGCTGGCGGCAGATTAAGAGGCACGAACAGGCACCCGTGCACGTGGAGCCACCGCAGCCGGATTTGAATGAACAGCCACGCAAGGAAATCCGTCAGAGTCACAAGCTAACGCTGAAGCGATTGAGGGCGAGGAGGGTGCGGGAGAAGCGGAGGCTTCAGGAAACAGCAACCAAACGTGTCCACATCCGGCCAGCAAACACCGCTTACCTGGTGCGCTCCCAGCTGCAGGAGATGTGTCGCCTGTGGCTGCCCACCGATCCAGCGGAGACCCGGGACAGCGTGCGGCGACAATGCAGCCGCGAAGTCTTCGGCTACGTGAGCTCCGCCGGATTCAGCTTTACGGAGGCCCTTGTCTGTGCTGTGGGCTACGTAACGCCCGCTGGTCTGCAGCAGCTCATCGGGGAGCTCCCCAGTTTCAAGGGGCATCAGAAGCAGCCACCTCTAATGTGCCTGGTGCGCGATCCGGATAGTCGGGACTATCGATGGGCCAGCTTTCAAGTGAATCTGAATGTGGCCAGTCCAGCGTTTTGATATGTTTTAGTCCTTAGGCCAAATATTTCTAACATTTAGCATACGATGTACCAAATAGATGATGCTATAGCATAGCAACGAAAGATGATTGAGGAGCTAATTTTTATTTAAATTTAAACTGGGTTTTAAAGAGAAATATAGGTTGAGATAATATAAATCAATGAGTTGAAACCAAGAGACTTAACAATTCCTTAATCCAACTGCATAAAGCGAGGGTACGATGTACTGGTTCCATTGTTACTGACCTTTGCGAACAGGATACCCAACTTTTACAACTTCCTCCTATTTCCCGAAAAAGAAAAAGCCCTTGAAATTTGTTGTACATATTTAATACTAATTTTTATTCAATTTAAAATTACTTGTATGCCATCTTTACTTCGTTTACCATCAACTTTTTACGTCAGTTTTTGTTTTTCAATTTGTTATGCAATGAACTCAATATTGAGCGAATGTCAGTGTGAATGTGTGTGTGTGTGTAAAGTGTGTGTTTTATGAAAATGTTCGAGTGTTTTTAACAAAAGGATTTCGCGCTTGGAAATGTTTTAAATTTGTATTTGTTCTCGTTTTCGTATCTAAAATGCGGCAATGATTAAAAAATTGCTTACAATTTTTGGGCTTTTTGTTTTGCTTGGTTGCTGAGCATATGCGTTCGCACACATCCATAATTTATAATTTATAATTAATAATTTATAATTTATAATATTCATTCATCGTACACATTTGTCGAATCGTTTATCCACTTTAATTCGTTTGTAATTGTTGGTTTACTTGATTTGTTGTTTAGTTGATGCGGTTATGGGAAATGTATTTGAAATGCATGTAAACTTTGCTTTTTCGTGTTCGCTTTGTATATATATTGATCAGTTATTGAAATTGTCTATATACTTACGAGTATATAAGTTTTTGTTTTTTTTTTTTAAATATTTTTTTTCATGGGATTTAGCAGCTGCTTTTGGTGTTGATCTTCTTGTTGTTGTGCGTTAAGTTTCGGTCTGAATCTGAATATTTTCATATTTTATATTTCAACTTTCTTCGAACTGCCAACTGTTTTCTCATCGACGCTTTCCCGAAATGATGTCAGTGGTTTTTGCTTAGATACAGATACATAATTCCATTATGTAAACTCTCACTTATAATTATACAACTTAGTTGAAACATTTAATAAATATTTCTGTCTGCTCGATTTCTTTTCGGTTGTACGGTTGTACGGCATAAAATATGATTCGATCTTACGTTTAACTAAATGTTAAGGAAAAAACAATTAGATTTATTTGTATATATATATATATATATATATATATATATATGTATGTGATTTATGTAGCGTACAATTTCAAGTACAATTTCTAAGAGCCTACGCAAGTACAAGTTTCAAACTGAATTTGATTCGCAAACTTTGGATATATGACCCTTGGATATGGACCCGGACCCTTCGATCCAGATCCAGATCCGTGTGAGTGTGAGTGAGTGTGTGTGCTGAACTACTTATGGTTTGTTCGATTTTTGGCTTGCTTTTGCTTTACCTATGCTTGCTACCACATTACATTTGATTGGATTACGAGTACGAGTATTGAATACGTATTCTTCTTGAACGCCCTTCGCCTACAGTTAACATGCATTATATAGACTTGTAGACTGGATTATGATTATAGATTGTAATCGGATCAGTTGGGGGCAATACCATTGGGTTTGCCCGCAAATTCTCAATTTATCATTTCATTTCTGGTTACGTCTTTATCTTCTTTGGTCTTTAGCAAACTGATGCCTTCTGACTTGAGTTGCAGCTGGGTTTAAGTTTGGGGATGGAGCTTGGGATTGCGGATTGGGGATTGGGGCTCGGTGTCTGAGGGTCTGAGGGGGACGGGACATGTGGTTAGCTGTCCCGATCTCTTGTCTTGCGCATCGTCTCCTTGTATAAAACGTTGAAATACTTTGAATTTGGTGGGTTAGTATACATATATTTATAGATATACGTGGCATATATATCTTTCAAAATGTTTGTTTCTTTTAACATTGTAAATTGTAAACAATTTGATGCTTGTCAATGGTTTTCCTTCTCTATTCGCTCATCTCGTCACTCCTCTTGATTTTCCATTTTGCTTTAGCTAAAATTTCTTCATTCATAAATGCGGGGATTCACTTGGAAAGTTTTTCGCTTGCTCCGAAATTTCTCTGTTTTGTTTTGTTTTGTTTCTTCGAGTGTGTTGCTTAAGAATTTTTTAGTTTATCCGATTCTTTGCTATAACATACATACATATTATTATTTTTACCGTTAATTATGTTTTTTTAACATCACTACTAATAATCAAAAAATGGACATTTATAAACTTTTATATAATGTATATTAAAAATGTTTTTTTTAGCTTTTGTTTTTTTTTTTTTGTGTTTTTGGCCATTAAATGCCACAATTTTTTGTTTCTTTTCTCTTGTTTTTTTTTTTTGTTATTTTGTTTTAAGTTATGGTGTTTCGGGGAATTTGTTTTTACAATTGGCCATGAAGTTGTCTTAGCGCCATTGTTTCTAAATTCTTACAAAAGGTTTTCGACTCAGTTAATGAATTGCGGCTGAGAATAAAGAACCAAAAGGTTAAGTGGTTAAATGAGGCTGATAAGGGAAATGAAATAATACCAGTAAATCATATAATTCATCACAGTTTGTTGTTGTTGTTGTCGTTCGGCTGTTACTGTTGTTGTGTGGTAGATAAGTCAGATGCAATTTATTCAGAAAGTCCTTCCGTTTCCGTTTCCGGGTTTCGGGTTACCGTTACCGTGTCGTTTCCGTTTCCGTTTCCTGTGGCCGCGTTCTTCATGGCATTGTAGTGTTTTTTTTTTCCCTGTTTCGTGTCTCAGTGTATGTTCGTGTGTGGTTTTCCCGGGATACTCCCTGGGGATCTCTCCCATCGCAGTCGCGAAAAGAACACGCGAAAAGTAAACAACCATTTTTTCAGAATAACTTCCATCTTATTCGTAATGTGAATTTTTAATCGATTTCGTTTTGGTGTCGGTTGCCGAAGCGGATAATGGTAAAACAATTATGAAATTAAGATTAACTTGCATTTCGAATTAGTAACAAGGTATTGCAGCGTGTTAGAGACGAAACTAAACTAAATTAAATTAAATACGTAACTCAGATTAAAAACATGTGCCGTGGTTTTGGTTTCGGTTTAGGTTTTGGGTAAACTGTAAACGCTATGACTTAGTTCTTAAGTTCTTAAGTTCTCCACGAGTTAAGTTAACAAAGTAAAAAAGAAAATAGGGGGAATATCGGAAAGTCATCAAGCGACCTGCAAATCGTCATCGGTTGGCAATCGTTAATCCTGCAGATTGGTCCGATAGGTTCCGTTCGTTTCGTTTTCATTTCGTTTCGCTTTGGTTCAAACACAAAAAATCATAATAATATACTCATACATATCTGCATTAATGTATATATTATATGTAGTATGCATATATGTTTAATACGTAATTAGAAACTAACTCTTCACTTGATTTCTGTTTGCGTTCTGGGCTCGCTACATTTTGGTTTTGGTGCATTTTCATAACTCCCGCATCCGCTAGATGGCGATGGCGATATCGATAGCGGTGGAGCAGCTTACTCCAGGCGTGCCTTGTAGGTGGTCTTCCAGATCTCGGCGAGTGTCACGGCGCTGTGGAAGCGATGGAAGATGCACAGGGGCAGTGTGATGCGCTGGATGATCGACCAGGGCACGAATCCGTAGAACTCCAGCTGAACCTGTGGGTGTATCCGTGGGATGGTGGTTAATAACTAAGCGAAAGTAAGGGGATCCTTGGTTAGACATAAACGTCATGCAGGGGGGACAGGACAACACAGGACTCTACAAGAAGTAGGATATCCATTTACCAGCGATTTGATAAATTAACTTCACAATCAATTGCAGGATGCTAAAACATTCATTATAAAATAGGTGTGCTTTATGAAGATTATTTATCATGCCACGATCTAAATATTTAGCTTCACACACTCCAAAGCACTAAGTTATAGTGGTTAAAAATACTTATTTATAATTATGGTGTTAATATTGTATTCACTGTTTAAAAACCTTGTTGCATACTTTGGGTCAACTTAAGAAGTGATTTGAAAACTCTTGGTATTGTTTTTAAATGTCTGATAAAAAAAGGCCATCTTAATAATCAATTAAAATGAAGACAGTTTCAGCTTGAATAATATTTGTCCACATTTTAAACGTTAAAACTCGATTCCAAAGGCATGCAAAAACACAGACAGAACAAAGCCAGTATATCTACATATACGGGAATGCCACAGAAACCGTTCCAACCAAAGTAGGTTGGAATTTACATAGAGAAGGGGTTGACATTTGGTTGGAATTTGGTTGGAACGGTTTCTGTGACACCCCCGATAGAAAGGATGTGATACAGATACAGATACAGAACAACAATTGAACGAGTAGAGAACGAGAGCGTTAATCGTCTTACTTAACTCAGTCTCGCTTACGTACATATCTACTTACAGGATTGGCGAATACTTTTTGAGCTTCGAAGGTGTAGATGGCGAACATGGCCACGTTGCAGATGAGTAGGAAGGTGACGATCTGGCGGCCGGGCTTGCTGCGATCGTGCTCCGGCAGGTGGACGCGGCGGCGGGACACGTCCGCGATGAACAGCAGCTGCAGGATCACCTGGAAGACGGCCACGCCACCGGTGGTCGTCACCAGCAGGCTGGGCTCGCTCTCCAGGACCTTCAGGCTGCCGGCGATGATGCTGAACACCGAGTAGGTGAACAGGCCGAAGGCCGAGATGCGCAGCAAGATGTCGTTCAGGTTCGACTGCTCCTCGCAGCGGAACTTAAGGTTCTTGACCCTTTTGTGGATGAAAGGATAAATGATGGTCAGTGGCAGTTCGAACTTACAGGGGGTTGCAGACTGCACAGAGAAAGTATGACATCTCTTGATCCTTGACAGGGGTTAAAGTGTTACTTTAAAGGTTCAAGAAGTTCTAAGATGCATAAAAGGATTAAAACAAGTGATATGTACATATTTTCTCTGTGCAGAAGGCTCCCAGGTTGGAGCTGGCTACGCTTCGTGCTTCGTCCAGACCTGATGAATCCCACTATTATGGCCAGAATGGCGAAGGCCATCAGGATGCAGTGGCTGGCGTCGGCGAGGTAAATGGCCAACAGCGAGAACTGCTGATGGCGCACCAAGACGAAGAAGAGTATCAGGCAGATGAGGGCCCCGACCAGCAGCAGCAGCCCGAAGAACAGGCCCTTCGACGAGCCGACGCAGTCGACGCGTCCGGAACGCGCCTGCTGCGCCATGGCCACCGCCCGGCGCGACAGCATCACCTCCAGCCGGTGCTCTAGGTCCTCGTCGTTCATGCGGCCCGGGTAGCGGCCGATGTGCTTCCACATCACATACAACACCACCGCCCCGATCAGCGAGTACTCGATGATGAACGGATACAGGTACGGGGCCGAGTCGTAGACGATTGTGCCCATGATGTCGATGCGTCCGCAGGCGGTGGAGTTGAGTGTGCCGATGTTGGAGGACAGGGCCGCCGGGTATATGTTGTCCAGGCTCTCTAAATTCTCGAAGCTCACCAGTCCGGTGGCCTCCTCGTGGCCCAGGTCGCTGTACGTCTGGAAGCTGTTCTCCATCGGTCCCTGGCCGAACAGGTTGTTCATGATGCTGGCCGCACCCTCGGTGCTGCTGGCCGGGCTCAGGGTGCTGGCCAGGAAGGAGTCCACAAAGGAGCCGGAGTTGGAGCCAGAGTTGGAACCGTAAGCCGACACAGGCGTCGCAGCGGAACCGAACCCATCGACTGGCGCCAGGCTCGGCGGGGCAGCGCTGGAGAGGATGCGCTGCAGGCCGCCGAAGGGCGATTCGCTGCCGCTGGTCTCCAGAGGCAGGTGGGTGCTTGGGGTGGTGGCGAATGAAGGTCTGAAGGTGGTGCTCGATGGTGGTGACATGGTGGTGCTGGGTGAGATGGTGGTGCTACTGGTGGTGGAGCTGCTACTGCCCCCCGCCGCAGTGGTGGCGCTGGTGATAAACTTCTTCAGCTTGCGGGCCATAGTAGTGCTGTGCCATTGGTAGCTCGGGGTGGTGTACGGAGCCCGCGTGGTGGTGGTGGAGGTGGTGCTGGTCAGCACCTCGCCACCCATGCCCAAGCTCTTCGAAATACCATCCACGGTGTTGCGAACCAGCTTGGACAGCACATTGTCGCTCTTGTACACGTCCTTGGGCAGTATGTCCTCCCCGTCGAGGACCTCGAATTCACTGTTGGGTCCCTTGTGGGTCCGGAGCACTGTGCCAGCGTGGCGGAGTGCGTGCTGCCGGATCGAGTGGGCTATGGAGGAGGCACCCGCCTCCGGCTCGTGCTTCTGGTGGTATATGGTTATCTCCAGCAGGGACTCCTTAACCAGTGTGCGGATCCACACGCAGATGTTGGTGGCCACCACGTGCATCAGACCGAAGCGAGCGATCACCTTGAAGCGGTGAATGTTCAGCTGTTCAGGTGCAAATCCGGAATCCGGAATCCGGGAGGAAATACGGAAACAGAGAGAGAAGAGAGAGAGAGAGAGGGGTGTGCGCGGGGCGCTTGAGTACGGCGGAGAGTTTCACGCGGGTCAATTCGAGTACATTGATTACTTATAAAGATTAGATTAGATTAAGGGCAAAAGTCAGTTCCAATTCAAGAAACTGCAGTCCACTGGCCCTGCAGAGTGTTCTCTAGAAATTAATTCATTCCTAAATCCTTAATTAATGTATATTTTTACAACATATTTCTTTAAGTATGGGTCGTTTAAAACAGTATCTTACTTAGTTGTTTGATGTTCTTGAGATGACTGTGATTATAATATATGATATTGAGGCTTTCCTTATAACACTCATTGAAAGTATGTATCGTAATGCCCGGACAGTTTACATAGGTTATATTATACTGAAGCTTTCTGAATCTTTCCTGCATTTAAAGACCCTCTCTGCAGTGACAGTGGGCTAAACGACTAAACAAAAACCAAACTTCCGCCAAATGGAACCCTCAAAGATATACATAGTTTAGAGTAGTGGTTATCATATCGTAACATCTATTGTATCATAGGTATGCAGTAAGGTGAGCAAAATGAGCGTTTGGGTGGAGGCAGATGTACAGGTACAGGTTGAGTTTGAGTTTGAGTTTGAGTTAGAGTTAGAGGAAGAGAGTACAGTAGAGTAGAGTAGAGTAGAAATGAGTTGCATATCGTACCTGAAATGGCGGCCTAGTCTGCGATCGCGCGAATGGGGCGGAGTTGTGGGATTATGTACACAAAAATGGTTCATTAAATAACTACGTAGCAAAATTTCGAAATTTGTTTAAAACAATGAATATGCATTGGTTGATTGATGGATGGTTTTGGTTTTGGTTTTGGATGAATAGAGATGTATGAATGAGCTGTGGTTGGCTGATGGTGGGTGGTTTCAATGGTCAAAATGCGTGTGGTGCTGAGGATCTGAACTCTGTGTCAGTTCACAGAAAATTAACAAAATCAAGGATCAATACGTTATCTGATTAGTTAATTTGATCTCATCTTTATTTATGATATATAATGAAAATAGTGTCATAACTATATCACATATTTAACACAAGATCAGATTGACCATCATATAGTTTTCAATAGTCTGTTGTCTGTGGCTTTTCCAATGTTCGTTTGAGAGAGAGAGAGAAGCAAGCGAGTGATATGGCAGATGATTGTGATCAGCGATGGATGCAATTGCTTGTGCAGATGCGGATGGATGAAAACTGAACTCAAAACTGCCAATTAGCACGCCAATTACATATTCGTAGTGAGATTTGGATTGAGATCGATAAAGATAAAGGAAACCGAAACTGAAAGTGATACCGGAACCGGAACCTGACTTCAAATACCGCGACCTAACATCAAGTTCTACGGGAACTGGGAGAACTAACCTCGCCGGGGTTCTGAGGAGGAGCTGGGTTGGTTTCGTGTACTTATGATGGTTTTACATTTAACATACGAGTATAGAATAGCCGTAGATAATAGCAGTAGGTAGTAGTAGTAGTAGGTAGTAGTCATACGCTTACAGTGTTCTTTAGTTTTAGTTTTAGTTGAGAGTTAAGCACAGAGTTGTGACTTACCCGGGCATTCATGAATATGAAGTACATCTGCATGAAGGTGAAGATCATCTGGAGCAGTGGGTTGACACCAATCAGGATGTGATGGCATGGCGAATCAAAGGGAATTTCGAAGAACGATCCGAATTCTAGGCCAATGTAGATCATGGCGCCCAGTCCAAAAGCTGCAGATAAGAACGATCAGTGAAGGTGGATCGATTTCTCCAGAGCCCCAGATGGGGATGGGGTTCCCATTCCCCACTTACCAATAGCTCCCACTCGAAGGAAGAAGCTGCCGTGCGTCAGATCGCTATGGGTTGTCTTGCGCTTGCGCACGTTCTTCGGGGTGACGGCCACCTCGGCATCCACGGGTGCTTCCTACACGGAGCGAAAGATCAAGAGGTTATACATTTAGGGGCTATCTCACAACCCTCGGACGACCCTAATTGATGCGGCCTCAGCACTTGGCACCTAATTAGCAGAGCTTGACAAGGTGAATCACTCAATTGGAGGCTAGGTCATGGGAATTGCGCCTCCCTTGAGGGTTAGACGACTACACGGGAGCATGGTAAACCCTTAGAGGATAATATTTATCTAGAATACTGATCAATATGAATAGCAGTTTATGATTCAATTGTGACTTGTTAAACGATAGATTAAGCCATGCTTCTTTCATAGTAAATAGCACATCTAAAATAGCCAGCAAATATCCCAAAAATTAGCAAGGCTCATAGCAAACCAGAAACTTGGCCAGTGTGTGCTAAGATAACAGAAAACAAGGATCCCTAATTAGTTGAGTAAATCCACTTGAAGAGAAAATTTCATCAGTTGTAGATATTTAACTTAAGGATAGATCAGTGGATCATGGTGGAGGAGTATCACCCACCTGATATGCGGCGCCCTTGGCTGCCTTGCCAGAGTCCTTAGAGCCCTTCGCGTCCTTCGAATCGGCCGGATCGGCATTCTTAGCTTTTTTCGATTTCTTCTCCTTTGGCTGGGGTTTCGGTTTGCTGCCTCCGTTGCCACCATTGCAGCAAGAGCTCTCTGCGGAAAAATTAGGAAATAATTATACAAAATTTGTTGTTTGATTGAAAGATAAATCGGAATTTCTTGCTATAAAATTATAATATAAAATAAATGATTGAATTCCAAAAACCGTAAGTGTAAATTAAATAAACTGAAGCTCACCCTGCAGCAGGAAACAAAAGACGTAGAGGAGGAAGAGTATGCTGACGCCGTAGAGATATGTGAAGAATGTCTCGTAGTACAAAACCGGCAATCGGTGTGTGGTTACATCGCTGATGACGTAGGCAATGCAGACGACGATCAGGAGGATCGCATACACCAGACTGGTCACGATGAACAGCGATGTCCTGCGGAAGGGAGTGCCCAAAAGCGACAGCATTAGTTCTCTGACAAACCAGGTTCCTTTATAGTTCAATTACGAGTATGTACAGAAGAGTAAACACTGGGTGCTCGTATCATACGGGTTGTGGTGGTGTGCTCGTGTTTGTTATTGTGTGAGAGAACTGTGTCAAGATCTGGCCAGAACTCGTTGCTATATCTACAGTGGGTATAGCTCCCCTGCGTTGACCCACTGTCCCGCTTCCAGTGAGTGCTAATTTCCCACTTTTGCACTGCTAGTGTGAGTTTTTCCCGATTCGTGTACGTGTTTTTTTTGGGTGTGAGAAAGTGACTGACATGCAACTAAATCTCAAGTGCATTCTCACTTGACAACTCAAGAACTTAACATCCCTGCATTAGCCCCTATTTGATGTTTGATTAGCCACAGACCCGCACAGTGGTACCTTTTGTTTATTGGGCCGGAAATTTGAACGCTGAGTTCACTTAATTTAATCTGATTTCTGATTTTGTTGAAGTAAATGTGATTTAAAATCAATTGTAGTTTTAGAACTCATTTCAAGTTGCCTGAAGATTTAAAAAATATGTATTAAAATATTTTGCTTCGGAAATAGCTGATTTGTATTTCAATTTTTATGGACACCCCAATTAAACAGCCAAAAATTTCTGGATAACCAATCTGTTTCGTAATGCTTCCTAATGCTTTTAGTAACATATTTTCATCACAATTTTCATACCACTGTGCCTCTCACCAAACCCATTTGCAGTCTTTTGTGACCCAGTTAGTAGCTGCTTTAAATACACAGGGCACCACCCCCTCAAACCTCCCAGCCTCCCCCCTTTTTTTTGCACCCCAACCCCACTCAAGCATCCATTTGCATGTGTAGTGTGCAAGAATGTGCCCTGAACTGAATGTATAATGTGGGTATTGGAAGAGAAATCCTTGTGATTATGCGTGACATCAAAGCTGATTTTTCCCTGCATTCAATGCGTATCGGGGAAGGTACTAGAAACTTGTGCAATATGGTACGAAAGCTTTTGCCACACATAAATAAATCTTTTACCACTCAAGAGATGCTACCAAAGGAAACCTGTCCCCTATTAGCATAAGGGAATATCAAGGGTGCCACAGAAATCTTATCTATATTGAATATATAGAATATATATTTATTTTGAGCCCCCGACAATATGTAGATAACCCTAAGAAGTATTTAACGTGTGAGGAATATGAAACAGGGGAATTTCAAGGACTGGAGTATTTTGGACTTGGGGTAGGTCGTGGTGTTCATGTCACATTACCATAGTTCGATGGGTCCCGTTATCGGATTGGTTTCATATGTGCCCTGTACCGTTATTTTCGCTGGCATAAAACTGTACTTATTTGGATTTGGCTTGAACGTGTAGCAAACCCTATAAGATTCGATGTGTGAATTAAATTGTTGATATCCAATTTGTAGTACTATAAAATATCTTTTACGGGTGGATTTACATAGCCTAGGGCGGTTGGGGGGCGGGTTTCGGAAGATATGTGAGGTATGTAAGCGCACACAACATAAACGGAAATCTTTCGGGGACCTCGATGAGAGAGTGAGACGGCGCTTTACGGCTGGGATTGCACTTTTGGATATATGTATGTGTGTATATATATATATACTATGCTATATAGGTATATACGGATTAGCATTACTTGCTTATGTACAATGTGAGCGGGTGTGCGTGTGTGCGTGTGTATCTGTGTGGGTGCTCAAGTGTTTTGGGTGAAGCTGTTATACACAGGAATTAGGTAAAAACTAAGTGGAGAACGGCCTTGATGTTAACACCCATTGAGCCCGTAAAGAATCCTTTAATACTCTGTAGTTTATGAGCCAAAAATCAAACAGAGATTGTTATTTAAATTATTGGGTGATTTTATACCTTTCTACTGTTTTTTGTTAGACTTCTGAACGCTTCGTTCTTTTCTAATCACCTAAAATAGATTTTTGCCCACAGTATTACAGTATTATCACCACCCGTCCAACCTATCCAACTAATAAGCAGTGATCTTAAGTACTCAAATAAAAAAGAAACGAAACCCTTACTATCGCACATAAGTTCGTATGACTTAACTTTGGTATGTTAAACTTATACTTTCAAAACTTTGAATTTTCCCTAAAAAGCTAGCTTCTTCCCCCGAAATGTCCCTCAAATTAACACAATCGTTATCGATGTCGCTATCGCACCTCTGCAGCGGCTGCGGCATGACGTTCTTGAGCTCCATCTCCTTGTTGGCCGCGTTGTTCTTCTCGGCGCTGTCGGTGCTGCCGGCGGTGTGGGAGCGGGACACCGGCAGCGTGGCCATGTTGTCCCCGCCCTCCACGTCGACGGTAGCGACCTTCACTTCACCGCCGCCCATTGTCTCCGTTTCCGTTTCGGTCTCCGTTGTGCTGGCTTTTTGTGGCGATCTCTTTTTCGATTTCTCTATCGATAGGCGATAGGTTTTTGGGTCCTTCGCGCCGGATTTCTCCTTTTCTTTGTATTTGTTATCTCACTTCACAGTTTATAATTATGTATTTTGGCTAAATGAATTCTAAATGAAGCAATTGGCAGGCTTAAGTATATTTTTTGTTTTTGAATGCAACAGAACAGCTATTGTTTGACTTGGAGAGCCTCCACCCTATATGTACAATATATCTGACTCTCTCTATCGCGACTTTTGGAGCCTTGTGGAACGCATTTGAAGTGCATTTGACAAATGGGCAAATGAGGCGTGGCTATAATTTTGAAACGGACTGCATCCCGGATGGGAGCGACCTAGTGACCTCTCTCTCTCCGGCAAATTGGGGGGTTGAAAGCCGTATTTGGCATTTCGAACTTCGCATTCCGGCGGGGAAAGTGTATCCTGTGGAGCTGAAGCTGAAGCTAAAGCTGGAGCCCACAGACTCCGGGCGCTGCTGTGTGTATGCATTGGACACGGACCTATGTATGTGGAACATTATCTCTCTACATTGGGAGTCCTCAGGTTCTTGAGGGGCTCTCTCGCTGTCCCTTTCCCTCTGTATCTCGCTGTTTCACTCCCTCTAGCTGGCTGATGGTGTGTATAATAAGCTGCTTAACGTTTGTGTGTATTGCCCGGTGCAATCAAAAGTCCTTTTTTGGAGGCCTGGCCAAAGGAATTAACTTAAGTAAGCGAAAAATCACTGGTATTATGACTTAAGCCCCACTGCAAATTGCTTCATTTAAGCCAAAATTCCTTCTTAGTCTGCAAGGACTACAAAAACTTCAAAAGTTTCATGGATTTCACAATTTATATAGTTTGGTTTTCACTTGATTAGCACTGGGAAAATCACTTCCTTGAGTTAAAACTTAAAAAAAAAAGGTACAAAAGTCTCAGTGTTAGTTAAGAGCTTTGATTTTTCATTTAGAATTTCCAACTGATTGGAGGACTTTTGCTTTTGGAGGACTCTGGAGGCTACCTGGCGACGAACGTTTCGCTCGACACGTCCAAGACCCTTTACTATCCAACTACAACTGAAACGGGCCCTGGCAGGATGAATTCAGCATCCTTTTCAGCCAGCAGCCGCCCTCAATCTGCGCCGAATCTCTCGCGCTCTCTCTTTCTCTTCCTACATCTGTCTCCTTCTGCTCTCGTCCTTTCCCTGTCACCCTCACAGGCAGGATGCTCTTGGTATGTAGGGGAAAAAGGTCCTGTGAGTGGAGTATGCCAAAAAGTAGGACACATTTCGGTGCGCGATTTTGTGTGCGATTTTTGCTCTTGTTGCTCTCAGTTCAGCTGGGTTATGTTGTGGGCTCCGTTGGGGGTTGTGTGGGGTCCCCAAATAGAGGCCTGTTGTTCATGCGTTTTGCATGCAGAATCCACTGGTTATTGTCCTGCCTTAATTGAAACATTAACCGACAGCTCAACTCGTTTTAAATGTTTTGAGTTTGATTTCTTAATTTGTTTTATTTTTAATTTGAAGTGAATAAATATTTTATTTGACCTGATTATTTTTGTGAACTTTTTTTGTGCTGTTCGTGAGATTTTTTTAATCTTTGAACTCGGATAAAAAGTTGTTTTCATAAAAAGTTCTGTTTATTTTTGCATTTATTTCCCCCCTTTTTATTTTGAAATTTGTTCTCAGGCGAATTCCGGTCTTTAGACCTGTCCAAAAACGTATCTTTTAATTGAGTTTTGCATCGGGAAGCCGAGATTCTTTGTTTTAGCCACACACTCGATGTAAATGGGTCACTTTACGTTAAAGCCAGGAGTTAAATGGGGGGCGCCAGGGGATGGAATGCCAATCAGCGGATATATGCGATGCATACATTCATGGTGCAGCAGCCAAGGGGGTTGGCATGGCAGACGGACAGACGGAATCAAAAGGTGGCAGCCGAGGAACGGAATCCCACACAACCGTCAGTCATCGAAAAGCAACAGCCCAAAACTCAATTACCCACGATTCCCCCGGCCTGCCCTCACTGATTTTACTACTGCCATCTGATGTTGTCGTTATTGTTGTTGTGGTGCTGCGACATGCAACAACCACCCACTGAACCACCCCACCAGCCCCTTGCGGCACAGTGGATGGTTGTCATCAGATACTGAGCAAAATAAGGGGTTTTATAATGTCTGGATATAAGAAGTTTCTATACTTGTATCTTTGTTAACACAGATGCTATGTACGGATTAGTATTACTTTTTTTAAGGAACCCATAACTATTCAGGTTAATAAATAAAATTCAGTTAATAAATGCTTTCAGCTCAATTTGTAGTTGAGTTTTATGTAAGAGGGTTAGTTTTTATCTGCAGATTACTAAAGTCTTCTTGAAATACGACTCCCCAACTCCTTTTTCCTTTTTCGACTATATTTTATTTCGGTTACCTTATCCCTTTGTGCAAATTTCTGTTCATCTTATGAGTGGAAATCTCTTGTCTTTCGTGAACTAAAGCCTTTCTGAGACGCGATTTCCCAACTCCTTATCCATTTCCCTGCTTAATCCCTGCTGAGTGCCTGTGCGGCCCACTGTGCGCTGCGGCAGAGCTTACGGTAAAAGCCGACGCCGTCGTCATGCTGTCTGCCTCGCTCTGCTCCGGTCCTTCGGCTTTTTCGGCTTCGTCCCGTTTTACCGTTTATCGTAACTCCAGCGTTGGCTCCCTTTTGTGCCGCCTGTTCGCAAAAACATTGCGGCATTCTGTTTTGGTTGCGCATTCGCCGACAGAGTCGTCCCTTAATAGTACACCACCCCCTCCCCCTCCCCCTGCCCCACCCCTTCGAATTCCCAACTGCCGAGCCATTGAACGTGGAGTGCAGAGTACAGAGTGCAGAGTGCGACAAGGGGTTGCAGTCATCCAGCAGAGTGGCGGTATTAAAAAATGTAAGGGTACAGAGTAAAAAAAGAAAGCTCTCTTGCACTCAAAGAATTCCTTAAGTTTTGCAAAGAATTGTTTGCCACCTTGCACATTTTTATTATCGTGGAAATGATCAAATAATGTATTATCAAACAAGTTCAAGATTCAAGATATTAGGGGCCCTACTTAATCTCAGTAAATTTCTTATTAAATTCGCTTAATTATGGGGTGAAAAAAAAACACCTAAAATAAGGACTTTCCTCTGACTTTAAAGCTCATAGCTCACTCAAAAAATGCCCAATTCCCGCATGAAATACTTTTTTTGACTTGCAACTGTTAGAAAAGTGAGTAAACATTGCATATTTTGTATTTTACAACAAAATTTTTTTTTTAATTTTTTGAAAATTTTGTAAGGGGTACCATCACAAAAATTTTAAAATTTTAATGAAAAATAAAATTTATTTTTTTCTTTAACTTTAAAAGCAGACTATTTTATATTGTTAAAACAAACCCAAAAAGACAATCCGAATCAAAATCTGGTGTGATTTGGCTGAGTTATGATCACAAAGCCTTGGGTTTATGTACCGATTAATAAAAAAAAATCAAAATAATTTGTAACAATTCAAACCAATTTGTTTTTACAGTTTTCGATTTTAAACTAAAAAAAAGGAATAAATTGAAATGCATTTATTTCTTTAAAAAAACGCATGTACAAAGTTTCAAAACAAAATTTAGTTAAACATTTTCAGAATGTTTTTAGATGCTTTTCCAAAGTACCTACACATGTTTGTGTTCCTATTTTTTCAGTGTATAAAAATGTAAGGATTTGCGTCGCAACTCACCAACTGCGACGTAGTTGCATTGAGAGGCATAAAAGCAGGAAAGGAAAGCAGGCTGACAGACGGGCGGCAGAGGGTTAAAGGTGGCGGGCATAGGGATAGGGGGGTTAAGAAAATGCTGGCGGGGTTTATCGAGATCCCAGATCCCAGATCCCAAATCCCAGCCAGATGAGGACGGGTGACCCAAATGCCACTCACTAATCCCGAGAGTAGAAAAATGCGAAATAAAACCCTTGAAATTCCTGCTGCCCAATGTTGAATTAAATTCAAATTGATGAGACTCCCTAATTATCTGTCTGATGATGAGGCGTAGTTTATCATACAATTTTTGATTGGTTTTTAAAATAAAAGTTATTCGATAATTAAATCATTTGAGGTGCTGCCACAAAATGTAAGAATGCTTGGCCTTAAAATATATAAACATAAAGCCTTAACACTTTTTTATAAAAGATTTAAGCCTTCAGCAGTTTGTTTTCACCTGAAACTAATACCATACCGAGAGTCCTTATTAATTAGCATTTTACATCTGAAAAGTAATACCTTGCCCCCGTGAAGTCCCTGAAAACATAATTGAATCCCTGACTTGTTGTTCTCTCCAATTTGGATCAATGACGAAGGCCCACCCTTGGGTGAGTTTATAATTATTGTGGCCTTTCATCTCCGCGCCTCGGAAATCGAAGAAGGGTTGCACTGGCCTTGTGTCCTGTCCGCTTGCCTAATTATAAATATTCGTGTTCGTGGCCACCCCACACGCAGCAGACGAGGTCCTTGTCGCAGGAGCCAAAGTTACGAGTGTTATTTTTAAAACAAAGTGTCGAGGGTGAACAGATCATCCTTGGGCCTACCCCAAAAAAACCTTGTGTCTAATCGGGTGATAATGTTTTTGCGATGGCAAACTCCCCAAATAGACGATGGACATTTGTTTTTTAAATGGGTTGAAGAGGAGTCAAATCAAAAAAAAAAAAAAAAATGGGAGTAAGAAAACTTTGGTCTGCTCCAGGTACACAGCAAAAAAAAGTTACTATCTTTATGGACTTGAATCATTTTTATATTTAAAAGATATTCAATTTAAATTTCTAATATAGAAAATGATTACTTTTTTTATTTGCATAAATTTACTTTCAACAATAAAATAAAAATGCTTGGTGTCAAGTGGAAAGCTCTCCATGTTTTGTCTCTGTGCAGTTGGAGGGAGTCGAGGAGCGTGTTCTCAAGTGAGGCTGACAACTCTGGCCAACTGCCAAGCATCGATAGTTTCGCTGTCTCCCCAACGCAACGCCGTCCTCCTTTCTCCTATTGTTAGCAAATTGCAGAAACTCACGAATGTAAGTCATTCGTACAATGACACTTTGGGCCCGGAGACAAAGCCATAGTTCCACGGGTTCCCGATGGGTGGTGTGGTGGGGTATGGGGAACGTGGATGTACTACAAGATGCATCGCTGACAGTTCATGCCGCAGCCAGCCGAGTGGAATGCTTTGTCGGTTTGTCAAGTTGCGTAATTTGTTTGCAACTCCAAACCCCGAACCCGAACCCAAACCCAAACTAAATACTAAAGACTAGAGACTGGAGACCAGCACCACCCACTGGCAGCATTGTGCAAGCGATTTTGGATGACTCGCTGCCTACTTATTTGTTTTGCGAGTTAGTCCCCGCAGGAGAGGAGCACGGAAAGCCCCATCCACCATCGGAAATGTAAGGCAATGTGCCTGGCGTCCGGTTCATTGACATTATAATCCACTGGATGCCAAAAAAATAAGTACACATATAATACAAAGAAAAAAGCTGAATGAAATTCGGGCCCAGATAGTTTTTTTTGGCTCCAGTGTGTTTGTTACTCCCTAAGCGGATATACTACTTAATTTTGGATTTGTGTGTGCACTCGAAAAACAACACAATACCACTTGGTTTTTAATTCCCAGAAACTGAACACTAAATCTTAGAATTAAGAAGGAAGTTGGCATGATCAAATTTCAATAATCCTCATACTTTGACCCAAAAACTCGTAGTTTAAGCATATTATTAAATGTATATTTCTTTCCTTTTATGAGCCCAAAAGGTAAGTGGCCTTAAGATCTGGTTAGTGGTGCGTTTGACTGGTAACTACTGCTACAAGAGGCCATCGCAAGATGCAGGTGATAGAAAACATCTACTTCGTTCCAGTGAAAACTATGATAGCTACTACTCATTCCTAGACTTCTGGGTTAGTAGGAGGAGAGGGATAAGGTCATACGGTTAGAGAGGGCTCTACATTGTCGATAAATATGTGTTTGAAGAAGAGTACACTATGGATAGGATAGGGGGTTTCAATATGAATTATACCAAATCTGACCTTTGCTGTGGGCGCGTCAGAACCACTGGATGATTGCCGCTGTAACGGTTTCTAACTCATTAAATTGAACAAGGTTTACGGTTTAGGGGTTCTATTTCGTAGGATCTAGTACAGAGCTCTCACTGATCAACAAATGAGAGAGAGATAGGAGAGATATATCTCTAGCATTTCTTAGACTTTAGATCTTAGCTGCTCGGGAACGTGGGAATGTGAAACGGAAGCTTAGTAACGAAGGACATGGATTGCGAGACAAGAAACACAAAAGCACATTCGGTGGAGACACATAAATGGTTGGTGCTGGCACATGGATGGTGGTATTTCTCGGGTCTCTGGATATCAAATGGACAATGGGTCATGGAACACACTTACTTGGCATTTTTCGGTCGTCGTGCGTCGATCGGGAAGTCGTCGTCGAAATCCAAATTGAAGTCCTCGCCGAGATCGTGAGGCACTAGTGGAGTGCGCTGGTGTGCAGGACTCGTGTGATAGCCATCGCCCTGCAGCTGTCGGTGGATCAATAACACAATTCAGGTTAGTCCTTGGTCGCCAGTGGGTCTCTCGTTTACCACAATAAATTGGAATTTTATATACAAAAAGTGCACAATGTAGTTTACACACAAATTTATTTACAGAGGGTATCACAGAAACATTCGATATTTTATATATCTCAAATCTTAGACAAATACAATTATGAGGAATTTCCAAAAAATAATTTTAGACATTTTATTTATCAAAGTTTTTAAGTTAGTACCTTTGAAAGGGTTTAGGAACAAGTAATATATAGTTTGTTTAGTTAAAATTAGTAACAAATTATCTTGATGGTACCTATATAATTTTTGTGACACTTCGAACGATGTTGAATAATTCTTGATTCATTAAAAAAAAGGTTTCTCATTAGCATGCACTTCAAAAATAAGGCGTTAAACAATATTCATATCAGTTTCGATTAAACAATTCCAATTTATTGCAAATCATAAGTATTATTCATAATTGGCATGGTTTTTTTTGTTGTGTTGATTTTCGATTTTGAGGAAAATAAAGTTAAGGGCAAATCGGTTACTCGTGCAAGGATTTTGTTGGTTAAAGATTTGGATCCGATTCGAATTCGAATTGTCTGGCTATAGAAGAAAAATCTTTAAAAATAAATTATTAATCTGCCACACACACGGACACACACACACACACTTCATAAAAACGGGTTAAGTTCATATGCAATATTTACAAGCTTTTTTTTCGGTGTATTTTATTTTCTGATGCAGTTTGTTGTGTTGTTTTACGTATTGTATGGAAAGGTTATGATAATGATATTTAATCTGTATTATAAAGCAAACCAATTATATTGGTTTAATAAATTCATGATAATTTAGAACACCTTTTATTTTTTAGCAAATTAATAGGCAAATGACTAAAAAAAGTAAGCGTGCCAATTTTAAGTGAAATAAAATCTCTAAAAATGTGTCTAAGAGTTTGCTGTAAAACATGTTATAATGGTTTTAACCAAATAAATGCTTTAAAACCGACTTTAAGACACTCTTCTTAATGACCTTAAATCTCTAGAGCTTTATGATATGTGTTCCCAGTTCCATTTTGATTTAAGTAAATGTATGTTTAATGAGAGTTATGTGTATGAGCTGTGTGTGTCTCGATTTGGATGTGGTTAGATGGCATTAGATATTGCATATGAGTGGGGATGGGTCAATCCTTGTAGCGAGTATATCGAAAGGCCCGTACCTTGACCACAGTGCCGACCTGGTTGGATTCGGATGCCGATTGGCGGTTGTCGAGCAGATTGGCCCGCTCCATGTTCTCCAGTTGAAGTGTCTCCCGGGGCTGGTCCAGTAATCGTTCGCGCATCTCATGAATGTAGGGACACCGCTGCATTCCTCACTTCCTTTCCTCGGGTCCTCGTCCTTGCACTCTCCTGTCCTATCTGTCGGATATATTTCTAGGTTGAGGTCAGCTGATTGGGTGTAGACAAGTAGATACGTGTAGGTCTACGGGATTATGTGATTCGAAGCTTCTAGCGGTTTACTTATGAAGAACAAGCTCCCTATATAAATCGGAGTTATTGCCTTGCCATTCATACATATGTAGATAATCGGCCGTATATGCGCGTGTATATATCTTTATTTGTAAGCTAGTATAAAGTTCTTAGGGAGGTAATCGCTATTGTTTGCTTCAACGTGATAAATCAGTCATACGGTTTGCTGCAGCAGTTGAATTTTCAAGACTTTTGGTTATACAAATTGGTCGTTCTGAAATGAAAAAAGTATCGGGAAATAAGGGTTAATTACTAATGATTTTATTTATGAGAAACTACAAATATGTTGTATGACTTTACTGAACTAATATTTAAACTCATAACAAATTAATAAAAGAATATGAGTTTTATAGGGAAAGGTTGGGTAACTTAATTATTAATATAAATTGTGTAGAAATGTGTGAGTTTATTTACAATAAAATCATTATTCTACTTCCCCTGAAAACATTTTCATAGGCTAACAAAAACAGTGGAAACCCAATTCGCAATATGTTTTTATTTTATTTTCGTAAACTCATTTCCAATGCGATTGAACAAATATATAGGGCAACATAGTGGCCGATTTTATGCGATCATGCAGAAGCTTTTTGCATTCGCTCGTCTCTGCTAAGACGCGCATCTATGTCTATATATTTTTCAGAGTCTGAAGTAAGGGGGGTGCCACTGAGCTAGTAAATTCCACTGGCTTGTTTTTAAACGTTTTTAAGAGACGCCCCTGCAATCGCCGCACGACCTCAGATTCTGTTTTTCCACACGCACGAAAAGCGAGACCGACAGCGAAAAAGAAAATAAACATTATGGAATAATAATAATCTGCAGCCTGCAGTTGCCACCCACTAACATCCCATATTTCGGATATATGTTCACGTAGTGCTGACATCTACAGCTAAATTAAGTAATTATTACAGCTAAAATAGGCTTGCATTTATTATTTTATTGGCTGTATAATTTATTTACTTTGTGTATTTAAAGTACCTCACAAAACAGCTAATGCATAATTTTAAAATGTATACAAAGTAGCTAAATAAACGTTAAATTCAATAATGCCCAGAAAAAAGTCATGAGTAATAATTATTAATTATTATTATTATTATTAATATTATAAACATTAGTAAAATAACTTAAAATGTAGGTCTTCACATACATATATTTAACAATGTTAGTGATATTTTTCAGATTAAGCTTATATTTTAACACAAAAATAAGTACGTAATGTCAAGTTTCTTGCATAAAAAGTGACTCCTCAGAATCGTCTGATTCATCATCATCATAATCATCAAAGATTACTTGAATTTGCAAACTTTAAAGGATATAGCCAAGTGAGCAACACCGTTTCAAATTTCTGGCCAGCGGCCAAATCAAAAGTGTGGCACATAATCAGAGCACATTGTGCAGCGGATTCTGCTCGTGACTCTGAATCCGAATCTGAATCTGGGAATGGATTGGAAATCTTCAACTCAACTTGAAAAAACCACCATAGTTCTCCCATGCAGCCACCCTCGTCAATCAGTCGAGATCTGTTTGGCACACATCCATCAGCATTTCGGATTGGATCGGATGAATGGAGATGGAGGGTCATAAAATCTGCGCCAGTTTTCCTTCTGGAATTTCCACTTGTTGCTTTCAAGGGCGAAGGCATTTATTTTTGATCTAAGTCAGCCAAGCCATTCGGGAGCATTAAATTTTGATGTTCTCGATTGAAAATATTTGTTTGGAATTTGGCAAGAAATCATAAAAACTAAAATATTCTTTATGGGCTTCGGTCCATTCAAGGAAACTCTGTGATACACGGACTATATATTGTTTGGATTTCACAAACTGCCACTTGGGCATATAGCAAAATTCAATGAATATCTTTCACGCTCATTAAACACTATTCAAAGGTGCTGAGGAGCTCAGTATGTGAACAGAGTTTATAGTTCAAAACTGTTGGTGCTGCCCCAAGTACTGAAAAAGAGTGTATTTTTAAATGGTTTTAATAAATCTATTTCAAGTTCTTAGTTTAATATTTATTCAAGTGAGTTTTTCCAGTTTTTCAAGTCGTCGTAATGGGTTCTAAAGTAAAATCCCACCATCACACCTTTCACATTTAGCTCCCAGTTCCCATCAGCCATCATCACCGCAAAGATGATCTGCAACTGGAGATTTAAGTGAGTTTGCGAGGCCCTTTTCCCCCACACCATTACCCTTTCCTGTCCGTAAAAAATGGTAAGAGCCAACTTAGAGCGTATTAAGGCAACGGCGGTGGCCATAAAAAGCATTCTGGCCACAATGTTGCCGCCGTCTTGCCTCTGAGTTAATCTGAGTTTTTCTGAGTTCTGCTCTGTAGTTTTGACCATGTTTTCAGTAGTCTGTAGTCTGTAGACTGTAGTCTGTGGTGTGTAGTCTCTGCCTCTCCATGCTTTTTCCATGGCCATTTGGCCATTTGGCCATTTGCAAGCCAGAATTGTCGCATGTTCTCGTTCGGCTCTCGGCGCGCAGCAACCAACACAGTCTCGCAAATTGAAAGCTTGGCTAATACCATTAACATTTGATGGCTAACACAGCACTCCCCACACACTGGCGAGAAACTGGCGCAAAAACTGACCCAAAGCTGTTAATTGCAAGCTCTCTTATTTTGGCTCTGAACAACATTATGGCCAACAATCGAATCGAATCGCTAACTTGACCCGATTAGCAGCGAATCAATGGCATCCAAAGACCTTTATCTCAATCTCAATTCGTACAAAATGGTTTCAAAACTAAATTTAAACAATTACATTTAAGGAATATTTAGTCAATCAATTTTTCGAGGGAATATTTTTTAATAATTACCTTTAGGAAAATTACAATCACTTTTCTCTCCTTCTTTTTATTTTCTTCTATTCCCAATCAAGCGGCTAACAAGGTTTTTCCTTTTTGAGAGATCTTGCACCCATCGAAGGGGAAATGTGAGTGAGACCAACTGTCTGGCTTTCTGGTTTCCCACTGTAAACAAACTGTGCCACTTGAATTGGATTGGGAGATCATTGTTGCCACTGTCGATGTAGCTAGTTTATGACAGTGTCCGATGACAGATTGCACACAAATGACAGCCGCCCCACCACCCAACCACCCAGTCACCCAGTCGGAAAGTCGGAAAGTCGCAGCCCCACCCACAACCCACAACCCACACAGAAGCTCAGTGGATCGACATCGACATCGGCGCCAGGGGGAAAAACAAAAGGAAAACACACACATCCACACACACCACGGAAAATGATAAAAAGTGAAATGCGGAGAGGAAAAGTTGATCTATGCAGATCTGTTCAAGAGACGGCGCCCACATGTAGAACCGGATATGCAATTGTATACTGAAAAGAAAGAAAATAACGAATCGGAATCGAAATGCAAATGCAAATGGAAATGGAAATGGAAACGGCCAAGGGGAAGGCGAATGAAAATGGGCATGAAAATGGCTATGGAAATGAGCATGAGAACTGTCAGCAGATGGATGCAATCCGTGAAAATAGGGTGACCTTATAAACAAAACCCAGTCTGCGGCCTGCAGTCAGTCATCGCACTCAGAGAAATGATGGGAAGCCAACATAAACTTATGACTTAGCTTTCAATAATAATATAAAAGAGTTTACTTTGGCTTTGCATTTTTTATTTGATAGCTATTTTCTTAAAGAAAATATACAAATTGTTCATTATATTTGAAAAGGGTTAAAGAAATATTAGAAATATTTATAATCGTTTAAACATCTTAAGAAATTTAACAAACATCTCTTTTATTATCCATATTTAAAAATAAAAAACAATGTTTTTGTTTAAGTTTTGAGTGCGTGATCCGCAGTGGGTTGGTTGGCTTTTGGGCTGGTGGGTGGTGCGTTCACTGATTCACCCACTCCCACGCCCAGTCAGTCACCCAGTTGTCCATCCCCCGAGGTCGTCGGCTCATTAGTTAATATGTATGCTGGCACACGATACGCGACCGTTTGCAGAATATGCATTCCGTTTGGTTTTTTGTTTTGTTCCTGCTTTCCATATTTCAAGCTGTCCACTAGACTCAATTTCCACCACCGTCACCATCTCATCATCATCAGTATCGGCAAGGAAGCAAAGCGGCACCACTCACTCACCACCCACTCGCAGAGCCACCCACCCAACTGGCCAACTAACCACCGTTAGAAATCGCGTGTCGCGGTTTCAACCCTCGCGAATGTTTTTCTGCTTTTCGGATTTTCATGCTTCCCAACATAACCGTCGATTTTGTCGATAAGAATCATTGGGAATCGATAACAAAGATTTGATGAAATACTTTTCAACTTGAAATGCTAAGATATTAATCTAAAAGTAGCGAATATTTGTTAAATTTAATGACTTGAAAACAATTTTAAGCGAAAATAACAACATTGCCATTGATTTTGTTGGATATACAAACATATGTGATAGCTTTGTCCGATAATATTCTGCATTAAATTCAGTGAATCACTGTTGAACTTTACTATACTTTCATTTGGGATCAGTGATTCATGGGATCAAATCGATGTTATAAAGTTAAATATTTATAAGTAAAAATGACTCAAATTTCCTAAACGTTTTCAAATACCATTAATACAAACCGATTGTAAATCAAACTCTTCAAAGTAATCTTTTTGAATTAAATTATAATACTATTTTAAAATAAAATTAATTCGAAATAAAATAGAAAATGTTTATGTGTATAAATTTGGGACGATAACAAAAGTACTGATTAATATTCGACTTTAAGCAGCAGAAACTCAAAATTAAATCTAATATGTATGTACACATCTCGAAGTGTTCAAAGCATTAAACCTGCTATCGATCTAAAGATTTAACATTCTAAAATTTCCGTGACCTATCTATAGTTCGGTCATTGATATATGTAGCGACTAAAATGATAAGGAATCTAATCATTGGCAGATCTCAAAGATCGAGGATCGGTGGAGAATATATCCCAGTGGTGGGTGTGACCCAATTCTGGGGCTGAGTCTGTTACTTCTGGCAGATCCGCCCTATAAAAACACTTCCCCACAGCCCGCTTGTGTTTTGTTTGTGTGGTTTTTTCTCTTGTCGCGCCTCTTGTGCAATTAAGATTTTCCGTTTGGCCCAGCACTTCTATGGGTTTACTTGGGCGAAGGTAGCGAAAACCGAAAAAGGAAAACCCCGCGACACCGAAGCGATTCCAATGTCTTTCTAATGGAAGACCAAGAAATGTGTGTGTAACCCGAGAAGGGCAGCAGTTTGATTGCTTTCGAGTGTGGAGAGGGGGATCAAAGAGCTTAGTGCTACAGTGGAAACCTGTATAACTCGATACAAATACTAAGCTTAGATCAGAATTTGGGTCTTAACGCTAAAATGAAAGACTATGAAATTTATTTGAACTTGCTGCGGTGCATTATTGTTATGAAAACAAAACAATTTTCTTAGAAAAGTTGTTCTTAAATAACTAGAAGTTGAATTGGATTTTTCTTGTAACAATTAAATGGTTTTATTGATTAAAAAGTTACTTTTCCTGAATTACCCACTTTTGTAAAAATCTTGATTTATTATTTTGAAATAATTTTTGCTAATCTCATTTTTGCTCTCAAATTTGAAAAGCCGATAAGGATGGTAATTCATTTTAAAAACTGCATTTATTGACTTAATTTAAAAAATTAAAAACAGACTTAACATTTTCAGAAATTAATGTTTTTTAAGAGTGCTTAATTCAGGATTCTTTTTTGGACCTTCATTTGTTTACTTAAAATAAAGTTTAGTAGAGGAAGTTTTATACTTGAGAAGTTTTATACTTGAAAAGTTTTCCTTTAAAATGGTTTCCCACCAAGTAAAGTTAATTTAAAAAAAGAGTCTGAAAAGGAAGTGAAAAATTCTGGTGCTACGTGAAGCTGTTCATTATAGGGAAACACGACTGTATTTGGATTTGACTGATGTCATATGGATCCGTCACTTGACTTACTTTTTGGGGGTTATATCCTGCCGTTCAGCTCATATGCGTTTCCTTTTCGAGTCGCTTCCTCGTGCTTTATTCTCGTCTCTTCCCTTTTGCGTTGTCCTGGTTTCTTTGTTTTGCTTCCGCTCCAGATGATGAAGAAGAAGAAGGCGCCAAAGGGGGCGGGGGCGTGGCGTCTGTTGCGCGCGCGTTTTCTTAATCCGTTTCGCTTTGATTTCGTACTTTGAGGGCTATTGTCCTGCGTATTTGGCCAAAAAAAAAGTAATGGTATTTGATTGACTCGACCGGAAACGGGCTAACACACACACAGACACACACACTCAGGCACACCACGCACAGCAGACAAAATGGACGACGCAAATATTTAGTTTCCTGTTTTTATTCGGTAGTTTTCTGTGGTTCTTTAAGCACTTGTTTCACTGCACATTTACAAAAACAAAGCAAAAAATAATTAGAGGCAAGCATTTACAAAGAACAACAATAAGAGTAACAGGAATAATAGCAATTACTGCCACAACAATTACTAGTCAATGGCATCAAAAACTAACTAAGCAGGGGAAATGTACTGGAAATCGCTTAGTGGGTCTTTCCGACTTTGTCTTTCTTAATTGTTGCTGCTAGGCGGTACTATTATGTCTTGTTTGGTTTATGTGTTGTTCTTTCAGTTGGTTATTTATTTATTTGTTATATTTCGGCACCGGTCTGAAGAGGCAGTGTCTTCCATCACTCGCAAACGAATTTGAACGCAGCCACCAAACTGCTTTTATATTTTGTACTCAAACTTAACATGAGCCAGAACGACGACAGCCGGTTAACAGTGCCATTTGTATGGGGTGGTAACATGAGCAATGGGGTGTCCCAGGCTAAGGGGGGAAAGTTTAGTGTAACAAAATATAAATAAATCTAGATAAAGTAGAAAATACTTTATTAATATAATTATTTTTTCTCCAACTCGAAGTCTCCGTAAATCAATTTTTTTTTGGTGGCAGATGGCTGTTTAAATTATGGCTGTTCGTCTGTTTTTAATATTTACTAAATTATTTCCAATGGTGTCAAAAAGTTTCATATGTTTGAAACCACAACAGGAGCAAATGTGTTAATGCACTTGTTGCATCTTTGGTCCATTAGTAAAGCCATTGCTTTCAATTGAGAAAACAGTTCCGTGGTTTTACGTATTTTTAGAAGAGCCATATTTTAAAAACAAGATTTCAAAGAACATTTCTGGGACACCCTAATGAGCAAGAGCGACGACAACCGGGTAACAGTGTTTTAACAGTAACAGTACATTATTACTCTATGCGTTAACATTAACAAAACTTTGGCAATCGGGTAAGAAGAGAGCGGTTTTGTGCGAGCGAACCGGGACCATCGCACTATGGGAAATTTTACCACTTTTTGTGGCATCAAATAGTAACTAAAGAACAGAGCTAAATTTTTTGGGTTTTGTTTTATGTTCTTTATGTGTTAGTGAATGTACATATGTTTTTAACAGTAACTTTTAAGGAAAGAAGGTGTCTAATGACTTTTCATTAGTAAAAAATAAATTTAACTAGTTTTGAAAAACGTGTTTTGGTCAGAAAAAGTGGTCAAATTACCCATAGTGCAACGCAACCAACGACATCAAAACGCCAAAGCAACAACAGCACAAAGCGAACGGCGTGTAAAGCAGCGACGCTGGCCGAGGCAGCAACAGTCGTATGTCGTAAGTTTTTACGGTATTCACGGTACATTCGCCGTCTGTTGCTTCTGTTTCTACTTCACATATCGTTTGTTGTTGCCCACCACCTTTTGTTGTCTTTGAACTGCACTGAACAAAATTTCCATGTTAAAACAAATACAAAGGATACTTTTTTCACGCTTTAATATTGATTTTAAGCCCCCTAATGATTAAAATCCCCACGTGATAAAGAGTTGGAATCTATCTCCTTTGAAAATACACTGAAAATTCTAAAACACAAGTGCGTATTAAAACATAAACTTTTTGTTGTGTACTTGGGCCATTGCGTTTTGTTTTGGCTTTTCCTTTTGGCCCATTAGCTTTACCGTAAGAGTTGCAAATCTCGAGGCGCAGCAATAAATGATAATAGCCAAAATGTTTCGGAAATGTGGCTTAAGCACGTGAGTGAGTGGAAATGCCTATGCGACAGATTGAATAATTAAACCAAACACGCCGGCAACGGCGATAACTCATTGAAATACACTGCAAGGAAAAAATTAAGTAAAAAATATAGCATACTTTTGGCCACAATTTCAAGCGATCTTAAAATACCTGTTTAATTTTATTAATTTGGCTTAGGATTAAAGAGCAACTCTTTATTTATAGGAATAATATTTTTATTTTTAATGTCTTATAGTACCTACATATCAACTTAAAAGTCGAATTTTCTTTAAAGGTGTCATAGTTTTTATAAACGGATTTTAGCAAACCAAACTTGAAACTGTGAATTATGCAATCTACAAAATAAAAAAAAAAATACAATACTAAGGAAAGCTCAGCCTGAGAGTTGTACATAAAACATGGAAACTAATTAACTACAGCCAAGTAAATGTTTGGTCAAGAAATTAGAGAATTGGGAAAACTTGCAGTCTGTTTAATGAACAGGGACAGTCCATCCCCTGACCCTTGAGGGGAGACCTTCCCAGGGGTTCCTTGATGTCCAGCTGTCCAGCGGAGTAATCAGATTATCGCCATCGGATCTGACTCCCTGAAAAGCAGAAACTGAAAAGCAGAAAAGGGGCGCTGGTCACCCGGGGACTAAAATACACTACACTAAAAGACGCTAATGGGCCAAAAAGGTGTGACGGGGGGTGGGGAAGTTCGAATAGAACCAGCAGTAGTGCTACTAAAGATGCAGCCAAGTTTTGGGGTGGGTGCTACTACTCCTGTTTTTTTTTGGTGGCAAAGTGCGAAAAGGGGGCGACTGTGTGTGCGAGGTGCAGCGCATGCGTTGAGTCCTGCCAAAGGACATTCACCTCTGGGCCTTAGTTTGCCGCCAAACAGGGTGCATTTATGTATGTAAACCGCTCGCATTTGTATCTAATTGCAGGCGTGCCCAAAAAAAAAAATCAACAAAAAACGTACACACCCCACAAAAAAGAATAACAAACAATACTCCCACTCTTGGGTGGAAAGTTAATTGAATTAGGTCCAAGTCCAGGTCCAAAAATAGTAAGGTATTATTTATAGAGAAATCTTGAACAACATTTCTCTTAAGAAAAGATTTTAAATACGCAGTTTAAGGTCTGAAAAAATCCAGGAACAGCTTTCAGAGGCAAAAGTACATAAAGTACATTAATACTTATGTATTTACCCCTTTATATATACAAAGTTCTGTTTTTATACTTATTCTTAATTACATACACATCAAGTTTTGATTAATCCTTGTTTAGAAATATTATGTATTTCGGCTTACCCCTCAACATATAATCAGAAATCCCCCTCCTTTCGGCGTGTAATCATGTATTTGAGCGCTAACCTAGTTTTCTGCCAGCTCTGTTGGCCAGGGCGTGGTTCAAATCCCGGGTAACCAGTTGGTCCGTGTATATACCCAAGGATATGGCACATGGAGTCCACAAATTGCAGTGCCAGTCAGGGGAAACAGCATCCACAAAGGCTCTGGACAGAGACGGGGAGCTAGAGAGAGATTGGGGAAATCCTCAGGCCATCTCGCTCTGGGAGATGCACGCTGGGAAAATGGTGAAAATGGGGAAAAGGGGGAGTGGCACCAACTCATAGATACATGCCCGTGGTTCGAGATACAATTGCGAGTAATACGGCTTCGGCTTCAGCTCTGTATCTGTATCTGCTGCTGCGCCTATCCCCCAGCTCCGAAAACAGCACCACCCAAAGAAACCACCCAGAGCAAGAACCAGAACCAGAACCACCCTTACCACTGGAAAAGAAAGAACCCCACCCTGAGGCTCCGAAATGCGCGCTTCCTAATGCCATGTAGAACATTATTTAACTCGGCATGACCCACATACAAAGAACAACGCCATTTTCCATAGTAATCGAATTACGTTTCAATTTATTATTCATATTTATTGCATATTTACTGCTCTTTCATAGTCAATATAGTTTTCATTCGGGGTGTACGGGGGTGGTGGTGTATTTGTTTTTGGGAACACAGAACATTCACGACTAGTTTTATCTTGGGTTTTTAACGTTATCTTCGTAGCCATTATTGTAAATACATATAAATACTTGTAACACTTAATACAAATTGCTTTTCCTAGGCTTAGTCAAGTTGTATTGGTTGAATATTACGGGGAAAAGTTAGCAAGTGAATGGGGATTTTCAAAATCAATTGAGTTAAGTTCTTTGAATTAGGATCTAAGGTTGTTTATCTGAAAACACTGAAATGGATATGAAAAATGGAAATGGAACAGTGATAGTTTGGAAAATGCAATTCCTAATCTATGGTGAGATAACTATTAGAAAAAACCAAATATTCCTAGCGAATACTTGAACAATTTAATTGGTTAATTTGAATGCTATTTCATTTGAGAAGTTATATTTAAAAATTGAAAGGAACAGATGAAACCTTTCCGAAATGTTGGATGTTTAAGGTAAAAAAAAACATCCAAAGGAAGTTGAAAAAGCAAGGAACATAAAATAAAGTCCTGATCCATTGAGAAGATTCTATAGAAGTAGATAGAACTAGTCAAATGATGATTCAAATTGTCATCTTTATTCGAAATACAAAGTGAGTCCCACAAGTACGATTATTATTTTCTTTGTGGGTAATGAGTAATGAGAACAAATAATGGTTTTCGGGTATAACTTGAATATTTTGGTATGAATTTTGCTTTTTTTTTGTTTTTATTCATTTTGCATATAATGTCATTTTGCTGGTTTCGTTTTCCGTTTCGATTCTACGTGGAATAGGAGTTCCTCTAATGAGTTCGATCTCTCGTCGTAACTACTTAGTTTCAATAAATTCTAATACAATCGGCTGTAAATACAATACAATTTTCAATTTTGATTTTTCGCTGAATGTGCGATTTTTCGAGCAGTGTTTCGAGTCGGTGTACAATAAATACATGTAAGAAAATGCATATAAAGTTACAGTTAATTCTAGTTAAAAATTTAGTACGAGTATAAAATTGAAATAACTAATTTAATATATATTATTTTTGTTCCTTAAGATTTTTTGTTAATGTTTTTGGTTTTGATTTCGATTTGGCATTCATATAACTTTGAATATACAATGGATGAGTCAGTAGATTCAAAAAACTCGAACTCAACAAGAAAGCAATTACAACATAGGCTACGTGAAGAACTCTTTGGCATTGAAAAATATATATCGCATCGTAAGTGTAAGTGGAGTCTATATTCTAGGATCTAGATACCTTATACCATTATGGTAGACAAAAAAAAACACAGACATACGTATTTATACCTCCTTAAATAGATTTGTGCGTCTTACAGTAAGTGATTTCATTGGAATGTTTCGCTATCCTTTGATTTGTCCATCTACAGTTTTTTTGAGCTTTCGTAATACTGAAATAGGGTTCTGTGGGAATTACTGGAACTATAACTGGAACTGGAACAAGCACAAACGTATCACATAAAAACCTATTTGGGCAAAAAAAGGTTCCTAACAAGATCTTTCTCTCTTATGTCGAATTTAAGTTAACAAATTCAATTAAATGCTATGCTAAAAATCAGGCATCTCAACAAGGGGCTCAAACGATCCATGGGCTTAAAGGGGGCTTTAAGGGGGCTTAAAGGGGGAGGCTTCTGCAATCCGGATTGAACATCTACATATGCATAGGAGTATATATCCTTAGGTGCTAGGCTGTCTAAACCGTCTACTTTGTAGTACAGTGTTGTGTGTAATAACTTTTGCGGTTTCTCGATTCTGGTGGGGTTAATGACTTCTCTTATTCTCCTCCTCTCTCTTCGCACCTTCTTACTTTGGTTTCTGAAATATATTGAGTATGCATTTGAACGCCGATTAATTATCCGTGTAAATATCATTTATCATTTAAAGAACTCGCTTTTTTGGGTTATACATATTTGGAATATCTGCTCTCTATGGGGTTGATCGTTAGTTTAGCGGCATACGTCGTAGTGCGGTTGGTTCACAACCCGTTTTGCTGATCCTCAGTCAGTTCCTATATATAAATATATAAAATGGTGTCCAGTGTTTTTGATTGCGAGCTTGCCCAACATTTATCCAAATTGATATCTTTGCTTAGTTTTGGGTTGTACGTTATGTAGGGGCTAAACATGAATTCAACTACGGTTACGCGATTTTTGCCTACAATAACTCTTATATCACTCACATACTACCAAAGATAATTTGTTGAAAGATCGGGGCTTTTGATTGGAGTAAAATGAAAACATTGACTTTATCTTGATTTGGGTTCTTTAAAACTTGTAACATTATGAATAAATAACTGAGTAAAAATTTTAAATTTCAAAGCTTTTTCCAGCTTCCAATTGAGAGAACATAATATTCTCCTATGGAAATTGAAAACAATACAATTTTCTGCTAAAATTAATGAGTGACAGTCACCGACAATCTTTTTCTTGAGCAAATATAAATCTTTTTTTTGAAATAAATACTTGTTTTGGTAGTAAGCGAGCCTTACGAGCCTAAACCATTTAATATATTGCGTATACGCACTAGTGACAATTGCTTGGGGATGTGTTGCGTATACGCCCTAGTGACATTGCTTGGGACTTCCTTTGGGTTTAACGTTCTTTTGGGCTGACATGAACCCCTTGATCTATCTTTGCTTTCTAATGTTTCTTTTCTAGGATATGTTTTGGGCATTCAACGCTTGCATCCGCTCGGGCTAATCTGTGCTCTTGGTGGTTCTCTGGCTTTCTTGGTGGGTGGATTGATGTGGTGGTGGTGGTGGTGGTTAATGTGGATGCTCGTGCTCCAGCGGATGCAAATCCTAGACAAAGCTGAGCTCATGGCCGCTGATCGCGTCGATGAACTCAAAGTGCGCGTAAACTCATTCGCCGTTGATCACGTAAACCGGACAGAAGGCCTTCTCCGTGTTGAGGGATTGCGGCGACAGCGCCCGGATAGGTGCCCTCAGTCCACAGCTGTCGCCGCCTTGTTGCCCTTCCCCTGGTGCGGATCCTCCAGCCCCTGCTGCTCCTCCTGCTGCTTCTGCTTCTGCTCCAGATGCTCCAGATGCCCCAGATGCTCCTCCCTCCTCCGCTGAATTGCTCTCGCCACTATCCACCTCCTCGACAGTCTCCAGCTCGCCGCCCGCCAGCGTCGTGGAGCAGTAGCAGTAGGACAGGTTCGTCTTGAGATCCTCGCAGAATTGCTGCTGCTGCGCAATGCTCTGGATGCGCGAGCGGGCGAATTCTCACATGTACGTGGGCTTCAGCTTGTAGGCCCTCTTCCAGATCTCGCACAGGCACACGGTCGAATGGAACCGATAGAATATGGCCAGCGGCATCGACACGTGCGTGATGATCGTCCAGGCCCACAGCCCGTAGAAGTTCAGCTGTATGGGATGCGATTCCGCGCGGGATTTCTCCAGCGTACTGATGGCCCACATGGCCAGATTCACGACCAGCATAAAGGTGACGATCTCACGGCCCGGCTTCTTGCGCAGATGCTCCGGACTGGTGGCCTGCCGGCGACTGGCATCCAAGATAAACATCGTCTGGCAGGCCGTCTGCACAATGGAGGCCAGGGCATTGATGGGCACCAGCATGTCGTCGCTGCGCAGGGTAAAGTGCCCGGCAATGACCGTGAAGATGTTGTAGAGAAAGGAGCCCGTTTGGGCGCCCACCAAAAGGATGTCGTCCAGCGAGAAGCTCCTGTAGGCGTCGTACTGCAGGTGCCGTATCTGGATCATCCCGACCAGAGTGGCAATCGTGGCCGTGCCGTAGATGAGCAGCTCGCAAATGGTCACCTCGGTGACGGCCAGGGCCACAAACTCCGGCCGCGAGATCAGCACAAAGAAGATGATCAGCGAGATGATGGTCAGCACCAGGATGAGTATGCCCACAAACAGACCCTTGTGGGCCCTGGCACAGTCCACGGAGTAGTGGTGCGGCGACCGCTTCATCGGCGAGCTAATCATGTCCGGACGCTGGGGCGTGGGCGTCTGGGGTCGCGAGATGCTCCTCCACATCACGTACAGGATGGCCGCACAGATCAGCGAGTACTCGATCGTGCAGGGAAACAGAAAGGGCGAGGCATCCTGCACCAGCGTTCCAATGATATTCGTTCTTCGGCACTCGAAGATCTGGTAGGGCCCCTTCAGGCCCCTGGGCACCCGCAAGTGTGCCGTGGGATCGTGCTGGATGACGGCATGGCCCCGGGAGTGACCCGGTATCCTGTGCGAAATCCTCAGCGTGCGATTCTCCGGATTGTAGAAGGTCAATATCTCGTGTTTCGTCTCCTGGATCAGGACATTCAGCCAAACTGCCAGGTTAGTCCCGATCATGTGCATTAAACCGAAGCGGGCAATGATCTTGTAGCGATACACCTTGATCTGCTCGTTGTTCAGGAAGATAAAGTACATCTGGATGAAGATGAAGGCCATCCGGGTGGCCGGTGTCAAGGCCAGCAGTACGTTGTGGCACTTGGTATCCGTGGTCAGTTCAAAGTACTGGCCAAACTCCAGACCCGAGTATATCATGCTGCCAATTCCAAAGGCTGTAATGTAAGAATGTCATTTTAGTCCTGTATTTAAGTATGTATTATAATTATATAGTATATAATAATAATTATTTACACTTAAGAATTCCGATTCACTTACCAACAGCACCCATGCGCAGGTAGAAGCTGCCGTAGTGAGCATCACGTCTTCCAAGTGGCGCGAGCAGCGACGGGCGCCTCACGGGAATCGACGGAGGAAGTCGGTGGTGCACGGATGTACTATCCGTATCCGACTCGTCCATGCTGTCCGTTCCACTCGCCTTTGTCGTCGACTTGTTCGGGGAAGTGGCTGCGAAGGAGGTACGATTGCAGAGTATTAGAGTGAACAGTAGCTCAAAAACCAGGTGTATGTTACCTATTGGTACCGGCAACTTGGGACGTCCCCAGAGCAAAGTGGCGTACATAAAGAGCAGGAAGATCATGCTCCCGATGTACAAGTACAAATAGTAAACCTAATTTGGAGATAGAAGAAGATGGTACAGCAATAATTATAATATTCTCTAAGATTAAATCTCTTATGAATGTTTTTTTTTGGTAAAATACCAAACCATTCGTTATTTGAACCTCTGGAGATTATAGTAACGCTGTTCTGTTAATTAAGTAAAAAACTCACCTCATAGAACGAGGGCGGAATATAGGTTGATATAACCTCTGCCATGGGGAACGCAATGCCCATCACCACCAGTAGTTTGCCATAGAGAGCAGAGAAAAGAGTGGCCAATGCATCGCCGCTGTAATTTAAAATAAATATAATTCAATTTGGGGAAGCAACATTTTTATCAAATCACAAAAAAAAAGCGTAAAATGTAAAATTTTTAATAGATTATCAGTGGCGGATCCAGAGACGATTCTTGGGGGGAAATTGGATTCTTGGGGGGTAAATGGAACTTACTCTTCGATTTGGGGTTCAAACTTATTATTGCGAGAGAAATACAGTACAAATTATAAAACAAAAATTATCCATCCCAATTTTTAGGTAAACAAAGTGGTTATATTTGAAAACAAAAAAATAAATAAATAAAATGTTCAGGTTCTGTGGTTCCTTGGGGGGAAATTTCCCTAATTTCCCCCCCGTGGATCCGCCACTGGATTATGGTTCAAACCAAACAAAGATTTTTATTTGTATAAAAATAGTGTTGGGTATATTGTGAAAAAGAAAACTATGTATTATACCCCGGCATAATTGTAACCTAAGATGAAAATGATCAATTTGGGATCAAAGCTATAAAACATAAAATAAAACTAAATGAATTACTTTATATTATTAGCCACATATGCTTCACTTACGCCTTAACCCTCGGCATTGGCGGATAGACGAAGGAGGGCCGGTGGGTGCGCTTGATGGCGGGCAGCACCGGGTAGTTGGTCAGCTGGTGCGAGTGGTACATCAGGGCAAGCTGTCCGTCCCCCTGGCTGCCGCTCAGCGCCGGCTGCGAGCTGCTGCCGCCGGGCGAGGAGGGTGGATCCGAGCTGTCCCCGCCGCCGTTACCGCCTCCTCCGATGTCCCGATCCCCGTCGCCGTCGCCACCGCCAATGATCAGGCCACTGGGCCCCGGGGTCTCCTGGATGTTGCCCTTGTGGCTGGGCAGACTGGACTCGTCGATGGTCACATGGTGATGGGAGCCCGAGCGGGCCGAGACCCTTCCCGGCGACACGGCCACCGCTGGCTCAGCGGACGTGACCATGAGGGAGCCGGCGACCGGAGCAGGGGCTGCCATGAAGAGGCGGCGGCGGTCCTGCGGCGAACTGCTGCTTCCACTGTCCGGTGGCGGCGGGGGTGGGGCGTAGCTGCTGGGTACGGTGGGCGTGGGCACCCGGACACTGTGGGTGTGGTGGTTCTGGTGGTGAGGATGCTGGAACTGGTGCGGCAAGTGGTAGTGGTGATGGCTGCTGGTGAAGTGCGACCTCGGCTGGCTGGTGACCACCACCGGCTGCGGGGGCGATGCCTTCTGCTCCTGCTTCTGCTCATCCTGGTAGCTGACGGTGGCTATTGGCGGCTCCTCCGGCGGCTCAGCGGTGGCTGTGGAACTGCTGGAAGTGGAGGAAGAAGCCGATGAGGCCGACATGAGTGCTGGGTATCGGTGTCGGTGGGTATATGCGTGGCTGGATTGGCGGACCGACGTGGGCTCACTGAATCGGTGGACTGCTGGACTGCTGGGCTTCAAGCCCCGCACCCAATTTTGCAGATACAAATACATGGACAGCGGCTGACTTAATTAAATAATGGTCTCCCCTCGAAATCGCACGTATATGTGAATATATCGTGGTGTACATATGGGCCACTTATTGTATATTGTATATTGTATTTTGTATCGGATGCCAGACATTTCCGCCGCGGATACATTGAACTTGGTGAAGCAGCCGTTGCCCGAACTTTAATCCCAATATTTATAGACACTGGGTAATCCGGAGAATCTCTGGCCTTCCGGAACACCCACTTCCACCCACTTCTCCTAATTGCGCTTAATAACCGATACAGATACAGATGCAGCTACAGATACGGATACCAACACAGATTCAGATACAGATCGAGATAAAGAGCTGGCGAATAAAAAAAGAACAATACCCACTCGAAACAGAAACTTAATGAAAAGTCCCCAACCATTCGCCACGGGCAATTGAAACTAATCGCCGTCCAGTGGACACAGCACAAATCGGGATACAAATCCGAGTGCTACAGTGCGTTCCGAGATTTTAGGTTGGCCGCTCAGGTTGTGAGTATAGTATATAATACTAAAACTGTGAGTAAAAACGTTTAAGTACAACATTGTTTACCTACTGATTTAGTTTTGATTTAGCTTACAGAATCCTACGAATACTTCTTTAAACTAAACCCAATTCTTTATAGCTTGTGTCAGTTGATATTCCCAGCAAATGGACATCCTTATACGCCTGAATCGCACTGTACCCCCGATAGGTGAATGCAGAAATGTGTTTTAGCTGACGGCACTCACACACCCACAGTACGAGAATGTTTGCTGGCTTAATGGAAATATGAAATATTTTCAGTACGTGATTGGGATGTTTAATTAAGGCGGAGCGGCATGCACATGACACATGTCGGATGACAGGTGGATCCAAATCCAAAGGCAGATAGACAGAGGGACACAGATTTCGAGGGGCCACATCCTGCTTCACACGCTTCCCATTCCCATTCCCATGTCACCAGATCCGTGAGATACCAGCACGCATCATTTATTCGCATTCAAATCGGGGCTAGACCCCATTCCATTCCCATTCCCATTTCCATTCCCATTCCCAAATCCGAATCGCAAGCCACTCGAAAGTAATACCAGGGCATCATTATGACATCTGGCTGTGGAATCACAAGATGTCGCATCATTCAAATGCAGGCACAGAAAGAAAATGTGGGTAATTTTTTAGAGCCACTTACTTAACTTTAAAGTATATAAAATTATATGTTAATGTACAAACAAATATATTAACTTTATGCGGTTTATGGAAAATTCAATGTAGCAATGATATAATATAATGGAAATGTTTAAAAAGTTTCTACAAGTTAATTTCTTTACTGGGTATCGTATGCAAGTTCCTCCTCCAAAGTGATCTTAGTTTTCTTCGGTGTGTGGGCTTGTGGCAACAAGTGTTGTGGGTATGGGATAGGGGGAAAGGGGGTGAGCAGGGGCTTGGGCTTATAAATAACCTTGACATAAGGACACAGTCTCCAACACAAACACAGATACAAATACAAACAGCGCTAGTGGTGCAGCACACATGGACAGGGAGTGGTAACAGTTGCCACTGTGTGGGTCATGCACTCGAGCGCTCTTGTAATCGGATTTCTAAAAGCGTGCTGCATACTTCATGGGGTCCTTTTTTATATTTTGGGGTTGTTAACCCGACACGACGCTAACCTTTTGCCCCGCTGTGTGAGAGTCGAGCTCTGTTGCATAAATGGATGATGAACCAGCAAGTGCGGTGCACCTGCCTTTCATCGTTTTCCACCTGGGGAGTCACCCCAGTCCTGCGCCACAAAGTCAAGGGAGGGCGCACAAGCGCGACCTGTACAGTAAACACTTTGAGGAGTGCCTCTCCACAAGTTACTCTCAATAAAAGTTGCCATTTGTTGAGGCGTAACAAGGAACTAAAGTGTTTTGAGTACATTATTCTTTTATCAAAGGATGTAAGTATGGTTTTCTTTGAAGAAGAACATATTTTTTAAAGTCCAAGACATTTGAGATTCTCCAAAAATGTTGATGGAATAGCAGGAGCAGAAATCTAGTAAGATAGTTAAAAGTAAACATCAGAAAAACATATAAAGAACACAACCCTTCCCCCGCAAACTGCGAACTTTATTGCGTGTCAGTGACTTTTCCTTTTCCTGATACCCAGATGGATAAATCGATCGGAAAAGCCGAGCCTCAATCAGCAAACATCAATCCGGTTACCTGTCAGTCAGTTGGAGCAGTTAATTTCCGTCTCGACCGGCAGAAGGCATCAAGTATTCATGAGTGCGAATGCATTCACCCCGGGACTCGGACTCGCAATCCAGAGTTCGGAGTCCGGATTCCGGAGTCCTGAGCTCGGACAAAAGGCGCTGTGGAAATGCCCATTAGAGGTGAGGGTGAGGGTGCTCCTTCCATTTGGACAAATGCAAAAACCGCAAAGGCAACACAAAAGTAGCCAGTGAGCAACTGGCACAAAAAACTTTCAGTTGACCCATTTTGTGGTGGTTCTCTGGGGAGAATTCTCTGTTGGATCCGGAGGGTTTCTCTTGCGGTGGCGGTGGCTTGGGGCAATTTGCAGTCGAGCCGCATGCATTTAGCGCCATAATAATGGGTGTGGCAATGGCCAGACGGCTCACAGGTGACACCCGACGAGGCCGAGGACAACAACCTGCCAGGGCATCCTTTTCACCTTTCACCTCTCACCTCTCGCCTCTGCCTGTTTTTTATGCAGTCATTTTTCAGCTGCAACAATTTGTGCATGTCGAGCCAATCGAGCAGCTGCAGACGCCCCGCACACCAGGCGTATACGCACTTCACATGCCGCATACGCCGTGTGGCCCTTGCACTGAACGAGAAATACCTATATGTGTATAATTAAATTGCTATTAAATTAAGTGGTAAAGGTACTTTGAGCGGGAATATTTGGATATGTTAGCTGCATCAAAAACTAATAGCATTTGATTGCAGAAATTTAACACAGATTATGCGCATTAGAATTGTGATTTTCTTACCCACACATGTAGCTATTATAATTATTTCTATCAAGTAAAGATCAAATAAAATCCATGTATAATTATTTTATAAGTGCTTTTGCCCCATTTATAAAATAAATCTATCTCAAATTAAATTCATGTAAAAATACTTTACGGGTGCTCTCTTAAAACTTTAAAATTATTTCTGATTATGTCATTTTAGTGTACTTAATTTAATTTTAAAAGATTTGATTGAATCTAAAATTCGAATCTAAAATCTGTTAAAATGTATAAAATCAATTGAGTGATATTTATTATTATTATTTTTTATTTTATTTATTTGGTTGGGTTTTTAAAGTATGATATTTCCCAGTGCACCCCTTTTGTTTTTCTCCAAGTGCGCGACTCCGGCTGCGGTGCCGTGCCCGGCTCTGTTTACGGCGTGAAACTTGTCAGGGTGTTGCTCTGGAAACGTGATGTTTAATTAATGTAAAGTGAGGCAGAAGCAGGACGAAGGATGCAGGCAGACAACGCCAGAGCCGGGCAGCAAAACGAGTGCAGATGGAGCACGGCGGGGCAGGAGGAGATGCAGCAGGAGAAGGAGGAGGAATGGACTGACGCGAACACGAGCACACAAGTTAAACAGTTTCGTTCAGCTATTAGCAGCGACTAATGGAGGCTGACGACGAGAATGAGTTCGCCGTACGTAGTTAGATGAGATTGAGGATGAGGAGGACGATTATGCAATTAATGAAGTGCCCGAGGGAATCCGAAACCAGACGAGATGGTACAAATAGATAGGCGGCAGGAGAGCAACATCAACCACAGCCACATCTCAAGGATCGCTCAAGGCTTCGTGCGATTAAAAGTTTCTCAAGAAGTTATGGTAGAAAATCTGATTGTTTAACAACCTTAAAATTAAGGCAAATATATATAATATAATGAAAATGTTGTTATCAGGTTTTATATCCCAAATATTGTTCTATTTTACTAAATTTCTGTTTAGTTTTTTCTGTATAAATCATCTATGGATTAAAAATATCTAAGTGACAGTAAACATGGCAGCAAACATGACAGTAAGCTTGAGTAAACTTACAACTGCACGATCTTTTCCAAACTATTTCCAAGAATGTTTATTTATAATGGATGAACTAATCATCCCCCTAGTTTATTAAGCACTTCATATGTACCTAACTAATCGTAAAATTTAATCAAAAACTCACATGATCTGCTCCTTGATTCCAGCTGCGACTCCGACGGCAGCGGCTGCGGTCTCGGCCAGCTTTGGCGGACTGCTGACCAGCGGGGGGCTGCAGACCCTCGGCGGCGTGGTGATCCTTGGCGGACTGTGCATCTGGCGGGCCAGTTCCGGCGGCGGGCTGCGCATCAGCGGTGGCGACGGCATCACCGGAGCTCCTTCTCCAGCCTGGGGACTCTGCACGCGCTGCGATCCGGATTTAATGGACGCCGCAGGACTCCGCACGGCGGAAGTCTGGCCCTGCGAGCGGATGGAGGTCTGCGATTTGAGGGAGGCTTGCGGGGAGAGCACCCCAGCTGCATGGGCTGAGGCCACGGATCCCGTGCGAGATCCTATGCGGGAACCTGCCTGAGAGCCACCCCGTGATCCTGGCTGTGATCCTGGCTGCGAGCCCGATCTCATTTGCGACCGCTGGCTGCCACTGCGACTGGGTCCGCGGCTTTCGGGCTTGGGGGATCCTCCGCCCACGGAAGTGGAAACGGATCCCGTCAGGCCCGCCAGGGCACCGCTGGCGATGCTGGCCGCTCGTGGGGAACTGATGCTGTCACCGCCCTGATCCTGCAGTGACTCCCTGTCAACAGATATTTCATCCGTCCCCTTGGTCAGCTCCTCCTCCTCCTCTTCCTCGGGCTCCTGCTCCAGGGGCGGTGGTGGTATGAAGCCCCTGTCCTCCTCCAGTTCCGCAAAGTGCTCCGGAGGTGGAGCTATGATGGAGGAGGCCGAGTAGCCATTGCTGGGAGGAGTGGTTATGGTGGTGGACTCATCCTCATTGTCCAGCGAGCGGCTGTAGTCCTCGCGAGTGCCACTCACGGGTTCCGGTTCCTGTGGCTGATCCTCTGGTTCCTCTTGATCCATTTCCGGCGGTGGCTGCTCCGCCTCCAATCTGGGTGGTGGTGAGTTCGGCTGGGACTCGGCCTCACCCTCGCTTTCGTCGGAGGGTGTGAGCGGTGGAATCTGGCTGATGTGCTGGGCGGGAGGCGAGACCATCCGACTGATGTTGAGCTCCGGACATGGGGGCGGTGTCACGGGCGGGGAGGGTGAGGTGGAGGGCGACTTGGTCAGGGGTGGAGTCACCTGGCCCAAATTGTGGCCCTGCACGTAGGAGAAATTCGAGGGAAGGGGCGGCAGAGGTGGCGGAGGCGTGGACTTATCGTCGTCTTCCTCCTCGTCCTCCTCTTCGGGGTTGTCATCTGGCTTATCCCGCTGGGAACCCTCCTCATCCTCCTCTTCTGGGTTCTCCTCATCATCAAGCATTTCCTGGGGTGGCGGTATGGCCACCACCTCCTCTGCATCGTCGGTTTCCTCGCCCTCGCCATCGTCATCAGTGCGTAGACCCGCATCGTCCATGGGTGAAAGTGGAGGAGGGGGTATAAGTTCCAATTCTAGCACTGAATTGATGGGTGAGCCCGGTGGGGAGGCACCCGCAGCTCCTCTTGATCCCTGGGGCTGTTCCTCTGCCTCCTCCTCCTCGTCCTGATGCTGGGGTGGTGGCGTGGGCGTTGGAGGTATGTCGTCTGTTTCGGTTAGCGTGGGCAAGGGTTGACCCAGTAAGGAGGGCGGCGGAGGCGGGGCCACTAGCAGCAGGACCTCCTCGGCCAGTGAAACTGTGGGCAGCGGCGGCGGCGGCACCTCCACGGCAGGATTGGCGGTGTTGTCCACCTCCTCGATGTCGGAATCGATGCCCTGGGCAAAGTCCATGTAGAAGTTATCCCGGGAATCGCTGGAACCGCGTCGCAATTTTAGCGACAGATCCGGCGAGCTGTCCATCTTGCTCGCACACTTGTCCTGCCTTCGATGACAACGCTGTTCCCCCCTTTTTTCTCTCCCCTTTTTTTCTGTTAGAAATTCCTTTACACACACACACACACGCCTGCGGGGGCGCCCTCTAGTGTTGGCTTTCTTTCAACTTTGTGTCTTATTTACTTTGTTTTTCCCGTAGTTTTCAGTTTTATTTTCGGTTTTTTCAATTTTAGCAGTTTGTTAGCTTATGATTTTTGGCTTTTCACTTGATTTCACTGCACACGCACATTGTGTGTATCCCTAAAATGCACAAGGAAGTGTCAAAAACACGCATACTCACACCAACACACACCGCACACACCCGCACACACAGCATCTCTCTCACTTTCTCTCTCTCTCTGCAGAGGCGTTTTTGGAAGGGGCGTGGCAGTGCAGTTTGCTGCGCATTTGGCTTTTTACGCAATAAGAGTGCGTGAGTGTGAGAGTGTGAGAGTGCGAAAGTGCGAAATTGCGTAGTGGGAAGGATAAGGAGGATGGGGTAATAGGGGAAAGGTAAAGTAACGGTAAAAGTTATGAAGTTGGCTTGACAGTGCTTATTGTTATTTACCAATTCCAACAAAACTAAGCAAAAATAATTATCATAATGAACACTTTCTGGTTGTTTTTTAAGTCACCAAGCAGGCAGTATAACTGTTTAATCGTTCACCACACCAGCAACCAGCAAGCACACACAGCAAAAAATAGTAGAATCGGTTACGGTTCGTGTTCCGGTTTCCGCCTCGCTTCTCGGACTCCGTCGGATAATGTTCCGGCTGCTCGGGGAAAGCACGGACTTGTGCTCGATTTATTTATAGCCGACTACTGCGACTCCTGCTGCGGCGGCACTTAATTCTAGAATGAAGAAGACTTCAGCTCGCAGGCGGAATCCCACAGCAAATTCAAACTGAGCTGCGCCACAGCCTCTCTGTCGCAGGGAGAGAGCGCCGAAAGCGCAGCTGCCGGATGAGGAGGAGGAGGCGGGGCGGGGCGGAGAGCGGGGTGGAGAGCGCCACATAACGGTGCCGGCTACGTAACGGTGGTTGTCGAACGGGATTCGCAACTACAACTACAACGCACTTGACCGGATTCCAATTGCTTTGTTCGCCCAAGTTTCGAGTTCGAGTTCGCCCGTAATCGCAAATCCGTGAATCCGCGACGTAGAAGAAAGTAGGGTAGGAAGTCAAGTGGTGGTTTAAGAAGTACAGTAACTACCCACAGGTGAGCAGTAAAACTTTGAATATCAGTGGCAAAAATCCTTTGACTAAATAGCAGCCAATATAGTTACATTACAGTTAGTTATACTATAAAAAACGTTTATATTTTTTGGAAAATTACAGATTCCAAAAGATGTAAAGAAAATTACTTAAAAATTAATTATTTTTTGCTCCTAGATATGTTTTGAAGCTTAAATACCTTTAGGTCCTATAGGGTAGGAAAGTATAGCATACTTATTGAGGCAGCAAAATGTTATTTTTCGAAAATATCCCAATAAATAATATTTCTCTTCTATTCTATTATATTAAGATAAAATAATGATTAAATAAAAAAACAATATTACTTTTGCTTGCAGGAATGAATTTCATTCATTAAAAATTAGGACAATATCTCCAAGTCCCGTATTTTGTGCCCATTGTGCCGCAGCCTACGCATCTTTCTCCTCCCATCAGCTGTGTGGAGCGGGGGGAGGGACGGGGGTGGAATGGGCGGTGGAAGGGGTAATGGGTAGCGTGTGAAAAGTGTCACTGCCTGTGTGTGTGTTTGCGAGTGAGTGAAAGAGTGTGCGATGCCTCAATTGCGGTTCGTTTATTTGGAGCAAAGAGAGCAGCGAGCTGGAGCACAAACAAAAACATTGAACGAGAGCGGACCGGTAATAACGGAAGTGCGCATACCAGCCTTCCCTTCCACCCTTCCCGCCGCTACCGCTTCCGGTTCCGTTGGGATGTGCTGGAATTTAGCAGCCAGGAGAGCAACCGAGAGAGTGGATGAACGGAGAATGAGAGAACCCTTTTCTGGGGAAGCGTGTCAGTGCGTCGCCCATTGTGTTTTCCTTCACGATCCTGCGCGAAAATTTCCGCAAGGATAAACCAGGACCTCTGCCAGCGTTGCCAACTGCTTGTACATTTTATGTGGAGCCACCATACTGCTGGATTTTGTTGGATTTCTTTTCAACAGGTTATCCTTGATTGAAAAATATTTATTTAACATCTTAGAGTTTGATTTCGAAAAAAAACAACCTTTGAGACATTCAACTAAATATTAATAAATATAAAATATGTAAGTTGGTATAATTTTTTTAAATATAAAAATAGAACTCATTCATTAAATATATTGTAGTGAAACAAATAAAAAGTCTACCTTTTCCATCACTGCAATTTATTGGATTGAATTCTTCTATATGTACACACATGAACAACAACAATGAGGATTAACTCGCGCTCTTGGCGGAGCGGAAGTCGAAGAGCTTGGGTATCACATCGCCGCACTTGGCGGAGATCTTGATGTCCGCCAGGTGATCGGCGCGCGTGTCGCCAATGTTGACAATGGCCACCGGCAGCTTGAGGTCCTTCATCTGGAGCACAACCCGGTAGCCGGAGAACACCAGGAGACTGGAGCCCAGGACCAGCAGGCCGTCGCTGTTGTAAACCATTGCCGCAATCTGGTCCAGTCGCACCCTGGGCACCGAGTCCCCGAAGAAGACGATCTCCGGCTTCAGATCTCCGCCGCAATGCGTGCACTCGGGTATCCGGAAGTTTTCAATGTACTCCAGGGGGATCTCCACATCGCCATCGGGACGGATCATGTCGGGGGCATCCTTGAAGGCCGGATTTAGGGACGAGAGAATGCTCTGGAACTCGTGACGATCGATGCGGTACTCGCAGGACAGGCACTTGACCACGTAGCCACTGCCATGCACCTCCACCACGTTCTTGCTGCCCGCCTTCGTGTGCAGCCGGTCCACGTTCTGGGTGACCACCGCCTGGACCCGCTGCTCCCGCTCGAATCGGGCCAGCGCGTGGTGCGTGGCGTTGGGCTGCGTGGCGGAGAACTTGGGCCAGCCCACGAAGTTCCTGGCCCAGTACCGCTTGCGCACCGCCGACGACTTCACGAACTCCATGTGTTGCACGGGCTTGTGGTTGGACCTGGCGTAGAGTCCAACGCCAGCAGAGCGGTAGTCGGGGATGCCTGTCGGGTAAAATCGGTTATTTTAGAATTTTGATTTAAGATTTAAGGTATTTTCAGGGTTCTTGGGAAATAAGTAAATTTAAGAGTTGGGGAATTTGCCTTCATTTTTTAAATAATTGAATCTAGTTTGCAATTTATTTTTAAATTTTGATTTTTTTTTTAAATAGGTACAAGTGCATAATTTGTACACTTTAACAATCTTAAAAATGTATCACTTAATGATTTACAGAATATTTTCTGATACACTATTACTCAAATTTAAGGTAAGACAAATTTAAAAAGTCTGTTTTTCTCTTTTTACAGTTTTTCGAATTTTTAAAGTTGAAAAAATGGTTTTGCAAATGGCTGTATAACGGACTTGCCTGTGATTGATTTCTAAAATTATCAAAACTAAATTAAATTAAATTAAATTAAAACGACCATGAACCTTCTAATGCAACTCCATCCCCCCTTTCCGAGGAAATCCAAGGAACTCACCCGATTCCGTTGAGATCCCAGCGCCCGTCAGAACCAAAACATTTGGTTTGGACATCAGGAAGTCCTCCAGCCGCTTGATGTCATCCTCCACGGCCGGTTTGTGCTGCGGGACGTACTGTTGTCTGGCGGTGGAGCTCCTCAGAACGGTGCTATGGAACCGGAGCAATTGGCCCACACGCATTTTGTTATTATGTATTATTATTGTAGTTGTTGTTGCTATAGTTGTTATTTCACTAGCCAGTGTGACCGTCGCCCGGAGTACCAAAAATAGCAGCAAAAAGACTGAAGACATAATACCAAGAAAGCGCTGCCAGACAATCCGAAGACAATCGATTCTTGTACGCCACCAACCGATAACAGCTTGCTAGCAGCCTTCCATCTCTAGAGCAGCGGCCGCAGAGTTGTGAAAAAAAGTCGATTTTCGGTGATTTGCGCGTGGATTTAGCACGCGTCCGTGAACCCAGCACGTCCAGCAGCCACAGGCCAGCCGACTCGAGAACCCCTCAGTGATCCTTGCGGGCTTACCGCTCCAGAAACAGGACATCCACACCGTCGCACATTCACATCCCCACTCCGTGTGGCGTTTGCGTGCCCGTCGCGCTCGTGTGCGTGTGTGTGTGTGTGAGAGTTGTCGGCTTTAATTTTGCAAGCACGCTGAAAGTTGGGTTTTCCAAGGATTCAAAGGACTGGAAGGTTTTGAGAGCGGAACAAGATGTCGTATCCGCCGCGGGCGCCCATGCCGCCTTTCATGAACGCCTCGATTCCGCCGCCGCATGTAAGTTTTTCACAGATCCTGCCTCTTGCCCCAAATTCAAATCCAAGAAATTCACCCACTTTTAGATGATGCAGAACATGGGCAATCCGCCGCGCAATTTCCGCAACTCGGCCACCATCAGCTCACAGCCGACAGTCTACCACCGTCCGCCGGAGCCGCAACCGCAGTTCCGCGGCCCCATCATCACCGTATTTGTGGGCAACATCAGCGAACGTGTCCCGGAAACGCTGCTCAAGCGCATCCTGGCCACCTGCGGCGTCGTCATCAACTGGAAGCGGGTCTCCACATTCGGATTCTGCGAGTTCGAGTAGGTTCAAGTTTAACTCATGCTTTTTGGCGGGGGAAACACTTTGAAGAGTCTAGAAATTAAAAAGGGCTTTAAATTCCCCTGAAAAGGTTCACGAACCCTATGTATTGCTTATATGTGCACATTTATTAAGGGTCTAAAGACTTGAAACTCTCACTGAAAGATTATTTCTTAATATGTAAATTCAAAATGCTGCTAGGAACGTTAATATCTGAAATATCTCTAGAAGTGTTCCAATAACTTTTGGAAAACGCTTAAATTAATAGGAAAAGTTCAAATTACCTAAAAAGGGAAGTTAACATTAAACATGGCTAACCTATAAGCTACAGAAAGAAGATAAAACTGAAGAAACTAAGATAAAATACCTGGTATATCCGGCAATCCTATAAAGAACCCACCTAATCTAAGTTCCTTTACCTCTTCCAGCGGCCCTATTGCAGCCATGCGAGCTGTGCGCCTGCTCAGCGAGATGGAGATCGACGGCAAGAAGCTGGTGGCCAAGGTGGATGCCAAGAACAAGGTGCTGATCGAGGACTACAAGGAGCAGGAGTGCAAGAACGGCGATCGCTCCAGCTCGGTGGACGAGAAGACGGAGGACGAGTACGCCATCGGCCAGATGCACGATCTGTTGGAGGAGCACAAGCACGAGTTCGAGGGATTTGACGGTAGCAATCGCACCGATTTGTACGGTAGCACCAGTCGCAACAAGAAGACCCGCCGCGAGGACGATATCAAGATCAAGGTGCTGAACGAAAACGCCCTGGAGGAGGAGAAGCGCAACCTGATCAGCAGCGAGATCGGCAAGTTCCGCATGCGCGCGGAGGCCGACGAGCACCGCAAGGAGCTGGAGAAGGAGAAGGAAAAGGAGAAGCTGGCGGCCAGCAAGGAGAAAGAGCGCGATAAGGAGCGCAAGAAGCACCAGCGCGAGAGCGAGCGCAAGTCATCCACCAGCAAATCGGGCAGCTCATCTACAGCAGCCGCCAGCAGCTCCTCCACCACAGCCACAGCTGCTGGCTCTGCCACTGCCTCTGCATCCGCCTCAGCCGCCGATGGCGAGGTGGTGGTGGTGGAGAAGGCCGAAAAGGAGGCGGCTGCCGCTGTCGCCAAGGACTCGACTGTCGTCAAGGAGCCCAAGGAATCGTCCTCCTCCACTGGACGCAGTGCCAGCAGTCGCAAGGAGCCGCCCAACATTGAAGTTGCACACAAGGAGCGCCGCTCCGAAGCCAAGGAGACGCGTCGTCGTCGCTCCAAGTCCCGCTCCAAGGATCGAGAGCGCGAACGCGAGCGTGAGCTGCGCGAGCTACGCGACAAGGAGCGCGAGCGGGAACGCGAGAGGGAGCGTGAACGGGAGCGTGAGCGTGAACGCGAGCGCAACGAGATGCGGGAGCGGGAACGGGAGCGCAACGAGATGCGGGAGCGCGAGCGGGAACGCGAAAGGGAGCGTGAACGGGAGCGCGACCGCGAACGGGAGCGGGAGCGCGAGGAGAAGCTCCTGAAGCCAGTACGGGACTCGCGGCGCGAAAAGGAAATGGAGGACGAGATGCGGGAGCGCAAGAAGTCCGAGAAAAAGGCGCGCGAGAAGGAGGCCGCCTACCAGGAGCGCCTCTCCAACTGGGAGATTCGCGAGAAGCGCAAGTCCAAGGAGAACGAGAAGGTAAGTGATACTGCGGATCTATCTGGGTAATGGGCTAATGGATTTATAAATTCTTATAAAAAAGTACTCAAAACACACAACCTAGTTTTTCCTTTCATCGAGTACTTGATGACTAACGCTAGCCCTTTTTTTACAGTACCGCCTTAAGGAGCTGCTGCGGCAGGAAGAGCGCGAGAGCGACGCCAAGCGACTGAAGGAGTTCGTCGAGGACTATGACGACGAGCGCGACGACTCGCTGTATTACCGCGGCCGCGAACTGCAGCAGCGACTGGCGGAGCGTGTCCGCGAAGCGGATGCCGACTCCAAGGACCGCGAAAAGGAGGCCGACGAGCTGGCCGAACTCAAGACCAAGTTCTTCAGCGGGGAGTACGAGAACCCGTCGCTGGAGTTCGAGAAGGCGCGCCGCGAGATCGAAAAGCTGTACGAGCCGCGCATCCTGATCAATGTGAATCTGGAGGCAGCGGCGACGGCGGCGGTCCATCAGCGCAAGCAGGCGGCCTCGGCGGCGGGCGAAGAAGCAGCTGGCCAGAAGCAGCGCAAGAGCCAGCAGCTGGACAGCTATGACCCGGACATGGCCGGCCTGAATGACGACTCCGTGTCGAACGATGACCACGACCACGGCTCCATGGCCGACACTGCCTCCAATGCCAGCGGCTATGCCAAGAACAACAACAATGACAAGTCCCTGTCGAACAGTTTGAGCCGGCAGAACAGCGAATCGCGCGATTCATTGGCCCACATCCACACGCCCACGCAGAGCGCCATGCTGAACGATCAGGGATTGGGCCTGGGTCACGACCCCCTCCTGCCCTCGGCCACGCCGCCCATGACCATGCCCCTCATCTCGCTGACGCTGGGCAACAATCTCAAGAAAAAGAAGATCGAGGCCACGGGCGTGTTCGTCAACGACGACGACAACGATGAGAACATCAATCCCAAGAAGCGCAAGCTGGTGCCGCTAGGTAAGTGTTCAAAAAGCACTTGTTAATAGGGGAAAAGTGCTTGCAAAAAGCAGGTACAAAGGTTTCTTGTAAAGGTAAAATGAAACATTTCAGATCTGTATTAAGCGAAAGGCGAGCAAAAAAGAAAAACCCACTTTTAGTGACCAAAATAAGTATGCATTCAAAAAAATAATTATCTATACAATTTTAAAGTATCAGGGTTTCCACCTAGTAAGGTTAAAAGGTATTGATTTATGTCCAGTACACATGTTAATATACTTCAGACTCAGATATGAATTCATTTGTGTCAAGCTGTGAATAAATCCTTCATTATCATCGTTATAAAATAAGCCTTGAGCAAACTTCTCACTACTTACATAGGTAGCTTAATACATAATTAAGATAGCAATTTAATAATTTACATTGTTCCTTCCCCCAGATTACGACGACAACATGAGCAACAGCACACCATCCGCCCATCCAGCCGCCGGCGGAGCGGCGAACAGCGGCAGCAACAACAGCAGCTCAGCGGATCGCCAGAGCTCCGCCGTGTCGGCGGCCACCGCTGCAGCCGCTGCCGTTAGCCAGAAGATCGCCCAGGCGGGCTCCGTACCGGGCTCTGGTTCTGGCGGTTCTGGCTCCGGCTCGGCCACATCCGGCGGCAAGAACGGCAGCGGCAGCAACAGCAGCAGCGGCAACAGTAACAGCAACAAACAGAACAGCAGCGGCAGCGGCAAACATGGTAAGAATGAGGCAGCTGCATCTGCGAGCAGTAGCGCAGATGCTGCCGCTACAAACACCAAAAAGGATGAGAATGGTGCAAAGGTGTATGATGAAAAACGGCGGCATATAAAAAGCATTATTGACAGGATTCCCACGCAAAAGGAGGAGCTATTTAATTATAAGCTTGACCGCAACGAGATTGACAGCGGTCTAATGGAACGCAAAATACGTCCATGGATCAATAAGAAAATCATCGAGTATATCGGTGAGCCGGAGCCGACGCTGGTGGACTTTATATGTTCCAAAGTGTTGGCCGGCAGCCCGCCTCAAAGCATCCTAGACGATGTGCAAATGGTGAGTTTGTGTGATGTGTTTGTGGTCGCAACAATAGCACTAAAGATTACCCACAAAATGTGGGTTAATCTTGACTTATTTTTTATCATAAAAACCTCTTCTAATGAACTTAAGTGCTATTGTTCCAACTGCAATAATCCCCTGGCCGAAAACTAATGCAAACTCTTCCCTTCTCCCTCTCTTTCGTTCACGATGCAATCTTTAGGTACTCGACGAGGAGGCAGAGGTGTTTGTGGTTAAGATGTGGCGACTGCTCATCTACGAACTGGACGCTAAGAAGAGCGGCATTGCGGGGAAGTAGGAGGATGCCCCTGTAATGCTGGGGATTACTGGGGATCGGGGCGGGAGCGGGTGCGGATCGAGGGATCTGGCGAGGAGCCACTGCGCGAATAGACTCTAAGTTACTCTTACGGAACCTATACGATTACAACTTTGTACATACAGGGCGTGCTCCGGAAATTGTTGCGGCCAAATGTCGAGCTTTGTTTTCTAAGCTTCTTCTCCGTGCAAAAGAATCAAACAAAACAAACAAAAAGAAAACGAAAAAAAAAGTGAATTAAAAACAGAAGCAAAAGCGCAGCCTCAATGATTTCTTAATCCACCTTGTTAGAGTTAGCGTTAATTGCTAAAATTAATCATCGATAATGTAAATACACACTAAACTCACTTATAAAACCACACCAGCAGAAACACCACACAAGAGCAAGAGCCGTACATAATCAAGAAGATCGTAGCCCATGTACATTTAGGTTGGTTTCTACTCCAATTCTCCCCTATAATTTGTTGTGGTATCGAAACTCGTTTTCCATGTACGCGACATCTACCTTTTTTTTTGACTTGAGCGCAAACAGAAAACTGTCTTCATTTAAATAAAACAATGAAAGGAAAAGTGTCACAATTGAGTTTTGATTGGTCGGGGCAAAATCAAGACCTGATAATCAAAATAATATAATGTCTTGGGGGAAATGTTTGGAATATTGTGCTAGGTTTACCTAAGCATCCTCTTTCTTGGAATATCCCCAGATCTGAACAACATAGTCCTATTTATCGGAAATGATTTGAACTGATTAAATATTTTGGCTAAAAAACTTTTTATTTTGTGCACATATTTACTTGTATTGAAGCTAATCAGTAATAACTAATTTTGAAAGCTAAGGTTTCTTTAAAAATGCCTCTAAATTATTTTTATATAATAAATGATGAAATGAAGTCCTATCCTTAGATGAACAAGATACTGGAAGATAACTTCACTGATTGGTACTCATGATAAATGACACGGGATTAGGTTCCGATTCTCGTAATATTAAACAATTAAATACATTTTAAAGATCACTGTGTGATAAGAAGATAAGCTTTCCATCGTTTAATGTTTCAATTAGCGAAAATTACGAAATTAAGAAGCAGATATAGCTAGTGGAAAAGGTCTCAATTATCGTACAAACAAATAGATAAGATTGCAGAACTTGGCATACATTCTATAGATATCTGACACACTAACTAGTGCCTTATCCCTGATCAGAGTGCTCTGGGTAGGAAGGAGTACACGATTGAACTTTGGGGTTGACTTTATGCTAGTGATATTGAAACGATTAAATAAATACACGATATTTGACAAAAGCACGCACAACATCCGAATATCAACAGTAACACGTGGAAGGGCTTGCCTCCAGATCCCGATCGCTGGCGATGTCCAGACCGGCGGCGCCATTGCCATTGTTGAAGTACTCGGAGGAGACGATCTGCAAAAGCGATTTGAAATGCATTACAAATGCATGCCAACCAGGATCAAAAGGACTCCACACGCACCTTCTCCACAATATCCTTGAACACATCGCTGACGAACTGGTCGCACTTGGCCGACGTTTCGATGAACAGCGCCCTGTGCTTCCTGGCGAACTTGCGCCCCTCCTCGCGGTCCACCACTCGCTCCTGGTCGATCTTGTTGCCCACCACGATGATGGCGATGTTCGGATTGTCGCTGTAGCTGTCCAGCTCCGCCAGCCAGGCCTCCAGCTTCACCAGCGAGTCCCTGTTGGTGATGTCGTACACCAGGATGGCGCCCAATGCCTTCCTGTAGAAGCTGGGCGTCAGGCTGCGGAACCTCTCCGCGCCCGCCGTGTCCCACAGCGCCACTTTGTAGTCGATCCCGTCCACGTTCATCACCTTGCTCTTGAAGTCCATGCCAATCGTGACGTCATGGTTCTCGTCGAACTTGTTCTCCACGAAGCGACGAATCAGGCTGATGAAACACGGAAAGCAGAACAGCAACAGAAAAACAAAAACAATGATGCAAGCGTTAGTCTTGGGCATATACGCAGTGGATTTGCTCCACAGCAAAAACTTGGACTCCAAACTTGGACTCACCTGGACTTGCCCACGCCGCTCTCCCCGATCACCAGCAGCTTGATAGCCCGATCAGCCATTGTGTGTGTGTGCGCCTTGATGCCTGTGGATCAAATCGCAGTGATCATCTACTAATATTTACTAATTCCGATAAGAAATTGCCAATTATTTATGCACTAAACTGAGAGTATGATTGCAGGGTTGCCACCTGGCGCGTTTGTTTACATTTTTAAGAAGTCGAGTGCAGCCCTGGATTTGAAGTTGGCGGCGATACTTTGGGCGGAATCTCATTTAGTATATTATGTGTTCATCTTTTACTTTAAAATAATGAGTGAGGCTATACATAATATATTAAATATTTTCAAGAGTATTTACAATAGTTCTCGCTCATTTGACAGTACTTCCAGTTGCGGGTGCTAATAACACCCCTTTTTCTGAATGTAACAACCATGGAGATGGAACAGCGCGCGCCTAACAGCACGATGTTAACGGGGACAACACGTGGCCCCCTGCGCAGCCACACTGATTTCCCTGTCCACCTCTAACGCGCCTCTTCTTCTTTCTTTTTCGCAACTCTCATTTCCGGAGAGGTCGTATTTTGGAATTTCAATCGCAAAACGTTGGGATTTTCAATTTATTAAGATGGTAAGCGCTCGTTTTGTGCTCCGAGATCGAAAGTCCGCGTTAACCATGTCTGAAGTTGTGTTTGGACGCGGCAAAAGCATTGATTGCATCCGCGCCGTGTGTTTTGTTTGACCGAAAGAACTCGGGGTCGCCGACGAAAACGCTTCTTTTTTTTTTTTTGTGTCACACTCGAAATACTAACAATGTGTTTTACCCCCGTTTGTTTCCGCTCGCTCAGGTGAAGGTTAAGTGCTCCGAGCTGAGGACCAAGGACAAGAAGGACCTCACCAAGCAGTTGGATGAGCTCAAGAACGAGCTGCTGAACCTGCGCGTGGCTAAGGTGACTGGTGGAGCGCCCTCCAAGCTCTCCAAGATGTGAGTACATATTCGTCTTAGCCGGCTGTTGAGCCCTTATCCTAATCCCACTTTTTGTGTTTCCCGTTTATAGCCGCGTCGTGCGCAAGGCCATCGCTCGCGTCTACATCGTGATGCACCAGAAGCAGAAGGAGAACCTGCGCAAGGTGTTCAAGAACAAGAAGTACAAGCCCCTGGATCTGCGCAAAAAGAAGACCCGCGCCATCCGCAAGGCCCTGTCGCCGCGTGACGCCAACCGCAAGACCCTCAAGGAGATCCGCAAGCGCTCCGTCTTCCCCCAGCGCAAGTACGCCGTCAAGGCCTAGAATGGGATCGTTGGATGTCTGTCTAGTGTGCGTTAAGAGATCTTCGGCCAATGAAGGAGAAAACATAAATAAAACCTTTTTTTTAAAGTGAAACCATCGAATATGTTTGATTTGTGACGAAGAATCGCGAGTGGCACATGTGTAGTCCATGTCAGACTGATCTATACGAGTGCTGTGTGTTTATCAGCACGTTTCAGAAAAGAAACACAGTTTTATCCATGAAAGTATATTATGCAAACTTAAATAGATTCTGAGAGTCTTCAACTGCTCCTCTTTCATAGTTTAACTTCAGCTAGAAAACCAGACAGGACTCAGCTGTTCGAAAATGTAGTTCCTCAACCTTTTCGGAACCAAAAGTTCAACAAGTTAACCCACCCCATAAACACGACAGGCAGACCAAAACAAAAGCATTGCTGATTGGAAGTAGTCCAATAAACCAAAACAATGTTCCCTATAAAGAGGAATGTGGGTCACTTAAGCCATTTGTAGTATTTAAAAAGGATTACCAGATTGCAGATATTCGAATTGGATAACTAATTGTCTAAGATCAAGAAGTTCAAATCAAATATTTTGTATCCCCAAAATTTATAGTGTTTACTTTATTGTTTCGATTAGAAAGCCTAGACATCGAAATAGGGCTCGAACACACAAGGTGCAGTAAATTTTTATTGAGAGAAACCTAGAATGTTTATGTTATTACTTAATAACAATGCAGTAATACTGACTATTATTAGAATTCAACTCCATTGATATATTTTAACGGCGTGCAATGAAAAAAAGAACATGACAGCAAAAGTATGCAGTACAGATCACAAGAACCGCATTTGTAGTGAACTTTTGCGCTAAATTTAAATAAGCTTTCATTGTATTCTCAAGAAGAGATGCTTTGATGTAGGAACAGACTTTTTCGTTTAATTGGGTGGAGTAAGATATAGGAATTCTTATAGTAATCAAGGCTTAAACCTTTAAATTTAAAACTCTGCCTTCTCAATTGGTCTACGTATATATATTTATTTCGATTGTCTTTGATGTAAGCGTTACATCGGTTCATAAATTTATAAATTAGAAGGTAATAAGAAGGTAATTGATATGAATTACAAGCTCTAACGCAAAGACTCGACTTGTATCTCGATCATACTGAATATGTTTGGCACATTTGGTTAATACTATTCTTCTGCACAGCGTGGAAGAGTGGCGTGCTGCGAATGACGCCCGACAGCTCCTTGGAGTTCTTGCTTTGGTGATAGTTTCTACTCGGCATCGGCGACAGCGGCTCGCCCCAGAACTTGAGCAGCGCGAAGATCTTGTAGTAGGCCACCCTGCAAGACAAAGGATTGGGAATAAGTTCTGGTTCGCTCCGCGAGTGACCACAAACCCACCTGTAGTTGCGGTTGCTGGCCGCATAGATGATCGGATTGATGACGCTGGAGGCCCAGGCCATCACCGAGGCGATGATGTGCAGCCAGGGATATGAGGTCGTGCGCTCGTTGTCCACCACATTGGCCAGCATCAGCGGCAGGAAGCAGACGAGGAAGCACAGGAAGATGGTGACCATCATCACTGTCAGGCGGTTGTCCTCGCGCGCCTTTCGCGTGCACGTGGTGGTCATATAGGAACCGCCGGCGGAGGAGCCCTTGCCCGCCGCATTGGCACCGATCTGGAAGTTGTCGTGGTTGCGGATCTTCTTCTTCTGGTGCAGCACCGTAATGTAGATGCAGGAGTACGAGACGATGATCACCAGGCAGGGCAGCAGGAATCCGATCAGGAACAGCGTCTTCTTGATCGACCGACCCTCCTTCTTGAGTATCGTGCAGGAGAAGGTGGCTTCGTCCAGGCCCATCTCTCCCCAGATGCCCAGAATGGGTGGCAGCTGAAAAAATATTTCTATTTTAGTCAAGTGCCATATGAATCCCTAGAAGTCTGTATCTATATTATTTTGTTTATATATTTTTTAATAATTTAATATGGTCATATAAAAATCCGGGCTTGATACAGACTTCATTATTTATGTGTTTAGAAATTTCTCGCTCTGACTTTTTGAAAGGCTCTCCTTTTTTGGACTTACCAGCAGCAGAAAGGAGACGGCCCACACGAACAGCAGCTGCAGTGTTATGAACTTGGGCTTGTAGATCTGCGAGTAGCGGCTGTGGCAAGCGATGAGTATATATCTGCCAGGGGATTAGGATGACGGTTGGGGATTAGTGAGTCTTAACTGCACAAAGCAGGGGACTCGGGCTGGTCTTACCTGTTCAGGGTGATGCCCACCATGCTAAGGAGTGAAACGGCCACATTGCCGTAGAAGATCACCGGAAAGATTTTGCACAACGTGGTGCCAAAGGTCCAGCTCTGGGGAGTAGGAATTAATTAAAATCACAAAGGTTGATGGTTTTTTATATATGTAAACCAAGTATTTAAGTTTATTCTTTGGGAAGTTTAGCACAGCTTAAATGGAGCTTAATACTTCTTCTAAAAGAAATGTTATGTAGTGTTATGTAGTGACTCACCTCTTGAAAGAACCGCACTGCCGTCAGCGGCAGACTGAACGAGCAGAAGAGCAGGTCGGAGATGCTAAGCGAGATGACGAAGGCGGTGGTGGCGTGCTCCCGTATCGTGGGGCTCTTGAGCAGCGCCAGCAGGGTTATCAGGTTACCTGCAGGACGAGCCCAAACAGGTTAGCAGGCGAAGGAGGAGCAGCAACAGGAGCAGGGAGGATTACTCACCAAGTACACCGATTGTCACAAAGACGCAGGCACTAATTGCCGCAAATAATGTCGCTGAATGCGGGTAGATCGACTGTGTGGCAGCTGGGGCATCCATCAGCATGTCCGCGTCCATGTCCAATTCCAATTCCATGTCCATTTCGACTCTGCGGGGAAACGAATACATTTTTTTAAAGGTTGGCTATAAGTATAACAGGAAATTTTAAGAGCGTTTTAAACAGTAAATATTATCTATCAATTTAGAATCTCCTTAAAATTCTTATCTCATTGGTTTATTATTTTTCGAAAGCCTTAGTAAGCCCGTATAGTTTCTGAGATTCCCATGGGTATTTAAAAGGAAAAAAAATAGATAGCCGGATGTATAAACATAAATTAATACGTTGAACAAACTTCCGTTTGACTGTTTAATTAAACTGACGTCATAAAAAAAACCAAAGAAATTACAATTTATTTATATCTGAATGAATTGTTCACTTAATTTTGTAAACAATTAAAATCAATAAGTTGGGAGATCAAAGATGTTGCACTACTTATCATAAAAGTACGAAAATTTGAACAAATCGTCAAATCAAAATTTTTAAATTATGTAAACCTTTTTAAATGACATAAGAATATATATTTTAATACTTTCTAAAAAACCAAGTCAAATAGAGTTCATTATAGGATCCTTATGACCACCCCACCCCCAATAAATTTTTAACTGTGCACGAAAAACGAAATATTATCCGCAAAATCAAGTTGCAGTCGCGTGAAAAATCTGTGAATGAATGAACGTAATATATGTATGTGTACATAAGCGTTGAGATTGAAACAGTTAACTAATTGCGGCTTTGCGGATGCAATAGCCCAGTTTGCTCGACTGTGGATCGTGGATCGAGAGGAAAACCCGATCCGATCAGCGGGATTAGCGAGGAAGTCTGCATACTCCCACCGACTTATTCGTGAGAGATATCGCATCCGAGACATTTGATTTATGCGAACTGATTTTGTTATAAGATTTTTACCGGCTGGTCAACCTGGTCAAGCGTAATGATCGAGCCGGTTTGCACGCGATTTGAATTCACAATTGTACAAATTTTTCATCCAAAAGTTCGAGTTTTTCACCAATTTCCTCATCATTTGAGCAAGGCAAACGACTTTAAAAAATGGTGTTATATATATCACGGCGCTGCTGACTGTGTGATTGATGGCAACGAGATTATTTGTTATGAAATCAGGATTCAGAAGGAGATCAATGTCAAATGCAGACGGGAACATGAAAGTTTTCATTAAAACTATCAGTTGGATTTCATTTAATTGTAAGGCAAAATACCGATATCATCTTAAGTTCCTGTTTTATTATTTATTTACAAACGTAAGAGTTATTTGCATATTCGCAGGTGAAAACAGGCTTTTGTGCTGATCAGGTAAGTTCGCTGATGACTCATTATCATTAGATGGCTGACCAGTTTCCGCTGCTTTCTTTTTAATGATTCTACGTATTACTTTTGCATTTAAATGGTCTTCCTTCTTAGTCACGTACAGCTCCGTTACACTATCTCTTAATAACCGAAGAATATTTTAAAAAGTGGGTTATTGCGAATATCAGAATAGGATTCTGGCTTTGGAGTATAAGAAGTATTACAAATATTTCCTATTCCCATGAACAAGCCACTAAAAATCGCAACTGTTTACATTGTTGGGAAAGTACCACAAATTATTATGCATCCCCAAGCTCATGTACATTGTACACCAACGCGGATAAGTAAAGGAAAGCAATTAAAAAGCTTACCATAAAGATTACTACCGTGTTGATGTGTTTTGATAAAACGCAGCAATGAATTTTTAATAAAACCTGAATAAAAATCGCCATCAGTTTAATAAATAAAAACGTGTTAAGAGTTACTTGACATAATGGCAAAACAGATTTATTGCGAAGCGATAAACGCATGTAATTCAAGCGATTGCCGCCTCATTTCGATAGCCAACCCGATTGACTGCCATCGGTTATGTTTTGAAGTTTTGAAATAAATAATTGGTTCGATATGCTCTCTCAAGACGATTGATTTTTTATCTTCTGGACGGTTTACACATGTTCTGTTTTGGGGTCTCGCTTTTAAAGAGGCCCCTTTGGAATTCGTAATATTGTGTTATCTTTGCGAACAGGCGGCAAGAAGCTATCAGCGACTTTAACATTAATGCACTTTTTTACGACCAATTAACTTTTCATTTTCCTTTCTTTTCCCGTTGATAAGCGGCGAGAGCGAAAAAAACCGAAGTATTGCGCCACAAATGCAATCAAATGGCTCCCGTTCCCATTCCCATTCCCGATTCGGTTTCAGTTTCCCGTTTCCCAGTGAAAAAATTAAAAAAAAGAACCCACCATCATTTGTGGCTCGTATTGAATCAAAGACAATTTCAATTAGGCCGGGGTTTGTCATGTCATTTTTTTTTTGTTCGTTTCACCCTGCAGATAACGCGAGTGTCCAACTGTTTTGCATATGCACACAATTCCATTTATTTAATGCTTTTTATTTGGATCGGTTAAATTAAAAAGCGCCTTGTTACGCATTTAACAATGTTTCCGGTGCGTGGTGCGTGGTGCTTCGCTTCTGGGAACCTTAGAGCCCCGAGAAGGGGGTACTATGAACTATGTACTCCTCTGTGTGTATGTGGAACCAGTGGATGAGGGGTGATAAGTGGGGGGCGGGGGAGCGGTTCGCTTTCATGCATGATCAACATGTGTGTTTGTTTTCAGTTCTTTCGGTCTCCTCAGTTTTTCGTCTTTTTTTTCGATTTCGAATGGGGGGAGCAACAGCCCGCAACTGGAAATCTGAATATGCACCCCATATAACATGGCATGCCACACCATCCCGTCCAATATGGGCACCATCCCAAGTCGTTCCGTTTAATTCCATTCCCATAAATGCGTGCCCCAACAGCAGCGGTGCATAAAATATATCTACCTTGTACTCGTTTTGTCAAATCATTCGATTAAGCAGATTATCTCCGACTGATCTCATTTTCAGCATTGGGTAATGCGATTCTATTTAATTTGTGGGAAAATAATATAATGGCATACCCCAAATTATGTGGTCAGAAGATCAGATATGGTAGTTTAAAGTGAAGAACACTTTAATAACCGATTTGCTGAAATTTATGGGTTACATACTTTAGTTCTCCTACTAGTTATATCTTTTTATCACATTTTATAAAGGATGGCCTTGTTTTGTGGCTGGATAAGTTTTGGGTGATATGATAGCTACTATAGCTATAACCCAACCCTTAGACCTATAGAACTAACCGCGAGTGTGGTTGAGTTGCCCCTCAACAGTTGGCAATGATGATGGCACAGATATCAGAGATAACGCTCCCCCACTCTGGGATGTATGTACATATGGATCCGCGGCCTCTCTTCACTTTTCTTCCCCCTTCCTCTTCCGCTCGCCCCCTCACAACAGTGCATATTATGTACATACAGCTAAGCACATAAGGGATATGCATATTTACATCAAAGTCTTATCAGCCTTGGGTTCCCACCACTCGAAATTCCTCGGAACCCCAACCACCTCACGAAAATCCAAGACAAGCAGCGGAACGAAGCTTAAAAAATAATCAATCAATAAATATGTGTTTTGCGGGCGGGATTTGAATGCAAATAAAGTTAATCAAGGAACAATTTATCTATGAGAACTTGTAAAATAGAAACGTCTTCGATTATATTCGTTTTTACCAATATTTTACTTCTAATTATCTGGTGTTTTTTATATTATAAAAATAAATAGATTGAAACTATATAATAATTTTAGCTATATAATTTTAGTGATAGAGCAACGTAACTATTTCAGAGCTCGAGAGGTCCTATCGAAAGTATTATCCCATCTCCGTCACTCTCTTTTTCTTATCGTGTCATTGCACCAGAAATATTTCCCGCTTCTGTTGCAGTCTGCTGACTAATCGAAAGCTAAATACCAGCGTAATGCCCAAATAAGTTTATCGGCGGGAGGGGTATACTACTTATGTACATATAAGTGCCATACATATGTAAATAATGCACATGTGTATTGGAACGCTTTGGAGCTGGGTTTTTTCTTCATTTTTTTTCGCTGTTTTCAGAGACTTGAGCTGAATGAGTCGCTGCCAACTGTTGCGGTGGGAAAGGGACGGGGATGGGGATGGGGCTGGGGACGCGGGCAATGGATGATTCATTCAGTTTGGACAACGGAAGAGGGAAAAAGAAAAGACGTCGGAAGCAGCGGAATCAAAAACTCTGTGTAAATAAAAACAAAAGACTTTGGGCAGTGGGGATGGTGCATTATTAGAGCCCAATATGCACTGGAAAAAACCGTTTGTTTCTCAAGGCAATTTTTTTAATAAACATTTGAAAAAGCTGAATATGAAAAATATTTATAGAAATATTAAAGTTTTGACTTTTTGTACTTTACTTTTTATTTTTCAAAATCTTACAATATTTATTACACCCTTTTTGATTTTAATATAATAGGTCCTGTTGTGCGTAACCTTTCCCAAATATGTAGCAATTTTTTTTAGATCGTTCTAAGGTATGCATAATTATTTAGTGGTACATAACAAAGTTTCAAGAGTTTTTCCAACCCTTCAAAATAATAGGCTAATACTTTTGTCATTAGTTTTTTTAAATAACAGAAAATCCAAAAAATTTAAAAATTTTGTTTGTACGTAAACATTATTTTGAAACCCTCTGAATCATAAAAAAATTAAATACAAATCAGTCATAAGTCACACATGTACCAAATTATTATTATCCTTAAAACGATAAGTTTTTTTTCGGTGTATATATTGCATTAGCTGCCCTTCCCTCCTCCGCCTCCCTCCCCTCATCTTCCATCTCCCCTCCTTCGCTCTTCCCCTAATCGCTCCTTGCTGATTTTTTGAGAGGGTGGAATCGGGATCGGGATTTCGGATGCGGAGGAAAGAGACAGGGAGATAATACTACACATATAGAAGAAACAGCCGTTCCATTATCGTTTTGTGTTACCCACACAAATGCAGTCTGCGCGTGCGTGCGTGTGTGGACCAAATGCAGCAACAACAAAAAACGCGCAACTCAAATTGTTAACAAAAGTGAGGCCGCTTTTGGCCGGATTCTGGTCTGGTCTTGAAAGAGAAACACAACAACAACCAAAAAAACTCACCCGAACTCGTTTCAGTGTTTATATTCCGCTGATATTATACTCTTCGTTCGGTTTGGGGTTTCTTAAATGCTTTTAAATTGCATTTTGTCAAGCGCACAGCACTCGATTCGAATTAACAAACACCGATTCCGATTCCGATTCTGAAATTGGCATTAACAGCACTCGCAGCACACAGCAAAAAATATGAATAAATCAGCCGATGATTCTGGCCTTCTGACTTGACTTTTCGTGTTTTGTTTGGCTTTTGGCTGGCAGTGACACATGGAACACTGGGGGAAGAGCCGAGATCGCCGATCAGCAGCGAACAGTATCGTATTTTCTTTGGCAATTAACAGCAAAAATAACAACAATAACGGTGAATGCGTCGGATACTCCGCGGCCAACTTGATCGATCGAGACAAAAAAAAAACTAAAACTGGGATTTGAGAGAGGCTTCGTTCTGGCAGCTGTTCCCCCTTCTGCCCAGTAGGTGGCGCTTGTAGCGCTTCGTGATTCCCTTTTTGCCCTCCAGGGGCGCTTTCTGTGTTCTATCGATCTGCGCAGGCGCCTATCGATGTTTGAAAGTGTTTTTAAAGGGCGTTTTTTTTTAAAGGTATTTTTGTCACCAAGCGTGTTCCTTAAGAACAGTACTTAATCTAAATGTGTACACATTAATAAAGAAATTGTTTAACAAGGGCGATGGCCACTACCAAAAATCAAAACATATCGCGAAATTTCTTACAAGAAAAAAGAATTATCAACACGAAGCTTTTCAGGGATATATTCTTATTTTGTTTAAAAACACGTAAACTTTAACATATTATTACTTGAAACAAAATAAAAAACTTAAAACTTAAAAATCACTCCCCTACGTTTGATTAAACACAGAAAAACAATAGTGTCTGCTATTAAAAACAAACAATTTTCTATCCGGCAGCTTTCAATGTCACTCCATTTATTTTGCGGAAGCTGGTCACTTAAATTGCCAGGAGTAAGCAGAAATTAAAAGATTACCCGGCTTTGACTTTCGACTGACATCTCAAATTTGTGTTTGCTTGGATTTATGTTATTTTAGTTCAGTCGTCGTCGACACCGCGAGCCGTAAAGTTGTCTTTTATTTGTATACGTTTTTTAATTCGGCAAGCATTTGGTTTTGATTACATTTTTAAAGGTTTTTTTCTATCGTCTCTTCGAGGGTCAAGTTACACACTTTAGTGACCAGTATCGGAGTCTTACTACTGACTAAATATGATGGATATATATGTATTTACTATAATTAACTAACATTAATAGTTATCAACACAAAATAATTTTCCCCTGAGGAGGGAGGGTCCTGATGTTCCTGAGCCATCCTTCCAGCCTTGTGTCTTCTTTCAAGAGGTGATTTGAAATATCACAAAACACTAAAATAAAGCATAATAAATTAAAAATAAAATTATTTTCTGTCATCATGTGTTTTTATTTTCTTTATTTATTGCTCACTAGTAATACCTGAACAAATTTTTATGCCTTCATTTGACAACTGTCTTGAATAAAGCCAAGAAACATTATTTGGTTTTTAGGTGAGGACCGATTTCCATAGCCTTCTGCAGTTGGAAAGTAACTTACCTGTAATGCAGTGGGTAAATCTATGTGTGCTTAATTAATTTTCCCCACCTGACAGTTGCTCATATGTATGTGTTTTTGATTGGCCAATCATTAATCATTTTGCAAATGTAGCGCCAAGTTCATGGCTAACATAGTGTGTGTTGCCAAATTGCATGATTGAGCGCCATTCTCCTCAAGGTTGCGCCTATTAAATCCTCGTTATCGGGGATGGGAAAGGTACAATTAAATTTCCATGGTTTGGGAATTAGGTACCGATTCTAGAACACATAAAAATTGGCCCACGCTGTTTTAAGACAGCTAATAACCCAATTGGCCAAAATCAGGTATTTTTAGCGGGTTTTTGTGCTATAACTTGGCTTAAATAATCACCCCAGCCAAAAGACGCACTGTTTGAAATAGCTGAGACCCCAAGCTTTTGATCCCCATCACTTTTTAGCCCAAAAAGATCAAAAAGATATTTGTCGAACATTTGAATTTTTCATAAGGGGTTACATCACAAAAATTACGAAATTTTCGGTCGAAAAAAAATCTTCCAAGTTTAAATGTCATTCGATTATGGGTTTTTTTACGAGTCCAACAAGGTATGACACTTGGTATTTGGACAAAGATAAGGGATTCTATTGGCCAAAATAAGTTATTGTTAAGTGGTTTTTGTGTTTCAACTTGGCTATAGCAAAAATCAAAGGATGTACTTTTTGTGTAATTATTTTCTATACCTTTATGATTTGTAATGATTTGTTTATGTACATTGTACATAAGTAGTAACGTAAATTTAATAAAATATGTGTGGATTAATTAAAAAGTGTACAACATTTGCAAAATAGGTACTACATACTGAATATTTCCATCACTGGCCACTGAAATCCATTCCTTATTTTCTGCATATTGCAATGACTTTTCATTCAAGGATTGAATTTGAAACATGAAGGAGCGACTTGCACGCCCAAATAGGGCAAAAAGGGCTCTACGCCTGATAAGGAGTTGTGGAAGAAGCTGGAGGGATTACCTGAAAAGGAGCCTATCTCAGTGTCGGGGTGAGGAACTGCAACTGTTGGGACCTTGAGACCAAATAACGATCCTAATCAACTAGCAACTCAGGAGCGGGGAACTCGACGGAGCTTCCTGTACAATGGATCCTTCCACGAGGCAGTCGCTCCTGTTCTGGCGGTGGCCCAGTGCTTTTGCGTGATGCCCGTCAGCGGAATCAGTGCACCCAGCTACCTGGGATTACGTTTCAGCCGGAGAAGCTGGCGGTTTTGGTACAGTGTTCTCTATCTCTGTTTCACCTCCGTGGATCTGGCCTTCAGCATTCGCAAGGTGGCCCACAGTGTTCTGGATGTGCGCAGCGTGGGTGAGTTTCCTTTGGATTTCTTGCACTCTAAGTAGAAACATATTTAAAAAATTGCATTTTTGCCATAGAGCCCATTGTCTTCCACGTGAGCTGCCTGATCGCCTCCTGGCAGTTCCTCAATCTGGCTTATGTCTGGCCAGGATTAATGGGTCACTGGGCGGCGGTGGAGGAGCGGTTACCTGGCTACACCTGCTGCGAGGAACGGGCTCGTCCTGCCCGAAGGATCCAGTCGGTGGCCTTTCTGCTGCTGGCACTTTCTCTGAGTTGGGTGACTTTATTTTCTAACTGGGTTGCATCTCCGCTCCAAGGTATCCTTTCCCATTCCAGTGGAGCACCTGCTGAGCATTATTTCGGCGGTGTACTACGACTTTTGTCCCCGGAGACGCGATCCTGTGGAATCGTATCTGCACGGCACCAGTTCGCAACTCTTCTCCGTGTTCCCCTACTCCAACTGGCTCGGCTGGCTGGGAAAAACCCAGAATGTGCTGCTCACCTTTGGCTGGAGCTACATGGACATCTTTCTGATGATGCTGGGCATGGGTCTCAGCGAGATGCTGGCCAGGCTCAATCGCAGCTTGGAGCAGAAGGTGCGCCAGGTGAGTGTTCCCGTTTGAAGGCCTTTCCTTTCTCCGTCTTGAATTCAATGTATGTTCCATAAGCCCATGCCGGAAGATTACTGGACATGGGCACGCACCCTTTACCGCTCAATTGTGGAGCTCATCCGGGAAGTGGACGACGCCGTTTCCGGGATAATGCTGATCTCCTTCGGCAGCAATCTGTACTTTGTCTGTCTGCAACTGCTCAAGAGCATCAAGTAAGTCACGTACATAACATATTAAAATATATCTTAAATAGAGTAACAGTAAATTAATTTATTGAGTGTTAGCTCCACTCAAATAAAATATTTACTTAAATGGTTTTGATAAAACAACTTTCTTAAAATTAAAGTAAGAAACAACTGAATGGAGATTTTTATGCTTTTAAATGCGCTAGTTTATAGGCTACAAATTTGTATAAACCTTGGGGATTTTTCTTTGATATATGTATCATTATTTTAATGTATTTATTATTTTAAAAATTTCCTTAATTTCTTGTTTTAAAAACAAATATTAAAAGCCATACAAATATACCTTAAGCTTAAAACAAACTTAACATCATTTGATCCAGCAACATGCCCTCCTCCGCCCACGCCGTTTACTTCTACTTCTCGCTGATGTTCCTGCTCAGCCGCTTCACAGCCGTGCTCCTCTTCGTGTCGGCCATCAATGACCAGGCCAGGAAGCCAGTGCGTCTGCTGCGCCTGGTGCCGCTCGAGGGATATCACCCCGAAGTGGTCCGCTTTGCCAGCGAACTGGCCAGCGATCAGGTGGCGCTCACGGGGCTCAAGTTCTTCAATGTGACCAGAAAGCTGTTCCTGGCGGTAAGAGTATACCCATGTGAATTAGTCCAAGTCCTCAAATCTTTTTAATTTAAAAGGAACTTTCTACTTAACTTGACAAGTTTTTCCATTTAGATGGCAGGTTCGGTGGCCACCTACGAACTGGTGCTCATACAGTTTCACGAGGACAAAAAGTCTTGGGACTGCTCGCCCTTTGATTTTGACTAGAGTTTATCACATAGTACATACATTTATTAACCATATTGTCATGTAAATATTCTCTTAGTTTTTAATTTGTTTTAAAGAAATAAATTTATTGATGTTTAAAATATTGTAATTTATTTATTTTACTTTAGAAATGTTCTAACTCATTTTGTTTATGTCCCTTAAATTTCCCTTCAAACTTTATTCAACAACATACAATTTTTAACTTTGTTTGAATGCAGTTTAAATTATATTGTTCATGACAGATGGCTCAATATCACTCATACGCAGTGCTGCACAAGCTTACATATTTTAACAACCATAAACCTTTTTTTCCTTACTTTTATAATTAATTCATTAGCCGTTGTCATCGATTTGCCATTAATGCATTTTTTTCATGATGTATGCTACAAAATCACTCATACGCAGTGTTTCCATAGCTTGAATATTTATGATTGATAGCTTGGTCCTTTGATCATTTTGGTTTTAATTAGTGAGTTGGCTGTGCGTGTACCTTCCTTAGCTCTTATATATTTAATTCAACAGCCGTTGGCATAGATTATTGCTATTAAAAAAAAAACTTACCTCTTTGCGTGGCATGAGTCCACATGAACACTGTGCTACACAGTTGCGACTCCATGTGGAGGATGGATGGGGAACCAGTTTCGGCTTCCATCTGCCCGCTTTTTCCACGCGCTTTCCACTTTTCACATCGTTTTCATTTTCATTTTCATTTGCGAGCATTTACTTTGGTAATCCAGTACGAGCATAAGTACAAGCATGTGATGCAATTGCTGGCCATAAATGGTGCACGCTTCCTAGGCACACCGAAATGCGTAAATAACGATTGGATTCGAATTCGAACCGAGCTGAACTGAACTGAACCAGTTGGCCAAATGCCAATGCCGATTGCTCCTCTACTCCTCTACTCGACACCACGATGCTTCCGGTCCGGCCGATCCGGTCCAGCCAATTGTTAACCCAGTTCACGAAGTGGAGTTCGGGGATCAGGCATCAGGCATCAGGCAGCAGGCACCAGGCTTAGGCACAACACAGATCCCAGATGGGAGTATATAAAGCCCCACGATCGGTTCAACGCGCAGACACAAATCGCGCACTGCAATGGCCAGACATCAGTATCAGTATCAGAGCATCAGCGTCCACTGCCTGGGCGGGATCGGGGTCCTTCTGGTCCTGCTCCTCGACCAGCTGGCCAGCGCCCAGTTCGCTCAGCCGGCCCGCTTTCCGGGTGCACCAGTGCACCCGGGCCCTGGTCCAGTGGGGCCTCCAGCCCGCCAGCAGAGGTCCCTGTTTGGCCCGGGTCCGCCCATCAGCCACGGCTGGAGCAGCGGCGGTGGCCACTCCATCAGCCCGCCCATCAGCCATGGCTGGAGTGGTCCCAGCTTCGAGTTTAGCCACCTGCCGCCCTCCCACAGCCCCCATGTGACCAAGGACGAGCTGCTGGCCCTGCTGGCCGCCTGGAAGGATGTGGCCGCAACGCCGAGGCCCACGACTCCAGCTCCAGAGCCGGAGGAGGAGCCCGAGCCGGAGACCACCGCTGCTCCGCCGCCGGAGGACGATGACGAGCCGGAGCCAGAGGCACCGGCTCCAGAGGCCCCAGCCGGTCCTCCACCCGGCGTTCCCGTCACCGTTTCCCTGCCCGCCCTGGTGCCCATCCAACTGGCCGCCATGTGGCAGCAGCCGGCCCCAGGAGCAGCGCCTGGCGGCCTGGGTAACCTCGGACTGGGCGGCTTTGGCCTGGGCGGAGGCATTGCGCTGAACAATCTCGGCGGCGGAGGAGGCGCAGCGGCAGGCGGCGGAGCAGCAGCTGGTGGTGGCGGTGGAGCGGCGGCAGCCGGAGCTGGAGCAGCGGCTAGGTCCGGTCGTCCCAGGGCCCGGGCCACGATCGGAGGACGTGCGTCCAATGCCCAGCCCGCCATTCGCTTCCCGGTGGCCAATCCGCGCAGCTTCACCTCGAACAACTATGTGGCGCCCAGGCCACGTTACTACCGCGACACGGAGGAGTCAATGCGGTGGGTATAACTACATAAAAATTAGTTTGATACATAAGGTTTTTGTTTTAAAATTTAATTTTTTTTCTTTTTTTTATCTTAAAGTTAAATGTTTTTTTATATAAAACAACTTACCAAATATTCAAATTTGCATTCTTAAAACTCAATTTAAAAGAAGTAAATGACTTGAGAAACTTAAGGTCTCCAATGGTATTTCATAAGATAAGATTAAGAAGGCTTAATCCCACATATCTGATTATCTTTTCTCATAATCCTCTTTATTCCTCCACAGCATCGACGTGGTGGCACCTCCGCACCAATTTCAAATGGCCAATGTCCAGGGCCCGCACAACATTCAGCTGGTGCCCGCCTACTGGCAATAGTCCCTGCCAAGTCCAAGTCCAGTCTTATGATCGTACTGCCAATTCTCTCTAAGCTCACACTGTACAAAGTTATATGTTATAGTAATACGCACATGTGTATATAGAATGCCATGGCCTGTTAACAAGTCGCATTTGTTTTTTTTTTTTTATTATTTCAATAAAATATTTTAACAAACAATCAATATGAAAGTCTTTTAATGGGTAAAATGTATATGAACCCCAATTAATTTTGGGTTCATAAGGAGCGATGGCCGACACGGAAGGAGACTTCGATTGCCTATAAATAATGGGACTTATATAATCTGTCAATTATACACATACGTTTACATTTGTGCATTGATTTTAAATACTATATCTCTTGCAAATATCCTTACATATCCTTATATATCCTTATGTAAGAGCTTTACAGTTGAAATAAAAAAAGTACTGATTATAAAAGATAACATACTTAGTATGAAATAGAAGAATTTAAATCTTTTAAAGAATGGTGCATAATATATTACATTTTTTAATGAGATATTAAAAATATTTAAAAACCAAATCAAAGCCCCAATTATATATATTTCTTTCACATCTTCAAAATATAACAACATACTTACAACTTAAGTTGGCACACTGAAAAGTCCGACACATATAAACCAAGTGTATGTTGCACAACCGACCACACGTAATTTAAAAATTTGGGCTCCGCAAATCTCTCGCATTAACTAGCAACTGTTTTTCCCCATTTAAGTATGGACAGCCCAGTAAAAGCGATATTCAAATCGGCAGCTTTCATTGGATATTAGCCATTAGCCTGCCTTGTACAGCCAAAAGTCATTTGCTTATATCACAAGTGCCGCGATTAATGGCAGCTCTCGTCACATGTTTGCTGACAGCTGGAGATGTCGGCTCCATAAGCGCAGCGGTTATGAAAATATATATGCTGGTGGCTGGTGGACATATCCTTATCGGGACACCGTGTTTGGCCACTGAAATGGCTGGCTTTACTGGCTCGAACGACTCCCGGGGGTATTGTAGACGACGGAATTGCTTTTGCTCACCCAGTTTGCGTGCTGCCACGCCCCCCATCCCCCGGGTGTTATGATCCACCGACTGATCCAGATTGCCACATCGCACAAATGAGACATTAAGACATTAAGATGGCGCTGATGTACGAAAACTGGATTCCATTGGTATCCAGTTGGGCGGTGGGTATCGCCTTGTGGGCGAAGACGAGCTGAAATCATATCCATTGCCACTCGGCTAATTCGCAATTTGTGCCGCCCATCTAAACTAGTCAACCGATACTGGTTATCTGGAGTTTATAAATGTATAAAATTGTATTTGGATGGCAAAACAAGGGACTACCTAAACAAGAATACATGGAAAACATTTACAATATTTATACATGAAGTTGTTCCTGTTGTAAAAGTCAGTTTGTGACATATGGCAGCTACATATATTGGGTTGATTATCTATTAGTTGATCGGAAGGAAATGGTGTTTTTGTGATTCCGCATCAGTGGGACATTATTAAGTGGGAAAGGGTTTTGTCTACAACAAATACAGATATTGTCTTCTCTTGGAAAAAACAAAGACTGTAAAAAAAAGCGAAGCAAACACTTTTACAAATTTATGTTAAACTAGTTTCTGCAGTTCAAAGGTAAATAAAATAAAAACAGTAATAAAAAATTAAAACAGAGAATAACCTCTGTATATAACAGACAAAAACTATGTTAAGTTTAAAGTAAATAATTTCGGTAGAGACTAAAACAAACATCAAGTACTAAGAAGTAGGTCTTTGGTCTTTGGCTAAAAGGAATACCTAAGTATGGCCGGAGAGTGTGGCCAACTGACGCCGCTGCCTATGGGCATTTTCACACATTAGCCCCAAATGGAGATTGACGTGCCTGCCACCCGAGATATCGCTATCCAAAAGCGCCAGCGACAGGCGTAAAAAACAATTAATACGTGCAATGTGCGATCGAGGCAAATCGAGAGCAACGCCCATTCGGGCCCAGTTTGGACTTCCCGATAGCAGCGATCCCGATCTCGGCTTATTTGCCTCACAACCAGCTGGCTTACATAAGCCGGCGACCGCGGTTCCCGACTTGGACTGAATTAACTAACGCAGCAATAAATAACGAATTAACACACGGAGAACCAAACGGAAACTAAACTAGGCGACGCCACAGGATCCAGAGACTTTGATGGGCGGCCAGCAGGACGAAGGCGCCGGCAATCACAAAGTTTAGCCTGTAGATGGCCGCCTGACAATACAGTAACACCACGCCAGCCAGAAAGTAAAACACGATGGAAAGCATCCAGTATCCTTGACTGCACGGGAAAAGGTTTTTTTTTATAAGTAAATAATTCGGACGATTGTGAATTTATTTCTGCTTACCATTTTTGCGGAGCCCGCAGCTGCAGGAGCAAACTGAGTGAACCCAAGACTACGATGCTGGGATACAGACTCGGATCTGGGAGGACGATGCCGTGGCTGAAAGGAAGAAAAAAGAAAATGTGAAACCGTTTAATGAACTTTGAAACAAGAGGACTTACCGACGACTTCGCAGCCAGGCCAAACTACTAGGAGCATTGAGTAGCAGCTGCACAAGCAGCAACAGCAGTAGGGTAACGTGGAAGGAGAAATTTTGCAGACCCACACAGGGCTCTGCTTGCTCCTCCTCCTGCTGCTGTTCATCCTTCTTTTCCAGCGCCCCCCGCTCGCCATCTTTTTCCTTTTCTCCATCCTCCCCGGCAGAAGTCTCTTGGACACCAACAGCAGCAGGCTTTCCCCGCACCAAATTGGCCGCCTTCTGCCACAGAAAGTCTTCCAAGTAATCCTTATAAGCATTCGACAGCATCAGGAAGTAGAAGACAAAGGCCAGGAGGAGGCCGACTCCACTGCAGGTTCCCAGGGCCGTGGCAATGGTTAGGATGCCATACGTGATGGGCAAGTGGGTCATGATCGAAATCATCACGTTGGAGGTGGTCTGGGAGAGACGTGTGATCCGCAGGGCCAAGCGGTAGAAGGCGTTGCCATAGAGCGTTAAGGCCAACCAGGTGCCAAGTGTGGCCAGCAGGGAAAGTGCAATGGCGGCACAGTGGATCACAATGGACACGTTGATACTGTAGTCCAGAGGCTCTGGTTCCGGCAGCACGCGAGTGGTGATGATTAACTTCTTGAGGAGGCGACAGGCTAAAATGAAAAATGGATTTAATTCATGTAATTTAAGTGATTTGAGGCAATTCAAACCTGTGACCACATAGAGCGAGGTATACTGCAGGTAGCCCACATAAGGACGCAGGCTACGGAAGGTGCCAACTTTATGAAAGGTCTCCACTTGCTTTCTTAGCACAATTAGTAGAACACAGACCAGGTGAGCCGGCAGCCATCCGTAAAACTCTAGTACTAGACGCGATAAAGCCGAGGAATAGGAGTACTCATAGCTGTAAAGAAACACGAATCAGAGTGAAACGGGAGTATTTAGTAAATATGAAATATATAATTTGTGTTGTGGGTAAGATGAGCAAAGTCAAAGTATAATAAATTTCTTCTCTCCATTTCACAGTACAAACTAAGCTGATGCTCACCTAATTCGATAGCGACAAGTGGGATCCAGGTATAGATCCAAAGTAACTGGATTCAGCGTGGTATTATAATGTCTGGGCACCAATGTAGGCACGTTAATGTACAACTGGGGTTTCTGGTCGAACGATCTGCAGGAAAGAAGCCCGATTATAAGAAACTATAACGCTTTTACCGTGTAGCCAACTCACTTTAGGGTCTGGAAGCGTTCAAAGCCCGCCGCCCAGGGAACACACAATCTGGCAGTCACTCGATACTCCGGATTGATGCACTGCAGCGGTTCTACAATCACTCGAATGCTCTGGTATGGGTCCACCATCTCGGAGATGCGCAGCCGATGGTGCAAGGTGCCCTGGAGAGTTTCGTTTATCAACGGCAGCTTGGCCATGGTGTACCAGCGCGGCATCTTGATGTCCGTCACCCGCTCCCGGGGGTCGTAGATGTCCAGGTTGTAGCCGATTCGTTTGCTGCTCGGAGGCAGGCGGACCAGCACATGCGTCCACTGCACGTAGGTTTTTCGTAGGTTGTGCAGATCCAGGATAGCAATGCTTCGCGGATCGCGATCTTCGTTGGGAAGCCGCTGCACGAGGTGCATCAGCGAGGTGGCCTTTTCACTGGGTACACAAAGGATGTTTAATATTTACTATCGATTCTGATTGATAAAGTATTTAAAAAGCCCACCAATAGAACTGTCCCGTCTTGTTCTGCTCCTGGGCAGAGCAGCCAAACAGCCAGTCGTCATCGTCATCCACATCAAGCGCCTCGATGGCCATCTTTTTGTATTTCTCCTGGCGCTGCAGTCCAACCAAATCGAAAAAGGTGCCCTTAAGGCCGTTCGTAAAGTACTTGTTGATCACCAAGCGACGCTCCTCGTGCCAGTTTCCTGCGGCTCCAAATCTTACAGTGCTCTGCTGACGCCTTCGCGGCTTCTGTGGGTAAATCATAAGTATGGATTGGCGTCTTTAGTCCGCAAGAACCCACCACAAAGTTGGCCAAAGCCGATTGCAGATTGCGTTGCTTGTTGGTGCCAAAAATGATCGACGAGCGATCCTCGCGCACATAGGCAATGCTGAAGAGGAAGCGGTTGATGGCCTGCATGAACTGCAGACACCACACGGCCGACAGGTGGTCGCAGCTCAGACTCACCTTCGGTATAGCTGACGTCTGGGTGCAGAGTGAAGAAGAAATTTAACTACAGTTCAGGCAACCAATCAATAAGTGCTTACCATGGCATGCAGATCGTTGAACCGTGAGCTTGTGAGTCCGGGTCGCACCAGCAAATCTCGGTTGCCGCCGCCTGTGGAAATGAGCAGCACGTTGTCCAGTCGCGCCGAGCTGTCCTGGCTGGCCATCCGCTGCACACTCGGCGGCCGCTGGTGCAAGCTATCGCACACATTCGTGGTAATCGTCGGAACCGTGGCAGTGCGCAGTTTTCCCAGCACAGCCTCCGTCTGGCCATAGAACTCCTCCAGTTGGGCATCCAGATTGAGCACCGGCTGGTCCAGGGGCGTGGAGATGCTGACAATGGTATTGATGTGCTGTCCAATGGCCGGGTCCACCAGCACCGACTGGGCCAGCTTCCCGCCCATTGAGTGGCCAATCAGCACGATGGAGGGCTGCTCCGCGCGGCCCTCGTAAATCGATAGGATGGTCCGGATGCAGAGCTTCAGATAGCTCTGCTGACGACGCAGGTAGCCGCCGTAAAGAGCGGACAACTCCTCGTCGAAGTCAATCGTGTAGTAGTCCAGGTGGATGCCCGCATCATCGGACATCGACTTGCGCAGGGCCACGGAGGCCAGGGAGCGCACCTGCTTGTAAGAGCCGGCATTTCCAGGCACGAAAATCACCGGTGCCCCCGTCATCCTCCTCTTCAGCGGATCCAGCGGCTGTCGCAGCCCTTCGTAGTAGTAATACAACCCATAATTTGGATACTGGTCGCCATCCTTGACTCCAACTTTCTGCAAATGCAAGTAAAATCAGCGAATGGTGGGCTAATCTCGCACAGAAACAGGAAAACTTACCGCAAACATCGGCGCGCCGAACATGTAGGTCATCCGGCAGGCATTGGGCTCCACCTCCACGGTCAGGTAGAACAGTCCGTAGACGAAGCAACAGATGGAGCCGATCACCAGCAAAACAGCGCAGTTTCGGAACATAAACATCCTGAATTTTCAGTTTTTCATTTCTCTGTTTATTTCGCAGTTTTGTTGTTGTCTCAGCTGCACCTAGGGATGGGAACGGAGCTATCGATAGCTTGCTAGATGAGTAGGGACGTGCTTACCAATAGTTGTTATTAATCGTTTTTTTAAATGCTCAGCATTCGCATATTTTCTTTGAAAAATTTTAAAAATTTGAATCCTAAGCTTTTGCAAAACATATAACAAATATATAATTTATTTAGTTTAACATTGAATCGTTTATTAACCAAAACCAAAAAATTGTTGCTGTAATTATAACGTGTGTTCTTTTTATGCAGGACTTTCTATAACAAAAGCTTAGTTTTCTGCGTCATAAGTACAGAAACTGTAATATGTCCTAAAGTTCAACCCTAACAGAGTTTAGGGATTAACTTTGTTAAGAATACTATAATATACCAAGTCATATTTTTATTTATCTTAAATTTATTTAATTTTGTCGGAATCAGTTCCAACTTCGTGACTTCGCTATACATTTAATCCGCGACTTCTTGTGACTCGTTCACGGTCGCCGCAGATGCGCTCATCTCTAGTCATTTGATCTACATGCATATGTATGTATCGAACCGATCCGTTTTGTGTTGTTGCCCTGCTAGTTGATCATTCAGTTAACGTACGCGTGCGCTCGCCTCCGATCTGACCCGATCCTCCGATTCAGATTCAGATTCCATTCCTAACCGATCGTACCGGAATTGTCAACAAAGGCAGCGGAGCGGCGCCGGCGTCAGCATCATCGATTCGAATTGACGCTTCGTAACGTGTTTACGTTTCTAAGTCTGGCCTGTGAGTGTATGCGTGTGAGCCAGCCTGTTTGCGCATGTGTGTGTGTGCGCTTAATTCGCGTGCTCGTATTGGTGTGTGTGTTTGTGTCTAGCCTGGCGCTCTTGCTGTTGTTGTTGTTATCGTTGTCGTTATTGTTGTCGTTGTCGTTGTTGTTGTGGGAAGAAAAAGACAGTTTATGCCCTAGCAATAACAAAAACAACGTTGTCGCCGCCGCAGTCGCTGCCGTCGACGTCGCAGCCGCAGCGATCCATCGTCGATCCGTTCGCTAGTTGTTGCTGTTTAGTGTACGTTGCTTGTTGTTGTTTTGATCCGTTCCGATAATTCATATAATACTCATTGCTAAATACATATAGTGCAAAAAGCGGACAAATGCCAATCAGCAGTTAGTGTGTCGGTGCGCCTGTAATTGTTATTTGTTGTAATTACACCCGCACACATCCACCACTAGTAAATATATATACAAATAGGAAAGAGCGCATTCCAATCCAATCCCCACATACACATACACGCCATGGAAATTTGGCGCTCGCTGACAGTGGGCACATTCGTGCTCCTGGGCCTCGTCTGCTTCTACGGCACTGTGGAGTCCTGTAACGAGGTGGTCTGCGCCTCGATAGTCTCCAAGTGCATGCTCACCCAGAGCTGCAAGTGCGAGCTGAAGAACTGCTCCTGCTGCAAGGAGTGCCTCAAGTGTCTGGGCAAGAACTACGAGGAGTGCTGCAGCTGTGTGGGTAAGGTCATCCGGCTGATCGGCGATCGGTGGGTGGTGGTGGGCGGTGGGAGGTGGCCGTACATATGTACGTACATATATAACTGATGAATGTGATGGTGTCGTGGTGATGATGTGATGCCCATCGCTTTGTTTTTGTTGTTTTCAAATGTGTGTGTCTGTGTGTGCGATGTGCTAACTAGTTATCGATAGCGGGCTTGAGCTGGCGATCGGCCTAGCCTTAACCCTTCCGCGGTCCAAAGGGCTAAAACACTGGAACCACAATAAGCTCAATAAAGCCCATCTAGGGCTTAATATTTATATTAGTAAATCTCTAAATTAATAAAAATTTTATTTTCAAGCTTAGGTTTTTCTCTTCATTACTTAAATCCAATGACACTCTAAAGAAATACTTGCATTTGATTACTTTTATATTTTTTTTAAGAAGTATTTTTTTAATTAGTCATATAAACCGACAAATTCCCCCAATTTAATACCTTATCCATCATCCGAATATAAATTTTAGTTATGAGCAAAGAAACAACTGTTTATTGACGATGTAAATAAATAAATAAATAGAATGAAATCATCACGATCGGGTTTTGTGAAATGCATTTTACGTTGCCCCACAAGGTATTGTTTATAAACAAATCGAGCATGACGCTCAAAGCAAATTTGTGCCCACGAGATCGGAATAGGAAAAGCGTGTCATTTTAAGGAATACAAATAAATCATTTTTATTATCACTTGCAAAAACAAAAACTGGAAATGTTCATCATCGTTCGACAAACTAGTCGTTAAGTTACCCACAATCTCATTAAACAAAGGAATTTGCACACTAAAAATATTTACGTTTAAATATTTGTTTTACGTTTATGTATGTGCGCATGCACTTTAAAAAAAGACTATTTTAGAAGGTCTCTTATTAAAAATTAATGACTTATTTTTACAGAACTCTGCCCGAAGCCCAATGACACCCGCAACTCGCTGTCCAAGAAGTCCCATGTGGAGGACTTCGACGGAGTCCCGGAGCTCTTTAACGCCGTAGCCACTCCAGACGATGGCGACAGCTTCGGCTACAATTGGAACGTGTTTACGTTTCAAGTGGATTTCGACAAGTACTTGAAGGGTCCCAAGCTGGAAAAGGACGGTCATTACTTCTTGAGTAAGTGATAGAAACAAATAATTCAGTTTCCTATTCTTATACTGATTTTCTTACGTTTAGGAACCAATGACAAGAATTTGGACGAGGCGATTCAGGAGCGGGATAACATTGTGACCGTGAACTGCACGGTTATATATCTCGATCAGTGCGTGTCCTGGAACAAGTGCCGAACAAGCTGTCAAACAACTGGAGCCAGCAGCACGAGGTGAGCAGATTAAAATTTTTCTTTAAAGACGTGATATATTTAAAGTATCCTTGTATCTATTCCCAACGAACTAGATGGTTCCACGACGGCTGCTGCGAGTGCGTGGGCTCCACGTGTATCAACTACGGCGTGAACGAGAGCCGCTGTCGAAAGTGTCCGGAGTCGAAGGGCGAGCAGGGCGACGAGCTGGACGACGCCATGGAGGAGGAGATGCAGGACTTCGGCGAGAGCATGGGCCCCTTCGACGGCCCCGTGAACAACAACTACTGAGCGCGGTGCGTCAAATGCCATTCAACGATCAGAACAGAACAGAACAACATCTAACAAATTTAGCTACTCAATTCAGTGACATTATTATTATGTAGTACGAAGTAATATTTGTATAGCACTATTATTATTATTTTTATTTACAAAAATCGAATAGGCACTTTGAATTGTTTTACTTATTGAACCGGCCAAGATATATATACATATACATTTTTTTTAAACTTAAAACGTATTATTTTATTGACGGTTTTCACGGGGTTATAGCTATCTTAAATCAAGTCATTGAGCTTTGATTTAAGGATTTAAGAATGAACAAACGTTTCTTAAAACTTTTTAAGCATTATAATGGTAAATAAAGATACCGTTGTTATTAAAATCACTTGCAGAGAGTTTTAAATATCGCGGGTTTTAAAAATGCAAACAAATATTGTTTATATCGAATAACATCGAATCTGACGACTATCGATGTTTTCCCAGCTCTAGTTTGCGGCAAACTAAATTTCATGTGTTTTTAATTTAATAAATCATACCTTTTTGGGGCCAGCTCAAACCGACGAAGAAGAATCGGCGAGCTGCTTGGCTGTATATTGATAATCACCAGTTATATCCACTTTATCCGGGCCTGTCAACGAAACAAGTTACGTATTGTTATTGTGAGGAGTTACGTAGTCGCACTCGATCCAGGGATTGGAAATATGTTGAAGGGCCTGCGGCATGTGCGGAATGTGCTGCAGCGCGGTGGCCACCAGCTGCCCCAGATCCGCGGCGCCACGGGCCAGCCCCAGGCCGGAATCGGGGTCAGCCGGGAGCTGTCGCTTCTGCACCTCAGCCGGCGACAGGTGAGCCATTTGAATGGGTTTTCCGATCCGTCAGAGAGTTAACCAAGGTGCTTCCGCCGCCAGGTGATGCAGCTGCAAGCGGAGTACAAGGCGATTGTGGGCGTGATAGCTCGCTCCCTGCAACTGACGCCCAGGGAAGTGCGTTTGATGCACCTGCGCAGCCTGAGCAGCGCAGGAAAACCCCCAGCGGAGGACAAGGCATCTCCAGCAAAGGATGGAGCCAAGCCAGCCAAGACTGAAGATGATTCCTCGAAGCAGAAGCCAGCAGCCTCGTCGGAAGGCGGCGAACACAGTAGCAAACAACCAGGAAATTCAGCCTCAAGCAGTCCAAATCCGAGTCCCAGCAGTTCCAGTGGCGACCCCAGCGAGGATCCCAACAAGAACAGCAACGAGAACGACGAGAAGATGCGTTCCGTACTGACCAAGGCCGTACTCTGGCTGTTCACCATCTACATGTTTGTGGCCTTCTTCTCCCTGCTGATAACACCGCGTTCTGAGCGACCAGAGGTGAGCAGAGCCCCCTGAAGTGTAGTTGACAGCCTAACCAATTATCTATCCATTCGTATTCCAGGGCTCCACGCGCTATGTGTCCTGGAACGAGTTCGTTCACCACATGCTGGCAGTGGGCGAAGTCAAAGAGCTGATCATTCGGCCCGACATGGAGATGGTCACCATCATCCTGCACGAGGGAGCTGTGATTAAGGGCCGCAAAGTGTCTTCCACCATCTTCCACATGGCGGTGGCCGATGCGACCAAGTTCGAGGAGAAGCTGCGCGAGGTGGAGAAGCGACTGGGCATCAAGGATGGTGTCCCGGTGACCTACGACCGCCAGACGGACACCACAGGCCGCATCCTGATGCTGCTGCTCGTCTGTGCCCTGCTCATGTCCATTGCTACGCGCATGAAGAGCATGAAGAGTCCGCTCAGCATGGATTCGTTTGTAAGTAGAGAATAGTGAAGGCCAGAAAATCAAAGCTAATGCATTGTTTATAAACTTTAGAACCAAATGGGCCGCGCCAAGTTCACGCTAGTAGACCCCTTCGAAGGGGGTCGTGGTGTGCTCTTCCGAGACGTGGCCGGCCTCAGCGAGGCCAAGCAGGAGGTGAAGGAGTTCGTGGACTACCTCAAGTCCCCGGAGAAGTACCAGCGTCTGGGCGCCAAGGTGCCGCGCGGAGCCCTGCTCCTGGGTCCCCCCGGCTGCGGCAAGACGCTGCTGGCCAAAGCGGTGGCCACCGAGGCCCAGGTGCCGTTCCTCAGCATGAACGGCTCCGAGTTTATCGAGATGATCGGTGGCTTGGGTGCAGCGCGAGTGCGTGATCTGTTCAAGGAGGGCAAGAAGCGCGCGCCGTGCATCATCTACATCGACGAGATCGACGCCATCGGTCGCCAGCGCTCGGGAACGGAGAGCATGGGCCAGGGCAGCTCCGGCGAGTCGGAGCAGACGCTCAACCAGCTGCTGGTCGAGATGGACGGCATGGCCACCAAGGAGGGCGTGCTCATGCTGGCCAGTACGAATCGGGCCGACATCCTAGACAAGGTACAGTTGAAAATTCAGCTAAAAGTAATTACTAACGCCCTTTTGCTTGATTTACAGGCCCTTCTGCGACCAGGTCGCTTCGATCGTCACATCCTCATCGATCTGCCCACGCTGGTGGAGCGCAAGGAGATTTTCGAGAAGCATCTGTCATCGGTGAAGCTGGAGTCGCCACCCACATCCTATTCGCAGCGTCTGGCCCGTCTGACGCCAGGCTTCTCGGGTGCGGACATCGCCAACGTGTGCAATGAGGCTGCCCTGCATGCGGCCCGTAATGTTCAAAAGGAGGTCAGCAGCAAGAACCTGGAGTACGCCGTAGAGCGGTTGGTTGGTGCGTTGTAAATTTTCAGGAGGCTCTGTGATGCAGCTTTTAACTTCTTCACTCTTGCAGGCGGCACTGAAAAGCGTTCGCATGCCTTGTCACTGGCAGAGCGCAAGGTGATTGCCTACCACGAGTCCGGACACGCTCTGGTTGGCTGGATGCTGCCCAACTCGGACATCCTGCTCAAGGTGACCATTGTGCCGCGCACCAGCCTGGCGCTGGGATTCGCCCAATACACCCCGAGCGAACAGCACCTGTACAGCAAGGAGGAGCTCTTCGACAAGATGTGCATGGCGCTGGGCGGCAGAGCGGCCGAGAACCTGGTCTTCAATCGCATTACGACCGGTGCACAAAACGACCTGGAGAAGGTGACGAAGATCGCGTACGCACAGATCAAGAAGTTTGGCATGAACGATGCCCTGGGACCCATATACGTCCGGGATGCGGACGAGACCGAGGGCGGAGGTTCGATGGGCAGCGGCGGCAAGAAGCCCTTTTCGCGGGCCATGGAAAGCATGATAGACAACGAGGCGCGCCATGTGGTGGCCACCGCCTACCAAACGACCGAGGGCATACTTACCAAACATCGGGATAAGCTGGAAAAGGTTTGTTTCAGAAAGGTTAATTCAAATAGGATTGTCTTTAAAGCAAATGATTTCAATTAATAGAAACATTAGTGTATATCGTACTGGTAAATAATTCTCGTTACAAATAGACCTTTGGAGTATTATATATATTAGAAGTCGTTAGAGATATTTCCCTTTATGCAATTGATTTGCTTGAAAAGTACATTTTACAAAGCATTATGAACATGATTAATTGTAGTACATCAAAACCTAATGAAACGAGTTTTTTCAGTTTCGTATTTTTTGTTTTTTAATTAAATTTATTATGGCTTTAAATCAAGTATACCTATCTCAATATTTTTCAGCTGGCCGAAGCTCTGCTGGAGAAGGAAACGCTGGACTATGACCAGGTTGTGGTGCTAATTGGACCGCCGCCGCACGATCTCGGCAAGCGGCAAGTGGACGGCGTGGAGTTCGAGCAATCACTGAAGAACCTGGGCAGCGGCACGGACGCCACAACAGCCTGAGGCACTGAGTCACACTCACAGTCAGAGCCAGAGTCATTCATCATCATCGTCCGCCACGTGCCCCGAGTCGCTCACCTTTCCGCCCGCCCCTGGTTCATGTTCGTTGAATGTAAATAAAGTTGTTTACCTTTTTAAATGACTTCGAGCCGTGTTCATTATCTAATTGCCCGCTAATAAGCCACGTCTGGCCGGCAAGGCGATATCAAACTAACTAACGGATAATACAGTCCAACTTTAGTAAATACAACCCCTCGAAACTAAAGAAAACAGCGACTCAAGTTGGAGAGCAAATGGTGAACGAATTGTTATGTATTTTTTGTTGTACTGAAAGCAATATATAATATTTGTATTTCAAAGTAATGTTATTTTCTTTAAATTTGATGACCCTTTGGGATTGTTGGTTCAATATTTTATCATAATCGTTTAAAAATATGTATTTTCTGTTTTATTTTTTCGGAGTAAAAAGCAGTTAGCCTTCAACTCGCACATTTGATAATTAGCTTCATAGTTAATGAAAAACGTTAAGGATGTTATGACGGAAAACCAGTTAAATATTAAACAAAGTTCCCCACAGCAAAGGTTTATTGTGGTTCTTATTGGGGATCCATCATCGTTATTTCCTATTAGCCTAATTAATCAGGTCCACAGTTGATCGCAAGGAAACATCCCAATTAAAACCAAATATATGTACTTGATCATACATTGTTAACAAATTACAATACCCCTGCTGATCAGGGTATATAATCGGCGACATCGCACTGACATGGCACGAGATCAAGAGTTTAATTTCACACTGACCTACAACCTGACACTCACTGTCAATTGGCTGAGCACACACTCACCCAGTAGCCGCTCTGATGGTCACCTGATGGTGGCCGGAACCAGGATGCTCACCTGGCGATCAGAGCTGCTCCATATCGGTTGAGAAGCGTATTTCTGAGTTTTTTGAAAAGAAAAAAAGTAAATATATTTCTTCAGTTATTTTATTTTATTTTAAGCTTCATGTATTTATTAGGGATCGCGTTTTCCAATAAACATCGTGGCGAAGATATTAAAAATAGCGGTTAAAATGTACAATAAACTTAAAAATTTTTTTATTTGGCATTACATTTTGCATACATAATTTTTTTTTAAATTAACATTTTAAAATGTTTAACTTAACTTTTTTGAACATTTAGCTAAGTCGCTTACTAGCAGATATTTATCAGTCGAGACATTGAAAAATATTTCAACGAGCGTTTCTTCGGTAGATGCGATTCACGCAAATATCAGGGTCCACCACATGTACTATATGTATATACCTGCCTTTATAGGTGCATTTCTAAATTTAACAAAGATGATAGAACCCCTGGGGGAGATTTTGAGAGAGTGAAGGAGAGAGATGGAGCAGAGAAACTCGTTCTCCATTGCAACCAAGTTGAGAATCACTTAGGTTTCAATTGGTTTCGATTTATGATCCAAAGGCGGCTTAAACTTACTTAAGTTATAAGTCAAGATGAAATATGTTTAAGGAAAATGTAAACAAACGGAAATAGATTTGAAAAACGTTAAGAAGTAAATTTATTTATTTGGGTGTTTAAAACAAGTTTAAATAGGGTTGGATTGTAGTACTTTTTTTAAAAACCTGTCCTTATTAAAGTATAAGTTAATTATCTTAAAAAAACACAATAACATTATGGATAACCTTAAAGCTTTATATATTTTATATTGGATAGTGTTATATTTAAATTAGATATTTAATTTATATTTAAGCTTACCTGCCCATATAACAACTAAGTTTAATACGACCGGGCTTAGGCGCGATTAATTCGATCATGTCCCAGAATCGCAGTTAACATTGCACTCGGTTCCCAGAAGATGCATATATAGGCCCGGTTTTAAGCTGGAGCTTATCAGTTGTCGTTTGGCTAAATCAGAGTACGGAAAACGGAATACGGAAAATATGATGTTGCCCGGTGCCTCGATTTTCCTACTTGGGATGGGTGTCCTGTGCCTGGTTCCACACAGTGTCCAAGCCTCTGAAGGCTTCCGTGAGTGTCTATGGCTTTAACTATTTAAAATATTGGCCAAGCTTTCGATTTTTGTTTTGTGACGTAAACCCACAAGTCCTTAGTGGATTATGAATATTTATTTACTATAAAAATATTATAGTATAACTAATTAATAGTTTTAATTACAAGTTACTAAACTGCTTTGTAGTTCAACGAAATAAATTTAAATGTGTTGTGTTCTTTTTTTTAAATACAATTTAAAGAAACTATATAGAAATGTGACCTTGTTTTAATTTAAATTAATATTACAAAAATATTATAATAGTTTTATAGTATTAGTGTAATAATTTAAAAACACTTGTAATGTAATGTAACGTAAAAAAAAATAAAAAATAACGTAAATATATATTTATATAAATCTCTGTAAAATCCTGCAGCGTCTCCATTAAAGCGCTGCAAGGCGCAGGACGAGGACTGCTTCGTGGCGCAGGCGCAGACCTTTCTCCGGGCCTTCCAGAAGGGCATTCCGGAGCGGCAGGTGGACGAACTGGAGCCCATTGACCTTGGCACTATGCGCGTGGAGAGCGGCGGCCACTCGGAGTCGCTGCAGTTCAAGCTGGTGATGAGCCACGCCAAGCTGCACAAGCTGGGCAGCACCGGGATTGTAAAGACCATGAAGGGCTTCCAAGGAGCCAAGGACCTGGGCAAGCCGCTCAAGCTGGTCATGGTCATGGAGGCCCCGGAACTGGTCGTGCGCTCCAAGTACGACGTGGACGGCAAGCTGCTCATCCTGCCGATCGTCAGCAAGGGCGACCTGACCATCCGGCTGGACGAGGTGCAGATCAAGTTACGGATCATCGCCCAGCCGGTGAAGCGGGCCGATGGCCGTAGCTACCTTAACATCACCGACTTCAAGACGATCACCAAGATCAAGGGGTGGGTATATAAACCTAAACATCCATGAGCAATCACTAGGTTTTTTTAATACTCAATCAGTGGTCACTTCGACATGACGAATCTGTTCAACGACAACGTGGAGCTGCGGGAGAGCACCCTCAAGGTTCTGAACCAGGAGTGGGATTCTCTGGCCTTGGATGTCCAGCCGAGAATCAATGAGGCCTGCTCCAAGGCCTTCAGATCCATCCTGCAGCACCTGTGGACTAACATACCCTACGACGAGTTCTTCGAAAGGGAATAAATACTGTGCCATATTGTTATCTATCGCTATATCGGTTATAGTTTCACAAACTAATCGGGGGTGCCACAGAAACCGTTCCGCCCGAATTCCAACCGAATGTCCAACCCCTTCTCTATGTAAATTCCAACCCTCTTCGGGAGGAACGGTTTCTGTGGCACCCCCGAATATATTCATATCTCCAAATAAAGTACAATATTATTAAATTGCTCTTGAGTCTTTTGTATATTGTATATTTTTATCTTTAGAAAAGCCAGTTACCTAAACCCAATAATCAAAAAGCAATACTTAAGGGTTTGTTTAAAACATTTTAATTAGTGTTTGGTTTTATCTTGGATTTTGTTAAATAAATTAAAAACGTTTTTATGTCGTCTTTTGGTAGGAATAAAAAGTTTAAAACTGAGTTGAAGTATATATAAGATATATGTAAGCTCTTTACTTGTTTTGAGATCTAAATTTTCCTCTATTTATATTTGTTTCTTTAGATCTTTCGAGGCCATCTCACTTGGTATTTTAAAGAAGGATTCACCACTTCATCTGGGCTTTTTCGTTGATTTGATCAGACCCAGAATAGTTTTATATCCTACGGATATGTTCGAAAGCTCGGAGAACTGCAAGGGAAATTCGGAGTTAGCTTGGGGATTACTACATATGTACGAGGGCTACGCACTCAATGCCTGGATCCCTGGTGGCCCGCGGTGTTTGCTGCTTGCTGGTTCGTCCTAGGGATCGACGTCGGTCACGTTGTGCACCCGATTGTCTACGTCGGTCAGCAGCAACTGCGGGTTTAGCTACTACCCATCCCCATGCTGCGTCTGGTCCTCCTCCGGGTGCTCCATGATCTTGTCCTCCGAATTGCTGATGCTGATGCTCTGCAACAGAAAAATATATCCGTAACTCATTAGAGCGGCTGGAGAAAGTTTGAAGCACACAGAATATCTTCTTTAAAAACCCCTTAAAAAAAACGTGGTTTGTTTTCAGTATTGATCAAAGAAATTTTAAAGAACCTCACATATTTAACAGGCTGTTCACTGGACCTGAGTAAATACCTTCAGCTTACGGTGCTTGGGGTCCTTTTCGGTGTCCGGCGGACTCTCCGATCCGTCAGTGGTCTTGATAAAGGACGAATAGAACGAGGAGAAGCTGGAGCCGTCCATGTCATCGCTGTTCCCATTGCTGTCCGTGTACTTCTATGCGAATATAAAGGGATTTTTATTAAGAATTGGGATAGTTTTCATATGTAATATAATTTAATTTAATTCAATATTTCATGAAAGATTTGTTTTTGAGCCCATAAATACCTTGTTGTTGGCGGGATTGCTGCTGCAGGGCGGGTCGGAGTTGTAGTCACCCATCACGGAGGCAATGGGCGAGGAGTCGGTCACCTCCTTCTTGCAGGCGTTGGAGACGACCGCACTGGAGCAGATGGGAACCGCCTTGGAGGCGGAGGTGGGCTGCGAGGAGGGGCGATGCACCTGGGTGGCGCTGGTGACCGAATGGAAGGCTCCCGGCACCTTCTTCGTCATGGTCACTGGAGTGGCCTGCGAATTTAGTAATAGAAAATAAAAGATTTAAAGAAATTAGTGACTTTGAGTTGTAATTACTTTAAGTGCACTAACTTATGTAATGGAATTAATTAATTAAGTCAATTAGGATGATTTTAATTAAGGGTTTCAATACAATTAATTTAAGTTCAAAATAAGTTATGTTAGTGAAAATAACTTTCATTAAATTTAAGGACTCACCGTGTACACTGTCTTGTTGTAGGCCGATTGCGACCCGAGTGGCTGCTCCGGCATCTGGAGGGTGTTGGCCGTGCCGGGAAAGGGCATCGGCTGGTACATCATGGCGGTGGCCGCCGCCGCCGGGTGGGTGTAGAACAGCGAGGGATGGGGGTACATGACGCCGGCCATGTACTGGAGGGGCATCGCCTGGGCAGCAGCCGCCGCCGCTGCTGCAGCCGCCTGCTGCGAGGTGGTGGGCAGCTCCAGGCTCTTGTGGGGATGCTTGTGACCGTGACTGTGACTAAGACTGTGACTGTGGCTGTGACCATGGCTGTGACCATGACTGTGACCGTGGAGACGGGGAGAGCGGGTTGGACTGGTGGGGGGCAGCGAGGCGGGGATGTAGTAGAAGGTGGGAAAGAGGCCGGCGGAGGAGAAGCTGCTCTGGGCAATGGCCGTGTGCGTGGAGTGGACGGGCGGGGTGATGCCCACCGAGAAGGGGGGCCACAGGTTGATGTTCTGGGTGCAGGTGGGGTACGAGGAGTGACCGGGCGTGGAGCTGCCCACCGATGAGGTGGCTCCGGCAGCTCCACCTCCACCCGGTGTCCCGGCTCCCGAGGTTGTCGTTGTCGTCCTGCCCTCGGGTGTTCCCGTTCCCGCTCCTCCTCCTGCAACTCCTGCTCCTCCCGATCCCACTCCCCCAGACCCCCCCACTGCTCCTCCTCCACTGCCTGGCACGCCTTTGGGCGCTCCATCGAGTCCTCCGCCGCCTCCCGTGCCCAGGGTCAGCTGCTGCTTGGGCTTGTTGGCCTCTCCCTCCCAGGAGTGGGAGCCACCCCTCTTGATCCCGTGCCCCGGCCCACTGTACTCGAGCATCTTCAGGGTGTCGTTGGCGGACTTCTTGCTCTTCTCCCCAGTGCGTCCGCGAGACTCGCGGTGCTTCTTGAGCATGAACTTTTCCATTTCGTCGTTGTGCTTATTTAGCAGGGATTCGGTGAGGGTGATGGGCGGTGTGGTGGCTCCTCCGGCTCTGGAGGAGCTTCCGGCGGTCGTTCCTGTTCCGGTTCCAGTAGTGCCTGCTCCTGTTCCAGTACCAATACCAGTACCAGTTCTTGTTCCAGTCCCAGTACTAGTTCCTGTTCCTGTTCCCGTTCCTGTTCCTGTTCCTGTCCCAGGTCCTGTCCCAGGTCCTGTCCCAATTCCTGTTCCAGTTCCTGTACCAGTTTCAGTTCCTGTCCCAGTGCCAGTACCTGTTCCTGTTCCTGTTCCTGTTCCTGTTCCTGTCCCAGTACCAGTGCCAGTACCAGTTCCAGTACCAGTACCAGTTCCTCCCGTGCCCGCAATGCTCGTATTGGTCACACTGCTCATATGGATGTTGCTGGCCGTGGTGAAGTTGCCCGAGGAGCCACTGCCTCCACTGCCCTCGTGCACCGGACTCATGGCACTGCCACTGGCTCCGCTCACACAGGTCGTCCTGGGTGCTTGTGGCTCCGGTGGCTCCGTCTTGGGCGGATCGAGCTCCGCGGGAGCGGTAACTGGCTTGCTGTTGAAGAAGCGCAGCAGATTCTCGTTGTAGTTCAACTGGTTGTAGCTGGGCGGCGTCTCCGTGGAGCTCTTGCTGTCGTAGTAGTCGTGGTGGGGGGAGATCTCGCCCAGCATCACGCTGTCCCGCTCCGACACGGTCAGCTCGTTCTCGTGGGGCAGCTCCAGCTTGAGGTCCGCCCGCGACACCTCGTCCATGAGCGTCTCCATGAAGCTGGCCAGCGCCTGGCAGCGGCGGGACACCTCCTGCTTGACGGTGTCCGAGGGCCGGGACACGGTCTCCGCCAGCAGCTTCACAATGTCCTCCTTGATGCGTGTGTTCCGGTTCTGCGCCTCCTCCGATATCTTCAGCTTGCACATGGGCGCAGCCTCAAAAACGTTGCACTGCTTGGGTCCTGGATAGAAACACATATGTATATAATATACACTTTAGTAGGGGATCTATGCGGTGTAGGTAGTGATTCACTTAACCATGGAATTGGAACTCACCCTGAAAGACGCGATGATGGCCGACGACAAACTCCAGCTTGCGGGACCACGGATTGACGAAGCTGGTCCACTCCGTCTCCAGGAGCACGTAGCAGCCGTTCTGGATGAGGAAGCGGTACGGCTTGCTGCAGAAGGAGGCGCCGGCCGTCTGGCCCTTCTTCATCACCGTCTCGTAGGTCTCCTTCATGACGGTGAGGTCCTCGTGGTGGTAGAAGTCCATGATGCTGCGTCCAATGAGATCCTGGGGCAGATACCCCAATGCGCTCACCGCCGCGCTGTCCACGTGCGAAATGATGCCGGTGGCCGTGTGCCGGATGGCGAACTTGGGGCTCTTCTGCGAGAGGATCTCGTCGGGAACTGAGGAGTTGGTGGTTAAAAACATCATTCACGTATATGTCGTAATCAAAATAGGAACTCACCTCTGTAGCTGCTCTTGATGGGCGTGGCGCAGATGACGAGCAGCATGTTGGTGCCGTTGGAGACCATGTAGTTGTCGGGACGCGCCTCCTCCGGCGCCTCCCTGAAGGTGATGCCCAGCCGGAAGGGCTCGTAGCTCACCTGCCGTCCAATGACTCCGAATCCGCCGGACTTGAGTCCCCTGTAGCGGCGGAGCATCACGCAGAAGGTGCTCTTGGCATCCTTGGGCATGCTGCCCCTGGACTCTGCGATGGGGATGCCCGTGGTGATCTGGCTTGCGAAGGTGGCCCTGTCCTTGAGGTGCACAAAGTCGATGAACGACCTGCCCAGCCACATGTCCCGCGGGAAGCCGAGGACATCGGTGATGCTGGGCGTGGTGTACAGCACGATGCCGTCGTGCATGGAGATCACGCAGCAGAAGCTCTCCTCCTTCACCCTCTCGCCCCGCTGGCCACCTGGGTGGGCTGCTCCATGGCCATGACCCACTCCCGTCATGGACTCCAGTTTGCCCGATCCCGTCGTCTCCCACGTCTTCTCGAACTTACCCAGCCCGCTGTCCAATCCGGACGCGTGGCCCACTCCCCCACAGCCACCCTCTCCCCCGCCCATCGACGGCGGCACTATGGTCACCGAGAGCGGTGACGGTATGGGGAAGCTTTGGGCCGCCTCCGACTTGGCCACACCCTCGCCCTGATCCTGATCCGCTGACTCCGACTCGGACTCGGACTCCTCCTCATCCTGCTGCTGATGCTGATGCTGCTCCACGCTCGCTGGCTCGCTGCGGTCCTCGGTGTCCTGCAACTTCTGCATCTGCAGGAGCTGCTGGAGCTGCTGGTCGCTGCCACATCCACTGCCGCTGGGCCGGGGCTTCTCCTCCGCTCCCTCCAATTCCAAGGAGGCGGCCGAGATCAGGGTCTGCACCTGGGTCTGGCCCTTGTTCTTCTTCTTCTTGCGTGACTTGTCCTTGTTGCGCTTGATGATCATGTCACTGCTGCTGGCCTGCGTCGAGGGCTTCCCGCCATAGCCACTGCTCCCAGAGGAGTGGCTGCCACTGAGTCGGGACTTGGAACTGCCACTGGAGGAAGTAGAGGAAGTCAGAGTCAGGGAGTTAATAAGTGTTAAGAAAATTTCACAGTGAAATTGTAAACTAATTTTTAAGATTTTCTCGCTCTTAAATAGTTTTTTTTTCAAATTTCAATTAAGATATACAGAGAAATGCGGGGATGCCACTGAAAGTAGGTTGGAATTTACATAGACATTCGGTCTATGTGGCACCCCCGATGATGACAAAGTGATGAAGGTAAACCCTATGCAGTAACAAAATTGGATGATTTACCTGCGCTGCGACTGACTGTTGCTGCAGCTGTTTGAATATGCTGAATCGGACACCTTGGTGTTGTGTGTGGACTCCGTGGACTCGCCGCCCTCCATTGTGTTTATGTTCTCCATTTTAGTCAATTTTTGTGAAAATTTAAACTAGATAATTTGGAGATTTCTGGAAAGAAGTAAAGGAGGCATTGTAAGCTAGGTGGCACACAGAAAATAGGTTTAAAAATAATAAAAAAAAAATTAAAATTACTTAACTTCTTCAAATATTTATTAGGTATTTAGTCTATAACTAGGTTAAACAAATTAAATGTATACTCAGAGAGAGAAACAATCATTAAACAATGCTTGAAATTTGAATTAAATTTGAATTGCACTGCATAGTCGACGTGTCCTTTCATTCAAATCAACATTGTGGTTTCCTCAACGAGAATCGATTGTGTTTCATTTGGTGTTGTGAAATAGTTTCACTTCGGCCAAATGACGAAATAAATCACGAAATCAGTTGCGGCATTGTGTTGCGTTTCCCAAGCGTCTGGATGTCGTGGCGGTTGCAGATTCGACTCCAATCCCTGCCCCTGCCCCTGTCCCTGCCAACCCCCCTTCCAAATTCCCAAATCAATCGATTTAAATGCGATTCCTGCCCACAGAAATAAACGTGTGTATGTATATACAAATGTATGAGGTGGAATTCATTCACGTTTCTTGCCAGAGGTATTTTTTTTAACCCAAAATTAATTCACGTGGTTTTATTTCCTGCCACTCACTCCACAGTTTAATAATATAAAGTACTTAAATGGGGGCCAGGCGTTGCACGTGCTTTGATTAAGATTCATCTGATTTTATCTTAATTATATAAAAATAATATATAAAAAATAAAGCAGGAAACACAAATTGGTCGGGTTTGTCCTTAAAAAACTGACCAAAGGCAACCAGTTGCATGTGGCCTAAACACGCTGGCCATCATCAAAGCCAGTTGTCACCTTGATTAACACCTGATTGGTGGCACAATGTCATCTGCGTCGTCTTGGGAGCAAACAGTAGAAACCCTCCTACACCAACTGCCCCCATGAACATACATAACTCAAGCTGACTGTGAAAATATGGAACTGATAAATACTCTGGAAATTTATTAGGTCTATGCTACGTATTAATTAATAAGCTAAAATTGTCTTTCATTATTCATGATTTTATCGCTTATGAAGTGACTTAAAAATTGATGATACACAATTAATTAGTTATTATTTACTGTAGGCCTTTAATTATATCTTCAATTATTTTGTTGACCCTACAAAAAAATCAATTTTTATGTAGTTAGTAATTCCGTCTTTTAATATAAATTCAATTTGTATAATACATTTTAAATGTGCTAATTAAAATGCGCAGCAAATGGTTGGCGCTCACAGAGGGCCCACTGTAATAATCAAGGGCGCACTGCGTGAGAGGGAGGCGGCATGAGTGCAGCGGCCAGTGTGGGAGGGAGAGATGTTGCATTCACGTGGAGCTGCATGCCGCCAACTGCCGGATGCCGTTATGCAGTCGCAATGCACACAGTTGCAGATACAGCTGCAGATACAGATAAATTTACAGATACAAATGCTGATACGGATGCACCCACGCCCAAAATCATCACCTGGGGTCAGCTAGATTGTCCAGGTAAATGATTTGATTGAACTTTTCACAGTGTTTGCTTTTCTGGTGAAATCTGATGACTTTGTTTAAGCTCCACCTGTGCATAATCATTATCGTGTTATATTTCACGTGCACAAAAAACGAAGGTAATTAAACTCCATAAGAAGGAAATCGGTGCAAACCAATGATTGCATAATTTAGCATACTCAGCTAAATCAATAAATATATGTATTTTCTTGTATATAAATTCACCCTTTAAAGCAATCGAGTTATTCAGAAAAAATACCCAAAGAAATTGGCCCATTTTTCCATTTAACAACAAACAAACTGATAGTAAAATCGACAAATCGACACAGAAAAATATGAAAAGGTAAAGACAATGAAATTAATTCACTAAATGGCAGTTAAATTAAATAAAAAAATGTAACTAACACAGAAAAGTTTATAAAGTTTATAAAGTTTTAATAAACATAATATTAACTCTTTAAATCACTTTTGTTACACACTTAAACCCCAAAAAAAAAAGCTAGTAATTACAGCTAATTACAAAAATAAACTACTTAAGGATAAGTGCAGAGCATCATCATCATGAAACTAAGAGCCAAATGTTTTGCTTCAACAACCGATTGTATAATCCGCCAGTTAACCCAGTTTCCAGCTCATACGTCAGTAAAGTTTGACTTGGATCCGGATTCAAATCAAAGAGGGCCAAGGATTGGATTGCGGGATTACACTTTTTCGTGCGTCATTCGCGAGGATGTTAGATAATGCAAGGCAGGACGCAGGATGAGCCCCAGACAGAGGTTATGGCTATGGTTATGGCTATGGTTATGGCTATGGGTTATTCATAAATGGGTTATTGCAAAAGGAAAAAAGGATGATGAGTTATTAATAGTTTTTTTTGATTGGCTCGATCATTCCAGACGTGTTCAATTAAAATATATATTTACCGGGCATTACTTTGATAACTACCAAATCCTTTCTGGATTTTAAAGGCTTTATTAATGAGCATGAACTCAAAGGGAAAATAAAGGTTTTGTTGGGAAAGCAAAATAATTCAAATATATTAAAGAAAAAAATAATCTCCTATTAATAAAATTTAAAAGTGTTATTTTAAATATCTTAAAATAGTAATAATAATTTATTATGCTAGGAACTATAATAAACTTTAATTGAAGTATGGAAAGAATATTTTTGTTAGGATTTCAGAATGTTTAAGTAAAAACTCTAAGCCAAAAGTAATCAAAGGCCTTGCATCTATGATGATTTATGAAACCCTATTAAGACCACACTGCGTATGAGTAATAGTTTGAACGATTTCCCATTGTCAAATGTTGTAAAAGAACCAAGTTTCAAACAAATGCGTAATATTTTGTAAGCTAAATGTAGTTCTACGACTTCCCATTGCAAAAGGTCCGAAGATTGCCAAAGTTTGGCCCCTCCACCTGGACCACGCGACGTATGCGTAATATTTGGATAGCCCACAGCCGCAGACACTCGAGTCGCGTTTAGTAGGGTCAGGTATGCGGCGTCGTCCAGAGCTTTTGTTTACGCTGCAAACTCATTGTTTGTTTTTGCCTTTTTGTGCAACGTGCACTGTCGGCACTTATTAATAAACACCATACATTGTCCAGACATACAGACATACACACATACGTACGTTACGAACTGAGTTCTTTATGTAAGTTGGGCCCAAGTTGTTTTGTTTTTAAGCAATATGATAATGGATCTCTCTCTCTCTCTCTCTCTTTTTCTTTTTTTATTTTTATTTGTTTTTATTAGCAACAACGTGACAATTGCACTTACACTCTCTTTCGCTCGCTCGCTGACGTTCTCTCTCTCCTTTGCACTCTCAGTGATATGTCTCTTTTGATCAAGTTTTGGTAATATTCTGCACTGTTCACAGCTTCGACACTCTCACTGTCACCAAATGAATACAAATAAAAATAAATATCTTGCGTGGCTCTGGAGGTCGTTGTTTCGATTCTATCAATAACTGCGATTAATTCGATTGATCGAACGCCGCGCTTGTCGACCTTCTGGCTGGGAATTTGCACGAATACTGACTGCAGACTGCAAGCTCCGCTCTATATGCACTCGTATTTCCATTTCCATTCTCGCTCTCCGGATTCTCAGTTCTCAGGTTCGTCGATTCGTATTTACGGCTCTCGGGGAACTCGGTTAGTCGGCTGATATAAATTCGGGCTCTGACTTTAACCCTTGGGCCGACGCCGTTTTTACACGAGCTTTAAAAAAATAATGGCAATAAAAGTTAAAGATAAAGAAACAATCTATAGGTTTGTAATCCTTTCTATAAGTTTCCTAGAATTATTGAGTTTCGTTCGTACACATACAACGATTTTTTTGTAGCTTAAAAAATTTGTTTAATAAGTTGATACCCAAATACAATACTTCAGCATTAAAAAATATATTTTTAAGGTAAAATAAAAAACTAACTTAGTAGTGACTCATGTATTACTTGGTAAGTAAAACTAAATCAAAGAGAGAAATTATAATTCAGGACTGTAAATAACATTTTTTTTATTTCAACACAAAAAACACAAAAATATCTTTTAATTTATAATAAAATTAAAGGTTAATAAAGAATTTCCGTCTCAGATGCGAATATTAACATACATATACGAAGCCAGTTTATATTTTATATATTTTTTTTATTTGCGTTGAACTTTCGCTGACTACGAGAGCCACAAGAGACCCCACACACCCACTGAGGGTTAAGGGAAGCAGATTGTTTTGGGGTTGGCTGTGGGGCGCACCCGATGGGTGGCCTTCCTGGGGGTGGAAGGGTGAATGGGTGAATGGGTGGATGGGTGGACATTGGGGGACTGGCAGCACGTTGTTGACTCTTCGTCTTCGCTGGTCGTGTGCCTGTGTACCGGGGGGTGGCTGTCTGGGTGAATGGGCGGTTGTCTGAATGGAATCGCTGGCGGATTTGCGGGTCCAGTCACGCATTTTGCCACGTGAGCGTCGGCTTTTCACTGCCTACGGCTTTTCTCGGCTTTTTCACATTTTCGCCATATCTCGGGCCTGCCCCACGATGACTTTTGCAAACTCACACACATTTCGCGACGCCATTACTCACCCACTTGCCCACTCTCCCTCTCTCTATCGCTTTTGGCACAGACACAACCGAAAGTGGCGCCAAGCTTTTTATCCCCCCCTTTTCCATTTTCCATTTTCCTTTTACCCACTGATTGGAAGCTTCACCTGGGCAGGTGTCACTCTGTCAGCGACAGCTGATTTTTCCTGGCTTTTCCATCTCCACCCAGCTGGCTATCGATTGGCCACGGATGTGGATTGGATATAAACTGTATATACTATATACTAAACGGATGTTGTGGATAGTAGCCCACAGGTGGCGGCACGCAGAATGTCAGCAGGGGATTTCCCCGTCGTCTCCAAAGGTTGTTGACCCCATAATCGGGGGGTGTCATCAATTGTCTTTGAGTCTGTAATGTGTCAATAAAATAAATAGTGTTGTAGTTAAATATTAAATATTAAATATATATACCAAGGGATTCTGCTTAATAAAGGTGCATACAAATTAAATAATTTATTTTAATAAAATAAGTCAAAGGGAATTCCACAACATTTCAAAGGTTTTTCTGTTTGAGGAATAGTTATTATTTTTAAATTTTTTTCAGTGCCTTATGAACATGATATAATGGAATTTTACATTTTATGTTAGTTTAATGACATACAAATTTTTAAAAGCGTGCCAAAATTGTATCAATCAGATAATTTACAAATGGATTTTTAGAAAGCTATCTAATAAATTATATGTTTGTTTAAAAGCCCTATTAAATAATAAATATGTGATATTTTTCACATATTTATGACCCCATAAATCCCACGAAAGTGTCCAGAGATGTCAGTGTTTTTTATCAGCACTTCCCATCGCTCTGCGGTGGCTTAAAGTAATTGAATTTTATTAATTGGCGACTTTGCCACCGTCGAGTGGGTGTGAAAATCCATTTGGCCCGGCCCACTCCACGTGGGTCACGTGTGGGTGTTTGCCGAAGTTTGCAGGAGTTTGCCGGAGTTTGCTCTTATCTTTGGTGGCCACACACGTGCCAAAAAAAAAGAATGCAGAGGCGCCTGCCCGAAAATGATAAAGAGCATTCGAATTAGAAACCAAACTGGTGCTAATTTGATTTTGATGCTGGAGACTGCTGACTTTTCCCCCTTCCCTGCTCTCGGTTTATTTTGATATGATGTGATATCATTTGATTGCCGCTAATCGGATTTCGGGGGGTGGTTTTTGGTTTTTGGGTGAGTGTTGCGCGGACTGTGAGCGGGATTAGCACCGGGTTCCCAAGGCCAACCCCCCAATGCGAAGTGATGATGGCTCAGGACCTGCCCATGACTACGGATTGCGCTTAGAGGACAGTGGACCAGATCAGGTGGGTGGTGCTTTATCCTTCCTTTCAATTTCATTTGAAATTGAGTTTCCACAGTTAAAAACACTGAACCACTTAAATTGTTTAAAAAAAATTGTGCAACACCTTCTACAAACTTCATAATGTACAAAAATATAACATAAGTTAAATCTTAAAAAAAAGTGTCATAGTTGAACAATCATTAAATATATTTTGAAAAAACTGGTACACTGAAAAAAGTGTTTCTATGAAGGTTTTAAAATATAAGGACGCAGTGCATGCTGAATACAGCAAACCAATCAAATTATACAGATAATATCTACTCCGACAATTGAAATTTAAAACATATATCAAATTTAGTTACTTATTATACTTACAGAACTGCGCTTAAAAAAATATTAAGTTTGAATTGGCCTTTAAACTTAATTTATTATGAATTATGTAATACAAATAATGTATTTTCAATATACCCTAATGAAGAAAGGATTAACCACATACCCAATACTACTTGTGCATTCCACTTAGAGGAGCTTCTTAAATCACCCCGACATCCCGCTGAGCTGAGTGTTTCAGATCCTCCAAAATGCAGGAAGGGGACGGGAGGAGCCATGATGGATGAGGACCTGGAGCTGGCCCACAGATCTTTCCAGAAAGCGGCAGACACCATTGTCTTTGTGAGTCCCTTTGGGAAAATAACTAGGTAGATAGAACAATCTACACATGGCTTCAAATCAATTTCGCAGGTGCTCCATCCAGGATCAATGTTACCTGATGAGTCCGTGGTCTTTTGATAGACTTCCAATCGCCTCAAAATAAAACCTATATCTAAGTTATAGTTAAATATTCACGTTCTCAAAATAAGTCCCCAGAAATAAATAAAACCAACCCTTGTTCCTCTGGATGTAGCTCCGCCTTTTTGCGCCTGCGTATTAGGTTCTCCCACTCCCATCCAAAATCTTTTTTCTACTTGTAAATTAATTGGATAATTGGATTTCAAGGAGTTGAAAAATCAGCAAAAGTTATTTTATGTCAAGGTCCCAGGGCGTGGAAATTTCCACGCTTCGCGAAAAAGTTTAACTGACCCTTAATCCCCGGGCTAAGTGAACAGTCTCCGCCTTGAGATAAAAATCTTTGAATAGAAAGGAAATTTAAGAAAAAGTTTTCAAACAATCAATGGTTTTTTGTTATTGACATAAAGAATTTAAAAATTTGTGTTTGAATCTACAAAATAACAGCTTAAAAAAAAATATATGCCTTTTAAATATTTAAAAACTTATTGTTATCTAAAACAATAGTTTATTCTTACAGAATAAATTGCTTTAAAATATACAAATGGAACATATGTACATATTTACAGGAGAAGAATACATTAATAATTTCACAAAAAAAAAAACCAGCATGACCAAATTGCTTATTAAATAATAAAATATTTATAAAATAAATAGGCTTTGATTTTTGCTGTCACAGGAAACGATTTGGATCCCCCACATAATTAAATGTATCCACAAAATTAAGTAAAGCTCTTAGTATTTTGGTCATCCAAAATTTTCAGTTAAATATAAAGAAAGGATTGTGATACGAATTTAGAACCGGGATGAGCCACATGCACCTCCACCGTCACGAGAACGAGGCGGATGACTGCCAACGGGTGAGCTGCTTCCGGGGACCCCCAGCCATCGACACCAATTACCCATCCGGGCGCTGTGTAATCAGCCGGGACATCGTCCTTGGCTGCCACAGGGAGCAGTGCGACCTGCCCTGCATGCTGGAGCCCATGTGGAGGGTCTACCTGCGATCCGGTGACTCCGATCTCTCCCTGTACGTTCGCAGGGTCACCTTCAAGATGTCGCCCCGTTTGCCACTGCGACTGCATGTGGCGGACAGTGCTCCGTTCGAGATCAGCGATATCCTGGGCAGCGATTTCCCCGTGGAGCTGCAGGTGGAGTACGTGGACCCTAGGATGTCGCCCACCACCTTTGTATTCCGGCCCAAGACTGTGCAAAAGCATAAGGGTAAGAGAAGGGAGGAGGTGCACGACAAGATGATCTTCGTGAATCCCACACCGTCCATGAGATTGAGCCTGACCGCAGTGCATGTGCCGCGTCCAGTTTATGAGAGTGCTCCGCGCAGAGCTAGGGTCGCTGCCGGATCTGATCAGCAGAGGAAGGGCGAGAGGAAGGAGCTCCTTCGCCGGGAGGGAGTGGGTGATGTGGCTGCGGCTTTGCCTGTGGTAGTGACACCGCCAAAGCCCGTGCAGCCTCCAAAGCCTCCGAAGCCTTTGGTGCCCCTACTGCCCAAGAAGCGCCTGAATGTGGGTGAACTGTACTACGGTTAGCCACCACTACTTACTCCACGGGTCCACGGGTGAGTTATTGAACAAAGGGGGTGTGTCCCTCACACTGATCAAAATAATTACACATTCCTTAATTCACTTAAAAGTCATGATTTAAATTTAGCTTACACACATAAATATTTAATAAAATTTAAACTATGTTGATTAATTTTTAAATGGTTTTATCACTGGAAAAGTGATTTAAAGAGATCTGATTAAAAAATAATACAAACATTCAATCAATCATGTCAAGTTAAGTCTCTGAAATTATTATATATATATTTTAGTGCTCATTTAGTTAATAATTTTATTACTTAGTATATTGTAGTAAATATCCGTTCGAAAACAAATGAAAAAATCAAAATTTAAATTCTAGATATTATTATTCATTTACATTTAGAAAACTGATTGGTAATGGTACTAAATTTCCTATGAAAAACAGTCAATTGTGAGGGAGATTTCATTTACTTGATTATATATTATTTGAAATTACATTTATATTTTTTAAATTATAAAAAATTGATTCTAATGTATGGTGTGTGTATTATTTTACGATTTAAAATTTATTATGAAAAATAAGTTTATTTTAAAACATTGTCACCTTCTCGATTTCTTACTGTTTTATTTAATTTATTATCATTGTAAATAGTATAATAAAAACTTTTTTATATAAGTTTCAAGAATAGAAAATATTGTGATACTTAGGTTAATTTAATTAGTTGAATTTAAATTAAAATAGTTAGATAGATAGCACTGGTAGGACTATATCCTCCATATTTGACATACAGCACCCTGTGTATCCCCAGAGTCCGCCCATTTTTTGTGTGTATGCCTTGTTTTTGAGGGTGGCTAGCTGCGGCCTTGGCCCCGCCCACATCCTCGAGGGCGGAGGGTGGATTTCCAGGCCAAAAAGAAACCACTACGACTAGCTGCTCACTTTGCTGCGGCACTTTGACGGCAACGCACGTATTCGGATCGGAAAGAGGAAGACATGGCCTGGCTACCGAGCAGCTCGAATGGAGCGGACAACGCGGACGAGAGGAGCACAGCGTCCAGTGGGTCCTCCGGTCACAGTGCATCTGGATCCGGATCCGGGTCCGCATCCAACGGTGGGCGGCATGAGGAGCCGGCTGGAAACGGCAGTGGAGGTGGAGGTGCTTCCGGGATCCGGGACTTTAACCCAGGAAGACAGCCTCCAGCCCTGCTGCGACATGCCACGCCCCATCTGCAGCCCAAGACGGAGTCCGTTTCGGATGGAGACGGTGACGCGGAGCTCTCGGACTTCTCGCTCAACGACACCGAGGAGGACGAGGAGGATCTGCGCGACTACATTGTGCTCAATGGCAACCAGGCGGACGGTGAGGATTACATACGTTTTTGAACCCCTTTTAATATTATCTTTTGGGTTTATTGTGGCAACCTGGCTGAAGCTTAAATCCCGTAGCTAAATTTTCGAGTTGAGCATTAGTCCTACCAACATTTTTCTGTATACCACAAAACTACGAATTCTTTTAATTTGATTTTGTTTTAACTGAAATTCGGCATCTTTGTGCTGTATAACCAAAGCTAACATATGGGATTTTAAGGTTTCTTAAATGTATAAAGAAAAATTGAGCCCACATTTGAGAACATGTAGTATATTCAAGATTATTGGGATTTATGTAAGTTGTTCTAAGGCAAACACATTTCAACTAAGAATCAAAAAACATTCTACATACTCAAAAAAAAAACATAATTTTGAGCAGAAAAAAACAGATAGTTTACATTTAATTTAATTTAGTGCTTAAAAATTGAGTCCGTAAATATTCCTTTTAATAAAGCCATCTTAAGTTTGTCATCACATTTAAACAGTTTATCCATACTCATATTTTTATTAAATTCTTTAATAAATTTTATTAAATTCTTTAATAAAATCGTATGTAATTTATAAAAGCGATAAATCTTATTGAAGTGGTTTGCAATCGCTGAATGTGCTAAATATGAAATCCCTTAAAGGGTGTCTTAAATTAGGCTGTGAATAATAAAACTTTGTCCTTCTTTGTGCCTCTTTTTTTTTTTTAATAATCCAAGAGTTTTTCATACTCATTCTCAAACTATATTTTGAAATTGTCTGCAAAAACGGTAGAATCGGTTATCAAGTCGGACTACGTTTAAATGTCCTCAAAGTAATCCAAGAAATCAAGGTCTTTAATCTACACTATATAAACTTTTGAATTTATTCGTTGCTGTAGACTTTCCTTCATGATTTCCTGTGTACGTCCTTTATAAGTGATTTATAATCTCTAAATAATTATTAAATATATATTTAAGGGAAAATTTTGGCTGACTCTTTGAATTGTACTGAACAAAAAGGACATATATTTAATATTAACGAGATATCTATGTGTATTTTGGTCTACCAGCAGGCAATCGCTCGCTCTCCAGCTCACCTCGCAGTCACTCCCGCAACGGACTGCTGACGGCGCCGTTCAGTTCTGGAAGTTCTGTCGGCGGTGGAGGAGGATGTGGAGGTGGAGGAACCGGCGGCAATGTCTCCAGCGGCGGAGGAGCTTCCAGCGGTGTGGTGGGCGGAGTGCGCAAGGTGTTCACCAACACGCGGGAACGCTGGCGCCAGCAGAACGTCTCCGGGGCCTTTGCGGAGCTGCGCAAGCTGGTGCCCACACATCCGCCGGACAAGAAGCTATCGAAGAACGAGATCCTGCGCTCGGCCATTAAGTACATCAAGCTGCTGACCGGCATCCTCGAGTGGCAGCAGCGGCAGGCTGGAGCCGGAGGTGGTGCCCATCCTGGGGCTGGGGCTCATCAGCTGGAGCCGAACAACAACGACAACCGGATGGTCAATGGTCATGCTACGGATGCGGAACTGGGTGAGCCGGACATTGCGGCTGTGAGGCACATAAAGTGCGAACGAACGGAGGGACACCAGCAGAGGAATGGGGCCAACGACCTGCTCATGATTGCCCCAGTGGCTGTCATCAAGAGCGAGCTTCTCCTGGAGTCCTCACTGCCACTGCCTCTACCACTTAACCTGCCACTCAACCCTCCTCAACCCATTGCTCCTCTGGCCATGGCGGAGTCGAGGATCATCGGAGGTGCCGCTACCATATCGAGCATAAGGCCAGCTGGCGGCCGGATCGGCAAGAGACGTCTCAAGCCGGAGGGCGTGGCCACCGATCTCAGTTTGAGCAAGCGGCGGAGGAATCCCTAGGGCAGCGGGAGTCACTGTCAGTTAGTTAACTATACATACGCACATTTTTTTTTTAAATAAACAAATAAATTAAAAAGTTAACAGTTCAAAATCAAGCTCTGGGATTCTTTTTTTTAAGTTTTAGGGATGCCTTTTTCTTGGAGTACTTTTAAAGTTTGAAAAGGTGATTAGACGTATTAATAGGTTCTTCAGTTCTTGTTTCCCTCATAAGATCCTATCTCTAAAAGATGCTTAAAAAATAAATAAAGCTTAATCACAAACCTGTAAGTTTTCCATTAAGAAATTAAGAGCTTAGAGCCTCCACCCAGAAAACCCATCAAAAAAGACGTACGCATTTGTTGTGTATATTTTGGTTTGTAATTTTTATTGTTTTTAAATTAATGTTTTTCTTTACGCACTTGTCTCGTGTTGTTCTTGTTTCATTTTCATTATCATTTCCTCATTCAATTTTGGTTTTCCCAGTTGTTATATTTGCAATTAGTTTAGGTTTGTGTTTGTTTTTGTTTTTTTTTTAATTAAGTTTAAGTTTGGTTTGGGTTTCTCATGTGGTTGTTGCCTCATAATTTAAGCGAAACGCTGAAATTGTTCTTCATATATATAAGTACGTTTTTCTATGCATATATATATAGATATATATATATGTATGTGTGTATATATATTGTTTTGGATTGGTTTTTGGATTCATTAGTTTTCTGTTGAAATCTGTTGAAATTAAACAGTGTGTGTCTGCGTGATTCATATAATTTGCTGCCGTTTACTTAGATTATAAATTATTAGTTACTTAAATGTCTGGGAAATTTAGTTTGGAAATCTTCGTTTTTATTATTTTTCGATTTTTCGAAATTTGTTTGGAAATTATAGACGTATGTGCGTGTGAGTATGTCTGGATGTACGTGTGTGTCCTCGTGTGGGTGTGTACATATATGTATATAGTTAAATTTAATTAGTTTTGATGCCACAAAACTCAACGTTCATTAATTGTATAAATGTATCATTTAGTTAGTAAAAAAAAAATCTGTTCTCATATAATATATAAGGAGTTCTATGGAAATACATACAAATAGACTTGCTTTTCCTCTTTTTTGTTTGCTTAGTAGTTTTAATAGGGCTGAAAGTGCTGGGAAACAAACGCAGATTTTCCAGGGGATAGATTGGAACCAATCGAACCGAGGTTAAGTACTATAGTCGCTATAGCGCTGGAGTGTCCGGTTGATCTAAGGCCTTACATTCTAAACCATCATCGGTATCATTGTGTTTTACTTCAATTTGTATTAAATTAGTTTAAATTTTCAATTGCAGCTAAATGGTTTTGTCGATTAGTTTTACATATATCAAGATCCTGGCTTTACTTTCTCAAAATCCCCCCCGCATTACCTCATTATATGTATATGCATTGTTTTTTTTTGTTTTGTTTTTTAAGTTTATGGGTGGCGTCGCGCGCTAAAAGCGTTGTCCTCATTCATTCATTAATTTACCTCTTGCGTAATTTGTTATATCCTCTGTATTTATGTATAGTGTTTAGTGTATATTGCATTTTTACGATCGCTTCCTTAGATAATCAAAGTTAATGCTAGACGTTACTCAAGAACAGGCCACCGAAAATGTTGCTATACGTGAAGTGTGGAGAGTTTATTTCCCTGGTAGGATTTCTGGGGTAGGATTAGAGGTTGGGTTTCGGTTTGGTTTGCTTTGCTACTGGGGTTACGAATGTCTTGTTAATATCTCGTGTATATATATATCTATGTTTATATAATATCTATATCGTATTTATATAGATGCACTTGCGCGAGTTTAGTAAATGTCTCTCCTCCTTTCCGCTAGTTTTCCTCACTTACCCCTTTTACTTTCACTTTTGCTTTTACTATTGGATTGCTAACTGCTGTGATCGTTATATATTTGTATAACCGCATATATATAAACGTTAAGTGGGACAAAAAATTTTGATTTATTTCACTAAGTATTCTCTCGTTCTTGTTGTGGTTTTCTCTTAATTTTTATTACGTTTCGCGAGCTATTTGTTAAGTGTTATTTACTATTTTGGAGGAGGGGCGGGGGCGCAGGGGTAGGGGCTTTTCCGAATATTTCTCAACATTATTCCGATGTTTTTCTTGTTTTTTTTTTTTTTGTTTTTTGTTGTTTTCAATAATACAGATTATTATTTTAATTATTATTTAGGCATACTTTAAAGTGGATTTTTTTATTACCTTTTTTTTTTTTTTTTTAGTTTTATGCTTAATATTTGCTTGCGCCCAATGCATATAGCTAGATATACATACATACATGTGTGTGGAGGTGTAGGTGTTGGTGTGTGTGTGTGTTTGGGGGTGTTTTAGTGTTTTTTTTTTCCAGTGTATTGGGTGGGTGTGTTTTGTGAAGTGAATTCCTTTGACCATTATTTTTTGTTTGCTTTTAAAGGGTACTTTTTCTGGTTAATTCCATTCCCTTCCCTTTAATTTTTCTTGTTTTTCTTTTTTTTGAGTGTAACATTCTGCTCTTGCCCCTTGGCGGAAAATGGAAAACTCAATCCGGCCAGAGCGAAAATCCTGCGACTAAACATTACATTAACAGTGCGCATTTTAATCGCGCTAACCCGACGCCGCTGCCTCGGTCTCTGGTGCTGCTGCTCCTGCGCCTGCTCCTGCAGCTGCTCCGGATGCAACTGCTCCGCTGTCGCCTGCATCGTTGTCGCCTCCTCCGCCAGATCCAGATCCAGATCCCGATCCCAAGCCAGCTGCCTCTCCGTTGCCACTGGCGCTTCCGCCGCTTCCGCTACTGTTCAGGGCGCTGTTCGACTGTGAACCTGGGAATGAGATGCAAATGTGGATTGCAGTTCGTACTTTGGTGCTGAATTTCGGGAGATAATCCCTTCGAGGGGCCATGGAATAAACAGTCCAGAAGACAGACAGACCTCAGAGGGGACCTCAGAGCAATCTACCAAAGGTTTCAAAAAACTAGCACTTTTTATTTTTCTAGCAAATCAAACTTACCAAGGTTGAACTTTCTTTAAATTTTACAAATTTCTTGCCCAATAAAAAGGTCAAAGGTATTTTAAGAAAACCCTGCCCTCTTGGAAATGTATAAAATAAATCTTGACTTAGCCAAAACTCTCAGAAAACATTTTAAAATATAAACAAATGTTAGCAATTAAGCAAACCAAAAAACAGATCTATAAATTAATAAAATAAATAGTATTTAATTAAGGGGGAAATACAATTAGAAGGCCTAAAATGAGGCCTATCTTTGGGAGTGGATTGCAAGTAGGGAATTAAATGAATCTTAGCGATTCTTTTTGCATGTTATTAGGAAATTGTTGGGCAATGAAAATCAATGTAATTAAGCCCATTTATGATCAATAATGTGGAGTCGTGTTTTGAGGGATGAACTTTGCGCCGTGCAGTCTCCAGGCCCAGGATCACGTCTAAAACAAAAAACAGCAACTGGGCATTAATCTTAGAGGTACAGCGCACAACATGAATTATTTCATATGTAAAAAAATGGTTTTTCCATGAAAAAATGTGAAGTTGGAAAAAATTTTTCAAAAAACACACTTTTTTTTCGACTTTGTTCGTAAAAAAAACATGTTATAACAAACAAATATGAAAAATCCTTTTATTCATGTTGTGGAGAATTTCATTTTAAACACAAAGCAGAAAACCGCATTCGATTAAAATGAAATCTCTGACCTGTACATTGCACGGCGACTTTGAAAACACGACTTTTCAGTAGAAGCGTTTAAAGTTTACCTTTGTGAGAAAGGTAAGGTGAAAAGCACTCACTAGATTGCGTATTACTTTGAAAATAAGTACCGGACGGCTTTATGCTTTTAAAGGCTTATTCCCAGACATATTTAGAGTACATTAAGACAAAAAAAATTTTTCGAAAAAAATAAATTTCTAATTGTATTTCCCCCTTAAGGAATTTGCAATTTGAATGAAATATGATGTGATTTTCGTATAACAAAATGTTTTAATAATAGAGAATATATTTTAAATAAATAAAAGAATAATAAAAGAAAAAAAAACACAGTTTTTACTGATAATTTAATTCTTAATATTGTATCTTAGTTCTAAACGTTCTATTAAAGTTACCCAAATGTTTTCCATCTCTACCCTAAATAGAGGTTCAAACCTATAAAGAAAACTTGGAAAACTGTAACACAGAGATGGATAGATAGAGAGCGGGCGCAACGGTTGCCTCTAGCATACAGATACGGTGTGGAGAAGAGGACATCTATCGGTGATGGAGTGATGCCGCCAAAAGCCCAACGAAAACGCAAAAACGAAAAGTTCACACTGAACAAAATGATGTAGATGGTGGCGGTTAAAAGGAAAGTCAACAACAAAAGGCTTTACTTTCGTTTAAATATTGTATTTGTTTCTCTTTTTATTTGTTGGATTTTGTTGTATTCATTTATTATCATTATCATTACGGTTTCTTTGCTCATTATCATCAACGAATCTATATATTATCATGATTATTACAGCATTACATATACAATTGTCAGAGTATGCGTATGTACGTGTTCTGTGTGTGTGTGTGTATGTGTTTGTGTTATGTAATTAGCAAATTTAAAAATAAGGTAAATGTGTTTAATTTTTTGTTCTTTTTCTTTTTCATTTTATTTATTTGTTTATTTTAATTTTTTTTTTTTTAATTTTTTTCGTAATCTTTTCTTGTTGTGTTTGCCTAAATTACTAGGAAAATTTTATTTTATTCTGCGTGTGTGTATCCATTAATCGTTTATAATTAGCATAATAATTAGTTTAAGGTCGATTATAATAAACTATAGAAATAAATATAAGTGTTTTGCTCATTGTTTCTTTCTCTCATTTTTTGTTTTTTGTTTTTTTTTTTCAACTCGCTTATGCATCATTTTTTATATTCATCGTTTTATTTTTACAATTCTACCATTCTGACGAAAGAAAATTATAATATTTTTAGCAGCTCTGGGGGGAGAAAAAGGGGGGGCGAGGGGAAGATGGGAGCGAGGCGAGGCAAGGCGACACTGACTATACGCAAATAATAATGCAGCTCTACAGTTACAGAAACCCGGTTAATGGACCTTATCTACATATTGCAACTAAGCCGTCGCTACCGTCCCTGTGATCTGTTCTATATATCCGATATCCGATATCTCGAATTTAACTCATCCAAAACAACACTAATTCTCTCTTGACTACTTGCTAAATAATAATACATACATTTAGATAATCTGTACATATATATTTTTAGGGCAAAAAAAAAATATACGATATACGATCTGGGGGACAATCAGTAGATTCTTAATTTCCACGCTCTCGGTTCTCTGTGTGTGTGTTTTGTTGTCAATCAATTATTTGTGTTTTTATTTATTACAAAATAATAATAATAATTATTTAATAAAAATAAAAATAATTTATTTATTTAATATGTATGTATACATAATGCGTGTTGCAAAAAAAAAAATGTTGTTTATATTCATAAAGATTATATATTATATATGTATAGTTTAAACAGTTTCGCTTTTTGTTTTGTTTGTTGCTTGTTTTTTTGTTGTTTTTCTTTTTGTTTTTCTTTTGTATTTTGCTTTAATAATGTCCATTAAATTTAGGTTTAACATAACATTAACATTATGCTCGGGGCTTCAGCTTCGGCCTCTGCTTTGTTTCTCTTTCTGTTTCTGTCTCCTCCTCTTCATCTTTATCGTTATCTCCTTTTCTGCTTCATCGTTTCATCGTTTAAGGTCGTGTGTGTAAGGGTATCTATTTATTTTTTAGTTAGCTTTAGTTAAAGTTAATCTATTCAATTTCAGTAAAATGTCTGCGCTTTTTGAATCTTAACTTTTACTACACGAAACTCGTTTTTCCCATTGCATTTATTTATATATATAATTTTTTTTGTTTGCCTCCTTATCAGTTAAACATACTAAAAACAAGGTGGTAAAAAAAAATATGCAATGACTGTTCAATATACATTTACATAATTATAACTTTAGGCGTCTTTGTGTGGGTGTGCGTTGCGTACAAAAATAATAATAGAAATAATATTCAGCGAAGAGTGTGAGGAGAGGGGAGGAAGGAGAGAATATTTATAATAATATTAATTAAAAAATATATATCGCCACGCATGACGCATGGTGACAACAAAATGACAATCGATCAGCGCTTTACTATTATAATTATTGTGTTTTTTATTTACCATTATTATTTATTATCATTATGCTTATTAGTTTTATTTTAGATTTAAAATAAATTTAATTTTACCTAAGTAAAATGTTGTTGGTTGTTATAATTTTTTTTGCTTTTGCTTTAGCTTGTATCCTTCTGTTTTACTTTTCCTCTTTTTGTTTCGTATTTTTTGTTGTTGTTGCTGTTTTTTTGTTTTCCATCAATTGCATTAATTAAATGTATTAATTTTTTGTGTATATAGGGTGTTGTTTTTGTTTTGTTATAATTGTTGTTGCTGATGGTTTTGCATTCTCCGTTCTGGTTTATAATTATTATATATGCTTGTTGCTGTTGTTGTTGTTGTTGTTGTTGTGTGTAGGTTTTTATATATATTTATTACTATATATATACGTGGATATATATAAATATAAGTGTGTGTATGTATGTTACTATTGCCCCTATGAATCTGTAAATAAAAAATAAAAAGCAAAAACGAAATTAAAATTAAAATATGATTTTAGCTAAACAAAATTAAACTTAAAGTTGGCTAAATGAAATCAAATGAAAGTGGCGATTGTTATTGATGTTTTCGATAGCGATAGTAGATGATGACACAGAGCGACATAAAAAGCTGAGGGCGGGGCATCATCAACCCATTATATTCCGAATAGGAAAAATAAACAATTTTGAGCACCGTTTCTTAAAAGAGGATTTGCTGTGCATAGAAATACCAACCCTTGGAAAGATGTTTTATCTGATTCTATGGTTTTATTTAAAGCACCATATTTTTTAATTAACCATACTATTAACATACTGGCTGATAAAATGAATTAATTCCACATTGTAAAGATTTTATTTATCTGGATAGGTTAACAATTATGTTTTGATTGTAAATTGAAAATGAATTGTTTTTTTTTTAGGGGAAGTTTCTCATTCAAAATTTTCAAATTATTGTTTAAGGCCTTTAAATGGAAACAAAGGGCTACAAAATCTATGTCCAAGTTTGAGATCCTACAATACATTTGCCTATGTAGGGCCCATGTTCAGCATTTTTCTTAATTTTGAATCATTTGAATGAGAACTTAACCGAAATAATTTGCAAATATTTTGAAAATTTGATGAAAGCCTGTGTAATGTGCCTTGGAAAATTTAAGTCTTTATGGGATTATTCTTGATTCTTTGATTTCTCGAGTTCTTAATTTTTTCGTTTCTTGATTCCATCTCTCACTTTCTTTTGTCCAATGTCTATTTCTCTTTCCCTGGGTTAGCTTGGGTTGGGGGGAGGTGCTTGATGGATGGGTAGACTAAGGAATGGTGGTCAGGTGGCGATGGGGAGCTGTTCTGATTTACATGTTGACTCGATTGCGCAGACAGGGCTTCAATGGCAACGAAACCTTGCGCGGCGGCATGACCTTTAGATTGACGCCAGCTAAAGAGGGTAAGGTGATGGGAGTGATCTAGGGATGTTCTTAGCAAACAGAAATCAAAATATCGTATCGCAAAAAGTGTTGTCAATCCCCTAATAGCACAATCTTATACTACATGGCAAAACATGGCATAAATCAAAAAAATAGGTAATAATAAAACTTTACTTTAATTAACTTCTTTTAGGAATATAATAATAAAAGATTATACAACTTTAAAACACAACTGTCTTTTAATAAAAAGCAATTTATACGAATACATGTGTCTAAATCAAAAAGCCATGATTGTAAGATACTTGAAAATAAAGAATTATACACTGATTACGATACGATACTGACACTATTATATGACTGGGTAAGATGATGTGGTGATGGATTGGAAATGAGCAAGAGGACGAGGGGCAGGGAAATCGCTGGCTGGCCAACCGCTTACTCACCTGTTACGTTGGCGCCGCCGGCGTTGGTTGCGGCCATGGCGCCGGCTGCTGTGGCAGCAGCGGTCGCCGCACCACCACCGCCGCCTCCACCAGCACCGCCAGCGACTGGTGGCTGCGCAGTGGGGGCTGCTGCCCCGGCGGACGGCGCTCCCGATGCACCGCCGCCGCTGCTGCTGTTGTTGCCGGACCCTGGACCACCGGCACTCGCTGCTCCGCCACCAGCTGCTGCTGCTGCTGCTGCTCCCGATCCGGAACCGGCCGTGCCTGCTGTCGCAGCCGCTGTGCCCTGGGACTGAGGCTGGGCGGATCCTTCCGCCGATGCTCCGCTGCCTGTTGACGAGACGCTGGTGGAGCCGCTGGCCGCAGCGGAGGCTGCTCCGCCGGCAGTAGTTCGGTTGCTGCCGGGTCCAGTTGCGTTCTGCAGATGCTTGGGCAGCAACTGTGGCACAAGGCTGGGCTGTATCGAGAGCTCTGCGGATGGGAGAGAAAAGCGGATTAAATGGGTGATCGAACAACCAAGCTGCTATAAAAATAGCAGCACAAATTTTATGTGTAACTGAAACAAGAGTGGGTTGTCCCACACACTTACCATGCTCTGTGAAGTTGAACAGCGGCGGCATCTCACGACCGTTGGGCAAGGTGTGGTTGCCCTCCATGCGCAGCTCATCGAAGAACGGATGTGCACAGGCCTTGAGCGGTGTGATCCGGGCACTGGGCGTGTACTCGAGCAGCAGGGACACCAAGTTGATAGCTTCTGTAGGAGTGCGTATACGGAAAACCTGCGAGCGGTTGAGTCTAGTTAGTGGGAGTGCTTTCACGAAATATCTGGAGGAAGAGCTTCTTGCGGGACACAACTGGGCGGTGGGGGAGACACACAACTGGGCGGGGCAGTAACATCATAGCAATCATCATCGCAGTGGACAGGACACAAGTAAGAACACAGAGGAAGCGTTCGTATATACACAGGTATACAGTTAAAGAACCTGTTCGGGTTTTCACTCAGTTCGTTTAATATTATATCACACGATTTTGATATAATAAATATAAACTTTGTGAAAATCGGAGCAGAACGTGATTTATATATATTTAACTGTTTAAAACAAACGTTGGCAGTAGGCGGGGCAAGAAACCAAAACAATCAATTAAATTCAACTCCAAATCAAATCCAATAAAATCAATCAATTAAACCAATTTATAACACCTGTACAGCTGGGAGAGCTGGCAAAAAGCTGAGCATGAAGCTAAAGCCATGAATGAAACTGTATTTAAAGCGGTTCAAAATCTGTAATCTACTTCCTTGTGGACACTCGAACATGATAAGCTGGTCAAGGCGGCTGTGCATCGAAACTTTATTATTGTTCAATAGCTTTTTAAATAAATCTTTTTTGCAATAGTTAAAAGTTTAAAATACTAGATTGTGAAGTCCTTCAAAGGCTATTGTGAACTAGTACCCTTAAATAAATTGTAAACTTAATGACATATTCCCCTGCATGAGTTATGTTAGCAAATGTAGCTGCATTTTGGCATTATGGCTTGTTCAAGCAAATTTTTGAATGAAATTTAAATTTGTTCTTTTGATGTTTTCGATTCTTCTCTCTTGGCTTACTCTCAATCGTTGTTTCTGGTTTAGGGCGTTTGGAAATTGGGTACGTTCGAGTAGTGACTGCAACGAGTATTTATGTACACACATTTTTCGGTTAGAAACACTTGTGGAAAATTAACAAAGAGTGTAGTGTGTTGGTTGGTCTGGGGAAAATGTTATTTCCCGTGGAGAAGAAGTAGAGTGAGAGGGGGAGGACCACATGAGCGAAAAGCGCGAGGGGGATATCATAAACGATCCATTCCAATTCCTGGTGCTTAGCCACTTACTTTCTGCCATGGATGACTCTTAATTTGTGGGAACTTGAATTCCGTATAGTTTGGATTCATTTCGCGTATCTGTTCTCTTGTCGGTGTGCCCAGGACCTTGATGACCTCAACGAGCTGATCGACACCGGAATCGCCAGGGAAGATGGGCTGGCCCAGCAGCAGCTCGGCCAAAACGCAACCGGCACTCCACACATCTGCAAATGCGATTTCAAACATTATTAAAGGGCTTTGTTATATAAAGCATATAGCACTTGGCACTCACCGATCTTTGTTGTATAATTGATGGCGCCAAAGATAAGCTCGGGGGCGCGGTAATACCGGGAGCAGATGTACGACACATTCGGCTCTCCGTGCAGCAGCTGCTTGGCGCTGCCAAAGTCACAGAGCTTTAGCACAGCCGTCTCCGGATCGAGCAGAAGGTTCTGCGGCTTGATATCACGATGGCAAATGCCCAGCGAGTGGATGTAGGCCAAACTTCTGAACAGTTGGTACATGTAGAGCTACGGAAAGTGATAATTAGTACAAGACTTGTCAAAATTTGGGGAAGCTTGGCTCAAAATAATAGCACAGAACACTTGAAATGCTCTACATCTTTCAGTTAAATGGTGTATGTATATTTATTTCACCACTTCTAAGCTTTTAAGTGCTATTATTGTGACCGCACTTGATTGACGACGACTAGACTCACCCGAATAAAGTTGATTGGTATCGTTTGCTTGGTTTTGGCATATTGGCGAGCCACTTTGTATACGGTTTCTGGTATATATTCGAGGACTAAATTCAAAAATACTTCATCTCGCTGCGGATTCGAGAAAAGAGACATGATTAATATCAGATATTATATTGGTTTTAGCGCAGCACATGATCCATGTATGGATGTGTTGTGGAGTGTGGGATTTAACCGATGAGGAGTTGACCGATGAAGTTGCGAGCTCTCAACATGCGTTTTATTTTTCGGGATAGTACAGTCGGCGACATTTAACTCAAACTAGCAAACTAGCATAGCAGCAGGGTGTTCGATTCACAGGAGGTATTACCATGCGGTGTGCTCTTCTGTACGTTTCACTGTACTTTTCACTGTTACATAGCATTGGGTTTCGAATTCGGATTCGGTTTCGGTTACGGTTTCAAATATGAGAGATAGAGAAAGATCGAGATCGAGTGAATGATCTGAGCGAAAGACTGAAGACTTAGAGTTCTGGGATACCTGGGGCTTGAGCACACTCGCGAATATGCCCAAATCGATGGGGAACTCGGCCAGCTAGTTAGTGCCCGATATAGGTTTCGGAGTCAGTTCCGATATCGGGTTCGGTTTCAGTATCGATATGCAAGTGAAAGAGATTCAATTCAATTCTATATTGGATTAACTGATATGGAAACCTGTCGCGAAACACGCAGCGATATAAAACCTTAAATAAAAACTTAGTACGGTATAATCATCAAGAAATTGACATAGGTCTCAAGAAAATATTACTTATCGTTAACCAATTACAATAGTGAGAGATCCCAAGCAACTGGAATGTTTTATTTTTTTTATTATAACTAACCTAAAAGTTTAGAGTTTTCATTTCAAAAATAATTTATTTAACAAGAGAAGTTCTTAGCAATTTGCAAGAATATTTAATGTTATCCTAAACCTAACGTTTCCAGACCGTTCCGTACTAAGTTATTACCGATGCTGGCAACTTCAGCAGTTCATCTCCCCTCTAAATAACCAATTCTACTACCAAGTAAACTCACCTTTTCACCACTCGAATAGAAAAAGTACAAAAGCTTTACAATATTACAATGCTCCAATTTGCGCATGATTTGCAATTCGCGATTCTGTAAAGAGAAATAAATACGTTCATATTTATTTAACACAAATTAAGAGCAGGGAAAGACTCACCTTAAATCGTCTGTCTTGTAAAACTTTTTTGATTGCCACCAGTTCGCCGGTATCGCAGAGCTTTGCCTGGAACACGACCCCAAAGCTGCCATTGCCGATGACCTTTGTGTCTGTATAGGAGACCTCTTGCACACGATCGGTGCCTTGGCCGGGTGTTGCAACAACTGTTGTAATTTTGGAACCATCGCGACCTGTTTTTGTGGATAATCATCAATGGTTGGGCGTTAGTTCGTAATGCATTTTGTATTGTATAGAGAGCAAGGAAATCCCTTATGAAATAGTATAGTATACTCCCCAAACTTATTCTAGGCACACACACATATATATTAAGTATATAGATGTTATATACACCTGTGGTCTCCCAGGCGCCCTCCAGTTTCTCCTTGCTCCTATCGACCTCCTTTGGAATGGACAGTGCAACACTGTGCTCGGGCCACAAGTCGTTCAGCTTGCCGATCAGTTGCTTCATGCCTGCACACACAAATCAGACACGAAGAATCACACAAGTTATAGTCAAGAGATCGATCAATGATCACTGATCACTGATCAGATAAGCTCGAAACGAAAACAACGGAGAGGGGTAGGAAGAAGATCACAGAATGTGGTATACAAAGAAAAATGGTTTTAGGAACGAGCAGAAACGTTTTGGAAATATAGGGAAAGTATTCGAGGGAAGAATTCAGGTTAAGATTATGGGTATAACAAAAGGGAAGAATTCACAGAGATAGAGAAGGCTTTGAGAAAGTTAAAATAAGGCTGCGAAAGATATATTTGTTTTTGGTTCAGTAACTTCCGTAAAAAAAAGATCTCTAGAACCATTAGCGTCAAATTTTTAAGGAAAAAAAGAGGAATTTAAATGAGAAGAGTTGTAACAAAAGAATAAAATTAACCTTTTAAAAAAGAAAAAAAATGTTTGTAACAAAACTAAATGCACACCTTTTAATGTATAGTACCAAACAGCCAAACTGCCCATCAAGTAATCGTTGTTATCCTTGGAAGATCACATTTAAATATCCCAAACTTAAAAACAATAATGATATTTATCATTTAGATTAATGATGTCGGAAAATCATCATCATTGATGGGCTTGATGTTTTTCTACACTATATATTTGACCGATCCCTTAGCAGTTTTTTTTTGCTAATTAATTTTGGCATTGGCCACAAAGATGTGGATGACGATGATGATGGTCGTGGTGCAGCTGCTACTGCCTCTCGCATCTCAGTGAATTTTGGTGGTCACATAACTAGGGGTTTCACAGGAGGGGGGTGGGTTCCCAATTATTGTTGTTTGTCTTGTTTTTTTTTGTTACTTGGAATGTGAAGCTATCATTTGTTGATGGAAATTGAATGGAGATATATCTCTAATTGGATCACACAGCTTTGGATTTGGAATGTGGGATGTGGGGATTCCTAAAATGGCTTTATCTGTACTTGGATCCTTGTACTGCTTGCCACCGCCTGCGGTTCCGGTTCCACCTCCTCCGGCACTGACGATGCTGGCCCCACTGCCACTTCGATTCGGCGGCTTGGTCTTCTTGAGAGCGGCGGCCACCACCATGGATGAGGAGCAGGCGGATTGGGCCGCCTTGGCAGCCGCCGAAAGGGGTTTGTGTTTGCCATTGGCCTTCGATTTGCGGTGGTCGCCGCCGTTGGAGGAGTCGGTGGTCGAGGAGGAACCACCGCCACTGCTGCTGGTTTCGCTCTCCGATTCCGATTCACTGCCAGCGCTGGAGGAGCTGCCCGATCCGGATTCCGAATCGGATTCGGTGGGGCTTTCGTTGCTGGTGTTTGTGTCCTCCTCCTCCTCCTCGCTGGAGGAGCGGCGCTTGTTCTTTTTTTTATTCAACGCCGCCAGGGGAATGGGTGGTGGTGCACCACTCCCAATGGAGCCCCTTTTGTTCCGGACGATGGCCTTGGCGGGCGGTTTGCAGGCATCTATGGAATTTTGACGGCCGGAGGTGGAGGTGGTGGTGCCGGAACCAGCACCATCCGATTCGCTGGCCTCATTCACTGAACCACCGCCGCCGGGTGGTCGCTTCTTTTTGCGAACCACTCTAACCACTTTACGGACACCGCGCGGCACCGCCACGGGCACCACCTGTGACTTATCCACCTTGAGTACTGAGAGGAGTACCACTGAGTACCACTACTGATCCACTGAACCACTGAACCACTGTCTGCCCTGCCTGCCAGTGGGCGATGCAGGGGTTGCAAAGGGGTACTGTGTACACAGAAAAAAAAATTGGGCAAAGATTATGCTAGTTTTAATCTTGTAGGAAACCATTTCATTTCAAATCGTTTGAAACCCTGTTTTGAAACCATTTCTCAAATTGAAATTTTAAACTAAGAAAATTTTTAGTCATTAAGAAGTATTTTTAACACTGCTAAATTTATTTTTCCGTTATTAAGTAATATTTATTTATTTATTTTAAGTGAAATTAACAAGTAAGTGTTTTAAAAAAAATGCAGAAAATATTAAACAGATTATATCAAACATAAAAAATCTTATAAAAGTCGAAACAAACTAAATGTTTTCTCTTCTGCACTAAATTTCATATCTTTTCATATAACAATAATTTTATTTTAAAAGCGTTTTGATTTCAAAATGTTGATAAATCTCTTTTTCACCGTGTTTGTTTCGCTTCAAAACTAGTTTCAAAACATTCCAAAATCCACTTTCTTCCCATACAAACTTAAAAATGCTTTTTTCTCTCTGTGCACCGTGGTGGCAGGCTTTGGCCTAGTTTTATTTTCGGTCACTTGACGTTTCGTTTCGCTTTGTGTGCAGATCAATCGATCGATCGATCTTCAAATAGCAAAAAATGCAAACACGCGGCACTACCGAGCATCAACAACAACAAAATAAAATATCACAGCAAAAAATAAAGCAACCAAAATAGCCCGAAATCACGATCTTCAATTGTTTCGGTCGGATTTTTACTGAGGAGGATCGATAGGTTCCGTTTCGTTCCGCTTTCCAATCCAACGATCCGATCGCCCGAGCTTCCGTTGCACAATTGGCGAAAAAAAATGGAAAAAAGCAGAGGACAACACGAACGGTGGGCTAAATCACCCGAAGATCGTAACCGAGTGCCAGCCGAGGGGCGATCGGAGTGGTTCCACATGTGCAGTCCACACATCCCCACACAACATTCGATCCACAAATTCTTCAATCGTTTAAAACGCGCTTTAAAAACAAAAATCCCCAAAAAATAAATTGTTCATAATTATCATGAACAATTTGTTGCGATTTGGGGATACAATTTTAATTGCAGGAAAATAACGATAAGACGAGGCCAACGAAGAGAAGAGAGATGATGATGATGATGATGATGGTGGTGGGACAGAAAGACAGAAGACCCAAGACAGAAGAAAGACAGTGGCAGCCAAGCGTGGTCAGGCATGCGACAGCCACGCCCCCTAAGACCCCACCGCCCCTTTTCAGAGGACAGCCAACACAACTGACAGTTCAATGCGGCGGAGAAGAAGACGGAGGGGCAGCCGAAAGAGGAAGAAGAATCGCCAGAAGAGCCACCCAGAAGAATCGGCTGAAAAGGCTGACAAAGGGCACTGAAGAGCGAGCAGCAATCAAAGGATATACGCAAGTGAAAATCAAATTTATTTTATTTTAATGAATCAATTTAGAGAAACAAATGCAGCGATAGAAAATGAACACCCCAAATGAAATCGAAAGAGACCAAAAAGATTTAACCCCATTCTGGCATTGACATTCTTTCTCATTGCCTCTACAATAGAGGTAGAGATACGGATCATGAGAGAACTGTATACGCAACATAAAGAAAACAAGAAAGTCAAAATAATAAATATATAGCTCCTGTAGTAAATAAAACTGTTGAAAAAGTGCTTTAGTTATGTTAATCGAATATTTATGATCAATAAGCATTGATTATCGATAGACTTATTTACTTTATTACCGATTAATCGACTTGTATGTAAGTATTAATAGTCTTTAAATTCTTAAAGAGAACCAGTATTACTTAGTTTTATGAATAGAAATCAATGAATCATAAATGCATTTCTTTTGATTTTCAATGGTTTTATTCAAATAATCACTCCTGTTATATTCCATTTGTCGCTTTTCATCGGCGTCGCAATTCCATTTGCATTTATCGATTTGATCGATTTTATAATAGTACAACATCGTTCTTATTTTAGTTGCCCCTGCTGCCATTTATTTTCCCTCTATTCCGTTGGTCTCACATTAAGGGGGGAGTACACTTTGAATTTTCCAAAAATTTTTTTTTTTTTTTTTTGCTTAAAATGTTCCTTGAGATGTATACTTTAATTTAGAAAAGACTCCAGTCCGCCAGAATATTCCTTACCGCTTTACGAAGCGATTTCCTAAAACATGTACCATACATGTACATGTACAAGCACATCTTTAAACGCGTGTATCTCGAAACGGGTTTTTTCAAACTGGTTGGGGAAAAAACTCTAACCAGTTATCATCAAATTTGGATATCGCCTATGTTTTCTTGTTCAGAATTAAATTCTGCTTAGAAATACGCGGCCACATTTTCGATTTTGTCAAAAATGGATTTTTAATCCACGATTTTGTAAGCATTTTTAGGGTGAAAAATGGACTTTTTTTTTCGAAGGCCACAACTTAAAAAAAAAATTTTTTTTTAAAAATCGGGCCGCGTATTTCTAACCCAAATTTCATTACTAATCAGGATTTAGTTCCATTTTTGTTCCAGGATCACATGGGAAGGAGGATTTTCCCCAACCGTTTTCCGACTTCCGCGCGAGGACGCCCCACGCGACCTGGTGCACCGGCCACATGGAGACGCCAATCGAGTTCAAAAAAAAAAAAAATTGTAGTTCAAAGAATGAGTAATAAATGGGTTATAACTTATTTGCCCTCCCTGAGTGTTTTATTGCTTAAAAAAATTAACGAAAATGCCTTATTTTTTGGACGTTCAAAGTGTACTCCCCCCTTAATCAATTGAATTTATTCAGGACGGTCGACAATTTTGCGAGTTGTGCGACTAAATCAATCAAATTATCAATAGGTAAAACACATACAGCTCCTCCTCACCCTCAATAAACATTGAAAAACTATATACCAAAAAAGGGGGGAAGGGCCAAGGGGCCAGGGGGTAACCGTGGAACAGTTGGAGCTGTCTAAATGGGAAAGCAATTTGTTGTGCCGCCGAACGTCGACAGAAACTAATCGATATACAAGCAGTTGGCACCACTCAGCCGCAAGCGAGGGCGTGGAGAAAGGGGTAGTGGGTGGGTTGTTTGTGGGGGTAAGTGGCATGCAGAATGGAATGACGCAGCACAAAGTAAAGGGGCGGCTTCCGACTTGGAACAGAAGGATTGAGCAATAAAAGAAAATAGTAACCGTTACCAAACAATCATCGGATCTACACCACAAACTCCCACATTCATCCATTCACACTCCCCCAATCAAGCAACCAGATATCTATATCTATATAGAGGAGTCATCGTTTTATTTTACCAGAAGCCGGCGTGCCAAAAGCAAATTAACAAAACTCTTTTGGCTAAAATTAAACTCAACCACACCCCATACGAAATTTTATACAAGAACCTTTAAAAAAATCGATATATAAAAATAAGAAGTATTTACAGCTCTGTTAACTGTAATTGGTAGCAAATTTCTTAGCTTAAAAGTAAAAAAGGAGAAGGTTTCTTAAACAGTTTTGTTATCTCTTTAAAAATTGTTCCTTTTAATACCCATATCGAGCATTTTAAGGGTTTTTTTTTAATAAATGAGATAGACTTTAATGTAAAGGCAATGATGACTATCTTTAAAATAAATATAATAATTTAAATGTTTTGAAAAGCAAATCATTTTAAAATTTTGTTCCACTATAAACAAAAACAAACGACTCGCTGGAAATTTGAAAGGGACTTTGTAGAGGGTAAATAAATAACCTTAATGGTCGTATTATATATTAAGGTGATATTATATATTTTATTTTCAGTAGAATCAGCAAAATCTTCACCTTGCTTTGCTGGCAATTAAAAAATATACACTATCAATGCCATTTTTACGGTGTGCTAACGTTTCTTTATTGTTGCTTTGTATGTGTATATATTTATTTAATTAAATTGATTTTTTTTTTTTTTTTTGGCTGCCATCGCTACCTGTCGATCACGATTTACGGGAAAGAGAGGGAATAATGGATAATGTTGGGGAGGAAAAGCGATGGCCAGATGACGACACCACGCGGGCGGAGATCACGAGATGCCCCACAAAGTGCAGCACTTGGCATCATTATAGGAAATCATTATACCAGCCACTATCACCTGCCTCATTATCATCGGAAACCCTTCCCTTTTTTTAGCCAATTATTTTTAGGAAATGTTTTCCATTGCATACTTTTAGGTGGCACCCACAAAATCACGCACACTTTTCTCTTTATCTGTTTCTCTTTCCATCGCCAAGAAACCATCAAAGTGCCAAGAAAATTAAAACAAAAAACAAACTAAAAAGCTAAGAAAATGAAATAAATTAAACAAGAAGAAGCCATTTGGCCCAAGAGAAATCAATAAAAAATAAAAAAGAGAGGTAATTAAAGCGAGTTCTCATTTAAAAAAATTATCTTTTTAGCAGCTGATCAAACAAAAATTGAATTTAAGTTGCCGAAAAGTAATATAAAATAAAAGCAGAGACAAATCACCAATGAAAAACAGCTGAGTAAAGGCTGATATAAAAGAAAAAATAAAAAACAACACGTGATTTTTTTGGCAGAGTGGAGCTTAACTGGAAAATTTTATTTATTTTGGATAAAATTATATTTTAAAAATCCTTTCATTTAAATTATAATGAAAAATGCTCTAAAAACAGATTAAAATTAAAAACTGGCGTTGATGCATATGTAACATCTACTTGAATATAAACAAACTAAATTTATTCAATAATTTTTCTTGTTGAAAGTACTAGAAAGGTCCGCTTATCAATTCCCTAATCGCTATCAATAATATTTTGTATAAATAAGTTAGTTAAAAATAGTTTTAATCGCTATGTTCCCCTGCATCTAAACTAAACGTGCCTCTCCTCTCTTTTTCAAATAAAATTCGTGCCACTCTAAAAACCATTTAAAATTCTTCAACGCTTTAAACAAAGCACTCACACCTCTACCTAAAAATATCTCAAAAGCGGAGAGATAAAAATGTTTATAATTTATACACAAATTTATTATTCAACAATCAGAAACAGAGAGACAAAATGTGTAGATGCAACAACAGGTTGGATGGATTCCAGCCCCCCTGTTTATTTTTTTTCTTCGTGATTTTCTCCTCAATTTATAATCTATGCAGCAAATAATAACCAGAACAACAAATTTGCCATTGGCACAAATTAATACAAAATAGGCAACAGCTGAGGATGTGAAATATACATATGTGTACAAGTTGAACTTCAAGAGGTAAACAGCTGTCACACGCGTTTTGACTGTTGTCAACCCCCCCAAAATCTCCCCCCCAGCAAAGCCTTTTTAAAATTTCAAATCAATGGTTTTAAAAACAAAAAAAAAAAAAACGTGAGGCAGGGCAGGGCAAAAAGGAAAGGGGGTGAGGGGTCAAAAGCGAAACAACACTAAAGACCAACAAAATAAATATCAACAACAAGACGAGAGACACGCCTCCATTTGGTCACAGATTTAGTGAACATACGCGCATATACTAAAATTAATACATATTTGCTGGTGTATTTGTACAAAAAAAAAAATAATACATTTCACAAGCTCTCATCTCAATATATGCATGCTTCGTGGGCTTTGATATTTTTGGAAACGTTTCTTTTTTTTGTGCCCTGTCATCTGTTTTATGAGACGAGCGCGTGATTGTCGAGCGGTAAAAAAAAAATAAAATAAAATAAAATAAAAACAGCAAAACACCGCGTAATCTCTGCTCCCGAATCCCCAATTCCACCCAATCTCCCCCCTCCACAGCCATAATAATCACTACATATCACTCTATACAAGTATATATGCAATCGGAGGAGAGGAGCTGTGTAAGCGAAATAGCCGCGTGCTTCTTGATCTTTTTACTGCTGATCCCTGAATCCCTGATCACACAGGCAGCAGCATCAGCTTTAGCTTTAGCTTTAACTTTGGCTCTACACGGAGAAAAACAAGTATTATTTTGAACATTTATATCTGTTATATAAAATAAAAGGGCTTTCCATTTGTATCATTTTTCTTCTAAATATTAAACAAGCAAGGTTTTACTGATGATGAGGAATGGCTTTACCTAATATTGTCAAAGAAAACAACATTTTTAAATTTGTAATCTCTATAGAAATTACATTATTAAATTGGTATTCCCTTTAGAAATGATTTTTCCTCTGTGTACCCATATCATTAGCTAAAAAGCTTTGTCAGCCCTCTCCTTATCAGTCAGCATCTGCGAAAGCTGCAAATCACTTATACGACTGGCCGGATGGGAACTTAAAACACAAACCTAAGCCGGGGATGATGGGTGATGAGGTGAGATGACGATGAGGGAATGAGGATGCGGATGAGACTGAGACTGAGACTGAGGTGACAAGCACGCTGTGACACAGTGCCTGCCATAAAGTGTAGTCATAATAAAGGGCTTGTGACTTTTCGCACCGCAACGTTAACGCTTCGCTAAGCTCCCCAAAATGATGCAACTGCCAACCAGTTAACACTAAATACACATTTAAATATGGCCATTTGCATTGCAGTTATCCAAATGAAATGGGATATCAGAACAAACAGAACAAAGGCAGGAAATATTATAGCCAATGATATAATAAAGTACATGACTTTATTCAAAACAAAACTATCGAATGACAGAAGTAATTGGATTATGAGACACACTGTTGTCACCCTTCTTTGTAAAGCATAGCTGGATTTCGTCAAAGGACATCCATTTGTCCACAAGTTCATAATATTTTTATGATTATTAAATTAGTGGGTTCATTTCCATGATCTTTTCCGCACTTATTAAGTAGTTGTCACGGTCCCATCATCCATCTTCGTATAAAACAATATATATATTTAATCCAGAGTTTGTCAGTCATTAAGTATAATGTGTAAACAAGTAGGATAAGGAATCAACATCAGCTGGTATAAATCAGTGCTGTTGCCCTGCTGCTCCCTCCCTCCCGTCACTTTCTTCTGGGGGCCCCGACTCTTAACTCCGCCCACCCCTCCCCTTTTGGGTTTCCTTATCAACGACAAATGCAACAACAGAGAAGAATTATGGCCTGTTGTAGAGCATCGGCGAGAAAATTCCGATTTCCCTTATCGGCGGGCGGGCGACTGCTTTTCACAATAAAGGCAAGATCACTTTTTTATTATATGGCAACAAAGGGGAGAAAAAGTTCAATATTTCCGCTTTTTATAGGAATATTTTCTCAGTTTATTTATCGCAGCCAAGAAAGAGAAACAAAAGCTTGACAAAGCTATCAAGAAAATGTATTCGTTCATTGACCTATCCTCTCTATAGAAAATACCAAATGAACATAATATTATAATGGAAATTATTTCAGGACAAATTATGTTTTCATAATTTCTTTGATTAACCAATTCTCACTTTAGTCTTATTTTCACAACCAGCACTCTATCACATTCCATTAAATATCCCAAAATTTTCCATAGCCATTATATACCCCATTTAAGAATACTTATCTATGTGTGTATATGTGTGTGTACATAGAACAATCTCACCCGATAGCCCTCAGGAGTTTTGAGGAATTTGTGTTCCCATTCAATCAACACTTACCTACAAAGAGAAGAAAGGAAATGGAAAAGTTTTATAAGTCGCTGTATTAAATAGTTGATAATATTTTATGATATTTGGGAACTCCATAGAATGCACAGAGTTCCATTCGTTGACGGCATAAAAGATCTTTTATCAGGTATTTAGGCAAAAGTCTTAGCAAGGTTTGAATAATAATATCTATACTTATTCCATTGATAAGTATTTTTAAAAATATTTGTATTATATTTAATCTACTTATGTTGATAGGCTAAACCAATAATAATACATTTCAAATATGTCATTGCTGCTTGCTCAACGAATTTAAATTACTATAAAAAATAAATGTTTGAATTGTTGAAGTTGATTGTCCAAATTGCCCAAAAATACATATGAAATATGCGGTATAAAAGAGATTATTGTTGAATGTCAGTGTTGAAATAAAGGTTATTATAAAATAGCACTAATGTAATTACTCAAATTATTTTATTTTTTATTAGGCCTGTTTTAAATGAACGAACTTGACTTCAATTTTGATTTTTGGTATAGAAATTTCTTGATACTTAAAAAATCTAACTTAATAATCGTATGTGAAATAGAAATTACTTTCAATACTCTTGTAGAAATTTTTGTTGTATAATCTTTTTTTAATGGTCTGTACACAGAGAAACAATCGCAATATAAACAATTAAATCTATAAAAATCTAAACGATCTGTTGAAATTTCTTTTTTGTAGAGGTTTATTGCTATTGGCTATAAAGAAAGCCATCTACAATTATAGACAATTATATGATACATCGGGATGATCTGATAAAAATTCTTTTGTAAAGTTTTCAGCACAAATTTTTTCGTACTTTTTTATTCTTCAAAAAAAAATCTGTAATTTTGTTCGTAGTAAAAAAAATAGTTTTATGGGTTTTAGTTGAGCTCTTTACCTAGTATATTTTTGAACTTTTGCACCACTTTGGTCCAACTGACGCAGGACTGTGTTCTGGCCAATTTGGCAGTCTTAACGTTCTCGCCGCTCCCATCGCTGTCGTCATCGCCGCCGAGATCGGGTTCAGCTCCCTGCTCAATGTCCTGCGACTGTGAATCGTTTTTAGGGCGGGTGGTGGCGTTGTTGCTCTGGGGGATGATTCTATCGTAGTGGTTGTCGTGGCTGTGGCGACGCATCTTCACCGCGCCATCGTCCACGCTGGCGTCCACATCCTCCTCCACATTCACATCCACATGCATATGATCATCATCATGATTATGATGATGACTATGATGGTGATGATGATGATGCAGGTGGCTGGGGGGATTGGGTACCGAGTTATGTTTGCTCCTAGAGCTAGTATCACAGTGATCATCTTTGGTCATCTCATCCACATCCACATCCACACCACCGCTGGCCGCCAAATTGGAAGCGACGGTGGTGTTCCTCTTCTTGCGCTGCTCCTCGCTCCTCCTCTCCCTCTTCATCATCTGTTTCTGCTGCTTGGCCAGCAGCTGTTTCTGCTTGCGGGCAAACTTCTCGCGCAGCTTGGGACTGCCAAACTCGTCCAGATAATACATGGTATCCTGGAGGCCATCCTTCCGGTTGATCAGCTTGGAGTCAATGTGCGGATCCTCGCTGATCTTGAGTAGGGGGAAATAAATGTGGCCATCGGTGGCCAGACTTTTGGCATCGCGACGACGGGCCAAGGCTGCTGCCACCGTAAGTTCCGCCTGATCGGGTGGGAGGAGAGGCCTCCTAGAGGTCTTCTTCTTGTTCACCTCCGGCTCATTCTCCACCTCCTTGTGAGCCTCTGCCTCCTCCTCCTCCTCCTCCTGCCTTAGCGATTTGCTCTTGAGGTTAATTACAATGCCCGACTGACTGTCCGATTGGTTGTCCGCCTCCTCCACGTCGTCCACATTGACACCGTCGTCCTCCTCCTCAATCTCCACGTCGTCGTCATCGTCATCACAGATATCCACCTCATCGATGCGGTCCTCCACCTCGAATCCTTGGGTGCCGGTGCTGTTGGTGCTCTTGTACTTGATGCGGCTGCGCAGGATGCTGGGATTGGAGCTGGTATTGGGATTGTCCACGCCGCTGCTGCTGCTGCTGCTCAGTTCCAAAGCAGACGAGGCACGGATTCTCTGGTGCTGGTGCTGATTCTGATCCTGGTCCCTGTCGGTCTCTGTCTCGGAGCAATTACTTCCGAGACTTTCGCTACTGCTGTTGGATTGGCCACCACCACCGCTTTCCTTTGAGCCACCACCTGCGGTCACTTTGCCTTTGCCCTTGCCCTGGTGGTTATCCTTGGGCTTCTTGGTGACGGTGACTACTCCATTCTCGATGCCACTGTCCTGGCTGAGGAGCAATTGCTGGCGCTGCTGCTGCTTCTGCTGCTGGCGCCACTTGCCACCAACTGGCGCCTGTGGCAGACTCAACGAACCACTGCTGCTGCGCGGCGGCGGCAGTTGCAGCTGCTGCAGTTGCTGCTGCGATGCACTGGAAACAATTACTCCGCTGTCCGCCGAGCCCGTCGACGTTTGCGATGAGAAGCGCTCGCTCAGCGGTATCTTAATGGGCTGGCTAATCACGTTGTTGTTGTTGTTATTATTATTAATATTATTATTGTTATTATTAATATTAATTGTATTGTTTAGATTGTTATTGCTGGCGGGCAATAAGTTGAGAGCTGGTGCAGCTCCTGCTGCCTGCGTTGTTGTTGTTGTTGCCATCAGGTTCTTAATGGGTTTTGAAATACTCTAGGGGGTTAGAGTATTATTTCAAACGTTTTTCTCGAAGGAAATTTGTCAAGTGTCTCACACGAGCACAGTTTATTTATAATTGGTTTAGTGTTTTAAATCACTGCTTTGTTTATTTAGTTCTTTTTTTTTGTCTTGGCGCTTCACAGTCACATTGCCTAATTTTTTAATTTAAATTTGAAAACAATTAGTGCTTGTTGTATATTTTGTTACACCAATCTTTGCTGTTTTTGCTGCATTTTCAATAACAAAACTTTTCAGTTTTGGCTCTGGCTAAATTTAGCCCAGCATTGCGGTTTGTTTTTTTGGACACCGTAAAAAAAAAAACATAAATAAAAGGCAAACAAAAACCATTTAAATTTAAACACGCACACGCAGAAAGCAGACGGGGGCAAAAAAAAAGGTGAGAGATTTTTAGCGATTTTCAAAATTGTAGAGTCTATTTTGGTTATTTGTTGCTGTGTTGTGTGTTTTAGTTTTCAGCGTGCAACATGTGCGGCCGCCTGAGGTCGCGAATTAAATGAGAACTCGAGAAACTGAGAAACTGAGAATCGAAACCGAAACTGAAACAGAAACAGAGGGAAAAAAAAAGAGAGAGAAACGGCCACTCAAATTCCATATTATTATCGCTGACGCACGCACACAGCTGGGAAACGTATGGCAATGAAACGCTTCGCAAGCAGGCGGAGAAAGAAAGAGAGGGCGAGAACAAAAAGAAAGAGAGGAGCCAAGCCAAGAAAGAGGCGAAGAACGTGAGCGAGATGGAGAGCAAACTTACGTACGCTTGGAATTGAAACAGCTGCGGAGACCGAAACAAAACGGAATGAAACAACTGCAGTTCGGGAGGGAGAGAAAGAGATGGCACTATCTGACTGATAAGCTTCTGTAGCCTCTTCGTTTTCTTCTTCTTCTTGCCGTAGAGAGCCCTAATCTTATCACTACTTTTTATCAGCCTTAAAAATACTAAAAACCAAATAAAGAAACCATTATAAAACAACAACATCTTCTTTATTTATTTATGCATTTGGACATTGTATTTGTTGCAGACCCATTAATTTACAACTGCACACATTTATCAAGAGTGCTAAAGTGCCGAGGTGTTAAATCAAACAAGAGCAAAAATATAAATTAAACAAAAGCTAAAATATCAGGTTAAACATTTACAAAAACACCAAAATTTATGGTTTTTTTTTTATAAAAGAATGGAAAAGCTTCAAACTTTTAAAGGAGATATCCCTATCCTTATAATGTTGTCTATTGATCAGTATCAAAAACCTTTAACTATATACAAGCTTCATGTTAATTCAATAACTATATCACAAAGTTCATGCAAAAACTCAATAGCAAATTGATTAAGATTGCCAGGGCAAAACAATCTGCGACAGTGAATTGATATTAGTACTATTTGCAAAGTGGTACCAAGTTGCCCCCAACTAATGGAATCGAAACGGGATAATGGGGTAATAAAAACAAAGAGCACGGGCTACGAGGAAAATGTGTTTCGAGGACAGAGGACAACGTCGCATTACCGCAAATTAGAGGAGTGTCCACAAGTCAAATGAATTGAAATGAAATGGGACCGCTTAACCAAGAAAAGTACCACCTAAAGAACAACGGTAAACGTATAGAAGGTAAACATTAACCCGCAAGAAAACAAAAAAAGCTACACTGGTCAGCAGACAGTGCGCAATAGACCAAAGGCAAACCCCATGAAAACAACAACACAATTATTGCAAGAGTCCCCGTCCGTCCATTCCCATTCCCCCGTATACGGTTTCAGGTTGAAAGCGGTTTTGCAGACGATGACAAGTGTCCAACGACACGGGAGGTGCTAGCGCAAAGGGGGTTGGGGCAGGGAATTACGGAGGGTGCTTAGGTCAGTTTGTTGGCTTAGTTGGTTAGGTCATGCAATAGCGCAAAAACAAAGAGAAAACGAGGAAATAATAATGAAGAAAAAGAAAACCGAGACCCAGCTTGTTGGGGGATGAACACAAACAGCGAACTACAGCGAACACTCTCGCTGTGCAACAGGGTGGTTCAATATAGACAGGGTGTTCACAGTATCAAATGATCAGATATGAAGAATAGCTTTCATAAAAAAAACAGAGGAATGGGAATCTATATCATAATTTACATATTTCCTCCTGTCCGCTTAAGAGAACAACTGTCGGTTATAGAATAAGTTTTATCAAAACCAAACCAAAACACCTTATTTAACTCAATATCCAAATATGTACAACAAATAATGAAGGTCCTGGTGGAAAATGTAATAAAATACGACGCAAATTATAAGTTGCAGGTAAACATGTCAATAATCCGTAGCCTTACACCTTTCCCCGCCCCGTGCTTGCTCAACCAATAAACCAGAATTTTAAATCATAACGCAAAGCTATTTTCACAGGCCTCATCGGTTTTTCCCGGCCCCAAACTTTCCCGAACTTTCTTTGGTTAACCCATGCGCGACTTAGCCTGACATTTTACCTTGACAGAAGACCCCAACCAAACCCCCAGTAATAGCAACCCTTTTTTCTTCCCGCTACTGCGTCATTTGATTTTTTTTTACGCCTTGACATTGAGCTTAGACTAGACAGAGAGCTCCAATCCCTTTCTATAATATCTAATGCCTATAAGTTATTATTTTTTCTATACCCTTGAAGTGATTATAATAGTTTTAAGGAGAACGTGGCTCTTTTGACCTTAAATTCAGTTGTGGTAATAATAATCTTTTAAATGTATCATGAAAACAGCCACCGCATATTATGTATTATTGTTTAATAATAATTATTATTAATATTTTATTATTTCAGATACCCTAACAATGTTATGATCATTTTGTGAAGAAAATGATCAGCAGATAATTCCATTTGTCAAAAGTAAGTTATTGGTTATTAAACAATTAACATAACCACTTTACAATGATAAAATTAGAATATTCTGATAATGTGTCTGGATCAAAGGGTATTTCCTGGACTCTCCTACACATTTCTCAATTGTGTTGTTATTATTTATTGAATGAAATTTTCATTTGGCGCCAGGTCTCCGGCTTGCACTGTCCTCCACGTGCCGGTAGGGTTTTGGTTTCGAGTCAACTTCAATTTGAATAGCAAATGAGTTGGGGCCGGGCTTAAGTTTCAGTGGAAAAAGGAGGCGGCCGGTCTCTGGGTATTAAGAGGGCCTGCGAGTCTAGGGGTTGTGGTTCTTGTTTACTTGGTCTTGAACTTGCATGTCGATAATGCGCCCTGACATTTGCCGTGTTGGTGGGGCATTAACAATGGTAATTGCCACAAGACATGTTTTTAAAGGCTACTTTTACCGGCTGGGGGGAATTATTGATTCAGAATGTGGGAAAAATGTCAACGCAGTACATGTTTTCCCAGTCATTCCGCGCCTCTTTTTTGGGGTCTAGGCTATCGAACTGAATCGAAACTAAAAATAAAATGTGAGGCGGCATCGAAAGTGAAATGAAGAAAAACAGCAAATAAACCAGAGAAAACGCAAAAGAAAACCAAATTCACAGGGAGACCCAAAAATACATCGAAACCCACTTGTCGTTTCAATTCCACTGTTCCACCACCGCCTGTTGCTTGCACTGCAGCGCCATCTGTTAGCCGCAGGCGATACCCCACCAACCTCATGAAAGTGAAAGTACAATTACGAGCGCATAGAAATAGCATTTTATAGAACAAAAGAAGAAATGGGCAAAAAAAAAATGAACAAACAGTGAAATATTTGCATTTCATTTGGGAAAGAAAGAAAAGAATGGGGGAACGAGGAGGAGAAAGAGCCGCAGGAAATTTGCGCATCTATTTGCCAAAGACTCGAGGATACCAAAGACAACAAAGAATCAGCGGAAAGTGGGCGGTCTTGGGTGCTACACAAAAGAACACGCTCTTGGGGGGTAGGTAATATGGTAAAAAATATATATAAAAATTTATATGCATAGCGAAAAAAATGAAAACCAAAGAAGCAGCTTGTGCACTGTTATCGCTATCGCGGCGCTTCCTTCGCCAGCTGCTAATGACCGAGTCGGCAATCAATAATTAGAGCTGACCAAGGCAATTAACCCATGACAGACCGCATCACATCACACAACCGCCGATCGACGGCCAAAAAGCATATGACTTCGATAGCAACTGCTGCTACACCGATTATAGCGATATCAATAACGATAATCCAGCGCAAACTGGTTGACAAAATATACCTAAAAACTAAACAAAGAAAAGAAATCGAAGATCTTAAACTAAAATCAATTGGTTCTAATTTATAAAGATTATTCCTACATCAGGAATGGCTTTGATTATTTTAAAAATATTTCTAGTTACTTTTAAAGCTTGAGTAGTTATAAATGCATTTCTCTTGGAATTGGGGAATTGAAGCTAATTAAATATATTTTTACAAGCTTGCTATAAACGTGTACTGAGACGTTGACCGCTGCTGTTCGTGTGCAATATGCCTGGGAAATCGATAAAAAGAGACAATGAGCCATCAACTACAAAGGGAAAATTAAAGCCAACAAAGACAACAACAAAGAGTTTTGAAATGGTGAACAGCCCAAAACCAAAAAAGAGGCGCCAGCAGTGGAAAGTTAAAATGTGAAAGGGAGGGGAAAAGACTGAAGGAAAATTGAAACAAATACTACAAAGACAAAAAGATGGCAGAAGATGAGGAAAGGTGCCAAAGCCAACACGCGATTAATGAATGCCCAACCCTGCCAACAACCCCCACCCAATTACCGCCCAAAAACCACCCAATCCCTCCCTCCCCCTTATTGTGTATAACGGTTTCATGTTCCAAATGGCAACAAGAACAACGAAAAACTGGTAGAAACCGAAACGACACACTCCCAACGTCAAACTGCGTCTTTAAAAATGCGATAATTCGTAGTAAATATCCCATAATACTTTGTAATTATATATAAATGTAAATATATACATTGAGATTTCAATATGAATAAATATATATATATTAATTGAAACAATCAATATTCGTTGATTAGGCATGGGTGGTGTGTTTGCTCGTATCATTAGAGCGGCAATTATATGATAATTATTTAACCCACTTATATGACAACAACGTGACATGTGGGCAACAAAGAAAGGAAAGAGGGCGGTATTTTCGGTCCACGTTTGAGACTTTGACTTTTGAAATCAATTCCATCCACAGTTGATTAGTTTTGTAAGCTGATTCGTAAGCCTATAAATCAATACTCGGAGCTAGAGATTGCAGCGCAGCACAAAAATTAACTAAAACAAGAACAAAATAAGCAAGAAGCGTAATATAGCAAATATGAAGTAATAACGGAAAATGAAACATTATTAACTTTGGCAACATTATGTTAAGAAATCAACGAAATGGGCACACTTTTTGTTTGTTTTTTTTTGCAAACTCATTAAAACCCACAAACAATGAGAAATAATTGCTTTTCAGTGATGAAACACCAACTACTCCACAAAGTTATGACCAATCAAATAGAGAGGCAATTCCAATCACTCATCCATCCGAAATCCCACTCACTTGAGATTCACTTTTCAGCTCTAATTGCGACTAACAAAAATCCAACGGATGATGATGATAAGTGGGCTGAATGTCAAGTTGTCGCAAAATCCAACCACTAATTGTTGAGTGGCCTTGCTCCCAGTGGGCGGAAGTGGGAGGGACTCAAACAAATGGCGAAAACCAAACCACACGTGCACGACGCCACACACGAAAAATAGCCACATTCATGCCCCAATCTTATCAGCAAATAAAAAGCAACAACAAAAATAAGGTTCAAGCAAATTGCCTAATTAATCAAAAATAATAATATAAAACGCTTAGCCAAAAATGAACTTTGCACATGTGTGTGTTAAGTACTTTTCCCTGTCAACTGAGAACGGGAACAGAGTGGAATGGAACAGGAGGGTTATTTAAGCACCTCGGATCGTGGATCGCGGATCGTGTATCGCCTATCTATATGGCCCCGTCATATTTAAGTGTGCATATAGAACACACACAGTATGTGTATAAACCGAGAGCTGCGATTAACTTAAGTTGATAAGCTGCAATCCACTCTAAAAAAAAAAACCTCACCCCATATATATGTACCATACCAAACCCAACCCAAAACCCCCTCAAAAACCCCTTATTGTTGCCAAGTCCTTTGTTTTCATATTTTACTGCACTTTATTATCATAATTACATGACAAACAACAACAATGTCGTCGTCTTGCTCAATGTAAACAAATAAATATGCCAAAGAAGAAGACTTTTCCACATTGATAACAATTACAAAATATTTGTGTTTATTTTTTCTAGTCGGAATTTATGGGAAAGTCATGGCTGCGATTGTAAAAATAAAACGGAACACAATTTGCATATAAACAACAACAAAATGAGTCAGCTTTTAAAGTGAGAGAATGAATTGTTTTGTATTTTTTTATAGACTGTTCCCTAACCCTCTATTATAACCACTTTTAACTAGTTTTTGGATAACAATCTTGGCGAAATACAAATGTTGTTAACAACCCAGTGATTACATTTTTAACAATCTAGAAAGTAAAACAAGTCATTTAGCCCCTCTTTGACTTTTTCCCATTTATGACAAAATATTTCGCTCAAACTCCTTTCAGGAGCCAATAAATCCTGCTCGAAAAAAACCCCCTTTTATTACTCAGCACATCACTATTTTAAGCTGCGCTAATGGGTTAAATTAAAGCCACCTGCATTGGCATTGGCTTGGCTTAGTCACTATCCATTCAAAGAAACGAAGACAAAAAAGACAAGACAAATTAAAAAAGAGCGCTGACTAAATGCGAAGTTCCAAGTACTTGGGTTGTCCCCCAAAAAAAAAAAAAAAGTTAAAAACCGAATAAGCCAAGAAAACCGAGGAACAAAACAAAAATGGAATAAAAGTAAGACAGCGAACTCCCTTCAACTTGATGTTAAAAACCCCCTTTGCCACAAAATCAAGTAAAACAACAACAAAAAATTACTACACAAAATAAAAAAAATTAAAACAAAATATACAACAAACTGTGCAACCAAAGAGATACAACAAAAAAAAACACAAAAGTAAAACCACAATATTGTACGCAAAACCATCAATGAATTTCATCAGCCAATTCAACAAGCGATCGCTCAAGAGTATAAAAGATACATAAATATTTAAAAACAAAATGAGGGAGACAGATAGATAAACGGAAAATTTGGGTTACCATTTAAAATTTGATTATCCTCATTTTCCCACACAAATTACGCACAAATTATCAAAGAAAAACAAAAAGAGGTCGCGCTTGCAGCGCACCACATAAACTTTACCAAAATTTGGGTTTATTTATAGAGAACCTCCCCCTCTTTTTTTTTTGCTCTGGCCCACCCCTCTCTTCTCCCGTCATTAAATAAGTGAACCATGTGTCATCAACAACAAACACAAGGTAACTACAAAAACAAAAACCACTAAGACAAAAAAAAAATACAACAAATACAACCAAAATCGAAACATTAATGAAGAGAAAAAGCCTACTCTCGTCAGAGTAAAATACAAAAACAAAAAAAAGGTCTGCTCTCTCTCTCTTGCTCTTTCGTTTCCCCTTTCACTCCCACAAAGGCCCCCTCTCGCTCCCACTTCCATTCACCCCACAATGACGCAATGCGTGGCGGCATTTACGTCAGGCGAATATGCTGAAGTTTCTGTTTCGGTTTCTTTCTTGCTCTTTTCTTCTCTTCTCTCAGTGTTTCTTAAAAAAGCGTTTTTGTTACTGTTTCTGTGTCTCTTTTTGTTTCAGTTTCAATGTGCTTCCCCGCTTTGTTGCTCAAAATCGAAAGCAAAGAAGCCAGAGTCGCACAGAACCCATTACAGGGTTCATTACTCAACACTCACGAAGTGGAGGGGTAAAAAAGTTTGTCAGAAATTAAAAGAAGGGTAAAGTGCAACTTTACTCAAAGTCTGTAGGTCGAAACTAGTTCTTAGTTCTTTATCAACTTCGATATGCAAACGATTTGTATAGTAATATAAAAATGTGTTTAACAAATTCAAGATTTAAAATGAGACAAATTTCGAAACTAAAAATTAAATTCCCTTAAAATCCCTCAAGAAAATCTATCTCTTCATCTTAAACTCTTCAACTTTAATCCAAAAACTTAATCCCAAGTATAAAGCGTACTTTAATGCCCCCCAAGTTTCTCTTCTATGCTGTGCTATGTCGAGTCACGAACCACATAAACATTTTGGTATCTGGCGCAGACACTCGATGACACCAGACGACGGCAGACGACGCAACAACCACTAACTGTATTATGGTGGCGATAAGATTCTCCCCCTTCCTCCAGACAATCCAAACACCAGACCAGCAGACCCAGTGCGAGTGCCCTGAAAACCAAATAACTTGTGGGCCAGGCCAGGTTGGGTCAGATTCAGTTAAGACCAGATTCCACTGGTAGGTAAACCCCTTAAAAATCTGGATGGTATTCACTTGTGAGTTACAAATGCCACCACAACACCTCAAATAGACAATCGGGGGCGTTTGGGGAAGCACGTGATAAGCGGATTATTGATGGACCCACGCTAATTGATAGTTTCAATATCGTATTTCGCATATTTAATATTTACCCCGTGCAAATTGCAAGGCGGAAAATGAATTCGACGCATAAATAACCAAGTGCTAATTGCTGTGATCAACCACTGGAAAAGTTGTGGGTCTTTCTTTTTAATCAATAATTGGACAATCGCAATCGCGGACAAAAGACTTCACCTCTCGAAGCCATTTAATTTCCATCCAATAATTCATGCAATACTTCCCTTTCCGTCTCTTTCTGGCCGAAATGGACTGCTAATTAAATTTGCACGCAAACAAGCTGGAAAGGGACGGCGCTACGTGTGGTGTGCTAGAGATGTGCTAATTGTGCACGCTAATTGCGCCAAAAGATTCGGATTTGTATTCGCAACGAAACGCAGAAAATATATATCTGAAGAAGAGGAACGTTTCGTGTTCCGTTTCACATTGTTGTGCAGCAGACTGGAAAGTTTTTGGCGAGCGGTGAAAAATCTCAGTGTAAGCGCGGTGGAAGAAGAAGAGGGAGAGTGCGACTTAGTTGGTCATGCGATAATTTCGTTAGACGCCACGCGCCGCTGATTAAACGTCTTTTGCTCCCCCCCCCATTCCCCAGTTTATATATTTCTCCCTCTCTCTCTCTCTCGCTGTACACATTTGCATTAAAAATAGCCAAAAGCAAAGTGATAAATATTTGAAAAGTGGGTAAAAATGGACTTCGGTGTCTATTTTTGGATTCGAAACGTTTCGATTGTTGATCGACTGATTGACGCCCGGCTACGTGCTAAGTAAAACGACCCAAAATTAAGTGGAATAGAACAAGGCTAGAAGACCGTTAACCAAGAAACAGTGGAATGGAACCCAAAACATTTGTATTTTAATAAGAGTAAAAATAAGTGGAAAAGAAGGACAAAATTCTAAACAAAACAATTGCTTACTTTAAACATTTGAATGAAACGCAAAACTAACTAGGAAATGTCCTAAAATCATCTGAAATGGAACACACAATTAGGTGGAATAAAAACAAACTACTTCAAAGGAAATTAATATTAGCTTTTTGCAAGTAAAAACAAAATGGAATAAAACACACTCTGACAAGGCCAGTTGACCATTAACCTGAAACAGCAGAATGAAACAAAGAAACGCAACAAATCAATCAAGGCAACTCTGAAAAAGTTGGTAACTTTCTAACCGTTTTAATTTAGCTGTTTGCTTTTCCTTCGCAGCCTTCGGCCAGCGGTCGATAATCGGCCTTGCCAATTTGGGGGGCGGGAACGATGGGATAGGGGCAGGTGGGCGGCGCGGAGTTGCCGACACCACACAACAGGTTTCAATGTGGTTTACTGGCCTCGCACACCAAAAAATCCACCAACAAAAGAACCGCAAATGGCCAAAGCCAAATCCAAATCCGAGTCTCGTTTTTAGTTTCGCGTGCTTGTAAACCGCAAAGGTTAAAAGCGCACTTGAGGCTAAATATACTATATATAATGAACATTACCCATAGAACGATACTCTCCATTCACCTGCACAGGCAAACAAAAAATACAAAAAAGTAAAGAGGAGCGAGGCGGCACAAAGGCGAATGCTTTTCCGCCATTTCCACATTCTCGCATAAATTAAGTGCATTTTTTCGTGTTGCGCTATAAATTTCCGCGAAATCACCCAGAATAAAGTGAAACAAACAGCAATTTATCGGGGCAACAACCCCCTGCCATCAGCACCCCTTAATTAACGACATATCCATGTAGAACTCAATTAACCGATTAGTTTTAACTTGTCAATTGCTGTCGATCAATACAATCGAAATCAAAACCCGGTGACAGTTGTTGATCAATCAAAACGAGTGGATATCAGCGAATAAGTTTCCGCCAAACAGGAAGTTATAATCCTTTAGTCTTTTTCTTAATACCGTTAATGGTATTGAACCTGTTTTCACTTTTACCCCATTTCATTCTGATTTTTATGGAATAGGGAAAATGGAAGCAAGAAACACAGTAATACACATTTGTGATAATAAAATTAGAAGAACAACATAATCAGAACAAGTCTTGGAAAACAAAGTAAACCAAAACAATTACATATAATTGAAATTTAAAAGCTGACATGTTAATATCCACATTCCCCAATCGATTTAAATGTCCCACACACAATTTTAACAATCCAATCAACGAACCACATTCATTTAATAGAATTGTGTGCAAAAAAAAAAATAAGTTAATTAAATGAGCTCAAAAAGCCATTTCGAGGATGGAATGAAATGGAATGGAACAGCGCGTGCTGTTTAAGCTGTTGTCACACTTTTATTACTCGCGACGTCGTGTGGCTTCTTGACCAGCTTTTTGTATTCAACCGACATGTTAACGTCGGGGTATCGTTATTTTAATTCGACTGCCGCCTTTCCATATTCCTTTCCCTTGCATTATATAGTCGATTCGATTCCGTATCATCCAATCCAGCTTTGTCATTATTATTGTACGTATTATTTTATTGCAAATTGAAGTGAAAAATGTTAATTGAACGATAACAATACGACGTCAGCCGGTTCTTTGTGCCGGTGTACGAGTCTTTGTTGCTGGAGAATACAGTGCGCATCGGAAAAAAAAATTATTTGTCAGTCATCGAAAAAATCGATTACTAAACGATTAAATCAATACCATTACTTGTATTTAAACATTTGATAATTTTATTGAATACGATAACATAGAAATCTTCTACGTTTTTTTTTTTTTTAAAGTTATTGAAATCTATTGTTTTACAGAATGTTCAACATATTACTCTTAGGGCATATACCAGTAACTTATATACTACATTTACTGTATTTAAACTAACCAAATACAAATTAAAAAACCAACATTTTCTTGTCATTCAGACATGACCGGAAGTTCCATTCCCACCCTTGTTATGAAACGCACTGTAATCGCAAACGGAGTGGCATTTATGAGTGTTGTCATTATGAGGTTGCACTGGTTTTTGTGCCATTGGCCGTATTTTGTTTTATTTTATTTTTTTTTTGTCATTTGCAGTCGCAACAACATTTCTGGTTACCAAAAAATGCCAAAACCCAAATTCAGCTCCAAAAATGGGCGTGAGAAATCGCCGGGGGCAATATAAATCCAAATTTTTGTGGTTTTTTGAGCGCGTCATCATTAGCGTCATTATGCCATAAACACATAAACACAAAGAGACAACACACAAAAATGTAAATCGAAACTTGAAAATATTTTGAAGAAGAGGATCAACGAGGAACGCGTGGCATGAGTGAAACATAAATCAGCTGACTCCAGTGGAAATGGCACACGCAGTGAGTGAATAAAAGAGATGGGAGATTAAAGATTGAAGATTGTGAACAGCAACAACTGCATTTAACGAGATCAATTCGGTTTTAATGAGCAACGACTAAAAAATAAGCAATAGCTGAAGATGAGCACAAGATTGAAACGTGAGCACACTGCAAAAAATATATGAATCAAATCGAAACGTTTGAAGTAGAGGTGAATAATATTTCTAACGGTCACAACTTCTCAAGCAGACAATTTGCGGTATATTTAACAGGTAAACTTAGGATGGTATAGCTTTTATTTCCAGTGCGAAATAGAGTTTATTGTTAGTATTGGAATTTATTGTGTTTTTGGCGGCTCGTCGTCATGCAGTTTTGACCCCCGAAAAAAGTCTGACGAAAGCAAAGCTCCATGCGAAAAGCTTTTCGCATGAAAAGCTTCGTCTTTAATCTTCTTCTTGTGTTTTTTTATTCATCTGCCTTGAACCATTGACACATTTAAGGCGTGGGTGAGCGAAAGAGAATAAAAGAAAGAGCGAGAAAGCGTGAGAAAGGGATGAAGAAAGGCAAGTTGAAGAGAGAGAAAAGTGATCGTCACATTTAAAATACGCAACAACAAAAAATATAAATAAATAAAAAAGTATACAAAAAAAAACCCTTAAAAATGAGAAATACCAGACGGTAAAAGAAAAAAAAAGAGAGGGAAAAAAACGCAATAGGCGAAGCACCAGAAAAATCAACAAACAAAAAACGCCAATCGAAACAAACGAAGAAAATTAGCAAATGCTACAACACACAGTGTGTGTGTGTGTGTGTGTGTGTGTGTGCGTGTGCAAATATTTCTTCGTCTGTGCTATTTTTATAAAAAGAAAAAATGGTAAAGAGAAAAAAAAAAAAAAACTAAAGCGAATGAGCGGGCAAGAGCAACAACAACAGCAACAGCTTAAACTACACATAAAGTAACTTCGACTCCGACTTTTTGCCTTTGGGGGGCACTCAAAGAAGAAGAACGTGTGGAAGGCGGTGAAGGAGAAGAGGAGGAACCAAGGAGAAGGAGGAGCAGCCGGCACACAGTTCATGCGAATTTTTTTTGGGAATTTTCCACTGGCAAAGCTACAGCAGCAACAACATGAATAATTCACTTTTGGCCCAGGCCACCAGACAGCACAGGTTACACTAACAGGCACTTAAAATGATACATTGGCCTTTAGAGCTGACAATGTTGTCAAAAATAGGGAAAAACTTTGACTTTGGCAACACTAATGCTGAGAAAACCAAGAAAACGGTCACACTTGGAAGTTATCAAAATACTAAAAACTTTTAATAACGAATGTTGAAGATATTTAAATGTTTTCAGCTCCTTCACTAAAGTCTACACATTATGTTTGAGAAATATAATAAATTAATAAACCATTAAGTACGATATTGTTACAATAAGTGTTCAAGAAAATATCCATTAACAAGAACGTCTTGAACAAATTCACAGAGGAATTTAGCACGTTCATACAAACAAATCTATTTTATTACATTTTCAATAATGGCACCGTAAATTGGATTTGTAAATCGATAAATAAATATAGTATTTATTTGCGGAAATTAAACCCGCTAAAAATGTAAATACACATTTGATTAGCATATTTGACACAATTAGATTACAGAAAATAATAAGAAATCGCCAAGCACAAACATACTTAAAAAAACAAGTGCGTATGTGTAGTTAAAATATTCAAGTTTTCAAAAGTTTCCATCTTTTAATTGCCTTAAATATTCAGCTTGTTGAAGCTATTAAAGTGATCGTTGGTGTTTTCTTAGCAAGCAGGCACATATTTCAACATTGTCGCCAATAAGGAATTGCATGCACGTACTGCAGCGACTCCAAACGCCCCCCTTCCCCCCGATCCCCTCGTTTTGACTACTCATTGAAGAACTTTTGCCCATAAAAGCAAAGGTTGATCAGTGGAATGGGAGATAGAGTTGGAGGGGGGTACTAGGGGGTACTAGGGAGAAGAGAGAGCCACCAGCAACACCAATTAGCGCGCAGACGCAGCAGCCACAGTAACCAACTACACAGAAAACAAATCTTAAGATCGTATATTTTACAATTCGTTGCAATAATTTTACTTTTTACAAACTAATTTCTATACATTAGAGTGAACGATTTTTTTTTAAGCTCTAGTGCACATTGGATTTAAGAGTTCCAAAGTAACAAACCTATCAGGGACATTAAGTATCTATAAGATACATAGAACTTATCTTAATATCAGATTAATTGCTGAATATTTGAGTAAAAATAAAATGATTTTGTATCACATCATAAACCTTTGATCTGCGTAATTTTTCAAAAGAGTCTCTTTGTTTTCCTCTGTGTACGCAAAAACAGTAACAACAACGATACAAGAAAACAGGTTTGAAGACGACGCCGCTTTGCTTCGCCACTTGTTGTGCGCTGGCGAGGGAAAGAGAGGGAGTGTTGTGGGGCGAGAGGGAGATAGAGAGATTGCAAAAACTTTTCCATTGATGAATTTTAGCCACTTCTTCTTCTTCCCTTTGATAGTTAGAAGATGCATTAAAAACTTGGCAATATGTGTGTGTTGTGTATGGTGGCACGACCGACAAGTGTTTTAAAAAAAAGGGGGGCACACAAAAGAGGGTATTTTAAAAAGCTTTCTAGAACATTCTCTCTACTAAAAATATCTGCCCGAGCTAAAAATACAAACATAAATATATAAACAAGTGTGTGTGTGTGTGTTAAAGTTTAAGTTGCAAAAAGATTTCACCATTCCGTGAAATAAACTCCAATTAGTTGGAGATTTAACGGGACCATTTTTAAGCTTTATTTTGATAATTTTCTAACGGTGTCAGGCGGCAAAAACAACAAAAGGGGGCAGCAAACTTATTCGATTTCAATGCATATTAAATTCGATTTATTTGATTTGATTTTTTCTTTTTTTTATTGGGACACATTACACTGCACTACACTGTTGACACAAAAAATAAATAAGAAATAATCGGACGCGTCACGAATTTGTTTCACTTTTTGTTTCGCTGTTGTTGTTTGTATTTACATTTACTTCGTTTTTTGCTGATAAAAGGCACAACAGCAAGTAAATAGAGCCATGCGCGGAACGGCTGAATGAAACGCAACGGAACGAGAGGAGAGTACGACGCGCCTGCTCGGATTCAACGCGAGCATATTATATATGAAGGCCCCATCAGCGGCCCCATCAGCATTTCCTCTGCCCCCACGATTGACTCGACGCCCATGTATGGGTTCGATGCTCGACTTGGTGTTCGAACTTCGAACCTATTTTTCGCCCATTTAGTGGAGTTTCAAAGTGTCGTGTTTTTTGGATAACATTGGCCGAGGAAAGTTTTATAGTTTGGATAACATTAAACTGTAAACCTGTAACCTGTAAAGTTTTGAGTTAGAGAGAGCGACTAAAAGAGCCACTATTTCTCTGCCGCCAAAGTTTGACTCGACGCCCGTGTTCGATGCTCGACTTCGACATGTGCGAGGGACCAGCGATATGTTGCAATCGCGTCAAGAGCAACGCGAGTGAGCGACGTGGGCAGCGAAGCGGCTGCGACGCCGGCGCCCCCCACTTACAGCAGCGGTCAGCATGAGATAACCTTTCTCCCTTTGAAATTACTTTTCTTTTTTCTGTTCTTTTTTATGATTTTCGTTACTCGAAGAGTAGGGAAATACTGTAAACGTCCGTATTGAAAACATCTACGCAGATATCAAACATAAAATATGCCATAAAAATGTATTGCCCTTAAATGCAGGCAACACTTTTATTTTGTGTAACGGAAATATGAAAGTTGGGCAACCCGACTCAAGCGTTATTTCTTATTTGGAACTAACTAAAACAAACAACTGCAAATATTGTTATAGAGTTTTGTTTTACCTTCATTTATTGTTTTAAATGAAATCATTTGTTGTTTATTTTTTAGTAGATTACCAAAAACGTAAAAAATAAAAAAAAAATATGTTTTATTTGAGTTTAATTTTGCTTTTCTCTAACTTATTGACCGCTGCTGTAAATGTATCGGAGCATTGAACGTTGCAAAGAACCGCAAAATTGATCCCCACATGGAAAGAGAGCGGCACAGAAGTCGCGAGAGAAAAAGAGAGGTTGGTGTAGGGGGGAGGGAAATGAAAAGAAAGAGTAAGAAGTGAGGAAGCGGGAGAGAGCGCGCGCGCAAAAGAATTTCTAGTCAACGGAAAGCTCATTTGCATGCGTGCGTGAGTTGTTTTGTGTGCACCTGTGTGAGTGTTTTGTGTGTTTGCTATTAAGCATGTGTGCTGCACCGGAATTTCTCATGTGTCCGGCGGCGGCTTATGCAAAAAATTAGGTAACCGAGAAAGAGATAGAGACAGAAAAGAGAGCGTGTGCCGATGATTCAACAAAACAAACGAGGTGAAGAGCCCAGCTGAGCTGAGCTGAGCTGAGAGGAAGAGAGAGAGCGAGAAGGCCGGAGAGTGGGTGGCGAGCGAGGCCATGCAAGCACCGTTAACGCCGTATGCCCCCAAAAATGCAGCCAAGTAGTACAAAAAAAAAAAAAGGTACCGTTTGATTAACGACCGCCGCCCAAAAGTATGCAAGGTCCAAGGCCACCGCCTCGCATGCCCGCCAGAAAATCAGGAGCAATCAATGCAAACACAAAATCATTTAAATTGCAATACTAAATTAGAGTCTTAAATTCGGTTTAAAAATAGCAAAATTCCTTAATTTAATCCTACTTTACTTCTTGTTATCAAAACTTAACCAAATTAAGTAAAAACTTATTTTAAGTCGACTTTATATTTGTGTACTTGTAGATTCTCGATGTACTATCATCTTGAATTTTTTGCGATTATGACTAGTATATTTTTGCACAGACTTTCGCTTACCCGATCACCTGATACGTGTTTTAAAGCTTAGCATTATAATTGTCAACTTACCTGAAAAGAAAAGAGACAAGAAAATTACGATTATTATGAGATATCAAATAGGGTAAGGTAAGGAATTTATCCCACATTAAATTGGGGGACCTTTCTTTTAAAGGTTAGGAGGTAATAATCTTACTGAAGACACTAACAACTATCAAATGAGTGGACGACAAATATCCCATCGGCGCTTTGGATCGTCACATTGCTGTTGATGTTCGGGTTAGCAAACTTATTCCTGGTGTCCGAAATGTTTACTGATTCACGTAACTTATTCCCAAATCAAATTGCCGACTGCTTTGTATTGTGATGAGGAAAGCGCACTTTCTTTTTTATCGAATGCCAAGGGTATAGAAATATTTAACTAATAATTTTGAATACAATTTTGACATAAAAGGCAGTAAAGCAGTAGATCAGAAAATTCCCAAGTTTCACTTGGGTTCCATAACAGAATAATGGGAATACCTTAATCTGTTATTAAACCAAATTATTGGTATCCCTTCATTGATTGATTAACAATAAAATATAAAATAATTCCCCTCAAACAAAAACCTCAATTCTCTGTAATAAAATAATGTTAACAAACAAAACAACAAAATGCTCCCGAAATATCCCATAGATTGCGGCGTTTATCGGTTGCACATGTTCTATTATAATGCGCTGGCGTTATTAATATTCTAGAGGTCTCTGTCCTCGCTCGATCTTATTTCTGTCGCTTGAAAGGAATTTCGTATCGTATTATACACGTTGATTTAATTTGGTTTTTGCTTTTGTTTTCTTTTTTTTTTTTGCTTCAATTACAAACAACATTGATAAATTATGGATTGTGGATTTGGACCAACGCCAAGTGCACGCAATATAAAAACCAAAAACGCATTTGGGGGTCGCCGATCGCAAAGCAAGAAAAAAAAAAAAAAAAAAAGGAAAAATATATAAATTAAAAATAAAAATAGCAAAAAGGCAGCGGCAAAATTTCATTTTATACGGAATTACATAAATATTTATGAGAGAATGAAACAGAAACAGAAATCGACACAAACAAAAAGCAACTGCAAAAACATCGAAGATCGTTGCATTTGGTATGCGGGGTGCACCACCCCCTCCCCTCCCCCACCCACTATGTGGGTCATTATCTTGTTTACGCCGCAGTGACGTCGATGACGCAGACGCAGCAGCGCTGCCAACGAGAGCAGCAACAGAAGCAGCGCAGTCAACGCACGATCCAAATCCCAAACTCAAAATCACAAAGAGAAAGAAAGTGATCGTTTACTACGTTTATGCGGCAATATACACAAATTACTAAAGTTAAGCTACACAAAATAAATAAGTCTTTAATAACAACAAAACAAATTTAACCATTTTAAAGGATCATAAATAAATGAAATAAAAATACTTATAAACAAAATTAACGTAGTGATATTTAAACAGCGAGTGTGTCGACCTCGAGGTTTTTGATCTATTAAAATTTATTTTGTTGGCGAATATATAGCTTGTTTATGGTAAACATCTGATTTCAAAGGAAAAAGCCAACCTAACTTAAAAAACTGAACTGTCCTCAAAAAGACTTAATATAATAATTTCGTAATTTTCGCTCCGCATAAACGCATTAAGGCAGTTGACGAGGTTGCCAAGGAAACGCATGAAAAAGCTCCTGCCAAGTGGTTAAAAAAAAAAAAGGAGCTAATGAGGTTGGCCTCAGGCATTCCAGCTGAAGCAAAATTAAATGAGTGGGTGGCGAGAGCGAGGAGTGACGCGAGACAACTGGAAGTGCATCACAAGTGCGGTAAAGGCCAAATGGAAATGGAAATGGACGTGGAAACGGAATAGAGCGCAATCATTTTATTTCGTTTGCAATTTGCAATGCCAAATGCCAAGCAGTGATGAGATGATGGCTTTCACCTTGATCAATATGTTAGCGATGAATCATGTTAAAAAACATAAACATTACCGATTTGATTTATTCAAAACATAAATGTTCTAATCGAAAGGGGATCAGAGTTTAGTTTTGATTGTGAAACAAAAAGATATATAATCTCTTTTTAACTGGGTTTCACTTCAAATGTTATTAAATAATTAAACATTAAAGTTCTTATTCCTAATTTAAAAAACTAAATTGGTATCAAAAAAAATTTTTTGTAAAATCATATCGAAATCTTTTTTTACAATTTTTATTGGGTACATCCTAATTTATTTTCATGTTATTAGAATTAATAGAAAACATATTTCAGATTAAAGAACTTCAAAGACGTAAAGTCACTACCTTCCTATTTTCTAATTGGTTTTCTTATTCTCCTTACTTCCCAAATTCCGCAATTTACCATTTTGTCATAATATATTTTTCCATATTAAGATGGTTTTTCTTACTTTTGTGTTCTGCGTCATTTTCGCTGAGCGTGCAAATTAGATTAGGTTCCATTTTTGTACTAAATTATTAATATATTTTAATTAAATGTTGTGCTCGATTAGATATTTTTAGATTCTGGGCTTTTTTGTTGTTAATTTGTTTTTTCGGACAGGTGGAAACAGAATCGGCTTCTCTTAATAAATATTAGTCATATTTATCCCTGTTTATTGATGTTAAAGTTCTAATATTTTATTCAGTTACGACCTGTCTAAAATTTTCATATGATCAACTAAAAGAACTAATGTGCATTGCAAAAAAAACCTACGGTTTTTTAAACTAGTAATTTTATTAAAAATCTTAACAAATTATCTTTAATGACAAAATTATGACTTTAATATTTTGCTATAAATTCATGTTATATTTTAGAAAATATAGGTAAGTTGATATTTGTTTACACAATTTAAGTAATATTTTCGTTTTTTTTTATTGTATACACAATAAAACAAACAATATTAACTGCATAATTACGACTTTAACTGCGCCATACATCTTTTAAACTTGGAATAATGTGAAACTAATGAGCAATTTGGTTAATATTTAGTATCCCAATTAGAACATCAATACACATTAAATGTATAGTTATTAACTAAATAACAGGCCACACACAATATCAATAAAAATATCACAGCATTTTGTACACCTTTAATTTCTGTAAATTACGCAAAACTGCGAGGATAGTTTTTGTTCCTTAAGTATCTTCAATTTTATTTGTATAAATACTAATAATATTATTAAATTTTTTAGCAATTTGGGTCATAAGATCATAAATCCAGTAAATTTGGTGACCACTATTAACTGAACCGCAACAATATTTTGTATTGATTATGTTTTTTAAGGGGTAAAGGTAAACCTATTTTGGGTTATATTCGGTTGGTGTGAGTTGACCTAAAATTTCGAGGTTGGTTTTGGTTGGTAGACAACAACACAGAAGAGTCTTCCTGATTTTCCCTTAAATTGTTCTTGTGACTTTTGTTTACTTTACGTGTGCTTTTTTGGTGTTTTATCGCATTACCTTCGAGTAGGGAGCCGCGGTTGATCAACATGCTCGATGAGGTTTGTGAGCAGAAAAGCGCCGTTGAAGAGAAGCGGAGGAACGGAAAAACGGAAAATCGCTGGGCAGCGGCGACGCCACTGTCGCGTCGCAGTCGCTGCCGCGGTTGCCGTCGGCAGCGAAGAGAGCGGGTGAAGTTCTGGCGGGGGGTAGTGGGTGGGAGGTTGGGCGGTTTAGGCTAAAGTTTTCAACTGTTGACCTTCTTTTTTTTATTTTTTTTACTGATATTTGTTTCTTTGCAAAACTTCTGCAGCGCTGGCGGCGTCGCAGTCGCTGCGCTGTCGACTGCAGCGCAGCAGTTACTTATACACACACACACACTCTCACACAGGCACAGAACAAAATTGAAGTGACGTTGAATTTGTTTTTGCTTTCTTGGCTTAGTTTCGGTTTTTTTTTTTTATGTCGCCCTTTTCTCGGGTGTTTTTTGAGGTGTTTTTTCCTGCTTTTTTTCAGCTTCTTTTCTTCGTTTTTATCCGCTTTATTTAGTGCAAACTCGAGGAATTAAATGCGAAGCGAAGAGCGCAGAGTGAAGAGTGAATCTCGAAATGGGAACTAAATTCGCAGCAGCAACAGCAGCAGAGCGCAGCGGGGGGCAGCGACGCAGGCAGCGGCAGAGCGGCAAATTGAAAGTTTTTCTCCTGCCTGTTAATTTTTTTTGTTTTTATTATTTGAGAGAGTTTCGGGGGACTTTAATTTGTGGCGCGCGTTTTTTTATTGTTCTTCTCGCCACGAATTTCGTGCTACTAAAATTTTTGCCTTTTTCGCTGCGGAATCCAAGCAAAAAACAATGTGAATAAAACAGAAAACAGCAGACACGCACACTAGCGCAAGTTGAGCGCTGTATGCAGCAGCAGATGCGGCGAAAAACGGAGAGAGCGAAATACAGACAGAGAGAGACCAGTAAATACGGCGAAAACTTGTACATTTAAGAGTACACCTTTTTTGTGAGACGATATTTTTTTTAAGAGAATTACCAATTTATTGAAATTTTAAAGATCTGAGGTGAAAACTTTATGCAGAATACGAAAACTTAAGGTGCATAAGAAAATTAAAAGGTAATTCAATAAGTCAAAAAGCTAAATAACAAAGTATAAAGAGTATCAGTGTATGAGCATAAAATCTAAAGAGAAAACTGTAAAAGCGCAGCAGAGTTATTTAAATTAGGGCTGATACTTAGAGTTCATATTAAATCACAGAAAACTAAAGGACATTACTTAAGGAACTAAAACTTAACTAAATGTCACTTAGTATTTACAAAATATTGCCAAGTTAAGTCAATAAAACAAGCGAAAGAGAAAATATATGGGAAATCAAAAGGTTCCAGCAACTGAAGCGAAAATAGTGACAGCGGCGAATCAAGTAGAACCGCGGCGAAAACTAAGAGAGCGACGGCGAAGAGAGGGGTCGCGCGAGGTGAAATGTTCACACAGGCGTACGTGTGTTTGTTCTTGTGTGCTGGCATGCGCGTCACTCGCCGTCGCCATGCGGCGATGGTTATACACGGCGAATTAATTTGGACGCTGCACAATGGTCCCAAACTGGCAAAAAGTCGACAAATAAATGAAAATAACGATATTTTGAAAAATAGGAAGAAACTTTTTTTTTTGGTAGCTGCTTGAGGATAATTGGGGATCTTATGTGTGTTTATATTTTCTATTAATTACTTAGTTAAACAAGTAACATAGATATAATTTACGAACCAAAATTATATATTGGGACCAATGTGCGCGCTGCACAGTGGGACGAGTTACGTGACCGACCGGCGAAACGATTGCATGCCACACGCAAAGAAATGCGGCGAAGAGAGCGGGTAAGAGAACATACGACTTTAAGTGTGGTGAGTAAGCGGCATGGTGTGTATGTGTGTGTGTGTGTAGCGTGTGCACACACTAATCGATTGACTTGCAAAGAGAGATGCACAGGTGGTAAAAAAGGTAGGCATGGGTGGTGAAAAGAGCAGGGGAGGGGAGGGAAGGGGAGGAGAGGAGAGGTAAGTACTGATAATACGATGGCATTTTTCGCGTATCGAGGGCTAAAACAGCAGTGAGCCAAAACTCAGCGTAATAAAATTCAATTACCCAAAACAAGAAAATCAAAAAATAAAAGAAACCCAATTAAAGTGCAATTTGCCATCGCAGTAATTTCTCGCTAAATTAATTACTGAGAATACGTAAAAGTCACAAACGTTTCTTCAATAAAACCAATAATCGTTTTTGACAATTTTATATTTTTACTAGAATTTAAAAATCAAAAATTTAACACTCTGGATCGCTATTTAATTTACGTAAAAGCGAAAGGCTTCAAAAAGATTTATTTTAAACAAGATAGAATTTTATACAATATAAATATAAATATTATGAAAATGTTTTTTAATTTTAAAACAATTTAAAAAAAAGGCAAGCCGGCTAAAACCCACCAGTTATAAATGTTAAGAAATTTTTGGTTTCTTAGAGTTATAAAAACCTTGGTTAAAAATCGATTTATAAATAGCACTCAGGGTTTCTTTTTTTTGTTCATTAAAGTGTTAAGTTATGCAATTTGTTTCAGATGTTTAATGATATTCTATAGTTGTATTTACCATCAAAAAAATGGCTTCCACGGATTTAAATTGAATTCCTTAAAGGGACAGGTCTTAGACTTTCCCTGACCTTGGTATTTCAACTCATGTTCCCTAATTAAAATGGTTAAACCATCTTCTTTTATCGACCTCTTCTTTTTTCCAAGAAGGCTGTAAGAAAATCTTCTTGCTGGCGTTTAGCACACTTTCAGACTGACCTTGAATATTTATTTACCTTGCACACAAAATTGTTAATACATATTTAATTTTAATTGGGAAAAGTATCCTATCTTCTTTTTTTTTTTAAGGCTGGCACAAGACTTAAGCGTTTCAGATGAGAAGCTAAATTATTACGTATTTTTGAGCCATGTTTTTTTTTTTTTTTTAATTTTAACTGTGTGAATTTTCACATTTAAAAATATTTTTTAAATATATAAAGCCCATTCTTTATCCATAAAAAGCATGGTGTATTTTTATTACTAAAAACACTTTCTTTGTGAGCTACTGCCTTGAAAAAATTACATATAAACACAATCAAATTTTAAGAACAAAATTCAATTTATAAAATAAAAACGAGGTCTATTTGATAGGCTAAGATTCAGAGAAATTCTAAATTAAATTAAGGATATTAATCATGGCTACTTACTGCATGTTTTGACGCCACCCAAAACCAGACTCGGCGACTGTTTGTTGCCCTCGGCGAAGGAGGAAGTTCTTGGACGACCGCTCATCGTGACGCTGCTCTGCTTCTTCGGCTTTAACCCTTTTGTGTGTTTTTGTTTGTCGCTACTGTTTGTTGATTGGTCGGTGATTGGTTCTGAATTAATTATGTTTAATTAATTATTTACTTTGCTTTGATTATTGTTCTTGGGGGTGGAGAAATTGTGCTCGTTGTGATTTTATTTTGATGGTGTTGTTGTTGTTGTTGGTGTTGTTGCTGCTGTTGCAATTTCCCAAGACCAGAAAAAAAATAGGAAAAGCTTTACAGCTTTTGATGTTGTAGTTTCGGCTTCTTCTTCGGCTGCTGCTGTTTTTTACTGCACTGCAAGGCCATTGGCTTGCAAGCCGTTTTTTTGTCAGTATTTTGTCCAAGTTGCGATTTAAATGTCCTTATTTTGTTTGGGTTTTTTTTTAAATATTTTTTTCGCACACACGAACTTGTCAAGGGCTCAAGTATTTTATTTGTTCAATGGCTGTAATTATTAAAAAATCATAATTAATTGTAAATACGATTTAACGAAACTGCAGATACAAATTAAATAAAATTTGGGATTTAAAAAAAATAAAATCAAGAAATGCAACGCGCGAGCCTTTATAATCGCGTGTCACGTGTTTATTGCTTTCTAATTTTTGTTTTCTTTGTTTGATTGTTGTTTTTTTTTTAAGTTGTTGTTGTTGTTGTTTACTGACTCATTCATACACATACACATGCATTTTCTGATTTTTCAATGTCGCGGCTTTTTGTTTTATTTTTTCTTAGTTGCACAACAGCTTTATTTGTTTTATTTGTTTTATTTGTTTTCTTTTTTAGTTGATTTTTTATTTTTTGACACACAAAGCGGAACTGCAGTTAGTCCCAATTGGAAGTGCTCTCCTTTTCTTATTGGCAGCTCTTCAAAAGTGTGCGAAAGAGATGGGGCGCCTGCAATCTAAAATAACGGAAAAACAAAAAAAAAAAGGAAGAGAAATTGACATTTAGTTGTGTGTAAATTGCAAGTAAATTGAAAGGGAGAAACGAGTGAGAAAAGTGGTAAAGAAGGGTTGACTAATAGCCGCTCTCTTTTCCACTCGGTGTCAACAAAATAAATTGCCCCGTAATTCACAAACAGATGTTAATCAAAGTTGAAAGACGGACAGAGACAGAGAGATAGAGAGAGAGAGAGAGAGAGGGGGCAACGGGTCAGCTGAGAAAATCACAAAAAAAAAACCTTAGGTCAGTTCAGTCAAAAAAAAAAAAAAAAAAAAAAAAAAAACAAAAAACCGGTTTGGTAATTGCGGTTTCATTAGTCAGAGGGGCGAAGGTCAGGACGTGGTCCAAAACTGATTGACCCATTCGAAAATTTGCCACCCCTGGAGCCCCAAAACTCCAACCCATATTTCAAGAGCCTGAAGCTCTCACCTCCCTCCCCAGGGATCTAACGCCCACTTGTATGCAATAATTATGGGCCACACATGACAAACAATCTAATAAACTACAGTAGTGCCTATATTATATAAATGTATTAAAACTATATACTTAATGGAATAAGAACGGGTTTGAATGGACCATTATTAAATTTTAAAAGTTATCTTTGAAAAGATATTATATTACATTTTTTATTTAATCAATTTGCATATGCAATCAAAAATCTAAAACTAGTTTAAGCTCGTTTTTAATGTAGCAAAACTATTGTTTTAGATCGGAATATAAATCTATATCCTTAAATACATATAGTTTTTCACTAAGCCAAATATTGTAAAAAACTTAACAAAATCAAGTATAAATTTTGGCTTTTTTTTTAATCATTTTTTTTTGGCTCTGAGTTTATTTAAAATCTGTCCCTACAGGGACAATTATTAAATTTTATGGTTACATTGACTTAGATTTTTTTGATCAAGAAGTGATCACTTTTACTCCAGTTCTTTAGCACAAATGTTTAAATTTCTCTTCTCTCAGAAAATAATATATAATAATAATAATAATAATATAATTTATATAATAATATAAAATAATATATAAATATCCCATAACATAAACTGTAATTTAGATGAGGCAAATTAATAAAGAGAAGCTCAACTGTATCGTGTAGCAGGCAAAAACAATTCAATTAGGACACTCAGACGGACCCCGCCCAACCCCCTTTCCACCACCCCCAAAGAGTCCTTTGATAAAGTGTCCTGCAGCAAAGAAAAAAATAAAGCCAAAGGAAAGAGACGGCACTAGATAGGGGGAAAGAAAGAGAGGGAAAGAGAAAGAGACATGGCCATGTGCCAATTGCCTGCGACCGCCTGACAATGACACCATTTAATTTTAAATAGATCAAAAAACAGCAAAGGCGCGAAAGAGAGGCAACGAGCCAAAGGTGGCGGAGGAAGTGGGAAGGGGTGTAAGGGGGAGTAAGCAGGAAAAAGGGGAACCACCAATTTATGACCCTCCACCACGCAAGCGGCGGCCAAAGCTGCATGCAATAAATTTAAGACCAATAAAAGGACAAGTATAGAAGTATAGAAAAACATCTCATTGCCACAAAAATGCGGAAATAAAGGCTCTAAGGATACCCTTGAATTTAGTAGAGACTTTAAGCCAAGTCATAAAAATGTTTAGTGCAGTGATCAATAAGGAAAAGTTCATCAAAAAGGTGCAGTGTCAACATATTTTGACCGCTGTAAGTTCTTATTTTTATTAATTTATTTTTAAAGCATTTACTTTAAATAATATATATAACTTTGGGGTATAAAATAGTTTAATATCACAAAAATACTTTAATAGCAATAACTAATATTGTAAAAATTAATACATTTTAAATAAACTAAAAAATATGAAGAGATTGATTTTAATCAGTTTTTAAAAACAAGTACATTAAGTATATTAACCAGTTGACCCTCCCAATATTTAAGTGTGTCGATCTACTTTATTCCTAAATCAATATTGGCTTTATGGGGCCGCAGAGCTTACCATTAAAAATGTAAGAGCTCGCTTGTTCTAAAGGGCATAAATATCCACTAAAATTAAAAGATAGAGACAAATTGCAGAGGGGAAGGGAAGAGGGTCAAAGGGCAGCCCAGAATGACTTGCAATAGAGAGAGAGAGAGAGAGAGAAAGGAGGGGCAGAGAAGAGACAGAAAGAGGGAAAGAGAGAAAGAGAATTAGTGGCGACACACCGACGATGACGATGACACCGAGGACGTTTCGTCGGTTTTCGTGGCTGTCGTCATGCGACTGCCGCCATTTGACCCACAAAACCAAATGCCGCAGCGCCGAAAAGGTTCTCCAATTTCCCCCCACCCCAACCCAACACCTCCCCACCTCCCCCCTTTTCACATTTGCGCTGTGTATAAATCGTAAGCTCATTTCCATTCATTCAATTAGCTCATTCAAAATTTTGACCAAAAAGCAGCGAAAAATGTGTGCAGAAAATAAACGTAAAAATGCGAAAAACGAAACCAAGAAGAAACGGAATGAGGCGAAGGTCACTTAACCCATGCAAATTGCGTGTTTGGACAAAGTAAAATCGCGCAAAGCCAACTCAATTCGGTAATTAATGTTTTGCAAAGGACACTTTGGGTATTTGGAAAAAGTTTAGACAATTGAATTTTCACAAGAACTTAAGTGATTACTTGAGAGCTTTGGAAATAATTACAACTTCAAGTTAAGGTTATTAAATCCCTAAGTCTTAGCTCGTCAAATACTTTATGTTTTATATACTTGATAATAAATGGAAATTATCAATCTTTGCATTAATATTTTTAGGGTTTATTTTCTTGTCTTTGTGGTAAGTTAAAGATATATTTAAACCTGCAAAAATCCATAAGTTTACCAGTCAAATATCAAAATTAAATGTAATAAATAAATAAATGATAAATCATTTTTATCCACTTAACTTTTTCATTTTTATTATTATTATTAATTTTGATAAATGCAAATAAAGCACAAAAATGCTGCTATATCTAAATTTCAATAGATTTAATTTATTTTAAAATATATATATTTGATACGAATATAAATCACTGGCTTATAGGATCACTAAACTTATCTCTGTGCTTTAGAGATTTTTATATATTTTGCCAAGGCAATATCAAAGGAATATCCGCATCCCATGTCTGGTAACCTTTCCTTTCATTCAATGATGCTGACGACGGGGTTTTATAAAATTATCGATTGAGGAGGGTGAGATCTCTCTGCCAGGGCCCATTGTGAGAATTGCGGCTGCCTGGCAACCCAAAAAAGATGACTAAATACACAACAAAATCAAGGAAAAAAAATAAATAAGGAAAATAGGAAAATCAATGCACACCCGGAGGTCTGTGTGCTTGTGTTTGTGACCGCACTCCAGAAAGTATGCTATGGCATTTAGCAGCAAACATTTACCACCCAACCACCCACCCACCCACCGCCTACAAAAGCGAATCCATCAAGGTTAAAAGCGTCAAGGCAAACATTTTGGCAGCACCAAAAGTGGGTGGGGGGCGATAAAAGATTGAGGGGGCGGAAAATAGCAGAGTGAGTTAAGATATAAACCCCCTCGCAAAATACTTTTAATTATATACACAGCGAAATCAAGTGTCAAGCAAATTTGGGTTGTTCATTAATTTGTATAAAACTTATATTTTTATGAATTTTTTGTTGGTTTAAGTTGAGTTTTCTAATCATTAAACTATTGAACAAGTTAATTCCTTTTAATTTCGCTTAATTTCACTTTAATATTAAGCTCTACATAAAAATGTTTGGTGACACTAAATTTATTTTTTTATTTGTTGTACTGTAAGCAATCTTTTGTTTTAAATAATTATTCTTGCTGTACAAAAGTTAATTAAATTAGTGCTTAAAAAGCACCATGTTAAAATTAGAATTTGTGGTAAACAATTGTAGTTGTTTTTAACATTTTCTGGCAGTGCCGTTTGGCTGTCAATACTTTTGATTGTTTTGGTTTGAATTCAATTTGGCAAAGCCATAAAACTATTGGCAGTTCGATTCCGTTGAGTTTGCTTAATTGAATTTAAAATGGAGCCATATATGAAGCACCTCCTTCTCTCGCTTTTGGTAGAGCTCTCCTCCACATCCCCTGAAAATTATTTGTATGCCACCACCTCCCCCACAACACCCTACCCCACCCCGTCCAACCTACAAAAGTGTCGCCAATGGGGATTATTTTTGGCAAAAGGGGGCGGGGTGGTTCATGGGGTCCAACAAACGCCTTCGCAGAAAAGTCGAGCGCGCGTCATAATTTTTCCCCGGTTTTCCCTCTCTCCCCCTCCCTGCTTTTTCCTTTTATTTGTCGTTTTTGTTGTTGTTGCTCTTATGCCGGCTATTTTCGCGTGCTTTTCACGCGTATTTTTAGTTTCTTTTATTTATTGATACACGCGCCCCACACAACCAAAGAAAATGTACGAATAAAACCCATAAATTGGCATTTGCATGTTGTTTCTTATTTAATTCTTTACTCCTTTTCGTTCTCTCACTTTTTTCAAACAGTTAAGTTATCGTTATCGTTATCGGCTATACAAATATTCGAATTTTCATAATAATGAAAGTTTTAACATCCAGAGAAGTAATAATTCATATAGCAATATTTTTGTTAAATCACTAGATTTATAGAAATTATTTGGATTATTTGGAAAGTCTCAATAAAACGAAATTTTATTTTATACATTGATCACACTCATATTTCTCTCTCACTAAACATAATTCTTCCTATCATATCATAATTCCTAGACCATCTATCTACTGATCTAACGATTCCCCTTCGTAACACCTGTCAACGCAATTATTTCTTAGTCATCTCTATATATTCGCTCTTTTAACAATGTATCAATGGGAGAACCCAGTAAGCAATACCAACTAATGATATATATACGTTTATAGCGAACTAAGCAACAAAGAACTCGAACCCAATCATAATCTTATCTGCTGTTTGCCCCAGTATATGTATATGTGTGTGGAGTTTTAAATCTTTTGTATTTTGCACTTCATTCTTTTGTTTCGAAACAATTTGAAAACAATAACAAGAACCATAAGGCATTTCCAGTTCGATTGTATCAGTTAGATAGCGAAAAGTGTTCTTAGATTACTTTCGAGGGGATTTTTTATTTGTTTTCTTCGCTTTGTGATCACTGATCGATAATTGAGAGGCGAGGGGTGGTGTTCAGGCCTCAAAGCTTCCAGTACAACCAATTCTGTTTACTCTCTTTTCTTTAATTTTGAAATTATTTCGGGTAATTGGCTTTCACACCTACACCAATAGAAACAAAGGAGCTGAACAAAGAGCTTTAATTTTACTGGAATATACTAATAAATACTAACCGCAAAGTTATGACTTTAAAAGTGTAGCATTGTTATAACTTGTGTGTAAAAAAAAGTGTTTAGTTTTACAAGACAATTAAAATGTTATGTTTATGTATCTTTTGTGTTCTTTTTACACAACTACTGTTTTTTTTTTTTTTGACCAGTTTAAAATTGTTCTGTAATTTTAAAAGGTTAACTCTTAATCAACTCTTGAAAAACATTTTTCAAGCTCTCAAGAAATGTAGTGTTGTTGTGAAAAAGCTACATTTCAATATTTCGCGGTACTACAAACAGAAAAGACTCAATATCCGACTCAAAAAATTATAGTTTTAAGTTGTGAACTTTTAAAAATCGATTAACTATAAACGTGACACACGCAAAAATAAAACCAAAAAAAAAATAGTTTTTAACGCAACATTTTTTATTGGCTTTTATCAAAGTTTCGATAAAGTTTTTGACTACCGGCTGAATTAAACAAAATTCAAATATTGAATTCCTGCTGCCGTCACACCCACACAATCGCAACACCCACGCAAATTCTTAAGAGAGAGCAACGCACGTGACACACACACACACACACACACAAACACACACTCTTACGTAACGCTAATCAGCTGATTTTTGCCAATTTATGCGAGTTGTGTTAGCTAAATTAAATACTAAAAAAAAAAGTAAGTCAAACTGCTCGTGGAAAATGCGAGCATGGTTGTGGAAAAACGTGGAAAAACGGCGGCGCGGAAAATTCGCATTGATTTTGAGCCCGCTGCTGGCAAAATTCGACTGACGAACAAAACGGTAAAGGCAGAGGAAAACCGAGAGAGAGCAAATGCCCAAGGAAATGCCAGCGAAAGAGCGGCAGAGAGAGAGCGAAAGAGAGTGGTCACAGGAGCCCAGCAAGGAGCAGCAAGGATGTCGGCAGTGCAGCGACTGCGACGCAACGCAACTAGTGCGACATCCGCCAACGTTTCTCGGTCAACGTCGACGTCGGCTTCGCTGCCCGTGCTGCTGCGACTGTTTTACAACACTGCCAAAATTCGACTGCAATCGATTAACGACTGCAAAATGATGTCAGCATTGCCATTTTCCGCCCAAAAAGTTATTTTTGTGCAAAAAAAAAAACAATAAAATATCGGGTAAGATCACTTGATAAATGTATGAAGCGATCATATATCGATCGATATTTTATCACAACTATTGTGTTCAAAAAAATTAACTTTCTTTGTAAGTGTCAACGTCTTTCCCAATACAATTTGTTAAAGTAGCGTCACATTTATTGAGTGTACTTTGCTCTTTTTCTGCTAAAACAAAGACACATCTACAGACCTATAGATATTTCAAAAGACATAACTTCTTTAAGGGCTGGGGAGGATTTCTTCCCAGATCAGATCTGCCTTATTTAGTTTTCAGGGAAAATATATTTTATATTGCTTTCATATCGCAAAAATCGATTTTTGTAATCGATACTTTGAAAAGACTATTTCTTCGAGAAGATGACTTATTTTGTTTGAACCAAAATCTTTTAAAATTTCAGTCTTGGAAGGTGAAGCACATTTGAAAAAGCGGCGATGACGAATGAATTAATCGATAAGAAGATGGTTTCGTGCAAATTGTGTACAAAGTATCGGAATGTCACGCGCAGGCGAAGGACATCACAGACGCACACACACACACACGCAGACCAGGATACACATGCATTGAGAAAGTGTTGCCAACGAAACACAGAAAACGAAGCAAATGGGTGGGTGGATGGGCAGGGAAACAGCTGTGCCACAAAGGCCTGGCTTTAAAACTGTTTCTTTTCTATACTTTTTCTGCGTTTTTTTTGTTCGTTCATTTCCGTGGCGTTGCCAGGCGAGACGCGCACACGTGCACAGGAAGTTGACAACTCTGGCATTAAGTTTGACCGTGTGTGTGTGTGTGTGAGTGATTGAGTGTACGTGCCCCTGCAAAGTTCGTGGGCGTTGGGGTGCATATGTATGGGTGAAGATGTCGTGCCGTCGCATTGAGTGCAATATTCGCCTCTCTCTCTTCCTCTTGCACTCTCATCTCCCACCTCTCTTTCCCTCTCACGTCTTCACGACGTCAGCCCATCCCACTCACACTGCAGGTTGCAAACCTGCAGGATGACATTTATTTTAAAGGCATTTCCTTGACAGGGAAACCTCGGAAATGCAGCTCAAGGTTTTACAATTATTACAAATGAAAACTCATGACAGTTAACTTTTTTATTAGGTAAGAAAACTGACCAATAAATTATGCGTTTTAAATCAATTTTAAATTACTAACAATTAAGACAATAATAACTAAACTTCTCCTTCCATTTAGTTATAAAATATGAGTATTGTTACGTTATTAGTTAGAACATTAACATTTTTCAACTGTATTCCAATCACCCAATATTCGTTGACTTCTTACTTTTAAGTAATGGGAAAAAGAGCCTGTCAAATCTGATTAAAGGAGGAATGACAGCTTTCCGATATTTACTGTATTTGTAACTGAGTCCGCCCACACAATAAAGTCCACCCACTTCCAAGAAAAAAGTAAATATGTCGAGCATTAGACCAGAAAACTTCAAGTCTAAACTTACGCATGCTGTCGTCATTTTCAATGTCACTTTCAGTGGAAACGTTGCACTTTGCAGCCAGAGAATAATGATATTCAACCCAGTGCAAACGACAATAAAGCAACAACAATAAGACGCAACGACACACAAAGAGTTTTCGCACCAATTTCGTTTTATTTAATTTAAATTCCTTTGACCGGCAGACTGTTAATTTTATGGAAACGTCGCCATAGCCGCCGAAGCTGCATAGTGGGTTAAAAATTAACATATAAAAAAACCATTAAATAAAGAAAATTAAAAAAATGATTTAAGCATTGTAAAGTGAGTTGTAAGAGATTATAAAAAATACGAAATGCAAGAGATCCAAAACAATCATTTGAGTTATAGAATTATTAATAATAATATACACTTGATAGAAAGACCTGGAAAAATTGCTTTCTAGGGAAATTGCTCTCTCAATTATCATGCGAATGAGTAATATTCCAACGTTTTCTGACAAAATCTCTTTCTACGTTATCTTTATCTTGTCTTTTTTAAACAAAATCATAAAACTTTATGAATAGTGGAAAACGTTTAAAACAAACATGGTTTTTTTTAATTTAAACATTTCCATTTGTTTGACAAATCTAATTTGAAGGATCATCGTTAGTTTTTTTAATGTGTGCTTGAAAGACTATTAACTAGAGAGGATTGTTCCTGAAAAAGCATTTGTTTGTCAAAAAAACTCCCATACCAAACCCAAATTTGCAATAGAACAAAGATATCCCTATGTGATTAAAATAATTACTTTAATAACTACTAAATGTTTACGTAATTGTTCACTTGGTTATTAATTTTTGTCTTGACAAACAACCAAAAATGGTTAACAAGGGATTATAAATATTTTGAATTTACTCACTTGCCATTTGGCTCCACTGTGCGATGGCTGCGACGTCGACGTTGACGTTGACGCAGAGGCGTAGGACGGCGAAACTGCAGTTTCGCTCGTTTTCGGTTTGGCGTGTGTGTTTGTTTGCTTTTTGCAACAATTTCCTTTTATTTATGTTACTTGGGTTTTATTTGTTATTTCGCTGGCTTGCAACACTCGAAAAAAATTTATTAGATTATTGAAGCACGCACACACACACACACATACACACGCAGAGAGAGACACGCGACACTCACGGACACGCACACACACACATACACTTGTTCACCACAGCGGAGGTTCTGGGCAGAGGCGCTGGCAGCGACGCCGGCAGCGGGTGTGCTTGTGTAACGCAATTTCATCGCCTTCAATGTGTGCGTGTGTGCATTATACTACAAAAAAAATTGCAATTTTCCAGTATTCATCTCAAAGAATTTTCACAATTTCTTTGGCAACTTAAGGAACACAAAGAAAAAAAAAACACGCATGGGGTGAAAAAAAGAACGCACATTTATAGACGCATACATACACAGGCACACGTCGAGAGAGCGGCGCTTATTTATTTCAAAAATTATTAATGTTAGATTTGCTTTTTAGCGTTTATGTATTCGCTTTTCTTTCGGTTTTTCTTGACATTTCCTTGCGTTTTATTTTTTTTACTGCTTTCTTTTACTCACACACACACACACATGCACAAGCACGCTCTGCTGCCTTTTTTTTTTCGTCTTTTGCTACACCTTGCTTCCGTATATACCTTTCACACTCGCTTCGCACAAAAAAAAAGAGGGGGGAGGGGAAAAAGAGGAAAAACTCCCGTATGTTGCGGCACTTTTTTTTCGGTGTGTTTTTTGTATTTCTCCTCTTTTGCACGAGAACTTTTTTTCGTTTGCACTTTTTCGCTGCGTTCGCTTTTGATCGCTCGTTTATCGCCCAATTACTTTTACTTTACTTTACTTTACTTACAACGCGTGTGCGCTTCAATATTTTGGCTTTTATCGGTTTTTCTCGGTTTTCTTTTGGCACTTTGCACTCTTGGCGTTCTCTCGCTCTCTCCGTCTCGCCCTCTCTCACTCGCTCTTTCGTTTCTCTGGGTTTTTGTGGTTCTTTTACGTTTTTTTGGGGGACAACAAAAAATATCTGTATATATTTTTGTTGGGCTGTTCAGGCGAAGTTATCGGTATCGAAACGAAACAAATCGAGTAACTTTTTGCCATTTTAACATGGCGGCCCGCTTCGTATGTGTGTGTATGTGTGAGTTGCAACAACAACGACAACAACAGCAGCAGCATCAACACTAACAGCAACAACAACCACAATGCAGCTACTTACACTTTCACTAAAAACGAAAAAATAATATAATGCGCGTCCACGTTCGATCGTGTTTTTTGGCCACTCCACAAGAAATTAGAGGTGGAACAGAAATCGATAGTTTTGCGATACTATCGATGCTGCCGGACATTGTTATATCGCATCCAGTGTTGCCAATTAATGCTTAAAAAACTAGTATTGCCACCTTTTTCGTTACACATTTGGTTTTCTTTTTTAATTATTTTAACCGGCTTTCAACGTTAGGGGAATACCCATACTGAACACAGTCAATGATTTTTTGTATGCTGTCAATATTATGTTGTAAATCAATTAAAAAATTGTGCACCCAATTTTTGTTATGATTTTAAAGCTACAAAAAATGGTTCAAACCTTAAAAATGTTTGATTTTTGTAATGCATTTGAATGTGCTATACATATAAGTTAAAAAAAGACTTTAGTACATGTTATTATTTTTTCTTTATTAACTTAATAAAGATCATAAAATAATTCAAAAATTTGGTAAAGTAAAATTTAGGGTTCGACTAAAAGAAATTTCTTATGCTTTTTCCAAACAAAAACTCAATATTTCTGCAAAAATACATAAATTCGATTGAAACTATATTTCTTAAACGTAAACTTTAAAGTCAGCAGCCCATTTACCCAATTGAAAAAACAGCGTTTACCATTCATTGTATAACATATTATATTTCCCTATAATTGATTTAATATTTATAAATATTGTATAACGTATATATGCGTCGTAAAATCTTGGAAAAAGTTCAACATCTTATAAGTACGCGAAACAAAAAAGAACCACACACACTCGGTAAATACGGGTTAAGGATTATAAATACGGGTGAAAAGCGACCATTGCGGCAACGAAACATTAATAATACGGATAGGGTATGGGATAAACTGTTTTGAGGTTTTGGAGTTTGGAGTTCTGTGGATTTTTTAAGTGTCTTTTGGCCAACAACAACGAACAAGAGGCGCCTGTTTTGGGGGTCTTTAATAGGGTATCTGGTTCTGGTAGTACTGGATCATGTCGTAGGTACGCGTGCGGAAGTTCTGGTACGAGTTCCGGATGACAGCCAGCATGTGGGCAGCTGCCTCCTTGTTATTCTTGGTGGCCACGAACCGCTGCTTCAGCAGGTTAATCGTCTGGCCGCGGAAGCAGGGCAGCCCAGTGTCCAGCATCAGGGATACCAGGGACACGATCGCATCCTGGTACGGGCGGACGGCGAGGAAGGCCTGGACGCACAGCTCGCAGAACCACTTGAAGGCCGGCGAGTCCATCTTGCCGCCCATGATCATGACCATCTCGTCGGTCAGCTTCATATCGGGCTCGAAGCCGATATTGCCACCAGGAGAGGATTCGAACATGAAGCCAAAATCTGTAAGAAAACGGGGGTATCAGTAAAGGATTTATTTTATAACTCAAATTTCTGTGAATTGTGAATAATAATAGAATTACTGAAGCATCTCAAATGTAGTTAAGTAGTCACTAATCCCGCTACTCACCTATGTGTATGATGTGGCCATCCTTGTCGATCATGATGTTGCCATTGTGGCGATCCTTAATCTGCAGCAGATAACCAATCAGCGAGTAGGCGGCCATGGACTTGACAAAGTTCGCCCTGGCCGCCTGGAACTCCTTGGAGCTCTCATCGCCATACTGGTGAAGGAAGTACTCGGACAGTCCGCTGTCCGTCTGTCTGCCGAGTTGATCCCTCGACTTGGCATTCGGCACGCACTCGATCACGCCGCACTGGAAGTCAAGGGATTTCAAACGATAAGGAATCAGCAGGGACTAGAAACTGCGGTAGCTGAGGACTTACCCCTGGAGCAGTGGCTACCACGCGGTAGGGGAAGAGGAACAGGTCGAGTCCCACCTGCTGGAAGATGCTCTTGAAGATGGTGATCACCTGGAGGGCCAGCATGTCCTGACGCACATCGTCGCCCACCTTGAAGATGGCCGCCTGCCACGACTCCACGCCCAGCGTCATTTTGGCATCCTCCTGGGAATTCTATTGGAAAAAAGAAACCAAAATTTAATAATGAATGGATTTAGGGGCGTCAAAGTGGGATTCAAGCAAGTAAGTTGTGTTTAAAGACTGTTGGACTCACTGGATTATTGGACACCTCCATGGCGCGCGTCTCCAGCTCGGTGATGCCGCAGCGATACACCCGAAACCTGGCCAAGTACGGCGCCTTGGCCGCACTCTGCATGGGCGTGCCGCTGCTGTAGTCGATGTCCAGGACCATGGCCTCCGGATTGGAGGGCAGATAGCAGCCGCCCTGCACCTTGATCCGGCTGAGTGCAGCCAGACACGCGTTCTTCCGCTCGATGCCCTTGGCAAACGAACGTATCTCACCAGAGACGGCCGTTATCTTGCCAAAGAAGTCAAACTCCCGCTCGTAGAATCTCTTGGCGGCGCCCGAGAATGAGGCGATAATACTTAGCGACAGCTGATCCAGCGAGTCGTACAGATTGGGGTCCCTGATGTGCTGGTCCTCGTCCATGTACATGTTCGTCTGCATGTTCCAGATCAGCTGGTGGGCCACAATCTGCGACCTACGCGATATGTTCTTGATGAACTCCACCACATAGCCCATGGTGTCGTGTCGCAGTGCCTGGACCAGCTGGGGAATATACGGCAGCACCGACTCGGCTGGGTACGAGGAGAGCGTCTTCACCGCATACTGGGCGGTCAACGGATGCGATGGATACTGCCGCGAGAAGTAGGCCAGCGCATGGATGGGCGTCACCGGCGACCAGGAGAGTATGTACACCAGATCGGGGCTCTCCTGCAGCAGGTTCTTGGTGGTGCACAGGTACTTGAGCGCCTCCGGGATGTGGCAGACCGCAATGGGATCAGAGCAGACCAGTCGCGACACTTCCTCATCGATGATCTCAGCGTTCTTGATCCGCTGCGGCAGGAAGACAGCCAGTGCTGGGTTGTAGCACCAGGCGAGGCGGGCGTAGTCCCTCCACACGTTCGGCTTGTACGGCCGGTTGCGCCACTCCGTGATCTGCTCCTCACCTGAAAGAAATGGTAAGCTATTAGAGGAGGAGCTGGAAGCGGAGGCTGGAACTTCGTTAGTGGACTTCCAAGGGAGTTTATGGGGTAATCAACGAATTTGAACTAAAAATTCAGCTCACCTGGCACCGTAAGATCCGGCAGACAGTTGGGGTTGTACCAGGTGATGAGAAACTCCAGCTCGACGGCCAGCAGCTCGAGGATCAGGTTGCGCTTCTTCATGTAGTCCTTGTCGTACGAGTCCTTCTGGTACTGCAGCCGCTTGGAGCGGTTCGATCGCTTCGACAGCGTGGACGTGGAGTGGGGAATGGTGTTGTACCAGCCGCTGCTGCTGCCTCCGCCCGCCGCACCCACACCCATGCCCACCGCATTGCCGCTGGCACTCATGGAGCGGGTGTAGTCGTTAACCAGGCCACTGCCGCTGATCAGGGACGCGGTCTCCGGATTATTTCGCACGGCCAGCATTTGGGTGGAGCTCACGGAGGCGTTGGTCAGGTCGTAGTCACCCACCTCGGAGGTGACCAGGTGCTTCTTCTCGCTACGCATCGTCTGCCAGAACTTGAGGAGTATCATTATGTCCTCCAGGAGCTGCTCCCTGCTCTGGTTGGGGCAGGTGGGCGGCCCGCAGAAGTAGTCCAGCGCATTGGAGTAGATCCGCTCGCGGAGAATGTTGCGCGCCAGCGACTTGGGTATGGTGTTGCCCTGCAGCAGGGACAGGCCGCACTGCAGCAGCTTGAAGCGACAGCCCACCGTGGACACCTGCCGGTTCTGCCTGCTGCTCTTCAGTATGGGAAGACATCGGTGCAGCAGCAGGCAGAACATCTCCACCTTGTCCCGGTTGCAGTACTTGGCCGTATCGACCATTTCGGAGAGCAGCTGCAGCCAGATCAGATGCGGTGCTATCAGTATGGGCTTGCTGACCAGCTTGCAGCCCTCGTAGGCGGCCAGCGGATTGGTGACCTCCGTCTCCCAGGCAAACAGGCCCATCCGCTTCTCGAACGTCGTCTGCCAGGCACTGACCATCTCCTGGATGAAGCACAGCTCCAGATCCTGGCGGGCCGTCAGCACCCACTGCCAGCACTCCACGGCCGTCTCCATGGCCGACTCGGTGAACAGCTCCAGCTGCGAACTGGCCACTGCGTGCAGCAGTTTCCTGTCGATCTCCGAGCAGATGATCAAATAGGCCGTGGCCCGCCACAGAGCACCACGGTGGCGAGCGTCGCTCTTCTCGGAGCACGCCTCCCACACATCGCTGACCAGCCGGTCGGCCAGGCCAGCCTTATCCTTCTCGCTAAGTACGGACAGCAGGCCGCTGATCTCCCCAGCGTACTTGCTCCTCAAGCACAAGACGGACACGAACCGCGGCGTATCGGAGTTCACGCAGCTGGGCCTCTTGCTCATCGTGCCGCCCGTGTGCAGGGCACTGCTGCTGACCACCGAATCGAAGGCCAAAGCCAGACCGCTGTGGTGGGCCAGGACGGGAGTGGGTATCTGGTTGGGGTACTCCTGCAGGTGCGAACGCGTCGAGCGCGGCGCCCACTTCATTGCCTCGTTCACGATGCCCTGGCAGCGGTCCGCAAAGTCCTTCAGGCGCAGCTCCCTCGCCGGCAGCGAGTCCATCAGCTGGAGCGTGTACGGTGTGGAGACCACTCGCAGCGTGGGCGTCTCCTCGTTGGGATCAAGGCTGAGGGAGTAGGCCAGCAGCTGGAGGATGTCCAGCATGCACCACAGCACCCGGCGGTTCCACAGCAGATGCGGGAAACGGTCCACCAGGAAGGACAGGTACTGATCCGCCACCACCTGGATGGGTTTGTGGATGTGGTTGAAGTAGACCAGCAGCAGGGTGGCCTGCGACTCCAGCACCTTCTCGCGGATCTCGTCGTGGGCGTACAGTACGTTGCGGAACTTCTCAAAGACCTGGTCGGCAACGCTATAAAAAGAGTTGGAGATTCTCTTAGTTAGTCTGAAGATTATCAAGATCATAAACGTGTAAAAATGGGTAGTAGCTTGTGATACCAGGGTTAATCCCTCCGAACTTACCACTTGACGCACTGCCAGATGCCCGTCTTGTCCCTCTGGAGCGCCGTGTCGCAGAGATAGCTCATGATCGGCTCCAGACTCGGTTCGTCTGCGTTCTCCACGCGCAGCATTTCCAGCCAGTAGACGCTCAGCAGGTAGGTGCACTGGGCGAACGAGAGCTTGTTGATGGCCGTGGCCACGTTGTCCGAGGAGTGCTCCAGCAGGACCAGGATCTGACTGCGCAGCTCGTTCACCGAGTCGCTCTTGATGGCCAGCGTGTAGTTGAGCTCCCGCATGTCCGATTTGTGGGCGGTCTGCGAGATGAGAAGCGGCGACTTGGCGGCAATCTGCTGGACACCCTGGTACCAGTCCGCCGGCCACAAGCGGGCGTTCGTGAACCCCATGACCACGCAGTAGGCCCAGAAGTCCTTGAAGAGCTTGTGCAGACGCTGGCGGGGATTCTTGATCGGCGGGAGGCGGCGCACCAGTACCGCAATCACCGGTATCAGCATGCCCAGATTACCAGCGCGCGAGCTGGCCTTCTGGGCGCCCGGTGTATTGTCGTAGCTGCGCTCACCATCCAAGCCGATCTGCACGAACAGCTCCAGCAGCTTGCCCAGCAGCTCCAGCATCTCGGAGTCGCCCTGTATGTTGGCCGCTATGTTGCCCAAGGCATTGACCACCGCATCGGAGACGTGGTGGAACTGCTTCCGGTGCTCCGGATCCGATGTGTACGCCAGCGATGCGGACTGTACCGTGACGCGCGAGAACATCTTCATGATCTCATCGAAGACGTGCGTCTCGCACTGCGAAATGATCATGCAGCCCAGTTGATCCACTATCAACGCGTTCTGCTCCGAGGGCACCTTGCAGAAGCGCTGGATGAAGAACTGCAGGATGTTTTGCGTGGTCTTTGAGGTGTCCTTCAGCGCCACGGCCACATGGCCCAGCATCACAATGATGTTCAGGCTCACCAGGTTGGATTCACTAAAAACGATTAAATTAGACCTTTAAATTGCTGATAAACACATGCTCCTTCCTACCTCTCGGACTTCTCGGCGGTGAACAGCCGATTGGATACGTTGGCCACCAGCGCTGGCACACAGAACTGGTCCAGGGTGTGGGCGGCCCTCAGGGCAATCGATAGGTTCTCGATGGCCGCATCCCGGAGAGCCTCGAAGGCGGCGTGACCACTGCGTCCAGTTCCGCTGCCCGGCAGCTTCTGGTTCTCCCCGAAGATGTCGACGACTGCCCGCGAATCCGAGTGCTGCACCACGATCTTGAACGGTGTCAGCTCCTTCTCCTTCTTTTGCTGGGCCAACGTTTGCATGGCATGGGCATGGAGTTTGCCCAGGATCGGGCTGGGATCCACCAGGAAGTCGCGCAGATACGAGATCGATGTGCCCGCAATGTTGGGGAACTTCTGGGCCAGTTTCCCCAGGCCCTCCAGGCAGACCATCAGCAGCGGCATGTGGTCCATCACGATCTTGTGGCTAAGCACCAGATTCAACTTCTGCGACAGCCGGCCACACAGCTTGTCCGCCTCTGTTTGGTTGGATTTGCGGGGGGAATCAACGATTAGTACCTCGAAATGATATCACTTAGCAGTTTGCAAACGGGGGAACAAGGAACAAAAAGGGGATGAGCAGGATGTGGATCTGTTGCAGCATGCAGCGAACGAAGGCCAGGCAATTAACAATAAACCACAAAACTAAAATATAAAGTAGTCCATTTAAGGGGGGAAACCACTTTACAAGTTTTACCTAATAATTTTGGTCATTTAAATGAATCGAATTCGAAAGAATCGGCTTTTGTCTATCCTTATTATGTACACATAAATGGTTCCCCCCTCAACGATCAATTTTGTGGGTATACAAATCAAAACTAGTTGGGATTACACTGCTCTTGACCTTTCTTCAATAAAAATTGCAAGCCATTCTGCAGGGATGGCACATTATAGTCGACGTCAACTGAACCATATTCCGGGTTCCGGCCACCAAAAAAACAAAATTACAAAAAAAACTATAAGAAACTAAAAGAAATTAAAGGTAATAACTGAAAATTTATGGAAGAAAGAGAGAGGGGGCGTAATATCTATAAGCTTTAACTGAAAATCAACGAAATATGAGCTTTTGGAATATTATAATAATTTTTGTAATACAAAGTTTTGTTTACTAGTGTTAAATTACAAATAAATAACTTCTCTCCTCTTTTTAAACTTTGAAATTATTTTCTGATAAGCAAAATCTCCACAAGATTAAATTAAAATCAAATAAGTCTCAAGTAATCATTTTCTTTATACTTTTGTCTTTAAAGAATGTTTGGAAAGAGTTAATAAATTAAAACAAGATCCGGGAGTGCAGGCAGAAGTGAAAACTTGAACTTATGGCGCGTTGGGCACCTTTTTTGGTGAGCACTTCAAAAAAAATAAAAAGAACAATTAAATTAAGAGATTGTTAAGTGAATTTAAATTTGTGAATATTTGTATACCGATCCCCCTCTAACCGAAAGCTAAACCACTTCCCTCTCTCTTTCTCTTTCGATATCTTTTGCAATAAATATAGCTGCTTGGACTGCCAGTTTTTGCATTTGCAATTGCATTGATGCCGTAGCGTTGAGCTGGAATTCAAGATCGTGCCCACGGGGGATCTTCGCTTACCCGTTTCATCGCGAATGGCCCAAACCAGAAGATCCACACACGCCGCATTGGCCATCACATTGACCTTGTACTTGTTGACCACCGCAATGCCGTTCTCCTCGCGTCGCTCCCGCTCCTGGTCCTGCTGCTTGTTCTGCAGCTCCGTCTGCCCGTTGAGGAACAGCCGCTTGACGAACTCCTGCACATCCTTGGTGAAGGGCGTGGGCAGATCCACCTGATGCTGCAGCAGCTCCCGCAACAGGGTGACCAGCACTAGGTTAAGCGTTTCCGAGAAGCTCTTGTAGCAATAGCCCTTGATCTGGTGCAGCGAGAAGATGTCGCTGGCCTGCTCGTCCAGGTGCTCCAGGGTGTCCTTGGTCAGCAGTTTCTTGGACACCGCAAATATGGTCTGCAGATGCTGGATGGGAAACGGTGGCACGCGGTACAGGGGCCGAGGACCGCCTTTAGTTGGCGACTCGCAGACCCGCATGTTGGGGAACTGATTGAAGCTGGAGCCGTAGCGCGTGAAGAAGTGCGTCCGCGGATCGTACGGCACGGAGAAGTAGCTGTGCAGCAGCGAGGTCTTGTTGTGCCTGCTGCCCGCCGCCGTATACCGCTGCCGTGCATCGTCGTGTCCCGAATTCTGGGCCTGCTGGGCCAAACTGCCGGACATGGAGCGTGGTATGATGGGTCGGAATTGGTGCGTGGCCGCCAGGCGCTCGCTGCTGCTGAAGGAGCCGCCACAAGTGCCGCTGGCACTGCTGCTCGATCCGGTGCCATCCCGGCCACCGCCTCGCTGGATGGGCAGCAGTTCCGGCGGAAAGATGCGGCACAGCAGCGGTGGATCATTGCTGGCATAGCGACCCATCGATCGGGCCAGTCCAAACAGCAGCGGCACCGTCGCCTTGCACAGTATAATCGGCGGTGGGGCCGAGCTGCTGTCCCTGCTGGACTTCACAATGTTGGCCAGAGCACTCAGCGTCTCCACCTGGTTGAGGATAATCTCCTCGCGCGAATCCGGACATTTGGCCGCTATGTCAGAGAGCAAGGTGTTCAAGCAGAAGCTGAACTTCTCCGCCGACGGAATGCGAACGCCTAAGAAGATAGGAGAAATGTTTTACCAATCTGTGTCTGCATCATACAATTTAAATGGTAATTACGTTCGATTTTGCTGCTTCGGGCATCGTCGATCCAGACGGCCTTGGGCAGGCACTTGGCCAGGCGGAGCAAGTAGGGCACGATCTGTGATTCGTGCTGACAGCCGCCCTCAAGGAAGTAGATCCCCAGAGCGATCACCGCATCCTGGGCCCGCGTGTCCAGGCAAAACACTCCAGCGGCATTCTCCTGCGGACAGTACCGAAAGAGGGTCTGCACCTGTGCCAAGGAGAACAAGAAGCTACGTATTAGTTGGCTTTTAAAGAGTAAGATCTATATGAATAGTACTTAATTACAAAATATTACCCATAGATTCATGAAATATATTTATAATTTAATGGTAATAATTCGAATTATATAGAGTATGTTCAAAATAAAAATATTACTATTAATATTTAAATACTTTTGCCATTTAAAAACTACAAAATAACTTAATTATCCTGCACTTTATGCTTTAAACTCATAATAAATACTATTAAGAATGAATTTTTCAAAATAATTTGATTATTAAAAACAGCACATGATGCTTAATTGGGGATATATGTTTCTGAATAAATCTTACACCTTAGATACATCTTTCCATCTAATTGGGGAGATGGTTAAATAAAATATAATAAAACTTTAACTAAATTAAGATACTGACTTTAGGTACATTTCTATTGGAACATTGGTATTTAATAGGAAATACTTTTAAATCATTCATAATGTAATGAGAATTTTTCTTTTTCTAATTATTATTCTTCTAGCTATGAAAATGAAACTTTAACAGATTAAAGTGATGGATCCTGGTGACCTATCTGCATCTTAGGTGTTTCGTATTTGGGACCAAATTGTTTGGAATTAGCATAGTTTTGTGGGGGGGGACTTGCTAACCGATGGACCACCCCACACACACCACCGCCCGCCCCCTCGCACAACCCACGCATGTCTGTTTTATGGTCGCCGCTCAAGGTCAGTGCGAAAAGTCGATTGCCAAGGGAACTTACGGACTGGACAGCCCGTAGAAACCCAACTGGACATGTACCTTCTCCCAGGGAGTGGGCTGGATCCCGGCCAGAACGCGGGCCAGACACAAGACGGTCCGCTGGTACGTGTATTTATCCGAGGCGGTCATCGTCATCGCTGCCTGTTTTGCTCCCTCGTCTGCTCTCCTCGCGCCACGCGTCTGCTCCTCTAATTGGGGGCCACCTGCTCCTCCGTCCTCTGTCCTTCGTTCGCTTCGATTCGCCTCTCCTGTGCGTTTAATTGGGTGTCTTAAACAATCTCGCTAGGCGTTCGTCATCTTCGTAATTCGCTCGCTATCTTTTTCTTTTTATTTTACTTTACTGTCAGTGTGACCAAAGCGTGAAAACTAAAGTTTAACACACGGCGCTTTGAAAATTCACTAAAGCAAAACATTTAACCCTTACCCCACCGCCACACATTTTTTTAAAATTAAAAATATAATTTGTCGTGTCCTTGATTTTTATGTTGCACATAATTTGAATTATTTTTTATATAGTGAGTTTTTTTTAGTAGTCAATAAAACATTCATGATATTCAGTTTATATCTTAAATATTTTTCATTGGGTTTTAAAAATTAAAATTGAATTGGGTTTTGAAGTTACAAAAAATTTCTTTATGTTTTAAATGAAATATTTGAGATAACTATATGTGAATTCTGTGAAATTTGTAAATTTTTTGTATGTTAACATATTTATACTAATTACTTATGTTTTTTTAAAGAATATTTGATCTCTTTATTGTAGAAAATCTCAAATATTTTCTTTAATATTACAAAACTTATTTTATTTAAATACAAAGATACTGTCAATATAAGTATGTTCTACAAAAAAAAACGGTTTATACTTTCCGCTTAAAGAATAAGTTTCACTAAGTTTGCAAAAAAGAAAAACCAAAAGTAAGCCTTTAACATTTTACCAACTTACAGTTCAGTGCCTTTCTGTGTTTTGATAATGTAGTATTACATCTCAAAAAATCTCGCAAAAAGCGGCTAGATAATGGTCCACAAATCGCATATCGTTCGCAATAACGGTCTGTATAATATTTGATCGAGCCCGAGACGGTCAAGTTCAATTCCATGCTGGTCAGCATCTAGATAGTACTGATCTTCCAGTTCGTGATCGGGGTTCCCTGAATCGCAATGTGGTGGAGAACGTGCGCAGGAAACTGGATTCGATGGACATGAAGAGGGCCATTCGGCTGAGGCAGCATCGTGGCTACCATGCCAAATTAAAAAGCCATCTACTACACAATAGGGTGTATATTATGTCTTTACAAAATATAAGGAAATATAGATCTAACCTTAAGAGTTTCTAACTATACACAATATCCACCATATAAATACAATAATGCATTCTACTTAAGGTACTAGGATAGAACATTAGGTGATAATCCGCCGGAATACTTCAGTTGGCAGCTGTGTAAACTAAAGTTAGTCCTACAATCTATTTAGTCTTTGGCTCAAGCGTCGCATGGGCGGTGGTCTCGGCTTCGGTGGTAATGGTGCGTGCTCCCTTTTTTTTCTCAGCCCCTCATCTTAGTGGTCTGCGGTGGTCTTCTTCGGACGACGCTTACGCAGAGCATCCTGGGAATCCGGTTTGCCACTGCCAGATTTAACCATCACCAAGTCATCGGCATCCCCATCGCTCAGAGTATCACCGCCCACGTCCGCAATGTCGGACTTGTCCCCATACGCAATCAGATCGTCGTCGTCCCGCAGGCTGCTCGTGCTGGAGAGGATCACGCTGCTGGCGCCGGGCTCCAGCGACTTCGTGAGCCGGGCGTATTTGATTTGCAGGCTGTGCAGCCAGCTGGCGTCGGACCAGTGGTACCAGCTGAGCAGAAAGACGACCAGTATAAAGAACAGATTGGTGCTAATGGCTGGAAAATGGAAACAGGATTAGCTGGGCTTAATTTGCGGTCCGGCAGAAATGCCAACATACCCACTATGGCCGACAGCACGGGCCAGTTGAACATGATGTACCGCAGACCGGTAAAATCGGCCACTATGTGCAGTGTAACCGTATAGAACTGGATCTTCTGCGACTGTATCTCCACGTAGACATCCGTAATGGGATGCTGTCGCTCCTCCAGATAGCGTGAGAAGATCTCCACCGGCACCTGCTGGAATTCCTCCTTCCAACCCAGCACATACAGCGGACTCAGGGCCCACGTGGAGATCATACGGATCAGGGGCGAGCGATATCGCATCATTGCCGAGCGGCAGGAGTGGCCCCTCAGCATCGAATCGTAGTCCCTCATCTCGGCACACACCATGAACATGCCCAGCTCGAGATTCTGGGGCGATTCCGGCATGTCAATGTTCACGATCACCTTGTACGCCTGGCCCACCATCAGGAGCTGTTGCTTCTTGGTCAGCGAGACGTGGGCATGCGGAAAGGTGCAGGGTGTGCTGGTCTCCAGGCAGGTTCTGCAGGGGAGAAGGCGGCATTAGTAAGAGTACTAAGTCTGGTATGGTAAACTATCAACCCAGATAACAGTAGTGCAGGTGAAAGGTACGAGTTCTGTTAGCAACCTTGCTGCACTTATCAATGGTTTCCAATAAAACTTGTTAGATAGGCAGATTGTGACTATATTTATGGACCTGGCCATTAAGATAACCACAATTTCTACATTAAGGGAGTTAAGCAGTCTAGCTAAAAAGCCTTTTGACAGTTTTAGCCAAAAACTAACAGCAAGTTTTCAGTTTTGTTTATTCCTTCAGTTATTTAAGCCCAAAGATTCCTTCCTTTTCTGTTAATACAGGTAGAATTTTACACATGTCCCATTACTTATAGAATTACCATGAATCCCTTAGCTTTAAGAGCAACATATAATAAGATATCCATTGTACATTCATCTGAGGGTATTTAACAATATTTTAACTGGACAAAATATCTGTATTTATAGGAGTACTATAAATCCTTAAGCTCTGATCCCCAAATAGTTAAGCTTGTACAGATTTCTTACTCGTTTCAACCGGTTACATGGCAAATCTCTCAGAGTTTCAAATACCATATAACCATATTTTTGACAAGGGTATATACTATATGCCCTAAAGCACTAGACCAAGTTAATATCAGCGAGTTCTGATCTTTCAAGCAACAAAGCCAGAGATCCCGCAGAGAACCGGTCGGTCGTACTCACTTAAACTGCATGTGAACGGGCCGTGTGTGCGAAATGGCCGGCATGTAGACGTAGTAGAAGGCGGCGTACATGAAGACGGCCAGCCAGATGATGAGCACCACGGCGAAGGCGATGAGTCCCAGCCGGAGCACCAGCTCCCGCACCGTGCCCACCTTCTCGTCGGCCTTGCTCCGCACGCGATCGTACACGTTCCAGGTGAGATTTAAGGCCGGACGGACGAAGAAGCGCCGCCCCAATCCCAGGGGATCCAGGCAGAAGACGACGAAGCGCAGCAGGAAGTTCATGACGACGGGAAGTGGCGAAGTGCAACTGAGGTCTCGCCGGCGAACGGCAATTAAATAAGCTTAATGCTCTGTAAGTGTTTCGTGTTTCGTACAATCAGCGCACAACTGATAGCTTATCGATTCCGATAGTGGTCACCTCTCCTCTCCTCTCCGCCCGGAGATTTGCATAGCAATCCGCCGCTGCTCTCTGCTTGTCTATCGGCTGATTCATATAAAGGAGGAGCTCCGCTGCCAATCCACGATCCGATCCAGACGTTGTACCGGCTCAAAGGTCAAAGCCGAAACGATTTTGCGGGCGTTTTTATTCCCAATTTCAGGTTTGTGGAATGATAGCGAAAGAATTACACTGGCCAACATGGTGGTGAGGATCGGGACAAAGTGTGGTTGGGAAACAAATGAATATATTCACCTTAATTTTACTCACCAAAATAAAATGTTTATATTTACCAAGTAAATAGTTTTACAAGTACATATTAAAATAATTAAAAACAGATTTTTACATATTTAACATTTACTTTTCCAACCGTTAATAAAACACAGAGCTTTTACAATTAAGTTTAATAAATTAAACAACTTTTGACTTGAATTAACAGTTTTGCAGTCGAGTGTTAGCCAGCTGTTCGCTGTTGCTGCTCTTTTTTCACCTCGGAATTCCAAAAGCTGGCGATTCTGACCCGCCGCCGACTGGTCACACTGCCGATTGTTTTCATTGTTTGTGTACAAATTACATATTTTACTTTCCTGCAATATTAAAGTTAGTTTTCAGGGCTTAGGCGAGATTAAACAAGCCCAGTTCCAAGATACACTGCCAATGCGGACAAACAAGACTGATTAGAGTGAAATTGTGAGAGTGCAGTGCAGTTAGTTGAAACCGAAAGCCACCAAACCAATTCCGAACTCCGGAGAAAACAAAGATGAGCAACTACAGGTATCAGGGGGGCGGTGGTGGCGGCGGAGGCGTTGGAGGCGTGTCCGGTGGACGGGGCTACAGTGGCATTGAGGTGCGCGAAATGCATCCCCACCACTTCACCTATGTGAGCCAGTGCGTCAAGTACATGATCTTCCTGCTGAACTTTGTGTTCTGGCTGTTCGGTGGACTGCTGCTGGGCATCGGTATCTATGCCTTCAAGGACAAGTGGGAGGAGGCCAACGGATGGGTGCGGCTGGAGACCATCTACGACGTGATCTTCAACATATCGCTGGTCATGGTCATCGCCGGCATGGTCATCTTTCTGGTCAGCTTCTCCGGCTGTCTGGGCGCCCTGCGAGAGAACACCTTCCTGCTAAAGCTGTACTCTATGTGCCTGCTGCTCTTCTTCCTCATGGAGATGGCCATCGGTGAGACACGGTCACTGGGATCTGGTTTCAGTTGGATTTTGTTTACTCACTTTCTCCCTCCTTCCCTCCCCCGACAGCCATCATTTGCTTCGTGTTCCCGCAGTACATGAACACATTCCTGGAGAAACAGTTCACGGACAAGATCATCCACTCATATCGCGACGACCCGGACTTGCAGAACTTTATCGACTTTGCCCAGCAGGAGTTCAAGTGCTGTGGTCTAAGCAATGCTGGCTACCAGGATTGGAGTGAGTTATCAGGGATCACGAGGGCCTCCACAGATTTATACACAATAACTTACATTTCCATAAACTTGTTGTTTTGCTTTTAGTCGTGGGTGTCACAGATAACGTTGCTGTAACACCATTTGTTTAAATTATCTCCATTGCCCAACACCACTGATAAGTTCTTAACTGCTGTAAATTGTACAGAAAACTGGTTAGAAACAAATATTTAATTATAACGTGTACTCTTTGGTTAGTTTCGCCAGAACAAGTACTTATTTCCCGTATCTTTAGGCAGTGAATAAAAATTTCATGCATAATTCGTTGTAGTTTTATCAGCAAAAAACAGGAAATAACGTAAGAATACTTGAAAACGTTTCGACCAACTTCCTGTCAACTATTAAAGCTATCAAGTATTTAAAGAAATATTTTTTTAAAACATAAATAAGCATAAACCAATTTTATAGATAAAACAGAATAAATGATGCTTTTTTTTCCAGGCAAAAATGAGTACTTCAACTGTAGCTCGCCGTCGGTGGAGAAGTGCGGAGTGCCCTACAGTTGCTGCATCAACGCCACCGATATTTCCTCCGGACTGGTGAACATCATGTGCGGCTATGGCGTCCAGGAGACACCCGTGCCGGAGGCCAGAAAACGAATCTGGACCAGCGGCTGCATCGAGATCGTGAGGGTTTGGGCCGAGCGCAATCTGTACGTGATTGCTGGTATCGCTCTGGGCATTGCCCTCATCCAGCTTCTGGTCATTTATCTGGCCAAGACGCTGGAGGGTCAAATCGAGCTGCAGAAGTCGCGCTGGTCGGCGTGAGATCCGGGCCAGCCCGAATTTTACGGGCCCTACGATCACACCTAAGCGACTTTCAGAATGGTGCATATATTCAGAACCCCTAGTTGTATATACCCATTAATATCGCTCATAAACCACAGGACTGTCATAGTTTAGAGAAAATAATGGATATGGTTAAAGCTATCACAATGAAGCATATACCAAATTTCAAGCAGTATGTTTTAAATATTTCTGCCCAAACCAAACGACAGTCTTAAAGTAAGTGAGGATTATGTATTCCTATAGTTTGATTACTTTAGGGCTATTTTGCCTCTTAATATTAATTTTGACCTTTTTCCAAAGCCAAAAGAACAATTAGGTATTATTTGATAGGGGTTTTATGTATTCCACATTTTTTTGTTTATATGTATACTGTAATTAGTAATTTTTTTAAAGTAATCTCCAAGATATTTTTGGTTGACTTTCGATCAACGTTTTGATAATAATCGACCTTATCGACCCCCTTGTGTATATAACTAATACATAGCGCACCAGTGGCGGATCCACGGAGTCACTTTCGGGATCAAAGTAATATAATGATGCACTTTCTCCGAATCCGCCACTCATCTCAAATATACTCACATATGCTCATCTCAATCCGACCAAACAACGCCATATATATATTATGTTTGGCCAGTCAATAACCTGCTAAAATCTCGATGCATTTATTTACGCGTAATGCATTTCTAGTGAAAAACAATAACCAACTATGCGCACAAATCTTGAATCTATCTATGAATCATAGCAACCTTTGCATGTATTATTAATCTAGATTCTAGAACCCTAAAAATGTAGAAATCTTATAATAAAAGACATACAAAACTAAGGTGGTTTTAAATTTATATCAAAGAAGAAATTTTAAACTTCTAAAAATAGGTGGATAAATTTAGAATTTGGTTAAATGCTGTGTTGGAGTATTAAATGTAACTCCAACGGTCCAAAATTTTGGTTAAATGCTGTGTTGGAGAATTAAATGTAACTTCAGTTAAATAAAACTGAAAGGGAAAAATTCCACAGAAAATTCGGGAACATTAGACATCTGTCATTTAAAGTCGTCCACTTTCTCCGAGCAGCTGAACCCAACGGACCTTTGGTGAGTGTCTCCCAGTAGCCTAGAGCAAAAAAAAAACAAATTTTAAACAAAGCACGGATTATATATGTAAATTGAATTCGATTTTGATTAAGAAAATCCCGCGCGACCTGCAGTTGAGTTAAATGTTCACAAACACGCCATCTACAGTTGTGTAAAGTCCACCTGCTTTCGCCCTAAGAGTTATCGATAGCTGTCGTCGGCAATCGGCCAATTTATCGTCACCGCTAAACAAAATAATTGAATCGCTGACCCACGTGCTACATAAAATTAAGAGAATTTCAAGCGAAACCCGAATTCCTGAAACACAATGAAGGTGAAAGGTGGTGGAAAGCCTGTTACCAATGGCGGGACGGCCAAAAATATGGCAAAGCAGCAGCGCCAACGAGCAAAACCAGTAAAAGTCCAGGAGGACTCCCAGGAATCTGGTAAGCCCGCGAAAGTGGCGGAGAACAAGAAGCCAGCCAAGCTTCCCAAAGTGGCAGAGAACGACAAGCCGCGCAAGGCTGCCGAAAAGCGACCAAAACCGGTGAAGTCCGAGGAGGATGCAGGAAAGCCGGCCAAGCTTCTTAAGGTGGCCGAGGAGAAGCCACAAAAGTCGGCCGACGAAGAGAAAGAAAAGGAAAATACACCCAGCAATGGCCCAAAGGTGTCCCAAATCAACAAAGCTGTATTCAAGGTCTTCAAAAAGATGCAAACTGCTCCACTGACCCAAAAATTGATCAATGCCCTGGTGACGGTGCTTGATGACACTAATGACCAACAGGTAAGGGTCCACATATCCAGGTTATCTTGGAGATTTTTCTAATTTTCTTTTGGTGTACTTATCCTGCCCCCCCTCAGCGCACTGCCACGACCAATTACGTGCTTAAACGCTTGATTCGCTCCACGGGAGCGGATGACTTGAACGCTGTCGGCCGAGCCGGCTTTTTCATAAACTACATCCTTCGCGCCGTGCCCGCAATCGATGCCCTGGAGGTGCTGGAGACCTTGAAGCGTGACCTGCCCGTTGGCAGCCAGCAGAGGGGCAAGGAGGACACCCTGGCCGCCGTGGGCCAGTTGATTACCGCCTATGCCATCTTTAGCACGCCGCAGTGGGGCAAGGCCACGCCTAAGCTGGTGGTGAATATCTACCAGATCCTAGTGGCTCAGCTCAAGGGCAGGGGTTACCTGGTGTCCCTGGCTGCAGAACTAATGACCAGTTCCTTCGGGCAGGTGTGTGGTTAAGGTCTTCAATAGACTATTACAATTATTAACCTCGTTCCTTTTTTTTTACAGCTACCCACTGCCACGTTCGAGGAGCACGTGTGGCCACTGCTCCAGCCTGAACTGAACAAGCCGCTAAGTGGCCTAAAGGTGCACACCTGCGACCTCCTGCTGGCCGTTTATCTGACATATCCCCATGTCCTGGGACGCGATTCGCTCCTGGCCAGCTTGTGGCCTAAAAAAACTCAGCTCGAGCAGCTGTTTGAGCTTTACCTCTCTGGCTCCAACATTCACAGTGATGCGGTGTACGGCAGATTGTCAAAATTCCTGGTAAATGGAGGCGAAGAGTGCCTCACTGCGTGGCAGCAGTTCGCAGATTCCAAACAACCTTTAACACACAATGCAGCCAAGGCTTGTGTTATTCAAGTGCTGCGTCACACACTCCTCCAATATAAGGATGATGAGAAGCAACAGCCTCTCTTGAACCTATTCACGCCCAGCTATGTGCAGTTCCTGCTGCAGGAGCTGGGATCCGTAAAGAATGACAAAAGCGAAGCCAAGAAGCCTTCCCAGAACGAGCTTCGCGAGATTTGCTATAAGTTCGAAGGATCTATGGTGCTGTGCTTTGAGCACAAACTCAAACAAGATGAGACCAAACTGCAGCTGCTTGTCAAGCTGCTGGAGCAGAGGCTGCAGTTGGATTCGGTGATCAGCTTGCCACGCTTCAGCCAGCAGCTGATAAACCAGTTGGGTGTGCAGGGCCTGCAGGAACTCTACGCTCACTACAGCAATCTGCTGGAATCTTTGGAGGACAGAGTGAGCCTTGAGCACTGCATGAATCAAATGCAATTGATACTGCAGCATCCTAAGCTCGACCAGGATCAAAAGTGGCGGAAGAAACAGCTGCGACACTTGATGCTCGCTGGCCTGTTCCACACGGATGCCGGACTCAAGCCGTGTGAGGCCACCAAGGCCAGCGCCTTCAGTACACAGTGTGCCGCGCGCTGTGAAGAAATTTTCATGGGCTTGCTACTGCACAAGTGCTCGGGTTTGCCTGCTCTTTGTAGTTTGCTGCACAAAAGCGTCGGCTATCTCGACAAGCAGCTGAGCAAACCGGGAATGGAGAACCACTTGCGCTCACCCAGGGATGAGGTCCTGCAAAAGGTCTGGAAAAAGGTGGAGGAAATTCTGGCTGTGCCAAGCGAGGAGGCTAATGTGGTGGGACAGACCTTCGAGGCACTAATCCTGTTCGTCTCGCTGGCCTTGTGTACCAAGAGCTCGATGTCTGTGGTCGTGCTGCAAGATCTCATCACCTGCCGCGAAAATCAGCTGAAGACGATCAAAAACAATGTAAAGAGAGAACCCACAATTTAACTAAACACTTTGACTAACATACTTTATTCTATAACTTTTTAGGATGACGAAGAGCTTAAATGGCAGGATGTGCTCACAGATACCCTGCTGCAGTTGCTGCTGCAAACAGGGCACTTCTGGCGCGAGTTGGTCAACCTGGTGGTCACCGCTTTGATCCCCCACCTCGAGCCGAGTAACTTGGAGCAGATCCTAGCAGTGCTCAATATGAACAGTAATCCCTTGAGCAACAAAGACGAGGGTGATGAGGAGAGCGACGGGGAGGAGGAGGAAATTCCCGAAAATTCCAGCGACGATTCGGACGACGAAGAGGATGAAGACGAAGATGACGATATGGATCAGGATAATAACGCCCAAATCCGCGAATCCATTCGCCAAACCCTGGTCGACGATGGCATGGACGACGATGGCGCCAGCAGCGTGGATTGGAACGATGTGGACGAGGAGCAGGGCCAACGCTTAAATGCTGCCTTGGAGCGCTCCTTTCAGTTGTTCAAGCCTAAGTCGAGCAAAGCCAAGGCCAAGGAGCGTCCCACCAAATCGGAACGCATTGATGGCACCACTCTGCTGCATTTCCGCATTCGCGCCTTGGATTTGCTAGAGATTTTCGCCACCAAGAAGCCAACTCAAGCGGTGATCCTGGACGTGCTGCACTGCGTATTCCAGGTGTTCCGTCATTGCAGCGGTGAAACCAAACTGCAATCTTTGCGCGAGGCCAGCCTTAAGCTGCTCAAGAAGCTGCTTACCAAAAACATTGAGTTTGAAGCCAATCAGGATAAGTCGCCCATTCTGGAGGCCATCGAGCAGCTGATGTCCAGCGGAGAGGAGCAAGCAGAGGAGGATCAAGAGGTTTCCAAGCCGTCCAGCCGAAAGGCGAAGGGAGAAATCACCATTTGGCGGGATAAGTGCTTCGCCTACCTAGTCACCCAGGGATCGGGGGATGAGAAGCCCACAGATAGCCCCGTTTGGCCACTGCTCGTCGAGTTCCTGAAGCTGTGGGTGGGCAACCGGCGTAGCCGCCTGTCCCTCGCCAGTTTCGAGGCACTCTTCCAGGCCGAAAAGTGGCAGGGAGTCGCTCCGCTGGCCGTTCTCCTGGCTTCCCATTTGGATGTGAAGAAAACTCGCAGTTTCCGGCGCACACAGATCCTGATCCTGCTTAGCGAGCAATTCCGTCGCCTCGATCACGCTCTTAACGATCCACAGAGCCCCACCCCCTCGGCAGCCAAAGAGTTCGAGAAGCAACTGGCCAGGTTTGTAAATGAACTGAAGGAGGCGGAACGCGGTGCTAAAGAGCTGAAGTTGCTTCAAAAAATTCTGGCCCAGGGCGGAGAGAAGCGAAATAAGCTCCTCGAAGTAGTTAAAGCTCTGGCCAAGAAACCAGAAGAAGTAGCTTAATTAGACATTAAACACTAAATTTAAAAATAAATTTAAACTGTACAAAAGTCATCTTATTTTCGAGGTGTGTCCTCTTAAACAACGTTAAGAATTACAATTATTGGCCACTAATCTATATAAACAGATAAGATCAGAGGCGGGGAGGCAGGTAGACGTGCTGGCAGCATGTGCTATTGGTCTTGGGCACCATGGACTCGTCGTTTTTGCCCCGCTTTTTTCGCACATCGTCGGTGACAATCATCAGGATATCCGCAATGTGTTTGCTATAGGACAAAGCGTGGAAATATAAGTGGAATTGGATGTTGGTCATATATGTATGTAGTCGGAGTTATTACCTGTCGGAATGCTTATCGATGGCATCGCACAGACTCTGGATGAACCAGCTGCCCGTGTGGGTGTGGCGCAGAGCGGCGAATCCATTAACCGTGGACATGGCCCGCACCAAGTTGACATGCTGACCCGGCGACTCGGTGGTCACATCGATTTTGAACTGTCAAAACAGAATCACATCTTAGTTAAAATATAACTAAACCCTTTAAAGCTGTTGTCTTCGTGCAACTACATCCTTTGTGAAAATAAACTTTAAAAGCAACTTAATACATTTCAAAACCGTATGTAGAAGACAACATATCCTTACGGGCTGATTGGTCTTTCCCTTTTTGGCCGCCTCCTCCTGGCAGGCCTGGATGATGAGCAGCTTGGGCTTGTCGTACAGCGTCTCGTAGCTGCAGAGCACGTTCTCGATGTCGGTGATGCGCAGGGCAATGCTATTGGCCCCGTAGACCGCCTCCTCGAAGCCGTGACTCAGGATGCAGACCACCAGTGAGTCCCGCAGCATTGATCGGTCGCAGGCACTGCGAATAAGCTGCACAATGCCCAGGTGGTCAACATTCTCGTGCGACTCCACGTTGTAGCCCATCGAGGAGAAGACCTCGGTTAGCCGCCGCTCGTCCACATCCGTTCCGTCACGTTTGAGTAATGGTTTTGGTGATAGGTATTTCTGTGGATGAGGGCAATCTCCTTATTGATGGAAACCAATGTAAATAACACCTTACCGTAAGATCTTCGCTGACGTTCTGGTGGAACTGCTTCTGGTTGATAATCAAGGCGATTCCTGCATTTTTCCGACTCAGTTCCAGCGCATTTATTCGCCGGGCAGCGGTCGAGGTTGTTGAGGACGCTGAGGATGTGGAGGCAGCGCCTGAGCACCTGGCCTCCTGCTCGCTATCTGCAAGGGTCTCCCGCTTAGTACTCAACGCAGCCGGCGACACCACCTGCTCCTGATCCGGAGCATTGCTATTGATCGTATCGATCAGCAGCTTGGCCTGCTCCTGCAGATCGTTGAACTTGAGATGTTCGATCAGCAGCTGAAGATCACTGCCCGTGGCATTGATGTCCCCCAATCGGATGCACCTCCTGGTCAGCCAGTCCAGCAGGAAGATCTCCAGGAAGCTGGGATCGTAGAAGCGCAGCGGATCGCCTGCCTGCTGTCGCGCCACCCTCTCACCAACGTCCAGGACCAAGCGACCGCTCTGCGCCATCGACAGCTGCTCAGAGATCCTGTAGAGACTCTTCAACAGGGGATGCACATGCAGGGCAATCCCACCGATGTGGGGCAGATAGTGAAGTCGCAGCTCCTGCCACCGGAGGCCCAGTCTCCGTAGCACCTGCCGTGCGCCAATGATGCACAGGGCCTCCACTAGGTGTCTGCGCCAGGTTTCTGGCCGGGATTTGGCGTACTGCGTGAGAAGATCACTCTCCCGGACGTCCGCTCGCGCCATAGCCAGCAGTTTTTGCAGTATATAGGTGGCATCAGAGTGATCATCGCCGTACAGCAGGAAGCAAAGACTCGCCTGAGGAAAGTATTACCCAAAAAAATTAATTATTTAAATCTTATTAACTAATATAATTTATTTTAAATCTTTCTTTTCACAGTTTTACTTTTAAGTTTAAGTTTACCTTTTGACCAAAGTTCAGATCCCGCTCCACATAGCCGAGATCGTCAAGATCGATGGTGTCCAGTTGGGTCAGCAGATTCGATCCGGCCATGGCGTCGCCTTAATCCGGGGAAGTACCAAACTGAAGGACAATTTTACATTAATAAAGTTCCAGAAAACTTGTTGATATCGCAACAGCTGATCGTGACTAATGCCCGATAACGATAACACTGACTGAAAATAAATTTAAATTGTTAATATTTTATCTGTAAGCTGTTAATTTACTCAAAAATGTAGGGTTTTATTTTCAATATTTTCTTTGGTTGGTCTTTGCTACTAATTGTAGCTTTTTTTTCAATAATCTTATTTTTAATGAATTCAACAGTTAAAAGAATACCCCGCATAGAAAAAAAATAGAAAAATAAAAGCAAAAATTTCTGGCAATCGATAGTATATCGATTTATGTTCAAATTGCTGGGAAAAGGAAGGGGCACACTTTTTCTGGTCACACTTAAGTTAGAAATTGTTGAACTGTTAACAACACGACGCTCATGTTTTTTGGACGAAAAGTTTTATTAATTTAATGTTTTTGTATATTGTATTCTGTCCATGAGCGTAACAGAGACAGACAGAGAGAAAGGGAGAGAGAGATACTAAGGCCAGGGCCCGCAGGCACAGGCAGAGAGACAGAGAGGGCGAGAGGGAGCGAGCGAGACAGCGCGCGCTCGCCAACCCACACATGTACATATATAGTATAGAAAAAGTCGCTATTTAACTTTGCGAAACTCGACGTTTTTTTATACCTATATATGTACCGTATACCGTACCCACACAGCCGCTGCGTCATCAATACGTATACATCAGATGTATGTCAATATATATGTATGGCCTACTATGTATATGCCATATATGCCTGTATATACATATATCTTTATTCACCTACTGTACCACTTCCACATTATGTAAGCAGCGACGCAAAAACTTAATGAAAAACACTAAAAAAAGAAAGCCGAATAAGCGAAAAGCAAAACAACGAAACAAAAAGAAAGTACCTATAAACCGAAAACCGAACAGCAATGTTATAAACGAATACGAAAAGTTGTAAATGAATGTTCCACATAAAAAAGAAATCGCACGTAAAGTCACGCTAAAAAAAAAATGAAGTAAGATCGAAAAAAAAACGAATTGTTTGTTTGTTTCGCATAGTTCCGAAATATCTGTATGTACCCACTGCATATGTACCTATGTCTATGTATGTATGTATGTCTACAGCCACGCCCCACCTCCCTCGCCTAGTGTGGGTGTGAGAAAGGGACAGGGCACGGAAAATGTTGAATTAAAGAAACACATACATTTGTCTTTGGAAGGCGAGAAAAACAAACAAACTGCGTGCTTTTTTTTCGTTCAATGTATGTATGTATGTATGTTAGTACATAACTGCAAACTGCGCAGCGCAGCTGTGTTAAAACACGCACACATACACACACACACGCCTGCAACTTACACTCGCATTCAAACAAATTCGCACAGCAAAAAGAAACTTTCGTTAAAATCAAAAGCAACAAACTTCTAAAAGTTAACTAAGAAAGCATTATCTTTTTTATTAACGCACATACACATACTCATGCCTACAATGGCTTGTTTGTGTGTATAATAATTCATCGTTTTTTGTTTTCACATATGTATGTATGTATTTGTGGATCGTGACTCTCTTACACTCCACACACTGCTTTCCAATTACAATGTTAAATACAGATACTTTCTTTTTTTTATATAAAATATTCCGGTAACAAAAAAAAATAATACAATATGAACTTTCAAGTTCGCTAAAATTTTTGTTAATTTGCTGACTCGCTTATTAAAGTGTATTAAATATTATTCGCATAATAATGATTTATAGGAAATTTTCGTTTTATGCTTATAATAATTTTATTGAATTGCTTCAAAGAGAAATTAAACTTTAAAGTTTTCAAATTTTTATTATATTTAAATGTAATACTTTAATCTAAAAATTTAATTTGTTTTGTGTTTGAATTTTAGAAAAAAACGTAATCTATTTATTTATTTTTTGTATTTATTTCATCAATTAACCATTCAATTTTTTGTCGATAATATAATTACAAAATTGCTTGCCATTTGGCTTATTTAGTTAATTTAAAATGCGAAAAATATAATCAGCATTTCGAATTTTTGATGCTATTAAATTACACATTTTGATTAAAAATTTTGATAACGTAATTCTTTAAAGTTGTTCTTTAAATACAAAAAATAACTGCAAAATAAATTGTTAAGGTTCTTACAATTTAAAGACAATGAAGAATTCCCGTTAGAGTTTTTAGAAAAATGTTTACAGTTTCTTTAAAAATTTGTAACAAAAACAAAATTTATTTGTACTTCTCAAACAGATTCTTTCACAAAAAATGTTTGCAAAAGATTTGCCCATTAAAAAACGTAAAAAAAAACCCAAAGAACCCACAAATATGTGAATCCTTTATAATTTATAATTTTCAAAGACCCATGATTTAAATTTCAAAATCACACCCCCAACTCACAACGTCTAGAACCTTTGCTTTTCGTGTTAACATATTCTAGGCTAGGATTTCATTTAGTTTTGAGGTTTCGATCGCATATGTGGCTAAGTGGGACTCCCAATTCATATCTGAAAACTTCAATATTTTACACATTTATAAAGAGCTCTCCTAGAAAACGATTTCCACGACCCTTTTTAAACAGCGATTGTGCATTCTATCTTGTTTTCACAGTTGGGCACAAAGGGGCGTTTTTACCCATTGAGATATAAGATAAAATATAATACAAAATGTCATCCATTTTGTCGGATGCGCCAGTAATCGACTTGGCGGAGGATCTAGAGGATGGCGAGATCGACGATGATGAGGAGGAGGAGCAGCAGCAGCAGCAGAAGACACCGCAGGTGCAGGTGCAGCAAAAGCAACAGCATCAAAAGAAGGTTTCACCAACGGACGATGATGTCCAGTTTGTGAGCGTCGAGTTAAAGACCAAAGTACCCGACGAGGATGTCGTCTTTATGGGATTATCGGCCGATTCTTCAGGCCAGCACAACAACAATAGCACCAAGTCCAAGAAGCCCAGGCCCTTGGAAGGTAAAGCTCGAGGGGATTGCCCAATATATATATTTTCCCATTTTCCTAGATATTTATTTACATATTTTGTGTTTGCTTCCCCTAGATGACCATGCTAGTAGCATTGAGAATGCCATAGCCAATGCCCTGAAGAAGAAGGGCATAGAGCCGCCTATGCCCAGGATGCGTTCGTCTAACCAGGACATGGGTGACGCATCCCTGGAGGGATCGGGGGATCCAACTCTGTCTAGCGGCGGTGGCCATCTCCAGCAGCCAAGTCGCAGCAGCAGGCGAAGGAAGCGCAAGAAGGAACGCGAACGCGAGCAAAAAAAGGACAAAGAGCACCAGGTGAGTCCATCGACCAAGCACCTACTCCGCCTCCACTTATTTCGACTCTTATTCCATCCGTTTCTTCATTCCCAATCTTTCAGAACCTAAGAAAAATTAAGTTATCTCAGTTTTTTAGTCTTAATGTCTAAGATTTTAAAGGCCTTTTCATAGATAAAAACTTTAAAATCATTTGTTTATGCTGAGAAAAGTTGTATAAAGTAAATGTAAACTTTTAAACGTTTATTATATTATAAAACAAAAGTTAGTGCTTTATTTCCTCCACTAACATTTAACAAATGAAATTGAGAGCATGGTTAACTTGGGAAATAATTTATGAAATGCTTAAACACCGTGACTAAATTCCAAAACCAATTGTTTCCATTTTGAAAGCAATCCATTGTTCCTTTTGCCTTTAGTCGATCATTAACTATCGAGTTGAGTGCTGCATGGTTTTGCTTAGCAGGTTGGAACCCAGTCAGGTGGGTTTATATAGCGAGTTACATTGACATTTTAAAAGCCAATAAACTAAATAGATTCTTCTATATGATCTTGATGTAAGGCGTTAAATGCTGTACAAGTCCGTAACGAATGTGATAGTTTCAGCTTTCCCTATAGAGCTTGCAACACCATCCCGACTTATATAACAACATTTTGTAGAATAGAACGAAATTTCTGACAAAACCCAGGAACTGTCGATTTTAAACTCAATGATAATCTTAAAATCAGCTTATCAAGCGCTGACAAATCACATATTTTGCTCAACAAATTGCTTTTTAGGAAGAAGAATTTGCTCACCAATCTTCTGCGTAGAGGCACCAGCAATTAACAACATTAGTTGTATAATTTAATGAATAGATCTTTTTAGATTTGTATATTAAAATTCTTCAGGAATTGCACATAACATCCTTAATTAAGAAATAATACAAATTTATTCATGAAGTCTAAATGGAACACTTGTTATAAACATCATGTAAGGAACTCTTTCTGAATTTAGCTCCAGAAACTTATGACCAGTAGCCTTTATTTGTATTTAACTAGAACATAATACTGCTATTTAATCCTACATTTTTCGTACTAATCTCCCTCAGAAATTCGTTCGTTTATCTATTATATAGGGAAATCCCGGTTAAATTAAATATATTTCGTGTTAATCTCCATCATAAGCTCACTTTTAATACCCTAAACTTGTTACATAGAAGCTATGTTCCGAAATCCTTTTGTAACGAATGACTTTCCAACTCAATCTCCTCCAGAAACGGGTCCGCCGTGATGATGACGACGCGGGTGGATTAGCAGGTGGCGCCAGCAGTGAAGACATGGACGAATACGAAATGATGAACGTTCGTGGCGGCAGTCCGCCGCCCGGAGGAGCTCCAGTTGCCCCATCCGGCGGTGGGCAGCGTTTCAGCGGTCCCGACTGGGCCGTGGGCGATGGACCAGCAGGCGGTGGCGGCGGAGGCGGTGGCTACGATTCGCAGCAGGATCCGTACAGCAGCTACGACTCGTATTCCGAGGAGGAGACGGCTGCAACCGGCCTCGCGAATCAGCGCCGGCGAATGCGGCGGGAGAGGGAGAAGGAGCAGCGGGGCAACCGGAAGCGAAGGGATCGCGATCGCCACGAGGGTGGAGGGGCCAAGCGGAATCGCAGGGATTCCGGAGATGTCGGTGGCGGCGGATTACAGGGAATGGAGAAGATGGGCGGCCGTGTGGAGCCACGCAAGCTGGAGCTGTGCAAGTTCTATCTGATGGACTGCTGCGCGAAGCGGGACAAGTGCTCCTACATGCACAAGGAGTTCCCCTGCAAGTACTACTACCTGGGCATGGACTGCTATGCCGGCGACGACTGCCTCTTCCACCACGGCGAGCCGCTGTCCGAGCAGCTGCGCAACATCCTGCTGAAGCACATGGAGACGGCGCCCAAGGAGATTCTGGGCGACTTCAAGCGCATATCCAGGGACATTGCTATGGGACAGATGACGCGCCGGCACGAGCAGCTGTGCGAGCAGTTCAAGCGCGAGAACACCTGGAGCATGATGGGCAGGCGGCAGGAGCAGCAACAGCAGCAGCATATGCAGATGCAACAACAGCAGCAGCAACAGCAGCAGCAACAGATGCAGCAGCAACAGCTGCAACAACAACAGATGCAGCAACAGCAGCAACAACAACAACAACAGCAACAGTTGCAACTGCAACAACAGGCTGCGGCTGCCGAAGCCGGCGGCTGTATTCCCTCCCTTTTGGACATGGTGATCAATCCACCGCATCCAGAGAAGAAGCGCAAGTCGCGCTGGGCTGAGAAATCCGCAGCCAAGGCGGCCGGAGGAGCTGCTGAATCGGGCAACACATCGCCAGCCGCCAAACCCCTGCCACCCCACTTGGAGCTGGCCAATCTCAGCCATGTCCTGAGCCCCGAACACATGGCCAAGTTGAACAAGCTGGGCATTACCAATCTGGAGCAGATGCTGCAGGTTCCCTTCGGCCAGCTGACCGAGGTGGGCCTCACCCTGGTCGAGATTGGGGAGATTCAGCGCAAGGCAGAGGAGGCCAAGCCACAGGCTCAAGCAGAAACCGCAACCAGGTATGGTTACTACCCGCAAATTAACCCAATAGATCGACCTAATGCTTTGTTTTTATTCTGTCTTTAGTAATGCCTTCGCCAAGCCGGAAACGGAGGTCAACAGCAATTCCAACAGCAATGGTTTCATCATGGTGGACTATACACAGTATCTGAAGGACGCACATGTCAGCTTTTCCGGCAACGATCCGCGTAAGTCGATGGGTTTTTTGGACCTTTAAAATTTGCTTGTTGAACTGTAATAGTTATTAGGGATGGATTTAAGATTAGAGGGAATTTTGTACATTGATTTTTAATTTGAGAATTTTTGCATTGTCGTAAATTGAGCTAAAAAAAAGTAGAAAACTGTTCTTAAAAGCAAAATCTGCTTAAAGAAAGATTTTCATATTTGATTTCATTGTTTTTTTTGATTTTAGTGGACGATGATCGGGACGATGACGAGCAACTGGTCATAGACGATGGCAACGAGTCCACCGCCGAAGAGGAGCAGCAGCCCAAGCTGGCAAAGGCGCTGCCGGCCGCTCGCCAGGATTCCGCCTCCGAGGAGGCGCCACTGCCCTCGGTCTTCGACCTGCCCAGCTTCATGAGCAACATGCTGGGCCAGGGATCATCGACGACGACCCAGTTGCTGCCAGCCAGTGCCACGTCGCCCAGCCAGGAGATGCCACTGTCCCTGGCTGACGCCGGGCACCACCAATCGGGACTAGGACTGGGACAGGGACAGAGGCCAGTGCCCCAGAGCACCTCATCCAATGTGTTCAGCCGGATCCTGTTTGGCGACAAGCAGGCCGATCCCGAGACCAGGGCGGCCTTCTACCGCGACATCATTCGCAATCCCTTCAAGGCGCACAGCGGCGAAGGCGGCGACTCCAGCAACGAGAATTCCAACTCGAACGACCGATCGCTCACGCCCACGCCCACACCGGAGCCGGGATCCCAGTCGCCCAAGCAGGACGATCACCACCACGAGCTGATGCCGGAGCTGCCAGCCATTTCGGCCTCAGTCCTGCCCACCACACCCTCGCTGTATGTGCGCAGCTCCATGTACGACTATGATCCCACCAGGGTGGAGCCACTGCAGCAGCGCAGGCAGCCGTTCCTGGAGGAGGACACCGACATGCGGCTGCCGTTTGAGCCGATGAAACACTACATGCCCGCCACGGAGGTCGATGCGGCCATCTTCTCGCATTCCCCGCTCCGCTGGATGCTGCGGGAGGTGGACATCGAGGAGACCAGCTACTCGCAGCTGCGGGCCAGCGCCCAGCACAAGGAGCAGCGCGAACTGCGCGATCCTCGCATGCGTCGCATCCTGGGCCTACCCGAAATACCAGACAACGGGGGACCACTCGGCGGGGGCTCCTCCTCCTCGACTGGGGGATCAGGTAGTGGCGGCAGCTCGGTATTTGGCGACTCCTTTGGCCGTTCCGGTGCGAGTATCGCCTCACCCGAGTCCGAGACCATTGTGCGCGATGCCACGCCCAGTTCGCCGCCTCCATCGCTGGCCAATTTGCCCCTGATGAACGTCCCACCGCCGTCGATGAGCGTGCCGCCGCCCAATCTGCTGCCGGAGAAGCCCGCCCTGAGGACAGATCCACGTCGCGATCCCAGGAGGCAGGCCCAAGCTCAAGCTCAAGCTCAGGCCCAAACTACGCAACCCACACAGACGCAGACGCCTTCGACCACGACCAATGCCACTGGTGGCAGCAAACAAATCTCCGAGATCCGCAGCCTCATGCAGAGCTCCAACTGGTACAAGAACCTCGGCAGCAACAACAAGATCATGGTGAACCAGCAGCTCGCCCTGGTGTTCACCGAACTCAAAAAGTTCCACCAGCTGCCCGAGGATGCGCCCAAGATCTTCGACGTGAGCTTCATCGTCAACAGTCCCACGCTGCAGCAGATCTTCGCCAAGCTATTCATCTTCGTGGACGACAATGGCCAGGTGGTGCAGATGCCCGAGGAGAACAATGGTGCAGCGGGGACAGGCGGAGGAGGAGGAGGAGCTGGTGCAGCTGGAGCTGCCGGTGTTGTCCTGCCCAATCTCTCACAGCCGCCACCGAATCTGGCGCAGATGCTGCGCATACCGCCACCGAATATTCGAATGCTCCGCATGTCGGGGATGATGATGCAAATGGGAGCGGCGCCATTCAATCAGCCGCCGCCGATGCCAGCCGGTATGATGGGAATGCTGCCAGGTGGCCAAGGAGGACCGGGTGGACCGGGAGCACAAGGTGGAGGAGGAGGAGCTGTGGGCTCGTCCAATGGCAATCCCTTCAATCCCTTTGCGGGCGGAGCTGGGGGACCCAACAATAATGGAAACAACATGAACCCCATGGGTGGTAACATGGGCATGGGCGGCGGCATGCCCTTCAAGGGCTTCCGCGCTGGACACTTCCCAGGCGGCGGCGGAGGAGGACCGGGCGGAGGAGGAAATGGAAACGGAAGCGGGAACAATCGCAACCAGCGCGGCGGCAATCAGCGGAACCGCAACAACAACTAAGTGCAACACACAACCACACACACAATAAGACTTGTTATGCCAAAATGATGACCACTGACCCCCATGTTATGCCCCATGACCCCTTTATCACCCCCCCAGAACAGGAGGCCCCTCCCTCGACTGCTTTGTACATTGTATTTTCTAATCCCCCCGCCTTCATTGTCATTAGGTTTTTTTTGGCTAGGTGTAAGGAGAGGAGAGGAGAAACTTTAGCACTACTACGTACTGATAAATGTAGTTTTTAGAGGAAAACGCAAGAAGTTAAACATAAAGCAGAGGAACAGGAATAGAAAGTGAAGTAAAAATGATATGAGACATTTTTTACAGACCTTTTTAACGCGAGTAAAGTAAGGTTTTAGGCTAAAACTGTTTAAAATTACATGTACTACACTACTTGGTAAAACTAGACATACAAACTACAAATAAATGACATGTTTTAAGAATGTAGGCGATAGGACTTTGCTAATCGAACGTGAATTTTTGTTTTATACATTTTCAAATGGCATATTCAGCAGAGTGTTTAAGAGTTTCTAAATTTAAAAAAGTAGTTTTGAATTCTTCCCTCGCAGCCAATATTGCCACATTGTTTAACAACCAATATTGCCACCTCGTACGTTAGCCAATTTCTTAACCAATATCCATTTTTCTAACCTTGTTTTGTAATTTTTGAGTAAAGTTGCAGATGGCGTTTGAGTAAACAGATGGAGTGTGAGCATCCTTTTTTTCGTGACCTTATAAATACCACGATAATGTGATTTATTTTTTCGCAAAAATATGAATATTTTGACATATCCCATCGCTACTCTTGAGAATGGTCACACTGCTTTTTGTTGTTGCTGTGAAACGAAGGAAAGTCGCGCAGTGAATTTTTTCTGGTAATTTTTTCTCTTGTACTTCTGCCGTTTCTGTGCCCTGTTTTAACAACCTCAGGCGTTAACTAACCGCCAACATGTGCAAATGTTGAAGTAAATAGTTGAAAACGAGACAAAGACAACGTTTTGTGCGTCGATTAAGAAAAAGCAAAATATAAAAAAAAAAAACCCAACGAAAAAACAATACACACAGACACCACTACCACATGGACATGTACATACAGGGTTTCTAGCGTGACGTGAAGTGTATATAATAATGGACAAATGCAATAGAGAAAAGAAATTGATAGTGGAAAACACGCAGACATTGTGAAGATGCGCATAAATCATAAATCTCAATTGTAGCATAGTACAAAAAGCTTGCCATTTTTCTTTTCTTTTTTAAGTTGTATGTTTTTTTTTTTTTTGTTGGTTTCGGAAAGCACACATGAATACATTTTGGAACAGCGAGTGGAGAGTGGAGAGGAGACTCGCTGAATTTGTTTTTTTTTTGCTAATTTTTTTTTTATGTTGGTGAGCCCTGAGTAGAGTGCAAAAAAGTAACGAAACAAACCATGTTGTAAAATTCCATTCAGCCTTGCTGGCTTTTTCCCACCACCACCACCAACAACAACAGCAGCAGAAGCAGCGAAGCCGTGGCCATTAAATGGCAACGTCGTTGTCGCTCTCTCTCTTTCGCACGCACACTCGTGCATACGTCCTCGTCCGCTACTCGCCAACGTAGTTGTTGTTGCTGTTTTCATTTTTTTTTTCCTGTGTTTGCGGCTTCGTCATTTCGAATATGCGTGTGTTTGAGTGTGCGTTTTGCCTACGTGAGAGAGTGTGTATACGAGACGCTGGCTGTTTCTGTTTTGAAACCGCCACTCCTCCCTCTCTCTCCGTCTTACACTCAGTTCTTCGATTCATGCGCTTGGTTTTTACAATGTTTTTTTCGTTTTTGTTTCCGTTAGTTGTGAAGTAGTACGTAGCAACATCAGATACATATATGTACATGCCACATAGATACTAGTTAAATCTAGTGCTACAACAGTAAGTTATAATATACACAATAAAAGAAAACCAACAGCGTGTGTGAGTGTTTAATTCTTTTGTTTCACATATAGTCAAACACTCAATAATAAATACAAAGACAAACTGGGTAAGTGTTTTTATTTGAAACAGCATTTTGGGAAATTTAAATAACAAACAGGAGGAGAAAACAACAACAACACATGCATACAGTCGCGTCCAGCAATAAATGGCCCTAGGGTCTCTCAGGGCCGCTTACCTGAGTTTCTTACGGCTTCAATAAGATCCTTGACTCAGTTACTTCCGCTGCACCTCGACTACCTACATTTGTATGTGTACATATTTCCTGTTTACCAGTGTTTCACACCATGTGCGTTTTAATGCACTGAAAGAAGAGTGGTCCTTAGTCTAAAAATTTAATTTGGATGGTTAACTTATTTAATTGTTTTTCTTGTCGAAATGTTACCATTTCAAAATGTAGTAAGATATCCTTGTCCTAAAAAATATAACTAAAATTTGAATTATAAAACATAATTGAAAACTCAAAAACTAAAAAATAAAAGGCAATAATGTTCACCTTTAATATTGATCAGTCACTAGTTTTCGGTACGTGACTGTGGCGACCGCCTGACGTCGACAGCATTGCCAGCTGTTATCGTTGAGAACAACGTGTTTTCGTTTTTTGCATGTTTTGGTTTTTAGTTATCTGTCTGGATAAGATATACCATACTTGTTGTTCGCCAGTGCATCTGCAATTAAAATAATTGCACTTTTTTCGAACTGGTAGTCTAGTTAGTCGTCTGTGTTTATTGTAATTAAGCTTGATCTAATCCGAACCCATTAGCGACACGCGCCTTTAGTTCTATTGCCCTCATTTTCCATTGAAGAAAGGAGCAGAGAGAGCGAGGACCACGATTTTCCAGGCAGGTAGAGAAAAAGAGGGGAGATCCAAAACTAGTCGAGTCCTTGTTAGATATGCGCTGTTTGTCTCTTTCGCTCGCTCAGCTGCCTTGTTTGTTGTTTTTCAAGTTGCAGCTGCATTTTTCTCCTCTGCTTTTGTTTGCTTCTCTCTCTCCCGCTCTTCCTCTCTGCCGGTCATTCGCCCTGCTGTTGGCAATGACATCGCAGCCCCAGCGATCATTTGGAAAGGTATTGGAATATTGAAGTGGAGGTATCAAGTACCTCCCCCCCTTCTTTCTTCCCCTCCTTTTTTGGATTCCACGGAGGTCATTCCCTGGTGCAAATTACAAGTTACATATTTCCCCATGATCGTTGTACCCCGTTTGTGAACCTTGTTTGGTCAGCGATCAATACAACTTCCAAGCACAGTATAATGTACATAATATAAAACTAATATAATATTGAGTTTCGTATGTAGTTTCATATCAACGCGCAGTCTCCGTATTTCAAATCTCTATTGATTTTAATCTTAAAACGTACTTCAACGAATAAAGCTTATGTTTATTAAACTTGAAATTTATTTCAAACTTAAAATTTATTAAAACTTTTCATCGGTAATAATAGAGACTTTATTTCGAGTGCTCACTGTACTTTTAAACACGATCCCCATTTCTCGTGTTTTGTTTTGGAAAGCACACAAATGGAAATAGCAACAATAACAACAAGCGATCAGCTGGAATATTCGACGGATCGTTGTTTGCGCCTGGCAATGCTGTTGTAATTTTGATTTGAGAGTTCATTCATGCATGAAATGAGTCACTCTCTCAGCTGGGACCGTTAGACAGAGATATATACTTAGATATACAGTGGCTCGCAGCTTATTTCAACCAGTGCCCAAGAAAAAATGTAAAACGCTGTGTCTGCCAAACTAAGACAGATATTGAAATAATTCAAACGCAGTTTTATAGCTTTGTGCTTTAACTTATATTTCACCAATTCTAACATTTTTAGGTAATTTATTTATATTTAAAAACTAAAATAACAACGTAATTCAATGTCACAGCTTATTTCAATCAAAAGCTTTGGGTACCATTTTTTCGTGAAAAGTGATTTCTAATTAAGTTTTTCTTCTTCTATCCTGTTGATTTAATTGTTAGCTAATTTATTTTAATTTTAATGATTTTGGATTACACTGGAAAAAAAAGTTTTGAACGATTTACAAAAGTCGCTTCTCTTTCGATGATTAAAGTTCGGAAATTGGCCTATTACACTATGTAAAAATTACAAAATGTAGCGGAATATTGCTGAAATGGTTAATCTTAGCCCCAGTGGTGACGAATCCATAATAAATCGCCCCGTTAAAGATAATCGGAGGACGGAAAATGGCCAAATTGTTCCGAAACAAAATTATTTCTGAGCTGGAGGAGGGACTAAGTGTCCGCAAAATAAGGGTTAACTCGGAGATATCGATTCCAAAACTGACTTGTTTTGTTGGTAACGATGTGGGCTACAAACGTTCTATAGAAACCGTCAGCCGAATTCGACGAGATCATAGCATTGAAGCCCATCTAACTCGGAAGAAGATCGTTATCAACCAGACAAAATGCACCGCAGACCAAAGTTTTCAAAAATTATCTAATTTTACCCAACACTTTGCATCAGTATGCTAAGTTTGGACTTGTAGTCGAAAATCATCACATTTCAGAGGGATTTTATCCTTATTATGTCCTTTTTTGGAAAATTGTTACCTGCAGTGCATTTTGTCTGGTTGATAACGATCTTCTTCCGAGTTAGATGGGCTTCAATGCTATGATCTCGTCGAATTCGGCTGACGGTTTCTATAGAACGTTTGTAGCCCACATCGTTACCAACAAAACAAGTCAGTTTTGGAATCGATATCTCCGAGTTAACCCTTATTTTGCGGACACTTAGTCCCTCCTCCAGCTCAGAAATAATTTTGTTTCGGAACAATTTGGCCATTTTCCGTCCTCCGATTATCTTTAACGGGGCGATTTATTATGGATTCGTCACCACTGGGGCTAAGATTAACCATTTCAGCAATATTCCGCTACATTTTGTAATTTTTACATAGTGTAATAGGCCAATTTCCGAACTTTAATCATCGAAAGAGAAGCGACTTTTGTAAATCGTTCAAAACTTTTTTTTCCAGTGTAATCCAAAATCATTAAAATTAAAATAAATTAGCTAACAATTAAATCAACAGGATAGAAGAAGAAAAACTTAATTAGAAATCACTTTTCACGAAAAATGGTACCCAAAGCTTTTGGTTGAAATAAGCTGTGACATTGAATTACGTTGTTATTTTAGTTTTTAATTCAAAATAAATATAAATAAATTACCTAAAAATGTTAGAATTGGTGAAATATAAGTTAAAGCACAAAGCTATAAAACTGCGTTTGAATTATTTCAATATCTGTCTTAGTTTGGCAGACACAGCGTTTTACATTTTTTCTTGGGCACTGGTTGAAATAAGCTGCGAGCCACTGTATCTCTTCCACTCTCTCTGCGCTGCTATCAGCTGTTTCACGCACAGTGATTGTGCTTGTGTATAATAGAGCTGCTCTATTTACACAACTGTGCTCCAAATTAGCCGACTACTGTTATCAACTGTAAAGTTTTTCTGGCCTTTTGTTGTTGCCTTACAATTCGCACTGGCACTTTCCTTGCCTCATGCACTGAAGAAAAATCTAGTTACTTCTAGTTATTCTTTGATTAAAAAGATCTTGAAATAATATTCGCTTGTGATATTGTCAATTTTCCCTGAGAGTTTGTACGTGCTGAACTTTCTTTTTATTTTTTGGGTGTTTGGTTTCTCACTTTTTTTGCTTTCTCCCATACAATTTGCATATGAAACTAAAGGCGATTTTTGTCACTCTTTTCGGTTGTGTTTTCTTTAAATTTCTGGGTAACCTTTGGGTTACCCTTCTGTTTTTTTTTCCCCCTTCCCCGAATCCGACTTCGCAGCCTGTGACGATTTTCTTTTCTCCATTTCCGCCTGTTCTTTCGCTGGAAAGCGAGGTATATACGTTTCCTATATATCTCTGTTTTTCTTTTTTTTTTTTTTTTTTTTTTGTAATCTGCTGTATATGGGAAAAAGCAGCCCTCGAAATGGCAACCCAACCCCCATTTTCCGTTTCCATTGCACACTTTTCTTCTGGTTGTTGTGTTTTTGCGATTTAGGCCGACTCGCCCACTTTTCCACCGCCCCCTATTTTCGCCTCTCGCTGCTGCCCTCGTTTTCTGGCTCCTCTTTGCTCTCTTCCCATCTTCCTCCTCCTCCCTATGCTCTCCGTTTGCCAAAAGTTTTGATTCCTTCTCTCCCTTGATGAGAATGAGAAAAGTTTTCTGCTCTTTTTGCGGCTGGGGGATCCCAAAGTGGTGTATGTATTAATATCCAGGGAAATCGTTTCCTGCTTCTGGAAATAATTACTAAAGCTCATTGGAATTGTTTGGGGATATTGATAAAGCTATGAAGTCGTTAATTAACTTGGAAAAGTTATCGTTTTTGTTGCATTTATCCACACAAAGCAGAGATTATTACTACTTTATAAAAAAATCACTGTCCCAAATTTTGTTTTAATTAAAATATTATTTCAGAGTCAAATAATAATTTTACCTTTCCTTGAATAATTTAATTCACTTCACTGCATTTTTGTTGAGTTCTTCTAAACTAAATTCCTTATAAATAACTTACTTTATTTCTTAGGTCTAGATCAGAGTGAACTATACATGTTGACTGACCTAATGTTTCTGTTGAAAATTGGCATAGCATTTCCTCGTTCTAGGTATTTTGTATTTTGGGCTGCGAGATTTTTTCCACCCGGCATTTTTATAAGCGGGGAGGTAAATTTGCATTTTCACCTGCCCCTGTCCGAAATCCGAAATCCGAAATCCGAGCAAAAAGGCAGCTGCAATTGGCTTCAGGGAAATGGAATCTGTAATGGGTTATTTATGATGTAGATTATGTTTATGGAGATTAACTGAAAATAAGTATGTGATTTTAAAGAGAATTTTGATTTTTATAGTACGGGTTGTTTATGTTTGATTACATTTTTAGCCAACATTTTTAAATTTTTTTAAAAAAATGGCATTAGGGTTTATCTTTCTTATGATATGTACAATAAAAATTGAAGTTGTTAATCTTTTGTTTAGTTGAAGCCCTAATATCTATTAGTTTTTTAAAATTTTTATATTAGGATTATTGTGGATTGATAAGTAGTACTGTTAGTTCTGTTTAAAAATGATTTTTTTATTCTTAAGTTAAAAACTTGATTAATATGCTCATTATTGGTTTGTTTTTATATCTCTAAAACAAAGTTAAGTTAATACAAGTCATACTTGTTATGTTACAGCAATCTCATCAACAGTAGACCTTATTTTTCATTTCCCCGAGACAAGGTGGAAAATATTCATTAGAATCCAAGTTAGGGCCAAACCAAAAAAAATTGCAGCTTGCTTCCAAGTAATTAATTTGCAGCTTGCCACGTTCCACCTTTCGGCGTTTTCCACCCACCCGGCCCAAAAGTTAGCACCTTGCCAGCATCCAGCTTCCGAGAATGCGGCACATCTGCCTGCCTGCAGAGGATCTGGGAATCGGGGATCCGCGAGATGCAGCCGGCCACCCAAGAAAGTACGCCTGGCACACTTCCTTGCGGATCAGCGATGGGACCTTAGGGGTAGCCCACGCGACTGGCACGCGCACCTTGCCTCCTTTGAATTTCTACCTGCCACCCACCGCCCACTGACGATACCCCTCCCACGATCCTTAAATAGATCGGTGGCCGTCAGGACCTCTTCAGTCGAGTTCCACTCGTTACAAGTCCAACTTGTGTCCTGAGATCTTGTGATTTCTTTGTGTGTCTTACATTCAATTTTCTAAACAAAAACGTAACTTTGTGATATCCCACTATGGACGTTGAATTCGAAACTGTGACTCCCCAATCGACCATGTCGTCCTACTATAACTTTAAGCTGATGGCCAGGTATGTCGGTAACAGTTTCACTCTATTGTTGGTAAAATTATTGTATAAATGCGCAGCTATTTACAAGTAATTTTGTGTTTAAGAAATTGTTTGCTTCATATTATGTGATGGCAACCCTGGCAAATTTGTTGCTAAGAAAACGACTGTATGCAAAGTGTTACGTGTTTAAGTATTTTAAGTAGCTCATCGAATATGATTACGTTTTAAGGAATTGTATCAAAAATGATTTATTTAGTGGGTTCATTGATTGAAAAATATGGGAATCTTAAAAACTTAAAATTTTATAAAATCAAACATTTACTTTCAAATTATTTGAACAGATAAAAAAGTTTATATTCTTAATATTTTGTTTAAAAAAAGAAGAATGCTTGACAACTCTAGCTTTAAACACTCACACACACACACACACTCGCATAAATATACTCGAAACGTAATACGATTAACGGGTGTTCTCTATATTTTCTATTGGTTTTCATTATGTTACCTCTTCACCAAATCGCGTCGCGCACAATTCACGTCTTTGTCATCGTTTTTTTTTGTTCGTATAAATGTAGAACCACCCCCTGTCCCCCCTCCCAAAAATAAAGGGAAACTAAATAAAATCCAATCAGATCTAAATCGAATCAATCAACTCTACAACCACTTAGTACCAACAACAACAACAACTCTATCAACTCTTCAACTACTACAACAACAAGAACTTCAACACACAGCTAAGAGAGCGCGCCCAACAACAGCAATATAAGCACACACTAAGAGAATAAAAAACAACTAGGAATTAAGACAGCGCAGGTGTGTGCACATGTAAAAAAGAGAAAAGGAAGGGAAGCCACTATTAAGTACAACACACAACAGCAGAGCAATAAGAAAGTTGAAGAGAGGCAGAAGAGCAGCAGAAAAAACATCAACAGTAACAGCAGCAGCAGGCCAGCTGAGAGCGCTGAGCGCTAAAAGTCGAGGAGAGATCGAAGCTCACCTCAACTACCCCACAACTCACCTCATCCTCCCCACAACACACCTTCGATCGAGGGTGTAATTTTTGTTGATTCGAAAACACACACACTCGCAACTCTCAGGATATGTACGGCAACAATAATCCGGGTAGTAACAATAATAACGGTGGTTATCCCCCATATGGCTACAACAACAAGTCGAGGTAAATTTTTATAACTTGAGTTCTTACGTTCCGTCAGCCATTCGTTCCATCACTTTTGCGTTTGATCTTGATCATCATTTGATTTTCAAACTCAAACATTTCCCAACAGTCGAACTTCTCTGGAAAATATAGGAATTTAGTAGTCTAGAATGCATTTCTTTTGGTAAATATTTAAATGTTTTATTGATTTTTAAATTTGAACTATAAACTTTTCAAACAATGTCTTAATATATGAGCAAGTAAAGTCCATGAATTTCGACTGTAGATGTTTTCTTTTCCCAATCCCCCTTCCCCCCTTCACACATAACACACAAAACATAAAGATGATACAGTGTTTACCTAATTTTTTGCTACCCAGATCTCTTTGGCGAACGAACAAAAGACCAAAAATTTTTTGAATAGTTTGTACGAAAGAAGAATTCCCTGTTGCTGACTTTTTTTGTTTTAGAATTACATTTCTTTGACATATGACCTCCTGCTGGAAGTTAAATTTTTTTGACTTACTCGAAAATCTCTTTAATGAGCAAACAAACTTGTTGGTTAATATGCATTGGTATGTGTGCAGGGAAGGATGTCGATTGCCAGTCGATAAAATCTCAAGATTGAGATTGTTATCGATTTGCTGTCGATGTCGCTGGCACAAAAGAGAAATCAAATCGAATGATTTTACCCCTTGTTCACTTCATATTCATTCCACACACCCCACACATTGTTTAGTTTTTAGTTCACTTGGTTTTCTTTGTTTTATGTGTGTGCCCTGATATTATCAGAGGAAAAATAACCAACAACAACGAGAACAGCCACAGGAATGGATAACAATGACCGCAACAACAAGGAGGATTTATATAAGTATAATTAAATGTTACATGTGTACTAGATGGTGCAACCAATGATTAAAAAAAAAACCTAATAATCGATTTAATACAGAAAAGTAAAACACACAAACGAACACGTACACATAGATAGCGAAACCAGAGCAGCAAAAAACAGTCAAGCGTTTTGGGGGAACCCCCTTATGAGTACTACAAGCCCACCTCTAAAAAGCTCCGCTCCCATTTGTGATTTTTTTTTCTCATAGAATATCTTAATTTTTTCATAGTAAATCCCTTGATAACAAATAATATATGTTAATTTTTTCATTAGCTGTACTGCCATCTCGCTCGCTCTAGTTGTTACGTTTGCATTTTGCCATCTTTCATTGCATACATTCATGCGTGTTCACACCTACACTCGCACACACTGGTCACACTCTCACCCAAAATTCAGCTGATCGTCTGCGTGTTTTCGCGACATGCTTTATTTTCGTCCTAAATATTTACAGTTGTATGTGATAAAAGATAAGCAATATGCAAAAATGTTGACCGAGAAACAACGTGAAACAACGTAAAGTAACGCAATCTTCCATATTTAAAAATATATACACAACATAAACCATTTATAAGAATCGAACTGCATTTAAAAGAGGAAATAAGAGCGAGCGCCATGTCTTTTGGCCCACAAAAAACGTTTTGATTCCGCTGGGAATCGGAACTATATACCCCAAAAAAAATATATACATATACACGCGTAGACCAAGGCAGATACATGTCTCTGTATCTGTGCAATTCGTTTGTGGCAAGAGGATTATAGAAACGGCCTAAAAACGTTTTCATCGTGCGGATTGTGCAACCTAAACAGTCTCATAATGTACCGGTAAATGTTCTTGAAACTTGAATCTCTCTCTAACTATCTTTATCTCTTACTTTTTGTCTCTGTTCCACAATTACTGCTTGGCGTAACTGTACTAAAATTATATATTTTCTTTGTTGCCTTAATTGCCTTGAGTTTGTATCTTTTGATTTTATCTCGCCTCGCATTGTCCATATATCTTCCATCGCCAAATCTTCAGTAGAACGTAAGCTTAAGTTTTGCCTAAGAAAAACCAGAAAAAATTGACTGTTTTTTGCTGCCAAAAACGAAAAGCGGGGTCAAGCTGTGGTCTGATTTCAATAACGATCATCCTAGGGCACATAAAACAAAAGGAGAAAAAGCAGCGCCAGCCGTTGGCGTCACTCGTGACATTTTTATGGGCTGCTGCTTCTTCTCGCTTCTTTTTTTTTTTGGGTCGTATAATTTATGGCACATTATTCAGCTCAGCAGTCGATGAAATGTAAACAGAGCAACCACAGGGCAGGGCCGCCCCCCTTTCCACATTTGGTGCATCACGTGCTCTGTGGAAATTGTGTCAGGACCTTGACATGCAGTAGTAGCCTTAAGTTATGTACGTATGGGTTGTCCCTCTTGCACGCATGTGCTAGGTGCTGGGAGATTTTACAATTTAACTAGCCTTAAGCACCGGTTGTTGTTGTGGTTATTGCGTCGCCATCTCTCTATCGCACTCATGTCCCCCCGAAAACCGAAAACCAAAAACCGACACCCCCACACATCCCAATGCATAGCCGACAAATTGCCTTTACCCCCTTTTCTCTCTCAAATGAAAGCCAAAAGGCAAAATGCAAAACATTTGCTCAAGGTCGTAAAAGGACCACGACTACCAAGTGAAACCGCAGCAGCACCCAGCAGCAGCAGCAGCATCAATCAACAATGTCAACAATCAACACCAGCGCAGAGTGACCTTGCTAATGCATATTTGACCTTTTTTAGTGACATTCTTTTCCACCTTACTTTTTTTTGCATATTTTTTTATTGTGCAAAATGAAAACGAAGCAAAATCGCGACTCTTCGTCCTACTCACACGAAACCAGTGTGACCTTGCCAGCAATTATTTGAGATTTTGTTGTCTCACTTTTTTTTTGCATATTTTTTTATAGTGCAAAATGAAAAGGAAACAAACCTGACCTTCCCAACGAACAACTGAGATTTTGTAGTCTCACTTTTCTTTTTTTTTTGTTGTTGTTCATATTGGGCAAATAAAAAGAGTAAAACATTAACTCCCTGACACACACACACACACAAAACACCAAATCACATACAAGAACAAAAATCCCTTCCAGCAAAATTATGTAACGCCCATCATCGACGTTGTACCGCAACTGATTTTAATCGTGTGTAGACATTTTTTTCCACAGCCCAGAAAGAAGCAGCCACCGATATCGTCGAAAAGCGAAAGACACTCACTGACTCTTTAGATAGTATGTAGTTTTAATTTGCACGGGGGGCAAACGCGCCTGCTCCGCCCCCCATCGGCTCCTTGTCAACGAAACGAAATGTTTTCTGAATCGAGGACGCCTCCAACGCCCTGTAAGTAACAAGACTCTAAGACTAATATAGCAAAAACCCAAAACAAAATATAAAATAACATAATGAAGAATTGGGGAAAATACCATAAACATAAAAATCAATATAAGCCCTAACTTAGACCTAAATACGAAGTATACCTCGATCTGCAAACAAAAATTCGACGTGGGAAGAAGAGGGCTGTTGTGTCCGAAACCATAAACAAATTTATAATTCTTTTTTGTTTTTGTGATAAAAGTGCCAAAGTGACTATTTTTTTGATTTTTTTAAAGTGAAAAAGTGCTCCTACAAAATGGTGTCCGATATTGAAATTCAATAATTGGTTAACTATATATTTTTTTTCTTTTTTTTCGGTGAATCGAAAGTAAACAAAAAAAAATATATCATGCTTTTCTTCAATGACATTTTTTTTAATCACCTTTAAGGCAAGAGGCTTTGCAGTTTTCACGGGAGAATATAACTGAGGGATCTTTTCAGAGATCAGCTGTGTTATGTTACCCAAAAAAATAAACTGCAAAATCATCTTATTCACATTTGCAAACCTTCTTCTTAAGAACCAGTAATGGTTCTTTCTTACAAATTAAGTTTAAGTCTAGTAAAAGTTTTCTGGCGAGGCAGTTTACTGTTGTGTGCCGCAAACTTTGAAAAAACAAGTTAACCATAAGCCTAAGTTAGTGGTAAGAATAGAATCGTCAATTCATCCAACGCCAAAACATTTCTTAATCATTTTTAAGATAATTACAAATATAGATTAACAAAAAAAAAAAGTATTGTAAATTGCGCTTTATACATTTAATTTTGATAATTTTAAATAGTATTTTCCTTGAACCAAAAAAACCAACATCATTATTTCCCTGATTGCTAATCGATATTTTCTCTTTTCCAACGAATCGCATCGCATTGTTTAGCGGTGGGCGTGGATTTGGCATGTCCCATTCTCTGCCATCCGGAATGGTTAGTATTCATCACCTTACTATTGCTCATTTTAACGCCTGAAATTTATAATTATTGTTAGCGACAAATTTCAATTTCAATTTCCATTGCATGAGCAATCAAACGAAAGAAATCAAGAAATTTGAAACCAAATTGAAGGCAATGCATTTGATATTGACTAATGACTTTGAATTTTGTTTTGTTCTCGGTTTCGTTTTCTAATAATCATAACAATAATAATAATATAAATTTTATGCCTTTTACTATATTAATAGTTGTATGTTATTGAGTTTGTCTCATGAACGCTCTGGGGACACACGCTTTTGAAAAACAAACAAATACTAAAAACTTAACTCAATTATTTTGTGGATGCTGAACGATTTCATTTTGGTTTATGATAACAATAAACAACCAACAACTAAAAGTTTGCCGTTTAAACAACAACAACAAGACCTAAACAAACATAAACATAAAACAACCAGCAACAACAACACAAACAACTCTTAAAAAAAATAAATACAAAACCCTTAAATAGAAACTTAAACAATAGAACACAAATACAAAATACTCAAACACTCAAACACACCTGCATGAGCCATGAAAAGCAAAGACTATATTTAAAAGCATACCTTTAGGTATCACCCTGCCACCTTGTCCGTCCCATTTCCGTTTCCATTTCCATTTCCGTTTCCGTTTCCTCGTCAGCTTTGGCTTCCGTTTGGCGTTTTGCGCAAATTTCTTTTACAGTGCCTGGCAAAATATAAGATACACCTGATGCAATTTCTTTAAATATCATTGGTTTAACTCTAAAAACTGAATGAATCACATTTCAGTTTTAATTAAGTGACCAGAAAATATTTATTTATTAAAAAAAGTCTGTATTCATTCATTGATTTTGAGAACAATTCAGTCACACTGTTCTTGACCTTGTCGTTTGCCTTGTATCGTTGCCTCGCACTGTATTTCCCATTTCCCAATGACACGGAGGAGACCCTCACAAGAAAACACCCACAAATAAATACTAAACAAAAAAACAGCGACACAAAACACTTAAGAAGCTTGAGAAAATTAAAGAAGGGATGGCAGAATTTGATGCATTTCTTGAAATTCCATGTTTTTTGTCTTTGGTTTTTGTGCAACCCCCTGTGAATGCCGTTTAGCTCACACAGACAGAAATACAATTACATACACGAAAGTACAGTGAAGCAAGAGAATGTTTCGACTTAATGCTTAAATCAAATTCAATTACAATACAAATTGTTGCACTCGAGTTTTAAGCACGCCTTAAACAACTAACCACCAAATAAATCAAAAAAAAAAAAGAAGTGATGAAGTAAACATTTTTTGGGGAGATTTTGCATATGGAATTGTTACCGTTAGTTTTGTCGTAGATTTCTACGTTTTTAACCCACTTCGAAACCTTGGTCCACCACCTACCTCATCACAAACTAAGTTGTGTGTTGTTGTTGCTGCCCGAAACGAAAGCAATGATCCAATGAAACAACAGCCAAAGCAGCCAAAAAAACAGCCTAACCAACTAACCAACCAACCAACCAACCAACCATCCAACCAATCTACTAATCAACTAATCAACCCCAAGACAGCGATATGAGGCCTTCTCACAACACTAGAATATCTTTGTATGGTTAATCTGATTACAGTCACGTTATGCGTTCTCGCCACAGGATACAGAATTTTCATTTCCAAGTTCCTCGTCGCGTCGCGGTTACAATGATTTCCCCGGCTGCGGTGGCGGCGGGGGAAATGGAGGCAGTGCCAATAACCTCGGCGGCGGCAACATGTTCCACCTGCCGCCCATGGCCAGCAACAATTCGCTGAACAACCTGTGCGGCCTGTCGCTGGGCAGCGGCGGTAGCGACGATCTCATGAACGATCCGCGGGCGAGCAACACCAACCTTATCGTCAACTACTTGCCCCAGGACATGACTGATCGCGAGCTGTACGCCCTGTTCAGAGCCATCGGACCCATCAACACGTGCAGAATCATGAGAGACTATAAGGTAAGTGGATAGCAGCCAGCTCTTCTCCTTAAACTTCTTCCTTTAACTTCTGATCTGTCTTTGTACTTACTTACTTTCATCCAAGTGGTCACCCAACTGTATAATATTAACTTATCATTGATCCTCTTACCCCCCACAGACTGGCTACAGTTTTGGTTATGCTTTCGTGGACTTCACATCGGAAATGGACTCGCAGCGTGCGATCAAAGTGCTGAATGGCATCACAGTGCGCAACAAGCGGCTTAAGGTGGGTTCTTTGAAAAACTATTTCTACATAAAGATCAATTATTAAGCCGTTTATTCGAATCTATTCTTGTAGGTTTCCTATGCTCGTCCCGGCGGGGAATCAATCAAGGACACCAATCTCTATGTGACCAATCTGCCGCGCACCATAACCGACGATCAACTCGACACGATCTTCGGCAAGTACGGTTCCATTGTGCAGAAGAACATCTTGCGCGACAAGCTCACAGGTCGCCCAAGGGGTGTGGCTTTTGTTCGGTGAGTCTTTTATTAATTTTATTTAGATTTAAGACCATTTAATCAGATGGCCAGAAAAAAAGTTCACCTTTACTGTTCAGTTTCTTAAAGTCGAATTGTCTGCAACTTAAAATTTAAGATCTATTAAAAGGCTTTGATTTGAATTTCCTTAAAACTTGACAACTTTTTTTTATTAAAAAACAATTTTAAGGTATTAAGAGTAAACAACAAATTTGTTTAACTATTTTAAAACCCAAAAGTTAAACAGTTTTTCTGTAAAATTTTGTTAAACAAAGTTAAACAATGTTTTAAAGCGCACTTTTTCGACTAGAAGAACCTTGACTGTACTTGTAATCTTGGCCAAGTTTTATTTTCTTGTTTTATTTCGACTCCCGGCTCATCATATGTTTACTTTCTTTTCTCTCATTTTGACCATCGTTCCATTTACCATCTACGGTGTATTTTCGATCGATAAATGAAAACTATATAGGTACAACAAGCGCGAGGAGGCCCAGGAGGCCATATCGGCGCTGAACAACGTTATACCCGAGGGCGGATCGCAGCCGCTGTCCGTCCGGTTGGCTGAGGAGCACGGCAAGGCGAAGGCGGCACACTTTATGTCGCAGATGGGCGTGGCAGCGCCGAACGCCCCGCCGCCGCCGCCACCACCGCCGCCGCACATGGCCGCCGGATTCAACAATATGGTGCACAGAGGTAGATCAATAAAATCACAGCAACGCTTCCAAAATGCGCATCCCTATTTCGATGCTAAAAAGTTTATCTAAACAAAAATCCAGAAACGAACACAAGATGAAACACAAGCCACTCACACAATATACAAAACACAACTCCAAGAGCGATCTACTGGGTATATAGTATATATATACCCAACGTTTATACATTACACCGTCTTGAGAGTGTTCACATCTTGACCCCTATATGATTTATTTTGGTTTTTTTGTATTTGATAAACAACAACAGCAAAACAGCAGCCAACCACAACAAAAAACAACCACTAACTAACAACCAACTACACCAATTGCATACTTAGATTTATTTTTTGACCTTAACATGGTAAATGATTCAATTTACTGTTGCAATTTAAAAAACTGCATATATATTATAATAATATATATGACTTAATTTGGAATATTAAGCAAAAATTGAATTGTAATTTTTATTTTTTAGTGTAATAACAAAATTAATACAAAAAACCCTACAAAAAAAGAACAAAAAAACTAATTATTTGAAAATCCCAAAAAAATCGTAATATTTAGATACTAACTTAAAAGAAAAAACGGAAATTATCATCGTTTTTGGTTTAGGTGTAAACCTGAAGCTTTTTTTTTTCGTGCTGTGTGAGAACAGAACACACATACACTCACAGAGTTACACACACCAACACACACACATGCGAAACGGTTAACTAGCACTTACAAAAAAGTTCGCGTAAAAGTGTTGGTTGAAAACCAAAATTTTTTAAAATATTTTTTTATAGTGTGTGTGTTCCTAAATGGAACAGTTTTTTTTCGGACACAGATAGTTTCTAGAATACAAATAAAAATACACGGCACAAAAAGTAACCAGCAATTTTTTTTGAAAAAAATAATTCACCGAATTGCACATAATGATAAATATATTAACAAAGGAAATCGCAAGTAAGGCGAGATAAACCAACTAAGGACTGAATTCGATACCTAATTAAATAATGCAAAAAAGCAAGCATAACCTACTGAATGCATCTACAAAGGAAAAACCCAATAAAAAAGGGAAAAAGAGTGTGCACTTTTTTTTTTTGTTCCAGCTCTTTTTTTTTTTTGCCAATTTTTTTTCCTGTTTACAAAAGACTGTGCAAAACAACTGATCGTGGATATTGCAGCCAAGCAAACAGAACTGAATTATAAAAGAAAACCAACAAGTTACCATAACACGTTACCAGAAATCTAAAGGAGTAAAAATTACAAAGCGTTGCCGAGCATTAACCTAACCCCTCTTAGCTCCACCCACCACCACCTCTTCAGCATCTTCAGATCGCATCAAAGATATCGAAATCGAATCACGCCACCTTATTTTTTTTGGTTATAATTTTTCATCTCTACCAGCAACAACAACAACTACAATCCACAGCAAGAAAAACTACAATTAAAAATCGAAACAACCAAAAAACGCAATTATTTCCTTTTTTCAACTTCTCTATCATCAAGTTTTTACCCCATATATCGACAAAAAAACAACATGAAAAATATATGAAAAAAACACTTATTTAGATATACTTATAATATACATATATATTTCACTATATGAAACCTATTCTATAAAATAGCGTTAAATTTTAATAATTATTTAGTTTGTAGTGCGTTAAAAGCATTCAAAACGAAAAGCAAGCATATAACAAAACCCCCAAAAGTGTGACCAGAGAAACCGAATATAATAAAAAGGCGAAAAGCAAAACAAACATAAAAACAAAAACCAAAAACGACAATTTTTTTTATTTTTTTTCAAGTTCAAGCAAATTTGAGAATCGCAGTGTTGGAAAAGACACCTGGAAATGCCAACGGGAAGTTTTTCTCCCATTTCACTCACTTTTTTTGTTTTTCTTTTTTATTTTTGATCTTGCTAATCTGCCTTGTGTGTGTGCGTGTGTGAGTGTGTGTGTTTGGGGCGTGCGAGAATGAGACAGCGAGCGAGCGAGTGTTGGCAGGATATCCCCATCGCCCATCGCCCATCGCCCACGCGTGCGTGCGAGCGAGCGAGTACGAACGAGCGCGAGTGCAGATTTCCCGTTACAGTTGTCCCCAGGCACAAGAGACAGAGAGAGGCGGACGGCTGTGTGACAGACAGAGACACAGAGAGAAACACTGTGAAAGTGATTAGAAAGAAGTGAAAGGCGCATGGTAAGTATGCGCGCACTCAACCGAAACGATAACGGGGTGCTGCCAAAAGTCACACAACCACCCCCTATATCAAAACCTCCCCTATATCAAAACCCCCTTCTCATACAACCCCCATTGTTTTTTTTAATCTTTTTTTTAATGTGATGTTTTTTTTTATGGATCGAAAAAACAACGAAAAAAGACACAAAACCATGACCATATTGTTTTCTCTCTCTCTCTGCCCCCACACACCCCTTTATCGGTTCCAGTGCAAAAAAACTAAAACAAAAAAAATCCAATTTTTTTAAACTTTTTTTGCCAGTGTATTTCATAATAATATTTTCCTCCAAGTGAAACTGTGTGCTAAGCTATGTTCTTTTTTTTTTTGTTACTCATCTAGTGCTCTTAAAAAAAAATACGCATAATCAATCATATAAAATAACCAAATTTATTTTGTATATTTTTTTCCGTGCCTGTCAGTGTTTTCAGTGTGGATTCGAGGAATCAATTCTTTATATTTATAAAAATACATTTACAATCGTTTCTACCAAAGCCAAGCAACAAATGTGCAAAACTGTATCCGATTTTCTTTTTAGATTAGCTTTACCCACATTTTTTTTCTTTGAAAACTTCATTAATTTAAATATTTTTATTGCTCTTTTGTTGTTGTTGTTTTGCATTCCCAAAATATATATCATTTGCATTATTTTGTTTAGAACCATTTGAATATTTTAGTTTAAAAAAATCGCAAGAATTAGCTAAGCATAAGGATTTGCTATTAACTTCAGCTTTTTTATAAAAACGTTGCCTACTTTTTCGAGAAAAATTAAAACTTTATTTAAGTATCTCAATCAAATTTTTAGTTTCTAACTTATTAAAGAAATTTTTAGTAGTAAGTAAAATTAAATTGCAGAAAACAAAATTTGATGTTAATAAGGAAAATTAATTCTTCAAAAAATGTTAACTGTATTTATCAGCCCAAAGATTCTTTTAAAATGTATTTCATTTGTATTCCGATTTTTAAAAGTATTTTATCCTTATTTCATCCTTTTGTCAGCTGAAAAGTATGCAACGTTTGTGTGTTAAGCTTTGGAGAATGCAATCCAAACTTATAAACGATATCTTTGTAATACATTACAATAAACAGGTTAAAAATTCCCCTGATTAATATCAAGGATATCGAGTACTTCGGACTTTTCCGCCGAAGACAGTTTGGATTTATGACTCATTTTTAGTTTGGTTTACTTTTTTAAGCTTGAATTTAGTTACTGAACTCTCGTTTCAAGTTGTAAACGTAGTTTGTGTTTCCCATTGTATTTGGCATTTGTTGTTTCCATGCCGTAGATACTCTACTTTAATATACATACTCACAGCACTAACCCCGAACCGATCGCTTTTCCTTGTGAAAGGAAAATAAAGGAAAAGCGACCGACTCAATTCATACTCATTGATTGTTGTTGACAAAGAAATAAAAAACAAAAGATCCAAATAATTGAATAATCTCTATAAACAAAGAACAATCTTTTTATTCCCCCATTCCATCCAAAATCAAGCAAATCAACCAACCCCCCAAAAAAAAAACTCAATATGCGCCGCAACTAATCCAAGTTGTACAATTTTTTTTTTCGTTTCGTTCCTTTTTTCATTATAGACGGAGCTATGGAAAAATTACGCTCATTATTCGATGCTATATGCGATGCTATCTTTGGTCTCGATAGTAATTATTCCTTTTTTATATACTTATATTTCTAATTAACTACTCCTAGTCGTAAAATATCATAGATTTTTTGCTTTTCTGCCGCAGAAGAGCAAATAATTATAGATTTTTTTTTTGTTAAGAGCCCTTAAGAGTCAGATCTAGCCGAGAGATCGAGCACAGGCCTATAAATCTATATAAGTAGAGTCTATCAAGAAGAGAGCACACCTACACAGACACACACGAACACACACACTCATGCGCTCCCACAAAATTGAGAAGACAGAAAATAAATATTCAATTTCAGTTTTCAAATTCTTCATCTCTCTATATAAATATATATTTATGAAAAAAAAACCTTGAAAAAGAAGCCAAATTTTCTTTTAAAAGCGTGCCATGTTTTTCTTTGTTACTTTCTCTCATATCATCATCCAGCTACTAAACCATCTCTCTCTTAAAAAAAGGACCGATTTAATGTATAACCAAAATAAATATTGGCCCTTGGCATTTGCTCTTATGCTATTTTTTTTTTCCTTTTGTTGAGCCATTGCCAAGAACGTAGAGCGTTAATTAAAAAAGTTCCAATTGAAAAATTGCCAAAAAAAAATTGTACTGCTAGATGAACCCAATTCGAACTCAATATAAAGTCGCAAAAAACCATAATTGAATAAAAATTGCTGCTGCTGGCCCTTTAAAGAGTTTAATTGCTAACCAAACCTGTGTTTGCTTGCGCTTAACATTCACCTTTTATTAAAACAAAAACCGAGTTCTCCTAGAGCCCCCTGTTGAAAGTTTTGTTTGGTGTTTTTGAATAGATTTTCGTTTAATCCCCCCATGGTCTGCTTTGTCTGCTCTGCGAACTCTAAATACTTGATTAAAGTTCCCCAGTTCGTAAATGTTTCTTGCTTAAAAAAGTTAAACTAAACCAAAACCCGATTAGATCTGTAACTAGATATTAATTACAACTATATTCCAACTTGTTTTGCTTGCTAATGTTCTTTGAACGCACTTGAATTTGTATGTGAGTGTTTCATATACGCCACAGATCAGTCACAACATAAACACACATAAATATAGACCATCACCAGATCAGTCATCAATTTGTTTTAACAACACCAACCCAAGTCCCCATCCCATCCCAAAGTTCCACAAATCAAAAAAAAATGAAAGAAAACATGGCACGTTTAATGGAAATTATGATAAAACCCTTCAATCGTGTGTTATCGAGTGGGAAAACCTTTGTAATCAAATCAAATAAATATAATGCAATTACAAAACATCAGCTTGAATTAAAACTACAACAAAATCCCTAAAGTAAACAAAAAGTAACAAAGAAAAAACAAACAACAATAAACACTAACCCAACACCAGCTAAAACAAGAAAAAGGCAAACGAAACTCTAAGAGAAATACTAAACCTAATTAATCTCTCACTTAGGCTAGTTAAGTCAGGGCTCTAGCATTCAGGGCCAGATATTATAAATAGTATAAAATAATTTTTTTATTGTTAATTTATTTATTCAATATACGCATGATGACTTTAAACTACCCTGATGAATCGTACTAATTGATTTTTTTTTTTTGTAACCTTTTCTTTGCTTTCGCCCCTTAAATCAATTTAGGCGAAAATTTTGCCGATTTGCTTGACGGACTGTACCGCCGGAAGTACCATTATCCCTACTTATAATTGACGCCGCAACAGCAGCAGCAACTACTTCAACATCAGCAGCAGGCGTTGGGCTTCACCAGTAGCACAAATAGTATTGGCAATGGCAATAGTAACGAGAACAACATGCTACTCTATCACCAGCATTACCATCAACAACAACAACAGCTACAACAACGCCTGGGCAATGTTGCTGCTCACAGTTTGAGTCCGAATGGAAGCAATAACAACATCAACAACACCACGAACACAAATAACACCAGTAGCATTAACTTTAATACAATCCGCCAGAATGGAGTTGCTGCACTGCACTATCTTCAGGAGCAATTGCAACTGCAACAACCGCAGGAGCAAGTGTCACAGCCACAGCAGCCCTTGACGCTACCATCACCGCCCTTTACACAACAATCCCGACAGCAGCACCATAATGGCAGCAGTGGCAGCCTTGGCAATCAATTGCTTTCCATAGGCAATAACCATAGCTTCAACAACAATTCCAATCACTCCAATAGTTTTAGTGGCAACTACAACAACGGTAGCTCTTTTACTAACAATGGTGGAAGTGGCAGCAACTTCACCAATAATGCGGCTGGCACCAGCAACTTCAGCAATAATGCAGCTAGCAGCAGCAACTTCACCAGCAACCCCACAAGCAGCAGCAACTTCACCAACAATCTCTCTAGCAGTAGCAATTACATCAACAGCGGCAGCAACTTTACCAACAATGCGGCAAGCAGCAGCAACTTCACCAAGAACTGCAGCAAAATCGTTGGAAATAGCACCACCAGTAACAATAGCCACACCCAAAGCAGCAATAATCACCATAGTTCACCGCAGCACGACTTCTGTTTCAATATGACAACAACGGAGCAAGAACTGCATCAGCAGACACTGAAGTTGCAGCAGCTGCATTTCAACAACACTTTCAACAGCACCACAGCAACGGCAGCCTCAACTACAGCAGCAACTTCCACTTCAACAACGGCGACTGCAACAACAGTTAACCCCTCAAATGTCGGATTTTTATGGCGTACATAACCAGAGAGTTGAAAAGCGTTTGAAGGCAATCTTCAAATAAGAAATAATATATAAAAAACTTATATATAACTATGATTACCTTATATTGATCATCGTAGTATCAGCATCCATCGAAACCATATACAAAAACCCAAATTTTTATGTTCTCAAACCCCAACCCAAGAATTATTAATACCCCTTTATTTTTTGTATGTTCCTCACTCTAACCCTTATGTTGTAGTTGGTTTTTTTTGTGCTTTTTTTTTGGGAGGAATCTTTTTTTTTCTTTTTTGTAATTAGCTCTAAGACAAGACACGTATATGTATACAAATCATAAATAATTATATATATATATATATATATATATAGAATGAGAAATCGACGACGAAGGCGATATTTTTTTGCTTAAACTTAGAGAAAAAAAACCTATAAGAAACACATTTTTTTGTCACATATTTATAACGTATAATCATAAAGAAATATATACAAAAAATATATTATAAAGAAAACACAAACATTATATATCTATAGCTATATAGCGTAGGCGTGAAACATAAGCTCTGATTGTTTTTTTTTTCTCTGTGTCTGAAACTGATTTTTTTGGCGCGAACTATGCCGCAACAACGTACACGGGCATCGTGTATGTTTATAGCTGAAGTTAATCCAGATATACGAGTATATTATTTTTTTCATAATTTATAAATCTAATTTTTTTGTCTATATATACGTAACGAAATGGCTAAACGGCTGGACATGCTCAAGTTTTCAGGCTGTTTATTGATACACTTAACAAAAAAACAAAACATTTAGCTAGAAATATGCTTGAGTAGGAGAAGGAGAAAGAGACCCAGACAAAATTAAACTACAAACCCAATTTTTTTCATAGCTATAATGAACGATACTTTTTTTTTACTACGTATAAATACTTTTTTGAAATCAATTTTTGTTTTTAGTTTATTTTACATTTTACGAAAGAACTTGAGCATGTAGCAGCAAGAAAAACAAAACAACATACAAAAAAAACGAGTAAGAAAGAAACGTGATAAACAGCCCGAAAAAACGAAATCAGAGGAAACAGTATAAAAAGGACGATGGAATAAATAGAGACGAAATCGACAAGAAAGAAAGAGCACGCAAAATCATAGAAGTGGCGGCGTGACTTGGCTTGTTTATCTAAAATTGCCTAAATTTGAAAAATCCCACATTGTTAACGTTTTAACTTTGTATTTTATTTTACGTTTTTGTTTTTTATATATTTTTTTATTCAACACGACATTTGATATTCTTATTCGGCCAGTCACTCCACCTGCCCTTCTAAAAGCAGACTACAATTATTTTTTCGGTGTAGGTGCATAAACAAAAAGAAGAAAAAAACAATTAATACAACTTCAATATATGCGATGATCCTTTTTGTCAAATTCTAGCTATACTTTTATAAATTACTTATAAACCAAAACATGTGAAAAATTTTAAATTGTTAATGAAAAAATCACTACATTTCTGAATTTCAATTTTATTTTATAATTTTATTACCCTGTCTCTGGCTTAAAACAATACTTACAAGAAAATAAGAAAACAATTATTTAAGGAAACTTAATAAACACTTTCACCACAAACAACATTTCCCTGAGTTTTATTTTTATTTTATTTATGATTAAGATTATGATAACCCTATTTATTAAGATTATGTTTTCGAAGAGTTTGTGTGTCATATTAAGTCAACGAATTAAGAATAATAAATGACAACTAGCTTTAAGCAAGACTTGTGAGAAAACAAGTTAAGGAGCAGACATAGTAAACACTTACAGCTTGGTTGTGCTGAATACTTAATATAACGATTTAAAAAACAAAACAAGTCCGAAATATATTGAGGTACGCATTAGCGAAAGAGAATAATTATCTACAAAAGAAAAAATCAATATGAAAGTCATTCATTCTAAAGCCCCGCCAATCCGGATGGTGGCGTCAAACTCACTAAAATCGAAAGCAAATAGTCTCAACCAATGTAGCCTTAGTGAGTAAGCGGATATACATAACGAATATCGGGTTAGTCGGATCGGTTTAAGAAATAGTCATACGTTAGCATGCGTTCGATCGTCTCGTGTAACTAGATTAAGCCAAGGCAACCCCAAATCAAATATTAATTCATTTTTTTCTTGGATAGTGAAACGAAGGAGTACTATTTTTTGTGACTATTTTTTGAGCATGTGACAAAATCATAAATGTAATTTTTTTTTAGATATTTTTTTATGTAATCCTTTAGACAATTTTTTCTTTACTCATAAGCAGCCAAGCTAATTTTGTTGTAATACCGAGACCGAAACGGAGACGCATCAAGTGAATAGAGTTTTTTTTTGGTATTTTTAATAACGTTGTAGAACATGGTAACCTCACAGAAAACCTAATCGCAAATACATTTAAAATGTTGTTCATTAAAAACTTAAAGCATGAAAAGTGTTAAGTAACGGAAATATACATTATACATTTTTTTATATTAAAGTAAATGTGTCTAGAAGATAAAGATCTTTTTATAAAGAAAAAAATACCAGAAATATGCATACAATTTTTTTCTAGCGTAAGAGAAAGCGTTTTTTATATAAACATATTATACAAGAAAAACCAAAAAAAAATTAAAAACAAACAAACGACTTGAACAGAACCTCAACAAAGCGGAGATTGATGAGACCCAGATATAGGTTCAGATTCAGATAGGTTTATTCATTTTCTGCTTCCTTTGTCGAATCGAAAGTTGAGATCAAGCTAGGCGCTTTTATCCTATGGAACTTTTTGGTATTATTTCGTGGTTTCAATTTCTACCATCTCTGCTCTATTCCCTCTTGCCTATCCCCAAGTAGTGCCCCTTGTAGCGCCCATATTTCATCTCAAAAAACACCGAAAACTTATATACAATTCAGAGAATAACAAAATATAGAGTTATGTATACATAGATTTAAATAAACGGCAACTACCAGAAGGAGAAGACACGACCGCCCATTGGGGCAAAGTAATTTTTTTTGCATAGTGAGGTTAACACTCGATCGGATGGCGATGATTGTATGTGAAACGTGAACTGCCCTATGAAAGATTTTTTAAAACCGAACACAAAACAAAAAGCAACTAAGCGACAGAAAACAAAATTAACAGAATTAAATAAAAAATAAAAAATAAAGCGACAAGTAAGAAAACTACAAATGCCTACAAATAAATGCATACCTAAAAGCAATATACATTCAAACATAAAACAAGTTTAGTGGAACAAATAACAGTTTAAATAGCAAGCAACAAACAAAGGGAATATATTCGACAAAACAATTATATTAACTATACCGTATACAAGACATATATATATATATTATAACTATTAAGCCCCCGAGCGGAAATTTTTTTGAAATAACTAAATATTTAAAAAGTAATAACGTAATGTACCGTAATATACCGAATAAACGACACCACACACACAGAAAGACAGCAGACCGACTCGTAAGATGTTCGTAGTCCGTAAACTACATGAGAAAATGGTAAAAAACCAATAAGAAAACTTGAATTTTAACTCGTTTATACAAAAAAACATACATATATACATATATTAAAATAGCAGCTAATTGTTGTACTTAAGAATGTCACATTACAAAAAAATCAAATAAACGAAAGAACATTTAAAATTCAAACAGAAGGCAAAAGTAACGGTTGTATTTCTTAGAGATGGGACTGTTTCGCGCATGTCAGTCACTGTTAATAAACAGCACTCTGGTTGGTTAACAGAGGTATTTAGATCTTATTTTTATTTTTATTATATTATTTTTCTTTTTATTATAAAAATATTATAAATAATATGTTAATGTTTGTGTTTTACAGCACTGCCAACATTGCATTTCTTACTACAGCTTAATGCTTTTCTCTTATTTGTGGGTAAAAATATTATCATATTATTAATCAAATCAATTTGTTCATTATTCTTATTTATATGAAGTCACCACTTGAAAAGTCCGAAATGTTTGAGTAGGTACTTAAGTTACAAATGTTATACAATATTTATTATTTATTACTACAAAAACACACATTTAGTGCGCATTTACTTACTTAATCTCAGAATGGCAAGACCCAATTTTAAAAAAAACCTGTCATAAAACTCTTTATCGGTCAGTTGGAATTTTAATGCAAAATTGGCAAGTCAACGAGAAACCTTATCAGTCGAGGAGCACCTGTTGCATTAGTGTTCGACGACAAGCAACTTGAATGGCGGGTGTTGTAACAAATCACTTCTAGTTCTACCTAATAACACTCTTTTTTGAGGATGTCTCCCCTGCACGGGGAATTATATCAACGGAGAGATCTTATCTCGAGTGGGGAAACACAAGGAGAAACAAAGTACAAATCACACCAAGTGCTCGCCCAGTAATTCCCATTCTGCACGAATTACAAGTGTATCTGTTTTATATATACCTTTATATCACATTGACTGGTAAACAAAGCGCTCGACTGACACTCCCCTTGGATTGGATGGGTTGTTATTTTCCCGGATCGCTGCTCGCTGATAGCTGCGACACGTTTTCGCAGTCCGTTCAATTAGTGTTCCGGAATTACGTCAGAGCCCGCAATCCCATCGCCCGATAAGACGCACTTTACCCACTCGACTCTCGATCCTTTGCCTCGTTATCCGTGATCATATAGCCGTGATCCGCGATCCGTCATCGTGTCACGATCGCATACCTCCCGGCGATCGCCCCACATGCATCAGCACTATGCTATCGGGTGGCGATGATTAGTATTAACCGCTCAAACTGGCCAGTCATTGTTTGGATACCCTTCCCGCGTTGACAACTTCAAGGTTGAGTCCGCTGAGGGTTGGGCTCTGACTCTCTGGACTACATTATTCCTGTCCAGAAAGTGGGTGCGATTTAATTTAACTAGAGATCCTACAGTGGATATGGAACAGCAGACTCAAAGCAATTCGATAGATACCATTCACGAGGATCATTTTCATAGGAAACTAAAATTTTTTAACCGTTTCTCAGTATAAAGGAGATTGTAATTTCGAACTTCTTCAGACTTTTGTACTTGATTTAATATGGTTCCATGTGAGATCCGCATGTGAGGAGCCCCATTTAAAATGTGTTATCTATTACAGACGCTCAATTGCAAAAAATCTGCTGATTATTTTTGTTTGTAATCAACAATGCAGTCGCAATAACAATTTCTGATCATTCGAGGTTTTTTTGCGAATGAAAAACATATAGTAATGCGATTCTGTTTATTTACCTCGAAATAAATAAAAACTTATAATTTTGTGTTGTATTGTTGTATGTTGTAAAGTGTTTTATTTTTATATATAGTGTAAAAGTATAAACATATTAAAAAAAACATTTGCGAAATTGAATTTACTGGTAACCAATATATGTATACCCTGGAAAATTTGTATACTATACCGACCGCAGCTGCACCATGCACTTCAATTGAATTTTATGTACTTGGTAAATGGTTTTTATTGTTTGTCAAATTGTTTATGCCGCATTCCTAGGCTGCCAAGGCTAAGTACATAACACATCACAGATTGAATAGCCCGACCCGACGGTTTCTAATGGAAATGGATGTTCCTCAGGCCCATTCGCTGACATTTAAATTCGAAATACCTTAATCAGTGATTTAATATATCACTGTTTCAATTGAAATTCCTGGATTTTAAGCATGTGAATAAGCCAGAATGCTTTATATGCTAAATATAACGTCTCCACTAGTTATTTGTTTTTTTTTTTCAATTTAAATGTCTTTGAGTGGGCCAAAGGAACTCTACTGTTACCCCCAGATTTGTCTCTTTATCAATTAAATAATTTGTTATTTTTTCAGGAACACCTCGTGCAGCTCCACATCCTTCAGATTGTTGGGGGTCAGCCGTCGCGTGAATTTTCCCGTTATCCAGCGCTCCTCCAGCTCCTCCAGGGTCCTGCCCTTCGTCTCCGGGACACAGGTGCCGATGAAGGCGGCCGCCAGGAAGGAGATGCCCGCGTAGAAGGCGAACAGATTCGCCGTACCGAGGGCCGCCTGCATATTCGGGTAGATCTTCAGCATGATGAAGGCCAGGATCATGCCGAAGAAGGTGGCTATGCCGGAGGCACTGCCGCGCGCCCGCTGCGGAAACACCTCGGAGATCATGAAGAAGGGCAGCGTCAGCATGCCCATAGTGGAGAAGACGATGTGCGCCACGATGCAGGCCACGGGCAGCCAGTGCCACGTGCCCAGGGATGTGGGGAACCAGTTGCCGGCGGCCAGGAGCAGCATGCAGACCCCCATTCCGGTAGCCGAGAATATCCCAGCCGGCTTGCGGCCCCACTTCTCGAAGATGCCGCTCATGAAGAGGGTGGTGATTATCCGGGCCACGCCGAGCATAACCGCCACCAGCACGGGATCGATGGTCACTCCCGCCTGCTGGGCAATCTGCACGGCGAAGACGATGATCACCACCACTCCACAGGCCTGCTGGAAGCCAAAGAAGGTGGTCATCATCAGGACTGGCTTGTACACCTCCGGCCGGTGGATCATCTGGCTCAGGGACTCGCTGGCAGCGGTGGACATGCTGGCGTCCGCCAGCTCCTTCATGTGCGCCAGCTCCGACTCGAACTCGGGCACGTAGTCCACCTCTGAAAAAGTGGCAAAAAAATGTAAAATTAAAAATCCTCACCAATAAAATCTCACATTAAATTAAACATTTTTAAACAGTTAATAAGGTCATTAAAAAATAACTAAATTGTAACAGATGAACATATTTGCAAAATAATTTTAAAATCTTATTAATGAAGCAAATTTATATTTAACAAAAAATGTACTATAAATACATATCTTTAATTTAAAAAAAACTCAAAGTTTACCAAAATAAATTATTTCAAGAAAACAAATGCCCTATGCATTTATATTTGCCATTATTAAAGCTTTTTCTATAGAAAGTACTTGTTTATGCTTTGATGGCAAAATAAAACAAAATAAATGAATAATATTTTTAGTCCTTGATATTTTTAAATGACAATTGAAAAACTACTCATATTTTATTTGGCATACGATAAAGGTCAGTGTCTACTACATAGTAACTAACTACATAGTAACTAATTTTAAATAATTACCAGACTAATCTACAATTATTTGTGCAACTCTAATGATTTCAAATTGCTGGACAGATTGCTTAATTATTTTATATTTTATTAGCCACGCTCTGTGTCATTCTAATCAGTTTTCTATGGATATATATAATTGCTTCCTACGTTTTTAATTTGATTTTAGGTGTTTTAAAAGTGCTATTTCTACGTTAATGCAAATCTAAGTTCTTTTATTTTTTATTTTAATGGTTTTTGCATTACAAATAAACAAGATCGGTTTGGTAACTGAGATGCTAAAGTTGGAGTAATGTTTTAAAATTGTTTTTAAATCATAGGACCCCTGTGAAATAAAAACTCACCCTTTTTGGGCAGACCACGGAAGTATCTGAGCGACGTCCTGGCCCTCTCCTCCTTGCCCTTGGTCAGCAGCCAGCTGGGCGACTCCGGCATGGGGAAGACGAGCAGGGTGGCCGCCAGTTGGTAGCAGCAGCTGATGCTGAAGATCAGCTGGATGTTGTGGCGGATGAAGTAGCCCAGGACGTACATCAGCAGGATGCCGCTGGCCAGGCCCAGCGAAGTGCCCAGGATCAGGCGACCCCGTATCCTGGGCAAGCTGATCTCCGCCGAGTACACGCCCACCGGCGACACAAACATCCCGATCATGATGCCGCCAAAACAACGACCCACCAGCATCTGGTAGTAGATCATGTCCCGATCCGTGTGCATGAAACTGGTGACCAGCAGGATCCAGCCAATCAGTCCGATTAAATTGGTCAGCAGGATGGTGTACTTGCGTCCAATGTGATCCAGGAAGTAGCTAACCAGGAGTCCACCCAAGGGGCAGGCCATGTTCTGGATGGAGGCTATGGAAATAATATAAATATAAAATATAAATATTTTTAGCAACAAATTTTATACATTATTTAGATATATTTATATATAATTTGATCTTTTTTTAAAGTAAAAGTTAGCTTCTTAATTTCAATGAATAAGGATCAACTTTAACTTGCTTTAAACAGAAAAAGAAAGCATTTTTTGAAGAGTAATTTCTTATTAAATTATGCTTAAATAAAATAAGTTAATTGAAAAACACTACCTAGCATTTTAGCACAAATAATCCTAATTCATTAATTATTTTAATAGGTTCTTAATAAGTCTCTAAATTCTTTTGTAGATTGACGGAGCACTTGGGTGATATTCTCGCTGTGTGCTTACCAAACCAACTGGACTCGTCCTCGTTGAGCCAAAAGGGCTGTGTTTGGTCGTGCAGCTGGGTGAGGGTCACCGCGGGCATGCTGATCACCATGCCGGAGCCGAGGACGCCGCTGTTGCCCAGGAAGACCATCAGCTCCTGGCGCAGCACAGCCAGCTTACCCTCTCCAAGTGGCTTCTCCTCCTGGGGCTTGGGTGTGGCCTTCTCGTCCTTGCCGATGACCGTGACGGTGGCTCTGTAGGCCGGCGGCACCAGCTGCTCCTCCTGCGCCTCCTGCTGGCCCTTCATGACTGCCGGCTTGTACTTTATTGGGCTTTGGGTATTTGGGTATTTGGGTGTGGGATACTAAGTGAAATTGGGGGCCTGTCTGGGTCTCGGGGGAGCTGGTGCTGTTCGCTGTGCCGCCAATCAATTAATGGCTCACAATTAGCTATAGTGGCGACGTCGTCGACTATGGGGGCACCTGTGGGTTGGCCTGTGGCACTGATAGCTCCGACTGCTTGACAAGTGGAAACTTCCGCGCATTGCAATCAAGGGCTCGCTCCAGTATCAATTTCACAAGTTGGACTTATCAGTATTCGAAAGGCCGAGAGAGGGAGTCTTGTTACCAGTTAAAAGTTAACTTAATTTGCTAAAATCCATTACGCTTCGGTGGGTTGGTGGGTTGCACAAAACACGTCCGTTTCGTTTGACGTTCGGCAGGCGACTGAAATGGATGCTCTGCTCTTGCCCATAATTTGTGCAAATTAAAAGATTGCCGTCCGTTTGCATTAATAAGCGGCGGATACGCGGCGTATGCGCGATTAGGCGATTTGGGCGCGATTACGTATACGCCACCGTACCCGTACCCGTACCGTTAGTTGGCCCGCTGTGAGCGGCAATTAGCCGTCTAATCGATCCGGCGACACCCTCGCTGCACTGCACCCACCCCTCTGAGCCCCTGAACCCTTGGACTCACCTATCTCTCTCGCGTTCTCTCGAATCGAACGACATTGGCAACGAACTTGACATTGGGACGAGGGCAGGAAGGTGAAAGGGAATGACTGTGGCTGTGGGTAAATGCCAAATAAAAACAGAAATCAAGAGCGAAACATGTCACAAATTTGAATACCCTAATTCGGAATTCGGAATCCCATTAAAATAAAAATTCTAATTCGGTTATTTACGACTCTGCTAATTTGTCAATAATTGCCAATCACGTTTCAGGGGGCTTTTGATATTAACTTTATTCCTGCTGAAATATATATATAAATAAATATATTTGGTTACTCTATAATTTAGATTCTAGCTAAGCACTCGCTTTAAATATTGATACCAGTTGTGAGGGGAACAATAATAATCTTTTATATATATTTAATAAAAATAACTAAATATTATTGTTAATTTCTGTTGATATTTTTTTACAGTTTACAACCAAAACTTTTCTAAATGCCTGAAAGTAGTAAATATATTTGGTTACTCTATATTTTAGATTCTAGTTAAGAATTCGCTTTAAATATTGATACCAGTTGTGAGGGGAACAATAATAATCCATAATAAATTCAATAAAAATAACTGAATATTATTCTTTATTTCTGTTGATAATCTTTTACAGTTTACAACCAAAACATTTCTAAATGCCTTGCAATTGACTCGGACTTTTCGCAGAGTAAGGGTATGCTTATAAGGTAAACACAAATGTTTCGTTAATGAAATTTCTGTTTTTGTGTGTTTTGTTTACGAAGCAAATCGGAATCGGTGCGAATATTGCGGCTGCAGTTGGCCAACAGCCAACAGCCAAGAGCCAAAAGAGAGGGCCAGAAGCTTATCAGCTCTTCACATCCACCTGTCTGCCTGTCTCTTTATTTTTTGCCCCACTTGTGCTGCGGAAGAGGTGCATAAATTATGCGATATCGAGCGGAATGTTAATACTTGGCGCTCTGTTTTGGGTTTTTGGTTACCCATTTGGACCCCCTTGTGGACCCCCCTTTGGACGCCTCTTTGGACACCTCTTTGGACCTCCTTGTGGACCCTCTTGTGGAGCCCCGTTGGACCCCCTTTGGACCCCCTTTGGACCCTCCTTTAGACCCCCTTTGTGGACTTATCAATATTATCAAAGGGGCGATGCACGCCGCTGCCACGCGGCCCGATTGTTTTGGAATGAGTAATACACGATTCGGATTCGGATTCAGATTCAGATTCGGAGCGGATCGAGCCACTTTCATTAACGAAATCCGAGCTGGAAATTGTGGTAACTTTTTATGGCCACACCACAAGCATTGTAATCACGATAATGTGGGGGCAAATATTTAAATTGTGATTGCAGGCCAATTGGGCAGGTTCAAATATTTTATGGCTTAATATTTAAACAAATCCACAAATTCAAACAGAGATAAAAAAAAAGCACAGACATAAAGTGGCCAAGTGAAACGATAGGTAATTTATGGCCAGCGACCAGTGCCGGCAAATAATTTAAATTAAAACTGATTTATGGATGCCGTAGGCAAATTTCAGGTTTCCACCCGAGTTCTCCCTTTCACCGGGGCTTTCCCCATATTTTTACTTGCCCTCCAAAGGCAATCAATCAGCTCAAAGTTACACTGTAAGCGAGTAATTCGAAATCAATTTGTCTCGGGTGTCCCAGAAAAAACCGAAATAAACAAAAACGTACCAGATCGTTCGATTTAAGGTTAATGTCTGGGCAGAACAACTGATAAAATAATAACAACGAAAACGTCAGATTCGCAAAAAAAAAAGAACTCAGTGCGTATCAGATAACAGTCTCAGTCTCAGACCCACCAAATCTATATTTTTAAATCGCTAATGGCACTACGTAGGAGGACTTATCAAGCCAGCGGACCGATAGCAAAAAAAAAGCCTCAAGGTAACATTTAAGCATTCCATTGATAACTGATTTAAAACTTTGTGATCTAGTACTATTTTTTATGGTAATCAATTTACGTTTTTCCATTATGTGGTAAACGTTAATTTTTTTTGTGTACTTCTCGTGTTTTTTGACCAAATTTCACTGTAAACTGTTTTAAAACTGGTTATTTGAATATATTTCTAGGTCAGAATAACTTAAAATGCCCGGTTGGTAACAAGAAGCAACCGGCTTTACTTCCGATACGTAGCTTTTATTTAAAGATTTTATTTTAAATTATTATTTATTTCTTTACATCTAAAAAAACATTCTTAAATTACTTAAATTTTTGTTAATAGGTTTACCATTTTCAATAATTTTTGCAGAATGAAAAGAATGATAAATAGCATAGAATGAATGAGTAGATAAAGTTTACTTAACAAATTTTCATTCACTTTTAAGTCAACAGGACTTCTAAGTTTCGAAAACGGCAAAGGCGGTGTGTATCATCTTATGGGCCAGGTTAACAGCCAAATTCGAATTGGCGCTTCGAAAGCTACCAGTGCAGCTGCTATTTCTTTAGCCCGCAATACCAAAAGCTGGCCATCGAGTTCATATTAAGAATATATTTACATCGGTTAAAACGTGCACGAAACTAATACTATTTTTAAGGCAGCAGCTTAAATTTAATCTCAAATTTAAACATTTATTTAAAATATAACAGCTCCATTAACATGCTGTTAAACTTGGTGTTGCCAGCTTGTCTGAAATTGTTCTGGAACAAAAAGAGACGTTATGTTCAAACTAATCAAAAAACGCTCTTTTAATGACAAAGTGAAAAATCTTTATAAAATAGCTTTCTTGAGTATCAGAATGGTCTATTATTTTATAGATAAAGATTAAGGCTAACTATAATTTTAATTGAAATACATTTTGAGTAATAGAAATTGCAGAAAAATAAAAACCAATTTCTAAGGAAAATTGTACGTTCCTGAAAGTTATTCGAGCTGAAGATCTCAAACCGTATTATATAATGTAATGCAACTATTTAAGTGCATAATTTAAGTTGTTGCACTACTTAAAACTATTTAAAACATTTGATAAACACGCCTCGCTGCTAACAGACTAACAACAGAGGCATTTCAAAGTTAACATTAACCGCTCGCTGTTGTGGGGCTGTTGCAAGCGGGTTAACAGGGCTGTTAGCTGCTGCTGCTGCTGGGCAATCCAATTGGACTGTGCCAACAACCCAAATCCAGTTGGTTTCTGGCTCTCGACGAAAGCGCTCGAGCGACTGCCCCGCCCCCTTTCACACGCCCCCCACAACGCGAACGAACTTTTGGCGCGCATTTTTGTCAACGTTCAATTGCAGCAATTACTTGGCCTTTTCTGCAGTTTTCTTTTTTTTTCAAGTGTTTTAGTAGGATTTTTTTACGGTTGCCAGTGTGTTAGTGTGTGTGTGGTAACGGGTGTAATCGCAGGTGTAACAGTAGTCGTGTGTGTGTGAGTGTGTGGCTAATTGCAGGGCGCACTTGAAATATTCATGGGACAAGTGCAGCGACAAAGAACTGAATAATTCACCCAAGCCAGCAGTTATTTTTGTTCCGTGCGGAAAAAGCGGGGAAAAGCGAGCGGAAAAGCGAGGAAAAGCGAGGAAAAGCCGGCGATCCGCCGAACATGTAAATCGAAGCACAAATGGCAGTGAAAAGCAACAAGCCCCGGTACAGGTACAAATCCCACTGGCTGGAGTGCCTCATTCACCTGTTCCTGTTTGCCAGAGGTAAGTGGATACTACTTAGGCCCTTAATTCTATGTGTCCCCTAATGTCTTAATGTCCCTTAATGCCTTTATCCTTGTCACTTGAGAAAAATATAATAATAATAATATAAAAAAGAATGCTTTCAACATTTAAATTAAAATACAAAGGTTTTAAAACGAACAGTTTAAAACCCACCTTTAATTTACTTTTACTATTGGTTTATAATTTATTTGATATACTTCGCTGTAACAATTTTATTTTAAATACAAAATGCAGTTCAAAATTTGGGTCAAACACACAAAGGTTAGTTCTTTGAAAAATAACTGGAGATAAGGAGATATATATAAAATAACCGAAAATATGATAAGTGTACAAATGATAGCAATTCATGTCTTAGAATTTTCTAACAATTTCTGTAAATATTTATTGACAATACGTTGCGCTTTTTCATTTGCTTCAATCTTGTTTATTTTTCTTGCACTGTACTTGTTTACAAGATAGTCTTTACATTTCTCCACCAATTGAGAGATCACTGAGGAAAATTATCTCCAAAATAACTTGAACTTTTGTATGTTTAAAAAACTTCAAACATTCAATTACAATCCTTTTTTCTAAAAATTACAATTTATAAATTAAATTATAAAAAGAAAATAGAACTAATCGAAACTGATATAAGCACTTTTTCCGCCGTGCACATGCAATTCCCCCGAGGTGGCCGAAAAAGCCCAAATCTCCGGAGAACGCTGCGTATGCGTAATTTATGGGACTCCCATTGCACTCCACTGGCGGTACTTAACGAAATTAAATTGCGAGCCGCTCTCCATCTCCCGAAAGTACTTGCCCCGCCCCCTTTTACACTGCCACTTCCCTTTCTTACACAGTGGTATAAAATATATATTTATATTATTTTTGATTAAATTAAATGTATATAGTTTATTTTAAATACTTTAGTCAAGCCTTTGCGAAATAGTAAAAAAAAAACATGATGATAAACATTTGAACTGTAGACCTGACATTCTTACAACAATTTAGTTACCCAAACTTTCCTTTCATTTATAAGTTTTTAACATATTTAAAATTTTTTTTATAACTAAAACCTCAATAAATAGTTTATCGATAAAAAGAAAACTTAACTTATTTCGTCCACTGTGCGGCGATTGCGTTAATGTGCAAAATGGACAGCAGCAGCAGCAGCCCAAGGAAAACTTTATTATTATCATAGAATTCTAGGAAAACTGTTGCCTCAGCACTTTTCCCCTCTTCCCCACTTCACCCGCTGCAGCTGGGGAAAAGTGCAACGCGAAAAGTATGTGGCCAAGTAATCCCAGCAAATTGAAAAGAAAAGAGAATCCGCAACCCAACTTTGTCCAGCCTTCAAAACAATTTCAATTATCCCACGTCCAAATTATAAGCTGACTTTTGATTGACCAAAAGGCTGCGATTCCATTAGGTAAAGAAAATATATATAAAGCCCTTGGGAAAACTTTGGTGGTCATAGAAAATGCACAAAATGCTTGGTATTAAATTCTTGAGAAACTCCTTGGAAAAGTTTTGATTTTGTAAAGAAAAATGTTATTTTCTTAGGATAGAGCACTCAAAAAGTTAATTTATTCACACACCTCTTAAAAAAATCGCTTCTCAGCTAAAGCCAAATGAATCTATTTCAAGTGATTACCAAATTTCGTGCCTCCAATGCTTGCAACACAATCTAAACAACTTCATCAGCCTCGGGAAATTTCAATTAGGGAAGCCATTCATAATTGGTAATTAAATATGAACGAAATGGCTTCCCCACGAAATGTCTTACCCCATAAGGGCCATAAGGGCCATAAAGGCCGGCTCGTTGTGGGAAAAGTCTTAGTGTGATTATCCACAAATCTAATCATTTCGGCAATATAATGCTCTCAGGGCTCCAGGCGCTTCGATTGGCCTCCCATTTCACTTCCCAGCCAGCTGACGGGTATTCCCCAGTCACAGCTTATTGGGGTCGGGTCCATCTGCATGGGGTTCAGGTTTGCCCCGGGGCCAAGTTCACCTCATCCCTCATCCTGACATTCCAAAAATAGAAGCAAATCGCAGCTAAGAAATCTCATCACTCTGCCTAAGCGTGCCACAATGAAAATGAAAGAGTCTAAATCTAAAACCCAAACCGATACTAGACAACAGGCAGACTCCCCTCGGGTGTTTGTTTTTGGGCTGCACTGTGAGAAATTATGGGTATGAGGGCAGATAATTCTTTATTTAAGTCGGGAGAGGTCTTGGTAATATATATTAATTTTAAAACTGAATATTGAACATAATTATATTTATAAATACTAAAATAAAAGAGTATGTACGTTGGTCTTTAGAATTTCTTTTAAATAAAGTATTTTTAAACCTTTTATTTTAAATGGACAAAATGTTTGCTCTGTTTAGAAACCAATTGTTTTAAAAATTTAACAATTCAAAACTCACCCCTTTCTGCCACTAAATTTTTTGTGAGTGTACTAACGGATTGGTTACAGCTTACCTGGCAAGTTAACTTTTCCATGGGGCTGCCCCATGGGCTCGGGACCTGTCTTAACTGGCTTACGGACGTGGGACTGACTCCCGCATAGACATAGACATAGATACTGAATACAGACACACACAACAGATCCAGTCCGACGCAATATGGCGACACTAATCTGAGATTGTCAGGCCCTCCCCCTTTTCCACTTACCCGCTTTTCCACCTTTTCCCCTTTCCACCTCGTGTTTGCGTTTGCAGCTGATTAGACGGCGGTGACACTCCATTTAACTGTCAGCCGCAGTGCCTGAGCCTGCAAAAAAGGGCAGCCAGTTAGCCAGTAAGCAGCAGTTACTAACTGCAACACAGTAAACAAAATTTCATTATGTTTTAATCTTGAATTCACTTTTTAGTGCATATAGGTAAAAAGGCTTTAGCCCGAAGTATACCTCAAAAGAACAATTTAAACGAGGAGCCACTTTACATCATTAGCAACCATTATTCAAAACAATCAAACATAAAATCATTTACATATAAAATAAAATAAAAATATATATTTATACTCAAGTAGAGCTGCTTTAAAGAAGAGCCACCCTACTATCTTATCTTCTTATTCTTATATTCTTTCGGTGTAGTAAAAGTTGCATCGTGAGGCAGTGGGTGGGTGGGTGGATTGGAAAGTCCTGCGTCCTTCTTGCGTCAGCGAATGCTCTCAACCTTGTCACAATTATTCAGACCGCGTCCATCCATCCGTTCTTTCCCAATTACATAAGCTGTTTGGGTGGGGGGGAAATATTCATACCCGTCGCACAAAAGATTTCCTCAGCTTCACTTGCGACGCAAAAGAAAAGCGAGTGCAAAGGTGGGCGGGGGAAAACTTTTTCGGCTAGGCGTGGCCTAATGAAAAGTGTCAACAGCGATGTAAGTAATTCGAATACATTCATAAACTTTGTCGGTCTCTGGTGCGGCAAAATATTGAATCATAATCCCTGGGGGGACGGGGCACCTTTGTTTTTATTTTTTGCTGTGTGCAAAAATGAAATTTGACATAAAAACGTTTTAATGCAGGTGGAACCGAGATAACGGCTGTCAGGACTTAATGCCCAAAATGTTCTGAAAAAAAGGCTGTTAAGCCTCCAGTGGAACTCAACCATTAAAGTGAAACAAATGGCGGTGAAAAAGTGTACCACGAAACGTTTAAATGTTGCCAAATTAGGAAGATTTCATCAGGCTATCATTAAATACATGTGTTCACTTTAAAAAACTCATTAGAACAATTAATTTCCCTGATAAACGATTTGATTTATGAGCTGTTTATAAATTCGCTAAAATAAAAATTAAATCTAATAAAATTAAAATAAACTTGTCAGCTAGTGTACAATTATCTCATATTTCCTAATATATTACTTACAACTCAAACTAATTTTGACAAGCGCACAGAAAAATTAAAAATTAGGAATGAACAAGTAAAATATGGAAAAACGGGGGAAAGTGCGATTGAAAGCGGTGGAGGCGAAGGCGGAAAAATGTTTACAAACATTGGAGGGCGTTCAAAATCTTTGTTGTGAAAATAAACAATAAGATGAATATTGAATATTCCAAACAAGAGGATAAATGATTTCGAAAAAAATGAAATGATCTATTAAGACTTAAGACAATTTTATTTCTTTAAAAATAAAATATGTATAGAATTGTGTTTCAATCACATTTGTCAATAACATTTCGCAGGTCACGTTTTTAACTATTTTGCACTTCAAAACTTTTCGGGCTCCCTCAGTTTATGTTGCATTCCATCACTTAACTTTGCACAATTTCCCATTTTCCATTTTTATGGTATAATAGCACTTGGTTTTTTACAATTTCCCTTGGCCAAAGGAAACCATAAAAGGAGTAAAAGGAATCTTCATCGCAATCGTCAACAATTTGTGACATTATTACTCGCATATATACATAAGTATATAGTATGTATTCATACACATATTTATATGTATATTCAATTGTGATGTTGTTATTTTTTGGGTATTTTTTTTGGCCTGAAGGCAGCATCTGGCTGCTGTCGCTGTTGCAATTTTTCCAAATTTGTCAACTGCTGTGGTCGTCAGCCCCTCCTTCCGCCTTTCGCCTGCCGCCCCTTTTGGTCCCTTTAACTAACCAAGGACGTGCATATGAAATATGTCGTCTTTATTTTGACTCAATACAACAAATTTTACAAGAGCGGAAAAGGAGTAAACTAAGTGATACCATGTGTTTACATCTTATAAACCATTATACTATTTTAGCTTAAAAAAGTGATGTTTTCGTAGCTTTTGTGTTAGTTATATTTTACTGATTTGGTGGTGCTTAAGTAATTCAGCTACTTTATAAGTTAACTATAACTAATATAAGGAATTATTTGTTTTATTTATATTTTTATTTCTTAACCTGAAAATAAATCTTGTCATGACATTTCTTATATATTTCGAATATGACCAGACCAACAAAATTTCAAAGATTTCTAAGACGTCCTTGACTTTTCAAAAAAAAGCCCCACTTTAACTGTTGTTTATTGTGTTCCAAAAGTAATCCCAGATTATCCCCCCCTGTGTGACAGGCAGATTTGTGCGACCCGCTGATACCCCGTAGATAACGCTTTTGAATGTTGTTTGGCTCAGTGACAGGAGCTGCCATTGCTCGCCCCACAACTTTATTGAGATTTTGGCCACAGCTGCTTTCTTTTTGGCCAGAACAAATGCTGCCTTGCACAGTTCAAATACGAAGTATTTAAAAGGAAATAACTTAACTTAGTTGACAATAACTTAACATTTTAAAACCAAATAATTTTTTTCCAATTTTTAGTAAAAACAATATTAAAACTGTAACTTTGGTTTACATTTTAATTCCAAAAATAACGATTTATTTGAACAATTTTGGTCAGAAAAATGAAAATATAAATGCACATTTTCTCTATAAACCCTTTCTTGTCATCATGTTTTTGAATTGTTTGTCTGTTTTTATTTTTTTTTCTTTGCTGTGGGGTACGCAATAACAATTTTTGCGTGCTGCCACGCCCACAAAACGAGGATGACTTTGTTTTTGCCATTTGTGACATGTTACAAGCTGCAAATGAAATAAAAAGGCGTATTCAATATAATTTCCAAACCGATCCCCCGGTCCCTTGACATTTGCCCTTTGCGTGTGCCCCCCAGTGGGGACTGTACCTTAACCCTTTGCATCCGCACCTCACTGCAGGGACACTGAAAACCTTAACCCCCAAAGAATCAACACCCAGGACCCCAAACCCCAGACCCAACCCCCTAGCCATCAATCGGGTTAAAGGCCACACATGAACAGCGGCACGCAATCGCAGTTGATGATGATGATTATGATGACAATGGCGATGATGATGCCCCAAAAGGTCTCGCCACTCAACGTGCAACATGCAATTACAGGTCAAGTTGCCTAAGCGGAACTCCTCCTCATATAACATTATCCATTTAAGGAACCCTTTTATATAAACTTAAAGCTTAAAGTTCCCTTACTTACTCACAAATAAAATATAAAATATCAATATAATATATAAAATATATATGTTTTCTTCCAATATCCACTGTAAGGTTTTGGGTTTCGTGTCCTCTACTTAGGCAAACATTAACACCCTTTGATTAAAATGGTACATACATATGTATATATTAGTATATATACCTATTAATTGTTACACGAGGCCCCTAGTAACTTTAATTATTTTGGTCAGCAACTTGTGTGGCAAATTTAATAAAATTGTGGGAAAATATTATACAATGAATTTACATCAGCACCTAATTATTTTAGATATAAAATGCAACAAACATATTTCATAAATGTTTTTAATAAATTCATATACATATGTTAGGCTGTGATTGTAAATGTTATAACAAATTTATCCTTGAATCAAAATATTTTTTTGTAATTAAAGAAATATAATTAACATTTGTTTTTGCATTGTATTTAATAATATACATAGGCATTTCAAATCTCAAAGCAGATTTAGCTCATTTGCCTTCATTTTTGCCACTCCAGGCGAATCTCCTTGGAGATCTTTGATAATTTCAGATTTCCCTTTGAGTGCTTAATTATTTAAAGTGTTTGTCTCTATGTTTTCCACCTTCATTTTTGCACCCATCTCCTGTCGTGTCCTTTTGTAATTTCATTAGTGTTGACAACAATTTTGTTGTTGTTGACTCTGCTGTTTCTATTATCCTTTATCCTGGCGAAAAATTGAAAGTCAACTCGAGCACTCTCCACCTTGATGGGAATTGAATAGAATGCAAAATGACAGCCACGCCCCTCGTCCTTCGTCCTTCGCCCCCGTCCACGCCCCGAAATCCCCACAGAGCTCCATGGTCTATGGTCTACGGTCTATGGTCTATGGTCTATGGCATGTGTGATGAGCTCAAAACATACTGAGGAAGTAAAAGCGGGTACACTGAGAAAAAAGTCACCACTTTTTAGTTTATAACATTTTCATAAAAAATAATATAAAAGTGCAAGCATTGCTCATGTAATTAGGAATCAATGAAAAAGATGTGAATACTAATTCAATAACAAAAGACCTCTATTTGAACAATTTTTGAATGATAAAATTGTAATTTAAGATGAAACTTCGTTAAACTTTTCTTATGTTTACAATAAGGTTAAAACTGTCAGGAAATTAGATTAGTTACCACTACAAAATATTACATTTAAATTATGTGTAGATTTTTTTTTAGCTTGGCTAAATCGATTCCCACAGGAAAAAGACGCACTGTTTGGGACAGGCAAAAAACTAAGGTTATAATCCTTTAATTTTTTAGCGAATAACGTTAAAAACAATATTAGCCAAAAATTCACATTTTTTATAAGTAACATTGGAAAATTTCGCAGTTTTGTGTCAAAAATAAGTCTTTCAAGTTTGAATGTCAGTCGATTGAGGATCATTTTACGAGTGCAACAAAATATTAGATTTTATATTTGGACAAAGATAAGGAACTCTTTGGCCAAAATAAGGTATTTTTAAGGTATTTGGCTTATAACCCGGTTAAAACAAACCCTACAGTCAAACATGGTTAAAACTCTCAATTTATTCTCCAATATTAATAAGAATTCTTCATACGATTTGTCTGTTTTTTTGAGTCTTTACAGATCAACCCACAGATTTTAAGAACTTCTGTAGAAAACTATATATTAAAATCAAAATATCTAGCAGTCCTTTTTTCTTGCTGTGTAGTAGTAAGGAAAACAATGAGTGGAAGCAGTAGTGGCAGTTGAGTTTTTGCTTTGAAAGTTAATTAAAAACTCATTGAGTAGAGATGCGAATGTTGGGAAAGTGTGAACAACAGAGAGGGATTTGCCACGCCCCCCGGCGCCGCCCACAGCCCAAACACATCACTCACTTTCCATTTCCATTTCCATTACCCTTTCCCTAGCATTTTGCCCTAATTTTCCCCCTTTTTTTCTTGTGCCCCGCCCACAGAGTTGCGAAAATGCGAAAATGCCAAGGAAAGTGCAAAGGTTTTGCATTGCATTTCTCTAATGACCAAAATGCGGTCATGTCACAGGTCACAGTTCCCAGGTCAGGGATTCCTTCGGTAGCAGTTTACCAGGTAGCTTCTGTGGCTAATCACCTGTACCTGGTACCTGGACAGGTAAAAAAGTGAGCGTGTAATTGAAAGTGCCCTCAACGGGGGAATTTGGGTTGTCGTCTTGGGGATTTAAGTTGTAAGCGGCTCAATGGATAATTAGCCAAGTGGCCACTGGCCAGAGTAGCCAACTAGTCGCTCCACTCAGTTGCCTCCTTTTTCCGGCCCTGACAACCCTAATGACAGGCCAGAGTTGCCCCCCATTCCATTGTTCTCCAGGAGATTCATGTCCTGTCAGCCGGTGACTGCACTGTAATGGATGCAAATGTGTTCCAGCTTTATGCCGAGTGTGTGCTGTCAGCAGAACCAAAAGGTGAGTGGAATATACATACAGGTCACCGCAAACCATGGTTACAGGATGAGTACTTTAAAATTTGGGTGCCTGGTTCACAGTTTATTCAGATAAAGAATTTAAAATCTTTAAATAGCGCCTAAAAATACAAACTAAACTTAGCCTAACCGCACACCTTATTACAAAATCTACCTAATTATAGTTCCTAATTTTAATTCAAATAAATGTAAATTTTAAATCAAAGCAAGTTGTAGTTTAGAATAAAATATGGAAACGTGACTAGTAGTGCTAGGATGCAAAATAAAGAAATAATAATAATAAAGCTTTTCATAAACTTTGTTTTGCTATCATCTGAATTTTATTAGAAGTGCATTCAGTTCTCAATTTAAATGATTTACTTCAAAAGTGGAAGCAAAAGATATTCGTTTGAATTATTTCTTGCTGCATAATAAATTGACAGTCTAATAAATTTACATATTTTTAACTAGACAAAACCATAACTCAAACAATTTAATTTAATAAAGTGACACTTATGTAGATGTGGGGTAAACATTTAATCAATACAGTCTTTCAGTAGGTGTAATTTCTCACTTTAAAGAATTTTTCTATACCCTAAAATTAACTCCTTTTCTACATCCCACATTTCCAATGCCAGTAGAGCGCATCTCGAATGACACTGATTTTTGGGGAACCCATCTTGTGACTCCTCAATCCAATCCTTTCACCTCGCCTAAGCTGAGCAATTCCAAAAAAAGCTGCACATTTTCCATAGTTGTGGCTGCCACTCAAAGAAGAGGAGAAGGGGGGGAAAAACAACACACGGAAAACAGAAAACTTGTTCGTACATTTTCCAAAACGAACACAGCAACACTTATTTAGAAAGGGGCGGAAAGGGGCGTGGCTGGGGCACAGTGGCAACTGAAACAACAAGAGATGCAGAGGCTCAGTTCAGATGCGGATACAATGTTGTGCATGCAGATACAGATACATTCAGTTCGACTCTGTTTAAAGAGATAAATTCCAAGCGAATTTGCATTTTCGGTTTTTCTAGCCCAAAAAATTGATTCGCTGACTTCACAGAAACATTTGTTGTTGCTAGTTGGGATTTGATTTATAATTAAAATCGCCTCCAGAATATTTTCATTTTGTATTCGATTTTCTGCCAAATGTTTATGTGCCCCAGAGCTCGACGGAGTGAAATGTTATGAACAAATTTCTTTCACTTCTGCCACAGTACAGTGAGTGCGAAAATAATGTGTCTGTGTGTTGTATATTTGATTGTTGCTAATATGATTTGTTTTATTAAAGTGACACTTTGATTGCGCTGTTGGTGAAATTTTAATTTAAATACTTGTGTGTTTGTAAAAATTTTTTAATGAAATTTTATGAAAAATTTTATTTTTCCTGAACCTTAAATATAGAATTATTAACCTATAAGTTACAAACTCGGAAAAGCAATCCGTAGGGAATCAGCTGTCGATTCGATAAATTGGGTTCAGAAAACCCTAGGGATTTTTCCTATTTTATAAAAACAAAAATTAAAAAAAACAACATAAATCTAAATCTAGGAAATTTAGTTTTAATATTGCAATAAAAATGTACAATTCAAATTTATAGCTCATTTTATACAATATTTTAATTTGTTTATTGCATTTTTTATAATTTGCTATAATTGAGAGCAGAAGATTGAAGCTTTGTTTATTGATATTTAAATATATTTTTTCCACCAAAGATAATTTTTTATAATGAACGTAATCACAGAACACTTTTCCTATCATGAATAAAATCAACAACATAATTTATGGCTGCTCAAATAAATGTTTTTATTCTGCGTGGTCTACGAGCAAATTGTTGTGATAGAAACCAGAATATTAGCAGGAATACTTTATTGTTTAATTCGGATTTTAGTGCATTTCCAAGTGTGTTTCCTGGTAGGATAAGTCATTAATGAATTTACCTCCATCGCTGATCTTCGCGTGCGCGAAAGGTAAACAAATATTGGGCCATCATCATCAATCAGCTGGCCGTAAACTGCTGCCCCGCACTGTGCCGCCGGCCCATCAATTTCGATTTAGACAAATCCGAAATCCGAAGGTAAACCAAGGCAGCAAGTGTGGGCGGCCGTTTATTTGAGTTATGCATATCAAGTTGAAAGGTAAACATGCGAAATATGCTCCAAACACACACACACACAACTTCTGCTAAACTTGGCCTCTAATTTGCATATTCAAGCTAATAGCCATTGGCTAATTAGAAGGCAGAGCCAGAAGTTCTGGGGACATAATTATGGGGGGGCAGTGTTTTATTTACATGCTCAGAAATCAATTTAGTGGCGCAGATAAGCGGCCGAACAATAAACAATTTTGGAAAAGTGTGTTTGGGGGAGGAGAAAGTGAAGAAAGCGAGACAGACAGTCGGAACCAAAACAAACAAGGCCGAAAGCCAGACAAAAGAAACCGGGCAACCACAGCCGACGGATAGGGGATAGGGGATAAAGGATAAAAGATGATGGCCAACAAAGGTCAAAAACCAAACTAAGGCCCACCACCCACCTCCTCTTTTGGGGCTAAAAGCCACACTTTGGAATCCAACCCCAACGGGTTCATCTCAGTTTTCAGCGCTTTTGGAGCGATTCCGAATGCCTTTGTCTACGATTTAATTTACTCCAATTTGAAGTGACAGGATGTCTGGCAATCGGTTAGCTTATCGGGCCAAAAGCCCACAATTTCCAACACACATTCGGTTAACACGTTTTTGTGACTTGCGGTTAAATTAATAAACTCAAGAGTGGCAAACAAATTGATCGATCAAAGAATTTAATATGTGCTACGATATAAATAATTTAAATGCAGAGAGTAGCAAAGCTCTAGTGGTTATTAAATCAGCATTAAAACTGTCTAAGAAATGCAGTAAACATTATTTATTATTTTAAGATACAGAACTAAAATTTCATTGACTATGCTAGTTTTATACTGCACTTATTCATTAAATAATTTCCTTAAATCTTTCTTTATTCCCTCCATTCGAAAGAGTATTTAGAAATTGTTGATGTGCTAACTGGTTCCATAAAAACTTAACCATTTTCCCTACCTTGTCATCGAAAGTTTGTTGCGGCTTTCGACCCAAAAACCGTTTGATAAAGTTTCATCAAAGTGCTGCAAGGTCCCGGAGTTTGTGGCATGTGGAGTGGTTGTATCAATCATATAGGTTCTGGATCTGCCACTTGGGTAATCACGATAATTGGCAACTTTCGAAGGGCATTCTGCAATCGCTGCTTATCATTGGTTTTTCCCTCGAAATTCCTTTCAAATTACCTTCTCCCAAGATCTACCCTTTTCTTTTAGCCCTTTCCCCAACTTGGGTTCGGCCCAAAATCATAAAATTAAATATGCATATCAGGCGGAGATGGAGATGGAGGTGGAAAACTGCTCTGTTTTGGGCAAGCGAAGCTCTGCAATTGACTTAATATCCTTTGGGCAAACAATCGAAACCAGGGAAGAAATGATGCTGGTCTGGATGCTGGAAAATGGGTCGAAGGAGGAGGCGGGAAACCCGCAAAAAGAAAACGCGCAAAATCGCACCCAGGCGCAGAATGGTCGATTTGCAACGCTTTGTTGCACGCATCCATTGAAATTGTTTCCGCTTCTTGTGCCCCAATTGTTTTTTGATTTCGTCCTTTTCTCGTCCTTTGGCTCATTTTTTTTTACTTTCCCGTTGCTGCTTGATTTGATGTGTGCAATTATGGCGTCATTTACATTCTTGCCTTCCAAATGGCCAATCCATGATACCCACACCACTTTTTTGGACCACTTCTCCGAGAAATTTTGGATACACTAAGATAAATATATAGCTATAAACTAGACATTTAGGGGACTCACAGAAACTCTGGTTTTTGGGTCTCAAAAAGTTTAAAAAGGTCTCAGAAGTCCTGAAAAAGCGTTGATTAGGTAAAGTGTCTTAATTTGTAAACATTAAATACATTAAACAAACATAAAGTCTAATATAATATATTAAGAAATATATAAAAATTACTTTCATAGTTTGAAAAAAAATATATAAATGGTCAGGATTTTTCGTTATGTTTAGACTGCTCTTATTGTTGTCTCAATGCCACTTTTCTTGCTAAGTATGCTACAGAAATTTCCGTTGCTTTTCTTGGACTTTTCCTTACTTTTCCTTTTTCTTTTTGTTGCCCTCCGCTCAACTTCTTTGTCTTTAGTGCGGGGGGGGTTACTAAATGTATAGAGATGGATGATGGTAAATGGCGAAAAGAATGGGAATGCCAGCATTGTTACTTTCGTTATTGTTGTGAATTTACTCGGAAATAGTGGAGGGTGCTAAAACAAAAGTTACCCGAGTCTTTCACTCTGCTTTGCACTTTTCCCGCTTTCCCCGCTTTCCCTCACTCCGAAATTCGGGCTTAAAAATTTCCGTTGCACACTTTTTTGGGCAGCGAGTCGACGGCGAACGAACATTTTGCGAAAGTAAACAAGCCACAAACTTGAACCGAAACAAGTGCAAAGTGAAAGTAAATATGAGGGGCAAACAGAAGCCGGAAAATAAATATACGTGCAGGGAGGAATCAAGGTAAATATGCTTCCCAGTTTCCCAGTTTCCAGGACTCCAAAACGAATGCCCAAACTTGAGAACTTGAGCCCTGAAATGTAACGAAATTGAGCTGAGTTTGAGACGCAGTGAACGGCCAATTAAAACTGAAATGAAGCCAAAATAAAGTATACAGTCAAGATTAAAATCAAAATAATATAATGATGCAAAAGAACCAAATTTCGGCAGAGGAAATTGTGAAAATATATTTCACATCGAGCTGAAAGCGAAATTGAGCCGAAATAAATTATGGCAGACAAACAACAAAAAATGTAAATTTAATCAAAGTCATAATACAAATCAAACAACATTTTAATTTAGTTACACTGAAACTTATTATTTCAAAAATTGCAATCTAAAAATGTAATTAAAAAAATACAATTAAATTACTTTATCATGTTAATAAAAAATGCAAAATATTTTTAATAAATTGAGAATTGCGGGGATTACACCAACTGCTAATTAACTATGTAACATAACTGAGCAGTAAATAAACAAAAACCAAATTTAAATAAACCAAAACAGAAAAAGAAATACCACGTACAAAACAAACTAATAAAACTAATTAGAAAATATAATAAGCAAAATCCCGAATTATAAACTGCACATGGGTATGAATATTAAGTGGAATAAATCCAGAACAATTTAGAGTAAAACAGGAAAGGGAAAATCACGAGATACCGAAGCGGAAATTAAGGGGAAATTAAGTGAAAGTGAAGCGGGCATAAATCAAGCCGCAAAGTGAAAGCCCCTCCGCTCGAACTTCATTTTTTCCATTAACTTTCCCTTCTCCCCATTCCCTCAGTTTTTTGCCTAATTTTTCCGTTGGCAGTGGCTGCGTCTTTTGCCGGCTTTTTAATTGCCACTTACGCGCTCTGGCTTAGACCAAAGCCCCATCGAAAGCCCTTGAAGCTGCTGTGTCCCGGGTCTTGAGTCTCGAGTCTCGAGTCCTGGGTCTAATTTATATATATATGTACATATATTTTTTTTTGAATTTTTGGCAAGCGCTTTTTATCCCTTTTGTCATTTTGGATGGGAGCAGAAAGAAGATGGCAGCGACATAAATTAAAGTCAACTAATTGCGTATACGCCGCGTGTGCCTCAAGTGGGCTTTGCCAAGGACAGCGGCAAGGACAACGTTTTGGGCTTAGTCCATGTTGATCCTGCACTCCCTGTGCTCGCTTTTTATTATCCCCGAAATTTTCGCATATCGGGGGATTTGTGGCCATGATTTAGTAGTGTGCAGTGTCATTAAAATTTAATTAAATGCCCGAAACGCACAAGAAACAGTACCAGAGGCAGCGGAACCAGGAACCAGAACAGGACACTCCTGATGGTGATGGTGACATTGGCCACATAGCCGGCAGCCTCATCATTATTATTACCCTCGGCATTATTATCGTTATTATCATGGCCAGCATCCGCCTGAGCGCAGCAACATCAAATGAAATTCGTTTTGTCTCCCGGCTTGTAATAATTTACAACACGATGAACTTGTCTCCTGTTCCAGGGGTCCTGCACACACACACATGCGCAGACAGTCACGCATATGCAAATGAACTTACTGTGTTCCACCTTATACATATTATGCACTGTACTTTAACCCAATTGTAGGCTGTATATATTACATTTATATATATTTTAAATATTTGAAAATTTAAACTTTGCTTCACCCTTTTTTATATAAAATTTCTGTTTGATTATATTTACTTTGAGACCCTCAAATTTAATCAAGACAGAAAATGATTTTTAGAGCACTTTAGTTTATAACTTTTTCTGTAATTCCAGTTGAACTTGAACATCTTCCCTTCAATTAGGCAACTAACCAAGTCATGTTCATTTGTATACTGTACTCCTTCCTCTCAGAAAGGGGGGGAAAAACCCTCATCATCATCATCATCGTCCTCATCGTGATTGTCATCGTCATCAGCCAAGCATGATAATGATAACAATAACAATAACAAACAAGCGCAGCGACAACTCTGGGCGGAAAAGTGGGCGGTGACCTTGTGGGTGTGGGCCTGGGGAGGTGGTGCTGGATGCTGGATGCTGGATGGTGTGATATAAAGATTGTTGCCATATTGCTATCATTTGCACACAATCAGCGTCAACGTCAACGGGATGCGAGATGCGAGATGAGGACGAAGGGGGAGGGGCAGAGAAAGGAAGGAGGACTGGGGGTCAAAGGGCAGGGTAGGTAATGTATGCAGAAGGCACAAACACCCACCTCCCTCCTCACATCAACCTAACGAAAGGAAGCCGTACCATTCGACAGGATGAGTCGAGGATGACGCGGAGATGGCTCGTCGCTCCAACGACCAAATTGCAGATAAAGTATAAATAAATTTAAATAAATAGCGTAAAATCAAATTTCCTAGAAAAAAATACAACGAAATGAAAAGGGAGCCTCAAGTGGCGGGAAAATTTCCATGCGGTTGCCATCAAATGAAAAGCGGAAAAATGGGTGGCAAACAAGAATCGACTGACAATATAATCATTAGTAAAAGAAGGGGAAGAAAATGGAAAATGGGGAACTTTGAATTTGAAAAGGGATTTGAAAAGAGATATTTGAATTTCCTTAAAATAGATTTTTAAAAAAACCACAATATTATGTACTTTGAATATGGGTACTTTGTTGAAGTTTTTAGATAACTTAATAATTTGTTTTAAACAATTTCATAAAAGATGAACAAACAACTTAATTTTCAACCCTTTTTTTCTTTTGTTATTTTATTTAAATTTAATTTAAGTAATTAAGTAGCATTTTCTCTTGTTTAACTTGTAATAAGTAGGAGCTGACTGAGGGCACTTTCAATTCCATTTTGCCCCTTTCACACATTGCTTGTCTGTGACCGCGACCTTGTCCATGGGCCACCCACCCACCACCCCACCCCTTTGTCTAACATTTGCCCATAATTGCCTATTAGTTTTCATTTGTTGATTTGGTTTTGCCTGCACGTGACGCTTGGCAGTGGCTTTGATTTTCGGTTTCCCATTTCCCTTTCGATATGGATATTGGTGTGGTATCGATTCTGAATGTGTACCTCCTACTTATATATAGTGTCTGTAGGTCCGTAAGCTAATGGTCAAAGTGTTGCCATCCGATCAATGAGGGATAATTGTGGCCCTGCATTAAGGGGTAAGTCATTCGATTCGATTCGATGGCTTATCTGTATCTGTGTCTGTGTGTATCTCGATGGGGGTCAGAGTTCATGGGGGGTGGCAGGGACAAAAAGGACAAGGCCAGCAGACAACACTGGTGTGATTGCTATTAAAATAAAACTACACTTTCCATGGGTAATTGCTCAATCCAAGTATTTGTATTTCAAATCAATTCGTGACCATCAGTAAAGTTATTACACTTTTTTAGTGATCAAAAAACCTTTACTCTTCAAAATTAAAACATTTGAATTATTAAAAATATATTTAACACAAACGTTCTTTGATTCCACTTTAGTGAAAGTAAAGTCATTATTTAAGTAGTTATAATTTAAGTCATTGAATGCTTTATACTTTATTAGTTTTCTTGAGTTCGAACATCCCTTGCCAACTCTTTGGCAGCTTTTGGCCAACTTGAAGCATTGTTATTTGGATTGTTCGGAATTTTTGTTTTTTTTTTCCCACTCTCTCAAACCCATTCATTTCAATTTCGCTTCAGTTTCTTTATGATGGTCATTCGGAATTCTTTTTATTTTCCTTTTTTTTTTGGGCGGTTCGTTCAACTTGGCGACGACAGCGCCACAAATATTTGATTGAGGCTTTTGCATTTTTATTTTTTCAGGGGGGTCATCTTCACCTCCATCTCTATCCACAAAATAATTTAACAAGAAAATTATTGGGCAGCTTTGAGTGCGATTGTGGAAAGTGCATCACTCGGAAATCGGAAGCGAAAGCTGAGTCATTATTCATCCGCCAATCTGCAGCGTGGCAAATTGGCTGACTGAAGATGAAAGCGAGCTGAGCTGCCAAAAAATCCAACAAATAATTATTTGTGATGGGTGGCAGTATAGAAAAATACCTACACAGGAAGAAAATCTAAGCATTTTGAGCTACAAGCTTAAAGGAATTTAAGTTCTTGATAAAAAAAAGTCCTGCAATTTAAAATTTTGTTTTGTATTTTAGAGAAGTTTTCCTAAATTTTTTTTGTGTGCAGACCCAAAAAAAAAAACAGAAGCAAGAAAATCGAGCAAGGCCTCCATGAGTTTTCCTTGGCATCAGTTTTTTTTCACGACCCCTCCCCTCACAATTTTCCCGCCCTTCCCCCGAAGTGCTGGCAAATTTTTCATTTCTGTCTGCCTTTTGTCAGTTTTTGTTGCATTTTTGCTGCTTTGGGGTCTTTTGTTATGTGTTAGTTGGCAGCTGATTAATTGGCTCGCCTCTTTCTGTGCCACGCCCCTCCTGACCCTGCCCCCGATTTAGCTTCGGATCGAGAGTGTCTGCCGCGCATTATGCGTTGTCGCTTAATAATTTAAGGCGCTATAAATAGTTGGATAAACTCGGAAAATTATAACGCCTCTGATTGCCAGGGGAAAATGTGCAAAGAGAAAAGCTGAAATATATTTGCCATTTAAACTGCAATAAATTCGAGATTTCACCTGTTGGTCGTTGTGTTCTGATAAATGTTTAATTTATATCACTGGCGGCACTTAATCATTGAACTTTTTAAGCACGTCTTTAAGAGATTATAAAACAATAAAATATCAACGTTTAAACCGTTTGTTCAATGACTTTAACATAGCATTGAATAATATGGTGTTTAAGTATTTGTAAAATATTTGAAAATTAAAAGAATTAAGTCAGCAATTAAAAACAAAACAGTTTTTTTTAATTTGATTTTCATTTCGAATTTTATTCAGGTTTTTAGGCTTACGAGCTATCACAAAATTGGCTTTCTAAGATGGGTGTACTTCATATATCTTGCTGGGACTCCGGTTAAATGTTCACCAGTCGCTCACTGCGCTGGGCGAAGTGGAAGCCACCGTAGTACTCCTCCAGGTCGCAGAGGTCCCGCTGGAACTGGGCGTCGACCTTGGCCTGGGCGGCCTTCTGGCGGGAGGAGGGGCGGCGCAGGGTCTGGGTTGGGGTGTTGCTGTGGCTGCGCAGGCTCAGACGTCGGCGCACCTTCTGGCCACCACCAACACCACCACCACCCACGGCCACCACATCGTAGAGCGGCGACTCTGGGAGCGACTCCTCCGGCAGCAGGCATCTCTTGGGATCCGTGTGGGAGGGGAATCCCTTGGGGGTCGTCTGGCCGGTGAGGGATTCGCTGATGTCGTGGAGCCGCTGCTGCTGCTTGGCCAGGTGCTCGAAGCTGCACTTCCACTGGGCGTAGCGGCGATCGGCTCGGCTGGAGGATCTCTTGGTGGGCGTCAGCAGGGTGCCGCAGGACCCGAAGGACGAGCACCGGGGCATGGGTCGCAGGATTTGGCGGGAGTGCTTGCTGAGTCGCTTTTGTTTCCTGGCCGAAATGCTCAACTTGCGGAGCAGGATTCTCTGAATTTTCGCTATGAACCCGGGCAGTGGGATGCAGCAAATGCCAGGGTTTCCAGGACTGGTGGTGTCCTCGCCGCTCTTCACCTTTGCAACGGAGTGAGTGCTGCCCATTCTGTATAAGTTTCGTGCGAAGCGATGGTCACTCTTTTTAAGTTTCGTATGAAGCGATGGTCACTCTTTGTAAGATTCGTTTATAATATTCAATAACGGTGTTAACGGTGTAACTGCTGTGTAACAACTGATGCTGGGTGCCACTGGGCACCCGGCATATATACCCACCCAAAGTTGAGGGCCAGGTACCTGGTGCACCTGGGATCCCTATAGGGATCAGGTCTTATTCGCTACCCTCGCGACCTTCATAAAAACCTGACCCCTGCCCCTGACCATAATCCGCTTGTTTTGCATAGTTTTATGAGGCAACATTTGGCCACGATTAGGTTTGGGTTTTGCAAGAGTCGCGATTTTTTTATTACCCCTGCAATCCCACCAGCACATGCAAGGGGGAGGGCCAGGCTTCCCTTGGATTGGGTTAAGTTGGGCTTGAGGGCGAGGGTGACAAACAGGCAGCGGGCATTTAATGGCCTGCTATTTGCTGTTGCCTGCTGCTTCTGGCCAGGATAGCCAACATCCTCGAGAGACATAATTGCACGCTGCAAGGAGGTGGCCAGTAAGTGGGGGCCATGCTGCAGCTGTGGCAGGCAGGAGATGGGGCAGCCACTTAGGACTTGGCTGCCGTCGCAGGGAAAATACTTAATGAATTGCAGCAAAGCCATTAACGAAGCACAAGACACTGCGGAAAATGGTTAAATCTTATAAATATAGTACCTATTCTCATAAAATAAACTAAACAACAAAGATCTTCAGATGGATTATTAAGTGTTTGAATGTTTTTTCTTAAAAGAAAAATATAGCAACGAAATATTTAAAATTTCCTAAGAGCATATTCTCATGAGGAATATATTTAAACAAAATTATAAGTTGGGACTAATCCAGTAACGAATACTTAAGAAACAACACTCGATATACGAGGCTACCTCAAAAATCTCTAGAGATTTTAAAACATATACGAAAGGGTTTCTTCAAGTATGCTGTAACTTTTGGACTCTATATCGCAGCATACTTTAAGACATTTTTAAATGTGCTTTTTAATCTCAGGAGTCTAGAGATTTCTCTCCGTGTATTTTTAAGGGGTGATGACGTGGGGATGGGGCCGTAGAAAGGGGACGATGACAGGGGGCTGGGCTGGTGAATAGGTGATTGCATGGCGAAGGCTCTAGAATCAATGGATCCATGGCTCCATGGTTAAGCATCCTGGCAGAATGCTCGCTTTGTGTGTCAATCAGCCTCCCTTGCATGTCAGCGGTGCCTTCATCAATTCTCTCTCTGTTTCTGATTCTGATTCCGTCCCTGTCCCTGTCTTTGTCTTTGCGAGAGTGTGGATGAAAGTGAGCGTGTGTGCCTGCGAGTGTATAAGTAACTGCGTGGGTGAGGACATAAAGGACATAAGCCGCTTTGCCTTCATTATAAGTAGACATATGTATGTACAGTGAGCACGGCAGAAAAACAAGCCGGAGGAAAAATCGAGCACAATTAAAATGCACAAAAGCACTGCTACAAAATATGAAACAAAAAAAATACATTTCTCAAATAAAATACAGCGGAAACACCAGAATATTTCTTGTAAAGAAATAAACGTTTTCTTTTTGTTCGTTTTTATGGTTGCTTTTTTATTTATTTAAATTATGTAAAATTTAACAAGAAGATTAAATTAAAAGTACAGCTTAAAACATACTTACTACTTTATGCTCTTAAATAAATATGTTGTAATGAGTTCATGTATTTTCCTGCTGTGCACAAAGTCGTTCCCGGAAAAGTCCGCATTGTAACGTCGAGTACTCGTATTTCCCATTAATTAGGTTTGTTATGGCAAGGAAACCCCCATCGCCCCTGAATTTCCGCGCAGCTCTTGCTTATTTGCAGCTTTCGATGCATCCTCTAATTGTATTAAAATCGGAACACACAATCCCTTCTCCTGTTCGCAGTATTTCTCTGGAAAATTCGAGACCAAAGGGCGAAGGTCACCAATGGGGGAGGGGGAGGGGTGCCTGACTGCGGTATCCCAACCATGTGTTGGAGCATTTTTTCCACTTTACCATCCTTCAGCCGAACACAAAGCGATGCCAACCGAAAACTGAAAATTCATTTGCAAATTCCAGGCAGTACATAGTAACATAAAAGGGATTTTGAACGACGTTGCATGTACTCTATACATATATGTGAAAGAAAAATTACATACATGCAGAAAACTTATTTATTAAATGGCTTAAAGGCACAACCATTTTATTTTGAATAGGTCTTTATAAAAGTTTATAATAGTTTTAAAACCAAAAAGTACATTTAAGGCGACATCAAAATAAAACATAACCAATTAAATGGTGTTATAAAAATGTCCCCAAATTTACACAAACATAAAACATTTACTTCTTGAAAATCTTGATAATCCAAAACACTGCAGCATTAAAATCCCTGCAAGAGCATCTCCAAGTTGACCCAAAAAATGGGGAGAATCAATTGCCTGCATACGAAATGCTGCAAACAGCATTTCATTGTCAGCTGCAGTTGAAATGGAAATCAACTAAGGTCAGGTGGATAAATATTTTGCGGCTTTTGGAGTTTAAAATAAACCCCTTGAAAGGGGATTACCTTACAGGCAAATTCAGCAAAAATAGGTCCCATACTTTCTAGGAGAAAATTCAATTTAATTGCAGTCATTTGTCGAGTGGCAAATAAAAAAGGGAAATAAATTATTATCGCAGTAAATACATTTGTAACTTTGGCAGCAAATAAATGTACATATTTGAGTAAGTGTCACCACACTTCGTTTAATTGCACATTTTGTGGCTGGCAATTAATTGGTGCTGGTCCCCCGCAACTCACATATATTTGTTATATTCTTTTATTGAGGCGCATTTGTCAGTTTGTCAGTGTCAATGTCAAAGGCCAGTTGACAAATTGAAATTATATTTTTCAATTAAAAAGAGCTCTCCGAGTTGCCTCACGCAATTCAAATCAATTTTTACCTGGCAGCCTTTTTTAAAAAGCCCTTTACGACCTGACCAACATGTCTGCATATCATAAAACACACAGTAAACAACAAAAGAAAGTAAATGGCATATAAATGTTTTTTTTTTACTTAACCCTTTCAGGGGCATAAAAAATGCATCTGGGAATATTACCCTAGCCCTCTCTCTCTTTCTGTTCGATGTGTATTCCCCGTATGCAAATCAGCCTTTTCCCTTTTTTGCTGCTGCACATTCCAAAGGACAAAGGCTTGGTTTTGTCCTGCAAATACTGTCCTCTGTGTCACCCGTAGAGGTGTCATCGAATTCCCTGGGGACACGGGGGAAATATATGTGCAAAGAAGGGTTGGGCCGAATGGAAAGTGCCAATAAAGGTTGCTCCCCAAGCTGACAAAGCGAATCTTGCCAAAGTTTGCCATTCGAAATTAAGATAAAGTGTCCCGAATCCCAGTTGTCATCTCTCCGGGTGAAGATGTTCAAAATTGCTGGTTATTTATCCAATTTAAAGGTGGCAAAAAAGCTGAGAGCTACATATATTAGGGTGGACCCGAAAAAACTGTTACGTTTCCTGTGAAAATTTCTTAACAATAATTATAAGGCATTTTAAAACCCCAAAAATCATACAAAATAGGTACCTTAATTTGGTCAAGAGAATACTTTGTATTAGTCTAAATATGAAGTGTAATACCTTGTTGGACAATAAAATATGGAAGATTTTTGTTTGACCCAAAATTTTGCGAAATTTTGTGATGTAACCCTTTATAAAAAAAGTGAAATTTGGGAAAAATTCCTTTTGATCGTCATCGTCTGGGAAGTTATAGGTATCAAATGCTTGGGCTCTCAGCTGTTTTTTAGCCAAGTTGTAACACAAAAATCCATCAAAATTACCTTATTTTGGTTAATTAAGTATAACAGAAAGCTTTGAATTAATATATTAAAAGCTTGAGAACCATTTTCATATCAGCTATTGGTCAATTCCATATCTTTCCCTTTTAAGAACCCCATGCCCTATTTAATCGATGTTCCCACAACAAAGCTCCTTAGCAAACCACAAAATCAATCTTATTCGAACACCCCAGCCATTGAGTAGATTACAAAGTTTACACAAGTCAACTGTAAGCTAAAGTTAATAACACTCATAGTACATACATATATGTACCCAATCACCCACACACATTTCTGTGGCACCAACTTTGTCTTCTGTAATTTGAGGGCCACAAAAACCATTTGGGATGACCACAAATCTCAGCAGAGCGAAACGCGGAAGAGAAAAAGTATGGAGTGAAAAGGATAAGGGCAAGGACATTGTGCGTGAGGGTTAAGGACAAATCACGCATCAATAGCAATCAATCAATTTGCGGGCAAACAAACAAATTGACCAAAAAAAGAATGTGAGCCAACCGAACACACAATCTCCGACAAAAGTTAACAGCATCTAATGTGATTTTGACACACTCCCCGCACGGCAGAGGCAGAGGAGATTGTTGTGACAGTCTTTTGTTTACAATTTGTGCGACGTCCCCCAATTTCCAACCCGATATCATCAGCTCTTTGTAGGGTTTACCCTCTACTCCAGTTTCACAACTTTGTGACCTGTTTGGGTACCCTGTTTTCGCTGGTGATATACCATATAGGAACATATATGGGTTTACACACCCCTGTTTTTTAATACCTATTTTTCAATACGTAACAATTTAACATATTTTTAAAGATTTGTTTTGTGGAATATACATCAATTTTTGCCACTAATTGGGATGTCTAAATACCCTGTAAGCTCTGGGTATGTCTTAAAATATACTACATTTTTAAATCAATTTTTAAGAGTTATCTAAACAAATGTCTAAATAACGCCTTACCTATTTTTCCATTTTAATGGGTATTTAACTCGTTGCATTCCAAAATTTGAGCCCCATTTCCCCTAATTTTCATAATTGAGTTTGATTAAGCAACAAAAATAAAAGGGAAACGAAAAATGTTTTTTTTGTTTGTTTTTGGTTTGGTTTTCAATTTCGATGGTGGAAACCCCGCTGCCAGCTCCAATCAAGGCAACTATCCATCAGCGAGCGATGGGCATTGCCGTTCCCCCAATCCCGATGTTGCTCCACTGGAGTTGTGATGCTGGCCAGAATCCTTGCTCTCACTCCTCCCTGGCTTCTCTTTTCCCATTACACACACACACACACATGGGGAAAATCAATAAAAAGAGGAAAACTTTGTACTTTGCTCGAATTTCCACTTACCCTTTCAAAAATATTGCTTTAAAGGTAGTTTTTTTAATTGTTTGATATTAACTAGGTTGTATTCATAAAGTAGGGTGCTCAAATATATTAAACTGGATAGAAATAATGTTTTTCTTTAGGTAAACTCATTAAAGTTTTTATACCATCTATTACAATCTAATATTTATTGGGATATGGAGATTTTAGGACATTTCTACTGCCTAAAAGTATGCAATAATTTAATTTACCTCACTAACTTGAATTTAATTTAATTAATTTTATTGCATACTTTTGTGCGTGCAAAATAAACAGTCTCAAAAACTCAGTGAGTTTTTGTTAAATAATAACAACGTTCACTTTAGTCCTGAGACTCGCAATAAAATTCGAGTTTGCATAACTAAGTGATATAGTCTTGTGTCCCAAAATAAGAATACCCTGTGATGGAGGGTATTCCGCATGACAGTGTCACGGAATAGGACGGTCCATAAATTCATCAGCGTCTCTAAATGGCTTAAATGTGGCTTAGAGATGGCCACAGCTGCTGGCTGGCATTAAAACCGCAAGATGTCCTAATCCCACTGATGGATTTACAAGGATTTAACCACGCCCACACCACCCACTCTCCACGTTCTCCATGAAAGGCCTAATCTGGCCACTTGATCCCTATGTGCTATGTGCTGTGTGCTTGTGCTATGTGCTATGTGCTGTCCATTCCACATCCCATATCTGCACAGATCCGCGGTAATCTTTGGCCAGATTTCACACCGCAGAGCACGCGACATTCCAGGGGGGAGGGGAGTGCTTTGAGTGGATTGAGGGGCTGACGATTAGGGCAAATCTTCCCAGGATTCAATGGATTCAATGGACTACCAGCTACGCAATGCGAGCAATCCTCAATTGTGGCCGATTGTAATTAGAGCGGATTGCCGATTCCCGAGGCTTAGGATCCGAAATCTGGGCCATGGGCTCGAGCACTTGTGCAGGTCCTCAGGTCCTGTAGGACCTTCCAGGCACTTGAGTTTGCTCCTGTTCAGCCTCGCGCCTTTTGTTTTTTCCGGAGCCCTTCGCTTTGTCCGCCACTCGAGGCTCAAGTGTCGCGTTGGAGTCAGCAAAACACAGCCAAACAGCCAAACACTTGCGGCTGTCAAACGGCAGCAAAGTCCCTTGGCTTCGTCCGCACCTCGTCCTTAGCCTCAGCTTCATCCTCATCCTCAGCCTCAGCCTCAGTCCTAGCCTTAGCGTTATCCTTATCCTCGGACACACGGCAAGAAAATAATGTGAAAAACCTTCTTGGATTTCGATCCTTATTTATGGTTTGTAAGATATCATTTTAAACTTAAGATGACTTTAAAAGTATTTTTTAATTCTTTAGCAAAGAAATCTTTAAATGAAGCCCCTACCCTGTACTCTATGTGTTTCCCATGTGACGCACGTAACCAATATGATTTACCAAGTTGGTCTACGAACAAGAAACTTATAATAAACCGTTTAAAGTTGGTGTGCAAATAGTGAGCCAATGTCCTTGTCCTTTGGATAGTTTGATTCACCCGAGGTGTTCGGCTCCCTGCACTGCGTGATTCCACCTGGTTGCATGCCAACACTTTGACACTTTAAAGTTCGTCCCAAGAGTGGAGAAGTTCAGGGGAATCGGCTGGAACTGTGCGAGGCTCCAGGGTCAATGTCGGCTTGCATATTTCATGGACTTGGCCAAGACAAAGGCTAAGTCACGATGGGTCCGATTTAATGGGTGGAAAAAGGTGCCGGAAGTGACTGTCTCAGCTAAGCAATTCCAGGGGACTTGGACATTTTATATATTGTATTTTTATACTTAAATTATAATAAAGGTATCTATCGCGTGATGATTTAGCGGTTTTAGTTTATTATTTAAAATAAAAATAAATATTTTTCATTCCATTTGAACAGAATTTCCATTTATTTAAACAAAAAATAAGTATTTTTCACTCCAATTTGAACAGAATTTCCATCTGAACGAAAGCATTATCTTTTTTTCCGCCCAATATATTCACTCTCATATTTTTTTTATTTCCTTGCAGTTTCTTTGCGCATAAATTCCATATAAAATAGCGCCATTTACTATTTATTATTCCAGCAGAATGAGATGGGGAGGGAAAGCCCTGGGGCAGGGTTTTTTTTTTTGGCTCCACTTGTTCTTAATGGCCAACACAGCCAACAGGCCGAACGGAAAAACTTAATAATTCTACATCATTTTTATGTGCAGCTCATGAAAGTCCGAAAAGTCGGGGAAAAGTTGGCTGCATTAAATAAAGAAAATTCTGACACTTCAACACGGCTTTAATGTTAACCTTACTCTCTATTTGCGACCTGCAGTTTTCCCACCTCATGTGTGTGTCCCTGGGGAAAAGTTTTTGGTGTGAGGAAAAGTTTTGCAATAGCCAACTTGTTGGCTGCCCCTTTTTGCCTCTCTGCCTCTTTTCCTTTTCACCTAGCAATTACATAGGTGCAACACTGTCTCTGCCTCCCCCTCCTTTGAAATTGTAGTGCATTGTGGTCGAATTCATTGATTGATTGATTGAATGATTGACTGGCTGGTGGAACAATTGGGAGTCCGCACCAATTATGGCAACTCAGCGATGCAAACTACTTGGGTAACCCACGCACCCACCCACCCATGACCCATTCCATGGCAGTGTCATCCCTCCCTCGTGGAGAGCGTAGGAAAAGCGTGGGGAAAGTGTGGCGAATGGAAAATGGGGTGGCACTTAAGTGGGCCCAGACACTTGACAAGCTCGCTGGGCAGCCGGAGCCACTAAAATCGATACTGCCAACTGATACCCTGTAAATAAGGCGGGGAAATCAGTTTTTGTGCAGCGATGGAAGGGAGGTTATCAGGGGAGTAGAAATTATTAAACAAATCTCCGTTAGTGGTAAACACTTGTTATAATGGAACTAATTATTGCATATGGAATCTGGAATATGGAAAACAACAAATATTTAAAGAGACTGAAGTATTATTTTTTGAGTCCATATTTATTATTTAAATAGAAATAAGTAAACAGTTTCTTTCAAAACATTTTGTACATTTTATTATAAATATAAATGAGGTTTTGAAAAACACAGTGCAGTATAGGGTATTGTTTAGTACAAATGACCAAACTTTAAAAACAAAGTTTTCCCCGTTGTCACACTAATTAATTATGCAAACATTCAAATATTTCCATAGCCACAATCCCTAATCCATATTCGCTGGAGGTTATGAGAGGACATTCCTCTGTCTTCGATTTGTTTTTAAATTATTTTTTAACTATGAGTTCGTATTAAGTGCGTATTTACCCACTATTGCATACTTATTTATTTATTTATTCATACTACTAATTTTTTATATTTTTTTGGATATGGAATGAGCCAGCTCTTGCCATTATCGAGTAATTAAAACCCAATTAAGAAATTCTGTGGCCAGCAATTAGTTAAGCGAGGGGCTGGGATATGAATAAGGGAATGAAATGAGTGGAAACGGCTTTGGTTTAAGAAAACCATTTGAGGACTCTTAAAACATTTCCATTGTCTAAAAAGAAAATACTATTTTATATCATGTAGACTTCGTAGACATTCCTTATTGCCTACGTTTAATAATATAATCTTAGTAAATATGATATAATATCGTTATATTTGAAACTGACACTCATTTAAGCTAGTTACTAATTAACATCATTTGCGCAAAGCAACTTGTTTGATTTTGTGGAAAATTGCCTCATCAAAATCTAAAATCAACAAATTTTCCAGCTGAAAGGAAAATTCCCGCCATGACCCCTGACCTTTGGTCCGCTGGTAATTAGGAAAATTGAAAAGCCAATAGTTTTAAGTTTATCCAATATAATTACGAGTATAATTTCATTATCCAACCATGTACACATCGTTGATTGTCCCTCTTACAGTCTAATTTGTATGACATACAGTGAAAAAAAAAATAGATTTTTGTGCGAATTGCATTGCTGGGCAATGATTTGTGATTCACCCAACTGTTTGACAGCTGGCACACCTGTTGCCAGTTCCCGCCGGGACTACGTCTATGGCTCCTTCGGATCCACGATCCATGATCCATGTCCAACCACCAATCGCTGACCACTCCGGACCAAGCGGATTAGGTGCGATTGGTGGGAATAGGGATCAGTCCGGTCTCACAGATCCGTGGATATGGTGTGCGTGTGCCCCGCCAGCAGCTGGTAGGTGGTGTACAGCGGCTCCTCCTCCTGCAGCGACTGCCCCACGTCCACCTTGAACCGCTTGGCCGCACTCTCCATCTCCTCGAGATCACTGAAGCCCGGGAAGCCCGGGTGGGTGGGGCAGAAGTGGCCCGCAATGGCCTCCGGAATGTGGGTGACGTTGTGCAGCATGTGGGCGGGCGTCGACTGGAGGTAGTTGCGCCACTTCTGGTAGGAGGAGGCCGGGATGGCGCCCACACCCCTCCGCTGGCTGATGGGCGACGAGGTCTTGGGCATGATGCGCTGCGCCTGCTGCATCATGTACATCTCCCACTCAAGGTTGCCCACCATGGGCTGGGATTGGGATTGGGACTGGGACTGGGAGGAGGTGTTGCTGCCATCACTCATGTCTTGGGTGCGCATCAACTGGTCATTGTCGTCGTCGTCGTCGTCCTGCTGACTCTTTCTGGGCGAGGAGTTGGCACTGCTGCAGGTGTAGTAGCCGCAGGATCTGTCCAGCGGCGGCTGCTCCGCAAAGTCATCGCAGATGGGCTGGCTGGAGCGGCTCCAGATGCTCCTGCTGGACGAAGAGGCGGTGGAGGAGGAGCTGCTGCCCACTCCGCTGCTGTTCCGGCTGCTGTAGAGGCGCTTCAGGGAGCGACTGCCCACGTAGACGCTGCTGTTCAGGCTCAGCTCCTTGAGCTTCAGATTGCTCGCACAACAACCCATGATTCTCCTTGGGATTTGTGGTGTATTCGGTACTACGATGTGTAAGATGACAGGAAGATCTTCCTCGGCTGACGGTTCGTGGTCGACTGTTTCAGTTGGCCATAAACCACCGGGGTTTATATACCAGCCGGCCAGCAGGTAGCTGCGGGAGGAGGAGTTCCAGGAATCAGCGATCTGCTACCTGATTAGTTCTTCTGGCCTAATCCGCGAGCGGGATTTCATGAAAACACGCGGTACTTTATGGCCCGGTCCGGCAATTTGGCCAAAACAGGGTGGTACCTGCGATCAGGCACTGAGATGACCTTGATTCGAGCACTCTCTGGCCAATCTGGTAAAAGGAGTAAGGGATCGATGTGGTTCCTACTCCTCACTCTTTTAATTTTCATAATTTCTGGCCTCAACCCTTTGGGTTTTTATCTGCCTTTTTATAGAGCTCTGTGCTGTGAGGGCAGAAGATGTCCTGCGCCGGTGACATCGTGTCCTCGCTTTGGTCCCTGGCCTTGGCCCATTGTCTCTTGCCCAATTGTTGTGCAAACGCCGTGGCGCAGTCCTCAATCCCGAGTCCTCAGTCCTCGGAACGCCGTTGACGCCGGCCACAAGTTTCGATGGACCTTTCCCGACCGAATCAAAACCCAAAAACCGAAAGCCGAATACCCAAAAACCGAAAATCACGCAGCTGCACCGACTTCGATCTATTTCGAGTGAAACTCCTCAATGGAAACGCTCTCCCATTCTGGGCCTCAGTTCCCTGCCAGTCACTCAAGGCCAACTCAAATTGAAAATCGAATCCGAATCCGAATCGAAAAAGAAATGCAAATGAAAAGCGACACTGGAAAATTGGCCAATTATTTTGCGCTTGATGTGCGCTCAATGGAGCGATGGCAATGGCCAATTGCGGTGTGAAAATGGCAACGAAAGTGGGCCTCAAATGATGCTGGAGGATTGGCTGGGACAAGTGCATCTTGGTGAGAAGTGTCACGAAAAAGTACACCCATTTTTGGGGCACCTAATCGAAATCTAAACGAAGTCTTTTGGGTCTGTTAAATATTAAATTCTTTCACTTTATTCGATTTTTAATTTCAGTTTTTTTTAGTATAAAAACATATATATTTTTAAAGAAAGTTAGTGTAAATAACAAGGTAAAAAGGTATATTTTTTTACTCACAATTTTGTGCTACTAAGTTTTTACTATATTTTTAAAAAGAGTATTAATTTAATAATATAACAAAATATATAAATATACAAAATATATAATAAATATAAATATATTAATGACTTTCTATTATAGAAAATTACCTGCTAGCCAATTCGTACTTTTAAAAGTTTATTTATTTAATTCTTAGCTTGAAAATGATTTCAAAAGCAAGTGATATTTTTTACATAACTATTAGTTAAGAAATGTAAGCTGGGGAATTAACCCACTCATAAATTCCATGCAATCTGGAATTTATTTCCTTATCTTTGGGATGTGACTTGCCTCAAGGCTCGTGCCCCTATCCCCGAGTTTGGATTTGGATTTGGAATCGCAACTGCAAATGCAGTGGCACGTGATAATGATAATCGCCGCCTCCTTTGGGGTTCCAAAATCAAATACCCGTGCCATTTGCCATTTACCATTTGTTATCCTTACGGGTTCGGGTTCTCCTTTCGGATTTACGGGGAACCAAGAACTAACTTGGCTTTTCTTTGCTGACCAACTGGCCAACTGGTCAACCTCAGGCCTCATTTGACTATCGCACATTTTTGCTTTCCTGTTGCATTTTCACACGCAATCGACGAAATTCCCGCATTTTTCGGCTGGGAAAACGCGCAGCGGAATTTCCTCGGCTCTCCTCTATTTTCCGTCACGGAGTTTCCCGTTCTCTCCTCGCTTCGATTCGTTCCGCTTCGTTTGCTTAGCGAATGTTGATTCCCTATCTGCATCACAATCTGCATCCGCATCCGCATCCCCATCCGCATCCGCTTGGCTCCACAGTCACGTAACCCCGACATTTGTTGGCTGCACGTGATGGCATCCCCAGTCCTTAGTCCCCAATCCCCAATCTCCAATCCACACATGGATACATGGCGGAAACGGATGTCAGAGAGCTCCAAGTGACCCTGGGACCAAGAGGGAAATTCCCTTAAAAATCAGTGAGAGAAACCCTGGATCCCTAATCTAATGAAATAGTTCACAAAATACTTTGTTTAACTGTAACTTAAACTTTACTTGATTGAAAAGATACAAACAAAGGTTGAATATTTTCTTAGTACTATAACTACACTTTTTGTCTCAGTGGAGGAGTTGCAAGGTAAACTAAAGCACTTGAACTTCGATGAGGATAAATGTAAAACAAGGAGAGCTCACGTTCGCATGTGGAGTGACCCTTGACAATTTGGCTAAGTGAGATGCAAAACAAACGTTCGCCTTCCTCATTGCTTCGCATATCAAATTTACACAGCAATCGTACCTTCGCTGTAATTACAGCGCTGTTCAAGAGAATAGTACAGAAGAAAGCACTAAAGATGGTTTAGTTTTTCTACAACATTTATTTATTTAGGAAATACAAATGTAAGACAACTTTCCTTCTTAGTCAAGAAGATTTTAATAAAAATTTGTAAGAGCAACTTATTCACATAAAACAAAAACTTCATATTTAATAACTATAGTTTTGAACAAAGCTGTGTATCATTCTGTTTAACACTTATTTACTTTACTATATAAAGTTTTACCCTTATGTAAATTCTTTCCTTGCGCCTTTCACTTGTGGATAACTGGCAGAAACTTATAGATTTCATCTTAATTAAATACAAAAGCTCAGGAAAAGTTAAAGCTAACACAAATTTAAATATCAATCAAGTCCAAGGAAGTGCATAAATTGAGTATGCAGTGTGCAAAACTTTTAGTATGTGCACCAAAAGATTCCACAGCACTCCTCGCCCATTCGGACGGATTCGCAACTCTGTGTCGGAAATCACAGCCAAGAGCCAGGCAATCCACGTCCCAAGTCCACAGTCCACAGTCCAGTTCAGTCCAGTTGACTTGCCATTAAACGCAAAGGATTTCGCTTCCAATTCCGCACGAAGCCCCAAGGAAATGGCCACGAAATTGAAATGCCATTGACACAAAGACACACTGGATCCCCGACTTTGGAGGGAGAACTCAGGACTAAGGGAGAGCTGAACTGAGCTAAGGGCACAAGTGGGTAAGAGACGTGCCCGGGACCCCAAATCGTTGCAATGGAACAGAAACCGAAACTAAAATAAAATAAAAATGCTGCACTAAAAGAAAGTCCAAGGTCTAATTTATACACATGTTCCCTTGTCAAAAAAATGTTTTATAGAGGAGCTTATAAAGTTAAAACAAGTTTTAAATAATCTAAAAACATCTTAACATAAAAACCTCTTTTCTACCTATTTCAAAGGCAATTGAATTCGAAAACCTTGAACTATTATTTAATTCAAAAGAAGCTTAGATTATTGTTAAAAATGTTTATGATATGAAGAACAATCATACCATATAACATTAGCCTTTAAAATATATCTTAGGTCTTAGCATTTGAACCTATAAATACACAAAAAAAAAGAAGGTCATTATATTCAATGATACCTTAAATAAATACAGAAAATACCTTTCAAATCCCCTAAAACAATTTGGCCAGCAATAAAATCAGAGTGACCCCGATTTTTTCCGGTGTTGGGAACGAAGTTGAATGCAACTTTTGGCACAAGTGCAAGCCAAGCAATTGTCTTCGATTCCGGCTCGGATATTTTTTATTGAGCCAGCTGGCCAAACAGAACAGAAAGGCGAAGGATGAGTGCTGGGACAATGGGTGAGGCAAGGACATGACCGTTTCCAGGACTCTCGCGGCCGCAGGACATCTGTGTGATGAGGAGCATCAATGCAATTTCAGTTTGTCTTGTTTCTTTTTTTTTGTCACAAACAAGCAAACACAAAAAAAGGACACCAAAAAACATGAACGGAGGAGGGATGTGAAAATGTGAAAATGCGGAAAGTGAAAATGCGACTGCAAAGCGAATGCGAGTTAGTGGCCGAATTTTGTTTACGAAACGCATTTTCCGTGTATCCGCGGCAACTCCTTGGCCATGGCCATAAAGCCATAAACCGTACCGCGTGCTGAGGTCCAGATCGGCCAGGTAGATGCCAGATATATGTATGTTTATACCTCACAAGGTAGAGCAGAGAGAGTCCTCCCAGCGGCAGTCCTTCGATGATGATGATGATGGCTGCGATGGCAGCGCGCACTTGTTGATCCCGCGACAGGGTCAAGTTAAATCGCATGCCAGCAATCGCTGGGCGCTCGGAAAGGCCCATGTCCTGGATTTTTAGATGGTATTTCCGCATCCGCATGGGAATTTCTCCCACTCGGCCCGCTAAACCGGGGGAAACACTGTGGACATCCATCAGATCGATCCACACGTGTTTTCTGGCAATGGGCGAGGGCGAGGCTACTTAGGCTCTAATTTCCACAATCAGCACTCACCTGATGGCATCGGGATTCAGTGCAGCCTGTCTGACTGGGATTGCCCAGAACTATTAGGCAGGACCAGGTGCACGCGAGTCCTTGACCACAAAGCAAGTTCAAGTCGGAAGTGAAGGTGAATCGGGGAAATAAAGTGGAATTGCGAAAACGTCGCAGAACTAATCTCAAGCAGTGATGGAAATTTGAATACTGACAAAAGTACAGCCTGAAATTTTGAAACTAAATTGTGAGAGATAAATAAATAGTACAGTAAAGCGTCCTTTAAAATTAAAGTTTCCCAAGTACATAAATAATTGTGGATACCAAGCTGGCTTTTCAGCTCAAACTGCCTTGAGAGCTAAGTGATATGTAGTGTATGGTACAAAGTATACTTTATGGCTGCGGAAATAGTGGCCTCAAGTCCCCTCCACTAAAGCATCACTTAAGTACAGTTGTGCTGAAATGCGCAACTGCCTCTGTGACTGAAAGTGCCCCCGACAATTAAGCATTCCCCTTTTAGCCCCCATTTGGCCACGCCCCCTCGCAAAGACTCGTTTTACGATGGCCACTTTACGTGCCCATGGCACTTTTTTGGCCAGCTTTAAAGTGATTTTGCTGGTGGTCATCGGAGTGAGAGGCTAAGTGCTCCAAGCCCACTCTGAATCTCGCTGGCTCCCTCTTAAAGTTGGCCCACATTGTTTCCCTATCTCACTTTAGTTGACTGCGCCTTCGGGGCATGCAACACTTTGCTCCACCAATTCCTTGGAAACTTGGCAGGGAATATGGGAAAAATAGTGGGAGTATAGTATAACATTCTATACCAAAAATATAAATAATTGTGTTGAAACAATTTTAAAAATATTTGTAAGCTCTTAAATGTTAGTTATTTCTTACATTTTGGGGCCAAACTTGGGTTTTCTTATGTAGTTATCCAATAATCTTTAAAACTTCGATTATAATTTTGGATTTTTAGCCAGGTTTTCGACAGATATTAGAAAGGTATATGTAACATTCTAAAACTAACAGAACTTAATTCATGCAGTCGTTAATTAAAAAGGATTAAAGGAAAGGTAGAATAAGAGATATTTCATTTGAACTGCATTTTAATATATATTGTTTTGGTTTTTGAAATAAAATATCCCAAACTTGGAGATATCCCAGAAGTCGACACCTTCTCTCCCAAATTCCTGTTAATTTTGAGCTTTGTTGGCTCGTCCCAAGCCTTTGCATGCGTCACGTTGGATTGAGTTGAATTCAGTTCAGTTTCTGGCATATATGTGTGGCACATAGGTAAGCGGCTTTTGTCGGTACACCTGCCACTCCCCCTCAGTGCCGCCCCTTTGATTTCGGACTCGATTCCCGGGAACTCGGGAACGTGGGAACTCGATAAGTCGGGAACTTACAACGTGAGGCAGACATCTTGTGCCGCTCGTAATTCGTAATCGTAGAAAATCAATAGCATTCCCCCACTTATAATTGTGCCTGTGTCATGACTGTCCTCCTGCCCGTACTTACCCCTCGTTTTTTTACGTGTAGTCCGGGCTTTGTGTCTGTCTGTCTGTGTTTTTGTTATGAATTATTGAACGGCTTATGGAGTTTTCTCCTCTTGATGTTTATTTACATTCGTAATCCGGTTTCCTTTTTTTTTATTTGCCGCTTTTGACAAAGTTTATTGAGAAAACTTGAGCTGATTTGGTGGCGTTTGCATCTATCAAAGTCCACAAGCTGTTGATGCAGCTCACAGGGATATAGATAATATTCTTTAAATAGTGGCAGCTAAAGAAACAATTCATTTGTATATATATTCTAAACACAAGGTACAAAAAGCTTTCTATATTGTGCAGTTTGAAATATGCAGTGTAGAATTTAACTCAAATTAATTTATTTTGCACAGATATTTGTACAAATATAAACCAGTAATTTGATAAAATCTCTTTCGTTAGAAAAAACTTAAAATCAATTTAAATTTCTGCTTTAATATCGTAAGTAAATTTTCTTAAATTTATAAACTTTAATGAAATCTTCGAAAAAACAGTGATGATTTAATTAAATTTATCCCTTAGACTGGCCCATTCTGGGCCCAAGTATATGCAAATAGTGTTTCTCCTCCTCGAAATGGTTCCATATTTAATTGGCTGTCTGCCTTGGTGCCAGACCCATAGCTCATCCCATCTCATCCCATCTCCCTGGCTTAACCCCGAGGACTCCTCCCGCTGGTGAGTCACAAATTGCGTAAAATGTTTTTGTTAATTGCCGGCTGAGTCCTTTTTCGTCCTTTTCATTCTTGTTTCTATTTCTGGTCTTGGTCCTGGTCTTTGTGCCTCAGCTACTGATTATTAAAATTGCATTTCGGCGATGTTGTTGTGGGTTGTTTGTTTGCTCTAATGAGCATTTAATGGCCAATTTCAACCTGGTGACACACACACACAGGAAAATCGAGAGGAAATTATGAAAATTGGGAGAAAGCGAGTGAAAATCAGGGAAAATGAGAGGAAGATAAAATCAGATTGGGCTTACCTGCAGCGGTTTTCTCTTCCGGTTTTGCACTTTACCCTTTTCCCTTTCCCTCGCTTAATTTCATTTTTATTACACTTTTCCCAGTTCATTACAGAGTGTCTTTTTGTCGCTTTTCATTCATAAATTACGGGGAAATTTGGCAGGGATAGTAAGGTTGTTCTTTTCCCCGCACTCTTCGCCGGAAAATCCCCTCCTTTTATGGCCCACATCCTTTGTACTTATCCCCGTGGTAATTGCGTATAATTTGCGCATGTTAATTAGCTCATTTTGGGCATAGATTTGAGCCCATCGTCGAACACATGTAATTAAGCAAATTAGGCAGATGAAGCAACTAAATAAATAGTTCATGGGTGGACAAGATCGGGGCCTCCTCACCCCAGGGGGGGTGGCTGCTAAACGCTTTCAAGGTCATTTGCCTCACTGGCTGGCTGGCCGCCTTAATGGCTCCTCTTTTTGGCTCTTTGGCTCTCACTGGCTACACTGGGGAAAAATAAATAAATATATAAATAAAAAGATTTATATTTAATAGTATTTCTTTTGGAATTTATAATATTTTGTACAGTGTATTCATTTAAAGGAGGGTTAATGCCAGTGGTTTTGAACCACACCTGCTCACAGGCTAAGCGAAGGTCTCTGTGGTTGCTGTGGTTCCTGGTTGGGTGGTTTTCGGGTCGAGGAGGCACATCTCATGTGGTTCTGTTTTCCCTTTTGCCCCATATATCAACGAAACTCACCCCTTGGGCCCTTGGCCAACTTTTAATGCACTAAACAACTAGGGAAAGTTATATCGTCTTGGGTGGCTTGATGCCTAGACACTTTCACCACCCACCACCCACATTTGCATATGACCGTGTGAGAAACGCAGTCGCAGCACTTTACTCAAACTTTCAGGCTTCATCTTCAAGCAATCACCTGGGGATATGCACATATATTTATACTTATACGATCCTTTAAGTTGTCATCCAAGGACACTTTCAAGTGCAAAACTTAGCATAATTCCTTGGCCAGCAAATCTGTTTGCAGAGTGTTTATTGCATTTTACTGGGGCGAGACGACTTCCTAACTGATGTCCGCCTTTTCTCAGGGTAATTTATATAAAAGTATATTATTTTCCCAGCTGACACTTGCCAACAAACTTAACTTGACTTTGAAATGCTTTTGCTTTTGCTCGTGTCAGGATTCCTTCTTGACTTTCCTTAAGAAATCTATTTAAATGGGAATAATATATTTTAACAGTTAATGATAATAAAATGAAACCTTAAGTAAAGCAATTTAGAACAGGGGACACAATCTTGGAAAACTCTTAACATTTATGCACAATTTAAGTTCATAAATTCTTATGGAATTTTCGGTGAATAATTTGATTATAAATTTCAGTAGGTTTTATTTTTCTTACTCACTATATTAATTGCTGAATATTCCTTGATGAATAAGTTGTTAAATTTGAATGAAACTTTATATCAAATTGTAATTTTTGAATTTAAGCTGATAAATTATGATTGACAAGTTGGATAAAATCAAACAATAACTCTCTAATTGCAGTTGTGCGTCTGGAGGCTTCGGCCGAGGAGGTCACCACTGCCGCCAGCCTCTCGGAAGGTGAGTTGCCCCCATAGAGTGACCCAATCCAATTCCGACTCAATATAATCTCATGGAATCTCCAGAAGAATGGGGCTCCGGTTGGCGGGGCACCAATTTCCTGGTGGAGGTGGAACAAACCGCTCCCATCTCGCCGCCTTCCTCGTCCTCCGCCTCCTCGAATGGCAGCGAGGACTACATCGGAGAGCTGGGGAGCCAGGAGGTGGACGAGGGATTCACAACAGGTGCCACAACAGGAGCCAGCAACAGCACCGCCGAGGAAACAGGTGGGCTTAATTAAATTCTCACTTCTTTCCATTTGAAGCTAAATTACTTAAGCATCATGTTCATTTTCAGCTAAAAAAAACAGATGCCAAACTTTAATTGCTAGAGTATAGAAAGAGATTTCAAAAAGCAAAAATACTTTTTTATACAAGAAACTCAAGCAATTAAAGTATGTTCATTTATGAGTTATTCTGCTGATTAAAATAAATCTATTCCCAATTTTAAATGGACAAAGATTAGGGGGAAAAGCCGCGTGATTAGAGGTGTTTCCATCCGCGGAATAATAATTTTCCAAGGATATGCGACACATGTAGCTGCACAACATGGATACATTTTCCCCTTGCAAACATTGAATTTTCCTCGACACCTGGAATTCCCCTGGCTGGATTTGGCTGGCTAAAGTCGCTGATTCGGTTGCTTAATAAATCCCAATACCAAATCCCACATCGTTTCCCAATCCCAGTTGCCATCCTTTGTTTATCGCGGAGATTTTCGCGGCGGCGATAATTGAATTCGAGCCTGACTCTTGAGTTATTTATGTGCGGTACGTGCGACCAGTTTACAATCCAAAATCCAAACAAATCCATAATGTAATGTTTGTGGGGCACAGATAAATTGTGTGCTTAGCGCGGGAACAAGTAAATAAGTAAATACATAAATAAATAAACACAATAAATGTTACAGGACCCAAGATTATTGTGCGCACCGACGAGGTGCTGATTGTGGGCCTCGTCCTGGTCCTCTGGGTGTTCGCCATCATGCTCTTCTTCAACCGCTGGGGCAAGATCCGGATGCTGGAGCCGTACCAGCCCAAGTTCCAGCAGCAGCACCGAAGCTCCTGTCCGCTGGTGGACCTGGATGCCGTCACCACGCACCAGGTAAGTTGCCCCTGAAAATATATATATTCAAACATATTTCTTACATATTTTTTTCTTAAATATTTATATTTAGAAAGTTGAGTAACAGTAAAGTTAACATCTCTTAAAGTACAAACCTATTTTTAAACATTTAATTAATACAATTAAAATAAAGGGGAAATTCTAACATTTATAATATTAATACAAATGATTAAATTATGTTTTAAATATTTTTTTAAACTTCAAAAAAGAGAATATAGCTTTCAGTATAAGATTTGTACTTGAAACTTAAAGACAAAAGGGTTAAGATTAATGATAAATACTCCTTTTTCTTAGATGAAGCTTATAAATAATCGTTAGAAACATTTAACTAAAATTTATAATTTACAATTTATAAACATCAATGCTTTTTTTGTATTTTTTGCAGCGCTCCTCCGTGTCGCGAATGTCGATGGGCATGGTGCACAATCTCAATATGCCGACGTGTCAATTTGCGGCCTATAATCCCAACATTTATGCCAAGGGTATGTACGTCATTTGCTTGCCCTTTCATCCACTTCCTGCTCCACCCAACTCTACCCCCTCCACCACTTACAACCCCACCCCCACCCCAACTAAGCCGCCCCAAATGCAATTAAAATCGAACATCCATCGGGCTCAAAGTATCCACAACTTTTGTACTGCATACTTTTGTGCGTCGCCAAGAGCTCCACAGTGGTTAAAGATACATTTAAAAAGTAGTGAAAAGTTAAAAAGAAGTCAAGTCATGGGTGGCTGGATATTAAACATTAGTATGATAAACTTCTTAATTTTTTTTTATGTCTTATATTTTAATGTTTTATTATTTATTTTTAAGGTGTCAGTAAACAAATTTAAGGGCTAAATATTTTTTGGCTCAGAGATAAAGGGAAATTTTGATTGGGGTTCCCCAAAAATCTGGTGGATTTTTATTTCCGGAGTTTAAATAAAAAGGTTTTCAAAAGAATGTACCTAGTTAATAAATATTTAAAAATATATATATGTTTCTAGGAAATTCCTCATTGAAAAACATTAAGAAACCAGTTATTTTTTCTGTGGCACTTCTGTGCATATATTTTGATAACACTCTAGTGCCATATTGCACAGCTTAGTCCCACTTGAGTTTAATGAGCTGGTTAACATATGCACGCATCTGTTCCCAGTCCCGATCCCCTCCAGCTTTTTAGTAATCCCCTCCTGCAAGAGTCGATGCGAATCGAAATACTTATGCGTAATGCGCGCTATCTGAAGCGTTCGTTAACGTCCCACCGCCCCCTCGAGTGCCACGCCCCCAATAGCTGGTAAACTCAGCATTTGGTTGTAGTCACTTTCCGCATCCGCCTTCCACTTTCCACTCTCCACCTCCTCCCGATCCTTGGCCTTTTTTTTAATGAGTTGCCAGACAATTAAGTTGCCCGCTGAGCGAAGACAGCAGTGCGCAAGTGGAGCAAATAACAATACGATTTTAATGCCCCTGCTGGTTGGGGCTTTCCCAGGGATTTCTGCGAGCTCCCAGCTCCACATCCACATTTCCTCCAGAGCACGCAATTAAATCTCGTGGAACAGGAGTACGCACATAAAACATGCTAGAGCATAACTACACCAACAAAAAAATCGTCATCAATGTTCTGTGAATAATATGTGATCTTATTTAGTGGTAAAAATTCTCTAAAAAATATTTTGTTGAGGTCTATAAAAATATATGTTTTGAAAATACCTTCTTATTATTATTGAAATGTCTCTTAAATCTATAAAAGAATCGTTTTTTGGCAAGCATGTATTGTGTTAACAATAATTTAATAGTTTAAAATTAATCTAAACCTTTTAAAGACGGAAATGTCCTAAAAAATAATCTAGATGGTAACGTGTAATTGTAACCCTTTTTTTTCTCTGTGCATGACAACGGGAATGGAGCTGACGATAATGTGGGGAAAGTGCTGAGTGGAGACTAAGACCTCGACCCCGTGGCGGAAAGTCTATTAAGTTGAGTCAGGACACCGCCACCTGGGGGGTTCCCCAATCGCCGAGAGCATAAAGCAAAGCGGAGCTCGTGACACGAGCTGTGAGGGATGAAGGATGCTGACCTACCAATTAAAATTAAATTGAACAGCATCAGCAAATGAATCAAATGGGTTTAACAAACCATGCTCGATAAGTGCTAAGTGCAGGCCGTCCCTCAATTTGGGGTTTTGCACATTGAAAATAAATTGAACAGTCGTGGATAACGAAACATATTGGTCAGTTAAAGGCCATCCATCAATTTGTTTGGCGGGGATAGCTTTAAATAATGGGTAAATACGGAAGGATAATGTCCTGTTTCACAGCATACTTTTGGGAACCTCTTAAATTAATGAATGATTGACCCCTGATTAATGTCTAAATAGTTTCATATCGATGTCAATCTCTTTTTGTCTGCATTGTAATTTATATAAACCCTAAACTGAACCATTATCTCTTGTGTTTCCAGGATACGCTTCGCATGTGTCTGCGTCGCGTCCTCGCCAGAATTCGGTGTTCGTGGGGGCCAGTACCAGTCACTACCTAATGCCGCGGCCCCCCAGGAAGACCCGCTCAGCGATGGATCTGCACTCCATGGTGCTGGACGAGAGCGCCGAGCAGGTGTAGGATCAGGATCAGGATCAGGATCAGGTGCTAAGTCAGTCTAGGTCAGTAAGTCAGTAGGTCAGTGAGGTGTGCGTGCGAGACCCATTTTCTTTGAGGCTTTTCAAACCAAATATGTTTCAGAACAATATGTTTGAAATCGAAGGAGAACGATACTGCATGTTGGGACTCATAACAAAGAGTTTTTGAAACCAAAGTGTGTGTGTCCAAAAGTATGTGTTCTCTATTTGGTGTGTTCGTTTCAAGGCATACTTTTCGGCACGCATTCCTGCGTTTTCGAATCTCCAGATATGTCAAAACATTAGGGCTTTAAAAACAAATACAAGGAATTTTGTTATTGCCTCTAGGATCGTAAGTTTTATTTAGGCAATCGAATAGTACCAAAGGAAAATGGGAAGTTTTCTTTTTAACCTGGGTGAACAAGGAATGCGAGGTGGATTAGCACTGTCCAATATTTGCAACTATATACACTTACCAACTACTATACAACTATGTATCTATATATCCCAATTCCAAACTATTTCTGTCACACGTGTTTATTTCTGTGCTGGCACAGAGTCAATTTGAGTCAATTTTATTTAGGACCAGCCAGTGTCACACACGAACCTATCAGCTAGCAGTACCAAGAAAATATCTAGAACTATCTATCGTAGAGTATTATTAGCCCTATCCATCGTTACTCAACGTAGTCTATCCTTAACCCCCCTTTCCTAGCGTCTTTCTCCTACTACTCTACAATATTGGATGCCAGAGCAAATTGTTAACAAACATATGTAACATATATGTGTACACGTAAAGTACGTTGTTATATCCTAACTATCCCAGATGGATAACATCTGCGAAACTGTTTAGTTTGTAAGACCAAAGCTCAAAGATCGATCTGCATACAGCTCCAAACTTGACCAAAGTCCGCGAGTAAGTCAGGCCTGTTTCAGTTTTCAGGATCAATAGGGAAACTTAATAGGAAATTCCCAAATTGAGAAGGAAAACTGAAACAGGTCCGAACATGTTTTCCCAGCTCCTCTCGACTGCAGTGTAAAGCCCTAAGTCTTACCTCTTAAGTAATTTCGACCAAACTGGAAAAATATGCAGAAGGAGCGAAAATCGAATGAATGCTTAAACACAAAGTGGAAAAAGAACAACTAACTAACGAAAGCTTTAAATTCCTCGGGTCTCCTGGGGACCCGCAAAACCAAGAACCCATCCAGAACGAAGTAAACTAAACTTTAGGCCTAAGATAACCACAGATGCGTGTAAATCTCTACCAAAAAGTCTCGTGGAAAATATGTGGATCAATGTACACTATAGCAAAACTAGTGAAAATAACCTCAACTTAACGATAACTACAACTTTTCTTCACAACTCAGAAACCGATATCCAAGAACATAAACGAAAACCGTTGAATATGAGTGTTTAATTAACTTGTTTACAATATTTACAAGGGCCTGAGCAAAACCAATTATATATACACTTGTGTACTATATCAAAACCTAAACTATGTATACATATAATATATACATGTATGGAAACCAAAAACAATTATATACATTTTGATGAATTCGATTAAAGATTATATTTGAAGCGAAGTGGGTGTTTTAATTTAAATACAAATAAATTGAAAATTAAATTTGGCTCTTGAAAAGGTTAAGTTGAGTGTTGACCAACTTTTCGGGCAGATGTTGCCATTAATGTCTCGGTTAAAGTGTTTATGGTATGTGGGCGTGCAATAAAATATATAAAGCTATTTGCTTTCGACTCCTAATAAACGGAGTTTTGGGAAGGGAAGTATTGGTGTGACCCCCCCTGCTGAGCCCCCATAAACGAGCAACACTTTACAGATGTCGTTGGTTCGATTGGTTTGGCCGGGTTTTGGTGACAGGGAGAGGGTGGGCTTTTGGCCATAAACACATTTGACAAGGCGGCCAAAAACAGGCGCGTAAATGGCCAAAAGAGCTAAGAAGGAATGGGGCCAATAAACGGAAGCCATTCCCTGCACCATGTCTGGCCATCGTGGCCATCCGGTTCAAGTGCAGGCGATTTATGATGGCCAACAGTGGTGCCCTCTTAACCATTTTGGGGCGGCTGTTCTAGCCATTTTTAGGAGCCTGTTTATTGGCTCATATGGTTGACTGTTTTATGATTGGGATGCTAAATAAAAGATTTTCAACACTAAAGATAGAATGTTTTAACTTAACACCACTTGATAAGCTTTAAGCCAAATTTAAATATTCCATTAATTTTTCTGTTAGCCAAAAAAAATCAAGCACCAAAGGCGGAGATGTTAAGCTATATAGTTGATTTTATGGACTTGGCCATTTTCAGTCACATAGATATCTACTGTGGCAACACTGGATGGCGATGGCAGTGCACCTTGGATTTACAAAATGCCAAAGCGAAGAAGAGCGACCTTGTCGCAGCCGCGGGCCACAAATCAAACGAGTGTCCCTCGTCCTTTGACCTGCCACTCCCCCTCGTGATTCTGCAGGCTGACACATTTTGGTTGGGGTGGAGAACACTTTTGGAGAATAGGGATGTTATGTTCCCATCGCCACTCTGGACATTGATGTTCTCGGGGGAGCTCCATCGCCTGCGATAGATAAATTACTCATATACATATTCCAGCACATAAAGAGCCTTAAAAAAAAACAAGCCAAAAATGCTAACCCCCAAAAAATGTGGCAAAAATTATGAAAATTCAGCTGGAGCCTAATCGACAAAATGTTTTACGACTGCATTGACCAGGCAATCTGCATGACAATGTGAGTTCTTTTCAGGCACGACCATATCCAATTTACTGATCCCATTTGGGGACATCAGTGTTGTGCGTGTCAAAGATTGATTGACACAGCTGGGGAGGCTGTGTTAAAATTGTGGAAAAGTGGGTAATCAAAAATTATGCTTTGCATAATAGTTTTTTTTAGGGGGAAGGCCTTAGATGTATGGACTTGTAGGTCGGGACAGCACTTAATTGCCTTTGTTATTTGGGGCCAGGCTCATCAAGATACTAAGAGGAATATATGTAGATACAGTAGAACATATTGAGGATATTGTTTTATGAATTTAAAATATATATTTAACTGTGCGTTAAAAAGGTTGCAGTAAGTATTATTAAACATTTCAAAACTATTCTCATAAATCAAGTAACAATCATTCTTCTAGCATCGATATTCGAGAATTCGTTCTTACATCAAGTCATATCGATACAGTTTCCTGAAATCCACTCGGATGTTGTCCCCCTTTCAATTTGCTGTTTTTAAGCTCCTTCAGCGTTATCTTTGATTCGTCCACTGAGGAACATTTAAATGGAATTTCTGTCCCAGCATCCACACACCCAACAGCCAACACCCAACACGTCAGCAATTGTTATTGTTGTGGGCACAGACGCCGGAAGCCTTCAACGTCTTCGTTTTTGTTGCAAGGACACACACAGCTATTGCGCACTTGCAATTCTCTTGATTTTCCCCCCGCTTTTCCCCTTCCTTATTTTTTCCCCTTTGTCCCTCGGCAGCCACATGAAATTTTCAGCATGCACTCGCTTTTCCGACTCTCCGCTTTTCCCTTTCCCAGCGACTCGACTCCCACATGAGCGATCACTTTAATTGCTGCAGCTTTATTTTGATGCCGCCGGTCATAAACGTAAATCAGAATTTTAGATGGCCAAAAACAGAGCTTGCTAACGTGCTGGATTTCTTTGTTTTTCTTTTTGCCAGCCATGCATTTTATTGGTGTTGGTAAAAACCAAAGTTTTTGGGGCCCGTAAAACTATCTACAACTCCTTAAATGGTACAGGGGGGTATTTATTCAGGACATGTTTTAATTATTATGTCAGCATCCTTTTGTCTTTAAAATAAAAAATGTAATACTGAATTAATTTCTTTTCTTTTTACAAAGTTATTCCGTTCTGCTGCACTTAAGCTAAACTGTCATTCCAATGTAAAATGCTTTAGAAATTTATGCAGACCTATTACTGCTCCTAATAGTTGGTCCAGCTGATTGATGGCCTCCGTCCAGTGCCGGCAGCATGAATGATGGCCCAGAATTTTTGGGACCAGGACACGAACTGGCCAAGTGGTGTGCATGCATGTATGTACATCTACCCGCACATCAAGTGCAAACAGACATGAAATTTGATTACCAAAACACAAGCGTTGGCTTTTAGCCGGGAAACCCCCAGTTTCCCCGCCCATTTCCCAGCCCACTATGATTAATCGTTGCTGCATATATCTACCACATGCAGCTGCACCCAGACCGAAAGCCACCAGTTAATCAGTTTCCCTTGCTGTCTGTCACACGAAACCAAGAAACGAGTCGAATGGAAGGGCTAATTGTGTTGTGACTTGGTCCATTCTCGATTTTAGCCACTTATTTAGCCAGCACAATCTGAGGCGTCGCAGAAAGCTTACACGGAGCGAAATTTGCTATAAAGGGTATTTCATACTAAATGTGTAATCTAGCGCTTTCATCAGCTGCCTAAAAGTATGCTCCACTTTCGCAGCCATTTAAAAATATTTGCAGTATAAAATACCCTTTATACCAGTTGGCTTACATATTTTGTAACATCAATATTAACTTCTATGCCCGGAAAAAAATGTTGAAATATTGGAAAATGATTTGTTTCTTTTAATTGATTAGGGATTAATGTATAATTACTTTGGTTTGTTAAGCAAACACCAAAAAGGCATGGAAAATTGGGTAAGTTCTAACAAAACTGCAAATAAACTATGCATATTTATCAAGGAACATTTATTGTGTTATACAAGTAAGCCATTTTTCGCTCTGTGCATTCATTCCATGCTGTGGTGACAAATGCAATAAAGAGCGAAAGTGAGAAGGACGAGATGAAATGGGATGGGATGGAGGCTTACTGTTGCCAGTTTGATTAATGACGGCGATTCCCGGGACCGCTGACTGATGGCCAAGAGGGGGACTTTACAGCGGGATTGGGATGCGGGATCCCATTGACAGTGACCCCCGATTATGTGGGTATGGTCATGGCTATGGCTCCATGGCAGCCACTTTATTATTGTGAGCTGGAGAGACGATAGTTGTCTGCCAGGCGGCCATAAAACATCTTCGAGAGTCGTTTTAAATCAGAGAATCAATCAGAGGGCGGAGGGGGCGTGGCTGCACTCGTGCAGCCCAACTGTCATCAATGTTTACGACTGGCCATAATGACGAAACCCTGGAGGAGATGGCGATGGCGATGGAGATGGAGATGGCATAATCAAAAGGACACGCAGCCTCATCAAGTTTTTGGGGGCTTCCCCTTTGTTGTTTGGCCACCATTGTTGTTGCGAACAATGCGTGAAAATAAAACGACCGATAATGAGTGCGTGCCGAAATGAAGAGAAGAAAAGAAAAGAAAAGAGACGAGACTCTCGCTGTGACCCCCACCCATCCATCCACCCATTCATATCCATCCATCCGACCCGCGGGCCATGTGCTGACAGCAAATTGTCCAGAAACTCAAAAAGGCAACAAGCCGTTGAAGCCATAAAACGGTCAGCAAACAGCTCACCGCCCATCCCCTCCCCCTTCATAAACACTCGCAAAGATTGGCAAAAATAAAAGAATAACCAAGGAAACGAGAAAAGGTTTGTGCTGCAGATGTTGTCCAGGCAATCAATTTGTGGGAACTGCGTCAGCTGATGGTGCAAATCGTTTTTGGGGCCAATCCAGAGGCAGTCAAGGATGCTGGTCAATTAGGTTGAAAACATTTCCTTACCGCGCACAATTCAAATTTGTATTACAATGCTGCCAGATCGTCACATTTTATTTACAGATCTTAACAACATAGCTGGCGATGTAAATCTAACAGAGCTGTAAGTAACATTTACTGTACTGTTAAATTAACAGCGAGCTGTCAGCGGCGCGAAGCTTAAAATAAACTATTAGTTAAAAAATGATTAAACTCAAAATTGGGAAGATGTAGCTGCAAGTGCCATTAAGAAACTTACTTACAGGATAGTTCAATTTAAATACTTCAGTTCGATTTGATAAAACATTTGCAAACAAGCAACCTAAACCATAAAGAAACTTTTACAATTGTTTTCAATTTGTAAAAATTAAATAAAAAAATAAGAAACCACAACATTAAATATCCCAAAAGGCAAATCATTCGTCGTGCACATAACTTTAAAATAAGAACAACTGGGCCTTTTACAAAACGATTTCCATATAATATAATAAAAAAAATGTGAGGACAGCGTGAGGTTTGAGCGAAATGCACCCGTGCATCGATGGCGGACCGGGAACAGGTCCTGGACCTGGACATGGACCAGGACTACATGAAGTCGTCCGACTCGTTGCCCGCATCATAGTTGGTGCGCATGTTCTCCGACTTCTGGAGCGATGCATAGCTGCGCAGCTCCGCCTCCAGCTCGCGCTGCTTGGCCGCCTCCTTCTCCTGGTCGCGCCGCTCGCGCAGCAGCTTCTTCTGGTCCTGACGCTCGGCGGCGTCGCGAGCCTCGCGCAGTCCCCGGAAGTCGGGGTGCTCCTCCTCCGTCTTGGTCTTGTTCAGCCGGTTGATTATCTCGTTGACGCGCTTCTCCAGCCGGATCTTGCGCACCGCCTTCTCGTCGTGATAGGCCACCTGGCCGGGCTCCATGTCCGGGGTCTTCTTGAGATTGGCCCACATGGTGTAGACCACCTCCAGGTTGTTCACCTTGTTGCCCTGGATGCTGTTCGCCTTGCACAGCTGGGCGGCGTCCACCAGCACGTTGCTGGGTATGTCGTCGATCGTCTCTCCACGCCGAAGTCTCAGGTACACATGGGCCGACGACAGCTCGTGGACATGGAACCACACGTCCTCCGGCCAGCCCCAGCGGATCAGCTCCTCGTTCTCGTGCTTGTCGCGGCCCATGTACAGCATAGCCGGCGGCTGGATGATGTTGCTCTTGAAGTAGAAAACCATTTTCTCAGGGCTTTATCTCAAATTAATCAGAAATATTGTGAAAAGTTCAGAAAATCCAGACGCCGAAAGTGCGTAAACAACAAAACAGAAAGCTAACAGCCGATGTATCGATTTCGATTATAAAAAGCGCTCTGTTAAAAGTTAACAGCTTCTATCGATGACCGTTGCGATTAAAAGCTGTAACGGAGCATTCAGAAAAATATTCTGTGGGGGATTTCAAAATATTATGAATATTTATGAACTAAAATTATTTATTAAAGTGTCAAACATTTTGGGTGGTGGGAAAAGGGAAGAGACTAACACCCTTAACTTTCCCCCCTTGGATAATTTTTTGTTGCACTTACTTCGATATTTCTGGCCCCATCGAAGAATCACATCGCTAGCGGCGGGTCATAAAACTCTGATAATCTGGGCGGGTGAACAACAATAATCCACTCCACTCCCACTGCAACCGGCGATTAGATTGCCTAACTGAACTGAAGAAATGGGCAGCGCACGGAACCTTTTGTTGCTCTCCTCGTCGCGTTTACATGGCCATGGATATTTGGAGCATGCCCGTGGTCAGCTGGAGGATCTCTTCAAGGGGTAACTATAAACTGAAGACTCCTGCACTTCCACCTGAGGATCTTGAACTCAATCTTCAGAGTATTTAACAAAGAATTTCCTAAAGTTAATAAACCAGAAATATGTATGTAAAAAAATCATTTTATAATTGAAAATATTTTCAAATAATTTTAAAAATAAGTTAAAATAATATCCCATATTTAAAAAAAGTCTAAAAAGCATTTGATTAAGACGAGAAGTGATAGTGCACTTGTTTAAAGGGATAGCTATCCTGTGTCATCACCTTTTAACTCCAATCCCTTGCAGGTCCAACGTGAAGACGGTGCTCTTTGTGCCCTACGCTCAGAGGGATCACGACAAGTACACCGCCACGGTGCGGGATGCCCTGAAGCCCTGGGGCTATGCGGTAGAGGGACTGCACACGAAACCGGATCGCACGCAGGCGCTAAAGGAGGCGCAGGCCATCTTCGTGGGCGGCGGCAACACCTTCGTCCTGCTGCGCACCCTCTACGAGCTGCAGCTGCTGGAGCCGATCCGGGAACGGGTGCTCCAGGAAGGCTTGCCCTATGTGGGCAGCAGTGCGGGAACGAATGTGGCCACCCGGTCCATCCACACCACCAACGACATGCCGGTGGCCTATCCGCCGAGCTTCGAGGCCCTGGCCCTCGTCCCGTTCAACATAAATCCGCACTATCTGGAGCCGGAGCCGGGCAGCCAGCACAAGGGCGAGACGCGGGACGAGCGGATCGAGGAGTTCGTGACCTACCACGGGCTGCCAGTCCTGGGTCTCCGCGAGGGCACCAGCGTCCGGGTTCAGGGCGAGAAGGCCACGCTCCTGGGGGAACGCAATGCCAAGCTCTTCAAGGCGTAAGTACACTTTTAATTGTTTTTATGTCTTGGATAGCTAATAACATGTTCCACATCCATTTTCCAGCGACGGCGGTGCCGAGGAGCTAGCCCCCCAAGCCGATCTAAGCTTCCTGCTGCAGAAATAAGGTTCCGGAACCACTTCAACGATTGGGTTTAGGAAAACATCTAAATTTATTGTACATATGCACATTCATTATCTGTATTATTCTGCAATAACAACAATTCCTACACATATACAGTACACATACAGTAGTTTTATACTATGACTAAACGTAAAAAAAAGTTTTCTTGGGACAAGGGGGGCAGGAGGACTACTTCATACATTAACTTTTGCAATAAATTAATCGGATTTTCCTTCGTAATCGTAATGATAAGAATTTGACTGGCAGACTTCTTATTCGATGCTACAACTGATGTGCTGGCAAATGGTCAAAGGCATTATAAGTTTCGTTCTTACAGTAGATATCGGCTAAGAGAATTGGGCAAGACCGTATTAATTTTACTTTTAAAAAACATCAGCTTAATTTTGTAATAAACTAAACAACGTCATACTCTTATTTACAAGTTAGATGATATAAAAACGTGCACTTGAGTGCTGTTCCCTTGGGAATCATTACACTCCCCTTCAATAAGCTTTGATTAGTTTTAATATTTAGTTTCCCTTAGCCGATATGAGGTTTTTATATTTTATGCTTTATTTTCAAAAGAGGAACAAAGCACAATTAGGCGCTCCCTTATGATGACCATATTTTGTAAGCTATTTCCTTTAAATACCCTTATTTTGGCACACCGTTTTTGAGAGAGCCCATGTATATGTATAGGGATTTTAACACTTTTGAGGCAAGGCGGCATCTGGTTTGCTTTTCGTACAGCCACATCGTTCGTTTCACTTAAATGGTAGTAGTATATATAACACTTAGCTTAACTAGTCGTTTAAATAGGAGTTACTCGGTAGCAGTATGAAAGATAGGAATTGGTAATAGAGATATGTGGCGTATGCTAAGTATTTACATGCGAAAATCGAATGTCTGTTGAATGGCTCGAACAACTGTCCTATGTTTAGTTTTAACTACAACTAATTGTAACTGCTGTCTACCATTTTGAGCATTGAAAGTTTCACTTTAAAGCAAGCAACAACGGGAATTGCCTAGGCCTAAACACTAAGTTGGGATTGAGATAGGTCCGCTACAGGCCTTATCACTTTTACTTTTGGGTCCTAAATGGGGTTTAAGCCTTGGGTGCGAGTATAAGAGTTGGCATAAGTCCTGCATTAGATCTATTCGACATGCACACGTACGTACGTTCACCCGGAATCACATCACACACAGCATTCAATCCAATCACGCAATCATGTACACATGGAAATATGTTTAAAAAGGAACTGATGATATTACAGGCAGGAGCAGGAGCTGGAACTGGAGCGGTCGAATGCCTGCTATTTGTGCAGAATACTTTTGTCCTCGTAGCGGATGATGGCATCGCCGATCTGCTTGCGCGACGCCAGGTGGATGCACTGCTCCCGTCCACATTTCTCCGGCAGGCTGTTCGGCAGCGATCCGCCCCTCAAAAGGTGATTCCGCACATTCTGGCCGAAGCGTAGGTTCGGCTCCACGCCACGCAGGATGTGCACCGAGTGCTGCGCCGCCACAAACATGTCCAGGATGCTCTCCACGCCCGCCGGCCGCGTCTCCTCGCCGGGCTGCAGCAGCAGCTGGTCGATGTCCAGGTCGCTGCGGATGATGGGCAGTCCCTGCGGATGCAGCAGCTTGCGAGCTGGAAAGAGATGGGCGTTATTAATCAATACGACTGAAGGCTTCAAGTGAGCTCTTCTAACTAGCTTAAGGAGTAACTAGATGAGCTGCATGAGGATAAATGATAATCTACTGATTCCAGGTGAATAAAAACAAATCCTATAAGTGGAAACCCACTCACCTTGCACGTAATCCCGACTGTAGAAAGCGATCACGTCGTGATTGTGGCGATCGAAGTAGCCGCTGCTCTGGCCCACGTCGCAGGTGTCGCACTCCCTGCAGAACTGCGCCCAGCGGCAGGGGTACATCTGAAAGCCGATCGGTGCGTACACCTGGAAGCCCTGTATCGTGTTCATCCGCACGCGGTTGAGGAAATCAGCCTTGAAGGCCATACCCGGTGTGGCCAGTAGAACCAATGATTCAAGGCCCAGCTTGGGCAGCGCCAGATCAGCAACCACCAGGCTTAAGAGCTGACGCGGTCCGTACATAGAGGCGTGCAGCAGCCAGTCCTGAGGGTCCACTGGCTCGCTCAGCTGCTCCGGCAAGCGGATGGACACCCAGGCGATCCGCGAGCCATCCGTCTTGTATTTGGAGGACAGGTCCAGGGCCAGCGTCTTCAGGGCCTTGAAGGGATCCTCGTCGCCCTTGCTGGGTGAGTCTAGGCGGTACATAAAGATCTGAGGGGAAACAGAAATTATAAATTTGCAGGTACTGTTTTCTCAAATTTTGGTTTAGCTAAGGTTGTAAACTGCCCAATTGCATAGCTTTTTTCTTATTTTTATTATAATTTATTTAAGTTGTTAAACCGGACAAAATTCAAACTTAATTATTTTAATATGTATTCATAATAACTGATGATTTAAACGAAGGTACTCACCAGCAGCAGGAAAGTGTTGTCCTGATTCTGCATGCAGATCCTCTCGTACTGCTCCACAAACTGCAAAGCATCCGGCACCTGGTGCTCGAAGGCGGGCACCAGCATGGCGATCCTAGTGCTCTCGGTGACGTAGGGCGAGGGCACCACCTCCACGCGACCCAGGGGCTTCACTACCTCGAAGCTCTTGACCAGTAGCCGGCCACTGCGGCCGGATCCCTCCTGCAGGCTGAGGTGCAGCTGGTAGTCCATGCCCCGCGTGGCGTCAAACTTTCTGTAGGCACTGTGCAGGCTGTGATAGCTCATCCTCGGGTGCTTGAGGGCCGCATACTGTAACGCTATCTCCAGGACTTTGGCAAAGTCCAAGGCCTCGATCCGCGAGAGCGGAGCCACCGCGTGCTCCGCGTTGCCGTTCGGCAGGAAGCTGTGCGTCCCGTTCAGCAGCTGCCACGTGAGGATGTCGTGTCGCGTCTCAGGGGCACTGGGCGGCGGAACGCCCAGCGGCCACCGGATCTCCAGTATCTTGTTCGAGATGCTCCCGTTGGCGATGCGGTACGACTTTTGCTCCAGCGCATAGCCGCGCTCCTGCACCTTCTCCAGGTGATGCTGCAAAACAAAGCGATTGATAAATTTTATAAATCCATATTTTTTTAAATATTTAAAAGGTTTTCTTCTAGATCCCACTACATATGTATCTTACCTTGGAGTAGTAGGCGTGCAGGCGGTAAAAGTCCTCTGGAGTCTGGACAGGATACACGGTGCTGGCATTGCGGAAGGCCTCCTCCTTGGCCAGCTCGCTGAAGTCGCGATGGCGCCGGTTCGGAGCATCCAGTGCGTAGCTATACTGCCGCATGCCCTGCAAAACAATAACGATAAATATGTGTTCAGAGGGAGTTGGCCAAGGTTGAGGTCAGGGCCAGTGGCCGACCCGATTCCGTTCCCGATTTCGTGGAAGATCCCACGGATACGATCCCACACATGCTCCCACGAAGGCATCCCTTTAACGATCCATAAAATTTCTCTGTCTGCCGGAGCGAGCATAATTAAATTAACAGTGTCGCACCAATGGAACAAAGATCGGCCATTCGATCGCGGATTTTCCCTGCCCTTTCCCACTGACTGTGCATTCATAATCATTTCCCGCCCTTGTTTTCCATTCCGGAGAATTTAATTGGCCCGCGCACATTAATCAATTCTCCTCTCCACTCCGTCTGGGCAGCGGAGCTTTTGAAGAAGCCGTTGAGCAAACTCCTTAGCCAGTTAATTAAGCAGAACACTCCGGCAAACACATGCATATCTCTATCTCTGCCTTTGTTTATACAGCTGCAGTCGAAATAAAGGCGTTAAACGGAAAATATATTCGTACTGGTTTTTTATAAAGCATTATCGGTAGTACATTACTAAAATCATCAATATTAATTTAATGAATAACATAATTTTACAAAGCATAAAAACCAAAATTCCTTTGGACTCTACAGAAAGATGACAAATAAACAAATTATTTCGGCTTAAGCAAACAACACATATTTTAAATTTACAGTGGTACTATATTCACCCCAACTGTATGTTGATGTCCAGAGACCACACATAGGACATAAATCATTCCATGCTTCGCCACCGCATAAATAAACGCAAATCCAAACAAACCCATCGAAATCGAAATCAAACGAACGTGAAGCATCAACCCGCTGAAAAAGTTCCATTTACTCGCGGTTCTTCGACTGTTTATGCCAAACTAAACTGCGTGCTCATATAAATAGCGCAATAATCAGAAATGATAATGAGTAAGACACACCCACCTGCGATGTGGATCATAGGAAGAAGAGTATTTGCTGCCAAATCAATTGGATTTAAAAAAAATCATAAATTGGGATTTGAACTCTGTCCTTTTTGTTCCCTATTTTGTCTATTAAGTTTTTAAAATTTGACTTGTGAATAAAATGTCACATTATATATGAAAAAATCAGTTGAATCTCCATAATTATTTATTTTAAATAAAAAATACAATTTTCCTTATAAAAACTCCAAGTGCTCTACATCTTTGATAAGTAACTTAAAAGCATCCATGATAATCGCAGTGTTTAGTAGTTGCTCTCAAACTGTCATGGCGTGAAGTTAACATCCACCGCCCCTCGCCCCTGGCACGCCCCCTTCGCATACTTAATCGACGGCAAAGAAATTCTTTTGTTGCTACTTGGAAATTAAATAAACTGTGTTGTCCATCAACTGTGTGAGACTGGTCTTGCTCTGAATTTGGTTGCTCATCTGCTCTTTGCGATGCGCGTGTTTTGTTTGGGCAGTGGCGTACGCAGCGGGGATTTTGGGGGCTTAACTTTAAAAACATTTCTTTAAATTGAAAATATATAAAGACAAATTTGGCTATTAAGCCCTTAAATACTTTACGTATGTCTATACTGTTAAAAAATAAATTCTTGCACATAGTGCATTAATAATATTTTTGTTCTTTCCTAAACCTATAATATTACCATAACGAATTAAGCTCAAGCTAATAAATAAAAAGTTTAGTAGTGTCTTTAAAAAATAAGCCTTAAATAATAATACAAGATTTTGAAGAGACCCCTTTTAAAAAATCAAACGTTTGCCACTGTTTGTCAGAGTACTTTTGCTTGTGTTTGGCCCTAGAATCTTTTTTAATTTTCTTTCGTTTTTCAGGGTCACCGTTCAGCAGTGTTGGCTTGTCTTTTAACAAAGAAATGTTTTTAGAACACAGTAAAATGAAAAAATATGAGAGGGGAAGTTATTTCTATTAATTTGTAAGGAAACATCACTGATACCACTGATACTGTGTATCAATGAACTGATTTTCTCTGCCAGAGATCAAGATAAATTTGTGGGTTCGAACGTCTCTCTGTCTGCGTTCTTTTTAGTCAGTAGCAAATTGTTTAAATAAATAAAACGACATGTGGGAAGCGCGTACAGAACGCACGACAGAAAATAACTGAGAAAGCATGAAGGCAAATTAATTGAAGCACAGACAATTCAGACTCGAATGTGCGAGTGAAAACTGTGGAAGCTGTTGTTTTGCTGAACAGCTCAGAAAATGGTTTAAAATAACCACAGTTTGAAAGATTTTCTGTCATAAAATAGTATTTGAATAATGTTGGGAACAAAGTCGTAATATAATTATGGTTTAGAAATCGAGTTAAATTCTTTTAAGGTTAAAACAAGCAATAATTCACATGAAAGTGGGCTAAAATCGAAACGACGTGGGACATATCCGCATGATACACTTTTCCCTAAATGCTGGAGGGATGAGGGACTCACCTGAAAGCTCTCCTGGCAGCCGGCCACCCGACTGGCGTACTTGACGCACCGCCCGATGTTGACGCTGTGGTCGCTGGTACTTCCGATCCGGACGCAGCGGTCCAGGTTGTTGCGCATCTTGCGAATGACGCTGCTGCTGAGTAGGATGCCCGCCTCCAGGGAGCAGTAATTCCGATCGCTGACTCCCGGTGCCTCCTCCTCCTGGTTCCCCGCAGCACCACCACCATTCGGCTCACTCCCAGGGGGATCCAGTCCGATGCGGGCCCCACCCATGTAGAGATCGAACGTGATGCTCATGTGGTAGAGCAGCTTCACCAGCTTGCGGGCATCCACGTAAACCGTGTCCGGCACGAGCAGGAAGTAGTCGTACTCGTCCAGATAGTTGTCGGCTATGTACTTGACCACGTGGAAGGGCCGGCGACTCTCCCGCGTATCCGTGAAGCCCACGATGTTCTTCAGCTTGTAGTTGGTCTTCACGCTGTCCGCGTAGATGAAGAACTTGATCTTGTTCACCAGGTGGGCGGTGGTGCGGTTGAAGGCCGTCGCGAAGGTGTTGATGTGCTCCTGCGAGGTCATCACCCCAATGAAGATCTTCTCGCGGATCCCCAGCTCCGAGGAGTAGTAGCGCGGACGAATCACATTTTTCACCTGCAAAAATTAAAACAAAATATAATATTAGGTACAAAACTTTATTTAAAACTGATCAGAATTTTCTAAAATATATATATATTTATTTAAAATAGTTATAGTTATTATTAAAGCAATAAAATATGTAATAATTGAATTGATCTCCCACGAATGTAAAAAGAAAGGAATTCCAAGCATCATATTTCTGAAATAATCCAACACCTTCAGTTTAAAAAACTCATAACTCAACATTAAATCGATTAAATGGAACAGGAGATACGATCTTGAAATAATCTCCAATGTAACTCAATTTCCTTGTGAGTAGGGGAAATGTTTGATCTTTGATTTTATAATTACCAAACATGGTACGTGACTTCGTTTGGAGAGCTCGTTTTCGTTTATTTTAAAAATGAATCGGTTTCCCCCAGTGAATGAATTTCTGATTTGAAACATAACTTGGAAGGGGCAATTCCGAAGAATGTTCTATAAAAAATCAAAAACTATCGAGCTAAATGAACTTGTTATCATTTGGCTTCTTATATTTCCAATTGAAGTTCTACACTATTCAGCAATAAGATATGAGTAGGGGATATCTTCTCATTTCCACCTGCCTATTTTTAGCTGCTGATATCCACTCAGCCCAATAAAAGTGCGTTAAGGGTCTCATATCTGCCCAATTACATCAGTTCCTCCACGCTTAAGTACTTAAACCGACTACCTCGTAAAGAGAACCTCTCAAGTGCTTCCATTTTTCTTTGTCCACTTGAGCGGAAGTTTTAATTCTTATTTTAACGATTAGATGACTGTTCAAAAATTGGCCTGGTGACGAGGAATTCCCCTATAAAAGCAAATTTATCCATTATCTTTCGGTTTGGTTATGACTGAACAAAAATATTTACGATTGCGATTCCCAGAATGCCTCGAAACGATGATAATGTCAGGTCATGGATTTAATACCATGTGCTTTTAAAAGTTGACAACTGGATTCCTTGGGAGACGTCAAATGGATTTATTTATTGTTATTAATTATGTCTTGAGAGAATCATGTGATTTCATATTTTGTACTTTGTTAACATGGCAAACAATTTAATAAGCGATTATGTTAATGTTTATTGGGAATATTATTTTTCACATTGCATTTTCTTAGGTGGTTTTAAAATGCGTGAAACTTACAAACAAATTTATTTTACACACATTACTTCATTTTTAGGTATAATAAATTTGGTGTCACATACAAAAATGTATAAACACTTCTATATAGTACCTACTTAATACTGAACATATTTTGTTTATGTTAAATAAAAATGTTTTCTTTGAAGCAATAAACAAAATTCTCAAATTTTTATTTTGTTTTTGTAGCTTGGGTGGAATATAGTGAAATACTGAGTATTGGTAGAATTCCACAGAATTTGAATACAGCTCTCCGCACAAACTTGAATCACTGTGCAAGATAATTTAACAATGGGTAAACACACATTTTTAGCGGTCAAGTGGGCGTCTAACTGCCCATCGAAATTTGCATGCAACTGTCTGGGTAATTTGATGACCATCTCAACCCACAATTGACTTAAAGAGATGCGTGCAAGGTAGCGACTCCACCTCGATTTCCATCTGAGCCCGCTGAATAAACAATTGCCAGTTGTGCAAGTACTTTGGACCAACTCGCCGTGTTTTTTGTTGTTGTGTCCAGAAAAACAATGGCAGGGGGTCGGGGGCTTACAGGAATTATGGCTAATTAAAAATCATTCTTAATAGATTTTTAATAACTGCAAACAAGCTGTTTGCTGCCGTCTTTATATGGCATCGTAAAGCAGCTAGAGTGGCCAGGGCCAGTTTTTATTGCGATTACTTCATGTTTTTCAAATACTCTTATAGACGGGTGGTGTTCCTATATTTTTTAGACACAAATGATATTATATTTAAAATTATAAATGCCTTAATTTGACTTACTTTCACAAGGTTTACAAACTTATTTGAGAACTTAGCAAACTACAAAAAAAGTGCCAAAAAAAAGCTATTTTAAATTAAAAAATTAGGAGAAAAACACAACACGTTTCTCGTGGTTTTTTCTAAAGTATTTTGTAAAAATGTCTTTGTTGTGAAAACTTTAGCACAGTCCTTGGATTGAATGGATCCCAAGTTATGACCTGAAGGTGGAAATAAGTGGAGTGGGGATGCAGAATGGAGTATTGTCAACAGTTGTTTGCTCGATGAGCAAATATACTCGTCTGCGGCACCAATTAGTTGTAATCACTTTACTAAGTATATGTATATAAAGTAAGCTAGAAGGATACACAGAAAAAAATATATATAAATATATACAAAATTTGGACTAGTCAATCTATTAAGTTGTTTTTCATTGGGATTCATAAAAAATGAAATTGACTATATTGATTATATTTTTACTTTAATCTTACACAGGATTCTGTGCTTTCAATTTTAAGTTTTTGTTAGTATAAATATTTAATTAACCCAACTCCTACTTAATGCGATTTGTCGGGTAAACACCTAAGTTATTAATATAATAATATTAAACTTCCAGTGTTATTTACGAAAATATTGACATTTTGATAAGCGATATTTTTTTTTGTAACTGAAGCAGTTACATTTTTTTGATTTTCATTGTTGTAACTTATTAAACTTAAATTAAATATAATAATAAAATTAAATTCTCGATATTCATACCATAAGCGAAATTAGAATGCCAATGGTTGTGGGAAAATGCTTTTTTTTTCTGTGGAGGGCCAATCAAAGTCGCGTTAGGGGCGATCGAGAAAAGCAATTCGCTTTTGATTTAATTGAATTGCAGTTGCAGGCACTGCAATGCAATGCAGTACAGAGAACCTCAGGCCGTTTCGTATGCAATCGCTGCCCACTTAATGGGTCCATGTGGCGCTTTAATTATCACGCTGGGGTCACAGCTTGATCCGCAGTGGATCGGTTCAAGATTTGACCTTGTGCCAATACCACAGATATCATACACCACGTACACCTGTGCGAAGCGAAAGAGACGGACGCAATCGCACACGCACATTTGCCAATCATCAAATGTGTAAATATCGCCGAAAGATAAACCACGGGTAAAAATACCCCCAAAAAACAACACCCATTTCGGCTGAGATCGCTCTCGAGATTTGTGTGTTTGTTCGGTGGATGTTTTGTAGCGCTTTTGGGTAAATAAAAATGCTTTTCTAAATATGAATGATGCATGGGAAATTCAATGAATAAACTTTTTTGCAAGAAATCAGCATTAAAACAGTGGTCGCTGTTTTAAAAGGGAAACGGTTTAAAAGTTAAATGTATTAAGAAAACCTTAAAACCAATTGAAGAGATTATCTGGTTTTTCATTTATCTGTGGTTTTTTAAATATATTATTAAATCAAAAATAATATTTTTTGTTCAGCTCATTAGAAGACGTAATGATGACTATAGGAACTTTGATAAAATCCATCACTTTCTGAATTAAACTGTGATTTAGCATCGTCAGTTTGCCAATTACCACTGTACTTGCTATGTATAGAGCTGTTCCTAAAATCTTGTTGGCTTTTAACAATTCCGTAACAAGGCCGTGCCAGGCGCAAATGTGATTCACTAAAAGGTTTGTTCACCTGAACAATGAGTTCGCATCTTTGATCCAAATTGCAAATGGCCAGCGGATAAATATGTACCATCGATCGAGGAAATCTCCGGGGCACGTGGGCCACAAGTTACGGCATAGATAACGCCTCCAACAACCTTGTGACGTAATGACAACAACGGAAGTGAGCCAAAGAGTTAAAGGGAAAATATACTGACGAACAGCAATGGAGCCAACTGGTTAACCTCCTTATCGATTGGCTCCCTTATCAGAAGATATGGCTAAGACGACGTCACCGGCAACCACAACAACAAGAACAGGAATGAGAACAAAAAGCATTTCCAATTTCAATTTCCATTTCCATTCCACAAATTTAATTAAACACACACAGATATGGATATTGTTTGCTTATTTGGTGGCACGCAGTAAAGGCGACTCTTTCATCAGGGAAATAATAAAATAACACCATAAAAATTGATAAACTAAAAATTTGGGAATGTAGAAGGCCTCAAGGGAAACTTTATATTTTAATGTTTTTTAAGACTGATTTAATGTTCAAAAGATTTGATTTATAGACAGGAAAAATAAAGTATTTTTAATGCTTTCGATTTTATAGAAGTGATCAAAAATAGGTAACTAATTGTACGGTTTGATCAAGTTAATATTTTTTAAAATGTAATATTAGCTAAGATTGAAGAACTAACTTTTATCAAACAACAAGCACAAAAAAACAATGAAAGTCCCTTAAAAATCGATTACCCAATTAAAATACATATATTGGTTTAGATTTTGACTTGATGACTCAGGGAGTGGGACAAACTTGAACTTAGGACGCGATAAAACGATCACAGTTCCCGCACAGTGACTATATGGCCCTCGTAGTCGTCGGCATTGGGTGTAATAAATCTCCAGATAGCCACGAGGGTGTACTATTTTATACGGCGACTACTTAAGGTGTGTTTGCTTTTGCAAGCAAAGTGTAATGAAGGCAGATGAATGACATCTGGAGCATGTAGGAGATTTAACACCGAGTTTGCTGAATAAGGCTAAGCAAATATTTAGCCAATGATTAAAAATAAATATTTTGACAGCGATTAAAAGTAAAATATATTTCATTCCCACTACTTTAGGAGCTTGCACATTAATTAAACGAATTGATTCATTAATTAATTCATTAACTCAACGATTCGATTTAATTGATCGATTAAATGATTATTTATAGCAACTTTTAAGTACAAATGGTTTAATTACTGACTGCGAATTCAATAAATAAATAATTCTAGACAAATATGGACAAATAAATTTATCGATATTTATTGCAAGCCTTAACCACTTGTCAATCAAATTGAAAGAGAATATTTTTGATGATGTATTGGAAAGGGTTTTGGTTAAACCGATTAAAATACCTCTAGCTTTTGGTTAAAAAATAGCTTTTGGAAGTAACGCTTTTATGGTTGTAATTAACACACAAATGCCCTTACAGAATGGACTTCTTAAAGACGTCAATGAACCGCATTTAAAATCAATTATTTAAATAAGCCGATCAACAGTGGGTTACCCCTCAATAATTGATTCAATTATGAATCGAATCGTTCTGTTGCTTGCAAGTGTTGTTTAATTATTATCTTGTAGTTTTGCAGCTCGAATGAATGACTTTATTGACCACTTTAAAAGTCGATAACCCATTTAATTGTTTGCCATAGATTTAACTCTGTAAATATACACATTGCAATGGGTTTTAAGTCCCATTTAAATTTCTATCTCCAATCTGGATTTGCCTTGCTGATCTACTGAATCACTCGTCGCTGCAAAGTCGACACCTTTGCATCACAAACAATATATGTAGTGCCCAGAGGAGACATGGGGCATACGGATCAGGTACGTATATCATATAGGCAGCTGGAAATCTCGGCTCGTGTGCTCTCCATGTACCGAGAGCAGCTGCAAATTGTATTGGATTGGACAAATCTTAATTGGGACAAGTGCGCCGTCGACCAGACACCAGACCGACTTTTTCTAACGCCCGCGGGGGATGCTTCTGCTTCTGCTTCTGATTGTGGTCAGTCTAGTCAGTCGGTCCAATTTATTGGGGCCGCAGCTCCGAATACCCGTAAATGCCCCGAGCCTCAGACCCGGACTCAGACTCGGACTCAGACTCAGACTCAGACTTCAGACCGGAAATGCGACGCGCTTTTCAATTAAGCCCTGCTAAGATGCCACCATTCACATGTGTCCGATCTGGGTGAGTTCAGGGCAAATGTGCTAATGTGGGAATGCCCCACAACTCCCGAGGGTAGACGATCGTCTCCCATGGCGACCACATCCTATCCCGCTGACTCCGTTCATTGTGAGTGACTCCAGTGATTAGATCATGGAAAATTTAATTCGAGCTCTTGGTTAAAAATAGTTTAGGATAGATTTGAACTGTATTCATTTAGAAAATTCTTGTTAAATTACTTATCTTAATTGAGGGGTTTATTAAGCCTAAAGGATCTATAGCAGTTACAGCTGATAAAACTTAAAAACATATCGATCTTTAACTAATGTCTTTCTAATAAGAATTTAAAGGTTTTTGTCTACCTCATAAAAGTTATCAAAATACAATTATTTTGAACATCTAATCGAAGAAACGTAAACGAACTTCTATACTAATTTTGTTTTTATTTCCAGCTTGTTTTGCAGTTTTATCTTTATAGATTACAAATTAATTGATCGATCGCAAACACATTTAGGTTTTCATACGGATTTGCAGGATCTTGCGTTTAATACAAGCGTTTCCATCGTCACAGTTAATGTTATTGTTGGAGCAATGCAAACTCACTGTAGAAAAATTTGTAGTCAATATATCACAGTTTTATCTATATAGATTAAAAGTTATCATATCTCGAGTTCTATTAAGCAATTGTGTCACTTTAGAGATTCTATATCCTACGCCACACTAAATCATTTTATTTTCATTTGATAATAATGGAAATTAAAAACCCACAGCAGATATTTATAATAAGAATATCATAAATTGTGAAGTGTGGGAAGTATTACCTTTTCCCAGATTTCTTATTCATATCAAAAAATCATATGTTCTTCATCATATCATCGGAGAAGCGCTTGTTATCTTAAATCTAATTTATTTTCATAGTTTAGAGATTATCGTATCTTGACTTTCATAGAACAATTGACTCACAATTCAGATCTACTTATTCGCCCATCTAATCGAAGAAAGGCGAACGCAAAATCGGAGGGGCTTCGGTTTGGGATTCGGTTTCGTTTTCAATTAGAATCTTGCGCAACTTGTACGCCCGATAAGCGGGTTTATTTTTAGGCCTAGTGCTACGCCAGCAGGCTGATAAGTGGGAGCGCAAAAACGGAACCCATCGATCGACCAGAAAGACGATCTTCTTAGAGGTTGGGGCCAGGAGAATCTTTATTCAGTGTATATACGGTAGGGAAATTTTGTGAAACGGCCTATTTCTTTTCGGGATGCATGCCCGCGCCTATGTACTTGTCGAACAGGTAGTCGCCCAGGTCGTTTGTGGCCCGCTCCAGTTGACGGATGTAGTCGGCGAGGATCTTCTGGCCGTCGACCTGCTCCTGCAGGAAGTTCGCTTCGATGAAGTCGCACAGATTGGGATCCGACTCGGCCCCTGCCAGTGCATGTACATCTAGCAGATGCTGGTTGACCTCCAGCTCCATTTTCAGGGCGTGCTTCAGGGCCTCCAAGCTGCTTTGCCAGCAGGGCACTGGCTCCGGAACACTGCTCAATACGATCAGGCCACCCCGCTTGTTCATGTACTTCATGATCTTCTCGGCGTGCTCCCGCTCCTCTGCACTCGCCTGCAGAAAGAACTTGTGCAATCCCGGAGAGCTTATGTCTGAGCGATCGAAGTGGAAGGCCTACGGGGATGAGATTGGGTTTTCAGGGGATTAAACTCGCAGTGTGCACAACTCCTGACTGGGATCACTCACCATGGCCAGGTACTGGTGGCAGGCCTTCAGCTCCATGTTGATCTGGTCGTTCAGCTTGCTCTCGCAGCTCTTGGCGAAATTTTGGCGCATCAGCATGCACATGTGGCGCTTAATAATCCGGAACATGTTTTTTTCAAATTTTTTGAGTTTTTTTTGGGGGGAAATTTAAGTTTGAAAGTCAACAATTTGAGTTGAAAGCCAAAACACAAACACATAGCCAACTGGGTCGGTTCGGATAGGTGACGAGAGATCAAATCTAATCCGTCCATTGATCTTCACATCGATCATCTGGGGGCGAGGTGGTGATCTGCTGACCCAACGGCCCAAGGCGGTGCGTTGGGTTGGAGTTCAAAGTGCTGCCGGCTCTGATTTCACTTAACTTCCACTTAGCAATAGTGTGTACACAATCGCACTCGGCTCGTCCGCATATATACGAATGTCTATATATATCTGTGTCCAGATATGTTTGCTTTAACTTCAGCAAGTACACACGAACACCAACACATGGGCCACACTAAGCAAACGCAGTTATTGTCTTTTATTAAGTGAATGGAAGGCGACTTTTGTCCGAGTTTTGTATAATCTTGTTATACCCTTTAAAAGAGTATTAACCAGTTTCTTTATTTATTCGAATACAAGTCAGGCCTTTAAGGAAATTTAAACCAAAAGCATTGCAGCACATAAGCAATTTTTAGAATAATAATTAATTAAGTAATTCTTTTTTTCCCTACTTTAATTTAAAGACATCGAATAAATATTAGTAAGTATAATATTAAGAAGTTATAGAATAAATCTACAAAAATGTTACAATAATCTTTAAAAAATGTTCAGTCAATCTAAAAATATATTAGATTTTTAATATAAATAAACCACCGATTCATAAACAATCATAAATAAACAAAAGTACACTAATATAATGGTATTTAATCCGTTGATCATAGCTTCTCACAAACGATCAATTTTAACTCTTGTCCCACAGAATAAAACTCTTATATTTTATACTTAACGACTTTATACAAAGGAAGTTAAGTTCGTTCAAAAATTACGCGTGTAGTTTTTATTATTAATCTTTGAATTCAGAAGCAGAGCATTGTCAATTTAAATAAAAATTTAAAATACAGGGCTCCAAGGCATTATCTCTGACCATCCATCCATTCAACTGACCCACCAGACCTACCAGTACTTTACCACACACATTACGCACTTTAAAGGTACAACAAAGAAATTGTGACTCTTGAGCCATGTGCGCCTCATAAAAAAGGCAATAATAAAGATAAAACAATAAAGACATAAGTAAGCATTTTCACCGACACACACAAAAAACCGAACCGAAAAGACACAAGAGAGTTATGCAAATCATCGCTTAAGTGGACAGCAGCAATTTTAGAAATGGGTTTGAGTTTGGATCTGCAACAATATAGAACTTTAGTATCGACAAAGTCTAATTAAACATTTCAGCGTACAAAATATTTATTGAACAATATTATTTAATAATAAAGATTTAAGGATTTATTTAAATCAGTTCCTTAAAAAAATTTAATTGTCAAGTGAGTTTAATTTATTTATTTAATTTGTGTCTTTAAAGAAATCAGTCATCAAATTTTGGCAACCAACAATTTATTGACTTCATAAATCCAGTTAAAAAACAAAGAGAAATATTTAAAAAAATAATCTTCATGTTTATTAAGACAATTATCATGTTATGCTGAACTAGGAAGCAGGTTTAGTTGCTTTTTAAGAACTTATGGATCTTTTCCAGAAGATATATCAATCAAAGAAAATATGACTTCCCTTTAAAAATACGATTTTATATTAGATTAAATTAAAAAAAAAAAAAAAATGAATTCCCCTGCCTTAGACCCATCAAAGTTCAAGTTGGGACATGTATGACAACTTCGGCGACACTTTTACATCACCTCCAAAATAATGGCAACAATCCAGTTTGCAATGTCATAAAAACGTGCAACAAATTATTAACATTTTATTAAGCTGCGGCGTCACAAAAAAATTTATATATATTCGACGTGTTAAAAAAAACGCAAACGCCAGCATATGAAATAAAACAAAAAAAATCAACATAATATGCTGAACATGAAAAAAAGCGTACGCCATAAAAAATTTAATCGATTTAAGTTCTTTTCAGGATGATGCCCTGCCAAAGGGTGTAGAGTTTATTTTGAAATTAAAATGTGTGATAAAGAATATGTGATTGGACAAGTCCTTAACCATTTTCATAAATTAAAAACATGAGTGTGCTTTGAACCGTTGATATTTAGGAGGCTCAAAAGTTTTTACTTATTTCTTTAGGAAATGAGATCTTTCTGTATATCACCTAAACGTTATAAAAACAATTGTTTATTATGAAAGCGTATTCCAAGATCGGCTATTTGAAAGTATACAAAATCCCACTTCTTATTCCCGTGTTTTCGCGCACTTTGTTTAATTCAATAAATTGTGCTTTCGATCGGCCGACCAACATAAGGAGAATTTGCGATACATACGGACGGTGTATCAGTTAACAATTATTTACTTTCGCAGCGGCTTATAATTTTCGTTGCGTTTATTTATTTTAATTTAATTTACGAGCACCCAATCGTCTGGAATTTACTGCCGCAGTGCATCCAAAACTGTGAAATGCGACCTGGCCACAAGAATTATAAGGAAAAAGTGAGGCAGGGGCCTTTCGCAAACTTTCCACATGTCACGCTAGGAGCTCAGCTTTGGGGCCAGCAAAAATAAATATAAAAACAAATCGAAGAGTTGAAATTTGAGTTTGCGTGTGAGTTCATCGATAAGCGGAATAACTCAAGCCAAAAAAAAATATAAAGTGACGTCTGAAACGAAACGGGCGAAAATTAAAGCACAATTGGACACTGGGCAACAGGCAACCAAATCTCCGCGCAATCTGCTGGGAGAACCCATATAGGCAGTGTGGAATAGGTCATTGCACCCGGGAAATACTTTAAACAATATGTGAAACAAATGTTCGGTGTTAATTACAGCGCTCGCTCGGAAACTATAACTTGTTGATTAAGAGGTTTCTCTGGAAATATGAAGAGTCATTTTGAGGCTCACGTTTTTTACAATCCCAACGAAGCCAAATGTAAAATGATTTCTTTAAAGTTAAACACTTATCTATTAAATGTGTAATTTGAGATGAGTTTCCCCCTTACACTTCTACACGAAAGGTTTAATGTTTTGGAAAAATTGCTTTTAAATAGTTTGAATAGAGGGTTATAATTTCTTGTATAAAAAACGGTCGATTTATTAAGTACTAGTGATTAAAATATTAAACTTATATTCATTTCAAATGTTGAAGGAATTTGTTATTGTCGAAAACATAAGCTCAAATTTTGTTTGACTTCTGAGAGAGATTGCAGTTTATTTTATGAATTTAAGAATTTAATAAGGGGCCCAAAGCAAAGCTTTAAGCAATCCTTAGCAAACAAATTTAGTGCAGCCGAGTGTAGCGTTCCGGCGATAAGCAGGAAGGTCAATAAAGCGCTATCAGCACTGCCCGATGGCGATGGCTGATTCCAGATGGCTGATATGTGAGACATGTGCCCGATGCCGCCGACACCGGAACATTTGCATCTTTCGGCTAACATTTCACAGCCGGCGGCAAAGGCGCCGCAAATCAAAGAGAAATCGAAGTTTCGGGATTCGCAATTACTTCATTTATATCCCATCAGACAAAAATGTTATATTCATTAAATTCTTCCTAGAAACATTATGAGTCATTGATAACGATTTCATTTTTATTCAAAGGTCTTCAAGTTAATGTTCATTTTATTATTCAACTCTGATTTTTTAACATATTTAACGTAAAGCTTACTTGGTTACTATTTTGAATACCAATTTACCTAATAACAACAATCTGTAAAAAATATTTACAGATTTAAATAATATTCTCATGCGAAAGTGATAAATAAAATGAATCTTTTACCGAATATGAACCACGATGTAGGATATATTTCTGCATCTGTAATTCAATAAAGTTGGGACAGTTTTTAAGTAAATAAGCAAACTATATTGAATAATAATATTATTAAATATCTTTAAAAAATGCAAATATTCTTTTCTCGTGCAAAAATGGTAACAGGTGTTATAATGAAACTTTGACAAAACATCATGGAGGGTTAAGAAAACATTTTAGAAAACGACTTTAGCAATAAAATAAAGATTTTTTTTTTCTGAAATATTATTATTATTGTTATTACTTATGTACAATGTTCAAATATGCATACTTGTTTTTTATTTTTATTTATTTTGAACTTGTTTTCTGCACAAATTATATTAAAGTAGTATAAAAATTAAAAAAAATTGCAGACTTAAAAATTATGATATTTATTATATGTATAAAACGTTTTAATGTTGTGAGGAAAATAAGGGATAAATAAATCTACTAAATTCAAAGTATTTTTGTACTCTTGAGACAATCCTTCGGTGCATACCCACATATTTGTTTATTTAAAGAAATAATTATTGGAAACACAATTAAAAAATGTACGTATTCTTTTCTCATGCGAAAATCTGTTGAGTTTATGAAGAAGGATTTCTGTGCATCCCCGCTGACAATCCTTCGGTACACACACACACACATGCGTATTAGGGAGTGGGAACAGTTCTCAGTACTCACCGGCTTCTTGGCCGCCAGCGGCTTGTTGATGAGGTTCAGATGCGGCTCGAACTCCTGCCCGAAGCGCTCGATCAGCAGGTTCTCGGCGGCCTCCTGCGGACACTCCTCCTGCTGCACCAGCTCCCAAACGTCCTGCGGAATGTAGCAGCTGAGCACGAGGCCCAGGAGCAGGCCGATGACGAAGTAGTGGTTCCGGCTCAGCGCGGCGACCGGTCTCCGCATGTTTCTCCGCACTTCCGTTCCCCGCACTTGAACTTGACTGTTCCCACTTAGAGAGCGATGGTAAGGGAATGGAGAGGGGGGTAGGGTAGGGGATGGAGGAGATGAAGAGACGGAGATGGCAGTGGCAATGGCAATGCTGAGGATGTGCGTGTAAGGGGGACGGGGGAGAGAGAGAGAGGCCAGAAACTGGTGTTCAGGAGTTGACCAATTGTCATATGCACATTTTCGCCGCTTCTTATAGCACTTGTTGCTGCTTCTGCTGCTGCTTTCGCTCTCTTCGCCTCGCTTCCTCTTCTTCTTTCACCTTTCTCTCCCTTGCTGGGCCTGTTTATATTATTTTTGGCACTTTTCGCTCTCTTTTTGCCGCACGCACTTCTTTCGCTCTCCTTTCGCCCTCTTCGCCTCTTTCATTTTCGATACATTTTCACACACAAAACACAAAACCGCGCGCTTTGCTTTGATTCACACCAATTTGCGGCAAAGATTTCGCTTCCCGAGGGCGGAGTGAAAAAAAATAATAAAAAAATTCGAGCGCCGGCCCGGTTCCGCTGCGCGCAAAGTAAACAATAATTGTAGGGATGGGACAAATATGGCAAAATATCAACATATCAATATTCTTTTGAATAAAAATAAATATATTTATCGTGTTATTTTTTTTTCATTGGTAAAATAATGTGTTGGAAAATGTGAACGAATATCAATATTTTTATCGCAATTTTTTTGTTGGTGGAACGTTAAGTTTAAATGTCTGTTAAAACCCGGTTAAAAGCGGACTTTTTATGGGCACTTAACACGAGCTGTTAACTGAAAGAGAGCCTAATCAACCGAGAGAGAGAAATATAAAAAGGGAGCGCATTTTTATCGTGATATTTTTCTGGTCAAAAATGGATTGTGCACTTGCTAAACTATCGATATTTAGCGGAGTTTCACTCCCTATGCGGATGCCACCTTTTTCGATTAACGTTTTGGTATTGCGTTTTGGCCGTTATAATTTAAATTTATTTAAAGTTAACTTACCCTAAGTAGTTGAAATATTTAAGCATTTTTTCACTCCTATTATTTGGGTTTAAAATAATTTCACCTTCGAAAAAGAAGAATTTAGTTTTGATTTTGGTGTTGAAAGTCAAATCACTTTGTATATATACATATATGATATATCACATATTTAAGCATTTAAAACATGAAATAATACGTTTAAAAAAAATCAGTTAAGAACTTCATCATGACTTACACAGGGAAAAGTCTTGTTTATTACAGCTAAAATTCCTGTGTGAATCATAATGTAATTTCAAAACGACTTTTTTCGCCTGACTGAAGATTTTGAAATACACGCTTGCTCGGAAGTTGAAGATGCGGAAACCAATGGATTTTGGTCCAAGGGTCATTCTACATAAGTAAAAATAATCTTTGAATCTCCGAGTTTCAATCTTGTTTGCTACATTCTTAATATTTCTCGGATAATGTTACTTTGGTTGTTTTTGTTTGTTATAGTAGTTCCTTTTTTTTTTTGGTAATACTCTAAACACCAGACTCTTCAAGTTTTTATTGTATCTAGAACTAAAACCAAAGATCTTATTTGTAAATCAAGGAGATTTTATTAATAATCAACCAGGAAATCTGTTATCTAATGGGTAAACCTTAAACCTGTAAAAATAGTCCGGAGCTTTTCTTAGATTTCGAAAAATCAAAGTGATAAATACAACAGGGTAATATTTCGATGCGGATGCACAGGACATCATACTTTTATTTAATGAATCGAAGAGGTATGCGATTTACTTGCTCAATTTAAAAGCGACTTTATCCTAAGGGCTGCCGTGGCAAATATAATGAGTTTTTCAGCACCTTTTACACGCGCATTGTTTACCTTTTTGTGTGTCGCTTTCGGCGCTTAAAACCATTTTAATTGCTTGCCCCACTGTCACTTTTCTTGAGCATTGTAAAAGTTGTTTGGCATTGTTTTCACTTCGCCAGCGACCACAATTGATGGACCATTTGGACGCAGACGCCCAAACATGTCGACCGACCGATGCGATGCGATGGGATGGGAAAACTTCGCGTTGATCGCCATTTGGCAGTGCAGGCAGGCGCAGGCGCAGGCGCAGCCACGGAACACGGAGTCGCTTTAAAATGGGTCATCATCACTGCAGCAGCACAGCAGCAACATCCCAGCAGCAGCAGCAACAGCACAGCAGCAGCAGCAGCACAGCAGCAGCATCATGGCTCTTCAGACCGCCCACTCCACTTACCCAAGTGCGATGGAAGCCGCCAAAAGTTGCAGTTGGTTAGATGTGGTTGCTACCTATTATGTATGACTTTAGTCTTTTAAAGTAAACATTTAGAAAAGCACTTCCAAATATAATAAGATATATGTATTATATTAGTCAATATTAATCAATGTTAATATTTACACTTTGAGTTGAATATACTTTCGATATTGATTTAGCCCCAAGTTGTGTTGTATTTGAATCGATGTGTGTTCAACTTATTTTTCAATTTATTAAGTTTGAAAAATGTACTTTAAATATAATAAACATTTTATAAACCTGAAACCTTTATTTTACAGCATATGTACACACATATATACTTCAAATTTTAATGTGTTTATGTTTGAAAAATATGCAAAATTTTAAATATGAACATATTTAATTTTACAATAAACTCCGTGTGTAAACCTATTTTTTGGGTTCATCATTGTTATTAAAAATACTTTAAAATAACTCTTTTTTTTTATTTATAATTTTTTCTGATTAAACCTTTTCTTACTTTGTGTTTTTAGGTAGATAATTAAATTGTTAAATATGTATTTTTGTTATTAAAAAAAGTAATTTGAAAGTGTGCTTTTAGTTTAACCCTCTCACAGGTGAAAAGCTATGCATAAATGATCGTCTTATTGCCAGGCCCATGACCTATGGGTAGTAATTTGCTTTCCAGGGTATCAACAGGTGCTTAGCCCGTTCACCTGTGCTCAGCTTGTTGTTGCTGTGGCGGCGCACAGCTTTTGCTTTTGACACATTTTCGCGGCTGTCTCGTTGTCTCGTTGCCGCCGACGCTCAACTTGCTTTTTGTTTTTGTTTTTGTTTGTAGTTTTTCGTCGACGTCGCTGCGGAGACTCTCTTGGCTTTTCGGTTTCGGCTTCAAAAGCCAACTGATCGATCAGTTGCTGACTTTGCGCGGCAGCGAGCGGTTTGCATTGCGATTGTTGCGCCGGTTTGCGCCAGTGTCGAGTGTCCACTGTACAGTGTACATCCCCAGTACAAGTATTGCGCATGCGCCGCGTTCACATCAAAACATCGGGAAAATCAAGCGCTAAATTTCGCTGTTGGCCAGCCACTTGATTTTGGTTTTTTTTTAGCTGTGAGTGTGTGGTGTTTCGGAAAAGTGAAACTGACCAGACGTACATTGTATGTATGTACATGGAAAAAAAAAACAAAAACCAAAAACCAAAAACGGTTCTAAGTGCATAGTAATTAAAATTTTAGCTGGTTTTAGATTGTGTTGCTGCTGTGTCTGAAGTTGCATGCTACACAGAAAATATATATTATTGTAAACAGTATAAATAGTAGATTTATTCCTTTAAATTTTTTATAAATCAAGAAGATTTTTTTGTATATGTTTATACAGAATATATCTTGTTTAAATATATGTTCAATATCAGGGAATTTTTTTCTACCAAATTAAAAATGTTTTTTTATTTACACATTTATTAAACACCTGATTTAGGTTCGAAAAACAACGATTTAAATAATATTTATTTCTATTAAAATTCATATTTATTATTATCATTCCATTTACCATTTTATACAAATTTTTAATGCAACATAATTGCCTTGAAACAATTTGGTTCCCTTTTAAAAGCCAGTAATTAAAAAAAATGTATTAATGATGTTTATAATGAACATTACTTCAAATAGTTTGAACTCGGAAATAGATTAAATAATTATTTTTTTTTGTGTGTTGTGTTTTTTGGTGTTGTTGTTGTTATTGTTGTTGTTATTGTTGATGTTGCTATTGTTGCTCTGTTGCCTGCTTAATGGTCCATTAAAGTGGCGCGCAAGTTCAAAAGTGCGCATTCACTGGAGAGGAGAGGAGATCTGCGGATCTGTGGCAAATTCCCAGATTCCCAGGTTGCCGTTACCTCCTTTTGTGGCCGAACTTGATCGAGAAGTCTAACAGTTGTACACTGGGAAATACATATATATAGATGAGATAGAGGGAAGACTCAAAGAGGCTCACACCACTTGCATGTCAATTGGTTCTGTTTTTATATTTTCGACCCATTTCTTTTACCTTTTTTGGAGGGCCTAGCCATTTTCCTATGTGACCAAAATCAAAACCAAACACCCTTTAAGTAGTTGATATTAACTTGCTAGATGGGTTTCACTGTTTTTTTTTATTAATTTAGTGTTTTAGTGTTCCACATTTTAATTTTGCACAGGCCACTTTGTGAATTGGTTTTTCGGTTAACAAATTTTAATTACATTTTAATCCACGTGAGATGAATCACTTTAAAACCTTATTATTAAAACTATAATTATTCATCGATGATTTATAAAAAATGCTACATATTTGAACATTATAATTTATCTTTTTACTATCACATGTAGGTACTAAACTTTATTTTGTACAAGCAAATTAATACAAAGGCTTTTATTAAAAATTAAAAAAAATGTTTTAACTTTGTATTAAAGATGCAAGTACTTGTTTTGTTAATTTAAAGTTTTTAAAATTAAATTTTTAATCAACATTGAGAAATACATATAAAATAACAAGTTGAAGTATATACATTTTATTGAAATTTCAGGGTGCTTTAAAGCAACTTTATCGAATTTGACCATGATACGGATCATAAAGTTTGTAGTGCCTGGTCTTTGTATACTGTGTGTATAGCACTAGGTATATATCGTAGACAATGTGACTGTTTTCTGGCCGTGCACACAATGGAGTATGGAGTGGACTGGGACTGGGCTTGTAAATGGCTATAATGGCGGACGGATTAGCGGGCAGTTGTGAAGTGCGACTTGGTCGTTGGTTTGGCTCCCTGCTTCCAGTTGCATAATCTATGGTGTGACACATGTACACTCCACACCAGACCATACAAAGACCAACCCATCCCAGAGATCCATCGAGTGCTGTGCGCATTTCTCATTCGCATCTTTCTTTCTGTGTTCCACAATCGCAGATCAAAACTGGAGCAAATTAACCGAGATTAAGCCCACAATTAGGTGCCCAATGTGAAAGTTAAAGCAGATCCGACCAGCACAGCACAGCAGCTGGAAACCTGTTGCTTCTTTTTCTTTTTTTTATATATATATATTTTCTACATTTAGCCGCCGGTGTAGTGCTGCGGTTTTTGTTTTGTTCGCAGTGCTCTTGCTCTTGTGGCTCATCTGCAGCCACGGCCACTTTTACTGCACTCCCTCTGACTCGCTCGCTAAAAAAAATAAAAAATACATAAAATAAAAACTAGCTTTGCACTTGGCACACCGAAGCTTGGCTTACACTACATTTTTAAGAGGCACTAAAATAATCTTATCTTGAAAAACACAACAACTTCATTTCATTTTAGGCTTTACATTTTATTTAAATTATTTTAAGAATTGTTCATGCTTTGTTCATGATCAGATTTTATAAACTTTTAATTAAAACTTAGGTACCTACATCAAATATTTTTAGACTTCAATAAATCACAGAAATTCTAAACTATATTCCATTTAAATTAAAAATTTCATATTTTTTACTCATTGTTTTTTGCTAGAAGAAAAATTGAATAAGAAAACAAATAGTGTAATTTATTTTATGGTTTTAATTTTGGGTAAACATCCTCTTTTAGGGTATGTGAAAAATAAAATATTAATTTTTGGCTGGACATTTTATTTAAAATATTTAAAAAATAGTTCAGATAGCTGATTTTATATTCAACATTAAAAAGTATTTAAAACGTAGGTACATCAAATATTTTGAGACTTCAATAAATAACAGAAATTCTAAATTATATTCCATTTAAATTAAAAATTTCATATATTTTACTCTTTGTTTTTTGCTAGAGAAAAAATGGAATAATTTCTTTTATGGCTTTAGTTTTGGGTGATCACCCTCTTTAAGGGCATGTGAAAAACAAAAGAAAAGCCAACATGATGATGGGTTGGCTCAAAACACGCTTCACTGACCTATGCCAAGGCCTTGGAGCTGGAGTTGGAGCAGCTGATGCCGCCTTTTTGTTTCTCTTTTGCACTTTTAAACTCGACCACAAAACTCTCGCCGGCATTTAAAGTGGTGTTTAAAGTGAAAAATCGCGTATACCGACCAAGTTCAAGTTGGCCAAGTTTCGTTTGGCTTTTGTTGTGTGTTTTTCCCTATTAAGCCAAGCCAAGCCAAGCCAAGCCCAGCTCTGCCGGAAATCTCAGCCGGGGGGCACTTAAAAATGCAAGATTAAAGATGATCTCCAGACCCAGAGACTCTGACTTGGAGCTTGGAGCTCAGAGATCCATCACGAACCAAGGGGGAAAAACAGAAGAAATTAAACCGAAGCCCAGCGCTTTCATTACGATCTGATCATCATTGTCATTATCGTTGTCAGCAGTCAGCATCTCGGGTCCCATTATAAAAATAGTCGCTATCAGCGATGAAAACTGTTAGAAATTTCGAGAGTAATTCCATTCCATTTATTATCCGACTTTGATTTGATTTCTTTTCATTTCCGCTGAAGAACTTGGTTCCCAGTGAGATGACGCTTTTTATTTGATTGACTGAGTCGAATTTATAAGAATATATGTTTTAAAAAAGAAACATTGAAATAAGGAAACTGAACTAATAAACTATAATTAAAAGTGGGATTTAAAAATACTCAAATTTGGCTTACTTTAAAGGTTTTTTTTTACATTCTTTGAACTATTTTTTTAAGTTTTATGACCATATTTAAATGCACTTTGCTGTACTTGTACAAAAGGCAAAACGACAAAGGAAATGATTAGGTTTTAAAGCCATTTATTTTGACCCAAAGCCAAAGGCAACCCAGAAACGTGGTTAAACCTTTAATAACTTGTTTAAAATATGCGTGATTCATTAAATTGTTGTGACTTTGCTAAAACAATTTAAAATATTTTACTTCCTGATCTTAATGCTTTGAAATGGTTTATACTTATTAGGTTATATTTACCTAAAAGATTTATTTTTAATGTTTACAGCTCTTGAAATATTTTATTTATATATATTTATTTATATTTATTATTTCTCATTAACTACTCATATTTCCACCTTTGTGTGCCTACCACAATTAAATTACTGAATTCCGGAACTCAAAGTTTTGCAATTACGTTTTTGACCATTTTGGACTCTGACTGGACCTCTGATTTTCCGCTGCAGATTCGTTTCGACCGTGTTTTTTGTCTTGGCTATTTGCATTTTCGTTTAGCATTGAACTAACCGGTGGTCGGTCGTCAACTGCTCCACTTGACACACATTTCTTATAGATATTGGGTATATGTGCACCTAAAAAAATATAAATATATAAAAATATGCACTATTAAATATAGGTTATGCTCTAAAATTCATCACAATTTGTCTATCTTATGCCTCAAAATAGCCATCTGAAAATTCTTAAAATTTTTGTAAGTTTTAATTTGTATAAAGCTTTTAAAAAAAATATTTTTTTAAATATATTATACAGTTTTACTTACAAATATTAAAAAAAAGTAATAAATGGTAATTAAGAAATTATAACGTAAAAGTTGCTATGTAAAATATAAAATTGTTTAATTTTTGAAATGGAATTTAGATCATTTACACTTGAAATATCTAAAAACTAAAACTAATTCTTTTCAGTGCATTTAAGCCTTGTTTTCTTGTAAATCCAAGAGGCTTGCCTCTTGGGGCGTGGCAGGGGAGTGGGGAAAAGGGGAAGGGGAACGAGATGGAGTGGGTGGAGTTGTAGTTTCATGCAAGGTCCATTGCCACACACGCCACCTTTTTTTTTGTTGGCCGTCTTCGTCATCGCATCGAATTTATTATTACTGTATGCATAGTGGCCATCGAAATCGCACGAAATCGGCGAGCAAGTCGCTCCACAATGGAATCACTTTCACTTTGCTCACCTACTGGGCTCCCCCCTCCCCCTAGCCCCTCCCCTAGCCCCTTTCTTTTCGCTCTTGACCAAAAACTTGCGTAAACTTTCGTGCTGTTTTTTTAAGGGGCTTTCAAAACAAAAAATATGTTTATGCGATGACAGGAAAAAAAGAGGCAATAATAATAATAATAATAATAACAACAATAAACAATAGGAGAGTGGAAAGGTGTTGTTATGGAGGGGACACTTTGGCAGCTTTATTAGCAGGTTCGCGGTGGTGCGTGTGTTCAAGCCATTCGCAAAGCCATGGGAGGATCCAAAGGGGGGCGGACAGGGGATTCGCAGGGGTTCAACGTCTCGCGATAAAGTGGCTAAGACCCATAGCCACGCTAAGGTCAAGGGACAACTGGGACTGGGCTGACCCGTGACCTTCCACGAAAAGCCATGAGGTCAGTTGGCGGCGAGATTGCAAAAGGCTTTTAATGGATTAACCATAAGCTTAAAAATATTTGAATTTTCAATTTAAGCTATATTTATTAGGTACTTTAATTGTTTTCGGCTTAAATGTTGAGATATGAAAAGAGATATTCAAAAGGTTAATGATCACTTAGGAAATGCTATAAAAATTAGTTTAAACACTTCAACAATTAAATTCTAAAATGTTTGAAAATATTAAAATAAATATATTCATATATTCAATAACAAAATCATAGAAATCCAGAGACCAAATATAAATTGCAATAAATATTAATATGAATATTAAAATCTTAAAATCGTTTTTGGATTCACCATCTATAAATCCCCACTTTAATTCAAAATAATATATTATGTTATATACGCAAGCCAACCAATTAGTTGCAATATGTATTCCCATGCCCACCTGCCCACTAACGAGTAATTGGCAGCGTATTTGCCAATTCGCCTGGCCAACAATATTGCCACAATAATAGACCATTGTTTGGCCGTCAGAGCTGCGTATACGTAATATGCGGCGCGTATCCGCCCTGTGGGCTCAAATTTAATGGCAGGGCGTGGCCAATTCTGACCTGATGCAATGCAGTGGATGACATGTGCTGGGGGGGAGGGGGAGTGTGGAGCCAAGTCAGGGGCCATTGTCTTGGGCCGATGGCCCGATAGCCCGATCCTCTCCAGCTTTCCACGCGGGGACTGGGAACGAGGTCAGCTGAATCGCGCTATTTGCCACCTGCCATGGTGGGAAGTTGTCAGGCTGACGGTCGGGTTTCTTGAGTTTTACACAGAGAAAAATATCATAAAAATCAAGGATTTATTAAGGTTTTTGCTTGAATAACGATTTTCTTAATTTTATATTTGAGTACTTAAATTGCCAAACTGCCAAATTAATTTTATATCGCGCACATTCATATATTACTGAAGTCTTTTATTTTAAATATAATAATTAGGTTTTAAAAAGGATATAACGCATAATAATACTTTTTCTTTTTTGCTTAAACTTTTAATCAAAATGACAAATAAATCATAAATGAGAATATAATTTTATACAATTATTTTTTACTTAAGAACTTTAATATTTATAATTCCACAACGACTTAACTGTCACTTACCAGTAAATGCGAATTTTGAATATAATATTTATAATTGATTTTTTATTTCTAAAAATATAAATTATAGTTGTTTTGGTGAAATAAAAAAAAATTTAAAATTCATAACTACCTTAACAATTTTTTAAAGTATTAAGTAACAAAGCAAAATACTATTTTTCTGTGTTTAATAAACGAAGACAACAAACGAATATGAATTATTTAGAAGCGTTTGGCGACGCCTTCAACTTCTGACACGCAGCCATGTAGCCCATGTAGCAACCCATCCTCCTCCCCTATTCCTTGACCCTGTCAAACTGTAAAACCCACAAGTCCTGGCCTTCGGCAAACAGCTGAATACTATAGCACTTACCATTTACCATTTACCATTTTCCATTTACCATTTTCCATTTGACAGCGCGAACCTCTACAGCTGATTAATTAAAGAATAACAACAGTGGACGACCCCACTCTTTCAGGTGGGACACGTTGCCGGTGTTTTTTGTTTTGGGTAGCGGCTCAGTTCAGCCGGCGATGCCTTAGTGGCAGCTCCTCCTGATCCAAGATCCAAGATCCACGATCCAAGATGCCCTACAACCTGGGGCTGCGACGACGCCTCCAGCTGCTGGCCTCGCTGATGTTCTGCGGCCTGTTCCTGGGCTACTTGACCTCGGAGGCGGTGGCCAAGCCCACGTTGTCCTTTAGTTTGCCGCAGGGCCTGCAGGGGTTCCCCTCGTTCCAGTCCTTCACCCAGCAGATCATCGAGCAGCGCAGCGTTCGCCAGATGAAAACGTACAGGTGAGCCACTAATCAGTAGTCACTTGGCGATCGCGTCGATCAAGGGGTTTCACTCCTCACTCGTCCATTGCCATGGACGTCACGTACATATCACGTATCCGCACCGTCGGACGCCTGGCCATGTGCCCATAACAGCTCTCACCCACCCACTCGCCAGACCCGAGACCAAGACACCCTTTCTTTTTTTTTTCGGCAGCGGGAAGCGGGTGAGCAACGACTCCCTCATCATGATATACTATCACGATCTGACCATAGCCGTCACGGAGCTGGGGCCCCAGAAGCTGCTGCTCGGCTGCGAGCTCATCGAAATCTAGTGAGTATATCGCTCTGGCTATAAGGTGTTTTTATTTTAGCAAACCTTAAAATGTTTACAAAAATATTTTAATATTATTTTAAAGAACAAAATCACAGGAACCCTCTTTGAAATTATATTAAATTAAATTAAATTTGATATAAAAGGCAGTGCAATACATCAATTTCTTTAATAACCATCGCAACATTCAAGATTTAATTAATTAAAATTAATAATTTCTCTTTTATATAAATATCAAACGGAATGAAATATTTCCTTTCATTGTTAGAGGTGATAAGATATTTAAAACAAACCCCTTTGGGTATTGTCAAGTCTAAAATAAGTCTAAAAATATTGTACACTCCTTTGTTTTAGAGAAATCAAGGTTTTCCGGAAGTATGTAGCTTTTCGAGTGATTTAGGTGGACAGTAGATCAGAAAGTCTGATGGATACGCTTTGAATATTTGATTAGACAGACGATTTATCTCACTTGTACAAAATGTAACATGACGGGTTTTGATATTAAAAATGTTATGCTCTCACGAATACTTAAGTGAAAAAAATATAACGCAAAAAAATAAACAGGAGTTTTTAACTAATATAATATAATAAAATAATATTAACATAAAGATAGTAAATAAATATTTGTAAAATTTGTATGCTTAAATTAGAGCAGAATCAAGAGATAACCCAAATGCATAATATATAGTAAAAACCGAAGGATATAATATTAAGGATATAATCTGCATTCATGATCATCCCTTAGGTAATCGTGTAAAAGAGTCCTTTGGTAATGCTATCCTTCTCTCTAATCTCTAGCAACGACAAGGAGGGCAAGATGCTGCTGGAGGGCCTCTCGCACTACAACCGCCCCCTGGAGATTAAGTTCTCCGAGATGCTGAAGCTGATGGATCAGTGCGAGCATGTGGACAAGCTGAGCTACGCCTCTCGCCACAAGGCCAAGTTGGAGGGTGTGGAGCGGAGCAGTGGCGGCGACTCATCCTCCGCGGGGGGAGCCAATGATGGAGTGGCCCTCAAACTGGCCACCAACATCTTCCCGCGCAGTCCCTTCTCCCTGCTGAGTGGGATCATTCCAGGTACTAAATACCACAAGATATTCCAAGAAGTGTGCTTAACTATTCCCCTTCACAGGCACCAAGTGGTGTGGCACTGGAGACATTGCGGAGACGTACAGCGATCTTGGTAGCGAGATGGCCATGGATCGATGCTGTCGCCAGCACGATCTCTGTCCCATCAAGATCCGAGCCTATCAGCACAAATACGAACTGATGAACGATTCCCTGTACACAAAGTGAGTGATATAATGGTGAGAGTGGTTTCCCTGGTAACAATCCCCTTTTATCCTTAACAGATCGCACTGCATTTGCGACGACATGCTATTCTCCTGCCTGAAGATGACCAACACCTCCGCCTCGCAGCTGATGGGCTCCATCTACTTCAACCTGGTGCAGGTGCCCTGTTTGGATGGTCGGAGCAACCAGTACAAGTTTCGGGCGGCTAAGGAGGGATTCTAGGGGAGCCAAGGGGGGTTCGGGGCACATTTCACTGTACAGGAGGACGAGAAGTCGCTCGCGGAGGCGATATATTTATTGTTTTACAAACGATGACGCCCGCTTTTTATTTTTCGAATATTCTGTTGGGTTTACAGTTTACAGTTAGCGTTAACGTTATCTAGGATAAGTATAAAGTAGAATTGCAATCTTTGTTATACAAATACGAATATAAATATAAATATATATAAATCATGTATTTAATTAGCCGTCTTTATTCGTTAACAACGTTAAAAAAATAGGTAAATGGGACAAGGAAAAATACACGCACACAGATGTCTCATTTCGAAGATTTTTGTTTCCGATTCGACGGGGGATTCCGATTCCATATTTAACTACAATGCTTAACCTTAATCGTTGTCTCTTACAATAATGCACTAACAAACAACGCACAAAAAAAAATGTTTTATGTTTACATGTACAATTTCGATTCACGTTCACGGGGGTTTTTGTTTATTTTTTTAGCAGGCAGCGACACTGACTAGTGGAGTCTTTTTATATGGGTTGTCTTTGTTGTTGTTCCTGTCTGGTGGTGTCTGTCTGGTGGTGTCTAGGTACTTGGAAGGGTCGCGGAGAGCCTAGAAGATGCTGGCCACATTGGGGCCGGGCTGCGAGTTGGTGGGTGTGGGCTGCGTGGGCCGGTCGATGTCCTGGTAGCTGCGCTGCTGGCTGGTGGGGAAGACCGATCCCGTCTGCAGGGTGCCGCCCCTTGTGTTGAACTCGCGATAGAGCAGGGCCACGCTCACTGGTCGCAGTATCAGGTTGATGATGCTAAACGCAATGGCCCAGCCATCTAAAGGGGGTGGAAACAAAGGGTGTTTAGTGAGTATTATTATGGCTTTTGCTACGCAGTCTGTCGATTGGGCAGGCAGGTGACTTACTCATGCCAGGGAAATGAAGAATAATGCTGACTAGATCAAAGAAAATGCTAGAAGCGTTGATGACGAGCGCCTGCAAAGATACGAGATGATACGACATGAGTATGGGGAATGGTGGGTAGTGATAAAAGGGTTAAGCCATTGTACAAATTTCTATAGGTACTAGATTGTCTTTTAACTTCGTTTATTGTTGGATAATATCATCTTGTGGACATCAACACCTAATTTAATAGTAAGCTTTTAGGCTTTCACATTAAGTAGTGTTGAAAATTATTTAAACTGAAATTTGAAACGTAAAATCAAGCTTATTTCTATATTTATTACAAAGATACAAAGAGACGTTTACCATGAATACATTTTGTAACCTTTGTAACTAAGCAGATAATATAAAAAATATTTTCCTTGATAATTTTCCTTGAAACATTTTATTTGTTAACTTATTTTACTGCTTTTAACGCAAGTTTTCTAGCCACTTTTCATTGTCCTATCATTTAGAACACAGCTTTTTATAATAATTTTTTAAGCTCCACACCTGTCATCTTTATAATAACACGTTGCTTAACTTAAATTGAAAACATATGTTGCCATTCGTGTTCCCAGACCTTCCAGCTAAATCCTTAACCCACTGTGTACAGGTATTTTCCCAGCCACGACTCTTCAGCGAACTCCAACAAAACAACAATTTACATATTTGAAATTAAATAAATTATGTTCATTGATTTTTCTTTTACAGTTTGGCCACCGCGGGAGAAAACAAATGAAATGCCTCCTGGCTGGCCAGAACTTGACATCGAGTTGAGTTGAGTTGATTAAAAGGCGTTGCTAATGGCTTTCGAGGAAGCAAACAAAACAAGAACCGATGGCTTCGAGTCCTTGTTCGTGTGGACGGAGCTTCGAAAATGGAATCGTAGTGCCCGATTCATACTATTCAGGGGCCTGTGACCCAAAATGGCAATCGCGTGCCGGGTCCTCGAAGGAAAAGGGGGCAAAGGTTGTGAAAATGGGCAATGGGCAGTGGGGTTCTCTGAAGTGCGGGTTCTTTTTGGGGAAGTGGTCAGTTTTCGGTCGGCCTAAGGTCAAAGTTGACCCATTTACCTTCTTTACTTACAGCTAACTCATCTACTTACATCACACGCAATCCCCCAAATAATATAAATAAATATGTATGACTGCACAGTGAAAAATAACCATACAAATTAGATGTGCTACAGATTTTAAATCACTTTTGGGAGGGTTTAAAAAATAGTGGTTTAAAGAACTTGTTAAAGACTACCAAAAAATCGATATTAAAGATTAATCACACTCAAAAAGAATATTTGAATGTCATCAAAATCTTATTTAATAACAAATATGATCGAAATTATAATTACAGTTTCTTGCTGTGCACATTTGACCAAAAATCGGCTTTCATTAGCATACCTCCACGCATTCGGATTCGGATTCGGTTCCGTTTTGTTTTTATTATTTTGGCCATGCCACTTGCCGGGTTCAAGGGGTTCGGGGGGGTGCAAGGGGGTGGAGCAGAACATTCAGATTAAATGCAGGGGGGCGGGGAACCTGTTATGGCTCAGTTAACCCATAAGCGAGCAAATTGATTGGCCATAACTCTGCCCCAAAATAGTACTAGAGTTTTCCCTTCAGAAGATACACTCGCAGCTCTTGGGACATACTTGTGTATAATCTAAAATCCCAGTGGTAAATCACAACTAAGACTTTGGTACTTGGATAACCCAAAAGCGTTATCTTATCGGGGTGTTTTCTCTCCCCTTTAAAAGATTTTCGTTTTAAAGATGCAGATTTATCTGGTTCAGTCTTAATGTTCTGCTTTAGTTTTAGCTTAGCTGTATTACTAAGCTATGATTAATCGAAATACATTTAGCAAGTACATCAATCATTGCATTCATTGTTTTAATCTCGATTTTCTCGCTGTCAGCTGCTGATCACAAAACTATTTTGGTGAGAACATTTCTTATTTATATTTTGCATGTGTATGCTAATTGCCAATTGGCGCTTTTTCGTACAACCGGTTTCGATTTTCGAGGTGATATCAGTGTTAGTCGCTTGGAATTTGATTAAAAGCTCAGCACAAAAAACCACTGGGGAAAAGTGCTAGGCGAATATTTTGATTTTGATTTAATTGGATGAACTCACACACTGCAAGGCACCCTTATCAGCACGACCGAGCGATTAACAATGCCTCGATGAGTCACAAAAGGCAGCAAGTGGGATAGCTTATTTAGATATCAAAGTCTTAATTTTAATATTAAGTCTTAAAGTCTACCGGTTCTCATTTTACTTAATATTTAAGCCATAATAACAAAGTTAGGGTATTATATATCGATTGTATTTATCTTTATTTTGATGAAACTTAACCCGATTTTACCCACGGTGACCATATGGTCACACAAAAGTCGTCGCTACATTTACGTTATTATTTCAATAGCTACAAAACCATATGGTAACGCTTGTTTTTCGCATTTTCCGGAAAAACTACAATGTGTATCAGAAAACTGACTTCATTTTCGTGCTCATGAGGTCGAATTACATTAATACAGAAATTTTAAAGAAAATCTATTCAAAAATAGTTCTGGGTAAATTCGGGTTAATAATCTTAGTTATTAGCTATGCGATATCGATTATTTCGATACACAATATATATTAGTTATTATAAAAAAGCCTCAAGACTAAAATATATCGAATAAAGATTGACATTTTAAGGTAAATAAAAATGCTTACTGGCCAAATTCATAGCACTGTCTTGCTGGGTATAAAAAGCGATTGAAGAGGAGCCCTGATCACCCTATGATTACCCACACTTACCGATTGCACTGCCTCGATGGAGTCCTTGGCGTGCATCGTCCAAAACATTGCGATGATGAACAGAAAGTTGTAGAACTCATACGCCCCGTGGCCCCAGCTGCCCAGCATCGCGTTCGAGATGAAGACGAAGTGCACAAAGGCCACCAGCTGCAAAAGACAAGGGGGAAATGCATCTGGTTAGCACATACAATGCATAAGCATAATCATAAGCGGTTTAGTGCCAAGTGAAGCCCCACGAATCCGCCGGCGGAGTTGCAAATTGCAGTCGGTAGTCGGTATCGGTGGTATCGGTTGTCATTCGCTGTGCGGTTAACTTGGGGCGCTAATCATCGCCTCCCGGCGACTGGCTGGCCATTAACCCGCGGAGGCCCAACAAGTGAGAGTGAGCACAGTTGCGGTGCGAAAAATAGCTACGATCTTTTGGGGGTACAGCTGTGTTCATCCAAATAGCAGTGCCGCACCTCACCCCCTTCCAACTCTCTTTTGAAACACTTCCAGTCTTCCAAATTGAACAAGCGATACCTTTTTGGAAAGCTCAGAGTGTTAGAATTATAAAACCGAAAAAGTCCCGTTACATTCAGAACTCTTCTTCTTGTTTTTCATTATTTTACAAAAATACCCATCAAAAGTGCTGTTCATTGAAATAGCAGTGTCGGGAGCCAGCTCATCAAATTTAGAAAAAACTTAACAAAATTTAAAAAATAAGGACACAATAATTAAGTTCGTTTTAGTCAGCAACCGTATTGATAAACTTTGTTTTTGGAAACTGCTTAAATTTTTTTTTAAAAATGGTAAAGTAAAGTACTACTCGGTGGAGAAGAAAAACCTTATAGTCAGCCTAAGAAACCATGGCAAAACGCATAAGGAGATAGAAATTATAGCTGAATGCACTCCTATAATGATACTCAATGCTAAAAAATATCAAAAGAATGCAAAAAATCGGGGTCGTAAGCGTAAATCGACTGTTTTGGATGATGGTCGCTTTGTGTGGTAGGGCAAGATAAAGCCGGTAAAATCGTCTTAAATTATAAAAAATGTTTTGAATCTGTCGATGAGTGATGCGACAGGACGACTATGACCCATTAGTTACAATCTAATCCAAAAGAGTCCAAGGAAGGTCCCCCTCTTAAATCAGGAGATGGTCGTCGCATGGTTGACGTGTTTTAAAATCCATGTTGACTGGCCTGCCGAATGGTGGCAAAAGTTATTGTGTTGAGATCAAAGCAAAATAGCTTTATTTGATGGCACAGGCTCCAGACAACAAGTTTGCCGTCCACCAAACACAGAATTGAACTTAAGATATACCAAAAAACCAAGTAAAGCATGGTAGTCGTGTCACAGGCCTTACAACATTTGGGCAACTTTTTACCGTGGACCTCGGAATTTTAAGGAGGTCTTCCTTTGGGACTTTTTGAAACTATTTTGTAACTAATGGGTCAAAGTCGTCCTGTAACCTCACTCATCGACAGATTCAAATCAATTTTTATAATTTTAGACGATTTTACCGGCTTTATCTTGCCCTACCACACAAAGCGACCATCATCCAAAACAGTCGATTTACGCTTACGACCCCGATTTTTTGCATTCTTTTGATATTTTTTAGCATTGAGTATCATTATAGGAGTGCATTCAGCTATAATTTCTATCTCCTTATGCGTTTTGCCATGGTTTCTTAGGCTGACTATAAGGTTTTTCTTCTCCACCGAGTAGTACTTTACTTTACCATTTTTAAAAAAAAATTTAAGCAGTTTCCAAAAACAAAGTTTATCAATACGGTTGCTGACTAAAACGAACTTAATTATTGTGTCCTTATTTTTTAAATTTTGTTAAGTTTTTTCTAAATTTGATGAGCTGGCTCCCGACACTGCTATTTCAATGAACAGCACTTTTGATGGGTATTTTTGTAAAATAATGAAAAACAAGAAGAAGAGTTCTGAATGTAACGGGACTTTTTCGGTTTTATAATTCTAACACTCTGAGCTTTCCAAAAGGTATCGCTTGTTCAATTTGGAAGACTGGAAGTGTTTCAAAAGAGAGTTGGAAGGGGGTGAGGTGCGGCACTGCTATTTGGATGAACACAGCTGTATATATTTTTGTTGTGTTTAAAACCATATAACATGGTTTAAATAGTCCAAACAATAAGGATTTAAACATTTAAACATGAAAATAAAAAATATACAAATACTATATCTTTTTCATTCAGAAAATATTATACTTTGTCGTCTTGAATTTTTTTGCTTATAAAAAAATCACTTAAGATAGATTGATAAAATTGAAGGGTTTATTTTTTAGCAAATAAATTTAAAAAGGAGGTTTTTATTTTAAAAACATAATTAAGCCTATATAATTAAAATTCAGTGATTTTTTTTATCAGTTTTAAACTAAATCCAAGGAAATAATAATGTTTGGAACTTGGATTTTGATGAAATTTAAATTTATTTAATTTGAGTACTAAAAAACCATACTATTCGCTTTAAATTAAGTGTATCAAAACATTTAAAAACTTACGTAGAAATGAGTTTTATAAATAACAATTATTTAATCAGGAATTTGAATAAATTTGACCGCAGCTGTACTTGTATTTCACTCATATTTCATTGTGGGGGGCGGCACAGACTGCTTGCTGGATGCAATTGCATCTCCCGCACTGCTCCCCACTGCTTGCTTTTGCTTACCTTCACCCGCACAAACGGGGAGCCCATCAATTCGTTGAGGTCGGTCATGATGTCGCCCGCTCCTCGCCTCTGCTCTCACTCACTGTAGCTCAGTTCCCCAAAACTCTCGCTCTCAGCAGATGCAGATGCAGCAGCTCCCCTCTCGCTCCGTCTGTGTCACTCCTTTTGCTCTCCCACGCAGGCGAGGCGGCGACAACAACAACAAAAACAAACGGGAGCACACAGCTGTTTTGTTATTTTCGTGTGCAACAATTTGCTGAAAATTGTTCCACTTTTTGTTGCCGTTTTTTTCGTTCTATTTTCACTTGCAATTCACTTTCAATTGGCGGTGTGTGTGTGTGTGTTTGTGTATGTGTGGGAGCGCACTTGTTGGTCTTCCTTCCTTCCGACTAAATCGCAATCTGCGTTGCGTTTCGCTCTTTGCGGGGGGCGTTGACAACAACAACAACAACAACAACAACCACAACAACAGCAGTGAATAAATAACAATATCACCACAAACCAGACAAAAAAAAGAGCTACTCTTTGTATTTTTGGTTTATCCACCAGAGCAGCACAGCAACACGACCGATCGGATTCGAATTTTAATTTTTTTGGATGTTGTCAAGATGTGACCGTTGGGCGACCGTTAAGACATACCAACGCGCGTTTCGGTGTGACCATGGCGCAGGATCGCCAAAATACCGACACCAATACCGGCAAATACCAATTTTTGGGGTGATTTAAATAAATTAATATTAATAATGAATAAATTTACGTTCTGACATTTTCTGTTTAAGTTTTATTTTACGTCGTTGTGATTTTACAAGTGGTAAAAATTATTAACAAAATAAATATTTGAAAGTTTTTAATAATTTAAATTCAAAATAATTATTTGGTTATTGAATTCAAAACTTTTAAAGAGATAAATGTATTTTTATTTGGTTAACTAAGTAATGTTCAAATTAGGTTTTCCTTTCAAATCTAAATAATTTAAAAAAAAACGATTTTATAAAAATAAAAAATAACGGTTCCACCCCGCAAAATAAATACTAAAAAAATACCAAACGAAGGTATTTCCAGTTATCAGCGATCTTTGCGTGTGGGCTCATCCCTGTCCATGTGTGTGTGCGTGTGTGTGAGCTGCTGATAACGGAGTTGATCGGTCGACGATTGGGTGTTGTTTTAACTTTTAAAAGAAAACCGGGAGCAGAGCATGGCCAGCAATTCCAGCAGGTCCAACAACCAGGTCGTCGTCCAGCCAGCGATCACCAGTGACATGGTCAACACATTGCAGTCGTCCCAGGGGACAGAATCGAAGGTCAGTTCATCATCATTATCAGCATCACCACCCGAAAATCGGACTTAACCTTGATCATGTTTGTACACTGAGGGAAATATTTAAATATTCCTCCTCGCACTTTAATTAAAATATAAATAATAATTTATCACCACTGATATTAAAATGTAACTGAAAATATATACTTATAATGATATAAACCTCTCCCGCAGAACGAGGCCATACCCAGTGATCCCCAATGGCGTTCCCCCCAGCTGATGATCGTGTTCGAGGACGGTGATATGCACTCCGCCCGCCATCAGTTGCTCCAATCCCTGCAGCATCCGTTCGCTCAGGGATCCGTGGCCACGTTGTTGCTGCAGGAGAGCATAGCCGAGCAGTTTGTGGGTCTGGTGGCTAGCGATCTGCGTCCGCTGGAGGAGCAGGTGGCCAGGAATCCGAGCTACATCAGCTCCCTGGCCAAGACCGATCAGCTGAAACTCAAGGTGGTCAAAACAGAGAACCTCAAGGCGGGTGAATCATCTCCGCTGTTGGTCTACGACTGCGTGCACAGCTACCTGGGAGCTGGAGCCACTGGAGTGGTCACCCTGCATATCTTTCGCACCGCCAAGGAGGCCGGCGACCTGGCCAAAAGGGATCCCCTGCCCTATGGCCAGGTGAGCCTGTGGAACGAGAAGCTGGCCTGTGCCTACGAGCTGCTGCCACGCCTTCCCGCCGACATCGTCGCCCTCAACTGCTTCAACCCAGACCTGGGACCCATCCAGGAGGCCTTCGATGGCGACAGGAATGATGTGGTCCTGGTCAAGAACTACCACTACGAGTCCCTGGTAGTCAGCGGCAAGCGGAGGATCACTGTGTTCCCCGTGGGCACCATCTTCGCCAACTGAAAGGGGAGGAAAGGAAATGGAGTGGAGATCCAACAAACATAGCCAGGTGCTTTATCAGCAATACTTTCAAATACCTCTCTTAAGCATTTTATTTGTATCTAAGGTCTCTTTATACAGTTCAGTTGGAACTATTTGCAATTGTAATATAAAAAATCCCTTGATTTTGAAACCATTTCGGATACCATATCATATTTCCAACTGAATTGTTAAAAGGTCTTTAACAAGAACTGTTTTTTATACTCTGCCAATAATTGTCCACTAAAAACCCAAAACGGTTCGTTTTGCATCTGGGTAAATTGGGATAGGTCTTGGGTTTCCAGGATGCAACAGGCATTTTTGGGACATGCGCAGAATGGGAAAGAGGAATCACCTAAAAATCCTGGTGCTCTGCAAAGCAGTGCACACGTACACTTTAGTTCAAATTAATAGCAAAAAATGTTTTTTTTAGGGATCCAACTTTTAAACTAAACAAAGTTTCTTTTAAAGATTTTTAAACCAAAGTTACAAAAAATATGCAAAGAAAATGACTAACAAAATCGTAGAATTTGATGCTTATATATATTTAACGAACAATTAATCTAAATTACAACAAATTTAAAATACAATGTTTGTTTTTAGATGTATTTTTATATTTTCAACGTTAACAGCAATCAATTCAACCCTTTATCTTATCAGTGATGTTGTAAGCTCAAGCAAAAAGTGAAAAATTTTCCCAGATGTGTGTGAATTGTTTCTCGCTCATTTCTTTTTGTTGTGTTTTAAATGTAAGCTTAAAATAGTCGTAAAGCTTTGATATTTAAACACTACTTTGCAGTGTTATTGTATTGACCACAGCTGTGTGTGTGTGTGCGTGTGTGTGGCTGTTGGCAATCTCTTGCCTTTCCCTCGACGGTTTGTTTTTGTTTTAGTTGCTAACCTTTTGCAAGTGTAGTCAAGTTATGTTTTAGTAAAAGTTCCCTTTGTTTTGAGGTATTTTTATTTTTCCATAAAATATTTAATACGCCATATCGAAGGGGAAGTGTGTGGGTGGTGGCGTCTGTATTCGAATGCGGGTGTGTGAGAGTGTGCGGCGCATAAACTAACTGTAACCAAACAAAGATATTGTACTTTAGGTACTTTACAACAACGGCACTGCGCTCTTCCTCGCTCTGTCTCTATCTTTATATCTGGATTATTGTTATATTATATTGCCTCTCTCTTACACCGCCCCCCTTTTCTATTCCGTGCAGGCAGGCAGTGGGTCTCGGTCTCACTCCCCCCCCTTCTCCACGCACTCTCTCACTCACTCACTCTCTCTCCAGTTCTTGCACCCCCTGGGTGACGTACGCTCACTTGCCTGCCATTGCTCCACTTTCACACGGCTGCAAGAGAGCGAAAAAGAGCAAGGCATTAGAGAGAGCCCACTGCTGTGCTGACTATGAATGTGGGGGCGTAGTAAAAGGGGTAACACAAGCCAGTGGGAATAATGATACAAAAATCTAGCTTAATCAAATTATTACAAAATTAAAAAGTAGTTTTTTCTACAAGCAAAATTTATAATAATTTGATTAGGTAATTGACTAAATTTAATTCAAAATAAATATTTATGCATAAAAAGTGCTACAAACATTTAAATTTTAAGATACAAGGTGGTTGCTTTTACAGGTTTTTTTTAGAACAATCCACTTGCTGACTAACCCTGTCTTGTTTGCACAGCAGTATACCGTTGGAAAAATAACGAAGTAAACCCCAAAAATAAAACTTCATACTACGCCCCTGGTGTTCCTCTTGTGGTTAGAAGCAAAGTTTGCTGGCGCTGCCTTTTGTTTAGGTTTTGTTGTTGCCAGTTGCCAGTCCGTCAGTCTCCGCTGGCGTGGTGAGGTGTCCGCTCCCGCTCTCTCATTTTCTCGCTCCGAATCCGAATCCAAAGCTTCCGCCGCCACAACTACAACTGCGCTCCGAAAGAGAAAATGCGCTGGCAGTTGCAGCTCCAGCTCCAGCTCCAGCACCAAAATCCCCAATAAGAATCAACAGCAGGCGGAACAGAAGGGAACTTCCAATACGCAGAACGCTGAACACGATGCCACCGCACAAGTGGACGGACGAGTCGCGGGATGCCCATTGCTACTACGAGGATGCGGCCGCCTCCCGCCTCCGCCGGCCGTCGTCCTCCTCCAACTCCTCCCACTCCCTGGAACGCTCCGATGACGAGGCGGACGACGAGCGGGAGGCGTTTTGCTCCGGCGAACGACCGCTAATCCGCTCCAGCGGCGGAGCAGAGGGTGAGTAGATTAGATACGCGAAGGGGGAAAAAACGTATTACAACATTGGCTAGCTGTTTTCTATATCTTTGTATCTTCAAGATATCTAAATAATATTTTACATCACCCTAAAACTTAAATATTCTTTGGGTCTGCTTATGATATTATAAAGGTTAAAAATACCTCAAAATAATTAAATTAAATTTAAATGTTTTTCTTTATATTTTATTTTTATCTGTATCTTCATTAATGTTGTGAATTTAAGTAGTTTTGTATTAAGTATATTGTTTTGGATTTAAAAGATCCAAAACAATATAAATTCATAATTGAATTATATTTTATATCACTTTAATTTCATATTATATAAAGAAGTTAAAATTTAACGAACATTGTTGTGTTTTTCTCTCTGTACAGCTAGTCTTTAATTTTCCTAGAATTTTATCGAGTTCGCAGCATTTCACACATTTTTTTAATCCCTAAGTGGTTTTTTTAAGCATCTTATCTCCAAACAAATTAATCTTCCACTGCAAACTATAAAACTATTTACTAGAATTTATCTAGATCTCAAATGCAATTCGTGTTACTAGCGTAACGCTATTTTAACTATGGGAGTCTTTATTTAAATGTATATTTTTTCTATAAGAAAATGTCAAAGGGAAAGCTAAGGATTTTAATGTTGTTGGAAATATATATATTAAACCAGAGATGGGCACGCCCTGGCTCAATTTGCTCACTTGCTCAAACCGTTATGTTTTTCGGGAGGCGCCAGCCAGACGGCTCGCGGCTCGCGTTCAGCGAGCGCATCGCGACGGTGGTGGTTGTTGTTGTTTTTTTTTGGTCTGGCCGACCTGCTGCTCAAACCGTTAGATCTTGTGCCCATCGCTGTATTAAACCATAGCAAATAAAACATGGTTAGTTTTATGTGCTTAAAGATAATTATCCATTACATAGAAAGGTTTATTAGTTTGGGATTTCTATTGCCGAAGAGAACAGCTGGAATGTGTGAAAGTCCAAGCCGGAACTAATACCCCTGAAACGCCTCCTAATCAACTTCTCTCTCTCTCTCTCTATTTTCAGCGAACGACTGTGGCCTGAAGAGCCGTCACATTTTCGGCTTCATGGGCTTCCTGGGATTCGCTGTCGTCTACGCGATGCGGGTCAACCTCTCGGTGGCCATTGTGGCGATGGTGAACCAAACGGCGATCCCGCACAGCAACTCATCGGTGATCGACACGGACACCTGCCCGTTGCCCGCTCCCAATCGCAACGGGAGTGATGACAATCCCCAGAAGGAGGGGGAGTTCGTGTGGGACGAGGCCACGCAGGGACTGGTCCTGGGCAGCTTCTTCTACGGCTACGTGCTCACCCAAGTTCCTGGCGGTCGCATGGCCGAGCTGTACGGCGGCAAGAAGATTTACGGCTATGGAGTGCTGGTCACGGCCATATTCACGCTGCTGACCCCACTGGCCGCCCACTGGGATCTGCCTTTGCTGGTGCTGGTGCGCGTTTTGGAGGGCATGGGCGAGGGCGTCACCTATCCGGCCATGCACGCCATGCTGGCCCACTGGATACCGCCGCTGGAGAGGAACAAGTTCGCTGCCATCGTCTATGCGGGCTCCAATATCGGCACTGTTATATCCATGCCCTTGGCTGGGTGGCTCTGCTCCCTGGACTTCCTGGGCGGCTGGCCCTCGGCCTTCTACATCTTCGGACTGCTGGGCATCCTGTGGTTCGTCGCCTGGATGTATCTGGTGTACGACAGGCCCAGCGAGCACCCGAGGATCTCCTGTGCGGAGAGGGAGTACATCGAGCGGAGTTTGCAGGCCCAGCGGCTAATCAGCGAGGGAATGGAGGAACCCCAGGAAGAAGAGGATAGCAATGAGGTGAATCTGAGGACGCCGCAGGAGGAGCCCATACCCTGGGGCTCGCTGCTCACCTCCGTGCCGCTGTGGGCCATTCTCCTGACCCAATGCGGCCAGGGCTGGGCCTTCTACACGCAGCTGACGGAACTGCCCACCTACATGAGCAACATCCTGCACTTCGACATCCAGTCGAACGCCCTGCTCAACGCTGTGCCCTACCTAACCTCCTGGTTCGTGGGCATCGCCTGCTCCGCTTTGGCCGACTGGATGCTGGCCAGGCGCTACATATCCCTGCTGACCTCCTACAAGCTGTGGAACACGGTGGCCTCCGTGGTGCCCTCGCTGGGCCTGATTGGCATCATCTACGTGGGCTGCGACTGGGTGTGGGTCACCTTCATGCTGGCCGGCGTGGGATCCTTCGGCGGAGCCGTCTACGCTGGCAACCAGATGAACCACATAGCCCTCAGTCCCCGATATGCGGGCACCATGTACGGGATTACCAACTCGGCGGCCAATATCTGCGGCTTCCTGGCTCCCTACGTCATTGGGCTGATCATCAACCACCGCGAGACCCTCACCCAGTGGCATCTGGTCTTCTGGCTGGCCGCGGGCCTCAACATAGCCGGTAACTTCATCTACCTGATCTTCGCCAGCGCCGAGGAGCAGAGCTGGTCGAAAACGCGACCCACACGCATCTCACGAACCCCGCGCGCTTAAAGCATGCAAAACTATCCGCTACTTTAGCTAGATCATAAGCATTTGTGATAACTCCGATATATATACATATATGTGTAGACTCAAAGTTGAACGTTTCCCCGGATGCAGTGTCACATCGTAGGCTTCCAAGAAAAAACCAAAACCGAAACTAGTGCTACCAAAATTGGATTGGGAAATGTAAATGGATGTTAACTGTTTTAGTGTATTATATACATAGATGCATAGGTACATGCATACGTGTATCGTCGTTTTATATGGACTTTTGTTTTGCTAGGCGTCTTTTTTTTATACCAATATACCAATACCAACTATATATATTTATATATCTAAGATATATGTATGTACACGCTCGAAGGCTCCTAGATCTGTCGAAATAAACAAGCACAATCATATCTAACGGCTACAGCAGACTTCGAACATTAAATCGTCTTGGGTAAACATTTTACTGGAAAGGGGATTTCCTAAGTCTGGATACAAATCACTGTCTCGGACATTATGTTTTTTAATCGGAAGGAACTTTCGGAAGGAACGTGTAACATTTATTTGTACATTTTTATGTTAAATATTTTTTTCTGCTGTCGATTAGTATTTAAATTTTACATATTGATTTTTTTAGGATTTCCAAAACACACAAATCTTACGTTAAGCTTGCTTTTCGGGTCGCTTTTATTTTCTGATGGCTGCGAAAGTGATGCATACTTTCGGGGCTGCATGTTCGACATTTGTTCAAACATATTTTAATGGCTGTGATGCTCATTTTGTTCACAATTCATTGTTTAAGAACACTTTAAAGATATACAAGGTACCAAAAGACATGAAGTTTGAATTCGCATTTTTAAAAAATATCGCAGAAAAATAGGGGAAAGATCTTAAATATTTTATGTATTCTTCCTAAGAATCAAGGACAGTGTTTCTATATTTTTGTTATACTATTACTAAATATGTTTGAAAGATCTTCTTAAATATTTGTGTGTACAAATTTTACATTTCACATCACTTATGATATCATTTTATACCAAATCCTTAGTAAATAATTTATTATTTGCTCTCTTAGTGCAACTCACTAAGGTGTAAGGTGTAGAACTTGTGCTAACAAACAAGGTGTACATATTATTTTCCCAGCCTTAAATCAGTGCATTTATAGAGTATAGTAGACCTCATGCATTCCGACATTCCAGCCTCCGCACGCATTTCAGTTGTTATTTTTCAGTTATGGTTTCAGTTTCGGTTTTAGGTTTCGATGTGATTACCGTGGCACAGTTTTTGGCCCACCTGTCCGTCCGTTATTTTTGTTGTCCGTCCGGTGACGCGAGGCGTCTCTGTGGGGCTGCCACGCCCCCTTTGCCACCAGATAAACTCGGTGAGGGGGCATTAATAATGGGCAAGTGACATTGCAGTTTTTGTGTCGCAGTCTCTCACGCGGTTTTGTTTGTATTTTTCGCTTTGTCTTATTGTCAATTTTCTCCTCATTGCATAACGATGCCATTCCCATTCCCATTCCCACTCCCAATCCGTAACCCTCTCTTCCCAATCTGAGTCCAAGTTTTTGAGTCTCTGCTCTGAGTTCGCCGGTGAACTTCGCAGGGCCATAAAAACAGAGCTGCAAAAGTCAAGTGAAAATATTTTGGCGCCGTTGTTACAACAGCGAGCCTCTCTCTTCTCTACACTTGGAAAAATAGCGATATCATTGGTTTTAGTTTTCAAAATAATCACAGAAGATAGATAGATTTATTTAAATATCAAACGATCCTTATGATTTCAACCCCTTAAATACTTATATCATTAGTGTTTAAATATTTTTTAAGGATATTCTTTTTTGTTTAGATCAGTAATTTTTAGACAGAAGTTTAAAAAAAAAACCCCATAAAATATTATGTTTAAATCCCCGATTTTACAACATATTTGTAGTAAAAAATCCACCTGACACAGATATTGAAAAGATGTGCCTTTGTCGCTCAGTGTACACTCACCTGCGCTCATTTGGCCGTGCGTTTGCGTTTTTAATTAACGGTAGTTTCTTCTATTGCCACACGAGAGATTGCAAATGAAGTAATTATGAAAATAAAAAAAAAAGAAGAAATAAAGCGGCAGATGGGGAAAGAAGCCGCGGCATGTACGAAATGAAAATAAAAGTAACGACCGACATTCGGTTCAATTTCAACTTCAATTTCGATTTCGACTTCAATTTCATCCGTGCGATCAGCTGCTCTGTTTTCTGTTTTCCTTGCCAAGAAATGCGTTCATGGTCAAAGTGTCAGGCGTGACGCAAGCCCAAACAGCCAACAGCAACAAACAATTAACATCGACAGACAGCAAAGCCACCGCAAGAGCATCAACAATGGCATTAAAAAACCCCACCAACAATGCGTACCAGGTGATCCACAAAAAATTATGTGAAAATTTGTGCAACTAAATATTTGGTCGAATGATTTTTAAAGTGTCAAAAGCGATTTCCAGTGTGCATCGCATTAGAAGAGAATCACTTGGAAAATTCGAATGCGAATCTTTTACAAAGAAACCATAAAAAAATATAATATTAGTGCTTTCCATTTAAAGTTATGGATCTATATTTTATTGGTAAAAACCACCTACAAAATTAATTTAATTTATAATCATTATGTTATTACATGAAACAGAATTTAAATAAAATGAAAACAAAGAAGTCTTATTTATTATTTTTATGTTCTTTCTTTTAATTTAATATAAATCATCACAACAATCTCTTATTTTTTAAGAATACACCGCTTTATAAATTGCAGCTTTTAATAAATTTAATTTATTGTTTACAAATTCGGCCATGTATTTGCACTTTTCAAGGTTTTATTGACAAATGAAATGGTTCATAAATTATTAATTAAGATGTTTCCGATAGAAATCGCTCAACATTTGGCCGACACGTTTTTAAATGACCCAAATCGTGTGTTTTACCGGGGAAACTCTTAGTAATTAGCTATATGTACAGCATCTAAAGTCCAAAACCAATGAATTATGTATTGAACTAATTTTGATTCGATTGTCGGCTTTGTAAGCTTCAATTGGGGTCACCTTTGATTGATTAAGTCAAAAGATTGACGACAATTCCGAAACTCAGGCCAGGTATTGGGTTCAATTCGGTTATCGGTTAGCTAATTGATAACCCGGCCGGATTTCTGATTTCCGATTTCTGATTTCTGCTGACTCTGAGTTTCTCATCTCTCGACTTGGCTTAGTGGCGCGTTTTTGTTTGTTCGCTGTTAACTGAAGCTCCGTTGGCCGCTGGTCGCTTTGCTTATTTCTTGACACTTTCACTTTTCTCATTAAGATATGAGCTCGACTCCAGGTGAGGCGACAGGTTTTCAGTCGCTGACAGACCTTACGTGTCCCAAAACGACCGCGTGAATGACTGACGGTCGCTCAGACCCAGACCCTTACACTGCCCAAAAATATATAACCCACTCGAATTTTGTTAATCTTTCTTAAGGAATTCAAAAAATAAAGAAACCGTTTGATATGGTTTTCAAGTAGTTTTCAAAAACTTTATAGTGCGGAGTTTTTAAAAAAGGGTGTTCCCCTATTTTTTTAAAGCATTGATATTTTTTTATATTGTGAATTTTATGTATTTTACATTTTTAAATTACAGTTTACTATAAAACAAAATATTGTGTACCGTTGAGTACTTATCAGCTGCCCTAAAAAGTATACAACATTTTTTTGCCAAAAGAGAAAGCAGTAAAGATAAGGGTTTCAGGTTTTACCTTTGTTATAATTTAAGTATTTAAAAATAAATATTTTACTGTACCTACTTTAAGTTGTTAATCTGGAAAAAGATTACCTTAGCAATGAAAGTTTTTCTCTGGGTTTTTCTTTTAGTGTAGCTGAAATATTAAGGCTAACCTTAAATATTTTGAGGTTTCATTTGCATCTCCATTCATGCCCATCGCTTTGTCTCCCTTGCTCACTCTCCCTCTCTCTCTCCCACTCCGTCTTTTTCTTCTCGTGTGCTCCACTCTCCCCCAACGATCTCTCTCTCTCCCTCTTATTTTACCTTTGCTCTCAGCTTCTGGATGCAGTTTTTTTGTAGCATTATTTTTTTGGTTTTTGCCCTGCAAACCAGTTTACCGTTGCAAGATCTTCTGCAGGCTTCTGCTGGCCCATTGTTGTTGTTGTTTTGAAAATGCACAAAATGCATTTTTGTTTCATTTTGCCACTTAACATTTAATTTTTGGCAGCGTTTCTGCTTCTTTTTTGGAGGTTTTTTTTCCCCCCTCAGAACTGGTTTCCATTTGCTAACGGTAAATGCAGCGGTTCCCAACTTTTTATTTGGCTTTTGTGGAAAATTGAAAAGCATTGCACGAGAGACGACTGACGTTTGTGGGATTGCACAATGTATGGCAATATAGTTGGGGAACCAAAACGAAAGAGACGTAATTTACAACTTCTTTTTAATTTGTGGTGGCAACGAAGCAGGAGGAGGAGGAGGGGGAAAGGGGGGAATCTGCGCCAGGTGCAAGTATTGGTTTTGTAAACAGGTCAGCAGTGAAACAAACAACAACAATTGTTCCATCTCTTGCGACATTTTCGTTCGCATTCCTCCATTCCTCCATTCCCATTTCCATTCCCGCCATTTCAACTGGAAGCCTGGAGTTGGAATGGGAGTGGATCGGTGGATATAAAAAATGTTTGCAATTAAATTTCTGATATAATCGGGGTACCACAGAAATCTCTGTATGTAAAAATTATGCTGATATTTTTCACACCTTTTTTTAGGGCCCTTTTTTCAACTGATTTCGAAACTCCAGAGATTTCTGATTTTTTAAAAAGGTCAAATTTTTTGAAGTCCTCTAAGATGTACAATATTATAGTAACGTTTTTTGACTACATACAAAATATTTAAATAAAACATACAATATATTACTCATTTTTTCCTTTATAGAGAGTGCTAAAGTTTAGTTAAATTTTTATTTACTTACTTTTTTTAAATATATTTTTAAAGAGGTTTTTATTCATTTACCTACATTAAATCGCTTAGTGAATAACCCACTTAAGTTATTCACCTTTTGCTTGAGTGAATCACTGATAGCTCATTCATGTGTAAAAAGTTTCCAATTTCATACATTAACATTAATTTAACATTAATGCGTTTATTTTAAATATTTTTGAATCGATCACTGTACACCCTACTTGAAATTATTTAAAATTAAATTTAAATTTAAACAATTACGTAAAAATAAGATGATTTATTTGGTTAAAAAGTAAAAGAAGATGTTGTAATGTGCTTTAATATTTTATCGATTAATTTAAGTCTAAAATGGATTAATTTTTTCCTGTTAAAATAAAAGTTTTACCCATTGATTTTAGCCCTAAGTGGGCTTACAAAGGGGCCGAATGCGATGTTCGTGTATGTGCTTTTGGCCATCTTGCTTGAGTGCGAATCCATTTAGCTCATTTAAGCGACTTAACTTAACTGATTTGACCGACTTTGCTGGAATTTGGGACCGCTCGCTGTATGGTTATAGTGATTGCGATTGCAGCTCTTCTCTTCGCTTTTCCCCTCCTCCCTCTGCCCGCCCCTCTGCCACCCCTCTCTTTGCGTATTCAAATATCAATGGCTAATTTCATTTTTGCGGCCACTTTTGCAACACTCACACTCTCGCGAAATTCCATAACAGCCCCAACAGCAACAACAACATAATGTGCACACACACAGAGAGCTATTACCACATAGTCGATGACGCAGGGCTTTTGCTTTTTTCCAAGACTGAGAGACAGAGAGAGACCGAGAGAGAGTAAACCAACGAAAGTGCTGCTAACGGTACACAGCTCACTTGCGCTTTCGAGAGAGCGAGCACTTAAGCCAGTGAGTGAGCGACCACCTGAGTGAGAGAGAGAGCCAGCTTAAGCTCGAGTTCGAGTTTGAGTCTGAGCTGAGATTTTTTTTCAAACTTTTTTTTGGGCCTGCGTTTTTGGAATTGTTAACATATTTTTACAGCTGCTCAAGACGCGCAGTCGCGATTCGTCGACGTGCGTTCATGCCAAGCGGTCGTCGTCGCTGCTCGCAGCTCCCCAAAAATTAACACAAAAGAAGAATTATTATTTCAAAAAAAAAGGCCGCGCGTGTGTTTTCCACCCAAAAACCAAAACCCAAAACAAAAGTAAAAGTGCCAAAAAAATAACCGAATACAATACCGAATTCTAACGGTTCTGCCGAGTGTGTTAAGCATCCCTTTTTTTTTTTGGTTGTGAAAATGCTGGTGCAAAATATATAAATAATTCGCGGTTAACCCACATTGGATTTTATTATTGTTTTTTTTTTTACTGTTTTTGTTTATCGTGTGGAGTGAAAGTAAAACAGATTTCGCAGGAACGTGCCCAGCCAATTTGAATATATCGGGTATATAGGGTATTACCTATCAGTCACCATGCGGAGGACTTTTATGCTGGCAATGCTGCTGCTGCTGTCGCTGCTGGCAACACCCCACGCAGCCATCGACAAGGACGAGGGCAAATTTCCCGCTTCCGCGCACAATCTCAGCTCGGTATCCGACCAGCAGCACAATGTGATTAACCTGAGTCTGCACACGGGTCTGGGTCTGGGTCTGAGTCCTGGTCCCCAGCCCTCGACCTTCGACCTGTCGCGCACCAGAAGACTGAGGGACGCCCTCAACGTCTTCGACCTGGCCGTCCTGGCCGCCCAGTGGGGTCAGGTGGAGGGCTCCGGACGAGTGTCCCACAACTGCAGCCGGGACATGCGGAGCTATCTCTCGGGCCTCAGCGATGCCAAGATGTGGGCCGTCAAGAGTAAGTGCCAAAAATAAGGAGCCTTAACAGAATTCCAAAGGATTTACCTATGGGTCATAATTTAGAAGTACTATGTAGTAGCAAATAGGTCCTCTTAATATAATGGTATCTTCAATATTATTCTTGAGAATATTCTCTGGTTACATTATAAAAACCAGTGCAGAATTCGAGCTCATTATAGTATTATTTTAGTTTTCTATAAATTTCACTTTAGAACTTAAGGTATTTATTTTGACACTCATCTTGGAATATAAATATTTTTAGTAATTAGCCATATTATAATAGTTTGATACTTAAAAGTAGAGTCCTGAAGTACAAAATACTATTGTCCATCCTTAGATCGCGGATAAAAAAATGTATCCTTAAGATACTTTAGTTTCCAAAGCCTCAAAAATGATTCCATTTAATTAATTATATAAAACCACCACTTTCAATGATCTTAATCTAAAACTGCTGGCCGCAGAAATCAATTAACCAGAACAAAAAGGATTAAGCAGTAAACTAAAGAAAAACTTTAATAAGAATATTTGATTGTGGTTGGATTTAATTTAATAAATGAGTCAAAATTGTGATGAAGAGTAATAAGTGAAACTTTGTTTGTTTTTGAAGAAGAAATTTGCTTCTTTTCCTTTTTTTTTTTTTTTTAACAATCAAAGATATAAAGTTTTAGGCTATCATTATTGGTGACAAATTCAGATCGGATACGTGATGAGATGGCCATTCTCTTTGCCTCTTGTTATCGCACCTCACACACACATTTTCCACCTCCGATTGTCAGACTGATCTTGTTCGCGACTCATTGGATCGAAAAAAAAGTATAAGAAAAATAAATTAAAATGTGTGTGAACGTGCCGTTCGCCGGCGATCGCTGGAGATACAAAGTATGTGCGGGCCTGGGCTTTACGAGCGAGTGGAAAAACTTTGGGCACATGCTGCATATAGAGGAGTGTGGAGTGTGGAGTGCATAAAATCGCGGATAGACGAATTCGCCCGCGAGCACACAATCTACATAAGTGCACGGTGCGATATGCGATGCAAGTGATCGCCAAGGTCGCAATTAGTTCTTGCCGAAACACAGCACAGCAGCAAACTCAATCAAATTTTTGGTGTTTCGCCGAATTTTTCCCCCATTTGGGCAAATTGGTTTTTCCTTTTTGTTTTTCCATTTTGAGTGTGCAGTTCAGTTCAGTTCAGTTCATTTTTGTGTTGGTCATTATGTCAGGGGGTTTGGTATTGAATAACGTCTCAATTGCACGATCGGATCGGCTGGCAGTATTTGCAGTCGGTCGAAAGTGAGACAGGCCGAGAGCTAAAGCTGAAATTATGAATAAATGTTGTGCGACTTGTTTTATTTTCGGTTTTCTCTTTTTTTGTTGTTGTTGTTGTTGTTGCTGTTGTTGCTGTTGGTTTCTTGGATTTTTGCTGGTTGCGACAAGTTGCCGCACCACCCAAAAAGCAATCCTATCAATTCCAGCAACCTGAGACCAAAACCAAAACCAAAACCAAACCGAACCGAAAAACCACCACTGACCAACTGACTTGGCCAAGTAAAACCACTCTCCAGATGCTGGTTATGTAATCAATTAACGCAAAACACAAGAAAAAGAGAAAGAAAAAAAATTCGAAATAAAAGTGTTTGAGTTTCTTTTTTATTATTATTTCACTGGGGTTGCACCATGGGCCAAAGTGTCCGGAAAGTGAGCACATTCATCAGCGACAGTTCAAGTTCATGACAAACTAAAGAGAAAGAGTAACACACACACACATAAGTGAGCATAAATTTTAGGAAAATGCTTTTTTCCCCCATGCGAAAGCATTTTCCATTCAGTTTGCGGCTGATTTTTGAGGGGAGAAAGACTTTCGGAAGTTCGTTATAATTTCCGTTTTAATTAACGTTTTAATTAAGTAGTTAAATATCCCAGCTAAAGGCTGAAAATTATGTTTCGCCAATTTAACTAATTTTATTTACTGTAAATATGAATATTTACTTTTTGTTGCAGCACTTTTATTTTGTTTTACCATCCGCCTTTCTCTAAAAACTTAAATTATGTTTTATTATTATTGGTACTCACTTTGACAGATACATTATTATATTCTTCTTTTTTTATTTAAAGACAATTGTTTAAGAGTTTCACTCAGTTCCTAAAATTGTGGTTACACTTTTGTTAGTTAAATAATTTAAAATTACAGAATTTTAGCTTTAAAAACTGGAGGTCCCCTGAAGCTCCTCCCAAATCTTTTTTAATTTTTTACCCATCATTTTTAATATTTTCTCCACCGCCTACAACACCATAAAACTGGGACGGGTTTGGTTTTTTTTTTTAAAGGGGGGCTGGTCGCTGGAGTTTGGGCTTGGGGAACTCTTACTGGCATCTATGTCAATGTCTCCACTTGCTGGACACATATATTACCATTACCACACATGAGCGGGGCCAGGGCCAAAGTTTTTCCTGCTGGCCAGCAGTAAACCAAACCGGACTCAAACTGAAACTGAAACTGAAACTCGGACTCGGTCCGCTTATTTCACTTTGGCTGGAAATTGTTATTTAAACGCTTCGGTTCGGACATAATTTCCAGCAATGCAGCACTGCGGCACTGGTTTCGTATCTGGAGCTCAGCTCCCAATCCTCGGCCAAGATCAATGGCTAATAAATTGTGGCCGTGTTACCTTTGTTTTTTGTTATTTTTTGTTGTGGTTGCTGCTGTGCTGTGCCGTGTGTACATGCAATTGCAATTGCATTTGGTGGCAGCTTCGCTTGGCTGAACTCGATTGGCAGGTTGAAGGTTGCCCTGAAATCCGAAATGCACTCGCCATGACAACAATTGCAGCTTGGAAGTCAAGTGGAAGGTCTCCAAAACCGAAACCAAAAAACCCAAAAAAAACCCTCTTCTTAAATTTGTTAATTTTGTATTTTTTTTTTGGCACTTTGTTTGTCCAGCACTCGAAGGTAAACAGTCGGCAAAAAAGTCTTAGAGGAAGTGCAAATATTGGCTCATCATCGTGGCGATCTGCAAACTTCCTCAACCTCAACAGAAAAACCTTAAAACAAAAGCTTTCACAATTTTCGTAATCTCATTTTTTTTTTTTTTGCAAGTATTCCGGGAATTGCTTTTTTAATTTTCACCCCAAGAAAATTACCAAATCACAGTTTTGACCTCGTCTCGTGCATTTCACCTGTCTGTCCGAGTAAAAAAAAAAAATAAACCTGAAAAACAAACCCAAAATTGAAGCGAAGCCAACTTAACCAAAAAACTGACAAGTGATCGAGGTTCGATGGTTGGGCTTTGGACTTTGCAGCCTGTTTGGTCATTAGTTGGTCACAATGCACAACGGTTATTTTTTAGGCCAATATACTTAGCCGACTTTTGAGTGGAGTGGTAAGGGGAAGGGGAAGGGGAAGGGGAAGGGGTAAAAGGCCCAATTACAGCCTTTGTGCGAAATGAAACGTCACGCAACATAATTTCTACGGCTTTCCCATATATTAATATACACACTTACATATATACTTAGCCACAGCTACAATTGTGCTCAGAATTTTAGTAGTGGTCGTACAGAAATAATAAAAAGTTTTAATTTAGTAATGAACAATATTGTTTTTCATATTTGCTGATGGTATGAAAATGAAAAATATTAAATTTTTTTTGATAGCTTAAATATCAATACAATTTTTAATACATTTAATATTTATAATATTGCGAAACTTGATAAATTTGTTTATACATTCTAGACATTTTTAAATTAAATACATTTAATTTTGATAATTATGTCTTTATGTATTTATTTGTAAATAATATTTTCTGTAACAAAGTACTCCTATTTTTGTGAACATAGCTGTATAAATTTTTGCGTGCAGTCAGCAAGAAGAAGCAGAAGCTTTTGAAGAAGAAGAAGGGGGAGGGAGAGGGGGAGGTGAAGAAGAAGCAGACACCAAAATTGCACAACAAATAAATGCGGCAGCAGAGGCAACAAGCAACAACAACAACAGCCTGCGACAAGTTGCTCTCAGTGTATCCTCTCTTTCTCAGCTTCTCCCCGCTCTTTCTCTCTCTCTCTCTCTCGCTCTCTCTCACTCTCTGCTGGACACAAGCTCAGCTTATGTAATGTAACTTTAATTTGATTGTTGCAATGTCTTGCAGTTTTTTTTGTTTTTTTTTTCGGTTGTATTTTACAGCGAAAATGAAATTATGGGCAAGACAACTTTGTTGTTGTTAATTGTTGGCAATAACGGTTCATTGGAGTGGAGACATGTATGTAAAATACTTTCAACTTTGACCGCGATTTTGGCCTGTTTTTATGAGCCGCCAAACGAATGACTTAGGCAACAAACTCGTTTTGCGGATAATTGTGCGTAATTAAAAATCGACTTCGCGCCATGCAATTGGTCAAAAAGTGGTCACAAAGTGGCCAGCCAGTCGCGAATATCGGGGCGGGGGCCAAAAGGTCTAGGCCAAATACCGATCGGTCAGCGTAATACCGGTCCAGAATAATACACTTTCTGGGGGGTACTTATGTATGTGTTGGTATGTGATCTACAGGTCACTGCGAATGTTGGCCTACTTTTCAGCGTTGCGTTCTCAGGAAAATTGTACGTTTTTTTTAGAGAACTTTACATTTTTGGTGGTTAAAAAAATAATCATTTATGATGTTTTCCATTAATTTAAAGAATTTAAGTTATTTTTATGTCAGAATTATTTATCTTAACAAAAGGTAAAAGTTATCTAGTTTAAAAAAAAATATTAAAATTTAATAAGAAAGCCAATTGTCATTGATTAAAATTGTAGAATCATTCATAAACTTGTGATTATTATGCATAATGCGCCTTTGAAAGAACAAATCATCATCCATTAAAATCTGCAACCTAAGCTAAATGACTAAATAAAAATATATGTTATTCCAAGATTTAAAGTAAATACTCGTAACATTCTTATTGCCAACAAGTCGAAGTATTTTTTGTTGTTTAACACATCGTGTTCATAAACATTATATTAGAGTAGAAAATTAATGAATAATTGTTTGTTAAGTATTTGATTTGGGGAGTAGAGTGGGGGGCTGCGTAAGCACAGTCATTACTAAATGATGTTCAGAGTGGCACAATAATAATATAAAAATAAACAAAAAAAACACATATTAACTTGGGGCAGTTGAAGGGAAGATTTAATAGGAGGACCGGGTTAATATTTCACTTAGATGGCCATCCAAGCCGACAAAGGGCAATTAACGCGTCGCAGCACGGATTCGAGGGCAAATGCCTAAATGTCACAATTAGGCAACTCCAAGTCGAGTTGAGTTTGAGTTGAGTTATTACGACCAGCTTCCAGACAGACGATAATTAGACAGAAATTACATTCCGCCATGAGATGGCGATTCGCATTGCAAATGTGTGCAAATTGTGTCCGTCATGTCGGGACGCTTGCCAAATCCACATCCACATCCAAATCCATTTGTGTTTGCGTTTCAAGTTTAATGCGGCACTCGGTCTTGGGCAAATAGCAAATGGCAAATGGCTAGCTAATCGCTAATCGATCGATTTCTATGGCCAATGCATTTCGGCCGAAGGTCCCTCGATAATCCCCCCTCAAAAGCCACATTTGACACTGGGTAAAAGCCAGAAATATCATTTCCGTTAGGTAAAAGTCAGCAGCAGCAGCAGCAGCTAATGCAAATGCAAATGAAAATAAAAAAAAGCTAAGCAAAACAAAACAAGAGCGGCAGGTGATCGTGCCCGGCATTAATTTCCACCGATTCGGTTATGAAACGGCCGACAGCCATTTGAACGAGCTCTCAATTTGGGGTTATTGACCATAATTGCAATTTTGGGTGGTCGTATCATTTTGATTATAGCGCATTAGGGTTATGTAATGCGAGAAATGACGAAATCCCTAACTAGATCCAAGCTTTAAGTGGCCAAAAAACAGTTTCAAAGTAACCCTTTAATGGGGTATTATTTTTAGAGTGTTTAAATTAGTGATTTAAAAATTAATAAGAAATTTCTAATATATTTTAAAGAATTAATGTATAATTGTTAATTTATATTTATATTATATTATATATATATTTTATTGGACCAATCATAATTCCCCACTAAATAAACAAATCATTATATTTAGGAATCTCCAATTAAAGTTTAATTGCCTGAAGGGGAATGATTTGCACCGCCCTTTAAAAATATGCAGATAATTTGAGATCTCATGACGCCGCACTTTTTGGGCTAATTATTCCTCAGATATTCCAAATCACTTGCCCATAAAATAATCGTTTCGGCAATGACGCTCGACGATCTCCATCTCCATATTGTGAGTCACATTTTTGGGCCCAAAGTGCAGCCCTGAGTTTGGCCCAAAACTGGAAACCCAAACCGAAACCGAAACCAGTTGCCGCCAGCCATCCGCGGCAAAGAAATGCGCAGAAATGATTTAATTGGTTCGGAGCCATCATCATCATCATCATCGTTGCGTAAATGTAAATATTGAATTGACCATGCCACGTGTCAGTGACCAAGTCGAAAATCGGAATACCAAACACCAAACACCAGTGACCAGTGACCAGTTACCAGTTAGTCAGACGAAACAACCAAACAACCAAAAAGCTGAAGATGCAGCTGACCTTGTGCCGAATCTGAATCCGAGAAAACAGAGAAAAAAACCCAAAAAGACAGGCCAACTCTTTGACTCTTTCTCACTTTTTATTGCCACCTTTTTTCATCCGTACTTCTTCGTGGGCGTTGAAAGCGTCAAGAGTGCCCAAGGGGGCTCTTTGATAAGGCTTAAAGCCCCACAACAACATTGACATTGAAAAGAGAGCACAGAAGGGAAAGAAACGAGACCTGAATACAAAAAAAATAAGCTCAGGTAGCGCACATTCAGGAAGTCATCGCTCCATCTTGTAGATTTTAGATTATAATATCTGGAGGGGTTTGGATTATACATACAATCCAAATTGCGATCTGACTTTGCGCATCTCCGAGCATAAAATTGCCAAACGAGTCGCATTTTATTATGTGACTCAATTAGGTAACGGCAGGTGTAATTATTACAAAGCTGAAAAACACTGAAATGGAAAGAGTAATTATGAATTATGGGCCAACTAACGACGGAGTATAAACAAACCTGCGAACGTTAAATAATACAAATAATGACCTACCAAAATGTATGATAAATTTATGGAATGCAAAGGAACTTTTATAATTTTTAAGCAAGAAATACAAAGTAAAAATTCTACAATAGTTGAAATACTTTGAGCTAAATACATAAGGAAAACTAAAGGTTAAACCTACTCCCTAACATCTAAAATTAACTAAAATAATATCAGTTTAAAAAAAGTGTACAAATACACATTATATTTTTTTTTACTTTTTGGAAATATAATAATACTTTATAAAGGAAGTCTATAAAGTTGTAACATTATACCTTATAGCCAAAGCAAAGTTTTAGATCCCTCAGTCAGCAGATAAAAATAAAATTCAAAAGAAATTCACCCATAAAAACAACTAATTTTACCCCGAAAAGTGGCAGCTAATGTATCCTCTTGATGTGATGTGATCCAATAGACACACCTCAACGACGAGTACACAGAACGCTTCACCCAAGTTCAAAGACTTTGCCAGCTTTATAGCCAAGTTGCGTGTTAAATGACAAGGAATTTATTTGGCCAAGACAAACGGGGGAATCTTAAATCCACAACACACGCCTCTAATGTCCCCACATTAGCTGCGTCTCCACTCTAATGTTCTAATGACAAAGCCAAACATTAGTACGCAATTGCCAAATTAAGTTTCCCGCAACGATTGTTTAAACTCGAAGATTTGACGGGGGAACAAACCTTTGAAACAATCGATTAGCTGCAGTGGGAATTTAACTACTCAAAGCACTTTTTAAAACAGATTTACTACGACTTTAAAGAGGCCTCCTATGCCTCCTAAAATATAGAGACACGCTTTTTGCGATGGATTTATAGACGTCCCAAGAGCTAGTTAAACATAATTTGTGTAAACATTAACAACAACCAGTAACTTACCGAAAGGCAGCCCAAAAATTATGTTCTTCAGCACGGAAAAAAATATTGATTTATGATTAAAAAAATAAGGTAAAAAAGATTTTAGTTTTAATAGTTAAAAGTTTTTAAACGACTTAAGATAATAATAAAAACAGATTAAACAAGTTTAACATTTTTTCAATACCAGAAAAAATATTAAAACTTTATAAATTCAATAATTTACATTATTTTGTTATGTTTTTATTATAAAAAAATATTTACATACACAGTCTGTATTATTTATATCTTCAAGAAATCTGTCTGCTCATATCTTAAATCCTTTTAATTATGTTTTGTGTATTTTAACAGCTTGTGTTTTTTTTTTAATTCTTTGACAGCCCTCTGACAGCCCCTTGAAAAAACAATGAAAAGTGATCAAAAACACAGAATAAGCAGCTAAAAACCAAAGTAAACAAATAATTTTATTTTTGGATTTCCAGTAGATTCTTTTCTTTTTGGTTCTTGTGACGCAGATAAATTAATAATTTAATGCGTTCCCTGCCTTAATTAAACTGTTAGCAGTTAAGACGCGTTGCTGCCACTTTGTGTACTATATTTATATATTTTTTTTATTAATTTTGCCAGCTTTGATTTGGGACGTTTCGCAACTGTTCGGAAAGTGGCGAAAAAAAAGTGTGTAAAAATAGCAAACGGGCAAAACAACAAAGGTATCTGTATAATGGCAACTATTTGACGGCGCAGAGCACATTATTTATTGCCATTATATTTATACAATCGTTTCATCAATCAAATGGATTTCAACAGCTTTGTCACCGGGTTTTGGCCTGGCTTTTTGGCCTGGCTTTTTCAATCCGACTCAGAGCCCCGCCCTCATTGTTTTTCTGCCACTCATTATGGTCGACTGCAATCGGTTTTAGTGTGTTAACACATTTGCCTTTGCCTCTGCCTTTGCCTGCCCCGCCTTTGTCCTTACCTTCAGTTGAGCACACATATATCTATATATCTTAATCTTCTTGCAAATATGTTTATATATTCAAGTGCACAGTTTGATCTTGGATCTTGAGGCGCTTTCAATGAAATTTCTGCGAAATTGTAAATAACCTTTAAGTGGGGGCCTATTTAATTGGATAAGTTAATGAGCTTTGGGTATTATATTTTATATTTATTTCTGTTTCCGATTGTCCAATTTGATGTCTTGCTGTATTTGTTTTTTTTTTATTGTGCGTGGGTTTACTAGTGATTTTCAATGAAATTTGTTAAACAAACATAAGCAGCGTATTGATGTTTTTAATTTAATAAAACACTTCATTTGTTTTTAATTTTTTTAATTTAATATCAATGAAACATTATGTTTTTAATTTAAAAATTCAATGAAACATTCCTTTTTTTAGATTTTTGAAATTTTTGTTACGTCAAATATTTTCTGATGATTTTTACTTGTTACATTTCAACTTGAGTTCCACGTAAAAATTTGTTAAGTATCTGTGAAATTTCACACTCACAGATTTATTATCCAACTACAGTAAACTTAACTGAAACTAACTATTATTAGGTGATGCTATAATATTTAAGAAGTCAACAATGTTTGGTAACTTAATGTATTTTCCAATTAATTGTTGGTAATTTTTTATTGCTGCTGTTTGAGTATTGAGTACTCAGGTATCGATATCCCCACCTGCTGGACCGCTTTCCCCCGACCTATATTATATTAAACGATCACATGTTGAACGACCTTCCGCCGGACAAGAATACTGCATATGTATATACACGATGAAATCTGTTTTGAATCAGTTGTTTCGGCATCGACTTTCGGTAGCCACCGCAAGTAGCCACCAAGTTCATCTGGCCAACGGGGATTGGGTGAGCTTGGTCATGTCACCTTGATAAGCTCATTGTCTGTCCCATCTGTTGATCTTGTTCGGCTCCGAGCTCCGAAGTCGGCTTCAGCTTCCATTTACCATTTACCAAGAGCGTTAAACGCCTGAATGACACGTTCAATTGAAGAAGTACATATATCACATCGGCACATCGCATATACTTACTTATATGTATATACATATATAAGCATACATATAATAACGACCCATTTGTCATGTGCTGGCGTATCGACGGAGATTTTGTGATGAAATGCTTACTACCAGCAAATCAAATGACCTCAATCGCCAACTTAAATTGAAAACATGTTTAAACATTACACAGAGATCGTATGAGGAGTAATTTTAAGTAGGGTTTAAAATATATATTTTTGGAGAACTTTAAGGCACTACAAATAAAAGAATTTTATAAAATATAGTACATTATTCATAAATGAAATTATATTTAACATTGCACAAAGATAACTAAGGAAAATGGGGTAATAAACAAAGTGTCAATGTTTGAAGTTATTTTAAAGCTTTTCGAGGATCACAGATTAAATTCAAACTTAAGCCTTCAGTTTAATAAGTAAGCTTTATTTGTAGGGGTATACCTACATTTATTTTCTTTTAGTAATAGAAAATGGGAAACATTTTTTAAGATGCTTTTCCTGTGACATCTTGTTACTTTATAAGTATGTATATTAAAATTTAAATAATAGTACAACACAGACAAAAATGTAAATTATTTTTTCTGATTTTTTTATTACCAATTTATGTGACAAATATTAAATATAAATTTAATTTAAACTCAACAAGATCCTAGACAAAGTTTTGTTGACTTTTCATTTCAATGGTAAACACTTTTCGGCACATGCAAATGTTGGCAAACATTTCCGCTTGACGTCCCCCACTTCCACTTCCATTTCCACGTCGACATCCACATCCAAGCTCCTCTCATGGTCATGGCCGGGTCTTGGGTATTGGGTACTGGGTCTTGTGTAACCCAGAGATTACCGGATAGTTCCTGCTTTTGGCCAAGGCTTCGGCTTCGGGGAGAGGAAGTGGATGTGGAAGTGGCCAGTAGTCAGATGCTCATGTAAGAGTTTCCATTTTCCTCGTGTCACCCAGGCAACCGAACAAAAGATCGTTGCGTGACTTCAGTTTCCATTTTCGAACCGAACCGAAAACCGAACCGAAAAATAGCGATACAAAACTGGTTGGACACAGTCTCAGTCCCAGTCCCAGTTCCAGTCGCCGTCTCAAGTCAAGTCCCCGATCTCTTTGGCAACTGGTTGCAAGAAAACAAAAACCGAAATAGCATAACAGCCTCAACTTTGTGCAAATAAATCAGCAGCGTTACATTGGGCACGGACTGAGTCCACTGCAATCGATTAGTTGGGCTGATTAATTTATCCAATAATTGGCCACTTTACATGGAGAGCTTTAACAATTTCGAGGCACTACTTTAGGTATCTAAATCTTGGATATCATGTTCTGAACAGGAATCATAGTCACCGATCAACTTTTAACTTATTGATTTATTAAAAAAAAAATGAAAAGAAAATAAATTAAGTGTTCCTTGTTTTATAAACACATTGTTAGCTTGATTTTTTATTAAACAAACTTATTTATAGAACCATTTTTTAGGGTTTTTTATGAAGATCTTATATTTAACAACTAGGTACAATTGGTGATTTTAATATGTGATTTATTTTAAGGCCCAAAAGATTATTTTGTTAGCCAGTTACTTCAAAACATAATTCCATAACTCCGCTCTGTAGGGCACTTCGTGGGTCGCTTAGTCAGTAATTCATCAAGATGACGGCGGCATTTTGAAGTTGGCAGCTCGACGGCTGCGCTGCAATTGCATAATGGCCAGTTTTCCTATATGTATTACACATGCCCCACTCATTCACACTGACTGCATTTTTGGACCTTTCTGATGCCCTTCCCTTCTCTTTTCAGTGGACGACGCTTCCGGTCACTACACATCCGGTTTCTTCTACGGCAACAACTACTGGATGGGTTCGTTGGCCCTGTGCGATGCCATTGACGACGGGCTGACCTCTGCTCCCGGCAAGGACAACAGCTCCGCCCCATCCTCATCCCAATCCCCGCCAGAAGCCGACGGCAAGAACGGCGGACTGCCCTTTGCCGCCGCTCACACCCAGGGATACAGCAGCGTCTACAACGCACCGCCGCCCTTCCTTCCCGGGTTCTATGTGATCAAGATGCAGCTCAACGAGACGCTGCCCACCCAAGTGGTAAGTTGAAATACAAGTCAGCCCTGGGCACGCGCGTAAGTTTGGAGCAGAGAGAGGGAGAGAGAGAGAGAGAGGAATCCAGTACGCACGCGAACTAAGAAAGGTGGCTCCCTTTGTGCCCAGGCCAGACTTAAATGTACAGACAACATTTGGAAATCTCTTATGGACAACCCAGTTTTTTACGGGTCTTAAACAGTTTATAAACCATTAATAAAATCTAATAAAAAAGTCTTTACTCGTAGCGTTAGGAAAAATATTAATAAGTAAGGATTTAAATAAACCTTCACCACAATTTTACATTTTTCCACAGCTGCGCACCATCTACGTGGGCATGTGCCTGCCCTCCAGCTGCTCCATTGCGGACATTGGCGAAATGAGCTCCAAGGCACATTTGGAGCTATCCTCCAGGGATCTGCGAGTTCTGGACATCCGCGTGCCCACCGACAAGGAGTTCAACATCTGGGCGGACAAGACCTTCTGCCTGCTGATGTAAGTAGTGGCCAACCCAAACCCAAACCCAAAACCCAATCAAAAGTTCACTTTCAAAAATCCGAGAGCCCGCTAACCAATTGGCCAAACATAAAACGGAGCTTTTGGCCAGTTGGTTTTGGCCATTAGCGTTGAGTCAGTCGATTTGTGTGAAATTTTGTTTCCCCCCAAAATCGAATTATAATAAAAAGCGAAACTCCATTTGTTTACCTTAAATGTTAGCGGGCAATATGATTATATGCTTCCCTATTTCCAATGATCAGATACACAGAAAACTGTTTGTTATATTCAGAGGCTATGTTAAGTAATAATGTCGCAAGGTAGTTTTTAAAACAGTAATCAGTAAATATATACTGTTATTGGAGGTAAAAATAAATAAGAAAACAAAGAGCCCCAATAAAAGAAGTACATAGTATCACTCATACGCAGTGTTGACTTTGTGGAGATATTTATTTAAGAGAATCATTTCCTTAGGGAACTATAAAAACTTAAATATAATAATTCCTTTATATTTTTCATGTATTTATTTAGGGTTATTTATGGGAGAAGTAAGTTTGACTAGATATTTTTGAGTAATTTTAGCAATAAAGCCCTAAATTAGAAACTAAATTACTTTCTTTTCCTTTTAAAAATATATGAATTTATCTGAGAGCCTTTGTGTCCTTTAAAAACTTTAAAAATTTAAATACCACACTCTGCTTGATTTATGATTTATGTATTAGGTTTATAAAGTTTTAAACACATCACTCATACGCATCACTCATACGCATCATCATAGATATTTCAAGGAACTTTACTAACTAATTAAATCTCTCTCTCCCTCATAGTGTGGTATCCAGCATTGTGATGGCCTTGATTTGCTGCGGCACCCTGTACGAGATTTACCTGAGGGGCAAGCTGAAGGAGGCACTGCGTCGCCAGGACAAGGAGATGATGAACAACAGTGAGACCAGCTCGGGGATAGGGTGTGCCTCATCGGATTACAGTGACACGATGACCGCCCACGACGATCCCCTGAAGCAGTCGACCCGCACCCACACCCACACCCATGCCCTCACCCAAGAACATGAGCACTCCCACTCGCAGTCGAGCTCCCTGAAGCAACTGGATGCCCTGGTGCTGAATCTGCCGCCCAACGACAATGACAGCGGCAATGGACACCACGACCACGATCACGTCCACGTGCACAGGACCGGCAGCAACAACAGCAACTCGGATGAGCACTTGGAGGGGCATCTGCACGAGCCGGAGAAGCTGAGCATTTACTCGGAACTGCTGCTCTCCTTCTCGGCGATCACGAACTTCAATGCGATCTGCGACCGGAATGTGGGTGCGGACACCATTCCGTGCATCCACGGACTGAGGGCGTTCAGCATGGCCTGGGTGATCCTGGGGCACACGTGCATCGTGGTCTTTAAGTACTCGGACAACATGGAGATGCGCAAGGAGGTGGAGCAGAACTTCTTCTTCCAGGCCATCACCAATGGGCCGTTCAGCGTGGACACCTTCTTCTTCATCAGCGGCTTCCTCATCTCGTACATCTACTTCCGGACGAATGCCAAGGGCAAGCTGAACAAGCTGAGCAAGGGGGCCAATGAGTTCACCGCCGGCACAGCCCACTTCTTCGGCCTGGTCGCCTACCGATTCATGCGCCTCACCGCCCCCTATCTGTTCGTGCTGGGCGTGGTCCAGGTGACCATGAAGTACCTGGCCACCTACTCGATCTTCGACCCGCCCACCATGGACCACATCACCTGCCCGGACTACTGGTGGCGGAACATCCTCTATATCAACACGCTGTTCCCCGTGGACGAGATGGTGAGTGCAAATCAATCCTAATGTCCAAGTAAATATCACTGATCCCTCTCAATCCGCAGTGCATGCTCTGGAGTTGGTATTTGGCCAATGACACGCAGTTCTACATGATCGGTGCCATTATCCTGATCGTGGGTGTGCGTCACTTCAAGCTGTCTGCGATTACGACACTGGTGTTCCTGGTGCTCTCGTGGATCACCACCGCTGTGATCGCGTTCACCAACAACCATCGCCCCAACACCGACGATCCGCTGGCCCTGTTCGACAAGATCTACGACAAGCCCTGGACTCGCTTGGGACCCTATCTCATTGGCATGGCCGTGGGCTGGATCCTGTTCCGGACGAACTGCAAGATCCGGCTGCCGAAGCTGACGGTGGCCACCGCCTGGTTCCTGGCCATGCTCAATCTGTTCGTGCTGGTCTTTGGCCTTTACCAGGCCGACTTGTCGCAGTTCACCGCCGCCGCCTACAGCTCGCTGAGCCACTCGGCCTGGGCCCTATCCCTGGCCTGGATCACCATCGCCTGCTCCACGGGCTACGGTGGCTACATCAACTCGCTGCTCTCCGCCCCCTGCCTCTATCCCTTCTCCCGCGTCACCTACTGCGCCTACCTGGTCCACCCGATCGTCATCCGCTCGATGGCCCTCAACTCGGACGCACCGCTCCACCTGGGCGGGGATCTGATGGTGAGTGTGGATCTTTATAGTTTTGAAACCGCAATTTAGAGTGTCTAAAATTATTTTAAGACACCTTTGAATTTGGTTTACCATCATGATTGGTCTTTATTTTAAATATTATGTGTTTTATTTACAGGTTGTCATGTTCTTCGGTCTGACGGTGGCCTCCTACTTCCTGTCCTTCGTGGTGTCGATGTCCTTTGAGGCGCCCGTCGTCACAATGCTCAAGATCTTGTCACCTAGTCGAAAGAAACGTCTCGCCTAAGTCGTATTCCCCAGCTCCGTCCATTTCCGATTATTTATACCCCCCATTTTGTCATGTTATCTATTCCTTGTCTATCAAGCAATGCCCACATATTTATAGCATCGACTCATCTGCACACACACGACTCCTTGCGATCGTCTTCTATATATTCTTATCACTCTTATCACCACTTCTCCACTCACATGTGTTCCATTTCAAGTTTATTGCAAAATGCAAATCGAAAACAAAAAGAAAAAGATAAACACGGAAAAAAGAAAAGCAACGTGCAAAAGAATTCAAACTATTTTTTGTCATCTATTTGTTTCATAATGTGTACATTTTAGTCCTTTAATTTATTCCAAAGGTTTGGAAATTTTGCGCGTGACGAAGAGGATGAGTTATACATAGTACTTAATAGCTATAATTATATGAAACTCTAGTACCTAATTTTATGAAATCATGTTGTATATACTATATGCTATATATTGTTATATATAAACCTTTAAATAAAAACTGCTACCAAATACAAAAGTGGGGTATACTCTATTGCAATTTATTATAAAGGGAATTTTGAAAAGAATTCATAAAGAAATTTCTACAATAACTCAAAGGTTTTTAAAAGTTCTTGAGGGGATTCCCCGCTAGAATTCTGATTGGAATATATTATAAAATTCTCGATTGTGTATTCGGTGACTCTGGGTAAATATCGATAGTAGGGATATGTTTGAAGAATTTATTCGATAGTATTGTTTTTTGCCTTTTATTTTATTATTATAAATTAATTAATGTTAACAAAATTCACTTTAAATATCACCAAAAAAGTCAATACGTCGTGAAAAACATATTTTTACCATCAAAACTATCGATACATCGATGACCCTGTGAGTGGTTTGTCCACCTCTAGGGAACAGCACAGCTTCCCCAATCCAAACTTCGATTCGCCAGCCACCACTCCACCCGGAACCCAACCCACTGACACGAAACACAACCCACCGGGCACCAGAGCAGAGATGGCGCTGCCCTCGATCTCGACGCTGCTGGGCGTGGCCTTCCTGGCGTACATCGGCCACTCCATCTACCAGATGTCGCAGCTCTTCACGACGCTGCAGTGCAGCGGGCTGCCCTGCTACACATCCTTCCTGGCCGACCGGCCACGCCTCCAACTGGCGCTGTTCTCCTCCCTGAGCCGCAATCCCATTGCCTCCGAGGTGCGGGATCTGTACAAGGCGAAGCGGTTCGACTACGACCAGAACTTCGAGCACGACTTTGAGCTGGAGGTGCCGCTGAAGACGAGGCGGAACGGCTCGTTGTACTTCCATGTGGTGCTGGCCCTGGAGGGGGAGCCCTTGGAGTGGCGCAGCCTGCGCAGGGATGGCCCCACCGTCGTCCACACGCTCAGCCTCACGGATTACATGGTGCCGCGGGCCGAGGCCTTCAATCTGCTGGGCGAATCGGAGAAAAAGGGAGGAGCCGTCCAGGAGAAGGAGAAAAAGGCAGCATCTAGCAGCAGTAACGGACGTCCCAGCACCCACATCCGGTCCAACGTCTACGTGACCCTGCTCACCGACCTGTTTTCCGTCTCGCAGGCGGATGTACCACCGGAAATGGCGCCTCTAATACGCGTCAATCGCATGCAACAGATCCTGCCCATCGTCCAGACTGACACCTTCAACACGCGACTGAAGGATCTGGTGCCAGTCACCCGCAACACCACCGAGTTCACCTTCAGCTTCCACTACAAGCCCGTGGGCGTGGGCAAGCTCCGGCTAATGCTGCTGATGGAGCACGCCACGCAGGCCCTGCTCACCATCGGATTCGCCACCAAGGACATCGACGAGGTGAAGGGCATCTTCTCGGACACCAATGTCTACCTGTTGTGCGGCACCATCTTCGTGTCCAGCATCCATGTGAGTAGTGAATGAAGAAAACTTAAAATTACCATCACCATAATTCTTAATTGACTTATTTTTATTGCTAAAAATCTGCTTTATGTTATTATTCTTAATTTTTCAACTAATTGGTAAACATTCGCTCTCCCCGCAGATGCTCTTCGATTTTCTGAGCTTCAAGAACGACGTGGCCTTCTGGCGCAAGAAGCAGTCGTACGAGGGCCTCTCCACCCGCACCACCATGTGGCGGGCCTTCTCGCAGATCGTCATCTTCCTGTATCTGCTGGACGAGAACACGTCGTATCTGGTGCTCGTCCCCGTCGGCCTGGGCACACTGATCGAGCTGTGGAAGTGCAAGAAGATCCTGCGCCTCGAGCTGAGCTTCAGCGGCCTGATGCGTCGCAAGCTGGAGCAGGTGGACCAGCGGAATGGCAAGCAGCCGGATCGGGAGCCGGGTCAGCTGGCGGAGGAGCAGACGGACCAGTTCGACAGGCAGGGCATGCGCTACCTGAGCTATCTGCTCTATCCGCTTTGCCTGGGCGGAGCGGTGTACTCGCTGCTGTACCAGCCACATCGCTCCTGGTACTCCTGGACACTGAACTCGCTGGTGAACGGTGTGTACGCCTTTGGGTTCCTCTTCATGCTGCCGCAACTGTTTGTGAACTACAAGCTGAAGTCTGTGGCCGCTTTGCCGTGGCGCGCATTTATGTACAAGGCCTTCAACACGTTCATCGACGACTTCTTCGCCTTCATCATCACCATGCCCACGGCCCATCGGGTGGCCTGTCTGCGCGACGATATTGTGTTTCTTATCTACCTGTACCAGCGCTGGCTCTATCCCGTGGACAAGAGCCGATTGGACACGGGTCGGGCCGTAGAGACCACAGATACTGCGGCCTCCACCTCCACCTCTGCCTCCGCCGCCGCCTCATCCACTGCGGCCAGTCGCAAGAAGCGCAACTGATCCTACATCCCGAAGAGAAGCAAAGATTGCACATTCCGTCTATAGTTCTCGGTCTAGCCTGAGCTGTGGTCAATTCGCATTTTGATGTAACCCGACTCCGTCTTTAGTTTAGTAGTGATATGTAAAACCTATGTTGTATGTGTAGACTCAACTATTCAAAACTTGCGTTTTAATAGTTATTTAATGCTAAATTTTTAAATGGAGCACAGTCAATGTCGGTTAACAGGAACCTAGCAGCGCAGCCAACAAATACATATATAGTGATCCCAACAGAAAACGCATTTTATAAACACTAAAAACTATAAAAGCACCAAAAGGCTGCAAAATTATGGAATTAAATGAAATCACATATTTTTAAAATGTAAACTAAGGACAATTAAAGTAGCCAACATATGTACTCCAAATAGTTAACAGGAATTCAGAAACGCAGCCAAAAAGTGATCCTAACCGAAAATTGCTATTAAAAAAAAAGACAAGAGGCATTTTATACAATTTAAAGTACCCATAGGATGCTAAAATATTGAATTAATTAAAATCACATATTTAAAAAATATAAAAACCGTTTCTGTGGGCTAAACTGGGAAGCTTAAAAACCAATCACAAGTGCATCTCATTTCGACGGTTGATTTTAATATTTGTATGCTGTTTTATTAGCTTACTGTTAAGTCCAATATGTGTGTTTTGGGGGATTGCAGGAGGATGGGTTGTGGTGGAGGATCGAGTTCAGCATGTCGAAAAAAAAGGGATATATCTTAAGCTTAAACTAAACTGGCGAAGGAAAAAGAGTTTGCCGTGCGCACGGTTAACGGCTGCTGGCTGCTGATTGGAGTTAGTTCCAGGTGTTGGCTGCTAGTTGGAGACTTGCGAAACAGCCGCCTAGCCGTTGCGTATGCCCAACGCCTGCTCCAACTCGGCCCGCTTCTGGTTGACCTTGGTGAAGAAGTAGCGCGAAACGGCCTCGTGCGTCCAGGGCTGGTAGTAGAACTCGGCCCGTCGCTCCTCCTCCGGATTGCCCACCACATCAGTCATTAGCTGCAAAAATAAAGAGATTGGTAATCGAGATTAGAACACTCAGTTAAGCCATCAAGCAGCCAAGCAGCTAATCACCTTCAAATCCCTCGTCTGACTGATGATCCAGCGATGGATAAACATCTGCGGATCCTTGGCGAAGCTCAGGAAGAACTCCCGGTTCGTCTTCATCTGGTTGATGGTGTCCACCGTCTCGTGGATCTTGGTATCCAGCCCCTGGATCTCCTGCTGGCTGGCGGTGCTCATCAGGAAGTTGTTCATCTGGTTCTTGAGCGTGTCGTCCACCTCCACATCGATGTCGTAGCAGGCGGTCTGCTTGTTCTCCGCCCCGCTCTCGATGAAGTGATTGATCACGATCGGATCGGGCGGATGGAGCAGCGGATTGAGGCGTTGCGGTATCTCGGCGAACTTCATGCGCTGGCAGCTGAATATCTGCTCCAGATACTTGTCGCAGTTGATGTACTCCCGTTCGTGGGCATCCTGCAGCTTGTGCGTCTTAATGTACTGCCACAGGGCGGATATGATCACCGGCCTGGTCTGCGTGTGCACGCCCAGCAGTCGCGCCAGCCGCGGATCCAGCTTGAACTGCAGCGGCTGGTAGTCGAGCAGCAGGAGGATGGTGCAGCGCACGTTGCGATCGCCCGGCCGCTTCACCTGGAACCCGTCCGTCTCCTGGGTGGTGTGGGTGCGATGCCACTCGACCAGGTGGTTGTCCGGCCCATACAGCTCCTTGTCCAGCTCGATCACCAGCGACTTGAAGAAGGACGAGAACTTGCGCTTGATCTTCGTGTTGGGATCACCCTTCCCATCCTCAAGCAGTCTGCCCTCGACGCGCAGCTCCCAGGAGGCCACCGCGCCCTCCTCCCCGTCGTTCGTTGGCTCCTTGCTGGGGTAGAATGTGTTCGAGATGAAGATGCGCAGCTTTCGCTTCTGCTTCATGGGTCGCTTGAGGGCCTCCTGGATGTCCAGGCGCTTGCGCATGATGGTGGCATCCAGTTTACGTTCAAACGTTAGCAGATCCATGTAGGCCTGCGACTCCGGCACCAGATCCCGCACCTTCTGCGGCAATATCTTGTCCGCCAGCTTCTTTTTCTTCTTGGCCGTCACAAAGTCCCCCTTGCCGCCACCGCCACCCAAACTGCGCGACTCATTGGACCGCTTGCTGCCACCGCCGGAGCCACCGCCCCCGCCCGCTGGCCCAGTGCCGCGCAGGCTGCTCTGGAAGGCCGGCTGTTGGGCGGCGCGCTGAAGGAGGGATGGCCCCGGTCCTCCGGGTACCCCTGGTACTCCCGGCACACCGGCCACGTTCGCCGTTCCCGGCACCGGTTGCGTGGTGTTCGGATGCAGGGGAAAACCCCGCGGCTATGGGGGATCAATGGAGTTATAAGTCTGAGCATGAAATCGGCAGGAGGGGCACAACTCACCGGAAAAGTGGCGCCTGGCGGCGGATAGGGACGCATGCCGGGCGCTGGGGGCGGCGGCTGGTAGCGCGACTGCACCGGCGCTTGGCCAGGTGCAAAGCGTTGCGACATCCTCTCACTAGCTGTTTCTGCTGCTCCTGCTGCTTTTTCCTGCCCGTTAACACTTGATTTTCACAGCCAAAGGAAAATTTCCAGCTTTTTGTTACAACAACGCGTCACACACACAAAATTCGCCTGTAAAATGGCGTCAAAACAGGGTTGCACGAACGCTAGAGGTGGGCGATAGTTGTCATTACGTCTGGCAGGGCTGCAGCACTTACAACTTACAATTTTCTAGATAATTACAAAAATTAAACTGAGTTTTTGTAAATCTTTAAAAAAAAACATTAGTTAATTAAATTCTACGAAATCATAACTATTTTGGTGGCCAAGTTAACGATGGCATTCATAAGAGCAGGGAAATTTATTAAATTTTGCAGTGATTTTTTAAGTTTTCTTAAATTCAAACATAGTTTTATTTAAAGTCTTTTTGTCCTGTTTACTTGTTGTTTTATTTTTTTTATAATAAAATTATGTAAAATTCAAGAGTAGGATGGCAACGCCATCATTCGATGCAGTGTGACCAGAAAAGGAGTAGAAAGGCAAATTTCATCGTCCAACCGACAGCCACACTGTCCAAACCAAAACCCGATTGTCATTTTAAAACAGAATTTACTTATTTAAATCCAACGAAAGGCCATACAATGGAGGAGAGCTGGTGGGTAGCCAATCTGAAGGCGCTGGAATCCCGGGAGCAGCGCCTAGAGTCACTGACCAGCATGAACACGGCGATCAGCAAGCAGGCGGCACTGCCGCGCCAGATCATCGAAAGAATGCTCACCTCGCCGGAGTTGTACGACTGTGCAGTCAAGGAATCCAAAGATGTGGACGCTGCGAAGGAGCCAGCAGTGGAGGTGGCCCTGGAGCTGCTGGGCCATTGCCTGGACCAGCTGGCGATGGACACAGGCGACGAGCATCTGCCCCGACTGTTGGGTCGCGGCCTCAGTCACCCGAATCCCGTCCTGCGTTCACTGGTGCTGAACAGTGTGCTGCGGGAACTGCGCCGCCAGTTGAACGCTGGCCAGGTGCGTTCACTGCCCGGAAATCAGCTACTATTGATGGTCCTGGACGAACTGAAGCAGCCACAGACCGAGGGCAGCTCGCTGGCCATCAATATCCTCTCCATTGTACTCGTTCAGCGTTTGAACGACGCTGGGGTGCAGGAGAAGCTGGTGCAGCTGCTGCAGCAGGACGAGATCGTGCGCTGCCGCGCCTACGAGCTGGGCGTGGCCCTGGCCAAAGGTAGCGCCTCCTCACTCGCCTCCGTGGAGTTTATCCTGGACGCAGCGCTCAGCGAGCTGGACAACGACGACGTCTTGCTGCAGGCCAGCGTAATGGAAATCCTCGTGCCCCTGGCCGAACAGAATCACGGACTGTCGTACATGGAGCGGCGTCGGGTGTTCGATGTGATCAGCTCCAGGGTGCAGCGCATCGAGGAGAACCCCCTGGACTCGCTGCTCATACCGAGCATCATGAAGTTCTTCGGCAAGGTGGCCGCCGTCCAGCCACAAAAGATCATCGTCGGCTATCCGCACATGCTGGCCTGCTTGTTCCAGCAGCTGCAGTCGGAGGACGAGTCCATTCTGCCCACTGCGATGGACACGCTGGCCAATTTGGCGGGCACGCCGCAGGGCAAGATGCTGCTGCACCTCCACTTCCAGGCAGCCATGGAGGAGTCCTTTAAGAAGTACAGCTCGTACACCAAGAAGCTATCGGCCCCCATCAAAGTTCGTCTACTCAACTCGCTGGATGTGATCTATGCAGTGGAGACGCCACCTACCAAGGAAATCAAGTAATGTTTACTCATGTTTTAAGCTCATTTTATTTTAATTTAATTTGTTACCCTTTGTACCACCAGTTCCATACTAAAGTCCTGGTATGAGAGCTTCGCGGGAGGAGTGCAGGCCAATGCCGTCATGGAACTGATCAACACGCCATTCCCAGACCTACAGTTGGCCGCCTTGGCCCTGCTGAAGACCATCTGCAAATACGGCTGGGGCATTCTGGCGCTGAAAAACACTGGCGGAGCCGTGGAGTTCCTGCTCTCGCGGCAGAAGGACCTGCACAAGGACGTCAAGTTTCTCAAGTGGGAGATCATGGAGATGCTGGCCATCAGCGCAGAGTTTTCGCCCACCGAAACCGTGCGCTTTACGGCGTACGTGAACGAGGGACCCTATCACATCCAGGCGGACGTCAACATAGCCACTGAACCACAGGGCAGCGCCTAGGATTATCAGCGGATTCTGCATTCTAAACGGGGCATGCCAAGCATTTCCGCCTCCGATTACAAATCAAATGTACAGCGACGCGTTCAACTAACATCAGAATATGTATTTATAGAATTACAATAAGATTTAACTATTAGATCACATGTAACAATGCCCCTTGGGGCGGGTCGATTGATGGGGATGCAACACATAGTCAGAAATATTATCTTTGGACATTTGTAGGAGGTTTGCCTTAAAAACTATTGGTAAAACATTATCTTTTGTAATTATATCAATAAACATGAATTTCACGAGAGGCAAAAAAAACTATGTGAAAAGAAGAAAGCTAAATATATTTTATGATTGAGTCTGGGTGGGTTTTTAAAGTCTCTATTTATAAATTATACACAAATAAAAGACAAAAATATATTTGATTGCTTGCTGTCGTATTTTTAAAGTGTTGTTTACGGAGTTGAGGTAAAAATTAATAACAAGAATAGTTTATAACACAATTAATATAGTTTAAACCTACAGATGATCAAAATTATTGGACTCAATTATCTATCTAATTTTATTATTTTTTTACTTTGCTGCTTTTAGGACTGAAAGTGTCCAAAGATTTACTTCCTGTGCCCCAGTGCCCAATCCACCCACCCTCTAGCCCCATTTGTGTGTGTAAGTCTGTCGATCTCGTGCCAGCTACCCAAGCTCCCTTACAGGTAGCTCATCTGACGGTGGGACATCCGCTTGCGCCCCGATCCGCCGCCCACACCGCCGCCCAGGTGGGCCAGGCTGACACTCAGTCCGGACTCGTAGGCGGTTTGGGTCTGCGACCGGGTCTCATTGTTCACCAACGAGCAGCTGGGCAACGTGTGGCAGTAGCGACGCAGTTGCTGCTTGAAGGCCGCCGTGGTCAGTGTGTAGAGCACGGGATTGAGGGCCGAGTTAACGGGCAGCACCAGTACCGCCAGCCAGGCATACAGATCGGGTGAGATCTCGCAGCCTAACAGAGGATTCATCTTGAGCATCCTATCAGTTGAGATTTGGAGCGATTTACATACCTGAGAGGGCGGCCAACTTGACCACAATTATGGGCAGCCAGCAGGCGCAATCAGTGGTTACGATGATGGCGAAGCTGCGTGGGATTAGTAAAATATTTATACATTTTTTAACTAAAGAGATGAGTTATTTACCGAGTGGCCACCACATTCTCTCGACCGCTGTGCGTGCTCCGCATTCCGCCACCGGAGTCCCGTATTGCCTGCAACATTCTCACATAGGAAAACAGAATGAAAACCAGTGACAACGTATTGACGAAGATAAACAGAAGCGCCGAGTACTCCCAACCCTGTTATAAAATATTAATAATTATTTAAATTAGAATTAATTATTCCAAAGGAGTAATCACCTTCGCATAGGGATCGTGGATGTGGAGCGACAGGCAGACACCATTGTTTCCGTAAAAGTGGTTGCCAAAGTAAGCATTGGGAAGAAGTGGAGCCGCAGCTAGGGCGAAGCTAATACCCCATAAGAGCAACAGGCGCAGGACAATTCTACGAAAAGTAATTAAAAATTAATTAAATAAAATGTTCTTATATTTTTAAGTGGACAGGATTTTAATCAAAGTTCTGGTCATAAATTTAATGAATGCTTGCTGCCCTTAAGGATTAGAAAAATTTTAACATACGAAAGAAGTTTGTTGAAATCTTTAAATGTAAATAAATTAGGAAAAATTTGAAAAATTTTATATGTGATTTTAATGTATTGTCATTGGGCTTTATGCAGCTAGCAGATTCTTTTATGAGTTAATAAATGATATATGTAAATAAATATATAAATAAATGTATAAATAAATATATATATACTAATACAAAATAGCTACAATTTAAATAAAACTTGTGGTCGGTAGCTGTTTGTTTACTTTGATTAAAGCTATTAACTACTGCCAAAAAACTAATTTCGGCTATATACATCATCCAAGGTAAGTTCCTTGACCACTTACCGAACTTTTTCCGTATCTCGGGGCTGGAGGGGCCTGGTCACAGACATCAGACGATCCCAGGTGACCAATGTGAGCAGCAGCGTCGACGACTGGCAACTGAAGGTGCTGAGAAAGCCTGAGAAAACAGTGAAAACATACATAATTAACATTATCCCATTATCCAGGGAAGGGTAATGGGTAATGGGCAATGGATAATCAGGGTAGCTACGCACCTGCGAAGGCACAGACACCGCTGTGGCGCCAGGCCTCCTCGTACTTGATGTACTCGCCGCGAAAGTTAATGTCCGCACAGGCTATCAAGGTCAGGTAGATGCCCATGAGGAAGTCGCTGGCGGCCAGGTGTCGCAGGTAGAGCGAGTGCTCCACATTGCTACGTGACTTGTAGAAGTAGCGTCCGAGCAGGACCAGCAGGTTGCCCACCACGGCAATGGAGGCCATCACCCAAACACTGGATAGCATAAGAGAAAGCGCTTTAGTTTAGACTATTAAATACCCTAAAACCACTTTAACTTCCTTGAAAATTTAATTTTTTTAGGTAGCTAGATGGAAGTTTCTAATTCAAACTCAGTCCGCTTTAAAATATTTCTGTGCCACAGAATTTCGCAATTTGCGGAGGCAGCAGGGGGCGTAACCAAGGGTTGAATGTGTGTTTAATGTGCGGAAGGGGTTCATAAACGTCTGTGTGCAACATATGGTGGTTCTAGTGTTTATAGTTCCAGAGTTAACAATTTCAGGCCTCAAATACAAAATGAATGATGAACATATGTTCTTTAAAAGTTAAAGACATTTCCAAATATATATATTTATACCTAAAAAAATAAAAAATATTAATAAGACACAGTTTATATTTCTACAATAAAATAAGAAAACGTCTTTTCTGTGAAGTTAACTTTTTGTTTTAGGGTTCACAACGAAATATCCATTTAACTCCACGACTAACAGACAAAAAGAAAAACTAAAGACCTTGACTTGGAAAATTGTCGTTATGTCGCTGCCCATAAATTCGGGCAATTAAATGAAATTTAAGTCCTTCCCCCGGGGCACCCTTATTGTGTGTTGTGTTTGACCTCTCCGTTTGTGGCTCACACAATTGCCAATTGCCCGGGTGCCTCATTATTGCAGTTCCGCTGACCAAAGACCAAAGACCGAAGAGGTGTGGCAATTTCAGATGCCTGAGTGGAGCTACGAGACTTGGGCACAAAGCACATCCAAGAGCAAAGGCGACTGCTGACTCTGATTCAATGACAATTATGGACACTGCCTTCAGCTGTAATTTGTGCCGAGTGCTGTTCCGCTTCCCATTCATTGCTTTGATGATGACTGACCACCATCATCAGGCTTGACCCAAAGATGACACAAAGGATGCTCCTGGGTTCAGCCTTTATAATCAGGTTGAAGAATAACAGAACAAAAACATTGGGAATAATCCTCAATTTTAATTGTTGCGTAGCTTTTAGTGGCTTAAAAAGGGTAAAGATTAAAGAACAAAGAATGCATTAAAGAAATAAAGTGTTGTAAACGAAATAAAATCATATCCAATACAAAAACTTTCCTGAAATGCTAGTGGAATAAATTAACCATGAACCCGCTTTATAAAGCAAAACCTTTTCAAGTACACCCCCGGAAATTTGTTTTTGATTTTTTTTCTGTACTAAATAAATCGAGGTCACCCAATCAAAGGAACTGAACAAGCATCCTTCGCCTTCAGCTGCAACGCATTAACGTTGTAAACGTTGTTAAGCAAAATTTCCCTTGTGCTTTTAGAAGCTGTAAATAGAGGTTGGGAATCCAGGTGGTGGCTAATAAAGGAAGAGACTGGCCTGAGAGCAAGTGAATGGAAGTGGAAAAACGGGAGCCACGACTTGAAAACCTAAAGTATTTAATTTTTATGAAAACGTCAACTTAGAATAATGAAATAATGTACTAAGCACAAAAGTAAATTCTCGCTGGCACCGGCATCCTTGTAGCCATGTAGCCATGTAGCCTTGTATCCTTGGATCCCAACATCCTTCTCTGTTTGTATGCGCACATGATGGTGTTTGCTTTTGCAGGAAAACCCCCCCGAGTCGAGTTGGAGATGGAGATGGAGATGAAGACGGCATGCAGAGTGTGTGTAAAATGTGTAGAAGGCAGACAAACAAACCGACAAGGAGGGGGAACGTAATTTTCATTTCATTTTCCACAGGAACACATCCTAGACGAGGACGACGACGAGGAAATGGTGGCAGGCAGCCAGATAATCACTCAGCAGACTTGATGACAAGTGACTACCGGTTGCCAGTTGCCATTTTCCAGTTGCCAGTTTCCAGTTCCGAGTTCCGAGTTCCCTGCTTTCAGTTGTTGATGTGTGTCTACTTATTTGCCTTGCCAAGTAGCTACTTGGCTAAAATACCAAATACGGAGGCAAACTCAATGTTTGGCCACTTCAAAAGGCTCAGCGTGAACGATTTGGGGTGTTGGGCGATTAGCACATGAAATTAGAACAGCGGGTAATTGGCGCCCAACGTGGGGCCAAGAACTTTTGGATTTAAACATACATTAAATGATTGTTGAGTTCTAATTGATCACCCTTAGCAAATCGTGATACCAATTGCTTCACATTTCGCTTTGAACATTGAACACAGGGATTTCTCTTGCCTAGTTTCATATGGTAAATAATTTCAATGAAATTGAGTTCTCTAGTGGGCTTAACAAATTTAGTTCATGCTTTAAATTATAAATTATAAATAATAAGACTTCGTTGAATACCAATTATAATTTAGAATTTGCATAAATTGAGTGCGCTCCTGTGCTTGGTAATTTTCCATGTGGGCACAACAATGCAACTCTGCTATCTTAATTGCATGCAAGCCCTGTTGAACTTGCACTTGCAGACTTTGAGGTCCATAATGACAATGATTTAATTGCAGTCTAATGAATGCGATTTGCACACTCAGACCGCACAGAGCAAGGGCTCTCAGCTTGATTAAATCGAAATGTGGCTGCTGTCCAACTCACCTGCCCCTCAATATCTGGTTGTCCAGGAGATGCAGCTTGCTGCTGATGCCATCCCCATGCGGATCACAGACCCGAACGTTGATGGCGGCGCTACACAAATGGAACCACGAGAAGTAACTGCCAAGGACAGGGACAAGGACAACATAAACATAAAAGAGGGGTATAACCATTACAATTTGAGGTTAGTCTCACATATAATCCAGGCTGCTCAGGTTCTTTAGCACCCGCGGATCGAGTGTCTGGAAGCGATTGCCCGTTAGCAGCAGCGAACTGAGGTTCCTCAGGCAGGCGAAGGCGTCCAGGTCGAATCCTTCGATGCGGTTCTCGTTCAAGTGCCTGGAGGGGAAGCCAAAGAAATTGAAAAAAAAACCAAAACAAAAACCAAAAAAAAAGGATGACTGGGTTTATGGCCCAGCGCGTAAAAGCCAAGCATTGCTTTTTTGCGGATTTGGTATTGGTTGCGAAGCAGGAAGCTTAGGTTCAGGCTCAAAGTTTCATCATTAAAGTTGGCGCACGTCCTGGTTATTTCTCTTGATTTTTGCCCTGCATGCAAATCAAACCTCGAAGCCTCCTCAATATGCATCGCATGGATGCGGAATGCGGAACTAGCATAAGTTTCGCCAAATGAAAAACTGTCAGCTTTTGGCTTGCCCAAACATTCCATATCCACAAGCCCAGAGACCACATTACATTATTGATAAATTAAATTCCTCGGCCAAAGCGAAACCTAAACGGCAATAAATCCAAATGACACTTTCTATCGTTCTCAGGATCAGGGTGCGAGGTCTGAGGTCCTTCCATGAAGTCCCCTGGCCACGGATTTCATGGAAGCTGGAGATGGAAGCCAGGCAGAAGGGAAAATCCATCAGAGGTCAGAGTATTGACACTTGTTTGTGCGATGCCCTGTAGTTATGACTCGTTGAGGAGTATGCTTGATTTAACCTCATCTAACTAGGTGATTGACTCAGAATAAGATTGATGGGATTGATTGAAATGTGAGAGTCTCTCCTATCTATCTATTGGCCCAAAATATTTTCCAGGGTATTTTTTGCAGCTCTTTAAACAACTTACAGTCCTTGTAGATGGCTGAGATTGCAGAAGGTTTCGTCTCGTATGTGGGATAATCGATTGCCGGCCAGAAATCTACAATCAGGAGAAGATTGATATATTTATGGTTAGTCCCCGATTTCGTACTCACAAGTATCGGAGGCGGGGAAAGGGAAATGTGTGGGCGGCGATGTCCTCGATCCGATTGTGGGCCAAGGACAAAGTGTGCAGGTTAACAAGGGTCCTGGGAAACCCCTGAGGATCCAGTCGCTTCAGGTGATTTTCGTTGAGATAGCTTGGGAGGCACAAAGCTAAATTTTAAAGGGAATTTAATAGGAAAGTGGCGGGTACTTACAGTACTTCCAAACTCGGCAGTTTGGCAAGAGCCTCGGCTTCCAAGTTCTCGATGCGATTACCGCGCAGGTCCCTTAAAGAAATATATGTATCTCATTAAGGTGTGTTACTCATTTCCAGATATCTTTCTGTCTTTCAAAGGACACTCACAGCTCCTGCAGATGCGGTAGATTAAGAAAGTCACTCCGATTCAGGCTGTGCAGGCGGTTGCGTGCCAAAATTCTGACCCCACATGAAACAGATAAAAAATCTCATTTTAATGCTGAAAAGTTGGCAACAAAAGCTGCTCCAATTGCATTTGGAAGCCAGTGAAAAGTCGGCACATATATCTCGATTTTAATTAGCCATTAAGCAGTAGCGAGTGGGACACAACACACGACCCAGAGGAGCTCTGCACCCACAACTTGGAGATGTGGCAACTGTCCCGCCAAAGTTGCAGTACAGTGCCAAGTGCAGCTGTGCCTCCGGATTCGGACTCGGATACGGAATTGGACCTGGTTGGCCCCTCGGACGGAGTACTACTCCTCCCCATATTCTATTGCCCATCCCATTCCCCATCCCCAACCCACCGCCGCAAAAGTGTAACTGAGTTGTTTATGTGCTTTTGTGTGTCGGCAGTTTTGTCTGTTTTGCAGGGCATGAAAATGGGTATGATGAACGCTGGGAAAAGTGGGAAAATTAAGCTCATTTGAAGACATTTCCAAATCAGTTTAAAAGTTATAAATAATATTTTAAAGTTGTTAAGAAATGTATATGAATTTAAATCTTTAGAAGAAAGTATGCAGATTAACGTATACTTAATACACCTTAGCTAATAAAAATTCTCATGGACTAAAATATAAAATACGGATTAGCTAAGAATATTATTAAAGAAATTCAGAACTTTAACAGCCATTTTTCACACATTTATTTGATACATTTTTAATTATATTGAAATGTAATTTACTAAGAATAAACAAGTTACATATATATTTCACAAATATAAGAAATATATATTACATATAAATGATATAGTTGTTAAATGCCAAGTGCTTGTATATTTTAATCAGAAAACTTGTACTTATTTTAATAAAAACTCATAATGTTTATATACTTTCTATAAAAACAAATCCAACCCGAATGGAATTTCCATCATTGCCTGCAAATTAACCTTTGCCCTTTGCCCTTTTTCGGAATTGAGTAAAGTAAAAGGAAAATGGAGGCGTGGATTTTGAGTTCGCTCGAGTCAGTGCACAAAACAAGCTGAAAACTTTTCACCGTCTGTGTTCTGTGCTAATATTTTTATGGAAACTGGGAAGCTGGGAAACTGGGAGAAAGGGAAAACCGAAAAAGGAAAAAGGAAAATGCGGCAGGAATGCAGGAATGTGCGACATTGTCAGTCGATTGGGCAAGAGGTTGGCTTTAACCCGGCAACAATGGGCCAACTTTATGGGCCAACAAAGGCAACAAAGGCTGACAGCAATGATTGCGATTAGCATCTACTATACCTACTATACTATATATTGTGTGGGCCCAAATCTCACATGAGGCCCAAATATAATCGACCCTCTGCATCCCGTTATTGGCAATTACTGGATTTTTGTCATTTAGCACCTCGGGCTGGCCAAAAGTAATGGCTTTTTATCCCTCGATTATTATGCAATGCATTTTTGTTGTGTACGAGTACGAGTACGGCTGTCGTTTAATGCTAAATTTAAGCCGACTTTGGTGCTAACTTTGCCTAATTTGATTTATGTTTAATTACTAATTAATAATTAGCATTTGAGCGCACATTCGTTCTGCAATTGTAAATATTTTTTATGGAATCCCTTTATTTAAATTTAAATGAACTGCCAGAAAAAAACCAGTGGCTAAAATAAATAACTGAGGGCTAATACATGGGCCACACGGAAATACAGTGCGTGTTGTTGATTTAAGGTTAAAGCTGAAAAATACAACCCCACTTTATAAAAAAAAAAAATAAACAAAGAACATGCATCTAAAATCATTAATTTAATTATTGATTCTAAAAATGATATATTTTATTTTATTAAAAAGAACCCCTTGGTCACATGCAAATACCCTCAAACGTGGTCGAAACTCCAACTTTAAACACAATTTTGTTTAGTTTAAAATTGGCTTATTTATAATTGGGTAATATTCATGAAGTCACCGGAAATCGATCGTAAAGAACGTGTTAATGGGGAGCGGAAGCCGCGTAACCCGCGTTAATGAATATCGAGTGAAAGGCCGTACTTACAGAATCCTCAATTGATTGCCCTCGGGGAAGAAGTGTTCCGGCAGATGCGGCAATTTATTATCGTCCATATAACTGGAAGCACGAAGGACATAGCGAACATAAGTTGGAGTGGGCAAATTATTAAAGAATCAACTGCAGCAGCGGAAGATGCGAACGAAAACGAAAAAACTGTTAAGTGCACATAAATAATGAGACTTAATTATGAGTTATTGTTGGGAGTGAGTGGGTCACTTGGCTGGGAAAGGATACTTACAGGGTCCTCAGTGGGTTGTCCGCCAGGCCATCGAATGCATGCGAGGCAATCTCACGGATTGAGCAGAACTTCAGCACTCTGCGGCAAAGTGAAAATAAAAATAAAAATTAAAAATAGAAACACAACGCCATGCGAGTAAATAAAACGTAATAAATATGAGATTCAATTGTGAACTTTGCACAATGGGGGCCGGCTAAAAAGTTCCAGGGAAAACTTTTCAAACCTCAAGCCCCCCTCCCCAAGAATGAGATATGGATAATAATGCGCTTTGTTTTCGTCGCGTCATTGTTTTGGCCCCCAAAACTTCGGGTCTCATTTGTATGTGCGAAAATACAGACTTGCATTACGTCTTCATTAGCACTTTCCCTAAGGAATTATTTAACAATTTATTTTAAATTCAATATAAATATATAAATGTATAATTGCCTATGATGTTTTTCTTTTAAATTTTAAATTTGGAAAGGTTCTATGTTTCGTATAAAATATATTAATTAAAAACGAAAAAGATTAACAGGTTTTTAAAATCCAAGCGATGTTTTTATTTATTCTTAAGATGTAAAATTATTTATTATATTTGAAAGTGAAAAGGATTCCTTTCATTTTTTCATCAAAAAATTGTTAACAAATTGCATTGATTTTCAAGTGTTAAAACCATTAGTGGCTAACCACAACCATTGTGGATAAAAAATGTTTTCGTAATGGCCCAATAAATTTTGTATTTGTGTTCTGTTTTTGTTTTGCATTTAGTTTTTATGGCTAAATGCCGGATAAACCTGTGAAGAGAAATGTCAACAAATATATAGAAGTAATTGTCGCCTTGATTATTTTCTCTAGAATTGGCGAGAAAAGCGATAAAAACAAGGCTTTTCCCACACTTGAACAGGATGTGGAGGAAGTTAAGGGAAACGTGGCCTAGGGCTGAAAATGAACATTGTTTTCGCTTTTGGGACGTCGTAAAAAATTCATTGTTGCAAAATCAGGCCACGAAATCGTTGGAAGATAAATGTGTGCAATTGAATGACTTGTTGAAAATATCCCTGGGACACCAGTGCAACCGGAATATCCTTTGGTCCTTCGGCTGCTTCTCCCCTCTCTGGTCCCCAATGGATTTTGCACATTTGGTGGTCTGGAGATGGTTACTTGAGAAATCGCTTCGTTTTCGGAAAACTTTCGGATTTAAATTTGAGCTCAGATTGGTGGAAACTTTAACGTCGTCAGGAAACTTGCACACAAAGAGAAAAGTTACCATCTGATTTCTAAACTTATCTATTTAAAGTGTTAAATTACACAATTTAAACATTTTCAAGAAGTTTTTGGGTATTTTTTAATTTTTATTAAAGAAATGTGCACCTAAATCGTGCGTGGGCCTACAAAAAAACAAGAAATCCGAACGAAGGACTATCCCTGTCCGTGCCACATGCAGCGCGAATGTCTGCTTTAAGCCGGGCCAGAATGTCCTTTGGCCCAGTGACACATAAACTGCAACACGATGCCGGCTGCATATGTTTGCCCAGCTTGAAACGGAGGCTGGAGGACAGGACGAGTCCTGGCTTATCCTTCCGCCTGTCTAGTTTGTACGTAATTTGTATGTGCGCCATGTGATGGCCACCAGTGATACAGACACAACGACTACTTAAAGGCACCATTAAGGACACAGCATGTCGCTAATATTCAATGCGGTCTCAACTGGACGGGACTGGTCGGTTATGTTATGTCCTGTCTCTGGCCCTCGTCCTTTTCCTGGGCTCCCTCTTAAAATTTCGAACAGCCCTTGTCGCTTGCAGCCGCTGCTGCAGTCAGAGTCATCTGCTTGCATTTCAGTTTTAATTAAGAACCAGAAAGGGTGAAAGCTTCTTTTATTTTGGAGTGTGGGTAAACTTCATAAAACACCCAAGAAAGCATTTCTTAGTTTATACTTCTACGTAAGTGTCCCTCAAGGACTCTATAAAGTAACTTACAAGCTCTCCACGTTCGGCAGTTCACTAAAGAAAGACTCATGAATGATTTCGAAATTGTTTCCTGTAAGATCTCTGCAAAAAATAAAATGTAAGGTAAAACACATGTTAAACTAAAACTATTAAATAAGTTTAATAAAAGAAATACTTGTTGTACTCAGATATCAAAAAATAAACAAAGTGCTTGGTAACACTTCAAAAAGGAGTCGAACACAACTGTACTTACAGCGTTGCCAGACCGTTCTGGGGCAGTCGTCCTGGCATAACGGTGAGCTGTTGAAATCGGCAGAGAATTTCATCGTTACGACAGGGACAGCTAAAGTTCTCGTTGCGCCACACTTAAAGAAAAGAAGACAGCTAAGTTAAAAGTTATTTTTAGACTTACAAGAAATTCTCGGTTAATTTAATTTAATTTAAAAGGATTCTTTTGATTGGTTTTTATTATATTTTTTTTTACTTCATAAGGACTTAACACCTTCCTAAGGTGACCCAAGGAAGAACTCATAATTTGAACATAATATTTTCAAATAAATGTAAAATAAATATTTATTTATATTTTATTTATTTTTACTTACGACACTCGCCTATCCGATAGTTGTCGTTTTTGCCGAAGGGCTGTTTCCGGTAGAGATGGTCCCAATACTTGGCGTCCACCTCGTTCACGCAGTTCAGCTCGTCGGACATGTCGTCACAGTCGACGCTTCCATCGCAGTTGGCCCTTTGGGGCACACACTGCGCCGTGCTGTTGCAGTGGAAGTAGCCCTCGGGACATTTGTCGGCGGCGTCGGGCACCAGGATCACGGACCCGAGGCCATCGATACCATTGTTGTTATCGCCAACGCCCAGCAGCGAGATCATCTCCTTGGCCACCTTGGCCACCATTTCCGTACCCGTTTCCGTTTCCATTTCCGGTTTCGTTCCGATTCCAGTCCGCGTTTCCTCTGTCGCCGTCCTCCTCGCTCCTTTGCTGTCTGCTGTCGCCGTCGTTGCGAGTGCGAGCAGGATGGAGAGCGTTACAGTGGTGGGCAGGCGAGCTGGAAAGGATCAGCAAAGCGATGACGATTAATAGGAGCGGAGGAGTCGATTATAGCAAGAAAAACACCTCCTTTTTGGCCAAAAGAATTCCAAAATGAGGTCCAAATGTGGAATGTTATACCTTGTTCGAATCGTCAAAATAACCCTAATCAACTGACAATTAAATTTGAAAGATTTATTTTTTGACCCTAAATTTCAAAATTTTGTGATGTAACCCCTTACAAAAAATGAGAATTTTGGAAAAAAAATTTTTTCTCAAAATCGTTTAAAAAATTATTTATATTAATAGTTAACATACTCAGGTTTTTAAAACTGTAAATAATTTGGCTGTGAGTGCCATATTGGCCAAGTTATAACTTGTGTATTCATTAAAAAATAAACAAAAATAAAATTTGTATAAATTTTGCTGACTCCAAAATAGAAAAAATTATGAAAAAACGAATTTGGACACAAATCTTTTGATCGCCATAAAAAGTGCGTCTTTTGGCAACTTTATAACACAAAACCCGTTTTAAAATTGATTTTTAAGTGACACTCGATCGGTAGAGTGTTATTTTTTCAGATAAATCCCTGAGTTTACTTGAAAAAAAATATAATTAACAAAGTTAACAGCAACCTGAAAGTATTAGGATTTCGAACATCCAAAATGAAAATGTGGAAATCCCAGCAAAATTCGTTTATAACTTATGGCCAAAGGAACCCACAAAATCACAAAATGAGAAATTCAACGCATCGGAGCAAACAGATGTTGTGGCCTATATGGCTCCATAAATTTCTATAGCAAATGGGGCCGAAATATTTGTTTAACCAATTAAATGGGTTAATTAGCATGCGATTAGCCGAGCAGCGAGAACGAGGGCATGAAACCCAAACACTTTTGGGCCAGTTCAGTGAGTTTTTTACTCGATAAACTCAACAAGGACCGCCTAACACCATCCGCAATATATATAGATATACAGATATATCATCCCACGAGGCCGTTGTCAGTGCATTTATCATTTTTAACGATTGCACTTAATGTCCACATGGAATCGCAATCGATTGGATTGGACGAAGTTGGAAATTGTAAATTGTAAATTGTAAATTGCAAATATGTAAAATGTGTAATAAAAATGGTTTGTAATAAAAATTACGCACAGTACATTTGTGGCCCAATGGCGATGAAATGGTCCGTGAAAATCCCCCTTTTGCCGGACACTTTTCCCCTTTTCCACGACCCCATTATCCATAATCCATGGCGTACTTGTGGGGGCTTCGATAAGGCACCATATCATCCACCTCATCAGGATGACTGGCTGACTTTCTGACTTTCTGATGGACAAATGGCACAGGACATGTCGACAAAAAGTATATGTACCTAATTATAATGCAAAAACGGATACGGAAAAGGTAAACAAATGCAAATCAAATTAAATCGAACCGTGGATATGTCGATATGTCGGGCTTAAGGGATGATGGGACTATGGTAGTTTGTGTACTCTAGCATGGATATTGGATATTGGATATTGGCAGTTTGAAAGGATTATGGCTACAAATTGCATTAAATTGTGAGGTTTTTGGGCTACAAGAATAAAATAAAAAAAATAAAAAAAGTTGGGTATTTATGCATAAACAATAGAAAAAAATAATAAAAACAAAAATTAGACAAGTCACGTGTGAAAATACATTTTTAAATATGTTACTTAATATACATACTTTGATATTTCTTAAATTTTTACAAAAACAAAGTAACAGTAATATGTTTTTATATTCTTTTCGAATATTTAAAGTTATGTTATTTTTAAAAGCGAAATTTTTATAAATATTTAATAGATAATGTTTATAGTGAAAGAAAGTACCAAAAATTCAGCAGAATTTAAAACCGTTTGCTGGGCTATAAAGGTTTATTTATATTAAATTTAAATGTGACAATATTTTGATATGCATATATCTATAATGCAATTCAGGGAGAACTCAATCGCCCTTCACAAAGTGACAGTTCGTTGAAAAGGGGAAAAAAGGGGTAAAGGGGCCTCTCATAATTTGCTTAAAAAACATATTTGTAGATCAACAAATGGAAAATTCCCGCCAGCCGAAAACATATGGCCTGTGCCCCGCAAGAGGACAAAGGATAAACAAGGACGATTGCGTTGCAGGTCATAACTCAGGATTGCAATTACGGATGCTGGATGCTCCGGACTCCGGCGGAGGATGACTCCGACAATGGAAATGGAAATGAATATGAGAACAAGGGGAACGAGACTCCATAAAAGTGTAATTAAGCGCGGCGGATCCGAGGCGGGGATCCAAATCCAAGGACAAGGACAAGGACACTGCGCATTTGACACGTGTTGCTAATGTGCACGGCGATTGGATAGGGTTAGAGCTGCCCCCCAATCCCAATCCCAATCCAATCCCAATCCCAATCCCCGTAAACCCCACGAATGCCGATGGCGTATCAACGTTTTGTCAACACATTTGCGGCAAATTGAAATGTTTGATGTGTGCGGCTTGGACTCGTCTGGCTACTGCCATGATTGATGAGCCAGATCCTGGCGTGGAGCAGCGTCCCCTGCCCCTCATCCCGATGCACCAAGGGCAGCTGCTGAACTGCTCTTTTCTCAGGAAATATACTTTTACGGCTGTGTAGCTCATAAATTCTCATTGAGCCACTCAAAAGGAAAAACGTACACAGAGGAGAAAAAATGCTAAGGAAATCCATAACATTTCTATTACAGTAAAAACTGTAAACAAAAATGATTAAGTCTGGTTAAATGCTTTAAACAATTAGACATTCTTCAGACCGGAATTCTTATCCACAGGCAATAAAATCGTTTACAGTTCCCTAAAAAAATTAAGATCAAAATGTAAATTTAAGACTGATTTCCTAATTGTTTTCTGAAAATATTTTTAAAATGCTAAGTAGACATACAAATTCTGGAAAGCTTTCTATAAAAATCGTATGAAGTTGCGTATTTTTAAAAACAGTTGGTTATTTTTGATTTTGTGAATAATTTTTCTTTTTGTGTGTACGAGCACACACCCCTCGAAAATTGACTGGGATTTGTTTACACGGCCTGACCCTTGACTTTCCCCTCACCTTGCCTCTGGCTCACCTGTGGCGGCCAAGAATATCACAAAAGTAGCCTCCAGAGGTAAGAGTTCCGAGACTTTTGGGGCAGGGGCAGCAATTAAAACCAACGAAAACCTAATGGGAACTCACGAAAATAGAAGTCCCATTGTGCTCGACGGCCGAGTAAACAAATTGTCTGCAGTTCGATGTCCGCTGTCCATTATTCGAGATTCTCCCTCTCTGCTGATCAATATCCATTAGATCATTTGATGAATCAGCAGTCCTAACTCACAAGGACTACCTAGAGCAGGGATGCCCAGCCCATTGCTCCTCAAGTTCATTTTGTTTTTGTAATTAAACAAAATGAACTTGAAGAGCAATGGGCTGGGCATCCCTGACCTAGAGGATTTTGCAGCTAAGAAAGTAAGACACATACTTCAAAAACAATATGTGAGTGAAGCCTAGTTCTAAGCTCAACACTTTCCAAGACCCCATTTAAAATAATGTTTAAAATGTTTAAAATTAAATATAGGTAAATGGAATCTGTGGCCATTACGACTTGCAATTAAAACAGCTGAGAAATTCCAAAGGTTTTATTCACTTCTCGCTGTTTTCAGATTCAGACTGTTTAGATTCAGACGGTTTTCTGAGTTCGATTTTCGGAATAGGATTGGAATTTTTATACTCACCGAGAAATGGAAATGGAAAACAAGAACAAAAACAGAGCAATCCGAGAAAAGTTTTTGGGCTAACAACAAAGTTGTAAACAAGAATCCGACTGGGCGGGCCCCGAAAAAAAATAGAAAATAAAGAAAAGATTTATAAAAACAGAAGCCAATGATAAACAGAAAATGCTGCTCAAGTGGCCATTGGCAACGGGTTAAATATATATATCAGCCGATCTATATATATGCTATACTGTATTTCTGACGGAGTTTTATTTTTAAAGAGCCCAAAGAATGCAAATTGTTAACCCATCTCGTTCAAGAGATTCATTTGCCTTAACCACACTTAATTACTCCATGGAAATTAATCATTTCATCGCTTTGTGGGATATGCTTTCCCCTTATCCCTTACCCCCTTCTCCACCCAGAGATCCCTCTTTAAGGTTTAATGATTAGGGATGGTGGGTAGTGGGTGGTGGGTGGTATTTGTCAATAGTTCGGTTATTTTGTTTGAACTGCCGCTGACAGCAGCGGCAAGAGGCCCAAAAACAAATGAAAATAAATGCGATGCGAAATGGTTAATGTGAGTCGTAAGTGTGCCTCTGGTGGGTCAGAGGTCATGTGACACACACACACACACACACACTGGGGAAGTTCTGGCAAAATTAAGCGGTTTTGGGGCTGCCTCCTGGGTACACTGAGAAAAACTATCGTTCTCAAATAATAAAAAAGGCTGGATAATTCCAAAAGAAAGTCAGTTATTTACACAGCAACCTTAGCTTAATTTCCATCAGCGGATTGTAAGAAAATGTTGGAAGTTAAAACATCATAGTATCAAAAAAATATATTGATCGTCTTTAAACACCTTAAAAAAATGTATTTGAAACATTGGAAAAGCTTTAAGTTAACAGAGATTTCGGTACAAGTTTTAATATCTATGCACTTATGGTACATAAATTTTTTTTCGCTGCACCTCACAACCGATTTGGCTTATTGCTTCTATTTGGCTTTCCTTTTTTTTTATCTGTCCTTTTCTGTTAGGCTTCAATCAGGGAATTACGCTGTCCATTTTTCATTTTTCCACTTGGCAGGGTCAGAGGTCACATCACCCACACACACATACACACATACATATGCATATGTAAATACCTATGTTTTATCTTGTATTCCTACATATTTGTTTTTCAACCCAAAAAAAAAGGGCCGTCTGATTTTTGTCCTTTTTTTTTAGGCCTGCAAAAAAAAGCTACGCATAATATTAATTAAATGTCGAACCTTATATTTTAAGTGGAACTGGGGGGACAACTAAAAAAAGGCAAGCAACAATATTTGCATTTGAACTTTAAATAAGCTTTTAGTAAGAACACAACAAAAAATGTAGTTTTATTACAGGTTAATATTTTGTTATCCTTGAAATAAGTCAATCATAATTAGTTCTTTTATTAGATTTAAATATTTTCAAAGCCCTATTAATTTTTCAATACTGTTCAAAATTTCTAAACATGAAAATCTTGTTGGAAAATTAATGGTTTTTAGGAGATTCTGTTAGATTACTTGTAAGCCTGGTTTTAACATTGTGTATCGATGTATCGATTATTTAAGTCTGCGATCGATAAATACACAACCACACAAAAACAAAAAACAAACAAAATATCTAGAAAATTTACTACGTCGAACCTATAGAAAGTGTTTCAATAGACATTGCTCCCCGAGAATGGATCAGGACCATTATATGATTCTGGGATTGGGCAAGACGGCCACCGAGGAGGAGATCGTGAGGGCCTACAAGCGGATGGCCCTCATCTATCATCCGGACAAGAACAACCATCCACAGTCGGTGGAGCACTTCAAGAAGATCAGGGCCGCCTTCGAGATCCTATCGAACAAGTACAGCAGGGCGGAGTACGATCGAAGTGCTGGACGGAGGTGGAATACGACCAGTTCCAGTACCCCTAGGCCTTCCAGTTCCCAGCAGGCCACGACCCCGGATTTTTGGCCCGCTCTGTGTGCCATTGGTGGAACCCTAGTGGGTGCCTTCTTGGGCTACAGTGCGTTCAAGTTGGCCAGCGGTTCCAGTGCCCCGGGAGCCCAGGAATCGGACGACGACGAATGAATACCTATTCGGGGGTCCTATGGAAATCTCTTGCAACCCCTTTTCTATGTAAATTCCAAAATTCTTTGATTGGAAGAGGTTTTCTGTAGCATACCCCGAATAAATGTATTTGGTGTTAGGATATCATCGAATTTCAATTAGTTAAATACCAATTGTAATGGTAACTATAAAATAAAAAAGGAAAGTGAATTATCGGTTAGATTTAATACGTTAAAATTATATTTAAATTATGCTAAATTTATGGAAAATGTTTGAACTAGAATCTCACCAAAGTCAATTATAAATAATATAATACTATTGGTAGACAATAAATTTGACAACACCAAATATTTTATTCACTGTGTAAAAGATTATATTTAAACTTAGCACAAACACAAGAAACAAGAAACTAAACTTATGTGTCTGCAGTAATTTCTTAAAATTTATCCAAAGCAAAGCCAAAGCCAAATGCGGTCAGTAAGTGAATTAAAATAATCCCAGATGACTTGGTGTACGGACTACTTAAAGTTGAATCGCAGATAAAAGGGAAAGTTGAATGGACAAGCTCGTAATATATGATACGAGTTGGCCCAAAAGTTCCAAAACTTATTTGGTGCGAAAAGTTTTTGAATGCCAGGGAAAAACTTCATTGAGTTGCGACTCCAATTGATTCTCTAGATAGTTCATTGATACTTCCTAAATTAAGTTCTTGGCCAACTTTTAATAGAAAGGAAAACAAGGATATGTGACTATAGAAATAAAATTTATGTTATAAACATGAATCCCTTGAGAGCTAAAATCATTTAGCTTTGTAAAAACAAAATTAAACTTAAATTAAAATTAAATAACACTTATTGCAGAAAACTCAACTCCTACTAAATGGTATGCTATTTCCTTTGAACACTTAATATATTCTCACTTCATTAGCGACGACCTCTGATCCCTGGGGATTTCCTTTCGCCACCCCACAAATAAGGGATCGAATCCTTCGCCCTTCAATCATATAAGAGCTTCCGCTCGGAATTGCTTTCGAGGATTCCACTGCCTCCTCTTCTGGTTTTTTTTGGCAATCACTCAGGCCGTTTCACATGTTCGCCCTAATGAGGCATAACCTTTATGGCCGGCACTGTCATTGCCACTGCCACTGCCACTGCCATGGACAATTCAATTATGCGACGCCTCAAAAAACAACACCACAAAATTACATGGATTACTTGATCAACTTAAAAGCTCCTCCGGACGGACCCGGACCCGGACCCACGCTCTGCAATTTGATAGCGGGCCACCAATTCATTGGCTCTCTGGGCATCTTCGCATCGATTAGCGTCCCTCGGATAATGATATGGATATGGGATACGGATGCGGATGGAAATGCGGATGCGGATGGGGAAACCGATTGGGGATGCCTATACAGTTATTTGAGCACGCAGAGAAACCAGCCACAATCTTCAAAAATATTTTTTAAATTATTTTAAAACAAAACACAACCTTTTCACAAATTTAAAACTATTATTTTACTCTTCCTTATAAAATAAATAACTATTCTTCATTTTTCTTTGAGCCAAAACATATTCCGAAAAATATGCATAGTTAATTGTGCTTAAAACATAATTTTTTAAAATTAAAAACTTTTTTAATAATGCTTAAAAATTGCAAAATACTTTTCTCAACAGATCTATAAAATATTAAAACGTTGTTAAGGTGCAAAAAAATATGAATTTTGTTGTTATTAAAATTATGATTTTCAAAATTTTACAACTTTAATTTTAACAAATATCTTCTAATTCTAATTCTTTCAATTTAGACTTGGCAGCTATGTATGTTTAATACTGTTTTTTTAAGGATTCCTGTTTCATAAAACGCCTCTTTAAATTGGATTTAAAATTGTATTATTTCGACAAATCGACTTTTTCACCTAAAGCTTATTTTCACTAAGCTTTAAAAATTCCAAATACATATATTAATTTTTTGAGTGTGGGGCCAAGTGTTAATGGATCCGCTGCAGTGCACCCACTCCCACACCCACACCCAATCGGGGAAGAACTGAAATTGTAGAGCCCCTGCCAATAAATAACTATTGCTGGCCGTATTCAAATTACCTAAAAGCGTAATATTGGATATGGGGATTACTCCAGCCTTCTCCTTCTGTCCCCCCACCAGATTCTCCATATTTTCGGGTCGAACTTGGCCGACGGCGACAAGTTCTTAAGTGGAAAATCGCTGTCCCGGTTTCCACTTACGTTTCCCATATTCTTATAGTGTTTGTGTGCCTTTGGGGTCACGGAAAATCGGTGAAAATTGGGGGTGGGGAGAGGGGAGAAAGGAGTAAGTGGGCGGCAACCTGAGTTACAATTTGTTTTTTCCGCTTTTCCTGGCAAAAGTCTGCTTTTCTTAAACAATTGCCTCAGCTTAAGCTGGGTAACTAAGATTACATTTTACAAAGGGTTCACAGTATTTGGAAAAACATTTATAACTATCAGTCTTTACTTTTAATTCAAACATAATTTTAAACATTTCTCCTTTCTGTAAAATCATGACGTAGAAGGGATTACGTCATGGTTTTATGTTTGAGAGAGATATGTTTAATTTACCTGAATGAACAGACAATAAAATTATAATGGCTTTTGGATGGTGGAATTGTATTTGTGGCTTGCTGAAGAGAATACTATTTATTTAGGAGGAATATATAAAATAATCACACTGTTTTTTTTTTATTTTAAAGTGATTTAAATGTATTTAAAAACTGAAATTAAAAGAAAAAACAACTTTATCGTCTATAAATATTTGTTGGTCTTCAGGACTTAATACATAATTATTACTAAGCGCATGAGACAAGCTTAAGAGCGTTTAACAATAATAAAATTACTTGAATTAAATTATTTTTTTACATTAGTTACAACAAAACAAAACTCTGCTATAATGCTCAGAAAAACCATTATAAATTCCCCAATTAAGTAAAGTAAAGCATCCCATAGCTAAGCTCAAATTAAATAGCAAAAACCTAATAATTAGCCCAAGCAGCTGCCGTGAATAGTTTTCCCTCGAGGATGCTGAGCTATGTGGACTTAATAAAATTACCATGGGGAAAGAGGAGACAATCTGCGCCGCATAATTGACACATTCCACTTGTTTTTCGTTGGAATTAAAAGATGCGGTTTGGTTTGGTTAGGTTAGAGGGTGTTTCCATGGTGATATATGAGCTATAGAGCAGTTACAACTAATAACACAACTTTTTGGCATCAAGCGTTGTCAGGTCAGCGCCCATTTCTGGCCGCAAGAACCACAAGGACTCAGCACCACCCACCCACTCACTATCACCCACTAAAAGCACCCACTATCACCCACTTTCACCACCTTTCTCTCCTAGGCATTTGCAATTCATTCGGGCTCATAAATCTAATAGCACCACGCACTTACACTTAATGACATTTTATTACAAAAATTAAACACAGAGCCATCGACGGAGATAGGAACAGAAATAGCATCAGATATTACAAAGGCCCCCCTTGCCCCCCTCTTGCCCCGCCGCCCCTGGAAAATAATCCAGTCATTGGGGCGCCGGCTCCATTTAATAACATAAATTAATATGCAAATTGGAACAGAATTTTAATTGAAAAATCATTTTGGCGTGGTGGTTTTTCGTGCATTTTCGAACTGCCAAAATGGATTTATGTCAATCATTGGAATTTTGGATTGCATTCTGTCATTTTATTTTTGGTTTTTTGGCATAAACAAAATGCTTGACTAACTTTTAATTTTAGTTCTAAAAGGAAACTTTTTGATTTCTGCAGTTCTTAGTCGTTGTTTTTTTAATTTTTTCAACTTTATTTTGATTTTTTGTTAATTTAGTATAAATGTATAGCTTTTCCAGGAACAAATACTTATAATAAATAAATTTACCCAACATTTGTTTAAAAAACGATTATTTAAAAGTACAGAACAGCAATGATATTTAAAATATTTTTTTTATTGTGTAACTATACTAACTAGTGTATTTAATAAAGTTCAATACAAATTTATTTCTTTAAAAGTCTTTATTTAATACCCACTTATTTATTTTCAGCAAACGAAACTAAAATCAATTTATCATTTATTTCGTAAGTTTTTTGTAATCTCTTGAATACCTTTTTTCTTGTTTATTGTGTTCCTGTTTCTCTGTGGTTTGAAAAATTCATCAATTAATCACTTTTACAATGTTTTTTTCAGCACAAATTTCGCCAACCCACCTTAACAAAAAATTTACTGTTCCAAAGGAATTGATGCTTTTTTCTCTCCACAAAATTCACTTTTATCATGCAGAAACTCAGGTGTAATAAAACTTCTAAATAAACGTCTTTCATTTGTTTTAGCACTTTTTTCATGGATACATTTTTTGTTTTCTTTTTTTTATAAGATAGTATTCTTTAACTTTTTTAAACAAAGCCTTTTTTCAATATTTAAATTAATTGTTCATAATAAATTTACTCTGTTTTATTTTATTTATATTAAATCTATTATGTTCTATTTAAAAAACTATATATTAAATACTTTTACTTTCTCTTTGAGCCTCTTTATTTTGGGTTTCTAAATAGCCAATTATCCTATAGATAATACCCATCCCAAAATTCCACAGATGGTAAATCTCTCCTCCGGGTTTTGTTATTTCGATTCGCGTTAAACTGCCGCACAAACATTGCGGATAAAGTAGATAAAAACATATACACATGGACCCGACTCTGAGCACCTACAACTGCATCGATAAATATACAAGACAGAGCACAAAAAACCAACATTTAATTGTTTATTTTTCCGGGACGTACGCATGATCGCTATTGACATCCAGGGAGTTCTCCTCTCCTCTGCTCCTCCTCCTCTGATTTATCGGCCAATAAACAATATTTAATTATAGACTGCGAGATGGCACAGGAAAAAAAATAAAAATAAAAACTTCGCCGCACTTCGAGGTGAGATCGTGGTGGGGATCCGGATTCCGGAGATATCACGTAGATCACGGAGATCACTGGATCACTGGAGGTGGCCGACCCGATTTTTGGTCCGCAGTGCCGCGCGTTCGCTGCCAACGATAACAAACAACTGAGCTGGAAAAAGCCCAGCGCCTGCAACATGTGGCATGCGGCTTTTCCAGCGGCGCCTGCCCTGCCCCCTGCCCCTGGCGCCACCCTGCCGCCCAACCACCCACCGTGCCCATTCACCGAGCCGGCTGCCTGTTTATGAATGAAAAGCCAAAAGCTTTTCACTTTTCCAAGTTCAAGGTGAAAAGCACTTCGAGGAAAAGCGCGCTGGAAAAGCTCAGGAATTAATTATTGGTCCTTTTTTAAACCTTATCTGAGCTACTAAAATTATTTGACTTGGAAAGTGATTTTAAATTGTTTGTAAATCATTACAAAACATAAATTAAAATTATAAATTAATTTAAAATATAACATACTCAATGGTATTTTTTTTTAAATCATAAAATATGATTATATGATCAAATAACCCAACGTTCTTGCATCTTTGATAAATAACTTATTTAATATTAACATAATTTACAATAAAAGTAAAATTTAGATGAAAGCACAACGAAAAAAAAAAAAAAAAAAATTTGAAAAGGGGCCTAGGTGAGTGTTGAACTCAGTAGTGGTGGTAGTTGTTTCCCTGGCGGTGCTGTTGCTGGGCAAGATTGGCCTGCGAGAAGATGTGCTCCAGCTCTGCGTCGCTCAGCTGGTCGAAGATGCCCCCCTGGCTGCCGACTCCGCCACTCAGGGATTGGGCTTGGGACTGGGAGCCAACCGGGGGCAGGTAGCCTGGAATAAATTCGGAAGAGAAACATACAATTTAATCTCCTTTCTTATTTAATTTGTTTTAATTTAATTTATTTATTTTAATTTATTTATTTTCGATGTCAATTTGTTTTTAATATTTGAAGTACTAACCTTCAGCTGGCGAACTTCCGTAGGGCGGCAGCAGCGTGATCGAAGGCCGAAGGTTGGGCGTGGCTGGGGCGGATTCGGAGGGTGGTTGGTAGAAGACCGGCTTCCAGGGCTGCTGTGGCTGTGGTGCCGGCTGGTGGCTGGGTCGCTGGGGCTGCTCCTCCGGCTCCGGTGGTGACTGGGGAATCTGCGGCGAGGCTATGCCCGATCCGGACTCCGGCTGCACGGGAGTGGATCCCGGGAGCGGTACGATTCCGCCGGGGAACTGTGCCTCTGGCTGCTGCCCAAAAGTGGGCGGCTGCTGTGGCAGTGGCGGTTGGGGGGCAGCGGGGAAGAACTGGCTGGTGGGCGGACTGGGGAAGGCGGGCGCTGCGGGAACTGAGGGCGTGGCCGGTGCCTGGGGGAACTGGGGCACCTGTGGGAATCCAGGGAACTGTGGGATCGCAGGGAACTGAGGAAGTCCCGGAAATTGCGGGATTTGGGGGACTTGAGGTATGGCTGGAATCTGAGGAATCTGGGGGATTTGAGGGACCTGTGGCACCTCCGGTGCTTCAGGAGCAGCAGGAACCGGCGGCTGGGCGGGCACAGCGGGCTGGGCTGGCTGGAAGGTGAAGGTGGGCACTCCGGGAAATCCGCTGAACTGCGGGAACTGAGGCGCCTGAGGAAACTGGGGGACCGCAGGAAGATCAACTGCTGTGGGAGCCGGAATTTCGAAGGTCACAGAGGGTTGGATGGGGGTCACCGGCTGCAGGGGTTGAACGGGTTGAAAGTGATGGGTCACAGGCTGAACGGGCTGAACGGGTTGCACCGGGACAGGTTGAATGGGCTGGATGGGTTGAAGATGGGGAACAGGCTGCAAAGGTTGAATTGGCTGAAGAGGCTGGACATGCTGGACAGGCACTGCGGGAGCAGTGGGAGCAAAGGCCTGCACATAGGTGGGCTGCAACAAAAAAATATAAATAATATCAAGAAAATGTTTGAGAATTTATAGATCTGTGATAAAAATATGTATATCTAGTGTGGATAACTCACCTGCACGGCGTGCACATGGGCGTGGACTGGAACCGGAGCCTGGGCATGGAAGTGCAGGGGCTTCTGGAAGACAACTGGCTTCTGCAGCTGCAGCTGCTGGTGCGGATAGTTGACGCTGTAGGAGGAGACCAGGGCGTTTCCGGGTCGCAGGATGTACGAGGGCGGGGCCACGCCTCCCAGGGCAGTGGCCACACCGGTGTTCAGGGCCGTCGAGACTGCACCGGGAATGGCTGTGGCCAAGGCGGGGGTCAGAGCTCCTCCTACTCCGGGCAGCAGGGCAGCTCCCAGTCCAGGAGCCTGAGCAAGTGCTGGCACCAGAGCAGATCCGGCCACCAAGGGCTTCACGAAGTGCCCGTGCCCGTGCCCGTGTCCATGTCCGTACTTCACAAAGTGGCGCTGGGGAGGAGCGGCTGCCAGAAAGGCACTGCCTCCGGGCAACTGCAAGCTGTAGCCGTAGTGGGCGGCATATGTCCTCGCGGGCCACTGGTTGTGGAGACCCTGGAGACCCTGGAGACCCTGGAGACCCTGGAGACCCTGGAGACCATGGAGGCCATGGAGTACTCCCCGCTTGTGCTTGCCGGTGGTCACTTCCGTTTCCGGCTCCGATTCGGTAACCTCAGCCACAATGGGTGCCTTCTCCTCAACACCGGCAGCTTGTGGCGGCGCCTCCTCCTCCGTGGTCACCGTCAAAGTGGGCGTGGTGCTGGCCGGAGGACTGACCGATCGGCTGGTGTAAGTCCGTAAACGTAAGCCCGCCTCAGCACTATTGGAAATCAAGATTACAGCCAGAACCACCAGGAGATGGAGGCCCTTCGAACAGGTCAAGAGAGTCATCTTTTATTTTTATAATTTATGTAGAATTTATAGGTTTTTTTTTGGGTGCACTCTATCTCGCCGGTGGTTCGCGTTTAATCCGTTTTGCTGCGATTATGTCAACGCTGCGATTGCCGCCAAGAAAATGAAATGAACTTCCTTGGTGGCTGTTGTATTTATAAAGCGGACATCGCGGCCCAGTGGTGCCACCATGAAAACCCACTCTGCATACCAATCGCTGATCGCTGATCGCTGGTCGCTGGTGGTGCTAGCAATGCACCAAAGATTGCGGCTCATCGGCATGGCCAGCGGCAATTGGGCAGTTTATGACTTTTACGCTGCCATTTCACTTGTCGCACACCAACACCACCCACTGCCCACCTCACCCACCGCAGGCGTCACCTCATTATGCTAGGCCCTCTGACCAGCCACTGTGGTTAATATGATTGTGTTCAGCGAATTTCACACTTTTAAATGTTCAATGGTTTCCATTTTACTTATCTTGCTTTCATTAAATCCTTAGCCATTTTCTTATGGTTTTTTCATACTACTTAGTTTTAATTTTTATGTCATAAAAAAGTATTATAATTTCTAAGCAACATTTGTTTGCAACAGTCTTACTACAAAATATTCTAAAATGCATTTACCCCATTTAATTTTGTTATACAATTTTCTTTCAGTAAATATGTATTTAATTAATGAACTATTTTTTAACGTTTAATAAAAGCTTTAAAATTGTTAAACAACATTTTAATGTTGTTTTTAACACTGAGAATTTATATATAAATATATAAATATATATAAATAAAAAAAAATATAATATAAAAGTTTATATAGTTTAATAAATATTATTCATTGACAAAAATATGTACACAGAACCTTTGTTGTTTTATTAGAAGTAGTTTTATAAATTTATATTCATAAATATTTTCTAACCATTGCTGTTAAAAAAAAGGGGTTTGGTTTTTAATATCACAAATATTTGAAAGTCTTTTTCCCAAAAAATATTATAATACAAAAATTCATTTCCTTATTTTTGCTAGCCTTGGGGTAAACTACTTATAGTTGTTTAGTTAATTTTGTTAAAATGTTCACCTGAGCTTAGGTTCTTGGACGGCCCCTTACCACTGTTTTGGCTACCGGAGCCGCCGGAATCCACCTACGCATGCGCCGCACGTTCCCGCACGCACAAAACTTTTGCTTTCAATGGCCTGCATGTTCCGCATGTTTTTCCATTGTTTTTAATAGTACGGCTCTTTTCACTTTCGGCTGCCCATCCGGAGATGGACTCCAAGGTTTATGATTTGGCTGCAATTTAGATACAAATCAAAAGTGGCCGCTTACATAATCCCACCAAGATGGGCCCAATGGCCAATGGCTAGTGGATCCGCTCTAATCAGGCGCCAGGTGAAAGCATAATTGTAATAAAAAATCAAAGCAGACCATTGACAATTACCAATTAGCATGGCACGAGCAATTATTTTGATGGCACTCGAGTGCTTTTATTTAAAATTCAGCATTCACACGCATAAATTTCACCTGCACTAAATCTGACGGCGACTGGGGCAAGTGTACCCATGGATACACATATCTATATACTAACGTGGACGTAGATGGTGTTGCATTATATCACACACTAACCGTAAATGAACTTTCGATTAGCCTACATTGATTTTCACTTTTTTTGGAAATTGCGCGCACAGCGTGCGGAATTTCAATCGATTCAGTCGCCTGCCACCTGGTACAGTTTGGTTTTTTGGGTTAACATATCATCGCCGGGGGATCAATGTGGGTCTGGCACAGCGCTCAAGGTCTTTCCCAGGCCTTGCCGCGGGAGATGGCATCAATTTTTGTTGGCGGCACATGTAACACACACAAATATTTGACAAAGGGCCCCATAAACCTCAAAATGTAAACACAGCTTGTTCAATTCGATGCTTTATGACCGATGCCCGACGTGAGCCGCATGGCGAAGCCCGAGAAAACAAAAGAGGTAAGCCCCGAAGGGGGTTTCTACATCGCTGACAGCAACACCAATCACAGCTTGAAGCCGGAGTGTATGCTGACGACACCGAAGGTGAGGTTCTCGTAGGACACCTGGTCGAAGCCGGCTCGCTCGATCATCTGCTGGAACTGCTCCTGCTTGGGAAACCGCCGGATGCTCTCCACCAGATACTGATACGCCTGCCACTGGCCGGCCAACAGTTGGCCCATCGGCGGGATCACTTGGAAGGAGTACTGGTCGTACAGCCACTGCATCGTCTCGTTGGTCAGGTGGCTGAACTCCAGGCACATGAAGCGCCCTCCCGGCTGCAGCACTCGATAGGCCTCGGAAAGAACCTGGACGGGAGTGGAAAGACCATGAGTTATACTCTTTAAATAAATGAGTAAAAATGGAACCTTAAGTTTCTTATGAAAGTGGAATGAATTGTCCTAGAATTTAAGGTTCCCTAAGAAATTGGCTAGCATCTAACCCAGATTAATAAAAAAATACCTTGTCCACATGTGTGCAGTTTCTTATTCCAAAAGCGATGGTATATGCATTGAAGCTCTCGTCCTGGAAGGGCAGCTTCTCCGCATCGGCGACCTGCCAGGCGATCGTGGAGTTGGGCAGCCGCTCGGTTGTCAGTCCCAGTCTCCTGGCCCGCTCCTCGCCCACGTCCAGCATGTGCTGGTTGATGTCCGACACGGTGACATGGCTCACTCGCTGCTGGGGATTCGGCTGGTTGGCCAGGTACTTGAGGCAGCGAAAGGTGATGTCCCCCGTGCCGCCGGCCATGTCCAGCAGCTTAATTCCGTGTGTGGGTCCCAGTCGCTCCACGAACACGTCCTTCCACACGCGATGGATGCCCAGGGACATGGCATCGTTCATCATGTCGTAGGAGTTGGCCACCTGTTCGAAGACCTCGTGCACTGAGAGTGGGCTGTAGTCCGTGCTCTCCTGCTTTATCACCACTGATATCACTCACCCTTCTGCTCCTTTTCGCTTTCCCTGACCGTTTGAAAGCCAAAATGGGTCGTCTGCTCCGATCCGGGAGTGGACTCCGCTCCCTTGACCCTTTCCGCTCCTGCTGTGGTTGTATCCCGGGCAGATTGCGCTGCTGTCCGGATGTGGACGAATCTCCTGGCCAGGGACAGGAGTCGCGTGCTCCTGGTGCTCTGCATTTTGCAGTTTTTTGTATTTATTTGTTTTTATGTTATGAAATAACAACAGAACGAAAACAGCCGGTTAGTGATGGAAGTTGTGCAGCCATATGGTTAACCTATCGATTTTACAGTTCAATTTCGATACGATATTTGAGATCTCCTTTTGTGTTACATTTGCCGCCTAATTTGAATTTGGAAAACAGCATTTCATTTCATTAATTACAAGCCAAATAGAAGTTCCTGAGAAGTTTTTAAAACCATTGTTGCATTAAAAATATTAATATTTACTTTGATGTTGTACCGATCAGCAGAAACTTAAATAAATTATAAAAGGAAATTTATATGATACAAACAAGTTTTTAAAATAAAATAGTTTTTAATATAACGTAGGCTAAAAACATTTACCATGTTCACAGGCAAAACATTGTCGTACAAAAATTTTAAGAGACAAAAAAGAAAAGTAATCAAAAGGTTAAAATTCAATCATCGGCAGTCATATTTAATATTAAACTTAATTAATAAATTTAAGCCTTAGAAACCACAATAGTTCATTTCCTCCCATCCACAAAATGTACAAGACTTTACAACTTTCATTTAATCCGCACATTTATATTTATTAATTGTACGTATGTGTGCACAATCCATTCACATGAGATTTCAGCGTACGTTCGGTACGCTATCCCTTCTCTCTTCTTCACATGCCTCAATGTCTGTTGGCTTAACTTAAGTTTAGTCATTACAAGTAAATTCCTAATTACAAACAGCAGTTTTGTTTGATGAAAAAAAAAATGCCTTAGCTTGGGGGTTTCGCTTTGCTGCGCTGCGCTGCAGCCATCGAATAATTCTTAAAAATGTTACATTAAAAACAATTACAAAATTATTTATATATATAGTAATAATATTAATAAATAGTTCACAAAATGTGGCGGTTTATTGTGTGTAAAAACGTAGGCGTAATTTAAACCGTAATTAAAATTAATCTTCAAATCATTGAGAAAAGTCCATTTATAAGCGTTTTCATTCCTTTCACTACATATCTGTTCTGTTATTCATAATGATTCCGTTGCGCGGGTGTCCGTATGTAAGGTGTTAAGTGTTAGGGGTGCGTGGTGAGTGTTTTTTTTTATGAGCTGTTACGAGCCAAAGTCTGGTTTCTATCATGCATGGGTATATGTTCGTACGTCTGGGTTGTACACGGTTAAGTCTATTTTAAATTAAGACAAAAAAAAAATAAAAAATGTTTCTCAAGCGTTTGCTGCTGTCCTAGAGCTCTTACTTCATGTCCTTTTACACATACGCTACATATATATGTAATTAAGTGTATTTATAGTAGTATCTATATTAATATATATATTTTTTAGAGCTCATTCTGGGCCCAACCTCCCATCCGCTGTGGATTCAAATATTGCTTGGCCTCGGTTTGGAAGATACGGGGGAAAGCGGTCTCAAAAATGAAGCCATAACAAAATCACACAACTGGGACTCAGTGGCCCCCCGTTTAGAAGTTAAACTCCTCCTGCTTCTCGGAATCGCTGCGCAGATCGGTCATCAGCGTCTCGAAGCAGGACTTGGGTATCATGGTGCCCACAATCTTCTCGCCCTCGGTTGTCTTCATGCGTATCACTTGCATCTTGCTATTGGAACGTGTATTCAGTATGTGCTCCACGCGACCCCAAACGGAGAGCACGGATCCAGCCAGCACGTGGTACAAACGCTGCCGCAAGCCCACCTACAAAATACAAAAGGAGCGTTTGGTTAGAGATACTCCCCCGTTGGTTGAATCGTGGGCACTCCACACACTCACCTCACAATCGTTGCCCAGACTGACATTACGACAGTTGCCGTTCCAGTAGGCGTGCGAACAGGTGTTCACGGACGCATCATACTGCTCCGTCCAGTGCGGCTCCGCCTCCTCGCTGGCCACCTTGCGGTACTTCTTCTCCAGCTCGAACAGCGACTCGTGACGCACTTGGAGGCCCGTGTTCGGTCGGTATATCTGGCACATGATCTCCTTTTTGCTGCGCGACTTCTTCTTTTTGCCGGCACTGTCCAAGTCGGTGGTGCTGCTCGTCGAGCTGCTGTTGCGCGCGGGCTGCTGCTCCAGGATCACCACCATGATGGCGGTGCGCTTCTGGTTGCGCAGCTGGTGGGACAGGTAGAAGCCCTCGTTCTCGTTGAATAGATCGGCATATCTGCGCGAGAAAAGGGACATGGATTATCTTTGGGTTTTTGATCTGTTCCGATACTCAAAATAATTATAATAACTATTATCCCTTTACTTACTTATCGATGGCCTCCTGCCAGATCATGCCGCGCTCCACGCGAACCGTGTGCATCTCTGTGGGCGCCACTCCGGTGGCATGTTTGCGCACAAACCGAATGAGCCGGCAACGGGTCACATTCTCACCGGCAGCACCCAGATCCACAATGCCCAGGTCGAAGCGACCGCCGCGCTTGGCCTGCTGGATGATCGCAGTCATGGTGTCCGTGAAGTACTTGAACAGGCGATTCTGCAGATCCACCGGGCAGCCGAGGATGCGATTGAGAAATTTTGATATGTTGTTGTAGTCCTTGTCCAGACTCAGCACACCCGGATGGCTCTCGCTGTTCACGATTATGCCCACGCCCACCAGGGCTCCAGCGATGTCCTTGAAGAACTCCCCGCTGTAGTCCGTGGGCGGCGGCACCAGCGGCGACTCATAGCCCATTATGGTGCGCATCACCGTTTCCAGCGCCTGTCGGCCGTACTTGTTGTCAATGTTGAACTGCGAGAGATCACGGGTCTCCGTAGCCCTGCGATCGCCGTGGGTGAGGGCTCCCAGCGACTCCAGACGCTTGGCCACGGTGGAAGCGAAGCGACGTTCGCCAGCCAAGTCGGAGATGAGGAATATGTACTCGGGCGCATTCACCTGATCAATAAATAGCACAAAATAAGCAAATATGTAAATAAGAATGTCAGGAGACAGTTTAATTGCATTCAACTGACCTGATTGGAGCGGTGGGTACGTCCAAACTGCTGGATGGCTCTGTCGGCGGACCAGGGCAACTCCAAGGTGATGTGGACACGACGTCGCTGGTTGAAGACCCGCCGATCACTCTGCAGGGAAATACCACTGGACGCCGCCTCCGAGATGATGGCCACATCCTTTTGGCCGTCCATGAAGCGCTGCTTCTCCGTGATATTTAGCGTTTCGAGCGGGACATCCGATTCGGTTCTGGACTCGTATTGGATGGAACCATCATCGTTCTGCACAACGCGACCACGGCGACCCGTCATCTCGGCCACGTTATCCGGACCGCCCAGTTCGTCAATCAGCTGGTCCAGCGTGTTGGGTGGCAGTCGGGAGCCCAGTCGCTCGATCTTGCGCAGCAGCTCCTCCTTCATCGTGCAGGCCCGCTCGATAGCATCCTTGGGCGGAGGTCCGTAGTTCAGTTTGACACCGTTCACACCCACTGGTGTAACAGTGCCCTTGAGCTCCTGCTTCTTCTGCAGCAGATCCTGGATCTTGTCCTGCGTCGAGAGCTGCGATTTGCGGGTCTTGGCCGCATTGAGGGCGGCCACCACAGTGGCCGACATGGCGGTACTGCCACTGGGATCGGTGGTGGATGCAGCAGCTGTCGACGCGGCCGTCTCCTTCTTTGACTTCTCCTTCTTCACCTTCTTTTTGGTCTTCTTCTGGGTCTTCTTGGTGGACTTCTTGCTGCGCGCATTTACCCAGGGATCGATGTCGCTGTCACTGCCGCTGAAGAAGGGATTGAAATCGGAGCTGGCATCGCTGGCCACGCTGCGTCGATCGCTGTCCACATCGTGATCCTCATCCTCCTCGTCCTCGTCATCCAGGTCGCTCCTGAAAGCATCGTCACTGTTCGCCTCATCGCTGTCGCTGTTGGAGTTGCCTGCATCGCGTTTCCGATTCCGCTTCCCGCCCGCATCCTCGTCGTCGCTGTCGCTGTACTGCCAGGATCCACTGCGCTTCTTCTTCTTGGACTTGCCTGCGGCAGACGAACCATTGTCGCTGCCTCCAGCACCCTTTCGCTTGCCAGCAGCATTGGTGTTATTGTTGTTGTTACCCAAGCTGGAGGTGGAGTCGGCAACGGATAACTGGGAGGGTGATTCGTCGTAGAGGCCCAAGATGCGGTTAATACGATTGCGATCGGGAGCCGGAAAGTGACGCTCCACAAACGACTGGAAGACACCTCTGTGGCAAGAGAAAAACAGTTGTGGGTGAGTATAAAATCAGGCTAAATTATAGTATAAAAGGTTAAATTTATCCCATTTTAAATTAATTAATTATATCTTAAAAAATAGTATACAACTTTAAAGCTCTAAACTTACTTAGCCGTGGAGACAAAGTCGGTGAGCTCGCCATCGTCTCGCTCCAGCTGATCCAGGGTGCGAGCCTCGCCAGTGGACTGCAGACCGATGACCACGCACTTGCCGTACTTGATGGACTCGCGGGCCACCAGCACCGCATGGTTCACCTTGGCGGCGATACACAGATACTTGAAGAAGCGCTGATGCGACGACCAAAACTGACCCCACATCGTCTTCTTCATGCGGCTCTCCGCGTCGATCAGCTCGGCGGCCTCGGTGAACTTCTGCATGGCCTCCACCCACAGCTCCACGGACTGGTCGTAGATTTTGCGGAACTCTTTGGTGAGCGGCACCTCCTCGATCTTGAAGCTGACGCCCTTGAAACTCAGCTGGCGGGCGATGTACATGCCGCGCAGCTTCATGTCCATGGCCACGATCTCCATGGCGCCCACACCGCTGAAAAGTGTGCAAAGAGAGTGTGTATCATAAGTTATTAGATATTATTAGATCAATAGCTAAAGGTTCTTTGTAATGATAAGCTAGTAAACTCACCGTCTCTCCACGGCGGTAATGAAATCGTTAAAGTTGCCAAAGGCTGTGCCCTGGCCCCACAGACCCAGTCGCACCATGTAGGCCATATTCTTGGGCTCGGAGGCACCGGTTGCGGATGCGTACACCACGCGCGCCTTGGGCAACTTCTGCTGCAGCTCCAGCACAGTCTGTCCCGTCTTTGTCGGCTTGCCGGAGCCCACGGGACACAGGTTCTTGGCCTTGTGACACTCGTCAAAGATGATCAGACCCTCGAAGTCCTCACCACACCACTGCAGCAGCTGACGGAACCGCGATCGGTACTTGCCCGTCTTGTTATTGGACTCGCCGATCAGAGCGGAGTAGGTGCTGAAGATAACGCCACGCTTGCAGTTGTTGTTCACATCCGAGCTGATCTTGGCGTACTTGAACTATGGAGATAAATAATATAAATACATAAATTAAGTGTAAAGATAAACATGTTATCTATATTTAGTGATGGGTTTAAAAGGTGTTTAAGACTCTATTTTACACAATTGTATGTTTAATCCCTCTGTTTATATCGATATACTGACCTTGTTGAGGGGATGGACATCGACTCGCGTGGCTCCGATGTCGCTGAGATCCCGCTCTGCGTCGTATCTGAGATCATTGGACACGGATATCCACAGCGCCTTCTTGCGCCCCTTTAGATAGTTCTCGTAGATAATACCGGCGATTGTGCGACCCTTGCCCACACCAGCGCCGTCTCCGATCAGGAACCCAGCTCGACTGCCGTCCGGAAGCAGGTGGTCGTGGGCCTGGGAGGCGTACGTTATCGACTCCAGTTGCAGGGCACTCAGGTGGCCGCTGTTGATCGTCTCGAGGGGCAGGGACATCTTGTAGTAGACATCGCACGGCTCTACGGAGCTCAGCGAGGCGGTCTCCACCACTGCATCCGGATGCTTCTTGCCCAGCTTCACTGTAGGATGCGGAATTGGGTTTGGTTATGTTATGACCAGGATTATCACTGCATAAAACTCACGTTTGGCGGGCCAATAGTCGGCGTAGGTCTCGGCCACGCCCATTTCCTCGTAGTCGATCTCGTCCTCCTCCTGCTGGACGTATTGGGCGGCTGCCGAGGCTGCGTGGGCAGCAGCTGCAGCAGCGGCATTGGCAGCCATGGATCCGGGATTCATATTCACCTGCATCTGCATCTGCTGCATCTGCTGCATGGGTGCTGGAGTCGGGGCCCGTTGCATTGACTGCATGAACAGCTGGAAAACGTTGTTTGGGATGCCGCTGGTCAGGTATTCCGGATTCATGGCGATCAGCTTCTGCACAGCCTCCATCATCGAGTTGTTGCCCTTCACCCCGGCCCCAGGGGCTCCTGCTCCGGCCGCAGTGCCGGCTCCAGCACCGCCAGCGGTTGTGGCCATCGGTGACTTCACCACGTTGCCGGCCATCTTAAAGGGACGAATGGGCGCCCCTGCATTGCCCGCATAGCTCACTGGAAGGCAAAGGGATTCGATTCGGGTTGGTTGCGGTCGGTTGTTTGGACAATGATGATGTGGTTAAACAATATGCACAGCACCGAGGTGAGCGAGACAGAGAGAGAGGTGTATATATGGGAAGACATCGAATGGAAAGAGACAGAGGAACAGAGGGAGAGGGAGATGGGGAGAAAGAAAGAGACAGCATGTGGTGTTTTGTTAGTAAATAATTAACAAGAATTTGCATCAATTGCTCGTCAATATCACTAGAAACTAAGAAAACTAGAAAGTATCCGTAAATATCAATCAATATAAATTTAAACTTCTTGAGGAAAACCTACTGATCGATCCATATAATTTAATACACATTCACACCTTATGGAACCATCAAAAACTAAATGTTTTTCAAACCTAATCCAAGAATTAGTTCTATTTAAATCAATCAATATGGCACTAAAACAAACTAACTTTACCTCGCAGCAAAAACTGTCCAGAATCCCAACATTTTATGATTTTTAAGCTATCACAACCACAATTTTGCAGCCTATGCTTTATTATTATTTTTTCTGTTTATAATTATTATTACTTTCTTCTTAAAGATTAATTAATCTGTGGCTCCACAAAATATTTCTGATAAAAAATTGGTCGATAGACAGGTTGAGATTTTCCCCTTCTGCGTTTGCAGTACGGATGGTTTCTATTCAAGTGAATGGAGTACGGGGACTTCTTAACGGAACTGGGTTTTCTCGTGTGACCTCCTCTCGAGACTCTTTTGGGAATCCGTCCGTTTAGTTTTGCAGTGACGTCTGTGCTTTGGGACTTCTCTTTCGCTAACGGACTGTCCAAAACAGTGGGGACTCTGAAAGATCGTCAATGTATCGTTGTTTAATTTTTTGGCTGGATCCCTGGGATGCGGGAATTGCGGTTGTTTATGTGTCTCCTTTTTGGTATCTCACGTTTCAAAAGCTTTCGCATTTCGACCGCAACCTCACGAAGGTCTGCACTCGGATTGTCCTGCAATTTGTACTGTAATTTAATATTCCTAAACCCTGAATGAAATAAACTGCCCTTTTAATTTTTTGATATATTAACAGCGAAAGGTTAGACTACAAAAGATTGGAAATTTTAAGAGTGTTACTATAAAAATGTATCTATTTAACAAGCTCTATTTCGAAATAATTTTCCCAACAAGTACGCAGATTCCAACCATATGATGTTCAAACAGTATTCATTCAGACACCCACTAACAATATTAAACTGATTTTGACATCAATCAACAAATTAATAATGTTGTTGTAATTAGTTGACCGAGACCTTTCACACAAAAAAAGAAAGAATATCTAGTACAAAAAGGTGGCTAATCCAGGCAGTTCTTCGGAATTTGTTTGTGTGTCTGACCTTACCTGTGGAATCATTGCATATAGAAGCATATTTCCACCAACAGACACACATATTCCACACACATTTTTCCTACATACTTATTAATTGGTTTTGAAAAACACATTATTCTTGGTTGTTACCAACATTAATCGACTTACTCTGCGCCAATAAAGACGCGGCCATATTGAAATTAGCAGCAGAGGCTGAAGTAGACGCCGCCGCTCCGCCAAAGAAGCTGCCAGCGGTATTGCCAGGAGGTGAACTTCTCACCGAATTGGCGGCTGTGGACGGCGGCGGAGGCGGTGGGGCGTTGCTACCCTTGGCGGCCACGTAGGCGGCCAGGTTCATCAGTTCGTTGGTGCTGAGGCTGTTCAGGTAGCTGCTGGTGGACCCAACGCCACCACCAGCCGACCCACTCGCATTGCTGCTGCTCCTAGCTGCAGGACTGCCCATGGCTAGTGGACAGTGTCCAGGAAACGTCACAGAACGAACAGAGGTTCACAAAACCAAAACAAAATAACAGAGAACAAACGAAATCCACGGGAACCAAACAGAAAAACCATTGGAATTGGGATTGGGAATTACATTTTGGGTGGGGAAAAATCAAGAAAAGCAAAGATATAGTGTTCAAGAGAAGAAAGATAGAAAGATAAGGGAAGAGAACAACACAAGCAGCATTAATTAAATGATCACAGCAATGTCTATATACCGAGTGTTGCCAACTTTAAGGTATTCCCAACATTAACAATATATCATAAGCATTTAACTGATTTTTAGCTAGTTTATTCTCTTTTAATATATATTATCATTTAAATTTCACACCAATTTGTAAGGCACAAAAAGTTCAACGAGAAAATAAACTTTTAAAGCCTCAAAATGTTGTGTTTTAATTTATTTTAAAATATTTTAAAGATAAGGCAGAGTGATTAAGATCAACTGTACTTTGTATTCATATTTAATTTATATATTTTTCTTCTCAATGATGGAACTGCACATTATATGAATAAATTAACCATTTTTTAATTGAGCTTGTTATGACTAATTTCTTTGGGATAAACCTTATTAAATAGTTGGCAACACTGCTTAAAAGATTAATCAGTTTTCTAGCCAATGCTTGTGTGGGTGTGTGTGTGTGTGGGGTGTGCGTGTGTGAATTTATCATTTATTAAATTACTTGCACTTACCCGTTATCGTGTTATTCAGTTTCTTTGGCATATTGTTTAAGTTATTCTCTAGTGCTACTTTTCTGGCTATTATCGGTATCGCTGTGATCTTTCCGCCCAGCGTCACGCCTCCCACCGACGTCGTTGTACCGCCTCCCGCTGAAGATGATGTTGTTGTTATTATTTGACGCAGAGCGGTATTGTTGTTATTGTTGGTGCTGCTGCTGCCGTTGCTGTTGTTGCCGCTGGTGATTATGTTGTTATTGTTGTTGTTGTTGTTGTTGATGCGCAACAACGATATGGGCTTAATGTTATTATTGCTTATAACAATTTTGGCGCCACTAATGGGAATGGGTGTACCGGCCTTGGTTGCCACGCCCACTCCACTGCGGATATTTTGGGCGTATGTGACAGCGGTATTCAGATCGCGACCACCACCTGAAATGGATATGGTAAATAATGGGAGGGTTTTAGTATTTATCTCTCAAAAATTATTACATTTATTTCTAAATGTTTTAATTGAGAATTTTATTTGCATATTCAATTTTAAATTATATCAGTGTAAAACCTGAAATGGATATGGTAAATAATGGGAGGGTTTTAGTGTTTATCTCTTAAAAATTATTACATTTATTTTATCATTTATGTTTGCTATATAAAATGTTCTAATTAAGAATTTTATTTTCATATTACTAATTTAGAATTTTATTTACATATTAAATTTCAAATTAGCTCAGTGTAAAACTAGTAAACTACTTACTAATCTATTTAAATAGAAAATTTAAACACAAAAATTTATTTAAAAATTTAAAAAAAATATTATTTTCTCTTTTTGTTTCAAACAACAGACACCTAACATTTAAAATAAAAAAGCGTGTTCAAATTTATATAAATAAACCTGCAGGGCACAAGTGGTCAAGGAATTTGTACGTCACTCGCAATCTTTGTTGTTGTTACTGGTGATTTGATTTAGAATCATTAATTTACCTGCCTCTTTCTTCTCGTCGCAGCACGTGATTCTGTTAGCCATTTTCTGTGTGCGAATATTTGATTAAATTCGCACACATTAACCCCCATTTTCCCCACCCCCGATTCCCACATGCCTTTGATATAAATCGAAGGCCTCTGAGATTCCCCATTTCCGCTGCACAAATTGCAGACATAATCAGCCCACTACCACCCTCATTTAAGGTAAATATCTAATTAATGAGCAGAGACAGAAGTACATATGTGGTGGACCTAAGTATGTGCAATGCTATGTACTGGAAATGCACACTACACACACAAATGGGACTGATACATAATCATAATTATATGTGCAGAAGTCCACACAAGGACAACACGTACTCATATACCATAATGTCTCTATGTACCACTGGAGGCGAAAGGAAATCGTAATGCGTTAATGCCAGACGGACGTCGCGGCCAAGATGATTGCAGGAAATCACATTCGAATCGCCACAAAATGTCCAAGATTCAGGGATTCCTTCGAGTAGCACATAATATACGTTTAAATCAACAAATGACCAAGCTAAATGTATGGCTAGCAAACAGGGGAACCAAATATGTGATTGTCATGTAATAAGGAATAAAATAAATCAAATGATTTAACCTTAAGATCATAAGATTCAGATGAAATAATAATAATACAAAATCATCTCAATAATAATTACATTTAGTTACATCTCAACTAAACTAAACTGCACACAAGTTTCAAGTTGCGGTTTAGCTGCGGTCTGCAACTCAATTATTCAGTATCGATTTATTATTCTCACAGTTTGCACACCTGTCGCAGAACTAGCACCTCACAGCCCCCTTTCCGCCCACGCGACTGCCAGTTGCACGGGGTCCTCAGATATTGCTTTGTAAATAATTCAAGACTTTGTTTCAGCTTTCTTTTTTAAGGACTTTATAACTTGGCCTTCGATTGTTAACGGGGAACGGTAATCGAGTTTAATTATTGAGCGCGCGATGGATGACCAAGGTTAATGACGCACGGAGCCAATAGCTCCTCCCGGATATAGCCGGATATGTATGGCTATATAATCAGGGTTATGTGCAGAGGAACCTCCTCCACCTCCACCTCCGCACTATATGCGTGACTCACAATGACGGAATTATAGACACATATGTGCGCATATATAATTCCCATATAATGTCCATGTCCCTTGTTATATATCAACATAAACATATACCTATATATAACATATATCGATATCTAGCAGATCTGAGGCAAAGAGAGCTCAAAGCTTGGCCCCTGGTCAGGTGTGCATCTATTCCACCTATTTAGGTGGAATGGGGGAGGTAATTTCATTAATGTTTCAGTGGCTAATGCAAGTGGCCTTTTAATTAATGTTGGTTACATAGCAAATCAATTGCACGGGTGGGTCTCCAAGGGATGGGCACAACCAAGTTGGCATAACTCATTAGAGAGGCACAAAGGAATAGGGTAGGCCCATTGCACATGGTCCTTGTGCAAGTCTCTCCATTATCGATTATGATTTACAAGATTTTGTATTCTGTTCTGTTAGTACATAGTTTACTCATCAAAAACTTGCTTACATACTTGTTGATTTAGGTAATAAATAGGGCTGAGAAAAAAATGTAAACATGAATAGTTTTCTATTGAAATTATTGGCTAATTCAACAATTTTCAAAAAGATAAACAATAAAATTATAGTTTTATTTAATTTTTCACTTATTATTCATACAGGTTTAAGAAAAAAAGTTAAAGAAATCTCTTTAGATTTTTGCAAGCTCATTAATATTTCATAAGCTTGAACGAATTGTTTGGAGTTTGGCAAAAAGGGCCTGCCAAATACCAATGGTCACTTGGAATGTACTCGAAAACTTCAGTTGTTCGGTAAAGTTGATTGAAATGCCAACTGAATAAGTTACAGCCTGGCAACGAGACTCCACCTCAATCACCTTAACCACCCACTTCCCGCTTTTAGCTCCTCTAGTCCCCCCTTGTGGAATAAAAGTCCTCTGCCAGGGAGGCCAAAAACTATCCCATAAAGTTTCCACTCAGCAGCTTGTATGGAACTTAGGCTCCTAGTCAGCCCTCAGCCCACAACCCCCTCCCCCCACACTGGGGCTACCTATAAAGTTGTTGTCTAAACAATAGAGAACCGAGTGCCGTGCTGCTGCCACCCTCAAATCCTTCATCCTTCGGGCAAATCCCTTTCAAAATGAACCCACTTTTCAGCACTTATTGCAGGCCAAGAACATGGTAATCCAAAGCTCTGGCTTCAGGTTTAAAGCTTCAAATATGACATGTAAAATGCGGGGACTCACCAGGCACTTCTATTAGATCTGGATCCTCGTCATCGTCGAAATCGGAGCCCGAATCGTCCTCATCAAAGTTGTCATCGTCGTCATCGGCGTCCAACAAGGTTTTACGCTTTTTCGATGTCTGTAAAAATTACATTTAAGGGAAATATTAGATAACAGATTAGGAAAAATTAAAAGAAATATAAACACATTTTTAAAACTTTATAAGACACATCTTCTTTACTATATTTTTAATTAATATAAGCACAGTGACTATTTAAATGTGTCTTTATTTTTTTATGTAGAATATATATTTTATGTGTAACAAACTTATAACACAAATCACACGAAGTATAATGCATTTTTCTCCGATTTTTTTAGGGAGCATTCAATTAGAACTGTTGTTGTAAGTACAAAGTACGTCACAACACACAGAAAAAATTAATCTGTAATTCTATTTCGATCTAAAAAAAATTGTATAAACTTGAATTTTGGTCTTCTAACACATATAAATAAAAACAAACGTTTAAGGGAATACTGTATTATGTCAAATTTTTTAAAAAGTACCAAATTACTTAACATCATGTTCACAAATAATACCAAAAATAAATATAATAAAGCTTCAAATTAAGTTTTTTCCTCCATCCAATCGTTACAATATAAACTTTTTTTAAAGTGAACTTTCTATATTACAACTCCCACTTAATTTCTCTCAGTGAGCCTTGTAAGCCATGACATCGCGAATAAAAATCAATATTTTCATAGTTTCTTACTTCTCAAGTTGAACTCAAACTTAATGGGAACACTCTAAAAACCAACGTACCCACCAAAAATCAAGGGGATTCACATAGAAAAAAATCAAACACACACACATACACACCAACACACACGCAGGCGGAAGCGGCGAAAACGAAACGAAAACAAAGAAGAACAAATGTCACAGAAAAGACCGAAAAAAACGCGTGTATTTTCGTAGCACACTTTCAAGCGCAGGGAAAAACGAGCGGGGGACTTCCCCGAGAGTGTTTAGAAAAAACGGCACAAAAAGCACGAGGAAAAAATGCGCACGCCGCGAGAAAAAATAGGGGAAAGCCCCGAGAGCACAGCAGAAAAAAACCAAAAAAAGGACCAAAAAATGCAGGAGAAGCACACTCACACAGTCGGTGGAAAATGGGGAGAAAATGCGAGGACCAGCGGTCAGATGCTGTTCGTCGCCGGTGCGATGAGGTCCTTCAGCGGGAGATCCTGATGACGACCCAAGTAGCAACTAAGGAAGGAGCCTGGTTCCTTGTGTGTTAACAACTAAACTGCCCACAAATTGTGCGACTGGTTCGAAGCTCGTGTGGGAGCCAACTACCTATCCGCAAACCAGAGTTCGAAGACCGGAGCCAGAGCCAGAAAACGGAATCAGAATCCGAGTCACAAGCAGAACCCAGCAGAGCCACGGGCCACGGGCCACTTTGGTGTACCCCCAATTTTCACATGGAAATTTCACATTCGCAGGCAGGCTGCAGTTTTTCGGCGGCCAGCGACAGGGGAGCGGGTTAAACGGGGTTACCAAAGGGTTTAAGCACGAGCAGAAGGGGTGCTGCTGTGGGGTGATGGGGTGGCTTTTTGGCCAACATCTCTCTTTGGGCAAATTGGACGACCAAAAGCAAGCAAGAACAGAGAACGGAGTACCGAGAATCGAGAATGGAGAACGGAGAACTGGGAACAGGCCGATAAACAAACGCGAGAGGACAACCCCTTTGCCACCTTCTTAATGGCAAAGCCACAGTGGTTGCAGGTTAAGTAAACTTGGTCCAATTTGTTATAATATAATATAATTAATATTTCACGCACTTTTTATACTTTTTTCTATAAGCTAAAATCAATACTTCATTTTTAAAATTACCACAAAATATGTCTTTATTTTTTTTTGTTTAATTATTTCAATTTGTAATTATTAAAAACCATTATTAATTTAAAACGATTAATTTTACATGGGTAAACCAAATGACCTGAATCTTACAAAAATGTTTTTATTTTGGTAACTTTATATTTTATCAAATCAATATAAGTAAAAGTGAACGCTCAAATAGGTAGCTAAACTCTACAAAATAAGGGGTTTAAACTGATTCAGACCACAGTGCTCCACTTGAACCCGAAAATGGGGTTGGAATGCTACCCAATCCCACCCCCCAGCCCACGAAATTCAACGAAGCAGCAGCAACAAAATGTTTGGCATGCAGAGATACGAAGTTGCCTCCTTTATGCGGAATATGCATGTGTTCTCTGCCCACCCACCCACCCAGCCACCCCTTCGCCCAACCCCCTTAAACAAAAGGGTTTTGACTCAGTTGGTAGATGAAAGAGGAGGAGGAGGAGCAGGAGGAGGACAAAAGTTGAAGGAGCAGCCATCTGTAGCGCATGCACAGCAATTAGAGCAAGACAGACTGCTGTGGATGTGGGGTGGTCCTTGGGGGAGTGAAGGGGGGACGGGGGGCATCACCCAGAGGGGGCGGGGCCTGGTTGGCTTCTGGTCGCTGGCTATGTGCTACATGTCCATATATACCTTCCACCTCTGTTTACTCCGGGACAAAACAACTGGCGAGGGACTTGGCCTAAAAGCAGAGCAAACAGAACGAGCCGAGCCAAATGGATGCAGCTACAGTGAACACCAGCTGCAACAAACACCCAGGCATGGACTCAAGAGTAACTAGCAAAACCTTTTTTCAATATTATAATTAAGAAACAACAATACAAATTGTAGTTCGAAACAAAAGAACAAACAAAGAAAAAAAAATAAGTTTAAGATCAAGACTTAAATTAAAATAATTTGCAAATAAAAGTTCATGTAATTTAATTTAAATTCCATTAAACATAACCCATAATCCATAAACCCATAATCCATATTCATAGCAATAAATCCTCTTTATTTCCCAAAGACAGACTTTAATTTAAATTTAAAATAATCAAAACATATTTTCTTATACCTATTGGTTAAAGCATGATGTAGATTCCGAGCAAATTCCAAATTCCTACCCCATTATTCCCCTAAAAACCCTGACTTCTCTTGACTTATTTCATACTATCCCAAAGAAATTGACTTTTCAAACTCAATCCCCAAGCCCAAAAGAATAACAAAAACCCCAAACTCCTCCAATTTTTCACACACACGTCCTCCTATTTAAAGGATTGCAACATTTTTGCTGACACACAAAATAAAATCAAAACGAATGACCTTGCAATAAAGGATGTGCTGAAAATCTCCGTCCAACAACATGTGTTTTTCCACCCACCCCCACCCACACCCACACACAAACTCACACAAAGGAAAACATCAACATGTTGTTGCCCGAAAAAAAAAAAAAATGTGGAATGAAATGGGAAACAAAACACAAAAAAAACACTAGTCACAACATTAACCCTTCGAAGGGGGTTGGCGAATATAAAAATAAAAACAAAAGGTGCGGATAAAAGCGCAGGAAAAAGGGAAACAAACAAGGCACATGCAAAAAATACGGGAAAAATATTACAAAAAAAGGGGGCGAAAAGCGGCTTAACAAGGGGAGGATGACAGGACAGAGGACAGGGGAGTTGGCAACTCAAAGTTCTGACCAGGCCGAAAACGAGAAGCAGCAGAGCAAAGCGCAGGCGCCCAAAAACTCCGAATGCAGCGGCCTAAGCGGAAAGGGCGATAAATAACCCCCAAGGTGCCCACCGCCCCCCAATCAGAGAGCAGAGGAAAAGCAGCGCAGCTTGTGGGAGGGGCAACTCGCATTTCCCGGGATGCATTTCCCAACTGCAGCAGTCGCAGCAGCAGCAGCAGTAGCTACAGTGAACACCCCTCGGCGGGGATTCCCCCAGGGTTGAGTCCCGACTAGGGGTTTCCGTCTCTGCTGAGCAACAAGTGAAAAGGAAAAATGAGCAAAAAAAAAAATACGAACTCAAATTATATGAGTTAAAATATCAGAACATATAAGAGACTCTCAAATCCTAGATTATCTGCAAATTTGCAGAATTTCAGGCATTAAATAAATAAATATAAGAAAGGAAGCTGAAGCCTGCCTTTATACGATGTGATGAATCAGTTTTGCTTTGTCTAATTTTTGTTTAATTTACAAACCCTTTTTAAAAACAAACAAATGTTGCTGCTCATGCAATTATTGGCCAAAACAACGGCTTCCTCTAAAATATAACGACATAAAAATGTTTATACTATAGTCAAGATTGCTATATTTTCAAAAATTTCAAGTTATTTATGGAGGAGTGTTAAGAAGTATATAGAATTATGTTAAAAACAGCACATTATTTAATACCAAAAACGTATTTACAAAAGATTTAAAAAAAGGATTTTGTTGTATTTCACAAATCTATAAAAAATATTTTTTGTAAAGACAAAAATTTGTAAAATTGTATAAAACTATTTACGTTCATAATAAAATTTTTGATAGAAGAGGCTCGGTCAATATTGCTTTAAAAAGATTAATAAATTATAAAAAAAAAAACACTATTGTAATAAATACGACAAATTTCTTAATCTAAGATTGTTTAGTTCCATAAAATATACACGATGTCAATTTGTTTCTCTTGCAAAAATCAAACTTTTCTAGGGTTAAACAATAAAATAGTTGTCATAATTCATCCAACAAGTTCTGCCAACCAAAGAGCAGATAAAATAAATCAGATACATTTTTGAAATATGTAGTTCCGCCCCCCAGAAAATAAGTTTTTAATGGCTTTCCAACTAACAAAACAATTTGTGAGTGGAAGCCAAAATGCAGCGCCTCCGTCGCCTTAACCCACATGTTGCCCCCCGACTCAGTCGCATGGCCTTAACCCTAACCTAGCGCAACTTTTGCAAATGAATTCGCTTAACTCGTGAGCGGACACAAAAAAAAAAGCAAGCCTCAAACTCAGCGTGTGCCAGAGCGAGACGGAGCGAGTGAGAGGAGCCAGCGGTGAGAATGAGGAGAGGAGGAGAGGGAGAGAAAACACATGGTTCCAGGCGGCCACGCGAAAATGCGTCCTTAGAAAAATCTCGAAATTAAACAAAAACAAAAAAAGTGCAGCACACAACAAAAGCAAAGCAAGGTGAAGTGAGTGTGTGTGTGTGTGTGTGTGTGTGTGCGAAGAAGGAGGCGGGGAGAAGGAGGAGAGGTGAGCGAGAGCAACAACAATTATTGAATGAGTAGCGCTGCTGTTCCCGTTGCCTCTTCTTCCTCTTCTTCTTCCGCTTCTGCAGGCGCTTTGTTTTTGTTTTCTGCATGTGTGTGCGTGTGTGTGTGTGTGTGCAAAATGGCAAAATTTAGCAACAAAGAAATTGTATTTAGTCATGTTGGAGGCAACAACAACCAAAGCAACTAACAACTTACCATTTTGCAGCTCCAATTGCCAACTGTTGTTACTGTTGTTTCGCTTCACCGTAGTACTCACTACTCACTGTTGTTGTTAACCACAAAAAATAAGCAACAGAGCGCCGCGCACACACGCGTTTTCTACTTTCGGCCTGTTGTTCGTTCTTTTGTTTGTTTTTTTGTTGTCGCCTCTTCGGTCTTTTTTTTAAGTAGTTTTTGTAAGCAAATGCAGCAAAAAACACTCCGCAATTAGTGTGTTTCCGCGGGGCGGGGGAGCGGCGCGTTTAGCGTTGTTTCGATAGCAAAGTGTTGGTTGTTCCTGTGCCGCCGCTGTCGTTGTTGTTGTTGTTGGTGCACGCGGTGTTCCGAGTTTCGTCACTTTACAGCAGCGGCTGCGGCAACAACAAAATCGCGATCGAGGAGGAAAGGAAACGAGAAGGAGAAGGAAACGGAAGCGAGAAAAGCCGAAAACACACGTAACGTCTAATTGTCGGGTTCCGGTCAGCTAAAGTCGAAATGTGCGCCAACGGGTTTTGATTCGCTTCGCAAATTGAATTCCGTTCCTCCAGGCACTTTTTTTATTTCGTGTGTCGATTTTATGCTGCTGGAGCTAGTGCTAGTGGTGGCACACGACGATAGAGATGGGAGTGATGGCCCTACCGATGCGTCGATTTTTTTTTATTCCAACTATCGATGGTTTGTATCGATGTCTGGCAATACTGGTCATGTCTGGCAACGTCGGGGCTTTTCTTGATTTTTCAATTGACAATTTTCCTGAAAATTCAAGGCTGAGAAAGGAAAAGGTGAAAACAAACAATTAGAAATTACATGGCTAAGCAGTAAAAGTTTTCCGCACGTGGAAAAAATGTATTTTTAGGCTTGAAACAGTGTGACCAGAGTGGTGGCAGGTGAGAAACACACGCTGCTGCCAAGGCATTTTTGGTATTTCGGCCAAAAGAAGCGGCAAGCCCACTGCCGACCACGCTGCCGCATAATATTGAGCATCAAAAATCCGACATCCCCGCCGTTTTGAAGCGGCGCTCGATTTGTTGAAAGCGGAAAGCAGTGGCCAGGAAAGGAACGGGACCAGAGTCACCCCACGATTAGGATCGCAGTGTCAGAGGAACCGCAGCGTCAGAGCAGCAAGCGTTGAGAGCAGAAACCGAAAAGCTAAGAAGCTAAGAAGCTAAGCAAAAAGCAGACAGCATGCCGAACGACACGGTGGTGAAGGTGCAGGAGTACAAGGACTCGCTGATCCAGAAGGCCGAGCTGCTGATCACCAAGCGCTTCCCCGAGAAGATTGTCCAGCTGAACGAGCTGCTGGCCACGTCCATGTTCAACGAGCGCAACTTCGAGGAGGTGCACCAGGACCTGAACATTCCGGCCCTGCCGCCGGTGCTGGTGCGCAACCTCAATGACTCCGATGGCGACGGCGACCACCAGCCGACGAAGCGTCAGCGCAAGGATGTGCTGGTCAGCGGACAGGCGGTGCTGGCACTGCCCACGGGCACTGTGCCCTGCAACAAGCCGCTCTGCGAGATGATCAAGGTGGTCAAGCCCATCATTCGCAAGCTGGTGGAGGATTGTAAGTGTGCTCCTTAGATTGTAAGCCCCCGAATTCGTTAATAATGTGTTGTAACTTGTGACAGCCAATCTCCTCAAGATGTGGATCTCCTTCATGATACCCAAGATCGAGGATGGCAACAACTTCGGCGTCTCCATCCAGGAGGACACGCTCGCCGAGATCCAGACGGTGGAGTCGGAGGCAGCCGCCTTCTTTGACCAGATATCGCGCTACTTCCTCTCGCGCGCCAAGGTCGTGTCCAAGGTGGCCAAGTATCCGCACATCGACGACTACAGGCGGGCCGTCGTCGAGCTGGACGAGAAGGAGTACCTCAGTCTGTGGCTGGTCGTCTGCGAGGTGCGCAACCGCTACTCCTCGCTGCACGACATTGTGATCAAGAACCTGGAGAAGCTGAAGAAGCCGCGCTCCTCGAACACAGAGAGCCTCTACTAGGTTTTTTTTTACTTTTCTTCTTTTTTTTTTTCGCCCTCCCCCACCCCCACACCTCAATCATTGATCCTGTTTAAAACAACCAAGAACCAAGAAGAACAGCAACAGCCCGTAGAGCGGATCTTGTGTGGCTACTCGAAAACGCATCCTTTGCACATCCAAAACTCGAAGTAAAACCAGTAAGCAATAGCGACTATAAAACGATGAGGCGATTTTATTGATCCATTAAACGTAAAGAGTAGAATACAAGGAACCGATGCTGTATAGATTCCACTAATAGCTGTAGCTATGCATACGAAATAAATAAATCAAACGTTGCGCGTCGGCTAAAATCAAGTGAAACGCAAGCATATTGTAAACTTGAGCTTGGTACGATGTCGCAACTGAATGTTTGTATTAAAAGAAAACCCTGTGACTTTTTTTTAGCTGAGTATTTAATTTCATTTCATGATGAATTCGATGATGACGCATTTTTCCCTTTAATTTTAAGTTCGCGCTTAAATCATATCAGTGTGGCCATATTCTTGTATTTCAGCGGTGTTCGATTACGTCTATCGATAGGCCCTTGCAAGTCTGCCAGATAAAAGCTCATTGCTGTGACACTGCATTTCAAACTTGTTGGCATGGAAATGTTCGCTTCGAACTCAAACTCAAAGCTCTAGTTCAAACATGTTCGAACTGAAATCCCGCCACACAAAATAAATTCAAAAACATTTGTTTTAAAAAAAAGGAATCGTATATTAAATAGATAATGAAAAATAATAACTATTTACAGCTAGCACTATCAAATTATTATTTACAACTAATTTAACTACGTCTCCATCCCACACATACATACATACAAAAACTAACATTTTTGGGGCTGTTTTCCACTCTTTTTTTTCTTAACTTAGGTGGCCAAAAAAAAAAAAAAAAAAATAAAAAAAAAACCAAAATAACGATAAGCTTTTCTGCTGTGTGTGCTAAATTCTGTTGCTTGTGGATTTTTTATAACTATGCATTAAGTGTGTGCTAATACTTTCGTTTTGTTTTTTGTTATTTTTTTTTAGACGTGTCCAGTGCATTGGAATATTATTTTTTCGATTTCGAGGCACTTAAAAGTGTGTTATTGGCAGTGTTATTTTTTTTTTGTATGCTATATTCGGAATTTTCGCGTCGCTCTCCCTAGCTTAGCCTAAACTTAGCACTAAATCTACATATGACAATGAACATTTTTACACAGTTTATCAACGTTTGGGTGCTTAGCTAATCTTTAGACTAAAGTTCAGTACTGACATGGGCCAAATATCTTGGTTTTGGGATTGGGATTGTTATCTTTATAGGTCCTGTGAATTTATAGAAACTTAAAGAGTGATTTTGTCACACCCTACAAATTTGATTTAAAATATTTAGAGGTTTTCAAAGCACCAACTTCAAAATATAAATTATTTTTAATGAACAATAATATTTGATCTCAAAATAAGAATAATATTTTGTATTTTTATACATTTTGTGTTCGAATCTTTGAGTTTTGTAAAAACATTTTTAAATGAATTAGATTTAGTTATCGTTTTCTACCGTTTTTAGGAAGGACATTTTCCTGGCCAACCAAGATCTCCGGCTGATGTCAGTGACTGGACTTGAAGGCACAGCCCGGCGGAAGCCCGGCTACCGAACCCATCCATGAACTTAGCCTGCTGCGTTAAGTAAACGAAATGGCACATTGAACCACAACCCACATGACCCATAGACCCACCCACTCGGTGACCCTCCACTCCACTCCAGGATCACATGTGGCCCCACCAGGCGGCGCTGGCCTGGTAGTAGCCATCGTTTCCCCAGCTGAGGATGCTCAGCGGTGGCGGCGGCGGCGTCAGCGAAAGCACGTCCACATCACTGTCCTCGTTGTTGTTGTTATTGTTCCTTGACTTTCGGTTGGATTTAAGGGGAAGAGGAACAGAAACCGGAAGTCGCAGCGTTAGACGGCGTCGCCGCCTCCGACGGCGCACCAGATCCCAGCCGACGGTGCCCTCTTGTTAGAAAACGTTGTGCGAATTCTTCGCGGGCGCCAGGAAGGGCTTCTCCTCGTTCATCTTCTCCAGATTGCCGCTGAGCGTGGGATCCGTGGGTCGGATGCGCTTGAAGAAGCCGCACTTCCACAGGATGTACGTGAAGAGGGCCAGCAGCAGCAGTCCGCCCACGATGCCCAGGATGATGATCAGCCAGGGTATGGAGGTGTCGCGCTGCTGGTTGCGCAACTCTGGATACGCTCGCGTCTCCACCTGGAAAAATCCGTTAATAATAGTCCCCATAATCTCTTCCAGCTGACCTACCTCAATGTTGTTGTGTTCCATCACCTCGACGCCATAGTCCTCGGGTATTTGGGCCGTGGCCGTGGAGAAGATCCTCACCCGCTCGACCCTCGGATACTCGCTGACCAGCGTGGAGTTCCACAGGCGCGCCTTGACCACCACCTGGGCCTCGGAGAGGGCGGGCATGTTGAAGATGTCGCACTCGATGCGCACGCACTTCGCCGTGCCCTTGTTGCAGTCCAGCTCCACGATGTCCTGCTTCTTGCCGGTGGAGCCCGGTGGATTGCCGCCCTCGGGATCGTACATCAGCCGCTCCAGGCGCGTGACTCGCTCCAGGAAACTGCGTCGCACCCGGTTCTGGGACTGGGGATGGGAGCCCGCCGATCCCACGGGACTGTCCTCCCGCCGGCTGCTGGAGTAGTAGGTGCGCTGCGAGTGGACCGCACTCTTGTTGTACTGATGGCGGGCCTGCTGCTGCGACGGGAACATCCTCATCTGGGCCGGGGCACTGAGGTAGCCCAGCGACTCCCTGGAGCCACTGGCCAGCTTCAGGGGGTTCACGTATTCGGGGGCCACGTGGCACTCGCCCTGACTGACCTCCACGGTGGGTACTTGCTCCAGGTAGAGCAGGTACTGGTCCTGTCGCCCGCTCTGGGGATCACTGTACAGCGACCACGGCCAGTGGATGACCATCTGCACCTTGGGCGCCGTCGAGGGGCCCTCGTTGAAGATGGTGAAGCTGTGGTGGACCTGCGAGCCCACATCGTCCATCTCCATGTTCCTGTCGCCACGTCCGTCGTCCTCGGAGATGGCAGTGCCCACAGCCGGACCGCCAGCCGCCCTCGATCCGCTGTAGAAACTCTGCTCGGGAATGGCCCACCCGCGGAAGTGGAGCTTGGCCTGCCGCACCACCTTCACCAGCAGATCCCGCTCGGGACGCTCGCGACCCACCAGCTTGGAGGTGGTGTTTGCGAATATGTGGAACAGCATGGACTTCTCGCTCGGCTCCAGGCCCTTGGGCTGGAATCGTATGGTCACAAAGGTGGTGGTGCCGCGCAGCATGGGGTTGCCCAGGCTGCATGCCACCAGGGTGGTGTTGAAGCTGTTGCAGGTGGCATTGGTCTGGGGGTTCACACAAGGTGGTTAAGTGTTTCCTCTTTATATTTAAGCTTTAAGCTTAGCTTACCGGCTTCTTGGTGGCCACATAGGAAACTCCCGCCTGGTGGGCGATGAACAGTTGGGCTTCGTAGGCGGAATCCGCCAGATTGCTCACATTAATGCGAACCTCCAGTTCCGTTTCGTCCAGGATCAGGGTGTAATCGTTGTCTAGAGAGTGGATAAAACAGGGAGATGGGTTAATACAGGAACCCTCCATCTATTATGACCTAGTAAAGACAGGACCTTCCCCCTGGAACCGCAACTCACCCGCAGACTGTGTGATATTCGGCTCCGCCCGGATGACCAGGTTGCTCTCGCAGAGATCGTCATCGCCGCAGTCCTTCTGGAAGGTGCCCTCGAAGTCGATGTGCGCCTGGGTCTGGTCCAGGATCGGGTTGAGCCGTATGAGGGCCGACTCCGCCAGCGGAGGCTCCTCCAGCGAGTACTTGAGGCGGAAGCGCACCGGCGTCTGGATGTCCCTGGTGTTGGCCTTGATGTAGCCGGTGACCGCCTGGCAGGCGGTCCGCCCATCCGTACGCACCTTCACCACCCGGCTGAGGACGTTGCTCCGCGCCTGCTTGTTGTCCCGATCGAAGAAGACGCGCGAGAACTTCTTCAGGTGGTCGAAGGTCTCCGCCTCCACGCTGTAGGCCAGGCGGAGCTCCTTGCTCTTCTCGTCGTACGGGTCGATGCTGCAGCAGGCCTCGAAGGTGAAGCAGGTGAGGTTGCTGAAGACGTCCGCCTTGCAGCCGGGCTGGTTGGGGTCCATGTTGCGCAGCTCCTCGCCGCGCACGCTCGTCTGGATGCTGATGATGGGCCTGGCCAGCAGGATGACCGCCGCCGAGGAGTTGAACGCCCCAATCACCACATCCGGATAGGAGTTGTCGTCCAGGTCCGTGTTGCCCGATATCGAGATGCCGAAGGTGCGGATGGGCTGGCCCGTGGGAATGGTGCCGCCCAGCTCGGAGGCCTGGATTTTCTGGGCGGGCTTCGCATTCAGGCCCTGACTGGAGCCCAGATAGATGTACACCACCCCGTTGCCCTCGTACGGAGCGCCCACCGCCAAGTCCTCGCAGTGATCCTTGTTCAAATCCCCGATATTGGCCAGGGCCAGTCCGAAGCGGCTCTCCAGCGTTCCCGTGAGCTTCAGGGTGTACTTCAGGGGCAGCGTATCCTCGTCGTTCTGGTAGACGTACACGGCCCCACCCTCCGACTTGGTGAAGTACAGGGGAGCTGCCACTATCAGGTCCGGTCGGTGGTCGCCGTTCACATCCGCGGTGGCCAGCTCGTAGCCAAAGCTCGAGCCAAACTGCTCACCGTCCAGGATCAGGTGCACCGGTATCGGATTCTCGCTGGACTTGTCGAAGATCACCACCTGGCCGTGGCCCTCGGACCGCGGAGCTCCGGCCGCATACGACATCTGGCCAAAGAAGCGTCCGCCCGTCACCGACATGCCCAGGTAGCTGTACTTGTCCACCGGCGAACTCACGTCCGTGTGGTCGCTGTAGTAGGTCGTCTTGTCGCGCTGCAGGTACTCCCCGCCCACCTGGGTCACCCAGATGGAGCCGCGCCACGTGAAGGGTCCGGGGGAGCCCAGCACCATGGTGTCGTCGTCCAGCAGGGCAGCCGATGTTCCCGCCTGGCACAGACCGTAGTCCTCGTGTTGTCTGCGGGATGAAAGATGGAAGGATTGCTTAATTAAGTCCAGTTCTGGTTGATGATAGTCTGTTGGGTAGGCCAAGGAGTCCGAGAACACGGCTTACCCATCTGCCCATGGCTTTTCCTATTCCCAAATCGGGACGTTAATAGATGAGCATGGACAACAAAAGGACTCTTTGGGTTCCCGTATCTTTATTTCCCTGTCATTTGTCTATTCCCGCATGGAGTTGACATTAATGGATGACCAGGGTCAACATTTGCCTGTTGACCCCGCTCTGTCCACCGACATGTTGCCACATTTTGTGGTGCCCCCCGCCAATTCCCGAATCGCGTTGGGACACGCGAGTTTCAGCTCGATGAGAAATTGCATATTCAGAATGATGACAGGCCGCCTCCGCCTCCGCCCTCGTCCTCGCTTTTGACATTTGAACCCCCTGCCCAACCGCTCCTTGATTTTGGTCATCGTGTGGGTGCGGATGTCCCCCCCAGATCCCCGATCCCCCAATCCCCATTCCCCAATCCTCTGTCATTTAAATAAATTAAATTTCACCTTTATGAGTGTGCGTTTTTAGCCTGCAGTCGTTGGAGGGACGACGTCATCGGTGTCACACTTGAGGTGACCTCGTGACCCCACCCACCAAGCCACCGAACCACCTCCCTATCCCAATGCTAATTGAGGGAGAGACATGTGTGCGTGCCACCTCAGCCTAAGAACACAAACACCCCCGCATTATTCATCGCCGGAGATAATTCACCTTGACACTTTTCCTTTATTCACTCGCCTCCCTGCCAGGAATATAAAAACAAACAAGAACTGACCCATGTCAACTGGAAATGTAATGGGAATGGGATGGGGGTGCTATGATTACCTCAACCCGCAATAGATTGCCCGATCAATGGAGATAGCGATGACCTAGGACAACACGCAAGAACTCCACCGCCCAATAACAATTGATTATGAAATATTATGAAATAAATCTCATAGTTTCATGGGAGATGGATTTCATTATTTATAGCCTATGTACATAGATTTTAAAGTTATCAAGTTCAAACAAAGTTAATAACCAATAATCAAATTCTAAATAAATAAATTAAATTGAATCATTAACAAAAGATAAGCTTTTGAGAAATTCCTTTTAACAGAAACAATTATAAATATCAACGATTTTAAGAACTTTAGACTTACCTTTGCACAGGTCGTCCTTTGCAGGGTTCGTGGACCTCTTCGAACTGCAGATCGTTCGTAAGGAGATAGCAGAGACCCTGGCCATAGCGATTCTCCCGAACGATGTACATGTAGCGATGGGCGCAGACGATCACCTAAGAGGGTGCAAATTAAGATATTCTATTTAGTTTTAGGGATCTAATATTAAACAAAAAAAGTCAAAACTAATATATCTAAATTATACAACAAAATATTAAATTTTTCGAGGATCATTGTTAATTTCTAATCCTACTATTGGAGCATAATACTAAACAAGTATATCTTGAACATTTCGTTATGATCTTCACTTTGGTACAGTACTACCTGCGCTACATGAACATTAACACTATTAATATCTATCCGAAAAATATAATTATATTTATTAAGTATACGGATATAATTTACTCACCTTTCCGCCGGAACCGTTGGCCTGCAGGGGATTCGATCGTACCGTAACTCCCATCCATTGCCCCTCCTTGATTTCGTCACTGGCGGGCGGTGAAAGGATTTCGCTGTCGAAGGCTGAGCGAAGAGCGAAGAACGTAGAACGGAGATTTCGAAGAATTCGGGGAGCGTAGAACCGTGGAGGTCGCGAAAGAGAGAGAGAGAGAGTGCAGATAAAGAGATACCAATGTTAGTTAGTTGCCAAAAAGGAGATGTGATCGTGTGTGTGTGTGTGACTGTGTCTTTGTGTGCGTTTGTGTACAAATGTGTTTTGTGTGTGCATGTCAGCAACAACAACAGTAATATAAACATCAACAACAACAACAATAACGGTAATAATAATTAATAACTTTAAAATAACTAAAAGTAGTATGCATTATCAACAGTATAAATGGTAAAAAAAACAACAGTAATCATTCACAAATTTACATATTTACAGTAGGGTGGACCTTTAAGTTAAATAAAATATCTGTTAGAACAGGTGATAAAATGGATTTGAAGCGGTTTATTTTTATTATAACATAATTTGTAATATGAAATTGTATCTTTATTCTAAGGCAATATTTTATTGTACAATTTTCACAGTTAAATTGTTTGCAATGCAGGTCCACCCCAATGTTTACCCAAACTGGAAATCGAAATTGAAATAAAACTGTAAAATGCAAATCGACTTCGAACTCCGAACAATTCAATTATTTACAGCTGATTTTCGGGCAACAACAGCATCCAACATGTTTTTTTTTTTGGTATGTTGGCGGCAAGTTGCACAAAGAGAAAAAGTGGGGTGGGAAGGAGGGAGAGGGAGAAGGGGGGAACAAAAAATTGTTGATTAAACGAAGCATGAAACGAAGCAAAAGAGCTGGTAAACAAAAAATGGAAAGCGCAGCCGCGAAAGGGAGAGAGAGAGAGGCAGTGAGAGAGAGAGCCGAACGAAATTGATTTAGAATGCATTTTAAAGCATCAAAGTGTTGAAATATGATAAATGATTATTACACTTCCAAAGAGAGAGGCAGAGAGGGAAAAGTTGCAGTGCACAAAAAAAACAAACTCTTTTTTTGGAAATATTTTTCCCTAAATTTGAATTAACTTTAAAAATTAAAAAGAGAGACCCCTTAGAGACCCCTTAAGTTTTAAGATTATTTTTGAAAAATAAAAACAGTAAGCCTTATTTTCTCACAGTGCAGCGTTTTCTTTTTTAAATTTTTTTCGGTTGCCTCGGGACGTGGGCCGTTCTTGACAAGTTTGACGCGTTTTAAAACGCGCCCGGCTGTCGCGCCTGCGCAGTGAAAGTCGCGCAGCTGGGAGCACCGCCCACTGCCTGCCACTCCCCCTTTCCCCCCCTCTTTCGTGTCAACATAAGAATGCAAATATCTGTAGATATTAGCGAGTAAAGGGGGTGAGATGGGTAGTGTACAGTAATGCACACAGAAACCCCACCCAAAGGCCCCCCCTTTTCGCCCAGCCGAAAATTGCGAGCTATTTGCGCTCAAGAATTCGCATATGCGCTGTATTTTTTACAGCTCGCAGTTATTTTTATGCCCCAGCCAACATTTGTTTTGCCTTTCGTTCCTACACAGAGGGAAAAACTATTTAACTGCATTTTAAGATTGTTGTTTTTTTATCTTAGATGAAATACTTCTTCGTAAAAGAAACTAAATTGCAAAAAGTAACACTTCTATAGTATTTTTAGGGTCTTTTATGAATAATACTTATATTTTGTAATTCTATTACCTAACTAAAGTTCTCATTTTAATAGAAAGGGTTTCGATTGTAGATTTCTGGGAACCTAATTAATACAAGATTTATGTTGAAAGGTGCCTAAAATATTTGTAAATACGTCAAAACAATATTTTTATCCAAGAAATATATTCCCCAAAAACAAAGTTTTGATATATTTTCATATACATATTTTCGAAAACCATCAAATTTTTATCACTGTGTAGCCGTTGTTCTGCATTTCGTTTCGCTATTTTTTTTTCTGTACTCATAGTTTTAGAAATTTGTCACGTTCTTAGGCTTTTTAAGCATTTTTTTTTTCAGCTGCTTCTTCTTGCAACTGCCACGCTCTGATTGCCAAAAGAGCAACAACAACAACAACAGCAGAAGAACAAGAAGCAGAAGAACTGGAGGAAGAAGAAGCAGCCGAAGAAACCCGGTCACAGTGGCGTTCAAAAATATGCAGCCGACCCAGTTGCATGTAAACACTCGGAAGGGGGGGTGACAAAGGGGTCACAAACACCCAGCGAAGCAAATGAATTTGCATGCGAGTGAGGACAGGATATAAAACCGAAGCTTGAAATACCCTTTTTCAACTAAAACGAATACTTAGTTGGTCACAAAAAAACATAAGAATATGTTTACATGTTCTATATATTTAAGAACATTTTTTTATGAGGTCAAAGCCTTTTGTTTAGAAACTTTTATGAGTGGAAAATATGATATAAAACTATTTGTAGACTCAATTGAAATTTTTGAGTTAGGCAACATGTTAAAAGATTATTATGTCATTGTGTTGCAAACTCTAAAAAAAAACACCCACAACAAGGGTGTTAAGTAAAGAGAGCAGCTGCCAGGGCTTTATAATTAGCGCTAAATGAGTCGCCAATTGAAGCCGCCGAAAATGTAAAGCCACGTTTTATGGGTTATGAGGTTTTTCCCCCCTTGGTTCTGAGTGAAAATTCCGAGAATCAGTTGGGGCTTGCCAAAGGATATGGCAAACATGTGACGCCCGATAATGAAGTTGTCGCTACCAACGAAGCGTGCAAAGTCCCCCACCAGAAATTCAAAACTGAAAATATTTTAAGCTCAACTGGCTAATGGGGAGCAATTGTGGTGATTAAGTTTTAATTTATTTACAAATATGGATCAGGGAAACAGATGTGTCGATTGTGTGAAACCAAAATAATCTTCGTCTTTACATATTTTTTAATGTTGGTAATAACGATATAATATTTCACAGCTCCTAAGGATCAGGAGATATGTACATATGTGCTAATAATATTGGGCGATTGTTATAAACATTAAATAATAACTTAATACAACAGTTAAGCATAAATATATATTCGAACATTCAAGTGTGTAATTGTACAGCTAGATGTGTAATTTAGGCTAAAAAACAAAGATAGGTATATTATATCTGATTGCAATTAGTGCGCGCATGCGTGGCAGGTCAGTAAAAGTAACAGTAAAGGTAAGAGTGAGAGGGAGAGAGCGAGTAAGCAAGATGGCGGCCATATTCATGCGTGCGTGACTGTACATTCGGTGATTGCAGATATTGAAGATTTGCAAAAGATATATGTTTATTTTGGGGAGAGAGATGGGTGCATTGAATCGAAAGAATGGTTAATGCCGAGGTTAATTCAAATCAAACCGTAAGTGAACGAATCAAAGCGCAAACCAAAGGTATGGATACTGATTAGGGTTAAGTACTATATATAGGTCGATCGAATACTGAATGGGTGTTGTTAGCGGTTGCGGTTGCGATGAGATGCGCGATCCTTGATCGGGAATCGGTTATCGGTAATCGGGATCGGTTTTTGGTGGGCAAGACAACAATTAAAGCACCCAAAACCACTTACGCTTATTAGTCTCATATGCTCCGCTCGGTGCTAAGTGATTCGTTCGTTCGATTTATCGATTTATCGAGTGTCGAATATATCGAAAATATTTGTCAGTATTTGGACAGTCGGAGTTTGGGTGGGTAGGGAATTCAGGTTGAGGTTGAGGTTGGGGTAGAGACACAAATGAATTTCCCAGTTAGGCGCACCGAATACGAATTTCGATTTTGGCGGAACCAAAAGGTTTAGGGGGAAGAGAACAAAAAACAAAAACATAAGAAAGAAAAAAGAGAAAGAAAGATCAAATAATTAAAATTAAATTAATTGTAGTTTTTGACATCGGTAATTGTGGTTTATATTGACTAAGATCAGGGCCGCAGAGAGAAAATCAGGGCCCGGGGGTATCCATGCTCAACCACCCCCCCCCCCCTTTTTTTTACATCAAAAAAAATTTATGAATTATTGGTGTTGTACCCGGTTGAAGTACGTCTTTTGACGAACAAATCTAAAATTATCTGATAAAAAACAGCATTTTTTTCGGTATTTTAGCCTAAAAACGCATAGTTTTGAAGCAAAAAAAAAACTGATCGTTGGCTGGGAGTCACTTGTATTTTAAACACGTTTGTAAAATTTCAAACCGATCGGTGCATACATTTTTGAGTTATCCGGGAAACCGACATTGAAAAAGTCATTTAAAGAAAAATGCATTTAAAGCTTAACTGTTCTTAAAGGGATCGGATGTTTTGCTGCATACGAATAAGTGAATTTTTCTAAAAAAAAAAACTGAAAATTCTGAGACAACATTCATAAAGAACTGTACTTTCGATTGAAAATAATATTAATAGTTTTAAAAAACTAAAAGAAACGCTTTCCGGTTTAAAAGAGCGCGCTCTTTTATAGATATCGATAAATTATCGGTAAAAAAAAACAAGTTGGCAGGCCTGCATGCGAACCAAAAACTGTTACGCAGCCAGCCAGCCAGATAGCCAGATAGCCAGATAGCCACAAGTGAAACTTATATAAAGCGTTTAAAAACAAGACCTTAGCCCTCCCAATAGTTTGCAGCTGCAGAACTGCAACAAGCATGTTATGTTAAGGAAATTTTTAAGGATTAAGTCTTTGCAAACAGTCAAAATCGTCAATCAAATAACTGTTTTCCGAAATTCACGGGCCCCTGTAAAAACTCCGGGCCCGGGGGAAACCCACCCATCTCCCCCCCCCTCTCTGTGGCCCTGACTAAGATGCTAGGAGAAAAATGGATATCTATACAGTAGGTACTAGGGGATAATACGAGTATAACTAAAATGAGTGCTCATCGAGTGAACGAACGATTCAAGGACTGATCGTTTGCTAATCGTAGAATTCAACAAAGATCGATAAAAACGATTACATGTTTTTGGCCCAATTGATTAATAAATTTTAATTCCAATGATTTATCGATTTAATCGTTTAACTATCGATCACAGTGTTCTATCTTACTTAAAACTAAAAACAAAAGGGTTGTTTAAAGGTTAGATATGTTTAGTCACAGATCTTTGTACAGCAATCGTTTATGTACAACTCGCAGACTGAATCGGGATCTAAAAACAAGATTGGGGTCAACTGAAAATGCAATCGGTTAGCTGGAATGAAGATTGGCTTGGCCCGGTTGACCTTTGACCCTTGGCCCCCGGTTAGTACAGCAGGATTCTGGCTTAGCGGGGGTTACAAATAGACCGGACAATCTACGTCTATAGGCAGATACAAATAGTTTATGTAAAACTAAGACTGGAGCAAGCCAATCATCCTTCACCAACAGAAATATAGATGTAGATACAGGTTAAGAGTTGAAAATAAAAAGGGGTACAGATACCGAAGCTGGGTTAGGAGTTATCGACTAACTTGAGATTATATACGTACGCTCTAAATTTGTTGGATTCAAAATTAAGATAAGAACCTAGGAACTTAAAATGTGAGTTTAAATATTTATATTTATTTAATTAAATGTATGACTGCAGATCCTAGTTATTATCATAATGTTGGATATGATTCACTTACATCGCCTGCCATCGGTGATCACTTGTTCGCAGTCGTCGAGACTCTGTGTTATGGGACACCGCCAAAGGGCGCCGGAGTGTGAGGTGTTCGGCTGTCGATTTTGATCTAGTGGTGCTCCCACCAAAACACTGCAAAATACAGAGAACAAAATCAAGCGATTAGTACACTAAAATCAAGATTTAGTAAGACATTAACTTAAAAGTTATGTGACCTATAAGATCATAATAGTTACAATAATAATGATAAAATATAGGTAAGTCTTATTCTTCCCTTAAAAATCCTACATAACAAATCTTAATCATTTTAACATATAAATATTATTTTTGAGTATATATCTCAACATTTTGTAGATTTTGACACCAGCATGATATTTTTGATTTCCGCTCAGGTTGAAAATGACAGAATTTAGGTAAGCAACACCTGCTATTTTTTTTCTCAGCATATATTTGACTTAACGTGTTCGTAATCTGAGCCAAAACCACAAGCAATCTGCGGTCAGTCGCGACTCAGGTCTCTTTGGTTATAGCCACGGCTATCGACTAATTGTGGGTCTCGACTGGTAATCGATTTGTAGGTGGGTTCACCTCAGACTCAGACTCAAACTCAAACGTAGCGACAATTGCGACTTGGTTCAATGCACTTCAGTTGGCTTTTTGGACCTTTTTTGGGGCTTGGCCCGGCCAAAATGTAATTACTCCGGGCGATAAACGTGTGCAGTGGGTAGTGGGTAGTGGGTGGGTGCAGCGCAGCGTCTGCACGAAAGATGTTGCTAATGAGCATTCAAATCATCAAGGAGCATAAAAAGGAGCCATAAAAAAAAAACCCAGCAGGATGTGTCGAAATGTTGCAGGAAAAAGGAGTGAAGTATGTTTTTGGGGCACCTTTATTTTTATAAATATGTCAATAATAGTGATGACAATTCAAGATGACAATACACATAAAATAACCAAGTAAAATATAAAATTAAATAAATTTGAGCAATTTAATAAAGCGTAACAAATTATTTATAAAAATTGAAAAACATATATATTTTTATAAGAAAAATATATATTTTTTAAATTCTAGTAAGAAATAAAAATACCTATGTTGGTCTTAATTTTGTATGAGTGTGTCTACTTATATATCTGTAAACTCTTAAAATAAATATTAAACAAATAATAAAATAAAGTAGTAAATTGTCAAAGTAAAATCTAACTGCAGCGAAAATGCCGAAAGGCACTGAAAAGATGGCCAAGAAGCACGCTAAATGGCAACAGAGTAGGGCCAGCAAAAGGGGGCGACGAAATGGCGAAAAAAAAAATAAGAAACTAAGAAAACAAAACAAAGGAAAATAAACTGAAAAAGAAAAACAACAACACCCACGTTCAGTCGCTTAACGTGTTTAACATGAATGTTCATTATCCTGCAGCCGTAAGCCCGGCCATAATCCACGGCAACAACAACCACTGCACCACTGAAATTGCATGTACGACAACTGCAAAACACGAAGGCGAGGAGTGGGTTTATGGCGGCCATTAAGTGGCACCTACACACCACACACACACAGGCACACACCACACACAGATACACACCAACACCATCAAAACACAGCCATCACAGCAGCAAAGCCAGCAAAAAAATCAAAAATAAAAGAAATCTTTAAGTGCCCAAAGGCAAAACTGGTGGCCAAATTGCCCACAACAATGGGTGGATGAGGGGTGCAGAGGGGGTGGTGGTGAGTGTAGGTGGTGGTGATGGTGGTGCAAAAATAAAAAAAAGAGAGGAGAGGGCGTACCCCAACTTATCGCTTTTGTCGCCTCACAATTGACACATTTGTCGGCCTTAAAAACCTAAAAATCTGAAAGGAAATTGGGGACCCTTTGGGGTTACGAAACTAACTTTAAGAAAAAGTAACTTTAAAATAAAACTTTAACAACATGTCACTCAATCAATCTTTGTTAAGGTAAATTAATTAAATTAAATGTATTTAAAATACTAAATAAATGAGAGGCTTTCTTTCAGACTTGATTAATTTGTTAGGCATAAATTTAACAATACATTAAATTAGGAAAAGTTTTATGAGCCAATTTTATAGTTTATTGGCAATAAACATTTTTTCTTCTGATTTTATAAGAGCTTCTATTTTCTTATTTATAATTGATCATTTTATGGATGCAACTTGGGTTCAGGTACAGTTGGTCAGGTTTCAATAAACAGTAAGTATTTAGTTAGATTTCCCACACAATTAACTTTAATTAAATCGTGTTAGAAAATAAACTAAAATAACCTGTTCACTCTGAACTCTTTCCCTGCAAAGCAAAGCCTCAAATTGAGCAAGAAAACTAGATCAAGACCCAGTCCGACTTTTGGGCCAAGTTAAGAGCGGCTCTCATCCGTTTTCCACGTGTTTGTCTGGTGGTCATTAACGCTGACACTCACTGACATTGCAACAGACTGGAAATCTTCTGACCTGACCCTGCCTCATTTTCGTTGTTGGTTTTATTTTATGGCCTCTGCTTTTGACCCGGTCCAGTGACAGTGTCTCTTTTTTTTCTTGGCTTGTTTGGACTGCTGCTGAGGCTGCTCATTTAGCAGGTGCCTGCATTTCCATTCCCATTTCCATTTCCCCGAGGGAGGAATATATACATAAAACACGAGTCACATAAATCTGGTCACCAAACGCCGCTGGCTGTAAATCTCTTGACATGGCCCATGAGTCCATAAAACAGGTCTAATGATCTAGCTGGAATTCCGATTCTGGGGAGGAACCTGGCCCTGGAAAACGGAGCTATTTGATTTTTTCGGGCTGCTTGGATTCTGGAGCGAGTTCGTTTTTATGGCACTTGCCACTTAGCTTATCAATTAGCAGGGAAGTCGGGGGAAAAGGGGGTGCAAAGGGGGCTTATGAGGGGGGATTGATCCCCTCAATTATCATGGCATTGAAGAAATAAAAACACAGTGAAAAATAGCAATTTTTTAATATATTTATGTCTTTTAAAGTGATTCAATCAATTCTTTTCTGAAAATGTATAAATAAATATTCCAAAGATTTAAAATTCAAAAATGAATAAGCGTACTGTATTAACCTTATTTTTAAGTACCTTAATTTTTACCATAATTGATTTTAAATTATCTATAAATGTATACAATTTTTATGCAATTATTAGAAATATTATTGCTACTTTTAATAAATACTCTTGTGCTTATTAATGTCTTGTATTTAAATGTTTTTTTTGTAATAAAAATATATAAAAACAAAGCCTGAGTTAATTTTTTTCAGTGTTAAGACTGCTCCACTTGATAGGCCGAGTGCAATTAAAATCCGATGACTTTTGGTGGTGGATGTGCCTCTGAATGCACGAGGGGCGAGGAGTGATGCAGTGCATCTGGCACTGGCGACGACGGCTTAGAATGCATTTAATTAAATTTGAGCATTAATTGCCGCTTTAAGGCGTCGCGCGTGTCGCCTCAATTGCCCGGGCCTCGAAAACCCTTTCAAGTGGTCTTACTTCCACTTCCCTCCCCCCACGGAACAACCCAGTCCAACCCATTGACTCCATCCATCTAGGCAGCCCATCCCATCGAAATCCAGCACCCGCAGCTGGAGAGTCTCTTGTCGGAATTCGATTGTTTGATTGCCGAACGGAGGAGGGGAATTTCCCTTGATGTCTTGAATCTAATAGAAAAATGCAATTATTATTTATGCACGAGAGAAATGGGAAGCTAAGGGAAGGGAGTATTATAAAAAGGAGGAGTTTTATATCCAAGAAAATATTATAATATATAATATTATAATATATTATAATCATAAAAAATAACCAAGCTCTTAGAATAAAAAACATCAATATGATGAATTACTTTCTAACAGTGGCTTATATTAATATATATTGCTTTGATTTAAATGAATTTAAATTAATAAGAATCTTTTAAATATTGAAGTGGAAAATCATCGAAATTGATTATAAAAATAAAAAAAAATTTAAAAAGAATGTATTACCTATTAACTGTATTTGTATATTTTTAGGCACAAATAAAAGTGTCCACAAAAGTAATTGACTTTTTGATGTTTATAAATATATATTTAAAAAATTTAACACTCCAACTTCAGTTGATTTTTTTACTTGTTCACCCTTTGATTTTTGTTCCCTTTAAATGGGTTCATCTTCAGACCTATTTTCGTAACCCCCATCCACCAAAAATAAAGAACTCCCCGAATTGCATTTGCCAGCATTGTCAGTGTTTTGTTGTCTGACTTTCTGGTCCAGCTGTGTTTGTCTTCTTGCTTATTTTTCGGTTGCTCAGAGTCCCCCTGTTTGTGTATCTTATTAGTCATGATTATCACAAGTGTTCCCAAGTGTTCACCCTCGCCCAATCCCCAAACACCAATCCCCAATACTTTCCTAAGTGGTGCAGCATCGTCCAACCCACTCTACATACTTATTTATTATCATTTGTCTGCCCAAAAAAATTCAATTCATTTTCGTCTTCCCATCGCCCCATCTCCATCTCCCCGTGACCCCGTGAACCCTCTCCCAACTCACTCTTTGCGGTGTAAATATTTATGGATCTGCTGGAGACAAAGATGGTGCTTTACCCACATGGGTGGGATGCCTCATCTGTCTGGCTCTGGATGAGCCATCGCCTAGGATCGATCGATCTGCTTCCGGTTCTGGGATGCCGTTCCGATTTCGCATTTTCTTGGCAAACTAAACTTATGACGCCAGTGCGATAAGATGAGTGTGCTACCAAATAAATTTGGACTATTATTACACTAAGAAAAATTCAATTCGTATTACTCAAAATAGTTTTTCCATTTCATTAGCAGAAATTCAAAAGACAATACTTTTTAATAGAATTTAAAACAAATTTCGAGCCTTCATTTAAATATCATAATAAACTTTTACTCTTGCAACTGAAAATTTAAAAAAATTAGTTTGATTAATATTTTTATTCTAAGTTACTTAAAAATATAAACTTTAGGGAATCTTATTGAGATAATTGTAATTTTCTTTGTAACTTCCTTTGTCTGCCATAAATTATTATATTTCTGTTCTGCTTTTTAAAAAGCAGTCTCTAGGGAGTATAAAATAATATCAACATTTTGTTATGACAAATATTTAATTATTTTTATGACGACATTTTTTATTTACCTAATTTAATAAATGGTTATCTTACTTTTATTTGTAACACTTTTATGTCTGGAAGTCTAAATTTATAAGGAAACTATTTGTGTTTTCGCTCAGTGATTGTGCTATCGCGTATTTGATATTTGCAATGCGGTGTTTGCCCCCAGGTGATTGTGGCGATTGTGCTGAGGTGTCGCCAGGTGAGGTTCTTCGGGTTCTTTGGGCCTAATTATGCCCGCAGGCCAATCGGGGTTAGACACGTCCTTCTCAGTGTTCTCTGTATTTTACCATAATTTTTCTTTCAAGGGGAAATCGGCAGAGAGTGAGATGCGTGATTCGCAGGATACTTCCTGCTGCGACAGGATGAGGATGCAGCCCTCTACCTGAACCCGAGCTCTTGTGTTACCTGTCCGATCGGAATCAACGATAGGCGACATGCGGTGTCGTTTACCTGCAGCTGGCTCAAAATAATAAAAATAAAAATAAGGAGTTTTCCCCTGAGGAGGCTGTGTTACCAAAAGCATTTGCGTCAAATTGGAATGCGATTGCCATTGGAGTGCCCACTCTTTTTGCTTTGGGGCCTGTTAACTGTAAACTGACAGCCAAAGTGACCAAAATCAAATTACGAATACAAAATACAAAAAGCAAAATACAAAACACAATAGCAACAGAAGCAACTGAATTACCATTGCCTAATTCAATTTGCGCATTAAGTCGACAACGGCGATGACGATTGACACTCGCACCATGGGCTCAATGTCAAAGTCATCCATCAAGTTTGTGGGGTTTTTTTTTGGGGGGATTGGAACAGGGAATACGGGTGATACAAAGATTGAAACAGGGGATCTTAAGGTACATTATGGTTTATATAGTTTTAAATTAAACCCTTTTCATCTTTACATTCTTCATACATTTATATTGAGTATTTTTTATGAATACAAATTGAAATTAAATTGATTCTTATTTCAGTTTTGGTTTTACATAATTTATATGTTTTTTTAAAAAGTCTCCTGTTGCTTATTTTATTGCATACCATTCCCAGAATAAAGACTCTTTGTATACCATTTATAGGAATTTTGTTTTGCATTCACTCTTCATATTTCAAGGCATCTGATTTCGTATAATTCCAATCAACTCAACCCTACCAAGTATATTTATATATACCACTCCCTTTCATCGCTCCCACTCACTCCGAATACGAGTCCGAATCCGATTCCGAATCCGATTCCGAATCCACTCTGCAGCATGGCCTTCCATCGTAAGATCCCTCAGCACACCAACCACGTAACCTAACCCAACCCAATAACCCCAGAGATTTGTCACTTCACAAACTACAAAATACATCCGACAAACATACTTCAATAAATTTGTCGGTTTTCGGGTTTTCTTTCATATTTTTTTTTGGGGGGGAATGGTAAGTTTTTGGAGGCTTAAAATTCAAGACGGGCAGTCACCGAACGCGCATAATTTGATGGGATTTGGTTAAGTCATCCAGTGTCTGCTGGGGGCAGGGGGCGGTGATGTGTCGGTGGGCGTGGCATGTCAAGGTGTCGCTGTCGCCATGACGCGCGTGTCCAAAAAAAAAGCCGCGGAGATTTCTTGTAGTCCGAATGAAGTCATGCCCAAAGTAGGGAACCCAAAGCCCTCAAGGGTTCTGTTTTTTTTTTGGGCTGTTAATCATTGTTTTGTTGCGTAGCTCGGTTATAGATATCGGATCCCATTAGCTGACATCCACGGATGTTTCAATTTGCACATAGCCAAAACCAAATCCAAATCCATAATGGGAGGCAGGCACGCGTTTCCGCTGCTGCGGGTCAAGAACATAATGTGTCCATTAGTTGGCAAAAAAAACCAGAAGTGGGGATCAGGCCAAGTTGATGACGCCTTCGATGGCGCCGCTTCCTCAAGAGCTGGCGGAAAAATTCAAAATATACTCTGAAAAACTCTAGATAAAATTCTCGCTTGGTTGTGAAACTTGGTAGAATCGTGTATTTGTAACTTAAATGCCATCATATAAAGTTAGCTTTGTCTAACTTTAATAGAAAGCAATTTAACACAGTTCGAACAATAAATATGAGATCATACTACTTCGTTCAATAAGTCTCCCAACTAACACATAGACAGTGCTACTTGCACCAAATCCATGTGTCCATTCGAAAGAGACAACCCATTTAGGCAAACTGTCAAAATACCACGACAATCCAACCAATAGTTTTCAAGTTACAGTGCTTTAAGTGACGCTACTTTTGCGGTTTTCAAAAAAATGAATCCGAAGCAATTTCGTGTGTTGATCCATCATTGATTTTTGATGAAAAAAAATATTGTTCAATGCCAGGAATGGCTTGAAAAACATTATCCGGACTCTGAACCAACAAAATCAACCATTTGTAAGTGGTATGCTGACTTAAAAAGATGTCGTACAGACACCAACGATGCTGAGCGTGCTGGACAGCCAAATGAGGCAGTTACTCCAGAAAACACAGAAAAAACAAAGAAAATCATTACGGCCAACCGTAAAATGAAAGTGAATGAGATTGCTGACATTCTGAAGATATAAGCAGGCAAATTTTTCACCATAATAACCGAACACTTGTTTATGAAAAACCTATTTTCGAAATGGCTGCCGCAATTGCTCACACCAGAGCAAAAAAAACAACGAGTCGATGATTCAAAGGCTTGTTTGGACATTTTTAAGCGTAATAAGTCGAAGTTTTTTCGTCGGTACATCACAACGGATGAAACATGGATCCACTATTACACTCCGGAGTCCAATCGACAGTCTGCTGAGTGGCGTGAAGCCGGTTTAAGCCACCCAAAGCGTCCAAAGGCACAAGCATCGTCTGGCAAGGTTATGGCCTCAGTATTTTAGAATGCTCACGGAATAATATTCGTTTATTACCTAGAAAAGGATCAGATCATCAACAGCTACTATTATATAAGATTATTGGAGCGTTAAAAGTCCGAAATTGCCAAAAAATACCGCTTTTTGCGAAGAAAAAAATCTTGTTTGACGAAGAGAATGCACCGTGTCACTAGTCGATGAAAACGATGGCAAAAATTAAAGAATTGGGTTACGAATTGCTGTCGCACCCACCATATTCTTCAGATCTGGCCCCCAGCGACTACTGGCTTTTCGCAGAACTCAAAAAGATGCTCCGTGGTAAGAAATTTGACTCGAAAAAGAAGGTAATCGCCGAAATTGAAGCATATTTTGAAGGCCTCGACAAATCGCTCTATAAAAGCGGTATAGAAAGATTGAAAAAGCGTCGGAATGATTATATATTCCTTAAAGTGGACCATGTTAAGGAATAAAAAAAAATTTTGCCGAAAAAATGTGTTTTAATATGTTAGTTGGGAGACTTATTGAACGGAGTGTTACATACTATGCATGGGATGTTTTGCATATTATTTATTTAGTTTTTAATTAACATTTGAATGGGCTCTAATTTCAGTTTGGATTTGAATTGTTTAAAGTAATTATTTAATTTATTTCAGTTTTTTCTTTGCCCTTTTTTTTAGCCACAATATTCTTGTTAAGGCCTGGCTAAAAGCAGCCTAAATTAAAATGGGGTAAGGCCCAAAAAAAAAAAAGAGCAAACTGCGCATTTCAGTGGCCCAACCTCGCTCCACATTCGATTGGGTCATCGCTCACGGCTCGTTAATTTGGCCAGCCAAATGGGAAATGGGAAACTGATACAGGAAATGCATTTTGGGCCTACTACTTATACTATCAACTGATGATAACTCTGCCCAAAATTCGTGCGTTGTCCGCAGCTGTGCCACTCTGATTAATTGTGGGTCAACACAGATGCAGATGTTTCTTCGCATATATCTGATATATGTAGCTGATCTACATACGGTGGTTCCCTGTGTGTGCGACCGCTGGAGCGTTAAATTGCCACGGTAGCCCGCTTAACCGCTTAACCAACCGCCTACCCAGCCACTCATAGGCCCATCGAACCAAACCACCAACCCACCATCGATACATTCACCCATCTGCACAGAGAGAAAAATTATATATTGTTAATATAATTTCATCTAATTTTGTTACACATTTTATTCACGACTTACAAAATAAAAATCCATTCAATTCGACTTGAAAACTTTAATATTTGTAGAAAGGAAACATTTTAAAAATCTCAAATAAGTTTCAGTTCTTATGTTTTCATTTAATTGAATTATTTGAATCTGTTTTTAAGTTTAAAGTTAATTTAAGACACCTGTATAAATCTATGAAGACTTCAAAAGTTTTTAAACTTTTTAAATTATTATATTGGACAAATGTTTGTTTCCCTTTTCAGTTGATAAATCACTAATTTCTTCACCGTTCTTGATAAAACATAATATCAGTCTTAGATATACAAAAATATAAACTTTTTTCTTAGTGCAACCAGGTGATCCCCACCCCTTTTTGCCTCACGTAACCCAAGTAGCACAAATTGGCCCGCGGCTTTGCAGCTTATCGGGTTTTGTATTTGGATTTTCTCATTGTTACTGTTGTTGTTGGGAAAGCAGCCCAGCGGTTTCAGTTCCATTTTCATTTCCATTTCCCCCAACTGGCAGCCCATTTCCCAAGCCATTTCCATTATGAGAATTGATGGCAAGGTCAAGCGGTTGGATCAGCGTTCGGAAATTTGTCTCTGGCATAAAGCGCATGCGCAGCGTCAGGCAGACTTTATCCACAGTCAAAGGTCCCTAACTTAAATTTTAAAAACTCTATATATATTTTTTTTAAAGAAAAAACATTCTTTTTTACGAATGAAATGTATTTCATTAAAAAAAGTCAAGCAAAGAAATTTTAAGCCCAACCTATATTTAAGCTACGATTACTAAGTTAGTTAATAACTAAATAATTTTTATAATGTTCAACTTGTGGAAGCTCCACTGTATTTCTTCTCTCCCTTTCCTTGACTTTTGCTTGCTTCGCTCATAAATTGTTCGTAAACAAATTGTGGTTGCTCGCAGGCCTAGCAAAGATCAAGAGTTTTTGGGGAAAAGGGGTAAAAAGGAGGGGCAGGAGGATGCTTGATTAATTCGATAAACTGAACGATAAATATTGCTTGCCGGTTAATGGAAGCAATCCAATTAATTTCTAACTGTTTGCGATATGGGCCTTGAAAAGTGAGTACGGAAGAGAGACTTAAGATTAGAGAGTGTGCTTCTCTTTATCGGAGTCAATTAATCGGTGGATATAGTCATATCGGTGGGTTTAAGGGATAAAGGGATATACACTTGGCCCTCGCTTAACACGGGGGTTACGTTCCGTGTAAGAACGAGGTTTTTAGCGTGTTAAAGGGGGAATGGGTGCAAATTGCAACCGTGTAAGACCGAGTTAGTGCTAAAAGAGTTCGTGTTAAGCGAGGGCCAAGTGTATAAGTAAGTATGTATGTGTATATTTATGTATTTTATGATATAATAATGTAATCTTTGGAAAACTCAGGGTTTTGTAGATATTGTAATATGGCTTTCAAAAAACCAAGCTTATAAGATATTTTCATAGTTTATTTTTACCAAATTAGCAGATATATTTAGTAGTTTGTAAGTTTTTTGTATGTTTTTTTAATTGGTATTTTAGGGGTACAAAACAAAAATCAAATGTCTAAGAGATAAACACTTCGAGTTGAGAACTACAAGACAAAAGTTTGGGGGACAGGTCAGGGTTACAAAGTAGGTATCTCCACATGTTTGGACCTTCGTACATCTCCCTCTTTATACGGGTGTTGGTTGCATGGCACATTTATGGGAACTGACATGGCGACAATAAAAACGTTAACACGCCTATGCATGCCCCAAAAGAGAGAGGGAAATATATTTAAAGAGGGGGATGGCCATATTTAAACATAATTTCGTTTTTTATTATCCTTTCATGACAAAGACACGAGGCCGCACCATAAAATAAACAAATACGCGCATATAACCAGAAGAATCTCAAGAAGAGGAGGCTTGAAGAAGAAGAAGGCTTGGAGACACAATGACGTTTAATAGCGGTCGACTAAGTGGAAGGCAACTGAAGAAGGGCCCAAAAGAAGAAGAAGAAGAAGCAGAAGAAGAGGAGGCAAAGGAGGAGAGAATGAGAACGAAAAGGAGAACGAAAGGTGAGCGAAGCCGGTGAAGAGGGAAATGCCGGCATAAGTAAACAAAACAACTGGCTGGCAGGTAAATTACAAACAGCAACAGATCGCGAGGGGAAAAAGGCTACAAAACACTGAGACAAAATTTGATCCTTGTGAATTTTAATTTGATTAAAATTTATACCATAACATTAGATCTTTCATCTTGTGATAATGACACTGATTTTTTTTAAATGTAGATATTCCGTTCTATAAAAAATGATAGTAATTTTTTCCAGTGTATTTAAATACGGAGAGCAAAGGATCAACGGAGTGAGAGGGGAGATCAAGGAGAGAGCGCAAGAGAGACGTGCGCATAAATAATAAGATCTGATGGTTGTGCGAGCGAGACAGCAGGATTGGAGCTGGAGCCTTCTCCTTCATAATTTAGTGTTGTTGTTTTTGTCTGGCTTTGAATTTGGATTTGAAATGAATTGAGCAAGTTGGAGAGGAGAGGGAGATGCCGCCGGCTGACATGAGCGGCCACACACGGCGAAGAGTTCCAGGGGGGAGGGAGAGAGAGGGAGAGGAGGAAATAGGGGGTTAGGAGTGGAACGGTAAAGCGGGGGCGTGCCCCAAAATAGGGGGGTGAGAGCGAGAGATAAGGAGAACCCCAGAATTTCCCAATTTACTCATACCCATAATTTGACATCATTTTTGTTGTTGTTTTTGTTACAGTGGAACCTGGCCAAGTGAAGCTTTACTATTTATTCCACTTAAATATATATTTAGCCAGCTTCCACTTTATTCTGGGTTGCACAGTACACTCGTTGCCTTATCTACGATAAGATATGAAGAAGTAAGCCTGATCGATGACATCGGCAGTTATGTTATATCGTAGTGTTATCACTGTAATGGAATGGCCTACAAAAAAAAGGGTGTTCTCGTCCACTGTAAATGCGGGCTGTAAGTCGTATAAATTTTAATTATGTCACCATAAACTAAAACGAAAACGACACACCCCTCCGCCCCCCAAAAACAGCAATAAAAACAGCAATTCTGCGTGCGTTGCGTTTAATGTTTTATGTTTTTTTTTTGTTTTTTCGCTGTCTTTGTCAGTTTTTCGCTGGCTTTAGTTGATTTTTTTTTTATATTCTTTTGGTGCTTTGCTTTTTGGTGGTGTGCGCATAAAATTTGCATAAATTACACGCGACGACACTGACAAGTAAATTCACTTTGAAGGCAGCTACCCAGTATTTTTATTATTGCTTTATTTTTGTCACATTCGGCGGCAGCAGCGTTCGGTGTTCGAGTGCTGTTTTAGGCCATTATGTTAATGAGTTTTAATTGAAGACTCCGCAATATGAGCATTATATTTATGGCTGCCTTTTGTTGTTTCACATTACAGTTTTAATTTTTTTTTTTTCAGAATTTTCCATTTAATTTTGGGCTTATGTGGGCGCCTGCAGGGGGGAGGAAAATGATGTGTGATCAGCAACATGTTGTCTGGGCTCTTGAATTTCCATATTCCACATTTTTTGTCGCATTACCAAATTCATGATGTGGGCAGAAATCACATTTAATTTTCAGGCTTTGTATGCTTAATTTTTATTTAACCAAAGGGACCTTTTGTCCTTTTATGACAAAATTACAAGGGATTAGGAACTTGTGGTTGATTCTCAAAGGACTTGTAAATAGTGTAACCATAAAATGGGACTTTCGTTGATTCGTTGCCACTAAATATTTTATTTGATTTGATTTAAAGAAATATTATTTGTGAAACAATTTTCTTTGTAGAATTTTAAAATATAATTAAGTTATATTCAAAAACTTTAAGGTCAATATACATAGCCATAAATAAAAGGATGGATAACATGTATTTGTTCATTATTATTAATAATATATTATTAATATTATTATTAATAAACATTATTAAATATATACATTTTTAAAAATATAAATCCAACACTAGAAGGTCTCCCACAACCCAAACTACTGCTGAAAGTAGTTGACAAATGCCCGTCGCAGTTTGCTGAAGATTCCCGACCCCTTCTGACTTCCCTGGGGGCTGATCTCCGCGTGCATGCGTCCCAGGTGCCAGCGGAGCTGCATGCGTTCGGCGACGAGCCGCTTGGCCAGCAGGTGACCCCGATGCACTTGCTCCGGGGATGTGAAGCGGAGCTCCAGGCCCTTGGAACGCTGACGAAAGGCTGATACCAAGCAGAAGCGCGAGAAAATTCCGAGCAGACGGACTTCGTCGCCGGGAACGAAGTCGTACAGGCTCAGCCAGATGTTGCTACGCGGATCCTGATCCGCGGAGCTCCGCATCCTCGCCTGCTCCACATCTGCATCTGGTCCCACTGCGCACTCGCTGTCGCTTTCGGTTCCGGTTTCGTTTTCGGTTCCGCTCTCTGAACTTTCCTCTGACATTTGTGTTTTTTGTTTTATTTTTTCGGGTGTACGCACGCCTCTCTGAATACTAAACGTAAGTGATCGAGTTTTCTAGGTAAGCTGAGTTGTTTTTAAATATATATTATTTTTTTTTGAATTTTTAGGATAGCAGAGTAATTTTCCAAAAATGTATTTGTACACAGAAAGTAATAATATCCAATACCACTCTTTTTTAACTTTTTGCTTTGGGGAAATATCTTATACATAACTTTGTTTTGGACGATCACAATAGTTTAAAATATTTAAAAAAAATTGAATATGTGCAGACGCATAAAAGTAGGATAAATGTGAGTTTATCAACGTCTATTCCGATTTCTCTTATCGGAAATGCAAAAAAAAACCAACTCAAAAAAGACAGAAAAAGGTAGAGGCTCTGCAGCTGCTCAAACAAAAACCGCAACCTTAAACAAATAGGAACCACCAGCAGATATCGGGTATTCCGATATTATTCTTAATAATCTGCCACAATCCCAAAACAACTTCATGTACATTTAAATGACTGACATATATTTTAAGACTAAAAGTGAGGTGGTTAAGATTTAACACCCAAAATAATCATACTAATCATAATGCTCAATAATAAGTAACTTTTGTAAAATGTGTTTAACCTCAAATGCAATTTTTATTACCTCAAAATGAATATATTACCTTAATATCTGATATTGTTAATACCCAACATCTGTCGAATAGATATATGTAGCACATAGCATACCAGATACTTCCTGCTTTTTTCCACCCTTTTGCATTGTAAGTGGGTCAAGCATTTGGGGGCCATGCGGCACCACTTTTTACCATTTTCCTGATAGCAGCTATCAGTGGGTAGTGGGTGAGGGGTAGTGGATGGAGGGGAAACGAATACGAATACGAATATTTCCAGCCCTAGTGGAGTAATCATAATTGTTATGTCCATCGCGATTGAACTCTAATCCGTATCGCCTCATTTTATGGATGGAATGCTCAAGTGTTTATTTTCGAGGGCTCTCTGCTCTTCGTTTGTTGTTAAAAATTCATCGCATCCGGAGGAGGCAATCAATTTGGAATTTGGAATTCGATTTGGTTTCCAGTTTGGTTTACAAAAAGCCTCCACAAAACTAACAAACAAGAGATTTGATTCAGAAACTAACTAATGAGAGTTTTGTTTGATTTGTACATTTAGCACGAGGATGTTTAACAGAAAGTTTAATTGAAGTTAAGGCATATTTTTAAATAGTTTCTATTTAGAATCCATTTATGAACAAAATGTCATTCATGGCTTATCGCAAGTTGGAAATTTTGTATTCAGAACTTGGCCATAAAATGTTAATGTGGGTTGGGTTTTGCTTTGAACTGCGATAAGCTGAAATCTGAAATCTGGAGTCAAAGCGAATTCTTAGAGATTCGCCAGCTTTGGAAATCAATGGAAATTCCGACAGCCCCATAAACATTTGCAAGTTCATTAGGTCCGCTGACTTTTATGGGCCACTGTGATCGCTGGCTTATCTGTATCTGTCTCTGAAGTTGTATCTGTATCTGAGAATCGCCCACTCAGATACTCGGATACAAATGCATTCCACAAATGCATTCGCGCCCTCAGATCTCCGTTAGATTTTTAATTTTGAACGCCCCAAGTCCTCTCTTCGTATCCCTATATCCACATTGTCACGTTTCCATATAAACATGTGTACATATATACATATATTTGTTGACTCTGCGAAATGGGGGCGAAAAAAAAACCCACAGTCACATAACAACTTCAGCGGATCAAAAACAACAGCTTAAACGCAACACTGGAAAAAATGCAAGTTTATTTCAAATAGCTTAAAATTAAGTATAAGTAAGTGATATTAGAAGGTTTAGATGTTTTGATTTTAAATTAGAGGAATTTTGCGGAACTTATCAGCAAACCAAATTTAGCTTTTATTTTACTCAAAATTTCGCTTTAGTTTTAAAATTTTGTTGCTTGTCATTTTTTTTAATTGGTGTCTGAGGTATTTGGTTTATGATTTTATTTATTTCAGTAGATTATAATATGCTTCTTCTCTCACAACTTATAAAATGTTTTTAAAAATGAAACTGACTTAAGTATGTTGCCAATAATAATTAATTATAATGAGTGCTGCCTTGAATATCTGTAGTGTTTTTTAAAACCCAGAGGAATATTATTTTCGATCAGCCTTTTATATATTTTTTACTGATTGTAATGCTGTAAAATTATTAATTTAAATGTGGTTCATAACTGCATGAAATATCTTAGTAAAAAAATTAAAAATAAGTAGAAGGATAAGTGATTTTTCACCATGTGTGGAATCTGATCTCTTTGCATGCTCAATTAACTTGGCGAATTCTTTTGGCCGCTGAACTTCCATAGAATTTGAGTGCTTTTTCCTTTTGGTTTTGCATGGTGGTGCAGTACGGCTTAGTGGTGCAGCGGTGGTGCAGCGGTGGGTGCCTGGTAAATTTATCGCTCTGCCAGAGCTGTCAGCCTGATGAGCGTCGACATGGCAGGCCAACAGTGGCTGCACCACCACCCCCCCTCCATCCTCTCACCCACTTTCCCCCACTAAAACCACTCAAACGCAACTACAACCACAACTGCTGTCCTGTCCACGCGAATGCTCGTTAAATGTGCTCAAATTTGAATTTCAAATGCGTTTGGCTGTTGCTGCCGTTGTTAACATTTTGCAGAAGTTATACACTGAGAAAATGTTCTATTATAATTTTATATTTAATTCAACTTGTATCAAAAAATATATGTTTAAATCTAAGACCAAAATAAACTCTTTACTTTTAATTGACTTGTGTAGAAAGTGTCTTAAAGTGTTATAAAAACCTTTTTAAATCCATTCACAAATATTTAAAGAAAATTATTTCAACATTATTGTGAGTTTTACTATGTGTTTTTAAATGTATCACTTGTTTTAAAAACGATTAAAAATATATCTAAATTTTTTGCAGTGCATTTTTGGCTGATGTTGCTGCCGCAGTTTGCAATATCTGTTGCAATTGCCATTGAAGTTGCAGTTGCATTTGCAGTAGTTGCTGTTGTGCGGCTGCCTCATCTGCCAGTTGTCAGCGGAAGTGTTGATGAATTTATTTGTCAAAATCGCATTAAGCGGCTGACTTAATGGAACCACCACCATCGACTAAAATCAGCACCACCCGCACTCCCTAAGTAAATATATGTATACAATGGCACGACTATGTGTAGTGGACATGTCCATGTCCCTGTCAGTGTTTCCCATTGTGCGTACGCGTACTGATTGACATTTAAATGCAAACTGCCAGTGGGGTCCGCTTTTTGTTATTTCTTCTGATTTCTGATTTTCATTGAATGCATTGTTATTGAACTCACACTCACAATGAGGTATCTCAACGGTTGTGCCTTAATTAATCACAGCTGCAGCTAATGGGTTTCAGCGGTACATACCTGAAATAATAATAAAAAGAGGGGAAAAATGGTCAATTAATGCTTGGGAAAATAATAGAAAATAAAGGCAAATGCAAATATTAAGTTCATCTGGGGGCCATCTACCCAGCGAAGACTGTCTTCTCTTGGGATCTTTCTTCTGGTGTTGCTGGCAGACGCAGCAGCAGCTAATTTAAATTCAAATTTAAATTGTTTGCCATCGCCTTTTTATTGACAACGACAAGCAGCAGCAGCAGCCACAGAATAAAAAAAAAGAAAGCCAAGTCAGGCTCCTGAAAGTACTGACTTTTTAGCTGCTTTTTGGCTAAAAATTATTATATAATAGTATTCGAAATTTAGTAGTGATCAAGAAACAAAATTCTTGATTTAAATAAGGCAAAGAAACCTTTAAATTTGAATTTAATATAAGTTTAAGGAAAATGTTAAAAGTAAAAATTTTTTTTTTCCTAAACTTATACTAAAACCCTTTAGTATCTTTAGAATGGTAAAATGGTAATGAGAAATGGTTACTAATGATAGGAATTGGCACTTTCTTAAAACAGCCGAATAAATGTTATATTATAATAAAATTTTAATATAAAAAAACATAAGATCATCATACATTATCCAATGATGATCAAAATAATGTACCGAAACGAACAATTCATTTTATATATTTCAGTTGGTATTGCTATTTCATTATAAATAATTTCATTGATACAAATAATTTTACTGTTATAAATAACATCAAAATATTAGCACTCTTTCGCTCAAGCTCTTACTTTTCACCTGGAATGTGGCCATATCTTAAGATAATACCTTATGAAGGGCACGAAGGTCCGACGATATCTTGGCCTGGATAAGATAGTGGTACTGCCAGGAGCTCCCCATAATAATATACAACCAAAATAAGTCGACTTTTGGGGCAACACTGATCGCTGGATCGCTGATCGAAGTTGCATGTTGTGTGTGTTGCAGATGCACGCCCCGCGATTCGCTACTTTGGGTTTTCCACGGGGAATCGGGGGATCGGGAATCGGGGACTGGAAAATGGACAAGAATAATGCCTTGAGCTTTGCACCCACGCTTTTCGGTGGTGCTGCTGCCCACGCAATCGATAACAGCGAGCAAATATTATTTATTTATAGTACACATGGCTCAACGCCCACTGGAAATGGGAAATGCGACTGGGATATGGGAAATGGGGAAGTGCCCGGGGACTGTCAATTAGGAGCGGATGAAAACCCTTTGGACACACGACACAGTCCTCGAGATCATTAAGCGGCGGAGTCCCTGGGGATGGTGCCCTCATAATCGATTTTAATTGTGTTTTGGCCTCATGCCAAAATATTCTTAATTGTGATGAATATTTCTGATTGTGTTGTGTAATAATCTCTGGGGAGGAAAGCTGTTCTATACTTTGTTTTAACAGTTTTTAAAATTTTTTTCAAGTCAGAGGGCAGAGTACCCGTTTCTTTCAAATTTAATCACAAAGTAGAAAGCTTTTCCAGAAAATATGATATCATAATAAGTTCTCAAGTTCCTTAATTCTGTTGGCTATTCCACCATTTAGACCAGGATATCGACCAACTATCGACTATACACCTGGATAAGAGACCATCCCCAATAGCGATTCCCCTGGACAGACGGACATACCTTACCAACTCCCCACTCCCACCACGTAATCCCCTTTGCTCCTGCGGCCAGCGGAATCGTCATGCATTGCCATTTTTGGTATTTTCAGCCAATTAGCGGCGCAAAGGCTTCAAATGTTAAGTAAAAGCGAAACGGGCTAACGAAACGTGGCTGGAAACGAGCTCCTTGGCCAACAGGCCAGCAGCCCAGCGGAGCCAACTGGCCGAGCAACTTGCATTTTTAATGGTGCTGCCACAGGCGGCGGCAAAGGGGGTTTGCGAGGGGGTCCAGGTCCAGAAGGGGGCTCAGAGGGGGTGACTGCCAGAAGATGCTTAGCTGAATTTGCTCCTTGGAGATGGAACAACACAGGCGTGACACGAGTTTTCAGGAATTTTTTTTTATTTTATTTACTTTTTTAATTATTTGTTTTTTTAATTATTACTCCATGGGATTAAACCTTTATCTGGCTAAAATGTTATTATCTTAGCTCTATAACCAAAAATTACTTAAAACGTTAGACTTTTAGGTAAAAACTTTAATTATTAAAAAACCTTTTGCACTAGTAACTGTTAACCTACAATAAACTACAACTAACACTTTCCCTCATATTCAGTTTAATTTATTTACCACCAAAGTAAGTATGTTAATAGTTAATAAATAATTATAAATAAATAATTAATAAATATAACAAGATAAGGTAACAATTTTTAAACAAAGATATGTCACAGATAAGGGCCCTTTGACACGACACAACTTTTATATAAATATAAAACCAACTTTGGTGATGTTTCATCACGTGGTTCTGATGAATCAGTCGGAGTAAATAATAATATATTTTTCCCCTTTGACAATTTTAGCGTTTTTTGAGTGGAATGTTCTATTTGCAGCTGATGAAATATGCGCAAAATTACTCACTCACGCAGCTGACTCACATTTTGTCCTGGTCGCCGCTGTCATAATAATAGTTATGGTTATGGTAAACCCGATAAGATAGCGAAACTGGAGCACACAGAGAGTGGTTAGCTCTCATACGAGATGGTAAATATTTGCAAATTGAAAAAATAGAGAAGGCAACTCATTAACTCGCATCACGCGACCATCGCTGAGCTCGTTAGTGGCGCAGTCCGCGTCCAATCAAATGAAATTTATGCGGCGGCCTTAGAGATCCTCCATTTACGTGTCGCTCCCTTCGGTTCCTGTATCCCCTCCCCATTTTCCCAATAAGGTCACGCCCGTTTGCAGGACTTTTAATGAAGCCTTAAATGTCATTGATGAAATAACTGCGCAAGCGATCGATCCACTGCGATCCGATCCGTTTCGTTTCGATTCGCAGCGATTCGATTGTCGCCGACTGCTAATTAAAGCTGACCATCTAAGGTTCGAAAAACGTCTGAAAAGTCCCCTTTCCACCTATTCCCTCCCCTCGGGTAATTGGATTTTCCAGATTTTCCTTGGGGCGACAGCGAAAGTGATGACAGCTCGGCCTCAGGGGACACGGCGAAAAAAAAGGAATTGGTACCCGAAATGGTTTTGATTTGTTTTGGAGCTGTTCCAGAAACCTCTTAAAACTGTCTTTAATCTATCAATTATTTTAAAATTATTGGTTTTTATTTATAGACCTCATTTTAAATCATCACAATTATAAAAGTATTACCTAAGATAAACAAAACAGACAGGACTGAAGTACTTTTTGTTTAAGTAAGGAAATGATTTATTTAAACATCAATACATTTATGCAAATATTTTATTAAAATTCATTTCATTATAAATAGTTATTTTAAGTAAGTATTTTACATTTAATGTAATATTTAAAGTGCTCTAGAAGTTAAATATTATTTGTAGTTTATCTAAAACCAACTTTATTATATCCTCATTAAGTTTTTCAGTTTTAATTGTCCATTATTATTGCTAAAAAAATACTGTAGTTATGTACTTAAACTGCAAAAAATATATTATTGTGATGAATTTATAATTTCTATATTTTTGTATGTTTTTTTTCGGTGCACTTTTTGCCTGCGTAGCTGGAGTTGCATTTTGTGCCTGAGTTTTCGAGTGGCTTTCCATCGATCTTGGGGGTGGCAGTTGAATGGCTCGCAGTTGGCTAATTGGCCCATTGGCCTGTGGCTAATGGATGTTGACGCTTCCGTCTGTGTCAACCCCTCTCACCCCCCCTGCCCATGCCCCTTCCGAATTTTCCTCTCGATTGACTGCAGACAAAAAGGGAAATTAAACAGTAGCCCCAGCTACGATTTTGGTCAGTTGGTCAGATGATTTTTGTTGATTTTGGCACAGATGGATGGGCAGCAAAATAAAAATATAAAGAGGGGAATTTAGCATCGAAAACTCGCTTTATTTTCAACTTATCACGCCCACCATTTAATTGTATCTCTCACTCTCCTGATTTTACTGTGTTTGATGACCTTGAATACGCCTTTTAATTTTGAAATTTATTATGAAAAGAATGCGAGTCGCTTTTTGAAAAAAAAAAAAATGAAGTAAAAGAAGGCAACAAAAGCAAAAGAAGGTGCAACGCCCAAAGGCGAGAAAAAGTTCAAGAATTACCAACGAAACTGAAACTGGAATTGGAGATGAAAAAATAAGGGAGATACAGAAAAATGAGGGACTTGAGAGCGTAACAAAATCTTTACTGAGAAAAAACTATATTCAAATTTATCATCTTTTCCAAAATAAAATTTAAAAATGAATTTATATCATAGCGTTATTAAACCTAATAGAGTTCTTTCTGATTTTTTGTAATGATCCGATGATATGCAATAAACTTAAATCACACTTAAAAATCTGTAGACAATTTAATAAAGATTTTGGGGTGTTTTTTATAGGGTAGAATAACTCTTAAATTAACTGATTTTAGGAATGTTATTAAAAAGAGTATGGATATAATTAAAGATGATGGTTATGAACTGATCCCATTTCTGTGATATTTTTTGCTTGTGTATACAGCTTAAGGTGGTAAGAGGAAGCAAGTGTTTGGCTTTATCAGTGGGTAAATGGAGCTATAACTCTGGGGCCCCTACCTGCAGGAGATAAGCCTTGATGGACAGGTGAGAGGAGGACCCAGAAAGCGAGGAGGAGGAGGAGGAGGAGGAGGAGACTGGGAGCAATAACCACGGAGTGACAAGTCAGACAGATAAAAAAAAAAAAAGACGAAGCGGATAAAAAGCCGGCCAAACGATGAATCGAGTTAAATCCACTGGGTGATACAAATACAAATACAAGTAAAAAAAAAAGAAAACGAGGTGAGAAAATGGCCTGATGCATTTCCGTTTACAGTCAGAGCTCCAAATCGAATATGTATGTCGAATACGAGTGTGTTTTTCAAGGCTAAGTCAGTGAGATGCAGCCAAGCAGGCAAAAATCCGTTAGCAAACTAAAAAAAAGCGTATAAAAAAAAGAGGCTCACAATAAAGAAGAAGCAGCGGTGCTCGGTTTCTATTTGTACTTTCCATTTGTGTGTGTTGTCAACAAGAAAATGAAAAAAAGAGTAGAAAAAAAGCAGCAGCAAGTTTGAGGCATTTTAGTTCAAGTGCAAGCTGTCAAGGCGAACGGTGGAAAATCCAGGGGGGGGCTCCAAGGGGGCTCCAAGGGGGTCCAAGGGGGCCTGGGGATCCCATAGCGAGCCATTCAAGTGGTCGGCATCCATCCAATAAAGTAAAATGCTTGCGCAAGTCGCTCTGCAGATCGCAAAACAGCTCAAAAGTGAAAGACAGACGGGGAAAATATGGTGATAAGGGGCATTTTAAGGGGGCAGGAGAGCCCCAGAGCCTCAGAGCCCCAGCCTCAGCCTCAGCCTCAAGTGGCCAAACAAATTGAAATTGCGGCACGCAAAAACATCAGCCGGACAACCGACATCCCCATCCCCCATCTCCCAATCTCATCCATCTCCCCATCTCTTTCCGAACTTCACCCAACCAAACACTGAACAAAAACCATTAAACTAAAGCTTAAAACTTACAATTTAAAAATTTTAAGTGGCAGCTTATTAACTTGGTTATAAAAAAAAAGGTGGAAAAAATGTAATAAGTATATAAACATGAATAAAATACCTTAAGTACAATCAAGACTTTTAATAAAGATAATAAAACCCTATGGGTAACCATAAGACTTTGTTGTACAATATTTTAGCTCTTTTGACCCATTAAAGCTTCAACGATTCTTCAAGATTCTTCAAGATTCTTAGTTTTGATGTGCTGATATTTTATTTTCCTTGATTAAAGTGTTTTAAAAAATATTTTAAAAGTTCTAATAAAGTAAATTTACCATTTTGAACATGTTGTTGAATCTGGTAAATTGTTTTCATTTACTCCTAAATTTTTTTTAGACCCTACTACATTTTGGTTGCCTAAAAGAGTTCGAAATGTGTTTTTAAAGAACTTTTAACTGGAATTATAGGCCATCCGAATATTATTTTTTATAAAATAATTCAATTATTATGTAAAGAAAATATTTACTATATTTAGATGCAATCTTAATTATTTTCTGTGCGTGCAGAGAGACAGCAGGCATGCACTTCGTCATCATCAGCATTCATTAGCGTGAGCGGACAGCCCATCGTGATCTGTGATCTGTGATCTGCAAACTGCGATCTGCAGCAGAAGCAGCAGCAGCAGCAGCTGTGGCATCAATTGTGGACAGCCCTTTTGCCTGCGTATTCTGGATACACTGGATACTGCCACTGCCACTGCCACTGGTCGCGAAATGAATGTGGTGGCATTCATGACTTGCATCCGCATCGGATCGCTCTGGATGAGATGGGAATGGGCCATCTGCCGAGTGTCCCAGTCCCAGTCAGATTCAGATTCTGGAAACGCACTCTGGACCATTTGCAAGCGAAAACCAGGAACCAGGAACCAGTCACAGTGAGCCCCAAGAGGTCACAGGTTTGATGAAAATGGTGACGAAAACTAACGATGGATCTTGGTTCGTATGTGTCCCCAGATTACAGAACTGAAGAGAAGTAAATCCTAGCTGATCGGTTTCGCGAGATATTTGTAAATGTAATTTTTTACAAGACTAAATTACAACATAAAAAAAAAAAACATTGAACCGGCCCGAAAAATTTTTTTCAGGCAGAGTTAATTTTCTAAATTAAGAAAAAATAAAAAATAAAATTTTTTTAAGCGAATTTTTTTAAAGATTTTTTTAAGTTTAAGAAAAAAATTTTCAAAGGCCTTTACTAGATTTCTTCATATCTCGGGTTGTAGTCGGCCGATTTGGATGTTTGATACCAATTATCACTACCAATAAACTGATCTTTAACTTTGCCATACAGATCATTTGCATTCGATAAGTAATTTGTCAGCAAGAGCTCAACAAACACAAAACTTTTGAATTTTTCGGTTTTTTCACCATATCTTAAACACTCGAAGAAAAGTCGATGAAAACAATGGTATGTAATAAAATGTTTGTATTCACATACACTATCAATATGTAACTAACAAATCCACATCAAAATATCACTCTTAGCTTGCCTCAGGACCAACGACAAGGACGCGGTGATAGAACGGTCCCATTTTTAAAATTTTTTTGTTTTTGTATTTAGTATTTTTTTATATATTTTTTAAGTGTTTTTTGTTTTTATATTAGTTTACATATTTTTGTTGTATTTTGAATTTTATTATTTTTTATTTAAAAAAAATTTTTTTTTAATGTTTTTTTTAATTGGAATTTTTTTTTAGGAAAATAAAAATAATAAAATTTAAAATACAACAAAAATATGTAAACTAATATAAAAACAAAAAACACTTAAAAAATATATAAAAATACTAAATACAAAAAACAAAAAAAATTTTAAAATGGGACCGTTCTATCACCGCGTCCTTGTCGTTGGTCCTGAGGCAAGCTAAGAGTGATATTTTGATGTGGATTTGTTAGTTACATATTGATAGTGTATGTGAATACAAACATTTTATTACATACCATTGTTTTCATCGACTTTTCTTCGAGTGTTTAAGATATGGTGAAAAACCGAAAAATTCAAAAGTTTTGTGTTTGTTGAGCTCTTGCTGACAAATTACTTATCGAATGCAAATGATCTGTATGGCAAAGTTAAAGATCAGTTTATTGGTAGTGATAATTGGTATCAAACATCCAAATCGGCCGACTACAACCCGAGATATGAAGAAATCTAGTAAAGGCCTTTGAAAATTTTTTTTCTTAAACTTAAAAAATCTTTAAAAAAATTCGCTTAAAAAAATGTTATTTTTTATTTTTTTCTTAATGTAGAAAATTAACTCTGCCAGAAAAAAATTTTTCGGGCCGGTTCAATGTTTTTTTTTTTTATGTTGAAATTTAATCTTGTAAAAAATTACATTTACAAATATCTCGCGAAACCGATCAGCTAGGATTTACTTCTCTTCAGTTCTGTAATCTGGGGACACATACGAACCAAGATCCATCGTTAGTTTTTGTCACCATTTTCATCAAACCTGTGACCTCTTGGGGCTCACTGTGCAGTGACCAAGTGATTAGCGGGCTGTGAACTGGCGGAGTTGTGATTGGAAAGCGGGGAGGCAGAGTGATGTGCATGTGCATGTGGATGTGGAAGGGGGAAACATGTGGGGAATGTGAATGTGGCGAGAGCCAAAGGAAACCATTGATGGTCGAAAAAGTGACTCAAATGGGGCAAAACAATGGCAAAACAAACTATAAACAAGTACTGGGAATGTACCATCAATTTCAGGAAGGTGAAAGGAAAATACTTTAAATAAATAACATAAAATCGTATTTTCAAGCAAGAAACTCTTATAAAAAAGAAATAAAAATATTTTGTTAACAATACTACTACTACTTACCAAACCAAAATTTATCTGATCTTTTTTTGGTTTATTATAAAGATAGTAAACACATTAGATAACAAGATCACAGTGAATCTGATCGTGATCTCATCAAAATTCTTGGTTGGTTGCGTTTTTGTTGTGGGAGTCATAAAAAACTTTACTGCGCGTAAACTTATTAAGAAAAAAAACCTTAGTCAAGGTTCAGATTTTTGTGCTGAGTAAGGCAATGTTAAACAGGAAATTGCAAATGTCTAGCAAAATTACTCAGCCGCGGAATATATGCACTTGTATATGAGTATTTAAGCCACAGAAATGCCAGTGGATCGGAGTGCGGAGATCGAAGAGGTTTTTCAGGTCCCCAGTTACCCAACAACACCTAAGCTACCCAGCATCCCCGATCTCCGATCTCCGATCTTCGATCCACGAGAGAACCCTGCAGACGGGTTCTGAGCTCTGGGCTCTTGGCCCAACCCTGGTGAACATGTAAATGCAGTTTTGGTCCCCAGTTCGGTTTCTTTTTGCCAAGTACACTCACGAAAAAAATATAAAATAATGGAAAAACTTAGCTGCCTATTTAATAAAATGTTTAAAACATTTGTTGTGATTTATATTTCCTTTAAAAAAATGTATACACGTATATGCAACGATGCATTTCGTTGCAAAATGTTTTACGTTAAGGATACACAGTTTAACACTTTTAAATTATTAAAATAATTTTTTTAACTATCGTTTTTTTCTCTTTAAAATTCAAAAATTCAACATTGCTTGGTTAATTTTTTAAACACTATTAAATCGCTCTGTTAAATTCTCTTTTGCAATTTTTAGGTTCAACTTTTGTATGTAAAATTAAGACAATTTTACTTATTTTTGTAAATAAATAAAAAATCCCATTAAGTTGATTTAAGTGCAGCTACAAGCCCGAACTTGTATTCTCACAACAATGACAAATTCCAGGGCAAGGTGCCACAATTGCTGCGAGTTCCGGGAACTGGATGGGTGGCGATGCAGAGTCCCAGTCCCAGTCCCAGTCCCTGTCCCAAGCGAAGGCATTTATGCAGATGAGCCGGCTCTGTGATTATCGTGCAAGGTCTACGAGTCCATGGGCCACTGGATGGGGATGAGGATGCTGCTGCAGCAGCCTCGTCCTTCAACACGCCCCTCAGACTTTTAATAAATTGATCACAACAAATTGCTGACAGCTGATGTTGCTGCTGATGTTGCTGCTGATGTTGCTGGTGATGTTGCTGCTGATGTTGCTGCTGATGTTGCTGCTGCTGTTGCAGCAACAAGTTCTCAATCAATGCAGTGCAACAGGTGCTGGCTAAATGACAGACAATTGCTTTTAGCCAGGGCCACTTCACTTCACTTGACTTTACTTCACTTCACTTCACTTCGAGCGGGTTCACTGCGGTTCAAAACCGGCGACAGAGGCAGAGACAGGGACAGCAATTTGATTGGAATTTCTCGTGTGGCTGCCACAAATTGCTGCCATTGCTGCGAGGGCATGCAAATGGATTGGATGGCCAGGGATTGGGATCGAGATGGGGACTTTTGGCCTGCGGCTGGGGGCAATCAACGTCAGCGTCAACGAAGCGTTGAAAATGCCAATGAAACGGAAGCTGCAGCAGCATCAACACAACTGCAACTTGCAACTGCAGCAGCTTTGTGGCCAAAAGACAGCTGCTACCAAATAATACAACAACAAAAAAAAAGCGTGGGCAGCAGCAGGCAGCTTGCATAATTCCATCATCATTCATTATCCATCCCAAACGAGTTCTTGCAAATTGTTAGCAACATTTAGCTTAAGCCCGTGCACTGTGCACTGTGCACCACCGGGCGTATGCGTAATGCGCAGAATTGCTTCAGCGGGGCAGAAATATTAATTGCTTATTGCCCCCTCCTCCTCCTCCTGGATCTGCGGGGTGTCCATTTGGGTTGGGTGGGTGTTGCACTGTATAATTGGGTCGTGTGCCATGTGCCACGCCCACCCGCTGCCAAACGCCCTAATTGGCCAGCGGATGAATCAGACGGCTAGAAAAAAGTGAAAAAGTTGGTGGCAGAAATGGAAAGGAGTGAAAAAACAACTTCACTAGTTCAACAACTTGAAATATGAAAGTGAGTTGGTTGAGTGTATTTTTTTTTTTTACAATTTAACATTTTTTAAAAACTAAAAAAGATACTCTTAATTTTTTAGTAGTGTAAGTTTTAGTTTCTTCAAGTGTATACACAATTTTTTCTGAGAATCAAAATATTAAGGAATTTAATCACACTCTTTTAATTTTTTAACAATTTTTACCAAGTCTTTCTGAGTTACAAAACTTTTCAACAATTTGTCAACAACTTAACTAAATTGTTTTTCAAAAAAATTAAGTTGCTTTAAAACTCGTTTTAGGTTTATGTTTATTTTTCCACTAATTTAAGAATTTTTTATTAAGTGGTAATCTTATGTTTAAAGTTCGTATTCTTTCTTCAAATAAATGAACGAGGCAACTTCATCTTATATCTTAATAATTTAATTTTTAATTTAAATTAAACTCATACTAATGGTTTTCTTTTACCCCAAACGTGCCTCCAAAATAATTGACAGCACCTAGTTTCTTGGCTGGCTTTCTCTGGCCGCTGAAAACTGCGGAATTGACCACATCTAAATTGGATCACTGCGCTGCGAACGATGTAGATCATGTTTATGGCCCATTAAAACGAGAAGCGATCGCCAAATTAAACCGAAATCGAGAATTCGCCTGGGAATAAAAACAAAAAATAAATAATGATGCGAGCAGCTGGCCAAAAGCGGCAAATTGGCGACCATAACTCTTGATGGGTTTTCGCCATATAACCATATAACCATTTAGCCATTTATCCATTTAATCATTAGCGATTAGCGATTCGTTTAGTGGCGACAAAGGAAATTCGACTGCGCCCGAATTTCCCAATTAATTGGATCGATCCCATATCCCATATAGAAGCGATCTGAGTGTGTGACATAATTTCCCAGTTCCCAGTTCCATGCTCGAGTGCGTTTTTCCTCCGTTTGCATGCGATTCGCTCGCTCAACAATTAATTAACTGTGAGATTTTCCTTGGGCGGAAGTGCCCAAAAACGGGGAAAATGCGTGATGGAAAAATCGGAGACTTTCACTGGGCAGAGAAACGAGAAACGAAAGCAGCACTGCCCACGCTTAAAAATAAATATGAGCCGAGAAAACCCGACGAAATCATAAAACGAAACGTGATTTGCCTTTTAATTACGGCCCCACAAAAAAAATATAAAAAAAGGGGGAAACAAAAAAATTAAAGAAACAGACGCTTTTCCTCCAGAATGATTTTCCAGCATCGTTCCCGAAATCCCCAAGTTGACAATGTCTGGCGTCAACGGTTCGTAAATTTTGATGGCCGAAAGCGACTTCATTTGGTTATGCTAAAGAGTTGTGAATTCCATGGAAAAATGGGAGAACTTGGAGTCTAAGAGTTAAATACATTTAAATATTATTTGAATTTTTATCATTTGTCATATGAAGTCAGCTAACATTTTCACAAAGCTTAAAGTTTTTAACTTTTTCATTTAATTGAATATTTTATTTTAATTTCATATGAAACGTAATTATTTAACTTTATCTCTGAGTTATCCGATTAAAACAAACATGAGATTTACACAAAAATATATCAAATATTTTAAACCAAATAAAAAGGCTCTATAAGGTATCATAAATGTGATAATTAAGCTGAATTTCTAAAGTACTTATAAAGGTTAATAGCCAAAATTTCCAAGGTGTTGCTGGAGAGTCAGGAAATATCAATCAGGGGCAATCAATCAGTTGAACTGAAAAAGCTGGAAAAGTGTCAGTTGAACGAACTATGTGAGACTTCGAAATGGAACGCCTTTGGCTTAATCGCACCCTTTTTTTTTTACAGGCTTTCTGGATTTCTGGCTTTTTTAGCTGCGACGCCCCCATGGAAAACGCCCCCCTGGATTTTTGGATTGTCTCGGAGGGGAAATGGGAGTGGAGGTGGGAATGGGAATGGGAATACGCCCTCCGCAAAGGGAACGAGACAACTGAAAACAATAACCTTATCAATTAACCCATGGGGAGTTGGAGAGTTGGAGCTGCAGACCCACACAGATACAGATACTCGTGGCACTGGAAACCCAGCCAGATACCAGATAAACGCTGTTGCTCTTACCTGGAAAGCAAATAAGCCACGGAAAATAAAAAAATAAAAAAGCAGGTCTATGGTCCACAAGTAATACAACTCATAAAGCGGAGCCCAAGTGCATAAAACACGGCGACAACAACGAAACGAGTTGAAGCTGTCACACTTTATAGAAGGGGTATCATAACTAAGCCATCTGTTTGGTTTTGTTTATAAACTTTATTTATTAAGAAAAACTTAGGATTTCCCAAATGTATTTTATAGATATTTTCTTAACTTATGTACTTGAGCTGCAGCTGTCGTACATGTGCTAATCAGAAAAATAAGCTGTGTTCATTTTAAGATTGAGTTTAGAGAACTCCTTTTTTTTAACAAAAAATGTAAAAAATCTTATTGATTTTAAAGGGAAAAGCATTTTTAAACCATTTTAAAATAAGGTAAAATGTTTTACTTTAACTTTCATAAGTTATTATTTTTTTAAATATTAAAGGTCAATTGTTTTTAACAGTTCCTAAAAAAATATGAGTATTTTGACATGAATTTTTCTGATTTATGCATAAATATTTTTTTTTTTTGCATGAGCAATATTAAATGATTTATTTGTAAATTCGTAGAGCATTTAAGACCTCGACTATTCCCACTAAAAACGTAATGTTTGTGGGTAAAAGTGCCGCACTGCAAGCTTGTCAACATCAATGAGTGCCAGTGTGAGTGTGAGTGTGTATCTGTGTGTGTTCGTTTATTCTTATCAAGAGTTGTGTCGCCATCGCAGTTTTCGATTTTGGCGCCCACACGCAGACGAAGAAGTTGAAGTTGCCCCGGAGTGGAAGTGGCAGTGGAAGTGGCAGTCGAAGTGAAGTCGATGTAAAAAGCCAGTTAAAGTCTGGCCCATAATATAGAGTCTAGAGTCTGGGTGTTGCGGCTGAAGTTGAAGTTGCAGCTGGGAAACCGAAGCTCAACCGAAGGCTGAGATCTAAGAGCTGAGAGCTGTGAGCCAAGCCAGGAAAGCCAGGCTTACGGCGAGCCAAGTCAAAATTCGTCAAGCAAACATGGCACCAAACCAAACCAAACCAAACCAAAGCAAACACCCACGTGCCACAGTTTTCCAAGGCGGTGGGCGTGGCAAGTCGATTGCCGGCAGGATTTGCATTTCAGGCAGTCGAACAAATGGTGCCACATGCTGCAGCTAAAAATGTGAGACACATTTTGCAGCAGAACATGGAGAAATAGCGCTTTAAAAAGCATATTTTTATTAACAATTTGGATTTACAATATAAAATTTTAAACACATCAAAAGCTTTGAATTTTATGTGAGTTACGCAAATGAAAAAAATATTTTAAATAATTTGTAATAAAAAATAAAAGTTCCAAAAATAGTATAATTCACAACACACAGTGATAGATAATAAGAATACAAATAATAAAATGTGTTAAAGTATTTTCATTTTGTACAAAAATAAATTTAAAAATTGTAAGTTTTATTTACTGATACAATAAAATGTGTTAAATAAGATTTTAAAGAGTAGGCAATAATAAAATTTTCAACTTTCCATCAGCAAATTAATTTAATTTAATAAAATTTAAAAAGTAACAATTGTTTGGAAGGTAGAATTATGATGTTTTCAACCTAATCTCAACCTTGTTTTTTTTTCAGTGCATCAAGAAGCAAATAGAGACGGCCTGAAAAAGAGACAAACAAAGACGTCCCAAAAGTGGCAGGCGTTTGTTGAACTTTTCAGCGTGAAAAACCAAAGAAAAAGCGGGGAAAACTTCAGCTGAAGAAATCTAATCAATCCTCAGTCCATACATATGTGTGTGTGTGTGTGTTGGTGCAGCCCCGCCCACCGCCCTTTTTTTGTACCCAACTGATGAACTGCCAACATCTGTGGCAGGCAGCCGCAAACTAAGTAAAACAAAATAAATAATCATAATAAATAAACGAGCCACGAAAATCTCGCAGCAGCATGTGAAAAGAAGCGGCGAGGAGATGCAGATCGGGAGAAAAAAGGAGGAGGAAAACGGAGGGGGTGGGAGGTGGAAAACTGGGTGGGGGGAGGTGGAAAAGGAAAACTGGCGAGGCAGTTGCAACCAAATTGCGCGAAGCAAACGCCTCAAAGTGCCAAGAGCGAACAGCTCGCAATCAAGGCAGGAAAACGCCGAGCCCATAATTTGTGCCACACAAAAGAAGAAAAAAGTAAAAGAAAAGCCGGAGGAGGTGGAGAAAAAGCCCATGGAAAGCAGGGGAAAAACGTTTGAAAACGTTTGAAACTATTTAGAACTCCACGAATGATCGATTTCGGTGTCAAAACAAGAATCTTCAAGGTGCATAAATAAGAATTAAATCGGGGCAAATGGTTGCAAAATGCCTTCAAAGATTTAAATTGTGTGTTGGAGATTTTTGTGGCAGCTGGAAGAATAAACTTTAAACAAATGAAATCTTGAATGACTTGTCAAGACTGTAAATATATTTTTATTTAGCATAACTTAAAAGGGTAAGCCTATATACAAAATAGCAGATGAATAAATAGTCCTAAAATTATCTTGAAACTTTATGTTCATTTTTAAAGATTCGCTAAAAAAAAATATTATAAAAACAAACTACACAGATTTTCCCTCAAATTACGTTACAGAAAAAACCAATTGAATGAAACTTTTAGGCCCAAGAAAAATCACAATTAAACTCTATTAACAAAAAGTGGCTGAAACGTTTAAGCTGATCAAATACTGGGTGACCAAGGGTGACCCCGATAAACCCTCGTGTAGAGTGGCCATAACACCAGAAGTGATCAGTTTCATTGGGGATTTGCTTCTCTCCCCGAAGGCTCTCGATACGATCTTCATTTGGTTCACCCCGAATGGCCCAAAATGTTTAACAAACTGCCAGCCAAAATCGTTACAACCAAAACAAAAAAAAACCAAAAAAAACGGGAGAAAAACAAAACCGATTGCCAGGCGATCTCCCAGCACGCAAAGCCCCCGAAAAAAATAAAGCCAAACAGTTAAGTAAAAAAAAAAAAAACCCAAGCTCGGGGAGAAAGAAACCGAACGAAAACAACTTAAATTACCAGCACGGCGTCAATTTTCATTAGAAACAAGCAACAGCAACGGCAACAGCAACGAGCACGATCGCAGATCCGCCAGAGAAGCTAACAAAAAGAGAAGCAGCAGCGGCAGCAGCCACTTGGACCGGATTGAGGTGGACGGGAAGGTTAACTCTAGGGGGGAGGAGGGAGACATGTGTTCCGGAGACGGAGATGGAGAGCGATCCCAACCAAGTCTCAGCTTACCAACACTGCACCGAAGTCGGAATTCAGGTAGGGTTTGAGCCCTCAACTTGGCTTAAATATATGTAGATAATATATATTTATTATTTACCATATTTTATATCAAATATCAGTTTTGAATTCGGAATACGGTTTTATATATATTTAAAAAAGATAATGGATTCCATTAACCACTTAAAAAAGAAAAAGATCATTATAATTTAAATAATGTGAGGGTTCCAGTCCGGAGTTAGGTAATTAAATGTCATATTTACTGTATGTAAGACTATATTAGCCAAAATAAGGTATTTTTAACGGGTTTTTAAGTCATAACTTGGCTTAAACAATCCTCAAAACCAGTGGACAAACTGTTTAAAACAGCTGAGAACATAAGCCAATGATCCCTTGATGGCGATCAAAATGATTTTTGAAACAAATTCTAAATGTTTATAAGGGGTTAGGTACATCACAAAAAAATAAATATTTCAATTATTATAACTATATTTAATTTTTATATTATTATTATATTATAATGTCAGTTGATTAAGGTTAGTATTACGAGTTCAAGAAGGTATAACACTTTAAATTTAAACCAAGATTTGGGATTCTTTAGGTCAAAGCGAGCTTTTTTAACTTGGCTAAAACGACCTCCACATTTAAGAACTTCTTAAAATGATGTTTTAATGGTAATATACATTAAATATTAACCCGTTTCCTTCAGTGTACCATGGTGAGTGGGGCAGGTACGAGTATTGGAGTATTGGCAATGGTTCGATCCATCTGCGGCTTCGTCTGGCCTGCTTTGCTTTGCTTTGCCCTGTCTTTGCTTTTCTCCCCCTTTTTTTCACCTTCCCCGGTAACGAGTTTCATTCGCACAATTCTCAGCTTAGCCCCGGGCAAACAGAAAACCAGGTAGAGGGACAGGGGGGGCTACAAACCGAGGGGTAACCACGGTATTTGCTCCATAAATCTCACCCATGTGACTGCGATACTAACAGGGTTAATGCCACGGCCAGCGAATCTGCGTGAGATGAGCCACGCGATGAGCTGTGGGGATCTGGGATCTGGGATCGGAGATTTGTGATCCGAGATCCGAGATCGGTGATCTGGGATCTGGGATCTGCGGTTGCCACCTCGTCTGGGTCGAGGTCTAGCTTTCTCATACTCTCTTCATCTTCAGTTATCTAACTGAAGTGATCTTTCCCATGATCTAGTTTCTACTTAAACGGTGCTACATCAATGATCTTGTCATTCAGATTTAATTTAACCGGGAATTTATTTAGTATATAATCTTATGATGTCCTGAATGTTTTCTTTACCTATCTGATCTTTACTCTTTATATATTTAGAACCTCTTTGCTTTATTTAATACATGTCTTATGTCTTATACATGGCTAATACGATCAGTTGGAAGATCCTGTAATATCTCTGGGGAAATAATATTGTGTGCAGATTGGGCTTAAAGTTCCTTATTTATATACTATCCACAGCTGCTCCTGCTGATCCTCCCAATTAGCTTTTGTCCCTTGGATTCCAGTTTCAGTACCTCAGTGCCCACGGAGCTGCTGATCCTCTGATCCGCTGAACTGAACCCACTGATCTTTCGCCCATCCTCTGTCATTATGCTCCACTCCACCCAAAAGGGCAATTTGTCGATTTGTCGGCCTTTCGAGCGGTGGCAGTGAGCGGTTGCCACATTTTGGGGGCTTATTGATTTATCGCTTGCTCAGGAAGACAATTCTTCGGCGGCCGCTTCTTCAGTGTTCAGTCTTCAGTTTTCAGTCTTCTGTCCGATCTTCTAGTGGGCTGATTCGGATTCGGATTCTGATTCTTCCCTCTCCACTGAAGCCTCGGGGCGTGGGCTCTTTGATTTCTATGCGCAAAATCTTCGTGAGCGTTTCTTCACCAACTTCGTGTCTTATTTTTTTTATTTAGTTTTTTTGCAGCTAACTCAGCTAACCCACGCGGCCATGGATTTTTGATTTTGATTCGGATTTGGGATTTCGAGTGGGGCCCAAATCTTCGCAGCTCTTCTCTGCGCGATTCTTCTGTGCGACTGCCAAGCAATTGGCAATAAATCAAGCCGCCCACACGCTCTTCGCTCGCTCTTCTTTTTCTTTTTCCAGGGGCCTCTTCTCAGGCACTTGGGCAGCAAGGGGGTTAGGGAGTGCTCGGGGGGCTAGGAGCAACACTTTCGGGGTCTCATTAGTCGCTGGCAGCCACAGAAATTATGTTGCAAGTCTCTGGGTCTCGCAAATGTATCTGCAAGTTCCAAGTTCCAACTTCCAAGTCCCAATCGCAGTCTGCAGATCGGTTTTCCGATGCGAATCCAGCTTGCTGTTCCCACACCGAAATGGGCAATCTCTGCAGTTTCCCCCCGGTTTCCTCCTCCCATTTTCTATAAATACGCATGACAACCCCCCCGCCTTCAGCTACCCGGAAAATCAATTGAATTTCCACGCATGTTTATGACCCGCTCATTGTTCCATTGGGCAGCCGGCTTTACTGTGTACAGTGGGCACTCAACGAGCGGTTCCTTGAGGTTCTCTTCTGGCAGTGAATAGGTCATTTATGATCTATACATAAAAGTCAAAAATCCATAATTTACTTTTAACAATAATTTTTATGAAACATTGGAACATTGAAATCATAAATATTTTTGAACTAATATTGTTTTAGGCTTTGTTTTCGAAACTTCCTTTAAGGATTAATGTTGATTTCAGTATATATTTATAAATATATTAATAATTATTATATTATATTATATTTTTTGAACTAATATAATTCTAGACTTTTTTTCCTACATTTCCTTTGAGGATAAATGTAGATATCAGTACAATTTATAAGTCTTGCTATAACTATTTACTTTTATTTTATTTCAATTGTAAACTTACAAATTTAATTTATTTAATTTCATTTAATTTCTTTCCTTTTCTTGTATTCAGAGTTAAAAGAGGTATTTTTAGGGCATTTTCACTGTGAACTCGATTAGCTAAAAATGAACAAGTGAACTTTTCTCATGGATCTTGGCTGCTAGAAGTCACACCGCCATCCTCCTCCTCCTCCTCCTCCTCTTCCTTTTCATTTTCCATTTTCCAGCAGCCTTAGAAAAGTCAGCACTTAATCCCCAGCGATCAGTGCTTTGCATCCACATGTTCTGTACAGCACGGGTCACAATTATAGTTAAACTTAAGTTAAAATATTTAAAAAGTAAATATAAATTAATTGAGCAATTCAATTTTGTTTTGAAATACTTTTTAATTTACATAAAAAAAGATTTCAAGGGCAACAAAATATTTTTATAAAATCACAAGTGTATTAAATATTTGCTTCATAAAATGATGCTGAGAATATGTGTAGGTACATATGTGTATTACTTATGTTAAATATTTTCTATTTAAGATTAGAAAAATCTTAAAATTGATTTACATATAAAATTGAATATGGTTTTATAAAGTTATATAAATAAAATTTGTTTTAATTAAGTTTCTCCTAAAGTTTAATTAGGTTGTTTACTTTTTTGTGGCCCCAACTGTGCGTGCTGGCGTTCAAATTTATGGCATACACACATGTCCGCCAGCTTACATTGCCTCAGCAAGTGTTTTTTGGCCATTTCCTTGGCTTTTCGCTTTTCGCTCTTCGCATTTTGCGTTTTTGGCTCCATTTGTTTACGAGGGGGAAAGTGGGTGGGGATGGCTGTGAGGAATGGACTTTTGGGTAGGGTTCTTTTTTTCGTTATATTTTTTTTGTGGGCCTGGGCCAACTATTTGGCGGATACGGATACAAATACAGAGACACACACGCACCAGCAGCGAGAAGAGCAACAATAATAACCATAAACTGTCGACCAGCCCACCCTAGAAAGCACCACCCAACCACCCAACCACCCTGTTCCCTTCCCCTCCCCCTTTTCCACCGACTGTTTGGCGTCTGTTGACCTCATTTCGCCGAAACGTTTTTTGTTGTCTTCTTTTTTTCTTCTATATTTTGGCGCAAACAAGGAACACATGTTGGCAGCAGCATAAACACGAAGAATGAGTTGTGGAAAACACCAGAGGAATATCTACAAGATCTACGAGATCCATGGGATCCCAGGGATTTGAATTTGGGTTTGGGTTTGGCTTTACAAGGCAGCAAGTCAACGAACTGAACCGCAGATAGCGATAAGCGATAAGCAGCCTTATCGAGAGGCGCTATCAAACCACAATGTTATGTAATTACATAGAAAAACGTGGACAATAATTTTAGCGTGCTTTTCATTTGTTCCACTTTATTGGTAACAAAAAATAATATTATTTTATATAAATATTATAACACAGTGAGTGATTACTTAACATAGCATTAAAAATTTAACTTAAATACCTTAAAACCAAAAAAAATTACTTAAATGCTCAAGTTTTTAAAAAAATGTCTGTGTGACACGTTCATTAAATTATTAATTTAGTTATTATTTTTTATTATTAAATTTTTATTTTATTATTATTAAATCTTGACCCTAAGTTGCAGTTATCTGAATTAAAATTGAACAACTAAAAAAATTAAGTTATTTACATGGCCCTAGAGAATGAGTGTAGGAGCTCACTTAACAACAAAATAAATATACCTATATGCACTTTATGGTGTTGTGAATGCCATAAGTGTAATAAAAGTCCCTGCAAGGGTATATAAAAAACAATCGTATACCTTAATCGATCGTCCCTGCACCGCAACTCAATTTGTACAATATCATCGAGGGCGATGTAAGTAAAATTAAAATTAAGATGGGCTGCAGATAGCCGAGAGTGACATTATTTGCATATGCATATTATACCTTTTCGCTTACTGCACTCTCATTAATAAAACAAATATGCGATTGCAGCGACGACTGCAAACAACAGCAGAGCAAATAAAAAGCAAAAAAAAACGGAACGGAACGAGATGGAAATTCAAGGTTCCGCACTGCAGTTATCAGTCAGGAAAATGCAATGCATCGTCCCCGGCCTTCACTCTTCACTGAAAACAAGAATCGTCTCCTCGCATCCGGTCAGATAATGCAGCTTCTGCTTCTGCTTCTTGTTCTTCCGATTCCCAGTGCGTCATATTCGGAGGAGATGAAGTCGGATGGAACGGAGGGAAAGTAACAAGCTTAAAACCTCATAAACGGGGTCACCAAACTTTTTGCACACCCACCTCTTCTCTATGATTTTTCTCAAATTATTACAATTAATAAATAATTTTAATTTCTAATTTATTAACTAAAAGTATTGGTACTTTTAAAAATGAATGTACATAAAAATATATATAATTTTTCATATAAAAAAAAGGTAGTACACTTAAATGGAGTGGAATTAAGATTAAAACAAGAAAGAACGCTATAGTCGGGTTTCCCGACTATAAGATTTGCGATACTCATTGCCCTCTTTAAAAACAGCTTACTAGCCCTCTTAAAAAAAAGTGTAGCCTACTTTCGGGCGCAGTCAATTTTTAGCGCCCATTTCAAAAAAAAGTTTAGCCTACTTTTGAGCGCAATACAAATTTTTTACGCACTTGTATGCACAATTTCTTGAAAATGGGTAGTATTTGGGTAGATATTTTCAATACAAACAACATTAATAGGGACCACTTTTCTCTAGCATTAAAAATGTGGACACCACAGAGTTTTTTCCGGTTTGTGGGCGTAAAAAGGGGCGTGGTCAGGTTTTGAAACAAACTTGATCTGCGCCTTGCTCATAGAAGTCTGTGTGTAAAATTTGGTGGTTCTAGCTCTTATAGTTCCCGAGATCTCGATGTTTGTGCGGACGGACGGACGGACGGACAGACAGACATTTGATCGTTTACAGTATTTGCTTAATCTTCGAGTATCGCAAATAAAAATATTACTTATTGTGTATAAGTATACCAATGTAAAATATAATTGCATTTCAGGTCATTGGTTTTTATTTTAATTTTCCAAACGTGCGATTACCATGAAAACCTTAAGTTCAAACTCAAACAGTCAGGTATTCATATAAAATAAGTCATCAGTCCATTGTTTTTTTTTCTTTTAATTTTTTAAAAATGTTCAACATCTTTTTCATTTATATTATTTTTATATGGAATAAAAATTATTTACTAAACGTAGCAGAAACTACAAGATACATTCATACATGGAATATTTTTTAACCAAATTAAATTGAATTGTTTTCACATAACACGAGACTTACGCGTGAGGGTTAACCGGAGTGGAGGGTTCCAGGTCCGTGGGTCTGCTTGGAGTGGAGTTCCCATTCCCATTCCGATTCCCACTCGGACGACCCCACAACGCGCGTGATCTGCACGTCGTGAAGAGCTGGAGAGATAGTGGGGAGTGGGGAGTGGGGATTGAGGAGTGGGGAGATACGGGGACAGAGGGGACAGAGGGGACAGAGGGGGCAATGCATGACGGACATGACGTTCGCTTGTCAGCAAATCAAAAGCTCCAATGCACATGACCGGCGGCCAAGGGGCCATCCACATCCACCACGGATCGTGCGAGTGAACGTGTAAATGGATTTTTGATTGCAGGCGGCGGCTTTTCAAATGTTTTTTTGGGACCCCCCTCACCCCCCCCTTTCCCAGCAATTTTAGCCTTGATCATGGCCTGAAATACCCGCCTGACAAAGTGACACATGCACTCACCACACTCTTGTACCTAATTGGGAATGCAGAACACTCGCCCAGGAGAGATGCAATGTGTATGAAAAAGATAGACAGAAATAACACATGTTTAAGCCCGAATCGAAGGGGGAAATGTGGGGAAGTGTGTCAGAGTTTTGAGGCAATAATATATATTTATTTATATTTTTATCAAAATATTTCTTCCCCAACGACATACTTAAAAATCTGTGTCTTTAAATCTCTGATCTCTGATCCCTAAAGACCATGTGATCATCAAGAAGTTAAGTTAGGTATTCTGTGTACAAAGAGATCTTGAGGAGATCTGGGAACTCCTGGAGGAATCTCTGCGGTCGGGCGGTGGGAATCTCGATTAGCTTCTGTTTAAGGCAAACGGGGTGGGGCAACCCAGTGTAATTGCTTTGACCCACTGACAACCCGCTGGAGTTGAGTTGACCAGCTCTAAAAAGAACTGCAAATACAAACTGGTTGAGGATTAAGAAGGGGTATTCCAATATCCCAAAGAGGGCCTCAATAATGTTAATGCACAGGGAAACAGTGTTATCAAAAAATTATAAAAAAAATATAAACCTTTTTATAATTATTTCTGTTTATTTTAGGAATCTAATCCCATAATTTAATGGTGCAAAATTCGAGGAAATTCTATGTATTTAATTGAACATAAAATGTATCAATTTTATTTTATTATAATACATAATTCTTGTTTTTTTATGTATTTTCCTCAGAAACCTTTGTGACTCACATGATAATGTATTTAAGAGTTTATTTTTTGACGTTTGCCCCAAACAATATTTAAACTGATTAAAATATCTACTTTATAATGATTCACTTTATAGATATAATAAAGTATTTTCTAAGCTATATTTTCTATATTATTTCGCTGTGTATTGGCGCATCCAAGCCGCGTCTTGTATTGATTCCAGATTTGTTGTCTGCCCATTTTTATGGCCATCGCCGTCTGGCTCCGTTTTGTCTGCCGAGTTTGGTTTTGCCAACCGCCGCAAAATATTTATTTGTGTAAGTAGTTATAGGAAAAAAATAAGGAGGAGGCCATTGCGAGAGGGCAGACACAAGACACCTTTAATGAGTGCCAAATCGTATGACAAATGCAAATTAATCGACATCCGCTCCAGTCTCAAAAGTGCGGAAAAAAAGGGTTATGAAAAAAACACTTAAGGGGCTGCAAAAATAAAAAAATCAAGGGAAGGGCTCTCTTCAGAAGAGGGACAAACACTTTGCCTGTTCTTCGGCTATCTGAAGCTCGCTATCTGTCCCATAAAATAAAAATACCAGGGAAAAATGTCAGAAGACCGCAGATAAGCGAGTCACAAATATTTGCAAAAATAAAAGATGTAAAACAAACAACCAAAAAAGTGGAAAATATTTCAAAAACAAACAAGGCGAATCCTCGCTCAAATACTGGCGAAAACAAATAATTAACGTTCGTACGAAGAACTCATTTCCCTATCGCTAAACAAACAATGAGTCTTCTTGAGGCTTTAAAAAAATCCAAAGATTATTTTCTGATCCTTTTTTTTCAGTGCCTGAATTTCAAAGAATTATTCTGAATGATTTAAATGTCTCAAGAATTATTGATCTTGATAATTCGAATACATTGCAAGTGTTTAGTATTTATTTCGATTCGTTTTAGCTGAAAACTATTTTAAAGCCTGGCATCATCTCTCGAAATAATCAATATTCAAACACTTTATGGTAATCCAACAACAAAAACACGACTCCAAACAAGTTTCGCGCATTAGCAAACATCGAAAGCCACAACAACAGCGGCTAAAACGACGATTGCAATGCAAATTATTATTTGTTGTTGCCTGTGCTGCTGATTAATAACAATCAATGCCAGTCAATTAAGCTGAAATCGATTTGGCTGGCGAAAATGAAATAAAAACCTGTTTTCGCACCGAGGAGATTCCCTGCGTGCCACCAAGAATTTTCGATTTCTTACCTAGACACAAGACAAGTTTTGTTTTTTTTATTTTTGTTACCTGATCTTCATCGTTTTGTTTACCCAAAATTTTTCCTTAGAAATTTGGAATTTAAGCAAACACACATTTTTGGAATAAATCATTTAAGATGCGTGGATATGTCTAAGCGGATTTTCACATTTCACTAAAGTAAAAAACATATATTTATTAATGCAAAAAGTTATCTACCTAAAAACTATTCTACAGCACTGCTAAATTTATTAATAAAAAATTAATAGGGGTATTTATTTTATTTAGTACTCAACTTTTAAGCTGCCTCTCATTTGTAAACTTTTTCTACACAAAAAATAAAAATTAAACAGAGATCATAGCAATATAATTTTATCTTTATAAATATTAAATAAATCTTTAAATTTCATTTTCATATTAATCAAGATAAATGCCGGTTTTTTGTTTATCTTCCCCCAATATTATTTTCTGTGTCCAATAATTCTCTTTGGAGTTGCGTAACTGCTAGATTTCTGTGGACCCTTTTGGGCCAATTCAATCCAATCCAATCCACTTACCAATTTGTTTTGTTGGGCCAATGGGCCTCGCCAATTGTGTGGGTGGCCACCGAGTAGCCGAAGTGCGAGTGCTGATGACCGTATTTGATGATCGGCAGTCGCTGCTCCAGGTTGAAGCCGGTGATAGTGGCCAGGTAATGCAGGAGTATCACCAGTCGCAGTGCCAAAGACTCCTCCATGATTCGGGTGTTTTGTTTTGGACAGCTCTTACTACTTAATATATTTTAATATTTTTCAAATGCACATGGGGAGGGGTTTCGTTTTAGCCGCTCAATCTGCGACCTTCGGCAAAACAAAAAAAAAACAAAAATAAATCCGGAGAGATCTGCGGCGGCTCAACAGGTAGTCCGCGTATTTTCCACGCTGCAGTTTTCCGATTTCCTCTCTTTCAAAGCCCAAAGGCTGCTCACGCACTCTCACAGCAAAAAAAAAAGAGAATAACTCGAGAGCGGGAAAAGTAAGGTGACGATACAACTAAACTAATCTATTACGTAAAACACTCCACTCGCATTGGAACTTAGATAAAGATTCGTTTCTTAATCGAATTCCCCGATTCAGTCGAACACGACGGAGAGATAATTATTTTTCGGGTGCCGCAAACGAAACGCAAGCAACTCGGGTAAAACTAACAATAACAAAAGTATCTTAACTCGCGCTGGCTTATATAGACTCTAGCTCGAACATGCTCGATCCAACATGTTCGCAGGTGGCACTGGGCACTGACAAAAATATTACCATTTTCCATATTTCATCTCAACTTTCAGATGTGAACAGTCAAGAACATTTCATTTATTGGTCCCATAATAAGGTATACAAATTTATAAAAATAATAAAAAACAAGTTTCTAAAATTAAATTACTTAATAATTTCTTTAAAAATTCATATTTATTTCTTTTTTTGTTCAGTTATTTGGACCAACAAGAGTTTATTCAAAACTAAATACGGGGTACAAAAAAATATGTTTCAAGTACGTTATCTTATTGTCATAAATAAATTTAAACCTACACAAATATTAAGCGATAGGAAAATAAGTGAAGTATCTAAACTGTAAACATCCGATATAAAAATGTGGGTGTTTAATGTCCTTTTTATAAAATGAGGTACATTTTTTTTTTTTTGGCTGTGGGGATCAATAAAAATAATAATAATTCAAAACTATTATTTTAAAATTTCGCGCCAGTAGATAAATGTGCTGCGGCATGTTGCAAGCAGTCATCGAGCATGTTGCAAGCAAAATGTTGCAGCTTGTATAAAAGCAAACATAAAAATTAATGTTAAATAAATAAGCTAAAAAAAGGTGCAACAAATTTATAATCATGTTTAAGGACACGTGTAAATTACTGTATTTTTACTGTATTTAATACATTTTGAAAAGAGCTAGGAAAAGCAATGAAATGTAACTGAAAATGCGCTTATGAAAAATGTCTCCATGAAACTTTGTTAATAAAAGCTTAGGTTAAATTCAATTAAGGAAAATACAGACTTAGAAGAGTTACCTTTTTTTTCGTTTAGTTTTCTTTGAAAAGCTTTAATTTTGATTTTGGTTTTAAATGTGTCATAAATTGAGTTAATTTAAAAATATTTATCACGCGGAGTTCTGTAGCATTTACCTTTTTTTAAACAAACGACAGTTTCAGTTTATCGATAGTATCGAGTAAACATGAATTTTTAAGAGCTCCCATCTCTATTATTGCGCGCGTGTGCAGAAGATAAATCGAAATCGATTGGAGAAGTAAATAGTTTTCGTCCTGAAAACTCAGCGTAAATAGAGTGCCACCCACAACTAGTTGTTTGAAAAAGAGTTGATTGAGGTCAGGTGAAGTTTGTGATATTTATTTGGGTGCAATCCGCGCACAATCCGCGTGCTTTGGCCAAAAAAGGAGAATCGCCACCAAGAAGCTTCGAATCGATTTTTGGGGAGGTGTAAACAACCCCCAGAAAATAACCCCCCAATAAGAAGGAAACTGCAGAGATGTCTTATGTGAGTTTTGCATGGGAATGTGGGAATGTAATTTGCACGTTTTGATGGTGATGCTGGGGAATCTCTGATGGTCTTTGCAGCGCTTGAAGGCCACCAAGTGTCCCACGGACGAGCTTTCGCTCACGAATCGGGCTATAGTGAATGTGGGTGATTTTCCCGACGAAGTGAAGTAGGTGGAGTGCCCTCCTATCGATCCTGCACACTCATATATCACTGGGTATCCCTAGGTATGCGGACATCTCGCCTGCTGCGGGCCAGCACTTCATCTTTGCCCTGGAGAAGACGGTGGAGGTGCCCAGCGGCTATGTGGGCTTCTCCCTGGTCCAGCGCAAGTGGGCCATGGTCTCCATCAACCAGGAGCTGGAGGTGCGTCCCTATCGCTTCGATGCTAGCTCGGACGTCATCACCTGTGTGTCCTTCGAGACGGACTTTCTGCAGAAGAAGACGTGAGTAGTGCCTGCGGCGGATGTGCCACCTCTGATTATGTAACACTTGCACCTGCCCCATCGCACAGTGTCTCCCAGGAGCCCTACGACTCCGACCAGATGGCCAAGGAGTTCATCATGCAGTTCGCTGGCATGGCCTTGACCGTGGGCCAGTCCCTGGTCTTCAACTTCAAGGACAAGAAGCTGCTGGGCCTGGCCGTCAAGTCGCTGGAGGCCCTCGATCCCAAGAGCCTCGGCGAGGGCAAGGAGACGGCCATGCGCAACGTGCGCTTCGGCCGGATACTCGGCAACACCATCGTGCAGTTCGAGAAGGCGGAGAACAGCTCGCTGAATCTGCAGGGCAAGAGCAAGGGCAAGGTGGTGCGCCAGTCGATCATCAACCCGGACTGGGACTTCGGCAAGATGGGCATCGGTGGCCTGGACAAGGAGTTCAACTCGATCTTCCGCCGGGCGTTCGCCTCGCGCGTCTTTCCCCCGGAGCTCGTGGAGCAGCTGGGCTGCAAGCACGTGAAGGGCATCCTGCTGTACGGACCGCCGGGCACGGGCAAAACCCTGATGGCCAGGCAGATCGGCACCATGCTGAATGCGCGCGAGCCCAAGATCGTGAACGGTCCCCAGATTCTGGACAAGTACGTGGGCGAGTCGGAGGCCAATGTGCGCAGACTGTTCGCCGACGCGGAGGAGGAGGAGAAGCGCCTGGGGCCCAACAGCGGGCTGCACATCATCATCTTCGACGAGATCGATGCCATCTGCAAGCAGCGCGGCTCTGTGGCCGGCAACAGTGGCGTCCACGACACCGTGGTCAACCAGCTGCTCACCAAGATCGATGGTGTGGACCAGCTGAACAACATCCTGGTGATTGGCATGACCAATCGCAGGGACATGATCGACGAGGCCCTGCTGCGTCCCGGCCGCCTGGAGGTTCAAATGGAGATCAGCCTGCCGAACGAACAGGGTCGCGTCCAGATCCTCAACATCCACACGAAGCGGATGCGGGACTTCAACAAGATCAACGACGATGTGGACAACAAGGAGATCGCCGTGCTCACCAAGAACTTCAGCGGCGCGGAGCTGGAGGGCCTGGTGCGTGCTGCCCAGTCGAGTGCCATGAACCGGCTGATCAAGGCCGACGCCAAGGTGACCGTGGATCCCGAGGCCATGGAGAAGCTTAAGGTCAACCGGGACGACTTCTTGCACTCGCTGGAGAACGACATCAAGCCGGCCTTTGGCACAGCCCAGGAGATCCTGGACAACATGCTGGCCAGGGGCGTCATCAACTGGGGCACGCCGGTGAGCAACCTCCTGGAGGACGGCATGCTCTATGTGCAGCAGGCCAAGGCCCCGGAGTCCAGCGGCCTCGTGTCCGTGCTCATCGCCGGGGCACCCAACTCCGGAAAGTCAGCGCTGGCCGCCCAGCTGGCCAAGATGTCGGACTTCCCGTTCGTCAAGGTCTGCTCGCCGGAGGACATGGTGGGCTACACCGAGTCGGCCAAGTGCCTGCACATCCGCAAGATCTTCGACGACGCCTATCGCTCGACGCTCAGCTGCATTGTGGTGGACAACGTGGAGCGTCTGTTGGACTACGGATCGATTGGACCGCGGTACTCCAACATGACACTGCAGGCGCTGCTGGTGCTGCTCAAGAAGCAGCCTCCCAAGGGCCGCAAGCTGCTCATCCTGTGCACCTCCAGCAGGAGGTGAGTTTTGCTTACCACTTATGTCTACATCTGTACTCCATTTGGTTGTATTTATCCACAGGGAGGTCCTTGAGGAGATGGAGATGCTGACGGCCTTCACCTCGGTGCTGCACGTGCCAAATCTATCCCATCCGGACCACGTTCTGGCCGTGCTCGAGCACACCGACATCTTCAACAAGGGCGAGGTACAGGCCATTGGCAAGAAGATGGCCGGCAAGCGGTAAGATTACTGATTTTAACATTATTTTGTTAAGGAAGAGAAGAGATGCAAGTGATTCCCCTTAAGTTAATGTTAGTTAACTTGTTAAAAGAATGTTCTTGTGTCTTTTAAGGTTGACTTACCTTTTATAGTCTCTCAATTCAAAGTGTTTCATAGGGAAAGTACAATTTTTTAATGGAAAAAGTCAGCAATTCAATTACTAGTGATCATTAAAAAAATTAATTAAAATAATTAAAAAGTAAACAGGAAATAGTCTTCTATAACTTATAAAGTTTTCGCCTTTAAATAAGTATTTATTGGCCTAGAAAAACTGATTTGATATAATAACCATAAGTAAGTTAAAGTGTTCTCTTTATTTATTGATTTTGCTCAAAATCTATAAAGTTTTCTGACAATAAGCCAATATGATAAAGAGTCGACTCCTTTTATAAGTATATTTTACGTAAAACTCTTCTTTAAACCCTTTATTTAATAAAAGTCAAATATAATTAAGGCTCACACTAATATATTTACCAAATTTTAAAGCCACTTCAATACTGATTAATTTTTCGACTCGTTTAGCGTCTTCATTGGCATCAAGAAGCTGCTGGGGCTGATCGACATGGCCCGGCAGACGGAGCAGTCGCAGCGGGCCATCAAGTTCCTGTCCAAGATGGAGGAGGAGGGTGGCCTCGACATGGTGGCTCGGCAGTGAGGAATATAAAACTGAAGTGAGCCCGAATGCAGTCTCAATTATTAGCTTCTAAGTGCCGAAAGACGGGCAGGAGCTGAATCAGAAGCGTTGACTCCATGTACACGTATACACCGCAAAACTTATACTATATAGACAGATATATATATACATATATACATATAACGACCCAGGCTTCGCGTTGTTTGTTCGGTCCCAGTACCAGTCCCAGACAAAAATCCACATCCACATCCCGGAGGAGTTTCCTGTGCATCTGAGTTCCCCCACAGAGCACAATCAAATCTGACAGATATGTGAGACCCGTGACCTGAAGATGATGACGATGATGATGATGATGATGGCATAGAATGGACAGATACTCAATTACATTTATAAATAACACGCGTAGCTGCTAACTCGTTAATAGCATGATAATCCTTCTCGTTACCTTTAATTTTAGGATTTGCTTCAGTACATTCTCAGAGCGAAAGGAAACACCAAAGTTTTGCCTCTGGCATTGTGAACGTTGTTTATCGGTAATTTAACGACCTAACTAACTAATTAAATATTTATTAAATCAAATATTGTTAACCGCCAATGTTATACATGTATCTTAAATAAATAAAGAAACGATCTCGAATTCCATCTTAGCTGGCTTGACTTTTTCTTCTTTTTATTTTAAAAATTAATGATGAATGGTAATTTAAAAAATCTTTATCAGAAGTTATAAGTCGAAATTTTGGAAATAAGTATCTGCAAATTATTAAAATAATTTTAAAGAAACACGGAATTAAAATAAACAAACATAGCTAAGATCATTAAAACCCAATATAATATATTTAACATTTAACATCCTATTATATATTTAGTTTAAGATTTCAAACCCATTTTATTTTGTAATAAAATATTTGAAATACAAAAACGATAATGAAAATAATTAGAACAATAAAAATAATAAAGTATTGAAAGTATTAGTTTAAAAGTATTTAAAACAAACAAATAAAGAATATAATTAATTTTATAGTTAAATAAAATAATAATAATAATAAATAAAAAGAAAATGTAAAATCGATAAATAGGATGACCATCACATCACTCAAAATTCCAATTCCTGGCCATTTGGTATGTTTAGTATGTTACAGAGCTGCGGTATTTTTGTGGCGCTTTGCCCAGGGTCACACTGCCGCCCAGCTGATCGCACGTTTTTCCTTGTGGACTTGGATTTGATTTTCCTTATTTGGCTTTTGGCTGTTGTTGTTTTGGCTGCCGGCACCGCTCCGCTTCGCACTCCATCTCCGTCTCTCTCTCTCTCTCTCCGCCACGATCTCTGTCTCTCTCACCACCGGCAACATGGGCAAGAACAGCAAGCGCAACAAGAAGGCCAAACAACCGCAGCAGGGAGCAGCTGCATCCTCGAGGGAAGAGCACCAGAATGTGGAGCTACTGACGGCGGACGTCCTGGCCCGACTGCAGGTGGACCAGCAGGCGGCGAAGCAGCAGGAGGAGCTGGAGCGCAAGGCGGCCACCGCACTACCCAGCTTCCCAGGTGGCAAGCGGGGCAAGCTGGACAAACTGGTGGTGGAGCTGATGGAGCTGGTGGTGAAGCAGCCGGCGAATCCCAACGAGGAGTGGCTGCAGTACGAGCAGCTCCAGAAAACCCTGGAGAGCATCATGCTCCTGGAGGAGCCCCTCAGCCAGGCTGTCTGCCCCGATCCGCCCAAGTCAAGCGACGACTCCACGGACGAGCAGAGCCGACTGGCCAAGGTGGAGGCCTTCAGCCTGTGGGCCCAACAGGGAGGAGTGCGCAGCGAGGGCCTGGAGATTGGCATCTTTCCGGGCTACCAACTGGGCCTGCGGGCCACCCGCAACCTGCAGCCCGAGGAGCTGGTGCTCAGCGTGCCCCGGCAACTGATCTTCTCCGAGGAACACCTGTCGGACTCCGACCGCCGCACCTTCTGCCCCTTCCCGCAGCGCACCCACATCAATCTGGCCTACGCCCTGCTCGTGGAGAAGATTCGCGGCCAGTTCAGCGAGTGGCGACCCTACATTGACATCCTGCCCGCCAAATACAACACCGTGCTGTACTTCACCACCAAACAGATGGAGCGCCTGCGGGGCACCGCCGCCTGCTCCTCGGCCCTGCGGCAGTGCCGCGTGATTGCCAAGCAGTACGCGGACATGTACCGGGCCACCCACTTCGTGCCGCAGGCGAGCAACGGAGTGAAGGGCAGATGCCTCTTCTTCGCGCGGCACGGACTCTGCTACAAGCTCTACCGGTGAGTTAACTGATCTCTCTTTTTTTGTTTATCTGAGTAACTCCTTTACATATTATTAAAACTGTTTTTAAGACACGAGTTACAAGAAACGATTTAGTTAGTGCTCTACCGTTGGGTTTACTGATCCCATCTTTTGAGCTGGGTAATGTCCCAAGACATCTAGTTGCTGGATAAAGATCTCCTTAATACTGTTTCCATAATAACTCCTTTAAACTTGTTTACACTTTCCTAATACTGATCTGATCCTAAAAAGTGTGTACATTTTAACGAGAGCCTAGAAGTAAGAGATTTGTTTTTGAGAAAACAACAATTCAACTTTAAATTTATGTTAACCAGTGACTGGAACTGGTTAGGTCTTATAGGATATTATTATAAGAATTATAATAGCTTTTCTTATGAGATTCAAATGAGTGAGTTTTAGCTGATGGTGGCTTGCGAGTTTGAAGAAAAGGAAAAGAATTTCTTAAATATTTAATGGAGTTGAAGATCTGTACTTTGTACTTTGTACCTATGTACTTTGATGTTTATATATATCTATACATAATATTTATATTTATTAAGCAGTTAAAAATGCTAACCTTACGTTACATGTGTTTTTTAAAATTTAATTAACCATAAATTTAACGCCCATCTGGCTCTGTTTGTTTTTTGTATCCCAAGCAAAGATGTATATGACCAGATTGCCCGACTTCTGTTGACCTTCCCGTCTGGCACTGCTGTGCCGAAGATCTATTTTAGGGATCCGCTTCAAACTTGAACGGGTCACGGTGCATTGGGCAAACTTCTGCCCCGATTCGGGATCTGTTTTTCCATTCCCACTCGATGGCTTCTTTATTTATAGTGCTTCGGCTGTGGTCCATCCAAAACCCATCGAGTGACTCATTTACATACACGTATTTTCGAAATGTTTGAAATCTTTGCCACAAGTTGTTCTACATTTTATTTCTCAAAAAAATCAAATTGAAACTTATTTACATACATATTTGAGCGTGCTTAATTATATTTATAATATATATATATACTGTCGCCAGATGTTCTAGTGCCTAGTGAGAGGGAGGGGGCTAAGGGGGCGGGGTGTAGGTGGTAAGGAAATCAAATCAAATCAAATCAAAAAGACAGTGCCTGCTCTACAAAATAAATACAATAATTTTTTCTATTTTCATTGTTTTACCTTTTGCAGTGCATTTAAACCTTTAAACTATTAGTGTTTGTCGTTGTTGTTGCTGTTGGTGTTGTTGTGCTAATGACCACGCCCATCTAGCGCCCATCTACGCTCGCCTTGATCTAATTTCAATTTAATTTTCGTATTTTAGTCAGTGCCTGAAGGGAATTTGCTTTGGTTGAATCGTCTCGAACACAGTTTTTCTCATTTCTTTTTTTTTTCATTAATATTTATTGTCCTCATAAATGGTTTTCCCTCTATCTCTCCATCGAATTTCCATATATACCTATTCGATTTGGGCTTCTCGGGGGAGTGTCTGAACACAACTGTACTTTTTGGCTAAGATTCTGTTGCTGACATTGTTTAAGTTAGTTTTTTGTTGTCATCTTGTGCTTAAGAAACCCATTTGAATGCCGTGTCCTATGATTTAGTTGAAGAAGTCGCCTTAGTTGATGGTTTATACTCGTACTTTAGATCTAGATAGTTGGAAACGATAGTTTGTCTAGCTTAAAGACTAGCAACAGTGCGTGACATAATCATAAAATGGTTATGGTATGTTCTTGTTCAAATTACCATTTTAAAATAGTAAGTTGGTTCAAAAACTCCATACTTTTTAAAATTGTTCATAATTTTATGTATAAAATTTCACACACATTAAATATTATATTAAAATATCAAAAGTATTGCTATTGTTGGGATCATTACAGAAATTAAATGATAAGTTCCCATGATAAAGCAGACAAATTTGATTAAATCTGCTGACTATAATGTTGACTTTAAGTTTGTTTGTTAATCTTATTTAAAATTAAACACTTTTTGCAGATATTTAGGATGTAAACAAAGCATTTATAAATTCTATAATGAAGTGTTTCACAAAACACAAAACCTGAAAGCCTGCACAATAATTTTGGAATTTCGAATTCCTTTTCAGTTTGCTTGAAACCACCTTATGGCCATGCCACGCACTGTTATAAAGAGTTGTCTAGGTTTTTTTTTCGCTGTTTGTTTTATCATTTTGTTAGTTATACTTTCTCTCACAGAATGTTCCTCTAATCGATCTCAAAAAAATTGCACCTCCTACTAAACCTCCAGCTTAAACTAATTAATCGACTAACTGTTGCTCCTTCGCTTTGAGTGTGTGTGGTGTGTGGTGTGTTCGGGGGTGTGTGTTACGTGTACATTTATAAAAAACTTGGCCTAAACCACGGTCTATTGTTACTAGGGGAGCCTATTGCCTAATTGTCGAATGACTTGCGCAGCGTGTCGAACAGGTATTCCTGCACCTCTGGCGAATTCGGGTCCATGGTGTTCAGCTTCTGGTGGGCACTGCGCAGCGATATAGCCAATCCCTGACCGCCCTGCCCATGGCCACGCCCACTCATCGGCTCCGGTGGAGCAGCGAGGGCAGCGTGGGCAGGTGTCGCCCCCGAAGAAGCGCTTGTGGTGTTTGTGGTGAGGGAGGTGGCGGTGCTCAAGGTGGCGGATCCATCTCGGGCAAAGAGCAGCGAGCTCTGCCGCTGCAGCTGATGGACGGGTGTGCAGCAGGCCACCGACGTCGAGATGCTGGCTATCCCCGGATCGCATCTACTGCCCGATCCCGATCCTGAACCGGAACCAGACCCAATGACCAGCTCCTCCATGTGCTGACGCATCGAGGAGCGACGTGATGGCTGCACCATCTGCGGCAGCTTGCTCTTCATCGCGTTGTAGGTCCTCAGGTAGCTGCTCTTCCTTCTGCGCTGCTGCTTCCAGCGACAGACGACGAACACCACCAGGAAAGTGGCCAGAGCCGTGACCACAATCGCCGTGCTGGCCACAATGGCCGACCTAATCCCCGACGGCATGCTGGAGTACAGGCTGCCCAGGTGCTGCTGGGAAACGGCAGACGTGGCCGCTGCTGCCGCCGGACTGCGATGGAAGCCCGGACCGGAGAGCTCCAGGTCCAGGAGGTCGTGTGCCCGCGCCACCTCGTTCTCGATCTCATCGATCACATCGTTGTTGGGCGGCAGCCGGCTGTTGTCCACCACGGAGGACAAGGAGGAGGAGTTGCTGCCGCCGTAGGGACTCACGCTGAGGTCGATGTCGATGCTGGTGGGTTCTCCGCCCTCGCCCTCCGGATTGGAGTCCGACTCCTGGGAGCCACCGTCGAGCAGGAAGCGTGGCGGTGGCAGGAAGTAGGGACTCCGCTCCTCAGTGGCCGTGGCCAAGGAGGCGAGGGCCAGTGTCTTCCAGGACGGGAAGAAGCCCAGTGACTTCTCGCCCCTCGAATTGATGGCTATGGTCCCGGCGCCCGCTCCAATCGTCGCCGATGAGGAGGATGTCTGCGCGTAGGCGGGACCTGGAAGGAAATGTTTTGAACAGCCGAAAACAGAGCAAGATAAAGGATCAAAAAGAGGCAGAAACGGAATTTAGATGAGTATTTAACGAACCCAAGATGGACTTTCTTATTTTGCGACTTTTTCTATTTTTTTTAATAAATAATGATGCTTAAAAATTATGAAAAAATATGGATAAATAGAAGTTTCTTTATGTTTTTTTTTACTTTCCCGATGAGACAAGACATGGTCGTTATGTACTATGCACTTATAATGTTTAAAGAGATGAAAAATATGTCAAAATGCGATAGTTTATTAATATAAAAATGTTTAATGGTCTCAACCTTTTTGGCATTAATTAAAAACTCTGATATTACGTGACGAATCGACAAAGGAAGTCCATCTACGGGTGTTTGTTTTTACCGCATCAAAAATAATGTGTAAATTTAAGTAAGCAGCTTGGGACTCCTAAGTTAGGAGCCACCTTAAGAAAGATTTTCGGGCAGTTGGCAGTCAGGCACCTCACAAGCCTTTTTCGCACCCACTTTAGTTGTACCTCATGCAAAGGCCCAGCAATGTACAGATCTTGCTACAGTAATATCCAATATAGACTTTATTTGTGCAATATTATATCTAGTTTCTATGGCCATTCAAAGTGGCTCAGCTAATGCAAACTACTGTTAAGATTTATGGTTATTTTGTGAAGAGAAAGAGTCGTAGATTAATTGGTGTTTTTTTTAAGAACTATTTTAAGTAATTTGTGAGCCCGCGAACTCGGGGACTCTTGAACGTGTGCCCCTCAGCCTGACCTCGACCTCTCTCTTGACCTCTCGCTCTCTCTCTCGCCCGCCTTGACCACCCCTCCTGCCACTGCCACCCCTCCCGCCCCCTGGTGACGCTGCTGCCACCGCTGGCGTTGTTTGCGCAGCCTCAAGGCCGTTATACCTCGGTTTCCGTTTCCGTTTGCCATCGGCTTGACCTCGTCGTTCGGCTCGATGTCGATGATCGAGGTGAAGTAGCTGGAGCCCTGCGAGTCCGTCTTAATCTCGTCCGGCTTGACGCTCTTCAGATCCATCAGATTGAAGTGCGGGAAGTTCTCGAAGGCGGTGACAATGTCCATGTTGTCCTGGAGGAGCACTTTCTGGCCGGGATACAGGCGGGAGTGCTCGTCGCCGCCGCTCACAATGGTGGAGAGGTGCAGCTGGCTGGAGCCGCGTTTCCGGTGCTCGATTAGCTCCTCCAGGGTCATGTTGCGCTGCTCCAGGACCTTGAACAGCCGGTTACCCGACCTCCGATCCTCAATGAGTTCCAGCAGATCGGTGCGATCGTCCACATCATCGATGACATTCAACTGGGCTGGCTTGCCCGGCGGCGACAGGGCTGGACGGGAGGGTGGTGCTGGTGGTTCGTAGGAGGGCGAGCGAGGAGTGGGTGACCTGGCTGGAGGTGCTGGTGGTGCTGGCACTCGAGTGTGATGCGTGTGGCTCTCCACTTCGTCGAAGAAATTCTCCAGCTCGTCCTCTCCGTAGTTGAGCTCCTCGCTGCTCTTACTCAAGGGCGGTGCTGATGTTGTGGAACTGGGTCCACTCTCGACCAGATCCACCTCCTCAGCACTGTCCACCACACTGCCGCCTATGAAGTTATCCTTGATGCGCTTCTGATTCTCCTTGATGCTGGAGTTTCTCAGGCGATAGCGGGGATTGCCAGGCGGCAGGGGAGGAGCAGGTGGTGGTGCTGGTGCCTCGGTGTGCGAATTGCTTTCCCCAGACTCGGCTTCGCTGGAATCTGGCTGCTCCTCGGGCTCCTCTGGCTCTTGGCTTTGGCTCTGGTTTTGGTCCAGTTCCTGCTCCTGATCCTCGTTCTTCAGCCTTCCGGGCTCCTGCTCTTCTTCCCGTTCCCGTTCCCTTTCCTCTGAGTTTTCCCTCTCCTCCTCCTGGCTGTCATCCAAACTATTGACCACGGTGGTGGTGGAGAACGAGGTGCTGGTCTCCACCTCCTGGGTGGTGGTCACGGCCGCTGTGGTGGTGCTGCTAGTGGTGCTAGTGATTTGCTTGAAGAGTCCCGGTGGCTTTAGTGTGGACCGCAGATGCTGTCGCTTCTTGTAGAGTGGCACACGGGTGGTGGTGGAGGTGCTACTACTCCCCGTGGTGCTGCTGGCCATGGTGGTGCTGCTGAATCCAATAACGCCACCCAAAATGCGCCTCGTGGTGCTGCTCTCCCGCGAAGAGCTGCCAAAGAGCTTCAAGCGCTGCAGGGCGGTGGGGAATTTGGCCTTACTCTTGGCTATCGAGGACTCCTCTCTGTCCTCGTCGTTTCCTGTGGTGCTAGTGGTGGTATAGGCGGCCGGCAATCGCCGTACACCATGCTTGTTCTGCTGCTTCTTGGGGGCTTCTCCTTGCGCGGCGGAGGAGGAGGAGTAAGTGGAGGCTGGCGGGGCCACCGCAGTGGTTTGCAGTGCCAGCAGAGCATTCTGTTTACCCTTGAGCAGATCGTCCAGCGAGAGATTCTTCTGCTGCAGGATCTCACTCAAACTCAGGCCCCCGGAATTCTTCAGGATATTCTTGAGATCCACTGCAGTTTTGGTCGGAGTTGCTCCACCCGACTCCGCCAGAGGTTCCTTTTTGGTCTGGCCATAGGGTCGACGGTAGGCCTTGCTGGGACTACTGGCCTGCGGACTCGCATCCGTGGGCTCCACCCCCTGGCGCTGCTTCTGCTCCTTTTCGCGCTCCCTATCCCTTTCCAGAGCAGCCATGGGCTCCCTCACCAGCGGCTGCTTGCGCCTCCGCAGGGCATCTGCATCGTCCTCCACATGACCGCGCCAGTAGGCCGAACCCGAATCCGACCCAGAATCCTCCTCCGCGGCGCCCATGGTGGCCAGCGGTAGTTGGGGGCGACGCTTCCGCTTGCGGGTTGCCAGCTGGGCGGTGCGACGGCGGTTGGATGAGCCACCACTGCCACTGGCACTGCCACTTCCATCTCCGGAGCCCTTGCCATCGTCCACAATCAGGGAAACACCCGTCTGCAGCAACTGCAAATGAAATGAGAAACAAAATGTTGTTAATGAATCTTAAGTCGAAAACAATGAGTTAGGATTATATATTCTTGAAACTAATTTAATTAATAATTTTTAAAGAAGTATAAACTTTATTTACAAATCCAGTTTTGACCTTTAGTTTGCTGGTGAAATATTTCCCAGTGCATTAAATTACTTTCTCATGTTTTCACACACATATAAGTGGGTGTGATGGATGACCCCAGTCATCTGATTGATCGAATCTATAAATATTTGTCTCGCTCCTTGCGTTTGCCATGTCGAATCCTTATTGACTCTCCGCCATAATCAGCTGCCCGGAAACTGAGGGAAAAACCTACGCTCATTTCGGGTTATTGACATCTAATCGAATGTCTGCTGTTTATTGAGGAAGAAGCCATCAGCTGCACTCCTTTTCCATTCACTGGAAAACATTATGGTCCTGGTTATAAGTTTTTATGGTTAAGATATTCAAGTCTGGCTCTTAATGTTTTTGGTGATTAATATTAAATATCTTTAATATCGTATATATAAATATCTAATTTAATATCTATTTTATATTCTTATAATTCTGTATCATTCATAATACCTAACATTATCCAATTAAGGCAAAGATATATGTGTTAAATCGCACTTTTCTTTAAATAACTGATATAAGAAAGATAATCGAATATTTGAAGCTAATTATATTATGTTTATGGGAATTTGTAAAGTTAGTAAACTGGAAAGGAGGCCTATAAGCTCATAATTGAATAAACTTATCGGCCTAGTTCAGATGACGTGGCTCACAATCACAGAAATTGCCTCCGGTCCGGTCCAGCGATAAAGACGATTATCCCTGGGGTGGTGAGTGCTGGGTGGTGGACATGGGGGAGTGTGTCTCCGCAGGCCCTTTTGTGCTCCCATGTAATTAATTTGCAATTTGCGGCTGAGAACAGAACCGGAAGGAAGCCAAGATAAAGATGCATGCAGGATTGATTATGAGCTGCCGGAATGCATATTCATATGTATGTTGTCCATGAATAATATATGTACGAGTATGTATATGTTTGTGTGCCATGGATGTTTGCCTTTGATTAAATGCTGGTGAAGTCAATGAACTGAGCTGAGTTCCATCAAGGACATCATCGTCATCTAATCAGGCTAATGCATCGGGGCACTTTGCGGTTTCACCTTTGCAACGGCTTCACTGCAATCCTTTGACCCGTTCGAGTGGCCCGCTGATGCTGAAATAATTAACCCAAAAGCCAGGACTCCGGAACGAGGCTAACTATTTGATGGAAAGCTGGCACGGAAACTCATTACGATGCCAGGAAAAATGGCAGGCAAAATATACAACAAGAAATCGAAGAAATCGAAGAAATCCTCCAGACAAAAACAGAAAATAACAGGCAAACAATGCTGAAATAATGGAGGGCAGGGCGAGGAGGGCAATCGTTGGTTGCATAAGCCCCGGAAAATCGGAGAAATCGAATCGAGTCGCATATGCAAGTATGGAGTATGGAGTGGAGGAGGCATCTCCCCGACCATTACACGCATTTCTCTCACGTCATTTGCTGTGACATCTCTTTCTGGGCTTCAGCTCTGCTTTTCCTCCTTTTCATCGTTTTCCGTTTTCCCCATTTTCAATTTGGTCTAAGTTTTGTGCAGAAAAAGCAGGAAAAGCAGAAAAAGGCTGCTGCGAGTATGCATGCATAATGAAGATAGACGAAGGCAGCAAAATAAAGAGACGTGAGCCGGCAATCGGATTTTGTATCGTAAGAGTCTCAACTTGTCCAAAGAACAAATCTACGCAAAGCCAAACAAATATGGAAAGCGTTTGCAGGAATCACACATCAGAGAATGCAGAAAAATGGCACTGGATGGGTGGATTATACAGGAAATTAGGTAGTGAACAAGGACGATGTGATAAAAAGATGAGATACACAAATCTCTCTCTGAGTGGGTTAAATTTCATTTTGCATTTTCAGCTGGCTTTGAGTCCAGTCAAAGGCTTGTTTTATTTTTGAGACGTAATGACAGGGCAAAGTTCGAAGAGAGCAACACAGAGCCACAGAAAGACGTCTGCAGGAGTCACTTGGTGAGTTTATTAAATCCGGCTGGCTGGCTGACTCACTTCCCCTTGCCAGTGACAGGTGAGGAGTGCACCTTCATCGCCATCAGCGACACTGTCATTGGCCTTCAGCCCAAGCCAAATTATTCCCATCGATATGTGTCAGCCAGAGCAATAAACTCATTACATATATAACCAGGTGATCAAATCAGATGCCTTCGATTAGAGTCTCTCTATAAATGATACAAACCTATTAGATTTCCCTCTACTTTCCATAAACTCGTCTCAAAAACGTCTTCAAAGGAAGAGTTTGCTGTACTTAAAAACCCAACAGCGCATTCAACTTCAGTTATCCGATTAACTGCAGAAGCGCGAAATCAGGAAAATATATTAAGTAGTAGGAAAAGTGGTATGCTCTTGAAAGCTGATTAACTTTTGCCTAGGTACAGTCGGCACAAAAGCGCCGTGTGCTCTTGAGCCTTTCCAACACTGGATGGGCATGGCCATCTGATAAGTTATTACTTTTAATAAAAATACCCTGGCTTCTGTGCGGCTTCTGTAAGTTTGCTGGGGAGCGGAGAGACATAACAGCCAATACAAAGGCTTCGAGAAAAAGTTGAGAACTTGAGAAGTGCTTCTTTCCCTGCCTCCTTGGCATTTCTCCCAGAAACCAGTAACCAGAAATAAATACAGCCAGCAGAGGAAAAAGAAAACAAGGTGGAAAACTTGCTGCTGTTTTATACTGCCACTGCAGCAATGGCAATGGCTGTTCTTGTTCTTGCTATTGTCCATGGTGATTTCTAACAAAGTGAGTGGCGAATGCCCCGCTGCCCGCCACCCGCTACGTCCGCCCCTTTAACCACTTCAAACAAGTTGCTGCTTTTCATAATTAAATTGAAAAATTTATGCACAATTAAATGGAAAACTTTTCTTTGTGGTCGAAACCAGCAGCAAAGCGTAGAAAAAAGGAGCCAAAAATAGCCAAAAACGGGGGAATTAGAAACGATTCGACGAAAAGCTGCTCTTGATAAATTAATAAACCTTAATTTAACCAATTTTTTTTATATATCAAATACTTTTAATGAAATATTTTCAGATATAAAAAGGTCTTTGCTAATTGTGATCAGTAAAATTGGGAGTCCAATTCAAAATTCAAACCAAAAACAATACACCCTGGCAGTTTTTAGGTATCCTGCATAAAAAAAGCAAAGCAAAACTGGGTTTTGGTTTAATTGCCGCTGCGTGGAGTTAGGTTCTTTAGTCCACATTTTCAAGGATACGATATAAGTTATTCAAGCCAAGCTTTTGCCTTGGCCAGAAGCACAAATGGACTTGATTTCAGGATTTATGAACATTAACTACCTAAAATAAGAATACTAATTTAAGTAAAGAATGTTTGACCTGCTTAGTAATTAAACCCTTTTGGTTTTCCAGATGGGCCGTGTCCACGGTGATGACCCGCCAGAATCTGGTGCCCAGCGAGATTGAAACCAGCGACGAGCCCAAATTCATCTCGGCCCTGATCCCCTACTGGGACATGGCTAACCACAGGCCGGGCAAGATCACCTCCTTCTACGGAGCAGCCTCCAAGCAACTGGAGTGCACCACCCAGGAGGCCTGCGCCGCCGGGGAGCAGTTTTTCATTTACTACGGCGACCGATCGAATACCGATCTCTTGGTCCACAATGGGTGAGTATGTCACACATCAGAGTACTTGGGTAATTTTGTGAGATCGGTAATACTAATGTTGTTACCCTATGAAAATCTAACAGATTTGTGGATAATAGTTTCTTCTTAAGTTGTTTTTTTAAATCTTTGAGTAGCAGACTTTTCTGTAAGTTAAATTATTGTTTTTTCATATTTTATATTCGAGTTCTTGATGAATCACTAATATGATTAATATGTAAATTTGTACATCGAGTTATTTAAATATTATAAATGAAATCTTGTTTTTTAAATTTTTATATAGTTAAATTCTTGGTAAATATTAATTGATTTATAATCGTTAAGAACCTGAGTATATTAACTGAATATTAGTTAATTTTTACCAATGATAAGTTGCTAAATGTTTTTAGCGACTTATTCAGGCACCACTATGCATTTTGATATTGCTCTCGAGTTAATGTTTATGTTGTTCGTGTTATAGCTTTGTGGACGTGAACAACCTCAAGGATTACGTTAATATTCGCGTGGGACTGAGTCCCACAGACGCACTGGCCGCGAAGCGTGCGAGCATCCTGGACAAGCTGAACATCAAGCACACTGCGGAGCTGCGCGTGCTGCCCGCACCTGACTTCATCTCCAAAGAGCTGCTGGCCTTCGTGCGGGTGTTCAAGATGAGCGCCGAGCAGCTGGAGCACTGGTGCAGTGACCTGGAGCGGGCGGGTGACCTTCTGCACATCGACTGCGCCCTGGAGACGGACCACGAGACGCGCACCTGGCAGTTCCTTGAGGACAGGTTGAAGCTGCTCCTGGCCGTCCTCGATAAGGAACTGCGGGAGGCCGACGAACTGAAGGAGCTGAAGGAGCTAGAACTCAAGAGTGGTCAGGAGATCGAGCTCATGCTGCTGCAGTACCGTCGCCTGGAGAGGAGCATCCTCGCCGGAGCCCTGCAATACGCCCAGGAGCATCGCAAGGTGTGAGGAGGCACAACTTTCTTGCCTCGCAGCGCATCACCCTCACAATTCGAGTGGCCATCGAAAGCGACATCAATAACTGAGTCTAGCATTAGCAATTAACTGTTTTTTTTTTTCTACCACTACGTAATTTATTTGAATCAAAGGATTTTCTCTCAGTGGAGTGCTCTTAAAGTTGAAGAACAAATTAACATATAAATAAAAATGCTCATCGTCCGTTGTGCATCGAGCTCACACATTTGGCACCATCAGTCATGGAACACACTCACCACTTCAAGTGTCGTCTCGCGCATCCTAGTTCATATTGTTTATTTGTTTTATGTTTGTTTATTTTTATTCTTTACAATATCAGTTGTATTATTTTTGAATTAAATATGAAGTCAAATGCAGCACAGGGCAACCTTTTCATGGGTGGAAATGTATTTCAAAAATAGATTTGTAACCCTACACACATCCTTAAAGCTTTAAGTTTGTGTTGTTGCTTTAAAATTGTATAATTCATACTGTTTAATGAGAAAGCCTAACATAAATACTTAAAAAATAAATGTCAAGTCTTTTGAAAAACAAAAGAAAACACAATCATTGTTGTAAAAGGAATTAAAAATGTCAAAGCATAGTTATTTAGCTTTTGCTGTTGAACGCTTTTTATTTAAATTTTTTTCGCTCTATTTAAATTCTAGTTTAATGGTAAACGTATTGAAAAACGAACAGGAATCAAAAATAGAGTTCCATTTGTTGGAGTTATGACCCCCGGAGCAGAAGGTCTGGGACACAATTCACTGGGATTCATTTAATTGCCAATAACTAATTGACTGGCCAGACGTCCAGCTGTGACAGCCTCAAAAACCAATCAATTTGCAAAACCAAACCCCCCTCCCACTCTCGCACACTCACCCACAAACAATCACGCACACTTGCATACATATGCGCTGGCAGATGCCTTCAGGCGTTGTCTGTAGATGTAAAGTATTTGATTGCGCTCAGTGTGTGGGGTCAGAGGTCAGCTCTAGTGGGCGGAGCGTGAGCCAAGACTCACGAGCGGAAACGGAAATGAAATTGAACATTCAAATTCGGTAAGTCATGTTCTGAAAAAACCCCAGACAGAGTTTTATTTCAAACATCACGAATTTAAAAAGAGATTACTGTAGACATTTAAGGGGAAATATATCTAAAAAATGATAACCCGTTAAGAATTACTTCATTTTTCATAAAAAAAAAAACGGTTAAAACATTTTATACCCATTATATCTCAATTGAGAATCTGAATTTAAAAGGGTTTGGAAGTTCTCCCACAATGAAGACAAATTAAATCATCATCTCCACCTCTACAAATCACATAATCCATGAACCTAGTGTCACGAACAAAAGCACTTTGTTTCCAGATTTTTACAATATTTGTACAAAGACAAGACAAGAATTTGGAAAAGTCAAAAAATGAATGAATGGCAAGCTGCATTCGTATCCTTTCTTGATGCCAGGAAGGATGCGCATCTGGTTGGTTGGGAAAGTGACCCGGCGAACCTAGATAATATTATCGCCAGGCTGGACGCACATCTGGAGTATATGGAAAGGGCGCAGGAGTTCTGGAGGATAGAAATGGAGGCGCTTTCCAGAAAAGCAGAATCAGGTAACCCAATTTTTAACTGTGATATAGTGGCCAAACTGAAGGCAGGAGTCAAGTGCTTGGAGTGCAAGAAAGAGAGCTATAAGAAGGAGCACGCCGAAGTCACTAGCATTCTAAGGGGGATGATGGGACGCAAGAGGAAGAAGGAAGCAGCCACCTCTGGCATCCAACGGGAGGAGCACCCTGATCCAAAGCAGATGAGAAATCACGATTGAATGCATAAATTGTTTGTTAATATTAATTGATGGAATCTAAGCTAGTTGCTTATATAAAAATGAACCATGATCCTCCGTTTAAATAATATTCTCTCATATTTCCAACCAACAAAACAAAGGTCACGCAGCCATCTCTGGAGCAGATTGAGTGTGCAGCCCTCCAGCGACAACGGGAACGCCAGCAATGCCCTCCAAATTGGAGCTCCTAGTGGTGTTAATTATGGACCCATTGACGATGGAACCTCCGTTTCGATCCGATTCGATCCGATCCAAAAACCGGCTGCCGATTACGAGGTCCCCCTCCTCCTCGGAAATCAGGGAAACTAGGAAAGCGGGGGCGTGTCGCCAAATTGGACTGGCAAACACTTTGGAAAATGTCATTAAAATGGCTCGACAACCCACAAGGCCCCCAAAACCCACACCCACACCCACCTCCTGCCGCCATTGACATTTGATTTGACACTCGAGTAGCTATTTTCCGTATTCACATTTCGCGGGGCCCGCCCTTTTCCCGTTTTGCCACCCACATTTTCCACATTTCCCACACAGTTGGCACTCAATTTTCACGCTCGTTGGAAAAGTGATTGAAAAGCGGGTGGGGGGAAAAGCGATGCTATGTTTGGCCAGTTGATTGAAATATTTGAAATATTTGAATGGAGGAGACTGGAAACTGGGTCGCAAACTAAAACGCCTAGTCGCATTTATTGTTATCGATTTGCGGCGCTCCTCCGTCTCCGGCTCTTTTGCTAATTGCTTTGCAACAATTTTGTTTTGCCGGCCAAGCAATTAGCAAATGACAAATGCCCCAGCACCCCCCTTTCCTCCCCCCTTGGATTCCATTCCGCTCCCCAAAATAAGCCCCCCTTTTTGGCCAGCCGCAATGCAAACTTAAGCTGCTTAAAATGTATGCAACATGGGTCATAAAAATGATGACTGCCTCTCCCAGGACAAAAAGGCGAACCGAATTGTTAACGTTGCGTTCGCTGGCCCAACAAAATGATAAAGGGTGTCCAAGGGATCGAAAGGATATAAAAAGGATATAGCGATCGAACGTTGATTTAATTTATTTAATGATTTAATTTAGCACAAGGTACTTATTGATCATAATCCCAAAAAATAATAAAGGGTGTCTAAGGGATCGATTGATTTAATTTATGGAAATTCGTTATGAATATTAGACTATTATCATCACAACTAAGCACAAGAAACTTATTGATCATACAACCAAAAAATAATACACATTTTATCTTTAATTGCTTTTTTTTTCTGTGTAGTTTGGTGATTCAATAAACTAATTAAATCATGATATATGTATCTTTTAGCTTATATCTGCATAAATAAATTATTCGCTGCTACAATTTATCATTAATCGAAATTTAATTAAATTGTTTAAGTTTACAGGAATTTATATGATACATTTTCTTATAACTCAGGTATGATACTTGTTAATAAAATCCCTTATCGGTTGTTTTTGTTGCCTATAACAAAAAAATCAACACACCCTTTTTACTAAAAACTTCAAGCAATATTTTTGTTAATATGTCATAGCTATATAATTATAGCTATTGAATTTTAATAATAAATAATTATTCAAGAAGTCATCTTTCTGGCTATCTAATTTATTTAAGCCAAATCTTTAAATTATTTGCACAGGCACAAGCTCAAAGTTGAAGGACATCAGCAATAATTACAACTTTTTAGCTTGATTTTATAAAAAAAAAAGAAAGCATTTTTACAAGGACCACATCCTCTTATCCCTATATACATATTTTCTTTATTATTGCAATACACATACACATAAATGAGAATAATTTTTCAAGGGCCCTTCAAGGGGGCACCCTGTACTTGAATAAATAAATGTCGGAGAGTGTGGCTTTATCTGCCATTTGCCGCTTTATTTGCACTGAAACTGTTGGAATTCTTTTTGTATTTTGTTGTTTTTGTTGTGTGAAATAAATCTACGCATGTCGTCGTACACACACACACACACACACAGGCACTCGCACACAGACAGGGAAAAACAAGAATACGTAGCCACACGGACACGTGGTTAGAGCCATGTTTGTTTTAATCCATGCTTTGTTTCACCCCCCTGTGTGTGTGTGTGTATGTGTGTGGGTGTGTTTAAATGTCCTCTATGTGTGTGTGTGTGCATGACGCTTAAGCACTTAAGCGCATTTCCATAGATTTTAAGGCGATTTCATTTTCAACGCTCATTTGCATGCGACCAATTGCCATTGTGTCGTCGTGTTGCCCATCGCACTCGCATTATTAAGATATGCTCTTTGTTGCCACTTGCCACTTGCCACTTGTCAATTGATTGTACTTATTTGCTCAACTTAAACGTTTCGTTTCGTTTCGAAATTGGCTTAGTTTGCATTTTGACATTTGCGAAAGTCAAAAGCAGCGGATAAAGCAAGTCCAAAGGTTGTGTAAAGAGATTTATTTAATTAATAACTGATCAAAAACTGCCCAGTTGCACATTTAACATTTAACATTAAGCTTACCATCACTTGTTCAAAGACAAATTGATTGGAGTGCTTATGTCGTTCACATGGCTTTAGGCATTTTCATGATAGTTAATATGGGGACAATGCAGTTTAAATACTTTTAAAGAATATATGATTTTGCAGACTATTCTGAATTAAATTAAATTAATTAAAAGCGCATACAAATTTATGCTGTAGTCATTTATTTTGCTTTGGGTATAGATAGAAAACTTATCAAATTAATCAAGCAGCTTAAAAGGAAAATATGTGTGCCATTAAATAAGGGACTGAAAATAAATATAAATAAAATAAATAGCATAAAAGAGAAGGTCACAAAAATTGTATATTTTTTTTGGCTTAGCCTTTTATTCTTGATTTTTATAATTAAAATTGTAAATTAACTCTAATTTGATTTTTATGAACAACTAACAGTTATTTTATAATTTTCATTTAAAAATAAAAGCATAACAGTTATTCCCAATTTCTATAAAAATTAACATAAACTCAAAATAGTTTTTTATGTTTCGAATTGAAATTAAAGCTGCACGCCTGCAACTTAAAGAAAAGGTCGAGGCGGAAAACCCCAACAAAATGATTAACTGTTGGCAATGGAGCGAATATGATTGCCTCAGCTGCCGCATGTGTTGCTGCTGTTGCTGCTGCACTTGCTTCCCTGGCTGTTGCCTCATATTTTTGCCACGAAGTCCGTTGCCATAAAAACAGATGGTAATCTGCGTAAGTGGAAGTGCCAGCAGGCGTTGCAGGTTGCACACGAAAATCAAAACGAGCCGGAACTATGTATGCAGCAACTCTTAAATTCTAACTACTCGCATATTGATATGATGCAACGCGCCGCATTTTCCTTAAGTTTTCTCAGCCAAAAGATGCGCAGGGAAAAATTAATTTAATGAAATGAGGTTTTTTAATATTAATATAATTTAAAAGTATAATTTTTTAATCATATTTTTATATAATACTTCAAGTGACTAATTTCCACCGCAGTGCTTCACACTTTCGCGAGGATGGGAGCCTGTCAGTTGGTCCTAACAAGGTTAGGTTGAATGGAAACTAATTTGCATGGCACGTGACTGTACCCAGCCGCCAGAGTTGCCAGCGCCGTGTTTGTTTGCAATTAACTCGGCCATTGTTGTCAACATTGTTGCAATGCCCAACCCAACGCAACGCAACCCACGCAGCGAGCGCTACTTATTTTATTTGCTAATTGCAACACTCAAGACGAGCCAAGTGCAGCGGAGGACAAGTGCTCGACAAGTTTAAGTTTGTTGCAACAGACAACAGCGATTCTATATAGTACTATATACTATCTGCAGTATATAGAAAGCTAGAAGGCCGTGCTGCCGGCAGCAAGGCAAACAAATTAAAAGAGACGCACTTTCCTTACTTCTTCTCCAGTCAAGTCCTTTCTTCGTTTTATTTTACCTCCCTGCCCAGTACAGTAATGTCATGATGAATTCCTATGATTCACCTGAATTTCTGAGCAGCAGCAGCAGTAGCAGTCGCAAAATTCCCCTGGCTAATCTCCATAATTGAAGTAGAATACCTGGGAAATATATATACGTTTCTTTCTGCGATGAACAGTTGCCTTCACAATAACTATTGTGCTGAAATTTCTTGCGAAATTAAAGATAAGAGTCCTTCCTTTCAACTAACAATTTAAATATCAACTTGGTCCTCCCCTTCAACTTACAAAGGTATTTTTAAGACATCTTAGATTGCAATAATTAATGTAAATAAATACATAGTTTAAAATTTTAAATGAAATTTTCTTATTTAATATATAAATGCTGTTCCTCAGAAAGCTGATGCTTATTGTTTTTAATCAAGGTATTTTTCTGTTATAATTCTTATGTGTATTTTTGATTGCTCAGGAAGTAAGAGACCCCTCTAAAGGGTAATTTCCACACCCTCCAGTCAAGTCAGTCCACTTGCTCTCACTTACTTTCTGCCTTTCAGCGTTTTTACACTTTCCACTCGCCACTTGGCCTATACTCTATACCATAGTTGCAACTTGCAGTGGCATCCACATCCAGCTGCATAAGCTGAAAACAAGAGGTTGCCGTGGGCGTGGCATTAACCCAAAAAGCCAGCAAAGCTGGCGACGTTTGTTTTCTGTTTTCCCAGGACCCTCGACTTGAGTTGCGAAAATTGCGAGGCGAGGAAAAGCCGGGTGACTTAAGTGCAGAAAAGGCTAAAGAAAAGCCAAGAAAAACTCATTGCTGTGCTTATTATTATTTTGTATTTGAGGGAATTGAAGTTTACAGCTTAAGAATGTTGTTAGCAAGGAATTACAGATTTTAATGAAAGGCTTAAAAAAATATTTCAATTCTTCACTTTAATTTAATTAAATTTTCTGCATTTATTCCAAAGAAAATATTATTCACAAGCTTCAGGAATTCTCACCTCCATGAATGTGTAATTTTAACAAGCAATTATGTAACAAATATTTCCAATTTTCAGCCGAAGAATAAACTGATTTATGGCCATCAAGTGCAGGTTATATTTTCAATTTTCTCCGCTGGCCAATTATGTAGACCAGCCACCCGCAGCCTGTCAAAACTTCCATCTATATCAACACCCATAGACGTCGCTCAGTCGATTTGGTTTGGCTTTATTGTTAACAAGGACCAAGGACCACAAGGACGGCATCCTGCGGCTTCTTGGCATTACGCATTCATGCTCCGTTCGACATATCGATAACAGGCACTTAAATATACGTCATGCATAATAAACCCAACCCCATGAAAGAATACGACCCACTTGCACACATATGTATGTATTTGGGCTCATTTGGGCCTCAATTAATAATGTCTTTAAGGCCGTGTGCATAAACACATCCATAAATTGTTCAGCGCAATTACATTCCGGTCCTCTTGGGGCCCCCGAGGAGAATTGCTTCACTTGCTGTTAAATCTATAATGGCCACATTACGCAATCAGGCCGAAAAACATCCTTTGGGATCCCAGAGGATGAGGCGGCAGCAAATTGACAGATCTAGGAGGGTGGAGCCCTTGGGATCTCGGGCTATGGGAAGTGGACTCCACCAGGGCTCCATTTGTCAGGCCTGATAAATCTATGAAATTACTACTCGCTTTCTTTCGCAATATGACAGCTTCATAAATATTTAATTTTAATTAATTGAATGTCATTAAGGAGTTTGCATTCCCACCACGTGATTCACGCACGAATGCTCTAAGCTCTTTCAATTTGCAATGTTTTTAGCCATTTTTGTTGATGATTTAATTAGTGGTTAATTATTTGAGCAATTGATTGGCTAATAATTGATTAAATCATGATTTTGTGGGATTTCGTTTTGTTAACAGCGAAACTAAAGACTCAATTATTATGTATACAACTCATAGGTTTTAAATGCATTAAATTAAAATTAAAATTAATGTGTACACAAAGGTAAACAATAATTTTTATATAGATTAAGTCAACTGGAAATTATTTGAACAATGGTTAGGATAGTAATTTATTAAATTGCTTTTTCAAAGTTTAAAGTTTTCAATAATTTTAGTAAAAAATACTAAATGAAAAAAAGTTAAAAATCCGTTTCGTGTTTTATTGAGTAAACTAAAAGGTTAATAATATTAAAAGCAGCTGCTAATTTTTGACACTTTACTTAGTGATTTTACTAATAACCCCCCGATAATCACTGATACCATTTCGCACTCACATTCACGCTTCCATCTCTATATACCTATTATATTATATAGTAGTATAAAGAAAATCTCGAATGAATGGCTGACAATTGGCGGACGAATGCGAATGGCAAATAATCGTAAATAATCGTAAATAACTGTTGAATGGGCAGCTGCAACAAAATGGCGTCAACTGTCATTTCCGCTTGTCAAAGCAGAAAAAGCAATATGGCGACACTCCGCCACTCCGCAGCAGAAAAGTGGCCAAAATGGGAGTCCAGTTGGAATGGACCTGCAACTGGACCTTTGATTAACTGCTGCCAGACGAGATGGAAGCAAAAAACCACATCCACATTCACATTCACACCCACAAACACAAACATAAAGACAAACACAAACACACATGGGGCAGCTTGTTTGCGGTGTTTTAAATCGCTTGCCGCACATTAAACCCAATTAATTTATGTGCATAACTTGATACATTCTATTAAATACGATTAAATGCTTAAACAAAATGCATAATTGATTGATTGCCTTTTTGCAGCCAACGACAAAATATCTTTCAATTTTCAAAATGTTCCAGCAGTGCGGCAATTTATGGCCACTATTAAAATGAGCGAGTGTCGCACATCCGATGGATTGATATTAATGTGCTGGGCTATGGCATCTCGTTGGCATCTCGAGGGCTTTGGGTTTTTTTCGGGTTTTTTTTCACTGCAGAAAAGTTACAGAGGGCCAAAGAGGGCTTAAAGTTCCCTCCGAATTAAAAATAACGTTGGCCTAGTTTTCCCCGCTTCACATTTGAATTGCATATGAATGTGCCAGGCAGGTCAAGCTAGATATTTCATATTCATTAGCAGAAAACAGAGATATGTACTTTAACCTATTTAGCTCTTTATTATTCGTCTGGTCACAAATTTAAATTTTATGTGGCTTATGTATAAATTCATAAAGTTCATTTTTAAACTAACTACAAATAAGTACTGGACACTGATGGTTATTTAAAGAGTCTTAAAGAAAACATAAACTATGTATTTATTTGGGAAAAACCTTTAATCAAATTTTTAAATATTTTTTGTTTAATCTTAATAAATTCTTAGAATAAATATTCGTAGAATTTATTATTTAAATGCCAATTATATAATATATCCTTATTTTACAAAAAGAAGATTAGGTATTTTAGGGTATTTTAAAGCGTTTTTTAACTTTTGCATCATTTTGAGGGGCTACAAAACAAACAAAAATAACAAAATAAATAAATCAAGTGACAAGCAAAGAAGCTCAGATCATAAATAATAATTTAGAAACGTTTTTTTCGCTTGTCTGAATTTTGAAACTCGTGTTTGCCCAGACCCCAGGTAAATGTCACATTATAAATATTTAATATTTCAATTATGCAACCGCAAATGATAAATTTCAAATATATTCCACCCCCGTTTCCGTTTCCGTTTGTGCAGCCCCAACATCCGCTCACACAGACACAGACACACACAAAGGGCGCTAAATGTGCGTACAATGTGGGTCACACGAATATGTCTCAAGTTGTTGACGTTCTCGGTTGGCCCTGAATAATTTAAGTGTGTTTTCGAGAGCATAAAAACAGCACGCAAATTACTGAAAATTGACCGCACTTAAAGCACAAGCGTAGCACACTAACACCATGGCACTCAAAAACACATACACACATACATACGTTTATGGGTACTGGGGTATATAAAATACAATTTAAATATTTAATTGCGAGCACAATTTAAAATCGTGTTAAAGCAAAAGGCAAAGTAAAAGCCATAAAAAAACGTGCCATAGAGCTAAATGTTGCCAGAGCCATGTTATTATAATTCCCTACATTTGGGGGCATCAACGACTTTCTGAGGGATAAGGAAAAAAATAAACAAGAGACTTTGAGCAATAAACAATTTAAATTATGAACATACTTAATTTAGGGAAGGGAAAAAAATAGTGTAGACTTGTTTTTGCTTTTATTTTAGTGAGGTTTTGTTATGTGTTTAAAAATGAAAATTACAAAGAATCTTCTATTTAAATGGGGATTTTTAAAATGTATTTTGAGTAGGTTTAAATAAAAGTTTAAAGTGAATTAAAATAAAGAAGAGACTTTGAGTAATAAACAATTTAAATTATGAATTTATTTAGCTCAGGGAAGGGGAAAAAAGTGGTGTAAAAAAGTTTTTATTTTTATTTTACTGAGATTTTGTTTTGTATTTTAAAAATACAAATTAATAAGAACCTTCTATTTAAATGGGGATTTTTAAAATGTATTTTGTGTAGGTTTAAATTGAAGTTAAAAGTGGATTAACATAATCAAGAGACTTTGAGTAATAAAAAATTAAACAAAAAAATTTATTAAGTTTAGAAAAGGGTTAACAAAATGGTGTAGAAATGTATTTATTTTTATTTTACTTAGGTTTTGTTTTGTATTTTTAATAACCTTTAACATAAATGGGGATTTTTTAAATATAATTTGTGAAGGTTTAAATTGAAGTTAAAAGTGGGTTAGAGGCAAAGATTTTTTACTGCAATAAAAACCCGGCTTGAAGGACATTTAGAATTCTTTGTGACCCCAACAAAGTGTTCACCTAGCACTATGCTGCTCCCACTTTATTTCACCACCCATCTTACTTTTCAGCTCCTCTTTTTTTGTTGCTGCTGCTGCTGCTGCATGGCCTCTGGGCAAAAAGCTATTGCATAACAACAGGCGCCCAGACAGCACCACTGCCGACCTCGAGGGATGTGGATGTGGATGTGGATGAGGATGTGGGTGGTGGTTTTAATGAGCATTTTTAATGCAAATCATTTGCCCCGGGCCACACTTTATTTATACACATACTCAGGACTCTGGAGTGGGGTGTTAATTGTCTCCTTTGGCCTGTCGATCCTTCGGGCCAAACCAACACAACATACAACACACAAAACATAATCAAATGATTGCCAGCTGTTGCTGTTATTTTTTCCGAGTAAAAAGTGCGAAAAAAAACCAGATGTTCCGAGTTTTTTCCCCGCTCAACGCGCATATTCATTTAAATTTCAATTTATACTCCACTCGCAGGGTGTCTGCATGTGGGCGCTGTATAGAGAGTTAAGTGCTGGCAACAACCACACTTGAGCAGTGCCTCCTCCTCCTCCTCCGATCCCCTTCCCCGCCAGAGTGGCGAATGTCTGTAATAAGATATGATAATGCAGCTGCATCTCTTGCCAGTTAATGTTGTGTGCATTTCAGTTGGTTAAGCTAAGTACCGCCGGCAATGCATGCTCGTGTCTGCTGTCTGAAGATGTCCTATATGTACGTGGATACTTGTGTTCCCCGCCACTTGAGATACCTTAAATATAGATTTAATTTTTAAATCAAGTAATACTTGAAGGGGTTTCATTTAAAAGGTGTCCAAATGATCTCTAGAAGATGTGTTCCCTAAAACTTAAAATTACAAGTAAAATTAAATGTTTTAACCATTCGAAAATAACTGAAATCAAGGTAATTTCTAACCGAAAAAATGTATGTACAATCCCCATCCCAAATGACATCAAGTGGGGCAAACCAATCAAGGAAATTGTCTGTTCTGCTGTTCTAAACCCTTTCACGTTTTTATGGCCAGCAGGTATACGACGATTATAATTCCCACAACTCCCAGGGCCATTATCGTTTGTCGTTTATCGATAACCATTTTGCCATTTAACAGGATTACAATTTGAAACATTCGTAATGGACAATAAAAACTAATTTCGTTTGAATGGCACACACAGGACAGGACGGGACAGGACATGCAGGAAGTAAGGGAAAGGATTGAACAACATTTGATGGGCAATCTGAAGTCAACAGATTTGCCAATGCATTTTTCACAGCAACAAAAACAAAAAAAAATCAGTGAGTTTTCACCCAATTTTTGGTCCCAGGCCGCAGTCAAAATCCAATTAGAAGACAAAGCAAGGTAAACAAATACAAAAGCAAAAGCAACAGCAAGGAGCAAAACAAGGACACGCACACCAGCACACACATGATAATAATATTAATTCTACGGTCAGGGACCACAGTGCGTATGAGCAATGTGAATGTGCGTATGAGCACAGGCCACAGTGCGTATGAGCAATTTGGTGTTTCTGGGCTGCAAAGGAGTGGGAAAGGAGGGAGAGGACATCTAGGAGCAGGTGGAAAATAGAAACGACAGAGACAAATTTCAATTAAAGTGTTGCAATAACAACAGTTTTGTGGCAAAGGAAATTAAAGGACAAACACGTGTGCATGTCACATGCTCCTGTCTCTCTCTCTCTCTCTCTGTCTCTTTCTCTCTATCCTGTCATGTGTGAATGAGTGAGCGAGGGGGCAACAACAATTGACAGCAACACACATAAAAGCTTTTAAATCTTAATAAATCTTGCATACAATTTAAAAAACACAAAATAAAAACGAAAGCCAAAAGGAAATAAAGCAACAGTCGTGGTAGAAGTTTTCATGGGGTTTTTTTTGTTTTTTTATTTTCCTGCGACTGGGACTCCTTGCCTCTGTCTGTGTATGAGTTTCGGGATATCTGTGTGTGTGTGTGTGTGTGTGTGTGTGTGTGTTTCCGCTCTGCCAACATTCTTTTTTTGGCAACTGCCATGGCAGCTGAAGTTGACACGGCACCGTGAGGCAGGGGCTCCTTCCGCTGCCCCACCCCCCGCGAAAAATAGCAGGCAAGTCAAAGACATCGCGGTTGCATTCTCGTTCTGTCACAGCTCGGATTGTGTGCCCACCCAGATATATTCACGCACACTGACCGAAAAGCAGGAGCTTGAACGCAGTTTCAGGTTTAATTTTAAGATAAAGCCTTTGCGAAAATACAAATTGTAGCCAAAGTCACCTTTTAAATGATAAATAAAGTTAAAAATCAAACATCATATGTTCAAATTAATATTCTTAAAAATAAATGCAAAATATAACAACAGACCTAAGCCCGAAAATATATCTAATATATAGAAAAACAAATTCAACATCAACTTAATAGTTCTTTATTAACAAAAAAAAGACAGATACAGCTCAAAGAATTATGAAATTTAAAAGACACTAAAAAGAAAATAAATTATTAAATTAAACCCAGATTGAAAATGTTGAAGTATTTTATAATTACATATTGAAGACACTTAGAGAAAACGATAAGTTAATAAATTAAATCTGATACTAAATTCTATATCTGATATATACATATCTATATCTTCATTCAGGCCTTCAGTTATTAACGAATCCCTGATCTTAACACACATTTTTCACTCTCTGTATGCATAATCCTCTGTTTTTTGTGCGAGTTGTTACGTATCGCTCACCTTGGCAACATCTCGTAAATGTTGAACTGTATCTTGGGTATTTTCGGTCGTGACTTTTCCCCCGTCCCCCCCGTCTACCCATCCACCCGTCCACCAAAAAACTCGGACTCATCAGCGCGAACATAAATATTTGAAATTTTATGCAATTTTTAAGGTTGAAATCTCAATTGGAGGAGTGCAGGGGGGAGGAATATACGAAAGTTGAGTCGAATATTTTGGGTAATCCTTCGCCATGGGTGAACAGCTTTGGGAGGGCGGGAGAGGGGGGCAGAGGGGGCTAAAGGTCCCTGTTCGTGTATAAATTTTCCCAACTAACTGCGTCACATTTTGCATAAGTGATGAGATCGATTTCCGTTGATGTGCGTGATGAAGAAGGAGCAGACGACTATAAAGGAGAAAAAGTAGCAGATTGGGGGCAAATAGGGGGGTTAAGAGGGGGCCTGGGGGCGGGGGCTTTAAAACCCCCGAGTTTCGCAGAGAAGAATCTGAGGCTAACGCAAGTTGCCAAAGATTGTCAACAGTTATTGCTAGTTGGAAGGCAAAAAGGGGGGCTGAATATCCCCTCAAAAAAAAGGGGGGTACACAACAATGTCTTCGTGTGTGCAGCAGCAGCAGCAGCACTGGCAGCAGCAGCAGAAAATAAGCCAAAAGTGCCATAAAATGTTTGCACAGAGTTTTCGGGAGTGGAGCTTGTTTTTCTTTATTTTTCCCCATCTCAGTTTTCCCACAATTTCCTACGTTTTTCCCTCCACCCCCTCGTCCCCCTCGAGAATCTTCAGCGCCCTGCTTATTTACGTTTTTACCGTTTTTATACACGTCATTTATTTGGTTCTTGGCGGGTCCAAAAACCCAACTAAACCGTAATTTTTCTTCATCTTTTTTTTTTGTGGCCCTGTTGACTTTTCCTTGACTTTGTTTTGCTTGCCAAGAGACTGCAATTCGAGGGTCCAAAGGGTGCAACAAATATCCGAGAAAACTCGAAAAGAAAAACTCAATGGAGTTCGGGATGAACATATAACTTTGAGAGGATTTGTGGCACTGATCTGAAGAGAAGAAAAGACAGCGAAACTGAATGAATTTATAAAATGTAGAAATAGAAATTATACTAAATAAATTAAACTTTAAATTTTATAAAACAACCTAATGATAGGCACGGGAAAGCACAATTTAAATGATTATTTAACTTTATCTGCTTTGATCTAAAAATTATATTTTATTAATACGTATTTTAACGAAACACACACAAAACTTAAACAGATAATATTCAGTTTAAATCACAACGATATAAATATAATTGCATTTAAGGTGGCCGCTTTAAACGAGTTGATACCATAATTGAATTTGGAATCAACGAAACTCAAATTAACTCAATTTAAAGAAACAGCACGAGCTTTGCGGGGTCATATAACAATTTCAATTTCTTTAGTTTAAATATGTAAAGCACAAACAAAACATTGCATTACAAACTACATTAAACGAATTCGACTAACTCTAGCAAAACCTATTTAAATCAAAATAAGCTGAATAACAAAGACTGCCTTTTGAACTTATACATAAAAGTACACATATTGTTAGCGAATTATTAAATAATAATGTTGTGACAATTTATATTGTCAAAGATGAGCAAAGATGCTCTGGGGCTTTTTCCACCAATTTGAAAATAAGAACGAAAGAAGGTGCACTTCATGGATGGTTTATTATTATATACACTTAATTCTAATTCAGTTTTTCACTTTGCAATATTCAATGCTGACAATGGTAATAATTTTAAGTTAAGAAATTTTAATTATTAAACGCGACCAGCTTCTGCTTCAGTTCGTTGCTCAAAAAAGAATAGAATAAGATATTGATCTTACTCTCTCGTGATTCCCTTTACATAAAATTCGGGCAGTTATAACAGAGTGGTGGGTTTATGAAAGTTTGAGAGTTGCATTTTGCAGAAAGTTCTCTTAACGACAGCAAACGTCCGAACATGCCGCCCCCAAATACTGAGTCCAGTATTTAAGCCAAATTTCTGCGCTTTGCTGTAACGAAATAAGTGCCATTACGATATGTAGATGTGGACAAAGTATGTACTTAATTAAAGTTTATTCAGTAGCCTGTGAATAAGTGGCTAACGGCAATGGACAGATTTTAGACAAAGAGCGTTTATAAATTCCGGATGCCGTCTTAATAGATACGACTCGGATGAGATTGTCAGATCCTGGATGTAATTCGATTATGCGACCAAGCTTCCATTCATTTGGCGGGAGCCGATCATCTTTAATAATAACTAAGTCGTGTAAACGCAAGTTTTCCTCAACCCGCTGCCATTTTGGACGAGCTTGTAAGTGTGAAAGCCAATCCGAGCTCCAACGTTGCCAAAAGGTTCGCAGCAGTCTTTGTCCTTCCAAAAATTGTGCGTTCAACGATTTATCCGAAGATGACGGATTGGGTAGCGCCATCATGGAATCGCCAATTAAGAAATGGGCTGGTGTCAATACCGCTAAGTCCTCCATATCCGCACTCAACGGGCAAAGTGGGCGTGAATTTAAACAGGCTTCGATTTGAACCAAAATAGTTGACAGTTGTTCGTAGGTCATTAGCGCCCCTTTAAACGTGCGATGTAAATGTGTTTTAACCGCTTTAACATTCGCCTCCCATAATCCACCAAAGTTCGGACTGTGTGGGGGATTGAAATGCCATTGAATCTGCTGAGCGGTTAATTTTGGAATAACCGTTGCGATAACGTTTTGTCGAAACTCTTCATGCCAAAGGTTTAGGGATTTATCTGCTCCAATGAAATTGGTACCGTTATCGCTGTAGATGTGTTGGCAGTATCCACGTCTGCCAATAAAACGTTGTAGAGCCCACAAGAAATCCTGAGAGGACAATCCGGTGACAGCTTCCAAGTGGACTGCCTTTGTCGCTAAGCATATGAAAACTGCAATATACGCTTTGTATTTGTGGTGTCCACGAAACTTTGATGCTTTGATTTCTAGAGCACCGGTATAGTCCACGCCTGTGGCTTCAAAGGCTCGCTTTGGTGGGTTCACTCGATGTAAGGGAAGGTCTCCCATGAGCTGCGTGACTGCCTTCGGTCTGTGCTTGAAGCAGTCAACACATTTGTGCAGAATCCTTTTAACTGCCTGTTTTCCATTAAGAATCCAAAATGTTTGCCTTGTCACTGCCAGTGTAAGTGATATCCCGCCATGTAATGTGTTGAGATGAGCATTACGAATGACAAGCTCGGTGAAATGATGATCCTTTGGCAAAATAATCGGTGTGCGTTGATGCGGCGATAGGTGCAATGCATTTTTCAATCTCCCTCGAACCCGCAGCACTCCTTCGTTATCTAGAAATGGAGAAAGTTGACTTAATGTGTTCGATCTAGCTAAATGTGATTTTGCCTTTATTTTTTGAATCTCAATCGCAAAAGCTTCATGTTGCACTAGTCGGACAATGTGCCATAGTGCCTGCTGAAACTCTTGGGCGGTAACTGGACCCTTTTGTCGAGAGTCCACATGAGTTTGAGAATTGTGAATAAATCGTCGAATGTAAGCCATTATAAACAGAAGTTTGTTGTAAGATGAAAACGACGTTAGTAAAGGGTTTGGATTTTTCTCAACACAGCTGTGTGTTTGAAGAGAAAGCGATTTTTGCTCACACGTGAGATTTGTGCTATCAGGAATATCGAAGATTTTGGTAGGCCATTGAGATTCTGGTAGTCGTAGCCAAGAAGGCCCCTGCCACCATAAATCAAAGACAGCTAATTGATCTGGATAGAGACCACGCGTCGCGCAGTCTGCGGGATTATCTCCGGTGGGCACATGTCGCCATTGAGATGCGGAACTGGACTCCAAAATTCGTCCTACACGATTCGCTACGAATGTTTTCCAGTGTAGGGGGTCGCCGGCAATCCAGTAGAGAACAATTGTTGCGTCGCTCCAGAAAAAGGTCAAAATAGTATGAGTTGGTTGATCTAGTTGCGTGCAGAGCCAGTCTCCCAGTTGTGCGGCAAGTACAGCTCCACATAGTTCCACTCTAGGAATTGTTAACGGCTTTGTGGGTGTTACTCGACTCTTTGCAGCTATGAGGTGCGTATATACCGAGTTATTTGTATGTTGGACCCGAATATAGGCACACGCAGCATATGCCGTAGAGGATCCATCACAAAAGATATGCAGCTGCAAGGATGCGATGGTGCTGGGTAGATAGTGTAGCCAACGGGGTATTCTCAGTGATTCAATTTTATGTAAGTTGGTGCAGTATTCTTTCCACTTGTTCTGAATTACCGGCGGTACCGTTTCGTCCCAAGCTAATCCTGTTAGAGTGCCACCATCCTGTTGGATACGGATGCTCCAGACTTCTTTGAGAATAGCCTTGGCGATGATTATGACTGGAGCAACGAAACCTAATGGATCATACAGACGTGCAACTGTAGAAAGAATTGATCGTTTAGTGAAAAGTTCGTCAATTGTAAATTTTATTTTGAAACCATAAAAGTCTTCCTTGGGGTGCCAATATAGCCCCAAAGTTTTAATGGACTCGTGGCTTTCGACTTCCAAAATTGTAGAATTGGACATGTGCTCAGGAGGAATAGATTTCAAAAGACTGGGATGATTTGCTGCCCATTTTCGAAGATCCATGCCAGCTGATTGAAGTGCACCGATGACATCATCTCGAACTTGAAGTGCTCCATTAATTGTCTCATGCCCAGTTTGTAAATCATCCACATAGATTTCTTTTCGTAAAACATGTTCTGCTAATGGAAATTGATCTCGTTCATCCTGAGCAATCTGATGCATGATGCGAATGGCTGTGTACGGGGCTGATGCTGTTCCAAACGTCACAGTTGTTAAACAATAATCTTTTATAGCATTGTTTTTCCTTTGCCAAACAATCCGTTGAAAGTGTGTATCCTCCGGGTGTACATCTATGCAGCGATACATTTTCTGAATGTCGGCAGCAAAGACGTATTGAAAAAATCGCCAGTTGAGAATGACACCACCAAGGTCGTTTTGTAAGGCGGGGCCTATACAAAGAATGTCGTTGAGCGATTTCCCGTTTGATGTCTTGCATGAGGCGTCGTACACAACTCGAAGTTTTGTAGTGCTGCTGTCCTCCTTAAGAACTGCATGATGTGGTAATGAACATGCAGTATAACTGATTGAGCCTCCTTTGTCTGCCAGGCGATGTTGTTCTTCTGAGGTGATGGCTTCAGTTATTTGGCGCAGCTCAAAGTATTCCTCCATGACCTTTGAGTATTGTTCATAGAGTTCTGGTTTCTTTTGGAATTTTCGCTGCAAAAAATGAAATCGATTTAGAGCAGTTTGTTTTGATTTCCCTAGGGTTTGGGTAGGATCAAATAAGGTTTTAAATGGTAGGCGAACCATGTACTTTCCATTAGATTGGCGTATATGTGTGCGTTTAAAATGTTCTTCGCACCATTGTTCTTCCGCAGTGTAGAGACGGGTTGCACTTACTGCTTCCAATTCGAAGAATTTTTGAACTAGAGTGTCTAGATTGGAGTGATGACATTGTATAGATATCGTGTGTGTCTGTGTTGGCGTGATTCTGCCAAAAATGATCCAACCAAGTTGCGTGCATTGGGCAATTGGTTGATCGTAAGATCCTCTCCTGATTCCACTCATCATAAACTGTGGAATGGTGTCCACGCCGAGGAGCACATCTATGCGATTGGTGTGCATAAAATTTGGGTCTGCGAGCTCCAATCCAGTTAAATGTGGACACGTTGGTAGAGTTAGATTCGTCCTTGGTAAAGGAGAAGTCAGGGTACGCAAAACGAAAGCGTTTTCCACACACATCTTGAATCCCGAATTGGTAGTTGAGCTTATAGTGAATTCTGTGCGATATTTGCACCTGTTGGTAGAATTCCCTCCTACCCCTGATATTTCTGCGGAAACTGGAAATCGGTGAAGCCCTAGCGCTTGGACTACATTTTCCGTAATAAGGGTGCCTTCTGATCCATGATCGATGAGGGCTCGGACCACAGCTGACTGACCTGTGGCATTATTATGAAGACGAACCAGCGCAGTCGCGAGAATCATCGTGTGAGGTGCTGAATGTGAGGCTGACGCGCTGATAAGCTGTGTGGTGTTGCTAGATGCTGTCAGACTTTGTGAATTGAGATTAGTTAAGTGTCCTGCAGGCTGCGAGACATCACTAGCCTTTACCTGAGTTGGGAAATGTAATAGAGTATGATGGCGTTGTCCACATTGTAAACAGTTTTTGCTGCTGTTACATTTTGACAGAGAATGGGTAGGGCTGAGGCAATTGAGACATACCTTAGTGCGGTCAACAATAAGTTTGCGAGCAAAAGCATCCTTTGCTAAAAAGTCAGGACAACGACGTAAGATGTGCTGGTCATTGCAATGAGCGCAGCGGACAGAGTTGGTAGTAACCCCTGAAGTATGGCAGCTACTGATCCTGCTATGTGAGTTGCCTGAATGTTTGACGACGTTTCGTTGGAAGCCGTTGACTCCTTGTGGTTGCCGTGGTGATTGTTGAATCTTGCGACCTTCGATTATATCGATGCTGAAAAGTCGGTTGTTGAGGAATGATTCCAACGTGGAAAAGGTTGGGATTTCCTTTGTATTTCCAAGACTGTGTTCCCAGGCTTGAATGGTTTGCGATGGCAGCTTAGTGGTGAGATGATGCACAATCCAATGATCGCAATTGGCAATTGCAATTTTGAGGCGTTTGAACTCGTTGATGCAAACGTTGGCAACGTTTAACATATGTTTGAGTTCGGCTGAACTCTCTTTGGAAATTGATGGCAAATCATATAGGGTATTCATATGATGCATGAATAATAATCGGGGATTATTATAACGGGTAACAATGAGATCCCACGCGACGAGATAATTCGCTTCAGTCAAATCCATTTGATGCACGTCTTGATCTCGGTCCGCTGGGAGTGCCTTTTTCAGAAAGTGGAATTTTTGTATGCTGGAAAGTGCACCATTATCGTGAATAAGTTGTTGAAAAACATCGTGAAAGGCTGGCCATTCAGTCAGCTTGCCAGAATAACTAGGTACTGGTAATTTTGGTAGCTGAACTGCAGAGCCAGGCGCTTGTAGAATGGTTGTGTTGTGCATCGTTGAATTAGAATGGCTAGGAGTAGCATCGCTGAGCACTGTTGGAAACAGGGTATCAAAGGCGTCCCCAATCTCGCAATAACATGTTAAGTAAGACTCTTCAAACCTTGCTTCTAGCTGAGAAGTAAAATATTCATGTTTGGGTGAACAACCGTTTAATAAAAGAGTTTGATGATTGGTGTAGAAATCCTTTGATAATTTTTCAAGTTTATTTTTACGAGTTTGAAAATAGATTTTAGTTTTTCTTGATTGGCTATCTTTTTTAAAGTTTTGATAAAGTTGTTTTACACGCTCAAAAATATCAACTTGGAGTATATGTAGGTTTGCTATGTTGGCAATGCTGGATGCCTGCCCCTGCTCATTGTCTTTCTCCCCTGGCATGTTTCTGCTATGAGTGTTTTACTCTTATACACTGAGAAATGTACTCAATACTTTGTCACCACATAAACACACCACAACGACACTTACCCCTTTCCAAGTGTGACGTAGCGAAATTGAGCGAAAAGGCCTGGAAGTCCAAGTGCAGTCGCTCCAGGTTTGACGAAAAGGTGTGAGGAGTGCGACGTGATAGATTTTAGCAGCGAAACAGCTTCTCTTCTCTTTAGTTTTCGGTCCCGCCTCTTGTTGTTGTCCCACGCTGATTTCGTCAAAGCAGCGCAGTCGGAGGGTAAAGCGTATGGGATGATAGTGTAACGGCACTTGTATATGTGCTGCCGTTTGCTGGTTTTATGTATTTGCGAATGGAAAATTTATAACCATGTGCCAGCTTTCACAAAGTAAAGATCAAAACTGATTTTTATTAGAAAACGAATTATGTAGATAATTATTCCAGAAGGCGTGATTGGATGGTTCCCCTCATGGGCCACCAAAAAATGTTGTGACAATTTATATTGTCAAAGATGAGCAAAGATGCTCTGGGGCTTTTTCCACCAATTTGAAAATAAGAACGAGAGAAGGTGCACTTCATGGATGGTTTATTAATATATACACTTAATTCTAATTCAGTTTTTCACTTTGCAATATTCAATGCTGACAATGGTAATAATTTTAAGTTAAGAAATTTTAATTATTAAACGCGACCAGCTTCTGCTTCAGTTCGTTGCTCAAAAAAGAATAGAATAAGATATTGATCTTACTCTCTCGTGATTCCCTTTACATAAAATTCGGGCAGTTATAACAGAGTGGTGGGTTTATGAAAGTTTGAGAGTTGCATTTTGCAGAAAGTTCTCTTAACGACAGCAAACGTCCAAAAAAAAAAAAAATTAATTAAATTTTTTTTTTTTAAAAATAAAAAAAAAAAAAATTAAAAAAAATATTATTTAAAAATAAAAAAAAAACAATAAAAAATTAAATAAAAAAAAATAAAAAAATTATTTTTTATTAAAAAAAAAAAAAAAAACAATGAGAGTTAGGTAAAATTAAATTTTAACAAAAAAGAAGATTATTTATCTGGGGAGCAAAGGGGGAAGTCCCAAGTCCCTGGGCCAAACTGTTGCTCTGCTTGTTTGGTTTATTGTTTAGTTTTAAGTGCGACACTAACAGAAGCTTCCACTTGCCACGCATTTTGTGTTGTATGATTAGAGCAGCAAGCTGCAGCAACAGGATAAAGGGGGGTTAAGATTAAGTTTGGGGGATTGAGGTGGGAGGAGGTCCTTGGGTGGCAGAGGCAGCAGCACACATGACACATAAAAGGCAGCATGAAACTGCCCTTAACGAGCGCATAAATCTTTAACTGGCCCACCCACCCACTCACACACACACACACACACACACACACACACACACAAAGTGCATTGTGTTTGTGTGTTTGTTTGGTGGTTTAGTGGGTGGTTCAGTGGGTGGCTCAGTGGGTGAAGGAAGCGGTTTCCCTGTGAACTTTGCCTTATTTGCACTTTAATGACAGCGAAAGTCAGTAGTCGAAAGGTTTTGGCCAACAAATTTGAATCCCTAAAGATTGATCATGCTTTCAAGCCGTTTAGTTCATTGATTTTAGTTTCCTAGATTATAACAACAGATAATTGATTTGGATTCTTAATCAAATTAAGCTTATTTTGTGTAATAAATTATGTTTTTAAATAAAAAAATAGGAAATAGGTAAATACCTTTAAATTTTACACATTGAAATGTTTTTTAAATACATTTATTACTTGATTTAAAATAAATATAATTAAATTCAGTAGTCTGAGAAAATCAAACAATGTTGAAAGCTTTCTGAAAGCATGGAATACTATATTTTTAATAAAAATAAAAATATTTTACAGGGCTAAATCATTTATAGAGCTATCTGAAATCTCCCCTTTTAAGCTGGTTTATAATTTATGTTTTTCCATTTCTTGAAGTATCCCTGAAGTCGACTACTTGTCTTGCCCCAACATCTTATTTACTTTTTGCTGTAGCCTGCTTTTTGGCACACCATTAATTTAATATGCAGCGCAGTAATGCATGTTCAGCCACATTCACACATACACAAGTGTGTGTGTGTGTAATTGCGAGTGTGTGAGTAAGGGTATGCAACTTTAAATGCTTATTTAATTGTGTTAAGTGTCATTTACACTCGTTTTTCCTCCCCTTCTCGCAACTTTTCCTCCTTTCCTGCGCCATTTTAGCGGCACAAAACTTTTAGCTAACATTTTAATTTATGTTCTCCTGGCCCCGCCCCCTTTTTTGCACAGAAGAGGGGCGGGGCCAGGACTCCGTCTGCTGTTCAGTTCGTCGAAATTAGTTTTAGTGCCAAAAGTTGGGGAATGTCTTCATTACGCGAAGATAAACGCCGTCATTCATATAAGCACACATACATAAATATCTCTATATAGCATAGTGTGTGTGTGTGTGTTTATGTGCTTGTATTGCCGCTTTTCTTTTTTGAATTTTCTTGAGTTGGCTTTGGCTTTTCACTTGCTCATATTTCCCCTTGCCATTTCTGTGCCACTTTCAAACGCTTTTCTACATAGCGAAAAATACATTTTAAATGTAAAAAGATTTTTTGAATTTTTTTGTAATGCCTTAAATCCTTTTCAGGAATTAAAATACTAACCAAAATAATATAAGACTCCTGAGAAACCTGAGAAAGTAATTTAAATATTTAAAATTAAATTGAGTTATTTGATCAACATAAAAAAAGAGATTTCCACCTTGAACAAACATTTGCATATTAAAAACAATATTAAATTGTTGATTCAGTTTCTTTTAATTTCTCGGAGTGCACTGCCAAGTGTTCACAAATTTTGTTGACTTGATTCGAGTTGGCTTGGCCCCTTGCAGTTTTCACAACATTTCTCCGCATATGGCATTAATGTCAGTTGCATGTTTACTCTACTGGGCAGGGATATGGGATATTGGGATGTGTGGAAAAAAGGACGCAAATCGCTCATCTTTAATAAGAATTTCTTGGTTTTGTTGCGTTGCCATTGGCAGTGGCAGTGGAAAGTTGGTAAGTGAGTGACTTATTGAAAAAGTTCTTTTCTCGGGAAGTCAGCAAAGTTCACGGGTAAGTTCTTAACTTGTCATCGGTTCTCAGTTAGTTTCTGGTTTCATATTGAATTTAGACGTTTAAAATGTTTATGATGTTTTCTATAATCGAGCACAAGTCTTAAATCATTTTTTTTTTTTTTGTAATTATTAAATTTGGAGTAACTAAATATCCATTTTAAAATTGTTTATTTTAGCTAAGAAATTTTGACAATATAAAATCTGATGTATAATTTACAATTTAAAGTAAAGTTCTTAATTTATCCTTACTCTGCACATATGGAAGTCATTTGTGCTGGTTTAATGATTTTCCTTAAGACAATGCAAACTCCAACTATTTATGTTTCTGTTTTTCCTCCACATTTGTGTTAGTTTTCCCCCTCTTTTGGCCATTATCTCTGCCTCTGTTTTCTGCAGATTCGTTGTGAAAACTGGGCAATTGCAAACAACAAAAAGTTGAAGGGGCAGTCAAACAGCATTAGGCCAGAGCTCTTGGCCCTCTAATTTGTTGCACACATAAATTAAAAGGGCAAGGTAATAAATAAGGGCTCATTAAACACGCCCCACGTACACACACACACACACACACACACAGACAAACACACACACACACACTATTGCAAACCGGAAGTGACAGCGCCAGAGAGATGGCCATAAAATGAACTTCCGCTGGCGGAACTTTTTCGGGGCAGTTAACCGTACCGTACACGCCCACCTTTGGCCACGCCCACTGGCCAATCGCTTATTTGCTTATGCAAATTGTTGTGCATTATACACACACACACCATTAACACACACACACACACACAGACAGGCCAGACAAACTGGCTAATTCCCAACCGCTAATTACAAATCCAGTCTTGTTTATCCCTCTCTCTTCCACGCTTATCCGTTTCTTGTGTACATTTTGCATTAATTACCAATTTAAATGCATAAATTACCAACGTAATCAATTAAAAATGCAGCGCTAATAAATTTTAAAGTTGATTTTCAATGCTCACTTAAGTTTTAGTTTTGAAAAAAATATCACAGATTTATAAAATCAAATATTATTTATTAATTAATAGATTAATAGTTATTTATAATAATTGATTAATAAGAAGTAGGGACAAAAAACATATTAATTTATATTTGGTAAAACAAAGCTTTTTAAGGGGACTGTTAGTAAAATAATAGTAATTATTTTAAATTTTGTAGAAGCATAAAAGATTTATTAAAATAAGAAATAAAGTTGTCATAAGATATTAAACAATTATTTATCTTTATTAGAATTTTTATTAAAAATAATAATAATAACTGATGGCTATCATTTTTATTCTTTTAATAAATCGTTGATGCTTTTTAAACATTGTAGCATGAGCATTTAATTGTTTACAATTTTCTAAAATATATTTTCTAAATTTAAAAGGTATGGCTAAAAGTATAGAAACATTTCGAGTAGCAAACTTAAGTCACTTCATTGAATGTTGTATCAGAAAAAATGTTTATTAGATACAAATCCTGATCCTGATGAGAGCTTATCCCTTAAAGAACTGAAAAATTCCCCAAAAATCCTTATTATTCCCCATACGTTTTTGAGTTATTGAGCTATTTTATTCGACACCTTGTGAGCACTCACTTTGTGCTGGGCAAACTCCAGTTTAGATTCCCCAGTTTGCCAAACAATTTGTTGGCTGGGTTAAGCCGAAACAATTGTTGACATATGCTGATGACTGTGTCCGTGTGTGGCCTTTGTGAGTGTGTGTGTGTGTGTAGGGCAAACACCGACTAATGTACACATCACCTATACACCTATACACATGTGCTTGGAGAATCATCTATAGAGGCTCGAACAAATATGTGTTTATATAAATTACAATTAATTGAGTACGTTTCACCGAGCTGAAGCAAGTCAAACAAGTGAAATGGTGTGAAATAATTTGCAGCAACCCGATTCCAAGGAGCTGGCGCCAGGATATCCGGCAGTTGATGATAAGCAAAAACTAATTAAATGTTGTTTATGCTAAATTAAATGCGAAAACGAATATTGCGCATACGCCCGGGGGGACGGGAAAGGGAAAGGAGAAAAGAGAAAGATAAGGACAACGGAGGGGAGAATGGAAATATACTTTTGTCACGTTCATAATTACATAATGTATTATGCAGATTTTGCATAACAATTTGGCAAGGAGCCGGAGCCAGCCAAGGAATCCCCGTGGGTCCTCCGTCCAACCCCCTTTCTCCACCTCCTCCTCCTCCGTTTGGGATGCAAAAGAAGAGGCAACTGTCGACAGCAACACAGTGCAAAAAAGTGCAAAAGTACTGTGCTAATGGCTGAAGCACTTCCTCCTCCAGTTTTGCCCTCCTTTTCGCCTTGTCCAGTGGGCGGAGTTAACTTTACTGAGGTTAGGTTGTACACAGCAAAAAACACTTTATTTAAGAAATAACTTAGATTAAAAAGTCAAAAAATTAATATGGTATTTAAGGAACAGACATTTTTTAGCAATATAGTTATTCTTCTTTCAATAGGGTAAATGTTTAATATACCTACATATAACAAGTGATTGGAGTTTATAAATTAATCAATCCTTTCTCTGTCCCTTTTTTTTAAACTCATATTTTTCTCAGTGAAGGTTCCACGGGGACACCGAGTGTAGGGCTCCGTAATGGCAGGTCAAGTGGGTTTGGGTTTGGGTTTGTGCTTTGGGCCACCAGGAGCTGCAAGTGTAAACGAAGTTGCAGCCATCGTCAGAAGGCAGAACTTAAGGCTCAAGGCTTACGTCACGTAAGGCGATACTCCTGCTCCTGCTCCTGCTCCTGCGTCTTTTAATTTTAATGGGACTGCAGTTATGAGTGGTGCAAACGGAGTTACTGGGGAGTTAATAAAGCACTGAAAGCACAAGTACTGGCAGGAAGACTGGCAGGAGGATGAACGCGTAAGGTGCGTGGTGGTGGCGTTAAGTTGGAAATGGAGTTGAACAAATTATGCGCAACCCTTTCAGTTTGACTTTGTTTACACAGTGTTCAGATTATATTTTCCAAGTGTTATTTTAACCCCATTAAAATAGGAAGTATGATCTGTTTTGCATGGACTTAAACTTTGAAATAAATACTGAGACTGGAAACTGGAAAATAAACCACTTAAATATTTATTTTATATCTTTTAAAAATATTTTTAATAAAAAATAAATGTGTTATCCCGAAATACAATTAAAAGCATACCAAAAGCAAAGGTTTTGCCCCTTTAATGAGATGTAAAAACACAGCTTTTACATTTTGTATGCTCTTTTTTTTTGGAAACCCATTTCGCTTAACGTTTACCTCGCGTAAAGGATTATGGCCAACGTAACGTAACGAATTGCAGCCCAGAAAGGAAATTGCGGGGAGAAGTGGAGGGGAGTAAAAGGTAAGACCAAAAAAAGCGCCAGATTTTCATGCAATTTGCATATTTTTCCGCCAGAAACTGAAACTGCAACGCAAAACAGTGCAATTCGATTCGGTGGAAAGTGAAACGAAAGCAAAGCAACTCACGACAATTTTGTCGCGTTGGCCAAAAGAAAAAAAGGGGTAAGGATATATGTATGTACATTGTGTGTATATATGCATATGCAAAAAGTGCAGCAGCAGCAGCAGCAGCAACAACTACAACTACAAGGATGATGATGACGCCTCCCACATCGTGTCTTTGTTTTATTAAGTACTCCTATTATTTTTCCCTTCTTCCGAGGCTCCACAAAAGCAACAACGACAACGTTGCCAAGAAGCAAACTTTGTGTTTTGTTGAAATATTTTAGGCGGCTGCAATTTCTTGCGCTCCTCTCGTTTTTAGTACCCTAGAAATATAACGTTTCTCTGGGTATATTTGACATTTATATGTTGAAAAAATTATATAAATATTTCCCAAGCTTTCAGGGAATTTCAAGAGCTCCCTAGAAAATTAGAAAATTTTAACCAAGAATTTAAGACAGGGTATCATAGAACCGAGACACTTAACTTTAACCTTTTTACTTGCTATTTTTTTCGCTGTTGTTAACACAAAAGACAAAGTAGCACAAATTTGCAGCCAGGGGATTGGGTGGTTAGTGGTGCAGGGGGAGTGAGAGGGGAGGTCCTTTAGGATGGGTGGGTGTTTCCAGGGGGTGGTGGGTGGTGGGTGGTGGCTGCATCTTAGACATGCATGCCACTAGGCAGTAAAGTAGAAAGGCGCCAAATGAAAGGGTTTTTGAGGAGGGGGAAGAGACACAGAGTCAAGAACAAAAGAATCAGCGCTTAACACAATTTTTAGCCACCCATTGCCGCTTTTCTTGCCTTTCGCGCGCGCTGCCTTCGCTTTTGAGTTTTCCATTTTCTTTTTATTTTCTTTTTTTTTTCTTTTGCTTTTGGTGTCACCGCCAGAAATAGTGTTTGTCCCACTTGGGAGGCCTGTTCCACATGTTGGCTAAGGACGAAAAAGGAGGCGACACGAGGATGTCGCTGCTGCTGCTGTTGATAGAATTTATTTAGTTATGCACACCTTCATTTTAAGTCCTTTTACGTGTTACACGAATACACTTTTAAGTGCATGTGTGCATGCAGCACTTTTCCCTCTTTTCTCTTCATTTTCCCTGCCACTGCAACGGCAACTGCAACTGCAACTGCAACTGCTTTTGGTGTCAGTGAAATCAGAGCTAAGAACAAGAAGAACAAAACGTTACGAGGGAACCCCCAAAGTTTATTGACATCTCGCCTGGCAGACGATACAAGAAACAGTGGCAACGAAAAATATATGCATCACACAAACTATTCTATGTACTTCTTTTAGAATTCTTTTCTTTGCCACTAGGTCAAATAAATCAGTCAATTTAGATATTGTTAAACATCAAACAAATGACTCTCTTGTTATTTTCCTCTACAATTTATACAAGTATTTTGTTACTTATCAAATACATAAACATATAGCTGGTGTACTTTTATTTTTAAGTTATTTTTTAATTTGTTAATTGTTTTTTTCCACCGAAAACTTTGAGAATTTGTCAAAGTTTAAACTAAAACCCATCGAAAATAAATTATTTTAGTAATTTTTAACACCTAGCTTTTAAAAATATGTCTCAAAAGTAAAAATAGAATTGTAAATTGTAAATGTAATTGTAAATAAAAAACTATGAATCCTTTTTTTTTAACAAAAAAGAATTTCAGTGAAAAGCAACATATTTTATTTTCAATAGGAAGATGAAGTGTCAGTAGTATATTAAGTTTTGCAATACCATGTTTAATACCATGTGTTTTCCTCTTTTCCCTGGCGAACCCTCAATACGTTTGAGGGAACTCTGTAAGTTATGGTAGATGGCCAATTCCCAGAGCCCAAAATCAGTTTCTGGCCCATTTGGCCCAGTTTGGCGAAAGTGAATGAGCAGTCCTGCCAACGACGAGTCAGGGTCAGTGCAGGAATACCAACTATGCCCCACACATACACACAGACACGGGGGAATACATTTGAATGAGGGCCCCAGATGAGCGTTCATAATGTGTGCTTAATTATCGCAGAGATATGTGTATACCCTGTATATGTAGTGCACATACATATTTCACTGACCATAAAGGGGCTAGAGGCGTCAGGGGCGTCAGGGGGGGGCGTGGCTGCAACCTGTGTTCAAGTTTGTTTAATGTAAGCAAGTGTTGCATGCAAATATTTGCTGGGGCTCCGCCAAAAAGGGGGTGACTTTCACTCGCCTGCAAAATGCTGAATAATTTACTAGGCCATCCACCCACCCAGCCACCCACTCAGATTCGTATTTCGTATTTCGAGTTTTCTTAATTGCTAAAAATCACATACACATGTGGCATTGCGGTTGAGGTGACAGTGTCGTAGTGAAGGGGGGTTGACTTTGATTTTTGCGGGTCACTTTGAGACTTTGCAAAGAAGTTTGTTTAGCTAATATTTGGGAATTAGTTCAAGTGGCCCGGGGAAAGTTGCGGAAGGGGCTGTGGCTGTGGCTTTTATGAATAACTTATGCCAGAAATGCTTCAATCTGCTTATTGTTTACAGGAATGCAGAGTGGGCAGGGGGAGGGGGTGGTGGTGATGAGGTGGGTCACACTTCTTCTTGTTCAATGTTTGGCTCAAATATTTGCTCATTAAACATTCAGTGGCCTGTCGGGCGAAAGTTTTGCTCTTGACTGCTGGAAAATCTAAAGGGGAAAGGGGTGAGGGCCTAACAATAAGGAAATTGCATTCATGATTTATAGCTTTAAAATCAGCTAACTATTGCCACAGGCAAAAGAGTTGCTCTCAAAGGTTCCTAAGCGATTTTATTGAACTCTTTTTTAATTGCAAATAATTTAAATTTAATTTATATTTAAAGTTAATTTATTAATTTCATTTATTACAATTTCTTGACAAATTAACATTTAAATTTTTAAGTCTTTAAAAGTCTTTGATTGTATTGGTGATATATGTATTTAAGGATATTCAATAGCCTGAAATTATCCTTAAATCATTTTATTTATTTTATACTATTTTCTAAATATAAATTATTTTTATTTAAGTTCTGAATAATTTTTTCAGATTAATTCAAGCTTTTATCAACGGTAAACGGAAAGGAAAACCATGTGGAGAGAGCCAATCTTAAGCAGATGTTGTCGTTTCTGTTACTAATGTAATGGAAATAATTCTGACATCTAGACGACCGAAAACGACACGAAATACGTATTTATGAGCCAAACTCAGACTCCGGATGAAACAACAAAAACAACCATGGAGGCAACAACAACACTAAAACGACAACAACGGTTGCATAAGCTGGGGCGATTTTCCACTGACATCCACTGCGTTGTAGGCGGTTCAACTGGCTGGCTCAACTTGTGGAAATGTTGAAAATGCTGCTCTCGTTTTGGCCCCGAAAATCCCTCTACCATTTTTGGGGGTTACGTTACCCCTCCCTTCAGTGTGTGTGTGTGTGTGTGTGTGTGTGTGTGTGTGTGTGTGTGTGTGTGTGTGCATTGAGTGTGTGCACAAAAACCGTGAGCAACATAAACAAAAACAATAGAAGAGCAACGAGAAAGGCAGCGGGAACAACAACTGACGTCTCCAACCGAACAGAAAACACGGAACAGTGACCGCAAAATATATTCAATTAAATGCCTTAATTAAATATATTAAATTTTAAGTTTACTTTAATTATTCTAAAGACTCAATCACACAAAATAATGCTATAAAATGTGTCTTATGGTTTGGTTACAAAAAAGTGTAAAGAAAAGTAAGTAATATATATTTAAGAGTTTTGTTTTTGAAAGATACCTTAATCATTTATTTCTTTAATATGTATTTCCTTTTTTCTAACAACAAATAATTTTAAATGATAATATTTAAATATTTATCTCAAAAATCCAAGTCAGAAAAAAATTTATTTATACAAAAATATGAAAACTAAAAATTACTAAACAATCTCAGTTTAAAATCACTAATATGACTTCTTTAATCCCACAAATAAAGTTAAAGGCAGTTATTTAAAATGCAAATCCTGAACGAATTTAGATGTCGTTTAGGTTGATGTTTTTTGGCCACTTTGGCCCATTTTAACCCATTTTGGCCCACTGTGCAGACGAGCGGGTAAACCGCATGCCAAAAGCGGAAGTGGCATTGTTAAGCGGTTTATGTGCCACATGTGCGTCTGCCAGTGTCTGTGTGTGCGATGTGCTTGTGTGGGTGTGAGTGAGGGTGAGGGTGAGGGTATTGGTGCACAGCCTCCCTGTCTGTGTGTCTGTTTGTTTGTGTCTGTGTTTTGCTGCGTTTGCATGCTAAGCACGTATTTCCGGCATAGTTTTTGCATTCGTTCTAGCCCGGTTTTCCTTTAGGCCCGGTTTGTGTCTCCATTTGCGTGTGCCATGCCTGCCCTCGACCCCAGAGTTTTCCTGAGTTTCCATCCCGAGTATCCATCCCTGCACTGCACTGCCATTTTCAGTCGGGGATTTTCAACGGGGCCAGGGCCAGGCTCTCCAGTTTCAGTTTCAGTTTCCTTGACTGCCATTAGGTTATCCACTTTGGGCACTCGGTTTCGGTGATTTTAAGGTTCCTGGCAAAACTCGCATCTAGCCCGTATTTATGATAGATGCAGCTGTTGTGCCGCTGCCTCTTCCGAGTGCATCGAGCTGCTAAATTGCGCAACGATTCCCACTGACTTGGCTCGAGTTGATTTGCCAAAACAAAGCCAATGAAAATATGCACAGCGAGAAGATATCCCCGAAGATTGGCCATCAATTTGGTTTGTATTAAAGTCCACACAAAATTTTAAAAAAATTAAGCCATTATATTTTAAATTCCAGTATAAAAAAATTTTTTTAATACATCATGGTGTTTGTGGCTTGCAATTTTTTAATGTTCTATTCGACATTTTCTAAAATTAATTTATGGTTTGTATGATATCAAGAATACAAAAATATATTAAACCTTTTTTTAAATATTTAAAAATTTCAATTTATTACGCTGCAAAACCATACGATACAAAGTCTTATTTCCGGCTTTAAGGGCTTACAAAAATAAATGAATTAAGAATTTAAAGTAATTATAAATATTATTTAAATAATATAATAAATCTAATAAATTGTTGATATGTGTACTGAAGAAAGTGCTTGAAGCAAGGGTGATTAAAAACAGAAGCTCCCCCCATCAACTGCATCTCAGCCATCAAGCAGCTGCCATCCATGGCTTCAAATCCAAATATAGCTCATACGCCATGTCTGACCGGCAAGGAGTGGTTAGAAATGCAGTTTAAGCTCCGAGCTCCGAGCTCTGAGCTCCGAGATGGAAGCAAGGGGCCAAACAGCCGCATAACTGTCTGGATGAGTACCGGATGCCATAACAATAAATCGCAGTAAATTCAATTGATGGCAAGGACGAAGAGCAAAGGGCATGGACAGAATGAAGCCGGAATCCCTTTTGCCTTTGCACTAACTAAATTCAAACACTTAACGCCTTCTGGCAGATGCCAGCAGATATACCCAAACCCCTTGACCCCTCGGGCTCCCCCATGGCCATAGTCCATCCTCCACCGTCTGTCCACTTCTGACATTCCGCTGAAAACGAAACGAAACAGAACGGACCAACAAAAAAAAAACAACTACAGTAACAAAAGCCGTACAAAAACTGGAACGAAAAAATGCCAAATAAAAAACAACAGGGTAAAAATTCACTCAATATTGCTTGCAGCTGAAGCCCCGAAGTAGAAAAAGAGGAAGAGTCCACCGCTGCTGTCAGACAAAAGCCAAAACAGAGAAGGCCAAGAACAAGCACACAAAGTTAACATGTTCCAGCGCCACACTAATGGTCAAAATAATGGGATTTAAAAGGAGAGGTAAATGTTGTATAGATTCCTAATTAAAAAATTATTAAATGATAATTGAGTTAACTTAAAAAATATATATATGTTGTTGTAATTATTGCAATGGTTTGTTACTATAATTAAAAAACAAAAATAAAATTATTTTACCCTTTATTTGGTCAGATGGTCACTTTGTAGCTCTTTCAGGTTGCATGGTCACACTGATTCTTTGAAAATGATTTATTTTATGATTTATAGAGCCTTTTTAGTTACTGTGAATAAAATTACTTTTAGTTTAACCCCTTTTGCTGTTTTTTATATATATTTAAAGTACTAAATTCTCCACCGCTGCTGTGCATGTGTGTGTGTGGGAGGTTAAGAGTTTTCATCGCTTTGGCATCCCTCGAGGGATATATGCTCTCGCAGGGAGCGAAAGTTCAGCAAATGTTTTGCCTTGCGGCAGACGTTGAAGTGAAATGGAGTTTTCTGGTTACAGGGTAGCAGGCAGTCAAAGCTTTTAAGCCGTTTCCTCACAACTGACTTTTGTTTACTTATTTAAATTGGTTAAATCCACGGTGTGTTGCACTTCAAAGCGTTGTTTTCGCCTCTCTTAATAACCTTTAAGCATTTGGTATTTCTATCTCAACTTAATTATATTTGGAAAGCAATAAATTCGAGGAAATTTTATTGAAATTTTAAAGGGGGTTGTATTTTTAAATATCCCACCCATTGTTTTCTTTTCATTATGTGTCCCTGGGCTTTTTATTTGCGATACTCGAAGAGTAAGCAAATACTGTAAACGATCAAATGTCTGTCTGTCCGTCCGTCCGTCCGTCCGTCCGTCCGTCTGTCTGTCTGTCCGCACAAACATCGAGATCTCGGGAACTATTAGAGCTAGAACCACCAAATTTTGCACACAGACTTCTATGAGCAAGGCGCAGATCAAGTTTGTTTCAAAACCTGACCACGCCCCTTTTTACGCCCACAAACCGGAAAAAACTCTGTGGTGTCCACATTTTTAGTGCTAGAGAAAAGTGGCCCTTACAAATCTGACCATTTTCAAGAAATTGTGTATACAACTGCGTTGAAAATTTCAAGAAATTGTGTATACAACTGCGTTGAAAATTTTTATTGCGCTCAAAAGTAGGCAAAACAATTTTTTTTTTAAGAGAGGGCGCTTAAAACTGATTGCGCATGAAAGTAGGCTACACATTATTGAAGAGGGCTAGCTAACTGTTTTTAAAGAGGGCAATGAGTATCGCAAATTTTATAGTCGGGAAACCCGACTATAGCGTTCTTTCTTGTTTTTTGTTGTTGTTGGTCGCGCATTTTAAATGTGTCATGGCAAGAAAATTTCTTTCGGGGTCACCGCTCAGCTGGAGGTCACCAGCAGGAGGAGAAGGAAGTGTGAAAAGGGGGCGTGGAATGTGAGATGTGAAATGTGGGCGTGGGCGTGGGAAAGTGCTTCCATGTGTGCATGTCAGCCAGTCACTCGACCAGTCAATTAGCAGCGGACGCTTTTCAATTACCGCCCCCGCAAATCGAACAGAGGCGGAGGACGATTCACAACGTGGCCGAAAGTCGAAAGCCCAAAAAGAGAAACCCGAAATTTACATTTGTCACCAGCTATGTGGGCCACATCGCATCACACAATATGGGCCAGGCCGTTAAGTAATCGGAGGAGGAGAGGAGGAGAGCGGGACAGGAGGAGGTCATCGGCTAATGTCCTTGCCACTTGTTTCTCTGTCTGTTCGAATTATGAATCCCTTTATTCGCCCGTTTTTATTGCCAATGAAATCCCTGTGTAGGCGTGGCTAATGCTGATTGCACACAGATGGCAATTGGATTTTTGTGTTTGGGCCACAAACGTTGCCCAATTTCCAGCCGAAATGCATTGTGAGTCCCCCAAATGCAATTGCAGTACCCGTAAATTTGTGGAATTTTTTGGGTATATTTAAACAGTTCAAAATGAACTTGGAAGTTATTTTAAATCATTTGGATAACCTTTTTTGTTATACTCTAAATTGTTAGACAATAAAATATTGAAAGAATAAAAATGTGTTTTTATTTTCTCTGATTTTAAATCATTTTTAGTCTAGTATTTTATTTTATACCTGTTAAAACAGTCATTCGAATAAAGTGCTTTTCATTTGAATGCAATCGCAATCGCCTTTTTAATTATTAACGTTGAGTGCCCTACGAAAGCTTCTCATATTTTACTTCTTCCCGGTTTTTTTTCGGGAATCCCGTCGTCGTAATGAACAGCCAATGGGCCAGGCAATTTTCTCATTAACCCATTACTTTGTATACTTTGTACGTCGTTTTAAATTGGGTTATTTTATTTTTAAATTCTTTCTGGGTAATTCAATTACGTGCGGGGTAAATCCCTTAATCATATGAATATTCATTATGGCCGACACAGCGTACACAGTGAGGGGGCGTGAAATGGAAATGGGGGGCGGGGTGGGTTAACAGTGGGCGGTGCGTCGATGCAAATGCATTTACCACACAACTTCCGCCACAATGGCGGCCCATCGACAAAAAGACGGAAGTGCAGATTTCTGACAGCTCATGCACGTGTGTGTGTGTGTGTGTGTGTGTGTATTGGTAAGAGGACAACATCCGATATGAACGTATCTTTAGCATTGTCTGCTGGTGTCAGTGCAAGATACTCCATTTTCCCCATTTTTCCATTCGATTCGAAATTCGAAATTCGCCTCCAACTTGGTCTGCAAATTAATTGAAAATCATCCTACGTGCACAGTCTGTATATATGTATATGTAAGTGTGTGTGCGGTTGTCTCTGTGTCTCTGTGTGTGTGTCTGCACACGTAGGCCACATTAATGCATGTTTTACAATCGCACACGCCTTGCAATTTCTTATGGCCAACTTTTGGGGACAACTGTACTTAATGACACTCGCCATAATGCATTTAAAGCATTCGCAATTTTATAGCCATCCAAATGGCCAGGATACTGTCCCTGTGCGTGTGTTCTTCCTTCCTTCCTTATTTGAGGCTGTCCAAAGAGAGAAAACTAAGACAGTTCCAGTGGCAATTTCAACTATTTTTAATGGAAATGTTTAAACGTGACTAGCTACTAGTTTAGGAACAGCTGGTCTATCAATCGTTGGGATATTAGACTCAAAATATCTTGGTAATTGGGACAACTAGCTTAGCTTCTTAAACAATATTTTAATTATTTTCAAACTAAAAGTAAAATTATTCAATTCTTAAAAAAGAAATTTAAAGAGATATAAAATTCTAGTAATAATATATTTAAATGTAGAAGCTCAATTCTACTTCTTAACATCTTTTGACCTTAAATTCTATCTGAAAACTGAGTGGAAAATGGAAAATGGCATCTCGTTAGGGCTGGTTTTGAAAACTTTCCGGCATTTTCCCCCCATTGCAATTTAATGCGGCATTTAAATGTCAATGCGAGTCCTGTTTACTACTTTCGTTATTGTCCCTGCCGTTTGCTGGGCTTTGGTTGTTGGTTGTTAGTTGTCAGTGCTTTTGGCCAGATCGTTTGCATAGGCAGTATAAAAAGTTTTCCTCTTCAGCACGTGTCCTCCGAGGACGAGGAGCGTTCAGAGTTCACAAGCCGATGATGGCCATAAGGCCAAGGTACAAAGGTACAAAGGAGGACAGACAAGTGGGCCAGAAGCGGAGGCTGCAATTGAATTTAAATGAAAAGCCCATTTAATTGCTTTAATTAATGGCGCCCCCAGTCTTCAAATTGGTTCGGTTTAAAGGTTTTTTCGAGGAGTAGAGCAACTTGTGCCCTGTATATAAAGGAAACCACTGAATTTCAATTGAAAATCGATCAGTCAGTGTGTGGGTTTTTAAGCATGTGTGTGTGTGTGTTGATGCTTGGCTTCAACTTCCGTTCGACGCTGGAAAATTATGCTATGAACTATGCATAGCCTCGGTTTGCTATCTCTTTCACCACCCTCTCTATCCATCTCTCTCTATCTTTTTGAGTGGTTTTTGGGTTTCGGTGGTCGTCAGGTTTTTGGCTGTGGCTGTTCAAACGCTTTTCCCTTCTCTGCATCTTTTTTTGCTCCCTCAACAGATGTAAACAATGCATTGACCCCTCCACTGGTATCTCCATCTCTTTCACTCGATATCGCCCCTTCTCCCTCTTGCTCTGTGATGCCTCGAAATCTGTCTGTGTGAGCAATTGTCACGTTTATTGATGGAATCGCTTTTGTTGTCCTTGTCCACCGATTAAGCCCTAGCAAACGTTTAGAACTGCGACAAAGGACTAAAAATTGCATAGAATCGAAGGGGATACTTTGGGATCTGTACAAGGTTTTTCGAAAACAAAACAATGGAATTTTTAAAAAGTCTGAAATATAAACATTTGTGGTTGATTTTATTGTTTACAATCTCTTAACATTCTTTTGATACTTTTAAAAAATATGTTTATACATTTTCCATTGGCACATTTAGCCTTTATTTCCAAGTAAGTGCTTAAGTACTCTTATTAAACTACCTCTATAGAAAGTCCACTTTTTAAACTGCAATCATATATGATTAGTTGTTCCAGTTTTCAAACGCTTTTGTAACCCTTTGTGGACCCATCAAATATGCCCAAGAGCAATAACATAAATTAAAATGCAGTCCAAACAAGCCAACAATTATTAAGTCATAAGCGATTCGGGTCAGGGCGATCATAGTTCAAGTGGCACTCATGAATCATGCAGACACTGCGGCGACTCCTAGTCTCCCATTTGATTCCATGCACTTCGATTCGATTCAATTCAGCAATGACTTGAGCAATTATTGACAAATTGAGGCAGGGGGGAAATCGGGAAAAGATTACATATTGATGGCTCTAAATGCTGATGGTAACTACATCGGGCAATCGCTTCATTACACCTCAAATCGCACACAGACACCCACTTTCACGACTGTGTGTGGAAGTCATTTTCCTTGCCAATTGGCCAATCCATTCAATAATTCAGTGCGTGGCCCTAACTCAAGTACTTGGCCTGGTTTGGGGCTTTATAAATCTTGGCTTAACCCACAAGTTTGAACTTTGGCCGCAGCTTGTTGACCTTCTCTCTGAGTTTTCTTCCCTTTTATTCACTTTGCCTCAACACCTCAAGTCAAGTGAAATCAACTGTCATGCAGTTTTAAACAGTTTACGGGGCGTATGAGCGATATTTGCTGAGCCACCAGTAAATATCGCTCATACGCCCCGTAAACTCTCTCTGTAGGGGAAACCCCACGATTTTCCGCCTGCCGTGGAAACTCTTGAATCAGCTCAACGCTTCTGCGATTGATTTCATGCGGGAAGGCCGTCGCTCTTTGGGGGTGGCAGGGTTCGGATGTCGGGGGTACAGGTCGACAGGATGTGACACAGCTCACCCATCCCCAGCTACACCTCCCCCTTACCCATCACTCTCTTGGGTGCAGCGACAGGAAATTTAATTACAAGACAAAATGTCGACGATATCACGATATAAATACGAAATGCAAACAGACGCACAGCACATTGAACACATGCACAGAGGGAAAAATAGGAGATTTTTAAGAAACTAAAAATATTTAAAAACTAAAAATATTTAATTTTAATAAAAATATAATATTGAAATGGTTTAAGATTTGGATAAATTCGTTAAACTATAATTCAGTTCAAGAGAAAATACTGTAACTAATTTTAAGCATAATCAATTTTCAATTAAATTTAAAAAAATTATTTCCTTTTAAAAGTGAGTAAAAATATTACATAATAAATTTTTATTTATTATCCTGAAGGGTTTTCAAAATTTTAGAAGGATGAAATATATTATGTTGATTTATAAGGTTTCTTATAAATGAACTAGATTTGGTAATGAAATGATTATACATATAAAATATGCAATTCAAATATTTTGTATAATGGAATTATATTAAAAATCAATACTATCGATGACATAATAATAAATATTAAGCTGAAGGAGCCTAGATGTCTAAAAAATATTAATTTTTCCAATTTATTCATTTCAAAAATGTATTTATTTTGGTGTACACTGTACAACATACGTTTCAATGGGTAGGTGATACGTGTACAATAATATGACAGTTTGTTGGCTATACAACCTCCACTGTTTCTGTTGCAGTTGCAGTTGCAGTTGCTGTTCTCCTGGGGGCTTTGGGCTTTTGTCTATGGGTTTCTGCAATATTGGCAACAAACTTTTGCGCGATTAACACACACGCAATTTCCCCAAAGGGGGTTTGAATGATTTGGCTGCTTGTTAGCGTCGACTTAAGCTGCAGCCTTGGTTTCCGGTTTCCGCTTCCTTTTTGGCCCCCCACCCCCTCCCCCACCTCCTATCCCTTTTGGTTATGGGCTGAGTATTCAATGTTTCATATGCTCCACACACACACTCTGTCTCTCGGTAAACTGTGTTTAAATTGCAAATTGGTAAATGGCGTTACCAGTTGACAAAACCGAAATTCAAACTGGCAGCCGCAATGATAACAAAAGCAGGGCGGGGAAAATTGGTGAAAAGCGTCTCCCCTTCCCCACTTTTCCATTTTTCCCTTTTTCCCTGGCAATGGCAATTTCTGGTCTCGTTCTCATATTTGTAAATATTTGCATTTTTACGCTTGTCGCCCACTCGAGCGTGTGCAATCGAATTGCATTCGCACACAGATACATTTACATTTACATTTACAGTCACAGATACAGAGACAGAGACTCACCCCTGTGTGTGCTTTGTCTCTGTGTGTGTGTAATGGCGTGCGAACAAGATATCCTTCCGCTGGCTACCCCCTTCCACCCTATTCCCAAGAGGAAGGCAGCGAAGGATTGACCAACATTTAAATGGACGCTTAACTCGAGTGGACACCACTGGGAGTTGGGTGGTGCAGCCCAGGAAATCGGGTGAGTGGTGCGTCCATCCGCCCATAGGTTCCATTTCACATTGCTGTTTTATATTCACAAAAATTTAGAACAATCAAAATGCAAGATAAATCCAAATGATTTCAATATCTGAGCTTTTTGTTTGAGTGTTGCTTATCAGGAAGATTACAAATAATATTTCCATCAATATCATGTCAAAACAAATATTTCTAATTTTAGTTTTTACAGAAACTATCAAACTTCCAAAAAACAAAAAAGAAATCTTTCGATCAAAGTATTTTACTGCATTTTTTGCCATCCCAACTTTTGATTTTCTTTCCCTGCAAAAGTGCATAAATAAAATGGAAATGTGTAAGGGGGGTGGGGTGTCCCCATCAACCACCCACTCTGCCATAACAGCCAACATTTTATTTAACCAAATTCCTTGGCTCGCCATTGTCCGACAGCAATTAATTTGTAATTTCATTTCATTTTGTTTCAATGGATTCATTTGTTTTTTTTTTTTTAACGGTCGAAAATTTAATCAATTTTAGCCGAGCTAGGTGCCATGAATTTTCATTTGGTCAAATATTTGCATTTCACTTTAATTAGTTGCAATAATGTTTCGTCCCGCCAACGAGCAAATATTTAAACCAATTCTGGCTGCCAGGATAATAATAATTCACAAGGACTCCCCGAGTGTGTGTGTGTGTGTGTGTTTGTCTAATTTTGTGCTAATGAAGCACTTTTTCAGCGTGGACGCAGAACCGGTTGATTGAGAATTTAGAACAAATATTTGTTTTGTGTTGGTTCTTTTAATATGAAGTAATCGTTATTTCATGGGCGGTTATAAATTGAGCTTAATTATTTCTTTTCATGTGAACATTAAGAGGCTTTTATTGGAATATTTTATTAGCTTATAATGATTTGTTAGTTGTTTTGGATTGGGCAAAAGAACATTGAAAACGTCTATATACAAGCAAACAATTTAATTTAATATTTATGTTTTTTGAAAATAAATTACTCATACGACATGTGCTCCATTTTCACAAGATCCTTTTTCCCCTAAAAGTAGGCCTAAAAAATAGCAAGGAGAACAAGGAAGGAGTTCGTAGGAATAGAGAGACAGTGAGGCATTTTCCAAAGTAAACAAAGCTCTCACGGAAAACCGTTCAATTGAGGACTTTCCCTAGGATGCAACCATCCCAAACATCCATGTACGTCAGAGATGGGCACGCCCTGGCTCAATTTGCTCACTTGCTCAAACCGTTATATTTTTCGGGAGGCGCCAGCCAGACGGCTCGCGGCTGGCGTTCAGCGATCCGTGAAGAAACAAAAACAATGCTACAGACTCTGTAGCAGGTAGCGAGCTCATCGCCTCGGTCCCGAGATTTGCAACAACAAAATACATTGGCTTTTTGCTTTTGCTTTGCTCGCACATTCTTTAAGCGCGTGGCTGCGGCGCTCCGCGACGGTGGTGGTTGTTGTTGTTTTTTTTTGCTGCTGCTCAAACCGTTAGATCTCGTGCCCATCGCTGATGTACGTGATTGTTTAAGCAAGAACAATGCAACCTGGACAGGACAGGGAAAAACAAACCCCATCACCCACACCCTCCTCACATACTGCAACCAAATGGAGGGAAACTCATTGAAATTCAAGGGAAATGAGCTAATTATGCGGGGATCACATTGAAAAGCAAACACACCATAAAAAATCAGTAAACAAAGGGTGGGCAGTGGGTGGCTTTGGCAGTTGACTAAGTGAGTATTCTGTAGTGAAAACTATGATTACACAAAAGGTTAAACTGTCTGTGAGATCTATATATTATGGTCATTTTTTAACTAAAGAAATATTTTGGATTCAAAAGAAAATAAATAATATTAATCACTCACAAAAACTGGAAGAATTCTGCCACTCCAGTGGTTAATATGATATGTTTATAGAGCTTAAGGACAATCATTTAATTAATTAAAATATATATAAAATATATAAATATATGAAATATAAAATTTTAAATATTGAATAAATTCAAATGATTCTTTGCAAATGTAGTAATGATTATCTAAGATAATCACGCTGTGTCTTGTAGACATTAGTTTTACCGTAGATAATTTGATATTTATCAGTTATTTATGACTGTTTTATATAAACATATGTACACTATCTCCTCATAATTTATTTAATTTATTTTTTTATCATTTATGTTCTGCTATCTGCAACATTTTCTCATTAGGTTATCAGTTTTTGGTGACCTCCTTGGGGGCGGGATAAGTCCTTTTAATAAGCCTCATTCAAGGCTCCACTAACACCTCCCGTTGGTGTTGTCTTAGTGGCACATTAGAGTTGACATATTTTGGCATTTCATCGGGGCTTTCATCCCCCCTTTCTCAGTTGCACTTAATCTTCTGTTTGTTGCACCGTTTTGGGGCGGCTGGTTGCAAGTTGCTGCTGGCTGGTTGCCGATGTTGCCAGTTGCCAGTTGCAGGCTGCTCATGTTGCTGGCTGCTGATGTTGCTGATGTTGCTGTAATGCCACGAGCTTATAGGGCTTTAGTGGCGCTTATCACATGCCACCAGCAGCCGCTGCTTCTGGCCCAAATGTTTTCATATGCGAAACTATAAAACAACAAAATCAACTTTTTTTTTTTTTTATTTTTGCATATTCGTGCTGGCTGGCTTTTGATGCCGTTGTTTGCCCATCACCACCCACCCATCCCCCTCATTTTTCCACCAGCAACTTTGGCCAAACAAAGTCAAAGGATATTTTTGTTTGGTTTGGCCTGTTTTTTTTTTGTTCCCTCCACTTTTTTCGCAACTATTTCGCGGTAAGTTTATAGCGAAAAACCGCAAATTGGAATGGTTTTCGGTTCGAGGTATTGGGTATTCACAAAAAAAAAAAAACCCGAAATATTCTTAAAGTGGTCTTTAATTTAATTTAAAAATATTTAAAAAATACCTTTTGTACTTTTGACCAACAAAATATTTGAGAACCAAATATTTTTGGTGTTCTCCATTTTAAAGTTCAAGCATAAAACACTTAAATTGTTGTGGTCTACAGATTTCGGTCTTTTTCATTGATTAAAACTAAAATCTCACAGCTTTGAGCCCGCAACTTGCCCAAAAGTTGTCTCAAATTGGATTTCATCGAAGCTCCATTAATAATTGAGTTGCTTAGTGCCAGCAGTCTGTAAACAGATTAACCTTCTTCAAAGTGGGGAAACATCAATGAAAGTGGGCGTTCCGGATGCTGTCCCCTGCTCCTCTGCACCTCCTCTTCCGCACTCCATTAATATATCAAAGCTGTAATCTCAGCCAGCAGTGAACCCCATTTCCCACACCCATTTCCACCGCTTTTTCCCCGTGGTTGGCACGTAAAACGCTTTTAAACGGAAACTTATAAACACAACGCGCTAATTATTTTTCGACATGCCTGTTCTACCTATATATAGTCCTCTCTTTCTGCACCTTCTTGCCGTCTCTTTCCTTGGTTTTGCGTAACAAAATATTCGTTCAGCGGTTTTCGGTGGTGAGGGGTAAGGGGGAAAACTTATTCTGCCGCCGCAACCCACTAAGTTGTAGTCTAATGCCTCCAGACAGACATTTTCATTTTGACTTGGAAATTTCGCAGAGTTTTCTCATTATTTGCAGTTAGGGGGGAAAATCTCACATTGAGCCTTTTACAGGTAAAAAGGCACACAATCTAACATTTTAAATAGGGTTTTTAATAATGATTGTACGATTAAAAATTAAAACACCCTTTAGCTAATTATACTAACTAAAATTTGAAGTTATAATTACTATAATAAGCTGTGGGAAATTTTAAAACAAGATAAGTGATTTTCTACCGTTTAAAAGTTTTAACAAATTAATTAAATTAATTAAAATTAAGTACATATTTTTATTTTCGTTTATAAAAAGATTAAATAAAAGTTAAAAGCTTAGCACATAGCTTAGCACATAGCTTGGCTGCTGGGATATTCCTAAGCCAGATCAATATAGTTTCGCCTCAGCAGATCCCATCGAAGATGTGCGAAAACTCCCAACTTGTCCATAGTTTATGAAGTGTTTTATGCGGGCCATGAACCATAACTGGCCAACTTGTTGTCATCATTTCGCTGGCTGCTCTGAGTCGCTTATCGGGGGGGTGGGAGGTGGGAGGTTAAGTTGGGTTTCCCCAAGCAGTTCAGCGGGGACAACGTGCTCAGGACATCAAGACATTAGCGGGGATTCTCCCCTGGAGCTCCGCCACTAATGCCCTGCCGCCAACGGAGGGCGTTCTGTGACGGCATTTGCCATTTCCGCTTCCGCTGCACGTACGTGGCACTTGGCCTAACTACTTGCTACACAGATAGACCGTCGGGGTCACGCCCACACACACGCAGAGAAAATGAGTGCTTATTTCTTAAAATTTTATTTTTGAACAATTTAATCTTCAGGATAGTGTTTTAAACTTATTTAAACAGAAAAAAAACGTTGTTAAAATAACAAAAATATTTGAAAAACTCAGTTAACATTTATGTAAACTTTTTTAATATTTTATAATAAATATATATAATCTCTACGATAGTATTTCAAACCAGTTTGAAGCTACGATGAATCTATAAATATATGATTTAATTTTGTGTACACTTTTGTAAAATAAGAAAATAAACAATTTTGTATATTTTCTATTTCTTTTTTGTGGATAGAAAAAAATCACCAAAATGTGTGTGGTGTGTTTGGTGTAGCTTTAGTTGTTGTTTGCAGCTCATTTTTGGCCTGGCTCTTATTGTAGTGAACTATTTTATGCCGCCATTTTCTTCCGCTTTGCGTGCTGCACGTATTTGGCCACTCTCTTTTTGCGTCTCCGTGTGTGAGGTTTTTTTTTCTGATTTTTTTTTGCACTTCCCTGATGTCTGCACCATCTTTCTGCGCTTTTTTCTACCCCTTCCTCACGCTTGCACTTAATTCCATTTTCACTTTCTTTAATGATGCTCAATTTTTTGCATCATTAATCTTTAGCGATTTTCAGCTTTGCCGCTGACTGACACGGCGTCTCAACGGGGTTTTCCCTGCACTTCCCAACACGCCCATTTTCCACCCACCCATCACCCACAACCACCCCTCCTCACCCCCTTTTGATGGCTGCCTCAGCTGTTGGCCCTAATAAGTATGCTACAAAATTTGTAATTACAATTTCAAGACAATTTGCTGGGAGTGCTGTGAAAATCGTCATAAATCTGCCATCAGAGGTTTTAAGCGCGTGGTTATATGTTTTATTAGGCACTTAAATATATAGCTTGGAGACTTTAACAAAATATAATTGTTTATTAATAAATTGTCTTAGTTAGTTATATATAAAGCTAAGCCTCTAAAAAAAAAATGAACCATGAATGAACCTAAATAACGAAGCTCCTGCTTTCGAATATTAATTTTAAAATACCTGCTTTAAAAATACCATACACCTGGGTGGTGTGGTATGGGTATACATCAATTGTTTAAGAGTAAAGAAATTGTAATGAATAGAAAGAATTAATTTAAATAGCTTTCTTGTCCCTTTCAATGAATCAATCGCCTAAGAATGTGGCAATTTTATTGATTTCTAAGCTGATGTATTTGTATTTGTGTCAACTCATTCAATCCAGATGAAAAATGAAGACTAGGCTGAACCTTGATTGATGAACTCATCGATTATTAAACGCCTTAAGTTGAACTCCTTGCCAGCGATTTTGATGCGGTCATGACTCGATGGACTCGAGTGTTGGGCGAAATTGATTTGATTGCCCCCCTTGGCCTTGGTTTACTATTTGAGAGGGGGGATGGGGGGGACAGGAAACCCCCCCAAGTACTTGCATTGTTGATGCTGTTTTATTTCATACAATATTTCCTTCGCTCGTTCGTTCGTTCCTTGGGTTGGGTTTTTTGTTCGACCGTTTTCTTTTAACAACTTTTTGCTGCTGTTTTTATTTGAAGTTTGCAATAAAATAAAAGCCACACAAGGCCCCAGACGCCACATGGAGCTCGGGGGATTAGTGGGGCGTAAAAGGGGGCATGGTCAGAGAGGAGGCACGGCCCGAATGGCCACGGCCCTCGGCCACAGACACGGAACGCGCAACTATAAAGCAAAAAACCTCATTCATATAATTTATGTGTGGCTCCCGGGGGATGACAGCGTGACACGTGACCGCCAAGCGATAGGTTATGGGTCAGCCAGAAAAGGGAAGCCACCAAATGATGTGCTGGCTTCTCTCATTATTTAAAAATAAATACTGAGAATTTCATCCGTTTAAATTTGTTTCTTTTCATATGTACATATCGACAAAGCGGAAATTTATTCACAAAAAAAATAAACTTTACCTTAAATTTCACTGCAAAAATTCTTGGTGGAATTTATGATCTTATTTCTTTATAATCAATTTGAAGCTTAACCATTACATCTATTTTAAGTTCTTATTCAAATTCCATTACTCTTTTGTGTATTATTTAACTATGCAGAGCAAAAGTTATTGCGATAAATCCGATAGTTCTGATAACAATTCCCTTCAAAGTTCCATCCCTAGGACATTCGCAGCCTGAGCTGCATTTTATTTTACCATTTCGTTTCGTCCACGCTTGAATTTATGAATTTCGACTCGCTGCCTTTCCTTACCTCCCCCTCTACCCACTCTCCCCCCTCTCCCCCTCTCAGCCCCCATCCCCTCCCCCGCATCCATTGTTGGCCCCGCACATATGCGGTTTTATATATTGACACTTAAAATTTATGGGACTTAAAAATCTACAAAACGCTGCCACGTTTTGTCCTGCAAAGTTGGTTTAGAGCTCTGGGTTTCAGTTTCAGCGGGATGACGGTGGGGCAAGAGGCAAGGGGCCAGGGGCAAGGGAATGGAAATGGGAAAAGGAAAGGGGACAGGGAAATCGGTGGTTATGTCCCTGACAAAAGCTTGGCACGCCTTTTGTCCAGGAGGAGGAAGCAGTGGCAGTCAAGGCTGTGAGAAGTCAGTGACAGGAGTGTGGAAAGTGCAAAAACTAAGCAGCAAATCGTGTGTGAAATTAACAGGCTGGCCGCAGCCAGAGTTGTCACCCCCCTCGTTGGTTGGCGGTGGTTGGAGTGGGAGAAGTGGCCTCTCCAAAAAATAAAAGTCTCACAACCAATTGAAGTTCTTCCAAATGTGTGTGCAAAAGTGTCAAAACATTTTTTTGCTCTTTGCAGCTTAAAAGTGCACTTTAAGGGTTGCCAGGCTATCATTTGAGGAGAAAGAATTGCCAGGCTTAACTGACTTTTTAGGTTTTTTTTGGCAGCTTTTAAAAATGTGTTGTATGCCTAGAAAATGTTAATAATTCTTTAAAGCCCACAAATTTGCCCATTTTAAGGATTTTATTTAATTGTTTTAATTGTGTTGCCCACTAAATATTTTTGTAAACATTTTTGTCTTATATAAATTACGTTTTTTACTCTACTGAAAGTTCTAAAAAAATAAACCTTGTTTTAACCTTTTTTCATAAAGAAATATTCAATTTTCGATCCTTTTTCCCTGAAGATTATAATATTTTCTTTTCATGAAACAAAATCCTGCCAGACTGTTAGACATTTTCTGAACTGGGTTGCCAACTAATTTCTAATGCTAATTTTCTGCGAAAGAAGTTCTTTTTCGTTTTCCTTTCTTTCTTGCCCTGGCCCTGCTAATTAAATATAACTTAAAGTCTATCAAAAACAAATTAATCATTAAACAGCCGCAAATTGCCAGCAGTGCGGGCTGCCAGAGTGGTTTCTTGGGTGGCTACCAGTTGGGTGGTTGGGTGGTGGGGTGGTTGCCTTGGTGGTTCAACGCACAAAGAAGCCAAGCCAAAAAGCTGGAGGCACTTTCTATTTCATTTTCATTGCTGATTTCATTCAGTTAATCAGCTTATTGAACTTGAGGTTCACTGGCTGGCTGTGGGCCAATCCACAAGCTGGCAAAACGAAAAGTTGGCAATTGGGGATTTGGTTTTTAAGCAGTTGCAGCTGCTGCTGCTGCTGCTGCTGATGCTGGGAACTGGGAACAGAATAAAATTCAATCAGATGTGCGGCAGCTGTGGCAGCTTCCAAAGTTCAATTAATTACACAATGAGCCGAGTTGGGTTTATTTTTCCAGCTCCAGCTCCAACTCCAACTCCAACTCCCCCTTGACAATAATTGTTATAAATTGTGATTGCTTGTCGGTGATTATCACTCACCTGAGTTGGCTGAGTGGACAGCAAGTCGATTTGCTCCTCGTGCTGCTGCTGGTGGCCAAGTGTTGCTGTGGGTGTCAGTTGCTGCTGCTGCTGCTGCTGCTGGAACTGCTGCTGGTAGTGCTGCTGCTGCTGGTATTCATATTGCTGCTGCATTTGATATTGCAATTGCTGGTACTTCAAGTGCTGCTGCTGTGGCTGCTGCTGCTGCTGCTGTTGTCCCTGCACCAGACAACAGCAATAGAGAACGATTGCCAGCAATTGGAACGTATAGGCAACACTGCGTGCTGTTTTATTTATTGCTGACGACGGCATGTTGCCAGTTGCCAGTTGCTCCTCCCCGTCTATATAGTGGCGGATATATATATATATATCCGTATCCCCGTTTCACACGGAGTGCCTGCCAAGTATGCAACACTTTGGTTGCTGCTGCTGCTGCTGCTGCTGTGTTTCCTGTCTCTGGTTTCGTTGCAAGTTTTTTGGTGCTGCACCACTGGAAGAAAAACATTTTGCAGCAATAAAGAAAAGCGCAGATAAATCCAACTTGTTCTCAAGTGTCAGACATATGTTGAATGATTAAGGAAAATAGAGAAGTACCCACAGCAAATAGTTTTTCTGCTATTTTCTTAAAGGGACACTAAGTTACTTCCTCAACTTCAAATTGAAAGAATGTTAGTTGTAAAATTTATTGATATTTTCTTGTACTCAATAAATTATAGTTTTAAATGGCTCTCATTTACATTTGTAACATCATAAACAAATGTGTATTTAAATCTAAAATATTAAAATATGAAAATGTTGGTTTAAAAACACTATAAAATAATATATTTAATATTTATACTTATTCCTTAGGTATGTTTAATGATTTTCCTGATGAACAATGATAAATTCCAGACACTTTTATCCAATTTCGAACACAAAATTGTTGCTTGTGCAAGTAAGTGCACTTTTAAAGCACCAAAATGGTCTGAAAAAATAAGGAGAATAAAAAGAGAAAAGAGGAGCATGTTCGGGGGTATGTATCATTTTAATATTCCATGGTAATAATTGTGGCCGCAAATGGAAATGGCCGCTGCGAACGCACAACAGAAATAATAAGAAAAATGCAGCAATTAAAACAAAAGAAAATTGTAAATAATGAGTGCAATTGGCAAAAAGTCTGCGTGCAAAAATCAAAAATATGATGTTCCATAATTAAAGCACAAGCATACAACAACAACAACAAAAAAACAAAACAATTTTCTTTCGAGCAGAAGAAAGAAATGAGAAGAGAAGAAAAGAAAATAAAGAAGAAGTGCGCAGAGAAGAAATCAATTTCACTTTTCAATTAAATGCTGGGGAAAAGCGGATGATGATGTTAATGATGGGGATGAGCCGTTTGTTGTGCGGGGGGGGTGAGCAGGGGGAGGGGGGTATATTTTTTAATATCTATGCAATAAAGTTGCTGCGAAAATTGCACTTTGATGTGGCTGACGAAGGGGGCGGTGCGGGGCGTGGCCAAAATGGCTGCAAAAGAGCCAGAAGCAATTACATGGCAGCCCACTCTCCCCCTCTCACTCACTCCGGATCTAGCCTTCTCGCTCTGGCGCCTCTTGAGCTGCATAATCATAAATTTTACTTGCGATAATTTTAACGTGCGTCCAAAAAAACCAAAGGGATATGCAGATGGCTGCTGAAAAAATATTAACACTTAAATGCTGAATGCGAATGAATAAAATTAAGCGATGAAGAAATAAATTGATATATGAATTTCGAAATAATAACAACTGAATATCTTTCAGATACATCAGTTTTTTATTTTATTAATTGTGTCTCAAAATGTTGTTTAAATAACAACAATATTATTGATATCGCGACATTACAACAATATAGATATACATTTTTCGTTTCAATTTAATAATTTAACTGGTCTATTTATTTACCTAAAAATATTTAAAGAGCTTGATCGATATATAGCAATATTTAAATGCTTTATTAGTGATATGATATCGAACTTAAATTACTTATACATCTCTAAAAGACAGACAGACAGAGAGAACGTTGCTGAAAAAATAAGGAAATTTTAATGCTGGATATGAATGAATGCAAAATACATGCTTCACCACTCACACACACACCGACACACACACAGGCTGGTAAAATAAATTTTATTTCAACTGGCCTGGCTGGCAAAAATGAATCTCAACGTTCGATGGCCAACAACTTTTGACTGCGTTAACAAACTTGTTTTTACTGCTGTTTCTGATACTACATACTCGTACAGCTACCCCGGAGTCCCGACATCCCGGAATCCCCCTCTTGTTTGGTGTCAATGATAGCGTGAATGATACTTTGTGTACACACTTCATTTGCACAAGTGTCCATTGGCCACAGAGCAATGATCATTCGAGTTGAAAGCCAGACGCACACGCACACACAGTGCGTATACGCAACGTTGGCCCTTTCGCCGCTCACTGCTCTGCCAAGTGGGCCAATAATCATCGTCATCATAGCAATCAGCGAGTAAGTTGAGCGAAGGTAAGCGTTCATAAAAATAATACCAATGCAAGGGCTTTTCGTAATCTCTGCAAAATAAAAGCCAACCAACAAAAGAGATATTTTTCAAACAGATATTAAAAAGGTGGCTGTAAACTGATAAAGGTTATTAATAAATTTGTTTTTATTGAAACGCAAAGTGCAGAAAATCCAAATTTTACTTTGACTCGAAAGGATTAATCAATATTTGTAACAAAGACGAAAAAAATAAATAAATAATTTACTCGTTAAAATCAATAATATAATTAACATCAACTTTTATTAAATTTAAAAATAAATGTACAAAAAAAGGGAGGCAATATGTACTTTAATAACAAATGTAATAACAAACTGTCGGTAAAAAGTAATTTCTTGTAATTTTCCAAAGTCCCGCTTTAAGTTACCCACCCTTCCGAAATCGTTTTACCCTCGGCTCCGTTTATTGCCACCCTCGTAAAATTGCTAAACAATAAATGGGGGATATTGGGGCGCTCAGCTTGGCTAACACTTGTTCCCCCTCACTGCCCCACTGCCCCCACACGAGAATTACGTAATGTCCCCGTTACCTTCTCACCATAAAGTATTTTAATGGGGCACAAAACTCAACAAGGGCCGCTCCAGAGTCCAAAAAGCGATGGTGTCGGTGTCGTCTGGCGTTTTATGCCCCCCAAGCCAGCGGAGATTTCTCCGCTGCCCACAAAAATCGAGCGAAAAATTGCAAGCGGAGTGTAAAATTTATGATAAAAACGTGCGTCGCTGATAAGAGTGTCCTGGACAAGCGGAAGTTGCTGCAGGAGCGGACCGGAAGTGGATGGAGTGGGTTCCCTACCCCCCTTACCCCTCTTAGAGGCAACTAAAGCCGGGCAAATCAACAAAACTCAAAAACAGCAATGACGGGAGGGCGTGGCACCTTGTTGCTCGTTAGGGAAATAGCTGCACATGCCTCTCCCCTTCAGTTTTTATTTTTTTTTCACCTGGTTTGATTTAACGCCTATGATACAGCCCAGGAAAATGCAGCCAAAACCTGCCTAGAACAAAGGTAAATCAGGACTTTACAATCCATCAACTCTACATATTTTAAGGGACTTTAAGACTATGAAAATATTTGCATTTAAAGGCCTCTTTTTCATATGTTTAAAAATAAATTTTAAACAATAAAATAAACAAAACAAAGTAGCGAATTTTAAATAGTTTTTGTTTACAATTAATGTTGATTATTTGTGTTGTTTAACTACCAAATCATTTTATATTTCATCTAGTGTATATTATTTTTAAACTTTGAACTACTAAGTGTTCAAGTGTTCTGTAATTTTTAGAAATATAAACAGAAAAGTATTGAAATTGCCATGAAATTAATAAAGCCTCACTTTAAAAAAGATTTCGGTGTGAAACTCCTACGCTATTAAAAAAGTATAAAGGGTTCAAAAATATTAAAATTAATGAATTATTTAATCTGCAAGTTACTATAATTTCCCTTGTCAAAGGACTTACACAAAAAAACGTTTAGTGGATTTCTGGTACCCACCGACAGCTTCCGGGTAATTAACCTTCACCAAAGGACTACAAAGAGGGCAAGGGGATGAGGGATAGAGGACGAAGGACGAGGGATAAAGTCAAGACAAGGAATTCGCGACTTTGGAGCGTCGTCAGGTGGCGTCAATTGGCCTCATCCACTCCACGGTCAATGCAATCAGGCTCGACGAGAGCAAAAGGGAATGCCGCAGAAAGGGGCTGGTGAAAAGGTGATGGTGAAAGGGTGAAGGGGGCAAGGTGGAGTATGAAAAATAGGAGGAAATTGTGGAAAATACTGCTGCTGTTGCAACCGAGAACCGTGTGTCGATACTCGTACCATGCGCCTCAGGCCAGCTGCAACATATTTTCCGCTCTCGATTCCCGATTCGAGGTGGAAACCGAAACAGAAACTGGACAGAGGACTGAGGACTGAGGACACTGGGCACTGGCCAGCCGATGGCCCGGGGCCAGCTGCATTGCTGTTTTGATTAAAAGCATCCGGCCTTTGAGCTCCGCCAACAGAAGGAGGACTCCTGCTGCTGCTGCTTCTGTGTGTGTCTAATTTGATTTGCATTCCAACAAATTTCGATCTCACACCGTTTCTGGCCATCGCATATTTGGCACAAAGTGCGCCGGGCTTAACTCTTGGCCAGCACTCAAATCGTGTTCTGCTCAGCACGTGGCTACACGGAGGAAAAAACTTGTCACCTAACTCTAGTCTTAATTTAATAATGTACATAAAACTTCTTTCATCTGGAAAATGTTTTAATACCATAATAACTTTTTTTAATTCTAAAAATTTTATAGATAAATCCTTTGATAATCTCTTGAATTTTACAGATATTTTGCAGTCCCACAACAATAAGCCAAACAGAAATATGTAAATAACTAAAAAAACACATTTGCACAGGCAGATATATTAAAAAAAAAGAAGGATTTTTAACTATGTAAAACTATGATTTGAATATGTAGATAATTAATAGTCACTTATAAATAAAATGATTAAGCAAAAAATTAAATATTAAATATAAACAATTTAAAACCAAATGTTTTTCTTTATCAAACAGATTAAGTTTAATGTTGGGAAAATATTTTAAAATCTTTTAAATAAATTCCTGTGACTAAAAGCTAAACAGAAAGTACTTATTTTTTTAACTGCATGGCCATTGGAATACGCTGGTAAATGTTCACCATTACCAGAATTTGGATGCTGGATGATGCTGGTAGGGATGCGAATGCGGATGAGCCACCGAGCGGAGTTCACCTCAATCAGCGTGCATTTAACCTTTTGGCCAAGTGCCCGAATTGTGTCATCTTCGCTTTTGTCTGAGATCCATTTTTATGGTGTCAGACACTGCGTATACGCAACGTAATTTATGCACGAATGCGACTGCATTCGGTTGGGGAAATGTGAGTTATGATGGCAGATGCTCCTCCGCTCCGCTTCGAGTTGCTTTGACTGTCTGATGATGATGGGGTATGGGATATAAGGCATGGAATATGGGGCATGGGATATCCAGTAGGCAGAGGCAGCAGGCCCAGAACCATTCAAAATGTTTGACAGCCAAGGCGATGGAAATTCCCAAAACTAATCAGCACGAAAAACGTGGCTCACTCTCGCTTTCCCTTTCCATCCTGCACTGTACTGTGCTGTGTGGAATGAATCATAGATAGTTGGAGACGGAAACCCAGTTGGGTTCGTCTGGTGCCGAGCATGAAATAATAACACGCATTTTCAATGGATCCTTGGTGCTGTAAACTTGTCTCATAAACGGGGAGCAACTCAAGTGGGATAGTGCACAAAAAACCATTAATCAAATGAGTGCTGAATATGTGTGTGTGTGTGTGTGAGGCAGGAAACGGAAGTGTTACACTAAGCCATTTTGTCTGTACGTTTGTCAAGCGAGAGAAAGTTCCTGACGAAGCACTGGATACCCATAGCCTCCTGGGAGGAAAGAGGGAATTTTGGGAGTCTCTGGGAGGAGAAGCAGAAAATTATGGTACTCAGGAAAGCGGATAGATTTTTGGTTTTTTGAAGGGGAATAACGGAAAATTAATAGAGAATTTTATAAGCATGTCACTGCTTAATCTTTACTAATTAAGCCTTGAAAATATTTAAACGTTTAAGAAGTAATGCAATTCAAAACTTAAGTAAGCTGTTTAAATGTTTTTTAAGAAGTTTCTACATTTAATTAAATAAAAGAAATAAAAATATTTAAATTAATTGTTAAGCTTTAAAATATGGAATATATTTTGAAGTGCACTTTTACTTCGAAGCCACAGTATTTATCCGAATGGTTCCTCTTATGGCCCCAAGTTCTACTTCACACTTGTGTGCCGGGCTTAACTTTTATCTCGCCACCCATATCAGCCACCTCCTTTGTGGCCCCAACCCCACCCAACCCTTTCCATCAGCCATCTCGTTATGGCCATAGGCCAAATCCAAAGCCAAATGCAAAAACTAAAGCCAAAACTTTTTGTTTTGCTATTTGTTGCTATTGGTGCGAATATTCCTGCCTGGCTATCCTGGCTATCCTGAAAATGGTCTATGGTATCCTTGCTGTTCGGGGGCCACGCACACTAATAGATGCAAATACATACATTAGCACATCGACAAACACACAAAAAGCACTTTTAAAAAATAATTATAAATTCAGGAAAAACTATTGCAGCTTTTAGAATGTTTTCTTCTTAAAATTCGTTTTAAATTCATAAATCTGCTCGTATTTGTAAACCTAAATAAACAGGTAAAAGTAACATTGTTTTGCTAAAATTTGTATAAATAAATGTCATATTGATGGTAACGAACTTCACCCTCTTTTCTCTCTGTGCACACTCAAACTCACACAAAGAGTTGCCGTGTCGCAAGTGTATGGGGAACATGTGTTTGCGCATTTAGTTTCCTTCTCCGCTGGCTCAACGCAGCTTGATGAAGTGCAAAAATAGAAACAAAAAAAAATAAGGAAAAAAACACAGGTGAGACAGGTGAAACAGGGGTGGGGGAAAGTTGAAGCTGACAGCTGTCAGGTGAGCTAACCAAAACATATTGGGGGGCCTTAAAGAGCAGAGCCATGTGAGCCCCATCAAAATAATCCCAATGAATTTGTCGTCGATTTTCAAATATAGACAAATCGTTGAAAACACTCTGGCTGTTTTGAGAAAATCTACAGAGTAACCTTCACAAGCTAACTTTAAACAAAGATGTAACATTTATTTATTACATATTGAACAGAAAGTTAGGTCCTTCTATTAATCTTGATACAAGGAAAACCTGAAGTTCCCCCACCTCAAAATGCTGAAAACTTTTCCCCATTAAGCTGATGAAATAATCTCATAAAACGGTGATCATAAATTGTAATCCACCTCCTCAGGTAATATTAAAATCCAAACTATGTACATATATTTAAACAATCTTTTTAGTTGAGTTTTGTTCATGCTTAGGCAATTTATGGATTTTTTTCTGAGTGTGTATTTTTCGTTCGTGATGATTAAATAGTTATTTTAATGCTCCGCTGCATTCGCTGGCTGGAAGAGTGGGACTTTCGATTTTTGAATTGCAATTTTCCAGCAATCTTTTGCAACACAAAGGTAATTCCATTAGGCAGAGCCTAACATTGGCGATTTATCTTCGGAATATTCATTACAAAATCAGCTCCATCAAAAATGCATAAATTAGGCCACTCAATCGGAATACACATATGCAGATGTGGCTGTCAGTTGATGTCAAATGACTGAACTGTCGGAATGTTTGACAATTTGAACTGTTCTCTCTCTCTCTGCGATTTGTTATTTGATTATTGTTCAATTGAGTTGTTTTTAACCCTTTTCCCCATCATTCTCATGTTCCCTTCGGTTCAGTTTATGTTATAATTACAAAATTAATATCAATTATGCCACCTGCATTCAATGCAAATCTGCAAATCTGAAAATCTACTTTGCATAATGGTCCACACACAGATGACCAGTTTCTAGCCGAATTGGCAGTGCATTTTGAGTGGGACAAATCTGAAATCAGTTAAATATTTGGCTATAGAATTAGGTCATTAATTATCAAAATTGAGTTCAAATGATTTAGTTTCTTTGGAGAGTGACCTTTGAACTTTGAAAATATATTTATAAAATATGCGTAAATAAAATATTGTTTAGCTTTGTGTTTTTTATTATATAAAATCTGAAAAATATTATAATTGCTAATGTCAAAATAAATTGATTTCCTTTTCTGTTTTTTTTTTTTAAAGACCTTCAAGTGATTTCCAAACATTTTACATTTAAAGGCACTCAAAATTGACATTTCATTTAATTTGGCAACATCAAAATTTTATTGTCATTTCATTTGATTAAAAATTTCATAATGTGAGCCTGTCTTTTATTTTTTTTGGCTGCTGCCGTGGGATATTTTGACAACAACAAAATAAAAAAGAAAAAAAAAAACACCAGTCGCGTCGGTGAAAAAGTGAAAATCTAAAATTTCTGGCCCGCAGGCATGTGTATGTGTGTGTGCGTGTGTCTGTGTCGTCCCCTTCAAAAGCACGCAAAAAAAAACAAACAAAACAAAACAAAAAAATGAAAAATTAATAAAAAATAAAGTGAAAAAATGCGAGATAACAAAAAAATGAAATTGTGCCGCAGTATTTGCGTTTGGCGGCATTTTTCCGCTGTTGCCCGTCGCTTTGGCGCGTTTTCACATTTTCCCCGTGCCACCCACCACCCCCTCTATTTTCCACTTTCCTCCACCACCCTCTGCACATTGTTGTTGCTGCTGCTGCACATGGCGCTCTGCTGATGGCTTCATATCCATTTAGTTGCCCAATTCCTTTTGTTTATCTCCTCCGTCTGTCTCGCCTTTTCCTTCTTTTATTTACATTTAGATGGAGTTTTTAATTTTAATTTGATATGTCGTAGGCCAGAAAATCATCAGCAGAAGTTTTTGTGGGCTTTCGAATTGATTGGGATCTTTGTTTGTCTTAGTTTGATCATTGTTTAAATGTTTTTGTTTCTTGCTTTAACACAAATATTATACCTACTACAAATACAACAAAATTATTATTAAATAATCAAACAAAAAATAACATTTGTATCCAAGGGGTCAGTTTTATATTTATTTATTACGAAGGTATTATAAATATGGCCTTTTAAATTATTATTTAACTCGTTTATTTCCTCTAAGGCAAATTTCTTTTTCTAAGCTCATTTGTTTTTTCCTATTCAAGCGTATTGTTTTTTCCTTATTACCAATTGATCACTTATTATTTTTGTATATTTATTATCTTTATTTCAAGACGAGTTTATATATGATTTTCAATATATACAAACAACCTTAGGGTTTTTCCAGATTTTCCAGCGCTTTTAGCCACCTTTGCGGCGTTCCCCCAAGGGCAGCAAACATCACCATTTCGCCCCGTTTGCCAGATTCCTCACGCAAACATTTTCCGCATATTTCCCCCATATTTTCGCATTCAAACGAAATCCTTTTGATATCCTTTTTTCGTCAACTCAACGTAATCGTCCTGTGCCATGGCTACGGGCCCCTCTCGAAAAGCCTAACGATTTCATTAACAAGGACACACAATGGCAGCTGATTGTTGTCGCTGTGCTGCTGCTGCTGCTGTCACAAATTTCACTGGCAATTAGCAGCAAAAACCAACAAAAAAAAAATGTACAAAATACAAAAATAAAATAAACGCTTAACCGGTTTAATTAGGGGCGCCCCAAACGAGGAGGAGGAGGAGGCCAAGAAGCATCAACTGCAAATTGTTTTCATTTTCCCCCGCAGCAAACTCGTCACGCCGACACAAGAAAATCATACACACACAAAAAACAACAGAAACTTTCGCTAAAAAATAAGTACGAACAAAAAAGAAATAAACACATAAAAACAATAAAGCAACACGAACCAGTCACCAGTCACACACACCGTCCAGTCCAGTCGGCAAATGCTTCAGGTTTCAGGTTTCTGTTTCTGTTTTTGTGCTTTCAATAAATATTGCACGCTGCTCTGGCAGTTATTAGATGTCTAGCAAATATTTCAGGTGCACAAAAAAAAGACGACAGGTTGTTTGTAAATTTAGCAAAAGTTTTGCCGGTCGCTTCTCTTTTTTCTCTTCAAAAAAATAAAAAACAACCAGCATATAAAATTTTAAAACAAAGGTTTTGCTTTAGATATTACAATAGGCTTAGCTTTGAATGTTGTCAAAATTGCAGTCATTATTAATGACATTAAAAATAATTTTCCTTATTTTTAAAAATCCAGTATATTCTAAATATTAGTGGAAATTAACCAAATGTTTCGTTTTCAAAAAAAATCCTACAAAATATTGCAGAATGCTTAAAATATTATATGATGTTTAGAAAAAACTTTAAGCTAGAATTTTTTTTCGTAAATAAAAATATTTCGTATTTTGAAATTTACCAAATTCTGTTTTTTACACAAAGTCCATCGAATTTTGCAGACTGCTTCAGTTGTCCATCAAAAATTGCATGCTGCTTCTGTTTTTTTTAGTTAAAAAACAATATATATGCACTTTATACAGCAGTTTGCTTTATATTTTCAAAATAAGTTCATCCAAAAGTGTTATTTTCAAAATTTTTATTTATTTTGTGGCACCACACAGCACAGCAACAAAAAACAAATAAACAAACGAGCACGTGACAACACAGCAAAGGAAAAACAAAACAAAGTAACTCAAAACACTCGACACAGCACAACAAAAGACTTGAGAAACGCGCGCGAAAAACTCAAAATTCAAATTCCAATTCGAATGTTGTGGCCCAAATTCAATGTCAAAAAAGTGTCGGTTAAACACGCAATTTATGTTGCTGCTTGGTTGGTGGCTGCTTGGTGTTGCACGTTGCTATTGCGGCTGAAAGTTGATGTTGCCAGTTGCTTGTTGAAGCTGCTGTTGCCGCACGAGAGACACGAGACACACACGCTGAGCGCTCGCTTGCAACTGAAGTTGCCGTCTGATAGTGCCGCCTGTGTTGCTGCTGCTGCTAGCATTTTCCGACGACGACAGCAGCATTTTCCGAGCCCATTTTCCGAATCCGAATACCAAGCCGAAGCCAAAGCCGAACAGCGACACGAAGCACACACTCGTCTTACCACTTTTCCCCACTTTTGCGAGTGCAGCGTCTGCATTTTCCACTTTGGGCGTGTGGTGAAAACTTGCGCCAAAATATGGCCAAGCCGGTACCACCTCCCCTTACCCCCCCTCTTTTTATCAGCCTTGAAGAAAACTGATGTTTTCGAAGCGGCTCAAATGATTGCTGCAACTGCCCAGCTCTATTTCACTTCGTTCCGCATCTTCGTTGGACAGAAAGTTTGGCTGGAGGGGATTACAAATGACCCATGGATCCGCCTGTGATAAGGGAATGTTACAATAGGCATTAGCTGACATAACGCTACAGTTTTGGAAACTGCCACAAGTCCATTTATTTAATAATTTCATAAACATTTAATTGGGAGTTGCTCCAAAAGTAAATAAATAAATATCAAAATTTTAAAGCATCGAAAATATTGTTTATAATATTAATATACTTAGTAACACGCACATCCATCATAAAAAAACAATTTTACAACTACGATACTTTTAAATAATTTTTAATTGATTATTAAGTGAGATCAAATACTAACATAAAAACCAAAGACAAATTTTCAATTACAAACATTTTCAATTTATTTATATTTAATTCCAAACAGTATCAATTTGTTAATATGTACATTAACAGGCTCTTAAGTACTGTGTGTGTGTACTGCCGAGCTGCCAACCTGTCTGACACATGCCCAAGCCGCTGACAGGGCTGCCAACCCGCTCTTGTCCGCAAAGTGCTGACAGCTGGCCAACAAGCCAACTTATTATCGGTGGCGAGGTAAGCAGGGTTCCGCTGGAAAATTCGACAACTTGATCCTCATCCATTCACGGTCAGCTTAGGAAGCCCACCTTTTCCGGTATTCGAGGGGCAGGAAGGGTCACAAATCCCGACACCCCCAACTCTAAGCCAATTCAAGGACACGCGGACTCGGGACACAGGACACGCGGCCAAAAAGCCAAACCAGATGAAGCTAGACACTCTCCAAACACACACACAGAGTCCTGAGTCTGGGGAGGAGGAGCAACAAATCCGGAGACAGATAAGAGTCTCGGACGAGATTCGGGCTGCTTTTTTTGGGTCCCGGATTTTGGGGGTCACTTTGGTTTGGTTTGGCTTGGCTTGGCTTGGTCCCATGTTAGGTGCACTCTTATCTGTCCTGCCACTGGATCCTCTTTATTCTCCTCTTTCCACTTCCTTGTCGCTCCCAATTTGGGGCACTTGTTCCCGTCTTCATTGCAGCCACCTCCCTGGGAAAACCCTCTTTGCGTTTTTTCCCAAATCTTTGACAAATGTAAACAGTCGTCGTTGTGTTGCCATTGCTCCAGTCAATGCACTCAGAGAAATATTATTTATTTACTTGCGTGGATATTAAAATACGTAGAAAAGAATTGCTTAAAATCTGCAAGGTGTTCAATATCCCTTACAAAAAAATATAAAATAAATAAGGAACTTTATTAAATGTTCTAAGACATACATTTTCTCTGAGTGCATTGTGACATGCAATGCGGGTTGTGCTTTTCCATGGTGTTTTCCCTTTGGCTCACACTCCCACTTCCTTGATTGTGTTCGGTTGCTGCTTTATTTTCCCCCGTCGCAACTTTAGATTAGAGTTAATCAGCTTAGCGTGTCACTTTGACTATTAGGTGCTGCACATGTGTTCGTCAAAGGATTTCGGTTGGCTGGGTCAACTGGCAGCCGGTGTTAATTATGATTTGCACCACCACCCCTCTTCCTACCTTCCACCAACCCACCACCCACTATCTTTGTACAAACACAAACAGCAGTATTTCAAGAAGCTTTAGGGGAACACACGGAGTTCATTGGCTGCTTTCTTAAAAATTAAGACTTTTTTTAGGTTTATAAAAAAAATAACATATAATTACCACTATTACCAAATGATTGTTAACTTTCGAGGGATTTTTTTGTGTATTTTAATAGGCTTGTCCATAGCAAGAATAAATTAAATTATTTGTTGCTGTTTTGGCTCTCTTGAAATTAATTTTTAGTTATTGGTCATAAAATATTCTTTCAAATTAAATACAAAAATTAGCAAAACCCAAGCATTTAAGATAATTTTAAAAATAAAAAAAAAGGTTTTACGTTTGACTTATGACCATATTTTAAATGTTTAATTATATATTTTAAATATTTTAACACAAAACTCTCGTTTTCAGTATATCTTATTAAATTTTAAATTAATAAAAATGTAAATGTAAGCGAAGACGATCAATTCTTGATTGATTTTCAACATGTTTGACGATTGCTAGCGCATATTTTGAAGTGAACTTGATTTCTACTAGAAAGTGAGCCTCCACCTCGATGCTCCACTAACCATTTTCACCTGAAAAGCTGGGCGGCTTTCCACGAACAGGATTTTCGAGTTGGCCGCTGGGAAAGTAACAGCTGTTGCAAGTGCAAGTTGCTGATGTTGCTGCCACAGAAGCAGCAGCAGCAGCAGCAACATTCATTGATTGCCATTTTGGCATTAGTTTCAATTTATTTCGCTTCGAGTGTGATGGATGGCACCGGCGACAGCAGCGAACGTGGCCCAAAGTCGGGCCATCAATTGCACATTCCGTCCGCCTTTTAATGCCATAACAATTGTTGCTCAAAATAAATGTATATCATTGCCAACGGACAATGCACAAAATCGAAATCGAAATCGAAATCCAATTCGAATCGAAGCGAAATTGAATTGCAGGCAAGACCAAGACGAAGATCCAAAGAAAAGGCCAGAAAATGTTGGAAAAAGCTGGCGATGGCCAAGCAATCAGCTGGTCATTGTAGTGAGCAGGGGGGAAAATGCTAAGGAAAATTTAGGGAAGAGGGGAAAAGCGGTGAGAAGTCGGTGAACCGAGGAGGAGCCTCTCTGTGCCCCTTGACAAATGTGCCGTTCAAATGCTGTGGACGCCATTTAATTGCCAACATTAATTGGCACACTACGAAGCCGGCTCCTCCCCCACATTTCCACCCCCTGTTCTCCCCAGTTTTCCCCGAGTTTTCCAGCTTTTCCCCTCCAGCAACCAAACCGAACCAAACCAAACCAACCAAAGCAAAGTGGTCGAACTGATTTTGATGCTTTTATAAATGGCACGTCAAATTGTTGTTCAATGATTTCCAATTGACTTATTGCCGCAGAATTCAATTGAGACGTCAGTCTCGGTTTTTTGCCATCTTTTTTTTTTAAGTTTTTCTCGCTGCATTGCAAGTTCACTTCATTGCGAATATTTCAGCAGACAAGTCAGCATCTTATGGTGCCACTGATGGGAGTTATCAAGTTTAAGGCAGTGAAAGTCTTGAGAGATCATTTAAATGCAAGGAAGTTGAAGTGAATAATTGAATATACGTTAAAAAAAACTTGTTTTTAGTCGTTAAGATAGTTGAACAATTAAACAAAATTTGTATTTAACTTTTAACTTTAAAAATACAGTTTTCTTTGGAATTTATTTCTTGTCTCCATAAATCTAGAAAATTTCTTTACTATATTTTTAACTATATAATAGTTTTTAAATAAACTTAATTTAAAAAAAAAAATGATTATCATAAGTTAAAGCCTTTTAACAGCTTTAAGCTTAAATTTATTTTTGTATTCTATAATATTTAGAAAAGTTCGCTTTAATCTGGTGGCAAAGAGCCCCAATTTGTATATAAATACATGTATCCAAATATTCAATTAAATCGTTATGCCTGCTGTTAACTAGCAATTACCGTTAGCATTCGACAGGATTAAATATGTATGTCCTTTGTGCGTCTGAATGCTTTTTTTAAGCCCGTCTGAGCCGGGCATTATTAGGCTAAAAGTTGCCGGGCTGTTTAACAAGGTATGTTACCTGTGTGTGTATTTATATAAATTATAATCCAAGCGATTTACGCGCAATCAATATTACGGATGACCTCCAGCATCCACCCACCACCCCATCACCCCATCCACCCACCCACCTTCCCACCAAAAAAAAAGGAAACAATGCAGACCAAACTGCTAATTAGATGCAAACACTCACATGCATGAAAATGTCCACTGAGAAAAAAATCACGCAATAAAATGTCTGGTATTTATTTTGTAATTTTTTTTTTTATAATTTACTATAATATATCTATAAGTTATTTTAAAAATGTTTACAATTTTATAAGCCTATAATTTTTTGAAAAAATATTATTATCATATAAAATATATTTGGATCATTTTAAAATGCATCCATTAAATACCGAAATTCTTAAAAGTATATTTTTTTTCTAATAAGTATTGATACCTTATGAGTATATTAATAATAAATGTATTAATATTATATATGTATATTAATACCACAGCTAAGTGTTACATTGTTATGATATCGATATTCATATTTCTATATTTTTTACCCATGCCCTCTATTGATTTAATATTGGTAAAGATCTTAAATAAATGTGCTTAAGACAACATATAAATATGGAAAACCCCTTTCGTATTTATTGCTTTTTCAGTGTACAAACGAACACAAAAGCAGGCTCTTATGGGTATGGGTTAAAAATAAAATTAAATTGGTTAAATAAACAAAAGTAGCGAAAGGTATATTTATTAAATTTACACAACATCCGCTGTTGTTGTTAACCATTTCCGTGTCCATACAAAATGGGAGCAAACACACACACACACATGCAGAAAAAAAAAGGGGGCGTAGGGTACAAAGGGGGAGGGGAGGGGCGGGGCTCAGCATGTAGGAACCCAAAAATATGCAAGCAATAAATTCATGGAAAAAACCAAGCGATGCAACAACAATAAGGCGAACGAACAGCCCTCATGAAATGTGTAGGCGTGCCAAAATAAAATCAAACAAAATTTGCATGCAAAAAATACCGGTAGCCAACGCTGGAAATTTCCTTTCTTCCCTTTTTTTTTTTTGGGCTGGAAAAAAGTTGAGGATACGAGGGGAACCGAGGGGAACCCCCCGAAAAAGTGCAAACAACTGCAGAAGCATATCAATGGCAATGATGACGATGCTCCACGTGACCATTCCATATGTGGCCCACAAACTGGGAACGGCGATATAATCACATACAGAGGCATGCAACAAACAGTAAGATGCGTTTCGAAATTGTAATACTGGAATATTTTATCCTTATCCTTATCGATGGGGTAAATTGTTATGATCTCAATTGACACTTTCGAGACTTGAGGCACTTTTATGAAATTATTCTTTAAATGTTCCCTTTTTTTTCTAAACTTGTATGTGTTTAATAAATTCTTTTTTTTATTCATGACAATTATAAATAACCTAATACAAAATTATAATAATAAATATTTTATTTAACTCCGCTTTTAACTCTTTAGGTACCTTCACATGTAGATATATTAATTTAGTTGATTAATTTATTTGACATATTTCTTTAAATCGATTAGTTATATAAACAAACAATACACATTAATAAAACTATTTTAACATTAACATTTATTTCGACATTAAATTTTATAGGCAACCTCACATCTCCGAAACGCACTGTCCAAGTGTGTTTGGACTTTTTAATACAAAATTTCCAGGTTCTTGTTACACTTGGACGAAAGTGAATTATGGGCAGTTGAACAAGTTTGTGCATGTGTATTTCAATTAAAAATAAAGTTGGAACTGCTGGTCTACTGACCATTTTGGTAGGGGGAAAAAAAAGAAACAAACGAACAAGTGTTTGCTTGGCTTAAATCTTTTATTATGTATTTTGTTCAATTTAATGAGCCATTTCCATACCCAGCTTCAATAAAACTTTAAAGACTTTTCTCCCAAAAATCGACATGAGTAAAAAAACAGAAAAAGGCGACAGATAGAAAGTCAAATAAAATAACCGAAATCGTGTTTGTTCACTCCTTGTTCCTCTGGCCAATGTCAAGTGTGGAAACGGTCAGCCATTGACCGGAAAATGGAAAATGGAAAATGTACGGTGCGAGGTGTGATGGAAACGGGTCTCGAAATCGAGCCTCAAAACTGTGTCAAGTGAATGAAAGAAACATAAAAAATGCCACGACCCAAAAGAAACAAACCCCGAAACCAACAAAAAAATATTCCAAGAAAACTGCAAGCGGCCGACATTAATCTTCGAAATTTGTTTTCTGCAAACAAGAAGACCACACAGAAACAAAAGCCAAAAAAAAACACAATCAACTCCGGGGTGTTTTTTAAATCTCTGGTGGGTTTACAACAATAGTTTCTCAGCCTGATAGTATGCAATAAAATGTTGTTTCCCCAAATCCCATAAAAATTTGTTTTTCCCTTTAAAGTCATTTCTGGTAGAAAATATTTTATTACACATTTGACTTTTTAGATTTCAATTTTAAGAAATTCAATCAATACAAAAAAGAAAAAAAGAAAAAGAAAAAAAGAAAAAGAAAATAAATAAAGGAATTAATTAAAAAGATTCAGAAAAAATCTATTTAAAAGTGCAAACACTATGTGAAATTTTTTTATAAGTTTTTGTTTTTTAAATTAAAAAAAAATATAATTTTTTTACCTAGAAATATGTTTTCCTTAGAACAATTTAATGTTCGATTTGGGCAATGTTTTTTTTTCTGTGCACTTTACCCAAAGGCAGCCAGCAAAAGAGAAATGTTTATGGGCCGCGGCCTTTCGGCAAGTGACGCTTGAAATGTGACCAAGGTTAATATAGCCCAAAGGCCGCTGAAAGGCTGGGAAGTGGGGGAAAACTGGGTGGGGGGGAGAGATTACGGTTACAGGACAGGACCTATGGCCTCTGGCAATTTAACGGTTGCGATTTTCGCTAAGGGATTTGCAGGGACCCCATCTCCATCTCCTCTCCCTCCCATTGAATGCCAAATGCACACAAATTGCTTCGGTAAAGGGGAAAAAATTGTGTGGCATACTTGCAGGCGGCGAACACTAAAAAACTTAAATAAAAAAAAAGCGCAGCGAAGGCAACGCAGCGAAGCGCTGCCCCAAAGGGGCCACAATGTTATGCTCCAAGGCGCCTTTTCTTCGCCGCTCTTTGGGAACCTTTTAAAATTCACACGCTGCGCCTTGCAGTCGCTGGTGCACTGAGAACAAAATATTAGCATGATCCCTCATTTGATTTTATTTACTCAATCTGCAATCTGCATTTTATTTACATCAAAAATAGGATTTTAAAATCTGTCTCGAAAAGACATAACAACATTTAGCTTAAAGAATTTTTAATATCTTGAGATTCTTATAAAAAATATAAACTTTTACTTTAATTTAAAATTATGAAAACAAAAAAAAATTTAAATGAGTAGCTTCACTAAAAACTTTTTAAAAAAACCACCAAAAGTGAGATTTATTAAAAGAAAATTCGTCAAGTAGACTTAGTTTAAAATTGAAAAGATTTAAACGGAAATACCATTGTTATATTTTTCTCTCAGTGCCCCTACTTATGTCGGATCCCCCTAAGCCCCTGCAAATGCAATTTACTTCTGTGTGAGTGTGCGGGGGAATTTCTTTTTGCCTTTTCGGTTTTGGCTAATTAAATTTTATGCTCGGTAATTTTAGAAAAAAGCCTCATCAACATTTGCGGTCGTGCCAAAGGGGCTGCTCTGCTGCCTTCTTCTTGGCCGGAATTTAAGTGAAAATGCGCAAATAACGAGGGCCGGGGGGCAAAAGGATAAAAGGGGGGTGAGGGTGGTGGTAAGTAAGGAGGCAGAAGTTGCACATAAAAGCGGCGAACGCAAATTGCAGGCAATAAATAAGGCATCCACGAAAAATCGTTGCATACTTTTTGGCGCCGGCGCGTGCTAAAAAGAAGCATAGGGCAATATCAGGAAGGGGGTCGCATTTCCCACCCTTTTCCTCCCCCCCTTTTGCATAGTCTGCATCATAAACAACAACAAAATTTTAATTGAGCCAGAAGGCCAGAAGGAAGTGGCAGCCGGCAAGGAAAAGAAATCCCCCAAGGGGCGCCCCAAAAATAATGTCCGATGCCAAGGAATCGCTGGAATCGATAAGGGAGGGAGGGGGGTCAAAAACTCACAATGCCCACGGTAATAAATAACAACATCTGATCGGGCGACACCAGACGACAATGAAATCGATTTTCAAGCTGCACAGCAATGCAACAATAATGTTTTGGGCGAAGAACTTTCAAGTACTGATCAAGTAATCTTATAATCATTTTTTTTTAACAATACATATTTTAACTTATGTATTTTTATATCAGAAAATTAAATGAGTGCCACTTAATAGTTAATGACTTATTTATTTACTTGTAAACTTAAGAAATTTTAGAGGTTTGGTTTGCAAAAAACTTATATTTTAGAGGTTTAAAATAAATAAAACATTGAGTTCTTTAAAAACTATTTTAAGCCAACACAATTTAAGGGTGACCTTGAGATTTGTATATCAAGGAATTTAAATCAATAAGTTGTTCATCTTGTTAACATTTTTATAAAAAAATAACTGAAATATAAGGCTGGAAAACTTGTTGTTTTTGAAATGAATGAAAAAGGTAGGAAATCTAGAACACCCAGCTATATATACAATATGGTGTATGTGTTTATACCATCTCATTTCTCCGCTGCTTTATGGCTACAAAGGTTTTTCGATTATGAAGAAAAATGCACAGCTGACATGTCCAAACATTTATCATTTGCCACTGCCAACAAAAAAAAAAAGGGGAAGAAAAGAGGAAAAGCGGAAAAAAATTGGGCATCAATGGAGTCCTCCGACTGCCAAGGCAGCTCCATCCTCATAAGCTCACATATATTTTACATGTCCGGACTCCCTGGCAAATTAAATTATGTTTAATTGAATTTGATAAAAAGTAAGTTCCAATTTTCGGATCAATTTCAAAGCAATTATTTTTACCCTGTTGGATGCAATTAGATTTAATTGTGCATAAATTTTCAATCAAATGCAGACCGTCAGGATGTGGGTGAGGATGAGGATGAGGATGGGGATGGGGTGACTTACACAGGTGTGAAAAGATTTAGAATTTTGGGATACCTGCAACCGACTTGAACTTTTCCTTGAAAAATAACCCTCAGGCTGCGTTCAACTTCTCGATTGCTGATAAGCCCTGAAAAATGATATAAAAAAGGCAAGGAACAACGAAAGTACAGAGAAAAACTAATGCTGCAAGGAATAATATGTGAAAAATGCCAGACAATATGTGTCCAGGAAACGGATATTAAAACACCGACTGGGCGGAAAAAAAAATGCTGGAAAAGAAAACGGGAAAAGACGAAAAGCCAATGAAAATAAAACGAAAATGTGACAGTTGCTGTTTTCCGTTTCTTTTTTTTTGTAATTTCTATATCTGTTATTTTACCCTATCGTGGATATTGTAAGATGTTTTTTTTTGAAATGTTATGAAATAAAAGATGGAACTTAGTTTTATAAATGTTTAAATTTGACAAACATGATGTTTAAATAAATTAATAGTCTTAGAAGCAAATTAAATTAAACATTATTGTATAGACTTTTATTAGAAAACTTGATTTATAAAGTTACACTTTGATTAAATCATAAGTCACCACTCAACTAAGTTTTATAAAAAAATCCATTAAAAGCTTTAAAAAAAAATAACTAAAGTATATTGTAATTTCTATAAATATAATTATAATAATAATACTTGTTGAATAATTTTTGTTCATATATTTATATATTTATATGATTTATTTGCATGGGTGCAATGCAATATTTCTCAGAGTACTCAAAGTTAGGACTTGCTTGTGGCCAGTTTTATTTGCAGTTCTAGTTTTGCGTTACTTTTGATTTGATTTATGGGCGGAAGCAGGTCATGAGCGGAGGTCACTCCTTTTTGTTCACCGCTTGGCCACCTGGTGTGTGTAGATGGCGATAAGACACTTATTGGGCTTCCTTGCCACCCAATCCCCGGCTGCACTGCATCTCCATCTGGCTGCGGTAAATGCGATAAGGTTGTGTGTGTTTTTTTTTGGTTTTTTGGTTTGCCATGGCCCAAACTTCAGAATGCTGAAGTGAATTGAATTTAATAGGAAATTAATGGCATGGACAGGCACTCCAAGTGCTTTTGACCGAAGCTCCTTCAGGTTTCTTAGCTCCTTGAGTATTGGCCCAAAAGTATTGGAAAACTGACCGAAATCAAAACTGAAAGACGAACTGCAACTGTGTTTGTCTTTGGCCGACCAAAAGGCTTAAATGTCAAGGCTATTGGTAAGGATTGAAGACCAGTTAACTGGAAAGTGGGTCGGCTTATCACTCATTCGATATGTCCTTTGTGCTAGTTTGAATTTCCATTTACTGTCTATTTTGTGTGAGTTTTGTAATTTAATTTCCCTGTCAGACTGTCCAACTATTGTCATTGCCATGAAAATAACTATGAAAATAACAAGCAATTATGATTTCGCAGATTTTCGCTATTTTTCACCACTTCTAAGTACCAAAAAAAATCCATTTATCTGGCTGTGCAACTTCCATCCACTCCAGTTGAGTGAATCCAATTTTTTTCCCTTTCACGCTCCTTTCACGAAAGCCGACATAATTCAATTAAATATTGAACATCATTTGAACTTTGCCCCTTTTTTTTTTTGCCTCTATTTTATTTTGCCATTTCTTTTTTTTTAGCTCCTAATTGGCTGCCAGTCAAATGCCAAAATCGGTCAGCCTGCAATTTGGATTTGCTTTTATTAACGCGTCTGCGGACTGCCAATTGAATGTGCAGCCAAAAAAAGCAATGAGAGAAATTGAGAAGTGGGGAAGGGTTGATGCAAAAGTATTGATCAAAAAAACACACAAAATCGAAATAAAAAAATATACAAAAAAAATGGGAAACCCAAATTCAAATAAACAAATGGCCAAAGGAAAAAACAAAACTTTTTTCTGCACACCGAAAAAACTGCACATTTTTCAGTAGACAGCAGATTATGGCTGTCCTTGTGCACAGTTCAGGTTAAAATTCTAGTACTGGGAGGGTTGAAAATCAAAAAAATAAATACTACATCTTAGAAAATAAATTGGAAAAGATTATTTTAAATTTTAAACTTTTAAAAACATTTTATGTATATTATATATACTATTTAGTATGTAAAGAAAATCCCAAAATCTATACACAAATATAGAATTTATTTTATGAATTTCTTACGGGTAAAAACAAGTAAACAAATTTCAAACTGTTTATATTATTTCGACCGCAACTGTGTCCCCATTATGTGTGATCTGTTGGGAATTATGCAACTGCCGGAAAAACAGTAATGAATGAAATGACAGCCTGACACAGATGATACCCTGTAAATCACTCTGCAACCCCCTGCTTTGGCCTAGAGTTTATCTCTATATTTGGTTTTGTGACACATTTGGTCAGTTTATAGTTGCAATGTTATGGCCAAGAGTGCACAAGCACATGCCCCCTAATGCACGTATGTATTAGCAGGCAAATCTGTGTCAGAGAGCACAGCCGACTGTCAGTTTATTTAATTGAAATGTTCCCAGAAACCTATAAATTACAAATGCACACACACACACACTGGATAATGGGGAAGTCGGAGGAAATATAGGGTTATATAGAGAGGAGGGAGTGAGTTAGTGATGGACATGCACATTAGTAGCTGCAATTTTATGCATGCCATCGGACATCGGACATCGGACACATAAACAAACAGACGGAACCAGATAAAAGCTAAAAACAGCCCAGACACAAAGAGTCTCCCAGATTCAAAAGATGGCTAAAAATGGGAATTGGTGGTACAGAACAGTTTATGGCTGCACTCAGCGAAAAAAAGGGTTACCTTGAGGACAAGGAGAACAAGATTTTTGCACACAAAAAGTTTGATTTATATATCGCAATAAATAAATTCAAATGTCCTAAAATTTCCAATAAATCAAATCCTTTTGATAAAACAAATGATTTATCATGTCTAAATTAAATATTAAAATGAACATCAAGTATAAAACTTTGGTTTTAAAAAATCTATGATTTTTTTTGGATTTTCCAGAGTGCACATTTCCATTTTAAACTGAACCAGAGACTCGACTCTCAGCTACCAGAAGTTGGGCAGACTTCCTTCGGTTATTCCTGCGTCAACATGTCGACATCGTCAAGTGAAAGTGCCAAATGCATCCTGCAGACCCCCCTGCAGCCAACTCAACCCAAACCATTTTCCACTTAGCTATGCACTAAATAAAGTGACAACAAATAGCTGAGAAAAGTGTCAAATATTTATAGCACAAAAGTCGACCAACAATTTTGTCCTCCTCTGCAGTTCCCTGCAAAATGGAAATAGTTGCTCAACTTAAAATGGCATCTGTATCCTTGGACGCAGGCGTCGGTCAGGAGGTCAGGAGAGGTGAGCAAGGACGCAGGACCAAGGAACTCATTTGTCCAGCTCATGTGAAGAGATATGCTTTTTTCTTTTTGAATTTATTTTATATATTTTCTGGGACTTAATATGTATCTAGAATCCAGATACTAAGTATGTACGAATAACCAGAGAAATGCAACTTAGAGACTCTGCCGAGGAAGTGCCATTGGTTAATTTGTGGCTCTTGGTTTCGGTTTACCTGGTCTGCATTTATCTGGCCAAAACACATTCCCATTCCCACTCCCATTCCGATTCCGATTCCAAGTGGTAAACATGTCGAATCGATATCAACAATTTATCGTTTAACCGGACAGTTGAGCACGAAGCCGAGTTTTGGGGCACGGAGGTGTGAATCCTGGTCCTCTGCCTCTGCCTCGAGTGCCTGCAGCATTTGCATTTGGCAGAGGCATAGTTACAGTTATTTAATGCCAACACCACATGCACACAAACACACAGACACACAGGCAACCATGAACAAGTCGATTGTGCACTGAAAACAATTTCCAATAATTTACTTATATCCTAAACATAGGAAAAGGTCAAATATGTTTATATTTTTGGTTGTGTTAATTTGATTTCTTATATTGTATAAAAATATTTTTAAGAACAATGCATATTTGTAATTATTATTTTACAATAATAGTAGTAGGTAAACATTTTCATACTCGCAAAAATTGTTTAAGGACTTGTTTAATATTAAAATTTAAAATTATATTCATAAAATCATTGTCATCAAGGGATGTAATATTAAGTTTAAACTATTGAAAGCATGCACAAAGCTTAAAATTATATCTTGAATAAATTGATATCATTTACAGGGATTGTCTTGGTAATTAAAAAAAAAGCATTAACATTAATATTTAAGCAGGTTCAATTTAATTAATTCAAATTATTTTCAAAGGTTCTTAAAATAATATAAATATTATTAATGTTTTTATAACCGTTTGCAAATAATCAAAATCCAAAGAAAATACAATTTTTTTATTGACCAATCAATACACAGAATTTCACCTTAATGTTCCTCAATACAGAGACCTTTTTCCCAGTGTTTTAAAGCTGGTGTAGTGCCTCCAAGAACAAACAGAGGAGCTGGAGTCCTTGGAGTGCAATGGAGTCCTTGCACCTGGACGTGCATCCGTGCGAATCCGTGTCCCGGGACTCCAGACTCCTGCTAACCGTCGAGTGTAGAGTCAACAATTTGTGCTGCAATTAAAGACAGCAACTAAATTTCCCAGCCAAATCTATGTGTACACATTTTTACGCATATATCTATATATACATATACACATACGTCACGCTTCGAGGTCAGCGGGTTGTTTCTTGGCAGCTCTGAGCTTATGGCCCAAGCGGCACATATATCAATCAAAAAAGTATGAATTACTTTGGTCTTGCTACCCAATATGGATTCAAAGTATTACAAAGCAAGAATAACCTTCTTATAAAAACAACGCAAGAAAGGTAAATAACCCTCCATACCTATTTTTTTTACACCTGAAAAAAATCATTAAAACCAAATGGTTTACATAAAAAAAACACTGTCAATATCTGATTTTTTACTCTTCGCTTGAACAGGCCAATAAACACACAAAAAAGTTTCTGTTATTTATTAACAATTTGAAATAATATAAACAATGTTAGTAACATCAGCTGCTTCAACCTTTTTATATTTATTATTTATTAACATATTTTTTGGTATATAATTTTTGTTTGTCTTTTGGTTGACTGAATTTCTTGTAAAAATAATATAATATTTCTGCTATTACATTTCCAATAACATTATTTTGTTAACAAATTTAAGGAAATATTTTTTTTATCTGCAGCCACCGAGAAACTTGGAAATGTCTGAGACATTCGTCTTGGGCACGTGTTAGGCCCTGAGACGAACGCAAATTTTCCGGGCACGTGGAAATTTACGGCTGCCAAAACGAAACTGAAACCAAAACAGAAATGGATATGGAAACCGAAACCCAAAGCCAAAGCGAGGGGTAAAATGGGCAACTAATTCAAGCTGACAAGTCGTGGTTGGGCCGCAAAAAGCCTTTAAGCCACGTGAAGGTTTGGAGTGGCTTAGTTGGCCCTGTCAGTTGGATGACTTGTTTACCGCAGGTTTTTCTCGCTTTTCGGTTCAAGTTCTCAGATTGGTCAGCCAGTGAAAAACCTCTCTCTAAAACCGGAAAAGCCCATTAGGATCAGGCTTTATGGTCACTTTAAAGATTTATATTGCCCCCTCCCCTTCACCCACTTGCCAGGCTGTCTGTCTTCTGTCTTCTTCGTTGGCGCGCATCAATTCAAATTGTTTATGGCACCACATGGCGTATGCGCAATTTGTTATAATAAACATGTTGCTCGACAGCGACGTCGCGGCCCTGCCAACTTGTCAAACAATTTATTACACTTGTCCCCGAGCCCCTTCCACTTCTTTTTTTTCGCAGTGTGTGCAAGTGTCTCTCCCTTCTCATGATTTATAGCTGCCAGCCCTTTATAAGTTTACCCCATTTTCTCTTTTAGCAGGGTCTCATTTTTTTTTTGGGCTTCCCTTTTTTGTAAATTAAATTTTTTTTTTGTGTCTTGGATATTGTTTGCTCTTGACATGGTCAAATGGTAATTGATTTTCGGCCACAGCTGGCTTTCTTTCACTCAATTGTTATGGAATTTAAGGGAGAAAGTGGATAACGATTTAAGAGTGGTTCAAGAAGATGTTAAAAAGTATTAAAAGTTAAAGGATATGAGTAAAAATAATGAAAATCATAGGGAATGTAACCACTTAACGCTGGCTATTAAGAATCTCTAGGTAATACTAGTTCCTTAACAGTTAAAAAAACCCAAAGATATCCCAATAATTGATTTTCTTGGAATAAATCTGCCATTGAATCTTAGCCATTCCCTTTTTTCGCCACCCTGAAAGCCACATTAAATGGCCAACCGTTTCAATCGACTCTGATCCAATTATAAAGCCCGAAAAGCAGCAACAGCTTCCGTCTAATTGACAGTCGCATTGGGTTAGCAACGCTCAGCTGGCCAAGAAAAGCCACAGGGCCAATGAACCCCCAGATAACCAGGCTGAAATGCGGAAAAAGGGAATGGCAGTGTGGAAGTGAGGAGGACGCTGGGGAAACCTTTTACCACTCGCACTTTGATATCTATTACAATCAAATTGCAAATTAAATCACAAGCCAGAGAGTTGGGCAAAGGAAAATGCGGAAAAGCGGAAAAGGCGGAAAAGGCGAAAGGGGAATGCAAAAGAATCAGGCAGACGATGATAAGGAAGAGGGCGAAAAGCGTTTAAATGCGTTAGTTAAACAAGTCAAGTTATAAGTTCATTTTCCGGCAACCGCACATATCCGGTGAGGGTGGGGTTTACTTTTTACTTTAGCCCAGCCACCCACCCACCCAACCACCCCCTTAACCCCACCGTAGCCCCACCGTAGCCCCACCACATTGTGGTACCTGGTGCTGTCGCCGACAGAGCAGCGAAGCGTGTGATTCTATAAAAATCAGGAGGAAAACCGGACCAAGTCCGGGGATTCATTGTCGCTCCACCAACGGAAGTGGAATCGGAAGTGGAAAAGTGCAAGAGGAGTAAGGGCTGCAAAAGGAGGTTGGATAAAAAGTGGGATAAGAGAAACTAAGGTGGTTGACTGACCCAACCAACCAACCAACCAGCCAACCAACCAACTATACAAGCCAAGTCACACAGAAGCGAAGAGAAGAGTTAACGCTCCCCGGTGGACGTTTAAAAAAAGGCTACAAGGGGATCAGGATCAGGGGCCAGCCAGGACCTGCCACTCCACTCGCCAGGACTAAACTGACGACAGCGCATCTGGGAGCACTGGGAACTGGAGATGGAGCTGGAGCTGGCCAACTGTCAACTGTGGAAGCTGTGGAAGCTCTACTACTCGCAGACTGCAATTCAAGAGTGCTCCCAGTGGGGAATTCGGAATGACTCTTCACTGGCAATACCCTCAAGGATTCGAGGATGCAGCTGGCATTACACTGGGCTAATAAATAAAATACTTGAAATAGGATATGAGTGTTCTTTTAGGCTTGCACACATAAAAATGTTGACATGAACTAAAGTTAAATAAACAAATAAATATAAATAAATAAATATTTATTTAAAATCTCAAAAATGTCAATTCAATCTTTGAAAAATATCAATTTAAACTTCATTTTAAAACCGTTATAATATTTTTAATGGCGTTAAAAAGAACATCAAGTTTATGTTTTTATTTTTTAATTTATATACAAAATTGTACACTTAAATAATCAAGGTAACGTGACATAAATTAGTCAGGTTAATCATTAAATTAATGTTGAGTATATTATTTAGTGTGGTAAATATGCATACCACTAACAAAATTACAGAAAAATTATTTCCAAAAATTTTAGAAGCAAAGAAACTGTCACATAACTCAAAAACTTAGCAAATTAAAGTACATTTAATAAATTTTATGGTCTTGTTTTTTTCCAGTGCAGCCGGCAAAGAGCACATTCCATTATAATCGGGAACAACAAAGCGAAAATAAAATGCCGCTTTGGGCCAAGATGCATGGGGATGCACCTGCACCCTGCACCTCCACCTGCAGTTGCAGCTGCAACGCGGATATGTCAAAGTTGTCAAATTGACAAGTGGAATCTTCAAACAGGAGGAGTGGAAAATGGAGGGGATAAAGGATAGAGGATGGAGGGGATAGCCAGAGGACTGCTATCAGTGGTATAGTCGTTTTAATTAGCGTAAGTAAGTGACACCCAACTGTCGGGCAACCCATCCCCATCCCCATCCCCATCCCCATCCTGCCACTCCTCCAACTTCCGATTTCCTGGTTCTGATTCGGATTCCGTGAACCGCACTGGATGTGTGAGTTGTCAAACGAACCGCGCTGAGCAAACACTTTGGTTTCGGGCTTTGAGGGAGGGGCAGGGAGACCCCAAGCCCTTTGTTTTCATTCGCTGCCCTTTAGAGGTCGAACACCATTTGAACTGTAACCTTGTGTAAACTGTCACTATTTCCCCTGCCCTTTTGTAGTCCCTTTTCTGTTTTGGGTGCCGCAAATTGCAAATTGGAGAGCCCCACCGATTATGACTTTAAATTTGACTAATCAGATGGATTGAGTTATCTTTTAACCTCTTTTGGAAAGAATTGACTATGAGTAGATGAAGCCATCTAAAATGAGTAGTTAGGGACATTATCAGAAGACTCACCAGTTCGTTGAAGTAGTTCCTCTCAAAAACTAAAGGATACTTTTGGAAAAGCCATCAAATTCCAAAGGGTATAATAATAAAATCCAAACTTTGAGACCCACAACTTATGACCCCATGACCATCAGTGGCTGAGGGGTCACAAGTCAGAGTTTCAATTCATTAATTCGGCACTCGGCGAATGGTGACCCCCCGGTGACTACTGCTGCACTGCAGCCTTGGATGAGGGATGATGATGCACTGGATGAAGGAGTTTCTGAGAGCAGCAGAACAGAATCCAATTAGAAATGCGAGCAAATGTCGCGAGCTGAAGTTGATGCATTTCGCAATTCGCATTTCGCTGGCTGTCAAGGATTGCCAGGGATGTTATCCAAGCCAAAAAGTTTTCCATCAAGGTGGTGTGTATGTCTGTAGCTCATTGCATTTTCGGGTTGTTAACGTTTTGCCTGGAAATTGGCTTATGTCGTGCACACACTTTGAGCCTTCCTTTCCCCTCCCTTAATATATATATAGAGATGTCCCTACGTACGTATACGTATACGTTATTTAAAGTGTAATAAATTTTGGTATGCTGTAGCCTGCGTACTCCTGTTGGCACCCTTGTGTTGAGACTGAGACTGAAAAGCTAGTGGAACTGGGAACTGCGAGCGCCATTTGCCATTAACATGGTGCACAGTTGGACATTTTCCATCCGAAATACCAATTCCCCCGGCTGACTCCACTCCACATCCCCACATCCACATCCACCATTGCCCCCTGTCAAGATGGCAAAGTTGGCCCTAGGCCAGTGGTTCACTGGCAGTGGCAGTGGCTGTGTTCGCTTTGCGACCATTTTCTAAATGCAACTGGTAAAAGTTTTACGAATTTCATTTTTCGTGCCAACTGTGGCCGTCAATGTCGATTAAGAGATTTAACGGTGCATGCCGCACCGAAAACCAGACTGCCCCAACCAAATCCCTTTCCCCAAGGAGATCCTCGTGCCTAACGAGGGGGTCGGCATTAAAATTAAAGTTGCCTTGCATAAGCTGACTGAAAGCCCAAATCAAAACAGGATTCACACGCATACAGATGAGTTAAAATAGAGGAAGTTCCTAAATAACAAAAAAAGACGTGAATACATGGTCAATAGGTTATGGACCCAGGAAGCAAACCCAATTAATTACAAGGACGATGAGATAGGATCATTTGAAGTGCTTACCTATCCGAAGGGCATTCTAAATGGGAACCCCTTCGATAGGTATGCAAAAAGGGTTCATTACCAAAATTATTTCAATTGAGAAAACAACGTATCTAATAGTTGATGTCACCCAGTCGAGTAAATAGGTACTTTAGGAACGGGATTCGTTTGGGGCTGTCGAGTGACAGAGCTTTATAGTTATTTCGCCTAGGTGGGCAACAAAATGAGCCAGACACAAGTTCACCAAATGAGTGACTCGTGAGTGAGATACTCCACATCCACATCCACAGACCCTCACATTTCACAGCTCTCATGTGCCATGGCACGTGTCTGGTTAGCTAACCGAGGGATCGCACCACTTTGTCATTCGCTGGGCGGTTGGTGTGTGCATATATAATCTGAGGTACTGAGGTACTGAGTTAGAGCACCCCAAGTTCGACTGCTGTCTCTTCGAGAGCTCTGTTTTAGTAGTGCAGCAGGCCCGATGCGTCTGATGCTTCTGCTGCTTCGGCTGCTTCTGTTGATGATGATGCTCATTCCTTGGCATGCTTTATTATACTCGTCTCTAACTACACATGGCAAGCTTCTTTTATGGCCTCTACGTGCGTTCCAACGGAAACGGAACTGATGCTGGCAAGAAAGGCGTAGTTAGCTAAGTGGAAAGGATTCTTCAGACGAGCTGTTTAAGTTTCCAATCAAGTTGATAGAGCTTGTTCAAGGGATTTCAGTGGTGAAAGCTTAAGTTGGCTTTATTAAGTAGTAAGACTATGAAGATTTATCTATCATAAATAACCCATGATGTTAGATATATGCAAATATTTATCTTTTTTCAAGTTTATTTTTTAATTTTAAAAAAAGACGAAAGACGAAATAAAAGGAACGATGTAAGCCCCCCTTTTTCAACTAAGCCCATGGGTGCCCGCATACACACACTCACACTAACACACTCGTACCTGAGACACATGTGTGTCTCAAATTATATATAATTTCATTTGAGCATATTTTTCCTGTTGTGATTTCAGCCTCTCTACTAACCGTCGTCAGTTGCAGGATGTGTCAAGGCGCAGCGAATGGGTTTTATGGCCACTTGGATCCATCTGGTCTGGTCTGGTCTGGCGGGATGTGTCACCTGTGTGTGTGTGTGTGTGTCCTGTGTGTGAAGTCCTTAGGACTCACATGGCTAGTCAGAGGCATACTTCAATTAGCAGATAATTTACTTTGGGCTCATCAGAGTTCATCAGAGCGCTAATTGAAGCGCTTTTAGTAGTAGTAGGTGGAAGCCATGAAAGCGAAACCAAAAGGGACTTTTACTGAGTATGCGGGTAAGTGTGGGTGCGTCTGCAAGTGTGTGCGTGAGTGCGTAATAGTCTGTGTGTGTGTGTGAGTGTGTGGTTGTGTGGGTGGCTACACTTTTAGCATTTTGCATTAGCCATCCCATGAAAACTGCTGACACAAAGTGTTGCAAGCCATCTGATTTTCGGGGATCAACGCTGTTGCAACTCGATTTTGTATTGGCCATGCTGCCGTCTCTTTCCAGCACTCTCTCTCTCTCTTTCACGCCATTGTGTGGCTACAATTTAGCCTTTTGCTAATTAAGAAACCAAAAAACCAAAGTAAATGCAATTTTCCGTGGTTCGTTTGTCCCAGAAAATGGGATATAGAGTGGTGGTAGTGAGTGGAGTGATGTAGGATGTGAAAGAGATGGGAATACATGGCCAGTGACAGAGAGGGGGATACACAGAGGGAGGGAGACAGAGAGAGAGCTCGTGTCATTGCTTAGCCAAGACCGCAACCGCAAAACAATAAGCAAGGACAATGCAAATGAAGTGCAGCCACACAAAAACACTCACTCAGCGTGGTGTAAACGGGGAAAAGGGGGGGGTTACGAGTTCCCCAAACATATTCCCCATTTCTCCCTCCCCCTTTTTGTGTGGTCAGAAAGATGCAGTAACAATGACAACCAGCTAGAGAAATGTTTTTAACATTTTTAAATTAATTTTTTTAGAAACGGTGGCCTAAATTATAAAATAACTAAAATAGTCTTTTATAAAAATGATTTAAATATTTCTTTGATTTTAACTATAAACAAATATTTTTTAAAAAGACAATGAGACGAAAAAGTTAAAAAAAAAATTTAAGGAATTTTAAGACCCTTTTTAATGACAAACAAAATTAAAAACAAAAATTTAATTTTGAAAGTAAATTGTAAAAATTAGCAACTGAAAACAAAATCTATTTTATACCTATTGTTATTTAAAAAAATGTTTTTTTGTGAAAAAATAATATTTTTTTAAACTATTAAATGATAATTTTGTTTTATACAAACTAAACATTTTTGTTCCCTGTATGAGACAAATAAAAATAGACGAGATGGGCTGCACTTAGCCTGTCCTTTGTTTGCTGACAAGTGTCTGGGTGTTGGGAGCACCCACCCATCAACAAAAGTCCTTTGTCTACGCCCCAACCTTTCTCCTCTTTTTTTTTGGCCGGGCAAACTAATGTCATAGTCACGCCGCATGACGTTGACAACAATAATGTTGATGATGCTGGGTGCCATTGCAAGGACCTCAGCTGTCCAACCCCCCTTCTGTGAGCCCCTGACAAACCCCTTTCTCATCCTGCACCTTTTGTCATTTGACACTGTTGCTGATTTCGCATTTGCATCCCTTTGTGGCGTCGCTTCTTTTGTTTGCTTGGTTTTTATTGTTCTTGGCTCACACCTTGGCCGCCCAGAATGTTGGCCTACAACTTTTCCACAAACAGTTCATTAAATGGGAAAAATCTGCTCCTAATTGGTCGAAATCAAAGCTAGAAATGGGGTTATTTTTGTTTTAATTAATGGGTGTTGGCAGGGAGAAAGCTTGATTACTTTCAACGTCTAATGGCAGCAAATTTTCAGCCCACCAACCATTTTCAATTTCTTTCGCCAGCCACATTTGCATGCAGTGAAAATCATGAAAGGATGGTCTATTCTAGGACCAGAAAATATTGCCTTAATGCACTGGAAAAAAATTAAAATTAAAAGTATACAATCTAGCTTAATTCTCTTTTAAATGCTATGATATAAAAACTTTAAGTAGGTATACAGAAAAATATATCAACTATTAAGTCAATATTTTTTATAAGCATTTGATGAAAATTTACATTATATTTGCTTTGAAATAAAAAATACCCAAAACGCTTATTAATTTATTTGGTCTAATGGCAATCAAAATAACTTCAAGGTCTTACCTTTTTTTTAAATTTATATGGTAACAATAAAAATAATAAAAAAATTGTTAACTAAAAGTACATTTAATTTCTGTATTTTTAATGGGTTATAAGTATTTTTTTTGTGCACTCAATGGTCCTGTAAGTGGCACACTTTCTGCGACTGCTACTCGGACACAAATGTACTGCATTTTTGCGGAGAAATGAGAAAGCAATGCATTTGTATCCACTTTTCAGTTCGCTGCGGAAATCGGAGTGAAATTTTTGGGCAGAAACCAATGATGAACTCTCTGTCAATTGCATGTGGTCTATGTCAGTCAATTTTTGCTGCCCATCCCCTTGGATTCCAGAACGGGGATGAGCAATAAAATTGGAAGGAAAGTCTGCCTACTTTTGGGCCAAAAGAAGCCGCAGCAAAGGGAACCACATGGCGTATACGTGATGCCTGAAAATACTTGAAAATTGCGTTGTTTTAACAAAAACTGCAGGGCCATAGATTATAGATTCCTCCAGAAAGAGAGGGAGGAAGGAGAGTGTGCGATGTGGGGTATATGGAGTGGCCCACACACATGGTCGTTACTTTGTGCATAATTATGTAATAAATCTGATTTCCATGGAGAGCGCACGATGATGGAGCAGGATGCAGGATGGAGGATGGAGGATGCAGGATGGAGCCGTAAAAGTTTCGCATGCCATGGGCCATATGAGCAGTGCCTCGGGTCGGGTCATTGGCAACACGCTCGTCCGACTCCGGTTACCCCCGCCCCCTCCCTCCTCCATTATGTATAATTTATTATTAAAAAGGCTTAATGACAAAACTTTTGCATTTTATACCAACATACAAATTAGGGCCATATGCAAACCAAAAAAAAAAAAAAAAACAAGGGGCTGAAAGAATCAGTGCACAGAAAGTGGACAGCATTCAAAATTTTCACAAATCTGACATTTTTATTACAACAAAAAATTAAAATACTTTTGCAGAAACTGTATTTTGGATTTGTTATTTTTTTTTATGCTATTTTAAATATTTTTTGTATTCTTTTTAAGTAGATAACTAAATAATAATTTTATTAAAGCACGGAAATCATTTTTTTTTTTTTAATTATCTTTATTTTAAAATGTCTGCTTTTGAGAAGTAAAAATATAAATAAATAAAATAAATAAATAAATAAATATTCTTAACTAATATTCTAAACTAAATAGATTTTAAATACAGTTCAAAAGTATTTACATATCAAGGAAACTGTTATTATTTTAGCTAAAAGAATATAAAATGTTGTACCAAAATTGGCTGTGGGAGTCGTTTTAGCCAAGACATAACAAAAAACCCATGGAAAATATGTATTAAGATTGTGATTTTCAGTTGAAAACTTTAAATATTATTTTTGCTGTGCAAGAAACTCTGAAACTGCATTGAGAAATCAAAACACTTGAACAAAATTGAAAATTCGCAGCCATTTAGATAGCGACAGTGAGCAGTGAAATTATGCAAACAAGTGCGAAAATTTCAATGATTTTTGGCTGCGCGCAATTAGCGACAAAACTTCTCGCCTTTGCGGTGGCTTAAAAACTTGAAATCCTGAAATCCTGCGATTGCTGCGTGCCGCGTGGGATGACAATTACTGGCGCTATCTCTTCAACCACTTGGCTGCGCATTATCCCCACGATTATGGTTATTATTTTGGCTGAGAGCGCAGAAAGCGGAAATCGCGCTAATAAAGCCATGACTCGATGCGATGCGATGCTCCTTTTCATGGCTTTTCAGGAAGGCTTCCCTAATGGGCCCAAGGTTTATTTTTACTCAGATTGTATTATTTCAGCTATGGTTACTGTTATTAACCAAAGTGGACCTTGAGTTTTGTCTAAGTAGCTTAAAAACCTGCTAGGAAATATTTAATACGGATATTCAGAGTTCTAGATTAAATAAATAGTACTTCAATAAAAAAAATCCTGTAACACGCATTTCAATATTTTTGTATTTTTTTAGGTTTCTAATTTTTGATTATTTTTTATTATTTATCTGTTGTAAAATTTGAACTAAGTGCAATTATCGTTCTAGATTTTCGGTGCTTAATTATTAATTAATTCATTAATATACCTATTATAAAATATAAATCCTACAAATCTTGCTGTCATTCCTGAATTTATTGTGCATTTTCCGTGAACCTATTTTGCCCCTCCAAAGTCCCTTTTCTTAGCGACTCTTCGCCAGGCCAAAACGAGGAGGGCTGAGGTGTCCTGTCATTTCATAGTTTCAGGTATGAATTACTGCAAATTGTAATAATTTATGCAATTATTTGTGTACGAGAACTGAGGAAAGTTTCTTGTTGTCGTTGCAGCGATATAAAAAGCAAACTTGCACTTCAAAGTTTCTGCTTTGTTGCTCTTCAGCGGGCAAACTTCTGTTCTGTTTCTTCTGGGGGCAAAATGGGTAAATGTGTAAATGGGAAATGGGTAGATGGAAAATGGAAAATGGGAAATGGAGGGGAGAATGTGGCTCTAACGATAATGTCACATGGCAGCCGCATATTAACTTGGCAAGCAACCGCAGGGACAAGAAAGAAATTGCCAGCTAACTAGTTGCTAACTAATTACCAAAAAAGCGTTGCCTCCCCCAACCCAGAAAAAGATCTGGAGAAAAACGTTAAGACCATCCCCACACCAAAAAAAAATTATATAAAAATAGTGGTAGAAGGAAAATAAACTTTTTGGCTAGTGAGAAAGAAAAGTGGAGAAAGCAATGAACTGGGAAAACGGTCGCCGCCTCTCCCACTTTCTTGGCCAACAAAACAAAGACAAAGTGTAAACATTTTGGGGCCCGAGACATGAAAACAATTTCTGCCCACTCACCTAGCACACAGACTCGGATGCAGACAATTGTAAAATGTTTTTTAATTTGACCGAAAATACTTTGGAATAGTCTGAAGAGCGGGGCCAGAGGCAAAAACTAGCTGGCCAAACATTCCCGGAAAACACTCCCCGCCACATATGAGTCCGTGGGTGCCTCACTGTCCCAGGGTCCGTGTGTCCCAGTGTCCGTTTGTCCACTCTGCAAATGTCCAAGGGCCGGACAAAACTTTTGCGTTCAAGTTGAAATGCATAAAGAAATAAACCAAAATGGGGGGATAGTCTCCTCAGGCATACTCAGTAATAATTACGCTTAGAACAAAATAAAAAAAAATAACTTTTTAGCATTCAAAATAAACCTTAAAAATTCACAAATTTTGACACCAAATTGACACTAAATAATATGATTATAACAATAATATAATAGGCAGCTTATATATTTTATTAAATTATACAAAATGGTATTAGTTAAATGGTCCACAATAAAATCATCGTACTAACCAATTTTGTATATTCTACTATTGGGAAGAGTTTATGTTACAATAGTTACATCAAAAAAGTTATGAAAAAATGTTAAAATAAATAATCAATTTAAATAAATAAATAAATTATAATTTTTTCCAAACAATCGACAAAAACCATGTTGGCTGTATTTAGTTTCTTCATTTATTTATTTTTAAGTAGGTACTTGAATGGATAATTTAAATTGTAAGCTTTTCATAAATTTTTTAATGATAAATAAAAAAAATTTAAGAGTTTATTAAAGTGTGATTAGGAAATATTAAGTTAAACTAAAAAGTGAGGACCATAAATTAAAAAGTATTGTAATGTGTACTAATTAAAGCAAAAGGAAGAGACTTAAGATTACAATTCCAAAGATATCAGCAAATCGTGGCGATCGAAAACAAACATTCTCGGGGGCCGAAGCTGAGGGATTTGGGGGGCAGTACGAGGTGTCCTCGCTTTGGTGGCCAGCAAAAGTTAACAACAGTGTCTAGGCAGCCTGACATGTAGCAAGTTCCTGGCTATAATAATAAAAACTGCACGTTACGCTTGGCTCCCACTCGAAAGGGAAACACAGTGGGTGCTTTGGGTGCTCCTTGGGGGCTTTTTGGGGGCTTAGGGGTGAAATGGAACACAGCTGGACAGGGCATATCAAAAAATATTGCACGCCGCCTAATGTTTATGTATGAACTAGGAGAGCCTTGCTCCACTTTTCGAGGGGGAGGAGGAGGAGGAGGAGGAGAAGGAGGAGGAGGAGGAGGAGGAGGAGGACCAGGACTAGGACGAAGTGGTGCTGCTGGAAAAGTCGCAATGTAGCATGAGATCCGGTTTCGGTTGCACAACTTTCGGTTGTTATTCCAAGTTAATGAAAACGTAAGACGCAACAGTGTGAGAATGGGTTAGCCAACCCAAGCCCTTGCCCAAACCCAAGCCCAGGAGCAACCGAATCCGAGTGGTCATTGTGGTAATGCAATGTTATGCGTACACAGCGGATGGGTGGGTGGGTGCCCACTTAAGGAAACAGTTGGCATAATGCAAGTAAGTTAGCTTAAAACCAGAAGCGGAACCTAAAGATAAAGGTATCAAAGCATTTTATTTTCTTACGAAGCATAGATAGACTTCTTTAAATGTACAAGTGACAAAGTACTACCCTAATAATATATCCACCTTTAAAAATGTATATCCCTGCCCGCTAAAAATTGATTAAAATTAAAAAAACAAAAATACCCGCCTAAATCGATGAATTCAAGCAGTAAATGTATCCAATAAATTGCCGGGCTTGCCGTCGAACATTTTTAAATAAATAAATCTGAAAGTTATCTAAGCGTGTCCAAATTCGATTTACAGCTACAAAAATTCCGCAACAACAACAGAGCCGAATAAAAAACAAAGGATAGAAAACAGAATCAAATGGAGGGAGAGTGAGGACTTTGAGTTGGAAACAAAAGCAATGGCAACAAGGAAGGTAAACACAGAGCATGGGTGCAAAACTTTGGCAACGCGAAATGAAATAAAAACACTTTTGGCTGCCAAATATAAATATTTTGATCTATGTTAGGTATATTTTATTTTAATATTCGACGAAGAACCCCAAAGGTAAAAAGAAACAAAAATCAGACTGCATCTCTTCTAAAGGATATTAAACTAATGAGCGAAGCACTGCCAGCTTCAAAAAAAAATTAAACATAGCATTGCCAGGCTAGATATAGAACCACATTATGTTATTATAAATCCAAGAATTTTATATTAAAATTGCTTAATTTTTAAAAAAATCCTTTACAAAGGTATATTTAATTTTTTTAGTTTCTGTAGTAAGTAATATTTAATTTAATATATTTAACTAATAGGTGAAGCACTGCCAGCTTCAAAAAAAAAAATTAAACATGGCCAGCATTGCCAGGCTAGTTTTGGAAGCACATTATATTATTATGAATCCTAAAATTTGGTATTTAAATTGCTTAATTTTTTATAAAATTCCTTAACATAAGTATATTTAATTTATAAGTTTATGAAGTTAGTAAATTGTAATAAGGTATTAATAAGTAAAATAAATTCCCTCGATGTGGTCGACAGCTGGGCTTTGCTACGACTAACGGTTTGCTTTGTCACCGACCTTGGAACTCACCTCGCCGTGTGGTGGATAACGGGTCATGGTGATGTCGGGTCGGGAAGGTGGGTTGTGGGTCCACGGGTGGTGCTTTGCTTGGTGATTGTTTGTCTATTTATATGCTCATTATGTTTTCGCGCTTGTTTTACCAGCGAGCGAAGCGAAGCGGATCGCATTTGCCAGGCGGTAAGCGGAGTACGAGGAGTAGAGGAGTAAGAGGATTCTGGTGAGTCTGGGTCTGGGTCTGAGTCCTTTGAATAATACCCGGCCATACATTGTGGTCAGCGGGTGGTTTTCGAGTGGAGTCAGTGGGTAGATGGGTGAATGGGTGGATGGGTGAATGGGTGATTGGGTGAGGGACAAAGGATAGGCGGACTAAAGTTTGTCAGGGAATGCAAAAACAAGGACGGCAATTTGCTCGCTTCTTTTTTCGTGAACCGACTCCACTGAATGGAGAATGGCGAATGGAGAAGTGTCCGGGCATTGTCCTTACAATGAAACTGCTTGTCAATCACTCGTGTCCTTCGCTTTTTCGTTGCGAAGGGTCCACTCATCAATTAGTCAGCCTCTAATTAGACACCGAAAGAGAAAAAGCAGAAGGGATTCCGAGGGAAAAGGTGGGTTCCCTTTTATTTAGTCAGGATTCAACGGAACCGAGATAAGCTATAAAGTCTAAAGGCCTGTTTTATGCCTTTTAAAAGTGTTGTTCAACAAAATAGTACAGCTAAATCATTAAAAATATTATATAACAATTATCGCAACATTTTCAGACTAAAAAACAGTTTCTTAAAGCTTTTTCAAGCTTTAAGTATGCTTTAAATATCTTTTAAAAATTTCACAGCGTCAATATAAATAAAATCATTAACTTTTAATGTTTGCAAATATTTTCAATTTAATTATAAAAACACATAAAAACACATATTTAATTTAATTTTGCTACAAAATGTAAAGTAAAAGTAAAGTTCCCACATCAAATGTGTTGTACGGTGCGTATACGTTATTTGTATTAATCCATTTCCAATAAATTACGTATACGCATCATGACTGCTAAATAAATCCTTGCGGAACACCTTGACCTGCAGACTGTCTCCAAATGGAAACCAAACCGCAGTCCTGAAATTATATCCTTCGGCCATATCTGCCGACCACAAATCCGAGAGAGAAAAACGGACAGGGAATATCTGTCTGTATCTGTCCCACTCCATGGAAAGAGGGAGAGGTGGACAGATCGGATTTCCGAGTTTCCCAGAGGCCCTGACCTGCCAACGAAATGAAACGTTTGCGGTTTTACTTCATAAACAATTTGTGTATATTTCATAAATATTTTTAAACAAATTTCTGTCCTCTTTGGTTTTTTTTTTGTATTTTTCCTGTTGTTTCTGTTGGTTCGCTGCTTTGTTTGCATGGCGGTTACCATGTTTTATTTGCGGGAATTACACTTTTCGCTTTTGGTAATGGGACGGGACAGGACAGGGGGAGGATCGGGGGACAGACGAAGGCAGCCGAAAGGATCAACTTTTTCCCGCCTCCCAATGCAACGAATATGGCGGAAAGTCAACTGTTTTTTTTTGTTTTTTTTTTTCAAGAGTGGGAGGAAAGTGAATGACATCGAGTGGGGCGTAAAAGCTACTTTTTTTAAACATCAGGATCCATTGATTAATTGCTAGTTTAAACTAAAAACTATATCCAAAAAAAATCACAAGACATTGGAAACCTCATGGATTACCCTAACTTACATTTTGTAACCCCAATTAATTCGTTTGTTTTATTATTTTAAAATATATGCGTAAAATATATTCACAGGTTTTCTGTGTTATGTTTAAACCTTCACAAAAAAAAAAAAATTTGCAAATAACTATCTCACTTTTAATATACTTTTTTTTGCTTTTAAAACGTTTTGTAAGTAAAATATTACCACCATGCTACCCCAAAAAGCAATCAGTTTTGTTAAGATTATTAACTTTCGGTCTAAACTTATTTTCTAAATATTTATTAAATAATTCTTAATAATCGATTAATTCCAATAAGAGAGTATTCTTCGTTTGTTTATATTTTTCTCCCAAAATGTTGCTTTTATCGTGGTGCATCCAGTGCGGCCTGTACAGTTGTCCCTCTGCCTGGCAGCCATGTGCGTTTGTTTGCTCACAGGACTCGCAGGACTTGCAGTACACACGGCACACTCCCCCTCCCACTCCCACTCGCCTGCCTCCCCCAGCATTTTCCTCCCAAGGGTCATGTTTATCTTGCGCTTACAGTGGAAATTCCCTTAAACTTCACTCGTGTCGCTGTTGTTGTCATTGTTTTGGTCTGTTGCAGTTTTTCCGCACAGTTTGCTCCCCAAAGTATTTTATTGCCCATGCACGCGTACACAGTTTTCATGCAATTTGTCCTGAATTTCCATGGGAAAAGGCAGGGGGGAAAAGTCCTTTTCGTCCACCCCCCCGGAAAACGTTGCACTTCATTTGACATCGTTGTGTGCAGTTGCCTCCTCCCATTTTAATATCACAGGGCATTGCCTTTTCATAGCTTCTTCTTTTTAACATAGATTGAAACAATTTAGTAATTTGCATTTTTATAGCTTATAGTTTTATAGTTTCTTAAAGTTTAAATTGTTTCCGTACGGAAAATCCCGGGAAAACACGTTTCAAATCGGGAAAAGCTTTAAGCTTTTGGATATGTGCGCGCGTTCTGTTAAGCGCAAATCTTAAAATGTTAAATTAAACAACAAGTTCAGTTTCTAGTTATCACAAAAATTAAAAAATAAAATATTAAATATAACTTTGAACCATTTTCAGCAAGTTCGTATGGGAGTTCTTAGGCTTTTAATAGATACTGAATTCTAATTTAAATTAAATTTCGTGTGAATTCAACAATATTTGCTTGGAACTAATGGAACAAAAATACAAAAAAAAAAGTGCAATCCATTTTGTATTATTTTTTTAACATAATATTGAATGTCTTTTTTGAATTATTTTTAGCAAGTTTTTATGGTAGTTCTTAGGCTTTTAATAGATAGGTACCTAATTCTAATTTAAATTAAACTTTGTCTGACTTCAATATATTTTAATATAATAGTTTGTATGGCAGTTTTGAAGCTTATAATAGATATTTAATTTAAAATTAATTTAATGTTAGATAAATGTCGTCTGAAAGGAAACTAAAAAATATTATAGCACTTCATGTCACATCCTCCCTCCCTACTGGAAGGAGCGTTTGGTGACGGTCATCCCTGTGCTTTTGGAAAAATTAATATGGAACTGCGCTCGTCCAAAAAAACCTTTCGCGCACTCCTCGGGAGCAGATCTCCTTGAGGGTGAGGTGGTCAACCAGGGATCGGGGCAGGCGGTTTCCTTCCACATTAATCCTCCAATTCGATGGCGGCACGATCCACTCTTCGTCTTCTTCGGGTGAACGCGCTGACTTCTCGGTCATCTTGTCCTGAAAACTAAATATTTAAGGGGATTAAATAACCAACAATCATTTTAAAACAACGCTTAAAGTTTTAACCAAATGTTTTTCCTTTTTTAAAGAAAACCAAATTAATTAAAAAAAGCTTTAAAGGGAAAATTTAACAGCCATGTTAAGAGCCCAAAGAAAAAGCTCAGAAAAAGCTTAGTGCCAAGTTAACAGTACATCACTTTGGCGCCACACTTGCTCATAGTTTCAAATTCCCCAAATATCATCCACCCATTTGAAATAAGAAAACCATTTTTAATATTCATTCTGTTTAGTTTTGCTTCATTTCTTTATTTTCTGTTATGCTTTAAGGTTTTTGCTGCAATGTCAAAAAGGAAAACACACTTTGATAAATACTTTGACGGCTTTTAAACCTAACAATAATAAAGATGATAGTTATAATGGTTTACTTAAATCTCTCTCTGTCTGTATGTCTGTGTTTGGTCTTACAAGTAAAGTTCGTTTAAACAATAGCCCAAGATAATTTAATAACAGCACTAAACTATATTGGATTACAATGAATGGTAAGAGCGAAATGGTAATTAAAAAATAAAAATAAAAAATTGTGCAACATAAAATTAAATAAATATTCTTATGTTTCGCCAATAAGAAATAATAACTATGATTATTTAAAAAAAAAATTGCTTAAATCCATAAAACGGATATTCAAGTATTTCATACATATGCATATATATTTCGATATACATACACTGTATATAACATTATCGTTTCTTTCCCTCTTCTTTTATTTATTTATATTACTTGCTTTCTTTTTTGTATGTTTTTAACATAGTTTTCGGATTTTTTGTTTTGTTTTTGTTTGTTTCCTCTTTTTGCTTTTTGCTTTTTTAGGTTTTAGTTTTTAGTTGTAGCTTTATGTTATTTGTAAGATTTGGAAATTGTTCAATTATACAGTTCGCTTAGGACTTATGCTTTGCTGCTCGAATGGTGAACTTGATGATAATGTTTGACAATGATGAGACGGTGAATATTAAATGGAATTTTTGCTCACGATCTACGGATCTCTTCTTCTAGCTTACAAAATTGTTTGTTTGACTCACTTTGTTTTTGAATAGTTGTAGTAGTGTTGTTGTAGTTTGTTAGCATTCTCGATTTAGCTTAGTTTTGAAACGCAAGAAATTTAATTTCTTGCTTACAATATTTACGAGTTTATTGGCTCATTTCTTATATTTTACATATGTTGTATAGCATATAACATGTATATCTGTTAATGTATGTAAATATTGCTAGAAAAAGACTTTTTCATTCCACCACAAAATTCCGAAACGAATTTAAAAACGAAAACGAAAAGTTCTCACATCGTGTGTTTGGGGGTGTGTTTGTTATGTGTATTGTGTATTGTGTGTGTGTTCAATAATAATATGTAATCAGTTCTTTGAGTTCTCATTTGAAAATGTTTGTTGTTTGCTGTTTGTCTGTCCAAACGAAATCCAAGCAGCTCTAGTCATATTCATCGATAACGTCTCGTTTCCCTTGATTATTGTTAGTGACATATAATGTCCAGAAATTGTTTTAGTTAGCCTACTTAAAACCTAATCTCATAATCTCCTCTAGATACGCGACAAAAAAAAAATGTTACGGGGGCTCCTCTTTTCTCTTCTTTTCTTTTCTTTTCTTGTTGTTGTCTTGTGTTTAATAAATAGCTCTTATCACTCTAGAAACTCTAATGTACAATGGGTTGTATTTCCCGGGATCTTGCTATTGCTATTGCTTTTGCCACCACGCCCCCCGCCCCTCGCTCAGAAGGGAGCATCGCCAGCGTACCAGGGATGCACCCAGGGCGCCGAAGGCGGCGGCGTGGGCGGATAGATGGTGGGCGACGGCTGACCGTGCGTATGGTGGGCCGCTGCCGCCGCCGCAGCTGCTGCCGCCGCATGATGATGGGCCGCTGCCGCCGCCGCTGCAGCATGGTGGTGATGGTGGTGCTGATATGGTGCCGTAAATGCTGCCGCCGCCGCTGCTGCTGCACTTCCATAGTAGGAGGCTGCAGCCAAAGCGGCAGCCGCCGCCGAAGTGGGCGAGGCCGTGGAGGAGTGCGTGGAAGAGGCGGGTGATAGGCTGGCCAATCCAGCAGCGCACACACTGTGCCTGCGATGCATTATGTGTCGCTGCGGCTGCTGCTGCTGCTGCTGCTGCTGTAGCTGTAGCTGTTGCTGTTGCTGAAGCTGCTGCAACTGCTGCTGCTGGTGCGGTGGCAATGGTGCAACTGGTGGTGGTGCTGCTGGTGGTGGTGCTCTCCGCTGCCTCTGCTGCTCCCATTCGGGTAGCAAAGGCGGACTCAGCATACTGGCCGCCGCCTTGCCATACAAATTGGATAGATAAGCGTGCTCGGCTTCGGCCATTTTTTGGGCAGCTGCCGCCGCTCTTTGATTTGGATTTGGATGTGGATGTGGATGTGGATTTGGCTGCTGCGGCTGCTGCTTGTTGTTTGCAGCCGTTTGCTCGGCATGCTGACGCTTCTTCAGCAGACGCTGCTGCTCGTGGTGCTGTGGGTGGTGCGGGTGGTGGTGTTGGTTGTGGGAGTACAACATTTCGTATGTGTTGCTGGTGGTGTGTGGTGATCCTGCTGCTAGTGGTGGTGGTGTTGCGGCTACTACAGGTGCTGCAGGTGCTGGCGGTGGTGCCAGCACCCTTTTTCTGGTCAGCACTTCGCCACTCAGATTCGCTGGCGGTGTAACAGCCCGTCTCCTCAGCGAAGGGGCTGCTGTTGTTGATCTTATTGCTGTGCTATTGGCTGTGGTGGTGCTGCTTGACTGTGCTTGTGGTGGTGTTGGTGTGGTTGTTGTGGCCGCTACTGTTGTTGTTGTTAATGTTGTTGTTGGTGGCAAATGTTGTGCTCCCCAGCTTAATTCCTAGCTTGTGCGCGTCCGCTTGGCCGGCGGCTGTTCCGACTGGCGCGTCATGAAGGTCAGCTGCGTCATGTACTTGATGATGTCGCGCACCTGCACCAGCGGCATGTTCTCGTTGTAGCTGCGATCGTACTCCATTAGGATCTGCACCTGTCGCCTGCGCATATTCAAAAAGATAGGCATCAGTTAGGGATCGCTTGCACTTAATTTAAACGCAAATAATACATTAAAACATGGTTCAAGTGTTAGTTTTTGGGGCACGGTATTTATTGTTATTTTCTCACTTTATATTCTTCTTTAAGTTTCACTCAAAAAGTCTGAACACTCAATAAATTCTTCATTAAAGTATTTGCTAAGAATTCCGATTTACATGAAAATACCCTTAATAAATTTGTATATTTATTTATTAACATGAAAATGGCAAAGAGTTTATGAAAAGGCCTTTTAATCTGCCACTATTTGTTCTTGTTGGCACTCATTTTAAATCTGCTTGACATCTGCTGCTTTTGGTTGACTGCGTTTGAATTAAATATCCCTTTGACATCCTTTTATTAAATCCCTCGTTATTGCAATATTAATTTTTTACGTTAATTGACAAAAAAAAAAAAAAAAAATACATCTTGTTAAAACAGATAAAACATCAAAATGTGAACGAACTCTGAGAGCTTAAATAAATATTTTTAACCGTTTAACACAATTCTTTCTGTCACAGTGAACACTCTCCTGTCTTTAAAAGTTAAAATTAGTTGCTCAAAGGGTTTTAAAATCTTATAATAAATTTCTAAAGCTTTGACTTTAATATATATTTTTGTACCTAGATTAACATTTAAAATTGTAACCAAAAGAGCTTTCAAACTGTGTTTTAACTTAAATAAAAATCCACTTAAATGTCACTTAAATAAAACACAAAACTTGAACCCACTTTAATGTATATATTAATGTATATGGGATTTAGTCACTCACCGATTCGCCTTGTAGAGCTCCACGCCCAGCGCCTCGATCAGTCGCTTGCAGTGATCGAGCGGCACCGAGGGGAAGAAGTTCTTCTGGAACTCGATGAGGGTCATCAGCTGCTCGGAGTCATTGTAGGCCTTCATGTTGATGCAGGGCACCAGGTGCTTGTCGACGCACACCTTCTGCACCTTGTAGGGTGTGAGGTTCATGTTGTTGGTGGGTATCTCCGGGATGACGCACAGCCGCTGGGCACTGTCCGCCGCATTGGCAGCGGCGGCTGCATGCGCAGCCAGTGCCGCATGTCGTTGCAGGTGCATGGAGGCGCTGTTGGATGAGGCACTGCCACTGCCAGTGGATCCATTGCCGCTCGAGTTGCCGCCGGAGGTGGTGCCATTGTTGTTGTTGTTGTTGTTGCTACCACCACCGCTACCACCCGAATTGGACGCACTGCCCGAATTCGAGTTGGACGAGCTGCGTCCGTTCTGCTGCGCGTGCTGGGCATGATGGGCTGCTGCGGCCGCTAAGCGTTGGTGGGCCACCGCCGCCGCAGCCACCTGCTGCTGCTGCTGGGCGACGGCGGAGGAGTGCTGCTGCAAGTAGGCCGCTGAGGCTGCCAGTGACCTTCGGGAGGAGGACAGATCGATAACGTCAGTGGGTGTGGGTGTGGTCTGTTGTTGTGTACTACTACTATTTTGGCTACGATGGCTGTTGTGGCTGTGTGACTGACGTCCGTAATTGTTACTATTATTACTAATATTATTACTAATATTATTATTATTGTTACTGTTACTGTGCTGACGACGACCCCCTGAACCTGGCGAGGCATTAGAATTGTGATTACTGTTGCTGCTGGCCAGCGACAGTATGGCCATGGGCAGATTGTTGCTCTTGGTTGAGCATATAACGCTCTTCTGCCGCGCACTCCCCGGTGCAGCAGCTAATCCCCCACTGGCTGACCCACCACAACTACCATTTCCTCCTCCGGACCCACCATTGCCACCACCAGCACTGCTCAGGGGAGAGGCCGCTGTGTTGGAGGCACTCGAACTGGAACAGGAACTCGAGGGCGAGTGCAGAAAGTGACCTGGTGGCAACTGTGGCGTTATTGTCACATTGGGATTGGAGGCCAGCGTAAGGGTGGCCACATTACCACCACCACCGCCGCCCATTCCCATTCCCAGGGCCGCACCCATTCCCAGGACACCGCCCAATCCCCCCACCGAGGGCGACATGGGCGGTGATATGTACGAAGGCACCATGTGGTTGGCATTTGCATTGCTATTGCTACCGGAATTCGTCTGGATGAATGTGGAGAGGTCGGGATTGGCCAGCACTTTCTGGATGACCGCTCGCATCTCGTCCGTCATCACGGTGAATTTCTTTTCGAAATCCTCCAGAGCCTGCGTGGAGTTGAGGGGTATTGTAGTGCCACTAGTTGCTCCTCCTGCACCTGCTCCTGCTTCGCTCCTTCTACTACTGCTCTTGGTCAGGCTTATTTCGGCCCCTCCACCACCATCGTGGATCAGGGGTGGCACAATGGGTTTGGTGAAGGTAACACCACCACCTGCACCCGCAGACTTTTGGTTTTTATTCGCCTTATTGGGGTTGTTGTAGTCGAGCATGGTTATCAGGTCGGTGTCCAGGGGCAGAGAGGGCAGGGCTGGAAAGTTCTTGCTTCCCCCTGTCATCCCATGTGATGCTATGCCAGGTGGTCCTCCTGCACTGCCTGCACTTCCCGGATTGCCACTGCCACTGCCTCCTTTCAGCTGCTGGCTAAAGAGCAGGCGTTGGCCGGGTGTCAGTTGATTCCACAGGGCTAGATTCGTGTAATCCGCTCGCGTGGAGGGCAGGTTGTAGTTGAACGCGTTGCTGCCGGCGCCAGCGCTAGCCACGCTCCCTGAGGGAGGTCCTCCTCCTACTCCACCACCTCCTCCTCCTCCTCCTGCATTTCCGCCCCCCAGCAATGCTTGAACGTAGCCAGCGGCTGCGGCAGCTGCAACAGCAGCCGCTGAGGAGGAGTTGCTGTTCATGTTGCTGATGCCGTTCATGTTGCTCGTTGCATTGTTGCTGCTGCTGCTGCTGCTGTTGATTCTGCTGTTGCTCATGTTGCTGTTGCTGCTGAGACTTTTGGCTAAGGCATGATGGTGATGATGGTGGTGGCTACTACTGTTGTTGTTGTTGTTGTGTGGAGAGGTGTGTTGTTGTGGTGCGTTGTTGTTGTTGTTAAATGTGCTGTTCTGGTGTCGTTGTTGTTGCGGTTGTTGTTGTGTCTGTTGCTGTTGTTGTTGTTGCACCAGTGACTGCTCGACATTCGACCTAGAAACATTATATACAATACATATAAGTCGAGGACCGCCCCTTTTTTTAATCTTTGTTTTTTTTTTCATTTATTTTATTTACAATTGTCTTTTGGGTGTTTAGTTTTTGTTTTTACATTACATTTGTTATTGCATTTTTCAAACGTTGTAATTTGTTGTAATTGTCATTCCTCATCAACTAACTAAGTGAGACTTAAGAATTGCTTGGTTTTTTGTTTTTGGTATGTATTTGAATTTGAATTTCGATGGCGCGCGGGCTTTCTCTCTCTCTCTGTCTTTCTGAACTGCTTCTTCTGCCATCCGCTTCTGCACCGCTTCACTCAAATGCACCGCTTTGCCGACTTTAAACATATCGGAGACATCGATATGCCGATTGCTTGCTCCTTTTCGCTCGACTGCTGCTGCTGCAGGAGAAACCAGGAGGCGATAGTCAGTTATCGTTGGTTTGTAACATGCCCGATTTTTTTTGTTTGTATAATTTTATTATGTTTGGATTGTAAATCTTTAGTAAAGTATTTAATGAATTTGGTTGTTGTTTCCTCTCTGCTCTATTTTTTTGTCTCCAAAAAGTTAATCTTTGTTTAAAATATAAAACTTAACAAATGTTTGCTTTCTCTTTGCTCTCTCTAAACGTAATTTAAACTTTTTTTCTTGCACTTATTAAGTTCTTTTTAAATGTTCTGACTTAATTTTTTTGTGTTAAAGTTTAATAGAGTTTTTTTTTGTGTTTAAATGTGGAATGTATGAGATCTGATGAAATAGGTAAATTGGTTAAGGAAAGCTTTTGAAAAAAAGCTTTTTGCTTCATTATTTTGATTACTTTTTCCTTCCCCCGCTAGCTTTACGTTCTCCTCATCCTTTTTAAGCCCAAAACGTGGCTCCAGATTTGATTCTGAATCGATTGTCAGACATTTCAACTTTTGTACACGCATTATATATAATGTATCTAGGATCTTTCACTGTATTTTGTACTTTGTATCTGTATCTTTTGGTTTTAGTTGTATTTGTGTGTGTGTGTGTGTGTGTGTGTGTGTGTGTGTGTGTGTGGGGGAAGGGGGGTGGGTGGGGCCAAACGGGGTTAAAAAAAACCTGCCACCACCAATAAAAGCTTGTTCTCGTTGTTGTTGTTGTTTTTGTTGTTGCTGCTGCTGCTTCGTATTTTTCCCCTTTTTTTTTTATTTATATGTATATATAATTTTTTTTTAACTTTTTCGTTCGTCACAAGTCGTGAGTCATACCCCGTGTATGTGTGTGTGTGTTGTGTTTAAATGCATGTGTGAGAGAGTTTGAGGTGTTTATGTTTGTGTTTGTGTGATAACATCAGGGGTAGTCAGTACACACAGCCATTAAATAAATGTAGATATGTTTGTTTGTTGCATTTCGATATATTAAATATATTTTAACCATATTTTAAAGGTAAATCATTTCGGGTTATGTTCTTTTTATTTTTGTTCTCTTTTATTATGCGAATTTATGTTTTTCAAAATATGTTGTAGTTCCTTTTAAACATTAAATTATTATTATATCATACAAAGAAGAAAAAAAAAAGATAGTTTTTAGAGCAAAACAAGGAAAAGGTATTAATTATAATAATATACAAATTAAGGTTATAACGAAATCATCATCATTCCATTTAAAGAAAGGAAACAAATACATGTAAGATTTCATATAAATTGTATATATATATATATTTTTATTCTACTTTCATTTTTGTTTAAAACTTAATCAAGTTGGGGAGGGCATGCAATCTCTATAGGTGGATACCTTCGGATTTATATGTATATGCTCTGTATATAGTATATAGGAGAACTCTACAACATGATGTATGTACAGATGCGAGTGTGTGTGTGTGTGTGTGGGCGTGTTCGTGTGTGTGTGTGTGTGTTGGGTTTAGTTCTACTGGGCTTTATATATGAAGTAGTAGATGGTAGTGGTGTTATTCGGGTAGAACCGTTTTCCCAATGCGAGCGATAGTTTTTTTTCCACCATAGTCGCGCACCTCCGATACCGATAGCTTATTTATTTCACTCTACTTTTTAGGGAGCCCCTCTTGAGCCACCCTAATGCATGCCGTAAGAGGTTAGGAATCTGGAGACCCGAAAATAAAAAAAGAGAGAACAAAAGCTCGTCAAGTATTTGCAAAAAAGTGGTCGTTTCGAATCGGTTAGTAAAGTTAAAATTTTGTTGCTGGTTTCCATTTTGTTGGTCTTTTTGGAAAATGTTATGAGGGGATGGGGATTTTTGTGGTTTTTGGTGGATGTGTGTTGTTTTGGTATTCATTTTGAAAAACATAAAATCAAACTTTATGTGGACGCCGGCGTCCCCTAAAAAATCGGTTGTACTTCAAAAACAAACGCACTGAACTAATTAAAGCTGGAAAATCATCGATTGATTTAATATCGATTTATCGACGATAATATCGATATTGATAGTAGAATAATCTTTAGTTTTGCTTTAAATAAAGTGGTCATAAATTAATCAAAGCAAATTAATAAAAGAGTTTACTCGATTTTAAACAAAACTTTTTTGTAAAATAAAAATATTTTTAGAAAAGATTGCAAGGCAAGAACAACAAAATCGATAATATATCGATAATTTACCAGCTTTACACTAAATATAATTTTTATAAAATTACTGTGTATGCAGTTTTCGATTTATTTTTAGCTTTTCGACTACAACAACAACAATAAGAAGAACTGGGAAAACAATTTCGCTTGTCGTTTGATATTTGATTTTTAATTTCTTACTATTTTCAAAAGGGAAATGACATTCAATAGAGCATTTAACTATATATGTTGCAAGACTTTGAAAGGCAAAAACAAAGAGCAGAGAGAAGTTATGCGAGGAACGAGTATTATTTTGTATACATATTGTAAGACGGTATAAAAAACACAGATCAAAACTTCAAATAAAATGCGTGCACAAACGCCGATTTCGGTATGGTTCATATTTATATGTATACAGTGGTGCTCATAGACTTAAGCCACAAGACTTCAACCAAGAATTTTAACGAAAATTAAGAAAAATTTTTATATCACAACTCCAATTATTTGTGTCACATTAGTTCTATATATCAGTGTTCTAATAGAAGAATAACCAAGTTATAAAAATATATATTCAACGAAAAACTTAAAAAATCTGAGACCATCTCCAAAATGTCCTGCTCACATACTTAAGCCACCTGGAAGAAAATGGTTGAAAAAGTTAAAATTTACCCAATATTCCTTATAATTTTAATAAATTTACTTTAATATTGAGTGGAATGACCTTTCTGCTTTAGAACAGCCGAGCAACGCTTTGGCATTGAACCCACAAGACGTGCGCACTGTTGAGGTGTGATTTTCTAACACTCTTTTTGCAAAAATCGCCACAAATCGTTTTTATTTGCTGGTTTTTTTTGGCCAACGACTTGTTTAAGAATTCCCCACAAGTTCTCTATAGGGTTCAAGTCGGGGCTCTGCGGTGGCCATTGCAAAACATTGATTGTCTCTTGGCTAAGCCACGACTTGACTATCTTGCTGGTGTGTTTCGGGTCGTTGTCCTGTTGAAATATCCAGGCAAGTGGCAAATTATCGGCATATTCTCCAGATAAATTGTTAATAAGGATGTCCCTGTACATTTCGCCGTTCATAATGCCTTCTATCTTCACTAGGGGACCTACGCCCGATGCGGTGAAGCAGCCCCAGACCATAATCGAAGCGCCACCATGTTTAACGGTCTTCTTCGTGTATTTGGGGTCCAATTTTTTGTTGGGAGGACGTCGTACATATGGTTTACCATCACTCCCAAAGACATTAAACTTGGATTCGTCGCTCCAAACAATCATGTTCCAAAAACTGGGACCTTTTTGAATATGCTCTCTGGCGAATTGAAGGCGCTTTTTAACATTTTTTTTTGACAGCTATGGTTTTTTTTGGGCAATGCGTCCATATAACCCGAATTCATTTAGCCGTCTTCTTATGGTCTGAGCTGACACATTCACGCCATAATCTGCCACCATTTGACCTCTGATTTGCGTCGATGTCAAGAACGGATCGGCTTTACTGATTTTGGCAATCCGTCTATCGTCGTTTAAAGTGGTTTTTCTGGGCTTTTCACGTGGAATATCTTCCCAGCTTCCATGTTTCTAATAAAATGCAATGGCATTTCTGACTTTGCCACACGAAAAATGTAAAGTCTTACATATTTGTAGAATACTTGTGTTTTTTTATATTCGTATACGTAATATTCCCATATTAGCTTTCTTTCGGCCGGATTTGTATTTTTTTTTAGACATAGCGATCAAATTGTTTTGGGAAACGTATTCAGTATTCAATATTTAGTTTAGAAAATAACTAGCACAACTTTCCCGGAAAAATCACAAGTTTGACGGTTAAAGCTTAAGGTGGCTTAAGTATATGAGCAGATCGCAATGCTCCTTTTTGAAATTTAGTCAATTTTTTAAGAACCCCCGAATTCCTTCTTGTCATTTTTTACTGTGATCAGCTACTTAAATAACAGTGTTTCAAAATGTAAAAAATTTCACGCCGAAATAAATATGTTTAAAAAAGTTATTAAGAAAACAGTCTATGGTAGTGGCAGTGGCTTAAGTCTATGAGCACCACTGTATATATATCTAACATTGATATTTCAAAAACAATTGGTGCATTTATTTTTTTTTTTGAAAAGAGCATAAAGAAAGAACAACAAAATTATTACGAAAATATCGACTATCCTGAGGTATACGAAATCATGTGGCACCCTAATGGCTGAGCAATTTGGACTTAAGCAGCGATTTCTCAATGTCTAGCCTCCAATTTCCCCCCACTACACCCAGCATTTTACTCAATTACTGACTACTAAGCATTATTTCAAAGATATGTACCGCTAATTAAGCTCGCCACGTCCTTCAACTTATCGATTTTCGGGGGCATCGAATATACATATGTACATATGTATATGTATGCACTTTTAGCCTAGACATTGAGAACTCGGCCCTTAGAGCGACTTGGTAAATGTGTGTATTATATAATAATATAAACAACAACAGCGAAAAAATAGAGTATAAGGTATTTTGATATTGGCAAAAACGAATTACAACAAAATTTGAAAAACACAATTTCTGCGCATTTGTATCCGAGATATTAAATAAAATCAACGTACTAAATGTAATTAAGGTAAATAGTCATAAGGAAAGGCAAAATCAAATGTAGAATCAATTTTTTTTTTGTTTTTTAATTTTCAATTTTTAAGTAGACAGTAGTGGGGGGAAAGTTGAGAGGGCAGTCGATAGGTTTTAATTTACTTACATGTGATTAGCATTCTGACCCGCCGCCGAACGGACGAGGGGCGGGGGAGCGTTGCCACCGCCGCCACTGTGACTGTTCACCGAGGACATGGAGATCGCGGGATTGTTGTAGGAATAGGGCTGCCGGCTGCTGCCACTCATCATCAGGTTGTTCATGTGCTCCCGGTAGCTGCCCACGCGGTTCGCGTTCGCATGCGTTTGCTGGGCCTGCTGGAAAACGCAAGAAAATAGAGGAGAAATTAGGAAAAACTCTAGGAAAGATTAACCACTTCAATTATTGTAAAGTTTTATTTAAAAAAAGTGTACAGATGGCTTTTAAAGTTTATAAAAAACAGTTATAGGATTTATAGACAAAAAATACAATTAAAAACATTTGTGTAAAAATGCACACAATCGTTGGAAACGTTAAGGAAAAACTGAAGTACCTGATAAAAATGATTTTGCAATTTATTTGTTATTTTAATATAAACAATTAGTAGATCGTGCCTGTGACCTACTTTTGATGTCCAATCAAGGCGACTTGTTCTGCATATTAAGTAATCATGAAATCAGACTGCAATTGTTAATTCAAAGGCGGAAGCAGTTGACAGTTAATAAAAACAACGATTAATAGCTTCTTTTCGTATATTTTTACGTTTTTGTACAATTACGTTATCAAGTTTAATTTGATAAGATGGCCAATTACTCATGTCAAGTTTAATTTAAGAGGACATACTAAGTTTCATAGCTATATAGAAATATGCCTTTCTTGGTTAACAAAAATTGCATTTTAAAAATGGCTTACAGACAAATATTTATATATAAATACTGAATCCTATTAACTTGATTTCTTTATAAAAAGAGATACAAAAAAAAACTAGTTTTCGTTAATTGAAAAGTTCAACTTGTTCAAATTGAAAATGTTTTTAAGACAAATATTTAACACCTTAATATATTTTGAAGTAACCAAGTTTTTAAGATATTAACATTAACATTTCTCAAATTTTTGGTTTAGTTTATAGACGTTTGACTGTAGTGACACCAACAGCAGCAGCAACACCAACACCAACAGGTTGTTGGCAACACACACACACACAGCCACACACGAAGATGGAAAGAGAGAGGGAGCTTGGGAGGAAGAGGGAAGGGGATGGGCAGAGAGGGAGATGGAGATGGAGCCACTCTCCTATTTCTATGCACACGCTGGTTGACCTAGTTTCCGCTGCCGTCGAACGCTGCTGCTGCTGCTGCGCTGTTGCCAAACTGTGAAAAAATCTGCTAGAAAAAAAAAAACAGCACGCTAACACAGACACACACACACACCTATTTATATATGTACATGGGGCCCAGCATGTAAGTTTTTGTGTCATTACAAGCGAGGCCAACAAAACATGGCCATGCACTCTCTCAAAAACCCTCCATACACCTCATTTACCCCCTTCCAAAGCTGATCTTTTTCAATTCCCAAGTCTGGCTTAGCTTTCCTCATCGATGATAGCCACAGAAACATGTTTTAAATGTGTTCTAAGCCGTGACCTAATTTCAAAAATACATGAATCGAGGCTTCAACAGTGAACACAAAGAAAAAGCGAAATCGATCTTTGGTAAAAGATTATTACAGACCCTTAGTTGGTGTATTATTATTACTTTGAAGTTGTCAACATAAAGAACAAAATGTATTAGTGGGAGGGGAAAATCTGAATAATTTTGCAAGACACTCAAACAATATCATTTGTTTTAGTACTTGAAGAGTCAAAGTCAAAGTTATTGGTTATAAACAAAAAGTTATAGTTCATAATAAAAATAAAAGTCTTTCAGGGTTTATCTGCCAGTTTGAAGAATATGCAATTACTTTAAATGTTGTAATAGCAACGCTGTTTTTGTGACAGATATTGACTCTAGTTATAGTCGTGTAACTGTAGACTGCAAATGTATAAATATTCTAGTAATGGGTTTTTTTTTCAGATTCTAATATTTTTCTAAGGTGTGTTCTTAAAATGTCTTAAAAAGGGAGGGTTTTAGCTACACCTGCGTCAATAAATTGTTCTAGAAATTGGTTACTGAGCTGTAAAAACTTTCATTGTAACCTTAGGATGCAAACCCTTTTCACATAACTTTTTGGTGATGTACATATGTATTTGCCAAAACAATAAGCACTCTTCTAATGTCAAGCTTTATTTAAATATCTTTTATATCCAATAAAAAACATCAAAGTAACGCAGGTTTTGAGCTGATTTAAACACTTATTCTTTAGTCTTGATTTTTCTTCAGTCTTGCTTTTATATTGATATTAACCTGTGAAACCATCATTTGGTTGTTAATAAAGTAATGGAATTTTTTGGTTTATTCTATTAATGAAATAACAATAACATATCCATCAGTATATCATCATCTATTTCAATCTCTACCTCATCATCTGTTTCCATTAAGTACACCTCATCATCTGCTTCAATCCCTACTTCATAATCTGTTTCAATCATTCCTTAATCATATGTTTCAATTCCTACTTCATCATTTGATTCCATCTGTACACCAACATGGATTTTGATCTCTACCTCATCTCATCTGTTTCAATCTTTACTTCATCATCTGTTTTAACCTTAAGTTCATCATATTATTCCATCTGTACACCAATTGTTTCACTCACCATCATTTGGGCGTGGAGCTGGAGGTTGCTTTGGCCGGACATCCAGCCGCTGCTGGCCAACGCTTGGACGGTGGCCTGCGACAGCATCCGGTTGTTGCCCTGCGACTGCTGGAGCATTGCCGCCGAAGCGGCTGCCGCCACCGCCGCCTGAGAGTTGAAGGCCGCCGCTGCCGCAGCCGCCGCCTGGGAGGCCCCAAAACTATTCGCATTCGCCACCCCATTGGCACCCGCTGCTGCTGCTGCTGCGGCGGCGCGCTGCTTCATCAGGTGCTGTTGCTGGGCGGCTGCTGCTGCTGCCGTGGCGGCGGAGGCGTGTTGCTGCGACTTGGAGGGCACCTGTTGACTGGCAGAGCCGCCGCCAGCCGATGATGAGTTGTTGCCCAGGCCGCCGCTGCCAGTCGATCCCGATCCCGTGGATCCAGAGCCTCCCGAGGTGGTTACTTTGGGCGGCGGAGCCGAAGGCTGGCGCGTCCAGTTCACAGAGTTGTTCACATTGGCCCGGTTGCCAATCAGCAGATTGGAGTCAACCACTTTGCTGGGCCAGTAGTCCTCGAACTCGGTGCCATTGGGGAAGTAGCTCTTGATGTCCGTCAGCGATATCACCGCCACATTCTCGCTGGAGAAGAGCTCGTTGCGGATGCCCTGGACCTTGCAGCAGAACTTCAGGTAGGCCAGATCCCAGCCATTGAGCAGTTCGGCCTTGGTCTTTAGGTTCTCGGTCTCGCCCTCGAAGTAGAAGAGGGGAACCACCTGCTGGCTGTTGCGGACCGTGTAGGGCACCACGGACTCCTTGTTGATCCTGATGAAGCCGCACTTCTCCGAGGGGGTCTTGCTGCCCGATATGAGCTTCCTGTAGCAGATGTCCAGGAACTGATAGAACTTGGAGGCGTCGCTCAGTCGCACCACCAGATCCTTTTGCGTGAAGATGTCCCGGCCGAACTCTCCGTCGCAGTGCTTGTGATTGATCTCGATGAAGAGGCGAGCCTCCGCATCCGTGATGTAGTAGCTGCGCACGCAGGTGCAGCTGGAGTAGATGTCCGGATGCAGGCAGTTAAGGTATTTGCCCAGCAGCTTCAGCTCGATCATGCGCACGGAGCAGTACTTCTCCGACTGTCTGTAGATGTACGGAATGGACACCTTGCCGAACTGGGCCCAGCCAAAGTGTCCGTTGATCGACTCCTCGTCGCAGGGGCCGCCCGAGGATCCCTTCTTCTCGGAGCCCGCAGAGTCATTGGTATTATTGGTGATGGCTCCGTTGGCCCGGCCATTGGCGGACAGGGCGGGAACCACCTGCATGGTGCCGTTGGGCAGCTTTTGGTGACGGGACAAGTAGCTCATGATGTTCGTCTGCCCATTACCGTTCGTCATGGGCGGTTGCATGTGTCCACCCGAGGTGGGTGTGGCACTGGCAGCTGCTCCACCACCGTTCGAGTGCTGCATGGCCGCCTGGCGGGATGCCTGCTGGGCGGCCTGTTGCTTCTGCTGCTCCTTCATCTTGGCGGCCAGCTCGCGGATCTCGGCGTCGTCGGGACGCTCCTGTTTGACGGGCGGACCCAGGGGACCGCCCAGGGAGTTACCGTGCAGCGGTAAACTCTGGCCATTGGCGTCGATGACGCTCGTGATCTGCACATCCTCGCTGGCCATCGCTCTCTTTCCTCTCTCTCTCTCTTAGGCGCGCTCTCTCTCTCTGTTGGTTTTTCTCTGTTTTGTTGTATTTTGATGACCTCTTCTTGGCTTTTCTTGCTCTTTTCACAGTTTATTTGGGTTCATTTAAGGGGCTGGGGGTTTGGAAAAACAATTGATATTATTTATTTGTCAAACAAAACTTGAACAAGAAAAAAATAAACAGCACACTTTGTTTTGTAAAAAGAGAGTCAGTGTCTGTGTGCCGGCTTGCGCTCTCTTTAGCTCTATCTCTTTCTCTCTCTACGGCACACATACGGTAACACTGCCCGGCTCTTGACACACACACACACACACACACACCTTTAGATGTGTGCATGTGCTAGGCGCGCACTTTGATTTGTTGTTGTTTTTCTTTTCTGACTTTTTGGTACATATTAATTTTTGCTATTGCCGCTCACACACACACACATAATGCACATAATACAATACACACTTACACAAACAAACGCTGACTGCATTTTTGCAGTGTGGCAAAAAAAACAATACTATTTTATGCATTTGTTATTTAGTTGCTGGGCTGCTTCTGCTTTTGGTTAATTATATTCCTCGTTTTTTGTTGTTGTTGTTGTCGCGACGCTTGTGTTGCAAACAGAAAAAAAAAACAAGTTGTTGCTGATGACCGCTCTCCGTTTTGTTATTTATATTCGCACTTTTCCGATATTTCGTCGCGTTAGCGCCTTTTTCTCTTAAGCAATTTCTAATTGAGCTAATTTTGCTGTTCTTTATTCGCGGTTTTCCGAATTTTCTTTTATAATCCGGATTTTTTCATTGCACCGTGTGGATTGTTCGACGAAATTGTATTCAATCCGCGAGCGAAACCGCGTGGCAACCGCTCGCATCGAGGAATTTATTTTTACCGTGGGCACAACCGTACGGTTCGACGTCGAAAAAATTTTTGTCGCCTTTGCGTATTCCACGGTACGAGTACGAACGCTCTCTCTCTCTCTGCCGTCGACGCCGACGTCGACGTCGGCAGAGGCACTCCCGCGCTCTCCGTATTCGGCCGCTCTCCGCGCCCGCTCTCAGCCTCTGCCGCTGCCCACCCTCTGCCGCGTCGACGCTTAGCATTTCTGTTGATAAGCGCCACAGGACGAATGTGCGGTACCTTCTTTTGCATCAGGATATGCGATCGTTCTTACGAAAACTATTTCAACGAAGTCCACTAAACATTTGCGCCACTTAAACACACACACACATACACAGACACGAGCGCGCGAGAGAGAGCGCAGCAGCGAAGTCGGCAGCGACTGCGGATGCAGAGAGCTAAAGAAAAACGGAAAACACGAAATACGAACGGAAAACACAAAAAAAGGCAAAAAAAAAAAAACAGACACCCGCGTCGCTGTCGACGTCGCTGCAACGCTGCCACGAACATTTTGCCGAATTGTTGTTGTTGCGCTCGTTTTCCCAATTCCCCTTTTGCCACCGCCCCCGCTTTGTGCATTTCTTCCGCCGCCTCAGCTCCTCTCCCCGTTTTCATTGTCCTCCTCCTCCCACTGCCGCTCTCTTCCTCTGCCACCTTATCGACTAGCTCTAAGCTGCGACGCCGACGTCGACGCCGCTGCCACGTTACAACTTACCGTGGTTCAATTGGTGCACTCCGCGTTTTAAGTATCAAATTTGTAAATTTAAAATTTGATGTGTTTTAATTTTCTAATTTAAAAAAATTCGATTTGAAGTTCTCCGATTTGTAGCGTTAAATACTAATGAAAGGTTGTAATTTCTTTTCGCCCTTTTATACCGAAATGCAAGGCCTACTAAGGATATTTTTTCCCAAAAAAAAAACGGGTTATATTTTTGGATCGGTTAAATGCAATAGCTACTAAAATATTGTCCCTTAAAAAACAGTTCATAATTTATTATTTTTTTATGATTTGAACACCTACGTATTATAGACCCAAATTAAAGAAATATGTGTTTTTAATTAAGGTATTGAATTTAATCTCGTCTTGAGCTATACATAGGTTGATGGTCAACGAACCGCTGTTTTCAAACATTTCAAATAACTATCCGCTATTTAAAAGTGTCAAAGAAGACTTTGGGAATCTATTTGGGAAAATAACTAAAATATATATTTTATTTTATAACAACAAACACTATCGTAGTTTGCTGCTAACTCTTATTGATTATGGTGATAGGTAAAAAGTTAAAACTTTCCCCCATGTCTGAGTTTTTTTCTCTGGTATTTATACCACTGTGCAAGGAAAGCTTAAGCTATGTTATGCTATGTACATACATACATACATACATATGTACACACAGAGCTAGAGAGCTGCTCTGCGGCCTGGGTCACAGTATTGGTATTGGTGGTGTGATGATGATGATGGTGTGGGAGTGGGTGTGGGTGTGGGTGGGTGGGTGGAGGCGTCTCTATTTTTGGCAGGCAGCAAGCCCCTGCTTAGCATTCGATGGCCACCTCTCCCTGTCCCTCTCCCTCTCCCACTCACCATCACTCTTCCTGTCCCTGTCGTTCGACGAATGCAAGAAGTTTTCGGTATATTCGCGCGCTGCGGCCTCAAGACAGGCCCCGTTCCAGAAGGCAGAGAAAACCGGGAGCGAACGAGCGCCGCACACGAAGTCCGCCGACGACCAGCTGCTGTCTGTGTATGTGTATGTGTGTGTGGTGTGTGTGTGTGGGTGTCAGCTGCGCAGCTCCGAAAGGTCGGCTCTCGACTCTAAACATTTGCCCAAAAATTTAATTAGCCGGGGTCCCAGAGTCCAAGTCACATTCCATTCGAGGCTAAAAAGTTAACAGGCTGTTAAAGCGAGTCCCGAAAAGTACAGTCAGATCAAAACGGTCGATTTGCGATATTTATTTGGCTTAGAGAAAGCGATATCTTCACTTTGAACTTGAAACATGTTTTTTTTTTTTAGTTATACCGGAAAGTACAGTCTCAGCAAAACAGATTCTCTAAATGAAAATGCTCAAATTTGAACAATTTGATCTCTTCCTAAAACTAAGAACCAGATAATTCTAATAATAAAAGTACAGTCATAAATATAGCAAGGCTAATAGAATTCCTTACTTGGTTAGAACCCAAAACTTTGCTTACCCTCTTAAAATATTTGGTTCCATGTCGGAGCTTTGTTAAAGATTAAAATAAAAAATTCAACGTGATTCATTGGATTATTTTGAAAAATATGATGGTTATTATGCTTTCAAAGTTACACTACTATTATAGGAGTTCGATTTACTTTAAATAAATACATTTGATTGCTTTCTAAAATATTGTCAAGGGTATACAGATGTCGAATAACAACTTGAAGTGTATGTATTAATTGCTGGGAATATAGTTCATGGGTCTCTTTTAGCTTTGGTTTCAGGTGTCACCTGGGCATTGTACGTATGACCAACTCCCAGTGCGTGCCTTTCTTTCCGTCTTTCGTTCTCTATTTTGTTCCATCTCTTAATTTCGAGTGGGGGCTTTGATTTTGGGTGTTTTGCTTTGCTAATTAGTCAGCTGTGTCTGTGGGTCTTTCCCGTATAATTCTGTGGAAGTTATTTTTGTAGATTTTGTTGTGTTTTTACCCAATGGCTTATGTGAACCCCCTCTAATAATAGGGTATACGTACATACTATATGGTATGATGTATATATGAATCTATATGTATTTTTGAGGCTATATGCATCGGTTTAAGTGTGCGAAATGTGCATTTGTAGTGGTGGGCATAGCGTACGCATTCAACGATAAGGCCGCGACGTCGTCAGTCGTCATCGATGCGAACGAAGTGCAAGCGAGAGGGTGAGATGATGGGCGGAAGAGGGAGAGGGAGAGGTAGAAAGAGACAGCGTGAGAAGCGAGCGTTAAGAGAGGCCCCGTTTCGTGCGCGCTTTGCTATGTAAACATGACTAAACATGTGCCTGCATGTGTGCGCCTGTATGTGGCTGCACTTGTGTGCGTGGGTGTAGCTGTATGTGTATGTAGACTGTTCGCTTAACCATCAATGGTGGGTGGTGGGAGGTTAGAAAGGGGCTGGGGGCTTGGCGGTGGACGGTGGGCGGAAGGGCAAACCAGTTGGTGGCCCTGCGAATTGCTTTGATTTTGGCAAGCTTCACGATTGCGCTATTGGTAGCGGTAGAAGAAAAGGGGAAAGAATAAAAACCAAACAAAAAGAAGGGCTTCATGGGGCTTACGTACCTAGAACTTTTACAGGGTTGCATTGAAACGAAGAGGAAAACAAATCTTCCATTGCCTAAGGCAGCGATGGGCACAAGATCTAACGGTTTGAGCAGCAGGTCGGCCAGACAAAAAAAAACAAAAAAAACGCAGCCACAGCCAAAGAATGTGCGAGCAAAGAGAATACGCAAATCCCTTTAAAGTTGTTTTTGTTTTGGGTACGATGTGCGAGACTCAGCCAATGTATTTTGTTGTTGCAAACTCGGGATCGAGGCGATGAGGTCGGCTACCTGCTAGAGAGTCTGTAGCATTGTTTTTGCTTCTTCACGGATCGCTGAACGCGAGCCGCGAGCCGTCTGGCTGGCGCCTCCCGAAAAACATAACGGTTTGAGCAAGTGAGCAAATTGAGCCAGGCGGTGCCCATCTCTGGCCTAAGGTATCGTTTTTAATGCGATAATTTTGTTTATACAAAAAATAAACAAACAAAAAATGTTAATATTTTAGTTCATCACTAAATAACTAAAGATCACTAAATATCTTATTCCAATGATGAAGATTATTATAAACATAAACTTGTATATGTACATATTTTTCAGTTACTCTTTTAAAAACGTTGGTTTTTCTAAGTGTTTTTGTACCGTTAAAGATAAAAAAAAAAAAACCGTTCTTTTCATACAACTTTTTTAATACGAATTTAAAATTATGCAAAGTTTCTCCAATTCTCTTCTCCCCTCTCTCTCTCTCTCTCAGTGGCCAATCAATGGGGCCGGACATCCGCTCAACCTCAGCGTCCCCTCTTTCTCCCTCTTTAACCACCCGCAGCTCTTTTCACCGCAATCATCCCACTTCACTTCACCTCTTCTTTTCTCCACTTTCCTCACCTCTTTTCACTCTGCGTTGCACTTTGCTTTCTGCTTTGATTTGCTTTGGGCTAATGCGCCCGCAGCACCTGAGTGTGTTAGTGTCTGTGTGCGTTGCGCGTGTAAGTGTGAGTGCTTCCCCAATTTAACCCACCCACTTCGTTTGACCCCCATCTCCCCCATTACCAACTTTAACCCTCTGTGTGTTAATTGACACACTTTGTAATGTTGAGTAATTTGTTTAACTGAAAACAAACATTTGTTATAGAATGTTTCTCAATATTTTTAATAAGTAACTTTAGTTTTTGACACAGTTGTTAAACCCAGCAAATTGGGAACTGAACTGAAGCTATCATTCCCAAGACAATCTTCTTAGGGGGCTAAGAAGAATTTGCTATGTTACCAAAAACATACATATGTAAAGCCATTTTGCTTTGCTTTTGACATAAAAAACCTAATTACACCCAACGACCCTTCATCATTTAAGTGATAAGAAAACATTCCTTTTATATAGTTGAGAATTATAATATTCAGTGTGGAGAACAAATGTCACATGGGCTGATAGTGGGTTAAGTCTTACTTTCGTACAACTTTTCAAAATGGCAAGTTTTTGTGGTTTTTTGTTGTTGTTAGACGTTAGGGGAAACCTTCTGTTCCTGCTTTGTTATCAGTATTCGCATCTTTGCTTATCATTTTCTACTTCTCTCGCTTTGGCTGTTGTTGTTGTTGCAGTTGCATTTGCAATCTATGCAAATAAAAAAAAACAAAAAAATAAAAAAAGAAGAAGAAAAGTGCTTACCAAGTTTTCACACACACACATACCAAAACAAATTCTGAAATACGAACACAATACCGATGCATCATTTAGTTGGCTGCCTTTTATGCACTTTCATTCGCCTGCTGCAGTTTCTGCTGCAGCTCTCTCTCTCTTTCTCTCTGTCTCTGTCTTGCTTTCGCTCGTTTTCCCTGCCTCCCACTCCAATTTCCCTTTGCCCAACAGCTGGTCTTTTCAGCCCTTGGGAACTTTTCCATCCCCTCCCCCTCCTCCCCTCCCCTCCTTTCTTTTAGTGCGTCTGTGTGTGTGTGTGTGTGTGTGTGTGGGTTGGCATTTCTTTGTTGCAAGTTTTCATCGTATCTGTCATTCAACACACAAAAAGTGCATTGAAGAACGCTTCATATATTTATTTTGCGCTTCTCCCACACCTCTCTTCTCCTTCTTCTCTCACTCTCCTTCTCCCTCGTCCTTCGCTGACAGTTGGCCACACTGGACAACAGCACCTGGCCCCCGTTGCAATTGATATTGCTCTCAGGCTCCTCGTCTTAATCGTTATTACCCCTATCATCATCGTTTTCCTTTATCTTCGTTCACCTTTTAATTGATGGGACCCAAGAGGTCAGGTGGGTTTTTTTTCGATCACACTTTATCACTAGGGGTTCTGAAATTCGTATATTTATTTAGGTCACCTTTACGACTTACTATATGTACATACTTACATATTTACATGCACATACATACATATTTATAATTGAAAACGTTTAATTGATGCAAAAAGGGTATTAAAAAAATTATTTGAACTAAATATAAATACATTTTTCCTATCAAAACTTCCATTTATTTTATTATGGTTAAATATTAATATAAAATATGATATAACATTTTAAAGGAGTTACCAATTTGTAAGCACAAAAATATATGTTAAGATTTGAAAATATTCGAGTGTTCTAAGATTTTAAATCTTACAAACATATTACGTAATAAATGCTATACTCAGTTTAGATACATTAGCAATATCAAGGCAATAGATACAAACATTTACATTTGCACTGGGTTAAAAACAAATACATAAAGGCTTACAATAAAAAATACATTAATTTTAATGGAAAAACATTTCCCTATTTTTCAATCAAATTTTTATTAACTACTATATTTTTATTTGTTTGGCCTGGAAGGGAATTCATGTTTTTCGTTTTGTTTTTGCCTTTTCCCACAGCAAGTTGTACGCTGCGTTCATTACTAAAAGGCATATGGGCTCGCGAAAATATTATGGGAGCTGAGAATTAATGTGTTAAAAAAATGTTTATTTTAGACTTTGGTATAAGCAATATTTTTGAAAAAAAAAAAAAATGTAAAAAAATTAATTAAAATCTGACTTCTGGCGGATAAAAAATAGTTTAAATTTAATTTAAAATATTTTTGAATAAATTAAAACATATCAGATTTAAAACAAACCTTTTTATAAAAGTAAAACTCAAAATTTGTAGACTTCAAGATGAGTAAAAAAAAAGAAACAAAAATTTGCATTACATTAGGCAATTTTGAAGGTCGGATAAGCCGGCGCCGCGAACTTCTGACCCAAACACAAACAACAACAAAAACAACAACAGAACAGCCAGCACTCATCGATAAAAAGACGCGAAAAAAGGCAAGGAAAAATGCAAAGTGGGCGGGGAAGAGGGGGGTGGCCAGTCTGTGCAAGTGTGTGTACGTGTGTGTATGTGTGAGCCAGCCACGAACAGTTAGACTTTGGCAGGCGACGTCATCAAACTCTCTGCTCAGCTGCTGCTTTTCCTCCTCTTCTTCTTCTTCGCCGTCATCTGCTTCTTCCAAATTACTTGCGCACACACACACACGCACACACTTGTACGGATGTATATATATATATGTGTGTGTATATTTTTTGCGTTTGTGTGTTGTGTTTTTTTCCGTTTCTGTGCTCTCTCCCTTCGTTCGGCGTTCGTTGTTCGTCGCTCGTCGGTTGCGCATATTTAAACGTGTTGCATAGTCTCTTGCCGGGCCCTCGTCCACGCAGCGCAGCGCAGGCAAGCGAAGGCGTCCGTCCGTCTTTCCGTCTCTCTGTCTCTCCGTCTCTTCGTCTCTCCGTCGCTGCGTCACTCATTCAAGCACGCTGCTAGACACACACACACACACACACACTCGCACACTTTGCTTCACACAAATTCAATTGGCCTCAATAATGAATTAACAAAAAAAAAAAACAGAAAAAAAAAGCAGCAACAACAAAAGCAGAGTAGCGTGCGAAAAGCAGCGAGTGAGCGAGAGGGGAGAGCGAGCGAAAGAGAGGGGGGACAGCCAGATAAGCAAGTCGTGTAAAGTTGCGTTATTATTATGCTTGTTATAAAATAAACATTTTTTTGCGTTGGGCCCCATGAATTTCTTAATCAAGAAAAACAGTATTTACACAGAAAGTAAATTAGATTATCCATTGTTCTACACAAAATTGCAGTTACTTTTGGGGGTAGTTTTACAGCAATGTAAACTCAGTTTACAAATATAATTGAAACCAAAATACTAATATTACTAAATGAAACCAAAATATAAAAAAATAATACAAATTTTAGGAGGTTCAAGACCTATAAATTATTACAAGTACTCTGGAATGAATCTAAAAAAAACCTCACGTTAAAACATACATATTTTGCAGGAATATTCGAAAGTTTTAATGTAATAATATAATATAATGCTTATCTTAAATGTTTACAAAGCATTTAACCCTATATTCTTTGTCTGCAAAAATAAATCATATAATATAATTAATTTTGCACAAAACTACGATGACTGCATCACCAGATGATGCTAATAGTTCCGTGCTATTAAAAGTACTCTATAGATCGGCAGTGATAATACGAGTTTAAAAAGAACCTTGGATCGCTGATCACCCGGAAATAGCCTTATCAGTTATCAGTGGCGATCGCTTTTATCTATGGGATTGGGATCGGGGATCTGGGCAATATTTTCATCGTTGCTGCTTTTGAGGGCAGCCAACCACAGGCGGAGACCTTAATGGGTTAACGGTTAGATATTTGTGAGTGTGTGCGTTGGCATTATTTTTTGGTATGTCCATCTCGCTCGCACGCTCTTCTGTTCGAAAAACTTGTTGTGCTGCAAACGAAACGAAATGAAACGAAACAAAACGACGCAATGCGAAGCGGGGCCTGCCATTTCGTTCGCGACCGCTCGAGAGTGTCTCTCTCTTCTCCTCTTCTCCTCCTCCTCCTCCTCCTCCTCCTCCTCCTCCGGCGACTCTGGAGATTAAAGAGCAAACAGACAGTTATGTGTGTGTGTGTGTGAGCGGGCTAGAGAGTGTGAGTAAGCGAGCGCGTTGCGCAAGGCCAGCCCGTTTAGCGGTGTGTGTGCGAGAGGGATGGCAACTGGCCCAGTATTTTATTTTGTGTGTTTTTCGCTCGACCCCCCAAAGCCCTCCCTCCCCCAACCACCTTTCCCCTGCCCCCTCTTCCGCCACGCCCCTCTGCCTTTGTTCAGCAGCAACAAACATTTTTAACTGTTTAAATGTTCATCAAAATATATGTACAGATATGCACTTACATATAGCATATAGTACTCAAGTATTTATCCAGTAATACGGTATTACATAGTACACAAGTACGCATTCATGAATACTGCACATCTGTACATTCGTAGTAATACAAATTTTATGGCAACTACAAGGCTCAGGGTTACGCAAAGTCATTTTGTAACTACAGAAAATAAAATATTTTAATTGGTGATCAGTTTTTTTATTTTAGCTAATTAGAAGACAAAAATGTTGTTTTAAATTTAGGAGTACGAATTTCGGTTTAAGATCATGTTACGCTTACAAGAAAATAGGAAATTATGTTTTTGGGTATATAATTAAGATATAGAACACAACATTAATGATTAATGATTAATAATAAAACTTAAAATGCAAAAATAAAATACATACATTAAGTAAACTAACATTTTAACTTTTGATTTTTAGTAGAAAGCCAGTACAGCTTAATTATTAATTGATTAAATTTAAAAACAAATAGAAGAATCCCCGGGAAAAGGGAATTTCCAGCGGAGATTTACGGAGTATGCCTCATCATCCGGGGCAATACAACGATTTTTCGGGTGATTGATAACTTTATTCGGGGAAAAGTTTGAGTCGCGTGAGTGATTGCCCCCTCCCCCTCTCCTTTCGCCCCCTTAGCATTTCGACCTCTTTCTCTGCTCTCCGTGTTCTTGGTGTAAATTTAACTCGTTTTTCGCTTTGCTTCATTGCCACCGCTTTTCGTTTGCTTTTGTGTTCTTATTTGCTTGCGATTTCGTTTTCTTTGCGTGCGTGTTTCTGCTTCTTCCCCTGCCCCCACCCCCACCCCCACATCGTCATCCCCCTCTCCCATTGCCGTCTTCTATTTGTTTGTTTTTGCATTTGTGTTGGTTTGATTTTTGTTTTTTTTTTCTTTTTTTTTTGCCTAACCAACAAGAACAACAACATCAACCCGTTATGACTTTCAGGTGTGCTTCTCCCCTCTTTCCCCTTCCCCCACCCTCTCTCCCGCACATCGCTCGTTCGCTTTCTCTCCCTGTTCTCCACTTCGTTCGTCGGCAGCAGCAGCGACGTCGACGTCGACGTTCTCGTCATCTGCGCCTTGCGTTTTTCGTTGTCGCTCTTTGTTGTTGTTCTTGCGGTTTCTGTTTTTGTTTTATTATTGTTATCAATATTATAGCATTTGAGAAGCCAAAGCGCACTTCAGGTAAACCGATCGGCATATTGCTTTGTTAACTCTTTCTGTGTATCTTTTGAGTTGGGGGAGCTTTTTAAAAACTAAAGTTTTAAATCTTTTTTCTTTGATTTTTTGCAGTAAGAGTAATGTCTTGAAAAGAGCGTACTAATTCTCAAAGTGTCCGTAAATGACGGTTTTTTTTTTATATATTTGACGGTTAGTTGCAATCACTGTATTTTCTTTTAAACGATTTTTTGAACTTAATAAGTTTTGGGCACCAATGATCTAAGGTTATGTAGAAAAATGTACCCTAAATATTTTCACAAATGGATAGATATTGAAGTTTATAAGGAAATTAGCTTAAATCATATATTTTCATACCCATTGATTGGGTAACATTACTGAAGGTAACAGCTGGGGATTATGGGGATTAATAAATATGTGAAAGTAGTGAAGAATTGAGTTTTGAAGCCGAGCTTTTCTATATCTGTAGTTCATCATACATATTTGGACGACCTTGAGCCAAAAAGGGCACTTAACGCTTCTGGCTGGCCGACCCCAAAACCTCTTCAAGTCATTTTTAAGAGCTCCGAGGTCTGAGTTCTGAGATCCGAGAGCCGAGTTGTCTGCTGTGCTTGCGTCGTCGTTTTGTTTTTGTCGTCATCGTTTTGTGTTGTCAATGCAGTGCTCAGATTTATGCAGCGAACAATTTCTAAATTTCAGGCGTCATACAGAGATATTGTTTGTATCTAATGTTTTTGTTTTGCAGTTTCTCCCGGACAGAGGCAATAATAACAAGTAAACAACACAGACGCTTCCGCATGCTATAGCCAAAGCCAAAGAGAGCTGATAACACACACACACACGCACACACACAGCCGAAAAAACAGGTGTCAATTGATAGCGAAAGAGCGTTTCAGAAATGTCTCGTGTGCAATTCGATCTAGTGGGGAATTACCCTGAATATAGCACCCCATACAACCACCCTCTTTCTCTTGTTTTTTGAAAACAAATTCCATCGGAAATATCCCTCTGTTGGTTTTGAATCTCTCATGATTAGAAAGCACCCCTAAAAATACAATCTTAATGGTAAAACCAAAGACAACTTTGCAATAAGTATACATGTTTTAACAACCGAAATGTTGTACTATTAAACTAAGTTGCTTAATAAAACAAAACTCGTATACCTAGTCTTCTTTTTTCTGAGATCATAATTATAAATTTTCTTAGTTTATGTAATGGTGAAACTCTTTGAATTTCTTAAAAACAGATATTATTTGTGTATGAAAATACAACAATTTTAAAGTAAGTTTAAAATAAAACCAAAAAGGTAAGAACTAAAGGTAAAACTAAATCCCTGGGACTCTATGGAGGACTTCTGGGGAGATTTGCAAACCAGAGGTCGGGGTAAAATCTCTGGAGATTTGTGTGACACCCCGTTATAAATAAACCCCGTTCGCTGGTGTGCATGTGCTTGTGGGTGGGTGGGTGATTAGCGAAATCGGCTGAGGTAAATTCCATTCCACAGTTAAGCTGCCGGCAGCGACGCTGACGCTGACGTTGACGTCGACGTCGGCGCAGGCAGCACCGCAAAACGCTTTTTATTTTCTTCATCACTTTTTACACACAAATTTGGTTGGTTTTTGCTTTATTTTTTGTATTTTTTTATTTTGTTCATTCTTTGCTTTGCGGTTGGTCTTCTTTTTTGCTTTTCTTTGCTTGCTCTCTTCCTCGGCGCTTCTCTTTTTGCCAATTCACGTTGGTAAATTAGCAGCTGCGATTGTGAGGAGGGAAGGGAATGGAGGAGGAAGCGAAAGGAAAGCCACAAAAAGGGCGGCCATATTAGAATTGAAAAAAGGAAAACGAAAAAAAGAAAATAACTTGGCGAATAGAGGAAAAATGGGATTAAGTACAGTTAGTCAGCGATTTCTTAGCTCTTCCTTTCTCTCTCTCTCTCTCAGTACGATCTGGCAAAGCGCCAGGGTTGCCACCATGACGGGGCAACTCTGTTTTCGCTTCTCGCATTTAGCAATTAAGTTTGTTGATTATTTTTGCACTCCGTTTTGGTTAAATTCCATGCTTACATATACATACACACATACATAGTACTACATTGTATGTATAGGAATATTTCTGTGTGTGTTTGTAGATTTTAGTGCTTTGTTGACACGCCATTTATGTTTGTATGTATACGTTGTATGTACAATGTACACACATACTAATGTATATACATTTATTCATTGTTGTTTTGCTGGCGTGATTCATGAATTATGGAATTTACATGCCCACATTTCCAGATAATACGAAAGCCAGCTAAATTAGCTGTCATCAGTTGCTCATGATTTTCTTTTATTTTTGTTTTTTTTTTCAAATAATTTCTACACACGTTTCTTTATAATCAAAAAAAATTGGAGCAAGAGAAGACTAATGGAAAAAAAATCCAATTTAGGTTTGGAACGGAAATAAACTTAAAAATTAAATTAAAAAAAAATTAAAGATAAGATCGGTACTAAATATAAATACTAAAATCCGAATGTTGTTAGCTAAATCTAATGCAATAAGCTTAATCAGAGAAGTTATCTATGATTCAGTTTATTATCAGATAGAATAATTAAAGATAAAAGAAAGGAATTTCCAGAACTGGGCCAAGATTTTTATATGATATTATATTTACATATCATCAGTTCCAATTTAAAGCAAAGTGAGTCATATGAAGTAAATAACAAAGACCTAGACTAATTGACATAAAATGTGATAACTACATATTTGTAGACTAAACATTTAAGACAAAAGTTGAGCTACACAACCTAATCTGTTTTTAAATCCCACTTTAAGGGAATTGAAAATCCCTCGAAACTTTAAGTAATCCCAAACATCATATGCAAATGCGATCAGCGGGATTTCCTCTTGACATGTCCGACTACCTGATTGAATAAGAAGTCTATTGAAACGCGTTTATTTTTATAACTTTTCGAGAAATAAATTGCAAATGAAAATGGAGTTAATGGAGTGTGTTAATAACAATCCCATTTTTTGCAGAAACGGTGTTAATTTGTACACCGTGTTTATGGATCCTGAGATTAGTCTAAACAAATTAAACAAGAATAAACGGTGTTAATAAGTTTCAAAATATTACAGTAAATTCTAAAATACTAAACAATTCAATCCAAAGAATCTTGTTTTATTATTTCAATAGAAGGTTCGAACATTTTAGCTTTTTATTGGTTTTAGAAATATAACTTTTATTTAAACATTTTTAATGGAACCCATAGCAATAGAACAAATTTTTTAAATAATTTTTTATTCATTTAATTTTCTTTAAAGTGAAAAAATGACAAAGTCCAGAGTTTACCCTAGTAAAACGAAAATATTTGTTAATTTCAAAGTAATTTAAAATATTTGGCCATTAAACTTGGCTCCTTTTCATCATGGCCATCATTCCCTCTCCGTTTTCCCTGAACTTTTCCTTATTTTCCCCACCCAATTTTCAATTGCTATCCTGCTCACACTTGGCGTTTTGGGTATCATCAAATATCGTATATAGAAATTGAAGCGTAAAAAGAAAATTGGTTTTTCACATGTACATTTGTACACACATATTTATGTACATATGTATGTATGTTTAAGTATGTTTGTATGTATTCGCTTTCAGCTTTGGCTTTTGGCGTTCCGCTTTGTGCTGCTTTTTCTTCGCCTTTTGTGTGAGTGTCGGTCTTGTATATGTGTATGTATGTATGTACCTATGTGTGTATGTATCTGTGTTTGGGTGTGTATGTATAATATTTCTTCTTTTTGCGCTCGCTTGGCTCATAAATAAATATGAAATATCCGACAGATATGTGTACAAACCTATATACACATCTATATGTTTGAATGTGTGGATAGAGACATTTATAATTTATTTATTTGCACTGCAACAGCGAAGAAAGGCAAAATTGCAAATAGAAGACGAAGGTAATACGAGTGCGAAAGAGATAGCAAGTAGGTGGGGGAGAAAGAGAGGCAAGTAGTGGTGGGAGATGGAGAAATAGCAGCTAATTTTTCTTTTGTATTATTATTATTTTTTCCCCATTTATTTTCTCCCATTCAAGTCCGCCAAAAATTTGGGTATATTAGCTTTACACTAAGCGGATTAAAAACAAATATTTAAGTCTTTATTACCACTTAAATTTGCCACTACTTTCTTCCAATTTTAGTCATAGAAAAAGAACTCAATATTTTACAGAGTATACAGTATTTCTGACCAACCCAGCAGCGGTTTTCGATTTGGTGCATTGCCAAAAGAAAAACTTAAGAAACAAGCTGAATGTAAAAGAAATTGCAATATGTCGCAGCTTTGATACTCTTTCCCAAAATCCTAGAATTAAAAGGTTAAAACTTGTAGGTCTCTCGTCCAATCTAAACCCGGTTTTATGTAAACCAACAACTTAAGTTGTATCTAAAACACAGTCTTTTAACTAAGCCTTAAATGTAGACTCTTTACAGAGATCATGATAGATATTGGTATTGTTCGATATTATTCGACTGTCTTATGAAAGCATAGTTTCCAAAAAAGTGTAGCATGCTTTTCGGCGACAGTCATTTTCTTCATTAAACTATTTCTAGAAGAACTAAATGGTATACCAATTTGTTTCATATTTGTAAGGTGTTTACAGTTTACCTGCACAAAATTTGATACAATCTTGGTACAATTCTTAGCTCGATATTATTTTGTTGTAAACTTAAATTTACAAAACCCAGATTATTTAAAAAAAAAAGTGATTTTTTGTGAATTTTTTTTCAAGAAAGCAAGCTTCGTATTGTAAAATATTTAAAAGTGCTGTGCCTATAAATAAAGAATTAAAAAATTTTAGGCTGACAGGTTATCAAAACTTTAGTAAATATTTATATTTTTTTCCACAAAAAGGTACATATTATCACAGCCTTTTTCCAGTTTCCATTTAGCCCGTTTCGCAAAAGTTAGGGTATGCCGAAAAAGGCAGAGTCCATTGAACCACAGGGGGGGGTGAATTTAAATGGGGGGAGGGGGAGGGGCTGTAATGGTGCAAAGGGTTGGAGGGAGAGGGGGATACCTCCAGATACATACATCCACATGCAGATTTTTGGCTTCCACTTGTTGTGTGTGCTTCTTCCGCCCCCCTTTTCCGCCTCCTTTGGCACCCCCTCCTCACCCCGCTCGCCCCAATCGATTCCATTGAAAAATGTTGGGTGCCTAGGAACAAAGCGAAAACAATATGTATCTTATAGATACACAAGCAAAATTGGGAAAAATTCGAAAACAAAGCGAACAAAACGAAAAAAAAAATGAAGTCATAAAAAAAAAGCCGGGCAAAAAGAAAAGGAACAAAAAAAAAACCACCAAAAAAACGAATAACCGAGAATTAATATTAAGCAAACGAACAAACAAAAAAAAGCAGAACACCAAAAAAGCCGAGATACAAATCTGTGTATCTGTGTGTGTGTGTGTGTGTCTGTCTGTGAGTGTGAGTGTGAATGTGCTTGTGTGGGTACTTTTGTTTGTGTATTTAATCTGCAATGATCTCCAGCTCAGAGACTTCTTGATGGGAAAAAAAGGTCAAAGTATGTCTCTCTCTCTCCCTCTCTCTCTCTCGAACAACAACAAAAAAAACCACATAAAATAAGCACAAACACACACACACACAGACAGAGAAAGAGCAAAAGAGATAGGGCAATAACAACAACAACAAGAACTGAAAAGTTAAAGTCGCAGCTGGTTATGTTAAAAAAGAGATGGCGATAGGTGCGAGGGAGAGCGGTATATAGATACATAGGTGGTAAACAGTTACAATCGCACAAACCAAATACATACAGACATTGTATGTACACTCATACATACATATACATAAATACAAACACAAAACAGTCGTACTTTGTATTAATTTGTACACTTTTATTTATGCATATTATACACAATCTTTAATGAAATACATATGTATGTACATATGTACATATGTATCTGTACATACACAGTAAATATACATTTTTTTGGAGTGTAAGTAGTCATTTTAAGGTGTTATGATAGCACTGAAACTTTAATTTACAAAAAATATGCATTATTGTTTAACGAAAGTTATTTTTTTATGTATTTTATTTTAGCTACACATTTAGTTTTTCAAAAGTTAATTAATAAACTTTTAAATTCAATGCATGTGTATGAAAAGTAACATTTTTTTATTACGATAAAAAAAATGTGGTTGTTGCAATGTTAACAAAATTTTATTTCAATGATTTCGGTTTTTGTTGCCTTGGTACAAAATAACTTATGTATATACATACATAAATATGTACATATGTATGTATGTACATTCGTATGTACATTTCAATGAATGTTTGAAGAACCTTTTTTCATTATTAAAAAATAAACATTTTGAATTCAAAAAGCGGTTCAAAATTTTTACAAAATCTTGGTTTTTTTTGCTTCTTAAGGAACATTTAAATGTATTGACTTTTGTATTACTCTCTGTGTATGTAGATGTGTGTGTGTGTGTGTTTTTACATGGCCAATATACAATTTTGTGCCATCGGCCACCAAAAACTGAAAACTGAGGGCCGCAACAACAACAAAAGCAAAACAGCTACAACTACAGTACAACAAAAGCAACAACGATTGCAGCAGCGAAGGTCGTCGCCGTCATGTTATTGCTGCCTCTGCCGCAGTTGCAGTCGCCGTCGCTGTCGCAGTCGACGTCGGCGTCGAGCATCGCAAAATTCCACATAGAAAATTGAGAAAAGTGCATTAAATTTTCGTCTCTGTTCGCTTTTCCATCCTCCTCCTCCCTTTACCCCTCTGCATTTTCACCCATGCAACAGCCCGTTTCTCAGTTTTCCATTTTCCCTCACTCCTCCTTCCCCTCTTTCTGTCCGCTTCTTGTTTTGGCTATGATTTTGTTGCTTTCCCATTCACTATGGCAAAAGTTTCGTACATATTCAAGCCAACAATTGCGGTCAACTTAATGTTAGCAAGTTTTTGCAAATTGTTTGCGGACAGTGCACGCTTCAATAGGTGAACCCTGAATTAAAAAAAGCTAGGATATTGAAAAATATTTATGTTTATCTAACCTTGAGAATAAAGTTTTAGTTTTTGTTTAATTTAAAAAATAAAAACGTAGGGGGTCGCTTTAGGAACACACTTTTTTCGTATTACCTGATCCCTGAAAAAAACCAAGAATGATCACTCTAAAAATTGTCATATACAATGTAAATCATGTTAAAAATATTTATGTTTCTAAAACACTGAAATTTTATCTTAAGTTTTTGTTCAATTCTAAAAAAATGGTTGGTCGATTTCGGAACAACCTTTTAAGCATTACCTATAAATCGTTGAAAGTATTACAAAACAACCTGTCTTCATAGGTGGTAAGATACATAAACAATAAAACTTCATAATAAAAGTTAAAACGAAAATTATTTTTATGTTCACCCCCTTTGGCCACAAATAAAATTAGAGCTTAATATGTACTACAATTTACCTATTTAAGGTGCACTATTATTTTGACCGCAGCTGTGCGTGTGTGTGTATGTATCTGAAGCTATTATAGCTGTACATAGATAATAATTCCATGCTATAAGATATACATTTCGCATTTTATGTTTTCATGCCAAGCAAAATGGTGGCGGCGATGTGATGACGAAGAAGAAGATGGTGATAAAGAAGAAGAATAGGCAATATAGAGTTTCACCGAGAGAGAGAGAGAGAAGGAGAGCGAGCAAGGTAGCGAAGAAGAAAGGAATTGCGAGGGAGCGAGGGAGAAAGAGAGAGCGCCAGCGAGGGTGGATGCAAAAAGAAGAAGAAGCCAGTTTTTGTGTTCACTTCGATCGGATCTACTATGTAAAAAAAAAAAACACACACACACAAAGGAGAATCAAAAACAGACTCCATTCAATTTTGCCACCCTATCAGCAGAACATGATGGCAAAGGAGAAACGGCAAAATCAATCGACAGAAAGAAGAGGAAGCATAAACAAACAAAAATGGCTGGTAAATTAAAAATACATTTACCCAGCTTCAAGCCAAAAAAAAAAAATAATAAATCTTAGCATAAGAGGGAGAACGAAATAGTAGCTGTCAAAATAAAGGGAGAGACAAAACAAAACAAAAGAGACAAAAGACTGAAAGGAAGAAGATTGGATAGGAAAAATCTTATTTTTTAAAAATGAGTGAAAAAAAAACAATAAGATTGAAAAAGCTTAAAGAATAAGGAAAAATAATGAAAGATTTGAGATGAGAAGAGGTAGAAATCTACAAACAAAATAAAATTAGGAAGCAAAAGAAAGGGATTAAAAAGAAAAAAAGCTAGAAAGAAAAAGGAAGAAAAATACTGTAAAAAGAGAGGGGTGCAAAAGAAGAGGGAGGACAAGCCGAGGAAGATAGAGAACAGGCAGAAGAAGGCGACAGGAGGAAAGAAAGAACACGCGAAACCCACCCTTCCGCGTTCTTTTACTTTGTCTCGTTATTTTTCCTATTTTTCGCCCTTAAACCTCCTATTCTTCTATCCCTCTTCTCCTGTCATTCTTCTGCTTCCCCTAGCGAAGTCCACCCCGTGAACTAAGCAACAACAACCCCCTAAACACTCCCGCCCACGCCCCCCTCTCCCCTCTCCCACCCATTTTGCAGCGACTCTACACACACACAAACGAACAAAAAGCGATATACACACAGACATAAATATGTATTTATGTGTGTGTGTGTGTGTGTGTGTGCGAGTTCGTTGCGCGGCATCGTCTTTTCTCCTCCTCCTTCTCCCTCTCCACCTCCGGCTCTCTGCCCATTTATTGCTGTATCTGTATGTATGTATGTATGTATGTATGTACATACATAGGTGTGTACATGGCGCGCTCACGAAACGGGGCCTCGACAAGAGACTATTCAAGTTATATTCGTACATATACATATATATACACATACATACTGACGTTTTCATATGTATCTTATTTGTTTTTTCACTTTATTTTACGTTGCCTTGTTGTTGGCCGCTCTTTGTTCCCACTAAACAGTTACAACGTCTACATACATACATGTGTACATGTGTATGTATGGATATGCATCCAAAGGATTAACGGGATGCTGAAACCTAACCTATCAATCTTCCTTTTAAGGCGCCTTAACTGGCGATTCAAACTTTTCTCACGCTGATTGGATTCCATGGATTCTCCCATTAATATCACTTAGTCATTTAAAGGCACATGCACCCATACAGCTCAGTTCTTTGAGTCAAGAGAGGAGATATTTTAATGCACTATTGCAATCAAGGGTCAACTTAAATTACTATAAAAAAAAAAAAAAAAAACCCACAGTTATCAATCATTTTCTTTGTTAAGTAATGTCAATTACATTTTTCAAACTGGGTCAACTTATAATAATTTGTTGATAAATGTAAAATAGAAATGAAATTAAGATAAATTTGTACATATTGTAATACAAACATTAATCTAATTACAAAGATTTTCAGTTGCACTGCATAAAAAAATGGGAAATTTATTATGAATCACTATCCTAATTATGATAATAATTACCGGATTAGCGACAAAATAGTAACATATTAAAACACTCACTGATTAAGGGATGAGGTTACATCCGTTGGTAATTTACTGGCATTAATTTAAATTATTGGTTAACTGCACACGAATGTGAGAATGGGATAACAAGTGTTAGCAGATAACCAAAAGTGCACACTTAACGGGGATTTGAATTTGCCGCCCTCGAAGAACCACATTTTTAAGTATGGCGCCCAACTGAAAACCATTTCTCATTTAATGTTTTTATATTAAAAGCTTATTAACCAGTATTCGAGTTACCTATTTATTTATAATTATTTATACATAAAGAACATTCTGAACGTTTTTAATCAAAAGCAGGTCGGTCATTGAAAAACCAAGGGTGTTTTTTTAATTTTAAATAATAGGATGCAACAAACCTATCACTGTCCTTGTATACATTTTTAAAAACATTAATATCAAACTAATTTTAAATACATTTTTTTAAATTAAACTCATCGACAAAGTAGGATTTAAACGGTGAAAAGTAATTGGTTATCGATATTGTTTGAATGCGTGTCAGTGGGAACAGCGACTTTCAGTGATATGTTCTTCTACCGCAAGCTCCTACGACCTATCGGTTATCGCCGCGCTTGCAGCCAAAACAAAAGCGGGAAGTCGCCCAAAATCAACATGTGCGACACGGAAACAGCGACCCCGGCGGACCAGCGGAACGTGGAGGTGAAGGCGAGAATACCGGGTGGTGCCGAAGGCTTCTCCCGCCGCCTGGACATTGCCCGCCGGCTGACCGGTGTCCAGGATGATGGGCAGCTAATTGAGCAGCGGGACGTGTTCTTCGAATCTCCGCTGGGTGGACGCCTCAAGCTGCGCTACCTCCAGGCGCCCGCTCGCTCCCAACTGGTCTACTACGATCGTCCGGATGTCGCTGGGCCCAAGCTCTCCAAGTTCAACAAGATCGAGGTGGACGAGCCGGCGGTGCTGGAGAAGATACTGCGGCAGTCCAACGGGGCACTGGGTGTGCTGGCCAAGAAGAGGCATCTCTTCCTGCACGGCCAGACGCGGATTCATCTGGACGAGGTGCAGGACCTGGGCCACTTTATGGAATTCGAGGTGTGCCTGCGACCGGAGCAAACGCTGGACGATGGCCAAAAGGTAGCCGAGGAGCTGTCCAAGGAGTTTGGAATTGAGGAGACCGACCTGATGACCGGCTCCTACTTCGATGCCCTCCGGAAGGGCAAGAACTAGCTTCTACCATCTCATCAAAGGCATTTCGTTGTATAAACTTAATATATCAAGTTCCTCATTTTGTAAACAATAATATTTTAAATGAGCTTAAAAACTCAAAGGAAAACTTTCAATTACTCTCTTTTTTTAATCAACAAAACAATAAACAATTGATTTACAAATAAACCAGAACAGTCTTTCCTTTACTTATTGTTAATTAGACTTTAAAACTCTTCAAAAGTCACAAACTCGCATTTAACTTTATAAAATACGATAAAACACAAACGTTGTGTATATAAGGTATCTTTTATTTCGTGAGTTGTTGCAAAAACACAAAGTCAAACTCAAGTCTGGCAATGAATATTTACATTATCGTTTTTCGTTGACTACACTAGTTGGTGTGAACAGAACTTAGAGCTGAGTCGTAAATGCAGAGTGGTTAGAGCGACGAACGACGAACACAAGGATGAAGCGCGGTGGACAGGAGCTGTTAACTGGTTAACTGTTTAACTTAACTAAGGCTTACGATCTAGGACTGAGGATTACACAGGGCGACGAATTGAGCCGGTGGCCTAAAGGTCTATAAAATTGAAAATGAAGGCAGCTTTCAGCTTCCTTTTATTTTTGCTTTTGTTTGCTTATCCAATGGAGCGGCAAAATTCGTAAATTAATTTTGGCTTGGTTAAAGTCGTGGTTTTTTTTGTGTATATATGGCGCTTAAAGCTAGGAGCAAGGGAACTGGGAGCAAAATCCTCTAGCAGTAGGAGCCAATCAGACTGATGGACAGCGATTCGGCAATGGGATCCGGCGCAGAGATCGGTTTCCAGTACAACCAATTGTAACTGACTGTAAGCAAAGAGATGTGGTTAAAACGGATGTAAGATTAGGGTGAGAGCCCGCCACATTGGAAGATTCAATTTCATTTTGTATATTATTTGATATCATCACTAATAAAAATGTCTGATAAGGTTTTCTGAGTCTTGGTGAGGTGTTCGGACTATCTTAAAACAAACATCATTAAAAACGGCGGTATATAAATTATCAGAATAAATTGATAAGCCAAACAGCTAACTGCAATTATCACACTAGCTATCACTTTATCAGTGCTCATAAATGGGAGAAAGCTCTCCTCACTTTCAGTATCACCTAACCAAAACTGATAAACAAAATTAGCTTCTTAAGGACTTTCGTTTAAAGAGCATGACCCAATGTTAGTTTACTTACTTATTGACTTATAATTTTAGTTTATAAATGGAATACATAAACAGATATTCTGTCATAGACAAATGCAGTTATCGCATGTTTATCAGAACTGATAGCTTAAAAATAAACTACGTTTAAAAATAAACTTTTTGATATGTAACAGGATCTATATAATTTATCAGAAACCGCAAAGAAAAGAGGGTTGTGTTTTCTATCAGAATAAATTGAAAATGATGTCACAGCTAAGTGCAATTATTACGTTGGTAAAAATATTAATCAATCCTTCAAGAGAAACCCTCCAATGTGAACTTGACCAAGTGGAACGATACTCACGCACATAGGACTGGGTGAGTCTCAGGGACAAGGTGCGACAGCGGTGCCGGCACTCACTGGTCGGCCGCAGGATGACGAACCGCGTGCCCACCGCCTGGTGCACGTACGTGTTGGGGCACTCCGTCTCCGGCAGGGTGTAGGCCGGCGCCTGGGCAGTATCGATGGCCACGTACCGCTCCAGGGCCACGCCCATGCTGGGCAGGCGCGTGGGCCGGGCGAAAATGGGACGCAGAAGGCGGGCGGGCAGCATGCGATTGCAGCGCCACAGATTGTGTGCCTGCTGCGTCCAAACGGGGGCCACATCCGCATCCGCGTCCGCCTGGCTGCTGCTGCTGTTAAACTGCCCGAAGAGATCCTCCAGATTGTGAACGCCCTGGTTGGTGGAGTGCACCCGATAGGCGTCGCGCTGGAAGATCTTGTGATTGCTGGCATAGATGTTGTAGAAGTCGCTCAGATCGATGGCCCCCTGCTGGCTGCGGAAGGCAAACGGAGCACTCTCGCCTCTGGACATGGGCTCCTCATCCTCCTCCATCCAGACGCTCTCCACGTGGGCGCAGGGCCCACAGCTGAGGTCCTCCACCTGGAAGAACGGGTTGCCCATCAGGCAGGACTCGTCGTGAAGCTCGGTGAGCTGCGGAAATCGCTGGATCAGCGGCATGGTCATGCGTCGCCACATCCGCATCCCCGGATAGACCATTGCCTGCACCACGCGCTCCTGGTGGCCACCGTTGGCGCTCGTCGTCTCATACCGATAGGCGGCCACGCACAGCGAGACGAGGGTCAGGTAGAACAGCCAGCAGAGGATCTGCCGCCGCCGGTCCAGCAGGTGATGCAGCACCTCCAGCTTGAGGTAGGCCATCAGCGGGGCGGGGGGCATGGGCGGGGTGATCGTGATGCCCGCCTGCCAATTCCTCTGCCGGAAGTACTGGAACAGCACGTAGTTATCGAAGCTGACCGATCGCACCTCGTAACGCGACTCCGCCAGCCGACGCAGCTGACGCACTGCACCCGAGTACCGCTGCAGCAGCTGCTGGCGGCTCAGCTGCACAAAGTTTAGGTCCACCTCCAGGTCGTAGTCCTCCATGGCGATCCTTTCGTGTCACATAAACACCCCGTCTCTCTCTCTCTCTCTCGCTCTCCGCCTCTTCGCTTGGTTTGTGTGTCCGCCTCCTCCGCTCGTCCGTTTTGTGTTTATGTTTGTGTTTATTTGTGTTGGGCCCACACACACCGAGTGTGGGAGTGTGATTTTCAACGTTGATTTCGAACACAAAGCAACATTTTCCTTTTGTTTGGGTCACAGGAATACCTGAAGCTAGCCACCGACGGCTGGCGATTCCGACCCGCCGCCGGCTGGTCACACTGTTCGATATTGGGGCGTTGAAAAAAATACCAAAACAAACTACAGTGCGCACTCGAAGTAGTGAACAAAGAAACTTGTATATTTTATAGTTTCTGGCAAAATAAGTTTGATAACGAAACCCCTACAAATTTTTGCAAATATAAAACGCACAAAATGTACAAATATACCGAAAAATTAACAGCGACAACTTTCGGTACCGAAATATACCAAAAACAAGCCGCAGTGGCAACGCTGGTCACCATTGTTGTGCTTTTTATTTTGTGATTTGTGATAACAATTCAATGGATAATATCTCGCAGATGTGAGGGGCTAGAACAATAGAAATTATGGGGAGCTATGTGAAAATGGAGGACAGTGCCAAAGGGCGAAGGACGGATGAGTTTCCCAGCCAAGGACACCGGAAAACAGGCCTGCGAACTTTGATCTGCTGGAGTGTTCTGTTGTCGCTGCTTTTGTTTACCTCCCTCGGGTTTATCAGCCTGGGATTGCAGGGTCTCAGGTATGAGGGAGTGGACCGCAGTGTCGCCAAAGTGGAGCAGCGATTGGTGTGCTATTACGCCTCCGATGGCACGCACAATCTTAGCCTGCTGGACGTGCCCGGCGACCTGTGCACCCACATCAACATTGGGCCCGCCAGTCTGGACAATGCCACCATTGTTTTGCCCGAGAGCCTGCGCCAGGTGCTGCAGAACGACAGCCGATCCTTCCGCGCTGCCCATCCGCAGGTGCACCTGCTGCTGTGGATCGGCGGAGCCGACAGTGGACGGCAATTCGCCCGCATGGTGGTGAACCATGCGATGCGGAAGGTGTTCCTGCGCTCCCTGCGCGAAATACTGCGCACCTATCCCAGTCTGGATGGGATCGATCTGGACTGGGAGTTTCCGAGTGCCTACGACCGGGAGCGCATGCATCTGTCCCAGCTGCTCATCGAGATCCGGGCGGAGTGGCGGCGCGAGAAGCGGGACAACGATATACTCTCGCTGGCGGTGGCTGCTCCGGAGGGCATCGCCTTCTATGCCTACGACATCCGGGAGCTCAATCTGTACGCGGACTATGTGAACCTGATGACCTACGATTTCCACTTTTACCGCGAGGATACGCCCTTTACGGGCTTGAATGCACCGCTCTATGCTCGCTCCCAGGAGCGATCTCTGATGGGCACCTTCAACATCAACTACACGGTCCAGTGGTGGCTGAAGAGCGGTCTGGAGCCACAGCGACTGGTGGTGGGTCTGCCCACCTACGGCCACTCCTTCACGTGGGTAGCTTCCCATCCGAGTCAACAAAACCTTCTCTAACTCCTCTCCTCTGTCATCAACAGCCTGGTGAATCCCTTGAATCAACGAATAGGAGCACCCGCCTCTGGTTATGGCAAATGTGGCCAACTGGGCTTCACCACACTGTCGGAAACGTGCGAGTGTGCCGCCCAGTACTTCAAACCCACCTTCTTCTACGATTCGGAGACCTGCTCGCCCTACTTGAGCGCCCTCCAGGAGTGGATATCGTATGAGAACCAGACGAGCATCGCCTGCAAGACCAATTACGTCAAGTCCCTTGGTGTAGGTGGCGTCATGGTCTTCTCACTGAACACCGACGACTTGAAGAACTCGTGCAGCTACTTACCAAAGTCCACAAACAACCAGTCACCCGTGTTTCCACTGATCCAGGCCGTCAAGGAAGTGCTCCGCGCATCGCTGTGATTACTGTATTAAATGATATTTGATTTATTTGCAAGAGGCTGCCGCACAACCTCTCCTGGCAAACTGCTCGAACAGAAACAGTTTTGTACATAGTCATAGACGATAACTTTATGTATATATAAGTATAAATTAAATTATCACAATCGATCAATTCATAATATAACTAGAAAGGGTCAACATACGCAAATCATAGATATATACTCGCATGTACATGTGTGTGGCTGTCGAGGGGGGGGGAGGGGAAGGGGATTTCCCGGACCGGATCGCTTGGCAAATCGATAAGTATAAAGCATAATACATACATTGCAACTGGGAATGGGAGACGGATGCGCGGTGACAGAAACGGGAGCGTTACGGTGACCACGTTCGCCGCAAACATGGCAACTCGGGCAGGGAGACGATTCTGCGCTCCGGCAATCATGTCCGCCTCTGGGGTCGTTGCAGGTTGGGAGGCGGGGCCGCCAGCAGCTCATCGATCTGCAGCTTGTAGGCCGCCTTCAGCTCGGTCAGATCCAGTTCCAGTTCCTCGGTGCGCTCCACCTTCTCGCCGTACATCTGGAGCAGAGCGTCGTAGCGGTGCTGCAGGTCCTCGTATCCCTTCTCCATTACCTCGTACACCTGCAGTTTCTCCTTCATCTGTGAAATAATGTTTTAATTAAATTGATAGCAACTTATAGCCCTTCTTGTATCCTATTTCTACTCCACTAATCCTTACCGTTTCCAGTTCGATGGTCAGGTTGGATATCTCGCCATCGAGAACGCCCCGCTCCGCCTGCAGGCGCGACAGTTCCCACTGGAGGTGGGTCAGCTCACCGTCGCGCTGCTTCAGCAGCGCCTGCAGGTGCTCCAGGGTGCTGGTGTTGGCCGCCAGGAAGCTCAGGTGCACGCCTTGGATGATGCCCGATGGCTGGCGGCCCGAGTTGGAAGCGCAGTCGAGGTCGTCCTGGAGTAACAAATGCACTTGAGGGGAGAGCCACAATTTAATCGAGTTGTTTTATTACCGCCTGCCAGTCGATGATCCCGCCCAGGGCCTCCTCGTTGGATCCACTGTCGTCGGCTAGACTAAGCGGCGGCGAGGAGCGCAATGGAGCCTGGGACTTCTGCAGCGGCATCTGCATCTGCAACTGCGGCTGCAGCTCGCTGCTGGCCTTTACCGCCTCCACGGTCAGTAGGCTGGGCTGTTTGCCCAGCGCCGCCTCCGCCTGCTGCTCCTGGCACTGGTGCTCCAGGGCCGCGTTCCGCTCCTGCTGGTGGCTAAGCTCCTCCTGCAGCAAGGTCAGTTGCCTGGAAGGGAAAACGACATGATGTTAAATCGAGAAAAGGAAGCTCAAAGGTCAGTCTTTGTTTTGACACCCTTGCAGCTCCAACAATAACAAGGAGATATTAAAGGAAAAACGCACCTCTTGAGGTCGCTCTCCTTGTTTCCAGAATCCAGCTCTTGCTGGCGCATCGCCATTTTGGCCGCCTCCGCCTCCATCAGCGCGTTCGACAGCTTCTCCTCGAGCAGGCCGCAGCGGGTGCGCAGCAGCTCCTGCTTCTCGCCCTGCACGAACTCCAGCTGCTGCAGGGAGCGCAGCTGCAGCTGCGCATCGTCTAGCTTCTGGAGCAGCTGCTGCTCCTCACGATTCCAGCCGGCGGATCGCTGGTCTAGGGTGCGCTGCAGCGACTCGATCTGTCGGATCAGGGGCGTGGTGGTGGCACCCAGCTCCTGCGTGGAGCTCTCCGCTCGCAGGTCGGCTGCCTCTAAGCGTCGCAGGAGCTGCCTGTTCTCCTCGCGCATCTGCTGCTCCCTTCGCGCCAGACTGTGCTCGGCCAGGCGCAGTTTCTCGCGCAGATCGGACACCTGCTGCACGTACTCCTGCTGCTCGGCGCGCAGGCTGTCCTGTTCGGTTCGCGTCCGCTTCTGCAGATCCCCCTTGAGGCCGTCGAAGCTGGCCTGGAGGGCAGACAGCCTGGACTGGAGATCCTCGATGCGGCTGCGACACTCGGCATTCTCCTCGTCCACACGCTTCTTCTCCGCCGTCATCCGGCAAACGGCCTCGATCTGGGTGCGCTCCATCTCCTCTTTGGCAGCCAGGGACTTCTTCAAGCGCTCCGATTCGCTGGACAGCAGGGAGATCTGCTCGCCGTTCTTCTTCAGCAGCGTGTCCGAGGTCTTCTCCTTGGCGCGCAGCTTCTTGATGATCGTCGACTGCTGCAGGATTTCCTTGGACAGCTTCTCGCCCTCGGACTGGAGGCCGGCGATCATCTCGTTGCACTCGGCCAGCTCGTCCTTGGGTATCTTGTTCTGCAGCTCGTCGCGCAGGCTCTTCATTTGGATGCGCAGGGCATCCCGCTCCCGGATGCTGGCCTGAAACTTCTTCTCCAGCGCCGAGAGTCGCTGCACTGCATCCGCCGCATCCGTACTGTTGGCGCTATTGGCCGCCGCCTCCACGCGCGCACGCAGCTCCTGATTCCGCTCGAGAAGCTCAGCGTTTTGGCGCTCCGACTGCAGCAGACGCTGCTCCCGGGCCTCAATCACCTGATTCAGCTCGCTGATGCGCTGCACCAGCTTGTCCAGCTCCGACTGCGAGTCCTCCGACAGCAGCGAGATCTCCGACGGCTCGCGATGGTGCCCCTTGGCCTTAAGGCCCACCTTGCCGCCCGCCAGCTCCTTGAACTTCTGCGGACTGGTGCGCGTGGTAGTGCTGTTGGTGCTGGAGTCACCGTTCGGATTCGAGATGATCTCGATGTCCGAGGAGGTGGACGAATAGCTCTGGTCCACCACGTCCGCCTTGGGCGGTGCGGGCGACTTGCCCTTGTGGCTCATCTGCATCTGGATGTCCTCGAAGCTCTGCGTGGAGTCGGAGTCAGCACCGGCCACATTTCCAGCTGCCTGGATGTCGCTGAGCACCAGAGCCTTCATGGTCTGTGTGGAGTCTGCAGGGATAAAGAAACTCGTTTACATTTTAATCTTAACTAATTATGTTAACAAAAATATGCAAATTAACTTTAATATGTTAATGTATTAATTAATTTTTAAGCCTTTTAAATTGTACTCGATCCCCTGGGCAGTACCCACCATTTAGGTGATCCTTCAATTGCCGTTCCAGCTGCGTGCCCTCGTCCTCGTCGTCATCCTCGCCGTCGCCCTCGGCATTGTCGGATGTGTCGTTGCTGGCGATGATCACGATGCTGTCGGGCAGCGAGGGTTCCGTGTCCGGGGACAGCTCCATCTCCATCTCGCTGGCCGTGGTGGCCGTGATGAGTTCCAGCGAGGATTCCGACAGCCGCTTGGCCACCGACGCCTCCTCGATGGGTGAGGTGGGCGAGGACAGCAGATCCACCGAGTCCGAGGTGGCCGACTGCCGTTTGGTGTACGCACTGCTCCCGGGAATGGATGTGGAAGTGGGTGTGGTTGCCACATCGCTGGCCCTGGGCGGAATGGTGACCATCTCGTTGGCATGGGGATTGTCGTAGAATGTGGGCGCGTCCACTGCCCCAGATCCAGCTCCTGCTGAGGTGGCCGCGTTGGAGGAGGACGCGGAGGCGGAGGCGCTGTTCCCTCCCGCCCCACTTTCCCCCGCAGCTCCAGCGGCAGTGGTGTCCCTCTCCGTCGCCTTGCTGTCGTCATCCTGGATGTCCAGCGCCTCGATCAGCACCGTCTTGGCCTTCTCGAACCAGCTCATGGTGGATGCGGACTCCCAATTGGCCAATCCCCGAATATCAATATTGTTTACCGCTGCTGACGTCGCTGCAGCGGCACTGGAAAATCTCCTCCTGCTGGTGTCTCCTGCTCCTCGCGGGGGGTGGGGCGAAGCGGCCTGCTAGCCGGGCGGCGCATGCAAGTCCCAGGTGGTGTTGTGGCAGCAGAATCGCCGATTCTAGGAACACATAATCGAAACAAAATCCTGTGTTTCCAACTCAGCTGCTTATTGATACTTTGGAGATGGTGCAGTGTGACCGTTTGCAAACAGTGAACGCTCGGTACAGTGAACTAATGTACCGATTACCGTTAATTTTGTTTCAATTAATTAGTTAACATTATTCGTTACTTTTTAACAGTTTTCATGTTTTTATGATTACATTAAATGTTTATCAAAAACTGTACATTTAACATTTAAAATAAATTAAAAGCTTGACCAATTTTATTTGCTCAGATTTTCTATCGTTTTCATAAAACAGCTGTTATTAATCGATACTGGGCGATTTCCTTCGCAAATTTATAAAAAGTTGGTAACTTTTAGGGGATTTGTAAAACCTTACACCTTTTTACCTTTGCGGGTTAATTATTTAAATTAAGGCGCCAAATGCAAAACTGAGTAGTGAGTTTTGCAGCAAGCAGCTTTAGATGAAGTTTAGGTCGGGGACGTTACGAACAGGGATCAGTAAACATTATATAAATAAAAATAATAAAAATATATGTTTGGAATAATTTAACTATTTTTTTATGCATACAGTTTAGTAGTTCTTAAAAGTAAGACTTTTAACCCCGTTCAATGTTTAAATAAAAATACCACTTGAGTTGATCACAATTTCCTGCATATAATGTAATAAAATATAATGTTATCCAGTCGTTGTTTGTTTTTTTTATTTATCAAATCACCCTTTAATTTATTTGTGACTACGCCCTTGTCGCTGTTCTGTTACTCTCTCTGTCAGCATGCCTCTCTCGATGTTACATTTCTGTTAACTTGTTAAACAGAACCTGTTAACCTGTTGGAAGCAGTGTTGCCGCGTTGGCCTTTTTCTGGCCAGATCTGGCTATTTTGCATGATCCAAAACTTTAAGCCCCTCAATTTAGCAGGAGCATGTTTTTTGGGTTATTTCCCAAAATAATTTCGCTATTTTTTTTAGTAATTTTGAATACGTAAATCATATGTCAGCAACGAACTGAATGGAAGGTTACTTAAGTACGGAGGAGGTTGCTGTAGATAACATTTCGGACACTTTACTTGACGAACAAATACCATTTACAACCATTTACAAAAATTTAAGGTAACAAAAATTATTGTAAACTTTGTTATCTTTGTATTGTAACTTTGTTATCTATTAAAAATGTAGCTATTTTGGCTATTTGTTGGCAGCACTGGCTAGCGCTCTCTTCTTAACCGATTTTCGTTAATGTTATCTCCAATGTTACCCGCAAGTCAAATGCACTGCTACCCGATTGACTTAACAGACAAAAAGTTAAAACCCAACATTTCCGACAAATAACGGTCGCATATATCTGATTGGAACAATATAGTCTGGCTCAATCGAAACGCGACGTCGGGCGCGCGCGCGTGGAACCAAAAACCGAAAAACCAAAACAAATACGAAAAGAATTTTTGGGCAAAAGGATTGCTTTAACGCTTAATTGATTAAAAGTACGCAAGTTTTGTTACTTTTTTTTTGCGGGAAGAATTCGGTCGTTCGTCGCGATCGTTACCGTTGAATATTTTCAAAAATCAACTCGAAAAACGTGCGATAAATTGTGCCGGTAAAATCACAATATCACAATATTTTGATTTCTTCACTCAGAAAATATTGTTATTGTGAAGTTTTTTATGAACACACACTCCTCACAATCCGATCGTTTTTTGTTTGTGTTTTTTTTTTGCTTGAAAAACCTGTGCGAAAAACCCATTTTCGAAAACAAGCCGCGAAGTGAGGTGCAAAATTGGAATCGCTTTGTGCATTCTGAAACACTATTAATACTATTAAAAATGATTCGATTTTTCCCACTATTGTAATTCGTGTGAAAAAGAAACAAAATTTGCATACAAATCTGGAGATTGGCGAAGATCTTGAAAAGGTTTGTAAATATTGTACAATATATTTTGGTTTCACAAGCGGTCGTTAAGTGGAATTAAATCACTTCCCATTTTCGAAGAGGTTTATTTAATCAGACACTGGGTTTATCAGTGGAATAAAAACAAATGGGGGAATGGGAGCGTTACACATGTTTGGTGCGATTGTGACTTGTGTTTTGTGTTTGTCTCGTCGTTCTTTCACTTGATAAAGCCCAGCATCACATATAAAAATAAAAAAATTAAATTATAAAAAAAATATATGTATCTGGCACACGCACTTGTTGATTTCTGCACTTTTTGTTGCACTTTTGTGCTCAAAACAAAAAAGTTTTTATTTCCTAGAACGCGATTTGTCATGTCAACAAGAATGGCAAAGTTCTTGGCCCTTGGCTTTGTTTGCTTACTTACTGGTAAATTACGTTACTCAGGGCCCGGGGTTCGTTCTGTTCTGGGAAATCGGGTGATGAATAAAATTAAAATCTGCTGCACACCATAAATTTAACCAACACCCCCACCCTCACGGATCGCCCTCCCATTTTTGTTTGCTAATTAAAAGGCATGAGGCAAAACGGTGACAGGATCAACTTACAAGTGCGGGCAATGATTTAGTGAGACCCTCATGTTATTCAAATCTCAGGACAATAATTTTGGTTCTTTAGAAAATAAGGTCTATCGATTAGAAAGATTTAATTTTTTTATGGAAACAAAACAATTTTATTTTTTTGTTGGAATAGAAAACAGCATCTGAGATAATTTGTAACCACAACTTACCCAACTATAATCAAAATTTTATCCAGCAAAAATTCAAATCCTACACATTTTTCTTCTAAAATATATAAAATTATAAAAGCTTATCATTTACATTTTTGTTTGAATAGTCACTTCATTTAAAAAAAAATTGTCAAAATATATAATTAATTTGCCTAACGATTATTTATTTCTTATTTGTATAATTGATTCAGCACGTGTAACATTTTGTTTCTATTTGTAATTAGCTTAGAGTTGCAAAAATTGAGATATTACAATTTTCAGAAATATGTAATTGACCTTGGCTGTTGTGTGTGTGTGTGAATTCAGCGTTGCTTGCATGTGTGTGTGTGTGTCAACAAACAATTTACAGCTGTTTACGCCTGTTGGACGCCCGCAACAACAAACATAAGAAGAAGAGGAGATAAAGGAAGAAGGAGTAAAAGGAGCTCTCTCTCTTTTCAGGCTCTCTGAATCCCCCTCAAAAATAAAGAGAGAGCGAGAGAAAGATCCCATTTATTTAATTTCTCAGGCCGTCAATTTCCAAACTGATAAGAAAAATGCTCAACTGATAAAGGGTGGCACTCACACACAATCTACACAGAGTCATACAGAGAGCTGCGGGTCTTGAGTTCTGGTTCTTCATTTTAGTCAGTCTTTTAGGGCTTTTGGGCTGGGCTTCCATATGTTTTCCCATGGCATAACGGTCGCAACGCATGCGCCTCTCCTCCCACAGCCCCATATTCCCTGGGCCCTCCCCCTCGCCCTCCCCCTCGCACACGCACACTGGCACAGATAGAGCGCTTATGGATTACAATTATTTCCAGACGGCGACAGCGAAATCAATGCACAGTGGTTGTCACATGTATGTTAACATTAATATTAAATTAAATGAAAATAAAAATAAATTAAAAATAAATAATAATAAATAATATGTACTAAAATAAAAAAAAAATAATAAATGTTTACTTACATAAACTTGGATTTAATTATATCACTGTTGCAACTATTTAAGGGGCTATAAATATTGAAAAATATAAAGTTATGTTTTAATGTGCTACAAGAAGATTCCTAAAGAATACAAAGTTTTCTGTACTTAATTTTGCACTTGAATTTGCTAATTTAAAAAATCTATTATTGAATTTCGATTTATGTTTGAAAGTGAATTCTTATTTACTTACATATTTATAAACCTAAACTGGCTATTTTAAAATATCTCATCATTACAACTTATAGACTATATTTAGTAAGGAACGATTCATTAGGAATTTTTAAAAAATAACTCGTAATCGCAATTTCTTTGTTCACCCATTTCCTTACACTTAATTTTGGTACATTAAACATATTATTAAATTTTGATTTATGTTAACCCCTAAAAATGTAATTTAAATGTGAAACCTCCTATGAGCCCGTAAAAATAGCTCTTGGTTCCACTGTGCCCGATTCGTAGTCCAACTACTGTTATGCGTGTTCTTCTCCTGCTTTTCGCATTGCTTCTCTCCCGGAATAACGGAATAGTTGGGCAAGGACTTGCGCGGAAGCTGCCGGTTAATAAAAATAGGGGGAGGTGGGTCTGGTCTGGTCTTTCTGGGCTTGCAACCCTGGGACCTCGGCGAAAAGTCGGTAAAAGTGTTCTCCCGTTTTTTGTAGTTAGTCTTCGGTCATATGGTCGCCCGTCGCGTTGCGGAGTTGCGGAGTTGCGGAGTCTCGCGGAGTCGCCTTCTCGCGGTATTCGCGTCCACTCCGAACATCCTGTGTTCCACTAAACTTCCCAATTTCCCTTCCGTTTCCGTTTCAGACTTGTTGTTGTTCTATTTGTTTTTTGTTTTTGTGCCAGTGAGTGTTTTGTTTTTTAAGTGAAGTTCGCGACAGTAAAAACTCTTACCGCTATAATAACGTGCTTCCTTGTCTGGCGAATTTTTTTTTTTAGGTACCGTCGTCGCGTGCAGAAAAAGTAAGCGCAGAATTTAGCGTAAATTTTGTAGTGTTATTTGTTATTGTTGTTTTGGGCTCCGCTTAGGGTGGATACCATCGATTTGCGTGTCGCGCAGAAAAAACACAAACAAACCAAAAAAGAAAAAAATCACAGAAATTCAAAAATCAAAATCACATCGGGGAAACAAAAGAAATCAACTGCCAAAATACCAAATTCGATTGTCTGAATTGCGAGAGAGCGCAAATAAAACAAACAAAGCAGCAGAAAATAATGATTATTATTATTATTTTTATTGTTATTATTGTAGCTGGCTTGTCTGTGTTTATTGGAACTTATCGTTTTATCTGTCTACTTTTTGTGCCGTGGAATGTGCTGGTGTAAATCACAAACATGAGGCGCATTCAATTATAATTTCACATGCAACAGCAACACCCCTCCTGATAACAACAATGAGCTCTCTAGCATCCAATACCCAGTACCCAGTACCCCCGATATGTAAATATGTAAATATAAACATGTATATAGAATGTGACAACTCATGGGGTTTATCTGAAGTTCCACTTACAGAGACCGTCGAATGACAAATGACGCAGCCACATACATACACTATATATCCATTAAATATGCCATTCGAGCAGGGATAAGGCAAATAATAATGGCCCAGGCAGATCCAGTTTTAACCACTTAGGGGTAGACTAATTTATGGTTATAGAACTTTACAACTGCCATCGATATGTGCGAACAAAGAGCGATATTTCTTTATGGTCATGTTCGGTGGCAGATAAGCCATACGGGGATAGTGCTGGCCTATTCCAAGGTAATCATCGCTATAAGTACACCTTTAAAAAGATCTTAAGGTTAAATTAAGATCTTAAGATCTTAAATTATTGTCAAGCATAGAGATAAGTTAGTTCTGTGGGTTATGCTTAGTTTTTAAAGCTAAAAATCATTTGTGTACCTATTTGTAGTAATTAAAAAAATGAACAATATGTCTTTAATTTATTTGATTTTAGTTGGGTGTTCCCCATCTTAAAGTTCCTTTTAAACTGTTCAAAATAATGCCAAAAATAAACATATCTGAGGAAGTATCACCCAAACATTATTTATTATATCCTGTATTGGACTAGAGATTCATGTTTTTTTTCTTCTAAAGATAAATGCAAAGGCAAACTCTGTGAGTCATAAATCTTTCTGTGAAGATTCCTCCGGGATGTCTGGCTTTTAATTAAAGAACTTTTGAATGCTCTATGGCGATATTATTAATTTTCCTCGGGTGAATTTTCGCCAACATTTCCATGAGTCATAGATTGGCAGCCCACCCACCGTGATGGCGCCTCTGAAAGTGTTGTTTTTTGTTTGCCAGTTTTGGCCAGGAGGAGATTGAGTCACGTCAGCTGTTGTTCTAATGAGTAAGTGGGATTGGGGTTGGGGTTGGGGTGGCTGGTAAGCTGGCTGACCTTGGTGACCGCATGCGCAGGCATTCGTCACGCAGCCAGGAGGATTCCCCAGAAAAGGTCACCTCACTGCATATGTGGCATTGACCTTGCCCAATTCTTACCTGGCCATTAGACCCTCACCCGCCGAGCAGTAACCTTCGTGGGAAAAGGTCGGCTCAAGGCCCAAAACCAAACAGAAGGTGTCAAGCCAACACAGAGAAATATACATATAGCCAATATTGGTCTTTGAGTCGGTAATTTTTCATATTGATGGTGACAAATTTCAAACACAAAAATTCACCATATCTCTTTAAAAACTTTATTTTATGTCCTATTAGTTGGTTTTAAAATAACTAAATATTATTAAACTAATAATAGTCTCTTGATTTTTAAGAATATTACATTTTTTAAAACTAATATTAATATTAAAAAACAAACTGACAAAGTAAACATTCTTAAAATAAAGAAACCACTATATTATCTTTGAAATCTTTTCTCATCAATATGGAAAACCTTAGTATTAAGGTATATTTTCGGTTTATAGATGGGAAAGTACAAAAATAGTGCTTATGAACTTTAGATGGATATGTTATTCCATTACAGGACACACCCAAAAATATTGTGTGATGAGGGTTACGTTTTTCTACACGATTCTCGGCTTGCGGGTTGCGTGCGAATTTTTCATGTGTTTTTTCGTGTTTTTTTTGTTTGTTCCAACTCTCTTGCCATTTCCGCTTGTCAGACATTTGTCAGCTTTTAGCTTATTGCCAACTTCTGTACCCGATTGTGAAACAAGCCTACACCGATTGTGAGTCTGAGTTTGAGTCTGGGTTTTGGTTTTGGGTTTGCGATTGGGATTGGGATTGGGTCCAAGACTTTAGCCCACTTTGGTTGAGTCGTGGTTCTCGTATTCATCGTTTCTTTTCGCTCATTTCATCGCATATTTACGTAGGCCATTCGAGCCAAGTTAACGCCTTTATCTATTGACTTATTTGTTTAGACCACCACCTCTCTCTATCTGTCTACAACGCTCACTCACTCACTCACGTTCAATGACAAAAAGCAAATAAAACTCCATTTACCGTTTTCTACTTACTATACGTCTCTGATGATGTCACACTATATATGTGCATGTCCCATGTCCCATAACTGAAAAAGCCCAACTATATATGCATACTTCATTTTCGATTTCCTTTTTCTGCCTTTCAGGTTCCGGCACCAGCTGAACAAAATCAACAGATAAAGAAAATAAAAGAATATCAACTCAGCACCCGATCGGTAAGTTCATCAAAGGTCGTGGGGCGGGGGGGAAGTGTCAAAAGTGGGGAAATGGGAACTATTTGTAGAGTTTTTTAGGGGGAGCCAAGAGGGGAGTGATCATAAAAATGATAGAAACTTCCATTGTTGTTCGGAAGTTTGTGTAGTTTGTTGGAAGGCAGGGACTTCAGGGACTTCAGGGACCTGGTATTCATAGAAACTATGTTGGCTCCTTGAATTTTTAGTTCCCAAAAATGATAATTTTTGATCAAGTTCTGTTTAATCAAGGTTTGTAAAAAAAATCAGGTTTACCTGGTATTTAATTAAACTCTAAAAAGAGCTTTTCTATTCTTTTAAACCCCTTTTTCAGAGTTATTTGCAACTAAGGATAAAGATATGCTTTTCAAGCGCCATTTTCAATGACTTTGAAAATTAGTTACATTAAAAGATAAATAAGGTTTATTTAAGGACGACTTTTACGGAAGTCCATGTGAATGGACTCCTTGCTAAAGAAATCTAGCAAAAATAGACCTCAATTTTGTGCAGAAATGATCGCTTAATGCCCGATGACCGTTCGCGATCTAGAAAAGAAATGCGTTTCGGCACTAATCACTTTCGTTCCGCTGCGACGGCGTGTGAATCATGTGGCTATATAGGTAGTACCTCTTGGTCATGATAAAAATATACGATCGGTTTCGTCATAGACCAAGATGACGACGCTACATGTACACATACATATTAATAGTATTCTCGCCACATTTTTGGGGGGATTATGTCGTAGGTCAGGGAATCAAAATGTGCGAAAGAAACGCTCGTTCGAGTGGTTATGAATGGGCAGATCGCCAGAAGAATCTGAGTCATTTTCTGGGGGTGCGAGGGGGTTCTGCATTTTCTGTTTCATTTTCATTTTCGGTTTCGATTTCGATGTCGGTTTCGTTATCAAGCGTTTATCACCTCAATTGGCATTCAACAACTAACGCACGACGCATTGGGAAAACGTGTCGCAAAATTCATTCACTCAACGATCGATAGCGGGAAGTCGTCGATAGTCGTCGATTTGTCGTCGTTTGTCATTTTTTTTTTTTACCCCCGTCGGAAATTTCAATATTTATGAGTATGCAATGGCTCCCAAATGGACAGCCAAATCGAATCGCAGCCCCCTCTCCCCACCTCCTGTCCACCTTTTGGACAGTTCATTTATTTATTTCGACAGGCGACAGCGGGGAGAGTGTGTCAAGTGATCGCCAAAGGGCCACGAAAAAATGCCTGGCATACAAATGGGCAAATGGATGTGGATGTGGAAGTGGAATGGATCATCCATCGATCCAGCTGGCAGTTGATCAAACACAGATAGCGGAGATGATGATCAAGCTGAATTCAAAATGAAGCCATGACGTGGGATTGATCTTTAGGGAACATTTACAACTCGAGGATCATTCTTAGGTCGATGGGAAAAAGGGATCTCAGGTATTAGATGATCAGTTTTGTGCCCTATGCAATATGATATAAAGTACGTTAAAAATGGGAGATTACTTGTCTTTCAACTTAACCATCAAAGATTATCAAGGGTTGCTCTGTAATTACTATTCATTTTCTTTAAATTAATGGATTTCCAATTCCAGGATCCCAGACCAAAGATCACAAAGATATTAACGATCAAGGTCTAAAAAGTTTTTCTAGATTTGTAAATCTCCGAAACTGGAAGTGAACAAGATCTTTCCAGATCTTGTCTTCAAATCTTTTGTTTGAAAAAGTAACTATAGCTCATAGTAAAATTTGCTGATCTAGTGATCTCTCTACTGATCTCCACTCATCTTTGATTCACAACCCATTGCGTGCTGATCGCGAGGCATTCGCCCGAGGCGATCTTTTGTCTCTTTGTCGCCACTGCTCATTCAATTAATTGCGCACATAGTCGCAACTTAGTTGGTCTTGGTCTTGGTCTTGGTCTCCATCTCAACCCGATCTCCATGTCTGCCATGTCTGCCATGTCTGCATCTGCATCTGCATCTCGAACGGAGAGTGATTCCCAGGCCCAGGCGCCTGGTTGTAAATTTAGTTGTTCGCGCACGCAATTTGCTGGCTCGCAGATGAGATGAGATGCTTGCTGTGGTCATGAACCCGCATTGTAGTTGCCATTTTATTTGTTTATTAATTGCTCAGCCCCTCTCGCCAGCGGTTGATGGATGATGTGGCTCCGTCTCTAGCTTCAGCTTCGTCTCCAGCTCCATCTCCAGCTCCGGCTACATGTCGTTGGCATGTGGGTTGTGGGTGAAATGAAATGAAATGAAACCATTCAAGTTGACTGATGACAATGAAATGCTGAAGTTTCACTTGGTGCCATGGCGGCGGATTATTGCCTCAACTGCCTTGAGTGTTACGCAGTCTGATCTTGCACTGATCTCAAGTGATCTGCCAGAGATTGCTATTTTATCACCCATATTTTGTGATCTTCGAGTTGGGAACCTTTGTGGATCTGATCCTGAGTCCTATCAGCTTATCCTGTACTAAATACTGGGGTTATATCAGCCACATAAAATATATAACCCATCTGGAATACCTGACTTATTCTAAAACTTAGTTATATAGTTCAAAGAATGAAGAGTTTTATGAAACAAATGGAGCTCTATTAATAACTACTTCCTCTATCTTAGTTGTACAAAAGTTTCTATGTTTCTTTTAAAATGATCTACAATCATCTGTGATTATCTCCACGGCCACAAAATCTTAATGCGATTAAAAAAGCACAAGTTGCGATCATTAAGTGAACATTTAGACCGCCACTCTGCCAAGAATGATCTATGCTTCTCTTTTTTTTTTGCGATCTTTAGCGAGATCGCAAAGCAGGCGTGAAATCATCGTTATTATGATGATTACTTTTTTGCTCAACGACTGGGAATTATTATCGAATTAACACGGCGCTTCGCAGAGCCATTATAATAATGTTATATAGAAGTTGGGGGTGATTTTGGCTTCGGGGAGTGGAAGCCTGAAGCCCGATTAAATGCCTCCGACGATTGTCGCCTATTAACGAAATCAACTCGGATGCGGGCGGTCTGATGATGGGCCTAATCAAAAATGTATTTACGAGACATATATATATATTTACTGGGTCAGGGGTACGTACTTAAATTTCATTACATTTAATGGCATTTAGTCATCAAGGGATTTTGTTTTTTTTTTTGTCAAAATCTGTGGAAATCCGTTTGACGGAATGATGAATGATGAATGGGGGCGACAAGCGATCGAATGTCCGAATGTGTGATCACTGCTCGAATGCCAAATGGTTGCGCATGCGCATTATGAATCGCGATGGGATTGCGACTGGAGATCGGAGATCGCAGATCAGAGACTACAGACTACAGACTATACGAACCACAACCAAACCGGACTGGACCAACCTGATGTACGGAAAGGTGAAGACAAATTGGTCAGCTTACATCACGAGGTGTTTTTTTTTGTTGTTATTTTTTTTGCAAAGTCTGTCTGACAAAATATAAATCGCCCAAAGGCCCGGCAATTAAGAATTTTTGTCTTTGGCCTGGCCTTTAGCTTAGTTGCCTGGGTGGGCGAGATTTTTGAGTGTGTGTTTTCGAGTCTCGAGTGCCTGTAGTTGGCTGCTCATTAAGTGGCTCAAATGGCAGTCAAAAATCTGCTGGCCGGAACCTTTCAGAAAACAAAACAACAAAAAAAACAGAGAAACCCAAGCCAAGTTAAGAATCATTATGTCAATGTCGGGTCCCCGCCTCTGACTTTTAATTTGCTGTTTGAGTTACCTCATAAGTCGACACACTTGCGATTCTTCGCACTTGAGAATATGACCTCCATATTTTGGAGATGGGAGAGGAAATCAGAGACCTTTTCTCGGGGGAAGGCGAAGGCAAAGGCTCAGCCTCTTTGTTGTCCGCTGATCATCATTCTGGAGGATCATGCGGGGATAAAAAAGGATGGGTTTGTTTTGTGTTCGGACCTCAAATATCCATGACTCGGCACTCCTTTCCGGCTAAGTGATCATCCATCCATCCATCCATCCATCAGGGTGACTGAAATGAAATGAATGCCTAGATCAAACGATCGCTCCGATTGAATCATTATTGTCTTGGGGATAATTTGTAACCAAATTTAGTAACTTCTTTTGGGTTTTGTCTTGAGTTTCTCCTGTAGATGCGTGTGTGTGTGTGGCCGTCTCTCTCGTTAGGATCGCAGCTAGCTGCAGGGGATAATTTCAGATAGCTACGTGCCTCTCAAGAAATCCCCTGATTGGCCCGACTCGTAAAAAATCGTAAAATGCGAAGCGTGCCCCATGTGCCCTGCCTCCTTTGGTTTAAAGACTTAACGATTTTACGATCGCTTTTGATGACTTGGCTAGCTGCCCGGAACACCTTGTACCTTGATTGACCGAACGCTAGATAGATCATTTAATTTAAACTATTTATGGATATTTTATGGCCAGCGGACGATGATTTGCATTTGGCCAACTTTCCATTTGACAAAATGAAACCTAAACTCTGCCCATCAATGGGCCTCTGCGATTGTGATTGTGTTTGTGGGGATCTCATGAATGGAATTCCATTTAACGATGTGAGAACGGTGGGAAGATTTCAGAAAGCAGGATCAGATTAAGAATTAAGAGGTTGCTTTGACGATCACTTCAGTACTGAAGAGAGACATACCATAAAACTCAATAATGGGTTTTTAAGAGACCTTAGAATATTGATTTTTAAAAGAGCAGGAAATATTACGAAAAATATTTATTATACAAAATGATTAAGGTGATAATAAAAGGAATCGAAATGAAGGTTAAATAGGAAAGGAAATTCCACCGAATGGAGTATTTGTCACATAACATAAATATGGCAAAAATCCAACTAGAAATGGGGTTTCCTCTCTTAGTACATTCCTTCCCAAGAAGACCTATCTAACATCCGGTTTTGGGGATTGTGTCATCCATCTATCGATCCATAGTCACTAGGCAAACAAACACCATATGGCAGAGTGAATCGAGCACAAACAGTTGAGGCATTAGCAAAGAGTTATTTTATCTTATCGGCTGTTTACGTACGATTTTAGTTCGATTTTGATTTGGGACTCTGAAACTCTGAAACTTTTGGCTCGCTGTTTACCTGCTGGAGATGTCTGGAAATAATGGAATGGAAATGGAGTTTACGAGTTCATATGGCCAGATGTAGACATATCCAGGGCAAACAAAAACACACACACAACTTTCTGTATTGACTGAGGAACTTTATTTGCTGCTCTGGCCATATCTTTCAACTTGTATCTGTATCTGTATCTGTATCTGAATCTGCTTCATCTCTGTGTGTTTTTATTGTGTTTACACTTGACTCCATCATGTTGCTGGTTGCTGGTGCCTGGTGCCTGGGATTGTTGGGTCGTGTTGAAAAGTCTTTGCAATTAGCACGCTTTCAGCGCATACCAAGCACTTAGCCAGCACTATTGGGTCAAGGTTAGTGGCCCAAACCCAAACCCAATAGCCCATCCCCCCGATATCTTAGATCTTAGATCTGTTAACCAGCCCTATGGCCAATCCATCTTGTATTTGTATTTACAATATATTTATGTTTATGTTTATCTGTGGGCGTAAACACACGGCAAACAACTTCATTTGAGTGGAAATCAGACAATCAGACAATCAGACAAGAAGTTGTCGCTGTCGTCCCAGTTTTCGGTCTTTGGCTTAGGGCCTGAATCAAAATTCAGGTCACTTCGGGTCAAACAAACATCCAAACAGACAACTAGGTTTTAAGGCGAATCTAATGGCATGACTATAACGACACATATTTATATCCCAAGTGATGTTCTTAATTTCGCTTGAATATACCCGGAAAATCTTTGTAAAATCAAATGATGATGACCCTGGAATGAGGATAAGTTGGCTAATATTACAAGTGATTTAGAACTAAAAAAAACCTTACAAAATAGTTAAAATAAATCCCTAAATATCTTAAAGTACCCACAGCTAACAGCTAGATCTCTGCACTTTATGGGGACATTACGTTGCAGGATATAACTTCTGGGTATCAAAACGATTCATTCATTCCCCATTTCGTATACCCAATTGAAAGAGATTGAAGCAGATTGGATGAGAGATGGATGTGGGGGATTGAAATGCAGTCGGAGGTGGTAGATGGAAGTTGATGTCAAAGTCGGAGGAGACCTAACCTCTATATAAATGTGAATGGCTGTGCATATGCATACATATATGTATATATAAATCTATATATACGGTTTTATATGCTCCTGCCCCTTTTTATCTTTTGTACGCTCCCCAAGTTCCCAGTTCCCAGTTCCCAGTTCCCAGTTCAAAATCCCAAGTTCCCCGATTCTTTCCGTCTTTGTGACGTTAATTAGAACGATGCACCATGCGTGGCTGCTGCTGGGGATTTTCTAGGGGGGGAATTTCAAGGAGGAGAGAGGAGGGAGGAGTTCTCATTCTCCCGACTCCGCAGATATAGCTTCTGTTGGATTAACGGCACACGTGTCCGCATCTTGCGCTTATTTATTACCTTTCAGCACCGACTGAAAGAATTTTCCCTTTTCTTTTCTTTACTTTTATGACTTTTTGTTTTCGCTCTCTTTCGGTTTTCACATTTCTCATTTAGATACTCTTACTTTTATAATTGTTTCTGATTTTTTAGTATTTGTGGATTTTTAAAAAAGGCTTTTTTTAAAAGGGCAATCAATGTAAAGTAAATATTTTATGAACACAAGCTTTAAGCATCGATATCTCGGGAACTATAGGAGCTACCACCACCATATTTTGTACATAGACTTCTGAAAACCACATTGTTAATTAACTAAAATTCAATTCCCCGAGTGTATTCCATCTTCGGCGTGGACAGATCTCATCCTCACCAATCCCCATGGCTTCTAATGTATCGCATGTCGGACAAAACGATGCGGACATCGTTCATTGCCTTCCCTTGAATTCCTTCCCGGGTGCATTCCTTCTGGGCACACAAAAATAAAATAAAATTCAACTTTAGTTGAAAAGGTGAAGACTTGAAAGGGGATTCCAGGCCCAAGCCCAAGCAATTTCCAAGCCGTTCAAGCGCGAACGGCAAAATTTCCGCACATAAATATTTTCCAATTGAGCAGGCCATGCAGTTTATTGGTTTTCACTTTTCAGCCCTTAACCTCAGCCCTTAGCCACCCCGTTTCCCATTTCCCCATGTAATTTGGGTGCACCCAACCCACCTTAGACATATCTCCTTGTTGAATCTCCAATCCCTCGCCTGATTTCTTTGTAGTTTGCAGCTGTAAGTTCAATTGCACAAATGGGATATACGAGAGTATATATATGTGAGTTTATGTGTATTTCACAGATTGTGGAGCATCGTTCTTCGCCAATCTTCTGCAATCCAATTGCCGGAAATTATCGTTTAACGCCTTTGGCTTGTGTCTGTTTTACCCTACCGCCTTTGGGTATGACATAAAATTGGAAAATCTTATAAATATTTACTTTTTTTGTGACTTATATTCTTACATTATTTTTAGTCAGTTTTATTTTCGAAAAAAATATATTTAAAATTACAATAAAATCAATTGTATGCCCCTTGCTACCATCCAAAATTAGAACTTATGTATAAGGATTAAATTTGATAAATTGAAGTGTGTCCAAGCTAAATAAATATAACTAATTTTCAGTATACCTAACATGATTTCACTTTGCCTTGCGTGTTCAGATCCGCATTCTTTTATAAATAAAAAGTGATGGCTACAAATCTCTGATCTAATCTGTAAGTTGTGATTAGCTTAATTTAGATTGATGGATGGCAAACATGCTCAGAAGTTAAATCTCTTTTCTAAGTATTTTTTTCTTGCTAACTTTAAATTCTTTTGCATACATCTACTAGTTTTTAACATTCTTTTAAATAAATTATAATAATTGGGTTCTTGTATTTAAAAGGTCGCAGCTAAAACCAAGAAACTTGTGACTTTCGCAATAATTCAGTGCTGAGATAGAGATAAACATAAATTTAGTTTATATTTATAAACATAAATTAAGTATAAACTTTGATAAAGTTTACCCTTAACTTTTTTTATTTGTTCTAATCATCATCTCATACATATTTTCTTTTCTGTGTATTTACCACCGAGTGTTGTTGGCCCTGAAAGTTTTAATTTTTTTAGTGGCTCCAACTGGCCCCTCCTCCCCTCCCTCCCCTTCGATCACCACCCCTTTTCAGTGCGTTTTCCAATTGGTTTGCTTGTTTGTTTGTTGTTTTTTCGCATTAATTAACAAGGTGAGCGCGAGGCGACGCTACGCAACGCAACGCGAGTGTTGATAGGTGACCGGTTTTTGGGGTCAGTAATGGGTTAATGGCTTGCTCATGTCGGTTTGTTGTCGCAGATTTGTTTAATTATGCCAAGACATGTCCATGTCCGTGGGTGGAGATGGAGGGGGTTATCTAAGTATTTTTGCTGTTTTTCTGTTTGTTTTTTTCTTTTTTAATTCTCTGCGCTTGCGCAACTCAAGAACAGCAACAGCAACTGCAACAACCTGTCAATGTCGCTGCAACAAAAAACAACAACAACAACAACTATGAATTACCTTTGACAAAATGCCGACAGTAACGCCCCCCTTGGAAGTCCAACGATTTCAGTTCGTTTCGAATTGCAAAAACAGCTAAAAAAAAAAAAAAAATAAATAACCAACTAACTCAAAGTGCATTAAGTACACACACACAAATTTATGGACAAGTGACAGCACAGAAAAAAAATTAAGCTGCTTATTAAAGATTATGTTCAGAAATATTAAATTATTTTAAACGATATAAATGACAATTCCAAGACATTAAATTCGCTTTATGTTTAAAGTAAAATCAGAAATATTAGCTATTACCCCCTGAAAGATACTAAGTTAGGAATTAATTATAAATAAATAACTAATAATGTTTCGTGTGCTCAAATTCTTGTGTTTAAAATTGTAAGAACAAATTATTTTTGATCCCAAGTCGAAATATCAATTTCAGAGCTTTAAAAAAATTAAAAAATCCTAATATTAGTGGTAAATAAAGTTTAAACTTTTATAACAGTGCACACACAGATTTATGCTTGTTATCAATATAAAATGTAATTTTTTTCTCCTACTTCTTCTTCTTCTTCTCCTGCTACTCACATTTGCATTGCATAAAATTTGCATAAATAATTCCATTTAGCTGCAGCAGCAACAACAACTCGAAACTAAAGTGAGTGAGTGCAATAAAAGTGATGTGTCCCCCAACGGTAATCACCACCCCCCACCCATCCCCACCCCCCATCCCCAAATCAGCCAACGATGTACAGTTGCTCCCATCCGGTTGCAGTTGCACATATTGCACATTGCATGTTGCACATTGCACATGGCACGTGTGTGTGTGTGTGTGTTGCAAGGCTCAAGTGTTTATTTGTGACTTTCTTTGGGGTTGTGGTTTGGGGGGGTGCAGAAATATGTCTTTATTTTTACCCGACGAACGTTGACAGATATGGGCAAATGATGAACAAAAAAAATATATGTTTGGGGGGAATGTTTCGTAGAAATTCAAAGGGGGGGAAAAACCTCAGGATTCCAAATGCGAGGGTGAAATTTTTTATAATCTCCTTAGCTTTCGCCCACTTCTTGCTGTTGCTTTTTCCCTTATTTAATTTCTTGTTGGTAGATTTGCTTCTTTTTTTTTTGTTTCAATTTGTAATATATTATATGACAATATTTCCTAATAAAAAAAGTCCAGGAAATTTTTTATAATATTATTTATTTTACACATGTTTTTTTATTGATTCTTCACTTGCACAACAAACTTTGTTAAGTAGTTTAAACACCATTAAAGACTTTAATTTTTTGTACACTTTTAAGTTATATTCTGAATATTGTTATACAAAATACAAAAGGTTGTGAAAACTTTTCCTTCCTCTACTTAAGACCTTTCCTTATCTACCTTCACGTTGGCACCCAGAGTCCCAGAGTTCGAGTCCTTAACCCAGCTTCCATCCACTTTAGTTATGCTATGTAAATCTTTTGCCCTTTTCGCGCCCCCCGCATTCGAAATTCTAAATGTTCCGCCTCATTTTGTGGGCGTTGCGAATTCTTTGTTCATTTATCGGCTGCGCAATTCGTTTGGGCCATTCCATTCCGACCATTCGTTACGACATTTCATTTCCCTGGGAGCTACAGAGCCATAGAGCTACCTACCCCGTCCCGGGGGTTCCAGTACTCAGTATTCTGTATTCCCAGGCACACAGAGAACACAGAACCCACCAGTATACACATTCATCTGGGCATTCGCTGAGTGCTTCTGTAGCTGCCGTGGCAATTAATCGATTAGCTGGGCACATTTCTTACTTATTTAATAGTGGAAAGATGGTGGCGCCGCCAATGCCGATGCCGCTGCCTTTGTCACCCATTAACAACAACGATCGCCCAGCAATTTGCCAGTGAAATATGAGGGAACAATAATGATAATAATGCACTGGGCGTTGGTCAGCGATCGTTTTTAGCATACGAATTGGCAATGATCGAAGGCTCGAGATAGAGAAACAGATACTCGACTGCTCGAAGGCAATGCGGAAATGCCCCGGACTCTGATCTATGGTCTATAGTGTCCAGTGTCCAATGTCCAATGTCCAGTGTCCAATGTCCAGTGTCCAATGTCCAATGTCCAGTGTCCAGTGTCCAAGCCAAAGATCGATCTGTAGAGGGAGGCGTGGGTTGTTCTTCGTCTTCGTCGGGTGGGTGTTGTAAGTACTATAATGTGTATCTATCTGTAACTGGAGCGAAAGGAACGGAACGGAACGGAGCGCCTTGAAAGCGTGATAAATGATCGCTGAAAACATTGATCAATGAATTCGCTCAAGAGGTGCCAGTGAACTCTTTTCAATTGTTGCTCACTCTTTGTGGCTACCAGCAGAAATGGCCGAAGCCTTGAGGAGATCAGTGAAATCAACAATGACTTCAATTGAAACTCAAATTGCAAAGAGTCAATGTGTCAGTGAGATCTATGATCAGTGAGCAGGAACTGTGATCGATACGGAAAATTAATGACCTGTTCTATTCTGTTTGCGGTTTCCATATGGTCTATATAGTTCACTTATATATTTATCCTCCCAACGGAGGATCATTGACCCTGAATGCCCCACGTTGGGCGTCAATTAAATTAGGATCAAAAAAACAAACAGATACCTGCAAAGGTTAAGTAGCTTAATTAACTAATTGGTGCTACTTACCTATAATAAAGGCTAAAATTAATTAATTGTTTCGTTGAGGAGATGATCAGTGATCATTCTCTGACTGCAATTATTGCCTCATAATCGATTTGGGGACTTTCAATGATCTGCGATTGTCGATCGCTAAATACGAACCCAATTATGTCACTTAATTGATCCCCACAAGTTCATATCCGTGTAATTGCTGCCCGTCTCTTTCGCAGTGTGTCAAAGTTGAGTCGATAATGCGATCATCTTGTATAATGATCGTGCAATGGACTCAATTTCGACTCGACTCGGCAGACTAATTGATTGCTGGCTGGCACCCCTCAACCCTCAGACCCACCTGCTGTGTTTTTTGGTTTTTCTCTTCTTTGACAGTTTCCAATCCACTTTAAATTTAAATTACGAAATCGAAATTGAAACTGGCCCTAGATCTGGGATATCTGTCTTTGGTCTAGGCCATTTGTTTTGGGCCATTTGACATGGCTTGGCTTGGTTTTAAGCCCTCTAAGTTTGATTGCCGGATCATTATCACAAAATGATGTTGTTTTGCTGGCCTGTCCGTCGGTTAATGATTCGACGTGATCATCTTGGGTCGCAGTCGTCGCAGCTTGATCAATTTTAATTGCTCTAACCCTCTTTAAGGGCCCGTCATAAATTAATTTAAAGCGTTTTGAAAGTGAATTTGTTTTCAATTTCGTTAACCATTATTATTGGAGTGCGCACATGCGCAGCAATTGCGACTATCTGTATCTGTATCTGTATTTCTATCCGTATCTCCCCACTAAGGTCAAAACTTGTGTGTGTGTGTGTGTGTGAGACTAAATAAAGACAAACACTAATTAATTGTCCCAAAAGTGACACAAAAATATCGCCTGCAGTCGAAACAGAAACTAAAGACTAAAGACCTTTAGATGTTTGCTTCTGTTGGCTGTTTGTTTTGGAGCCACAAGGTTAGCCGTAAATAGCCCTGGGAACGACACCAGACACAAGACTCCCAAATAGCTCCAATGGATCATTGACACCAAGAAGGGAGGTGGATATTTTTAGGGGCTCCCTCTTGGGGGAGAACTCTTTGTGGGCCTCCAAGTGATCTGTGGGATCTACACTCGTGCATTGTGTGCGGATAATGATGATCAATGGAACCAATAAACAGAAACAACGGCGACAACAAACAACAACAAAACGCCCAACACTCATGCCGGAAATTGTAGAACGTGTTTATGCCACATTTTCAAGTTGTTAAGCCGCGCACACACACAGATACAGATACAGATACATTTAGAGATACAGATACAAACATAGGCAGACAAAATGCGTCAGACGACGACAGCGACAACAACAGCAACATGCGACATGCGTGCCAAAATACAGATACAGCCAACAGATACAGATACAGATACACACATACTTAAGATACATCTTCTTCTACCAAGAAGAGCTCAGTCTCAATCTTCTCCTAGAAGCGATCTGTAGAAAGCGAAACTCTCTAACAGATACACTTGCAGAAAATACGGTTAAACAATTTAATATTGGAATGGATGTGTCGGATTGAAATGAAAACTGTTTTAATATTGTTATGATTTCCAATTTAATAAAAGTGTTAAATTTGTTTAAAAACATTATTTTAGATGGTAAATTCTTAAAAAAAAACTCTTATAACATGGATTAACCTTAGGAAACATATTAAGGTACTAGTAAATGCTGAATTTTGTAAACACATATTTGTAGGGGTATTTTAAAGTTGCAAATAGTCCTCAAACTAATATAAATATGAATCTTTTAAATTTTTCAATATAAAAAAACAAAATATTAAAAAATCTGATATGATGGCTAAGATATAATACACTTAACACACTTATTACATAGCTCTAAAATTAGTTTCTCCCAGTGCACCAACGCTCACGCACATCGTAGAACCTAGAAGCCAAGTATCTGAACTGGAACTGGAGCCGAGAGCTCCAATCCAATCCAATCCATTCCACACCGAGTGCTCCATTCATAAATTCTTCATTCAGATTTGGTTCGCAGCACTTCGTCTGCGGATCACGTGCCTGCTATCAAAAGAAAGAAAAGAGTGGGGAGCGGTTGATTGAACCGATTCGTTTTCGTATTCGTAGTCGTATTAACGTGGCCAGACTCACGATCGAATTGAGTTGTTTATTTATGGAGGTGGCACGTTGACATCAACGCCTCAAAGTCCGTCCACTCCCACTCCTTTTGGCAGGTCCACCAGGTCCACGACAAAGTCCAAGTCCACCACGAAGTTTGGGTTCGTTTTCCTGGTCGTACGATGCATAAATTGGAGTGATCCATCGGCACTGTGCGTGCCGCATATCAATTATGCCCTCCGCCTTCGAGAAAGACAGTGCGTTTCGCAACCGCAGTTTCCATTTTGAACTCACTAAGTGTTCCCGTTAAAATCTCCCATTCTGGCTGATAAAATCCTTGTCCAAAAGGTAATTCTTAATTTATATTTAGCTTAGGTTTCTGTAAATCTTTTGTTATAAATTTTTAATTAAAACTTTTATTAGAATTTGTAGCCTAAATAAAACATAAAATGTATTTTAATGCTTCAGGTTGATTCGATATTTTTACCCAATTTAAATAATAAGGTATTTTGCGCAATCCTCAATGGGCTTTTTTTTTGCATTAAGGGATCCACAGTGAACCCCCGCTATGTGCTCCAGTTGCTCACCGTGGCCTGGTTCCTGCTGTGCTGTGCTGTGTCTTGACCTCGTTACCGCCACTGATCTCGGGTGATCTCAGGTGAGCTGAGGTGCTCGGAGTCGTCGGAGTCGCCGTCGTCGTTGGAGGCTGGCAGCAATCAGGCCGTAAATGGCTAATTAACAACAACGCATAACTCTCACCTGCCCAAAGTCAGTGGTAATGGTAATGGAAATTGAGATGGAGCATGGAGGCCTTACGGACTAGACAATTGCCAATTATGTGCAGGTCCAGATCCAGTTCAAGTTCCACATCCACATCCACAACGAGTTCTAGTTACACGGTTCCAGGTCTAGTCCGAGATTTGCTCTTGCTCTTGGTGGTCACTCGGTGGTGGTTTCCATTTCAATCTGAGCCACTTTTGTTCTTGGCCCGCTGTTGTCATTGGATATGTGGCAATTGTGTCACACCTCTTGGCCACCAGCACACCAATTTTGTCGCTTGGCCAATGTCAATTGTCATTAGATAGTAGATAGTCGTCTCCAGAGCGGACAGCTCCCACATTGAAGCCGCTTGTCACGCTCACTTCCTGCAACAGTTACTAATCTTCAGGGGGATTCCAATAGCCAACCCATCCCAGTGGTTCCAGGTCCCTGAAAACGTAGATTAGAGTGTCGGAAATAGAACAGTGTGTCAATGGATTTATCATGCAAAATGCTCAGTGGTTTTCATTGAGGGAATGCAGAATACGTGATATATACGGTGTTTGGAAAACTAAAAGGTATGCATATGGATTTAAATTCCAGTTTAAATCAGCTATTACGTTTGGGTATTACATTATATAAATTATAATTTAGGAACATGTTTTATTAAAACTCCCTTACTCAAAGACTTTATTTGGTTCGAGTTATAAAGATTTAATCAATAAGTATTTTCGGATTTCATAGCATCAGTTAAGATTAAATCGGTTTCTGGAAGACATTTCACAAATCCTGATATATTATATCCCATTTGTCACTATCTCATATTCGGTGGGGTTCGATTGATTCGTTTGTTTGCCTTGCAAATACCATCGATCGAGTTCGATAAATTTCTGGGAATTCCGAAAGGGTTCGAGAATCTGCAAAAGTGGAGTTTATGTGGGGAATATAAATCTTGTTTGCATATAATCGTAGAAATTGCAGGGCAAAACTTTTCAATTTCTGCATAAATACTGCAAAAAGTTACCTTTTTTTAGTGAGTTCTCAGAAGGAGAACCCCGCCCCCTCTCCTCCGCCTCCTCTGCCGCCAAAGTCAGAGCGAGATGGCGACGGCATTAAGCCTGATTAGGCCGGGCCAAAAAGAAAGGCAACAATAAAGACACACAAAAAAAAAGCAGAGAGAAAAAACTCATAAGTGATGGCGAGGCGACCAAAGAAAACAAAAGTAAACCCGGCACAAGTTCAAGGTCAAGAGCAGAGCGGCAAAGGGAGGCGAGGAGGAGAGAGCGGAAAGCTGTGCTTCAAGTCTGCCTCACACAAACACACACACACACACACACACACACACACGGTCGAAAGGTAAGGTGAGCGGTTGGGGGCGATACATGGAGAGAGAAGGCCTGAGAGTTGTGCAGCAGAGAGAACTTCGCAGCATCAACAAAGCAACAACTACGAAACAAATGGCAACAGTAAAAAAAACACAAAACAACATCAAATGGCTACAGTCAAGCTTGGCTTACTCAAACTTCAAATGTTGTATTTTTTAATGTATGTATGTGTATAATCTTTCGTAAAACTTAGAGGATTTACAAAGTGACCAATAAATTCAGTACTTATTTCAGTTACCTTCAGTGTTACTTATTGAAAGACTACTGTACTAGAGAAAAGAATCACGGGAGCGAAGAAAAGAAGAAGTAAAACAGCAGCCGCAACGCAGCGCAACAACAAAGGCTGCAACTTGAAGCCATGGTTAATGAAAGTCAGACTGTGGGCGGGGCAGAACAAGAGAGAGAGAGAGGGAGGAGAGGGGGCGCAGACAAACATTAGAAGTGGCGAGGCAGAAAAACGCCTGCAATCGCCTTTGTCCCTCTCTGTTCTCTCTTCTCCTTGACCAAAAGCCGAAGCTTCCACCATAGCCAATGGTGTCTGCCCACTCTAACTGAGCGCTGAAGTGCTACCGCCATTACGTCATTGAATAAACATATACTTTGTACATAAATTACTTATATTTACAGTTTATATGTACACAGATTTATATGTGTGTTATCTGAGTCTTAGATAGTGCAAAAACCTTTCTAGTTTGCTCAATGTAATCCCCTCATTGACTGATGGATCAATTGATAAGATTTGCGGACACCCTACCATCACAAAACTATATTAAATTTTTCTTTACTTTTTTTTATCGATCAATTTTGTTGACTAAGTTAACAAAGCTCGATTAAGGATCGGGGTCACCAACCCAGCCAGATTTTAAATAATTAAATATAAATCTATAGTTTTTAAATGTAATTAACTTTAATTTCACATTTCCTTGTGCGTAGGTCATTGCAATGGTCGCTGCAGTCGAACAAAGACAACACTACTCCCCCCTTTCGCTGTCTGTATGTCTCTCTCTCGCTCTTGGGGCAACCCACACTGCGCAGCTGCGACGGCGACGCCGACTGCGACTGCGACTGCGCAAATGACTTTGAGTTCGACTCCAAAGCTTTTGGAACTGTGCTATTGTTGTTGCTGTTGTTGTTGTTGTCGCTTAAAGTCTAATCAAAACATTTGAAGTTACTTAAGAAACCTACGCAGCTTAAGTTGCGTTTCTTGTTTCGAATTCTTAACTTGTCGCAGCTTTGTATTTGTTTGTTTTCGTTCTTTTTTCTCCTTCTTTTTTATTCCTACACAGACAACAGACAGGGAGGCAAAATAAATTGTAAATTAAGTTTCTGCGACATTTCTACAAAAAGCGACCGTTCAACGACAAGTTTTTGTTGCCGCTGATTTGCAGTTTTTTTTTTAGTTTTTGTGTTGTGTTGTGTTTTCTTTGCCCTTTCAAATGATATAGCGGCTTTAGAAGGCTAACACACACATGTGTGTGTGTCTGTGTGTAAGTGGAAGTTTGATCTACTTAAGGCCAGACATTAAAAAAAAATACAACATACTTCTTTCTTTGTGTTCCCAAATCTTTTTTTTTTTTTTTTTTTTTGGTTTTTGTGAAGCTTAATTATTTGCTGTGGGTGAGTCAGTTTTGTGAACTTTAGTTTTGGCCCGATGCCAGTGAATTTCCTACCCACACTCCCACTCTCATAGTCCCCTCATAGCCCAAGGTCGTCGTCCTCCCACACACACACGCCACCCACTTCACCCACTCCACACTCCAAAAAATCATCTGACTAATATATAAGTAGTATCTATTTGAGCACATAAATAACACAGTGGTTCTATGAAGTTGAATATTATAAATCAAGTTTAATATAACATTACATATATTATAAATCAAGTTTGTACAAGTGGAGCCCAACGTGGGGCCATTATTCACAAGTTTAGATAAAATGTGGAATTTTTCCTACCACAAAACATACATAACTCAACAAATAGTGACAATAATTCGCCGAAGAAATTCATGTTTCCATTTTAAAAATGCATATGTTTTGCTTAAAATAATAATTAATTTCGAACATGTGTCCGAAAATCAACAAATTAATAATATATTTGAGTTTTATGTTCGATTAGTATAAAATATGCACTTTTAAGGCCATATCATGTTCAGTTTTGATGTTCAAACGTGGTTTTAAAAATGTAAAATTCAGCCAGTCAGCCATAAATCACGATGAAGCTTAGATTTCCTTCATTTTACATATGCACCCATTAATTATAATATAATTAATTCACTGTCGCCAGAGGTCGATTATAAAATATGATTTTCATATTAAGCAACCACTGTAAAGTATCCAACTTTTTTGTTTGATTCTTAACTACAAAATGGTGGCGCCGGTTCTCCTTTTGTCTGCCGTCTATTCCGTCTATTGATTTAGCCAAGTAAATGGGGGAAAATGGGGAAAATGGAAAACTCCGCCAAGTGCATTTAACCATGGGGATAGTGTGCTGACATTTATGGGTGATGATGGGTTACCATGCATGTGGGATGGAGATGGAATGCATCAGTAGACAAAGGAGCCCAGAGACACAAAAGGAGCCAAATGGGGAATATGCAAAGGGGGAAACTTTGGGAGGGGAGAGGCAACTCCATGCGAGTCGAGTGCGCTGTTACCATTGTTGGCTTAATGGCTGAAAATGGATAGATAATAACTTGTGAAAATAACTTTTGCACTTGAGCGAGATTTGAAATGTTGTTGTTGAATGGGGAGCACTCAACAGACAGAGACAGAGAGAGCTGTGGATGCACTGTCAAAATCAAAATCATGGCCCATGGCCCATGGTCCATGGTCCACATTCGACACTGAAATTCCTGACAGATGCGAGTGCATCAAGTTCAGATGGCCTCGAGTGTGTGTTTCGGGTGGGGGGAAAGTGGGAGGGTTGGGTGTTGGGTTGGGAGTGTGAACTGAACTGCACTCCCATTGAATGTTGTTGCTTGAAACGAAATCGTTTCGATTGTCGCCTCAAGTGTCATTGAACGTTTGGGTGGCATGAACAATGTGAACAAAAAATATGGGGAATGAGTTGCGAAGGAGAACTCTCTTGGGAAGACACTGACAAAAAGACTGTGTACTGTGATTTAACCATTCACCAAATTGCCATTTTAAGTAAAGTAAAGAAAACAGCCAACCCCTTTCATCAGTTTATTGACTTACTCAATTGCAACTATGCAACACTGGAACTTGCTGAACACTATCTTCTTTTGGTGGCTTATTAAAACTGATCTATTGAAAATAAACAACCTTAGCAATCGAGTATCTCTCGGATATGCAATAGATACTTGACATCTTGTTTCATTTGCACTCGAAGTCTATCGTATATCCAACACCCAATCTCAGTGTTGTGAAACTCTATCGCATGACCCAACAGCACCAATACAAACTCCATCTCTTTAATTGTAATTGTTAATTGAAAAAGTCAACAACAACAGTGGGATAGGATTCGTTACCTTTATAACATATTTTCCATACTCACTGTTGTCATAGCAATACCTATAATGAACATGTGTGGTTGTTGCTGTTATCGCTTCACACTCTCGATCACTTTTACTGTCATTCGGCAATTCACACTATTAACCATTGTCAAGAAGTAAGTGGTGGTGTTGTAAAGAGCGAAGGAAAAATACAAAAACACTGGTGAGTTGGAGGGGGAATTCATTAGTTTGCTTGTTGGTTTTTTGTTAGTTTGAAGAACTAACATAACAACAAAACCGCATTGAAAAAGTGTGAAGGGAGGGCTTATTTAATTCAATCAGTCTTATCATTATCAGTCACAAAATGTGCATTGCAAGTAAGTTTTAAAAAGGTAGCATTATCATGACAATCAAATTAAATTTCTAAAACTTTTAAAAAATGAGTTAAAAAAGTTTTATATTAACAGTTTCTCTGTATATATATTTTCAAGACTTAAACCATGAAGATTTTTAAGGGTTTACTGAAGAATTAAAATTATGCAAGGTTCCTAAAGATAAAATCTATTTTAAGACGATTATCTGATATTGAGTATAGGTACAGGTACCTTTTATATAGCATATGAGAATTCTGAGAACTTTTGTTAGATAAGAAACAAGTTTCATGTACTTGTTTACATTTCAAAATTCTGCAGTAAGTTGGTAAAAACGCGAGGGAGTTGTGATGACAATTTCGAATGTGGAAATTGGCAATGTCCAAAAATACAAAAAAAAAAATAAATAAATAAAAAGGCACACATTCAATTACCGGACTTGGCGATGGGAGGAGATTGGATTGGATTGGATAGGAATGGGAGAGGCCTTATATGCGAATTGATGCCGACGACGCATCCTATGCAAAATGTGTGTGCTGTTTATACTATACTGCTTATACGTTTACGTTTCGCTGTGTTTGGATGCGGATTTTTTAATTAAATTCACTTTCAAAAATACCGCTAATCATTCGAACAAAAGGCCAGGCGAACATATTTGCATATTTGTTTGTCTCGAAAGTTTTTGCGACTTTTTGTGTCGTTTTCAGATTTCAGTTTTAAGTTTTAAGTTTTCACAGGTCAGCAGCAGCAGCAGCAGGGGGGCGTGGCATGTGAATTTTGAATAGATTGATCGATCTAGGCAAAAAATCAGGTATTTGTATTTGTATTTGCAAGGGTGCGAAAGTGAAATCCGGGGATGAGATGCGGATTTGGATTTTGCATTTTGGACTTACCCACCCCCCACAAGGTTACTCTTTCGCAGCCATCAATAGCCAGCAAATTAGCCAACTCACACACACACATGAGTTTTGTACTTGTCCGAATCCCCGAATCCGAATCCAAATTTGAATCCCAATCCGCTGATCACTGCGATCCGCTTGAAGAAACACGTAAGTGGCCAAATCGGTGCGCCTTAGCCTTAATTAAGACCAACCTCATCGGGAATGAGGCTCTTGCATAAGCACTTAATACACTTGGACCAAACTGTTGGAGAAAAAACATTTAAAACTTTAAAACAGCGGAATGCCGAATGCGAATTCGATTTCGATTTCTTTTGCTTTGTTCCCACTCATTCACTCATTGGCTTTTTGTTATTACCAATCGATCGCTCCCACAAGATTTCGACCTGGTTTAAGTACGTAGCACCTTGGCCTAATTATGATTTTTAATTTGCTTTCGTTTTAGAATTTTTGAGAGCTTTGTATATAATTCAATAACCTATTAAAAACATTAGAAAGCTTCTTATACAGAACCCTAATTTAAATGATATAACGCATTCATATTAAACAAAAATACATAAACTAAAAACCATTTTTTAAGGCCCTCAAAAGCTAATTGATTTAAGACAGGGATGCCCAACCCATTGCTCTTCGAGTTCATTTTGTTTAATTACAAAGAAAACAAGAAAGAACGCTATAGTCGGGGTTCCCGACTATAAGATTTGCGATACTCATTTTCCCTCTTTAAAAAAACAAAACGAAAAAAAAACGATAGTGTCGCCACCTATGGGGCTACATTAACTACATTTGTATAAGGCATAGCAAAATGTTCTATAACTTCTTTGTTATTTATTAGAGCACAAAATGGTTCGGAGTGTAGTAAGACAGTGCACATATCATTCTATTTCTTTTAAAACCGTAACGATTGCATTAAAAATGTGGGCACCACAGAGTTTTGCGGTTTGTGGGCGTAAAAAGGGGCGTGGTCGGGGTTTGAAACAAACTTGATCTACGTGGGGTATATAGAAGTCTGTGTGCAAAATTTGGTGGCTCTAGCTCTTATGGTTCCCGAGATCTAGGAGCTCGTACGGACGGACGGACGGACGGACAGACAGACATTTGATCGTTTACAGTATTTGCTTACTCTTCGAGTATCGCAAATAATTACAATTAAAGAAAATGAACTCGAAGAGCAATGGGCTAGGCATCCCTGATTTAAGAACTCAACCCTAAAGTCAACTAAGCGTTCGGTGTGTTCCCAGTTTTAAAGAGACCTTTTATGATAAGGCTATCGGAATCGTATTTATTTTTAGTTTCCCTGCAAAGATTCCTTTCGATTTCCTTTGTCCTGGAGGATTAATGAGGGGCGGAGCCTGAAAACACCAACCTGTTCTGATGGCCCAAGGTCTCAAGTCCTTATGCAACAATAATTTGATAAACGATTTTGATAAGTCACAAGTTTTATGACTGGCCTTGGGTTCGGGATTGGGGATCTGCGGATCTGGGGCTGCTCCTGGCTGGAAGTTCACAGTTCAATTGGGCCAACCGCTAATTAGTCGCTGGATATTTACCTGTTAATGAGCGGAAAATAATGCTACACATACCTGGGTGTGAGTGTGATGCCATTAACCTGGCTCTTTTTTCTGTTTTTTGTTTTTTACCAGAGGTTGTCGGTCGCTTTTTCAAGTAACCGACGACTGACTGGGGCCCCGCGAGTCACTTTTATGTTTTATTTATTGATTTTATTTGTATAACTTTTGCAGTTGCTGTTGCCGGCGGCGGTTTGCCGTACTTGCTGCGGTTTTGAGTCCCCATAATTATGTCAGCTGCAGTGGCACAATCATAAATTTACGCCGTTTTGGTGCAACAAAATTTTACAATTTATTATCCACTTGCCGGCAATCTGAGATAGCAAATAATCAATCAATAGGAGTTGAGAGAATTCCTTTGGATTTCCATTAGTTTATACATGATTATGTAAGGGAAACTCAAAGTCACAAAAGTTATTTTTTAAGTAACTATAAATAACTACGATTTATATATTTCTTTTTTAGAAGTGTACTTAATTATTAAGGGGAATTTATAATAGTCACAAAAAGGGCAGTTCAACTTATTTTAAAAATAATTAATACCCACTCACAAATAACTACAATTTATCTATATATATTTTCTACTTTTTACAGCTTAAATTCTCCGAATAAACCTTTAGCGAACCGAATTCCTAACCAGACGAGAGCGATGCACTGCAGCCAAAAACTTGACGAAAATCCGACGAATCTCTGCTAAGAAGATTGCCCGAAGAAAGTCCTCGATAAAGCCCTTTCAAATCGAAATCGAAAACCGAAGGGTGCTATCCTGGGCAAAGGATTGAAGGGCATACACAGGGAATCCCCAAAGGGAACGAAACGATGGCCATGTTGGAGGCAAGGCCGTACAGGCCCTTTAAATCCAGCGAGGAGTACCTGGAGGCCATGAAGGAGGATCTGGCCGAGTGGCTCAGCACCCTCTACCCGGAACTGAGCATCAATGCCGAGAACTTCATGGATCGCCTGGACACGGGAGTGGCTTTGTGCAAGGTAAGCTCAAATCTTTCAGGAAAATCTCACACATTTACATTTTCCATTTAGCATTTTCCATTCCTCACACTCTCCTCTCTCCTCTTTCGAGTGGCCAAGAGTGCTAAGAGCTAGACAGATTTCCATTTCATCTTTTATACCGACGAGTCGACTCGTCGACTAGGCTAAAAAGCTTCTTACCAACGGCCAACGGCACTCCAGGAACGAAATCCAGGTCACCTGGGGTTCATTGAGCCGGCTTAGTTGCTCAACCGAAAGCGTTTGAGAAGAGTTCATAATTTAAATGAGGCACTGAGGCAATGTTCTTGTTGTTGGGGCTCTTTTTCAATTATCCCAGGGCCCAAGGGATATGTAAAGGTAAAGGAACAAAAGGATTCCGTCCAATGAGCTACGAGCATTAAGGTATCAAGGCATAAAAAAGCCACAAATTAACCTAAAAGCCGAACTAAATATCCTTTTATCCTTAAAACATTATTTGAAAAAGAAAAATTAGGGGATTATTATTATTATTATTACCCATTTTTTTAAATTTAATTAATTACCAATCATTAACTGGATTTATACTAACCAAATGAACAGTGAAATATTATATTATTAAGATTCAAGAACTCTAGAACAAGGATGCCCAGCCAATTGCTCTTCAAGCTCATTTTGTTTAATTACTTGACGAGCAATGGGCTGGGCATTCCTGCTTTAGAAACTCTTAAGTAGAGACATAAAATTTATAAATAAGATGAAATTAGCACTGGAATACATATATTATTGAATATGTTTTATATTATTATTTTATGATACACTGTTAGTTTCTTTGATCCGTAATTCTAGTCGCTTGGCTCGCTTTGGTTTTCAGTTTGAAGTTTTAGGTTTACAGTTTGGTTTGGCTTGGTTTGGTTTGGTGGCACATGCCATAACCACAGCCATCACCCACCTCCTCACCCAATCCTCACCCAATCCTCACCTCCACCTCCTCCAACTCCCTGCCTTTTGGCCCTCTTTCTGTTTTTGTTTCTGTTTTGTTTTTCGTTGGCGCTGAGTGGCGCCAGTAGCACCCGACATCGTCACGCTGGAGGCCAATAGCAAGACTTCAACCCGTAGACAATTTGTCTTTACTGGTTGCTCAGTTTGTGTGGACTCGTATCTCGGCAACGAGATCGTGGCCCCCGTATCCATCCCCCGTCTCCCCTTTTTCGGGGTCTCCTGCTGAGGTGGTGGAGGTGCCCCCCCACTCCTCCTCCTCCTTGGTGTCTTTACATCTCGTTTTGTTCCGAGTGTGTGGTGGATCTCTGTTTTTGCAGGGAGGAATCTCATTCCCATTCCCATTCCCCACTGACTAGTTAGCTGGTTCCCTGTTCTTTATAAAATATATCACAATTAGTGTTGGGCAAGTTTTAAAAAAAGGTTTCTTTAAAACAAAATTTCAGTTTGTGATATTTTATTTCTTAATCTAATTATATTAAATATTTTGAACCTTGTGATTGAAAGTCACTGTCACTGTACCAACGATTTTTTAAAGAATGGAAAATCTGTTTTATTTATTTTGCTCAATATTTAAGTAGCGATTTAGTGTTGATTATCAACACCCCCAAAATATAGGGGGATGATTAATAAAATAACCATTTATCACAATTTGTTCCATTTCGAATTAATAATTTATTAATTTTATTATTTAGCCACAAGATACATAACATATGTATGTTAAGTTAAAAAGATTTTAAACATGTTTTCCTACGATTAGCGCTAATTACCAACAGTTCTTACCACTGTAGCCACACACAGAGTCTCACCTGCACATCCCGGATCTTTCCCTGCACTCCACTCCACTGCTATCCCCATGGACCAATGGACCCATGTGCTCCACCGACAGCTCCACCCCGAGGCGAGTGCTCGATATGGTGATGGATATGCGTGCAGCATAATCATGAAGCTGCTTTGATCTTCTGTCTGCGCTGTCTCGAAATAAATGAAATGACTCAGACAGGGGCATAAATTTTGCACCAGCCAAAAGCCAAAGATTGGGGATTGCGGATTGGGGATTGGAGTGGAGTGGGGCTGCCGGAAATGTCATAAGCATAAATATAATTTTTGATAATTGTGTGTGTCGCGAAGCGTTAATGGAACTTTAATTGAAACTCCGCCAGTCTCTAGTCTCTGGATCTGAAATCTTAAATCTCGAAAACAAATCTCTTTGAGATGTTCTGAGGCGATTTAATGTCTTCATCGTGTGTCCCAGTCCCAGTCCCAGTCCCAGCACAACGATCGCAATTACTTGATGACTTGATGTGATGTGATGGCCACTTTAAGCGAAGGGTAAAAACTGGGGGCCAATTAGCCAAAAGGAGATCGTTAGCTGTCCGACGACGATCATTAGCGAATTGTCTTAACGATCTGTACAGCCAATTGCTTGCCAATTTATCTAGTTAATTATACGCATTTTCTATAGTTAGAACTCCCAAGCATATGCATATGTTTTTTCACTTTATTTTTTTTATTTTTTGAGTGTTGTTGAGCAACTTTGTTGCTCAGTGTTTTCCGCATTTGGTTTGGCTTTCGTCGTCGGCTAATTGAATTTGATAAACAGTCAGCGAATGCTTTTAATTGATCAAATATTCAGACGCACTCACACAGTGGCCAATTATATAACCCAATGATAACCCAAAAACGGGGCCAGATAATGAGTGTCCGACTCTCTTTGGGTCTGTTGATTGGGTAAGAGAGCTCTCTCTCTCCACTTCCACTTCCACTTCCGTATCTTTTCCGGAGTTGGGACAGTCGTAGTTCATAGCTAGAAAACTGGGAATCTGGGAAACTCCGTCGAAAGCTATGTGAGATGCCTAAAGAGGACTGGATGCAGCGTGGCCATCAGCTGGCCAAGGATGCAGCGTGGCCATCAGCTGGCCAAGGAATTGGTCGAGCTCCTGGAGGTGGATCCGTTTCTGAAGACGATGTTTCCCCACGAATAGGGAAAAAGTATTGATCACTGTTGCCCCCGCTACCTTTTTTTTAATGCTGGCCTAACCCCAATAAATGTATATCGATTCGATTACCACCTTTGCCAAATGCATACCAAGTGGAACTTTGAGAATTTGGGTCTGCGGACTGAGCAAGTGGGTAATGGGTAATGACAAATTGGAGGGCAGCGATTGCACGTCCCAGAAGAAAGTTGTGCATCCAGAACAAAGACGTGACACTGTGCAACTGAAAAACAGGGAAGAAATGCAAAGCAATGGGCTTACAAAACTCATTTCTCTAACGACATTTTAAATATTTTCATTTTTTGTATCAATCAATTTAGTTACGAAATTAAATCATCGATTTCCTAATTTTAATCGCTATCAATCAGTAAAATTTAGAGAGTTATCGATAATGGTTCGATAAGCCACCAATAGCAGAACCGAATCATTTGGCTTCTGTCACCGTTGGCTGGTTGGTATCGACTGACATATATGGGTCATTATTATCTATAAGGCCCCCCCCCCCCCACGTAACCCTCGATTGCAGGAGTTATTTAGTTGTTTGCGCGCGCCAAAAGCAAATGGAAATGAATCAAAATTCATTAGAGGTGAATTTATTGTGTTGGTCATTTGGATTTCAGTTGCAGCCCAGATCAAATATCTGGCCAATCGATCGGGTGGGCCGTTCGCTTGATTGGGGTGTGAAGGGGCTGTGTATCGCCACTATATCACCGACACATATCACAGGTGGCTTGCAGCTGAGGTTTGTCCACAAAATAAACTATATATATAAAATAAAATACAAAAAAAAAAGGGGGCGGTGGGCCGTGTGTCTAATCCGATTTTGACTTTATTAACGGTGCAATTTGTACCGACAATTGCCAGACGGGAACGAACCAACTGGCAGCCAAAGTCTTGGCTCTTAACTTTTAACTCTCAACTCTTTTAACTCCGAACTCCCGACTGCCAAAGCCAAAGCCAAAGCCCCAAGCGATTATTATTTATGGCCGCGAGTGTTGGCCCCCTCTCCACCCCCCTCCACAAATTGTATGCTAATCGCTTGGACCCCAAGACGTTGGCAGCTGTCCCAAGTGGAGCTGGACATGGGACTGGGGACACTGGGACAGGGAACACAAAACACAAGACCTGAACCCCTGGAACACGCTGCTCGATTGTTTTCCGTCTTTGACTGGGAGACTATGAGTGCGCCTGATTTATGGAGTGTCGCTGACTAATTTGAGATCTTTTGGGGTGGGAGTTGCACAGTTGCACTGTTGCACTGTTGCACAGTTGCACAGTTGCAGTTGCAGTGGGTTTTTTTGTCCAAATCAACTGCCAAATGACCATTCTAGGGATGGCAGGAAAAAAGCGTGACCGGCGGCACACGCCACACAAACTTACTCACGATCGCCGACATTTCCAAACAAAGAACTCAAAAAGTTCTCTATTGAGGGGGTGGAACATAGACCCAAAAAAGGCAATCGAAACAATCGATACACTCGAACAATGACCGATTGGCTGAGTCATCGTATCAATTTTAGATTGCGAAAAATGGTACCAGAAACTGAAGTCGATTAAATTTGGTTTATGAATAAAAAAAAACATTTAAACATAAATTATGGGGATGTTTGAGGAAAGATTTGTTCGTTATTATTTTAATAGCAGTTTAATTTCGTATGAGTGATGAAAACAAGTTGTCGTTTCCCTTGAGTCAACGCAATAATTTAAAATGGTTATTTTAATAAAATTGAAACAGTGTTTAAATGGTTAACAACATGAGATAAATATGTGACTTATTTTACCTGCCTTGATTTGGACTTTTGAAATAAAGCATTTGCATATTTTGTTAACATTTCAAGGCTGATAAGAAATATTCTTAAAATAATCAGAGATTAAAAATAATTGACATTATTATCACAATGGAAAATAATATGTTATCAAATTTATCCTGATCATCAGCAAGGTGTTAGAAAAGTATGCATCTTTACTTTTATTCATATCTCATATATATTTTATTTTATATTATTTTATTTTATTTTGTTTTATTTATTATAAGTGTTTTACTTCTTGTGCATACTGTACCACAATCATATGATTTATTGCCTCTTAGCGGGATCTGGTCACTCTGTAAGTGCCTTCACATGCACCGATAACGATTTGATAGGCGGGCACGTTCATTTCCCACCCCCTTTAGGCGGTTCCCACGCACGAGATGCGTGAGCGATGGCAACTGTCAACTTTTGTCAGTGCCAAAACAAAAGCAGAAAAAGAAATATGAGATGAAAAATTTAAGAAAAAAAAATAAAGAAGAAAAACACACTTCTTCGTTTGCCAGCACAAATATTGTGAATTGAAAAGCCAAATATGAAAAGCCGCAGTGCAAATACACACGTATTCGTGGGCTGTCGTGTCAGCGACGTCAATGTGCCAAGTCCAAGCCTTAAAGCCCCAAAAAGCCCGAACCCCAAGTCACGTTTGCTTAATAAAATTAATATTTACATATGTTCCGTATTTACACACACCGCAAAAGTCCAAAAGTGGACAAATAGCCAAATAGACCGACTGACTGGCTGGCTGGCATGGCCAGGCAATTTGCACGATCCGCGTGCCGGAGATCCCAACCCAAATCCCAATCCGAATCCCCTTGAATCCCCTCGATTCCCCACCAGTACGCACCGCAATTCGTCCGTGATGATCTCTGTATGTTTAAGGGGGTTTCGTGATCCGTGATCCGCGATCCGCGATCCATTGGAGAAAACGAGCCGGGTGACTCACTCACTTATTGCCGAATAGCGATAAGGATCTCAATCGAAACGGAAGCGGATCGTCGGATCGTGAGGAAATCAAGGAGAGATTGCTCAATCACTTGATGATTTTATCCTGATCAACTCAACCATGATCATTTCCATTTTCCATTGATTATGGCCTTTTGTGTTATGTTAGTAAACTCCTTGAACATTATTTGTATGATTTAGAATATAATAGAGTTACGAGTTCCTTGAAGATCACACATCATTACAAACTGAACAAATTTTCATGATTTAAATACTAGGGTTAAAAATCACAAAGACTCTCAAAAGTCATACACTCAAAGTTATTTCTTAGTAATTTTCAATGTTAAAAAAAAAATTATTTATACCATTTGCTTAAGGATCAGAAACCTTCAATACCATCCTGAAGAACTTTGGATAAAATTAAGTGGAGATATTTTGAGTGATCACCTTAGAGGTTGTCCAAATCTAGAGTTTGCTAATGGATCAGTCATTGAGAATGATGCTTTGCTCATGTCTTAACTCTTTGGATTTTTTTTTTTCGGGCTTTGGCAATTCGAAACAGGAAACACACCAAATCGGACAAATTGGACAAGCGCGACAAACAAACAGATCTCGACATTTGTGGCTTGTTCTGAGTCGGACTCTGTTTCTGTTTCTGTATCTGTATCTGTATCTCCATCAGTAAATCCATCTGTATGCGCTTGTATCTGTATCTGTATCTATTTGCAACTAACTAGTGCTGGTGGATTGTGTCAGTCTCGCTCTCACTTTGGTTTTTGGGTATGGGTATGGGTATGGGTTTGGGGGCACATAGATCGACTCTAATTTGGCCAGAGTCTAAATTCAAGTTTATAACTAAATATGCGCCAAGTAAATAGGTACAGATCATTGTGGGAGGGCCAAGAGGGGGGTTATAGCCATAGCCATAGCTAACCTCGATTGCGTTTGCCACATTTTTAACAACTTCACCCACATTCAAAATTCGTTTTGGCTTTGGCCGACAACAGCTTAAAACCAGTTCGTTCGGTTCGAATTCTTTTTGGCCACTTTTGGCCATATCCAAATGCCCATCTAGCTCTGCTGCGCTGTTGTTGTTGTCTTGTTGTCTTTCTTCTGTTTCACCCAAATGTCTCTTAGCCCTGCCAGAACTAGTTAATATTCTGTTGTAACTTGGCATACCCTAATTTCCATACAGAAATGATTCTTCCCCCTTAAATTAACTCGGCTCATTAATAACCGAGTCGTTTAAGGAAATAAGCCTCCTAATTTATAAAGGTATTTAGCCAAAATTATGGCCATTTGTCTACCTTTTAATTAGCGTGGCGCAAAATAGATCCCTAAAAAATATATACTTAAATTGGCTCTTTAAAGTGATTAAATTAAAAAATTTATTATATTATTACAAATATGTGTTACGATTTCTATATTAAATATGGCTACAATCAATTAAAATCAATCAAGTATTGTCTCTTAATTTTTAAAGGTATTTAAGCAAAATTTTGGTAATTTATATACCTTTTAATAAGCATTACGCAAAATAGATCTCCAAAAAATGTATATTTAAATTGGCTCTTCGAAGTGATTAAATCTAAAAATGTATTACAATTCCATATGTATAAATGTTAAGTAATGAGTACAATAAATTAAAAGCAATGTAGTTGGTAAAAAATATGTTTTTGTTTATTGTTTATAACATTTATAATGTGTAATCGGTTGTCGCAGCATATGGTTGAAGGCAAAGCAAACAATAGCCCCTTACTGGGTTAATTGGATTGGAGCTACTCGGATTTCCAGAGCACACACTTGTTGCCATTTCCATTTTAAGTCCCCCATTTGCCATTTCCCATTTGGCTTTAGGCCAAGCGGAGCGGAAGTCGTAGCTTTTAGCTTCTAATTGAGTTTTGAGTTTCAGCAATGCTTTGCACTGTGCAATCGTCATCGACAATCGCATTCTGAGTGATCTCATCGATTCATCGCTGCGATCGCCAGGGTCGCAGACTTTTCCCACACATCGTACAGCGAGAGGGGGATGGAGGGGGCAATAAACTTTGGGCCAAAGCAAAGCAAAAAACAAAAACAAGAACGCCTTCTATGGGCATTATGGAAATACCGTTAATCGCCGGAGAGCCAAGATCAAAAGACCTCCGAGCAGGTGAGCCGAATTCGTAGAGAGGAGAGGAGACCGATAGATCGATCACTGTTACCTGTGTACCTGTGTGCAGAAATCATTTGCAAGCGAATCGATCGATCTATCATTGCCATATATACACATATATATATATAGTGTACAATGTGGGTAGGAAGTCATCGCCATGGGAGAACCTTGAACCCAAAGAGACAAAGCCGCCGATGGAACGGCGTTTAAAATATGATTTTGAATGGGCCGCGCGGACAGTTTTGTGATTTTGATTGAGCTCCCAGTTCGCCGTTTATTTTTTTTGTTTTTTTTTTATTGTCAGTTTTCAGCGCTTTTGGTGTTTTGTGTGTGGGGCCAATCGATGGCAATCAGCGGCACATAAACACAAAAAACAGCAATCTAACAGTCGAAACGGCGGCAAATCCGCTTAGCAAACTCCCCTTCCTCATAAAAAAATAAAAAAAAACCCAGATCGAAGGAATGAAATCACAAATGCGTCTGTGTAATTGCAAAAATCAACTATTGTCTGTGTACAGTGAATATTCCGCAGCACTATCCAATATTTTTATATAGAACTTGGGGCAAACTGATTTTAAAGTTATTTTGGCCTTTAAAATGAGCCCATAGTTTTTGCTTTAAAAACTTATATTAAAATCTTGAACTCTTTAAATCTTCAAGATATGAATAGTTTTAAATTATTTTATTATTTTTATTATTATACTGAGAGATTTTACTTTCTTCTTTAATTTATTTATTGTTTACATACTGTTTAAATACAGAAATACTACTAATTTATTCACTATACACATTTTTTGAAGTTTAAGTTTTAGAACCTTTTAAATTGTATGCATGAATTTTATAGTTTAAATACAAAAGACTTGTTAGCTTAACATTTTGTTTTTTTCTTGAAATAAATCACTACAAATTAAACATGTATTTTTCACAGTCAAAATAAATGACATTGAAATTCATTAATTGGCTTGCGAAAAGAAGTTCATGCTGTTGAAGTTATACTGTACTTTATTTTCTGCGCTTATTTTGTTTGTGTGAATGTTTTTTTGTGCAATGTCATTTTATTTATTATTTTGCTGCTGCTGCTGTTGCTGTTATTTAATTTTGTTTTATTTAATTTCGGGTTTTGCGGAAGCAAAAAAATGCTTTTTGCACTGCCTGCGTCGCTGCTCTGCCGCAGCTTGCGCTGACGCCCGCGCTTACGTCGCCGGCTGTTACGCTTGTTACGGTATAATAATGCGACAGAGTTTCCTTCTGTCGTTGTTGTTGCTGCAGTTTCTTTTGCTTATTTTCTTGCAATTGCTTTTAGTAGTCATGTAATGTTATTAACGCCATATTGACATACATTTTTGTGCACAGGCGAGGCAACAAAAAAAAAATAAGAGAAAAAAATCTAAGCTAATTACGTGACAGCAAACGTAAGCGCAAGCGAAAGTCTCTCTTTCGCACACGCACACACCTCAGATGCTTTCTTCTCCTCTTCCATCGCCTTCTCCTTCCGCCTCCTTGCTCACTTCTTCTTCTTCTTCTTCTTATTCTTCCACCTGCATATCGCATCATCGTCACGTATTTGCAATATGAAGGGGGGCGTGGCCAGATTGAGTGACGTGGGCGGTGGGCCACAGGTCGACCCACTTCCATCTCTCTCTTTCTCTCTCTCCCTCTCCCAGGGAACAGGGGGCAGCAGAGGAGCGCGACCAAAGTCATGTTAATTGCTTCGACACTTGACTCTGAAGAGGCGGATGCGGATGCGGATGTGACTGTGGATGCGGATGTCAGGGCACTAGGTTATCATACATGGATAAAAAAACAAAAATATAGCTCACTTAAATCTTAAATTGTGATGGCTAATTTTTAAGGAAGTGACTTTGTTCCTTAAAATGTCTCTTAAGCTTTGCTGATGATTACAACACTATGTTTTTACCTTTTAAGATTTATGATTCAATTCTTTTTTTACTTGTAGCGCTAGGATGCAAAATAAAGAAATAATAATAATTTGCAAACAAAATTTCATAAAAATCATAGAAAAGTTTTTAGTTTTTAATAGACTATAAAAAAATATAATATTCCATGATCCGACTGGGTCAAGCTATGATGTGCTAAAATGTGACCCAGATTTTTGTAAATGGGCTCATTAGTTCACCTTTGTATTAAAACATCAATTTGCTTTTGACCTAAATCTCCACTAGTTTGCAGTTTAATAAGCTAGGTCATACAAAGTTTTTGAAATAATTATGTATAATAATATATAAAATACATGTATTTATGAAAAAGAAACGAATTCTTCAAGAACAAAGCTGTAAAGAAATGACAGGGCTATAATTTCGGATCATATTAGCAAGTCCAGAAAAGATAAAACATATTAAAGATATATTGATATGTATATAATCCAATCCAACCCAAGTCAAACCTGCACTTGCACTTTATCCACCAACGAAAATCAACAACAACAAGTGGCACGTGCTCTCGCTTTTGATGCAAGAAAGTTTTGAGAAAGATGTCATAATAAAGCCCCCTTCCACCGCCCACCGCCCACCCCCCAACTGTCGAATTTCGAAAGTGAAAATGTGATGCTGCGATTATCAAATATGCATGTGCGTCCATCTCTGTCGCTGCATTATTCAGATTCAGATTCAGAAGAAGAAGAAGATGACAAACAAACATTGTGGAGTGGTGTTGCACTCAAGCACGCTCACACATACTACATAAATACATATGTATGAATACCAACGGTTAAAAAAATAGGTCTAAAGATGATTTTATGCTTCTGCAAAGCAAATTAATTTTTATTGTAATTTTAATAAAAAAATAAATTTTTTTAATTTTCTCAATGTTTAGATACAGTACAAATCCTCCTTTATTACTGGTTTCCAGTTAGCACTTTTAAAAATGTACAAACATATAAAAATAGAGTCAAACTAAAATTGAACTTTTGAAAATATCAAGAATTACTGTATTTCAAAAACTTGAAAATGTTTATTTAGTAGCACAGAAATTTTGTAAGGGTGCTACATTTTTGGCCGCCACTGTGCTGGCGTTAAAGCTTTCGGCTTCGGTTCTAAGCCAAAGTGAAACCAAGGCCCAAAACAAACTTCGTGGGTAGCGCAGCAGCCCAAAAAGAGAGGGAGAGCGAGTGAGATGGAGATGGCGATGGGAAAGAGACGGAGTGAGAGATGCATTTAACGCCTCTGGGGCATCCGAAATGGGTTGTGGGCGTCGCAGCTTACCTTGCAAGCGGCATGATAAGAGCCCCAACCTGAAGAAGAAAACGAAAACGAAAACGAAGCAGATGCAGAAGAGGAGAGGAGGAGGAGGAGGTATTCAGCCAAGTCGACTCAGAAATGCTCTAACCCAAAAACATGAACAAATTATCACTCAACCAATCTTGAAACCCTTTATCCTACCATTTATTATAGTTTTAATGTAATAGATATTAGAATAATAGAACTTTTAGTTTCTAAATCTAAGCAAATGACCAACAACTTAGGTAAAAAATACGATAAATATAATAAATAATAATAAATAATAATAAATAATAATAAATAATAATAAATAATAGTAAATAATAATAAATAATAATAAATAATAAATATAAATTATATAAGGTGCCCTTAATAAAAAAGAAAAGTTTTAGTTTTATACACATAAAGTACCTAATAGGAAAACTTTTTCTAGGTGCTCTGATTAACTTACAGTTAGATTTTTCTTAGATACATCAAATGCACAATTTTTGCACAATACATTTAGTAATTGCAATTAGTTCAAGATCTCAAGGCGAAAACACCCTGCCTCTCCTTGAGATACTCATATTCATATAAAAACGTCAGCGGAGGAGCATCATCGTCACCAGTTGTCACCGTCACCACAGTGGTTGTGCAGTTTCTGTTGCCCTTATTTGGGGTTAGGGTATTATGGTAAGGTGAAACAATAAACACCAAATAAAGCATTTGTCAGATATCCATAAATGAAGAGAGGCGGGAGAAATAATAATATTGTTTAAATACTAAATTATTACAACAAAGTGTGCATAAATGAATATGGAATGATGCAAATGGAAATGCATGACACGTCGAGCCACGATTGCAGTTGCTTTTTTAAGTCGCGCATCGCATCGTTTTTAAAATGGGATTGGGTTTTGGGTTTTTGGGTTTGGGCCTGGGCCTGGGGATCTCGGATTCCCGATGACATAACCCCAAACGTCAAACGTGCCAATGGCAAATTATACATAGCGTTGAAATGAGGTGAATATGGTCATGTGCACATGTGTTTTTTACAGTAGATTATATTTAACCAATTAACTTAAAAACTCTGTTAAATGTTAGGATCATAGAACTTCCTCAGAAAACAGATGATGATCCCCATCTGTCTTGAAATACCATTCACCCCAAAAACGGAGACAACAACCTACAAAACACACAGAAAGAAATAAAATGTATTGTCGCGACGTTGATCGTTCAACGCCCATTGCAGGTTGCAGCCTAAAAATGCCGTGCTAAATTCTTTAGGAGCTTAAAAATAAACCGTTTTCTAGTTTTGTATTTTTGACTTTCACTCGAGAGGCGCACTCACTACGGAATATTTGCCCCGTGCTGTGGGAATTGGGAATTTCAGTCAGTCAGCATCATCTAATTCTAATTCTAATTCGAATGCATCTAAATCTAAATGCTATGCTCTCTTGTTTATTGCAGCACGCGAATTATGTGAGGCAGGCGGCGGAGGATTACCTGGCCCGGCGTCAGGCCCGCAACAAATCGATGACCCGATCGATGACCTCGGGTCTGGCGGGTCCCATTCTGGCACTGGGCAACGTCCACTATCTGCCAGCCGCCAAGAGCGGCACCTTCTTCGCCCGCGACAACGTGTCCAACTTCATAACCTGGTGCAGGTGAGATCTCCCGTCTTTTTTGCCAAAAATTACCCACCCAAAAGCCCCACATTCAAACATTTATTTGTTACCTTAAAATTATTTAATTTGGTTTATAATTATCTATATTTTCGCCAAATTTAAAATATAAGCAACTAATTAAATATAGCTTATAATTATGTGAAAGAAACCCTTAAAAAATTTAAAGTCTCACTATTTCGATCTTGTCTAAATATTATTATTTTGGATTTAAAAGTTTATAAAAATATTAAATATCACAAAATGCCTTGCAGAAAAAGCCTGAAGATCATCGAGTGCCTACTGTTCGAAACTGACGATCTGATCATGCGCAAAAACGAGAAGCACGTGATCCTCTGTCTTTTGGAGGTTGCCCGTAGGGGTGCCAAATTTGGTGAGTGTTAAGTAACATATCATCATCAGAACAGTGGAAAATAAATTTAAAATTCTTTAAATTTTATGTGTAAAATAATTGAATAAATATGCAATATCGAAACGAATCTTGCAGGAATGCTGGCTCCCATGCTGGTCCAGATGGAGCGACAAATCGATCGGGAGATCGCCGCCGACATCAAGGCCAACTCGGAGAGCGGTACCCAGACCGAGGCAATAAATACCGGAAACAACAGTATGGCCACAACGACGACGACGACAATAACGACCACCTCCACGGTGGAGATGGACCTGTACGACGACAGTGATGACTCGGAGACCGAGGACGATGGCGATGAGAATCCCGTGCTGATGTACGGCCCCCAGCCCCAGATAATAACGAACGATCTGAAGAGCCTCGATGAGATGGTGAGTTTAAAATGTTTTAAAATTTGAATAAATCTTTACGTTTTTTTTAAATGATTAAGTTATCTTGTTGTCTGTAATAAAACCTAAATTAGACAGACCAGCTTTGTTTACGATGCAGAATAAGCCCAAGTTCTTCTTCTTCTTTTCCCCTGAAATCGCATTTGAGTGAGGTGAGCCAACTGGGTTTCCGATATCGGATCTTTCCGCTTTTGGTTTTCCATTTTCCCGCAGGGCTTTCCGCTTGAGTTTGTATTCCTTCGATGGTGTCCCAGTCCCACTCCCAATGTCCACTTTGGGTTTTCTCTTTTATATTTTGCGCTTTTTTTTGTTGTTTTTGTTTTTTTTGTTCGACTCACGATTTTGTTTGTTATTGTTTTCCATGGGCCGCTGTTGTTGCTAGTTTTCTCATGTCCATTTTTAGCCATGGCTAAGTTTCCAGTTACTACGAAACAAACAAAAAAAAAGCAGCCCAAACAATACCAAAACAAATCAGAAGCAATTGAAACTGGGACTTGGGCTTTATTATTTTTTTTTGTGGGGTGTTATGAGCCCCCGATTCGCTGTCTCTGCCTTGTCCATTTGCCTGCTGCCATGTTGAGATGTCAAATTAATTTGACAAGATGACGATGTGCCAACAACAATTACAACAATTGCGATTGTCAATGTAATTGCAAGTGTGACGACAGCAGGAGGAGGATTGGAATGGGGATTGGGGATTGGGGATTGAGGATTGGTCAGGCGGCTCAGCAGGCGCAATGGAAATCATTGACGACGGACGACCGGCCAAACTAATGAAAGCCATGCAAACATTTCCTCACGCCGCCAGCAACATTGACAATAGCAGCTATAGTAGCTAAGCCATGGCAGCAACAATGTTCGACAGCTGGGGGATGGATGGTCGCTGGATGGATGGAACATGGACCTGGACATGGACATGGACATGGACATGGACCTCTCTCCTACTCCACCGCCAACAAAGTCCACTCCAAGGCAGCCAATCAATTTGTGCAGCAGCAACAGCAGCAGCCAAATCAGCAAATAACCTCAACAACTTGTCGAAAATCAAATGATGTGCCACCAACAGCAGCAGCAGCAGCAGCTAAAAGAAAAGAAAATAAAAGAAATGGAAAGAGCCAAACCAAAAGCAAAACCAAAACCAAACCAGCCACGATCATTTGTCGACTCCAAAAGTCTGGAGCTGGCACGTCCGCATCGCTGTCTGTCTTCCAGTCTTTTGTCTCCCAGTTGCTGTTGGTTGGTTGGTTGGTTGGTTGGTTGGTGGCATGCGATTTATGGTTAGGCCAGGATCACATCGCTATCCCCCATCGCAATCCATGGCCAGCTAATCTTGTATGCGTCAGAGTCACGCCGATCCCCGATCTCTGGCAGATAGCTTGGCTCTCGTCCTCCGTCCACCGTCCTCCCTCCGTTTCCCAGCCAGAAAGATTTATTGTCATGTCGGGGTTCCAGCAGCAGCAGCAGCTTGGAGCCACCACCACCACCAGCACCACCACCGCCATCATCAATGGCCATCAGTGGTGGAGTAGCTCCAGCTTCAGCTTCAGCTCCACCTAAGCACGCATCCCGCAGCCGGCGAAGGAGTTGCAAAAGTTCAAAGGTGCCAATGCGTTGCTCAGCTCCAAGCTGCCACAAACTACAGTAGCAATGGGTTCGAGTCGCAGTCGCAGGGCAATCGCAGTTGGAGGTGAAGATGGAGATGGAGGTGGAGGTGGAGATGGAGCCACAGGCAGAATCACGTGGAGAAAAATACGTTGACGAAATACGATTCGCTTTAATCAACAGTTTTCGATATAAATATGAGGGTCTTTTCAAAAAGCGTAGTTGTTAAGTAAGCCATTCTATAAGTCTTTCTCAAAACCCCTTTAATCAAAAAAGATCAAATACTTTATTTATTAAAAAAAAAAGGACGCCCCTTTAATTTGGTTTTAATAGGTTATGGGCTCTATTTTAAGACAGCTTAAGAACGAATTATATCTCGATCCTAAAAAGTTTTTAACTACACCAAGATCTATGCGATCTATAGAGCCCTTTTTGAAAGCCCTTTAACTGAGTTTCGCCTGAGTTTTTGTGGCAGTGCAGAATCAGACCCAAAGACAGGCCAGGCCAAGTCGTCATTTGTTTGTCTGCCGCCGCCCGCTGGGACGGACTGCTGATGCTGGATGCTGAATGCTGGATGCTGGAGTCGATGCTGACTGGTCTTTCCAGGCTGTAAGGCTGTGAGGCTGTGAGGCTATAAGGCTCCCATGGCCCGCTTGCCTATCCCTAGGGCAAGGGTAGCCCCTCCTCCACCTCCTTCGTGGATCATTTGTTTGTTGGACAATGGCAGCGCGTGAATTTATGCAGTGAAAAACTATTTGGTGACCCCGATGCTCGTCGCTGCTCCCTCTGCTTCCCTCTGCTTCCCTCTGCTTCTCCCTCACTGCCTCCATTTTGGCCTACAACTGCAACTACTTACAAACTGCCACTGCAGAAGTCAGGGAGTTAGGAAGTCGGGGAACTAACTGATCGGGTCAGGCTTATGCAATGCTGGGGGTCAGTGTTGGACACTTGGAGTCAAGAGTCTGCCCTGGAGTTGGGGTACAGTGTGTCTCTGCCTCTGAGAACATTGATCGCACTGGGGACTTAGGGCTTAGGATTTGCACCTTTAATTAGCCAGCGACTTTTATGGGGAAACAGATAAATGCAAATTAAATATATTTATTTAACTTACAATACCTGTCATCATTAGATTTAATATGGTCATTGGACTTTTATGGTAGATAATTAATTCATTTTGAGCAAATATGTAGTATTTCAGATTATTAATTCAAAATTGTTACCTTACATAGAGCATTCTGAAATATTTGATTTGATGTTATCAAATGTGTTTTTATATAAAAAGATCTCCTTAAGTTAATACCATACTCATTTCGTACTTAATTTTCAGGTGAGGGATCTGGTGGAGAAGTGCACGTGTCCCTCGCAGTTTCCCATGGTCAGAGTGTCCGAGGGAAAGTACCGCATCGGCGACACCAAAGTTCTCATCTTCGTGCGGGTAAGTTTTTCACAACCAGGTTGTCACCTGTACTCATGAGACTCCACTTGCAGATCCTTCGCTCCCACGTGATGGTGCGTGTCGGTGGGGGTTGGGACACCCTGTCCCACTATTTGGACAAGCACGATCCTTGCCGCTGCCGCTCGCAACATCGCAGCTCCGTGGCCGCCCGTCTCGTTCCCCGCCAGTCGCCCAACCACAATCCCAGCAACGGCATCGAGCTCCACAAGGCACAGGTGATATTCGAGAGGTGAGTCCAGATCTAAATAGCCCATCCCTTTACGTGCTGATCCACTAATAAATCGTTAACAAATAAGATCAATTTAAATTTAAAGTTATAAAAAACTTTAAGTATAATAAAAAACAAAAAAGTAAAATTTAAAATTTAGTAACAGAAAGATCTCTCAAAAAACTTTAATCTTTTATTAATAATTTTCCAATAGCAAGAAATTAAAACCTTGACTTGGACCAAAAATGTTAGTAATATGTTAAAGTTACGTGTTAAAATATGTTTGTATTGTCCATTCCCTTAAAGTTTTTTTTATTTCCTAAATTTATTTATTTAAAAATAAAACATTATTAGTTGGTGATTGCTTAGTTAAAAAAAATATATATATTTTAATCCTTTTTCGGCATGAATTTATCGTTGAAATTTCAACGATTTTGTTCTAATGTTATTTTTTAATTTTATTTTATTTTTCCTAACATTATCATTTTTATTTCCAGGTCACCGCCAGCAGCTCGACGCGTTTTCAACAGTCCCAATTGCAATGGGGGATCGGGAACGATGACGGGAGTGGGATCAGCTGGTGGAGCAACTGGTGGGACAGGAGTTGTGGGCGTGGCCCCGCCTCCGACGCTCCAGAACGGTCACAGTCTGTCGCCCAGCACGGGAAAGTACCGCAGTCGCAGCCCAACGCCGCAGCGCAAATTTCTCAACCAGCAGACGAACGGATTGGGAGGAGGAGCAGGAGCAGGAGCAGGCAGTGCACCCTCCACATCGACACTGACATCCACAGAGGCCTCCACCCTGCTCGGATCGCCCAGCTTGGCCAGGCGCTCCATGTCGCCGAGTCCTCGTCGGCTGATCGACATGCGCAAGAAGCAGAGCTCCCTGGACTCGTACAGCAGTGGTCCGAAATCGCTGCCGGGCTACAGTTGCTCCATGGAGGAGCCGAATGCAGCATCCGCTGCGGGATCAGGATCAGGATCGGCAGGAATGGGAGTGGGCCCAGGATCGGGAACAGCGGCAGAGCAGGGCGGCTCCAACAAGTTCGAGAACATCAGCGACAATGGCAGCGAGATCAGCGACGAGGGCTACCGGAGTCTGGGCGTCATCCAGTCGGGGGCCCAGAAACGCGAGTCCCTGCACAGTCAGGCCTCCATCGAGGACGCTGAAAACAATGGTGAGTTCCTAATAATATATGAAATTTATTTATAATTTTTAAATTAAAAATAATTTAATTTGCAGCGCGTCTGGATCAGACCTCCAGTGAGTCGCAGATCTCGCCCTCCGATGAGCCGGTGGAGAAGACAGCCGTGGATATTCTGGAGGAGGAGGTGGACCTGAATAGCCAGGATCATCGGGAGGAGCACGACGTCGATACCGATCAGGACTACTCTGTGTGCGATGGTCCCCAGTCGCTGCCGGCGATTTTGAGTGTCCCCCACAAGCTGAGCGAAAAGTTCGAGCAATCCGGGGTGTTTATCACCGACGACGAGATCACCGTTGCCATGGCCACCACGCAGGAGGATTCCGGGTCACCTGCTCCATCAGCAGCCGCAGCCACTGCTGCGCCCACTCTCAGCAAGATTCCGCGCTCTCCACTGGCGCAACGGCGTCGTCGGAGTATTGACAATAGCACATGTGGCGGTGCCGGTGGGAGTCTGCAGGATTTGAGCAGTCGGTCGGGATTGCCAGCGCCAGCTTTCAGCCGCAAGCAGCCGGTTTACCGATCCGTGCGCACGCGCAACTCCTCTGCAGCTCCAGTGGCGGCTCCGCCGGTGGCACCCCCCCGATCCCGTCAGGCCACCCAGTTGCCCATGGTGCGGGATGTGACCAACACGTGGAGTGGCCGGGCCACAGGGGCACCCAAACGAAGGCCTCCCTGCACCGCCGAGACCTTTGTGGCACCCACGAATGGAACCAACGGGACGAGTGGCACAAATGGGGCCTTTGAGAGGAACAGCAAGGGCCGCTCCTCGCAGATCCTGTACGACAGCAATGGGAGGAGGGTGAGGAGTGGAGCTGGATGCACCAGTTCGTTGACCACATCGCCCGTCAAGAACCATGCCTCCTCGCCGCTGGCCCAGCAACTCCTCGAGGCGGCCAGCAGTGCCAAGAACGATGCCCAGATTCTGGAGAAGATGAAGTCTTTGCTCTCACGCTATGCGGCTGGAAATCAGGCGAAGGCAGGAGGAGGAGGAGCAGGAGGAGGAGGATCATCGGCTGGCAACAACAAGCAGAACAACAGCAGTGGCAAGAAGACACCAGTCTATGAGGACTTCACCACGGCCTGGGTGCACAGCAACGGCAATCTGGAGCGCTCGGAGAGCTGTTCTCCGCCGGCCAAGGCTCGATCCAAGCGAAGCTCTGCGGCCAGTTCCTGTGAGAGCAATAACTCGAATGCGGGCGGAGCAGCTGCGTCCAGTGTGGTGTCGCCCAGGCGGGAGAGGGGCATGTCCAAGATCCCGGCTCCAGTGCGCCATCACACAGAGCTTTACTAGCAGCGCCGGAGGACGCCTAGCGTCCAGGTCCGTGTCCGTTTCCAAGCCAAGTCGAGGGTTTTCTGAAAAGCCCCCAAAAAACCAGAGCAGAGCAGAGAAGACGAAGTGGAGTTGGGGATCGGGGATCGGGGGTAGTAAAGTACACATAAGTTAGGGTTAAAGCCAAGCTGGAATTGTCTGCTACGGCGTGTGTGTGTGTGGAGAGAGCAGAGAAGGGGAATCAGAAAAGAAGAATCAAACAAAAGTAGATGTAGGGCCAGAAGAAAGTCCATTTAAAGGCGGGGAATCAAAAGAATCTCTGCAAAGATGCGAGAATTATTGTGACGAAAGAATCGGAGGTGACCCCACTCCGTAGGAAATCCAGGGGAAAGCCATAGCTATACGATACCCAAATCAGAATCAGGATCGAGTGAGGAAAACAGGTCAGGATCCCTAGCAGCCAGAGACCCCTAAGCATATCCCTCTTATAAGCAATCTTTTCTTAAAACCAAACTATAAAGATCCCAATGTAATCGTCTCTTTCCGTATAGCCACTAAATGTACTACTTTATACCAGCCAGCTAAGCTAACTTCAATATCGTTTAACTCTCTGTATTTCCAAATCCAAATAACTCTGCATTTTTTGAACTCAATTCATTTATAAGCATTTGATCCGTGTAAACGTATTTAGCTTCGATTTGCACTGAGCTCTGGGGGGTAATGAAAAATACCATATATACAATCCAAATTTGAGACTCGAGGTTAAATTTTAAATACATTTTTTGTCTAGGCCTAAAGGACAGGAATTTTAACTCTACACGAAAGCCACAAGCAAACAACGTCGAATATATATTATATTTAAGCATACAGACACACACGATCGCATACACCATAGAGGACGCATACATAGTTTTCTAGAAATTTTTAAAGTATAGCCACACCAAATTCTTCAGATTCGATTCGTAGCGAAGCGGGAACATTTATTTTTGTACGCTTGACCAGAAGAACCAGAGGAGATCGTGGGATCTGAAAGGGAAGAAAAGCTTTTAGACGACAACTCGACTTTTACAGTATATAGCTCTATATATGTATACAAGAAAGGAAGTTAGGGATGTATAGCGAGCATAGCTAGGTAATGAAGCGATAAGTGGGTGCTCCTTGGACTGGGAACCCCAAATCACGCCCTTCACAGCCACAAAAAAATCTACACCACCAAAAAAGCAGACACACACACACACCACACATAGGGGGTACAGTGTGTTTCGGAACTGTAAAACAGTTACTAAAAAATTAGTTCGAATTTAATGACCGTTTAATCACACTATAATTTATTAAGAATCAATAACTGTATTGAATCAACTCCAAAACGCACTGTACTTACCCACACATCAATATGGAAACACAAAAAAAGAAAAGCGGTCACAAAATAAGAAAAATAACTGAAACTATAGCTTTTGAGGTATCGTTATAGAGCGAGCGAACGAACCATAGCATAATTTTCAGAACCCTAACTATTTCTACAACCCTAAACATATTGAATTACATGAAGTATGATTATTTTTTTTTTTCTTTAGCTTTAGCAATGTTAACATTTAGTTAAGTACATCGTACCTACGATCATAACTATGCAGATTGTAAATTGTGTTTGTCGAAATGCCCCAATGTTGTATATTTCTTACGTACTCGTAAAATCGGCCTTAATGTTCAGTCTGTCGATACCTTGATAACATTTTCATTAAGTATTGTTTTTCTTTTTTTTTTTTATAATTTCTATTTGAATTTAAGTTGCGCTTTTCAGCTTTTTATTGTACACCAAATGATACCAAGTTTATGCATAGAATCGACAGGCGAGAAAGAGAGATCGCAACCAAAATAATTAATGATTAATTGTTTAACAATTATATTGTTCCACAACACACACACACACTGACATACATATACACACGACCCGTGGTGTAGTTATAATTATAGGGATTAAGCAATTTGGCCGATTCGCATGCCAAGAGGTTGATGAAAGAGATCGGGCGACGAGGACGAGGGAAGATTGCACCACGGGTCCGAGCGCTGGCCATGATCAGCAGAAGAGCATCGCATCGCATCACTTTGGGCAGAAGAACCGCGTTAATTATATATATATTCGGTTATATATCGCAGAACATATAAAGTGTATTTTAAATACAGCTAAAGTGTAATTATCAATTCATTTTGAAAGCAAACTAACTATTACAAATGGAATAGATTAGACCGCAAGGGTGTACTCTAAGCGAACAGCAGCATAATTGATTTTAATCACAAGAATTTAATTAATAAATGCCTATATACAATTATATAAACAACAACCACAACACAGACCGTTTTACTTAATGCCCTCGCAGGGCTTTATTTATCCACATATGCATACATTGTGCTGGAATCGAAGCAGTGCCTAAACATTAGCCATACAATATAGTCGGGGGGACTCTCATGGGGTGATGGGTGATTTCGTTACTGTGACACTTAGAGATCGCCGAGAGAATCAAGTCCACCGCCGCCGCCCATGCCCATCTCCTTACCGAACTTGGCCTTGTCCTGGCTCTCGGTCCAGGCCTTGGCAATCATCTGCTTCGTCTTGGAGTCGCCATCGTTGTACATCTTCTTCATGATGTTGACCAGTGCCGACTCGGGATTATCGCTATCCTTGCCCATTTCGGTGTCCGCTTTCTGCTTCAGCCGCTTCTGGATGGAGGTTAGCACGTCCCAGTTCTCGCCCTCCTTGACCTTCTTCAGGTAGATGGCCACCAGATTGGCCTTGATCTTGCGATAGCTCTTCGCCACATCTATCGCGTGCAGCAGATTGTTCATGCTCAGCCCAAAGTCTTTGCCGTTCAGATTGCGTACGGTCAGCTGGAGCGAGGATTCCGTGTAGCTGACGGTCACATCCTCCTCCGTACAGTTCTGGACGTCGTTCAGCGTGATGAAGATCTTCACAAACTTGGCGCTCTGATCCCAGCCGTAGTCGGTGAGCTCGTGCAGATATCTGTGGGACAAGGAGCGGTATTATTCAAGGAATGTTACTGGGTAGAAGGAGAAGAGGAGTCTCGGTTTATGGACAATTTGGGCCCTTAGTTCCTATTCCAGCTATAGGACACACTCCTCTGATTAAGATAAAACCAAATCGATTATAAACCCCATGGGATGAAGCAGGACATCGTGAATCATTGCTTGCAGCGTGCTGTTCGAGGAATCCCTGAGTTCGATGGACGCTTACCTCTTGGCCTCCGTGCCCGCTGCCTGTCGCTCCGCCGCAATGCGCGCCTTCATCTCCAGGTTGACGATCTCCCGCTCTGCCTCCGCTTTGGCCGCAGTGAGCACGCCTTTCACGCGGCCACTCTTCGCCTGCTCCAGGAAGGCGGCCAACTCCGCCACATCGCTCTTGAGCTATGCACATGGAAATAAGGGAAGTGTCAGTCAGCTAGTGTCCCGCCTGGATAACCACTCACACTCACCTGTTCCATGGACATGTCGTGGGAATTGCGGGAAACTGTAGTTAATTCGTTTTGTTTGACGGAAATTTCGAGCAAATGACGCCGGCGCCCGCACTAAAAGTCCTAAATAACGGCAAGCGCGTGTGGCAGAGCACATTTCAGCATGTTTGGTATATTTTTGGTATATTTATGTCCAGACTCCACAGGCACAGTACAAAATACATAAAAGTGCATGTGTATGTAAAGTTGCGGTTAAAATATTTTTTGAGAATAAAACATTTAAATTATATCATTGTATGTACATCTAAAAAACGTATTAAAATGTAAGAAAATAAAAATAAATTTTCGTTGATCTGTGGTTTATATAGCGTTACAAATATTTGTATTGTCTAAAAATGTTTTTAAATAAAATATGTTAAACATATTTTTGTTGACAAGGTTTTTTAGAAATTTCTGAAAGTATAAAATTAATGTTATATTTGGATGCAAAAAAAAAGTGTGTTCAGTGAGTTAATTGTATTATCATTAAGAAAAAAGTAATCAAAAATTTTGAGTAGCATTTAAACATATTTGTATTGCCTTTTTAAAAGAAGAACTGTACAAGGAGGGCCAAGAAAATGGAAATTATGCTATAAACGAAATAAATGAATTAAAAATAGTCAAGAATTAAGAATTAAATGTGCGCTTAAATATTTTTAATTACTTTTTCTAAATTTTCTACAAAAGTCTTTGAACTCAAATTGTTATACACGATTTATTGCCGAAACTTTCAGACAATTTTCCAGGAAAATGTATCTTTCCGGCGGTAACAGATTTCCCGCCAAACGAGGGTGTGACCAGTCACATTAACGAGGCGTTTCGGTTTTCTGAGCGGAAAAGCCGCTGGCACACTGCACGGGGTCATTTTAGAGAAACCATCGATGGTACCGGCTGGAATGGAACTAAACCATCGATATTATCAATAGTGCCATCGATGGTTTGACACCACTTGCTATTTGCTACAGCGGAACGCCTGGCCAGCCACAATCCTGCCCAGTACAACAAACCAGTTAATGCGCCTTATCCCGGGAAACCACTACTTACCAGCGGACGCTGCGCCACTGCCAGAGTTCCGGGATTAAAGGGCGGCGCAGCAGGAATCCGGATTTCGGAGGGCAACCAAAGTGAGTAGGCGACGCCGGGTGCGTTTGACGGGCAGCCCAAACCCACACACACTCAACAGTTCCTTCTTTTGGCTTTTTAAACTAGTCACCAAATTTACCTTAATTTCTGTCCAAATTATCCGTGTTCCTTTAGATCAAAATCGAATCTGAGTTAATCATATTGAGCTGATGCACAGGAACAGTGCGGTGCTTGCATTGGACACTTGGGAATGGCCGATCGCGTCTTGTGCCACGAGGTGGTGTCGCCTCAGCAGCAGCAGCAGCTAGGAGGGAACCATTACCGCCGTCCCAAGGCGGTCGGAAGCACGAATATAGTCTACTCCAACGGCGGGGGATCCTGGCGGGGAGCACGGCAGCAGCAGCAGCAGCAGTATCACAACCAGAACAACAACAACAGTTCCACAACTGCAGCCAAGCACCTGTGCAAACCAGCAGCCATTGCGGAGCAGCCGGTGGTGGTGATGGAGCCAACGGGAGAAGAGATGGTGGGGCCTTTGACCGGCGGCGGCGGCGGCTTACCGGTCACCCCGCGAACAAGAGCACCAGCGCGCAACAAGAGCGAAGGTGAGTTCACACCGAGTCTTTGAAAGGGAAATGTCTAATCTTAAATCCCCATCCCCATCCATAGAAGCCATCAATGATCTCCTCGTGCGCATACCGGACATTGGCCGGCTCTTCGATGTGCACAGTCGCATTGGTAACGGCACATTCAGCACCGTGCTGCTGGGCACACTGCGTCGGGAGTCGCATCTGCCGGACAGCCTGCGTCGCAAGTTTGCCATCAAGCACCACATACCCACCAGCCATCCGGACAGGATAATGAAGGAGCTCCAGTGCATGACTAAAATGGGGTAGGTCCGAATCTTAGTGTATCCCAATCCTCATTCTCGTTAACAAATACAAAACACCCCACCCACCCATGTGTGTGTGTGGGTTTCGTCCTCGCCTGCGTCAAACGCCGTTAACCGACGTCAGCCGGTAGCCGCTCCATCTACGTCATTGCAATTTATTTCAGTTTCAGTTGCCGGCCCGGCCGCAGAAACGAGGGAGAGAGAGAGAGATACGTACAGACGTTTCTCGTTTATTGCACTTTCACACGCCATTCACGTGCCCATTTACAGTTACATTGGCTTGCCGCCCTCTCTGTCCGTCCCGTTCTGGCCACTGCAATGTTTGTTTACAGCGCGCAAACACACACACAGACACTCCAATATCCTGCAATCCCAGTCTGTTATCGATTACCGATTAGATTAGGCGTAGTAGTAGTGGACCCCAAATCCGTTCAATACCGCTTCGAACCGCCCGGGAATCAACGCTGGACAGCTCAGCTCAGCTGGCTGGATAACTTGCCCAAAGAGTGTGGAGTGGGCAGCAGCAGCAGCAGTAGTCGCGTGTGTGGGCGTTGCGTGTTTGACATTAGCCGGCTGCCCCCTGGGCGCCCTAGTCATCACTATCTCTGCCTGCTGCGATTTTCTGTGTCTATTCAAGCAATTTGCGCAAATTCCGCCGCCCAATTGCGTCACAGCGACGATAATTATGACTGGGCCATGCCGAGTGCTCCCTCACGTACAACACATATGCCCATTCTCGCCCATCGCTCACCTCTCATGGCTGTGCTGAGCAGCTGGCGAAACTAGCTACTCAAATTAAGCTTAAGGTGGGCACAAAAATATCTGAAAATAGTCAACAAATCTCTACAACATTTATGTATTCATTTTTTTAAGTAAAAAGTAGCTCTTGTGTCAGATACAAACATGTGACCTAGGTTCATCTTTTCATTATTTTTGGTATTTCATTAATTGAAAATTGTTCAAAAATATTACTAAAATCGCATGGCCATTGCTTATTTTTATCATGTAATAAGAATTATAAAATGTTATCTAGATAGTCAGAATAACAGATTTTAAAGGACAAATTTTAAAGCCAGTTGAACACTTTTGGCTACAAACTAGCCAAAAGCTCGCAGACCTGGTTCTGAGTGTGTGACGTCGAATCGCCTCTTATGCACGCACACACTCAGAGTGGGCGAGAGCGGAAGGGTGAGTGGGTGGGTGTGTGTGTGTGTGCGTGCGGGGGCGTCTTTGTTGTTGTTTAGCCAGAGGGAACAAATCAAAGGAAACGGGAAGGAAGAGCTGGCTTTAAATAATTTAATCAGTTCCAATCCCAAGCAGGATTAACTCAATTGTATTTCTTAAATTTTAATGTGATTATCTTCAGAAATAAGCCTATGTATGTGTGCGGGGGAGTGAGTGGGCGGCAGACTGTTGTGAGTGCGTTAATGTTTTTGTTTACAAACAGGACAGAAATACAAACTAGAATAGCAGCTCGATTTTTTCACTAGTAACTTGTAGATTTACAGATCATTAATTGCTAAGCAAGTAATAGTAGGAGCATTAACAAAATAACATTACTTTTGAGCAAGAAATAAAAATAACATTAAACATTTTTTTAAAAATTTAAATCAATATCTAAGGAACCTAAAATAAGGGGAAACACATAATCTACTAGTTATATTTAGTGACAAACATAATTATATTGATTTAAAGCAATGTTTTCCCGAACTAAACCCATTTTCACTAACTATTATTAAAAACCTTATCGCTAATTGTCCATCCCGCTCTGTTTCGATTGCAGCGGCACGGAGAACGTGGTGGGCATCCACTGCTGCCTGCGCTGCGACGCCTCCGCCGCCTTCGTGATGCCCTACATGCCGCACGACCGCTTCCACGACTTCTACACGCGAATGGACGTCCAGGAGATCCGGCTGTACATGCGCAACCTGCTGGTGGCTCTCCGCCACGTCCACAAGTTCGATGTCATCCATCGCGACGTGAAGCCGAGCAACTTTCTCTACAACCGCCGGCGACGTGAGTTCCTCCTCGTGGACTTTGGCCTGGCACAGCATGTTAATCCTCCGGTTATGGGAGCAAACGCTGCTGCTAACACCAACAACAACAGCAAGCGGCCACGTGAGCGGGAAACGGAGGCAGTGCAGCAGATGCACAGCACACCAGCGGATGCAGGATTGGGTGGTGCGGTGAAACGAATGCGTCTGCACGAGGAGGGCAGCAAGATGCCCCTGAAGCCGGTCAACGACATTGCCCAGAGTGAGATGCAGCCCGCAGAGGGATCCAATCTCGCCCAGCAGCAGCAGCAGGCCGTCCAGCAGCAGCAGCAGGCCCAGATGGAGCAAGCGCCCAACAGCACGGCATCTGGTAGCAAGTACAACACGAACAGGAACGCCTCAGGCGGCACGGCCAACAGCTCCAAGTGCTTCTGCTTCGCCAACCCCTCGGTGTGCCTCAATTGTCTGATGAAGAAGGAGGTGCACGCCTCCAGGGCCGGGACACCCGGCTACCGACCGCCCGAGGTGCTGCTCAAGTATCCCGACCAGACCACCGCCGTGGATGTGTGGGCCGCCGGTGTGATCTTCCTGTCCATCATGTCGTCGGTGTATCCGTTCTTCAAGGCCCCCAACGATTTCATCGCCCTGGCCGAGATTGTCACGATATTCGGGGACCAGGCCATCCGCAAGACGGCGCTGGCCCTCGAGCGCATGATCACGCTGAGTCAGCGTTCGCGGCCGCTCAATCTGCGCAAGCTGTGCCTGCGCTTCCGCCACCGATCCGTGTTCAGCGACGCGAAGCTGCTAAAGAGCCACGAGTCCGTCGATGGAAGGTGCGAGGTGTGCCGCAACTGCGATCAGTACTTCTTCAACTGCCTGTGCGACGATAGCGAGTACTTGACCGAGCCTTTGGACGCCTACGAGTGCTTTCCGGCCAGCGCCTACGATCTGCTGCATCGCCTGCTGGAGGTTAATCCCCACAAGCGCATCACCGCCGATGAGGCCCTGCAGCATCCGTTCTTCACGGCCGCCGAGGAGGCGGAGCAGCCGGACCTGCAGCAGCAGCACGACCAACAGGCGACCATCAATGGCACGCCGCGCAAGGCGCGACGCCAGCGGTACCACAAGACGGCGGCTGCCACCCCGGAGCAGCTGAAGCAGCACGTGGCCCTCGAACTGCAGCAGGCGGCTATCAACAAACTGTGAAACTAGTCCTCATACCCAGTCTCGTCATCATTTGTATATAGATTATACACCACACCACACACCACACCGCACATATCACGCCTGTATATATCACTCATCCGAGCACATCTCATGCACCCAACTCGTCCAGTGTATAGTGTCCAGTGTGCCAGCTCGGCCGAATCTACTTACCTCAAGCTGCTTTCCTCACAAACTCAACAGTGGAGCAGGGCGAAAACCAAAAGAAAGCACTCAACAAACAACACACATTTAAATTTATAGCAACCGTAACGTTTCAATCATGAACAATGGGCAAGGAATACCAAAAACAAATTGAATGAATAATGAAGAATACCAGATATAGGTAGGCAGATTGTATAGCGAAGGCAAGCCCAGTGCATGGCCACCGCCCAGTGGCAGGAGTTCTGCACTACCCATCAAACTGTATAGTTCGAATAGTTATAGCCAACCTTAGCATAATGTATTGTATATCAGCAAACCATGTGAACGGAGATAAAGATGCGAAAATATATTTATACCAAGAAGTAAATTAAGTCTTTACTGTGGTGCAAGCATGAACATTTTTCGCTGAAGATTCTTTATTTTTCTTTTCTTTTTTTAATAGTTCTTTAAAACATTGCTTTAAAAGTGTAAAAAATTTTATAACAAAGCAGCTTGCACACTTTTTATTCTGTTTCTTCCTAGAATCAAGCCCTAGGAAGTTTTAATCTTTAAAAAGCAGTGAAACCAAGTTAAACAATTAAAACGTTTGTGTAGAAGCGAACATGTTTAATAAGAAGCAATTGCAAAGAACAGAATTTTGTAGGAGAGAAGCAGGAAAGTACAGGAAGCAGCCCCCCAAAAGGTCTTAAACACTAAGCTAGCTCAATGACTGAACAGCATCCCACCTAGATTTCCATCTTCTCGGCTTTCTTGCGCTTCGCCTTGGAGGGCGATGGGGAAGGTGTGGCATCGGTCTCTGTTTGCTCGGGGATCTCCTCCACCCGGATACGCTTTCCCCCGATCACCTCCTCCTTGGTGGGCTGTGTCTCCATCGCCCGCTTCTTAGGCTTCACGAAGCTGCCACGGCCGGCGGCGCGCTCCGCCTCCTCGATGCTGTACGGCTCCGTTTCCAGCGCCTTGAGCCGCCGCTTGTGCACCTTGGTGCGAAAGTGTGCCTGCATGGCGGTGTCGTCGATGAAGTACTTGGCACAGTGCACGCAGTAGAACTGCGCGAATCCGGGCTTATCCAGGTCCACATTCTGGTTGATAAGCTCGCCGCTCCTGGTCTGCAGGTCGTCGTCGATCTGGTCGAGATCCCTGCGGCGGTTGCGCACGCGCCACCTACGCTGCAGGTGCGTGTCACCGTAGTGCATCTTCTTGCGCTTTGTTACCATTCCCATCTTGCGGCCTTTTGTTGAACACTGACTTTAAACCGAAAAAAATACGTTCCTTTTGCACGTGTTTTGGTTGCAGTTTCAGTCTTGGCTTTCGCTTTCTCCACAAGCAGGTAACAATGGCCTGTAAGTAAGTAAATCATTAAATTCTATTAAAGGGAGCCCAATTTGTCGCTAAATCATACCTACTTTGGCTAATAAACAAGTTTTTTTAAGCAACTACGCACAAACAGTCGCCTGTTGGTTGCTGGCGATGGCAAAGGAACGTTAGCGCGAGAATATCGATAGGCAGCCAAAGCCTGCTTCCATGGGTGTGTACACACTGGCCCTCAGTTATCTCCCTTTTATTTAAATAAATTAAATTAATACAACTACACAAAGGTAAACAAACACAGTTTTAGAACACCAACCACCTATTTAATGTATTTGACTTTCAGCTTAACTTGTAAATACATTAAAACAAACGGTTCATCGGACCCCAGCTTTTTGGCGTTTTTTAGTGCTTTTAATGTGCAGTTTTAAACATAAAAAAAACATATGTTCACAACTAATTCATCAACAATCGCAAATTGTCTGCGGGCGGACGTGGTGCGCATTTTGTTTTGTTTTTTATTTCCGCAGTGCAGGAAATAAAGTAAGCCCAAAACACTCAATATAAAGCACAGTTAGAGCTGATAAAGTGCATTATAAACTGAGGCGCACACCCCACGCACACACATGTGCGATTGGATAACACTGTGAAATAAAAACGATTATCGCAATTGTTGAAGATGCTGCTGCAGCAGCCGGCCCCTCCTCTATCCATCTCCCTTGCACCACCAAAGCTCAGTAACAGTGATTTGTTGTGCGTGTGTGTACGCGTGTGTGTGTCTGTGTGGTGCATCTGTGTGTGGGCGTTTTTTAGTGCAAAAAAGCCCAGCAACAAAGTAATAAACAGAGACTGTGATTGTGGGTTGGGGGTGGGTGAAATGGTGGGGAAGGGGGAGGAAGACAGCTGCTGCCGCTCAGTTTTCCCATTGTGTCGTACTGCTGCTGCTGACAATCGTGGTTTATTGGCATTTATTGTTGAATCTGCTTTTAGCTAAACATTCCGTTGAATCGTTACTTGGGCCGGCGGCAACAGTATTGCAACTGCAGCAACAACAACATCAACATCATCAAAAGCAGCAACAACTTGCCCGCCGATTGCAGTAAGTACAACAACAACAACAAGAAGAGAAGAGAAAAAGAAGAAGAAACTAATGCATAACAAGAACAAGAAGAGCTTAACAACTCTTATCGATAATCAGCGCAAGCATGCCGATTGCGAGTATCAGTGCTGCTGCTGCCGATCGCTTATCAGTCAGTTACACGCACAATTAGCGGCCCATGTGTGTGTGTCTTTTGATTAATATACAAATTTAGATCAACAACTCTCTCACTCTCACTGTGATATAACAGCTCCCCGCCCCCTTTTTAGCCCCCCACGCACTAAACAAAAATAATTGCTCTCGCTCTGTGTTGCTCTCCTCTCCACTCTCCCCTCCTCTCTTAATTTATCTTTATGCTTGTTTTTGTAGTCCATGCCAGTCACGATTTGACATTTCGCAAACGAATGTGTCTGTGCGCAGGGAGAGGGGGGGGGAGAGGGGGACAAGGATGGAGATTTTACAACATTCATATGCACATTCATACCCCCCCGGATCAGCTGATGCCAACAACGGTTAATGCCCATGTTCATGCAAATAGAGATAATGAGGGAGCGGGATGGAGTTGCTAATGCAGGTTGCTAAAAGCGAGAGTGCTAGAGGGAGAGGTCCAACCGGTTTGGTCTATGAACCACTTGTTGTTGCTCGGGGTACCAGAGGCTGTGGATGAAGGGGCTGTTTCACTCGCATTCGCAGAACCCCCTCCCAAAAAAAAAATCGTTAACTCCTAAAACCAAATAAATAACCTTTCGTCAAACTAACATGCCGAACAGCTCAACATTTGAACGATTAAATAATGATTTAATAATCAATTTTACATTTTTCAACACTTAATTTTATTTATTATTGAAATATTACTTGGATCCAGCCGAAAATTTAATCAACTTTGTTTAGTTTTCAAGCTACTTTTTTGAGATTAAAAATAGTCCTGTTGAAAAATATATATTTTGAGGAGTAAGTTTTAAAATGACTTCATTTGATATACATATATATTTTTTAAATGGTTACAATAACTTAACTATGAATACCCCTTTTAGTGCTTTTTGCATCCACCGCCACTGTTCAATACATATTGCAAAATCCAAAATCGGTTGCTGCAGTCAAAGAGTGGCAATTATGTATTGTATGTTCTCCTTGATGAGATACTGATTTGAAAGTATCTGTGATCTGTGGCCGCATAGAAATACCGTAGCCGAAGCACGGTTAATTTTCCTTTCGTTTGGGCCAAAAATAAAAAAAAAACGAGAAAAGCAAGCCAAGCAGCCAGTTAACCAGTTGTGCCAGTCCAGTTCAGTTCAGTTCAGTTGGATTGAGTCCACCGCTCCAAGGCTATAGAATTCCGTTCCTCGCCAGATCACATCAAGAGGTTTTAGCTGTGAGATTTAAGCTCGTCGCGTCGCTGCACTTGGCTACCTATTTTGATAAAGATTTTGCCACTCAGAACCAGAGGAATTCCAGAGTGAAACGGGTTTTCAATCGGAACTCTGGGCACGATTGTTTCTAACGCTCGGTTGCGGTTTTGTTTTTGGTTTTTTGCGGATGAGATTAATTACAAAAAAAAAAAATAAAAAATTGAATAAATAAGCGGGGAGTACGTGTTTCAACGTTTCAATGGAATCTGCGTGCATGTGTCTGTGTCCGTTTTTTCCCGCATCTTCTCTTCTGTATTGTTTATCACTCAAAAACCCCACATATTATTTTTAAACTGGGTGTTTCGATATAAAAAACTGGAATTTATTGTATTTTGGTCTTTCGCGCAGTGTACCTATTGGATAGTACTTTAAATCCCCTAGCACAGCCCGAAATCCAGCTTTTCTTTAAACGAACTATCATTATTTAGGATCGGATGGAGGTTTCGCAGCAGCAACCTGTGTCCCTGACCTCGTATCAGTTAGCTTTCTGTCCCTCAACCGCACTTCCTGCACTATTTTATCAGCGAGCTTTGCTGCGCATGCCACAAGTGGCTCGAATAATGTACATATTTCCCTGATTACTTTGTAATGTGGTCGCGCACCTTATCGCTTCACTACGATATCAACACACTCGAATGCGGTGAACTGAACCACAGAGACAAACAAAGGCCCAAACTCCCAGTTTTAATTCAGTTTAATTTCACAGTGCTCCCGTTCCCATTTCCATTTCCACTTGCAGAAGTGGAACAGCAGTTGGAGGAAAGAGGAGGAGTCGTGGGTGCTCCGTTTTAATCCAGGTTAAGCCAAGGTCAGACGTGAGTGGCGGGAGTGGGGGGAAAGTGGGCAGTGCAGTGCAGATTCCTTGTGGTGGGTGGGGCACGTGGAGTTATGCCTGGAATTTCCATTTCACATTCCCACATTTCGCCATTTGGCATTCCCTCTTTGCCTTCGCAGATGTAAAAGGGAAAGGGAGTAGGTTAAATTGCTCAGAGATTGACTTTCTAATTGAAATATGGGTTTCAGCTTGGGCTGCTGACCCCCCAAAACACACAATACACACAATTGCGGTCAAAATTGTAGATCAAAACTTATTTCAACCTTAACTTGCAGAGATTTTGAAATTAAAGATAGATTTTTAATAAAAATATATTTATGATATTTAATTTAAAGCTTGTAATTTCATAGGAAGAATTAAGTGTTTATTTCTATTTTTTAATAAAACAAATATTTCTAAAACCAATTGAGAGTGTAATAAGCTAATGAATTTGTAATGTTTAAAGTCTTGTAATATTATTTTTAAATCTATAAAATTGACAAATGAAATTAAAATAACTTGAATACTTAAAACTAAATTTTAAATACATATTCTTACTGATTCTTATTGTTTCTAAAAACATAGCTTTTTACTCATTGAATGAAACCTAGTTAGAAAGTGGTTATTAATGTCTGAGGGCCCCCAATTTCGCGAATAACTAACCTATTATTTTGACCAGAGTTGTGTGCATGCATATCATTTATACATTGTTTATTGTTCACTTACGAGTGGCAACGACTTAATGCGACTTTCACTGCGTTCTCCTCCACAGCCATTAATCGCAGATAAGCTGAAAAGTCGAGCAGTAAAAAGGCAATCCCCCAGCAGCAATGGACCACGCCCATCACAGTGTTGGTGGGTTTTCGAATGGCGAATCTAACCTGGCCAGCAGTTTTTTAACAGCATTGTCCTTTGGTCCACAGATCACTCCATGATGCACCACGACCATGGAGCAGCCACGGCCACACCCTCTGATCCTGCGTCCATGTTTGACCTGGTTCCCGACTCCACCGACATGCATGCGGGCCACGCAGGACACAATCACGGAGGTGGCTTTGGCACGGGAATGGAGCACATGATGGCCATGGCGGTAAGGGCACTTAATTTGTAATGGGGTCATCATCACTTGTTGCTTTACAATCAAAGTTGACCGAGATGACACAGTGGTGGTGACCCCATTTGTAAATCCCCCTTTTTGTAACCGTCTAAAATCCCTGTCTCTGTGAACAACAGTTTCACTTTGGCTACAACGAGACGATCCTGTTCTCCTGGTGGCACATCGAAACGGTGGCCGGTCTGGTGGGCTCCATGATCGCCATCTTCCTGCTGGCCCTGATGTACGAGGGACTGAAGTACTACCGGGAGTATCTGTTCTGGAAGACGTACAACCTGCTGGAATATCGGCCGGTGACGGGGCCGCAGCGAAATCCGGAGGCGCCACGCATTCCATCGCCGGCTGCAGCCGCCCCCTCGCCCGTGCAGTGAGTTCCCTTGGATCCCTTGGATTGTTAATCAAGTCTTTGCCATGCCCTTTGCTTTGTGTCCACTTGTTGTATCTGTTGTATATATTTATCTTAATGCTTTCTTCTTCTTTCTCGTTTCGTTTTCGTTGCCGTTAAATCGTTCAAACCGCCCCCATATCCTGCTCTGCTCCATCTATATATCTGCATATGCATCATCTGTTGCCGCTGCTCTTCATTTGTAAATTGATCCATCACAAAAACTAAAAACTAAAAAAACCCAATCCAAATTCATACCGCTCCGCTTCGCCTCGTTAATTTGTATAATTTGTATGATTCACGCGACCGTAATTGAAAATATTGTACTCAAAACTGAAACTGATTCTGTATCTGTATCTGCATCTGCATCCGCAATCGTGTGTCCCCCCGGCACGTTTCGAACGATCCTTTAGATACGTGGGCGAAGTTGTGCACAAGCAACCGTAAGTATCGCTCCCGCTCCATTTCCCCCTCCCAATTTGTTGTGCCTCACTTAAGTTTGCGTTAATTTCCAATATCCGATGTCCGTCGTCTGCCGTCGTAAATGGGTAAACTCCAACAGCTGCTGTGACCGTGCCAGTCTGAGCTCCATTCCCCAGTTCAGTTGTTACATAACATTATGTATGCCCTAAAAACTTGTACATATATCTGGCCGAACGATATAGTATTACACTCGGTTACACACCTGTAAACAGCACACAGTAGTTCAAGTTGAAAATTAGTCTAGAGCTAACATTAATTTAGACTTAGTTTAATCTAACAACCGAATTTGAAAGCAGGAGACACCGAGCCTTAAGGACTCTATCTATAGTATAACCTGTTCTGTTACATTATGTTCCGTTTTGTTCTGTTCTGTTCTGATGATTTGTGACGTTCAGTTTTGTACTTTCTGTTGTCCTGCTAATTCTTGTACGAATTTTTTGAGCTTGTTTCTTTGACTAAATGCAAACCTTTCGATTGATGAACAGACCCTCGATGCTGTCGGTCAACCACCTGCTCCAGACGCTGCTGCACGTACTCCAGGTGACTCTGTCCTTCCTGCTCATGCTGATCTTCATGACCTACAACGTGTGGCTCTGCCTGATGGTGGTGCTGGGCGCCGCCGTCGGCTACTTCCTGTTCTGCTGGAAGAAGTCGGTCATCGTGGACGTCACGGAGCACTGTCACTAGCAGCGGATCGGCAGCCTCAGCCGCAGATGTCTCACGGAGGCGGAGGACGCCGCTACCATCTAGACAGGAGCTGGCGGAGCTGGAGGCGTTGGTGCTAAGCTGCAATCCCCGGAAGCTGGAGCTGGAGCTCTTACCCACAGATAAAAAGGAAACGAAACAGAAACAGATACAGAAACACACATCCACACTACTCCCCCTGCTACTTGCTGCTCTCTAGGTTAGCCTTAGATTAGCCTATGAACCCGACATCCGACGTGACCCTCAAACTGGATGGGTTTCTCGCAAGGATTTGCTGGCAGGGCAATCGTTTCAAGTCGAAAGTGCAAAGTATATAGAACAAAGTGAGCGACTGGCGAGCGCATTGTATAAAGTTAAGCGAATTGTTAGGAAACTCAAGCAATGCAATATTCATTTTTCTGTTGGTACTCAATCTTTGTTCGCAGGATTCCCCCAAAAGCAAATATTTTTTTATCATATACTATTATACCGTTTTGTATCCTTATTATACGTTTATGATTATTATTTTTATTTGGTAATAAACTCAGTTTTTTTATATTTCACCTCTTCTTTCGACTCGTATGCTTGTTAACCCCCAAAAGACATTTTTTGTTCAATTTGCTTTCCGTGTGAAGTGCTGAAATTTCGAATGACTATGTGCTTGAACAGTGCGTTTCACAGGTGTAGTTTGGTTCTGGAAAAGATTGTAAACACCTAACAGATGGTTGGCATTGATTTAAGCCTGCATTTATGAGTTGTAAGAAAAACAGACATTACCTAAGAACTTCTCCATCTTCAGCTAGCTATCCGCAAAAACAGGCTCTTGTAAATTGCTCTCCCAAGTTAATGTCACCCAAAACTATCGTCAAAGGCTTCCAAAGCTGAGCCTTCTACACTGCCTTAATGTCCCGAAACGCACTGTATCCAGCATATAAGTTGGCCTACTCCAGCGGACATAAATAGATGTTGTAGATATTAAACTAAATGCAAATACATACAGTAAAACGGCAACAAATTTATAAATACATACTATTATTAATATTAAATCTACCTTTACATTAATAAATATACAAACAGAATATTGTTATGGCTGAAATGGATTTGTTTAAATTGTGTTAAGGGGAAAGAAAACAACGGATTGGTTTCGTTTTCGGGATTTGCGTTGATCTTTATTAGAAAATTATTGCGAGTCTCTCAATAGAATGTTGTATCCTTACTCATATTACGTAATTCATAATTAAAAACATCTTTACATGACTACAGGCGATCGATCGAATTTTATTGATTGGTTACACTATGCTTAGTTCTGCTTTCGTTCGTCAAATGTTTTCATAACTCTTTTGCTTGCCCGATGATGGTAATTCAATTAAATTGATTAATTTGCTAGGTGATCGTTGTAACCAAAAATAGAGGCGATGGGTTTGGGGATCGGGAATTAAGGATGAGGGATTTAGCAGCCATACATTCTCATATATATGCATGTACAATTCAATGGATATAACTGACAGCGTTAACGATATCAAGACAGATCGATGGATGGGTGGAGTAATGGATAATGGAGTTATATATAAATATATATTGTTATATGTAGATGAGAGAAATTGAAATTCACCTCGTAATACAGTTCTACACGAGTCTCTCTTTTTGCCCCTCTCTCTCTTTCTCTCTTCATTCTCTTTCTCTGTCTGTCCGATCGCTGATCACTGATCACTGATCGTTCGTTGATTGCCGATTGATGATCGTTTATTTTGGATGTCGGATACGGATGCGACGCAGCCTTGTCTGTCGTGAAGAAACATTTATGTGGGGGAGGTGTGGCATAGAAGTTACCTGGTTGGTTCTTCTTTCTATATATATATATATATCTTTCTCTTCATATATATCCCTCTCATTCTTCTTCATTTCTGAGGGCTCCATTCTCCAGATGCGGCTCCTGGAATATGGTGCAGAAAAAAGGGTGTGAGTCAAGTGAGCCAGACCAAAAGTGCGGGGCGGTAGAAGGTGGAAAGAGGAGCGCAGCTTAGACTAGTTTCGAGCTGATCGGGTATACAGATACGGGTTCAGAGGTCAGAGTTCATCTGAGCGTGTTTTGCTGTGTGTGTGTTTTGGTGTGTGTGTGTGTGGCACAAACGAACAAAAAGATACATTTACGGGAGGTCGTTTAGCTCTGGACAGACGACAGATGCAACCTACGGCTGATCGTGTCACATGACATCACAAACGGGCTTAATCAATATCATAAGTGGGGTGGTGGTGGGGTCAGTCACAATTTACCTGTTGGTGAAGAGGAGGGGGAACATGAACATACACTTGTGTATGGGTTTAGGAACTCTCTCTCTCTCTCTCTGTCTGTTTGCTGTCTCCCTCTGCCTATGCTTGTGTTTATTGTTTATTGGTTATAATTTATTTCGATTTAGCAATTCAATTACCTCGTGGTTTCGTGGGTGTCTTGGAATCTTGACTTGAAGATTTCGCTGGGGTTAGTTTTTTATCTTAAGAAATACAATAGTGCAGGGGGGGATGGGAGGGGCAGTACACCACAACAATGAGAGAAGGATACAAAAAAAATAAAGGCAACATATGTAGAACTTCGACGGCAAGCCGACGCCTCGAATTCCCTTTCCAAAGGAAAACGGTCTCATTCATCTACAATATCATTAATTTTTAGTCCTATTCTTTCAAAATTTTATTTATTTTAAAATTTCTTCAGGAACCATTGTTAATTTAAGTCAGGGATGCCCAGCCCATTGCTCTTCAAGTTCATTTTGTTTTTGTAATTAAACAAAATGAGCTTGAAGAGCAGTGGGCTGGGCATCCCTGATTTAAGTAAATACCTTTTCTGAAGTATTTCCAAAAACCGGACTCGAATCGGGCTAGCTTTACTTTATGGCCCCATCTTTGGAAAGAGTTTTCTGTGTTGGATTCATCATCATTTAGCAAATGTACCTGCATCTGTCACTCACTCCCTCAGTCCGTCACTTTCTCGCACATCAGGTACTTAGGCACTAGGCAAGGACTTACGACTACGTACCTCCACTTGGGATTTCGATTTCGAAACCCATCCCATCACACACAATGACCCAGCAACCCTGCAACCCAGTCGTCAAGCCAAGCCAAAAGCACATGCAGTTCGAGTCTCTCTCTCTAAGTCGCTATATAGTACTATATAGTATATAGGGGAGAGTGGGGATAGGTGAACCATGGGGATAGATGAACCAGTACAAATATTTTACCTTCTGACATGTTTTTGTGCATCATTTATATGTGTGTTGCTTACTTAGTCGTTATCCTAGCCTCACACGCACGCACAATCGCGTCAAACGATTGGTGTCGTTTTTATCGCTAATCGAAGTTTTATTCCCCGTTTGCAGCTTTAATTGTGACCTTACGTTTTCTAGGAAAAATTCTATCGTTCTTCGTCAGTGGCATTGAACTTCCTAAAATTGTATTTTATTGTTAGTAGACGCAAATTATGATATTTTCATGGATTGCTGACGCAGTTCAAATATTCCATGTTTTCTCCAAATCACTTCCAATTGGCTTATGACTTGTGGGGATACATGAACCAGTACTTGTGGGGATACATGAACCAGTACTTGTGGGGAAAGGCTAAACCACGAAAACAGACGACTCGAGGAAGAAAACGAGGGAGGAGTATCATTGCCACTGACTCACCGCAGAAAAATTGATCGCCAAAAAGCACAATCAAAAGACTCAAGAAAACCTTCGAAAAAAGAAAGAAAAAAAAAATTTATAAATAAATATTTTTATTGTTTTATTCCATGCTGTAAATGTGCAATGTTTATATTTGAACAGAAAAAAGGCATAAACAAAGAAATAAATTACACTTTTTTTATACAATTGTAGTTTTTGTGTTAATCTGAAAGGTGGTTCAACTATCCCCAGGGGTGGGGATACTTGAACCATTCGAGACAAAATTTTAAAATGCTCATAAAGTTCAAAAAACGTGACATATTATTTTCACAAAATACTTTAAATGCAAAGGAATGAATGCTCTTTTAGATTCCTATAAACAGCAGACCCTAACGTCGAATTGTTTAGACATAATAATGTTCAACAAAAAAAGTGGTTCACCTATCCCCACTCTCCCCTACATTTATCGTTTATAATGTATGATGTTTGGAGTTTCTGTGTGTGTGGGAGGTGTGCATGTGGGGGGATTGCATGAAATGCGTGGATCTGTTTCTGTTGGGTTAGTTAAGCGCAAAGAGATAACAGTAAGGCTTGGTAAATACCTGTTTCAGTCACTGTCCCACTCACAATTGCAAGGGAAACGTCCGAAGAACGCTCCGTATCACCCTAATCCTCTGTCTTTCTTTGGGTCGTAATACAAACACCGGATTGCTAAGCACATTGCCAAATTACGTATCAATCTAAATTAGAGCCTGACTAAAACTACAAAACCATGAAACTAGTCAAACATATTATTCATTAAGCAATGAGTATTACATTTAGCTTGAACACATTAAACATATTTCGTAAAAGAAAGGCACTGCTTCTTTTTAAAACTATCAGTTTCATTGAGTTTCAATTATATATTTTCTATCGATCGATACAGTTCAAAGTATTCATAAAAAAATATGTTATTCTAGGACATTAAAATAATAGTTATCAAGTATACAGATTAAGCCCCCATTCCCATTTGGTCGGTCCGTCTGTCTGTCGGGAATCCACGATAATTGTCAACCCAACTGGGTACACACATTGAGGGGAGACGTGTGTACACGGATAGATCGATAGAGTTATGGTACGAAAACGAGTATGTCTACGGAATGTGGAGTGGCACAATGGCGCCGGAGTGTTACTTTTACGGGCTATCAAGTGTTCGACTCACCTCAGCGCACTCGTTCATGCCAGCTCTGGCTGCTGTACTGTTTCTGTTTCTTTTTAACTGTTCTGATACATATTATTTGGAAATTGTGTTAATGATTTTTGTTTTTGGGGGTACCTCGATGCTGCCGCCTCTGCCACGGCAGCTGCTGCTTACGGATTGCATTTGCATTTGCACACTTAAGATTGAAGCTTGAAGATTGCAGATTGCAGATGGGTAATCGGGTGTGTTGATCTTGTTCATATTTAACGTAGTTCTGTTGTGGTTTGGAAACGGCTCCTGGCCTGGCTGCGATCCCAAATCGGAATTTCTGACTTTCTGCTTATGCTTCTAGGCGTCACTGCTGGTTTTCGTTTACTTCGTGTTTCGTGGTTGTTTTGTTACATTTGTTTTTTGGTCTCCTAGTATCGGCTGCGGCTCCGACTGCGGCAATGTCGCTCGCGGCTGTCGTGTCGGTAGTGATTATGGTTGTGATTGCTGTGGTGGCGGTTGCTCCGGTTGCCACCGCCACCGCCGCCGCCTCCTCCTCCTGCGCCTCCGCCGCCACCGCTGCCGCTGCGCGAGTACGAGTGATGGGAGCTGTGGTGCGACTTATGGTGATCTGGAAAACAGGCAAAGTTTAGACAGCTGGTGTCGTGTGCAAGTGCAAGCGGAACTTACGGTGACGCCGGTCCGAAGGTTGACGATTCTGGACATAGTCGCGACTCCGCTCCCGGTACTCATTGCGTGGCTCGCTAAGAGAGTTGGAAAGAGAAAAGGGAGTAATTAGACGAGAACAGGACGGTTGATCATATGTAAAATGACCCCCATTATTTTATCGTTTAGAGGAAACAACCAGTGCACAAGATTCTATGACATCATAACCTATTAAAAGGTATTAAGTGAATTTGGATTCAGTTTGTGAATTTAGTCGCTATGCAATAAATGATCCCACAGTAAACAAACTTAGCAGCATTACTCATCGTCACAGTGACCGGCAATCTGCCAAGTTTGTTGTAATTAACTACAAAAAGAACAAACGTTCTCGGTCGTTCATGGCATAGCTAGAGGATTAGTGCTTTGACATGGCCAACAAGCAAAGCTGGATTATCTTAAATTGAGAATTTACCCAGTAAAAACTATGTTCTATGTTCGGGGTGTAGTGCAATCCTTACCGCCTGTTGTCGTAGGAGTGGAAGCGCTGCACTCGGCCCTCGCGCCGACGTCGATCCTCCTGCTCGCGCTCCTTCTGGCGCGCATCGTTGATCTCGGCCACTGCGTTGCGCAGCTTGGAGTAGCCCAGGTGCTGCTTGCCCATCAGATGGTCCTCGATCCGCTGCTGAGCATCGCCGACGATCAGGAAGGCACCGCAGATCTCGCACACCTTCATCTGTTTCTCCGGCAGTGCGTCGTGCGACCAGCCAGCGGTCTTGCCCTCCGTCTTTTCCGATTTGTCCTCGCTGCCGGATAAAGCAGCATCAGCCCCTTCGTCGGCTGTGGACGCTAGCGCAGATGTGGGGACAGGCTCTTTGGCCTCATCACTGGTGGCAGACGGAGATGCGGCCTCATGAATCGCTGGTCCCTCGCTGGGATCTGTGCCAGGACTGCGGGGCTGCTCGTCGCCGCTGGACTGCTCCGTCGGCCTGCTCAGACTAATGCTGCTGATGGCCTTGTGATTAGCTTCAAACTGCTGCACCAGCTGCTCCTTCTCCTCCTTGAGCTCCTCGCACAGGGTCATCAGATCTTGTGCCTGGTCCACATCGCCACGGATGCCCGCCTCCTCCGCCTCGGAGAGCAGTTTGTTGATCCTCGCCGTGAGGTTGGCCAGCTGCTCCTGGTGCCTGCTCAGCGGCGCAGGAGTTGTGGGCTGGTCCCGCTGCATCAGAAGCAGGCGCTGCTTACCCTTCTGGATCTTGCGGTCGACGTCGTGCAGCATCACATTGCAGAAGCGCAGGAACTCGTCCTCGTACTGCCGCTTGCGCTGCGAGGGACGTGCATCCTCGTACAGATGCCTGGCCTCCTCGTCATGGATGCGGGCGCAGGGGCCGAGATCGGCGCGGGTGTTGATAAACAGGTCATGCGGGCAGAACTTTACATTGTAGAACTGGCAGAACTGTGAAATGTATAACCGTGAGCAAGGATAATTGTAATGGAACTTCGTAGGAGTGGAGTACTGATCCCTGACTAGCCTTTATAAGAAAAAGGTTCAGGTAGTTCAAGTGGGTAAGCACAGGTGGGGATATAATACATTTTAGAATTTTAAAGCTACTTGAGTTTTTTATTTTAAGAATAATATCCATTTCTTATATTGCTGTGACTCATTTGCAAAAGGATCCCACAAATCAGCAAATAATAGTGTCCATTTCACTACTTTGACAAGGTTCGCGATACTGGATGAGCCAAAAGAGCTGAATAGTTGGAGCCACTTGAATGGGGATCAGAAATAGAAGCCATCACATGGATAGATCGGATCGAATGGCACCTGAAGGCGGGGGGAACTACGACTCCACTCGTGCAGGGCACACAACGCACTCACCTCCGGATCCTCCCAGTTGACCTTGGCCCCGGCCTCCGAGGGATGCAGGTTCCGGTTGCGGCCCATCAGCTCGTCGAGCATTTGCCTCGCGGCGTCCACCATTTTCCTCGTTCCCTTCCCTCAGCGGGGTGGTGGCAAGGGGGTGGTGGTATCGGTATCGGTGGTGCTGGTTCTGCTGTCGCTGTAGATGCAGCTGGAGGTGCTAGTGGTTTCTGGGGTTGCGGGCGGTGCAGCGACCGGCGGACAGGTGGAATTCGTGCTGCGGCGGCCAGTTCACACGGGCAGCAGAGCGGGCAACACGTGCACGGGTAGTTAAACGTCGAATTTTGCGAAATGAATTGGATCAATAGAATTCACCAAATCGTGTGGTATTGAATTTGTGCATGGTAGTGTGACCGTCGCGTCCATTCGCGATAATCGCAACCGCAAGACCTCACGACCAAGGCGCTCACGAAGTGTTTATTAATAACGGGGTGCGTTCAGCAGAACAAAAGTGATCACTGTCACTGATCACTAGTTGTGATTTCACGCTTCCCTCTCTTTTGCTGCGTTCAGCACAACCGGTGTTCAAGAAAATTTCATATTCTTATAAAAAATCTTCAAGTTTTTTTGCTAAATAGAGCCAAAGTAGGTGAAATTGTACTTCTTTAAAACTTAACACGTACTATCAGAATTTTAGCAGAGAGCTCCAAACTAGGCTAATAAACATTCTTCCAAAAATTGTGATCTTTCTTATAAAAGATTTTATTGTAGCGGTAAATAACGGTTTATTAAACTAAAAGCTCCTTCACGCAACTGCAGCAATCGATTATCATCGCATCACTGGCTCACCTCTAGTTTCTTTGGCCTGCCATCCCCAATAAGCTGACACACCACACACACATACGAAGGACGGACAGAGACAGAGATTTAGAGCGTTAAACAAACTCACTTGTCGCTTTCCCACGGATGCCAGCGATTTCAAGAGTGCGCCCCCAACTGAAACCCACCCGCCGGAGCAACAGAGGACACCGCAGTTCCCGAGGAGTAACCAGCAACTGGCAACTATCCAGCAACCAGTAAGCAGCAACCTTTCGCAACGCAACGCTACGGACCCGCAGATCTACGCAGCCGTTAACCATGGTGAAGCTGTTTGCGCTAAGCATCTTCCACAAGGGCGCCAGCGAGGCGCGCCTGCTGAAGACAGCTGCTGACCTGCAGTCCTTCTCCTTTTTCCAACGTGGCACCGTCAACGAGTTCATGACGTGAGTATGCATGCGGATGCGACGGCGCAGGCTCAGTCAATCTTCCGTCCCCAACCCTCTAACCCCAACCCCGTTTCCACCCACAGCTTCGCTTCTAAGACGATTGTGGAGCGCACACAACCGGCCCTGCGACAGTCGGTGAAACAGGACGCCTACATGTGCCATGTGTATGTGCGGGCCGACAATCTGGCTGGGGTCCTGATCGCAGACCATGAGTATCCCCACCGCGTTGCGCACACGCTCATCACAAAGATCCTGGACGACTTCACGGCCAAAGTGTCGGCGGATCAGTGGCCCAATGGCACAGAGGCCACCATCTCGTTCGATTTACTGCCGGCCTTTCTGGCCCGCTACCAGAATCCCGTGGAGGCCGATCCGCTGACGAAAATGCAAAACGACCTGGACGAGACGAAGATCATACTGAAGAACACCATCGAGGCGGTGCTGGAGCGCGGGGAGAAGCTGGACGACATGGTCAGCAAGTCCGAGAAGCTGTCGCTGCAGAGCAAGGCCTTCTACAAGACGGCGAAAAAGACAAACTCGTGCTGCAGCTTCACCTAGGCGCTGCCGGTGGCCACCACCCATCTCATTCCCCACTCTCTCTCCCCTCGTGCAAAGGCTGGAGAACCGAAACCGAAACAGGAACAGCAACACCAGATGCAATGCAAATCAAAGAACACACAAAGGATAAAGGATAACACCAACAACAACCAAGCAAACTGCAAGGGAGCTAGGCGAGGCTTGGAGTTTGATTGCTTTTTATAAATGAATTAGTTAATTTTATATACTACTATACTGTATGGATAGGAAGCTGGGAGGCCAGTTGCCAGTTATGTAAGCCCAGCCCGCTAACCCAATGTTTACTCGTCTGTGGACCCTGGGGTCCTGTCTGTATGTCTACGCTTTGGATATCTGGATGTTAATTATATACCAATACAAAAACTATGATCTAAACCCATGTGCTAGAGCTGTGTTATGTGTCTACCATGTTCTCTTTACTGTTCGAAGCTGCGACTCGGCTCTTCGTTACCTATTGATGTTGTGGGCTTGTTATCGCCTCCCCGGCGCATCTATAACGTCGGGAGGTGGCACATATACATATGTACACACGCCGCCCCACTTTCTCGATCTGGGGAACTGGCGATCGGAATGTGTGGGCGTTGTGTTTCAATAAAGAAGTATTATGGGAAATGTGATTCGAATCAAGTGTGTTATTACTATAGAATATATAACTTAGAAGTCGAGTTTTTATTGTCCGCATTTTGTTGATTTTTAGGTCCTGTTTAAAGTTTATAAATTGTTTTAGTCAAAAACTTTGTCATAACATATGTATTTTCTTTTTGCTTCAAACTTTCGTCATATTTTAACTTAAATCTTGTTATCCTATTCCAATTTTTTGTGGACATATTCAGTAATCTATTTAATTCCCATTGAATTCCATTACCGAGAGCAAAGATGTCCGTGCGCCACGACTGGTACCAATCGGAGGCGAAGGTGGTTATCACCGTGCTCCTGAAGAACGCCGCCGACAAGAACTACTCGGTGGAGATTTCTGAGAAGCGGGTGCACATGACGGCGGATGACTATGAGCTTAACCTGATGCTGCTGCACCCCGTTGTGGTGGAGCGATCTTCGCACAAGGCATTCGCCTCCAAGGTGGAGATAGCGCTGGCCAAGGCGACGGACGGGCGCTGGGAGAATCTGGAGGAGAAGGCAGCTGCAGTCGCTGTTCCCACAAAGGCGATGACCAAGAATTGGGACCAGCTAGAGACCGAGCAGGAGAAGATCGACGAGAAGGTGGTCAAGAGCGAGGAGGGGCTCAAAAACCTGTTCATGAAGATCTACAGCAACGCCTCGCCCGACGTGCAGAAGGCCATGATCAAGTCCTTCTCGGAATCGGAGGAGGGCAATGGGCTCAGCACGGACTGGAACGAGGTGGACGAACAGGAGGAGATCGACGTAAAGATGCCGGAATTTCGCAAGTGTGCGGAGTAGGAGATGCCGCCCGTATTTATGGAGTCCGAGATTAGGATTTATTTTTTAATATCATTGAGTTGGTGCTCTTTTGCACCTTGACAACATTGTTTTTTTTTTTTGGTCTCCAATACATTTTTCTTGGAATTTCATAGGGGCTGGAAATAGCCCAAAACGACTTGGAATCCCATTAAAATCTGTCCAAAAGTATGCTTTATAAAGCGTTTTCTTTTCTTATTTATTGTAGCATAGTTTCTGGGGCAACCCACCTTAAAAAAATAAATTGAAGAAAACAGATGTATTTAAAAGTGATTTTTGTTGGCGTTTATTTATTACATAGAAGATATCTATTTCGCTTTTTTTGTAAAGATTTCCGTTACATATTTCATAATTATGGGTTTTTTTACGTTTTCGTGTTCAACATTTTGGGGTTTCGGGAAATGGGAGGGGGAAGGGTGTTTTAAGATGGGGGCAGGGTTTGTTTATAAGGTCATATAGCCTAGTATAAGATAGGTAAATTGATTACAATTTAGATTTCTCCGTTAGTTTCGCCCCGTTTTCCTCTCTCTCTTATGTTTTGTCGCCGGAGAAAGGGGAGAGGCGGTGCATTAAATATATATGCATTAAATTGCATACCTATATCGTTTTTTTTTTATAATTAATATAATATTGTGTGTGCTAACTTAGCTTTAGCTGCACACTTGGCTTCTTCTCGGTTAATTTGCATTAACTTGTTAGTGATCTACATATAATATTTAAAATGTATTCAAATGGTTTGCTTTGAATATATGCAAGTGTATATATTTGATGTAATGTTCTAAATGCACGCTCCTTCGAAATGGCTAAGAATTTGCATTTGTTTCTCTTTTCTGGTTGTTGTTTTTGAGTTTCGCTAAAATTTGCATTGATCAACACAACAAATGAAAGTCTAGAAAAGTTTTCCTCCTTTTGAAATCAATAAAATACGTGTGTGTGTGTGTGTGTGTGTGTGTGCGGCTGGGTGAGTTGTATTCATCATCTTTTAAAAACTAGTTTGGATAAATTGTTGGCTTGCTTGCTTTGTTTTGATTCAATTTGTATTATTTAGGACTTTGTGGGGATCCCCTCTTTAATCTTTAATCGAATGGCAATCGAAATACAAGTACAAGTTCTAACGCGTTTCGTTACGCAGCTGTTATCACAATGGGTTTTGGTTTAAACTTTTCATTATTTTTAACTTCAAGTTCAAGTTCCGTTAGCTGAATGCAAATTAGCAATTTAGCTTTTAGCTTTTAACTTACGAACTGGCTGCTGCTGCTGCTGCTAATTATTTTCGCCCAACAAGACTGGTGTTTTAATGGTTTTAGAACCCTCAAAAGCCGCTCCTAACTTTGGCGCTTAAAAGTATGCTTGTTTCGTAGGTCTTGCATGTATGTAAATATGTAATATGTTCATCTATAAGAAATTTGTGTGTTTGTGGGTGTTTGTTTTTGTTTTTGTGTTCCATGTGTCTGTGTGTGTGAGAGAGTGCGTGGGTGTGTGGGTGTTTGCTGCATTTTTTGGCACTTGTCGCACTGTAACGGTAAATGCATTCACTTTATCGCCTACGACATAGATACATGTATGCCCATACATACATATATTTTTTGGTTTACCAACGAAAAGCTTAAAACGAAACAAAAAAAAGTAAAAACAAGGGCAAAACAAAAACTAAACCAAATACGTTCGTGTCTTGGAGTGTGTGTGTGTGTGTGTGTTTTTAAACGATTTTTAGATCTCTAAGTAAACGAAACACAAACAAAAAAAACAGCTATACAAACTATCGAAATAACGGCACTTCGTTTCGTTTCCTTTGTGTTTTCTCCGTTATTCACTTGTTCTTGCTTCAAACAATTGAATTCATTTTTTGTTTTTGGCTTTAGTCTTTCGTTTTTATTTTTGGTTGCATTTTTTCAAAAGTTGCAATTCTATACTTTCAAAAATATATGTATATGCGAATTTCTATCGTTTTAAATCTATCGTTTAAGAAGACTGCGAGAGCGAGAAATATATCGTATAGGGGGGACTGAGAGAGAGAGAGAGATAGACAGAGATAGAGCGATCGATCAGGACTTAAACGAAGGACCTGCCTCAAAGTGTGAAAGGGAAACGACGAATTCTTCGCTTTCCCCTCACTTTTTTGGGGCTTTCGGTTTCAGTTACTCTTAAATTTTATCAGTTTCAACTTCTTTTGCTCTTTTTTTCTCGTTTTTTTCCGTTTTGTTTTGGTTTTGTGTGTGTTTCCGTGTTCTTTTTTTTTTGCTCTTTTTTTTTTTGTTTGTTGTTTGGTTTGTTTGTTTTCGCAGTGTGTACACAACAACTTATAGATAAATACAATACAAATATCGCGCTCTATAGTTTTATTTCTTCAAAAAAAGAATGTATGCCTCAAGTCATCCATAATACATTATATTGTAGCCATCAGACATTGTCTTTAAGCGACAACGACAACGACAATAATACAAATACATAACATATATTCATATTCCTCTTCTGATTCAGATACTGATATACTGAGTTCGATTTCGATTCAGCTTCAGTGTCAGCTGTCTCGGCTTCAGTTTCAGTTTATTCTTCAGTTTTTTGGCCTGGCCTTTTTGGGGGCTCTGCGTTTACTTCATTTAAATAGGTTATTAATTAGTACTTTTGTATTTTCGTTTGTTTATATAAGTCTATCACATCATCACAATTCGGTTGCATCGAAATCATAGTTAAGAAGTAGGAAATTATAAAAAATTATAACCATTATTTCACTTGGCTTGATAACATTGCGTATACGCCTAGAGTACATACAAAAAATAATATTATTTAGTTTGTAGTTCCCGGTTTTTCTTCCCGCGTCTCTTTCATGATTTTCAAAAACATATGACAAAACTGAAAACCCCAAAAAAATGAAATATGAAATGAATAAAAAAATTTTCTTTCTTCTCTATCTGAACTATAGATCAATAAAAAAAAGTCGAGTTTTCCCCCCTTTTGCTTCAAAGAGATCCTTTGCGTAGACAATATACATATATAAATATTCCCTCTTGTTTTCCCAGCTTTTTTTATCTGCTAAAAAGAAATGTTCACGTAGAAAACTAATAAAAATTAATAGAAAAGTTCCTTTCACTCCCCCGATCGGCTAACAAATATTTATATATAATACATATAATCTACATGATTTTCATCTATTAGCTTTTGTGTTTTTTCTTACACAAATCCTCTGTAGAATATAGAATTATTCCCTTGTGTCCGTTACCGTTACGTCTTCACAAAAATTCGTCGGCTTTTTGTACTGCTTTCCCGTGGCGGAGGAGGACAACGCACTGCACTGCACTGCTTGCAACAACTGCTTGGACAGACGATAATTGGATATATTACTACTAACTATATAACTGGAGCTGCCAATTAATGTTACTACTACTTAATACTCGTACTGAACATTGGCCAGAAGTATTCGGAAATAAAATAATAGGGCAATTACAAAAAATAAAAATTTGAAGAAAAAAAAAAGGTTTTGGGATACGGAAAAGAGCTTTTTGGAATAGTCAGAAGTATGCATTATGTTTGCTGTATTATTATTATCATTATTTTCGTGTGGCATTGCTTGGCATTATTCGTTCTTCTTCTTCAACCCTTTTTTGTGTTCCTCCATCTTTTCTTCTTGTTTCGTGTTCGCTTTACTTGTTTTTATGGATGAATGTGGCGTCTTTTCTTTTTTATTCGCTTTCTTTTTTTCAACTGCTTCTGTTCTTTGGTCTTGGAATAATTGAAAATGTAAATGTAATTTCCTTTTCTTTTCTTTTTTTTTCAAGTATTTGCATAGAACTTTTGAAAAAACCTCGTAATTTATGCGAATGTTGTGAGTTAGGGGGATTATTACCGAATTCTATAAAGTGTCTTAAACGAAATAAGTTTTTGTTTTTAAATATCCATTAAAAATCAAGCTCGAATCTACACATACATATAGATTACACACATATATGTATCAAAATGGGAAATTAAATGATAACCGTAAATTTGCTTGTCCTGTGGTGTAAGTGGTCTCAGTGTGTGTGTGTGTGTGTGTGTGAGTTGGTGTGTTTGTGTGGGTTCCATGTGGCTGTGTGAGTGTTCTCCCATTGCTTCGATTGTTTTATTATTATCGATTGTTTGTTAGTTTCTTTTACATACTTCCTACCAAAGCAGCGCTGCCCTTTCTCAACTTTATTTCCTCGCCTCTCCTAATCTGGATGTGGCCAAAATATAGGTCAACATATCTCAACCGTTAGCTGCGTTTTCTTAAATGGAATTTGTGTAGAATTTTGTCAGTTTTCCCTTTGTTGTAATTGTTTGTTGCAAATTTAGCTCAGATATATGTATATATATATATATATAAAATAATTAAACATGTATTTTAATGTGTGGTATTATAAGCAAACCGTTCATTTCATACCAACCAAGTTAGTGAAAAGGGTTTTTTCGATCCCTTTTTGTTTTGACAATTTTCGAAATTAAATTTTTTTTGGTTGCGTGCTCGTGTTCTGTGAGTTTCTTTCTTTTTGTTTTTGTGTTTTAAGCTTTGTGTACAGATAAATACACATGAATATCACTTAATTAACAGTGTCTGTTTGTCTCTAGTTAACATAAATGGTAGCTTTAATTTCGCTTAGATTTGCCTGGCGGAGAAAAATAATAATAGCCCTACTTAATTCTTTTTAAACATTCGAAGAACATGCAACTGTCTGTGTGTGTGTGTGGTTGTGTGGAAAAGCTTACAAACTACTATAAATGTTTCACTTTCGAGTTGTTTTCGGTTATTTTTTGTTTTTTTTTCGTTTTACCTCGTTGAAAAACTTTAATGGTTTGAGGGCGATGATCCTTGCAATGGCTGTGGAAGAGAAAAATGGTTAATAAACGAGTTATTCGAGTGAACCTCATCCAGACTCACCCCTGGCTTTTGATGAGTGCGGCTGTTTGCCCAAAGAACAGTAACAAATGAAAGGTCTGGGGGTTAGGTCAAATTATGCTTGAATGAGCGAGAGAGAACAGAATTGAAGTGGGGGGAAAAAATTAAAACAAATAACTAATTTTATCGCTTTGAATTAAACAGAGAAACTGTGCTCTTATATGCTTGCAAATTATCCTTTCTTTCCTTCATTTGGATTTAATGACCGTTAAGTTGTCTGTTTTTTAAATGGATGTCCAAGTCGTTGGTGTTTTTGTTGCTGAGCTGCTGATGTTGTGTGCTCCCTGCTGTCCGTTGACGACGTTACACGTTTACTGAAGTCCTGCCTGCTCGATGGCCTGCTGGGGTCCAGGTCCTGGCCCAGCCACCGCAGAAGCGAACTGGTGATGCTGGGCAGCGTAGTAGGTGGCCGGCATGCTAAACTGATTCGCATACGGATTGGTGCCGGGCGCCGCGGCCGTGGTGAGCACTCCGGCTGCATCGTACATGTAGGCGGCTCCGGGAGCCTGAGCTACAGCTGCTGCTCGTCCAGCGGCTGCTGCGGCGGCAGCAGCAACGGCCGCGATCGGTGGCGAGTTGGCTGGGGTGTAGTGGACCAGCGAGGTGGTCACGGCACCCTCCTTGTTGGGTTTGGGCTGTTGGCCGCCCTGCTGCTGCTGCTGCTGTTGTTGCTGCTGCTGCTGCTGCACAGCCTGCACCTGCTGCTGTTGCTGGTAGTGGGTCACTCCCTGCTGTTGGTACTCCCGCTTGGGGTACTGCTGGAAGCGTGGTGGCATGCCTCCGGTGCCTGCTCCCTGGGGGACAAACTGGCCGCGGCCGCGATACGCCTGCGGCATGTATTGACCGCCCTGCTGGGGCGTCATATGCGGCTGGGGGCCACCACCCACACCGGCAGCTCCGCCTGCTCCTCCGCCGCCTCCCTGGTGACCCATGATGGCCCGCGGTCCGCCATTGTTGAACGGAGCCCGCGGACGATAGGTGTTGCCATTGCGCTGCTGTTGGCCCTGCTGACCGCCGTCCTGGCCCATTTGGTTCATGCGCGTCCAGTTGCCAGCACCACCGCCGTTCTGCTGATAGCTATTGCCGCCAGCGGCATACTGAGTGTAGCCACCGCCAGCCGGTGGGCCGCCGCGATTGTTGTTGTAGCTGTTGCCAGCCTGGTAATTCAGCGGGTTGCTGTTGCGCTGCTGATAGACGCCGTTGTGGCCGCCAGCATTGCGATCTCCGCCGCCACCACCGCCGCCGCCATTGTTGTTCCAGCGCTTGTTGCCGCGGTAGCCGCCCGAGCTGGGCATCGAGCGTGCGAGATCCAACAGGGCCTGCGAGGGCGTCTGGCCCGCCTCCTCGAGCACCGAGATCAGTTCACGCGCCTGCTTGGCATTGTCGGGCGTGAAGAAGGTGTAGGCAGTGCCCAGCTGCTGGCAGCGGCCAGTGCGTCCGATGCGGTGCACATAGTTCTCCGAGGAGTTGGGGTAATCGTAGTTGATCACATACTGCAGGTCCTCCACATCGAGTCCGCGCGAGGCCACATCGGTGGCAATCAGAATGTTGGACTTGCCATTGCGGAAGTCCTTCAGCACCGAATCGCGCTCGTTTTGTGTCTTGTCGCCGTGAATCGAAGTGGCGGTGTAGCCCTCGGTACGGATGATCTGCAAGATATCCTCCACCTGGTCAAAGGCAAGGAAAACAAAGATAGTTAATTTGGGGTGGGTTGATTGAGAAGCTTGCAATTTGTCGAGCCTGCAGTATTTATAAGTCTTTTCTGGCTTTAAGTTTCACACAAGTTATTTGATACTTTGGATTGTTTAAAGAAATCGAAAAGGCAATACCAATTCCGCAGAATATATCAAAGAAAACATTATTGTAAGCCGTTTTCAGGAACAAAACTAGATTTTTTCAAGAAGTATGTCTACTTAACGTTTCTTATAAGTTATAAGAAATTTGTGTAAGTGAAGTTAAATCTATGGAAGTTTGTCTTGAGTTGTACTATAAGGCTATTTTCCTGTTGAATTCATAACATAACTTGTTTGCAGTTTGTAAACCCACCTTGATCTTGGTCTCCACAAAAATGATGATCTTGTTGCCGTTGTTGGCCGAATTGTTGGTCGGAGTGATCTCCTTGAGCAGGCGCACCATGCGCTGCGGCTTCTCCATCTCGGTGCAGATCTCGACGATCTGTCGGATGTTGTGGTTGGCCGACAGGTTCATCGAGCCAATGTTAATTTGGATGTAGTCGTTCAGGAAGTCGCCAGCGAGGGCCTGCACCTCCTTGGGCCAGGTGGCGGACCACATGACAACCTGGCGGTCGGGTCGGATCTGTTCGATGATCTTGCGGATCTGCGGCTCAAAGCCCATGTCCAGCATGCGGTCCGCCTCGTCCAGCACCAGGTAGGTGCATCTCTGTAGGTTGGTGTTGCGGTTCTCGAGGAAGTCAATCAGACGTCCCGGTGTGGCAATGATCACCTCAACGCCGCGGTCCAGATCGCGAGCCTGCGGCACCTTGGACGACCCGCCGAAGATGCAGGTGTGACGGATCTCGGGCTTGCACAGATGGCCGTAGTCCCTGACCACCGACTGGATCTGCTGGGCCAGCTCACGGGTGGGGGCCAGCACCAGGGCAATGGGTCCCTCGCCGCGCATAATGGGCGGCTGATTACCGATGTGCACAATGGCCGGCAGCATGTAGGCCAGCGTCTTACCGGATCCAGTCTGGGCGATTCCCACCAAATCCCGGCCACTGAGGGCGATGGGCCAGCCCTGCGACTGGATGGCCGTCGGCTTGGTGAATCCCTGGCGCTTCATCTCCTCAATGACGTGCGACGGCAGCGAGCTCTCCTCGAAACTGACCACCGGATGGGGCAGCTCGTTCCCAGACACGGTTATCTCCAGTTCGCGGCGTATGTCGGCCACCTCCTGCTCGGATTTGGCCAGCGTGTTGGGATGGATGTTGTAGAAGTCCTTGTGGAACGGCTCCAGGTTCTCCCACTTGGGCTTCACCAGATTGCGGCCAGGATTCTTGGCCTTCTCGCGCTGGATCTCGGCCCGCTCCTCCTTGGAGAGCATTCCCAGAGCGGCTGCATTGTAATTGTTACTCTGGTAGCCACCGCCGCCGTTGAGTGGCTTCTGGTAGCGCTGTGCGTAGTTGGGATTCTTTCCACGCGGTCCGCCATAGGCACCGCCTCCATTACCGCCTCCAGCCGCACCGCCTCCCAGTCCATTGCCGGCAAAGGCCACTCCGTTCTGCTGGCGATAGGGATTGCCGCCGGCACCGCCGGCTGCGCCCAAGCCCATTCCGTTCTGGATGCCGTAGGTCATCACGCCGTACGGCTGGCCAAAGTGCATGCTCCCAGCGGCTCCGGCAGCTCCATTAAGCGCTGCTCCGCCGCCTGCGCCGGCGAAATTGCTGCGCGGATAGTAGGGACGCTCGTGGCGCGGTGCGCTGCCGCCGCCACCCGCCAATGCGCCCCCATGGCTATGATAGCCGGTGGGCGTGTGCTGCTGAACGCCGCCGGCGTTGGGTGCATATGCTCCGGCGTACATTGTGTATTAAATCCTGGAATCCTACCGAGAAAATGATCAGAATCAGTAAAAATATTACACGGAAACACCACAATCGCACACACACACACAGACTTTGCACTTTTGTAACTGTTTAGTGCGCTCTCTTGCTCACTCACTCACCGTTGCTCCCCTTTGAGAGTGTAAATATAAATAGAGAAACGCTTTGACTGAACGGGCACAGGCCTGCTTTGTGGGGGCGGAGGAGGAGGCGGGGGTGGATCAACCACCCACCCATCAGCCACCACTGAAAAAATCAATACAGCATCGCCAATGCACGAGTAGCGGTGAGCGGCAGCACGCGCGCAAGAGAGAGACAAGCAGAGTCACGTCAAAAGAGCAACGCGCCAGGAGAAACACACGCACACATACACATACACAGACAGACAGAGAGAGAGAGAGAGAGAGCTTTGCGCACACACAAAAGGAAAGAAAAAAAAAATGCATTGCATTTTCACGCCTCACTTCCACACTCACCTTTTTTCCTGTTGCGACTGGACTGTCTTTCTGTGTAATTTTGGTCAAGCCTGACTTGTGGGGGCTTCAATTTATGTATTTATGCGCCGCAATTGACATTTGCTTGATGGCCAGTCGTTTGGGGCAGCCACTTCGATTTTTGTCTGCTGCTGCCTCAGTTTCGGTCCTCCAATCCTGATCCGTTCTGCTCTCTTCGTCACGCTCACGCCTCTGCCTCTGCCACTGCCTCTTTTCTTCTCTTCTCTTGGCTGCGGTGCCGAGAGGTAATAATTGATTGCGATTGCAATTGCTGCCTGCCGCACGCCTTCGCCACGGGAAACTAACCGTAAAGCTAACTAAAGGTGTACTTGGTTAAATACTAGGAGCTCGTTAACTAATTCTAATTCTTTTGTTTCAGATTTTTGTACAACAAAAAAAAACGCGTTTGCAGCAGCAAAAGGATTATCGGTATGACCTAACTTAAATACCGGTGAAATGTACCCTCTATCCACAACAAACATTTAGGGTATTTTTGCTTTAAATACCAGATTCCATACAGATACGGTCATATTTTTCATTGCCCATAGTCAGTGTGACCGGGTTGGATCAAATATACCGTTGTATAATATACCAGAATATATTTAATACTGATTTTCCAATTGGCGGATTTTACTAAATTTTAAAAGAATTGCACGATTAATTTCCACCGTGACTTTATTTAAATTAGGAGCGGGCCGCAAATAATCCGTCTTTGACCCATTAACATAAAAATGTCTTCAACACTCATTATTACATACTACCAAAATTCTTTTACAGAAATACTTTTAAAGGACTATGAAAAATAATTTTTTCAACAAACAATTAACAATTAATAAGATGAGCAAATTTGACTTAAAAATTCTTGTAATCAACCAAATTAAAAATTAATCAACTCACAATTCATTTATAAAAAAACCATGGAACAGTTTGTGAACAAATTTCAAGTACTTCACGTGCATTCAATTCAATTGAACTTATAAACTGTAATCAAACGTATTTATTTTCTCAGATTACTAATCAAACGGAAGGCAAACACTTTATGGTACTTATTGTATAACTCAAAATTGCGAATAAACTAGGTAAGCGCACATTTCGGACACAAATCAGTTGATCGATTTAAACAAGTGCATATAAATGAAGAAATCTCTCTCAGAACATCTTGGAAAGGAGGCTGCAAGTCCGTCGCAGCTGTACGAACATATATGATATTTACACGGACTTATTTCCCACTCATATCGCAAACATCGACATGCAGATATCGGGTGATGAATGACATTAGTTGGCGGCCAGTCGCACGAGCAGTTTCCGCCGGTCCTCGTCTATGGTGGACAGGAATTTCTGCACCCGTTCGCTGTAGAAGTTGCTAGTCTTCGCCAGTCGAACGCTCTGCATCCGCTCCGCCCGCCGGAAGTCCTCCAGCTGCCAGCGGTCGCGCTGGTAGGCCAGGATGCTGGCCAGGAAGTGCCAGAACGTGATCTGCGGCCACAGGACATTGCTGAAGTACAGCACGGAAGTGCTTAGCTGGAATGGATACGATTATACATATACTAATGTGCTTAAGTTGTTACCTCTTAGTTTCTTAAATATACATAGATACATTTTTCCTACGAAACATGATGTTAAAAAACTCATTAAATAACAAACTTTGATATTACATTTTTGCCTGATAATATGCAGTTTAAGTCAAAATACTGATCAAAGTACTTTCAATTGTAAATATAATGTATGTAAACACAAATACCTAGATACTTCCAAGTCATTGCGTCCGCTTAAGTTTTTCAACATGCCTTTTAAGCTGTTCAGAGTACAATTGATTCGTGAGAATTTGAAAAAGCGATGATTTCGGACATTTGTGGTACCCAAAGAGAAGATCTAGCTACCCCACATCAGTCTGCTTGTGGCAGTCATTCCTACACACCTGCCACATCATGAAGTCACTCAGCCTGGTCTCCCCAGAGGTGCGGAACACTAGATCCGGCGGCGGAGAGTGTCGCGTGTAGAGGCACTCCTCCAGCAGCCGCTCGCTGATGTCCTCGGGGGCCAAGTCAGAGCTGCCGTGGCGCAGGACCGTCTCCACTGCCTGCGTGATCTCATCCCGCGACGTGTACGCAAATGCGACGTTCAGGAAGAGCTTGCCGTTGCGCTCCGTCTTCAGCATGGCAGTGGCCACCAGCCTCTGCAGGTCCAACGGCAGCAACTGGATGTTCCCGATCACCCGGATCCGTATGCCGTGCTCGTCCAGCCGCGCTGTCTCCTCCAGCAGCCGCGCAAACTTCTCGCGGGCCAGATTGAACAGCCCCTCCACCTCCTCGCTGGACCGCTTGAAGTTCTCGATGCTGAACGCAAAGGTGGTCACCTCGCGCACTCCCACGTCCAGGCACCAGCGCAGGCAGTCGGCCAGCTTCTCGAAGCCCCGCGAGTGGCCCTCGATCTTATCAATCTGCTGCGAGCGGGCGAACCGCCGATTGCCGTCCATCACGAAGGCTACGTGGTGCGGTATGTGGCCGCAGGCACGCAGCGTCCTCAGCGCCAGCCGCTCCGTCCAGGTGTACTTGTAGTCGGAGACCCACGACATTGCCTGTGGGGTGGGGGGTTCGGGAATGCCTCGCGATCGGCCCAAAATGGGATATATTTACTCTGTGTTTTTGTGTTTTGGGTGTCTTGTGATTAGAGCTGTCACCCAGTCGCAGCCTATCCTATCAATTGCCCAGCTATCGATAGCTTCACATCTCTAGCGAAATCAGTGGGACCTTCTTGCTCCAATCTTATCTCAGACTCAAACCCTCGTCTGATAGTCCGATTTACTATCGATTAACTATCGTATTGCCCACAAAGCAACCCTGTCATTTTGACAGCCAAGACAGCCTTCTTTTTGATATCCGGTTTCACGCAATTGGTTCGTCCAAAACTTTTGCCCCTCAATTTTTGTTAAAATACCCGTATTTGAGCCCTTTTGAGACCCCCAAAAACTGCGCCCTTAAGCGTGCTCAATGGGCCGACTCAAAACTAACGAAAAACTGCGCGGCAGTGGAATTTTTTTTACATATTTTGTTTTGTTTGTGCGCGCACACATTTGTTTTTGTTTGTGAACCGAAAGTGGTATAAACGTGCCTTCCCTTGCTATTCCCACAGTTGCTGATCGACATACAACCCCAGAATGGCACCCAGGAAGGCTAAAGTTCAGAAGGAGGAGGTCCAGGTCTCGCTGGGACCCCAGGTCCGCGACGGCGAGATCGTCTTCGGAGTGGCCCACATATACGCCAGCTTCAACGACACTTTCGTGCATGTCACCGACTTGTCCGGCCGCGAGACCATCGCCCGTGTCACCGGAGGCATGAAGGTGAAGGCCGATCGTGACGAGGCCTCTCCCTACGCCGCTATGTTGGCTGCCCAGGTGAGTTTCGGCATGCTCCCAAGGAGATAGAGCCCTGCTAACGGCTTCTGCTTCCTCAGGACGTGGCTGAGAAGTGCAAGCTGCTGGGAATCACCGCCCTGCACATCAAGCTGCGTGCTACTGGTGGCAACAAGACCAAGACCCCCGGACCCGGTGCCCAGTCCGCTCTGCGTGCCCTGGCCCGTTCTTCCATGAAGATTGGCCGCATCGAGGATGTGACCCCCATCCCATCCGACTCCACCCGCAGGAAGGGCGGTCGCCGTGGTCGTCGTCTGTAAATGTCGGAATCTGGAGGCAGGAATCCCGTTTTTGGTCAAAAATTCTGCATTCGTGTATATGGCAAGAAAGTTATTCTGTTCGTGTGCATAGGTGCACTGTAATAAACCAGGAAGTTTCTATGTAAATGCTAATTCAACAGTTGTGCTTGTCAATGGGGCTGAAGTGGGGCATAAAATTGGCGAAATAGCCGAATAAACGGGCATTTTGGCAAAATGTTTACAAAAATTGCAAGATTATAGCCGCAGAGTTGCCACCCTCTTTGGCCGGTTTCGCAGTGGCAGCCCTAATCCATTAACTATAGCTGTCAGCGTTGTTATTCCGTTCAAAACTAAAAAATACATACATAGATTTTACACAACAAACATTTTATTTTTAAGGAAACAACAACAATGGTAATTTGTTGTGATCCCCGAGAAAGGTTTTTTAATTTCTAATGCTTCGTACCGACAACGACTAAAGTGATGGACCAGCGCGCGCCAAACGTCACGATATTTGGGTGACAACACGTGGTCACACTATCGCTATCGCCGCTCACCTCTATCGCCAGCGCTTCTTCTTTCTTTTCGTTCCTCGCTTCCGGAAGGTAAATTCGTATAACATTTTTTAATTTATATTTACTTTTCCACAGAATTACTTGGTACGCTCCGTTATCATCTACTCATCGATGCGCAGCATCCGATAAAAATTACCCTGGGAACGGGGATCACATATCGGCACCGCAGCCGAATATTTTTGTTTTGTGCGATTTCTCCCCCCCTTAAATTTTTTTTTGTGTGAAATTATTGCAATTTGCGAATTGAGCGCCGCAAACGGAGAAAGATGCCGCAGCTGGTGCAAAATGATCAAACCGAAATTGAGAAATTGTTTTTGATTTTTTTTGTTGTGTTCTGTGGAAGTGAACAAGCCGGCAGAACTAAAACTGAACTGTTTGTGTTTTGCTTTGCTCTTTTAGTTGCTGATCGACGACCAGACGCTGCAGAATGGCACCCAGAAAGGCTAAAGTTCAGAAGGAGGAGGTCCAGGTCTCGCTGGGACCCCAGGTCCGCGACGGCGAGATCGTCTTCGGAGTGGCTCACATCTACGCCAGCTTCAACGACACTTTTGTGCATGTCACCGACTTGTCCGGACGCGAGACCATCGCCCGTGTCACCGGAGGCATGAAGGTGAAGGCCGATCGCGATGAGGCCTCTCCCTACGCCGCTATGTTGGCTGCCCAGGTAACTAGTCCTAGCTGTGCTGTGCCCTTGAAAGCCAGGTTTAACCCGAGTTTTCCGTTCTTTTTTTTAGGATGTGGCCGAGAAATGCAAGTTGCTGGGAATCACCGCCCTGAACATCAAGCTGCGTGCTACTGGTGGCAACAAGACCAAGACCCCCGGACCCGGTGCCCAGTCCGCTCTGCGTGCCCTGGCCCGTTCGTCCATGAAGATTGGCCGCATCGAGGATGTGACCCCAATCCCATCGGACTCCACCCGCAGGAAGGGCGGTCGCCGTGGTCGCCGTCTGTAAAAAGGGAATACAGCCATTCTTTGACGCTGCGTTGATTTTTTTTACCATATATTTTAAAATATAGAAATACAAAACTGAAATGCAGTGGAAATGGCTTGTTTTGGACTCCCAGCTGTTTCCAGTGGCGACATTCGCGGGTGCTATCGATATCGACAACATTAGTAGGGGGTAGGGCGGTGGTCACACCATAGAATTCTGGCGCTCTTCTCTTCGCCGATTGACTTGCTCTCCGCTACTGAAGTTGTAGTGGCGCCACAGTGCTCGTGGGCTTATATCGACAAGAACATCGATATATGTTTGGCCAAAATATCGATATATTTGATATTGTAATATATTTTGCACACCTCTAAAATACATACACGCGAACGGACCGTGTGTGGATTCGTGGAGCAAATCGAAATTGGCAGGATTAAAAGCATTCGCGAACGCACAGGCAGCGGCTAAAGGGCTGCCCACGGACTAAAGACTCCAACTAGCTAATTAACAAGGCCACTAATCGGCGATTAATGTGCAAAAATCAGCGTAATTGGCAAGTTCAATGCACGACTAATATATTTGGCCACACTTGCCAGTGTGCGTACGTGTGTGTGTGTGTGTGTTGTGTCGTGTGTGAGTGAATTCGTGTCCGTGTGTGCGTGTGGCCCGCGACGAGTATGTGTGCGTATCTCGTATTTGCAAGACTCGCGGATGAAACAGCGTGAAAAGTGAGCGAAAAACGGCAAAGAACTCGATCCGGATACGGGTACGGATGATGGGGATATAGCCACAGCCCCAGCCATAGTCCCACCGCACCGCAGTAGGTCGGCCAGGCGACGTCAAACGAGCGAGCGAGCAGCAGAAGCAGCAGCAACAGCAGCAGCGGAGCGGAGCTGAGATGTGGAAGCGGCTCAACTGAGTCAAGTCAAGTGTTTGGTGTTGTGAAATTTCCGTCTCCATCTCTCCGTTCAGCGCCAATCTCCCGCTCGTCGTTATTCCCCCCCAAAAAAATAAAAATCCATCAAAATTTTCAATCGAACGAAACTACTCGGCATAAACAAAAAATATATTCGGCCAGAAAAAAATCACGCAGTGAAGAAGAAGCAGTAGCAGCAGCAGCAGCCGCAGCCGAAAAAGAAAACTTGTTTGAAAAAGGCCAAGAAAAGAGAGAACTCAAGAAGAATTCAGCGTGCTAGGAGCAGCCGCGACGTCACCAAAAAAAAAAAATCGCAGCACCATCGCAGCCAGCCCCAGAACACCCAGTAGTCACCATGGACGAGGATGACAACCTGTCCAATGCCGACATCAGCATCGACGACGAGGAGGTGGTGGAGCGGGCGCGCGAGGCCATGGAGCAGGATAACGAAAACAACGAGGAGGATGAGTCCTCCGATGTGGATCTATCCTCGGTGTATGTCGTCCCGGCCATTGTTTCCATACCAGGTGGAGCGGCCCCTGCACTGCGCACCAGTGGAGGAGCAGCAGCAGCAGCTCCAGCATCTGGAGCCACTGACAACTCGCATTCCCCCTTCCACGATTGGGACTCCAGTGTGGCGGCAGCAGCTCCTCCGCCACCGCCTCCTACGGCGACGGCAAGGGGAGCCACAGCTCCTGGAGGAACTGGATCAGCTGGATCTGGAGGAGCCACTGCCTCCGCCTCCAGTGGGGATGCCGGAGCCAAGCCGAGCTTCTTCTTTGGCGCCTCCTCCTTCAGTTTGCGCAGCAGAAAAGAGGTGGCCGCCCTAATCAACACGGAGTGCTGCCGTGGCAGCCCCACGCCCGATCTCGACTCCATCATGGACACCCTGTTCAATCCGGGCACGCCCATTGACAACCTGGACAACATTGAGTGGATAAGGTGGCTCATTGCCGGCGGACGCACGCCGCAGGAATTTGTTAAAATTGGTACGTCTCTTTGCAGTGCGCCTGCCTATCGATATATGTTGCATTTTCTATCGCGACCAGCTGATCGCAAGTCCGTTGCCCCTGAAACGTCGCTGTGTGTGTGTGTGTGAGATACCTGTGCGAGGTCTTTGGGTGTATGTGTGTGTGAAATGGTTGTAGGGCACGCAAGGAAAAGGGAGGAGAAAGAGAGAGAGCGCAGCATAACAGCAAGGTGCAAGTCAGCGTGAAGAGTGCGAGTGCGAGTGCTAGTGCACCACCATGGCAACAGCAATCAAGAGCGCGCACACACACACACACGTACTGATTAGGGGAGTCAACTTTAGCCCAATTTAATCTCAACTGCTCATCTATTCGCAATGCTGTGCATATTCTTTTTTATGATTACTTATTTTGTTGTGCCAGGCTGCGTATGTCGCCAAAGTAGCTTTTATCGTTTATGGTTGTGCGCTGCCTGCTGCTGCTGTTCTCGTTTTGTCCCACTTGTCAGCTCTCACACACACAAACGCACACGCACAGTGGAATGCAACTTGCACCTTGCGGCTGTGTGTCAGCTGTTCGCCTTGCGTAATAAATGTTTCCGCAGCATCCGTCCCAAAAACACACGCACACCAGTGCCTTGGCTGCTTGTTTATATGCTGGCACCTTTTGTCTCCGCTAAGTGCTCTGCTCCTCTTTTATTTTATTTGTTTTTCGTACTCTGTTGTTGCAACGAACGAAGTGAAGAACAATTGCAAAATTGCACTCTTGCGGCAAAAGTTGATTGACCGTCATTCATTGTTGTTGATTTGACACAACACGCCACTGCTCACGCACTGTGGGTGCAGTGGGTGGAATGGTTAAAGGGGGAGTGATGTGTCCCACTGTAAGCTGTCATCTGTCATCAGCAATTGACCGACACCGTTATGTTATTTGTTATTGAGCTAGTGAGGGTGAGAAAGAGTGCACCTTCTTTCCGTTCCCATGCACTATCACCATGTGTGTGTGTCACCTCTGCCCCTCTCCCTCGCTCCCACTTACTCCGTCCGAAAAGTTCTCAGTTAGAAAGGGATGGACGGCTGGGCAGAGCGAGAGCGGCGGAGAGTTGTCAACTTGTCTGTCTGTCGATCGATCGCCATTTACGAAATTGTCAATCAAATCAACTTTTCGCGCTGCACTGCGTTTATCTACATATATTGTTGTTGTTGTTGTTGTAGTCGATTGATTTCCTTCCGCATGCGGACATTGCGACGTTGACCTTTTCAGCCAACAAGGTCCAAACGAAAAGCGAAAAACGCTCCACGCCAAAACGCAGCCCGAAGACACAAAGGCAAAGAGTCACGCAACAAGCGAAATTAACTAAGCAATGAGTGCATCATTTTATTTTTGGAACTCAATCAAATCAATAGCAAAAGCAAGGCAGCCAGGCCAAAAAATCAAACACAAAAGCAAGGCGGCAAAAACAGCTGGCCTCGACAGGTTTCTCGATTGACTTTAGCGCCAATTTTAGCAGCGATAACTTATCGTTTTGTGTTCAGAGAATGATTTTTTATACCAGCGATTATTTCGATGATTTAGGAAATATAAAAAAAAATTTAAATATTTACAAATTTTAGATGTAGCAAATATAAATTACAAAAGATTGTCATTTAAAACAAAACATTGTCTTATGACATTAAAAAACTAATGATAAGAATTTTTATTTGTTAAAACTACCAATTAACAATACTCAATTAGCCATTTAAAACATCTTTATCTTCGTTAAATACGGTAATCTTTTGTACGGTATTTCTCTAAAAAAAACTTAAAAATTAAATTGCTTGCTTTTCTATATGTTCAATAAATAAAACAATTCACAAGATAAAAATAGGTTACCCAAAAAATAATGCCGAAAAGCTAATTATTCTTACCCTAAAGTTATTTGAGGTTTTAACAACAAATAATGTAAATGGTAATGAAACAGGCGATCAATCTAAATCTTAAGTAATTTAATCCATAAATATGTATACCCTATCAAAATTGATTTTGGTTTTTAATTTTAAACTCTCTGTCCTTTAACGCTATGTATTTAGCCATATGGAGAAACCAATTACAATTCTCAACGGCTAATTTCAATACATTAGTTTAAAATTGGAAAATCATTTGAATAAATTGCACTGGTTATACACAGTACCTAATACCCGCTTTCCAATGACACAGCATATATACACATACAAAAATCAATAGTTGACCCCCAAACAGACGGTATTCTCCCAAAGATAAATAGAAATGTAAAGTTTTATGTTAACTTTTGAGTGCTCCTTAAAACGGCGGTAACTGCGGTGCTCGAAGTGATGGTGATGACCTTTATTTTTATTCACAAGCTGGGCGCGTGTGTAAACATGGGTTATGCATAGTTCCTATTTGTGAATCCTTGAAGAAGTTGCAGACGACTTTATTTGAATTTCTCAATTATATTTGCAGTGCGCAGCTATGACAACCACGCCAAGTGCGGTCTGGTGTGGGTGCCGCATGTGGTGGCGTACAGGTGCCGCACCTGCGGCATCTCGCCCTGCATGTCCATCTGCCGTGACTGCTTCAAGAAGGGCAACCACACGAACCACGACTTCAACATGTTCCTGTCGCAGGCGGGCGGTGCCTGCGACTGTGGCGACACATCGGTGATGAAGGCGGAGGGCTTCTGCAGCGACCATGGGATCAACAACCGGGTGAATCGCGACCCGGTGCCCAACAATCTGTTGGCGGTGGCCGAGGCCATTATGCCCAAGCTGCTCTTTCGGCTGCTGCAGCACTTCCGCGAGCACAGCGACACCTCGCTGCAGGTGCACGCGATGACCTCGTACTCGTGCGAGGAGTTCGCCAACATGCTGATCGACCTGAACAACATGGGCGAGATAATGCGCAAGGTGATGACGCGCACGCTGATCAACCCGGAGGTGTACGCCTACTTCATGGAGGCTCCGTGCCAGGACACGCGCAACGGACGCTTCCTGAAGGCGAACCGGGAGAAGTACGAGGATGCGGTGAACAGATTCCCCAATCCGGAGCCACCCGATGAGTACAGGGATCTGCCGGCGCTGGGCGACAAGCTGGTGCACACCACGCTGCTCGAGGAGTTCATCTTCTGGACATTCAAGTTCGAGTTTCCGCAGACGCTCGTGTGCTTCCTACTCAACATGCTGCCCGATCAGGATTACAAGGTGAGTACAAAAAATTGAGCTCTTATTTACAACTCATAATAATGTCTAATTGTGTGTTTTCGCTTGAAGGAACACCTCACCCGCACCTTTGTGATGCACTACAGCCGCATACCGTCCGTGCTGGAGATGTCCCGCGATCCGGACACGCTCAGCAACCGAGTGGTCCACATGAGCGTCCAGCTCTTCTCCAACGAGAGTCTGGCTCTCAAGATGGTCAACGAGCTCTCGCTGCTGCACGTGATGATCATTAGTCTGAAGCTGATGATGTCCAAGATACTCATACAGAACACGCTGCATGGTAGGATTACATTTAAATCTCTACCTATTTAGAACATTTGATAAACTTGTGATTCTTTTTTTTAGATCCTAGCAAGAATTTCCACTTTGTCATCGACTGCACACGCCAGGTGATGAAGGATCACTGCTACTGGCCGCTAGTCTCGGACTTCAACAACGTCCTGTCGCACGAATCGGTGGCTTTAGTCTTTCTGAGGGACGACAACCTCATCGACATGTGGTTTCAGTTCCTCCAAATGCTCCAGGGCATGAACGTGAATGTGCGGGAGACGGCTTCTCATGTGGAATTCGAGCCGAACAGCTACTATGCGGCGTTCTCCTGCGAACTAGAGGCCAGTGCCTATCCCATGTGGTCGATTATCTCGCATCTGCAGGACGGCACGCATGCCCACCTGGCCAAAAAGATCATCAACTATTGTGTGACGACGCTGCACGAGTGGCTTGACTCTATTTACTTCATGGAAGCGCGTCTGTCGATGGTGCGTTGTTCTTTTTCTTAAAGCGTGCTTAATAATTACAATATAAAATAGGAAAAGCTTATCTTGAATTAGGGTGTAATAACATTCGATGTAAAGCACTGAGAGGTAATCAATTTTATAACCCAAAGTGCTATGTAAGCTTTCCTATTTCAATATCTTAAATTATTAATTTCCAGGACTATCAAGTACCGAAAAATACTGAACTCTTTTAAATCCTATCTTTCCAGGAGGAGATGATGCAGGCCTCGTTTCATTTTCCGCTGCATCGGTATCTGGCCGCATTTGTGTGTCAAGCGGTCACCAAAATGGGAATCAGTCTGAACGACGTGCTGCCCTCGCGTCCATATCTCCTGCCTCTGCTGATGATCCATCCACTTCGAGTCCAGGTGAGTCTTCTTCCCTGCTTATTATTAAGTTAAACAGACGACTTGCGGTTCTCTGGGTTCACAGATTCAGATTCTCTTTATTTGTTTCTTTTTTTATGGCTAATTTCCAATATAATTTTAGTTATATTCTTGTCTTGCCCGATTCTTTTGCGTCTCTTGCTCTTCGTTCTCCTTCGATCTCACTTAGACTACGCGACAGTAATTGCAAGTGTGTATTGATAGGTAGTGTACAACTAAGAAAGCTATGACATATGTGCGGGATAGAACAGCACCGCCTCCCCTTCTCTTCTACTTAGAACTTATTCTTGGGCACCTGAACGTGGGGCGTAAAGTCGTAGGTGATGACCTTGGGGCCCAGAAAGCCGCCATAGCCGTTGCGGCCCTTGTAGTAGATGCCAATGCCCGATAGTGGAACGGGTGGGTTCGAGATCACGTCCTGAATGTCAATGAACGGCACAGTGCTCTGGGCGGCATCCTTGTCCAGTCCCGTGTTGGTGAAGTCGATGTACTGGTTGTGGCGCGACAGAGGTATCGAGTGGGTGATTGTTCGCGTGGACACGTCGGCGTTCTCCAGGCGCAGTTTCTCCCTAACAGAAAAAATCGATTGTTTAGCTTCCTATCTCAATTCTTTTAAATAGAAAGACTCACCTGCGTGCCTTGCTGTCGCCGCTAACATCTGTGTTGTCGTTGGACTTCCAGTAGCTGTTTCCCTCGGGCTGGATGAGCTGGCCCGTCTTGAAGTCGAACTCACTGTAGTAGGCTTCCAGATTCAGATGAGCTCCCACCACCCTGAACCTCACTCCGGTGATCACAAAGCTGTTGTCGTCCGTATTCACATCGTCCAGATCGATGGAGCGACTTTCGTAGCTCAACATGTGATAATCGACGCCCTTTTTCACATCACGATCGAAGAAGTTGTACTTCTCCACTGGCTTCCACTCCAGCGTGCTCTGATTGATGGCTCCACGTGGCAGAAGTTCGCCTTCCTGGATTTGCAAGTGGAAAATGCGATTGCTCTTCACAAAACGAAGGCCAGTTACGACTCTAAAAAACAATTGAGTTCATAGTTATTTTGGGACTTGAATATGATATTTCACACTCACCTGTTGCGCTTAACATCGGCGATCGTGTCGCGCAGGTTAAAGAACCGATCCGACTTGAGACCCTGCTCGTCGCACAGACAGAAGCAGTAGCTGCAGTGCCAGAGGAGGTAGCGCCACCAGCTGTCCACCTTTGTGGTGCCCCTGGTACACTTGGCCCGCTGTCCCAGGACACGACCGTTCTCGTACTCGATGAACTCGTAGCGCCTGGTGCTGTTCTGCGGCGACGGACACACCCACATATCGGAGTCTACAAACTGGCAGTTGTACAGGCGACCCGAGCACCTGGGCTGGCGGGCACAGTAGAGATCCTTGAAGCAGCCCTCACTGCGGGTGGACTGGTAGAAGGAGCACGTCTCCCGGCAGGTCTCCTCGTTGTTCAGGTCCACCTCGTTTTCGATGTAGCCCTGCAGGAGCCGCGTGACCTCCTCGTAGGTGACCCCCTTAACATGCTTCTCCGGATCGCAGCGATAAACGATACGATCCGCTCGCAGCAGCACATCCTTGAGCAGCTTCAGTGTGCGCTCAGTCCTCTTCTCGTAGTCCGTTCGCATTAGTTCAGCCTCCTGGGTAAAGTTGCCCTTGCCGTACACCCGCAGCATCATCCACGAGAACTCCATCATGGTGTAGGCCTTCAGTTCGGTCAGGGCGATATCCGCATATAGGGAGTACACAAACTGTTGTGCCGACTGCATTGTTGCGCAAATCTGATTGGTGGACACCTGCAAGCAAGAAAGTTGGCGTTTTATTGGGAATATCATTAATATGGCCAATACCCAGCTGTTTTACCCTCGTGGCATTCTTTACCGGTTACACGTGAATTGATACTTTAGTTTTTGTTTTTAGCTCTAATTAGCCGACACATCTGGCTGTAAAAATCGCTGACATACCCTTGCCTATTATAACACGGTAATTACGGATCGCGTGGATCTGTACTACAAAAACTATAGAAATTAGATCTGGTAACGAAGTGGGATTTTTCCAAAAATTTATAACTAAATAAGTCACAGTTTCGGGACATTTCTATCAGTGTTTTCAGATCAGAATGGTGTGTTTTTATGTTTGATTGATCAACTAACTATCATGGCCCGGTAGTAGAGGGCTTGTTGAACCATCACTCGATCGATTTCAATAAGGATGCGAGGCATCGAGATGGTATTATCGTTGCGCAGGATTTCCCGGGCGAGATTCAAGACAGCCAGCTCATCCAGTTGGGCGCTGTTGTTCTGCTTCACAAAGGTGTCCTGTGAAAAGGAGTGGGGTATTACAATCTCTGCTGCTTCCATGGACTAGATCCAGGCGACGAAGGGGAATACCTGGTAGGCCTCATATAGCTTGCTAATGTAGATGAGATCCCTTTCCAGAAGGGACCACTCGTAGTGATTGAGGACCTCGTAGCGATGCTCCTCGAAGGTGCGACCCATTTGGGGTTTCGCATCGAAGTCCCGATGCGAATCGAACACCTTCCTTATCTGCGTTTCCTTGTTGTTCTGGCTATTGGCCGTCTTGGCCAGATAATCCCACAGGGCACGTTCCAGGGCAATATACTCCGTTCGCATGGCGTCCACTTCCAGTTGGGGGGTGCGTGGGTGCATCCATCCCTCTGCCGCTGCCAATTCCGTTCCACAAATCACAAAAATAACAGCAACAAGAGCAGCAACCTTTGCGATAGGCGCCGCCATTTTCACTTGTGTGTGCCGCTGCCGCTACTGCCGATAAGTTATATCCGCCCAGCGAATATAAAGGGGATTTCCTGGGTTAAAATGTTTCCAAATGTTTATTTAGCCTTGAGTTCCACTCAGCTTTAGCTTCTTCTTCTTCCAGCTCGTGGAAGTTGGACAAGAAGAGCAGCGTGCACTGCTTGGATTGGATTGCACTAGCTGCACTCAACTGCTTGCTGGGACAAAGAATCCCGTTTTTAGGATGATTCCCAGATCCAGATAGAATTTATTTGCGATTTACTTTAATTCGCGCCGCGCTCGCCTCTTTCCATATATTTTCTGATGTGTGTTGTTGTTCTGAGTGCTGTTCGGCTACTGTAATTTTTCAGTTTCTGTTTTAAAGCGCTCCGCTCAGCGAGTGTGTGTATTAGTTTGTGTTTGTGTGCTTCTGTGTGTGCTCGTTGAAAAAAAATCGCTGACTGAAGCTCTTTTTTCGTGCATTGTTGTTGTTCTTTCTTGACAGACGACGACGATGGGAAGCGTAAACACACACGCACGCGGTTCACTGTATTGGTGAGCAGAACAGCAATCACGAATTGAGCAAATTTTGTTTGATTCTTCGGTTGGGCAGACTGAAGTAATACGCTACACAATACACTACAATACTACACTGGGCTGGGGGGCGAGCTTAATTATACAATCGATGGCGATCATTTTGGCACACATGCAATCACACACCAATCGATAACTAGAAAGTTGTACTCGCATTGTTTTTGTTGTGGTCTGCCTAATTGGTATGGCAAACAGCTGTGTGAGCACTCTCTCTCCAGTGCGTACTCGCTCTTTCTCTCTCTGTCTCGTTTGACGCAATGCACTAACAAAGAGATGCGCTGCTGCTCTCTTTTCGCAGCATGGGGGCGGCACTGCTGCATTGCCCTGTGACGTTTGTTTGTGGACTTTTGTTTTTGTTTAACTTGTTTCGTTTCGCAGTCTTTTGTTGACACAAGACCTTTGACCTCACGCAAACACACCGCACACACACTCATACGCGCAAAAGGGGGAGAATTTTGTCCGCTCTTTGGAGAGAATTTCGCACCAAGTGCGTGGTGTGGAGGCTTAAGCTTGGGTTAACCGTTATTTGGCGACAAAAGAAACGGTGACTAATACACTGCTCGACTTTCTTTTGCCGAAACTTAAAAAATTAAGTGACGCGTCAACCGGAAAGTCGAGTTTACAACGCTTGAAACCCTGCGTCTAGACCTAAATTACACATTCCCGGAGAGCGTTATTCGTGAATCATCATCCCGTATAGCGGACATGATGCAGGAAGCGATTCGCAAATTGACACCCCATTCACGATCCATGTTACTACAGTGGAACGTGCCTAAACTCAAATTACCCTAAAAAATATTCGAAATAATTTGAAAATGTCCACTAGATTTTCTGTTGTTAAGAAATTCACTAAAACACCATAAAGTTATGGTTTTTAAAACTCTAAGTTCTCTCAAAGATGACCCATAATTTCGACTTGTAAGCAAATAGGGCCTATATTACCTCATAGGCAGTAGCCAGCTGTTGGAGCAGGTTGTGCGACGTCACATTCGACCTCTCCTCGCTGCCGAGGAGCGTGAGATGCAGTCTATCCATCAGATGGTGCACCGAATGGGGATTGGGGGATACTGTCCATTCCGCAAACGTTATGAGCGTTGACATCTCCAGCTTGTCCTTGTAAGCCTCGTACTTTTGCATCTGCTGATACCGTGATGAGATCCTATTTATCGTGTCCGAGATGTCGTTCATCTTGGCCATAATTGGAGCATTGTTGTGCATAAAACTCGTCACCGATTCGATGGCCAAGGCAACATATTGAGCGTGCTGAAGTGGGTTTTTTAAATTTTGGGAGGTTAATCATACAGCAATAGAAAGTGAAAAAATATGCCCTCGCAGTTATTAAAAACAAACGACATATAAATATGAAGAATTTGATATGATCGTTTGTTGGGCATTTTTATTTAATTTTAAAAGATTAGATAAACGAAACAAAGTGACATGTTTTAATTTTTAAAAAACAAGTAAGATATTTTGTTTATAACTGTAAAACCCGATTTTTTTGAACTGTAATTAATGTAGCCATTTCTTCTAACAACCACTGTGCAGCAAAATATTAGTGCCCACTGCAAGGGTATAAAAAGAGAGGTAAAGAGCAGGTTTAACCCGCTGACTCACTCACCTGATCTTCGGTTTGATCTATTTGTTTGCTGACTTCTTTTAGGCGCTGCAAGACCTTCTTTTGCTTTTCCCTCATCAGCGGAAAATCAATGTTGGCCGCCAGGGGCGATGATTGTACAATGTCCCAGGCCTTCAGGACACCGGAGGTGACCTCCTTGACCACGTGGATGATGTCCAAGACGTCCTCGATCAGTCCGTTCGTGGGTGTGGGTTGTTGAAAGGCCACCAAAGTGGCCAGCAGCAGGGGAAGTCCCCATTTCATGAATTCCATGGCAGGGCAGGCACTGTGCGTGTTGTGTTGTGTGTTTTCTTTAGTTTATAGTACACAGAATCTGATCGGTGGGGATGATATGCTGGGGCGCCTTAAATATTATGATTAAATTTCGCCTATACAAGAATTGTTTACACAAACACACACACACACACACAGGCTGGCACGCAACTGAGCCCGCTGAAAATCGAAACGCGAATGCGGCCGCCACAACAACAGAGAGTTGAGTTTAGTCCGAGCTGCGAGCTGCGATGCGAGTTTGTCTGCTTGGATTTAATCGGCTGCGTTGCTCTCGCTGCCTCCGAGATTTTGATTAAACGTACACAGATGTATGAAGATGTGGGTTTTTCTTTATTTTTCTCTCCTTTTTTTTCGTCGCTTGCAGACGGGGTGTCTCGCACACACACACACACTTGCACACAAAGAGACGGGCTCTGCTTCTTTGTTTTGTGCCGTTCTTTTTTGGGTACGGAGAGAGGGAATGGGGAAGAGAGGCAAAACATAGGTCGTAGCATAAGTGGGAGCGGGCTGGCATGATTGACGAGAGCAGCATATCAGCTGCGCTGCTCAGAGTTGACTTTCTGAAACGAGTTTCGATAACTCTGCAGATGGGTCATCGATGTGTCATGGTTATCGCTCTCGCTGGTTTGCCGTTATTACATTTTGTTTAAACTTATTTTGTTTTATTTAATTGAGTATTTGTTGGTTTTTTGTCCGTTTTAGCTTAATCTTTAAAAAATAAAATAAATAAAAGTGCACAATTTTAAGTTTTGGTTATGAGTTTAAAGTATTTGAAGTTTAAGAATCCAGCTGGAAAGTTTATTACCCATTAATTTTTAAAGAATTTGAATTTGTTTTGCACTTGATATTTAGAGCTTAATTAAACATCAAGTGCAAAACAAATGGCTTAAACTAAGGGTACTTAAATCTAACTTGTAGCACATTTTCAATTTAAAACTAATTTATTATTTTGCATTTTACAGAGCTTCTTCTACGAGATCCTGGCCGGCAAGTGGGTGCGCAATGGACTCCAGATCAAGGGCCAGGCGATGACCTACATCCAGGCGAACTTCTGCAACTCGATGGCGGACATGGACCTGTTCTTCCTGCAGATCTGTGCCACCAACCTGCCGCAATACTTCTTTCTGCAGAACACCATCGAGTTGTTCGATGTGGGCCAGTGGCTGGAGACGGCACCGCTGAAGCAGCCGCAGAAGGCGGAGCAGTCCTCGATGCTGGAGGGCTTCCTCACCTTCCTGGCCACACTGGTGACGAGTCGCACCAACCTGGGCAACGACGAGGCCACCCAGTGCATCATCGAGATCAGTGCGCTGCTGGCCACCGAGAACAAGACGCACTCGCAGCTGCTGGAGCTGATGCCGGAGAGATCGGGGAATGTGCACACCAAGAACTTCGAGACCTTCCTGAAGAAGCTCTCCGTCTACAAGGCTCCGTCCAGTGGAAGCGAGAATCTGGAACAGGGCCTCTTCACGCCCATCGACGAGGTGTGGGAGAAGCACTACGATCCGCTGCATGTGCTTCTGCGCGCCGTCCATCGCCGGGACTTCCAATCCTCGCTGGACCGCTTCACGAACTATGTGAAGACCAAGGAGAAGATGCCGGCGAGCGGGAATCTGTGGCCCCCATTCCGACTGCCGCAGGCCTTGCCCGCCACCAGTTCCTTCAGCGATCCCTGCAAGATTCTCAACTCGCGCGTCTTTCACTCCACCATCCTGTCCATCTTTTTCCGGGCAGTGCACACGCGCGATGTGTCCGAGCATCTGCTGGCCCTGGCTGTGTTCCTCCTGGAGATTGCTGTGGAAACGAGCGAAGATGTGGGCGGCGGCAGCAGTGGGTCCAGTGGTGGTGATCGTGCTCCGCCCGCACTTGCCGCCATGGTGGAGTCCTCCGGTGGCCCGGGCTACCATGGCTACGGTTCGGGGCGGCAGGAGCCGCCCAAGCTGTTCCAGTGCTATCCCACGGATAATTTGAGCTGCAATCTGCGCCATGTGGTGAAGAAGGTGTCGCTAAAATCGCGCGATCCGCAGGTGATCACCTCCAGCTACCGCTCGAATCCGTTCTACTCGGACCTGGACTTCGATGTCGAGGCGGATCCGTCGGAGCAGTCGTTGCGAATGATTGGCCAGGCGGACTCCGAGGGAGACGAGGCCACGGGTGGTGGCGGAGGTGGGGCCTCGGTGGGCCTGGGACCCGGTGCACTCAGCAGGCGGAACGTGTCGCAGGCCCTCGTCCCGATGAGGGTGCCCGGCATGGAGGTTGCCCTGCCACCGGACCTTTCTGTGGTCGCCGAGACGGGCGTGGTCATCCGGCAGGACAGCAACGAGGACGAGCTGCTTAGGGAGGGCGATCACGCCATGGACATGAGTCCCGCTGCCGCCCTGGACTTTCATTTCCCGCTGCAGCAGATCACCCTGCCGGAAAGCGGGATGGAGGTGGCCATCCGGCGGGATCTCCTCCTGGCCGAGACGAACAACATGGGAGGCGGCGGCGGTGGGGCTGGGGGACCTAATCCCTCGGCCACACCCCCAGCCGTGGCCTCCAACGAGATGTTCTCGCCCACCACGCCCACAGGAAGCGGCATGCTGCTGCCCTTCCAACGGGTCCAGCCCGTGGCCGTGCCCAGCAGCGTCAACATGGACATTGTGCCATCGAATGCCCTGGGTGCCGGCGGCAGCTTCACCTCCGGCGTGAGCGGCGGTGGCGGCGGACGCAGGATGAACTACGAGTCGGGCGGGGCACGCAAACGGTCGGTGGACATTGCCATCGGCGGTAGCAACAAGGACGAGCTGCATCTGGACGAGAGCATACTGTCGCTGCTGCTCAAGCTGCATTCGCAGCTCTCCGGCACGCTGGACAGCTTCTCGCTGAGCGATGGGAGCGAGGAGCATGCGTCGGGGGAGGACTCTTCCATGGATGTGGACTGCAACGAGGCCAGCACCTCAATGGCGGCCGCCGAGAGCACCGCTCTCGCCGAAAGAGGACGCAGCAGGCGCAACTACAAGAACATCCACGTTTCCGCCTCGCGCATCGGCGACGGACCCTTCTTCATTGGCAATCTGCTGCGCAAGATCGCCAAGCAGGACGACCAGTGCGCCCTGAGCATCGACGACATCCGGGCCAGACTCTGGCCCAATCAGCGCGAGAAGCAGGCGGAGGCCAAGGCGCGGGAGACCAAGGAGAAGGAGGAGCGCCGCAAGAAGGCCCGCGAGCGCCAGCAGAAGATGATGCAGGACTTTGCCAACAAGCAGAAGCAGTTCATGCAGTCCGCTGCGGCGGCAGCCAGCCACATGGACTACGGGCCGGAGGACGAGGACGAGGAGGAGCTGTACGAGGAGCAGCCTCGTGAAAAGGAGTACGACTGCATCATCTGCAACTGCACCACGCCCAGCACTGAATCCAATCCCATTGGCCTGGTCGTTTTGGTCGAGTCAAGTGGCATTGTTGGCCACCGGCGACGCATCGCTGAGCGACTCCCCCTGCCGCTCAACGCCGAGGACGAGTCCCGACTGGCGCACACCACGCGACTGGCCGCCGAATTCAGCCGACGCACCGAGCTGCTCAGCCTCAAGTTCGGCGACGAGTCGTGGTATCTGTCCAACAACATGGCCTACGACAACGGGGTGCATGTGCAGTCCTGCGGCCACCACGTGCACCTCAGCTGCCTGGAGGCGTACCTCAAGACGCTGTACACCACCCAGCGGCAGCCGGTGCAGGATCGCGGCGAGTTCTACTGCCCCGTGTGCCGGCAGCTCTCCAATTCGGTGCTGCCGCTCAGTCCGCAGCTGGACAGGCCCACGCATCTTGTCCGCTCTGGGAACCAGCCGTTCGAGCGGCTCGTCGCCGACCTCACCGACCTGATCAAGGAGAACGAGACGATACCGGTGAGAGAATATTAGCCAATGCTGAAAATAAACCCCATGAAGCTTAATATTTGTGTCACAAACTATTTTAAATTAATTATCATCGCTTTGAACATGGAATTTATTTTGAAACTTATTCCTTGCCATGTTGACCCTCTTACAAGACAACAAGATGAATCTTACCCGGTTCTAATATCTGTTTATTTGTACTTCCAGCAGCCCACAAAACTGACAGAGGCCATGGGCCATGCCATGGAGGTGATGACCAACATTGCGCAGCGGAAGGTCAAGTGCGCCTCGATCACGTTCCGCAAGCTGTTCATCTTCGTGACCTCGATTGCGCGCACGAACCTGGAGGCGGAGATTATCCAGCGGGGCGGATCGCTCTGCTCGGCGAACTCTACGCGGTACAAGCCGAAGCGGGACTGCATTGTGCCGCTGCTGCACGTGCTGTCGGTGCATGTGCGCGTCCTGGTCGAGTGGCCGCTGTGGAGCAGCTGGGCCTCCCTAGCCGGCCTGCCCGTTAGCGATACGGAACCGCTGCCGGCGCATTGTCTCGAGCTAATACCCAGCCTGCTGGCCGATCCCATTGCGCTGCTGCTCAAGTTCATCCTGCTGGCTCCCTTGCACCTGGACCAGGGTAAGTTATACATACATTTATTCCCTTTGCTCGATTCTTATGGGACTCCTGCTCCACAGATTACTTCACGTGCATGGTAAAGGTGATGTACAACCTGCTTTACTACCAGATTGTGGTCCAGCTGTGCGTCACCCTCACGGATTTCGAGTGCCAACACATTCTGAACACCTACGGCAGCAGTAGCAGTAGCAGTGGCGCTTCCGCCGCGGAATCCCAGCCGGAATCCGCCGCAGGATCCACGCCCAGCACCTACAATCGACGACGGGGTGGCCACCAGCAGCAGAGCTCCTCGCAGCTGGGCAAGGCCATGGCCCTGGTGCTCGGCCAGACGAACGAGCTGTCTCATTTGCGACGGGACTGCATACCCAGCACCAGCAGCTCGGCGGCAGCGACTGCTGCGGCGGCTGGCTCCTCCTCATCCACCTCATCTGCCACATCCACAGCCACCTCCACCTCATCCTCCCCGAACGAAGTGAACCTCAAGTCCATGGAGCTACAGCTGCAGTCGCTGTGTTTGCCCTTCCTGCGAGTGGCTGCCCTGCTGCGCCAGCATCTCTATCGCCACGAGATGCCGGAGATCTCGGCCCCTGGACTAGAGTTTGTGCGTCTGGTCTACTATTTGGAACTGGTCACCGATTCGATGGACTGGGACTGCTTTAATGCCAGCAAGGGCCTGTGCTTTATACCAGGGACTGAGCAAACGCTGCCGCAGTTCTGGTGCCAGCAGCTCATGGAGGTGCGTCCTCCGGCGGATACGGTCAGGGAGTTGGTACTCATCAATCAGCATTCGCTGTGGCAGCAGCCGCGACTTCTGGAGCTGCCCCGCGAGTACGAACGCTTGTTCACGGTAAGTTTGTTTCCCCTAGTACTTAGACATTGATTAAGTCTGTGTATTCTGGTTGTACAACTGTAGTAATCTAATTTATCCATGTTTTTGCAGTACTACCACGAGCGGCCGTGCCTCAACTGCTACAAAGTGCCCAAGGAGAGCTCCATCTGCCTGCTGTGCGGGACGATCGTGTGCCTCAAGCAAAACTGCTGTGCGGAGAACGACTGCTGCGAGGCTGTGCGGGTAAGTCATCCATCCGCTTTGTCCTACTCAGTAAATGTACTAATCCCCTCATCTTCTTTTTCTAAAACAGCATACGCTATCCTGTGGCGGCGGCATCGGCATATTTTTGGTGGTCACCTCCACGTACATCATCGTTATCCGCGGACGACGCGCCTGCCTCTGGGGCTCGCTGTATCTGGACGACTTTGACGAGGAGGATCGCGATCTCAAGTGAGTTTCCCGGCTGTCTGAAGATTACACGGACTATTTTAACCAATCTCTAATGTCTTTGCAGGCGCGGCAAGCCTCTGTATCTGAGCCAAGATCGGTTCAACCTGCTGGAGTCGCAGTGGCTGTCCCACAAGTTTGCTCACACAAAACACACCTGGGTGTTCCATAGGGATCTCTTGTGAAATATGGAAGATCTACTGCGCAGCATCCAGGAGCTGGTTGGCCAGATCTGAGATGGGATTGAATGTCAGTCGTCAGCTCCCCGGCCCGGCCGCTCCTCGCCTAGTCGAACCAGTCAACCCGCCCCCGAGATCCCCTCCAATCTCCAACCCCGCCACACTAACCCAATCCCACACTTGTCCCCTATGTTTAAGCGAGTTTCGTTGTTGTTTCGAAGCCTCACACGCCGCGGACGTTTTGTCCGCTATCCGTTTCCGTATCTGCATCCGTATTAGTTTACGGTCACCCATCCCCCCGCGCACATAGAAGCAACGTCGGCAACTTGCAATTAATTGATATTACCCTTTTTTATATCTAACAATACTTATTAATATGGATGCAAAGGATTACGAAAACCAGCTATTACGGCTCTATGATTGTTTGTTGTAAATCGTTTACAATTGAGAACTATTATGTCTACTCTCACCTATATAGAAATCCGCCTAAACCGATCACATGCGCATGTGAATCTCGCGAGCAAACAAAAATATTTAGCAACCAATTTAGTGCGACTTTTGATGATTATGATGATTATGTTATGACCCATTTGTTGGGCGACGACGAAGGAAAGGAAAAGCCCGAGTAAAAAATAATAAAAAAAAAAAATAAAACCACTGCGCGGGTCTCCCTAGTTGCGTTCTACCTAAACTAAGTCTAAGTCCTTAACACTATAGGTTTTTTTTTCTAGGGAAACAAAGGCAAGAAAGCAAATAACAAGTAACGAATAACACGATACACAATACACAATATAACAATTGTCTACTTTGGCCTCATGAGTTTGTGCATGTAAAAAATGAAAAAAGATTATGTAGTTAATATATATAAAATACCATATATATTCTAAAGTTAATGCAACAAAAACAAAAAATACAAAACAACAAAAAAAAACCAATAAACGAAAAGCGAATTGTGAATTGCGTAGAAAATAGTTTGCATACCCATATATTATGTATGTAATTAAGAGTTGAAGCAAAAAAACATGATTGGAAGAGGGTAATCAGAGTTGGAAACGAAACGCTAGGCTCGAAGTGAATTTGTTATTAGTTTTTACAAATTGTGTGTTATGTAAGGCGGCGCTGCAATGGACATTTTTGATATTTGTTTCCTCCTAAACTTGAGCACACCAACAGTTTCATTGAACCGATCGATCAAATTTACCCACTGCAAAGGCTAGCTTATATTTCAAAAACTCGAGACAAGTTATGGAAAACTAAACATAAATGTAATTAAGGTTTATCGCAGTTGAAACCCGGTTGTCTAGTAATTGGTACATATTTCCATCGACTTATAGAACAATTGCATGTGAGTGAGCTACACAAAAGACATGGGAATGTTGAAATTATGTTTCCCAGAACTTACAATCTACTTGAAAGGTAGTTGCTGCGCATTGTAAATACACTGAAAACGAAGCCGCATCTTGTATAATTATATATATTAAAATATCACATTTTTTCCGTTTTTTTTTTTTTGCTAGTTATACAAATCTAGATGTTTCGGTTGGCGTCCTAGACTAATAAAAATACTACCCTGCAAAACACACACAGACACACGATTTAAGAGATTAAATGGCACAGCAACACACTCCTAACACACCCTACCTAGTACTCTTGTACTTTAGTACACCCACGCAAACGATCTATATAAATATGTATATGTAAACATGCATTCTGAGTGACAAACCGAAAACCCTTAATAAAATCGAAAAATCATTAAAAAAAAAACGTTTACATGTAATTGCAAATTAGCAGGCTGGACTTTCTGCTTTCTGGCCAGTTTTCCGCAACTGATAAGCCACGTTCTCCCGGACTTGATCCAGTCCTTCGATGATATCGTATTGCTTGCTCCACCGAAAGATCACTGGCTGATAGGTGATCTTGGCCAGCAAGGTCACTAGCACGATCAGAGTCTTGGGGAAGGCTCAGGCCCCTCAGGTCTGGCCATATGGTTATATTCTACGTGTTTCCCCATAACACACAGTCAAACTTCCATAATTCGATGGAGAATTCTTTAAAGAATCACAAGAATAGTTTAAGGCTTTCAAAAAGAGTTTTACTTTTACGCTAACAACGTACCGGATTATAGACGTTTGACTGTTTCGCTTTTTATTTTGTACTTTCAATTGTTTTATTTTATTTGCTTGCTTTTACAAAAAAAAAATATTCCGACCATCAAACAAACAATTTGCTTTTCCTAAAATATAAGAGAGACTACACAAGTGTGCGGCAAATAGGGGCGGGATTTTTGGGGGTGTTCATTGCAAAGGAGTCTCAGTTTCGTGGCTACAAAATCGGTTGCTTCAGTAAAAATATATAACTATATGTATATACAAAGTTTGTGAACTTCTTGTGCCTCCATTACAATGTGTGTGAATGAGGATTGGATGGTAGAGTGGTGTGGAGTGGAGTGGATTGGATGGACATGGGATGGGTAATCGTTCCATATGCTAAGCTAAGCCTAAGTCTTGGTTGCTAGAAAACCTAGAGGTTAACAAATTTCCTTGTCATTGCTATTTAGTTTGTTTCCTTGGAGATTGGATGATTGAGTAGTTCTTCGTGGGTAATGAAGTGGAGCGTCTGGCAAGCGAAAGGCTGGCACGTGGCTGCTTTTGTTGAGTAGCTATCCCCGCCGCCTCGATTGGTTTTTTGTCTATAGCTAGTTTTTGGTTTCGTTATTCGCGCTGCTCCGGTTCTCCTTGTCTTTGTCCTGATCCGCCACCTGCTCCTGCTCCTGCTCCCGCTCCCGCTTCCCATCGGTTGAAGTGTGCGTGGCCGTGGCCTCGTCAGTCACCTCCTTGTGCTTCACACCCCAATCCCGCCAATCCCGGCTCCGCTCCTCTGTCTGTCTAGCCTCTTCTCTCGACTCCTTAGCGTGCACACGCGTTCTGCTGGTCGTGGGCGGCGTGGACTGTGTAGCCTTATCCGTATTGTGGTCCAGCTTTAGGTCAATCTCCACGTCCGAGTCCATTTCGGTCTCGGAGAAGGACAGTGAGTTGCCAGCCCGAGGCACTTGGTAACGCCGTCGATCCTGTTTGGAAATGGAATAAACGCTGTTATCAATTTGATTCTTATTTATATTTTAAATCATGGGGCACCTACCGTGTTCAACGTCGTCGGCTCCGAGATGTAGCCATCACAGTCTTCGTCCTCGCTGAAGAGTTCCGCCGTATTTACAGCGTACGTCTCCGGCAGCCGGCACACGATCTGCGCCAGATCGATGAACGTGTACTCGCTGAGGGAGGCGTGGTTGCCCCGCTTGGGTGGCTCTTTGTTGAACCACTGGTTGAACCTGCCCAGCCGCCCCGCCTTGGCCATGTTCTCGAAGTAGTTCTTCCCGAACACATAGCCTACGTCCCGGATCTCGTCGAAGCTGCCAAAGGCCAGGGTCTTGTACTTGTCGATGGGCGGTCTGATGTACTCGCAATAGTCCGAGTTCTTAACCTCCTGAAAACAGAAATTGGAAATATATATAAGCGTGAATTCTTCGGTCTAAGATGGTCACCTTGGCTTTTTAGCTTTTAATTGGATTAGAAAGAGTACAATTTACAGAAGTCAGATGATCCATTTTCGAGTATGGAATCAAAAACAAACTTCAAAAGCTTATAATTTTTGAATGATTACAAACGTGGAACACTCACCTCCAGCTGGCGCACGCAGGACACGTAGGCCAGTCGGGATTGGATGTCCGGCAGGTCTGGGACCTTCACGGGCGATGTGAAGGGGTTCCACTTCTTGTAGAGCAGCCACCAGCCGCTCAGGTCGTCGCCGTAGTTGGTGAGGTCGGTGTCGTCCTGGGATCCCACATCGATGGCGATTATGTGAGCAGCCCCCAGATTGTGCATCACATCGGCTATATTATATGTTGATGTTGATGGTGACCAAGGGAATGGATGGTTGTGTTGTTTTTTGTTTGAAGTGGATCAATGCAAATGTTTTTTTTTTATTTTACAGTATTACCATTTCAAATAATCATTTTATGAAATTACGTTTATAACTGCGAGTCTCATATTATAATTGTTTGGTTGGACTTTTGAATTACAGTAAAATATCAGATAATTTAATTTTTTGCACAACAATAATATTAATATTATAATAACAATATAAATAATATTAGGTCGCGCTTGTAAACGTTTTTCTAAATAATTTAATACTAAATTTTGCAAAAAAAGCATCGTTTGAAAAACGCGGAAATACCACGATCAAAGTTTAATCGTAGTTTAAGATTAAATGACAAATAAGTTTTAATTGTTATTTTTGCGTTTAGTTTTTAACAAGATTCCCTAGCATCCAGAGTCAAAATTATGATATGCGAACTAACAAAATTTTTTAAGAAGTCTTTAATTTTTTGTTATATTTTAAAGTGTGATTGGATTAGAAAACTGGTCGGTAATGGGGACTCCAGATGCACGGGAACTTAAGCCTCTCTTGGAATTGGATCCGATTTCCATTAAAGAGAGATTGGTGAGGACGCAGGGGCGGCGCAGAGCGTTGGAACGGGAATTTGAAGGCGGAGGTGGATGCTGTTTTTTTCTTTTACCTGGGACGTTGTTCGTGTAGCAGCCGTCGAGCAGCAGGTGGCCGTCGCGGTAATCACAAAATGGCGGAAAGACGCCGGCAATCGACATGCTGGCGCGGCAGTAGCGCCATAGGTGGCCTTTTTTTTGTTACCGTTAGTCAGCCACAGGTGGGACAAAACAAGAACAGCACAACACGATTGTGGACATTGTGGATTGTGTGTGTGGTGTGTTTGTGTGTGGATGGTGGAAACGGACGTGAGTTTTTATTGTTTATTTTTTGGTGTGTGAGAGGGAGAGGGTCATGTGTTTTTAAAAGATAAAAATAGAGAGAGAGAGAGAGAGAGAAAGACACACTTTTATCCACGAAATAACGGTTAACTTTAGTGCTACAACTACAAATGAAATCAGGATTTCTTATACGCATACAACAAAGTGGCCAAAAACAAGAAGGGAAATAAAATCAAACTAAAAAGCAACTCAAGGATTTCATCAAAGGTAAAGAAATAGAGACAAAAAAAACCAAAGAAACTTTGTGCACTCAGTCGTAGGTGTACGTGTGTGTCTGTGTGTAATTGTGTTTGTGTGTGGTCATGTGAGGGGAAATGAGACGAAAGAGGGGGTGTAAACAAATGCGCTTTTACCGTTACAAATGCAGGCCACGCAACTATCGATAGGCAAGAACAGAGCATTGCCATGTAAAAATAACTTTTTTTTTGGGGAAACCCCAAACTTTTCATACAGCAACAATAACAAGAACAACAATAACAGCATCACAGTTTTGGAAACAGGGGCAAAACGGAGCGAATCGGAATGGAACGAGGAATGTGGATCGTGGAACGTGGGAACGCAGGCAAGCATGATCGAACAAGGGGAATTTCCAACACTCTGCGCGCTCTCTGTGCCGAAAAAAACTCAGCTCTAGATTGGAAATTGGAAAGTGAAATTTGGATTAACGCTCGGGGTTAAGTTTTCTTTTATTTTAAATTTACTTTTTTTTTGGTTTGGTTAAATCGTTAAGTCTATGTGCTAGTTGCTAATTGCTAATTACCTGGCAGATTATTCACATAGCCGCCATCCAGTAAGAGGTGCCCATCTTTGGGATCGCACAACGGAGGCATGTAGCCACTGAGCGACATGGAGGAGCGTACGTAACGCCACAGAGATCCTGGTTTGTATCAACGACAGACACACATGCCAGCAATGATAAGTCGTGGGGTGTATGTTTGTTTTGTGTGTGTGTGTTTGTGTGTTGGGGGAGGGGGAGAAGAGAAAAATAAGAGAGATTGAGAGAAAATAAGCTTTGAGCGTTCTTTTCTTTTTTCTTTTTTGTTTGTGGGTTAAGTTCAACCAATGCGGAGGATATGGGAAATGTGGTAAGTCGGGATGAGGAACACCAATGGGATGGGTTTTAATGGGAGCGGCGTTGGCGTTGGGTTAGCAAGTTTAGCCTATAGCAAAATGGACAAGAGCCGTTTTCAATTTTGACACAAGCTTTCCAAACAAGAGCAACAACAAGAGCAACTGACATATTTTTTTTTGAATACAACGTCACATTCGATTGGCAGCACAGCGCCGATAACTAGTCGATTCCATGGCAGAAAAGAAGAGTTAAAAATGTGAAAATGCCTCTAATAAATTGCGGGCCATGGAAATGGGGCTGTGTGAGCGTGTGTGAGCGTGTGTGTGCGCGTGCTTGTGTGTGGGGGGGTGTGTGTCTGTGTGGGTGTCTCATTGTCTGGGGTTTTTTTTATGTTCTTTTTGGATACACTCAGTTCTAAGGCTACCAAAGGATTGAAACCACAGAAAGATACAGAAAGAAGCAGTGCAAAACGAAGGAGGAGGCAACGGAAAACTGTTATCGACCAACTTATCGAACCAAAAGTAATCGCATAAGGCAAACGAAAACTAAAAGCACAGATTGTATTATAAAATATAATCAAATGCAGTTGATATCAATTAAATACCCCATTGCTTTTATTCAAAATAATTTATTTTATACTGCTGTTGATTGTTTAATTTAAGCATAAAAGTAAAAATAAAAAACGTGAACTTTAATGAGCAGTTAATGCTATAAATATTGATGTTATATAAAGGAATTTAAAATTATTTTAATGAAATGTCTTTCAGCATTTACCACATTTTAAATAACAAAATGTACAACGATAAGCAATTAACCGATATCGACTGCACTACAAAATTAATAGAAAGAGGCAGACAATGACAGAGACTGACACATACAAAGCGGAAGAAAGAGGGAGAGAGAGAGAGAGAGAAAGCGAATGCGGAGATCGACTGACTCACCATTGGTGTGAATGCGATGGCAACTGGCGGTGATGTCGGTGGTGAGGGTGAAGTAGGGTATCCACAGGTCCTCGATGCTCACGTCCCCGAAAGTGTCGTGGATCGTCTTGTTGAACTCCCGTCCGGAGAACATCGATGTGATAGGGTAGGTGAGGTCCAGCAGTTGTAGGAACCATTTTGTCATTTTCTAAAAGGAACACAAAGTTGTTTAGGTAAGGTATATATCATATCATATCATATCATCAAATACACTTCCGGTATTCACAAAATAAAAAAAAAATAAAATGTACCCAAAAAACCATTAGATTCATGACATTTAGACATTTTTCTATTACTTAGTAATTTAATTTAAGTTAGATAATAAATAACATAGATAAGGGAGTTGAAATTATAATACAATTGCAACGATAATTTAGGAAGAAACAAAAATTAAAAGAAATGTGTTTAAGAAAAACTAGTCAATAGTGAATCTAAGCTTTAAACACAGAAATTATGAATGTAAAAACCAAACCAGTCGTAATATATTACTACAAACCTTGGACCACTCGCGCGCCTTCTGCGTGACCGTGGTGATATTACGCTCCGAGCACCAGAGGGCACCCATCAGGGCACCGATGCTCACGCCGCCCACCATGTCGATGGGGATGCCCGCCTCCTGGATGGCCTTCAGCATGCCAATGTGGGCGGCACCGCGCGCCCCTCCACCGCCCAGCACAAGGCCAATCGAGTTGCCCGTAAGCCAGCGGGCCAAACGCGAGAAGTCGGAATGCATGTTCGGCTCGGACAGCAAGACGCGACTGTAGAGATCATTCTGCAAAAAAAGGGAAAATAATTGGACTATTACAAATTTATAGAGAGTTAAGTTGAAAGGTTATAGGTATTCATCTCCTTTTAAACAAACTACATATCATCAAATATTATTGTCTTATTTCCACAATTTTGAAGGGTGGACAATACTGACGTAATCTACTTCTAATCTTTTTGTCAAATCGGTTTGTTATTTCATTGTTAGTTGTCCAAGAATAGATATGGAATAATAAGGTCACACGTGCTTTCGATTTCTGTTGAAATGTTTGATAATGGAGCTATTTGTGCAGAAAATCAGATTGCTTTATCTTTATTAACGTGGTGCTACGGAAGTTTTAGTGAATCGTAAAACTACAAGCGATAAATTCTGTGAAACTACCCACAGGTTCAATTGTCCACGATAAACGGAGAAATCAGGGCAATGGACTTATTTTAGGGGCTACAAAAAAGGCATAGAACTTATCAGTTTTATGACAAATATGAATATGAATAGCACAAAAAGTGCTAGAAGTAAACATCTTTGTATCATGATTAAAAGGACTATTAAAAGTGACAGAATCTCAGAAGATTTAGACATGTTTTGGACATCCTACGATTACGGACATTGAAGACACTTCTCACTCACAATGCGGTATTGACTTTTGCGCGTGAAGATGCGCTTGACGCAGAGCACATGGTGGTGCTTGGTCACCCACGGCCGTGCATTTAGCCAGCTGAGCGTGTTGGCCGGCCTCGCGTTGGTGGTCTCCGGATAGAGCAGCACCAGCTCCTTCTGCGTGCGCATCGCCAGGCGGTCGATCTCGCGCTCGAACTTCCCCACCAAGTGGGAGCGATCGCCGAGGCCCACGATCAGGATAACATCCGCCTGCCGCATGCAGCGGTGCGTCCAGGGACTCAGCGAGCTGTCGCACTGGTAGAGCGTGATGATGTTGCGGTCCTCCTGCTGCGCCAGCCACGAGGTCAGTCGGTACTCGTTGGCCGCCTCGAAGATGGCCGGGCCCAGCTGCTTGCGCACCACATCGGAGGTCAAACGGAGGACGGGTCCTGGTCAAGAAACAACAAGAGGAGCATTAAAACCCACTGGTATTCTCAAAGTGCGGTGCAGCAATGTTAAAACTTTACCGGACTTATCCATCGTGTTCTGAATAAATCTTAGCGGAAAAAATATAAAACATACCACATAAGCTGAAGCCTGCCTGCCTTTGATTTACTATAACTTGGTCTATAAGTTTTCATTCAACTTAAATAATTCGAAAATATAAATTTTATAAATTTCTGTTTTGTTTCATTAATTGTGCATCCAATTTTTAAGAATTGAATGTTTTTTGAGCTGCTTCTAACTACGCAATAGAAAGGTCTCAAAAACAATACTGAAATCCGAAATTCTGAAATTCCTTATTGAGATAATGTGAAGAAATTAATAAGATATTTAAAAATATATAATAAAATAGATAGAATTTAGAAAAGAACAGAAATTGCATAAACAAAGCACCTTTAAGATTATTAACAAATGCAAATGCTTAAAGTGTTACTACTGTCATAGCTCAGAATCACCTATAAGCTAGAATCAATAGTTATTGGAGCACACGGATCGGGAACATTAAAAACACACAACCAGGGAGGGATATACGAACCTATGGCACAGAGCGAGTGGTAGAGCTCGTAGGTAAAGGGCGTCAGCGGCACCTCGTCGGTGATGGGCACCAGGGCCACCGTGGAGTACTTGTGCGTGACGGGATTGGCCTCGACGGGGGCGCCCGGCGCCCCGCTGCCCGAGCGCGTCTGCATCGAGCCGAGGAAGCGGTGGCTGAGGAAGCTTATCAGCTTGGTCACCACGATGGGGTAGCGCAGCTTGATGGCATTGAACAGGCCCTCGGGCAGCTTGGCCAGCTCCGAGTCGCGCACAGCCATCACCGTCGTGGTGCGCGACGTCTCCGTGATCATCTCGACGATGCCCACGAGATCCCCCTTGCCGTACTCGCCGACAATCTCCTTCTTGCCGCCCGGATGCGTGATCACAGAACGCATCCGTCCGCTCAGCACGATGTACGTGCTGTCGCTGCTCTCGTCCTGCCGATACACTGCTCTGCCCGACTCCAGGAAGATCCAGTCCAACGCGTAGTCACACTGCCGCACCAGCGGCGAAAGGCGGCGCACCACTCCGTTGCCCAGATCCAAGACTATGCGGGGTCGTTGTCGCATTATTCTGTAAGGGAAAAACGATTATTGCAGCTGTTGAATTGAGCTCCGTTTTCACATCTTCAAGATGAGTTTAAAGCAACTCATAAACTGAGAGAACGTAAGGTCGCATGCTTACTGGTAAATGGCCGGCCGTCGGATGAAGGCAATCCGACTGTTGTTCCTCGATCGGATCGTGTACGCACTGGCCTCGCCCGTGAGCATCGCAAGTCCGCCGACGATCTCCCCGGGGTGCACGAAGTGGATGAGCATGTCGCCCTGCTTGTCCTGCTTGGCCCTGGTGGCATCCTGGTTGCTCTGGTAGACGGCCAAGGTGCCAGTCATCACAAACCACACGCACACATCGTCCGAGTTGCCCTCGGTGATGAGGGTGACATTCGGCTCCAGTTCGCGCACCTCCACGAAGGGTTCAATGATGTGGGCATCCTCCTCGGGCAGGCCCAGCTCCTTGCGCAGGCTGTCGACGGCGGAGGACTGCACCAGGCGCAGGTCAATCGAGGTTACAGTTCCTCCAGCACCAGCAGCCTCGGGCGCCATCTGCGTGATGGAGCCGCGACGCGTGGATAGATTGCCCACGGAGTGCTGCTGATGCTGCTGGTGGTGGTGGAAGAGGTCCGCATTCGGTGGATCCCCATACAGCTCCGCAAACAGGTTGGTCACCCCCTGGACACTGCCGATGCCATCCGGATTGGGATTCGGGTCGGACAGCGTGTGCTCCTCGCGCGAGTGTCGCGATGGTGAGCTCGGAGGTCTGGCGGAGGAGGTTACTCCACTCCCTCCAACTGCATTGCCCGTTGCCGAACTCGGCACATTCAGCTGAGTGACCATGGGCGGGCCATTGGGCTGGCGGGAGGCTTGCGACTGCGAGGTCTGCATCGTGGAGACGCTCTTGTAGCGCATGTGGTTCTGCACCAGTTCGGCATTCAGCCCGAGGTAGTTGCGCAGAGCGGTGAAGAGGACGCGCTGCAGCCGGATCATAATCACCTGGATCACGCGGATCATTACGTCCGGATTGTCTTGGAACACCTCCTCGAAGGCCTGCAATTGAAGTGTAGGTGGGGTTTTTTATTATTGTAAAGTACAATTTGTTAAACTATTAAATATTTATGGTGCTAATTTCAATGAAATTAAAATAAATTAAGTGTGAAGTTTATTTAATCAATTTAATTATCCAAGTTAATTCTCTTACATAAAAAACTCTGTGTTTTTTGTGAAAATAGAGTTTCTTGTGATGTTTACTCAAACTAAATCTTTTATAAATCTTCACGGACATAAATTGTTTTTAAAAGCTTATGCAACAGAATATTTGTATTGCTTCCACTCATCAACAAATCCAACTTATCCTCAACATTAAACTTATTCAAATGAATTAATAAAATACAAAATAATAATTAATAAAATATCAAAAGCAGCAGAAAACCCACCTGCATGGGCAGCCGAATGACCACGGATTTCTCAATGGCCTTGGCGGTGACCGTCTTGTAGTAGCTGGGATTCCCCGACAGGACGTCGATGAAGCTGAGGAGCGACGTGACCGACTCGCCCTTGCGCACCTGCTTGAGGGACAGAGTGCTGCCGTCCGCATTCGAGATATACACGTTGATCAGGCCCGACTGGACAATGTAGACGCTGTCGTCCGGGTCGGTGATCTTGAACAGATAGTCGCCGGCCATCAGTTCGAGCAGCTGGGTGTGCTTGCAGAGGCGCAGGAAGACGGGCTTCTCAAAGTGCCCAAAGATGCGGATGCTCTGCAGCATGTAGAGGGCATCCGGTGGCACGCGGTCGCTGCCCTCAATCGTCTCCTCCAGATACTCAGCCGGCGGCTCCACGGTGCGCATCTCCAGCGGCATATTGTCGCGTCGCAGCTGAAGTATCCGCCTGGCGAATCGCATCACAGCCCGTCGCTTGTAGCCTTTGCCGCTGCTGTACATCTGCCCGCTGACGTTCTTCATCTTGCGCAGCATCCGGCGGCCATAGAAGAGCATCTTGTCGCGCTTCCGGAAGCGCAGGCTGCGCAAATCCCCACCGGACGAGGAGTTCATGGCGCTGAGGGAGCGGGCAATCTCGTCGCGCAGCCGCAGCCGCTCCACGCGCTTGAAGTACATGAACCAGGCGAGGAACAGCACGCTCAGCACACCCACGGCGCAGTACAGACACATCTGTGGAAGAGTCAATGGGATATCAGAGGATTAGGTGGGTGTATCCTTAGAACAGTTTCTTACGCTAACTCTAAAGGCTTTCATTGTTTTTTGCACTTTCTGCTAGTCATATTAAAAATGTTTTTTGACAGATGAAAGTATTTAGGGATGACCCAAAAAATGAGAATACAACTAGTATATTTGAACAGAGTTTACACACTAAAAAGTATATGTCTTTAGCGATTTTATATTTAATATTAAGTCATATTACAGAGTCGCATTTTACACACTTAACAATGTTTTTAATGTCTTTAGCGACAGGAAAAGTTGTCTATTTACTTACAGCAATAAATGTCTAATTTCAATGCTGATTTAAGGCCTGTCTTTGGGTTTTTTCTTTATTTATTAACTATTTAAGTATGCGAAATGGGAAATTAAAGAGAATCTAAACAACTCAGTTGTGGGCTTGCTTTGTTCACAAAATAAATTATACAGCACAAACACTTGCAGTTTCCCTGGGATTACTCAGCAAATTTGTTTAACTTTTGCTGAGAACTTTTTTAATGATTCAGGAACTTTTCCTTTACCTCCAGTGAGAGACATGTGTGTATTAATTATTCTTAAGAATTGTAAAAGTCCTAAGAGTCCTCAACATATGTATGTATATGTATATTTTTTTTTTGTAATTTATTCATTTGCAAATGAAAACCAAAAAACGCCTTGTAGGCAAATTCGCGAATTCTTCAGCTTAACATAAAAAAATGGTTTTGTCTGCTTTAATGGCTGAAAAGCTGAATTGCTGAATATTAAAATGACTCCCACACACTTGATGAATAATTCAGCAATGACCACGACCACACACTGCTTGCTTGCTTGCTAATTTCCCTAAAAGCCGATTTTCCATTCTATTCCAGCTGCAAGTGTCACGCCCGTATAATCAAGCGCATCAGCTGTGTCTTGTTGTTGTTGTTGTTGTTACTAGAATTCTTGTTTTTCTCTTCTTCTTTTTTTACATTTTACTGCACTTGTTGTTGTTGTTTGGTGGCTATCGCAATTGTTATTGCATTTAGAGCACTTTGACATTGAGACTGCACTGCTTGTTGTTATTGTTGTTGTTGGCCCATTTGTTATTGTCTGCAGTTTCCGCATTGTGCGCTCTCTCGCATTTGATACTAGATACTGTTACTATTATTGTTGTTGTTGTTGTTGTTGCTGCTGACTTTGCAGCAATTATTGTTTGTTTACAGTTTATTTTTACAACAGGTTTGGGAATGAATGTATGCACGATGTACAAGAAGAATGCAATAAATTCCAATTGGCTCATTCGGTCTAATTGGAAACTGAAGGTACATGGCTTTGCCATTGGATTTACTTGGATCTGATCAGACAAACGCACACACACACACATGACAACACGATAAAATTCGCTCAAAAGTCACAAGGCGGCTGCTAAATTGATTGGGACCCCAAGACCCAAGGGGTTAATTGAATTATTGAGAACTGATTTGGGAGCCAAAACAACCACCCCCCCCCCCCCCCGCTTAGCCCACCCACAGCTGCACGTGCTTCTGATTAGCAATCGGTTATAGTTATCAGCTTTTGCGGTTAGTGTGTTTCTTCGGGGTCGTCATTATCAATATATTGGCCGTGTGGTGTTATCATTATCATGTGGCTACTGTAGTCAGTCAGTGGTTTTTGTTTTTGTGTTTTTCCTTCCTTTTATGTAAGGCCACAAAAACAATTCCGTTTTGAAGGCGAAAATCAAAACACGGAAGTACCCAAAAATAAGAAAACATATGGGAAGAGGGAGGAGGAGGAGGAGGAGAGAGAGAAAGAACGGAAGAGAGGCCGATAACATCAGCTGACGGAGAGCAGGAGAGGAAATATTCCAAGATTTTTTAAAATTCTCTCATTTGAGCATTTTAAAAATTTCAGTTGCTAGATAAATAATTTAATTGAAAACTATTTAGAAAAAGACACATTCTAACAAGTGGTTGTTTTTAAAATTTGCGTGGTAATAACAATCCTCAATTGCGTTTTTCAACAATAAGGTTTGTTTACCCTATTTCACCCAGCTTTATCGCTCGAACACTGATTTTAATCGGGGACCGTAATCTTAATGGTTGTCAAATCATAAAAAGAAACCACTTTTCACTATACAAATTTTGAATTATATTAATAAATGTTAACTTTTAATATTTATTTAGCTTGGACATGAACCCCTCAGCTGTTATCCTGCTCATATGATCCACTCCTTCATCCCCTCTCTTAACTCCCGTTCCCTTTCGCTTTGGAACGCAACTGACTCACCTGGAAACAAAAAACAAAGGGAGAGGGTGAAGTGCACTTACCGTTGCTGTGATCTGCTTGGAAACGTACTGACACCATGCGTCCGAGAAGAGAGTGCTGTAGCCGCCGGTGGCACTGGCGCGCAGCAATTCCAGGACATCCATTTTACACTGCCTGCCACTTTCCAATGCTCCTGCTCCCCCACTCTCTTCGCAGTTTCGCAGATATTCCGATTTGTTGTTACTGCTGCTGACTTTGTTGTTTGTTATGGCCTATGTCCAGTTTATTTGGTAAATACGGAAGTGTGAAGAGAGGGCGGGGGCGGGAGGCGTTTTGGGGAGAACAATAAATCACAGCCCCTTGTTGTTGGTGTTGTTGTTGTTGTGGTGCCACCACTCTCTCCGTCGTGGGGCTCTCTCACACTCTTTACAGACGACACCCCCGCCCCACTTTTGTCTTGGGATTTGTGCAATTATTGAAATGCACGCGCCTCCAGCTTTCTCACGCACCATACACACACGCACTCCCACACACACGCACACCAGAGAGCACAATTTGGTTAATGTGTCTTTTGTGCTTGTCTTTTTGTTTTTGTCGTTACGAGAATCACGAAATCCAACGGGTAATTGTTGTTTTTGTTCTCCTCGCTTTTTGTTGTTGCTGGTTCCTTGCGGAGTCTTTCGTTTTCTTTATGTTGTTGTTGCTTTCTCCGTCTCTTTCTCTCTCTCTGTGGCCGCAGGCGGAGCGGAGGGTGGTCGGGGGGGCGTGGCAACTGTATCAGTAGTAGCCTCCTTAATTTAGTGGGCCGAAATAGCCGAGAAATTTGCTATGTACTACAAACTAATAAACTGAAATCAAATGCACTCTAGAGAATTTGTTGTTATTGGTTCTAATAACCAAAAGAAATCGATGTTTAGTCAACTATCGATTACCCAACTATCGAAGTCGATTAAATTTCCTCGATGATTTCAAGTGAGCACGATAGTATCGGCGGTGTGCGTCAGTGCTTTCAGAAAATTAGACAAAAAATTGGGTATTTTTGAGCTTACTGGCTTAAAATCCTTATTTTTGTATAAGTATTCTAAAGTATTACGTTGAGCAACGAATTAAAACGCCTTATGACATATCGATTAAAATTGTGAAACAGCTGTTCACTCAGGAAAGCTGCATATAGAGATGAAACTCAGTTCATTCGATACTTTTGTGGTTGCCAGACAGATGATATTTTAAGTTTCAGTTTGGCGCCAATAAAATGAAATGCTTTTTTGCTTTGAAACTACAACTTTGCAAGTTTATAGGTTTCCAAACTACAAAATCTTGTCTTTTTTTTGTCATTCATGAAGTAGATATACATTTGAACATATAAACACACACATAAATTCATCAAGAACCGGAGCACCTATTTTTAATATGTTTTGAAGTTTAAGCTGTTGAAAACATTTTTAATAAAGATTATACTTCATTCATGCTATTTCTCAAAAACTGAAGCTCTAATTGGTCCTTTTACGCAGACGAGCAATAAAAGATAATTATATCGTAAAATGAAGCCGTTACGGAATAAAGGAATTTTTGTTGCCGAATAAATTAACCAGACAAAAATGGGCTTGTATAGAAAAAAAATTAATTATTATTACAGAAAAAAGAGTAAAATAAAACCATACACTCTGATGCTAAAGTGGAATAACTTAACAGAACAACTAGATTACTAGCCAAAAAAAAAACCAAAAAGAGCCGCTTATAGGTAATTTGACACAACTACTTAAAGCTTTATTACAAATAACAGCTTAAATTAAAAAACTAATAGAAAAGAGTCATTCGAAATAATTAAAAATATCGAATAACAAAACGTTCAACAGAACAAAATTAATAATTATTTATTATAACAATGCCAGCATATCCTATTCTGTTTTATCAAAAATAATTTTGATCTTAAAATTTAAGTGTCTGGAGCAGTTTGGTTTTTACATTCAAGTTAATTTGTTTAATTTAAATGCGCACTAAATGAAAATGGAAAGTGCCTATGAAAAATTAGTTTTTTCATGCTCTAAGGGCGACAAACTCTATTAACAGCGCGCTCTGTCAGTGTTTAAATACAATTTGAAAAACAAGGGTGAATCGAAAAAAATGCAGTCGAACATTAATTTGCGGAGCGTAATTAACTTCGCTTAAGATTTCTGGTAGCCAAAGAGCCGTGAAGAGCGGCCGCCAGTTATATTCAGTGATTAACAACTGTAAACTGTAAAATCTAAAATCGGTATAAATATTCATGTGTGTTGATTTCAAAGGATTTTGGTGAAATCCGGCTCGACACCCACCGAGCGCTGAATGCTGCCGCTGCGGCTGCCACACATCACACATCGCACACACCGGACCCCAGAGGTCCGAAACTAACGTGCAACATCCAATAAAAGCAAGTGCATCGCGAATTATTAGAGCGTGCATCTCCGTCTTGGTCTCAGTCTCAGTCGCAGTCTCAATCTCAATCTGAATCCGAATCCGAATCCGTCGCCAGCCAAGCAGAGCCAAAAAACTGAGACGCGTCGTTCGTTCGGGTGGCCAGCTCCAGCTGCAGCAGTTTCGGATGCAGTTTCGGATCCCATCTGCAATTAAATATGCAATGCACTTAAGTTATGCACATTTCCTTTGCCCAGGCACCGTTACGAGTTCACATTTCAAATCCCGCGCGAAAGTTAACAGTGGAACATGTGGCAAACAGCGCTGTCAGCCAACAGATGTAACATCTGTTAGCCAACAGCGCTGTCCGGCTCTCTATAGTTTCTAGATTCTAGCTTTTTTACCACTATTTTCTTTTGCTACCTAATACCCATTTTAGACTTTAAGTCAATAGAACATCTAAGCCAATCTTTTAATTATACTTATAGATAGCTTAATGGTTGAATTGTTTTTTAAATATTTAATGTAAAGTAAACACCAGAGTCTTCATAACTTTTATATCATGTGCATTTAAATTAAGCACACAAAATTAAAGACATTGTGAGCAAAACTAGCGGCTTTTTCTTAAATTGAAAAAGGATAACTTTTTCTGCTAAATACAAAAAAAAAAAAACAAAACGAACTAACAAAGCAGGAAAAGTTCTAGTATGAGAATTTAAATAGCATTACAATCCTTCGATCTGGTCGGGAAGTTTTTAGAAGTCTTCTAGCGCACACTCTCGGTGATCAGCGATAATAGCTTCAAAAGTTTGTTTTTTAAGTTACAAAATGAGGTAAGTAATCCTATCTTTTTTTTTAATTACACCATAGATTCTAAAAAAAAACATTTATTTATATTCCCTTTTTTTGTTTACATATTATATTATGTATATTATATTAGATACAAGTTTAACCAGAAAAAAAGCTAGTTTCCAGTGCGACCTCGGCGTTCTGGAGGAAAACCGCTGCGGAGACAACAGTGCCATCTCCGACTCGGCTACAAACATTTGCTCTCTTAGTGCTTTTGGCCACTCTCTCTCTCCCTCCCACAAAACTTAAGTCCTCTGCCACTGTTAGCAAGGCATTGCGACATTTAAAATTTCACTAAATGCGGCCAAAAATACTCTGTGCATCGAGTTCATGATCATTGATCCTGATCCTGGTTCCTTATTCTGGACTCAATTGAAAAAAAAAGTTATTCTTCTAGCCGAAAGGCGGCGACAATTAATGGTTTTTTAGGAGTCGAAAAAGAAAAAGGTGCTGCCTGGTAGGATAGCTTGAAAAATAAAACAACATCAACATGTAGGTATTTGGGCAAAAAAACAACGATAAACATATAAATTTTCTTTCGAAATAAATATAGCTATATCTGTCACATCTCCCCACACAACATTAACAGTGTGCCATCTCTGACGCGGCTACAAATAGCGGCGACTCGCTCGCAACGGGTTTATTTTCACTCGAGTGCAAGTCGTGAGCGGTCGTTCTCTCTCTCCTCTCGCAGCAAAGCAGAAGCAGAAACATTGTGCGCGCATGCGTCTCGTCTCAGTCTCTGAAAGCTGCAGAAATCTGAAATCGTGAAAATCCTTTCTGCCATACCAAAAAGCCGGACAAAGCACAAATTGCCTTCTGCCAACTGAGCAGGGCTAAAACATAACAAATACAACAAAATACAAATTAGTTGCCGCTGACCGTGATTTGTTTACGTTTTTTTCTTCATTTTTTTTGTACTGTGTAAAGTGTTCTGGCCAAAATTCCAGATTCGAAGTTCGAATTGGAGAAAGAAGAGAAGTGAAGGGTGTGACAGACGCACACGCACACGAACGCACAGAAACACCGGCTAAAAGGCAGACGAGACGAGAGAGCGAGTGCAAAATAGAAAACGCAAAAACAGGATAACTATACCAATACCAACTAATACTAAAACAAGCGACTAAGTGACATCTCGGCGAGAAACAACAACATTAAGCATCAAGCGGCAGCAGCAGCCAAAGCAGCGCAGCAGCAGCGAAGAGCGAGAGCCAAAAAGAAGAAGGAGCAGCAAAGAAAGTAAGTGGAATTCCTTGCCCAAAGATGGCTCTCTCTCTCTCGCTCTCCACCTCCTTTTCCCCCCACCCAACTCTTCCCCCATTCCAGTGTAGAGTTGTTTGCGGGTCGTGTCACGAAAACTCATTTATTTGTCTGGCAGAAATGGTTTACATGATTTGCAAAAACAACATTTCTTTACGTTTATCCCTGCCAAAATCATGTTTTTATTTCGTGAAATCACTTTTCTGTAAATTTAAATTATTAAACTTTTAAATAATAAACCTGCAAAAATGGAGAAAAAACGATACAAAAATATATAACAATAAGTTGAAAAGAAATACCTTAAACAAAACTCCTATTCGTTTTTTTTTTTTTTCATTCTAAAATCACAACAATTTAAATTGGAAAATTGGAAAATGGAATGTGTCACGCGGTCATCTCTACTTCCAGACATCTTGTGCAAATTAGACAGAGCGCGGCAGCGCTGCGACAGCGACAGCGACGCCGGCTGCTGCTCCATTTCCAGGTGTAAAGCCAATGGCCACGATTTTTTACTCTGGGCCTCTTGCAAGTCATAAAATCTATGGCAGCAGTTGTCAGTTCGCTTCACTGCCTGTTTCTCCTCCAGCTCCGTCTCTCTGTCTCCCTCCACCTCCTTCGCCCCGCATATTTGCCTTTTTCACTTTAGCATTTCATTTTGAGCTCTCCTTCTGCGCTGCGCTGCTCCACCTTGTGGCATTGTTTTTCTGCCGCTGCCGCTGATTTTTCCAACCGGCTTTCGGCTGGCTAATTGCCTTGACATTGGCATTCAATGCTCTCCACTCCACTCCACTCCGCTCTCTTCTCTTTCTCTCGACTTCTCCTCTCGCTCTTTGACGACTTGTTTCAATCATTCAAGTTCAACTATAAACAGACATAAACACGCAGTCAAGGTGCCACCGCCCCCCTTTCGACCCCGCCCCCTTTCTAACTGTTATTTTTGCTGCAGCCACTTTGCGCTCTCTTTCTTTGTTTCAGTTTCAGCTTGTTGTTTTTGTTGGCTGCTCTTGTTTACGTTGTTTTCTCCAGCTCCTTTCGCCGCCGCCTGCACGGAGTTTCCTTTCTTTGTTGCCACGCTCGAAAATGCAACCAATTCAATCCGTGTGTGTGTATCCGTGTCTGTGTCTGTGTCTGCTCTTCCGCTCCTGTCCGTCCGTCAGTTCCGTTTGTCCGCTACGCCTTTCCGTCCGTCCGTTTGAATGGGATGCGCGCAGGGCGTGTACTTTATTGGCGGATGACGTCGACTGAGGCAGAGCAGATGCAGAGCAGAGGCAGCGCACGGTGGGACAAAAGTGCCGTAAAACCGCATTCGAAAAATATTAAAAGCAAATAGTAAAAACCTATATATTATATTATTATTCTCTTAATTGCACAAAAGCAACTACAACACGGATTAATTGGTAAAACGGAAGCTTTTCCTGCAAATATGTTTTTCCATTACAAGTACCAAAAACTATACTTTTTTTCCTGCACCACTGTGCCCCAGTATTATTTTCGTGTCGAGAAATCGCACTCAATTGGAAAATTGCAATTTAGCCTTGACAAACATTTTTTTGGACCCCATGGTGGGTTAATTTCTTTTGTTTTTCCTGTGCGTTGTTTCCACCTCATTTTGCAGAATCACCAAACACCCAATCCCAATACACCCCCCTTTTGTATCCTGCCCTACCCCAGTAAAATGGCAAATCAATAACTTTCAATGAGGATTTTGCATATTGCAGGCCGGCTTTGGGTTCGTTTGGGTTCTCGGTAGCAATTAGTATGCCAGGAGCGAAATTCCCTGAAAATGGCAGCCTTATAAGCACATAAAACCCCGTCGAACTGAGTCACGTTTTGTTTGTGTGATTTTGCCTGTGCTAATGGCAACGTCTCCCATATCTTATATGTATACCCTCCCACACCTCCTCTCCTTTTGGGCTGCTTATGTGGAATGGCAATCGAATGCTTCCGCTGCGCACCGGAAATCAGGTACACCGATGACAATGACAAAACCACCCCACCCCGGGCCCACCCCCTCGTTTACCACCCATTGCGCCGCTTCTTCACTTTTCGGTTTCTTGGAGTTTTTGCCATCGCAGAAGCCATTGTCGCAACAGTCTATATAAAACAGCTGTGCTCAAGGAATTAGCAGCATTGGAATGAAAAAAATCGGTTAATTTTAATCATTTAACTAAACCCAAAGATTAAGCCTAAAGGTTTTTTTTTGGGTTTTCTATAACTTTAATTATAAGTATTTTGTTATTTATTTATTTACCTTTTAAAGAAGTGTTTTTAGCTTTACAAACACTGCTATAATGTTGCCCAGAGCTGTATATATGCGCTTATTTATTGGTGGGTGCCCATGTACTTGTCTGTGGATTTCGGCTGCATATGCTCGCATTACACCCCCGTCTTGTGTCAACTCCCCACCCCCATACCCAAAGCCTCCCACCCCCATTGTATCTGTCATCAATTGCAGCTGTTGCCCGTCCTTGAACGCACTTTACGCACTCATTTTCGAGGCGGGTGGGGAGGGGGGGGGGATTGGATGTTGAGGGTTGAATGGAATGCTGTTTATGTATATCCCCTGCAAAAATATATTGCCTTTGAATCCATAGTCTTTCATATAATCCAATTTTTAATGATCGATTTTGCATTTATTTCTTCGATTGTAGGATTATTTTTGAGGCAAATTAAATAATTAGTATTTATTTTAAATCATAAACTTATGCTGTATTTTTTTTGTTTTTCTTAGCAATCTGTTTTATGTTTTGGTTTTAACTCATTGTATGTTATATACAATCTTTTTATAATTACTACTTGTATAAAGGTTATACACTTTTCATATTTATTTATAAGATTAAAATTATTTAATTTGCCTTTCAAAATAAAATTAAATTTGTTTAAATTAAAATATTATTTCTTTTAGGCCCTGCATACTTTTAAATGAAATTTTGTAATCAGCTTTTTCTGTTCTTATAATTCATGTCTTAAAACTTCGTTTCTGTAAAATACAACCCCAAAACTTCCACTTCTTTCTTTGACTTTAACAATTATATCGCTTTGCTTTGGGTTTACATCAGCGATGGGCACAAGATCTAACGGTTTGAGCAGCAGGTCGGCCAGATCAAAAAAAAACAACAACAACCACCACCGTCGCGATGCGCCGCAGCCACAGCCAAAGAATGTGCGAGCAAAGAGAATACGCAATTCCCTTTAAAGTTGTTTTTGTTTTGGGTACGATGTGCGAGACTCAGCCAATGTATTTTGTTTTTGCAAACTCGGGACCAAGGCGATGAGCTCCGCTACCTGCTACAGACTCTGTAGCATTGTTTTTGTTTCTTCGCGGATCGCTGAACGCGAGCCGCGAGCCGTCTGGCTGGCGCCTCCCGAAAAACATAACGGTTTGAGCAAGTGAGCAAATTGAGCCAGGGCGTGCCCATCTCTGGTTTACATTATGGCGGTCCAGCTATTTATATCGTGTGCGAGTACACTTCCTTTTCATTATCGCCTTTCAGTTAATCGTAATCCCTGCGGGGATACTGATTCTGATTTCGACTGTATTTTCAGACTCTTTGTTAGTTTCTTGGACTCCCCCAAGTTTTGTGTGTGTTCTTTTGTGCCAGTACTCCCGTATATCTGTTGCTGCTGCTGAGTCATGTCCCCTGTATTGTTATTCCTGTTCTTTACTCCTTTTTATTTTATTTTTTTTTTGGTTTTTTCTGTTGACTGGTTTCGCTTTCAACGGCACGCCTTACCCAACCCATTCCAATACCCATTCCCATTCCCATTCCCTCATGTTATCCGAATGACTACTTGGGATTCAGGCTGCCCCTTATGTTTTGCCTTTCCTGCCAACTTGAAAAACTCACTTAAGGCCCATATATCAATGGCCCGCGTTGACTCCTCGACTTGTGGCATTATCAATGCAAATGGGCATGGCATTTTGAAATCTTGGTGGGGGTTGCAAAGGCGCCTTCGATGTCGTCGTCGTCGCCGTCGTCGTCTTTGCTGCTGCTGCTGCTGCTGCACTTGCTTTCCTTTCCTTTACTTTACTTTACTTCACTTCCCTTACACAAATAATTGATATGCTCTCGGGTCTTTGGCTCTTCTGATTTTTACACTGGGTTCATTGGCCGTTCAGCATCGCAGGCCCAAACATATCAGCGCTTCCGTTCCGATAAAGCGAAATGCATAAATATTAAACGGAATTATCAACAGAAATTAACTGCATCCGAAAAAACTCTTTGATATTTTCAGTTGTTGAGGCCAATCGGGTGTCAATGGGTGTCAACAAATTTAAGCTGTGATATTTCATAAAATTTCAGTTTGAACATTTTATTATTTTAAACTATGAACACTGGTGTTGTAATGGAAAATATGGGATTGGGTGTGTCAAAAAGATTTAATCTTTTGATACTTTGTATAATATTACCCTAACCCTCTCTAAAAAAAGACTCCACTTCATTTCAAAAATTAGAAGTTTAAAATGTAAATAATGTAAACAATTTTCAAGTTAAACTAACTTTGAATGAATAACTTTTAAACTATCTTTTTATGAAAATAAACCCTTTAATTGTTCATCCCTTTTAGGTAGATTTTAAATTGATTTACAAAAACTGAAAACAAATTTAGCCAAAATCAAATTAATTTATTAAGTTTAAATTCAAGAAAGAGAAGATATTTTCAATTCGGGATATATTTAAAATTAACTCTTTGAAAGACTGCAAGATATTGAAGTCACAGCTGATTAAAAGTTTGATTTCTTTATGTTGCATTTGGAGAACATTTCTACAAAAGTGTATGTTTTAAATCCAATGAAACGAAATTGTTAAGTTTGTAAGCTAATCATGTACATTTTCTGATGCGGTTTTAACCAGAGGTGTAGCCACACATTCATTGTGTTTAATAATTTTTTTTAAGTTGAGGGGCAGACTTGGGGGCGTGGCTACTGGCGCATGCCACACAAGTGCAAGTTGCAGTTGCAGTTGTTGGCGCTGATAAACTTGTTGCAGCAGCTGCGCTGCTTCACAATTAAAAAAAAAAAAAAAAACAAAATAACAGCAACCAGATGCCAAAGATGCTTTTGGGTGAAGTGCAGCAGCAATGACTGGGAGTGGAGGCCACTGCAACTCCGTATCCGAATGCGAATCCCAATGCAACTGGTCCAGCTGGTTGTCAATTGAGACATGAATGCCAGACTCCCAGGTTCGGTTCGAGGTTCAAAAACATGGAAAGATGGGTTGTGGCACCATCATGAGAAAAGTTTTACTTAATTCTCTTGTTTCAAATTATTTTCTAACTCAAATTTCCAATTGTTTTATTTCAATTTTGTTAAATGACTTTGAAGAGGATAAACTTTTATTTATCTAATTTTTAATTATTTATTACAACTAACTCTGAATTCTTCTTCAATAAAATAAATATTTCATTTTAAACGGGAAATCTAGATTAATTCACTGGATTACCTTAAAATATGTAGCTCAGAAAGCTGCACATTTTGCTTCAAGCCTGCAGAATAATAGTGCAATGGTAACACAATAATAAATTAGAATTGAATGGTTGCAGCCCCTTTCGATATTCGATTGAGTCCATTGGCCCGCAATTCTTAGCGAAAGATGGAAAAATATTGATCGCTGGTAGAATGAATTTTTTCATGCCTGCCAGAGGCATCTGCTCTATGCAATTTGCTTGACTCTGTGATATTTATGCGCATTGTTATTATGTATTGAAAATGCGAACAAATTATTAAGGTGGTGAGGTGAAAAAGGGGGAGGGGTTGGGTGGATATTAAAACGCTTCAAAGATTTTCCAAGCGACTTTCCCGCGCTCTCTTGGCTGTCGGCGTCCATATAATTGGCGCATAAATCATTTTACCTGCTTCGCCGAGAGCGCAGCGGTAATTTCAGTGTTGCTGTTGCTGTTGCTGTTGCTGCCACACAACAACGATCGGATCGCTACGAACGAAGACCGTTAACTGTTTTGCCTCAGATACTCAGATACATTTGTATCGCTCATGCACAGATGTTTTTCATACTGACGCGATGCGATGCGTTCAATAAACCAAACCTCCACTTAATTGCAGACCAACCCCCTCTATTTCACTATTTCACTATTTCTCTCTATATATTTTTCTCCCTCCTCCAACTTCACCAGTAAAAAATACAAAAATAAAAAGAAAGAAGAAAGAAAGAGCCCGAAACCGTTTTGTCTTGTTTGGTCTGGCTTTTTTTCTTTTTTTTTTTTGGCTTTCATTGATTTCTCCATTTGAAATCACTCCATTTCATTATTGATTTTGATTTTTTGATTGCCGTCCGTCTTGTCGCTCAACTGTAAATTGCAGTGGATCGATCGTATTGGATCTGTTTTATATGGAATACACTGAAATAAATCGAAAGGAATTATGAAATCATGTTTGATTATATTGTTATATTTGGATCGAAAATATATAAAAACATATTATCTTGAAATATACTAGAGAAATTTCTTCAGGGTATAAATAATATAATAATAATATATAAATAATGCCTATATCATCTTCTTCAAGTTTCCAGTTATAAATCTAAAGGAATTATGAAATCATTTTGATTATATTATTGTTATATTTGGATCGAAAATATATAAATATTATCTTGAAATATACTAGAGATATTTCTTTAGGGTTGAAAAAATAATATATATATCATCTTCTTCAAATTTGCAGTTATAAATCGAATGGAATTATGAAGTCATTTTGATTTTATTGTTATATTTGGCTCAAAAATATAGAAAAACATATTATCTTGAAATATAAAAATATATAAATAATATCTATATCATCTTTTTAAAATTTTCAGTTTTTAGAACAAATTCTTTATACTAAAACCATTTCTTTTGAATTTAATGTCCAAGTTAAATGAGATCAACTCTGCTTTAATCAATATAGAGTAAACGGTAAAATGGATCGCAAACAAAATATGATAATCTTGCCATTCTGACAATATTATTATTATTATTCTTTTTTATTATTTTTTTTTTTGCACTGCACACATCGTTAAACTTGAGTTTGATTTGTTATTTTTAGGTAGCGCCGTTGGGGATTCCGTTTGCTATGATCATCTTGGGGGCTATCGTTGCCAAATTTGCATGACAATGGCTTTCAAGCCAGGTTCGATTCGATGTTCTAACGGTTTTTGCGAAACACACAAATTTGTGTTGTGATTTGTTTGTCGCCTTTTTCAGACTTTTACTTTTCAAGCCGCCGTCGATCGTCGATCTTTTGCCTCGTAATAATTGATTGCTGCACTTGTTTTGGCGCTTTCTAAAATGTAAAGTCGACTTAAACTATAACTAAAAATAAAACTGAAACTAAAGTAAAGTCAAGAAGAAAAAAGAAAAGCATTGCTTTGCGGTGGGTAATTATAAAACAATTGGAAAGGTGACCTGCTGAGTTGAGTTGATTTTAGTTGAGTGGTGTGTGGATGCCGTGACAAATGCCGGTTATAGACCAGATCGACTCGATGTCGATCGGTGGTTTATTTCGTTGTTAATTGAATTGTGGTCTCTGGTCTCTCTTGCTGTGTGTGTGGCTCTTTTAAGGCTTCATTATGGTTATGTTACACAGCAGCGGGCACACAAATGTGTGCCATCATCATCACGAGACATCGACATGTCCGCAATTATCGTAACTGGCCATGGCTTCTAATGGCTGCGTAATGGCTTCTATATCGCCTATATCGATTCAATTCTCTTCGCCTGCAAAGACAGCAAATTGCTGTCTTCTGTCGGCGAAATTTCATTTGCAAGAGCATGTAAATTGTCCGCCAAAAACATGAAGAAAGTTGTTTTCTTTTGTTTTCATCGGGGTAATGCTTATGCTCAGGGGAAAAACAATAAACAACCGCAAAATGTTTTATAAATAACAGGCCCAAGGCAACAACTCATCAGCTCAAGAGTGTTGTGTGCGCGGTGTAAACGCTTTTGCATCTCACTATCCACAATTCACATTTTGAGTATCTTGAGTCGGCAGCCATCCATCCATCCATCCAATGCACTTTGAAAACAGGAGGGTATTACAATATTTCAAGGTAGCTTATGAATGCTAGTCTAAACTCTACAGAGAACTCAGTTCAGTTTTAAAGTAAAATAATCTGTATTATTCAGTCTCCTTGAGTTTATTTTTAATTTAAAATCTTTTTTTCTATAAGCTTAATATTTTATTAATTTTGTTTATTAAAATAATAAGACTGAACCTTAAGATTCTTATTTGTAGGTTATGGTCCCAGTTTAGAAGATTCAAAGGGTATTTAGTATTCAGGGTATTTGTGCAATTGGGAACCCCAAATCTCTCTGCTACTCTCCTTCGCTGGCTCCTTGAGTTTGTTGCGCCGCATTCTTGACAGCCATAAAAGTCGCAACACGAACACGATCACGATCATCACAATGCAATGCAACGCTTGAGAGCGCGTGCGCGCGTGCGTCTTCGCTGAAGGAGGGAAAGGGAGGCAGCTACTGCAGACGGCTAAAGAGCAACAGAGACAGGTGGAGTGGTGGAGACTCGAGCTCGAGCTCGAGCACATCGTTAACTGTAGCAGCGGGTACCGTGGAATACGTTTCTATTTCTCCGGCTAGAAGAGAGTCTTCGGGCCCCCTGTTAATGTCTTGTTAGGCGTAGTAGATGATGATGTGCTTGTGTTCGTATTTTTAGAACGATAGCTGATGCTGCTCCATTTGCTGTGCGCGCTGCTGCATTACAGTAAAATATACCGTATGCTGCAGCATATTTCCAAGACAAAATCCCCCCCCATTCTCCGTCCCTCTCTCGCTAATAAAATGCTTTAAAAGATCCAGTCAGCCCGCGAAAGAAAGAAAACTCACAATCGCAATCGCACACAATCGATCGGTCTGCTCTTTTGTCGCTGATTTATTGCGCTCATGAGGAAATTGCCGAAACCATGTCAGCGAATAGATATTAGATATTGCATGGAAATTGGCCAAGAGCACAAGTGGCATCACATTAATGGCAAGTCCATTATGTAACATTGTTGTGAGATGGCGTTAGGTGTAATATTTATTGAAAACAGGGCACCAATTAGCTTGCGTCAGTCTAATTATATTGCAATACTTGTTTAATAAGCAGTTTTTAGTTCGTTATGACAGGGAAAAATGTATTTTTTTTGCAAAACTCTTGGAAGTAATCAAGATCATCTTTTATGGGAATTATATTAAGTTCTTTCTTGATTTGTTAATTTAAAATAATTGTATAAATTATCTTTATAAAATTTAAATGTCCTGAAAAAATTTGATATATTTTATGTGTAATTTTTTAAGTTTTTGACAAACATAAAAAAAACCCTTAAAAAACCTCATTTTCATTTTAATCTACTTGATATTTTCTACGAAACTATGTTTTATGGTTAAAAACTGCATTATAAAAATATTTGGTAAATTATTTAAAAAAAAACTGTAAGTTTTTTGACTCTATTGAGCATGCACTGTACTTGTGAAGTTTTACTTTCGAGTGTTTACTGTGCTCGCATGCGAAAGCTCAAAACGAAGCAGAGACGAAGACGAAGTTGAAGATGAAGATGAAGATGAAGTGGCAACAGCTGAACGGCCAAACAGCTGCACTGGAAAGCCGAAGTTCCGCGGATCTGTTCGCATTGTTTGAATGCGAATGCGACTGCGTTTATCAGTTAGCAGCTAGCTTTACCGTTATCATTAACCAGCCGCCGCGCCGGCACAGCAACAGAAGCAGAAGCAGCGATGCCGGCAGCGACGCGGGCAGCGCACGCATGAGAGCGAATCACACGCATAATAAAAGCAGGTTGGGCGTTAAAAAGAAAGGGGGAGGAGAGGAAATGAGGAGAAAGGGGAGATGGGTGAAGGAGGGGGAGAATGAGAAAAGAGGAGGCGGAGAGACAGGCAGAGCAACACACGACAATTGGTGAAAGGTGCGCGCTGGATGCGATAAAGCTTCCATCATATTTTACATTTTCGTAATTTGCTAAAAGCACACAGACACACACACTGAAAAAACACACTCCTTAGTGTGCGTGTGCAATTTCATTTAATTAGATTGCGTTTTAATAATGCCACACACACACACAAGCACACGCTAAGGGAGAGATAAACGGAGAGAGACACACACAAACATATACATACACTAAAATTCACACACACACACACACACGCACATTGGAACATACAGGCGACATTCAATCACCGATATTGATAGTGTAATTTAATTGATTTGCGACCAAGAGCAGAGCAGAGCAGAGTGAAGAGAAGAATGGGTCGAAGAAACAGCAGAATAATAATGAGCAAACCAGAAAAAGTCTCGCTCCAAAGAACGAGCAAAGAAATACCCTTGGAAAACCTAATTTTTCTTAAGATCTACTCGAAAATCTCTTACGATTATGTTTAAATTTGGCAAAACTATGTATTATGACAAAAAAATTCATCATACAAATATTTGGAAAATTACTCCTAAAACCCTTTAGTTATTTATCTTTGATTTTGCTGATAACACAGCCATCACTCAAAGAAACGAAAAACTTTAAAACTTTACTTCTGAGATTTATTTTAACTATTTTAAATATGAGATATGTAATAAACTTAATCTCTACAAAGAACAAAATAAGTATTTAAACTTACTGAGCAAATGTACAACATGATAAAAAATAAAGTAATTAGTTTAATTAACTTTCCGCTGACAAATGACATTTGAAATAGTTTCCTTACGTAAAAACCAAATTAATATTGTCATTTCCAAGGGCAGGGTAATAATAAAAGTGGACAAAGGCCCAATCAGATTCGGATCCACTTTGGCCATAGCTTCTGGGCCTCCTTTTGTTGGCATCGCGATGGACACGAACATGGATGTTTGGTTGATATGGCATCGATGTGGATGTGGCTGTGGATGTGGATTGCATTTGTTCCGCTTGGCAATGCCCGGCACTCCATTTGCAGTAATTGGCGCTGCTTGTGCCTTGTGCCTCTGAGGAGGCCTCCCGATAATGATAATGATGATGAGGATGATGGGGATGAGGATGATGTTGCTGCCCCCCGATGCAACGGTGTCTAACTGTGTTTGCTTTGTCTAATTGCTTGAGGACGTCTGCATCTTCAACGGACATCAACACTACAAAACAAAACAAAATAAAACAAAACAAATAAAAGAAATACCCCAGACCAAGACCCAAACTGCAAACTGCAATCTGCAAACAAACCAGACCCGTTTGCATAATTAATTATGATTTGTGCGATGCTCAAGTGTGTGGAAATGGCTTTTTAAATGGCAACAATTAATTTTCCAGCGAAATTGTTGAAACATTTTCGCCTATCGAATTGCATTTAACGTGCAAAATGAATGAAGAAAGACGTTAGGTGGGGTGGTGGGGGTGAGAGGTGCAAATGCAGGTGAGGAGCTTTCAGCTGACGAGGCACCATATAATATAGCGAACGTTGACTCCAAAAAACCCACCAAGCAAATAAAGACGGGCGTTTTTAAACACACCGAAAACAAATTTTTATGTTTTACGATATTTTGATTTTATAGTTTTACTTAAAATTAAATAGTTAGCTTATTCTGTTTTTTATTTTAGCTATACTATTTATTTGGCTCAAAATATGTAACCAAAATAATTTGCTTAAATTTCCATGAATATATTGCTAGCGATTTTTTATTATTATTAAATTTTATATATCAAATTATATATCAAATGAATAATCCCATTTTATCTTCAGTATACGATGTATAGCCAAACGTTTGATTTGTCTGTTTTTTTTTATCAATAGGAAGTTTTAGATTTTTACAAATTAGAGGGGGTCGTCCCTTTAAAATGAAATGTTCTACTGGTCTACTGTCGCTTTTTGGCCACGTCCTTTCTTCATTCATCCACGAAAGGTTTTTAATTTTTGTTTTAAAAAAGTAAAGCTTTTAATGACACGTAATAAAAGAAAAGGTGACCCAGAAAGCAATGTCTATCAGATCCAAGATGATCTGGATTTTTACTGTGCAATTTTCGCCATTCGTTTTTCGTTTTTATTCTGCCATTTGTGATGTTAATCTGCCATCTGCGATTTGCTTTTAAGCCAACGCCCAAACCATTTCCATTTGTATTTCTTTTTTTTGTTGTGTCCAGGAGCCAACGCCTAGAAATAAAATAAAATAAAATGAAATGGGAAATGTAGGAGTCGTCGCTGTCACGCTTTTGTCTTCAACTCCTTTATCGCCGCTTTGTGTGTTGCCTTTTTGAGAAATTAGAATGCAAAATCCACAACCAGCCAAACGCCCCTTTTTCCACACACCAAACATCACACACACAACACAACACACACCTTTTGTGCCCATCAACTGTTTCTCCTTATTTATCATGATTATTGTTGTGCCCCCGTGACTGTTTTTTTTTGTTCTTGTTTAATGTCTGTGTGCCCCTCCATTTATATGGTATATATATAAATTTTTTTTTTATTTATTTTAGTTTTTTCTTGATGTTCTTAATTTATGTTTAGCGTTACTAGCTGCGGCTTTTTATTGTTGGCTGGAGTGGAGTTGGAGTTGGAGTGGAGTTGTTGACTCATCCGGGGGAACGGCGATTCATAAACTCTGATTAGCAGGCACGCGTCACGCTAATGAGTTGTTCTTGTTCTTGATTCCGATTCTGACTCTGACTCTGTTTATGTTTATGGTTCTGCTTACTTTGTGTTTATCTTTCTGGTGCAGCACCAGCAGCAATTGGCAATGGTCTCAATGTTGCTGCAGCTGGCCAATACTTAATACACACGGAGACAGTGGTGCAACACGTTTGTTTAATCTATTTAAGCTCTTTATATAAATGTAAAATTGAATAGACTACATTGATTTGGATGTTTTAGTTTTTTTTTGTTTATCAGTATTCCTCTTTTAATACATATTACTTTATTCAAACATTATTTAACAGTTTTATTTTTTTATTGAATTGTATCACAGAAAAATATAAAACCCTTGGTGACATTGTTTAAAACAATTCGATGAAAAATGAATATTAAATGTATAATTGAATTGACTACATATATTTTTAATTTGTATTTTCCTTTAACCTTAAACCCTAAATAAAAATTAAGTGTATGTATTGATTTATTTTACCTGTATTACAAAAAAGGTAAAACACTTGCTGATATTATTAAAAAATATTTGTTAAAGTTATTCGATGGAAAATAAGTACAGGGATCTTTTAATATTAATGTAATAAATGAATTGACTACATTTATTTCCAATTTTTTTTATAAATTAATAATAAATGAATTAACTATATTTTTTTTTTCTAAATTTTTAATTTATTAATTTGAAATTTATCTTAAAAACAGATGAGTGTCTTAAGAAATGTTTTTTTTTTGTTTTATTTGTTTTGTCCAATAACAGCTAAGATAATGGTCTAAAAAACAGCTGTCTTCAACTCTTTGCAATTTAGCTGGCACTGAAAGTTGATTAATTTCAACCGGTAATTGATTGCCTGGGATTAGTAGTAGAGTAGTCTTCCTGCTCCACATTTAGACTCGGATGCATTAATTGGATCAGCGTTGTATTCCCAGTAGGTGTGATACCAGTTTTCGACTGCCAAACACCTGCTACGATTGAATCTATCGCAGCGATATCGATGGCACGATAGAAGTGTCATCGACGCTTTGACAGCTGACTGCTGCCTGTTGAGTTTGAATTTATTGGAGCTGACACTGGCATCGGCATAGAATAAGTAGTGAAAAAGGAGCAGAGGAGATCAGCGACATGTGTCGCCATGTAATGCAAATGTTATCTGCATTTCCTGTTAAGATCCCCCCCTTGTGGACCCCCTTCTGAAGCCCCCTTGTAAACCCCCCTGTTGTGGGCACCCAAATTGCTATTCAACATGCATGCAGCACACACATGGCAGACACTGGTAGACACTGGTACACAGTGGAGACAGTGTAGACAGTGGAGACCCTGTTTGACAGCCATGAGCCGAAGGAGAAGGAGAAGCAGCGACTCATAAATCTCGCACACAGCCCCCGCCCCTGGACAAAGTGTTCATCAATCAAGCGCGATAGTTTTACATAATTAAACGCATAATCAATGTTTTCACCCAGGGGCGTTGCAAGAGGGGAGAGTTGTGCAAAATATAAATAAAAGATTGTTTGATTTTCTAAATCACTTTTAGATTTATTATTGGTACTCCTAATAATTATTATTTAATGTTTTAATTAAATAAAAACAATTTATAGTATTCACATTTTCTTAAAGCAAATGAAGAAAGAAACCAAAAATCAATCAAGGTTTTTTTTTATCTAGTTTTAAATTAATTTTAAAACAGAGTTAAGCTGAAACATAGCAAAACAATCCAAAATATGGAGATAATAAAATAAAAAACAATTTAAAGAGTATTTTTTTTATGACTGTTTCAGGTATTTATCACTGATTTAGTGTTAAGTAATTACTCTGTAACAAGTCTTTGTATTTAACCCAAACTAATTGCTTTTGGACCCACTTCTCTCTCTCTTTCCAGGCATCAAAGAAAGTTATTTTTTGTCCGCTGAAAGGTAGCCGGATTCCGGAGACAGCCCCAAGATTGCTCCCATCAGCACCATGAACGGCCAGAGCTGCGAGCTGGGCCACAGCAACGGCGACATCATCTCACAGAACCAACAGAAGGGATGGTGGACCATCGGCCTGATCAACGGCCAGCACAAGTACATGACCGCCGAGACCTTTGGGTTCAAGCTCAACGCCAACGGCGCCAGTCTGAAGAAGAAACAGCTGTGGACACTGGAACCCTCGAACACCGGTGAAAGTGAGTAGAAAACCCACTAAAAGCACCCACCCCACCAAATTATTATTATCTATAATATAAGGGGTATTATATTCCATACGATGAAAATCACAGCTAAAGGTTACAGGTTACGCAGCGAAAAGAAATTTGGGATGTAAATCAACCAAAATATATTTCTGTATTTTTTTTTAATCTCGCTAAATTAAAAAGAAACACTTTTACGATTCTTTGTTTTAATGATAATTAATACTGCAAAACAATAGCCAAATATTTTCTTTACTACATAATTAGGATGGCTAGAAAGTTGCTGTAACTTTATAAAACCCCTGTAACTTAGGTGTTTTAAATAATTTATTTGCTTAATAATTTTCTTTAACAACGAATTCACTTTAAGAGAACCAAAGGAAATTAAAAAGGTTACACAAAATGTTGAAAAATCAAAGTTTAAATTTTGCTTGAAATTAACAATATTTGCAGGAGAATTTTCTTTCAGTCCTGTAATTTTTCTGTTTTAAGCGCAGCTGTGACTTTTTCCACACGCGACTGGCCAATCGATGGCACACCTTAACATTAACATTCAAATGGCAAACAATATCCATGTGCCGTTCGTCGTTATCTGTGTGCCCCGATAAGCATGTTAATCTGACGATTTTTGCTATAATTTGTTGATTCCACTACAAAAAGTGGTATTATTTCGAACCAGTTGGCAACCACAGCTTGGTTACATTTGGACTCAAGTGGCGAAGTCAAAGCCATTTGCCAGCCGTAATCACTATCATCTTGGCCAGTTAGTAGCGTCTTTTTCTTGTGCTTTTATTAACAACATAAATCATTTCGGGGTCTCTGGCAGAGACTCTGCCTGATAATTCCAGTTGCACTAATTTGACGTGCTGGAGAGTAGAAAACAAAGCGCCTCACGAATTTGGCATCATTTATCATCAAGTGGGGCTGTGCATTGGAATTGGAATTGGATTTGGAGTTGGATTTGGACTTGGACTTGCAGTTGCAGTTGGAGCTGCAGTTTGTTGTCCGTGGCCAGCAATTACAATTAAAGCTAAGCAACTGGTTTCTTCGATTCGACTCTTTGCCACTCTGGTCGCTGGTGCTGGTTCGTTGCCACTGGCAATTAATAAACATTTTCTATAATACCAAAGCCATAAGTCAGCCGGCATTCGCGACGGCCATTAAAATAGCTCATCCAAATTGAAAATTTCTTGCTTTGCTTCGCTTTGCTTTGCAGCTCCTGGAGTTTAGTCCATGGATTGAGCAAATGGCTTAATAGATGATACCATTCAAAATGTTTGGAAAGCGAGCCAAATCGAAATGGTACCCGGGTATCGATAGCTTAATCTATTTTCGGATATTTCTAACCTCGCAGGGGGTCGGCAATATTTACTCAAAAATATATTTAACATATATTTTTAAGTTTATAATTTTCTGTGGGAAAAGAAAGGCAAGTTTTCCAGCTTCTTTTATTAATTTATCATAACAAAAATCAGTATTTTTTGGTAAATAAATTTAAGGTGATAAATGAATGGTTATGATTAATTTTGTATAATTTTGTCAGCTTAACAAACATTCAAATTGTATAACAAACAATAATGAGAGATTATTAATGTAAAAAATAAAATGCTCTCCTTTTCTAGCTTTGACTAGCAGCTTAAATTAATTAGATTTAATGCAAGCGATTTGCAACGCTTTCATCATAAATCCAGCCTGTTGAAAAGCGCCTCTAATGCGATTATTACTTGTTGAAGGTTTTATCTACTTAAAATCAAAAAAAAAAAAAAAAAAATTGGGTAAAGCTAAATTTTATTAAAATTGGCCAACATAACAAACAGTTAAATTAAATAACAAACAATAAAGGTAAAGATGGTTTTAAAGAGTTATCAAAATTAAGTGCTTAAGATGTGTTAAGTTTATTTTAAGCACTGAAGAGGTTTTTTAAATTTTAATTATTTTAATCGAAATCATAAATTAAGCCCCTGATCCAATCCGATTTCGTTGACAGGTATTATCTACTTACGATCTCATCTGAACAAGTACCTTTCGGTCGATCAGTTTGGCAACGTGCTGTGCGAGAGCGAGGAGCGGGACGCGGGCAGCCGCTTCCAGATCAGCATCAGCGAGGACGGCAGCGGACGCTGGGCGCTGAAGAACGAGTCGCGCGGCTACTTCCTCGGCGGCACTCCGGACAAACTGGTCTGCACGGCCAAGACGCCCGGGGCCAGTGAGTTCTGGACGGTCCATTTGGCTGCCCGGCCGCAGGTTAATCTGCGCTCCATTGGCCGCAAGCGGTTCGCTCACCTCTCCGAGTCGCAGGACGAGATCCATGTGGACGCCAACATTCCGTGGGGCGAGGACACGCTCTTCACCCTCGAGTTCCGAGCCGAGGAGGGCGGTCGCTACGCCCTGCACACGTGCAACAACAAGTGAGTGTTGCCCTTGAAGCTTTAAACACCATCTGATAACATGTTTTCTTATCTTTCCCCAGATATCTGAATGCCAATGGTAAGTTGCAGGTGGTGTGCAACGAGGATTGCCTGTTCAGCGCCGAATATCATGGCGGTCACCTGGCGCTGCGCGATCGCCAGGGCCAGTACTTGTCCCCAATTGGCTCCAAGGCGGTGCTCAAGTCTCGCTCGTCGACGGTGACGCGGGACGAGCTGTTCTCGCTGGAGGACTCGCTGCCGCAGGCCTCCTTCATAGCCGGCCTCAACTTGCGGTACGTGAGCGTGAAGCAGGGCGTCGATGTGACGGCCAACCAGGACGAGGTGGGCGAGAATGAGACGTTCCAGCTGGAGTACGACTGGTCGGCGCACCGCTGGGCCCTGCGCACCACCCAGGATCGATACTGGTGTTTGTCCGCCGGCGGCGGCATCCAGGCCACCGGCAATCGGCGCTGCGCCGACGCTCTCTTCGAGCTGATCTGGCACGGCGACGGATCGCTCTCGTTCCGGGCCAACAACGGCAAGTTCTTGGCCACCAAGCGCTCTGGGCATCTGTTTGCCACCTCGGAGTCCATCGAGGAGATAGCCAAGTTTTACTTTTACTTGATTAATCGGTAAGGGATTCACTTTGACCACCTGTCCTGTTCCCTGGTTCCCAAACTAATTGTGTATTTTTGAAATTGCAGGCCCATTCTGGTGCTGAAGTGCGAGCAGGGATTCGTGGGCTACCGCACGCCCGGCAACCTTAAGCTGGAGTGCAACAAGGCCACCTACGAGACCATCCTAGTGGAGCGCGCCCAGAAGGGTCTGGTGCATCTGAAGGCGCACAGCGGCAAATACTGGCGCATCGAGGGCGAAAGCATCTCGGTGGACGCCGATGCGCCCAGCGATGGATTCTTCCTGGAGCTGCGCGAGCCGACCAGGATCTGCATAAGGTTGCATCTTATTTGGGGCTACGATCAGAATATTGGCACTACAAAGTTTACTTATAAATTAGAAGCCACTTCACAAAGTTGATTGATTTTTATCTTCAACATATTAGATTTTATATGCACCAAGCTTACTCGTCCACATATTTGTTTAATATTATGTCTGTAAGCCTGTTTTTGACTGTTTTCTTCACAACATTCAATATTTTTGGCTTACAATTCGTTTTAATATTTGCAAACTAAAGCAATGTTAGCATATTTAAAAAAAGTTTGATATTGTAATATTAAATATTATTCAAAATATAAAGGACGAGTTGAGTTTGCAGAATTTTCTAAAGAAAATTTAGAATATAATTATATATGATGGATTTTAGCCGGGTCAAGGTCATCAAGGTCCTTGAGGCAGCTAAAACCCATCACATGTAAACAACAGGTCACCAAAAACCATAATGAAAATAATTATTTTTACAAGACAAAAAGTAAGTGAATGTAAGGCTTATGCAAAAAGAGAAACTTGTGAAATCCCTGAGCTTTTATTCTGATCAGCACCATGTCAATTTCAATATCTTGTACTCATGCTGGCTTTTGTATTTCAGATCGCAGCAGGGCAAGTATCTGGGCGCCACCAAGAACGGAGCATTCAAGCTGCTGGACGACGGAACCGATTCGGCCACCCAGTGGGAGTTCTAGGGCGGGACCACGCCCATCCCGTCCGGGCTGCTGCACGCGTCGTCATCAGTATCACAATCACAATTCCCAACCAAGTCCAAGCGGGGATCCCCCTATTATCGATCGATCGATCCACAGCTGAAGCGCTGAGAAGTCGCACAAGAATTTGATCCTAAACAGCAATTGCAAGATGAACGAAATGAAAAGTTGATAGAGAGCGGAGATGCGAGTGAATGGAAAATGAAAAAAAACTTATATATTTATATATAAAAAGATCTACGTATACATAGAAAGAGAGATTTTTTTTAAAACAACCTATTTAGCTTTTTATACGTTTTATACGATGAGAATCTACAAACAAGAGCAGCAAATTTTTAGCGTAGAAGCAACAACAAACGAAAAAGAAACCTTTTGTCGCGAGTCCTTCCGTTTTTATCAAAAATATCAGCAACTAAGCCAGCAAAATGAATGAAGACATAATGGTTATACAAGCACATCATATATACACCTATATATACATATTCGATTCGTAAAGCTTAACGGAAAATAAAACGAAAAATAACTTAAAAGGGAAATAAGAGCAAGGAAAACATAAATAAATGAAAAAAATCAACACATATTCCTATAAATTTATTTATATATTTATATACATATTGATATAAACGATAACACACTGACACGACCCCACACACACTCACACACACACACACACACGTACCCACTCCACCACCACCACCACACACTCAAGCAAGCAATTTTAATACGCAAAACAAAATTTAGTCAATAAGCAAACCCTAAAAAAATTAATCTGTAATAAAAAAAAAGTCAAAAATTGAGCATCAACAATTCTCCGTAAGGCGATTTTGCAATGGAATCAACTCCACTATATCTAACATATGCATATATTGAATTAGTTTTTTGTTATTTATTTGCGTCAATTTCTTAATTAATTAATTAGTAATCTTTTTTTTAATTTGTGCACTTCCAATCGAAACAAAAAACAACTCAACCCAATTTAGTTGCTAAATCTTAAAATGGAAATTTTGTATGATACATATGAAATATATACATATATACATGATTTTTGGGAATTTTGATGGGCTTTTTCAGCGTGGATGAAGGCGGTTTTTTATGTATACAAATTCTCTACAGAAAGAAAAGTTGATGGGTACATTAGCTCGTTTATTATCGTTTATTTTTAAATAACATTTGGTTTTTATTTTATTGTATTTTAGGCTAACGGCTATACTTTGAACCAAGTTTGTTAAATTTTTAATTTTAAACTCGATAACACATAGCTGGCATCCCTATTTTTCGAAAGCTGGCAACCCTGCAACCCAATGCAGCTCTGTGATTGACCGCTATTTCTGTTAAAACAGTTACACCTTTTGAAATTCAGTTTTAATTTAGTTTTTTGTTGAATTATAAATTTAAACTAAATAAGTTAATTTTACTTTTATATATAAACGTATAACATTTAATGTTCGAAATTTGGAAGAGCAATCAAATAACTCCATGCGAAGGGAATAATGCTGCGTAATGCATTAGGACTTGATTGACTGGCTGACAAATGGTTGGCCTGGCCACGCCTACGAGGAGCCACCTGCAACGTGTGCGGAAATTGGTGCCAACTGTCATAACAAGATGGGAGATGGAGGGAGAGGGGGCCAGGAATCCAGGAACGAAACAATGGGGCGTCAACGGGGGCGGACACATTGCTGGCAATGGCCATGGCGATGGCGACCAACTGCCTCCATCAGAGGCAATAATAATTCGCCAATGTCGGTGCCATAATGGCTCTCCACTGGCTTTTGCCCACTCTGCATCTGCATGTGGCCCCCGTTTTGCCTTATCTTTGGCACCATCGCATCCCATCCCCATTGGTGCACTGCGTCGTCCACGTTGACACAAAACGAAATGACAGAGGGCACAGAGGCACACCCGACACCTACAATTGTCAGCGTCGTCGTCGTCGTCTAAATGAATGAATTAAGTCAGCCATGTGACATAACTGCAATGGGCACGGACTCTCGCACTCGGACCCAGACTCTCCTTCATTCTGGGTGCCTGAAGTAGGCGCCACCACCATCCACTATCCTCTATCCTCCGTCCTTCAACCGCCATCCTCCATCCTCCGTCCTCCTCACTTGCCACATTGTTTTGTTGCCGTCATTCTTGATGTCGCTGCACCGTGGCTCAAAACACTCCACATATTTTTGTTCTTAGGAAAATGTTTATTATTGAAAAATATAAAAGATTACACTCAGATTCTTAATCATTTAAAATTAATAAAATTTTGGTTTCTCTTGAGTTAAAGTACCATACAAACTAATTAAGCATGTTTGGACTTTAACTTAGTTAACTTAATATGTTTACCTAACATAGTACATTAATTATTATAATTAAATTATTATAATTATTATATTATACATTAATTAAATAAAACAATAATGTTAAAAATTTCAATTTTTTAAACCATTGTTGTACGCTTTTTGTAAGCCTTTTGAAATAAAATAAAAATAATAACTAAAGTAGGAACTTTTTTTATTAAACCGATCAACTTTTTCGTCAATCTGTTTCAATTGTATTTAAAGTTAATTTATGAATGTGTACATTTGTATAGTTTATTATTCTTTAAATTTAACACTCTTTGAGTAAAAAATTAAGAGTAATATGAATTCTTAATTATTATTTTACCGTTTATTAAGAAAATTAGCAGAGCGAGCAATTTATGTTAATGGGGATCACTGTGCGACGTGATTGCTGCTGCACTCGGTGCACAATGGACAGTGACGATGACAATGACGCCGGCCAAGTTATGTGGCACACACGTAGCAGTGCAACTCCCACGCGGGTCCACCCAGTTGCAGCACCTCCAACCCAATGACCCGATGAGCCTCCAACTCCTCTACGTCCTCTACGTCCTCCTCCACCCAATTGAACCCTCCCACCCCATGTGATCCTACCCGGCCAAACGACTTGGCGCAGGACAATGGCGGAATGCAAATGGCACACGGACGTGGACGTGGGATAGATGAACACGGCGCGAAAATTTATATGCAACTTTGGCCGTTGGACTGGTGCAATCAGGCGAAGACGAGGAGGAGGACAAGGATGCAGGATCCGGGGCAGCACGTAGCCAAACTGGCCCGGCAATTTGTGGCAGTGCAGACGGCGCAGGGGCCGCCAATTAAGCAACAAAAGGGACGCGACTCCCGGGTTACGGGTCGCCATTAAAACGGAGCGACGTTGCGAAATGTTTGTGACGAAACGAAACGCAGAGCTGGACTCCGGGACTCCTGGACTCAATCCGGGTCTGCAACTTTCTCCGCCGCATTTTTTACTCTTATTTGCTGCACATTTCGCTACAAAGTCGCTAGCAGAAAAAGTAGCTTACACACAGAAAAATAAATAGCACTTACATTAATTCAATTATTTTCCAGAATTCCAAAAATAATATAAACTAAATATAAATAATAATTCTGCATAACTTATGTGCTTTTGTTTCTTCTTAAACAGTTGAAATATTAACAACACATGTATACTTTATATTTTAACTTTTATTATTACTAAATAATAAATTCTTCTAAGCAAAATCAAACAGGAAATTTTTGGCCATTAAATATTATCTTAATTCTAAATAAATTAATTTAAAAAAAACTTGGGATAAGCTTTAAATTCAATCAAATCAAAGTTTATAAAACTTTCGACAATATAATTTATTTATAAAAAAAAAACCTTGCATTTTGTCACCATGTAGAAACCGTAGAAACTGTTTGCCAAAGTCACAAACTTTATGGCTCCATTGCTGCATCTCGGGGCTTTCAATTTCCTTTTTGCATTTTTATTGTTTAGCTTAATGTGTAAGGACAACTGGAGGCGGCTGCTGCATTGGGCCTTCTGGCCCAGAAACAGAAACCAGGACCACGACCAGGACCAGGACCAGAGCCCAACAAGTGGATGGTCGACCCCGTCAACCGTTGCTCGTTAGCAGAAAAAGTGGGTGATGGGTGGTGGGTGGTGCTAGGACCTGGTCTAATTTACTAAATTGCCGTCTGAGGCGCCTTTAACGAAAAGTTCACACAGTTTTCACTTAATTAAAAAGTATACTACTTCTTAGGTCGTAACATATTAAGTAGATGATTTAGTTCATTAAAGTAATTGCAAAAAGTTATGTGTGGGAAAACGGTTCCTAATAAATAATGTATTGTACTGCGCTTTAAACTTTGAATAAAATTCAAATAAATGCTCCTTAAATAGGAATAAATTTGACACCAGTTTATTATATTATCTTATGCTTTTTTTGGCTGCATTGTTTTATACACATTTAAATGCTTAAATCTGTAGCATGTTGACAACACTAATATTAATTACCTTGCCTCAAGCTGCGACAAATATTCAACTACTACAACTAATTACATTAAAAGTTAAAAGTTCAAAGTTCAAAGGGCACATTTAGTTTGCGTGTAAGTGCGAATTTGAAACCTAAACTTGTCCTTATCCTGTTTATAATCCTTGCGGAAGTTATTTAAGAACATAAACATGTATGTAGATATGTGCATGTGTTGATATAAAGTTTGAACTCAAGTTTCTTAAGGGGTTTATGCCTTCCCTTTTGGAGTTACAACTATTTTGGGTTATCATTTGTCTGTGCTGCATACTTACGTAAGAATGAAAGAGAACTTGGTTTATATTTATAAAAAAAAACTTACTTTCACCCTTTAAAAAATTAGATACTAGTGTTAAATAAATTTAACTGAAAACAAAAAATAATTATGCTAAAGGCCTTGAGCAATAGTCTCAAAGGTTCCATAAAAAATAACACATACGACACGTATCCCAGTCCGAGTTCTGGGCATATGTACATATAAATGTATGAAGTTACGTATGATCTATTGATATTGGTAAATCAATATGATTTCCTAGACCTATGATTGATATTTCTGGAGGTGGTATGATATGGTTTCCTTGTTGAATTCGTGGCAGAACTCTCTTAGATGCTTTTTGCGATCGTTAATTTGCATTGGGTTAATTCAATATTTATTTGTTTTATAAGCAAACAATTAGAATTTGATTTTTTTGAGTTTATTTTTTTTATTAGTGATTAGTTATTAGGATTAGCAACAAGGTTAATAAACCAAAGCTTTGAGGAGCCCTGTTGTAGTATAATAACGAAAGTAAACATATCACCCTTATGTTACTGTTAACGTCTGTTATTGGTATGAAATATAAAGCAATGACAAATATTTTTAAAATATTTAACAAAAGTACTAAACTTTATTTACTGTTAATATACTTGTCTGTGGGACAACCCTATATTGTGCTGAACAATTTTGAGAATAAAACTCCTATTAAAATCTGGCTGACTTACAAAATAAATCTCGTACATATCAGCCGTTGACTTATCGTTATCGCTGCTCGGTCAAATGCCAAAAGCGACAACAACAACATTTACACGCACAATGCAGTGCACAAGTGCAATGCAATATATCGCCGACTTCTTCTTCTTCTTCGTGCGTTGCAAACTGCCAATCCAATTAGTTTGGACAGTGTAAACAAGGGCTTGAGCTCCACGAGCTCCACTCACACACATGTGCATGTGGCCACCGGGCAATAAAAATGGAAGCAGCACACAAACAACAAAGGCAGCAACAGTAAAACAACAGCAACAACAACAGCCAAGGGAGCAACCATCAGTGTTGTCAGTTTTTTAGCTCAAAAAAGCGAGCTTCATTTTTCAGATATTTAGCTGTAAAAATTAAAGGTAAAAAAACCAAGTTTTTTTTTTTAAGTTATAGAATAAGCATAGGAAAATTGAATGACTTGACCTTTATTTTTTTATTATCATTGATGCGTTTGTAACTATTATATAAAATTAAACGATAATTTGAAAAGTTGAAAATCAATATGTACCTAATATAGAAGCTTTTTAAGCAGCCCCAAAAAGCAGTACAAGTAAAATTTAAAAAGAAATTTAAACAAAATAAAGTAAAGTGTAAAATTAAAATCTAGTGTATAAACGATTTTGAGAGCCCAAAATAGATCTAAGAATCATAAAAAAAACTGCCTAATAGTAGTTTTTCTAGCGGGAAAATAGCTATTCAGGAAACACTCTCAGCAGGAGAAAGCCAGCGATCCGTTACTCAGACAGAGGACACACACAAATGCAGACGCACGCACACACAGACGTCCATGTTGTGGGGGCGATAAGAGAGCGAGAGAGAGAGAGAGAGAGAGGGAAGGAGTAGGAGAAAGGGAATGACCGACCAGTGGACATTGGAAGTAGTAGACGCCTCCAGGCCTCCAGGATGTGGGACTAGAAATAACATTTTTATTTTTCCCGTATCCCGTATTCTCTCTGTCTCTTAACTATTTATGAGGTCGAGTTGTTTGTGCAGTTTGATTATTTTGCTGGCAGCGCCAGCAGAGCAAAGGCAACGGTAACGGTAACCTGTGACTTTTCATAATTCAACATTTTGGCAGCAAAAGAGCAGGATAGCGATAGCGATCCCCCGCAAAGGGACATGAGTGTGAGGAGATCAACCAGCTGCATTTGAGAACATGTGTTGTGCGAATTTTTTTCCAATTAAATATTGCTTACTGCAACTGAGCTGCAGACACATAAAAAATAAAAGGGAGATTCACATTCACAGCCATAAACGAAATTGATTTTATTTGTATAAATTGAAATTGGTTTCAACAACAACACAGTCGGTCAGATTGCAAGCTTATGAATAAAATGCAAAAATCCCAATAACAATAAAGAGCAATACGAAGGAGGAAAGCGGGAATAATTTCAATGCAGTAGTCATTGCTTAAAAGAACATTTTCAAATAAGTATTGAATAAAAATTAAATGGTATATAAAGTCTAATGAATTAGTAAATATGTCAATAATATTTAAAGTTTAATAAATAAGTACCAAGAAAAGTATCGGTAAAAAAAGTGGTGTTGGTAAAGTCAATATTGTAATTTTTTGAAACTGAAAAATACTTTGTGATCTTTGTACTTAGAATTTACATACTTTATCAATGATTTTCTTAGAAACTAAATCAAATTGAACTCGAGTTTTATCAAAACTTAACTTTATTTGTATTAGTGTTTGTTTTTTAAAGCAATTTTAAGATCATTTAAATATGAAACAAACTAAGTAAGTTGTAAATTCGATGTTGATAGGATCGCAGTGACTTTATATGGGGTCAAAACGGGAGTATTATTTTAACCAAGATGTACTGTATAGTTTCATAAGAAAGCTGTTTGAATTTAAATCAAATTTGATTAAACTTAAAACAAGCTGGATAATACGTTTTTTATATAACCAATTTGTACTGTGATAATCGAGATGGAAACCGCAGGGGAGTTTTGTGGTTGTTTGCTGCTGCAGGAGCAGTTTATTGTGGCCATCGAGGAAGCTGTTGTTAACTGTTGCCCAACCGATGAGACGATGACGACTACGAGATGATGATGATGACGATGGAGACAGAGAACGAGAAGGAGAAGGAGCTGCTGCACAAGGCGATGCACGTGGCACGTCCCTTGTCCCTCGTTCGTTGCCAGCTTTAATTAAAAAGTTACCTGGCAAAAATGTTTTAGCTATTTGCCTGGCAGCGATGGCAGCGACCTAACCTCCTGGCCCCCAACCTCTGAGCCCCTGAACCCCTGAACCCCGTATCCTCGCAACCAAACCTCTGAACCGAACCAAGCTAACCGAGCTGCCAGTCAACGGCTCTTTTGCTGTTGCGGTCCAGGCGAAACTTTCTATAGGATTCACTTTGCCATCCTCCCATCCTCCGAACTGATTCCCGGTAAGCAGGTATCGATATCCCGTGTAAACTTCGATTGACAGCCTACAGCGGGAATCGGAATCGGAATGAAAGTGGCAGTGGCGGTGGCAGATGAGGAAGTGGAGGGGTAACCAGCATTCGATTGGATTGGGGTTGGATTGGTTTCTGTTTCTGTTTCAGTTCATCCAGCTCCGTTTATGCGGTCATCAGTTTGCGAATTCAGTGAGTTCCTATTGCCAGCCCATAAATGTATGCTACAAAAATGTCAACTAAATGCTAAAAGTAAGTTTGAGATTGAAACTGATTGAAATTTAAATATGTATACAGCCTGTTCTTAATATTGACCTTTTTTTTGTGAACCTATAAACATATGTTCCTTATTTTAGCTAAAAGAAACTTATAACTTGAGACCTAATCCACTGACATTTAAATTTGAAGTATTTATCTTTGTTTTGAAATTTTAAAAAATGAAAGGAATCAAAAGCTTGGGCTCCCAGCTGTTTAAGTCAAATAAAAACACAAAAGCCCCTCAAACATGAACTTATTTTAATTTAATTTGTAATTTAATTAACCGCTAAGATATTTTATTATATCAACTCATTGGTGCTACTTAAGAGATCATGATTTTAATGAAATAGCATAAACGCAGCATTTGCACTGGAATGTCATATATTTTGCAGACATTTTCCACAACAATTCGCCCGCTTACAAAATATTGCATTTGAATGGAGTTCCCGTGGCTGTCGCAGGAATGGATGAGGAAGTGGAAGTGGGGATGGTGAAGGTCTCTTGGGTGCTATTTTTTCCCGGTCTAAGAGAGGAGATCCTGAGGATGTCGAGCTACTCAAGGCGCTGGAGAATTTTTTAATGATGTTACTTTCAGGAGAGCTCTCAAATCGTTTGAATACAAATTGTTCGCCGACTCCTCGATGTCGTCCTCTGGTCCTCCGGATATATAGATGTAAAGTGCGCCTCCCACTTGCATTTCCCGGGATGTATTCATGAATTCTTTATCTCTATCTGCTTACTTTGCCAGTTGGCAAGTTGTGAAAGTGAAATGCGAGACATGTCCCTTCCCTTCCCTTCCCTTTCCCATTCCCCGAAAATCCTTGGGGCTGCGAGGTATGCGGGGCCTTTTGATGGGTGATGGGTGATGGGTGCTGGCTATTGTCAATGAACCCAAAAAGTTATTCCAGCCATGCAAAATACACGCAAGCAGCACACTCGCAGAAAACTATTGGATTTTCTTTATATTATAGGGATTGGTGTATAAGGGCTTTAAATACCATAAATTGAACTTATTTAACGTAAATAACATTTAAAAGCCTTAATTTTATTCACAGTTTTCTTTAACAAATAATTGTTAAGATTATTTTTTTTACTTTTCATATATTTGGGGGTGTTCTTATAGTTTTTAATTAATTTTAGTACTTTTGATTTATTTATATAGGTTAACTTATGATCTTAATCAATTGTTTACATTTACTATTTCCAAGTTCTTTTAACTTAATATTTAAGATAAAGTTAAATAACACAAAAATTAGAACACTTTTAGCTTTCTCAACTATGTGACGTAAGTAAAACAATGGAAAACTAGCACAATAATTAAAAAGTTATCTTTGTTGTAAGTAAAGAATGAATAAAATATACTTCTTGAGACAAGTTTTTAAATGTATAAAATATTTAATGCTTTCATTCCGTATTTTTCAGTGCACACGTATGTATGTAGGGAGCAACCCAATTTGGGGTATTGAAGGAATGTCGAGGGTTGTCAGGTCCTCTCCGTTTCCTTTCCCCTCTCCGCTTTCCGCTTGCCCTTCCCCAGACAGGTGACACAGCACAACATTCTCCGGACGGAATGCAGGTGGATTCGGATCCGGATCCGGAGGCAAAAGCAGTTGCGTGAAGCCGCGGGATGCGCTGCAAACCTGCCCAGATCCATCTCAATTACCTCGCCTCACATGTGAAGCCAAGAGCGAGGCAGCAGCAGCAGCAGTTCAAGTTTGAGCTGTTCTGCTTGAGGTCGCTTATGAAACTAACTTGGCCAGAACCAGAACCAGAAGCAGAAGCAGGAGGAGAACCAAAACCAGAACTTGACATCGAATTTGGCCTGCATGATGTGCACGAAGTTCAAGTTTGAGTGGTTCGCCTTTGAAGGGGACTTGGCTTCAAGTTCCTAATGCTCGGTGGTCGTGGTTAAAAGTTGAAGAAATTTCCAAGTGAGTTTGAACATGTTCTACAAATTACAAATGGGTGACTACTTATGTTCCTGAAATTAAGGGTATATGCATATATTTACCTTTTCAGTTAATTTATTTATTTTTTAAAATACTTGTATATATTATTGTCACATGGGTAACATGAACATAAAAAATTATTATGGTAAAGACATTATAAATCAAAAAGAAAATTTTAACTTAAGTACAAAAAGGAACTTTTTGTCAAATACTTGTCAATGTGTGTGGTTTCGGTTTGTTAGCACCAAATTAAAATGTTATACTTGATCGTATTTTAACACTTAAATACGAGATGTAATCAAGGATGTAATAAAGGACAGGCAATAAACAGGGATACACAGCCACTTACATACGTACACATGTCCTTATGTATGGTACACGCACAAATAAGTGCGCAAATGTCCCTGTGTGCCATTTATATTTGCCATTAATCAGCCATATCCACATATCCACTTACATGTGATGAACTTTATCCCTTAACCTGTTTACATGTAAATTACTTGCTGCTCATTTTATGTTGCTGCTCGGAGAACTCACAAACAATCAAACAAACAAACAAACAGATATGCACAGCAGGCGTTCCACTTACAATCAGAGCCAAGTACAGTCCAACTTTTATATCTGGAACCTTGAATCATCAGTCAAAAATCGAACAATTAAATACGAAGTGGTTTTTGCTGTTATTTTAAATAAATATAGACAATCAAGAAGTACAGCCAAGAAGAATCTGTACAACTCAAAGATGAAGATCAAGGTGGTTCCGTCAGCCAAGGACTGGTCCACAAGAACTACAAAATATCCGGGATCAGGGCATTCTACATCCGGTGTCCAAGGTGCGCGATCGTTCCATCACGATGCAGGGTATGGATAATGAGATGTTTGGCGGTGAGACCGTCAGCTTATCCAAGCCTCAGTGGATCTGCGACGTGGTCAGGTGGCCGTGGGATCGGAATGGCAGCTGGATGCAAGAAGGTGCCCATGGAGCCGCCACTGGACAGGGAGAAGACTGCCGAGCCTGCCAAGAAGTCGCCCTCAAACATGTTAATAAAGTGAATGGGTTTTTCAAAAATCAATTGAAAAAATGAATTAAATAAACGATGAATGCACTTTGGCATTAGTTTGAATCACGAGCCTATATAAAATTGTCTTCGAATAATTTAAACTATTAAAAACCAATATTTGTTGCCCACTTTTAGGCATAAAATAAACCGGAAGTTGCTGTAGTAGAATTTCTCCTGTACAAAATGCAATGCAGCATTAATAATTGAGAACCTGACAATGCCAGCACTGCGATGCATTTTTCATATTTGCATTTGCAGTTGCAGTTGCATTCACCTGACGAGCCTGACGAACGAAATGCGGATGGGTGACGTGAAGGCAGAGCACACTTGCGGGTTAAACAATATCAAGCATATGCAATTGCCATTACATCCTTGTAATTGCCAAAATAATGGGAATTATGCGTATGAGAAAGTCAACAAGGACGACGGACGCAGGACGCAGGACGGATAGTTAATTGAGCTGTTTCCCTGGCTTACAATTCAAATTGTTGCCTTTGTTGTTGTTGTTGTTGTTGCTGTTGTAAGCGTCATTAATGCGAGTGTTGGCACTTTCGCACGCACCTCTCGCTCGCTCTCCCTCTATCTGTCTCCTTCTCGCGCCAAAGTTTGCTGGTAAACACATTCATAAAGCAAATATGCAAACACTAGCACATTTTACAGCAACGGGCAGGCAACTACATGCTCATTAAGTTCATTTATTATTAACAATAAGGTAAACCGTTTTATTAGTCATTATTCAGCACTATAACATGGTCACAGCTTGCCGAAATAAAGCATTTTAAATATTATTTAATTTAACTCAGAGAAAGAATATAATTTACCCCGCTCATATTTACAAAAAGATATTTACAAGAGGCACTAGAACTACGTGCTTAAAGTTTTTTTTTAATTTTTAATTATTGTTTTAATAAATGTACATGTAGAATGTAGAATATATTTTTGTGAAACCGCAGAATGATTAAGGTATCGAAGTTTTATAGAATTTATAGAACCATGTTTAAGAAAGTTTCCTTCTTTATACATATGTTAATATGTTTTAGGCTTATATGTACATATAAACTTTATAGTGGTTTTTTTTTCTCACACTTTCAAATAATAAAAATACTCAATAAATAAATAAATAAAAAAAATATATAATATTTGAAATACATTTATTTGAAAACCAAACAATTTCGAAATGGCTTGCATAAAAATTACTCATACGACACGTATGCCAGTGCTACATTGTATATATGAACACATTGCGCCTGAACGCAGGCAACACTTTATAAACAGGACAGTGAGGAACGGATTATTTCAAAAGCCACTATTATCATGAACCCCACTGTGTGCATACGCACACGCACCCGTGTGTGTGTGTGTGCCAGTGATGCCCATGTCGATGGCAGCAGACATATGCTAAACGAGCCGACGCCGCTTCCCCTCATTCATTTTCCTCTCCTTCTTCGCTCCACTCCCCCACTCACCCACTCTCCACTGCCACCCTCACAGCAGCCGAAGCCGGAGCCGAAGCGAAACCGAAACGAAGCCGAGTCGTCGGCTTGCGGCCCGTATAAAAGCCGCTGCTGGCTGCGCTGTCGCCTGCATTCTGCGTTCGGCTGGCGTAGGAAACGCGCTCTCTCCACTCTCCAACATCTCACTCCTTCGCGCCAAAAAGCGCGCGCAAAAACAAAAAGCCAAAGCCAACTAACGGGACAAAAGTCGCGCGCGACTCGTAAGCTTGTTTACTTTGCCATTATAAATCCGGCGGGCGCTTTGTTTGTGTTTGTGTTGATGTTGGTAATTCTTGTGTTTCCCCCTTTCTGTCGCTCCTGCCTGTGCTCCATATTCTGCATTATTTTTTTTGTTGTTTTTGTCGTTGTTCAAACAGTGGCCAAGAAATAACAGGAACAAAAGCTAGTAAAACAAACGGGAATTTGCAAAACGGAAGCGTAAGAGGAAAAGTGTTGCATTTCCGTCGCTCCACCGCCTTGTTGCTGGTGTTGGTGTTGGTGTTGATGTTGCCTTTGCCTTTGCCTTAGTCTCTCCATTACCGTTAACATCTTTGCCACACGGCGAAGTGGCCGCAGGTGCTGTCAAAAACCAAAAAAAAAGAATACAGTGGAACCTGCATTTGCCAAATATTAATTTTCAATCCACAAATAAACTTTAAAAAGCGTTTGGAAAATTAAAACTTTTGAAGTACAGATAAACACCTATTTATAAAACTTATGTGTTCTTTTTTAATTTTTATTTTCGTTATAGTTTTGTAAATCCACACATTTTTCAACACAAGTTGCCATATTTCAACGTGTAATATTTATTTTGTAACATTCCTTTATTTATAAATTTATAAAATATTTTAGTAATTATTAAACTTACATTAAAACAAATAATAGAAAATCAGTCAAAGAAAAATTTTAAAAATATGCAAATATATTAACAATATTCTAAGGAATGCGTAAATTAGTTACAAATTTATGCTTATTTTTTTCAAATCAATTGATTTTTAAAGAAAACTAAAATTACTGTTAAATATTTATTTATTTTTTGGCAACCTAATTGGATATTCCAATAATTGTTATCCAAATCAATATTTGTTGTTAAAATTATTTTTGTATAAATACAGTATTCAGCTTGGGGAAGTTAGACTGTTAAAAAAATTCACGGAAAGTAGATCCGACAGAACACAAAAAAGGGGGCGGGGGGTAAGGAGATATAGAACAGAAACCACAGTCGAAATTGCCTGGGGGAAAATGCCCAAAATGGCATCATAAAATCACTTAATTGATGATTTAGTGCAGTTCGTGATATCAATATAAAATTCACCATTATCAGCCAAGTTATAGCACCGACCCCAGTCAACCAAAAAAAAAGAAAATGGTAATTCTTTCGCTTTTGCAAGCATATTTCATAAAAACTGGACGGGGGAGCGACACCTGCACCTGCGTTAAACATTTATGTTTTTGGCACTTTCTGCTGTCAATTTGACACTCCTGCACTTAACAATGCAAAGTGGGGAAGCTCGTTAAACGTCAGAAAATCCAGCGAAGCAAATGAAAATTAAAAGCACCACGTCTGAAACTCTTTATGCGATGACACACTTCTTTAAAATATTTTTGGGGAAAGTTATGCGCGTAATTAAGTTTTAATACCAGATGTCACCTCCTAAAAGAAAAGTCTTTAGAATTTAAAGTTTTCTTCAAGCATTTAAATGTTTCCTCCTTTGTGGCTTAAAGAAAGACAGTTTAATTTCAAATGTTCTAGCCGTTGCAAGTGATCTGATTGCTCTTTATTGTTTTTCAACTTCATTGTTTATAAATCCCTTACCATCCGATGAACCAATCAAAATGGAAATTGCATTCCTTAGAACAGTGATAGAACGCAATGAAAAAAACCTGAGAAAATACTTGTGCAGAACTTTTCAAGTTTTGCTAGAAAAAAAAACAGCGAGGAATTTAAGTACTTTGCCAAAGTATTTCGGTGTGTGGCGCTGTGCAGAGAAAACTTTTGGCACAAAGCGTTTGAAATTTCATTTTAATTCGTTTTCAATTTGGTCTAACCAACCGCAGGGCAGACTTAATGCCGCGAGGATTGCTTAACTCATGCCCGAGTTGACAGCAAATACGCAGATCCCCCGCAACGCGATTAAACTTGGCACGGTTTGGGATTGCGAATTGCGAACTGCGAACTGCGACTTTGGGTAGCTCAAACTCAATGGGTATTCATTTGCCAAAGTTCATTCACAGAAGCTAATTCGGCGAATTTCCCATTCCGAAAACACGATACGATACGGTACTTAAGGGTGCAATTAATTAAATGTATTTGAGGTGAGGACCACAGTGCGATTACTTAAAATCTAAATTATTCAAGGTGGGAGTGAGAGTTGATTGATTACAAACTGAGGCTGATTGCTTTTGAAGAAAATAATTTACTAAAATATAAAATATCTTAAATAGTAAAAATTAAGCATTTAAATAACATTCTACCAAATTATTTAATTGTCTTAAATATTAACTAAAATATTCACAGAACAAATTGGCTACAGAGAAAATATTTAAAATGACTAAAAATAAATCATTTATGTGATACATTTAAGTATGCTTCACAAAAGCTATTAATATGCAACATGTACCATAATTCATATCGGCTTTCCTTGCAATGTTAAAGCACAACATAAAGTGCACTGCATTCGAATGAAAATATCAGTTACTAAAATCCTCTTATTTCCCAGCAATTTTCGTAATTATTTCTCTAAGCCTGGTTTTATCGGCAGACGTTTAATTGAAAATATCTAGGAAGATGCAGCACTCAGAGCATTTGAAATTCTTTTGTGGGACTTAAACTAAAAAGACACTAATTTATTTCCTGGGAATTCTAGGCAATGAAAGTCAAAAGATGAATGTGTAATCGGGTTTTTCTGGTTTGCTGTATATTGATATTTCCAGTTTAACAATATATTAGGATTCTAAAAGTCATCATTATATTTTTGAGGACTGACTACAGTTGTGTTTGCAGATAATAAATTATTTTTTTTTAGGCATTAATTGTTTGTAATGTAAATTTATTTTACATTTTTACCTGTTGGTATAAATATATAAATATAAAACCAAACAGTCCTTAACTAGTTTCGAAATGAATTCCCCAGGTAAAGGCTGCAAATTTTGATATTCAGCTTCTCTAAACGATAAAGTTACACTTTGGCACTTTTACTTTCCAAACAAGAAGTTGGATGACTTGCGAAAGTAAACCGCAAACTGATTAATGCCATTTATGCCCGACAAATCCAGCGTTATGTACCCAGATTTCCAAGGCTGTGAAGGGGGTTAAAAGGGGGTAGAAGGGGACATGGGAAATGGGAAATGGTGGCTGAAAGTGAGTTACACGTCGCCGTTGTGATGCTGGCACGTTGAAAACTTTTTCGGAATAAGTTGAAGTATGTGCGCGGAGTGTGGCAAGTCGTAAAGCGAGGCGATGTTGCAAAGTATGCTGCCACGAAATTTTTAATGCAAGCGGGTCCCGTGAAATTCGCCCAACGGCCATCAGAACATCCACAACCCACCACGCACCACTCCAAAAAAACCCAACCCACCCACCCACTCCATTCAAGACTCCTCCTTCAATGTACGTAGTATATCCCCATTCTCCGCGTCGATGGTGCCAGATAAATTTGTCATGTAAATACAATACAATGAACCTGTAAACATTTATTATGTGCTTACAATTTTGTTGTTGTCAATGCTCAAATCTGTCAATTGTCTGATTTAAATTGTACACGGATTTGTTTTATTATACCCGCTTCACGAAAGCCATTGAGGGTATGATGAAAACCAATTGTGTTAGAATGCCATTAAAAGATACAACAATATGCAAAGGTTTTTTTCTCACAGATAGGATTCTTATATGTACATATTTTCAATGTTAATACCCAAAGTTAAAATACAAAGAGTGAGCTTTCTTTATTTTAAAATAACTCACATTCTTTAATGGTTAGATAAATACAGCACATCATAGGGACGCTTTAGTTAGTGTACTTATGAGTAATGTTTATAAACTGTGCGTTATCCTATCAAATTCCTTATATTTTTTCTTTTTTTTTTACTCTTAAGTTACTCTCAAAATTCTTTATAACAATATTACTTACTACTTCTTGAAAAATGTTCCATAGAAAGCGGTATCCTTTAGTCCACATCCAGTGAAAGTTCAGCTTGTTTGTTTATTTTATTTTCGATTTCGCTTGAAGTGTGATTTGATGTGAGAACACATCTTCTATTTGATTTCCAAATAAATTGGTTTCCCTATCCATGATTTTGCAACATCAACATTTGCGGCAGCAGCAACGATAGCAGAGAATTCAAAGCGATTAGCGATAAGCAAAAGCGATAAACGCTGTTACATTCATATAACCGATCGGCAGGCCGAGCCATCTGCTTAAAATGCTGAAAATGCCGCTGCAGTTGAGCAGTCAAGATGGCAATTGCCATTTCCGAACCCGTCACCAACCGCAACAACAACTTCGCCAGAGACAGCAGAAACAACAACAACGACGGGCTTATCATCATCATCAGCAGCAGCAGCAGCAGCAGCAAAAACAAAAACAAAGACAAGTGCTCCACCAAGGACGTTCGCCGGCGCTGCTTCCAGTGATGCTGCTCCTGCTGATGGCCACGCTCCTCACGCGCCCACTGAGCGCCTTCTCCAACCGTAAGTAGTTCCTACAAAAATCATATAATATTGGATAACTTTTATTTACTAAATAAACATATCTTTAAAGTAAGTTAACCCCTCCAAATATGCGTTAATATTTTCTTTAATAAAGGAGTACTTAAGTTCTTAATTATTTAATTTCATCTGTTATTTTAGGAGTGCTAGTAAGCAAGGCCATTAGTATAGTATATAGTACCTTGCTAATTTTAAAAATTTATAAAATTTTTAAAGGTTAACATTATTACTTTAAAGTAAAGTTATTGATCAATAAAATCCAGCAATAGTCATCGTGTATATATAGATATTCCTAGCTTTTCAAAGTTTCACAGATGCAGTTGCTTCAAAAACATATTATCGGTCGCTCACTTATCGATCAGAAAATTCCAGAATTCCGATAATAATTTATCAATAAAATCGCCGTTTTCAATAGACAATATCAATCAGCTTACAAGTAATATCACATAACTAACATTTATTGGCTGAATATTTTTAGCTTTTTGAAATTGTCTAGATGCAGTTACTTCCAAAATATGTTATCGGTCGCTCACTTATCTGGTTTATTTTGTTTTTATTTGTAAAGTGCAATGTACTGCACAAAGAGCTTAAAATTATATACATAGTATTTAAAATTAGGTACATAATAAATTTAAATACAAAAGTATTTTAAATCGAAAGTTTATAGAAGAGAAGCTGATAAGAACGCTTTGCCTTTAAACCAGTTTGACTCGAAGGAGCACTCAATGGATATCTGTTATTAATTATTGATAAGCAAACTTCCGGTATTTCCGATACCAATTAATCAGTATCAGTATCACGCGCCCATCTCCAATACGCAAATGCATAGGCGGCATTCCGGCAAGTTCAGTGGGTTGTTTGCCTGCCTGTTTATAAAGCTGTCCGTCCGGATGGATGGCTGTCTGTCCGTGTGTCTGTCCGTGTGTACGGGTAATTGCGTATGTATGTGTGGCTCTCACGGAGAGTGGCTGTGTATGTGTGCGTGCATGTGGAAACATGCGTGGGGCATTAAGTTATCAAGTGGAGCGATGGCAATGCCATCGCCATCGCCAAGGAAGATGGCGGATTTGCGGCCAGTTCTCTCGACTGTGACATGTTTGTTTGTTTCTCCAGCTACAAGCATTAAAATTCGCACTCACCCACTCACACAGCCACAGCCAGTAAAACAACTGGAGGAAAGACAGAGTCTGGGACTGAGTAGGTGGAGGCTTTGGCTTCCTCGGAAAATTCATGGCTTGGTGGCTTGTTCCGAGCACCGACAACGACTGAGACTGAAACGACGACGTCTTGGCTGGCAGAACAGAAAGCGTGCATTAAAAATCAATAGAAGTTACAAATGTATCCTTCCATTGGGAAAAAAAGGCAAAACATTTGTGGCGCCATTTGTGTGCTGACTACAGCTTGGCTATGGGCTATGGCTTGGCTGACTGCTCCGCTGCCCACGACCTCAACATTGGATATTGCACAGCACAGGCACAGGGGACAGGTGTTCCGGGCAGATATGGCTATGCAATGCAGGTGTGCCAGCGTCATTGGGCAAAGATTTTGCAGATCCCCCCCCTCGTCCAGTCACAACAGTGCAAGTCAAGGCAGCCGAGCATTTAATCGATTTAAATGTGAACGAAAAGTGATCGATTACTTATCGCAAAGTGTCCCTGAGACAATTGTTAAATATTTAATCAGGATTTAGAAAACAAGTTTAAAAAGCAAACTAATATGAATTATTTATGGTTTAGAAATCATAAATAAAAGGGAACGATAGCTGATCGATAAAAACGATTGGTTTGAAATGTTAATAATAGCCAAAAACGGTTTAAATAGCTTAAACAAAAAAATCGTTTACTTTGCAGATAGTTTTTTACTTATTGACTTGCTTTTAAAACGAGATTTACTCAATGTTCTCAGTGGATTATTATGAACAACACATCTGTTAATTGAAACGTTGAATGTTGTTTCCAAATATAATTGGACTCCAATTAGTGGTATTTGTTATGTGTTGGTTCAAACAACATTTGTGTTCGTTATAGTAAATCCATTTACTTGATGCTCTTGAAGCGACATTAAGTAAACTCCCGAATGTCCAAACATCGATGGCAACAAGTCCAAATTGATGCTCAAGTTGCGCCAGCTATTTGATGACAGTTCATTGGTCCGATGACAGCAACAAAGAGCATCCATGAATCATAAATGGGGCAAACATTCTTAATGGCCATCCTAGTTGATGCTCCGCACGTTTCACTGAGGAAAGCGTGTTTGAAAATTGAAAATATATCTAAAGTCTTGGATAAAATTGTATGCCTTTTTTCGGGGTTTCTAAGATATCTTTGAATTTTTGTATTTTGTATTTGAAATCACTTTAAAAAATCTTAAAATTCCTGAAACAAAGAGATTTTTTTGTGGAAGAATTTTCGGTTAAATCCGTTAAAGTTCTCTCAGAAAAAAAGCGATTTAAAAACGGTTTTATATTTTTTGGTATCAATATAAGAACTAATGGTGTTCCTTTTAGTAATAATGTTAGGTAAAGAATCTGAAAGTAAGAACAGCTTTATTAAAAATCCGTTCGTAAAATGATCACAATCTTATCAAAACTTAAATAGTTCGAAAAATCCGTTCTTTAAATGGTGCAAAGCTGTTTTAGAACGTTTTTTTCCTTAGTGTTATTTCGAAGAAAACCCTAATCCCTTCCAAATCTTTGCAAGTGTAAGTGTCAGTATGTATGCAAATGAAACTTTATATGTTGGTCGTATTGGCCATTGAATGTCCATGAAAGAAAATTTGAATGCGAACCGTAAACATCGAAATAAGCAAAATAATTTGTTATTTTTATGTTGTCCTTCTGCTCCGTTTCTATCTGCTCAAATTACGTGTCCGATGTGTGTGGGTCCTCCTTGGGTTGGGGTTGGCTTGGGGTTGGGATTCGGATTCGGACGTCCCAAATCCGACACAAGTGTCTGATTAGTGCGAGGGCTTCTCCACTTATTTACCTTCGACGGCTGGAGCTCATAAATCCATAAGGAACTGACAAAACCGAAGGCACAAGCACAAGCACAAGCAAATCGAACGAAATCACTTCCCGTTTTTTATGTGTCTGCCGATTGCCCGGCTTACGAGGGCTTTGGATCAGTGGGGCGCCATGTCTTTGGGTGCACACCTCCCCCTGGTCTGCCCCCCGGAATCCACCATCGATTCCATGGGACACCCACACACACAGTCTCAGTCCTGGTTCCGCTCTAGCTTCCTGCTTAATGGCCAGGGCCATGTTGTACCAAACAATTCAATTTATATAATCCTGTGGACAGTTCCAGTTCCTTCAGCCCCTGCCCCTTCCTCCTGCCCCACTTCCACTTTCCATTCCAGGTTAATGTGTCACCAACAGACATCCAGGGTGGATGCGAATGTCACGTTAAACGTATCACGTAACCGGATGCGTGTTACATATTGCTCTGCGTCCTTTTTGATCCGGTTCTTTGGGTGTTCAAACTTGCATTTGACTTGTGTAACCCCATGCATGCAAACGCTGATGTGATTAAATGTTTGGCTTGTACAAAAGAAAAACCTTTTTTCATAAGCCACAATCTAGCAATCAAAGCTTTAATTGTTGTCACAAAAGATGTACAAATTTAATGCACAAAAAAGCGATTTTAATTGCAAAATCAATTGACAATTCGGCACATTGCAATAATATTAATGCTTCGTTATGTTAGAGAAACATGACCAATTGAATTACAGTTCATAGCGCAAATAGTTTAAACAGTTTAAATAATAAAATATAGCTGTGTATTTAAATTCTGTTTGAAATTATGGTGAATTTCAAATGCGAAATAACAATTTTAGGTACAACACGTGTGGCTTAATGTTATTTCAAAGTTTTCAAGCCTTATTCCTTTGTTTTATTGTTTATATTGTTCATATTTTAATATTTTATGCAATGACAATAAATAAATTTAATGTAATAAACTAACCAGGTAAATTTTTATTTTGAAATTTTCAAGTTTTCATTTTTTTTAACCTTCCACAATTTGATATTAAGTAAGCAATGGCAACACTGCGTATGCGTTATATCACGCATGTGTTCGTTGAATGGTACATCACGCATACGTAGTGTTGCCTTTGCTTAGCATTTTATTCAAAAATGATTAAGTTGTTAAAGTTGATTGGGAAATTGGTTCTGGAAATATTTTAGGGACGAATACGTTTTACCCTTTGGTTTTTAGGGAAAGCCATAATTTATAATAGTTTGTCAGTTTTTTGAATATTTTATTGATCGTTATGTTTTCAAATGTTTCTTGTAAAATATGTTTTATTAAGTTTTCTTTTTAAATATTGCAAGCTGAGTGATTTAGCTGAACATTTCAATTCTTTGACTTACCTTTTCTTGTATTTTCACCTTTGTGGCACCTGTCGCCCTCGACCGACTGCTTCTGGCCGCCCGGTCGGTATTTATTTAATTCGCGTAAATTTTTATTAATTTTAACTGAAAGCTTTACGAGCGTTTAGCTGGACTTTTAGCTTTGAGGCGAGGCTGCTGCTCCCGCTCTTCAATTCAATTCCCTCGCCCTCTCCCCCTCCCCTGGCTCTCTTCACCCTTTCTCCCATTGCCCCTCTTCAGCTCCGCCCCCTTTGCTAGTGCTAGTGCGGCTCCTTTGTTTGAGCTTAACTTTGTTGTTGTTGTTCTTATATATTTTGTTTTTATTTCGCTTGCCGTATTGTTTTTGTTTTATGTTCTCAGCTGCAGTTCTTGCTCTCCCTTCCTTTGCCTTCCCCCCTTGTCATCTCTCTTCTTTTGCCCTCTCTAACGCCGCTTGACTCTCGCTTTTACTGCTATTCGTTGTTGTTTTTATTTGCGATACTCGAAGAGTAAGCAAATACTGTAAACGATCAAATGTCTGTCTGTCCGTCCGTCCGTCTGTCCGCACAAACATCGAGATCTCGGGAACTATAAGAGCTAGAACCACCAAATTTTGCACACAGACTTCTATAAGCAAGGCGCAGATCAAGTTTGTTTCAAAACTTGACCACGCCCCTTTTACCGCCCACAAACCGCGAAAATCTGTGGCGCCCTCATTTTTTATGCAATCGTTACGGTTTAAAAAGAAATATAATGATATGTGCACTGTCTTACTACATTCCGAACCATTTTGTGCTCTAATAAATAATAAAGAAGTTATAGAACATTTTGCTATGCCTTATACAAATGTAGTTAATGTACATAGCCCCATAGGTGGCGACTCTATCGTTTTTTTTTCGTTTTGTTTTTTTAAAGAGGGAAAATGAGTATCGCAAATCTTATAGTCGGGAAACCCGACTATAGCGTTCTTTCTTGTTTATGCTCTGCTCTGTGTTAGTGTTGATTTAGTTGTTGTTATTGTTTGGAGACTTTTGTTGTGTGCAAAGTGCTCGCGCTGTGCGTTGTTCTTGTTCTTGCGCGTTGTTGTACTTGTTGTTTTATTGTTGTTTCGAGACTGCTTGGCACTAAGCTGACTGGACTCGACTGGAAATTAAGAGACTGGAAGGAGAGAGTAGTCATCTCCGCCTGAGACTTTTTACAGGAGGAAAAACAGCACAACGGGAATTCTCCGTAACCGAAACATTGAATACCCTACGAAGTTTGATTCTCATAAAAAGAGAGAGAGAAAGAGAGAGAGAGAGCGATCAGAGGTTGTGTAGAGTTTCTCTATACTTCATAAAAAAAATTAACGAAAATAAAAATTTTAAGATTTTATAATGATCCAAGGAAAAACAGGGTATAGAATTAACATACAACAGACGATGACTTTTTCGTTTGCATTTGTTTTCGTGGAAGCTAAACTTGTCATTAATTTTAATCAAGAGACAAAATGGCTTAACTATAGCCCAATAAAGTATGCTATGAAAGTTTAATTAGCACTGTCTGCATGGGAACTACGAATCGATTGTGATGAAAATTCGCTGAAATTTATCATAAATATCTATTTTAAATACAAATTATATACAAGCGACTTAATAGCTTAAAATTGAAACAAAATAAAATCCTAAATCAATAAATCAGAAGTCATGAAATGACTTTTGTTATTTATTACACCGTGTTTCATTTATCACCTGTGGCAGATTGTGTATATTGCAAAGCAGTTATCTAATCTGGCCCGAACACAATGTCAAATGATTTGCCTTTGCCCAAAAGCAGCAGTCGAGTCCCCACCAATCTCAGTCACTGTTAAGGTGGCCTAAAGCGGTTTTAAAAGTTATTACCATCCTTATCACTGCCCCGAATCCCCTGACACCCTCTTTGGGGCAGCAGGAGCAGCAGCAGGCACCTGGGTGGCTTTTCGGCCTACTCATCCATCCTTTTGGGCCAACTTTTGTGACTGCAATCAGTTGACAATCGGGCAAATCATCCGCTAACTAAGAGCGACCCAAACGGCTAATGAGATACGTATGTATGTATATAGTATATGAAGTACATGTGTATGTAGGGACCCATGTGGACCCAATGGAGATGGAGGGATGGAGACATGTATTGGGATTCAGTGTCAGAGTGAAAACTTGACTGAATAAATAATAAACCCGAAGCAGAGCGGGCCAAAAACTTTGGCCAACATTTATTGGAGTGACTTGACTTTGCTGTTCTGTTCTGTTCCAGGGGAAAACTTTCGTCCGTCGTCTGTGGGAGATGGGAGATGGGGGCAACCCTAATATGTCCGGGACTTACTTGAGGAGTACGTGGATATCACACGGATATCACGATACGACACGACACGACACGGGCGGGGTCACAGGTCACACGGATAGCAATTGGGTGAAAGCAGGAAGTCAGCGGGTCAGTGGAGGCCAATAATGGCCATTCTGCGACGTTTGCCAATTTCAGTTCGATTTATTTAGTGGAAGCCAATAAATAACCAATGATGTATGTCTGTGTCCCTCGAGTGCACTGCACAGTGCACAGTGCACAGTGGTGCACAAACTGCAGCCGACAAAAGGATAAACATTTTGGATTTGGACCATTTTTAAGAAGGAAAAATAAAGATTATTAACACCCACTTCTTTATTATAAGCCCAACTTATTTTTAGTTTAAAGATTAATTTTATTTGGTATTTTTATAATCTATTTGGGGAAAAGCACAACATTTCCAAGAAGTATTTACTATAAAAATGCATAAGTGAACTATTAAAACTGTTCAAAATAGAGTTTTGTTTTCCCACAATAGATTATAATAATATTATTATATATTATGATTATTAAATATATTAAAAATAAGCTAGAATTTGGCAAAAATAGCCCCACTGTGCCACCGACAAAAAGCGAAATTCGGGAATTCCCCCGATCTCAGTTGTCTTGGCCAGCTTTCAGTCATTCTTTGGCGAACACAATTTAACACTTTGTCGTCGCTCGGGGGGATAACTAGGATGAGTTAGCCAGCTGGATCCCCCTGGAGCTGGAGCTGGAGGAGCATTTCAATGGCGAAACCAATCGCAATCCGCAATCCGCATCCGCATCCCAAGCAAATATGGCGTCATGCAACGCATTTCCGTTTACATTACACGCTCATTTCCGCTCCGCGTGGCCTTATTAAGCGTCGCAAGTTTTTTTGTGTTGCATTTTCCGTTCTCACATTTCCTCTTCGCATTTCCCATTTCCCAGGATTTTTCCTGCAACCCGTGTGTGTGTGTGTGCGTGTGTGTTTGCCACTTGAAGTGCACTCAAGCAAGTTAAAGCCGTTGAGGAACATTTTCTTTGAATTTGCTCCAGTTAGTGGAGGAATCGAAAAAAAGGAATCCAGGCTAAGTGTGTCTGTGTGCGTACCTATGGATCTACAGATACGTTCAAAATAATAAGGTCTACATAATGTATTTTTTATATCGAAACCACTCTGTATCTTAACAATTACTTATTATATATAAATATTATTTATGTGCATTATGGCCAGCTAAAGTATTATTATATACGTATATAAATTCAAGAATTAGTGCTATTTTATTGACCGCAACTGCGTTTATTTTATGTGAGCAATTTAAATTGGGCAAATCATTTGATGCAGCTTAATCCATATGTGTGCGTACGTGGGGATGGGATGTCGATGTTATTCTTAAGAGACCACGATTGGCTGACTTCGATGGTGAGGAGGCAAGGGGACCGTAATGCGATTTAGGATGTCCAGCGGGATGGGAGAACCGGAGACCTTCACGGAATGCAACCCAGCAGATACCACGCTCCTTTTTGCCCCAAGGCCAAATCCCACTTGATCTTATTTGTATACAAACATTTGAAGGAAGATGGGATGCGGCTTTAGTTATTGAAAAAAGTATATATTTCATTGTTATTTTATGGGATATTTTGAAGATTTTATCCGTTTTTAGGGGCTATTCGGATTGGCTTATCATTCACTTGGAAAATTGATTTTCTATAAAGTATAAAAGAGATGGTTTTTCTATATATCCGTTTTGTTTGAATAACTAAATTACAGATAAATAACAGAAAAATCGTAGTATAATCTAAGATATCTAAAATAAAAATTCATTGGAAATTATAAATTTTGTAAATCAAATTTCTTTTGTTCTTGTCGTGCTTTTTTGCTTCCAAGGTCCACAAGTAATTCGTTTAGAAAATCAGATATTGCTTTCCAATTGATTGAACTTTGGTTTAAATTGGAAACTGGACGTCTGATACCTTTTACCCTAATATTTACCAGGTAAAACGGATCGGTTAATGCGCAGTCTTTATTTACTTTGCGTTTTCCTGCGTTTCGGACATCGTTTTGCGAGCAACTTTTCATTTATTTGCCTTGAGAGCTGCTGCATAAATATTTAGATTCAATTCAAATTGTTTTCCACTTGCAAAAATTCGCTGTCCTTTTCCTTCGTCCTTTCCCTTCTCCTCCCCTTTTCCCCTTTCCCTTTTGTTTGTTTATTTGCTTTGTTATTTCGCTTCGGCTTCCACTTCTGCTTGAGCTTTATGCGGACGATTGGCAACAAAAGCTGCCAATTTGTATTTCAATTAAATTTGAATGTATTTGTGGGCACTTGGCTGCTGCTTTTCTTTGCTTTCCCCGGCTTTCCCCCCCCTTTCTCCCCCCTAACCCCCCTTCTGGCCATGTATTTTTCTTAGCCACTCTGCGAAGCCGCTTCCTCATCTTTTCCTTTCTTAAAGGGAACTCTAAATACGCTGGGGTCCATTCACTGAACACACCTCAAAAGGAAAATCTCTGAAAAATATTCAAATTTTTAAGTTCTTAATTTTTAAAAATATTTTGAAAAGAGTAAAACCCTGCATATGAATGATAAAATTAAGCAGACAATAAATCAAATATTTCTGACTCAAAAACATTTATTTTGTTCTTGTTATTTGGTTGTTTAAGAAAATGAACATTTTTCTAATACTTATGTACAACACTGCGTATGAGTGATTTGATTTTAATCACTAATGAAAACAACCATTTTAATTTCCTGTGTATATTCTTCGTTTTTGTTTTTGGAAAATACAATTGAAAACCTGTATAGTTTCTTTTTTAACTTTTAATTCTATAATGTTATTTTCTTCAGTTGGATCCTACATAAGAGGTAGAAAATAAATTACTTTAAAAGGGATTTTAATTAATTTTATTTGTCACAGTTGACTTTAAAACTTCCGGGGTATCTTCTTAGTCGAGAGCTCCTCTAGTCCACTTGTTTACAGTTTTCGCTGCGAACTTAAATTCATCAGAGCAGCGTGGGCAGAAAGGAGGCGTGGCAGGGAAGGGGGCGTGGCAGGGGGCCAGGAGGATTTTCCAGAAGGGGAGGAGGCGGCGGACTGTGGAATTACCGCCGCCAGCCAAGTGTCAAAATGGCGCTTCCAAGTAATTTACTTATGTCTAAACAACTTTTATTGTTGTTGCCGGTTACACTTCTTGTTAACGCGTTCTGTTATTGTTGTTGTTGTTGCTTTTTGGGGCGTTGAAAAGCGTTTAATTAACTAACTGCTCCCCATATAGCCGCGTTTAGTTTTCAGCAAATATTTGTTAATTTCCAGCCCCCACGCCTCAATTAGCGTGGCGAAGTAAATCTATTTTAAATTGATTTTCGTTGCCTGATTAAATTGAGTTTGCTCGCCTCCCTCTTTTTCCTTGTTCCTCGTTCCTTTCCTCCATTTTAGGGCTTGTCCTTGCGGTATATAATTTCATTTATGAATCTCCCCCTTTCCCCCTTTCCCCCAGCACTCTTTTAGCCAATTACAAAATGCTGGCGGGCTTCATTCCGTTCTCAAATGTTGCCATGTGGAGCATTTCGCAACTCATTAAAGTCGCAGAGGGGGCAGAAGGGGAGAAAGCATTGCGCTGAGCAAAATTCCGGTATTATTATTTACGATTTATCACAGAATATATATTTATTCACATATAATCCCAAAACCACAATCGATTTGATGTTTTGATTAGTTATATACAAATGTGCGTTAAAAAGTGTGGACTTTTATGCAAATCGTTTTCATTTCGTTTATTGATATCTTGATACCTTACTACGTTTTTATGGAAATTTGGCCACAACTGCATTTTATTTCCCCCTGCAGTTTTACAGCATTAATCTCTCTGTTATGTTTTGCTTATGACAGTTTATAATTTTCATTTTATAAGCTCATAAAAAATAATTAAAAATATTCACTAGTGTCTCAATTTAGTTATTAGTAATAAAAAGGAATTTAAAAAAAAAACTCTATTGCTCTTGTAATAAAAAGGTATTTTCTTATCTTGTTAACTGGTTTTTCCTGTGTAGCAGCATCAGGCTTTGAGCGGATTTATTTTGGCTTCAAAATGTTCTATGCTAAATTGAAAACTCGTTTCAGTCTGTGTCATTTTTATATTTTTGGGTAGTAGGTGGTAGTAGTAGGTGGTCACAAAGCCACCAACCACTCCCGGATTCGGATTCGGGTCAACTATGCGGTGCACATTAAAAGGAAAAGCATTTGGGAATCGAGAATCGAGAGTCGTGAATCGGGGAATCATGAAGCGATCTGCCATCGCCATCGCCATCATCATCGCCAGGCGTTCGAGTGCAATGCATCAAGTGGCAGGTTCCAAGTTCCAAGTGCCCCAAAGGGTCGTCCGAATGGCAGCCCTTCGCAGAATGCTTAAAAATTCCAAATCCAAATCCACAAATCCAAATCCAAATCGAGGGCGTGGCAGCAGTTTGAATATATAGGAAGCGAGGGGTACTTTCATTGAGTACTTTCCATTTGAAACTCATTAGTGAGAGTTCAGCGGGGAGTGGAGGATGTGGGGGATGTGAAGGACTTAGTGGATGTGGGCATGTCTTTGCTGCAGCCAAATTGAGTCAGACATGTGTGTGTGTGTGTGTGTGTGTTGGCCATGCAAATGTTGGGCCATTATTAAGTCACTAAAGCGCTCTGTGAGGGGGCTATATTGGATTATATTGGTCAAGCCCCTGGCAGACCCCGCTAATTTCCCATCTTGTGGCCCACATTTCACTGACAGCAGTGCATTAATTAGAGTCCAGATTAAATTGTATAGGACAACGAGGAGGGACAGATTAGGATGATATAAATTACAACAAGTATTCCGAAAGCCTTGTTGATAATAAATATTACTTTTATAAATTATTTAAATCAAGAGTTCTTAGAATGGTTAATCATTGGAATATTTCAACAAGGTATTAATGTGTGTCTCCAGTAATAATGTATAGTAAGTTTTTAAAATCAAGAGATCTTGGAATAATTTAATGTACTTTCATTCCAACAAATATTAATATATTTTATTTTATTTTATTTAATTTTTTTGCGACTCATAGACAGGACTTTTATGCAAATGCATTTGACTGGGCCCCCGACATTTGTACATTTAATTCAATTCAGTTTTACATTCTCGTCTGTTTGTCTATTTTAATGTTATTTTTTTTTAATTTATATATTACGTTTCCACTTCTTGCTGCCACATCCCAAGAGGGTGCCTGTGGCGAGGATGCGGATGTGGATGTGGATGGGGGGCAGGGGCATGGGCATGGGCATGCTGCTGCATTAGCACAAAGGCAACAGCATCCAGCGGCAGACAACAGTTGCTGCTAAAATAATTCAACCAGAGCTCGGACTTTGCAGGGGAAAGCGACGGCGACAGCGGGCGACCACTTTCATATGCACAGACAAGCGGCAACATGAACAACACAAAGCACACACACACATTTAGACACAGTGCACAGCAAAAAAAAAAAACATGCAATTTTAACAATTTTTTCACATCAATTATAAACGTGTGATATTACAAACAATTCATATTAAACAGGGTTGTGAACTTAATGGCTTTAAATCCATTGTTTTTATCGTAAATCATAGCAATGTCAAATACACAAGGTGTTTGAAATGTTATTTTTAATTACAAACAAAAACAAATACAATTTTAGGGGATTGGGTAAATATTGTATAAAAAAAAGTATGCTGTGCATCATGGAAAATCGTTTATTAAAGGACTCTCCTAAATAAAACATTCTGATTTTTCCCTGTGTGTTCATATGGCGGTGGAACGTCCCAAAACTTTATGTGTCAGTTGAAAAGTATCTTGGAGATACTTTCTTGCCTCCTTCTTAGCCATGTTCACCCCCTCTCCCTCTCCCGCCCTCTCCCTCGACCCCTGTGGCTTTTGGCGCAGCAACCGCCACAATGTCATTAACCAAATGAATGGCTGACACTGCAGATTCGAATGACTGGGAACGGGAGAAGGAGACACGGAGACACGGACACGGGCACACGGGCACACGGGGCCAGAAAGAGCAAGACTGTGACGTCGTTTTCTTGTGATTAAGTCGGTTACCCACGAATCTTCCCTCCAGTCCCCCTCGCCAGCATCCATTTGAATCCCATTTCCCCCGCCCACTTGCCGTTTAGCCGTAGATTACCTAGTGACTTGCTCTCCTGACCTTTCTCTTGGCCAGGCCTAAACAAACCTAAAACAAAATGAAGAGTCAAGTGTAGCACACTTGTCAACGAGCCAAATACTCTTTTTTTTATTTTTAAGAGGTTTGGGTTGAGAACACAAAAAGGATGGTTATAGGTATTCTAAAAGAAAGTTAAAAAATATTACACTTTATTTAGTATTTGTAGGTCCTTAAGGATCCTTTCTTTTCGGTTTTAGCAATTTTAGAATAATTGGGGGTGCCACAGAAACCGTTCAAACCAAATTCCAACCGAATGTCAACCAATTCTCTATGTAAATTCCAACCTACTCTGGTTGGAACGGTTTCTGTGGCACCTCCGATTATATAAGTTTAGACACCTTTAAATATGGTTTCAAATCTCTAGATTTGTATTTTTAAGTGTCTTAAATGTTCATATTTCGCACGGTTCCAACTCGAATGCAAAATCCAACCAAAATCCAACCAGAAATCAAAGGGTATGCAGAGTGAGGAGATTCCCTGTATTGGCCAAGTGCCTTTGGCGATGGTCAAATGAGGCTCGCAGGAATGTTAGTGATGACAACAACTTAATGGAAATTGCTGCACATTTATAAGTGACAACTCTGTCTCTGTGTGCGTGTGCCCCTGGCAAAGTGTGTGTGTGTGTGTGTGTGTGTGTGTGAGCCATGTTTGTGTTTGTGTATCCGGGACCCTAAAGAACGTGTTATTTATGGTCAAGGCGTGGCAGACAAATGGCCGGCATATGCATGCTGAGATAGACACTCTCACTAACACACACACTTATACTCATATACACACACACACACACACATGCCGAGTAATAACTAACGGTAAATTAGTTTGCAAACAGAGTGCAAAAAAGGCAGCAAAATAGCAAAAGGAAAATTGCCCAAAGATGAAACCTAATTTACCCAACCAACACACACACAGGCAGGCAGGCACACACACACTGATAAGGTTTACCACCCCCCAACACCCACTCCCCCCCTTCGTTATCCACCCACTTACGAGTGGGATGTAGGAAGTGGCTACATCAAGAGGACTTCAGATACTTGTACATCATAAAACCCGAACCAGTTGGGTGGAAAGATTATCTCTGGCAGAGGACTCAGAGTCTTAAGGCTCTGAATTTGTGATAGCAGCACATATTCGATGGCCAAACTGCACAGATAGTACATTTATCAAAATTACCTCGTTTAATTAAGATTTAAATTGAGATGGTGTAACAGTCTGTAGGTATTTAAGCCTCATTACGACTTCGCTCGACATATGGTAGTACATGTAGCGACTATAATTGATAGGGTTTCTTAGGAATAAGACCATCGACTTGTTTTCTATATTTCAATATTTATTATTTATTATATCTAAGAATAAATTAAAAAGTGGAAAGACACAATCTCCTTTACCTGTCCGAGGGGGTCCTTTCACAAAAGTCCTTGCTATTCAATCGTTAGCAGAAGGTAAGCTAATACCCACCTTTTCTGCCACTTGGATTTTTGATCATTTTGTCTTGTCTTTTCGCTTTTGGCCGCTTTTGCTGGTGGCGTCAAATAACCAAATGAAAACATGGTCCATGGCTCTTTTTCACTCAGCACTGGACCATCATCATCAACCATTGCCCTTTTTTTCGGTTCCCGTTTAGACACACTGGACACTTGCTATTCCCTCGGAGTGGGAGTGGGTATTACTACTATTTTATAAATTGGTTGTTTTGTTGCGGATAAAAAGTTTTGCAATAGCGCAAAAGTATTTAGAAAACCCTTTTTCATTTGCATCAACTGCCAGGATGCAGTTTCCCAATTCATTATAACTTCTTGATCTGAAAGTTTATCGTTTTATTTAATTTGTTCAATTAACTAACTTTAAATTTATAAACATTAAAGATAAAGAATAGGTTGACAGCGAATTAAGATAATAATTTATTAAAAAGTTGAAGCTTATTTATTATTTAATTTAAAGCAAAAATTTAAAAATCAGCAAATGATATTTCAAGTATTTTTAATATTTGTGTCACTATGTTTAAAACATGTTTGAACTAATAAACCTATGTATATATTTTTTTAGCTACATGATTTTTTTGTGTTTTGGGGCACTATTCACATTATTTATTGTACAAATAATTTCAAAAATATTTATACACTTGCTAGGAAGTTTAAAAAGTGTGAATTTGGACTCTGAAGTTTTAAGAGTATTTAAACCTTCGGTTACATTCTATTGTCTGACTCTTTTTTTGGTTCTATCAATTTTGTTTAGGGCTTGTGGCTTTGCAGCTTTGCTTTTGGACCAGTTTTTGCCGCTTTGGGCCCGAATTGTGTGGCCACGCGTTGGCGGTTTTTTGTCGGCTGCTGGGATGTGGCCACTGGCCACACATGTGCTGCCCCCCTGCCCCTTGACCCTTGACCCCACACCCCCTCCCCCCTTCTGGTGCGTGGTCAGCTTTATTAGGTTCAAGTTGCAAGGGGAACTTTGGGCTATTCCCGCTGTTTTGCGTGTGCCTTTTAATTTATTTATCAGAGGCCGCAGTTTGGGCTTCATTTTCATTTTTTTTTTTCGTTGGTTGCTATTTTTTTTTTGTGGCCAAAACGTGGCCGTGGCAATTTGGCGGCTTTGTTATTTATGCAACAGCCTGCGGCAGTTTACATTCACGTGCGTTTTGGCCACATTTCCCCCTTTATTTCACCCCCTTCTAACATATGCAGCTCCCGCTTTCCGCTTCCCGATATTGGATGCCAAATGTCGCCTTTGGGGGCAGTCCATATGCCACATGCCACATGCAAAAAGCCCCCAAAAACTCCAACTGAATTAACGCACAAAAAACATTGGCTGCCTCTTGTTAGGTTTTAAAAGTTTCTTGAAAATAACAAAAAATAATTTAAAGTTTTTGGAAGGCTTACTTGCAACATACACTTGGAAAAATCTTATTTATGAAATTTTAACTGTTTTATTTTGTTAAATTTTTATAAATTAAATTATTGAATTAAATCAAAAATGTGTATTTATTGTTTTAAATTTCAATAAATGTTAGTTTTATTTCAAACGCTGTAAAATTTCTATACAGAACATTTTTGATCATATTGATTGATATTTTAAGATATTTAAATAATCAAAAGTTGAAGATTTTCTGTGTTTTCTGTGTACTTGCAAACTAAAAGCCTTGGGAAAATAATGTTGTTTTTGCTCATGAAAAGTTTGACAGTTGCCCATTTAACTTGGCTTCGAGTTATGAAGAAAACGTTGCTCGGACATTGGTTTTAATTTTGGCCACTTACCCCTGCCCCCCAATAGTCCTCCAATAATCCCCACTCCCCGGAGGCATTAACGATTCATAGGGCTTAGTGCTGGACATCCTAATGGATTATCGACTTGAGAGTGTCATTACTCAATGTGTCATGGCAGTTGTTCGAAGCGTTTCCTCTGCCTACACCCATTGCTAAGTATCCACCTTGCCCAAGATCGTTCCTCATCATCGCCATCACTACGGGAATCATCATCATCATCATCATCGCCATCGAAAGGTGGCGCAAAGTGGTGGCCATAAATAAGCTTTATGATAAACTAAACGTGCGCTCATTTCCTCCAGACAATGTGCCAATTTGTTGAAGTTTAGTGATGGGAAAGGTTATATTTTTTCAACTAGTTTAACACAAATTTGTATGGGTTTATTTCAGAAATATCTTGTAACTTTAAGTTACTTACTCAAATAGGTGTCTAAAAGTTTACTTTGAGGGAAAATTGGAATTTCTTGTATGCAATAAAATATTATTGCATCCTTCAAAAAACTTTTCAAATCTATTGAAATGTTTAAAGTTCTTTTGTACATTTTTGAGGTAACATTTTTTACTAACTGCATTAAATTTTATTTATAACCTAGTCCCTAGTTGATTTAAAGCCCATTAACAACACGTTCCTAAAGCCTAAAATCCAGGTATAGCTAGATCTAGACTTTCCCATCACTATATAGTGAAAGACTTTCACTGAAGGTATGTGTGAAGGTGGGTGTGTTAGGTAGTCGGTCTATCAAAATGCCAATATACATATAATATATGTGTGAGCTTGTGAGCAGTGCACCCAATAAATCCTCAATAATTTATATAGAACGCGTTTCTGAGGTTTTTGGCAGGGGAAAGTGGGTGGGAAAGTGGAAATGGGGAATTGGGGAAATGGGGAAATGTGGGTGTCTGAGCGAAAGCAAAATTTGTCAAAATATTTGTCTCAATCAAAAATAGCAATCGCTTATAGATAAAAGTCGACTGAAGGTTTCTCATTAATTGTTCAATGTATGCGCTGAAATTTAGGCAATAAATTAAATAAAATAAAAATGTTTAATATGTAAAACTCAATAATCTCAAATTAAATATTTTAAAACTTAAAAATATATAGAAAGAAAATACTACTTAGCACTCAAGGTCCAAAAAAATCTTAGCATTTTGATTAAATTTATTTTTTAAATTTATTTTTGTAGCTTACATATAATACATAAGTTGACTTTTGAATTGACAGATGGAATTCTAAAAATAGAATGGATGGACAAGGGGGCTACGACGATTGTCAACTGCTCATGTCGAGTCATTTCATAACTCATAATTCATAACTCAAGCTGACAACCACAACCACAACAACAACAACAACAACAAAGGGGGTGGAACAAGAAGGAGGCCGTCAATTTATATTATGGACCAATGTCCTGTCCTGGACATGGCAATCGAAGGGGACAGATGAGAGCGCGGATAATGATAAGTGATAAGAGTAACAGGAGCTGCAACAACAACAGCACAAAAGGAATCCAATAAAGTGTTAAGTGGGGCAGCCAAAGAAAGGCGGAGAAAGCTGAAAAGCGGGGAAAAAAAGCACGGAGAAAGCACGAACATTTCATTCCCCAGATGCTTCTGCGTCACTTGGGCGGCAATTTGAATGAACGGATGGGAATCGGAATGCGATTGGGAAAGGGAAATGCGGGAAATAGTTGAGGGGAGGGGGAGGGAGAGGGTTGGATTCAGAAAAGAAAAGGGAAGAGAAAAGATAAGAAAGGGCGACTAAAGCCGGGCTAAATCGTCCCAGGGCCAAACCAATTGACGATTTGTGCATATAACATTATTATAATGACATCATCCCAAAGCGCTGTGGCAGCCCATCGTCCAAATGCAAAAATTACACTGCCCAAAATAATATGAAAACGAAATTCATGGAATTATGTGGAGAAGATCTCAAGAAGTTTAATTTTTAAAGATGCAGAAAATAACGCTTTTTACCATTGTTGAAATTATTGACATTTTTAATATTGGTTCAAAGTGTTAGGGGTTTCAGGGTGGTTTAAAAAAAAAACTAGCTATCTAAAAGTAAAGTAAATTCAAAATTTGTAGAAACATTAAATATTTAAAATATTTATAACATGACAAAGATAGGTAGAGTTTCTTTAAAATACAATTTAAAAAAAAGGTATTTTAATAGACAAACATAACATAAAATAATATAAAGTTATTTCAATAGACAACCATTTCTTGCAGTGTAGTTTTGAGAAGCGCTTTGGTATGTCCGATGGGTGGGAATTTGTGAGAATCGGAGTGACGAGTGGGTGGTGGGAAATTGGACATGCCTTCAAGTGCCGTTCGTTCGCATCGGGTAAATAATAAGAAAATTCCTGTGCGCCCTGGTATTTCCGCGCCAACATCCTCATCAGTCCAGAGACACAAAACTATGCGGCTTCTCCGCCAGCCCCCAAGGATCTCATCTCCCATCGCCCATCTCCCATTTTCCATCGAGAAGAGTGGCATTTCAAGTTCAAGCGGTCTGGAAAAATCGGAAAAGTTTTCGATTGGATAAGGGGATAAAACACAGCCCCCCAACGCAGTCGAGCAAATGCAATAAACTTGGAGTTTATTAAATTTTATCACACTCATACCTCGCGTTATATGTCTGCATGAATGTGGACGACTACGACTGTATGTGGAATCAAATGGCCAAAATACCAAGAAAAGTGTAAATTCCAATGGTGTGGAGGGACAGCCAAATCAAATCAAATCAACTCAACTCGAGCAACTGAATCCACAATGAACTCGCACCCATTCAAAACGGCGATACAAATCGAATTACTGGGCTAGATAAATAACCAAATCTACTTACCTGAATAATACAGCCGTTAAATAAAATTTAGTTCACAGATAAAAAAAAATTACCGCTCTCATTTAAATATATTAAAAAAAAAAGTATTATAATAAAGTTGATTTAATAAATTTAAATGAGATAAATTTATTAAATCAATGAGATAAATTTATTATATCAACTTTATTATAATACATTGAATGTATCATATTATTAAATATTATTTAATCTTATTAAATACCAAAATAAATTGGACATTTAAATAAATAATAAATAAATTTACTTATTGTTTACTTTACTTTCACTTAATTTAATAACACCCAAATTTAATGATAAAACCATGCGGCTAAAAAATATTTAATTAAATCTTTAAAATTATACCTTAGTGTCTACAAATGTCAGCATATCGAAAACGAAAATAAAAATAGCTACAAAAACTCATTCAATAATTGTTTATGTATATTTAATAAACTACTTAAACTTTACAAAACTGATTAATAATTAAAACTATTAATATTCAATATAATTAAACGGAAAAATAAATTTATATCAGATTCCACAAGTATTAGGACTTTATGAAAACCAATATAAATAAAAATATCCTCCAACGACAGATTAACCTTGTTGTTCTAAATTCCATCAATGCCACAAAGTAAATGCACTCCCAATAATTACAGATCGACCAGCCAATTATGAGTTGGACTCGTTTCTCTTTGGTTTCAAACAACTGCGAAATGGCCAAACGGTGGCAGCGAATCAACAACAACAACAACAGCAACAAAACCGATTTGTTTCGTATTACCAAAACTTTGGCCAGGGAAATGGAGAAAGGGTGAAAGGGGTTCCGGTTTCGATGGGGTTTCTGTGGATTTTCTGTGGGTTGGCTGCGGTTGGGGCTTGTAAAAGTGAAGTGAGACATATGTACAGTAACAAATCAATTTTAGTGGCAAACGCAGAAGGGTGGGCCGGTGGCCCAAAACTCGTTTGGGGCATATTACTTCCGCCGAAACTGATTGAACTGCTCCTCCTGTCCTGGACAGCGGCAAGCGAAATTCATCAGCGCACCATTGCCCGAAATTCCCCCTTTTCTGCCCCCCCTCCAGGCACCCATGTCAGTTCTCTGCGTAAAAAAAAAAAGCGAAAAAGAAACAACACCCACCGACCCCTGTCACTTTTGATTGTAATCGAGTGTTTTTATTGTCGCTCTCTCGCTCTCGCCTTTGTCCTGCCTTCTGTGTCTTCATCTAGTTACGCTGCAAAAAAAAAAGCTAACTTGGGATGTATTTTAATTTTAAATCTAAAATATTTACTAGAAATAAGGAGCTGCTTAAAACTTGACACAAACACAAATTTCCACTTCTTGCATTAAACAATATTAGCCTAGTTATTTTATTATTAAAGAGTGTCTTTATATTTGATTTTAATCAAATCAAATGGTTTAAAACAAATCAAATGACTTGGATAAACCAAATTTAAAACCGTAGAAGTAAACTGTATTTAATTTGAGCTTTTAAATTTCTTGAAAGACGTTGAAAGATTAAGAGTCTTTTAAAAGTCACTGAATTATTATTAAAATATTAAGCAAACCTAAAACTAATTTAAAAACCAAGAAATAAACAGTACCTAAGTAAAGTTTTAAATTTAATTGAAAGCTGTTGACTAAATTTCTTTTAACAATTTTTACAAAACATAAAGAAACCTAAAAAAAGTCACTTAAACACTTATTCTTAAAATACGTTAAAATTTCGCACTGTGTGCGCACTGACAAACAGTTTGATATACTTTACGAACTGCGCTGCAAAGCCACATCCACATCCACGACCATATCCACATCCACGTCCAGAGCCCGAGCCAGAGCCAGAGCCATGTCCTGGCCACGGTCCTCGTCCTCGATCTCGGCGTGTGTTTGCCAATTGGATTTGACATTTTATTGGGTTTTCCTTCGCTCTCGTTACTGCCGCTCCACTGGATCCACGATTGCCGTTGTTGTTGAAATTGTTGCTGTAATTGATGTGCCTGATGTGCTGCCGTTCCCTTCCCGTCCAAGTCCGCTGCCAACATAAATCCCACAGTCCACGTCCTCATCGCCGTCTCCGTCTCCTTCCGCTGTGTTGCCAAGTGTCTGGGTTACCGAGTTACCGAGCTCCCGAGTTCCTGTGGGTTATGAGGGCTTATGGACAGTGGGTGAATAAATTGAAGTCGCGTGGCTTGCTTTTATTTGGGTAATTAGTGCAAGGCAACTTGATTATCGCGCCATCTCCACGGATCCGGGTAGTGGCTCCTGATGCGCAGCTGCCCTGGCAGATTGGTAACCAAAGCAGACGAGCCAGCTTAATGGCCCGCAATAACTCCACTTGTCGGTGGGCTGTCCAGGACTCACAGGACTTACAGGACTCCAGGGCACAGGACACAGGCACAGGACACAGGCTCTCGTGACCAGGCTGAGTAACAGGTCGGATAACACTGACAGGGGATTGGGCCCCGCGGGAAAGCAACCGTTGCCCAGCTCAATCTGAGCTGGCCTAATTAATAAATTGAACTGACACAATGGGGTGGCATCTTTGAGAAAGGAAAGGCCTAAACCACTCTAAGGCATCTAATCGAAGCTCAAGAATCACAGGAGTTGAAAGCTAAATTGAAGTAAACTTACTGAAATAATATAAATGAGAAGTACTCTTATTTATTTGTGAAAAATGCAAAATAACTGGTGCTACGTTTTAAAGGATATTTAAAATACTTCTCTAATCACATATGAATTGAACTTGAAAGTGATCACAAGCACTTCGTAAAAATCTTTAATTTTAATTACTGGATTTCATTTCGATAAAAGTCCCCCAGAAAATTAAAGCTCATTATTGTTTATTATTATAATTAATATTTATACAACAATAAGTAAACCTATCATAAAAATAAGTAAGCTTTTAATAAGCAAATAAATTAATAAACTAAAACAAAGTTTGTTTATTTATATTTATACTTTTAATTAAAAGTTTCCTTGAACAATACGAGTATAGTGTAAAGTGTAAAATCACCCTCTTTTTCTAGGATTGTCGGACACGAAGCTGCACGAGATCTACCTGGACGACAAGGAGATCAAGCTGAGCTGGATGGTGGACTGGTACAAGCAGGAGGTGCTCTTCCATCTGCAGAACGCGTTCAACGAGCAGCACCGCTGGTTCTACCTGGGATTCTCGAAGCGGGGCGGCCTGGCCGATGCGGATATCTGCTTCTTTGAGAACCAGAACGGATTCTTCAACGCGGTGACCGACACGTACACCAGTCCGGATGGACGCTGGGTGCGGCGGGATTACCAGCAGGACTGCGAGGTCTTCAAAATGGACGAGTTCACGCTGGCCTTTAGGCGCAAGTTCGACACCTGCGATCCGCTGGATTTGCGGCTCCACGTGAGTAGTGGACTTAAGTGACAGGCTTCACAGGATTCCTCTGACAATCTTCGGTTTTCCTTTTCCAGGAGGGCACCATGTACGTGGTGTGGGCCCGCGGTGAAACGGAGCTGGCCCTGGAGGATCACCAGTTTGCCCTGCCCAATGTGACTGCTCCGCACGAGGCAGGTGTTAAGATGCTGCAGTTGCTCCGCGCCGACAAGATTCTAATACCCGAGGCGTAAGCTTTAATTTTGCCATTAATAATGATTATTTTCCATCATAATTTTTGCCACAAGATAGGTAAACAAAAAAAAAGTGAACATTTGTTTACCTCGCTTATAGCAATTACAAATATCAAGTATACGCCACGTTAAATCATAAATATTAATCATACGCAGTGTGGTGGTTTGTGCCATATAATTTAAAATTGTTTTTATAATCACCTTAAAAAAATATTCACTTATCAAAAACCTTTGAAAAGAAATACTTATAACAACATAACCACTGCCTCTCTTTCCGGCGATCGCCAGCGAGCTGGACCAGGTGGAGATCACCCTGAAGGAGGCGCCCATTCCCAGCCAGGAGACGACCTACTGGTGTCACGTGCATCGCCTGGAAAACGACCTCCAGCGACGGCACCACATCGTCCAGTTTGAGCCGCTGATCCGCAATCCGGGCATCGTGCACCACATGGAGGTGTTCCACTGCGAGGCCGGCGAGCACGACGAGATCCCCCTGTACAACGGCGACTGTGAGCAGATGCCGCCCAAGGCCAAGGTCTGCTCCAAGGTGATGGTCCTGTGGGCCATGGGCGCCGGCACCTTCACCTATCCGCCCGAGGCCGGTTTGCCCATCGGCGGGCCCGGCTTCAATCCCTACGTCCGCCTGGAGGTTCACTTCAATAATCCGGAGAAGCGGGCTGGTGAGTGAGTGGTGGGTGGGTGGGTGGGTCTCTGGGTGGTCAAAGAGGATTACACGGGGGGGCCATGACAAGCCGATTTGGTTAAGTGATGAGCTGCAGCGCCACACGTGGCGCACGTGTAGATATTTTATTTTATTCCCAACTGTTTGTTTATTATGAACACAACTAATTAAAGTCTTGAATATTTAATTAAGAAAGTGGGCTTTATTTTTTATTATTTATTAAATTACAAATTTCAGTTTAATTGGCCTTAGTTAATCAATGTTTTGTAATGTTATTTTAAGCTACACATTGGCAAAAACAATTTTGTTACTAAAAACCTATGGTAACCTTGCCTTTAAGCGAAATGTTACTCATCCGCCCGGTTGTCCCACTTTCATGTACTCTTGCAGGACTCGTGGACAACTCGGGCTTCCGCATCAAGATGTCGAAGACACTGCGGCAGTACGACGCTGCCGTTATGGAACTGGGCCTGGAGTACACCGACAAGATGGCCATCCCACCTGGCCAGACCGCCTTCCCACTGAGCGGCTACTGCGTGGCGGACTGCACGCGGGCCGCCCTGCCAGCCACGGGCATCATTGTGTTTGGATCGCAGCTGCACACCCACCTGCGTGGAGTGCGAGTGCTCACCCGACACTTCCGCGGCGAACAGGAGCTGCGGGAGGTGAACCGTGACGACTTCTACTCGAACCACTTTCAGGAGATGCGCACGCTGCACTACAAGCCACGTGTCCTGCCGGTGAGTGGATGTGGATCCTTTACTTACATTTTGGGTTTTAAGCTGCGTGGACAGGCCATAGAAAAATTAAATTTAAACTCCACTTAGGATTAGTGTTTATAGTTTAGCGACTTTTTTTATTTGGCGCCCATCGTGGGGCTTTTTCCGTTGATATCAATTATTACCCAATTGATATGTAAAATCTATTAGTTAAAGCTGTATATCATATTTTCTTATAATTATTAATTCCAATATTACCAACTTTCTTTTTAAATTTATTCCTCTCAAAAGTAATAAAATGATTGATTGAATTCCTGATCCCAGAATTTAAGCATTCATTATAAATTGTCGTCCAGCCGGTGGCTGTTTTTCTTTAATTTACTTCATGTAGTTTCTCTGATACCCTTGTGCTTCGATATCCTTGTTATCCGTAAAGTCTATCATTTATTACAGGGGGACGCCCTGGTGACCACTTGCTACTACAACACGAAGGACGACAAGAGCGCCGCCCTCGGGGGATTCTCCATCAGCGACGAGATGTGCGTCAACTACATCCACTACTACCCGGCCACCAAGCTGGAGGTCTGCAAGAGCTCCGTTTCCGAGGAAACGCTAGAGAACTACTTCATCTACATGAAGCGGTGAGTGATTACCTAACCTGAGAACTTGAATTAAATCAATCGATCTATAAAGTCATTAGTTAGTTAGTAATCACTTTAAATAATCGCTTGATGTGATTAGATTTGATCGCTGAGCCCCAAAAAAGCCACTAACAGCCCTCAGATTGTGAAATGTGCTGCAGGCGAGTGCCTGACTTGCTCATTCCCTTGTTTTCCTTACTTTTTTCCTCGTCCTGCCTTTATTCAGCAATTATAACGCCCATGCACATTCATGGCATTCTATCCCATCCATCCGTCCGTCCCGCGGGCGTTTGCGGCGTTAATGGAAGAAATATTTTTTAATCTACGCAGCGAAACCGACGACAGCCGAGGGTCTAAGGATGATGAGCGGTGGCATTGTGGGTTTTCATTAAGGGGTTTGGATTCGGCTTCGGATTTGGATTCTTGTGCATCAAAGGGAAACTTTTCGGCATTCCCTTTCGAGACCCCGATCCCAATTCCTTGGCGCATTCATAACGGCGAAATGCTCTTTGTTCCTCCACCGCCTCCTCTTCCTCTTGTGCGCCACTTGGATCCTATTCCTAGTCCCTCGGATGGCCCAAAAGGTGTTCGCTAATTGCCAACTTTAAGCAGTTGAGGAGCATCGGTGGATGGCAAAGTTTACATTAGATTAGGGCCACCGCAATGGGGAAACTTGGAATGCGGCCTTGGAAGAGTAGCATCCGCCAGGTGGGCGTCGGAAATTGCTGGCAAAAGTTCACGTTATTGTTGTGGTTATACTTTCCTCCCAGACAGCGTTTAAGTTGTGGAATAGATAGGTCCATAAAAGTGTAGAAAGAGTAACAGTATTAAATCAATTCAAATAAAATTAAAATAATTAAATAAAATAAATTGGGATCTAAAGATAATAAATTAAAGGAGATATAATTAATTTGAAATTTAATATAAGTGGATATGTTAACAGCACATAAAATATCCTCTTTTATAAATATTCCTTCAACTTTATACTAAAATTAAGACGCATCTGGGAAGCCACTAACGCAGAGTAAATAATTGATTAGGGATAATATTTCAGAGTCCCCACCATCAACCGCATTTCAGTCATTACTTTTGAAGTAACCACCTTCTGTTTTTTTTTTCTAATCCCCAATCTCCAACCGCAGTACGGAGCACCAGCATGGCGTCCACCTGAATGGAGCCAGGTCGGATAATTACCGGAGCATCGAGTGGAGCCAGCCGCGGATCGACCAGCTGTACACCATGTACATGCAGGAGCCACTCAGCATGCAGTGCAACATGTCCGACGGCACCCGCTTCCGCCTCGACGAGGGGCGTGGCAGCTGGGAGGGCGTGGCGGCGACACCAGTGCAGATCCGCATCCCCATCCACCGCAAACTGTGCCCCAACTACAATCCGCTGTGGCTGAAGCCGCTGGAGAAGGGCGAGTGCGATTTGCTGGGCGAGTGCATCTATTAGGAATCGTAATCCCCAATTCCTGGTATTTGGGGGCGTGGCATCGCACAAACATACAAACACACACACACGCACACCAGCACCCACACTAGCACACAATCACTAGCAAACGAAATGGATTATAGGGAGATTTAAGTTTTTACCAAACTTTCTAGAACAGAAATTCTTCCCTTTCTTAGCAAAAAATTCCATAGCTAAACGAATTAATTTTAAACCATGTTTATTTCAATAGGGTAAAATAGGAATATTTATCACAGTTTTCTAATTTCTTTGTCATAATCAAGGAACTTTAACTTCAGTCCAAAAATTTTCTTTTTGATTGCCTAGTATTTCCATGGATTTTTATAATATTTTAAAAGTTAATTAAAAATTTAAATTAGTTTACATATAATTTATTTCATATTTAATTCAATAATTTTGTTTAAATATTTAGAGAGCTGAAAATCTATAAAATATATCCATATGATCAATTATTTAAAGTGAATAATAGTAATAAATTAAGTTAAATTATGTTTTTCGTCACAAGGAGAAGTAAATTTCTTCTTAAATAATTTACATTATTAGCCTATTATTAAAATTATAATTTAACTTTATATTTATGGGTTGGACTGTGTTCGCTCTATGTTTGTTTTGCCCGTTCATCTGCATCGCTATAAGCTATTAGTATTATCACCGTCCCTTTCTGTGTGTGTGTGTTGGCCAAGTGAAAGCGTGAGGGCAACAGGCCAAAACAAATGTTTTCACTCTTTAAATAACTAATGCATTTACCAATCCCGCCCCTTTGCTTTCGCTTTCGCTTTCGTTTTCGCATTTGCCATTGCCATTGCCTTTGCCTTTGGTTTGTGTTCGTTGTCGTGCCCTTTGCCCTTGTTGTCTTGGCCAGCCTTTGAAATTTGCCGACTGACAGCGCCGTTAGGCTAAAAACGTTTAACACAAAGCGGCTTACACGCACACACACACCCACACACACGCACACACTCGCACACGCACTGAACTTGGCTGAGACCAAAATTGTAGCACACTTCTCAGCGCCAGCTGAAAAATTAAATGGCCAACTGACTGAATGGTCCAAAACGGAACAAAACGGAACAGAACGGACTTAAATGGACGAAGTGGCCGGAAGCGAAGGCCAAGATGGGGGCACTGTTTATACAATATAAATGAGCAAACTTTTGATGCAACCCGACGTTGCCAAGTCTAATTACCAAGAAGCTTAAAGGAAAGAAGGCGGCAAAAATCGGGGGGGAAAAAAAAGAGTTGGGCAGGGGGAATGGGATCATGGGACATGGTAGATGGGCTACCAGCAGCCAGGAGCTTACCGCATGCACCCATGTGGTTGGAGGGCAGACCCTCCAATCGACCCACCATCCAAATCCCTCAATATCTGAATTATTTCCACAAGCTTTTTTTGTAATTCATTTTCTATCTCACCCACACAATTGCACCGGGACACACACACACACAAACTTACACACACACACACACATACATTTGAGTAAACATGTAATGGATACGTTTAAGTGTAGCCAACATACATATGTAAGATGTGATAATTGTTCTATGGCTATAAAAGAAATATATATACACATGAATATATAAACTATGTAGATGAAATATTTATAAAAAACAAAAACCAATCGAAAGCGAAACCAAAAAAAAAGTAAAATGTATAATTTATCTAATAAAAACTGACCACCATACCAGAATAAAGTATTCATCTTATAAATACGTCAAACTGGGTCAGATCGGATAATCCTACCACATTAATGTTTCTGCGCCACAAATGTTAACCTTTTGTTGGTGAAATTGAGGAATTCCTGGATTTGGGGCACCAGGCGAACAGAAACCATAGTAGATGTCAAATGATCAGAAGGTTTCTACTCCCGGAAAAACGCTGCATACTTTTGGGCGGTCATCGTTGGCGGGGTGGTCCATTTTGTTGGTCAAATTCAGCTATTTCTGGATTTGGAGTACCAGGCGAACAGAAATAGTAGCAGGCGGCAATTGAATAAAATGTTTGTACTACCGAAAAAACCGTTGTATACTTTTGGGCGGTCATCGTTGGCGGGGTGGTCCATTTTGTTGGTCAAATTCAGCTATTTCTGGATTTGGAGTACCAGGCGAACAGAAATAGTAGCAGGCGGCAAATGATCAGAAGGTCTGTACTACCGAAAAAACCATTGCATACTTTTGGGCGGTCATCGTTGGCGGGGTGGTCTATTTTGTTGGTCAAATTCAGCTATTTCTGGATTTGGAGTACCAGGCGAACAGAAATAGTAGCAGGCGGAAATAATCATAAAATACCTCAAAAATACCACAAAATACCTCAAAAATAAAAAACAACATTTTCATTTATTTAACATTATTTACTTAACATTTTCTTTACATTTTGTTAACATTATTTACTTAACATTTTCCTTACTTTTAACATTATTTATTTAACATTATTTACTTAACATTTTCCTTACTTTTAACATTATTTATTTAACATTATTTACTTAACATTTTCCTTACTTTTAACATTATTTATTTAACATTATTTACTTAACATTTTCCTTTCATTTTCTTAACATTTATTTAACATTAATTACTTTACATTTTCCTACCATTTTCTTAACATTAGTTTAACATTTACTTAACATTATTAACATTACATTTTCCTAACATATTCTTAACATATTCTTAACATTTATTTAACATTAATTACTTTACATTTTCCTTACATTTTCTTAACATTAGTTTAACATTTACTTAACATTATTAACTTTTCATTTTCTTAACATTTTCTTAACATTTATTAAAGATTAATTACTTTACATTTTCCTAACATTTTCTTAAGATTAGTTTAATATTTATTTAACATTATTAATTTTACATTTTCCTAACATTTATTTAACATTAGTTTAACATTTATTTAACATTATTAATTTTACATTTTCTTTACATTTACTTAATTGGGGCAATTAACTCAGCATTTTTGAATCCAAATCAAAAAGTAATGATGCTGTTAAGAAAATATGGTAATACAAAATTTTGAAAGTAAGTTTTGTGGAATATTATTGGTTAAAAAAAATGCATCAAAAGTAAGTATGTGGAAGAGAACTAACCAGCTTTTACTATATATTTTGATAATGGATAATCGATGATGTATAAACACCATTTAAAAAATATTTAGTTTGCTAATAATTAGCTTCGTTCATGATATTTTCATCGTCATTCATAATTCTTTTTTTTTTTTTTATGTACTTATTACCAATTTATTTTATATTTTAAAAGTAATTACCCTGTTTGAATGGACTTTCTTTTATAAAAAAAATCGAGGATACTTTAAGTTGGATTATTTTGACGAAATCACGGAAATCCATTACTGTTTGATATTATTCAAAGGCTTAAACCGTTCAATGAAGGACTTTCGTTTTTTTTTTTGTGTCCTTATTGCACATTTGATCCTTCAACGCGTTGACTGACGAGCGGCCATTTTAATTGATTTTTCAGTTTTGTGCACAATTGCTGTGTGCGGGCAACGTGAAAGGGAAGGGGTAGGGCGATGAGGGGCAGTCATGAGAGTATTAAAAAGCTGCAATCCAATTAAAAGTTTTTAACGAAACAACGAATATTTTAATATTCATTGGCGACGGGCGCACGCACACAGCGAAATTGTGGGCGGCATAAAAAGAGCTACTGAGACAAACTACATTTTAAACATTTTGAAAAGGGCAATGAGAACTGGTCTCAAGGGTAACTAAACGAAATTAAAATTTGTAAATTATAATCGACTTAAAAAATGAAAAAGTTTGCTACAGGTCTTTGTTAGCTGGATATAAAAACTAATAACAGCAATTAAGCTGTCATATTTACACTACATACATAGTTTTAATAAATGCATACAAATCTAAAAAATTAAATTAAAAAAACACACACACTTTTCTTTATATTTATGAAACTTATTTTGTGCTGGATTATATTCGGAGACAGCATAAAACAGCTTTCATTCCATTAAAATTATTTCATCAGACGTGAAAGCCTTCAAACAGCTGACAGTCCCACACACGAGTCATTCCTTTTTCACCGGAAAAGCTAGCAAAAATAAAAAGTAAAGGAAAAGGAAAAGCTGAAAAAAGTCAGACAGAATGAGCGATAAGAATGAACATCGAAGGAGGAGGGGGAAATGGAATAAAGGTTTCGGCCGTATGACACTGACTTTTGGTTAAAATATATCCTTATATAATCCTTATCCAAGGCCAGTAATCAAATTATAAAATGAATTTTTTTAAGTAACATTTAATAAATATTTTATGCATCAAGAGTAACATTTTTCGACAAATTACAAAAGAAAATATTTTATATATCATGACCATTTTCTTTTAAATATATGAATACATATGGAAATCAACACCCCAAATTTTTAGTTTTATCAAATTTAAAATAATGTCATTTAAGCTCCGAGTAATATAGTTAATATTTTATCGTCTTTTTGGGGACAGTGTCACACTGGCAGAGCACCAGCCTCCCGAATCGTATTCGTGGCGGCGAAAAAGTCAAGTGGTCGCCGCGGCGTATGCGTAACGTAGCCCAACGTAATGGCATACGTGAAGGCATCGCGTGTGTCTGTGTGTGCGTAATCGCCTTTTTTCGGGCTGTTGTCATTGCGTTTTCACGCTCCCACACACACACACTCACACGCACACGCACTCACTCACACTCTCGCAGGAGCAGGAGCAGAACATTTAATCAAGCCCACCGCCTTGTCCTGGTTAGTGGTACAACCTGTATGGTAATGGTACAGTCAAGCCCCGTTTGTCAATTCGTTGAATTTTTCCGCACTTTTAAAGGGATTTTTTGTTGAAAGGAATTTGACTAACTGTTGAAATATTCATTAAAAGTGTGTTCACAAAACATATATGAATATTATGTTTCAACATTTTGAAATATAAGATTCTAATTGGCCAAAATAAGTTATTTTTGATGGGTTTTTGTGTTATAACTTGGCTAAAACAATCACCACAGGAAAAGGACGTACTGTTTGGAACAGCTAAGAAACCAAACTGATTTTATAAGGGTTAACATCACAAAATTTCCCTTTTTTTGAGCTTAAAATAAATCTTACAAGTTTTAACGTATCTTATTTACGTACAAACTTGTAAGATTTATTTTAATATTGAAAATTGTGGGCCAAAATAAGATATTTTTACGGGTTTCAGTGATTTAATTCATTAAGAACTAAAACAGTATTCATTATTTTTGGTAGCTGCATATATCATCAAATAACTTAATATCTAGGTTTAGTTTGACATTTTAAGACACCTTTACAAATGATTTAAACTTTAAATTTTAAAGCCTCTAGGCAAACTTAAATAGTTAAAATTGTGTACAAATTATACACCCACTAATCAAATAAAACAAGACCAATCCTGTTTCGAGTTGCAAAAGCTTTACTGTAGAAGCTGAGGTTACGGTTGAGGTAAATGTTGAGGTTGGGACGTGTACCCGGATTCTCGCGCCCGCGTGGCATCATTACTGTCATCGGCATCCCAACCGCAGACTCATTCCGCTCAAACATTTATCTGTGGCCCAATCGCTGGCGTGTGTGAGCGAGTTGCTGCGGTGGGGGGAGTGACGGAGGGACCAAATTTAATGTCACAAACTTTTGATGTGCTCTAATTTATATACAAACAGACAAATAGACGTCTCCTCGTACCCTTTCAAGGGTTACTAGTGTCCTTATAAAGTAAGAGACTACGTCTACGTATATCATATTCAAAAAGACAACAGACGAAACTTCTTCAAAATATATAATAAATTATAATGCTGAAAAAGTTAATATGATTAAGTCAAGTAAATAATGAAATGCATTTTTATCAGTCCATTTAAACGAAATTCTAGCTTAAGAAATATATATTAAAAATCTCTTTGGAAATTTAAAAATGTAAAAAAGAAATAAATATAAAAGCCCATATACCTTTAATATTTTTTAAGGGTATGGTAATACCGTCGTACCCTTAGGGCTCCCTAATTCAGCGACCTCCCTGTCCCCGAATCGTTAAAGCAAATTTGTTTTCACGCTTGATGGCGAATTGCGCGACTTGCTTGATCTTCTCACACCCCTTCTCAATCCCCATCCCTGTTTTATTCTTTTTTTCACCCGGAATTTGCCACTTTTTCCCCCGCAAACATTTGGAAATTGTTGGGAGCGAGCGACGCTCTTGTTAATATTTCATATGTCATCGCAAGGAGTCACCATCAACACCACTTCACTCCACTTGCTTTTTTGGCCGTCATCCACAGGATGCCCAGGATGCCCAGGATCCCCAAATTCCACAACCTGCAACTCCACCTCACTGAGTTTCCCCGTAAGCGGCCACAACTCTTAAATCGCTTGCGTTTAAAAATTTGATTATGTGACATTTTCGTTCAGCTTTTGTGAAGGCATAAAGGGAGAAAAGCCGAAACAAAAAGAGGCAAATTAAATTTGTACACAGATTCACATTTTTATTTTATTTTGTTTTTTTTTTTTTGTTGCTTCATTTTCATTTTTGGTGGTTGTCGTTGCATGGGAAGCAGGAAGGGGACCTCACAGCTCAGAGCCTGTGGTAATTTCATTCCCTTTTATGAAGGCTTTTCCGCATTTTTTGGCATTAAGAAGAAAGTAAAATCAAAAACGCGGAAAGGGTCGACTTCAAGATGCCCAGTATACAGATTTATGGAATGGTTTTTTGTATTTTTGAATCTTTTGTGAAATTGAACTCATATCTTTTTTTTGAACTGGAATATAAAATTAAAAAAAAAAAATCCGAAATACATTTTTGCAGAGATTTAGAAAAAATATACAAGACTTTTTTAAACCAATAATATTTACTTCTTACTTTTTCATAAACATATTTTAAAAATTAATTATATAACTTTATTAAGTAGCTATAAAAAATACACCATTAAAATATTATTTAAATGTATCGAAAACTTCAGTTTAAAAACTATAAATTTGTTTTGTACTTCTCAGAAATTGATTTTTTCCATTGGCTTAGCTTAAAAAAATAATTTCAAGATAAAGGTTGAATTTTTCATAGCCAAGTTTTCCCAAGACATTTTTTTTGTTGGTAGCCATATTGTGATCTTTGTTGGTAACCATTTGTGATGTGAGTCCTGATGTGAGTCCGTGTGTGTTTATGTTGTGCGCGTTGGTATTGTACATATTAAGCGGATGAAATCGGCTTAAACGCCTCCGTGTGCCGCCCAATCAGCGGCGAGGGGGGGCGTGGCAGCGGTATGGGACTTCGGGGACCAATTGCGCACTGTGAGCGCTTTTTTGCCGCTTTGTTTTATGCATAATTTATGCAAAATATCCCCGTACAAATTGACATTAATCAGTATGCTTTATTGACTCGCCCGCTGGTCGCTGGAATTTAGCAGGATAAACCCAAACCCCGAAGCTCACACCCAGAATGTCAATGTCAGAGGCGAGATAAAGCGCCACTCATGGCCGCTGACATTTCTGGTGTGCTCCTCCGCTTTGTACCGACCCAACATTCCTATTACTTAATCAAGAAATTCCTTTTGCCTTTGACTCTGACTCTGGCTCTGCTTTTTACCACCCATCCACCCACCTACCCCCTCAGCGTTAATGGCCTTTGTGGCCTTTGGCACGTTTTGTTTGTGGGCCAAAAAGGGTATCTCCACCCCACCATCGCGGTGACACTTTTTATTTGAAGTTGCCTGCTTATGCAAAATTATTGTTATGCCCATGACTGACTCCTCTGGTTAATTATTTACAAATCGTATGTTAATGTAGTTATAAAAATCCAGATTTAACATTTATTATCGCTTTTAATATGGCTCAATAAATTCGCACGAAATAAAGCTGCGACTCATTGTTGTATGTTAATTTTTAAAATATATTTTATTTTCATTTAATTAATGTATATTTAAGTTACCGCATCGATTGTGTAAATTAATGAATTATAACACAGATAAACCGATGCAGGTTATTTAAGTTTTGTAAAATTCTCAAGGTTTATTCAACTTCCTTAAGGTTTTAAGGGTTAACAATGTTATTCCTATATAAACAAACTTGTTAAATGGTCAAAAGAGTGTTCCATATTCGGTTATGGCTTTGTCCCGGTGGCCGCTCTTCTTTTGTTTTGTTGATAACGAAAGTGACTTGACATTCTGCCCCCTTTGTGGCTTCCAGTTGTGTTCGCTGACCCCACTGCCTCCCAACTTGAGGGGGGTCACCAGCAGGAATTCGCAATAAACGTGGCCACAAAACGGGATAAGCCGACGCCCATTTGACCTGAACAGTGAATTCCACTTACCAAGTCTTGTCATTACCCTGTGATTGTAGTGATCATTTCACCAACAAGACTAATATTTTATTCGAAACACTATTATTATTTGCGATACTCGAAGAGTAAGCAAATACTGTAAACGATCAAATGTCTGTCTGTCCGTCTGTCCGTCTGTCCGTCTGTCCGTCTGTCCGTCCGTCCGTCCGTCCGTACAAACGTCGAGATCTCGGGAACTATAAGAGCTAGAACCACCAAATTTTGGGCACAGACTTCTAGAAACAAAGCGCAGATCAAGTTTGTTTCAAAACTTGACCACGCCCCTTTTACCGCCCACAAACCGCGAAAATCTGTGGCGCCCTCATTTTTTATGCAATCGTTACGGTTTAAAAAGAAATATAATGATATGTGCACTGTCTTACTACACTCCGAACCATTTTGTGCTCTAATAAATAATAAAGAAGTTATAGAACATTTTGCTATGCCTTATACATATGTAGTTAATGTAGCCCCATAGGTGGCGACTCTATCGTTTTTTTTTCGTTTTGTTTTTTAGCCCCATAGGTGGCGACTCTATCGTTTTTTTTTCGTTTTGTTTTTTTAAAAAGGGAAAATGAGTATCGCAAATCTTATAGTCGGGAAACCCGACTATAGCGTTCTTTCTTGTTTATATCTGTTTATGATTCATTACATTCTTTATTATTTTAACGTTAAGTCTGCGATGCAGCAAAAAGATTTTCGATAAATTGATTTATTTGATTAAGTTAAATGTTTTCTTTAAAGGTTTTTTTTTTGTAATTCTAAACCATTCTTGTTTTGAATAAGCTTACAATTTTTTTAATTTGCTAATGTTATACCTCTTCATATGGGCTCCATGGCTCCATATATGAGGGCATGGGAGTCGGCACCGAAGGCGTAGTGGTCGGAGTATTCACAAATGCTCCGGGAAAGTTGTCCAGCTTGTTGGCCACGTCCTCCACCCGGCAGCAGTGCACCAGGCCGTAGGCGGGGAACTCGTGGAGGCTGGCAAACAGGCTGCCCTTCAGCCAGGACACCTGGTCGCACATCGAGGGGCACAGGTCGCTCGAATTGTTGCCGCGGAACTGCAAGGACATAGAGAGCAGGACGTTAGAAACTGATTTGACAGGTAACTTAAATCGAATAGTCAAACAAATATTATCTTTCTTTGCCTAAAAAAACGTATGGTTGCAATATGGTTGATCAAAGAGTATCGGTTTCTTGTACGTACAAAGGGGGAGTTGTTTCCGATGAGGACGAACTCATCCTGGGGCTCCCCAGTGGGTTGGAGGGCGTGGACATGGGCCCAAATGTGGGCGGGCACTGGCAGGGAGCCGCCGTCCTGCAGGTCGATGGCCAGCGAGCGACTGGCGTTGCAGGGCCGCCCGGCTACCACCGGCAACTCCAAGGCACCGGAGACGCCCAGGCGGACGTCGAACTGGGCTCCGGCCTCACTGGCCACCCGCAGCGCCGAGAGCCAGTGCGCCCAGTTGCCAGAGAGCAGAGAGCTCAGCCAGATGGTGCCCATCATGTCCTCATAGCCGGACAACTGCTTGGCTACAGCCACATCCTGCATCAGGCTGGAAGCTCGGAAGGCATTACCCACGAATAACTGCGCCAGCTGCTTCTCCTTCTCCATGTATAGGTCGATATCTGTCTGGCTACTCAAAATTAACAAAAGTTATATTTATAATATTTTATTTTTAAATTTGGAAATTGAATGGGGACTAAAATTTAATCTTTGTATCTTTAAAGTTGCAAAGAAACCGCAAGTTCAATAATATCATAAATTATTTATTTGAGCCTTAAGTGGTTTGGTATTTAGTTAGACAGTGCACATATCATTTAACTCCCTTTAAAACCGTTTCGATTGCATTAAAATTGTGCGCACCACAGAGTTTTGCGGTTTGTGGGCGTAAAAAGGGGCGTGGTCGGGTTTTAAAACAAACTTGATCTACGTGGGGTATATAGAAGTCTGTGTGCTAAATTTGGTGGCTCTAGCTCTTATGGTTCCCGAGATCTCAAGGCTCGTACGGACGGACGGACGAACAGACAGACATTTGCAACGTTTACAGAATTTACTTACTCTTCGAGTATCGCAAATAAAAAGGGTAAATTATAGATACCCAAAATACGAAATATTATGTACCAAAAGTCTGTGGTAATCAATGTGATTGGGACTTCACTCACCTGACGGTTCTGATTAGGTTTTTGCGGTAGGTTACATTGATGTCCAATCCGATATCATTCAGCTGGCCCAATTGGGTCTGAAAGTAGGGAACCCAATAAATCGAAATCTACTAATTAAACAATATTGATATTCCTACAAACCTTTTCGAGAACTCGGTTCTTGGTGGGCATTGTGGTGTAACTAATGTACTTCAGTTGGGAGGCTTCAATGTCATAGCACATGGCCGCACTTTTGACGGACCCCAAGTCATCAAAGTCGTGGCCCAAAACGAGAGTCATGTCGTCCTTGCAATTGGGCAAGCTGGTCCTGCTCTCAAACATTTGAGACGCTCCCTTCAGACAGTAAACTCTTGGATTATTGAGCGTCCTGTCATGCTCATCATAAAAATAGTCAGATTGACAGCGCAGTGTTAACTTTACATCGTTTGTTGAATAATCGCCCCTATAATTACTGAAACCAAATAAAAATTGATAAGCGTAAATAAAATGTTTTAAAGTAGAAATTACCCATTTGATATTTATGATATGAGCCAAATTCACACTGCTAAGAACTAAGAATTATTTTCACAAAATATTTACGACATTTGTATAATTAATTGAGCGTGTAGATCTACAACTTACTTAGGTAGGTGAACTTTGTAGGGATGGATATGTTTTCTACGTAACGCTACAAGCTTCTGACCAAAATTACAAATTTATATAAAATAATAATTTAATTACAAACCTATGATAGTAAAACCCACTGCCACAGTACATGTCTATAGTTTCTGTTTCCTCTCTTTCGTAAATCCCGGCAGAATCGGACAGTAATTGTTTGGATCCAAAGCTAGTGACGATAAGGGGAGCAGGGGATTCAGTTGTCAGTTTACAAGATCCAAATACATCCGGGGGCAATCCACAGAGGACGGATAGGACCAGGAGCAGAGTGTATAACGACCACATCGCGACGATTAGAAAGTTGAACTGATCGCGTCCCTCGATGGGGAGCCTTCTTATAGAGCCCTGAATGCTGATGTTGCAGAAATGCTTATCGCATTTCGCATATTCGTACTTGTAAACAGATTTCCGACGAGTGCAGCGCTCAATCTGATAGTCCATGTGTCGACAACTATGCCATTTCAAACACAAAGTATTAATGTGAATCATCACTTTGGGTTCTAAAATTAATTGAGTAATTTTTAAAAAAGAACTTAAGTTTCATCTTTAGTCAGTGCACTGACTATCCACTGCAGTGGATAGTTTCTAAGTTATCTTACAAATAATATATACAAAATATAAAATAACTAATATAAATAAAAAATATAAATTTTGATTTGGGAAAATTTAAATACTTACAAAGGGTTGGACCCTTCGGCTGATTCTGCAAAATCTCTTATCTGACCGATTTATTCCGCAGTTTGCAATTTCCGAAAGCCTGTTGCACAAGATTAAGATCAAAATTTTAAAGTATCTTAGTATCAGAGGATTACCCTCTGCAGCGAATTTATTGGCAACGGTGATGCTGATCAAGATCATGGATACTTAATTGGATTGAACAATATTTTTACAAACTTGGTACCAAAAACATATTAAGCTCAGCCTAAGCGGATAACGAACTTGTTTTAATGTGGGATTCCCCCTTTTCGCAGTGTTTTAATAGGTGAGCGAAAGGAATATAAGCAAAGTCGAAAGTTTTCTATAAAAATGAGATTACGAGACTCACTTATCTGTCCATTCAAAGGGCGATCAATCCACAACAAGTCATTTAAATGCAATAAAAATATACAAATTAGACAAAAAATTGCAATTGACATTTCCGACCCTGTAAGGTACTTATGTACACATAGACAGATAATCCTAATCAGATGAGTGGAAAGTGTAAAAAGTGTGGTATTGATGTTGTACCTCCTAAAGTATAATAATGTTGTTTCCAAAAACAACAGCACAAACATACATAGTAGGGGAGAAGTGGGGGTTGTGGGCATGGGGGGGTTGTGGGCACCCCTATGTATCTTTTCACAAAATGAAGATTGACTTTTTTTGGTAATGTCATTCGCAAGCAATTACCTTATGTATGATTTATGCCAAATATCAAAGTAAACGAAACGCGTTTGCTTTTTGAAATGAACGAATTGGTTTTTTTTGTGCTTGGAAAAGGTGGTAAAGTTTTTTTCAAAGATTTTCAATAGTGTATTAATTAAAGTGAATCGATTAAGAAGGTAAGTGTAATGCATTTTTATTTAGTCAAAGTATTATACTAAATGGAACAATATCGATTTGAACCAAAAAATGAATGCAAACACATTTTTTAATTACTTCTTAAAATGTCTGCTAAAGTTGGTTGTGGGCACCAAAATTGGGGGGGTTGTGGGCACCCGTTTTTTTTTGGAAAATTTTTTTATTAACTACAATTTCTTGTAAAATTTTTTTCAAAATTTGTTTGGAACCCTCTAGAACATTCTTGTAGAAATCTTAGGCTCTTGGAAAAGGATCCTCTCCCGCTGAGAGGGATTATCACCAAGATTTGTAATTTTGCGATCGAGCTTTTCATCCGAAATGTGTGGACATGCGGGCCAGTCATTACACATGTCAGAATTGTGTTTCCGACGATGAATAACGCCTATGTAGTCTTTGAAATAAATAAATTGTCGTTATGTTGATATTGGTTGCGGTTTTTTTTCCATATTTTTCCATTTGCAGCAAAAAAAAATGTTAGCTAAAAATTACGGTTTTACAAAAGTCTATATGAAATTTTTTCGCATGACAAAATCAAGTATGTTTCTTCATAATTAGTTAGTTTAGGTCTCTAGCTTTACACAGATACCCATATGTCCAAATAATATGCACTAGTTCGGTAATTATAAGCCAAAAACAAAACTATGCCCACAACCCCCACTTCTCCCCTATGTATGTATTACATACCTTTAAATATTTTTTGTGTACCAATTCCACACGGAACTTCAGTTGTAAAAGAATACACACACAGATATTATTTATTTTTTTATGAACTTTTGTTTATTTTTTTTCGGATTTTCTTCGTTTTCTTTAGTTTTTTGTTGTTTTTTTTGTTGTTTGTTTCATTTAGTTTTTAGCTTTTGTCGGCCATTTCATTAATACTAAGTGTACGCATTAAAGGTAAAATATGTTTTGTTTTACTTGTTAATTGGTTTCCTTCGATTTTTGTTTTTACGTTCTCCTTCATTATTAATTATAGGCTTACTAAGAAGTGTTGTATATATGTATGTAGTGAATGCTAAAGGGGCCAAATGGAGTCATGTTAATGTAATGCTTTCTATATCAACTCTTTCTGCGATCCCAAATTGTTTCCCCTCGGTTTTTGCTTTATAATTATAATTATAATAGTTATTATTATTAGTTCCTGCGTTACGCACCACACGTAACGTTGCTTTAAAGTGTTTCTGTTTAGCGGTAGGCGCTTAAGGCTAAGATCGTTTGCTTTTACGTTTCAGAAAAGTGATTCCTTAGTGAGTTTTCGCTATATGTTACATACTCCTCGATCCAGCTATCCTATTCCTCGTCCTCGTACTCGTCCTCGTCTACTTAATGCCCTCGTTAAGTAACAACAAAAGGTCAACAATTAATTGCTAATATGCCAAATGCATCTGCTAGAATTTGGGCGATTTTATCAGATTTCAGATTGGACAAAACTCAAATACGTCATTCTCCCGTCTGGTGGTGTGTTTTAAAATATATATGTATTTATATATTTATATAGAGGTGTGTTATATTCATATATGCAAATAAGTTGTTCATATCAGGGATGTAAGTCTATATAGAGAGGTGTGTGTTCATATAATTCCTTTTTTCGCTGAATTAAAAACTTCTTTTTTGTTTGAATCGTTTGGTTTTTTTCTCGATTTTTATTTTCATACAATTTCTCGCCTCTCCTCGTTTGAATTATTTCTCAATTAAATGCTAAAATTAAGTGTAGAAAAAAAATGTTTCTGCTTCTTTTTTGTATATGTATTTCTGATGCATCTTTTCTTTTTGTATATATATTTCTTTATATAGAATTGGGGATATTCTGTGATAATTCCTTCTGCTTCCTACTCGCTGTCCAAAAAAAAACTAATTTACACAAAACGAAACGACATTTCCTGCGAGTGTGCGGATTAGATATAACAACTTAGGGCCTGGGAAATCGGGTGAGCCAGGGAAAGATACGAATCTAAAATAGAGGCCTCTATATACAAGGACAAACACACACACACACACACACAAAGCACGAACAGAAATCAGAAGCCCAACCTTAAATCAAATGTTTAAATCGAGTTTTATGCCAAATACAAATACAAATACAAGTACAATTACATGAATCATTTCGTTAGCTTTTACATAGATAGTTGCTATCATAATTCCTATTGCTATTACAGGATCAGAGTCCCTGATGGAGAGATGATCTAGAAGAATCTATGGATCTATATACAGGGACATATTGACGGGTGGATCGGATGCATGCAGATGAAGATATAGACGAAGATTATACATGGAAGACGGCAGAGACTCCAAACATGTATCATTAATTTACTGAATTGTCACTGCAATTTGGGGGGATAGCATCCTGGCACCTACTTGCGAAGGCTTCTGGTCATAGAAAAGAAATTACAAATTATTTTCCGTTCGTTTTATTACAATCTTTTATCGTTTGTTTTTTTAGTTTTCTTATCCTTTTTGTTTTTTTTTTTTTTGGGCGCGTCACATACAAAAAATGTTGTAACTACTTATAAACTAAATTTATTTTCCATGTCCTCTCAGCTCAGTTCTGAACTTCTAAAGGGGGATTGGGTTTGTGATCCTGGTTCTGCAGATCGTGGTTGGGATTAATTAGTTTCCACATTTGCTCCCAATGTCTGCGAGTGTGTGTGTGTGTGTTTAAATTACAGGTGTGAAGGTGTAGGTGTGTGCATGTGTTTGGTGGATTCAAATCAAAGTTAAAATCATAAGACAATAAGATTCCATAAAATTTGCTCACAGCGGTCTGTGGGATGAATTGGGGGACAGGATGCATGGGAGTGGGAATGGGAATGGGGATCGGGAGGACTCTATCAAATGACATTTTTAAACTTATTATAATTGGATTTCGTGTACAGACAACTGCGACTGCGACTGGTATCCCCTTGCGGATAGATAGCTTGAATTGATTTTGTTTCGGATTGTTTGTTTCTTTTTTTGTTGGGGTTTTTTCTTTTGTTTTGTGTGTTTTTTTTTTAAATTAGTTAACAACTCTAAGAATAGGTGTGTGTATACAATTAAGAAAAAAAAATAAGCATTATCAATTAGGCTTAGAACTACAAACTAAACTTGCCTATGCTTTCAATAATATTAAACATAATAAGCTTTTCAACCATGTGCGACTTCCTTGTCGCCACGATCCATCATCATTATAATTGTAATACATAATAATAATCGAAAGTGATAAGTGTTTAAAAAAGTTGTGAAGAATCAATTGCTAACCGAAGGAAATATGCCTTTTTCTGTTATATATTAGTTGCTGCTGGGTTGCTTTCACATTTTTTTTTGTTTGCTCGCTCCTTCCGTATATGCATATATATATACTCACTAAATGTACGTATGTTATTTACGCCTTAGAACATTGCTTAATTGGTTTTAGCTTATGCTGTTTGTTTCTTTTGTTTGTTGGTTGGTTGGTTGCTTGGTTTGTTTGTTGGTTGTTTGCTCAAACAGTTCTGGTCCGAACTGTCGTCGTTGTTGCTGTCCTAGCCGTGTTGCTTTTGCTTCTGCTTCTGCTGTTGCTGTTGCAAGCCGTTGTCCGACGTGGTCCGTTGCTGGCGCTTTGGCTGCCGCTTCAAGTGGCCGCCGGAGGTGTGGGTGGATGTGTAGGATGAGGTGGTGCTTGTAGTTGATGGGATGCCGCTGACGCTAGTGCTAGTGCCCCGGTTGGTCGCCTTTCTCCGGGCCTTGGCCTACAGCGTCTCCTCAAAGGCAGCCATGAGATCGCTCTGCATGTTCATATCGATTTGGCCAGCCAACTGCAAGGAGAAAGCGATTAGTTGAGAGGGTTAAGTGGAGCGGGAGATCCCGTGAGCTACTTACCGCTTCGCGCCTGCGCCGCTCCTGCTCGGCCCGCCGCTGCTCGGCCCGCTTGGCGGCCGCCCGATCCTGCGGCGATTGCTGCGCCGGCGAACTCTGGCCCTGACCGCCCGGCGAAGCTTTGATGTCGTCCACCCGCGATATCTGCGGCTGGGCATCGTGCACGCTTTTTCTGCAAAATTATCAAGAAGATATGTTGGATTAGTTCAAACTTTGTAGGTATTTGTAATTTCTGCTACCTAATGGATGCGTTTTAAAAGGTCCTAGCTATAAAATAATACCACTAGAGAAACAATTGGGGGTTGTAGCTCACCTTCCGCTCTCCATTGCGCCCAAAGGCGATGCGGCCAGGATAGCCTGGGCGGCCACAGCGGCCGCCACGTGCTGCGCCTGAGCGTGTGCCGCCACCTGCGTGAGCACGGCCACCTGCTGGCCATAGTCCAAGGCACCGCTGGCTGCTCCACCGCTGGCTGGTCCTCCGCCGCTGCTGCCCTGACTGTTCGAGCCGGGTCCGCCGCTGCCAACGATGCCGCCAACGCTGCTGTTGCTATTACTGCTGGCTGCACCGCCGCTGCCGACGCCACCGCTGTTGCTGTTGCTGCCGGCATTGAGGAGCGCTGGTGCGCTGTTGCTGTTCGCGTTGCCACCGCCTCCGCTGTTGGGGCCACCAGCGCTGGCGGGACCACTGCCACCGCCGCCGCCACTGCCGCCGCTGCCCGCGCTTCCGGGCCCATTGCTGTTGGCCGAGTTGCTGCTGTTGTTGCCGTTGCCTGACTGACCGCCGCCGCCGCTGCCGGAGCGCTCTCTTTCGCGCTCGCGGTCCCTGTCCCGCTCCCGATCGCCACTGATCGCTGGGTTGCTCGACGGACCGCCACTGCTGCTACCCGAGGCATTCGAGGCACTGGAGGCCGCGGCTGCTGCTGCGGCTGCCGCTGCTCCTGCGGCTGCTGCTGCCGCTGCTGTTGCGGCCGCAATGGCTGCTGCCTGGGCCTGGGCCGAGGACGAGGATGAGGACGAAGACGAGGACTTGTGGTGCTTGCGCTGCTGCTGCTCCTTCTCGGCCGCCTCCTTCTGGTTCTTCTTCTCCTTCTCGGCCGCCTCGAGCAGCTTGAGGCGGTCACGTTCTTTGGCTTTGTTGCGGAACTGCTGGAACGAGTCCATGGCCGGCTTGGCCTTGCTGCTGCTCGAGCTGCTCGATGTGTGCGACTGAGGGGAGTTGGCTGAGGCCAAGGAGGACCACGAGCTGGCGTTCTTCAGGTTCTGCTCGGCGGCCTTGAAGGCCTGCGCGAGCTTACCCTGGGCACTGGCCGCTGCTGCTGCAGCCGCCGCTGCCTGGCTTGGGTGCAGCTTCATGTCCGAGGGCGACTGCTGTGGGGGCAACACCTTCTGCTGATGGTGCTGCTGCTGCTGTTGCTTGTCCGGCGGACTGGGCATCATCGATTCAATGGGCTTGGGTATGATCAGCAGCTTGTTGGCCACCTGCTGCTGCTGGTGCAGCTGCTGTTGGTGTTGCTGCTGCTGCTGCTGGAGATGTTGCTGTTGCTGCTGGAGCTGCTGCTGGTTTAGCTGCTGCTGCTGCTGCTGGTGGTGCTGGTGGTGCTGTTGCTGCTGATGTTGCTGCGTCTGCTGCTGCTGTTGGCCCAGCTGCTGCTGGTGTTGCTGCTGCAGCTGCATCTGCTGCTGCATCTGTTGCTGCTGGAGCGTGTGCTCCAGGTCTAGGAATGCTGAGGCCGTCGTCATGTTGAGGCTATCGAATCCGGGCATGCCGAAGTCGGCCACATTGAAGCCGTTGTTGTGCGCCTGCTGCTGCTGCTGCTGTTGCTGCTGGGGATGCTTCTGCTGGTAGGCCGCCGCCATGTCCAGGTTGAAGTTCAGCAGGTGGTTACCATTCATACCGCCAACACTCTCCGCCCCCTTGGTCAGCAGCTCCGTCACGTAGTCCATGTGCTGCTGCTGCTGCTGTTGCTGGTGGCCAAAGGGCTGCTGTTGCTGCTGCTGGGGTCCGATCAGATGCTGCTGCATCAAAAAGTTGTCCGTCAGCGACGACTTGCCCGTGGAACCGGCGCTGAACTCCAGCGAGGCCAGCGACTGCTCCACGGGATCGTCAAACTGGGGAATCTGCTTGAGGCCGGAGGCCAGCGAGGCGTTGGCCATCGCATCCCCATGGCCGCTCAGTGGGTTGGCGGCGTTGCTGCCGTTGTTGGCCGGGTTTGTGCTATTAACACCGGACGTCAGGGCAGCCGTCAGTGCCGCATGATGCTCGCCCAGGTCACCGCCACCCAAGCCGCCGGCCGACTTGTGCAGATTGCTGGCTATCCGGATGCCGCCGCTGGACTGGCTGGTCACGGCCACAGCTCCCCCAGCTCCGCCGGCTCCTCCTCCGCCATAGCTGCTGTGCGGCGGCAGGGAGGCGGTGATGGAGCCACCCGGCGGCACCTTGCTCAGATCGTTTGGTCCGTTCTTGTTGTGCTGCCCCAGCGCAGCAACTGCAGCAATTGCAGCACCCACAGAGCCTGCACCACCGGCAACTGGAGCGTGCAACATGTTGCCGGCGGCCGTGACCGCACCACCGAAATTGCTGCCCGGCAGCGATGTCTTGTTGTTATTGTTTAGCATGGCGGCTGCCGTCAGCGGATTGGCACTGCCCAGCATGTTGGCTACAAGAGGATGAGGACGAGGATTAGGATCAGGCATCACGGAGAAGGGATTAACAAGAGGTTACAAGAAATTAGTCACAAACTTCTCAGAAATCTCTTTTATATATTTAGGGTATTCCCTACACTGTTCAACTGTTCAACTGGTAAATATTTAACCAAAAGAAATTTAATTCTTTGTTTATTTTACTTTATAAATTATTTAGTTGCTGATTGGGATTCTAAAATGGTTATTTCTTTAAAAACACTGACCAAAATTCAACGGTTCAACAAGTCAACAGTGTAGAAAACACCCTAAACACCAGAATCGAAGCCCAGATCTCCGACTTGGTAGAGATTTGTGCAACCATGTCCCTGGTTATACTTACACATTTGTGATGTGGGTGTGTTGGAGTTCAGCACATGGTCCAGACCCATTAGCGAGAGCGACGGCGATAGACCTCCGCTCGGCAGGTTGCCGCCAAGGACCACGTTTATACTTGGATTATTTACCTGCTGGTCCAGATGGTCGGTGACACGGGGGGATGGGGAAGAGAATGGAAGGGGGGAGATCAACATGTGTTACATAAACATCTCAAGTTGTTACGACAATTTCAAAAATCACAGTGAGTGTGTGTTGTGTGCATCTGCATCTGGCAATGGGATAGTCAAGATCGGTCTTGGGAATATAACTTGGCTTTGGCTTTATCAATACACTGATTGGTTTATTAAAGTGAAACGAATTAATATGGTTAAGTAAGGCTATCCCATTGCCAAATTCCATCCATGGTTCTTTTCTGCTTGTTTTTCTTCAGTTTTTCCCTCTTATTTCCCTTAATATGATTAAGTTACCAACTTTCCGTACTTACATTGCTTCCATTTGAGTCTCGGGATTTTTTCTTGCGCGGCGGTCGCTCGTCACCATCACCTGTTGAAGCGGAAAAGGCAGAAACCGGATAAGTAAGGTTAGCCAAAATGTACAATAGAAGTTGCAAAGAGGAACAAGGCTAGGGGATCTATAAAGATAGCAACAGGCTGGGAAAAACACCAGGGTGGACTTCATTTTATGTCAAATTTGATTATTTCTGAAATTTATAAAAAAAAGGAACCCAGGTAAAACCTTTTTTTTATGTTACAACTTAATAAAAAGGAGTAAAAATCTGTTACTGTAATTTTTAACGCCTTATAGACTTTTGTTTATGTATAAATATTATCATTTGGAAAATAGATTTTAAACTTATTTGCAGATTTTGAAAGTTATGAACGACCAAATTTGAACATAAAAAGATCCACCCTAATATAGCACAAGCGATAGTGATTTTTGGGACTTGGATCGTATTCGTATATCATACAAACAATACATGATCGGTGATTAACGGTTTACATATATATAAGTATAATATAGGTGTATTAAAAATACCTCTTACAATGCCGATCGATGAAACAATTGTGTCGTGGTGGGTTGGTGGTGGTGGTTTTTGGAGTTTGGTGGGTGAGCCGAAGCCGAGCAAAGCAGCCCCTTTTCGGCGCTCTATCTTCTGTTCTCTTCTCTCTATCTGCCTTTCTCCGCCCACTCTCTCTGTGCTTTCTTTTCAATATCTAAACTGTAAATGAACTGAAAAAGAACGGCTTCCCCTCTTCCCCTTTGTCTTTGCCCCACCGTCGCACCACCGTGGAGGCAGCCAAATTGATAGGAGATATAATGGATAATCGCAACCAAATCAACCTTTGAGGGCTCCAATCGATATTTGTTATCGGTTATGTTAAATAATCGTTACTTTTGTTTTTTTTTCTTGATTTTTTTTCTCCTCTGTGAATAGAAATAATTTTTTGGGGTAATGAGGAAACACACAATTGGTTTTTTTTTCTTCTTTTTTAATAAACATTTTCTTTTCTCATTTTTCGTTTTTGTTTGTTGTATTCATTGCGTTTTTTTTTTAGTTTAGTTTAGTTGTTGTTTCGCTGCTGCGGTTGCGCTGCCATTTTGTAATAATAAATATTATTATTGTTTTTTACTATAAATATTTAAATGTATGCGTGTGTGTGTTTTCATAATGCTAAATGTGTGTGTTGTTGGTTTGTATTTGTTTTTGTTTTTGTGTTCGTGTTGGGTTACGTTACGTTGCGTTACGTAGTTCGTGTGTCGCGTCGTCCGCTCTTCGTCCTTCTTCGTCCTTCCTCCTCACTCTACCTTCCTTCTTTCCCTAAGATTTTCACTATTCATCCTTGCGTTTATTTTATTTTATATTTTATTTTATTTCGGCTTTTCTTTCTTGTTTCCATTGTTTTTTTTTACTTTGTGTGAGACGCCTGCGCAAATTGAAACCAAAAATGCACTGTTTTTTTTTAAATATTTTCTTTTGATTTTAATGTTTTTTGTTCACAACGTTCTTTGCGGAAATTGTTACTTTTTTGAGCGTGTTTACATGTGTGTAAAGTTGGTGTTGTTGCATTTCTCTGTTCTGCTTTCTCTTGATCAACTACAGGCTATAAAAAAAACACAAAAATTAGGGTTTCATCAAAACAATCTCAGCAGGGGTAGTAATGGATGAAAAAGGCGTTTACAGGGTGTTAAAGTGCTGCTACTTTAAAAAAAAAAAGTATTTAAAAAACAAATATTCTCTGGTTAAATAATGAAAAAAGGTCCTCTTGCCGGTTTCGGTTTCTACACTGCTTTCTTTTGGCTCTCTTGTTTTTTTGTTGCTTCTATTTTTGACCGTTGAGTTTTCGACTCGAAATTAATATTGTTACATTTTGTGTGTGTTGTTTGTTGTTGTCGTTTATCATTATTATTGTTGGTTTTCATATCATTTTGTTTTCCTCCTGGCGGTTTCATTTGATTTAATTTAATAGTAAAAATTGTATATTTAAATTGATTTTTATGCAATTTGTTTTGTTAATTTTTCTTTATTTCCATTGCATTATCATCTCATCATCAATCCTCCTCCTCTTTTATGCATTTCTTTTTTTTTTGTATATTTTCGTAATATAATATATATATATTTTTTTTTATTTGAAAAAAACGTGCAAACAATGTGTAAAGGGGAAAGCCGACAGCCGAAAAATAAATAATAAAATGCTTTCAAAATACATTTAATTATTTCTTTTCTTATTTTTTCTTTTTTTTTGTAGTAGTTGTTTTTTGTTTTATACCTCTCTTTTGATCATGTATAGCATACATCTATGTTAACATAGCTATTTTATATGGGTAACTAGGTGGAGTTTAGCTAAAGAGCAAAAAACCTCTATACGTAACGCTTGGTTCCATTCCGTTTCGTTCCGATTCTTTCATACCGTTATACCGTTTCATATACAGACAGAGACAGACACAGTCACAAGGACACGGAGAGAAACAGGACACAAAAAATATATGTGGACAGTGGACTTGAGATACCGTTACCCCTCTTTACGTAATCGATTGTTTTTGCTTCCGAAAGTTTTTTGTTTTTTTCTTGAAATTTCAATATTTCTTTGATCTGTTTTTATAGTTTTCTTTTTATTTATTGTGTAAAGCTGCCTTTTCGGATTTGAACTCCTGGAGTCGTTGGAAGTTGGCTGGAAGCATTTCTTGGTTTTCGGATGACGGTTCGGTTCTCCCACATTGCTATTGATACACTTTAAGTTAAAGACAACAACAAACTACAGTCAAACTTCCATAACTCGAACCACCATCTGCCACCTGAAAACGTTCGAGTTATATAATTGGTATTATACGGATATATACTCTCTGTTGCCTTATAGAGACTTCAAGTTATGAAAGTTCGACTGTATTAACCACAAACTAATGATATACAGAGAGATATTAGGCAATTATCGGTTCTAAGTGATAAGGCGAGCTATTGATCGCGAATTGTGCTAATGATTGTGTTTTAGTTCCAATCGTTCTGTTTGGAAACACTTGTTTTATTTTCTTTTTGAGGTTAAAAACGTTTAAACAATTAATAACATCAAATTCAACATTCACATCTGTCTGTGGACTAAATTAGAAGTTAGTTTGAAGTATATATCCCTATTAATTCTGCCTCCCCTTTAGTTTTGGGTATTATTTACTGATGGAACTTCGGCCCCTTATTTCTCTCTCTCTCTCTCTGTGTTTCGATTTTTGTCATACGGTTCTTACGTATTCGTTCCTTACGTTATTTTACGTTGATTTTTGTGGTTCGGTGTTTCCGTTTCCGTTTCATTTCGAAGCTTTTCAAACTTTCTTTGTTTTTACACATTGTCTGCAAGTGTATCAAGAATTTCATAAATGGTAATTTTGCTTGCATTTTGGTTCATTCGGTTTGTGTTAACAATTTCATATTTTTATGGGTTATTGTTCATTTTCATTATTATTATTATATTTTACACATAGTTCTGTGAGGTTGTGTAGGTGTTTTGTGTGTGTGTAAATGTGTGTGTGTGTGTGTTGTTCAGCCTGCTCAAAAAAAATGTACAGACCGGATAAAGTAGGATTCTTTAGTTGCATCAAGAAATTAGACTAGAAACAATATGGAATTGGCACAGAAGTATTTGTTTTTGAGACTTAAAGAAGTCGGGGAAGAAGATTCACCTAATTCCGCCTTGTAAGTGACATAGTATGGGCTAAATGAGGGTCTACTGCGGAGTTCTAAGCCCTAGATCTAGGGGATATGATGATCTATGAAGGAAATTGCTCCTGAGCTGCGTCTAAAGTTTATACTGATACTGATGATGAGTGTTATCATGTGTGGTGGTGTGAGTGTGGATGATTCGTTTTCATTTCGATTTATTCGTTGATCTTGTCAATCATGCATTGTTGCTCTGCTGTTTTATAGATTTGATGGAGAGTTTTGATTTGATTTGATTGGTTTTGATTTTGTTTGGTTGGTTGGTTGGTTGGTTGATTGATTGATTGGTTGATTGATTGATTGGTTGATTGATTGGTTGGTTGGTTGGAGTTGGAATTCATTACTTTCTTTTTCAGATTGGCTGCCCCCAATACACAATTGCTTCACGATTTTTTCAGCATATTCTCATAATAATCATAATAATAATAATAATCATAATATTGGTAATAATAAGGTTTTTGTTGTTCTTTTTAGAATTCTTTTTTGTTTGTTTTGTTTTTTCAAAAAAGACTTAAAGTAGTAAAGAGTGGTTGTGTGTGTGTTATTATTCTCTTATTATTCTCATTTTAGATAGTTGTGTATGTGTGTTGTGTGTAAGAGTTGCTTTTGTTTTCTCATTTTTTTTTCATTTACAATTACAATTCGTTTAATACCTACAAATGCTTAAATATGATATATATATGTGTGTGTGTGGGTGTGTATATATAATTAAGTATATACTAGACCTAGATTTATATATATATATATAAATATATATATATACCGATTATATAAAGTTTTGCCGTTGTGTTCGTGTAGTTTGTCTGTGTTTTCTGTATCTGATCTGTGTTCAGTGTGTGTGTTTCTATGAGAGGGGGTCTAATGATTCGATGGGAGTATTTTTTATGGGGGTTTCTTTCGTATTTCACCCGTCTGATGTCTGATAATGGTATCCTTTGGACTCTGCGATGCTGATTGCTAACAAAAAACCTTGGTTCACCTATTTGTCTGTCAGCAAATTTGTTTAACAACTCTGCATTCAATTACAATCTTTAGCTTGTTGTGGGTGTAACTGCTTTGAGAAATAACTGAATAAAATACATTTAAAATTTAAAATCAATTCAACTGAGGCATTTTACTCGTGTTCCAATTTATGATGCTAAATTCCATAATATCTTTGCGCATTCTTTTTTTCTTAGAGTAAATGCATATTGCACTTTGTCATGAACTTGGTTCTTGGGCATTTCTAAAAAAAAATCCAAATAAAAAAAAAAAAAAAAAAAAAATTTGCTCGGTTTTCTATTTGTGAAATCGCTTTCAGAGTTTGGGTTCAGACGGGTGAAAATGGGAGATGTTTTGTTTTTGATCTGATCTGGTCGTCCTGCTGGTGTTTCTATTTCCTTTTTGTTGTTTAGCACACAAAAACATAAACAAAATGCGCTAAATTCAATAAATTAATAATGCTCGATTAGAGCGAGACAGGAGTAGTGTGTGTGGGGGCTTAGGGGGGGGATTGGTCAGTCGGTCTTTAATAAAAATAATACCCTTAGCATTTTCCCTCACGCTTGCTGGCTCGCTCACTCGCTCGCTCACTCCCCCTCTGTGTCTCTATCTCTATCTCTGTCACCTTCGATTTCAGTTGGCCTGCATGTGCATGTGTTGGTGTGCGTGTGCGTGTCTGTGTGAGGCTTTGAAACTAACTTAGATAAAATGATAAAACTAAGGTTAAGCAGAAAAACACAATTGATAAACTCTACATAAATATATCCATATTGGCATATATCTGCGTGTGCTAATGGGATAGGTATACATTATAACTAGATAAACCTATATCCAATTGAATTAATTAAGCCGGTCGCTCTGTTCAAATCTCCTTAAGTGTTAGCTCAGCCTGATCCTCATCCTCATCCTCTCATTTTCATATTCATCCTCTGTTTTGTATATATAATTACACTCTCGACGGGTTCGTTCCACTGCTGATTTCCTAGTTCCTAGACTGTTCTCTTTAATATTTACTCGTTCGAATCTTCTGTTCTCTGACTTAAGCCACGCCCGCCCTGTCCTTCCGACTTCTCCTTGTTCAGCTTGTGTTGATAGGTCTCAAAATGCAAACGATAAAAGAATATAAAAAAATAATAATGCGGTCGGTCTCGGTTTCTGTTCTGTGTGGGTCTGTTTGCTGTCTCAATCTGAATCTGAATCTGAGTCTGGATCTGAATCTGAATTTGAATCTGAATCTGAATCGGTATCTGTATCGGTTTCCGTGTGTGTGTTTCTAGTGAGTTCTGTTGTTTGCTTCTTAAACAACGCATCTATATATATATATATATATTTATATTTGCATATCTCTATGTATACTAATCAAAAAAAAGGTTGTATAATATAAAACAAACAAACAAAACGCGTCCTAACCTGCTTCACTGTCGCTCGAGTCACTCGAACTGCTATCACTCGAACTCGACGACGATGAATCGCTGGAACTGGAACTCGACGACACGGGATTCGCCGGCTGCACTGCCTCGACCTTGTTCGAAGCGGACTCATCTGTGGGCACAAAAGAAGTAGAGAAAGTGAGGAATTAGCATATCTGCATTGGCAGGTGAATGTTAGGAGGATAATCAGTTGCGGTCAGATGAATAGCTAATAGTAAAAAAGGCTCATTTCTTAAAAAAAAATATCAACAGGACGCAAATATTGTTTTAAGTTTTAAAATACTGTTTTTAACATTAAGCAAGCATTTAATTTACTTGGATGTATTCATATGCACATAAAAAACAAACCTTTTGATTTAAAATGTAAACATTCATATAGTTTTTGAAAAACTGGTTGAAACTACTGGTTTTAAATTAACAAAACAACTGCTAAAACACTATTTATGAAGGCTATAAACCGACAAAATAAAACCCTTGACTTAATTCTTGACCGCAGCTGCATCATACATACCTTTCTTGGCGGTTTTCTTGCTTGCCCCCAGCTGGCCGGTGACGTCCTGCAGGCGCTTCTCCAGCTCCTGCTTTTTCTCGGCCATCTGCTCGTCCTTCGACTTGCCGGAAGGCTTTTTATCTGCGATACGGAAAGAGGGTGGATCGTTTATATTCAGGTTATTTTCGAAGGCAGCGAGTTGGGGAGGGGGGAAGATCGATAGGCAGCGGGGATATGGGATCATGCTCGAAACAAAATGTACTCAAAAGTTTTGGCGGGAAAAAAGGTAAAGCGGCAATGTCTCTATATCATCGGTGTTACGGAAATATCAGGGGTTTCCACAAAATAATTTTGAAAAACATCTGAAAGTTAGGAACATTTACTTTCGACACCTAAATTATTGTGGAAACTTTAGAGATTTCCATAACACATCGGTATATTTGCACTTCTACAGCATTCACAAGCTACTTGAGGAAAGGGAAAAGGGTTTTCTTTTTTGCATGCACTTGCTAACTACAGACAATAGGACCTCGAGTGTTAAAAACTTAATCATACGGATTTGCAGTTTAGTTTGCAATATATATTTGGTTTTTATTTTTTTTATTTTCGAGTTTAACTAACTAAACATGACCACTACGGTTTTCGGTTCGAAATCAAAATTCAAATTTGGAAGCGCAGTCAGCAAAGCCAAAACGGAAATTTGTTCTAAGTCTGTTCTCATTTATTTGATCTTGCACTTGGAATATGATTTTTAGAATAGATAGTTCTCTGTTCTCTGATGGCTCTTGTTGTGTTTCTAACTTGATTCTTATATTTGGTCTTGGGTTTTAATCTTTCTTTAGCTTTTGCTGTTGCTGTTGCTGTTTTTGCTGCTTTTGCTTTTATTGTTGCATTTGCTTTTGCATTTGCTTTGGCTTTTGTTGTGGTCTCGGTTTAGTTACAAACTTACAATATGGCTTACGTGTTTTTTTGCGCAAACACGACGCCACATAGCTTTCAAGCTCGCGCAGCGTCGACGGCTTCAGCGTCTCGAAGTCGATCTCGATTTCGTCGGGATTGGAGTCACGCAGCGATGGCTCCCGGTTCTGGATGATGTGCACCACACGGCCCAGCTTGTCACCTGCGAACGGAGATCAGTATTAGTGGAGCTCTCAAGAAGGTGAGTGGATAATGATTGTTTTCTCTTAATTTAGTTTAAATTACATTTAAATTCTTTGACAATTATAAACAATTTTGAAGTGATCTTTATACAGATATTTAGTAATTATTTTCTTAACTTTCTTTCTTCGTTCCTTTTGTTTTCATCTCACCTGGCAACTTGTTGATGTCGAGCGACAGCTGGCGCTTCTCATCGTACGACATTGGCTTGGCCGTGTCCTCCTCCTCGGAGTCGAAGTTCATCACCTGGCTGGGCTTCTTCTTGCTGCTGCCGCGCGCCCCAGCGCCACCGGCTCCGGCATTTGCGCCGCCGACAGCGCCACCAGCGCCCGCCGAACTGCTGCCCTTGGCCCGCTTGGAGGCATTGCCACCGCTCGCCGCTCCTGCAACAACACCGACGGCTCCCGCTCCAGCCGCAGAGCCCGCAGCATTGCCCGCCACCGAAGCGGCGGCATTGTTACTTGCACCGACGCCTCCGGCTCCGCTGCCCTTGGCTCCGCGTCCGCCCTTGCTCTTAGCACCTTTACTGCTGCCGCTGGAGACTGTGGTTCCGGCGCCCGCCGCTGCGCCCGCTGCAAGTGCGCCGGCCAGGGTGCCCGCCTTGCCGCCCGCCGATGCCCCCGCTCCGGTCACTCCGCCTCCGAAGCCAGCTCCGCCAGCGGCACCGCCGCCCATCATCTGGCTAAAGGCCGTCGATAGGGGCAGGGCTTCCACAAGGGGGACAGCTGCACCGCCCGCTCCCACGAGGGATCCAGTAAGCAGGGCAGAGAGATTGGGACCGCCTGCACCACCGGCTCCCAGGGCTCCCACACCGCCCACGCCCGATCCGGGGCCACCGGGTCCGCCAGAGCTCGGTCCGCCGCCGGGGTGGCCAGCGTGGCCGTGATGCGAGGCCGAACCGGAGCCAGAACCACCGCCCAGCGACTTCTTCTTCTCCTTGAGTTTCTTCTTGGCCTTCTTCTTGGCGGATGCCTCCTCGGACAGCTTGCGGATCTCCTCCTGGAGGCCCAGCAGCTTGGACTCGAGCATCTTCAGCTTGGCGCTGCGCTCCTCGTCCGAGTTGGACTCGTTCTCCGTGTCGCTGGAGTCCTCGCTGGACGAGTCGCTGGCATCGTGCTTGAGTGAGGAGGAGCCGCCGTATCCGTGGCCGTGACCATGGCCGTGCCCGTGCCCATGACTGTGCCCGTGGCCATGCCCGTGACTGTGGCCGTGATGGTGGGCCGCATTGGCCACCGGCTCGTCGGGGATGTTGGCGTAGCGCATCTCGAAGACGTCCTGCAGCTTGCGACCCATGGCCACCACATCGTGGTCTGGCGGATTGTACTTGTAGCAGTTGGTGAATATTAATCGCACGTCGGCTGCGAATTCCGGCGCGCTCTTGTACTCGCGATTGTCCATTTTCCGCTTGACGGTCCCCAGATCCATTGGCTTCTTGATGATGTCGTGGTAATCGTGCAGGCCCAGCATTTCCGCGTCCACTGGCTTGTAGAACGGCCAGGCGTAGCCTGAGTGCTTCTTCGAGAAGAGCTCCTTCAGGATCTCGTTGCACGACTTGAGCGCATCCGACAGCTTCTCCTTGTTCTTGGCCACCGCAACGCCAGCGACGCCGCCGGCCACCAGTCCGCCAAGTCCGGGCACTCCGGAGACGCCCAGCGGCGACATCGTGTAGCCCGAGCCCTGGAATGTAAGATCCTGTGGTTCAGAACGGCCCGTCGTTTCGGTTTTGATGAGTTGGTTGTTGGTTGGTGTTGGTTGTTGGTTGATTGATTCGTGTGTTGGTTGGTGGTGTTGTTGGTTTGATCGATTGATTGAGTGCAAACAAAATCAACGCAAAAGAAAAGAAAAGAAAAATAAACGAGCAAAAAGCGGCATGGGGTTAGCATCGAAAAAACAAAACAAAATCAAGATCAAGATGATTGCTGATCGTGTGCGGATTGGATTTCACTCCGGATGTCCCGGGTCAAATCCCCTTCGCCAGATCGGTATGTTTACAAATATATATATGAGAAATGGTTTTCGAGTAAGAGGCAGGACGGCGTATTGTGTATGATTGTGCGGCGTTCGTTGGGTTTTTGGATATTTTCTTACTAATTTTGATTACAACTGAGCTGAGAAAATGTTTGACGTGTTCAAACTAAGGGAATTCGAAAATGATGACACTCTCTAAACTAAAAAATGATCTTCTTCAAGTCATCAGATGTTAGTGATATAAATTTAGACTCTAATAACGTAAGAATTTAGATTAGGATTTATGGATAAAGAATGTATTTGAAATGAGTTTAATATTTTCTATTTTCAAACTATTTATGAAACTTGAAAAATAAACAAATTTGAATTGGATTTTGATGTACTATGTAAACATAGTTGTTAATTGCAAGTTCTGTTATTAAGTTAATGGCATAATTTCACAATTGTGCTGTTAACAAATTTTAATAAATGAAACTATGTATTTGAACTTGGCAAAAATGAACATAGGATACTACTTTCCATAGGTTTCACAACGTAAAACCCTACATTTTGGCAGTATACTTCCAAACAATGAACTCGGAACTCGACCACGAATATATGTACAAGCTTAGAAGAGGACTAGGATCATACTCATACGACTGGCGATGCCCGTTACTCTTACCTTCTTGCCAATTACCTGACGATTCGACTCCCGTCGCGTCGCAATCTTGGCCGATTTGGAGTCCATTTGCGCGTACGGCGACTCAAAGGCATTGGCCGTCGGCGTGGTGGTGTCCGCCTTTCGCTTGACGCCCTTCTTCATCTTGGCGGGCTGTTGCGGCGGTATCACGGCGTCCACACCGACGCTCACTCCCGCCGTACTATTCACATAGGCCTGCACCGCGTTGGCGGCGTTCACGGCAGCCGCTGGTATTGTCACTCCGCTGACAGCGCCTCCGGGTGCACTTGCTCCCGCTCCCGCCGCTGCCGCCGCCGCTGCTGCCGCCGCTGCTGCTGCTGCCGCTGCTGCAGCACTGCTGTTGTCCAGCAGCGAGGAGCTATTGACCGCCGTCTGGCCGGTGGCGCCGGGATAGGCGCCGCCCGTTTGGCCCAGGCTGGACATTAGAGCCACGGCAATGGGATTGGCCGCTGCAGCGCCGCCTGCTCCTCCGCCGCCAGCCATCGCCGTTGTCGTCGTGTTGGTGCTGCCGGGCACCGTGTGCGGTGGCATTGTGCTAATCGGTGGTATGGACGGTGCACCGCCGGCCGTCGATGAAACCGTGCCGCCCATGGCTGATACGGGTCGGGCGGCTGGTGTGGCCGCCGCTCCGGGTGTGCTCGCCGCCGTCGCTCCGCCAGAGAGAGCCGACTGTTGCGCGGATGAGGCGGCGCCCACTTTGGTGGAGCCACTGCCGGCACCACTGCTGACGGCCGCCGCTGAGGGGGTTGAACCAGAGCCAGTGGTTGCACCTGAGCCTCCGACACCCGACGATGACGACGACTTGGGCGTAGCCGGCGCCCGCTGCTTCTTTTTGCCACCCTTGGCCGTCACCGGCTCGAGTTCGAGCTCCTCCTTGGGCATCGATTCGATCTTCTGGAGGAAGACCTTCTCGAGCGTCTGGGCCATCACAACGACATCCTCGCCGGGCTTGTTGTAGACGTAGCAGTTGTTGAACATGGTGTTGAAGTCGTGAATGGTCTCCTTGGCGGACCAGTAGTAGTTGTTCTCCAGCCGCTTCTTGATCGTGCCCATGTCCATGGGCTGCTTGATGATCTTGTGGTAGTCGGGCAGGTTGAGCTTCTTGGCATCGACGGGCTGCTGGAAGGGCCATGAGAAGTGGTGCTTCCATATCATCTTCATCACCGTCTTGATCAGATATTGCAGTTGGTTCGTATTGCGGCCGGGACGCTCTGCAGGAGGCATCACCGGTGGCTGTACAATGCCATTGACTGGCTCCACGGGTGGCTCGTACCGAGGCGGTGGCTCACTGGACGACATGGTGGTGCTTCTGGTGGTGCTTCAGTTTTGGTGTTTTGTGTGGGGGATAACGTGGTACTAATCCTTCAGTGCGGCTATTTGGGTTGATGGATCCGACTGAGACGGCCGACACACACACTCACACACACACGGGCACGCTGACGAGCCACAAACACACACGGCCGGGCCGCCTCCGTCTCCGTCTCCGCTCCTCCGTCGCCTCCTTCGCTCCGCTCCGCTCCTCTCCTCTCCGCTCCTCCTTCGCTCCTCCTTGGGCTCCTCCTTGGTGCTCCTCTTCGCTCGTTAAGGCAATATATGTTGGTTTGTTTAAAGGGGAGAAAGGGACTAGTCTTATGTGGCCGTCGACCACCTCCTCCTCCACCGACTGACTACTCCTACTCCTGCTGCTCCTTCGACTCCTGGTGATACTCCTGTCACCTTCTTAGCTCCTGATCTTCCTTTCGTCGCTGTGATTGATAAAAATCGGTTCTTGTTCAAGGGATAATGCTGCGAAGTGGTCCGTTGCTTCATGCTCAGCAATGTCTGTGCTCTGGATGGTGGATAAAGTGAATGAGATTAGTTAGATCAGGGATACTGCAAAATGAAGAGACAATAACTTACCGCCCCTGCTCCAGATTCTCAGGGCCCAGGCTCCTCTCATTGGACGCGGATGGCGTTAGCTGATCCGAGGGCCAAGGATGTTACTACTACGGCTACTGGAGGCATTGTGGTCATTCCGATTCGTACAATTCTTGCTGGCGGCGGTTAAATCTGGAAGCCAAATGAAAAGGACCCAGTTAAATTTGGATTTTCGGTTTTAGCCGGCACGGCGGCCCAATCAAGATATTTTGCAACTCTGGCCGAGATTTGCATTTCACAACACTCCTCCTCTCTCGGCGTGTTACATAAACAAAAAATAAATAAGGGGGCGCACACAGCACAGGCAGTCCCCGAAAGAAACAAAAATAACAATTACAATCCCACTGATGTGGTTGCCATAAACAAAATGCGACAACGAAGCTATGTAGAATGCAGAGGCGGCAGCAAACGGAAAACACAAAACAGAACACGCAAAGAAGCAGAAAACAGAGAACGAACGGCACGAACGGCAGAACAGACACTCACAAGCCAAGTGCAAAACAATCAATTCCGGGCACTTTTTAGCGTCAATAAATCCACTGGTCGGCCGATATTCCTTGTATATTTGGTTATATTCTTTATTATTTTATGCGCTTGCGATGGATTTAACTTTATTTTTAGCTCTTTTCGCCGTTTCGTTTAGTTTTTCCCTTCCACCGTTTTGTCGTGAGTAGTTACTTTGCCGCCGTTTTGGCACTCACAGCAACAGCGAAAATAGAGAAGAGGCGAACAGGCCGTAAAGAGTGAGAGCAAAAGAGAGCGGCTCTCATCGACTGCTTTCGAAGTTCGAAAATCGAGAGAGCGCCCGGCCTCACAAACATACGCACACACACAACACTCCAACTATAGATCTGTCTCGCTTGCACTTATGGCGCCGTGCAGAAAAAGCGGACAAATGGCGCTCGCCAAATGGTGCAAAAAGAGTTTAAAAAACGTAACAAGGCTTTATAAACACAATAAATGTCCATTAATGCAAAGGCGACTCGGGCAAACTGAAGTTTAACTAACACACAAATGACTCACACACAAACACACACAGGCACAGGCAGTGTGGCGTGTGTTGTGTTTGCGTGGAGAGAAATTCACCACGCCGCCTTTTTTAAGTTGAATTCTTGTCGCAGTCACAGCAATAGCAATGATTCATGCCGAGTAAACTGGCTTTGTTTGTTGTTGTTGTTGTTGCAGCGCAAATGCAATCGCCATGCTAAAAAGCCAGTAATATGCACGTAATTCCCACTTTTGTTTCTTTTTTTTTTACATTTCATTTAACACCCTCAACTAAGGACTATGGTGAGCAGAGCAGAGAGAGAGAAGTGTGAAAGAGCAGCCACCAATCGCGCATACAAGCGCACACACACGTACATACAATTGAATAGTTTGCCTTTTGCCGATATTCCATATTGACAGTGGTACGAATTGCATTCAAGTTGCACACAAAAATCCATTGTACAGTTAAAAAGTGTTTTACTGTTTTGATTATGCTTTCATTGTTTTAATTTTTTTGTAATTTTTTTACTGGGTCAAATGTTGAAAACATTGGGAATGCTTTCAAGTCCCATTTGTTTATATGGCCCACAGAGTTTGTTGATGTTGCGAATTTATTAACACTCGCACACACACTAATCTACATAGGTGTGTGCCGCCGGCCGGCAAGCAATTTTGCAAGTTTGCCGCTCTTCTCTTTCTTTTTTTTTTAATTTGTTTTTGGAATCGCTTTCACTTTGGCTGCTCAAAAAATCAGTTACAGTTATCAGCTGTATTTGGAAGCTGCGATTAATTGTCCGTTTCGGCCCACTGTGTTTTTGTTAGTTGCCAAGTGTTAGAGCTCGCAAAAAATCGATTCTTCCCACAATCGATTTTTCGATCTTTTTACGAGTAAAAGATCGATACTATCGATTTTTCTTAACCCAAAAAAAAAAATTTTTTATATATTAAAGTACTTGTAAAAATTTAATTTTTATAACGTATTTATTAAGAAAATTGTGAAATTTGAAAGTTTTATTGCTGCTTTCGTCGTCAGAATCGCTCGCCGACATGTTGTTTTCCGTAAACACACATACAAATACACAAAAAAAAATTTTCAGCTCCAAAAAAAAAAATGGTAAAATATAATTACCCTTTGTTGCCATTGTAACGATACGGAACACCAACATCAAATGAATACTCCGCTAATTAATAACAAAAATATGAGTATATTTTGCTTTAATATTATGAAAAGCATAATGTCCAAAAAATCGATTTTGCAAAAAAAATCGATTTTTTTTTGCAAAGGTCAAAAAATCGATAGTATCGATTCTGCTCCGATCTTTTGCGAGCACTACCAAGTGTTCGTATTCATTCGTGCCAGAGTGTGTTTGTGTGTCTGCGATTGTGACGCAAAATTAAACGGAAGACAAACGACGAACGAAGGAGGCGAACATGGTAGACAGCAAGGCCAGGTAATGATAATGACGTATTACCACTCATTCTATTTTCCCCTTTTGGCACGCAAATAAAATTGGAATATTAGGAATAACAAATATTCAGTACACAACACACTGTAGCAGGGGGAAGGGGGTGGGGAAGAAAACGGCTGAATGCAATAGCGGGCGGCTGGCTCTCTCGCTCTCACAACAAAACAAAACATTAACTGGCACTCACACACACGGACACTAAGCAAGAGAGAGAGAAAGAGAGCGGGCGAACGTGCGGTTGTAATTATGTAGTACAGTAGACTTTGAGTTTTCAACAGAAATTCACGTAGAACGATACGATTGCGAGCCGAACTCGGGAGAGCCGACCGACGTGAGATTCAAGGCAAACACACGAACACGATGACGACAATGACGTAGAGAGGAGGAAGAAGTGGCGGAACAAGAAGAAGAAGAAGCAGAGACAGCAACGGCATGCATTGGAAATGGAATTGGGAATAGGAACTTTTTAAGGGGGCAGTGATTAAACGGCAGGCGTTTTTATTAATATGTACATAAATGTGTACAGCTCCATTTGCTCTGCTAGCTATACGGCCTAATATTGAAAAGTCAACAAAAGAAGTTCACTTCCTCTTTACCAAATAAACAAAGGTCAACAGTTTGCCCAACGAAAAACCTTACGTCTTATCTTTTTAGCCGCCTGCTAAACTAATTCAATTCATTCAAAACCCAGACGCACTAATTAAAACATGATTATACTGTTCTCGTTAACATCCATGCACTTGAACTACGGGCAAATATATCAATTTTATTTAAATAAATAAAATACTCAAGTTAAACACACACACGAATACGTACGTGTGCGCTCTCTTCCGAAAGTTGCAGCTGCTGGGGCGTGCGCCAGAGCGAGATAACAATAGGGGGCTACGTAATACGTAGCCAAATGCAAATATGGCGGCATGTCTGACACGAAAGCGAGATAGAGTGTAGTGTGGCATTCGAAAATGTAGAGAGAGAGCAGTTGATTTGCCTCTTGTTGTTGTTGTTTGTACTGTCATTGCTGTGTATCTGCAAGTATGCCGCCGACACACACACAGAGAGTGATAAAGAGAGAAAAGGGGCAGGGGCGAAAAGGGGAGCTGGCTGCTGCTGCTGCTGCCTCTAGGTTAATAAATCGTGCTAATAGTGGCACGAATTTAAAGCCGGTTTACATGGCAACATGCAGCAAAAGAAGAAGCAGCGGCAGCAGCACGCTGTAGCGAAAAATGAAGAGGAAGCAAGCGCGCAAGCACCCAAAAAGCATCAATGAATTCGATTTGAGAGAGAGCCGCAATTTTCCGCTTATTTACGATAAACATATCTTCAGATTTCTCGCCCCGACAAGTAAACAAACCAATTGCGTTTGCCTATTTACGCGCCAACTAGGAAAGTGCAACAGCAACAACAATTGCAATAATCGAGAGCGAAAACCGCAAAGCGACAAAAACTAAAAGCCAAATGCCGGTAAAAAGAAAAGAGAGACGGGAGAGAGCAAAGTTATTTGTCAAGGAATGGACAGAAACAAAAGATCTGGAGAATGCACAAATATAGTACTCACAAAAACAAAAAAACCAATATGCAAGGAAAACAAATTGAATAAATATTCACCTGCTCTTTCTGTTTGAAGGGATAAGAATTCAGACAAATTCAAGAATTTTAAACTTGAACAATACTAGTTCTCCACTGAGTTTTTTATACATTAATTGAAATATTTGAAACAAAGTGACAGTGACATGGAAATCTAGCACACTTGATTTATTATCTGTGTGCAGAAAACTTTGGTAATTTCAAACAGACTAACGTTAAGAAAGACCCCCAAATCAATGCAGTCAATAAAATCAAAATACGGAAATGGAAAGGATGGATTTTCCCTGCGCATTTGGAAAAGGGTTGCTGCTGCTGCAGTTGGAAAATCCAGGGAAAAGCAGCTGCATTTTGAAATCCCTCCACTTTTCCCCTAAACACAGCAGGGTTGCTGACCCCTAAAGCAAATGATCCAAAAGAAAACCAAGCAAAAGTTTCCGTTTTTGGAACTTAATTGGAAAATTCAAAACATTTAATTTCTTTGTGTGGGCGGTATATGGTGGCAAAGGTGAAAAGCCACGTGCGCTGCACTTTTCAAACTTACTTTTTCTTCGGATTTTGCTAGTTGTTTTTGTTATTATTTATTTTTTGGTGAAGTCCACACGTTCTGTTGCTGTTTATCCGTTTAGGTGATATATCCGAATGATTTTGATTTTGACTTTTGTTTATGGCCGCGCTGCTCAGCTGGTTGTTGTTGTTGCTAAAGTTGTTGTTGTGTGTTGGTTATTGTTGTCATTTTATGAATGAAGCCAAGTTTAGCTTGTCGTTTTGTTTAAAACTGTGTTGCGTTGCTATTGTTGTATTTAAATTGAACATATACAACATACAGATTGTACACGACTGTTAAAAGGTGCAACTGTAAAATAAAAACAAAAAAATTAAGCACTTTTATTGACACTTTTTGAGAAGTTCGTTTCCGCGCGCGGGAGAGAGTCGAGAACGAGAGAGAGAGATTAAGAAATCCCCAGCGATAACGTAACCCTTCACGTAAGCGCCGCTGTACGTCACCGCTTTACGCCACGCAACGTAACGGTACACTCACGTTACCGACGGCGCCGCAAAACCGCAAAATCAAGTAATACAATAGCAAAATCCAAAAAATATAGATTTTCAATGCATGTGTACGTTTTGGTTGGCAAAACAATTGACTAGTACTTTTTTTCTTTCTTTTTAATTAACCGCCGTCGAGTGAAACTTTTTCGCGCGCTTCTCTGTGTGCTGCGTGTGTATTCCTCTTTTTAAACGCTTTATATAAGTTTCACTTGTGGCTATCTGGCTGGCTGGCTGTCTGGCTGGTTGCGTAACACTTTTTGGTTTGCATGCAGGCCTGCCAACTTGTTTTTTTTTACCGATAATTTATCGATATCTATAAAAGAGCGCGCTCTTTTAAACCGGAAAGCGTTTCTTTTAGTTTTTTAAAACTATTAATATTATTTGTTAATATTATTCACTTGGTGACTACACACACACACACTCATGCCCTCACACACTCGCACAAACACACACACCCGTCAGAGCGTTTCTGCTTCTTCCTCCTCTTCGTTCGCTTTTGTTCCACCACCGAAAAAAAAAGAAAAAAAAAAATTGTCATGTCCATTGAAGTCTCACATTTTTCAAATGCGTTTTTTGGCGCTAAAATCGGGCAAATTTTGTACAATTTCCATATGCATCGGACGGCCCGCAATTAGCACTTTACACTGATCACAAATTTATATAATTTTTGTCGATTTTTACCACAATTTTTTAGTAATTTCTACACACCGATATACGTACGCGCTACGATTTTTCGACAAACGCGCGTTTCTTGTGAGTAAAGCAGTCGAGCCGTCGCTGTCGCCATCAAATATACAAAATTTTTTTTTCGAAATTACTGAAAATGCGAATACACACGCACACATGCACGGACGGGGCACGAGGCGCACGCGCCTGCTGTATGCAGCTGAGCCGCTCTAACGCACGGCATACGGTGTGTGTGTGCGAATGCGACGGCTAGAGCTAACGAAAGAAGAGAGCTTAAGTGTGGTGGTGGTGGAGAGAGAGAGAGCGGCTGAGAGAGGGAGAGCCGCTCTCTGGTGGTGAGTTTTAATGTTTCGACGTGTAAGCAACGGGCGAGAATGCACGATGAATAAACGTAACAAGCGAAACAAAATGGCGCTGTCCCAGCGGCGGACTCGAGAGCGCGGAATGCGGTCCGGCGATTTTGATGGCGGTGCCTGGCCTCCGGTTTTCTTTTCTTTTTTTTCTTCTTTTACTTTGCCCGCGAACGTTGCTCCGCTTCCGGTTTTTGTTGTTATTCAAGCCGGCGGGGGCGGGCGGGAGCGTTGCATGGCCGGGGCGCGGGTTTTTTCCTCACTTTTAACCGTGAAAATCGCCCCATAAAATGTTACCTTCGACCATTTGTAACACGAACAACAACACTTTGCACTTGGTGCTGGAGGTGGAAAAACATCGATGACACTATCGATATTGTTGTTTCAGCGAGTAGACAAATATTGCCACCTTTTCGATATCGACTTAAATGTTCACTGAACAAGGTGGCATCCATTTAGGGCTGTAATAAAATATTTAAAATTCGTATTGATGATATATGTAGCTTTAAAAAACATCATAATGACATTTGAAAATGTCGGCAAAAATTTCGATATATCGAGTATTTTTTTGAAATTATTTTTAGTTTACCCAAATTTTGATAGAAAGAACTAATTTTTCTGTACCGTTGTCTTAAGATCCTAACATGAAATCCGTTGGTCAAAACTAGCGTTATCAATTAAAAACGCTATATATATTTTTATCAAAAAGGATAAAAGCTTTTTAAACCATGGTCCGCAAATAAGAGTTATTTGAAACAATAATAGAATAATAGAATACCTCTGATATTTATCACTCTTATCCACAAAGCATAGATTTATCATTGAACTTTAAAAACAAATAAAACTAAACACATTTATAACTCTTATCCTCGATAAAAATATAAAATAATAACGAAATGTAGTAGAATAAGTATACAACATAGGGCACAGCCAACTGAATTTAATTTTATTGTAATGCATATAATACATTTAGTAACATATTATTTGGGATAATTCTTCAGGTCGAACAGATCAACCGAAACTACAAAAGTACAAAAATTCAATAGTTAAAAATAATTCCGTGTATATGGGAACGGTAAATGAAAAACATTTTTGCACGAAAAATCGCTGGTTGAAATTCGATTTGGCAGAAGAGCAACTACTTAAAAATAAAAATATCGTTTTACTACTCTAACGTTATTTTTAAGCTATCATCGATATTTTCTGGCTATTTTTAGCTTTTTTCAAAGGTTACTTTATCTTTTTTATGACCTGAAGAGTTGGCGACACTGGTCACACTGTTCGATATTCGATTGGCAGACGGGAGCGATTTGCGGACAAAGCAGTAATTATTAAACCCAATCCAATTCTTTCTCCAATTGGCGGTCTTCTGGCTGCTTGCTGGTCGAGTTATTTTATTTTTTGTGGGTCAAAAATATCAATTTGCTGAGCGAGCGAATGTCGAAATAACGGTAGCCACATAACATAATAACCGTAATAACAGAACAGCGTGTGTGCATAGTGTCTGTGTGTGCGTGCGTGTGAGTGAGTAACTCCACAAGTGTGCGAGAGAGCAAATCAAAATAAGAAAAGAACCGCCCCTGATGGAAATTAATATCGCGAATTACCAGCGAAAACGCGGCGAAAGCTAAACCAAAGTGCTGGCATTAGTCACATAGCGAGTGAAATTAGTGGGGATTACGTAAGAAATCAATGGATTCCGGCTGCATTTGGCCAAAAAGAAGAGGAAAATAATCGAAGCGCTAGTTTTTTGATGATTTCATTCGCAGTGACGACACACAACACGCACACAGCGATGGCACTGAACGTCTGTATGTTGTGTGTGTGTGTGTGTATGGGTTGTTTGTTGAGCTAAAAAAAATAATGAATCCTCAACGACAGCATTTTTTTTTATTATTTTTTTAAAGTGCTGATCGACGACTCTGCGACGCCTGTTGTTGATTACGCTTCGGGGTCTTTCTTTATCGCAACTTCCCCCACCCACTCGACCGATCTCGCACTCGTTCAGTGGAGTGGAATGGAGTACGTAGGCAGGAGCAAAGAGTGCAAAGAGCAAGGAGAGCGCGGGGGGTTAAACCAGTACGCCCACATGTGGGCGGACCGGACCAGATGTTGCTCGTTTTTACCTAGTGGGCGTCCATCCGTGGTAAAAACTCTTTGCCGCAGATGCTGCTCATAGGAAGGAGGGTATTACACTTTTGGTCAGGAGTTTGTAATACTTCTTTGTCCGATTTCATTGTTTGCTTCAACAGCAAGTATATAATAAAACTAGATAATGTTAGCTAGATCATTTGTCGTTTTTCAATGAAATGACTAAAACTAAACTATGTAAATAATATAATTTATACAACTTCTTTAAACTTAACTTGTGAGTTATATTAAGTGAACTACGAGGGTATATAAACTTGGACTTGCTCTCTAGTTTGGTTTTTTTGTTGTATTTTTTTTGGCGGCACACGATCTGCTGCAAATTGAGTTCTTTCGTGTGTGCGTGGGCGTCTAAATATAGATACAACGCAACACCCATACGTGTACGTAATCTGCAGCCCTTCTTTTTTATGGATATCGAATATGGAATATGAAGTATTTGAATGAAAATGATTCATTTAAGCGGAAATCCACTGCAGTCCACAATGACTACCTATTGTCTGCCCTCTCTCTCTCTCTCTCTCTGGGCCTTAGCTTAGCCTTTGTTTACATTCCGCCAGGAGCCACAGAGAGGAAAAGGGAGGGGAAAGGGAGAGCGTGCTAACGGAACGGAACGTGCTCCAATGAGTAATTCGCGCTGCAGCCATTGACAGCTTGTGATGTTTATCGAGAGCTCTCTTCCTTCCTTCTTGCCTTTTGCTTATTGCTTTTCTTCTTTTTTGACGCCAACAAATAAACACGCACACCCACACGAATTCGTACGCAGCGCCCTTGTGTGTGTTTCTGTGTGAGAGGTGACTCATCGGCCAAGTTGATGAGAAAATAAAATTAAACATTAAGGTAGAGCACAAAAAACAACAAAACAAAAAAAAGGGGGGCAGATGGGGCCATTTGGTGTGTTGTTGCAGTAGAAAGAAACGCAGGGGAAAGCAGTGCACAGCAATATACACAAAAGCAGTGCAGACAGCAGCTGAACTTCAATTACACTTGGTGTAAATCTAAAAACACCAATAAGCAAACAACAACAAAAACATATTTTATTGTATTTAAGATATCAAAGAATTCGCAATAATTATTTACTATTACTAAACAGGAAACAAAAGTGTATGCTATTATTTTGAGCACCACTGTTGTTCTTGGAAGAAAATCAATCCAGTTGGAGAAACTAATCAGTTCAATTGGTTTCCCGTTGCAGCCGCGCACCAAAGCGACACAGAACGCCCGAGAGCGAGCGAGCGAGAGAGATAGAGCACGAAACACACACCCACGGAACACCCTCCTGCACCATCCCCTCGCACACACACACCACACCACACCACACACACACACACAAACACCAGCCGCATAACCATGATCCTGGAGAGAGCGCGGAGGAGCCAAGTGGCTATCCTCCTGGTCGTACTGCTGGCCGCCTGCGTTAGCCAAATGGCTTCGGCCCAAAAGGCCGGAAAACTCACCCAGAATCCGTGCGGGGCCAAGGACAAGTGCCACACCTGCATCCAGACGGAGAGCTGCGCCTGGTGCATGCAGCCGGACTTCAAGGGCCAGTCGCGCTGCTTCCAGCACACGAGCAATGTGTGCCCAGAGGAGTTCGTCTGGAATCCGGACACCTCCGAGCAGATCCTGTTCAACAAGAACCTAACGTTGGCCAGCATTGCTATGGGGGCAGGAGGATTGGCAGGATATGGAGCAGCCGGAGGATATGGAGCAGCCGGAGGAGCTGGAGCAGCCGGTGGTGGTGGCAGTGGTTCCTACCTATCCGGCGGCAGCTCGAGCTCCTACCACAGCTCCTCCTCCTCGTCGATGTCCAGCTCGTATGGGTCGGAGTACTCTGCCGGCTGGTCGGCCAGCTCCGGCCAAATTGTCCAGATCAAGCCGCAGTCCGTGAAGCTGAAGCTGCGCATCAGTGAGTCGGGATTTTTACATATCTTTCTTGACCAGAATTTCATCTGCCTTCACTCTCCCTCACTCTGCAGACCAAAAGCACGACCTCAAGGTGAGCTATTCACAGGCCGAGGGCTATCCCGTGGATCTCTACTACCTGATGGACCTGTCCAAGTCCATGGAGGACGATAAGGAGAAGCTGTCCGCCCTGGGCGACAAGCTGTCCGAGACCATGAAGAGCATTACCTCAAACTTCCGCCTCGGTTTCGGTTCCTTCGTGGACAAGGTGCTCATGCCCTATGTCTCGACCATTCCCAAGAAGTGAGTAAGGTTTCCAGACTAGATTAAGGACAAAGCAGTAGTTTAAAGTTAAGGTTTTAGGTAAGCTTTTTACACAAGTATTCAAATTGCTTAGGGAAATACCTACATCAAAATTACCATTTAAATATTTTTGTTTTTAATTTTTTAATTGGACTAAGGTAGTTTTTAAGTTTTGGCTTTATATGTAGCTGCTAAGAAACTCTGTAATAGTCATAGCCTTCAATGGATACCTGATTAGTCAGCGGTTCCCTGGAACCTGAGCTGACTTGACTGCCTTGTGTTGTACAATATTGATTTCGTCTATGAGTAATGTCCGTTGGTGACCCAATGATGATTCTTCAACCTAAATTCGCCACCTAATTCCTATCGCTAATCCGAAAACAAAAAAGAAACACACACACTCCTCATTGGCTCTCTAAAAAGTACGCAGCTGGATTTTTGTAGCGTCTCTCGATTAATGCAAACTTTGAGCTAATTTTATCTAATTTACCAGACCGAATCAGCCGCTAACTTTGTAACTTGTTTATGTACTTACAACCAACCACACCACGAACACCAACAAACAACAACGCGACAACAACCAATCACCAATCGATGATTTGAATCTGAATCCGTAGACTCGAGCATCCCTGCGAAAACTGCAAGGCTCCCTATGGTTACCGCAATCACATGCCACTCAACAATAACACCGAAAGCTTCTCTGTAAGAGACCATTAATCGTTACTATTTCCGCATAACCCCCCACCCATGTATTTGTGCCTGCCCCCCATATCAATATCTACATATATCTAGATCTATTGCCCACCAAGTGCATGTTTCCCCCATAACTTTCTATGTGCTTGCCCTATCCCATCAATCTCAAATCTCAAATCCCACTGCACCTTTAGTTTAAGCATTATTTATACATTTTGTGTCTGTACTTTTGTGTTGTATGCTGCCATTGACATCTATGGATATATCTGGTGGATCCAGTGGATCGGGAGATCAGCACATTTTTAGCCACACTCTATAGCGTATATATATATATTGTATCGTATCTATATCGTAATTTATTTGCACTCCTCTCGATGTCGTCAAACATTATTTATCTTTTGTGTTTCTCTCTCTCTATCTCTTTATTTCATTGTTTACTCATCACTTTCTCTCCATAAAAATCTGGCCCATATATTGTACTTGTGCATTCCAAAATTTCCTGTTGCTTGGCTCGAAATTTGAACAAAAACTAAAAAATGAAAAATGAAAAAACGAAATCTAAACCAAAATTAGCCTGGTGGAGCCGTGCCCCAAATGCGACGCTCCCTATGGCTATCGAAACATCATGGGCTTGAGCACGGACACATATAGATTCTCTGTAAGTGGTCACGCCCCCATCCGAATCGGAACCATCGCATCCATCCGAAAGCATTTGGCCCGTCATTTTGGCCCAACATCCATTCTAACATTGTTCTCATTTCAAGTTTTGATCTTGTTGGCATGTCATTTGTATTGTAATGTTTGGTTTTCGTGTTCTTGATATTTAATTATTTAAATTTTAAAAGCTTGATCACATTATACTTACATAGCTTGTATGTTTGATTGTATGCTATTGGTTATTGGTATTGTATTGCATGTTTGGATTCTTGGTTTACGTTTATCTATGTATTTTTTTAACTGCTGGCACACTCTGAAAACTAAATGTTTGTAATGAAGTAGGGCAAGAAAATGTAAATATCATAATTGGAGAAGCTTTTGCAAAGTTCCCACTCAATCGTAAATATATTTCTATATTAAAAGTCAGTTTTTCAAGATCATATTTAATAATGTCTAGACATTATCCAGCCGAACTAGATCCTGTAAGACCCATAACACACCTAGAAATAACTATTTTGTAACTCTATAAACAATTTCCCATTTAAACCTGACTCACTTCATTTCACATAGAAACATAGTTTCCTGTTTAAAGTTTAATAGATCTCAGTTTTATAAGTGTACAGTAGAATTCAGTTCCCAAAGCTACCCGAGGAATTTGCTATTAATCATAACTGGCTGCATCTTATCGTATTCGTTATCTTTGACTAATATTGATAGACTGCTCAAGGCTTGGAAGTGTTTGACAAACGCATTTGCTCTCACAAAGGAGTATTCGTATGCTCCAACTAATTTGGTATTTCAGACAGGGTGTGCCCGCCAGCTCGCTTACCTTCCTCCGCCACTTGACTAACCCTAATCTCCCATGGAGTACCCGCTTTTAATCGCTCATCTCTGTCCGGCAGAACGAGGTGAAGGATGCCGCCGTGTCCGGCAATTTGGACGCTCCCGAGGGTGGCTTCGATGCCATTATGCAGGCCATCGCTTGCCGGCAACAGGTTGGCTGGCGTGAGCAGGCTCGTCGCCTGCTCGTCTTTTCCACGGACGCAGGATTCCATTATGCTGGCGATGGTAAACTGGGCGGTGTGATTGCTCCGAACGACGGCGAGTGCCATCTAAATCCCCAGGGCATGTACACGCACTCGGTAGTGCAGGATTACCCCAGTATCTCGCAGATCAACCAGAAGGTGAAGGAGAACGCCATCAACATCATCTTTGCGGTGACCAGCAGCCAGTTCTCCGTCTACCAGAAGCTCGTGGGACACATCCAGGGCTCCTCGGCAGCCGTGCTCTCCAATGATTCATCCAACGTGGTCGATCTGGTCAAGGAAGAATACGCTGTAAGTGAAAAGTGACTCACAAGCCATAAAGTTAGCTTTAAGATTTCCAAGTGATGGAGGTCAGTTGATATACTCTGACTCACTCGTTACAAATCATAGGATTTGCTTGCTTTACTTGAAGTGAAGTTGAACTTGAAGATAGCTTATATGGATTCCTGTTCATGAATAACTAGTAAACAAGCAACTTATTAATTACAGAAAATCTCGTCATCAGTGGAGATGAAGGACAACGCCACTGGCGATGTAAAGATCACCTATTTCTCATCCTGCCTGAACGGCGGACCCGAGCTGCAGACCTCCAAGTGCGACAACCTGACGGTGGGCCAGCAGGTGAGCTTCACCGCCCAGATCCAGGTGCTCAAGTGCCCAGAGGATCCGCGCGACTGGACACAGTTCATCCAGATCTATCCCGTGGGCATCAACGAGAGCATGCTGATCCAGCTGGAGATGCTGTGTGCGTGTCCCTGCGAACTGCCCGGCTCCACCGGCTACGAAAAGCACTCGCGGCACTGCAACAACTTTGGAACCTTCATGTGCGGCATCTGCGACTGCGATGAGCATCATTTCGGCAACACCTGCGAGTGCTCCGTGTCGGACATGAACTCGACGATCAACAACGACGCCAGTTGTCGGGCGGACAACACCACGACGACGGACTGCTCCGGCAGGGGCAACTGCGTGTGCGGTGCCTGCGAGTGCTTCAAGCGAACGAATCCCGAGGAGGTGGTGTCCGGGCCACTGTGCGAGTGCGACAACTTTAGCTGCGAGCGGAACAAGAACCAGCTGTGTTCGGGTCCGGATCACGGTACCTGCGACTGCGGCCGGTGCATTTGCAAGCCCGGCTGGACGGGCACCAGTTGTGCCTGCCAGGCCTCCAACGACACCTGTATGCCACCCGGCGGCGGAGAGATCTGCTCCGGCCACGGCACCTGCGAGTGCGGTGTCTGCAAGTGTACGGTTAACGATCAGGGCCGCTTCTCCGGACGGCACTGCGAGAAGTGCCCGACGTGCTCGGGCAGGTGTCAGGAGCTGAAGGACTGCGTCCAGTGCCAGATGTACCAGACAGGCGTGCTGAAGAACCAAGATGACTGCGCCCGCAACTGCACCACCTTCACACCGGTGAGCGTGGATAAGGTGGAGATCGATGAGCACAAGGACGAGCAGTTGTGCACCTTCTACGACGAGGACGACTGCAAGTTCATGTTCAAGTACAGTGAGCAGGGCGAGCTAATCGTCCACGCCCAGGAGCATAAGGAGTGCCCGCCCAAGGTCTTCATGCTGGGCATTGTCCTGGGCGTGATCGCCGCCATCGTTCTGGTGGGTCTGGCCATCCTGCTGCTGTGGAAGCTGCTCACCACGATCCATGATCGCAGGGAGTTCGCTCGCTTCGAGAAGGAGCGCATGAACGCTAAATGGGATACGGTGAGTGATTGGGTTCTTTCTTTTTTTGATTGTTTGTCTTATGGATCTCTTTGTGTTGTCTATTTGCAGGGCGAGAATCCCATCTACAAGCAGGCCACATCCACCTTCAAGAACCCGATGTATGCGGGCAAATAAGTCCGACATCTAACTAAATATTAGGGAAAATTACTTGTGTCGTCTGGACGTTACTGGACGACTGTCTGTGCTTGAACCGAAAATCAGAAAACAGAAATCAAAAAACAGAAACAGAAACCGAAACCACAACCAAACCAACGCAACCCAAATCCCACAATTACCAATCTTCAGAACCGACTCCGAACACATCGACGAAGCTGCTTTGCCTGGGTGCAAAACCACTGAAGTCAACTGCCATTGAAACGCGTTCTAAACTAAGTCAACCTTATATATATATATATATTTATATATACATTTACACAACAACCCCTCGGGGGCAGCCTTTATACATTGCGTATACTTAACGAGCAAACGATTTGTGCCTTGCAACATATTTTAGACTATATCTATACGTATAAAAGAGCAAGAGCTGCCACTAGGAGCGGAAAACAGACAACGCACAGCAGCAACAAGCAGCCAAGAAACAGAGGAAACAACAACAAAAAAAACAGCCAACAAACGAACTACGAACTATAGTTCGAATTATGATTTTTGTGTTCTTTTTTTTTGTACCCATAGTATCCAAATCGGAGCCAGGACATGAATTTGTATTTTATTTTACTTTTATTTTTAATTTTTGTTTTGTGTTTGCCCCACTCCCAACTTTTTTTTTATAGAAGTTGATAAAGCCTAAGCTAACAATTTTGTACGTTTGACGAAGGATCGGTTCGATCTAATATTAACGAATGTAATTAACCGAACGACGATCCCGGCAAACGAGAAACTTAACTGATCTGCTACCCTCCTAAACTATCGTCCTTGTCGCCACCCCCCTGTCTAAATGTTTTTCTATTGTTTTTAAAGCTAACTTTACAATTAATATTTAAGCTATTAACATTTAAGCTTGTAATTGTTAATTTCGAAATGCAAGAGTGCCCGGGACATTTTGTTTTCTGTATATCTTTTCATTTTATATTTTTTATGTTTTATTTATGAAAAAAAAAGGAAAGAAAAGCAAAGAAAAGAGGGAAATCGCGTGAAACAGAGCCGAGAATGGAACGCGTTTAATATCGAAAACAGTCTCTTGTGTGTGTTTGTTTTATTGAATTTCGATCATTAATAGTAAATTAATACTACTATATAAATATATATTTTTTGCCATTTGTACTGATTACTGATTAACAATTTAAAGTAATACAAAACAAAAACAAAAATTTTTGTATACAAAAAAAAGAGAAAAACATTTTGAGTAATTTTATTGAACGAAAAACCAATACAAAATAAAGTGGAAACACTGGCAATATAAAAATGAAGTGGAAATTAAATTGTTTGATGCTAATTTTAGTGAAATAAATAAAAAAATAAACGATAAAAACAAAAAAAAAAGAAGCGATTTACTGGGAGCATTGGAATGGTCAATTGACATTATTTCAGATGTCCCCCCTCGACGTTTTTTATTCACAGGCCAGGACCAAGAAAAGATATTAAAAATTGAGTATTGACCGATTCGATTTTCAGTAAATTTATTAATTAAAAAAACAAATACAAAATGTGTGCAAAAAAATGGTAATATAATATTTTTACTGTAATTTTAGTAAAGTAAATGAAACGTTAAAAAAAAACGAAAACCAAGCGAATAAAGTGACTTACTGGAGGGCATTTGGATCACATGCCTGGCAGCAGGATAGCCTTTACTCCAACCATTTCACCCAAAGGAGACAAACTCACATCAGACTGTATTATGCATTTGGTTCAAAAATGTCAATGGAACAGCGAACATCGATGGCAATATCGGATGTGTGTATAACATTCTATATATGTTCTGTATACGTCGTTGTATACATGCTTTGTTATTCATTAGGGGCTGTTTTCGAAACAGGTCTAGGCAATTTTACGTACTATGTAGTGTTAAAATAAACGGTTGCGGATCGAGGGTAGCACTTCTTCTTCTATGTACACGATAATATCGAGGACGTGGATCAGGGCCATTGATTGGCTTGAGCTGCCACGACTGCGATTGTGGTTGGATTGGTGGTGTTGCTTGGGCTTGGATTGTTGGCTTAAGTACGGCTTGAGGTTTGTGTGGCTCATGTGGATCGGAAATCGTCCTTCCAGTACAACGGTGGCGGAGATTGGATGGCTCTTGGAGCGTTGATCTCCCTCTCCCTCGCCCATTCTCGATTCCGTGTTCCGTGTGGTACACAATCGCAGTCGATGGGCCGTACAGCAGAGTGGTTTCGATGCGCTGACCAGGAGGCAGGTCATCCAGGGCTACGCATAGCCCCAAAGCTCCAACCTTTTGGTTGCGGCGGGGGCAGCGTCTCAGTGGAAGATGAGGTCCGCATCGGGCGCGCCCTTCTGGTGCTTGAACTTGTGCTTGTTGGGCTTCTGGTAGTAGCTCTGGGTGAAGTTGCGCTGCTGCAGGGGCAGAAGCGACTCCTGGTAGTCCTCCTCCTCGATCCGCTCCGTTATGTTTAGCGTAAGACGCTTGACCTTCTCCTTTTCCTCGCGGATCTTCTGCTCCTGCAGCTTTAGGTTGATGGCCAGATGGGAGTCCGATGGGGCCACGAACGACTTGAACTGCTGCTTGCCGCCCTTGTTGCCGCGCACCATCAGTACGAAGGGCACGGCTGATTTCCCGTTGCCCTCTGGCGGATCGGTGCCTGGGGAGCTGGGCGCTCCATCCTGGATACCGGCTGACTTTGAGATCTGCGACGCATTTGAGGCCTGACCCCCAGAAATCTGTTCGTAGGACTTCTTTTGCAGGCGGGCCATCATCGGCACTGGTATGTCCTTGGCCGTCGCTTTGATCGGCTCCTTCAGCCGCTCCTGGTAAGAGTCCGTGGTCATCTTGTCGTACAAGTGCTCGAATTCCATGTCCTCCTTGGACTTTTCCGGCGGCGGGGGCGGCGGTAGCGGTGGCTCCGTCTCGTTCTCCGTCCAGTCGTTGCACTGCTCCGGCTCTTGGCCGGCAACCTGTCGCTCCCGCTGGTCATTCGAGGATCCGGACTCCTCGTCGGTGGCCTGGCAAAGTAAAACCAACTGAGATTAAGTTCAAAACAGATAACTGTGATAACTTACTAATACCTCGTCTAGCTCGCTTATTTCACTAATGCTGGCCATCGACGGATCCTGGGCACTGTTGGCCTTTAGCTGCGGGTAGAGCTTCTCCTGCAGCTGGTCGATCGCCGCCTTGGCCTGCTCCAGGCTCTTGTAGAGCTTCAGCTTGGGCCGCACACCGGCCAGGCAGTCGCGATAGGTGTGGTCAACTAAAATGGGAAACAAATCGGAGGTGTTCTCCGACTTGCTGAACACGGGATGGGATTTCTTGAACCAATAGTAGTGCTGGAAGAAGACCAGGAAGTAGTCCAGTCTGGAAACACAATAAAGATTGTATTAGGAGCGGAAGATGCACATGTTTAAGTCGACTATTCACTTAAAACTTGAGTAAATTGCAAACTCAACTAGAGTTTAAGCAGACCCACTCACTTTTTCCGCGTGGCCTGGCTGGTGAAGTAGGGTCCACACGTGTCGAGTAGCATGCAGGCCAGCTTCAGCCGGAACAGGCTGTCTGGCGGATCCAGCGGCGAGACGACGCTCTGGTCCAATGACACGCCCAGCGAGATTATCGAGTACAGCGTGTTGAGGATGTGAGTGGACTCCACCAGCTTGTAGTTGTACATCTCGCCCAGGTACTTGGCCATCGCTATCCGCCGCTGGGCCATGCGCGGCGAGTGGATCTCCAGTCCGGCTCGAATGTCCTCAAACACATTATCAATGACGATGGTCACCGCCCGAGGCTGATATGAGCTCAAACCCGAGACGAGATCGGCCAGGCAACGGATAAGCGGGAATCGCAGCAGGTACGCCTTACTGAGGCACTTGATGGCATAACAGTTGGTCTCCGGATCCAGCCAGTCGATGCGGCGCAGCATCTTGATGCAGCGCTCCACGTTTTGCTTGCACAGCTCCTCGAATATCAGGTGACGGATGTACTCGTGCATGGGCGGACGGATGGTGGGCTCGCGCTTGGAGGACTCTGGCGGCTTCACCAGGTAGTAGACACTCTCGATCTGCGCCGAATGACGCGAGTCCATTGCCGTGGCCGTCTTCAGGCGCAGCATTTGGTCCAGAAACACGTTCATCAGCAGGCGCGCATCCCTACAGTTGTACAGATACACCCCGCTGACCTCCACAAAGGCACAGGCCATCTCGATCTGGTGGTGCTGAAAGTCCCGCAGCAGCATCTTCAGACATCCTAAGGCATCGAACTTCTTGAACAGCCCGAACTTCACCAGTTCGCCAATGAAGCGCACGATCTTCAGCTTGGACTCGATGTTCAGCTGGTTCTTCTTGCGGATGTGCCACTTGAATTCCTTGCGCAGCAGCTCGGCCAGGTCGGCGGCCACGTCCGTGTTGCACAAATGCACAATGGCCACGAAGCGGGAGAGGTAGGGCAGGATGTCCAGGCGGGTGCGCTGCACCGAGAAGATGGTGCGCGTCAGCTTCTTGCGCTGATGCTTGGTGTTGAAGTTCAGCAGGAACTCGATGGCCGCCGAGTCGATCAGCTCCTTGTTCACGCAGTTAAACAGGTTCACCAGGAAGCCGTCGAACTGCTGACGCATCTGGGTTTGGGTCTGGCTAGGGTTCTGGTTCTGTTGGCTCTGCTGCTGCTGGCGGCCCAGCTCCATCAGAGCGCTGCCCATCTTCTGGGGCTTCACCTCCTCGGTGGTGCTTGTGGAGGCGGCTGACTGCTCCTCACCGGCGTTCTCTAGCTTGTCCGAGTCCGAGGTGGTTGATGGTGGATCGTCCAGGTCCATTTCAGCATCCAGATTGGCATCGATGGCCTCTTCGGTCAGTTCGCTCGGCTCCTCTAGGGTCTCCAAATCCACTTTTGGGGCCGAGAAGTTGGGCAGAAACTGTCGTAGATCGGGGAGATCAGTGTAGAAAGAGCGGGTCTCCTCGTCACCCCAGGGATCCAACACCCCAAAGGCAGCGCTGTCTAGCATGTTGTCGATGACGGTACCCGGATTGCAGCACTCCGACTCCTTGGCCAGCTCCGGCAGTGGCTCGCCCAGCAGCTCTGACAGCGACTGAGCAGAGGCCAGGAGCTTATCGAAGCCCGCCTGCATCAGCTCGCACTTCTCGCGCTTCTCCGTGGAAATCTCGCCCTTGCACTCCATGGTGCGGCGGATGTTCTTCGTCATGTTCATCAGCTCGGCCTGTTCCGCCAGCACGTGCTTGCAGAGGGCCTTGAAGTAGCCCTTGAGCATGGTGCGCAGGTTGAGCTGCTTGTCGGCGGTAAGGAAGTCGGACTTGGGCACGTCCACGCCGTACTTGCTGGCCAGCTGCTGCATCTTCTGCGGCACCAGTCCGGCATACTCCTCGCCGCAGTGCCGGCAGAACGACAGGATGATCGAAAAGTTGCTGTGGTCGTCCTTATCCTGGGCGATCAGGTGCACCAGCACCACTCCCAGCTGGGCCAGTCCCGGCTTCATCTGGATCACCCCGGAGCTGACCAGCTCGGCGAACAGGCGGAGATCCACTCGTAGCTTGCTGGGATTGCCTATCTTCTCGCTGGCCTTGATGTTCAGTGCCTTCTGCCAGGCCTCCAGAAACTGCACGTCAAAGTCCGCGTAGGTGCAGTGCAGCCGGGAGGCCAGAGTGACCACCGCAGGCACATCGGTCATCTTCAGCTTGGCCTCGGCCAGTGCTGCGCATATCTCCGAGATGTACTTGCTCAGATTCAGGGCGGACAGCTCGCGGAGCAGCCCCTCCAGCTGGCTGGACGTGAACAGCTTCAGCTTCTTCACAAAGGCCGTGTTCTTCTTCAGGTTGGAGTCCAGCCGGGCGAAGTGCTCCTCGCCGGGCAGCTCGAAGCTGGAGTTGCTTAGCCGCAGCAGCCGCTTGCCCTCGATCTTCTCGCGCAGCTCGCTGACAAACTGCTGCAGCTCCTCGCGCTCTTCGGCCTCCAGAGCAGCTGCATCTGCATCCGCATCGGTATCGGCATCTCCATCTCCATCGCCATCTACCTCACCATCTTCCTCGCCATCACCATCACCATCAGCATCAGCATCACCATCGCCGTTGGCCATTTCCGCATCATCTTTTCCAACCTCTGCCACTTCGGTCGCCGCTGTGCTTGTTGTTGTTGCAGTGTCCGCTGTTGTTTTGGTTGCCGCCGCTTCTGTCGGCTGCTCCAGATTCAGAGCGGGATTGGGGGGCGGCGAATCGCTGGCTAGCATAGCGGCAATTCGGGATGGGGACTCGCTTTGCTCGGCGCACGCTTATCGTTTTCAAATTCGCAGCAAGTAAACTAAAGTAAGAATTATTTTGTTTCGACTGCTGTGTGGTAGAGCATGTTAGTGTGGCCGTCGCGCGCCGCCACCAAGTGCCCAAAAGCCGGTTCGGTCACACTGCAAAACGTTGTGGGGCGAAAAAGAAAAAAATTTATTTTTAAATAGAAAAAAACCTGGAAAAACACAAAGGAGATCGTTTACCGAAGCCGATCACCAATTTATTTTTTATTGACATTATGGATATAGGTTACATCATGTTTTTTTTGGCCAAAAACGGGAATATTTTCAATTTTTTTGCTTTAACTTGGCTAAAATAATACTTAAGCCAAAGAAAGTACTGTTTGAAACAGTTGATAACCAAAGTTTATGATCCCTACCATCTTCCAGCCAACAAAATTTTTTTCCAAATTTCGAAATTTTGAGTTTAAAAAAATTAAAATAATTTTAATGTCAATTTATTAAGGGCCGAACAACGAGTCCAACAAGGCATAACACGTCATATTTGGACCATGAAATCGTGTTCTTTTGGTAAAAACGGGGTTAAAACTAATCATAGTTGGCTAAAATTGGTCAAAATAAAAAACACAGCACAACAGTTATTTCCGATTTATATTATACAGATTGGGAATAATTTGTAAGCTAAGATTATAAAACAAAAATCATAAAATTAGTGTTACTAATTCATAAAAATTAAATCATAAGAGTTGTGTTAAAATTTTTATTATAAAAATCAAGAATATAAGTTTATGCTGTTTATGGGTAGTTTAACCAAAGCATACATTTTTTGTGATCTCTTTTGTGTAGACTACTTTTTAGCCAATGATTTCTTTCAATCTAATACGATTTGATTTTAATTAAATTAAAAATAATATATAATAAAAATATCTCTGTTTTTTTAGTTACTTTTTTAAAACATGATCAAATTGTGAGGAGGTTTTTCATACTCTATCAAAAAACACAAAAACAAAACACACATAGAACACACAAAACCTAAAAAAATACAAAAAAAATAGTAGGAGGAGGAACACAGCTCAATCCCTTAAAGCTTGGATCAGTGGCTTAAGTTCTAAGAGGTGGTAAGATTATTGGAGCATCCTTATCTGTTGGAACTGCAGTTTAATCCTCTGAAGCTTTAGCTAAATCTCTAGATCTGTTGAGTTCTTGGAGTGGTCTTAACTCTAGAAGCCCAATCTTTTGGAGCAGAAGCCCAGTCCTGTGCAGCTGCTTAGTTTCTTGAAGTATCCGAGTAACCCGGAGCTGGAAGCAGTAGCTTAATCCTCAACTATGTACCAGAACCAGTTCGTCTATACCCGCGAACGGCGTCGCTTTGGGCGGCAGTGCCTATTCTCGGACCGCAACGAGCTGTTGGTCAGCGTGCAGTCCAGTGGACGTCAGCGGATGAAGTACATACTGCGCAACCCCACCGGCCGGAGCACCCAGCTCAGCTGCCAGATGGCCGTGAGTAGCGCGGTGACGGAGAACGTGACCCTCGACCAGCACGGGCTGTTCCACAACGGCGGCGGCTGGCCCAAGGAGGTGAATCCCCACGACGAGGAGCAGACCGAGCGCCACCGCAAGAGGGTGGAGCGCGAGGACAGCTGGGGCGAGCAGGTGCTCGACTTGATCAGCAAGGTGATGACCGTGGCGGAGCAGAACAACACGTTCAACATCTACCAGAACTTCTTTGCGGAGCTGCCGCCGGAGCTGTGTCAAGACATGCGGATGACCTACAGGGCGCGAAGAGCCTACGTGTTCCACGATCTGTATGTGCCCAAGCGCAGTCTGAAATCCATCGAGTGGATGACCAACAACGAACGGCAGTTCAAGACCCACTACACCAATCCCTACGAGTTCGACACGCAGCTGCGTCTGGTCACTGCAGAGCCCTTTGGAGGGGAGAACGCCTTCTACGTGTGGGACGTGAAGGATCCGCTGAAGCCGAAGATTTTCTACGACAGCAGGGAGCCGGTGTTTGTGTCTAAAATTTGTCCGAAGGACGAGAACAGCCTGGTGGGTGGCACCGAATCGGGTCAGGTCTGCCTGTGGAACACCTTCAAGGGCGGAATGCCGGAGCGGTGCAGCCCGCTGGAGGTGTCCCACCGGGAGACCATCTCCGCCCTCTGCTGGGTGCACTCCAAGTCCAACACGGAGTTCTATTCGGGCTCCCTAGATGGCTCCATCAAGTATTGGGACGCGCGGGACCTAAAGATGCCCATACAGGAGCTGCTCCTCGAGCCGGAGCCGCAGGAGCGCCAGTCGCGAGAGAACGCGCATGGGGTGACTGCGCTGGAGTTCGAGTACACCATCCCGGTGCGCTACATCATCGGCAGCGACATGGGCTACGTCTTCGTGGGCAATCGCAAGGGGATGACCCCGCAGGAGACGCTGGTCGCCAGCTATCAGCTCTTCGCCGGACCCGTGCGCAGCATCAGCCGCAATCCGTTCTTCGTGAAGAACTTCCTGGTCTGTGGGGATTGGCGGGCGCGCATCTGGTCGGAGGAGGTCAAGGACAGGCCCTCGACCATGTACTTCCGGAAGGACGCACAGATCATGTGCGGCGCCTGGAGCACGGGTCGCTGCTCCCTGTTCGTCACAGGGGACGAGAAGGGCGTGGTGGACTTTTGGGACCTGCTGCTCGACCAGCGAAAGCCCATCCTCTCGGTCGACTTCAAGGTGCCCATTGCGGACGTGGTCTTTCGGCCGGCCGGCGATCTACTGGCTGTCGCTCTGGAGAGCGGTTCCACCCACATCCTCACCCTGGACGAGTCCATGCGCCAGTGCTCTGGCAAGGAGAAGGCTATCACGGCAGCCGTACGCATCTCAATCTTTGTGTTTAGCCCTTGCAGAAGGAGTATAGATGTCCTTAACCTTTACCTTTCCATTTATATTTTTTGTATTTATCTGAAGAAAGAGCAGCATTTGGTCTTTCTTTCTCCATAAGTCTTTCTTTTTTATATAAATCTTTAACTATCTTTACCTTTTTAGGAAATTGTAATCAGCCCATCTTTTATAGTTTAAAGAAATCTGCAAGGGTTAACCGCTTTCCTTTCCCGTCTCCTTGACTTACCCCATGTCCTCCTGTTATCATAGATGTTCGAGCGCGAGATCGAGCGCTGCAAACTCCTGGAGGCCCGCTTTGAGGAGGTGAAACTAAAGCGAGCAATCGCCCTGCAGGCGGAGGAGGATCGGCTGCGGCGCGAGCAGGAGCAGGCCCCTGTCATCGAGTTGGATCCCGACAATCCCGACCAGTTCGTGACGATGATCGAGAACGACGAGGAGTTCCGCACGGTCATCCAGGAGTTCCAGGACGCTATGCGCGACGCGGTGCGCAAGCGTGCCAAGAGGCCGCGGACCAATGAGCGCACCGTCTTCGAGGAGTGGAATGTGGAAGATGAGAAACTCCAGGGCGAACCGGTTATCTATACGCAACCAGAAAAGCAACACCCCGCTCCAAAAACCTCTCAAGGAGCTGCCATGTCCAAGGAACAGTTGGATTGAAATGGGTCTCATATGAATGGTTGAAGGGGTTTAAGCAAATTAAAATTAAGTAACTGTTTAAATGTGTTACAAAACTTGTAACCGATGTATTCTTTCAACTTATCGGAGTCGAAACCCCGAGGTGCAGCTGATTTGGTCCAAGTATATCTTGTTCCATGGATGATTAAATCTTTCCAGTGGAGAAAAACTCACCAAACGAATAACCAGATAAACAAACTAAAGCCGCCTCGGGTCAAACTAGCGAAACCACATTTAATCACTTTATGGAGTACTCTTTGGAGACTTTTATTACGACCAACACAATTAGCCCCACAACGCTCGCCTTTAATTAAGTAACAACCTTTCTAACAGCTAAATTGAGCTTGCTAAATTCACTTTTCATACAGCAATTAGTTGCACATCTGTACAGCAATTAAAAGGAGATAATAGTACACGAACAAAAAAAAACGATAAAGCTCTATGACCTACTGGGGAAGCAGAGTACTCCACTTCACTCCTCTATTGCTTGTCGGTGTCCACGCCCGTGTCCAGGAAGTCGTTCACCAGGCGCATGGCCTTGCGGGGAATCAGGCGACCGATCTTCTCCACACCCACAAAGTGGCGCGGAATCGAGGCCTCCTCCAGTCCCTGGCGCTGGGCCTCGATGATGGAGGCGGCGGCCACCTCGGGTGAGATCAGCTTGAACAGGCTGGGGAATCGGACGCGGGGGTTCTTGCACAGACCCGTGTCGATCATGTACGGGAAGATGGTGGTCAGCTTGACCTGGAATCAATAAAAAATAAAATAAGCATAAGTTGTATTTGGTATTTGGTAAAGAATTTTTATTCTGGTTTCCAGAATGTCAGAAACCTGTATAAATTCTTAAAGTTGCTTTAGCACGGCAGAGAATTCTTACTTAGTTTTTAGATTATCTTAACATAAAGATAAAGTAAAGATAAAGTAACTATGTAAAGTCCTATCTATATATATCTATAATATGTTATAAATTGAGAGTTCTGAGTTTATTTGTAAATTATCATGATGTACATCATTATGCTAAATAATATGCAAGCACAGTTCAAAAAAACACAAGTGATACAAAATTAAAATCTTTTTAAAAGATAACAAATGTTTTTTTCTTGGTGTATTAGTTTGAAAATGTGATTCACAAGTAACAAGGTTTTACCATCATCTTTTATATAACACAAAATAATACTCACGTTGTTCTGGGGGTTCTTCTGGCGCAGCTCCTCGGCGAGGGCGGTCATGTAGCCACGAACGGCGAACTTGGTGCCGCAATAGGGAACCAGGTTGAGCAGTCCGAAGAGTCCGGCGCAGGAAGACAGGGCCACAATGCTGCCCTCGTTACGCTCAAGCATATCGGGCAGGAAGGCTTGGATAATCTGTAAATTGAGATAGGGAAATAACAGTCAATCAAATTTATATTTCAGATTTATATTTCCCCCCTTAGGTTTGGGTATTCCAAACCAGATTAGCACAAAATCTTACCCAGAAGTGGGACAGCACGTTGATGTCGTACATCAGACGGATCTCGTTCTCGGTGTGCTCCAGCAGCGGATGGCAGGGCATGATGCCTGCATTGTTTACCACCACATGGACGAATCCGTGCTCCTTGCGCACCTTCTGGGCCAGCTCCAGCAGCTCCTCGCGCTTGGTCACATTGCACACATAGCCGTGGGCCTTGCCGCCGCTCTTCTGGATCTCCTTGACAGTCTGGTTGTTGGTCTGCTCGTTCACATCCCAGCAGAGGATGGTGGCGCCCAGCTTGGCGTACTGCAGGGCCATCTGCTTGCCCATGCCATGGCCAGTGCCCGTGATCAGGACCACCTTGCCGCTGACCTCCTCTTGGGGCGCCGGGCGGAAGAGTCCCACCAGCGCCTCAACGATTGCGATCCAGAACTTGGCGATCAGCACCACGATGTCCACCACCAGCAGGACGATGTTGTAGATGTCATTGCTGTTGGCAGCGTTGCTGCTGCCAGCACTGGAATCAAGTAAGGACTATCAGTATTTTTGTGCTATATTTTTACCCTTTAAAAATCTATATTTTCTACAAAGCCTTTAGTTGTGTTCCATTGACAAAGTGAGACCAATGTGCAAGTATACTTCAGTATTTTGGCGCCCAATGTGGGGCTTTTCAAAAAAAGTAATTTAAAATGGTTGAAAAATTTCCATTATAAATATTTGATTGAAATTATAGTTACTAATGCATCTTAACTCAGCTATAAGTTCCTTTCTAAAGATTTGAATTATACCGATCATATAGTTAGCCAACGATAAGCCTATAAGCACTTAGCTTATAATGTATCAAATTTCGATTTGATAAGACTATCAAAGAATACAAAAATAGTTTCGAATAGATTGTCGTTTTTGATAAGAGACCTTGAAATTATATTCAACAGCAGTCAAAAAATGCATTGTGTGTTTTTTAATAAAAAAATTGTAAGAAAATAAACATTTATGTATTATTTTTATGTACATGTATATGTATAACAGCGATGGGCACGAGATCTAACGGTTTGAGTAGCAGGTAGGCCAGACCAAAAAAAACAACAACAACCACCACCGTCGCGGAGCGCCGCAGCCACGCGTTTTTTTGTTTTGGGTACGATGTACCCAGCCAATGTATTTTTTTGTTGCAAAACTCGGGACCGCGGCGATGAGCTTGCTACCTGCGCACAAGCTCTGTAGCATTGTTTTTGGTTTTCTTCACGGATCGCTGAACGCCAGCCGCGACCCGTCTGCGACGATTTGCTGGCGCCTCCCGAAAAATATAACGGTTTGAGCAGATGAGCAAATTGAGCCAGGGCGCGCCCATCTCTGATGTATAACAAAGTTTAACTGGAACATTGAACTTAATGTGTTTACTTGAATGTCCCATTACCCAGTAATTTAAATAAAGCTTAAGTTTTTAAACTCTCTATGAGTTTCTTGCCCTTTTCGGACATATTAACTATGGAAATATAGCCCATATATTACGAAAAAAAGGTGATTATTTATCAGATTGACTGCTCACTAAGTCATAAAAACTTCTTTTCTGTTTTTAGTTGTTGCTTTTGTGGGAAGTGCGTGCTTTCGCTAATTTGACTCATGATCTGCGCATCATAATTACAAAGTGGAGTGAAGTGGATGGAGTGTCGATTTGGTTTAATCCGGACTCCAACTCTTGCATGACCCACAGCCATTTGGGCAGTGAGTGTGCGTGTGCGTGTGGAGTGGGCCTTATCTCACAGCCAGCGACAATCGGATGACCTTTGGCATCCTCTATTGTTGGTGCTTCACTTTTTCCAGCTTTACACTCAAAAAAAAATCTTAAAATTGCGATATATGTAGTTTTTTAACCTTTTGCGTACCTATATTTATTCAAAAACTAATAAATATTTTATGTTATGAAAAAAAGCCGAATAAAATCTTAGTTAAAAGATTTTACTAATACATAAAAAAAATGTTGTAAGATAAAATTAAAAAAAAATAATATTAAAGCAAAAATAATAATTTTTGTGTCATCCAAAACATTAATTTAACAATATTTAGTTTAATAATTTCATGTTATTTATTTATATTTCTTAGTTTTTCTTAGTGATCTGCTTTTGATGGACCACACGGAAGTTGTGGGTTCAAAAGAAAAAAAAGCCGGTTAAAAGTGGGTGTAGATGAGGCGGTTTCCAGGTGCTTTTGGCGCTGCTCATGTTCTGTAATTACACTGCTGGCTGCAGCTGCGTGAGATCTCGATAATGTCAAACTGTTTCCAGCTTTTCGCCCTAGCGTTACGTATTCCGGGTCGGCACAAATGTATACTACTTATATGTATATGTATACCCAGATCGTGTCACCTACTTGACCATGGCCTCGCTCGCCCCCTCCCATCCGCTCTCTTTCACTTTCTATGGCATTTCACTTCCATGGAGACCGCTCTTATCGCCGCACTTCTGGAGTGCTATTTATAGGAGGCAGATCATGCCAAATCAGCCCACCTAGACAGTTCCAAACAAATGCACAACACAAGTGGTTGATGATACTTCTGTTTAACAATACACAATGACATATTTAAGATTGATGCATTTCTAAAATATTATATAAAATAATGCAAATGCAATACCCAATCTTAAATTTAACTCTTCAAAAATTTGTGAAAGAGAAATAGGCTTATTTAAAAAACTAAAATGTTTATATGTATGTACATACTACAATATGATATGTTTATATTATAATATAAACATTGCACAAAACATTTTAAACGCGATGTATCACACATTTTGATCCTTTTACCCAGTAAAATTCTATTTGTGTTGAAGTCCTAAGAAGTAAGCCCTACAAATTTGACGAACTATTAATGCGTTTGATCCTTTTGCTGTATCAAAGTTCACAGATAATAACCGAACACGATCACTGGTCCAAGGTTTATGGGGCAATTTGAAATGGCTCAACTAAGTCGGATGAAGGTGAATAGAGTGCCTAAGTGAGCTGATCCAGATTGCACAACGACGGTCAAAGGTTGACACGATCGTCATCCACATGGATGGGGATGGGGGATTGGTCTCTGAGCTAATTCCCGAACAATGGAGCTGTGGTGCAGCTACGGTTGAGCCCTGCTCCTGCTCCTAGGAACTGGTGGAGATAAGGGTCTGTTATCTCTGACTCTGAATATTGTACTACATGTTTGTATAGTTCCGATGTTGATAAGATAGTTGATTCAGCTTTCACTCGATCTCACTGTGTTGCCAACAGCTCTTCTTAGTTTTTGTGATTACTGACCTTTGCGACACTTTCGACATGATTATAGGAACCAGGATTATTGAACGTGTTTATGGGAAAAGGGATCTGCGATCGGAGCAGTCGGAGCAAACCGTTAGCGGCTGTTAACGAATTGGGACTGAATTTCGAGCAAAGTAAACACTACGCACCGTACCGCCTCGCCGGCCGTCCGTATAAGTTATTATTTCAAATCTACTCACACACACACACACACACACATCTGTGCACCCAACAGTTTCAGATACTATACACTACTCATAGATACTACTATATACACTCTGCCGGCAGAGACAGCGACAGCGACTGCAGCGGCAGCAGAGCGTTCTATAAACATTGCTCCGACATATGTTCAATGGCGCTGCCATTCCGATTTATTCCATATTCCATTTTCCATTCCAATCCGATCCGATCTATATGGAACGACAACGATACTGTGCAATGGTTCCCACATAACATGTGTGATGTGTGTTCGTGTTCGTTTTCGTTTAGATAGGAGTCGCCTGTGTGTTAATCGGGGTCCGATAATAATACCCCCACAGATATGAGGGGTGAACCAGTACCCCATACCCCATAAAAAAAAAAACCAATATATGTGTCATGTATAAATAAATACACAGCTCGCCGGAGTTTACGACCCAGATATCTGTACAAAGATAGATATACTCGGAGCGAAAGATGAAAAGATGCTGATGAGGTGGTAAAAATGTAAAGGGGGGCTCTAAGTAAATGCACGTCGCAGATATAGATATAGATATAACAAAGCTTCGGTTCGGCGGCCCATTCATTATACGGTTTCAGTCGCAGTTCAGATCAGTTCATCGAGCAGTTACTTTTTTTTGTATGCCTCAGCATGACCAAACCGAAATCGGAGATAAGGACTCAGGATGACCTTTGACTCCCCCACATTACCCTTTCCAAAACACACAAAACTAATCTCAAAACGAGCAGGGAGACCAGAGTCAATATACCCTTACTTACAAAAGATTTCTGTTTCTTTATGCGGGCTTGATCTTTACAAAGTTTTTTAGATTTATCTAACAACTTTTTATAGCGGCTATCTGATATAGTCGTCCGGAGGTATCGACTCATTTGTAATGGTTTACAATAATATATGTACTTTATAGGGTAGGAAGAAATATGTTACTGGTCAACTGATGTTCTTTTCAGTTTTCAGTTTGGCTTAATTAATGTAAAAATCAATGTCCCAACTCCAGAATTCCTGATTATAGAAGCACTCCCCTGATAATATTTTCTGCTTGTTGATCCTGACTCTGCAAAGTGCTCCTGAATTCCTGATAACAGAAGTTCTCCCCTGATAATATTTTCTGCTTGCGTATCCTGACTCTGCAAAGTGCTCTATTTTTTTCGCTGTGCACTACTTGACCCCTGGATTCTTTTGTATGTCCCCGTAATCGAAGGCTTCTGAACCTGCGATTAGATTAAAGTTGCCAGCTCAGCATGACGAATCACTTTTTTGACTTGGTTAAAGTATTACGAATATGTGGAAGTTCGACCCCTGCAGACTTCACCGAGTACAAATGTGGGTAGAACCCAACCCATGGCGATAAGAGTGCGATTAGTCAAGCGGGTTGGTAATATAATTGCGACCACTTGTAGGTGCAAATAACTTGCGCATATTAATTTTATCTGAGCCCAATGCAGTGCTTACTTAATTGGAATGATTATTAATTGTTAGATAATACTGATTTGTAACTGTATGTGGATAAGTTATATCCCCAATCACACGTGTTTCCATAGATAATATCAAACGAGTCCATTCCTCTGTCGGATTTTTGTGTTGAGGTTGTATTGTAAATTACTACAAGCAACTGACTTGTTTCTAATAAAGTACTTCAACTTTTTGTTTGCCTGTATATATGGGGCCAATGAAGTGAATGATTATAGACTCGTGTTGGCAGTTGTTTAATGTATTCATAATGGGGCTACTTTATTTAACAATACCAACATTTTTAGAATATGATTAAAAAACAATTAGCATGATCAATTAGTTTTCCAATGAAGGTACATTGAAACTAAATATTTTATGCTTTTATGTATAATTTGCAAAACGAATTTTTAAACTTTTGTACACAGTTCATATTTACTGTTTGTGTAGTGCACATGTGCATTTCTATTATCATAGGTTTAAGTCTATGAATAACATATTAGGAAATATAAGAACATGATCTATGTATATTTGTTTTTAAAATAAAAATTGAGGAAATCACAATTTTAATGGGTGATAGTGTTAAATCTTTGCATTAAGATTGATCAGTAAAGAGATATAAGAACTAGGTTCTTAAAAGCTCAAGTCTGAAAACTGAGAATGATCGACTTTTTAGCCATTGACAATGGAAATGTTCGTTACTATTTTAGCTTTTGGTAAAATACGGTAAGTTTTCCGCCAAGGGTAGCATCTTCCTTTCCGGCTAATCGAATTTGGATACCATATGTGTAGTATGTTGCACTCATTCCGGTTCTCCGCCGATCCGGTCCACCTTCCACTCAGAGGCAGTGGAGTCCAGAGATATCGGTGGGGGGAGGGGCGGTCAGTGCGAAACCCAATGAAACAGAAACAACACAGTTCCGAATAGAACGAGCTATGGGCGTTGCATGAATGCATTCAATAGATAAACAAGATTCGTGACAATTCGCTGGCGCAATTTCAAGTGTGCAGCGTTTGGATGTGGATGTGGATGCGGCTGGCTAATCGAATAAATTAGCTCGCATTACCGGACCGGTTGACTGGCTTATTGTTTCACCCGACGCTTGCATAAATATGACGCCTTGACGGCTCATCTCATCTCGTCGCATCCGAGGCTTGCAAGTATCACCGCCTCCATCTCCGTCTTCGGCTTGTTCCAAATGTGGATACGTGGCAATTACAGGTTCGCGACAGCAAATTGGTCTGTTAACTCTCTACCGCAATTAGTCGTAGCTGTGGCCACAAGTCGAACCCGCTAAACGTCTGGGTATTAATCGGGGTCACCAGTTCAAGTGTGATTTATGACGAGTTTTAGAGCTATCGATTTCGTTCCATTGATTATTTGTTTTATAAGCACTAGGAAAATAAAAGTCAAGATAAGTTCTAGTCATTGAACTCCACTACTCAAAGAGATAAAGTTTAAAGCGTTTTTACCAAAGTTTGTGACTTTAAAACGACCTCAAAACCAAAAATGTAATTATTTATTATCGTCCAACATTTTCTTTTATTTTTTTTTTAATAGATGAGAGACTTAACAAAATGGTAGATATTAAAAACATATGCACATCGTGTTTCTCACACCTGCAGTGTTGAGAAAAAGGAGACCACTGCGCTGTCCGTGGGAAGACACTGTCCAAATGCCTCGATCAGCAGTGGTTCAGCTGTCACCGTGCCCATAAAGTCCTCCAGCGATACCTGTAATCAGTATAGTTATCCTAAGTGTGTGTGTCCCCCCCCCTCGACACTCACCTTGCCATCTTTGTCCAGGTCAAACTTCTTGAGCACAATCTCCACAAGATCCTTGACACCCTCGTCGGGGTCTTCGTCCTGCGGCTGTTTGATCAGGCAGTTCCTCAGCAGCGTGAACATCTCGTCCTTGGTAATGAACCCATCAGTGTTTAGGTCGTACACCCGGAAGCAGAAGGCGGCCCGTTCCGCCGGAGTGCCTCGCAGAAAAGTGGATAGTCCGATTAGCCAGCCCTCGAGGCGCAGAGGGAGACCTTCGTGCGCCTTGTCCCAGCTGCAGAAGATTCGCTCCATCAGGATCTCCTCGGTGACGATGTCGAAGGTGCTGTGCAACAGCTCACGGAACACAATGCGGTCAATGCCCTAAGGGGGGGAATACGCTATTTGAAGACCCTAGACGAAGGGGTTAGAAAATATTTACCTCCACAGCCGCGTGTGGCTTGGCGATCGCCGCACTCGAGGAGCTGGAGGCCAGCGTCTTGGCCGCATACTGACAGTTGGACACCAGCTTCCGGTAAATTCGGCACAAGGCATCTAGTTCGTCCCTGTTCGGGCGCCATAAGTGATTACAGTGACGCTGATGTTGGTGGTGTTCCAGTGCCAAAAGTACTCACTTGGTAAAGCGCGTCTTCTTGCGCAGGCTGTCTAGCAGCTTGGGATTGACTTTGCCGCTCAGCTCATCCATCCTCCGTTGCCGCTGTTGCCGTTTGTTCTGCAAAGCAGCCGCGGCGGCCTTCGACTGTTGGTTGCTCGAGTTGCGCTTGCCGCTGGCGAGGAACACCGACACTGTTTTCAGTATCGTTTTGTTCGCATGTAGTGTGGATCTGCCCACTGCCGCTGCTGTTGTTGCCGCTGTTGCTGTGGGTGCCGCCGCCGCTGCAGCACCGCCACCGCCACCCGTTGCCCCACCCAGCTCCCGGTTGGGTGTCGGTGTTGGCGAACGACCCTTGCCGGCGCCCGCCTTGCCTGCAAACCGAAATTGCCATATTGCCGGTTACATGTACACTTGCCGCCTCCGCCTCCATTCGGGTGCGTGTGTCTGTGCCAGTGTGGGTTGCTTGCTACTTTATGTGTCAAAGTCGACACGCTCACTTCCACTCCCACTCCCACTCCGAGGGAAAAGCCCTTCAAGTATGTATGTGGAACAGAGCAAACAAAAGGCCTTTAATGCAAATGCCCCACATCCCCATCCCTTATCCCATTCATGGCCCATCGAAATGGGTAATAGCGTTCACATTCAGCCCATAAATTGTTACAGACGGCGATTTCGATTTAAATACACTGCAAGAAACCAATAGTGGGGGACAATATGGGGAACATTTTTAAGATTTAGTACTGTTGCAGCCAACATTTTAAGAATATGTATCTCTGACCTTTACGTTTTACAACACCATGTACACAGGAAGCCCAATTTAAAGATTCAAAAGACTACAATATTGGGATATTGATACATAAGTTGTTAGGGTTACCACAGTGCAATGTTTCTCACTTGGTTTACTTTAAAAGCAGGGAGGGTGTTTTTTAAATTTAAGTAAAAGTTATAAGTATGAAGTATGGAAATCGAAATTCTTCGAGTGCATTCATTTACTTTTATGTTCACTTTGATTTCAATCTGTGCTCATACTTCACTCCTCCTCATGGGCCATGTTATTGTTTTGTTGTGTCGTGCTTCCTTTTGAGAAAAATGTTATTATCTTGTGATTACCCAAATAAGTAGAGGAGCATAGAAGCACAGGGGCCTGTTCCTGTCTGTCTGTCTGTACAACTGCCTGTTTATGACCGTCTCCGCCCTAGGCACTATAATTTTATTAGCATTTCCATTTGCTCCGGTCGGAGGGGGATGCGTGATGGGTTTTGTGTGCTGTGTTCTTTGGGGAACCCAGACCAGACCAGACCAGACCCTCGAGAACCGCCTGTCTAGACCCGTTCCCATGTACGGCATACGGTTTCATGTAATTTGTTGATATCGGTTGCCCGGCTGCCACACGAGCACGGTTAGGGTCTCCGGGTCTCCGTCTCCACCCAAACTCGACCATTGATGGGGCATATAAATCAAACATGTTTGGACCTGGCAGTCCATCAACGGGTTGCACCCTGCGCTCCCCTAAATGCAACTTCCCATCCAATCACATGTGACAGGAAACCTGGACACGCTTTGTCCTTGCCTGTTTTTTGGCCAATCCCTCGAAATGCTCACCGAACATTTCAGTCGCGATTGGCAAGCCAAACGAAGGGATCTGTTCCGGCGAGGACACGGATTTAATGGAGAAATACCAGCAGTAGCCAGGTGAGTATCTAAAAGTGTTATTTGTAAAGTATCAATTTGTTACACCCTTTAATTAGCAGGTGCTTTTTTTCTTGATTTCAAAGTGGTTTTCTATAAGCTGAATTATTTTACCTACATGCATAAATATGTAGATTTCAGTTTGTTTATTTGAGCTTTACATAAAATTCCAAAAAGTGTTTAGAAATCACCAGAATTTTTTTTCATAATTATTTTTTTTACAAAGAACGAAGCACTTTGAATTTTCTTTGCTTAAATCGATGAAAACAATGGAACTAATTCATTTTCTTTAATTATATTGATTTTTATTTGAAGGTGCATAATTTTCTAGAAACCCTGTTGCCTTTCCAGGTTCAATGATAAAGGCCAATCTGTTTTACAATGGACAGGACTTCTGTTGGAAGCAGAAAGATAATAGATAAACTCTTCAAATATTTTTCCACACAGCAAAAGACGCCAAAGGTGAAACATAATAACCAGGGAAACGCAAACGATTGGCTTTCGCAGGGAACCAAGTGTAACTGGCATTACATCACTGCCAGGCGTGACTCCGGATGAAAAAACTCCATGGACCTTCAATTAATTTGACTTTCGGGGAAACTCCCCCTGTGTTTGTGGCCCAATGTAAATGGAATTTCACCTGCAATGCCGAGAACGAGGAGAGGACCAACTTGTGCTCAACTATTTCAACTTGGTGCACTTTCGGCGGGGGCACCTGTAAAGTATGCTACGGCAATTGTCGAACCGCCAGGAGTAATTACAACCCCACACAGATACAGACACACACACACACACACACACAGACACACACGAGGAATGTTGTTTTTTATAGATCTTTAAAGTAGATACCCATGTTTCGTGGCTCCGGGTGCAGTTGTTGTTGTTTTGATTGCCCGATTAACTCCACGCAGGAGCGTTAAACCGTGTCCCTCGGCCCGTGGGCCGCAACAAAAAAGCAAAGGAATCAACAAATCAACAAACGTAGCGCTTTCCACCAGTTTCCAAGGCGTTGACAATCCCCAGTCAGTTGTCAGTTGGACTAGGTAAGGAGCCAGGCCAGGTTACCCCTTGATTTGGGGGAGTGGTAGCAGGCGCTGTGGGCCAAAACCCAACTATTGACAAAACAAGGCCAAAATACGGCCGTATTTCTTTCTTTTCTTTTTTTATTTGTTAGATTTCACTTGTTTGTAACAACATGTTTTTTTTTGTTTATTTTTTTTTTTCTATTTTATACTTATTTTTTCCCCTCTTCGACCATAGGGGATATATCCGTTTGACTTCGATTGCTTGAATTACGTTTTAATTATTGTGTGTCCTGATAAATATCGGCATATATAGGTGTGTGTTGTGTGTGTTGTGTGTGAAACTTATATACAACTATCAGATTACTCATTAATTCTGCTGTTAGACTTAGGCGTAAGTATTGTTATAGTGTTAGTACATAGTACAGTAGATCGGTAATGTCTAAATATCTGCACTTTCATTTGATTTTACTTTTTACTTAAGCCCCTACTAAAACACAACACCCTCTAAATCCGTCCCAAATCCGATGAAACTCGGGGATCGTCCAGCTCCTGCTTTGATTAACAATTTTAAAAGAGGGAGACAGACAGAACGAGAGAGAGAGAGAGAGAGGGAGAGAGAGAACAAATAGTTAAGTATATGTGGTGTAAAGCAAAATGTATTATAATAAAAAAAAACAAAGTTGGTTTTGGCTTAAACACGGGTGGCATAAGTTAGACATAAGAATTATTGCATTTAATTACACGATCAATTCGAATCCTAATTTTAAAACATTACATAATAACCGTACAATAATATTAATTAACAAGAAAAAGAACTGCAACGTTTATTCTGCTCGACGCAATCGTCTCCAACGCTTCCTCTAGGATTTGTCTTGGTTTTCTATTTAGTTCTATTTAGTTTCGATCATTTTTTGCATTTGTTTTGGGCAGGGACATTGCTGCTAAGTCAAATTTGCAGTTAAAATTTCTAAGTATATTATGTGTATTTATGCATACAGGTGGCAGAGACAAATCTTATATAAAGCAAAAAAAAAAAAATAGAAAAGAAACACACATAAAGCTGGGGGAGAACAAAACACATCTCTATGCGGTAGCCGAGGGTTCCGCTCCTCTGGATTGGGTTATCTCGTGTGGTATGTGGTGAAGGTTTTCCAAAAACTTGTTTGATGGTGGTACTTGTGTTTACGATACGTTTTTTTATCAACTTGTTTCCATTGCTAAACTCTAAAGAACGGTCATCGACGTCTGTTTAATGCCAGATCAAGGCCAAAAGCAATTTCACGTCAAAATCGTATTGCATGTGCACTTACTATTAACCATTTAATTGCGTTTGCATCTATGCTTTTGTCTCTGTTATCTGTTATCCGTTAAATGTTATCTTTTATTGGTTTTTGTTTCTGTTTCCGTTTCCGTTTTGTTCTCCTCCGTTCCGTCTTGCTGTGGTCTATACTTTTCCGATCTGTTACGATCCTCAGAATCCTTACTCCAATCTTTTGTTATCAGCTACTGATGGCTAAACTAAGAGTTTTCAAATCTTGTTTTTCTTGCTGCTTACATTAGTGTGTGTATATATATAATTGTATGTATATATTTATATTTATATGTATGTGCGTGTGTGCGCAGATCATCACACGCCATCATCGAATCACTTTCTATCTTAAAATCCAATTATCATTTATCATTTATCAATTATATATATGTATATATATATATATTGTTGCTTGTTGTTTTCTAGTTGTTCCGTCGCCAACTGAGGGTTAGGGGGAAGGGGTGTGTGTAGGGGGTGTATATAGGGGGTGTTCCGCAGAACGGGGCTCTCAAAGCATTTGTATTAGGCTGTTGTCAGTGTTAGTGTTAGCGGTAGTTCCGTAGGCTGGCGGTCCAACCGATATTATAACTCCATGTCCCGGGCCTCATCCTCACTGTAGTCGGACATGCTCGACTCGCTGTCGCTGCTCTCCCGCTCCTGCTGCGCCGCCCGCAGCGCATCCTCGGTGGCATACCGCTGCACATAGTCGGCCACCTTGCGATGGTACTCCTCCGGCTCGTGCAGGTACAAAGCGGCCGCGTCCCGATTGAGCGGATCGACCGGATTGGGATATGTGAGCAGCTGCGGCAAGAACGACTCGAAGATGTTCGATAGATCGTACAGCGCCGTCCAGGCCTGATTGATCACATCCAGGCAGACGGTGCCGGAGGACTCGTCAATGTTCGGATGGTAGATCTTGTTCACAAAGCCGATGCTCGGCGACTTGAAGGGATAGTTGTCGGGCAGGTAGACGCGCACCTTCCACACACCGCCCTCGTACGGCGTCTCCGCGGGCCCGAAGAACTTCACGTGGAACTCGTTGAGGCCGCCCAGGATCGTCACCTCGTGCTTCGACTCGATCAGCTTGATCACATCGTTGTCCATGCGTCGCTTTCCGGCACTGGGCGAGGACATTTTGTTTCTGTTTGGATTGCAGTTGTTATGTTCTGTTTTGATTTAATTGGTTTGGTTTGATTTGATTTGATTTGGTTTGGAGTGGTCGTCTCCTCGTTGTCTTTCTCTAAGGCTAAGGCGGTGTTTCTTTGTTGGCTTTTGTTCCGTGTATATATTGCTATTGTGTTACTTCCGCTTTCCGCATCCGGTGGCTCTGGCTCTGGCTCTGCTTCTCCTCCCGCTGCCTCCAATTGCTCCGCATTCGTCAACTCTCACTGGCCACGGTCCAGAGCAAAACGGGAGCTGGCTGCAAGTAGAATGGATAGACACAAGCATTAGCACGTGAAGGTAAATCAAGTCGTTAATAAGCAGGGTCCTTGGATTCGCTAAATATAAGTACGGTTTAACATCTGAAGCACGGACCATCGTCTGAATCTTGATAATTTCAGTTGTGTGTGCAATGGCATTTAAAATAGTGTTTTTCTGATCAATTTCTTTAAAAGGGGAATATAATCTCCGCTTTCAATTTGGAATTTATAATAAAAATTTCAAAGGAAAGGTGTTTTGAATTTGTAAATAAAAGGAGGAATTTAAACTTATACTTTGATTTGGAATTTAAAATAAGGACTTGACAAGTTGTTAACGTTGGCACCAACTAAAAGAAGGCTTTTAGTTTTATTTAAAATGAAATGATAACTTTTTATAAACCCGGTTCTAGAATTTTGAATACTTCATGTACTATAACTACTCTTTGTTTTAAACACAGGTAAATTCCACTTAGGCAGGTTGGACTGTTTTGGCCAACACAGCCGAAATGATCTGGAGGAGGTCGAGTTGCCTTCTGAGTTATCTATATTCAGTATATATATTTATATTCATGGCTATGTAGGTCACCAGCGAATCTCTTGCTTTTGCACACGCACACACACGCACAGGTACAACATGCACATGCATACTTGGCCTAAATGAGGAAACTATGTCAGCAATCTGTGACGTCGTAGCCCAATCCGACCACCCACCCCCACCCCACTCGCTCTCTGTCGCCCTCCAATACGTCATTGCCATTTGCAAAATTCGTTGTCCTTCGAAACGGATTTGCTCAGCGGATTTATGCTGCATACTTTCGGGATACCATTAAGCTCTCCCTCCCCCTCCCACTCCCCTCATCATGCTCTCCCAACCTCATTGCTCTTGGTGATTTCGTTTCAATTTCAATTCCGTTTCCAGTGGCGCGCCCTTCGGTGGGAGGGGGGTTCAGATGGTTGGGTGGCTGTTGTTTTCAAACAAGCTCAGCTGTTTAATGTTGTTGCTCAAAAGTCACAGGGAGAGAGATAGAGAGCAAGAGCAAGAGAGAGAGAAAGAGAAAGAAAGAGAGAGAGCCCCATCGTAATCTTGAAATCAACAAATGTACAGTGGGACTTGCGAAATTCAGGTAGCCGAAGAAAAAAATAACCGAGTAGGAAGATAAAACTTGTAGAAACTCAAGGCAAAAAACGGGCACTCATCTATTGAATGTGAAAGTTAAATTAAAGGTGATAATCCCTTGCAAATATTGATCTGGCTCAAAGCTAAATCAAATCTTAAGAAAGTGATATAGTTTTTTTTTGCAAAATTAGAATTAAAAATTTATTAAACGTGCTTGCAATTTGTAAGCAATCACTTAAATAGTTTTTGTTGGAGTTTTTAATTTATTGACAAATATTTTAAATAAACATGTATATCTTTAGCTCACTGTGCCATCCGACTGCTGTCCTCGTTCTATGGCCTGGCTCTCCTCCTCGCCCTTGCTCCCCTTCGCCCGCCTTCACCACTCTCCCACTCTATGGGATGAGCTAATTCTGCTGTTACTGCCAAGCTCTCTCGTGTGTGCTCCCCCTCTCTTTCTGGCTACCCCACATCAAAAGTCTTTCCGTTTCTGTCTTTCTGCCACGGTTTGGCTTCGTTAGTTTAACAAATTGTGAAATTCTCTCTCGATTTCTGTGTGTGTGTTTGTGTGTGGAGAGTTGCTGTTGTTGTGGCTTCACTGTACGCAATAAGCGAAGTAATACTGTGGGGGCTCCATTTTCCTGTCGATTTTGTTTGTTGTTGCTTCTGTTGTTATTTTCATTCCTTTTGTCAGACTTTTGAGTGCATTACTTTTGGTGCTCCTCACATGGAAGATCAGCCACAACAACATCAACGTCGAAAACAACAACAAACAACAGCTAGGAAAAAACTGAGAGTCAGCTGCAATTTGAAGCTTTTGTTGTTCTCACTTCGCTTATTCTTCGAGAGAGCCCCCTCTATTAAATATTAATACCTCACATTGTGTGGTTTTTGAATTTTTGATATCGCTATTGGCACACAAAGAATACTTTTCACGTGAAAAAAAAAACTTATCACACACGCTTATGTGTTATCCGTTGTGTTATGTTGTAATTTTTAAAGTTGAACATATGTAAATTTTATTATTTACTTGCGACTAATGTTGTGTGTTTTTGCAGCTATTAGCGTTGTTGTTGTTATCCCTCCTCCCTTATGCATATGTGTGCAAGTTACTGTATGTGTTTTCGTTTTCGCTCGTTTTGTTGTCTACTTCAACTAGTTACTGAAAATTAACTGGCAACAGAGTTTCGAGCCCCCAAAGCAGAAAGCAGAAAGCAGCGCACGTTGGAGCTCCCGAGCATCTGACGGCGGTAGCGACGCCAGCAGTAGCAGCATAAAGCAGAGAGCGACAATCAGGAGAGCAAGCGCAAAAGCAAAGAGTGGGTGAGAGAGGGAGAGTGTAGTGGGGCCCCCCGCCCCCTCGCCCCTTCAAAGAAAAAATCATAATAACAAAGCGAGCAGCAACAACAAATTAGACGAAAGAGCCAGAGAGCCCGAGCCCCAAAGCAAAGCAAAGAAAAGCTATAATCAAGGACAGCGACAGCTGTAAAATGCAGCAAAGCAAAGCCAAAAGCACCAAAAACAAATGCAAACGACACGAAGCAAGCTAGAGAAAGAAATGTGAAATAGGAAGGAAGGGCGGGCTAAAAAGCCGAAGTGGCGATGCCCTTCAAAATTGCACATGTGAGTGTGTGGTGGAGCCTGGCAACACAAAATTGTATATATTTACATATATACTATGTATACTACATATATCAAACCAATTGAAGGAGGGGAATTAACGAGGTCAAATGCAACGGTTTAACGAAGGTTTCAAAATAATGGCCAGCAAAGCCAAAATCAAAGCCAATCCAAATTTAGGAAGACATCTTTGGAGATGGTGTTTTTGCAACCTCCCCCACACACAAACACACACACTGGCATATTGGGTCATTGACTGCACGAGTGTGTAAGAGGGGGGGAGGGGGAGGGAGGAAAAGGTAACAATGTTTTTTAAATGCATTTCATTTATTACTTAGCATTTGAGCACATTTAATTGTACGTGCTGATAAGAGTTTTAAAACGCAAAAGCCAGGGAGAGGGAGAAGTGAAAACACACAACGCAATAAGCAGGCCAAAAGCAAAGTGCGTAGTTTTCGGGGAGGTGGGGCAGGGGGTGGTGTGGAGTGGAGTGGAAAAGGGATGGCAATAGCACAACAAAGAAATGTTGCACTCAACGGGAGTTAAAGAGCTCGACACACACACACACAGGTTACACAGTCATCGTTAGGGCTTTCAAATAACGGTGAATTATTGGATCGGACGAATAGACCGAAATAGAGGAAATAACAATAGCTATTTTGGCTTGGGAGCCAAAAAGAGAGGGAGAAAGAAAAAAAAAGGGGCATTGGAAGTCGAACTTTGCGTTAATTTGTATTTGATTTTAGCAAATAAAGTGCAAAACTAGAAGGCGAGCGGATGGGGGTGGATAGAGTGGGACAGAGATGGAAAACATTCACAGCTGTGCGGGGGTCAAACTGCCATTGTTGTTGTTATAGCTGCTGCTGTTGTTGTCGCATTCTCACACACACACACACAAACACCCGCACACAGCCGAGATATATTAAATGCAGTAATTCTATTTTTCATGAAACAATTATACATACACACACACACTCTCCGCACTCGTGTATTTCTGCTTTACATGTATATTCTGTACCTTTTCCTTTATATTTTGATTTCTCTTGTGTGTGTATATATTTCAGTAGTCGCCGTTTGATTTGTTGTTGTCGTTGAGCTGTTCGCCGTTGTGTTGTTGCTGCCCTTATAGCTGCTGCTGCTGTTGTTGTTATTGTTGCTTGTGGGTGGTGATGGCATCGGCCGCCTTCGATTTTTACGCTTCGATACTTCTCCACATTGCTGTTTAATCACCGCGATCTGTGCATTTTCTTGGACACTTCTCTTCTTCTTCCACTTCTTCCACCCCCGCGACCATGGATGCGTCCAGTGTGACCCTGCTGGCTTGGCTGGCTGTGACCGTTAAAATATATACCGTGTTTTTTAAAAACGTTAGATGGTGGAGAGCTTCGATGAACATGTAGGGCGTCCCCAAACCATGGAGTGGGTCTTGGCTTAACGAGTGCACTGTCCTGACATGGATGCCACCTTATTTACTTAGCCGAGAAAGGCTCCTGACATCCATGCCACCTAATTCACTTAGCGGAGTTACCCTCCTGACATGGATGCCACCTTTTTTGCTTGGCGGGCTGGGTTTTAAAATTTGAATTCTAAGTAAACCGTAATTCAGTTGTAATTTTAATTTCAATTTGATGAAGGGAAGCAAAGAAGTTGAAAAAAACCCAAAAAGGTTCTTAAGTCATAAAAATAATTGAGCTCTTCTCTAGGTTGGGTATATTTTTAGAGTACCCCTTGTCATTTTCTCCCCAATTTCCTATTATTTTTGCCATTTGGCTTTCTAACACAGGGTATTCAAATTAAATTAGATAAATTTTGATTTTTGTTTTCTTTTATTTATTATTTTCGTTTCTTACAATTGCAATTTCGTTTCGTTACATTTTGAATGCGTTTATTAAAACTTGTAATTTGTTTGGTTTTCGCTTTTTAGGATCTTTGTTTCGTGTTAAAAATGAGAGGATAACAATCTTTTAAATTAGCTCTATTTGCTTGACGTAAAACGTGTTTGTTATTCTTGTTAACGTAGTACTATTAAACATTAATTGTTTTATTGCGGCTGCGTGTACTTTTTCTTCTCCCCATTGTTTTTGTTTTATTTTTGAATTACCGAGAGTGTTAATTAAATTCAAAATCGAAAGGTACAATTTGTGGTTAATATCTGTTTTAGTTTCTGATTTAGTTTAGCCTATAACTTGGTTGTAAATATCCATATTCGTTATGAAACTTGGCAAATTAAATTCGTTCATGCATCAGCTTCCAAATTCTCAGTTTCAACAAAAGATTCAATGGAATACATCATATATGTGTTTGCATATGAATGTTTTTATATGGTGCTCATGCATTTTGGTAAAATTGGTTGCAATAATATAACAATGAGGACCTCTCAAATGTAAAAATTAAGATAAATCGCAACTGTTTGAGGGGGAAATCACGTTAGAAATTTAACGAAATCTACATTTGTTTTGTTAAAGCGATTTTCGAATTCTTCCTAAGCTACGGGCAGTGTTTCCAAAGCCACTTTTTGTTAACTGACGTGCGTGATAACTCAAAAGTTTATTGCTTCTCTGTTTAAGTGGCTTTTATCAATTGGAATGACAGCAGGATTTTTTAAATATATTTTTAAGGCAGCATAACAAAATCAATAATTGTGATCCAATGTGGTTTCCCCCCTGAATTCATTGTATCATTGCTAATTTGGGTTATAATTTTCGTTTTATTTTTTGTGTATTTGCTTTTACTTTTAATTTCGTTGTAGCTTTTTTTTTTTATTTAACTGAAAATAACTGAAGAATAATAATAACAATAAAATCTGTCTAAAAGGATATTAGTTATGCAGATGTGTGTATGTGTTTATATAGAGATAAGTATAACAATTCCCAGCGGGGCTTGAAAGCATATATTTATGTGTCTGTTTCCAACTACCTCTTAAAAAAAAATAAATTAAAAATACCTGTGTTAAAATATCCACCTAAAAAATAAACCTACTATTTGTTCTCTTTTCAAAATTGACTAAAAAGTAAACTGCTTAAAAGTAAGTTACTTTTCAAAAGCCCCGCTGCGAAACTTTGTTTCGTTATTTAGCTTGAGAGAGATAGTGAGAGAGATTTAGAGAAAGAGTGAGTTGTGTGGCCTGCGCTGGGGGTTAAATGCTCCTCCTAAATGTAACAAAAATTAAGAAAATGTTGTCACAAAATTGAATAAATAATTACATGTGCTTATTGAGCAATTATTCCTATTAAGAGCATATGTGTAGACTTTTCTTAAGCCCCCCCCTAGGCGCATACGCCACTGTGTTGTGTGTGTTGTTGAGTGAGGGGAAAATGCAAATGTCCTTATTTCAATGCTTTCCGCTGACTTTTCCTCTGAATTTCCAGCCTCCTTAGCCTCCAATTAATATGTATTTGAGCTTTAACAATTGTCAATGATTTCCTGTTCGGCTTAGTTCTCCTCCTCATAGATTATATAAACAAATTTAACATTATATGCTCGTTACATTCGAATCGATTTGGATATTGCTAGCTGCAAGTACTTTGTCGTTCATCGTTACTATATCAATTATTTACCATAATTATTTTGCTTGTAGATTGCAATTAACGTTTCATTCGCATCTGCTATGAATGTATATTTTCATTATAGGTGTATAATTAGACTATAAATATTTTATTCTTCGAATGATTTCGTTTCTTTTCTTTTCTATTTGGTTTTGTTTTGTTTTGCTTTGTCAAAATTTTGAATTCCAAATATATTGGCAATTATAACTACAAAAATTTAAAAGTGAGGCTTGATCTTCGACTCTCTGATTTTGACTTTGACTCCTGACTCCTGACTCTGGTTCTGGCTAAAATTGTCCCTGGCTAAATTCTAAATTAGTGAAATCATCCTAAACTGGGGATAATTTAGTGTTAGACTATAACTATAGCATCCTTTCGTTCGTTCGTCTAAATGTTACGGATACGCATTGAGGTTGCATCTACTCCACATGCAACTAGTACATTTGTCCTGCTTACAGACTATGTTCATAAGATATATGTAGAGTCGCGTCGCGTGTGTTCCCTTCGATCTGGGATAGATCGAAATGCATTCTGAGTTGATGGCTGAGGGCTATCCGAGACCGAGACCGAGACGCTAAACAAATGCATAACAATTCACTGATCAAATTTCGAAATAATTTTAGATTTTACGGTTGGCTCGCTTGATCGGCTCGCCTCACTAGCAACGCTTTACAATTTGGTTTCCCTCCGGTTTGGTTTGGGTTTCTCATCCTTTTTCGTTTTGCAGTTTCGATGATGGCCCTAGGCCTTGAAGAGCTGCGGAAACTCGTTGGCTATCTCCCGCACCAGCTGCTGGTCGGAGGCACTGCACTCGGTCTCCTCGCAGAAGATGCGCGTGAAGATCTTCATGAGGTCGTGCTTGCGGTGCTGGTGCTCCTGGTAGTTCGTGTTGCGCAGGATGCGTCGGCAGAGCTCCAAGTAGCAGGGTCGCGTCTGGATTGGATGGGAAAAGCCTATATAGAAATGGGCAATGGGTAAAGATGGGCCATGCAGACTCACCGAACTACCGGCGTCCAAATCGGACAGCTGACGCACCACTATATCGATGAGCACCTTGATGTCGTTCGTGTAGAACATGCCCGCCGTGTCCGGGTGGCTGAATATGTCGATGAACATTCGCAGCACCGTGTTCATGTGCTCGTTGGGATGCTTCAGCAAGCGTGTGGGATCATCTGGTGAAAGTGAATATTAATTTAATAAATAGTTGTCAATAGTTATCACATTAAGCTTATGTAAAATGACTTTAATTGGCCTTAATTTTCAGACTTGCTTGTAAAGTTCGGTAGGAACTTTGGCTTGGCAGGAAACTCACCCTCACGATTGAGCAGGAGCAGCAGCTTCTCCGTGAAGACTTTGGCGGAGGGCAGGTTTTGCATCCCCTCGATGATGACATTAAAGGTGTGTTCGCTGAATTGCTGGTTGAAGGCCAGTAGCAAAGCAATTACCATATCCACCAAGTGCTCCGGATTGTTGCCCTCGACGATCTCCAGCAGGAAGCTGGCAAAGTGGACTCCCAAATAGTCTGCGAAGTAAAACGAAGCATGAGCCAAAAATCAAAAAGAATTGATGACCAACACGCACCTTGATGATTAACAGGCATGGGCTGCCCGAGGGAAAAGATGATGGTCAGCATCTTGACCAGCTGCTTGAAGCGATCCAGATTGGAGAAGTGCGTCTTCATATCCTCAACCTGGAAGTGGAAATACGTGTATAAGTATGTGCCATTTTTATGGACTTCCCATCTTATGGACTTACAATCTCAAGCGGCAGCACCGAGGTCAGCAGGATGTCCACAATGATGTAGTCCAGGTGGCAGGCGGCCGTGAAGGTCTTGAGCAGCAGTCTCTTAATGGACCAGCGCGTCTCCATCTGGTAGTATTGCACTAGGTTGATGAACATCTGGTACTGGTCGCAGGACATCTCGTAGCAGCTAATGCTCTCATCAGCGTTTATCTGCAAGGACAACGAAAGCTTTTATTAATCTTGTTTGCGATGTTCAAATGAGAAATAAAAAATTAAAGATTATGATTGAAATTAAAAAAATTAAAATACTTTAAAACTAAAACAATTTTGTTGCTCCTTTAGCAAACCTATTTTGCTTTTAGGAAAATGGGTAGAGTTCAGTTGAATTTAAATTAGTTACACAAAAACGTTGCCTACTTTTTTGCAATATGTTAGAAATCTTTTATACTTATATTTGGTAAAACCAAGCCTCGTGGACCTACCAGAATCTCGACGAGCTCCTCGAGGAACTGGATGATATCCTCCTCGTCCTCGTAGAGCATCCAGGTGCGCTGCTCCGTGTCGTTCTTGCAGTCGGCCAGCTGGGCAAAGAGGTACTGCAGCCGCTTGGCGTCGTGCGTGATGCCCAGTAGCTCCTTGGGCGTGGCCACCTTCCCAGTGACGTGGACGGCCACCGCCTCCAGGTACGGATTGATGGCCCCGTTGTACAGCTGCTCCAGGCTGGTCAGCACCACCCTCAGCGCCTCGCAGGACAGATCGAAGCTGAGGTTTGTGTTCCGCCTGAGAGCGTCCACAATCTGATAGACATCCGAGGACTCAACCCTCAACTGGCCGCCTCCCGCGGCTCCCTCCTCCTTGCGCTGCCGGTGCGAGGGACTATCGATGCTGTCCAGCGCCTGGCTGTTCTCCGCACTGTCTCCGTTCGCCTGGCAGCCGTCGTCGCTGGACTTGTCCGCCGCACTGTCCGCCTCCTCCGGCTGCCGCAAATCCTGCTGCTGGGCAGCAGTGCCTCCGTTCTCGCGCAGAGCGGAAGCGGATGCGGACATGGAAGCAGAGGCAGAGGCAGTGCTCCCGTTCGGGGGCTTGTGCTGGCTGCTGCTCATCTGGCTGGTCTCTTTGTAAGTGGTCACCACATCCTCGCTAGTCGTCGTGGTGGTCGTCGTGGTCTCCGAGGGCTCTGAAGTGATGCTGTTGTCCTGGGCCACATCCCCCCCAGCGGCTTTGCTCGAAGACGAGGATGAGGTGGCAGCCGCAGCAGCAGTTGTGGGTGTAGTCGGGGCCGGAGCTGACGATGGAGATGGATTTGGAGCCGGACCTGGGGCTGGCGGGGCCGGGAGCGGCTGTTGCTGCTGCGGCGTCTGGATGGTGCAGCTGCCTGCTTGGAACTGCATGCTGCCCATGCTGGGCGACTCCATCATGCCCTGGCTCTGTGGCAGGCCGCATGACGAGCCCACCGCCGGACTGGACATGCTCTTCTTGCTCATGTCCAAACGCTGGGAGCCAACGCTGCCGCCGGGCGGGGGGCTGTGCTGCCTGTGCTGGGAGTGGAGCTGCGTCTGGGACTGGGTGGGATTGGGATGGGGATGCGAGTGCCGGTGGCTGCCTTTGTCGCTGTAGCTGTGCGAGTACGACAGCGACGAGTCTCCATCGCGCTCGGAGCTCTCCTGGAGGGGATACACCAAAGCTTGATTAGGTAACATTAAACATTCGTTTTAAAAGTGACTTCTTACCGCATAGAGCCGCTCCATGGTGTGCTTCTTCTCTCGCAGCCTGTCCAGCAGCTCGTCCTTGGACATGATGCCGTTGATCTCGTGCTCCGTGCACTTCTCCAGCGACTCAATCGAGGAGTTGAGAAAGCTGATGAGGAAGTCGTGCTCCACCTGTGAAAGGAAAAAAAAAAAAAACTTGAGCGTGGGATGCCTAAACCCCTTCGGTTTGGTTGCACTCACCTTAATCTTCATTACGTAATTCGAGGGCACGAATCCAATGTTGCCCTTCATGCTGACCACCTGCCACCAATTGCGCTGGCGGGCGGATGTCTGGTACAGGATGAAGTACTCGCCCTCATCGAAGCTGATGGTCTTGGGGTAGACCGCCTGGAAGTCGTACAGCGCCTTGAGCATCTCGATGCCGATTCCGATGCCTAGACCAATGTCCTGTGTGCCTGTGCCTGAGCCTGCTGTGCCTCCACTGGGGCCACCTGCTCCTCCTGCGGGCGATGTGGGAGCTGCTGCTGTAGCTGTGGGAATTTCAAAAGCACAACTGATTTATTCGTATGAAAATCGAACTGGGAAAACTGAACTGAGGGCGTCGGCACTGAAACTCACACTCACACTCACACTCTACACAAACACACACGTGCACCGTGGAAAAGTGCGGGGAAAAGTGCAGCGGGCAGCGCCACAAAAAAAAGGAGGTAAGTTCACTGCCGAGGGCCAAACTGCGGACTGCCGACGGGTTTTCCTTCTACTGGGCCTTTTTGTTTGTTTTTTTGCTGAAAGGTCTGCACTGCAGGACTCCGTGAACTCACACACACAGACGCACACACACACAGCAGCAAAACATAAAAACGGAAATGCCCGTGCAGGACACTCCTGCCCCTGGAATTTTATTAGAGCGCCCCCACACAGGAAAAGGAAAATGCAATTTTCATATTTCACTCGGCGCTCCTCGTCTCGCTCGCTCTTTCACCTCCTTCCTTTCTGCTTCTGCTTTGTGCGCTGCTTTTGGTCCTGCAACAACGCCTTGCGCTTTTGATCCTTTTCAGCAGCTTACATTGTTTTCCCTTACAAACACAAACACACACGTGCTTCTGCGCTCTCTCTTTGCCGTTTTTGTGTTGTGTTGCGTTGTGTGCGAAAATCTTGACACGGACAAATCCGTTTCAAAACACAACGCCCCCTCTACTGCCCCGCCCACTCTCTCACACTCACACTCTCTCCACGCGCGCGCATTTCCCTCTCTCTTCCTTGGGGCTATCCTCTGAAGAGCGAACCGGTTCATAAATTAGCCAGTAAATAACGGTACTTATGAAAATAATCCACAGTTTATCTTTATATTCATAAGCAGTTAATTAATAACAAAATTAGTAATACAGAATGCAGGTCATATTAAATGGGTAAAAAACATTGAAACGATCTTTCTCGTTTCTACTGCCCCCGATTCCGGAACTTGTCAAGGCACCTGCTGGACTCTCTCCCACACACACACAAACACACTGGCAGCGGAATAATGTATGAATGTATGGAAATGTGACAATGGGGGACAACAACATGGAGGAGAGAGAAACCCACCCACTTACCCATCTTTTGGGGGCGCACCTTTTACTGTAATTGCGTTTGTCAATTATTGTTCTTGTTGTTTGCTGCTGCTGCTACTGCTGTCACCTATCCTTCGTCCTGCTGCCTCCTCCACTTCCGCTGCTGACGTCCACGAGCCAAGGACGTTCGCATGTACATATAGCCGTCGCCTTGCTTTTGTTTCACTGATGGGTGTGTTTCCGATTCCTGCTCCCCTTTGTGCTCGATGTCCTTTGACGACCGTTACCGTTAGTTCCGCTGAGCCATCACTTGTTGTTGTTTCCTTTGGAAGTAGGGATGCGAAATAATATATGAAATATGTATATTATATATTTTTTTCACGTTGAAAATTTATATTTGGTAAAATTTCTGAATATTGAATATGTTTATATATTCAAAAGTCGCGCTTCCTTAACAAATATTTTTTTAAACTTTTACTCCCACGCCATCTACAACTTAGCTGGGCACCAGAGAGAGATAGCAAATATTATTTATTTCTATATTTTACGGGTAACAAATGTTTTATTAATTTGATTTGTTCCAAATTTGTCAAATTATGTTCACAACCTTATTTGGCTGAAAGCTAAAGCGACTAATTCACTTGATTAATTTTGATGTGATGAGAAGCTGCTCTCTACGTCTCCCATTGCACTTGTTATTGTCTCCTTGTCTCTTCTGTCGCTTCGTCTGTCTATCTGCCGACGGCGAGTGGGGGAGAGGAAGAGAGAGGGGGAGTGGGAGCCTCTGTGTCACACGCACACATACATAGGATAAGCGACAATTTGTTGTTGCAGGGCGTGAATGTGAGGGCAACAACAAATTAACATTGCTACACACCCAGAAATGCCGCAAAACACACATCCACACACGCGCACAAGGATTAAGGGTAACTGGAGAGTTTATGTTTTGATTTAAACAAGCAGTTAACAACACTAACCCATATTGGCACTACAATCTCACATTTATTGGCTCGTACAATAAATTACTGCGTTAAAACCCCGGTATCAACAAACAAACATTATCCAATCACTTGTTTTTGTTTCCCCCTTTTGTGGCGTTGTTTTTTTTTTTTTGTATAGCTTAGAGGTGGGGCCGGCCTGTTATCGCTATCGATATTTGGCATCGCGGCTGCCCTCTGGCGCTTAAATTCAAATTCAAAGAGCTTTTTTCTGCTTTGGTTTTTAGCAAAACGTTACTTTATTTGCATATAATATTAACTTGGATGTGGGGGACAGTACATGGAGTGGGCTATATCAAAATACTGTTTTAGAGGGCAAGCAAATACATAAGTGTGGGCTCTGTCGGTTTCATTCGTTATAAAAACGTGTAATTAAATGCTAGCAAATTTTTTGGTTTTTTGTGTGCCTGTGGCACACATCCATAAATTATATAGATTTTTTTATTGGTAATAACCGTCGCTTCAACTTAGCAATTTGCTAATTAGTCTACAGTTTAGACTAACTTTTCGGGGGGAAACACCCCTTTGTGATAACGTTAACTAGGCGTTTAGTATATCGTATATAAGTACAGTTTCTCTTTTCAGAAGGCATCTTATCAAAAGTCCCTAAGTCCCGATTCATTTGCGTTGAGGATACGTGTATGTATAGTAGTTTAAAGATTCAACAATGTTTTCCGTTTATTTGCTTGCTTGTGGTCACAGTAAATCATAATCGTATCATAATAGTGAAACAATCACATACACAACAAATGATAATAGCACAAGGTTCTCACTTTTGTGTGTGTGTGTTCCTTTAGTTATACTTATCATATCTAGTTTAATAACAGCAGGCCACGTTTTAGACATAAGGTGTGTGTGTGTGTGGTGTGTAAATATATCTATTAAAAAAAAATTAAACAACTTTCCATTGTACTTGCATTTATAATAGGAATAATAAATATACGATTAAACGAAAACAAACAGAAAGACGCTTTATAACCTTGCCTCGATTTGAACTATGTATTCATATTTGTTTTAAGGTCTTGTGGAACGGCACTTGGTTGAGATTTATGTTGTTGTAGTTCTTGATTTCGTAGCTTTGTTCTATTTAACTATTGCAGAATCTGTTGTGATCACGAAATTCCATCGAAAAGATATGGTGATCCCTTTGGGGGGGTGGGGGAGGATAGTCGGATTTCCTGGCTGGCTGTGGATCGCTACAGATCCTCCTGTGCCCATTTACCATTCCTGCTCCTGCTCCTCCTCCGCCCGCCTATCATTTCATTTAAGTTCCTGGCAACGCTCGGCCGCAAAACATTTGTCCACAATTAGGATTTCGGTGCACGCTAATTGTTAATCGTTTGAATTATGCTATAAAAATAATATTGATAAATGTGTTGCGCTCCGTTCTATGCCCTCAACATGCCGCACTACACCCAACGGACCCACAAAACCCGAATCACATGCGCCGGCCACCAACGGCCAGCTGCGTTTGACGCGTCCTCAGCGCGCTCCTCGATCATTTCTCCTCGCAGCAGCCGTTCTTGGCCAGCTGCTTCTGCAGTGCCGGCGGAATGAAGTCTTTCGTCTTGGTCTTGGAATGATAGCCCTGGCCGAGCAGCGCCGGCTCCACCTGCTTACCCTCCTGAATGGCCTGGATGCGCTTCAGCAGGTCGTAGTTGATCCGATCGCTGACAATGGAGTCTTGCCTGGTGTTAACAAAGATTTCGATTAGTTTATGGTTCACTTCACATATTTGAATAAGCCTGCAACTCACTTGTAGTCCGGGTGGCTGAGCACCTGCTCGCGCATCCAGGTGGCCGTGGTGATCAGCTCGCCGGCGGCACGCTTCTGGATGAAGCGCAGATACTGCTCGATGGTGCAGTGCGTGTCTGTGTCCACCTCCATGGACTGCAGATAGCTGCGAATCAGTGGGACCAATCCCGGAAAGACATTGGGCTGTGGAGGGCAGAAAAAGTGAGTATTTAATATTTATTTTTCAAGTTAAAAATCTTGACACCTCACTTACCTTTCCATTGAAGATCTCGTTGATGGTCAGCAGCTGGAACAGCTCGTTCTCCTCGTCGTCGGTGTCGGTGTGATCGCTATCCGCGCCATTGCAGGAGCAGGAGTCGCCATTGGTGGTCGTGCCGTTGGTGGTGCCATTAGAGCTGCCGTGTCCGTTTAGCTTGGCCGAACCGTTGGTTAAGGGCTGCTCCTCCTTGTCCCCGTTCTCGCTGCCACTTCCATTGCCATTGACCAGACCATTACCGTTCATGGTGGCCTTGCCATTGACCTTGGCGTTAGCCTGGGCCTGAGCCTTGGCCGCCCTCTCCTCGGTGGTCTTGGAGGACTTGCGGAACCAGAACTTCTCCGCGCGGCAGGCGTCGCGCTTCTGGGCCGTTTGCATATTCTCGTCGACCTTGCTGATGGGCGTGAGGAAGTTCAGCTGGTAGGAGAGAATGACGCGGGTGAGCAGCACCACGAAGCAGACGATGGCCGCGTTCTCGAAGTCGCTGATCTGGGCCTCGCAGGGCCGGAACTCCACGCGCCATCCAATCGAGCTGTTCGGCGGCGGCGGCTTGAAGCGCATCGTCTGCCAGTTGGTCGACTGGATGTTCTCAAAGTGGTCTGTGTCCTCGTTGTCGTTCTGGTGCACCTTCTCGCTGAACAGCGACACCGTGTCCCGGATAAACAGATGGGCCACATGCTGGGCCAGCAGATGGTCAATCCCGCCCTCCACCAGTCGCTGGTAGACCGCCTCGTCGTAGGTGAGTGGCACATCGTTGTACTTGGCCCCCTCGGGCGACAAGTACGAGTCGATGGAGTCGTAGCGCGACTTGGCAATCCGGAACTTCTGCTGCTCCAGCGGCTTCAGGCCGCGCTCCTCCTCCGTGCGGCAGTCCACCGAGGAGCTGATCACGTTCCAGCGGCAGTCCGACTCCGTGAGGTAGCCCCTGTAGATGGGCGAGGCGGCTGTCAGGGCCAGCATGATAGGACACAGGGGGGCCAGCTGGTCGTACAGTCTGCGCGCCTCCGTGATGTTGCAGGCCTGGAAGGTCAGTTGCAGGCAGCAGCAGCCCATTCCGAAGCCCATGGCGTCCAGAAGCACCACATCCGGCTCTCCGGGCGGAGCGCCCTCCACCGGCAGCTGGGTCTTCACGTCCTTGAACACTGCAAGTGAGGGAAATCATTAGCTGAATGTTTACTTCGCCTAAATACTTATTCGTTTGAATAACTAACTATTAGTATTTAGCAAAAGTTTAAAAACCAATTGCTTAAAAGTGTTATTTTTAGGACGAACTTAAGTTTTGTCACTTTTAAATTGAAATAAAAAGATAACATTTAAAATCAGTGTTGTATCTAATGGTAAGTAGTGCTCTTTGACAATTTCCAGGGTATAGGAAAGTCCTTTACTAAGATAAGGTTGTTGACTTGTTTATTTACACAGGTTGAGTGAGAGGTACTCAAAAATAGGAAGAAATATCTGGCTGACTGTTTAGTAACCCACTTAATACTCAAAGGTGCTCCAAAAGAGGTGGGAAAGTCTTCAGTACAAGATAAGATCAAGACACTCACCCTTGAGCTTGATGGACACCTTCTCGCCGCGCCGCTTGCGGATGTTCCTGGTCAGGGTCTTGAAGCGCGGATGACCCGGAAAGATGGCTTCGTCGGGAAAGTAGAGCGAGCGGGCCGAGCTGAGCGGATCCTCGGGATGCGGCTGGGCCAGCGGATAGGTGAAGTTGGGAGCTCCCAGACGCGGGAAGTTGGTGATGGACATGACGGCCTCGTCGCTGCCCAGCAGCTCGGTGACCTCCTCGCGGCGGTAGCGCATGTTGGCCTCCACCAGGTTGAAGTGGGCCATCAGGCCGCCGAAGGGCTTGCCGGGTGTGCCCTCGATCATGTAGGCGCCATATTCCGGACGCCACAGCGACTTGACACCCTGCGGATCGGCCAGCTCCTTCTCGTTGAGCACGGCGAGCAGTTCCTGGGCACGCAGGGCCACCCGGGCCACCTTCTGCTCGTCGTCGAACTTGACGATGATGTACTCCACCTCGTCGCCCCACTTGAGGATGTCGCCCTGGCGATCCTTGAGTCTGTGGTACAGGTTGATGAACTGGTTGACTCCGTGCTCGCGGACATGGTCAGCCAGCGCCTTGGTCTCCTCCCAGGAGAGTGGACTGCCCTCGCTCAGTAGACCCATTGCTGGAAGGACAAAGGAATGGGTGCGTTGAGATGAGTACGGTATTAAAAATATATTTAATAGGCTTCATTTTAAATTTAAGCTTATATTTCCTGACCCAATCCGATCCGATTCGATCCGGGGGTGACGTCTGAGGCAGACTGCTCCGACTACTGCGCCATTATCCCCCGGAAAGCCCATCTATCGCCCTCCCTCCCTGCTCTGCCTCTGCCTCCGTTTCCATTTCCATTTCCAGTCCAACCCGGGCATTGTGCAATCGGAATCGCAGTCGTCATCGCATTGCATTCGAAGCATAGAAAAGTGCAATCGATGCAATTGCAATTTGTAATTTGCATTTCCAGGGAATTGCATAAACAATGCGACTGGGCACGACACTGGGAGAAACACTTCAAAAAGAGGAGCCATCCGCAATATCTGTCTGATACTGCAACTCGATTGTTTTGATTCCCCTTATCAAATTGATTCAAAATCTAATCTACATTAAATAATAACTTGAAATACAGTCGCAGAACCATAAATAAAATACTTTTGACAAAGGATATTGTTACTTTTATCAATATATGATTATTATTCAATTTTCCAAGGCAAAGGATTTCCTAAAAAAATTGTTTATGAATTGGAGCTTAGCTTTTACATTTTTTATTAAAAATTTTATATAAAAAAAAAACAAATCAAATAGGATAAAGGCGAAATAAAGTTAAATAAACTTTCGCAATTTAGTTGATATTTATAAACAAAAATTTAACTGGACATCAAATAGTTTTCACTTTAGAAAGTATTTTTAAAGGTGCAAAAATTTAAACTTTATGTTGTCATTTAAAATCACTTTATAAAATATTTTTAAAGGTACAAAAAATTCCAAACTTTTATTGTCATTTTAAAACTGTGCGTTGTAATTGACAAATTGTTTAACTGGTCGATAAAGTTACAATAATGTTTAATGTATTTCCAAACTGTTTAACCACGCTTTGAACTTAAGAAGTTTTTTTAGGAAAGAGTGATATATATTAAATGTTTTTCTGAGTGCAAGCACGCTTTGAGACAGTCAATGGCCTCCCGTCGCAGTTAAAGTTCCCCCGAATCACCGAATCACCGAATACCGAATTCCCAACTTCGAATTCCATTCATTATCTACGTAATATCTTGAGGCACACGTGCCGAGCTGAGTGCATTATTTTGTTTGCTTCTTGCTCTTGACACTCGCACAATTTACAACATTTGACTAAATTAATTGATAAGACGCGACGACCAAATATTAATCAAACAATTGATAAGGCTGCTCGCCTTTTGGTATAATTCCACGCCCATGGGCGGCGATCGCCCCTAGGCTGGGTACAATTTCTATATAATATACATACAATTTGTATATATTTAGACCGACAGCCGACAGGTTGCCGTGCGCCACTCGAACTGATTGAATCATATGCGGAATCGGATCGGATCGGAAATTTCGGCCCGTCTCGTGGCGATTCTCAGATTTACGAGCACAGCACTCCACTCCACTTCACTTGATCGGAGCTCCCCCCAACACGCTTAATGTAAGCCACCGTAATTATCTCGATTGTGGCCAAAATTGAAGCGAATTACAGCGGAATTCGGAGCAACGGTTTCGAGTTCTTGACACGCTTGTGTCATTAATTATTATTTCAAAGTAAATCCCATTACATTTGAGCAGATCTCTAACAATCTTGAAGCGAACTAAGCTAAGTTATGTAGCTTTAACAAAAAAAAGGGAAATTGTATGCCAATAAAATAATTTAAATACGTACAAAGTACATCTATTCTTTGCTTTAAAAATTTCTTAATTGGCTCAAATGAAACTCTAATAACAATTAAAATCCATGGTTAAAGACATTTCTAAAATATTCTACCTGAACTGTTTTTATTTCATTTAAATACTAAATTTAAAGCAAAGAATAGATGTACTTTGTACGTATTAAACATATTTTATTGGGGTACATTTGTGCATACAATTAGCCTTTTTTTTGTAAAAGACATTTCTAAAATGTTCCACCCCAATTGTTTTTATTTCATTTAAATTTGTACTAGATTTTTAAACAGAAATATTTCTCAACAATCATTTATACAAAATTATTTTATTTAAAAAAATCATTTAAATTCACTTAAAAAAAAAACAATTCACTTTAGATCACATTTGTTTAAGATACCTTTTTGAACTGTTAACCGCGCTTTGATTTTTTACACTAGTAATATTTAACTGAAACTGTTATTTCAGTTACTGGATTGCAGAAGGCTGGAAGGCTTTGGTCGATCCACGGCCAAACACCGACTAAATTTATACGCGGCCAGACTCCAGCTTTTTACGGACTTCGCTGCCTCTGCCACTGCCACTGCCGCTGCTTTATTTATATATATTTATTTATTTCCCCCTGTTACCGGCAATCGGATCGGCTGACAAAGTACCGAAGAATCCGCCGAAGATGATGGCTATGGGTGAGGGTATGGGTTACCGGGAGCCAGAACGGAAGAGCAAGGAGTGTGTAGTAGTCCATATCTGGACGATCTCGGCCATAAAACGGTCCATAAATGATCCATCCAACCGGAGCACGGAACGCACTCGAAACGATCGAGTGCCATTATAATTATTTGGCCGGTAATTTATTATATTTAGAATTACTCGACAGGCGGCGACGGAAGGGTTTATTATAAATATATGTATATATAGTTTATTAGTTGTACACATTTATAGATTTTCGGGGGCTCTGCTGCTAGTGATTTACCACCGCCAAATCACCATAAAGATTGCGGCGAGGGGAGGGACGCTATTGTGTCCACAAAATACTCAAGTCGACAGTCGACAGCCGACACATCTGCATTGTAAATAACTGCCAATCAAGTTTTTGGTAGCTTTATAATATTCTATGCGGCAGAGAGGAAACGCATAGATTTCAATTTGATTGCCCCCCCAGTATATCACCGAATTGAAGCTCCTTAATCCGTACAAGATTCAAAGTGCACAGAGTTTTGCTGGAATGAAATCGGAGATGGTGGAGGTGCTACACAGGTGCTACAGGTAGTAATTTCTTTGTTTTATTCCAAAGAATCCAAGCTACACAGCAAATGCAGGGGAGTACCTGGAAATAGCCGATAGATTATCCAAGAATTCGACATGGGGACTTCACTTTTCTTGGCTCTTCTAGGAACATTACTAAGTCTTTATCACAAAAAAGATACTTAAAAATTCTTTCTACATTTGTCAATTGAAATTGTAAACTACACAACGGCTTTGGCAGCATTAATTTATATACATTTAATTCTGTTTTTATTTGCGATACTCGAAGAGTAAGCAAATACTGTAAACGATCAAATGTCTGTCTGTCCGTCTGTCCGTCTGTCCGTCCGTCCGTCCGTCCGTCCGTCCGTACAAACGTCGAGATCTCGGGAACTATGAAAGCTAGAACTACCAAATTTTGCACACAGACTTCTATAATCAAGGCGCAGATCAAGTTTGTTTCAAAACCTGGCCACGCCCCTTTTTACGCCCACAAACCGCGAAAATCTGTGGCGCTCTCATTTTGTATGCAATCGTTACGGTTTTAAAAGAAATTTAATGATATGTGCACTGTCTAACTACGTTCCGAACCATTTTATGCTCTTATAAATAATAAAGAAGTTATAGAACATTTTGGTATGCCTTAATAGGTGGCAATAGGTGGCGCTAGTTTGATGCCTTGGGTAATATACATATGTATGTAAATGTATAAAGACAAAGATCGAGCAGCACACTCAAACGATTTTGACGAGATTGACAAGATGTAAGAATCTACACTCAGAAAAAAAATTCCTGTGTTTTAGGAATTATGGACTACATTGTCAAATATTTACTTTTAAGGGCATAATGGACTTAAAAAGTGAACATTTTTGGATTTTTGGGCTAAAATTGATCATTCAAGGCAATACAATTTAAGGAATCTACTATCCGAAAAATAGTCTAATTACCTTAAAAAATATAACATTCTAGCTGGAGGGTGGCCTAGAGGGTAAGCAGATGGGCCCACACGCATGGGAGTCAAATTGGCCCGGGCTCACTTCCTAGCGGTGTCGAAACGTTTTTTTCTTTTTTTTTTAAACTAAAATTTTTTTTGGTATTTGGCGTAACACTTTACTCAATAGTTAAAAACAATTTAACGTAGTTTTTAACTTAAAAAACACTAAGAAACTATAAATTTGGTGTGCATACACACATCCCTTTAAAAGCTGTTTAGAACGGCGGCTGCTAAGAGTAAACTAATTTTGTTGAAATAGGGGACGTCTAAAATTTTTCTGGTTTTTTATATTTTGTTTTAGGTACTCTTGCTAACAAAAGTAACGGTCATGTATGAACCTTACTCATTTACGACTGATAATAGCAGGTGGCTGGAACTCCTTTTGGGTTGATGGGCATAAGCCAATACCTGCGCACACGGATTTTTTAGGGATTGCGCATTCTTTAAACTACATTATTTTTTACATTTTGGAAAATCCGTGTCCTTTTTTTCTTCAATGTGTTTCAACAGGTAGTAAACTTAATTTTTTTGTAACCTGAACACTAGGTAGTTTTTAAAGGTTAGCAAAGGGTTGAATTTTTTATGATTTTTCCTCAACGACTTGGTACTTCCCGCAACTTGGCCAAATGTAGGCGCTGGTCCTGAAACACTTGTTTTAACCTGAACACTAGGTAGTTCTTAAGCGTTTAAAAAAGGGTTGCAATTTTTATGATCCTTCCTTAACGATTTGGGACTTTCCGCAACTTGACCAAGTGTAGGGGCTCCTAAAACACTTGACACATTTTGGAAAATCGCTGTCCTCCTCGGTTCTCATATTATTATTATATCATTGGACACAAGTGCGCACAGTTAGTCTTTTTTTGTGTGAAGTGAAGTGATCAAGTTGTGCGCGATATTTAACCTACTCGTACAGTGCTGGTCGTGTGCTCTCATAGTAAAAAAAGTTTTGTGAAGTGGTACAGCACGAAATTCTAAAATATTGTGATTGTGATAAATATAAAAATTCTTAAGAGTCTTTATAAAGACTTCTTTGAATTTATATATTTATTTCAAAATATATATTTTTTCTGAGTTTCGTTTTAGAATTTCGTGTTAACCTGTTTGTCGTCGGCAGTATTTAAACTGAAGTAAAGTGAAGTGGTATAGCACGAAATTTTAAACTTGTGTGATTGTGATAAATATAAAAACTCTAAAGAGTCTTTATAAAGACTTTTTTGAATTTATATATTTATTTCACAATAAATTGTTTCTTAGTTTCTTCTTAAAATTTCGTGCCAACCTATTTTTCGTCGGTAGTTTCAAACTGAAGTAAAGTGAAGTGGTGTAGCACGAAATTCTGAACTATTGTGATTGTGATAAATATAAAAACTCTTAAGAGTCTTTATAAAGACTTTTTTGAATTTATATATTATAATTTCAATTACGTATTTCTGATTTTCGTAATTAATAACATTGTAACTTGCTTTTACAACGCTTTTGTTTTTGGTAAGATTTTATTTTTCTTTACTTTATTATTTTTTTCTATTCATAAATTTCAGCAAGTGGTATATATATGTATGTGAAAACTGTAATAGGTTCTTTTTAAAAATTTTGTTAGTTTCATACTTATTTCAGTTTCAAAATTCTTTTTCACACAATATCTCAGATTTTCGTGCCGTGTAACTAACTAATATTTTCCATAATGCCTCGTTTGAATAGACCTACTGCTTCTCAGCGGGCTAGGGTCATGATGGAAAGAAATAGGATAAACAGGCAAAATGTAGATGCAGAGAATGAAAGAGAAAGGCTTCGCGAGCGTAGGGCTAATTCAGATGTTAGGGGTGCTGAACAGGCTATAAACAGTCAGCAGCATTTGACTAGGCGTCAAAATAGTTCTAGATTTAGGCAGCGGCAACAGGCACCTAATACCGAGGCCCACAGGACACGGCGATTAGACCCTGTCGTTCGTGCATCCCAGCAGGTTCCAAACTCCGAATATCGTAGGAGACTGCGATCGAACCCTGCAGTTCGTGCAGCCGAGCAGGTTCCAAATACCGAGGCCCACAGGACACGGCGATTAGACCCTGTCGTTCGTGCATCCAGCAGGTTCCAAACTCCGAATATCGTAGGAGACTGCGATCGAACCCTGCAGTTCGTGCAGCCGAGCAGGTTCCAAATACCGAGGCCCACAGGACACGGCGATTAGACCCTGTCGTTCGTGCATCCCAGCAGGTTCCAAACTCCGAATATCGTAGGAGACTGCGATCGAACCCTGCAGTTCGTGCAGCCGAGCAGGTTCCAGATACCGAGGCCCACAGGACACGGCGATTAGACCCTGTCGTTCGTGCATCCCAGCAGGTTTCAAACTCCGAATATCGTAGGAGACTGCGATCGAACCCTGCAGTTCGTGCAGCCGAGCAGGTTCCAGATACCGAGGCCCACAGGACACGGCGATTAGACCCTGTCGTTCGTGCATCCCAGCAGGTTCCAAATTCCGAAAATCGTAGGAGACAGCGAGCGACTCGTGCTTATCAGGACCGCTTGTTAACTAGAGAACAGGATAGGCTTAGGAGATCTGAGGCAAGAAGAGACCGGGATCGCCGGCTTTTAGCGCAGGCGCGAGACACACTAGCTCGCAGAAGCGCACGTATTGCTGCTAGGAGCGCATTAGTCGATGCTAACAGAAATATTAGTCAGGTTATGAGCCTCAGTGGCAACAGGGAAGCAGGAAACCGTCAGGAGGAAGAAAGGAGAATACGACCCAGACTTATTGGATTAGAAGCTCAGATAGAATTATTTAATAGGAATATAAAGCTTGGTCCCGATCAGATTTGCCTTTGCTGTAAGGGTTTGTGGTTCCCCAAACAGATAAAAAGGCTTTCTCGAGCTTATTTGGAAGAAAATTGCGATTTTAAGGCCGATATATACCAGATGGCAAGACAGTTTCCTCCCCCTGATGACAATTATAAGTTTTGCATAACTTGCCACAGCAACATAAAATCTGGTAGAAAGCCTAATAGTGCCATTTCAAATGGCCTATATTTCCCAGAGGTGCCTGTTTCCTTAAAAGATCTCACTCGCTTAGAGGAACGCCTGATCTCTCCTCGCCTTCCATTTATGATTATTAAGTCAATAGGACATGAGCGTCAGAGTGCAATTAAAGGAGCTGTAGTTAATGTCCCTATTCCAGTAAGCAATATCGTGACGTCCCTTCCACGAGCTTTCAATGAGGCTGAGGTTATTCAGCTCCACCTTAAACGTAGAATGGAATATGGCCATGATTTCATGGCAGAATCCATAAGGCCTTCCAAAATTGTAGAAGCAATTCGATTTTTAGTAAATACCGACCTTTATAGAAAACACAATGTGTCAGTGAACGAACAATGGATTTCTGATTTCACATCCGACACTGTTCCCTTCGTAGCATCTCAAGCTGTCTCAGCCGTACTAGCCATCCAGCAGGATGACACAAATATGGAGGCGCCCAATTTAGATGAAAATGTTGAAGCCGAAGAGCTTAATCCTGGAGGACAAGAAACTTTGCTTGAAAATAACCAGGCACACATAGTAGGTATGCCGAGAATCACTATAGCTCCAGGCGAAGGCCAAAGACCCCTCGACATGATTCTTGATGTTGACTCTGAAGAACTGGCGTTCCCAACCATTTATGCTGGCGTCAAAAGACCATCTTCAGAAAGTTATACAACCATAGTTAGATCTGAACTTAGGAATGTGGATAGGAGAGGTTGTAGAACTGATAAATTGTTCTTCAACTATAAGAAGTTAGAGCTCATTAAAATTCGAAATAATATTTCAACCTGCTTACGTAAGCGGAGTGCCTCCAGCGCTGTCACAGTTTCCAACGTTCTTAATGAAGATTTCATGGGCAATTTAATTTGCCATGATGAGGGATACAGAATTCTAAGGGATATCCGCACGTCGCCTGCTCACTGGGAAGATGAAAAAAAGAAGGTCATGGCATTAATTCGTCAAATCGGCCTGCCTACTTTTTTTATAACTTTATCGGCAGCTGAAACTAGATGGCCAGAGCTTCTTGTATTGCTCAAGCGCAACGTAGATAGGGCTAATATTAGTGAAGAAGAAGCTTTAAACTTACAGTTTACAGAAAAGGCCCGCCTTATTAGAACTGACCCTGTGACATGTGCTAGGTATTTTGACTATAGGTATCGAGAAGTCTTAAAGCTAATGAATAAACCGGGGGGTATCTTTGGAAGTAATTTCGTTACTTCCTTTTATTGGCGAGTTGAATTTCAACAAAGAGGTTCCCCTCATATACACGGCATGTTTTGGCTAAAAGATGCCCCGGCAGTGGATTTCAATAATGAAGACACTATTTCTAGTGTAAAAACCTTCATTGATCAGTTTGTAACTGTGGATGTTACAAACACAGAACTGGCTCCATATTTAGAATATCAAAAGCACAAGCATGGACATTCTTGCCTTAGAAAAGTGCGAGGAATATCTGTTTGTCGGTTCGGTATTCCATTCTTTCCTATGCCCCAAACGGAAATTTTGAAACCACTGCCAGAAGAAACTCCAAATATTTCTCTCCACAAAGAAAATTTAAAAAAAATTCAAAATTTTTTAAATTTAAATCATCAAGATGATTTAATTAGCCATTTAACCATTTTTGAGAATTTTCTTTTACACGTACAAGTGAGCCTTAGTTACGAAGACTACATATATGCTGTTAGGTCTGGTTTAAAAAAACCACAAGTTTTTCTGAAAAGAACATTTGCAGAAATTCAAGTAAATGCTTATAACAAACATATCCTGTCAATGCAACGGGCAAATATGGATATTCAATTTATTTTGGATCCTTTTGCTTGCTGTAGTTATATCATAAACTATATAAACAAATCCCAAAGAGGCATTTCAAAGTTGATGCGCGAAGCATCTAATGAAATTCAAAGAGGCAATTTAAGCATTCGACAAAAGCTACAGTTTCTTGGTCACAAATTTATTTCTGGCACTGAGGTATCTGCTCAAGAAGCCGTGTATTGTTGTCTGGGAATGGCGTTGTCAGGAACAAGCAATAAATGCGTCCATGTAAATACCTTCCCTCCAGAACAACGAGTTCGTATGCTTAGACCTTCAAGCGTCTTGCAAAATATGCCTCAAGATTCTACTGATATATTTTGTAAAGGATTGGTCGAGAGATACGAGCAAAGACCAGATTCCCATGAAGGCTTGTGTTTAGCCGATTTTGCTGCAAATTACGAATATAGTAAAAGCCGTAGAAGAACCCGCCAAAGGGCAAATGGTAACAATGAAGCTGATGACGAAAATGAGGCCTTAGTAGACATTTACATACCCCTCCGTGATGGCAGTGGTTTTATGAGGGAAAGAAGTAAGCCCTGCATTATAAAATATAGGACTTTTAACATTAATACAGATAGAACAAACTATTTTAGGGCGTTAGTAATGCTTTTTTCGCCATGGAGAGATGAACAGGTAGAATTAATTCAGACAAATTGTGAGGAGTTTTACAATGAGAATGAAGTAGTAATAAGGCAAAATTTTCAAAGGTATAACGCAATAGATAGTTTAGAAGACACTCTCAGAAGGGCCATGGAGTCAGAGGATAATAACGAGGATAACATAGTTGAGGAGGTTGTAGTTGATGAGGAGTTTAGGGCCTTGGGAATCCCAGAAATATCCTCTCAACTTAATGTTTTAAACTTACAAAACGATGTGCAAGATGTAGATCCGGAAAACAACATCCGAGTAATAAAGCTTCCGCCAATTATTTCCCCTGAAAACTTAGCCACTTTAGTTAGATCTCTTAACTTAAAGCAAAAAATGTTCTTAACCCACGTTTTACATAACGCAAAAACGAATGCTAATTTCTACGAATTTGTAGGTGGCGGAGCAGGCGTCGGCAAAAGTAGGCTTATTATAACCTTATTTCAGTCCCTTTCACAAGAATATAATCGTAGACCAGGGTGCGACCCAACATCAGCTAAAATTTTACTGTGTGCTCCTACAGGCAAAGCTGCTTTCGGAATCGGAGGATCCACTCTTCATTCCATGTTTTCTCTTCCTGTAAATCAGGCTGGGTCCGCATTAAGAAATTTAAGCCCTGATTTGTTAAATACCATACGTTCAAGATTAATTGATCTTAAAGTTCTTATAATTGACGAAATTTCTATGGTCGGGGCAAGAATGTTTTCCCATTTAGACTCTCGCCTTAAGCAAATTTTTTGTAACTTTGAAGCTCCCTTTGGAGGAATTTCAGTTATCGTGTTCGGCGATCTTAGACAACTTCGACCAGTATGTGATCACTGGGTTTTTCAAAGTACGTCATCATCGCATAATCCATACAGTGCTATATTTGGATCATACCTCTGGAGTCCTTTTAGGTTTTTTGAACTCACAGAGATAATGCGTCAGCGAGATGACCAACCGTTTGCAGTCGCACTCAATAACATGGCATCCGGCCAAATGACGTCCGAAGATATTGTTCTACTTAGAACCCGAATTTTCGATGCAAGTCAAGTTCCAAATGACGCAATTCACCTGTTCTCAAGTAATAATGAAACAGATCGGTACAATATAGATAAACTTAACTCGATTCCCACTGAGCAGCACATATCGGAAGCTATAGACTCAGTTAAAGCTGGACTAAACACCACAGATAACAGGAACATAAATCTAGGTGAAGTAAGGGATTTAAAAACTTCTGATACACAAGGTTTATGTAAATCGTTGATTTTAAAAACTAGTGCAAAATATATGATGACGGTCAATGTAGATACATCAGATGGTCTCGTAAACGGAGCCTCAGGTGTTCTTAAACAAATAGGATTTAATTCAACCAACACTCCCGATATTCTTTGGATTCTATTTTCGGATGAAAGCGTAGGAATTAGTGCAAGAGCCAAATGCAGGCATCGCGAAGAAGCTTCATGGACCCCGGTTCATAAAATTATAAAAAATTTTCAAATTAGTGCTCGCCGACAATTTACAATTGACCGAAAGCAGTTTCCACTAGTACCCGCAGAAGCTATAACAATTCACAAAAGTCAAGGCGCTACATACAGTAAAGTAGTGGTACATACTAATCCTAGGATGCGAAGAGATGCAATGTATGTAGCCTGTAGTAGAGCCACAAGTGCGGCAGGCCTTTTTATAATTGGACCGTTTGCCGCCCCAAGGTGTGACCAAAATTCACCTTCAGAAATAGAGCTCCGGGAATTACGCTCCGCTAAGTTATTAAATACCCACTTCGATTGTTTAATAAAAAGTTCAAACTTTCATATATTTTTCCATAACACGGAAAGCCTGCACTGCCATATTAGCGATGTATGTTCCGATCAGCTAATGCTTAAATCTTCAATTTTGTGCTTTGTTGAGGCTTCCACATACTCAAATGAAGCGTACGATATTCCCGGTTTTACTACAGCAGTTCGATTAGATTGCCAGTCAGTTGCTAGCGGAGGTCGGCCAAAACGAGGCATTCTCATATTCATTCGAAACGAGCTTCTTGAGAATATTAGTCTTTGCACAAGTGGTCGCTTTTATGCTAATTCTTTAAACTTAGCCTCCGCTGTATTCGAGTTTGCTGTCTTTAAGTACAGATCTTTAGGAATTCTTGTAATTTATAAAAGTCCGACATATCCGTTGGTAAAGTTTGAAAACGAGTTTAAGAATTTATTTCAACGCCACTCATTTTTAAATAGTAATTGCGTAGTGTTAGGGGATTTCAATTTAAGCCTTCACTCCATCTCGGGCTGCTGTAAAAGAATTTTCGAGTTCCTAGTAAATTCGAAAGGCTGCAGTTCTTTGTTAGGATTGGATTCGTCCACTACCAATAGCAATACGCATATTGATTGGGCGTTTTCAAATATTACCGATGGTAGGGCCACTGCGCTCACCTTTGAGACAACATATAGCCACCACAGTGGTGTATTAGTTAGTGTGAGGGAGGCACAGTAGGTAGTGTAAGTTTAGTAAATACTATACTATAATATAACATATGTAAATGTATAAGAAATACAATTTAAATATATTTTAAATGTAATTTTTAAATATAATAAATATAATAAAGATAATAAATATAATAAACTAAAACACAAAAGCAAACAAAAATGGAATTTAAGAAATATGAGTATTAGTAGTGATGGTCGTTGTTTTATTGGGCTGCGCGCTAAAGTTTTTCGGGTACATGCAGTAAACTGACTTGGGTTTTGTTAGGGAACCAAGTTGGCTCGTTGGTACCCAAAATAAATTTAAATTTGAATGGACTCTCATGGTGTTTAATATTATAATCGGATTTTACGGCTATTTATTAATAAAGGCATTTATTTGCGAATCTCAAAGAATGTGCAAGTACTGCAAACGTTGCAAATGTCCGTCTGTCCGTCCGTCCCTCCGTACGTTTACACAAGAGCGTTAAAAATTTATTGCGCTTGAAAAGAAGGCTGGCCGTTTTTTCTTGATTGGTTTTTTTAAAGAGGGCAATGAGTATCGCAAATCTTATAGTCGGGAAACCCGACTATAGCGTTCTTTCTTGTTTTGATTTGAAACTTATCATCCCGACCCCTGCTCTCACGGAATTTCCGATCTTGAAGCTTATCATTATTTGTGATTTTATTAAAACACGCTAATTAATCTTTCCATCAATCAGCTAGTGTTTATTTATAACGCTCGGATTGTGTGACTGTTTTTCCCGCTTCAAAACTAAATACTTATCGTCCTAATTCCTGCACTTTTGGAATCTGCTATCATAGCTGGCAACCAATTGATTGGGAACTCGAAACTAGAAAACAGAAAACAACAAACGGAAGATTCGAGGAGTGCTCTAGAGTGCTCACTTATGGTGTGGGTATGGGTATGGGTATGGGTACGTATCTTTTCTGGGTTCTTGGCAGCTCGGAGAAGATAGGGTGGGTGGCTCACTACTCTCTACCCACTACTGCGATGCAAATGCGCTTGGATAAGTCCCAATTGCATAAGCATGCTCCACTCGCACACACTCGTCTATAGGGTATATGGTATATGGTATTTGACATGGTGTATGGTGTATGTTATATGGTGTAGGGTTAGGGTTAGATAACAGAGTTCCCAAGTGCCCCTCGTTTGGTAATTGCATTCCGCTGCGGGAGCCGAGGAATGCTTACGGCATCTACGTTGTTATCTTCCCCCGAGTGGAAGATTAGGCAAATTACTGGAGGCTAAGTCGTCATTGGGCACATTTTTTCCTACAGGTACAGGTAGTAGACTGGTTCCTAATCCTCTGTCTTATGGCTGAGCTATACAATGTATTACTTTTCCGCTCAATTATAAGCTTCAAATATTTGTATAATATAAAAGTTATCTTTATTTTATACAATAACTCAGCGTCAACAGTTTTTTTTTTACAAAAGGTAAATTATTTTTTATCTCAAACACATAGACTTTTTTTTTCAAATTTTTCCACTCTGTATAAAAATAATAAACTGAACTTAATAAATATAAATTCTTAATCAATTTTTAATGTTTCCCTACACCTGAAATTCAACTTTGTAATATTGTTTTGTACAGCTATAAATTAGCAATACAATTCTAAATTAAAAATTCACATTTTGGTTTTTCACCTCTTTTTGTTTGTTAGCCTTTGATGGTGCTAATTAATGTGTAAATTTTGCATTTAGCACGTTCGCCTTAATTGCAACGTCACCGCCCTCATAGAACTCATAGAGCTATATGTGAACATATAAATATACCCATGTCCGCCGAGAATCTCTGTACGTTTCCGATGCCTGATTTCTGATCCTGACCAACGCAATCGAAATTGTCGAAGGGCAGCACACAACATCAACGATTTTGTTTTTTTCTGCCTTGTCATATGAGAACAGTGAGCGGAGCCAAAATGATACCATTTTTTGGGTGTGTGTTTTCGTTTTAAACTGCGGAAAATAGTCAAACTTTAGAGGGATGAAAGAGTCACTCTAACTGGATGGTTTTTAACATTTACTTTCGCATGGAGAACGATAAACGAGAATTGGGAAGTCGCATAACTGACTGATAAGGGAGGCTCATAAGACGCGGCATATGGCCAAATAAAATACTGATTACAACCCTTTATCGATTGTTCTCGGTGGTTTCGGCTGAAATTCCGCACGAAATTTCGGCAATTGAAGGTTTTTCCATCTCGCACCAACCACACTGCGTATACGCAATGTGATATATTTTTTCTTTCGTTTTGACATTTTCAAGGGGGCTTCAATGGCGCGTCGCCCACAATCACCAGTCAATCACCAGTCATAAGCACATGAAAATGATCCTCGAACGGAAGCCAAGCGAATCGTTAAACGTCCGCCTTTTTACACAGCGATTTTATAATTTGAAATCAAGATTTTTGCTAATTTGATGAAAGCCAAGCAACAAGAAAAGGCAGTACAAAAATAAACAATCAAATAAAAGGGCATTTACTGATCTCTTCTAGCCTATTTATAAATGGGTTTGTTTACTACACAAAAAAGTCGGAATAGGGAACGTTTAAAACAAAAACCTTGTATATCATAAAACTCTTCAAAAGTATTTATTTAATAAATTCCCATCATCGAATGTAGAAAAAAAAATTGTGATTTAAATTAGACTTTATGTAAATATAAGCTTCAGTTTATTAAGAAATTTTTTTTTTTTTTTTTTTGCATCTCCCAAAAGATAAAGCTTTTGTTTAACAAATAAGGCTTTGGGTACACAATTTGAAATGACGTTTTTTCAGCGTGTACAGTCAGAATTTCGAATCGAATGCGGAAAGAAGCAATAGAAAATGCAAAACAAAACATACACACAGCACATTGCGATGCCTTTGCCATGTTTTTCAGGGTCGCAGACGGCAAGTGAAATAGAAAACAAACCCATTTCCCGCTCAGAGAGCGGAAAACTGAGGGTCTGAGGGGATGGGCACGAGATATGCAGATACAAATGCAAATAAAGGGGAAATAGAAACCTCAACAAACACAATGTGCTAACATAAATCTCAAAATTAAGTTTGAATGCATCGGAACACTTGTGAGATGAAGTATGCATCTCTAGTTCTTAAAGGAAGGAAGCCAAGTGCATGGGGAAAAATAAAAATAATAAGATAACGGACAGATTACGTATACGCCTCATAAAACGAATTGCGACGTAATAAATTCTCTTTGGCCATTTGGCCACTTAGCCATGACACTCACGACAGGAGGATTACGGAGGCTCTGAGGATTCCGGGGTGATTCCGGGCGGGAGGTGGGTGGGTGTGAATTATGCATATGGGAACCAGGGCGAAGAGTTCCGTCTGGCGCGGAATTTGTAATAGAAAAAAAACAACAATTTTTAATTGATTGTCTGTCGATAAAGCACACAGTGCCTAGTATAATTATAGTTACAAGTGCGGGTTCAAGGACGCGATTAAATATTAACAGTTACCTTAATTCATATGCACTTAATGACAATCATTGTCAGGGCTACTAAATTGTCTTCAATTATAGTCATAATAGGAAAAAAAAGGGCTAAACAAATGGATAACTAAATACTTCATAAGTACATAACAAGAAAGAACGCTATAGTCGGGTTTCCCGACTATAAGATTTGCGATACTCATTGCCCTCCTTAAAAACAGCTAAAGTGTAGCCTACTTTCAAGCGCAATCAATTTTTAGCGCCCTCTTCAAAAAAAAAAGGTTAGCCTACTTTCGGGCGCAATAAAAATTATTTACGCACTTGTATACACAATTTCTTGAAAATGGCCAGGTTTGAATATTTTTAGATATTTGAGTAGATATTTTCAATACAAATAACATTTATAAGGGCCACTTTTCTCTAGCATTAAAAATGTGGACACCACAGAGTTTCGCGGTTTGTGGGCGTAAAAAGGGGCGTGGTCCGGTTTTGAAACAAACTTGATCTGCGCTTTGCTAATACAAGTCTGTGTGCAAAATTTGGTAGTTCTAGCTCCTATAGTTCCCGAGATCTCGACGTTTGTACGGACGGACGGACAGACATTTGATCGTTTACAGTATTTGCTTACTCTTCGAGTATCGCAAATAAAAATGTATCAAAAACTAGCATCGTATTTATACTATTTAAACAAGAAAACATTTAGAAACTTAGAAAGACTTTATTTTAAAGTGTTTCATAATTTTCGCAGATCTATCCCTGGAGTACAGATCTTTCTGCGTTGTTTATATATTATTCGAATTAGCAAACATTTAATAATAACCCCCCCCCCGGGTACCCCCTTTAAATGGCAAGAGCACGTGTGCGTCGATGGCTTAATCATTTTCGGTGGTTTTTTCATATCGTTCGTTCGTTTCTCGCTAATTGTTATTGCTCCCAGTTGATGCGATGCACTTGTGCAAATGAATGCGTGTCCGTTTATTTGTTTATTTATACCATATATAGAATTATAGGAATTTGTTGTCAGTTGTTGTTTAATTAGCAACAGTCGTCCGTCGTTCAATTGCGTAAAATAGAGTGCAAATAGACTGAATAAAATAGACGGAGAACCGCAGGAGTGACGCACTCGATGGCTGCCATCGAGGGTCGAAACAATGGATGTGGATATGGTTATGGATACGGATGGTGAGATCTAACTAAGCAGATTTTCTGCAGAATCCAGTGTGTGAATCATGTGACACTTTTGCGCAAACAAAACAGATGTTTTGAATTTTCAATTCGTGTTTGTCTGTTTTTCGTCATCGCTAGTGACACGTTGTAGTAAATCAACAGAAGAACACCAGAACTAAAGACCAGTTGATCCATAAAATGTGAGGCTCCTCGGCAGTCGGTGCCCAACCAGGGGTTGATTGTGTTTACCACCCACGGATCCACGATCTGCAATCTGCATTTGGATCCTTGAGTTTGTGTGCGAATCGTAAAAACAATAAAACCATTAACTTAATGCCAGGCAAAGTAATATCAAAAAAACAGACAAACAAAAAACCCGGCTAACAAACATGTGACTTATCGCATTTACTGGCTAAAATTTATTTCCTGGCGACGACACTTAATTAACGAGGGGCTCTGGAAGAGGGGCACTGCACCTGCGGAGGCATGAGTAACAAAGTTGGAGTTGAGATCGGCGAGATCGGGAAAACTTCGGAGGGAAAGTCTTAGTCATAAGGTCACCACGATGAGTGATTCTAATTTAAATACTACAAACGATAAATATTAGAAATGTTTATTGGTTAAACATTTTATGGGTTTTTTTAGTTTAAGATGTCGTTAAACTTTATATTTAAAAAGCGTTTCAGCTCAAATATTAATTTGATTTACAAATATTTAAAATACCTTTTTTTTTTGTGCCAGTAAATGACTCTCAAAGACACAACAATAAAAAAAAAGAGTAAAAACAAGGACACAGCGTACACTTAAACCTGATAGCAATCAGAGGTAATAATACAGTTGTAAAAACGAATAATCAAACAAGTTGGCTAATGCGCATCGGCAAATTGTCACCTGCCGGAGATCGGGGCCTAAGGCTACACAGGGAAAAAAACTTAAAATTATAACAATCAAATTTTAAGAGTAAGTATGTTTTTTTTAATATCATGCTCATACACCGTAGATAATAGGCCTTAACGATGTGTAAACAAAAAAGGTAAATTAATGCGTAACAATTACATAGAGAAAAAAAATATGAAAGTGTTATTTGTCACACTCATTTAAATATAAATTTAAATATCACTCTGACAGATTAAATTCGAAATGATTGATAGCGAAAAAACAGCTAGAAGGTATTTTTTCAAATTTCATGATGATGAGCAATAGATAACAGCCATAACAAGATAGATAGTTTTTCAATATCATGCTCATATGGCGAAGATAACACACCCAATTCTTAAAATTCTGATGGGAAAACATGTGAAAAATATTAAATATAAATATCAAAATGGTGTGCTTTTTCGCGCTGTGTAGCCAATGCCTGTGGTACTTCGAGTAGGCTTTCGGTGCGTGACAATGGCTGGGATTAGGCCGCTCAATAAAGGCTAACTTAAGTTTGCAAGGCCAAAAGCCACTATCTGAACGGACCCCGGGGCGTATGCGTAATGTACTTATCTATCTGATATACATACGTCTATTTATATATCTTTTGGTGGGCTTTTGGGGCAAGTCATGGTGCGATAATAATTGCAAATGTCACAACCACTGGAAACAACATTGAAAAGCTTTGATTGCCTTTCGCACGCTGCTATCAAACGACAAACAGTCATAATTGATCGTGAGATGCGTAGGAAAGAGGGGGGACACTACAGTACAGACTGTGTATAGCAGAAAAGCATTTGAATAAACATATTGATTACAAATAAGTAGTAAATAAAATACTTTAAAAAGGCTTAAATCATTTTAAAACCCTTAACTATAATTTCTAACTTCTAACTCTGGTTGGGTGCACTGCATTGAGTGTCCACTGTACTGAGCTGTGAGTCACGTTCAAAATTCGTGAGATATTTCTGCATGATCATGCTGATAGATCAGGAAAGCCAAGTGATATGATGTTTGCTTTTTTGTTGCTTCCCCCTCTATTACTCTTCTCTCTCTCTCTGTCTCTCTGTCTGTGTGTTTTTCCTCTTTCCCTTTTATCCCACATATCCCAAAGTGACGTCAGCTTTGCATATTGTGGTGAAAATCCCCTCAAACATTTTCGGTATCCCCATGGTTCGTGGGGGGGATCTTTATCTGGGGAGGAATACCCCATTAACGCTGCGTATGAGCAATCTGCTCGCGTGCTAGTGACGTCACGGTGACTGGTCAAATCGAGGGCTAATATACAGAAAGGGGGGGAAAGGGGGGTCCGATTAGGAAGCCCATTTTTCGATTGGTCATGCCGAATAGAGGAATGGAGGAGTGCCAGAAGTTTCCACCCAAGGTCGTTCCCACCCCAAAAAAAACTACTAAAAAATAACCGGATGATTGGGGATGAAGGGCAAGGAAACTGGGTGTAAATCGCATGCACATAAAACTGGAAAACCGAATGTCAAGGCTGTGACCGCAACAACCACAAAGTCCGGTCCGGCTTCGGCTTCGGATACTTAAAATCGAATTGCCCGGTAATTACGGCAAACATCACAGAAAATCAATAAAAAATAGTTGGCCGCCCCGGTTGGTAATTACGCATTTACAAAATGTACCTATAGACACAATTATAACGACAGCGCGGGCCACAAAAGTAGTACTAAGCACTCTTGTTGAAAACGTTGATTACCTAAAAGAAATATACATTTTTGAGGGCCATATTCAACATGAGCAACATTAAATATTTTGTTCTATTTTTTATAATTTTAATATGAATAAAAAAACATTTTTATTCAATATTTTATGTTGTTTAAACATAATCTTTATTACTATAATTGTTAATTTTAATGCAAATAAGGTAATCATATCTTTTAAAAAAGCAAAGTAAAAATAAACAAATAATTTAAGTTAAATTTTTAAGCACTTTCTTTAATCACTTAATTAGTTCATTTGTTTCTAGTTTTTGATACACATATTTTTCAAATTACCACTTTTCAAAAGGTGTGTTTTTTTAGTTGTACCCAAGTCTCCTACCAATTTGCCGGCTACTGTGGGAAGTGTGGGTTGAACCGAAGCCAAGGTCTTGCCACTTTGACCCCCCGAGTGAAATCATTATAAAACCTGCGGAGTCACTGGTGTTAAACGCAATAGCAACAACAGCAGCAACAACAACAGGGCAAAGGAAAACAAGAAAAGCAACAGCAACAACTTACCGGTAAAAAAGGAAGGCAAACGCAAACACAAACAAACGCAGGCTGTTGTTGGTGTCCTCTCAGCTGTTGCTCTGGCGACGGCGACTGCGACGTCGGCAGCGTTGCGTTGTCAAATCAGAAGAATCAGCAGAAGAAGAATATAGCGGCACAAACAAAATTGACCTCCTTTTTTGCTGTCTCGCTCTCTCTGTAGCGCCTTTTGTTGCTGCAGTTGGGGTTGTGTAACGTTATTTGCCGAATTTCCCGCTGTTTTTGCTCTCACGGTGGCAAGTGTGTGGGTGTCGGTGTGTACGGTGTGTGTGTGTGTAAAAATTTCTAACGCAATCGAACCCACGATTATTATGATTGAAACAACAGCAAAAAAAAAACAACAAATCGCGTGTTTTCACTCTCTAATTTACACCCTCGTTTACAGCCTCAAGTCAGCTGCTCTCTGGTAAACAGATATGCAATAGCGACAGGTTTTGCTCAGTTTTCAGTTTGGTTTTAATTATAGAAATGCGGCTGCCACCGGAATCTCGAAATCTTCTCGGAAACACGGGCGAAATTTACGCGAAACGTGCTCCCCCGCCGGAAAGGAAAGGTTCTTTCCAATTGGAAGTGTGCGAAGGCGTGTGTGTGTGTGTGTGGGTTGGTTGCTCTGGTGTGCGTGTGGTTATTTCACAATAATTCCACTCGGATTTAAGATGTTTAATTAAAATTGTCTGTCGTTTATTAGCGCGGTGGTATTACGTTCTTTGTACCGCTCAGAGTTCCGCCAACTTTAACAGCGAAATTAACACAATCTAATGCCAAAAACAATAAAACGCTCCACTTTAAATACAAATTTTGAATGTGACCAGCCTGGGGTAAAACCAAAATAACTACCGCGCCAAGCGCTAATACATTTTGGGCTTCGAAATCGATAAATCGATGTAATCGACAAAACGTTTTCAGATTTCGTAAAATAATATTAACTTTTAATGTTCTTAAAGAAATTTTAAAGACGTTTTTTAAAAGTTTAAAGTAATTTTAATGGTGCTTGGTGGTTCTAGTTTTTATTTAACGGTATAAAAATATATTTTCTGTGCCATTTTGGCACGAAATTTAAGTTTCCGTTACATGCCTGAAAATAATGGGAATTTTCAATTTCTGTATTAAAATATTGGCGTTTGGTAAAACGTCAATTAACATAAAATGTCTGCTTTAGGTAGAGGTACTACTCCAATATTTTATTTAAGGTTTTTAAGTACTTTTGCCCAATGACTTTCTGGAACATTCTGGAGTTGGTAATTTCACAATTACTTGTAATTTATATTTTGATGTCCTGAAAATTATCAGTCTTTAAGATAAGCGTTTTTCTATGTTTAAAGTTCAATATCCACGATAGTTTATGCATGTTCTCTTGAAATTTATTCGATTTTGAAGGGTGGGCTTAGAAAACTTTTTGGATCAAGTGGTTTAGTTACTATCCGAAAAAAGGGGAAAGGACATCCCTCTGTATATTAAGATGATTACTCAAAGGCTAATGATTAAGTTTCTTATAAAATTATATTATTTGCATATTTGCTTGCAAAATGGAATTAAAACAATTATAAAATATTATTTAATATTACGAACGTTTTAAAATAAAAAAGGGAAGACAATTTTTCTGCCCATTCAAATAAACGTTTTTTAATTGGATCATACTGAGTTGCTTTCGAAGCAGGGTCACACTGGCTGCCAGCTGATTTGGAAGCGCACATGTTTTGATTGTTTTCGATTTTTTGGTTTTGAGGCGAGTGTCCTAATCCCACAGAGAGCTACAGAGATGGGCGGCCACCACAAGAAGAACCTGCGGGCGGAGAAGGCCAAGGTGAAACTGAAGGGGGCCAAGCTGCCCAAGGGCCTTAACGTGACCAAGACGGACTTCAAGGTGCGCAAGATCGAGATTCGGGAGCAGCTGAAGGAGTCCTCCTACTCGGAAAGTGGACAGCGGCAGCTCAACCTCAAGGAGACGCTGTCCCGGCTGAAGCACCACAGCGTCAAGTTCCGCACGGACGCACTGCGGAACGTGAGGGATTCCCTGAAGTCTGGGAATGCGGACCACCTGGTTGGCCACCTGAACGAGCTGTTCCAGGGGATTGCGGCCGGTGCATTGGACATGGAGCGAGCGGCGAGACAGGAGTCGTTCAAGACCCTCGACGTCCTGCTGGAGGCTCTGCAGCCGTCGGCTGTGGGTCCTTTTTTCCACGTGTTGGCCACCTACTTGCGGTGTGCGATGACCCACGTGCTACCCGCCATTCAGGAGGACTCGCTCCTGATGCTGGACGTGCTGCTGCAGCGCGTGCCGCCGGCACTGCTGGCGGAGCGGAGTGCCAGCACCATCATAGGCAACTTCATTGACATGATATCGCGCGCCCGCCACGACAACGAGCGCTCCAATCGCACCCTGACTCTGAATCTGGGCCAGGGCAAGCAGACGACGGTCAAGTGGCGCACCAAGGTGCTGATCCGCCTGCAGCAGATCCTCGGCACTCTGGTGCAGCACGGAAAGAGCTCCAAATCGACGGCAGCCGCCCGTGTGGTTCACTTTGACACGATGCACCCGCAGTACTACAACGTGCTCTGTTTTGTGCGCCAGGACCCGCGCGACCTGCATGCCATCCTCAACGAGCCCAAGCTGAGTGCGGAGGGCACCCGACTGCACGGCTACGTGGAGCAGCTGCTCCCGCTGCTCCAGGACAACTGGCTGGAGGTGCGTCCGCAGCCGCAACAGCCGCTGCTCAGCCAGGATGCGGCGGCCAGCTTGCACGTGGTTGTCGGTTTGGTGAGCCTGCTCTGGACGCTCGTTGAGCAGCACGAGGCGGAGCACAACACCAGCGAACTGAGCGAATGGCTGCGGACGAACTACTCGCAGAAGTTTGTGCTCAACTTTTTGGCCAAGGATGGCAGTCGCTTTCCCTACCAGCAGATCCCTGCCACGGGTAAAAAGTCGGCCAAGGACAAGGGCCCAGAAAATGGCGGAGAGCTGTGTCTGCCGCAGAACCTGGCCCTCGTCCAGCAGACCTGCAAGTTCTTTCCGAATCCCGGCGAGAAACAGGCCCAACAGTTTGGCCACCTTGTGACCTACATGCACCAGAGTCTGGAGCGCCTGAGCGCACTGCCTCCGGAGCTGCAGCTCTCGCTGGTGTCCTCCCTGCGTCCGCTGCTCCTGGACAATGCTGCCGTTCTGCTTGACATTGTGGGGGAACCACTGACCAGCCTGCTGAGCGCCTCCATAGCTGCCTATGTGGGACAGCGATACACCACCCGCGAGGGCGTGGCCACCCGGGTGTTGAGTCTGCTGTGCGAGATCGTGGAGCGAGCCGATCTGTACGTTCGCTTTGGCGGCGAGCAGCGGTTCGCACCCTTTCTGACCTACTTGCCACAGCTGCTCGAAAAGCCAACTGTGGGCGAAGGCACCCTGAGGGCCATGGCCACTCTGTGCCGCCAGCAAAACACAGTCTTCATGGCTGCTCTCGTCCAGGCTGCCCCGCAGGTGGTTGGTCACCTGGGAAAGCTGCAAGTAACGGGCGACGCTGAAGGCGAGGACAAGTTTGAGAACCAGAAGCGCGTTCTAAATCTATTCTATTATGCTCGCGAGTTGGACAAGGAGGGAAAACTGGAGCAGGCTCTCACGCAGCTGGAGGAGCAAGAAGACAGCGAACGGATCGCTGGTTACCTCAAGGCAGTGATGGCTTTTGACTAGTTTAAGACCTCGATCCCTCGACCACAACACACACATAGTTTGTATAGCTTCTAGAATTAGTTTAATGTGTACATTATATTCCTCTTGCTCAAGATGAACACTGCTCCTCAGGTCCTCTGTTTCTTGGGTGGCTTGGGTTTGAACCGATCCAGGACGGAGCGCGGAGCCTTTGCCTTGCCCTTGCCGTCCTCCTTGGTTGTGTGCTGCTTGATCACAGTCTTCTTGGCCTCCCTCACCTCGGCAATGAACTCCTGCAAGGGTAAAAGGGATTAGAATAGGTTTTAAAGAATAAGCCTGCAGGCGCATAAACTCAAAAGTATAACGAATACACAAGTTTAAAGAGTTAAAGGCGACTAGTTTAGAGCAGCCTGTGCCACCCACTCACCTTGCGCTTGCCATCCTTGACGATCTGCTTGTTGCGCGCCGCCTTTGCGGTGCCGCCACGTCCCTTCATCTTGTGTCGGGACTTCATGTTGATGCTCGGCGGCTTGACGTGGAAGAGCTTGCGCTTGGCATCGATCTTCTCCTGCAGCGTGGGTGCATCCACCCCAGTGATCTCGTGCGGGTCCAAGGTGATCAGCTCGGGCGGCACCTTCTCCAGCAGGGCGTGCACCTCGTGCTCGCGTCGCTGCTTGGACGTCTCGTAGGGGTTGTCCTCCAGCGCATCAAAGTTGGGCTCACCTGAGCCGGGCACCAACAGCGATTGGAAGCCCTTGGCCGTGGCCACGCCGAGCACATCCTCGTACGGACAGAAGCGCAGGCCATGGACGAAGGCATCGCAGCGCTGGCGGAGGTAGGGCAGTCTGTGGCCACTCCCAGAGCCTCCGCCCGAGAGCAGATCCGCGTAGGTCTCCAGGTAGGTGCCCTGCGACAGCGCCAGCATGCCGCGCTGTGAGACATCCAGCTCGTTGGCGGGCAGCCGCAGCTGGAAGTGGGTCAGCGGCTTGTCCTGCACCAGCATCCGGATGTCCCACACCTTCACAGCGCGATCCAGACCAGCGGTGACCAGGTGGTGGCCCTTTGGGTCCACTGTCAGCGCCGTCATGGCGGTGGAGTGGCACAGCAGCTTGGCCAGGGGCTCACGCACCTTGGGTGACCACATGGACACCACACCACGGCCCCCGCCGATGCAGAGCACTCCGTTGCTGGGATTGTGACGCATCAGGCGGATGTCGCCCAGTCCAGTGTTGAAGTTACCCACCAGCTCGCCAATGGAGACGTCCAGCCAGGAGGCGTAGCCCGCTTGGTTGCCAGCGGCCAGGAGGAAGTGGTAGGGAAGAAAGTCCAGGCGATTCACCCGGTTCAGCCGCTTGATGCAGTGCAGCTCGGTGCCCTTCTTGTCGTAGAAGTAGACCCAGCTCTTCTGGGCCACCGCGTACATGGTGGGCACATGAAGCCACTGCACGTCCTCGACGCTCTCCATCGCATTGAACTCGCAGTGCAGCCGCTTGGTCACCCAGTCGAAGGCAGCCACATGACCACGCCGTCCACCGAGCAGCAGGTGCCGGCCGTTCTTGGTGTAGCGCATCTGGTAGGGGCCGAACTCCATGCTCAGGCTGAAGTGCTTGGCCGAGGACTGCAGGTCCACATTGTCGGCGATCTGCGACTGCCTGTATTCGGCGGTGGTTTCGCCCTCGTCCGCCTCCATTAGTCCGGCGGTCTCTTGGAGCAGCAGCTCGGTGCGCGCCGCCTGCTCGGTGGCATACTCGAGGTACACCTCCTTGCGCGTCTGCTGCTCCTTAAAGTGGCGCGTCTTCACACCCTTGGATTGGACCTGCTCGCCACGTGAGTACTTCTGCAGCACCTCCTTAGGGATGGGGTTCCTCTTGGGCTTGGGCTGAATCTCCTGCACCTCCTCCTTCTTGACTTTGGGGCCTGGCCTCAGGGGACGCGGCTTCTTGGTGCTCGCCTGCATCTTGATAAAGTCCCCGGTGAAGTTCTGTTGGGCTTTGCTCTTCAGCTTAACGTGTTCCAGTCCCTTGTCATTCGTGCCCTCATCCTTTTCCGTCTCAAAGTAGCGCTTGTAGGGCGTCTTCCCCTTCGGGCGCCCTTTGGGCACTGTCTTCGTCATCTTGCTACTGCTATTAGTTTAAAATCTAGGCAAAAAAAACAAAACTATTTGAATTTGACAACAACGTGCACGTGCTGCTTCTTCTTCTTCGTGCCAGCTGTTGGCCAGAGTGTGGCCAGGCAGCATAAACGCGTGCTATCGATAACAATAAAGTGTCTTAAAAACCGTTATCTACCAAACTGCGCGCCTAATTTAAACTCATATTAACATTTATTATTAAACTCATGTTAATATACCTTTTTTAAATGAAATAATATTTGAAAAGTTAAAAAAAAGTAATATGTTTATTTTATGTTAAGTTTAATTCATACAGGTATTTAATTACAACTACAACGAAAGGACATCAAAACACATTTTGCGTGCAAGACGCTTTCAAGATCCTTTCGGCCAACCGAATACGTTAAAGTGCTAAAGTTAGACCTTAATTTGGTACCACTCGTTAGACGAATCCGTCAGTCTCTGGGAGGGGAGGACCTGCTCCAAGCCAGGTGGACAGGACATGCCAGTAGCAGGCTAGTAGACACGGCCGTAGGGCAGGGCATTGGGGTAGTAGGGCATCAGAAACTTGGCCCCGAAGCGGGGCTGCGACTGCGCGGACTCGCTGCTGGACGAGAACATCGAGGTGCAGATCTCGGCCCGCTCCCGATGCAGCCGGCTGCTGCTGTTCGAGGTGCTCGTCCCGCCGATTCCCAGTCCCAGTCCCAAGCTAAGTCCGGTTCCGTGACGACGCTCCCGACGACGCGACCGGATCAGAGAGAAGATGGCCACCACCACGGCCACCAGGAAGATCAGGCCCAGCACACAGAAGGAGATGGCCAGCTTGGAGATGGACAGGCACAAGGTGCCCTCGCCTCCGATCTGCTGACCCCTCACATGCGGTGCGTAGTCCTCGCCTGAAATTGGAGACGGGGTTACAAGGGGTACGTTTATCCGACAGCTCCTAGCAAATGGGTTAAGCTGTTCAGTTTTTTTATTTAAATCAAACAAACTTTTGTTTGTTAGATAATAATATTTTTATATATTCTCATTTTAAAATGAGAATAAAATTTATTTTCAAAGAAATTAAAATGTTGATGGGTTGTTTTTTTTTACTATTTTAAATTTAGAAGCAAGGCTTACAAAACAATTAAGCTTCTTTTGACAAATTGACTAAATATAATAATCAAAATATTAAAACGAAAAAGGTAGTAAAAACTTAAGGTTTTACTGAAAGATTCGACTGTTTATATGTAGTTAAAAATTAGAAAAGAAAAGGAAAAAATGTTTAAGCATTGAGGCACCAGGCACCTCCACCTCCCACTTGAGTGGGGCGGCATCCGTGACTGGCACGCATACGGAATCCCCATCCCCATCCCCATCCCATTCCAATTCCTTACCGCTCGTGTTGTGGCGCCTGTCGTAGCGCAGGCGGTCCACCTCGATTTGTGGGGCTGTCACGGCCAGCGAGTTGAACACCTCGATGCGGGCCAGGTGCTGCTCCGCACTCAGCGCCGGCGGAGGCGTCTTCTGGCGACAATTCAGCTGGAATTGAAACGAATCGAAACGGGGGAGAACATGACAAAGTGCTGGCTATGTGGTGGCTATGGCTAAGTGGGTGTGCGGCTCCAGTTGGCTGCCTTTCGGTGCAATAACCACATTAATTAGCAGACGCAACAACACGCTACAATGGGCAGCAGCAACTGCAGCAACACTTTCGTTTTCGTTGCAATTAATTGAGGTGCATACAAGCTTTGTTTTATGTCGGTACACAGAAAAAAAAACACCCTTTTATTTTGGGCATAACATCAGGGAAATTTAAAATACCAATAAGAACTTAAAGTAGTTTTAGAGTTTTACAAATATTTACTGCGTGTGCAAATGATCGTAAACTTAAATTTGATTTAAATTAAAAAAAAGGTTTTTAAGGCGGTTCCAACATAAAAAAAGAAGATAAGGTACTGTATGTTTTTAAAAGTGAACAAATAAAATAGCAATGTCCCAACAAAATGAATTAAATTAAGGTACACAATGGGATTTCCCTACCTAAAAGCATACATACATTTAGGGACTTCAAAAAGCGAAAGTTAGGGATTCATTAAATTTATATTAAGCTAAATTTTGTTAAGTGCTTTATGCATAGTAGTTGTAGTTTATTATGGGTAACTGGCACTCACAGTTGGACACTTCCCCTTGCAGAGCTGCACGCCACAGCTGACGTGGAGGCGTTCGCGGTCCGGGAACTTGAAGGCGGGAAACGTGGCCGCGAACGTCCGCTCCACCAGGTCTTCCTCGTGCTGCTTGGACCATCCCTCCTCCGCCGGCCGGTACTGGGTGTGCAGAGCGGGCATTACCTGGGCCATGGACAGGGAGAATTAGTGTCTACCAGGTGAACAAGGTTGCTGTTGAGTAGGGTATTTAGCTCCCTACTTCATATGACTTTTTTGTTCTCTAATATTTTATGTAACTTTGTTTTTTAAGCTAAGTTTAAATAAATGTAAATGATGAGAAGCTGCCACATATTTGGTCTGATTACTGGTAAAATACGAATAAAAAATAACCGAAGGCATTGATTGCAACATAAATTTCATAGAAATTATTTAATTGATTATTTTTTAAATATTCTTTTAAATTTCTTTCATTGAATATCGATATGCAATTGTCAGATGATTTAGTATAACACCTTTCATTTCTGAATTTAATAAACCAAGTCGTTTTTGGGAACCTTTTTTAAGAACTCTGGAAAACTGAAAGACTTAAGAACCAGGTGATGCATCCATTATGCCACATTTATGACTCCCGTTGCGGTCGCTGTCCCTGAACCTGAACCTGAACCTGAACCTCAACTCGAACCTAAGCCCCCAACCAGTTGTGTGCTTTTGATGGTCTTCTTTTATCGCCGGTTATACAATAATTCGGGTGACAAAACACTCGCTCACACGGCGACACTTCGGTCATTTCCGTTACGTGTGGTTTATGTACCCATATGAACAATGTGGGATGGTTGCCATCCCACCACCGTACCACCGAGAAGAGGTACACAGCAAGGCGAACTTCATGTGGCCAAGTTCAATGACAACAACCGAGTCAGAGGAGTCGCTACTACGAGTAAGTAGTGCATATGGCATGGTGCACATGATGCATGTGCGATCGCTGGAAACAGATGTATGGAATTACAAGACGCTGAGATCTACATCTCGCCATTCCATTCCATTGTTGGTGGTAACTAAAACAAAAGCGAGGAAGCAGGGTAACTGCTACCAAACCGAAGCGTTTGTACCCTGACATTTACATACTAAGAAGAGTGTTGGAAAATCCCTTTTAATTTCATCAAAATTTCTTAATTTCCTAACACTTCCAACATGATTCAGCATCTCAGCATCTCAATATCTCTTCTTTGAGCATATTTTATTATAATTTATAAAGCTAAACTATATCTATTATACATATGTTGTCTAATTTTAAAATGAAGTTCATCCAGAAACATTTGCAGTTTATTTTCCCAATGGATTAAGATGACTGATTTGTTGGTTTTGAGTGTTAACATATGGATAAATCAAGGAAATCCCTGCAAGAATGGGGGTCCTATCGAAAACTACAACGCCCTTTCAAAGAGTAAACTAAAAGCAGGGCCCCAGGGCAGTTGATTAGCTTAGACGGCGTCGTCTAGTTTCAATTTACACGCCCAAGCACGTGTTTCCCCATGTGCGGGTGTATGCGACTGCGAAACCTAAGACAATAACGAGAAAAAGCAAATTGTTGCGGAAGTTCAAACGAGTTCACGTGCAGAAAGAGTGTGCAAATGGAGCTGAAAAGGCTTCCTTTTCATAGCCATGAAAACGATAAATCAAGTCGAAATAATCGCCAGGATAATGCGTTATCGATGGGTAGACATTCAAAAAACAATCAATTTAAATGCTTGCAACTTAAATAAAAATTATTACAAGTTTGTATTATTGACTCTTATAAGAACTTTAATAGATCCTAAAAAAACGAAGGCTTCTTTATATGTTAGTTAAAAGAAAAAAACAGAAAACGCTGAACAGGAAAATATACAAAATAAAGGACAAAGGATCGTTATCGGTATCAGAGATCGGGATCGATGACGATAGCTTTGTGACTTCGCCTGCGCCTTCCCAGACAACGGTAACTGCACTCTGTGGGTCACATTCTAGAGATTCTAGCGCCGGAAAGTGGGTCACCATCATCTGAGGTTGCTGCAGACAAAAGACGCGGCTTTATTTCACTTTTCCGCCACGCTCTTCTGACCCAGAAGTGTTTCTAAACCAAACAAATCAACCTGTGATGGGTGCGCGCATAAATTTGCAATCGCAGATGGAGACGAAGAGTAAAAGGTAGGAAAACTACAGAGAAATAAAACAATAAGCCAGCAAAGGAAAATGAAATGTGCTAAAACGGAAGACAGATGCCAGAGTCAGAGTCAGAGTTGAACAATAAAACAAACATAAAATGCAAATGGTCTTCTGTGTTTGTGTGTCTCCTCCTCTCTGCGTTCCGTTAAAAAATAAAACAGAAATTAAGCCGTGTGATTTTTCTAGCGCTGCCCTGACCACCAACAATCAGTATAAACAAAAAAGGTAAAAAACTAAAAAACAAAAAAACAAAACAACAACATAACATAAAGAAGTAGCGAAGCGTCAGCCAAAGATTTGTTTGACCCATTTAAGGCCGGGGGCCGCGACCGAACGCTGAATGCTGAATGAATGACATGTGCACAAAGCGACCAAAATGCAAATGCCTGGCAATGGCATTGCCCATGCCCACCGTGCCCACCATGCCCACCAAGCCCACCGTCGCACAGTGGAGGCATTCGGCGAAAAAAGTGCACACAAATATGTGCACTATGAGAATATTTGTTCACAAGTGAACAAAGGGGAAAATTAGGTGTTTAAATTAAACTTAAATCTCCTGACAACATCTAATTTGAATTTGTTGAAAAATAATATATATAAATATATATATATTAACATAAAAATATATAAAAATTCATTGATCTTCGATGGGTTTTGAACTTGTGGTACTTCCTATAGCAATGACTCTTGCAAGCATTTAAAAACTAGCCCTCTCTCAAAAATAATTACAGTGAGTAAAATAGTCTTATAAATCAAGTTTTTATAGATTAGAGCCATTGAGCGAAAAAACTCTATGGAAATATGATTTCAGAAGTGAATAAAAAGGGGAAATTAAAGTTTAAAATTTAAACAAGAATCTCCTGATAACAGCTTATCAAATAAATAAATAAAAAAATTCATTGCACTGCGATGGGTTTTGAACTTGTGGCAAGCATTTTAAAATAACTTACTTTATAAAAAAGTACAGTTATTAAAATAATTTAAAAAAAACTAAGTTTTCATAGAGTATTTAAAAAAATATTTGATTTTAATATTTAAAGAAGTACCACCTAGTATAAGCCCACTGTTAATCGCCTCAGTGGAGTGGTGCTGATGAAGATTGTGGTGCCGGTGCCGGAGAGGCAAGAAGATGGGGCAACCACAACAGACAACAGGGGCACGTCACGTCAAAATGCTAAACGATAAATATTTCTATGTATTTCGCTGTTGGCTAATTGTTGTGACCTCCTAATTTACTCAAGAAGAACTGAAGAGCTGCAGAGCTCTTCGGAAGAACAGAGGGACCCCGAGAACGTTTTCCCCAGTTATTTTTCTTGGTTACTAAGTATATTTTCCCACTTTACCTAATGGTTGTTTGCTGTTTGGTTGTTTAGTTGTTTGGTTGTTTGGGCCTGCTTGGCTGGGCAGCAACGAAAACTGTTACTGTTCTGTGTTCTAACGATGATCGCGTAATTACGGCTAACAGTTTCGGTTTTAACGTTTAATGTTTAATGTCGGTGCTGTAATAACTGTTACACTTAATGAGGCAGTCGGACTTCTTACTGTTGTTGTTGGGCGGAAAGGAAATTCAAATATTCAAGTTATTCGAGGTTTTCAAGGGGAAACCAATCAATCGCTTTGGGGACTTTGAAATACAAATTTAATCAATCGGGATTTCCCTTTCGTTGGCACCAAAAGATAAATGAGCAAGAATGGCCTTTGTTTAAATGCTCTTGAAGTTCCCAAAAGCAAGTCACATAAAAACTCAGAGTTATGTTAATTTGAAAGTCAAAAATTACGACTAACTTGTGTTGGAAAGTAAACTATTTCTGGAGATTTACTTGCAACCAAGAATGCTTTTCACTTGGTTTTTGCATACTTAAAAAAAGGAAAATTTCAATTTGGAAAAAAGTTTGTTCAAATAAATCAAGTTTTACTATTTGAAAAATATAACAAAGTAATATATAATAAGTTTAAATATTATATCTACTGAAACACAGGGGAAAAATTCAATTTTTGGTGTATAAAGGTTCCTTCCTTCCTGCATTTTTTGTTTTCGATAACTCTTATTTTCGGTCCCTGGTTTTTTTATGGGAAGTTTCTTTAAAATTGTTAAATAAATTCTTTAATGACTAAATTTTGCTTTTGCTCCACGGGTTCAGGTTAAAATCGTTCACTATCCGCATACCCCTTGCTACCCACTAGATGTGGTCTATAAAAATGAAAGTTAAATGCGATCGATCGCTGATCGCCCCAGAGCATCACCATCACCATCACCGCCATCGACTTCGACATCGTCTCTAATTAATGACTTTCCGTCTAGGTTTATAATCTTCTCCGCTCTAACGGTTCAGCGTAGAATGTCGCGCCGCCGGCACTGGTTACGCAAATGATTCAAAACGGTCCATGATCCACCTCCACACACACACATCTTCGTTCACATCCTCATCCACATTCACTCACCTGCTCGTCGATGGGACAGCCACGGGCATCGAGGAGCTGCTGCGTGGACTCGCCCAGTCCGTCGAGGGCAGCACAGTCCACCACCCGCACTCCGATGTTGCCCGGAACGATGGCCCGCACGGTCAGGGTGGTGGCCACCCCCACCTCCACGGACCCGGTGCCGTTGGGGCCACCTAATTCCAGCCAGATGCGCACCCGCGGAGTCTCCATGTGATGGTGGGTGTTGCCTGTGCCGGGTGGGGTAGATGGAGATGGAGACACGGAGAGAGCTGGAACAGCAGCGGCCAAGGCCCGCATCCGTGCATTCCTGAGGGTTTGAGAACAAAACAAAAATAATTGAAATGATCTCTTTTATTTCCTTTTCAAATACTAATAATAATGAGAAACAAAACCTTGGTACCACTATCTCTTTTGAACTGTTAAGCGTTTCTTAGACTTTGTGTTAAGTTAGTGTTAAACAAACCTTTCTAAACTGGTTAGTGCAATTGTTATTTACAATTTAAAGTAAATTTTATATAGATAACCGACATCTCTTTTATACCAAATTAAATTTGAGCTTCTGTTACCAATTACCTTTTCTTTTACCACATGAAAGCGTTTTTTGGAAGTTTTATATATATAATAATTTTAATAGTTTTAAAAAACTAAAAGAAACGCTTTCCGGTTTAAAAGAGCGCGCTCTTTTATAGATATCGATAAATTATCAGTAAAAAAACAAGTTGGCAGGCCTGCATGCAAACCAAAAAGTTACGCAGCCAGACAGCCAGCCAGCCAGCCAGCCAGCCAGATAGCCACAAGTGAAACTTATATAAAGCGTTTAAAAATGTAAAATTTATAATGGGTACCAATTGGTATTGGTATTAAATATAAATAAATGTGCTAAAACAATGTACTAAGTTATCAGCTAATATAAATTTAAAGTTTTTCAAAAGATTATCTCAATATAGCATAAGAAGCACTCACCTCTCCCTTCCCGAAGGCGAGTCCAGGCGAAAGGCGGGCAGCGGCATTCCCATGGCCGTGGCTGGCAGCTGGCACCGCACCGAGCTGAGGATGTCGGTGCTCTGGCGCAGCTTCTGCTCCTTCTGGAGCATCACCCGCACCGAGTACTCCAGGCTGCCGTCCTCGAGGGGCTCCGCTCGCACCCCGCACCCCGAGGTGGGGATGCGCAGGTGGAGGCGGGTGGAGTCCTGCCCACGGGCACGGCACTCCAGCGGGAAGTCCTTGGCGTAGAGGAGGCCGCGAAAGGGTCGGCTCAGCTCCAGGTGCATCTCCAACAGCTCCCGACTGCAGTTCACCTGCAGTGTCTGGATTTGCATGGTGGCTGGGGAGGAGGACGAAGTGGAGGTGTCGTTGATGGTATTCAGTGGCGTTCTGGTTGCCCAGCTAGCATGACACACAAACTGCGGCAGATGCAGCAGTCCGATAACGGCGGCCAGTGGCAGCAGCTGGCCGAGATTGAAGCCACCACTTCTGGCTGCAACGGTGGAGGTGGAGATGGAGGTGGAGAAGAAGAACATGTTTCCGATTTTCAATTTCCCGTTTTGGCCGACGGACGATGGAAACCGCCCCGGCGATGAAAACCGCAAATGATGCCACTTGTCGGTGTCGCTGGATGTCGCTGGATGTCGCTGCTGTCGCCGATGTTGCTGCTGCTGCTGCTGCAACCGCCGACACCTGTTGCTGTGCGGCTTACTCTTAATTGGCCTAGTCCGAGTCCAAGTTCGAGAATCTTGTCTGCGAAATGGAAATGGATTTGTGGCTTAGTGTGCATTTTGGGTCAAGCCTTTGAGGGGTTTAAATCTTGGGAGTTTTCTAATTTTATTTATTTTTCAAGTAGAGTTTTTTGAATCTATACATTATTTTAGGTACCTTTAAACCAAAAAATTTAAGTATACCTAAATATGAGATCTACAAGATTTAATCGAAATCTGGACAACAAAAATACAATGTACCTAAATTTGAGTAAGAGTCATTATCACTTTATAAAATCTCTTTAAAAAAACTATTAACTATTGATTCTATGGGTAATAAAAAAGGGAAAGGGGAAAATGTCAGCCGCTTTATGTAATTTATGTAATCTTTAATTGCCAAATAAACCAGAGGCCAATTCGGTGGGCCCTTCCCTGTCCATTTCCGATGCGATGTGATGCCAATTCGGCTTTGAAAGCGGGTCAAGTTTGTCCCATATTTGTTGATTGGGCCAAAAAACTGAAGCTGAGGCAGCGGCTAAAAAGATGTTGCAGCACGGCGAACAAATAAATAAATAAATGCGATAAAGGCAAACACCAAAGCCCAAGTCAACACCAACATAATGCGTTTGCAACTTTGCGTAATCCTATTCGATGTTTGGTGTTGCTTATAGTCGCTTATTGTGCTGCCTGTATTTGTGTTTGTGATTCCCATCTCTTATTAACTCTTCGGGCATTGTAATCAGCCCAATTAACAATAAAACTTTGAATGTAAAAGTGTATTTAAAAAAACACACCTTTCAAACTTGCAGTGAGCTCACCTGCCCTTCACTCTGGTCGCCTTCCTTTGTACATATTTAAGCTTAATAATCGCACATCCTTAGTCCTTGATCTTACATTTTTATTTTATTTTTGATTAATCAAGTAGCCAAATTCGTCATAAATTGTTTAAAATCGTTAACCTTATTATGTAAGTATGTACTTATATTTTACAAACAAATATTGTGCTTAATAAAATATTTTTTCGGGTTTTAGTTCTTTTTCCTGGCTAAAACGACTCCCGCAGCCGTAGAAGTTGCTGTTTGAAGCAGCTGAGAACCAAAGCTTACTTTCCGGGTTTGCCATTGCCACATTTTTTTGAAAAACAAAAACTAGAATTTTTTTTTAAATTTTGTGTAAAGAATAAATATTCCAAGCTTTGATGAAAGTCGATTCAGAATCATTTAACGATTTTAACAAGGTACACCCCTTCACATTTGGACATTATATATATATATATATACACACAATTTTTATTTAGTAATTTAAATATTACATATGTATATTGCACATATTAGGTCATATATTCTTCAAATACATATTTTTTTGTTGTTGCTGATTTTTTATTCAGTACTAAAGCATTACTCTATTTTTTGATAAATACATAGCTTAAAGTATTATTGAAAACTGCGTCTTCAGAAGTAAAATTTATGTATTTTTTATCTTGCACAGCTCATGTTATGTGATGTTAAAAAAAAAACCGTAATTAGTTTTTGTACTTCTCTTTGAAATCAATTATAACTTTAAATTGTGGTCTTACCTTAAAAAAAGTTTCTTTGTATCCTTTAATCTCCACTTATTATTACTAAATTAAATCTTGTTCGTTAAAATGTATTAGTAATTTCTTGTTTGTCTTTTATCCACTTATTTCATAAATTTTCGCGCACAGTAAAAAAAAAATTGAATTTCTTGCGCAACTTTGCGGTCAATTCAAATTGCAAAAAAAAGCAGAAGAACCGCAATTTTCAAATTGGTTAATTATCAGCCACTACGCATGCGCGCACTTCACACGCTCTCAAGTGCAAAACAGTAAAAAAAATAAGCTAGAAGAAAAGCTCGCGAAAACGCCCGACTCAGAAGACGAGAAGACTGTAGACTGAGGAAGACAAGCGCGCGCCACCGAGTGTGCAGATGCAATGCAGCCGGGCCAATTCCAGAAGTTAGCCAAGTTAGTCGCGAGCGCAGACCGCAAAACAACAACAAGCAGCAGAAGAAGAAGAAGACAGGGCGAAGAAGAGTCAAAAGCAGAAGACGTTACCCGTCGTCACGCATGCGCCTGCGATTTGGCGCGCATGGGAGTATTTGAATTCAAAAAAATACCAAACGATACACGACCACTACGAATATCGTAAGCCAATAACGATAACAAGTTGACATTAGGTGCCAACCGGCGACTGGTCACACCGCAGCAGTCGGCGCATCTCTAATTTCTGACGTCCCTGCTGTTGGGTTGAGTTTTAGCTGAATTAACATATGAAAAGTATCTGAAGGCAGGCAACCGAATTGGTTTACTTGTGGTTGCGATGAACCTGGACATGTCGGAGATAATTGAGTTCGTGCTGCCCTCGAAGAGCGAGTATTCGGACGACGAGGACGGCGGCGGCGGCAGCGGCGGAGTAGGTGGTGGCGTTGGCATTGTGGGAGACGTCGTTGGGGGCGAGGACGCCACCTATGTGGTGCTGGGCAACGAGTACGACGAGGAGTTCCTGATCATCAACGAGGACGTTGTCGAGGGCGAGCTGATCTTGGACCACGAACTGCACCGCCAGCTGGACTGCCCCAGGCTGTTGGCCGGTTCGCTGGTGAAGCAGTCGCTGGACGAGCAGGATGAGCATTTCGTGGTAAGCGAGCTGCAGCTGTCCGAGATGGAGGAACTGGTGGAGGAGGTGGAGCACGAGGAATACTATGCCCACCCGCCCGTCTCAGAGGAGGCCGATGACCTGGAACTGGATCCGCCGTCGTCCCCATCCCCGCCGCCATCTCCATCGCCACCGCCGCCCTCGGTGCCTTCGAATCAGTCCGGTAGCAGCAAGCTAAGGGCCTCATCCGCGCTCCAGATCGCCATACGCAGCTTTGCCAGCCAAAACGAGGACGAGTTCGTCAAGGAGGTGAAGCCCAGCGAAAAGATGCTGGAGGAATTCAAGGGGCCACGCCGCTACCTGCTGTTCGACGACCTGATAGCCACCATCGTCGACTTTGACGACGACAACACACCCATCGTGGAGTTCTCCATGCTCAGCAACATGCTGGACGAGAAGCTGCCGGTGGAGTGCGGCATCTGTCCGGATGTGATGCACAAGACGAAGCTGTCCAAGCACCAGAAGACGCACCTGGTCCCGGGAACAAACCGCTATGCCTGCATCTACTGCACGGAGACGTATCGCGACTGCAAATACCTGGCGGGGCATGCGCGACGCCACATGGGCATCCGTCCGTACGTGTGCGAGCTGTGCACACTGTACTTCTCCACCAAGCAGGACCTGCGGGTCCACAACCAGCGGCGGCACCTGGAAAAGGAGCACATCTGCGAGATGTGCGGCAAGACGTTCGCCCAGAACACACAGCTCAAGCGGCACCGCGAGGCGACGCACGAGAAGAAGCGCCGGTTCCCGTGCACATACTGCCAGAAGGCCTACTACAAGAACTTCTCGCTGCAGGAGCACATCCGCAACGTGCACATGGGCAAGCGTCGGATGCTGAAGTGCCCCTTCTGCGGGATGCAGTGCAGGGATGCCCACAAGATGGCCCGACACCGCAAGGAGATGCACCTGAGCCAGGGCTCGTATGTGTGCCACCTGTGCCAGGAGGAGTTCACCGACATCAACTACTTCGATGCCCACAAGCGCTCCATCCAGTGTCGCAGCAACACGCGTCGCTTTGTGGGCCATGGCGACGGCGATGGGAATCAGGGGGGGTCTGGTTCAGCCTCCGGATCAGTTTCCGGCGGCATGATGGACGGCCAGGAGGACGACGACGATGGAATGGGCCTGCTGGAGGAGGAGTACGACGAGGACGCCGGCCTGCTGGTGGAGGAGGGCCAGGAGGAGGCCGGTGACATCTCGATGGCCACCACGAATGGCCATTACATGAACGATGAGGGTGAGCCGCAGTACGTTCAGATATCCGACTACGATGACCAGCGCCTGCTGGTCGAGAACACAGTCACCGAGGACGACGACGTGGAGGAGGCGGACCAGGAGCATTACTTTAACGCTGTCCAACAGCAACGCCGCCAGCAGCAGCAGATCCACCAACATGTCCACGCCGAGAACTACAACGACGAGCTGATCTACGAAATCACCCTGAAGACTGAGGATAATTGAGTGCCGCTCCATTTTCCCCCCACCCCTCCCGTTTTCCCGCTTTCAGAATTTGTAAATATAAACCAATGAATATTGCGATGTAAACAAATTGCTCGGCTCTTTAGGTTTTTGAATGTGTCTCCCTGTTGGTCGAGAATGCAACCCAGGGCCTCCCGTCCACAGGGCTGTATTTGGTGGGCCATCAGAGGGTGGAATGCAACACTCGTCGGCGTACGGTGGCTCCGGAATCAGGGATCGGAGTGGGGGTGCGGGCGGGTCAAGGGGTCATTGGGGCTGTGGAATTTTCCATTCGTTTTGCAATTTGCAAGGCCCGACGATGACGTCAGCTGACGTTCTAGGGCAGGAGAAGCAGATCCAGTTGCTATCGGTAGATATCGATAGCTCGCCGGCATTGCTGATCGTTTGTCGTAAAAGATGACATTTTTCAAGTCAAAATTTTTGGAATTTCAGAGAACATCTTAATTTATCATTGTTAAATAGTATTGTTAACTGCTGAAATGTTTATCAGGGTCAACATAAATATTTACCAACCGAAAATTAAAACTGCGTGGGCTAAAAATCTCTTTAAAAAGACAATTTAAATCCCCTTGAAAATTCAGCTGTATCTTAGTTTGGTAGCTTAGACCAGAAGCAGTCACCACTGATGAGAGCGATCCATAACGAACGTAAACAAAATGTTCATTCGGCCCGGAAGAGAAGTCGGATATGAAACCATGAGAACCTTGGACTCTTCGATCAAACTTTTAATGCCACACAAAAAATACAAAGCTGTTCCCAACAAGACCTCAGATATGTTTAGCACCCATGAATAACAACGAGGATGAGCTGGAGAAGCACCTGGAGCAGGACCTGTTCAGAGACTCCAGTGTCGAAGGAGCCTCAGCCTGAGGCAGGTTCGTGGAGAGCTGGAAGTCCTTTGAGGATCTTCAATGAACGAGTAGCTGCGCCACCTGCTCTAGAAGTTAACCGTATAGTTATGGTCTGATCTCCAAGCTAAAATGCATCCAAATCCCAAACAACAATTGTACATACCTAGTCTCTTGACTGATTTAATTCCAATGTCAAAGGGCAATGATTCAATGGCAAGAATATTGACATGGAATTTGTCCAGAGGCATTGGGTAAGTGTTCCTACTCGGGGGTCATTTTAAAGAAAGACAAGGTACTTAATCGACTTTGCTTTATAAAATTCAATATGTTTTTAAGTATTTCATTTTGTATTACCATTTAACTTTAAATAGATAAACGTATTGTTCTAACAGAATCGAAGAAATGATCTGTAGATAATGAGGTTTAAAATGGAAACACTAAAAGGTAATATTGTCGTTTTATATAAGATTCATTTTGTTGGATAAATAATTTAATTTACCCCTCTCAAAAAAGTAATGACAACGTTTGTATCGTATTCTGTCTCTTTCTAAACGATGACTACCTTTCTGATCACCGTTATTATCAGATTGTGCAGTTTTAAAAGCTCTATGATTACAACATACATGAGCGGAGGAATAGGGATTGCTTCCCAAAAAGCGCCCCATTGATCCTAAAACAGAAATTAAATATATATACTATATAAAATATATCAACAAATAAACTTTTCTTTATCAGAAAATAAACATAAGGATCCCCTCTTTTATATTGGTTATATTACTGTCCATGCCGATTTTAATTTCGTTGCGAACTAGAATCTATTGGCAATCAGTGGTCATAGATGATCTCTTGGCAGGGAATGCCTTTAAATCAAGTTTTCTCTCATAGATACCACTTCTCTTTGGGAAAACAAGTGATTGGGGACTGTTGCACAGTCTTATCAGGGCAACCCGATAAAGAAGTGCTGTGAAAAAAAAAATTCGGAGGATCGTCAAATTGGCTCAAAGTGCGCACCGCCATCGTTTAAAGTGCAGAGGGGCTAATCACTCATTTATAGGCAAAGTTTATTAGACATGGCATTTCGATAAAAAAGAAGCCATCGTCACCCGCTTGTTTTCTTTGATTCCATGGGCCATGGCCAACAACTACAGCCTGTAATAATATATAGTACTACATAATTAAACACGGCGTAATCTTATCGACGCCTGCTTGGACTCCGGTGGTTTTTCTTTGTTTATGTGAGGGGCCACATCGGAAGTCTTTGGAGCCACAGTTGCTAAAACAGCAGCAGTCCGGACGGAAGCAAAGCACCATCATGAGATCTAAAGATATCATGTCCATGACGGCCGCCCCGCGGGAACTGGACGATCAGTGCAACTACGGTGTTTGCCTAGAGGATATGCAACTCTTTGCCCAACTGGATGATTTCTCCGGAGAGAGAGTGCCAATGGAGATGGAGCTGCTAAATACGGGTTCGGAATTCGATCTCCTGGAACTGGTAAATGGGGTGAGTTAAAGCGAAGTGTGCAAGAACCTAGTTTGACATAACAAAAGCTAAAATTTGCCAAAGTTTGTATAAAAGAAAAGGAAAATGTTTACTATTTTAAAACAAAATATTAATATTCATAAGGTTTCGAGTCGTATGTGGAATTTACAACTAAATCATAAAAATATGTTTTGTAAGCTTTAAAATGTATATTATGTGGTTTTTGGGAAATAAGTTTAAACATAAAACAAAACAATTTGTATTACTGTAAAGATGCTTGAATCATCATTCAGAAGCTTCATTTTAATAAGTCATAGAAACTTACATTAAAAAAATATATATTAACTAACTTTTCTGAAGTTTTTTATTTTTACACATATCTATGAAAAAAAATAAACAAATACGTTACATAATACAATAAAAAAATATAAAAATTAAATTCTTTATGAAACAATGAATATGAAAACTTGTGTTTGATACTGAGTATGTCCTTTTGTTTTCTTGAGTACAAGACAATAATTTATATTGCCTTTACTTAGGCACTTCAGGAGCGAAATAGCTTGGAACAGAAGCCACAGAAGACATTAAAACCCAAGCGGACACCACCCACTAGAGCTGGCAAGGATCACAGTCACACCTGCGACGCGTGCGGCAGACGCTTCTCGGAGGCCTACAACCTGCGCATCCACAAGATGACCCACACGGACGAGAAGCCGCACGTGTGCGAGAGCTGCGGCAAGGGGTTCCGGCAGCTGAACAAGCTGCGCATCCACGCGGTGACCCACACGGACGAGAAGCCCCACATGTGCGACATCTGCGGGAAGGGATTCCGCTACGCCAACTACCTGGCCGTCCACCGGCGACTGCACACCGGCGAGAAGCCGTATCCGTGTCTAATGGCAGACTGTCATCTCTCCTTCCACTCCATCCACGCCCGTCGCGTGCACACGAAGCTGCGGCATGCCGCACAGACGGATCCGGATCCCGAGCAGCCGGAGACGTCGTCGCTGAGCTACACCTGTCCGGTGTGCGGCCGGGTGCTCACGGACCAGTGCTACCTGAGCATTCACCTCAAGCGCCACTACAACCAGCGGGACTTCACCTGCCCGCAGACGCAGTGCGGCAAGCGCTTCTTCAGCGCCTCGGAGCTGAAGCACCACCAGATCGCCCACTCCCAGCTGCGTCCCTTCGCCTGTCCACTCTGTCCGGCGCGCTTCCTGCGCAAGTCCAATCACAAGCAGCACCTCAAGGTGCACGAACGCTAACTGGAAGATCACAGCCAGAAAAGAAGGCTAGGAAGGGGCTAGAGGCTTCCCAAGTGCACAGATCAAATGTTTTCCTGTCTGCCTGTCAGTCTATATAATCAAAAACAACAGCAACTATAGGAGACATTCAACCTAGGTATTAAAAATTAATGTAGTGAATATAACAAGGTGTCTTTCCTTTATAAAAAAAAAATAAAATAGTGTATAAAGATTAAAACTTAAAATAAAATAATTTAATAGTTAGTCACCTTCACAAATCTATACCACGTGAGAGACATTAAGCTAGGATACGATTAGGAGTCCATCCCACAAACATGAGTTGCCCCACCCAAATGTCAGTGTTTATTTATATAAATGACTTCCGTTTGGGTTTATCTGCACGCTTGCATATTAGATATATGTATGTATTTGTATTTATACTTTATAAAGTTATGGGTACGGGTTTTCTGGTTGTGGTTGCGTCCTCGTTCGATCCTGTCGATCGGGTCCGAGCACTGTTGACTGTTGCTGTATGTTCGCCTTCTTTGCTTTGTGTTGTTAGGCATAACTTAAGGATTACATTACATTATTAGCGGGATTAGCCGGGAAACACAAAAACATTTGATTAATTTAAAACCATGTTTATGCGATATCATTCAAAACTTTGATTACAGATTAGAGCCAATTAACAAAACAAAATCTCGTTCGCGGTCGTTTATTCGATTGATTGCCAATCAGGATTAAGTGTCTCCACACAAAACTACATGTGAAACTTAAAAGCAACAAAGGGGGAAAAACAATAGACAAAACTTAAACTAAGGTTACGCCCGTGTCGGGCGGTACAGTTATTTTTGGTTGTAACAGCGAAGCAAAGGACACAAAATACAAAAAAATTAAAACAATCAGCAGCGACTGAAGTAAAAACAAACGTGGGGTAAAAGTGAACGCTAACTTAAACTGGTTTTGGGCTCTGTAAATGTCAAGATAAGCTAGCGAATTTTGTTACATATATAGACTTAAGATCTAGACCCAAGAAAAACGCGCACTTGCCAAGCAAAATCCGGCCAACACCGACAAACCATATTGCATTTGGCTCAAACACAAGGCCCTAAGCTCATGGTTTGAACCCGAGGGATAGGTGATAGGAAATAATAATCTCTCTTTTGGTACACAATAAATGCAGTTCTGACAAAATGGGACCTTTGATGGGTCTGACTTGGTCTGTGGCATTCAAATTTTGTTGGGCAAGTGCTTTACATATATGTATGATCGCATTTTACGGATATTACGACTAACAAGAGCTGCTTAATCTGCTGACTTCGTTTTGAGAGTTGACGAATTTTAACACACACGTACTTAGCGAAAATCGAAACGTTTAACAACCATCATCAAACGGATACATCTGTAATCCCATTACTCGATCAAGTGGAGGTCCTGCGTGAATAATTTCATTCTTTTGGTCTTATGTACATTTGCAATGTATGGTAGAGTTTGTGTGAGTGTGGTGTGTGCCTGTGTGTGCAAGCTTGTAGCTTGATAAATCCCAGTTACTGTTTTGCTCATCCTTTTTGTTCCAAATCACCAATGTTTGTTTTGCTTCTTTCTCAAAGAATTTCGACTCTCTCGCTTCTAGCGCTAACCAACTCTACGCACACAGATTCGGGGTTGCTTTTGGTTTGGTTTGTGTGATCCTGGTCGGTTTCCATTTCGGTTATTTCCTCTTTTTTTTTTGTTTTTTTGTGTGTAAAATGTTTAAAAAAATTTGTTCTTATCGAAAACTGTAACTCTCCACGTTTCCACCTACACAATATAGTACTAAACTTGTAACGCCGAATACATGCTCTCTCATATATGCTTGTAAAGATATATATCCCACATGTAAGTGTGTGCTCTTTGTATATATATATCTGTATCTGTATCTGTATCTGGTTGCATCTAACACTTGTTTTCAATTACTCAATTATGTACTCGTATATAATTTGCCTGAACTTATTTCATATGTGCTCTCAGAATTTTTCTTGGTTTTTCTTCGAAACCAATTCCGATTCTCATTTTGCTCTTCCAAAGCGGTGCTGACAAGTAAAACTGAAGAAATTGTTATTACACTTAGATGCTTCAGCGAAAGGGTCCTTTTTACAGTCGCAGTTTTTCTTCGATTTAAATTTGTACACGTTTTTGGCGATTTAAATTAACGTTTCCTACAGCTAGTAAATAAAAAAAATAGTGCGTCTTATACCCTTGCAGAAGGTATTATAAATTTCACTGAATATGTGCTTATCGAATTGAAATGAAAATCGAATAAAAACTGTGAAAGTAAAATTCTAAAGCTGCGATTTAAGATTTCCTTCAAATGTGATCTAAAAACAAAATAAAGTTCAAGTTACTATCCTAAATTAAGGTCAGATAAAGATCCCAATCTTCAGTGTTACTTGTCAGCTCCGAATGGGCCTTAATTTTTGCATTAAAAACTCCGGTGCTTCCTATGCGGGCAACTGGGGGTGAAATTGAAAACCGGAACCGGCCGCTGCGCTTACGACATGGAGCTGCACGGCAGCCGCGGCGATCCCATCTGCGTGAGCACGCGATCCAGCCACTGGAGCGGCCCGTTCAGGTGCAGTTCAATCCAGCAGGGCGTCGAGGTGACCGTCTGGCGGCGATACTCGGCGCCCCATCCCTTGACGAAGGACATGCGTATGGTGCACATGCGCGTCAGCTGGTAGACGGCCTCGAAGCCCTGCGACACGGACTGCGACAGGAGGGCGGCGAACTCCTGGTTGTTGAAGATCTTCAGGTTGCAGCCGGGCGGGATCTTGCAGACGGTGGCCGGGTGCCAGCCGTAGCGCTGATTGCAGTTGGGGCTCTGTACGAAGATGGATGAGTCGCTGAGGCACTCGGCGAACACCTCGCCGCCAATGTAGTAGAGCCGGACGCCCTTGCCGATGTGGCGACGCGTCTGCTCGACGACCTCGTTGCGATTCACGTTGGAGAGCAGGCCGAGGCAGAAGCGCTCCGAGTTGGAGGGGTCGGTGAAGCCGTCGACCGTGATCGAGGGCTGCGAGGCGTGGAAGGTCTCGCCGACGCGCGTATTCAGCTCGTAGTAGGAGATGGAGCACCAGAAGGCCGGCTCGTGGTACATCACCGGCGCTGCATCGGCGGGCGGCGTCAGCCGGGACATGTTCATGTTGTCGTTGGGATCGATTGGGTCACCATCCTCGCTCATGTAGCCGGGCGGCGGGGTGCCTGTGTTGGGAATGCTGCTGCCCACACTGAGCACGCTCGACTGCGAGTCCATGTTCTGGCCGAAGGACAGCGGCTGCTGCTGCTGGTAGGAGGCGGAGGCGGACGATGAGGATGACGAGGAGGAGGCACCGGCGCCGGCGGCGGGTGCCGAGCTGGTTGACGAGACGGAAACGGAAACGGGACCGGCACCACCACCCAATTCCATGTACTGCGGCGGACTCAAAGAGGCGCTGCGGATTATCGCAGCATTATAGTCGGTGTTGTTGGGTATCTGGTGCGTGTGGTTGTCCAGCGGATAGTCGACAATGGAGTCGGGGGGCGTGGGCAGCGACTTGGGCACCAGGATGGACAGCTCGATCTTCTTGTAGTGGTACGGATTGATGCAGATCTCCTCCTTGCGCAGGTGGAAGGCGTACTCGCAGTGCTCGAGCGGCTTTAGTTCATTCTGCGACTGGAGATCCGGCCAGCGCCACAGGCGGCAGTAGATGACGTGCGGCAGGCCCTTTCGCAGGTGCTCGCCGGCTGGTGCTGGCTTGCTGCGCGGCACCGTCACGCACCGCGTTTGGCAGTTCTGTGTGGAGATGGCCCGCTCTAGCTCCTCCAGCTGCGAGTTCTTCTTGATCTTCTTCACCAGGTTCTTGACGGCCTTCTCCGACCACTTGCCCTCGACGCTGTTGTCCTCGCTGCCCTTTTTGAGTGCTAACAAACGCTTGACCACCTGCGGGGTGAATGGCAACATCTCAGGGTCTCAAGCGAAGTTCCTGGTTCCCGTTTCCTGGCACCCTCTTCTGGCTTTCTCTTCTCCCTTGGTCAGCGTCTCTGGAATAGTGGAATTCGTTTAGTTGTGCGTGCTGGAGCAATTAAAACCTGATAATTGGCATGCATGTGTGTGGTGTGTGATGTGCTGATGTGCGGTGCGCTGCGCTGCGGCTGGATCTGATAAAAGCCCGACCCTGATGACGATGTTTGTGATAATTGCGAGCTCGTGTGCGTGTGTATTGGTAATCTATTGACTCTGCTTCAGATTTCTTTCAGTCCAAAGCCATTTCCACTTCCAGAATCAGAATCAGAATCGCAATCGCACAATCTTCCACTGCAATCGTCTGCGTGGGCTGCTTTTGTTGTTGTTGCCCCAACAAGGTCAAATGTCTGCGTTTGCAGACGCTTTTGAGTTACAGCAGCCCGTTTGGTTTGATTTGGTTTCGGCTTTGGTTTTGGTTTGGAACAGAATATGCCTAATCTGTGGGCAGTTTGGAATTTTCCACCTTATCGAAGGCGGGGCAATAAATTACCAAAATAACAAAGGCCACGACCGTCGCACAGCACAGTACAGCACAGGAGGGGCGAGAGTAATAATAAAATGTGCATGAAAACGAAATTGCACACACAAACAAACGAACAAGCACACAGTTTGGAATGTATCCATGTATCCACACCTCCTCTGCTGCTCCTGCTCCTTCTTCTTCTTCGTCTCCTGCTGCTTTCGCTATCTCTTTCTGGCTTACACACTACTGGCTGCAGGCGCAGGAGAGACACCTGGCGTGGAATATTGAAACTAAACTGCGATAAATTCGCTTGCTCATCTCTCAATCAAAAACACATCACTATAAATTAATAATAAATACAGACATATCTGAGGCGCCACTGGCGTTGAGTTTCAATACTAACAAACAAAATCGAGCTCCCGACATCCTTGCCACCTTTTTCAGTTAGCCGATAAAGGCTACTGACATGGATGCCACCTTTTTCGCTTGGCGGGCTGGGTTTTAAGGTTTGAATTCTAAGTAAACCGTAATTCAGTTGTAATTTTAATTTTAATTTGATAATAGGAACAACGAAGTTGAAAAAAATCCATACTTTACTTTTTTCTACACAAATTTAGTCTCCAAATTTTTGGGAAAAAACTTTCTTAAGAACTGCTTACCTACAAGAATTTTATACAAGAATTTATTAAAGCTCAAATCAAAGCTAGCATTAAATATAAAACCTAAAACTTAGCATATTTTTGTATGAAAGTATTATAAATTTATAAATTAACAGTCCGATCATAACATTTTTTTTCCTCTCTCCTTTCAATTTATTTGCATACAAAATTTTGCACATTTTGCATTCTTTGCATATTTTTTGCACAGTTTGCATTTTTTTTTTGCATGTTTAGAATATTTTATGAATTTTTTATGCAAATTAGAATCATGCAAGTTAAAAAAAAATGTATATGCTTTACGTTTTAAATTCTATTTTTAATGAGACGAACATTCGTGTAATCAGAATCGACCTACCCCAATCCATAAAACATGTGCAAATATGTTAAAACTGATTAATAATTCTATAAAGTTTTTGTCAATAACACTTGATTCGATGTTTTAGCCATTTAGTTATGTGTTGTAAGTATTAAATTAATTAGCGTAGAGCTAATCTTTCAAAATCCATATTAATTCAAAAATCAGAACCAACATACAAAATCCTTTGAAAGCAACCAGTTTCTTTTATTCTTTTCGCTTTCTGGCTCACAGAAATTAAAATAAAATATTTGTGAATAATTAAACAAACTACTTGTTTTTAAATAACGATGATCTTTCTATACTTCTCATTTTTAACGCCCCCCCCATCAACTCCCTTTTTTTCTTTGATATTTTCTGTAGCTAGAAAGAGAAAGCATGTTCCTTTTTTATTTGTGTGCGCTAGAAAGAATAGGAACTATTTTAAGTGGTTGTTGTTGTTTTGCTTTTGCTTTCAAACGATTTTGTGTTTTGATACTGCTTGTTGTTGCTTTTAAAGACAAGTCTTTTGTAGATAATTATGCTCAAATATTATTTTTTGCACAAACAGCAAATAATTAAAGAACATTATAACACAATGGGTAAAATAATTATATTAATAATAATAATTGCTTGGTTCAATGTGACAGCTAGACACACACAAATACACACGCAGCGCAGCACACACCGACACGCAAACACACAGAGGCACAGTAGACAATTTTTATTTAACGCCTCCAAGCATTACAGTCTGCTTCTTACGCTGACCTTTTGCACTTTGTGTGGATAAACTTTTCTAGTTCGCTTTTATTTTCACCGCACCGACACTGTTGTTTTTTAAATCGTTTGAAATTGCGTTTTGCGATTCCATTCGCACAGTTTTAGAAACATTGAACTTAAAATGTAGATAGCCGATAGACATTTATTCGATGCCATCCAATGTTGCCAGACATTCTGCAAAGTCGATGACTATTCGATAGGACCGATTAAAATCTAGGTACTCCAAAAAGGTGGCAATAATCGTATTGTCCAAATTCAAATAAAATTAAGTGTACAACTTTTTTTTAAAACACAATGAATAATGTACTCTGATACTTATAAATTGCAGATTTTAATTATTTAGTTATTTAATAATTCACCAACCTAACAGCGTACGGGTACCCTTTCTTTTTATTCACAATCACATGTTTTTTAAATGTACATTTATTTCTTTTGGATGTAAAAATAGTGACTTTAAATGGATTTATGTTTCGAATTCTTTACTTTTCGGTAATTGTCAGCTTGGGATGTGTCCATTGTCAGGTGCGCGAGACGCGCCAGGCTTTCTGCAGCGCCTGCTTCACCACCTCGTCGGGCGAGGGCGTGTCGAAGCGGAATCTCTTCACCTGGCAGCCGTAGTCCGCCCGCGAGCACATCCTCAGGTGCTGCCGTTCCAGCCGCGTGACGGCGTACTCCAGCCGCTGCCGCCGCGGCTCCGGATAGCCCACCACCGTGTCCAGCATGCTGCCGATGGGACTGGGCTGGGCCTGTGGAGGTGCTTGGACATCCTCCTCGTCCTCCGCCTCGTTGAGCGATCTGCTGCGGGCTTGCGCCTGGGCCAGGAGACCACCGCGAGTGCTCCGTCGACCGAAATCGCAGGCAATGAACGGTATGTCAAAGTTCTCCTTGCTGGCCATGGGCTGCTGGCGAGCCTTGCTGGCCGACTCCTTCGGCGGTGCATCCTTGCTGCCGGCTATTACTGTGGCCGAGAGGTCAATCGGTGGCGTTGTGGGGGCTCTGTCGCCGCCGTCGTCGCGGATCTGCAGTCGGGCTAGCAGCGGTATGTTCAGCGGGTCCTTGGGTGTCGCTCCCAGTTGGGGGATCACAAATCCCGATCCTGCCGCTCCTGTCGAGCACCTAATGCCGTTTTCGCTCTCGGATCGCTGCCGTCGCCTCAACTGGATCTCGTTGAGGAGCAGTTGGTTGTGGGCGTCCGCCGCTTGCCTGGACTTATCGTGGGCCACCGGATCGCGATCCTGACTCAGGTCCAGGCCCAGGTCCTTGACCGCCGGCAGCTGCAGCTGCAACTGCGGAATCTTCAGCTGCGGGATGACGAACCTGGGCGACGTTTGTGTGTTTGTGGTGTCACTGCTCAATTTGGACGAATCGCTGGCGTTCGGGAGGCCGAACTTCTTTTGGATCGCCTGGTGGAGCGTCTGTGACGGATTGCTTGCCATTTCCAGTCCCAAACTCCAGCAAACTGTGCACGAAACCTAATTTTTAACTTAAATTAATTTTGGTTTCTTGTTTGTTATTGTTTTCTTCTTTGTTGCGTTTGTGTGTGTGTGTGTGTGTGTGTAGGTGACGTTTGTTTTGAGGCAGGGCTGCCAACGATCTTGAATATCTTGTTTTGATTTCCAACATTTTTGGCTATTTACTTGTTAAGGCAATGCTGTTAACATAAAGACAGGCATAAATCTGTATTATCTGTAGACTAACTCGTTTTCTTTTGGTTAAAGCACAGGCCACAAATTTGAGACAGTAGTTTTGGTTTACTCGACAACCCTTAACAGCTGTCGTTACAATCAGTGTTGGAAAATGCTCTGAGCATTTAAACCAAGCCCGCAATTTCTTTAGTTGTTTAAATAATTAAATTTTTTGAAATTAAAATTCATTACAACTATTAAATGTAGCTTTGAATAACAAAAATAAATATTTATGAATGTTATTGAAACATTTGCATGAAGAATATCTTCTTATTATAATAAAAAGTAGACTTTTGTGGTGGAAATTTTATTTATAAATATTTTTGGAACATTCGTGTGAAGAAAAATGCAATTTGATCGCAGGGGTTAATGTTCTTAAGCTCTAGACGTGGTCCAGCCGACAGATGGGGCCCTCCTCCACCATCTTCAGATCCACCTTGGGTCCCACCAGGTCCCGAATGTTGTTGATCCCGTACTTGATCATCGTGGGTCGCTCCAGCGACAGGCCCCACGCGATCACGTTAACGTTCTCGGGCAGGCCCATGGGCAGCAGCATCTCCGGCCGGAAGACGCCCGAGTTGCCCACCTCGATCCACTTGGCCAGGCCGGGATGATAGCAGAAGATCTCCATGCTGGGCTCCGTGTACGGATTGTAGGCCGGCTTGAACTCCAGCTGCGTGATGCCCAGCTTGCGGAAGAACTCGTACAGCGTCCCGATGAGATCACCCAGCGTTAGGCCGACATCTGCAATCACGCCCTCCACCTGGTGGAACTCCGCGAGGTGGGTGGCGTCCAGCGTTTCGTTGCGGAACACCTTGTCGATGCTGAAGTACTTGGAGGCCTTGAAGCCGCCCTCCTGGTTGGCCAGCTTGTAGAGCATCCTGGCGCTCACGGCCGTGGTGTGGGTGCGCAGCAGGTTCTTTTGCGCCTCCTCCAGCTTCCAGTCGTAGCCGTAGCCCTTGGACCCGTAGCCGCCCAGCGAGTGCACCTTCTTCACCCGCTCCAGATAGTCCTGTGGAAACTTGTGGCTCTTCGCCGGGTGGTTCACAAAGAAGGTGTCGTGGGCATCGCGGGCCGGATGCTGCTGCGGCTGGTACAGGGCGTCAAAGTTCCAGAACGACGACTCCACATAGTTGTTGGTGGGCATCTCGGAGAAGCCCATCTCGAGGAATATCTGCCGGAACTCGGTGCGCACCTTGAGCAGAGGATGCAGGTGGCCGCGCGTGGGCGGTGCACCCAAAGCATCGAAGTTATAGGCCTTGAACTTGAGCTGATCCCACAGGCCGCTGGCCAGCATGTCCACGGTGAGGTCCGTCTCCAGTTTGGTCAGCGTAGTGGAGAACTCCGGGCCGCGAGCCAGGACAAAGCTCTTGGTGGTGGTCTCCTGCAGGAGCTTGCGCTTCTTGAAGTCGGCCAGCTCCTTGGCGGGCAGTTGGTTGCCCCTGCCCACAGCCACCTGCTGCAGCTGCTCCCTGACCGCATCCACAATGGTGTCCACCTTGCGTCGCACTAGCGGCGGACTGACGCTCTTGTCCACCAATATCCAGCCGTGGGCCATGGCCTTGCTGAAGCCCACTTTTCCGTTGGCGCCTGCACTGGCCATCAGAGCCGCCTGGGCGATCCCCTCCGGCGGCACAGCGGCGTAAACGATGGCCTCATGGCTCCCATGCTCCACCACGGCGCGTCCCTCTTCCGTGAGGCCCAGACTCTTGTGGGTGGCCGTTTCCGCGGTAACTAGCTCCCCATGCGCCTGGATGCTCTTCAGGGCGCCCACCACCTTTTGGTGATCCTCGGCGAAGAGCGTGGCCAGGTCCAGGGTGTCCACCTTGTCGGCGGTCTCCAGGTGCTGGAGAATGCGCTCCGTGAGATCGGGATGCATCGCTGGCGTTTTAAGCGTCCACTGGGGTGTAAATTCAATTCCACGGAATCTCGTGGCAAATAATTTATTCGCAGTGCAGTGCTGGAAAGCGCGCCAATGCCAGTGTTGGCAACCAGCGACTGGCGACACCGGCGAAGTAGCTAAATCAGACATTTTTAAAAGCTTTAAAAAGCTAGATTTTTTTTGGAATTGTTAAAAAAAATTGACTGTTACTTTCAAAAAGTGGCGCATTCCGAATAATATATTTAACATTTAAAGAATATCAGGAACAATATCAGGTCCAATAAGAACAGTTTTGAATACATTGGAACAATGTATTTACATTTTAGCAGAAGATTTTCGCGCTAGTCGACACAATACCAGCACCAAAAAGAGCAGTTTTGAATACATAAGTAAAGTTTATTTAAAAATAAAACCTTGCTTAAGGTTTTTCACAACTTTAAAAAATAGCTAGATTTTAGCAGAAAGTTTTCCCGCTAGTCGACACAATATCAGTTCCAATAAGAACAGCTGTTGACGCATAGCAACACTAAAAGTTTGCGTTGCTTTTTTGACCGGACGAAAACATTCGAAACAAGGACGCGAATCCTGGCGAGCAACGGCCAGCTGGGAGGCAATCATGCTCAAGTCCCTCAAGCCGGACACGTACGCCGGCATGGCGAACGCCAAGTGCGGCGAGATCTACTTCCAGAGCCTGCACAGCTTCCGCATCGACTGCGCCTTCTGCGAGATGAAGAGCTTCGTGTTCGGTGACTTCCTGCTCCACGTCCAGAACGTGCACTTCGAGAACGGCCTGCTCAAGACGGAGGCGGAAGCCGAGCTCAAGCAGGAGCGGGATCACCACCAGTCGCCCGTGCCCATTGTGGCGCAGGTGAATCCGTTTGCGTGGTACGAGATTGGCGGCGAGCAGGATGACAGCGAGGATGAGCCTGGGGCGCTGGAGGGGCAGGACGAGGAGGACGAGCGGCCTGGGAGGGCCATCATGAAGTGGGACAACTCGCAGGCCATGAACAGCGATTCCCTGCGCCAGGTGAGGTCTTTGAAGGTGGACTACAAGGAGGAGGACTCCGAGCAGGAGGATTGCGGCGGCCTGAACCTGGACCTAGACCAGGTCAGTCCTGTGAAGACTCCGCACTCTTGTCCGCACTGCTCGAAGGTCTACCAGAGCAGGAAAACGCTCGAGCGGCACATGATGCGTCAGCACAAGGAGGAGTCCTTGGAGGCGGACAGCGAGGATGCGGACTACGAGCCGCCCAAGGATGCAACGACCGTCAAGTCCACGCAGGAGCACAAGTGCGAGCACTGCGGGAAGGTCTACCACGGGAAGTACAGCCTGCGGCAGCATCTGAAGCGGGACCACGACAACGGCGACGACGGAGCCACCAGCTTCACCTGCCTGGAGTGCGAGGCCCAGCTGCCGCGGCTCCGCCTGCTGGACGAGCACATGGTGCAGGCGCACGGCGGAGCCGCTTGCGTGGTGTGCGGCAGGCGCTACAAGACCCGCCACGAGCTGAAGCGCCACCAGCTGAAGCACACCAGCGAACGCAACGTGCCCTGCCCGCATCCCGGCTGCGGGAAGCGCTTCTTCACCGTGCGGCACATGCGCAACCACGGCAAGGTGCACACGGAGCAGAAGAATTTCGTCTGCGAGAGCTGCGGCTACAGCTGCCGGAACAAGGAGACGCTGCGCGTCCACATCCGCAGCCACACCGGCGAGCGGCCCTTCGGGTGTCAGGTGTGCGACAAGCGGTTCCCCTCCCACTCCGGCCTCAGGGAGCACATGGCCATGCATTCCACGGAGCGACCGCACGTGTGCTCCGTCTGCGGCGCCACCTTCTCGCGCCAGAAGGGCCTGTACCACCACAAGTTCCTGCACGCGGACACCAAGCAGTTCGTGTGCAAGCTGTGCGGGAATGCCTACGCCCAGGCGGCCGGACTCGCCGGACACATGCGCAAGCACAGGAACGACGAGCTCAACGGGTAGGAGGAGGAGGTCGTATGTATGTAGGTGTAGGTAGGGACATAGTCTGTAGTACGTTTTGTATCTTCCAATTCCGTTTATGTTTAGGAACTCAGGCATAGGCTTTAGGAGACAGCGACACACCCGCAGAGGGTGTTTTTTTATTGGTCCGGATTGCAGTGGCCATCAGGTGCATTTTCCGTTTTCGTTTCACGGGTTTTCATTGAATTTATTTGGCATAATGTAAATATTCTATCAACTTTTGCTAATGATAGATGCTCTGTTAACTGTGAAGTTGTTTAGCTAAAAATTCGGCTAACACAAATGTAAATATTTTGGTGGTATTACCAAATACAAATTAACTTGACCCTGTGACCTTTTCCGGTTTTATATCCACTGATTCTTATTGAAATAATATTCTCTGTTGATGTTTAAGAACTTTTCCACTAAACTCTTCCAAAAAGCCAAATCAATTTCAAGGGAACCCCGCGAAACGAAAACCAGGAAGAGCCCTGATACCAGTCTGCAATCCCGGCAAGCGGATGTGGCTAATATTCGAATTGGAGATCCCCTTCGGAGATGGGCGATTTCCGCGGTTAACCTTTTTGTATTGATAAATATAACAGAATCTGATTCACAAGGGCCCGCGAGGGCAGCGTTTAAATTTAGCCAACCATTTGCTTTTGACAGCAATTAATCGGGCGACCGTTCCGCGCCGCTGCCTCAGGTGAAGCTAAAGCTGCAGCCAAATGCCAAGTGCTGGTAAGGCGTCAACGTAAATGGTGCGTCTAACAATAGTGCCGGCGATTAGATTTGGCACACGCGACGCGACCATGGCGGCGGCACAGCAGCCAACTCCAATACCAATTGCGGGGCACAAGGATGCGGAGGCGGATGCGGAGGACGCGGACAGTCGGCGGCTCATGTGCGAGTTCTGCGGCTATCGCACGGGGATCCATTGGAATCTGCAGGTCCACCGGCGGCGGCACACGGGCGAGAAGCCCTTCAGCTGCGACACCTGCCAGGCGAGGTTTCCGGCCCGCTACCAGCTGACCACGCACCTGGAACGGCACCTGGATGCCGGCGAGCGTCGCCAGCGCCACGTCTGCACGGACTGCAATGTGGGCTTTTCCAGCTCCAGGGCCTTGTATCACCACCGGCCGCTGCACGAGGACGGGAAGCGCTACAAGTGCTCACAGTGCGACAAGGCCTTTGCCCAGGCGGCGGGCTACGCTCAGCACAAGCGGTGGCACCGTCAGCGGAACCAGCGGGCCACAGATCTGGTGGCGGATCTGCGGGCTACTGAGGAAAAGTGACTCTCGACTGCGACGGTAGTCCATCTCGTTTTATTAAATTCGATCAAGTAAACGCTTTTGTTTGGTTTTCTATGGATATTTCAAATTTGAATTCTGTAACCGGTTAACCGGTACTGGTTTGGGACTGTGCTAAATGTGGTTATCGTTATACTTTAGGGGTTGAGACTGTGCTTAGTTTCAATCGAAACTATTTTTCATATCGATATTACTGATAGTGCCAGCTCTAATTTCCTGATTTGTTTACATATTTTATTTTGATTTTGTGAATGCGAATTTGCTTGTAACTGCATTGAGCCAGGCGCAAAATGTTGAGCCACTGCCTCGCCAACGTGGACTACGCCCGGCTGCACGCCCAGCAGCAGCTGCGGCCCAAGTGCGGCGAGATCTTCTACGAGCAGGAGGCGAACGGCTTCCAGTTGGTGTGCCTGCTCTGCGAGATGAAGCACTTCGCCTTCGAGGACTTTGCCCGCCACATCCGCAACGTGCACTTCGACAGGCAGGGCAGGCCGCTGACCCAAGCAGTCACGTGCGGGGGTCAGGGATTCCGGACCAAGGCCGAGCCCGCTCCAGAGCCCCTGATGGAAGCCAGTCTGGAGCACGAGTTCCTGAGCAATGCGGACAGCGAGGAGGCCCTGGATGCTCAGGATGGGGTAGCGGAGCTGGATGCGGACGAGGGCAATCCACTGCGCATTATGACCGTCAAAGATAAACAGTCGGAGGACGAGGAGACGAACTATACGCTGTGGCAGGCTGATCGCGGTAGTTCCTCGGACTCTGACAACGAAGGTTGCGATCTGGAGGCGCTGATGGGCGTGGAGAATCCCCCAGATAACCACCAGGAAGACGAAGAGGACCAGCAGTCCGTTTTTAAGGTATCCACAAATCAAAGAAATATTTTGCTAAAAATGAATAAATTTCTCCCTGTAGAAGCAACGTCAGCCGAAGGATTTCAACTGCCCGCACTGCGATCGAAAGTACACCACCCAGAAATACCTGAACACCCACCTGAAGATGAGCCACCCACATCCACGGGCCTTCAAGTGCGGGGATTGTGAGGCCACCTTCGACGTGGACCGGGCGCTGGCTCAGCACCGAAGCAAGGTGCACACGGAGTTTGGCTGCCATTTGTGCGACAAGGTGTTTAAGAGCTCGCGCTCCCTCCTCCGCCATGTGCAGGGCCACTCCGGAGCACGGACGTTCAAATGCGAGCACGAGAACTGCGGCAAGTCGTTTGTGAATCAGCACAACCTCACCTCACATCGACGCGTCCACAGCGAGGAGCGCAACTACGTGTGCGAGCTGTGCGGCTATCGGTCACGCTACCGGGAAGCGTTGATCGTCCACCGACGCACCCACACGGGCGAGAAGCCCTTCCAGTGTCAGACATGCGCCCGCCGCTTCGCCTCCAAATCGCTGCTCAACGAGCACCAGGCAATGCACTCCACAGAAAAGCCGTACAAGTGCGATAAGTGCGATTCGGCATTCTCGCGACCGAAGGCCCTGTATCACCACAAGCACCTGCATCTGGGCATTAAGAAGTTCAAGTGCAAGATCTGCGGCAACGCATACGCCCAGGCGGCGGGCCTCTCCGCCCACATGCGAGGGCACAAGCTGCAGGCGGCGGCCAATGCGGCGGAGGGCGTTGAGGCAGGACCCATCGAAATGCTGTTTACCTTTTGAGCGGACTGAGGAGCAGTCCTGAAGTAACCACTTTCCCCTTGTAGCTATGATTGACCATTAGCCACTTCCATTGTTCAAATGACACTATTGGTTTATAAACTAAACATAAGTATAGACCCGAAGTAATCATTTTTATATTATAAACATTATTGATCACAAACTACGTCCATTAGTTCAACGGATTCAAATTTGTTGTATTAGTTTATGTTACTATCATATTTTTTAAGAAAGCTGCCATAATTAAATGAAACGCAAACATTTAATTTAAAGACAGTATTATGTTCACTGTCACTTAAGAAAAAAGACGACTAAAAAATGCTCAAAAGAATTACGTAACAAAAATGTATTTGAGTAAAATATTTCTAAATTTTCCGATGTCCCAACTTTATTACAAATAGTATTTTAAGTTTATACTATGTATAAAAATTTAAAGAAACCATCGGTGCTATATTGATTTGCTATTACAGTTCAGTTACCAGAGCAGCTACATGAAATCAGCTATAATCGAAAGTAGGGATCCTTAGTCTCCTTCTTTTCCTTGCCGATCTTAAAGTATTAGTACCTACATATCAATAGAGACAAATGTGTATATACTGTTAAATCTGTTCAAGATTAAGCTAGTTTTAAGCAAACAGTATTTTTCCGAATAGATCGAAGCTCCTTGTGGATCTAAGTGAAACCCTTTCACACAAAGCCAAGTACAATAAATCTTCTGACAAATTTGTAATGGAATCAACAAGAAATCTCAATCGTTTGTCTATCGCTCAACATTTATTTCAAACAGGAACTTATAACTAGGCGCATAATGGTTACACGTATTTATTTAATATATATATATATATTTGGGGTTTTATAGTACAGCAGTTAGTAATAAGCATAACACTGCGGTATCCAAGACAGAGGCTAAAGTCCCGATATGAGACATATGTACATATTTGGTAACCCGGTCTCCGTCGAATACTCGATTTAATTATCTATCCTATAGACGCACAACAAATTAAAACAAAAAAAAGTGACTAGATTGAATCCCGCCCTGAACAGAACGGAAAACAAAGCGAGGCAGCATCTGTCCTGGACATATGCCCCCCCAACAATATGGCTAACACGGCTTAGGCCCACACGCGTATGGTGTAGTCCCAGCTTCCGGTCGACAGTGCGGTGCCATCGGGCGAGACCTGTACGCAGGACACCTTGTTCTCGTGCCCGTACAGCAGGCACACACGCTCCGACTTGAGCGTGTCCCACAAGTTGACGGTGTAGTCATTGTAGCCGGCGAACAGCAGCCGTCCGCTGACCGAAAAGTCCACCGAGTTGACCCCAAAGATGATGCTCTCCTTGGCAAAGACGGCCACCTCGCGATCCGCCCGCATATCGTACAGCCGGCAGCTACTGTCATCCGATCCGGTGGCAATGGCGTCTCCGCAGGGATGGAACTTGACGCTGTTCACATCCGACTGGTGGCCCTCGAAGGACTGCACCACATGGCCGGATCGCATGTCCCAGATGAAGGCCATCCGGTCGCAGCTGCCCGAGACGAACGTGTTGCCCGTTTCATTGGGGGCCAAATCGATGGCCATCACATCACCCGAGTGGCCGTGGAAGCTCTGCAGCAGCTGGCCCGACTCCACGTCCCACAGGGCGCATGTGGAGTCGCCACTGCCCGTGAGTATCTGCTGATCCGAATTGGGGTAGATGCAGCACGACATGTAGCTGGTGTGGGTGCCCACGGTGCGCTTCTTGGCGGCCATCTCCTCGTCGGAGGTGATCGGATACACGGTCACCTTGTTGTCCAGTCCGCCGCAGGCCACAAAGTTGCCGGACGGCGCATAGGCGCAGGCCATGATCCAGGTGGTCGGCATGGTAACTGCGTGCTCCTTGTTCGTGGTGAACGCATCCCAGATGATCAGCCGGCCGTCCTGCGACGACGAGATAATGTGGCGCTTGTCCGGACTCCAGTCGGTGCACAGGACCTTCGCCTGGTGGCCCTTGAGCACTTTGCGCGGCTTGATGTTCACGTAGGCTATCTGCTCCAGCCGCTCCGCGATATTCGACAGGTTGACGTCGTTCAGCTTCTGGCGCTCCTCCTCCAGCTTGGTCTTCAGGTTCTCCGCCTCCCGCACCAAGCAGGCCATCTTCTCGGTGGCGTTCGCATTCGCATTGCTCGCTGGCACGGCGCTCTCCGACATGCTGGCTCCTGGGACTCCGATTCCGAATTCCGTGTCCTTCCAGGCGGATGGGACAGCGAAAAATCAATCGAAAGCCAGCCGAAAAAAACTGTATACTCGAATACGAAAATCCGAATACACAGGCGCGGTCAGTTTTCGATAGCTTTTACCGTTGCAAAAAGAGGAACTCAGTTTACCGTTAAGTAAATACTGCTTTCACACTATCAGTAACGGTAAACGAGCGTACACATTGAAGAAATAGAATAAATGTTAACGCATTTCGCATGAATTTTAATGAAAAATAATTAATTTTGGCTTGCACATTTTAACTATACTAATATAACAAAGTTTTGAAATGTTAATGATAAAAAATAAAAATCATACTTGTATCTTAGTTTAAATTACTAGCTTTTGGGTATTGTAAGTGCAGTGTATCGAGCGCATACTGTAGATAAGTAGTCGGTTAGATTGCCGTTTTGAAACTGGCGCCACTTTGGCAGGCAAGCTCGACCATCGCAACTCGTTAGCCAACACTGGCTCTTCAGCTGATTTAAAAAAAATAAAAAACGACGCCGATGGCAGGAACACTGCGCCGCCGGAGTAATCCGCAGTAATCCCACATCCAAGTCCAAGTCTAAGTCCCAGCCCGCGATGATCACGCTGCAGCCTCCTTCTTGTGGCTACCACAACTTCCGGTGCGGAGAGGTGCTGTTCAACGCACCCGCCACCTACGACGTCTGCTGCTCGCTGTGCGGCCAGCGTCTGGCCCTGGACAGCTTCCCGGACCACTTTCGGACGCAGCACCTGGGCAGGAGTGCCCCCCTGGAGGCCAGCGTCAAGCGGGAGAGCGACCCCATTGCCCACGAACCCGAGGACAGTGAGTCGCAGGGAAACGAGGAGATTGTGGAGGAGAGGAACCAGGAGCAGGAGCTGGACCAGGACACAGAAGAAGAGGGTGAGCCACAACGGCCTCAGCGGGCGGCGGCCATGAAGAACACCCTGGTGGAGACACAGGAAGACCTGCTGGACATGGATCTCGACTGGACGGGCGAGCAGCAGCTGGAGGGAGAGGATGCACGGGAGGAGGAGGAAGAAGAGGATGAGGAGGACGGCCAGGCCAGCATCGACACCAAGGACATGCTGTTCCAGTGCGATCAGTGCGACCGGGCCTACAACACCAAGCGCAGCCTGCAGAGCCACCGCCGCCTCAAGCACAGCACAGATGCAGCCAGCGGAGGAGGAGGAGAAGCGGGAGGAGGAGTCAAAGTCAAGGATAAAGTAGCCACCGAGCGGAAGAGCAAGAAGCGGAAAGGTCCCGCCAAGGTGTACAAGTGCCACGAGGAGGCCTGCAACCAGACGTTCCGCACGGAGCGCGACTTGCGCGGCCACCGCTGGAAGCACACCGGCATCTTCTGCGACATCTGCGGCAAACCCTTCACCCAGTCGGGCAACATGATGCGCCACCGCCAGCGGCACAGCGGCATCAAGCCGCACAAGTGCCCCGAATCCGAGTGCGAGGCGACCTTCTACACGCAGAAGGAGCTGAGCTCGCACAGCATCTGCCACACGGGCCGGATGCCCTGCATTTGCGAGGTGTGTGGACGGCCGTGCCGGGATCGGGGAGTGCTCACCGCTCACATGCGCCGGCATACGGGCGAGCGGCCGGCCAAGTGCGAGGTGTGCGGCAAGGCCTTCTACAGCTTTCACGACCTGAACGTCCACGCAGTCTCGCACACCAGTCTGCGGCCCTTCGTCTGCGACGTGTGCGGCGCCACGTTCCAGCGGAAGAAGGCGCTGCGCGTCCACAAGCTGCTGCATTCCGAGCAGCGCAAGTACGCCTGCAAGCTCTGCGGCAAGACCTTCGCCCAGTCCGGCGGCCTCAACGCCCACATGCGCAGCCACGATCCGGGCAGGGTCAAGGGTTCGGTGAAGCCGCTGCCGCAGGCGGTCACCATCGAGGTGATCGAGGGCAATGCAACGCCGCCCACCACCACCATCACCATGGCCATCGACCTGAATGTGGAGGGGCAGCTGGGGACGCAAGCCGCTCCGGCCGCCGCCACTTGGCGGCTGGCCAACTAGATCCCAATTTACACCAGTCCTTTTTTTATCTTGACCTTTTTCCAATCGTATAAAGTTTTCAAAATTACAATTTTATTTGAAACATTTCGATTTGGTTCACTTTTACTTGACTTGAGTTAACTTTTCTGTAAATGTATTTGTTTTTATTTGTTATTTGAACAAAAACGAATACATTTTGTTAAATTAAGTTAAATCAATCAATCCATGTGCATTAAATCAAAATGACACGTTGAATTTATTTAATTTGAATTAAATTGTGAATAATTTGAATAACTTGTACAGTCACACAGGTCTGCGATGTTGAACTGACAACTCTCATCGCTTTCTTGGCGAACAGATCTGATCTCATATATCAAAAACTCAGATAAAAACTCGACTCGTGTAGATTGGGCATGAGTGGCTATCTAGGATTAAGGCTAGAGTTAATTTAGCACCAAGCACGGTTGGCTCTAAACAACCAAAACTAAGCATGCGCCATAACAAATAAAAGAAAAGTTTTAGTTTTCAAGATAAGAACCTGAAAAATCAATACGATGCAGAGTCAAATTTTCAACCCTAAAATGCGTTCATAGACGACTGTCAAAAGACACTCCTTTGAGGACTTACAGCATATCCAAAGGATATTACAGGAAGGTTTCCCGACCTGGGGGAAAATCAAGAAACGGAGCACTTGCTCTGAGATCTTATACAATAGGCCCTGTTGTGACCCTCAGTTAATCGGGGCTAAGTCAGTCGTAAACCCAACCCAAGCCCTTATTTTATACCCGTGATTCGATGCACTCATTCGGCTCCGACACGCTTGGCAGCTGTCAACTCCAGATCGCCAGTCAATGATGTGGCTCACCCTGTTGGTGCTGGGCTGCAGTCTCTGGCGCTGCTCCGTGTCCCAGAGCCACGACAACGACGTTCAGGTGGATTACTACCTCTACACGCCAGCCAATCCCACTCAGCCCCACAGACTCCAGGTGAACGATGCGGAATCCGTTCGACAATCGTACTTCGATGTCCACCTACCAACAAAGTAAGGTTCTATGGGATTAAAACTTGCTATTTTCAGTGAAACTTTACTTAAACTGAATATTGTCAACGGGTCCCAGCATTTCATTTTTATGTAATCTTCTTTCTTTTTTTTTTTTTTTTAAAAACTCTACTTTTTAAGTAATTTCCTGCAGACCAACTAAATATATAATTTTTTTTGGATTGGTTGGTTTTAATTTTTCAAAATAAACTAAATATAAACATCAGTCAAAATTTTAGCAATGTGTTGGATCTTTCTTATTATGTTATAACCTAATTGTTTACTTATGAGCAAAACATTAAACCCGTATTGCTCACTTATTAATATAACTAATAAAACTTTTACAGAAATCGAAGCAGGATAAATCGAATATTTCGTCATCATTATAGCGAATTTGTAAGTTCTTAGTCATTTATAGAGTATAAATACGGGAAAAGAAATACCTAAAATATCATTAAACTATCTACAGTAGTGGTGGCTGTGTTGCTCCTTATCTTCTCCCACAGAATCATCATTCACGGCTTTGGAAGGTCCCATCTGCAGATACCCAACAAGGAGATCAGGACCGCTTACCAAGCACGAGGAGCTTACAACATCATCTCCATCGATTGGTCGGAGGAGGCCGGCTTAAACTATGTGGACGCAAAGCCGATGGTTCCGTTGGTCGGAATCCATTGTGCCCGATTCGTCCGCTTCCTGGCCAGGGAGTTTGGACTGAATGTGGCGCAGCTGGTGCTGGTGGGCCACAGCTTGGGTGCCCATGTAGCCGGCTTCTGTGGCAGGGAGCTGCAGCGGATTAGCCGCGGAGATTTGCGTGTGGGCAGCATAGTGGCCTTGGACCCAGCTCTACCGTTGTATTTCTACGCTGATCCCCGCAACCGTCTGTCCAGCACGGATGCGGACTACGTGATGGTCATCCACTCCAATGGATTGCTCAAGGGGTTCGTTCTGCCGCTAGGACACGCCGATTTCTACCCAAACGGCGGACAGAGGCAGCCGGGATGTGGAGTGGACCTGTCTGGCACCTGTGCCCATGCCAAATGCGTTGCCTTCTATGCGGAGGCAGTGCAGCAGCGGACCAGCTTTGCACCTTTTGGCTACTGCCTCAGCTATATCGAATTCCTGGTCGGCGTGGGACGTTGCCAGCGACTCACTGGCGATCAGGTGCGACTGGGCGATCCGCTGGAGGTGCCCCAGGTGATGGGAATCTTTACCTTCCAAACCCATGAGCACCCGCCCTACGGCCGTCCCCTGTCATAATACAATATGTGAAACAATTGGCGGTACAAAAGTGTCCTTTATTGGGATTTCCGAATCGGAAAAGGTCCGTCCTGTCAGAGATCAGAGCCTGGTGAAACCGGACTGTGATCTTTGCCAGCGGTGTGCCCGAGATTCTTAACGCTAAACATAGTACGACTACATTTAAGTACTGGGGTTAACATAATACATACAGCCTTTGTCTTTTTTTCAAACTAATTTGGAGTGCGTTAAGGGAGGCATTTCACGATCTAAGTGAAAAGATATTTTCTGGCTCCTTCGTTGTTGGAAAAAGGTACACACATTTGTTATTCTAAGCGCTGGTTGTTCAACCTTGATTAATTTATCTAAACGATTACTTGAAGAAATTAAACTAAGCGTAAATCTAAATTGAATTTGTATTAAGTATTTAAACTAGGCAAAAAAAAATAGAGTGACATTTCTGCCAAATGGACGTACTCGGTTAACAATAGTTGAAATCAATCAAATTGACGGGAATGTTTTGAAAACTAAAGATTAATTAGGTGCTAAAATGCATTGATAAGGGATCAATTAATGAGATTGGGAAAACCTAGTCAAAGTTCGATTGCGATTTCTATTTATAGAATTAATTTTCTCAGCTATTTACTGTGATCTGTGATGACAATTGGTTGCCAAAACACAAACAATGACGGAAGAGGAAATTAGGAATAATATCTAATTTAAGGACAGATAATATCGATTAGTTTTGGAATATTTGCTAGGCGACGGCATCAATATTGCCCGATCTGATGCCTGCTAGACTATGAGCGGTGACTATGAGCGGTCGCTTTGTATACTATACATAAATCTATATAAAATATATACGTGTCAGCTAGTGGTTATTGCATATTGTACGTTCGCGTATGTGTTCACTAAAGTGGATCGATTATTTCCACATAAATCGCAGGGTCGGAACGTTATCTGTAGCTTTGAGTAAGTTCGCCTTGGTGATTATGGGTCAAACACTAACTATTACTCTCAAAGGGATTATTATAGGTTTTTCCACTTTCGTTTGAGAGCGGAAAAATATCAAATGTTCTGTTGAGTTTTCCCCCGACTAATTGTGGGCACAGATTACCTTAGGGCAGAGATGGGCACGCCCTGGCTCAATTTGCTCACTTGCTCAAACCGTTATATTTTTCGGGAGGCGCCAGCCAGACGGCTCGCCTCGGTCCCGAGATTTGCAACAACAAAATACATTGGCTTTTTGCTTTTGCTTTGCTCGCACATTCTTTAAGACGGTGGTGGTTGTTGTTGTTTTTTTTTGGTCTGGCCGACCTGCTGCTCAAACCGTTAGATCTCGTGCCCATCGCTGCCTTAGGGCCCTACGGTTCGATCCACCGCAGTGCAAACGCAACGTAATGGGAAGACTTTCTTCGTTAGTGCCAGCTCAGACAATGTTTATCTCGATCTTGATGAGCAGCCGATCGTCGGCACAGAAGCCCAGCTGGATGATGTTCGATATGTTGGCGTATTCGAGGAAGCCGAATCCCCTTGTGCTGATCGCCTCGCGCGGCTGGTGGAAGGCCAGTATCTCCGGCTTGGTCATGATGGTGTCGTGCTGCGACAGCGCCGCATCCGCCGGATGCACCATGCACAGCTTGATGCGCCCCTTGAAGGGCCAGTCCAAGTGGAAGTCGTTCTCCGACTGCATCAGATGCACATGTAGGCTGAGCACGTGCGGCTTCCTCGGCTGTATGTTCAGCCGCGCACAGAACTTGTAGCCGTGCGGCGAGGTGTAGCACTCGTGCGAGTACACCTGGTTGTTGGCATTGGCCCGGAGGCGGGCCACCAAGGCGCCCAGCTGCTCAATGCGCCACACAATCGTTCCGTTGCTGTAGCGCGGATCCACAGCCGTCTGTTGGCGGGCCAAGCGCAGCTGCTTCTGCATGTTCTCCAGCCGCGTCTCCTGCTCGCGTGTCCGCTGCTCCAGCACTACAATCCGCTGGTACATGGTCTGCACGATCTGCTCGTCCACACCATTTGCGTACTGCGGCGGCGGTGGCAGCTGCCCACCATGGCCATGGCCATTCTCCACGGCCCCACCACTGGTGCTTGGCTTGTGGGGCTGCCAGGTGGCAATGGCCGTCTGCTGAAAGGCCTGCAGCATTAGCTGCATGTGATGGGGCATGTCCGCTTTGAGGTGCTCCTCCAGCTGGTTGGTCTCCGGCCGGCCAACAAAGTCGCACTTGATCTTCGCGAATGGGCACTTCTCCTCCTGCGGCTCCTGCTGCCGCCGGTATGGGCAGCTGGGCAGGTGGCGGTGCAGCTCGATGGGCGAGGCCACTACCGAGCAGCCCAGCGACGAGTTGGGGCAGTCGCGCTTCAGCTGCTCGATCTCGCGGCGCGTGTAGTTGTCCGGGAAGATGTCGTGCTCGGCGGACAGCCGCTTGTTGTCCATCGGGCAGCACTGGTTGTTCTTCTGCATCCAGGTGGTCAGGCAGCTGCGGCAGAAGCGGTGGCCACACGATGTCAGCACCGGCTCGTTCAGCCAGTCGATGCAGATGGCGCACTCGTAGCGCGAGTCCAGCAGCTCCTCCTCCTGATCCCCCGACGTGTCCGAGCCGGGTGCGTAGTGATTCTGGTTGAGGGCCAGACTCTTCGGCGGCGTGGGAGCTGCACTGGCTCCGCCTCCGGCTGCCCCAGAGGGCGTGGCACTGCTGCTCGCCGCGATTCGGGCGTTCGACGGGATCGTCTCATTGCTGTTGTGCTCACCGTGCTCCGCGGTGTGCTGGTGATGTGTTTGCGAGTGCATCCTGGCTGGCCTCTGGTCCGCCTGGGCTCTCTGCATGGTGGCTGCTTGCTATCGCAGGCGTCCTAACGTTTAAGTTAACTAGTTTAGTTAAAAAAAAAAACTAATTTCTGTTCATGACTCTTCGGAACAGCTGTGCCCGTCGACGGTTGTGCAACACTGGCTGGGCGTGACCAACACACACATATTCACACTGCGCGAGCTTTACTTTCGATAGGCGAAAAGTAATCGAAGTGATCACAAATAAAATAAAAAAAGGGACTCACACATTTTAAAATGTTTAGGATATTCCTAACGATGCTTTAAAATCTTATTGTACTAATATTTTAATTCTCCCTTTAATAAAACAACATGTCACGCCCAATCCGTTATTCCCTAAATAAATTATTAATATCTTGAACTCAAATAAGATTGGAAGCTGACTTAAACGATCTACAATCGGTCAGCTTTATTTACTTAATTAAGTCCTTTCGATAGCTTTTAAAAAGCTAAAGTCAATGAATTTAAACATTTAGTATTATCAAGGGTTTAATCCTTGTTATTATTAAACATTACAAAAGTGACAGGTATTTTTCCTTTAAATTTTTAAACAAGGATCTGCCCTTTTAAGTCAGGAGTGGGTGCACTCTATCGCACTTTGCGTCAAAACGCGAAACGCAGGTGGGTCGGTGGGAACGCGTCAGGTCGGATTTGGCGGCGGTGGGTGAGTGGGTGAGCATATAAAACGGCAGTGGTCGGCAGATTGGCGAGCAATCAGTAAAAAACCGGGCGCTGAATGAAAACAGCCAGCATGTCGATCCAAAGTACACTCTACCTGCTGATGCCGCTCGTGCTCTTGGCCGCCTGGCAGCTGTGCGTTATTCCCGGGACGGATGCCAAGCACTTGGCCGGCTCGGCCGACCGTCACGGATCGCATGACGACCCCCAAACGGAATCCCACACCCTGCAGCACACGCATAGCCATGACCGCAGCAGTGACGTTGCTGCAGTGCGTCAGAAGCGCCACCTATCCGACTGGCTGATTGCACCCAACACGCGGTGGTGCGGACGCGGTAACCTGGCCAACGGCACCTACAACGACCTGGGCGGCGCCTCCAAGGCGGACAAGTGCTGCCGGAAGCACGACCACTGCAAGATGTGGATCGATGGGATGTCGAATCGCTACGACCTCTTCAACTACCGCCCCTACACACTGTCCCACTGCAGCTGCGACCTCCGCTTCCGCACCTGCCTGAAGATGGCCGGCGATGAGGCCGCGAACGCCATCGGCAAGGTCTTCTTCAACGTCGTCCAGACGCAGTGCTTCGCCCTAAAGGTAGAGACCGTGTGCGTCCAGCGTGGCGGCTCTGGGAAGGAGGATGATCCCTGCCTGCGCGAGGAGGTGCGCCACAAGGCCTTCCTGCGCAACAACAAGCGGTTCTAAGTGTCCTAGGTGGGTCTGAGACTAAATACTAAGGCAGCTTATCAAACTAAGATAATTATAGATTGATATTTAATTTTGTTATAGTAGGAAAACTAAAAACCATGGCTTAATTCGTTAAAATAACTTTTAACAAAATATTTATACTTCCCAAAAGACTCTTAAGTTAAGGTTTTTAAAAGCCAAAACTAAGGTGTACAAATCTGATAAAGCAATATTTTTATATTTTGTACTATTAGACACCTTAAGAAAGTTAAAAACTGTACAATTATAATGTATTTTTTGATACCCACAGAATACATTTAATTTTCAAGTTAAGTATCCAACCAATCAACTCTAACTTATTTTTGATTGCAATATTTCCAGTTAGCAGACGACGGCCAGCAGGAATGGGAGTATCCCAAAGTGGCCTGCCCGTATAAGAAGCGAACAAACCGCCCCACAGTGCTGCAACTAAGTTTGAAACTTAATGGGAGAGCATTGCGAAAGACCATCATCATCCGTACTTAGAGGAGGAGAGATAGCCAGAGACACCAGTCGATGTATTAAGCTGTATACCTACATATGTATATTGACTTTAAAGTGCTATTACTATATAATGCGTAGTAGTCGAAGCGATATGCGATATTCACCTAGTTGTAGTCATCAATCTAGTTTAGGCCGACGGATCAAATATAGGCTGCCAGAAAACCAAGTTTTTAACTAGCTGTAGACCCCCTAAATACCCTATAATCACTGTACGTAATTAGTTGTAGACGTAGTAAGTTAATAAAAGGAATTTCCAAAGATCAAAAGTATCCGCAATGTGTGCTTATTATGTGTATTGAAACATGAGCTCTGTAATCCGGCAAATCTTCCGTGGAATGTCGTACTTTGCACTGGGCTCTCCGTATCAGCAGCAGCATCCATCCGCCCAGTACACATAGCTGCTACGTTTGTATGTACGACTGTCTGGACTGTGACCAGTGATCGCCGCATTGACGTAGCTGTCGCCCTGCCGATGACCAGGCTGATTTGACCCCTGATTTACTTTCCCGCCTCTCAATTGGCTGCCACTTGCCATTCTGGGTCAGATGCGTCATGTTTGCGTCTGGATGAAGCTTTAGCATAAGCTTTGGACTATGAAGGATCCATAGTCCAGGCATGCGAACCTCTTTTTGACCTTGGTGTCGCACACAGTATTTGCGGGCAAAATACAACCAACTTTACTCCAATAGATTGGGTTAAAAAATATAAATTTTTATAAATATTTACTTTTTAAATTATTAAAAAAAAAGATCAAATAGATCAAAGTATCACAATAATTTTGCTACCTAAGTAGGTAAGCATCCAAGGAGTTATCAGCACTTAGTAAATAAAACGCACTGGGAGGTCTAGTTCAAGAAGAATCGAGAATCACAATCGGAGTCTGACGCAATCAAACATAAATAAGTATTTATTTATTATTATTATTTACTATTGATTGTTTTGCAATTTACAACAGGGGGCCGGTCTGTTTTATGACAGGCTTGTAAAGCACTCGTAAATACTTCCTGTGAGTTGGCTTCCATGTAATCACATTATCTCGGAGCGGTTCCAATACGTAATACTCTTTATATTTAGTTTATACGGACCCACTGCAATACGATTTTTCTGCGTAAGCAGATTTTGAATATATACATGTGTACGTCACAGCAACTATTCCTGATTAGTAGACTTAATTGAAAATATTAGGCAATACCGCTCAACGAACAAATTTAATACTTATACGACAGCATTACTTGCAAATATTTAGATTTATTTGGGAGTTTTAATCACATATTTTTAAACTTAAATACAATACGTTTGGGGACTCTCTCCTGCTAAACGTTTATATGTTTTATACGGATCTCGTAATTAGACAGGTTTTCTTTTTTTTTGCTTCGCTTGGAAAACAGTTTTTGGAATGTAATGCCGCAGAGGCATTCAAAAATTCAGTTTTTCATCTACCTGTTTGTGTTTGCCTTTTGAAAATCAATCAAATATTTGTCAAAAAAGGAACCCTTAAAACTAGATTATCAACTTTAGCTCACAGTACAGTCTTTTATTTTCGAGACAAGTAGAAACTTGGTCAAAATTGTAAAGAGTTTAACCGATCTTTCAGATTGCAAGCTAAAAATGGAGATGATGCCCAGCAGTCTCAGTCCGATTCTCAAACCTCGGACCGATCCCCGTCCCAATCCCTTTCCCAAACCCAAGACAATCTCTTTCGCGAAGGAGCCCCTGGCCCACAAGTAAGCCGTGATGTACTCTGAACTGATTAAAGCTAATCCTCCAAGAAGCCCCAGCAGGGATCCAGCCTCCTGGATGCATCCTCTCAGAAAGCAAATGGAGGAGGTGCGGGAGGCACTCAAGGCACAACCCCAGGCCAGCGACATCCGGCTGTTCATCTTCGCGGCGGCGGCCAGCAGCAATCAACACGAGCGTACCTTGATCCCCGTTCCCCCGCAGTTCCTGGCCAGCTTGGGTACCGGCTGCCAGGTGGAGCGACTACGCTGCTCCATCACCAACAACTGGCCATCCTGCCGCCTGATGCTGAACATCCTGAGCTCGTCCTCCGACGAGCAGTATTCCGAGCTAAGTTCGGATGACGTGGAGGCCTTCCAGCTGCTACACTGGCTGCTGGTGGCCAACCCCTCCTCCCCCGTGCTGCGTCGCCTGTCGGGAGTGCACTTGCGGAGTCTCTGCCGCGTCCTGGGCCTAGCACGTCCCACCCTGCCCCCGGGCCACCTCTTGAGCATCAGCTGCCAGCGGGATGACCGGGATGAGGGGCTGTCTCGGAGGAGCTATGCCTACCTGGGTGTTCCCATCACCCAGCTGTATCGCTTCCTGGCCACCGGTCGTCTGGAGTGTCCCCCCGGCGAGGCCATCCGCCTGTATGCGCAGCCGGAGACGGCCCTCGTCCAAGCGGAGGATTCGCAGCAGGAGCAGCAGCAGCTGTGCTGGACCAACTCTATCCTCACTTGGCCGCAAAGGGCTCTGGTGGTTTGTCAGCTGCCCGAGGAGCTGGACGAGTCCATCGCCCAGTCGCCGGAGAAGCACTACCTGGAGTACTTCGTCCAGGAGTCGGTGGGCTTGAGGCCGTGCTATCTGCTCCTCTTCGAGGAGTCGGTGGCCGCTCAGATAGTGCTCTCTTGGCCAGGAAGACGCATCGAGCTGGAGCACAGGGGTCCCTCGCTGGCGGAGAGATCCCGTGCCAAGATCCTCGACTGGGCAAGCCACATGCTTGGAGCCTTCAAGCGGGCAATGGCCGCCCTTTAGATCGAATCGTCCGTCCCTGGGATGGAGATATTTTATTTCAATCCTTGATCTCTGCCAGAAGGTATTCCTTTGTTCAGTTCCTCGATGTTTTGGTTTTACATTACAAATTATATGCTCAAATTACGGATGCCCAATTTTAAATATATGTTGCTTAAATTAATTTATCTTTGTATTATTTAAAACATATTTAGTTTATCGTTATCTATAAAATCAAAAATTTATATTTGGTGTTTGAGGTGAATGCTGATTTTTGCTTTTATTTATACTAAGGATTTTAAAGCTACATTTTAGTGTTTTATATAATATAATATATATGTATATTTATTAAGATATTTCACTCAAAAATTCTTCTGTAACATACATGTTCTCTGAATATTTAATACCAGCGAACTATTGTTATACTTCGTATGTGCTGCTTAGTATTGTTTTTTATATCCTTTTTTTGTTTTAATTAATTAATTAGTTTTTTATATCCTTATTTACATATATATTTTTTAATTTAACAAAACTACTATTAACTTAGAGGACACGAAAATAGTGATGTTCTCAGACAATTTTATTTCAGATAAGTAATTGTACCCATTTTTGGTGACTTTTGCTTTGGAGGATAAATAAGGGAAATGGTTACTGATTTTAAGGTAGGGTAAATGGGTAGAGACGGACGGGGCTTCCTCGCCGGGTGAACCGCCGAAGATTGGCCGGAGTGTAGTCGGCCACGAATCGCTGTCGCTTGCACTGGTACTCCGCCTGCCTCAGATAGACACTGGCCAGTCCCTTGAGCCCCAGGTAGGTCACTCCGCCCAGGAGGAGGCCCAGCAGCGGGTTCTCCGCGTACAGACTGCCGTACAGGGTCTGTCCGAGGAACGCGGCGAAGGTGGGCAGACTCAGGGCAATGCAGAAGCTGGACGAGGCGCGTCCCAAGTGCTCGGGGATAATAATGCCGCCCAGCTGGGCCTCCTCGCCCTGATTGGCCCGCTCCAGTTCGTCAAAGTACTCGTCGTCCAGCGGTGCTCCCGGCAGTGGCTCCCCCAACGCATCCAGCTGATCCTCCGGCACAGTCTGGCGATTGTGACGTCGCAGCAAGCGGACCAGGCCATCGTCCCAGCGTACCGTGCGGCCCAGGAGCAGAAGCGTCGGAATCGAGGGCAGCAGGATCATCAGCAGCGTGGGATCGTCCTGGAGCAGCTGCATACCCGTCTCATAGCCAGCCAGCTGAAGCAGGGTCAGCGCTCCAAAGGCCACCGCCGCGAAGTAGACGCTGGCCGCCAGGATGCCCATCAGGGCGCTGGGGCACAGGCGCTCGTAGTTCCTGTCCAGGCGCTCCAGCAGCGCATCGAAGCGGCACAGCGGCGGCATCACCAGGATGTACTCCGTGCGGCACTGGGTGCAGGTCACCGGGACATCAGGCGACTGCATCTGCTTCTCGTCGATCCAGCGACTCAGGCAGGACTCGTGCACCCACTTGTTGGATCCGCGGCAGCGACATGGATGCACCCAGTCCCGACGTGACCGTGACCGTGCCCGATCCTCGTCGCCTGCGAGGCAGATCCAGCACATGCGGTCATCCTCGGTGGGGATCTGCGGCTCAACGCCGCTCCTTAGGCGACGCCTTCGCCGGTCCATGTCCAATCCCAGTGGAGGATCTACTGTTTCTGAGCGGAGCAAGTCCAATTTGGTTCGGATTTTGTCGACTGACGAGAAAATGATTTGTGGACTGCAGTACAGTATCTCGGAGGGACAAGTGGCAAAGGGCCTACTTCGGTCCCAAAGAATTTCCTATAAATTTGACTTGAAAAACATTGTTTTTTTCCTGATATCAGGCGCGGATCCAGGGGGTGGTTTTGGGGGTTTAAACCACCCCGAAATTTATTTTCTTCATATAAAAACTTGTGAATTGTGCACAAATATTTTGAAAAACCCCCCCGAAATGTTTGAAAACCCCCCCAAATTATTTTCTGGATCCGCGCCTGCCTGATATCATATCATGCCAGCAGATCCAATATAACAAAAGTTAATGTCCAACAAGATACAGCTTCTTTTATTTTAACCAAGATGTGGTATGCTTTTGGCCTAAATAAGATATTTTTAACGGGTTTTTGTACTATAGCTTGGCCTTAGCAAACCCCGGAGAGATCGTACTGTTGACAACACTTGGGAACCCAATCGATTGATCCCTATCACTTTCCTGCCGATGAGCAATTTTGAATCAATTTCCGAATCCAACAAGGTTTAACCTTCTGTATTTGTAAAATAGGGTAGGTACTTTCGATGAGCTTTTGTTATATCAAGGAAATCAGATTCAAAGAGTGATGTGACTTGAGTTTGATCTAAACTTCCCTAAAACAAAGTGAAATTCCTAATAAAATCTTGGTTTATAAAATATGTACATATATATCCCAGCCGGGTTGTTCTATTTGTGTTCATAAACATACAGAAGTTTCCCACTTGTCGTACTCGTACCACAAATAAATTGGCTTCTACATTTTGTAGGAGTCTACGAGTTTTTCCTTTGCGTTCTCATTTATTTTTTTTTTTTGTGGTTTACTTTCAGCGAATGTGGCACATGCCAAAAGGAAAACCTGTTGGCCCACTAAGTGAAAATAGGCGAAGGCCAAGTCCAAGAGCAGCCACAAACTGGATCTGCTGGATCTGGGTGCAAATGTCTGGACCAAATGGGAGCAGGTTGTGTTGGGTCTTTGTCTTCTTGGCCCAAACATACAAAATAATGGTAATTGTGTTCCACACTTACCCCGATCTTCAGGTGGGATTCGGTTGTCTGTTTCAAAAAACACAGGAGCACAATACCTTGGCACAATCACACAGAAAATAATCACACACTTTGGGATGGGTGCCGCATCCATCCGATTTCCCAAATCCCCAAATCCCCAGACTCGAGAAGACTCCGCGCCGGACCGAAAAATAGCAGAACCTGTCGGCTCGAGAGCAGAAGAACATTTGGCCAGCTTGGAAGATTGGAGCTTGGCCAGAATTCGAGAACCAGACTTAGCAAGCCGCCTTTCCATTCCACATTTCCACTTTGGCAACAATCTGCACAGCGCAAAATTAAAAATCACATCAATTTAATACTTAAGAAATATTTAAATTTCTTTGGTTGTTCTGCAATCATTAAATAAAAATAATATTCTATATTTTTGCACACTTTTATCTAATAAAAATATTACATATTACATTTTTTTTAATAAATGTCTCAGCTTAAGAAACTTTTAAATTAATATCAAAATTCATTTATATTATCTGTTCAAGGAAATCATTTCTAAAATCATATAAAAGTTTGTCTATTATTTTGAGTTATTAATAATGAAAAAATAAAAGTTTTGATCTTGTTAAAAATGGAGGATCATTTTGGATTAATTGATTTTAATGTTAAATTTACAAAAAACATGACGAATTAAACTTGATTGCAACAATGGAATATTAGAGTTTTGAAAGTTTGTTTTTGAAGAACCGTAATTAATATCCTATATCCTATTTAATTTTAAAATTATGCATAAATCTTTAACATTTAAGGCATTTGTTTAAGTGTGGCTAGGCCAACGGTAAACCACTGCAACGAGAGCCACCACTTCGAATTGGGCCAGGAGTTGGTGGTTAGGTGGCCAGGTGGCTTGGATAAAAGTGCCTCCTCTCCTGACAGGTGCTCCGCCCTGGGCGGGTAAATGGATGTGGAAGTGGACAAGGGATGGGAGGTGGGAATGGAAAAGTGCTCCAGTGGTTAGCAGGCTTCTGTTCTGGCCGATTAGCGATCATTATCGATTTCACTTGTAATTCGGAATCTGTTGAAGATTAGCGAGTCTTAACACCGCGAAAAAATTACCAGGGGATCTGGAATATCCACAGCAAGAATGTTTTAGTTGGCACATTTTGTGTATTCATTTATTAATTATTAATATTAAATATTAAAACAGGTAGAAATGTTGTGGAATTTGGTATGCTTTAAAATCGGAAAGCTAAATGTTAATATTAATTTAATTTGATTTCCTTCTCTATTGCACTCGAATATATGTAAATGGTATTTCAATTTGTCTTGGTCAAACGCTCGCCGAGATTCATCCCCTTGATTAGCGTGTAGATGGAAAAGGAGAACTTGGCCAGCTGTAAATACAAAAAAATAAAATTAAAATAAAATTCATTTTATGAATAATATTTTTAAAACAGTTTTTAAATCTGTAGTTACAGTTTTAAGGTTTTCAAATTTAGTTTAAGTATTTTGTAATATGTATAGAATTGTTAAAAAGGGTGAAGTACCGAGGTGTTGAAAACCTTCTATGTACTTTAAAAACGATAACAAAATATTTACTTATTTTTTTTAGGGATTACAAATAAAAAAAACCCGAAATTTGTAGCAAAAGGTTAGAAGACTCTTACGCTGAAGTAGGTGGCCAGATTGATGGGGAACAGCTTCATGGCCGTCAAGGAGATGGGCTGCTGGGCGCGGTGGAGGTAGTAGAGGAGCATCTTGCGGAACCGGGGGCTCTGGCCCAGCCACTGGCACTGGAAGATGGCCAGGGCCAGCTTCTCGTTGTCCAGCATCAGCGCGGTGGCCTGGTAGCAGCAGGGAGCCGTCTGCAGGGTCACCGCCATCAGGTAGATTATGGAGGCGATCTTCGTGTTGGTGTTGGCGAAGATGAAGATGTTGATCATGGTGGTGCCCATGATGGCGGCGGTGATCAGGAACTGCACGAAGATGGTGCGCGATATCACCGGACTGATGCAGCCCAGCAGTTGGAGCAGCGTCTGGTGATCCACAATGCAGCGCTGCAGCTCCGCGCAGTGCTCCTCCTGCCGCCGTTCATCCGGATAGGTCTCCACCTCCCCGCCACTCCTGCCCAGTTGCGCCACCCGCCTGGTCAGCAATTGCACCTGGAGCCGCACCACGTACAAGTAGATCACGGCGTAGACATCGTCGCTGGCCTGGTGCAGGCACGTCCAGTTCATGATGAGGAACTCGATCCAGGCCTGGATGCAGAACTGCAGCTGGGAGCGCTGCCAGTCCAGGCCGGGCAGGTAGAGGGCATAGGGTGGCTGGCCCAGGAGGAAGGCGCACACGAACGTCGAGGAGGAGTAGATGGCGTAGCTGATCTGGTAGAACCACACCAGCCAGTTGCAGAAGCGCACCGCCGCGAGGATGAGCTCGAAGTCCTCGGGGCTCTTGCAGCGGGCATCCAGTGTGGCTAGGTGGTGCTCCGCCCGTCGCAGCAGGGGCAGATTCCAGGCCAGGGCCACTATCTTGGCGGGCAGAATGACCGCATCGATGGCCACCTGAGCCGAGGTGAGCACCTGGGTGATCTCCATGCCGCCCATGTACCTGTAGCTGATCACGAAGCAGGTGGGCACCAGCAGCAGCTGCCACACGTACATGGTCACCGCGAAGCAGCGGTAGATCCACCACCAGGTGGTGCTCCTCGTGGGACGACTGCCGTCCGGCGCCTGCATACCCAACGCATAGAAGCAGCTGAAGAGATTCCGGAAGGCGCGACGGGATTCGGGAAGTTCCGATTCCGCTTTCGTAGCCCTTTGACCGAACGCCTTCATGGCTGGGACACTTTTGAGGTCGAGGAATACCCGAAAGCCCACTTTTATAGCCCAATTTAAATAATCAGAGCACAGTAAGGGTTTTTTTTTTATAAAAAATAGTTTTTATATTTGCATTTTGGTCTCTGAATGATTTAAATGAATCGTCAATTGTTAATTGCTAATTTGTACATAACATAAGTCACAAGCAGCATTTTGTTATTGCATATTTGTGAGTCCGCTCCGCTCCGCCCCCCCCCAAGGTCCTGAAGACCCCTTATTCCCCCCTCGATTGACCCCCTCGAAAGCAGCAATTAAGCAGCAAACACAGGTGAACTCAAGAACTCGAACTCGAACCCTTCCTAATTAATAAATAATGCAGGCAAATGCAATTAAGCTAGAAGGTAAATGTTGGCTACACGTGGTATATATTGCTTTGTTCTGGTTCTGGCCATCTATTTTTGGTTAGCTGCGGCTTTGTGTGAGCATAAACAACAATTTGTCTAAATTATAATTATCAATTAGTAAATATATGCATGAGGAGTGGTCATCCACAGAGAATGTGTGGACTAGTGGCAAACAAGTCGAGTAACTAAATGGATAATTGGAGCTCCTCCAAAGTCGGAAGAAGTCTTTGTGCATGTTGTGATCAGAATACACATTATCCGGAGTGTTCCATAGATTCCCAGGGACTTGGGGTGTTTCAAAGGATGCAAAGAAATATTTGAAATAATTTTAGACATACCTAAAATATATCCCTAAAATATATTCCAAGATTTAGATTTAATTTATCGTCAAGAAAATAATATAATAATAATTTCAAAATCCAAATTAGAAGTAGAGTTTTTAAAATCAACTTTGAATTCTTTAAGAATATTTCTTGACATATTTTAAAACACCAACTATTAGAATCTTCAAATCTGCAGAACACTTCGAACGCATACATAAATGATTACATAATCGGTTACATAATAAGCACTTTAGTATCGGTATCTATGCAAGTACGTGGCATATATATAAAGGTAGTCAAATTCATCGCCATTATATCATTGTTATAGCTAATCATTATTTCGAAAAAACAGCAGCAATATGCTCGTTATATGTGTTTTATATATATATGTATATATATCCATTATAAGTAGTTGTAAATCGATCGAGTTATACTGGTATTCAATTCAGAGCTAGTGGTTTCTTTTGGGCTAACGCGTCTATATATCGGTATCGGTCTATGCCTAAGTGTCTATAAATATATATGAATATATAAACATTTTTTGTCAGACTTAAAAATGGAGCTTACGGCGTACGGCGTGTGTCTTGATTGGGATGTGGTGTCCTCGGAATTACAAAGTATTACTAATTATTATTGTTGTTGCTGTTGTTCTTGTTGTTTCTGATGGCTTGCTAGCTGGCTGCACTTAATCTGAACTGGAGAACGCAATTGGAGTCCTTTGTCTATATATATATAATACATAAGTGGGAGTACGAGTTGAATGGTAAATCTAAGACGAGGGATTGGGATTCGCTACGATGAGTGCTTGTCTTGGAATCCGGCATCAGGCAAAACTAGTGAAGTCTTCACTCTACTTTTAAGGCAAATCGCACAAGTCGGGGGTTGCACATGTGTGTATATGGGTGTGAGTGTGTCAGGGCTGTTCTAAAGCATCTGGAGATTTGGAAGGTCTAGGCCTGGACTTGGACTTGGAACATGTGTGAGTTTGAATTGAATTGTAACTGATATTGGATCATATTTTACCAGGAAGCACCTTTTTGTCCAACAACTGCTATTATTTCTGGACTCTAAAAAGTTTTAAGGGTATTGAACATATTACACTTGGATCAGAACAGAAAAATTCGATCGTTTTCAAATCTCCAAATGACTTAGAAGAGCCTTGTTCTATGTTTTCCTGTTTATCTGTTGGCTAATATTAACATTGAATTTAAATATTACTTGCATGTGAACAACTTGTTAGCTACTTTTATGTACAGACGTGGGTATACGCTGCTTTGATTTAAACATCTGCAAGATTCTGCAATATCTGGAATTGTATTCGCTCGTTTTGGTAAGCACACTTGGGCACGACCCCGGGTGCTCCTGTTGATCCTGCTCAAAATGATTAGTTCCGGGTTTTGGTCTTTCCCTCCGCTAGTTGATTTTCAGCTTTCTGGTTTTCCCTACTGCTGTGTGTTCTGATTTTTCCTGAAGACCATTTGATTTCTCTGGGGTTTTGCGACCTTTGATATTCAGCTTACGGCTTTAAGTGTTTTTTTTCTACAGTTTATGTTCTTCAATTGCTTTTTAGGCTACTTCAGTTGGTTTTTTGTTTCCTCCTCTGTCCCTCACTGAATTATTGCTCTAATTCTAGTTTATCCTTATTTCCTTACTGCTTTACTTATTATTCCCATGTGGTTGTGACGTTTTCTCATCCAATCCACATTACTTTTCTGCTGATTCCGTCTCTTCATTCCTCGGTTTCCTCGCAGCTCCTCCTGATCCATCTCTTTCTTTTTCGCTGGTGCGCATGAGGCTGTCCTGCTCTTTCACAGGCGGTACTCGTAGTGGGCCGATCGAGATCGCCGGGCTCCCGAGTACCAGCGGTAGGGCACTCGCTGCTGGTGCAGCGACAGCCCAACAGCTCCGCCGCCTGCTCCGCTGCCGATGTCCGCCCCCGGACTCCGCGCCAACTGCAGGGTCAGCGCAAGGCGCGCCTGCTAGGAGGAGGACGCCGACGGCGACGGTGTGCTGCCGCTGGAAGCTTGTCGCTGGCGTCGCTGCTGTTGATGTTGCTGCTGGTGTTGCTGCGGCAGCTGCATCGCCGGAGCGGTCATTCTGCGCCCCAGGGCGGGCAACGGGTTGGCGTCCAAGTAGGCCTCCGGACTGAAGCGCACCCGGCTGTGCTGGGAGCCAATGGAGCCCTCTTTGGCACTCAAATAGGAGCTATCGTCGCTGGTCAAGGAGTCCGGCGGTGTGGGGTTTGTGGGTGTGCCCTGCTGCGAGGATGTGGACCCATTGCCCCCTCCGTTGTATTTCTTCAAGGAGCTGCGCAGCTTGGACTGGCCGGCAAGTGGGGGTGGCAGTGGAGCCACCACAGATCCCACGGCCTGCTGGTAGCCCAGCGAGAGAGCATGCTGCTCGAAGGGAAGGCTAGCTGGTCGCGTAACCACCGTCGCCGTGGCATACTGGCTCTTCGTCATCGGCAGGGGACTGTGGATCAGGCGGTTCAGCAGCTTGGGCGATCCAGCATACAGCTCTTGCTTCGTGGGCGGTGGTACCTGCTCCCTGTCCCTCTCCCTCTCCCTTTCGTAGTCCGCGGCCAGGTTGAGGTTGTTGTAGTCGTAGCAAAGCAGCTCCTCGTGCTCGAGCAGCACATTCGAGTTGTTGGACACCGTTGAGGGAGTGCGTCGGTGTCCGGCCGCACTCACGCCCATTTGCGGCACCCGTGGCGGCGGTGTGCGCGTCTGGGTCTGCACTGGGAGATTAACCGGACAGGGAACGGTCACTGGACAGGGAACGGTCACTGGTACGGGAACAGGGGCCACAGGCGCCTCGTACTGATAGTCGTAGTAGTCGGGCAGCCGGTGGTTGTAGTCGTACGAGTAGTCCGGGTACGACTTGCAGTCCCGCTCGTAGCTGTAGTTCAATTCCGGGCGGTACGGGAAGTAGTTGGAGCCTGTGTGTGGAGTCAAAGCAATTAGGAAAGGCTCTGAGAGATCGCCTTGCAAACTCACCAAAGTATCCATTCCTGTAGTTACCCCCATCGTTGGAGTAGCTCGGTCCGTTTCTCAGGTAATCCGCTGGCGCATAGAGTGGCGGTGGACCGATGCCACCGCCCACCCGGAACTCCTCGAAGGCATCCGCTGGGGGATTGGCGTTGCCGAAGCTGCTGTTGCTCAGCTTCCTTCGTGGCGAGGGCGTCGGTGGCTGGGTACCGCCCAACGAGTAGAGGCCACTGATTCCGGCCGTTGGCTGTGCTCCCGACGGAGCTGGCTGAGCCTCGTGCTGCTGCTGCTGCTGGTGCAACTGGTGCTGGGGAGTCCTCTGCACCGGCGTGTAGTACGGCTGACTGCCACCGATGCGACGGGCCAGCGATGTGGGCTGGGATTTGCTGACCGGATTTGCTTCGATGCCACCAAACCTGCTGGAATAAGAAGGGTTTAAGATTAAATGTTGCCATGAAACCCATGTTGTTCACTCACTTTGCCTGGGTCACCGTCTGAATCTTCCGGGGTGTGCTCTCCCTGAGGTCCTGCTGTTCGCCATCCTGCAGCAGGTGCTGCTTGTCCACCTCCAGTTTGAGTACATGCTCCTGATCCACCTGCTCGGGCATTGAAACCGCTGCTTTGGGCGCCGCCTTCAGGGCGGGCACCTCACTCAAAAGCGTGGGATGCACTGGCGACACGTTGGACATCCGGACGTCGTAGCCAGCCGCCACTCCAGCCAGCAGGGAGGCCATGTTGTAGAGCAGCAGCTCGATCACCGAGAGCTTCGGCTTGCGGGCCGCATCGCCGGCGTAAAGCGTCGGCAGCGGAACGTTGCTGGTGAAGCGACTGAGGAGATACGGCGACGGGGACATAATCGGCATGTTGGTGGCCCCCGGGCGCCAGTCGTCCATCTTGCTGTTGCCCTGGTATCCTGACGTTTCGAGGCGGCATTCCGAGGCGGATATGAGACATGATTGAGTTACGGATTTGGAATTTGGCTCTGGCTGGGGATCGATAGCTAGGAATTGGATTTCGAGTTGGTCGGTAGTCGGAGGGGGTCGAGTAGTTGGATAGTTGGGCAACCGCAGGCAATACCAAAGTTTAGCCACCGCATACCAGGACCACGTCTGTCTCTCTGTCCATTGGAAAATTATAGTTTTGCACAGAGAAAACGCTTACAAAATATCCGCTTAGTACTTGTAATATTTAAGATCCAAAGGTGGTCACTTCTAGGTAACAAAAATATTTTCTTAGTTTCAACTGATTTAACACTCAACATGAATGTGAAATCGTAATATATAAATAAGTAATTTGGATAATATAGTTTTTTCTCTGTGCGTTTGTGTCTGGGGAACAATCAAAACTGGTCAGCAGATTCTCTTTAGTTGGTTTTATTGTCGGATTTCTGTTTGTAGGTCCTCTTTTATTTTTGTTTTTTTTTTCTTTTGGGTTGGCTTGGCCCCAAAATGGAAAATACATTAATATATAAAGTACATTGAAATCGAATCAAGCAGTAAACGTAAAATGAACAAATCGTAAAATGAATATAAATATACAATTGAAAATTTCCATAAAAATAATACAAAAAAATTATCATTTCTTTTTTTCATCATAGTTTTTTGATCACAGGTTTTTTTTGCGTGTATTTCTTGTGTGTTTTTTGTAAAAGAAATCATAAATAAATTAATTGGAAAACCCGATGTAAATAAAACTGTGCTCAAAATACCAAAGGAGTCGAATATATGAAATTAAAATGAGTCCCGCGAATTCCGCAAACCGTCTGCAATATTACGTTAAGTTTTCGCCTCGACGAAATGTGGAAAACGGTGGAACAAAATCGTTTTGCAATTTGAAAAATATATCTTTTGTATAAAAGGGAAAGAAGGCTTTTCGCAAGACAAAAAATGTGGAATTCCTAAACAACTAGAACTTAGTTCAACTAAGATGTGTGTAATGTAATGTAAAGAACATACGTTCATGTACGCATCAGTATAAATATAGCAATATTACTTTTACTTAATGTTATTCCAATTGTTACACATTTATGTATATGGTTTAGTTGAATATTTTGCCATCGGCCCATGCACGTGTTTTGGATGTCTACGTATAAGCAGCGTTAGTCTATCCGTTTAATCCGTAAATCTTCGTCCTCTCTCTCTCACTGCTCACTGCTCTCCTCTCCACTCAGCAATTATTTTAGTGACCAAATCACTGGACTAATTAAGAAATCTTGTTTGTAGACTTGCATATTGCATTCGTTAGGAACGATTCGGTTATTTTGAAATGCGTTTTTCAGAAGAGGGAGGTTTGTTTTTAGTGATTTCGTTAGACAGGGATTGGGAGTCTAAGCTATATATGTTAGCTATAGCTTATCCTCAGAGGAAGTCCTTCTACACACCTCGAATGGCTGCTGTCGCCTGGTTTTATCGCTTGCGTCTGACTTAGTCTAGGGTTTTAATATAAAACAATGAGCTAATTAGGCGGTTGCGTGTCTGAACGATCTCATCTGGCGGCAAACTCCAACAGCAGCACAGCCCGACCTTCTTCCGCCTCAACAGCGCTCCAGTTGCTCGCAGGATTGCGTCTGTGGCTTCTTGCCCTTCCGCTTCAGGGAGCGGCTGCTTCCGGTTTGATAGGGATCGATGGCACAGAACTCGGAGCCACCCACCAGGTTGTGCTCGGCCAGCTTGCTGTACTTTTTCCGCGAGCGCGTGAAGAGATTCAGCAGGGAGCGGAATTTGCCCGATCCCGCCGAGTGGTGCTGGTGCTGGGTGTGGTGGTCGCTCTCGTGATCGCCGTGGTGGTGGGAATGAGGATGCTGTCCCTCCACTGGGGCCTCGACGGACTTGGATTTGGTGATGTGCTTGGGTCGTTGCTTCTTTTGGTTCTTGCTGTGCTGGCGCTGCTCCTCCGCCCGCAGGTGCTCCTTCATCTTGATGACATCGGGATGTGGCTGAACGTCTTGCATCCGACGGGTGGTTAGAATCGAATTCTCCTGTATGTGGTAGCCGTTAACTGGGTTATCCGGGATCGGGATCACTTCTCCGCCGGACGAGGCCGTCGAAGCAGAGGCAGAAGCGGTGGTGGAGGACGAGGACAGCGATGGCGAGGCGGAGCGGTAGGTGGCGAAGCTAATGGAGGCACTGGACGTGTACTGCTCCGCTCTGGCAGTCGTTAGGGGCGTGGTCGGCGCAGGCTCTTCGAAACTGACGCTCTGGAAGGTCACCGAGCTCTTGCGCGAGGTCGTCGAGTTCTGGCGCAGCTGGCTCGTAGATAGCTGGGCTTCCTCGTCCACATCCACCTTGGGTGAGCCCGCCTCCACTTCCCCATCCTGTCTGGTGAAGAAGCAGTGGCGCGGGAACTGCGATCCGGAGGCATTGCGCTGAAATCGTCCACCCTCGAAGGCCTCCTCCGCATCATCGCAGTCCCTGGCCGTCAGCGGTGTGCTGGAGTTGTACATGGTCAGGTCACCGCTCGACTTGGAGTTCACCCGCTCGCTGCTGGCCATTGACATCTTCTTGATCACGTCCCTGTAGAAGGCATGGTCATACGTGTTGTTATCCTCCGCGGGCAGCTGCAGTTGTGTGGGCAGCGCCAGACTGTTGCTGCTGGCCGGCGGCGGATGGTGGCTACTGTCCAGCGAGTGCTTCTTGCGTCCCACGGCGGGACTGTTGCCCAGGCTGCCCCCGAAACGCTGCAGATTCACGGCACCACTGGCCTGCGAGGAGTGGCCGGACTTGAGGAAGTGAAAGCAGCCGGTGGGACTCGCCACTGTGTCCGTTTCCGAGCTGTCGTCCGATACCAGATACAGTGGAGGTGGCTGATGATCCAAACCGTATTCCTGGCTACGAGCGCGATGGTATGGTACGGTCTTGGCTGGCGACTGCAGTTGGCTGGTGCTGCTGTTGGAGTTGCTCTTCGAGTTGCTCCGGCAACTGCCGTTCGAGTGGAGGGTCGGGTTAGTCTGACTGATATTGTTACTGCTATTACTATTGTTACTATTATTAATATGCTTATTGTTGTTGTTGTTGGCGGAGATGCTGTTGTTGTTGTTGGTTGTGATGGTGGTGGTGGTGATGGGCTTACAATTGCCAATGTTGTTGTTGTGGTTGGGTCGCGTTAGTAAATAGGGTATACCTGGGTACAACAGGGGCGCAGTGGGGTGGGTTGTCCCAGCGCCACCTCCACTTCCACTTGCACTTCCACCGCCAACGCCTAAGCCACCCAAAGCCCCCACACCCGGCGGCGGCGTTAGCGAGGCCACGGGCAACTGTTGCTGCTGCTGCTGCTTCTTGTCCAGATTCGGAGCACTCTTGCTGAACGAGGAGTGCGTGGAAGTCTGGGCGGGCCACTCCGGTTGATTACCACCCAGCTGCGAGGGCAGCAGCGATCGCTCCCGCTGGTGCATGGTCGAGGGGCCCCACGTCTTGCCCTTGTGCCCATCGGTCACTGATATCGCAATTGCCCCAATGTCGTCAAAATAATACGGAACATAAGAGGAAAGCATAAGGAAAACGAATGGGAAATCAAATAAATAAAAAGGTAACCAAAGGTGCAATTATAAATAATAATTATAAATATTCCAGTCACTAATCAGGGGAATCGTACATTTAGATTAAGATTTATTAATTAAGTATCCTTTATGTTGCATTAATGCGTCAGTCACAATTCCGAGCCATGACTACGGCCAGCAAGTCTCCTGACTAATCTCAGGCGCACTGGATGCCTCCTAATCTAATCTCTGTAAGACCTGCAAGGTGCACTGAATGCGTAATCGAAACTTACTAGAGGTACAGTGCGTTTCAGAATCTTAGTTGGAGTTATAATACAAGTTAAAGTTGTGAAATAGATAAATATTAATTAAAATCATTTACTTATCTTTTGTGAAAAGTAACAAAAAAGTATATGTTATAGATCTTAATATTGATATAATAAAAAAAATTGAATTTAAAGCCAAGCTAGTATTCTTGAACCGCACGTTACCAGGCAATTAGTCAGCACCATAAAACTAGCATTTCAGCTTGAACGTAAACCTAACCTTGTGATCTTATAATCCCGAGCTAATCAGATCTGTAGAGTAGATAAGGGGGAGTACTCACGTGCCACGATGCGCAGTCCGGAGAAGGAGGGTGAGCCCGGCTGCTCCGCCTTGTCGCGTACGGCCGTAATGGTGTGCCGGAAGCCCGTGGGCAGTGATATCTGCAGCGGTTTGTTCTGTAAAGAGAACATGAGAATTATGGACCCTTTTCAGTTTTTAATATCTGACAGTTTGTTACCTTTTTGCCCTTTTTGGGCTTGCGTTTCGATGGCACCGGCTGCATCATGACCAGCTCTCGTTCAATCAGCACCATTTCGCGCTCACGCAGATTCTGCTCCTGGATTTTGAGGAGGGTCGCCTTCTCGCGCTGCTCGTTCTGTACCCTGAGCAGCTGCTCCTCCTTGTTGCGCAATTCCTGCGGATATTACAGGGATAACATGGCGGAATGTGAGGGGTTAGTGTAGGCTAAGCTTGGTCTTTGGGACAGGTGCTACAGAATAGCTTTAACTAGGAACTAGAAACCATGCAGCATTTCGCTTGAGTGGGGCCGTGGGGGTGTGGTCCATCCAATCGTGGACACGAATTAGCCAAACAAAAACAAGAATAACTTAGGATAAGGTAAAGTAACACAACAGAACGAAACGTAACGCAACAGAAACGGAAGTGGCGGGCAGAGAGAAACCTGTTGGACGCGCTTACCTCTTCGATGGTTTGGAAACGCTTTACGTCGTTTGATGTTTTGGATAACAGGGGAATTTTGTTTGGTTTTTTGTTTGTTTGTTGGAAAGAAAGTATACACCAAATTATTAGAATTTCATCAACGACCAGTGAGAGAGATGGGGTGAGAATGGAAGAAGAACTCAAGAGCGGCCTAAGGCCAACAAAGAACGATCTAGAGCAACTCTAAGAGGAATAGGAGTTGGATTGACGCTCTGCAGGGACTCGTCTCCTGGTGGTACCTTTTCTTTTTCGCGCAGGTCGTGCAGCACCTCGGCGATCTCCTTCTTCCAGCATTCCTGCATGTAGTGAAAGGACTCCTGAGGCGTCAGCGTGAACTTGGAGCGGGCGATGCTCTCTAGCTGCTTGAGTATCTCCTTGAAGCCAGGTCGCTTGTGCGGATCCGTTTGCCAGCAGCCTGTGGGTGTATGAAAGCAATAAAATCCAGAAACACGGGACTAACTACAGCTGGTTACTCACTTTTCATCAGGGCTCCCCAGGTCTCTGGGCAGGTTTTTGGTATGGGCAAGGTCAGCGTGTTGACAGCCACGCCATAGGCCACGGACAGCGGATCGAAGCCCTTGTAGGGCGTCTCGCCTGTAATCAGCTCCCAGAGCAATACACCATAGCTCCAAACATCAGAGGATCTGTGGGAGGAAGGAGTTGATTAAGTGGGCAAATCAGAGCTCAGAGGGATAACCAAATAAAAAGGAGTTGGCCTAGAAATGTAACTTAGAGCTTTTTATGGGAAGAAATCTAGATTTACAGATCTTACTTGGAGTAGGTGCTGACGCTTATCACCTCCGGCGGCATCCAGGCGTACGTGCCCGCCGCGCTCATCCGCTGCGTGTTGTACATCTCTCTGGCCAGCCCGAAGTCTGTGATTTTGAGCGTCTTCTGCTGCAGATGATTGCCCTCGATGGCCTCGTAGATGAGCACATTGGAGGACTTGAGGTCGCGGTGTATTATCGACATGGGCGCCTCGTTGTGCAGATAGTTCATGCCCCTGGCTATCTGTATGGCCCAGTTGACCAGGACGTCGGGTGGGATCTTTCCCGCCAGGATTCGGTTGAGGCTGCCGCCACGTGCGTACTCCATCACCAGGCAAAGCTTCGTGTTCAGGCAGACGCCGCGAAGGGCGGCTATATTCTCGTGCTTGAGCGCCCAGAAGAGTTTCGCCTCCTGCAGGACATTGTCGCGCATCCGCTGCATGTCATCTTCGCCCGTCTGGTGGGCTATCTTAATGGCCACCTCCTCGCCATCGTAGAAACCGCGATGGACCTTGCAGAAACCACCAGAGCCGATGACCTCCTTAATGTCCATCTCCTCGTACTCGATCTCGTGCGGCTGGATGTCCCCAATTGCGGAGGAGACGTTCAGCTGCAGGGGATCCTCGTCGGTGACAAAGTCCTTGGGGAATACACCAACCTGGGGGGCAAAATGGAATGATAAATTTGGATAAATTAATAGGCGGTCGGTCTCTCACCTTATCCCCGATCTTGCCCGTCCACCAGCCCACATCGCCGGACACCTCGCTGTCGGTGGAGAGCACCAGCACGATCTCGCCGCGCCGCAGGGTCAGCTCGTCCTCGCCCTGGGCATCGTAGTCATACAGAGCGGTCCACAGGCTGCCATCGCCCACCTGCGGCTCTGTCTCATCCAAGTCCGCTTGGATCTGGATCTGCTGCTGATCCTGGTGCTGCTGCTGGTGCAGCTGCTGCTCCTCGCTGATGGGGAGCATGCCTGATGGAGGTCCTCGCCTGTTTCTGGCTGGGATGTGGAGGCATCAAAGGCCCACGCACGACGACATGGAAACGCACCCCTCTTTGTTGTTGTTCTCCGCTTTTGTGTTTTGTTTTTGCGTTCCTGATAAAAAGCGAATGAGAAAAACGTTTGCTGGTGTTAGTTAACCTAAAGGGGGGCTTGCTTGGGGAGGGGGGGCTAACGGGGGACTAACGGGACTTACGGATCTTGGGAATATATGTGGCTTTCTGGCTTTTTCCGTCCGTCGGTCTGCTGTCCGTTCGTCGACCACACGCACAACAACAAGCCACAACAACAACAAACACAACACACAATCAGACAACACGATACAAAACACACACACTCGCACACGCACAGCACACCATTGTCGCTGTCGCAGTTGCAGTCGCAGTCGCCGTCAACGTCAACGTCGCTGTAGCCTGTTACGTCGCGTCGCTGCCGTTGATCCTTAAATCCTTCGCAATCGGTTTAATCCGCTCTTTATCCCGATTCCGCATATGTTTTTAAAACATATACATATGTATCAAAAAAAAAAAACTAGAGTTGCACTGTTCAAATCCGAACTAGTTTAATTGAACTGGTCTTTGGACCGAGCTGTCGAACTGGCTCCGTTTTTGGTTCGCCAAAAATGCTGGTTCCAGTTCGCGGGAGTTGAACTCATTACTAAAATTATCCCTTGAATGCCCTCTTCTATCAATATTAAGCGAATTTGGCTTATTTGAAGTGCTTTTTTTGATGGTAATAACGGAATTCTTTCGTGGTCCCAAAAACTGGTTTGAACTAGTTCTCTGGTGAAATTTCACTAAAAAATACAAAACCAGTGCTGGCAAAGATTACAATTTTTGGTATTTCTATACCGGTTTTTTTGGTCATTTTCGGGGTGGTTTCTTTCTGATTGGTTTTTAAAAATTATTTATGCAAATTTTAATTTAAAACAGAACATATGTATGTAATACTTTCGTGAAAATCTTTTGTTTTACATTGGGAAAATGGTTTTACAATGTTTTGTTTTGCCTACTAATCGATGTTTATCGACACTGTTTTATCATGGAAAACGTTCAATGGGACAGCTATCGATAAGAATTGTAAATTTGAATGCAATTGGAAATGCAGAAAATGTTCCTATCAGAAAAATATAAGGAAAACTCAAACTAACTTCAAAGTAAACTTAATGAGCAAATTAGACAATAAAATCTATTTGATCCTAAAACATGTTACTCTTAAGTTAAACTTTAAATGTAAGCAATTAAGAAACAAGCATTTTAAATAACTAGTCCTTTTAATTTATTAATCGGTTAAATATTCAAGTGATTATCTCATGATGTCTAAAATTAATAAATACACACCGCGTGCAAGACCTATTTAAAATCACGTTGCAAACAGAATGTCACTGTCATATGTTTTTCGATTTGATTTTCAGCGATTTCGTGCTGCGCATGATTATGTGAGGAGAGGAGTTGGGGAAATCCATGGAAGCAATGGGCAGGGGTGTTGGAGGTTCCAGTAACAGCTGCTGCTGATACTGATACCGAAGTGGATATACGCTCATACCGATGATGTCGCAGTTGCATCGCGGAACGCACTGTTGTGTATCCGTATCCTCTGCATCCCATCCTCTCTCGCCGTCCCTGGCACCACCACCCCCCACCCTACAATCCTTTCCCCGCGCCACTGCCCCCCTTCGATGCTGGGAAAAACACGGGCCCTTGTGTGGGTGTTTTCTAAATTTATACATCCCTTTAAGCTTTCCTCATAATTGCTTATTTTAAGTTGAATTTCTTATTGTTTGGTTTTATTTCTCCTGAATTCTACACACCAAAAATACTGATTTAAATCGATTTTTTTCAACAGTTTTTATTTTATATATAAAAAAACTGGTACAATAAATTTGTAGGTATTCAAGATTTGATATTCGAAAATGTTTCTTAAATTTTTTGTTTAGTAACTAATGATTGAATGAAGATATAATTTTTTTCAGTTGTCAAATGTTATATTTTCAATGTCAACATTATTAATTTCAACATTAAGATGATATTTTTTAAGCTTAACACTTGATAAAGATGTTGTAAATTTATAAAGATATAATTACAACTGGTACATCTAAAATTGTTTGTCTTTCTTTTTGTTTAAAAAGAACAAAAATAAATACAACAACTTAATAACTTTAAAAGCTGAATTTAATTGTAATGTTAATGATATTTGAATTAATTTAAGAAGTATGAAATAAAATTTAATTTTCTAAAATATTGTGTACCATGTTTTTGAAAACATTTTGTTTTTAAGTAAAGAATTCTATTCGATTAGTTTCATTCAAATGTAGGTACTCATTATTTTGAAATTATAAAAAAATTGTATTTATTTTAACTAAACTCGATTAAATTCAATTCAATATTGAGTTTGAAAACGTCTTTTTTAATAAAAAAAATAATTTGTTTATTAGAAATTTTGAAAAGAGGCGCGAGGGTTTCCCACTCGGACTGCGGAGCACTAATTTCCAACAGAAAACTCATGTCAATAAGTATGTCATTCGAATTTCTGCAGGTTATCCGCCCCTCCCCCTGCCCCTCCGCCCACAGTTGGCTTCGGGTGCGCTCGGCCCTCTCTTTCTCGTGTCCTTTCGGCTGCTGCGCATGTCCTTTGGATGTTCGGTCCAGCGTCGTCGGCATCGCACAGTGGAACGGATCTAATCAAAAAAGTATTGTTCTTTTATTTGAATTGAATTGAAAAACAGGTTGTTTGTCAAAGAAAATACTGATATTTTAATCATCATAGCTTTTAAAAATTGAAAAAAATTCCTTTAATAATAATAATGGTTAAATACCGCTTTTTTTCTCAAAACATTTTGGCAATAAGGAAATTTAAAAGGGCCAAAATAATACAAAATGTAAACCTGCTGAGGCTTTGTTTTGGAGAGTGTTGTAAAGTGTAATGCTTTTTTGTTGTAACCTATTAAAATCATATACATATATGTATTTTTTCAAAGGATTTTATACCTGGTAAGATTTTATTTTTGTAATAACGTTTAGGGGTAGGTGTAGAGAATACGATTTGTATTGCCTACATTTAGCCGTTCTAAGACTTATTTGGACAAAGATATAGAAAAATTAATTAATGTACCTATGTAAAAAGGAAGAAAAAAATTAAATTTCTAAAAATATAAATTTTATAATGTTATACTTATGTAATATAAAAAACAAGGTCTGGTCAGACCTAAGCGCACATTTCATGCTGTGCTTTCCTCCTTCTCTTTTATCACATTTATTTTGGTCAGGACCCACCAAATGGAACACCGTGGCCCACTGTGCGTCCGTTGGCAGCTGAGTCGAGCCGGGCTGAGCTGGCGTTCATCGGCAGAGTCGGATTCGGATCCGGATCTGGAGGCTGGAACAGAGAGCAGAGCAGAGCTGAGCTGGCCAGGACAACACAGGGACACGCTGGGTCTTTGCCGTGTGCCCGGAGAGGAGAGATGAGTAGAGCATGAGCATCCTGGCAGTGGCAGTGGCAGCATCAGCTCGCAGCTGAGGCAGCTGAGGCAGCAGCGACTGAGGCTGGAGCAGCGGCTGTGGCAGCGCTCAGTTACGCGCAAGATTTCAACGCAACGTCGTGGCAATACCAAATCGGCGGCAGACGCGGGCGTGCGCAGCGCACGGGCGGACTGCACGTAAGAAATCCTCCGGAACGGGCTAAATACGGCAAACGCACTGGCACATCCACTGTCCACAGTCCACAGGACAAAAGTCACACCAAGAACACCGAACGAACACCGAGCAAAAGACCCCCAAACCTCAGCTCGAAAACCGCTTCTTTTTTTATAATGTAGAAGCATCATTTTATGGGCTCTACGGAAAAATTGTATCTAACGCATAAATATTTTTGCTGCTGTCCCAAAAATTCCTCAATATTTTTTTTTTCACCGCCGCGTGCGCATTTGTCGGTGTGTGTGTGTACGTGAGTGTGTGGGTGCGTGCGTACGGGTGTGATTTCGCGCGTGTGTGTGTGTGCGTGTGTGTCGCTATTTTCTTGTTGTTTTTTTTTGTAACTTTTTTTGCCGTTCTTAAATCCCTGGCTAAAAAAAAATTAAATAAAATAAGTTGCAAAAAGCCAAGGCAGAAATGTAAAACAGCCGACGATGCTTAAAGCGTCTAAAAGCGCACAAGAAAAATATACCAAAAATTAAAAGTTAGAAATTATATAGTTAAATTTAAGGCAAACGAAACGCACAACAAAAAGTAGATTAAATAAATAAAATAAATTGCAAATGAATACTATTCAAGCGGAGAGAAATCATCAAACTGCATTCAACTAAGGAAATCAGAAGTAAGAAATCGTTGTTTTTAAAATGGGGATTGTACATATTTCAGCTATAAAAAAAGGATATTTAAAACGCCTTTTTTCAGAAATCACAGAATCAATTTTACTGATACAAAATATAAAGTTTTGAATGAGAGATTTGCAAAAAGAACTGCTTAACCACTGAAGAACTCTAGGGAAAATATATATGGACTTGCAGAGCAGCACAGAGATTGTTATTTGGTCCTTCAAAACTTTAAATTTATGCCCAAAATAAACAAAAGTTGGCGGAGAAGAAGGATCTCGCTGACTGACAGCTTACTTAATCTATTATTTAATTTCTTTAGCGTCTCTCAATAGTTTCCTTGACACTATTTTCGCCTTGCCAAAGGAAAATCGGGGGAAAATCAGATGGAGGGCAGCACCAACACACACACACGCACCAACACACACACACATTCATGTATATATAGACATAAATCCATGTAAAGCTGTTGCCTGGCCTCTAAAATGGCTGCCTCTGCCGCTGCCTCTGCCGCTGGTAGCTGCGCTGCCGACTGCGACGCCGGCAGCGTGGTAAGCAGCGCGCAAGAAGTTGAGGTTATGTCTGCGCCGCAAAATGTGCTTGGCTTGGGATCCAAAAAACGCTGCGAAAGTGGCAAAATCGAGGGGGTGGCGTTGGGTGGCATGGTGGGTGCCTTGGTGGGTGGCTTGTAGGGCTGCCCTTGGCATGGAAATGCTGCTGTCGCCCCTTTTTCGATGGGCGTGACTGCAGCATCCATTTTGGCCATCCAAAGGATATTCTGCTCTGCCTTTGTCCTTGTCCATGCAAAACATTCACTGTACTTTACACAGGGCCAAAAAAAATAGAAACAAGTTGTGTATATTTTTAGACCATTGAGATCTTTAGTAATTAAAAATTATAATATCAATTGTATATTTAATTTATTCAGAATCTTTCTGAATTTAAAAAAAACCCTTTAGCAGGTGCCTAAAAGTATGCTACACAATTTTTTAAACGATTAAGTTCGATTGATAAATACCCAAATGGGACTTGCTTTGGCCTACATAAAGATTCCTTATTTTTCACTGTGTATTTATTTTTTTTGGCTTGAGTTGGGGTTGGTCTATACGATGTGGATGACCTAGCCCTATTTTTGGCCGTAACAGAGTGAATTTCTAGCACTGCTGCTACGAGGAATCCACCCTTCATTAACACAACGTACCGAAAGACGAATCGCTTCAATAAAACAAGAAATTGCACTAAATTCGAGTGCCTTCCGAGCATAAAAACATTTTACCCTTTTAAAGGATTGAGAGAAAATCTGTTTTAAAAATATTCAAATTACTTTTTGATGATGAAAATAAACCATTTTTAAATTTATTCATTATTATTTATTTATTATTAAAATTATTTCCAACCCCAAGAGGTGTTTCCCCGGTAGTACTTTGGTTTTGGGTAGTGTTTTTAAGTAAACCAAGTATAAATATAATATTTTTCAGTATTCTAATTAACGAATTCCATTACGTTTCGCTTGCAGAACACCAAATCTTGCCAAATACAAAAGGAAACAATCCATGGAACTACTTATTTGACTAAGAGCGCAAAACCAAACTAAACGATAAGCTGTTATATATTAAGCTGTAATCCAAATCCAAAGACGATATGCTTTTGATTTGAGGCCAGTGGACCGCAGGAGCAATGAGCATCAGTGCGACCTGGGTTTGGGTTCCGTCTCTGTCGCCGTCTCCGTCTCCGCATCCGATTCCGAATCCGAATGTGAATCCGAATCCGAATCCAAATCCAAATCCGAACCAGAGTCCTCCTTCTCCGCCTTTCGTCGTAGCCAAGAGCAGCCAACAGGTGCAGCGGCCGTGTCTTTGATGCCAGGCAGCTAAAGTTGGAGTTGGAATTGGAGTTGGAATTGGAATTGGAGTTGGGGAACAGGATCCGGACAAGGGGGAACAGGAGCCCCCGTTAAAGTGGCGCCCCTGCTCTGCGCGATGCAAGCGAACAGCAGTCGGTCCAATTTAAGCGCACAATCCTCGGGCACGCCGTCGGCCTCAACGATATCCTCGTCCCAGGGCAAGGTGAGTCTACTCTATTTGTCAAGCCACACACAACACAACATAACATATGTACCCATAAAAGTGTAGCACAAAAGGCTGGAATACACAATCATCTAAATAACGAGTTGAAATACCCTTCAGTTGAAGGCCATATTAGCTTGAAATTTCTACACAATTTATTTAAATTTTATTTTAAAAGATATTTAACATTAACACCCCGCAGAGAAAATGAAGCTTTTAAATGTGACGTCTTGGGTTAAAAAACAGGGAGCGTTTTTCTGCTTTATGAAAATCAAAAATATTTCGTTTTGTATAAATAAATAAATAAATAAATAAATTAATTAATTTATAAATTTTGTTTAATTTTTATTTCAAACGTTTGGTGTTTTGATTGAATTTACTAGTTCCTATCTTTTGATTTACCTTATCTTCAGGAGTTGATCTTCTATTTCTAGAATGCAAAGGAGAATTAGATTGAATTTATTTTTAACTTAGTAACCCATTTCAACTAGTATTTTTCCCAGTCTAGAATAATTAATATGTTTCAATTAAACAAAAAAAAAAAATAAAATGTCATTCTCAAAATGTGAAACAATTGATATTGACACAATGATGTGCTTGACATATTATTTGTTGAGTTCCAAAAGCTTTCACTGCTGCCATGTCAATCCCAATAAATGATGTTGCGTAACAATTTGCTTCCATTAAATATGCATCAGCTGCTGTTCCCATTCCCATATCCCATTCCCATTCCCAGAGAGAATCCCTATCCATTGTATCCATATTTGGCCCCGGACAGGACAGGACAGGCCAGGCCATGCCAGGATCAAATTGAATTGATTTCTGCCCCCAGAAGCAGCTCGAATTGATGGCAATTACAATTATGCAATGTTTATTGACTGCAATCACAAATATTGTCCCATCTACCTACCATCCCATCCCATCCTACCCATCCGCCTGTCATCATAACCCTCAAGCGGATCCCAGTTCCCAGTTCCCAGTTCCCAGTTCCCAACTCGATCTGAGAAAAGATTCGTGCGCTGCTCTGGGATGTGCTGCGAAGTCCCACAACCATTCCCCATTGGAAAATGGCTTTCAGTTCGAGTGAAATTTTATTTGTCAGTTGGCTTCCTCACTGGTCACATGGGTACATGGGTGGCATGGGTGGCAGGGGGTTCTCCGATATATCCGCTTGCAATTTGTTTGGTGTGTGTGTATGGGAGTGAGAGTGGGTATATATCACAGGGGTTGGGTTGTGGAGCATAAATGTAACTGGGGTACACTGCTGCATCCGTTGCTTGTCAATCGTGCGACGTCTGATGAATGCAGGACCCTTCCCCTACCCTTCCCTTCCTTTTCATTCACTCTCTCCCTTATTTGCATTGCCCATTGCTCTGGCATTGTGTCTTTTATCGCTTTTAATTAAACATTGCCGTTTTGGGCTATTACACACACAAACACACACTTACGCTCACACGCAATCACAGGACATGAATCACAGCACAGGAAAAAGTGGATATTCTTTTATTAAATTACCCACATTATGCAAAACTAAATTATTTAACAAATCATTTGATTTTTTTTTTTGGTACAAATAAAATAACTAAAATATTTATATGATATTATTATAGATTTTGGCATAAAGTCCCATTAAAATTCTATATTAATTAAGCTTAAATTACACTTTAATTTTATTTCCAACTTTCTGCAAGCTCAACTGATGACTATAATTTATATATTTTATTTAAATATAATTTTAATTTCAAATAAATTTAAATTGAAACCCACTAACTTGTATTTTCTGTGTAAGTGCTCCTTGTTGGCTGTGAGTAATTTCTCGTTTCGTTTCGCTTTCATTTTGCATTGCTTTTCCGACACATTTTGAAGTTACTGTTTGCTCTTGAAAGGAGGTCCTTTTGGTCCTGTCTTCCTGTCTTTTTGTCTGCCTGTCTGGCTGTGTGTGTGTGTGGTGGTGCTGGATTTTTCAGTTGCTTTGGACACACACAAAATGCAGCTGGAAATCTGCGTGTTTCATTGCTGTCAATGTCCATCTCCTCACTATTTACTCACTCCCTTCTTTTTTTTTTCGTCGCTGTCTTCATTTGCCACTTTGGGAGGTGCAAAAAAGTAGGCAACGGTTTTTCTAAGTGCAAGGATAATGGAAAAACGGAAGGAGGTGTGTGCGTGTGTGCCGTACACCTGTGTGGATTTTTTGTCACTTGTTTTTTGGCTGTTTGGAGTAAAAAGTTTGAGTTGCAGAATGTTCAGATTCATTTTATGTTTTTTTTTTTCTAGTTTTTCCTCGCGTTTCATTTTGTCTAAGGGAAACATTCTCCTGTCTCCTCCATCGGTGTTTTTCATATATTTCTTCTGCTGTGATTTTTCTGTAAATTTTACCCTTTACTCAAGGCATTGTTCTGACCATTTTGTGACTTTCACCTTAAATTGTGAGCATAAAACTAAAAAGTTATTTGTTATTGTTTGTTGTTTATTGTTTTAAGTTGCTATTTCATTTTTTACTTTCTCACCATGTGGATGATTCTTCCCGGAAATTGAATTATTTTTATATATGGACCTTTGAAGCCCGACAGAAGCTTTCCAAAGTAAATGCAAATAAAAAAGCAGCATATATTTTTTATATTGTGAATAATTATTTTCCAAAAATTTCATTTGTTCTTTACTAAATAAAACAATTGTGTTTTTTGTTCTGTTATAAAATGGTTTTGTTTTTCCCCTTTTTCCATTGCAATTGATATTAATTTTTGTTTAACCGTTCCTTCATTTTTCTTTCTTTGGTAATGCAGTTTGTTATCCTCTTTGAATGTGTTTTAGCTGGAATTTTTCATTTAATTAGTTGTCTCCCTCCTGCTGGGAATGTTTTCTTTTATTTTTCCCTTTTTGTAATTATATTTTCTGTTTTGCACTTCCATGGGATTGTTTATAGCTAGAAATCCTTCTGTTTTCCAGGTAATTGCATTCAAGGTTTAAAGCCAACAGCATTCTTTTTATAGCGTTTTATTTTTGAGGAAACTTTTACTTATGTATTGCTCTAATATGGTTAATAATAAGTGAGATAATAAAAAGATGGGGTAGCATTAATTTATATTTATATTTATATATTAAGTTCTCAGTGTTTTTGATTTTCTTGTTTGCATCTGAATGTTGAGACACGTTTTTCGTTGGGTAAAAGCGAAAAGAAATTATTATGACATTTGGTATAAAATTTGGAGCATAACGCATACGCCGCGTGGTCCATCAGTCGTAAAAGTGCGTGTGTGCTTGTGTGTGTTGTGTGTGTTATGTGTTGCTACTTTCACTGCTTTCCCCTCATAATCTTGCTGCCAGCTACTTTCTGCGGCTGTCAAAGAAAGTTTTTTACATGAATTGCCATGAAATTTTCAAATAACTTTTATGTGTGATGGCCATTGGCAATGCTATTCTGTTCTTGGTGTTCTTGGTGCTCTTGGTGCTCTTGGTGCTCTTGGTGGGGGTGTGGCTGTGAAATGATGCAGAAGAATAAAAAGTATGAAACATTTTGCTTCATTAAGTGGCGGGCGTGTGTGTGTGTGTGTGTGCGTGTCCTTTCTGTTGTTGTATTGCCTTTAATTCAGAGCCGCAAAAAAGGACGAAAAACGCACATGCGTGTGTGTGTGTGTGTGGGTGTCTGGTTTTGCGGTGCCTGCAATTGCGCATGTGCTGGCACCACTCTATACCCTGCAAAACAAGGACCCCTCCCGCAAGGACCTCCCCCCCTCCCCTGCAATCGCAAGACATATGCTCGCAAAATATTCAGCTTTAACAAGGCGAGAAGCAGCAACGACAACAATAATAACATTAACAATAGCCCACAATTGTGCGTATCATTTGTGCTACTTTGTGTTGCATAACCCGAGACTCTGAGACTCCGAGACTCCAGGGAGAAATCGGCAGGAGTACGGAATCCGGAATACGGAATACCCATTCAAGCCATCAAGCCATCCATCCACCACATCATTCATCCCTTTTTCACCGCTTATTAGCCAAAGTGTGCGTGTGTATCTGTGTTTGTATCTGTATCTGTAGCTGTATCTTTATCTGTTTCCGTATCTGTGTGTGCTTGTGTGTGTTTGTGTGTGTGTGCATCATTTAAAACAATATCCAAAGATTTGTTTCGCCATTTATATGTCAAAAATGACAAGTCAAGTGCTTTGTTCTTGTTCTCGCCTTTCTGCTGCTTTCTGCTTTCTACTTTCTGTCTTCTGTCTTCTGCCTTCTGCCTTTCCTTTTGTGCCGCATCCTTCGTCCTGTTTTCTTTCCACTTTTTCCAGCTTGCTTTTTTTTTGTCGTTTTTGCTTCTGGTTTTGTTCCTTGGCTTTGTCATTAGCAGTCAAGCGCAAAGAAGCGGAGCGAATGGCGTATTTTTCAAGATCACAGGGAATTGTGAGTGCTCTTCATTGGAGCAGTGTTGGCTAACGCTTTAAATATGCAATGTCATGTTAGTGTTGGTAAGCTGTTTTTAAAACCACTTTATTATCCGTTATCATGAAGATTAAATTATAGATTAAATATATTATGTTCATTTTAATTTCTTATTACTTGGACTTAGTGAGAAAAGTAAACACAAAAAACCAAAAGCATTGAATGGGAAAAACATAAGAAATGTCAATTCTTTCACATTTCTGACAATTCCAACTTGGCCTTGCTATTATTTATAAGACATTCTTGCAGTTCAATCAACCCCGAAAGGTATGCTAGCGGGAAATCAGTTTTCCTTTCCTCTCTGCCCAAAGTTTGTAACTCATTCATATATATTTCTCCCATCGAATCACGCTCGACTGGATTTCGGTGCAGTTTTCAGGGCATTTCCCAGAGAGCAAAAGCAAAAAAAGCAGAGACAATGAACGACAGAATGAAAGATGGGCCGAAATGAAAATTCAAAGAAAGGGAAAAACTTGTCGCCCAGACTCTGTGTGTGTGTCTGTGTGTGTGTGTTGTAGTTGCCATGTGTCTATGTGTGAAATGAGCTTCAAGTACAACAACAAGAACAACTGACAAGGACGCTCATATGAAAACAAACGCATAATTTAAGCGTAATTGCTGTCATTTTTCATTCGAGTGCGACACAGTGAGGGTGAGGAGGTGTGAGGGGTGACTGCAATAGGGGGTGTTGTTGGGGGTGGAGCGGTACTGCCACAGCTGCTGTTGCTCTGCTCTGCTGCTCAAGTGCCCCAGTTTGTCTATGTCGCCAGTTGCCCTCGTCAGTCTCCTCAGCCAGCATTTAACTTCATGCACCCCTCAAACACATACATATACGAAGTAAACGATTGCGGTTAAAATAATAGCAGTACTTTCAAGAGCCTTTCAAAATTAATTTTTGCATTTTCCACATCGCTTTCACAGCCGGAAAACTCTATGAACATGGGAATACCAAAATTAAATACACTCTTGCATCTTTTTTTAAAATGGTATAAAAATAAAACAATTCTTTTAGTTTCATACAAAAAAAAAACGAATCCAAACATGTAAAGCTTTTTTTTAACAAAAAACAATATTTTAGGGAGCTAGAATTTTTAATGAGGTCCTACAGATTTAAGGGCTTTCAAAATAGCGGTAATATAACTAATTTAAGGAATGCAAAATATGTGTAAAAGTATTTTATTTAAGACTTTAATACCCAGCGAACTATGTTTTTGACCTTTGGTATATTTAGATTGTTCCCTGGGTCCCTGTGTGTTTTTGTGTGTGGGTGGCAGAGTGGCTGCATCCGTCGTTGAAGCGCCAATAATTATGCAGCTTAGGTTTGGTTTTCATTCCATTCCCTCGTGTTTTTTCCCTTCATCCCTTTTTTACTGCCATTTTCCGCTTTGTTTGTCGCTGGCAGTTCATCAATTGGCCCACGACTTTTAGCCACGTTAATCCGCTGCAAAGATATAAATATATATATAATTTATTTAAAAACCAGAGGACTAACTCGAACACGAAAGAGGCGTGAAATATGAGGATGAAGCTGGAAGCTGGAACTGGCGCTGAAAATGGCCATTTGTCGTTTGGCCCACCAGCTGCACTGTCGAGTTGTCTTCCTGTTTACTCGCCGCTTTGTGTGCGGCTGCTTTTGGCCCTTTTAGCACCTGGCAAAGGACATTCCGCCCCCTGCTTTGTGCCTTTGTGTGTGTCTGTGTCTGTGTCCTTTTTGGCCGTTTGCCAGCTCAACTCGAGTTCACTTCCAGTTGAGTGTTTTGCCTGTCGCCTGCTGCTGCACCGAAAGAAAATCCCCCTAGAGAAATGAAATCAATTGTAAAGGTGTCTAAAAGTATGCTACGGTATGTGTTTAAGTCGAAAGTAAAGAGATTAAAATGCAAGCACTGACTTTTTGTTTTTTGCAGCATACTTCTACGACTCAGTTCAAATATCTCGACATTCTGTGATTAAAACTTACGTATAAAGGGTCTTATTTGATCATAAAATATTTAATATCTAGAGAAAAGAAATCAATTGTAAAGGTGTCTAAAAGTATGCTACGGTATGTGTTTAAGTCGAAAGTAGGGAGATTAAAATGCAAACTTTTACTTTTTATTTTTTGCAGCATACTTATATGCACCTTTAATGCTGAGTTTAAATATCTAGAGATTTCTGTGATTATAACTAACGTATTAAGTATCTTAATTGATCATAAAATAGTTATTAAGATTAGTCCTTGCTTTGTGACCCAAACTTAAAAATAATTGGTGATATTGTTAGTTATTAGTGTTATTTTAAAGGTGTCTAAAAGTATGCTACGATGTGCTTAAGTCGAAAGTAAGAAGAATAAACTCTAAAGTTATACTTTTCACAGCATACTTTCAGACACCTTTAATGCTGAGTTTAAATCTCTAGAGATTTCTGTGATTACAACATACAAATTCATTAGTGATAAGGATTAAAACTAACTGGTAAAATAAAATCCTGTAATATTGTTAGGTGTCTTTAGGATTAATTTGTTTGATACTTTCCCTTACAATATATGTAGATATACATATGTATTTATAATACATGATATATGTACCTATATTACTTGTACATTCTCTTTCCAAAGTGTTGAACATATTTTTTCTCTGTGTTCCACTGTGGTTCCTATTGTCGAGCTGCACTTGCAACAATACTTGTTTCTGGTTTCTGCCACGTTGCCACGCCCACACCAACGCCTGCTTATTCACTTTTGTGACCCAATAAAGTCAAATTATTTCTTTTTTTATTCACTTTTGTTTTGTAATTAGGCATTTCTCTCTTTTTGTTGCATATTTCTACGTACTTATGCACAAATATATGTACATTTATTTATCTCAACTGTCTGCCTGTCGTGGCAGTTATTTTAGAAGGGGATGCTATCCAGGTTTAAATGTTTCTCAAGTGCTTTTTGCCAATTTTCGGCTTGCATTGTTGCTGCTCTCTTTGTGCCGCTGCCATTTCGGGTTTTTGTGTGAAACGAACTTCAAGCTTATTTAAATTGCTGTGAATGTGGATGCATTTTGCCCAAGAGAGAGGCCGGAATTAAATGGGACAGGACAGGACAGGCAATGAATTATTCCAGGGATTTTCGGGAAAGGTGAAAGGCGGCACTGAGGGAATTTTTAAAAATGTATTAGCCAAGGAATGTTAGCCTGCCGTCACTAAATGCCACTTAAGCGTTCATGATTCATGAATCATGAAGCAAGTGTTGATATTTTCTATGCCTTCTGAATAAAATAGTTTCGATATTAGCAAAGCTTTTGGGTTTGTTTTTAAAAATGACTAACAAATATAAATTGTAAGCTAAGTAAATACAGTTTTGTAACCTCAAAAAACTTCAGGACTTTTTTTTTATATTTTTAAAATATTTCTGAATGAATGTTTTAAGGCACCAGAAAGGGTGATTTCGGCCAGCGGGTATTTTTGGCTTTTGAATGGCCTTTGCTTCGGTGTGGTGACTGTCAAACTGCTGCCCAAACTGAGTGGCAATCAAGGCCACCCCCCACCCACCACCACCCACTGCTGCCCACTGATTACACGCCTGGGGGCACAGGCGGTGGGTGGTGGCCCCAAGGATGTGTGTGTTGCCTTGGGTGGCAACTAGGAGCTAGAAGTTAGAAGGGGATCCCCCCGCCCCCCTTCACCCCCTGCAATTGCCGCATGAGCATAATTTGTTGTAATTAACATAACGAGCCAGCCCAAGCAATAATGGCCAAACTTCCCACACTCGCAGCGGTGTGGGTATTTGAACTGAAGTTGCTTTGTTTGTCCTTCATCCTTTTGTGTAATTAATTTAATTTTTTTTTAGGCAAACCACCCACACACACACAGCATAAATAAGTTGTTCTTGCCATTTAGGCAGCATTTATGGAAATGACTTTATGCGAGACATTTGCCAAGAGAGTTTGTAAATATTTTGTGAGCTATGGGAATTGTTTGGCATTAAGCATAATTTACTGAAATTGATTTTAATAACATTTTTCCAAGTACTACTATTAGTGTATAATATTACGCATACGCCGTGTTGCACACTCAAAAATAATCTCAACCCTTTGTCGTTGCAGCAACAAGTTGTCGAACTATCGGGCTATGTCATCATACTCGTCGAGAATGTGGAGGGTAAAATTAAACTATACGGCTCACCGCCCGATCGCGATAATCTGGAAGTGGGCGATGAGATACTCGAGGTCAATGGCCTGACCCTGGAGAATATATCGCGCACGGAGGTCATTCGCCACATACACGACGTACGGATAATACCCTTAACCATACAAAATCATGACTTACTAGCCCCTTCTAACCAATTTCTATATGTTTCTCCTTTTCGATCTGCGTGGTTCCTTGCAGTGCATCAAATCCTGTACAATCTGCCTGCGGGTGCGAAAGAAGAATGATTCACGACTGGGTAAGTTTTTAAGAATTAAGATTATATTTTGAGGCATTGTTATTTTACACAAAAAATAGAAAACATGTTTGTGTTTTTTGTAAAATTAAAAATTAACTGAAGTTAAGAACAATATCGAATAAATCAAATTTTTGGTAGCTAATTTTTCACCTTACTTAAGATAAATGCTCTCAAAACTGTTGGACAGTTTGAGACTTACTGTCAATCAGACAACAACAACCGCTAATTAACCTAATCTCAGTGGCTTTAAAACCTCTGATCGCACGACCACCTGTGCAGTTGGAGAGCCACTAAAAACAACAAGTTGAAGTTAACTGTCTTATTGGGAACTCTACTCTCACATTTCATTTGATAACTGTCTAACTCAGTTGCTCTCTCCCTCTCTTTGTCCCTCTCTCTTGATGCTTTGTTGGCATTTGTGTTTGCGTGCCCTTCTGTTGTAGAAGATAAGGGGATATTGGACAGGTGAAATAACTTAAAAGAACAACAGTGTATTATTTGTTAAATAATATAGTATTATTTTTTGTATTACCATATTTTTATTCAACTTTAAAATTTTCAAACATGTTTGAATTAAATCTATCTACCAAAGAGACTTTGAGTTACCAATATTTAAACTTACTGTTGCCAATAAAACTAATTTGACTTCTAGAGACTATGAAATACGGAAGTTCCCTTTAAGCCATAATTAACATAGATAGCACCAGGTATTTTAGGACCGTGCTGTTGCCTATTTTTATTTGCGATACTCAAAGAGTAAGCAAATACTGTAAACGTTGCAAATTTCTGTCTGTCCTTCCGTCCCTCTGTACGAACGTCGAGATCTCGAGAACCACAAGAGCTAGGGCCACCAAATTTTGCACACAGACTTCTGCCCCACGTAAATCAAGTTTGTTACACTTTTTTTTAAGAGGGTTTAGGGTTTTTTCTTGTTTTGTTTTTTTTAAAGAGGGCATTGAGCATCGCAAATCTGATAGTCGGGAAACCCGACTAAAGCGTTCTTTCTTGTTGCAATTGACTTTGTTATTGCGGTCTCTCCGGTCTCCAGTCTTCGCTCTCCGCTCACTAGTCTTCCATTTGCCAGCCCCCATTCTCCCGCTTTCTTGTGCTCTTCTGGCTTTGGGGCCTCTCCCGCTTTGGTAGTGAGCCCCATCATAAAATCAGTTGCGAGGCGACCGTCGACGTGGAGACTTCGAGTCTCGGGCTCTCCTACAGTTTCTCATTTGTGCCACGCTCTCTCGCTCCCTCTCTTTCTACCCGATGATTTTCGGAGTTTTTGTTCATGTTAACTAACTCCCCATGTTAGCCAAGTGTCGTCGATCTTGCTCATGTTAGCTTTGCAGGCGAACTCAGATACAGATACTCATATTCGGATACTCGGCTGCAGATACTCAGATGGTTCCGTAGTGTCAGCGAGTGTCGCCGTCGCCGCTTAGTCCGCCCATCTCTCCGTCTCGTTCTCTCCGGCGGACTGCGCTTTTTCGGTTTTTTTTTCGGTTTTCGATTCTCGGTTTTCCGCCTTTTGTTTTGAAGTGCGCGCACGCGTTGGCGTCTCGTTTTTGGTACGTGTGGCTCGCGTTCCATTCCCGTTCTTTTTTTTCGGTGTAACAAATTTCGATTTGTTGTTGTTTTTGTTGTGGTGCAGCAGCAGCAGCAGTAGCAGCAGAAAACGCAGCCGCAGCAGCAGCAGCGCAGTCGCAGCGCCGTCGCCAGCAGCAGCAGCAGCAGGGTGAGTGGGCAGTGGCTCTCAAACTGGGCAAACTATCTATGGCAGAGTCATGAATCAACATTGTTAGTGTTTTTAGTATTTGGTGTACCTGGGCCACAGATACACAACAACAGAAGTACACATATGTATGTATGTGTGTGTACCCTCAGTAACTACAGCCGAACTTGCATGACTCGAGCTACACGGAAAAAACTTAGATCATTTTGTGGCACGTAATCTAACATCAATGTTTTGTATCAAGTTTCTTATGAATTGGTTTGGGATCGAAACCTGTTTGATTTAAAATTTAAATATAACATTTTTCTTTATACCTGCACATGTCATATGGAAATTTTTGTAAATTTATTTCGACTATTTTCGTAAATTAAATGTATTATTTTGTATTTACAAATTACGGAAAGAAAGTCTTACAGAAAGTCTAATTAAACGTTTCAGTATTACACCATCAAGTCAGTTTTAATTATTTTTTGTTTTATACAATTCATGAATTTTTTTTCTGTGTTAAATATTTTTTAAATGATTTTTTTATGACATGCAAACAATTTCTATAGAACCAGGTTTCGTTTTGATTGTTTATGTGACTAACAGACCTACATATGATTATGTTGGCGGCACTTGGATATGTCACATAGTAAAAACCAATTACTTAGTTGATTTGTTTTGGATTAAAAATCCTTAGCAAATTTAAAGCAAGACAATTCCTAAAATAAAATCTAAAGCAAAACTTGAGCCATAACTAAACATAATTAGAAGCAAATCTAAGGCAACTCGTTAGCAATTCTCAGGACAAAAAATTTAAGCAGCTTATCTAAATTAAATTCAAGGTACATAGATATGTACATAATACTTAACTTATTTTCCCCGACTTTGGGATGTTCGTGTTCTGGAAGTTGGACTGTATAATTTCGTTTCGATTCACGGAAAGTTTTTTGTCGCTTCATTATTATGGGCAAAACTTCAGTTTAACCCATTAACACTGCTCTTGCTCTTATTTCACTCGCTTTTTAGCGATTGCTTTTTTTTTTGTTGTTTTGTATTTTTGTGCTTTTTGCGTGTTTTTGTGGGCGTGAGAGTGCAAAAAGTGACGGCAAATAGTTAAAGGCACACAGACACACGGACACACGGACGGAGTACCGACACATGTAGATACAGATACAAAATTCCCCCGTGGACCATCAAAGTGGCCAACAAAAAGCATTTGGAAATGGAAGTGGAAATGGTGGGAGTTGTAAGTCCCGCTCTCTCCCTCTCTCTCTCCTTCCCCATTCCCCCTCTCTCACAGCTTCCTTGGCTTTTTGCCTCCCACCAAATTCAGCCAACTGGAAATTACTGCAAAATAGACAAAGCGAGTGAGAGGAGAGATACCGATGAGAGAGAGAGAGAGGGAGAGAGAGGGAATAGAAATAAAAGCTGCTTACAGTTTGGCCTGCGTTGTGGGCCACGTGTTGTTGTTGTTGCTGTTGTTGCTGTTGTTGCTGTAAAAAGCGGCTAAACAAGAAACACACAAACAAACAAACAGAGACAGGCAAAGAAAACTAACCTCAAAACGAAACAAGTTTTGTCGAAAGTGGAAATCAACTGTCAAAAAAAAAAATATACACTCATAAAAGTGGCGAAAAAATACACAGACTTTATGGTACCCGCATACCAAAAGTTACATTCATTATGCACTCGTTAAAACTGAAATATTTGGAAAAGATCTTTAAGTCGGGTAAAAAGCTGCATTTTCTTGAGAAAACCAAGTAGATTTGGGTAGAAGAGTTCGTTGACAAGCTGGTTAAAATTAGGATATTTTGTATTTTAAATAAGTTTCAGAAGGTCCCAAACCCATTTTTATTAAAGAGTTGTAAAATAACAAATAAAATTCTCGCAATAACGTATTTCCTCAACTAATAAATGGCCTTATTATAAAGCATTTTCCAAACATTGAGGCTCATTCAACTCTTGGAATAAAAAAATCTTGAAAATTGCAAAATAATAAAATTTAAGTTTTAATGAATTTTAACAAGCCACTTAAAATTTCAATATTCATATTTTAGTAGCTCTCGAACCTATTTCGCAAACACAATTAGCGTTTGAAAGTAAACTGAAATTACTGCACAAAAGATACATTACTGTGGGGATACTAAATCAATCAGACGTTGACCCATTTCAAGCACACAAATCACATCACATCACATCTCTCACTGCCCACAGAAAATCGAATTACAGTTTGGGCTGCACTGTGCCGCATTCCTTGGCCAAGGGGCGTATACGCAACCCAGAATCCCCGCATGCAGTATCCCCCACCCCCTTTGCCGCTGATAAGGCAGCAATCGGGCAATCAATTGGCCACTGTGACTACTGCAGTCTCCTCGAAACCGCTTTTATTTTTGGGTCAACTCCAACGGACCCCAAAGAATTTCCAGTTTGCAGCAGCGGCTAACACAAAAACAACAAACAAAAAGGCACTGAAAACACCGAATACATTCCAAAGCAATGAATTTTGTTGCTCAAAGCGAAATCGATAGGAGTTGCCGGCAGAGGAAAAGAGGTGCGAAGCTAAAAACTTTAAATACTTATAGCCAAAGTTTTCAATGTTCGTCTATGGGACCGCCTGCAGGTGCAAGCGGGACAGCCAAGCCACATGTGTGTGTGACAGAGAGAGAGAGAGAGATAGGGGGGACAAGCAGCATCCCAAATCCGGTAACGCAAGTTTCTTGGCTCCAGTGAAACACTGAAAAAAACAAAAAAATTATAAGAACAAGCGTTATCTAAAAATAATTCGATTCCTAAGAACTGCATGCATTGCAAGCATGGTCACCCTGCCACCCCGATAACTGGTCACACTTTTTTGAATCCAAAGTGGCATGCTTGAAATTCATGGCTAGATAAACACTTTCTGCCGGAGAGCTCATTTTGTTTCTTTATTTTCATTCAACCGTAAGCATCTGTGTAAAGTGTAGTACACATAAATACAATTATTAAAACTATAATCAGTCATTCGTTAAGTTTGAAAACTGCACGTTTCAACGTCTTAAACTTGAGTAATTTTAATAATAAATTAATTAAACGTACCTTTCGCACACTGTACACAAAATGTTTTTTAAATAAAAATCATAACTAGTCAATAAAAATAATATTTAATATATAATATAATATAATTTAATAGCACACAGGTTTATTAGTTAAAAATTAAATTTGATTGAAACAAAAATCGTTAAAACAGTGTTAATTTAAAAGCGATGCATTAAAAAAGCCTTGCTAGTGAACTGTAAAATAATATCAATATTTTTTGCCAGTGTATCCGCTGACTCAATTGTGTGAGTAAGTCTTTAAATTTTACACGCGGCCAGCGGCGACGTCGACTGCGACTGCGACGGCGACGCTTACGCCAGCGTCGAAGCTGAAGCGATACAATTGAGCGCTCTCAGATGCGCTGGCTCAAGATGAGGGGTGGTGGGCGGTGGGGGGAAAGGTACGAGATGGCCATGTGCTGCGATGTGTAAAAGTCATTGCCTCAAACGACAGAGCGAGAGGGAGAGGGAGAGGGCGACTGCGAGGAAGAGCCAAGACCAGAGAGAGATGGCAAGGGGGAGAGCCAAAATTGTTTTCCAACTTGGCCATGGAATTGCATCTGAGAAGTTCGTGCACTTGGAAAATAACTAAATAAATATTTACAAATATTTCATAACAAACAAATTATTTAAGATTGTTTTCCTGTTTAGGAGTTTATGATAGTTATGTTAAAACAAGTTTTTTACTTGAGTTATTTTTAAAACTAAAAATTAATTAATGGTTCTTTTCACTACATTCTACATTTTAAGAATATTTTATTATAGTTTAAATTAAAGGAATTTTTATATTACTTACTTTGTTTAACTTTCGAGTGAACAAGTTGGTCAAAAGGGGGACGCGAAGCGGGATGCACAAGGATGTGGGATGCATGTCGTCTGTCGACCTTAGTGGCCACAGGAATGCGGAGGCTCAGTGGTCCATCTACTGCGGTGAGGCAGTGAATCCCGATTATTCGGCTCGCACATTCTAAAGCACTCAAATGGCCGGGGCTTTCAACAGGCATCCGTGGGTGTATTTTAATTTAGCCTGTCCCAGTTTAATCGGAATAATTGATTCAGGTATTCCCACAAAACAAAGTGCATCGGAATTTCAAAGCAAACAGCGTTGATTTGATTATTGAAGTGGCTCTTTCGATCCACAACTGAATGGGGGCTCAACGAAACTTGTTTTCCAATAGTTTTGTGGAAACTTTGAACTTTTACAACTTTGATACTTGTTTAAAAACATTTTCACTAAAAAATACATAAGCTTCATATTTTGGACTGGTATTAAATTCTGTATTTATTTAATAACCCCGAAAGTATTTGCATATTTTAGACCTCTGATTTTCAAACTCCATGTTGGTTATTTCACAGTCATTGTTTTTTTTCCTCATAGCATTCCCCATTTGCTGCAACTTTTCCACTTTTGTTCTTTATCGGTTGCTGTTGCAGCTGCATTTGTCATGTGTTTTTGTTTGCTGTTTTTAGTGTTCTGTAGCTTTTTTCACCTGAACACATTTTCTTGCTCTGCCTTTCACCGTTGCATTTCCCCCTTTTCCTCTTTTCCTTTTTTCTTTTTTGCCCCATCTCGAAGGGCATTATCTAATAACAAAAACGGCGAAAGATAGTGGAGAGTGTAGACTCGTCTTCTGCCATTCTTCTGTTCCTCTGCATTGGAATTCTTTATTTCTTGGGTGCCGTTGTCGATTCCTCAGATTCTTCAGCGATTTACCGCTAGCTTTTCCAATTGGATGAGTTCAGATAATGCTTAATGCCAATTCATTCGATATAAATTATGCACATATGCAGGTCTCACCTTATACACGCATTTACTGAACTAAAAAAATGTTTGTTGTTAATCCAAGCAAAACGAAATAATCTAGTTTAGTTTTTTAATTTATGTATTTTGTTTTTTAGCAATCCAATCCTCTTGAAAAATGTAGGGTGTTTCATTTGTGCAACTAGCTGCCTTTCGAGCTGTTTTAAAATCTAGAAAATATCACATTAAATTTTTAACGATAGTGTCCTCTTTGCCTAACTTCAAGTTATATTGTTTACTTTGTTTTATTTCCGGAAATTAAAATGTTTCCGTTTTGCTTTACATTTGTTTCTTATATATTGAAAATGTAGTTTCCAGCATTCCACCACCTTAAACAAATAACAAATAGGGTGTTCCAGCTTCGATCACACATCCCCTCCTTGCCTTGAACATTGTGTGCTCCTAATCTCGGAAAGATCGTACTGGTTGGTGGGTGAAGCGAAACCAGGCACGCTACAATATCAAACAATGCAAAATAAAACTAACGAGATTCTGTAAGCGTTTTTGGAGTAAAAGCTGGCTTTTTTGATTTTTGGTTTTTTTGGGCTAATTGCAAGTTTAAAGTCGTCTCGTCACAAAGAAAAAGAGAATGATGTGTGTGTGGGTGTGATTGGGGCAATGGCAATCTAGCGTGCAAATAAGCAAACAAACGTGAGACAATGCACACCTGAGCACCAGGTACCTACAACAAATATAAATACAAATCCAAATCCAACAAGAACATGACCCTGGGATGCTGATTGTCGTCGGCTCATCGCATGTCAAGTGAAGCTTCAATTGAATTCTGTTGGCTAAGCCAAGCCCACTTATATCTCAACTTTAGTTTGCAATTCAATTCCGGATTTAAATTCAATTTGAATTGCTTATAACTTGTATTTCACTTTTGTTTTATTATTTTGAAACAACATAGTTACACTCTTCCTTTTAATTACAGCTTTGTAGTTACTAAAATGTCAACTAAATTTAATAAAATTGTTAAACACAATGGACCATTTTATTTTTATTACAGCCCGAGTTTCAATTTCAATTCAGTTTATAATCACGTTGGGTTGAGTACCTGCTGGAAAAGGTAAACAATGCGACCGTCCATCAGTCATAATCAGTTCCTCCCCTCCGTCTCAGCCCCTTCAGTCGTACAGGGCAATCGCAATTAAACAATTTTAATGTTTACCCAGAAATCCCAACGAGAGGCAGACAAATGTGGAACGAAATGTGGAAAAATTGTGTGTGACAAGCGATAAAGCAGTATCTGGAGGGGATTTCGGGGTTGGGGTTGGGATTGGGGATTGGGGATTGGGGATTGGGAGTACTAAGAGTACTGGGAGTACGAGTAATTGAGTTGAGTAAGGTGCTCGCATTCGCATTCATTCAACCCCCCGATTGGCTATCAAATCAGCTTTGACACAAATTGATATGCATGCCTTTTATTTACGATACAATTGAGTAAAAAAAAAACCCGGTTACTTTAAAACTTCCCCTGTTACCAGACATTTCATTTGGGTGCACTAAAAAAAATATTCTTTATCTTAAATTAATCTTTTAAGGTGAATATATAATTTGAACAAATTTCTTTGTAGTTGCTAAAAACGTTTATTTTTAATCGTAGTTAAAAATCAATTTTAAGTTTTTGGTGAATCCCAAAAAATATTGGATGCTGATTTTCTGAACTTCTGCATTTTAAATTATATTTATTTATTTAAAATTACTATGGTTCATGTCGACATTTTCTTTTGTTTAGAATTTAAAGCAACAACAATATTTTAAGTACTTTGTTATTTACAAAATAAATTTGTACCTTCACCGTTTTGTAGAATAACTAGGCCACAACTTTGGGTAAGAAGCTCCTTGTTTACCATATCTTTAAGCCTTAGATTGGCATTGTAGCTTTTAACTGCCTTACTTTTTGGTCATCTGACGTTTTCTTGAGTTGCCCAAGTTGAGCTCTTTTTTGGCAATCTTTTTCCTAGAACTCGTAGATTTCCTAGCTTCCCCAGATACTGCAGGTAGCCAAGTCCAAGTCCATGTCAAAGTCGGGGATTGGAATTGGTGTTTTTTTTCCAATGCCGACGACGGGTAATGCGATACTCGATTGTGTGGTTACATAACCCATGTGCACATGATTCGTAGATAAAAGACGGAGACAAATAATAACAATTCGCACACATCGATACATGAGCACACACACCTGTATCTTTGTATCTCTGTGTGTTAGTATCTTTGTATCTTTGTATCTTTGTGTGTTTCCCTCGGAGATAATGCGATACAAAGCGAAATCTTCTGCTCAGCTAAACGGGTTTCGCTCACAACACATCACATCACATCAAAAAAGATGCGATTAAAGCCGCAAAACAGCCAACGAAGAAGGCCAAAATAAAATCATAATAATTATACATTTTAGCCACATACATACACACATTACGTACATATCTGTGTGTACACACAGGCATCGCAAGAATTTGCAGCAATTAAGTTGGCAAGTTCTCCCATTGAAATATTTAAAATCAACATATTTGCATTATAATGTTAATCATTTAATGGCCAATTAGTGTGTCTCCCACAAAGTGTCAGTTTTCCCAGTCTTCCCTCCATCCCAACCAGTGGATACCCTTTCCCATTGGGTGCGTTATGGAATTCCCTTGGTCTGTGCCCCAGTCGGTCACGATGACGATACCATGCATCACAATTCACTGGCAATTAAATTTTAATTGCAAAATTCACAAATAAATTCAACCAAGCGACTGGGTCCATTGTTATTGTTTGTTATTTTCGTGGATGTTCGTGGATGTGGATGTTGATGTTGTTATTGCTGTTTTGCTGTTGGTTTTGGTTAAAGGCCATGGCCATAAAACAACAACATGTTGCATTTTTACCTGGCCTTCATTGGTCGAAGATTGTGGAAGATTCGTTACTTACACAAACTAAATAACAGACATTTAATATTTTTTTAATTAGTTGTTAATGACATGCTATGATAGTCCTATTTAATGCGGATTATTTTAAAGAATATCTAAGAAATCTGAAGACTGTAAAATCCAAAAATGTTGCTGTGTTATATTTTATTTGAAAGAAGTATTGTTTAGATTACATTTTTTAAATAAAAAAAATTATTCAGAAAAGTGATTTCATTAGAAAACGTATTTTAAAAACAATTCTAGTGGCTCGTTTGCGAAATTCCACGTTCCTCTTCTAATTTCATAAATAAAATATTAAATTAAAGTTGAATGTATCATAAACTTCGAACAAACTAGATATTCCATGCTGTGAGAAGAGTTTTGGTATCACAACAGCAATATCCACGGGAAAGTTGTGTAGAACCCACCTATTTGTGGTTTGAAATTCCGCTGCCAATTGAAATCCATCGATTGCGATTTACCTGCGAGTCGGAGGCCAGAAGTTGGCGGGTTCTCTCGAGTGTTCACCCTTGTTCACCATTGTAGTTGCTGCTGAAGTCGGATGCGGATGCGGATGTTGTTGGTGGCACTGGCACTTGTCGATGTGATGTTGTTGCTCCAGGTTGCCATAGGTTGTTGCAGGCACTGTGTATGTTGCAGGCACTTCTCACGTGGTTTCTGCAATTTGAGTGCACTTTGGTTTATTGTTTATCGATTTGCTTGCGGGCAATTAAAGCTGCCCTCCTCCTCCTCCACCTCCTCCTCCACCTCCTCCTCCCCCGAAACCTGCAGTCCCCTCCAACTATTCGTTCCGCCAGTGCGACGATTCAAGATTCCAGGGCAGCAGGCCCATTAAACGGAGACGTTCTTCCCCATCTCCGATGTCCGACTGCTCCTCTTGAAATGTGTGAAGTGCCACACGAGCAGCGTAACAAGAAACTGCAAATTGTAGGCAACTCGACCTGGGGATGCCCTGAATTTAAACAAAATTAAGGAGATCACTAAAATCATTTCCAATCATTTTTATTATATTGTTTTATAATAGAATGGAATTAGATAACAGACTTAATCACGTTATAATATTCATCTTAACTTAATAAGCAAATAAATATTTGCAGTGCAAATTCCGCTGTTAAGTAAAGGTCTTAATTTTTAAAAAAAGATTTATTTTATTTACGTGCAACATAGCACTGTCTAACACACACATTTCAAATAATTAAGGGGGTAGTAAAGGTTTATTTACCCAATAGAGCACCCAATAAAAGTTTACACCCTAACCACTCGGCGCTGGAGCATCTAAAAGTTAACAACTGAACAAGGGCACTTTGTTGAAATAGTTTATGCACACTTCAGACCGGCAAACACAAATGTGAAAATTACCCTTTTTTTATTGGCAAATAAACGAGACACGACCCATTGTAATATAAAAGTTCTTTCTAAAAATATGGCTTAATATTTAATATTATTTACAAATGAGTGAGTTAAAAAACGAAATCTTTCACTGAGAAGAATATAAATCAAGTGTGAAATCATTTTAAAAAAAATAATAGAAAGTAGGGATTTGAACTCTTACCCTGATTTGTGGGTAATATCATTTGATGCTTTTGATGTGAAGATGGCCAGGTCGAGTATACCCTCGGTTTACCCTTGTCGTCTTCGGGCCACCGGACCTATTAATGGCTAATTAAGGTTAATAATACTGCACAAACACTCGACACAACGGAGAGCAACAAGCATGAAGACCAGCACAACAATTGGCGGACAAGGGACAACGGATAACGGACAGCGGACAGTGGACAGCGGACGGACACTAACGGACACCTGCGATGGCCACGTCAACAGGCTGATATTCGATTACGACCATTTGCATGTGTCAAATGGGCAGTGTTCGATGTCCGCCCCCCAAATCCACCCCCATTTTCTCTCCTCCTCTTTCTCTTTCTCTTTCCCTTTCCTTTCTCCTTTTCCGGACGGACATGAGCTCAATCGGAATCGCAATTGCCCGGACTTGAAGAGGCGCTCAACTGACACGGCATGTCGAGACTTATGAGAGCAATGCCGAAAGGAATTGCAAGGAAAGGAAGGGAAGGGAAAGGAAAGGAATGCCGCGGAAATGAATGACACACGCACAGGGTCACACTGACACTCACACACACTCGCACTCACACACACACACTCGCCCGCACAAATGAGATTAAAAGTCAGAGCTTGGAGCGGAGACCCACGGTTGGTTGTTGCTCCAACTCACAAAAACGCCTCCCATTAACCCATCGCCCTCAATGCAATGAAAACCCAGTACACTTTCAAAAAATATTTGCCATTTAAAGCATAAATTCTAAGCAATTTGTTATAGTAACTCATATTATATTATGTTATTATTATATTGTATTGATTAAAAGAAGAACGTATGTGTCTTAAAGTTTAGATTGTTTAGTTTGTTTTAAAATTTCTAAGAAAAACCTGGGTGCCTTTTAAAAACTTCTTTGATCCTTATTTAAATCGAAAATATATCTCAACTAAGTTTATGCTTTATAAACAAATTTTGGTTTATAATCGTACGAGTTTTGATCCCCTAAATTGCAATTATGCAAATGTCATGTAGCACTATATTTCTATTAAAAGATAATCCTTTAAAAATTCCTAACTGATGAATTCGGGTTTCAAGAAAGCATGCAGTAAAAACTTCCTTCCTGGCTTGTCAAATACTGGTCGCATTTTTTTTTAAGTGTATAAAAGGGGATGTGAGGGCGGTAGGTTCAACGACATGTAGTGACATCGAGGCTGACAACGCGGCGCCTAATTGGATCTGGCCCGAGCGCTCTACTTTTTCCCGGGACCAAAGGAGGGGAGGGGGGATAGCGACCTCGGATCGAGGGCGTCTTTAACCCCCCACAATACAACCACCCCCCCTTTTTCTGTAAAACTCATCGCTTTTCGACGCAATCAACAGCCGAAAACGCAAGGCCAGCGAAATGAAATTAAAGCCGAGGTCACGCGGGTGGGTGGTGGCTTAGAGGGTGGTGGGTGGCTGGGTGCTTGGGTGGTTGGGAGGGAGTGCAGCCGAAAAGCAATAAAAGTGACAAGAAAAGTTGAAGCGCTGAGTGGGCGACGTGGAAGGATAAGGACAAGGAGCTGGCGGAGAAAGTAGTCGTTGCTTTCAGCAACCAGCGAATTTTTAAGCAAAACTTTTGCCCCCCAAAAAAGGGGTGGAGGGAGGGAAATGGCAATGGTAAGTTGACAGTTGCCTGCTTGGCTGATTCCCACGAATAAAACGATTCCCCTGTGGCAACATTTTGTGGCCCGTGAATGCACTCATGAATATGTATCGAACGGAACGATTCGTTTAGAGAGAGCTGTGAATGCGATTGGGATTGTGATTGTGATTGTGAATGCAGCGAATGAGTGTTTGGGGAATTTTGGAGGGGAGGGGATTGGGCCCGTCATCATGGCCCAAATCATTGCTTAGGTCAGTATCGTAAATTCCTGAACGTCGACAGGAGTCTTTCGTCACCAAGGAAATTCGCTCGTCCTGGCAGGACATTTTATTGCTGGGGAAACAAGTGAAGGGGACACACAGAAGAGCTTTACTCTAACAATTTGTGTGTTGTTTAAACTTCGTCACCAGACTGAAAAAAAATTATTAAAAGAAATTTCTTATTTAATTGAGAAGTAATGCTGATAAAGGGGAAAAATGTTTAGAAAATTTTAATTATTCAAAAAATAAAATGTAATGGATTAAATGTATTATAAACTTTTAACTAAAATTGTTGAAATCAAACAGAAAAATATTTTAAATATAAAACGCTTGCATCTTGGCCTAATAATTCAATGTAGCAAAGCCAAAGATTTCCTTGTAGAACTACCAACAATATCAAGTTTAGCGTTATTTAATCGGCATTATTAATTTAGATTTATGTCCTGTTTGAGTGAGGAGTGTGGCCACTCATCAGCCGATTGTATCAACTATCGATTTAAGGGGTTCTTCTGCTTGACAGATCACAGCAATTAAGCAACTTTGACCGCACCCAAACATTTGTGCTGTTGCTCCCTGCTCCTCATCTCCCTGCTCTTGCCAAATCCAAATGTTTAATGTGCCCGAATTAATTGTTCTTTGCAGCCTGGGATATTGGCAACTCGGTGCAGGACGCCTTCGTCATCGCCGTCGAGGAGCACGCCCGCGAGCGTCTGCAGCGCCTGGCGGCCTTGAACCGGGTCACCCCCGTCGACATCACCCAGCTGTCCAAGAAGGTGAGTGCCCTCTGATTGATTCGAATTTATTTGAGGCAGTTATTCTGGATTTTTACCATCCAGAAGTGGGTTAATTTTTAATACTTATCAGGTCGCTTTTAGCGTATCATGTATGTATAGGTTTTTCATGTAAATGTTTTCAATATCCAATGGATTTTCAGAACATTTTACTGTGAAGCTCTTTTTGTTTTCTTAAGATTTAATTGGTGGATTTTATAGGTTTCCCCCTTACGTATACAGGTATTTTCTTAGTTTTGAATTTCCATTCCCGCGTATGATTTAAATATTTTACTGCCAGATGTTGTGACAAATTTTCACTATAGTTTTAGGAAAGCTTAAGAAATATATGAGGTAGGAAACAAAAATTTCTAAGAAATAAATCTGAAATAGTTCCGTAATATAAGCTTTGAAAAAAGTGTTGAGGGTATTGAAATTTCTTGAGTAAAGAGCACTTCCTATCCATCAGTAGCCAGTGGCTGCCCAGCTATCGAAGGCTTGGGAACTACTTAAATTGGGAAACAGTTGGGACTAAGCCAAGGACACAGCATCCTGGACGTGAAGAGGAATCTGTGGCCTTTTTGGCTAATGAACAATGTGCGGGCAAGTCTTTTTATTCCGCAATTCCAGAGTGCTCTCCTTCATGGTTTTGTGGTTTTGCGAGTGGGGGGATTCCGGGATTCAAGGATTTCGGGGGATTTTCTCTTACGTCTGCTGGCAGTGGAAGTGGAAGTGCATAATCGATGTCCAGGGCAGAGCAGAGGCTTGTGTTTGGATGTGGGAAGTGGGATGTGGGAAGTGGGAATTGGGATGAAAAGGCAAATCGGAAGGGGGAATTCCCGGAAAGTGTCGATTGGAGGAGGGATTGCAACACGCAGTATTTTGTTTTTTTTTTGTTTTGTAAGCGAGTGAGTGCGGCATGCGGCATGTGGCAGTGAGGCAAACATGAATGCGAATGCGAACTATTTATTCGCCGGCTGTGTTTGGCTCGAATCGAAATCGAAATCGACTGACGGCCAACTGAAACTGAAATTGAAATGGAAACGGAAAACGTTTTATCAAAACAGCTTTCTATCACACTCGGCACAGGGAACACGGCACATGGCACATGGCACAGACCCCACTGTTGTTGGCATATGTAACTGAGTGACCAGACCCACCCCTCACCTCCTCCCAAATCCCAAATCCCGAAACAAAAACAAAACAGAAACACAGTAAAAAATGAGGAAGTTGTGCTCTCGCAAAATTCAATTAAAAATTCAACAAACCCAACACGAGGCGGACAGTGGACAGTGGACAGTGGACTGCCACTAAAAGTGGAAACAAAAACAAAAACAAAAACAGACACAACCCAAGTAAAATGTGAATAAAACAAAAGGAAAACAAACGTTGTGTAAACTTGGAAACAAAAGCAAAATAAAATTGCCATCAAGAGTTACGCAAAACAGAAAAAAACAGTAGCAAAAAATGGGGGAAAAAAAACGTAAATGCAAATCGAATATGTGGGTAATTGAAAGTGAACGCTACAATCCCATTTGCATGGGAGAGAGTGTATTCAGATGGGACTTATAAAGCGATTCCCGATTTGCGATTCGCGCTTCAAAGTAACATAACACCAATTCCTGAGATTAGGCTACACAAAAAAAAAATATATCATTCATTGTCTACTTTCTATAATTTTTTAAGAGATTTAAGGTAAATAATTGCAACTGAATGTTCAGAAGATTAACACTATCATATTTAACTCGATTGTCGATATCATATACTTATATATTTATTTATTTATGATATGATATTTTTTATTAATAATTTTAACACTATAATATTTGTTTTTAAAGTTTAAAGATCTCCTTTTTTTGCTGTGTCAGTGGATAAATAAATTAGACATTCACTGTGCGTACACTCAGAAAAAAAGCCGTTCTCAACGTTCGCAATTTCAGTATTTTCGATCACAATAAGCGGCCAAGAACGAAAATACTGAAAATGAGATGATTTTTTTTCTCAGTTTTTGAGATGGAGATTTTTCGATCTGACACTTTTGTCTTCTCGGATTAAAGAACGAACTGTTCTCTATTACAAGCATAAGAGTTCTTGATTTCAAGCATAGGCGTTCTCGCTTTCAAGAGTAAATCATTCAATTAAGCGATAATTCTTCTCCATTTAGGGATCGATTCTTTGTGTATCAACAGTTTTGTTGCGTCTACAATTCGAGCATAAATGATCGCGCTGAATGAAATGACTTATTACAAATTATTTGAATGCAAATTACTTCGATTACAAGTATTCATTTGGTACACAATTTATTACGTTTTCATTGATTTGGATATTCCTATGTTATAAATTTATGAAATTAATTATATTATTTGTATTATTTTAATTGTTTAACTTTGAAAACGGAATAATAATAAAAAATAAAGCAAATAGGTAATATCAATTGCCTTGATAATTCCATTTCGACTTAATTTTAAAAGTTTAATGAAATAATATTTATAAGGGCTTGATATGAAATTAATAACTTAATAGCTTACTTTATGCTTTTAATGTTAAATTACATTCCATCCCATTTTTCATTTAAAAAATCGAATCATTCATAAAAATTCGAAGTCATACATATTCTTTGCCTTATTCTTTATTTACGACAACAATTTCATTTTATCCTTTGAAGTAGTAGGAATGCATTTCTAGATTTATGTATTTAAATTTAACATAACAAGTTTGATGAATAAGAAATGTTCATGCATATTTCGTGTATATTTACTTTTGGTTTTAGTTTAGTTTAGTAAGTACATCTGAACACACCTTCTAAATATTCAATGGATTTTCCATTTCCTAAAAATGTGCTTTTATATAATTTAAAAAAAAGCACAGCGTTACATTACCAATGAAAAACAAGGGTCCAAGGTGATTCAATTGAGATAGTTACTTCACTCTTTCGGCTGGGAAATGGAAAACGGGGAATGGGAAATGGGAAATGGAAAATGGAAAATGGGTAAGCGCGGAGTTTGAGAGGCATGTTTGGATGGTATTCACGCATTAACCGCATCGAGGGCTGACCCAATCGGGGGATTGCCGGGGATTTCCCCGCTCCCAGCGATTTTAAGCGCATCAAGTGCTTTTGTCATCATCCTCATCACAGTTGAACGCTCCAACAATTGCTTTCAGCTCTCCTCTTCCCTCTCCCCTGGACGTTCCACGTTCCACGGATGGGGGTCAGGTGCGGTTCGCTATAGAATGAGAGCTGGGATCTGAGATCTGGGTTGGGTTACTCCGTCGGGAGTGGGAGCTTTGTCTAGGATGCGCTAGAGTGCCGCTGCAGGCGGGGGCGTTACAGCAAAGGGGGCGTGGCAGGGCTGTGCCCCATCGAGAGCAGTGAGTCAATCATTTTCTTTTTATTTTCAGGCCAACCGAACAAATGATTTTGCATATACAAACAAACTCGAATGTGCATATCACTACACTGAGAGTAAACAGTTTACATGTAGTATTAAAAAAGTTATTTGTGTTGAGACAAAAAATAAATAAATTTAAATCAGAAAAGAAGCAAACTTCTACCTTTAACTACTATGAATTTGAAATCCTTTGCTAGTGACAAAAAAAATAAATAGTGCTAAAATCACATCCATAAATCAATGGTTTTTCCAATTTGTAATGAGATCATTTGGTTTTTGGTTAGGAACACTTTTTTAATCCCGTCCATATGCATCGATTTGTCCGTTAAGTGTTGAAGAGTGTGGGTGGAGGATTGGATTGGGGAAAGGGGATTGGGATTGGGATTGGGTGGCTAGAATCTGGGAACAGTGAGGATGAAGCTGCGACTGAAGCCACGGCACTTCACTTTGCCATCGAGAATCCACAAGCCGATGCGGTGGACTGACAAACCGACTTGGCTGTCAATAATCCGATAAAATGCGAACAAAAATACGCTCACGGCGATGCCTGCCGGATGAATGGTGGCTGGAAAAATATATATATGTGTATATAAAACATAAAAAAATAGAGTGAGATGAGTATGTATGGAGATCCCCCCACTTAGTGACTTATGCCCCACTCTTGTGCCGTTTTTTTCCCCCGAACTTGGCCAACTCATCCTCACGTAATTGCATCAAAAGAGCCCCATAATTCAACTTGTTCATTTATTTTGCACGTTTTTTATTCTGACACTTAGCTATTGGCATTAGGGCAGAAGGTTAAGGCCAATTGGATTGGCTAGAGCCCCCAAAGGCGTCTTAATTGGCTGATTCTGGATGGGATTCTGGATGCTGGAGCGGTTTGTCACTCACTGGATGCGAATGTGGAGGTGCAGTTCAAGGTGTGGTGGCTCAGTGGGTTTTGGCCACCCACATTTACTGGGACAGACACACCCACTCACACACACATCCACATCCACATCCACATCCATTATGTGTCGTCGCATTAATAATTCATATTTCATTAGGGGAACAGCATCAATACCACGAAATGGGGGCGACTTGGTTAGCTTTATTTTAATGGAATTTGATTGATTTGCATATATGCGAAACGAAGCCTGTCAGCGGCGTTAAATGATGACAGTTTTCACTTTTTCGCATTTTTATTTTATTTTATTTTTCGGCTTTTGGTTGGCTTTTCTGCCTCTCCACAACGAAACGTGCGAACATATTGAATTTTTATTACAATTTGCAAGGGACACCTTTGTATTTAATTAGAAACTGAGATAAGAAATTATTTCTGTTTTTTTCTTATCTATGACTAAGATAGTTGACAAAATTTTCTATCAATAGATCAATAGGTTACCTATTTTTTGGTGGGAAATCTATTAGTCACCCTTGATAATACCAGTGTTCAACTGTATTTATTTTTGTTTTAAGCTTAAAACATAAATTGAGAGCCTCGTTGCGGAAATAACCCTTCAACTCCTGTACTCTGCTCTGTTTTTCCCACTTTACCCAAACCGAATAATAGCTGCAACAATCGAAGAGCGGCACGACGACGAGTCAGCGGCAGGACCTCAGCTTCCTGAACGAGTCGACGCCCATCTACGTGACCTCCTTCACCAGCAACCAGATCACCTGCAGCAGCTCCACGATGACGACGGCCACTGCCGGCGGTCCGATAAGTGCGCCATCGCTGGCCCCCACCACGGCCACCACAACGGTGCCCACGGCAGGAGCGGGTGCCTCCAGCTCCAGTCACGCACACACCACCACGGTGGTGGCCCAGATCGAGCACGGTGCCTCTGCGTTGGTTAGTGCAGCTGTGGCAGCTGCCACTGCAGCGGATCGGAATGCGAACAACACCACCACGGCGGCAATGAAGGGTTCGGGATCGGGATCGGGATCCTCCAGTGGACAGCACATTTATCAGACGAGTCAGGCGCAGCAGCAGCAGCTGCAGCAACTGCAGCAGCAACTGGCAGCGGCTGCGGCGGCGGGGAAGCCCCTGCAGGCCAAATCCCTGCTGGCCAGCAGCCTGCAGCATTTGGCCGAGGAGGTGGACAACGAGGATCTGGACGACGACGACGATGTGGATGGGGCCAACTACTGCGGCATCACCTACATCAGCTACAACAACAAGCACGCCCAGCTGCCGACGACAACGCTGCCGGCCACCACAGCTCTGCCGGCGGCAGCAGCCACTCTCGCCACCACGGCAGCGATCCACCAGCAGCAGAGGATCATCCACCACCAGCCTAGCACCACTAGCACTAGCCTGAATCGACCCACAGCACCGGCACCACTGCAGCTGGGTGGTGCGATCAATCCGAGTTTCGTGGATGCCCAGACATCCACGTCGCCGCTGATGGTTGGCAGCAGCGACATGACCTCCTCCGCTGCACCACCTCCGCTGGCGGGGGGTCATGTCCATGGCACGACGACACCCAAAACGGAGTACTCCACGGCCATATCCAGTGGCCAGCTGCAGCAGGCCTTTGCCGAGCTGCAGCTGCACTCCAGCAACAACAATGCCACACAGCAGCAGCAGCAGCAACAGCAGCAACACTTACTTTTAAGCAACAACAATAATAGCAATAATTCCATGGCAGCGGCACAAACGGCATCCCTGATGAAGAATTGTGATCTACTGATATCGAACAATCTGTATCCACCGAGAAGAGAGGTGCTCCATTGGTTCCCAATTTCTTGATTTGAAAATAAATGTGATTGATTTGGTTGATTGTTATGTTTGCTCTTGTAATTTATTTTAATTTGGGAATAATTCAAACTTGATTTGGTTTTATTTGATTGTCGATGAAGTTATGTGATTTAGGTATTGGTTTATATTCGATTTGGTTTTATGGAACTTATTTTATTAAGGTTTTCGTTTGACTTCCTTCAAACTGTATTCATAATAAACATGAAGTACAAACAGATTTCGTTTGATATAATTAAATTTAATATATTTTATTTCAAATAAATACTTGTTATATTTTATAACTTGGTATTCATTTGTTTAGTTTGTTATAAATATTTATTAGCAATCAATTACTAAATAACTTAATCTCTCGCTCTGTCCCACAGTTACTAGAAGACGTCATAGTCCATCAAGCAAGTGATGTCCACTCATACAGCACGAGTGCAACAGCAGCAATCGCCAGCAGCAGCAACAGATCACAGCAGCAACATCAGTTGCTGAGTGCCGCCTACGAGTTGCAGCAGCAGCAGCAGCAGCAGCTGCAGTTGCAACAGCAGCAACAGAACAGTCCCACAAGTAGCATATCAATAGGAAGAACTGAAATTTTACTGGGCGATCAGAGTTTGCGACAGGATCCCAGAGGGTGAGTCTTAATCACAAATTCTATTTGTTTTCTAAGCTGGTAAATATTAAAATTGAATAAACACAGCTAAAATATTAAAGATAACTCTCAATTACTTAATTTTGATATACATCAAAGAATTGTATGAAATTCTTTACAATAATCTTAGCTACAGTTTTTGAGTGATTGCGTCCGGGCTAAGTGATCTCTGGGGGAAAAATATGTTGCCTATGCTGCAGGCGCACCTGTCCACAGTGGCTGTCAAACTGTTTGCTTCGTTTCATTTGTTTGTCCAGTGATTTATTTGAGTTATTTGTGCAGACCAACTTGGCGAGTGTATAGTGTATCCTGTGTTTGCATTTTATGAAGCATTTTTATTACCACTCTCCTCTGGCTTGAATGGAATTTTTCGCGCTACGGAAATACCCAACATGTGGCTTACACACACCCCAATGCACTGACACACTGCGAGACCTGAGTTTTTATGACTGCTTATTTATTTACTCGCCCTGCTCGCTGGGTTTTCCACCTGGCTGGATCGTTGGCAGCACCTCCGCCCTGCATCCGCATCCTTATTCGAGCTCCGCCTTTGGCCATCGCTGACATTTTTCACACATTTTTCCCTAGTGCTCCCTTTTCATCCTCTGTGCCAAACGAAGAACCTGTTGTGATTTCGCCTCCAGCGGAAAACTATGCAACAACAGCAGCGGACCAATGACTAGTACTTGCAGATATTTGCTAGAAAAGTAACTGAAAATATAATCAGGTCTTTTTTTCCAAAAATGTAACTCGAAATTCAGCAGCTGTTTTCAGGGGACACCCTTCAACTATTCATCAGTAACCATTTCCAAGTCAGCTAAATTACTAAAAGACAAATAGACCCCTTAAAAGAGTGATACATTTAGTATTACTTTATAGTATTTAAAATAATAGTTTTTCATAATATTAGTCTCTCAACACTAAATCCTACTAGAAACGTCTTCTTTTAATCAGTAACCATTTCCAAATCAGCAATATTTCTTAAAGAAAAATAGAACAATATTACTATAGTATTACTTTATAGTATTTAAAATAGCATTCATAAATAAAATTACTTTCTCAACACTAAACAGTGAAAGCTAATATATTTCAAAGTTTTAGCTTTTGAACTTTAAATTAAAATTGAAGAGCAAAAATAAATTGGGCCGACTAGACCTTGAAATTCTTGTTTCGGAATAAGGAACTGTATTTTTTACCTGCACTGTTTGACGCGCGTAAGTCACCCCCTCAATGCCCCCCATTTAAGCACGTGCGCTTTCATTTTATGCTCATTATTAATTAACGAGTTATTTTCCTCGCCCGGCGATGAATAAATATACATTTTTAATCGATTTTTCCTCTTCCGTTCTGAGATGACAGAGTTTCCGCAGTTTGGCGGCTATTGCCCAGCACAGTTTGTTGGCCATCGATGGCTTAGCAAGGAGGCCGATGGGGTCGCCGTTTTGCGGGTCAGCTTGTGGTCAGCGTGCCCCTCCCCTTGTCCCCTCTCCTCTTATAGCCTTTGGTGTCCCCTTTCGGCCATCCGCAATTGAAAACCTGCTGACTAATCAGTTGCAGACAGTGACAGCCAGCAAATGTTGTGGATGACCATGATGACGTTGGCCAGAGGTGCTCCCAAAAAGGGATATGTAGGCGCATATAAAACACAGTATATACAGATGAATTTTAATATTGAAATTTACAGTCATATAAAGAATTTAAATAGTACTAAAAGAAAATACTTAAAACTAAAAGTGACGATTTTCTTTTACATACTTTTTTTGGGAAACCCATTTCTTTAACCATAAATACATATATGTATATATTTAACTAAAATTATAAAAGTGCTTATAGCTAAACCCCCTTGAGTGCGCCCCTGCCGACGACACTTGATATGGCGATGCACTGCACTTGATGTGCATTATCTACGAGTTGTAGTTGTGAACTGTGGACTGACTGACTGTGTGCTGTGCATTTGTGCTGCCTGCCAAACTGTCACTGTCACTGTGATGTACGTGTGCTTTGGAACCCCTCAAATCTGATCCCTGGCCATATAGCCATAAAGCCATCCATGTCCACTCATCTCGAGCATTGGCAATGACTCCTCGACAGCCACATGGACATCGGTTGACAACAATCAATGCGAGCATGACATTTCTCTTTCTCGGCTTTTTGTTCGTTTGGCTTAATGGGGGAAAGTCAAGTAGAGAGTTGGTACAAAATTCCAGAAACCGATTTGGATTTGCTTAAGATTCACTTTAGCTTGATAAGCAACGACTATCAATATCTTCTTCTGAAAAGTGAATTTTCAGATAGACGACCAAAAAATAGTTACTTTAATTATTTCTTTAAATTTAAAAAACAATTTAAATGTAAATAAAGTATAAAATTCAATTCTGAAGACAAGACATGACACCTAAGCAGGGCTGCTAAAACTGTAAGTGTTGGCCAGACGGCTAGAGAATTCTCCCCGTTTCTTCATCTTTGGTATGCGAGCCATGTTTTGGATCTGCGGTTTCTTGTTTGGGCCTGGAGACCTCGGTCCTCAGTCTTCAGTCTTGAGACTTGAGACTTGGAATCGCAGAATCGAGGTTTGCTTAAAAATTCTGGGCACGCGCATGCGCAACATTTTTTTGTCGTCCGCCTGTTGTTCTTTTCGAGTTTGCTGCGCCTTTTCTGCGGTTTCGTTGAGGTAGGACTTGACTTTGGGAATTAGAGAATGGGAGTGAGAGCAGTGGAAGGAGGGAGGGAGAGACAGAGAGAGCGAGCTGGTCACTTTCCCATGGGAGCCCAGAGCCCAGGAAAATCAATTAAAGGTGCCGCCATTAACTAATCTCGGTGCTCTCTCTCTCCCTCTCTCTGCCTATGGCTGTCTCTCTTGCTCAACTGGCCAAAAATGTAATTAAATCATTAATTTCCTGTCGTTATGAGGCAGCCGCCTTGGTAACAACAAAAATAATGGCCTACTCTACTAATAAGAACCCTCCGAAAAACAGTCCAGTTTCCCTAAACTACATTATTGCATTACTAAAATACATTTACAAAACATTTCTTGTTCTTACTCTCTACAGGAATTTTGTTTTAATAATAAATTGGTTATACTTTTGATTATTTTTGTTTATTATTCAAACTCCATAATTAGGGACCAAGAACTAAATTAAAGTTTAAATTCCTCAAGCAGCAGTTCATTTACCGAGGTCATACTGTACTGCCTAAGAGCCAGGGGGCTTGCAGGGAAGGAGAGGCAGAGCCCGAAGGACTTGCGAGTTATTTGCAGAGCAACAAACTAAAAAGTAAAGCGCATAAAAAAGTTCGAAGAATATACTCGAAAATAAAATCATATTTGTGTTGCCATGTGTGGCACACACAAACACACAAACAAGTGTGTGTGTGCGCTGCTTGTAACTTGAGATAAATCCGTTATAATAACTCTGGGCATCTGGGTTGGATGTACATATGTACATATGTTTGTATGTATGTATACATATATGCATCTATGTGGGGATGGGGGGTGATGGGGTCGTGAAGGGGGTATGGCAAATGCCGACCCAAATGATGCACACACACACACAGACACACTCAAGCTCAAGTGTGTTGATTGTATCTTTGTATCTTTGGAGGATGCTCTCCGGCGCTCTTCAGCCTCTCTTCTCCTTTTCGCTCTCCTCCTCTCATTCTCTTCGGCAGGTAAGCCAAGCAATCAACGTTTTGTTTGCCTCTTGTTTTTGTTTTGCTTTTGTTCGTCGAGTGTACGTAGGTGTGTGTGTGTACGTGTGTGTGTGTTTTCGAATCTCCGTCTTCGCCGTCTCTATGTTACCTGTTGGCCCTTCTCTCTCCACCTTATCCTCCCCTCGCCCTCTTCCACACCCACTCTTCCTCTTCGTTGTCATTAGCCTGCGCCTTTTCGTGGGATCGCCAGGCAGCGAAAGAGCAACGAAAACAAACGAAACTTGAGCCAAAAGGGGAGACTGCGATAATATTCACTGGGATATTTGTATGAATTGTACAACCAAATAAAATATACTTCAATTGTTTATTACAAAAATTATATATTTTAAAATATATATAAGGAGTGTTGAACAAATGCATTTACTTTAGGGTAATCAATCTAACGGAACCCTTACAAAAAATTCAAAAAAACTTGGTTCACTCATTTCTAAAAGTATGCAACAAGTTTATTACTGAAGGATTATTAGGGTAGTTGGTTTATTTCTCTAAAATTTGACTATTAAACCAAAAAATATTATATTTTCAATTCAAATAAACTTTCTGATAAACTCTTTTTATGTTGTTCTTAATTGATTGAAATTCGTCTTAAAGAAATTATAGAACTTGAGCCACAAATTTGATATTTAAACCCAAGCACAAATCAAATAATTACTTATTAACTTCATACTATTTTTTGTGATTTTTCATGCAACTGATTCTGATCTGAATTATTGATTAAAATCAAGATGAAACCGATAATCTTGCTTTTTTCCTGTGTATTCTTAATTGGCCCAGTCAGTTTTAATTGCTGACCCACTAGCAAGTGGCAAGTGCCTCTCAAACGGAAATTAAATGATTATCGGTTAACGGCAAAAGGAAATAAAGCGGACTACGTCTGTGGTAATCAATGTGAACAGCAACTGACACAAAATCAATCTAATAACACCTGTTTATCTGTAGAATATCATCGCAAACTAATTTACATGTTTGTAAATGACACTTTTAATGTTATCAATCAATGTAGATACAGAATAAACAAACACGATTTTAAATGCAATTATTGTTTCAATGAAAATACAATCTTAGATTATAAAACTATATTTAGTTATTAGCTTTCAATGTTGAGAAGATTTTAGTATAATTTATAATAAGAAATATAAAAACGGAATTAGATAGATGGCCACAAGATTCAAAGGTATTTTTATTTGACAACAGTGGATAGTTTACTACCTGATTACTCCCCCGAAATGGGTTTTTCCCTCTCTCTCTCTCTCTCTCTTTGAACCGCTCGCTCGGAGATCCCTGCTCCATTTTGGGAGTGACAGCTTCTCACCTGAGACCCCAGCCTCGATTTCCATCTCAATCTTGGGGCAAGGCTCTCTCTGTTCTCCAGAGAAGCTGAGAGAATTGGCTTGCATACCTCTCCGTTGAATCACGTACTCACACGCACACACACCTGCAGAGCCGGGCCCACCTTTTGTTCTTTTTATATGGCAGAATGGGTTTAACAATACAAACGCATACATTTGTACATATGTGTGTATGTGTGTACGAGTTCGGGATATTCTAGGTGTGTATGTATTTGTACCTGCTCAATTGCCGTTCTTCCTCTTCTTCGCCGCGTTCACTTACAAGGAACTGTGAGGAAGAAGAAGAGCTTAACGAACTTTGTAAGGGAGTGGCGACTAAATGATCTTTTCCCAACAATCCCTTTATTCCCTTAACAATGCTAGGATTTTGGGCTTACTCACGCTTTAAGATATATTCATTCTTTATCTTGGTTTAGAATATCCTAAAATAGTGTTCATGCTTAACTTAATTTTTGAAATGTGATTTTTAAAAATCTAAAAATTTAAGTCTATGGTGAAAATATATGCATTATCAAATTCAAACATTTTAGGTGAATGAGATCACTTTCAAAACGATCTTTTCATTTTTATTTTTTTGCAGTGTAGGGTATCCCCGTTTCGCTATTGCCCCATTCTTCGCCCTTCGCATTTGCTATTCCTGTTCCTGTGCGCCCCTCTTTCGCCTGTTTGCACACTTGAATTTGCCATTGTTTGCTCCCCTCTCAGCTATGCACACAAACAAGCACACCCACATGCATAAATGTATGTGTGTACACGAACACACTTATATCCTGGGGCGATTGAGCGCGTTGCACTTGCGCTGCTTGAAACGGACGACAGGTATCGCTCTCTTACCTTTTCCCCGCCCCCTCCCCCACACTCACACACACACACTCAGTCACGCTCTGCCTCTTCCGCTCTCGCGCGCGCTCTTTTTCGAGCACCGCTGGCAGCTATTTCTGCTTTATTTCAGCTCGGCTTTCAGGTTTTTTCATTCTTTGACTGACTTTGTTCGTATCGAGGTAAAAACGCGTGTGTGCTACTCGAATTGCAACAACAACAAAAAACAACAACAGCAAAATAACTTAAATATACATATGCAACATATGAGTGCGGCGACAATGTTTTAAATAAGAACATGCAAGTGCAATTTACCGTTAGCTTAGTTGCACGATCGATTTTTGTTTGTTCTTCTTCTTCTTCTAGCCAATATCCACTGTAAATCGTTTTTGTTGCTGTTGTCGTTATGGCCGTTGTTGTTGCCATGTTTTTTAATTAAAAACCGAATATTGTTTTTTTTGTGTGTTCCGTGTGTGCAAAGGATTCAGAAATGCGTAAACCAAAAGGATAAACCAACAAAAAAGGAAAAATTAAGAAACCAATAAAATAATCAAAGAAAGTGGAGGAGGGAAAGAAGGAGAGGGAGAGCGACAAAAAGAGAGAGGCAGAGATCAAACGGATTACAGATATGCGCATCCTAAAGCAATGGTGAGTGTGTGCGAGTGTGTGTGTGTGTGTGTGTGTGTGGGAAATATAAACGAGGTCTAAACCAAAAATCTTTGTTTTCCCCATAGTTGGAAAAACCTTTTCCTCCCACATATTTAGATTTATTAACAGATATCCGTCGTTTTTGTTGTTCTCGACAATCAACATTTTCTGTAGTTCTCCGTTGTTTTGTTTGTAGGTGGAAATACATATATTTTTTCAAGATCACTTGAGTTTTTAGTGTGAAATAATTTCCAAACATATTAGTAAGCTCTTTTTTTTTTAAGAAACAATAGTTTACTATAGTTCTATGTTATTAAAATCTCAAAATTTCACCAAAGAAAAGTAATAACAAAAGAACAAACAAATAAAATACTATAAATTTGCAATTCCTATCAAATTATTACTCAGATGATGATAATATAATATGTTTGTGTAGAGATTTTGATAGAGAGCGGAAGAGCAAGTGTTTTCTGGATACACTTATAGTATCTGTATGCACGACTCGTTGAGCGCTGTATCTCATAGATACATTTCGTATGCAAAACACGAGGGGCGAACAAAATATTTCGTGATCTACGCCGCCACAAACCGAAGTGCAGTCATACATAATTCACCCGCTTAGGAGCCGCATTCCAATAGTTCCGATATTATAATGCCATAATTATGTAATCGCTTTCGTTTGTGCGGAGAAAACAATTTTCTGGACGAATCTCCGCGACAAATAGTTTCTCACCTCGTCTGCGGGCAGCTGAGGCGAAGGGATTCGGAAATTCGGAAATTCGTAAATTCGTAAATTCAGAAATTGAGGCAGCCCACAAGCCTGCCCAGTTTCCCATCCATTTCCCCCGTCTTCCCTGGGAAATTCTAGAAGGAGAGGCCGGCAGAGTCTTGGCATTCCGTGGTGGTTAGCGGAGTGAGCGGGAGTGAGCACAGGAATGGGAATGGCCAAGAAGACAATGTTGACCAGAAACCACAACGAAAATGCGCAAAATTGGTAGAACAATAATTTGAGCAATAATTCACCAGGTAAATTGCAACTGAAGGCAGGACAGATGAGATGGAAATTGGGAATGGATAATGAGACAACAAAAATACCATAAATTGAGATGGGCGAAGTAAAAAGGCGATATTGATTTGCAATAGATATCTCCCAAATACAAAAACAATTTGCCAACAGGGAATTCTTTCAATAAATTCATTTTAAAAACTATTATTGCGTAAACAGGGTGATAAACAATGAAATTGAACGATTTATTGTCCTAAAATTCAATTAAAATTTTTTTTTTATAAGCTATTTCAAGGCTTTTATGCTTGCGACTGGAGAACAATATATAGATTAAAGGCTGCAGACGAAAACAATACATGGATTAAAAGGTGCACAGCAAAACAATGCATTGATTATATGGTGCACTCACTCACCAATCATCGGAAACCGTAAAATGGTCAAGGACAATACTTAAATTGAAAGGAGCATAGAACCACAAATGCTTTAGATGAAAAATCCATTACCATTGTGCTCTGCGAAGCAAATGCAATTTTGAAAATCTTACGAATCAATCTAAATTGCCTTTAGTTTTCGATTGGCAGTGAACAAAACAATGCGGACTGACGTCAAGCTGAAATCCAGGCAGCATTTTAAGCCCACCCACCCGGCAGTCTCCACCCGTTAATTTCACCTGTGTGCAATCAGGACTCTCCCACTCCCTGCCCCTTCGAACTTCTCTGGCTTCTCGAGCCTCGAGGGGAAGCCCCTGGGAAATGGGCTTGGATAATAGGAATTTCAATGCACAAGTGCAGCCCACAATCAATTAAGTTTCATTTCAATTTTCCAAATGGCGAAATGAGTTCGACTGAACTTTAATTGAACGCCCACATTAGCAACGCCCATCTCTGCCTGGAAAATGGCAAATGGAAATGGGCGGAAAAGGTGTAACTATAAATATATATATATTTGTGTGTTGGTTTATTGCATTCAAACCTTTTTGGGGGTGAAAGAGCTTTTCGTTTTCACCTTGACTGCCTTTGTACTTAGGTTTTGATTAATTCTTAAGAAATTTCCCAACCTGACCACTCTTTTTTGCTTATGAATTTCACTCGGGCACTTCCAGGAAAACTTTTTGAGGGAACGGGCAAAAATTGGAGTGGCGAATAGAGTGTGCAATTGAGCGGCATCGATGGTGCGATTGCGATTTCGATTGCAAGTTTCCCAAGAGTTGAGTTAACACAGAGAGAAACGTTAAATAATATAACTTTGATTATTAAATTATGATTTTAGGCTGAATAATATTGTATGTATTTGTAATATAACTTTAGATTTGCACAGTTAAACACTTAAAACTAACAGGTGCCATGGTGATTAAGAAAACAAAAAACCAATTAACCAACTTTAAAGTACATTTTCTCCCCATGTATATATGTAAGTATATATATTGGATATGGCATTACTGCGGCTTTCGGTTTGCTCGGCAATTAAACCAGCTCCAATTGCTATTACCACTTCCATTTCCACTTTCATTCCCATGTGGCTGCCTTGGCAATGAATAATTCAAATGGAATGCCAGCTCCAGATGAACAGCTCCCCGCTCGAAGCTCCTTTGGTTGGCTTGGTTTTCTTCGCTTCTGCTTATCCAACACTTTTCCGGGAGCCACACAACCGCACTCCATTACGAGATCTCTCAGTTTGTGTTCAATTTCCAGTTCGAGTTCTGGGTTGTGAATTAATTTGAGCTCCCTGTCTGACCAGGGTCACACCCACAAATTCTGGTTGAATCGAGAAGGTTGGCCATCCATACTTCATGCTACCTGCTGCACAGTGCACCACGGAGAGGGGGATTGTGGCCTGCAATTCGAAGCAACCGGGTGACTCATGGCTGCCGCTTCCGCTGCAAATAAGCCTCTTCCGGTCCGGTTCGGTCCCGCCCGGACTCCCGATACCCAATCTCTTGTCCCCTATCTCCCACCCCCGATTCCCAACTCCCGGACTGCACCTGTTCCAGCCACTTGTTGCACTCCCTCAAGCATGAACCCTCCCGAAATCGCTGCGTATATCGGAGTGTATCGGAGGATGTCCCCCTCCACCTGTTGCCATTCCTTCCGAATCGGTCGAAATGCAGTTGCGGTTGCAATAATAGCATCAAATATGTCATCCTGAAATGGCCAACAGCTTTAAATAGGATATGTGATGGTATATACAGCTGTAACCACAGCGTTTCCATTTTAAAAAATAATTTTAAATGGTGTACAATAACATTACATTACATCAGGGAAAAAAGGCTCTAAAACAGCTTTATATGGTATCATTTAAAGAACGTATTTTAAATAAGAATTAAATCATTTTAAGAAAGAATTACTAGTATGTTACGTTCATGCTCTCAGATTCTTAATCTAAGATTAGAACAACATTAAAATCCGTACTAAAAAGAATACCATAAGTTCTTTTAATGATACCAAAAGGCTTTAAGCTGTTTTTAGAGCGTTTTGTTCCCTAAGTGTATAAACAGAAATGTCCTTTCAGTTTGTTGAGAAAATTGGCATCATTCGGCGTCCAAATGGCCCAAATTTGTAATATGTTTTAGATATACATACATATGTCGGCATGGCGTATGTAGAAACTTGTTAACCTACTTAGTGCTATTATATTATCCACATCTTTATATTAACCCCTAACCCCCACACTTTTGTCTCGTGCTCGCTAGCTGGCCGTAAACAATTAACATGTCGCATGTTGCCGTCGTGCAACAGCAGCAGCAGCAATGTGTGTCGCTCCTCTGGTCAGTTGCTCATACCCACAGATTGCACACACAGATAGAGCGATGGCCAGCTGGAAATGCAAAATACATTTAATGGTTTCCCCCATGTGTTTGCGTTTATCTGTCTCCTTTCATCGCTGGCCCGCTGCCTCAACCCCTTCCCTTCCCTTCCCTCCATCCCGGCTAATTACGATCCATAACCTGCGGCATTATGCACTTAAAAAAAAAGCAGGAAACAGTTACTTAAGACTGCTTAAATTTTCAATAACAGCATTTAGCACGCATATGAAATATTAAAGAGTAAATACATAGTGTAGGCAGACATTTTGTATATTTATTTCTTTATTTTCTGTTTTTTGTGTACTCATTTCAAGTAGAGTGCACACATGCACGTGTTTCTGTACCAATTTTATAAATAATTTTAAATGCACAGTTTCAAAGAAGCTATTTGTCAATGATAAACAAGTGGTATTAGTAAAGAGCATTTAAAAATAACAAACAAACAAAAATCGGTGATTATTTATGCGTAAATTTAGGGTAAAATCTGTATTTTTAATTATATTAAAATGTGGGTGGTAATTTAAACTCTATTCTTAATCATAGTATGAATCGCAATCAATAAATAAATATATAGAATTATATATAAAATTCAAAAATGAATTTAAACTAGGAATTCGAATCAAAATAGGGAATACTACCTGGGGTTTAGTTTGTGCATGGGAAATTCTAAAAATACTATTGCGATTGACAAAGGACATAACTGTGTCCTGTCATCGATGCGTGGAAGCGTGGGGGGAATGCATTGCCCAGTTTGACAGCTCCGGCAGCTCCTTTCACCAATCCAGCACAGTTCCCCAGTTCCCCCCGCTGGGTTATTGATGATCCGGGTACCGGGCATTGTTCTGCTTGTTATGACAAACATACAGCTACAGATACAGATACAAATACAGATACCGATATGTGGACATGCAGATACGGATGTGGATGGATACTGGAAATGGGAATGCGAATACCGATGCGGTCATTAGACATGGGGCATGTCGTGTGGCAATCAGATGCATGACAGATAGCTGCCGGCTATGGGCACTGCTAATTGCTGGTAAAATGGGGATATGACAGCCAGCAAGCTGATTGTTATACTGTACATGCAGCACTCACTGCCCAGCTAACCAAATTAGTCGGCCGACACAAGCTGTGTTGGGGGTATTATGACGTACATATGATTTAATTGAATTATCTTTGCCTTTGAGAGTCGCTTTTAAAGCAAAGAGTTTCTGTGGCCTTAGGTATTATTATAACCGTTACTCGTCGAGAAATAGGATGTACTGTAAACGTTGCAAATGCCCATCTGTCTGTTTGTCTGGATTAAGGCTGGGATTTTGGGAATTATAAGAGCTAAAACCATTAAATTTCTATATAAGCTAACGCAGATCAAGTAAGTGCTGTTTGTTTCTAAAATATAATCACAGAAATTAAAAAATATTTAAACAAAGTGCCTTTGACATGCCCTTTTTTTTGAAAGGTCCATAAGTAACGGCAATCTGATAGTCGGTGATAGCTTCCTTTATTGTTCTTTTGTGTCCTTAATCCCTAATTTGTGCGTCACCAATCGAACATCTGCCAGTGGCGGGGAACTTGGGATAGAGGAAAAGCTCTAGATAGATAAAAATAGGAAGGGGGGAGCGGAGACTGAGCAGCTGTTGCAGTTGCCCCTGCCGCTGATATTGCTGCCGCAGATGCACTGAATGTTGCTGATATCGTGCCGCTCTGTTACTAGACTGGCCTTGGTCTTTTCTGCTCTTGATGTCAGAGCCAAAGGCATTTTAATTCGTTTATAGTGCGTTTTTTTGTTCTTTTCTACTCTATTTTTCTCCCCGCTCTCCATCACTCTTTTCTTCTCGGCTTCTCGGCTCCTCGACTCATTTGCGCTGCCCGTTAACTTGACTCCAATCTGCCAGCCCCTCTTCTTTCTGGCCCCTCCCCCCTTCGGACCCCTTTGAGGCCCCCTTTTCAAGCTTCTTCAGCTGGGTCTCCTCCCATTACTGGTTGTCTGCTGTTACGCAAATTGAATTGTCTCGCCCGTTGTCTCGTGTTGGATTCCCATTTTATGCTACTCATTCTCTCCATCTCCATCTCCATCTCCTCCTCTTGTCCCCCTCCCCATCCCCACCTTCTTGGCCCATGGGAGCCATCTTGGCCATCTTGTCGTCGCTGCATTCTCCAGAAATTGGTTTTTAATGCCTTGCACCGCCATTGAATGGGAGGCCCTCTCTATGAAAAAAGAGCAGAATTCCGCCAATAAATGCAGAAGGAGGAAGTCCAGATGCACAGTGAAAAAATGCAAATCTATAAATAATACTTCTTAAAGTAATCATCTTTAAAATACAAATGATAAGAAAGCTTGTAAAATACAAGTTAAATTAAAGCAGTTTGCAGTTTGAGTTGAGGAGCTTTTTATAGTTTGATCTTAAAAGCGATAGTTTCCTCTGCTCGAATCTCTGGATGGGTCACGTATACGTATATAGCTTTCTAGTGCTGCTGCCACTGCCACTGACGTTTCATCAGGGTCCAAAGGGTCTGGAAAAGGACGAAAATGACGAAGGGTTGGGTTGGGGGTTACGACTGCACTCTCTGACGTCGTTGCCAGGCTGCGGCTGAAATTGCTTTTGTCGCATCAGCGACTGGGAAAGGGCAATAAAGTGATTGGGGGGCCGGAAGGCGATGCATACTTCTAGACTGGCCCAGCATAAAATCCACTTTGAGCTTTTTGCAATTAGCCAGCCGACTTGGCCCACCTCCACCTCCAAGCCCACCTCCTTCGGCTAAGCCCATAATCCAAAAGCCGAACAAATTAAGGCACAAATTGCCTTCAAACCAGTCATTTCCCCTGCCAGCCACCAGCCACCTCGCATAATGAAAGAGCCACGCAAAAGTGCAAAGTTATAACAAAGTTTTCGGTAGCGTTCCAGTTTCAAGTAGCCTACACCTAATCCATACACCCCTTCGCTCCTTCACTCCTTCACTCCTCGTTGTGCGGATAACTTTTTGAAATAATGAAAGAGTCTGTCGTCCGCTTATCCGTTTTCCGGCTCCCAGTGGCTCCCAAACTGCGGTCTGCACCTGGGAAGAAAGGAATTTTCCAGCTGCAGAAGCTGCCAATTTGCATTGAAATTAGGATAATGATGACACCAAGAAACAGCTGGGGCCAAAGAGTCCACAGGAAGAAATTTGGTGATTGTATTATTAAGATATATGTTCTTTAGAACCCAATAAAAGCTCAAACGAAGTTTAGTATTAAATTGTTACCAGTTAAGTGTTCATTGTCAGTCGGTTGTTATAAAAATAAAGTTGTAAACTAAAAGCAACTGTTTGCAACAAGCTGAATAAATATCACTATCACTAGCCACTGTGGCACCTGGAATCCCTTGGTGCACCTGATTTATTTCCTCACCTCGACCTCGACTGACAGAATCTAACCCACTTCTTCCACTTTGATTGACAGGAATCGCCGGCGCTCCGGCTCGAGCATTGTTGTGCTGGACGGTGACGACCTGAAGCCATGTCTGCCGGATGACTACATAAGCGGCCAACACCACCTGAACCACCAGCAGCAACTGCAACTGCAGCAGCAGCTACAGCAGCAACATCCGCTCCAGCAGCAGCAGCACTACCGCACGCACTCGGGCGACATCAGGGAGATTGACCAGGAAATGCTGACCATGCTGTCCGTGAACCAAGATAACGGTGAGTGTCAGGGGGTGATGAGTCCATTCCAATTCATTGGGCTGACCGGAGTGGTTGTGTTTCTTTTGATTCGCCTGCAGGTCCACACCGTGAAATGGCCGTCGATTGTCCGGACACGTTCATCGCACGCAACAAGACGCCACCCAGATATCCGCCCCCCCGTCCACCGCAGGTAAGCAAACTGCAAATCCGTAACTCGTTATCCGTAAATCGTAGCAACAACAACCACCACCCACAACACCCGCAACAAGAACCACTGCCCAGTAGCCATACATATGAGCCCATAATAAGCCCCAGTTGTATTTGTAAAACTGCAATAATCAACCAGCAATCACTAACAAAAGCCCACAACAACTTCCTATTTAACTTAAACTTGTGGATATTACTGCTAGTGCTAAGAAAAATTCCTGCTAATAACAACCACATCCAAAATAGCAGACTCAACCTGTATAATTTACAAAACCCATTGAGTAGTACTAAGCTTTAACCACAAAAAAAGAGAAAAACTAACTACCCAAAACCCAGAATACCTATTTCGAAAATGTTAACCAAACTGCTAACAACAACCACCACAGGTAGTACTAAGCTACGCAAATAAAAACCAAAAATCCCAGACAACAACCACCCAAAAATCAAGCAACTAAACCAAATAAAAAACCACCTGCATCACAAACACTTCACTCGACTCATTTACACAATCATACATTCTCTTTTCACCACACCACATGCACCACCAACATCAACAACACCACCACCTAACCCACACGCACACAGAAACACAAGAAAAGCACCACCAACACCACCACCACCACCATCTCAGCTATGACTAACAATGATCATGCTAACAAACTGTTAATTGTTGCATATCATTCTTCACATCAACATGAACAACTACAACAACAACAACCACCACCACATCATGAACAACACCCATCAAAAACAACAACAACAACAACAACAATTGCACTCGATGTGGCCACACAAAATCTGTACAATCAAAAACAACAAAACAAATTGGAACAAATCGAAAACTATGAAAATTGTCTGCAATCGGAACAACTTGAGCAGAAGCAGCAGCAGCAGCAACAGCAGCAGCAGCAATTGCATGTGGCTGCCGCAGGAGCAGCAGCAGCAACACAAGTCGCCCAGCAGCAGACGCCCAGCAGCAACAAGCTGCAGGCCACACTGAGCAGCGATCCCAATGGCAATAGCACTGCCAACGGCAGCAGCAACACCAACAACACCAGCGGCAGCAACAACAGCAGCATCACGGACGACTTCCTGTGCGTGGTGGATGGACTGTATCAGCGCAAGGACTCCGCCTCGCCCTCCTCGAGTGCGTTCGATGAGGTGATGAGCAAACACACCCTGGACTCCTTCGGCAGCATCGCCTACCGGCACCTGCACCAGCAACAGGCGACGAGCAACGGCAACAGCAGCAACAGCAATAGCAATTGCACCAGCAGCAACACGGCAGAGACGAGTAAAACAAACGCAAGTGCAACGGCCACTAGCAGCAGCAACAGTAACTCGCTGAACAGCAGCAACAGCTCGATGCACACCAGCAGCACCAGCAGCAGCGGACACAGCAGCAGCAACATAGCGAGTGCCACATCCTCGCTGACGACGGCAACCACCAGCAGCTTGACGGTGCCGGATGACCTGAGCCTCGCACCGCCCGGCTACGAGGTGAGCCAGCAGCAGCATGTTGCTCCTCCCGTTGCGGTGTTGCTGCCGTCGCTGGCCAAGCATCGCGAGTTGCCCGTGGATGTACCGGACAGCTTTATTGAGATGGTGAAGACACCGCCGCGCTATCCGCCGCCCGCTCACCTCTCCTCTCGCGGATCGCTGCTGTCGAACGGCAGCGCCTCCACCGCCCACACCACACTCTCCTCGCTGGGAGTGTCCGTGTCGCCTGCAACAGCAGCCGCAGCAGCAGCAGCAGCAGCAATGCCACCACCGGCAGCAGCAACATCAGCAGCAAGTGCAACCGCAAGTGTTGCTGCTGCGGTTACTGGTGCTGCTGACGGCGATGCAAGACGGGTGGCCGATGAGGTATACCACATTGCATTTGTACTCGTAATCTGTCTCAACTTTTCACTGGAGACTTCTCCCCTCTCTCCGCTTTTCCTGCTATCCCTCTGTCAACTCGTTTCTCTCTTCTCTGAATCTTTTAGTTTAAGTGTGTGTCCCTCTTAAAGTGATGTGTTTTTTGGCTGTTTTTTAAGAACGATATGTACTTTTGGGTTAACCTAGGTAAATGAGGGAAGAGGTTTCAAATCATACAGGATTATCTGTCATATCAGTAAAGGGTTTCTCAAATCAGTTCTTACTATCCCTTTGTGTATCCTTTTGCTAATCTAAACTTAACAATTCCAACACTGTTTGGGGTTAATTTAATAACATAACTTCCAAACCAGTAAAACCTCACAGTCAACAGCAAAGTAATTGCTTTTCATAATTTAATTAACAAAATGGGCAGAAACACGCTTATTGTGATGAATTATGTACAATAATCCACACGTTTAGCCACCAACATACCAAAATGTCTGTGTTTAAAAACACAAAAGATTTAAACCAGGAACAGCATGACGGTTGAATAGGTTCCATGAATATTGCATTAAATGACCAGGGAACAGGAAATCGTGAAACGGCAAATGTGAGGTATTATAAAATATGGATCGATAATTTTAGCGACCCCAATGCGTCGCTTTTTCGCTCAGCTCGGCTAATTAATGCGGCCACCACATTTAACCCCTTTTTATACACCCGCCGCATACGCATTGATTCCCATTATTTTGCCAGTGGTGCAGGTCGGACCGAGTCCCCCAGTTGACCCGGACACCCACCCCTTCCGTGTGTTTTTTTTTCTGTTCCCACCCCCAAAGGGGAACAACCACCCACCACCATCCACCAGCACTCGACTTGTCACCTTGTTCAGCCGGTTGGCCTAATTCCCGGCATCAGAGCCCAGAGTCGTCGCTGCGTTGGCCTCGTTAGCGGCATAATCCTAACAACATTGAGCCACCAAGCCACCCAATCCACCCACCACTCAGTGGGTGGTGGTGCTGCCGCCCGCTGTTCCGCTTATTTCATCATTTGCAGCTCGCCCACTCATCCCCTCCACCTCCTCGCCTGGTCGCTTTTCAGGCGATGAAAAATAAATGCCATTTATATAAAATTGCTCTCGATTAATTTTCCAATGGCTGCAATACAAAAGCGAAATGAGCGCCTTTCTTTTGCCTTTTATGTTTTATATTTCCAACTGACAATGCATCAAACGGTAAATGCATTTAAATACGGACTGTTTTCGATTCTCCCAAGTAATCGACACCGAAACTGAGGCAAAAGGGGCTTTTGCTTAAAACAGTGGCGTAGGAGTTTGGGGGGTGTCTACAAGTACATATATTAAAAAAGCTTTGCTATCTAGGTTCAGGCTATCAAAAGTTATTGTTTGTTGTCCCAGTAAAGTGAAAAAAAAATTTAAAAAAAAAATTCTAAAAATATTATATTTCACTGTCAAAAAAGTAATATACTGAGAAATTCAAAACGCATGAGCTTTTCATTTTATGAAAGCTTTAAAATGTCTTGAAACATGTTAAATATTTACTTTGTTACACACGATATATAACCTTTTTGAAAGCCCCTCGGCAAAATCATGTCTACGCCACTGCCAGAAGGTGAAGGTTTCATGTACACTTTTCACTTAATGGAAGGACTTTTCGTTCATCTCACAGGGAAATGCACAGAACACTGGCAACAAATAAACTCATTCAACTTTAATGACCAACAACCATCAGCCATCCACTCTCATAAACACACAGATACACACACACACACTTACACACTTACACACTTACATACTTACAGACAAGCATACTTAAGGATACGCAATGTGGCACATAACTAATGGGGTGTCCCCCTTCTGTTTCCACAGCTCAATGGGAATGCAAAGCCCGTGCCCCCGCCCCGCGACCATTTGCGGGTGGAGAAGGATGGGCGGCTGGTCAACTGCTCCCCCGCCCCCCAACTGCCGGACCGTCGAGCACCGGGAAATGCCAGCAGCGGCAGCAGCAGCGGCCTCCCACATCCCCTCCAGCAGCAGCAGATCGCCCAGATCGTGGAGCCCACTCTGGAGCAGCTGGACAGCATCAAGAAGTACCAGGTGAGTGGAGTGGCTCTCAAACTGACTGGTTTCTGGTCGCATCCTACAAGTTAGGCTATGGTTAGTGGACACTGTAAAACTGTGCAACTGTGGACTTGGGCTGAAAATATGGAACTCTCTGTTAAGTTTTGTGTGCATTTAGGTGTGGAGATTATTGAATGGTAGCCAACCAAGTCTAGGGAACCTAGGTCTAGGTACAAAAATGCTTGGTAATAAATATTTAACAAAAGATTCCTTTGGATCACATTCCCTTAAAAAGCTTAAGATGCCTGCATTGAAAACATTATTTTACTCTATTCTTAACGATTCAGTTGTCAATTTGTTTGAGTAAACAATTTCACGGAAACTATATTATTTGGAAATATTGATTTGAAACTCGCATCCTTTATGAATTTTTAAAATAATTGTATACCTTCATCCATATACCAAACTCAAAAGGCATTTTTACCAAACAGAAAATGTCTTGTACAAAAAAAACAGAAAACCAAACTTAGCTTAATACAATAGCCAAGGTTTTTTATTTTATTTACTAAAAAAAAAAAACTAGGTAAAGGAAAAGATTTCAGGACGATTAAATACTTATTAAGGAAAAGTTTCTAAGGCGGACACAAAAAGAAAAACACTCCAGGATAAGTCTATTTCCTCAACAAATCGTTGTAAATGATTTAAACGCAGCTCTTGACATGCATAACAGGTAGTCCTATACCCCTGCTCCACCTCCACTTCCTGTCCCCCGCCACTGTCAAATGACAAACGTATGTATTTTGATGAATGTCTGGGGCAACGCAAACCGGAAGTTTGAGCCATATGTTCTTTTGTTAGCTTTCTATTTACTTCTTTGCTGGCCATTGACCATTGACCGGCTGCAGTGCCGCAAAAACTGTACTCACGACTAGCGGAATAATTAAAAATGTATAAAAAACCGAGAGAATTTCACCGATTTTGAATGACCGACCGACCGACCGACCGACCTCACTGACCATTTGCATTTAACTAGTAAAACTATTAAAAAGTTTACCGCACCGAATAACAATAAACCAGAGGGCAGGGGCGGCGGCAAAGGGGGATATCAGTATTTAAAGCATGCCATTGTGTGTGTGGGGGCGTGAAAAAAGTTACCGAACAACTTTTTCTGTCTGTGCAGTCGAAAGTGCAAAGGGGGTGGGGGAAAAAGGGGGTTTTCAAAGAGGGGTTTGAAAAGGGGGGATATTAACGCGTGTGTGTGTGAGTGTGAGTGTGTGCGTGGCAGGGAAGTGGAATTATAATGCTGTTTAAAAGTAAAACATTTTGCATTCATTCGCAAGGCTGCAGGGCGTGTGGGTGGCATTCGTGTGGGTGGCATTCAAGTGGGTTGCATGGTTGGCGAAAATAAGGGGGTTGATTTGCCGTAGGCGAAACATGAAGAGGGTGGCAAAAAGTGGTTTAATGCTATGATTAATTATGCAACTTTTAATCGAATTGTCACGTTACGTCCTCGGCCACGCCCACAAAACAGAGTAGGAGCGATAGAAAAGTAAATAGAAAGAGAAAGACAGAGAGAGAGAGACAGGGACAGGGACAGAGTGCTGGCTGAAACACATTTGCCAAATGTAATTAATTGAAAAGTACATGGGACGAGCTCCATACAGTTTGACAGCCATTGAGAGGGTGGGTGGGGGTGGCGATTATGAATGTAAGCTCATTACGAGCACGAAGCCACAAATGGGCAAAAAGGGTTAAAAAAAAAGAGAGAAGGGCTAATGGGAACGCACATAAACTGTACCTTTCTGCATTTGTGCGTGACCAGAAAAGTGAAAATTAAAAATCAACAGCTTAGGAAAGATTTCAAAATACATATATATTTACATTTACATTTGAAAGATTACTACCAAGTCTGCGCTGCAGCATTTCATTAACACTCAAAGGGAACTTTTGCTTAGTTTATAATTGGTCCCTCAAGTTGTAGTTTTTTTCAAACTAAAGCTATGATTCGACATCAGAAGTCTCTCCACTTAATTTTCGATATTTGCGGATCGCAGCGATAAAAGTTCGATGCTGATCGATTAAGGAGATGTTTGTTCTTTCATAACACCAGTGAAATAACTCTAGTTTAGCCTTATCGTTGCCTTGTAATTAAATCCCATTAATGCTGCCCCGTTTCATGGCTCTTATCACGGCCATAATTAATGGCCATTCTTATGGGATTTATCATGTTTGACAATGTTATCGCTACCGCTTGTATAAATAGAGTGCCGAACATTGTTTAAGTTTAACCTGCTTGTTTGTTTGGACTGCTGCCTTGTTTATTTGTAGCCCGAAGGGGGTTGCTACTGTTGGTTGCCATTGTCGGTCTTTGTTATCACCCCCTGTCGTCAGTCAGGCAGTCAGTCCCCCTTTGAGCGCTGTCTCTGGCCCTGCAAGTTTGCAAATTAGTTAAACATTCCATTTTTGCGCATTTGTCTCGTCTCTCCAGGCCGGCTTACACACACACTAGCTAGCTAGCACCTGAAGCTTTTCGCTCACCTGCGCTCACCTGTTCTCCGTTCTCCGCTCTCCGCTCTCTTTTCTTCTCGCCCCCTCTACATATGTGTATATTTACTGGCTCTGCCACTGGTGACGCCTCTGCTTTTGCCTCTGCCAACGTCGTCTGGCTACGCTGGTTTGGTTTGTTATGATTTTCAGTTGGCGTTTTTAGTTGTTTTTCTACGCGTTCTGCGATCGGCCGCAATATTTGTTAACTTTTTTTTACCCATTTTGTAACCCGTTCGGGCCAAGTGCGTGACAAAGAACCAAGAACCGATAACCGATTAGATAAGGCCCATATGCATATGTATGTTTGCCTTAAAAATACCTCCTTAGGTGGATATGGATGCACTTCCACCTGGAACTTGTGTGCATATTTATTTTGTTAGAAATAAAACAGTTTGCAAGGGACTGGTTTTTTTTGTGTTCTTTTTTTTGGCATGTGTGTGTTTGTGCAATTGAATCCATGCAAATAAGGCGCGGCTCAAAACCGCCCATAGCTGGCAGAAATTCTGGGGCCAAAAAGCACGTACCAGCCGCCACACGAACAACCATTTCCAAGTACCCAAACCCAAGTACAACATCAACAACAGTTTATGGGCAGCAACGGAAAAAACAGCAAAACAGGCGTGGCAGTTGCAGCCATAACGGAAAGTTGCTCGCGTAACCGCAAAAAATCCAAAAAACAAAAACAGAAAAACCACTGAAAATATGTGAAATAAGTGAAATACCCCGAAAAAAAGGTGGCATACCTTATTGAAAAAAGCTAGCCGAAAAAACACAAACAGGCACTGGTAACGAGCATAAAGAAGTTTTAAAACTGCCGGCAACAAGGCAAAGGATTAAACGTAATAGTGTGCCCAGGGATTGGGCAGCAGTGTTACCGGCTCAGCAAAAAATGCAACATTTATAGCCGCACACTGAAATCTTGCCACAACAAAAAATTGCATATATCATGGGAAAATATTGAAGTCACCACCTGCACTTTGCACATTACTTTGTGAAATTTAAAGCAAACATTACGAAATATGTATGTGTATGAAATACGTATGAATACCATGACTCACGAAGCAATATAGAATAAATTCAGTGATTAAATTGCCAAGTTTATTCAAGAATCAATATAAATAAGAAACGATAACGCATAAATTAGCATGACAAAGGATTGTGAGTGACGGCAGAAGAGTAACCAAATATGTTAATTAATATACACACATTTGTATCATACTCCATTGAAGTGATCGCCTGTGGCTTGGACTTTGCACTGACTCACGACGTTAATTTGCCTGCAGCAACCAAAAGCAACAACTGAAAAATACCTACAAAAGGCAACTGAAAAATTTTAATATAAATGATAAACAGTTGAGGTGAACTGTTTTTTTGTTGGTTTTTTTTTTTAATTATTTCTGTAAACGCAAATGTGTGTGCGAGTGCTTCTTATTGTTATTGATGTGCCAAGCGTAAATGCAGCGTCAACAGCAGCAACACGGCTCATTCCCCAGGCCAGGCACGTTGAGCGACAGCAGCAGCAGCAGTAACAGCAACAATAGTGAACAAAATAACAATAACAAAAAGCCCATAAATAAACAAAAGTGTTAAGGTAAATAGTTGTAAATTGCACGAGCTAAAAGGAAAGCGGCTGCTGCTGCTCATGTTGCTCGTGTTGCTGCTGCTGCTGTGCTGACGATGCGATGCGTGTCTGGGCCAGAACTATTTCGGCCAGCTCAACTTTCGCTTTTTATGGCTTTTTATCCACTGCAGCAGCAGCAGCAGCAGCAGCCATTTGAGTTGAAATGCGCATTAAGTTGCATTTCATTTGGAAACCACAATTCCCTATGCATATTTATGCACTGCCCAGGTGTGGGCGTGGCCATTTGCCTAGTTGCTGCTGTGCCGCTGCTGCTGCTGCTGCTGCATCTCGTGACAGTTTCGGTTCGTTTGCATTTCCATAACCACAGGAGCATTAGGAGAGATTAGGAGAGTTGTCGATGAAAGTGCTATTCGAAAATGGTAGTGTCCACGCTGCACATCACGCTGGAGAACAACGGTAGTGTTGCTGGCGGACAGCCAGTTGCTGCTGCTGCTGCTGCTGCTGCAACATCGCCCACCAAGTTTGCCGTGCTGTCGGTGCAGCAACTCCAACAGCAACACAATGAGAAGGAGAACCGCATCAACAATAATAACAACAGCGACTATTGTGATATGAATGGTAATGGAAATAGAATCGGAATGGGAATGGGAATGAATATGGGATCTCCTCCCACCTCCCCGGAGCAATATGCAGACTCACCGGCCTCATCCGCTGCCACACCCCAACGCAGCGCCTCCGCCCTGCGTCGCGGCATTCAAATCCAGCGATCGTCGACGCGTTTGCGACAACAACAGGCAAGTCTATAGGAAGTGCGTCATGGGCAACGTCTCTGTACGACAATTGATTGCTTTTTTTTTTAATTGTTTAGAAATGTTTCCTCTCTTTGACTTTCCAAAATTAACAAAAGTTAGTTAGTTAGTGCTATGGGTACTTTCAATATTTTATGGTTCATAAATACATAACATTTGGAAACATTCATTTAAAAACATACAAAGTCGACAAAATGCCAAAAGATCACACTTTAAAGTGTGCCCAGATCTTCGGCAGCAGAGTGACCAACAGTGCATACAAAGCATCAAGAAAATAGGTAATCTTATACCTTAGCTAATTACATTTTTAGGCATTAACCTCGAACTCTCCACATACCTGGATCGAATCAGATCTCACTGTATATACGTACGTTTCTGTTGCTGCGGGCAAGCGACAACTGGCTTTATCTGCATATATGCTAACGAAAATCCAACAACCACAACCAGTTGACAACTCGGCTAACTGGCTGCCGAGCCATAAAAATTAGAAACAAAACGAAAAAGGCAAAAACAATTTACCTGAGCGATAGTGGTAATGGGTTGATGCATTCCAAAGCGAGAAGGAGAAGCAACAATTACCAAACCGAAGATAGAGTCGGGTATACCCCACTCAACACGGGGTGTCGGCAGTAATATATTTTTAATTTCCCTGCTACGCGTATTTTTTCAATATTTGTTATTTACTTTTATGCCGGTATCGGCATCGGCATTTGCTGGCAATGGCGAGACGGTGATGTCATGTTACTTTATTGTCTTTGCAGTATGCCTTCTTTTATTCGTTTTAATATTTTACAATTACCTAAGGTGTTGCTGGTGCTGCAAGATGATTGATGATGGTCTTTTGTGGGCTTCATTTGATCTACGTAAATCTATTTATGGGTTTTCTTTAGCTTTCTGTGAGGGAGGAGGCCCTGGCTTTTATTTACCATAACTGCAACTCAACTCCCTTCGTTGCACCTGAAATTTATTTAAGCAGGAAAATGCATAGTATCGATTGCTATTGGATGTTTACAAACCCGTTTTCGCAGAATTATTAATTAAGTCTTTGCCAAGCTATCAAATTGCAGCTGGAAATTGGTTTTGATTATTTTTATGTAAAAAAGCGCCTTAAAACACATAGTACATTAAAGGCATTTAAGTAAAGAAAAGTAAATAAAGTATTTACGAATTTATTTATCTTTTCGAATTTTAGATCATCAAGTTTTTTGCGTTGCTGTGACTTTGAAAGATTTTTGTTTTGTTTTGGTTTGTTGTGTGTACTTGTAAATCTTCTTTTTCCCGAACGGCTGTCATCGTTTTTCATTCAGGTTTCAATGTTAAATTCAGTTTTGGTTCACATGGCGTTTTCTTGGATGGCCGGCGGGGTGCTGGGTACTGGGTGCTGGGTGCTGAGTGGTATTTCTCAGCCATTCCAAAACCTCTTCGCGGCCCCTGAAGCTCGTGAAATTTTCGCTGATTCTCTTCTGCTCGCTCGGATTATGCAAGTTCAGCAGAATTCATTTTTTAGTGGCTTTGCTATTGTTATTTTCCTCTTTTGCTCTGTGCTTTGCTTCTTCCGCCTTTTGGAATGTCGAGCGTCTTTTCTGTTGTTATTCAATTAAGTTTTTTTGTTTTTTTTTGTTTTTTCTGTCATGTGGCCGTTCTGGTTTTGTATTATTTTATTTATTTTTTTTTGTAGTGGGAACTTTTGCTCTTGAGCGCGTGAGGAGGAGGAGGAGGCGCGTCGCTTATCATTGTTGTCATCGATTTGACTTCCCCCTCTTTGTTGGTCACGGAATCGGGAATTTATCACGTTTTGAGCCATTTCCATGAAGACCATTATCTTAATTATTGGCCACGGCAGTTTGGCAGGCACTGGACTCAATGCTATTCCCTTTCCCTGTATTTCCCCGGAACACTTGAGGGGCTTCTGCAACAATTGCAACAGTTACCTGCGCCACCTCTGCCCCGCATCTATCCCCCAGTTCCCTTTGTCAACCCTTTACGCTCATTAACTCATCGTCGGGGCCCTCGACGGGATTTGCACAGTGGGCACACCCACCTGAACACCTGAAAACGAACCCACCTCAATCAGCCCTCAGTGGCCCCCCCCATTGAGCCCAGGGTAGATTCCCTGTATACGAATGGAAAATTAGTTATACATTGTGGGGGCTAATTTCATTCTAATTGACATGAATAAATAAATGTCCAAGTTCCCACAAAAATTTCTAAAACCTGTTCATTTTATAAGTCTTAAATAAATTTGTAGATTTACAAATTAATTGGATAATAAAACGTGTGTGTGTGCCAAGATCAGCGAGGACATAAAAAACAATATGCAGTATTGGAATTTCAATTAATTTTTATGCACGAAGATAAAAAATATACAAAGCTTAAATGTTTGTTTAATGACAACTCAAATAAAGGGTACCTCTCAAGTCAAATCATCGCCCTTGTTTGTCTTCTTTTGTGGTAATCTGTGGCCCCTGCTCGGGCGCCACTAATTAAATTAGCGATTGTGGCGAATGCGGATTAAGTGCGCCACTTAAGAGTCAACGCCCACTCGCAGTCCCCAGTTGCACATTTACTACGAACTCCGTACTCCGTACTCTGAACTCTGAACTCCACCCCCAATCTCTTTCAATCGACTTAAGTAACCGCTGTCCATTTCTTAACAGGAGCAACTGCGCCGGCGACGCGAGGAGGAGGAGCGCATAGCGCAGCAGAATGAGTTTCTACGGAACAGCCTGCGCGGATCCCGGAAGCTGAAGGCGCTCCAGGACACGGCCACGCCCGGAAAGGCGGTGGCCCAGCAGCAGCAACAGGCGACGCAGGCCACCCAGGTGGTGGGCGTGGAAAATGAGGCCTATCTGCCCGACGAGGACCAGCCGCAGCCGGAACAGATCGATGGTGAGAAGTGCCTGACTAGGAGTTTGGTTTGCAAATCCTAAATCCCTCCTCCACCTTTCCCTTTCAGGCTATGGCGAGCTGATAGCGGCCCTCACCCGCCTGCAGAGCCAGCTGAGCAAGAGCGGCTTGAGCACGCTGGCTGGTCGTGTGTCGGCCGCCCACAGCGTCCTGGCCAGCGCGAGTGTGGCCCACGTGCTGGCCGCCAGGACTGCGGTCTTGCAGCGGCGGCGATCGCGTGTCTCCGGGCCACTGCACCACAGCGCACTGGGCCTGCAGAAGGACATCGTGGAGCTGCTGACACAGTCGAATACGGCGGCGGCCATCGAGCTGGGCAACCTGCTGACCAGCCACGAAATGGAGGGTCTGCTGCTGGCCCACGATCGCATTGCCAACCACACGGACGGAACACCCTCGCCCACGCCCACGCCCACACCAGCAGGCTTAGGAGGAGTGGGAGTGGGCGTCGTCACTCTCAGTGGCCACAGCAGTCCGGTGGCGGGGCCAAAGCGAACGATGGGCATGGTGGTGCCGCCGCCAGTGGTTCCACCGCCCTTAGCGCAACGCGGGGCGATGCCACTGCCACGTGGAGAGTCCCCACCGCCGGTTCCGATGCCACCGCTAGCCACCATGCCCGTGTGCTTTGGCACGCTGAACGATCAGAACGACAACATCCGGATCATTCAGATCGAGAAGTCCACGGAGCCACTGGGAGCCACCGTGCGCAACGAGGGCGAGGCGGTGGTCATCGGCAGGATTGTGCGGGGCGGAGCGGCGGAGAAGTCGGGACTGCTGCACGAGGGCGACGAGATCCTGGAGGTGAACGGTCAGGAGCTGCGCGGCAAGACGGTGAACGAGGTGTGCGCATTGCTGGGGGCCATGCAGGGCACCCTCACCTTCCTCATTGTCCCAGCGGGCAGTCCGCCCTCCGGAGGAGTCCTGGGTGGCGGCGCCACCGTCCACCTGGCGGGATTGGGTGGTGTGGCACACCGCGACACCGCCGTGCTGCATGTGCGGGCGCACTTCGACTACGATCCGGAGGACGATCTGTACATACCCTGTCGGGAGCTGGGCATCAGCTTCCAGAAGGGCGACGTGCTGCACGTCATCAGCAGGGAGGATCCCAACTGGTGGCAGGCGTACCGCGAGGGCGAGGAGGACCAGACGCTGGCCGGCCTCATTCCTAGTCAGTCGTTCCAGCACCAGCGCGAGACCATGAAGCTGGCCATAGCCGAGGAGGCGGGACTGGCGAGATCCCGCGGCAAGGACGGATCGGGCAGCAAGGGGGCAACCTTGCTGTGTGCCCGCAAGGGGCGCAAGAAGAAGAAGAAGGCCAGCTCCGAGGCGGGGTAAGCACTTGAATTCCACTAAGAACTCAAAGTTTAGAACGTTATCTTCACGATATCACCATTCCCTTCCAGATATCCCTTGTACGCCACCACCGCGCCGGATGAGACGGATCCGGAGGAGATACTCACCTACGAGGAGGTGGCCCTGTACTATCCCCGCGCCACCCACAAGCGGCCCATCGTCCTCATCGGCCCGCCCAACATCGGACGCCACGAGCTACGCCAGCGCCTGATGGCAGACTCGGAGCGATTCTCCGCCGCAGTGCCACGTAAGTGAAGCCCAAGGATATTTCTCCAGGAATATCTCTCCCCATTAACCAAGAAGCAAGTCACGATCTCTGTCTGGTTCTCTTCCGCCCGGGCAGTCTTCTATTTGCTGGAGGAGAAGCTCAAGCCGGCCAAGCTTAAGGCGCAGGTCAAGGGTAAAGGGCTGCGCTTCAGAGCCACCGACTCCCAGAGCCATTGCTAGCCTTAGGTCCAATACCCGTACCCAAACCCGAACCCCACCAAACCCAAGCCCCTTGGCAAACATTTTGGTTGCCCCAATTAATCCTCGAGTGTTCCTTGCCTTTTCCGCAGACACATCACGAGCCCGCAGGGAGGGCGAGGTGCCCGGTGTCGACTACCACTTCATCACGCGCCAGGCCTTCGAGGCGGACATCCTGGCGCGTCGCTTTGTGGAGCATGGAGAATACGAGAAGGCCTACTACGGTGAGTCCACTGTCCTCTGTTCCATGAAACCCATAATCTCGAATCTGTCATCTTCCGATCCCTGCAGGCACATCACTGGAGGCCATACGCACGGTGGTGGCCAGCGGCAAGATCTGTGTGCTCAACCTGCATCCGCAGAGCCTCAAGCTGCTGCGCGCCTCCGACCTCAAGCCGTATGTGGTGCTGGTGGCGCCGCCCAGCTTGGACAAGCTGCGCCAGAAGAAGCTACGCAACGGCGAACCCTTCAAGGTGCGTTTTCTACTTTGTTAATTTTTAAATATTTATGTATTACTTTTTATTTATTATTATTCATGTGCTACCAACCCAACTAATGTCTTTGTTTTACCACCAGGAGGAAGAGCTCAAAGACATCATTGCCACGGCCAGGGACATGGAGGCCCGGTGGGGCCACTTATTCGACATGATCATCATCAACAACGACACGGAGCGCGCCTACCACCAGCTGCTGGCCGAGATCAACTCGCTGGAACGGGAGCCGCAGTGGGTGCCCGCCCAGTGGGTGCACAACAATCGCGACGAGTCATAATGGGGCGCCCGGCCTCGGTACCGCCCCCACTACCACTTTCCCCACCCAATGCCCCTACCCTAGGATCCTACCTACCATGTACACCCCCTTACACTCCCAACACTCTTTGTAAATACAATTTTCAATTGAGCCATGAAGCGGAGAGCAGGATCGATTCCAGTCCAGTAGTTCGGTTTGCCTGTTGAAGCGATTCCCCAACCCCTCCAATATTATATATACATATTTATACTATTCGTTGCATATGTGCATTTTAGTCTTAGAGCAAAAGGTTTTTAATCGTGTGACCCCCTGTTTTGAAAGCATTCCAACAACCCCTTTATGTATGTTCACAAAATTTGTTAGGCTGCCACAGAGTCCTCTAGTAATTTGCAATCACCAGCTAAGACCTAAGAACTTTAAGGCACCTTAAAAAGTGGTTTCAAGTCCACTAGTGATTTCTGTGGCACTGCCGTTTATTTTTTTTTTTAACGACTACCGCTAACTTATATTGTAAACGTATTTTTTTGTTTAAACTAAGCCTGAGCACTTCCTTAATTTCAAAGGGGCAAATTGAAATTGTAAATTAACGAATGATCGATGAAGGGAATACGAGCCCAACGGCCAGTAGAGATATGATAGACCCCAATAAAATGTGTAATAATACCCATAAGCGACTCCGAATGTTAACAGAGCCAGAACAATCCGTAGGCAGCTGTGCGATGGGAGGTCCGATGGATACAGATTCCAATGCAGAAACAGAAACAGAATCGGAAACAGAAGCAGATGCAAGTGTTGCAATTACGTAATCTATTTACTTTATAAAATATATACTATACGGATATACATACACATAAATTATAAATCGAAGCGTACTTAATACAATTAGTTTTTAACAAAACGAATGCAAGAGCAAAGCAAAATAATAATAAAAACAAAAACCGTTCAAAAAAGGAACAACAAAATCAGTACGTCATTGCCAAAAAAACAAAATATGAAATGGGGGATGATGACATTGATGCGGCGAGTTAGGAGAATCACTTAGAAAACCACTTCACGAGCGAAATTGTTAAAAACAAATTCAAAATAAAAGGAAACGGAAAAACAAAATATGTAGCCCACTTTAAGCACTGTAAGATAATGGAAAAAAACCAATAAACGAATGCAAATAGAAACCAGGCAGGAGAATGCATTAGGCTAAGCATCAAAACAAAGGAATTTCCAAGTAAATGTTGTTGTAATTGATTATTTAAACCAATTCGTCTAGAGAACAGGGAGGGCGGGAGGAAAAAGTTGGTTTCAACTTCAACTAACTAACTAACGAGCCGACATAGTTGCGATTTTAGGGCCCTAGTGCGATACGAAATAAAACATGCACATAGAAATCTATACAAATTCTATACCAGAGTTCTAAAACTAGAGTTTTATAAAAAAAAGAGCGGAAAAGAGGGTCAAGTAAATAGCAAACTATGTTACGCAATGTTAAACACTTGAAAGATTCTAAAAGCAAATGATATCTAAATAAACCTAAATTAACATGTACGGTTCGGGTGCCAAATCCGTGTTGATCCATTTTGGTAAAATTGGAATATTTGCATTGTTAATTTTACTCAGAGTCTGAGATCTTATCTTATCTGGATCGCTGACAGATTCCGGAGTAACGAAATCTATTAAATCCAATTTTACCAAATTGAAACGAGATCGGAAATGGAAACGGAGCTTATAATAATAAAATTCGAAATATTTTTTTTTTTTTGTAGTCAACAAGGTATAAAAAAAGTGTGTGCAGTAAATCTGTTTAAGTTTTTATTTATGTATGTGTGTGGTGTAGCAAAACTAAACTTAATACGAAACAAATACCTAATGAAAAACAAAACGGATTACAAAATAGGCACGGTTTAATAGCCATTGTACGAAAATAACGACATTTATGAGTAACCCTAACGCAAGAAAGCGGACAAAGTCAGATGAAATAACAATTTTAATAATAATAATAAAAAAACGACAAACCAAGAAATATAAAAACTAAGCTTGTCTTTTCCTGGGTGGAGGTGATGTCAAAATATGGACCTCGGAATTTTGGGTTCCCAAAATCGTGTTATAAAAAGGAGAAATACATTTGAAATGCTTTACAGTTTTACATTAAATTGACTCAAAAATTATTCACAACTGTGGCTTAAAATACATCATTTGTTGTAAGTATTGTGTTTTTTTTGGAAGTTATGATCTTTCTTTTTAGGCACAAACATTTTAATTGACTGTCTATATTATTAGCTATGAAAACACAGTAACGGATGTCTATTTTGCGCTTACATATTTCGATCAGTCGTTTTTTAAATATTTAGGATATGCTGAAAAAAAAAGTTTTTTCCGTGAAAGCTATCGATGTGTTTAACTGCGAACTATCGATATTCATGGCAGCAAATTACAAATTGTTAGGGCAGGGAGTACCCCCATTAAATCATCGATGTAGTGATAATTATCGATGTTTCTGTCATTTATTGTTTAGTTCGTAGGAACACTTAACGAATTTCTGGCCAGGATTGCACGAAGGCACAGGAGCTAAACGAGGCACAGGATCAGCAAGAGAAGCCTGAGAAGCCTGAGAAGCATGGCCCCACCACCGCCACCGCCGCAGCAACAACAACAGAAGTCATCGCAGCTGCCGCCGCCGCCAACGGGGCAAAACATAGCGCCATCGGGTGCGTTTCCAGGTGAGTTTGAGTTGGCTTACGCTGGGGTTGCTCTGGTCCTAATCCTCATCACAATCTCTTTGCACCGTTCGTTTGGAAGGCGCGCTAACGCCTGGCTGGAACGACCCGCCTCCGGTATTAACGGAAGCCTCGAGCAACAACGCAAACAACCGTCGTCCACGTCTGGATCTTCGCAAGCGCGTGGCCCACCCGCTGGACGGGCAGCCCCATGACGCAGGATCACCGCGTCCCGTAGCGATGGTGCCGCCCCGGACCCAGATACCGCCATGTCCCGATCCCAGCAGCGTCGCCGGTGGAGTAGGAGACGCTGGCGGGTCCGAAGGAGGGCCGCAGGCTGGTGCGATGCGACTGCCACCGCTGGCGCAGGCCGTCGGCGTCGATCCGTCCAAGGTGGCCGTGGTGCCGCCGCGGATGAAGTAGCACTTAATACCCATTAGCGCGTAGGCTAGGAAAATCCATATTTTTCTATGTAAAACCACTTAAGACCACTAGGGTATTTCCTATTTTTGTTAGAATTTTAACATTTCTAACTTTTGATTGCATGGGGAATACCTTAACCATTTGAAACGAGAGGAGCTGCTGCAGTTCTTAACTATTTTGAAATTACAATTAAAAAATTACAATTAATTAATAAATTAGTACTTTTTCGCAATTAGTTATTTTATTATCTTCGTGGGAGACTGAGTAGGGCATTTTTCATGAAAACACGACTGTGTGACTTAGCTAAGTCTGTTTAACTAATCCAAGGAATAAATAACTAAAGTTCGAAAGCTTTGTACCCTAGCTTGTGTATAACGTATATTTAATATATTTAATTTCAGGGAAATCTACCAGATAGAAAAGAATTCCAAATATACATATTTCTGAGGCACTCTAGGTGTAGAAGGGTATAGTTTATTCAACAACAATTAACAAGCAGAAACAATTCACAGATCCCTCACCAGGGCAGCTGGGAGCCATCGTAGTTGATGAAGCCGCCATTCTGCTTCTCCCCCAGCCGGGAGATCGTCTCCACTATCTGGCCTGTGCTGGTGGGCACGTCCAGGGGTGCACTGCTGCCACCCATGTCGGTGCGCACCCAGCCAGGATGCAGACTCACGCACATGATGCGCTGCGGATACAGATCGACGCTCAGCGACTTGGTGGCCGCATTAAGCGCCGCCTTGGAGGTGCGGTACGCATACGTCCCGCCATCCGTATTGGACTGGATTGAGCCCAGGATCGAGGACATGTTTATGATGGCTGCACGGGCCACGCCCATCGGTTGCGCCTCGTTCGCCTTGGCCGCCTTCTTCAGGAGCGGCAGACAGGCCTTGGCCAGCATGATGGGCACTACCGTGTTGGTCTGCAGGGTGTCCAGCAGCTCCTGCGAACGGACGGCCGTAATCCGAGCGGACTTGGGCGCTATCCCGGCATTGTTGAAGAGCACGTTGAGTCCTTGGTCCTTGGTCACGACCTCTATGTCAGCGACTAGCTTGTCATAGGCCTCAAAGTTTCTCAGATCTACAGAGGCATATAGTAAAGGTTTAAGGGGTTTGTAAATTAGAATCCAAATATTTACCAATTTCCAGAATGTGGATGTTGGAGTGCTTCTTTGCCAAATCCTCTAGCTCCTGCGGGGGTGAAATATAGAAAAGGGATTTATTTTTTAAATCTAGTAATTCAAGTAAACTCTTCACATCACCTATAATAAATTTATAATTAAACCTTATTTGTTTATTCCATCTGGGGGAATATACATATATTGGCTTTGTGTTGTTAACTTTATATTTATCCTTTTTTTATTCTATAAATAGGACAAAAAAAATGCTACAGTTGTAATTCAAATGCGATTGTAACCGATAGATCTTAGTCGGCGCAGAGTTGCCGCCGAGAACCATCGATAGACGCGCCGTAATGGCCCGCCCCGCGAGCGGCCCCACTAAACGCGACGAAAAAGCGTACAAAAGCTAATGCAAAAGTTAGCGCCGTTTATTTGCCATCTGCCTTTCCGAGCTTTCGCCGTTGAGAGCCACCGCCGAACCGGACAACCGAGTTGAGTGAAACAGTTACTGTTTTTTGCCCATCGCCGCAAGATATACTACCCACTGCTGATCCTGTCGCTTGGCCTTATCCACCTGGACAAACTACCAGAAACACCAATTAGAATGGCGCCCGTGCAAGGTGAGTTGGGAGATTTGAAGTGGGATTAACTGGGCGATAGCTTGGAGTGAATTGTTCGCGTAGTTTCTGGGGCCGTGAGTCACTGCCACTAGTTACTGGTTCTTGGTCGACTGGACCACTTACCGTTGCCTGCTCGCGACTGCGGCAGGTGGTGAAGAGATGCTGCGGCGGCTTTGGGAGGCTCACCAGCGCCTTGACCAGTCCCAGACCCAATCCGCGATTGCAGCCGGTTATCAGGATGGAGTTCATGCTGTGATCTGCGTGTTTCTTCACTGTCTACTGTCCACCGTCCACTGTACTGTCCACGGGAATCTAATCGCTGGCCAGGCAGTTTGCACTCGAGATTAGGGCCAAGCTAACGAGTCGTGAGGGTGCAATAAAAATGGAGTTCGCGTCTGTGGACTACTCGGTGTGTGGATTTCACCAGATCGCCCGCTTATCACCCGACTACGACTACACTTTATTGGCGTAACAAAAGGCCTAAAATCATGGGCGGCCGGCGGCGCAGCTGGGGCGGCAGTGTTGCCAACCATCCGCGCGAGTTATCGATACTGCGCATTGCCAAACGTGCGGAAAGCGAGAATTGTTTCAAATTCTGCTTGGCATTTTGCACCAACTGTTGCCGTTTCCAATTGGAATTTCGGTTGGAAAATGCATGCAAATTAATTCGGACGGGTGCACATGTGCTCCTTCTGCTCCCTCTTCCTCTCTCTCTCTCTTATCTGCCATTCCCCTTTGGCCCGCGCATTCGCATCGCTCTGCTTCTGTTACGTAGTCGCCGCCTATCGGCCTGTTCGTCTGCCCACCGCCTTCGCAGCATTCCCGGCCAGACCAGCGACGTGTGTTGTGTGTGTTGTGTTCCTCCGCCATTACCTCTTCGCGAATTCCAGTTAATTGAAAGGGGGTGAAGATGTCGGTGTCGAGATTCTCCCTTACGTTCGTGCGGCAGTGCTCGACGATATTTACGTCAGGCATTCTACAAAACAAGTGCTCCCCATCCGGACAAACACATCAGCAACAGTTACAGTTTCAGTGGAGAAACATGAGACAATCGACGGGAGCCGGTTCAAGCAGAGGCTTATATGGCCCTGGAGGTGGAGGAGGAGGAGGGCCTGGAGAAACTGGAACAGGAGCAGCAGCCGGAGCCGAAGGTCCTCCCTGCCGGGACCCGCACTGCGACCGCCACGCCATGTACGATCAGCCCGTGCGCAAGATGAGGACCAAGGGAGGTGAGCCGATATCGATTGCTTCAGCTTGATCGGTTGGCAACGCGACCGCCGCCGCCGCAAGCTCGATTTCGAGAGCGTTGTTTGTGGGTTTCTTTCTGGTTAACGCCGTGCCCCATTATGCAATCACCGTTAGTTGCCCAAGACCAGACCTCCTGCCCTTATCCCCGCTCTCCGCACTCCACTTGCTCCCTTGGCTTATCGGGTTTCGTACCTGCGGCACGTAATTGGCAAAGGTTTAATGCCGGCATTTGTTTTTTCACATATGCATCGTCATCGCCAATCGTCATCGCCACCTTGTCCAACTGGACAACAGTGGCGGTCCAATTAAAAGTACTATTATATTATTTACGATGCTTCTTAAAAACAGCCACTTCTAGTTCTTTTAATAATTAGCAAAACTTCTGTTCTCTTTAAAGAGTTTTTTTTGTTTCAAATATTTAAATTGATAAAGAAATGGTTTTAGATTAAAGTATAAAGTTTCTCCCAATTTTAAAGATTCAAGGAATTACTCGCTTTTACTTTTTGATCTTTTAAAGATTCCTATAAAATTATGTAGTTAATTTCTCTTCAAACGCATTATATTGGGCTCCCATTTATATTCGTTAGAACCTCAAGTTTTCTTGTTTAATAAATATTTAGCTAATCGATCTTCACAATGGGGGGGAAAATAATATAGTCAACGTTTACCGTTGGCAGTGGGTGAGTTTTGTTGAATCTTTAACGTCTCGACTCGACTCGCAACCCTTTGCGGAATGTTCGAGAATCTCTTGTGCCCATGATGAATGATTTCACCATATGTAGATATCAGTCGTGTGCATTCCGTCCATCTGCTTATCTGCTCGACAGGCAAACATCTTCGATACTTGCATCATCATCGTCACCAACCATGCCGTCATCGTCACTGAACTCAGCAATTCAGCAATTAATTGCAGCGTGACGACAAACAACAATTGTTTATACATACATATGTATATCAGGCGGCCAGAATCGAAATCGGGTGGAAAACAAACCCAAATGGGCGGTCGGGAGCGGGATGGCCCAGCCGATAACAGCTACATAGTGTAGCCAACTCTTTTGGGGGCGTAACCATGGTAAAATCCATTGGGTCAAAGCAAACCACTGGCAGTGGGCGTGGGCGTGGGTGGGCTGGGGGCGTGGCGTGGCCGTGTCGCAGATGATTGCTCCAGTTTGATTTGCCCCGTCTGGTATGTGGCATGTGGCATTTGGCACCGCTATCGCCGCCTGGCATCTAACGAAAGCTTCCTGCAAGGAGATTGCAGAGTGCAGATTGCAGGAGGCCCACAGTCTTGGTTCCAGTTTCGGTCCGGATGCATCTCTTTGAGTTTGTGCCCGCTTCCCAGGTCCCCGAGGGTGAACCGCGCCACCGGAGGAGCATCTACCGTTCCGCCTACTTGGACATTCGCCTGCGCGAGGAGCCGGTCCAAGGCAGGAATAGTTTACATATACCTATTACTAGCGATATCAATGCTATCCACCTTTATTAAGTTTACCATTCGGGATTGATAGTGACGATAGTGTTTGGTGACTTTGACCTACTCTTATTGAACATGACAACTCAATTTTAAAAGTGTGGTTTAATTATTAAGTAGTATGCTTCAAACTGATTCCTTTTGCGAACTTAATCTTACCAGATTTAAATAACAGATATTGGTTTAGGATTCCGTGATTTAGCATTATTTAGCCATGTTATCAGTTTTAGCAAGTACATCGATTTTCTATAATAGAAATAAGGGAAGATTATTTTACCCCAGTTGCAATAATCAGAATAAATTCAAAACCACTGAAGATTAAAAGGAAATCCTCGTTTGTCTTGCAGGAACCTACGACTACGACCTAATTGTGATTGGCGGCGGGTCAGCTGGCCTGGCCTGCGCCAAGGAGGCGGCGCTGAACGGAGCCCGCGTGGCCTGCCTGGACTACGTGAAGCCCACGCCCGCGCTGGGCACCAAATGGGGCATCGGCGGCACCTGCGTGAATGTGGGCTGCATACCCAAGAAGCTGATGCACCAGGCCTCGCTCCTGGGCGAGGCTGTCCATGAGGCGGCCGCCTACGGCTGGAACGTGAGCGACAAGATCAAGCCCGACTGGCACAAGCTGGTGGAGTCCGTGCAGAACCACATCAAGTCCGTCAACTGGGTGACCCGCGTGGATCTGCGCGACAAGTAAGTATTGCTTTGGCTCTACCCAAAAACGTCATCTTATCATTGAATTTGTGTTCAGGAAAGTGGAGTACATCAATGGACTGGGCTCCTTCGTGGACCCGCACACCATGGTGGCCAAGATGAAGAACGGCGAACGCACAATCACCGCCCAGACCTTCGTTATCGCCGTGGGCGGTCGTCCCCGCTACCCGGACATCCCCGGTGCTGTGGAGCACGGCATCACCAGCGATGATCTGTTCAGCCTGGACCGTGAGCCCGGCAAGACTTTGGTTGTGGGTGCTGGATGTAAGTAGAAACACTAAGAATGTGTATTCTTACGAAAATTAACTGCGAAAAAGAAAACATTTACATTTTACCAAATAATCAAAATTTAACAAATTCTCTTTTTTCTATCCCAGACATTGGCCTGGAGTGCGCCGGATTCCTGAAGGGTCTGGGCTACGAGCCCACCGTGATGGTGCGCTCCATCGTGCTGCGCGGCTTCGACCAGCAGATGGCCGAGCTGGTGGCCTCCTCGATGGAGGAGCGCGGCATTCCCTTCCTGCGCACGTCGGTGCCGCTGTCCGTGGAGAAGCAGGCCAACGGCAAGCTGCTGGTCAAGTACAAGAACACGGAGACGGGCAAGGAGTCCCAAGAGCTCTTCGACACCGTGCTGTGGGCCATCGGTCGCAAGGGCCTGGTCGAAGACCTCAACCTGCCCGAGGTTGGCGTCACCGTCCAGAAGGACAAGATCCCCGTGGACTCGCAGGAGGCCACCAATGTGGTGAACATCTTCGCCGTCGGTGACATCATCTACGGCAAGCCAGAGCTGACGCCCGTGGCCGTGCTGGCCGGTCGTCTGTTGGCCCGCCGCCTGTATGCAGGAGCCACCCAGCGCATGGACTACGCCGATGTGGCCACGACCGTTTTCACGCCGCTGGAGTACGCCTGCGTGGGTCTCAGCGAGGAGGAGGCTGTCAAGCAGTACGGGGCGGACGAGGTGGAGGTCTTTCACGGCTTCTACAAGCCCACGGAGTTCTTCATTCCCCAAAAGAGCGTGCGCTACTGCTACCTGAAGGCGGTGGCCCAGCGTCATGGCGATCAGCGCGTCTATGGACTGCACTACATCGGGCCCGTGGCCGGTGAGGTTATCCAGGGATTCGCTGCCGCCCTGAAGTCCGGCCTGACCATCAACACGCTGGTCAACACAGTGGGCATTCATCCCACAACTGCCGAGGAGTTCACCCGGCTGAGCATCACCAAGCGCTCGGGACTGGACCCCACACCGGCCAGCTGCTGCAGCTAAACGGGATCACAGCTCAGCCGCCAAAGACGCCGTCGAAGCCCACTCCATCACCCGCTCCCCTCAATAAATGGTTGTTGCCACGGCCCAGCGTTCGAAGAGTTCAACATTTCCGTTTAAGTTCCCACAATTAACACCCACACAATAGCTCTGCGCAAGGGAGGGGCACTGGGCAGAGCTGAGGTGGCCCTAGTGGAACTCCCCGCGCCCACAGCCCATCCCACGACTGCTGCGCCGCCGACATGCACTCAAAATTCTGAATTTGTTTAAACCTGTGAAATTAACCATGAAATCCCCTTAATGTTCGGCTGAAAAATATAATTTTTCATCCACAAAACATTGTTTGTTTACATTTTTTGAATGCTTTGAAGTATCCTTTAATGAGTCTTATGGCCAAAATAAGATATAACTATACATTTGGACCAAGATTTGGGTTCCTTTTGGCCAAAATATGGTGTTTTTGTCGTGTTTTTTTATGTTAAAAATAAATGTACCAGGTTTAAGTTGTAGATTGGGGTAATCTTTTACTAGCCGAATATAGAAAACCTCTAGCTTTCTGTATTGTTGTTTTTTCATCACCAAACACATTTTTTTGCTCCGCAGTCGACAATTTCCTGCAATTACTTACCACATTTCTTATCATTAGTCATGCAAATTGGTATTTGCAGTAAACCGTGGTATAAGTGAGTCCCCACTTCGCCCAATATCCAATACAACATTTTAAACTGAAAGCTTTTGAGCTACTAGCCAATTACAGCCTAATTCTTAATGCCATTAAGGGCGGTTACTTCACCCACAAGGCTATAAATCACCTATGAATGACGGCACCCTGATGAACTACCTTGGTCCCATGGGCACTCATTAAGTAGGAAGTACTCCAAGGTTCGCTAAAAAAAAAAAAAATCAAGCTTCTGACTGCGTGATAGAGAGCAGGGAAAAAAATCATTGGCTAATAAGAAGTCTGCATACAAGAGGTAAGAAAAATTTGTTTTTTGGTTTAAAAACAGCATAAACTTCTAATTTTGATTTTTATAAACAAAAATTATAAAATAATTCGTAATATTTGATTTTGTTCAATACCTAAGTACACAAAAGTTATTTTATTAATAAATCAAAGCATTACAGTTTTTCCCATTTTTTATAATATTAATCAGATATAACAGTTATTCCCAATTTGTATAATAAAAATCAGAAATAACTGTTGTGCTATGGCTTTTATTTTAAAAAATAGGCCGATCAAAAATTGAATTTTATTCCAGCGGACACCTGCTACTGTTTCTGCTCGCCTAGTGCCTTACATCCACGGTTGCTAGATGTTGAGCCAAAACTGGCACTTTTTTTCGTTGGCTCTTTGCCCCATTTTTATTGAATTTGGCTCTTATATGATAAAAGTTAATAATTAATAAAAATTTGGCTCTTTTTTATTCAAATTGGCTAATTTTTAATCTTTTTTTGGCTCATTGAAAATTTTTGAAGTGGCTGCAAAATATAGCTGCTGCATACTTCTAGGCCGATAAAGATTACGCTGCCTACTGGAAGGATATTTTGTGAAATTTACAAGGATTCCTTGGCCAAAACATGGAATGTCATACCTCGTTGAACTCGTAGAAAGATTGTCGATCGATCGATTGGCATTCAAACCTTGAACATTTTTTTCTAGCCCAAATTTGCAAATTTGGCTACCATCAGGATTTTTTTTGATTTTCGGGGTCAAGTACATAATATTAAATAAATGTTTAAAAAAATGTTAGGAAAATGTTAAGTAAATAATGTTTAAAAAAATGTTAAACAAATGTAAAGAAAATGTTTGAAAAATGTTAAGTAAATGTTAAGTAAATAATGTTAAATAAATGTTAAGCTAATGTTAGGAAAATGTTAAGTAAATAATGTTAAATAAATGTTAAGCAAATGTTAGGAAAATGTTAAGTAAATAATGTTAAATAAATATAAAACTAATGTTAAGAACATGTTAGGAAAATGTAAGGCAATTAATGTTAAGCAAATGTAAAAATAATGTAAGCAAAATGTTAAGTAAATAATGTTAAATGTAAGGAAAATGTTTACTTAACATAATAATGTTAAAAAAATGTAAAGAAAATGTTAAGTAAATAATGTTAAATAAATGAAAATGTTGTTTTTTATTTTTGAGGTATTTTTGTGGTATTTTTGAGGTATTTTATGATTATTTCCGCCTGCTACTGTTTCTGTTCGCCTGGTACTCCAAATCCAGAAGTAGCTTAATTTGACTAATTTCGCCAACGATGACCGCCCAAAAGTATGCAACAGTTTTTTTTATAATAATTTTTATTTATATAATTCTAATTTAGAGGTATTTTTGAGGTATTTTTGTGGTATTTTTGAGGCATTTTATGACTATTTCCGCCTGCTACTATTTCTGTTCGCCTGGTACCCCAAATCCAGAAATCTCTAAATTTGACCAACAAAATGGACCGCCTCGCCAAATACGACCGCCCAAAAGTATGCAGCGTTTTTCCGGGAGTAGAAAAATGTTGATCATTTTCCACCTTCTACTGTTTCTGTTCGCCTGGTACCCCAAATCCAGAAATCCCTCAATTTGACCAACAAAATTCACCGCCTCGCAACTCATTTCTTAGGGAAATTTCAAAATTGGTAAATTTGAAATACCAGGCGAACAGAAACGTGGACAGGTGGCCGCTGGAATTAAAAATAAATAATTTATAAGCTGAAATACGTCAAAGGGATTCGTCCAGGAAATCATACTAAAAAATTAATTGGGACCTTCAAACGTAATTCTTGACACAATCAATATCTGATTCTTAAACCTTAAAGGGGCGGATTGAATTAATAAATTATTTATGCTAGAATTTAACATGGAACAAAGCGAGATGGCAATACAATGGATAAAGTTGGGTCAAACTGCCTTATGAATGTTGAACACAAAGCATTGCGTGCATCCCGGCCAGGAGAAAATCTTGATTGATATTTTCTATTACATTTTTATTTTGGTTTTCCTATTTCTCGTATTGAATAACTCCTGTGTTTTGAACAACTTCAAAGACATTTTCATTTACAACTGCCCCAGCGCTGTCGCAGATGCTGATCCTGCTGCTGCTACTGCTACTGCTCCTTTCACCGCTCCTGCGCTGGCTCATCCTGCGGCTCATCCAGCTGTGTCTATCTGTCCGTAAGTAATTTGGGGCGTGGTAAAGCGGGGCAAAGGTCGAAGAGCAGAGTTTAAAAAAAACATTAATTAGTTATTAGTTTAGATCAGACGCGAGGTTAGATTAGACGCCTAGATGGCCACGCTCTGCTTGGCCTCGTTCTCCCGCTGCTGCTTGTTGACCGCCGTTATGCACTTGGCCATGGTGGGCGAGGCGCGCGATATGGCGTCGGTCATAAAGTAATCGCGCAGCTCCTTTAGCTTCACATCGATGGGGCCGCCGCCGATGGATTTGCTCTGCGAAAATATAAATACAATCAAATATAATATTGTATATTTACCGGGAAAAAGGTTACAATTCTTAAAACTTTTAGGATTTTTATGATATTGGATGTAAAGGTTAAGGATGTTCCTTTCAGCTGGCATATCGCAGTATCCCTGCTCATTTCAATTCCCTTAGATAAATCCCAGCTACTTACGATAGCGCCTGCCGAACCGGCCTCGCTGGCTGGCTCCAAGTGTCCCAGGCGCGTGAGGTGTGGCGCAATGCCCTCCAGGCGGTTGCGCAGCTCGTCCAGGTTGTCGTACGGCAGCGGCTTGCCAACCACCTCGGATAGGGCACGGAGGATCTTCCAGTCCTCGCGGGCCATTCCCGGGGGCGAAACACCGGGGAGCGTCTGCTGAGGCCTGCCCTCCGTGTTCACGAAGATGGCCTGCTTCTCTGTGTAAGCGGCACCCGGCAGCACGGCGTCGGCGATGGAGGCGCCGTTGTCACCGTGCGAACCGATGTAGACAACAAAGCAGTCCTTGGGAAGCTGCTCGCGGGTCACCTTGCCTGCGTCGGCGTTCAGCAGGAACAGCACCTTGGGCTGGGCCTTCAGAGCGGTCTGGGCTCCGGCCTTATAGCCAACATCTAACGCGCCCACCTGAGCGGCGTTGGTCTGCAGCACGTTGAAGGCGTTCCAGTTCTGCAGTAACAAAGGGATTATATTATAGCTGGTTGAATGGTTACCCTGTTAACCTGTCCGTTTACTCACCGGCTTCTTCAGCTTCTTGCAGTAATCAGCCACGGTTGCGTGGATGGCGGCGCCATCGGCACGCTCCAACAGCTCGGCACCGATGATTATGGCCGGCTTCTTGGCGCCTTCGAGGACCTTGGAGAAGGCGTGCGATCCGGAGCACACGTCCTTGACCAAGGCAGCATCGGAACCGAGGTTCTCGTGGTCGTAGGACAGATCGATCTTGGGTCCAATGGAGGCGATCTGCAGCTCATTGTGAACGTAGGCCTTGCGCAGACGGGTGTTGACCAGGGGAGCCTCGTAGCGGGGGTTGGTGCCCACCAGGAGCACAGCGTCGGCCTCCTCCAAGCCAGCGATGGTGCTGTTCAGCAGGTAGTTCGCCCGCGAATCAGTGCCACCCTGGATGAAGCCCTGCTCGGTGGTGACCACCTCGCTGCCCAGGCGATTCAGCAGATCCTTCAGGGCCACCTGGGCTTCCAGATCGGCCAGCTGTCCGGAAATACCAGCTATCTGTCCTCCGGCGGCCTTCACAGCCTTGGCCACCGCGATGAGGGCGCCCTCCCACTCCACGGCCTGCAGTTCGCCGTTGGGCATGCGCACCATGGGGGCCACCAATCGCTGGCGCTTCAAGCCGTCGCATGCGAAGCGCGACTTGTCGGCCAGCCACTCCTCGTTGACGTCCTCGTTCTCGCGCGGCAGGATGCGCAGCACCTCGTTGGTCCGGGTGCTGACCACGATGTTGCTGCCCACGGCGTCCAGCACATCGATACTGCTCACCTTCCGGATCTCCCAGGGACGGGCCACAAAGCTGTACGGCTTGTTGGTCAGCGCTCCCACCGGGCACAGGTCGATCACGTTGCCGGAGAGCTCGGTGAGGAAGAGCTTCTCCACGTAGGTGCCCACTTGCATGTCGTTGCCGCGGCCAGTGGTTCCCAAATCATCCACGCCGGCGATCTCAGAGGCGAAACGAATGCAGCGGGTGCAATGGATGCAGCGCGTCATGATGGTCTTCACCAGCGGTCCGATGTCCTTGTCCTCCACAGCTCTGCGGGAATAAACAATCAAATCACATAATTTCCTTTGAAATATATAACTATGTATGTCTATGTATCATCTGGTTTAAAAGATGATTGAAAGAATCGTAAATATTCAATGCATACAGTTCTTGCTTTCTCGTTCTAGGACCACTATTTGTAATAGTTTCATTTAAGGAACCTACCGCTTGCCAGTGTAGTTGATGTCCGTGAAGCGGGAGCGATCGGAGCCGAAAGCCATGGCCTGGTCCTGCAGGTCGCACTCGCCACCCTGGTCGCAGATGGGGCAGTCCAGCGGATGGTTCATCAGCAGGAACTCCATGACGCCCTCGCGCGCCTTGCGGGTGAGGTCCGAGTTGGTTTTGATGCGCCAGCCCTTCATCACGGGCATTGCGCAGGCGGCCACCGGCTTGGGGCTCTTCTCCACCTCCACCAGGCACATGCGGCAGTTGCCGGCGACGGCCAGGCGCTCGTGGTAGCAGAATCTGGGTATCTCCACGCCAATCTGGGCAGCGGCCTAATGAAGAGTCCATATAGGGTGGGATTAGAAACGGTTCCAGGAGCTGGACCTGTGGCCGGGGGTATAGCCCCCACCGAAACTCACCTGCAGAACGGTGGTGCCGGGTGCCACCTGCACCGGAATGTCGTCCACAAAGACCTCGATCTTCTCGGGCGCCTTCGCCGGCGTCTGGGCCACCATGGCGCTGGTGCGCACCGCCCGGCTGGCCATCTGATGTGTGGGCGAGCCCAGAGCGCCCAGCGCCTTGACTAGCGGTGCCCGTATCATATTTTCTGCAACGAAAAGTGACCAAAGAGAGCTGCAATCGGAGGACCCAACAATTACATAAGTAAGCTGGCTGCCAGCATTTCCCCGAATATCGATTGGTTGCACCTTCCAGGCCCTCCGCCAGCCTGTTGCTTCACTGCAGCACCACTGACCACTCAGTTTCGGCGCCCCAGGATCCGGAAAACCTACCGAAATGCTGGAAAATATTCCTGTGAGCTCTTATTGCGGAGACAACTTTTATTTTTTTTTATTTTGACAGTCGCACTGTGACGGCGTGCCGCGTTGCCAACTGCCTGTTTGACAGCTGATTGCTATCGGCCAATCGCGTTGCCAACTGCCTGCAGATGGCGCCACTGAACGGCCAAAAAGATTCAAATGGAAATTCATAACTAGTTTTTAAGTACCATTTATAACGGTTATTTATAACGGTTATTTCGTATACAATTAGTTTGTTTTAAATTCTTTATAGATAAAGTTAGAACTAAATTTGTATGTATGCTTAATTTAACAAGAAACTTTGTTCTTCATAAAAAACACTTTAAATATTTAAAAACAATTCCACAAAATTTTGAATAATTTATGTGTTGATACTTTATGATAATTTAGAGAAGGATATATTACTTATACTTATAAGTAAACAAAATGGGAGAATTTCGGTAGTTAAAAAAAAAAACCAACAAAATGTCAAAGAACCCTATGATGTGCTTATGTGCCCAAAACATCTTAATTTAAGTTACACTTCCACATTATCTCATTGACTTAGGAATCTTTTAATTATATGGCCTGCATAAAATTTTTACCATTATTGTAAAGGAAATAAATATCTATTTACTTAGACTATTACCTAAGTGTGTTCTCATAATGTTATTAAAATCAATGTTATTGTTTATCAAACAAAAAGGTTACCCTTAAATCTTTTATGTATATTTATTTTGTATTACGCTTCTCAGCTCAAATTACACATTTCCAGTTGAATTGTTTTCAATCTTAAGTTGATTTAGTTTTTGTAGAATTAGGTTGTACATAGGTCACAGATATTTTATAAGAAAATGTTCAACCCAGACACAAGTTTCTACAATTTATTTGAGTAATTCGCCTACTAATGAAGCTTTTAAGCTGGGACACGGGCGACATCGCATTGATGAGACTGACGCCACCAGACGCCACTAGTGAGATCTGCTAAAGATCAAATCTTGACATGGGAGTCACGCGAAAAATTACATACACCACAACAGCAACAACAACAACAACAGCGGGAGGAGAAACAATGCTAATAGCACGGATGACAGACAGACCAGCAATGATGTTGTTCCACCTCAGCCGCTTGGAGCCGGAGCAGATCGCAGATCCCAGATCTATCTGCCAGCCTAGGCTAGGCCAGGGTGTGTGTGTGTCGGGACGGGACGGACTAACGCACGATTCTGTTGGCTCTGTGGGATCTTTGGCTCCCATTGCGGCGCCACTGTCTGCCATTCAGCCTGCTGGGGGTGAGAGCGTGCCACTACCTATCGTTATATGTGGGATAGGATGGGGCGAAACAGACCCCTAAATGGGGGAAACCATAGAATAGAAATACTTTTTTTATGTTCAAATTGTAGAGCAATGATTGTGATTCTTTATTTTAACACTATGAATCTCAGACTTTACTGAAATCATTGTTAATAATTTTTCTTCGCCATTCTTAGGGACTAAAATTAAATCTTAAAAAAATGAAGGAAGTCGGATCTTGGTTACTTTCGTTGGTTAGTTACTTGGATACACTTATTTACAAGAGGTGGATCGTTTTCGGACCTTGGATTGGCTTCGAAAAGGGTTCCCCATTTAGGCCACTGATCAGTGGTTCTTGACACGAATCCAGAGAGGCACGGCTGCCCTACAAGTCCACCTCTAGCGCGTACCGCAGCCAGGTAATCAGATAAAAATATATTATGACGTACCAGACCGACTTTTCATTGTTAATTGAGCGGCAGCTTCGGCTACGTTAAACGTAAACCTTTCCCGGAGCCCGGCCCTGAATGATTGAGATTGAGACGTGCTTGATATCTGTTGGCATCGCAGCGGCAGAGCCAGTGATACACTGAACAAAATGCGCAATGGACTTGAAACTGATGTGAAAAAATTACAACACACCGAAGAAAAAAACCAACATGCCTCTATTTAGAGAAACTATTGCTTGGTAAAAAGTCTCTAATTGCTTATCAAAGTGAAACAAATAATTACAAAATTATCCCTAATAGTATCAAGTTGATTTTTAAATGTAAGTATCAATTTAACACTAGCTTGTGTCAACTTTATAATATTATTAGGTCAATTTGATACATGCTTTTTCGTATTAAGTTGATACCAAAAGGGAAACTAGCCTTAGTATAATTTTGACCCTGTTGCATTGAGAAGTAGTTCTTATTGAGATTTTTTGGGCGCAGCCAGAAAGCCTGCAAGTAAACTATAAATCTCCTTTTAACAGGTTTAAATAAAGTATTTTTTCGAGTGTAGAGGCGATGCTGCGTCCTCGTCGGCGTCGTGTTGTTGCATTTGTATTTGTTTTTGTTGTCTGGCGATCGCTGGCGTCTGTTGGCTGTCTCGCTTATCTTGTATCTTGTATCTCGGCTACTCCCTCTCGCTCTCTCTCGCTCGCTCGATCTCTCTCGATCTCCTTCGTTTTTTCTCCTTTACCTTATCGCCCAGTATCTGCTGCTCATGTGTGTGAATGTGTGCACCGAAAAAATTGAGATATAGCAATTTTTTTTTATGAAATTATATCAAACTATGTTTTTGAGCGCTTTTATCTAAGCTTTTATAACTAAAATGTATCGAACTTTGTGCATACTTATTTCAAAGATTTATTAAATATTGTTAAAAATATGATGACCAATAACTGTTTTTCTGAATTGATTTCTAAAATGAATATTTATTGGTAAGCGCTCGTTATATCTTCAACAATAACCGAAAACCCAAAATAAAAATAAATGCTTTAATTATTAAAAGTACTTGAATTTAACACACCATTTGGGGTTACAAGTTTTGTTTGTATCTGGTATCCAAAAGATGTTACTTGATACTTTATAGATTTACAGATTTAGATTTGAAATTTATTTAAAGTTCATTCTTAACTTTTTCGAAATGCAAATAAAATAAGGAAACAAACCTGATTCTTGAATATAAAACAGTAAAAAAAAAAGGCCTCAGCCATTAAATAATAAATAGTATAATAAGTTTCGAAAACAGAAGTGTAAATATTTTATTAAACCGTCGGTTGTCGATTTCAGTGTACGCTTGAATGTTTGAATGCTCGAATGCTGCTGCTGCTGCTGTTGCCACTGCCACGCTTTAGCTCCAGTCCAGACGTGTCGCCGCAATTTGCAGCCAAACGCCGGCGACATCGGCTTGGCGCCTAAAATCAAACGGGGGCCGAACGAACGAAACGAAACGAAAAATTTAAAAATAACGTGCAACAACGACGGCGGCTAATAATGTGATTTGTTTCGTCTTTCGAGGAGACGGAGGAGGAGGAGGTGGTACTGGTACTGGTACTACCACTCCTGTTCCCTGCTCCCTGCTCCTACGCCTGTCTCCGTCGCATCCTCGCGGCGGCTTTAGTATGTGATAATTTTAAACAATTTACTCCCCTTTTTTCCATTTTGGTTTTTTCTTGTTGTTGTTGTTGTTCGTTGTGCCCGCCGCCGGCAATTGTCCGCATTTAACGGTGTGTCCTTGGTGGGATGCACCGCCCCACGTCCGCTCCACCCCCTGGACCATGGACCCCGGACAGTCACTCAGTTTCTGGAAGCAGCGAGATAAGGCTGCAATTTCTGCGGATCGACGCCATAAAGCAGATATGCCATGCCCCTGATACGATTATAATTATACGGCTAGCAAAGCACGCATGGCAACAGAACTGACTGCAGCCGGAAATCTGGGGAAGATGTGTATCTTCGATACTTTTATTGGGCAGACAGCATCTCAAATGTTCTAGGGACCTAAAAAAATAACTTCAAAACAATTAAGTATATTTGAACAATTAAATATATTTTTTTATTAATATCTTCAAAATCAATTTTTTTACTTTAAATAATTACTTTTCTGCACAGAAGCCATTGACTTGGCTTTAAATAATCAAAATATATTTGAAACTTGAAAAAAATCTTTAAAATCATATGTATGAAAGTTCCATATAACTTGAGTAGCTTAATCAATAATTCAAATTAGTTGCATACTTTTGGGAGAGTCTCAGTAATCTTTAACGCACTTTAAAACATAGTTAATTGTTACCTTAAATATAATTTAGACAACAAAAAAATCGGAAAACATATTATGGACCAATAATTAGTGTTCAAATTGGAAGGAAACAAATGTCAAGTGAAAATTTAAGAAGCTAAGAATGTAGAAGTCTTACAAACACTTGGCAAATAAGCGTAATATTAAAATTAAAAAGTTTCCATCTAGTGGAAGTGACCACTGTACTGAGCAGCAACGAAAATATATGAAGGAAAGGGTAAACAGAAAGATTATCTTACCCAAACTTGATCTTTATCAGAAAACCAATTTTTTCAATTTAAATTTATCTTTGAAATTGCATATCTTAGGCTTCTTCCCGATTTTTTTCTCAGCTGTTTAGCCAAGGACACATGCGGATTATTTTCACTGTTAACTTTAGGAGCTCTCTCCAAGTTCGACATCGAACCCGGATCAAACCGCTTCGGAGAGATCGAGTCAGTGCAGTCGCACTTGACTTCATTCAAACGATATCAAGAAAGATATCTAGAATGGTCCAATAAAATCTTAAGCTCTTTATGAATGTGAAAAAATACCTAAACCACAATTTTATTGGCCTACAATTTTGTTTTTAAATTTATAAAAACCTAAAAAGTAGAACTCCTATCTTGGCTCGAACTTTGTTTATAGTGTGTTTCTATCTTTTGAGAACTTTTAAAGGATCAATCTTGAGAAAAATGATTAGTATTTTAAATTTGTTTCTTTTTGTACGAGTTTTTTTAAACTTATATTGGTAAAAAAAATTGGTTACTTTGAAAAGGCATTAAAAATGGCTAAAACGGCAGCTCTAGATCAGGTTCGACGTCAAGTTGCGCGGTTCGAACAGCTCGCGGCGAAAATCTATTTAAGCAACACACAAAACTCGTCAACTGCCCAAACTTCAGTTGTGAAAATATTTAAAAATATCTTATTTATTTTTGAGAAGAAAATTACGTTGATAAAATATTTATAACCGGAAGTAACAATTTCTTTTTGTTTTAATTTGAAATGTAAGTTCGCTGTTGGATGTGCAGCCGCTCTCAAGTTTTGAGAGAGCGGCAGCGTGAGAGTGAGAGGCAACAACGAGCGAGAGCGCCGACAGAGAGCTGAATGTATCTTTGCGTTTGCGTTTGTTCGCTTTTAAAACACAAACAACGGTCGCATTTTTTTTCGACGCCAAAGAATTCAGTTGAGACAGCGGACGATCGGTTTCATTTTCGGGATCGGGAAATTGTCGGGAAATTATTGCAAACTCAACCTGGCGGGATAGTTTGAATATATAAAAATAAAACATCAATATTCAGACACTTGATTAAAAATATATAACGGTAAATTAATTTTTTTTCGAAAAAATATTGATATATTTTTAACAGTCCTATTCCAAACTGCGTCTGATCGATAAGTCGAAAAAAGCGTAAAAGTTTATGTATAAAATACGTGACCAAGAACATCAAAATAAATAGAAAACATTTTTTTATTATTTCAAAAAAATTATTGATAATTTGATATATTTGGTACATCTCTATTTTGCCCGATAACTTTAAAGCCGCTCTTCTTCCCATATCGGTATATCGGATAAATCGTCGAAAACAAAGTGTGGATAATGGTGATACTTTGCTGAAATTCGATCAGCGTCTGCACAGACTTCTTTTATGTGATTGTGTGTGATTCGAATCGAATTTGTGTTTTCAAAAACGCGTGTTTCTGTTGCCATATTTTGGGATCTGAAGTTTTTTTTACCTGTGTCCGTGCCTGAAGTTCGCTGAAGTTCGCGACTTGTGAAATCTTCGGCCATTGTTGTGAAAGAGCGGTGGTCTGGGTTCTCCTACCTGTACCTACATATACCTTATACCTGGCTATATAATCGCAATCGCCGCCCCTAAAGCTAAGCTGCTCGAGCTTAAGCTGCCGTCGCCTCTGTCGGGTCGGGTCTTTTTGCCTTTGTTTGCGGTTGAAATATTTGCGGCCTTCCTCCGCAGCGCGTTTCGGAATTGGAATTTGAATTGGATTCGAGATTAAACCCAAAATCGGTGAGTCGCAGCATCAAAAGAATGTAATACATCTCCAATATTGCGAAGTATTTTGATATATAAACCAATTTGATTAATACAAGATTTTCCATATTGATATAACTACTTCTAAATACTTCTTATTAAACAATTATTTAAATTTCCTTTTTACTTTTATTGATTACACTTTTTTAACACAAGAAAGATATCAGAGTTTTAAAAGATATTTGTATCGAAAGGTAGTTGAATGAAAACTTATGTAAATTAAGTCACTCCAGCAAAAATGTATAAAATAATTAAAAGTTATTAAAATATATCTTATTACTTACTGCCAACTTCTGATGAAAACTTGATTGAGATAAAATTGGCGATCAAATTATATACTCCAAATAAATCTTAAGATTAAAAACTATAAACATATTTTTTAAAAATTTAATCTAAATATTTTTTTAAACCCAAATAAAAGACCACTTAACTTAGATAAATTAATGTAATGATAGGTGAATAAATAGTATGAAATACAACCCATAAAATCTTATCACACCTTTATCAATCTAAGAACTTTAGGGCTCTGCAATTCATACATATGTACATATGTATGTACTTCCTCTGCCTTTTCGCTCCACAGCCAATTTCCTGTGTGATCTCAGCAAAGCAAATTTGTATTGCACAGACAGAGCCAAAAACCAAAAACCTACAAAAAAAATACGACTACCAAAAACGGTAAAAAAAAAACCGCAAGTCATGTATGGTCACAAGCGACGAAAGCAACAATGTCATGACAAATAAACCGAAATTAAATGATTTACTCCCAAGTATTTTGTTTTTGGCCGACGGTCCATAAACGATGTTTATGCAGAACATCCCCAAGAAATGGCAAATGGAAAAATGGAAGAAAATAAAAGATACAAAATAAAAAAGGCACACTCTTTCCACACATGTGTGCATGTGTACTACCCGCTAATAACACAAACAGCTAACAAATGAAATAATAAATCGAACGACGTTGCCATAAAAATACATTTTCGGCCCACATGCGAGTGAAGCCATACAGATTCAAATGTGCCCCGAGATAGGAGCGAAAACATCAACAACAACATCCACATCCACATCCACATCACAGCCGGCGGAGTAACGTGCGATCCGGCGAGGGCGTGGCCCCAGAAGGGGCGTGGCAGAGGGGACAGGGGGGAAGCCAAGCCAATCAATATGGAATCGTCGTTTTACGTGAAAAGTTTCATTTCATTCATAAAAAAAAGCGCCATAAATGAAAAAGAAACGAGAAAGGAAGTTCAGCTTTTCGGACAAGCCGAAGTTGTTGTACCCTTGCCCTCTTATTTATAATGAAAATCATATACTCTACATTTATATGCATAGATATGTAATTGAATCTTCATCAGAAAACAACTAATTTTAAGAAACATTTGATTTGGAAAGTTTTGTGTTGATGGGCTGTAAGCTAAGCGAGAAAAGCAACAAGATATAGAATATAGTCTGATTCTGATCTTTCACAAGATAAACACCATTATCTGTAATTTTTCCTGTTTTGCTATGACATATCAGGATTTACGACTATTGAAATTTAGGGCTTAAAACTAAACATAACAACAACTATCTAAAATAAGATAACTTTAAGTAAAGGCAAATTAAAGAGTAGATACTTGATAAGTAAAACAAAAATGAAACAAATACATTTTTTACTGATTTATTTCGCTTATCTGGCTTCCTAAATGATTATTTAAGAGTCCTGAAATTAAACCGCAAAAGCTTCTAAAAATGTCCTGACAAAACATGTTAATCCATATATTAACCGAAAATGAACCTTTTACAATTGGTGGACAAAACGGGAATACCCCTCTTATAGGGTATCGAAAAGCTGAAGCCGTATGCCCAGCTCTGTTTGAGTTTCTCAATGAAACTACAACGCATGAATGGCAAAACATATCAATGGAGTAAACAGCCGAGAGGCCTGCTTCCACTCCCCGATCCAAATTTGGTCCACCCCACTCCGATCTCCGAGCTCCGATCCATCCATCCAGCGTGCTCTGTTTTGGTCCGGTCTGTGGCCTAGTCTGAATCCAAAGTCTGGGTTTTGGGCACTGGGGTCTGGGCTCTGGGGTCTGGGGTCTGAATCTGGCCAACTGGTGGGCGTACAAATTGCTTCGCTCAAAGTGAAATCGGAAATTCGCCAGCCAGAGGGTCTCTGTTTTTTTTCTTATGTGGTCGTGGCCAGGAAAGAGGAGGAGTACGTGTACCCGAGATCTCGATTTGGCCCCTCATTAGCATAAATATTCATCACTGATGATCGATTGTTTGGCTGACCAAAATCAAAATCAGAGGTGACAAATCTCGGTGATAAATGTTGAAAATTGCCTAAAGACAGAAATAAGCGAAATAATAAAACGCCAACGTCCGAATAGAAATAGGAAATGGAGATGGAGGAGGAGGAGGATTGTGCGGAGGAGGGGTTGGACTTTACCAACTGGAGACCGGAGGAAACTGATATTTAATTCAAGTGAAATTTTTGAGCGAACCCATTCCCATATGAAGAAATCACATGAGATCATGCGGCGTGTGCTGGAGACATTTCCAAGAATCTCAATCAAACCCGGGGAGCTTCTGCCATAAAATATGTACATATATGTTAAATTACTCAACTAAGTCAGTTGTTGTTGGTATTGGGTTTTTTTGAATGGGGGGAAGTACCGGCCTGTTTTTTCACAATGAAAATCGTAAGCAAATCGGCGTAGAATGATTTAAATTTTGGGTTAGGAAAAATAAGTTTATTCTTGTAATTAATATTGCACTTGAACTTGAAATAAATACTTTCAAGTTAAAAAAAATTCTGAAAATATTATAAAAACATTTTCTTATAAAATTAAATCTTATTTCATTTTGTCACCAAATAAAAAGAGTAAAACAACAAAGTCCTAGCCTAAGATATTCTTTGAGACACTCAGACTTAATTTGAAATCTGGTTGAAATTTGGTTGAAGGATACTTCTCAGTCATTCCTATATTTAGCCATACTTTTTGATGATTGATTGTATTCACAAGGAGGAGTCTTCGTCCTGTCCCTCCATCGTTTCCCCTTCCCTATTTAGCTCCCAATCAAAATGCAGCCAGCAAACCACAAGAAGGGGAATATTGAGATCGGAAGGAGGAGGAGTAGGAGAAGGAGAAGGAGGAGCTGGGCAGACAGTCTGCAGGCTGACATTTTATGGGGGGAACAGTGATTGATTGATTGATAATTAAGAGTGGCGCCTACTGGCATCCACCGTTCATCGCTCAGCGTTCAATGGGAGGCACTGCAGCATTGCGGGACAGTGGGACAGCCAAACAGCCGGACAGCCGGACAATGGCCACATTTCAATATAGACGATCATGTGGCGCTTGCTAATTTAACTGGGAAGTCTTTCAAGTTTCGCCGCGTCTCGAATTAGATCCACAGAATAAATAAAATATCGAAACAGGAATGGCGGGCAGTGGGAATTTCGTCTCGTTTTGGGTGGGAATATCCAATATTTAAGCGCATATTTTATTGCCATCATTATGGCCATGATGAGTTCGCATTCGCATTGAATTTCGGATTCGGATTCGGAATTGGGAATTAGGAATTGGGAATTAAGAACGGCACCTGTGCCGGAGGCGCCATCGCCAAGGTCATTGGCGCCAGGGAGACGACATGAGATGAGATGCTCTTATCCGTCGATGGGGTAACTCCGACTTGCCGATCGTTATCATTATAGAGTCTGGATCTTATGGAGATTTATAATGATATGTACAACAGGTTTTTTTCAGTGGCAAAAGCGTGGGATTTTTAAAGACACTTTAAATATATTTGTGAATGATCGTTGAATGACATTCGTTTTATAATTTACTAAAAAAAACTATGTTTTTATAATTCTCACATTATATATATTTTTTAAATGATTAAAATTAATTTGAAGTGCTTAAAAGCAATTTGTATAAATTCATGTAAAATTTTAAAGATATTTCTTGACCTTTCTAAGAGGAGCCATAGCTTTAAACACAACTAACATCTTAAGAATAGCACAAGGCAAATCCCAAACTCAAGTTAATTTGAATGTCATTTTTATATAGTGTATATTTTCTAAATCTAAAAAACCATTACCTTTTGCAAATACATACATACATAAAGTAATTATTAATTTCCTGAGTGATAATTTGTTTGACGCAGAACTGTGCTAAGTGTACTAATTTTGACTGTGCGTGGATATTGCCTGCACTTTGTGATCAACGTGGTCTTTCTTAAGTTTGCATAATTTTAGCCATAAAAATAAAGCATTAAGATCTTTTTAAGAGTATCTTTTCAGAGGGTGCGACTTCCTTGCAAGAAGTGTGCAAGAAGTCCGATCTTTTGCCTTTCTATCGATTGCAAATCTTTGTAGCTAATGAGCTTTTGTTTAATTTTATTAATGGAATTGCCAACATTTATCATAAATTACAAATCGTGATCGTGATAAGAGCGCCGTTGACTGCGTCAATCTCTTGAATAATTAAGTTGTCGTGTCGCTTTGATAATGATGACCAGATGACCAGATGACCAGACGGTGTTAGCTGAGACCAAGATGATGTTAGATCTGTTCCTGTTGTTATTGTTATTGTTAAGATCAGTTGTTGGTGTCTTTGAAGCGCCGCATTCACGAAATTTGCTTAATTTTATGGCCCGTGTCTCTTTTTGTATTTGTTTTTTGGCCCCAGCCATTCAGTTATTGTCTCCATCGTTCCATCTCCACATCTCCAAATCTTCACCACTGCCCACGTCTCGAAAGTGTTTGCCAAAAAAGCCAAAAGGCAAATCACCTTTTATTTATTATCTGGAAGTGGTCTCTTTCTTTTTATGGCCCCCATTCGCGGAGCCAGATCCCAGTTCCCAGATCCCAGATACTTTTCCACACAGCTACGTAGGTACATCTGGATCGGATCAGATCGGATTAAATCGAGTGGACGGATGGGTTGCTGTTACCACGAGTTGTGGGATGGATGGCGCCAGGCCCACATCCACATCCACATCGATACCACAATGATCGGCGTAAAAACCGCAAACAACAGGCGCAGTACTTCAAGATTGATTGCCTCATTTCAAACCGAACAAACAAATGAGACACTTCACTACCATAATTATCCACAGTTTGCTACTGAAAACGGATATTCTCATGCGTAATAAAAGAGATCATTAATATGTTTGTGGTAGTTGCCAAAGCAAAGCTTGCAAACATTTAAAAAATATAATATCTTTAAAATATAATAAGTTTACTTTGGGTTTGATTACTACAGACAAATTAAAGCATTTTTTATCGTTGCTCCTACAAACCTTGACCATTCGTAATGACCGAGTATTACCTATTTTATAGGTATTTTGATTGTGATAAATAAATCATTTGAAAAAAACCCAAAAACTCGTTAGGAGCACAATATCTTGGTCAAAATACTCGATAAATGATTCTAAACCTACTGAATGATTAATTTTTGAATGCGAATTGCGACATTTTTAAGTCAATTTAATATAAAGTAAATAATATTTATATTTTGTGTTTTTTAAATGTTTTAAATTTTGTTTGGATATTGTGTCTATAATTTATGATTAGTGTTATTTTGTGAGCTACCTCAAAGTTAGGTTTTGTTATTATAACTTAGTTAAATGTGACAAACTAAGGAATAAGAAATTTATGCTTAAAAAGAAGGCAGAAATTTGTCAACAAATCTAAATCTCTGTGATCCATAGTCATTTAAATAGACTTCTTATAAACAAATAAAACACAAATTGCTAAAGTACATTAAAATGTTCTCCCTGACCTGACCAGACCAATCCTGCACTCTCTTTACAGCCAGTGCTGATCTTGACCAGGCCAAGATCCAAAGTATGCGATCGCTGCCATGCTGCTGAGACAACGTCGGGACAACGGCTAGGGCTGTGGATCTGGATCTGGATCAGGAGCAGGATCGGAATCAGGATGCGGACCAGGAGTCGCTGCCTGGGCATGCTGCTCTGCTTTTGGCTGGCCTGCGAGGCACCCGGCTACACCAGAGGATCCACCTCCCGTCCGCTGTACGGCCTCCACTCCGACGAACTGGCGCCGGGCGAGGGGCAGTTGGTGGTGCCGCGTCGCGTCCACGCCGACGGCCAGTTCATGACCCACTCGCTGGCATATGCCCACGATAGGGACCACAGGAGGCATCGCCAGCGGCGCAGTGTGGAGGATTGGGAGCGGGATTCGGATTTGGAGCCGGCGGATCTGCACCTGCAGCTGCCACTGGCCAACGAAACGCTGCACCTGGAGCTCACGGCCCACAGCTACTTCCTGGCACCCAATCTCGTGGTGGAGCGGCACCGCCGGGACCTCCGCACCCGGTCACCACTCACCCCGCGCCACCTCAACTGCCACTTTCAGGGCAAGGTGCGCGGCCAGTCGGCCACCAACGTGGCCATCTCCACCTGCTCGGGACTGGTGAGTACTCCAATTGCCCGGTTACCAGTCCCGAAAAGAGTCGTAGAATCATATGCTTCATTTAGGTGGGTCACATCCGGACGGCCAGCAATGAGTACTTCATTGAGCCCTCCAAGGAACACGAACCACATCCCGACAGCGGCCATCCCCACGTGGTCTTCCAGCGCTCCTCCGTGAAACCGAAGGTAAGTTGGGCAATCAAATCCCTTGGCTGTCCACCTTCATTGCCCATTCATCCACCATTGATAGCATCAGGCGAGCACCAGGAAGCGACAAAAGCGCAAGAGGGGCGGAGGATCGGGATCCGGATTGGGTACGGGATCTGGAGCTGGAGCTGGAGGAGCGGAGGTCAGCAACTGCGGCACTCGAGAGCCACGAAGGCGAATGGAGACGCGACTGGAGTGGCAGGCCAGGGGCAAGGTAAAGATTCAAGGCGGCCGCCAGATACGGCGCCACCACAATCACAAGCACAAGCACAAGCTGCACCACCAGCAGCAGCAGCAGCAGCACCGGAAGCTGCAGCACCACCAGCGCCACCAGGTGCCCCACACCAAGTTCAAGTACGAGACGCAGTTCCTACCGGAAATCCCCCGGAGACGACGCTCCATCAGCAGTCCCCGGCATGTGGAGACACTGATTGTGGCCGATGCCACCATGTCAGCGTTCCACAAGGACCTCAACGGCTACCTGCTGACCATCATGAACATGGTGTCCGCCCTGTACAAGGATCCCAGCATCGGCAACTCCATCGAGATCGTGGTGGTGCGCATCATCCAGCTGGACGAGGAGGAGTCGCAGCTGCAGCTGAATCTCACCCAGAATGCCCAGAAAAATTTGGATCGCTTCTGCAGGTGGGATTTTCTATTCATTGGTCAAATTAATTTATCTTGACTTCACCAAAGTATGACCAAGTACTGTCAAATAGAACATTTAAAACAAGAACAAGATCAATTAAAAACACCTCATATATCCCATAAAACATTCTGCATCCTTTGAATACCCACAGTTGGCAGCACAAACTCAACAAAGGCAGCGAGAAGGATCCGCACCATCACGACGTGGCCATCCTCATCACCCGCAAGAACATCTGCGCCAACAACTGCATGTGAGTCCATGTCCCCACTCCGGTATCCAATGTCCCATGTCCAATATCCGATTAATCCACAGGACCCTCGGTCTGGCCAACGTGGGTGGAATGTGCAAGCCCAAGCAGTCGTGCAGCGTCAACGAGGACAATGGCATCATGCTCTCCCACACGATCACACATGAACTGGGCCACAAGTGAGTGATTATTAGATCATTCAATCATTTTATCACTTGATCATTCATTCAGGAAGCCCGCATGATTTTGGGGGTATTTTTATTCGCAGGTGTTTCAATTACAAATTTATTTTTAACTCCCAGGTATTTTGGTTATATTTGTTGAAACATACATAAATAGGTGTTTCAAAAATAATTTAAACAATTTAAATTACATTTAATAAGGCATGTAGAAAAAGTGTTTTCATACAACATAAAGAATAATTTCCATTTCTGTAATGCAATACAGAAAAACATTAAAGGGGGTTAATAACTTAAAACAAATAAATGATTTTCGATTTAAAAACGTAAACGTTTTGCTCGGTACAATATTTTACAAAGAATTGTTTAGTGTTTTGATAAAAATAAATATCCAATTTAATCAGTTACATGTTTTGATATGAGTCATTAAAAATAAACATTAACATAAAATATCTAAAAATGTAGATGGAAAAAATAGTTTTTATTTAAATTGTTGAGCCAGTGTGAATGGGGCACAAGTCTATTCATCCGTTTATCCATTCATCCGGTGGCATCGTAGAGTAGAGAGGCAGGCATGTAGACAGGTAGCCGGCAGCGATTTGCATTGCCACCTGCGGCGCCAGACGTTGGCCAACGCATGCCCCACTCGGTGCGATCGATCCGATCCGATCCAATCCCCATCCCCATCCACGGGCCAAGATTTATGGAGTGTCCGATTCGTTTAATGAATGAATCGCCTGCAACTACTTACGACTGAAGCCAAGACTAAGACCACGAGTTCGCAAACGATTACACGCAGAAAATAAGTTATAGTTTTGTTTTAATGTTGGTAATTTAATTTGGTTTTTCTTATTTAATTACCTGATAAATGGGTTCAATTTCGTATTATTATTGACACCCAATTTTGTTCTGTGTACAAACACGACTGAGGCGTCGGATGCTTTGACACCTGCGTGTGCTGTGACAATGATCGCCTGCGTTCCACGCCCACTTGGCTACTGGTCCACTTGTCCACTCGGCCACTTGTCCACTTGTCCACTTGTCCACTTGTCCACTTGGCAATTGACAGTTGCAGTCGCAGTTTCGGTTCTCGGTGCCCTGCTTCCTGTTCGATCTAAACTCAATTAGTCGAGCGCAACGCTGGAGATGACTGGCCAGTCACCGTGATTTTGGGGTCTCTGATCGCAGAGCTAAAACTAAGCTAAATTTGGTTACCCAAAGTGGTTGTACCCTAGGGAAAACTCACTTAACTCCTCCATCTCTCCACTTACACCTGTTCCCAAATGACCCTTGGCCACTCTCAGTATTCCAAAGTGGAAAATTAACATTTTATTACGGGCAATTAGCTTGAACCCAAGTCGAGTGATTCACAGTGATCACAGCCGGTGCGGTACGGTGATCATTAATCGGATCAGATCGGATCGGATCGGCACACCCAGACACTCCGACTCGCTTTTAACTCACACCCATCGGTAGACGACGGGTCCGGTTTGGCTGGCTAATCGGGATTGGGGGAGCCGGGTTGCGGATTTGGATCGGTTTGGATTGGGTCGATCGTTCGATGTTCAAGTTTTCAAGTTTTCAATTTCCAAATGAATGGCCGTTGTGGGCCGCCCTCTGTGCCAGCGCACACTCACGAAAACTGCAAGTATCTCCGGGGATATTATCCATAATTTCTGATTTTATTTTCAAATTTGAAAGATAATGTTTGAAAGTGAGATATAAATTCCCTAATTAAATCGCTCAAAACTTTGATTTGCGAAGTGAAACCAAGTAAAATTAAATCCAAACATTAATTTTCGGTAATATTTCTTTCTTGGAAGTTGAAAAAATATTGTTGATTGATTTTTAAAATCATTTTTCAAGTTTATTTTAGCTTTTTTGGTTAGCCAAAAGTACGTAGACTGAAAATGTATTTATTCCTAAATTTTTTAAGAGCCTTCTGGCTAGCGATTTTCTACACAAAACAGCAAATTCTGTTCAGGCTGTTAGCCAAGTTTTTTAGACTCTTTTCTCCGAGTGCAGCCAAGTGGCCGTCAGTCAGTCTAGCGTGCTCAGTCCGCGATTGAGTCAGCTCAGCCCCCTGCCCCTCTGCCCGTCGGCTTGGATCCGATCTGTGATCTGGTGGCGATGGGTTGTTGGATTGCTGGCCCGTTGGGCTGTTGGATTGTGTAAGCAGACCGGCCGGAATCGGAATCCGAATCCGAATCCAAATCAAAAGCCGAATCGGTGTCGGAATCTCCCTGGGCGGGAGCAGCAACAGGTGGTCCGATTTGTTTTGGTTTCGCTTTGTTGCTGGGGCCCCACTCGTTTATGTGCTTTTAATCGGATATATCTGTTTGTGTACAAACGATTTGCTCCGAATTGGCCATTATTCTATTATAATAATCAGGTTTTTTCGTGTGGGCAGGGGGATTTCCTTGCCTCGCCGACAATTTGCAACTTTGTGTCTACGATTTGATCTCGTGCTGTTGCGGAGTTTCCTTCTTTTTTTTTTTTTTTTGCTATTTAAATAAGGTTTCCTAGTATTTTTTTTTAAATATGTTTTTTTTCTCCCACAGCTTTGGCATGTTCCACGACACCGCGAAGATCGGCTGCCATCCGCGGGTGGGTCCCATTGTGCACATCATGACGCCCACTTTCGGAGCGGACACGCTGCAGGTTTGCTGGTCGAACTGCAGCCGCAAGTACATCACGCACTTCCTGGAGTAAGTACCTCATGGATTCTCTATATTTTATAGGTCATTATATTTAAAATATAATTGAAACTGAATTTATGCTAGGGGGTCGTAATAGGTCTAAAAGTTCCGCGTGAAATTTCCTGGAAGAAAAATCATTAAAATGTTTGAAAAAGTATAGGTGTAAATTATTATTTTTTACTGATTTTTTTATTAATGGTTTTTCAATGATTATGATATCAGGAAAACTGAAAAAATGTTTTTAAATAAACTAAATATAAATGTATAATATAAAATATTCATTATATATTTTTTTTCAATCAAATTAAGTGAGTAATTTTTTTGAACCCCAGTCACAGTTATGAAAACTTTAAAACCTTCTTGATAACCATGTAAAAAAACATTATTAAATATTAAATGCTGATTGAATTTGCAGCCAGGGATTGGGTGAGTGTCTGGACGATCCGCCGACGCCGCTGGACGAGTACAACTACACGGGTGAGCTGCCGGGGATGCGGTACAATGCGCGTGGCCAGTGCCGCCTGCAGTTCAACCTGACCACCGACAGCGAGGTGGGCGCCTGCTCCGCCCCCCACGAGTTCTGCTCGACGCTGTGGTGCAAGGTCAACGGGGAGTGCGTCACCCACATGCGACCCACGGCCCCCGGGACGCTGTGCGGCAGGAACAAGTGGTGTCAGAACGGCAAGTGCGTCCGCAGGGAGGAGCTGCAGGCGCTCAATGGCGGCTGGGGCGATTGGAGCGAGTGGAGTGAGTGCTCCCGCAGCTGCGGCGGCGGTGTGTCCACGCAGCAGCGGGAGTGCGACTCCCCGGTTCCTGCTAACGGCGGCGTCTTCTGCATTGGCGAGCGGAAGCGGTACAAGATCTGCCGGAAGCGGCCGTGTCCGGAGCAGGAGCCCAGCTTCCGGGCGCAGCAGTGCGCGCGATTCGACAACGTCAGCTACCAGGGAGCCACCTACAAGTGGCTGCCGTTCTTCGACAAGAGTGAGTCCCTAAATTCTCTTCAATTTCAATTGGATCCTTTCGTTGACAAATGGTGCTGCTTAAATTTGTTGCTAAACTCGTTCAAATTTAATTTAATCCCTTAAATAAAATGGGTTTTCTTACCTTTTTTTCTACCCCTAAAATTACTAAAACCACCGAAAAGTATACCTTGAATTTTTTACTTGGCTAACTAGCTGTTAAGTAGCAACAATATTATTGTTTATATGTATCTTACCTCTTAGAGAGTTTATAAATATATTTTTATAAAATTGAATATATATTTTAAAATCACATGTTAAAAAAATTCAATGGCCACAAACTTTTTATTTATAAACTATTAAAAAAGTGTGACTTTCGCTCCTATTTCAAAATAAGGTACTTAACAAATGCAAACCCATAAGTAGAACAAATTCCTTCTACTTATTATAATCAGAATCAGATTCATTTTAAATAAATGTAGAAGATCTTTTAACATTCTCAAGATAATAGTATTTTATGTTTTATTCTATTGTTAAAAGTGCATGAATATTTTTGATATAAAATGATCAGATCAGAGTTATATAATTCCCATTGCTGGCCACCCAATTTAAAGTACATCACTCGATATGCCCACAGATAATCCCTGCCGGCTGTTCTGCAGCGACGTGGACGACACGATCATCGCCAACTGGGGCTCCACTGTGCTGGACGGGACGCCCTGCACGCTGGGCACCAACAACATGTGCATCGACGGCATCTGCAAGGTAAGGTATCCAGCGTGACCGTGGTCCATAAACTCAAATCGCGTTTCGTTCAGAAAGTTGGTTGCGATTGGATCGTCGACTCGGATCTGCAGGACGATCGCTGCGGTGTCTGCGGCGGCGCTGGCGATCAGTGCCAGCCGGTGAGGGAGATCTTCGCCGATCCGTTCGCCGCCAAGGACGGCGCCTACGTGGAGATCGTCACCATACCGGCGCGGGCCAGGCACATCCGGATCACCGAGCAGGCCAACTCGCCGCACTTCCTCGCCATCGCGGAGGCGCACAGCGATCGGTTCTATCTGAACGGCGACAGCCTCATCTCCATGCCCGGCGAGTTCGAGATTGCCGGAGCGGAGAGCCTCTACGATCGCGTTGACGAGCAGGAGACCATCACAATACCTCAGCCCATCCAGCATTCCATATCGCTATATGTAAGTGGGTATTTTTTAAAATATAAAAACAATTCTCTAGAGACTTGAAATCGCTTGAAAAGGCAGTTTCTTATCTTCCGGAATTTATCCAATGGTGGTCTCTACTGAAAATGTACTGTTGCCTCCTTTTAGACACGTGTATGAGGGACTTTGAATCTCTTAAAATTTGTGAGATCCCGATACCTATTAATTCCCAGCTTTCCTGAACTGAAAACCATTTTTTAGGTTTACAAAAATGCGATAGCTGAATAAAATTATTCAGTTTATTCTGATCACTGAACACTGTATTTTTTGTATACTTAAAACATAGTGTTCAGAGATTCAGATTTTTAGGGCAGTAAATTTCTAAATTTCTACACTTACACACAGTAAAATATTGGTAATATTTTTGTACACAAACTAAAAAACAAATAATTATTTCACAGTAAAAAAAAGTTTGAAAAGTACAAAAAAAATTATTACATACAAAAAAAAAAAAACAATTATTTCACAGTAAAAAAAATGATTCTTTTTTATATATTATTTAAATTTAGAAGCAATGTGAGGCCCATAAAAAACACTTGTAAATGAAATGCTAATAAATTCTTTGATTTTCCCCCAACTGCCACATAATTTTCCCTAAACTGCCACATAATTTCCGACAATTTTCCTCCATTGTCACAGGCGATTGTGCGCGGCAATGAGAGCAACGCCGGCATCTTCTACGAGTTCACCCTGCCCGCCCTGAATGTGAGTGCAGGCAGGCAGTTCCTGTGGCGCCTGAGCAACTGGACCACCTGCTCCGCCGGCTGCGGCGGAGGAGTGCAGCACCGAGAGCCCGTCTGCCAGGAGGGCGGCAAGGGTGAGATATCCAAGTGGTTCCATCTTGTTTCCTTGTTTAACCAAGTGATATCCCACTCACAGCACTGGGGGACACACTTCCCTGCTGGACGCACGCAAAGAACAAGAGGCCACTGCGGCAGTCGAGGGCGTGCGGTGAGCAGCCGTGCCCGGCCCACTGGTGGCCAGGTCCCTGGCAGTTCTGCCCACTCACCTGCCGCCCAGCTGGAGCTGTGGCTCCTCCGCTCCGCAGGCGATCGGTGGTCTGCCTGGATCAGCACGACGTGGTGGTGGCGGATGCGGAGTGCGGCCTGCTGGCCAAACCGCCGGAAACGGAGCCCTGCGAGTCCTCGCTGCCCGATTGCAGGGCCAAGGATTGAGCCGTGATCCGTGATCCGTAATCGTACGATGTAATGGAACATATTTATTCAGCTAGTAAGCATTTCGAATGGTCGGTTCATCCCAGATGTACTTAACTAATCATACGCACAAACAAACAAAAAAAAAAGGAAATTACATAGGCTAAGGATAATGCTTAAGCGCTAGCGATAAGGCATCTTATGTATTACGATCGCGGGCTTATCGATATATATATATATCTATATAGCATTTAGGTTACTCAATACAGATAGATGTATGCGGAACTACCGGCTCTCTCGTTCATATCACATGGGTGGGAATAGCTGGGAGATTGGATGGGTTAGTTGGGGAAGCACTAGAAACGCGTGTTGTCCGGCATCTTGCGGAAGTAGGCGATCTTGTCCTTGGGCACCCGGTAATTGTGCATCCAGCGGCTGCCCTTGCGCAACGATCCATCGATACCATCCTTCCACACGCCCTGCGGCAGGTAAACTGAAATAACAAGAGGATTAGAACACCAATCTTGACCAAATTCAAGATGAAGTACTCACCCTCGCGCTCCTCGCGCCCCGCATGGAGGATGGGGGCCACGATCAGCTCCTCGCCCACGGAGAACTCATCGCTGACTATCAGGCAGGCGGGATCGTGGGGATCCATCATCCAGAGCGGGCGCACCAGCGGCAGACCCTCGTTCATCGAGGGGCTGAGGTACTTCTTCAGCAGGGCGATCACCACCGTCTGGCGCACCTCCTTCAGCTCCTGGGCCACCCGGGTGACCAGGTCGCTGCGGTACTCCGAGGGCAGGTGGCTGAACTGCATGGCCGGCATGAATGTGGCCAGCTGCAGCCAGCGGATGAAGAGCTCCGGATCCGGCAGCGGTGGCTGGGCCATCGAGTAGAAGGAGACCATCTTGGTGAGGGGTCTGTGCAGCAGGTAGTCGCCTCCAATCACTCCGGGCAGGACGAAGGGGTAGCCAATCACGCCGTAGTTGAGGACAGCGCCCAGGGTCTCCCTCAGGCCCTCCCAGGTGGCATTGGCGGGCGGAGTGCTCAGGAAGGTGGGTGGCTTGGGCACCACACTCGCCGTGGAAACGGCCATCAGGCCAGCTCCCTCCAGGCTGGCGGTGAAGAGGCGGGCGTAGGTGTCGGGATTGTCCAGGGTCTGGCGGCACTGGTAGTAGTGGGGCAGGTTGTAGCCGGTGCCCAGGTCCAGGTAGAAGCTCTGCACCCCGTACTCCTCCTTGAGGCGCTGCAGCTTCTCCAGCAGCCAGGGCACCGAGGCATTGTTGGTGATGTCCAGGACACCGGCACTGGAGCTGCTCTTGTACCTGGTCAGAGCCGGGATACTGCGCTCCGAGTGGCGCTCGTAGATGAGCAGCTTCCGCCGCACCGCGTCCTTGAAGTTGGCACTGTCCGTGCTGATGAACGGCTGGATGGTGAGCACAACCTTGAAGCCGCGGCGACGCAGCACATCGATGGTGTCCTTGAGAGTGGGAAACCTGGCCTTGTCCACCGTGAAGTCACCCATGTTCTCCTGCCAGAACTCGTTGATCACTATGTGGCCCAGGCCCATGGCAATGGCGCTCTCCGAGTAGTCGCAGATCACGGACTCGTTCAGGGACTCCGCCGTCTCCGACTGCGGTATCCGCCAGACGGGCTCCTCCAGCAGCGAGTGCAGCACCTTGAACTCCTGCTCCTTGAGGCCGTCCCACAGGCTCTGCTGGGTCATCAGCATGTGCAGGCTGCGCATGTCCTCCGTGGTGCAGATGCGGTAGTCCAGCTGCGGCAGCGGGGTCAGCCGGTTCACGAAGGTGAACTCATCGTTGGCCGCCCGCAGGCAGAAGCGGTTCTCCGTCCGGTTGACGCCCAGCTGCAGGGGCGTGCGCTCGTTCACCTGCATGGCCACCCCGATCGAGTTGAGGAAGTACCTCTTCACCCCGTTGCCGAACTGATGGATCTTGCTGTCCCCGGAGGCGTACGGGGCAAAGTCGAAGTTCGCGTAGCTGAGGGACCACTCCTGACCCTTGGTCACCCCCCCGCCGAACCACAGGCCGTTGTCCCGCTTCAGCTCGTAGCAGTCGGTGGGCAGGAGACCCGGGGTCAGGGCCTGCCACTGCAGGGTGTAGCAGCGGAACACCCCCTTGTCCTCGAAGTTCATGTGCAGCCGGGCGATCCCGTTCCACTCCATGCACACGCTGCCATCGCTCCTCCGATGATCCTCCAGGCAGTGGAACGGCGCCGTATCGAATCCCAGGGTCACGCCCAACTGGCCCGATATCACCTCCTTGTCCTCGTGATTCAGTATCCGGAAGATGCGGTCCACCGAGTTGAACTTGATCTTCTGGAAGTAGCTCTTGGTGAGCACCTGCTGGTGGTAGGCCACATAGGCGTAGCCGATCTGCAAGAAGGGATTTAAAGTTACTAAGGATGAGTCTGGAGATCTTGAGAACAAGGGAGTCTTTAGAAGTGGCTATCTAAGCCTGAAATTTAAATCTTAGTGAGAAGAGAGATCACAAAAACTAACTCCATATGGAGATCCTATAAAAGAGATCTTAGTTTCATAAAAAGGATTCAGGATCCTTTTGTTTAGACACATCGATATCAAGTTATAAGCTATGATTACAATAACTGTGAACCCTTAAGGTCGCTAATTAATTAAAATATAAACAATAACAATGACTTCACATCTGTAAGCAGCTTTCCTCTTTGACATATATATTTTTTAAGAGCCCACAAAATGAGTTTATCTTAGTGATAAAAGTACTTTTATCTTTTCTGAAGCCTAAATCTGTCTCCTAAATTGTGTGTTGTATTTTACAGATTATTTTAAAATAATAGAAAAGCTCTCTTCATCATGTGCATGATGATCTCATGCAACCAAATCACTCAGTGTGCTAATGATTTGAGACGACTTACCAGAAATATGATGATGAAGAACATGATGATAACGAATATTTTAATTTTGTAGTCCTTCGTCTCCCGCTTTTTCTTTCTTATCAGCTGGGGAAAGGCCTGTGTGTGGAGTACGAGAAGAGATTAGTGCTGGCTACTGACCTTTGACCCCGCATCTCACCTGCATCTTCTCGCGCAGCAAACTGGCCAGGGAGTTGACGCTGGTGATGGAGGCCTGGTTGGAGGCCACACTGTGGCTATCGAAGTCGCTGGCCAGCATCTCCTTGCTGTTGAGCCGCAGGGCGGGCAGCGGAGCAATCGAGGCACGTCTCCGGCTGCGGAAGCGATCGCTGCAAAATGACACAACAAGAATTCATCATAAAATATAAAACCTCATAAATAACTCCCATTGATAACTTCAGTGACAAGTTAAGATCAAGAAGAGCCACAACTGTTGTCTCTTTTGATACACAGAAAAGTACTTGGAGGCGTAGCAGCGATAGCACCTAAATTCATTTATGAGCCCGATAAGTAAAGCTGTTTGTAGGTACATATAAATTTCTCTGTTGTCACGATGATGCGCTGCACACCGGAAAAATATGAGTTTGAATTTGATATGAAATATTCTATACAAAGTATTTATACCGCTGAGCTCAGGAATCTTATTAAACTTGATGTTGACAGGTCATAAATTTCAACCAAAAAAAAAGTTAAACCTAAATGTTTGTATGAAACTATCAATTATGGTGAAAATTAAAACTTAGAGACCATAATACCTAGGCTTTCTTGTACATTTTAATTCTTTTAATTATAAAAAATACCCAATTAAGAATTAAATAACAGAAGATACCTAAATGACACCTTAGTATTTATATTTCGGTGCTGAGTTGTAGATAACTCAGGGAGAAAATGGAAAAATGCGATTTCGAAAAACCAAGATGCATCGTGAGACCCTGAACTTGCAACGCGATCGGGGTTAGCTTATCACCCTTATCACTTATCGGGGGCGGAAGACAGTCGTTGAGCCCACTGTCGAGGTGAGATTTTTGTTTACATAACACACACACTTTTTGCTCTCATTTGCATGCAAATCTCGCGTAAACAAATGGCAGAGCCACAAAAAATGGCAAAGCCAGTGCTTATACAGTGCTCTATAATTATATATATGTACTTGCTTGGCCTGATTTATTTACAGTACAGTTGATAACGCGGAATGACAGCTCTTGAAGTCGCAAACACTCCTCCTATGGCCGATATATGTGGTTTTTTCGAGGAGACACTGATAGTTGATACTCCCACTGACATGCGGATGCTATCACGTCCAATCACAGTCATCAACTGAGTGGAGGTCCGTTTATGTCGCTGGGTTGCGACATCGTATAGTATATACCCCAGTAGAGTCCGGGTCGTCTTGCTGGAGATTCCTCCAAATTAACTTATCATCCGCACAGAACAGATTGGAGACCCGCCGTTGTCTCTCCGCCTGTAATACGCTTTTAAGCACTTAAATTGCCCCCATCGCGTGTGCATTCCATTTTAAGTCTGTATGACACCGATCTTTGGAGAAATCACACATCACATACTATATAGATATCATAATTATTGGTTTGTATATTTTTAATTTACACATCAAGCAATCAATCATTATTCAAAACCTTTCTATCTGTTTATAGTATTAATAGTAGAAAATATTTAGAGTAACCTTGTACAGACATTGATTTCATCTGCACAAATTAAATGGAATGGTTTTTTAGTTGACGTAAAAAAAAAAAAATTCATTGTTTGTTTTTCTTACATGTTTATCATAACTTCTAACCAATTTCTTCTATTTTATTTTTATGTATCTACATCTACAAAGATTATACGAATAACCCAAGTCAGAAGCTTAATCTAAGACTTATGAGGGGATGACACTTACAAATAATAGTAAAGCTAATAACTCTAATTAACCAAACAATATCAATTACATGTGCAATGCAATAACTGATAGCAAAACCCTTGACAAAAGTGCAAAAAAAATTAAAGTTAGCTGGTTTCAACTGCCTTAAATTGCTGTGAAACAAGGTGATTTTTCTGGTCATCAATATTGTGATTATATTTAAGAGATACGCATTCAAACAAGATCGATTTGGTAGCATAAGTCTAAAATTAAAGGATGTTTTAAGTGAGAGCCACTCAACGTTCGTCAGTAAACGTTTTCTGCACCTACGTAAAAGCAGTTGAGAATTATAGGGCAAGCGTTCGTTATAATAGTTTTTGATTATACGAATCGAAGCATTATTTTCTTCTGTGTTCAAATAACAGCTGTAAAGTGTTGGCAGTTACGTTTCGGGTCTGTAAGTCTATTAATAACTGTTATTCGACCGACACTTTCCCCATGCCATTCTATATGCTAAGTATATGGGTAATCAAATTGCCGAGGCGGGGAAAAATCGAATGAAAATCGCAATTAAATTAGCATGGAAGGGGAAGTGTAACCGATAAAATGGGAATGGGTATGGGATTGGGTATAGGCATGGGTTTGGGGAGGTAATGGGTATGGGTATGGTGATAGGGGTTGGGAATGGGGCGTTGATATGGAGGGAATGTTGGGAAAGGCACGTTCCACTCGCCAATTGAATTACTGTCGTTCGGAGACAAAAGGCAGCGACTTTCAATTAATTAATCTAATTGCCCAATGAATCAAATGGGGAAATGTGCAGAATGACGGCTTGGGTAAAGATTAAAGCCACTGGATTCTGAGCGGAAACTAGCAAGGAATTGAGGTATCCTGTCGGTGGCTCTTTTATCTTTGAGGATCTAAGACGGTGACATTTAATCTAATAATAAATTGACTAACGATATAAGAGTGAGTAGAACGATTTATTTGGCTATTAGTTTGATATTTCAAATAGAGAAACTTTGTTGTACTGAATGTTTATCTAAAAATTAAAAATGTTGTATAATTTAAATAAATATATACATATATAATTTTTTATATACATATAATTTAAAGCAGTTGCATGATGTTGGGTCTCTTGAAAAATTAATTAATTATTAATTAATTTTTGTGTTTCTCACCTAGTTTTATCACTTGTGTTTTTGTTTAAATGCACCTGCAGTTTTACTTTGTTATTTAAACTAAAAATAGTTTTGGACTAAATAAAATATGATAAAAAAAAATAAACAAAAAAATTTTAAATCAATATTAAGTTCATACAATTAAATATTTAGGCTTTTCCCAATAGATAAATGTAGCAGATTAAATTATGTTAGGAGGACATGTGTATTACGTATACGCACATATGCACCATAGATTGTAACCACTCACCGGTGAACTGGTCTTTTGGTGTTCCCAAACTCGTCATCGCTGTCATCGTTGGCGCTGCTGGCGTTGGCGTTGGCGTTGGCGGTGGAGAAATTGATGGCCGTAGTGCTGATGGCCTTATCCGTATCCGGCGTATTCGCCGATGTCGTCGGATCGTCGGCAATCTGAAAGCGGTTCGGAAAACGGGAATATATATAAATCAAACAGTGAACAATTGTAACTGGATTTGTTGGTGGATTTTGGCACCTGCCTACACTTGGGCAAGGTGAGTGCAATTAGCACAAAGGCGTCACCGCAGAAGCCCCGTCAAGGTTCCGTCAATATAACCGCAATATAACCGCAAAATCCCAGGCAAATTCTATATCAAAATACAGCTGGAAGCCACACTTAAGTAGTACCTGCCTTATCCTTATCCAAATCCGCACTGATGTCGAGTATCAGATCGGTATCTTCATCTATATCTTCATCTATATCTACATCTATATCTTTATCGGGTGGCTGATCTTCACTGGAAACACTCGACAGGATAAAGCGCCTGTTGTTGGGTGAACTCATTTTTGGGTCTCGATGTTTGTAACACAGATTCTTATTTATTTATGTTGATACTTAATATCGTTGTTTTATCAAGTTTAAAATAATATAAACGTAGAATTTGTTATATAAAGTCTGCATTAATTTATAGATTTTTTTTCAATCACAACACTTTTGATTATTTTAAGAAAATATGAAAACTTTATGCACAACTTTGTTTTGTAATGTCCATCGATTCTGATCTTCGCTCAATCGATTAAATATTTTATTAATTATATATGTTTGTATCTCGGTTAAAAATAAATATAGGGCACCGATCCGAACGCTGTTAATGCCGCGATCGCACTGTTAACCGCTGATAATTGCTGGATTGCTATTGCCTGAATATTGTTTTTGAAGCCTCAATTTATGCGTTTTAATCGCTCCGCTCTCGCTGCCGACGTCGCTGCTGCCGTCGCTGCCTCTGCCACTGCCACTGCCGCCGTCAACGCTGGCAGCGCTGTCACAGTGGGGCGTTGAGTGGGAATATATTTCACACCCACTCTGAAAAATCACTCAAAGCGGTGGGAATTTGATTTTGTTTTAAGCAGAAAATTACCCGGCAGTCGTAAATTAATTGTACTACGGGATTCTAAGCGGCAACGCTCGATTTAGCCTTTAATCACGACTGCTGACCGCAAATATAGTAAGTACAAGCAAAAATGCACCGAGAACTAAGTGTTCTGATGCAGTGGCTCAGATTTGTCGATTTTTAAACTTTCTACTTATAAGTATAAAGTACTTGGGAGTGCTCCCATTCTGTAACCGGTTGGCCGATCAACTAAGCCGCTTCACATCCAACTTGCAACCGTTTTAAATTGGTTCTGATCGGGCTATTTGGACTACTTACACCAGGGTGTAACCAAAAAAAAAATATAAATAAATATAAGCATTGTAAATTACAGATGAGTATGTGTTTTTATTAAAACCAAAATTCCATATTTTTTTGCTGTGTACTCCCGAGTTCTAGAAGATTGAATTTTACTATCTTTCACAAATGATGTTGAAGCAATTTACTTCGTTTGACATCTAACTTAATTGGTATTTACAATGAGTGAAACTAGGAGGGAGAAAAACTTGCTAATTAGCTCTGCATATTGTGAGACATATTTCTCCCTTTCAATATTTATTCATGCATATACATTTTTTTCTCTTTAAAAACAGAAAGTTTCCTGCTTAAAAATCGTTGCATACTTTCAGGCTGTTTTCACAAAGACCACGTTGCGTATGTGTGCTTTTTTTCCGTCGTGTGACAATTGGATGCTTATGAACATCACACATACGCCGCGTTGGCCCGACCCGGACACACCCCCCTCCGCCCTCATTTGCAGCTCTATAATTAGCGCAAGTCATACCTCGCTTCTTTCTGACATCAGTAATGAGTTTGAGTGTTATAATAGACGTAATCTCCCACGAAATAAAAAAAAGTGTTGAACGCGTCGCTGGATGCGCTAATGATTTTAAGGGGATATTCTGGATGCACACAAAATCACACAAAAAATACATTAAATGCAATCTGTAGAAATATTATTTAATATCTCAATAAACAAGTTTTCGTTTTAAGTGGCTCAGACATAAATGTTTATGCTAATGTCGAAACCACTCAGAAGCCACGAATTTGTATTTGGAGCATTATGTCTGGCGTTTGCCTATAAATGGCTCTATAATTTGATATATTGTAATTTTAAATGGATATTTAAACGGTTTTTTAAATGTGTGGTTTCCCTTTACACCTGTTTCACTAACATTTAAGTTAATTAAGTTACGTTTTTTATGTCTTCAGTGTTCATAAATACAGAACTTGAGTTATTTGAGTTTTAATAAATGTTTAGACTAGTTTGTAACACTTGAAAGGGGTTATTGCACTGTAAGCCCTAAATTATAAATGGAGTGCTAAAATAATGGACCATCCCATGACCATGGGCCCTCATGTGACTATTAACTGGATTTCGGGTTTTCGGTTTTTTGTCACATGTGGATTGTTTGCAAACTTACTATAATTAAGGCTCAATTAACGGTTGGATATTATTTTGGGGGAACTTTTGCTGTTTTCTGTTTTTTTTTTGTTTTTTTTTCTGTAAGCCCAGAGAATCGGCAAGCGAGGAATCAGACTAGAGGCGATGACGCGCATTCTTAATTACGCATTGTATTTTAATTTCGAATGGGGCTCAACTGGTTTTGTGTACTTATATATAAAGTATGTTACTTGTACCTACATATATTTAAATATATTTAATAAATTTCAACTCACAATCTCCTCGTGCAGAGCATCCTGCGGCTGCATCTGGTGGCGCAGACGCACAGCCTCCAAGTCCAGGGCATTGATGCCCGAGGGCATGGATATCGAGTTGCGTCGCAGTCCATGGGTGAATGCCTCCGAGGGCGAGGGCGTGGTGGAGGTCACCTCCGCCTCCCGTTCGTTGACCACTTTCAGGTGCGGCAGCTCCACATTCCGCCGCTCGCCGAGGGACTGCTTCCTGGCCATTGCACCCAGGAGATCGGCCCGCTCCCTATCCAAATCCAACTCCAAGTCGGAGTCCGCATCCTCGTCCGCAAAGGCCAGCTCCGGATGCTGGCCGTTGAGCGCCTGCGCGGCGTCCATTTCTCCTGCTGTCTCCACCTCCGCTTGTGAATTCCAGCGGCCGCCGCTGTCCCGCTTCTGAATCTGAATACCAAACGCGATCGCGTTCCACTGGCGAATGAAAGAAAAATCCGCTGGAGCAGAGCGACAGAGAGCCAAGGAGAGCGGGGAGAGCGAGGAGGAGAGTGGGAGCGAGGGAGCGAGGGCAGGAGGAGCGAGCGGTTCGATTGCCATCATTGTTTGCTTTTAATCAGCGCTTATCATCGGCCAGCGATAATCGCACACCAACAAATATGCTTGAGTAAAAATAATCCTATACTTGAGTTGATCAATCTGATTTTCATCTACTTAATATAGAACAAAAATTTTTCCATTTTGAAATGATTAATTTAAAAAAAATAACATATTTCAAAAAAGTGTCAGGAGTAGATTAATTCAATTTTATTTATATTTATTATTTATGTAAATGTTGAATTTAAATTCTGAGACATTTATTCAACTTCAATTTAGTTTGTATCTAACTTTTTCAATTATTTCACTTAAACTTTGGTTTAATTCAAAAATAAATCTTTTAAAAATAATATTAAAATAATTTATTATAATAATAATAATATTATTATAATAATTTATTATAATAATAATATAGGTTTATAGGTTTTTAAAAAAAATTGTTAACAAAATGATAAAGAATCTGTAATTTTACGGTAGTGTATCTGTATCTGGTAGTGTAATGTTTTAGGCTCAGTGCACTGATTACGCAGATATTGCTGATCCTCCTTGTTTTTTATTTACCGTTTTCGCAACCCTTCTGCTGTTTGAACTCTCCGACTCTTCTCGTATTGATTTAGTTAATTAAATTCGTTTTTTAGACTTAAACCGATTCGTTGATCGCATTTGTTTGCCCAGCTAATTAGGCTCCCTCTTATCTCTTTCTCCCTCTCTCTCTCTCTGTCTCCTTTTCTCTCTTCCGTAGAATTATCGACCTTGTTTTAGAAATAAGCGTACACAAAAAATAACACAAAAATTAATCAACTGACAAGAGCTAAAAACTCGTTCGTCTGCCGATCGATCCGATCAATTCAATCGAGCAGCACGGCAGCGAGCGGCTTTTAATAATTACATGTGTTACCTGATAAGGTAAACAAACCCACACCCACCCCCTTACACCCACTCCCGCCCAATGATAATCTCACGGGGCGGAATAGGAAAACTAATTCGCAATATTGTTTCACAAATTGCACTCATAAATTCCCTCAAAGTGGGCAAATATTTGACGATTGGTCTATATTTATGGTTAACGCAACACAAATGGTAAGAAGAGGAGATGGAGGAGGTACTGGAAAAACTAGAAAAGCAAACACTTCCGGTTAAGTGGAAAAAATAAATATATTTAAGAAAAAATTGCATTATTTTTATTTATTCTGGATTTGATCATTAACACTTAAAAATATATCTAGGTATTTATTGGTATGGTGCATAAATTTTGAATTTTTTTAAACACATTTAAATCCCTAACGAAATAGTTATAATACTCTTATTTTCAATGTTAGCCAGTGTACACTGTACCTAGGCCAAAACGTATAAAGGCAATCAGACTGAATCACATATTCGAGGCGGTAATAAAACGATTTAGTGAAACAAAAAAGGCGGAATACCCATTCAGCTTTTACAGCTCCTGATAAAACCCATTGGAGTGGGATTCAAAATATGTTCCTAATCTATAAAAGCCACTCCAGAAATGTAAACTTAGCTAGAGAAATAAAAATAAAAGTTCAAATACTTTTTTCTATTTACATTAAAATTATTTTTAAATATTTTTTGAAAGTATTAGACATAAAATTTTACATAAAAATAAGCAAGCAGAAAGTTTTACTTAATCTATTTCAAACAAAATAAATTAAATTTTCTTCACCTCTCAGTTTTCACTGTACCACGTGGAATCCCACTAAACAAACACCCTTCTAAATGATGTCGAAGCGAATGCAAAATTCAATTTCGATCGCGAATTAATAAACACTCATACGCCTCGTTGTAATGCCGTGGAGCGATGCCTCAGTTCAGAATTAATGAACCCAGATCGCAGGTACACTATTGAAATGCAAGTCGCGTTTCGATGCCAAAGTCACCTACAAAGTTGGTCAACTCTTGAAATATGTGCGGATATTTGCAATAAGCCCAAAAACCTGCACAAATTAAATCACCAAAATTGTTACCTGTTGGTGAAATTTTTAAGGATATAACAAAAACAGTTTTTAAGTATTTTTTTTTAAGAAAACCTGTAGGAATAAATCGCACTTATACAAACCACTTTCAGCCAATGGCCATCACTTAAGGGAAATAAATATTCACTTAGATATTTAATCATTAGCCGCCGACTATGCTAAATATACAGAATGTTCGCTTTTTAGCATAGTCCGATTAAATATAAGCCGAAATTCCAAGTCATAAGAGAAATTCATTAGATAATTTTGAAAAGGGGGAAAAATGCAATTTGTTTTTATTATTTTTTCAATAAATTTGTTCATTTAGTTTAGTTGTACACTTAAACGTCTGTGGATTTTTCCCATTCGCTTTTATTTGCTTATTTTGTCGAGTTTTTGTTGTTGATGTATTAAATGTGTTAGAAAACATGGATAATTATTTTCATTTGTTTTTAAGGAATGTTTTTTTGTTTTTAGCATATAAATGTTGTCGATATATATGTGACTTTTTGCTGCTTTTGTCCCCGAGACGCCCAACGCTTTTGTTTTGCTCAACAGCTACGACACCAAAAGAATAACAAAATAAAATAACGACAGAGCGGAGTAAGTTGCATGGTATTATTAATTATTATATGGAATACACACAAATCTAAAGTAAGCGCTTGCTACAGTAAATGGCCAAAAAAGAGACAAAAAAAAAGGAATAAACATAAATTTAAATTCACATTATCGTAGGACTTAAAGTAAACATAATAAATACATTACGTGGACTACACATTGAGAGATTAACAAATCCAATACAGATACGAAAGAGATATGGAATCAATTAAATAATATGTTAAATTAATCGTAATAATTGTGTAAATTGTAAATATCACAAGCAGACGTCACTTGCATCGTTGATAATTGTATGCCTATATGCCATTCTATATAAGTATGGGGGTGGTGTGTAATTATGTTCTGGTTCTGCCTTAAAACGTGTGAAATCTTAAATGTTTTCGTGTGTATTTTCTTGTTGTTTGCAATGTTTTTTGTGGGTGAGGTGTCCGTCGTGGTCGTATGGTGGTGAAGCTCTGGCAGAAAGCTAGTTATTGCCCCGGGTGTTTGCGTTTTGTGTTCTCGTTCTTTTTTGTTTCTTTCGACCGGACCCCGCCTGCCGTCTCTGTCTTGGTTACTTTCTTTTTTTTTGAGTTTGGTTTTTGAGTTTAGCTGAGTTTGAGTCTCGTTTTCGCATTTGTTCAATAACTATTAACGTTACCTTAAATTTATCTAACAATTTCTATAGAAAGTTTTCGAATGAGTACAATATTTTCAACATTTCTTTGCTTTATGTAGGTTTTTTATGTTTTTGCTTCGTTTTGCATTTGCATTTGCTTGTTGCCAGCCCGCTATTCTTTTGCATTCCAATTTCTGATTCCAGAACTCTGATTTAAGACTTCAGATTTCCGCTTCTTGCGTTGAGTTGAGTTCGTTCTAGGCCTTCCTACGTATGTTACATTCAAATAAATAAATTATCAATGTCTGTTGATTTCTTGCTAAACATTTATGTATATATGTATATATATATGATGTATATTTGTGTGTATAATTAAAATTGACTTTTTACACTTTATTTCTCATAGATTTCCCGTTGGCCATTAGCTTTTCCTATGAGCAAAATATACAAACAAAAACAGAACAAAATGTGTTGGAAAAGTATGAATTAAATATTACGCTGAGGTTGGCTTAAATGTACTCTTCTAAATATTTCTTTTGTTTATAATGTATATGCGTGTCTGTGAGTGGCGTGTGTGTTTCGTATATTGTATATGAGAATCGTCGGTTCTGCTTGATCTAAATTGGTGCCTGTTTGCTCTATGTGCTAAGTGCCGAAAACATTTGAAACATTTTTGTTGCTGCTGTTAACATTTTCCAACTCCGTCCAGTCCAGTCCAGTGCAGTCCATCTAGGACATCCTGACCATCCCTAATCCATCCTTATCCCCATCCGCATCTCCAGCACAGGCGATTGCAATTGCTTGTCAATGTACAAATTATATAAATGTATATATATCAGTGCCAACTATACTTTACAATATATGTATATGTGGGGCATTTAGGTGCAGCAGTAGCAGCAGCAGCAGCAGCAGCGGGGCCAAGCACGAATCTGAGTCCACAGATTCCGGAGCCCCCAGCCTGACCTGCCGGTATATGACAAGCTAACCGAAGGGAATGGGCTGTTGTGGGCTTGGTGAAGTGGAGAGGTGAGGAGAGGAGACCCCGACCAACTAACGAACTATGTGCAATGCCTCGGCCCGCCTGGTGATGTTCGGGATGGTACTGGGTTGCTTAATCTCTGCTTCCTGCCATTGACGACGCCGCTGCTGCTCCTTTTGCTCCTGCTCCTCCTCCTTCTCCGATTTCCGCCTTCCCTAGTCGCCGCTGTCGTCCCACTTGCGCTCCTCCATGATGCGATCAAAGCAGTCCGCAAGGAATGCATGCTGCACAGAGTGAAAAACAAACATTAGTTAAATGCATTTGGATTTGTGGTCCTCCGACATACATATGGCGTGTAGACTTTGACCCAACGTGCTGGCTTATCTGGACGATTGTACTGAAAGCAGAATGACATGGACTCTTCGTCGCTCTCGGAGCGCGTGATGCTGTCCCAGGTCAGCTCGACCATTTGCGCCTCCAGTGAGCCATCCTCACGGCAGGCGTGTAGCCGAAAGCTCTTCATGCCTGCCAAGAAATAAGGGGTACAAATGGGGTCAATATGATGACAGGAAGTGAGAAATAAGGAACCACTGTTCAGGGGACACAAAGTGGGTCTTAAACTCATAACAGAACTCACCCACGGCGGGCACCACGTGTCCCTCCTTGCGACTATCACAGGAGCAGTGGGGAAAGACGACGTCCCCGTAGCCTGGCAGTGTGCGGGCCAGGGCCAGATAGTCGCCCGCCTTCTTGGCGTCCTGCAGCGCCTTCAGCTCGTAGAGGCGGCCATCGGCCCGTATGTTGCCGCGATTCACCTCGTCGACCGCCTGGTAGAAGACAAAGCGGCCGGCCTGCTCGCCATCCGGCAGCGTCAGCTCCTTGGCCACCGAGAAGAGCCAGCGGCGGACGCAAAGGCAGGTGGAGGAGGCGGTGCTGTAGTTCTGCACGTACAGCTGGTGCGGAATTTCGTGCGGCTGCAGCTTCCGCTCAAAGTTGTACTCGACGATCTCGAACAGGTAGAAATACTGCTGCGTGTAGGCGGTGAGGTTGGCACGCTGCACCAGGATCTCCCACACCACCTGGGCGTTGGAGGACTTCTTCACCGACACGGTGCTCACCTCGTGATCGGGCAGCATCACCTTGATGTCCACCGGCGATGCGGATATATCGTCCTCGGTGTCGGTGAGGAAATCCTGCACCGCATCGCTTTCGGCGATTACCCGCACCGCGCATACCTTCTCCAAATACTGCTCCAATCCACGGCGCCGCGTGTCCAGCTGCTGCTCGCTCAGCTGGAAGGGCCACTTGCCGGGCAGCTTGGGGAAGTTGAAGCCGGAGAACTCCTTGCGCAGCAGCGAGTGCAGGTTGGCGAACTCCCGGTAGCGACGCGAGCACAGCTGCCGCCCGGCCATGTGTATGTTGAACACGATGTACCGCTCTCCATTCCGATTCACAATCCCGTAGTCGGGTATGCTGGAAGGGATTAGGGTGTTAAAGAGGGGCAAGACTGCAGATTGGAGAGGCCTTTACTCACCTGATGGGCAGCGAGCGCTTGTCCGAGTAGTCAATGTAGGAGTAGCCGCTCTGATCCTCCTGCGGCTCCAGTCGATCGGCCTCCTGAGGGTTAAGAGCAGAATTAATAAGGACTAAATACCGCTGATTTTAAACATTAGCCCTTTGAATTTTGACAATTTTTTTGATAAACTTGATAAGCCTTTTATTTTATCAATATTGTGGACATGTAATTATTTTAAATTTTAAGAATAATAATCTTTTAAAAATCGTTTAACCCTTTTCTAAATAGTAATAGAAATCGCAGTTAATTCTTAAAAAATCTTACAATTATTATTATATTATTAAATTTTTGTATTATTATAGCTTGTGTTAAACTTTTATCATTAAAGCTTAACCATACAAAAAAATCATCGAATTTTAATAAAGATTTTACTGTTTCAGAACTTCTTTAAAAAAATATTTGACTGTATGCAGTTTATTTTCGCAAATTGTTACTTGAAGGATATTTATAGGGTATAAATAAGTTATTTTATATTTTTGTCTTACCTGCTGTGTCACCGATATCACCGTCAGCGTTAGGCAATCACCGCCGGATTTGATCAGGTCCACGACCTGCTTGTGAGTGGCTCCCTCCACACTGACGCCATTTCTGCAAAATAATAATATTATTATTAAAACATTTCCATATAAATCTTATTTGAGGATCACATAGTTATCATCTTTAAGAGGACTAAACCCACCGTTGACAGCGCTTCTCTAAGGCTGTCAACTGCGCAAACTGAACAGAATGAAAAGGTAGCATTCGCAATGAATTGAAAATACAAAAATCGAGAGTGGAATCGGTTCTGATCGATGAATTGCCCCAGGCGAATTAAAGGCGTTGTCTTCGACCGCAGATCAATTTAAGCGAAATAGCAGTGGGAGCCAGAGATAGCGCCGATAATGATAATGGATGCGTTGACATCGCATCGGCGGAGCGCTGATAAGACGACGACTACGACTATGGACAATCAATGCGATTCGGGTCAAGTTGATACCACTTCGAGTGCTACATATGTACATATAGTACACATATCGTATCTATCTAGGATCGAAGCTCTCGATTGAACTTGAAGGTTGATAATGCACAGAGAATAAGATAAGGAAAAAGCCAACAAAGGGCACATATCAATCAACAAACTTTATTAAAGTCACCAGATTTAATTTAAAATCATAAAAACTAGATGCGAAATACACTAGAATTCAAAACAATCAGAAGATTATTCCGTTAAATTTTTTAAAGATACTGCTAAATTAACAAATGAAAATTAAATCCGAATGAAACTTTGAAATATTAAATTTTAATCATTTAATAAAATATAGTAAAGTGGAACAGGGAAAGGGTATGGAAAGTATGGGAATTGTGCGCAAGGAAAATAAAAATACAGAAAGCACAATACTTTATAGTAGTAATTTTATAATTATTTACTATATAGAAACAAAATAGTAAAATGATTTGGGTCAATAGGAAATTTTTTTACTATTAAAAAAAAAACAGAATGGAACAGAACAGGAAAAAAAATATAGTGAAACAGATTGGAACGAAACAAATTGCCAAGGATTTGGAACACATGGGTATAGAGCACAAGGAATAGAGTTTAATGAAACAAATTAGAATATAAATCTATGCAAAAAGGAAAATAAGATAAGTAAATATAACTCAATCCACTCAAAAATAATCAAATACACTAAAGTTAATTTAAATAAATTAACGAAATAAATATAAACATAATAGTTAGGAACAAAATAGCAAAACGGGGCGGGACAAAACGAAATTGTTTATTATTATAAGTAAATATAAAAAAACGGAATGGAATAGAGCAGGAAAAACTAGAGTGAAACAGATTGGAACGAAATAAATCCCAAAGGGTTCGGAACACATGGGCATAGAGCACAAGGAAAAGAGTGTAATGAAACAGAATCGAATATAATAAAATGCAAGAAAGAAAACAATATAAGTTAATATAACTCAATCCACTTTTAATAAAAGCAATAAACTAAATAAAGGAATAACGAAATAAATATAAACAGAATAGTGTAATAGGTAGGAAAAAAATAGCAAAACGGGGCGGGACGAAACGAAATGTAACAGAAAATGTAAGCAATAAAATAAAATGATTATTACACGACATAGACATGGAGATGACCACACAATAAAAACTAACCAGCCAACTAAATGGAGCACAATGAATTGGAACCTCGAAAATTAAATGGGACGTCGACGACGACGACGACAAGTAGCACAAATAAGCAGCGAGAATCACATTAAGTGAAATCATGTTGATGGAATGAATAAAAGGGAACGAGTGGCTTTTTGATAAGCGCAAAAGTATCACAACCCACACCCATAGTCCAAGTACAAGTCCAAGTCCGTTCCACAATCCATTCAAGTCCCTCCCACTCCGGAGGAAGACTCCTCTCCTCTGTAGCCTTTCCGGTTTGCAATTTGCCATCCCCATCCCCATCTCCATCCACAAACCCATTCCTGCCCCCTCACAAGTAAGTAAGTCAGTAAATAAATAAATAAATCTCGGAAGATATCGCCACGATGTGACGCACTGTGGAACTCTGGAGCTCTGGAGCAATGGAGCAATGGATGACTCACATAGCGACATGGCTGAAATCAGAAATCGGACCAACATACCAGCATAATACATATACTGGGTGAAGTGAACTGAAGTGAAGTGGAGAGATGGAGAAGTGCAGGAGAGACAGGCGCAGACAGCTGAAACTGAATCCGAATCCGAGTCCGAGTCCAAGAGACTCTGAGATTCAGGAAACCTGTTTGCAATGGAACCCAAGTCAGTCAGCCACTCAGCCACTCGGTAAAAATAGTTAAAAAGACATATTCAACAAAAAACAAAGGCAGAAAATCAGAGACGCAGAGAGAAAAAACACAAAGCTATCTATGCATTTATTTATAGGCAAATGTTAATGTAAATGTAAATGCAAATGCCTTTCCCTCTTAATTGTAATTGCAATTGTAATTGTAATTGTGTTCGACAATATGCGGCAACTGTTTTCTTGTTTACGACTTCTCGTTTTCCTTCTTTGTTGCACTTGCACTTGCTGCCGTTTGAAGTTTTAATTTGAAACATTTTAACTATTTTTACTACTATTTGCAGTGGGCTTTTTTGTGGGTGTGAATTGTGGGAAGACAGCTAAGCGAAATGAAGGCTAACACAAAAAAAAACAGAGGCGAGAAGAGCGTGTAAATTGGCGCACAGTGGGACAACCAGGTGGCCACGCACAGTGGGTGTCTCCCCCTCACAACACAAATGATGTGACATGTGAACACAACATCTGGGGGCGTTGCGGTCTCTATTATTACCATGGACAGCTCCTGAGGGCAATAATTATGATATCGATTAAAATGATGTATAATAAATATATACATACAAATTTTAAATTTGAAAATTGTTACTTATTTGGATAATGTTTTACTGTCATCTTCAAATTTACGAGTCAGTTACTTTAAAATATTTTTATGTTCACATAAATATTAAATCAAAAGCTTGGATATATTTTAATATTTTAATTTTATTTAATATTTTATATTATTTTATTGAGCAGTAAATTGCTCTAAATAAATAAGAAAATATAAAAACATTTAAATACCCTAATATTCATGAAACCAAATTCAAGTGAATTTAATTAAGTATTTTTATTTTATTTTAAAAAATTTAGTTTCACCTTTCAATAAATATAGATAAAAACCCCACAGGTCTTGGGCAAATACTAATGGGATTTCTATATTCATTTCGGTCAATGTTTATTCGCGATTTGTGTGCTTTCCTCCAGCACTAATTGGACATGGGAATGCGAATGGGAATACGAATGTCTGTTGGGCATATGGGCAATGCGGAATGGGCAAATGCAATTGTTTAAGTTGAGCAAATCGAATAAATATTTGCAAGCCCCTGAACAAATAATAAAATCAAAAATGTATGTATATATACAACTAGGGTGAGTCGATTTGCTTGGACAAAAAAAAGAAAAGATAAATTGTAAAGTAAATTCTTAGACAGATTTAAGCTTAAGAAACTTTGTGTCTAAAACGTACGCATTCGCTTAAAAATTATTTAAGTAGCAGTTGTATTAAAAATATTCGAATAAATAAGGAAACAAATTTTAAATTTATATAAAAAAACGTATTTCTTTGGCCATGTTGCACCCAAATGGATGCACCCTAATGTATACAGATGGTTAATAGTTGGCGTAGAAATGAAAACATATATTTGCGTACAGGCAGGAGGAGTGGTTCTTAAAATCTAAAAATATGCAGAAATGTCGAGGGCAAATAATTTATTCCCCTGGATTCGCATTCGCAATCAACAACAAACATAGGTATTTCATTTACCTGAAACACGTACTCTCGATTGCAATTTGCAACTGAAATGTAATTCCATTAACAGGAATGGAAATCGAAAATTAATTAAGCCCAACAGGACTTGACATGAGTGCTTAACAAGTGTCCTTCCATTGCTTATTTCTCGTTTGCTGTTTTCTGTTTGATGTTTTCCCCCCGAATTATTTTCCTTTCCTTTCCGTCATGTTTATTTCTGGCTTAGTCCGAATGAAACCGAAAAGTGAAACCTGAAAACATGAAAACCTGAAACCTGAAAACGCCACTCTCAACTCGGGACTCGGTACTCGGGACTCGGGGAAATGGGAAATGCGGAAATGTGGGCCAAAAAGCAGCAAACAAACCCAAAGCCAAAGCCAAAGCAACCAAACCGAAACTACACTCCCCATCCAATCCACGTCGTCCATCCAGTGACGTAAATCTATTGATTATTGTTGGGGCATAGGGCATATGCCACAGACCAACAACATTGACACAGAACCAAACCGCAAACACAAATTCGTGGCAGCATAAAAAAAAACATGCAGCAGGATTTTGGGGCAAAGGTCTCGACTTAACGATACCCAATACCAAATATTTAATTCATTGAAAAACCGACTTAGACATACATTTGTACCAACCGAATATGTCTTATATATGAACAAGATCCTTGAGCTTTAGAATATTAAGTCATGATATTTTAATATTTTACAAAATAATACCGCGCTTCATTAACTTATTTTATTTATATTTAACGATTTCAAGTGATTATTAGAATTAAATACATAATTGTCCTTCAAAAAAGGTTAAAATTAGTATTACAATTTCAATAGTTTAATCCCTTGTTCCCCAGTCAGTTTTTCTAGTCTTATGGTGAAATGAAGTCTATAAGGAAGGAAAAATCCCCTTGGGTAACCCCTCTTTTGGTCATAAAACTAGTCAACTTTTTTAAGGGTATCACACAAGTCCATATCCCAAGCAAATTGGGTAACTCGAGCACATAGACTCTTCGTCTTCTAGGTGGTTCATGTGGTTGGAAAAAGACGTTTACATGCTGGCTACAAATCAGCTAATGACCCTTCAATAACTCAAGCCATATGTCAACTTTTTTTTAGTTGGAAAATTGTCTGCCACTTGCGTGTTTGAAGGCTTCTTAACACTCCATTTAGTTTCTGCCCCAGCCCAAGATGAACTTTAAATTGTTTGCTTAAACTTGTACAGGAAAATAAAGGAAAAAAGGAAAATACCTTGGGAGTAATAGGATGAAAGCACAGGAATCGAAAAAGAAGAGAACAGGGATAAAAGAAAGAAGGAAATTTCCGGCTCAAGATGCAATTGTTCCTCTTCGTTTCCAATCAAGTTCCGTTTTATTGCTTGCAATATCTGCAAAGTTTTTCTCAGCTTTTTTTATTTTCGTGTATCTTGGTGTGCACTGAGCGAAAAAAGCCAAAGAAAACTAAGAAATAAAAAGTCTGCGACTGTACTTGGGTTGAATTTTAATTTAAGCCCTTTAGACTTTTATTTATATATTTTATTATTTTATATTATTTATTATTTTATTTATATTCAAGTGCATTTTTGTTTTGGCTTTGCTGTTGTGTCTTATTTTCAACGACTTTTGCCAAGAAAGCGAAACGAAACGCAAGCTGAAAATAGTTCATAATCCCCATTGATTGAATCCCACAACCTTAGAACAACCATCCACCCATCCACCCAACCACCCAACCCACTCCCTCTTCCCATTTCAACGACCAAGTACAATGTTAAGTGTACACGGAAAAGACAGCGGAGAAAGGGCAATGGGCGATGGGCGATGGCCAAGTGCAGGAGAAAAGTGCACAAAAGATGCAGTCAGTCTGGGGTCCTTGGGGTCCTCAATTATGTCATGTACCCAGAGAAGTATCCATTCAGAGATGTCTCAAGTCTCAAAAGGTTCAGCAATTCATCAAACCCTCCACTCAAAGGCCCAAACAAAGGTCAACGAACCCATTTCAACTTGAACTATCCAATTATGTGCTTGACAACTTGACAAATCCAAGTTCATTATTAAGTTGCCCCATTTAGTCACCCGAAAAGTTCAACAACTTTCAATTATTATCATTATCATGCCCAAAACTAAGCAACATACACACACACTATGAGTAATTGATGGCCCATTTTCTTGTTTAAATGAATTAGGTTCTCATGCACGAGTTAATTCAGTCAACAAAACTTGAGAAGTAGCAAACGCACAAATTGTCCAAGGAATTTATTTATCCAATTTCATTGGCCAAGTTGCCGTGTGAAACTTTCTCTGCTGCAAAATAGGTTGAATTCACACGCAAAATGCATTCTCTTCCTGCAGAGTTTATTATTTTTAATTGACTGACGTTGCAAACAAATCTGAAGTAACTCGATTCAATTTCACAAGCCATTTACTCCACCCACAAAATGAGTTTGTAAATGTTGCAAGTTAGAAAATTGCAGTTTACATTTGATTTAATTGTTTGTGGGTTTTCTTAAGTATGCATTTCGAATATTAAAATATTTTGGGGATTACTGTGTCAAGTGGATTTAAGATTAAGATAGATTAAGATAGTTTATACAAAAACTAATCAACATTTAAGATAGCTTTTCTCTATGAACACTTTTAAATTGAGTCCAAAATCAAAAGTTTGGCAGTTCAAACAAACTGGTTTATTAATAGATTAATCTAGAGGTGTTTTATATTCAGGATCTAGTGTGTTCTTTGGCAACCACTTGAGGAGTGCGATCTGCAATTGGCAAAAAAGAAATCTCGGGAACGTCCCGAACCCACAAAGAGAGAGTCATTGGAGCCACTCGAGACTTAAAGTAGAAAGTAATCTAATCGAAGTGTAGCCTGCATTATTATTAGCCACAAGTTCTTGGCCCGTCAGTCGCAACGGATCACCACACCACGATGGCCAACAAGCGCATTGGATGGGATTGCCAGGTGCTGCTCCTTGTGGTGGGTGGTCTCTTAATCCTGGGCTGCTTGAGTGCGGGGGTTAGCTCGCTGGAGTGCTATGCCTGCGATTCCGCCGAGGATCCGGAATGTGCCACCCGGCCGGGCCAGCAGTTGGAGGTGGAGGAGTGTGCGCTGGCCGGCGATCTGTGCGTCACCTCGATATCGGCGGGACTGACGCGTCGCGGCTGCCTGGCTCGTCTGTATCCGAATGGCTATTGTGCTGCCCCGTGTGACCAGTGCAATACGAGTTTGTGTAACCGGCACGTCTATCCCACGGATCGATTGCGATGCTATCAGTGCAGCGGAGCGGACTGCATCGATGTGACCAGCAGACCACAACTGCTGTTGCCGTGTCCCGTTTATCGGGAGGATGACAGGTGCTACACGAACGTACTCCACCTGTCCAATACCCAGCGTGGCTGTGAGTACACCAATCTACCATCGACCTGTCCGCACGTCTGCCTCAAGTGCAACTACAATGGCTGCAATGTGGAGCGGACCATCACGGAGTCCCGCTGCCTCCAGTGCACCCACAATCGCCTCGCGCCCAATCCCGACTGCCTGAGGGATCAGCAGCCCGATTCGGAGCCAGAGGACCGGCCCATGTGCTCCTTGAGCAACACAACCGTGACCCAGTGCGTCAACAAAGTGATGTACGGACACCGGGAGAACTGCTATACCCATCGGAATACCCAAACGGAGGTCCTGCAGCGCGGCTGCTCCACCACGATGGGCTTCTTTCCCACCGGCGAGCTATACGAGTGCCACGGGGAGTTCTGCAATTCCAACTGCCAGGACATAGCCTGTGCTGTGTGCAACTCCACCGCGGATCCGGGCTGTCGGGCCGGACGCAATTTGCCAATGGAAAAGTGCGCAGCGGGCACGACGGCCTGCTATTCCTGCGAGCAAGGTTAGAATGGAATGAGAGTGTCCTTTCTGTGCTTTTATAAATAAAGTTTGGTTAAATTACTTATCATCATTAGTGACGATTTTTTAAAATTAAGTTTTGTTATATAATTTGTAATAAATCCAAGTAAAATGGAGATATGTTCCCTTTCTTTTTTATTTTAAGCAAAAGAATAAATATTAAAAAAATAATAGTAATAATATTGTATTTATGAATTAAAATGTAACTTTGTTATGTACTTCCTAAACCCCTTAACTTCCAATTGTCCCCTTCAGATACCTTCCTGCGACGTGGCTGTGCGGACGCGGACTTTGCACCTGGTGTGACGATGGGCGAAAGCTGCCAGTTGTGCCGCGATGGCGACTCCTGCAATCGCTACTCCGTGCGCAGCTGCTATCGCTGCAATGCCCAGGAGCAGGATGCGGATTGTGCGGCCATGGATTTGCCCAGCGGCATGACCACCAGCAACTGCTCCAGCTCGACGGAGCTGTGTGTGAGCACGGTGGTCAGCAGGCTGGACGGCATCTATACGGTGCGGGGATGCGCGAATGAGGTGCCGGAGTGCTCGGCCAACGATCCGTACTGTGTCCGGTGCAACGGCAGTCTGTGCAACGATGCACCCACCTTCTGGCAGCGGACGCAGCTTGGTCTGGATGTGGACTCCGGACTGCCGGACAACTGGTGGTCACTAGTGCAGTACTGGTGGTCCAGGAAACTTCGGTAGTCACATGTGGGGTGTACCGATAACCAATGACTGATAACTGATGGCCAATAAGTGATCGATATTGACGGGCGGTGGTAATGAAGCAAAGGAAACGCCCCCGCAAAAGCAAACCAAAAAACAAACTAGGACAACACAGCCAGGGATGACTGTACGGGTTTATTCTGAACACAACTTCAATTAATTAACCACTTTAAGTTAAATACATATTTAATATTTTGTAATTCCTGAATTCATGGAGTCTAAATTTATTTATAAATATAAAATGTAATTTGTGAGCATAAGTAAACAACAATAATAATTGTGAAAATAATTTGAAAACTACATATTTAAATATTTTGTAATTCCAAGATAAAAAAATCTACCAAAAATAAGGTCACTGAAAATTAAAAACTTTATTGTGGAAGCATTATCAGCTTGCTTTTTAAATCAATTTGATTTCTGACCCCTTAACAAAAGTGAAAACAAACTAGGATTTCATATATGTATGTTTGTATTGTTGTGTAGTTACATTTTGTTTGCAATTTTGGCCTGTTTTTAAACGCTTTATATAAGTTTCACTTGTGGCTATCTGGCTGGCTGGCTGGCTGTCTGGCTGCGTAACTTTTTGGTTTGCATGCAGGCCTGCCAACTTGTTTTTTTACTGATAATTTATCGATATCTATAAAAGAGCGCGCTCTTTTAAACCGGAAAGCGTTTCTTTTAGTTTTTTAAAACTATTAAAATTATTATGTTCAGAAAATGTGCAAAAGATTTACCCGTTTTAAGCGCTTTGTTCCAGTTAAAAGTCAAAAACTGGCTCGCGAAAGGCGGAAACCAAATAAAAAATTTGTTTGCTTTTGCTTTCGCTGTGCGCTGCCTTTGCCTTTTGCTGCTTTTTGTTTGGCCTCTGCAGTTTTGCTTTGTTGCTTTTGCTTTTGCCTCTGTTTTCTGCTTTTGTTAGCTCACGCGCAGCCGAATTATAACGGCAGTCGCTATTGTTGTTGTTATTTTAGCTGATAATGAAATGATGGGCACTGCAAATAGCAACAACAAGCCAGCCGCATAGTAGAAGAGCACGCCTCTCCCTCCCCCTCCACCGCTTTCAACCCATTTCACACATTCTGCAATGTGTGAGTGTGAAAAGTGTGGAAAATTTGCGAGTTTTCGGTGCCAACGAAGGTGACGGTGATAATTAAGTTGAGGCTGCGACGAAACTTTAGCAAAATTTATTAATTGAATTTAGTTTCGCAACGGGAGGGAGCGAGGAAACAGCGGAGGGATAGTACGGTAGAAAGGGAGAGCAGAACAGCGCGCACGATGAAATCAAACTAAAAGAGTAACGAAATACAGTAGACACTCTTAAAAAGCGATACTTGGTTTCTATGAAATTTAAACATATTCTAATATTTCTATTGATTTTTATTTTTTGTTAATTGATAATTCCAAATAACATTTTCATTGTTTCCTGTCTATAAGAAGGCACAATTCTTTTATTCTTTTTGCTTCACTTCTTCGAGCGTTCACTGTACACGAGTAACAAAATACATAAATAAAATGATTGATGGACAAGAGTGCTGTACAGGAGAATAGAGAGGAGGAGAGGGGGAAGGACAGAGGATGCTCACTGATAACGGGTATCGAATCCGAAATGTCAAAGATGCTAAACAAAAGCTTTGACAGACAGAGAAGACAGGAAGAGGAGAGCAGGGCAAAAACACAAAAACAAAGCGGAAAGTGAAAGAGTGAAAGATAGAAATACAAATGGCCAGAGCGAGCATTTTAATTAGCCTGTATGTGAAAATGTATTGGGATGAGTGCACATGTGTGCGTCATAATAATATGCCATTCAAAAAAAAACAGAAAAAGGCAAAAAAATAATAGAGACTATTTAAAAAAATAAGAAGAAACTGCTTTAACAAAATAGTAACCATAAAAATGTCTAATTACACTTGCCTTAAATTTCCTGATTTCTTTTACTCAACATATTTAAGGTTTTTTTTTTAAATAAAATCTGTTCTCAGGTAAATACAATAACAATTGCAATGTAAAAAGGGTACAAAACACATGTTAATAAAAAAATTCTAAGTTTTTAAATGAATACAAATCTCCAAGAAGAAACTAAGGACCAGGGAAAACTCTTGTTTCATATGAAAAACAAAAGGTTAATGTTAGGAAGCTCTTTTCCTTTTCAAAAATTTCGATGGGAAAGCAACCCTCTTAAATGGGTGAACAAGCCCAACATAAAAACAACATAAGCAACAGCCCTCAACTCACCCACCACCCCAAAAAACACACATACAAGTTTTTATTGATATTCCCGAGCATTTTGACCCACTCCAATTGCAACTACAAGCTTACTTCCACTTCCACTTCCAACTTCCACCTTCCACCTTCCACCTTCTGTTCCAAACGCCCCCTTCCAGCGCACAAGGGGGCGGGGTCAGAGGTTGGACATGCAAGCCCTTCGTGGGGTTAACTTCACTTGCTTAACCCCACGGCATACCGAAACGTTAACCCTAAATTGGGAAGCAGTGCGCTTATTCCAGGTAGCTAATTGAATTTTGACAAACTTTTTGGCAATTTGTAAATATGTATTTTCCCGTGTCCTAACAAAAACAAACTATCGTTTGTTCAACTATAATTTAATGGAGGAAAACTATTTAACCGGACTGAAGATACGAGAAATTAGCCACAAGCTTAAATCAAGGACGAACTTTAAGCCAAGTAGTTGTGCACACAGTTTCCTAATTGGTCAACGTTGCGTAAACTAGGTAACGAATTAATTCCAATTTTGCACAGGAAGCTGGGATATTTGAATATCAACAACTTTTTGACGAGGGTTTTAGACTATTTAAATAGTTTTTTAAGCTACAGGGTGATGCAAATACCCCAAGTATGCCACAATATTGTATGATTTGATGACAAAAGTTAAAACCTTATCCAAAAGTCCTAAAGCTAAGGGAGTTATCCGTTCATATTGATTAAATTACACAGATGCATTTAGCTATATTTTCAACAAATATACAAATATATTTTTTGGATCCCCGGAAGTTATGTTACTTTTGTATAACAAAAAAAAAAGGTACCACTTATTCATATGATACAAGAAACAAATAACTGAGGACTGATATTTTCACACGTGGCTCCTTTAGAAAAATTCAAAAGGGGGTTTGATAAAGTATAAATGCTTTGGGGTTAATACTTACACCTCCAGGATGCGATCGCCCTTCTTGATGCCCGCCTTCTCCGCTGCCCCGTTCTCAAGGACGGCGCTCACGTGCTGCAGGGGGGCGTAGAGCTCGCCGTTGATCGAGCGCAGCTGGCCGCCCTCGGAGACCTGGCCGCGCACGTTGAAGCCGAAGCCCGTTTCCGTTTTGTAAATGGTGACCACGCGCGGTCCATTGGCTGTGGTCATCAGGCCCCCTCCTACGCCTATGCCCATGCCCATGCCCCCTCCTGCAGCGGACACCACTGTGCTGACTGTGGGAGGTGGCTGGGGGGGTGAAGAGGGGAGGGTGCTGGTGCCGTGATTCTCGCCAACGATGCTCATTGCGCCGGTCGCCCTTGCTCGCTCACACTCGCTGCCTCACTGCCTCCTCTCCGCTCCTCTCGCTCTCTCGGTCGCCACACACACCTCTTCTTGTTGTTTGCACAATATCTTTTGTTGTGGTTGCTATTTCTCTTTTTATTTTGCGTAATGTTTCTGCAACTTCTTTTCGGCACACAAATACTGGCAAAGCCGCGCGCACACACACATACACACGACACGTATAGAGACAGGCCGCCACTTTTACTTTCCACTCCTCTTTCCTCTCTCCGCGCCCCAAACTCCTCCTCCTCTGCTCCGCTTCTTCCTATTCCTCTTCCTCTCCTCGGCTTTTGTGCCTCACACAAACACAAACACACACACACACACTCTGCACACTCCGCTTGAAACCAAAAAAAAAATAAAATATGGCTATTTATCTAACACACCGTTTGCTTCGCTCTCGCACTGCGCATTTCGCTAGCATCTAGCCATTCGATTTCATTAATTAATTTACTCGAAATTATGCGCAATTTAGCCGCTTATTTTATTTTGTCCATTGCTGCCATTGGCCTGAAAACGAATTCGAAACAAGTGATGTGAAAATCATATCAAAAATATATCAATACTTGTTTGACAAAAAATAAATATTTCTATCGAAGTATTTTTAAGATTTATTTACACTTTACAAGGTTGTGATGATAAAATTGTGGTTTTCGAGACTTTATGGTGTTTTGACACTAAATTCTTGGCTCATTAATTGTACTTTTATTATGCAATTTTTCCCATTAAAATACCAGAATATTGCTAGTCAAGGGTCACACTACACTACATGAGGAGTTTGCCACACCAACAGCCACACTTAACCGTCTAGAAAGAATAAAAAAATCACTTTGTGCTCGGTCGCAGTGTCGATCAGTACATCGTCACGCATAACCACATACACAGGTCAACCGCAGGGTCATTTTAGTCACAATAATTACAAAATTTTAAATCAACATCTACGGTTAATCTCCGTGCTTAAAAATTATCCAAGCCGGACATGATCTCCTCGAAGAGCGAGTGGGCCTTGTTAGTGACCGACGATCTGTCGCCACCGGCAGAATTGCTCCTGGACCCACCACTGACAAGCTCGTCCACCTTGTCGAGGGCCGAGAAGGTGGACTTCTGGTGACTATTCAGGAGACAGTGGTGGCACCACCACATAGGCGTACGGCGTAAAGTGAACCAATCCGGCGCCACTCCGTTTTTTTTTTTTTTCAGTTTTAATTTTTTTTTAATTAGCCTTTTTTAGCCTACAAACCGCCATTTTATCGCTGTATATTTCATTTTTTTTTTATCTGCTTTATTCTTTTCTCCTCTGGACAAAAAGACATGCGTTCTCGTCGACGACACGAATGCAACAGTTGCAACAATTAAGTTCAGAGTATGTGCGAAGCATGGCATATTTCGCTTATGGATGTTCTCGCACATTTTGATCATCGCCCTGTCGTTGTCAGTCACAACCGCGTTTACCTTGTTGCAAATGTTCCAATTATCTAACACAGAGCGCACTGTTTCGCCAATATTTTCAGCTGAATGGCTTGATGCGTCAATCAAAAGATATGTCGACATCACAGTCTGGTGACTGGTACGGCGTAAAGTGAACCAATCCGGCGCCACTCCGTTTCGTAATGAGAGTTCGCTTATGGACAGTTCCAGCAGCTTCTGTAGGGCCAACTGTGCGGCTGCGTAATCCTGCTCGCTGATCCTCAAGCGCAAAGCGTTGATCTCCTGGATAAATGTGTCCTCCACGCTCATAGTCGCACATAGTTCACGTCCTTGGCTGCCTGAATCAGCTCCTTTGTAAGGAGTACCACCACATCCGGTGTGTCCAACTGCCACCCTGAGCCCTCAGTTTTAAGATCCACGTCGCTAGCGGCTAGCCAAAAGCTTCTCGGCAATGCAAACCGCCTCGCAAAAGGCCTCGAGCCCGAGGTTCTGTCGTGTGATGAAGAGCTTCTTGGTGCGATCGTTGTATGGCCAGATCCTGGCATAGGGAATCCGCTGTCTGTCATTCGTGGCAATGAAGTAAACCAACCCGGGGCCACTCCGTTTCGCCATTTTGTCGCTGTATATTTTTTTTTTTTTTTCTGCTTTGTTCTTAGCATTGGGAATGTTGTCCTCCTCTCCACTGATCTTCTCCTCTGGTGGCTTTCGTGCTTTCTTTGCGTTCTTAGAACCGCTGGGGTGGCGGTTCCTTTGGGGCTCGTTTTCGTCCTCCGAAGGCGAGGTGACAACATCCTCCCTCGAGGTGTTAAATGTTATAATACCGGGCATCAGTGCATAACTCGCGAATAGAGGAGTTTCTCTGCCGACGCTCTGCCGCCATTTTGTACACTGTCTTCGGCAAGCGCAACCGAAAATCGAATCGGATGCTGGTGTGTGCGTGTATTTCATGTCATTGTATTTGTGTGGGCAGCACTGCTGTATATCGATTAAAAGCAAAAAAAAAAAAAAAAATGGACGTCGTACACAAATGTTACACCTATCACTTACAAGTTTTAAAGCCTACAACTTCTAAAGTATTTTGCTAAAACAAATAAATTATAAAAAAAATTTCAAAATTTTAAAACATTTTGTTTTACGTTAATTGATAGTAATTAGTTGACCCAAAAAATACATAACTTTACAACCAAACATTTTTCGTACACTTTAGTAAATACTTTTGTCCAAGGAAACAATACTTTTTTTTAAGTTATAATAAGTAGTTGGGCCATCTTCGCCTTAACCAAATCATATAAACGTCGACGAATGGTTTTTATAAGATTACAGGTGTCACTAGCATCAATTTTGCCATACAACCCAGTTTCACAGGTTCATTCAAAGATATCTTTCCTTGCGAATGCTTTTTTCGAAGAAGGTTAAAAAGGCTCGGTTATCTAAATTTAAATAAATGTTTTCAAAATGTTTTCAAAAAATATCATAATAAATTAATAAAATGAACAACAATGTAAGCATCTGCTGGTTCAGCTCTTAATTTGTTATTTCATATTTTAAGTAACACATGTACATACATATGTAAATACATATACATATATATACAGATGCATAAATATACGTACATAATTGCAATCGTACCTATCGATAGCTAAGAGCGTGACGAACGCAATTGTGAGGCTAAAAAAGCTTAGAAGGGCACGGTGGGGTAAAACAGTTACATATTAAGTTTTTGTCCTACAAAGTGTTATATTCATATTTTAGTAACCACAACCTTTTCCCTTATTTATTTTTAACTTTTGCTTTTAATAAGTATTAAAAAATTATGCAACAATGAATAACTGACAATAAAGCAAATATTTTCAAAGATTAATGAACCAAAAAATTTCTTTACCCCACTGTGAAGCTTAAGGAACGCCACTTTTTCGGAAAAGAGGATTATTTTTAGGGATTTGATATAACGGTGTGTTTCATAGAGCTGCATTTTAAAAATATCCATTTAAATTTTAAATTGCCACCAAATGTGGTTGCAAAAGATTTTCGAGACTTCCAAAAATATTTTTAATGGATGTAGTTTCTTAAATTGACTTAAGAATTGGGCACCATTTACTATCTTGTAATCACTTTGAAATTTAACACAATATACTCCAATTATACGTTGCCAAGGATAACAATTGAAAGCATTTTTAAATTTTAAATTAAGCTTTTCAAACACGCCGAAGCTGTACTTTCAAAAAGTCGTTAAAGCTTTCATTTAAATATTAAACAGTCTTTCTTTACTTTTAAATTTTTCGCATTTTATAACTTTGTATCAACTAGCACAGAAAGAAATTGTATGAGGGGTATAACTAAAATATTGAATAAAGCTCAGCTTATTGCTTGAAAAGTAAATTTTTTTTTCCATGAGTTCATTATATTTAAAAATTTTGGCTTTACGTATGTATATAAAGGGATAAAGACCTAATTTGATAGTTAATTAGAGATATTTTCCAGCCCCAGAAAATCCAATCCACAATGTCGGTAAGTTTAAATCATACACATTTCCCAAAACCCCTTATGACCTTAAATTATTAAAATTAACAGAATTAGGTGATCAAAAATTGTATAATGAATAGCGATGAGTTTTGGGGGGCGAAAGTGCGACCATAAAAAGGGATCATTCATACATGGGGACATGGTCGCCGACGCTTTTGGGGATGCTGAGAAAGTAAAGAAACAGTATGAGATGGATTTTTGGTATCCCAAAACACCAAGATATATAACCCATCCCCCCCCAACACATGATTATTGAATGCAATGTTTTTTTTTTTATTTCGTTTGATTTCGTATGGTTTTCCTTGTTTGTTTTACGGCTGCTCTATTGTTTCTTTTGTTTGCTGTTGATGTCTCTTATGCAATTTGTTAGATACGCACGCTAAATTGTACATAATTATTTAATCCTGAAGCAGTCCTAAAATCACTGCCCTCCGCCTAGCTACTAGTAAACGTTTCTTGTTTCTTTTTTGTTTTGTTTTTTTTTTACTCAATTACTCGCAGGCCATGCATACAAACATACACGTAAAAAAATAGTGCAAAAATGTATTACTTTCCTTGTTTTTGTTTTTATGTATATAACAAACGGTACTTTTTTTTGTTGCTTATCGTTTTCTTTGCCTTTGAAATAATTATTTTTATGCTCACATTAAAATTTGCATTTATATTTAATAAAATATATATATTTTACATAAGAGCTAAAAAGAAGGTGATTGGAGGAAACCCAAAATACATTATAATACGTTTATTGTAGATAATGAAACGCTGACCCGATTTAGGCAATAAATATATATATATACATATATATTTATATATATATATATATATGTGTGTAATGTGTTTGTGTGTGTACATTTTTGCATTCTTTACGTTTTCTATTCGTTTTGGCTAAAATCAAAGCGAAGTGTTCTGAAACAGGTCCAACAAAAATTGGCTAAAATGTGGCTCAAGAAGCTCAAGCATTTTCTAAACTTTCCCATTTTATACACATACAATATACAGTTAGATATATAAGTCTAATAAAAATAATTCCTATGATAAGAGAAAAAATATATATATTTAGTACTAGGTAAAAAAAAAAAAATGTTTATGTATATATAACTGAAACGGCGGCTACACAAAATCCTGTCGACTTTTGTTGTCTCCTTAAGACTTAATTTTTAACTAGCGGCTAACTTAATTATTTATATCATATAATTACATGTATCTGCCTGCTGGCGAGTGGACCTGCATATTGCCGCCGCTCGCCTTACAAAACTCCTAAGCTGTCCTTAAAAAAAATAAGAAATGGCCTCAAAAACATGGTGTTTTCTCAGCTTGAGGGCCGATTTGTTCTCTAGTTCATCATCATCATCATCATCATCATGGACATTGAGCAATCGGCCCGTCATCCCATAGAATTGTTTCTGCTGTTATTGTTGTTGTGTTGTTGTTTGGTATGCGATGATATAGTGGCTATATCCCGGCGTTGATCCCGATCCAGATCCTGTGTGCTGGCTGTCCTGGCATTTATATACAATTGACTGCCCTGCTGCTCCTTGATTTCGCTCATGATTTCGGTTTTGGTTCTCGATTCTTTTGATGACATCACAGACAGATGGATTGGATGACCCCGCGGGTTCAGTGGTGCCACAGGAGCCATCGTTAACTCTTGGCGACGGCCTGCTCCGCGACCGTGGGCAGCTGCTTGCGATCCCACCACTCCTGGATGCTGCACACCATGCGATGGCGGCGGAAGCGCAGCGACTCACCGATGCACATCTCCACAAAGTCCGACTGCATCTCGTGGTCGCCCTTCACCAGGTTGAGGTGCTCCAGGAGCTGGCTGTAGTCGCGTCCGGGTCTCCGGATGTCCCGGAAGATCTGCAGCCGCAGCTCGATGTTGTGCAGGCGGGCAGCCTCGCGCTGCTCATCGCTGAGGATGTGGGGCAGTAGTGGTGTTGTTGTGGTGGTGCCGGTGCCGGGACTCAGGTCACCGTTGTTGTTGTGCGTCGGTGAGGAGCTGCAGCTGGAGCTGCTCTTGATCTCCAGCTTGCTGGGACTGCTGTTGTTCTGGCCCCTGTGGTTGTTGTTGTGGTTGTTGCTGGTCACTGCCGCTCCTCCGGAAGTGCTGTTGTTGTTGTTGTTGTGATGATTGAGGCCACTGGCCCAGTAGTAGTGGGGATTGCCCGCTCCACTGCCGCCAATGAGTCCAGCCGCCCGCTTTAGAGCATCAAAGCTGTTGCCTCCCAGCGAGGGATGATCATCGGAGGAAGGTCCTCCTCCAACGTCGGTGCTCCCATTGCCATTGAGGCTGCTGCTGCTGGTGGCTGCTCCTCCCAGGCCACCGGAACTCGCTCCCGAGGAGCCACCGCTGCCGCTGGTGCCGTTGTGGCAGGTCTGCAGTATTCGCGAGATCTCCGAGGCATCGTTGATGTCGTTGTGGCTGAAGTAGGCGGAACTGGACGCACCTGCTGCTCCTCCCAGGGGAGATGGCGGCACTAAAGACAGCGGCGAAGGCGGCGAGATGGCTGCACTATGTCCATGTCCATAGCCATTGGCCAGCGGTAAGGCGCCCGGCTTGTTGCCACTCCCCAATCCTCCTGATACTCCTGAAACTCCCGCTCCACCTCCTGCGGCTCCCAGGGAGCTCAGGTTGTCCAGCGGGGAGCTGAGCCCGCCCAGATTGCTGCTGTAGGCCGCATGGGTGGTGAGTCCGTTGAGGGGAACGTAGAGAACGCCCGAGGAACTGGGGCTGGAGCTGGAACTACTGCAAGCAGCGTCGCTGCCATTGCTGGCCTGCTGGATCACAGACGTCGGTGTGCTGCTGCTGCTACTGCTTGCTATTATAGCCACGGCTGGCGGTGCTCCAACTTGCGGCTCTGCAGCTGGTGATTGGCTGGGTGCGGAGCCCGGAACCCCACCCGGAACCGCCGCCTCCGTGTCAACCGAAACCGCATCGTCGCTGATCCCATTGATAAAGTTGTGCACGTAGCCGTTGAGCGGTGTGTCCTGGTCGCTGGTCTCCTCCTCGTTGAAATCGAAGCCGATGCCCAGGCGATCCGAGTGCGACATGGACATCCCCGAGTCGCTGGCCGATGGCTCCGATGTGGAGCTCACAAAGCTGCTGTTGCTGTTGCTGTCCTCGTCGAAACAGCTGGGACTGGCAGGCGAATCCGCAGAGGAGGAATCGCAGCCGGCTGCCAAGGAGGAGGAGGCACCAAGAATCGGGGATCCCGGTGCACTACCCGTTGTGGAGGAGACGGCGCTGGAGCATGAGGATCGCGAGTCCGTGGACATGCGACGAAACTCGAAGGCACGCGGCAGTGGACCCGCCTTTCTCTTGCGGCCCCTAGAAGTGCCATCTAGCTTCTTGGACGATCCCCCGCTGCCAGTGGAGCCCAGCATGAGTCCGGACATGCCTCCGCCCATTCCGGACATCCCAGACATCCCGGGACCCGCTGCACCGCCTGCCGTTGAGCCAGGCCCGGTTCCAGTGGGTCCCGATCCGCCGGGCGAACCCGATCCAGAGGGCGACGAGCCCGGAGGAGCTCCGCCCGGACCATTGCCATTCGGCGACTTCATCGGCGCCACATCGCTCAGATCCGCCTCGTCCACCATCACCATATGCTTGTCCTTCTTGTACGGATTGCCAAACATGTGCTGGCGCACGTTCGTCGGCTCGATCTCACGCAGCGGATTGTCCTTGTTCTTGAGGTACTCCTGGTAGTTGCCCATCTCGGCGATGGGCAGGCAGTGGCCCGAGTCCTTGGCCACCAGCGAGGCCGGTCGCAGGAAGGTCTCGCGCATCCGGGCGATCTCCTCCACCAGGTCGCGACGTGGTATGTCGAAGGGGTTGCGGTACGTCTTCGCCGAAGACTGATGCGTCAGCTGCGGCACCACAATCGTGTAGTTATCCACTGGCTCGATCTCTGCGTGCAGCTTGGCGAACGTGTCCCGCAGCAGCGGATGCCGCACCAAATCCCTACGCAGCGCTGCTCCCGTGCAGAGCTTGGCGGTCTCCACCTGCCGGTAGGGTGGCTTGGGCTGCTTCAGCTGTTTGTACACCTTCATGCAGAGATTCTCCTGATCCTGCTTGGCCGTATTCTTGATGTGCTTCAGCTGGTTGGCAATCGTCGGCGACAGGTAGTTGTCCACATTCTCCGGCAGCAGGAACTGCAGCAGCTGGTAGGGCACATTGATGTTGACCAGCGCCTTGCGCAGGAACGGGCAGTAGTACGGCGGTATCGAGCGCACGTAGGCATTGAACTTGTACATCAGGTCGTTGGGTGGACTCATGTTGTACTTGTGGATGAGGTCGTGCAGCAGGGGCAGCAGCGCTGGGTAGTTGTAGGCGAGGACGTACAGGTGGACCTGGGAGAAGTTCGGGGCCGCCTTCAGGTAGCCAAAGGGCAGCTCGAAGCCGTGCATGCCGTTCGTCACGATCACCTGCCAGCACTTGTTCATCTCGCGCTTGTTGAGGATCTGCAGCGTCAGCGGGCAGCCCTCGATCTCGTACTTGTCCACCGGGAAGCTGCGCACCAGCTGCGGCTCATCCACGGCCGGTGTGAGGATCTTGAGCTTGGGATGTGCGTCGCGCGGCGGCAACGTGATGGCCTTCGAGTCCGGCCAATAGGGCTCGGGCAGTGGCCAGTAGCCGATGGGGAAGGTCTTCTGCGTGATGTGCTTCTGCACATAGATCATCTTCTTCACCGGCTGGAAGACAATGTCGGGCGGTGGATCTGCTCCGCCGGAGGACGATGAGGATCCAGAGCCTCCGGAACTCGAGCCCGTACCCGTAATGGCACTAGCAATCGCACTTGCAATAGCACTAGCACCACCTCCACCCGCCTCCTTGGGCAGCAGCGGCTCAAACTGCAGCACCACACCTGGCTGCACTTTTTGTACGAGACTCTCGATGCACTGGTTGAGGACGTAGTGGCTCCTCACTCGGTACGACCTGCCGCCGGTCACCTCGCACATCCGCTCGATGGGTGAGTCGTCGTGCGGGACCTTGCCGTCCACCCGCTCATCGATCTTGTTGCCCGGCATGCGGAGGACTAGCGAGAAGAGGCGCTGGTCCCAGCGGAAGGGCTCCTTGGTGAACTTGGTGCCGGGTATCTGGTTGCTGAGCGGCAGTATGATCTCCTGGTGGACACCGTTCCGGTACGAATACCGGCCGCCGTCCGTAATCACAATGATGACCGATGGCTCCAAATAGAAGGGACACCGGCCCTGTCCATACGTATCGATGCCCGACTGCATCCGATTGAGGTTGAGCAGGTCGAAGGCGTTGCGCAGCGATTCGCCCATGGAGGTGAGGCCGTGGCTCTGCAGGTTCTTCAGTTCATTCATGAAGGTGGCATGGTTCTCCTTCCAGCCGGCCTTCACGTTCGCCGGCGGCTCCTCGAAGGTCAGCAGCATGTAGCGATCGCCCAGGCAGTCCTGCGTCCGCTGTCGGTACTTGAGGAACGTCTCCACGGCCCCCTTGGCAATGTCCAGATACGTTTTCTGCACCCCATTCACATACGCCTTCTGGCACATGGACGACGAGGTGTCGACCAGGAAGAGTATGATTGTCATGGCGGTGATTGATCCCCCGTTCTGTGGACCTCCTCTCCTCACCCTCCTCTGCTCCTCCTTAGTCTATGTGATCGCTGTGCTCTGTTGTTGTGGTCCTTGAAAGAAGAGGGAAAATAAAAGATTTAAGATTAGCCAAAAATTTCACAATTAAATATCAGCTGTTCGATTTATATGGTGTTTTTTAGGACTTTAAAGTGAAGGTGTGAAATGTAGGACCCTATTTATAGGGAGCATGGTTTAAATCAGCGATGGGCACGAGATCTAACGGTTTGAGCAGCAGGTCGGCCAGACCAAAAAAAAACAACAACAACCACCACCGTCTTAAAGAATGTGCGAGCAAAGCAAAAGCAAAAAGCCAATGTATTTTGTTGTTGCAAATCTCGGGACCGAGGCGAGCCGTCTGGCTGGCGCCTCCCGAAAAATATAACGGTTTGAGCAAGTGAGCAAATTGAGCCAGGGCGTGCCCATCTCTGGTTTAAATACCTTCTTATAGTAAATAATAAATAGATAAATTTTAAAAGTTATATTTCATCATAGAGCAGTTGAATGTCGGTTAAGTGCTACTGCTTCAAGAGACTTCTTTAATACAAATATTCATACAAAATCAAATTAAAGCATGACGCAATTTATTTCTAAGACAAAACAATTTGTGATCCCACAGAATGAATGCATAAATATGAATTGAGTAGAGAGTTGGAGGCACAAAAACTTAAAAGGTAGCGTTTTGTATATGAGGCATGAAAAATACGGGTTTAAACTGCATTTTAGAACATTTATCTAAATATGTAAATAAGTTTATTAGAAAATTCTTTGTTTTACTTGTTTGACAGCTAAAATATAGTTTTTTAAATGACTTCAAAAATAATGTATTTAAATAATAATTAAGTTAAATATTCATAAACATTTTGTACTCTAAATTCCAATAAAAAAATGTTTTTAAATTGATTAGTTTAAAAAAATAAAAATTTTGTTGCATTTTTTAAAATGAGTTAAATAAAATAAATTTTATTTTTTTTAATTTCACAAAGATTTGTGTTATCGGTAACTACATGATTTTTTAATCGCTGAAATTCCAGCCCTGTTTTGCTCACCTTATGTGCTATCGTTTTTCTTTCTCTTCTTCACTCTGAGCTCGGTTGCACTTTCTCCGTCTCTTTTCCTCGCTCTCTTTATTCTCTTGTTGTAGTTGTTGTTGCTTTCTCTCTTGGTGTATTTGTATGTGTTTAGTTTTTGTTTACGTTGTTAGCAGCGCTCTTCCCCTGCTGGTTGTTGTTGCTGCTGCTGCTTCTCTTGCTCTTGTTGTTGTCCTGGGCTTGATCGACTTGCTCTTTTTCTGCGTTTCGCTGTTCCGCTTTTATGGTACATGTTGCGTGAAACAGCTGACATTTGGACTGGATAAACAACAACACCGAACTGCAATGGAAAGGAACAGAAAGGTGATGAAACGAAATGGTAATGGAACGGGCATGCAGCAACTGGTTGTTCAATATCAAATAGGTTGCGCATACGCACTGTGTGCAATCAATTTACTTGGGGAATACATTTTTATGCAGATAATGGAACTGCGTAATCGCCGCTACAATCACACAGTCTACAAACACAAGTGCTAATTAAACAACAACGAAATGAAACCAAATTCCCAGGAGGTCAGTTGGTCCTCGTTTTCTCGAGTATTTATTGGGGGGAAAAGCGCTTTGACACAAATCCAAAACCAAATCCACTCCACTCACTGGCCATCACTCCTCCTCCTGCCAGCTCCACCATCTATTCCTCTTCCTCTGCTCTGCTTGATGCCCCACTACGGAGTCATTCACTCGACGCTACTACGCTCTGTTGGCGTCGCCTAGAGATGGGCGCGTGAGGCAGGTAGGCGTGCCTCGTGAAAAAAATTTACTTCTTAAATCACTGATAGATAAGAAACCATAAAACTGTTAAGGGTGATAATATAACAAATATTGAAAGCAAAACTCTTGACAAAAAATAACCAATATCGTTACAGAAAAATGGAAGATTAATTTCTTTAAGACAGATAATGCAGCAAATTATAATATCAACTTGAGAAAATTTTTAAGACATTTTTTTAAGAGATAAACTAAAGTTTTTTAAGAAATAAAAAGAACAGAATCAGAATAAGAAATGTTTTTTTTTCGTTAACTTGTCCTCGAACCCTTTGTCGTCTCGATAAATCTACCATCTCCTGATTAACTACACTTCTCCATGATCTCTATCGAAATAGATAAATTTCCAGGCTTTCCAAGAAATAACCGTAACGTTAAGTAAATCGATTACACAATTGCCAGCGCTCACGATCGTGGGTGTGTGTGCGAGAGAGGTAGAAAGCACGACCTACGCATCTCTGGTAGAGAGCGAGAGGGGGGGAGGGAGAGGGGGATGCCAGGAGGAATGCGAACGAGCGACTAACCAAAGCCGGGGATAACGATCGAACCAGCGATCGTGGGCTTAACCTATATAATTCGCCACTGGGAATCGGAATCGGAGGAGTAAATGTCCGGTGAGAGTCCGTGTTATCAACGGAGGAGCCGTAATTGACTTGAATTTGAGTGCAAAACATTCAATTTCTATTTGAATAAGAGCGCAAACACACACGCACACTTGCGCACATGGATGTTCACACGCACACACACACACAGTTAAGGTGGCAGGGTTGCCAGAAGGCCGGCGAATGCACACCTCACATTTTGGACAGGTGAAAAAGGCTGCACTGCGTCAAGGATACTCGGGTAATTCCGGTGAAATCGGAATCCGAAATGGAAAAACACAGATTCCAAAATGACCGACATCTCGTTGGTCTGGCAACCCTGCCTCCCGTGTGGGAGCCACCCGCTTAACCGGAGGGGGAGGGGGTGGGTGGTTATGGGGGGCGGGGGGTGGCAAGTCGGCCTATTGTGTTCGACGGCTCACACACACACACACACACACAGACACGGCAAAAAAAAATAATAAAAAAAAAGCGATGATTTAGGGCAAGCACTTGAAGCAATCGAGTTTTTGTGGCTAATTAATCGCACCGCAGCGGCTGGCGGTGGTTATAATGAAGGCTATAATGACACGGCTCTTCGTCGGAATTCACTTATGCAGCCGCAGCGCCAGGGTTGCCAGGTTGTGCACCACACACCACACACACAAAAAAGGCGATAAACACACTTTTTGAGTTTACGGGGGGCGGTGGATGGCTGGGAGGCGGGGGGCTCTTTGATTGCTGGTCATTTTTCATTTGACAAACGCACGCAGTTGGATGACCTTAATTTGCATGTGATAATGCTGATTAGTGCAGCCGCGTAATCGCCGCGGCAATCGTAATCGGCAGAGTTGCAACCGCGCACGCGAATCGAAAAGCCGCCAAAGCTTTCGAGATTCAAATCTAGCTTGCGGTAAACACGTATAGTTCTCAAGGATCGTATGCATAAAATTAAAGTATTTTTTTTAATCGGTTAATTCGGGTCTGCAAAAACACACTCGTACACACACACTTACACCGGCAGCATCTTTTCGAATCAGAGTTTTGCGAAATAAAGCACTCGAAAAGCAAGCCACAAAAAAAAAAAAACAAAGAGCTGGCTGAAATGTGGCACTCTCTTCCCAATACTTGCAATAATTTTCGATTAGCTTCTTTCTATCCCGCGCCACGATTTTTTATTCTGTTATATTTTTACTTTGTGCCAACAGAAATTTATCACCACCGCGCGAGAGAGAGAGAGCGAGCAAGAACACACTGGCAAGGGGCGAGAGCGGAAGCGAGAGAGCGCCACTACGTGTATGTGGCCCTCTCTCTGTCGCCGCGTTTAGCGAGAACGACCGACAGACCGACAAACCGACCGACCGACCGTCGTTATCGTCGTCTCCGCCTCGGTGGCTCGTTGGTATGGGTGGGTTGCTTACACACACACAGGCCAGCGCTCCGCTCACGCACGCACATACACACACACTGGCTCGTCGTCACTGTTGTTGCGTTGCCGTCGTCCGCTCCTGCTTCTTCTTCACTGCACTGCGCTTCTCTTCTCTTCACGATTTGTTGCTGTTGCTGAGAGCGGAGTCAACCGATTTGTTCAACTTTACGTTTAAAAGTGGAAAACTGGCTTACTGCGTAGAGGTGGACTGAAGTCGATGTTTATTCGATACTATCGATGTTGCCATCGATTAATTGCACTTGACCGAAAGACACTTTGGATACGAAATGGTTTTTAAACTTTCTAGCCGCTAGAGTTGACGCGTTGATGCACCATCCTGCACATATTTTTAGCTGTTAAACTAAAAACTCACCTAGTTACAAATATTTTTACAAAACAAAGGTCTAAAATAAAAATATAATTTTAACACTACAGTTTTCCATCTCTAGGAACAGCTGTATTTTATTTTGCAACAGCTGGTAGTGTTGGCCGAAAACTACAATAAATGCTCATTTCGCAAAAGAAGAGAGAATAGATTACGCTCTCTTTTTATAGATTGATTGATTGCTTGATTGTTAGATTTAAATTAAAAAATGTATAATAAATTAACAATTAGCAAACATCGGACGTACGGACAATCGACACCTCGATAGTTGCACTCCAATTGGAACAGTTGGCGGCAATCAGCTGATAGGGCTGCCAAGCGGCCGGAATTTGGTTGTCGGGTGAAAGTTGAAAATTTAGCAAGCTCAAATAAATTATTAATTAATTATTTGTACCTACTTAAATAATTAAGTCCTAATTGGTTATTGGCTAGTTGCAAGTCCCACCACTAGTTGTTTACCGTTGCGCGGGCTATCGTTATCGCAATCATTATCGACATGCCGCAAACACATGTTCATTTCGCTTTGGCGCGTAAACAAGTAAATAATAAATAAACGCAGGACAAAATGCCGGAGAGCCTGATCGCCGGCATTCCGGTGCACTTCCCCTTCGAGCCGTACCCGGTGCAGCGGGCCTACATGGAGAAGGTGATCCAGTGCCTGCGCGACGGCACCAACGGCGTCCTGGAGTCGCCCACTGGGACGGGCAAGACGCTGAGCCTGCTGTGCTCATCCCTGGCCTGGATCCGCACCCGTCAGTCGGAGCACCAGCAGCAGATGGTCAATATGCAGAAGGTGGAGCTGGGAGGAGGAGAAGGTGGTCTCTCGGAGCTGGCCAAAACAGTGGGAAAGGCCAACAACTGGGGAGTGCCCAAGGTGATTTACGCGTCGCGGACGCACTCCCAGCTGACCCAGGCCATGCGAGAACTCAAGCGCACCGCCTACTCCAACATGAGATCGGTGGTGCTGGGCTCCAGGGACCAGCTGTGCATCCATCCGGAGGTGATGCGGGAGCAGGGCAACTCCAACAAGACGAACATGTGCAAGCTGCGCGTCCACTCCAAGACCTGCTCCTTTCAAATGCGTGTGGAGTCGAAGAAGGATCATCCGGACTTTCGCGGACCCACCATCATGGACATCGAGGATCTGGTGAGGGTGGGCCAGAAGCTGAAGATGTGCCCCTACTTCGCCTCCAAGGAGCTCGTGGCCCAGGCGGACATCACCTTCATGCCGTACAACTACCTGCTGGACCCCAAGGCGCGCAAGGCCAACAAGATCGAGCTGGGCAACACAATCGTCATCCTGGACGAGGCCCACAACATCGAGAAGATCTGCGAGGAGTCCGCCTCGGTGCAGATCAAGTCCTCGGACGTGGCCATGGCCATCGAGGACATCACGCACATCATGAAGGTCTTCGCCAGCGGCGAGGCGCAGGACATGGCCCAAGGCGATGAGCCCAAGGACTTCACCCTCGACGACCTCACGCTGCTTAAGGAGATGCTGCTGGAGCTGGAGAAGGCCATCGATGCGGTGCTGGTGGACAATCCCGCCGAGGGCACCACCTTTCCCGCCTCCATGATGTACGAGCTGCTCGGCAAGGCGAATGTAAGACTGGCTTTTCCATTAGTTGGGATAATCCACATTTAGAGGGGGTTTTTTATTTGTTTGGAAAACATTTGGAGAGTTCTATACTTTGAATATTTTTAACTTATTTTTCCTAAGTTTTGTTTAATGGGTTAATCGTTTTTGTGATTTGATTTATGACGTTTTTCGTTTTAATTGAAGAAATCTTTTTATACTTTATGGAGTATTAGTTTTATTACAGGTTTTCAATGAACTATAAAAAGAGTTTGAGGTTACTGTATTATGCATACTTTTCTTAAAGAACATTTCAAAATAATTCATCCAATAGATTTTTAGTTAAAATACTTTTTATTTTATCTTAATGACAAAACTAAAACTGATGTGTTTTAAATATGAGTTAGAAAATACTCCAAGTTTTAAAATGTATGAACGGTGCACCAAAGAATGTCCATTTTTAATGGTGGCTCTTTTAATCATTGTAAATGAAGTCTTAAGAGGAAATCTCGGTAGGAAAATGTTATATTATTTACTCTAAAACTTCTTTAAAAAGAAATTTACAAAATAATTAAAATTAAACTGTGAAATACTTAGAGATAGCTAATAGTTAATTTTAAATAACACACTGTAGCCTGCTAATGATCTTAACCATTACATTTTCAGTTCACCTATGGCAACTGTGCCACCATAGTGGCCCTGCTGGACAAGCTGGTGCAGTATTTGCTGGTGGCCTCCCAGCAGATGAGCATCCGCAAGGGCGGCACGTTTACGATGCTGAGCGATCTGCTGACCATCGTCTTTGCCAACAAGGAGGACGTGATGAGCAAGGTCTACGCCAGCTTCAAGGTGCACGTCCAGGTGGAGGAGTCCAAGCAGGGCCACCAAGGCAAGTCGGCTCCCGCCAAGCAGCAGGGAGGCTGGCTGAGCAAGGGATCGATTGCGTCCGCGAACGGCACCAGCAAGGTAGCCAAAATCATCAACTTCTGGTGCTTCAATCCGGGCTTCGGCATGGAACAGTTGCTCAACACCCAGGTGCGCAGCGTAATCCTCACCAGCGGCACGCTGGCCCCGCTCAAGCCCCTGATCGCCGAGCTGGCCATTCCGGTGGCCCAGCACCTGGAGAATCCGCACATCGTTGACCAATCGCAGGTGTACGTCAAGATCATAGGCACCGGTCCGGATCGCCAGCAATTGATATCAAACTACACGAACCGGTGAGCATTATTTACGTTTAAGTCGATTTGTTTACACACAATTCCATGGGAAAATAAACAATCGGAGGAATAACTCAGTTCAGTGGCAGTGGCTGTATATTAAAACTCCACAGAGGGATTTATAGTTCGTATATCTTTGCGTGAAAGTGTTTTACAACTTTCTTGTTAAATTAGTTAAAATATTAGTTGCGAATTTGTAGATATTGGTTTAAAATATTGACTATTTATTGATATTTATATTTAACAGCGTTGATAACAAACTGGCTAAAAAATAAACTATTATTTTCTTCTTAGATCAGTTCAAATTGCTTTCAAACGAATTTATTCGGAATTCGTTTAATATGACCGAGTTGTTTATCCATTTATCAAATAAGTATTAACATTAATATTTATAATAAACTGTGCCACTAAAACAGTAATATTTTAGCTAGTTTAAATATGTAATAACTAAGAAAAATGTCATGAGAATGAAGTTATTAACAATAGTTAAGTCAACTTTAATGTCCTTTAGTGTTTTTTATTATTTAAATTGAAGCTCTTCCGCCCTTCTCTTGCAGCGATAATCCCAAGTACATCAGCTCCCTTGGCCAGACGATCCTGAATGTGTCGCGGATCGTGCCCGACGGCCTCCTGGTCTTCTTTCCCTCGTATCCCATGCTTAACAAGTGCGTGGACGCGTGGCAGGCGAGCGGACTGTGGGCGGATATCGCGAGCAAAAAGCCGATTTTCCTGGAGCCACGCGGCAAGGACCAGTTCACCAGCACGATGGAGGAGTTCTATCAGGCGATCCGCGACTCCAAGGGGGCCGTCTTCATGGCCGTGTGTCGTGGCAAGGTGTCCGAGGGCCTGGACTTTGCCGATCGCAACGGACGGGCGGTGATCATCACTGGCCTGCCCTTTCCGCCACTCAAGGATCCCAAGGTGATACTGAAGCGGCGCTATCTAGAAGCGAATCGCACGCGGGAGAATCAGCTGCTCAGTGGCCAGGAGTGGTATAATCTGGATGCAACGCGGGCCGTCAACCAGGCCATCGGTCGTGTGATCCGACATCGCAACGACTACGGAGCCATTCTGCTCTGCGACTCCCGCTTCAAGGACGCCTCCCAGGTGCAGCAGCTGTCCAAGTGGATACGGGGTCATCTGGGCGACCGGCCGCAGTGCTCACCCTTTGGTCCCATTGTCCGGGAGCTGCGGCAGTTCTTTAAGAACGCCGAGGCCAACGTAAGTCGCAGGAAGAGTTGTTCCTCCCTAATTGGTAATAGTTAACTAAGTGAATATCCAAAAATACCGCAGATGAAGCAGCCGGATGAGAGGGAATCAGATCCGCCTTTGGACATGGTTTGTAAGACGGAGGACGAGCCGTTGGCCGCCATTCCCAAGATCAAGCGAGAACCGGGCTCAAATGCCACCTTTAAAGCAGCCAATGAGAAGGCCATGTAGGTTTATTTTTTTAAATAGTATCTAGTTATGTATTTTACTAATAAGTTTCCTTGTAGCAAAGTGGAGATGGCCAATTCCATCAATACGTGGTCGCCCGATGATTATGCCAGTGCCGCTGGTCGAAAGCTGGGCGGTGCAGCGCCCAATGCGATGGACTTTATGAGCCGCCTCGACTCGAATGTCTCGGTAAACACTGGGTTTCCATCGCTGTATTTCTTTTAATTTCTTTGAAACGTGTGTTTCCCCTCTTTCCAGAGCATCGACTTCAACTGCTGCACGGACAGCAAGAATGGCTCCGGCTTGGTGAAGATCCACAAGCGGGAGCGCAGCTCACCGACCCCGCCAGAAACTGCCACCAGCCAGGTGGCCAAGAAGCGCTACAAGCTGGTGGAGAACATCAAGGTAGAGCCGAGCAGCTCCCAGTTGAAGGAGGCACCCGAGTCAAGGGCCGACTTTCTGCGGGAGGTAATACACACATATAATATATGTACATATGTTACGAATTTCCATTCTAACACAATTCCCTTTGCAGCTTCGCAGCCTGGTTAGCCAGGATCAGTTCCGCAGCTTCGGCACTGCCCTGCTGGCATACAAGGGCGGCAGCGACGAGAGCTTCAAGGCCCTGATGATCGTGCTCCTGGAGGTGCTTGCTGGACCCAAGATGCGTTACCTGCTCGTCGGAATGAGGCGGTATCTGAAGAACGAGCACAAGGCTGAGTTCGATTTGCAGGTGGCCAAACTCTAGTTTTTTTAAATTACCCATCCCAAGGATGTTTAACTATATTTTTATGAATCTGCCTGTTTTTTTTTTGTTTCTTAGTGCTAAGAGGACGTATTTAGTTTGTACAATTACCAAAAAAATATTACTTATGCATCGGTAGTGCCTTTGTGTTAGGAATTTCTTTTTATAAAAATAGGTATATTTTAATTATAAAATCAATGTGTTGTGCATTTTTTTAATGAAATTTGATACTATGAGATAAGGTAACCCAACCACACATAAAATTAAATAAAGTCGTGCAAAAGTCCTTGGAAATGTTTGTTAATTTTGGTTTTACTCAACGCTCAAGGTTAATTAAAACAACATGAGCTTTTAACGATTTGTAGTGTGTTATTAATATTACTGGAAATTTAAAACCACGCTCAACTTTATGAGAACTTTAATTTATAAAACTGATAAACTGATGAGTTAGACTAGCTTTCAATTAAATCAATGGCAGTTATTACAGGGTGTTCGTTTCACAAATTTTTAGGGAATAAATGTTTATATTAAAATTTAGTTATTAAAAATATGTACTTTTTAACTCTAATTTAAATAAATTCAAGTATTCTAAAACTTTAATCTATTAATTCGCAAGAAATAATTTTATTTTGCATTTTCCCCTATTTGTAATGTTAGGTCCAGACATAAATCAAGTGGCAGACACACATATAATATCCACATTTGACATTTGACCTATAAACATAAATCTAAGTTCAGCAATTTCACTCGAAAGACTGTACATTTATATGATTTTGTAGACTTATCTTGTTATCAGCAAGTTAAAAGTAAATATAACCTTTAAACATATTTTGTAAGTGTTCTTTAATTATTTTAATTTATGATAAATAGGATATAGTGCATATTTATTTTTAAATTGCCGGCCAAATTGGCAGTTAGCTTGGTAACAAATCAGAAAAGTGCAGCCAGTGCGCATCCAATAAGTTCATTGCCAAACGGGGCCGAGTCCCCATGTCCACATCCACATCCACATCCCCATCGGCAGCCCGAGTCCGAGAACGAGAACGAGCAAAACGAGTGCCACGACTGCAGGTCCGAGCTGCTCCGACTTCGGACCAAGAGGCACTTGCGTGGCAACAATCGTCCAGGGCACATCACACACGGCACACGCAGCTGCCGGAGGAGGACAGCTTCAGATAGCTTCTCCATCACATCATCCCGCTCCAAGTCCACGTCCAATTTCGAATCCAAGTCCAGACCTGGTCCGCCTCATCTAATTTCCGCTGCTTTGGTTGGGGGCACACGCAGTAAGTTGATTGCATTTGTGCTTGTGCGTTTGCAACAAGTAACAAGCGAGTGAGTGGTGGCTGGTGGGTGGTTGTTGGCTCGACCTTGGCCTAGTTGCACCCACATTCGCACAGCCACTTGGCTTAATTGCATTTTGTCGTCGTCACATAGCAGCACATGGTCGAGGAGGTTGGCTGCCAGAGACAGACGGGCATTGTGGTCGCCATGCCCAGCCAGGTTGCATCTAGCACCGGAACTCCAGCTCCATCTCCAGCCACAGGCGGCATTCACCAGCAGCAGCAACATCAGCAGCAACACCATCAGCAGCAACAGCAGCACCATCAGCAGCAACAGCAACATCATCAGCAACAGCAGCAACATCATCAGCAGCAGCAACAGCAACACCATCAGCAACACCTCACCAGCAACATGAGCATGTTGAGCGTCAAGGGAGGCAATCGCTATCTGTGGACCGACAGGGAGCTACTAATGCATCTCCAGAACTACACCCCGTTGATACTGCTCATCGATTTCGTGGAGAAGACACGCACCAAGCGATTCTACGAGAGCTCCGAGCGCTACGAGATCCTCATGCTGGTCTTCATCATGCGCAAGGGAGCGCCGTTCTGCGAGAATAAGCGCTTTCCGGCCGAGTACTGGGTGAATCTGTCCGTGGGACCGATAGCCGAGGCCTTTGACCGCCTGCAGGCGGCCATTGACATACCGGATCCCCAGCTGCCGATCCACATGAGCGTCACGGATCTGACCAGCTGGAAGCAGATGTTCGACCTGGCCATGCTGGACATCCGGCGGTTCGCCTACTACACCGACCCACTGCAGCTGGCCGATGCGGGTGTCTTCAACCGGATCACCTTTGAGCAGCGCTTCGGGATGCAGTGGCAGGAGTAGGGCATAGCATAAGTACAGGATATATCTCACAGATAAGCAGGCATAGAGGCACACCCCGCGCACCAAAAAACACACTGCTCCTCCACATTGGGATTGAAATACACAAGTGAGCTCGGAACTTGTTTACCTGCCTGATTAAGCCAACATTTCGCATTTAATTTGTCTATAAGTGAGCTATTTATTCGTTAATCGTTACACAGGTTTTTTGAGTGAACAATATCAGTTAAAAGAGGTTTATTTGCAGGTCCAATAACAAGTTAACCTCTTTAGATTTTTAGCAAAAGGTATGAAAGTCCTTTAAATATTCAGCTAAATATTTTTTTTTTGCAAATTAAACAGAAAGGAACGATGTAGTCGGGTTTTCCAACATTAAAAGAGAAGTGAAAAGAAGACCATTCCAATATTACTAAATAATAGGCGGGTCTTTTATCAAAACATTCGGTTATCAACGACTTTAAATCAGGCATTGTACAAGGAGAGCATACTCTGCTTTAAATAGTTCCCGGATTACTCTCAATCCATCCTACTCCACACAGACACACAGTTATTTGTTGTGTTAAAATCCATGCATAGCGAAATCTCTGAACTGTGCCTTCTCCACCACCACTGCAACCACTCCCTCTCCGCATTCCACTCGCATTCCTCGCAACACATTCAAGTTCATCGCTCCTCCGACTCCTCAACTGTATCTGTAATACAACCGCTGTACTGTCGACGTAGGACCCAAAATGCTTTAATGGAAATAAATGTTAGTTACTGTTAAATCTTTCTCTTTATCTCTCAAATTGTGATATTTTACTTACTATCAAAAAATATGTATGCTTATGTACAGAAAAAACTACTTAAATCCTTATGCATTAAACAGCAAAGAGATCCTATTGGGTGCGGATGACCCTCCGGGCTTACGGCTGCCGCTTGGGCATGCGCTCACGATCGAAGATGCCCAGCAGCTTGCCACGGGTCATCTCCTTGGCCTCGCGCAGTCCCAGCTGGTAGATCTCGTCGTGCATCGACTTGATCTTCTCGATCAGCTCCTCGGGGCTAAGTTGAGATAGGTCTGGAGGGGGAGGAAAGATGATGGATTAAATACGGTCTCCTGCCCTGTTAAGTCTACAATATTTACTCACAATTGATCTTGGCGGTGTCCTCGCTGGTCAGGCTGGTGGCATAGTCCGTGCTGCGCGTGTAGATGGGTGTGTCGCTCATGGTGAGGAACTCGTTCATTCCGGGCACTGAAACACCCAATAACAAATAAAGAGAAGCCGTTAAAGATGGCGCCAAGTGCGAGTTGGACACGTTTTTTACACTCACATCGCTCCGGCCACTGGACGGGCGAGGCGCGCAGCGTCTCCAGGGAGATGAGCTCGTCCTCCGGCGACTCTGGCTTCTCCTTGCCCTCCGCCTTCTCCTCTCCGTCGTACAGCCTCTTTCTGGTAGCCACCGCACCATCTGAAGTCCCCGCTTCCTCGTCGTCTTTCAGAATGGTTTCTGAACGGGTAAAACCCTTGTTTATTTCGATTCACAGGAGCATTTACCCTCTACCCACCTGGCGCAAACAACTCCGGAGTTGGCTCTTTCTTGCTCATCCTTACAAGCGTTTCGTTACGTTTCAAAACAAACCGCAAAGCAAACAACTAAAAAAATTTAAGAAACGCCAGAAATTCGTGGGCTAACTACCGAGTTGCCACCTGGCTGAAAAAAAAACTGCGCGTTGCCACTCTCTTTGCCCGAAAACGGTCGTTTAACAACACTGGCACTGGCACATTCGTTAAACAAAGAGTGTTTTTTTTTAATTTAAAAATAAAATACAACACAACCCGGAAGTTAACGCAATGTAATTATTTTAAATTTGGAGAGCAGCGTTGCAGCAGCAGCAGCAGCAACGGGACCCTCCCCGCCACCTCTATTGTGCGCTCGCTCTGACTCACGCCTGGCTAACGGGTCTTAGCGACGACTCTGCTGCGAGGTCGTAGCTCTCCCTTGCTCTCACGGTAAATAGCACGTCACACAGTGCACACAGTGCTGTCGAAAAGTATATGTTCACTGCAAGAAATAAGCACATGTGCTTAAGCTCAACTGTTCAAACATTAGATGTTTAATTATTTGTTTAATATTGTTGGTTAAATTAGGCCTTGGAATAAGTGAGGGTTGAAACCTTGTGTCCAATTTAATAACCCTATAAATGCTGAGCAGGATTAAAAAAAAGGTGAAACGGGAATTTAAAAGAAATTAAATAAGGTAAGCTGCAGTTTTTTGCGTCTTAATAAATAACCAAACTGAAATTAAAAACAATCTGAAAATAATTTCTTCCGTTGCTAGTACCGTTACTCACAGCCCACTCCGGCCACACTGTCCGCCATGCGCAGACTTTCCGGCGGCAGTGTGGCCCCTGCGCGCTCGCACTTTCTTTCAGTCAGTGCTCCGCTCTCACTCTGGCTTCACCTGTTCAGTTTTGTTCCGCCCTCCCCTTGCGACCTTAGTGCGACCGTTCCTTTCCTTTAAATCTCTGGCCCTAGATTTAGTTGCTCTCTTTAACTCCGCGCGCGCGAGCGAGTAGCGGAAACTTGACATTTTTTGTGGTCGCGATTAGGAGCACACATAACGGCATCGCGCTGCACCGAAAGTCGTCGTGTCTTGGCGCCAATTTCGAACATTGCAACGGGATCTGAGAATCCGCTGGCGGATTGGATTGATTTGACTTTGATTTCATTTTTGACCCCGAATCACCCCCAACCCCACCTCCACCACCCCCACCCCCGCTGCGACTCCCATGGCAGCTAGCAAATTCCATTGCGCCAAGCAGACAGCCACACATTTCGATGCGACATGTGCGAAAATCTCCGCCTTTTACTTTGACCTGGACAACACGTTGATTCCGACGCGGACCGGTGACTCCAAGGCGATCAGAAAGGTGAGTTGTTGAGTTTGAGTGTCCCCTCCCCCTTCCTCGACATCATCGACATCTCTTTGGGGGGTGAAAGTGCGCAGGCAGCAGGCGGGCGGCGAGGCGCGAGGAGCGGTGCGGTGCGGTGCGGAACAGCTAGAAAATTTTCCACTGCAGCCCCGCTGCTTGGTTGTTACGTAGTCGTCGAAAAACCCGGACGCTCAGCTGATAGCACGCGCCCGAAATTGAATTCGATTGTTTATTTGCGTCCGCCTGCAGCAAAAGCACTCAACCCAACCCAACCCAACCCAATCCAATCCAACCAAGACCTGCACTCTACAAGGCCTTTAACTTAAATATAACAATGGGCACATGCACTTTAGAAGGTTATCAGCTCGACTTTATCATAAAAAGCATTACTAGCAGCGCTGCAGTTGCATTTTTGGGTCTTTTGTGTCAGCTCTTTTAAAATTTCAATGGGAATGGACTAGTTTCCCAAATTAAGAACCTTATTTTAACTTTAATAAATACATTTTAAATATATTTAAGAAAATGCAGCTGAAGAGTTTATCTCGGTATGATTTTATGATAAAATCAAATAAAACAAACTGAAACACTCTTATTAAAAACTTTAAGCTTCATTAATGGCTTTCAAAAGGTTAAACAAAAGTAGGCATAAATACCTCAACTTAAACATATTCATGGACATATGCATGAACTTAGGATTGTTCAAAATGTTAAACAAAAAAAGGCTTAAATAACTAAAATTCAATCTATCCAAGGGCACATATGCATGAACTTCAGAAGGTCGTCAGTTTGTTAATATGATTAAAGCAAAAAAGAGTTAAAAGCTTTTCTGATTTCAAAAAGAATGGTCTACAAATTAGTTAAATATTTATTTCGGCCTTATAAAATAAATGCACTTACGATAAAAACAAAAAATTAAAAGACCAAATAGCTTAAGAGCGTTAAATTAAAAATAAAACACATTTTAAATCGTATAAATTCATGCAATTTGCGAAAACCCGAGTGTAGCTAATTGTTTACTCCAAGAATCCTTTCAAGAACTGATAAAGTCTTTTTATCTACATTTTATAAGCTTAATTAAGTATTAAGAAATGAGGTTAAAGTCCCGTAAACAAAAACATTTTGTTAACTTAAGCAATCAAGAAAATATAGCAACTAGGTACTGTTTGTTGGTCATAAATGTCTTCTTTTCTTTATTTTCAACAGGGAATACCCTAAATCAACAAATGTGTTAGTCAGTTGTTTATAAATAAATTTTGATATTAGCAAAACAAAAGTAAAATCATTCTTTTAAAGTTCTTTTAAATATCTCACGTAGTTACTGATAATTTAATTATCTTTTTTAAGCTGTGCTAAATATCTTCGTTATCACATTTAGTTTATAAATGTGCAATTTTAGACCCTAAAATAAAGTCATGGTTGTTAGGCAGTTCTCTTATTAATTTATTATCAGACGGAAAGAGTAATTAGTTCTTTCGAAAGTGATTAAACCAATTAAGTAATTTGTGGCTCTTATGATCACAACTTTTGCTGATCATATGCTATTTTTATAATGTCTTTTTATTTGTAAGCGTTCATAGTTTAACCAGAATTGTAAGGCGGAAAAACAGATTAGTAATAAAACTTTCCGAACTATTGTTGCGCACATAACTGTGGGCTTTTATATATACATTCATACATACATATGCTAAATAAAATATATGGCGTGTGTATCGGCGGCAATTGCAGTTTGATCAATGCACTGATAGGGCGGTTTTTGCGATTGCGGCATTTACGTATGATTAACCAATTGACTCGGAATCGATCGGATGATTGGATTGAGCAATATCAATATTTCGCTTAATTAAGATCTTTCCAGACCTCATAGTTTAATACGGATAAGAAAACTGTCTTAAGAAGATCCAAGTTAAGCTTTATGAAAGTGATACAGGTTCAACAGTATTATAATTAATAAAACAATAAAAAACAATGGTTTCTTCCACTGCTATAAACCGCTGTAAAGATTTATTATTTCTTTAATAAGGTCTTAGACTTAATTTTCGTATTTGTGCTAATGAGGTCATTACACTTTTATATGATCTAGACAAACAATAATTTATAAGGTTGAAAGGGAAAATATTTTAAAGCTAAAAGAAGAGCAGGTTAATTTATTATATAAATTATATAAATTTATAACATAAATTAATTTTAAATTTTTTAAATAAATATTTAGTGCCTTTAAGTTTAAAAGATTAGTTAGCTTTTGTTATTTAATTTGATTTAAGGACATATCCACACATATAAAGACCTATTTTAATTGAAATTCAATTTTGCAATTCCCAGCTCGCGGACGTTTTGGAGAGTCAATACCAGTTCAGCAAGGATGACGCCGCCCAGTCCACCCAGCACTTTTTAAAGGCCTTCCGCCGCTGTCCGGATAACACGCAGACGTCGCTGGACTCGTGGCGCACCCATCTGTGGCGCGAATCCCTTCCAGCGCGCCACAAGCACCTGGCGGAGCAGATCTACCCACAGTGGCTGAGATTGCGCTACCGCTACCTGGCCGTACCCGCTGACTATGTCCAGCTGCTGCTGCGCATGCGACAGGCGGGCTACGCTTTGGCCCTCATCACCAACGGCCCCTCGAATGCCCAGTGGGAGAAGGTGGCCAAGCTGCATGTGCGCGGCTACTTCGACTGTGTCCTGGTCTCCTCGGACCTGCCGTGGGAGAAGCCGCACCCGGAGATCTTCTACGCCGCCTGCAACTTCCTCAACGTGAAGCCACAGGAGTGCGCCATGATCGGCGACAAACTGGAGACAGACATCATGGTGGGTTCCGGATTCATTGAACATATCAAATGTCTGAAAGCACTTACTAAATGGATACGTTAACCAAGATTTCCTGTTATTTTTAGGGCGGCCATTTGGCTCATCTGGGTCTCACCTTCTGGACGCCACTGAGCAACAGCAGCTCGGCGGCTCATTCGCTGGAGGATGTGGAGTACAAGCCGCACGTCAAGCTGGGCAATCTGCTGGAGATGTACAAGTACTTTCCGCGCCTGAATGCCGTCGCCCCGCCGGACGCGCCGTCGACCTCGTCGAGACGTCGTGGCAGCCACATGAGCGGCGCGAGTGCCACTGGTCAGAGCTGCAGCACAAGCAGCAGCGGAAGCGGGAGCAGCTCCAGCTCAAGCTGCGAGCCGGGAATGGCCCACGGATACCATCACCACCAGCACCAGCAGCACCAGCATCAGCAGCACCAGCAGCAGCAACACCGGCAGTGGTTATATCGACGCGGGGTCTCTCTGCCCGCCATGGATTGCTCCAACAGCGAGGCGGAGAACAGCTGCGACAGCTTCCTGTAGAGAAGAGCAGGATGGATGCTGGGGATCGAAAGGATCGCAAGCGAGATTGTTGAAAATGTACCTTCAGTTTACAAAACTATAGCTAACGAGGAAGAAAGTAAATCACGTATGTATGGACAAAGGACAGCCAGGAGAATTGGAAACGAATGCAGGAATTTAAAGTTCAACTATTAGCGGGAGGAGCCCGGCACCACGGTGAATCTCGATATCTGCCATTAGACTAAAATTAAGGCTAGAACAGCATCAGATGACACAAACTACAGAATACAAACAAACAAAAAAAAAAAGAAACAATGGAAATCGAGGACAGGAATAAAGGAAAACCAAATGTATTTTTCTAAGCGAATTTTCTGTCACATATTTTGTAAATTGATATAACACGCAACTGAAAGTACGTCAAGGTAACATACAAAAAAACCATAAAAAAAAGTGAAAACGATAATGTAAACCAGACAAAAACCACAACACGAACCTTTTGAGACACTAACAAACAAAAAATCGAATCACTAAAAAACAAACCTGTAGTATAGCACGGCGATGGATGTACGTGAATGTTAACTATTGTCTTAGTCGTAGCCTTTAGCCGGTACCGTTTGTTAAGCCGCGGATTCGAATCGCGGGGCCTCCTTCAGCTGGGGGGCCCCACTCTGTTGGCAAATTGTTATTTGCAACCTCCTCCGTACTTCCACTATCCACAACCCACGCTCCCGCCCCCTTGTCCCGCCCACAAAACCCTAGGTTATTCCGCACCCACACAATGAGCATCGTTGATGTTGATGATATATATGGTACACATGCCAGCATGCGTATGTCGAAGCACTGTTGATCATGACATAATAAATGACACTGCAAGAGCTAAACGAGATGGTGTTTTCATTGGGGGGGTTAAATGGAGTACTTGTGGTTAACAAGATTAATTTTTCTTAAATGCAGAGATTTTTGGGTTTTTCTCTGTGGGTTCTAAATCAGATTTCACGATACTAGCATTGATTATATAAATAGAACCCAATTTTAAGTGAGTATACCGCACAGAAACATTTTGGTGTGCATACCCAGTCTTAATCATTTGTAGTAAAGGACAAAACTAGTTAAAACCTTAGTAATCTTTATTTATCCCAACACCTTTTGGATACATACGTATCTGCACATCTCTCTCTAAAGCGTGCAAAACTAACTGATCCGTCCATAACAATACATTTATCTTTTAACTATCAAATAAAAATACGTTTCTTTTTAATCATAGTAAAATAAGCTTGATTTGTTTTTTATTTGTTTGGGGATTTTGTTGTTTATAGACTACAAATACGCTATACGGTAAAATGGTATATCGCTTGCAGAGTCAGCAAATAAAAGTTATAACCAACACACTGAATTTTTCGCAGTTTAATGCTAACGTCAACTGGCTATATAATTGTTTGTTGTGTTTCTTGTTTTGTTTTGTTTTTCTCCTCACATATACCATACATACATACATATACACACGGTTATACATATACATATATATATAATTATAATCAAAGTCACGTACACGTTAAAAAAAAAAGATCGTTTACAAATTACACGCGTTTTAAAAAGTAAAAAACGGAACATTTCACGCGACCGAGGCATATCGAAAATTCTGCATTTTGTCCAGCTGCAACTGGAGTGGCTAGCTAGGCTTGCTCTTGGCTTTTCTTAAGTTGGATTTCCTTTACGTTTTTAGTTTTTCTTTTACAAAAGAGCACTTTTCAGACTACAAATACCCTAAGAACCTTTTACTGGAAATGGATTATACATAGATAATGGACAAAAAGAAAGAAAACGTAACGTAACATAACATGGAGTAGTTTTTGTAGAGGTTGTTGTTATCGTAGTAGTAATAGCAGTTGTTGCTGTCGTCGTAGTATATAGTAGTGGTATCGTTTGTAAAGCATTGTACAACTTTTCCGCTTAAGTGTTAAACCGATGGTTCGCCCATCCTCCCACCTACGTCCGCCCATCGCATCTCACTCCGGGATTGGCCGTGTTGGTTGCCCTGGCGGCTTCCATTCAATTGCGTGTCGCATTGCCCGCATAAATCTCCTCGATCTTTTTCCTGCGCTTCGTCAGCAGCGGGTTGTTCGATTTATCCAGTGCCTTGATTTGCATCTGGGGAATGTGGAAAAATACGCGTATTTAATAAAATATTTAAAAAACATATTTATATATATTTTAAGATTTGTAAGGAGCCAAAAAAAAGGGTCTTATTATTTCAATTGCCATTGAAAAATATTAATAATATAAAGAATTTAAGTTGAGGCCCATTACCCTCTATCTTCCCAGTTAGTATTCATAATTAGTGAGCACCTATGAAAATCACAATTGAAACAAATTAGAGCAAAGAAAACGTCAAGTTGCTAAGTGCTAAAGCATGTATAAATGAAAATCTATTTACACACTTGTTGTTTAAACAAAACAACTGAAAGACTACCCACAATATTGTTAAAAACAAATGAGCAATGTTATATAATAAAATCGAATATATTTTCGGCGGGGAAAAAGAAATAATAAAAGAATAACTTCCAAGATTCCAAATTTTTATAAAAATTAACCCTAATTTCCCCGCTTTCCATACACTCTGATCTAAACCCACCTGATCGTAGTCCACGCGCATGGTGGCCAGCGAGCGCGTCATCTCCTCCTGCACCTCCGGCCAGGTCTCCTCGCCCTCCTTGAGCATCCGACCCGTGCAGAGCGGCGTTTGTGGGACGGCGTTGAACTGGGCGATCCACTTGTTCCGGATGACGTCCTGGATGCGCAGCCGCTTGCTGGGATCCACGTTAAGCATGCCTTTGATCAGGTCCTTGGCCGCCGGGCTAACATTCGTCCACTCCGGATCGGGAAAGTCGTACTGGCCGGTGCGAATGCGCTTCTTCATGCCCGGCGAGATGGCCAGGCCCGTGTTGCTGTAGAACGGCGGGAAGCCGCACATGATGATGTACATCACCACGCCCAGCGACCAGATGTCGCAGCTCTTGTCGTACTTCTCAGGACCCAAGACCTCGGGAGCTGCAAAAGTTTCAGATTCAATTATTAAAATTAATAATATTGTCAAGGTTCATAGTTTTTCAAACTTATTCAAAGCTGATTGAATAAAAAGACAAAAAACTACTCAAGGCTTTAGTCTTCATCTCCGTAAGATTTCTTGGGAATAAAATGAATCATACAGTGCAACTTTTTAGCTACTCTTTCGAAAGGGAGATTGAGAACAAGGCTGAATACATTTTAGAAAACTGGACAGAAAGTTCTCACAATAAATTATGTATTTAGGGCGGCACAGAAATAAATCTCTAGTGATTCAAACACACCAGTTGAATATGCAGTGAAAAAGTAGTAGTGAAAATTTTATAAACAACGTTCCTGTCATAAAATTTCCGGCGATTTTAGCATTCTAAACTGGTGTACAACAATTTAACAACTATTTTTCGTGACTTATGCGGTAATTCCAAAGGCCAGACAACCCAGTCTCTTTAGAACTGCACTCACCCACGTAGTAGGGCGTGTAGCAGGGCGTCTGCAGGGTGTCATTGGTAAATGTCTCCTTGGCGAAGCCAAAGTCCGTCAGCTTGAGGATCGCATTCGGCTGGGAGGTCGTGTACAGCAAGTTCTCCGGCTTGAGGTCGCGATGCGCAATATCGCGGCTGTGCAGATAGTCTATCGCCGCGCAGATCTCGTGCATGATCTGGGCCGCCTCCCGCTCCGTGAATGCACCGTCTGCCTTGTCCTGGATGCGCTGGAACAGCTCGCCGCCCTCCATGCACTCCATCACCACCAACAGGCACTTTCGGCCGCTGTACGTGTTCTCGTATACGTCGATGATGTTGACAATGTGCCGGCATCCGCTCACCCGCCAGTGGAGATCGACCTCGCGGCGCGCCTTCTCATTGTCCAGGAGCACTTTCAAGGCGTAGTTCTGTTTGGTGCGGCGGTGGGTGCACTGCACCACCTTCCCGTTGATCCCCAATCCCAGCACCGTGTCCGAAATCTCATAGTCGTCCACCAGGGCGGTGGTCTTCGGTTGCCGTTGGTTCTGCAGCGAGAGCATTCTGGAATCGGCTGATCTCTAACTGCAAAGAAATAAGATTCATGAAATACGGTTTCTAAGTACTTGAAACAAAGTCTATTATCTTTAGATAATATAGAGTAATCTATATTTAGATATTATATTAATGCTAAATAAGTAAACAATTTTGGTGATCAATTTATAGCAAACTAATTATTTTTACGGTTTGAAGTTATTAAAGGTTTTAAACGGTAGCTTTTCTGAATCAATAAACTGTTTTTTATTTTTATATTTTTTTAAATGCATGGCTCAACAATAGTTGCACATTAAAAGTTCAGTTGAGCTAGGTGCATGACAATTAGGCTTTTTAATTACTGGCAATTAAGTTTGCAGTTCGAATTGCTGGGGGACTCCCGCTCTATTTTCACAGCTATTTTTACCGCAGTCATCTTGATTTTTTGAGAATAAAAACTCATGACATCAGAATTCGTAATTTTGAGTTTGGTTCTTCTAAACTTGAATAACTATTTTGCCCCAAACAAAAATCACTTGTAGAAAGGAAATACAGAAAAGTAACTTATAGATAACGATAAAACAATCTAAAACTTGAACAAGGGAAGGGCAAATTTACACCGACAAAAAATTACAAATCCTAAGTTATTTTATTTTACAAAAATTTTAAAACAAAAATCATATTTTTGGATTTAATTTTTGCATATAAGATAAAACCTCACATTGAGTGTCAGTTGCAGTTTTTTTATACATACACCCAGCGCCACAAAAAAAGCCGCAGTCTAAATATTCACATACTTGAATGTTTTTTTGCTTGGGGTTTCTATAAATGTTTTCCGAATTGCCCAATTATTTATTTTATTGATTAATGGACTATTTTTAAATAAAAGTGCATTGCAATTTTTTTTTTGAATGTTAGTTTTTTAAGAAAAAGATTTTTTTCCAGACCCTTATCAATTTTGGTGACTTTTCATAATTTTGACTAGTTTAAGAAAAAAAATATAATAATTATAATAGTGCATATACTCAATGATTTTTTTCCAAAAGTTTACTTAATTTTCTATTATCTTATATATATTTTGTATCAAAATAATGTTAACTTTGTTTTTTTAATTTAAATTAGCACATTGTAGTACGCCCTTTTGCTTTAATTACACATTTTACCCTATTGGGCATCGAATTGTACAAAGCGCTAAAATATTCCTCAGTGATATCGTCGGACCATACTTTTCTCTATCACATCCACCAATTCTATCATGGTTTAAGGCTTCCTTTTTTTATTTTCGCTGCCGTTAGGGCCCAGACATTCTCTATTGGGTTAAGGTCAGGGCTGTTTCCGGGTCAATTTAGGGACTTAATGTCAAATTCTTCCTTTGATTTTGATTTCTTCGTTAAAAAAAAGGTCAAAATTAATTAATAAAGTTGTTTTAATAACAACAGCTCAACGAATTACTTACAGATCGAGCCCGATTGCAAGGTGCAGAATCATCTTGAAAAATAGTATTTTTTTCTCTCTCACTAATTGCCCTAAAGCTAGGCACAACTCCACTTAATATTATATCTTTATATTTTTCCGCATTCCCCATACCCTGGATCAATAAAATTTATTTAGTTTTATATTTAGATATGCAACCCCATATCATAATGTATGGTGATTGCTTAACGGTTCCCACATAGCAATTTTCCAAATATCGTTCGCCCTTTCTACGGCGCCCCTTGCACGAGGCATCAGGTCCAATAAGATTGAATTTGGACTCATCCGAAAAAAGGATTCGTGACCATTCGGAATCATTCCAGTTTTTTTTTTCCTTAGCCCAGTTTTTTTTTTAAAGGCCCGGAAACAGTCCTGACCTTAACCCAATAGAGAATGTCTGGGCCCTAACGGCAGCGAAAATAAAATAAAGGAAGCCTTAAACCATGATAGAATTGGAGGATTTGATAGAGAAAAGTATGGTCCGACGATATCACTGAGGAATATTTTTGCGCTTTGTACAATTCGATGCCCAATAGGGTAAAATGTGTAATTAAAGCAAAAGGGCGTACTACAAAGTGCTAATTTAAATTAAAAAAACAAAGTTAACATTATTTTGATACAAAATATATATAAGATTATAGAAAATTAAGTAAACTTTTGGAAAAAAATCATTACTTGTTGAGTATATGCACTTTAAAATTTATTATAATTTTTTTTCATAAACTAGTCATAATAATGAAAAGTCACCAAAATTGATAAGGGTCTGGAAAAAAACCTTTTTCTAAAAAACTAACATTCATAAAATAAAAATTGCAATGCACTTTTATTTAAAAATAGTCCATTAATCAATAAAATAAATAATTGGGCAATTCGGAAAACATTTATAGAAACCCCAAGCAAAAAAGTATGTGAATATTTAGACTGCGGCTTTTTTTGTGGCGCTGGGTGTAGTACAAACAAATATTTTGGGGGTAAGAACAAAAGGTCGAAAGGTCTCCTCAGGATTACTGACCTGATTCACTATTTGAATCAGTAGTGTCTTAAGAAGGCAAATATTTTGGAGGTTTGGTTTTCTTTCCTCTTCAAAACCAAGATGTTTTAAGTGTACCCAAATTCACGCAAGGAATGGAGAATAAATAGGTGCTCTTTTGGGTTCCCCAGCCTTATATACAGGCACCTATAAACATATGTAGATCCGAAAGGTTCGGACTCTTCGATCTCGACTCGATTCAAATTGTATGCAAATCGACTTACAGAAACGCGGAGAAGCAGACAATATTGAGAAAATCAATGGGAGGAGGGTGAAAGGTGGCTAATGAAACCACTTTCGTTGCATATTTTCATGTATTTTTCGGAGGGAAAATAATGTACAGAATATTACACAATTTTTAACGGCAAAAAAACGGTGATAATTGCATATGTTAGACGCGTTATCGGTTATCGCTTATATCGATAGCCGAGGAGTAAACGGTGCGTTTGTGTGCGTGCTGATGAAATTATTGCTTATTTTTGTTTTTGTTTAACTCGAGCACATTACGCATTGCCGAAAAAACGAATCTGTTTTTTTCTCTAGCCTGTAAAATGGTTAATTAACGCTTATTTTACCACCCACACACACACGCACACAGTAGCACACTGAAAAGCCCGGGCACACACAACACACACATCCATACAAATGCAAACAATGCGTCATGTTTTCTCACTGGTAACTAGTATTTCCTATTTTTCAATCTTTCTCGCTTGGTTTTCACTGTACGTTTTTTTTTATCTTGTTATCGCCTTTCGATCGAGTGGTTCAGGTGGCCTGTGGCCTGGCCCAGATTTTCCTGGCCACGCGCCCTGCTTTTGCCGCTGCCGCCGCTCACCGGACTTTTCACATTGTCACCTGCTGTTCGGCTGATCGTATTTACCTTTCGGGTATTTGTTTTAGCCTGCTATGTAAAAAAAGAACAACAACCCGAAATTTATAGTTATGTTATTTACGCTGGGGAAAACTATCGAGCCACTGACAGTGTGACCGCAGGTGGTAGAGCGGAGAAATCGCGATGTTAAAAATACCAGAAGTCGACATATTTTGGGCTTTTAGTTTTATTTTTTAATAAATGGAAATCGTAAATTTATTAAGTTCTGTTGTGCAATTAAAATTGTAACAGCTTAAAAAAATGTAGCTTTTATTAAAATTTTGTTTATAGTTAAAACAAATATGCATATATTTCATGCTTAACTTTATTGTTTATTGTGCGTTAGAACCAGCGAATTAAAAATATTGTAGACTTCAATAAAACTTGAGTTTTCTGAATCAATAGTATTTTATAAGTCTAAAACCCTAACAAAGCAAATTTGAATTTATTTTGATAAATTATATAGTTAATATTAAAATAATGTACATTTAAATTTAAACAGCTTAATGTAAATATTGTTGCCAGAAACAAATTGTAAAGCTTTCCCAGCAGACAGCATTAAAAATACTTCAACAAAATTGATTTGGTAATAAAAAGTTCAAACTGAAACGATAGTTTGCAGTGCTCACGTCAAAAGGTATTTCGCGCGGATAGCAGCACGGTCACACTGCCGTTTATTGTACAAACAAATGCCAAAAAATTTGTAAATGTTGTTGCCACGGCCAAACTGACGATGCGCCGCGTCCGCTGAGCCCCGTGTTCGCACCCGAGCGACCCGTATCAGTTCGCCAGCGAGTGATCCGTGTTCTGGGCACCCGGAAAAGCGCGTATACCCATTAGACCAAGGTAATCAGTTTCCAAAACGCTTTTTATTGGCAAACAAACGCACGACGCACGCACAAGATACAAACGAAACGAAACCAAACGAAAAGAGAAGGCAGGAAGCTGAAAAACAGGGAAAGGATATCCCCATTGGCAGCCATGTCGCAGGTGCTGAGCCCCCGGAAGCAGCGTCTGGCGCAGGGCGTGGCAGAGGCGGATGCGGATGCGCTGGGCTACACGAACAGCAGCTCCATCATCGAGTTTCTGGCCAAGGAGCAGGACTGCGGGCTGGCGGATGCGGATCGGGATCCGGAGAGCATCTTCCAGGAGGTGAGTCGCCTGTCCGACAGCAGCGACATGCGGTCCGTGGACGAGCTGCTGCAGGAGGCCGAACGCTTGATACAGCAGCAGTTGCGTCTGGGTGGGATTACCACTGGGGAGCTAGAGCTGGAGAGTTCCGAGCCAATGGCCATTGCTCCCCCAAAGTGCAATGGAGATGAGGCGGGTCTGGGCGCTGGAGACGCCTCCTCCTCCTCGCCGCAATCCTCGCCGCACAGCAGCATCCGGCTGAACACACGCTACACCCATCGCATCGAGCACTTGCCCGCTCCCATGCTGCCAAAACCAGCCGCCATCAATGGCAGAACCCGGCCCAGATCCGGCTCAAAGTCCTCAATCTCGCCCACATCCGTGCAGACGCCCGTGGACAGCAACGGGGGCTTTGCCGCCTTTGTCGACAACCTGCCTTCGGAGTCGGTCATTTCGGAGGAGTCCACGCCTCAGGACATGAACATGGAGCACCAAGCGGCGGCAATGGCCCAGCTAGAGCTGCAGCTGCAGGATAACACCGATGACGACGAGGACACGGTAAGTGGGAGGGGGCTTTTAACGTCTATGTGGCTCAAAAAGGCTGCTCCGAAGCTAGCTTTTTCAATATTTATTCTCATTTATCCCTATTGGATATTTTGAGGAACATTCTTGGCAAAATCAGAGTCCAGAATTGTTCCCCTATCATATATCTAGATATATTCCAATTGTTAAGTCTTTATCCTTTTAGTGTTATTTAATTTGTTCTTGGATGATCCGGTTTATTTATGAATAAAGCACTTTGGTTTTTAGTTACTGGGTTTTTCCTACCCACATTCATTAATCGGGGTTTAGGAACCAAGATTTTGATACGAAGTCTATTTATTTTCTGTTGGGACTTGGGGAGTGTTTTGCTCCGCTCTAAAGTTAAATAGACTAGTATTTTGTCCTGTAAGGCTGCATGTAGCCTTCTATTTGTTATGAGATTCCACGATTTACGAGCGTCGTTTTAGGCGAGTTCCTTAAAAAAGGTTACTAAATGTAATACACTGATTGGAAATGGTTTAAAGAGGAATTGACCAAGGATTCTGGTATGATAAACTGGTGGTTTCTCTTCAAATATATTTAAGATTGAAATTCTTAGAAAGGATTCCTTACAAAAGGATTAGATATATACTTCCTAAACCTTTAGAGTCCCTCCCACCCAATAAATTTACTCTGCGATCTGTAGTAATAAATAGCATAGACATGTTTATTGCCCGCCGTACAGGAATCGAGGGATACAAAAGCCCACCCAAAGCAAACACACTTGCTCGCAGTCACCAAAGCACGCATACAATCCAACATAAATAATCCTCAATCACCGGACACGGTTCACACACACTCACAGGCACACAAGGTGGGTTTGGAAACGAAAAAAAAAAGAGACAGGGATTAAAAATTACACGGGGATGGAGGCCGGATTAACCGGACGAGCTGGGACCAATCGCCTGGGCCACCGTCTCCGCCACTGTCCAGCCTTCGAGGGCCGTGTCCTTGATGAAACGCGGCGGCAAAACAAATCCGTAGGCGCCGCGATCCCTCAGCTCAATGGTGTACACGTACTTGACGCCCAAGGCGGCACGGCTCCAGTCATCGGATCCACCGCCGGCAATGCCCAGCACCTCGTGCGTCACCGCCGCCCTGTAGGTGGTGCCCGTCTTCTGGTTAATCCGCTCCGCCGCCAAATTCGCCACCCGCTGCAGCACACTGCTATCCTTGACCTTGACGGCCTTGTAGGCCCACGGATAAACGATCATCTGGCCGTAGCTGTGGAACGTGAGATACGACTCCAGGTTGTACTTTCTCTTGGCCAGGAACTCGGCCACCGCTTGCGTTTCCCGTTCGGAGGCCGGCGCAGATCCGCGGAAGGTGTCACTGCAGGGGTTCGTCGACGACCCGTACCCATTCCAGCCGATGTCAAAGTTCCTGTTGAGATCCACACCGCTGCATTGGGCACGGCGGGATGGGGAGCGATTCTTGCGCCACAGGCGATTGGTGGTGCGACTGTACTCGTAGCCATCGGGATTCATCACCGGCATGATGTACCAGGTGAGGCCGCGGATGTGCGCCGGCTGGTTCTCCCAGTTGGACATCAGCTGGTACAGGATGAAGGTCACCGTCGCAGGGCTGATCCACTCGCGGGCATGGATGCCGCCGTCGATCCACACCTTCTTGTTCTCGCGGGGATTTTCCGAGATTCTGGGGGGACAAACCAAGTATTTTATTTAGTTTATGCGGGTAAAATACATATTGTAGTAAGAGCAATTGAATGAACCAAAATGTTTTTTAATAATTCGTTCGTTTTAAAATATTTTAAGTGCCTAAAAGTCTCCTTTAACTTTGTACTTCATCTATAAAATGTACAATATGATTGCCTACTTTTAGGCCTTAACATTTTACAGTTTTGGGAGCTCTCATTTTAAAAAGAAATTTGAGCATTGATTTAATTGAAAGAAATTATAATTTTTACTGTGTTAAATAGTTTGTAAATCGTTAAAACCTTTTGAGGTTATCAAAATTAAAAGAATAGTAATTAGGGAAATCCCAAACCAGAAGTTCGTAAATCCTTAAAGTACATTGTAAAATGTTGAGTTAATATTTCAACAGAAAAGTGCAAATACTCAAACTGTTGTTTTAAAATCGTAAAAATATTTGGGGAAAACCATGCTCAATTATAGACAACCATAATATAAACTATTGACTTTAAAACTGAACTTTAAATTAGCTGTCTTTGTACCGACTTTCTATACTGTGATACTGTTTGCCCCGGGGAAATCAATTTCAACCGATGTTGACATATAACTAATATTGACACCTACCTGAGCACCTTCAGGTCGCGGCCCTCGGCCGTTTGGCCAATGGTGTATAGTCGCACGATGTTGGGGAACTTGCTGCGGATCTCGCGCATGAAGCTGTAGATGGTCTCAAGGTCATGGTAGTCCTTCCAGTGCATGCTGCTCCTGGCTGCCTTCTCTGCGGGTTTTAAGATGACAAAGTGATTAGTATTCACACTTTGTTTGTTGAGTTAACAATTCTCCACTCACTCGCTCTTTGTCCTTGACTTGCTGAACTGCCCTGAATACCTTCGAGTAGCTCCTCATCAATTATTGATTGAATATTCTCCGACAATATTTGCGGATCCAGGCGATGGGCGGTCAGAAAGCTGCGGGCTGCCTTCAGTTGGTCCCTTTCAATGGAGATGTCCAGAAACTTGGAGTTCTCCTTCCAGATATTGCCGCCGAACTTTTGTTCCAGCATCTGGCCCACGGGCACGCGGCGTTGCATCGCCTCAGAGATGTTGTAGATCCTCCAGAGCTGCGCCTCGTCGTACCGCTGTGAAATCTCGTTGACTTCCAGCTGGGTCAGATTGGTGGGCATCTGGTCCGCTGCAGTGGCTGCTGCGATGGCGGCTGCCAGGAGGAGCAGCATCAGCGTCATCGTGACGGTGTGGTGGCTATCAGCAGGTTGACCTGGAAAATCAATTCGTAATCAGCAATCAGCGAGATGTTATCAGTTTTTGCTTCCAAGTAATTAGCTTCTGATAAGTCACAACGAAAAACTAGCCTTGAAACATCCAAGTTTTTGGAAGCTTATTTAAAACACAACGAGTGTCACGATTTTCATATTATTATTTATGGACTGCATCAAACATGCAGTTGCTACCAACAAATAGTAACGACCATTGGCAGCTGATCGTTAAACTCTAAAGGTTAAAATAACAAACGCTTGTTTAGTTTGCAATAAAATCACGCTATTTATTGCTAGCTTTCAAGTGACAGTGTGGAAAAATAAACAAGCTCAGCTTTGTTACAAAGAGGTATTTTTTAAAATAAACTTTGTTGAAAGAAACTACTTAATATGCGCAAAAATATAATTTCTGACTTTGTCTTGTGTTTTTATATATTTTTTTGATAAACTTTAGCTAGGTAAAAATTACGTTTAACAGCAATGGAAATGGTACCAATCGAACATCCAACCCAGTCGCTGAGGTAGCGGGAACTGAGCGCAAAACGAAACTAACAGCAAACTCCAATTGGTATCAGTGAAAATAAGTGTTACAGAAAAAGTTCGTCTAATTACCAGCAAAACAAGTAATCAAAACAAAAAATATACAAAAAATGTTTCCGTCCCATTGTCAATGGTTAGGGGTTTATCTAGATGTGTGGGTTAGCCGTAACCCTGCTTTTTTGTGTGTTTTTCATTGCCAATAAGTAATTATAAATAGTAAATTGCTTTAATGGTGTTTGCAATCTCTGTAATGGAAACACAAATGAGTTGGAGAATATTCTCGCCTACACAAAAACGAATTTCCCTTAAATGATATTTCGAATGTTTGATTTCAATATTGTAGTTCAAAAGAAATCAATAAAATATTTGTCCATGCTGAACATATTTTCAACGGCTTACCAAACTTGGTACGTATTAAAATACGATTAGAATTAATAATATTTTGGATATGTTGAACATGTATTCCAGACAGACATCAATATCAAATTTTCTGTATACAAACTGAATGTTGTTGGCTCAACCAATTTGCATTGCTTTACGGATTCCAGTGGCGATCGATCGATCGTTCGTTCCCTGAGTTCTAATAGTTCCGGAGGTGTGGGGTTTTATTGACTCAATCAGTTTTGACTTTATGTTCTCCCTGTTTTGTATGCACAATGATAGGTGGGATTACTGGAGAGGCTACTGCGTCTTGGTTACTGGACCTAAGATCTAGTTTATGGGCAAAGAAAACTTTTCCTGGTCTTCTTACAGATTTCAAAACACCGCTTTTAACGCTTCTGTGCTAATTTCCCTGGCCCGTTTTTTTTTAGGTTTTGTTTTCATTTTTTTTTTGTTTTTTATGGATGCGTATTTGTATTTTCGTGTTTATTTTCTTTTTATTGCCAGGCAGAAAGTGGCACTTGAACGGTTGAGAGGGTCGTCTCCGTTTCTCCGAGTCTCTGAGTCTCCGATCTCCGAGAACTGGTTCTCGCTCGGATCTGTCGGACCTCGAATCTGAGATCTCAGATCTCGGGAGTCAAATGTGGAGTACAAACACAGTTTCGGATTGGGTTTCGCTTTGTTTCGGTTTCAATTCGCTGGTGATTACCTCGACCTTCCTGCCCCCCGTTCTCCTTCCATTAACTAAGTCGTTTTGTACCTGCCTGTCATTTTAAAACGCAAACGATATAAAAACACATACATTGTAAGTTATGCATACATATATCATTTCACATTTAATTCACTTCTGCTGCTTGAAATACATTTTAGAAATATACAAACTGATTTCTTTTGAACACACTATTAAACTACACTAAACAACAGTTCGTGTTATCTTCAATCAATGATATTATTTAACTGGTTGTTAAAAAAAATTGTGTAATTGTCCAAATGAAACTGTTAAATATCAACTATTAACTAATTGCAATCAAGGTGTGTGACTAATAAGTGTTTAAACGCAAAACAAAATGTCTTTCCTTTTTTTTGCATTTTCCTCAACAAACAATAACAAAACCCACCGAAATTGTAAACTTGTTCCGTTGAGTGATCCAAAAATTAAAACTGAAAACCTGTTGAAAAACGAAGCCGGTGCATTTTGCACTTCCTCATTCGCTGCAACTGCTTTATTACCTCTTATTTGGCATTCATCTCTTTTGAAATCTGCCTTCTCTTCTGCAAATCCCTTTCTTCGGCAATCAACACTTGCTTTCTTCTACTGAAATTACAAATCTTCCCTCTTTCCATCTGCTTTTTAAAAGTCTTCTTCTCTTTTAACGACAATTTTGCAATCTTTTTATTTCCCTCAATTTGATTTTATCTTTTACACATCGTATTCTTCTTGAGTCTCGCAGACTGGCTACATTCTTTACATGCATCAATTCAATTCTTTAATTAAACCCCTTTTTTCTTAGGGTTCACCACCCCTTTCTACAATCTCCACCCTCTTTTTTGCAAATCTCCTTAATTTTCTTTAGCTCCTCGCTCCTCTCTTCATTTTTTTGCTGTTGTTCTTCTTTTTATTCTTAAATTTCCACCCCTTCATTTTCCCTTAGTTCTCCCTTAGTTTGATATTCTTTTTTGATATTTCTTGTTTCCTCCTTTACTTTCTTTGATGATCTCCGCACTCTCTTTCAGCTATTTGTTAATTCTATCTTGAGTTCTTCCCCTTTTTTATTCACTTTTGTCAAATTAGTCTAGTTTTTCACTTATCTATTTTGTTGTCATTTTCACTTACTGTTTTTATTGCTGTTGTTGTTGCTGTTGTTGTTGTTGCACCTTCCCCTCCTTCTTCTTATTCTTTCAATTGCCGGCTCTTCGAGAGAGAGTGCAATTCTGCGATTGCGAGTGTGTGTGTGTATGCGTGTCGCTGGCTGAGCGTCAAACTCCGACTAAATGCTGCGCTTGTATGCGCTTCAATTTTATATTGCCGCTCTGCCGGCGCAAGGGAGCCGTTACCCAAAAAAAAAAAAAAAGAAAATAAAAAATAAAAAAAAAACCGACAACAGAAAATAAAAAAACGCACAAAAAAACGTAAAACGAAACCGAGAATTACAATACTACAATGAGAAGAGTCAAGAGTGTTGTAAATTTTTGCGCTGACCGACGACCGATCTTAAAAGCGATCGTCGCGTAAATGGAAATGGAAATGGAAACGGCAGCGACGCCGACCTAGGCAGCGCAGCAGCAGCAGCAGTACGCCAGTACGCCAGCAGAGAGAGCAGAGCCTCCAAGCTCCACGCACTGTCGTGCTGTCTCTGTCTGGCCTGCATTTACGATTGGGCGGGAGAGGGGGAGGGGGGGAGAGGCAGAGTGCAAGGCCCACGCCCACGCAGCAGCTATCTCCCTCTATCCCCTCGACATTGACACTTTTTGTGCACTAACGGTATTTTTTTTTTGTTTGAGCCAGGCATGTCCACTTGCTAATCGCAACATCCCAGCAGGAATAGATAACGACATTAATGATGCGATGCCCATGAGTCACGGGTTCAGTCACGGAATTCTGTTCCCTGGAATTTCCAGCGATGAAACACGTCACACTTCTTCAAGAAAGACTATTGATCACTTTATGGAATTTCTTAGAAGCACAAACACAAACAACATAATTCCATAAAAAATCTAATTATAAAGAACAGCTAAAAAAAATAATTTAAATGTTTGAGGTGTATCAAATGTTTGAACATGTTCTTAAGGTATTGGATTGTTTTAACATTTAATAAAATACCTTTATTTTGGACATAATCTATAGAACATCATTCTTTAATTGTACAAGTGTTTTAATTTATATTTATGGCCTAGCTATTAAAAAGCTATCATTGGTGTTTGAAAACGTTTCTATTGTTTTTCCCAGCCTTTGTTTAAACAAATTTGTGGCTTTGTTTTTTAATACTAAATACGTTTATCAGCTGTCATCTGTCCTTGAGAATAAAATACAAATTTCCAGTGTATAACAATTATATTTTCTTATTATAAAAGATCATCCAAAGTAATCCATCATAAAATGGAAATAACAAATAATTAAAAAAAAAAATATTTCTCTCTCTGTCCATGTGTACAAACATACATTACTTGCTACTCTCTTTCCAATAGCAGCTGATTTTTGAACACAAATACGATTGTAAATTGGATATTCAATTGTGTCACAGCTAAAAATCAGTGCATGTGTGTGTGTGTTTGCTTAATGACTTTGTGTGTGTGATTGTGTGTGACGGGGCGATTTTGACCCACTTGGCGAGTTTTACTTTCTTTCGCCTTTGATTACCATTGATCACCCCGCCCCCTTGCGCCGCCCACACTTTTTTTGTGTGTTTTTTTCGGGTTTTTGTTATTTTTTTTTGTTGCCGCCAGGCATTATTAGTTTTAGCTTTTTTGTAGTTGTTGTTGTGATACCCTGATTTTCACTTTTAACCCTTTTCTCGAGAGTGTGCAGGCCACAATGGAAGATTTTTTCGGGGCAACACTTTTTTTTTTCTGCTGCTGGTTCATTGAACACTTAATACTTGCTACACAGCAAACAATTGGGAGCTAGTTTTAAAATATTGCTTAGATTTCTATAAGTAATGCTAATTATTTGTCTTATATTATTAAGTTATTGACCTTTCTGAGCAGAAAACATTGAAATATTAAAATGATTCATGGACAAATAGGTACTATTAAAATTATAAAACTGTTGAAATTAAAGTTTTAAACAGGAAATAAAATAAAATGACAGTTTAAAAGTGATTTAGTTTTTTCGGTGCACAAGTTAAGTTTTTTCTTAAAATTATAAAACAATAAAAATTAACATTTTAAAAATGAAATATAATAAAATGACAGTTTTCAAGTGATTTAATTTTTTCGGTGCATAAGTAAGGTTTTCGTTTTTGTTTATTTATTTACATACGGACATTTTTTTAAAAATAATTTCTTGTTCAAAGTTTTTTGTTTATTTTCTTTCGGGGCGCTTAAATCACTTTCTTTGGTTTTGGCAGCTGGAAGCTTTAGCATTGACTTTGAGTTGAGTTTGGCGGCAGGCGGCGATGGCCGCGGGCCTTTCGCTTAATTTCTATATGCATGCACAAAAAACTAAATCCAATCAAATATGCAACAACAACAAGAGTAACAACAAAAGCAAGCAGAAATAATAAATGAAGCAGCAAAAGCTGAAAATAAAACAAAACATCATTGGAGCTTACTGGTTTTTGAAACGCGATTGAAAGTGAAAGTTGGCGCCCTCTCTCGCTCTCGCGTTTGCTCTCTTCTCCCTCTCTCAGCTTTCTATTTGGTTTGCTGAGCATTCTTGTCAGTTATTTTGCCGCCGTTTTGGCCAGGTTTACATAAGATCATTAATGGATTTGCCATTTTCGAAATGAGCGATTGCGATTGCGAAATCGTTAATCGAAAATGACGGCGAATCAAACACGTGGACACCTCGTAACGGTTAACTGCGCTCTCTCTCTCTTAGCCCCCCTAAGAGAGTGGGAGGAGGGGAAAAGAGAGTTACCCACACTCTCGGGAGAAACTCCAGTTTTTTTTTTGCACACTCTTCGAAAAACTGTTCTACGTGGGAGCTTTAATTTCCCAACATGGCCTAAAAGTATGCCACAATTATTTAATAGTTTTTTTGCCTTCCTTATAAGTTTAATTTATTTAATTTGTTATAAATAATCAAACTTATAAGATGCTAAACATTTTTGTAGACTTTAAGATTTCATTACTGGGCATAAAAAAAATAATATTACTTTTAAATATACGTACAACAAACACATTTTCTGCAAAAATTTGTTTATAAAAAGTACCTAACCCATTTTATTCATTTATTTATTTTTTTAGTCAATAATCAAACTTATAAGATGATTTAATTTCTTGTAAATTTATGTTTTTCATAACTGGGTATAAAAAAAAATTGTTTTTAGATATATGTTACATATGTGTGTTAAATAGTTATTTACTTATTTACGAAAAGTTAATCCGAAGATTACTGAAATCTTTAAGAGAGGTTAATAGTTTCATTAACCTTTTTGTTGATTAAATATACATATTCAGAGAACTAAGTGGCCAAAATTAATGTTAGAAACAGCATAATTGATTGGTTTATAGGGGTAGCCAACCCCTATCATCAGTTTCCGTTACAAAGTTAGGAATTGAGAATCTGTGCATTTTGTGCATTTCACTGCAACTGGTGGGCAATGGTGCGCAGGAACTCGAAGACCTCCTCGCCGGACTCCACGATGTAGTGCGGCGGCAGCAGATAGCCGTAGCGACCCTGATCCTTGAGGAACATGTTGTACACCAGCTGGGGTCCCAGGCGATCCTGCACCCAATCGGCCGAGTTGCCCGGCCGGGCCAACTTCTGCTGATAGCTGGTGCCCGCCGAGTACTCCGCCTGGTTGAGGCGCCTCAGGCCGAGCACCGCCTTGCGCGCTGTCTGCCTAAGATCCTTCTGGTTCTCCGTCACGTAGTCCGCATCGCCCCAGGGATAGGTGATGGCCTGGCCGTAGCCACCCAGCGATATGTAGGCGCCCAGATACTCCCGCATCCCGGTGAGGAAGGTGCGCAGGGCTCGGCTCTCCGGCTCGGAGAAGCTGTCGGCGCCGCGGTAGAGGTTCTTGCACGGATTACTCGTCGAGCCCGTGCCGCCCCAGCCGTACGCGAAGTTCCTGTCCAGATTGACGCCGTAGCAACCGCTGGCACTGTCGTAGCCCCGATTCTTGGTCCACAGGCGGTCTGTGTGGCGGGAGTACTGGTAGCCATCGGGATTGGCCATTGGCAGGAAGTACCAGTCGATGCGGCGCATCGCCTTCTCCGCCCTGCTCTGCCTCTGACCTTGCCCCTGACCTTGACCCTTGCCGCTGCCCCAGAGATGGGTCAGCTTGGAAATGGCATAGGTGAGGGCGGCGGGACTCAGCCAATCCCTGGCCTGCAGTCCAGCATCCACAAACACGGCCAAGTTATCCGGATTGCCATCGGAGACCCTGAAAAAGTAAAAGAGGCTTTCAGTTTTCCAATTTAAGAGTCCCATCATCGTTGTACCCACCTGATCACCTCCAGAGGCCGCTTGTTGCGCGTCACCCCGATCTGGATAATCTCCACGTTCTCGGAGTAGTCGGCGAGGAGCGTCTGCAGGAACTGCTGGATGTCCGCCTGGTCGTGGTAGCGTCGCCAGGTCATCAGCGATCCCGGCCGCTCCATCCACGGCAGCGAATTGTTCCGCACGGAGTCCAGCGGGTGATCCACGGCCGGAACCTCCACGTAGGTCTCATCAATGGCCGTTTCGATGTCGTCGATCATCACGTTGTAGCTGAAGCCCACCTTCTCCATGAACTTCCGAGCATCGGCCACATTGCGTTGCTCTATGAGGATGTCGATCCCATCCTGGTTGATGTTCCACACCTCGCTGCCTAAAAAAGGATTGTAAAATTAACAATTATTGGATGGTTACAATAATCAGTAGAATTAAGTCTTAAAGGGCTGCTGGGGAATACTAAACTGCTAAAATGTTTTCAAAACTTAGTTTGACACACCTTACACATGTTTATGCTAATTTAATGTAAAATTAACATTGGACTGTAAATATGTGTGAAAAGAAAGCGGGTTCTTAACGCGTTTTACAAATTAACTTTGATTTGTTTATGCCACAAGAATTTGGGAAAGTGAATCCAGAATTTTTGTATTTAAACCACAACTCCCTGTGGACAGATATTTGAAGGTATAGAAACTATAAAAGTACCTTTAAAAAATAGAATTTAGAAGTACGAATTTAGCTAAGAATTTAAGTGTTCAAAAGGTTTCTGAAAAAAAAAAAAAAAAAAAAAATGGTATCCGGAGTTCTTACCCATATCTTAAGTTATGTTAAGTTCTCATTTCATTCCCTATTCCTTGATCCAAAATGTTGTCCATATACCCAGTTATACTTAACATTAATACGATTACCACTAGCGAATATATTCTCCCTCTGTTTAGGGCTAAGAAATCTGTACCAAAGTGCCGCCAAAAGGCCCTCAGCTGGGGCTGGGATAGTCGGGTCTCGTGGAGCTTCCAGAGCTGGAATCCGTGGTAGCGCTGCACATGGCTGCCGTTCCGGTAGCGCCTGTTGATCTGGAACGAGGAGCCCGGCGAGAGGAAGTCGAACCGGCGGATGTCCATGGGCGAGAGCCACTGGAGGCTCTCGAAGGTGGTCTCGTAGAGCTCGCTGCTGTTGAGGGTCAGCAGGGCGAGGGGAAGGCCCGAAAGCCCTGAGATCTGCAGGTCCTCCAACGAGACACTCCGCCAGAGCAGCAGCCTTTGGCCCAGAGCGACTCCCAAGAGGGCCAAAAACGCGAGCGCCTTCACTGGCGGCATCTTGCTACTAAATCGATGGATGGTATATGTCTATCTGGGTTCTGGGCTCTGAGTTCAGAGTTCTAGATTCTGTGGGTTCTTGAGTTCTTCTGGGCTAGCGGCTCTCTGAATTATGCCAAACTCACAAATTTATGCGTGCGAATGCGTGCTCAGGTGGCCGCGTTGACCTGACCTGCCCTGACCCCTCCCCAAAAACCCACATTTCGTTAACACAGACGGGGTCAGGCCATTAGCTTTAGGCGCATTTACCTCAAAGTCTACATTTAAATGGTGTAAAGGAGTTTTTTGACTCTTGTTAAATTTGATTATTTTTTTTTACAATATTTAAAAGTGTTCTTTGCAAGAGGTATACAATTTGTATAAAAATGAATACGGTTTTTTTTTTATATTTCTAAAATAACGGAGTTAAAGTCAGTTCAAACAAGTATGAATTAATTAATTCTTTCTACCCTAAATATATTATAACGAAAGTTTATTGAATGAACTAGAGTTTTTTTTATGAGTAGAGTTTATAAAAAAATTCATGTTCATACCAAATAAAATTATCCTTCTTTGTACAAAATAGAGCAAATTCTATTGACTTGTAATAAAAGAGTTTTTCTAATTTTAAATTCCCAATATTATGAAGAACACTGAAATATTACTGATAAAATATATTTTAAATTTATTTTTATAAAATAAAAAAATTGTAGGAGGGGTGTGGGGCAAAACCTAACGTTCAAAAAGGTATAATTCAGCATAAAACACCTCATGTGCTAATTTTGTGACCCCAAGTGTAGTTCTGCGCTTGACAATTTCTCTTCTTTTGTGCGGCTTGACAGACTTCTTGAAAGCCCGTCCCTCCAGGGCATTTTGGTTTCAATTAATGACTCACCGAATAGCGCGACCACCTCGTTGAACTGGGCATCCGGCGATGCCTCCACCATCCGCTCCTCAGCCTCAGCCTCGGCTTCCTCCACCTCCTCCTCCCGATCCTCCATCGATGAGCCCCGGGTGGTGGTGGCGTTGAAGTTGAGTTTCCACAGCTGGGCACCGCGATAGCTCACATAGTTGGCGTCCAGTAGTTCGGTGCGCAGGTCGGAGAGGCGACCGCGGGGCGGGGGTGGATTCACCGAGAGGGGGTGCAGATAGCGCAGCAGGTGACCCACTCCGCCGCCAAAGAATGGCAGCCTCGTTAGCCGATTGTAATTATCGGTTCGGGCCACATCCCAGTAGCTCCTACCGCCAACCTGGCCCATTTTTGCAGCGATTAGCAGTACTAGAGGCAGCCACGCCCACTTCCAGAGGCGGAGTTGCATTTTATGTGTGAATAGTGTGTTTTATATTTTTTTTGGGATTTTAGTTTGTGAGATGCTATCGATTGGGCAGTTGGTGGTGATTTAATGCGTTCGCAAATTGGTTGGTGAGCCGCAGCCTCCGGCTAACGGCTTCTCGCGTTCTCAATTCTCTATTCCCCATTCTCCGTTCTCCATTCTGCGTTCTTCTGCGCCCTTCTCCAATTCCCCATTCGCCCGATTGCCCAAATTAAGGCCAGCGCATTTGCATATTGACGGAATTGACGGTGATTTTGATGTTTTTCATATCGGACTTTTACTTTGGGTGAGCTGAACTGTCATACTGTTATATGCGTGTCAAGAGGGGAGCTACTAAATCTTTCAAATCGAAATCTGGGAAAAATATAAGTATGGGGCACGTAAATAATTATTTTGATTACGTTTGGAGAGGCGAGTGGCGTCCAAAGAACCCACCCCAAATCCGGCGAGCTCAGTTGCATAAATCGTGCCTGTCCGGGCGGCCACTCCCTCAGCCCTATGTCCCTTAAGGACATTTTTAAAATATTTTTAAATAACTTTTTTCACCCATTTAAAGACGTTCTTTTTTTTTTTTTAAAATTTTACTTCTTCAATAAACATTTTTCAGTCTATTTCGATGAGTTTCTTTTCTTGTTTGTTTTTTTGTATTGTTTTTGTGTGTTCTTTTTGTGTGTGTTCAATTTGTCTAGTTACAAGTAGAATAAATAAATAAATAAATAGTATTCATATAAATAGCAAAAAAAAAAATCATTGGGCTGATTTAAAAAAAAATCGCATTGAACTAAGTGGCAGTGCCTTAGTGGCGACGCCTCCTGCTGCCAACCGAACCGTTGCTGTTCCTGGCCACCGCCTTGCCACGCCCCTGGGCGATGGCCCTGGCCACGGTGTCGGCGAAGGTGACTCCGTCCTTGCCATTGTACTGGATGAACCGCGCAGGCAGGACGAAACCGTAGCGTCCAGTGTCGCCCATCTCGATGGTGTAGGCGTACTTGATGCCCGCAATGCCCTTGGCCCAGTCATCGGAGCCACCGGCGGCGGGATACAGAGTGGTGGCCGAGGAGCCCACCGTATACTTCACGCCCGTCGACTTGGTGATGCTCTGTGGGTTAAAGGAAAAATTGGGGAATTAGCAGGAGGCTCTCACAAGTTTTTGTAAGCTTTAATGCACTAATTAAACAAGAAAGAACGATATAGTCGGTTTTCCCGACTATCAGGTTTGCGATACTCATTGCTCTCTTAAAAAAAGCATAACAAGAAAAAACGAAAAAAAAATAATTATTTTTGCGGTTCGTGGGCGTTAAAAGGGGCGTGGTTTTGAAACAAACTTTATCTGTGTGCAAAGTTTGGTGGCTCTAGCTCTTATGGTTCCCGAGATCTCGACGTTCGACAGACAGAAATTTGCTCTTCGAGCATCGCAAATAAATAGTTATATTATAGTAAAATTTTTGTTTTATGCCAAATTATTAAAACTAACTTAAATAAATACATATAAATCCTACTTTTATTTTTTTTAAAGATTTATATTTTATAAATATATTTTTAATAAAATATATATTTTATAAACTAAATAATAATTTTCAAGGAACGTTTTCTGAAGTTTTGATAAAAAGAAAATATAATATTTGAATTTGAAATTCTAAGTCATCTTTTAGATGTTAACTGATTATAAATACCATCTCTGTAGAATATAACTCTACAAAGTAATAATAATAATATTAATATTAAATCAAGAGATCAGTTAAGTTTAAACCAAAAAAAACCAAAGAAAAAAGTTATGAAAAACTCACCGTTCCCGCCTGTCGCGCCACGCGATCCAGATCGGCCCGATCGGCGGTCAGCTGGTAGTCATAGCCCCACGGATAGAGGATGTACTGGCCGTAGCTGTGGAAGGAGAGATACGCCTGGAAGGTCTCCCGCGGGAAGCCGCTGATGAACTTGGAGATGTAGAAGGTCTCCGGCTCGGAAAAGGCCTTGCTGCCGCGATATGTCTGGGAGCAGGGACTGGCGGAGGTGCCCTTGCCGCCCCACTTGTACCCAAAGTTGCGATTGAGATCCACACCGGGACACTGGCGTCCGTGGGCGCGCATGTTCTTGCGCCAGAGGCGATCCGTGGTGTGGGAGTACTCGTAGCCGTCGGGATTGGCCACCGGATGGATGTACCAGTTGATGCTGCGCATGTGCTCGGGCAGATCCTCCCAGCCCTCAACCAGCTGGTTGGCTATGTAGGTGACGGTGGCCGGGCTGATCCACTCGCGGGCGTGCATGCCGCCATCGATCCAGACGCCCGGATTGCGGGCATTGCCATTGGAAATCCTATCAAGAATTGCATTTACATTATATGCTGTCATCGGGAATTTCTCCACACTCCACCAACTCACTTGAGAATCTTCAGCGGTCGCTTCTCCACCGAGTAGCCGATGACTTCCGTGGAGCAAATGTCCGGATACGTCTTGGCCATGTAGTCAATGAATCCGTGGATGTCCTCCAAGCGGTGGTAGGCCTGCCAGGTGAGGCGGTGTCCTGTGGATGTGAGAGATGAGTATGAGTGATACCCTTTGGGTTCGTTCAACTTCCTGAGAACTCAGTGGAGGAGCAGGGGTAGCTGAACCTGAACCTGAACCCTTAACCCTGACGAGTCTCTCTCCTTGCAAGAAGCTAGGCCTGGTCGGCTATCGATTAAACAATAGCGTCTTGCAAGGACCTGCAAGGACCTGCAAGGACCCTTCGCCAGTGCGTGCCACGTTGGATGTGCCGGAGGTGGGGGGATGGGGAGCAGGGCCACGTGGCACGTGGCGGGTTACAGGTTCCTATGGCAAAGCCACTTTGCGCTTGATGACTTTTCACACGCCCCTCGCCGAGTGCATTAAATGCTCGTTTGCGGCGACACCTCGATGGCAAAAAAGGCGAAAAAAGGGGTGATTGCACCACCTGTCACTCAGTGCCCCCCATCTCCTCACCCACCAAAAGCTCATTGTTGGACAGGGTTAATAATATGCATGTAAATAACCTTTCACTCTTCTTATTTTTCACGTTTCACAATAATAATGTTGGTGTTTTTATCAGATATTTGACTTCTTTAAATTGAGCATGAAAACTCTATTAGCTTTAAGATTTTAACTATAAATCTACAGTTTCTTTGTTCAACTTTAAATAGATATTTGAACTCATTTGCAGCTTTTCATTCCCAACACTTTACTGACTCATTTCTTAAATATTAACTACATTTTTCCTACTTATTTCTTTCTTTTGAAATTCAGGCTTTGGAGGAAGGGTGATATCGTAGACTAAAGAATATATGAATCTACACACCAAGGACATTCCTAATCGTTCAAAATTATATTACAAAGAATCTCATTTCTTAGGATTTTATGAATGGATTTATGATCTTATTTTTGGAGCTCATTCATTCACTCACCCTTTCGGTTCTGGAGTTCAGCAATTTTCTCTGCTGGTGGATTCTCCACCTCGATGACGTGCTGCAGGTTGTCGATAAGAACGATCCGGGAGAGATTGGCGGCACGAATGTGACGCTCGGCAGCGGCCAAGACTTGGGGCTTCAGCAGATAGTCCACCTCCTGCTTGACCTCCTTCCACAGCTGTCCATCTGGAAAGCACACACAAATAGGATTGGTCAAAGGGACATAAGATCCATTACCGAACATTGAGAGTACTTACCATATTTGGACTGCAGCTCGTCGGCCAGTCGCTTGTCCTTGTCGGTCTGCACCACAATGCGCCACACCTGGGCGCCATCGTAGCGCCGCAGATGGGCATTGAACGGTGACTCCTCCTCCGTCTTGGGCAGATCCGTCTCGGAAGGCTGCTGCTGCAGGAACGAGGCGTTGACGTAGTTCAGCACACTGTCCTGCACCTGGAGGGGCTGCGGCTGCGGCTGTGGCTGTGGCAGCACCATGGGTATGATGGTGGTCAGCAGGGAGGATTCCGCGGGCTTTACTTCCTTCTCGGGCTGCTGGGCTTCCTTCTCCACTTCTGGTTCTGGTTCTGGCTGGGATTGGATTTCATCTTGGTGTTTCATTGGGATTTCCGCTGGAATTTCAGCTGGGGTTTCAGCAGGGATTTCAGCAGGGATTTCAGCAGGGATTTGAGCTGGGATTTCCGCTGGGATCTCAGCTGGGATTTCTGCTGGGATCTCAGCTGGATCTTCGGCTAAAATTTCAGCAGGGTTCTCAGCGGGGACTTCCGCAACGATTTCCTCAGGAACTTGAGCCACGATTTCCGCAGGAATCTCGGCTTGGATATCCTCTGGTTTCACTTCATTGTTCACCGACTGAATCTCAGCATCATTCTGGGTCTCCTCCACCGGTTTGGCTTCCTCTTCAGCCTTGGTTTCCTCCACAGGCTTAGCTTCCTCCTCCGTCTGGGTGTTCTCCTCGGGTTTGGCTTCCTCTGGGATTTCAGCTGGAGCAATGTCAGCCTGGACTTCCTGCTCCTGCTCCACGGGTTCGACTTGGCTGGGCTCTGGTGCACTCTCAGCTGGCTCAGCATCCGGGGATTGGGCCACCGCCTCCTCCGGCTCATCGGCCAAAGCGACCTCTGGTTCCTTTTCTTTTTCCTGCACAACTTCAGGAACGGCCTGCTCCTCAGTAGCTTCTGTGACTGGAGTCAGCTCCTCCTCCTTTTCTTGTTCCCTTTCCTGATCCTGGTTCTCGCTGGCCTCGGCCAATTCTTCAGGCACCAGGTTGTCCATGGCCGCGGTGAGACCCTCTTCTATGCCCTCGACCAGGGTTTCCGTCAGAGAAGCCTCCGTGGTGTCCACCTCGTTATCGCTGGTCTTCTCTGCTTCGGGTTCCTTATCTTTTTCTTCATCTTTTTGGAGTTCTACTTGGGGTTCTGGCAGGGCTTCAGCTTCTGGCTGAGATTCGGCTTCTGGCTGAGATTCAGCTTCTGGCTGAGGTTCAGCTTCTGGCTGAGATTCGGCTTCTGGCTGAGTATCCTCCAGTTCAGGTTGGGCCTCAGCCGCCACTTCTGGTTGGGCTTCAGTTTCTGGTTGAGATTCCACCTCGGGCTGTGCTTCAGCTTCTGGTTGGGTTTCCACTTCTGGTTGGGTTTCCACTTCGGGTTGGGATTGAACTCCTAATTGCGACACAATCTCTGGCTGAACTTCAATCTCCGGCTTTTTTTCCTCCTGCTCAGCTTCGATTTCTGGCTGGGATTCCTCTGGGATCGCCTCTACTGCAGGCAACACCTGTTCTGGCTGCGATTCCGTTTCCTCGGGCACCTGATCATCCATGACCAGTTCAGCTTCCTTCTCCAGCTCAACGGGGGCAGCCACAGATGGCTCTGCCTCCTCCGCGGGGACGGGAACTGGCAGTGAAGCCGCCTCGGTGACTGTGTCCATCGCCTGCTCCAGCTGCGCCTCCTGGCTGCTGGGCTTCAGCACCACCACATGCTCCTCGATCGACTCCGGCTGCTGGTGATCGTGATCGGAGTCCTGCTCCTGTTCTGGCTGCGACTCGGCCACGGTGATGTCGCTGGGCAGCTCCACGAGCTGCATTGCTGGACTGGAGTCGCTCTCGAGCATCAGCATGTCGGAGGAGGAGCTGGCCGGATCCGACTCGGGATCGGCCTCGATGGAGTTGCGATTGACGTGCTCGGTGTCCTCCAGCTGGCTGGCCACCGTCTCGGGAACCAGCATGTACATGTCAGAGGAGTCGGCCGAGGGAACGGAGGTTAGCTTCATGTCGTCCACGAGGACATCCTGCTGCTGCTGCGGCTGCTGAGGCTGCGGCAGTTGCGTCTGCTCAAGCTCATTCCGCTCGAGAGCCAGTCGGTCCAGCGACATGGAGGCCACCTGGTGACCGACCAGGATTTGGATGAGGAGTAGAGAGCTGATGATGATCATTGTTTTGGGGGACATCCCCTCGATGGCAGCGCTGCCACGCGATCTCGCGTTGTACATCTTAGCGGGATCTGACTGTGAACCGTAATGAGACATGTCCCATTGGTGGAGTGGCGCTTTTATACCACCGCTGGGAAAGTATTGCCATTTCATTTTCGATATTTCTCTCGCTGCCTCAGTCCACGTCGCAGTCGCCGTCGACGTCGCTGCTCACTTACACTGGCCAGCAAAGAGTGGAACTTGTTATGCATAGTTTTTTTTTTTTTTTTTTTTCGTTTAGTATGTGAATGTCGAGCGAGCGGCTCGGCTCGGCTCTCTTCCTTGTGCCCCAGAGAGCCCCAGTCCCCAGTCCCCTTCCTCTTCCCCCCACACTCTCTTATGGTAATCCCCCAGCAAATGTCATCACATATCTCGGCTTCCATCTCTGATCCCCATTTCCATATCCACATCGAGGTCCCCCGCTCTCGCTTTCTTTCGGGACAAATGCAAAGCATAACGAGTCTATGTCTATGGTGAACAAAATATTCGGTGCTATAACAACTCAACTCTAGATATGACTATTATAATGAATTTGGAAACTAACCAACAGCAGTAGATAAGTTTATTCTATGTTAAAATAACAACATTTAAATATTTATAATATTCATTGGGAAACATTCATAAATACATATAAATTATATGTTTAAAACAGGAAACAGAATCCTTATAAATTTATCAGCAAGAAACAAAGCTTTAATTTTTTGCAAATACAGCAGCTGAATATAGAAAGAAAACAAATAAAATTTATTTAAATCAAGCTAAGACCGTTTTTAAATAATTATTTTAAATGAATGTCAAGAGTGTTAACATTAATTTCTAAAGAATTATCATTTAAAAAGTACAAGCTTAGTTCCCAAACGTAATTTAAGATTCATAAATTTATTTGCTCCTCATCTAAACATAAAACATAAACATTTATAATTATAATAATTTCACTGAATTTGTTCTATTTTCAATTAGTTATTATATTACTTTCCCTTACTTACAAGTATTTATTTCATTCAAATTATGACAAGTCTTGCATTTATAGAGTTAAAAGACATTGCAATTTACTTAAAAAACGAAATGTGATTCTTTGTATCGATTTCCTTTCCACAATCAAGTATTGATAAATGCTTGCTGCCATAAATAACTTTTCCTCATTTAAATATTGATAAGTGCCATATGTAGATCTCTGTAAGTGCCATCAACGGTCACAATTATCGACTGCTCGACTTTCTATATGCACAGTAAATCATTCTAAAGCTCCATTTCCATTTCCATCGATCTGAATCTCTGACTCTGAGTCCATGAATCAGCGGGAGCGGGAGCCCCAATTGATAATCGATGTCAATTGGCAATTGCGTGTTAACTGTACAGTTGCAGTGGTCATTGTCATTGTGGAATTGGTAGTGGACATGTTAATGGATATATAAAAATATATGTATGTATTTCACGAGTGCAGCAGGACGCACCCGTGTGTTCCACAGATTTGGCACACAAAACGTGTATCTTTGTTTTTTTGATGTGTGTGTTGTGTGTTGACTGACGCGCTTTAAAAGTTTCCAATTTGCTCATTGACATGATTTCTGAATAAGTTGCTCTGCCGTCGTTTTTTTTATTATTTTTATTTGTATTTGTATTGGTATTACCATTACCCATTACCCATTACCCACGCTCTGCTCTCTAATCAACCGCACCTCGTCAGCGGCAAACAATTGCTGCTGTTACCGCTCCTTTCACTTTATAAGTGGAGTTTATCAAATGACAATTGAGGAAGAGCGAGAGTTCGAGTTCAAGTAATTGCAAACCGACATTGCCTGGGTCAAGTAGTGAAATTGTTCTTAATAAGTAGTCATGGCCATACTTATCTCAAAGTACTTGTAGTTTCTCGATTAATCGACCGATATCGAGTGCCTCTTGGTTTTCAACTCTACTCTTTAGCACCTGCCTGCGAATGGATCAAATTCATTTCGCGAATTAATGTTAATTAATTGGTCATTTAAATATTACTTGACAAGTGTTTAACAAACCTGAAATAAAGATCTAAATAAAAACAGAGAGACCTTTTTGTGTTTGTTTCTACTGCATACATTATTTTAAAATAAATATATATTTATAATATGCTCTACTTTCTTTATCCATATATTTTTTAAAAACCTTTGGTATTACTTAGCACAGCGAGTTCGTTGTCTAAGTCTTTAGTTTTCATACAAGAAATACTAATAGTTATTTTTATTATTTCTTAATATTTGTAACTATTTGTAAAATTTCAAAAGATATTAAATATTTAAAACATATTCATATTTATTTATATTTTGTATTATTAATTTGTATTTATTTATAATTATTTTCATTTATTCACAACATTTTTAAACACAATTTATAATTGATTCAAATGAAGTATCCCAATTCGACACGAAAACGAACTAGAACCAATTGCAATTACCAGCCCAAATACGTTCACACATCTCAAGCGGAGAAGGAGACGGAGACGGAGACTCCAAAGTGGAAAGTGGCAGCTCCATAAAATTCACAAAAGTATGAATGGAGTGAATGGTGGATGAGGTGGACGTACGATGCTTTCCAGGTAGATTCTACTACTTACATATCCAGTTGGCTTTCGATGAAAGCGAGAGTGGGCAGCAATGTCAGTCAATCGCTGCTGGCGGGTAAAAATGCCGAAAAAAGCAACCATAAAAAACACACAGCCACTGTGGGACAATGGGTGAGATGGTGGGCGGAGTGGATGTGGGAGTGGGAGTCGAAGGGCGGGGGGTGGCAGTGCCACGAACTTTCTTTCTTCTTCAATATTTAGCTGCTTTTTTTCAAGTGTCGCGTGCATTGTTGTTGCTGCTGCTGCTGCTGCTGCTGCACGCCCACATCATCCCAATTATCTTCTTACCCGTAGTTGCCATCGACAGTTGACAGTCGATAATATTTGACGAGGGTTGCTGCTGCTGCTGTGCACAGTGGGCTAAAACGGCCTAGTGGCGCTCAATTTGTTGCTCAATTGTTTTAGGTTTTTAATTCTGTTTAGAAAACTCTTTAGTCCCGAGAATTTTAGACAATTTATAACACAAAAAGCAGTCAAAATTTCCTTATTTTTGTCAAAATAATTTTATACCTTGGTCCAAACATGAAATCTTAAATATTGTTGGACTCGCAAAATCATTTAAAATTTTTAATTTTGTACAAAAATTCTTTTGATCTGCTAGAAAGTCATAACAGAAAGTCCTGTACCCTACAGGAAGTACTTTGGCTGTGAAGAACCTTTAAGCTAAGTAATAACACAAAAACCTGTTAAAATACCATATTTTGTATGATGGGTTTTAGCTGTGCTAATAATAAAATATATATATTTTAAAACGTTTTAAAGAAAATATTAGGAATATTTCTATAAACCATAACTCTACTACATAACTCTCTATAAAAATCAGTTGTGATGTATATAATTTAGGGGTAATTTTCCCATTGTACAGCGGACATGAAGTTGTCATTGTCGTGTGTATTTTTATTGTACTGCTGACGGGCTTTGTTTTTCTACTGCCTATCCCTTAACGGATGGAGGATGACGATGATGAAGATGAAGGGCGAGGAGGACTGGTAACTGGTAACTGCCAAGCGACGACAAGTATTAACGATTCTCGCAACGCGCACCTACCTCCACCTCTTTGTGGCCCATTACCCATTACCCATTATCCGTTACCGTTAAGCTAAGCTGCCACTCCCCAGGAACACCTTCCCTGCACTTTCACATGTCGCCCCCAACTCATCGAACTTCTCCATCTTCCTGGTGCCTTTAAATTTGCGAACAAATAACATGGGCTTTTTTTGGAAATGCTTTTCTAAATTTCAGTTAAGTGGAGCACGGAAAAAGTGCAGAACTTGGTCAGCAAATGTTTTTGGCCTTCGTTAGCAAAACCATAATTTGAACGTTTTATTTGTCTGTGAACTGCATTTTTTATTGCATTTAAAACTTAAAGGCAACAGAACATTAAAAAGACTACTTTTAAAAATAAATTCAAGGTACCTAAGATTTTTTGATTATTAATAATGACATAAAAGATAGTTTTAGGAAATTTTTACCACTTAAAGCCCAAAATGAATGTGTCAATGCTTTCTCTTCACCCTGTAGATGGAGGAGATCACCGAGGCGGAGGTGGACGCCCCCGCCCTTCCGATGGCGCAGGAGACCAGCCAGGCGGCGAGAAGTCCTAAGGGCCATGCCCACAGCTACGTCCAGCCCATCCGGCCGATGGCCAGTTATAGCGAGAAGGGGGTGGGAAGCTCCCCGAAGCATCTGGTCAGCACCCTGAGCTCGCCCATCGAGCAGATCGCCTGCAGCGTGTCCCGGGAGCATGCGCTCAAGCACGAGATCGAGCAGCTGCAGGAGCGGCTCAAGGACACCGAGGAGCGCCTGGCCTCCGTTCGCCTGCAGAGCGACTCGCTGTCGCAGACGCAGCGTGCCCTCCGTGAGCACAACGGCCGCCTGCAGGAGGAGTCCGAGATGCTCAAGCTGGATGTGCAGCATCTGAACGAGTGCGCCAATGTCCTGCGATCGGAGTTGCAGGCCGCTCGACGGGATCGCGGCGAGGCACTGCAGCTGCAGCGTTCCTTGCGGGCCGAACTGGAGGAGGCGCACCAGGAGCGACGGCGGACGGGCGAGGGCAAGGAGAAGGACGGCCGCGTCATCCAGGATCTGCAGCGCCAGTGCCGCGAAATGGAGCGGATACTCATGCGCAAGCATCCGGACTCGGTTTCCGCTCTGATAGGTGCGTTCCACCTTGATTTACTTTATCTGCTTTTCAATTAGATAACACTAGTTTACAGCCAATCGCCTCCAAAGCCAATTATACCAATTTCTGGTAGAGTAGGACTTCTAGATTTCGAAAACACCATTAAATATTTTTTCTATGGAACAGTTTTTTTTTAAGATTTTTTAAAGTTAAAAAAAAAAAAATTCAGTTGTCTCTTTAAGTTTTCATTTATATCTCGAGTTTTGGCCAACCGATTCCGTTGCATTTTACAAAATTTTACTACCAATAGACCAATCTTTAACATTGTCATACTAAACAATTGGATTGGATAAGTCATTTATCTGCAAGAGCTCGACAAACACAAACTTTGTGAAAATTTTGGGCTGTTAAACATCTGTAAAACGGCTGCTATACCCTTAAAAACTCGAAAAAAATCCGTTGAAAAATCACTATTGGTTTTAACTGAATGTAGTTATCCGAAATAATCGGACAAGCTAATGATGCAAAAAATTCAATGGAATTTAGATTTCTTGTGGATTTTTAAAGTTAGGCATTTTAGTTTTTTTCGGCCGTTAAGCACCGAATTTGAACTATATCCCAGTAGGCTTATGAACTGTAAACTGTTAACAGTGTTGTCGGATCAAAAAAAAAAAAAGCTAGAAAAAGCCAATAGAAATAAAGATAAACAAATATTTATTTTGTATATTTGTAAAGTTCAATTACGATTTAGCAAAAGCACTTGAGTGTGTTAAGGCAATGTCTTAAAACAAAGGGAAACTCAGGATAATTTTCTATAGATAGGGTCTTAGGAAAAATCAGTAAATATGTAAATATCATATGTACATGAGAAAAATACAAAATTGGCTACAATTTGCTAAAACTACAACTCACTGTTAAACTAAACCATTTTAAATATATAAAAGTCAAATGCACCTTTAGATATAGTGTTTCTTCTTAAAACGTAAGAAAGATTTCATATTTACATAGCTTTTTGATGGTGTAACTTACACTTACATTATTTAGCTTTTTCAATATTAAGTTCAGCTTCTTTTTATATCCGAAAGTTGCCAACACTGCCTACATTTAACAGTCCTGTTAGCGCTAGGCCTACTGGGATATAGTTCAAATTCGGTGCTTAACGGGCGAAAAAAACTAAAATGCCTAACTTTAAAAATCCACAAGAAATCTAAATTCCATTGAATTTTTTGCATCATTAGCTTGTCCGATTATTTCGGATAACTACATTCAGTTAAAACCAATAGTGATTTTTCAACGGATTTTTTTCGAGTTTTTAAGGGTATAGCAGCCGTTTTACAGATGTTTAACAGCCCAAAATTTTCACAAAGTTTGTGTTTGTCGAGCTCTTGCAGATAAATGACTTATCCAATCCAATTGTTTAGTATGACAATGTTAAAGATTGGTCTATTGGTAGTAAAATTTTGTAAAATGCAACGGAATCGGTTGGCCAAAACTCGAGATATAAATGAAAACTTAAAGAGACAACTGAAATTTTTTTTTTTTAACTTTAAAAAATCTTTAAAAAAAAACTGTTCCATAGAAAAAATATTTAATGGTGTTTTCGAAATCTAGAAGTCCTACTCTACCAGAAATTGGTATAATTGGCTTTGGAGCATTTTTTTTTTTAAATTTTGTAAACTAGTGTAATTAGTATAAAGGGTTTTTAGTATAGATATTATTTCAAAGCTTTTTAAATTATATTTCAACGTCTTCTAATTCAGAATGTTTGTTTATGTGAGTTTTAATTTATTTAAAATAATTTTATAAATTTCAAGCCTTAAAAACATTCATATTTCTGTTAAAATGGTTCAAACTACTTTTATAAATAAAAAATTTACTTAAACTGCTTTCTGATTGTTAATTTCCCCCAGTGGCTTCCAAAAATCCGGGAATGTGTCCGCTGAACGACCAGGAGAACGTGAACAGCCGCAAGCTGCTGGAGCAGCGAATCGCCCAGCTGGAGTCGGATGCCAAGGAGCAGGATCGCAAGGCCCAGAAGATCCTGGCCAATGTGCAGGCGCGCTTCAATTCGGTGCAGGCCAAATACGAGACGCACATTGCGGACCTGGAGACGCAGGTGCTGAGGTGGGTTACAAAGGAATTCTTCAACTATATACCTGGCTAATGTGTGTATTTCATCTGCGTAGCCTCCAGGAGATCAACACAAAGCTCAACGAGCAGATCGAGTCGCAGGTGCGCACCTTGGACCGATATATGCAGAAGCGGGCGGATAGGTACTACAACAATTGCACCCAAACGGAGCATGTTGGTGATGAAGAACCGGTCAGCACTGGTGGAGGTGGAGGAGCAGGAGCACCGTCTGGCAGCACTGTCAGCTCGACAACGGGCACCCAAACGCAGACGGTGAATGGAACGCGGGATCACAGCACCAACACCATTGGCTGCCCCTCGCCGGCGCTCATCTGCCAGCAGCAGCATCTCCATGGTCACCCCCATCCGCATGGCCACCAGCATCTCCACCCGCATGCACCTTCTGCCAGCAGCAGCACCAGCAGCACGGCCAACTCCACGCCGAATACGTCGCGACCCAACTCGAAGCAGAGCGGCGGACAGAGGCGCTCGCCCCTGGTCACCGCCGGCCCCTCAAAGCTGCCCATCTCGCAGTCGGACTCCACGCTCTCGCTGCTCAGCCATGGTGCGGGTTCCAAGGAGGAGGCCCAGCTGCTCAGCTCCGTGCGCAGCATGCGCGTGGACTTGGCCATCAAGAACAAGGCAATGCAGCGGCTCACGAGGGAGCTGGACGAGTGCAAGAAGACCATACGGAAGCTGCAGCGGGACAGGGAGGGTAGCAGTGGCAATGGCAGCCAGGCAGGTGAGCATCTAGCCCATCTATATCCACATCCATGTCCAAGTCCCCATACCATGCCCCTCTCTCTAATTTGGCTGTGTTTGTGTCACTCGGTCGCCGATGGATGGCTGGTAATTTATGGACTTTCTCTGCCCGGTCAGCACGTATACTTGGTTGTTCACCGCCCCAGCCCCTGCCCCAGCCCCTGCCCCTGCCCCTACTCCTCCCAAAAACAGCCCCTCCCCCACTCCTATTCGGCCCCGATGGCTTCCAGAGACCGCAAATAAATTGCTGGAATAAATCATTGCACGGCTGTCGACGCTGTCGGCCTTTTGACCACTTTTTGCACTCGTTTCAAACGGCAATTGCAGCGCAACTAAGCGGCTAAGCGGCTAAGCGGCCAAACGGCCACCGACCATCGGCCAATGGCCAAGACAAACACGTTTTGGCCTGGCCAAGACGGCTTAACCCCCGGCCTATCATGGGCTATATGGGGGTCTCCGAAAAAATTCTCTGTTTCAATGCTTTTTCTTGGGTATCTTTATTTTTAAGGGGTATCTTTAATTAAATGTTCTTGGATATGATATAAATTTTAAACTTTATGCGGGGAATATTTAAGGTCTTTGTGTTCCGTGTTATATTTTTTTTGTTTTATTCGGGGGTGCCACAGAAACCGTTCCGCCCAAAGAGGGTTGGAATTTACATAGAGAAGGGGTTGGACATTCGGTTGGAATTTGGGCGGAACGGTTTCTGTGGCACCCCCGATTTTAACACAATTTTGTTTAAATTAGACCTTAGTTTCGAAGAGTTAACTTGTTTTCCGTGACCAAAGCGTTTTCATTTATTTTGTATTATACTTTTTGTGACATAAAGTTTGGTAAAATGTATATTTTTAAATGACATCTATATTTCTTTCCGATTAAATATTAAATGAAAAACAGAAAAGTACGAAAATCAATTATTTTTCTTATTGTATATTTTATTTAATAACATTTACTATAAAATTGACAAGAGGAGTAATGTTTTTTAGTTCAAATAGAAACTCCAACTAGGACAAAAAATTTAAAAAAAATCACTAAACCTTTTGCAGTCTGTTTTGTTAATAAAAATAGATATTTTAGGGTTAAGACAGACGGCCGAAATGAAACTGAATCCACGAAGTCGAAGTTGAAGACACCGGCAGAGGGGGAGATGTACATGTGGAGACCCCATCTCGGGCAGTTGGTTATGTCACCTGTGCGGCCTGGCGCTTGTTTATTTACCTTTTGTCGATTCGGATTTGAATTTCTTGTGGCTGCGGCTGGGGCTGCGGCTGCCATCGAAAAAGAAAATTCGAAAGCGAAAGTCAAAGTCAAAGACGCGTTTGTTTTGGTTGCGGGTCGGTGGACGCTGCTGGGGATCGGCTTGGATTGGATCAGGTCTTCTGCTGCCCCACCTCGCACCTCGCACCTGCCACCTCCATTCCCATTAACCATTAACCATTACCATTCCCCCCTAGTTTTATACGTTTTATAATGCCATGACTTGTTAGCCGCCTCTGCCGCTGGGCAAATGCTCAGCGAGGTTTTTATTATTGCTCTTTCTGCGTTTTGTGATTTTTTTCATGTTTTGATGTGCGGTTTTTGTGGCTAATTAATGAGCCGTCGCTCCGTCAAATTTGTTTTGTTAATAATTGTAAATGCCAAGAGCGGACGGCGGTAACCGTATAAATAGCATCATCAGCGAATGTTTTAATTTGGTATGCGCGTGTACAAAATGTAAATCGCTCTTCATAACTTTTGGATTATGCAATTCGCTATTTGTGAAAATTTTGGACAAAATCCGACCAGACGACGACGCAGCTCAATGAACCCCACCTGCCCAACCAGCTTACATAATTAATATGGCCAATTAGTGGTGTTATATTTCTAATGTTACATATTACTTGCAGGCAGCAAGCTGGATCTCAGGTCCCAGGCCAGCGGGGGATCGCTTGGTGGGCAAAGGCGCTCCAGTGGCTATGATCATCACCACCACAGCGACCACATTCCGGCGGCCACCGAGAGTCAGGCTCTGAAGGAGGCCCAGAACAAATACCGCCTGCTGGAGGCGGACTATAAAACGCTTCACGACAAGCGGCTGCAGGATGTGAGTGTGCTTGTCCCTTAGTATAATCCTAATTAACGATTAATTGGTATCGTACCGTTTTAGTTAAAGACCCTGCAGAGTGCCCATGAAAGGGAATTGGCCTCCTGCAACGAGACGGTGCGGATCCTACAGCAGCGGCTCAACGAGCGGGAGGAGGCCCTGACCACTCAGAAGCGACGCAAGGTCCCAGTGGATTACTATGCGCTGAAGGCCAAGGTACAGAAGCCAGTGAAACAATCAAGATCTACTTCAGGTTCAAGAAAGTAGAGGTTTGATTGTTGTTCTTCATAGCAAAGTTGCCCAACTCAACGTTAACCTGCTGTTTTCAGGTATCGCTGTTGGAGCGACGGCACTCGGAGCGGGAGGAGCGACTGCACATGCTGGTGGAGGCCCTGAGCAAGGGACGGCTCAACGGTGCTCTCGAGGATCTTATGCAGGAGAACAACAACAAGTAGGACCGAGGACCGAGAGATTTTTTAAGCCACATTGCCATGTTCAATGCCAGCCAATTCGACTACAGTCCGTCTAAGCAGAAACATCCATTGAATAAACAATTTTAGCGGGGGTAAGGGACTATGTCCAGGTCTTGCAGCCAGGATAGATTGTGGCTTCCACAAACACAAAACTCTAACTGACGCTTCTGCGATTTTCTCAACCGAATTCAATGTGTTCAAATGAAAACAATAACTATATCGACACGTGATCAGTAAGCCAACAATTAACATAGGCTAAAGATCTTTCCCGGGCAAGCTGCAATCTATTCCTGTACTCCTGGGCCCTTGTCCACCAAAGATATTTAAAGATACAGAGCAAGATTCAAGTTATTGTAGTTCTTAGAGCAGCAAGTATTTTAAATATCAGTGTTTCGATGTAGAAGTTGAATGGTTCAAACGTACACACGACTTGGAAAGAGATAGCAAAAAAGTTGCGAAAGAGAGCGAGATAGGGGAAAGCGGCACGAAATGGAGGGAGAAATAGTTTGGGAAACGATAGTTGTACTAGAAATAAGTATTTTATGTATATAGAATATCGGGGTACAGAAATTTGAAGCGATCTCAACTTGAATATTATATATTTGATTTAGCAGAAAGGTGCTTTAGGGGCACAAATAATTTTAACCGCGAAACACTCGATTTTTTTTTACCTAACCCAATTATTATGTGCGTTTAAGATAGATAACTTTGAAAAAGTTTAAAATAGCTAAGGACCAGGGACCGTAAATAAAGTTAATTCGTGTTATTTCCCATACAAAAATCCTTCAGATAGACTATACCTATACAAGATCCAATATATACCTACAAATATGCTACCTTTTCGACAACCTATACAGATTACTACAGCTCATGGGGATATAGTGTTCAGTTCTATAAGAAATAACTGAAATTATTAAAAAAGAGAACGTGCAGTGCTGCCTTCTCATATTTTCTTATGGAGCAGCCAGTATTCTTGATCAAAATTAAGCTCTCGCAGTAATCACTTTACATGCTTTTTTGTTTATATTGACTTTAAAGAACTTATTTTTGCACAAAAGTAATGGCTACTGAGTGAGCGCTTAAATACAGCTCTAAACAATTACGGTCCCTGCTAAGAACCGAACAGAATAGAATTGATCCCCCTGAAAAAAGAAATTTAAGCAGGCGGACAACTAAACCGCAAGAGCAAAATAAAATAAAAATTCACAGTATTCCAATACACAACCCATACGATATATATATCCATATACATAGCCAAAGAGTACATTTCTTTCCTTCCTTTGGAGATGTTGGACCCGCATCCGTTGAGAATCGTTGGTTCATCGGCTTCTGTGCGTCGCGAGCGTCGTCTGCAGCTGACCCGCCATAATCTGTACCTGCAGCGTCTGAAGCGGGCCACCACTTTGGTGGACAATCGACCACCGGCGCTGCCCACCACGCAAGTGGGCGGCGTTGACACCTGGTCGCAGGATGCCCGCCACTTTCTGAAGCGGACCGGCGAGAATGTTCGGCTGTTGTTCAACCTGTCCAAGATAAAGCGGACTGGTGGCATCATCGACATACTTGGGGGCCCACCCATCGTCCCCCACTCGGCTCTACCGCGAATGCTACAACGGCTGGAGTTGGTTCGGCGGCAGAATCTGTTGCTGGGTCGCCGGCTGATGAGCATCCGCCAAGGATACAAGCGGGAGAGTAGCCAGCGGGAACCACAGGCTTCTGAGCGGTGCGCGAGCGTGCTGACCAACCGGTCGCAACTGGCCGAGAGCGAGGCGTTCGCCAAGTACAAGGGATGGGACTTGGAGCTGCCTGTCGATTACCTCGAGCTGACGCGACTGCTCCGACCCAAGATTAGCCTGCACTTTGGGCTGATGGACGGCAGACCGCTGGGTCAGGTGGTGGTGCAGCTTTACACGGAGACAGCGCCGCTGGTGGTGCTGCAGTTCGTCCGCACCTGCATGGCCCAGAGGTCGCATGAGTTCGCCGTCCGCCGCATCTTCCCAAATCTCTGGCTGGAGGGCTATCTCCTGGGACGCAGCAGGCGAGGAACACCCTCCATTAGCGAGCCCATGGAGTTTGATGCGCGCGTTGTGAGCCATGCCCGCTACGGCTACGTTCTGTCCTGCGCCAAGGAGTACTGTGTCCATGGATTCCCCGGGGGTGCAATTAACTTTAGCATTAGCTTCAAGCCCCTGCCGGTGGCCAGTGGCCAGCGGGTGGGCTTCGGGCGGGTGGTGCGCGGCGACAAGGTCATCGAGTGCATGCAAGCCCACGGCACAAAGAACGGCAAGATCAGCAGGCCACTGGTCATCACCCATTGCGATGTGCTGTAGCTGCTAAGTGGCGGGCTTCTGGGCACTTCTGGTATTGTTTAGCAGAGAATTTCATCAGATATTGGATGATACTCTGCGGAATGAAACCAGAAGGGCTTTAGATGCTCCTCAGTGCCAGGGATGGGCTCGATGGGCTCCTGTTTACAAAGTGATGTTGTCTCTTTGTTCCGAATCTTTCCATTAAATTGTGTTATAGGTATGAGTATTCGAGATAACTTAAAAATACAAGTTGAATAAATTCTTTAATATTCCTAGATCAGGAAATGTTAATCCTTAGTTTAAAAAAATTAAATTAATAATAAAATAAAATAAATAAAATGTAAATAACATTTCCTTTCCTTTTCAAAGCCCTTCTTCCATTAAAAGATCAATTTTTATTTTGCTCAACGTTTGGTTAAAGTACGAGTACAATTTATTTCATATTTGATTAGGTTTACAAATGGATGGATAACTACCGATGATTCGGGCGATCCCCATAAACGAATATTACAATCATATGTGCTTCTTGTATCGTGTTTTAGCATATGGATTAATATACATTTTAGTTTCCATGTGGGAATATTATAGAAGTTGCATACATATATACGAGTAGGTTAGATAGACGAGTAAGAGAAGAAGCTGCTCAAATCTTTCAGCTCCATGACAATACGATCCCAAACAACAGCAACATTTAACTGGCTAAGTTAACAGTGATTACTTCAGGGTTAATGGGTAATACGAATACGATGCGGATATTAACGATATAACGAGACTGTATTGGTTTGAATACAGCTGATACTTAGTTTAGTGATATTCTTAGGGCTTAGGGTACGAGTACTCCATCCAAAGGGTGTCCAAATATGATCCATTGTTGTTTTTCGTTTCCTTCCCGGGGTCCATCCTCTATCCGCCGGCTCCGAGGCTAACCGGGATTCGGAACCACTCGCCGCTGCTGAATTATCTGGTCGACTGTCAGCTCGGCGAGCTGTTTGCGGCTGCTTTTATACCCGGAGTGGTTTACCGGGACACAGTTGCCAAGTCGGTGCGCAATTTTACGCATTGATGGCCATCTAAGGCGCCCCAGGAGTATCCTCGTTTATTGGGTTGTCTCCTTTGTTGCACTCTAATTTGATTTTGATTGAATTGCGCTTATCGCAGTTGTGCACTCGCTTCGGCAAAAAGGAGTTGGACCCGGAGCCGGAGCCGCAGGAGCAAACCCATCATTGACGTCACGAGTGGTTAACGAGCTCCGCAAATCGATTCCCTACTTTATTTTATTCTTCATAATCCTTGTGACGTCACGGGCCTGGCAATTTCATTCATGGAAATTGTAAATTGAAAATTGGAACAGGCGACCGCGCATTAGGCTCACTCGAATAAACAGCGGCGTCTGCGCCACTTCGTCAACTTGGTGGTGCAGTGGTGCACATGTGCGATAAGCGGAATTCAATCAATCAGCCGCAAATTGGCCAGGAAGTGTCGTCTGTTGGCCAAGCGTGGGTGTTAAGGAAATCTAGGCCGGATTCTGCTATAAAAGAGGAGACATTTCTTTAGCAAATTCATTCCAGTTGCGAAACCTGCTGGTGAAACAGCAGCGGACTAATTCTTCGACTTTCTTCTGTACCTGAAGTCTTACCACCAACGAACCACCTGAGATGAGGTTCCGGGTCAGCATCCTGCTTTTACTGCTCCACCTTGGCTGTCTGACAGTGACCTTGGCCAGCAGGCTCTCCTGCGGGGACACCTCCGGCAGTTCCATTTGCAGTGGCCGCCGCTGGGATGACCACCATCGCCTGGACGACTACGACGAGCACATGGTGTACAGACAAGACACGGGGGAGACCCAGAGGAGAGTCTCAGTGGAGTCAGTGGCCCGCGACGATCGCCGGAACGAGAGGCGCGAGGAAACGAGGGTCAGGTTGGACTCATCCACTCGAGTAGAGCCACGGGAAGCTCGTGAGGAGCGAGTTGAACGACGTGAAGCTCGAGAAGACCGTGAGGCGCGAGTTGAACGACGTGTAGCCCGTGAAAATCGTGAAGAACGACGTGAAGCTCGTGAAGACCGTGCAGAGCGACGTGACGCTCGGGAGGACCGAGTAGAGCGAAGTGACCCTCTTGAGGCACGCATTGACCCTCGGGAAGCTCGTGAGGAGCGGGTAGAACGGCGTGAAGCTCGAGAAGATCGGGTAGAGCCACATGAAGCTCGAGAGAAACGGGTAGAACGACGTGTAACCCTTGAAAATCGCGAAGTACAACATGAAGCTCGTGAGGACCGATCAGAGCGACGGAAAGCTCTAGAAGACCGTGAGGACCGGGCAGAGGGACGTGAAGCTCGTGAGGACCAGGCAGAGCGACGTGACGCTCGGGAGGAGCGAGCAGAGCGACGTGACACTCTTAATGCACGCATTGACCCACGTGAAGCTCGTGTAGAACGGGTAGAACGACGTGGAAAACAAGAATTGAACACACAGCAAAACGAAATTCACCGTGAAGAAGCCAACGAAAGACGCGAGGAACGCGACTCAGCAGTGCGTTTGGAACGAGAACCATCCCGGCGAGTTGAACTAGCATTTGAGCGGCGAATGGAGCGAGACAATCTTCGACGGACAGAGCGTGAGATACGCGATCGTGTGGAACCAGAATTACGACAAGTGGAACGGGAATTAGGCAGACGCGAAGAACGAGAGAACCGCGTGCGATTTGAAGTCCAGCGTTTGGATGAAGTCAGGGCTGAGCGAGACAACTCCCGACGGTTGGAACGCAATGAAATCCGCAGCGAGGAGCGCAATAATCTCCGCAGGGAAGAACGCAAAGACGCTCGCCGTGAGGAACGTACTAATTTCCGGCGGGAGGACCAAGACTCAGCCAGTCGTGAAGAGCGAGAGGAAACCCGTATGGAGGAACAGGTCGACAGGCGGAACATGCGACGAGAGGAACGTGAGGATCGTCGTCGACTTGAGGTGTCCACAGATAGGGATATAACCAGACGACAGGCTGAGATGCGCAGGGATGAACGTAGTGGAGAACGCAGTGAAGAGCGAAGCGAAAAGCGTGAACTTGAAGCAGGTCGCAGGGAAGTGCTCCAAAGACGCGATGAGCCCCGAGCGGAGCGTGAAAATCTGAGGAGAGAGGAGCGAGAAAATACTAACCGAGTGGAGCGAAGAGAAGAGCAAGAAGTTCAACGACGTGAGCAACTTGAAGATCTTCGAAGAAACGAGCGCGAAAATCTCCGACGAGAGGTACGTGAAGACACTCGGCGAGTGGAGAGAAATAACCAGCGAAGGGAAGAGAGAGATGTTGAAAGACAAAATGAACGAGAAGACGATCGTCGAGTAATGCGAGTAGATCTCCAGAGAGAGGAAGAAATATCTCAACAAAAGGAGAATCTTCGCCGAGCAGATCAAGAAGAGGACCGCGATAATCAGCGGAGAGAAGAGCGAGAAGTTGAGAGGCGTGAAGAACGAGTTAATCGAGCAGAGCGCGATCTATCCAGGCGTGAGATTCGAGAGCCATCGGAGCAACGAGTCCTCCTGAGCACCCAAGTGAAGGCCAAGGGCTGGCTAAGCTACGGTAAACGGGAGCTTCTGTTGACAGGACAGATCCTACTTCTGGCCGCTCTCTACAAGAAGTCCATGGCCAGTGGCAAGGGTCTCGGGTAAGCATGTGCTAGCATAATACCCAATAAAAGTAACTAATATTCTGTACTTTTCTTTTTTTTAGCAATACTCTGAATGAACAGATCCAGGGCTACCTGCAGGCCATTGGCTGTTAATCTGGACGAGGGACATGGAACCCCCTTCCCAAAAATAAAACCCTGAAATGGCAAAAAGGATATGGATCAAGGAAAACGGCTTTACTACCCCCGGAAAATGCAAACGGACCCGACAGCGAGCGACGAGCAGAAGGATGCGACAGGATGCGGCGGAGACTCTGCCCGAGCAATGTACAATTTAATCCAACTGTTACTGTAACCAAAAATCCCCTGTTATAGCCAACAAAGGCATAGCGAAAATATATGAGGGATGCTCGAGTAGCCGAGCATCTGTAAACTGCATTGCAATCCGTGAGTTTCGATTTCTGGCCAGCGGTTGAGGTGGCTCCCGGATAATTGGAGCGTTTGCATCCGAGAGACCGCAACTGTCCACTCACATGGCTGGGCATCCTTGGGCATCCTTGGAATCCTTGAGGCTGCCGCACACACACGAGGCGAAGCGAAGCTGTCTGAGCTCATCCGCCATCTGCCGCCCATCTCCACCCACTTGGCCGACTATAGCTACCTCTTTGGATGCCCACAGAAACCGAGACCGAAGCTGAAAGGCAAAATTATTATTGCGATTTTCCATGCCGTTTGCCATCGTCCTTGCAGCTCCTGCCTGAGTGTCCTGAGTATCCCGAGTATCCTAAGCATGTGTGTGTGTATCGAGGCTGATAAATTTCGCACATATTAGATGTTGGTCTGGTCTATTCATCTTTTTGGCTTTCAAGAGATTTCCCCTGATGGGGCCAGCAGCAGCAGCAGCAGCAGCAGCAGCAGCAGTTTTTTGGGGGGGCCAACAACCAGCCAGTAAGCCATCCTTAATCAGTGAAACCAACACACAAATTTTACACAATTTTCATCTTTTGGGGATTATTTGGGAGTGTGTGTCTGCTGGAGTGCGCACTCGTATCCGAATTTGTGTGTGAATCCTTCTCTGCTATACTCGCATATAGTATGTCTGGGCTGGATCCGAGTTGCTTTACTCCCTCTAACCCCACACAGGGCACAGAGATACAAATTTTATTGGGGGCTATTCAGAATGTGAAGAGTGCACACAGAGATAAAATCAAGTTTTAGTTCTTAATTTCAAAAAGGGCAGAATATGTTACGTATTTCTGGGAACAAAGAATGCTGCATTTTAATGAATACGTTTCAGTAAAAGCGGATACAAAAAATACCTTCCTACGTCAATTGGTCCCTTACAGTTAATATAACCCATTGATTTGTGATTTTAAACTTTTTGCATTGGTCAGAAATCAAAATTGTACACTAAATCTTTGGTAAAAAACCGATAGAGAAACCTTTGTGTAAACGTAATCGCTGGGTTCGTCAGCAAACGGATGCTGATGATAGGCGAGTGGTGCAGCCTCGGTTGGTAGGAAAAAAAAATCAAATCCACATCCTTTCTAAAGCTAACCTAAAAAGAATACCCTTTGAGTTGTTGATATATAGTATATATTCGAAAACCCAGCGGATTTATTATTTTTGTACACTCTTATTTTTGCCACATCACGCTGAGTTTATTCATGGGGATTTTCATGAAGGATTTAAATTCAATGGAAACTTTTTCTTTATTTTTGTTGGCCACGGAAGTGTGAAATATCAATACGCAATGTCTCTGGTCTTTGGATGGGGGATGGGGATGGGGGATCGTGGGGCTGGGGCAAGTTATGCGATATGAAAGCACCACAAAAGAGCAATAAACCAACGGGAAAACATCATAAAAAATTGAGTTTTCAATATTTATACGAATTAAATAATTCACGCGCATTGGCCAGGCCAAGAGGAGCAGCAGCTACCAACACGAATGGCTGAAAGGATACTCACACAGACACTGACGCACACTGAGGGCTAGACAAACCGGAAGGGATCCGAAAAACAAGAAGATCCCACTGCCGACGAATGTCCCCCTCTTTTAGGGGTTTATGGACAGAGGGTGGTGGATGGGCATTTTACGAGTATTTGAGGTTTATTTTATGCCCCCCTCTTCCTCTCCCACCCCAAAACAAACACACACACACACACACACACACTTACCCCAAATGCAAAACAAAATAAATTCTGTGTCAGAAATCATAAATTTCAATAAAATAAAAGCAGCGAAGCGCCAAATAAATACGTGGGGTGGAAGTTTGGTCTTGGGGGGTGTTAACTTAAGGGGGTCGAGTTGTACAGCTGCGGTCAAAATACTAAAATGGTTTTCCAAATGCTATGAAATATGTTTTAAATGCGTTTAATTCACTTAATATTAATAACAAATTTGAAACATTTTATATGAAAAATTGAAAAAAAATTTGCTATATTTCAGAGACTTTAATAAAATATTTTAAAATGTATCATGCTGACCTGAGCTGTGCATATGTATGTGGGCTTCCACGCTTCACTTGGCTAAGTAAAAGCAACAGCCAAGTGCAAAATATATATTTCTTTTAAAGCAGGCGAGAAAAACAAAATGAAACAAGACACAAAAGAGGAAAAGGTCCTTGGAAATGGATGTGTGTGTGTGTTTTGCATAATTTAATGTATGACTCGAGAGGTGGACCAGGGACCAAGGATGCAGGATACCCGCTATAAAGTGGCCACCAGGCTGCCGCAGGATGCTTTCTATCAAGTCAAGGTAACGGCCGAAACTTGAGAAATATTTCATGAGGCGAACGCGGCAAATGTGTTGCAACACACACCGCTAAAATGGGGGCTGACTTCCTCGGCTTTCCCTTCTTTTCATTTTCCTTTTTTTCTGTTTTTTTCTGCTTTTTTTTGCCATTTGCCAGCAGTTTTATAAATTATCAATTTCACTCGCCCGACAGCAAAGGCTAAAAAGCAAAGCAAGTGCAAAAAAAATGGAGGAGGAGAGCTCGCTCGCAAAATAAATAAATGCAATAAGCGAAGGCAAATGGAAAATTGTGAAATTGGGAAAAATTGGAAAACCGCAGAAATTGCAATCGGAAATCCGCCACAAGTTGCCATTAAATGTCAATCGAGGTGGGGGCTAGGGGGGCTGGGGGTGGGCGATAGGGGGAAATGTGCAGTTAAATAAAAATCAAAGCGGTTTACGTTATCAGCCAGCGATTCCGCTGCCAGTCGAAGAAGTTGCGTTGACAGAACTCCGAACTTCACCTCCACTCCGCTCGACTCCACTCCACTCGACTTCATCCTGTTTTCTGCCCTCGGGGGCATCTGCATTTGGTGACGGAGCAAATGCGAAATTGGTTTATGCAACAGACTTTTATGGTGCAGATCAGGAGACGAGCATCGAGCTTCGAGCGCCGAGCATCGAGCATTTGCCAAATGCCAAACCCCGACTCCGAGTGACGGAGCCCAGGATTTTCCAAATGTCAAGCCAGTGCATTCAAAAAAAAAAGTATCCCTAAAACCTTTAATCTTTCTTGGACACCAAAAATCTCTAGAATACATACAAATACAAAAAACGTTTTCTTGTTTCAAGTGCTTTGTTTAAAAATACACATATTTTTAAAACAAAGCTTAGCCTTACCGTATTTATTTAATTTAATCATTGTATTACTTTAAACTCCATAACTAAACGTTTTATGTGGATAGGACAATATACACTTTAGTAGCAGCAAGATCGCTCGTAAGGATATCACTCATACGCAGTGTTGGCTTCTCTCAAGGTTATCACTCATACGCAGTGTTGGTTTTTCTTATTTCAGATGACCTTTATTTATTAATTTTTTTAAAGCGTTACATTGTTTAAGATGTCCTGATATCTATAGCTTGCTATTTTAGCTGTTCCAAACAGAACGTTCTTTTTGGAGTTCGTATTAACCAATTAGACCACAAAAACCCATGAAATACCTTATTTTAATCTAAATATAAATGGTTTGTTTTTGTTAATTTTTAATTCAAAACTAAAAAAACATCCATTATATTTTTGAACCAAACACCGCATAAAATACATTATTTCAAGTGTAAAAAGATTGGTTGTGGAGTGGGGGGCTGGGGGCTGGGGGCGGTGCAATGCCAGCATCAATCGCAGTTGTGCAAATAAATTTGCCGTTCACGTACATGAAAGCCGCTTGCACAAGCATGCAATCATCCTCAAATATTGTCCCAATCCCAATCCCAAACCCAATCCCAGTTGCAGCCCGTCTCCTGCAATTGAAAGGCAACCGCATTGAGGATTCGGATTCGGATTTGGATTCGGGTACCGATTTGGATGTGCATGTGGACTTGGACTTGGGTTTTGGTTTTGTATAGGCGCAGGACGGGTAACCAACCATCCTCTCACCTGTTCGATGGCCACAATACCAATGATGACATTTGCTGGGTTGAGCTGAGTTTTATGGGATTTTAGATATTTATAGATTGCAATCGCTCTGTCTGCCAAAGTGTGGGTGGTGGGTGGGGGGTGGTGGGTGGTGTGCTCTGAATTTGGGTTCCGAAAGTGGCATCGAAATGGATCCTTCGGGGGGCTGGGATTCTGGGAATCTCCTCCACCCGGCTGTCGTTGCCCAACGGAGCATAAAAAATTGCTGCACTCAGACTCAGCACTCTGGCAATGTTTGGGGCGTGGATGAATGTGAGCACCCAGCGGGGGAGGGGGGTGGTATTTGGTGGATGAGGGGCTGAGGGGGTGGTGGTGCACCCTAAACGATAGCAGGCAAAGTCAATTTAGTGAAAATGCGAGGCAGCAAGTGAAATGTCATAGCCAAGTGGAGCAGGCAACCTTCGGAAGCACCTACCACCCACCCACACCCATTTCCCATTTCCCATTTTCCAACAGCCAACAGCTGTCATTGTCAGTGGGCCACATGCTGTCTCCTTCTCCTCGCTGCAAGTTGCACTTTTGCCTTTAAGAAGAATCCTTCCTCGAATGCTTAACTTAGTGCCAAAAAGCACACTGGCCAAAGAATTGGTGTCACGAATTTATTGAAGGGTTCTACAATGTTTTACTTACATTTCTCTTTTCAGTTTGATGTTTAATACTTTAAGATAAGGATATTTTGAGCTTTGGAAATTTCTCATTTATTTATTTTAATCTGTGAAACAAAAAAATATATTTATTTATTTTAATCTGTGAAACAAAAAAATATAAGTATCATATTATTTTGTAAGCTTTCCCTTTTTTCTACCTTTGCCCCTTAACCAAGTGATTTTTTTTAAGTCCGAATGCTCATTGTGTCATTGTATTTCTTTTTAAGCTGTGTCTCATGTTTTTCAAAAAATAAATTGAAAATTTGAAGTACTTAAAGCCTGAACCTCTAATATTAATTTTACATCTTCAATTGAGTAAAGTTCAGACTAAATTATAATTTTTTTCATGTTTTAGTAGTTGTAACCATTGTATTTATCGTTCATATTTTTGTGCAACAAATAAATGCCTATTGAAGTCTTAAAGAAATCTCTATCAATTTAAAACCAATAATTTAAAGGCAAAAAGATAACCTTTGTATATTTAATCAATAAGCAAACGAAATATTTACAAGAGGCCAACAAAATAAATATTTTAATTGGGGAAAAACCTCAAGAGAAATTGGCAACACCTGCACAGTTTTCGTTTTTGTGCACACATTTATGAATGTGTATATTTATGTTTGTGTCTTTGCTTTTCCAGGTAAGTATTTTTCCCTTCTGGCATCGAAGTGCAGTCATTTCCCGCCTGGCTGCCACTTTGACACTTTTCGGAAGCTGCAGCTTAAAGCCACTTTGGGCCAAAAGTTCTCCACAATAAGCCCAGAAACTGATGTGTCCCGCGTGGGCAGCTCTGGCTTGGCCAATCAGTGGGAAAAGTGGAGCGCGGAAAATGCTTTGCATTCTGCATTCTTTATAATTGCCATATCATGCTGCATTCGGATCCCCCGAAATTGTGACCACGACCCCGTTTTCCGCTATTTCTCTGCACTTTTCCGCACACCTCTGCACGCAGAGAGACAGTGATGAAAATTCAATTTGAAATGCGCAAACAGCAAACAAACTGGCCACGCCCCCACCCACCCCCTCACTCCTCGATTTTCACCCACTACGTGACCTGCGGGGGGTGGTGGGATGGAAAATGATGGGAGGGAGGGACACCAAATGGAATTGTCTAAACACGTAACGAAAGCGAGGAGAACTTGTGTATCAATAGTCCTGCCAATGCCCTTACAACGGAGCGATACAAAAGGTCCTTATTGAATTTACATTAATAAGAGTATTTTATTTTTATTAATATTGATTTTAGCCCACTCAATTCTCAATAATATTAACAAAGTTTTGGTTTTACTTAATTAAATTAAATACTTGAACTCCTCTAAAAATATAACTCTGAAAATCAAGTTCATGCTAAGTAACTTAACCACTTAATATTTTAGAAGAATTACAACTAAATTATAAAGCTAATTGGTTGATAATAAACTCATTCTAATTATTGTATTGGCTGTTTTTAGAGGTCATATTTAGAGAGTGAATGAACGAGAATGCAGCTGATTCGCCTACACCCACCCAACATCCACATCCACATCCACTTGGTATGAAATCTCCTGTGGATATCCATAACGGAGCCACAATCCGCTTGATGAACTTTATTTAGTTACTCCCTTTTGGATTGGTTGTTTCGACGCAAAAAATAACTTCCTGGCTGTACACACAAACATAGATGCATACATATGTTGTTCAGCAGTCAATTGCAATTTATGCAGTTGAAAAGGGGGTTCTTGGGCATGGACATGGCAGCAAGGGGTTAAGACTGGGTCCAGTTGCAGGGGCAAATAAAAAGGTGTTGATGGACTGCGACATGGCTGCACAAATTGCATCGACACGAGTTTGGCATATGGCCAGAATCGAATAAAGCTGGACAGGACCAGGGACCAGGACAGACCTCAATGGACGAGGACGAGGATGAGGATGGGTCACATTGCAGTTGCAGCTAATTAAACTCGAAAATTGCAGAGGAAGGCACATGAAATTGTTGCTACCCAATTTTACAAGCACTGTAAATTAAGTTTAAGCAGTATTTCCTCTTTATTTAAAGCTCCCTTGATGTCACATTTTAAAATCGTTTTATTAAATATATTAAGGTATTAAAATAAGTCTAATTATACTTAGAAAATTACGATTTTTATCAATTATCAAATTAAAGTATAATAAACATTATTGCAAACACAAATACTTGTTTATGTTACAATTTAATTTATAACTATCAGAGTATAGGGTTTTTGAGTACCCACTTTTTAAATTTATTTTACAAGCACTGAAATTAAAGTGTTTTAACTAAAAGCTCCCTTGATGTCACATTTTAAAATAGTTTTATTAAATATATTAAGGTATTTTAAAATGGGTATAACTATGCCCAGAAACAAACGATTTTAATCAGTTAATAAATTGAAATATTTTATATTTATTTATTTATTTTATTTATTTATATTTATATTTATACCTATCAAAATATAAAGTTTTTGAATACATAGCGATAAAAATGATTGTGGTTGTAGCCAGACTGTGGACCGATTTCAATTGGAATCCAATTCCAGCTCAACCCCGATCCCAAATCCCAAATCCCAAAGCCCAAATCCAAAAAACCCAAATCCCAAATCCGAGCACGAACCCATGTGGTTTGCATTGAACGCAGAGGAACTCGAATTAGAATGGAAAATAATTGCAGCTGGCGCCGTTTCAATTAGGTCCGTTGCATGAATTTGCTAATGCAGCGGATTCCCTCATGCCCAGCCACCCAATCCCAATCCCAATCCCAATCCTAAACATAAGCCCCATTCCGTTCCAAATCCCAATCCGGAACCCAAACCCACTGGCTTGCACATTTCATCCCAGTGCATCCCCCTCAATTTGTTGCTAATTGCACGGCATTATGCACTGGGCGAATAAATATATTTCATGCACAGGCGGTTATTGATTTAAATTTGAAGTTTATTATTTTTTAAAATAATGTAAATGCGTCTTTAAGTTTAATGAAAACCCAACCATATAGTTTTGAACTTGATATAACAAAGAAATAAATAAATAAAATAAAAACCCAAAATATATGTGTAAATATATTAAAATGTTTTGTATAACTGTAAGTTCCCAAGGTCCTCAAATATTTTGGTTTACATTATGAGAAAGAGCAGTAAAACCTTTTGACTTATTTGTTTAAATATTAAATTAATGTTTAATAATTTAAAGTTTATAGTTTAGGATATCTTTATAAATTAATAATATACCTGGGCTTATTTTTTGCAGTGCACCCTACTGGCCAACACCGAAATTGAGTGGCCACCACGGAGCATGGCGCGTGGAGCACGGAGCATGGAGCTTTAACCCCTGTTTGCCAGTTACCAGTTCCTAGTAACCAGTTCCCAGTTACCAAACTCACCCCCAGCGACGTTTCCCGTGCAATTTGCCAACTGCACTCGAGGGATGCATTCTGCTGACCGAACGACCAACTGATGTTTCACCCTTTTTGGCCGAAAACAATGGGGATAGTAGTGCAGTGGAAACCCGGAATCCCGGAATCCCAAACCGGCCTAAAAATTCAACTAGATCCGGGGAAACGTTGCATTCATTTCATCGACTTTGAAAATATGCTTGGCCATAAATCAAGCAGTGTCCTTGCCAAATTTGCCATATTGCCATTTTGCCATTCCCATTAGTTCCCATCAATCCGCAAATAACTCGCATGGAATTGGCTGCGAATTGATAATTGATTTGGCCATTATGATGAGCCACCGTGTCATCAAATGGCGCAAAGTCCGCGCACTTGTCACTCGCTTCACCAAGCTCCATCAGTTGTCCACTTTCAGTTAATAAAAGCTAATCGCAGGATGATGATACAAAAAAGGGGGAAGCACCGAACAGGATTATGATATATTATTAGAAAGGACTTAATGATGTTTTATTTATGAAATAAGCATTGCTAAACAAATTTGTGACCTTTTAAGAATTCATTTTTGAATTAAAGCTTACATACGGAAAAAAAGGTTTTTATAATACGAAACACTATTTTTTAAATATTCTGTTTATTTTAACCGTATCTTCCTTAACATGTATATAAAGCCTTTTTTACGTGTAAGATTAAAAATGTTTAAAAAAAATTTAAAAGGAGTCACAAGACTCGCAATATAAATTTTAATTTTTCATTTAAAGCTATTTCGCTTGCGTAAGTGTACAATAAGTAATGAAACAATATATTGATAATATATTTTAAAAACAAATACATTCGTTGTAAGGAGGTTTGAACCCTATATGTTCAGACACTTGTTCTTATCTCTATTTTGTTTGTAAATTAAATGTAAAAAGACTGTGTTTATAAAGCTTGAAAAGCTTACAATTATAGTTCCTTGATTTAATTTAGTTTAGTTTGGTTTTGACAGTGCTTCAGTTCGCAATGAAATCGGGTGTTTTAGTTATTGTGCTGACATGTTTCCTTCTGGGAGAACATCGTCCTGTCGGTGCGGAATCGGTAAACGATTTGGAACAGGAATCACCTGATGAGAATATTGAAAACAAATGCAATGGATATTGCTTTTCTGTGGTCAAGCCCGTTCTCGATCATTTTGTTCAGCTCAAACAAGCAGCAGATACCAACGGTGAACTTCAGGGCAAAGTTGGGACTTTGGAAGATACTGTTAAAGATTTGCAGGGTCAGTTGGTGATTGCTGAAGCTCAAATTAAAATCAAAGAAGAGCAAATAAATGAGAAAAATAAACAAATCAACGACCAGCATGAAAATCTTAAAAATAGAGATGAACAAATCTCTGACCTTAGAAATCAGATCAAATTGGTTGAGATAACACTATCTGAAAGATCTAATCAGCTTTCGGGGAAAGATGAACAAATCTCTGACCTCAGAAACCAGATCAAATCAATTGAGATAACACTATCTGAAAGATCTGATCAGCTTTCGGAGTGCAGGGAAACTGCAAGTAATTTGCCTGACTCATGTCCCAGTGGCAGTCCCAATGGAATTTACCAAATTAAACTGAGAGGCATTGAGCCATTTAAAGTGCCGTGTGTTTCGTCTGCACCCGGATGGACGGTAATCCAAAGACGTCTCGACGGATCCGAGAACTTTGATCGAAACTGGACGGATTACAAAGACGGATTCGGTGACCTACGGGGAGAGTTTTTTATTGGGTTGGAGAAGTTGCACCTAATGACTAGGGAACGGCCCCACGAACTCTTTATTAAACTTGGGGATGTTAATGGAAATACCGGCTACGCTCATTACAATGATTTCAAAATTGGCAGCGAGGAAAATTCCTACGAGCTCAAAACTCTTGGCGAATATTCTGGTGATGCCGGAGACTCCCTTAAATATCATAAGAACAAAAAGTTCACCACATTTGACAGGGATAATGACGATGATGAATTTAATTGCGCTCAAAACGAAAATGGTGGTTGGTGGTACTCTGACTGTGCTCATAGGTATACGTATTCGCTTAAAAACTATTTAAAAGATTTCGTTAACCACTTCAATTACAGTCAGCTCAATGGAAAATACTATAAGGATGGAAATACCGATGGCTTACAAAATGGAATTAATTGGGGTTCCTTTCATAAGTACAACTGGACAATCTCGCTTACTTTTGCTGAAATGTTGATTAGGCCTAAAACCCTTTAAGAATCTTGTGTTTTTTAGTTATCAAAAACTTTTTTTTTTATAAATCGGAAGTGTTAAGAAATTATACTTGGTAAATTTGCTTTTAAATTACAGCAAAGTGAACACAATATTTTTATAACTCGTATGGAACTGGCTGGGAATTGATAATTGATTTGGTCATTATGATGAGCCAAGCTAATCGCAGGATGATGATACAAAAAAGGGGGAAGCACTGAACATATATGTATTATTAGAAACGACTTAACGATGTTTTATTTATGAAATTATCATTGCTTAATAAATTTTAGACCTTTTAAGAATTTTAGAGATAAAATAAAGATCAAGAAAAGAATATTGTTATAATACAGAACACTATTTTTTAAATATCCTATATATTTTAACCGTATTTTCCTTAACATGTATAGAAAGCCTTTATTACGTGAAAGATTAAAAATGTTTAAAATAAATTTATATGGAATTACAAAACTTGCAATATAAATTTCCACATTTTTTTTATAATAAAATAATTCAATTTATTAATTTGGAAGTGTTTAGAAAATAAAGAAGATTTTTATTACCAAAATAAAAATAAAAGTGGCGGCAAAGAAAGTCGTTTATTTTCAAATTTATTTATTTTTGCCCCAATGAATCCTGCGGCGAATTCGGAAAAGCTTTGAAACGGATACGGATACGGTTGGGTGTTGGTGTGGGTGGGGATTTGGCCTCCACATTTTGGATTTGAGTTGGGGGAGAGGGAGATCCCGGCGATGTCAGAAGTTGGCAGCATTTACTTCATTGTGCTTAACACTTTCCGCTTTGCTAGACGCTGCTCGACAGCGCCTCCTTAGCTTCCCAAACCCCCTTAGACCCCTGAGCCCCCTGAGCCCCCTTGACCCCCATATGATCCCCCCCCGGACCAAAGCAACTCTCACCCAGTTTAGAACTTCCTGCGGGTGTTGCAAAGTTGTGCGGCATGGCTGATGTATGCTCATATAACTTTGCCACTAACGATGAGCTCATGAGCTGCATAATAATGAGCCAAAGTCGTCGGGAGGCACAGGCACTATTTTGGGGGCTTGTAATCCCCTAGGCTTGAGGTAATCCCCCTGAAATCCCACCTACCTCCCTCCCTGGCCATCAAACTGCATTCGTTTCGCATTTATCGACTCAATATGCCCGGCCATCAATCAGTTGGTATTCTTCCCATTTTCACCCCCATCCTTATCCTCATCCCCATCCTTATCCCCATCCTCATCCCCACCAGGTTAGGCCAGGCCATGAATGCCGCACGATTAATCTGCCAACTGATTTCCCGTTGACGAAACAACAATGGCCAGCTAATGCGGGCCAATTATTCATATTTCCACCCATCTTAACCCCCATCCAGAGATCCAGAGGCCCACAAGGTGAACCCCTCTTGGATTAAGGACCGAGCAGTGGGCAAACTTATGAACTTGTCCTGCCAAATGATTCGCTTTGATTAACATTTGCATACGCATGTCTGCCTGTTCCTCTTCCTGTTCCCGTGGCTCTGACCTGCATACAAAGTGTCCTTCTAATATGCACTGGGAAAAAATGTATGATTAATCCTTTTAAAATTCACTTGAAAATAATACACTTAATAATAATAAGTATATCACAAAGTAAAAGAAAGTAGGCATCACAAATATTTAAAATTGTAGGATTATTTCCTTCTCATAAATTACTCTACCTACATATAAATCTAATTAAAATAAATTCAAAAGTGTTTAAATATTTTTCCATTAAATATGTGACAATATATTAAACAAATTTAAATTCTTAACAGTAACCAGAATAATTTGGTCAACTTAATTTCTCAACTGGAATTAGAAATTTTGGAACTTACGTTTTTAAAGAACAAGAAACTATAAATAAAATCGTTGTGCTTTTTGTGTTTTTTTTGTTTGGCCCAGTCAACACTCAAGTTGTTAATTGCAGTTTGCAAGTGCTAAATACTTGATATATAGTATTTTTATATACACTGCCGATCTGCAGCTACTTGAGGCTATTTAGCTGTTGGCTGTTGGCTGCGAACTCCAAGTGGGCCAAAGGCGTTGGTGGTGGAAACTGCGCTTCTGGCCACCGTCGTTTCAATTAGCCCGATGCAAAGCATGCTCCATCCTCCATCCCCCATCCAGCGTCCTCCAAGGCCTCCACATCCACTAACCCTTCAGACCATTGCGTTACAAGTGCAAATTAGTCGAGAGTGCCAACAAACTTAACGAGCAAATTTACACTCAGCGAGCAGCAACAGAAGGGCAGTTTCTGGAGGGGGTTTTCTTTTTTTTTGGGAGGGGGGTTTGGGTTTTCCAGGGAAAACAGGGGAACAGGGGGCTTGGCGGTGGTCTTGAGTTGAGTTGAGTTGAGGCCATGACCCGACTGCATGTCCCTGGCCCGATCTCACAATTGCCCGGACTTTCATCTGAGGCAGTTGCAAATTTGCCTCCTTTTTTCGGGGTGTTTCCCCCTGCAACTTTGTGTGTGTGTGTGTGTCTGTATTTTAATTTAAGCAACACAACATTGCCCCAAAAAAGAAGAAAAGCGGGGGGGAAATAGAGAGAGAGAGAGGGAAGATGTGAAAAGCCTTGTGGCAGGGCGAACCTTTTCCCCGATTTTTCCTCGCTTTTCCGTTTGTCTTATTACGCCTGGGCGTTGGCCACTTTATGGAGCCCACAGTTGCTCCTTTTTTTTTTATTTTCTGCAGCCCCTTAATCCTTGATCCATCTGGCCGCTGTAAGTAAGAAATTTCCTTTGATTCGGGAGGCCGTGTGTGTTTGTCGTTGGAAATTGATTCAAAAATTGGATACAGCAGGGGATATGGGGGACATAGGGGAATGGGAATGGTGACCCGACAGCCTCCCAAAGCCAGCTGGCCAGCTGTGAACCCATGTCAACTTTAATTGAATTTGATAGAACGGATATTTAGTCAGGGCTGCGCACCATTTACACCATTTGCACAGGGCTCTCCTGCAGGCCAAAGAGCTCCATCTCCATCTCCATCTCCACCTTCAGCTTCAGCTCCATCTCCCCATCCCCAATCCCATGTGATCCCACTCTTATTCGTAAATAAACTCAAAACTCTTGGGTTTTCTGCACAGTATTTCCACATTTTTTTGAGCCTCATAAATATTTCTTTCCTTATAAAAATAATTTTTTTATATATTTTATTTTGATAGTTATTGAGTTTTTGGAATACATTCACTTTATAATCATAACCAATATGTAAGAAAATCATTTCTTGACAGGTATTAGGACTTAAAGTTAGCTCTAAAAAAATAGTTAAGATCCTAGCATAGTGTCCATAATTTATATAACTCTTCCCTTGATTCCCATGCACTTGTTAAATTAATTTAATGGCTTCATCTTCAGCCATCACTCAAGTTCACAGTCATGACTCGTCATTTCTGGATGATCCAGCTGAAGATGACAAGCCAAGATGAAATAATGATTAAAATATTACACTGGACAGTTGGTTGCACAGAGCAGGTCACTTGGTAAATCTATTTCGATTAATGTCACTGCTAAAAGCCAAATGAGGGAATAGTTGAACTGTTGCTGAGCAGACCGGTTTGCCAAAAAATATTCAACACATTACCAGCGATAACTATTTTTTTTCTGAATGAATGTCATATAAAGTGGCACACACTTATATATTATTTTTTCTTTAGTTGCCAAGTGTGTCCAATTGTTTGATTTGCTCCACAAAAGGTTTAACTCGGCCTTGGGTTGGGTTTTTGGTTTTTGGTTTAAGGTTTTGTGGGGATTTGAGTAATGACAGCGTTACTTGGAGTACGATTTTGGGTATAAATGAGGTACGAGTGCTGTATTTCTTATCACACAACATCCAGTGTTCGAGTCACTTACATCTTCCGACTTTCAGTCTAAAACCAAGCTCCTAAAATGGCATTCAAGGTGGGTCGACCAGACTTAAAAGGATTATCCACACAGGAACCTGATATTGGATCATAGAAAAAACATTTAATATTGTGGATAAACAGTATTGCTACCAAAAAATATAAAAAACCAAGAAAAACGAGCAAATGGGCACTAAAAAATATATCAAATTAAGTTTTTAAAAATTAAATTGGAATGATCCCCTGGGTTTTTACGTGATCTCTAATTTTTGGAAAATGTTTAAATGCAAAAAAAGAAAAGATTAATTAATAATCTTGAATCCTTTTAGTATGTGGCCCTCCTTGCCCTGATCGCTGCTGTGAGTGCAGGTGTCCTGCCCGCCGCCCAGGTGTACCATTCTGCTCCTGTGGCCACCTACGCTGCACCCACTGCCCACGTGGCCCATCCGGTGGCCCATCAGGTGCTTTCCAAGGTCGACGAGGAGTACGATCCGCATCCGCAGTACAAGTACGCTTACGACGTGCAGGACTCCCTGTCCGGCGATTCCAAGAGCCAGGTGGAGGAGCGCGATGGGGACGTGGTCCGCGGGGAGTACTCTCTGATCGACTCCGATGGATTCAAGCGCACCGTTCAGTACACCGCCGATCCCATCAACGGATTCAATGCCGTGGTGAACAGGGAACCGCTGGTCAAGACGGTGGTCAAGAACGTGGCTCCAGTGGCCTATGCAGCTCCGGCGGTGGTTAAGAGCGTGGCTCCCATCTACACCTCGTACCACCACTAGACTTGGCCTGTTTCAGACCCTAACTTGTTGACTTAGTTGTAAGAGATTATAAACAAATAAATATATAGTTTTTTTGGTCGAAATTTAAATGGTTTGGTTTAATAGTTAAAAACCCTGAGAAATAAGTATTCCATGGCTAATCATTTCTACATATTATTCGCAATTATTGGTTACTCTCTTTAGAATGGTTTTGAATGGTTTCCAATAGGAACTTAATCTACCCTAAATTCTTTGCTCGCTTTAAAAATATAAGTGCTACAGGGGATTTTCGACTTTTCATTTAAAACTATTTCGTTTGCGTAAGTGTACAATAAGAAATGAAACAATATGCTGATAATATATTTTTAAAACAAATACATCTAAGGAGGTTTGAACCGGCTTGAACCACTCGTTCTTATCTCTATTTTGTTGGTAAAAAAACTGTGCCGAAAATGCTTGAAAAGTTTACAACTATAGTTTTTTGATTAAGTTCAGTTTAGTTTGGCTTCGACGGTGAGACAGTTCGCAATGAAGTCGGGTGTTTTAGTAATTGTGCTGACATGTTTTCTTTCTGGGAGAACATCGTCTTATCGGTGCTGATTCTGTAAACGATTTGGAGCAGGAATCATCTACTGAGAAGCTCGTTTTCGATCGTATTGCGCAGCTCAAACAAGCAGCAGATACCAACGGTGAACTTCAGGGCAAAGTTGGGACTATGGAAGATACTATTAAAGACTTGCAGGGTCAGTTGGTGATTGCTGAAGCTCAAATCAAGACCAAAGAAGACCTTATAAATGTGAAGGATGAACAAATCTCTGACTTTAGAGCTCAGTTCGAATCTAATGAGATTACACTCAGAACTCACCTTTTGGTGGAAAATCAAGAAATCTCTCGTCTTAAAGATCAGATTAAAGATGATGATATTACACTATCCCGAAGAACTTCTCAGTTACGGCTAGAGCTTGGGGAGAAAGACGAACAAATATCTAACCTCAGATTTCAGATCAAATTCTTTGAGGAAATATTATCTGAAAGATCTACTCAGCTTGCGGAGAAAGATGAACAAATATCTGACCTTAGAAATAAGATCAACTCGGTTGAGATAACACTATCTGAAAGATCTAATCAGCTTTCGGAGTGCAGGGAAACTGCAAGTAATTTGCCTGACTCATGTCCCAGTGGCAGTCCCAATGGAATTTACCAAATTAAACTGAGGGGCATTGAGCCGTTTAAAGTGCCGTGTGTTTCGTCTGCACCCGGATGGACGGTAATCCAAAGACGTCTCGACGGATCCGAGAACTTTGATCGAAACTGGACGGATTACAAAGACGGATTCGGTGACCTACGGGGAGAGTTTTTTATCGGGTTGGAGAAGTTGCACCAATTGACTAAGGAACGGCCCCACGAACTCTATATTATACTTGGGGATGTTAATGGAAATACCGGCTACGCTCATTACAATGATTTCAAAATTGGCAACGAGGAGAATTCCTACGAGCTCAAAACTCTGGGGGAATATTCTGGTGATGCCGGAGATTCCCTTAAAACACTTAAGAACAAAAAGTTCACCACATTAGACAGGGATAATGACGATCATGAAATGAATTGCGCTCAAGACGAATTTGGTGGTTGGTGGTTCTCTAACTGTGGTCAGAGGTATACGTATTTACTTAAAAACTATTTAAAACATTTCGTTAACCACTTCAAATTACAGTTCGCTCAATGGAAAATACTATAAAGATGGACAAATTACCAATAAGTCAGAAAATGGAATTAACTGGGGTTCCTTTCATAAGCACAACTACAGAATCTCGCTTACTTTTGCGGAAATGATGATCAGGCCTAAAATCCTATAAGAATCTTGTGTCTTTTAGTTATCAAAAAATTATATTTTTATAAATAGAAACTGGTAACAAATTATGTTTGGTGAAATTTGTTTTCAATGACAGCAAATTGAACAAAATATTTTAATAAATAAATCAAAATTAAATCAATACTTAATTAGGGTCTGTAAAACGCTTTTTATCTTAGTATATATAGTATATAAATGAGTTCAATGGATTTCAGTTGTCAGCGTTTATTAAAAATTGCAAGTGCAAAGAAAACAAGTGGCTTAGCTGGGTTTCCCCGAATAAATAGATGCTCCGGTTGGTTAAGATTGTCACGAGACTGAAATTATTATTTGACAATTGAAATGCTCCCATCATGAGCATAAACACATATATATTTTGGTATTGGTATTGGGGATTTCTGTCCGTTCGTTGCAATCCCAATCCCTCCCAAGCTGCTCCCAATCCGCTGGAATCCGTACTCCGGGCAACATTCGCTGCGCTCGGTGAGTAAATCAAATGCATTCCCTTTATGAACAAACACATATGGAGCTTGGGTTCCCTCTGGGTTCCGCTTTACTTTTTATTCCGATGCCGTTTGCCTTTGTTATTAAATTGCCAGCCACATTGCGCACACTGGGGAGTATTTATTAAGTCATAACCTCCCTCCCTGTGGGTGGTTTTTAGGGCGGATGGGTGGATGGGTGGCTGTAATTGTGCTAACAACACACGCGCACAGATGCAAACGACGTGCAGTTCACACCTACTGCTCCACCTGCACCCACAAATACCCACATATACTTAAGGGCAGGATAAACTTTCCCCGACACGAAGAAGGTGCAGAGAAAGCAGTGGGGAAAGGAGCAGCGAGCAAGGTCCTTACTATTAAAAGTCCTTTGAATATAACGCAGCAATCGAATCAAATTGAAATCAAATATTCATTGCTTAAATAGCGCTGCAATGAATAAATTACTTGATAAACAATAAATATAATTTTTTGGAAATTGGAATTAAATATTTATATTTATTATGGATCATATTTATGAATCGTAGTGTATTTCTTGCTTTTTTCAGGATTTGTGAGTGCCTGTAGTTTACATGGCCAATTAATATAAATTTTATTACAGTTAAATTAAATATATTTTTATGTTTTATGGATTTAACAAAATGTTAATTCACTTTTAAAGCGGAAGTAATATAAATAATCATAGTCATAAATCGTAGTGTATTTCTTGGCTATTTTCTGGATTTGTAGTGTGAAAAGTTTGCGAATCTTAACGACTTGCTTATTGTTCTTTCCCTTTATGCATTTACCGAGTACATATTTGAGTTCCCTGCTCGAAGACTGCCTGCTGGGTAACCGAGTTACCAATTTTCCTGCCATTGGCCCATGGCGATTGGTGAAAATAAGTGGGATAACTGCATACGATTGCCCAGCAGGCGATTTAAGTCGAACGTAATAGGAGGTTATTGTTTCGGATTGAGATGGGGAAATTCTTTTATAAAAAATATTTAATATTCTAGTTTTTAATACATATTTTTAACTTACTTTCGAAACCAAAGAATGGGTAGATTCGGGTCCATTGATCTGCAAGTCCCTGCCATTCCCATTTTCTTTTCGACTTTCATGTTGCACATGTTGCTGCTGCTGGTGGCGTGGGTGTTGCTCCTATTCGTGTTGCTGCGGCAACTTGCAACTTGCCGTCGCCGAAATGAAATTCCCGTTTAATTGCTGCAACAGACTGCCGTAGCCACACATGTTGCACATACCACGGACCATGGGGCAAAAGAAAAACGGGCAAAATAAGCACGACTATAACTAATTGAATTATGCGGTTGCACCTCCATCTTCGGTTCCATCGGACCCATCCCCTGCACCGTATGCTATTCGCCTGTGGTTCCTGGCTAAAATCCCGCTTCCAGACCATTGAATTCCATGCAGGTTTTTTATTCACTTAGTTTAAGTAAACCACAGGCAAGTAATAGCAGCAAAACTACCTGTGCCATATCAAATGTTGATGATACAAAATGTGCAAGTGTTCTTCACTAAATCAGGTCTGGGCACAAAGAGAGCCGCTTTTCTTAGTATGCGTGCGTGTTTTTGCTCTGTGTGTCTCTCTCTCTCTCTCTCAAAATGTATCGAAAGTGCCCAGGCCTGATTTAAAAGCAATTTCTGAGAAGCTGTGTTTATAAATAGATTAAAAACACAACACTATAGATTTCCATACACTTAAAAGGTTGTCCAGAAGTTTTTTGATTTTTTAGAAATTTAAATCCATTTTTCTCACCTTTTTTTCAGTTTGTGGTTTTTTTCTGTGCACTGAGATTTTACCTCCGGTTTGATGTGCCCTTTATCCTGGTCGCGCTTTGACGCTCAACTGCCGCATTAATGTGCCAAATGAATTCAGTGCCATGGCCCACGACAATGGTTCAAGAGCCCGTTTGTCCTTTGGCAGTGCAAGGATATGGTTGTGGATGTGGATGTGGATGGCGGATGGATATGGATGGCTATGTGTTAATAGCGAGTGCACTGGTCCAAGGGGATGCAGCGACCATGGGGCCACGCCACCCAATCCGGCCTTCCTCGACGGACAGGAAATGGGAAATGGACGGCAACATCAAAGGACTCATCATGTTCTGTGCACACTCAAACATGGTAGCAAAAATTCCAAAAATAAACCGCATTTTGACTTTGGAGAGCCAAAATTGAAGTTTTCATCAAATGCAAGGAAAAACTTCAAGTGCAAAAAAAACTGGAACAATTTAAGCTAGTCAGTAGGATCATATTGGTCAAATACTAGCATTAATAAGCTTGTGAAAATGTTTAATGTTGAAAAACAGAAAATTAAACCCAATGAAGTTTTTAAAAACACTTAAAAATATATTTTCAAGCCATAAATACAAGTAGGTTAATAGCTAAAAAAATTATTTCTTTTTAATTCGTTTTTGTTATCAACTTAAAGTTTCTAAACACGTTGGGTCCCAAGTTCCGTTCTTTGCCATAATCAATCCATAACCAGACAATAACGAGAGCGATAATCTTAATTATTAATGCCGTTTTTTACGACCAACATCGAAAGCATCAGAGACAAACCCCAATAAACATCCACAGACAAGCCCGAAATGACTTTATAATCTTATTAAATTTTAATCTACCAATCAGCTAAGGACGCATCCTTTGTCAGCGGCAGGAGTCAGCCCCCCATAATTATCCTGGGCCGGCGGGAAAGTTACAACCACAAAAAAAAAGTGGAAACCCAAAAAAAAAAAAGGGAAAAAGGGATTTTGATGGCGGGTAAAACAACCTGTTCGATTTTGTTGCTTTTTTTTTTTTTGTTTTTCTTGGTGAGGGAAAAAGAGGGCGAAAAACTTTTCCAATTGCCGCTAACAAAACAGAAATCAAAATTGATTGCCAACTTTTGAATGAGTTTCCCATTTTTAGGCCTGCAGTCGGATGTCGATTGTCGCTGAGTTTTCCCGGTGGCCAGGTGCTTGGGGAAGCCGCCTAATTGAAAAGCCAACTGCTGGCCGCGTCCGCGCATCCGAGCTGTCCAAGTGCCAAAAGTAAAAATCCCAGCCAACAAATATTCCGAAAACGAACGGCATTTTCCAGCTGCATTTGCATTTGTTGCAAAACTTTTTGCCCCTAAATTGCTGAGGAAAAGTTTTTTTTGGGTAAGGAAAATGTAGCGAGAGAAAATTTGGGTCTTTTGCTATATTTTTGGATTTTTTTTTCCACGTCTACATTGTTTTTGGGTTCTATATTTTGTTGTTTTTTAATTAGTTAACAATAGTTTAATTTTAAATTAATTTCTGTAGCCAGACTGTTATTTAATACCTACTTTTATCGACACTTGAAAACGTATTCAAGTGGCAAACATGTTAACTGGAGCTTGAAGCGAATTGTTCCCATCGAATTGAACATATGAAAATACTGGAAACGATTCTTTAATAAAGTAAAAATGTGTTTTATTGTTATTGGAACATATTTTGACCACCTACGCAATTAAGTGGCCAAAGGTGGTTGCATTGTTGGCCAGTTGCAAGTGCAAGTGCAGCAGGCGCAGCTTGAAGTGAGCATTGAGCACTGAGCATCCCTGCCACACACGCTGGTCAAATGTTGATTAAAGTATAATTGGATTCTAATTAATGCTAATTGATTTGTGCGACATGTGCCGGTGGCAGGGCAAGTTGCTGAGCAAGTTACACGGCTCCCAATTCCATTTTCGTTCCCGGGGCTTAAGTTACCATGTCCTTGGATTACGGAGCACCCACACACACGCACACACACACAGATGCAGTTGCAGGAAGATGGCACACATAGATACTTAAGCATATATGCATGTATACATACATAGATAGTGTGCGTGCACAAGGACAAACAGTTGCAATTACAAACACACACACACATGGACACACTTGGACAAACTTTCGACCACACACACACACACCCACAGGGCACACACACACACACACACACCCATGCAAATTCATGGGCTGGGCAGCCAATTAAGTCCTGTCAAATTGTTTGGCACTTGAAATGCAGTCGGAAAATGGGTGGAAAACTGCCGATGGACTCCGGGTTACCCACTGACCACTCCCGGATTTTCACTTTTTATGATAGTTTTCCACCTGACTGCGCATCTTCATTTTCTTTTCATTCAACACAGGCTCAATTGGCCGAAAGAATTCCGTTTTCAGCCATCAGTTTGAATTGTTCGCTTCAATTTAAAAAAGGTAATTTAAAGGTGAAGTTTTTGTAAATTTAAAACTATCAAAAAAATAAGGATGAATAACTAAATAAGTTTAATAATACAAGGACTTGTAAGGTAGCAGTGATTTTTTATGGATCCGTAGGTTTTAATCGCTATTTGTTATAAATTTTCATTTTAAATGTTTTGTAGTTTTCGTAGATTTTCTTGTCTACTCAAACGACTTTACAATCACACACTTTTCCTCATTTTCCCCACATTTCACAGAGAAAACTCAGTGATTTTCCATATACATAGCCCTCGAAATGCTGTTTGATTTTTCGGCTCAAACGAGCAAGTTAGCGGATATTTCCGGAATGCGCTGCGGATTTAGTTTCGTCAATTGCAGGAGGTGAGTGGAATAACTGGGCTGCATTCTGAGCCAAACGCATTCCCTGCCTTCCAGGAACGCTGAACTGTTGGCCCTGGGCTACGAGCCACCCAAGGCTATTCGCACTGGCACCTCCATCGTGGGCATCATCTACAGGGACGGCGTTATCCTGGGCGCCGACACCCGTGCCACCGAAGGACCCATCGTCTCCGACAAGAACTGCTCCAAAATCCATCGCCTGCAGGAGCACATTTAGTGAGTGGTACTAAGTATTTATTTATGTAAAAAGGATTTCACTGAGCTTAAATTTAAAGTCAATATAATAAACAGATAGTTAATACAACTGGATAATAAATGATTGTAGTTTTTTACAATAATATAAATTAAGTTTATTTAACTGCAATTGCTAAGTTTCTCAAAGATGTTTTAACTTAAAATTATTATTATTATTATTTATAACAGTTACAATAAAAAATAAAAACAATTTCCAACATCCTTGATAGCTGCTGTGGAGCTGGTACTGCTGCCGACACGGAGATGATGACCCTGCTGACCTCCTCGGAACTGGACCTGCACCAGCTGAACACCGGAAGGACAGCACCGGTGGTGTGTGCCAGCATGCTGCTCCGCCGGACGCTGTTCCGCTACCAGGGCCACATCGGAGCCGCTTTGGTCATGGGCGGCGTGGACAGAAGAGGTCCCCAGATCTACTGCATATATCCGTGCGGCTCCAATGACAAGATACCGTATGCGGCCATGGGCTCCGGGACTTTGGCGGCGATGTCGGTGCTGGAGCACGGCTGGCGGCCGGACTTGGATCGGGAGCAGGGCAAGCAGCTGGTGCGGGAGGCCATCTCGGCGGGGGTGTTCAACGATCTGGGCTCCGGATCGAACATCGATCTCTGCGTGATCAGTGGGAGGGGGCCGGCGGAGTACCTCAGGACGGACACGATTGCCAGCGAGAGGGGCGAGCGACTGGGGAAGTACGGGATCAAGCCGAACACCACGCTGGTCACCTCCATGTCCGTGCTGAGTTTCCAGGTCACCGACGAGAGGACCTACTCCTCTCAGTCTTGGGTCCTCGAGGAGCCGGCTGACCTACTGCCAGGACCCAGTGGACTACAGGCATCCAGGGAGGCCAAGGATGATGATGAGCTGCCAGGCGGATCCCGGGGATAAAGCCCCAATCCCATACCCATTCGTTTAAATTCATGCAAATTAACCGTTAACAAGCCACTTGACTCCACATAAATGTAAATGCATTTGCAAAACACCGAGATTCCTCTGGAATTCTTTCGTCATGTTGTTTGTCCTGCGGGAATGATTCGAGGCACATCAAACATTTTTCCAGGGGGAAAAGAATGTGAGGGAAATTGGTCAGAGAATGCCTACTAACACACTGAGAAACTCATGTTTGCTTAATATTTAATGGAATATTTTCTTAGGTACTTACTAATCTATTTTTTAAAGGTTATTTAGTTTTTTAGATATTGTTAAACTTGATTAACCCAGTTGCAAATGTCCTATAAATTTGATTTTTACGATAACTTTAACTTCCTCTAAAACTGACTTATTATAATACAATTTATTTTAACATTTTAAATGAGAGAAAAAAGCCATTAGATTAACGTGTTCAAAACAAATATAATAAAAAAGATTAACCTTTTGTACTCATTTTCTGAGTTTTTCTAAGTGTAACTCAAAAAGAAGTTGGGCCTAAAGTTAGTGCCCCGGGATTCCGCTCGAAAATTGTTTGAATCCCCAGCAATTCCTAAGAGTAGTTGAATGTGGATTCCCCCTCATTCCGGCAGATATCTGGGAAGTTCACTCCGGTGGAGAATGCAGTGAAGGGATTTGGAGAGACCAGGTGTTTGTCTGCCTGTAATCGGGGATCCCATCAGACGATGAACTGCGAGGACGTGTAAATAAGGCCAGGAATCTGGGAGTCGGGAGCTAGGAACTGGGAACTGGAACTCGGTCGGAGACCAGCATCATTATAAGATTAAATCGCAGTCCACTCCACACAAGGTGACTTTGATTTTGTTTTGTCGTCTGTTTGCTTCGGTTACCTTTGGCTTTGGTGCCAGGTGCTTCGGTTGCTTCGGTCGCTCCAGTTGCCCATCCGGCCATCTGTTGTCTGTCGCTGGCCTGGCTGCCTTTGACCTCTCCACTCTACACTACACTACCCTCCCACCACCCACCCACTCCGCATGTGTGCAGATTTTAAATTAGATTTCTGTGTGTGCACTCCCAGCTTTCTTGCTCCAGCTCCAGCTCCAGCCACGCCCGCTTTCTTTTGCTGCTCCAAGAGCTTATTGCGGGTTCCATGTGGTCCCCATTCTGTAAGGGAATCCAGCTTACAGAGTATGCGAGGATAATCTCGTTTACTTGATGGAACTATTTTATCATGGAATTGGCTGAGCCATAATGGAGTTAGACGACGACGACGACGACGACCGGGATATTTAACTGGATTATTTTCAGCAAGGGGTCATGATTCTGTTTTTATATGACTGGATACACATATTTGGGTTCTTTTATTTTTTTTTTAGGTTTTTATAATAAATAATTTATTATTTATGATTTTGAAAAATATGTTTGTGTATTTTTACTGTAATTAATTTCAAATATTGGTAAATGTTTTATTAAATGTATAATCAAAAATTATATTTTTATATAACTTTAATAAAATGTTAAACTTTCCATCGTTTAAAATTTCGAAAAGCTGTTAATAATGCTTAAATTTCTTATTGTGACTTTATCCCTATTCTTATGATTTCGATTCATTTACCCATTCCATTTGTTTGTCCCACAACCTATTCATCCACTTCCCTCCTCCCTCCACTAACCTATCCAGCCATAGGTTTTTTCCATCCGTTCAGCCATCCATCAATCCATCCTGACCTGTGATCTCTGCCGGGTGGGTGACCCCAGCCAGCGCAATCCTTTATCCCCTTCAGCCTTCATGCTCCTGTACCTGCGATGAGGGTCCAAGCTTGGGATTACATTTATTATTTATTTACGGGCACTTGGCCTCCAGATGGCCGGGCAGCAGGGCTCCTCCAGCGAGGACCAGCAGGACCCAGGACCTAGGCGCACTAATTGAATCACAATAGGTGGTGCGGTGGAGCCCTGTCAGTCCTCATGTCCCCGTCCCTGTCCCTGTCTCTGTGACTCCGCCTCCTCCTGCCGGAAAATGCGTCAAGTGCAATTTAATTTAAATCGTGCGTAGCCAAGGGCATCAGACGCAGGAACACGAACAGGAGCAACAAGGATATCGTTGCTGGGGGTCACGGGTGAGAGGTGAGGGTCGTATTTGAGTAAGAGCAGCCACAGATCCCTGTCCCCGGGGCCACTCGAGGCAGTCATTTCATATCCTGTTGTTTATGGCCACACACATGTCCTTAAGGTCGGATCATGCAACAGGGGCAGCAGGAGCAGGAGATGGAGCTGGAGCTGGAGCTGGCTGATGGGCCACGTGGGAGTCAAAGGTCAGTGTGCAAAGTGCCTGCGAATCGGAGGCCCAAGCGCAGACGAATGTTGTACTTTATGCTGTACGGGGAAATGTGCCAACGGATGCGGACACGGATATTGACAGCCGGGCAATAAAAACGACAACGGCGGCAACACAGCAACACCAGCAACATCAACACCAGCAACATCAACTCCAACAGCAGCAGCCGCAGCATAAACAGGAGCAACAATCAACCCAAAGGATGCGTGAACATTTCTTATTTATACAACTGGCTCGATTTGTATGGGCACGAAAAAACTGACAACTCGTAGAAGGGGACCGCATTCTTTGAACAATTTTAAGCAATATTTACGAAGAAACTAATGGTATAAAATCATGGTTTACTCTCCCCAAAGGCGAAAGAAAAATACTAGTTAAAAAAAAAAATTTATATCATACTAGCCAATCAAATAATATTTGAAACAGTATAGAGGCCTTCTAAAAAAAATGAGTCATACCACTTTGTGCTAACAACATAGTTAAACTTTTAACGCATTCTACTGAACGACATGCTACTAGGATCTGCTACTAGGATCGCCACCGCCTTTTCCGAGGGCTTCTGTTCTGTTGACTTGGTTAATATCAAGCACGGACCAATTACCCATTCTTAATGGTTAACAAAGGCCAATAGATTGCTTAGACTAAATGTCAGCACGATCAGTCCTTCTGAAAATTCAAAATTATTAATGGGGTGTATGTTCCCAATGTACTTCAACATAAAAAATATATAGACAAAAATATTTTGGTTATTTTGGCTTTTTTTTATGACCTATTTTGGTTAAGTACGTTTTTAAGCGGACTCGGACTGTCTTGTTTAAAGCTTATCTCTCACACGGCGATTACCACTCATTCGTAGAAATGAATTTTGTTTAAAGCTTCATATGTACTTATTTTACTGCCTTTTTATTCGAATTTTTTTATGGGATATATTATATTACATAATACATATATAGGTACATATTGTCTTGTGACGAAATCAATTAAAACATATCAAAGAAAAAAGCTATCAACTATTCAACTAAATTCAACTAACAAACTCAATGTTAGAAAAGAATTTAGCTTTTATTTATTAAAAAAGTAGGTTAATTAAGACATTACTTATATTTTATAATCAAATTATTTGTTTATAATTGGATCATACCATTTAAATCTGCTATCCTTTTCTAAATCCTATTGTTATCTTAAGATTTATATATACTAATCATATATTTTAAAATTACTTAAAAATACACAATCTCTAAACAACTTCATATGGTGTTTACTACATAGAGAAAACACCTTTAAATAGAAAATAAAACCCTTGAGTTCTTGAAGAGAATTACAAATTTGAGTGCCTTTACCCAGAAAGTTGTCAATTCGATGAAGACGGAGGTGGAGGTGGAGATGGAGATGGAGAGAGCGGCCAGTGTGCTCCAGTTTTGAGCTGATGTCATCCAGAATCCCATTACGGGCCCAGGATAGGGCCCGTTCCTTTGATCTGCTGCCGCAATCAGGCTGCTGATTCTTTGCCAGAGAAACTTCACCATGTCCTTTTTTCTTCCTTTTTTTTTGGGGGGGTTGTGGGGGAAGGGACAAGGAGGAGGCTGAAACTTGTGCTGCCGCACTTTTGTTACTTGTTACTTGTTCCTTGGCCAGTTTGCTTTGGGCCGGCAGCAAAGTTTGCACGCGGCCATTTAGCAGCGCTGGGGGAGATGTGGGTGGTGGGATATCTCTCCGCGGAATGCATGCCACGTCAGATGCCCAGGACTCAGGCTCGGGACGTGCTTCACAGCTTAAACAGGGAGAGCGCCTGGTGGGCGCTAAACGTGCCCAGCTGCCCAAGGGGCGTGGCAGCAGCGGCATAATCATATAACTTGCAGGGGCAGTGGCAGTGGCAGAGTCAGAGGCAGTGTCAGAGGCGGAGGCAGCAGCGGCTTCATTATCGACAGCTGCACCAGCTGCAGCGTCTAATTAGCGCGTCCAACGCGTCGTATGCGCAATGAATAATTGCTGGTTACCTAGTCACATTCACCCATTTGGGCCTGGGCCCACTGCACTTTGCCCTGTGTGGTCAGCAGCAGCTGAGGCAGGAGGGGTGAGGCAGGACACAGCTACAGATAGAGATTTGGGCCCTGCACGTGCCCCATACTGAATAACATGGATCTGGGTCTGGGATCTGGTATCTGATTTCTGGTATCCAGCGAATGGAAAAGTCACGCGCCAAGGACCGACACTTATTACATAATATCCAAGAGCATCGACCAGCAAATTGTCCAAAGCTTGGAGATGAAAACGAAACCTTTTCCACTAAAGCCCCCAGACACATCGGTTTTTATTCAGCACATTTTTCCCTGGACGACAGGACGGCAGCAGAAATACAATGGCTTGGGAGTGGGTGGTGGTCAAGTAGAACCAAATTTCGAAATACATAACAGAAAGGTGGATACGTGGACTTATCAAGGTTTTTAAGAGCAAATAAATATACCTAAGCGTCCATTTCATATATGTTAATTATTAAAATTATTATTTACAATTATTTGAGGCTGAGGCTTATATTATTACCCACTAAATACTATTACATAATTAAGATTTACAATATACATTTATTTAAAAATATATAACGTTTTAAAAAACACGATTTTACCATCAATATTTCATATATGGTTTATTAATCTACACAATACTAAGACAAAATAAAAAAGAAGGAATTGATCATAAAGTTTTCGAAATAATCTGATTTGTGATATAAATTAAAAAAGTAATAATATTTAATTATAAATAACCTTTCATAAACATGTTTGCGTAACCAGGAGCTTTAAGAAATAAATCACAAAGTAATTGCCCAACTAACTTAATTTGCCTCAGGTACCTCAGGATTGTGGCCCCTCATTAGGGATTATTAATTAGCGATTTATTCGCCCTAATCCACGTGGCTCAGAGCTCGGTAGGGCACCCGGCATGTGCGGTCCTTGGAGCCCGGGAGTTGTCATGGAAACAATCTACATACACCCCACCCACCTCATTCCAGCAGGAGCACCGCACAAGTGCCGCATAACAACAATTGAATTTTCAGTTAACATCACTAATTAGTCTCAAGACACTTGATGCTCTGGCAATATGTGCGATTTATACACTAAAGAAAAGCGGTTATGATTTTAATTAAGGTAATAATTTAATATAGATAGTAAGGTTTATAATTACTTTTCTCTGAGGAAAATTAATAATTTATAAAATTACATTTTTAAATAGACACACAAAATTAAGCAACTTGCTTACAAGCTAATCACTTTAGGTGTTGATATACAGTACATACATATTATATTACCTCCGATAAGGTATACAAAATTGTTTAGTGGGTCTATGTTTTAGGGTGTGTTTTATGGGGCTTTAGATGGGGCCTACTGATAAGGTTCTGGTGATAAGGCATCGATGAGTGCCTAGAGGTGCAGCACAAAGCTCCGAACACACTCGTGCGGAGGCGGTGGACAGATGGTCTGCTGCCCACTGGCGTCCAGGTGATCCGCAAAGCGCAGAGTGTAGACGAGCTGGTAGCCGAGACGTTCGACCAAACGGGCGGAGTAGACACTGGTGCAGTCGACGGAGACGAGTGGGTGACCCAGCTCCTTGGCCCGCTCGGCAACGGCGGTCATGAGGCGGGCGCCCAGAGCACGACCCCTCAGCTCCGGATTCACACCCAGGGCGTGGACGTGCACACAGCTGGGGACACTGTACCGCCGACACACATCGGTGGCGCTCTCCACCACGGAGAGGAGGGAGAGGATGCGGCCCCATTTGCTGCCGGCGTGCTTGACGGCCTCCTCGACCATGTGCTCTGGTGCGTGGGCGTCCTTGGGCCCCGCCACCACAGCAGCCACTATCCTCCTGCCCAGGACCTCCTCCTCCTGCTCTTCCACTGCCATGAAGCACGTTCCGAAGGGAATGTTCGAGAGCAGGAACTCCTTGTCGGCGGCATCTGGTTCCGGGGGACTGGTGCCCGCCGTGAGCGGCTCCTCGCGGTAATAGTGCACCAAGAGGAAGGCCATCAGCTGCTCCGCGTCCTCGGCGGTCACCTGGCGCACCTGGATGTCAGACATTTCCGGATTCTCAATCAATATCGTACGAGCACGTGGAAAGTCACCTAGCAACTGATCGTCAGCTGTGTTTTTTAGTGCGCTTTTTTATTAGATTTCGTGGATGCCAAGCTCTTTATTGAGGCTCTTGGGTTCCACTTTATTTATGATACTCAGCTTGATTGTTGGGATAGGTCGGTTGTGTTTGGATCGTAAAGCTCACCGAGGAATGATAACAGTGGATGTTGTTTTTCTATTTATTTATTTATTAATCACATCACTGCACTTTAAACTTATTCATTAGTGTGCTAGTCACTTGAATTACAATATTTTTTTAACAATAATTTTAATAAATAATTTTAAGATAGAAAAAGACACAATAAAAAAAATAATAATAAATAAAATGACTAAATAAAAGGAAATGAACAAAATGGTACACAAATTTTGAATGAAACATACAGTTTTTTATATTGTATACCTTTTAACAAAGTTTGAACTTTATTTAACTTTGTTATTAAGGGTAAATTTAAAACATAATTGAAGTATTTTTACCATTTACATTTTTAAATTTTCCTTAGATTTTGTACCTTTTTTTCTTAACACATTTTTAGTAAATCCATTTTATTTAATATCTATTACTTCAAAATAAATCCCAAAATCAGCCTGAAAATCTTTTTCTGTTGATTTTTTCTCAGTGTGCATGGGCATTAGTTTCATATTTACGAGTAGCAATACATATTTCTTTGTAGCCACGCAAAATGGGCGCATTGTGAAGTGCTTAACGGGTCCATTGTGTTGATGATGTCCGGGTATTCAATGTTTTGAATTGATTAACCAATCAACCCGGGGAACAGCCAACAGCCAACCGCCCACCTGCATCCCCCGTCCCCCGTGGACGCACACCCACTCCACTCTAATCCCGGGGAGCAGCTCGCATTTCCATTTGGACTACGTGTGGCATTAAGTGGCGTCCAGTGGCGCTAATGGAGAGCATCGGTGCCATTAGGAAAGGTATTAGGGCGGCTTAAGAACCTTGGACCGAACACAACACAACACAACATCGTCTATGGCAGGACCACAGGACACAGCAAGGACACCCCCACTCCTGTCCTGGCTGAGCAAATAAATATCCAGAGCCGGAGAGCCCAGGGAGTGACACCTCGAACGCGGAATGCCCTGCCCGATTTGCATGGGGATCGATGTGGGTTATCCCATAGTCCAGAGGAAAGGGTGTGGCCCCAAAGGACAAGTGTAATCCGTAAACTACGGCACTACACGAACGACATCGACATCGACTAGGACGTCGACTAGGACATCGGGAGGCCAGGGCTTGGCCAGGGATTATGCCACTGAAACTTATGGAAGTGAAATCGAGCGCGTGAAGTTCAAGTGGCAGCCATTGTCCACTTTGGACCTCGGACAACACACACAGCTCTAATTGGAGTGTTGGGTGGTGGCCAGTGGGTGGTGGTCAGTGGGTGGTGGGTTTACGTGGGTGGCAAGGTCAGACACAAACACAGACACGGACACTGGCGCAGGCAAAGCAGGAGCTGAAGCAAAAGAACAACTAACCGAGAATGTCCAAACAAATCAACTAAAAATAAAGAAATGCTGCACAATGAGAGCATTAAGCTGGAGAGTCCTTGTCCCGCCCCCCATCGCAATTTTTATATTGTGACATGGGTATGGGCGGTCGTACACAATGACAAAATTTTGAGTGTTTAAGTTAATTATTTAGGTTTCGATTTAATGTGAAAATAATAATAATTATAGTAAGTAACTAATAAATACACAATAGGAAGTAAATCATTGCCTTTATGAATTTTTTTAAGATTTTTTTTCTTAAAGCAACTGAAAAAACAGTAATGGAATAAAAAAACATTTATTTAAATTACTTTAAGTTTATTTTCTATTTGAATTTCATTGCCTAACTTATACAAAAAAGAGGAAATATACATAAAATCAGCGTTTAAACCAATTTTTTTTAAACTATTTTTTTTTATTTATTATAGTATAATAAGAATCATGACTGATTTTTCTGTTGCAGATTTCAAGCTTTAATTTACCAAAACAAACTTAAAATTTTTTTTAACGTCCCAATGATTTTTCCCAAGTGTTTAAGTTGGTTTTGGGTCTGGTGCGAGTTTTTGGGCAAGTGTCCTTGAGCATTTTGTGCCAAAATGCACAGGCGAAAGGAGAGGGGGTGGGTGGTTGGGGGGGTGGTCTGTACCAGAAGCAAAGCTTAGCACACACTTTGTGCTGCAAGCGAGCCACAGTCACGTACATTTTATAAACTTCATTCGCTTCGCCCTTCGCCCCATCATCGGATTCGCTCGGCAGTGCGACGAATTCGCCGCGAAGCTTTCGCCTTCGCCGCGGCAGGACATTAAAAAGGAGCCCCTTCGCCGCGGAGGCGCCAGAACAATTCGTGCTGCGCGCGCGTTCGGTTCGTTGTGATTTTTGGGCTCCTTTTTCTCAGTCTCTCTCTCTCTCTCTTTCTCTTTTTTTGTCTCTTCATATCCTGTGAGCATTGGTGTTTGTGTGTGAGTTTTTGGGAGTGTGTGTGTGCGTGTGAGTGTGAGAGTCCTTGTGGTAGTGAAAGTAAACAAGTCGCCGCGGCGCCGGCAAAATGTTTTATTCCTTGTTATTGTAGCTTGGCCAGAGAAAAATATTGAAAGTGATGGCCAGGAGAGTGAGGGAGAGACAGGAGGGAAGGGGAGGGGGAAAGGGGAAGGGGGGCAGCGGGGTAAAGGACCCTAAAAAAATCCTTTCGCCAAGCTCCGTGCCGCTGCGTTAATGAACAACCGTTGTTTCTGTTTGGTTTTTTTTATAGTGAGCAAATCTTAAATACAAAGACCAAAACAAAATAAAGTTGGTTATTCCCAACCGAATTTAAGCCAGATCGAAAAAATGTTGCGACCCCGCTGCCTGCTTCCCATTTTGGGACTCTGCCTGGTTATCAGCCTCGGAATGCGCTGCGATGCTAGAGCGGTAAGTGTGTGGGGATTACCCATAGCCCATATAAAGCCCATCTGAACTATCCTAATCACCCATCAACCCAAGACTCCCAAAACTCAGGAAGAACTCAGTGCTCCTCAGTACATATTCTCATAAAATTCATGTGAAACTCTGTATTACATATGCCTCACAAACGATATCCAAAATCAATTCAGTATTTAAACCTCTAAGGCTGCTTTTAATTTTTAAAAATTCTTCATGTATTAAAGGTTCCTAAAAAACCCCTTTTTATAAAAGTTTCTATGATGTGAATTACATTGTATTTAGGGTTCTAAAAAACCCCTGTTTTTAAGAGTTTCTATGGTGTGAAAGATTACACACTTTTAATATTAAAAATAAAAATAATTATAATAATTTAGACGTCTTAATATGTGTTTTAAAATCCTAGCCAATACCTTGAACAATTATCATAAAATAACAACCTAAATGAATTATTTAAAATCTCTTTTTATCACCCAACTAAATCCCAAGATGTGTTTGTGTTTTTGCAATACTTGTAGCTAATATGTAGCTAAGCAACATATTTTAAATCACAGCATATACTTGGTCATCAGCAGACCAAATATATTTATTCCGTTAATTAAATTTTGTCTGCAGCACGTTAAGCCATTAACTTTAGCTTCACTTGTGTCACAATATGTTTTTACTTGTTCTCGGAAACTTGAGCTCAACTGTCTAGAGGCCATGTCATTAAAATCAAATGTTACTTTACAATTCAAAAACAATCACTTTGCGAAACGCTTGCAGCAATATACTCGGTAATACAGCAACTTAATGTACATTAAATGTTTTCTAAGCTCCCAAAAGTGATGCCAACCCAAAAGGAGGGAGAATAAATTCATAAAGGATAATAAATTGCGGAATAATTACATGGCAATCGATGGCATTAATGTCAGAAGCTATTTTTAATGTCTGTTTGGAAACTCCTCATCTAGATATCATCCACCAGCTGAGTTCATGAGACGAAACCCCCCAGAAATTTACCACTCCAATTGGGTTTTGCTCAGAAATTTCCAGAACAAATTGCGGTTGGTTGGAAATCGAAAATTATTTCAGCCAAACGAAATCTTAAACTCTGGGAATGGTCTAAAATAATTTTGGGTGTTGGGTTGGGTGTCTGACCATCGCTTGTTCCAAAATTTATATGCGCAAAAGTTGCGATTCTGCTCGAGAGTAAATCAAAAATGTGAAACTCTTTGGTTAGCCAGCAAAAACTTTTCTTTTATTTCTGTGTGTTGCTGTTGCTGTCGTTTATGTTGCTGCTGTTGCTGTTGCTGCTACACTTGATGTTGCTGTTGTCGTTGTCGTTGTTGTCGTTGTTGTCGGTGTTGTCGCCGTCTCCCCAGCAGTTGATTTTGGCAACGTTCTTGTTTTGGTCTTATGCTCAGTTTATCCTTTTGACCCCATCTTCTGCTCAGCTTGCCAACTGCACACAGAAATAAAAATAGGTATGTTTTTTTGGTCCTTAAGGTTTACACTTTAGCTTGCGAATATTAAAAAAAAAGAAATCAAGAAAGTGTTTCTAGGCAGAGAAAACCGAACTTAAATGTTAAAATTTATTAAATAGATGAAAGTTCTAAAACATTTGTAAATTCTAACAAACGTCTTTCATTTTCAAATCCTTCAAAAAATGTCTTCAGTTTTTGTGACTTTATCAGCTATATTATAAAATATTTACTTGATCTTCAGAATATCCTTTTTTTTTGCTGTGCACCTTTTCTTTTTTGCTTTCGGGCGGGTTCGTCCTGTTTCGAACTGTCCACCCGCCCGTAAGCGCTGCGAAATGAATAATTTCAGGGAATTTACTACACAATTTTATTCATATAAATCACAAATTAAATAAGTTTTTACGAGGTTGTTCAGCGGTTGCAACCCACTACAAAACTTGTTTGTGTTCTCATTCTCGACGTTTGTTTGTTTGTTGGTTTGTTATTTTTGTTGGTTCTGGTCTGTGTCCGGGTTGTTAGCCCTTTCCAGTTGGCCAGTAAAGACGGATGGTGGAGGGGATCGAGATTTGAGGGCTAAGGACTGAGGGCTGAGGCACCCCACGCTCTCTCACTCGCTTTTATGCCATTTGCCCTTTTTTATGGCTGTGTAATTTTTTTGTTGGCCCTTTTATTTATGCTTATTATCGTGATTGCTATTGCTCCGTGGAAAAAACACCAACAGAAGTACGTAGTACCCAGGGTGAAAGCAACCGCAGTTACAGCGGCGCCAAGCTCTACGAAAAAAGAAAGTTTGGCCCTGAATACCCTTGCAGAGGAATTAGTCCTACGTCTGATATCTGGTAAAGTGATCCAATTAGTTTTTAAATGTATATAAAAGTAATAGCCGTGTTTAATTGTTTTTAGTTTATTTTGTATCTAGCAATATACCTCAAACTATGTTATGAAACCGCTAAATATATCCAAAATTCGACAGTTATATTCATAATTTTTGTAAATTCCACAAATAGGTACAATTAAAAAAAAAAAAAAAAAAAAAAAAAGATTGCTCCATATGAGCCTGAAAGGACCTTCCTCAAAATAGGGCATTATATACCCGAGGAAGGATTCTTGGCTCGATTTAAGCTCGTTGTGGTGTAATTTGTTGGGGTTAAAAGCAGGTGAAAAGTGCGGGAACAAGTGAAATGACTTTGGCTACACTTAAATTTACATATCACATTTTTCTTTGAGGAACTAATGAGGTTGGCAGACGAACACATTCGGGGTTTAATCCCCGCAAAGGGATATTTTTAACGAGTCACGAGTAACGTGGGATTAAATCATCTGAAAAAAAACACTAAAAAAGGGGGTCAGTGAAAAAGTAGTTGTTAAATGATCATTTGACCATACACGGGCAATACATTTTGTAGCAGCAGCCATCTCATCACAAAATCCGGCTGAGGGAAATCCACTTTGGCAGCTCACTTATCCCGTACAGCCTGGATTTGCGATATATCCGAATATATTCTCAATCATTTATCACTTCTGGAGTAACAGACACGAATTGCTCCTGCTTTGGTTTCCCCATCCTGTTGGCCCTTTTTTGTGTTTTTCGTGAGCACGTCTTGGCACGGACACGGCTACGGCTACGGAAAATGGGGGGAAAAGTGAGGAAAAGTGGGGAAACGGCGGGCTTGAGCCTTAATTTACATACGAAGGCTTGAGGAAGCTTCATGCAGATGCATTAATAATGTAACATTAGCCGTCGGGCGGGGGAAAAGGATCAAAGGAGCAGGAAGATAAACAATGCGGAACGCCTTAAACGTTAGCCAGGATGACACGAGATGAGCCAAGGCGATGCCAAAACTCTGTCTTGGTTCACTGCGAAAAAAAAGTTAACAACTGAGAGCAATGATTGCTCAGATTATTACATTTTTTAAATTAACTTTATGGGACTTAATGATTTTCCTAACCAAAATATCGGATAAAGTGTTGGAAATTTAAGTTAATATTTGGTCTTACTACCTAGAAAAAATCGAAAACGAATTATTATGACCAACAAGTTAATTTAATTTAACTCCATAAAATTAAGACCAAATCTCATATTAAAATTGTTAAACCAATTTTTTTCTTTATTTAGTTTTTAACATTTTTTAACACAGTTTTAAGTGAAAAAAAAAACCATTACGATTTGTGAACGGAAAACAATATCCTGAGATCTACAATCGAAGTTGTTGGGCTTCGATTGTAGATCTCAGGATATTGTTTTCGGTTCGGTTATTACTGGTTTTTTTTCGTGTGTGTATTTAGCCATTTGACAATGTTTTAGGCCGGGCCGATTCCATTCCATTTCATTCCGCTCTTATTCATGGCATTCACGTGCTCCTGACACGAGATTCACGAGACGTGAAAGCAATTTACGATGTGGCCGCCGCAACAATGAGCAATTAATCATGCCACGGCCACAGTGGAAGCCATCCCATCCCATCCCGTTTCCGATCCCGATCCCAGCGGGCTGCTCCAGTTTCACTTTCTCTCAACACCCATCTAGTGCACCCAGCTCCACCCCCTCAAGGACGCGACTGGCGACTGGTGGACGTCGAAGGCCGCCAGCAGACACAGAAAGAAGCGACAAAGCGAGACGGCAAAAGATGGGGAAATAAAAGTCCACGACCTTGAGCTGCATTTACCTACCACCCACATTCAGTCCGGTTTTTTGGCGCCCAACTATTTCGCACATCAAATCATTATTTATGGACGGCTCCATTTTTTTATATTTTTCTTACTTTTTTGTTGTTTTTTGATGGTTTGGCTTGGTGCGAAAAAGTTGCGCAGTCGCCCACATAATTATCGGTTTGATTTATGGCAGCATTTTCGCAGCCAATTACTTCGCACCCGCTGAGGGGAATAAAAAAAGAGCGGACGAGAAAACGGAAAACGGGCGACCGGAAAACGCGAGAGCGGAACCGGAAGCGGATATCGCATTGGAATGCGGTACGATGGCGGTGAAAAAAAAAATATATAATATAAAGTAACTGCTGAGTGACCGCACAGCGGGTGACCTCGAAAAATCATCCAACCACTTGGCAACCAACTCCACTGGGACAGCCGAATGACGCGGCCCTGTAATTAGTTTCTTTGAGGAGGTTTTAAAAATTTGCACAAAAGAACTACAAAGCAGAAGGTTATTAAGTCAAATATGTATTTAAAATCAGAAAGTCTTTTATCGACGACCTAATGCCGGACATTTTGGAATTTTCAACGCAACTGCATTATTAAAAACGGAAATAATAAATGCGAGACAACAATAAAAACAACCACAAAAAAAAAACCGAAAAAAATAATAACCGAACCAGAGTAATAATATTTAAAAAGGATTTGAATCGGAAAGTTCTAAAATACCTCTAAAAATGTGAACTACCCACAAGTCCTGATAAATATTCTGAAAAAATACTAAATAAAATAAATTGGTTTAAACAATACGTATTTACTTAACAAAATAAATACAAAATATTTTTTTTTTTATTTTTAGTTTCACTTTGTGCTTAATTGTATTTTATTTATGATCCCAGCTCAGCTCCTCTTCCTTCCCTCCTTAGTGTGCCATCCTCGGTGTAGTGCGTGTTGTTAGCAATAACAGTTGTGCAGAATCGTCTTTCCTTGTGTGTTCATTTATTAAGATCGTCTGTTCTTGAACCATGCTTCTTACATCTACCGGGATTCGAACCCGGACCGACGACACTCTCAAACTGGGGAGTCAACTTAACTCACTGAGCTGTCGCCGGCGGCGAGGTGACAGCGTCCAGGAGCCCTACTTGAAGTTCACTTAGCCTACTATGTTTTCTAAATAGAGGGGAAATCGAAGGGGAAGGGAGCTGTCATAATTCCCAAATAATTAATTTTATGTAAAAGGTTTTCTTAGGTTTTATTCAACATAGAGTAAACTCTTTTAAAACTTTACCATGGAGACCGCACAATATTTGTATGAGGTAAATTCAAAGAAGGTTAAATAAATGATAAAAAAAAAGGTATTTATTTTATTTTAATTTTTCAAAAAGAGCAACTTATTGTCGTTCCAAGTCGAACTGGTTTCTATGTGGACTCCTCACTGCCCAGGATGTGTGTGCTCTGGCGGAGATTGAAGGATACTCTGCTCGGGGGGTGAAGCCGACTAGTCAGCTCCCTGCCTTTGGCCTTGGGATCTCTTCTGGAGCCTCGCACCACCGGATCCACTAGATCGAACCGCAGACGACTCATGATCCTCTCCGCCCTGGGAATGCACTTCATCATGGAGGGACTGCTAGTGGAGGACACGAGACTCTCGGGCTGCAGGCAGACGATGGATATGCGCTTGCTGGTCGAGTTCTGCAGGCTGATGACCAGATCCCTGCCACTCAGCTTGGCCACCAGGACGTACCGACTGCCCAGCTCATCGGCGTAGTGCAGGGAGTATCTCTGGGGATCACGATTCCAGTGGTCGGGTGGCAGTTCACTGGGACTTCCTGGAGATTTGCTGGTGCTCAGCAGGCGGTAGTCCTTGGTGACCAGGAAGTGGGTGAGGGCTATCAGGAGATCCGCCTTCTTGCGAATGTCCTTCTGGATCGAGCGGAACAGCATAGGCCAGTCAAAGGACTCTCTTTCGGTTTCCGTTCCCATTTGGGTTTGTTTTTTGCCAGGGAAACCAATCCCCAGAGATTGGGCCTTTTTATTAATCGGGAATTTGGAATTTGCTGACAATATAAACAAAATAGAAAATAACACTTGATTCTGTGCATGATTTAGGGATGATATCAACTCTTGGCCATATTAAATATGTTTTTAATATATCTATAAACAATCTTAGAATCTTATGTTTATTCTTTTGTTTGTGAATTTAAACATGAGGATGGGTAACCCACTTTCACTTCAGTTCACTATCCAGAGAAATGGAAGGGATACACTAAGCCCTGCAGACAACCCACCAGCACATTAACAAACTTGGCGCCCAACGGAAAACAGAAGAAAAAAACAAATGGACAAACAGAATGACAGATAGACAGTGGGATAAACAGATGGTCCGTCAAATGGCCGACATATACGACCCACATATGTGTATCCTTTGGGCAAGGACAATGGGGACTGGCAACCAGGTCAACGAAGGAAAGCGCAGTGTTAAAATAACAGAGCCAGATGGGCAGCTGCCAGCCCAAAAAAAGAATTTTCACTGAAGCTGATGGCTTAAGTGGGAAATTCTGGGTAAACTTGATTGCCATGGAAATGCTTTTCCTCGCGGAGTGCAAAATGTGAGTGAGCCCTTTGGCCTCGCTGAATTTTAATATCCAGCGAATGTGTGTGTGTGAAAAAAAAGTGTCCCACGATGACGTGTTAATTTCACTTAATTTATGAAATTAGCAATGTTCTGGGGAAAAAGGAAAGAGTTTTCCACCACCGAAACCCAATGTGTGTGCATGTGTTTGGGCATTTTCTCTGGGAACTTTGGAATAATTGCGTTATCTTCGCCCCATCCCATCCTCGACTATTGAAAAGTTGAAAAGTGTTTGCATTCAGCTTCATCAGCTGATTGCCGCCAGCTTTTCACAGCGAAGACAAACTTTCCACCGGAATGCTAAATGCAAAATGGGAAAGTGAGTCGGAGTTCGGAGTTCGGATATGTTGACACATCGTTTAGGCCAATCTGCGTCTTGTGATGGTTATCTCTTTCAGAATTGATTTTCCGAAGGTCTTTTCAATTTTAATTTCAACATTTTTAACTAAATTAACAAAAAAAAAAACATCAAACCTTACAAATAAAGGGGTTTAAAAAATCTTTTCACATTACAAATAAACTATTTTGGTGTCTGAAAGCAGATTAAATTAACAATTGATCCATGGAATACCTCTATCAAAACGGTTTAATCCTTTGAGACAATTTAAAGAAATCTGACAAAATAATCTAATCACTCCTTAATTAACAAAAATCTTGTCACACTCCAAGGAAACTATTTTGGTGTCTTAAAGCAGATTTAAATTAAAATTTGATCCGTGGAATACCTATAATTAAATGGACTTTATATAAACTAATTATTTCTTGGTCGCTGGCATTTCGTGGGTCCCTTTGGCCACCGAGTGATTAACCCGATTAGAGCGGCAGGAATGGGATTGGGAATAAGGATTGAAATTGGAATGCAGTGCACCACCGATATTTGCGCTGCTCTGTGGTCAGTTGTGCAATCCTCGAATGTTGACAAACGTAATTAAGAAATTGTTAGGCCAGGCAAAAGGGGATGTATGTCTGCACACATATGGTGATGGGGTGATGGGGTGATGGTGATGGGGTTGGGGGTTACGCAAATGTTTGCCTGCCGCAATGGATCCCCATAGATACCCTAGACACTGCCATTCCACTCCTGTCTGAGAGTGTGTGTGTGATTGTGGCCAGGACACAGGTTAACGAGGATAAACAATGCACATATTTGCACTTTTGGTATCCAACGAGATGAGATAAGCGCATATGTGGGATTGCCTCTAAACATTGATTGGTCACATGGTGCATCTGCGATTTGGATGGGTAGACATAGGTACACCCAGGGAAAAACAAATTCTAAAACAACTTTATATGAATTAGAAAGATTTTGATAAGATGCAAGATTTAATAAGATTTTAATCATTTTAAGAACGGATTTTGAATTAGGTTGTTTTTACTCTCAGATTTAACATCTAAGATTACTTAAAATAATACAAAAAGTTCTTATAATGATAACAAAGAGTAGAAGGCTGTTTTTGTAGAGCGTTTTTTCCCTGAGTGTTTGTATGAATTTAACGTTTTTGTCGTACTTCAATTATTATTTTAATTTGTACTTTAAATGAAGAATAATAACCTATAAATTTAATAGAATCTATAGTACAAGTTCATACGTAAATTATGACTTTTGTCCTGAAAAAAATATGAAATGTATGGAGACATTCTAAACTTAACTGTTTTTAAACTTAAATACCAGTATTTATTAAGTGCGTAAGTTAATACAACTCTCTCTTGGAATCTTGTAGTTCTTAAAATAACTTTAACGTTGTACAGCTGCGAAATTCCTGTGGCTTAGTTGTACCACTTTTCCTGGGGATTCCCTGTTGTTGCGGGGGATTCCATTCTTGCTTTGCGAATGTTATTGAGTTGAAAATGTGCGAGTAATGAAGCAATTGGCACGTGGACTTTTACCAGCCCCCCTCACATACTATATTTCCCCCTCTCCACCCCCTCCATTTATTCGCTGCGCGCCATTGTCTTTTGTTCGGCATTCGCGTGGTAATCAACTCGATTGCCACCCCCCTCCACACTCCACCCTCTACGCCCTTTGCTTTGACCCCATTTAGAGTGGGTGGTGATAAAGAGGATAGAGGGGGGATGTCCTTCGCTGGATGCGGGCAAAGTGCAGTCTGCAGACTTCATCCTCTCGCTGACGATGACGATGGGACAAAGGCAAAGGCCACCAATCTTCCTCCACCCATCGCCTTTTGTTTGGGCCACTGCACGCCTCGTTATGCACAAACAAAGCGTTTTCACTTCCATTTAGCAGCAAATTAGAAGCTGGCGCTTTGAGGTCCTGCCACGTCGGCTACAAAAAATATATAAAAGCATAAAAAACGGGCTAAGAGACAGGTGGATTTCTTTTTTCTGACACGTACATTTGCAAAGCCCTTTAAAAAACGGAACAAAACCAAAAAACGAAAGCAGAAAAACTGCAAAAAAGATTACATTACGAATTAATTAACAGTAAATAAAAGTGCTAGTCTGTGTGTGTGTGTGTTTTTAATACCTAAATCACAGGCACATATATGTAGCATATATATGTATGTACATAGCCCCGTCAGGAGGGGATTAGTTTTGGGCTATTTGGTTTTGGCCAAAGTTTGACCCAAGCATATTAATGTGCCGGATATTAATCCTCTAGGAAAATGGCCAAAAAGAGCACTGCGAAAAATTAGAGAAATATTTAATAGCAAAAATAGTGCTCATTTAATAATAAGTATTTCTTATAAGTAAATCTTAGTTAATTTATTATTTTGTATTACAAAAAATATTTGTTTTGTAGAGTTAAATTTAAAGAAATTCCCATTTAAAGTATCTCTAGTTCTGGAACACTTTCGGGGGCTTTATCCCCCAGTGTTCGCATCAACATAATCGCAACTGACAAGGACGATAATGAGGACGATAATGATGATGAGTCTGCTGCTGCAGGAAAAGAGGATATCGGGGGGTTGGGCCACCCCCCTTTTTTGTTGGCCCATCTGGGGGCCTTGTTGTTGAAACATTATCGTTCACTTGGGCATCATTGATAACAAATGCTGGCCCAATAATCGAGGCACTTTACCGTTGTTGTCGAGTTGCCTGATTAAGCCAAACACACACACACTAGCACACACACACACTAACACACCCTCACACACACACACATGGGTATCTAATGTGTGTTAAACTTTTTTATGCCTTTAGGCCCTGTTTAATAATTGAACAATAAAGAACGAACGGCATTAAGTAATTTGTGTCGGTTAAGTCATAAAACTCACACATATGCACAGGACCCACACACACACACACACGAACACCCACACACACACACACACACACATACGCATAAATTGTTAATTCAGTGCTCAAGTTAAATGAGTCGTTGGCATGAAAATTTCAAGTTTATTGCAGCCGAAAGCTGGCTTACCCAATAAATTAAGACTTGCGTGCCTGAGCATTGAACTTGGAACCCCGTTCTCATACATCCACCCATTAAGACAGGGGCGTATGCAGAGGGGGGGCGCTTGACTACAATAATTTAATTTTTATTTGATAATTTATAATTTATTTATAAACATAACTAGGTAAATATTAATTAATAATATATTAAATATTTTTGAACCCCTTTTCAATAAAAAGGTACATTCAGCTTAATTTTTTAAGAAAATTCGGAATAAGAATGCTGTAATTTTTCTTAAAATATATAATTAGTCAATGTACCAAAAGAAACCCCTTCTTCAACTCTAACATGTAAATGTTCGTGCTCTCAAAAAAAAGTTCTTGATAACTTTCGGGAACACCGAATCTAAAACATAAAAGAATCCTGCATACGCCACTGCACCATGGAAATAAATTCCCCTTCTCGACGGGAATGGGATGAGCCATTGATTCATGTTAATTAAATGTGACAAAAGTTGAGAAACTTTTCCCAGGCGACTGACTTTCCGCCCAGCGGCCTTCGCTTTTGTCCTCCGCTGCACATTTTCATTTTGGGCCATGTTGCGGTTGCTTTATAGCCAATCCAACAATCCCACAATCCACCCATCCACCCCCTGCATAATGTGCGACAATTTCGATTGTGATCATCTGGCCAAAATGTTGCGGACCAAAAGTTTCTGCGCTTTTAATTAGAAATCGAAGCGAATCCGCAAGCTGTCCAAGTTTTATCTGGGCCATGATATTGGATTCGCCGAAAGGAGGCTGAAGGGCTGCATCGCCGAATGAGTCCCTGCAGGGATTTGGTTGGGGATTTGGTGCGGAAGGACTTAGTTTCCTTGGAGCAGGCAAAGTTTATGCAACGATTTGCCAACTTGAAGGTGCTTCTCGGCAAGAGAAGAGCGAACAATCAGGGGACGCGGGATTATAAGCACTTTTTTTTTTGCAGCTGCAAACTTAAATCTCCCACAATCAACTTTTCATCGGAAACTTTATGATATCGATGGACTGGAGTCGCCAACAGCACTAACTTAACCAGGGATTACTTCTCACCCTTTTTCGGCCTGGTGTTTCCACACTGATCGACAAAACGATAAATTTATTAATAATATTATGTATTAAAAATAGTTGAAATATAATCAAAATCCTTTAAAACTTATTAAAATGTCTTAACAATTATTTTATGTATTATTTTTTTGCAAATATTTTTGTTTATTGAAAACCAAAAATATTTTTAAATCCTTATTTTTCATTAAATATTAATAAAATCGCATTACTTTGAAACTTATTAAAATGTCTTTAAAATTATATTATTAAAACGATTTATTTAAACAAACGTTTTTATTTAATCAAAACCAAAACTATTTTTAAAGTTGTTAAAATCACAGCAAAAAAATTTAATAAGGTTTCTTACATTTTTTGCAGTCTAAAAATACATATTGCATTATTTATTTCCATTCAGCTTTGTAATGAAAACAATTTGGATAAGAAGAGAAGCAAAAAGGCACAGAGGGCAGTTACTATTTTATTAAAATGTATTTTGTAAGCTGCTTACTTATTAAAGGCCTTTTATTATTCAGTTTTGACGTATGATATTTATTTATGGTGCTCTCAATTTAAGATGCCTGCTGCAGCCAGCACATTTTACAAATTGAACAGATGCCAATCCAGGAGAATCTCAAGTCGGGGTCCGTGTACCAATGACAATCTGCTGGGCAGGGGATGGACGATGGAAAAGGATAATGCTGGGCCGGGATAAGGCTTCCTGGAAACTTCGTGCATCCCTGCACTCCATTCTGCATTCATCCTGTCCTGTCCTCCGGCTGCCTGGGATTTCGTTTTCGCTAATCAATTTGCATAGCTGCAGCAGCGGGAGCAACATCACCTCCTGGCAATCATCTTTAGCCATCTCCTGGTTAACTGACCCCCCGCTCATCCTGCTCATCATCGTCCTTTCTTCACTGGAAGCCGACAGCTTTCTTGTCCGTTGTTTCAGTTTCAATTAGAAACTTTAACTGCCTCGGCTGGGCTTCCCCAGCGGATTCCCTTCAGTTTGGTTTAGTTCACTGCAGTCAAGTTGGATGCACTGAGAGAAATTTATAATTAAGGGGGAAATAATGTCATGTCAATTTCAACTTTACTTTAATATTTATTTTGAAAAGTATTCACATTTATAATAAATATATAAAATAAAAATCTAAAAAAAACTCTCTAAATAGTGATTTTTTTATTAAATTTTAACAAAAAAAAATAAAAAAAAATACATACATAACACTTAACCCTTTCATCCCCAACTTTTTCCCTGTATAATTAAAATTTTTTTTTTATTCTATTCGTTTTTTATTGGCCTTAGAAGTATTTGAGCAAAAATTTAAGGTGCCACGCCCACTAGTTTTGGCGCTAGTGGGCGTTACTTGTTGTATGGAAATTTTTTTTAAATTGAAAATAAATATAATTTAACTTTACCATAATTTAGCTAAATTATTTGTTAACAATATTGTATATTTACTTTTATCCTTTTTATAGTAATTTTATAGAATAATCACTCATTTTTAAAAAATCTTAGCTGGCAAAAATCAGTTTTTTCCCCGACGCACGTTCAGCTTTTTGAAAATATTTCCGTCAACTGATTTCAAAACTAAAATGTTATTGTTTATACTTTGAGTTAACACATATAAGTACCGTAAAATCGAAGAATGAGCAGACTATAATTGAAGAAACGATTACCGTTAGCCGTTAAACATTTGAAATTGCCCACAGGCAACGCTGGGGATGAAAGGGTTAAAAACAAATCTTGAAAGTTAAAGACCAGATTTATATATCTCATTACGTTCAAGTTGCAGATACTTAGTGATTATTTTATTAAAGTTAATTTTATTTTATTTTATTTTATGGCTAATTGAATAAGTTATTGGATTTATTTTGCGATTGCTTTTGCAATCCTTTTCTGAGTGCAGTTGAGTGCACTGAAAGACATTTTATGGTTGCGTGAATAATTGTGTGGGAATCATCGTAAGCTTAATTTGATTTTGTTTGATTTGGGATTTCCCTTACCATTTTCCTCCTTAGCTTGATTGTGGGAATAACAGCTACAGTAGAGAACCTGTCAACGTGTTTTCCTTGGAATTTCTTTCGCTGAGAAATTTAATTTCTTTCCAGCTGCCATTCGGAACGTCTTGGCAATGAGGATTGCAGCATCTTGGCCCCGCTTTTCCGCTGGGTGGAAATCTCTTAAGCTGGTTGCAAAATACAAGCGGTGGAAAATTCGCACACACACTTACCAGACTGTGGAGCACTTATACATGATATATATGTATATAAATATATATATATGTGTGTTTGTGTCCTGGGGTGCGGCAAAGAGTTGACTTAAGTGCGCATAATTCACATTGGCTCGAGAGTAGCGCAAGGATTAGGCGATGCACAACAAATTACGATGTTATCCTTGGGGGGTGCAGCCATAACACATGTGCTGTCCATGTCCTTCTCGCTATCTCCTTGGCGGCCCCATTAACCCCTTTGCACAAGCTTTTATGTCACGCCTTCGTAGTCCCTTTATGTAAGGTGTTTACTTGGTTTTTAGCATTTAGGTGGATTTTTTTAAAGGCCCTACACAGTCCCAAGATTTATTTAGTTTTGATTTGTTTTAGTTTCTATTTAATTTTGTTTCTCACAAAGTAATTGATGGATATGTTTAAGTTCTTTTCTTATAAATAAAATTATATAACCCACTCACTTACTTATATTGTTTCTACGCAATCTCAAGAACTTATTCTAATTTAAAATAAACTAATTGATTGATTTGTTGTACTTCTCTAAACAAATATAGAATATTTTTGAAATGTTCATTAAATTTACTGCCTTAAAAGGACTCTCACGTGTCCTTTATCTACATTAAAGTAATGTGCTTCAGCTTCCTCCCTCGCATTTCTTGCATCCCTTATCGAGATGTCCTCATTGCTGCATTCTACCCATTTGTCTCACCTCGCTGATTGACTGGCCAGATTGAAATTTCCTGCCACATCTCACCCCCACGGGATCCCCTCATCTGCAGACTGAATGACTGACTGACTGACTGACTGACTGACTGATGGATTGACTGGCTGACACAGTGACAAACTGAGAAACTGACAAACTGACTTGTGTTGCAGGTTGTCTTCAATTTTAATAAATTTGCCGTGCATGTAAGCAAGCGCGACAGTTGACAGCTGCAGCTTCGTTTCCCATTTTCCTTTGGCTGGTCTGGTGGATACTGGATGCAGTGGATTGTGTACGGTGGATATACTGGATATAGTGGGTGGTGTCCCACTCCGTCCTTGGCCATTGTTGGCCAGAGAGAATGGGTGGAGAACTCTGGCTTTGTTGTCGCTGTTTTTGGCACAGTCTGTTACAATTACATGTCTGCCTTTGGGGGGTGGTGGGTTGTGACCTGCCAAGGACATTGCAGTGGCAATGTGACAGCGCGATATATTTTATACGAGGCGACGGGTCACGCTCTCGTTTCATTTATTTCTGTGCATATTTTTACCCAGCTCCACCCCAACCCATGTCATCGTTATTTATACTTCTTGCACCTACTTGCACCTCTACTAAACCACCTGTCAGGTGGGTGCTGGTGGTTGCTGGTGGGTGGGTGCGGAGGTGCCTGCACAATTGCCACTTGACGCACATCGAGGACACTCAAATGCAGCACCGACAAATTGAGCAGCTAACGGAGGAGCCACTGCAACACGAGCTGCTCCTATTCGATGTCCTTGTCATCCATTTTCATTTTCGATTGCACAGCAAAACGTATTCATTTCTTTTTTTCTTATCATTAAAAATTGCAAAGAAATAAGTTATATAATAATAATGATAATAATGGTTTACAAAATTAAAGCATACTTTTATTATTATTAACTCATTATATTTTTGAATGGAACTATACCAAATATATTTACTTATATTTCACTTTATTTCTATGTTTGTCTGAGAATAGCTTAATATATTATATTAAAACTCCGCCTTGGAAAAACCTTTATTTTCCTGTGTAAACTGTGCTGTGCCACTCCAGCTTATTTCTGATTGCCAATCGAGGCAGGTCTGCATTTTCAACCGCGCCCGAAGAAGACTCCTCGTTGCCTCCTCTGCCATCGCTCATACGCACTGTGGGCAGAAATGATTGCCATTAAAGTAAAAGTACATAATGCCAGGTCGTCGTCCTCCTCCCTCCTCCCTCCGCCACCCCAGACGCTTCATTAGCATAATGGCCAACCTTATGGGGTGTAAATCATCAGAAACATAAGCTCCAAGCAGGTAAGCAGGGCAGGTGATGCCAGCACCGAAAGTACAGAAAATAAAATTCAAAAATCACATTGCTAATTCATAAATAAGCCGCTTGACTTGCCAGCTTTTGTGACACAATTTCAGCTGAACGCTGAAAAGGAAGGCAGGTGGTATGAAATATGCCAATATATCAAAAGGATTGTGCATTAGGACACCTCCGACTCCCGATCCCTATCCCAAGTATTTGAACGCGCCCCGTTTTGTGGCTGCCACATTAGCATACATCTGCATACTCTCTGGATATCTGGATACACACATATATATGTAAATGGATATGGCCCCGTGTACCGGGACAAGATACTTATGATTCACGCACGACTCTGTCGGCAGTCGGCAGGTGGGGTTGCGAGGATTGGAGGATTGCGTGTCGGAGCAACTGGAAGCCACTTGAAGCTGCCGCAGGCGCTGATTGTGTTGACACCAAGGGCCAAGGCAAAGGCACCTCCACCTCCATTCCCTTCCCTCAGCTCCATTATAATCGCTCGAGCACTTGGTAAAAGGCCAATAAAGGAGGGCAAAATGAAAATATTTCCCTTTGAGCGGAGAATGCCCCATTCTTGCGTGAACATTGTCAAAAGGGATGAATCAACTCACATTATGCATTCCCAATTTGTTTTGCTGCCGAGCAGAGGAGGTATGCAAATAATACAGTTTTAACTGATGGCTATGAGCTTATGATAACTTTTATTATTTTAAAAAATTCAAAGCAGAAAAAAAATTAAAATCTAGACTCGTTATAAATATTTCCGTTCACTTTTCTTAGATATTTCAGTTTAATAATTTCACTTTAGTTTTCCAATAATTCTTATTATTATAAAAAAATCTATTTGGACTTTTTCCAAAGTCCCTAAAAGTTTTTATCTCACTTACAAAACATACATATAACTTTCTTAAGGTTCTTAAAAACCAAAAACACAAAATCCTTTAGAAAGCTTGTGATCTCATTACATCCTTTGGCTAAATGTCCGTAATTGTTGGTTTTCAAGCACAAAGTACATAATTTCACTGCTCTGTTCAGAAGTTAAATAAAAACCCGCTGCTCACCATGATTAAAAGGTGCAAACTGAGCACTTTTGAATAAAATCCACACGGCAAATTGCGTTGTCAGGGGGGGGGGAAAAAAACAGAAAAACAGAAAAACTATGTAGCTGCCCACCTTGCTTCCCCGCTCATAAAATGCAAATACAAAAATTATACAAGCACAAAGGAGTCTTTTGCAGCGCTTTGTGATTTCACTTATTCTTTTGTTTAATTTGTACTACATAGTACCCCCCCCCCCGCGCTCTTCCACTGTCTACGATGTCTTCATCATAATTACAAACAAAGCATAACTAGGGGCGAACAGCAGACAAACAGCAGCAGCAGCAGCAACATCAGCTGCAACAGCAGCAACATCGAGTAGCAACCGTGGAATTGTTTGCACACCAAGTTGCTCCGGAGTGTCCAAAAAAAGCACAAGAAGAGCTAAAATAAAGTAAATAAAAAAAAGGGGAAAAAATTAAATATATAAAAGTCAAAAAGCGGCGGCAACAGAACAGCTGCTGAAGTTGCACTTGTAGATGATGTTGCCAGTGGCACTGTCCCTCCTATATTTCTCTGGTTATTTCTCTGAAACACTCTTAAAAATATACTGAAACTGTATTATATTTATTATGTAAATTTATACATAACTAGAGGTCATTGTCCATTGGTAATGATATTCTATACATTATCCTAATTTATTACTTCTAATACAGAAAAATTCTCCCTTAAAAGGAATTAAACTCACGACTGACAGATATGATAGTTATGTAAATTATGTAAACTAATAAGTTTCCAAGTTTTCAGAGTGTGTTCTTTTTTTATCATTAATTGGCAGATGTTCCCTGCTTTTTCCTGCAATTCTGCTGAACGACATTGACTTTGTAATACTTTAAGATGATTATGTTGCACATACTGCCCTTATTACCTTTGTAAAAACTGCAGGGATTGTTTGCTAAATTGCTACTCTTATTACGTAGGATTGCAGCAGCTTATGCTGATGTTGCAGCATTATGTTTGTGCTGCTCTTACTAATGTGGCAGCGATGCTAGCGATGTTGCAATGTAATGAGGCATCAATTGATTCCCTGTATGTACACATTTTCGATTATTTTTTTATGCACGTTAAAAATTGAAAAATTTCCATTGCATAATTAATAATGCGAGCAAAGAGGCGAATGTGTGTTAATGCGTTAGTTGCCACTTTGAGTGAGCTGAATAATTTGTAGCCACCCTCGTGGAGCAGCCATAAATACACATCCATAAATTTATTTATGTATGCATAATAACTGCAATTGATGTGGGTAAATTAAATTGCTGTTTTGTGGGCGAGCAAATTCGTTGGGCGATAAAAAGCGGAATAAAGAGATGAATCACTCTCGTGGATATAAATCCAAAGTTAATCGACTGACAAGTGGCTTGCACAGCGCTAAGTATTGCCCTCACAATAATGGATATATACACACATATATATCCTGCTATATAGACCCTCCCCTGTAGCGTTTTTTATTCCATCTCTTTGTTGATGGAATTTTTTGCGCTGAGGATGAGGATGAGGAGATGAAAGTGCCTCCGCCATCGCTTCCACCCACATCACAATAGCAAAGAAGTTGCTTTTTTGAATTTTTCAATTAAATGTTAATTAAGTTAATGAAATGCTGGCCACCCCTCCCCCCTCCCCCCTGCATACACGGTGGGTTATTCTCCCAGAACTCGGAGAGCAAAGTAAAGTTGAAATAAAATTACCAAATTCATGACCACCATTCCTTTTGACTCTTAATAATTTCACTGGATTTCTGGCAAAAGCTCAGCTCCAAGAGTTTCTCGTGCGAAAAGTTGCTTAGCAATATTCAGAGAACAAATTTAATTAGTTGGAAAAATTCTAAATTTACGATGAACATTTGATGAGCAGAAAGGTAAGCAAGGTTGAAAAAAAGAGAAACAACAAAATTCTGGTGCTGTGAAAGCTTTTAATTGAAGAGTTTACCAAGAATCGCCATTAACTTGCTTTTGTAAGACTTAAAAAAAGGGCACGAAAGGTTGTTGATTTATCTGTTTTTTTTATGCATCAAACTGTGTAGATGTATAATTTTAAAGGGATTGTTTTGAATGATTTCATATTTCCGATATATTCCGTATAAATTTAAATGGAAAAAAGAAAATGTGCCTACTTTTAATAAACTCATAAAGAACACCTTTTATGTTCGTCATATCTCCGGAAATCACCTATTTAAATTTCCGTTTGACATGGAGGCTTGTGAAGCCCACCTTGGGTTCCCCATTCCTTTGGTCGCACTTTGTCATCAGCTTTGCGCTGCTCGTCCTTATGCGGATACTTTACCATATACTCTTGTACCCGAGTGTGCTCCGAGCTCCAAGCTCCGGGTATTTATGTACCGCTGTCCCCGGGCCTCTGCTCCTAATTAGTTAATGTAGAAGAGCGAGGCCTGTCACTCCACGCTGGGAATAAAATGGGAGGCCAAGGAGGTAGAGATATAGCTGGAGCTGGGTACCCAAGTTCCTGGTTCCCTTGGTCTCAGCACGCGGCTGCTACAAAGAACATTTTTGGAATCTCTGGCTCCCAATAGGGACGGGGTTGTTGTACATCCTGCTTTGTGGCAGCTGTTGCTCCTCGCTCCTCGCTCCCCGCATCCCCGCCACGTTTGCTCTAATGAAATATATGGGGACAGGCTTCAAAGCAGATTTTACATCCAATCCCCGCCCCGCCCCCCAGCCCCTCCTCCATAAGCAAATGTGCGCGTGTGTTGCGTTGTATGTATTTTTAATGTCGTAGAGTCCTACATAAACTCAACCTACACCATACACCACCATTCCCATCCATTCCATTCCCCCTTCGGGCATTAAAAATGTAAACGCTTTACGGGCCACGCGGCGTATGCTTAATGCATAACGTATACGCACTGTGCGCCGCCTCGCATACAAATAAACCAAATGAACTCAACCCGCTCTACTTTCTTTTCTCGTTTCTCGTTTTCCGTTTCACAGGTAAACGTGAGCAACACCTGGACGATGCCGCAGGAGGGGCTGAACGTCTTCTATCGCTTCTTCCGCGATCGCATCTCCTGGTTCGAGGCCGATGCCGTCTGCCAGTTTCACCATGCCAATCTGGTTACGGGTAAGCGAAAATGAAAATCCAGGTGGAAAGCGGACTGTGTGCTAAATGTCACAAAGTACACACAAAAAAAAAAAGCAGCAAGGGGAAATGCAAATAAGCCTAGGCACAAAGCAAAGTTGCCCAGCCGGGAATAGAACATTATTACAAATGTCCGGCCAACCAGTGTCACCTAGGCAACCCAGCAACCCAGCAACCCAGCAACGAATGCATCCAGCATCCAGCTCAGGAATAGGACGCAGGATGCAGGAGGCAGGATGACAGATGGGGGGGATATAAAAGGGATGCCATTGTGGTTCGCAAATGAATGAAATGACAGCAAAGTGACGCAGCCACAGAGTCGACTCTTTTATGTGGCCGGACCCCAAAAGCTTTGGCAGGGACATCAACCTCCTGCAGCTCCGCCCCCTCGTTTACCGCATTGCTTTTGCTTTAGCTTTCCATTTTCATCCCAGGCTCTCAGGCTCCCAGGCTCTCAGGCTCCCCATCTTTTTGTGGCCCCCACCGACCTCATAATACAATAAATCCTCCTGACAAATGCTGTCGCTGCAGTGCCAAGGGGACGGAAAATGGAAAATGAGGGGCTAGATGGGATCCTATGAGTGAAGGGCACCGGGAGCAGGACCACTACCAGGTTGAGATTGGGGTCAGATAAAGATGGTGCATCTAAATCACAATAACCCGGTCGGTGGCCCAAATGACCCGAAACAACCGCCTCAATGGTGTGTCCCAGATAGTTGTCAATATATTTGCTTTCAACAAAACTTTTCATTGTCGCAGACTGCAAATTGGGCTGGAATCTGGAAACCAAAGGCAAACTAAAATAAAGTCAAAAGAGAATGCAGGTTTTGATGGAAGTTATAATGCTTTTTTTGGTTTCAGAGTGCTCCTAATAAAATCACTGCTTTAAAATTCTAACTTAATATTTGCACTAATTTTAAAGATTTACCCTTCATTCTGAAAGAGAGTTTTCCAATGAATTTAAATTTTTAATGATGGACTAATATAGTATGATGTGAAATTTTGTAGGTACTTACAACTTTCAGTATTACTTTTAATATTTTGTAGGTAGCATGTGAAAATTAATATGTACTTTAAAATAGCTTTGCTTATTTATTAAACAAAATTAACATACTTTTAAAGATTAAGAAGATTTAAAAGACTCAATTAATTATTATAATAATACTTAAAAAACATTTAATAATAGTTTCAGTTGAACGTAGCTTTGAACATTTTTTCATTTGAATTAATTCTAGTTTTTGAGGCTGTGGGGTCAAGGGTCAATTTGTTGACAGTGGACAACACTTTTTGACGACATATGCAAATGCGAGGACGTGTGTATGTCAGAAGGGGCAACACAAACAAAAGCTAAATAACAATCACAAACAGGAACGAAAACAGAAACAGACACGAGTGCGGCAAAAATGGAAACAAAAATATATTTCCAACAGCGTTTTGTTAACAATTTGTGTTGTCACTGGAGGGTAACAAGCCCCAAAACTCCCACTTCTCCACTTCTGCATACCCACTCCCACTGCCAAAAACTCAATAGAAACAAAAAGCTAAAAAAAAAAATAAAAACAACACAAAACAACAATGGATTTGAGGCGAATTTAATAGAAATACTCTGTGTAGAACAAATAAAAACCATTTGTCGTCTCGTTTTCATTTGAACTATTCTCTCTGCTCCTCCTTTTTTCTCATTGTTGTTTCCTTTCTTTTTTTTGTTGTTTTCCAAATGTGTCCTGTGTGCGTCTGTGTGCGATGTCCTTACAGTCGACAACAGTTTTCAATTCGATGCAACGCGCGACCTGCTGAGGGAATTGGATGTGAACGACATCGTTTGGATTGGTCTCATGCGACCGCAGAACTCGGATCGTTTTATGTGGTCGTAAGTACAACAATAGCAACAGGGAACATCAACATCAACACCAGCAACAAAAGCAGCCCATAGACATGGACACGGATGCGGATGTGGATGCGGATGTGCGGATATGCGGATATACGGACATGCAGCCGAAAGGGATTGTGTGACAATTGTCCTGTTGGGGCCGACATGTGTATAGTGGTCCTCCGTTTAGGGATAGATCTGTGGCATGAAAATCGAAGGGAAAGTTTGGGGGGAGGCTATAAAAATATATAGACATAATACACCAAGTGAAATCAAGAAGGGCTAACAAATGAAATAATAATCGATGGAAACCAGGATATTGGCTATCACTAACTTGACATTTAACTTATTAGAAAGTGAAATTAAGAAGGGTTAATAAATATATTAACAGAGGAAAGGGTGTGGGATTGGGTTATCGGGTTTCATAAATTTCGATGTTGAACTAAATAAATTTTAGGATTTTGATACTAGCCAATATAATTATGGGAAAACGAAGAACACACCAAATTAAATCATAACAATTTTAAGAAAGAAATTAAGAACAAAATTTTTTATTTATAGAAATAAAATCTGTTTAAAACAGGTGTAGGGATATAATTCTTTACCAATTAGGTGACATTTTTCGTTCATAAAAATATATTCACGATCCCCAAACTCATGTGCAATATTTTTTGTGGATGGTTAGGAACTCGCGTCCTTTGGTGGCGGATACTGGATACTGGGCGGAATCGCTGCCCTTGATGGATGCACCTCTCTGCGCCGTAATCGATCCCATCCGTGATTACCGCTGGCACGCCCTGCGGTGCGGAGGACCCGAGACCGCCTCCTTCCTGTGTGAAATGCCAGGTAAGTCTCCATATCTCGGGAGTACTCCGCGTACCTGGATAGCTAACTGATCTGTGGACTACCTCCGGACGCACCACCTAGTGCCCAGCTGGGCGGATGCCTGTATACTGAAGGACATGCCCAATTTGACGATGCAGTACATGGCGGATACGGCCAGCATCGAGCTGATCCGCAACTGTCAGGAGGAGGGACTGCTGCGACAGACCTGCAAGGGCAAGGAGGTGAGTTGGGAATGGGGATTTGAAGCCATGTTCATGGGGATGTCAAGCTTTTACTCTAATCTTTGGAAAATGTGATGAAAATTTGCCCATTTTCTTGACTCTCTCCTCCTCTGCAGGATCGTGAGCGTGCCATAAGGCAGCTGATCTGCCCCAAGGAGCGACTGGAGGCACAGCGCATCAACGACATCACCAACTCGCACTTCAAGTCGCTGCAGATCATCAACAACATCCGCACGGACAACAAGGAGAACAACGACATCGACCTGCTGCCCAACTACGGACGTCGTTCGGGGATGGCCATCAACATTGAGGTGGCGCCGCCAGTGGCTCCCGTTTCCGTTTCGGTGCCCGGATTGGGTGAGCTGATGCAGGCGGATGCACCTGGCTCCGTTTCGCTATCGGGACTCTATCGCATACCGGATCTGGTTCCGAAGCCCGTGAAGAAGGCAGCCAAGAAGGTGGTCATACCCAACTTTGCCAAGAAGATCCAGGGCCACCAGCAGCATCAGCAGCAGCAGCAGCACAGCCAGCAGCAGCAGAGGTCACCCAAGTCGCTGGTTGAGCAGCATGAGGAGCATGAGGAGATGATGATGGGCGACCAGCCGGCCCTGAGCGAGGAGCAACTGCCTCAGTTGATGGGTTTGGGAATGGGAATCAGCATGCATATGCATATGCCGCTCAATGACAATGATGACAGCAACAGCGATGCCTCCAATGAGATATTCGAGCACCTGCCGCACAAGAAGAAGATCCTGCCGCAAGATCTGCGCACCATGTCGCCAATTGTGGAAGCAACATCAACACTCAAGACACCAACAACAACCATTGGGGTAATGGCTACATCTACAACAACCACAACGACAGAAGCAGCAGCAGCAACACCAACGACAACAGCAGCAACATCGATAATTACCACACCAAAAGCGCTTGACACCACAAGTTCGCAGGCGCCAGCAACAACAACCAAGCCGACAACAACAACAACCACTACCCAAACAACAACAACAACTAAGGCCAGGCCAGAGCAAACAACAACAACAACAACCAAGAAACCAGAGCCAACAACAATGGCTGCCCCGCAAATAACGCGAGCCATTGAAGTGGCCAGCACAACAAAAGCAACAGCAACCGCAGCGACATCATCATCATCATCGATGGCCACGACGACAACATCAACATCAACATCAACAACTGCCGCCCCCCCAACAACAACATCCAGCCATGCCACGCCCACAGATGCCGCCGCCGCCGGCAGCAGCAGCAGCATCCATCCCATCCATCCCTCGCAGCAGCAGCAACACCACCACCAGCAGCAGCAGCAGCCAACGCACGAGGGCTCCACGTTGCAGCAGCAGCAACATGCAACGCACGTCAACGAGTCCGCCGACAATACGCGCTTCATTCCGCCGATGCTGCTGGTGAAGTCGCACTATGTGCCGCAGGCAAAGCATGCCAGCGAGCATGCAACCACAACACTAGCAACAACAACAACGGCAGCAGCAGCAACAACAAAGGCAGCAACATCGACAAAGGAGGAAGCGGAGCCATCAACAGTCACGTCATCGAAGGGACTGACGACAGCCGCAGCAGGAGCAAGAGCAGGAGAAGCAGTAACATCAACCGTGACGGCGACAACAGGTGCAGCCGTGGAGGTGACGACAACAAGCGCAAAAGTAGCTGAAGACACCGCAGCAACATCGACGCCAACGGCAGCAGCAGTAACGGTGATTGCCAGTGAAGCTGCAGCTGCAACAACTACTGCTGCAAGGCGAACCGCAGCTAATGAAATCAAATCGAATGCCACGGCAGCAACATCAACAGCAGCAGCAGCATCAGCCACCACAGCAATACCAGTGCAGCAGAAGCCAGTGAGGCTGTTCAGGATGCCCCCCGTGAACCAGGGCTCCTTCAAAGTGGATAACAACGGAGAGGGCAGCCCCGAGGAGGAGATGGAGGTGGAGGAGCAGCAGCAGGAGGGGGAGACCAAGGAGCCCGAGCAGCACGAGGAGCACGAGGCAGCCACAACGCGACACAACTTCCTGGAGGAAACCGAGGCGCCATTCAAGCCAAATCGACGACGCTCGCTTACCAAACCGGAAACGGTTAGCTACTTTAAGAAGATATTGGGCTAAGTTGAGCCAGAGAGCCCTGAGCTGAGCCACTAAGGAGCTGCAGCCGTAATCCGCACTAGTAACCGTAATCGTAATCGTAACAGTAACCACACTGTTCATCCATAAATAAAATAAGAAAAAAATAAGGAAACGAAAGCAAAAAATAGTAAGAAGAACACTCCCTGCACCTCCGGGCCAAACTTAGCACGTAATTGGTCTTCAAAATCAGAGCAAATTGAATCAGTTGTTTGGGGTTGCCCCCAGGCCATTATCTCCACAAACTCCAGCTCCAACTCTTACTCAACCTTAGACCCAACCTCAACCTCAACCCATATCCACGTTCCGGCCAAAGTTTGCGGAGCCACCGAAAGAGCTTCCCAAAAGTGTTGTGTCCTCGCCAGAAATGCCGGATATCCAAGCGGAAACGCAAAGAAAACTCAACTCAACTCGACTTGATTTCAGTTGCAAGTACCGAAATATGTCAATTTTTCACCGGAAAAAAGAGGAATGAAAATGCAAACAAACCAACAAACAAACACGCACACTCAAAAACACTCAGACACAGAAGCAGCAGCCAGAAAGGGAGATACAGATAAAGATACGGAGATACAGATACACTTACAGCCGGAGAAAGTGCGAAGTCTGTCAGGTGGAAAACCAAAAAAAGCTGGACGAGATTGAGATGGAGGAGGGGAGTGTCTGCATAGCAAAGGCCAAATCTAAAGAACGATAAATACTTACCACAGGAGAAGTGTTTGCAAACGTATACATAAGGCTTCTGTTTTGGATTTTCGTTTGCATTGCCTACGAGCGACATGTGGTCACACTGGCCTAAATGGGGGAAAAGTGCGCAAAAGTGCCGGAAAATGAAGTAGAAAGTGGAAACCACTCGACAGCAATTACTCGCCCTCAGCTTTCCACTTGTCGCGCTTTCCGATTGCTTTCACAACGTTGTGGGGGCTTTTTATCAATCCAGTTTTTAGAACACAAGCAATTTTTACAAATTCTTTAAAACTTAGCGCTTACATGTTAGTGAAAATTATTCTTATTTTACTGACTTTACTTATCTTTCTTATTAAGCATTAAAATTATTTTTTACAAGAAAATATTTCAATTAAATGTGGCTGGTTATTTAAAGCAATTAAAGGTTTCACTTGCCTCTTGAACCAGCAGGAAATGGTTGATATTTTTTAACGATCCCAAAAACCTATGTTTTTTTACCCAAATCACTCGTCGAGTATATGAAAAGCCAAAACAGAAGTCGTCAATCAAATTACATAATTACCTAAAAATTATGAACATATGAAATAGATGTTGTTTTTTTTTTTGTGTATGGAAATAGTCAAATACAATTTGTGTAAGCGAAGGGAGGAAAAAAAAAAAGAAAAACAAAAGCGAGTTTTCGTCATTTGGAAATTTTGAGAAAATTACGTAAAATGATTGCGGCAAATTGGCAGAGCGGAGAAGCGTAAGCGAAAATAAAATGGAAAATGCGTTGCAAGAAACGAGCACACTTAAGATTAAGCTAAAATTTAACGAATCGAAAGAGAAACCCAAAAGGAAAATAAAACCGAAAAAAGCGGAAACCAGTCCCTAAATGAAACCAAAAAGAAAGCGGGCGAATAAAAAAAGAAAGCACTTGATGTAGAGAATTATTTGTAGGTACTTGAGAGCCACGGGCAGATTAATACGGTTCCGTTGGGTCCCTCTGAAAAATATGCAGTAAAATAGTATAAATATAAACCAAGTAATGAATTATGAATAAAGAGAAACCCCTTCAAGAAATTACAAATGCCAGTGTGTTTTTTTTTGGGTTGTTTGGGGGAAAATGCAGTGGAAAATGGACAAACTGAAGCTGGCTTAATGGCCGAAGGCTGTGTCATTCTTCTGTCACGGGCTAGTTACCCCATCCTCACTTCCACTTTCCGTTTCTGTCGATTTTCATTTTTATTTTGTTTCCGTTTTTTCCGCTTTGTGTTTTTCCTTTTTTTTTTTGTGTTTTTTCAGTTTTCTGTTCTTGGTTTTCATTTTTTAAGTGCGCGACGCGTGAAAAGCGGCTGGAGGCGTATTTTGTAAATTGAAAAGCACGAGGGCAGGCCAACGTCCAATAAGTGCCCCTAACGCAGTGCCCTGCCTACGGAATACCCTTACCGGCTGTTGCCCCGGGCGTATGCGCAATATGGAAGCCTGGCCCCCATGTCGTATACGTAATCGCGTATACGTCACTCTGTGTGCCTTTTTTTAAGTGATCTATTTTGCCTATTTTTATGAAAGAAAAAAGGTACGTCGAATTCTTAGGTTTAAATTAATATTCTTATTTATTCTAAGAGGAAATGGTTTGTTAAGTACATTTTTTTTTAAAATTAAAAACCCTCTAAGCTTGTTGGAAATAAGCTAAAAACCAATTTAGTGTTAATTTAATCCTTAAGATAGCTGATAAAGGTAAGTTTATATATATATAAATACAAAAAATAAATATAATTATATTTAGCCATATTTCGGAAATACTTTTCAAAGGTCCAAGTCAACATTTTAATTAAAAAATGTAAAAATTTCACATTACTTTGTATCTCGATCCTTACAAGTTTCACTTTAAATCGTCGTGTTGCCGGAAATGCCCTGAACTTCTCTAATGAAAAGTCCAAAGCCCGTAGAAGGTTTCGTTTCAGCGTAAGTGGATTGTTGGCCAGAATGGTGGCCCAATGTCCGTAATTCGCTCAGACGAAGCATATCGTGTGGGTGTGTGTGTGTGCCCCACGTTGAGGGGCATTCCGAGGCTCCTCTTCTGGCCCTGGTTTTCGTTCTGGTTCTGGTTCTGGCTGTTGGCTACTGCTTTTCCTGGTCCCGGCCACAACGAGAGCCCTGACCAGCGAGGAGTCGTCCCTTTTGGCTTCGGGTGTGCACTTGCTCCTCGCTTTTTTCCCCTCTGAATTTTCCTTTTTCTTCCTACTTCCCTCCACATTTTGCGTGCGGCATGCAAAGGGCAGTCTGAGCTGTGGCAACTGAACTGAAAATAGCTGAACACCGGGCGACGTTGCCCACACGCCACAAAACTTTCTAACATTCAGGAAATACACGGTACTCCACGAGTTTACCAGCTGAAATTTGAGCTCAACTAAATAATTTTTAATATTTCATTAAAAAAACTTGTTTTGAGGGTTGTAAATTATGCCAAAATTGCGTTCTACCTTTTGCATTTATTTTTGATCTTTTTTTGTAGGCTGAAACATTAGTTTTTTCAACAACAAAAATATTTATTTTAATAGTTACAGACCTTTATTTGATTTAAAACCTATTTTTATGCCAAAAACCCTTGTAAACTACTATTTTTATTATTGCAACATCTAACTGGTTAAGCTGTTAAATTGAGGGCAGCACTCTGAAAATTTATAGCACACACTGCAAGCGTTTCAGTCAAAGGACCTTTTACGGCCAACTCGGGAAGCGAATTTAGTGCAGAATCCTTCGAAGGAAGCAAACACACACACACACACATATGACAGCCATTAGGCTGGAAATTAAATCTTTTATTGGGGCCAAAGGCACAGCCCGACCATAAAAGGATCTCTGTGCCCGCGAAGAGGCTGCAAAATTTCAAATTTATATCAATTGCGGCTGCTCATCGACGCAACGGCTGTACATATGTACGAGTATGTGCTCCCTCCAGCCAAACGAGTCAAAGTTAATTGAATTTCCCCACTGTACCTAGAAGGTGTGTTTGTGTACAGGTGTGCACAGGTACATCCGCCACTACGCGGGGCATTAATTATGCAGGTGCCACCACATGAGCTGCAGACGAACTTGATCCGGGCATCGAACTCAATCAAATTGCACCGGAGATTCCGGCACGGAAAATTAGGATGTTTATTTTATTAATATAAAATTTTATCTTCGGCAGATTTAATTATGTCTGTTAATATGGCCTCTTTGTATTTAAAAAATTAAATTGCATTATTAAGATTGTTAAACTTTAAAAGTTTATCTGGCCAAATACTACTTCAAAAACATCACTTTTAAAACCAGTTTAAGATCACTATTAGATCTTACTTTCTCTTTTAATTATACAAAGAAATACCTCAAATATATTTATGACAGATGATCTAAAGGTTTTCAGATCATAGTTCTTCTTTCTTTGGTCTTCCAGAACTCCAGATATTTTAGATCTTTAGCCTTATAAAAACTATATTTTATAAAAATTAAAAAGCGAGTTTTCAACTTGTTAAGAGTGCAGCATATTAAACATCATGAAAAAATATTATATGACCCATCAGTATATATATAATTATATTCATAAAATTATTAATCTTAGGCGGTTGTAATGGAAACGAAATAATATCCAATTATAATGATATGAAAATAACACCGATTGGTAAAAAAAAAACTAAAAAGAATCTTCCTGGTTGGGACTGAGCCACCGCTTTAAAATATTTGAACTGAAAAAGCAAACGTTAAGTCGTTGCATGTGCAAACCATATTCCATTAATAAAATAATAATACCAAAAATATATATTTTTAAGATCAAATATATATCTAATACTGTATTTTTGGAAATATATGTTTTAGCTAAAAAGTTAAAATCAAATGTATAAAGTGCTAATGTTGTGAACACCGCTGCTTCTCCGTATTCCGCATCAATAAGCCTCGGATCGCTTACCGTTTTGGTTAATCACTTCTCAATCGCTGCGGCAGCCAGAGGCGGAGGCAACACTCCGGGGACACAATTATCCTAATCCCGCCGTTTCAAGTTGCCAGCAATCCTTTGCTGGCAATCCCATTCCCATTCGCATTCCCATTCCCATTTGGAAGCCCACTTCACCCCAATGGCCCAATGGAGGAAATGTAAGTGCAAAGTGGATTCCTTGACGGCTGCCTCGGGGGTTGCATCGCGTCATCGAGCTGCAGTCAAATAGCAGTAAACTTCAACAGTCCCCCAAACCATTTTCCATTTTCCCACCACTTTCCCACCATTTTCCCGCCATTTTGCAGCCCTTTCTGTGGGTTATTTTGGCGACAGCAATGGCAACCGGATGCGGAACCAATTTAACGACGCCATTTCCGCGCACATTTCTGCACTGCAACTGCAGAATCTCTGCGGCGACCATTGGCATCATGGGTGTGGCAGGACCACTATCCTGTCTGCCAGTCCTCCTCCCGGAGCCTCGGAGCCTGTGACGTTGTCCTGCCCCCCGTCTGCACGTCGCTGCTGTTTTGGCTGCCACTATTGATTTCCAAAAGGAACTCCCAGCCATTTAAAAAGCACACGCACACACACACACACGAGTCATTTAAAAATATAGCAAATTGAATCATGCTCAAAGAATCATTTTTCTGCCATTTGCTTTTCATAAAATCAATGAATTTTAAATAGAAAAATTTTAACTTCAAATACGGCCAACTAAATTGAGTTCCGTTTTAATTTTCATTTTCAGATGTGTGCTCTTAAAAACTTATAAAGAAAAATCGAATATACATACATATAATCAAATACTAATAAATTTATAACCATATAAAAAAAGTAAAATAATATTAAATTGTGCGAAATCTTTTTTACGAAATTTCAATCTCAAATAAAATTTTTCATTTTTAAAGCAATAATAAGCACAAAACTTTATGGTGGCTTTTAAAATTTAAATAAAAGAAAGTATGAACCTCCAACAAATTCAATTAATCTCATGGTCAGATTCGTTTTTGTGAAATTCTGCGTTGACAAGTATTTAGTTATGTCAATTTTAATTTATAAAATAACATTTAAACAATTGTGACACTCTTTTTTTATTTTTCTGGGCATGTCCACTTTTTTTTTTTTTAATGATAAAAATGTTGTTTTAATTAAAAAAAATTGAATTTATATTCTAAATTGATTTTGGTTAACATGCTTTTTCACAAGTCAACAATTGTATATAATTTTAAATAAGTTCAAAAAACATGTTTATTTGTAAAAATAAAATTCGCTCTTTATTACATACTAGTCCATAGATTAATTTCCGCAGGTTTCACTCTGTGGGTTGTACTGAATTAAATCTGTGACCCCATCTGGATCCCCATTTCCATGGCTGTCTATTTCCGGCTGTGGATGCTGTGGATGCGATGCGCATTTATTACTCCGTTTCGACCGACTTGAGTTGACTTGGCCACAATCGTTTAAGCCGCTGCCTGAATTTCAGTTTGAGTTGGAGTCTCAGCCAGCCGCAAGCACACCGAGAGCAATCCCCCAAATTGCCGCCAAAGAACATTTGCCAGTAACTGTCACATGCCACACACACACATATAAGTTTATATAGATATATATGTAGATATATATATTTATGGGTTTGTGGGGGAGGGAGTGGGAGTGGGAGTGGGAGCAGAACAAAGGACCTTGGCAAGCTGCTTGGATCCAATTGAATCCAGCATCAATTCAGACGGCCCGGCGATGACATCCCAAACAAAGGGCGGTGGAAAAGCGGAAAAGTGGAAAAGCGGAAAAGCAGAAATGAAATGAATTATGTTAAGCATGCAAATTTGAATAAAAACAAACAAACAAACAAAAAAGTGACAAGGGAAAAAGGAACTGCAAACTACAAGGGTATAAAAATAAAAAAGAGGGGGATAAAAAATAGCCGGAGAGAACATAACTGGTAAGGACATGGACATCGACACGGACTCCTGCCGAACAAAAATCAACTGCCAATTGCAATTTGCCAGGCCGTGTAAATAAAACATTTTTACAACACTTTTACAACAGCGAGAGTGAGGGACTTGCAAAAATAGTGTGAAACAATGTCAGTCCACATAAAAATGTACCTGCAAAAAGTTTTATGGTGTTGATAAAAAATTTAATTATATTTGCAAATTTTACATTTGTTATAAACACAAAAAGCTGTCGAAATTAGCTTTCTTGCCCTACAGAAATCCAAATATCAAGTGTTGTACCTTGTTGCACTCGTAAAATGATCCTCAATCGACTGTCATTGAATCTTAAAAAAATAATTTTTGACCCAAAATTTCGCAATTTTGTTAAAAAAAATGCAATGTTTAGACGAAAATCTTTTTGAGTTAAATTTAGTTTCATAGCTTATAAAAACAGTGTGTCTTTTGACTCTGGGAGTCGTTTAGCCTTGTTTTACCACAAAAACCCGACAAAAGTTATATATTAAAATATAAATATATTAAAAACTATCAATAATTTAAAACCAATAATGTAAATTATGTAAAGCCAAAAAAACAGTTCTACTAAATTTAAATTAAAAAACTTTAAAGCTTTCGTCCACAATCAAGTGTTATTTTGTATATTTTGTCAGCAAATTCAAAATTCCCTCTAAATAATTCAGTCCTTTGTTTAATCTTTAATCTCTGGGGATTGGTTTCCCTGGCAAAGCACAAACCAAAATGGGAACGGAAACCGAAACCGAAGGAGAGTCCTGCGACTGGCCTATGCTGTTCCGCTCGATCCAGAAGGACATTCGCAAGAAGGCGGATCTCCTGATAGCCCTCACCCACTTCCTGGTCACCAAGGACTACCGCCTGCTGAGCACCAGCAAATCTCCAGGAAGTCCCAGTGAACTGCCACCCGACCACTGGAATCGGGATCCCCAGAGATACTCCCTGCACTACGCCGATGAGCTGGGCAGTCGGTACGTCCTGGTGGCCAAGCTGAGTGGCAGGGATCTGGTCATCAGCCTGCAGAACTCGACCAGCAAGCGCATATCCATCGTCTGCCTGCAGCCCGAGAGTCTCGTGTCCTCCACCAGCAGTCCCTCCATGATGAAGTGCATTCCGAGGGCGGAGAGGATCATGAGTCGTCTGCGGTTCGATCTGGTGGATCCGGTGGTGCGAGGCACCAGAAGAGATCCCGAGGCCAAAGGCAGGGAGATGACTAGTCGGCTTCACCCCCCGAGCAGAGTATCCTTCAATCTCCGCCAGAGCACACACATCCTGGGCAGTGAGGAGTCCACATAGAACGCAATTTGACTTGGAGGAAGTTACCTTTTTCTTTTGAAAAATTAAAAATAAAATAAGCACCTTTATTATCATTGATTTAACCTTCTTTGAATCTACCTCATACAAATATTGTGGGCTCTCCATGGTTAAGTTTTAATTTAAAAAGAGTTTACTCTATGTTGAATAAAACCTATGAAACCTTTTAAATAAAATTAATTTTTTGGGAATTATGACAGCTCCCTTCCCCTTCGATTTCCCCTCTATTTAGAAAACCTAGTAGGCTAAGTGACGTTTAAGTAGGGCTCCTGGACGCTGTCACCTCGCCGCCAGCGACAGCTCAGTGGGTTAAGTTAACTCCCCAGTTAAAAACGTAAGAGTGTCGTCGGTCCGGGTTCGAATCCCGGTAGTAAGGAGCATGGAAAAATAAAAAGTAGTTGTGTGGGGGATGGTAGCATAAGGTGAAAATTTAGGATTAAGCATAAAGTGAAACCACTTTTTGTATTTTTTTTATGTTAATCTCTCTCACACTCATGTTTTAAAGGAATTTATTTTCACTAACTATAAGCTTAAAAAAATGGATCGGGTCTAATGGTTAATTCACGACAGTTAACAGTAAACCCAGTATTTTATCACATCCCGATTTAATTTCTGTTTTAATTCATTGCTGCGGTTGGGTCTTTCGGTTTCTGTTGTCTGTCACGGAGGGCTGTCATTATTGTCATTGTCCCGCATTTAATATTTATTGTATTAATAATGCAGTCGCGTTGAAAATTTCATAATGTCCGGCAGTGCCATCGAGGCATTCAGCATTTGCTTCGGTTTTTTGTGTTTTAATTTTGGTTGCATATCTGCGGATGTATTATTGGATGTTGACACTTTTGTTGTTGATGCAGCTGCGGTTGTGGCCCAGTTGACGTTGATATGGATGTTGATGTTGATGTTGATGGAGGCTGGTTAGGGCTGGTCGGGTTGGTTACAACCAGCGAAACCGCACAAAAACAAAGCCAGCCAAAGCCCCGCTCCATCCGGTGAAATGAAAACCACTGCGAAATGGAATATGAATATGGTATTCAGTTCTGGTTTTGGTTTGAAAACTATTACTCATCTGTACAAATGGTTTTGGCGAAGACCTAAAAAATGAACTAGCTAAACTTTTGCTTTAGGTATTCTATTATTCCTACCAGACGCTGTGCGTCTTTCTTTCCCATTGATTTATTTTACATTAATAGTTTTAAAAATTTATTTAAACTTGCTAGTGGTAATTTTTTTAATTATTAAGGTAAGGAATGATTTATAAGTACCGCTTCCATTAAACATAAAACCTCTTTTAGTTGTAAAGGGTAAGAAAAACAAAACAAAAAAATTAAGATTGATGGGGGACTTGAACTCGTTTTAACCAGCCGCTGAGCTAGGACACTAACACCTAGTCTACAGTCTATTTGACTCTGACGTGGCTGAGTACAAGTATGTGTTTTCCAAATAGTTTCTTGCTTTTAAAATCAGTTTTTCAAAATAATCCTTATTTATTTATTGCGTTGACTAAATAAGAATGAATTTTTATGGATTATTTTAGTTGAAATTATGAATTGCAAGGGTGTGCTTTGTATGAGTGATTTTTCTTCTCGTTTTAAATCCTGAATGAACTTTATTGAAATGTTAGCTTCCCTTGATTATTAAATAGTTAAAGTTCAGAATCAGGACCTCTATAAGGTTCACTCCATAATGAGTCTGTGTGGGTGTTGCAGCATCATCATAAAATTCAATTAAAGCGAAAAGCACACAATCAAACAAAAGATCAAATTAAATGCCTGGCTAGCAATTTACTTCGCTGATGTAAGGGGGCGTGGGGGCACGGGGGCGTGGGCGTGGCAGGCTAACCCACAAAATAGCACATGTGTGTGGATGGGCTTCGACGTGGGTTTGTACAGGGAAAAAAATTACAAAATTGATTCAAAGAGTTTTTATTTATTTAACTGAGTTTTACATTCGTTAAGTTTGCTTTCTTTTAATCATAATTTTATTGATGGTTATATTTATAGATAAAAGCATAAAAGAATTATTGATTTGTGTCCTTGAACTATTTTCTCAGTGTACCCATATATATATATATATATATGTGTGTGCGTGTGGCATAGACAACGGCACGCATTGCGGTTTAACGCGCTTTTCATTACTCGGAGGAGGAATGGCAGGAGGGGGCCCAGAAGCTGAATGGCTGCCAAAGGAACATCAAAGGAGGTGGAAGGACATGGAGACAAGGACGAGGACAAGTTGCTGCGGTATTTTTACGACCATTTCAGTTTTGTAATGGCAATCCAAAAGCTTGTACCAAATGGCGATGGGGGTGCACCGAAAATCATATAAAAGTCATTGGGACTTAGTTAAGCCAGCGATATTAACAAATGCCAAGAAGATGAGACTGCCTGCCAAGGAAAAAAAAAAGGAAATGGAATGGGAATGGGAATGCGAATGGGTCTATGGATGATAATAAACCAGGCCACAGCCACAAGAGCACACAGACTTAGGCATTAAACCGCCACTAAAATCCACATGTCACAGCGGGCATTTGCGGCAGACTGAAAGTAAGAGTAAGAACAAAGGCCAAGAAATATTCCATTTATTTAGATCTGAATTCAGAGCAGAAAAAATTAAATAATTATAATATTAAGATAAAAATTCAGAGCAAAATTAATTAATTAAATTAATTTATTTAGCGCAGCACTACACAAAAGTCCCTCGAATTGTTAATTGAATCCAGCTGGGTCATCAGTGAAGTAGAACTTAAATACTATGCGGCCAGCAATCAATTTCCATCTGGTAAAATGTTCCCCTTCCACATTTTCCCATCATTTACCCGTCTGTTTAATCAATAAGTTGCCAGCCAAATGCAATCCATCCATCACCACCAATCAGTCTGCAAATGGCCGACCACAATCCAGTGTCCATTATCCATTATCCGGTAAATTTGCAACTTGCACCGCGATCTGATAGCAAACCGTGATGATAGCCGATAGCCATGACACGAGTTTCTACTTTACAGAGCATCCACTTTGGAAACACTAAGAAAAAAGCCCTTATAGCTTGTAATTTTTATATATAATTATGTATTTGCATATCAAAATTTTGTGGACTTTAATTCACTCCAAACAATTGTTAATCTTAGGCTGTATCAAAGGAAATAAATTAATATCCAATTGAAATGTTCAAAAATATCGAGCAGGTATTTTCAATAATAATATAAAAATATTATCAAAACTCGTTTTCAAAGTGAAATTTTAGAAAATCATATAAATCATAAAACTTAAAATGAGTTCATAGCATATTGGTTAGCCTAACATACAAACTCTTAATTTAAAAAAAAAATCCCCAGACAGACAGTTCTTTTTTATATTTTTTACACTTTTTATACTACAAAAGACGCGATGGGTAGGTTTGTTGTGTCAGGGATTGAGTTTTCTTGTATTACACCAGGTTTTGGTTAGGTTTTTCTTCTCTGTGCAGCACTTTCAAGCCCCTAAAAGCCCCAATTTTCGATTCGCGCCGGTGGGCGCCATCTTGCGTGCAGGCAATTACAAAGTTTTGGACGCTGCATTTAATTAGGTACAATCGGCCATCAGGCAAGAGGCATCGGCATTGGCCAAAGTCGCTGCAGAACAATGTACGATGTACCAAACTAATAGCTGACCGCTCGGGGCGACTTTGGAGCGCAGAGGGTTGAGGGACCGACGACCCGCCTAATTGAATGCCCTCGGCGCAAAGTGAGAAAAAAAATTCTAAAAAAAAAAAAAAGACTGCAAAACAAACGAGAATTTTCAAGCTGGTAAATCCGAATCTCAAATTATGTACCACTTATTCATATTATTTTATTTGGTAATAAAAATAGCACAATACAACATTTATTTATATATAAGTATATTTATTTTATATATATTATATATTTATGTATAAATATTAAAACTGAGCGCACTTAGTTTAAAAAACATTAAAACCAGTCATTTACAACAAAATTTTAATAACTAATTTTTAAAAAAAAGTTTAGATTGATTTACATTTTCCTAAAACTCAAATTGCTTGTGAAAAAAGAAGTATATCCTTCTGGTAAGTGGAAAAACAAGTAAAGAAAGCTGAAGAAAAGCAAAAATTATACATTGTATTATCGGCTACAAGAAAGCAAGGGATGGGAGATGGGAGGCTGGAAAAGAAGGCTGTTGTCCCAGCATTTGGCTTCGACTTTAGCCTTTTCCCGCCGGCTGTTTGTTAATGGCAAAGCTCTGGCAAATTTTCATGTTGGCTTAGACAAAACGGCCCAGCTGCACCGCCGCCACAGAAATTGGCCTTTTCATTGTGTAACTCGTCGTGGCGGCGGAGGTCCTTCCTCCTTCCTTCTCCAGCTCCTTAATTTCCAGAGCGGCGACCACAAGCCGCCGCACAGAAAAGCACATTCTCCACTACACAGAGAAAAAAAGGGCTAAGTTCAATTTTTGTTATACTGCAATAAAGCTGGAACTGCCCTAAAATCATATTTATAGCTTGGTTTTTACAGCAATAAATTTATTTGCTAATCTATCTTTTTTAATGTTAAGAAAACTATCATAAAACTTTTTTTTTAAGTTTACCATTTTGTTTAAATAAAATGTTAATTTTGTCTTATTTTTATTTAACTTTATTTTTATTTTCTTATACTTCTGAGGTCCAGATATATTCTTAATTAATGGAACTATAAAACAATTCATTAAACAACAGTATCCTTTAAAGTTAGTATGTTATATAATTTATTAAATACTTCAAGATTTTCAAACATTTAAAATTAAAATGTGAACTATTTTATTAATAATATAACCTTGGACAATGTTAAAAACGTTTTGTTTAAAAACAAACCCATGGAAAAATGTATAAAATAAATATCTATATTCCAAAAAGAAATTCGAAACGTTGCATTTATCAAAGTACAATTTTTTTTTCTTTGTGCAAGGCTCCTTTATTTTCCGCTCATTTATTTGCAGGAACATAAGCAGCGGCATTATGAAATGAAATGCCGGCGGTGGTTGGTGGCCATTTTGGTAACTGCTAAAAGCGATGCTAACAGTAACACAGCAACAAAGGACGAGCGGCGGTAAATGGTCAGCATTGCGAAAAGCTGCAAAATGGAAAAGAATTAAACAAAAATATTTGGACCATTTTCCATTTTTCCTTTAGTTGATTTCGAGAGCAAAGTGAATTTCATCATGGAGCATGTACAAAAAAATATATATGTACGGATATTGGGGAAAATATTATTTGCACAGAATTCAATAACAGAAGGAATACAAACATACATCAAGGCTTATACCTTTAATAAAATCACAGTCATCATTTAAAAATAAATAATAAAATTACTTATTTTAAAGTATTCACTAAGAGCATGGAGGATATTGTGAATTAAATAAAATAAACTTTAAAATTGTGTCCTTAATTTTGTGGCTCTGCTTTTAAATTCCCATTTCTCACCTTTGACCAGTGTCCGGTACACAAGCCACCTTTTAAAGTGGAGAAACGCCCGAGTAAAGGCAATACTTTATGACCAAAACACCCACAAAGTTCAAATTAAAAAGCAACAGCCCTGCACCTTTTTTTTGATTCCGACACCTACACCGTAAACCCGACCCACACCCACCAACTCCCACCACCTCTTCGATTCCAAACGCCTTTGAGTCTCTATTTACTTCTAAAAATATGCACCGTCACTCGCCCATCATTCTTCTTGTGAGCAGAATGTAATCTCGTTAAGAGCTCCTCAAATAACAGCGACTCGCCCTCAAAAGTATACTGTTCTGTGAGCATTTACCGACTTTTGATTTTGAGGCTGACTAAAAATAAAGCATACTATTTTTTATTTCGATTCGATTTTGACAGTCGCTCCTGTGTTGATGTCCCCAAATTGATAAGCTGGCTAAAAATGAATTATGCAACCAGGGGAATCACCTCAATATATGCATGCAGTGCACTGCTTGCTTGTGTGCTTGCACTGCTTGTGTGTGCACCGATATGCACATGCATATATACTATATATGCACATACATATGTCTGTATAAACTCCCCCGATGCGATGTCAAACAACATTGTCACTATCTACATTGCACGCAGATACACTGAACGAAGTCCATTTATTTTAAAATAATTTCATTAGAATAAAAAGATTATGCTAAGATAAATATTTTTAAACATGATTTCATAGAAAACAAAAAAATTTTACCAAATATAAATTGTTACCAGTTCCAATATTTAATCATCATTTCAGCAAAAGTAAGAGAGATTGTCCAGTTGTTCTTATGAAAGGAGCCCCAATTAATTCCATTTTCTGATTCATCGGTAATTTGTCCATCTTTATAGTATTTTCCATTGAGCGAACTATAATTTAAAGTGGTTAACTAAATGTTTAAATTATTATTTAAGCGAATACGTATACCTCTGATCACAGTTAGAGTACCACCAACCACCAAATCCATTTCGAGCGCAATTTAATTCATGATCGTCATTATCCCTGTCAAATGTGGTGAACTTTTTGTTTTTATGATATTTAAGGGAGTCTCCGGCATCACCAGAATATTCCCCGAAAGTTTTAAGCTCGTAAAATTCTTCCTCGCTACCAATTTTGAAATCATTGTAATGAGCGTAGCCGGTTTTTCCATTAACATCCCCAAGTTTAATATAGAGTTCGTGGGGCCGTTCCTTAGTCATTAGGTGCAACTTCTCCAACCCGATAAAAAACTCTCCCCGTAGGTCACCGAATCCGTCTTTGTAATCCGTCCAGTTTCGATCAAAGTTCTCGGATCCGTCGAGACGTCTTTGGATTACCGTCCATCCGTCCGAAATACACGGCACTTTAAACGGCTCAATGCCCCTCAGTTTTATTTGGTAAATTCCATCGGGACTGCCACTGGGACATGAGTCAGGCAAATTACTTGCAGTTTCCCTGCACTCCGCAAGCTGATTAGATCTTTCAGATAGTGTTATCTTAACCAATTTGATCTGATTCCTTAAGTCAGAGATTTGTTTATTCTTCACATTTATAAGGTCTTCTTTGGTCTTGATTTGAGCTTCAGCGATTAGCAACAGCAAGTGACTCTGAAAATCTTTAATGGTAATTTCCATAGTCCCAACATTGCTTTGAAGTTCTCCGTTGGTATCTGCTGCTTGTTCGAGCTGTGCAAAATGATCAAAAACGAGCTTCTCATTAGATGATTCCTGCTCCAAATCGTTTACAGATTTAGCACCGATAAGACGATGTTCTCCCAGAAGGAAACATGTCAGAATAATCACTAAATAACCCGATTTCATTGCGAACTGAAGCACCGTCAGAGCCAAACTAAACTAAATTAAAATAAGGAACTATAGTTGTAAGCTTTTCAAGCTTCATAAACACAGTCTTTTTGAATTTAATTTACAAACAAAATATAGATAAGAACGAGAGTATCAACATATAGGGTTCAAACCTCCTTACAATGCATTTGTTTTTAAAACTTACTTACTTATTGTATACTTACGCAAACGAAATAGCTTTAAATGAAAAATTAAAATTTATATTGCAAGTCTGGTACTCCTTTTAAATTTAATTTAAAAATTTTTAATCCTTCACGTAATAAAGGCTTTCTATACATGTTAAGGAAGATACGGTTAAAATAAAAAGAATATTTAAAAAATAGTGTTTTGTATTATAAAAATGTTTTTTCCTTATATAAGCTTTAATTCAAAAATTCTTAAACGGTCACAAATTTATTTAGCAATGCTTATTTCATAAATAAAACATCATTAAGTCCTTTCTAATAATATACCATAATCCTGTTCGGTGCTTCTCCCTTTTTTGTATCATCATCCTGCGATTAGCTTTTATTCACTGAAAGTGGACAACTGATGGAGCTTGGTGAAGCGGGTGACAAGTGCGCGGACTTAACGCCATTTGATGACACGGTGGCTCATCATAATGGCCAAATCAATTATCAATTCCCAGCCAATTCCATGCGAGTTATAAAAATATTGTGTTCACTTTGCTGTAACTTAAAAGAAAATGTACCAAATATAATTTTTTAACAATTCCGATTTATAAAAATATAATTTTTTGATAACTAAAAAAGACAAGATTCTTAAAGGGTTTTAGGCCTAATCATCATTTCAGCAAAAGTAAGCGAGATTGTCCAGTTGTACTTTTGAAAGGAACCCCAATTAATTCCATTTTCTGACTCATCGGTAATTTGTCCATCTTTATAGTATTTTCCATTGAGCGTACTGTAATTTGAAGTGGTTAACTAAATGTTTTAAATAGTGTTTAAGCAAATACGTATACCTATGAGCACAGTTATGATACCACCAACCACCACGTTCGTCTTGAGCGCAATTAAATTTATTATCGTCATTATCCCTGTCAAATGTGGTGAACTTTTTGTTCTTATGATGTTTAAGGGAATCTCCGGCATCACCAGAATATTCCCCCAGAGTTTTAAGCGCGTAGGATTCGTTTTCGCTGCCAATTTTGAAATCACTGTAATGAGCGAAGCTGTAATTTCCATGAACATCCCCAAGTAAAATATAGAGTTCGTGGGGCCGTTCCTTAGTCATTAGGTGCAACTTCTCTAACCCGATAAAAAACTCTCCCCTTAGGTCACCGAATCCGTCTTTGTAATCCGTCCAGTTTCGATGGAAGTTCACGGATCCGTCGAGACGTCTTTGGATTACCATCCATCTGTACGGACCACATGGCACTTTAAATGGCTCGATGCCCCCGAGTTTAATTTGGTGAATTCCATTGGGACTAGCACTGGGACATGAGTCAGGCAAAATATTTGCAGTTTTCCTGCACTTCGAAAGCTGATTAGATCTTTCAGATAGTTCTATCTCATCCAAATCGATCTCATTTCTAAGGTCAAAGATTTGTTTATCTTTCCCCGCAAGCTGATTAGATCTTTCGGATAGTATTATCTCAATCCATTTGATCTGGTTTCTAAGGTCAGAGATTTGTTCATCTTTATTTTTAAGATTTTCATGCTGGTCGTTGATTTGTTTATTTTTCTCATTTATTTGTTCTTCTTTGATTTTTATTTGAGCTTCAGCAATCACCAACTGACCCTGCAAATCTTTAATGGTATCTTCCATAGTATCTGCTGCTTCTTTGAGCTGCTCAAAACGATCGAAAACGAGCTTCTTACTAGACGATTCCTGCTCCAAATCGTGAACAGATTTAGCACCGATAAGTCGATGTTCTCCCAGAAGGAAACATGTCAGCACAATTACTAAAACACCCGACTTCATTGCAAACTGTCTCACTGTCAAAACCAAACTAAACTGAATTAAAACAAGGAACTATAGTTGTAAGCTTTTCAAGCTTTAAAGACACAGTCTTTTTACATTTAATTTACAAACAAAATGAGATAAGAACGAGAGTATGAACGTATAGGGCTCAAATCTCCTTAGATGTATTTGTTTTTTAAATGAATCATCGTTAATCATCAATAACGAATTATCTCTCATCTTACATTTACGCAAGCGAAATAAAAAAATCGGAAATCTTAGTAACACCAATTTTCATTTCCGATACTCAAAAAGAGTATCGTAAATACTGTGAACGTTGCAAACTTCTGTCTGTTCGTCAGTCCGCACAAACGTCGAGATTTCGGGAACTATAAGAGCTAGAGCACAATTTTACACCCGGACTTCTATAAACAAAACGCAGATCAAGTTTGTTTTAAAACCTGACCACGCCCTTTTTACGCCCACAAACCGCAAAACTCTGTGGCGCCCAAATTTTTAATGCTAAAGAAAAGTATAGAAAAATGTAAATGTAAAAATGTATTGCGCTAGAAAGCAGACCTTTTATTTCAGTCATTTAACCTGTAAGTCGGGAATTATTTTAGTTGTTGAATTACATTTTTTACTACCAGCACAGTGTACTTAATTTATTTACACAAAAATATCAAGGATAATATATTATTTATAACACAGATTTCTAAGCATAATAGAACCAAATTTACTAAAAATTATTTAATATCACAGTTTTTTTTGCAAGTGTATACGCACATTCTTCGTGACGCAATTTAATGGCGGCTTAATTAAGCGTTGCATTTTGCATGTGGTTGCCCAAAAATGGCAGCGAGCAGCGCAAAACTTTCAGCGGGACATGGCCACACCCCACCATTTTCCGCCCACAATTTCCATTTTGCAGCCCAGGCCACAAGGACTCCCGTGGGCTGTCACTAATCAAGCTGCGTTGGCTGTCAATTACGAGTCCACGGAGACGGGAGCTTGGAGGTTGGAGCTTGCAGCTTTCCGTTGAAGGTGCGTGTCCTGATGATAATGATGGATAGATTGATAAATCGACGGATGGACGATTGGATAGATGGATGAATGGAGCGGATCGGATCGGAGGGCATCGCATTACCACCCCATCAACGAGATTTCCTGGTTGGATTAGCATAAGCATAGGCCTCGCTCAATTTGGGTTTTCGCATGCACATCAGGTTCTTTGCATTTGGGTATTGCAAATTAATGCTGGGTTTGTTTTTAGGCCAGGTTCTCTTCGGATATGCAATGCATATAAATCTTAGATTTTATTTAAAATATTAGGAATCGGTTTACCATGCATCTACTTTATTTTTTTCAATAATAACAATACATCATATTATTTACAATAAAGTAAATGTAAAGTAAATACATTATAGAGGTAAAAAAACTCACAACAAATATTATATATTAAAGTAACCTATATAAAAAAAGTAATTAGTTTTAGATATTCTATGCAGCCTATATAAAAAGTTCAAAAAATGTTACAGTAATAATTTGTAAATACAAAATTCGCATTTATTCGTGTGAACATTCTGCAAGACAATAAAATACGCAACAAAATGTTTTAACAAAGCCACACAAATAACTTGGTGTGAAAGTGTGCTCTAATACCATTAGCGCATCTTGAAATTTTCCGCAATAACCCATTTTATTTATGCCGGGAGATAAACAGCGGGGTGAGAGTGGTATTTGTGGGTAAACATTAGGGTGGTCCTTATTTGGTCGAATGTTGAATTTGCAACGGGGCACTTTCGAAATCGGTTATATACCTCGAAATATGAAATACCTTTTTTTAATTTTTTTTTAGGTCAAGGTTTAGGGGTCGCTACCAAGGTTTGAATTTTAAGGGTCTCCATACAAAAAAAAAAAAAAAGTTCGATTTTAATTTTTTTTTTCATAAATAATTTCAGAATCTGAATACAAAACGTTGACTAAAATGTGAAGTCGATCCGAATTACAGTTTCGGAGATACAGGCCCTTGAAGTTGCGCGAAATGCACAAATGCACTGCTTATTAAAATTACATGCAAAACATAACATTAAAGGGCCTGTATCTCCGAAACTGTTATTCGGATCGACTTCACATTTTAGTCAACGTTTTGTATTCAGATTCTGAAATTATTTATGAAAAAAAAAATAAAAGTCGAACTTTTTTTTTTTTTTTGTATGGAGACCCTTAAAATTTAAACCTTGGTAGCGACCCCAAACCTTGACCTAAAAAAAAAAAAAAAGGTATTTCATATTTCGAGGTATATAATCGATTTCGAAAGTGCCCCGTTGCAAATTCAACAATCGACCAAATAAGGACCACCCTAGTAAACATACTCGCATATAAAATATTTCCGATGAGTGCCAGAACCCTCTTCTCCGACTCCGGACTCCGGAGGCAATCTGCCGCAAATCGGGGGCAAATCGGGGGGCGGAGTCACGCCCCTTGGGGCCTGGGAATTCTCCGTTCTCACAGCGGACAATAAATTGCGGCTTTCGCCGGCGACATGAAGATGCTTTCTCGAGTGGCAAAAACAATCAGCGAGGAGGTGGAATGGGTACTTATTCGAGTTGGAGATGGAGATGGAACTGGAGATGGAGAGTACAAGAAGCGGGACAATCTGCCGCTGCTAGCTCACAATTTATTGTTCATTTATTCGCATTTAGAATACATACTTACAATATTGAACGACTCAACGAGCACTCCCCATTTCCTGATTGCTATAAATTTCAAATAGATTTTTGCATGGCGCTGATTGCATTGGCTTGTCCTGGTCTCTTGGTTTTGGTTTTGGTCCTTGTTCTGCTCCTGCTCCTGATTCTGATTCTGCTCCCAGTCATCCTGGCCAGTCATCCGTAATTTCCCGAGACCGAATGGAAAATTTAATGGCGGCTCCCACGTTCCCCTCCCACTGCCTGCCATCTCCAACAATCATCATCCAAAACAATGTGTACTTAATTTCCTTTCAAAGCTGCTCACAATGCACTGTAAACAAAATGGTGTCCTATAATAGTTACATTTATCTAAGGAATCTGAAAATCAGTTGCTTTGAAAGTCACAAAAAAAGCAGGAGACATTAAAAAGTATTTTAGAAATTAAGAATATTTTTTAAAGGATCTCAATTATTTTTTAAATGTACCCAAAGGTAGCCAATATTTTTCAAAGGATCTCAAACATTTCAAAAAAGTAAATAAAATAACTGTCCAAAAGTTGAACATTACAAAACTTTTATTTAATTAATATTTTCGGAATTTTTTTGTATTAATGTATCATTTATTTTTCTCTGGTATTCCGACGCTGCTCATTTAATTTTGTTTCGTTCCATTTCATTTGAACCTCTTAATGCTTCAGCGGGAACCCGGCGCGTGTTGAATATGAATCATGCCCTCCAAGTGCTATTCATATTGATTGGACACCACCCATCGCCCACCACCCACTGCCCATTGCCCACTCCATTTTTCACCTGTCCGTCATGCCGCTTGTTTTCCCCCCTTTTTTTGTCCATTATTTGCCCTTTTGGAGGACGGTGGATGGTGGATGGCTGATGGTGGAATGCAGCCAGGAGAAGAACCAGCAGGAGCATCAAATATTTTCCAATTTGAATTTCACCCCATAATCCCCAGCTCCTCCTCCTCTACCTCCATCCCCTCCCCTTGGAGTACATTAATTTTCCGGCGAGGGTATGGTGGAATGTTCGAGCGGCACGCTCGCTTAATTAACATTTGCATGCAGCTGGGCCAATGGGGCATGCAACAAGTGGAGCCAGATACCCCTACCACCCTCCCTCCCAAGGACCTTTTGACTTTGTTTGAGTTGCTTTTAGCGAAACCAATTTTTGGATTGACAAAAAATATATTACATTTTACCTGTAAAAATAGATATAGTCAATATTAAATGTAAAACTTTAAAGTATAATAGATTTATCAAAATCACTTTAAATAATATGTGGCTTAACATGTAATTTACGAGTATATAAACATATGTTTTTAAAAGTAAATTTCCTTGGAAAATACAGTTGAAAATGTAAAAATAGTTCTCGTTATTTTTATAAAGGGTATTGCAAAGTCTTCTAAATTTAGTTAAGTTTATTATGGTTATTTAATAAATCTTTGATAATTACCACATACATAACATAAACCTATGATTTGCCATTTTTCCAGCTCGTCCTGTCCAAGAATCGATCTCATAAAAGAAAAACCATTTTAATATCGTCGCACTAATTTAATATTTGTGCTTTTTTTTCCATACTTTCGCTGAGTTTTTTTGACTTTGCTAAGCCCGCTTAGATTTAAATCCTCAAAAAATAGAGTTAAGCCATATAAGAGGTGGAGTTAAGGGGCCCTCATTTTTCGCTTGTGTTTATGCAAATATTTGTGTTCCATTTGCATTTCAATAATTGAAATTTTTATATCTTCTCCTCTCTCTTTCTCTCTCTCTCTCTCTCTCTCTCTCGTTCTCCCTCTCTGTCTCGCATTTATTATGCGATTTGCTGGGCAAAAAATAAAAATGTTATTTTTTTGTGAACTTGATTAAACATTGGGCCGAGGCACATAATCAACCATTTGTTTGCCAAACTCTTGACACAGATGCGATTTTGGTGGTGAAAGTTCCGGATCCTGATAACTTTTACCCCTCGTTTTTTCCCATTTTTCGACCACAACGCATTTGCGTTTCCATAACTGACACATGGAACTAATTTTCTTTATTATTGAAAAATATCAGAAGCAGAAGAACATTAGAAAAAGTAGTTAAATAAATAAAAAATTAAATATACCCCTTAATCATAATAAAAAAGCTTAGGCCACTTTTTAAAATTTACTGATAAACATGAATAGTAAAAAATCAATTGTACGAAAGTACATCTTATATATCTTATATCTTAATAAAACCGGAAGTTATGCATATATCAACTGATTGATATTACTATTTCTATATTTTAAAGTATATTTCCAATTTATTCAAAGACAATAACTCAAGCCATAAAAAATATTTTCTTTTGTAATAATTACGGACTTTCAGCAACAGTTTCATAACCATTTCTGTTTCCCTTTTTCCATTTTTCAGGCTTAATGCCCTTGTGACCCTCGGTGTCTCTGTGTAAATTTGCTTACTTGGCGGCATTTTCACCTCCTCAAACTGAAACTCAAACCCAATCCCAAACCCAAACTCAAAGTGCATTCTGTGCCTGTGCCCCCACTCACGTTCGACATTTTTAGCGTTAAATAATGGAGGGACAGGAACCCAGCTCATAAAGCCGCAAAGTGCCGCCATGAGTTGTTGTTGGCGTTGCAGCAACGTTGATGCTGTCGCTGTCGCTGTCACTGCAGATGCAGCAGCAACACTTGCAGCACTTGCAACACCAGCAACCACTGCAGCACTTCCTTCCCGTTCACCTTGTCACACACAGCACAACTTTAAATTCCTTTTGGATTTTACTATAAAGAATTATTTGTCATTTAGGAACTTTTATTTTACTTTGTGTAAGTTATTTATCTTTTACATTTAAAATTAATAAATCAAAAGTTAAAACAAGTTTTTATGTTTTTTGGAAACTTAAATAACAAACACATTTTTATTTTAAATTTGTATAAACTCAAAAACAAAAAACCAGCTAAAGAACATTTATATAGATTTTTAGAAATACCAGAAATGTTGATGGGTAAATATTTTAGAAACTTATGTCTTTTTTTATTGTATGACTTATTAGTTTTTTTTTAGTTACAAACTCTACTATTTTTTGCAGTGCATCAAGCGTGGGAGTGTGGGACTTTTGTGAATTTTCCACAACTGCAGAATGAGGCCCACGCACGAGTGTGTGTATATGTAACTGCATACGTGTTCCATAAATAATCCCCATTTGCAATGCAACATGCAATGTTGGCCTTACCTCCCGATTTTCCATTGCCTCCCATTCTCATTCCGCCCCCAGGTTCTCTCAGTGCACTGAGAAAAAAACTATTATAAATTGGGGAAGCTGTATGTTAACCTGTAGGTATATCATATATCTTCATATCGAGCTAAATGAAAATTATTAACCTGCCTTGAAGATGAGAAAATTGACCCTAATTTAACACTAAAGACAGCCCCAAATATTATTGCATAATTTTGTGCAGTGTAGTTTTCCACTTTTGCTGGGCTGTCGTTGTTTATGCACGTGAATTGCAAATCTCTTCGACGGACGGCAGTATCGTTATGCCGGCTACTGGGCACAAAGATGCCCGAAAATGGATGCCAGTTTCGGGATTGGGATTCCGAATTCCGGATTGCAGTTGAGTTCGGATGATGTCTACCTCCCCTTCCCACCACTCATCCATCTTAACCACCTGACCACCCACTGGTTGGCATTTTCTTTGGCCGGCTGCAGTGGAGCATGTAAAACGGTTGAGCAAAGTTAACCGCATTGTCGCCATTTGCTGTTTGCTGTTTGCTGTTTTCCCACTCTCGCCTTCCCCTTCCCAGTTTTTCCCACCCCAAAATTTTCCCTCCTTTCTTGGTCCTCGGCTTATTACGATTATTATGTCTTTTATGGTTGTGGTCTTGTAGCAGAAAGCCGCCAGATGCCATTTAGTGGGAAGCCCTTCCATAAGGCAAATGCTTCTCATTACAGTGCGTGACGTGTTTGTAAGCTCCTGATGGGGATAATATTTCTTTATAGTAATAAAAACCATATACTCTCATTGAGTCACCCATCTTGTATCTTACCTTTTTTAATTAAGTTTACAGCGTACAAATAAATAAATACTTTTAATGAACGCGAGTTCTTTAGATTAAATGGCGGCGCCACTATAATCCACTCAATATAATATATGTATATCCTTAAGACTTACTTCTTTCGAGTGAAATAATGTCCTTGGAAATCACTGTTCTTATATTTTCAGATTCCATGTAACATGCTTAGCAACCCCATCATCATCATCGTCGCATCACCACATGATCATCGCCATAAGTTATGTTATATGTTATGTGCATCGCGACAGGTTCGCTCCCATATCCCCGTTCCCCTAGCAATTTTCCAACTTTCGCCGTAGTCCTTTCGCCGCTGAATATCCTTCAAAGTATTTTGTGCTGCGCTGAGTGGCGGCAGCAGATTGGAAAATCATTGCAATAACTTCCACTTGTTTAGTATCTGAACTTTGCATGCTGTTGGCTTGACGACGACTATTTCTGGTTTCATTTGACGTTCAAGTTGTGTGGTGATAAAGTTGGGAACGAAGTCATATGTATGACGAGTACTTAAATACAGTAAAGGTTGCATTTGATTTAGATAAATGTTTTATTTTGTCAAGATTAAGTAGTAAAGGATGTTTTACACACACTTTCTAGACACACAGACAGTCTTATCTATTTGCTTACATTATATTTTCCTGAAATATATATTTTGAATAAAAGTATTTTAGACTTAAATTAAATAGAGAAAGTTTATGTTAAGTCGAAGTCTCACTGCCATAATTTACATTGGGCCAAAAGCATCCACTTGAGTTTCTATTGATTAACAGACGAAGCAATTTGATTTCTCGATGGATTATTTTGAGCGTTGATTGCGCTTACCACATACTTATTTGCACTCTAGTGTGGCCCATATAATTTCGGATATACTTGTACTACATGAGATATTGATTTATCGCTGTCTGGCGCACAGATTTATTTGGCCAGAAACAATTAGCAGCCGGCCCAAAATGGCCATGGAGATGTGGAAGCTGGTTATGGCCAGCAAAAGGCAATGTGCAAACAAAATTTAACTTGATGATGCATAAAAAACAATTTTACGCAAATTGTTTGACCAGCGGTTTGGGGATGTGGAAATGTGTGGAAATGTGTGGAAATGTGTGGAAATGTGGGGAAATGTGTGGAAATGTGCGGCATGTTTGGACAGACAATTGACCACTCAGCACATCGTTAGGATGTGCTAGGATAACGCAAGGAGCGGCTGCTGAATCCAAATCGGGGGAAGCAGGAAGCAGCTGCAGCTGCCATTTTGTTTTTGCTTGCCTTGCTGCTCACATCTGCAAATTTATGAAATTCTCCATCTTCAACTTCGCATTTCGCATTTCGCATTTGAGTGTTGTGTGTACAATGACATATCAAGCAGCCGCCCCGTTGGCCACCTTCAAGCCGAGAGAGAAACGAAATCGGTTGGAAACACACAAAAAAAAGAACATTCTACCCACTCATATAACTTATTTACAACTTTTTTGGTTATTATCACGTTTAAGAGCATTAGTCTGTCTATTCCTGTTTCAATACTTTTATATATAATACAAAAAATCATTCTTGACAATCTCAAAAAACTAATTTTGTATTAATACAAAGGAAAAACTAAAGAAACAAACCCATTTTAAATTGGTTAATAAACTAGAAAACATAAACAAACCGTTTCTAAATATTTGTTTAAATAACAGATGATTTTTACAAAAATTATTAAAAACCCTTTTATCTTTCGCAGAAGAGGACGTTGGGTGATTTAACTAAGTAAACAGAACCAAAAGTTAAAGGGAGTTTTATTTTAAATAAAAAACACTGTATCTGAAGGATATGTTCTAATTTGGTTTAAAATTAAACTTAAAAAAAATTTTCCAAGTGTGCAAATAAAGTTGAAAGACAAAGGAAAAGCAAACACAAAGCAACAGATACAGAGTTTGGGTAAAGGGTGGTAAGTAAAGGACCAAGAGCGACCATGTCCTTGTCGAGGGTCGTGGAGTAAAGTGTATTCGAGTGTGGAATATAACGATTAGGTGTGTGTTTAACTAGAGGCATCCTGCTCCTTCATCATGGAAACATCCTCCATCGCTTTCTTCGGCTCCTCCTCATCCGTGTCAATATGTAAGTAACTTAAAGGCACCTATTGATTATAACTATAGAAATTAACAAAAACACATACCATTGCGATCATTTATGCTTAAAATTTATATTTAGGAAAAAAGATTGTAATTATGCAAATTATGTAAAAATGTAATGTTTGGTCTTAAAGGTTTATCTTTATGACCCCATGTAACGCTTATCATCTAAATACTTCAATGTGAATTTTGTATACTCTTGTGTATAGTTTAATCTAATTTACACTGCCTTACACTTTTTATATTTTTTTTGTATCTCTGATGTTGTATTAACACTGTTATTTATATTATATTATAGATGTGTATCGAATACATTTTTGATCTGAGTCAGATCAATTCTATGATTATATTCGTCTTATATTTTTTAAGGCTTTTTTTTACCACTCCTCTCTTTGCTCTTAGTTTGAGGTTTTTCATTGTGCAGCTGCAAATACAATTTCGCCCTTTTGACTTGCAGCAGCTTGATTGTCGAACGCATGTTGCATAAAGCCACTTCCGCCCCATCTCTCTCCTTGGATCAAAACGCCCAACGTCCACCCATCGTACACCTAAAGAAAAATTTATAAATATTTTTTTATATTTTGAATTTAGCGACTAAAAAACACGTTCTTGTTCGTGTTCTTTATTTTTGTTTGAATAAGTTAGGTAATCATTTAAAAGGATATAACTTATCGTTCGCTGATTTCATAACTTGAATGGAGTTCAATTTTCAACTGAACTAAATATTTTTTCAAGTGTACTACCCCCGCTGACAGACGGAAAAGCAAAGAGGAAAGTGTGACAGGAAAACGGAATTGAAAATGAAACCACGCACGCAGCAAAACACATTGTACTCCGTACTCCGTACTCCGGGTATACCCGAGTCCTTGCACTTGTCTTCCACTGTCTGCTGGATGTCTCCTGCACTTCCACCACTCCCACAATTTCATCCTACACTCGAAAAGAAGTCTAGGAACAAAAACACCTCATTGGGCTTACTGTTAAGTATCCGATAAACATTTCTGAGTTTTAAGTAAAATATGTACAAAGCTTTAAAAAATATACATTTCTACGTATGAGTGGTAATCGCCGTTGAAGAGATTAACTTTAAAAATATATACAAAATATATTTTTCTTTTTGGGCCCATACAAATCGACCCAGTCTTATGTTAATAGAGTATATTTATTGGTATATAGTGTATACCTATACAAAAAAATACAGACTGATTTATTATGATTTTTTCAGTGCATCCCTTTTTTTCAATCCCCCCTTGCACTATTTTCACCACCTCATCCTTGGTTTTCCGACCGTTGCAGAAGACAGCACGTTGCCCATTGCAGCCATTACTCAAGCGACAGCTCCTCCGATTTTTTCCCACCCCTCCTCCTCCTCCTCCTCCTCCTCCTCCTCATCCTCCTCCTATGATTTTCCCACTCCCTCCTCCGCCCCGTCAGCTATCCGCAATGGCAGTGTACATGCAAACACGTTTCTGATTAGGAATCAACAAAACCGACAACAGCAGCCGGAAAAGGACCTGTTCCTTGGACCACCAGATAGCAGATGGCAAATGTAGGAAATAAAAAAAAGGAGAAGTTCTTCTTTTAGCTGGGGAATAGGGTCATAATGACAATGCCACAAAGAGCGGAAATCATTGAAGAGAAGTGGGGTACTTGACTTGAATTTTACATCTTTAAGGTAAACCCTCGAAAATGGTTTACTTTACAATGTATTCCTTTTATTTTTACTTTTTGGTTGGTTTACAAAAAAATCCTAACAACATGATTGCCTCTTTGATTTTTCACTTTATATTTTGCCCAAAAAAGTATGCTATGAATTCTAACATGTACATTTAATATGGAATTCAAAGGGCTTCTTCTCTTAAATTTGAATTTAATTAACATGTCGAAACTATATATTAGAAATAAATAGTATAAACACAAGTAATTCCTAGCTGTTTCTGACTGCAAAAAAGTTTTGGTAAAAGCATTAAATGGATAACCTACATATGCAAATTGCCGCTTAAAAAAAGGCTTCAAAAACTAAGTCTTGTCTTTGGGTTTGACTTTAAGTTTTCCCTGATTTTTCCCTCCCTTCCTGTACAGATTTAACCATTCCAGCGCCACCTTTTCTTTTTATAAACAAGGTGCGTGTCAAAAGAAAGAATTTCAATAGACTTTGCAGAAATCAAGACAAAGGGAGGAATTAGAGGGTGGTAAATTAGGGGTGCGGGCGATTTCAGCAACTTTTGGCCACTTTTGTCTTGGCTCCCCGAATTGTCTGCCTCAAAGACAGGGGGAGAGGGTACCTCAAATTACCCCATTACCTAGCCTCACCTTCTGAAAAACCCCCTTCTAATTTTACCACACCCTGCTGAATTTTCATCTGCTTTTTCAATTTTCTCTCACGACTCAAAAACAATATGGCAAAAGTTATGCGCCGTCGAAATTCCCATCACTGTGCACCCAAACTTTTGCCTACAGGTTGCTTCAGGAGGAGCAGCCCCTTCCCTCCTGGCTTATAAGTTGTTGTGTTTCGGGGGGCAACGAAACCCCCAAAAGCCCCCCAACTCCCAATCTCCAATCCACAAAACGATGCGTACACACGAAATAAACGTGTTGAAATTTAACTAAAATTAATTTGCCAAAAATCAAGGGAAAAGTTTTGCGCCATTTTTGCCCTCTGATTTACTTGACTCCATTCCCGTTGCAAAGTGGCAACCACCTCCTTTTGTTGGGTCATAAATTTCACCGGGATTTGGCCACCAGCCGACCGAGAGCCCTTTTGTCAATTCCAAGTAATTCGGAGGGAAACAAGACATCCTGGGGAATAGAATACATCGAGGAGGAGTACAGGAATATGGCTACTGGGTGATGACCCCAAAATCAGATCGATTACACAGCTGGGAATTCGGTTTCGTGGCCCTTTAAAGGTCGAGGTCGCCAACATTTTACTCAGATTTAAGTTATTAATTACTAGCACTGCAGTTTGCTTCATTTGTTTCCCAGTAAAGTGTCAACCGCATTAATTAAATTTACTTTTTTATTACTGTTATTTAAGTGCACTGGTTTACTTTGTTTATGTACTATATTTGCTATTATTTTACGGCTTTGATTTCGATTCAAGTTATGAGCTCCCCCTCAAGAAGTGTACAAAATAATAACTAATTATATATTCTAGACTTTTAAATTTGTGTATTATTAATATTTAATAATTTATAAATGACTTTCAAGTTCGCACTTAATGCCTTAAATATTTCCTGCACTTAATATTAGTTGATTATTCTGAATTTTTTTAAATTAGTGTTTAAATTATATTTTATGATTTATTAACGACTGTCAAGTTGCTTTATTTATTTTCTGCAATTTATATGAGTTCATTAATTTTTAAGATATTTTCGTGAGCCGCTGTTTAGGTTATTAATTCAGAAAAACAAAGTCAAAAGTGGTCGGCCACCTTGGGAATTATTATGCAAATCAGTAGTCGTTCATTTCCCAGCGATTTATTCAACTGATTTTCATATTTATTCATGGTACTGCTTGTGATTGATTCCAGATTCTAGATTCCAGATACCAGAGTGTTTTTCCGTCACTTCTCCGGCACTTTCTGCATATTTTAAGCCCGCCCAGCCATCACTAATTCCTCGCCGTGCAGTTCAATTCGCACAATCATCCGTATCCGCATCCCCGTACACTTTTCCAGATTTCCCAGGGAAATGCAGATGGGAAATGGGAAGTGGGAAATAGGTGTAGTAGTCTCAGTTGGCAATTAGTTTAGTGGCTGCCAGTCCGCAGAGAAAACACAAAATTAGTGGCAGACTATAACCAGGAGGCCCTCCAGTAGCCTCCTAGTCGTAGCCTGTATCCGTATCCGGATTGCGGTGCATGCACACATTTTTGTGGGTGTGCGGAAAAGTAATTTGCATATGCATTGCCATGGCATTTGCATTTATGCATGTCGTCCGCTACTCTGGGGTTAGAAAAACCCCCTGACTACGCCTCTGGCCCCCCTGTCTCTCCCTGAATTTGCACATTTGCGGTCATGTTTATGCGCGCCAGTTAATCGATTATGCACGGGCTGAGTGAGCAGCGCCGGAAATGTGCAAATGCTGCACTTCCGCTGTTGCCGCCGCTGTTGCCACAGGCACTGCCACCCACACAGCCACCCACCCACACATAGACGTCCTTGGTGTGTGTGTTTTGGGTGGCTGCCTTTGCACTTTTTCATTTGACATCCCCTTTGTGTGTCGCAGCGAGGTGTGAAAACGGAAATCATTATCGCGTCGCTGTCATCTCTTTACTATCCGACACCAAATTGTTAACTAACAATTCTCTAGTTCCCTTGATTTACATGCTAAAATTTACTTTTCTTATATTTTTAATTACCTTTTTTTAGTTAAATAAAAAGCTTAAATTTGATTATTTCAGCGGAATATTTACATATTTTTCTTTCAAAATTTTATGCACACTTCAATAAATTATTTATGATATTTTGATTAGTTTTTTTTCAAAAAAGTCACACTTTCATTTTAACTAAATCATATGAAAATTAAGTAAATTTCTATTTGTATCAAGATGTTTTTATTATTTTTAGAAATATATTTTTCGCATTGCATTGAGTACATTATTTTCCGTTTGGTACTTGATGCTTCCCTCTTTCATTTATTTATTTATTTTTTTGTAACTACATTTTTATTTTAAAACAAGTTATTTATTATACTTTTAACTGTTTTTTCGATTTTTACCAATTTTTTTTTAACACTTTTAAAGAAAATCTTAATTTGTACCCCATTTAAATATTTGCATTAGTTTATTTAATATATTTTCACATTGGACAGGGCATACTATTTTCGGTTTGGTACTTTTCCCCTTTTATTATTTACTTGTGAGGTTGATTGTTCAAAATTGTATCGCCGGTGGCAGTCTGTCCATGTTATATCAACCATTTCGATAAATAAATATAGCAAATTTGTGCATTTAGTCGATGCGGGCTCATCCCCATCCCCATCCTCTGTGATAGGCAAACCAAATCCGACATTAAATTATTCAAATGTGATTTTCACATCAATTGCATTTTTCATAAACCAAAACCCAATTACAAAGTTGCAACTTAAACCGGAAATAATCGAAGCAAAGCATAATGTACTTATGATTAAAAATGCACAAATAATCCCAAAAAGCTTTGGAGCCATACGAAAAAAATAAGAGCACCTCATGGCCCCCAAACCATCGATCTGAGGATCCCAGTTCGATTTATTTTCCCTGCCATTTGCCGATGCTAATCGATGTGCATTTGCGGCTAACATCACTAATCCGGCCATGTGGCGGGGAGACCTCCAAGGGGAGGCATAATCACAGGCCATTTATCAGGCATACACTCTCTTATCCGAATCCGAATCCGAAAGATACAAGCTACAAGATACAAGACACAAGACACAAAGCACCATCTACCAGATACAAAAGAAACGAAAGGCAGCTGCAAGAAGTCACAAGCGAAGGACGGAGGACGAAGGAGCGAAGGATGATGGCACATCCTGAGAAATGGCCTGTTTGGGTCTGGGCAACAAAGTTAATTGAGCAAACCGGCTCGCGATGATGGGGAGTGGAGGGCAAGGAGCTGGAGCCGGAGCTGGCCGCAGTTGAAATCCAATTTGTCTGCAAATACACAAATGATGGCCCTGGATCCGGGTCTCCGTTTTCTCAGCCCCCGGAGTGGCCACAACCGACCGGAAGCGGAGCAGCAAAATCACCAGGAGCAACAGCAACAGCAGCCAGGACCAAAAAAAAAAATAAGAGAGAGAAGGAAGCTTCACAAGAAGCCTGTCCCAAAGGACTTGGAATAAGGGGCCAAAAGGGGGCGTGGCCATCTGGCCATCTGGTTGCCACTATCACCAACAACAGCAGCAACAACGACAACACCAAGGAACAGCCAACGGATACGGATCCCAGTGGGCGGCCAATTTCCCTCTCGCCCAGGACATCTCCTCTTTGCTTTGTGAATATTTCAAAAATTGCAGCACCAAAGGCGGCACACTTGCAGAAATTTTTGAATATATCTTATTGAAAGTTCTATTTATAATTTAGATTTTAAAATTTTTATGAAAACCTAGATGTTAAATCACTTCTCCTAGCGGACTTTTTTTATATATCTTCTTTAATTGATTAAGGTAATGGTATTTTAGTTTTTTTTTTGCTCTTAGCCAATTTTGTTGCAGTGTAGCAGCAGCAGCAGCCGAAGGAACTGAATCTGAAGCTGAATCTGAAGCTGGTGTCCTGTCTTGGCAGCAGCAGCAGCAGCAGCAGTAAAATCAACAAATTTTTCAGGCCAACAGGCTTAGGCATTCTCTTGGCCCAGGGAAATGGAAATGGAAATACACCCTTCCTCCTTCCACCAAAAATGCGAGGATGAAACAGTGAGTGAGCTTGGCCAGCTCCTGGGTGAGGGTATACAAATGATGGGCGCCTTCGCAACGGATTGGAGTCCGGAGAGCGGAGAACGGAGTCCTGGTCCGATATGCATCTGACAGCATTATGGGTAAATTTGTTTGCCTTGTAAGCATATCCTTGGCGCACATCCGGCTGGGGATATGTCTACCATCTGCCTAACAAGCCAACAGCCGTTTAGTTTGCCCCACTTCCGCCTCCGCCTCCATCTCCATCTCCGCCTCCGTCTGGCATCTGTTTGTGGTTCTGGGGCAGCTCCTGCTCCTGCTCCTGCTCCTGCTCCTGCTCCTCCTGCTTCTGGCCAACATGATCTGCTTTTCAACTTAATCTGCATATGCGACCAAACAGCTGCCCGGAGTCTGCCAACATAAATTTCTAAGAGAACGAGCCCGAAATCAGGCCCGAAAATCAATTCAAAGACTGCCACTCTCACAGGCTCTCAAGGATATCGGAATTCAAGCAATATCCGACTCCCTGTGGTTCACCACAATGCTCTGAATGCTAAATTCAATGAATATTTCATTTTGCATTAGGTTTTCCTATTTTTCAAATTAGTCCTGATCAAAACAAAATGAGAAGTTCATACGATGTCTGTGAATTTCTTGGGTTTTCTGGATAACAAAAATCTTTATCTATTTTAAATTAAATTATACTATTATTTATATTATATTATATATTATTATATTATTTTCCATGTAAAAGCCAAGGTATAATTATACCTTTATTAGTGATTTTATTTGTGATTTCTTAAAAGATTTAAAAGGTCACTTATAGTATGTGTATTCTTTTTAGGAGATGTAAGGCTTTGATTAAGATACATTATTTTTTCCTAACTATTACTTTATTCTGCCCTTAAGCCACCTCTCTTTCAATATAAAACAATATAAAACACCACATATGTACACATGTACTTACACCTAAGATATATACATACATATATGGTTTCCACAACTTGAACTCTTCTGGGTCATATCGTGTTGCGTTATCAATTACCAATCCATTCCCCCTCCTCCCCTATCATTTTGATGTCCCTTCGACACATGCTCGCTGTCACTTCCCCTCACTTTTGGTGTTGGTGTAAATCGAAAACGTTTCCCACTCGGATCGTAAAATCCGGCCATAACCCGGGCAGCATATCAAGTGCGTTTCCGTCCGGTTCCCCTTTTCCCGATGATGACTCATCAATAAGGCAAATAAAACCATGCGGAGGAGATATGTTATGTTCCTACTCAGGTCAAAGGTGATGTCCTCGAAGAAGCGGGAATCAGAGTGTCCAGAATTATACGTAAAATAAATAAGCAAACGGTTTAACTTTTAGATACACTGCAAAATCAAATCTAATTTTATAACTTAAAAAAAATTAATAAAAACCGTTGATAAATTTTAATAAAAATTATATTTACAGAATCTAAACCCGTTCAGTTATATAAATATTTGTTTTCCTTAGCGGATGATCAAGTACACTCTTCCCTCTAGTCAAAGATTTTCGAGGGTTTCCCTGAACCAAACCACCTGTGACTGCATTTTACGCTCTACCATTTATTCTTTAAACTTTAAGTGACTTATGTTCCTACACCTGGATTTTGATAAGATTTCAAGTTAGTTTCGAGATAGTGTCTTTTGAATTTCGGGGCACGACCTGTCACGCCCACCGCCCATCTGGATATCTGGATATCTGTCCGTCTGCAAGGATGATTCCCTGTGACGAGGCGTACACGTCGTACAGATGGCTCCGGCTCCGTGTATGCTTATCCCCAAAACTTTGTCACAGTTAAATGACAATAAATGTCACACAAAACGCCATAAGCAGTGTATATATGCTATATAGTCCATGTACATATACATATATGTACACTGATAGGAGACGACAACGACGACACGGGACAAGGACATAAAAGGCAAAAGTTGTGTTCGCCAGCGACAGCAGCGTTTTCAGCATAAAAGTTTTCCTTTTCCCGGCTTTTCCTACCTTTTGGCCAGACCAACATGCTCAACTTTTTTCAGCCGGCTGTCTTTTTCTTTTCATACCCTTACAAGGGGCATTCGTAACTTGATGAATTGTTAACAAAATTGTGGTTTAAATATGTATTAATATATTGTTTCTGAAAACAATAAAAACTTAAAATATGTAAGTGACTTTTTTTTAAATCAAATCTTTTCCGATTTTTTCTTATTTATCCATTAGAAAGACTTTTTTTAATTCAGTAATACTTAAATAGTCTTAACTTAAATTTAAAAACTTTTCTGAAGCTTATGAACAAAAATAAAAGTAACATTTTCCCCTTTTTGATTTTATAAAACAACTTAAATTTATAAACATGAGGTCCTAAAAATTAATTACCAAAATTAAGCTTTTATTTGCTGCCAAAGCTTAAACTTAAAAGGTATTTACGCTCGTAGAGTATTTAGGCCAATGTTTTTATGTGCCTTGTTTTCATTTTATTTTATTTTTATCTTGTTTTTTTTTTTGTTTGTGTACGTACTTAAGCCTGTGACGGAGGCACGTCATAACTTGGCCGTAAAACAGCTGACAACTTGGAGCAGAAGAGGGATGTGTCTGCCCCTCTTCCCCTCTCTCTCTCTCTCTCATTTTGTCTTCCCTCTCTTTCCATCTCTCCTGGGCTCCACCAGCTAGTTGTTTTAGTGGCTTAATGTGCTAAACAACTGCTCAAGGAGGAACAAAGGGAAAGGAATTGAATTCCATTCCGCCTGAATTTAAGGACTAAGAAAAGACACTTCCTCGGTCTCTATATCTCTATCTCTTTCACTGGCCATCTTCCCCTCTCTTTCTATTTGCGAGTGTGTGTGTGTGTGTGTGTGTGTGTGTCGAGAGAGCACGTCGAGAGTTTTCCATCATGCGGGTAGCTGTTGCTTTGTACTATCTCTCCATACTCCCATCATGAGTTAGTACAGTCAAACCTCCTTCAATTCAACCATCTTTCATAAAATACCCAAATGAATTTATACAGATTTATTTGGAATTTTTTAAATTACAAAATTCACCCGTATCGTTTATAAATACGTTTTATTTATGAATTTACTTGTAACTTGTATTGTGAAAATAAAGCGACAACCTAGAGCTGAAGAATTCGCGAAATAATGTTACTTTACATAATTTAGCGAATTCTTCAGCTCTAGGTTGTCGCTTTTGTAGCAATGCAATCATGACATTCCTTGCTTGATAATAGATTTATTAAGTATTTAATATTATTACTATTTATACAACATGTATACTGTTATTATTTGTTTGTCAGAATTTTGGACCTACTCCTGGTCACAATATGGTAGAGGCACGACTGTAAATCCCATCTGTAAGTATTATCTGGCCCTTCTCGCTCAATTTGGCGAATTCCCTCATGCACTCCACTCATTTCCAGTTGGCCTACTGGAGCCTCCTCGTTTGTCATTCAACCAACGACCTCAGCCTTTCTCCGCCTTTCTCCGCTTTCTTTGTCGCCGCTTTGTTTTCCCTTTCGTAGGCTCTGATTGTTTGTAAATAAAATCGTGAGTTTTATTGTCGCTGAGCAAACTTTGATTAAGAGAGCAGCCCAAAAGTATTGACAAAAATCTAGGGGGAAAGCAAGCAGAAATTTTACTTAAAGGCAGTACGACGGAACCACGAAAAATCCCTAGAACTTACATAGTTCAAACTTTCAATTCTACGGAAATCTGCACAAACAATATAGTACATATCAAAGGAGTAGAAAAGAAGGAAAACAAATACCGAACTCGACAAACTTTACAAATTGAGAGAAATTGGCAGTTTTGGCGGCATTTTTATTCGCATGCAATATTATTTCGCTATTTGTTCACTTCTGCGCCCCTCGTGTACTTTGTTTTGACAGCCTCTGCACTGGAAAAAAAACTTTCGATATTTAAGCAAAATTTAAAATAAAATTTATCATAAACAGTTTAAAATTCGAAAAATATTGAAAAGGTGAAAAAACTTAAAAAAAGGAAAACAAGGCAAGGAAAAACTGGCTTATTTTTAAAAAAAAAGAAAAAGGTTTTATCAGAAATTATAAGTCGTTTAATTTAAAATACTATAACATTTTAAGGTAAATAATTGTTAAATAAAAATACTGTGCACTTTAAGACTAATAAAAGTGCATTAAAATAATACTTGTTATCTTGCGTGTGTGCACAGAATATAAATTCAGAAAAGGCTGTTTTCATAAGGTATGCATTTTTTTAAGATAAGTTTTAAGTTTTAAGTTTTCTCAGTGGGTCTGTGTATTCTTTCGACTGTTTGCCTTGTGCCCGCCTTTCTATGCGTTTGTTTTCCATTTCACCTGCCCAAATTTTGTTGTTCTCATCGTTGGCATTTCCCAAAAAAACCCCAAAAAATGGAGTGCAACGTGACTCCCTCGTGTGGGGATTCCCCCGCTTTGCATTGTTTTTCACGGGGCGAACCAAACACACAAATAACTGTCAAAGTTTCAATTCTCTGGCTAAAAAAAAAAATAAAGCGAATATAAAGCAAACAACGGCAGAACAATGGTCGAACAAATTGAATGCTCTCGATTGGTATTCCTCTATTCGGCACTTGTTTTCCCACTTTTCAGTTTTCATTAAAGCAGAAGCAAGGAGAACCAGTCGTAGATATAAAAACATAAAAAACCAACCAAAATTTAAGCCACCACAAGAGTTCAAAAAAGATCCCACGTTTAAATATATAATTTCCTAGTTCATTGTTGATTTTAAAATAAAAACCAATTTTAAATGCACCTCAATTTATCCAGAAAAAAACCATTAATTTTAACAGGTATAAAATCGAAAAAACCGATGGGATTCGAACTCGCAACCTCCATTAGGCTGCACGGCCCCTTGAAATAACTTAATTTATTAATATATGTAGGTACCATACATACATTTATTGGAGTTCAGAGTATCCCTCTCCAGGATACATTTTCCCGGTGACATGAAAGTTATGCTTACTGGCACGTCAATTTACATATTCTCGATGATTCCCTGATTCCCCCTCTGCCTGATTCCCGATTCCCTTTATCCTGGCACGGATTGCAACACCTTTCATCCTTCGAGCTGCACTCGAACCCCGAACAATTTTAATTATTTCGACACGCAGAAAGGAGTAATCCATGGGCGGCGATGGGATGACTGGTGACTGGGTGACTGGGTGGTCCAGACCGCAGAGAGTGTGTTGGCTTTAACGGGGAATTAAGTCGGGCAACAGGAAGTCAGCAAGCACAATAATTAAGATGAGCGCTCGAGGGGCAATTATGTGACATCAACTTGCCAATTTCAACCCACCACCTCGTCCTCCCCTCATATTTTATCCTGCAGTCTCGCAGCTTGTAAGCGCCACAGGATAACGAGATGGGGTCGGGGAACAGTGGGCTAAAAACCCTTTAAGTCCTTTAAAGTCTGTTACACATTTTTTATCTAAAATCCGAATAGTTAAGATGAAACAATTTAAGTTCACAAAAAATATAGACTGCGGCTAGTCCTTTTATTTTGAGCCAGACAAAATAAAAAATATATATTAAGTGACAAGTTTTTAAAGCTCTGGATGTTTAAAGAAATCCTTTCTTATCGGAAATATTAAGGATTTTTCAAAATCACTTTTTATTTAGATACTGTTTAAAATTTAAAATATTAAACAATAGCACAGGACTTACCTTTATATCATCCAATTTTAAATTAATACAAGAGTTCTTAACTTTACTTTAAGAACATTAAAACAACACTGTAAAAACAATGTGTTCCTAACTCGAAAGAGAGATTGATTACCAAGTACTGGTAGTACAAATTAGAGTATGAATGTTAGTTTTTATTTGAGAAATATAAATACCTGAAAATAAAGTACTTGATATAAGTATGCTGTTTTTCGGATCCAGTAGGCCATTCTTCTTCTGCTTACGAGTCAGCCGATAACCCCCTACTTTCAACACACACGAAACATTTGCCCAACAGTTCGGTCATCCCACTCCCAAATCTAAATCAATTACCAAGACTCAACGAAAGATATCCACAAAAGATGAGTTCCCATCCCGATGGAGGTGATCTCGTGGCGACCGAAAGGACAGCTTTGGACCAAGCTCTGGCCAGTGTGGTGGAGCATGCCCGCCGCCTTAACCTGAGCAGCGTGGATGGCTACAGGTTGCCAGAATCCCTGGATATCGGTGCCCCAGGTGGCGATAAGACAGAACGAGCCCCAGATCTTAAAACTGTCGATCGAGATCCTCAGCCAAAGCTTAAGCCAAACGTGACCCAACGATCCACTGCTGGAGTGCGAAGACTGCGCAAGAAGGAACCGGAACCGCAATACCGAACACCACGTGGCGTCCAGTGTTTGACCGCTCATCTCCCAGTGCCACCACCTCCGCCGCCGCCCTCACCCCGCTGCCCCCAGGCCCGGGAAATCACCTTGGCCTTGGAGCTGGCTGACAACCTAAGGGTCCAATACCGGGAGACTGATGACCTGGTCGATCGGCTGCTGGACGAGGCCATATCCATCGACCGGCAGGTGGCCCTGCAGTGTCAGATGCAGCGGGATGTGGAGATGGTCCGCAGCCTGGAGGTGGAGTTCAGTGGGAGGTCTTTGTTTCACTTCTTGGTGGCCATGCGTGCAGACTGCGAGAGCATCTGTGCCCAGGAGTTGTGGCAGCGATGTCAGCGGACCTTGGCCCGCCACGAGGAGCGCCAGAGGCAGCGTCAACTGGAACTGGAACTGGAGGAGGGTCAGGACAGCTTGTCTAGCGAACTGCAAGTCTCTCCATTTGAATTCAAGCCAGTGGAGTGCCACGAAGATGATGATGAGATAATCTCAACGTTGGCCGACGAAGAAGTGGATTGGAATATGGTGTTTGGGGCATCATGAAGAACGAGCAGATGCCCAGTAGTCAGTACAGGATAAGCCAGCCCCTAAATTAGATAGCATGGAATAAAGATAGCTTACTGATACACTCCCGGGAAATGTCCGAAATAAATGTAAATTAAACAAATAATATCTTTTTAATAAAACTATTCTTTCCAAAATTTTACTTTTGATGGAAAAGGCTTTTTCCTAAAATAAGTATATAAACCCTCTGCATACAATACCTAATGAGCCTGGAAACAACACAAGGCTTCCAAATAACTTGCTTAATAGAACACAACAAAACAATTTAATATAATATAAAATAAATCATATTCGAATAAATATTTAGAGAATCCTTTATCTCTACGAAAAATACCACTGTGCCGGGCAACTTTGTGTCTGCCTTTCGGATCTGTGTGTGAGGAAAGTTTTCTTGTTAAGTTGCAGATTGAATGGCGCCGGTAAACACGGAGCGGCAAGTGCAGGGTTCCAGGGCGCCCAGTTCCAGCTCCCAGTTACCAGCTTCCAGTTCCGAGGGCACCATGCATCCGGCCATGATTGAGCCAAATCCAGGCTCATAACTAATTGCCGGCGCCGACGACGACGCTGGCAGCGGTGCAAAGTTTAAATTAAGTTGCGTGTCATAGTCGAAAAGTTTTCCACTTATTCAAAAGAGGCACGTGCTCCACCGAGCACCACTTCACGGACGGAAAAACTGCTGTCCTCCACCGGCCAAAAACAACGACGGAGGATTGACAAAAGGAAATAATAACTCCCGGCTGACAAATATGCATTAGTGCGTTACGTGCAAACAAAGGAGAATTTAAAATTATAAGTAGAACATAACTTCTTTCTTTTAAAGTTTTTATCAGGGCAAAACATTTAGAAACAAAACAATCGAAAGAGAACTTCCAACTAATAAATAGGTTTCATTTATTTAGACATTTAATCAAATGCATAACATTTAAATGGAATTTTCTCTGGGTGTGTAAGGTCGTCCTTCAATTTCTCACAACCTTTACACACACATTTGTTGGGTTTATCACACTTAATCTTAGGATAATTTCCAGTTGATATATGTAGACATTCAATCAAACACTGAGTAACATTTGAATGGAGCTCATGGCCAGTCCCTCAATTCGTTTTCACCTTTGGCTGCGGCGACGTTGATGGCGACTCATCGAAGTCCAGGTAATCGGCGTAGTCTCGTCGCTTGGACAGGGCCAATGTCCAGCAGATGATCCACAGGGGCAGAAAGATCGTGCATATGACAAAGTACAGCCAGTTGCCATATATCTAAAAACGAGAAAAATGTGGATAAATTATATTTAAAAAAATTCTACTCTGTTTTAACGAAACTCCTATTTAAAAAACTCCCTACAAATTACTTAAACATGTTTTAATAAAAATTACTGAGTGAACTCACCACGGAATCGATGAGCCCGTAAGCGGAGGCATCCATGGCCGCGGTGGCCGCTCTAAGCATGATCTTCTGCAGCGGCAGCTCCGGAAACTGGTAGAACGTCATGACCAGCACGATCACGTAGATGACCATCATCGGGTTCATGGCCAGCGTGGCCAAACGGATCGAGTTCCTCAGCGTGCTGCGCGAATTCTCCTCCTTGGTCTCCAGCGAGATGACCAGCGGCACAGTCAGCACGGCCGCAAAGAATCCCAGGGCAAAGTTAAGCAGCCCGATGACGATCAGAGCGCAGCCAAAAATCAGCAGGAAGGCCACGTGCAGCAGCTCCAGGCCGCCGGGCGGCAGAACGACCACGAAGGGCAGCACAAAGCCGATCAGGGACAGGAAGCTGAGCACAGAGGTGGTCAGAGGGGCAGCGCCCATGGGGATCTCCAGGAAGTACTGCTGCAGGGGCAGCACATTGCACAGGAAGCCAATCAGCAGGGCGGCGGTGAGGTAGATCAACACCGAGCCATATGGCAGCTCAAACTTGTCCGGATCGGGGTCCGCTTCCAGTTCCGTCTCCTGCTGCCCCGCTTCCCTGGCCGGTTCCAGCTCGGAGTTGGCCACCGGGAGCGTGGACCACGTTAGGTAGGCCTTCACAAAGGCACAGGCCACCAGGGCAACCAGAGCGGGCATATAATCGCCAATGGAGATGTAGCGATCGTTGTTAACGATCACATAGAAGAAGAAGCTCTGGTGGAAGCGCTCCAGCAGGTTGTTCAAGCTCCTGGCAATCCCCTCGATGGCCTTCAGCAGCGGCACCGCCGCCGATCCCGGACTGCCCTTCAGCGTGGCGTGGGTGGCCCTCCGGTTGGCGGCGATGGTCAGAGCATCGATCCGATAGCGATGGAACAGGCCATGATTGCCATTGGGCACACCCGACGACTGGCTGGCCAGCATGTTCAGCATCTGGCGCAGATTCTGCTCGAAGGCGGACTGACTGTGGCGGCGCTTCTTGCGGGGCGCCTGCTTGTAGCCGGAGGCGATGCCCTCGCGCGCCATGATGCGCTGCACCAGGTTGAACATGTCCAGGTTGGGCAGCTTCCCGTTCAGGCCCTCGATCCGCACGTCCACATGGTCAATCTCCAGGTCCTGCACCTCAATGTTGAGCGCCGCCTGCAGCGAACCGGCGCGAGCGGGCAGATTCCCGGGCCGCAGATAGGCCTTGCTCACGTCCAGGTCGCGATCGCCATCATGGTACGCCTCCAGCCAGGCCTGCATGCCCAGCTGCTCCTGCTCGGTGACCAGGAATATCAGGTCCTTGGCCCAGTAGTTCTTCCGCCTGGCGAAATCGGCGAAGGCCAGCAGCAGCGGCACGCTGGGCGAGATGTCCGAGTGCACGGAGCTGGCGGCGCGATACGGAGCGGCGAAAACGATGCCCTCCGTGGAGGCAATTCTCGGTGCACGCAGTATCCCGTAGATGTTCTTGCCGTGGTACTCCTTCCCGCCTCCAAACGGATAACGCAGCGTGTAGTTGTGCGTGTGCGTCTCCAGGCCGAACTCGTTCATCTTGGCCGCTATCCAGGCGTGCGGCGTGGTCGACAGGTGATCTTTGCGCTCCCGTTGCAGCTCCTCCAGCAACTGGATGGCCAGCCGATTGGCATCGATGCGGATCTCTGGGTAAACCAGGCCTGTCAAAGGAAATTGGCTGGGTTAGTGGTGCTTCCGGGTGCTTCAATGGAGTACCAACCTGGCGACAGGGCATTCTCCGAGAGGTACGTGCCGTGGTTGAACTCCGGGAGCGCCAAACAGAAGAACCAGGCCACACCCGCCACATACAGGGCGTAGCACACCTTGCGCACATGACGCGCCAGTCCGTCCACCAGCTTGCTCTGCGTCGATATCGACGGATCGGACAGGAGGCCCATTTTCGATGCCGGCGCAGCTATATCCTATGTATATATCCTGAAAACAACAACACACAAATTGAGCAAGTGCAGCCGGCGGAATGAATTTCTATCGAGATGCGGGCGCTATCGATATTTTCAAGGGAGGAGACGGTAAGCGATAGTAAATACTTTGTTTATAACTGAAAAAAAATTCATTGTTTTCTAAAAGAAAACCTTAGATAATCTTAGATCTTTAGATCTTTTTTTTTAAATATTTGTTTGTAAGAAGCTATTTTTACCAACTGGGTTTTAGCACACAATTTCGTGTCCTTTATTTATTTTCATAAAACTTATTCTAATGATAAACAAATATTAGTTTGGTTTTTTTTTGGGGTTTTATAAAGTTCATATAAAAGTCTCAAAAATATGTGTCAATAATGCGGAATCTTCGTTACCTTTCTGCTTCAATTTGTTATTGATTTTATTTAAATCTCATACTCAATTCATATTCATTAATTAATTGATTAAATATTAAAAATACTTCAAAATATTTCTCACGGAAAGCAAAATAAGAAAGGGGTTTAATATTTTCACTGTCCCGTTTTTGTTTTCTTGAAAGAAAAACCAAAATTTGTATCTCGTTTTGTGTGAAGTCTATATTTTTCAGGTAGGTAGTAAAGTTAAGGTATTGCGACCAAAGAGCTTTTAGACATTCAAAAGTAGAACCTAAGCAGTTGACATAATAAGATGCACTGAATTTAAAAATGCGCACTTCTGTGTCTAAAATATTGCTTCAAATCTCCAGTTGGATTACTTTCAGAATGATCCATATTAAAAAAAAACTTACAATTGGTTTAAACGATGGGGGTCACAACAGCCAATCCCTAAGATACCTTATAAACTATACCTTATAACTTATAAAAAAAAAAAGGTGTGTTTCAATCATCATCGTCATCTATCACGATAATCTGTGACGACGATTGCAGGACGAGGTCCCGTGGTTCCGTATGCTAGCCGGATGTTATGCCGGGCAATCGGGCTACTGCCGCTGCGGTGTGCGGCCTCCAGACGAGGCAGTCGAGGTCGATGGTCAGCTTGGGCTGCTTGAATTGCGGCAGCTGGAGGTGATCGTGGATGGTCTTCGCGGTGACACAGATGACGTTCTGGCCCTTCCAGTACTTGATCATCTTCATGGACTGTAGCGTGTAGATGATGTCGTCGTGGGTGATGCCGCTCATGTCGCTCAGCTCCTTGATAGTTGTCTGCTCCGGCGAGCAGCGGTTCTTCATCAGCTCGAGCAGGGTGTAGGCCCAGTAGCTGCGGTAGCTCAGCCTGCCCAGATCCGACAGCGGCTTCTCCGGACTGCCGATGACGCCCTCCTTGCGGGATAGCTCATAGCTGAAGGCTATTAGCAGCTTGCCGAATCCCTTGCGCTGGTGGGGCGGCAAGACGAGGATGCAGGCCACGTTGTTGTTGTCCAGCGACTTCTTCTCCTTGGAAAAATAACCGACAATGTGGCTGCCCTCCCTGTCCGTCTCGCAGAGGATGTAAAAGAAGAAGGGATCCATGTCGAAGTAGAGGACCTTGTGGTCCAGAAAGAGCTTGGCCATCAAACAGAGCAGCTGGCAGTAGAGCGGCTCCTCCTTGCCGTTAACCTCGTAGATGGAGACATTGCCCTTCCGGTAAATCTCCCGGCCAGGCGGTTGCCTGCGCTGGCAGTCGTACAGGTGATACGCGTAGCTCTCCCGGTAGCGCATGTACTTGAGGCAGTATTCGCAGACAAAGAGGGTACGCGCCTTGCCGTACTCCTCGGGAAAGGGGCTGAAATACCAGGTGTCTATCTCGTAGTTGCCAAACTGCAGCTTGTCGATGTACTTGATCTTGGTGATCGACTCGTGCTCCTTTTCCAGCGCCGCCTGCGAGGCGGTCAGCTCTGCATGGCTCTTCTGCACGTGGTTGATCTCGTCGTAGCGGCGCTTCTGGTAGCGCGTCATCTTCCGATCGCTGTAATCGTAGCGATTGTTCTCGCAGGGCGACAGATAGTAGTCCTTGATCCCCGCGCGCTTTTGTCGTTCGGCGGACGAGGCTGCCACGGCCGCCGCCTGCTGCTGCGCCAGCATCTCCTTGCTGGTGCTCGGCTGATCGGGGGCCAATGGCGGCGCTGGCAGCACCGTAATCCCACCCAGGTCGTCCGCATTGTCTGAGATGCGATGTCTGCCCACCCAGCCGTCCAGGCGACGGTTCAGGCCTACATAGTGCACGTAATACTCGTCCGGGGTGGCCGCGTTCTCCGTGGTGCGAGACTGGAGCACCTGGCCGGCGTGCACGGTGCCGTCGTCGCGACGGATGTAGTAGATCTTCTCGGAATTCTCGCTAATGTCGATCTTCTGCATCAGCGGATCGCCGCCCGTCGTGATCACCGTCTCCCTGGAGGTGCTGTCGTGCTCCATGGTCAGCGCATCGTCGTCGTCCTCCTCGTCGTCCTCGTCTTCGCTGCTGCTCGGCTCGCTGCTGTCGTCGGAAATGGCCTCCACGTTGGCGCTCAGCACGGTCTGGATGGGCAGTATGGGTGGCGGACGGTTGCGCTGCCGGGGATCGCGGGGAGCCATGCGTGTGGGTAGCCCCGGTACCTGAACCGGCATAAAGGGAACGCGCAAATACGGCGGAAGACTAACACCCGTATCCTCGCCATCGTCGGTGGGCGACGCTGGTGTCTCTGGCACTTCCTCCTCTGCCGGGGATTCCACGGTGGCTGGCAGGGATATACCCATTTGCTTGAGTCGCATGGGAGCGGGTATGGTCACCACCTCGGTGATAATGGCCTTGGCGGGCGCATCGGGATCCAAAGCGTAGTCAGTCATCTGATCATTGTCATAAGCATTGATGTCCGCCACGCAGATCACGGTGTTCGAAGAGGGTTCATCCTCGGTGTCAAGGTCTTGCTCCACCTCAACTTCCGGCTCCTGCTCCTGGACCTGAACGTGCTCGGTTACCTGCTCCGGCTCCTGTTGCGTCTCCTGTTCTGTCTCCTGTTCTGGCTCCTGTTCTGGCTCCTGTTCCGCCTCCTGTTCCGTGTCCGGTTGCGTCTCCTGTTCCCTCTCCTGTTCTGTCGCCAGCTCTGGCTCCTGTTCTTGCTCCATTCCCTGTTCTGGCTCTGGTACCACCTCCTCGGCCTCGCTGACATCCTCGTAGCGCGAAGAACTTGATGTGCTGGTCGAACTGGAGGTGCTGCTGGTCGGAGTGCTGTCCTCGGAAATGGGACTGATATCGCGTCGCTCCCGCTTCACAGGCGGTGCACCATCCCCCTCCGCTTCCACCTCCGCCTCCGCCTGGGCACCACTCAAGTCCAGGGACTGCTCTGCGGACTGATCCGAGCCGCTGACATCCAGACTGGCGCTCAGCTCAGCTGCCGCGTCCTCCACCGGCGTCCGTGGCGGCCCGCCTATTGTGTACACATCGCCCTGCTGCTCCTCCGCCGGCTGCTCCTCCTCCTCCATCGGCTGCCCCTCCACGTGGACAGTGGGCGTCGTCTGTTCCAGCTCCGGGTCAGACATCTTGTCTGCTTACCTTGATTCTTTCAATGGCGGCTAATTTTTTTAACTTCTTGTGCAAAATGCTGTGCGTTGCTTCTTCTTCTCGAAGGTGGTGGACTGTCTGCGATAACTTCTATCGATACTTAAGACCACTTTTGTTTCGATGTTCTAGATTTTTCCGTTCAAATCAACAACATCTAGGGTATTCTTCCCACTGTTTAATTGTTTCATCAAAATTGAGTAATTAAGGGCACTTGAAAGTGATTTACCCCTTAATAAATATTTTTTAAGTCAAGGTACTAATATTATTGTTTAAAATATATTGCCAACTCATCAGAAGTATAGCTAGATTGAGGAAAAGAGTGTGGATCCTACCAACATAAAATTTTGTTAATAAACACATTAAAGAAAAATAGTTGCTCACTCATTACATTATAGTTTTTATGTTCCATTATTTCCAATATATACATATATACATATATTATGCAAGTCTGTGAATCCAAATAATTAATAGGACTAATATTTAATTAATTATTAAATATTTAAAGGCAAATTTAAATGAAAACAAATTCAATTTATCTTTTTCTTTTGAAGAATTTAACATTTTCTGTGGCACTTCTGAAATATGTCCTTTTAATACCTCAAAATACTACAATTTTTTAAGTTTTTCTAAACAAACTTAGAAAAAGAATTATCTTAATTTAAAAGTGGAGTTATTTCACAATAATAATTTTGGATAGCCCAAGTTATGATGGACAACCTAGCTCAAAAATCGTACTTAAGCTTCGACATGTATTTTCTTTAAAGAAATTCCTTTGTGGTTTATATATGTATACCAAATTTTTTATTATACCCCAATCATAACCTTCAATCAAGGACCAAAAAATACATTTTCCAAATTTTTATTGAACATCTATCCTACGGAAATAACGCGCAAACAATTATTGTTAGATTTATGTGTGTATATTGCTAAATACAGACAGCTAAAAGCACGGTATGAATTTGGAATTCTTAAAAAATCTTAAATGCATCGATAACAAATGATGAAGAGTGGAGTTCACTGGGTGAGGGTGATGCGCATGCAAATGCAGATGCAGAGACCATTACATTACCCCGCCGAGTATACAGATCAGATCGGATCATGGGCTCCGTATATATATAAGTTAAATATATATCAATATAAATGTGGGTATGTCTACTATGGCCACTGTTCGACAATAAGGATTTCAATTGGATTTGGATTTCCATCACATCGAGTGTTCGCCGTCTGAGTGACTGACTAGAATGCTCCCGATCCTGGCTGCATTCTCCAGAGTGCCAAATTCCCAGATTCTAGCTGACTAGCGCAAGGGCAGCTGTCGCTGCTGGCCGCGATCGTAAAAGAGGAGGTATGCCGGCACGCTGAGCACCTCGTCGATGCTCACCTCCCGCACAATTGTGTCGGATGTGTAGAACCAGCTGGGAATAGCGGAAAATCTTGATTATTTATGACCTGTCCTCGGAGGGAGTGTTTAGTCTACTTACCGATGCGCATTCCGCAGCGAGCCCCGCCGGTAGGTCACAAAGTGACCGCTGTTCGCCTCACCGGAGTGCACCACCACGGCCAGCAGGCGGTACAGATTCTTGGGGAACATGGTGCCGAAGCCCTCGCCGCCGCCCATACCGTTGTTCATCGGCAGACTGGAGGAGAACAGCGACATGGTCGAGCCCCAGGGAGTGCCAGCCTTTAAAAGACAAAAGAATTGATAAAATATTAGTTATAAAATTAATAAATCGCGAAAAAAAGTTAACTCTCACCTGGCTGTTGAGATGCGGCTGGACAAAGCTGTAGGGTGCCATGGAGAGGCTCTCCGGGAAGTGAACGTAGTCCTGACGCTTGCACACCTGCCCGGTGGGCAGCCACACAGTTCGCGCTACATGGATGCACAGGCACGCCGGCAGCTTGGCGAAGGTCACCGACTTGGTGTGCGTGGTCGTCTCGTTGCAGGAGTCGCACTTAACGTCGCTGAGATCCTCCGACGTGATGTAGTCGCTGAGCAGGTGGCCCAAACTCAGCCCAGTTCGCCGCTGCGGCGGCAGATTCAGGGTGATGCTGTCAAACTTATCATACCGCACCGCCGACTTGGATCCACAGCCGTTGCACACGATCTGGGCGCCCATGGCGCCCTGGAAGGGATGCGCCACCTGGCTGGGCATCATGTTCGACCAGATGGACACGCGTCCGGGCCCGCGATGCAGTCGCTCCAGCGAGCGACACGAGCTGGACACCCGACGACTCAGGCTGCCATCGCCAAGATCCTGGGATTGCGGCAGACGGGGTCGCGACATGCGCTCACCGCCCAGCGTGGGCGTAGCCAGGGAGTCCAGGCCCATGCCCATTCCCATGCCCATGGACATGGGTTCGCTGGCGCCCAGCGGAAAGCCAAAGGGCGTTCCCGGCGACACGGCGTCGAGGAGCAGTGAGCCCAAGCGATCGTTGCCCTCGCGCTCGCAAACGGAGGCTGGCGAATCCGGAGTGTGGGCCTCGGAACGCACCAGGCGGGTGAGGCTGGTGCTCTCATCGTACTCCATGTTGAGGAAGTCGGTCAGCATGGCGCTGGAGGGCCGATTTGGCTGGTCCCCGATCCGCTGGCTTGCTCCCACGGCCGCGGCCATTGAGCTGATGGGCCGGAAGCCACCCACCGGCGTGGCTGTGCCCGCAAAGCTGCTGGTATCCTCGTTATCCAAGCCGCACGGCAGAGCGTCCGACAGGCAGCCCAATGGCTGTGGCCGTATGGCCTCCTCCTCCAGCGAGGACAGCAGCACGTGGAACAGCTCGTGCGCGTCATGCTCCTCCTGGGGTATCACCCAGCCCAACGCGTTCAGGGCGCGCAGAACGGCTCCGGGGGAATGGGGATCGCCGCGCAAAGTGGCATGGGTGCCATTGACCACCTCCAGGGTGTTCAGCATCGAGCTGATCAGGCTGCGGCGATCGGGGGAGGCTCCGTTGTACAGCTGCAGCCAGGCAATGAACTGCGGACAGGCGGCCATCGCCTGGAGCAGAGTGTTCAGGAAGCAGGTGCGTCCGAAGTTGTGGAGTCCGGCAATTTGGCCGCGTCGCTGGCGCAAGCGGGAACCTGTAAGGGAAGGGCAGGGCATGTAAGTGGGGGAGAGCGGATGGCCACTCGATAAGCACTCACCCGAAGGACCCCAGAATACAAAGGCACCCACCACGGCGGCCACCGTCACTCCGGCGGCCATCAGAATCTTCTCGCTCTCCATGGGACTCGGGTTCTGGTGGTGGCTCACCTACAGCATTGGTGCCTCAAATCCAATCCAATAATAATCCTTGTAGACTGTTTTACACACACAAAAAGCTGAAAATTTTACCAGTGGTGACCCACTGCGTATCGATAGCTATAGTCTATCGACTTTCGATAGAAACAGCTGTGTGCAAAAGAAAAAGAAAAAAACAAGGCAAAAACAAACAAAGCTGGCGCTGCGGACTTGAGTTTTTGAAACGGAAACATTTGAAAATTGGTCGTCGTGCGAGACAGTTCGGCAATGAGAATAATCCGGAGGGATTGATTTGAACGGAGTCAAAGGGGAAATTAATTGCAAAATTTGTAAGTGATTGTGTGTGAAGGTGAATCAGCGAGGGACATTCACACGGGGATTCTGGAACATTCTGGCTGTTTTCTCCCTAGTGGTAAGTTCTAGAAAAACAAGTGCAATTTCCCTTTCCACGCACTCAGCTTCAGCGTCCTTGTGTCCATTTCCATTTCACATATGAAATTTCCCAATTTTCCCAGCTGCGCAATAGAAGAACAGCAACAACAACATAAAGGGAAAACAAATACACACACACACTTCAATCGCTTCTGTTTTCGTTGCTGCTTTATTGCGCCGTTTGTTTATGTCGCCCATTCGCTGTGTGGCCGTTGTGCAATTTGCTCCAATTTTCCCATGTTTAATTTTGGAATCTGGGCCACTTTGCTTACAAATTGCATTTTCTAGAATTTTCGAGAATATTCGAATATTTTTGAGTCAAATCTTTGGTTTTGTTTTACTGCTTTTTTGTTGCTGTCTTTCTCTTTGTTCAACACTCTCACAAGCACACACACTTGTTTTGTCAGTGTGTGCAAGTCACGTTTGTGTACAGTGAATATTGCCTAACAGTTATTTCAAGAGTGTGGTGAAAAAGTGTTTTTGATTGGGAACTGTTTTGTATTTTTAAATATCAGAAATTTTGAAATCTTTTGCTTGCTGGGAAACTACTAAGAAATGTAGAATTAACTTTATTGATTAAATTAAATTATATACTTGTTCAATAAAATGGCATTAAACATTTTGTATATAAAATTTATATATATATATATATATAAATACTTTGTTTTTTTTCATTATTGAATATATTTTATTTGAAAGTTAATTCCATTTATTGAATTCTTATGTTCCCCGAAAACAAATATTTGAAATAGGTTTTGAAGTTTCTTCAACGATTTACTTATTTTTTTGTAAATTATTTTTATTAAAAAAATAAATATGTTTCATGTTTTTATCTTAAACTTACAAAGACTAAACCTAAAACTTATGACTTTCAAAGTTGGTGTGAAAACGAAAGATTAAAACTATGATTATTTAGTGGATAATAACGAAAGATTAATAAACTTCAATTCGAAACGGTTAGTAAAAAAAATATTGCTTAGTAAAAGCTGAAAAATAATTTTAAAGGATACATTTTTAAAATTTCTGAGTAGATATTGACTACACCAAAAAACAAAAACTTATTTCGATATCCACTGTATTTGAATCCCACTTTTGAACACTTCCCAGGCGAACTGACCCCGAGCGGAGCTTCGGCGACGACCTCGAACAAAGAACAAAGAAAGCGCAGGCCCAGTGCATCGCAATTGCAATTGTAACTGCCATTGCCACTGCCATAACTGGCTGGAACCGGTGGTAACCGACCGACAACTTTGGTCAAAACCAGTTGCTGCTAACATCTATTCGCGTCGCCATCCATTTCCGCCATCCCATCGAGAGAAAACACAGAGTAGACGAGACAAAGAACAAGCAAGGAACATGGATGCCCAGCAGGACAAGCAGGGGGAGAAACCCAAGCCAGTGGCAGTGCCAGTGCCAGGAGGAGGTAGCCATGGCCAGGAGGAGCACCGAATCCGCAACGACAGCGAGAGCTCCGTGGACAGCATGACGCGCTTCGTGCTGCCCAGCTTGGACGGCACTCCGCCGAAGATCGTCACCATGGACGAGGTGTCCAGCATGTTCAAGAACCTGAGGAACATGGAGCTGGCGCACGAGATAGCCCTCAATCCGGACTTTAAGCTGCAGAAGTACGAGCCGCCGTCGGACAGGTGGGATTCATAATTTAAAATGGTTGTTTAAGCCCATAAGTAACTCCTTTTTTATTTTGATACAGCCTGGAGGGTGCCATCAAGAAGATGGTGCACAAGGCGTTCTGGGATTTGCTGCGCCAGCAACTGGACCGCCAGCCGCCATCGTACGACCAGGCCATCCGCCTGCTGGCCGAGATCAAGGAGTGCTTCCCCCAGCTGCTGTCGCCCAACAACGAGCGCGCCCTGGCCCACATAAACGAGGTGCTGGACGATGCCGTCATCCGCCAGCAAGCGGAGCGCGGCCTGCTCGACTTTCGCTCGTACGCCAACTTTGTGATCAACATTCTGGCCAACTCCTGCTCACCGGCCAGGGACGAGGCGGTGGCCAGCCTGCGGGAGATCGACGATGTGGTGGACACCTTCCGCAGCATCCTCGAGCTGATGACCCTGATGAAGCTGGACATGGCCAACTTTATGCTGACGCTCGCGCGCACCGAGATCGCTGCCAATTCGGTGCAGTACGAGAAGGAGAAGTTCAGCAAGTACCTGCGCGAGTTCCATGGCAATGGTGGGTCCAAAAATCACTAAATCAATTAAATTTCATTAGTTATTTTATTTATATTATGAAATTCATTTATTTAATATTGTTCTTTTACTGCAGCTGGTTTTCCGGCCACTGAGGACTGGCTGCAGCGCCATCGTTCCGGCAGCAACGTGGACGAGACCATTTACAATGCCTACATGCAGCTGATCGACTATCCGGCGGACAAGGAGTTCCCGGAGCTACTGCGCATCGACAAGGAGCGCTTCGCGGGCCTCAGCTGGCGGGCCCAGCGTCTGATCCTCTGCGCTTCGCTCATCTCGATTGCCCAGAGCATGCCGATCATTTCGCAGCGTCGCGAGAACCGCATCAAGCTGGCCCAGCAGCTAGACATCATCATGCAGGATGTGAAAAGCCAGGAGTGAGTCTTTCGAGAGAGTCTTAAGCTTATAAGCTTATAACATTTATTCACTTTGCAGCCAAGTAGCCACTGCCATGGAAAGCTGCTACGAGCAGATCCGCTCCTTTGTGTCCAAGGCCCTGGAGCAGGAACAGATGCCAGCAATGAGCGACGCTGACCAGGCGGCGCTCAAGAGTCAGGTGCTCAAGCTGGGCAACAAGGCCTCGCCAGTGCCCACTTTGATGGGTGAGTTTTATTATGTTTCCATTAAATTCCTTCAGCATTTTTTATTGTTATAAGTCTAAGCGAAGAATTGTATTCCTACTTTCTGTTTATGCATTTTAAATAATAAGTTGGAATTTTTATTGTGAGAAGTTTCTATGGAACCCACGATAATATAACTTTATTTTGATTCAAGTTCTTTTTAATTATCATATAATTCTCAGTTCACCTTTACCTTTCTTAAACCTTTGAATTCAATTCAAGTTTTGCTATCATGAAAATTATGAATAATAATTCTCATTGATGGACTGAAGGACTGTAATAAAAAGTAATAACAGTTTGATGTGTGCATTTTTATAAGAAGGTCCCTTTTTTTTAGCCTCATATTGACTCATTTGTTCATATTTTCCAGCCAAGCGATTGGATGGCTATGTGCGCGTGACTCTGCGCTCCAACGGCAGCATTCCACCACCGCCTGCCGGATTCGTGGACTACCAGGAGGAGCTGGTCGCATTTATCGCCTCGTTCCGGCGGCTTGTGTCTTACAATCACGCCGTATTCGGAGAGCACTTCCACCAGCTGCTCAACAAGACGGTGGATGGAGCCGGTGGCGGCGAGGAGCCAAGTCTAACTGCCGGCGGTGGAATAGTCGCTGGCCAGGCTCAGACTCAGACTTAGGGCGGTGGAGGATGATAGTCTTGGGCAATACACAAGCAGCACACAACACTCGACAACACAAAGGAAGGCGATCTGGTGTTGGAGCAGATGGAGCAGCTGGAGCGACGGAGGCGGCGGCATCTCCCTGGACAGGAAGCGAGCAGCATACCCTATCTCTATGTTTTACCCCTTCGCTGATGATTTCCAGTGACACTCGCGTATACATTTTGACGCACACCCGTAACCACCAACAAGAACCCAAATATCCGAAGGCCAGCACTCAAATCTCATGTATAAGCCAAAAACTAAAGGGATTTGAGGCGGCTGAGAGGACTGTGCTGGGGCGTCTGTGATAACAAGAATTCAAGCTATGTATAAAATCCTCTTGTGGGGCTAATGAAAGCGCAGACTCGATTGTGTGTGCTCCTCATTCAATTCTGACAGCTGCAGATCGGTTTACGACCAATCATATTTTACCCTCTAAATAAATATACATCCATGTACACTAACCCCTGGACTAATCCTATATTATAGACACCTGTAGGTCCTATCTTACAGCTAATCCCCATGATTTTAATCCAAATTAAATTTAGTTAAATGGTTCTATTGATCAATCGTGATTTGTGGAAGGCAACTTACAGACATACATACATATGTGCGTGCATTAAGAGATATACTTACCTAGCTATCAACATTACAAAGTGGAATAAAATACTTGAAATGTAATTGCGTTTAATGTTTTGACTGGTAAAAAGACGTGGGACTCCAGGTAGTTTAAATGGACATCATTTGCTTTTTTTTTGGTTTCGATACAATGTCAAAATCACTGTTTCAACTTTAAACTACTTAAATTTTAACCATTAATTAAAAATTTCAAATTTCAGCGCTTCGACAAATATGCAGCGTTGCCAGATCGGGGGGAAAGGTTCAAACACAGTCCACTGGATGGCGCCACGTTTGGCTTACATTATTTTATTTTATTCATTTATTTACTTATAACAAAAAAATATATTTCAAATACAAACATAAAAACTAACAAAATTTAAGCCTCTAAAAATAAAAAAAAAACCCTGTGACAACCTTAAATTTGTTATGAAAACTGTTTTAAAAAAACTTTCGATTTGAAAAAATGTCTGTTTAAAATAAATTCCATACGATTTATTTGTATTATTGATTTTACTTTATACGAGTTCAAGTTTAAAAAGGTTTTTTTCTACCCTGATTAACTTAGGCTTTAAAAATAACGTTAAGTTTCGAAAAACACACAGAGAGCTGCCAGATCATAGCATTACCGCGCACTGAATTCCAATAGATGGCGCCACAAATAACGGCTATTTGAACGTAAAGAAATTTACAATTTATTTAAACAAATAAATTTTGTTTTGGTTCTAAGTGATTAGCATTATGTACTCGTATAATGAATAGAACAAATACAGAATATGCAAACGACAGTTGTTAAAATATCATAGAAGGCAATCAATTTGACCTTGCCCCATATAAAAATCGACATTTAAGCCCATGACCTCGCCTCGTTTTCGTTTTCATTTGCAATTCTATTTTCGTTGTCGGCTTATATTTTCCCCCCCATTTTCGTTTGCATTTGGCTTTCTGCCCTTATTTGGCTATCTATTTCGAGGCAAGTGCCGTAGAAAAAAGGCAATAAAGCCACATTGTGTGCACTTCGATCGCTGAACACACACAACTCGTTCAGGCGGAAAGTGGAGATGGGATCGATTCGATCACATGAGGAGGCATTACTTCCAAAGCTAAGCACCCACGAAATCCCCCTAAATTTCCAACTTTTTTGACCGCCTTATCAAAACTGTGTTTATCATCATTACCTTATTAAGTTCATTTCCTCTTCTTTACCGAAAAAAATACCCAAACGATATTACGCAATCGCAGTGACAATCTTATCGAGGGAACGAAACGGAATGGATCGTTACCATTGCCATTACCTTTACCGTTAGCCAGTCGCCATGACGTTGATAAAGCGCCCGAGAATCGTCCGGCGATTAGATTAACAGCCGTTCTACTCGGCTTGTGGTTCCACTTTCTTATGACCCAACAACTATTCCCTATAATAGCCACTATCATCTGGCCATGGTTTATATCGCAAATCGATTTAACACCTGAGGTTCCCCGAAATCATTGCAGATTGGTGTGATTCCCTAGAAAAAAGGGTTCTTAAAGTGTTATTATTTTAAAATACACGAAAGCTTAAGGGATTTGTAATATTTTATATAATTTTGGGATATCTAAAATCTTAATACAATCTATGGTAATTTAAAGATCACTAAGATTTGCGTCAGTTGGATAAAAGGCGTACAAATAATAACACTATGACGCAGGTTGGGAGGTTGGATAAGATACGTAAAACTTGGATATCGCAAACCAGAGACAATTTCGTTCGGCATCTGTAAAACTTTCCTCATCACAAGACATACTTTAGGTTCCCTTATCGATAGACACCCCATCCACCCACTTCCCCATTTATCATAAATGTCACCGCTGATTGAGTGCCGCATATATGTATGAAGTAGAACTTAGACCTTGAACGATCATTGCTGATACGAAACATCGACATCGAAATTACACGAAATTGGAATAGAAAAGAGGAAGAGTGGGCGATAAATGAAAAAAGGAACCCAAGGTTTTATTATGACCTTAGGTATTTGTACATTGTACATATGATAATAGATCAGGAAAGTGCTCTAAAAAGGACTTCTTCCTGCGAAATCTAACTTGAAATAGAATTCTATATTAAAATTGCGTTAAATTGGTTTCCTAAATCAAAGGGCTTTGATTGGATTATTAAACCCTGTTTCTCTATGCAAATTACACCCCTGATCTAATTGCATTGGAAGTTTGAACAAGGGGTATCCAATATAACAATGTTCATACGTATACATAAATGGATTGAAATTATATGGGAATAATGTAGAAAAAAACTAGTTAAGCTAGGGTACTAGGCTGAAAATATGTTTTGTTTTTCTCAGTAATTGAGCTGCACAAAAATATACCCTACTTAAAAGTTAATTGCTATTTGTAGATTAGCTTGATAAAGGGACCTACGATTTGAAGGAATCTTAACGTTTTACGTACCATTAGTGGGAAAGTCCTTTCTTTCAAATCGCGTATTAAATAATAGAATATGGAAGAAACATAGTGTAGATACTTACATACATATGTCCTAGGATTTTGCTTAAAGCTCTTTAACCTTCACGATGGGCAGTTACAGAAGGTCGGGTGGGGTCAAGCAGGGTTACCATTCTGGATAAATATTTGGGGAGAGTGAGGGGGGGAGAGGAGAAGAACGAAAGAGAGCGGCCGGCAAAAAAAGAAATGCATGTGAATATTTGCACGTGCTGTGGGTGAGAGAGCAACGCAGGCGCTTTGCCGTTCCTTCTCTGCCTCTCTCTCTTTCTCCTTTTCTCATGCTCTCATTTCGGGGTAAGTTTCCCCTAAATGCGGCGAATTCTAATAAGAAATTCTGAAAACCACCACCGCACCGGCATTACTGCACTGCAAAACTAATACACCACACCTATTCGCCAACACCCCCAATCCACCTCCCCTTCCCCCTCCCTCTCCCTTTAGAAAACAGATGCACTACAAGAGAGAGAGCAAAGAGATAGAGAGAAATAAAAACAGCTGCAGTTGATGATAATGATAAGGATATGCAAAAAACCACACATATGTAGGTACTTACTTGCGTGTGTACATATGTATTAACCTTTTGAACTTTGACATTGCGGCTGTTTTAAGCTTAAGATTTGCGGGTTGTAGTTGTAATTTGATTGCTGATAATCTATAGATATAGATTATGGATCATGATATAATTGAAATGCTTTAAGTGCTTAAATTGAATATTATAGGAAATATATTTCTGGTTGAGAATACTCTATATTATTAGTTTTTAAGGATGGGATGGATTTCATCAAAATTAAAATCAAAGAAATGTTTTAAATTAAAAGATGGTAAAAGATTTCAGTACTGTTTGAGTTATAGAAAAGGTTTTTGTACTATATTTATGTTTTAGTTTTATAAAAGTTGAAGTCTTTTGAAAGTTTTGGAAGGTTCCATTCTATGGCCATTTATGTATGTAGTCTTCTAACCGCTGCATCAGCTGTGTACATAAAATGCACTGCAAACTTACCCACATACTATGTATGTACATATGTATGTACATATGTATGTAGCACAGCTTCTGCGCTGTGAGTTAGCTTTTCCGCTTCACAATGCTCTTTTTGGGCCGACGAATTTCCATGCCCTTTTTTAGGCACAAGACACTGAGCCCCCCAAATGGGTTTTCACTTATTTTTTCGAGAGACGACTCTACATGGCAATAACGTAAAACAATAAAACTATTTTAACCAAATAAAACCTTTCTAATTTATAACTGTTACTCTTTGGAAAAAAAATTTTGTTATAAAACATAAAAAAAGGTTATGAGTGTTTAACTTTCAATTTTAAAAAAAATTTCCTTTAAAAAATAAATAATAATATGTACCTACATACATACATACATATGTGCATATTTACATACATTACATATTTGCCACACACCTTTAACCTCCTATTTCCATCTCGATTTCCACTTCCCGTGAGCCATAAAATGAAGGCAATCAATCGATCACTTTGCATTATAAATCAATGCGTGTGCTTGTTGTTGTGTTGTTGGAAGAGGAGGGGAGTGAGGTTGGGTGGGTGTGTAGAAGGGAGAGTGTTAGGATGAAACACAGAGAGCGGCTTACACAGCATAAACCGAGAAGAGAGCGCCGCAAGAGAGCGAGAGAGCTTTGTGTCTAAAGCGTATAACCATATTTGGCATTGCATTTGCCCAACTGCAGTATATGTGCATATGTAAATATGTACATATGCATGTATGTACATAGATATGCTGCGCTCTCTCAGCCTCTCCTTATTTTTTATTCATGCAACATAGCCGCTCTCTCCCAAGCCTCTCCTTCTCCTTCTCACATGCACTACTGCAGGCGGGCAAAGAGATAGAGAGGTAAGAATCGAAAAATGAAAATAAATTTGAACTTGAACTTCCCCCCCGCACCCGTCTCTGCGTGTGTGTGTGCGTGAGTGTGCGTTAGCTCAACGCCCCTGCCCAAAAAAAAATACAGTAAAATGTTCAGTAAAAAAAACCTGTCTTCTTCTTATATTTTTAAAATAAAGTTAAGAGTGTTTTTAATTTGTCACCATAAAACATACAAATAATTTAAAAAAATCCGGCTTAGAAAACTATTTTCAAATTACTTTTTTAAACAAGTTGCAGAAGGATTCAAATCATATTTTAGTTTACAAGCAAGTTTAAAAATAATTGTAAGCGAAGAATTTAGTTTGGGAATAAAATACGTAAACTATAATTTATGTTTGTAAAAATTATATTAAAAATTAAAAACCTAATATAATTACATCTCAGCTTACAGAACTTCCACTGTACCTGTACAAACACATATTCCACTCAGATTCTTCTGTTTTCGGATTTTGGTAGAATTGGGCGCGAGTCTTATATCGAATATAGTGGATCGATTAAAAACCAACGTCTACCTGCTTATATCCTCTTTACCGACGATGCTATTTGAATAATAACGATTTTCGATCGCCTGCGAGGGCATTATAATTTATCATTTCGTTTTCAACTCCATTTGGTTTTGGCTTTTTCCTTTATTCATTATTTCTCCCTCTTCTGCGATCTGCGTTGTGATCGGCATTCGTAATCGACCTCCGTTTCCGTTTGAGTGACTGAACTGATCAAGTGTAGCTGTATCTGTGTGTGCGGATGTTGGTGTTGGTATGGAGATGAGCTTCCTCGGACAGTGGGACCAAAACTACTTATATGTAAAACTTTTAACATTAGAGCATTATACAAAAATGTAAAATGTAAAAAAAACATTGATGATCAGGGCACAAAATTCCAAAGGTTCTATTTTTTGAGCATTAAGAAATTATCATTTATACATACAGTGTGCCACTTAAGTGATGATACACCAGGAGATTTTAAACTAAAATCAACATAACTTCTACATTAATTAATATACTAAAAAAGTAGTGATGACGTATTGTTGGTTACCTCTGACTCAACAATATTACATAAAAAAAACAACAAATTTTTCTTAAATTAGCTTATAAATTGAAAAAAACTTTTAAATTATGCTCTTTTGGCTCCACATAAGTCATGATACACCTAACTCATACAGCTCTATTTTCGATCCCCTTTGACTTTTTTAACGGGACTTTTTTTATTATGCGTTGTTAAACATTTCTTTGTATTCATAGAGTTTTCTGGTTGACAAAATTTTTGAAACTATGCGTATATTGCTCATGTTAAAAAAAAAAGCAGTAACTACACATTTTCACATAAAATAAGGAACATTTTTGGCCGAGACTGCTAAAATTGTTTTCAAATGCCGTCTAATTTTTTAAAGTATAGTTTAGAGTTTTAAAAACGGAGGAAGGATAGAAAAAAAACCAAGAAAATGGCCAAATTGCAAAAAAAAAAATGTTTTTTAGAGCACGATAAGAAAGGAAATGTCCGAAAAACAAGAGATTACTCGAAGATATCGGTGTCAAAACTAATTGAAAATGTTGACAACAACATGGGCTACTAATGTCTATATAAGCCGACTGCCGGAAATTGCGAAAATACACCTTTAATGGCCATGTAACTTGGATGTAGCTATTTTTCAACCAGAAAATAGGCTATGCAGACTTGAAATGGCCAAGGAGCGTGTTGTTCGTCCAATATATTTCTGGAACAAGGGTATATTTGCTAAGGAGTCCATATATAACATAAATACATAATATTTTTAGTGATATTGTACCTATTACACGCTCCTTGGCCATTTCAAGTCTGCATAGCCTATTTTCTGGTTGAAAAATAGCTACATCCAAGTTACATGGCCATTAAAGGTGTATTTTCGCAATTTCCGGCAGTCGGCTTATATAGACATTAGTAGCCCATGTTGTTGTCAACATTTTCAATTAGTTTTGACACCGATATCTTCGAGTAATCTCTTGTTTTTCGGACATTTCCTTTCTTATCGTGCTCTAAAAAACATTTTTTTTTTGCAATTTGGCCATTTTCTTGGTTTTTTTCTATCCTTCCTCCGTTTTTAAAACTCTAAACTATACTTTAAAAAATTAGACGGCATTTGAAAACAATTTTAGCAGTCTCGGCCAAAAATGTTCCTTATTTTATGTGAAAATGTGTAGTTACTGCTTTTTTTTTTAACATGAGCAATATACGCATAGTTTCAAAAATTTTGTCAACCAGAAAACTCTATGAATACAAAGAAATGTTTAACAACGCATAATAAAAAAAGTCCCGTTAAAAAAGTCAAAGGGGATCGAAAATAGAGCTGTATGAGTTAGGTGTATCATGACTTATGTGGAGCCAAAAGAGCATAATTTAAAAGTTTTTTTCAATTTATAAGCTAATTTAAGAAAAATTTGTTGTTTTTTTTATGTAATATTGTTGAGTCAGAGGTAACCAACAATACGTCATCACTACTTTTTTAGTATATTAATTAATGTAGAAGTTATGTTGATTTTAGTTTAAAATCTCCTGGTGTATCATCACTTAAGTGGCACACTGTAAGATAAAAGTGGTAAACATATAGTTTTAAAACAACATAGTCCTCAAAATCAAACAAACTAAAAGTTACCAATAATAAGAATCGAAGATTTAAAATTACATAATACAAAAGTGTTATTTCAAACCATGTAAGAATCATATGGACGTTGAATGATTCAAATTAAAAACAATTTTTTTTAATGATATTATTTGTATTAGAAACGGTTTTTCTCCTATTCCATAACTTTACCTGTTGCCCATTTCTGACAAAAACATAGACTGTTAACTCATATTGTGGTTGCGACATTCTACAAGTATTTTTTTCCTGGTCTGGAAAAACGAGACCGTCTCAAGGGAACATTTTTGTACAGTTATAAATCGAGCGATATCGCTGCATACCTGTGGGTATTTCAGTATTGTTCTTGGCTGATAAGTTAAGCGAAACCAGAAAGAATCCGATATGTGTAATCACAATAGTTTTTCACCTTGATACAGAAGCACCTGACTTAAGAAGGCATATATAGCGCCAGGGATGACTCATTGACAACGAGTGCAACCCTTTGATTTCCCCACCTATGAAACCTTTTTTTTGTGCACCCCCCTACGCTCTTAATTTAACGATTTCTGTTTTATTCTTTCAATTGTTCTGCTTATTCTTTGCCTTTTTTTTTGGCTTGGCAACGGAAGTATTTGGCAGCCACGCCCTTTCTTCCACTGTCATAAATTAACACCCCCAGGAAACGTGGGAAACGACAGCGTCTTAACCCTCTGCATACCATCCACTTTCAACCCTAGATGGTGTCTAGATAAGGAAATTCAAGCTAATGCCTTAGCCATTAAAATTAAAACGTTGTTTTCTTAATTAAACGCACTGGAGATCAGATATTTTTTTGGTTTAAGACTGAGATAAAAATTACCATGTCTATACTTAAATAAATATTATTACAGGAAAAAACCAATGTAATAATATAGGATCTTAACAACAACTAAAGGAGAAGTTTCCTCGAAGTTTTATGTGTTAATATTTCAGAAACTTCATGACAGATCTTTCATGGGCATTACTCATAGGGTTAATGACTTCTTATCCGTCCCTAAATGCAATTCTTAAGAGATTCTCAAGAAGAAACCCAAAAAAAAGGAAAGGGGATGGGCGTTGTACATATACTTGACTTTATCGGGGAAACAGAGAAGGCCTCTTGAGTTGTGTTTTTTAATGCATTGGCATACACACATTTATTGTATATCTGCAGTGCATATGGGAGGCACAGATTATCGCTACTGTTCCTTCTTATCTTGCATTTTGGGAACACATATGTACATATATTTGGGCGAGTCAAGCCGGAAAGAACCCGAGAACATTACAATTTAGAGGCTGTGGGTGATTAGTCAATGGAAATGCCACCACCAGTAATCAGTACTACCCGACAACCGAACCACCACAATTAACAACAGCTGACTTCACCCCCGGAGATGTCTGGGATTCGGTTCCAAAATGTTGGCCCAGGACGAGGTCGGGGTCACCCATCCACCATCCACTTTCCAAAGTCCACCCATGCACCACTGTATCAGGGGCGGGTGTCTGGGGTTCAAGGTTGAGCCACTGCGGTGCGACCCTCATTTTGGCAATGCCAATCCCATAAGCAGATGCAGTCAGAGAAATATTTTCTAAACTGAAAATATTACAACTAATATATAAAATAAAATAGTTAGCAAACATTGATATAATTTAAATTAGGTACTAAAATAGTTAGTTAACTTCTTGAAATTGTGGAAAGGAGGACAATTTAGTTTAAAAATAAGAAATGATTTCTAACTGGGGTATTTATTTTATTACTTTAAACATTTGTGATAACTTAAAATAAAAAATATCCTTAAATAGCAAAAATTCAATGCATCTTAAAAATCAATTATGATCTAGTTGATCCAAGAAAACAAAAACAACAAACATTAAAATTTCAACTTCTTAAAGATTAAATCCATTCGAAAATCAAAATATCTTAAAAATGTATATTGACAAATCCTAAAACCTTTAACCAGTTAAAAAGTACAACACATGAATTCCTGATTGAAGTTTTTATGATATCTGCTGATCTTCAAAGAAGTATAATTCATATGTTAGCCCCATTTATCCCAGTGCATCCCATCCCAATAGCGATCCCAATCGAAATCCCAACCCTGAACTGTCTGTTGTCCTGCGCATTCCCATTTGGGGTGGCAGTCGTAACGCTACCCACTCCACTAATTTATGTACCCTACCCTAACACCCTATATCCTCTATATACGGGTGAATCATATTGCTGCTTTTATTTTCCCTTCTTTTTTTGGACATAATTTCGCAGAAAGGGACGCAGCACGTGTCACTTTCACAAAATGTTGGAAATATACGAAAAATAAAAAATATCTTGAGAGTGCAAATCCGTAATGAGTCATGGGCTTTGATTTTGTTTTATTTTCAAGAAAAGTTTGATACATTGTTCATACATTTGAGATTTGAGCAAATTGCATTCCACATTTAGTTTTCTTTTCATTTCTTTGCAGTTTGTTTCTGCCCAAAATGCTGAAATGGAAATGCAATTTGTTGCGGTCTGTTTCCCAGTTAACGAAAAGCGTGATAAGCGATGCTTTAGTTGCGGGGGAAAAGAGGTGAAATCCATTAGATACATTGTTTCTCCGCATTTAATGTGGCTAAAACAGACCATTAAACAATTTTACAAACCCATTTGTTTGTTGTCTGTCTGCTCTCCTCGCTGAACTTGGTGTTTTCCCAAAATTATTCATTCATTAATTGACTCTGTGATCTCATAAATGATTCATCAATTTCTGTTGTTTATGAGACCCTGATTACTAAGAATCACAGATGAAAAATTTCCACTCTACTGTAAGACAGTCTAAAACTAAAGAATTCTGTGGTTTATATAAACCAAAAATAATTTTCTAAGCCTTTGTCAAACGAAACCCTAACACAAATTAAATCATATAAAAAGTAAAAAAAAATAAATAAATAAATAAGGAAAATGCGAAAAATTAAAAAAAAACATTTTCCAGGTTCAATGCCTTAGTACAAATACATATATATTATTTACATTATACATATTTTAAGTATTAAGTGTGCGATTACCTCTATAATTCCCAATAGGTTCTGACGTTGAATTAGCATGGGAACCTGATTATAGAGGTCTCAAACCAAGTGTACTATGTGTCTCCCGGGGGCTACAAATTGTTGAAATTAAAATTTGTATCTGACTTTTTAGATCAGTGTCACACAATCTCATGGATACCTTTCTCTCCCTCTCCCTTCCTCTCACGCTGAGTGCATTCAACGGTATTCCAAATTTACTTTCGCAAAAATTTGCCTAATAATTGAACACTAAAAAAAATATAAAAACATAAAACAATGTTGCTGTTGTTGCATTTCTTTTGGCGAGCGTTCACTGAAATTCTAATTAGCTAGTGAAAGTCATGTTCGTCTTCCTCCCCCTCCCCCTCTTCCCTTCTTTATTCCCACCTCTCTTTTTCCCCCCTCTTCGGCTAACCGTTACCTTGATCTTCTTTTGTGGCACTGTCCGTTTGCCGTTTTTATGTGAACAACGGACGGAAAATAACGAATTTAACCATTTAAAATGCAAGGGAGATCCGGAGAGATAAATGCCTTCTGATGAAGATTTGAATGGCCAACGGTTCGTCAGTGGCTAAAATAAAGTTACCTAATAGATATTGGTAGTACAGTGACAATTTGAGTTGAGTCATAACTTATAAGATAGGATAGCTAGTAAATAAATACAAACCTCTAAAAAAAGTGTAAACTACAACCCTTTAAATACCAATTCTTTTTTTTGAGTGGCTACCTTTTTTACCCTTAAAGTACGATATGTACGATTATAATATGGTAAACAGATTTCCATGTTTTTAGTCTTGCCAAAAACACAACCAAAACATGTGACCAAATTTGAACAACTTGTACATGGACATGTGTTTTCGAGTGTTTTTTTCGTTTTTTTTGGCTTGATTTCCTGAGACAGTAAATCGGCGGATACCATGCCATATAGAACCCATATCCCTAAAGCTTCGGTTACGATCTACAAGCAATATATGTATATTTTTATACGTTTTCATTGTATTTGGGCAACATTTTGAGTTTCCGCTTTTTAGTTTGAGTTTTTTAAAAATAGTTCGTTACATTTTGTCCATAAACAATCGACACACACACTCACACACACACATCACATCGATTGATCACACACAATTTTGTTTTTGTTGTTTTGGACTTTTGTTGGATGTACATTTTTGGGATAAAACCGATAAAAGCTTCGTTTGTTTTTGTTCGTTTTCCATTCAAAATGCCAACGGCCAAAAACGGGCAGAGAGACAGCTCAATGTCAATGGCTTCAATATACATATGTATATAACATATGTATATATAAATATACATACATACATACATATACTTACTGAAATCCAAAGAAAAAAGTTAAAAAAAAAAAAAAAAAGAAAAGCCAAAACAAATCTCAAAAATGTGTGGATAAAACAAATAAATTTATTTCGATGTCATTTGTACGCACTGAAGACCCCGACTCGTCTCCTTTTTTATAGACATTGCGAAAGTGAACAGTCACCCAAAAATCGGGTAATATTGTCAGCAACCCAAGACACTGAGATATTTGAGAGACATATTCGAATTCTTCCCTTAATATATAAAAAAAAAACAAATTTTTACGTTTCGTATGTTTGTCTCCATTTCCAGGCAGTTTATGAACCGTTACTTCTCTTCTGCTTGCTTATCATTTGAAATAGGCAAGTGCACTTGAGGTGAGTTTGATAGGACAAGGGTTTGTTTTTCAGAAATCCGAGTTTTTAAATATGATTTTTAATAGCTTTTGTGTTCAGTGAAAATTTTTCGAACATGATAATTGAAGAAATTATCTTGAAACAAATTCGATTAAATGCTAAATAACCCTAGCAATAAATATTTTTAATTCTCTAGTTTTTTTTCTTTAAGTTTAAGAATTTTTCGTTTCTATGGTACTATTTTTCTCACTGTGACTGTTTTCTGCTATTTTGCAGCTTGATTCTTCCGTTGGTGGGAAACAAGTTTGATTTTTTTTTTTGGATCTTGTGCCGCTGCTTGGAAGCTCTGCTTTTGCTTTTGCTTCTGTTTCTACTTCTGTTATGTTCTCTTTTCCCCACCACTCTCCACCCTCTTCCCCCTTTCTTCTTTGCTTTCCATTCCTTTTCCAAACGGCCTGGCAATTTCAAACGTAACTGTCAACAATGGGCGTCACAGAGGCTGCGACAGAGAGAGATGTGAAGGAGAATGTGTGTGTGTGTGTGTGTGTGAGCTTGTTCTCTCTTCTGTTCCCCTTCTTCACTTTCTTCCCCTTCATCTACACTCGTAAAAATATTAAATTAAGGCACCTTATCACCTTGTGGGGTCCAAAAAATCGATTTTTTTTTTTGTCTTATCGTGTAGATATATGTTCCAAAAATGTGCTGTAGAAGTTTCAAATCAAAATCTGAAAAATTTCGAAAGTTATAGCCCGTTACTGTAGCACTGTCGAGCGCCGGCCGAGCCAAAGCCAAAACTTTAAAAGCGTTTTTCTCAGAACCATGTTTTCGGACCTTACGTGCAGGATTGAAGACGCTACAATGAACCGATCGTCATCAAAATTTTTTTAAATGTTCCTTAGGGTTTCCTCTAATGAATTAACTACGATCAGCCAAAAATATTGGAAATTGTTTATTTAAAACAGTAATTAGTGAAGAAAAAAATGCGAAAATTGAAATTTTTTTTTCAAAACCTCATAACTTTTCGAATTTTGATTTTTTTTCCATGATTGTAGTTCACTTTATAGATAATACGATACTAATTAAGAATGTGTTCGGTTTTTTTGTTTCAGATCACGGGTTCTCAGCCAATCCTGCACGGGAGCAAAATGCATGCCGCCACCAATGGGCGCCCCCTCCCCCCCCTTTTTGGATTTTTTCAAGTTCAAAATTTGTATTCTTTGAATAAATATATGTTTATATTCTGACGAAAATTTCAGCGCTGTATCTTTAACCGTTTTCTCAAAAAAAATTCCTAAAAAAAGAGCACTTTTTGACCCCACAAGGTGATAAGGTGCCTTAAATATAATTTAATATTTATTTCACTTAAAGTACAAGTTATTCTTCGCGAGCAGTTCGTTGTAAATATTTTTATAAAAATATTTAATTTGATTTTTTGTAGTTTGAGGTGACTATTTTTCTTGGTGCACTCTTTCTCTATTTTTTTGTTGCGCAGGTGTGTGCTTTCCAGGTGATGATCACCAAACGGTTTTCAATGATCATGGCCATTATCATCATAACGAGCATTACGATCATCATCATCGTCGTCTCTGGATGTTTGTGTGTTTCTATGCTAAACGGTTCTCCCAGCTCAATTATTTATAATTTTTACGTTCGTTCGGAGCGGGATTTGGTTTATATTTTTTAATTTTTTCTTTTCCGTGGGTTTACCGTTTGCCTCGTTTAACTTTAATCTATTAATGTTTTTTTTTTTGTTTGTTTGTTTTCTTCTCGTCATCACCTTGTCTTTATGGCTTAGTTTTCGTTAATTTTTTGCTTTTTCATATGCAAAGCAACACCAATCAATAAGTGTACTTTACGTTCGGGGTCGGTGATTCATTCCAAAAACATGGAATCGACTTAAAGCTGGACGCAAGTCAAGCTTGTGACTCACAGAAAAATGCAAATATTCCATTCAAATATCTCGTCGAATGACTAGACGAATTTTGGTAGGCTTATCACACGTAAAACTCAAGTTGTGGTTTTTTTTATAACGAATATCGGAAAAGTAGGGAATGCTTTAAAAGGAAGTGATTTGGGAAAAAAACAACTCTTTATTTTCTTTAAAAATTATTTTCTTTCAAAATATATGTATTTATTTAAGATTCGTTAAGGAACTTGACTTAACCCTCTGAAGTTAGTACTTTGAGGTTATTACTTTGAAAGTCGAAAAACATCTGGAATTGAATGACTCACAAATAATATATATTGGTACATGGGCTATCACCCGATTTGGATCGGGATCAGGTGTCGCTACTGCCTTGCCATTATCTGTGACTCAGCCAACATATATTTATTTTTAGCACTGTCTTATCAGCAATTTAGTTAATCTCTATTGAAACAAATACACAATCTTACGCACTTGTTTATTTCATTATTATTTATTGGCTGTTGGTTAATGGTTAATGGTAATGGGCCTACGTGTCCGTCAGTATAATAGTGTTTATGGGTCTGATAACAGCATTTTGGGCGCCAATGGAATGGTTTTCCAATCAACCCGCATATAAGTAAAAATAAAGAGAAGGAAGGGAGGATAAGGGCAAGAAGATAAAGGCTTATTCTATTGATAATGTCAATTTGGGGGGTAAAAAAGTCATGCGGGAGATGAAGGCGAAAACAATTCACACCAAAACTAGTGATAACTTAGCAAGGGAATTACTAAAGAAATCAAAATGTGACTAGTGAGGGCTCTAAATATTATTTATTCTTACTTAGTCATCAATAAAAGTGTTTACCAACAAAACTGCGTTCTTACTTATTTACCTTATAAGCACAATAGATACAAATAAACCCTAACGTTGTGATGACTAACTCTACAAGATAACCAATCTAAAGAAGCAAACATTAAAACAATATTTATCTTTTAGTAAAATACAATCAAATCAGTTAACCAGTTGTGACATATTTTTACCGTAGTAAGATATCTATTTATACACGTTAGCACAGCTTTTATTATCACTTTTATTAAATTCAATACGATTGCAATTGCAATTCCAAAGCAAACTGTTTAGTAAACTCCAACACGTTTCATACAAATTAAAATCTTTTCCCCAACCAAAACGTTAATTTATTATCATTCACCAGAACCTGTTTGCTAAATTTCTGCCAAGTTCATTAAGATTTGCAACTAAAATAACTCAGATATACAAGTTTTTATATGCAGTCGAGGTTTTTAAGCACTAAATAATGATGTGATTGAGCTGTAAAGATATCATGAATGAACCTTCAAATAAAATTGATTTTCTACAATCTTTGGAATATAAATTTTATTTAATAAAATGATAAAACGGTATGAGCTATACTAAGCCCATAAGAACTTGGTTAATAGTTAGTTATAAAAGTTAAAAGGGATTTAGAACTTTGCAAATTAATTGTATGCATGGGCTTGGATTTAACTATCTGCTTGGCACGATCTGGGGCCCTAAGTACCCCGGGGGCATTATGTATTATGTATTTCATATATGGAGTGCCCGGATTCGGGGCCTCACGCAATGCTTTCCGCTTTGTGCCCGGCTCAATCCGGATTCCGCCGGACTCCCGGGGGCGGGGGAGTATCTCTGCCGGGGATCTGGGCGTGACCAATCCTCCTGCTGCACACAACACACGTGTTGGAGTACACACCCAGTACACAAAAAAAATACGAAGCTCACGTGTGCGCTTTTCAATTTGTGTAATTAGAGAGGTAGAAAGCGACACAAGAAATGGCATCTCTATTTAAAGTTTTCATTGTCGACAATGTTTTAATACCCTTTTTGAAGGAAGTTATTATACTTAAAACTATTTTATAGGAAAAAAAGATCAGACATCGCAAGACTGTCGTAAAATTTTTGTTTTTGCACATAATTGCAGTAAAATGACTAGTATAACAGATTGATCCAAACTATCTTTACTCTGTTGATAGTTAAGAAAATGTAACGAAACCTGGGAGCCTGATGTATAATCAGGTTTCAGAGGATCATGTAAGGTTTCGGTGACCCAAATGACTATATCCTATGGATGGTAGGGAAATAACGGATTTCCGAGGGTATTCTAGTCTTCAATGACCTTCTCTTCTTCTACTGTTTTACTTTTTTTTTGTTTACTTTAATTGACGTTGCTCTCACGCACACACACACACACACACACAACAACCAGCTGATGGCAGTAGACCGCAACGGGCCAACCCTGCGAAAAGCAGAAGACAACACAAAAATGGGAATGGGAAATGGGACTGGAAATGGGAAGTGGGTGTGCTCCGACGTGGACCTACATGTGTACAATACATTGCACACTCGCCATATACATGAAACCAGCATATACATACACGCATATGTATATAGAGAATTTCATTAAAAACCACTTTTAGATTTTAGTTTTTGCAACCCACATTCTTGTTTTCCACTTCTCTATATGCAGTGGAGGCTGGCTTTATATAATTATACAAACCAAAAGAAGTGTGGAATGTTTTTAAACAATTTATATAAAAACTTATTGGGGTTTTTAAGTCATTAAAAGATTCTTGTAGGTTAAGATTAGATTAAGACTTTACCATTGCAAATACTTTAGTATTACTCCATTAACTTAGTACTGTCAAAACCAATAAATATTCGAGATGTATTAAGAGTTCTTAAACCCCTATTGATATCCCAAATGTTTTAGACCTTTAACTATTTACGAAGAGAAAGACTTCAGACTTTAGGGGAATTTATGTACCTTTTAGGCAAAGCCCACTGTAAATTCAATCTATAGTTACTTCACCATGCAAATATGTTGCTTTAACCTTATAAATGCAAGACGTCGTCGACTGCGACTGTTTTGGACTACGCCAAAATTGATGTAACAGAATAGGCTTAATTTATGTACATATAATTATGGGTTGAGGGCAAAAATAGATCACTAAAAAGCATATTTATCTTTGGAGTCACCAGGAAATAAATAAGTATTAATATTTAATGGACATGCTATTTATTAAAAAAAAATTTAATATTTAGGTAATGTTGTTATAATTGTTTTTATCACTTATTAAGTTGATTTTATTTTCACTTCAAAATAGCTCTAATTTCAAATAGTATTAACAATGATTTCACAAGATCAGGTTCAACATTATAGTACATATTTTGAATGTAGAATTCCTATACTCGTTCTCCTCTTTTTTAACCCGTTCCCACCGCCTCAGATGCCTGGTCTCCACTGCTTCTCGAATTTCGCTGTTTCTGCTGCTGTTGCTGTAGACCTCGTCGCATCGCCCACGTGAGACAGAGAGACGTGTGGTTTTCGCTACTTTTTTGCCCACATTTCTTTCATTGCCAGCTTGGAAAGCTTTACTTGGCGCTAATCAAATGCGACGACAGCAACAACAGCAGCAGCTGCAACAACAAACATTAAGTCTCGCCAAAGCTGACGCCGCAATAAACAAGTCAAGAAAGCAACTAAAGAGTTGATGGAGACAGGTAAAAGAGGGGTCTGTCTGCGTACAGTTGCGCTCAGAATAATAGTTTTCTCAAAATTTATTCGTAAATTTAAAGCAAAAAAATAGTAAACTAGTAACTAATGAAGTGAGATATCTTCCACCGAAACACGTTTCATCAAGTCGATTTTAAATAATCATTATATTTAAAAAGCCAACCTTTAATTGATTCAATCTCCAAAAAGATAATTTTTTAATAAATAAAATCTTTTTTTGTTACTGGTAAAATACTAAATATTTTTCGATTTTTGGATCTAGTTTTTGCTTCGCAGCTGTACCAAGATCAAGTACAACTGCTAGTGCACCTTTCAGTCTGAGAGGCTGGTCCTCCTCCTGTTCACCCCATAATGCAGCTAAATGGGTGTGGGGAGGAGGCGTAGTGTCTGTCTGGTAGCCCGACTAAATGACTCAATGAAATATTTTTTTTTTGCCCTGCACAGTCAACTATTTTACTGGGCAATTGCTATGTGCCTCATAGACTATAAATAAACTTTAATATGAATAGGAGAACACTCAGTCGAGCTTGTTTATGTTGAAATTTCTCGATTTAAAACTTCAAAAACTTTCTGTTCATTTTTTGAACATGTCAACTTTTCTATTATTATAATATTTATTCGATACCAAAATGCAGTTTTAAATGTGCACAAAAAGTTTGAATTCAAAATGTAACTGAAACAATAAGTACTTATTTTTAAAACCATTTTATACAATGGATATATCATATATAATTCCAAAACTAAACCTCCTTTAAGTTATCTTCTTAGATTGATTTTTTGTTTGGTAAGAGTTAAAGAAGTTTGACTGTAATAGAGATTTGCAAGCAAAGTTTACTTGAATACGTATGTACATTTATTAATTAATTTATTATTATTGTTAAAAAGAAAAAAAATTATTACCCGAAAAACAATTTATAAAAAATGTATGTGTGCATGAATTTTATAAAGTTTAAGCTACGAAACACAGACGTCTTCGCACCCACTTAAATCGGGTGAAATCTTGCGAACGAGCACGCAAAAATCGCAACAAACAAACAGAAAAAAAAAACCGAATGAAATACTTACAAAATAATTCATTTCTTTCACTTTCGCGAAGCGTCTGCAACTCCCACACACGCACACAGGTGGGCGGCAGGTGAGCTCTACGACAGGTGCAACAATGTCGGCAATGCAGTGCTTCGGGCAATTAACGGAGCAATTAGCAGCCCCATTGGAATTCGGCGATTTAGCATTATATTTCTGTATTAAAATATATTCGTGCTGGCATTTATAAGTCACGGATCGCGATCAACTCTGGTACTACGAGTCTTGATTATATTTATCTGTACTGAAGATTTCTTTTAAAGTGTATTTCGGGCGTAAACAGTAGCGGGCAAACTAATAGAAGTGCTGAATTAATGTAGCTTACATTTAATTGAGTTCTCTATTCCTGGGTTTTAGTGCTAAAATTTCGAAAGGGTTGTCTTAAAAATGTTTTACTCAATTCAATAAAAAGTTCATAGTTGGTAAGGTTGTGCATTTTTGGACCCAAGATCTTTGGTTAGTTTGTTTTCAAATCTCTAGTCACGAATTTTTTTTTTTATCATTTAGCTTTATTTATTGGATCTTCGCTTAAGAGACAAACAATCAATCAGTCATGAATACACTACAAAAAGGTGTGAATTTTTAGACCCAAGTTCTTTGGCTAGTTTATTTTCAAATTATTAGTAAGGAATTTTTTTTTTTTACATTTAGTTTTATTTATTGGATCATCTCTAGTTGCTTTAGAGACTAACGATAAACCATATAAACCATATAAACCATATAAACCATATAAACCATATAAACCATATAAACCATATAAACCATATAAACCATATAAACCATATAAACCATATAAACCATATAAACCATATAAACCATATAAACCATATAAACCATATAAACCATATAAACCATATAAACCATATAAACCATATAAACCATATAAACCATATAAACCATATAAACCATATAAACCATATAAACCATATAAACCATATAAACCATATAAACCATATAAACCATATAAACCATATAAACCATATAAACCATATAAACCATATAAACCATATAAACCATATAAACCATATAAACCATATAAACCATATAAACCATATAAACCATATAAACCATATAAACCATATAAACCATATAAACCATATAAACCATATAAACCATATAAACCATATAAACCATATAAACCATATAAACCATATAAACCATATAAACCATATAAACCATATAAACCATATAAACCATATAAACCATATAAACCATATAAACCATATAAACCATATAAACCATATAAACCATATAAACCATATAAACCATATAAACCATATAAACCATATAAACCATATAAACCATATAAACCATATAAACCATATAAACCATATAAACCATATAAACCATATAAACCATATAAACCATATAAACCATATAAACCATATAAACCATATAAACCATATAAACCATATAAACCATATAAACCATATAAACCATATAAACCATATAAACCATATAAACCATATAAACCATATAAACCATATAAACCATATAAACCATATAAACCATATAAACCATATAAACCATATAAACCATATAAACCATATAAACCATATAAACCATATAAACCATATAAACCATATAAAACCATATAAACCATATAAACCATATAAACCATATAAACCATATAAACCATATAAACCATATAAACCATATAAACCATATAAACCATATAAACCATATAAACCATATAAACCATATAAACCATATAAACCATATAAACCATATAAACCATATAAACCATATAAACCATATAAACCATATAAACCATATAAACCATATAAACCATATAAACCATATAAACCATATAAACCATATAAACCATATAAACCATATAAACCATATAAACCATATAAACCATATAAACCATATAAACCATATAAACCATATAAACCATATAAACCATATAAACCATATAAACCATATAAACCATATAAACCATATAAACCATATAAAACCATATAAACCATATAAACCATATAAACCATATAAAACCATATAAACCATATAAACCATATAAACCATATAAACCATATAAACCATATAAACCATATAAACCATATAAACCATATAAACCATATAAACCATATAAACCATATAAACCATATAAACCATATAAAACCATATAAACCATATAAAACCATATAAAACCATATAAAACCATATAAACCATATAAACCATATAAACCATATAAACCATATAAACCATATAAACCATATAAACCATATAAACCATATAAACCATATAAACCATATAAACCATATAAACCATATAAACCATATAAACCATATAAACCATATAAACCATATAAACCATATAAACCATATAAACCATATAAACCATATAAACCATATAAACCATATAAACCATATAAACCATATAAACCATATAAACCATATAAACCATATAAACCATATAAACCATATAAACCATATAAACCATATAAACCATATAAACCATATAAACCATATAAACCATATAAACCATATAAACCATATAAACCATATAAACCATATAAACCATATAAACCATATAAACCATATAAACCATATAAACCATATAAACCATATAAACCATATAAACCATATAAACCATATAAACCATATAAACCATATAAACCATATAAACCATATAAACCATATAAACCATATAAACCATATAAACCATATAAACCATATAAACCATATAAACCATATAAACCATATAAACCATATAAACCATATAAACCATATAAACCATATAAACCATATAAACCATATAAACCATATAAACCATATAAACCATATAAACCATATAAACCATATAAACCATATAAACCATATAAACCATATAAACCATATAAACCATATAAACCATATAAACCATATAAACCATATAAACCATATAAACCATATAAACCATATAAACCATATAAACCATATAAACCATATAAACCATATAAACCATATAAACCATATAAACCATATAAACCATATAAACCATATAAACCATATAAACCATATAAACCATATAAACCATATAAACCATATAAACCATATAAACCATATAAACCATATAAACCATATAAACCATATAAACCATATAAACCATATAAACCATATAAACCATATAAACCATATAAACCATATAAACCATATAAACCATATAAACCATATAAACCATATAAACCATATAAACCATATAAACCATATAAACCATATAAACCATATAAACCATATAAACCATATAAACCATATAAACCATATAAACCATATAAACCATATAAACCATATAAACCATATAAACCAATACACCATAAAATTTTACCAAATTCTTCTTTTTTTTTCTATAAATGAAATACATTTTTGACCAGAGCTGTGTACTCAATCCTTGACTGAGATTGCTGAAATCGTTTTTTCGCCCCGCGGGCCAACTAACCGTCCGTGGCCTTGGGTTTTTGGGTGCTCCACCTCCCACTCCCCCGACGAGCAAACGAAACGCACGATTTGGACTCGAACCCGTCGCCCCGTTGCACGCAAACTAATTAAGACGGCAATTAATGGCCATCTCTCTGTCCCGCTCTATTGCTGCTTTGCGATGCCGAAATGGCCAAAAACGACGGAGTGAAAATGAACATTTGCAACATTTGCAACTTCAAGTTGACCAAAAGCGGTTGACTGCAATGCCAGCTGCTTAAAAAATAAAATAAAATATACCTAATAAAATAAAGAGAGAGGGGTGGTAACTTTGGCAGTGCGTGCATGTTAATGCCCTGCCACATGCGAATTAATTGCGAAAAATGTACGAAAATTTTCACATTCAATGACCTTGACAATGGCTTTGGCCCAAGTCGCTTAACTTGTTTATTTTATGCTTTTTTTTGGTCTCGTATCTGTGTGTGAGTGTAGAAAACGTGACGAGTTACGTACTTTTGGAGAAAGGTCGTTGATCATGGCTAAAATGTATGTTGCTGTTTTTTTTTGTTTTTTTTATAGCGGTTTCAAAGTCAACATCGACGAGCTGTTTTTGGCCAGTTAAGTATTTCTAGTTTCAATATATCTCTCGATCCCAGCTGCTCAAACTTAACCTCACTGGCGCAAGGTTAAAACCAACGCCATTGGCTTGGGGAAATTTCTTCGATTATTTCGAAGTCTTGCCGAAAAAAAAAACCATCGGGCGAAAAAAACAGTTTAGCAACGAAAGAATGAGAATGGCAATAATGGTCAAAGCAAGAATTTGAGATCTTGGCTAAGAATATCGGTTGAGAAACCCATGAAAAGTTTGATTTTTGAGCTAAGTTATGTATTACAAAATACAGTAAATGTGTTTTAACTAATAAAATATTATATTTTAAATTAATAACACTAAAGATAAATAACAATAAATATATATATAAATATAAAAAATATTTTTGGATTGGATATATGTATTTAAATAAACAACAAAAAACCGATATGGTAAGCCTTTATAAATGGAATCATTATAAATGTTAAAACTGCACATTTGTACATATTTTTCATTCCCACTGCTATCATTCTTTCAGCTCTTGTTACCTGTTATGTGGCCCACAAACTAAAGACACGTTTTATGGCCATCAAAGCTGGCCAAATACCAAATACATTCGAGGAGAAAGAAATGATGATCTTCTCGGGGAGAACTAGCTTTCAATGCTAACTTATCCATATTCGGATTCGGATTCGGAGCAATTCAAAGCCAATTTCCATCAGTTGCAATCGCTCCATTCTCGGCAATATGTTTTTAACCGTTAGCCGGGGCAATTTTCAAAGTCCCAGATATGTGTGAACGTATGTGTGTATCTGTGTATGTTCAAGATAAGATTGTGCCTCTCGTTATCTCTCTTTTTTTTTTGCAAGAAAACCAAGAATGAGAAGAAGCGGCAGAAGTTTTTGCGATGACGTCGGCTTATATTTTTATTAAAATTCCTTTAGAACAGTCGAGCTTCTTCAAAGATTATTACCTAAAATGTATCTTATTTTCTCATCATAACTTAAGCTTATGTCTTTTATTATGTTACGTATAATATATTTTAATGGGTAAATTTTTAAGAACTAAACAAGTGTTGAAAAAAATAATGTTTTTGAAAAACAAGCAATTATACATATATTGTTTTTATTACATAACACAGCTGTATAAAGGGGGTTATTGGGGGTTATTCAGATAGGAACAAAATACAATACAATAAGGAACATTAAATCTGAGTAGAAAATTCTAATTAGCCTCCACATTTTATCTTGTTATTGATAGAAATTTTTAATGTATAATCCGATAACGAAATTGTTTTTAATTTACATACTATTTACACACATATATTTATATTATATTATTAATTTAAATAATGATATTGTATTAAATTGTATTATGTATCTTGTAGAACCTCTTTTGGTCATAATCGAATTCCTGAGTTATTTATTTTAAAGATGAGTGGAGTGCATGTGGAGTTGTTTTTTAAAATAAATATTTTTTTTGTTTAGCAAATTGCAGGCTCTCCGTTTTGAAGTCAATTTCTTCCCAAAAAAAAAAACAACAAGACCGAAAAAGAGAGAAGACAAAACCAAATGCGGCAAACAAAAACGGGATAGGGGCGGGGCAAGAGGAAGTGGGATGGAGGATGGGGGGCTAGGGGCTGTGGCTGGGCGCGACGTCACCGGCGATGGAGCCACTCCTTTGACCAGTTGCCCAAACATTGACTTCGTTCGCATTGTGTCTGTCTGTGTGTCTGTGTGTGCGTTTGTTGTTTTCTTTTTATGCTGCTGCTGTTGCTGCTCTCTCTCTCTCTCGCTCGCCCCATCTCGCTCCCTCTCTGTCACTGCCTCGCGTGCTTATCGCCGTATGTTGCTGTTTCCTTTTATGCGTCATTTTGGCTCGAAATAGGCAATTATTTAAACAAAGATTAGTCAACGAAAAGCGCAAATAAATAAGTCTACATCTACATAACGTATGTATGTAGTTACTGTTATTGCCATGTGTGTGCAACGAAAACCAAAAAAAAAACAAAAGCGGCTTTCCCTCTTTCACTTTTTTTGCAAGACGACGAGTGCAAGGGAGACGACAAGACCGGCACTTACAGCCAAATTCTGGTTAACTGGTTAAAAATATCAATTGCTGGCAATTGCATACCAGGCAATACGATGCGATAGCAATGCATTTGCAATAGCAATAGCGAATGTTAAATATTGTTTATGCTCGGGCTCAGTAAAAAAAAACCGCGAGAAGAGAGCCAAGAATCGGGGGCTTATCATCTGAGTCACACAGCAGCTTGTGGAGAAAATGCGAGAAAAGAGAGCAAATGAGCAGCTTACACTCTGTATGTGTGTGAGTGTGTGTCTCTCTCTCTCTTCGTCTCTGTTGCGCAAACGCGCTGCTGCTGCCGCATCATCACCTACTCTGCTCTTCTCTCGTCTGGCAGCTGTTTCGCCGCTGGCGCCGTTATTGTTCAAAACCGGCTTGCGGCTTCAGTGTGGTGGGTTTAAGCCGACCTTCGAATTCCCTACTTTTGCAAAATGTGCAACAGTTAAAAAATGCACATGAAGACACTTTTTTCTTAAAGTTAAAAACTAAATCTAAAGGTGGGGAGGCCACGCATAGTATATATATATCTTGATTTAATTTAGCTATTTAAATAAAAATCACTATTTTTCTTTTTCTCTTTCACTACACTAAGTTTATTTTCCGGAATGTAAAAACACATTAAAATTGGGGGCATTTTGGGCAGAGCAAGTATTTGTCAAGTTGTTTTCTTTTAATTTTTGCAAATGGGCTTTTAATTAACTGCATATTTGATACATTGTTTTTTACACCTTTTGGCTAAATTATTAAGATGACTTGTATAAAAGTATTCGAAGCCAATGCATTTAATACAGATATTCATTCAGTAAGGAATATTCTGAGTAATCATTAACATTAACATTAACATTATTAGCACAAAACAAACATTGAGATACATAACTTGTTTTCATACAGGCGAAGGAAGCTCAAAGTAAACTTTTATTATTATTATTATTTATTATTATTTTTTTACTACTATTCAAATTCAAAGCCAGTTAGCAATTAGTATCACAAGTTGGAAAACAAACGTGTGAGTTTTTTAAAATCTACTATTTTTGGTAGTTTCCCGTGACTACCCAGTTATGGAACAATTCGCAGAAGTATTATGACCACTCTTTACCCCTTTAAGCGGTAATCGAGTAATAGTAATTCTCCATAAAGATAGTGAGTATCGAGTGGGTGAATCACATGCAATCGAAGAGCCCGTGGAAACTGATAGGACCCGTGAAAAGTATGCAGTGCACGCAGGCACACACACACACACTCGAGAGAGACGGACACACACACACACACACCCAGGTCTGGGGCGAAGGAAATTCTCCGAAAAGCGAATCGGCGAACAATTCATACCCATATATGGTAAAAGTTTTGGACGCGGCTTGAAGAGAGGAGAGCGCTGCCGCTGATAAGGCCAGCGTGAAGCGGGCTTTATAAAACGGGCGGCGACGACCAGTTTTCATATCACTACCGTTTTCTTGTGCTGTGTGGATACTCCTCCCGGACACAAAGCCGCTCCATCGCCAGCAGTCGTCTAATCCAGAGACACCAACCGAAAGACTTAATTTATATTTATTTAATTAATTTTAAAACAAACACACCAAATGTAAGTATCCACGAACCACGAACAGAACCCCCCCCTCCAAAAAAAAAAACAAAAAACAATTCAACAAAAGCCGCGAAAAGTGTATTTTTTTAATGTGTGCCTGTGCAAAAAGTGATTCCAAAATGTTTGGCTTAAGTTTGATTTATCAAAATTACAAGCAAAATTACAATTACCACAAGAACCACAAAATCAGGATTACCAACTTAGGATTTACAAAAAGGAAAATACTATAACAGAAGTGCAAAGAACTCTCCATGGTTTACTGTTAATCGTAAGCCCCCAAAGATGAAATGTGGGCGTGTCACGATTTCACCCAGAGAGAGAGAGATATGACAAAAATATCGTTTCCATTGTCAATTCAATTGCAATTCGATTCGCCAACACTTTCTTTTTTTCCCACGCCCCAAGAAACACGATCATCTATGTTTGTATTCCAATAACTAGTTCAGGTTATCGCAAACTTGTGACGTAGGCAGCAGCGCACAAATAGCACTCGCATCGCGTCATTAAAGCCGTTTCGGCTTAAGCTGAATTTTTGCCGGTTTTCCAAAGTCGTCTCGCAAAAATGGAGAAAACCTTCGCCCATACATATACACACACACACATGTATGTATGTATATGTTGCCGCGGGTAAGTTAGTGTGTGCGAGAGAGCGAAAGCCAGACGAGACGATTGCTTTTCGCCTCGAAACATGACCAT